>JAUMIR010000002.1:185740308-190740308 GCA_030847615.1 Gambelia wislizenii | reverse complement strand
GAATAGCAATACAACGAAGATGCAAAAAATATCTTTTGTATACTCTTTATTAATCTGACAGAAGTAACGAAGTCACTTATGTTGTCTCATCTACTCTCATCTGATAAGAAAAGAATAATAATGGGAGAGTTCCTTTGGAGAAGATTGACAGTTCACAGCATCTTTGTGCAGTACTGAGTAGGAAGGGAAAACATCTGTCCAACTGGATTTGGTGCTGTAGTGGACAGCACAACTTTGTTCAATTGCAAAGAAACCTAATTTGGGCTTTGATAATTTCTATCTATTATTAACATCCTCTTTAAAACACACACACACACATTTTCATGGAACAGCCTGCTATTTTTGTACATTGTGTACTCCATATTTCAGTCTTTGGAATGTTTTCAGATCTGTATGCTGAGGAACTAGCATTGCCATTATTAAACATTGTTTTTAAAAGAAGAGCAATGAAAATGTTGAACCTGTTCTAAACCCAGAAACCATGGCTTATAATGGCTATGATCTGGCCAAAATTAAGTACTTTTATGGCTTCGGCCCTATCCTGTCCTATGCCCATTTACCTAGGAGTAAAGTCCAACTGATTTCAATGAATGAGCTTACTTTTTGAATACTTTTTGAATACACATTGCAATCTAGTTAACTCACTTTAGTTTACATTATTGAATACAGTGGCAGAGACTTCAGCATATACCGTACTAAATTTACATCATGAACTGAAAGACCTTCTGGATTGTGCTGCAAATTTCCTAGGAAAGATTAGGCACAGAGAGAGGAAATGCAAAGAAATGTAAACAAATGACTTATAATGTAATCCTGTCCCCCGGGTTTTCCATCTGGATTGGAATAAAACTGTGACAAATCCCATTAGACTGAACATTAAGACAATGACAACTCCAAATAAAAAGAGCTTACACTCATTCTGCTCTGAATGGTGAGCACTCCTAGAAATGCAATTAGGATGGGGAAGAATTTTGTTTCATTGGGGGGGGGGAGGCGTTGTAAGAAGTGATCCAAATTCACAAGTTTCTTCATATTCCGAATGGAGAGAACTTAAGAGTTAAAAACAAATAAGGTGAAGAACCTGAAACTGGAAGGTTCATCTGTCCAGGACTTTGAGTGTTTCACTTGTAGATAGGAACATAATTCTTCACTAAGGAGATTTTCACACGGGGAAAATAATCCTTGCGGAGATCGGGAGAGAAATGGGGCTGCTTTGCTGCCAGTACCCTGTTTCGCATGCCCCCTTCCTTCTCCCGATCTCCCATCATCCTCCCTCCATGCTGTTTCCATTTTCATTTCGATATCTTCCGCTATTTTTTACTGACAAAGAACTTTCGCCAGTAAAAAATAGCGGAAGATATCGAAATGAAAATGGAAGCAGCATGGAGGGAAGACCAAGAGAGATCGGAAGAAGGAAGGGGGCGTGCGAAACAGGGCGCTGGCAGCAAAGCAGCCCCGTTTCTCTCCTGATCTCCATGGGGGTTATTTCTCCCATGTGAAAATCTCCTAAGTTTCTTGCCAAAGGAAGTAATGAATAATTTTAACAATTTCCTTCCCACTGCAAGACAGTTTTTAAAAACACACACAGTTTTCAAAGCCTATTCACAATTTGGGGTTTATTCTGCACAAAATTTGCACATGGTTGTTTTGAACAGAAAACAGTATTTTTCTATACAGGAAACAGCACTTTTTGCACAGAAAATAATATTTCTGCACATAAAATTCCATCTTCTGCACAGGAATGTCTTTTCTTTGCAAAACAACCATGTACAAATAAGTCTCAAACTGTGAAGATTCTCAACAGTCTGGGATTCTTCTGGTCAGGGATTCTCAATACGTTTTTCAACCATTTTTTCAAATATCCTTTCTATCCTTACTCTTAGAAATCCAGGTCTGAATGCTGTGTGTTCAGCCACATTGCGGCTAAATCAGGGTTGCTGCTGCCTTTTGTTTGTTTGTTTGTTTGTTTGTTTGTTTTTTGAGAAGCTCCTTATCTTTAATGCATACGTGACAGATAGGCACAACCAGACACTTGTGCTGGAAATTTTGAAAAATCTGAATGAAGGTGAAAATGAAATGGACAGATTTTCCCATCCCATGAACCAGTGTTTTCCAAGTTTCCCTTGGAAGGATGCCACTAGGATCTTATATTATGTTTTGCAATATTCCAGCTTATTTACAAGTATACAGGTTGAGGATAGATAGAAGCACCCCTTAAATGATACAACTGACAAGACAGAGTTGCCTGTTCCCACATCATGACTGGAAGCCTGTTGGTTAGTTAGAATTAGGGTACACTGATTGACTCAGCTTTGTTGAATGGTGAATCAACATGTAGATAAGTCTTGGGAGTAGCCAGCACTCCAAATACCTTTAGTGCATAGAGCCTCATATTAACTTTCTCTGTGTACATACAGTATCTGTCTCCTGGTCTCTGGCTCAGATTACAGTTTCTTCCTCTTTTCCCAGACAGATGTGTAGACACAACAACATCCTTAGCTTGGTGAATGGGAGAGGTCCTTGTACCCTTTTCAGGTATTTTCCTAGCTCTTCAGAAGTAGGGATGGAAAAGAATTCCTGTGGTTTCCAAATTCTTCTTGAAAATACCAGTTTCACACTTCCTGAGACAAGCAGTGAAAGAAAGAATATCTTGCCTCAGAAATGTGTATCTCTGTGAGACTTGAGGTATGTTTTGTAGACATAACATCATATATAAAAAATTTTTTTAAGTGTGAATAGCTAAAAATGTGGTCATTGTGAAAATATGCACAAAAACATGAATCAATGTGTACAAAAATGTGTACACTAGGAATAACATGTAGATAAATGTGTACATTACAGAAAATGTATACAGATTTCCATGTACAGAGGAAACACAATGTCTTCCAAACTTCCCACTCATGGAAATGCTGGTGGGATTTGTGAAAACACAACAAAATGAATATTGAGAATTTTTTACATTCCTGTTCAGAAATGTAACAGGAGACTTAAGCAAATGACCAGTCAATCACTAGCAACAAAAATACATGGCCAGCCTACCAACACTTCTTTGTCAGTTTCAAGCCTCAGATCTAGGAGCCTATCAGAACAGTCCTCCCCACAGAACTATGTCAGAAAACCTATAACTATGTGATCTCTTTATGTCCTGTCCTAAACATGTGTTTGTGAATGAGTAATTCTTTATTTTGGTATTTCAATGACTACATGCCTAAGTAAATTTCAAGGCACTTACATCTTAAGCACTGTTGAGTCTAAATACTGTTGCGTTGTTTTGCGTCTTCAAGTCATGTCTGACCTGTGGCAGTCCTAAGGTGAAATTATTATGGGGTTTACTTGACCAGATTTGTTCAGAGAAGGTTTGCCTTTGCCTCCCTCTGAAGATGAGAGGGTATGACTTGCCCAGGCCTCCCAGTGGGTTTCCATGGCTGAGCAAAGATTTGAACCCTGTTCTCCAAATTCATACTCCAATGCTCAAACCACTACACCACACTGACTCTCTAAACACTGTTACACAGCAGTAAATTGCTTTGGTTTCAATTGGTGCCAGGGAGTTCAATAGTTCTGGGCTGCCAGTCTTAAGAAGTTTTGCAGTTGTCCCTCTGTATCCATGGATTTAAGTATTCACGGCTTGAAAATATTCTTTAAAAAGTAATAATCCAAAAAGCAAACCTTGATTTTGCAATCTTATATAAGGGACATCATTTTGCTATGCCATTGCATATAATGGGACTTGAGTATTCATGGATTTTGGTATCCATGGGGGGTCCTGGAACCAACCCCAGCGAATACGAAGGGACAATTGTACTTGGAAGTAAATTCTATCATCAAGATATCTCAATATAATTAATGTCCACCCAGTCTATAGTAGGTGTTTTTGTTGACAAGTGGAATTGGCCAGATACCACACTGCTATGGTTGAGTACTAAGTGGTAATGAAATATATCCTATAGCTCTGTGGGTATTAATTGCCCAGACAACATGTCTGGCAAAATTCCTATGCATCTGTAGCCTGGTCTAAGGTGATGAAAGATCAGTCTGTTTCAGAGATGTGCTATGGCATGGAAGGAAAGGCAATGTAATGCAACATGAAAAAGGTCATCTGCTCATAGGTCATATTCTGGTACAGTTAATCCTTTTATTCCCCATCTCTAATCAGCAAAGTTCATCTTCCTCTTGTCTTGCTGGGCAGTTTCCCAGACCTCCTACATCCAAACATATTATAGCTGTTGGAGCAAATGTCACAGATGGAAGGCAGCAGCCAGTTGAGTGCTATCTTCTGGCATGAACAGTTACCAAAAACGTCAGGTATCCTTCATCTCAGGAACTAACCCCAGGCTAATAGAACCAAAGCATCAAGTATCCAGTGACTCATAAACTGACAAGGAGGACAGAGCAGATCCCAAGACCACCATTGATAGGCCTGCTAACTCTAATTGATTAGGAGGGAGCTGTAAGAGTGAAAAGCTGCTTCCAATTCCAGTGGAAGCAGCAGAATCCAGCAGAAAAATATCAGATGATGATGATGGTTTTAGAATATTATGCATGTAAAGCAGAAGCCACCCTATTACTTGCACATTCATGCTACAGTTCTCACAGACTGAACCATAAGGTACAGTTTTCCTGCCACTGCAGATGATACAAGAGTGGCTAAAGATCAGAAAGAGGGTGTGCCACCAGCATGTGGAAAGAAATATTTTCCTTGGGCAAAAGCTGGTTCTTATGATGTCATTTTGTTCTGTTTCTGAATAACATTCATTATGCTTCTGTCTTAGATTCAAAATATAGCAAACTACTTTTTCAGAACATCAAACACACTAGTTTGAATTTAATATACTTATTAGAAAAACACACATTTACCTACCGTATATTCCAGCGTATAAGACAACCCGGTGTATAAGACGACCCCCCAATTTTTAAGGTAAAATGCAGAGTTTGTGATATATTCGCCCTATAAGACGACCCCAATCTTCCAACGCACAGCCCCCGCATGCGCCTCCTGCGCTCCCTTCCAGGAGGGAGCGCAGGAGGAGGATGCGGAGGGTGTGCGCCCAAAAGCCTAGGTGATGAAGGCCTACCATGAGCCTAGTCTCCTCTCATATGGAAGTCACAACACCATCACAGGACCACAACTCCCATAAAAATCTGGGAGGAAGTTGTGTTGTTTAAACCAGTACAAAAAAAAAAAAAAAAAAAAAAAGAAAGAAAGAAAGAAAGAAGGGGTCTTCCCAAATCTAAGCAGAGGCATCACCAATACCAACATACATAATACTTTGGACCATAATTTTCAGAAGGACAGACAGTCATGTTAGTCTGTTGCAACAAAATCAACAAAGAGCCTTGGGGCGTCCGATATGTTAATAAACTTTTGTGACATAGAGCCCATTTTGTCAGAAAATGTGCATGCCTGTTTATACAATCTAGCAGCTGATGATAACACTCCATGAAATCTACTGAAAAAGGTCTGGTCCACAAATCATTATAGCACAAAAGAACTGTTACTCTCTTAACTTGGATGATGGACATTCACAATCACCCAGGATGGGTGGATCAAAATGGGATGTATGTACAAGCTACACCTCTCAAATTGAGCATAATTTCAAATTGAGCAAAATTTCATATCTCATCCTGTCTTCCATGCCCACAGCAAGATGAACTAGATAGCCTTGGTTCAGCCTAGGTAAGCTCTCAGAGTTGTTGCACTGTTCAAGAACAGCTTCTAAACTGACTGCTTTACATGGAAACTGGAACAAAGCAAAATCCTGGAACTTGGTTATTTGACTGCATACAGGTCACACATACACACGGAACCAATATTCACATGGGGAGTGGGCAGGGGGAAGGGAGGAGGGGGCTTCTCCGCCACCCCTCTCCCTGAAAGCCGCGGTTCCGCGGCTTTTAGGGAGGGGGGTGGATGCACGGGGAGTGGGCGGGGGGAAGGGAGGAGGGGGCTTCTCCGCCACCCCCCCTCCCTGAAAGCCGCGGTTCCGCGGCTTTCAGGGAGGGGGGTGGATGCACGGGGAGTGGGCGGGGGGGAGGAAGGGGCTTCCTAGCCACCCCCCCAAAGCCACGGTTCCGCGACTTTCGGGAGGCGGGGTGGAAGCGCGGGGGTGGGCAGGTGGCAGGGAGGAGCACTTTGCTTCACCCCCTGCCCAATCTCCTGCCTCTTCGCTCCGTTTGCGAAGAGGCAGGAGATAGGCAGGCAGGTGAAGCAAAGTGTATCCGGCGTATAAGACGACTGTCGATTTTGGAGGGCACTTTTGAGTGCTCAAAAGTCGTCTTATACGCCGGAATATACGGTATATTGTTTGAGGCTTATCTGACGTGTACAGAAGTTTTTGATGAGAAATGCTACAATTTTCCTTCACTTCTATGCGTGCATCAAAACAATGTTTCTTTACTTCCACTGGGCATTTGTACTTCTACGGGTTATTCAGCCATTCTTTCTTTCTCTTTCTCTGTGCTTCAATTATCCTCTCCATGGGTCTCCACTTCTCTTTCACAAGCAATTTAGTATGTAAAGCATAAAATGACACATACTGTCACAGAGCAAGGGACATACTACTGCATTACAGCTTGGGGAACATTTTCAGCTGGAGTGGTAGGCTGAAAAACATCTCTTTATGTGGTAAGATCACCAGGACTTCATATTTGGGCAATGAGGTAGTCCTGAGACATTGTGAGGCCTTACACCACTTGGACACGCAAACATTTCTACAGCAGAAGTAGCTTTGGTAGCAGTAATATCTTGGTTGGAAATAGTGCAATAGCACAGGCCTCACGTCACAGAAAATCCCACATATAGGTGGTATAGCTCAGAGAATCAAAGGTGAATGAGAGGACAGGAATGGGAGGACAGGCTTGCTAGTTCAAAACATTGAAAGCCTTATTTGTCATGCCAGAAAACTCTAGGGGGAGAAAGGTCAACTTACATTCACGTTACCATATTAAAAAGTTCTTGTGTGTCCAGCTTTGCCTGAAGAAATACTGTATGCTTCACTAGCCCATGAACAGAGTTGTCACTGATTTCTGTGGGCCAAAAACCTCAAGAGTTCCAACCTCATGACACCAAGATTCCACTGAGGCAGATTCCACTGATGCTTTCCTACAAGATGAGACTCACTGAAGGAAATTTGCAGATGACACCAAATTAGGAGGAGTAGCTAATACCCTAGAGGACAGGATCAAAATTCAAAATGACCTGGATAGACTGGAGAGCTGGGCCAAAGCTAACAAAATGAACTTCAATACGGAGAAATGTAAGGTACTGCACTTAGGGCGGGAAAAACGAAATGCATAGATATAGGATGGGGGAGACCTGACTGAACGAGACTACGTGTGAAAGGGATCTAGGAGTCCTAGTAGACCACAAGTTGAACATGAGTCAACAGTGTGATGCGGCAGCTAGAAAGGCCATTGAGATTTTGAGTTGAATCAACAGACGTATAGTGTCTAGATCAAGGGAAGTAATAGTGCCACTCTATTCTGCCTTAGTCAGGCCTCACCTGGAATACTGTGTCCAGTTCTGGGCACCACAATTCAAAAAGGATATGGACAAATTGGAGCGTGTCCAGAGAAGGGCAACTAAAATGGTGAAAGGTCTGGAAACCACGCCTTATGAGGAGAGACTTAGGAAGCTGGGTATGTTTAGCCTGGAAAAAAGACGGTTAAGAGGCGATATGATAGCCCTGTTTAAGTATTTGAAGGGATGTCACGCTGAGGATAGAGCAGGCTTGTTTTCTTCTGCTCCAGAGACTGGAACACGGAGCAATGGATGCAAGCTCCAGGAACAGAGATTCCATCTCAACATTAGGAGGAACTTTTTGACAGTAAGAGCTATTCAGCAGTGGAACACACTCCCTCAGAGCATGGTGGGGTCTCCTTCCTTGGAGGTCTTTAAACAGAGGCTGGATGGCCATCTGTCGGGAATGCTTTGATTAAGATTTCTTGCGTGGCAGGGGGTTGGAATGGATGGCCCTTGTGGTCTCTTCCAACTCTACAATTCTATGATTCTATGAAGTCAGAAGGACCAGTTCATTACAGAATCATTTCTCCCCCAAGAATACTGGAGAGCTGCTATACATTTTTGTGCAACTTTTCTTATGACAACTGGCCTGAATCATAAGGAACTATCCAAACAATCTGCCCAGTCACAATACTTTCTTCAAGGTATTTCTTGGGAGCACCTTGCTCACATCTTTACTTGTCACATTTCCTCTTGCCTTTAAGCTTTTACCATGCAATTCTATGCATGACTACTCAGCAGTACTCTCCACAGAATTGAGTTGGACTGCAGCCTTAGACCTGAATCGTATCAGAAGTTGCACTAAAATAGAAACATTGATGCAATTAGATTCACCTGTGTGTTGACTCATGGAGCCAATGTGGTGTTGTAGTTGGAATGTTGGACTACGGACTTTATCAGATGCGGCAAAAACTGTGTTATAAGGTGGGATGATAACACAAAAATGCAAAATAATCAGACGTCGTTGTCGTCCAGCTGTTCCAGGGGTGTAGCACGGGTGTGAATAAGGTGTCACTTCTTATTGATGGCTTTTCCCATCAATAAAGAAGTGATGGCTTATTCATGCTTGTGCTATGCCCCTGGAATGGGTGAGGCATCTCAAAACTTTGCCCTTTGGGCTATTGTTCTGTCCTTATGACACGATTTTGGATGCAGTTTTTTGCTGCATTTTCCCACATCTGATAAAGCCCTACAACTCTGGAGAACAGGTTCAGATTCCTGCTCAGCCATGACAATCTACTGGGTGACCTTGTGCAACTCATACCATCTCAGCCTCAGAAAATGACATGATAGGGTCATCTTAGGGTCACCACAAGTTGGAAACAAAGGCACACAACAACAAGAATATGTTGACTCACCATTCAACACTTGATTCAAGGGGTCTGCTCTAGTTAGTATTGGAAGTGTTTAAAAAATCAGGGTTCCAATGTTCCCTGTTATGCAATACACACAGTACCTCACTCCAGGAAAGTACAGCCAAATAGCAGAGTATATTCACACACAGCAGTATTTAGCGTAATAATCTTAGCATACATATAAAAACCACAGCTTAGAGATAACCGAACACTCTTGTCTTCTCCCAAGTTATTTGTTTATCAAAAATAACTACTCAAGACTCATGAAAGTAGTTTAAAAGTACAAAAACTCATTTTACTCAGTTTCATGATTTATAATTTTTATTCAAGAAAAAGGATATTATACATCATCCACTACTAGTTACCAGTTCATACTCTTCACAAAAATCTTAAACATCTATATATTAAAATCAACTGACTTCCTTTGTAAAAATAACTCAAATATTTTTTCCCTCCCTGGTTCATTTAATGTGTCTCCCTTTTACTTCCTTAGTCATACTTTATACTGACAACTAATAGTTTGTTACCCACTTCTTTCTCCCTTTCTCCCTTATTACCACTAATATTTTATAACACATTCTTCTTTATATCTCTATTTCTTTCCTAAATCTCCACATCTCTGCCGACATTCCATCTTTTCATACAGTAATTGGTTAGCGGGGACCATTCCATTTCTAGTTTTTCAGTTGATTTTTTATTCAGTTTATGTGTTAATTTATCATTATCTCTCATCTCTAAAGCTAATGGTATTTCTTTGCTCTTCCATTTTTTTGCGGCATTCAGACGCGCTGCTGTGCACATATATAGTAACATTCTCCAACATTTCTTTACAGCTTCCTTTTCTAACATCGATGTGATGCTCAATAGATATAATTTGGGGCTAAATTCAAATTGTATGTTGAGCATTTTTTGTATTATTAAATGTACTTTTGTCCAATACTTCTGCATGGATGGGCATTGCCACCACATATGTATTAGTGTATCTACTGCTTTCTCGCATTTCCAACATACTCTTTGTTTTGTTCCAAATATTTTATTTAGCTTTACTGGAGTCAGATACCAGCGATTACTCATTTTAAGATAATTTTCTTTAAATGCTTGACACATCGTGAACTTCTTTGTTTGTTTCCAGGCTGTTTCCCATTCCTCCATATTTATTACTTCACCGATGTATCTCGCCCATTTAACCATTGTTTCTCTCACCGCCTCCTTCTCAAGTTGTCTGGATAGAAACAAGTTATACAGTTTATTTTCTTCTGTTCCTCTCCCCATAGTATCTTATCCACTTCCGTCTGTTCTTCCCAAAAGCCCGTGTTTTCCTTATCTTGCTTAAACCTATTATTTAGTTGCTGATGTATCAGCCAGTTTACGTCCCATCCTTCCTCCTTCAATTCTTCCTTTGATTTGAGTGCTATCATCCCATCTCCATTTTTCTTAATTAAATCTGCATATGTGATCCACTTATTTATTCTTCCTATCTGCCCCCAACTGCCGAAAAACGCTTCGGCTGGTGACAACCATCTTGGCAGTTTATTGTAGTATAACAGTTGAATCTTTTTCCAGTTTTGTAACAGGGCTTTCCTCACAATATTATTATTGAAGTCCTTATGTACTACTACTTTATTGTATCCCAGATAGGCATGCCATCCCATTCTCAATCCAGCTCCTTCCAGCGTTAGTAATTTCCTATCTTTCAGTTTAATCCATTCAAATATCCATATCAAACTACATGCTCTATAATACAAATTAAAGTCAGGCAAGGATGTTCCTCCTCTTTCAGTTCTTTCCATCAGTGTCTGCTACTTTATTCTTGGTTTTCGTCCGTTCCATATGAAATCACTCAGATCTCTTTTCCAAGTTTTAAATGGTTTATCGTTTATCAGAATCGGTAGGTTCTGGAATAAGAACATTAGCTTGGGGAGCACAGACATTTTTATTGTGGCTATGCAGCCTAACAATGATAAATTTAAATTTTTCCATTTATTTAGTTCTTCTTTTATTTTCCCCCAAGTTCTCTTATAATTATTATCATATAAATCTGGGCTTCTATTCGAAATCCAAATTCCCAAATATCTCACCTTTTTTTTAATTTTACACCCCGATAATCTTTCCAAAGTATCTACATCTTTTTTCATAATGTTTCTTGATAGTATTAGAGTTTTTTCCTTATTAATTTTGAAGCCCGCATACTTCCCAAATTTGGCAATGGTCTTCATTAATTTATCAATATTTTCCAGAGGATCTTCCAATACTATTGCCAAATCATCAGCGAATGCCATCACTTTGTACTCCTGATTTTTTACTTTCAATCCCTGAATTGTCTTGTCATTTCTGACTTTATTCATTAAGATCTCCAAGACTAAAATAAACAACAACGGCGACAGCAGGCATCCCTGCCTAGTCCCTTTTTGTATCTTTATTTCCAATGTCTTCTCACCATTTATTATAATGTGTGCTCAGTTTTACTCAGTTTCAGAGCTTTGTAAGGCAGATACTTCAATACATCTTTAAAGTAGACTAAAACAACTAAAAATGTCTAAAAAGTACATTGTTACAAAAGAATATGCAGGACTCCCTGAGAGGGAGATCCTCTCAGTATCAAAAACATGCCGAGGTGTGTGGATGGATGTGGAGAGTGAACACCCTCGTGGCTGGCTTCTAGACAAAGGAGGAAACTCAGACACTCCCCTTTTCCCTAGAAGCCCAATAGCAAAACATTAGGAAGTTACATCAACACATCCTATCTGGCTTCTCAGTTAACCCTTCAGTAGCAAAACATTTCCACTTATTGGATTGCAAACTATATATTCCAATACCCCATCTCAATGCAATAAGTGTGATATAAGTCTGAACTTGGCACGCAGTCTCTGGAAAGCATCTCTGGCCAGGGGCTTCATCAGGATGTCTGCTGTCATCTCATTTGTTGGACAGTATCTCATTTTAATCACACCAGCAGTCACCAGCTTTCTAACATTATGAAACGCAGTCTTTATATGTTTGTTTTGCGGGGTCACTTTCTTCCCACTCTCAGATATCTTAATACAACTCTGATTGTCCTCAAACATAGTGACAGGCTTCTGTCCTGAAATGCAAAAGTCAACAAACAAATCATCAAGCAATTTTAACATACTACATGCATGTGCCGCAGAAACATATTCTGCCTCTGTAGAAGAATAAGCTACCACATTCTGTTTAGCACTATCACAGCAGATTGGTCCATTCCCATACATGAACAGGTAACCACTTGTTGATACTGAATCCCCTCTGGATCTAGCCCAATCTGCATCTGTAAAACAAACAAGATTTGGATTAGCATTAGCTGGCAACTTTAACTGTATGTTTATGAGCCCCTTTAAATATCTCAAAAGTCTCTTCATAGCACTCCAAAACTTCTGTGTTGGTGCATTCACTTTCTCCTTAAGAACTCCGACAGCATAAGCTATATCCAATCTAGTCTCCCTGGCTAAACACTGCAGCTCTCCAATAGCTGTCTTGTACATGTTATTGTTTGGCAAAAGTTCACTATACTCATTACTGTTGTTGAATTCTGTTATCATTGGGGTAGCAACATGACGTGCATCCTGCAAACCTAGAAGCTCTAACAAGTTAGCAATTCTCTGTTTTTCACTCAGTAGGAAAGATCCGTCTTCTTCTCTTTGAATTTCAGTGTCTATGAATCCTGTTACATCTCCATGTTCCTTTAGTTCAGCAATTCTTTTCAAACTTTTCACAATCTGTTTGTAGTCAGCATCTCTCTAAGTAGCAATAAGCAAATCATAATCATTAATCAGAATATATGTAAACAGTTCATCTTTGACTCTGGTATACAGACTTTATCTGTTTCTCCATGTTTGAAACCTAAATTCTCTAGTGTTGTGTGCAAGTTCTCAGTTTTCACAGTAATATTAATGACATCCATCTGTTTGGATGCAGCCGGGCTCAAAAACAGTCTCATAGAAATAACTTTTACATGTTGTGCTGCCTCATCTGTAGGCATTTGCTCACCATCTCCTCCTTTTGTTGACTTCTTGTGCAACACCACCTCTGCAAGGTAGCTGAGTCTCTGTGGAGGGATTCCTCTGTTAGGTCTCAGTTCATACCTGGGAGGTTCCTGATTCAGATCCTGGTGATTTCCTTCCTGTTCAGCATCTGCTTCACCACCATCCAGATCGATCAGATCAGCACCCACACGGTTCTCTGCAACATGAAACTGCATAGAAGATTCACTCTCTTTTTCTGAAATCACAGACATGTTATCCACTTGTTCATCCTGAACATAGAAATCAACATTATCCTCTTCTGGAAAATCAATCACAGTTCCTGTTAAATCAGCTTTTCTGCTTTCATCAAAATATACCACATGTCTGCAAAATACTCTACCAGTCTTTAAGTTCATCACTTTGTAGTTCCTTATACCACTATCATAACCAACTAGTATTGGCTTTTCAGTTGAGGGATCAAGCTTCCCACAAAGTTCCCTTGGTATGTAAGCATAAGCAATGTATCCAAATGTTCTGATATTTTAACTGATGGGGATTTCCCATGCCAAATCTCAAAAGCGGTTTTCTCTGTGCCCTTTGTATGTAGGCAGTTCTGTAGGTAATTAGCTGTGACAATAGCATCACCCCACATTTTGTTAGGTAGTCCAGCATTAGCCAAAAAACATTTTGTCATCTCAATTAAGAAGTGAAATTTTCTCTCAGCAACTGAGTTAAGTTCTGAGTTAAGTATAAGGAACAGTCTTAATATGTCGTATCCCATGCTCATCTAGGAATTGTTGTGTACTGTTTGCCATGTACTCACCACTTTGATCACCATTAGCTTTGGGGTTCCTTCCAAACATATTTCTCACCAGGGCAACATATGCACACAGTGCATCATACATCTGGCTCCTTTCTTTAAGCAGGTACATCACAGTGTATCTGGAAAAATCATCTGTAAAAGTTAGAATATATCTGTTTCCTCCAAGTGAGGGCACTCTCATAGGTCCTAGTATATCAGAATGAATGAGGTCCAGGACTCTGTTGGACCTTTTCTGAGTTCTCACAGGAAATGAAGGCCATGTTGCCTTTTGCTCAACACACACTATGCATCTGTCTGCATTGTTACTATTCTGTTGCTGTTTTACCTTGATTCCTGTTGCCAAATCTCTTCTTGAAGCTGCATAATAGCATTGCAGTCATGATGTCCAAAGCGTCTATGCCACCACTCCATGCTTTCCTCTTTGAGATTGGTCTGATTGTCAGCTGCTTGCGCCACATAGGCCTGTTTCTCTGGAACAGTAAAAACTTTAAAAAGACCATCAGTATCCTTACGCACTTGTAAATATGTAATTTCACTTTCAGTATCATATATTCTACATACATCTCTTTGAAACAACACAGAAAATCCTTTATCAACCAGAGCTGGGACACTCAAAAGGTTTGTTTGCAGACTTGAGACATAGTCAACATTCTCCAGTATTTGTGATTCACTTCCATCTTGTATTTCAAAAATTAATTTGCAAGTCCCAACTGCCTGTATAGGAATTGTAGATCAAACAGCAATTTCTAAATCTCCATTATTATTATTATTATTATTATTATTTAACTCTATGAAATTGCTTTCAGAGTTTGTGCAGTGCTCTGTGCATCCAGAATTGACCACCCACTGATTTTTATCACTCTTGTCTATTATTGTTGCTCATAGCTTGAAAATTCTTTGTTAAACTAAACATGCTCTTTTTCTCTTTGTCTTTGTTAGAGTTCTGTGGAAAATATTGGCCCCTCTCAACCTAAACTGATTCTGTAAATTCACTTTGAGCAAACATGCTTCTTTGCTTCCCTTTGTTCCCAGTTTGGGGAAAGTGCTGCCCCCTCTGGACAAAATCTCCCTGTGACTTGCACATTCTTGCAAATGACCAACTTTATTGCACTTAAAGCATCTAATTTCTGATTGGTTGGTAGGAGGGGTTTTCCTCTTGTTCTCTCTGAGCCATGAAACTTAATCCTGCAGCTCTTTGTTTGTCTATATATCTCCCTGATGGCTGGCTGTGATCCAGGCATTCTAGCCTAAAACGTGCTAACACTTCATTCATTGTAATTCCATTCATGTTAGCAATCACACTTTGAAATGCATGGGAATCACTTCCCAAAGTTCCAGTAAAATAGGCAATTTTCTGCCCTTCGCTTCCAATCAAATCCAGAACACTCATCCTTTCTAGTATTTCTAGGAATTTTCTGATATGTGATTCACAGTCTCTTTTTGAAGTTATCCTTAGGTTCATCATGTCTCTAATACCCAGATTTTGCACTTTGGGTGAATTAACTTGATATATTTCTTTCAATGTTTCCAGCATACTTTTAGCTGTTGAACAACTCAAAATATAAATCAGCTGATCAGGCCTCAGGCTTTGAAAAATTATCTCTCTGGCCCCAGCATCCTTAGTACACCACACCCTTCTCTCTTCCTCATTCTGTGGCTCAGGTTTTCTTATTGCATCTAAAAACTTATTTGCTTCAATTGTGTTTCTACAAATTTCAACCACAGTTGGTATGTGTCTGGTTCCAAATTCACTACTCTCTTAAATCTCTGTTCCTCTGCTGCAGCCATGTTTCACTCACACAGGCAGGCAGGCAGGCAGGCAGGCAACCTTTCTCTCTGTTATGTTAATCAAGCGACAAATGGCTCTCCTTTACTGCTTCATAGCTCTCTCTGCTGTTCACTGCCCTAGGCTGTGAAGAACAACTCTCTGCCAAGCTCTGAAAACCTTTTGTTCCCCCAGAGGGAAAAGAAAAAAACTGCCTTTTTAAATTCAGCTTGACTGGCTGGCTTGGAAAGGGTAAAAAAACACATGCTTTTCTTTACTTTGGAAAATAACAAACACATGAACAATTTTCGTTATCTAAGCAAAACACAAAATCCAAAAACTCTTTAAAATTCAAAAATCAAAAACATGCAGCATAAAAATCATAAACTGGGCCCGAAACCTATTGGAAATGTTTAAAAAATCAGGGTTCCAATGTTCCCTGTTAAACAATCCACACTGTACCTCACTCCAGGAGAGTAGAGCCAAATAGCAGAGTATATTCACATGCAGCAGTATTTAGCGTAATAATCTTAGCATACATGTAAAAGCCACAGCTTAGAGATAACCAAACACTCTTATCTTCTCCCAAGTTATTTCTTTATCAAAAATAAACAATCAAGACTCATGAAAGTACTTTAAAAGTACAAAAACTCATTTTACTCACAGTTTCAGAGCTTTGCAAGGCAGATACTTCAATACATCTTCAAAGTTGGACTAAAACAACTTAAAATGTCTAAAAACTACATTGTTACAAAATAATATGCAGGACTCCCTGAGAGGGAGACCCTCTCAGTATCAAAAACATGGCGAGGTGTGTGGATGGATGTGGAGAGTGAACACCCTCGTGGTTGGCTTCTAGACAAAGGAGGAAACTCAGACACTCCCCTTTTCTCTAGAAGCCCAATAGCAAAACATTAGGAAGTTACATCAACACGTCCTATCTGGCTTCTCAGTTAACCCTTCAGTAGCAAAACATTTCCACTTATTGGATTGCAAACTATATATTCCAATAGTTGGGACTAACCTTTCTTCAGGCATTTGTGTTATAGAAACAGGATGTAATGTTCATCAGTGAAACTCAGACATTCTTTTGCAGCAAAGGATATTACTGGCATAACTAGCTGTGTTGAGGAGAAATTACAGTAGGATCGCCATATCCACTGATTCATTATCCACTTATTCAATTATCCATGGGACACAAAACAGCACACCTACTATAGAGTCTTCCTAGAAAATGTGTCTGTCCTCCCTAACTATTTTCTAGGTCCTCCACGGCAACTCTATGACATTTTTGTTAGAAATATAGCATTCTTTCTGCACCCCCTACTTAGTAAGTTTAGGGAACTCCTTGCATGCTTAAGTTCCTCCCCTTTTCTCTTCAGCCTACCTTAGTTATTTTGTAGCTCATGGAAGCTATATGATATGGGGTGATCTGTTATGTCATCCATCACATGACCTCATGATTTAAATGTTTTATTATGCTTTGTTCTTTCTTTTAAGAGAAGCCTCACCATGAGATTCACTCTCTCTTCCCTTTACTTCCACACACCTCATCAACATGTATGAAGATGAGAGTTAAAGCTCTCACAATTACCTTTTCTGAAGAATAAAGTAATATGAATGCTACGGCAAGTAATGCTTAGGAAATCCTGATTTGCTTATCCCATCCTAACCTGAATCCTTTGGATTGGGTGAGTTTTGTCCTGAAGCTTTTTAGTTAGTCACCTTTGCTTTTGAATATGTAGATTTGAAGACCTGTTAGTAAATGTTTTGATATCCATCTTTAAAGAAACAGTTTCTTGTCTTTATTCTGTTTGAGTGGCCTTAATGACTGAGTGATTTAGAGTACTTACTAATGCAAATTGAGTTTGGTTTGCTTTGTGTCTTCGCTTAACTCTGCTTAGTAAACAAACTTTTCTCAAGAAGATATTCCCAAAGGGCTTGCTCCCTGGAATCATTAATACATTTTTAATTTTTATGCTGATACACCCCAACAATTTTAAACTGGAAGTCCCATTATTTTCAATGGCATTTGCTATTATCCACATTTTTCTGTATCCATACCCCCCAAAACCAATCCCCAGCAGATATGGGGGTCCTACTTTACTAACTAAATTCAGTATAGAGGTCATGGTTGTTCTGTTAAATGTTGTGAGCCAGTCAATGCAGAAGCAGTGTTGCAGTTCCTGCCCCATACATCCATCTCCCACAATCCTCTCCTATCTGCTGTGGGATAGAATTGGAATCTTGTTCAGAATTACAGACTGAGGAGGATTAAAGAAACTGCTACTAGAGGACCCAATAGTTTTACCTTCTTCCACTATTTAATGGTGTTAGCATGATCTTCAGCAGGAGCAGCAAACTCATGGTCCTGCAGATATTGCTGAATTACAACTTCCATCACCCCTAGGCAACATAGCCAAGGGTGAGCTATAATGGGAGTTGCATTCCAGTAATATCTGGAGGGCCATGTGTTTGCCACCTCTGATCTCTGGGTTGCAATCTGGCAAGCTTTAATTATTTAAAATAATTTAATTTTTTGTTCAATTCATAAAAAGGAAACACAAATGCTAAAAAAAAAAAATAGTGAGGGTGAAATGGCTATAACATACATCCTTCTTTAAAGTAGCTCTCTAGCCTGGGTTATAGTTATATAGCTTGTAAAGATATGAGGGGGAGTTACTCGTACCAAGAATACATGTACTCTGAAATAGTCAGAATACAAGTGAAGTGAACCTTTGTTCATCCCTCTTCTCAGAAGAACTCCCACAAGAGGAAGTACTCTGAGGAAAGAGTGTGTGAGAATAGGATGGCTGTAATTGCAAGCTTCTACTCAGCAAGAATTGTGAGACAAGAATAGGATGGCTGTAATTGCAAGCTTCTACTCAGCAAGAATTGTGAGACAATAATTCAGTTTGTGGCATCCAAATCTTGATTCACCCAACACAAATTTAACAGAAGCTTTTCATCAGTTCATTTTTTATTCAGTTTCTAGCCCAAAGCTAATGTATATATCCCTTACAGTGAATTTATTTAGCTTACAATATAGAAGGTGTTGAAAATAAGTAATAACTACATTCTGACTTCCTGAACCCCATAAATCAAGGACATAATTCGCAGTCAGTTCTGTACAGTACTGCTTATTAGGAGTTTACTGCCAGCCAATTGCTGAATCTCTTCATCCTGTTTATGAGCCATGGCTCCATGATGCTTTGGTATGCTAATGTGGGTAGTTAAATCTATGGGGGAATCCTGGTTCTTGGGTGGGTGGTCACAGTATGTTATGTGCGTACACGAACACTGGGGATGGCGGAAGTAAGATATAGCACTCCCTAGATCCCTCAAAATTAAAAGAAGTACGGTGAATGAGTGGAACATGTGAAAACAAAATAGTGAACTTTGAAATGCTTATGTGACTTAATTTTTGTTGTTCTAATTCACAGAGGAGAATTTAACACAGGGTTCAAATGACGCTACTGTGACTCTCACACTTACAGAGGATAATGATTAAAGCTTCAGTGTCACCCAGATAAATGACATCTCTGAAGTTGTAGATTCTGAAATAGATGCTGTCTGGACCACCCTACCTATCCAAAATGGTACTGCATTTTTCAACTTGGCAATAGGGGTTTGGTGTGTGGTGCACTGCTTAAGAGAGGATGGATCAGAGATCAAAATGTTTGCAGGATTACCTAGAAAAATTCTATCAGCATGAAATACAAGGTAGTGGAAAAATGTTGGCTGCAATAGAAAGAACTCATAGCCCACATTAAATCCCCTGATAACAACCCTAGAAGGGTTGTTGTGAGGAGAGTAAAAAATAAAAACCTTACTGGGGAATCAGAGAAGGAGAACTCCCTGCCACAAGAAAATCAGCTACCTTGCATCAGTACAGCTGCTGCAAGGCTGGGATTAAGTAGAACAGTTAGAAAAATAAAGAAACCTGTTCCTCTTACTTTATAAAACATAAATGTATTTAAAAAAACATTCCGAAAGCAGGTTTTGGACAAGTTTTAGTTTCTTTCTATTTTTTTCTAAGTGGTCTATCACACCTAACAACCATATGTTAAGTTTAGCATTACCTTTTTTTTCCTTTTTTCTTCGTCTTTTTTTTTATATATATATGAACAATCTAATATAGGGACAGGCAATAAGATGACACTGTACCAGAAATTAACTGTGTAGATATGTTGTAAAAAATGTACCATGATTTGTGTTTTAACTGTTCATTTTCTATTCCTAATTAAAATGTGTTACTGTAACTTCAATTTATGATAACAGAAAAGAAGAACTTACTGTTTTAAAGAATCAATAATACAATAAATTGGAAATTCAAAATATTAAGTTTATTAAAATATTTATATATATATATATATATATATACACATATATACATTTATTTTTAAAAACCCAAAAATAAATATTTGAAAATAAATACATTACAGACACAAAAATCGTAACAATAACATATATAAGAAAGCATAAATAACAACGTATGTATACATATAAAACAATATAAATCTTTAAGTGCAATAACTATACATAGAGAACATATAACAAAACCATACATACATACATACAGAAACATTTCAATTCAATAAAAATACAGTAAATTATAACCCCAAATGCCTCTCTATATTTCCCACCCTCCCATCAAGCTGCACATGGTTTCCTGTATAGATCGAGCTGAAAAGAAAAGGGGTTTTAGTATCTCTCTCTCTCTCTCTCTCTCTCTCTCTCTCTCTCTCTCTCTCTGGCTTTTCTTTGCAAACTAAGATTCAGGAAGGACTCATCCCGCACTTTCTGCAAGTGCGCTGATGACTAAAAAGGCCAATCAGTGATAAACAAATCCGGTTGCAGAAAGCACAGTCCATAACATAACAGGCCTCCCCCCAACTAATAATGAATAAAATTACCAAGCTCTTCTATGTGGGCTATGATATTGAGCCCAGCCAGCTGAGCAGCCACCTCACAAGCATTATCTGCTTCTAAGAAATTACAAGAAAAAAATAGATTTACTTTTTGAAACCCTATATGACTATAAGCCGTACCCTCTATTTGGGTAAAAAAATAGTTTTTACCTTAAAAAAATAGTTTACCTGGAAAAGAAATTATATAAAGAACAAAGTAAGAAAGACAATTTGACAGAATTAGAAAACTATATTAATGCCAATATATATGCTGAAATTTCACAAGATCAAAGAGCACATCTTTCTGACCCATTCTCGGAAGAAGAGATGGCAGCAGCAATAAAACAGCTTAAAGTAGGGAAGTCCCCTGGCCTGGACGGGTTTACGCCTTCCTTCTATAAGATCTTCATAAGGGAAATAATGACTAATCTCCTTCAAACAATTAACCAAATAGAAATCGACGGTATCCCAGAAACATGGAACTCTGCGAATATTACGGTGATCCCGAAAGAAGGGAAGGATAAAAAAAGAGGTAAAAAACTATTGGCCAATTTCCTTGTTATGCGTAGATTATAAAATCTATGCAACAATGTTAACTAACAGAATTAAACCAATATTAGCTGAAATAATACATCCTGATCAAAATGGCTTTCTGCCAGGCAGATCGATCACAGATAATACAAGAACAATTATTAATGCCCTTGAGTATTATCAAAAAAACAATGAAAGGAAGGCCGCCTTTGTGTTCACGGATGCGGAGAAGGCTTTCGATAACATTAGATGGCCTTTCCTGATTCAGGTGTTTAAGAGACTGGGAGTAGGGCAATTTATGATTAACAATTTAAAAAGAATCTACGAGAAGCAAGAAGCCTTTCTTAAAATAAATGGAAACAAAACAAAGCCAATAATCATACAGAAAGGTGTACGCCAGGGGTGTCCACTTTCATCGCTACTTTTTATAGCTACGTTGGGAATTTTACTTCATAGGATTCGTAAAGAAGGGAAGGTACCAGGATTGAAAATATCTGATCAAGAATATAAAATTCAGGCCTACGCAGATGACTTGGCATTGATTATAGAAAATCCCATGCAGAACATCAACAAATTATTGGAGTTAATTGATAACTTTGGTAGATTATCTGGATTTAAAATCAACAAAGAAAAGATGATTATAATAACTAAAAATATATTAAGGGAAGAGGAAGTGGAACTGGAGAAAATGACGGGATGCAAATTGGTGAATAAAGCAAAGTATTTAGGAATTTGGATCTCCAACAGAAATATGGACTTGGTAGAAAATAAGTACATTAAGCTATGGGAAGTATTAAAATTAGAAATGTAGAGATGGGAGAAATTAAATCTAACTTTGCTAGGCAGAGTGGAAGCAATAAAAATGTCGATCTTACAAAAAATTCTTCATCTATTCCAAACGATCCCAATCTTAACAAATGATAAATTATTACAGAGATGGACGAAAGATTTGAGAGACTTTATCTAGAGGGGACGCAAGGCAAGAATCAAATGGCCCACATTGATAGACAAGAAGGAGAGGGGAGGCCTAGCGGTCCCCGATCTTCAAACATATTATATGGCCAGTAGTATGATTTGGGCAATCGAATGGATTAAAATAAGAAATAAGAGATTATTGTTATTAGAAGGGGAGGGATTGAGATTTGGGTGGCACGCATATGTGTGGTATGGAAAAGAGAAGGTTCATAAAGACTTCAATAATAATATAATAAGGAAAGCCACACTAAGAACATGGCTGAAAATAAAATGAAAATTTTACAGCAGGATGCCTAAATGGATCTCGCCCCAGGAAGCGTTTACAAGAGGATGGGCTAATGTAGAAAAGTGGCTACAATATGAAGATCTATGCAACTGGAAGAAAGAGAATACGGATGAGTTTAAGACAAAGGATAAGTTAGTTAGAGAAGGGTGGCATATCTACTGGCTGCCATATCAACAACTATATAGCAGATACAGGGAAGACAAAAAAGAATATGATTTAGATTTAGAGGGAAATATAATTGATAAAATAATATGGAAGGAGGATAAAACGAGGATAGCAAAGTGTTATAATGCATTGTTAGAAAGAAAGTTAGAAACGGAAGTGGTAAAAACTGTCATGATAAAGTGGTCAAGGGATGTAGGAGAAAATATCACACTAGAAGAATGGGAAGGAGCCTGGCTCAAAACTAGTAAGTTTACATCCTCTCAAAATCTGAGAGAGAACTATGTAAAAGTATTTAACAGATGGTATTTGACACCATTAAAAATAAGCAAAATATATAAACTAAAAGATTGCAGTTGTTGGAGATGTGGCAAGCAAACAGGTTCAATGTATCATGTATGATGGAACTGCCCGATAGTCAGGAGGTTTTGGTAAAAGATTCATAATCTAATCCAGAAAATCTTAAAGATACAATTTAGCTTTGGATCCCAAGCTATACTTGTTGAATATTACCTCTGTAATGCCTATACAGATAGAAAGAGACAATTGGAGAATCATGCTGTATTTAATTACGGCAGCCAGAATGCAGATAGCATCCAAATGGAAAAGTAGTGAGATCCTGCAGATAGATGAGTGGTTAAATAGAATAATAGAAATAAGAGATAATGACCTCTTGACCCATATTGTGAAAAAGAAAAATACAGGAAAAGTAGAAGATGAATGGCGACCTGTTCTCAATATATGTTAAAAAAAGATGGAATGTATGAAATACTTTTGAAAACAAACAAAAGTGAAGAGTAATTATATAAAGAAACTATATGTGATAAGGATAGGAAGAGAGAAAGGGAAGGAATTACAGAAGGAACAGTGGAATGCTTTTTTTTTAGAGAGGAAGTTAATGGTTTTGTTAATTATAATAGTAAGAATTAGGAAGATAAAGGAAGGTTCATTAAAGGAAGAATGAATTGGAAAAACTCTGGTGATGGCCTTACGAAGGAGGCTAATGTTGTAAAAAATATACGCTATGAAAAATGTTGTACAGGAATATTTGCTGAAGAGTAAATGATAAACTGTTATAAATAATAATAATAATAATAATAAATAGTTTACCTGGTAGTGGGGCAGCTCGGGCCAGGCCGGGCTCATTTCCCTCATCCTCATCAAAGGAGGATTCAGAAACAGGCTGTACTGCAGCCCTCCTCTGGATCTGGACTGCTGAGAATAGATAAAAAAAATGAAATGAAATATATGGAGCAAAACCCCCTTCTCCTTCAGGGAAAAAAATAATGGGATTCACTTACCTCTAGGCAGTCTGTCTCTCCAGCTTGGCCACCCTGCACGAACCCATAGGTCATGCAGGACAGCATAAAACGGCGGCTGCCTTTGGGGGGGGGCTCCCATGATTGGTCTCCAGAGCCGCAAAAAACCTACTTTTTAGGTTTTTAAATTTTGAGTGGCACTGGAGACCTGTTCTCTGGAAGCTCCACTCCCGGAGGAACCGTACCACCTCTATAAAGAAGTTGTGGCTCCTCCGGTTAGAGGAACACATCAGGCGCTCTGGTGCACCAGCCTGCAGGGACAGGGATTCCAACAGCAGGTTGGTCTCCCTGGTGCCCCAGTAGGTGATGCACTGACCCACCCGACCATGTCCTCTACTCCCCTCGGCCATTGTAACGCCATGTGGTGGGATGTGAAAACTCGAGTTTATAATTTTTTGGAAAGACCATTATATTTTGAAACAAGCCTATTGAATTATTAGAATTTCCCTTTTTGAGGTTTGAACACAATTTGTGTAATACAATTGGCTAATTAGTGGAGGTTCCTCTATGTAGGAGTTTGGCTGTGCCTGGAACCTTTTTTTAAAGAGGCTAGTCCCTGCCAAAGGCGCCAGTTCTCCATTTCCACCAGTATTGAAACAAAGTATCGCTGGTGGGTCATTGTTAAATATATCATTTTATGCCTGCACAGGGAAGGGAACACTGTAAAGCAGTTAGTTATATTGCATCAGGGAAAAGAGATTTGCATTGATGGCCTGGATATTGTTACATGCAACTTATTTCTTACTTTAAAAATATTTATGGAGTAATTCACAACACATAGCAATACTGCATTCCATGGACTTTACTGGAAAAATTTTACTCTGTTTTGTACAGCTAAAAGTTATGTCAACACAGTATTACATTCACAATTATTATCAGTTCCAGTGATGCTGCTGCCAGAGGTATTCCTTTAAGGTGCCACGAACAGCCTCCCCCTCAGCCTTTTTACGTGTATTGTCATTTACCAAAGGTACTCCTAGAGTGTCAAACCTCTGAACCCTTCTGTTTGAATCATCAAGAATTTGTCCTTTGGTTTCACATATGTTATGGAGAATTACACATGCACATATCACAGAACAAATATTTTTGTCTGCAACTTCAATACTATATCGTAATGATCTCCACCATCCCTTGAGATGCTCAAAACACCTCTCCACAGTAGAATGCACCTTATTATGATATCTGTTATATAGTCTTTGTTTATTATTAGTGGACCCCCGATATGGTGTAAGGAGCCATTTCCTAATTGGGTATGCTCCATCTACAAGGGTGAGAGGAACAATTTACTGCCCCATTATAGTAATTGTGGGGTTCCCTGGAACAAAAATTCCTGCCTCCATTGTTTCAAAAAATGCAGAGTTCCTAAGCATGCTAGCATCATGATTCTTGCCACTCCAACTGATCTCTGCATCAATAAAAATGCCTCTGTGATCACAGGTCCCTTGCAGAAGTAACTATAGCTATTTTTCCTGTTAATATATTTGTTTTCCTTGGCACACTGGTGGAATAATGTTGACGTGACATCCATCCAAGCAGGCTATTACTTGTGGGTATGCAAGGGCCACAAACCCATCCATTACCTGTGCAAGAAAAAAAATGAAAAAGAAATCAGAAATGGTTACTTTGAACCAGATGTCAGCCGATTATTCAAGTTTACACATCTGTATAAATAAAGTGGGGGGAAAACTGGTGCCTACATGAAGTTGCCATCTCAATAAGAAGTCTTATAAGATGTTTCATCTTACAAAAAAAAATTCTCAAGTCATTAACAGTTACACAACTGATGCGAGTACTCACATTTTCCCATACTTAGATTCGGGTTTTTTAAAAAAATAATAATATAACATTACCTTCCTATGATCTCCTAGGTACACAGTTCACTTCAGAAGTAACTTCTCCATTGCAAGCACAACCTCGACAAAGATCTTGCACACAGTGGGTTGCCTGACCCCGAACAGGTGGCAAGCGGATGCATAAGAGCATCTGTGGGCAAGAAGCCAAATTGCTATAGTGAGGCGCTTCTCCACAGGAATAGCTTTCCTCGTATTTGTGTTTCCTTTGGCTGTCTCCAGACAGAGAATATCCGTAAGTTTCATGAAAAGGAAGCTCGGCATTCTGAAGTACATGATCCAGCCTTTGTCGGGCCAGATGGACATGATGAATTTCTCCCAGCAGTCCTTAGTTGTCAGATACACCCACCACCTGTGTAAAGAGAGATATGGGTGAACACACTGAAATAACAGAGGAGTATCGATGGTTTCAAAATACATAAAATCATTACCAAGTTTGCTAGATGACATATGTTCTAAATGATGTATCATAATAAAGAGACGGATCATCCTGCATCGGTGCTGGTGAAATCTCCACCTGTACAACGTTGAAAGGGATGTCCTCAGCAGTACAGAGATAGCCAAACCAGTGGCAATGTTCGACTCCATTATGAAAATAATGGTGGGTCAGGCACTATTACAGCTTAGTTAGTACTCACTGAACAATGAAGTTAATATGTACGGTCCCAGGAAGAGCCAATAGCTGCATCTGTGGCAGGAAATTGCACCAGAAACACATCAGCAGCTTTGTGAAAAAATAAGTAATCACATCCTTGATTGGCAGCCAAAAAAAAAAAAGAATAAAAAATCCTGGGATCTTAAAGACATGTAAACAAAAAATATCGGGTTAAATTACCTCTGGAAAGCCATCACATCTTGTGACATACTGTCGTGTAAACAACAAGCCCGGGATATTCAGGTAAGCGTGATAAATCGTGTAAAGAGCAAGGGACGAACTCGGGATTGGGAAATCCCAGTTCTCCCCGGATCATGAATGTCGTGTAACTGGCGCCCTGGTTTAAACTCTCTGTAAAATTCCAAGGGTCCTTTCTAGGCAGTGAGTGACATGTTGATGCTAAAAGTTAACACAACTGCCTTCTGGTTTGTACTGCAGTGAACTTTGAAACAATAGTGCAGACTGTTCATTTACTGCACAATTGAAAAATTCACTGACATAAAAGGTAAGATTGAATGAGCTACATTTGTTTTTGAGGGCTAGAACTGCTTTTGACATTTCAGCTAGTCCACGGTGTGCTCTTGCTGCTTTCACTCAGAGACATACATGTGTGAACTTCTCTTCCATTTTATTCAGTGAAACAGCAAACAATAACAAACAGATGAAGTCTCTGGAGGGGCCACAGAGTTTTACTTAATTCTGTGTTTACCTGGGGCTCAGCTACATGGCAGAACTAATACTGGAAAATTGGTGTTACCTCTATTTCGGTCCTGTCCCACATTGTGCCCATGATGCATCTGCATAATTGGTGACTGTCAAAATGCCTGAGTTTGTTGTCCACATGGCCAGCTAGGGGATGTGGGGGGAGGTTGTTAAAGGCCGGACAAGTGATCTCTCAGCCAAATGACAGCCTTTGTTTCCCCGGTGGCGGCAGCTTTCCAGGATGGCTGGTATCTGTTGTACGTGCAGGGTCTGCCCTGCTCAGCACTTGCTTGGTGCCCCATCAGCTGCTGTGGCTACTGACTGTGCAGCTTCCACAACCGAGGGACAATTCCTCCCAGTTCCCTGCCAGCTACGGTGCCTTCTGTGACCAAGGGACCATTTCTCCCAGCTCCCCACCAGCTGCAGCAGCTTCTGCGACCAAGGGACCATTCCTGCTGGCTCTTCGCTGGCTGTCAGTCATGGAGGCCAAGCCCTAGGCCGCAGCAGCCCCAGTAGCCAGTTATTAATGTCAGGATATTGGGAGGTACCGTAGATTTATTCTGTACGAAGCTGAGAAATGACAAACAGTCTGAAGTTTGCAGCACTGTGAGCTAGCAGCAGTTTGCAGAAGTTAGCTGGGACTGCAATTGCACAGCAGGTTTTATTGCGATAAATTGCGCTTTAGCGATTTTTTGTATCAGTGGTGGGTAGTTTACATAGTCTATGGAGGAAACAGCTGTATTTTGTTGCTCTTTGTTTTTTTCTGCTTTGAGAATCACACAGCCAAATGTGGTGGGGGTGTGGCCAAGCATTGGAGAAAAGACAAAGGAATGCCATAGGAATGTCTACCCTGTCCCCAACTCCGTGCTTATCAGCTGATGGAAAAAAAATGTCACCCTTTGCCTCTCCCCCCCAGCTCCCTGCCCCCAAATCAAACTCCAGGGGGAAGGGTTTTTTTCTCCGTGCTTAACAGCTGATCGACAAAGGGGCCAGTTACACAACAGAATAAAGTGAGCAAAATTCCAGATTTCCATCCTTTTGGAACAGGGCTGAATAGTTTGTATGATTTATGGCTAATTTGAATGATGCTGGTGAGTTTCGGGGGGGGGGCATGGCCAGGCAGCTTTATCATTATCATTAAAGCCAGGCAGAAGACGGAGAAGAAGAAAGGAGGGGGCAGTGTGAGGGTACCTTCGTCTGCATATAAATCAACCAAAAAGGAGGGAGACCATGGAGATAATTACCATTGGGAAGGAAAGCAGCCTAAACACACAAGCAGCTGAGATTCCTTTCACTCTGCAATCTCTGTCAGCTGTGCTTTTCCCTCTCTTTCCCGTGCAAGCACACACAAACACATTCAATAAGGATCTCTGAAACAGTAATTATGCTAAAAGCAAGACGGCAGGAACGATTTTTAATTTCCTATCGCTACTGAGTCTCCCTCCTGACTCCACATCTAGCCAGCCCACCCCTTCATCATAAGAACCAATCACAGTGTAGCTCTGCTGCAACTGTATTGGGAAGATTGTTGGTAATTCACACGGACTTGTTGTTCACACTAGCAATAATGCGCTAAGTCGCGCTACTTTTCAAATAAACTGGCAAATGTAACGAGATCCCCTGACATCAATACCAGGGAAGATTCTAGAGCAGATCATTAAACAGAGAGTCTGTGAACATTTAGAAGGCAATGCCATAATCACAAAAAGTCAACATGGGTTTCAGAGAAACAAGTCATGCCAGACTAATCTGATCTCTTTTTTTGATAAAGTTACCAGCTTGGTAGATGAAGGGAATGCTGTGGACATCGCATACCTTGATTTCAGTAAGGCCTTTGACAAGGTTCCCCATGACATCCTTGCAAACAAGCTTGTAAAATGTGGGCTAGACAAGTTAACTGTTCAATGGATTTGTAATTGGTTGACCGGCCGAACCCAAAGGGTGCTCAGCAGTGGCTCCTCTTCGTCTTGGAAAGATGTGACCAGTGGGGTGCCACAGGGTTCTGTCCTGGGCCCAGTGCTATTCAACATCTTTATCAATGACTTGGATGAGGGAATTAGGGGCATACTTATCAAATTTGCAGAT
Organism: Gambelia wislizenii; assembly: GCA_030847615.1. Taxonomy (NCBI): domain Eukaryota; kingdom Metazoa; phylum Chordata; class Lepidosauria; order Squamata; family Crotaphytidae; genus Gambelia; species Gambelia wislizenii. The sequence continues at coordinate 190,711,388 of JAUMIR010000002.1, read as the reverse complement.
GACACCAAATTAGGAGGAGTAGCTAATACCCTAGAGGACAGGATCAAAATTCAGAATGACCTGGATAGACTGGAGAGCTGGGCCAAAGCTAACAAAATGAAATTCAATACGGAGAAATGTAAAGTACTGCATTTAGGGCGGAAAAATGAAATGCATAAATATAGGATGGGAGAGACCTGGCTGAATGAGACTACGTGCGAAAGGGATCTAGGAGTCCTAGTAGACCACAAGTTGAACATGAGTCAACAGTGTGATGCGGCAGCTAAAAAGGCCAATGCGATTTTGGGCTGTATCAATAGAAGTATAGTGTCTAGATCAAGGGAAGTAATAGTGCCACTCTATTCTGCCTTGGTCAGACCTCACTTAGAATACTGTGTCCAGTTCTGGGCACCACAATTCAAAAAGGATATTGACAAATTGGAGCATGTCCAGAGAAGGGCAACTAAAATGGTGAAAGGTCTGGAAACGACGCCTTATGAGGAGAGACTTAGGGAGCTGGTTATGTTTAGCCTGGAAAAAAGACGGTTAAGAGGCGATATGATAGCCCTGTTTAAGTATTTGAAGGGATGTCATGCTGAGGATGGAGCAGGCTTGTTTTCTGCTGCTCCAGAGACTGGAACACGGAGCAATGGGTGCAAGCTCCAGGAACAGAGATTCCACCTCAACATGAGGAGGAACTTTTTGACAGTAAGAGCTGTTCGGCAGTGGAACACACTCCCTCGGAGCATGGTGGGGTCTCCTTCCTTGGAGGTCTTTAAACAGAGGCTGGATTGCCATCTGTCTGGGATGCTTTGATTGTGATTTCCTGCGTGGCAGGGGGGTTGGACTGGATGGCCCTCGTGGTCTCTTCCAACTCTGCAATTCTATGATTCTATGACTATGTTTGGGTTTTTTACCTTCCCCCCTTCTGAATGAGGCGATGCTGTGGTGCGATCCGTGGGAACAATGAGCAATCTTAGCAATATATTTAGGGGAATATTTGCCCATGTAAACGCAACCTTGGTAAATGTATCAATGTTGATTAGCTCACAGTCCTGGAGCAGAGTTTTGCAGATCTAGGCTGGTTTGTGCTAAGGTAGTCCCTTTTTGGATCCCACTGTGTGAAGATGTCCTATTTAGGATTTCACAGTGGGAAGATGTTTTTCTCCTGAATGCTGTATATATCTATAATTACTCTTCATTATGCTCAAGTAAAAAGAAGTTCGTTTTTAGACACAAAGCCTCTGTCTGTGCCTTTATTCTTATGCCTAAAGGAACAATACTCTGCTGTTTATTTTCGCTGTTTAGGTACCCAGTGCACGCTCCCTATATTACATGACAATTCATGTGGAAGGACACAGAAGCTAAAAGAGTTTGCAGCAATCTGCTTTTGGCTGAGTCTACTGGGAAGGGCAAGTTTCTGCCCCTTCCTCTCCCCCACTGACTTTAAGTGAATGCAAATTATTTTATTTGCTACTAAATTATTTGCTAGATAGATACTGTAGATGGATGTAGATAGATTTTGTTGTTGTTGTTTTATTCATTTATATCCCTTCTTTCACCCAATAATGGGACTCAAGGCGGCTAACAACATATTTTAAACAATACAAATAAAAAGTATACAAGAGCATTAATAAAAGTATAAATATAAGATTAAAAAAAATTTATAAAGTTAAAACTTAAAAAAAATATTGAAAACCATTAAAAGACTATAGAAAAACCTTTAAAACAGCTAGATAGCCTTCCTGCAGAACTGTACAAGTGTAATTGTTATTTGTGAATTTAAAATCAGGTAACCAGACTGATTCTAGGAAGGAAGGAAGGAAGGAAGGAAGGAAGGGAGGAAGGAAGGGGGAGGAGAGAGAGTGAGAGAGCGCTAGCTTTGCATTCAGACAGTCCCTGCTATAAAAAGTTTCAGTTACTTACGGAATTCTTACGGAACTGTGAATTAATGATTGTATATCTGAAATGTCTGTCAAAATAACACATAAGAAGGGAAATTAATTAGATCTGTACACAGATCTAAGTACAGATTCTTTTGTCAGCATGACAGTACTAATTCAGGGGTTCTGTGGATCAGATGGGAAGGCTGCAGCAGCTTTTGGCTCACATCTTTACTGGCTACTGAAAGCTTCGCAACCTTAAACAACTGCTCACATAAAACAGAATATATAATATGGATGGTAACACATGGACAAGACTCTGCTACAAAATTAATTCCATCCCACATCTACTCTGGGAGCACCATGACAGATGCTAATAACTGTCATCCACACACCAGAGGCATATTTACAAGGCCTGTCTATTACATAATGAGACTGTGTTTCTACCTTTCAGACAAATCAGGGAGAACTGATTGTGAATGCTTGAGTGGTGTCCTTGAACTTGCATGACAAACATCAACACTCTCAGCCATTTGGTTAATTGTCAGTTGTCATTTAGAGCAGCTGTGTTGTTTGTTGTGTGCTAGAAAAATGCTAAATTTAAAACTCGAGCAACGTGATACTCTGCAGCAACTTGAGGTGGACCTAAACCTTTTAAAAAATCATCACTTGTGATGAAACCTGGATTTTCCAGCATGATCCTGAGACAAAACAACAGCCAATGCACTGGAAAACACCATCATCACCAAGAATGAACAAAGCACATCAAAGCAAGTCCACATTCAAAGTCATGCTCATTGTTGTTGTTTTTTAACATCATGGGCGTAATTTTGGCAGAATGGGTTCCAGAAGGCAGAACATTGAGCCAGCATTATTATATAGAAGTTTTGACAAAACTGAAAGAGTCGGGGGGGGGGGAGGCCAGAACTGTGGGGAAATGGTTGCATTCTTCATCAAGACAATGCGCCTGCTCACACAGCACTTTCTGTGAAGCATTTTTTTGCCAATAAATGCATGACTGCACTTCAATAAATTTATTCATACTGTCCATAGACCCATCAAATAACAGACATGATATACATTAATAGATAAAACCATAATACAAACCAATAAAATTAGGATACTTCTCGATAGACTTCTTTGGAGCTCAGCCAACTTATTCAACTATTAACTTCCCTTTCACTGGTCTTAAATGACCACAGATAAGAATTTAGCAACTGACAAGGTCTTTCTCTCTCTGGCTTTTCTTCGCAAACAAAGATTCAGGAAGGACTCATCCCATGCTTTCTGCAAGCGTGCTGATGACTAAAAAGGCCAGTCCGAGATAAACAAGTCAGGTTGCAGAAAGCACAGCAGAAGGTCTCCTTGGGTGATGTTTCCGGGTTGTGATTCTTTCTGCATTGTCATTTCTCTTCAAGACTTGTTCGGCATGAGTTCTCAAATAAGGCTGCAGCATTGTGGATAGTGAGTCTCCATGCCTCCCGATATTAGGATATTATCCTCTAATAAGAATTTGACATAGAACCTTTCCGAATGGTCAGGTAGATGGAATAGCAAGAGAGAAATCAGTTGTTTACGACTCTGAGAATGAAGGACACAGGATAGTAGGATATGAGACATGGTTTCCACCTCCTGAGACCACATGGACAGAGCCTTGACACAAATGGCAGCCCTGCATATCTACCATACAACATTGCTGAAGGAAAAACATTACATCTGGCCATCATGAATAATATGCGATAGATTGGTACAGTCAAGTTCTTTATGTAATCAGCCAGAGCAAATAAACCTGAATATGGTATATGCAATGCACTAGGTGAGCATGACAGAAAGGATTTAGACCACAAATTGCAAAAGGTAATGTCCTGAAGTCTTTATTTAATAGTTTTCAAGGCTGTGTCATAACCCAGGTTTAGAAGGAAGGATGGTGAAAGCTCAATTGTGCTTGCTTTTTGGGCAATATACTTGGACCATCTTCTTCCATAAGTGTCCGTTGTAAGATGGCTAAGTAGACCCTTACCACACTTGAAGAGTATGACTCTAAGCCAACGTTTCATGGCTGCATGACTGCATTTGAACATCTTCCATATTCACCAGATTTGGCACAATGAGACTTTTTTTCTTTTCCCTAAAATGAAATTGGTGCTTAAAGAAACATGTTTTGAGTCAATTAATGCAGTACAAAGAAAACGGCAGATGTGTTGAAACATCTGACAGAAACCGATCTGCTCCACAATTTTGACCAGTGGAAAACAAGACTGCATCAGTGTGTGAGTGTGAATGGGGAGTACATTGAAGGGGACAAGCATTAGAATTGTAATCCATATAAATAAAGCTGGGTTATTGTCTCAGTCTCATTATTTAATAGACAGGCTTCATACTTGTTTATCTTCCTATGTAATAGACACCATCCTATGTCAGCAATGCCCTCTTCACTCTACATTGGACAAAAAGGACAGTGTCTATGCAAGATGGCAAATGGGCACAAATTACACTTTACCCCCAAGCCAGCTGCACAGCATTTCAGCTTCCTAGATGGACAATACAGGACTTACGAGTGGAAGTTCTTAAAAAAACAAATAAAAAAGATAAGGAAGATTAGAAAGAGAAACAATTCAATTGAATTATATTCACAGATTCCAATCCATTAGTTGCTGGGCGGGGGTGGGGAGGAATAGAGATAATGGTTTCATGGCACACTCCATTTTCAAAGTCTCTAGTGCCAACTGAGTAGTCCAAGGCTCAGCTATCCAACATATGATAAAAAAAAACGATGAAAAATGAATTGGACATAGCTCCCACTTTGGAAGAGACCCTTAAGGCCATACAGCAGATGAAAAACGGCAAGGCAGCTGGGATTGATGGAATCCCACCTGAAGTTTGGAAACACGGAGGTCATGTACTCCATGATAAATTCCACAAACTCCTTGTGAATTGCTGGGGAAAAGGGGAACTGCCATCAGATCTCTTAGATGCAGTCACCATCACCCTGTACAAGAAAAAAGGAGCGAAATCCGATTGCTCAAACTATCAAGGCATAACACTGCTCTCTATTGCAGGAAAAATCCTTGCGAGGATACTCCTGAACAGATTAGTTCTTGCTGTTGCAGAAGAACTTCTTCCTGAAAGCCAATGTGGCTTCGGAGGCAATAGGAGTACTACAGATATGGTATTTGCCCTTAGAGAACTGCAAGAGAAAGCAGTTCTCTAAGGGCAGTTGAGAGCAGAACAAGGGTCTCTATGTAACATTTGTCAACCTCACCAAAGCCTTCAACACTATGAGTAGAAAAGGTCTGTGGCAGATCCTGGAAAGACTAGGATGTTCCCCCAAATTCATTAAAATGATTATCTCGCTACATGAGGGCCAGGTCAACTCAGATATGGTGATGCTCTTTCAGAGCCCTTTCTAATAACTAATGGAGTGAAGCAAGGTTGTGTTCTTGCTCCAACTTTATTTACAATCTTCTTCAGCATGATCCTCTAAAGGGCTACGGCAGAGCTCGAAGAAGAAGACGGCATCTACATATGTTACCATACTGATGGTAGCTTGTTTAACTTAAGCCGTCTGAAGGCTCGCACTAAGACTCTAAACTATCTAGTCTATGAGCTGCTCTTCACTGATGATGCTGGCCTTGTTGCCCACACAGAAGCAGCTCTGCAGTGCCTAACATCCTGCTTCGCAACAGCTGCAGAGCTGTTTGGGCTGGAAGTCAACCTGAAGAAAACAGAAGTTCTTTACCAGCCTGCACCACAGGACGAACACCACCATCCCCACGTTGCCATCGGCAAATCTGTGCTCAAGTCCGTTCAGCAGTTCACCTACCTGGGAAGCATCATCTCCTCAGATGCCAAGATTGACAAAGAGATCGATCACAGATTAGCAAAGGCATATAGTGCATTTGGAAGACTTCACAAAAGAGTCTGGAGCAATAAACACCTGAGGCAAAGCACAAAAATCAGTGTGTATAGAGCCATTGTACTGTCTATTCTCCTTTATGGATCTGAAACATGGGTCACCTATCACCACCACTTACGACTCCACGAACGCTTTCATCAGCGCTGTATATGCACAATCCTAAATATACACTGAACTGACTAAGTGACAAATGTTGCTATCCTTGAGCAAGCAGGGATCACCAGCATTGAGGTCATGATATTGAGAACACATTTGCGCTGGGCAGGGCACATTTCTAGGATGGAGGACCATCGCCTCCCAAAAATAGTACTCTACGGTGAACTCACCACGGGTCAGCGTAAGAGGGGCACTCCAAAAAAGCGATACAAGGACTTCCTGAAACAACATCTCAGGCTCAGCCAAAGTGACCACCAACAATGGTCTGCCCTGGCCTCACATCGGGAGGCATGAAGACACACTATCCACAATGCTGCAGCCTTATTTGAGAACTCACGCCGAACAAGTCTTGAAGAGAAATGACAACGCAGAAAGAATCACAACCTGGAAACATCACCAAGGAGACCTTCTGCTGTGCTTTCTGCAACCGGACTTGTTTATCTCGGATTGGCCTTTTTAGTCATCAGCGTGCTTGCAGAAAATGCGGGATGAGTCCTTCCTGAATCTTCGTTTGTGAAGAAAAGCCAGAGAGAGAGACTACCAGCCACTTGAAAGACCTGTATCATCTCACACAGTTCTTTGAAGATTTATAGCCTGGGTCACAATTTGCATCCTTCTTTACCTGTTATATTCTGTTCCACTCCTGCAACAATGTAACTATGTAATTACGCTTAAAAACATGTGGCTTTAATATCACTTTTTCACTGCATCTGCGGAAGTGGATTTATATCAATTAAAACTCATGCTAAAACATAAATCACTGAGTCTTAAAGGTTCCCCTCTCCCCTTTTCCTTTTTATTTTGCAACAGACTAGCATCGCTATTTCTTTAAAATGTTCATATTCAGTGTCCTTTGTGTCTTACTGGCCTACTAATGTGAAAACTTGCCCCATCTTCCCCTTGTCCTACCTTCATTATATCTGAGCACAACACTTTCAAGTAGAGTTTTGGCTTACACTAAAAGCTCAGTGGTTTAAATCCAAAGAGAGGGCCTACTGAATCAATTTGATAAGCTACCATTGATACAACAGGTCTATTCTTGTGCCCGATGATTGGTTTTAAGCCAATATGATTCCACTGAATCCCCACACAAATGGGCTATTGCTGGCCCAGTACACAGATTTTTAACTTGCATGCTTAAATTACATTTAAATTTGTGGCAAGCAAAACACTGCCGGGATGCTGGCATATTTTTTTGCATTTGCTCTAGGTGCCAGTAAACCTAAGAAATTATTGGCAACACTCAGAACCACTCTAAATTAATCTCATTTTAAACCCTTCTGAATTCACACAATACTACAAAATATTAAACGGATACTCTAGTTTCAAAGAGTAATTAAGCCTTTTTGTTGGACCAGGACAATTTTCAGTGATGTTTTCATAGATCAGCTTTGATATTTGTTTATTTGCTTAGCAACCTTGTGTGAAGGATTTCATCTTTCACTAAAAACAAATGTTCTTACTTATCAGTAGACACAAATCTGGTACATTTTTTAAAAATGACAAAGTACAGCTATTTTAATCTCATTGCAAATCTGTAAAGCACAGGCTGCATGGTAAGGCCATTTTTGAGACTCTGGGGGACTTCCAGCACAGAAACAAATGAGCCAAAAATGCCTCCCCACCCCCTAAGTTAATTTACATTTAAAAAGGCCTCTCCTGGACCTGGGAAGACAAAAAGATGGGGAAATTGTTTCCTCCCACCCACCCCCAATGATTAGAGTGTATGGAAGAGCATTTCTACCATGCCATTTTAAAAGGGCATTTTCCCCCCAGGGGTAGGGATTCATAGAGGATGTAGCCCTCCAGACTCCAAGTAGTTTGGTTCCAGGACCCCCTGTGAATACTCAAATCTGTGAATGCTCAAGTCCCATTATATGCAATGGCATAGCAAAATGGTGTCCCTAAAATGGCAAAATCAAGGTTTGCTTTTTGGATTATTGTTTTTTAAAGAATATTTTCAAGCCGTGAATACTTAAATCCGTGAATGCCAAATCTGTGAATGTGGAGGGACAACTGTACTCCAATTATTCAGGTGGCGAGCTAAAGCCAAGAGGCAGAGACTGGCTCAGCCTCATTGATCAGTTCTACACCTGGCAGATAAACCACAGCTGTGCTGCTTACTATTCCACTGAGTGAGCATGATAAGAGGTGGTCACTTTTCAAGGCCTGCCCAAGACATTTCCCTGACTGAGGCAAATGCCATATCCCACTGCAGTGCACTAGGAGCTGAATCTTAATTCCTTCAGCACTGCCATTGTCCCTCACCACACCTTAGCAAAGCTTGGAAATAGGGTGTTAAAGTAACAGCAATATTACCTGTAACAATGTATTTTTGAGATTAAGGAGGGCCTAATGAAATTCCTTTTTCCAAAAGAAAAAAAAAGATAACCTTGCTATTTCCCCCTGTGTATTGAATAATGGTTACTCATTGCGTGCTGAGTGAAATAGTACTTTCCCCTTTTCCTCCCCCTCCGTTTCCCAAAGACAACCACACACAAATACATTCAGATAAGTATATTTGATAGAAGAATAAAGTAGATACAGGTAAAAAGGTATTGGCGAAAATTGGCCACAACTTCCTCTTGGCGATAGTTGCTTGGTTGGTGCCTGGGCATGGGTTATTGTAATTTGGCCAAACCCACCTGTCTTGGCCGATGAGGTGTTCAGTTAGCCCGCCTGCTAACAGATCACGTGACCTGGTCACGTGGCCAGAACACGTGAACCGATCACGTTATTGGTCATGTGATCCGAACCCAAAACAAGGTGGGGTCTCCGTGGTCAAGACATGAACTTGACCTGACTTGACCCAGAACTGGACATACAGGAGACCCCTGCCCCCCGAGTTTGGATCAACACCCATGCCCACTGCCACCAAAGTTGAGCTACATCCCGCCTCTGGAGCTCAACTTCCGCCAACCCTTCAACTATCATCAAAGGAAACCACCTTCTGACTGGAGGGACCTGATGCTGGAACTATCTGTGGAGGAGATCGAGTTCTGTCCGAATGTAAGATGCGTAGGCTCTGGAACATCACCTGCCCAATCATTGGATAGCTGATTCCGCCATGCCTTCCACTGCTGCCGTAGTTGCTGCTCTGATACAAAAGGAGTGACCTCCAAACTCCTCCGTGGGGCAACCGAGGTATCACAAAGTGGCCCGAAGGACACTTATGAATTGGAAACGTGTCAGAGGGGATGAGTCCTTGTGGATGAACAGGGCCCCAAGGCCATCAGGGTGCTTCCAGAGGTACTGGCGCATGAAGTGTACTGGGCAAGCAGACAACTCGTCGAGCCTTCGCAGCCGCAGGTAAGCCCCTTTTCCGTGCTGGTCAGAATTGGACTGCCGGATCCTCACTTGCAGGAACTCTTTCTCCAGTGATATGTCCAGCTTCTGAAGCGCTCGTCTGGAGCCATCATCTTGGAGCTGCATACCAGTTCCCCGACTCGTAGTGCTGCAAAAAAAGCCACAGCAAAAGCGGAGCGAAAAAGCTGAATTTCATACCTGGAATGGCGTACTTTAGCTAGTGCTGCCATGATGCTGCACAACAGACTGTATGACACTGGTCTGCGCGTATCAGTTTGCTGCCTGCCCCATGGTGCCATCCTTCTACTGCCCTGCATACCAAGAAAGTAGCGCAGGGGTCGCCTTGCCCAGCCACCTTGTTGAAGAAGGAGATGGCTGCTAGCTGCAATGATATGGACCCTGGGAGCCAGGCCCTTCTCTTTCAAGGACGCGTTGTAATGCAGGACTTCCTGTTCCAAGGACGGCCAGGAACACTCATAGTCATGCTGTCGTCTGAAGCTGAAGAATTGCCAAACCGCCCTTGAGTACCTGGCACGGGTTTAAGGCGCCAGAGAGTTGACCACCCCTTGGATCACCATTCCTTCCCAAGCTGCCAGAGTTCATCCGGAAATGTTGTCGGCATTGGATCTGCTCCTGGGTCCAATTCTCGAAATTTGTCGTCCTGGAATCGAGACAACGCATCCACAATCTTGTTATCCATGTCTGGAATATGACACGCTGTGAAGGTGATGTTTGCTGCCAAACAGGTGAGCACAAATTCCCTGACGAGTCATATGGCCCTATCAGACCTAGAAGACTACTTGTTGATAATCCAGATCACCGCCTGATTATTGCACCAAAAACATATTCTTTTGTTCCGAAACTCGTTCTTCCACAGACGTACTGCCACCAGAATAAGAAAAAAACTTGAGAAAATTTAGGTCACAAACAACATCAGTGTCCCTCCATTCAGAAGGCCAGTGCTGTGCACACCAATGCCCCTCGAAATACACACGAAACCCCGCGCCCCCCGCCGCATCTGACTGAACCTGCAACCCCACTCCCAACTCCGTTTCCCCCTGCCAGAAGGTTATCCCATTATAACCCTCTAAAAAATGGAGCCAAACCCCAAGGTCTTCCTTCACCTCCTTTGAAAGGCGGGTGTGATGGTATGGAGACCTGACCCCTATGGTGATCCTAGCCAGCCTGCTACAAAATGCCCTGCCGGGTGCCACCACTCGACAAGCGAAGTTGAGGTGGCCCAACAGTGACTGCACCTCCCGTAGGGTGGCCTTGTCCTTGGCCAAAAGGTGCCGAAGCTTTTTCCTTAGCCCGTCTAGCTTGTCCTCCGGGAGTCGTGAAACTTCGGCCATGGAGTACAACAAGATCCCTAAGTAGGTGATGCAGTTGGTGGGCATCTTGTCTGGTGCTGAGGGGACTCCCAGCTCCAGTTCCAGCACCTGAAAAGCATGAAGCAGAAGCCTGCAGCCTGCCTCCCCAGCAGCCCCTATGATGAGAAAATCGTTGAGGTAGTGGGTGACAAAAGAGGAACTGGTCCTCTGTCACAACGCCCATTCCAGGAAGGTGCTGAATGCCTCAAAGGCGAAACAGCTAATGGAGCACCCATGGGTAGGGCCATGTCATAGTACCACTGCCCTTGGAACTTAAATCCTAACAGGCAGTGATCGTCGGGATGGACAAGCAGCAGCCGAAATGCTGACTGAATATCGCATTTGGCCATAAGCGCACCCGGGGTGTAGGCCCTGACTTGTTTGACCGCATGGTCAAATGACGCATACTGGACAGAGCATAGCTCTGGTGGTATGGCATCATTGACAGACACCCTATTTAAGTAGGACAAGTGGTGGATGAGCCTGGTGCCTTCTTAGGGACCACCCCTAATGGGGAGACTCTAAGGTTGTGCATGGGCAGGATCTGAAAGGGGCCTGCCACCCTCCCCACTGTGCATTCTTTGGCAATCTTGGCTGACACCACCTCGGGCAAGTCAATGGCCGACTTGAGGTTACCTGACTTGAACGCCTGTTGGGGGCCTGCAGCGGGGATCCTAAAACCTGTGGAGAACCCATCCCTCAAGTAATGGGCAGCTTGCTTGTCTGGGTAGAGCTCCAAAAGGGGGAGCAACGCCTGGAGCCGAACTGGGGTGAAGGCCAAACAACGTGCCCCCGGATCATCACTGGCTCTTGCTGGTCCCTTGCCCGGCGCTGGTCCCTGACCCTGCTTCTTTCTTAATGCCGGAGGAAGCAGGGCGTCCTGGGTGAAAGGACTGGGAAGATGAGCTGGGCCGGGACCAGCTGGTCTTGGAATGGCCCCTGTAGCAGTTCTCGCAAAAGTGCTTGAACTTGCACTGGGTCCAAAAGCATTTTCCCACATTGAATTCCCAGCAGACCAGGCACCGGGGATCCTTGCGACAAGACAGTTTTTCCACCTCTGTTTTTCCTTTGATGTGGGAGCCTACAATGATCATCCAGAGCTTATCATTGATAAGGTCCCATCTGGCTCTGGCGTTGCACGAGGCCCTCTTGCGGAAGGCAGTGTCATATTCGATGGCAGCTGCCTCCCCAGCAAGAGCCTTGGCTTTTAGCACATTGTCCAAGTGGTTGGCCCGGTGCCACCCCCTGTCTGGGTATGCAAGTTGCACAACGCCCATGAACATGGTGTACCCAGCCTGGTTGAAAAAGGTGCGCTCAACTGGATCAGTTTTGGACTTCTCAGAGGGCTTGTCGGATTTGGGCACACTACCCTCCTCCCCTTCTGGTTTTAACATGGAGAAGATGTCTACATAATATCCTTTGAGGATATTATCACGCATCTTCTTGTCCAGGTGGATCCCCAGTGGATCCTCGTTATCCTGGAACAGACTGAGAGCTGGGGTGCCTAGTGACACCGCCCCGTCCCACCAGGCCTTGGTAGGGCCAGACCCATCCAGATCCTGCTGGGTCTGAGCTTTTATGGTCAAAGAGGGTAGGCCGGGCACCAAGGCCACGGCCCTCCAATATCCCTCCCTATCCCAGTCTTCATCAGAGGACTCACCTGACGATCCCCCGCTGAGTCCCTCTTTTTCTTGTGCTTGGTGCACCTCTTCTTCTTCTCCCGCTTGTTCCCCTTCCTGCTGCATCTTCCTGGTTCACCACCCCCGCGTTCCGCTGAGGAAGATGATGAGGACACCACGCTGATGTCTCTCTGTGATGGAGAGTGATGCCTTCTCCTGTGTCTTGATGTTCTAGCTGATTGTGCCATCACCTCGTCCTGGCTTTGAGGTTGGGCCCCAGTGCTGTTAGCACCCTCCATCATGTTGTCTATACTTCTGCTGGATTTCAGCTCTACTACCTGCTCTGCCAGGATAGTGACTGCCTGGGTCAGCTTCTGCAGGTTGGGAGTCCCTGTGTTGGCTAGGAATTCCCAGATAGACTCTGTGTTGTTTGCTGCCGCATGTGGGGTGCTCCTGCCTGTCGTAGATGCTCCGCCTCTCCGTGGGGCCAGGGCTGCCCAGGACTTGGGTGCCTTGCCAGCCTGTGCCCTTGTAACGGACTGCTGGGCTGGCCCTTCTTCTTGGGAGGCATCTTGAGCTGTATGTGATATGCTCTATTAGTGATTTTAGCTCGTAACCCTGCCTTGTCCGCCCTTCTGTTATCTTTGGCTTGAACCTTTCACCGGTTAAGCCACTGGCCTCCTTCCTTTGCCCAGGCCAGGCACCCCCTTACCGCCGGGTGGTTTGGTTTGTGCCTGCCTTGCTGTGCTTGTCCACCCTCCTGGCTTGTCCGCCCTTTGGTCAGGAGCCCACCTTCCTCCAACCCTCTCTCTGGGCTTGTCCGCCCCTGCGGGTGCCTGCCTGGCTGCAGACCACCCCCCCTGGCTGGGATCCTGCCTCCATCTGACCTTCTCTCTGGGCTTGTCTGCCCTGCCCCGTGCAGGTGCCAGCCTGGCCGCAGACCCCCCGCATTGTGACCACTGTGGTACCCCCTGCTGTTGGGGTCACCACTGTTGGCCACAACCGCTTTCTTCCCCTAGGGTCTGCGGGCAGCTACTGCCACCCTCCCTAGGCCTAGCTGCCGCCCACAGAGCTGCCGCATCAGCTGCTGCTGGACCCAGCCACTGCTGCCCCTGCTTCCCCCAAGGGTGGGCCACCCTCTAGCCCTCCCCCTTCGCAGGCCTCCTCCAGCTGCCGGCATCCCTCCTCGCCCTGGTGCCACCACTGCTGCTCTTTGGGAGCCCGCAGGCTCCTATGGCCACTGAGCTGTTCGCCACCACTGCCATGCCCCATCCACCGGGCTTCCCTCATTGGCCACTGAGCTGTGTCTGCCGCCGGTCGCCACTGCTGCCACCTTCAGAGGGGTCCCCTACAGCTGCTGCTGGCCCCAGCTCTTAAGGCCTGCAGCAGCCTTTGGTCCACCTCACTGGTCGCTGCCACTGCAGGTAAGCCACTCCTCTTCGCTCTTCAGCTCCTGCCTCTTCAGCTCCAGCAAGCCAACTGACTGGGTCCAACCAAGAGCTGGGAATTTATTCCCGGCCACCGGATCTGGTGGAGGACTATCCCCGCACCCTGGCCAATCAGAGGCTCCCAAATTGCTGAGCCTCTGATTGGTCGGGGGGCTATGTAAGCCGTCCAATTGGGACAGTGCTGACTCCTCCTGATTGGTCGGCTTACGATCCTCAGACCCCCTGAGCAGTCTGGGAAGAGGTTTTCCGGCCAAAATGGCAGTGCCCGTGCCTGCCATGTGGTCAGTGTGGGCCAGGGGGAACCTCACCAGCAGCAATTGGGCTGCCAGGTAAGTCCTGGCAGCGGAATTCCTTTTGTCATTACCTTGTAGGGGGTTGTCTAAAAATGCTTGGGGACTTGTTGAAGAGATGTTATTTCCAATCTCCCCGCCACCCCCCCAAAAGGAACAAAAATGAGTAATGCAGCAAGTAGTGTTTAACACATAACTTTTTAATGCTAAAAGAAATGAGATGCTGTGGGTGATGGGAGTGCAATAAGTTACATGACACTTACTTTTGAAAAAGGTAACTTTCTAAGCTTTCTACCTAAATGTGTCAGAGTACATGATAGGTACAAGTAGGACAAGCTTTGAGGTACACAAAGTTCTTTCCACCTCCAAGTGCTCATCTACATGGGCTGGAATATGTTGGCTCCTTGCCAGCATACTCAGTGCAAAGATCTGGCCCGTTCCTCCCCTGTTACCTGCACAGAATGGGATGGAGTGTACACTGGCATGCCAGCCAGTCTCTACCGCCACTACCCACATGGCTCTCTCCATCGCCAGGAAGCCAGCCTGCAGCACATGAGCAAAGCCTCCTGCATGTGACCAGCCTTGGTCACGTGCTGCTGGACTCCTTCCTGGCTATGGAAGAACAAGGCAAACGGCAGCTGAAACAACGGACCGGTGTGGCAGTCTGGGATCCTGTGAGCACTCAGGGCCTGATCTATTTTATTTTGGCTGGAGCAGATTTTCCCTGGCAGGCATTGAAAAAGCAAAAAGCAAACAAACACAATGTAATGGGCCTTACCTAGAGATATGAGGGCCCAGAAAAACCCTGGGGGGGGGAAATCAGGAAAAAAGTTTTTTTCCTGGAGCCTTTTTTGGTTTTTTCCCAAAAAATTGAAAAAAGGAAGAAAATCTATTATGGAATGTTTTATTTTAGCATGATGAATAAAATCTTTAAAACAAGGTGTTCATATATTCTCCAAATCATTTCTAAAAACTATGTACAGTATCAGATTATTCTAATTTTTGTGCACTGAGGACAAGCAAGGCCTAAATTACAAATTGAACTCTCCAATGCAAGAGCAAGGTATATTTCTTCCTTTAGGGGGCACTGCTATTGTTCACAAGGGAACAAAAGGATTTCAGTTTCATTTTTCCTTTTGAGTGGGTCTGTTTGGTTTTGTTGTGTCCTCTTCACTAGGTCTCAAAACACTGGAAGAGCAACAAAAGGGACCTGAACTTATACTTAATTTTAAAAGGTAAGAGTTAAAATTTATCTGATTTCAGAAAATTGAATTATTTTAGCTGCATTAGTTTATTTTTATAATCTTTATGTAAATAATAATTTACTACTTACTAATCTTATTCTTTACTTCCCCCACCCCCAACCATAGCTTTGTGTTTTCTTGCAAGCTAGCCACTAAATTATTTTTCTTTCCTATTTCCCTCAGGAATATGGTGAGACCAACCATCTAGCGTACGGAGGCATTTTCACATTACAAGTTCTTCTGAGAAGAAGAATGCAATTTGCAAATAGTGTCAGATGAAATATGCATTTCCAAATGCTACCAGGATGACAAAACACATTCTTGTATGTAACAAGTGTCCTGTAGATATTTTTAAAAATCCTTCATAGATCTAAGTGAAGAGGACCATAATGATGAAAGTGTGCATAACTTTCCTCAACGTTTTTATTCAAGTCCTCTTCCTGCTCCATCTTTAACATCAGCATCTCCACAAAGTGTTATCCCATCAGCATCATCTTCAAGTAAACAAATATTGAAAATAACTGCATCCAAAAAAATAATAACTTCATTTGTAGACAAGATAACACCAGCAACATGGTGGCAAGGTCTTTACACAACACAGCCTCTGACTCCTCTTGCTTCTCGCCTTCTTCAGATTCCTCCATCTTCTGCAGTATGTGAAAGAATGTGGTCTATGTTTGGAAACACTCACACCAAATCAAGATATAAGCTGACATGTGAAAGGGTAGAGAAGCTTGTTTCAATCTGGGTAAACCTTCAGTTTTTAGAAGTCCATAACTGTGATGATGACAAACATAACAAAGCAGAAGCAGAGACTGAAACTGATACTGGTAACTATAGCTCAGAAAATGAATCTGATTAAATTTCATGCCTATTCATTGAATTTTAGTCTCTCCCTCCTCCCTTCCACACACCTCCTCCCCCAATTATTTTTATGGGAATGGGTGCTTTATGTCTATTTGATACTGTGGAGGGGAAATATAAATAATTTTCTTTGTTACTAATGTTGATGGCTTCTTCTGTGTTTTTTTTTTTAAATTCCAGCTCCACATAAACTAGCAAAACCAAAAAGGTTCCGTACAGTTCAGGAGATTATTGCTCCATTTGTTCTAAGTAAAAAATTTACAAAAGTAAATTCTGTTTGTAATAATTGTTTGACTACACTGTATTTTTGATATACCAATCGTGATAACATTATGCCAAATCAAATTGTACATAGTCATATTTTATGTTCCTAAAGTAGCGAAGTGATGTTGAATCTATAAAAAGTGCTAATGTTGCATTTTTCAATTTTTCCTAAAATTTCCATTTTTCCTGAAAAAAAAATGTTTTTTCACATGGCTTCAAAGATTCTGGAAATTTTACATCTTTAGCCTTACCCCATCTTCCCCCTGTCTTGCCCCATCTTTGACCCCGGCATCATGAGGACTGCCCAGGGGTAGAATGGGGCAAAAAACATACATCATCTAGACTGCAGGGCTCCAAGACAGGGGCAAGATGGGATAAATTGTCCATCTAGACAAACCCCAAGCGAGGAAAATTTCCAAGGTACTCAGGGAGTATGGCTGGGGGAGGGGAGATATTTTTGTTGCCAGCTAGAAACTGCCACCTGGATAGTTGTCCCACTCTAATATAATAATAATAATAATAAAATTTATTTATATCCCGCCCCTCTGCGAGCAATCGGGGCGGCTTACAACAATAAAATAGTACACAGTATAAAACAGCTCAAAATCCCTTTTCCCCCCTTAAAACATTATTAAATTAATACAGATTAAAATCAATATAAAATACAATGTATTAAAAACCCTTTCAAGCAAGCAGCATCAGTTTGGAGGTCCAGAAGCAACCTCCGGAGGGGGTTCCTGAGGCCGGGGTTAGCTATTCTGGAAAAGCCTGCCTGAAGAGAACCGTCTTGACAGCCTTTTTAAAGCTGTCTAATGATGTCAATAGGCGGATCTCATCCGGCAGGCCGTTCCACAATTTGGGGGCGACAGCCGAGAAAGCCCTCTGGGAGGTGGTCGCCAGCCTAGGTCTTTGTGGCTGCAACAAATTCCTCCCAGAGGACCAGAGAGCGCGGGGAGGATTATAAGGGAGAAGGCGGTCCCTGAGATAGCTTGGGCCCAAGCCATTTAGGGCTTTAAAGGTGATAACCAACACCTTGTACTGGGCCCGGAAGCTGATAGGCAGCCAGTAGAGGGACCTCAGAACCGGAGTAATGTGGTCCCTCCTAGATGTCCTAGAAACTAGCCTGGCTGCCATATTTTGTACCAGCTGTAATTCCCGAACTAAGCACAAGGGTAGCCCCATGTAGAGTGCATTACAGAAGTCAAGACGTGAGGTTACCAGCGCGTGCACAACGGTCTTGATCCCTTACTTCCAGAAAAGGGCGCAGCTGGCGTATCAGCCGAAGCTGATAGCAAGCGCTCCTGACTGTCGCATTTACCTGATTTGTCATCAGGAGTGACGAGTCAAGGAGCACCCCTAGACTGTGAACACAGTCACTGGAGGAGAGTGTGACCCCATCCAGGACTGGAGATTGCAAACCGATTCTTGGTTTTGGGGCCGCTACCGTGAGCACCTCCGTCTTGTCTGGATTCAGTCTCAATCTGTTTTTCCTCATCCAGCCCATTACTGCCCGAAGACATTCATTGAGAGAAGAGATGCCGTCAGAATTCGAGACCGACGAATGAGATACGGAGAAATAGATCTGAGTGTCAACAGCGTACTGATAACACCCAGCTCCATAACTCCGGATAATCTTACCCAGCGGCTTCATATAGATGTTAAATAACATCGGGGACAGAATAGCACCCTGTGGTACTCCACAGGTGAGCTCCCTTTTACTGGAGCTACTGTCCCCGAGCAGCACTCTCTGGGTCCTGCCTGAGAGGAAGGACTGGAACCACTGCAAAGCAGTGCCTCCGATGCCTAACTCCCTTAGGCGATCCAGAAGAATGCTGTGATCTATCGTATCAAAAGCCGCTGAGAGGTCTAGGAGCACCAACAGGGTCACACTACCCCTGTTGATGCTCAGACGCAGATCATCGGTCAAAGCAACCATGGCAGTCTCTACCTAATGGTAGGGCTGGCCCTGGCCCATTTCTGGGATGATGCCTTGGAAAACTTTACCAAAACAGAAATTTATTTCCCATTCTAACTGTGATATCAAAAGCCAGCAGAATATTTAGAAGCATTTTATGCAATCCCTCAGGAATTGTCTGCTATTGAAAGGCATCAACAGCTGTAAAATTCATGGAGTTAGAAAAAAATCACAGGGAAATTGGATTTTGACATGGCTGCACTGAGGCACCTATTTCGCTTTATGCTTTGATGTGATGTTTGCTTCTCTGCAGCTTCATTGATAAGGATACCACCTCAATCAAGACTTAGAGTGGTGTACTATCAAAGGCTTCAGGAGGAAGTCAGGAAATGATCTTTTTCTTTCCTGGCAGGAGGGCTTCATAAAATATTAGAAATTATTTAAGCCAGAGATTGTAGAAGCATTAGATTTAGGACTTTATCAGACCACCCTCTTCAAAAGTTCTTTTGCTGGAATAAAATGTAGTGTTTTTATGCCGGCAAAAGACCTTACTCCACCAGATCATACTCTGCTCGTGTTAAAGAGGCAGCCCAGGCACTAACAGAGAGTAAATGGAGCTCCATTTACTTCCTGGTTTAAGAGCTCACTGGATGCGTGGGAAATTTAAAAATTAAAGCCAAAATAAACACACACAAAAAGTACAGCAAAGCACAGAAATACACTTTAAAAGTCCCAAGTAAATTGGGGGGTGTCATAAAAAGAACTCACTTGACCTGGCTGTCCTGATCTCAGCCGGAAGTGTTTGCCCATTGACACTGCATTCACATGAGCAGAATGGCACACAGATTCAAATGCTGGCAATGCCGGCAACAATTTGCCATGGGCAATCTATTGATGGCTTGGGCCATCAATTAAAAGTACAGCTTTTTAACAATACATGATCGCGAAAGGGCAACGTCGTCTGGTATGCACACTCTTTCGCAATCATTAGGCATCCTTATGACACCATATTTCCCTGGCCTGATAAAGTCCTTAGGGAAAGTAGAAGAAATAATTTCCTTACAGAATGAGTTCTGGGATGTCTTAGGACTTTTTCAAATGGGGAATAAAAACCCTGTCGAGGTCGGGAGGAGGATGGCGCTGTCTTGCTTACAGTGCTCCATTTCATATGACTCTGTCCTCCTCCCAACCTTCCCCCAACCTTTCCTCGTGCCAGGGTAATGAGAAACACACCACTTTTTATTGATAGGGGTTCTCTGTTAATAAAAGCAGCACTGGGGAAGGTCAGGGGAAGGTCGGGAGGAGGACGGTGTTGTATGAAATGGAGTGCTGTAAGCGAGACAGCACCGTCCTCCTCCCGACCTCGACAGGGTTTTTATTCCCCATTTGAAAAAGCCCTTACTCTTTAATACTGGGAGATGAGGAAGAGGAACATAATTTAGCACTACATCTGCTCCCAATGACTATAAGCAAAACACAAACAAAAACAAACAAAAAATGGATTCTGTATGGTAGGACTGTAGATAAAGTAAGATGATCAATGAAAGCCCCCAACAATGTCAGGAGCTGTGGGGTTTTTTAATCCCCTGACACCCTTGTGTCAAACTTATGGGAGAAGCAATGAAACCTAGAAGCCTCTTGTTATCCCTGAAAGGTTTGAAAACCAGCATTAGTGAGGAAAAGCCTGCTGCAACTCCTCAGAATATGAGAATGTTTTCTGCAACTGAGAGTTCACCTTTGGCTGTTTTTACATATGGACAAGTCCCTGATCCTGAAGCAATATGGCCTGAGGATGGGAAGACAGATTGACCTGTTGAGTGGTCTGACACAGAGTGTAATTGTAGCTGTGATCTGAAAGGGCTTTCCCCAAAGATGTGAAGACTAGATTTCAGGGGCTGAAGATGTAGATGGAGGGCTCCTTTGAAATCTAGAACATTGAGAGAGTGGCGGGAGATCTTGACCCAATCTGTCACTCCTTTTTGACTTGTTGGAGGTTGGTGAGGTGGAGAATGCTTTGGTGGATAACTCTGAAAAAAACGGTGCAGGTTATGGGAGCTCAACAGTAAGAGTTTTAATGAGGTAGTGTTATTTTTTTAAAAGGGAGAGATATAGTTGAATGTAATAGTTTCTTTACTTAAAATGTTTTAAATATTTTTCCAATAGGAAGACAGTGTGCATAGAAGTGTATGCAGAATCTTCAGATCAGGGACTCACAGAATGTAAATAGATCATGCATTTAATGTTTCCTTTAGTATTGAGGAGCAGACATGCTCCGTGTATTTTGCAATAAAAATGGTTTGTTCTGTGTGTTCATGCTTACATTAGCTGACAGAATGATATAACATGAAAAAATCCTAAAGAATATATATTATATACCTGGAGAAGTTGGAAGCTTTTGAGGAGTTTACCCACTCTTTTAGGAGGCCAAAACACACAGCAGAACCATCCGGAAGAGGGAGGTTACAAAATGGCTTTACCAACAGGGCAGTTCTATATTACATAGGCCAGCCAGGGTGCATTTTAAAAGAAACAAGACTGTTGTATCTAACGTTGAATTCCAATGATGATGATAATAATAATAATAATAATAATAATAATAATAATAATTTATTTTTAACCCGCCCCTCTGCTCGGCAACCGGGGCGGCTTACAGCAAGATTAAAACAACATCAAGTTAAAACAATCCTTCCCCATCTTACCCTCCCACCCCTTAAAACTAAATTAAACTAATGGAGAGTTAAAACAAAGATAAAATACAATAAATAAATAAATAAATAAATAAAAGCAACGACGGCGAGGGGGTGGGTAGCAATCAGTCCACTTGAACCAGGAAGTTATTCCGGGAAGGCCTGCCGGAAGAGATCCGTCTTTAGCACTTTCTTGAAGCTATCAAGAGTAGTGATAAGACGGATCTCATCCGGCAGGCCATTCCAAAGTCTGGGAGCCATAGAAGAGAAGGCCCTCTGGGAGGTCTGCGACAGCCTAGTTTTCACAGGCTGCAGCAGGTTCCTCCCAGAGGACCGAAGGGCGCGGGGGGGATCATATGGGATGAGGCGGTATATGATATATGATATATATCATATGGGATGATAGGCTGATTTAATTGATATGTAACAATTTTCTAAGTGTAATAGGGGTTGCAAGTACATTTTAACAGTAATATATTCTGTCTAAATATGCCTCGTCATTGGCTCTGAAGTCAGGTAGAGAAGCATCCAAAGCCTTTAACACTCTAAGAGCCATTTCTACCTCCTGATGCCCTCAACCCATCAGGACAGTTTTAGAAACTGTCCCCTGATTAAATATTTCCAACCAAGTGGGTCACAGGGCTCTGAAACGCCTTCCTATAAGGATGTGATGTGATCATAGATAAGTGATTTCTTCCTCTCCTCAGTTTCTAGTATGTGGTCCTTTTCCTTCATAGCAATTCCTGTCACATATCTAAAAGGTGAAAAGAGAACTCTGTGAGGTGAGAAAAGCATCCATGAATCTACAGCAGCCATTTATTTGCTGCAAAGAGCCTATAAAAACAGGATGCTTGTATATTCACAGCTGTGACCCCCCTCCCCTGTATGCCAATTGCCAGCAGCCCCCTTTCTCCCGTGAATTGTTCATTTCCCATTACTCCAGTACAAAAGGCTTCAGTAGAATGCACTGAGGTGGAGTGTTGAGCAAAGGGCCCTTGAGAAAGATCAGGGTAGCTGCTATGAATGAAAAATTGCCCCTGCGTGGGTAGGACTGAGAAGTCCTCCATTGCAACCCTCATGATCTCCAAATGAGGCTTCCTCAGCATGTTCAATAAGCAGGCAGGCTCTGCGGTGCCCCTTAGAAGTCAATGGCTTAATTGGGAAGAAATCCCTTTACAAGGGACAGGGAAACTTCAGATCTGTTTTGGCAGGGAGCAAATCAGAAGCAGGCCCTGTTGTAAAACAAAACAAAACAAAGACAAAAAAAGTGGAGGGAGAGAAACCCTCCTTCATTCAGATGTTCCTGCTACCAGGAGAGCCTAACAGTATTTTGTACTGCAGAGACAGCTCCTGCTCCCCTGTCAGTAGACTGGCAGATCTGCTTTGGGCTTTACTTCAAATTTTAAAAGATATATCCAAGCACTGAAACTATTGGGGTGGAAGAGAACTCAGCACACTGGATATTTGCCTTAAATGTCAGACTAAAATCTCAACCAGTAGCACCCCACAGGCACAGGACTCCACCACCAGCAAAACTATTGCTGTGCTAAGTGGCTAATTTACCACTTACTAACTGTAAAGCATGAAGGGATACAAAGCAGCTGACAGTAATTTAACACAAGATTAAGTTAAAAAAAATCTTATTTTACAAAAGTTTAAGAAGAATGAAATAACAGTATTATTTAAAAGTGTGGTTAAAAACACATTGAAAACATAATTACTGATAAAAGATAAGAAATGCAGCACAACACTTCATACACACCGCTGCTACTTAATTTACGACTCAAAGGACTACCTGAATAAAAAGTTCTTCACCAGTCAACAGAAGGAGAGCAGGGAGAGGGCCAAATGGACTTCTGGAAGGGAATTCCACAGCCTGGTAGCAGCCACAGAGAAGGGTCTCTCCCATGTCCTCACCAAGTATGCCTGTGAAGGGGGTGAGACAAAGATTCAGTCTGTCTCCAAGTTCATCCTCTCTAACACACAGAGGGCAATTTGCTGTCTGAGGAGTTGCAAAGGATGCCCCTCCAAACTGATGGTATCTGTTGCCCAAGACCAACCAAAGAATTTTGGTTTCCTACCCAAGGCAGGAAGTCTCACAAGAAACTCTCCCAGCCATAAAATGCCAGAATAATACAGCCAGCTGTTTCCTTCTGCTCAATGGCAGGGCTGATCTGTCCATGCAAAGAACAATTTCCATGCCCAAGGTTGCTACACACAGTCGTGCAAGTGTGCATGCAGAAGCCAGGTGCATTTTTATGAGCACTGCTGCATGCAGGAAATGGATGGAGCTGACACACCTTTTTACCACTGCATTTCCTCTTTTGCTTTCTTACTTCTGTGAACTAGGCCCCATCTATACGGGGTGTGGGGGACAGAGTACCTTGCATTAACGGCATTTCACAGCAGCAGCGACTTGTCTTAATGGTGTTTTTGCCCCCATAAGCCCTCATAATCTTTGCATATGAGATGGCAGCCATGAATGATTTACTTGAGTTTGTACTTACCTCAATTTGTCACTGCCGAACTTTTTAAATAACACAAAACAATGTCTAAGGTGTGCTAGACCATTTTTTTTTATTTAATAGGAAAGAAAAAAAAATCCCACCCCATTTTATTGCCTTAGCAATCACTCACTAAGGTGAAAATCCAACATGGCAGCAGCGGGCATTTGCCCTGTTAGCAAGCCCTATCTCCCTGCACTCACCCAGCCAATCAGCTTTGTGCTTCCACTCCTATGGGAAAGTGATTCATGTTGAATCATTTGTCCCAACGAGCAGGAATGTGCACCACCCTCACTGTTTTTTTAAAAAATTACGGGAAAAGCTGCATAGGCTTTTCCTGTGGTGTTTTTGCCTGTTTGGGTCCCCCTTCTTCCAAATACAGTGGATTGCTGAGGGATCCCATTTAGACAGGTCATATTACCAGCAAATTCCATGAGGGGTATTTTCACTGTTTAGACAACCCCAGCTAAAAAAGCCAACGTGATTCTAGGCTGCATTAATAGGAGTATAGTGTCTAGATCAAGGGAAGTAATAGTGCCACTGTATTCTGCTTTGGTCAGACCTCACCTGGAATACTGTGTCCATTTCTGGGCACCACAATTCAGGAAGGATATTGACAAGCTGGAACGTGTCTAGAAGAGGGCAACCAGGATATTGG
The DNA here is from genome assembly GCA_030847615.1 of Gambelia wislizenii. NCBI lineage: Eukaryota > Metazoa > Chordata > Lepidosauria > Squamata > Crotaphytidae > Gambelia > Gambelia wislizenii. The sequence continues at coordinate 190,687,285 of JAUMIR010000002.1, read as the reverse complement.
GTGGTCTGCAAGCCATGGCTTATGAGGAGCGGCTTAGAGAGCTGGGCACGTTTAGTCTGGAGAAGAGAAGGTTGAGAGGGGACGTGATAGCCATGTTTAAATATTTGAAGGGATGTCATACTGAGGGCAGAGCAGGCTTGTTTTCTGCTGCTCCAGAGACTAGGATCCAGAGCAATGGGTTCAAACTAGAGGAAAAGAAATTCCACCTAAACATTAGGAAGAACTTCCTGACAGTAAGAGCTGTTCAGAAGTGGAATACCCTGCCTCATAGTGTGGTGGAGTCTCCTTCTTTGGAGGTTTTAAAGCAGGCTGGATGGCCATTTGTCGGGAATGATTTGATTGTGTATTCCTGCATAGCAGGTGGTTGGACTGGATGGTCTCTTCCAACTCTATAATTCTGTGATTCTATGACATCTGCACAGAAATCATGGCTTTTTACTGAATACATACTCAAGCACATATTCACCTACAAATCTCTCCAAATGCAGAAATGTTTTCTTCTTCTTCGCTTTCTCAGAGAAAGCTCTTGCTGCCAATCTTGAACAGGTTGGTAAACACAGGCACCTCTTCCCTCCCATACACATTTCTATCTCACACTAGCAATCTCATGTAACAAAAGAGATAAAAGGGAAGGGAAGGGGGGGTTAGCCTTCTTGATCCCAAAAGAAAAGCATAAAACAATGTTTCAACTTTTTCGGACGCGTCAAAAATAACGCAAGCAGCCTCGTTGCGTTGCGGATGATGCTCTCCCCTGCCGGTACTGTTGCAGTACCACGGAGAGATTTGAGCATCATATTTCGTTGGTTTTTAATCACAATCAACTTTCGTGAGTAAAAACCAATGAAATATGATGCTCAAATCTCCCCGTGGTACCACAACAGTACCGGCAGGGGAGAGCGTCATCTGAAACCGACGCTCTGCAGCGCAGCAGCCTCACAATGCGACGAGGCTGCTTGCGTTATTTTTGACCGTCCGAAAAAGTCCAGAGAGTATCTTAATCCAAATATTCTAAAATTCTAATCAGTATGAGAGAAGTTTATGGGGAGTGAGGATGAGGGTGCTGAGAGACCCAAAGACCCTGTGTTTCATTTTGCAATGCCACACTGCATTTGAATGATCTACAAATCAAATGTGCTGGTAAGATGTACTCAGCACAGTAGAGGACACTGTAGCAGTCAAGATACTGTATTGTTTAATTTTCTTTCTTCAGTATTCATTTCTCTGGTATGTGCAAGAGGAAACCAATGCAGAGCTTAATTTTGCTCCACTGATTCTTGGCAACAGCAACAACTGCAAGCTCACCTCACCTATATAGCACTGATAAAAAGGCTTATTAGCTCAATGACAGCTCATTATGGTTAAATAGAAAGGAGCTTCTGTTCAGGGTTTGAAAAGGCAGGCTGAAACTTTAAGTCAGGGCTGGCCAGCAATTAATTCCATAACGTGACTCTCAAGTAATCCTGCAGAATGGTGGTGTCTGACTGCATCATATTAAGTTACCTCCAGATATCAAGAAAGATCCAAGAATGAACAAGAAGAATGAAGAAAGGGGAGAGGGAACCATCCACTGTTGTCATGTGGCATGGGAAAAAAAATTAAAATATAAAATATGCTGCTGCTCCTGCAACAAGAATGATGAGAAACTCTTAAAAGCCTATCTCCTGTTATGCGAAGTGCAGGAGATTCCCAAAGAGATCACCAGATCCTGGTGGATAGATACTTCTGTTCTGGTGGAAGTGTTTCTGCATTAATCTCCGGTGAAAGCATTCCTGCAACTCTTCTAGAGAGTTTTTACTGCTAGCCATCTCCTTTTTTGTTTGCCTAGCTGCCTGTGTACAATAATGGATGTTAAGGCAGCACACAGTAAATCCTAAAATACAAACATTTGTTTTAGTCCTCATCTTTGAAATTGAAACTAGATTATCTCTTGTTTGGTTTAAGCCTGCTTATTCTTATCACACATCAGCTATTTCTTCAGAAAATACACTGGTTCTCATTTGGGTGATAAAGGTATTTATGTATTGAAAATGGTTACCATATCTCTTCTTACTCCAGCCTTAATTAAACTAAATATGTCCAATTAAGCTAAATATGCTCAATTACATCCTTCAATTGCCCTCTAAAATAGACATCCTCCTAGGTGCCACAAACACCTTCACATCGATTATCTCAATAATTCTTACAACACTTTCTGGAAACTAAAGGAGTATTATTATTTATCCATGAAGCTCAATCTAAAATTTTATGAAAAGGTTTGATTCATATATACCAAATACAGGTAGCTTATCACCACTTCTGCATGCCCTCTCTCCCCCTTTTTTCAAAACATTTTAACCCTCCCCCTTGTGCCAACTGAGAGATGAGGGAGGGTTCTGTTTCCTTACCATGGACTGTTTTGAGTCTAGGGTGGTATTTTAAAACCAGAAGTGTTTTGGGTCACTTTTAGTATTGCAAATAGGACCTCTCTGAGTCTGAATTAAATTAAAAGAGGAACAGAGTTAAATTGCCCCCCACTCATGGCCCATAGAGGATACAAAGAGGCTTCTTCATATTTTTTCTAAAACAACAACAACAACATGGGTTGGGGCATGAGTGAGGGTCCACCCTGCAAGATCTGACCAATGGAATGTGTGTACAACCCCCAGACTTCTGAATTTAACCTCCCTAGCTTTCATAGAAATAATGCAGAAGCTACTAGGACTGTGATCTGAAGTGGAAAATCTGTTCCGGGAAAAAGGGTCTTCTTAGAGGCAAAGCTGATATGCACACATTTCAAAGAATCAGAGAACCTTACAGTTGGAAGGGACCACAAGGGTCATCTAATCCAACACCATGCTGTGCAGGAATACACTACTAAATCATTCCTGAAAGATGCCCATCCAACCTCTGTTTAAAGACATCCAAAGACAGAAAGTCCACCATCCTCTGTACCAGTGCATTCCATTGGTGAACAGTTCTTTCAGTAAAAAAAGTTCTTCCTAATATTTAGGTGGAATCTCTTTTCTTGTAATTTGAACCCATTGGTTTGTGTTTTAGTCTCTGGAGCAGCAGAACACAAATTTGATCTTTCTTCTACATGACACTCTTTCAGATATTTAAAAATGGCTATCATGGCATCTCTCCGTCTTTTTCTTTCCAGGCTACATGTACCCAGCTCCACTAAGTTCCTCAGAAGATTTGGTTTCCTTACTTTTGCTTATCTTGGTGGCTATTCTCTCAACAGGTTCTATCATGTCAATATCCTTCTTGAACTGCGGTGTGAGAAACTGGGTTGGAACTTTTATGCTTGGCTTTTGCTTACCAAATGGCAGCATGGAAGAGAGGGAATTTAACCATTTGCCCTGCCTTGGATACCATCTTAACAATGCCCCCCTGCCCCCACAGCTGTTATTTTCTCAGGTGGGAACAACAACCCCAAGCCTCACATCAATGATTTCCTTACTTCCTGCTTTCCACTGGATCATCCCCTGCTGAAATTGCTGCTTCTACATGAACTTTAAAGGCACAGGAGCCCTCTCCAGTACTAGGCAACACTAGTACTGTGGCTGAGAACAGCAACAGGACTGACCTCCTCGGTCTTGCAAGGGGATCACGGAAGGCGGGTATTCAACTCCGTAATGCTTTCTCCCTCAGTAAAGGAACAAACCTCACATCTTCTGCTCACCTCAAAGACTACTTTTTTTTTTCATTGATAGGCCTGATAAAATGTTAAGGGTTGCCAAGTGCCAACAGAGCTATCAATAAGGGCAGGAGACAGGAAGAATTCCCAACCTTAGTCATTTTAGGCTGATATGAGGTATTGAGAGGAATAGACCAGTACTTCCAGAATCATGAAGTATTGTTTCAATATTTCTCCAGAATTACTGGTGTGTGTGTGTGTGTGTGTGTGAGAGAGAGAGAGAGAGAGAGAGAGAGAGAGAGAGAGAGAGCACTAACAGTTAAAATGGTCTTTATTTTTTTTTCTCCTTTAGTTATTGACTAAATAACTAAAAACACACACTGAAATCTGGAAATTAAGAGAAATATCCATTGTTTCTTTGGTCTTCCTTCATTATTTTTTCCTTTTACCAAAGTCACCTCAAGTCAATAGAGAAATGGCCCCTTCACTAAACAAATCGGACAGCTATTTATTATCGTTGAGACAATGGTGTCTAAAAGATGCCACTTGTGATACCCTCACAGCAGCTCAGCTGTCAATAAACCCTCCAACTCAAACAAACTTCAGCTCCCTTTTGGAATTAATCTCAGTGCCAACAGTCTTGCAGCCAACATCTTGAGAAGAATATAACCCTTTCTTTCACTGTAGCCTGTGCCTCCTCAATCACCTGTTTCTACTCTCAAGCTTCTCAGAAGTATATGGGGATTATTTTCCACCCAAGCATTTTAGTGGGGCAAGCCGGGGAGTGTTTTCAAAGAGTACGTAAGTATTATTTTGCTGCCAGGATGAAGCAGCAGTGATGCATTTGCCTGGGGTGCTGACTTTTGGATGAGCAAGGAGAGCATTAACAGAGCCAGCCTTGACTTTCCAAAAACTAATGCTGCTTCTTTAAATGAGACCCTAGCTGGCTTGCTGCAGTTGCAGCTCCACAGAGCTGGACGTCACCAGGCAGCATGAATGAATGCAAGAACTGGGAGGGCACAAATTTCAAACATACTTGGCTAGGTAGCCCTCTCTTTCACACACAGCCATTCCAGATGCTCTCTGAGCGCTGAGTCTTGTGCTGTTTCTTTTAGTCTTGTCTAGGAAGATTCTTTAGATGTACCTGCCAAGCTTCTTGTATTGTACTATTTTTCTCTGCAAGAAGAATTTCATCAACTGGATTTCATTGAAATCAGGTTTGGATATGGCATTTCTATTGTATTATGATTACTAATTGTAATTCCTTGGCATGGGTGGTTTATCAGGGTTGATCATCACAGGTGACATCATAGCTGAAGGGCAGGAAGGATAGTTTCGGTCATGCAGTGTAATATGTTTAATTGATACAACATGTAAATCTAGATTGTACGTCTGTTTTTGTGTGCCTAGGTCCTCCCGTGCCTCGTTTTAGGCATGCTAATCATATTACTTTCCAATAGTACTTGGTTTATCTTCCTCTGCAAGAAGATGTGTGTTTTCATTTTAGGCAGCTAAATTGTTTGGATTCTTTAGAGTCTTCACAAACAGTGAAAATACCAAGCTCATATACACTGAGTGGATGGGTTAAAAGAGGCAGTAGTTCTGTCTCTGTACTAGAACTAGAACATCTGACTATTTACTTGGGACTGAGTCCTGTTGATCTGAATGTAACTTAATGTTCAAGAATACATGCATAGTACTGGGCTCCAACAGCTACTAGAATCCTCTATAGAACCAGTAAGTGTACTGAGTGGGCCAACCATTTTTTTCTTTCTATGAGCTTGATTGATATTATTATTGGTATTGGTATTTTCTTTATTTATACCCTGACTTTAGCCAAAATATGGGACTTAAGGCAGATTATAAACTAAAATGTTTAAAATGTACAAAAGATCAATTTTAAAATAGGATTGAAACTATTAACAATATCAAAACAATTTAAAGAATACACTTAAAATATTAAATTATTTTAAAAGCAATTAAAAACCCTACAATTAAAACAGTAAGCACCCTCTTAAAAGCCCTTCCTTAAAAAAAAAAACACCTTCCATTCTAAACGCCAGTCAGAATAATTGCCCTGAAGTGTATCAGAAACCTGTTCTTTGATGACAGAAAACTGTGAAGATTGTTTTAAGAGCAGAGGATCTTAAAGATTTCCATGATACTATTGACAAATGTACAAATATCTTTGAAAAGAAAAAGGAAAGAAAACTTTATACCTTCCATATCCACTAAGATGTAGCTGTCCATATAAAACGAACAAATAGCCATATACCTCAGCTGGATTCTTCTGTATTCTCAGGGAGTTGTATTTGGCACTGGGTAACACAGGTCAGTGCTGAACCAGTCCTGATGACACAGGCAATTCTCTGCTGTTTCTAGCATAGAGATTTCCCCTCTCAGCAAAAGCCTGAGAGGAATTTTAATTTGTTCCTCAGGAATATTGGAAAGGCCCAGGTACATAATCTCCAGACCAGTACTGAGAGTACAAAGAAATACAGTAGACTGATTCTAGGAACTGGAACTCAAAGCATTTAAAAAAACAAACAAACATCAAACTGTTAATGCACATCCAGTTCTTTGAGTGGGGAGATTTTGGTGGGTCCAGGTTTGGTTTCTTTTAAATGTGTTAACTGAAGACTCACTGGTACTTTGTTTCATTCACATTAATTTAAAATTAAATAGGTTGAACATAGATGGGGTCTTGCCGCTTAAACTTGCTCTTACCTAATTCTAGCTGCTATAACATTAGGAATAATGCAGTTTGACACCACTTTAACTGGCATGGCTCCATCCTATGGAATCCTGGGATTTGTAGTTTATTGTGGCACCAGAGCTCTCTGACAGAGAAGGCTAAATATCTCACAAAACTACAAATCCCAGAAATCCACAGAAATCTGGACTTTATCAGACTACCAACTTTAAAACATTCTTTTGCCATCATAGAAAAAACAATTTCAATGCCATCTAAAGAATGCTCCCACACACACTTACCTCCCGGTAAAGTCTCCCTGGCAATTAAGAGGAAGTGAATGGAGCCCCATCCACTTCCTTGCTTGAAATTTCACATGATTTCATCATGCAGGAAATTCAAAAATAAAAACAAGAAAAATACATTTAAAGTTGCACAAAGCACACACATACATTTTAAAGGTCCCAAGTAACCCAGAGAAGTTTAAAAAAAAAAGTTTGTCACTTACCTGGATGTCCCAATCTGACCTAGAAGTATTCACACCGGAGAGAGCATTGTTGGGTTAAGCACGAGATTTAAAGGGACAGAGGCATGGTCAATGCCGGCAAAAAAATAGCAGAGGGATCTATTGATGGCTTAAGCCATCAATTAAAAATGATGGGTTTGAGGCAGGACATAACTGTGAAAGGGCGATGTTGTCTGATCTGTGTGCCCTTTCGCGGTTAAGTGGCATCCTTATGACACCATATTTTATCAGTCTGATAAAGTCCTCTGTCTCTCCCCAAGGCATCCTCAGCTGCAACATCCCAAAACTTCTTATTTTTGGTAGATTCACAATTTATCACATTCCTGGATGTAGTGTAGAGGAGGAGCAGGAAGAGGAGGATGTAGGCAAAAAGGCATCTCATTCAGATAGTTTATTGTTGTGACATGCCTTCAAGGTGAATCTGACTTATGGAGACCATATCATAGGGTTTTCTTGACAAAACTTATTCAGAGGCAGTTTTCCATTGCCTGACAGAGTGTGACTTGCCCAAGGTCACCCAGTGGAGGGGGCATCATCTTGACCATCCCCTCTCCACCTCATGACAATATTTGATGAAATGAACTTCTTTTAAGAAAAAAAAATAGAATAAATGTCATAGAGAAAAGATAGGGAAGTATGGTTTAAATCCAATTGCTAGTCCCAGCTAGGGTAAACCCACTGAAACAATGGGGACCAGGTAAGTTAATGCTTATCTAAGTTCCGTTAGTTCAATAGGTCTATTGAAGATGGGAATAATAAGTGGCTTTAAGCCTATGAGCAAAGCATTTCCCTCACCTGGGCCAAAGACATCCACACAGTCATAAAATACTATTGTTTCTTTAATGTATTAACATGAGTATGTGGAACAGCAGGCTTTGCATTGATGATACACAGAGAAATTCCATGATAATGGCTGTGTCACATCAGCTTCCAAAATGCTGCCAAGGTTTCAGAAATTACCATAAAGAGAACATTGGTGTAATCAGGACAGAATACATTTCTCGCTCCGTTTGGTAGCAACAAGGATCTGGGTGGGTATAAACAAATTCAAAACTAGCTTCTAATATTTTACAAACCTCTTATATATCTTTACAGCACTATAAGTGGATTCAACAGTACTTCAAACCTTTTTTTTGAATCTTATCTCTTTTTTAAACATTGGATGTCAGTAAAATGTATCCATTAGATGTAAGAAATCTCAGTGTACTGGATGAAACTAATCCCTGCTGTCTTCTTGTGGTGGCAGAGTATAACGATATCTAATGAGCAAAGATTTTGGCGCAGCTGTGTAATAAACCTCCTTAATGCAGAGAGTTGGACTTGCTGGTAGAGAATCAAAATCTGAAAGAAGTAAATGCCCATCTAACCAAACCCACTCAAAAAAAGCCACTCAAAAAAAGCGGGTGGCCTACCTGTTTACCAGTATATTGCTTAAGGCCTCAGAACCTGTACAGTGTTGCCATTCTGTGATTCTGCCTAATATTGTTTGTTATAATCTTCCTCTAGAATCAACTGTGGGTGTGGAGGACCTCAGACAATTGCTGCTACTGCTGCTGCTTCTGCTACTGCTGCGGCTTCAGTGTAAGCATAAGAGTAACAGCAGTGGGAGAAATCCTGCCCTTTCCTCTCCCAGCTGGCGTAGTCACTCTCTTAATTCTTTGAGGCATGTGGAGCTAGATCCTTCAAGAGGATGGAAAGCACCATCTCAACTGTGAGGATGGCCACCGAAACAGGCCATGGCAGCAACCCACTCAGAATCAGCCCCAATGTTTCCAGCAACAACACCTGGGATGGAGCCTCTTCCACAGAGGACATCATAGCCACCTGCACCATTGGGACCATCCTCTCCCTCATGTGCATTATTGGAGTGACTGGCAATGTCTACACCTTGGTGGTGATGTGCCACTATCTGAGGTATTCAGCCTCCATGTACATCTACATAATCAATCTTGCCTTAGCAGACCTGCTCTATCTTCTCACCATCCCTTTCATCGTTGGGACCTATTTCATCCAGGAATGGTACTTTGGGGATGTTGGGTGCCGGATCCTTTTCAGCTTGGATTTCCTCACCATGCATGCCAGCATTTTCACCCTAATGGTGATGAGCACAGAGAGGTACTTGGCTGTGCTGAAGCCTTTGGATACTGTGAAAAGGTCTAAGAGTTACCGCAAGGCCATCGCCATTGTCATCTGGGTGGTGTCCCTGCTTCTCACCCTCCCAATGCTTATCATGATCCAGCTGGTCCAAGGAGGAAAGAACATCTGCCTTCCCACCTGGAGCAAGATGTCCTACAAGATCTATATCACCATCCTCTTCTGCACCAGCATTGTGGGCCCTGGGGTTGTCATTGGCTACCTTTATATTCGACTGGCAAGAACTTACTGGGTGTCCCAAACCACATCCTTGAAAGAGACCAAGCGACTCCCCAACCAGAAAGTGCTCTATCTAATTTTCACCATTGTGTTGGTTTTCTGGGCCTGCTTCCTGCCCTTCTGGATATGGCAGCTCCTCTTCCAGTACTGCGAACCTTTCCCCATCTCCCAGAAGGCCACAAGGAACATCAACTACCTGACCACATGCCTGACCTACAGCAACAGCTGCATCAACCCTTTCCTTTATACTCTGCTGACCAAAAACTACAAGGAGTACCTGAGGAACAGGCAGAGGTCCTTTAACAGTGGCAACAGCAGCTACTTCCAGAGGAGGAACAGGTTTCAGAGAATCTCAGGGAGGTCTTTCTCCACAAGCAGCCAGCACTACACTGAGACCTTTGTGCTCCCTCCCATCCCTGGGGGAAGCAACAGTCCATGAAGGGACAAGTGATTCCAGCAGTCATCAAGGCAGCCTTGAGTGTGAGAGCAGGTGCCAGTAGAGGCAATGCAAGTGAAGCAGGGAGGGGGAACAGAGTATCAGGAGAACATCATAAAGAGCCCTGGTGGTGCAGTGGTTAAATACCGGTACTGCAGCCACAACGTTGTGAGTTCTATCCTACAGGGCTTCATGTTGACTCAGCCTTTCATCCTTCTGTAGGTCAGTAAAATGAGTACCCAGCTTGTTGGGGGCAAATAGCTAACACATTGTAAACCACTTAGAGAATGCTTTGCACTGATAACCAGTACAGAAATATAAATGCTATGTTAAATATAGTGCTCTTGCTATAAAGAGAGGGACGCATCCTTACTTGGAGTGCTATCTGCCAGAGGCCCCCTTCCATCACTTTTTGGGGGGCCTTAGGAGAAATTCTTGGTGAGCTCCTTCCATCACATGACATCGCAAAAATATGTCATATATCCCAATTATGCTATGACTTGGTGCTTAAGTTATTGAACCAACGTTAGTAGGGTGCGTAGAGGGTTCTGTTGTTGCTATTGTAAGTATCCTTATTGTTTTGAGCTGCATCATCCAAGCACAGTTGTTTTGGATACTAAGAGACTTATTGTGATTTTATCTGTACATTTGAGAATGGGTGTAGGGTTTTTCGAAATTATGCTTAAGAAAAATGGTATATGAGTTAAAAGGATGAAACCAATACAAGTTCATGAAAAGTAAGGATTGTAAAAAATGATTCAGATAGGTTGAAAAGAATAAATATTTAACTGTTACAGAAATGTTTTATAGGATTGTGATGTGTTCGATACAGATGCTGAACCATTGGAGCACCACTGTGCAAATATATGCACACTGTACAAATCACTGTGTGATATATATATCGCAGTTCCTGTTGGCACACATTAATGAACACTGTGATATGTTTGCAATGGCTGGAATCCTGCTGGTGCTCTACACTGGTGTAACTGTGTTGGCACAAGTGGTGGCAGCAGGAAGAAAAAGACTCTGGTCACAGCAGCCATGAAGAAGTCAGGCACTGGACAAACAGGCTGCTTGGAGCCAGCAGACGGAGACTATCAGATGTGTCCAAAAAACACCACAAGAGCATGTGAGGATGACGTTACTGTCCCACCAACAGGTCCTGGTTTCAGACGTCCTCCTCATCCTCACTTGCTGAACCTGTGCTGCAGCCACAAATAAGGTGTTGCTTTTCAATTGATGAGGAGGTCCTGTCAATGAAAAGTGATGCCTTACTCGCAGCTGCAGCACAGAGTCAGCACACGAGGATGACAACGTTGTCTGAAACTGGGGCCCGTTCACAGGACAGTAACGTTGTCCTTGTTTGCTCCTGTGGTGTTTTTTGCCACGTCTAATAATCTCCTTTGTCAGGTTTCCTGGCCACTACTGTTTGATCCTGGGTAAAGCGTAGCCATCGGCACAGAGGGCACCAGCAGGCTTTCAGTCGGTTAGTTCATGTGTCAGATACCAATCCATAGTGTTGCAACTGTGAGGCAAGTAGGAGGGCTTTAAAAGCTTGTCTGTGCTTTATCCTTTGTGTTTACAGCACAAGCAACACAGCATATTCCTGCAACTTGCAGGCGGGTTGTAAAAGGCCAGTAAATGCACACATACACATGCATACACACACACACACACACACACCTGTGCAGGAGTGCAGTTTTTTTAATAGGAAGATTTTTCTAGTTGTTCACTGCTATGCTGCTAGGTAGCTGTGCATTGAAAAACAGCCAGCTCCCTCCTCCAGATTATAAAAGCTAACTAACCACACTAGCTGGGAAAAGAGAGGAAACAGAGAACAACCTGTGGATTTTCTTCCTACAGATCCTTTCCCCCACACCTTAGGCCACAGGAGAAGGTATAGGAAAGCTTGTAAAATAGCACAGAAGCCACTCCCATCCCTAAGATGTACTAAACTGGCGGTGTATAGAAATTGAAATCACTAGAGAACTTGTTGTAAAATTGTTGTGGGGGGATTTGACTATTGAAAGGCAAATAACACCAGAACAACAAACTGGGAAGTGTGTTACATACAATGCAACTGAGGCAGAGTATCAAAATGAAACACAAGTATAGATTGGACCACAGATCTACAGCAAGTTATTCTTAGAGATAAAAGTACTCCTTCTATATCTGAGCTGGTGGAGCAGAAGCATTCAGCAACAAGTATCCCGATAAATATGATTCATTCAGCACAGATAACCTGATAATCTCAGTCACAGGAAGCCTGATTTATATCAATGGGAAAAGCTCACTGAAAGAGAGTGCTGTCACAACTCCCCATGGGTGCAGAAGTTTTCAATGTAACACTGAACTCATCAACATGCAGATAGTATATTGAGGGGGAACTTGAAAGAAAGTGACTGTATAGGAATCACAGTGAATTCACTATGAAAGCCGGCCCAAAGATAATGACAGAGGAAAAGGGAAAGTATATGAGAAAGTGAAGCATATTTCAAGATGTATTTGAGAGAACAAGGGTCAGCTGAGAATGGAAGACTCAACCTTGGTCTTTCCCAGGTTTTAAAAGCTAGTCATGTGCAATACCAAGATACATACTGTATTTCTATCACACACAACCACAGTAATCAATACTTCCACACTGCATAAACAAACAGAAGTTGTAGGCATATCTTCTATTGGCTATACTAACGTAGTATACATTTGTTTGTTTCAAAGGAAGAAAGGAAGGACTCTCATCCACTGTTAGTAACTATATTAGCAAGTAGTAATTTCAAGGATCACTCAGTCCCATAAGGACTTACAGCATCAAGTGAGATGGGATCAGCATTGTGTAGGTTTACAATGTAGACAAAAATCCCTGATTCCATTGCCTTTTCTATTTGCTCCAGCTTCTGTTGCTTTATAACACCACTAGACACCATAATTTGATCCCTTACCACAAATTAGTTTCCAGAAACAGGGAAAAGTTGAACTGCTGATGTAAGCTGACCACTACAGATGGTTGCTAAAGCCACAACAGTCTGATAAAGGAGCTGTGTGTACTTTGGCAGAGATGAATAGCTTCCATAATGGTATCTGTTAAGTCATTATTGTGCCTTATTGGTTCTTCCCGATAATGTTTGTTTATTTTCAGACATTTAAGTACTGAGTTTGTACCTTCACTTTTACATGAGCTGACCTGGAATACAAAACACAGGAATGACAGCGCACATCATTTGTTTGGAATTATTTGGGACAGGAAAAGATGGCTACTCCATAACATAGTTCATCGGGTGTGGGGTGGGTACATGTGAGTATGCATCTGTCTGTCCCCACTACAAGCTCTCTAACTGATTGCTTAGAAGTTGAACCCATGTTGGAGAGCTGAGGTTTTGGAAGCTTCCCAATAAGGTATATCAGCAGTGCAATGCTTCATTGTACCTTTTGCTTTCCCAGAGATTCTTTCCATTAATCATTTATAATGGAAATCCATCAAGACAATAGTGCAAAAGGCACCACTATAGAAAAACAGTGGAATGTTCTTTGTTGTTGTTTTGTTATGTGCCTTAAAGTCAACTCCAACTTAGGTGACCCTATCATAGAGTTTTCTTTGCAAGATTTATTCAGAGGACGTTTTCCATTGAGATTTTCCAAGAGACTGTGACTCGTCCAAGGTCACACAGTGGGTTTCTATTGCTGAGCAGCAATTTGAACCCTGGTCTCCCAGAGTCCTAGACCAACAGTCACACCATTACACCATGCTGACTCTAGCACTGGTGTGGGTTTCATGTCAGATTTCTATCAGCTGTTCTAGAATCACAGAATCATAGAATTGCAGAGTTGGAAGAGACCACAAGGGCCATCCAGTCCAACCCCCTGCCATGCAAGAAATCACGATCAAAGCATCCCCGACAGATGGCCATCCAGCCTCTGTTTAAGGACCTCCAAGGAAGGAGACCCCACCACGCTCCGAGGGAGTGTGTTCCACTGCTGAACAGCTCTTACTTACTGTGACAGTAATATGTCCAGAAAAATAAGTATTCATAGACCAGCAAAATATTGTCATGGCAACTTAGGATTAGACTCTTGCATACATTATTTAAAGTGTGTGCTTTAGAAAATTCCCCTAGTAGGGCCAAAGGCAGTCATCCCAGTTACTGCCCTTAGCTGAGGGTGTTATAATCCCAGTAAAGAAAGATTGTTCTGAGTGTGTGTGTGTGAGAGAGAGAGGGGGGGGAGTTGTATTTGGGGGTCAGTAAGCACCTTAGAGTGCTGGCTGTCTCCCTGGGGAACTGGTGTTTGGGCAGTGTGGTTTGGCTCTCTGTAGGAGTGTTTAAGATGTATTCAACCTGTATATTTGTAAATAAATGCAGATACTGCAAAATGCCAATAAGCCTCTAGTGATCTCCTTCCAAGAAAAAGAAAAGCCCTGAAAAGTGCTGCAAAAAACTTCTCATAACTCAGAAAAGTGGGCTGAGCATAACATGATATTTATCTTTAGGGTGTATCTACTACACTGCAGACATACTAGTACAGTTAGTTCAGGGGTAGCTAAGTTTTGAGGCACCGACTTTCATTCTTTGGCATCCTTTAGAATAGGTAATGCACAGCATTTTCCACTGCCAAGACCACAAAGTGTTGATGGGGCACATTGTTACTGCTGTTATGTGTCTTCAAGTCAACTCCAGCTTATGATGACCCTCTCCTAGGGTTTTCTTGGCAAGATTTATTCAGAGGAGGTTTGCCATTGCTTTCCTCTTATGCAGAGAGACTGTAATTTGCCTAAGGTTACCCCCTAGGTTTACATAGCTGAGTGGTGATTTGAACCCTGATCTCCCAGTGTTCTAGGACTTTATCAGATGGGGATGCAATAGTGGAATTACAACATGATAGTAGCACAAGTGGGTTCCCATTATTGCACGATGCCATCCTCATCTCATGGCCAGTGTGTGCTCCACCCATTAATTACGCGTAACTTTTCATCGATGGGCAAAAGCCATGAACAACCCTCAATATCACTCTTCTTGCAGTATTAACAAGTGTGCAAAAAATCATGTCTTACTGTTATTGTGCGATTACAGAATGAGTAGGTGATCCTCTTCTCCTCCTCCTCTTTCTCAATGAGAACATTAAACCTCCAGGGGAGAACTTGAAGAGGACCTCCAGAACACTCTTTTAATGAACAGTTGACTTTTCTTGGTATGTTTTTATGTTTGTATAAGTGTTTGTTAATTTATTTTGTTATTTATGTGTTTTTGGTGTGTTTTTTTAGTTGCATCTTCTTGTGAGAACAGCTGAAATCTCATCCATGCAAAATCACAGAAGTAAGAGAACGTTTTTCCTAAAGGTACATGTGTGGGCCAGCACAAAGCATTAATACTCTGTCATTAGAAGGCAATGCGAAGACAAGTGTTACTATAGTAGGAGCTTCAATCCCATTCTTAAACCACTGGTGGTGCTCATGCAATAATTCTGTGGTGGTAGTATTGAACAATTATGGTGACATGCGATAATTACTATAATCATGCCACTATGTTTCCACTTTCCTCAATAGCAGAATTACAGCAGTTTTAGATCTTTGTCTTGATAAAATCCTTAGTCCAACACTCAAACCTCTATCCCATGTTGACTCCTGGACCTATACATATAATAAACAATGCAGTTGGGGCACATAAAACCTCATCCCATCTCAGCAATTTTGTGCAGGAATGGAGGGAGATTGCTTCAGGGTCGCAGAGGGAGGTGAAAACTAAAGCCTTTTCTCTTCCCCAGCCTCAGAACCCACAACCAGCATATCTGCTTCCATGTGGCCATTATTGCCTTGGAAGCAGTGCATTGGTTACAGATAAAATCCACTTGGCACTGCTGCTTCTGTGGCACCTTATTAAAACAGAGACCAGCTGGCAGGGAGAATTCAGCAAGGGGCCCAAGGGGCCTCCGGAGTTGCATACTCCTCAAGGGCTTTGCACCAGTGCTTCGGGGAGAATCTTGAACCTAACACTCCTGGTGATTATGAATAAAACAAACTGGATGAGTGCTTTATATGAGGTGAATTCATATGATCTTAATCTTGATGGCAAACAACAGACTCACTTCAATCTACCCTAACACAGTTTCCTAGCGCCATCTAGTTTTGTTCCACAACTCTGCTGTTGCCTCACCTGCATATCACCACTGTTCTCACTAGGGATGGGGTGGAATTAAATATTCAAAAAATGATTGAAATATATGTTTTATGAGTATTGAGGAAACCCTGACAAGAAGAAACCTGGGGCCCATTTACATGGCAAAATAAGTCTGTGAAGAATTTGCTAAGATTCCTAATAGTTCACACACATCACTCCACAATATCGCCTCATTCAGAAAGGGGGAGCTCAAAAACTCAAAAGTAGCGTAATAAGGGCTTTCACTACTTTTCCCAACTTTTTTGAAAAGTAGTGTGACTTAGCGCACTATTGATTGTGTGAACTACTATTTCGGAAAAGTCTGTGTGAATTACCAGCAATCTTCCCAAAACAACAACAGCAGAGCTGATCCGTGATTGGTTGGACTGACCATGCAGGGGGTGGATGTGTAAGAGATGGAGGAGCCTCAAATGAAAAGATCCAGCCACTGTTGTTTCCAGCCACGGAAAAGGTCTAGCCAGTGCTATCACCATCCCAATTGCCCTGCTTGGCTGCTGCGGCTGAAGAATCCCCAGTTAGCCTGTGTGTGTGTGTGTGAGAGAGAGAGAGAGAGAGAGAAAGAGAGAGAGAGAGATATTGAGTAGCGATCTGCTCCTCTAGCTGTTCGCTCCCTTGCACTCTTGTGATTGCATGTGTGTGTGTGTGTGAGAGAGAGAGAGAGAGAGAGAGAAGGAGAGTGTGTGAGGGGAAGGGAGGATTGATGGGGATAGCTTCTCAGAGCTTCTCCTTCCTCCCACCCTTCTTGCTTTGGGAAGAAGAGGGAGCACTTCCTGCTAAGTCCTGAAAACTAGCAGTCATTCCTCTGGTAATCAGAGGAGGGAAAGATCCCAGCACTTTCTCTCTCTCTCCCTTTCCCTCCCTACCTCTCATCTTCCTGGCATCTTCCCCCAGATGTGCTTGGTATGCCACCCCCCCCACCTTTGTCTGTGTGAACTAGAAAGTGGAAAACTAAGCAGATCATAGATTTTCCTTGGTTTTTTTTTTTCCAGGCTGTGAGGCTGTGTTCTGAAATAGTTTCTTTCTGATGTTTCACCACTATTCCAGAACACAGCCTCACAGCCCGGACAAAAACAAGGAAGATCTATGGATGCCGGCCGTGAAAGCCTTCAACTTCACATTAAACGGATCAACCAATTTCCCACTAAATCATGTAAACTATCCAGCACTGGTGTGAAAAAGTGCTAAAGCGGAAACTATCGCAATAAAAACTGCCATGTAACTGAGCCCCTGGACTGATGAGAAATCTTTGCTGTTTGGGACTTATTCTGTGCAAAATTCACACACGCTTGTTTAACACAGAAAACAGCATTTTCTGCATATAAATATTGTTTTCTGCACAGAAATATTGTTGTCTGTACAAAAATGTTTTTTCCTGTGCAGAAAATGCTACTTTCTGTGCAAATCCATATGTGAATTTTGTGCAGAATAACACTGGAATTGTGAATAAGCTTGAAAACTGCATGGTTTCAAGAAGAAATTTAGTGAAAAATTGCACCCCTAGTTCTAACCCCTGATCCTAGCTTCCTCCAGCCTGCAGCAGGTTTCTCCATCCCTATCATAAGTGAAACAGAAAGATGGAGTCAGCACAGTGAAGATGTTAGGAAGAACATCTCCTTCTTTCAAAGAGAATTGCTCTTGTTGCTTCCTTATGCTCTGTAAAGAACTACCAGTGCCCAAATTCCCTATGGCTAGCCAGGAGAGAGGAACAGCTAATTTAGTACAATGATAATCAGGGACATTGATTCCAGATGCAGTAAAAGCCACTGCTGCTGCTGGGATTCAGACCCAAAACATACTTCAGTATGAAGTGTTCTTTCCCTCACCTCTCACTATATGCCCCATACAGACACGTATGACTAAAAATGTAATTCAAATTACCAGACATCTAAGAAGCTTCAACAAAAGGATGTTAAAAGGCACCAATCCATCCAGGTTTTTTTCCCCAAATCCCATTATTTTTGCTCAGGTACAACGATTGAAATATATTGAAGTAAAACAACTGAACCATAATAAGACACAAAAGATGAAAATGATTTCAATCTGGAGTGCATGTCTATAGGTAATAATGATGAAGAAAAGCTGCTAGTCACAACATAAAACACAATTTAATAGTAGTTAATATCACCACCACTGCCTCCACTATCTCCTCCATATTTGGTTTTCTTGGTGGTAGGCTCAAGTATTTATGAGCTCTGGAATTTGGAACTTGTGTGACCTAAGTGTGAGAATCTGCAGATACTTCATTTTCAAAAGAAGTAATGGGATGGCTATGTCAATGGGAAATTCAATGTTCAGGATATTTTATTGCTTAAGTAATAAAAGTAACAGTGCCTCAGCTGTTCATCTTAATTCATTTTAATTGTGTGCATCTAAGTCAAGGCTATTTGAATTACTCCACTGAGCTGCAAGAGGGGAGGGGGAGAGGGAGAAATTCCATTCTAAAGATAAACACAGACCATCTTTCCTTGTGAGGCACTGTGGAAGTGAAAGATAGCTGAGTGTTTTGTGGCCCTCTCCAGTCACCACCAAAAGAGATGGTGGGGGTTATGTAGGCTATATGAAAACTGTTCTTCTATTATAGCTTCAAATCAGAAAAGTATATATATATATATATATATATATACACACACACACACACACACACACACACATATATATATGCATGTGTTTCACGTGCATGTGATAAGAGATATAAGAACTCTCTCTGATGTTTCACCCACAGTACCTCCTCTGAGCATATGCAGAGCACCTTTCCCTTTGCATATGGGAATGCATTCTTCCAAAATGCATCCCAGAATTATTATTTTTCCTTCAGCACCCTTCACTCTTTTTATGATTTCCATTTTGGTTGCAAGACTTAGAGATCTATGTTTTTTCAACATTCCATATAGCTAGTAAGGCAGGCTAATCTGCTTTGCCCCTTTCTTTCTGTTTGATCTTCACACATACTCAATAGGTGTTTCTGGAGGCAGCTGTTTACCTTATCCATTATACATAAGCATATACAGCTATAGCAGGATCACCTAGATAACTTGATAGTTCTCATTTTAATTGCATTAGTCTCAGTCAAGACAATTTGAAATGCCACTGGACTGCTGAGGAGGAGGGGGAGAAGGAGAAATTCCATTCTAAAGATAAATACAGGCCATTCTTCCTTGTTAGACACTGCAAACAGAGTTTTCTGGTTCACACTACTAATTGCAAGAAGAGCTAGGGAAAGAAAGACAGTTGAGTGTTTTATAGTGCACATTCTTTGGGAATTTGTCAGGAACAGTTTGGCTTCTCTGTGAGGAGTGATCCAGTTGAAATATCTCATTCTCCATAGAGCAGGAGAAGGGTAATAAATTTTCCCACCCCCTTCAAGGATGGGAAGAATAAAGGGAAAAATTTACATCACGAGGGAAAAGGCCCTAGAGTGGCTCCACCGACTGATGCAACAACAGACTAATCAATAAATAAACTGATTTCTGTGTCAGGCTTACTGATGCTGTGCAAGAGCCCTGGGAGGCCTGAAATATAAAGTCATTGCAGCTCATGCTGCCATACTCCCTTCTTCTGCTTTTCCACCCTCTGGGTCCATGTAACTATGATTCTGTCAAAAATGAATGTTCTTCGCAGGAAAGGAAATGAGAATGTCATTGCGATCAGAGATTGGAATGTTCTTAATTGCTTTCATTAATCATTAAAGAGTTCAAAACCCCCAATTCATTTACATAAATGTTAGTAGCTTTTAGAAAATTGTTGTATTGCTCATTATGTCAATACTGTACTTAGCTGCCAGGTATGGCAGAATCTTCATGTCATTCTATGGTCACCTCTGATTTTCTCCCCATGTGAACTTCTGAAGTGAATATGGAAGCTCCCAGTTCAACACTAAAATAGGTCACTCTTCCTTTTTAGCCTCTAAGTTCTGCCTCTACTCATTGAGGTCTGAGAGCAGAATTCTCTCTCTTTTCAACACATAGGAGGAAAGGAAAGGAAGTAATCTTCCTATTTTTCCACTGGTGCTCCTACAAATGACATCTGAGAGTGGGTTGCTCCTCTCCTCTTCATGAGACAGGAAAGTGCCAGCCAGGAGCCTTTCATTTCCCCCTCACACCTCTCTGCCCAGCATCATGCACCTGCATGGGCCAGTACTGAATTACATGATTCTTCCTTTCCCATTTGGCAAGGCCATACACTCTTAATGCTAATGAGTTCAAACTCATTAGAATTAGAATGTAAAACCCAACAACATTAACCCTCTTAACTTAGAGATATAATGGAGGGTCATTCAGCATCATTAGCTGCAAATTAAATGAATTAACACAAATGCATTAAGAATAATTAGTTATTTCCACACCTCAATATTTTCAATCCCTCCCTGCACTAATCTCATTTCTCTGTTGACTTCATAAAGTACTGTCTCTATTCCTATTTACTCCCAAAATGTTATCCTTTTCAAAGCTGACCAATGGGGTTTGTTCCCTTCTCTTGCTTTTTGCCAAAGTCACCAAAGTCAAATGAGGGGGTAAATTGTTTTAAGTTATTACTATTGTTATGGATTTGTTTTTATATCCAATTGTTGTGAGCTGCCTTGATTGCCTAATAGGCAAAAGGCGGGGTACAAAAATAAAGTTGTGATGATGATGATGATGATGATGATGAAAAATAAGTCTAAGTGAGAAATGGACCTGTCACTAAACAAGTTGGACAGCTATTTATTATCATCAGGACAATGGTGTCTAAAAGATGCTACTTGTGATGCCCTCACAGCAGCTCAGCTGTCAATAAACCCTCCAACCCAAATAAACCTCAGCTCCCTTTTGGAATTAATCTCAGTGCCAACAGTCTTTCAGCCAACATCTTGAGAAGAATGTAGCCCTTTCTTACACTGTAGCCTGTGGCCCCTCAATCATCTGTTTCTACTCTCAAGCTTCTCAGAAGTATATGGGGATTATTTTCCACCCAAGCATTTTAGTGGGGGAAGCCTGGGAGTGTTTTCAAAGAGTATATAAGTATTATTTTGCTGCCAGGGAGAAACTGCAGTAATGCATTTAAAGTGACAGCTAACTCTTGAGGCAGCAAGGAGAATTTTAGCAGACCCAGCCTTGACTTTCCAAATGCTAATGCTGCTTCTTTAAATGAGACCCTAGCTAGCTTGCTGCAGTTGCAGCTCCATAGGGTTGGACTTCACTAAGCAGCGCCTATAGCAGGTGTAAATGCAAGGGATGGCAGATTTCAAACATGGTTAGCTAGGGCTCTCTTCAGAGGTATCGCCATGGGGAAGGGGCAAGTTGGGGACATTGTCTTCCCCATGATCATTCTGCCTCTCCCCATGCACTCCAGCCCTTAAATTCTTAGCATTGCAGTAACTTAAAATCTTCACAGGAGTATTTAAAGGTACAGTTTTAGCATCCAAACAAAAGTTGTCAAGGGAACGCAAGCACAGCAAACATGTGGTTCTAGATGTGGATGGTTTTAATATCTCCCTCTCAGCAATGCTATTGGTTTGGGGACTGAAGGAAAATTTCATTTGGGGGGAAGAATTCTTATGGGGGGTATAAATTCAAGGTATAAATTTAATAACTAAAATAAATAAATAAATTATGGGGGAAATGCCCTCATTTTGCCTCCCATAGCTACACCCCTAACTCCCTTGCTCTCTCTCAAGATACTCATTGCAGGTAATACTGAAGGCAGGTTTGGGATATGGAATTCCAATATTTAATTCATTTCATACGGTAAGGTATGTTGTTTTCCCATCTGAGCACCATCCTCTGATGAATAGCAGGACCAAAGGTCTGCAAAGATAATTTCTTTCTCATTGTGCTTGAAAAGGCTATAATGCATATTCAGTGGGTCTAAAATGTGAACCTGAATTTTATGTGTGCCCTTCCATGTGCATCTGTTAGTGTGTCTCTATGCTTTGTATTAAGCATGCTGATAATCCTACTTTACAAATTAGTCATTAGTTTTCTTGCTCTGCTCAGTGACTCAGGAAGTAACTTCTTCTTGTTGTTAACTGCTCTTAAGATGGCTTCGACTCATGGCAACCTCGTGAATGAGACACCTCCAAGAGCCCCTGTCCTCAACTGCTTTGCTCAGGTCCTGCAGGCTCAGGGCCATGGCCTCCTTGACTGAGCCTGTCCATCTGTTATGCTGCCTTCCCCTTTCTACTACCCCCCACATTTCCTAGCATTGTTTTTCTAGCGAGTCATGCTTTATGATGTGGCTGAAGTACGACAGTCTCAGTTTAGTCATCTTGGCTTCCAAGGAGAGCTCAGATTTGATTTGTTCTAGGACCCATTTATTGGTCTTTTTTGCAGTCAAGATCCATAGCACTCTTCTCCAGCCTCACATTTCAAATGAGTTGATTTTCTTTCTATCAGCTTTCTTCACTGTCCAGCTCTCTCTTTCATACATGGTTATGGGAAATATGACTGCTTGGACAATTCTAACTTTAGTGTTCAGCTGCACTTTGTGCTTTAGGATCTTGTTTAGTTCTTTCATAGCTGCCCTTCCCAGTCTTAGTCTTCTTCAGTTTTCTTGACTGCAGTCTCCGTTCTGATCAATGATTGATACAAAGTATGGGAAATCTTTAACTATTTCAATTTCTATGATTTTTTTTTCATGAAGATGAATTATTGTCTGGGACTCATTAGCATCTTCCCAAACTAGGCAAATTCCAAGAGAGCTGTTAGGAGTGGAGTAGTTCTCTTTGCAAACTAGGGCCACAGCTGTATACATACTTAACTGCACTCTGAGCCAAGGCATTCTGAGCTCAATATGACATTAAATACATCTTGGGTGGGAGGGATTTAACATGACCAGTGGTGGTGGGGCAGATCATAATTTTCAGGGTTGCAGTAGATTTGCAGAAGGAAATTTCTTTCTCAGATGCAGACCAGAGGGAAATCCCTCATTTGAAGCTGGTATTTGCTGAGGGGAGGAGACCCCCATTGGCATCATACCAGCACCCTAATTTGTGTGTTTTAATCAAGTTAGTTATATTACAAAAAGTTGTATCCTCTTTTATACACACATACACACAATCTTTCAAAGTATTATGTCCTTTTTAAACATAGCTGCAAGTAAATATTTGAATCCTGTGTGGTAGGCTAGACTGAGAGGGACTGACAACCACTGACCTTCAAGGATGTTCTAGTCCAAAACCAGGAGAGGCTGCAGCACTTTGCTTTGCTGAACCTTCCAGTAAGGACAAGTCCCTACCTTTTTTCTCTTCTCCCTCCTGCTGAGGTAACTACTTTGAATTCAGTTTACAAATATGCCAAGGACAAAGAGGGAAAGTTGGAGGAGGAGGGAGAAAGTGGAACATGTGTCCTTCACATACCAACAAAAGAAATATAGAATTAATTCAATACAAAAAGCTAAAGAATTCAGCAAACAAATCAGCAAGGAGATTAGGATGGAGAAAGGGGAAAGTGAAAGCGAGCAGCAACAGACATTGATCATTGAAGGAGAAGGAAAGATCAAGAGTAGGACAAAGACGAAAGAGGAGAAAAAGAGGACACTCAACCAGAAAATGATAGAGGGAAAGAGAAGGAAAGAGAAGAAGATTAAGAAAGTATTGTTAATTGGAACAAGAAATAAAAGATGATGTTTATAACAATATTCTGGAATGTAAAAGGAATTAACTTTGAATTTAAAAGAAAGCAAATCTTTCATTATTTAGAAAAATCAAGAACAGACATTATTTGTCTCTAGACACATATCAGAGAGAAAGACATAAAGTATTTGAAGAATCTGAAATTGGAACAGAGTTTTATATTGGCGCATGAGAAGAAAAAGAAAGATGTTGAGCTATTCATCAACAAAAAAATGCCCAGCAAAGAAATTTTTAAACACTCTAACAGAACATACATAGGAATTGAAGTCAAACTACAAAATATAAAGCTGCTTGTAGCAGGAGTGTACAAACCCATTCAAAATCAAGAAAAAAATCTTTTAAAAAATTAGTAATATTGACATCAATAAAGAGAATATCTTACTCCTAGGGGACTGGAATGGAGTGATTAATTTCCAGCAAGATAGACACTCTCAGAAACAGATGAAAAAGAACAAGGGGAAACTCTCCAAAAAATTATTTGATATTATGTAGGAGTTCATGCTGGATGTTTGGAGGTGGAAATATGGTGATGAAAAAGGATACATATTCTACTCCAACATCCATCATATTTCCTCCAGAATAGATATGTTTATAGCCTCAAGATCCTTAAACTCAATAAACTCTTACCAAAAATGGACATCAGATCATAATCCTATCAAGCTAAGTATGCTGGGAAAAAAGAGAGATTACAATTGGCAGGTTAATGAGAATCTTCTAAAGGAAGACAATAGTATAAAGAAAGCAAAAGAAGCACTAAATTTATAATTTTGGAGAATAGTGAACCCTGTTAAAATGAGTGAATTCTGGAGGACCTAGAAGATGCCTGGAGAGACCATAATTTTCCAGACACGGGTAAGTGAATCCATGGATGTGGGCCATACCTGTATAGGCAGGTCCATTGCATACATGTGCATATATATATATATATATATATGAATTTGTGTATGCATGTCTGTGGGTTTGCATGTGTAAAGGGACATGGAATAAAAAGATATGATAATACAACAAACCTAAAAGCACAAGTAAAATACAAAACATTTCAGCAACAGCAAACAGTAACAGTAGAAACTAATATCATACAGTACACCAGAAAAAAGATGAACAAGTTTCTTCTCATCACCACCAAAATTTCATAACATAAGGAAATACCTGGATGGTTTTTGAAAAATGATTCAATAGATAGAATTTCTATATTCTATGGATACTTTAGAACCTCAGAATCCTGAATGCAAATATCTCCATCTTGAGTTTAATAGTACTGAGACTATTTGTACAATTCTCTATGCATGGAAATAAGTTTCTCACATACTGATAACATTATACTTTTTCAATATTTTTGCATCTGTATGCAAAATGCAAAAAGCTCCAAAGACACTGGCCTTGGTTTTTCATCATCACTAATTTTCTCTGAGCTCCTTTTATAAAAATTTCCTACAGCAGTTTGCAACCTACATCAGCTTGGCTGAGTACTGGGGAATATAAAAATGTCATTTGCATTTTTAAAAATTTAGATGTAACTCACTGGGGAGGGTCTGTCATCACTGAACTCCAAAGCAATATCACTTACATTTCTTTAAAAAAATTTAAAAAGAGCAGACCAAGGGAACATCTCTGCACTCTAACAGTTCTTTATCTGAAGGACCATATTCTCCCTTATAACATCTGCTGGGGAGGCCTCTTTCTCTGTCCCACCACCCACACAGGTATATCTGGTGGGACCATGGGAGAGGGCCTTCTCAGTGGCTGCCCCCAGGCTCTGGAACTCCCTTCCCTGCGAAGTTAGACTGGCACCCTTCTGCTTTCTTTCTGCACTCAAGTAAAGACTTTTCTGTTTAGACAAACACTTGATGATTGACTATATAGAGGCTCATCCCACCAAAATAACATGCTGGATTTTGCGAATTATTGTGCAGGTGTATGTGTAAATGTTTAATGATATATGTTTTAATCTGGTTTTAATTGTTTGATAGTTTAATCTCATTTTAACTTTTGTTAACTTGTGGATTTTTAACTATAGTTTTTAAAATTTGTTGTAAGCTGCTTTGAGTCCTGAGTGGGATGGAGGAGGTGGCGGCGGCAGCAGCAATGTGGTGGTTGTAGGGACAGGTGACATGCTTCCCCAACAAGGCCATATGCACTCCTCCCCCGTGGTTATTTCTGCAGCCTTTCATTGCTCCACACTCTCTAGACTGCTCTTTTTCTGGGCAACTGAAGGGTAAGTTGCTCTTTCTGGAAGTGGCAATTTATCTTTTAAACAGGTTACAGCCCCAACTCCCACTGTGCTATTTAGCAGTTTTTTAAAACTGCTTTTCAAAACCAGAAGTGGACTTCCATTCAGCTCCATCTTTTTGTTTTTACTTTGTTGGGCATTTTTTTGCTATCTGTGCAGCTTTCTAAGCACAGACCTGGAATTGGGATAGGGGAGGAATTTCTGCTCCTATCCACCACAAGAAGAGGCTGGGAGTGCTGAACCATCCTGAAATGATCTGGGACAAATGAACCACTAAGACTCTTTAGTAGTCGAGCCTCATCTGGAATCATCAATTAGAAGTGTTCTAAATGATGAAGCACTATGAAATATTAAGACACAACTATTGTTGTTGGGCCCTACAAAGTATAATAAAGACTACCTGCAATGTATCCTATGCATACAGTTGGCCCTCCATACCCATGGATTCTGTATCCACAGATTCAGCCAAACAACAGTTCAAAAATATATTTTAAAAAATAAATTCCAAAAAGCAAACCTTGATTTTGCCATTTTATATAACGAGTGCCATTTTACTATGCCATTGTATACAATGGGACTTGAACATCCACAGATTTTGGTATCCACTGGAGTCCTGGAATCAAACCCCAGCAGATACCAAGGGCCCACTGTACTTACCTGGGAGTAAGCTACACTGAACACAAGGGGGGTGGGGAGTTCTGCATATTTGCATACGTGTCTGCATATTTAAGGATATTTCAGTGAGCCACCTTGGGTTCTGTGCAATGAGGAAGACAAGATATAAAATAAAGATAGATAATAGATACGAAAGATAGATGGATGGATGGCTAGAGAGATAGAGAGATAAAGATAAGAAAAGTAATTTTCCCTGCCCCTGTAAGTATCTGCAAGTAGGCAAAAGAATAACAAATCTACTAGTGTTGAGCCTCCAATACTTCAAAAACTGTCCTGGGGTTGTGAGCACCTTGGGAGTGTAAAATTGGACTCGGTGCTCACCACAGTTGCCTTCCCCTGCTTTAAAGTGTGGCTTTCTCATGGAAGGCTGCTCCCTCTGCCAAAGTAATGCTTTGCAACTTCAGTGCCTCCTCTACCACCCCATTTTTTTTTCTTCAAGCAGGTTTTTCTTCAAGAAGTTTTTTTCTTCAATCAAGGTTAGCTTCTCCACAAATAGGAATGCTTCTCCCCCTCCATATTTTAACCATTATTACACTACTGCTGATTAAAACCATTCCCAAATCTCCTAAATATAATAACTTGCCTACAGCCACAGCCACAGAAAAATACAATGAGCAGTAAAATCCATGAGAGAGAGCAAGGGTGTTTGGATTATAAACCCACCACTGATTTTCCCCATTCAAAGGGATTGGCTAGGACCTTGCTCCTGAAAGGAGCAGCTGAGACCACCTGGATGACTGACAAAGATTTGGTGCCACAAAAAGCAACACTATGGGTGAAGCTGAGTCACCCAGCATCAATGGGAGGTCCCTGCCAGAACACTTCCTGGTGAGATCAGGACATCCACTTACCTGGATGTCCCGATCTCACCAGAAAGTGTTCTGGCAGGGACCTCCCATTGACAATGGGATCTTGCCAGTGAAACAGGGCACGTTTTCAGTCACAGGAACATCCATGACAGGAATGGAACGGGGGATCTATTGATGGTTCTCCTGTCAATAAAAAGCAGTGCCGGCGGAATAGCAGCAGAACAGGTGCATTACGAGGGGGGAATGATGTCATCTGAAAAGGGAGCCCTTTAGCGATCTCCTGGCATTCATGTAACACCACTTTTAACGCTTCTGATAATCTCCATGGCATGCTAGCAAATACCTTGAAGACCTGGATGGTTTTGCTTCTGTTCTCCTTTCCCTAAATTTGGAACCATCTCTTCTGTAGCCATGATATGAGACAGATGATATGCAAACTCCATTCCACACATGGCAGCCTCAAAGCAGCAAGCAGTTATCTTTGGTGTCACTCTCAGGTGCTGATGTGATATTTATATGCATACTCTTCGAAATAAAAAAAGAATAGACATAGGCTGAGTTCCATGATAACTACTTGCTTATGCAGAAGCAAGGGAGGGAATGCAAAACATTATTTTGCTAGATGTGACCATGTATTATAGCAAGCTCTTTCTTCCTGCAGAACTGTTTGTTCCTGCTTACATTTTGGTAAATTCATGCTCTTTGGAGCTATGCAGACCTTAAGAGTGTGGGAAAGAAAAGATGACTGGTGATATAAGCTTACTGGAAACGTGCAGAAACTTACAAATCTACTTTTTGTGTTTCAACTCCCAGAAGCACACTCCCTCAGCTTTCTGGAGGGAGTGACCAAATGCCATGCCAGGGTGTGCTGTGGTACTGTAGTGGAAATCACTGGAAGAAAAATGTACAAGGAGGTTTAGGTGCCATGTGTAAATCTGTCTGTTATATCTACCATCCCTGTCTCAGAAACTTGTGTGTTTTTATACCCTGCCTGGTTTTGCTCATGACCTTGGCAGCTGAGTCTGATAATTCTTAATTGGCCTTGAGGAGAAGGAAGGAATTTCTACTAGACATCTGCCAGGGTGCATCCCAGATGATAAAGAGAGTTATTCTCTTATCTACCTAGTATAGGGTTGTTTAGATAATTAATTAAGCACACAGTGTCCTACACAGGGCTGATGTGATTTAGGGGGATGGGAAAGTAGCAGGTAGTCCAATACGGCTTTGCTTATAAAACCCCCTGAAGAATTGCCCTAGGAGAGCTCAGTGCAGACCAAGCAGCCAGCGTGGAGGCTGCACTTCAATGGACTGGGGTGTCTCTGCTGTTGCCTCGTAGGGCTCCCAACAGCAGAACAGGGAAATGAATCTGCTTGATAGGGCTTATCGCTTTCATAATCGTGTCATCCTTATTAGCCTCCTGTATCAATAAATTTGCTAAAGCCTTTCCCACACATGTGGTTATTGCTCCAAATCCCAAAGAACCATTTGCTCTTGGCAAAACAGGTGCTTGCATTGGGCAGGGCTGAGCCAGGTTATTAAAGATGGCACTGCCCTAACTCTTTGCCATTTCTACTCCCCATCTGCCTGCCTCTATACAGCATGGGAATTTCCAGTTGCCTTTTTGAGTCTGATTAGGATTTTTTTAAAATAGTGCCACATTTGGCTGGTGATATACTTTTATCCTCTACTTCATGCAAAATAATGTTCGACCCTGTTGGCTACAGTTTGCTGTTTGGCTAATTAGTTGTTACTTTTATGTCACAACTGGCAGGCTGTGGGTACGTACTTAGTTTCAATTGGCTCTCTTTGAAGGCTTTCAGTGGCACCACAAGGTGAAAAAAATCATCCATTTCCCTAGCATTGGCTTGAGGGGAGACGGATGGTGAGTTCTTAGACCAAGATGACTTCCTCAAGAAAGAGTGCCAACCAACACCACCTGGGGGGATCCCTTGGGACTCTCTGATCCCTTTGTGGGATCAGGCTAGAATGAACCTCAGGGTCTGTACCCTGTGTTTTGAGTCTGTAAGTGTCTGGATGGGAGATCCATCTTAGCCAGGTTCCCACAGACAAATTCATGCCTGCAAGTTAATAAAGTTGCAGCCTTATTTCATCCAGATTTTGTGTATGATATTGTCATGTGGGTGGAAGGCAATCCCTCAGCTCGCATGGCCAGTGAACATGCTGGCTGAAGGAATCTGTGAATTGTACTGGGGGTGGAGCATACACACACAATGCACCAGTTCTGTAGAAGAGTGCGTGCTGCTCGTCAATATTCCAGAGCAAAACAGCACCACCAAATGTAAGGAACTGTTAGGTTTTCTTTTTAATTTCTCCTGGGTCCTTTTCACATTACATGACTATAGCACTATGATTCTACTTTAACTATCATGGCTGCCTCCTGAGGAATCCTGGGACTTTTAGTATGGTCAGAGGCACTAGCCTTATCGCATTGCACTGTTATAGCATTATTATTCCTCTTTAACTGCTATGGCTGCCTCCTGTAGAATTCTGAGGTTTGTAGTTTAGTGAAGCCTAAGAGGTCTTTGGCTGTGAATGCTAAATGCCCCTCCCTAAACTGCAAATCCCAGGATTCCACAGGAGGCAGCCAGAGCAGTTAAAGTGGAATAATAGTGCAATAACCGTTTATTGTGATAAGGCCCTAGAAGAGCCCTCTGGCCGAGGATTGTAAAGGCCCCTCACCCTCCACTGCCAATCCCAGGATTCCATGGGATGGAACCATAGCCATGAAACCAGAAATTATAGCAAGCACAGGGCTATAACTGGGTAGCGTGAAAGGCCCCAGATGTGACAGTAACCCCACACACTGGAAATTGCCTCTGTGTTGCAGCCATGGTGTGACAACATTGGAGGGAGACCTACTTGCACACTTCCTACTTTAAGGCAGAGATGGCACTGAACTATTTGAAAGTGTTGTCTCTTCTCCTAAGTACAAAAAAAAAACTTTTGTGACACATGGCCCTTTTTTTGTCCAACGGCTTGCAGACAACGGATGTGAGCTCTCCATTGAACCAATCCTACAGCTTAAGTGTGAAAGGCCCTCAGAGAAAATCTGCCTATATTGGCTGAGCCTTGATTATCAGACACAGTGAAAAATGGAAAACTCAGGCTAAACCTGGCAGCAAGCAGAGTCTTAATTAATCTACTCTTGAAAATCTAGCCAAGCAAAGGGGATTTTTTTAAAACTTCGCTTGCATGTTTCTACTATATTTCCCAGCCTGGATGTCTGAGCTCCATCTGATCTGAAAGCTTCTCAAGCCCACTTGCTCAATCCATTTATCTCTGGCTTTGGAGCATGTTCCAAATGCTTTACTCCTGACATGTGTTAGAGCTGCATGCTACAACAGTTCTCCAGAGTGGATTTGAAACACTGCCCCCCGCACCCTATATTTGATCTACAAGAGTGCAATGACCATAGAAATATGTGTCTGTCAAGAGGAGATTCTGAAATAGAATGGCCACAAAAGCCTTTAAGTCTTTTATAGGCTCAGAGGAAATAAATAAATAAATAAATAAATAAATAGCAGAGGCTGAACCACAATGCCAGCGTTTCCTTGAAATTTGGGGGAATTATAGCTCAAAAGGTGGCCTGCAAGTGGAGGGAACTTCAGGGATCTTTTCACTCATGTATACCAGTACTAACTGCAGAGCACTCCAGTTAAACAAAGTATTTTATTTGAATTGACACAGGGGATACTCTAACATACAAGAACATATACTTAAGAATCATACAAGGATATTGAAGAGTAAGGCAGGAAAGGTTGGCTAGAGAGAAATCAGGGGTGGAAGGGTGATAGTTACCAGTCTTGGAGAAAGAGGTCTGTGCAGCGGAGAGATTCAGATAGCATCTGAGGGTGACACAGAGGAATCTGGTCCATGGCACACTGAGAAAAAGAATGGCAGGGCCCATCTGTGACACACACGGCTATAGTTGGAGCTAGGATATTTATACCCTATTTTGTACCCTACAGAGGTGCACTAGTTACGACAAAATCTGAATGGCTTTCTCACAGAATGGACAAAAGGGTCCAGAATGGGCTGATTGCCTTAGCTCCAGTGTGACAAAACATTGATGGGTTTTGTGGCAACCTCTTCATGTAGGGTGTATAGGAAAGATCTCTTTAGGATACGGAGGATATGAAGGGATGGTCACTGATTGCATGTTTGAACCATTTCTTAAAGAGCCTAGGGATGAGAAAAAAGGATTAGCATCAGTGGGAGATCTGTGCTGAACACTTCTGGGTGCGATTGGGACATCAAGGTAAGTGACACACTTTTGTGTATCCTCCCCAGGTTACTTTGTATTTTTAAAGTGTGTTTAGGTGCTTGGTTTGACTTTTGTGTGTGTGTTTTTCTTTTTAACTTTGACTTTCCCGTGCACTCATCCTCTCATTAGAATGGCCCAGTATTTCCAATAAGGAAATGAATGCAGCTCCATGAGAGCTGCATTCACTCCTGGGCTGCTGAGGGGAGGGGAGCACGTGCTATAAGGTAGGTCTGAAAATGTTTGTTCATGTGCCAGGATAGGAGGGTGGTGGTAGAGGAGCCAGGGCCGGTTTAACCTGTCTGACAAATCAGCATTGGCAGGGCCCCCCGAGGTCAATAGGGGGCCCCGAGGTCAAGAGAGGGCCCATGTTGGCCTCCTTAATCTGATGAAGAAGACAGCCGGGAGGAGCCCCCTCTTACCCTCCTCCTCCAAAAACCTCCTGCTGGCTTTTTAAAAAAAGAAACAAAACAGCCTCTCCAAAACTAAAGAGAAAGAGAAAGAAACAGCAGCCCTCCATGGCAGAAGCTGGAGGGAGAGGCACGTCGGAGAGGGTGAGTGTGTGTGTGAGAGAGAGACAGGAAATTTGAGGGTTGTCTCCCTCAGAAAGGGCTTCTTTCTTTCTTTCTTTCTTTCTTTCTTTCTTTCTTTCTTTCTTTCTTTCTTCCCTTTCCTTCCTTGCACATAGATCCCCTCCAGCCCATCTTTCCAGCTGCTTTTAACATGTCTTGGTTCCTCTCCCCTCCCCTTCCCCCTTGGTCTTCTTCAGCCATCCAACCTATGTTTAAAAAAACCCAAAGAAGGAGACTCCACCACACTCCAAGGCAGTGTATTCCACTTCCGAACAGCTCTTAATGTCAGGAGGTTCTTCCCAATATTCAGGTGGAATCTCTTTTCCTGTAGTTTGAACCCATGGCTCCGTGTCCTAGTCTCTGGAGCAGCAGAAAATAAGCTTGCTCCTTCCTCAATATGACATCCCTTCAAATATTTAAACATGGCTATCACGTCACCTCTCAACTTTCTCTTCTCCAGGCTAAGCATACCCAGCTCCCTAAGCCATTCCTCATAGGGCGTAATGGCTTCCAGACTCACACCATCCTTCTCAGTATCTTTCTTGTGCCCAGAATTGGAAACAGTATTCCAGGTGAGGTCTGACCAAAGCAGAATGGTGTGATACTATTACTGTACTTCCCTTGATCTAGACACTATTCCTATTAATGCAGCCTAAAATCGCATTGGCATTTTTTGCTGCTGCATCACACTGCTAACTCATGTTTAGCTTGTAGTCTACTCTTTATTTTCTTTGAGGAAATCTACACCATTACATTAATTTCTAATAAACAAAAATTATTATGTTAGTGCCTATAATATAGTTTTTAAACTAAATTATTGGTGGCAAATTATGTAATATAGTAGGCCCCTCTTATCCACTGGGGATTGGTTCGGGGGTGCGTGGATTCTGAAAACCATGAATAATAGTGAATGCCATTGAAGATAATGGGACTTCTGGTTTAAAATACCATAGAGTTGCCTTGGAGGGCCTAGAAAAGGGCTAGGGAAGACACATTTTCTAGGAAGACTCTATGGTAGGTGTGCTGTTTTGTGTTCCATGGATAATGAATCCATGGATACGGGGGTCCTACTATAATCTGAACATCCTGTACGGTGAATAGGTTAGGTTACATTGATCTGAGATAAACATATGGGGGCCCCAAAGTAAAGCATTGCAGGGGGCCCCAAAATTCCTTAAACCGGCCCTGAGAGGAGCTAATGAGACGGGGATGCTATTTTATTCCCCGTCTGATAATTTCCTTACATTCTCTTTCAGTGGTGGATACCAGTCCAATGTACTGTTCTATAGATGACCTACAAGCCACCCTCCAACTCTATGATCCTCTAGTACTGTATATACTGCTCACAATATCTGCAATCTAGAATATGGAGATTTAAGGAGATTTATGCACCAATACAGTAACTTGGAATTAAGACTCACTGATTTCAAAGGCATTTACTCTCAAGCAAATTTAGTCTGAATAAGATGATTTCTCCCTGAAGGTCAACTGAATTATATCATGCGGAACATGTAGCAGAATTTGGAATGTTCATTTTAAAAGGTAATTGAATGGGGTGCAAGCAACACATTATAACAAGCAATGAGTTACTTATAATTTATTTGTTTCAGTAATGAAGATATTGATTATGTTACAGTTATGTTTAATGAGAGACAACTTCTCTCCTTCAAAACAGTAACCTTCCGAGATTCGATGTGTGGCCATCCAGTTGTTGGGAGTATAACTCCTATTATCCCTCACCATTGACTATGCTGGCTAAAGTTGTTGTGAGCTGCAAGTCAGTATCTGGAGGGCCACATGTTCCCCACCCCATTTTAGATGTAAGGACTGTGGCATTAAGTGGTTTGTTTACAAGCTTCAGCCCTAGTCACCCCCTATGCTCTGTATGCCATGGATACTGTCAAATACCAGCAACCTGTTCAGCTGTGAAATTAAAGAGTCAGTAGCACAAGGCTGAATGCAGAAAGTGAACAAGAGGGAGCACAGATATGGTTTCCCCTTTTAGTATGTTCTCTGTTGTGCATTTCCTTTGGTATGGATAAAAAGCCCATAAAAGAAATACTCATGGTGATGGAAAGTTAGAGAATGTTGTTTCTGAGTAGGTGAAGAAGCTTTAAATAAGAATTCCATTGATTAACAAATTAACAGAGAGCAATGTCACCTCTCTCTCTCTCTCTCTCTCTGGCTTTTCTTCGCAAACGAAGATTCAGGAAGGACTCATCCCGCACTTTCTGCAAGCGCGCTGATGACTGAAAAGGCCAATCTGAGATAAACAAGTCCAGTTGCAGAAAGCACAGCAGAAGGTCTCCTTGGGTGATGTTTCTGGGTTGTGATTCTTTCTGTGTTGTTGTTTCTCTTCAAGACTTGTTCGACGTGAGCTCTCAAATAAGGCTGCAGCATTGTGGATAGTGCGTCTCTATGCCTCCCAATGTGAGGCCAGGGCGGACCACTGTTGGTGATCAATTTGGCCGCGCCTGAGATGTTGTTTCAGGGAGTCCTTGTATTGCTTTTTTGGAGCGCCCCTCTTACGTAGGTGCATATTAAAAAGGGAGAGCCAGCATGGTGTTTGAGTGTTGGACTAGGACTCCAAGGAGATTATCAGACACATCAAAGATTGCTAGAAGAATAGGAAGGGGCGACCTTACCAGACAACATCCTCCTCCAGTGTTCTGGGGGCATAGTGCGGCCATGAGTAAAGTGTCCCTTTTTATTAGTGGCTTGTCCCTGTCAATAGAAAAATGAAGCCTCGTCCATGGCAGCACTACGACCACGAAATGGCAGAAGGATGAGGGTGCCACCCTTTCTGTTCTCCTAGTGATCTTCTGGCGTGGTTGGGAACGTACCAATTTTTTGGTATGTTCCTCCACATCTGATAATCTCCCAAGGGACCAGTGTTTCAATCCCTGCTCGGCCATGTAAACTCATTGGGTAGCCTTGGGTAAATCACACAGTCTCAGTCTCAGGGGAAGGCAAAGGCAAACTGCTCCTGAACAAATTCTGCGAAGAAAACCCTGTGATAGGTTTACCTTAGGGTCACCATAAGTCAGAAATGACTTGAAGAGACACAGCAACAACAACAACAACATATTGAATAGTCCTGATAAAACCAAGCCATGCTCACTAATCCTATTTCTTTCTCCATCAAAGGCACTCAGCCAAACTTTTCTTAGAAATTTGTTTATAAGGGTAAGTTCTCACTACAACTATATATGGATGGCTGGTAAGTTTGTATCTTGTGTTTAACAGCTCACTCATATAGTTTTTTAAAAAGCAGAAAATAAATTCTGACAGTGTCTACAAGGGAGGGTGAGTTGTTGGATGTTGCGGCGGTGGTTTTGGGGAGTGTATGACTTTGGGTCTGGCTCCACACATTTTTAGATTTTCCTTGGCTTTTTTTCTGGGCTATGAGGCCATGTTCTGGAAGAGTTTACTTCTGGAAGTAAACTCTTCCAGAAAACAGCCTCACAGCCTGAGGAAAAAAACAACAAGGAAAATCTATGGATGTTGGCCGTGAAAGCCTTCGACTCCACACATTTTGTTTTTATATGGAGACAGCTTGTGAAATGTAGTCCTAAACTACATTTCTCACAATCTACAGCACCTAATCATCTGCGTGGAGGAATGGGGTTACTTCATGGATATATAAATGGTGTAGCGTGAGAAGCATGAAGTCCTTGTCAAGTGAAAGTGTCATAGCTATAAAATATCATATGTGTTCTGTGTTTATAACATTTTAAAAAACTTTTTAAATTGAATTTGCATAGGTTTATCAAATGCCTATACAGTGGGACCTCAGTATCCACTGGAGTTTGGTTCCAGGAATCACTATGGATACCAAAATCCATGGATGCTCAAGTCCCATTATATACATGCTTATATACATGCTTAAGTCCATTCAGCAGTTCACCTTCCTGGGAAGCATCATCTCCTCAGATGCTAAGATTGACAAAGAGATCGATCACAGATTAGTAAAGGCATATAGTGCATTTGGAAGACTTCACAAAAGAGTCTGGAGTAATAAACACCTGAGACGAAGCACAAAAATCAGTGTGTATAGAGCCATTGTACTGTCTATTCTCCTTTATGTCTGAAACATGGGTCACCTATCGCCATCACTTACAACTCCTCAAACGCTTTCATTAGTGCTGTATATGCACAATCCTAAATATACACTGGACTGACTATGTGACAAATGTTGCTGTCCTTAAGCAAGCAGGGATGACTAGCCTTGAGGCCATGATATCGAGAACACAGCTGCGCTGGGCAGGGCATGTTTCTAGGATGGAGGACCATTGCCTCCCAAAAATAGTACTCTACGGTGAACTCGCCACGTGTCAGCATAAGAGGGGCGCTCCAAAAAAAGATACAAGGACTCCCTGAAACAACATCTCAGGCTCGGCCAAATTGATCACCAACAGTGGTCCGCCCTGGCCTCACATCAGGAGGCATGGAGACACACTATCCACAATGCTGCAGCCTTATTTGAGAGCTCATGCTGAACAAGTCTTGAAGAGAAATGACAATGCAGAAAGAATCACAACCTGGAAACATCACCCAAGGAGATCTTCTGCTGTGCTTTCTGCAACTGGACTTGTTTATCTCGGATTGGCCTTTTTAGTCATCAGCGCGCTTGCACAAAACGCGCAATGAGTCCTTCCTGAATCTTCGTTTGCGAAGAAAAGCCAGAGAGAGAGAGAGAGAGAGAGAGAGAGAGAGATTTAAATGGCATCTCTTATTTAAAATGGTGAACAGCAAGGTTTGCTTTATTGAATTCCCACCTCCCAAATACTTTCAAGCCGTGGTTGGTAGAATCCATGGATGGAGAACCCACGGCTGAGGAGGGTCGACTATAGTTGTTATTTACATTATATAAACATTGTTTTATCTATCTATTCCTGACTTTTCTGGTTGGCTGTTAAATTTTAGTCCACGGCAGCGCTTCTGTACTGTATAACTTCTTTTTTTCTGAGGTGGTCATTTCATACCCCTGAGTATTTATTTATTTAACATTTTTTTTTAATTTTATTGTTACCTTCTTCACCTCTGCATTTCAAAGGATAGAAGAAAGAAAAATAACCTATCCCACAGGCAGAGGTGGGCAAATGTGGCCTTCCAGATGTTTTTGGCCTCCAACTGCCATCAGCCTGAGCAGCATAGCTAATCATGAAGAATTGTGGGAGTTGCAATCTGAAAAGTTCAGAAAGCCAGAGTTGCCTACTACCCCTGTCCTAGTGTTTACCTCCAGTTTGCCTCTCATGCAGATGGGTAACAATTAGCTGGAAGGAATAGGCTGGGAAATATATTAAGAAATAATAGCAACAACAGAGGCAGGGGAGCCTATATTGTTGTATGTGCTGGTCAAGAGGATTTTTTTAAAAAAAAATCTCTCCACAAGCAAGCAGAATGGCATCACAAGTGGGTAGCTCCTCTGGCAACCATTGTTGGGAAAGTAACTCCTTGTAAGTTCAGAGCAGAAAATAAGGATTCTTTCTTGAACAAGTGGAGATGAAAAATATTGTCAAGGAATGGCTAGGAACTTAGAATTTGCATTCAAATCTAGTATTGGGGTGGGACATTTAAAATAATATGGTGATTATCTCCATATTATCTATAAATCCATCTGTGGCAGCTACCACACTGCAGAAATAATGCAGTTTTACACTGCTTTAACTATCATGGCTCCATCCTATGGAATCCTGGGATTTGTAGTTTGTTGTGGCACCAGAGCTCTCTGACAGAGGATCATGTATTGGTTTCTCCAGACTCAGTGACCAGCAGTTTCAGAGTTAAAAACAGAAAACTTTATTGTCACAGTAATCCAAAGAGCTGACCCTACAAATTTGTTTCTCAGAATGAAACCTAACTACCAGACAGTATCCTAAAAGCATTTTCCAATCTACAAAATCTGGTGAGCTATACAGTCATTGGCTATCCATCATCCCCACTCCCATTTCCCACCGTACCATGGCTCAGCCTCTTTTTCTCAGAGTTGAGTGCAGGTTCAGGAGGCTTATCAAACCACTCCAGATACAAAGCACACACTCCCTTCAACAGTCAGACTACATACTCCTTAGCAGTACAGAAAGAATGCAAATACAGTAAAATTAGCCACAAGGTTATACAGCAGAACTGAACTTGGCAGAAAAGTCATGTCTGGGACCGATCCTGACATAGAGAAGGCTAAATATCTCACAAAAGTGGAAATCTCAGAATTCCATAGCATTCTGAGCCATGGCAGTTAAACCAGTGTCAAACTGCATTATTTCTGCAGTGTGGCAGCAACCTGTGATGCAGTAATTTCAAGGTGTGTAAGAATGACCTTGGATGAAGAGAACATTTAGAACAAAACTTACATTTTTTTTTTACCTATTAAAATGGCCCTGGATTAATGTAGAAACTCCTGAATCTCTTTTTCTAAGAAAGTTTTCAAAGCCCACCCATTCTTTAGAAGCTCTTTTCTCTTCTTTCTTTTTTCATTTGTAAATGGATTTATTTAGCTGATATTAGTAACTAGACATTATTATTATTATTATTATTATTATTATTATCCCACCCTTCTACAAAATGCAATTGGGTGGCTTACAACATTTAAAATATACATATAAAACCCTCCATCCCACTCCCCCTTAAAATACAATTAAATAAATAGACATTTAAAAATAATAAATACTAAAACTCACACACACAATAAAATTACTGGGTAGGGATCAAACTAATAAAAATTTTTCTCTAGTGGCCGGGTATCTATTCATGAACAGCCTGTCAGAGGAAATCCATCTTAAGAGCTTTTTAAAAGCTATTCAGGGTTATAATGTGACGGATCTTGTCTGGCAGGCCATTCTATAATCTGGGAGCAATAGCTGAAAAGGTCCTCTGGGAGGTCGAACAAAACCTAGTTTTTAAAGGTTGCAGCAGATTCCTTCCAGAGGACCTGAGTGCACAGGTAGGATTATATGGAAAGAGGTGGTGCCAAAGATAGGTTGGACCCAAGCCCTTTAGGGCTTTAAAGGTGATAACCAACACCTTGTACTGGGCCTGGAAACTAATGGGCAGCCAGGGAAGTGATCTTAAGATCGGTGTTATATGGGCTCTTCTAGATGTACCCAAGATCAGTCTGGCTGCCATATTCTGTACTAGTTGAAGTACAGAAGACATCACTCAAACGATCTTCTTACATAGGCTTAGGGGGTGGTCTTGGTTTAGCACCTGCAGGCATGAACCTAAGTGGGAGGGGTATGGTTCTTCCAGGCATCACAGGAGTGGTTCCTCACAACCTTGCTGTGGATGGCACAGCTCACACAATAGTGAAACTTCATACAGAGCTTGGGCAAAATATATGAGTCAAAGACACTTGCTTCAGAGATGTCTCGGACCGCAGCTGCCTCTACGATGCTTCCAATGACAAACTTCTTAATACCCTTATCCTTAGGAAGCCCTTTTCATGCAAGGCTTTTGGAAAATTTCAATACTAAGTTACAGTACTGTATTGGTTTAGCATTTAACAGCTTAACAAAACAAGTACAGTTGTCCCTCCATATTCATGGATTTGGCATTCACGGATTTCAGTATTCATGGCTTGGAAATATTCTTAAAATAATAATAATCCAAAATGCAAACCTTGATTTTGCCATCTTATATAAGAGAGATCATTTTGCTATGCCATTGCATATAAAGGGTCTTGAGCATTCACGGATTTGGGTATTCACAGGGGGGGTCCTGGAACCAAACCCCAGTGAATGTGAAGGGACAACTGTATCTCCTTTTGTGGAACAGGACTTGGCATTAAGGAGATTTTCAGACTACACTGTTATAGTGTTACTATTCCACTTTAACTGCTCTGGCTTTCTGCTGTGGAATTCTGGGGTTTGTAGTTTAGTGAGGCCTAAGATCTCTCTGGCTGAGAGTTGTAAATGCCCCTCCCTAAACTGCAAATCCCAGGATTCAACAGGAGGCAGCCATAGCAAATAAAGTGGAATAGTAACACTATAACAGTGTTGTCTGAAAATCTAGTATGAGGAAATGGATCTTGTGACCCATTCTTTTTATATAGAGAGAGGGAGAGAGTTTATAGTGAAGTAGTATGACTGGTTAGTAGAACTATATAATGAACTGTCTCTGACTAAAGGTAAAATATTAGTACAGGAAGAAAAAAGGACTGGATCCTCTACACCAGGGGTTCTTAACCCTTTTTATGCTATGGTCCCCTTTGGTACTTAGTGAGGCCTATGGACCCCTCATCAGAATAGTGGTGCCGCCATAGGCTT
This sequence comes from Gambelia wislizenii, assembly GCA_030847615.1. Classification (NCBI taxonomy): domain Eukaryota; kingdom Metazoa; phylum Chordata; class Lepidosauria; order Squamata; family Crotaphytidae; genus Gambelia; species Gambelia wislizenii. The sequence goes on along the minus strand of JAUMIR010000002.1, from coordinate 190,647,031 downwards.
CCTCCCTTTCCCTAAAAGTGAGTTTAATAACGAAAGTAAGTTTGAAGCAGTGATGAGCATGAACAATCTTTTGAGATATCTGCAACAACTACAATGTGATATGAAAATACCTGTGATTTCTGCTGGCTCCAGAGTCACAGGTACTGCTAATACTACTGTGGTTTGTTGCCTTACATTCATAATGGAAGGAAACACTGAATTTCAGTTCAAAAGGTTTGTGAAAATAAAGATGTAATTGTGAAGTTGAAGGCTTTCATGGCCGGCATCCAGAGATTTTTCTTGGTTTTTTTCCGGGCTGTGAGGCCATGTTCTAGAATAGTTTCTTTCTGACATTTCGCCTGCATCTGTGGATGGTATCTTCAGAGGATGGCTGGGTAGGAGTGTATGTGGAGCTTATATGCTGTGAACCCCTGTATGGTAGTATATGTACATTTATGTAATTGAATGGTTAGTTTCTGGGTATAGAAATGCAAGGCTTGTTAGTGTCCATTTGGCTAATGGTTAGCCAAACAGACACTAACGGGCCTTGCATTTCTATACCCAGAACCTAACCATTCAATTACATAAATTTACATATACTACCATACAGGGGTTCACAGCATATAAGCTCCACATATACTCCTACCCAGCCATTCTCTGAAGATACCAACCACAGATGCAGGCGAAACGTCAGAAAGAAACTATTCCAGAACATGGCCTCACAGCCCGGAAAAAACCCAAGGAAAATCTAAAAATGTAATTGTTTTCCCATTCAAGTTCATGGGACCACCTGAATTTATCCATGGACCCTGGTCCCAGATTAAGAACCTCTGCTCTATGCCACTTTTTTTTTCTTGTGGAGAAGGAAATCTACAATTATCAACATTCAACAGAAATGCATTTAGAAACTCTTGATACACAATGTGAATGTATCTGTACCTTGATATCTAGATTGTTTACTTCAATTAGGGAAGTTAAAGAATTGATTATGTATTAAAATAGCTAATCCAATCAGCTATCTCATTTAAACCAATCTGTCTGTAAATGTTTTCTGGCCTTCAGTATCTGATGATTCAATTACCAATCTACTTCTGCATTCAGAGTCATGTGTTGACAATCCACATTCTCCACCAAATTTAATGAACTAAATTTGATCCTTTTTATACCAGCAACTTGACTGTTCTACAGGGAATTGTTTACCTTAAACGCAAGATGATTGGGCTCACTATGGAATATCCAAGGATTTTACCCCTCAGTATATATGTAGTGCAGAATAATGTTGACCATATTGTCTTTATAGAGGAAGAGTGATCCCATTTAATACCTCTCCTTGTTTAACATAATGATGGTCATCCTCACACACAAAAATTCTAGGCCCATAATTTGGCGGCAGCCTTCAAGACAACCACGACAGCAAGAACATTCTTTACCTTTTCACACTACATAATTAGAGCACCATGATTTCACTGTAACTGCCATGGCTGCAGCCTATGGAATCCTGGGGTTTGTGGTCTGATGAGGCACCATAGCTCTCTGGAGGAGGATTCTAATGATCCCTCTATAAACTACAAACCCCAGGATTCCTTAGGTTGGAACCATGGCAGTTAAAGCCCAATCATAGCATTATAACTGTGTAGTGTGATCTGTGTCTATGTCTCAACACTCAGCCATGGCAGTTCATTCTTCTAGGGTCCTGGAGAGTAAAGAGAGCACAAAAATAGAAACAAATTTGGCCCTTTATCCAGATGTTGGGTGGTCCGCCTCTGTATTTGTTTTTTAATACAAGAAATGTTCAAGAAATAATTCTGAGGACTAAGTTGATTAAAATGGGGATCCATTGTGTAACATGCCCTTGAAATCCAGCAGACTCTGTTGCATGAATTTGCTGTCAGGATATTTATTTCAATGAAGGTAAATCCTGAGAGAAGCCCTTTAGGTAAGTGTTCAGGGAGGGATAGATCAAAACCTATTTTCCAGGGTGAATATTGTCACCAAATGAAGTAGATTTGGTTAGGAAGGTTCTTTAAAGGGTTTTGAGTCAATCTGTTTTCCCAAAAGTTTTATGTCTGCCTGTACTCACTTACCAGGCTGTATGTCTCATTGAAATCCCTGGAACTTACCTCTAAGGACTTTATCACATGATATGTTTGTTGCACAAAATTGCACTAGCTTAGTTCTGTGTTTGAGCTTTCCTTATCACATGACTTTGGGACTCTTCAGTTGTTGCATTGCATTTCCAGCATTATTGGATTGCTTCTTTTCATTGACTAGAAAACTCCAATATCACTGCTGTTCCACTTTTGCCTTTGGTGTGATCGTTCCATTGGGCTGTGTTTCTGATATTCTGGCTATCATGTGGTGTGAGTGGGCATGGTTCTCTTCTTCACCTCCTCCCTAACCCCAAGTCTGGTTTCTGGACAAAGAGGTGCACAGAAACAGCATTGGTAGTACTCAGTTCCCCAGTTTTTATTTTTGCTGTAATTGTGCAATTATAGCAGCATGCCATTGCTGAGTTATTTTCAGTTCTATATACCTGGACTTCAGTGCTGCCGTGGAGGGCTACCAGCATGCTTCATGTACAGCAATGTCCTCCATTTGTGTGAAGTGTCAAAATTGCACAATTGTGGCATAAAGAATAAAACAGCACACATGTGCTACTTAGGACAGACATGGGTAGGGAGGCAGGGACCAGCGAGGCAATGCAGAAAACTGGTTGAGGGAACATGCATCACTGAAGAAGCACCATAGTGCTATTGGAGAGAAGGTGTACAAGTGATTGTTTCCATACCAGTATGTTTGTGTTTTGCTTAAACAATGCTATTACTGAGAGACAACAAGCTGGTGTGATAAAGTCCTAAGTAAATGTGAGTAGAGTTGCACTCTTAAGGAGGGGATTCAAAATATATGTGTGTTTAAAGGGGAGGAAATTGGTAGCTTTTCTCTTGGAAAAAACAAGTGTAACACCTCTATGACACACAGCTCTTCTTCAGAAAATAATAGATTAATAGCAGTCTGGAAACTCTTTCTTACAACATTGCTGACTGGAATACTTGCTATACTGAGAAGACATTTTTTTCATTCCTTTAAAAATAGTGGTGTTATCTGTCTCCCAGAAAGCTGGATTACAAATTGTGAAGCTGAAAAAAATTCTCTATTTGCTTTTAAAGTCTTTTGTTATCCATTTAAATTAGCCAAGAAAGACAGATCTGCAGGTGGGCAGGGCCTTTTGGAAAATACCAAATTAAGGTCTTGCAAAGACATTTGCCTTTAGCCTCCTTTTGGATTGGGTGTGGTTTAAAAGTGGAATTCTTGTTGGTTCTAATGATTCTCTTATGTTCCACAAAAGATTAAAAAATAAAAATAAAAACAGCACATAGAAATTATCTAAACTGCTTAGCGTACTTGAGCTTTTGGAGGAGAAATACGTTGACTTCATTAACAGCAGGGGACTTTAATGATCATATTAGAAATTACAGCAGAATTGCTAGGCTTTAACTTCTAGAAGGAAAGAACTCATGAAATTCCTCCACCTCCCATCACCAAAATGGAGAAATAAATTAACTCAGTCCACATTTAAGGAAGATTCTCTGTAACACTAACATAAAGCCAGTAAATGATATTTTTATGTATTTGTCTTTGTTTTCTATTGAACCACACACTGAAACACAGGATATAAGTATGATAGATGAATGAATAGATGAAGAGGTCAAGGTTCAAAAGACTGATACAGGCATTTTAGTTACATGCTAAATTCTAGAGCCAGAGTAATGGATTTTATTTTTATACCTTCTTAGGTAAAAGATAAATGTATTAACCTGATATGTTTCTGCATGATTGTAGGAATCACCAACTAGGAAAAGTAGATTGACATGGAGCCCTGGACAGTTACACACTTACATGGCTGTTTATTCCAATATGATTGTTGTCATATGGCTATGGATTGGCTTTTACCCTAATTGGTTCCTCAATTATTCCTTAATTAAAGCAGGGATTAATTTTTACTTCAGGAACCAAGGCACATGAGCTGTGTTCAGGCACAACAGAAATGACATCACATCACTTCCAGCCACCATTTTGGCCAATTTAGATACAGTACTTAAAAACAAACAAACAAGGAGTCGGAGGGATTGAGAGTTTCTGGGGAGTGAGAAACCTAAAATGTCTACATTTTTGGCTGGTTTGGGGAGCTTTTGGCTTGTTCAGGGGTGACAATTTTTCCCAAAAACCGACATGAAGGGGAAAAAATGGGTGATCAGAAGGCTTTGGAAATGGCAAAAAATGGGGCTTAGGGCTGCAGGGTTGAGACGAGATCTATCTTGATCCATTTCAATCTAGCTTCCAGCCTTGTTGTGGGATGGAGATGGCTTTGGTTCCCTTGGTGGATGACCTATGCTGGAAACTGAACAGAGTGTGTGTGTCCTTGTTGGTCCGGTTGTCCTTTTTAGTGGCTTTTGATACCATCAGCCAGGGTATACCTCTGGCTTGCCATACTGGGAGGGAACTTAGGAGCACTGTTTTTACAGTGGCTCTGTTCCTTCCTGGAGGGGAGAGCCCAGGTGGTGGTGCTCAGGGAGGCCTATATGACTCTTTGGCTATTGGTCTATGGGGCCCCTCAGGGCTCCATTCTGTTCCCAATGCCATTCAACTTCTACATGAAACTGCTGGGAGAGGTGGTCAGGGGGTAACTCCCACCTTTATAACTTATGTCCACCTAACTTCAAAGGAAGCTGTTTCCATACTGAGTGGGTGCCTGGTGTCGGTAATAAACTGGATGAGGATGAATAAATTGAAAAATATCTCTGGTCTCATGAAAGGAATGAGTGCAGGAGACATGATTAAGAGCAAAAAGACCAGCTTAGGAAAAGCAAAGGAAGTAAACTTTTTTTAATAGGAACTCCATCTAAGTATGTGATAGTTACTTAAGATGCTAGACTAAGGAGATTTTCAGACTGCGTTTTAGCGTGCCTAGGGCGGGAGGAGCTTTCAGGAGAGGGACGGCGATCTTGCGCAGCAGGGGGGCATTTTCGGACGCCGTTGTCCCTCTCCCGAAACCATCCATGTCACTTCCGTGAAGCTTCGGAAGCCGCAGAGCCATATTTTAATCACAGAGGTTGCCCGTGATTAAAATATGGCACTGAGGCTTCCAAAGCTTCACGGAAGTGACACGGATGGTTTCGGGAGGGGGACAACGGCGTCCGAAAACGCCCCCCTGCTGCGCAAGATCGCCGTCCCTCTCCTGAAAGCTCCTCCTGCCCTAGGCACTCTAAAACGCAGTCTGAAAATTAAAGCTAAAAGAGAATTGACTGGAGAAAGAAGTGATGTCCCTCTTAAGAGTAGCAATCGAAATTAGAAAATGAAGCCAAAACACATAAACAAGGAAAACAGCAAGGTCACCCTGACACCAGTACTATTGTCCCCTGTAGGCTTATTTGGTATTTTGTGCAAAAGCATTGTTGCACCATTCCTGATGGTGACTTCCATTGGCATAACTCTCTATTACACAACGGTAAGACATTTTTGGAGTAGTACACAGCAACTGCAGGGGGGTGGAAGAGAAGGCCCTCTCCATCATGAAACAAAGCTGCCTCGCCAACTCCAAGCAACTCAAAAACTGGCAGAAAGGCTTTACCTCTTGCCAGGGATGACTTCCTGTGCCTGTCTTCCAGCCACTGCAGCATCCACTGCCCTATTTACCTCTACCACTGGACTGCCACTTAGGCCACCACCTCCACCTATGCGGGTATAGATATTCTGGCCTACAGGATCACAACCATATTCTTCACTTTGTTTCCATGTGCTGAATCTAGCAGAAGTAACAGATAGACTCCATGGGACATGAACTGTAAGTTTCTTATTTCCACTGATAGAGAATACAAATGTGATTTCACATGAAAGACCATAGCTGCTAGTTTTCTGACATCTTGCATGGATTTGTCTTCTTCATCTCAGGAACACATACCTCACATATTCTGTCATGCTCAGCTTGACTCTATGACAGAGATCAGCAACCTGTGAGCCTCAAGATGATGTTGAATACAATTCCCAGTATTCCTCATCATTGGCTGTGGTGGCAAGGGCTGCTAGAACTTGCATTCCAACAATATCTGCATTTCCCCACCTCTAGGGATCTAAATCCTCACAAATTTTGTGGGCAACTTTTTTTTTTCATTGCAAGTTTTCAAGGACTGTTCCTATTTGGCAGGGACTTATTCTGCAAAAAACAACCAAAAACCCACAACCATTTTCTGCAAATAAATAAATACCCACAAGCATTTTCAGTGAAGAATGCATTATTTTCTCAGCACAAACCTTGTTGTGCTTTGTGTGTGTGAAGAAATGTTTTCTTTAGGGAAAGCCATATTTTCTGTATAGCAAACATGCTTCCTGTGCAGTTTAAGTCCACTTGTAGCAAGCACAATTAGCTGCTCCTCAGACAAAGAAAAAAGTGGGAGCGGGAGAGTTCTTCCAGAATTTTTCCTGACCCAGAGTTCTCCACTGGATTGATTTGTACAGTTTATTTCCCCAAATCAACACCACCATCAGTAGTAACCTTTGAATTCTGAAGTGAGAAAGCAGATGTCAAGAGAAAGAAAGAACATATATTCTAGCTCCAAAAGCTTATGTCATGGTCTGTAAGTGCTGGAAAGAATTTGACATCTGTGTATCATTTACCCTGAGAAGGGGGCAGTCAGCCAAACCTTCTACTCCCCGTTCTCTTTGTTCTCTGGAACTGTGGATTGTTCCAGACATCTGTCGCAATCCATCTCCTTTTCATCTCTGCATTCTCCATTTATAAAACATTCATATTTGTGACTAGTTATTTCAACAGACGATATAAAGTTGTGTCTAATTATGGGTGTAAGGAGCCAGCCTGGTGTAGTAGTTTGATTGCTGGATTCCAGGAGACGAAGGTTTAATCCCTGCTAGGCCGTAGAAACCCACTAGGTGACTTTGGGCAAGTCCTACTCTCTCAGCTAGGGTTCCCACAAATCAGAAATGACACATAGGCAACCAATCAATTACACTCATAGCATTTCTGAAATTTCACTACAAGTTTAAAATGAGAGAGAGAGAGAGACTTCTGTTTGTTTCCTAAGCAAATGTCTCGTGATGGCTTAGTATCATTCTAAGGAGGTATTCAGCGCCTATGAATGGTAAAAATAGTCATGTGGGAAGGACAATGAAATCAGGCAACCTGATAGTGAGAAAGGATGGGATGAGAAAGCAGGTTGGAGTTGGCAAAATGAACAGAATTGCAATTGAGAGTTTTTACATTCCTATGGTGGGGAGAGGTAGCCAGCAGTATTTGACAATAGCACAGCAACTGTTGGTAAGCGCCCCCTCCCAACAATTTTACAGCTTTCTTTACTGCAGAAATTAAAGAAGAATTTGCAGTATTTCAGGAGTGTTTGTGTGTGTGTGTGTGAGAGAGAGAGAGAGAGAAAGATCGGCTTAACCTTTGAATTATAGTGTGTCCTCAGTGCTACCCAAATAATAACAATTAGCTCCAGCAAAACAAGTGTCTAAGTGGCTCAGTAGTCATCACATGTGTCCATGGTTGAAAGTTTTCCAATTAGTAGTACAACCCCAAGAGGAAAGAGACAGCATACAGCTTCAAGAGCGGACAGTGCTACACATTGGCCAGTTGTATCTAGAATAGTCCGTAGCGTTTTTCTTTTGTTTTGTTTTTTCCATTATTTATTTATCAGATAATCATTAGTACAATACATTTACATTTTAACACATCCATAATCCTCGTCTCTTATACTAAAAGTTATTCTGTATAACACAATAATTACACAAAATAATAATATCTTCTTTTCTTGATTCTGTTCTCTTCTTTATCTTCCTTCTTTCCCACTTATGACTTCCCCTGTTTTACAAACCCAAAGGTTTTATTCCAATTTAATTCCTTTTCTCTCTTTGTTCCTAAATTACCCTATTTAATCTCACAAATATGCATTATTGTATTATTTTTTCTTTTACGTGTGTTTTGCCATTCGCTCCCAGCCTGTCTTCATTTGCTTCCATCACACTTGGAACCCTCGCCTCCACCTGATACTTTCCCTACTGATCAACCATTCCTCTTATTATGTAAATAATCCGTAATGTGCTTCCATTCGTCTTTCGCTTCTTCCACATTTCTGTTATGTATGATCTGCGTCAGTTTGTCATTATTCTCCATCTCTGTCAATTTATCTAACCATTCTTCTAATTTTGGTGCCTCTTTCGCTTTCCATATTGCTGCTACCTTCAGTCTAGCGGCCGTAACTAAATATAATATCACTCGCCAATATTTTTTCTCAGTCTGTTTATCTAAAATTGTTGTTATATTCAGCAAGTATAGTTTAGGATCCAACGCAAATGTTATACCAAATATCCTTTGTATAGTATTATGCACTTTTCCCCAGAATCTCTTTATCTTAGGACAACCCCACCACATATGGTGAAGAGACCCCACCTCTTTTTCACATTTCCAGCATTTCTTGTTGGTTAATTTATAAATTTTACTTAATCTCGCTGGCGTCAAATACCATCTGTTAGCTATCTTCAGAAAATTTTCCTTCAGGTCTTGGTTTGCGGTGAATCTATTTGTTTTAGTCCAGGCACATTCCCACTCCTCCAAACTTATGGCCTCACCTATATCTCTGGCCCATCTTATCATAGCATCTGTAATCAACTCTGCTTCTAGCTCTCTCTCAAGCAGTATCTTATAAATTTTGGCTATTCTCCCTCTTTCTTGTTTGCAAATAATCTTATCTATTTCATTTCTATCCTTTATAAACCCATATGTTATTTTATCCTCCCTAAATCTATGAATTAACTGAGCATGAGTTAACCACTGTATATCATATCCTTGACTCCGTATTTCCTCTCTTGTTTTTAAACAGCTATCTCCATTAGGCCATTTTATCAGGTTATTATAAGTCAACCAATCTTCTTTTTTTGTCCATCTGGCCTGGAATGCTTCCATTGGTGATAGCCATAAAGGAATGTTACTATAGAATTTTTGCTTTACCTTGCTCCAAATTTTCAATAAAGGTCCTCTGACCGTGTGATGTTCAAATTCTCTGTCTACTTTTATTTTGTCATACCACATGTACGCATGGATTCCGAACTTCTGATTCCCACATTCCAAATTTATTATTCTTTCATTCCTTAAAGTTATCCATTCGCTTATCCAATTCATCCCACATGCCATGTAATATAACTTAAGGTTTGGAAGAGCTGTTCCTCCTCTATTCTTTGCATCTTGTAATGTTGTCCATTTTATTCTGGGTTTTCATCCATTCCAAATGAAGTTCTTTAGATTTTTTGTCCATTCTTGGAAGGGTTTTTCATTAGTTAATATTACCAAGTTCTGAAATAGGAACATCATTCTAGGCAGGATGTTCATCTTGATCGTAGCTATCTTCCCTAATAATGACAAGTTTAGTTTTTGCCATCTTTTGATATCTTCCTTTATCTGATACCAAATTCTTTTATAATTATTTTCATACAATTGTTTGCTTCTTTTTGTCAACCATATACCTAAATACTTTGTTTTATTTTCTATCTTACTGCCTGATATATCCTTTAAGTTGAGTTCTTCCGACTTTGTTAAATTCCTGGTTAATATAACTGTTTTTTCCTTATTGATTTTAAAGCCTGATACTTTCCCAAATTCTGTTATCATATTCAATGCTTTCTCCGTATTGTTTAATGGGTCTTGGATTGTTAACAATAGATCATCTGCGTAAGCCAACAATTTGTACTCCTGTCCCTTCAGTTTCAGACCAGGAATTGTTTCTTCATCCCTGATTTGTTTATTCAGAACCTCCATAGCAAGAATAAACAATAATGGGGACAAAGGACAGCCCTGTCTGGTTCCCTTCTGGATGTTAATTAAAGAAGTTCTCTCCCCGTTTACTAATATATGTGCCTTTTGTTTTTTATAAATTTGATCAACACTTAGGTAGAATTCTGAACCTACATCAATCTCTTCCAGTACACCCTTCATATATTGCCATCTCAAACTATCAAAGGCTTTTTCCACATCTGAAAATATTAAGGCTACCTTCTTGTCATTATTTTTTTCATAATATTCCAAAACACTTAAGGTCTGCCTTATATTATTTGCAATTGTTCTTCCTGGAAGAAAGCCGTTCTGATCTGGATGTATAAACGTTGCTAATACTTTCTTCAACCTATTAGCGAGAATCGTTGTGTAGATTTTATAATCAACGTTCAAGAGGGATATTGGACGGTAATTTCTAACCTCTGTCCTATCTTTCCCTTCCTTTGGAATTATAGTTATATCTGCAGTTTCCCATGTTTCAGGGATGCCTTCTACTTTGATCTTATTAAACAATTCCTGCATATGGTCAATTAAATCCTCCTCAAACACTTTATAATATTCTGCAATGAAGCCGTCCGGGCCTGGCGATTTCCCCCTCTTGAGATTCTTTATAACCAAAGATATCTCTTGTGTTGATATCGGCGCACCAAGTATCTCCCGTTGTTCATCTGTAATCCTCCCGATCTTGTTGTTCTTTATATATTTTTTAGTCTCAGAATCATTAATTATATCTTCACCTTTGTCCGCATATAAATTTTTATAATATTGTACAAACTTATACATTATATCTTTTTGCGAAGTATATGTTTTATGATCTTCTCTAATCATTGTTATAAGTTTCTTGTCGGATTCTTTTTTAAGTCTGGGCGCTAGCCATCTGCCCACTTTGTTAGCATTAACAAAGTAATTTTGTTTAACTCTTTTTAGCTTATATGCCATTCCTTCTATTATCTCTTGATTCAATTCATTTTGTATGTTTTTTATTCTTGTCAGAATCTTTTCATTGTGAGGTTTCTGTCTTAGTATTTCTTCTTTCTCTTTTAGTTCTCCCTGAAGTCTCTCTTTCTTCCCTTTTCTCTGTTTTTGTATTTCTGCACCTCTTTGTAGAAACAAGCCCCTCATCGTTGCCTTGAAAGCTTCCCATCTTACTTTACTGGAGGTTTCTTTTGTGCTATTTATATCAAAATAGTTTTTCATCTCTCTCCTTATTTTTGTTACAATTTTCTCCTCTTTTAACATGTTCTCTGTCATTCTCCACACATATTCTTTTTTTGTAATTTTTAAAATCATTTTTAATGGGTTATGGTCCGATAAAATTTTCAGCAAAATGTCTATATCCTTGATTTTTGTGCACATTTCTTTTGCCACCCAAAACATGTCAATCCGCGACCAGCTTCTGTGTGCCTCTGAATAAAATGTGTATCCTTTTTCTTTGTCTTTTTTGTAAGGCCATGCATCAATTAAATTTAAATCTTCCATCGTAGCGTTTTTCTTTTGGAAGATTTTGTTCTTGTTTCTTTTGTTGCCACTATGCTTCCTGGTCTAAGAATGATACTTCAGTACTGTAAATTATCAGCATCTTCCTAGAAAGGAGGACACCAAGTTCCAATTTTATACAGGGTTAAATCAATTTTTGATAGTTTTAAATCCATTCATTAATCCTAATTAGAGTAAACTCGTTGAATCAACGGGGTCTGAGTCCTACTGATTTAATGCATATACTCTAGTTGAGAAATATAGATTTAACCCATAATGATTTCAAGAGGGCTTGTGAATGTGTTGATGAATCAAGGCTTGCCACATCCTGAAAAGGTCCAAAACGTGGCTTGAACCAGGAGTTGCTGAATCTTGACACACAACAGTGCACTCACAAGATCTTGCAGTTTGACCAAATCAAAATGATTACAAGAATTAGTTCACTCATAGAAATACGTCCAGAAAATTGCACAAATGTTTTGACTAGCCTGCCTGCAATATATGCTCAAATAAGTAACCTGGAAGAGTTAGAGAGCCAGCATGGTGTAGTAATATGAGTGTTGGACTAGGAAGATTATCAGACAGACCCTTAGGGTCTGTTTCTGTCCCTCCACCCACTCCAATCCCATTCCTGCAGCAGAATAAAGAGAAAAGTTTCACACACCTACCTTAATTCCGCAGCAGGAATGGGCTCCCCCTCCCTTCTCTGCCCAGCTGTAAATGCAGCCATCATAAGACTGCTTTTACGATGGGAAACTCAAATCCCGGCCATTCTCATGAGAGAACGGCCTGGCGGCAAATTTAAAAATAACACACACACACCAGATGTCAAAACAGAGAACCAACTAGGAAAACACATTTAAAAAATAAAAAGCTACCTGGGAAGGGGAAAATAAAGGGTTTTACTTACCTTTTCATCCAGATCGCACCCGGAAGTGTCTGGCATGGACCTCCTGGTGATGTCACGATCCGTTGTGATTCTGGGAGGAGAACAGGGCTACTGTTCACTCGCCCGTCGTTCCATTACATTAACGGAACGGGCCTCTTATTCATAGAATTGTTCATGAATAAGAGGTTTCAGGGGAGGAACAGGAGCAGAACGAGATCATCCCAGATCTGATAATCTCATAGGACTCTGGAGACCAGGGTCTGAATCCCTTCTTAGCCATGAAAACTCAGTGCATGACCTTGGCCAAGCCACACTCTCCCAGCCTTATAGGAAGGAAATGGCAAATCCCCTCAGAACAAATTTTGCCAAGAAAACCCATGCTACAGTCACCTTAGGGTTGCCACAAGTCAGAAACAATTTAAAGGCACACATCAACAAACAACAAATTGCCTGGATGTGGCAGTTGGAGTGAAGGCACAACACTGATCAGAGAGTGCAGGGATTTCCCCAAAGTTTTTTTTTAAAAAAAACTCTGGTGGAAATGCACACTCTGGACCATTAAGACAACCGCTTGAATGGTTGCATGCTCTGGAGGGGGCGGAACAGAACCATCCACCCTACACTCAGCCTGGCAGCAGAGCTGAGGGCAGCCACGGGGAGGAGGAAGAGGAGGGCCACTCCCCATCACTTTGGCTTCATCTCGCCTTCCCAGGCTGGATTGCAGTGGGGAGCAACACTCCCCTTCCTCCTCCTCATGGCTTCCCTCCACACTGCACATGAAGGGTGGGTGGTTCTCTCCTCCTCCCTGCTCAGAACAACAGAGCTACCATCTTCATTCACAGCCATGTGAACATCAGTTGGAGAGCCTCCCATGCACTCAATTTTGGTCAAAACACCATTGAGACAAAGAAAGCTGCTGCAAATTCCCTATAATGTGCAGGTATGTGTATTATTTTTTTCTTGGATAGACAACATTCCAGTGTGTATTATCTTGATTTCCATCAAGCGGTCTGACCACCTCCACTTGTTCTTGTACCCTCCCTCATTTGCCAACCAGGCTTCCTGTGATTGGTTGTCCTTTTGCTCCATACTAGAGCCATGTAGACTTCTGGGAAAGAGATAAAGCCCTGATGGCTGAAACTGGTGCCTACCCTCACTTCGTCCACAGCTGGAGTCCACAAATTGGCAGTCCCAGTGAGTCAGGAAATGCAAAAACTGAATTTGTGGCTTGAAAGAAAACAAGAACTATAGTTTGTAACATTCCTTGGCTAATCATTAGAGACCATTCTTGCTCAGTTTATAAGGTTATTTAGCTTGCTTACTGTGTAATTCTTACTGTGGAATATCATTACTCTCTCTCTCGCTATGAGGAATTTAAACATGTAACTAAAGAGTAGGGTACTTCTTCCATCCTAAGGGGAAAATTCAATTTCAGAGCAATTGTGGGGGGTACATTGCAATTGAAACCACTTGAGTGGAACAAAAAGCAAAAGGGTGAGACCAGAAATATCAGTATATTTTTGTTTAAAGCCTTTACTACTACTAACTATACCTCAGAAGGCCCTCTTCCAGGACACACACACACACACTTTCAGGACATTTCATTCCCACCCTTATCTGTTCCCCCTCACACCACATCTGGCCAGCACTCTACAACCACTAAGCATGCTCAGTCTCAATTGGGCTGATCTTGGGGAGGGGCTTATAGCTTTCTATTGGATTGTCTGAAAAGCTTGAGGGCTCTCCAATACATGGCTGGTGGTATTTTGGCTGTAGATGAATCTACTTGGAGTTCACCATAGAATCCCAAAACACCTGAACACTGAAAAACCCGATAATCTCTTTAAGGTTTCTAGACAATTTCTATCCTTCAGTGCATCGTACAGAACCAGCCTTTAGGAAAAGCATTTATCCATTATTAGATAAGCAATAGGTCCTTTGAATCCTTTCTTAAGAGATTATCAGACGAGCACCCAAAAATGTTTTTATTTTTGTAAAAGTGTAAGTATCCCAGCATAATAACCCTTTTTATTACACGTTGCTGTAATAATGAGAAAGAGCAGCCCCAGAATTATCGGCGCACAACTGCTAGCGCTGTTTACTTCTGTGATCACCGGGACATGTTCTCACGAGAAGACACAAGAGCACTTAAGAGTCTAAAAACACCAAAATTAGCAAAGAAGATGAACACACAAGCACTGAAACACACTTTAAAATGTGCCAGCAAAATGGAGAGGTTCATAAAAAGAGTACCCAAACTTAGTTTTTGCATTCTCATCCAGAAGTGTTCTGGTGGGGACCGCCCATTGACGTATTCATGAGATAATGGGGCACAGTTTCAGGCGCTGGCAATACCGTGAAAAAAACACCATTGGCAATCAATTGACAGCTTGGCCCATTAATAAAAAAAGAATGCCTTTTCCACAGGAGCATAATGCTTGGAGAATGCAAGGATGGCATCATGCAATAGGGAAGCCCTTTTGCGGTATCATGTCATTGTTATCATGCCATATTTGCCACATCTGATAATCTCCTTTGTATCTTAATTGTGCAATTCAAGCAAACTGTTACTGTTGAAATGGTAGACTGCTAAGGTGGCATTACCAGCTCCTCAACAGCTTGCCAAGGAGTAATATTCAGGCCACTGTAGAAAGCCAGCAAAAATTCTCTGTGCCAATCCTACATACTGAAACTGTGTCCAAGAGCAAAATACATCAGCTAAATTATCTTTTCAGATGGTGAGTCAATGCTCACCAGTCCATTTGTTCTGTAATTTTCCCATCAGGGATTCAATAAAATTTGCTTTTCAAACAGATCTCACCTCTCTACATAGAGGCCTCTGGTATCCCAACAATTTTGAGAAAGCTACCTAATTAGAGCTGATTTAGAAAGCTACCTAGTTAGATCAAAATTATAGGCAGCTTGTAGAAAAATACTGATTGGACTGTTACAAATAAGTTACAATTCAGTTTTTGGTTTTTTGTTCTTTAAAAATTCCATCAGGGAATGGGAGTAAATCCAAGTTTCCTAACTATAGTTTTAGCATTCTTGAGGACTACATAGCCTGGAATATAAGAAATCTCTGGATATAGGTAGAACCTGGTACTTGGACTACTTCAACTGACAGTAAACTTTTGAGTGTCTCCTTCATCTGTACTTACAGAGTAAATTGTCAGATTAGAGACAGGAGATTTTCAGACGCCTCTTGCCGTGCAAGCAGCCTCCAGAGCAGTAACAAGGCTGCTGCGTGGCAAGGGGCCCATTTTGGACGCCGCCGTTTCTCTCTCAGCATCATCTGTGACTGTTGCGGCTAGCATTGGAGGCGGCTGCGCTGTTTTTCACTCACGGAAGTTGTCCATGGGTAAAAAACAGCGCGGCCACCTCCAATGCTAGCCACAACTGTCACGGACGACACCGAGAGAGAAACAGTGTCGTCCAAAATGGACCCCTTGCCACGCAGCAGCCTCGTTACTGCTCCGGAGGCTGCTTGCGCGGCAAGAGGCATCTGAAAATCTCCCAAGTCTGTCTTCAGGTGCTGAGGAGACCTATGGTAGGATGCCCTCATTGGGTTCTATTCTCTGAGTTGGCCTCACTTTTCTTTGTCACAGGGGCTATTATCCATCCTCATCCTTTGAGCCCAGACCAAATACTAAATGCTAACTGCTATTCCTTTTCCTTGTTCATATCACTGTTTCCTCACTCATAGGGACTGGTGGGCAGCTGTGGGCCTCCAGATGTTGCTGGAATGGAACTCCCATCTACTCTTGCCAACATAATATGGTGAGAGAATTGAAGTCTAACAAGACAGTTGCAGTCCAACAACATCTGGCAGCTTGTGGTTGTCCATCCCTGATGCATAAGGAGATGATCCTTCAGACACTTTATGTTTTGTTTGCTGAGACTATTTAGAGGCTTAACATTTATATATAGTGATTTAATTGGGCCCATTAACAAATGCTAACACACTGCATTTAAAAAAAATGAATTAAATTCACAATCTGAATTAATGTTAGAGTTAGTGTGTTTCATTTTTGGTTTTGAGGCCCCAGTTTAATTTTTATACTTACTTGGTATTAATAGTTTTATATGCATCATCCACATGAAGTCAGCATGGTGCAGTGGTTTGAGAGTTGGACATCTCTGGAGACCAGGGGTTTGACTCCCCCACTCAGCCACGAAAAGTCACACTCTCTCAGACTCAGAAAACCCCATGATATGTTTGCTTAGGGACATCATAAGTCAGAAATGACTTGGTGGTACACAACAACAACAAATGCATCATCCCAATATTGCCTATGGCAGTGGGAAAGAGACATAGAAACATTTTAAAATAAATCAATAAAAATGAAATGACACCTGGCAGAATGTAGACTGCTGCATTCTGGACCAATGGATGTTTCCCACCCTTTTGCAAAAGTAGCTTCATATAAAATTCATTCTGATAACCTGGTTGGTTGGTTTTTAAACAATTTATAAAACACACAGCTTAAGACACATAAAATTACCACATATATGCATACTTCAAACCAAGCTTTTAAAATGTAGAGTCAATGAGCTGAGTGCTACATTAGCAGCAGCTTAATTAATACAACACTCCACTGTAAATGCAGGGCTGCTGCCTTTAAAGGGAGGGAGATGCAAGAGCTTAAATTTGAAACATCTGGCTTCCAGAACCAATGTAGATCATTCACAAACCAGAGTTGAGCAATGCAGGAGTATTCACAGGTAAATTTTTCCACTTTATAGAATAATGTTTTTTTAAAAAAAATATTAAAGAATTATTAAAATAATTGATTAGTATTAAAGTATTAAAAAATAATTGTCCACACAATGACATTGTAGCAAAATGCAAATGATCTGTAAAAATGCAAATGTTATTTAGGAGCTATCAGGGACACCATGTTGCATTTATTTTGGTTTTTTTTAATGCTTACATTTAGGTCCCATCTATATGAGAGGGAAAAAATATGAACGTGTCCAGAAAAGCAGCCATTTGAAGTGCTGCAACCTGTCTTTATGGTCAAAAGAGTCTCCCTAAACTTCACATGACCCCTAGCCAAGATGGCAGCCGTGAGTGATTTACTCACACTTTAAAATCTGCTGCTGCCCAAAAAGTAAACAAACAAACAAACAAACAAAAACACTTTACAATGTTGCGCGCATGTGATATTTTGTATGTAAAAAAAGGAAAGGAAAAAAAGAAAGTATAAGATTGCCATTTTATCAACTTAGCTTAGATGAAAATCCAACATGGAGGCAGCAGGTGCTTTCCTTATTTGCTATCCCCACCCCCATGCTCATCCAGCCAATCAGATTACACTGCCTGTTTGCATCAGTGCGAAAGTGACTGTCCAAATGATTGCACATTCACTTGCCGTAAGGAGTTTGTTTTTAATCCGGGAGAAGCCACAGAGGCTTCCCACATGGAGTTTAAGGTGGATTTGGCTGCCCCCCTTCTGAATGACACAGATTTATGTGAATGTCCGTTTCTACAGATCACCTTCCATTCACATACCATTAAGATTATTTTCACCATTAGTGTTTATATGACCAGGACACTGGGAGACCAGAGTTTGTATCCTCAAATTGACTGTGGTAAACTATTGGGTGACCTTGGGCAAGTTACACTCTCTCAGCCTCAGAGCAAGGCAATGGCTGACACACATCCCCAAACAAATTCTGCCAAGAAAACCCTGTGATAGGGTCACCTTAAGGTCACCATAAGTCAGAAATGACTTAAAGGCACATAACAACAACAATAACAACATATAAAAACGGTCTCAAGGTGGATTGGATGCTAGTAGCCACATACATCACCTGCATTCTCACAGATACATACTTCCGTGAGATCTCATCACAAAGCATATCACATGATACATAAGGCATTCAACAATTTCTTAAGGTTGTTATTGTCTCCATTTTAACATCATCTTTCTAACATGGTTTGGTACTACAACATCTTCATATTCTACTATCTAAAACTGTACATTTTCATTACCTTCTATGAGCGGTCCCAAATGAGGTGGTGACATACAGTTTAAAAGGTGTTAGACTGATTCCTGGTGGGTAAGGCCATTCTGTTTTGGTGCCAGCATCTGAAACCTCGCACCATTGTTCCCCATAAATACAGCATAAATGGGCAGTCCTGCCAGAACACTTCTGGGTAAGATCACGAAAACCAGGTAGACTACACTCTTTTTATGAATCTCCCCAGGTTACTTGTACTGTGTAAAGTGTGTTTCTGTGCTAGTGTGTCCTTTTTTGTTTTAATTTTTGTTTTTGTTTTAAAATCTGCCACACTTGCATCTTCTCACAAGAATCGGCAAGATTTCAAATCAGGAAGTGAATGGTGCTCCGTTAGAGTTCCATTGATGCTTGGGCTGCCTGTCGATGCTACTCAAGGTAGATCTGATAATTTTGGTTATTGTGCCAGGACAGGAATGGTTTTTGTTTTGTTTTGTTTTTTGTAGAGGGACAGGAATGTTTGTATGTTCCTGTCTGATAATCTCCAAGACACCATTTTAATAGCCATGGCTCCATTTTATGGAATTCAGAGATCTGAAGTTTGATGGGTACTGTACTACACCACTGACACTCTCCAGGAGAGAATTCTAAGTATCTTGCAACCAAACTACAAATCCCAGGATCTTGTAGCATGGAGCCATAGCAGTTAAAGTGGTATCAGAATGCTAGAATTGTGTTGCATAGATATACCATATTCAGAATCTTCTTCATGGCAATATGCCATTGAATACCACCTGTTGCAGGGAGCAGTAACAGTGGTCTCCTTCCTTATTTGTGTGAAAAATCACTCATTTTATTCTTTCAGAATTGGGTGGAGGAGGATCACCTCTGTCCCTAGTGAGGACACTGAACAACAATGCACATAAGGTGCCCAGGGTCAAAGTGTCCCTGCCAAAAAAGCTACTTACATCTAAACTGTGTTACTCCTCTTGGCTACAGAATCTTAGCAAGAACTTGTTCTTTCCAGTTCTTGTGAGACAGGACCAAAGAGGGTGAAAAATATTATTTTTCACAGTCAGCTTTCTTTCTTTCTTTCTTTCTTTCTTTCTTTCTTTCTTAAAAAAAATGATATTGGGATTCCTTCCATATGACCCAGCAAAGCTGTTGTTTTTCCATTTTTCTTTTCATCATATCTATTGTTTTCCACACAACTTATTAATCTAGTTTCTGGCGTCACTGTGACTTCAACTCATCTGCACATACAGACTCACCCTCAGCAGACACTAAATAACCACACTTGAGGAAAGAACTTTAAATGGCCACTTTCCTTGGTTCATGAAATGTTCTTGACAAAATGTTTTATTGAGGATTCTGTCACTGGCTTCCTCCACAAAATTAATCAAGTCCTCAGATTTGGTGATCCAGATAAAACTCTCCAAGTTAAAAAGAAGCTTGTTCCTGGAAATGACATGTGGAATACGTTTATCAAAATCCCCCAGAATTCTTTGTGTCATATAAGAAGGTTACATTTGAGGTATAAGTAGGGCCACTCAGAGGCAGATGTACTGTGAAGCAGGAGATGTCATCCAAACCTGCAAAGTACGACACACAATTTTGGTTGTGTTTTGATTCCAAATGTTTAAGATGCAGACGTCTATGATGGTAAGGGAAAGAAAGCAACTCAATTTGTATACCTTGGATTAAACACATAGCCAGCTTGCTGGGATGTTGAATGCAGCTGCTGCAGAACTAACAAGTCCAACCCGTGTTGACACCAAGGCTTTATCAAACCACTCTCCCAAAATTTTCTTTTGCCGGCATAATTTGTGCTGTTCTTATGCTGGCAAAAGAACATCCCATACCTCACTTACTTTGTATCCCGGCAAAAGGTTTTCCCAGCAATGAATGAGGAGTGAATGGAGCTCCATTAACTTCCTCATCTGAAATCCCACGGACTCTCACAAGAATACATAGTGTGGAAAATTCCAAAATAAAATCCAAAATAATAAAGTTAAAGTTTTAAAAAGCACATAAACACACTACAAAAGTCCAAAGTAAACTGGGGAGAGTCATAAAAAGTGCATCACCTACTTGGATGTTGCGATCTCACTCAGAAGTGTTCTGGCCAGTCCGGCCATTCATGCTGCATTCATGTGAGTACAATGGCACACGGATTCAAACACTGGCAATGCCAGCAGAAAATCGCCATGAGGGATCAATTGACAGCTTGGGCCGTCAATAAAATAGGGCAGGTTTTTTAACAAGGTCTGATCATGAAAGGGCACCATCATCTGGTACGCGCACCCTTTCGTGATTATTAGGCATCCTTGTGACACTGTATTTGCATGATCTGATAAAGTCCCAAGAAAAGGGAAAGGTGTCTTCTCAGAGCTCAAAGTGATGACAGAAAATTAAAGGCAGCAATGGTGTTCTCCATGTTCAGTTCATCTGCCCTATTCAAATGTGGTGATCATCCATAGGTTGCTTCAATAGTGGGTGCTATAATCAGAAGATCTGTCAATTTTGTTGTTGCAAGTAGTAATTCTCAACTCATTTGTACGGATGTTTATACTTGAGGAACTGTTTAATTATATGTTGTCAAAGGGCCCAGAGTGGTGTAGTGGTTTCAGTGTTGGACTAGGACTCAGGAGACTGGGGTTCAAATCTCTGTTCAGCCATGGAAGCCCACTGGGTGTCTTTGAGCAAGCCACACTCTCTCAGCCTCAGAGGAAGGCAATGGCAAACCCCCTCTGAACAAATCTTGCCAGGAAACCCCTGTGATTGATTTACCCTAGGGTCACCGTAAGTCAGAAACAACTTGAAGGCACACAACAGCAACATTGATAAAAAATTGTCTTTGATCCCTAGATAAGAAAGTTAGTAGAGAAGGGATCAAGCATGTAGTTAATCATCAATAACCTATAATATCTAATTCATTTATGAGGGAAGGGGGGCATTTTAATTATGGAGTTTATCTTAAACTGCTGTTTAAATTGAAAGCCTGCAATAAAAAGCTTTACCAGAAGGAAGCTGAAAAATACCATCCATGATATGACTTCTCCTCCCCACATATCCCTGTTCTGAGTTTGGGAGAGAAGGAAACAGAGGCATGAATTTTTGAAAACCTCATTTCTCACCACCACCACCCCTTCTTTTGCTTCATGTTTAGAATATGATAGTTAGTCCTCAGGTTAACTGTCCTCCTCCAATATACTCTCACTTCTTCCGCCTTTCTTCTTTACTGTATTGATTCCCTCATGAAGCTGAGAAAAAAATCCAAGGGTTAAGAACTTCACAAGTCAGTTTCCTGGACCAGGCGAGGAACTTCTCTGCAGTGTTCAGAGCAGGATACAGGAAAACCACCAGGATGCAAAGATCAAATGCTTTTAAATTGCCTGCATTACTTTCAGGTTTAAAATCACTGAACAACAACTTGGAATTAACTCTCATATACTAATCATGAACTAAACCAACCATTCCTGTACCTGTTTACAGTGACTGAACCTGCTGATAGTGATATTAACAATTGGGCACACATGCGCTTATGATTTCTTAACTGGATCTACAGTGTTTTTAATCCTCCTTTTGATGGAGTGGTCTGTATTTGCAGTTATTATTGTACCTGGAATCCTCCTTTACACTCTGCCACATCAGTGCCCAATAATTGCCATGGTCAACTTTTCTACCAAAATAAGGTTAATAATCAATTGAAAGAGTCTTTTATGTTTCTGCTACTTAGACTGAATGTTCACGAGTGGCTTCTAGCACAATATTATTTCTTCCTATCATCTTGGTCTGCACATCTGCCTTTCCCAGAGTATTTAATGAGGTTGCTAAGGGGCGACTGAACTGGAGGCTGAAATGAGAGGCTCTTAATAGGAGATCATTAACACTGTCACACATCCCCTTCATGCCCATGGCTCCTGTTCTCCCAATTTGTTCTTCTGTAAATAAGTTCATCAAAATTGCTTCACAAGACACACTGACACAATCATTTTAATGCCAAAACAATGTGCTCTTTGCCATTTTACTCCCAATGAGGATGAGTCAGGAACAGAAATCAAACTCAGTTTGAGAGTTACTGCTGCTGCCATAGATAATTTCAACATCTCTGTAGCTCATTAAAGCTACATTAAAAGAAGCAAGTTCTGATGAAAATCTTTCTATGGAGATTTTCACACGCCGAAAATATTCCCTCCAGAAACCGGGACAGAAATATTTCTGTCCCGGAAGCAGTGCCGCGGTTCGCACGCTCACCTCCCTCTTCCGTTTTTCCGTCGTCCTCGCTTTGGGTTTTTTCCTCCCTCTTCTGGAATATTTTACTAACGGGAGTTTGCCGTTAATAAAATATTCCGAAAGAGAGAGGAAAAAACCCAAAGCGAGGACGACGGAAAAACGGAAGAGGGAGGTGAGCGTGCGAACCGCGGCGCTGCTTCCGGGACAGAAATATTTCTGTCCCGGTTTCTGGAGGGAATATTTTCGGCGTGTGAAAATCTCCTATGTTGATAATTTTTACTAATGGGACAGAGAGATGGAAGGGAGATGTGGAGTACTACTTACAGTGCTCTCTATCTAGATATACATTTGGACCTCCATATCCGCAGAACCAATATCCGCGGTTTCAGTTACCCATGGGACACAAAATAGGGACACATACCATAGAGTTGCACTGGAAAATGCTTAGGCCTAGGTCCTCCAATGCAACTCTATGATATGTTTTTACTGGAAGTCCTTTATTTTAATAGAGTTCTCTGTTATCTGCTATTTCGTTTTACTGTAATAGATCATACAGATATGATACCTAATGATTGGGGCTTAACTATAATAATCCCAATTTATAAACAGGGTAAAAGAGACAATCCAACAAACTTTTGTCCTATCAGCTTATTAAGTCAGATTGGTAAAATGTACACCAAACATCTACAGGCTAAGTTAATAGATTGGATGGTATCTGAGAATATTCTGAGGGGTGAACAGGCTGGATTCAGGGAAGGAAGATCCACAGTAGATCATGCAATGGTTCTGCAATTCCTCGCAGAGAAATATTCCCATCAAGCTGGTCAAGCCCTGTTTGCAGCATTTATTGACCTTAAGGCAGCATTCGACTCTAGATCTAGATCTAGAGTGTGGATGAAACTCAAAAATTCCTCAATAGATAAGCATTTACTCCTACTGCTTATTAAAATCCATGAGAATACCAGCCTGGAGGTCAGGTTTAGCAACCAAGGACATGTTACCAAAGAAATAAAAGTACAGAAAGGAGTCAGACAGGGATGTGTTCTGGCTCCACTTCTATTTAACTATTACATAAATTCCCTGATCCTTCACTTAAGTAACTCTTCTTACCATCCCCCTAAACTTGCCCATAGACATATTAATTTACTACTTTATGCTGATGATGCAGTAATTGTTTCACTGAACCCAGTTGGCCTTAAGAGAGCTCTTAGCTCCCATATGCAGTACTGTGTTGAAGAGGAATTAACAATAAATTATACCAAGACTAAGATCCTTATTTTCTCAAAACATCATAATTCAAAACATCTGAGGCAAAGGAGTTGGATCATAGGAGGGCATTCAATTGAGCAAGTCAAGTTTTTTAAATATCTGGGAATAGTTTTCCAAGCCTCAGGAAGTAGGAATGCCCATTAAAACTATGTGTCCCATAATGCTCAGAGATCTATAACAGCTATCCAAAAATATTACTTCTTAAAAGGAGCACAGTTCATTCCCACTGCAGTCAAACTGTTTATTGCTAAAGCTCCAGCCCAGCTACTATACGGGGGTCAGTTGGGGTTATACAGTAACATGATATCTTTGGAAAGAGTTCAAACAAAGTTTCTGAGAACTATATTTCAGGTTGCCCGATGTGTTCCTATGCAGTCTTGCAAGGGGAGGCAGGTGTTAGTAAATTGGAATCAAGTATCTGGTTGAACATCTTTACTTACTGGCTAAAATTACACAATAATCCTGATGGCCTGACCCAGTTAATTTTGAAGGATAATTTTAAATCCTCATGGGAAACAGCTATACTCCAGAAATTGAGTTGTGGACTGGTGAGTGACATTATTCTACAGTTAGGAGTACAACAAGCAAAATCTTTAGTGAAACAAAGGATACTAGATATAGAGGGTCAATTAGAAATTGCTGACCTTTCCAAATACACATTTGTTCACAGTCAAATGATGATTCTTAAACCGGCCTCATATTTACACTATGTTACTGTGCCTAAATTTAGGAGAGCCTTGTCAATGGCTCGTTTTAATGTTCTTCCTACAGCGGTGTTAGAAGGGAAATATGCGAAAATTCCTTACTAGTTGCGACTCTCCCCTTGCAACACTGGTGCTGTAGAAACCACAGCCCATGTTCTCTTGTACTGTAAGTTTTATAGAGATATTAGACAACAGATGATTGCCCCCCTGCCAATTAAATTCCTGGGCCATTCTGAAGCCTTCTATTTGCGTTATATGCTGGATAATTAGGAGGAAACTGTTACGTTCAAAGTAGCACAGTTTTTCTATGTAGTGTGCAAGTTACACCCCCAAATGGTCAGAAATAGTAGATGATGTGAATCATCTAAACTCTACTGTCTGTTTTTTTTTCTTTTATCAGTTTTTACTAAAACCTATGATTGTATTTATTATTTTATCTTATTGGCCAATGGCTGAAATAAAGTGTCTGTCTATCTGTCTGTTTCTAGTATCCATAGTAAGTCTGGGAACCAAACCCTGTGCATGCAAGGGTCTGACTGTATTCCTTATTCCTTCAAGGAACACCATGAGAACCCATGGGAAGCATTTTGAGTTTTTTAAACCTTCTTTCTCTAGTATTTTTTTTAAAAAAGCTCACCATAAAAATGTACCTAAGATGATTGGTACTTACATACTTCCCTTTATTTTCAAAACAGTTCCTCAGCCACAGTGAGGCAGACTATTCAGATATCCTTATGCAAGATTTGGACCTTTAGTGCTCTTCTAAAAGGTCTACCTTGGCATTTGTTTTGCACAAGTCCATGACAATATTGTGTGATTAGTATTCATTAGTGACTAATGGACCTGCTTCTCATTAAGCTGTGGAACTGGGTGCTCCAAACAAGTGATACAAGGACTCCCTGAAACAACATCTCAGGCTCGGCCAAATTGATCACCAACAGTGGTCCGCCCTGGCCTCACATAAGGAAGCATGGAGACTCACTATCCACAATGCTGCAGCCTTATTTGAGAACTCACGCCGAACAAGTCTTGAAGAGAAACAACAACACAGAATCACAACCCAGAAACATCACCCAAGGAGACCTTCTGCTGTACTTTCTGCAACCAGACTTGTTTATCTCAGATTGGCCTTTTTAGTCATCAGCACACTTGCAGAAAGCGTGGGATGAGTCCTTCCTGAATCTTCGTTTGCGAAGAAAAGCCAGAGAGAGAGAGAGAGAGAGAGAGAGAGAGAGATTCATTAGTGACTAATGGACCTGCTTCTCATTAAGCTGTGGAACTATACAGTAGCTAATTTTGGATGCTGCATTTTTGTAACAGTTCCTATTTGTTCTTTTGATTCAGAAAATGGTCACCATCATATTAATCATAAATATACAGCTATGTCTCTGCTTTTCATTTCTTTGGTTACCATTTTTTTTCAGGGTGGGGGTTGGCACTGTGGCATTTGGTGTGTTTACGGATCTTTTTTAAATGCCAGAATTATATGAAGTTATTACATTTTATTATTATATTTCTTTATAACCTGCCTTTCCCCTAGTTTTACTCAAGGCAGCTTACAATAGTTAGAACTAGGGTTTTAAAACCAAAACTAAAGTTAATGCTCCCGAAGCAGTGCAGATTCTTTCACCAGAAATTACACAGAGGATGTCTGCACAGATGTGCAATAAAGGGACAAGATGTTCAAACAGATTAGAGCATCAACACTTCTAATTTCGTAAATTACCCACCATGGACTCAGGAAGCTTTAATTAAATATAGTCGTATTCCATGCATATTGGCCCAGAATTAGGCACTATATTAAAATACATGTATGAGTGTATGCACACACAGACACAGGGTAACAAATGCAGCCTGCATTCTGTTCACACAGATAGGCTCCTGGCTGCCATTGGAAACATTCATTCCCCTTGTTTGAAGCCAATTCAAGTGTAGGGAAAACAGAGCTCCCACAACTCAACATCCTGCCATCTGTCTTTTGGCTTGCTCTCTACTGGAATGTTGGCTGCTGTTATGAGGCAAGAATCCTGTCCAGCTCTTTGAAGGAGAAGCACAGAAATATCCCATTTTCAGACTTTCCTAGGGATTTTGTTGTTGTTAGTTGCCATTAAACTAACTTTAACTTAAGGTAACCCTGGGGATGAGAGACTTCCAAGACCTCCAGTCATCAACTGCCCAGCTCAGGTCTTGCAAATTTAGAGCTGCAGATTCCTTGACTGAATCAATTAATCTCTACTGTGGTCTTCCTCTTTTCCTACTGCCTTCCCCTTCACCGAGCATTATTTTCTTTTCCAGTGAGTCTTGTCATCTCATGAAATGCCCAAAGTACAGTATGAATTTAGTCATCTTGTCTTCTAGTGAAAATTGACACCTGATTTGCTTTAAGACCTATTCATTTGTTTTTTTAGGTGTCCATGGTATTCTTAGAACTCTCCTCCAGCACCACATTTCAAAGAAGTTGATTTTCTTCCTGTCAGCTTTCAACAATGATACGTAGAAATCAGAAATACTATGGCATGGATTATTCTGACTTTGATATTTAAAGATACAGTATATCTTTACACCTGAGGATCATATCTAGTGCCTTCATAGCTGACCTACCAAGTCTTAGGCCGTGTCCACACTGGCTGCTTAGTCTGGGGCCAGTCCTCACCTATAATCCCCCCCCCTCCGAGCACTCTGGTCCTCTGGGAGGAATTTGCTACAGCCTCAAAAGTCGAGGCTTTCGGCTACCTCCCAGAGGGCTTTTTCTGTTGTCGCCCCCAGACTATGGAACGGCCTGCCGGATGAGATCTGTCAATTGACATCTTTGGACAGCTTCAAAAAGGCTGTCAAGATGGATCTCTTCCGGCAGGCCTTTCCAGAATAGATTATCCTGGCCTCGGGACCCCCCCCCACTCCTTCAGGAGAGTCCCAACAGCCCCCTTTGTTAACGAAACTGAATAACGCTGGAGATCTACTGTTATTGCTAAATGTAGGTATGTGTTTTATTAAGTGTTTTAATTGTTGTTTTAATTTGTAAATTGATTTAATAACTTTTTAAGGGGGGGAGGGGAGTATACTGTTTTACTTTGTATGGTTTTTTTTTAATGTTGTTAAAGCCCTGATTGGGTTACCAAAGAGCAGTATATAAATAAATAAATTATTATTATTATTATTATTATTATTACGCACAGGGAGCAATCTGGTGCAGTGGCATGTCATTGTCCACATGGGCCAACCGAGCCAAGATGGCATCAACCCTGCTGCCCCATCTTCTTGTCCCCAGTTCTGCCACCACCTTGCCAGTCAAGCAGCTCCTTACAGGAGCCTGGACAATGGTGTCACCTCTGCTGAGGTTAGAATGGGGAGCTCAGACATGTGATCAACAAGGAGAGGGTCTCTCTACCCTCTCCTAATTGATCACATGGACACCCTCTTTCTGCCCTCAGCAGAAGCAACCTCACCAGACTGGTCCTCCATGGCTACTTGGCTGGTGAGGCAACAGTGGCAGGAGCACAGGGAAGGGAATGGATCATGTCAGAGCCACCACTTCCACACAAGCAGGAGTTCCAAGAGAAGCCTACCTGGCACACTGCTGCCTCTGCTGAGGGCAGAACAGAGTTCCTGTGGAATCAGTTGGGAGGGGATGTTGATCACATGCCTGTTTCTGGCCTCAGCAGAGGTTGTGGCACATCGGGCAGTTTTTCCACAGGTCTCCTGCTTTTGAGGAGGAGGAGGAGGAGGAGGTGGTGGCAGCTCCAAAGGCAGACCTTTCCCATCCCTGTGCTTCTGAGTGCAGGGTAAGACGAATGGTGCGGCTCTTCCCATGTGGACAACTATATCGGCCAAATCAGACCCCATTGAGCTGTGCACACACCAACAGAACCTGAAGCCACTCCGGACTTTCCCCTGACTTTGCTTCGCATAGAGCACCCTACCCCACACTACCTCCCCAGAGGTAGACATACATCATGAGGACTGCCAGCACTGGATTTGAGGTAAGTACAGCATTTTTGGCCCATGCGGACATGGCCTTTGTCTTCTTATTACTTGGCTATAGTCTCCATTTTTGATTAATGACTTATCCTAGGTATTTCAGTGTCTTCATTATCTGTTTAAAAGTTATGTAAATCATATGTGGTCATTATTTTTGTTTTCTTAATATTCAGCAGTAACCCTGCTTCTGCACTTTCTTCCTTAAATTGTGTTTACTAACTTCTAGATTTTTCTGTCGAGAGGGAGAGGCCTGCACATCCTCAGCAGTGCTGAATGAAGCCACTCTAAACCTCTGTGTGTTTCATTATTCTAAATAGTTCTCGCCTATCATTTAAATTCCCTTACCAGCTTTTCAGTACAGGCAAGGTACTGAAATGTTACAATGCTGGCACCTACTTCCTAAACTTGACTGTTCAAAGACAGAGGAGGGAGGGAAGGTTGTTTTGCATGTGTTGGGTGGAGGTTGGCTACAACATAACCTTTTACTAAGAACATTTGTCCCATATGATGGCAGAAATCAATGACAGCAAGTCAGGCCTGATGCCCCCTGGTTTTGTCTTATGATGCCACTGCCATGGGAGCTGTTGATCACTGAAAATGAAATGAGAATGAGGCACAGAAGGAAATGAGCATAGGATTGCCAGCATTGCTCACATTGAGAAAGTAGATATGATTTTCTCCATTCTTTGAATACTAATACTGAACAGTGGGAGATTCCATGCAAATAGAAGGAAGGACTTTTTCAGAACATCAGAATGTCTATACAGTAGCACCCCTGTATCCGCTGATTCAGTTATCCATGGATGGTGATGATGGGGGGGGGACGGAGGACCGGGGGGAGGAGGCTTTTCCATGGGGCTTCTGGGGTGTATGGAGATGGCAGAGGAGGGAGGAGGTGAGCTCACCTCCTTTTTCCATTCTCTGGGGGGGGGGGTCCGGTGGCAGCAGGGCAGCTAGTGGGGGGGGGCGGGGGAGGGAGGGAGGAGTCGAGCTCACCTCCCTTCTCTGTGGGGCTTCTGGTGGTGGTGTTCACTATTATCCACAGATTTTGTTATCCGTGGTGGGGCCTGGAACCAATCCCCCGTGGATACGGGGGTCCTACCATATTTGGCACCAGCTTCAGCTGGTTCACCAGCCATGGCCTTTCTCGGACAGCGATAACCTAACCACAGTAGTGTATGCACTGGTAACCTCCCAATTAGACAGCTGTAATGCACTCTATGTGGGGCTGCCCATGAAGAAAATTCAGAAGCCATAACTAGTGCAAAATGATCAGCTTGATGGCTGACTGCAATACTATATAAATAGCTTAGAATTCCAGTCTTAAAAAATTGCACTGGCTGCCAATAAGTTTCCGATTTGAATTTAAGGAGTTTGTGATGACATTTAAAGCCCTAAATGTCTTGGAATTTTGATATGTGCCTGCCTAAGGAGATTATCAGACATGTCAAAAGTGGTGTTACAACAATGCCAGGAGATTGCAAAAGGCTTCCGTACCAGATGACGTTGTTATGCGCTCGTTCTGCTCCCATTCTGTGGGTGCTGTTTTTTATTGACAGGAGCCATCAATAGATCCTCCATTCCATTTCTATCCCAGGTTTCCTTGTGTGTAACAATGTGCCCTGTGTTGCTGGTGAGATCAATGGGCAATCCCTGCCAGAACAAGTCCGGGTGAGATCAGGACATCCAGGTAAGCTACCCTCTTTTTATGACCCTCCCTAGGTTACTTGTTAATTTTAAAGTGTGTTTTTGTGGTTACTGTCACTTTTCATGTTTTTTTTTTCTTTTTAACTTTGAATTTCCCGCACTCACGTCTTCTTGTGAGAATGGGTGGGATGTCACTCCAGGAAGTAAACGGAGCTCCATTAGAGCTCTGTTCACTCCTGGGCTGCCCTGTTGATGGGAGAGGAGGGAAGTGCGGTGAGGAGGGTGATTGTGGCAGGACAGGGGTGGGAGATTGTGGGACAGGAACATTTTTTGCGTTTCTATCTGATAATCTCCTACGTTTGCTAGGGTGGTGGCTCCTCTATGTCCAACCAGTGAGAACAATACACTGCATTGGGACACAGAAGAGGGTCTTCACAGCTGTGGCACCCCAACTGTGGAATACCTGTCCCTTGGAGGCCTGATTGGTACTAACACTCATTTCATTTATGTGCCAAGTGAAAACTTGGCTATTCATCAAGGTCTTTGGGCCTCATTAATTCATCCCCAACACTGTTGTAGATAGTTTTTAAAAGATTTAAATTTTTAAATCTAATTTTTAACCCATTATAATGTTTAGTATGTTTCTAGCTATGGAAGTTATTTTTTATTGTTTTAAAATGTTGAACTTGTTTCAATGTTATTTGTAAGAGATCCTTTTGATGTAGGATGTCAGACAGTGTATAAAGATTTAAATAAAGAAATAATATATCACCTCCACAATCAAAGTCAGGTATCTCTGTCTATCACTTCCTGGGGAACTACTGTTGCAACCTTGTCCTGCTTACCAGCTTTACATATGTAACTGGTTATGAGCACTGCACTAAATAGGCCTTTGCTGTGATCCAGATGGTTCTGCTTATGTTTTATTGAATAAATCTGATGCTGTGCCCTGCCCAGAAAGGGGAAAGAAAACAGCCTTCCATGCTACATTATCAACAAAGTCTTGCATTTTTTTTACAGATCAGATTATACAGTCTTTCACTGCATCTGGTTTTCATCTGTATTCTGAGATGAAGACAAATGACCATACCAGCTGCCTGACTTGACAATCCAAAAGTGTAAAGGAGAATTTGGAGCTAGAAGGGTACATTCATTCCAGGGACTACTGAATTGGTTAGCTGCAGTTTATTCTGCCCAATGCTACTCAAAAGGAGCCCTCACAGCCCAACAACAAAATCATCATCATCATCATCATATTCAATACAGTGCAAATGTAAATTGCAACAACCAGAAAAAGATGAGATCATATCCCAGCCCAGGAACCAATTATACACTTGGGAGGGGGGAAGAAAAACATTGCTAGTTTTGAATCAGACCTGCTTGTGTGCCCTAACAGCATCTTCT
Organism: Gambelia wislizenii; assembly: GCA_030847615.1. Classification (NCBI taxonomy): domain Eukaryota; kingdom Metazoa; phylum Chordata; class Lepidosauria; order Squamata; family Crotaphytidae; genus Gambelia; species Gambelia wislizenii. The sequence continues at coordinate 190,615,647 of JAUMIR010000002.1, read as the reverse complement.
GCAATCATCAGTGGCAAATTACCTCCATGGCAAACCTGCTTCCCCCTTGGTGGGAACCTTAAATTAGAGATGTAGCTAAAAATGGGGGAGAAAAATGAGAACATTGCCCTCCAAATAAGAATTCTGCCTTCCAATGAAAGTTTTCTTCAGTCCCTAAATTTCTAGCCCTGCATAAAATGAGACATTAATAATCATAAATACTTAGAATTATTTGCTGTGTTTGCATTCTCTACTAGCCCCTTTTCTTTGGATGCCTAAGCTGTATTTCTAAATGTTCAACTGAAACTTTAAGTTACTACAATGCTAAAAACTTGGGTACTGAAGGAAAATTTCACTGGAGAGCAGCATTGTTATGGGGGAGGGGGCAACACCTCCATTTGGTCCCTCATCGTAGTAGTTACACCCCTGCCCTAGATAATCTCACCCCAGCTGGGATTTCTTTGTTTGTCTCTTTGCCTCTCACCAGCTCCAAAACATGAAGATAAACCCTTGGTGCCAGATTCTTCCATGCTGTTGTCCTAATATGTTCTGTCTCCCTGTGGCAGATTATTTTATATCAGTTTTGATGTGGAAGCTTCAACCACAGGTAATTAAGGTATCAAGACCCCAAAGGAACAAATAGAAGCATTCCAGTCAGAACATTACAAGACTGCTGACCTGAAGACAGCATGACTGCAAAGTGAAAAAGTGACTGGGTAGTTATTAACTTAAAGAGAAGCAGTTAAGGGCCAATTTATATAGTGCCTCTTAAATGACAAGTGTAATTATAGGCCTCTCAGGCTACATATAGGATAATAATTGCTTTCAGCTGAGCTGCTCCATTTTGCAATTCACTGGAGAGAATTCTAATTGATACAACAAAGCTGGGAAGCCCTTTCTTTCTTTCTTTCTTTCTTTCTTTCTTTCTTTCTTTCTACCTTGGAGGTTTGTGACTGGTTCAGTGGATTGTGATGATGATGACTGATGACTGCCATTTTAACAAAAGGTGGAAAAGGTCCCTGATCATTCATTTAATCTAAACCCAACTTGAAACTCAATTAAAAGGGATCACAGATTCCACAACAACTGTCTTAGAAGTGCTCTGATTAAAAGTTGGAAGAAGGTTCAGAACAGACTATTCCCCCAAATTCCTATATGGGCCTCACCACACGAAGCGCTATTTAATAAAGAAGGGATTTCAACACACCAATGGCTAAGATACAGGGACATATTAAACATAAGAGATGACTACCACACAATGAAGTCACAGGAAGAGATGAAAAACAACAATCTTGATTGCCATTGGTACTTATACAGACAGTTGAAAGAAAGATATAAAATGGACTGTAAACTATCAGGGATTACAGCAAAAAAAGTCAGAGTGGGGGGTCATAATAGAAGCTGGACACAAGAATATGATAACTATATTTTATAATTTATTGCTGAAGTGGGACACAGAAGAAGAAAACATCAAAACAAACATGATTGCCTGGACCCAAAATATAGGGCACACAATAGAATTGGAAAACTGGAAAAAACTATGGACAACTCAGATGAAAAGATCTCTAAGTCAAAATATAGGAGAGAACATATATAAAATGTATTTCCGCTGGTATCTCTCACCCCACAAATTAGCAATGATGTATAAAGGTGCTAATGGCTCTTGCTGGAAATGTGGAGAAAGAAACGGAACGTTCTATCATATATGGTGGAACTGCAAGGAAACTGTTAAATTTTGGAAAAATGTTAAACGCACCATGGAGGAAATCCTCCAGATTGACATCCCATGGAAACCAGAGACGTTTTTATTAGGCATGGTGGACGAAAAGATGGAAAAGGAACATGGAAAACCGCTCTTCTATATGATAGTGACAGCCAGGCTAACTTTTGCTAAGGTCTGGAAACGGAAAGACTGCCCCACAGTGGAAGACTGGTTAGCAAAATTATATGAAATAATGCATATGGACCAATTAACTATGAGATTAAAGGAAAAAACAATGGAATATTATTTAAGAGACTGGTCAGCTGTATCGACATACTTTGCAAATAAATGGGGCAACATTGCTAGGTTACAACAAATCTGAAAAAAGCAGAAGACAAATAAAAGAGTCAAAACACCAAAGTTTACCGAATCTTTGAGGCTAGGATTAAACCTGTTTAAATAGTGGAAACTGCCATAATATATGGAGAGATGTTGACAATGCTGTAAATATGAGACAGTAACTCGGATAAGCTAGGATGGAAGCTTTAAAAGAAAAAAAATCAAGGTACCCCCTAGGGTTGCTAGAAAATGGTTAAAAGTGGTCATATTTAGTGCAAATTGTAGGACCCTTTGGGCTATGCTAGAATGAAAAACGTAATTTCTTTGCTTAAATCTTTGATTCATAAGAGGTTTGTAAAAGCTTTTGGTAATGTACTGAAACACACTCTATTATGTATGTATATGTATGAATTTTTCCTTTTTTTTCTTTTTTTTCTTCTTTAAAAAAAATAAAAATAAAAGGGATCACAGATCACTGAGTTGCTTGAAATCCCTGGATCATTTTCATGATCTGTTAAGTCTGGACTTTATCAAACCACCCCATGTTACTGTTCTTTTGCCAGCATAAAATGTGGCATTTTTATGCTGGGAAAAGAACCCCCACTACCGGACACCTTGAGCAATGTCCATGAGGCTTCCCTGGTCTCTCTCTCTTGCTTTTCTTCACAAACGAAGATTCAGGAAGGATTCATCCCGCGCTTTCTGCCAGCATGCTGATGACTAAAAAGGTCAATCCAAGATAAACAAGTCCAGTTGCAGAAAGCACAGCAGAAGGTCTCCTTGGGTAATGTTTCCAGGTTGTGATTCTTTCTGTGTTGTCGTTTCTCTTCAAGACTTGTTCGGTGTGAGTTCTCAAATAAGGCTGCAGCATTGTGGATAGTGTGTCTCCATGTCTCCCGATGTGAGGCCAGGGTGGACCATTGTTGGTGATCAGTTTGGCCGAGCCTGAGATGTTGTTTCAGGGAGTCTTTGTATCAATTTTTGGAGCGCCCCTCTTATGCTGACCCATGGTGAGTTCACCGTAGAGTACTATTTTTGGGAGGCGATGGTCCTCCATCCTAGAAACGTGCCCTGCCCAGCGCAGCTGCATTCTCAATATCATGGCCTCAATGCTGGTGATCCCTGCTTGCTCAAAGACAGCAACATTCGTCACATAGTCAGTCCAGTGTATATTTAGGATTGTGTGTAGACAGCGCTGATGGAAGCGTTCGAGGAGTCGTAGGTGGTGGTGATAGGTAACCCATGTTTCAGATCCATAAAGGAGGACAAACAGTACAATGGCTCTATACACACTGATTTTTGTGCTTTGCCTCAGGTGTTTATTGCTCCAGACTCTTTTGTGAAGTCTTCCAAATGCACTATATGCCTTTGCTAATCTGTGATCGATCTCTTTGTCAATCTTGGCATCTGAGGAGATGATGCTTCCCAGGTAGGTGAACTGCTAAACGGACTTGAGCACAGATTTGCAGACGGCAATGTGGGGATGGTGGTGTTCGTCCTGTGGTGCAGGCTGGTAAAGAACTTCTGTTTTCTTCAGGTTGACTTCCAGCCCAAACAGCTCTGCAGCTGTTGCAAAGCAGGATGTTAGGCGCTGCAGAGCTGCTTCTGTGTGGGCCACAAGGGCAGCATCATCAGTAAAGAGCAGCTCACGGACTAGATAGTTTAGAGTCTTAGTGTGAGCCCTCAGATGGCTTAAGTTAAACAAGCTACCATCAGTACGGTAACGTATATAGATGCCGTCGTCTTCTTCAAGCTCTGCCATAGCCCTTTGGAGCATCGTGCTAAAGAAGATTGTAAATAAAGTTGGTGCAAGAACACAACCTTGCTTCACTCCATTAGTTATTAGAAAGGGCTCTGAAAGAGCATCGCCATATCTGACTTGACTATGCTGGCCCTCGTGTAGCAAGATAATCATTTTAAGGAATTTGGGGGGACATCCTAGTCTTTCCAGGATCTGCCACAGACCTTTTCTACTCACAGTGTCAAAGGCTTTGGTGAGGTCAACAAATGTTACATAGAGACCCTTGTTCTGCTCCCTACATTTTTCTTGTAGTTGTCTAAGGGCAAATACCATGTCTGTAGTACTCCTAATGTTAAGTCGTGATAGTTCATGGGCTATTAGGGCAGAATGACGCTCAGGCCATCCACTATCTTCAGAATCTCACATGGTTCTGATGTTCCAGCATGCAAGTGTCAGTTTATTTACACTTTTGGAGGCCAGTGTGTGCCTTTGTTTCTTTGCCTTGGTTTCACTGCATCAGAAGATGCCTGTTGGCTGCGGCTAGCCAACCAGGTAGTTGGGGATGAGCTTTTGTTAGGCCACCTTTTCTAGGCCCCTCTCCATATGGAGCAAGCAGTGCTCGCCTTAAAAAAGGCTGCTTGGTCGTTCAGGATGCTGCCGAACAAGACTGATCTCCCGGGTCAGCCTCGAGCGACTAAAGTCCTGAACCACCTGCATGCAGGGTTGGGGCTGCGGCTTCCAGTGCACCTTTACATCTGCCATTTCATCCCTCGCCTATCGCTACAGGGCTTTTTTGGAACTGGATTTGTCCTTCAAGCCTGTGCAATGGATTTTTCTGGTGGAGCACAGCATGCACAGAACTGGCCTCACCCTTTAAACCAAAGGTTCATCTGCCATGGCCTTGCAAGCATGGACGTAGCAGCGAGGTCCTTGGGTCACAGGTTTGATTAGAATTTCCTTCTCTTAGATGGTTGACCTTACAGGGTTGGATGAGCACCATCTGCCCGGGTTTGGGATTAGAGTTTTCCTTCTCCTAGGACGGTTGCCACAAGGCTAGAGAGCCCATCCTGCCCTTTGACACTCTTTGTCAGACCCTTCGGTTTTGACCTGTCTGGCATGGGAGACCCTACCGGTGGCTTTATGCCACCACCAGCATAGCTCAAAACATCATTAGGGTACGCAAGCCTCTCTCCCACGACAAGGGGGCGTCAATGGAGAGAAGGCTTCCCTGGTAGTAACAGCACAAATGGAGCTCCATTTACTTCCAGGGTTAAAATCTCCCAGATTCTCGCAAGAAGATGCTCACGTGGGAAATTTAAAAATAAAGGGGAAAAAAAACACAAAAAAATACACCAAAGCACAAAAACATACTTATAAAGTTCCAAGTACATGGAAGTGGGGTGTATAAAAAGAGTGTCCCCTACCTGGCTGTCGCAATCTCACCCAGGACTGTTTGCCCATCACGTAAGTATAATGGCATGCAGATTCAAACACCAGCAATGCCGGCAACAAATTGCTACAGGAGATCAACTGACAGCTTGGCCTGTCAATAAAATAGGATGGCTTATTGACTTGACATAATCGCAAAAGGCTGATGTTGTCTGGTATGCATGCCCTTTAACAATCATTAGGTGTCCTTATGATGCCATATTTACATGGCCTGACAAGTCCTCTGTCAACATAGGTCATTAGGGAGTGATGAGTCTTGTTTTGCTCCTTATTTTTTAAAAAAAGGTCAACATGAAAATATATTATACAGCCTCTTAAAGATCACCCACCAGCAGGCAATGACCTTTTGATTTAGACAAGTTTTTGGCCATTAATTGATTGTTGTGGAGAGGCTGCTGTACTTTTCTCCCCTCATATATTATGTTTGAAGTGTCCTTAAACTATATTTAATTCAGTGCTATTTAATATGATAGCTTGTTTAACTTTTTTCTTACAGTTATGATCAATCTTAGTATATTCTGATTTAATCCAGTTGATGGATGTGTCCACTTATAACTACATTAAGTGAGACCTTTTCTGAGGCGATCTAAGGTAGTCCTTGGGACTCCAACCAATTCCCCAAGGGCTCTCACACTACCCTAAAAATGGCCAAAAATGTTGCCTTTCATCCCAAAACACCCACATTGGAAGAGATTAAGGAGTTACTAGCTGCTGTTTTAGGATGATCCCCACCACAAAACAACACCCCCCCCAAACCCCAAAGAGCCTAGGAGCTAACAAAAGCAACACATACATCTAGTCACCCAAAATAGCAGCTGTAATGAGTCCCTGTAGGCCTATGGAGCTCCCGAGGAGCTGAAAATCAGATGATGTGGCCCTCCAGGCTCTTGAGTGTGCCCGTAGCAGGCCATGTGATAGGAAGCATGGAAGTATTCGGGTAGATGTTTAAAACATGAAGTCTGCAGAAGAGGGCATAAAACTAGTTGCACTCATAATTGTGTAGTAGAGTACACTAGACTCTAGTACATAATTGTGTACTAGAGTAATGCTGGATGTTAGCAGATAGGAGGATATACTCCAAAGCTGCATGTTTTCCTCCAAGAGGTCCTTTTAAAAATAATTTTTTCCCTACACTTCTGATTTAGAACACAACAGCCAAACTAAGAACACATCAGGATGAAGGCCTAGGCATTAGTAAGGTGGTTCCTTTTCAAGGAGCAATGAAATGAGTCCATATGAATTGAACCTCCACTCTAGCGTTGTTGCCTTTCCACATAGACAGCAAAGAGAGAAAATGCAGCTTCTGTGTGGGAAAAGAATACCAACAGGAAAAGGCCCTTGTATGAGTGTATCCTTTTAAAACCATTTCCAAAATGGAAGGGAGTGGAAGTGATTGAACAGGAACTGTATGCTAATGGTCAGAAACACAGATAAACACACACATACAAACACCACTCATATCATTCTCCCTATTACAATCACAATCCTGGCAGCCCACTGAACTCTTGAGCAGCAGCCTTGTGGGACTGTAGTTCTCAAGAGAATTCAGCAGAATCCATGGCAAAACGGGGGGCAGCAGTAGCTGAAATTCTAAGAAAAGCAGGATATAAATTAAAGCATCAAAAAACAGCCTGTCCTATAGGGTAAGCTGCAAATGAAAGCCTCTTAGGCCACATGTCCATTAAAGAGCTAAAAGCAAGAGAGAATGCTGCATTGTCAGCCTATTGAAGCAGCAGGTGTCTCACTGAAGCAAATATGTTATGTGCGAATATTCTGCTACCTTAATTTTCCATTCTCTTCAGTGATAACTGCCCTTCAGTGCAAAGAGCCTGGGAACTCAGTGTAGCTTTCATTCAATCAGATTATAAGCTAATTATGCTGTAGAGCAAAATCCTGGCAAATTGAGGCCCTACTGTAGCGTGATTTTTGTGAATATTTCCACAAGGAAAGCATGTTGATCCATATGCTTAGCTCTTTTGAGTTCCCAGCCATTGAGAAAATAATAGCTGTTTTCTTATCGCACACAAGCCAGGCAATCATGGTGTCTATAACTGTAGGGAAATATAAATATTAGTATGTTGCCTGGTATGAGGAACATAATTGCCGTTCTCTCCCTAACCTAACAAATTTCAAGTAAGGGATGAGCAGGGGGGGAAATAACCATTAGATGGTTATTTGATTTCTAGCAGGAGAGCTGACAGTACAATCCTATACATAAGTATGTAAGTTGTAAGTAAGTAAGTCTCACTGAACTTAAAGGGCTTACTCTGGTGCAGAACCAGCTCAAACCATTTTTTTGCCTGGGTCAAAGGACAAGAGGGACCCCCCCCCGGTCTATATACAGAACCTGACTAGAATGGCAACTGACTCTTACTTCAGTACTGGAAATGGAATAGGATCTCCACTACATCCAACGTGACAGATTAGTTTAGAGGTCCCAGTCAAGGCGGTGTCAAAAATACACAGCTCTGTCCTCCAACTGAGGGAAACAGCAGGAGAGTTCACAAGGAACAGCCACAAGACTACCACTGCTGCCCCTCAGCATCTGCTTCCTGAAGCAGTCTTGACCTAATGGTGGGCCTGGGTCTACTTCCAAGTAGAGATGCAAAGGCCCATAAAAAACTGGAAAAATTCAGGAAAAAGTGGGGTTTTTTTTCATTTTTTCCTGAAGCTATTTTTGTTTTTTTCCAAAAACTGAAAAAAGGGAGAAAATCAATTATGGAATGTTTTATTTTAGCATGATGAATAAAATAAAATAAAAAAGTAATTGTTTGAATACACTGCATTTTTAATATACCAATTGTGATAATTTTATGCCAGATCAAATTGTATATAGTCATATTTTATGTTCCTAATGTAACAGAGTGACTTTACAGAGTGATCTGTAAAAAGTGATAATGTTGCATTTTTTCAATTTTTCTGAAAATTTCCATTTTTTCTGAAAAACAGGGTTTTCAAAATTTGGCTTCAAAATTTCTGGAAATTTTACATCTCTACTTCCAAGTGGGTAGAGGACAGCAGCTTGAGTCTGGTTTATAGATAGGCAAAGTGTGACACCCCAGGTGATGCTTTAGTGTGGGGTCACCATGATCTGTCAGAAAGAGCCATCACATTAACTGGCCACCCACAGAATTTTAGGTTACTAAAATATTGTGTTATATGCCACTCCCTTCTCTTCCCTGTGGTGTATTTTGTTTACCTTTTGTATTGTTGTTTTGGCTAGAAGAGCAGCTTTTTAGAAAGATTAATGTGACTTCATCTTAACTGAAAGTGAATCCTTCAGCTTAATTGGAAATTAATCCTTCATCTTAACTGGACAGTTCATTCTTTGAAGATACTGTTATTCAAAGTATGACAACATGCACTGTACTTTACTGTTCTGGAAATATCTCCTTAAGGCTTGGGAAATTAGTATTCCACCAGAAGTCATAGGATTCCTGAACCCACCATCCTGAACCCACCAGTTGTACAGGGATGACATGGTAGTGAAGTCAATTAACCATGCTTGTCATCAGTTCATTGCCATTCTAAAAAAGGGTGCTGATGCAGTCTAATTCTAAGAGGCAATTTTGGGATGATCTCTTTTAAAAATGCATTGAAGAGACATTGAGGAGTAGCAGTTTGACATTAAGATGTAAATGTACTGAGAATCTTCAGATTGTTAAATTCAGCCCTCAGTGCATCATGAGTTCACTTTATTCTTTCTATCAAAGGATATCACATGTTTGTCAAATTAAATCAGCTCTGTAAACATTCAAACCCCAAAAATAATTTTGATTCGGAACAACATTAATCATGGTTAACTGAACATGGAATTGTTCATGCAGCAGGCAGATATACAAGATAATAAATACTAGGGCTGTCCATGCACTCCTTGACTCAATTCAGAATCTGATTCTGTGATTTGAATCTTGACACAATGCATTCCAATATAGACCCTGAAGCCAAATCAAGATTTGGGAATGCATATTGCCAGACTTGCATTGGAAAATGAAAAATGGCCTTACCTTTTTTCTTTTAATCCTGAGTATTGTTTGGGAACATGGTACATCTTATAGAGAGATTAACCCAAACCAGTTTCAGATAGCGAACTCAGGGCATCTGAAGTTGTGTTAGGCCCCTATTAAAGATTATTTGTTGTTGCATGCCTTCACATTGTTTCCAAGGCAATCCTAAGGCAAACGTATCATGGGGTTTTCTTGGCAAGATTTGTTCAGATGGGTTTTGCCTTTGCCTTCCTCTGAGGCTGAGAGAGTGTGACTTACCCAAGGTCATGCAGTAAGTTTCCATGGCCAAGCAGGGATATGAATTCTCATCTCCATAGTCCTAGTCCAACACTCTAACCACTATGCCATGCTGGTTTTTACACTGAAGAAAATCCATATGGCTGGACTGGATCTTGAAACTTGTCACACAGGGAGTTAGTCAAGAATGACCCTTTTTGGTATTACTTAGTGGGTCATGTTGTCCTCCTGTGAAATAAGTGAGTTCTTTCAGAAGGGCTAGATCCCTATTTTTCTAACCCATTCTCTAAGACACAGTCATGCTACTATTTCCCAGTGTTGTGCAGTGTAACAGATTCTGCCTCTGTGCAGGGTTCTGTGAAAGTTTGCTATCAGCACATTGGCAATCATTAATTGTGTGTCTGCTGCATTATGCTTGGTCTCCCCTTCCCACCAAGAATCACTCCTAGAACAATGCTTTGATAGACCAAAGTATAGGCACATAATTTTAAAGTATCACAGAAACTTCTCAACTAAGGCATATACTGTCATTCCTTTACTCGTAAAAGGTTCTGTATATAAACTCAATTGTAAAAGAGAGATACAAACGGTGCGCGAATTTCAGTAACCAAACAAAAATACAGCATACCTAAAAGTACAGCTTAGCATTCTCAGCATTAACTAAGAGTTCTTAGATTACCTAAAAGCTCTCACCATGGACACTGAGGGGACTGCAGCAGTCACTTGCAACACTTGTGGGATGTTTGTCTTCTTGTCTACAGATGTGGGCAACTTCACATGCACCAAGTGCTAGTTGGTAGCCCTCTTGGAGGAGAAAGTACAGCAGCTGGAGACACGGGTAGCTACACTTCAACAGATTCGTGAGCAAGAGGTTTTCCTGGACAGAACAGAACAAACAGTCTTGGATGGGGACCACACAGAGGAAGTGGCTGTGGAGGAGAGGGTCACTTCACAGACACAGGAATTAGACAGTTGGAGGAATGTCACACACAGAACAAGAAAATCCAGGGATTCTTCGAGCAGCTTGCAGCTACAGAATCGATTCGAAGCCCTTTCCCTTATCAAGGACAACGAGGAAGAACAGCATGGACAGACTTCAGGGGTAGAGCAGGGGACCTTGAGAGGACCACCACAAGGAACAGCAGCTGCAAAGCCTCGGCGGAGGCGTGTGGTGGTGGTGGGGGACTCCTTGCTGTGGGGTACAGAAGCAGTGGTATGTGGGCCTGACAAGATGACTCGGGAGGTGTGTTGTCTCCCTGGGGCAAAGATCTGTGATGTGACCAAGAGGCTGACAAGACTTTTCAAGCCTACGGATCATTACCCCTTCCTTTTGGTCCATGTGGGAACCAATGATACTGCAAGACACAGCTTTCCCAAGATCAGAAGAGATTATGAGGCCCTGGGGAGGAAGCTGAAAGAAATGGATGCACAGATTGTCATCTCGTCTCTTCTGCCAGTTGAAGGGCATGGTCGAAGAAGGGAGAGGAAAATAGCTGACATAAACAACTGGCTCCATAGATGGTGTTGCCGAGAACAAATTGGATTCTTGGATCATGGACTGCGCTTCCATGAGGGGGGACTTCTGGCAAGAGATGGGGTGCATCTTACAACAGTTGGAAGAAACATTTTTGCCAACAGTCTCAAGAATTTGATCAGGAGGGCTTTAAACTGAGTCAAATGGGGGAGGGAGACAGTATTCTGGAAGGCAAAAGGGCTGGAGAAAATAGTCAAACTGTCATAGAGGGAACAAGGCAAACAGCGCAAGGACCCAACAGTAGGAGGCAAAAAAACTTGCACAGGCAGCAAGTAAAGGGAACACATGGTCTTAGATGTTTCTGCACTAATGCACAGAGCATGGGAAATAAGCAAGATGAACTTGAACTCCTCGCACTACGAAACAAATATGATATAATAGGCATTACTGAAACCTGGTGGGACGAGTCTCATGATTGGAATGTAGGAATAGAGGGGTATAACCTTTATAAGAGAAACAGGCCAAACAGGAAAGGAGGAGGAATAGCATTATATGTCAGGGATATTTACACCAGTGAAGTGATCCATGACATCAATACTGGAAGCCAGGTGGAGAGCATCTGGATAAAAATTAAAGGGGAGGGAAACAACAGGGATGTTATTGTGGGACTCTACTACAGACCACCAAATCAGACGGAGGAATAGGATGATGCCTTTCTAGAACAGATGGACACACATGCAGAAAGGAGAGATGTAGTAGTGATGGGTAACTTCAACTATCCTGATATTTGCTGGCAATCTAACTCAGCCAAAACTTCAAGGTCTACCAAATTCCTTACATGCCTGGAAGACAATTTCATGGTCCAAAAGGTGGAAGAGGCAACATGGGGGTCAGCTATTTTAGATCTGATCCTAACCAACAGAGATGACCTGGTTAATGGGGTGCAAGTGGTGGGATCCTTAGGTGAGAGTGATCATGTTCTCCTGGAGTTTGTTATACAATGGAAAGGAGAAGCCAGGCATAGTCAGACACGCATTCTTGACTTTAGGAGAGCTGATTTCAATAAACTCAGGGAAATACTGGGGGTGATCCCATGGTCAGGAATACTAAAAGAGAAGAGACCTCAAGACGGATGGGACTTTCTCAAAAGGGAGATACTGAAGGCACAATTTCAAACAGTACCATTGAGGAAGAAAAATGGGAGGTGTCTCAAGAAACCAGGATGGATGACTAAAGAACTTTCAATGGAGCTATGTTTTAAATGGAACATGTATAGGAAATGGAAAAGGGGGGAAATCACCAAAGAAGAATTCAAACAGATAGCAAACACGTGTAGGAGTAAAGTCAGAAAAGCTAAAGCGCAGAATGAGCTCAGGCTTGCTAGGGAGGTTAAGAACAATAAAAAGGGTTTTTTGGGGGTATGTCCACAGCAAAAGGAGGAAGAAGGAAATGATAGGGCCATTACGTGGAGAAGATGGCAAAATGCTAACAGGGGACAGAGAAAAGGCAGAATTGCTCAACACCTTCTTTGCCTCAGTGTTTTCAGAAAAGGAAAAGGAGGACCAACCTGAGGAGAATGGAACAGAGGACACAATAGGGGAAATCCAGCTCAAAATAAGTAAAGAGGTAGTACAGGAATACCTTCTTAATCTAAATGAATTTAAATCTCCAGGACCAGATGAACTACATCCAAGAGTATTAAAAGAGCTGGCAAATATAATCTCAGAGCCATTGGCAATAATCTTTGAGAACTCCTGGAGAACAGAAGTCCCAGCAGACTGGAGGAGGGCAAACATTGTTCCCATCTTCAAAAAGGGGAAAAAGAGGATCCCAACAATTATCGTCCAGCTAGTCTGACATCAATACCAGAGAAGATTCTAGAGCAGACCATTAAACAGAGAGTCTGTGAACATTTAGAAGGCAATGCCATAATCACAAAAAGTCAGCATGGGTTTCAGAGAAACAAGTAATGCCAGACTAATCTGATCTCTTTTTTTTGATAAAGTTACCGGCTTGGTAGATGAAGGGAATGCTGTGGACATCGCATACCTTGATTTCAGTAAGGCCTTTGACAAGGTTCCCCATGACATTCTTGCAAACAAGCTTGTAAAATGTGGGCTAGACAAGTTAACTGTTCAATGGATTTGTAATTGGTTGACCGGCCGAACCCAAAGGGTGTTCAGCAGTGGCTCCTCTTCGTCTTGGAAAGATGTGACCAGTGGGGTGCCACAGGGTTCTGTCCTGGGCCCAGTGCTATTCAACATCTTTATCAATGACTTGGATGAGGGAATTAGGGGCATACTTATCAAATTTGCAGATGAGACCAAATTAGGAGGAGTAGCTAATACCCTAGAGGACAGGATCAAAATTCAGAATGACCTGGATAGACTGGAGAGCTGGGCCAAAGCTAACAAAATGAAATTCAATACGGAGAAATGTAAAGTACTGCATTTAGGGCGGAAAAATGAAATGCATAAATATAGGATGGGAGAGACCTGGCTGAATGAGACTACGTGCGAAAGGGATCTAGGAGTCCTAGTAGACCACAAGTTAAACATGAGCCAACAGTGCGATGCAGCAGCTAAAAAGGCCAATGCAATTTTGGGCTGTATCAATAGAAGTATAGTGTCTAGATCAAGGGAAGTAATAGTGCCACTCTATTCTGCCTTGGTCAGACCTCACTTAGAATACTGTGTCCAGTTCTGGGCACCACAATTCAAAAAGGATATTGACAAATTGGAGCGTGTCCAGAGAAGGGCAACTAAAATGGTGAAAGGTCTGGAAATGATGCCTTATGAGGAGAGACTTAGGGAGCTGGTTATGTTTAGCCTGGAAAAAAGACGGTTAAGAGGCGATATGATAGCCCTGTTTAAGTATTTGAAGGGATGTCACACTGAGGATGGAGCAGGCTTGTTTTCTGCTGCTCCAGAGACTGGAACACGGAGCAATGGGTGCAAGCTCCAGGAACAGAGATTCCACCTCAACATGAGGAGGAACTTTTTGACAGTAAGAGCTGTTCGGCAGTGGAACGCACTCCCTCGGAGTGTGGTGGGGTCTCCTTCCTTGGAGGTCTTTAAACAGAGGCTGGATGGCCATCTGTCGGGGATGCTTTGATCGTGATTTCCTGCATGGCAGGGGGTTGGACTGGATGGCCCTCGTGGTCTCTTCCAACTCTGCAATTCTATGATTCTATGATTCTATGAAAGTTATAAGTACCACTATTAAGCATAGATATTCATACCAGTATATAGTCCTTATGCAAGTAAATCTCTTATGCTCATATAACAAAATGCAAGTACAGGTCTCCCCCGTTTACATGGGGAGTACGTTTCCAGACTTATGACAGATATGAAAAATCATGTAAAATAGAGAGCCACCATAAAATTGTGCTGGAGGATTTAGACAATGCCTAGAGAGGTGCCTTTCTAGACACCTGGAGTGAATCTATGGTCAACTTCAGGTGGAAGCTGACCATACAGTTTTGCTAGAGGACCTCCTGATGCCTAGAGAGACTATCTCAGTGCAACTCTATGGTCCTTCAGATACCTAGAGAGACCTCCCCCAAACTGTGGTAAGTGAAATCGTGGGTATCAATCCCACATAAACAGGGGGTGACCTGTATATCAAAGTTATATTTCTTATGCAAGCTATAGCAAAATACTAGCAAAGTTATATTTCACAGGACACCAACCAGATCTACTTCAGGCTAGTGACAGATTTTCCAGCAAGAAAAAAGTGTCCCTTGTTGGTCATGCTGGGCCTTTATATAAGTTTGCCACCAGATACATGCCTTGCTTTCTAGATTTCAAAACTATGATAGTCCCCCAAACCCACTTTCAAGCCTTAGTTAGAATTAAAGCATGTTGATATATGTTCTTTTCCCCATGAGACAGAGTATGAAGGTGTTGACAGGATTAATATATATAGGCAGATGTCTAGAATAATTGGCCTCATGTCCTTTCTATGAACCATATGTACCTGTTGAACCCTGGCTCAACTTTTATAAAAAAAGCTTGCTTGCTCAGGACTTGCAGTACCAGCTTTAAATCCTTCCCAGTCCCCCTTTCCTCCTTATTTTTTTAATGAGGAGGACAATATAGCTTATCTGTTAGTCTCTTGGCAGCAAGCCCAGTTGAGCTTGGTTGAGAGAGGGGTAGTACTGTGGGCCATAGGTTTGTGGATGCAACTGGCTTCCAATTTTTTTTTCTAATTCAGCCAGTCCAAACTGGGCAATATTTGCCACAACAGTACATATTCACGCAGGTGAAAATAAACTGACAAGGTATGGGTTCTACAGTTTCTTTTAGGTATCACATTAGAATGATTTTAGCATTTTCTGTCAGCCAGTATCTTGTCATCTTATAAATTCAAGTCAATACTTCATTCTTTTCCAGACTGATATTGGTGTCATGACCGCCAAGGATCTAAGGTACAGAACCATCCCAAAGAAGATTTGCAGCCAAATGGGTTATCTGTCCCCTACTTCCTGAGGAAACATCAGCACCCCTTTATGTGCCATCCAAGGCTCACAATCAGAAGCCCTTCTCTCAATCTCAGCTTTCACAGATGGCCATTCAAGTCTTCCCAGATCTCTCAATAATGAACACACTTAAGACCACATAAATGAGCACATGCGCTTTAAAAGCTCTAACTAGTAACTAGCAGGGGTGGAGCTTCTAAGGGATCAGAGCAGATGAAGCTTCTCCTCAGTTTCTGGAAGCCTTATGCTAGGACAACAATGTGTTCCCTGAGGATCTCCTCCAGCCAAGCAGCTTTGTCAAAGCACTGTCCAAGGTTCTGAACAGGTCCTTCTCTGCTTGCTGTTGCCTATTCTACAAATAAAGGCTTTTCAACAAGATCTTGCTTACCTACTATGACACCCTATATTGAACATGATCTATTATCTTGCTGCTATGTGACCTGCTGCCTAGAACTGCTGTAAGTGTTTCAGTAACCTGCTATTTCCTTGGGTTTTCTCCCAAATAAAAAGAACTTGGGCCTATGCAAAATACATAGGATGACTAGGATCTGACTTGTGGGCCTGACAGGATCAGCACAAATCTGAATTATTATAGAATCATAGAGTTGGAAGAGACCACAAGGGCCATCCAGTCCAACCCACTGCCATGCAAGAATACACAATCAAATCATTCCTGACAGATAGCCATATAGGATTTTTCTTATTTTTTGTGGGCCAAATATCAGTGATAAATACATCATTTTTTTTAAAAAAAATGTTTATGCTCAATAGATTTGTTAGTAGAGATTCCAAATCTGTTTGTTTGTTTGTTCTGTACATTTGCACATTTAGGCTACTATATCCAGACTTTTTCTCAAACTTCCCTACACTGCACCTCTTAAATTGGTTTTTGGGCTGCAATAAACACAGCTGTCTAGAGTTCTTAGAACAAGGAAGACATGTTCTACTGATAAGGAGAAATATATAATTCCTACATCAAAGAACTCAGGCAAGTGTAGCAGAGAAAAATAACCTGTCTTTAGTTAATACAGGCTCGTGAAGCATCTAGATTTTTTTTATTAATAGCACACTTTCATATCTAGATCAACAAACCTGTCCCTGAACAGAACAGATATGAAAACTCTTATCAAAAGGAATTCTAAATAAAGGAGAGCTGTTCTGGTCCAGTCAATATTCAAAAGGCCAGAGCATTAGACTCCATTTATTTTATTTTTAAACATAAATAAGAATGATGGAGAGTCACAATTCTGAGAAGCCCCCATGCCTGGAATTTGGTGGGTAACTTCTTTTACTAAAAGGATAGTGCAGAAGATGGTTGTCTATGCACATGATTAGATAAATCTGAACAAATCCATTTTTTTTTGTAAGAATCAAGATTTATTAAGATGTTCCTCACATGCTAAAGCTCAGCTATACACTGCAACCAGAACTTCTAAGGCTCCAGACAGGACGGTCTACTTTTTCTTTCACATTTGCCCAACAAACATTTCCTACAGTTCTCTTTATGAAACAGTCCATCACAAGTGTGGGATCCTATTCTGGGAGAAATAGGGAGTATTACCACTCAGGTTCAACCCAACTGTTGGAGAGAAGACCCACCCACAAGGGATGTAAATCAGTGCCTGCCAGTTTGCATCCTATTCATTCTTATTAACTCAAAAATTCCTGGAAGTGACAAAGTGTTTTGAATGAAAGATCATACACTCCTCTGCACCATAGCCAGAAAAATCTGAAATGTTGTTGTGGTTCCCAGTGTTCAACAGCAGACAGAGATGGAGGAAGAAGAAGCCTGAAATGAAACATTAATGTATCCTTCAAGTAACTGAGTTTTGCTAACATTTTATCTCACAGGACTAGTGCAACTCATGTTCCAATCCAGAGTAGAATCGTTTCAAAGAGGGTGAACTGAGCACCAAATCAGTATTGGTGTTTGTTTGTTTGTTGTTGTTTTTAAACTTATGCTGTCTCACTCTTCTCTCCTAAAGAGTATTCTTACCCATTGTTCTTCAGTTGCACTTCCCAGTTCATTGAAAACTGCAGGTCTCATTCTTGATCTTGGGCAGATGTGCTCTGTATGTGTTCTCTGAATGTCAGTAAACATCTCTCATTCTGCAGCTCATAGTTCCCATGGAGACCATTGTAATATTTTATATGAATGGATCACCATGCAAGGTCTGGGGAGGAAAGTATTCAATTGTGCGTCACTGAGTGCAGGTTCAATGAGCAAATGAAGGCAACTCGCAGACCTTCGTGGAATAGATGTGACACAGAGGCAAAGAATTCTGAAAACAATTTTTAATGCTCTTTTGTAAAATGACAGAGAACAAGTGCTATGCATTCTGGGTAATTCAAAGGTGGAAAGCTTTTTTTTTTTAATGAACACTTTGCTCAGTCCTCTGCTTTGTCTGGTGATTCACTGAAGAGTACATAAGGACATATAGGTAGACACAACAGTAGTGACTAGCAGCTTCCATGTTAGTGCCATAGTGAATCTGCTCCAGAATTTAGTCAAAATTGTAAAGATATTGTCCAAGGTGCTGCATCTGTTTGGAGGCTAGTGTTCAGTACCTTGGATAGTATCTTTGAAGTGTGAAATAAAACCTGGAGTTGCTATCCAACTGACATGGATGCCATCATCCACAACTGGACAATGATCAAATCAAAGATAGCAGTCTGGCAATACAGAGTCACACAGCTTCCTCTTTAACAGTTAGGAAAGTCTGTCACCTAGTGACTGAAGATAGTACTGCAGCCATAAAAATTAATTAAAATGCAAAAGACTTCTGCTCTGCACACTGCTTAGTACCCATGATTGTCCCTTCATATTCACTGGGGTTTGGTTCCAGGACCCCCCATGGATACCAAAATCCATGAATATTCAAGTCCCATTATATGCAATGGCATAGCAAAATGGTGTCCCTTATATAAGGTGGCAAACTCAAGGTTTGCTTTTTGGATTATTATTTTTAAAGAATATTTTCAAGCATGAATACTTAAATCTGTGGATACCAAATCCGTGGATATGGAGGGACGACTGTATAGACATATGCCTGCCATTATCATAGGCAGAATGTATTTTCTGATGTTGATTATTACAACCATTTCTTTTTCTACATTGAACTAGAGTAAAAATGGAGAGAATAGATTTGTGTCACTCATAACCAATTAAAATAAACTCAAATTTAAATAAAAGATAATTTGAAAGTACCTAAATAGTGTATGCCTACAGGTAAATACCCTGAAGATCCCCTCTAATCGCAGAAGCTAAATAGAGTCAAGGCTGATTAGTACTTCGAAGACAGAGAACCAAGGAATAGCAAGTGCAGAAAAAGCAATGGCAAATCTACTCTTAGGATCCCTTGCCTTAAAAAACCCTATGAAATTCATGGGGTTGCCATAAGTTGACAGGCAACTTGAAAGCACATAGTTTATGTACTTAACTTAAAGGACTATGTGGATTAATTTTGTAAAAAAATAATAATTAAATGGTTAATTGAAAGAACAAAAGAAAGAGCAGGGAAGGAAAAATATATAGAATATAGGCATATGCCAAGCATATATATTACTATAAGCTGACCACTGTGTAAAAAATAATAATAATAATTGGCTCCTGCAAAATGTGTATGCCCATGTGTAAATAAAGCAGCAAATTTCCCTAGTCACTGAATGGATGGATGGCTAGTATCTATCTTTCCAATTTAAGAATATAAATAATTTTGCTATTATAAGGGCGCACAGAATCCAACCACCCTGACCACCAGTTAAATTCCAAGTCACAGATATATAATGGTTATAACTAATATTCCATAAACCCAACTCCACCAAAACAGACAGGCCATGGAACAATTGAAAATGATAGGTTTGCACCAATCCCAATCCCCCACACACACACTAGGCGCAGCTGTGTGAGGCAGGGATTGGCCTTTGCCTCTTGGGAGGAACAGACCAAGTGCTGACGTCGGGCATTACCATTGGGTGATCATCTCTTGCAGTCCACCCGGGAAAAAATTATTAAGGGTGAATATGTTGACGTCTTCTCTTTGCTGTATCGAGAGTTGGAGAGGAAAGATAAAGATGAATTAGATGATAAGGAGAAGATCAAGAAAAGGAAAGTAGAGCGCACTTGGTCTAACTGGCTATCTGGCTTTTTGATATTCGCTGGGGTTCTTGTTAAGGATCAACCCCAACACGCCACGGCCCTCATTCAATACATAGACATCATTCACAGGGCCTAGACTGCTTATGCAGGCCCTGCATGGCTATTGTACGACGAGGCCTTTTGTATGAGGGCTGCTGTCTGTCCCTCGCTTCGATGGGATATGATGCACCCACAATTGTGGATGCAGCTTATGACCCCGGCGCAGCCGATGCAGGGTGAGAGGACCCATAGTGGTCATCTTGTACAAAAGATGCCAGGGGTGCCTCTTCAAAGGGCTACGCCCAGAACCGCCCAAGGTCAGAGGCTCTTGTGCTGGGACTTTTCTTCCCAGGGGGGTGGCTCCCGGAAGCCCTGCAGGTACAGCCATGAGTGCTCCA
This sequence comes from Gambelia wislizenii, assembly GCA_030847615.1. NCBI lineage: Eukaryota > Metazoa > Chordata > Lepidosauria > Squamata > Crotaphytidae > Gambelia > Gambelia wislizenii. The sequence goes on along the minus strand of JAUMIR010000002.1, from coordinate 190,595,703 downwards.
TCTGTGGGGCTTCACATTCATTTAGCAATTGTCCCAGAGTGAGAGGTTCCTTTTGTGGTTCAAGGGGGGGTCAAGGTGGACCGAAGGGTGCGGGAAGCACTGCTCCAGCTCAAAAAGGGTCCCAGCCCAATTAAGTTAACAGTACTGAGCCGTTTGCTGAGTTTTATCCTAACAAGGAAGCTGCTAGTTATTTGTATAATGGTTTCAAAGTTGGGTTTAGAATTCCTTTCCAGGGCCCTAGAACGGCTTACAATGCCCTCAATTTGAGGTCCATTAAGGGTATGGAGTCAATTATCAAGGCAAAAATTGAGAAGGAAGTTTTGGAAGGAAAGGTTGTGGGGCCCTTTACAAAGCCACCGGTGCCTAATTTGCATGTCTCCCTCTTGGGGGTGGTGCCCAAGAAGGCATCAGGGGAGTTCAGGTTAATTCATCATTTGTCCTACCCTAAGGGGCAATCGGTGAATGATTTAACCCCTTTGAATTGTGTACAGTTAAATACACCTCATTTGACGCTGTCATTCGGGAAGTCCGTAGGCATGGCATGGGAGCGGAGCTGGCCAAATGCAATATTAAGTCTGCATTTCGCCTTCTGCCTGTGCACCCCGGGGATTTTGAGCTTTTGGATTTTTCTTTTGAGGGCCTTTTCTATATGGATAGGGCTCTTCCCATGGGTTGCTCAGTTTCGCGCAAGGCATTTGAGACGTTTAGCACATTTTTGGAATGGGCACTTAAGGCCAGGATAGGTATGTCTGGGGTGGTACATTACCTGGACGACTTTCTGTTTATTGGCAAAGCAAGCTCGGGCCAATGCAATTTATTTATTGCACCAGTTTGAGCTGCTTTCCGAGGAGTTGGGTGTTCCCCTGGCCCCAGAGAAGACAGAAGGTCCAGCCAGGCAACTTACATATTTAGGTATTGAGATTGACACAGTCAATCAACTTTGCCGCCTGGCGCTGGCTAGAGTAGCTGATCTGTCCCTGAGGGTCTCGGATTTTATGGCCCATAAGAAGGCTACCTTGAGAGAGTTCCAGGTTCGAATTGGACACCTGAATTTTGCCTGTAAAGTTGTTGCGCCTGGCCGAACCTTTCTACGCCGATTATGCGACGCAATTAAAGGCGTTTTTATGCCTCACCATATGATTTGCATCACATTTGATATCCGTGATGATCTCCATGTGTGGCAGGAATTTCTTGTTCAGTTCAATGGGGTTTCTTTTTGGCGGGAAGACAGGAAATTACAAGGAGCGCTGCAAATTGCCTCGGATGCATCTGGCACGGTAGGTTTTGGAGTTTATGTCACAGGCCGTTGGTGTGCTAGTCAATGGCCCCATGAGTGGGTTATGTCTGACTTGGTTGGGGACCTAACTTTTCTGGAATTTTTTCCAATTTTGGTTGCCGTTTACATCTGGCCGGCGGAACTGGCAAATTCTACTGTGCACTTTTGGTGCGACAACATGTCCATGGTCCACGTCATAAACTCCTTGACTTCCAGATCCTCCTGGGTCATGCGGTTGGTTCACGCCTTCACTTTGCAATGCCTAAAGCACATTTTGTTTGTGGCTCGGCATATGGCAGGCATTGACAATGGTATTGCCGATGCTCTTTCCCGCATGCAGATGAAGCGCTTCAGGGAATTGGCTCCTGACGCGATGCCTGAAGGCGAGCTGATGCCGGCAGACCTCAGGAGGCCGAGGTGATCAGGGCGTTAGGTATGTCCTTGGCACCGTCCACTAGAAAGAGCTATACTCGCGCTGTCCGTGAGTTCAGCTAGTTTGGGCTGCAGTTTGGGTGACATTCGGGTACATCTGTACCTGTGTCACGGTTGCTAAAGTTTTGTGTTCATTTGCACTGTAGAGGGTTGACCCCACAATCCATACTCTCGAAGTTATCTGCTTTGGCCTTCTGGCTAAAGGCTGGGGGGTTTGAAGACACTACCAATCATTTTACAATATGCAAAGTTTTAGAGGGTTGGGTCAGGGAGAGAGGGAAAGTAAGGGACAATAGGGCCCCGCTTTCCCCAGGGGTCCTGCGGGGAGTTTTTGCCACCTGGCCTGACATTTGCACTTCGTCCTACGAAATATTGCTTTTTCACGCGGCAGCACTCGTGGCATTTTTTGGCGCCTTACGCATCAGTGAGCTGGTGCGGGCCTCCAAGAATGATCGGACTAGCCGGGCCTTGGAGCTGCGAGATGTGGTGTGGGGTGACCAGCAGGTGCTCCTGAGGCTACGATCTTCTAAAACTGATCAAATAAGCTTAGGAGCTGAATGCAGGCTTTATGCATGTGCCCAAAGGGACATCTGCCCTGTGAGAGCTTTGAAGCAATATATGTTCATAAGAGGGTCGGGACTCGGACCACTGTTTGTGCATGCCAACAGTTCCCCACTAACCAAGTTTCAGTTTTGGGCAGTGACGTCCAAGGCCTTGGAACGGCTGGGACTGAAAGGTAGGCGTTTTGCAACACATTCTTTTCGGATTGGAGTGGCATCCACAGCAGCCGCTCTTGGATTTCAGCCCCAGGCGATTCAAAGGATTGGACATTGGCGATCCTCCACATACCGAAGGTATGTTCAACCACTGCAATGTTAACATGTTCTCTTTTTGTTCTTACAGGTCCCAGGTTGGCATTGGTGAGACAGCGGATGATCGTATGCGGCCACAGTATGGTCTACTGGGCAGCGCGACAGGCCCGAATGAGCCATTTTGGACCTCACCTCGCCCTGGGGCACCAGTTTATTGTTGAGTGGGTTGGCAGGAGGGGCCTCCGTTGGCATGGCCTGTTGCCTTTGTTATTTGATGAATGCCACGGGCACCCTCCTGATGTTCTCATTATCCACCTGGGTGGAAATGATTTAGGTTTATTAAAAGGGAAGGCTTTAGTCCTTCAGGCGATCAATGATATGGGACTAATCTGGTCACGTTGGCCGGAAGTTGCCATCATGTGGTCTGCCATTTTACCCCAACAAGTTTGGAGAGGGGATGGAGATCCTCGCTTGATTGACAGACCGCGGCACAGAGCTAATAGAGAAATTAAGAATGCTCTCGCCAAGGGCTTGGGTTGGTACATCCCACATCCCGCCATAATATTTGAGAGGCCCAAGCTCTACCGAGCTGATGGGGTACATCTTTCGGATGCGGGAAATGCAATTTTTCTGGCAGATTTTCAGGGGGGGTTGAGGGACCTTTTGGACAGGCTGGTGGGGATATAGGGACTAATCCCTATATCCGGATGCTTGACCCTATTTATGGCCTGAAATTTTGGGGAGGCATAGATTCGGTGTGCACCTTGGCACCTATTTGAGTGAAGGGAGGGTCTCTGGAGCAACCAATAAAGTCATGGGACTTAGCGGAAGGGAAGGAGACCCACCTTGGGGCTGGCCCGAGGGATAATCCCCCACCCTAATCCGTGCGGCTTGAGTGGGGGACTTTTGGGTCAGGCTTCCAGATGCGGGCCGGCTTGAGAGCAACCCCAATGTTGGGGTTCCTCTTGAGGGCTCAGGTGCTCGCCCGGGAAAGCTGGGGGGTAAGGTCTCAGTTAGACCTACAGCCTCAGCTGCTCCCTCACTAGGTTGCCTCCCCCCCAAGGAAGATCCTAGAGGGCTTAAATAGGTAGGGTTCAATAAAGACCCTTTATTTCTCCCATATATCTTGTGTCTGGTCTCTTATTTCCCGAGTTGAGTGGCAAAGGAACAATTTGAAGTCTGTATGACTTCTCATTTTTGCAGTACCCTCACACATCCTGAAAGCTTTGGCACATTTTCTGCCTCCTGATGATGCTTTTGCTTAATTCACTCAGCATCAACAAACCATAGAATTCCAGTGCACCTGCAATTGGAATTATAACCAGGGGCAGTAATGCATTACTAATTAACATTTTAATAGGTAATAAATAAGCTTCTAGTAATTGTTTTGATCTGTTCCTCTTTAAAGGACTACTTAATGAAATGTTAACACACAGGGCAATTGCATTCCTCTGCCCTGTTTACATACTAAAGTGTTTGGAATTTTACTTTGGCTGCTAGAAAACATGCGTAGGCTCAAACTTTTATTGGTTATGAAAACAAAAGTCAACTGCTGTGGATTCTCCCTCCACCCCCCAAAAAATTGATAGAAATGAAATATTTGCATTGTATTAAGTGAAGACTGTCTAAGAAGATATTAGTGGAACTGAACAGCAGGAAGAAAGTTTTTTTTGAGTGGAAGACTTGCTGAAATGAAGAACATTTTTTAAAAGTAAAGACTGTCAAAGTGACAGTAAGACAAGCAGGTATCCAGGGAGCATAGTTCTAGATCTTAAAACAGTGATTGATAATGATAAAGCTGATAAAATGAACCCTAGTGTGGAAAGAAGCAGCTGAGATGACTCAACACTGAAAGAGAAACTATAGGGAAAGAGTTAAGCACCCCTTTTTACTTTCATTACAGATCACAGCTTTCTTAGCCCTTTCACATTACACAGTAATACCTGTATGATTCCACTTTAACTGCCATGGCTGCATCCTATGGAATCCTAGGATTTGCAGTTTAGAGAGAGGTGTTTAGGATTTTCAGCCAGAGAGCTTGTCTGGTGCCTCTGACCAAACTACAAACCCCAAGATTCCATATGATGTTGCTGTGGTAGTTAAAGTGGAATCATAGTGCTGTAATTGTGTGGTGTGAAATGGCCTCAGGGTGTAGGAGTTTGTTTACATGCATTTCTTTACATGTCATTTACCCCTGTGTATGGTAGCAGATCCTGGGATCAACATGGCTTCAATAACAACAAAAACAGACACATATATTTGTAACCAGAGAATGCAAGAACAAGGATACTGAAGCTGAATTCTAAACAGTTTGGACATTAAATTGCAATCAATCCCAGAGCAGAAAGAGAAAGACTATCTGCATAGTCAGCATGAGTTATAGAGAATGTATGGTCAGTGGTGGTTTCTTCTTTCTAGATATAGATGATGTGAAGATGGCGTTAACATAGATGGATAGGACAGGAATAGTATAAATATTCAGAAACTTAAAAGAAAGAACTACAGTAGGACCTCTGTATCCACTGATTTATTATTCACTGATTCAATTATCCACAGGACACAAAACAGCACACCTACCATAGAGTCTTCCTAGAAAATGTGTCCTCTCTAGCCATTTTCTAGGTCTCCAAGGCAACTCTATGGTATTTTAACCCAGAAGTCCCATTATTTTCAATGGTGTTTGCTACTATCCATGGTTTTCGGTATCCACACACACACCCAGAACCAATCCCCAGCGGATAGGGGGTGCTACTGTATAGACCTATATTGTAACCATATGCTCTTGAACACAAAGTGAACTTGACTCTTATAAATTAGAATCATAGAATCATGGAGGAGATTATCAGATACGGCAAATACCACATCAAAAGATTGTGACAAGAACAGGTAGAGGCGAGATTATCAGACGACAACATCCTCCAGCATTCTGGCAGCATAGCATGGCTGTGGGTAAGGCATCCCTTTTTATTAGTGGCTTATCCCCTTAAATAGAAAAGTGAAGCCTCATTCATGGCAGCGCTACACCCCCAGAACGGCTGAAGGACACGGGCGTCTGGTAAGGTCACCCTTTCTGTTTTTGTGACATGGTTCAGAATGCAATTTTTTGGCACGTTCCCCTGCGTCTGATAATCTCCAGAGTTGAAAGAGACCACAAGGGCCATCTAGTCCAACCCCCTGCCATGCAGGAATACACAATCAAAACACTCCCAACAGAATGCTATCCAGCCTCTGCTTAAAAACCTCCAAAGAAGGAGACTCCACCACACTCCATAGGCAGTGTATTCCACTGCTGAACAACTCTTACTGTCAGAAAATTCTATTATTATTATTATTATTATTATTATTATTTCTATAGTGCCATCAATGTACATGGCACATTACAAGAAAAAGAACCCAAAGGGTGCTCAGCAGTGGCTCCTCTTCGTCTTGGAAAGATGTGACCAGTGGGGTCCCACAGGGTTCTGCCCTGGGCCCAGTGCTATTCAACATCTTTATCAATGACTTAGATGAGGGAATTAGGGGCATACTTATCAAATTTGCAGATGACACCAAATTGGGAGGAGTAGCTAATACCCTAGAGGACAGGATCAAAATTCAGAATGACCTGGATAGACTGGAGAGCTGGGCCAAAGCTAACAAAATGAAATTCAATACGGAGAAATGTAGAGTACTGCATTTAGGGCGGAAAAATGAAATGCGTAAATATAGGATGGGAGAGACCTGGCTGAATGAGACTACGTGCGAAAGGGATCTAGGAGTCCTAGTAGACCACAAGTTGAACATGAGCCAACAGTGTGATGCGGCAGCTAAAAAGGCCAATGCAATTTTGGGCTGTATCAATAGAAGTATAGTGTCTAGATCAAGGGAAGTAATAGTGCCACTCTATTCTGCCTTGGTCAGACCTCACTTAGAATACTGTGTCCAGTTCTGGGCACCACAATTCAGAAAGGATATTGACAAATTGGAGCGTGTCCAGAGAAGGGCAACTAAAATGGTGAAAGGTCTGGAAACGATGCCTTATGAGGAGAGACTTAGGGAGCTGGGTATGTTTAGCCTGGAAAAAAGACGGTTTAGAGGCGATATGATAGCCCTGTTTAAGTATTTGAAGGGATGTCATGCTGAGGATGGAGCAGGCTTGTTTTCTGCTGCTCCAGAGACTGGAACACGGAGCAATGGGTGCAAGCTCCAGGAACAGAGATTCCACCTCAACATTAGGAGGAACTTTTTGACAGTAAGAGCTGTTCGGCAGTGGAACGCACTCCCTTGGAGCGTGGTGGGGTCTCCTTCCTTGGAGGTCTTTAAACAGAGGCTGGATGGCCATCTGTCAGGGATGCTTTGATTGTGATTTCCTGCATGGCAGGGGGGTTGGACTGGATGGCCCTCGTGGTCTCTTCCAACTCTGCAATTCTATGATTCTATAAGAACAACAAAACAGTTCCCTGCCCTCAAGCTTACAATCTAAATTCTTCCTAATGTTTAGGTGTAACATTTTGCTGAAGTTTGAGTCCATTACTCCATGTCCTAGTGTCTAGAGCAGCAGAAAACAAGCTTGCTCCATCCTCAGCATGACATCCCTTCAAATATTTAAACACGGCTATCATGTGACCTCTTAATCTTCTCTTCTCCAGACTAAACATGCCCAGCTCCCTAAGCTGCTCCTCATAGGGCAGTGATGGTGAACCTATGACATGCGTGTCAGCACTGACATGTGTAGCCATTTCTGATGACACGCAGCCGTAGGCCTGCCCCTCCGCCTGCAACCTCACCACCCTCCCTAAAGTGGCGATCAGGGCTTCGAAGTCCCGGTCACCACTTTCCTCCACCACCACCCGCCTCCCTAAACTAGTGATTGGGGCTTCGAAGCCCTGGTCACCACTTTCCTCCCCTCTCCCACCCTCCCTAAAGTGGCGACAGGGCTTCGAAGCCCCAGTCCTACTTTCCTCCCCCGTCCCACCCTCCCCAAAGCGGGAATCCACGAATATGCGGGACCGTGAATGTGAAACCCACGAGTGTGGAGGGACAACTGTAGTCACAAATGTTTCATCTTCCCCTATTAGACACTCTGTGCTGGAGGTCTGTAGGCCAAAACAACAGAAGTCCGGCACAGAGCATCTAGTTCTGGGACTTCTGGTTAAGCTGGGATCTTTGCCCTTACTTCCACTGGCAGAGATAATGTCTTTGCCCTCACTTCTGCCGGCAAAGTGACATACCACCCAAGTTATGCTCAGTTTTTTTGGCAAAGTTTGACACACCAAACTCAAAAGGTTGCCCATCACTGTCATAGAGCATGGCTTCCAGACCTCCCACCATTTTGGTTGTCCTCCTCTGAGCACGTCCCAACTTCTCAATATCCTTCCTGAATTGTGGTGCCCAGAACTAGACACAGTATTCCAGGTGAGGTCTAACCAAAGCAGAAGAGAGTGGCACTATTACTTCCCTTGATCTAGACACTATACTCCTATTTATGCAGCCTAGAATCGCATTGGTTTTTTTAGCTGCCGCATCACACTGCTGACTCATGTTCAGCTTGTGGTCCACTAAGATTCCTAGATCCCTTTTGCATGTACTGCCATCATGCCAGGTGTCACCCATCCTATATCTGTGCATTTCACTTTTACTGTCCAAGTGAAGTATCCTACATTTCTCCCTGATGAAATTCAAATTATGTTGATTAAAAACAAAAATAGTTTTGCTTTAACACACAAGTGTTTGGCTACACTACAGATTAGGTTAGATGTCTGATACTGGTGGTGACAGGAAATACTAAACAGGGATGAAATTGAGCATAGGGCCCAACTCATGGCCTTGAGCTTTACAGGAGAAGGAAGGCTTGTCTTGAGATCTGAACCAAATGACAACACTTAGGTAATCCATGAATAGCATCTGTTGATAACAGTTAGCGTGAAATGGAAATTAAAAACCTGCGTTCACCTCCATAAAAAGAAGTGAGGGATGAGAGCACAACAGCCCACTCCTCCATGCAGTATTCCCAAGTCCCAAGTCTTGTGCTTGTTAACTGTTTGGAACAATCTCTTGGGGGCAGGGGCAATTTCCAGCCCCTAGAACCTACAAAAATCAAACTCAAGGTAAATAGAGGTCCACTTCCAGTTTGGAAGGGGAGATACTTTTTAAACCTTAAAAAGGTGAAAGGTTGCACTTTGAAAGGAGGCTCTGCAAGGAGACTCACTACTCTGGAAGGTATCCAGGAATGGCAGTTCTTTTTCTGCACAAAAAAAGGTGTGGCATGAGAAATGTGTGGGGATAACAAAAATAGTAAAATAGCTGCATGATTCTCACTCCTGTGTTTAAGTAACAAGTTCTAGAAAGAGGCTGGGAAGTGTGTGAGGGGCACACAGAGAAGGCCTGTACAGGCACTGCAAAGCTGCTTTAAAATGGATGCTGAGGCAATACCGTTGTGACGTCAATGGCATTACTTTAACATAAGCAAGTAAAAAAGGTAGCTGTGGGAGAAACACCAATTGTAGGATTTCTTTTCCTTGTGCCGTAATTAACTTATGAAACTAGCTACTCAGTGCTAATTTATGCAAATTTCCTGCAATATCTAGAATGGTTTCATTTGGTTATTTTTTCCCCATGGCTCCACAATCAACAAGGAAGTTGCTTTTTTCAGTCACTGTGACTTCTCTGAGATTGTGATAGCTTTCAAAAACATATTTGCCAGCTCAAGACAACATTTTCTAGCAGAGGGCATCCTTGGGTATCATTCAGTAATTGAAAAAAGGACTCAAGGACAGCAGGTATGAACCTAAGGCCAAAGACTTGTGGAGGAGGAGGTGGAGGACAAGGACGTGAAAGGAGGAAATAACATCTCAAAGAGAAACTCTAACAATGTATCTCCAAGACTTCATGCAGAAAGCATAATATCAAATCACAATGAAATTGTTAAAGGGGAAATCAGAAATGGCTTATGGCCCTGAAGATAAGAAGTTTATTCAGTCTAAGATGTGTTTCCACAGTACAAAAAAGGATGTTGGCTTCTCATTGAATCCCCTTCATTGTCCCCAGTTCTAAACTGCTGCTTAGAAAACATGTAAAAATGAACCTTCTTCAAGGTTCACTGCATTGAAGCTTGCCAGCAATTCTCAGTTGTGTTCAGAGTCACTTTCTGTGTTTCAAGAAAGCCTTACCATTTGATTAGTAATGAGAACTCAATCATGCAAGGGAAAGCCAAAGTACAATCTGTCACCATTATTTGCTTTATAAACTTTAGAGCTTTGAACTGGTGAAAAATGCTCATAATTACAGAGGAAACCCAGGGGTCGTTTACATGGGCAAATATTCCTCTAAATATACCACTAAGATAGCTCATAGTTCCCACGGATCGCAGCACAGCATCGCCTCATTCAGAAGGGGGGGAAGGTAAAACACCCAAATATAGCATACCAAGGGATGTCACTGCTTTTGCAGGTATATTTGCAATGTAGCACTTTATTGGCAGTGTAAACTACCATTCCGTTAAGGGTTGCAGCAGATCTGCATTGTGATTGGTTGCTCTGATGTAAGGGGCAGGCTTAAAAGAGGGGTACTGAAAAATCCTCTCTGCTATTTTGCAGAAGGTCTGCCAAGAAAAAGGATTCCCAAGACCTTTCAGTCATAAAGTTCCCATCTGTCAGCTCTGCTTGGGGGAGGGAGAGAGAGCGAGAGAGAATGGGGGGGGAGGGAGGGAGAGTCAAAAATCCTCTGCTATTTTGCAAGTCTGTGAACCCTGACTAAACAAATCGTACTGAAAAAACTTGTAATAGGTTCACCTTAGGATCCTCGGCATGGCAGCAAAGTCTTTCAGCAGAGAGATTGCTGTCCCTCTGCTTTGGGCAGTGACTGAGTTCATTTACAGGCAGATTTAGAGAGAGACAGAGACAGAGCCACTTCTTTGATCTTCCCCCCTGCTATTTGGGCAGTCTGTGAGTCTTTCTTTAGCTCGAAAATGCAGGGCTTCAAAGGAAGGTCTATGCCCTTCCCCATAAAGCCTGCCTCTGCTTGGGAGGCCACGCCCCCCACACTTTTTCAAGTCTGAATGAAAAAGCGGCATAATTAGGGGAAAAAACCTGACTGACACAGCTGCGGAAAAGAATTAAAGCGCAAGTTGCCACAATAAATCTGCCGTGTAAACCAGCCCCCAGTTACTTTCCTGGCCAAAATCTCATTCTCAGTCCCGACTAAAATAGACCCACTGAACAAATAGGAACTTTATAAGTCAATACTTATGCATGTTCAATGAATTCATGAGTTCAATGGATTATCAATTAGATCTAGCCCTAACCCAAGTCTTTTTCTGCAACATTCCCACATGGGTTTTACACCATACCAACTACATGAAGTCTGCAGATATCCATACATCAACTCAACAAACAAAGGGGTTGTTAGGTTCTGGGGTTTGGGCTTGGTCCTAGTTTCTAATTAATCACTGTAGAAACCTTATGTATCTACTGCATGTGTTCACATTTTTGTTTTATTGATATCTGGACCCTGATAGCTTTTTCTTTTATTTAATATATATGAGGACTGGGAAGCAGGTGGGCAGAATGAAAATCTCTCCCTATTGCTATGATCTTGATTGTAGGTTCCTTCATTTTATTGTTGAGACAGCCAGTTAATTTTGTTATGGCAACCCACATTATTCCACAACACTGGGGTCACCAGGCACTGTGTACATGATATACATGATATTGAGGCATGTATCCCCATTTATCTTGATGGGCCTATGCCAGGTTAGTGAAAGCAACAAATCCTACTTGACCCAAGCTGGAGGCAATTCCCTTTGAAGTGCATCAGAGCACATCAAAATAAATTCTTCTGAACCACAACAGAATCAAAATAGCAAGTAGGGAAGAGGGGGAGAAGAGGTGTGCAATTAAACACAAGACAGAAAGTAAAAAGGGAGTAATTGTTGTAAATGTTGTTGTAAATGAGGATGTAAATGTTGATGCTTCATGGAATGATAAGGAGATGAATGTATAGAATGGATGGAAATGAATAAAAGTGAAACATGTGATTTTATGTGTTTGAAAAATGGATAATAAACACATACAAAAAAAATATAAATTCTTCTGCAAATAGTGGTGTCAGAAGCTACTCAAACAAATCTTGAGTTTCCCTTTATTGTAGTATTTTGCAGTAGCAATAAAGGGCTCTTCCAAATGTTCTGCTGCCTCAGGTGATGGACAGCACATGCACAAAGTGCTGCAGCCAGCCACATTGGCACTCAAATCTTTTTCTAAGATTGACAGTTTACAGCCAGATTACTGCTGGTGAATTCATTTTAAACCCTGGCAAAGCTCTCAGGCACACTGTCTGTTAGGAAAATTGCAGGTAAATGGCCCAAGTAGGCTAACCAAGTGTGACTAGAAAACAGAAACATTTTCAAAAGCAGGTGGCAGCTTTTTGATTGAACTGTAGCAAGCAAAAAGCATATATGTGTGTACATGTACACACACACACTAACACTAGAGTAAACCACAATACCGGAGACCAAAAACAGAGCTTACTCACAAGGCAGGTGGTACAGGTGGTGTTGCCAAGTGGATTCTAGGTGACTGAGGGGTGCTGGGCCCTCTGGGAACAAAACAATATCATTCACATGTCCCAAGTTCCTTGTTTTGGTAATTATGGGTTTCAGATAGTGCCTCAGTTTCCCCTTTGTGTACAATAGGAGTTTTTACAGGACCAAAAAAAAATCATGGCTGGGAAGGGAGCTTTTGTGTTGCTGCATGGATACACTCCCTCATTTTGCACTTGAAGTGACTTGCCTCAGTTTCCCTTTCTGTAATGAGTTACTGTTGGATAGAGAAAGTTTCTTTTCTTGTGTTGCTGGGTAGCTACTACACACATGTATACGCTGCTTTGCAGGAATTATCTTTAACTCAGGCTTATCTTTTGCATAGGTAACCAGCATGTGGTTACCTTTTGGCTCTGCCTACAGTAACCCTGTCAACCAACTCATTCAATAGGCCCAGTGTGGCCAGCCGGCATCATTTCACTTGGCTAACATGAGTGTACATATTTACCAGGGTACATAAAGATGTTGGATATGCACATGCAACTCCTTTTCAGACAGCCTAGTGAACAGGGTGCTGCCCCAAGTCTTAAGCCCTGCAGACAGTAACAAGTTGTTCTATATTGATTCATTAGAAACATGCTGTGAGGTGAACCAGCCTTTGGACCTTATTTGGAAGGTAGTATGAATACAAGGTGCTGTAGACTATATTTCATAGGAACAAACTGGCCAAAGCACCTCTGAGTATTTCTTGCATGAGAAAACATTATGAAATTAATGGGGTCGCCATAAGCGGACAGGTGACTTGAAGGCATACACACAGACTCCTGTGTCTGGTTCTGCTAGTGTGGAAATACTAGTATGGGATACTGCTATATCCCAACAGGATAAAAAGGCACAGAAGGTTTCCATTAACAATTCTTCTGCCTTCCCATGCTCTCTTCCTCCTCCTCATCCCCGACTCCCATGCTAAGGTTTTATGGCACATTTCCCCCTGCGAGCTAGTAAGAGCACCATCTAGTAACACTGAAAAATGTATGGAATATAAACTGATTTAAAACTTTGGGGACATTTGTGTTTCTTCCCACATTATGCTTGTTGTTCCTTTACAACAAATACATTTCCCGCAGCCATTTGAAGGAGGTCAGCTTGCCACAGCCTAAAGAGAAATGGAGGCATTTCTTCTCCATACTATAAGCACAGGATGAAATGAAGCACTTGAACCAAGCTCTCACAATGGTAAGTATCTTCTTGGTTATGCCCCTGCAAGCAGTTTTAATGAGCTCTCATAAGCTTCAATTAAGCCCTATCATACCATCCGTGCTTTTCACATACACTTACTTCTTGTGTTGGCTCTAAGATGAAATAATCTTGTTAATTGTTAAACTAAGTATAGAATGCTGACAGCCTTGTTCTTGTTGTATGCCTCTAAATCATTCCTGACTTACAGCAACCCTAAGGTGAACCTTAGGTTTTCTTGGCAAGATTTGTTCAGAGGGGAGTTTGCCTTTGCTTCCCTCTGAGGCTGAGCCCCTTGGGGATTGGATACAATAGAAGCACCCCTTTACTGGCAGAAAGGGGGCACAGCCACGCTGGAGGTCCATCGTACCTGCAGAAAGCTTTGTGGGAATAACTAAACTACCAGCAGTGTTTGTATGAGTGCGTGGGAGTGTTTGGGAGGATGGAGGTGGCCTTGGACTTTCTGAATACAAGGCTTCTTCCCTACTGGGGAAACAAGCTTGAAAAGTTACCTTTTTTCCAAACTACAACTCCAAAATCCCCTAATCATTATAACTAGAGCCCATACTGGCTAGGGAATTGTGGGAGTTGTATTGTAACCTCAAAAAAAAAAAAAAAAGGAAGTTTTCCAAGTTCTGCTGGAGGAGGGCAAGATCAACCTTCACACACCCAACAGCCAGGAGACAAATGACTAAAGGGAGTACAACTAGTGGCCCTCCCTGAAATCAGCAGGTAGGGGACAATAGGATAAAGGGACAAGAAAAGCAAAGTTAGGACCATCTCTCACAGACTTCTTACAGACAAGCTACAACTTCTTACTCTCATTCAATAATTCCATTTAGGTTATTGTTATGTGCCTTCAAGTCAATTCTGACTTCTAATGACCCTATCATAGGGTTTTCGTGGCAAGTTTTATTCAGAGGAGGTTTGCCATTGCCTTCCTCTAAAGCTGAAAGACTGTGACTTTCCGTGGCTGATCAGGGATTTGAACCTTGGTCTCCCAAGTTCTAGTCCAACACTCAACCACTACACCACACACTGGCTCCCATTTAGGACAGCAGTTTTATTCCCTAATGTCTGCCTAATTTAGCTCCTCATAAATAGCAAGCCCTTTGTCTTTTTTTGACTCTTTCTAGAAAAGTCTATCCTATATAGTTGGCTGTTGTTGTCTGGGGAAAACATTTAATAAAGGAAGAAATTTTTGTTTCCAGATGTTGACATTCACTTAAAAGTCATGTTGCCAACTTTGGCAAGTAAGCATACACCCCAAACTGGAAATATCAAATATAATCCAAGGAACATAAATCTTCAGATTTGATAGCTACTACCATGAAATTAAATCTCCAGCTTAATTTCTCACACTGATGTATGCATGCAAATCAAAATTATCCCATGTTTCAACCTGATATCCAGGAAACCAGTACTAATGTAGTCATGCTTTCAGTTTATCCTTGCCAATCGATGATTTTGAGGCATGTCACATCTGCCATTTACTTGGAAATCTCCAGAGCAGCAAATGTGGTTCATTTCCCCTCCTTAGTGAATTGTTTTTACATTCCCTGAATCTCAATATAGGATGACCCTGTGTCATGTGACCCTGAAGCTTCTCTGCTTGAAACTCCAGGGTTGCCCTTTGTAAATCCCAAACCTGAGGGATTTTTCTCTTCGAATTCTGCCACCACTCCCCCCCCCTTTTTTTTTTGTTCACAGTGCAGTGAGAAGCTATGAGGGTTATGGTTTTAAACTATCACCAACTCCCCTTCCTCTATCCCAGGGAAATTCAGATAGCTATGAACCAAGCTCAGCACATGATCATGGCGATTAGGAAAACAGAAAAAACTTTAGTTTTAGTTCAATCAATGAAACAGCATGGAGGGAAATCTCTCCTCCAGGCACTCAGCTTAAGCTTACAGGGAAATACATTCAGTCATAGGATTAAAATAAATAATAAAAATGAATGCATGCTAACTAGACATTCTCCTAATAATAATAATAATAATAATAATAATAAAAAAATTTATTTGTATCCCGACCCTCTACAAAATGCAATCGGGGTGGCTTACAGCATTTAAAATATAGATACAAACCCTCCATCCCACCCACTCCTTAAAATACAATTAAATAATTAAACATTTAAAACATACTTAAAATATACTTAATAAAAAGAAAATAATAAACTTTCTAAGCTAAAAAAAATAATAACTCACATTTATGAAGTCCATATAATCAGTCCCTGTCCCAATGGGGATGGGGCTAGGCTCAAGCTTATCATAGCTCTAGGTCTCTGGAGATGGGATGCGGAGTCCTTTGGAAGTCTCTCCCTTAGACTTCATGGTATCATTTAGGCTCTTGGATGTTATAGAGCCATGATGGAGGTCGGCGCCCCTGACCTCAGTTATCATGTCTGGTTATCTTGATGGTCTAAAACATGTGGCTCACACTGAACAAAGAAATTCAGAAACTTACAAGTCCTTTGGTCAGATCTGATTGGTTCTGCATTTCCAGATTTGGATTGGCTCTTCAGTCAGGTGATGTGATGTCATGATTAGGAAATGAGGGTCCCACCCTCTACCATACCTGTTGCTATGGAAACCAGGGAGTGGAATTTTCCAAATGAAGCTGTAAGTTTTGATATGAACTCTCCATGATGGGCTGGTCACTCCATCATGACATCCTGTCTCATCAGATGAACACAGAAGCAGCTGACAGACTTCCCAGTTCCATCGGATTTTAATATACTGGTAACTAATGAGACATAATTAGCAGGAACCTTTGGAAACATTCCTCTACAGTGCAAGAAAGGGTATTTCATAGCAAATACCCTCCTGCCTTAGAGCACTTACTATAACATGTTACATCTTGAGCTGGTGAAGAGGACACGACCCATGAGCCAAATTTATCCAGTTATTCAGCCTGGCCACCTCTCCACTTGCACTGCAACCTTCCTTTCAGATTCCCTCATCCCTTTTTTGGACTGGGATCTTACTTTCTGTGGATAGTATATGTGATTGTGTGGACTGTATTGGTAAGCATGTCTAATAGATGTCAGTGAGAGAAATAATTCTCGAGGAGTCTGGACTTTAGAAACAAAACACAAAGATTGGTTTATTAACTGAATGTTGTAACAGCAATGTGTCAGTACTGTGCCTCCAACTTTATTAATTTCTAAGTATCTCTTAGGGTGTTATCGGACACATCAAATATGGTGTCATAATGACACCACATAAATGCGAAAAGGCGCACGTACCAGATGACATTGCCCTTCACATTTATGTACTGGCCAAAACCCTTTGTATTTTATTGATGGCTCAAGTTGTTAATAGATCTCCCATTGCGATTTGGTGCCAGCATTGCCAGTGTATGAAACCTTATGCCATAGTACTCACGTGAATGCAGCGTCAATGGCCGGTCCGGCCAGAATACTTCCAGGTGAGATCACAACATCCAGGTATGTGACACACGTTTTATTACCCTCCCTAGTCTACTTGGGACTTTTTTAGTGTGTTTAGGTGCTTTTAAAAACTTTTTGTGTGTTTATTTTGTTTTGTTTTTTGAATTTCCCATGCAAGCATCTTGTAGCGAAATTAGGTGAGATCTTAAGCCAGGAAGCAAACAGAGCTCTGTTCACTCCCCGTTAGTGCCTTGGAAGCCTTTTCTGGGAAAGAAGGAAAATATGGCATGGGTTTGGTGTTTTTTGCTGGCATAAAAATGGCAAAGTTGTGTTGGCAAAAGAACAGGGTTTACGGGCATGGTCTGATAAAGTCCTTAGTCCCACTCTAGAGTGACAGTTCCATATAAAAGTTCAGATGATATTCTTTGAGCCCTTAATAATAAAAACAGAAACTACCAAACTCAATCACTCTTTCTTATACTCTTAATTTCCACTCACTCTATAATCCATTCAGCCTCAACACTCTCAAGCACAGACCATACTTCACACACTCATCACTCAACTGCACTCAAAAGCATCCAACAACAACTCCAACTGCAACTGACTATCTCCACTGTCATATACATCTTTCAAAACTCCAAGAAACCCCTCCCAAACAGTTTCCTACTCTGGGATTGGTTCTCTCATGCTCTCTTCCCATTTGCTCAGCTGCATTCCATCAGCTGCTTATCACAGCTGGTCAATTATTATTAATTTGTCCCACTCACCTTTCCTTTTCCTTCCTCCCCTTTCTGAACATTCAACTGCTCTCAGATACTGCCTTCATTAATGGCCCTGTAGCATGCCCAACTACTCTGAGAGGGGGGAAATGAGAGATGTGTATAGAAGGAAAAAATGAAAAAAACTAGTTCTATCTTCTAACAGTTGGGTGTCACTCATGAATTCCATCTTTCTACAGGTTAAACTACAACTTATTTATAAAAGCCTGGATAATCACAGGTTGATGCCAGGTGGCCATTTTAGGGGTTTTGGTTGGTAGGTTGGTTTATTTATATATATATATATATATATATATATATATATATACATACACACACACAGAGAGAGAGAGAGAGAGAGAGAGAGAGCTCTGCATATTGAGGCGTGCCAAGTAAGTCTTACTAACATGGCCATGGACGTGCTTTGTTTTCAAACATATAGAAACTCAACCACCTGGGTTCAGTTTTACTAGGAATTATGGGATTATGTGGATTTCTATCTGTGACACTGTACAGTATGGCCCCCATATCCATGGATTCACTTACTGCATCTGAAAAAATATGATTTCTCTAGCCATCTTCTAGGTCCTCCAGCTCAACTCTATGGTATGCTTGGGCCAGAAGTCATTCATTTTAATAGGATTTGTTATTACTCACAGTTTCCAGTATCCATAGGAAGTCTGGGAATTTATCCCTTGTGGATTTGGGAAGCATACGGTGTACTTGAGCAGCTGTTTTAGTTTCAGCTTCTGCACAAATAATATTTGAACACTTTTCATGACATGGAGGAGACATTCTGGGAGTATCAACTCCAGAATCATGATGGAGGAGTATCTGAACAGGTGCTTGGAATCAATTTCTTGAAAATTAGCCTAGCATAAGCCTAGTGTATTTCCTTGGAAACAGCATGAGAGGTCCCACTCTGAACAAATTAGCTAAGGAGATTTTCCCCTGCAGAAGGACTGTGTGCCTGAAATTCATTGGGCTCATCTTAAGGAAATATTTCACAGACCCTATTAAGGTAGCCTCCTTAGTACTTTTTGTTGATAGCCTCTATATTTTCTTCATGGATGCTGAGACATGTATGGTAAGAAGAAATGATTACAAAAATCATTTAAAAAAGATTAAAGCAGACATTTCTAAAGCATGTAGGATGAAATGTTCACTTGAAGATTTCCAGCAGCAACTTTTACCAGTCTTTTAATTTCTCCCAAATAATTTTTGAGGCATCTTTATTTCAGTACCTGCCAAATCATCACACAAGAAACAAGTGGCAGTGTTGTTGCTTAAAATGCAGCATGAAACAAAGGTTACAGCCACAGGGACCGGCAGTATACATTATGATGGAGAATGAAGGAGACTTGGCAAATGAAAATCTCTCAACACCAGACACCAAGAGAGAGAGTTAAATGTGTTACATACATATCAATGTCAACTTCTGTAATGAAAAACAACATTGACTGAAGATCAATTCAGGAAATGGTTTTATATTCTTGTGCTGAATTTGTTAGTTGCACTAAACTGTCAAAAGAACAAACAGAAAATGTGCAAGTCTGATCATAGAGGCCTGCTGCTTGGTAGTAGAGGAGATTAGCCAAGTGACCCTTTGCTGGTCAAGTCAAGCACTGGCTTTTTAAATTAACCAACAAGTAGGTCCTGGGAGGAATTCAGCTTATAAGAAAAACTGGTCTCAGGTTCAAACTAGAGGAAAAGAGATTCCACCTAAATATTAGGAAGAACCTCCTGACAGTAAGAGCTGTTCAGAAGTGGCATACACTGCCTCAGAGTGTGGTGGAGTCTCCTTCTTTGGAGGTTTTTAAATAGAGGCTGGATGGCCATCTTTCGGGAATGATTTGATTGTGTATTCCTGCATGGCAGAGGGTTGTGCTAGATGGCCCTTGTGGTCTCTTCCAACTCTATGATTCTAGGTTCTGGTCAGTACAACCTACTATAAAAAGATCAACTCTGCCTACTGGCATTGTTCTGCTGGCTATGCAGAGATCTTCCTCTCACACAGTCTAGGCAAAGTCATACCAAAAATCAGACTCAAGATCAGGGGCGCTTGGGTGCCATGCTGAATGATGTGAGATGTGTGAATTAAAGATGGACCTAAATGGATCCCTTGGTTAAGTCAAACCTTTTCATAGTTTCAAAAGGGAGACACTTTCAGAGACTCTTGGCAGGTGGGTGAAATTTCTTAAATTTTGGAGGAAGACACTGTTGGCAGCCATCATCTCTTTCTTTCTTTTTCTTTTATCTTTCTTTCACCAAGAATGTCTCTGGAAATCATGTTAAATCTTGATGTAGCATCAGTCTCATTGGGCCATTCTCAACTAGGGATGCTCCCAGGTTGCTATTAGTAGAAGTGTTGCCAAAACATTTTAACAGTTAAAAGAAACAATAAATGCAACTCTTATCCATATAGAAAGTCTCTTCTCCTTCCATACTGAAAAATTTAAGATATTTTGCCCCTGACCACAGATATCTTTTGGAGGAATTTGTGTCCCTTCTTACCCCAAAGAAGTGTGGGCCAAATACTTTGGCCTAGGACTAGATTGAGAATATACTCTTAGCTTTTCTGATTGCATCACAGGTTGTATTCTATTTAATGACCTTTTGCAAGGTACTTTTCAATCATAGGCGGCCATTATGTACAATGTTCCCATGTAAGACACACTATCATATTGTTAAGTTCTAATGTTGGGGTCTGGGAACAAGCCCAGTGGAAGAATAGAATGGAAGTACTCATTGGTTTGGCTCATCTATGGCCAGCTGCTTCCTACTGGAAGAGAAGGCAAAGGTCTCATCTATATGAGCCTAAAAAATGGATTGCTCTGCAGTAATAGCAATTCACAGCAGCTGTTAATTGTTTCTCTGGCAAATTCTATTCCCCTATCTTTATTTTCCCAGGATTAACTTTTCCCATCTGAATTTTCATGGATTAATCTTCCCCAATATTCAATCTGAGTTTTCAAGAACCCACTTCTTGGAGCAAGAAAAAGGTCATTCTTCCTAAATCGAGAGGACTGGTAGATTAGGGACAAATATTATGTTTTATAAAGGGCTAGTTGTGGCTAATTTTGCATGTCATAAATCTTGCATGTAAGAGAGAACTTCATCTGATTCTGGGATCCAAATTGTTCTCATCTTTGTACTGTATTTTCTCTGAAATTCATTGATTTTCCAAATTTTGGTATATGGTGCCTTCTCATATCAGATACTTGATTCTCTGTTTATCTGCTGGGATTTAAATATTCTTTAAGGCTAGGCTGGTGGATTCAATGACAGGTCTTTCTCTGTATCACCAACTGTGAAACTCCCTCCCAAGAGAGGTCCATCTGGCTCCATCCCTTCTGAGTTCTGACTTTCCTGTAGGCAGTGAAGGCTGTCTTTCCCTCTCTTTTTTTTTTCTTCTTCTTCTTAATCTCTAGTTCTTAAAATTAGGAGTGGCTGCTCTGTCTGTTTTTAACTGTAGCTTTAGAACAATTTTTTTTAAGGAGAATTTGTTTGTTTGGTTTGTGTTTTTAGTCTTGTATTTTATTATTTCAAATATTGTTATCCATTGAACATTGATTTAGGGGACCTGGTGGCCTGTGAGGGGATAAACAAATGCTACAAATAGCTCATCTTTGGTTATACCTTCTAGCCCACTTGGGCAAAAAGAAAACCAAATTTTCACTTCCAACTTTTCCTCCTCCCTGTTCAAGAAAAACAGCTCCTTTCTTTCCAAATGAATCTGCCCACACATGTTCTTCAAAAGATCTCTTGTTTGCATCGGTGACCTATGTTTTTTTGTTGTGCTTAACAATTCCTAGAACTGAATTGTTCTGTGTACTCATATTTTTAACAAAAAATCATTATAACAAGGAGGTGCTAACATGTTTCAAGATATTCACAATATGTAAAATTGCAGTAGGTTGTGCTCTATAAAATCACTTGGAAGGGAATAGGCACTTACTCTTCCTACTATTTATCCGGTGGCCAATAAATGCTGGCTGGCTGGCTGTTGAGCACAGCAGTAGAAAATCAAATGTGGACGGTAAATGAAACCACTGTAGACCTGAACAGGAACACTACAATATTTTTGTTGTTATTTATTGGCACTGATCCTTTTCCAGGCTAAGCATAGGCTTAAATTTGAATCCTGTTGATTAGTTCCAGGTAGGAGACCCATGGAATGAACTACCATGGAGACAACATGTAGGTAAATCCCATTGATTCAACTGGCCTATGCTAGTTGGGCATAAAAATAGGATTCAGACCCTAGTACCCTGATCCTAATAATTTTATTTGATTTCAGCCAGAATATTTGCAAGTAAAAAAATTCTTAGGATTGCAGCATTAGACCGATTCATGAAGCAATCCTTGTAAAAACTCTCTGCATCACCCAGCAGCTCCAGGTGCACAGAAACATCCCCGGTCTCATGACTGTAGTAGCACTTTTCACCATGATGGAGAGAGAAATGTTCAGGTACAGACCAGCCATGCACAAGCACTGATATACTTAAACAGAATCTCCATGGACATTATTGCCTCAAAAGAACAAGGCAATCCTTCATGCTTCCAAAAGACTTTATCAGATGCAGCCTCTTTAAATGTTCTTTTGCCAGCATTAAAAAAAAAGTCTTTTTATGCCAGCAAAAGAACATCCTAACCCCCCCTCCCGCACCTACCTTGTAATCCTGGCAAAGGCTCCGGGCAATAAAGAGGAAGTGAACGGAGCCCTGTTCACGTCCTCATTTAAAACCTCACACAATTTAATCGTGTTGGAACTTCAAACTTAAAAACAAAAATAAACATCTAAAAGTTACACTAAGCACCCAAACACACTGTAAAAGTCCCATATAACCCAGAGAGGGTCATAAAAAGAGCGAAACTTACCAGGATGTCCTGATCTCACACAGAAGTATTTGCGCCAGAGCGGCTATTGTCAGGGTAAGTATGTGATTTAAATGGCCTGAGGTATTGCATGCTGGCAATGCCAGCAAAAAAGCAGCAGGAGGATCTATTGATGGCTTAAGCCATTGATTAAAAAATATGTGATGTTGCCTCCTTATAACTACAAAAGGGCAATGTCATCTGAGCCGTGCGCCCTTTCACAATTATGTGGCATCCTTATGATGCTATATTTTCCTCACCTGATAAAGTCCAAAGTGATAAAAGTAATAAAAGAAGAGATCTCCTCTTAAATTTTACAGTCTCCAGTTGATGGACATTGATGTGTACTGATTTCAATTACTGCCACTCATATGTGGACAGGGGTGGGGGAGCAGATTCTGGTTTAAAAGGGCATTCATATGTCAGTCATTAGGAAAGTTACATTCAGCTATATGAAGAAGGTTGCTTCTGGTTTTGAAAAGGGGATCCATTTGGGGTAGGTTGACCATATTTCCTTGAGACAAAAAACCTGACATTGGATGGCAAAAATGGGATGGTGCTGCTGGCAGTCTCCTGTCCAAATACCAACCAGTGCTGACCCTGCTTAGCCCAAATCCAAAAACCAAAATGGAGGCTGAAACAAGTAACAATCCCACAAAATGGTGCTCCCACCAAAAGCTACACTCCCAAAAGAACAACTGCTACAACATGCCAACCACAACATGGCTCTCCTGCCAAAAAACACCAGCCTTCAAAGGTGACCACACGCTATTGGCAGCCCAGAAGGAGAAAACCTTCCCACCAATAGACCATACACAGAGCATTCAACAGTCATTTGAAAAGAGCAACCCTCCAAAACAGGAAAGGGAAGAGCGACCCCCTTCCATCCCCACTCCCCAAGACGGAGAAGCAGGGCCAGGGTGGCGCAAGGAGCCCTCTTTCTCCCTCACTCCCACCAGCGCCACAACACTAAACAAGCACAACAAACAGCCAACATCAAACAACAGACATGAAAAAAAAGACTAGATCACAACCCCAAACAGCAGGCAAATGCCCACACATAACACACAAAGGAGATTATCAGACGTGTCCAATAACCCGGGACAGGGACAAGGGGAGATCACTATCAGTCTCCCTTTTTCAGATGATGTCGTCCCTGTCCAGGAAGCTCCCATCCTGCTCCCACCCACCCCCACTTCTTCTTATTCACAGCTTAAGCCATGAATAAGAAGCCTGTTCTGTTATCATAACAGAATCGTGGGCATTAGAAAATGTCCCCCGTTGTGCTGGCGCAATGCCAGCAGCACGTGACGTCACCAGGAGGTCCAGGCCGAAGACTTCCGGGTTCGATAGGGACAGCCAGGTGAGTGTCACCCTTCCCCCCCTCCCCGGGTTACTTGGTGTTTATATTGTGTGTTTTGGGGCTTGCTTTTCTGTTTTGACATTTGGTTTTGTTTTTATTTTCAAATTTCCTGTGCAATCATTCTCTCGTGAGAACGAGCGGGATTTGGCTTCACTGCAGTAAAAGCAGTGACAGCTTTATGACAGCTGCCTTTACTGCAGTGAAGCCGAGGGGAAGGGGAGCAGCTCCTATAACAGAATAAGGCAAGTGTGTGAAAAAATTTTGTTCATTCTGTTACAGGCATGGGAGTGGGATGGGAGTGGTACGGGTGGAGGGGTAGCGGTACAGAAACAGTTTCACACCTGATAATCTCCAAACACACAAACCTGGCTCTCATAAAAACAGAAGGGATCGCTCTTGCTTCACTCTCTGCATGATCAACCCAGCCAAGGCCTGCACATACATGTGTGTGCATGCACATCAGCCTACACATACCCTCAGCTCCCGAAAGCAACATCCCAAGCACATACATGCACACACATACACAAGGAAAAAATGGCAGGAATAATGACACCAACCAGAGATGTGAATTCCACACGTAGACCACCAAGATACAGTCCCAAACAGGACCGGTTTAAGAGATTTTGGAGGGTCCTGCAACGCTTTTATTTTGGGGGGGCCATATGTTTATCTCAGGTCAATATAACCTAACCCAACCTAAGCTATTCACAGTACAGGGTATTCAGATTATTACTAATAATGTTTTTGCAGGAGGAGGAGGGTTAATACGGGGCCCCCACAATGATGGGGTCCCCCTGTGAATGCTGATGCCACCGGTGCCTTAAACTGGCCCTGGTCCCAAACTATAACAGGCAACCAAAAACAATGAGGAACTGAAGCCAACAAAACAAAAAAGTGGGGAGGAGCACCATCACAACACAGACACAAATCATGCAGCAGCCACACACACATACGCACACACAAAGCTCCTCAAAAGCTCTTAAATGGGGGGGGGGAATAAAGTGACAACCACAACAAAATGCAACCAACACACAAACCCCAGGCAGAAGAAAAACCCACCACCTGGCAAGGGAAGCCCTGCACTCTGTACAAGCACACAACACACCCAATGAACAATTCAAAGAAAAGATGAGTAGAACAAAAGGTCAGTGTGTGTGTGGGGGGGGGGAGAGAGAGACATTCCCAGTCCAACGCCAGTTGGCAAGGATAATGAGTCAGACAGACAGCCTCCTTACCCTATATAAAGTGAGGCAAGTGGCGGCTGAAACCCAGTGCTCGTCTGCCCACCAACAGCAACTGGGGGGGGTGAGGGTTTGCTCTCTGCTACTTGCGCTCCTGCTTCTGCTACCTGGGGTATTTGGCGGGAACAGCAAGAGTGCCCCACGCATGTGTGTTTTGCTGTGTTTGGGCAGGAGTTCTGGCCAGTTTTGCTTTGCATGCTAATTTGCATGGTTTGCACCCGCTTGCTATTTGCACAGAAATTTTAGCTATCACACTTCCAAAACAGGACAAAATTGGCATTTCTATGAAAATGATGGGACAGTTGGCAAATATGAAAAAAAAGAGACTGTCCCTTTTAAAACTGTACATATGGTCAGCCTAATTTGGGGCCTGGAAATCTTGGGAGGCAGGTGAGTGAGAGTGGGCTCTGTATTCTTGGGAGAGATGGATGTAGCCCTTGGATCTCTGGAGTTTGTCCACCCCTGAGCTACACAGCTAAGAAGGAGAAGCAAGAGGTTTGCATTGATTTCAATTTTTTAAGGAGCCAAATACTAGATGCATTGGTACTGCTCAGTGTTTGCCATGATTTCATTAAACAACCCAACTCACAAAAATATTTGGCAACTTTTTTACTGCACGGCGTATCAGGGAGGAATCAAGCAAAATCAGATGACAATAACAACCTCCCAAGCACCTTTGAAAATCTAGAAGAGCTGCAAGAAAAAAACTGGCTACTAGATCCATGCAAATAGCAGCTGTGAGCAAACCAAATTGCAGATTAGCTGCTGCCTTCTGCTCATGCTGATAAATTTTCAGCTTGGCCTTCTGTTCCTAGAAAACTATTAAATAGCATCTAGTCATATTCAGCAACACTGATATATCAGTCTCTCTGACAGCTTTCTTAATAGTAGTACCACGCTGGTGCCCTTTGGTATTTTATATAAATTTCACATAAAGCAAGATTCAATAGTGTACACAGCTACATAGCTACAGTCAACCTGGGGGGGGCATTCTTTAGTTATACTACTGGCACAGAGGTACAGCAATATAGGTCCTTCCCACCTGGCCAGGATAACACAAGTCTTGTGCCCAGTGAAGAAGAATAAGATATGGCTGCTCTTCCACATCAGCATCACACTTCTTGAAAGTAGAGCAATGCTGTCATGGGGAGAATCCACATGGGCTCCTCCCTCATGGTCAATAATGAGTAGGAAGGTGTCATGCTGTAGTAACTTCCATGCTACCTGTGTAACATAAGAAGGCACTTTTGCTCAGAATAAAGCTGAATGCCTAAAGTGGTAGATCATTTAGGTTCTTTAGTTTGAAACTGAGGGCTTGCCTAGAAAGGCAATATAATGTGGATTGGTGAGCAGTAACGCCAATTCACAGCAGTGTTCATTTGTCTCCACAGGTTCTTTTCTGCAAGATCACTGGTATGCAAAGCTAGCCGTGTTTGATGTTCACACGGAGGCATGCCTGCAAATCAAAATGGTGACTGTGAGTGAATTACTCACATTTTTATTCTCCACAAGTTGCTGCTGCTGAACAGGGTTTTTTTAAACAGTAAATCTAAGGTTCAGAAGTGCAACCTTCCACTTAAATAATTTTTTAAAAAACCTGCTTCATTGCCTCAGTGCCGTGAAAAGCACACGATCGCTACTGCAAAAATCCAACATGACGATTCAGGCCACTTCATTGCTGACAATCTCTACACACACACACACTTCCAACCAATCAGCTTTCCACTTCTGCTCTTATCTGGGAATGCGTTGCAATCCGAATCAGTTGTCCCAGTGAGCAAGACTATGCATTTCCCTCACATTATTTTAAAAAATTGGATAAAGATGTGAAGGCTTTTCCCGTGCAGTATATTGGGGGGTTGGGGGTTGGGGGGGGGGGCTTCCGAATATGGTGAATCACCGTGGGATCCCATTTGGACAAAAGGTATTCTCCTCAAATTCTCTGAGGAGTATTTTCACCATTCAGACAAGCCCTGAAATAATATTGCTACTAAGCCATAGCCATTTAGAAGCCAATAGGAAGCCAGCAATAGAACAAGGGAGGTAGCAGAAGCATAGAAAGAGCATAGAAAGGACCTAATAGGCATTCCAAGTGGCTATGTTGGACCCATAGCTTTGTACACTAAGCATTTATTAGAAGACACAGCAAGGTTATTAGCCTATACCAGTGATGGGAGGATATGTAGCCTTCTAGATGTTATTTCTCCTACTGTCATCATTCCTCACAATTGACTGTGCAAGCTATGACTGATGGGAGCTGTTGTCTGGCAACAGCTTGAGAACTGTGGATTCTCCACCCTCGTCTATACCCTCCATTGGTGACTTGCCAGGCTCAAGGTGTTCCAAGCTCAGGCAGACAGAGACAAGAGAAATTATCACCGAAGGAGGGGATACAAATCCAGTTCTGCTTTCCAAATAGTTTTTTCAGTCCTCCTATTCTTCAGACAGTATGACAGAATGAGACAAAAATTTAAACAGATGATCTATTTTATATGGTTTCTGAGTGCTGGGTAACACATTCATTAGAAAAAAATGGAAACAGAGATCAAGAAACATCAAATAACATTATGCTCCAGCCAGATCCCATTTCTGCCACTGGCCATTTAGAAGCTGGATGAGCCAATACAGGAAATACCTTGAAAAGCTGGTCTGTGCTTTCAGTTTAAAACATAATTATTATTTCAGATCATATCCTGAGGTGTTTGGTTTGGGTTTTGTATTTCAGCCCACACCCTTCTCAACACTCCTATCCATAATGAATCCAGATAAACAAGCAAAAAAGGTCTGTGGTTAATGGGGAAAGAAGCTTCATTCTGCCACCAGACATTCCTCTGTGTCATCAGATCCACAGAGTCCTAACTTTGCACTTCGCTACCAGGTCAATCAACGTGCCGGCAAGGCTACTGCCATCCAGTCCCAAGATTCTGCAAGGATGACAAATGTGATGTTCTATGCAGTTGACTGGGATAAGGACTGGTCCCTGCAGTCTGGCTAATGGCAGGGCTGAGAAACCTGTGGCCTCCAAAGATGCTGTTAAACTCCCATCAGCCTTGTTTGGTGTTAACTGCCACCAAGTCAACTTCAGCTTATGGCAACCCTATGAATGAGAGACCTCCAAGTCACTTTATCATAAACAGCCCTGCTCAGATCTTACAGACTCAGGGACGTGGCTTCCTTGATTTGAGTCTATCCATTTGGGATGTGGTCTTCCTCTTTTCCTACTGCCTTCTACCTTACCAAGCATTATTGTCTTTTCTACTGAGTCATGTCTTCTCATGATATGGCCAAAGTACAACAGTCTCAGTTTAGTCATCTTGGCTTCTAGGGAGAGTTAAGGCTTGATTTGCTCTAGAACCCATTTATTCGTCTTTTGAGCAGTCCACTGTATCCGCAAAACTCTTCTCCAGCACCACATTTCAAATGGATTGATTTTCTTCCTATCAGCTTTCTTCACTGTCCAGTTTTCACAACCATATATAGAAACTGGAAAAACGATGGCATGGACGATCCTAACTTTAGTATGCGACAATATATCTTTACACTTCAGGATCTTGTCTAGTTCCTTCATAGCTGCCCTTGCAAGTCCTAATTTCTTGACTGCAGCCTTCATTCATCTTAATTACTGAGCCAAGACATGGAAAATCTTGAACTATTTCAATTGTTTACTTTAAAGTCATGTAAATCATCTGTGGTCATTATTTTTGTTTTCTTGATGTTCAGCTGTAAACCTGACTTTGCACTTTCTTCTTTGACTTTCTTCAGTAATTGTCCCAGATCTTTGCCATTTTCTGCTAGTAGTATGGTGTCATCTGCATATCTGAAATTGTTGATGTTCCTTCCTCCAATTTTCACACCTCCTTCCTCTGAGTCTCATCCTGCTTTATGTATTACATGTTCAGCGTACAAGTTAAACAGATATGGTGATAAATTGCAGCCTTGCCTGACCCTTTTGCCAATTAGAACCCATTCCATTTCTCCATATCCTGTCCTGATGGTAGCCTGGTAAGACATGGTATCAGAAGTTCAGCAGCAGCTGGAAGGCCAAAGGTCTCCCACCCTTTGGAGTGTGATGTCTTGCCTTAGTTTACACTAGCAAATGAAACTGGAGGAGGAATTACAAATTAGTTTGAATTATTTTAACCTTGAGGGCCTTGTTTTTGTTTTGCTTGTTTATTTTAATTCTTTAATTATATTCCCCTGCGATGCTCGATCCTGAACATTTAGAACAGGGCACTATAGAAAGAGACTATTTTAAATCTGATAGTGGATAATGTGCAAAGATTTTGTCTAGTTTTCCTTTCCGAATTCTGGAGAGAGTCTTGTCTTCTAGTTGCTCTGATGTGAAATCAACTTAAACTTATGAATGAAAGACCTTGGAAATTCAGGGCTATGGATTACTTGATTGAATCAATTCGTCTGTAATGTGATGGATAGTCCTTGTCCTGTTACTTCTAAAATGGCTGCTAAAACAGATGAACTTAAAATATTTAGTGCAGATGTGATTGAAAAATCCAATAGGATTCCTAAAACAACAACTCCTATCACAAAAGGGCAGAACAATCATTAGTATTGGTGGTGTACATGCATACATACACACACAACTACATCCTACTCTTTGTCAATATAGGTTGCACAGCAGAGGTTCATCAGTCCTGGGGACTCGAAAGAAGTGCTTTGAGAACTGAGTACTTCTAATAAAAACAAAGGCAAAGGTGAGGAACTGTTAAAATGTCTCAAAAGAACATAATGAAAGAAAATAATCTCTTTATTTATACTATAAACCTTTAGCCTACTTCTTCTCACAATTGAGTTAGATCCAGACTGAGACATCCTTATTGTAGACAAGCCATTGAAATAACATCAAGCCTCACTAACTTGGCTCAGTGATTTCAGTGGGTCTACTCTAGGCATGACAAAGCTGGGATCCAACCCAAAGTATGTTGCAATTGGCAAAAAGTGTAACAAGATTACAAATATATATATATATATATATATATATATATATATTAAACACAAGGTTTCCAAACATTTCCTGAAATTCTCAGTATGTACAATAGCAGTTCACTAAGGAGATTATCAGATGCATCAAAAGTAGTGTTATAACAACACCAAGAGATCACAAAAGGGCTTCCTTACCAGACGGCGACATTTCCCCATCATTATGCACTCGTTCTGCTGCCATTCTGTAATTTTTGATTGCTGTAATTTATTGATGGGGAGAAGCTGTCAATAGATCCCCCATTCCATTTGTGTTACGGACTTGCCAGTGTGAAACAAAGTGCCCTGTGCTGCTGGCGAGATCCCAGCGTCAATGGGCGGTCCCTGCCAGAACACTTCCGGGTGAGATCAAGGCATCCAGGTAAGTGACACACTTCTGTGCTTCATGTAACTTATTTTTTAGTATTTTTGTTTTTATTTTTGAATTTCCCACACTCGCGTCTTCTCACGAGAATGGGCGGGATTTTGATCCAGGAAGTGAATGGCTCCATTCAATCCTGGGCTGCCTGAACTACAGGACAGGAGGTAAGCATGGTTGGGAGGATGATTGTTACGGGACAGGGACAGGAGTGGAGATTGTGGGACAGGAATGCTTTTTGCGTTCCTGTCTGATACTCTCCAAATTAAAGTTGCAATTCATTTCTGATTATGAGCTGGAAAATGAAATAACCACTCTCATTTAATAGACTTCCTTCTATTATAACAAATAAACCTAAACATGTATGTAAACAAAGTAATCATCTTTTAAAGATTTATTAATTTATTTTTAAAAATAAAGTAATCCACTTTGGATGATTACAGACTTTTGAGTTTGTTCTTTTGAACAATATTACTTGATTCATCTGGCATCTCCAGAAGATACAATTTGAGTTAAATAAAAATTTCAGCACTTGTATGGCTGGCTCTCATGAATAGAAATGCATTTCTGTGTACTACATTTTTTATTTTAAGATGCAATTAAGACTGTAACAAGTTAAAAAGTATATAAGCGGGGAGAGGGGAGGAAGGCCTTTGTTTTCAGGCAACCAAACATAAGCCATTTCCCAAAGTTGGCTTATGTTAGCAACAGTGTGCCAGGTGACTGGCAATGTTCCTCACAGAACTGGCCAGGTCCAAACCCATGGCTTGTAGACATCTTTCCTCAAAGCCAAGTGTTGTAGATGAGTTGCCCAGGGAGCAGAAAGCCAAGCCTGCATCCTCATGGAACCAGTAATATTCCAGGGCACCCACTCATGGTGCCATGCTCTGAGAGTCCCTCAAAGCAGGTAAACTGAGGCCTGGCCAGATCTGAAGAGCTGGTGACCTGCCTGCTTCCCACCTGTAGTATTTGCCACAGCTGGAGAATGGCTAGTAACGTTCTCTAGAGACAGGGCCCTTTGAACAGGAAGGCTGATACATCACCCCTTGCATTCTGCTGCCTGAGGGAAATGCTTTGCTCTGCCTAACAGGGGGGTCAGCCCTGCTATTGGTACATTCCAATCAAAGTCCTGAATTGCAGTCCATCATCATCATTTGTGGATATGCAGCCTGCCTTGAGATGATGGGTCTATATCTGCTATCCTACTCACATTTGCCTGTGATCTCACTGAGCTTAATGGACCTTAGACATGCATAGGATTGTGCTCTAGAGTAATGCACATGGGCTGGACTTAAGTCTTTTGTGGATTATACCATAATTGTTTTATTCATTACCTGTCTCTTCATTTCAGTCGTGTTTGCTTCAACCCCTTTAAATAATGCCATCAATCACTGTGACTCATAACCTTCAACTACAGAATCATTTAGCATTTGGTAAACAAATATGCAAACTGTATACCTCTAAACAATCTATTTGCCTAGCTTTTTCACCTGCTTCTTTTTGCACTTCTTTTTGCACTGTAGATAACAAAATGTTGTGACAAGAACTCAATAACAGGCAAGGGCAAGAAAAGCAGAGAGTAATGTAACGAAGAAAGAAGCACACAATCAGACCACAATCATATACCAAAGAAAGCATGGGAAACAGGGAGCCATCTACTCAGACCAAGGAATACTGAATTAGCCAATGAGAGGCTGATATAGGAAACAAACAGCCAATGGGGGACTCTAGTGGGACTGTTTGGGGAGGGGGTTTTCAGGGAGAACAGTGACACTATTGTGAAGTAGAAGGCTTTCACGGCTGGCATCCATCGATTTTCTCTGGGGGGTTTTCTGGGCTGTGGGGCTGTGTTCTAAAAGAGTTTATTTCTCATGTTTCGCCTGCATCTGTGGCTGGCATCTTCAGAGAATGGTTGGGTAGGAATGTGGACACAAAATGTTATTTAAAAATACAGAAATTCTGGACCAGGCCAACAACTATCATGTCAGAATGCACAGAGAAGCTATTGAAATCCACAAACACCTGGACAACTTCATCAAGAAAGAAGAAACCCTAAAAGTAGACAAAATCTGGCTCTCAGTTTTGAAAAACAATAGAATCAAAACTCAACACTAACAAATGAACTCCACCTAGGGACAGGGGGGTTTCCAGCAGATAATGGCCCATCAACCAACCATTAGCCAAACAGACACTCATTCTCCTTGCATATCTACACCGAGAAACTAACCATTCAAATACACAAATTTACATATACTCCCCAACAGGGGTTCACAGTATATAATCCCCACACACACTCGTACCCAACCATTATCTGAAGATGCCAGCCACAGATGCAGGTGAAATGTCAGAAATAAACACTTCCAGAACATGGCCTCACAGCTCAGAAAAAAACCCAAAGAAAACCTAGTCACACTATTGGCTTGTGTTGCACCTCTGTTGTTGAACCTATAGAGCAGAAGCAACCAAAAAAACTTTTTCTTTTCTCGCCCCTTCTCCTTCTACTGCTAGTATTATCAGTTCTAAAAACAGAGGTGTTCTCTGTAGCCTCTTGCTCAAGGTGAGACATGTGACTAAACAGGACTGAGAGTGAGGGAAACTTTGCTCTCTCTCTCTCTCTCTCCCCCCTATTCTTTTGCCACTGAGAGAAAAGGAAAACCTTGCTTGGGTGGGTTATATCTATTTGCTTTTATTTTCTGTTCTAACTCAGAATTAGCTTTATTCCCTGCAGAAAGCCCTGTCCCTTTCCAGGGAATGGCTGTAAATTTTCTGGATATTTATTTTCTCTTGCTTTTGGTAGGTTTAGAACTGAAGGAAGGATGGGTCAGGAAGAAGGAATAATGTATTAGTGATGCGTATGTAAAAAAAATATGTGAACTGTTTAAAGCTGTAATCCTAGATGTTCTTTTACTGGAAGAACATAGGCCTTGCTGAGCTTGATAAACACCCAAATAACTTGGTATCAGATTGTGACAAGAAAACAGTTTGTAATAGCATCAGTATAATTATAGGCATAGTTACTTGGAAGTAAGCCCTGTTGTTCCCTGTTGGAATTTATATACACATAAGCATGCAAAGGAGTGGAGTCTTAGGACTTTTTCAAATGGTTGGAACCCCCCTCCCCCGGAGGTCGGGAGAAGAACGGGCCTGTCGTGCTTAGAGAGCCCTGTTTCAGACAGCCCATCCTCCTCCGGCCTCCTTCCGGCCTCCTCCCAACCTTCCCCTGGGCTGCTGGCGCCTCTTTTTATTGCTGGAAAACCTCTGTCCGTAAAAAGTGGTGCTCACAGTATGGAGGAAGCACAGGGGAAGGTCAGGAGGAGGACGGGACTGTCTGAAACGGGGCTGTGTAAGTGCGGCAGCCTCGTTCTTCTCCTGACCTCCTGGGGGGGGGGGTTCAACCATTTGAAAAAGTCCTTAGAGGGTAACATAAATCAAAACAGCTAACCTAGAATCAGGGATTACAAATGAGGCCAGGAGTTCCATAATAT
Source organism: Gambelia wislizenii (assembly GCA_030847615.1). NCBI lineage: Eukaryota > Metazoa > Chordata > Lepidosauria > Squamata > Crotaphytidae > Gambelia > Gambelia wislizenii. The sequence goes on along the minus strand of JAUMIR010000002.1, from coordinate 190,561,958 downwards.
TGAAGAAGATGCCTTCAAACTTTTGTGAAGAGGGGGAGATTCTGCCTTCTCCCCTTCCTTTTCTGGACCCTTTTAAGGCAGAACATTCATCCCATTTCTGTCAAGGATGCTTTTTGTGCTGAGATTCCTGCATACATTTCATAAGGGTGAGAGTTGGCTGGTTTTCCTCTTTGTAGCCTTCCTCAAAGAAATGCCATGTGTAGAAAAAGTTATTAATTGGGAGATGAAATTGCCCCTCACTCTCTCTGAGACAAGTCTATTAAGACGGATGGCCATCTGTATTCTCATGCCTTATGAGGAGAGACTTAGGGAGCTGGGTATGTTTAGCCTGGAAAAAAGATGGTTAAGAGGCGATATGATAGCCCTGTTTAAGTATTTGAAGGGGTGTCACGCTGAGGATGGAGCGGGCTTGTTTTCTGCTGCTCCAGAGACTGGAACATGGAGCAATGGATGCAAGCTGCAGGAACAGAGATTCCACCTCAACATTAGGAGGAACTTTTTGACAGTAAGAGCTGTTCAGCAGTGGAACACACTCCCTCGGAGCGTGGTGGGGTCTCCTTCCTTGGAAGTCTTTAAACGGAGGCTGGATTGCCATCTGTCGGGGATGCTTTGATCATGATTTCCTGCATGGCAGGGGGTTGGACTGGATGGCCCTCTTGGTCTCTTCCAACTCTACAATTCTATGATTCTATGGTTCTATGATTCCTGCTTCCCCAACACTTCCAATGTAAAGGGCCTATTCACACTACCCAGTTATAGCACTATGATATCACTTTAACTGCCACGGCTGTATCCTGTGAAATCCTGGGGGTCGTGGTTTGGTCAAGGGCACTAGAAGAACTCTTTGGCTGAGAATTCTAAATGCTCCTCCCTAAATTGCCAACCCCAAGATTTCCCAGGATGAATCCATGGCAGTTAAACCAGAATCACTGTGCTATAATTGTATAGTGTGAAAGGAACCAGAATCTCTGTTATATGAGCGATCAGAGCGAAATGGCATAGTCCTAAAAAATGTTAGAATGAGCTGCCAGTGAAAAATACCATTTTTAATCCTACATTTTAAAAAAGTCCATTAGTAATTTTGAGCATAGAGTAGGCTAGCTAGTTTTTCCGTTACTATTTTTTTTTCTTGTATGCTTTAAATTTAACTTGGCAAAAAACTTTGATGAGGGCATACACTGAAAATCTATCCACTTAGCACTTTATGTGCTATGACTGTGCTGAACATATAGTCCAGGTATGAGTTTGTTAACAGAGAAAATGACCTTGGACTTTATCAGGCCAGGCAAATATGGTGTCATACAGATGCCTAATGATTGTGAAAGGGCACACATACCAGATGACAAAATTCTTTCGCTATCATATACAGTACTGTGAAAAAGCCATCCTTTTTTATTGATGACCAAAGCTGTCAATTGCCAGCGTTTGAAACTTTTTGCCATTGTACTCATGTGAAAGCAGTGTCAATAGGCAAACACTTTCAGGTGAGATCGGGACAGTCAGGTAGGGGATGCTGTCTTCATGGGGCGGGGGGAAGCATGTACTTGGGACTTTGCAAGTGTTTTTCTGTGCTTCTGTGTAATTTTTGTGGGTTGTTTTTTTTTTTTATGTATTTTTGAATTTCCCATGCCCATGTCTTCTCGCGAGAATTGTGGAGAGTTGGAACCTGGAAGTAAATGGAGTTCCATTAATGCTCCATTATTGCTGGGGATGCCTCTTTTACACTGCTGAAGGTACGTCTGGTAGAGGTGGTGGATCTTTTGCCAGCATAAAAACATTTAAAAATATAAAAGGATTGTTCTGGAGGGTAGTATGATAAAGGAGATTTTCAGACGCGATTTTCGGCAGGATATATTCCAAAACAGCTCCGTTGCTGCCGTGCAGCAGGGAAGCAGTTTCAGACGCCGCCGTCCCTCTGCCAACCCCTCCGTGTCACTTCTGTGACAGAATGGAGGAAACCACATCGTATTTCACTCACGGGCAACAACAGTGAATGAAATATGACATGGTTTCCTCCATTCTGTCACAGAAGTGACATGGAGGGGTTCGGCAGAGGGACAGCATCGTCCAAAACTGCTCCCCTTCTGCACGGCAGCAATGGAGCTGTTTTGGAATATATCCTGCTAAAAATCATGTCTGAAAATCTCCAAAGTCTTCTTCCTTCTAAAAGACACTTCCCTCCTGTTCCTTTTCACAGGAAAATACGTATAGACAGAACCTTTGGCAAAGGGAAGTAGGCACTGCCAGACAATCATCAAAATATGATTTATGAGAGCATCTGTTCTAGGAAGTAAACTTAAGTTCAAGTTGACCTTGGTAGGATCACACTGGAAGCAATTTGTTTTTCTTTTTTGTTGCTGTTGATATCTCACCCTACTTAAGTGATGTAGCTGTATAAATTGTAAGTCAATATGGGTCCACTCAGCCCTCCATAAATTCCCTTTTGGAGGCTCCCTTTTGGAGGCTAACATTGGTGATCTGTTACCTCACAGCAATGTTGTGATGATAATAAGGAGTATAGCAAATCCATGTACATAGCCATGGGCACAGTGGAGGACAGAGGGATATAATAATTTAATAAATAACATTATCCCTCTTTCTTAGGACTTTATCACACAAGCATGTAAAAATACTGTAATTTCTCAACTGAAGATAGTGAAAGCATAGCAGTATCATTACATTATTGCACTCTGCCACAATCGCACAATACTACTGGTAATGGAACATCGAACAACTACCTACTAGTGCTTCATGAATGGGATTTAAGCTTGTGCTATTGTAACACTTGTTTGGCTCATGCACACACCTTTAAAAAAAAATTCTCCTCCTTCCACAACTTTGTAAGAATTCAGTTTTGGCCATTATCATGAGAAGACACTACTTCAATTAAACAAACAAAAAACAAAGAAATAAACAAAGAAATTAGGAAATTAACAATTAAACAAATAAACAAATAAAAAGGTGACAATTCATTAAATGGGCATCATGGAAGTTCTCTTCACACTCTCCACTGGAAGTTAGATTATGTGTTCTTGTTGGGATGGGGAGGGGAAAAGAGGGAGGAACGCCCATTGTAATATCGGAACTACAGCAGAAATGAATTATCACACAATTGTCAATACCAGGAAAATAGCTATATTAACAGCTGTTCACAGGTTTGCCTGTGAATGCAAAAGTGTGCCACACTAACTATTGGAGCACTCACCAATCAAATGATAAAGTCCTAAGAAAGAGGGATAATGTTATTTATAAAGATGCCATCATGTGATAATGGAAAGCCATTACTGCTACTATCCCAGTATAATTCTGTGATTCAGCTTCGTGTGATAAAGTCTTTAGTGTTAACATTGAGAAGGCAAAGCGGTCATCTCATTTCCCTGCTCCCCACCTTATGTGTGTATTATTGCAACCACAATGCCATGAAAGCTTTAGAAAAACCAAGCCTTCATTTCAATGTGGTGTTCCCACTGGGCAGGAGAAGCCACATATCACCACCACTTTGTTCCTTCACTGCAAATTTCAGAAGACTGGGGGATTAGAACCTCTTCCCCTAACTTCTCAAAAAAAAAAAAACCTCCCTTTTTTCTCCTCATCCCCATATTTTGTCCTAGTTTGGGTGAAAAGGACCAAGCTCAGCCTGTCTCCTTCCCAGCCATTTCCCACCATCAACAGACATCTGCTTCCATATGTTTGAGAAAGCCAATGCCATGATCCTTGGTTTGAGAGAAAACTGGACAAATTTATGCCAGGGTTCAGTAAAGGCATCTTAATTTTTGCCTTCCAAAATCCCTGTTAGTGTCATATGGTTGTTAAGCCAACCAAAAGGGTACAAAAAATGCAACAAGCTCTTGAGATTTTCATATCTGTTTCATCAAGCACCTTGTATAATTGCTAGTCTGGTAAAGCCATAACAATTTCTGTCAGAACCAAAATCAGTCCTAGATATGTCATTTTTTAAATTGCCAGTCTTATGTCTTCTGAGGAACTAAGACAGCAGACACTTAGGACTTTTTCGGACAAATAAAAAGCAACGCTAGCAGCCTCGCAACGTTGCGAGGCTGCAGTGCTGCAGGGCGTCCGTTTCGCATGACGCCCGTCCCTAGCGGTACTGTTGCAGTACCGCTGGGACATTTGAGCGTTATATTTTGGTGATTTTTACTCACGATCGTTGATCGTGGCGAGGCTGCTAGCGTTGCTTTTTATTTGTCCAAAAAAGTCCTAAGAAGCAGATTACTAAAATTGCTGAAAGTCACAGATTTCTTTTTCACCAAAGTAATAAGAGTTGACTGTGAGAACCAGAATGCTGCACCAACATCACTGATAATGATGGATAAGAGGGTACATTCAAACTAAATTGGCTTAGAATGGAAAGGGGAGGAGAATGAAGGAATCCAACAGTGTCTTTGAGACTAACTGGTTTATTTCAGCATGAGTTTTCATAGATATCAATCCACTTGTTCCGAATGCGACAGCATTGTTGAAATCTGTTGAGCCAATGTAGTAACTCACAGATTTATTGTAACATAGCTTTCTGTGGATGGCTATAGAACCCATTTCATCAGATGGAAGTGGGTTTTAGGGCTTCTTTATACTGAGGTGTTACTCCAATAAATCCCTAAGATCAAACAAAACTCCAAACCAACATGGCTACTCCACTGGAAGATAATGCCTGTATGAGGAGTCATTACTCTTCTCCAGAGTTTGTGAAGTTTACTTTTTCAACCACAACTCCCAGAATCCCCCAAACAGCATAGAGACTGGGAGTTGTTGTCCAAAGATGTAATCTTCCTCCTCTCAACAAGATCAATATTCCATACTGTACCTTGGCCTCCTTTGCTTGCTGCCTAGTTATCAACCAGCTGTAGATAAAATTAGTGGTTTTATTCAGGGCAGGTGATGGGTGTGTCCCCAAGCCTATTCCTCATTTAACAGACAATGTGACAAGTAGACAAGGTCTGAAAAATCCAGCGTGGTGTATCAGGATGGCTATATCCTCCCCTTTTTGAAAATTATCTCTGTTACAGAGAACTAATCAAAGCATGAGATCTGTCTCACTTCAGTCCACTCTCATTGTATGCCATCACTTCTGCCATCCATCTTATCTTCAGTCTTTTTGACTCATAAAAAAAATTCCCATAAAAAAAATTATGCCAAGATTTTTTCATAGATGTTGCAAACTCTGGATGTATGGGAAGAATGGTCTTTGCTGATTTTTTTTTTAAAGAACCAGTCAACAGCACCACAAATATTCAAGTTTCACAAATGTATGTTTATAATACAGTGCATGAAAGTTAAATAAGTTCTTCTATGGATTGTGTGATTTAGACTAAAAAGTAGGTGGACCATTAAATTTCTTCAGGGCTCTCCCTGGTAAAGTGTCAAGGTGGCTTACAACATCATGAAATGGCTTAAAAATATTTACTCTCTTACTCACAGGGAAGAGGGAAAGACATTGGTGGAATTTTTGGTTTCAGGTGCCAAATACCTTGGCTACCCTAGGCACAAGGAGCGATTCCTCTACCTGTGGCAGAAAAATATATTGGAGGACTATACCTGGATTTCTTTCTGGCTACAATAAACAAGTGTTGTTTTTTCCTCAAGGCTGTAGAATTTGGGATTACTCAAATTAAACTAGGCATGGGTAGGAAACCTAGATATAGATATAGTAATGCAAAAAATGGAATGTATAAATATATAAACATACTAGGGGTGAGCAAGCTAAAGTGGACAGGAATGGGACACTTTGATTCAGATAACTATGCAATCTACTACTCAGGAAATGAAAGACAAGAAGAAATGGGGTGGCATTAAAAATGAGGAGAGATGTAGAAAGATCGATCAAAAGATAAATGTGAAGTCGAATTGAATCATGCCAATAAAACTTCAGGAAAAACCAATCAACATTATCATAATCCAAGTCTATGTGCCAACCATAGAGGTAGAAGAAGAAGAAAATGAGAGATTCTACAATGGAGTACAGGAAGAAATTGACAACACACCAAAAATTCCTGTTAATCACAGGTGACTGAAATGCAAAATTAGGAAGCAGAGCAACTACAAAAACTGTAGGAAAATTTGGACTAGGATCAAGAAATAAAGCAAGAAATAAAGTAACTGATAGAGTTTTGTGAGGCCAACAATCTATATATCGCAAACACTTTCTTCATACAACTGGAGAGGAGACTGTACACATGGTCATCACCAATACAAGACAAAATCAATACAATACAAAAATCAGATAAACAACATAATTGGAAACAGAAGATGAAGCAGCTCTATTCTCACAAAAGAGAGAGAGAGAGAGAGAGACCAGGCACAAACTATGGCACAGACCATGAACTCTCTTCTTTTCTCTGGCTTTTCTTCGCAAACGAAGATTCAGGAAGGACTCATACAGCGCTTTCTGCAAGCGCGCTGATGACTAAAAAGGTCAATCCGAGATAAACAAGTCCAGTTGCAGAAAGCACAGCAGAAGGTCTCCTTGGGTGATGTGTCTGGGTTGTGATTCTTTCTGCATCCCTCACCTATCGCTACAGGGCTTTTTTGGAACTGGATTTGTCCTTCAAACCTGTGCAATGGATTTTTCTGGTGGAGCGCAGCATGCACAGAACTGGCCTCACACTTTAAACCAAAGGTTCAAATATAAAAAATTAGAATAAAGCTGAAGAACAACATAAAATCAATCATAATTCTGAAATATAACCTGAAGAACATTCTAGCAGAATTTAAAGATAAAGTGAAGAATAGATTTGCATAATTAAGCCTAACTGACCGGGAATCAGAAGAACTATGGACAGAAGCCAGGGAGATAGTCAAGGAGGAATGTAGAATGATGCTATCTGTGACCATAAAGAAAGAAAAGAAACAGTGGATGACAGACACAATGCTTCAAGCAGTAAAGGAAAGACGAGAAACAAACAAACAAACAAACAAAAGCGGGGGGGGGGGAGACGGGAACAGAACCGGAATCATGAGTGCAACTGTTCAATGATTACTGTGCATGGATAAAGAGAATTATTGTAACAATCAATGCAGAGAAATAGAAGCTGACAACAAAAAAGGAAAAACAAAAGACCTCTTTCACAAGATCTGTGAAATTAAAGGGAAATTTAAACCAATGGTGTGGACACTCTATGATCAGCACAGAAACATAATACAAAACTGAAATGAAATAAAAAGACAATGGAAGCAATACATAGAAGATATGAAATGTTGACACATGGGAAGATGAACCCCAGATTTTGGGAAGTGAAGTAAAACCTGCACACAAAGCAATTGTGAAGAATAAAACACCAGTAACAGATGCCATAGCAATATAATTGCTAAGATCTACAGAGATAGAATCGACTTTGGTTCTAACTAAAATCTGCTGACAAATATGGAAAACAAAACCATGACCCACAGATTGGAAACAATCAATATAGATTCCCATCCCCCAAAAAGGAGACACAAAATATTGCAGTAACTAGAGGACCATTGCTTTAATTTCCAATACAAGCAAAATCATGCTCAAAATTCTACAACCAAGACTTCCACCATATACGGAGTGAGAAATTCCAGAGTTGCACGCTAGTTCAGGAAAGGAAAAGGCACTAGGGATCACATTGCAAAATATCCTGAATAATGGAGCACACTAAGGAAGTCCAGAAGAAAATCAGCATGTGTCCAGGAAACCAGCTAAGGCGAGGTGCTGTTAGCAGATAACAGTGTGACAGTCTGCCAAAACTCACGGACACACAGAATTACAGTGGTAGGGCAAAATATCGAGGTAACAGAACAAGTCCACAAAAGCCAGAGAATAGTCTAGTTCACCAATCTGATAGTCCAGGGTCATGACGAGCAGGGGGTCCAGTATAGTCCAAACGTCAAAGTCCAGGCAAGGCAACAAGAGAAATCAGGAGCAGAGGTTTCCCACTGATGCAGTCAGATAAACTCTGACAAGTTGGCAGAACAGCTGTCCCTGATTTATACTGACTCAGCGATTGCACAACTGTTCTCTGATAAGCTGTTGTCTCTCATAAATACACCAAGACTTCCGCTCCTCTAACCTTTTATGTTGGCATGCCTGACAGGTGGGTACAACTGGATCTAAGGTCTCTCCATCTGAGGGCCAGGCATCTCTGCTGGGTCTGGGTTATCTGCTCTGTCCCCTTCTGCTATCTCTGAGAGGCCAGGCTGCTCTGTGAGGTTGGGTGCTGTTGTCTCTACTCCCTGCTGCGAATCCTGCTCTGAAGATCTCTTCCTCTAGCTCATCTTCAGAGTCAGAAGAGCAGGGCCTGACAGCATGTGCCTTATAGACTACAGCAAAGACTTTGACTATGTAGATCATAAAAAGCTATGGATTGCTCTCAAAGAAATGGGTGTACCATTACATTTGATTGTCCTGATGCTTAACTTGTACTCAGGACAGGAGACTACCATTAGAACAGAACACAATGAAACAGAATGGTTCCCAATTGGAAAGGGAGTCAGACAAAGCTGCATTCTATCACACTGTTTGTTCAACTTGTATATAGAAAATATACGCAGAGCAGGTTTAGACTCTGAGGAAGGAGGAGTGAAGATTGGAGGAAGGAATATCAACAATCTGAGATATGCAGATGACACTGTACTACTAGCAGTAAACAACAAAGACTTAGAACAATTACTAAGGCAAGTTAAAGAAGAAAGTGCTGAGGCAGGCTTACTGCTGAATAGGAAAGAAAAATTACCATGAAGGATTTACATACATTCAGTCTGGACAATGAGGAAACTGAACGACAGTTGTCCCTTCATATTTGCTGGGGTTTGGTACCAGGGCCCCCCATGGGTACTAAAATCTGTGAATAATCCAGTCCCATTATATGCAATGGTATAGCAAAAAGGTGTCCCTTATATAAGATAGCAATATCGAGGTTTGCTTTTTGGATTATTATTTTTTTAAAGAATATTTTCAAGCCATGAGTACTTAAATCTGTGGATACCAAATCCGTGGATACAGAGGGGCAACTGTAGTTAATGATTTCCCATACCTTGGCTCAGTCATTGATCAGAAGGGAGATTTCAGTCAAGAAATCAGATGAAGACTAGGATTGGGAAGGGCAGCTATGAAAGAACTACCTTGGTGATAGCACATACCTCGGTGATGGCTTTGTTTACTAGGGGCTCTGCTTAATCCTATTTTGGGAGTATCTGCCAGTTTTCCATGACGCCTTTCTTTAGGTCCTGGTGACCTTCACCTGGTCTGCCCTGATCTACTAGACCTCGTGAAGTGTCTAATTATTAATTTATGAAATATTATAGGGAGGGGATATAATATGCAGTAACAATGTTTTAGCACAGAGGATCAAATGATATGGGAACCAGAAGGGGATTGGAACCACTGGATCACACTTAGAAGTATGCATATGGATTCTCTTGTGAGATTTGCTAAAGAAGGGACAGGATGGAACAAGCAATATTCTCAACAGGGAACTGCTAGACGAGGCCTTACTTGAAACACAGGCCTTATCTACACCAGCCAGGATATACCAGCTCCCCATTGGTGTATCCTGGCTCTGGCCCGTTCTGCCCCCATTACCTTCACAGACCAGGCCAGGTCCTAACAGAACTCTGGTCCGTCACTGCTGCTGCCACCGCCATTTTCTCTGTTGAATCAGAAGCCAGGAAGGGAGCCTGCAAACTGTGACTGACTCCCCCTGCATGTGACAAGCCTTGGTCACATGCTGAGGGACCCCCACAGGGCTTCCAGGAGAGTGAGGGAGCTGGTGGTGGCTGTGAAGGACAGCATACCAGGGCAGGTTCCCATGGACACATGGGGGGGGCATCAATTCTGTCCTGGCAGTAATAGGGTAAACTGAGTATTATTTTACAATGCTGTAAAGGGCCTTATTCCAGCTTGCCCCTGTCCCAAACCCATATCTGCCCCAGAGGTGGTGAGGACTGCATGGGGGCAGATCAGGGCAAAAGCCCTGTGTCATATGTACTGCAGGGCTCTGGAACAGGGGCATGCCACATTATTTAGCCTACATAGATAAGCCCACAGATTCTGAGAATGAGGGAACTAGGAATGGGCTGAAATTTCCAAAACAGGGAGGAATCATAGTGAAATCAACACAGTTGCTGTTTTCTACTTTAATCTTAGTAAGGAGGGACTGGCTACATTCCCAGGTATAGCATTGGTCCTTTCCCCACTTTAGATGAGGCAAGGGGACTATTGAATCTTACTCCTTTATATGTAGTCATAGGTAGAACTGCCTATAACATGGTGCAGAGTGAGTCAGCTACCTCAGGCTGCATGTGCTAAGGAGAGCAGTGACTGCTGGTATGGTAGTAACCACTCTGCCATTCCTTGTGAGCCCTTCAACCATTCCTTCTGAAGAAGCACAAATACCATTCTCCAGCTCCAACAGGCAGACGCTCCTTCTACAATAAGGATGGGGGCTGTGTGGCCTTCCACATGTTGGCTTGCAATTCCCAGTAGACCTAGCCAGCACAGCCAATAGCAAGGAAAGCTGAGAGCTGCATATAGAAGACATCACAATTCTGCCCCCCAAACCCATCCCCATCTCACACACGTTCTATGATGTGTTACTAGGGTGCCTATGAGGAACCATCTTGTCTGTAAGGAAGGGAAGGAAAAGCAAAGTAAGTTTCAGCTTATAAAGAGAAAACAAAAGAAGGGATAGAAAGGAAGAGAGAGAAAAAAAGAACAGGCCAGCCCTAAAAGAGAAGATATGCAGTACAAACCTGAGTACAATCAGAATCCGCTTAACTCTTAGCAGTTGCCAAGATCCAGTCATCACAACCACTGGAGGAAGGAACTATCTCATTATTTGATTAGTAAGCTGCTGTAGTAGCCTCTTTAGGTTGAACAATAGACTTTAAATGCTTTTGATAAGGGTGAGTGACATTCAGGGTTGGGGGGCCTACACCAGACCACTGGAGGGCTACCCCACGTTCTCAGCTCATAAAAATCTAGCCAAGAAGTTGGCCAGTAGCCAGGGCTGGTTTAAGGACACCGCAGCACCCACAGCTGCAGGGGAGGCATCATAATAAAGCCTTGGAGCCCCCCCCCCAATTCCTTAAACCGGTCCTGATGCTGCCCATCCTACCAGCCCAGCTTTCCTGGGCTTTGCTCTCTCTCTCCTCTCTGTTGGGTTGAGGGCTGGCTGGGAGGCTGCTCCCCCCACTTCCTGGTTGCCTTAGCAACTAGCCATCCAACTAACCCAAGCCTCTGAGTGTGCAAGTGCCAGTGCAGCAACCAATAGGGAAGAAGCAGGGCACACGCCTGTAATTGAAGAGCTACTTGCAAGTCGGGATGAGAGACTTCAGTGCAGGGAGGCAGGACTGGTTTAAGGAATTTTGAGGGGCCCTGCAATGCTTTATTTTGGGGGGCCCATATGTTTATCTCAGATCAGTGTAACCTAACTCAACCTAAGCTATTCACAGTATTGGATATTCAGATTATTACTAATAATGTTTTTGCAGGAGGAGGGTTACTACAGGGCCCCCATAATGATGGGGCACCCTGTGGATGCTGACGCCACCGGTGCCTTAAACTGGCCCTGCAGGGAGGCTGCCGCTGCCGCCTGCTTGGCTTCTATGGAGCATGGGAATAGGGCAGAGTTTGTCAAAAGGGCAGATAAGTTGCGAGCTATGGAGAGAGAAAGTGGCAGAGAAGAGATTGCTCTCTCAAAAGCTGGAGTGCCCAGGAGGATTCAGCAGTGGAGATAAATCCCAGTGACCTCTGCACAGTTTGGTTCCTTCAATAGGATCTCATTGTGCTGTGACCTGGGAGCATATATATATATATATATATATATATATAGTAGATCAGGAGGAGGCAGGGGAGGGAAATAAACCATCATGTTCTGCAGGTCTAAACAGTTCCCATTCAACAAAGCTAATCAAGAGTAGCCCTATCCAGTTCCATAAGAGTCGCAGTGGGCTCATGAGAGGGAAGGGGAACACCTTAGGTACATTCACTCTTGCCTAAGGCTCCCTCGATTCCACAGAGCTTACACACAAGGAGGGGGTCTTGAAGAAGGAGGTGGTGGTTTCTAGATTGAGAGAGAGAGAAAGAATGGCCACAGCTGATCCAAAGACATTAGTAAAAACAGAACAGTTTAAATATTCCACTGAAACTGTCTTCCTTTAAAATCCCTTAATCTTTCAGTTCATCGCTCTGTATTCAGTGTTATTTGTGACATTAAGAATTTGACACGAAACAAGGAAGATCCGAATAACAGTTGTAAGAAGCTTGCAGATGCTCTTAAAGACCCAAAACAAAAGTCAAGAAATATAAGTGCATCAGATCTTGTAAATGAATTAGAAATGCTATCCCCCATGTTACCACAAAATTCCAACAGTTGCCTAACAGTACTTCAGTATATCCATGAAAAACATTTAGAAGACATTTCCCCAAATCTGTCAGTTGCGTTGAGAATTTTTTTTTTTTTTTTTGCACATGTCAGTGCAAAAGCTCTGCAGAATGGAGCTTTTCTAAGCTGAAGTTAGTAAAAAGTTACTTGAGATTGTCTATGGCTGAGGGACGACTAAGAGGCATTTCTGTAATAGCTGTGGAAAGGCAAATGGCATGTTCCTTAGAAGTTAGTGAAGGTGTCTGATGCTCAAAAAGCAAGAAAAGTTAATGTTTAGGTGATTTTTTTTTAATTCAAAAAAGCTAGAAAAGAAAAGAAAAATCCATTTTATAAATGTTGTGATTTTAAATTATTTGATATAAATTTTATGTAAACTGGTTAAAAATAATTTTAAAAGAATAATTCAGGCTATACGTTGTATTTCAAAATCTGCAACATAAGATTGTAAAAGTAAGAAAGGACACAGTGCATTAAATATACTAAATTGGACTCAGCTCTTTCTTTTTCTAACTTCTAATTCTGCATGCTGAAATTAATGTTTTGTAATTTTGATTTAGTGTGAATAGGCTAGTCTTTGAGATTTGTTTAATAGAAATGATTGACTTTAAATATTAGGGGAGTGTTGCATTAGAGTGTTTTTATTTTTTATATTTGTATTTTTATATTTGTATTTTTATATTTATATTTGTATTATATTTATAAAAAAACATATTTTTATGTTTGTATTTTGCTTGGCTGGGGAAATCTATACCATTATGTTAATTGCTAATAAACAAAGCATATTACATTAGTGCCTGTAACATAGTATTTTAAACTAAATTATTGGTGGCAAATTATGTAATAATCTGAACATCCTATACTGTGAATAGGTTAGGTTACACTGACCTGAGATAAACATATGGGGGTCCCAAAATAAAGTGTTACAGGGGCCCCAAAATTACTTAAACCGGCCCTGCCAGTAGCACTTTCTAAGCAGGTCTGTTAATAACAGGATCTTTTGGAGGTTTCTCTTTCATGGAGATGCCACAAGTCAAAATCAACAGCACATAACAACCACTTTCAGAGGCCTCTGGGGGTATGAACAGCTATGAACCAGGTCGACCTCTTTTAGGCTCAGGGAAATCCTTTTATCAAAATTGGAAGTGATTTTTTATATTGAAAAGTGATTTTGATATAGATATTGATATTGAAATGTAAAAAGTTTTCATTTCTATTCTAAAACTGCCAACAGCAAATTGACCTCCCCTAGAGGAGAAGGAGAATTTGGGTGCTACACGCCACTCATAGGCCACACTTTGCCACACCTGCTTTTAATGAATAAATAATACATTGTGTTAAAGGACAGAGTTTTGCATGCCACACAACATTGCTCATGCCATGTCTCTGATCCTCAGATGCAGTGGAAGATGCAGTCCCATCACCAGTGTTAAAGATTAAGTGCCAGTCTAGCCAATCCTGTAAGAGGAATTAACTTTTTCTTCTTGCTTTTCTCCTTAGGGTTGCATCCCAGACCCAGATGTCATGTGGATGCAGTCTGTGCCAAACTAATTGCTACAGCATTCTTGCCATCATCAGCTCTCCCTCTCCCCTAGTAATGTCCCACAATACAAGGCCTGGCTTATTAGAACAACTGCTGCAGATAATGCTACCTCTTCAGAACACCTCTTTTCCATGGAATTCAAAACAATGTTGCATAGGACAATAATCTATTTAGTGCAGTGAAATGTGTAAAATTTCAAATTAGCTAACAGGACGTCACATACAGCAGCAAGAGACTGAGTGACAGATGTGTTCACTAGGCTAGGGATTATCAACATGGGAGGGTGTCAACTTCATTTTTTCTTCTCATTGTGATGAAAAGCCTAATTAAATTAAAGCCCATTAAAGCTATCATAAAGAAGATGCTGATTTCTCCAGACACCCATTCAGATTCAAATATTTATCGAAAGCCTGCATATATTAAAAAATCCATTTGTACACTAGAAGGCAGCAGAACCATCCAGAATAAGGAGAAAGAGACTGAACATTAACCTGCTTGCTTGTTGGCACTTGGTCTTTGGAGGCGAGGCTTCTGCTGAGTCCCTGACTTGCTTGGGGGTGGAGCTAGCAGCCACTACCTGTATATAACTTCTGCCTCTGTCTTTTTGAGCTTAGTCTCTGAGGAGAGGGCAGAAGATGACCTGTGTCTGGGTGGGTCATCCTTAACATTTTAAAAAAAAGTTTTGGAGGGGGCTTTTGTTTGGTTTTTTGGCTGTGTGCTCTTCCTGAGCACCTTCTAAGTCACTGACTTGCTTGGGGGTGGAGCTAGCAGCCACTAGCTCTATATAACTGTTGCCGCTGTCATTTGAGCTCCACGCCTGAGGGCCAGTCATAGTTATAATTGAACAGGAGGTGTGCAAACAAGCAAGACCAAGAGGCATTTTGTGAGGGCATTTAGCAGAGGGGTTTTGAGGCAGAAGCCCAGAGTTCTGTTCCAGGGCCTACTTAAGACTACAAAATATGCAATGTGAGTGAGCTGCTGCAGTCACCTGAAACAGCTATGATATGTTTGTGTTCTTCCTGGAGGATGTGGCTACTACACCTACAGCAAGAGCAAGTTGGTTGCCCAAATTGAAGCACATGTGTCTACTCTTCAGTATATTAGGAAGCATGAGGGTTTCTTGGATTTAGCGGAGCACAATGTCCCAGATAAGAAACAAACAGAGGAGTTCTCTGAGGAGGAGGTGGACAGTTCCCAAACACAGGAGGTAGACATTTGGAGGAATGTGACACATAGAAGGACTGGGGATTATTCTGTGAGTTCAGAACTACAGAATCAATTTGAAGCGCGCTCTCGCTCTCGCTCTCTCATCAGGGATAATGAAGAACAGCAACATGAGCAACAGTGTCAGCCTTCAGAGAACATGCAGGTGACTTTGGAAGATTCAGCACTTGGAATGGCACCTGCCAATCCTCAGAAGAGATGCGTGGTGGTGGTAGAGGAGTCTCTGCTGAGGAAAACAGAAGAACTGGTTTGGAGACCTGACAAGATGATTCAAGAGCAGTGCTGCCTTCCTGGAGCAAAAAACTGTGATGTAACAGAGAGGCTGACAAAACTTGTGAACCACACTGACCATTACCCCTTCCTTTTGGTCCACATAGGAATAAATAACACTGCAAGACATAGCCTTCAGGATATCATAAGGGATCATAAGGCTCAAGGTAGGAAGCTGAAGGACTTTGATACACAGGATGTCATTTCATCTCTCCTCCCAGGTGAAGGACACAGCCCAGGAAGGGAGAGAAGAATAGTGGAGGTGAAAACTGGCTCTGCAGATGGTGCTGCTGGAAACAATTTGGCTTCTTGGACATGGTCTGTGGTTTCGTGAAGGTGGCCTCTGGCAAGTGAGGGATTGCACCTCACAGCAGTAGGCAGGAATGCTTTTGCTAAAAGTCTCACAAACCTGATCAACATGGCATTAAACTGAGTTATGTGGAGGAGGGAGATAGTATTCTTAAGGACAGTGCTGGAGATAATAGCCTGAATATTATAGAGAGAACTGCACAAATAGTACAAGTACCCAAAAGTGGGAGGAAAAAAACTTTACTAACCAGCTAGGAAGAATGACCCATGGTCTTAGATGTCTCTACACTAATGCACAGAGCATGGGAAAATAAACAAGATGAAACTGCACTCCTAACACAGCAAAGCAAATATGATATAATAGGCATCACTGAAACCTGGTGGTCTGTCTCATGATTGGAATGTAGTAATAGAGGGGTATAACCTATTTCAAAGGAGGAGTAGCATTATATGTCAAGGATGTTTACACCTGTGAAGAGATCCATGACTTAAATTCTGGAAACCAGGTTGAGAGCATCTGGGTAAAAATTAAAGGAGAGATTAATAACAGAGATGTCATGGTGGGGGTTTACTACAGACCTCCAAGCCAAACGATGTCTTCCTGGAACAGATGACCCCACATTCAGAAAGGAGAAATGTAGTAATGGATTTCAAGTATCCTGATATTTATGGGAGGTCAAACTCTGACAAGAATATAAGGTCCAACAAATTCATCACTTGCCTTACAGACAGTTTCATTGTCCAGAAGGTGGAAGAGGCAACAAAGGGGGTCAGCTATTTTAGATCTGGTCCTAACCAACAGTGATGACCTGGTTAATGGGGGGGAAATGATGGGATCATTAGGTTGGAATGGCCATGTTCTCCTGGAGTTTGTTAAACAGTGTTATATGGTGGAAAGGGGAAGTCAAGTATAGTCAGACACACATTCTATACTTTAGGGAAACTGATTTCAGTAAACTTAGTGAAATACTGGGTGTGATCCCATGGTCAGGAATACTAAAAGAGAAGGGTGTTTATGATGGATGGGAGTTTCTTAAAAGTGAAATACTTGTGAGGTAACTTCTACAGGATGTACTACAGATGGCATCTGACACCAGTGAAAATCTCCAAGATGTACAAAACCATCAATGATAAATGTTGGAAGAGTCAGGAGAGCATTGGGTCCTTTTCCCATATGTGGTGGCACTGTCTGAAGGCTAAAAAAATCCTGGGGATTACTACATAAAGTAATAACAGAAACCTTTAACTCAAATTTTCCAATGCAGCCAGAATTACACTTATTAAATATGCTTGACAGGCTGGATAAGCAATTAGAAATAAAAATACTGGTGAGTGATTTAGATATGATCACTATGGCATAGATACTTTATGCCAAATACTGGGGGAAAACTGAGATACCTACAGTTGATGAATGGCTACGGTACTAAAACTACATGAAATAGTAGAAGTAGATAAATCAACACTTCTGCTAAACGACAAATCAGCGTGCAGTTTTAAGGAAGAGAGCAGTTGTATATTACCTCTGCGGGCGTAATGGGAGAAATTAGCAGTAATAAGCTTTTGAGGCAGGGCGGAAGACATACTATAAGATGTTTGACATTTATGTTTATCATCTATTTTTATATGAGATCCTGGCTGATTTAATTTTAAGCAAATTATGAAAACAATTGATAGACAAACTGTTAATACACTATATGGTAATGTAGAGGTTAATTTGTGTAAAACTATCACCAGATTCTTGAATTTAAACTTCAGGAAGTAACAAGTATCATTACTTTATATGACGGAATAAGTCTTTGTTTATGATTTCATCATTATGTACTTATTTTCATTTTGTTATTTTATACAGATGTATATTGCTACTTGTGTTTTTCTTGTGATTTTATATTCTAATAAAATATTATGTTTTTTTTAAAAAAAGAACCACTGGCAATAATCTTTGAGAATTCCTGGAGAACAGGAGAGATCCCAGCAGACTGGAAGAGGGCAGAGGGCAAATGTTGTCCCCATCTTCAAAAAGGGTGGGGGAAGAGGATCCAAACACTTACCACTCAATTAGCATCAATATCAGGAAAGATTCTAGAGCAGATCATTTTAAACAGACAGTCTGTAAGCACTTAGAAAGGAATGCTGTGATCACTAAAAGCCAACATGGGTTTCTCAAAAACAAGTCATGCCAGACTAATCTTATATCTTTTTTTTTTTTTTGTATAGAGATACAAGTTTGGTAGATGAAGGGAATGCTATGGATGTAGTATATCTTGATTTTAGTAATGCCTTGGACAAAGTCCCCCATTATATTCTTGCAAACAAGCTAGTAATATGTGGGCTAGACAATGCTATTGTTAGGTAGATTTGTAATTGGTTGACATGATGAACCCAAAGGGTGCTCACCAATGGCTCCTCTTCATCCTGGAGAGAGGTAATGAGTGGGATGCCACTGGGCCCAGTGCTATTCAACATCTTTATCAATAACTTGGATGATAAAACAGGAGGCATGCTTATCAAATTTGCAGCTGATACCAAATTAGGAAGGGTAGCTAAAACCCCAGATGACAGGATCAGAAATTGCCTTTTAACAGATTAGACTGCTGTGCCAAAACTAACAAAATGAATTTCTTTTTTAAAAAATCTTTTTATTTAAAGAATTTTTTTTGTCCACATAAACATTTTTACATACATACCCAATTTGTACATTAACTATTGGTAGTAAAGATACATTTTCCATCATTCAATATTGTTTGTCATTTTTCCATTTCTTTTTCTCTCGTCCCTTCTTGTATTCATTTTCTTTGTACTTCCTTATACCATCTTCTCGTACAATCTTCTTTTACATCTGTATACCCTACTATCTACTTTCCCACTCTTTCACCCTTTCTTCCTCACGTCTACAACACATACCTTCTCATACATACTTTTGTTCTCTAATCCGTTTTATTTCTTCTCTTTATCATATTTCCCACTCTTGCTTCCCTTCTTCCCCTCATCTACTTACTCATACATTCTCTCACACACATTACCCTCTGTCTATCTTATTTCTACCCTTTATCATTTATATTCCATGCATTGTTTTCTCTGCAGTACAGGCTTTGAATGTCTTTGCCGTAACCGATATTATATGAGAATCCTATCTCTACATCCCCACACGATAAAATCAACTTCCTAGAACACTCATCTCAATTTGGATCGTCTAATTGAAAGCTTTTATTTTCTACCTCTATAACCATTCCAAATGTTAGAAATCTCTTACTATGTCTGATGATGTTTATACATATCTTGTACAACTTTTTACAAGTATATTTGCTATTTGAATTTGTAAAAGCAGAAGTCCTGTATAACAATATAAAGAAGTGTTTAACTTGACATTATATATAATTGATAATAATATACTTGTATAATAAACATAGTGTTTTTAGTATATGTTTATCAATATTAAACATTAAACATTCTATTATTTGGTTCACTTAAATCTTTTCCAGTATAGTATAACTGTATTTTCTGAATCACACTTATGATTTTGCTTCCCTTCTTCAGTATCTCCTGTCTCGTCTTTCTTTTTTCCCCCTCTATACTTCCACGAACTCCCCTTTTCCTCCCCAAACGAGATAGGATTGATCCCATATTACCAAAGCTTTTCGTCTATGTCCCAAGTTTTCTTCCAAAATTTTTGTACTAGATCCCACTCTTCCTCAATTTTATCGTATTTTGTTTTGTTTAAAATACAAGTCAGTTCATCATTTTCTTGCATCTCTTTAATCTTGAGTAGCCAGTCTATGATTGTGGGGGTCTAACAAAATGAATTTCAACAGGGGGGAATGTAAGGTACTATACTTAGGCAGAAAAAATGAAATACATAGATATAGGATGGGTGACACATGGCTTGACAATAGTACCTGCAAAAGGGATCTAGTAGTCTTAGTGGACCACAAGCTAAACATGAGTCAGCAGTGTGATGCGGCAGCCAGAAAAGCCAATGTGATTCTACGCTGCATCAATAGGAGTATAGTGTCTAGATCAAGGGAAGTAGTAGTACCACTCTATTCTTCTTTGGTCAGATCTCACCTGGAATACTGTGTTCAGTTCTGGACATGACAATTCAAGAAGGATATTGGCAAGCTGGAATGTGTCCAGAGGAGGGCAACCAAATTGGTAAAAGTTCTGGAAATCAGGGCCTATGAGGAGCAGCTTAGGCGGCTGGGTATGTTTAGCCTGAGGAAGCCAAGGTTAAGATATGACATGATAGCCATGTTTAAATATTTGAAAGTGTGTCATATTGAAGATAGAACAAGCTTGTTTTTGCTCTTCCAGAGACTAGGACATGGAGCAATGGATTTAAACTTCAGAAAGTTCTTTCTAAATATTAGGAAGAACTTCCTGACAGTAAGAGCTGTTTGGAAGTGGAATACACTGCCTTGTAGGACTTTTTCAAACAGGGTAAAAAAAACCCGAGGAGTTTGGGAGAAGAATGGGGCTGCCGCACTTACAGAGCCCCATTTCAGACAGCCCCATCCTACTCTTAGCCTTCCCCCATCCTTCCTCCGTGCTGCGGGTGCTGCTTTTTATTGATGGAGGTTCTCTGTGAATAAAAGCAGCGCATTTCTCATGTGGGCAGCATGGAGGAAGGACAGGGGAAGGTCGGGAGGTGGACGGAGCTGTCTCCTGACCTCCTCGGGTTTTTTTGTTTTGGTTTGGGTTTTTTTACTCCATTTGAAAAAGTCCGTAGTGTGGTAGAGTATCCTTCTCGGGAGTTGTTGTTGTTGTTGTTTTTTAACAGAGGCTATGGCCAACTGTCAGGAGTGCTTTCATTGTGCATTCCTGCAAGGCAGGGGGTTGGACTGGATGGCCCTTGTGGTCTCTTCCAACTCTATGGTTCTCTGAATTCTCTGAGCTGCTCCAGAGCAAGAGTGTAGGCAGAGGTCTTCCACTGCCAACTCTAAGAATCCTGGTTGATGGGGCTTGCACCTTAAAGTTTTGGAGAGCTGGTTGTGGTTTATAACATCTTATGGTTTAATCAATAGTCCAGCAGAACAGGGGTGATCCAAGATAGTCTGCTGCCTGAATCAAGGAGTATGTGGCATTCTCTCTTGAGTCACAGTGCTTAGTAGCCAGCTATGTTACGTGAACAGGAAATCCTTCAAACATCTTTCCTCATCTCTCTCAGTCAAGAAACAATAATAACCAAAGTGAATAACTTACAATTTGCCACCCTTTCGTAACACCCAACATCTGCTGCCTGAGTCATTCACCTGAGTCTGCCTCAGCTCGGTGGACCTGACCCAACCAAGTTCTGCATAAGCAACTACCTGAATCATCTTGAATGAAAGCTCTCCAAACTTTTCTCAACACTGAGGTAAAAGGGCAATCCCAGATACTGCAGAGGCCCATGTGTCAACTGGAGCTTTCATGCATATGCCTAGGTCACTCAATTCGGATTTATAAGGACTCCCTGAAACAACATCTCAGGCTCTGCCAAATTGATCATTGACAATGGTCCGCCCTGGCCTCACATTGGGAGGCGTGGAGACGCACTACCCACAATGCTGCAGCCTTATTTGAAAACTCACGCCGAACAAGTCTTGAAGAGAAACGACAACGCAGAAAGAATCACAACCTGGAAACATCACCCAAGGAGACCTTCTGCTGTGCTTTCTGCAACCAGACTTGTTTACCTCAGATTGGCCTTTTTAGTCATCAGCGCACTTGCAGAAAGCGTGGGATGAGTCTTTCCTGAATCTTCGTTTGCGAAGAAAAGCCAGAGAGAGAGATAGAGAGAGAGAGATTTATGGTTCAGCACCCCATACTTTCAGATTGTAGGGAAGACCCTTCAGCAGATTCTTGATGGAGCCACATAAGAGTGGACAAAGGTTTTCAGCCTGCAGTGCCCAAACAAATACCCCGAACCTATCATTTATCTGTTTTTTTAAAAAAGGGGGAATTCTTTGAGAAGAAATGAAGGATGCTAAAACAAGATAGAATTGGCCCCTAGGCCCCACCCACCAACCCACCCACCGAGTCCCTTAAAATCCCAGTGCCCCATCAAAAATATCTGCAAAAAAAAAAAATTCTTCTCTGCCAATGATGCATTAAGATGCTGTCTGATGGATCCCATCCCAAAAACAGCAGAAAAGGCCACAATTCATCTGCAAAAGCAACTAAGCATGACCCAATGTCATTTCTAGTCCTTACCATTCATGGGCCCCTAAAGCTCCAGAGGAGCCCAAAATAATGTGGTGCAGCCCGTGGAGCTCCAGAGCATGCCTGCCCCTGTTTTAGATAGTGAATTGTTTTAAGCCAAATTGAAGCTGTTAAGAGGTAGGCTAACAATACAGTTGTCCCTTCATATTTGCTGGGGTTTAGTTCCAGGACCCCCTGGGGATACCATAATCCATGAATGCTCAAGTCCCTTTATATGCAAAGGCATAACAAGATGGTGTCCCTTATATAAGATGGCAAAATCAAGGTTTGCTTTTTGGATTATTATTTTGTAAAAATATTTTCAAGCCGTGAATACTTAAATCTGTGGATACCAATTCCATGGATATAGAGGGACAACTTTAGTTTAAATAAATTAGGACCTGATCCTCTACAGCAAGCTAAATGATAATGTACATTTGACCTTCTGTATCTGTGGATTCTGCATCCACAGATTCAACCAATCATGGTTTGAAAATATTCAAGGGGGTGTTACCATGTCTCATAAACTGTCAATATTAATAAATATCTCATAAATTGTCAATATTAAGATGCTTCAAACCAATAAAGCTTCTAGTAGACTGGGGTAGACCAAAAAGATGAGGTCAAACAGAGGTCATAAAGACCTAGAAAAGTGTCCTGGAAAAATAATAGCAGACACACCCAAGATAGGATTAAGCAAAGTCCCTAGTAAACAGAGCCACTAAAGTGGTATATGCCAGTCCCCTCTTGGACACCCATGGTGATGAGTCACACATCACAAACAAATGACCAAAACAACCCTTATCCACAGGAAACATTCCTCATCACCCTTCCCTGTCCTACAATGCAAGGTTGTCATAAACCCATCAGTTCCTATCTCTCAGCCTTTAACAGCAATCATCAGAGTTTAAACAGTGGGAAACCCATCTAAGCTTTGTTCTAAGCTACAAACACCTCTTCAGGACAGGAAATAAAGTATAAATATTAGTCCTAAACAATAGCAAAGTGTGCCACTGTGGACAACACCCTGCCAGTCTTTGCAGCGAGCCCCAGGAGCGGATTCATTGTGTGGTTCTTGTGAGCGTGTTTTGCATGTGTGAGTATCTTCTGGGTTATTTTCCAATCAAAAACATTTATTTTACTGCAGTGAGTACTGATGTACACAGGTGAAAAGATCCCAGAGTTACCCAGCCTCTCACAGCCTTCCATTTGAGCTAATAATGATTCCCCAAAATATGAATACAGTTCTGACATCACAACTGGGGTCCTTAAGCACCCCCAGCAAGTTGGGTAATGCAGAAAATTCCAAAGAGCAAACCTTGCTGTCCTCCATTTTATATAAGTGGTGCCATTTTAACATGCCATTGTATATAATGAGACTTGAGCATCCATGGTTTTGGTATCCACAGGGGGTCCTGGAACCAAACACCAGGAGATACTGAGGGTCCACTGTACAAGAATTCATCTTTAAGAACATCTACCTGTCAAGTTTCATGTAACAATAAATTTACCAGGTAATTTAAATGTATGTGCCTCTTCACAATACTGTGTTACCAGGCCCCAGAAAGTTATTTATTTTCAAAGCACTCAGAAAATATACCACAAGCTATGAAGAATTAAACATTCCACCTAGAGCTTGTCTATTTCTTTTAAAATTGCTCTCATTTATCACATTGTACTGTTAAAAAGCATCACAAAACAACATTTCCATGCAGGGGTTGTTGAAGCCACAGCTTGGTATTGGTTCTGCAGTGAATGCAATCAACAGCAAACACTTCAAAATCTATTTTATGTTGTAAACAATAGTCTCCATAGGACAAAATAACAAATTGTTTATTCACTAAGGCTGCTTTATTCAAATCCACTGCTCCGTATTTCATATCAAGGAAGAACCGTCCTAAGCAGGTTAGAAAAATCCAGTGTAAAAGTAAAGCAGAAGAGCCAGGACCACAATATACAGTTCACAAACTGTTCACCTGAAGTTACTGTAATTAAGCTAACTGCATCCCAATCAGCAACAGTGGCCACACTGACTAAACTTAGGAGATTTTCAGACAGGCAAAAATCGCTCTTTGCCGCGCGAGCAGCCTCCCGAAACTGCTGCGCGGCAAGGGTCTTCTTCGGACGACGCTGTGCCTCTGGCGAAACCGTCCGTGTCACTTCCGTGAAGCTTGGGACGGCTCCGCGTCATATTTCAAGCACGGGCAGCAAAAACTACTCCCCTCCCCTCTGGCAGTGCAGGAGTGAATGGAGCTCTCATGGAGCCCCATTCACTTCCTGGAAAGGAAATCCTGGCCGTTCTCATGAAAGAACGAATGTGCGGGAAATTTAAAAATAAAAATACACGTCAAAAAGAAAGACCAAGCCCCAAAACACACTTTTAAAACCCCCAAGTAACCTGGGGAGGTGGGGAAAAAGTGTGTCACTTACTTCGATGTCCTGATCTCGACCAGAAGTGTTCGGCAGAGACACTGGCATCGCGCAAGCATAACGGGACACCTGTTCACTCACACATCATTCCATTACAGAAACAGAATGATGGGTCGATTCACGGCTTAGCCCGTGAATAGAAAGGAGCATGGTGGGGATGGAAAGGGCACAGGAGCATAATCCCACAGGGACGATGACATCTGAAAGGGAGGCCCTTTTGCGATCTCCTGTCATCCCTGTGGTGGGATATTAAGGTTGTCTGATAATCTCCTACATGTAACAATAATCACACAACTAGCAGTTCTCTATCAACCTCTCTCTAAAAAAAAAAAACAAATTCTGTAGCAGCTATGGACAGTTGTTCAGGATCAGGATAATCACATTAAAAAAAGCAGATAGGATTTCTGTACCTTTACAAGCTGTGTAGAAAAGGGAATTCAGGAGGTTAAGTTTGCATGATAAATTACACCTGCTGAAAATTTTGCTTCCACACAAATATTTAAGGTAAAGAAACCCTGTCTTTTTCACATGGTTATTTTAATCAGGAGATCTCCTGACCTAATTCAGATTGGAGGTATACAGAATTGAAGCTCCCATTGGCATTTTGGGACTGTTCTTTTATTATCAGAATTAGTTTGCTTCCAAGAAGCAAAAGTAAACTTATTTTTGTTTTGTGCTTGAATTCTCTTTGTTTCATGTATGAATTGTGCTGCTAAAGAAGTGACTTTGGAAAATAAATCAAACACAAATCCCTGTCAATACAAATTCAGGGCCCAGCTAGATGTACTGTTAAATTCAATGTATTCATTTGATACACACGTCTTTTAAAATAGAGGATTTCTTCCCAATACAAATAACAGCTTTTAGGAAATGGGGAAGTTAAGTTCCCTCTCTCCATATGTTGTAATCTTCCTAAAAATCTGACACACCCGCAGTGGCTGCTATGCTCATTTTTAAAGTGTGTGTGCTAAATATAAAAGCACATCTAGTTTGGCCTTTGCAGTACTATGATTTTGGGAGACAAGTTAAAGCAAAGCCAATTCCAAATTCACATGCAAAACATTAAAGCAAACCCAATTCAAGCTTTACATGCAAAACATAAATGGTCTATTGATTTGCCTTTTCAAGTGTCCAAAGCACATCAGACTGCTTAGCAGTCCCCTAAATCTTGAGTTTCCAAAGGCTTGTAATGAATCCGGTGGATTATCTGTGCTCATGGATAAGAAATTGTTTTTTCCATTGTTGCTGCTGCAGAACCTCTCTCAGGGAAATACAGCACCTGCAGTTTGCAAGGGAACTGCTTCTTTTACCAATGCTCAGTGCCTAATATGTAGCAATAGCAATAGCACGTCTATTTTTATACCGCTTATCAGTGCAAAGCACTCCCTAAGCAGTTTACAACCTGTTAGCTAATTGCCCCCAACAAGCTGGGTACTCATTTTACAGAGCTATATAAGGATGGAAGGCTGAGTCAGCCTTGGAGCCCTGTGGCTCAGTTGTGGCTACAGTACTGCCACTTAACCACTACACCACCAGAGCTCCTAGTTGCTACTTTTTTGAGTGGTGAGAAGTTTCAGAGGTAATTCCCATCCATTCTTGGTTTCCTTTTCTAGGAAACAGCTGGAGACTTTCAGGGTCATTTGTGTATTACTGCCTGTCTACTAGGGATCATAGAATCATAGAGTTGGAAGAGACCAGAAGGGCCATCCAGTCCAACCCCCTGCCATGCAGGAACACAAAATCAAAGTACTCCCGACAGATGGTCATCCAGCCTCCACCCAAAAACCTCCAAAGAAGGAGACTCCACCACATCCCCAGGCAGTGCACTCCACTGCAGAACAGCTCCCACGGTGAGGAAGTTCTTCCTAATGCTTAGGTGGAATCTCTTTTCCTGTAGTTTGAGTCCCGATGCTCCAGATGCAAATATCATACCACCTCCTTAGAACAGGGATCACCAGTGGCAGCTTCCTTGTTCAGAGTGCAACGAATCCCCGCTCTGAGGTTTATTCTGGACTTTGCAGGAGCTCTCCAAGGCGCTGATGTAATACTTCACTACGTTTCTTCTGGAAGGAAGCAACAAATCAGCAATTTTCTTCCCACTGCCAGAAAGTCTTTTGAAAACCAAGCAGTTTTCAAAGGCTATTTGCAATTCAGGAGTTAGTCTGTGCAAAATTTGTACGTGGGTGTTTTGCACAGAAAACTGTTTTTTCTGTGCAGACATAATATTTCTATGCATAAAATGCTGTTTCCTACACAGAAAATACTGATATTCCAGACTAACACGGCTATGTCTTTGAATACAGAATGCTATTAAGGTCTATCCATTGCTAGTGTCGCTGGCACCTGCTTTCCTGCTCACAGCTCTACAGGCACAGGTAACGGAGGTAAGTAGTATGTGAGGAAACCCACTTCAACTCTCGTGAGAGAAGACCCTCTCATGAGAGTTCCAGCTTCCCAATGAGATTTCTAAACTTGTGGGAACCCAGAACTGTTGTGAGAGTCCCTCCTCTCATGAGACTTAAGGTGGAGTTTATATAGGCCTGTCTCACATGTACTGCCCAGTCTTGAGCTGGACTGACAACAGAGAGTTCTGTGTGAAAAATCCAGCAACCTTAGCTGAAGGGCTCAAAAAAAGTCATCACCAATAATAATAATAATAATAATAATAATATAAAATATATTTATATCCCGCCCCTCTACAAAATGCCCCTCTACAAAATATCCCGCCCCTCTACAAAATGCAATCAGGGCGGCTAACCCACTCTGATCAGCCCTGCTGTGCCCTTTGCTTCCAAAGCATATCCTCTACAAGGACGATCCAGCTACAATCCAACCCCTCAATGTTAGACCTAAGAGTTAACAGGCTGGGCTCTGCATTGTATTACCATGTCCAAGTAACCCAGGGAGGGTCATAAAAAATGTGTCACCTACCTGGATGTTGTGATTTCACCCAGAAGTGTTCTGGCCGGACTAGCCGTTGACACTGCATTCACGTGAGTTAAATGGTGCAAGGTTTCATACACCGGCAATGCTGGCACTAAAGCGTCATGGATGAACTATGGATGGCTTGAGCTATCAATAAAAAAGGTACAATTTTTTGGCTTTACATAAACGTGAAAGGGCAACATTGTGTGGGACCACGCACTCTTTTGCGTTTATGTGGCATCATTATGATGCCGTATTTAGTGCGTCTGATAAAGTCCTAATATTTCTTGGGGTAAATGCAAATCATGAGATATACCACTGCACTATTAGAAGCAGAATGCATTTTCATCTGCACACTAAAACATGAGGCCCCAAATTATATTTTAAGGTCCTTTGCTCAGCTAAAAAGTTAGGGAAGTGTCCACACTACATTTTTCAAAAATGAAAAAAGTATTCCTTTATTTTCACTAGGCATCTGCCTGTGGCTATTCCCCGAGAATCACAGCAAGAGGATGGAATCTTCCCTCAGCCTTTTTCTTGGGACAGATAGTGCCTTTTCTCAGCAGTTACCTGAGCTTCTCTACAGAGCTGATCACTGGCATGATTTGCATTGCTTCCCC
Organism: Gambelia wislizenii; assembly: GCA_030847615.1. NCBI lineage: Eukaryota > Metazoa > Chordata > Lepidosauria > Squamata > Crotaphytidae > Gambelia > Gambelia wislizenii. Next base: position 190,534,104 of record JAUMIR010000002.1, on the reverse strand, counting down.
TTCACACCCACACCCTATCTGCTCCACTTCTGCTCCTGATCACAGCATCCCCCTCTTCCCACCACCATACCCGATGATGGGTAATTGCTGCTCAAAATGGCAATGCCTGCCCTGCAATTATCATTAGAGATAATGAATGCCTCCATGCAGCAGGCAGCTTGGAAATTCCTGTTTATGCTCTCAAAGCCCATGTCAGACAATTGAGACCTAGGAAGCCTCCATTTCAAGGAACAAATTGCTTTTCATGTAAAATTAGGTGTCTCCCAAATTCTTTGAGTTCAGATAATCAGAAAGTGATTCACACTTCCTGATAGAGAATGTATTATGCCTTTAAATTCAAACACATAGCCATATTAGTCTGGATTAGTATGCAAAGGGATATGGTAGCACTTTTAAGACTAATTGAGAGAGAGAAGCTTGCAGGATTGCAGATTTATATGAGTTCACATGTTGCTAAAGGGAAACCAGAAATGTATTAACTTTGTTAATACAAATTGGAGCGTATCCAGAGAAGGGCGACTAAAATGGTGAAAGGTCTGGTAACCATGCCTTATGAGGAAAGACTTAGGGAGCTGGGTTTGTGTAGCCTGAAAAAAAGACGGTTAAGGGGCAATATGATAGCCCTGTTTAAGTATTTGAAGGGGTGTCACGTTGAGGATGGAGCAGGCTTGTTTTCTGCTGCTCCAGACACTGGATCATGGAGCAATGGATGCAAGCTCCAGGAGGAGAGATTCCACCTCAACATTAGGAGGAACTTTCTGACAGTAAGAGGTGTTCGGCAGTGGAACGCACTCCCTCGGAGTGTGGTGGGGTCTCCTTCCTTGGAGGTCATTAAACAGAGGCTGGATGGCCATCTGTCGAGGATGCTTTGATCGTGATTTTCTGTGTGGCAAAGGGTTGGACTGGATGGCCCTCATGGTCTCTTCCAACTCTACAATTCTATGATTCTATGATTTGTAACTGTGTGTTAAAGTTAGTTAGCTTGTGTTGTGCAACTGTGTGTTAAAGTTAGTTAGCTTGTCTTTGTTTTTAATCTGTTCCACTTCTTCTTCATCTCCACCACCACCACCACTGACCTAAATTCTATATTACCGTATATTCCAGCGTATAAGACGACTGGGCGTATAAGACCACCCCCCCAATTTCCAGCCAAAAATCTAGGCCTAGGCATATATTCGCCAGATAAGACCACCACCACCCCCCAATTTGGCTGGCTGGGGGAGCCTTGCCAGCTGATCCTCTTTGTTTCCCAACTCATGAGGATCTCCTCGTGAGTTGGGAGAACGAACAGGATCAGCTGGCAGGGCAACATTCGCCCCTCTCTTCAACCTTCCAGTCAAACTGGACTCGAAGGTGGAGGAAAGGGGTGAAAATGCCCAGTTTGCCTCAGCAGCCCCCTTCCCTCCATCTTGGCTCTTCCGAAGGGGACCAAGGCAGGGGAAGCGGGGGCGGCCGCAGCAAACCCCTAGATTCGCCCCCTCTCCCCACCTTCAAGGAAGGTGGGGAGAAGGGGCGAACATGCCCCGTTTGGCTCCATAGGGAGGACGCAGGGCCGTGGAGCCAAACCCCGGGATTCGCCCCCTCTTCCCACCGTTAAGGGAGAGGGAGCAAATCTAGGGATTTAACTCCACAGCCCCATCCCTCCTTCTGGGCTCCCTCCTCCCGCGATTCCCCAACCCACAGGAGGCTGCCCAGTCTCCTGGTGGGTTGGGGAATGTGGGATGGCCAGCTGGCTGGGGGGGTGGAGGGAGGGGGCTTTGCAGCCACCCCCCCTCTCCAAAGCGCAGCTTTGGGGAAGGGGGGTGGCTGGGTGGAGGGTGGATGGGTGGCAGGGAGGAGGGGGCTTCCCAGCCACCCCCCCTCCCGAAAGTCACGGTTCCGCGGCTTTCGGCAGGGGGGTGGATGCGCGGGGGTGGGCAGGGGGCAGGGAGGGGGGGCTTCCCTGCCCCCCCTCCCGAAAGCCACCGTTCCGCGGCTTTCGGCAGGGGGGTGGATGCGTGGGGGGTGGGCGGGGGGCAGGGAGGAGAGGGCTTCCCAGCCACCCCCCCTCCTGAAAGCTGTGATTCCGCAGCTTTCAGCAGGGGGGGTGGATGTGCGGGGGGTGGGCAGGTGGCAGGGAGGGGGGGCTTCCCAGCCACCCCCCCTGCCGAAAGCCGCGGTTCCACAGCTTTCGGCAGGGGGGGTGGATGCGCGGGGGGTGGGCGGGGGGCAGGGAGGAGCACTTTGCTTCACCCCCCTGCCCCATCTCCTGCCTCTTCGCTCCGTTTGCGAAGAGGCAGGAGATAGGCAGGAAGGTGAAGCAAAGTATATCTGGCGTATAAGACGACTGTGGATTTTGGAGGGCACTTTTGAGTGCTCAAAAGTCGTCTTATACGCCGGAATATACGGTAGTTCTGATATTTATTTATTTATATTTATTTATTTAAAACCAGCTTAGCATTTGCTACCAAACTTTTGTGAAAATGAGTATCATGTCACTTTTGTGTCCATATTCCAACAACGGAAATTTTGATTTGCCCAAGTAAACACAATTGTATGATCATTTATCAAATTAAAGTTTCATGAAATATGGTTTGAGTAGACACAAGAGGATAGGCACACATGAGTTCACCCTTCCGTTAGCTTTCACTGCAAAGCTAAGTGATTCTGAAAATTAAGTGACTTCCATAATAGAATAGTAATAGACAGTTTGCTGTTCCTGCAAAGCAATTTTACATTCTTGCAAAGTAATTATCAGAGATTGTTACAGTGGTTTCTGATGGGCTGCAGGAAATACCTATTACAATGTAAATTATTAGAGCATCTGCTCACAGAGATTAAGGTTCTCATTCTTTGAGTCAGGTTTTAGTCAAAATCAGAATCAGAGCTTCCATCATCTTGAATGGGCTAAAAGCTACATCACCAAGAAGATGTAGCACCAAACTCACAGAATTGTCTCTAGTTCTTCTACATGTCACATTCCTCCAATTTTCTACCTCCTGTGTATGGAAACTGACCTCCTCCTCAGACCCACCCCCTGTATGATCCTCGTTGAGGACAGTCTGCTCCACACTGTCCAAGAAACCCTCCTGCTCCCTAATATGCTTAAAAGTGGATAAATGGGCTTCAAGTTGCTGGACCTTCTCCTCAATAGGGCAACTAACTTACATTTGCTGCAGGTGTAGCTATGCACATCCTTTGATAAGAAGACAAACATACCACAGCACTAGATAGATAGATAGATAGATAGTGCCTATACATGCAGAGAGGGGGGGAAACTATCTGTCAATCTATACGGGCCTCCACTGGCCCCATTTGCCAGTCAATTATGCTATTATCCACAATGCTGCCATCATAGCTGGGGGGTGAGGAATCTAAATGTTGGCACCACTGTAAAAACGTTGGCACCTCTTTTCTCCTTCTCCTTCCCTTCCTTTCTGGTTTGGGTAGAATCACTCTGTGATTTGAGGGGCATTCTGTCACTGCTCTATGGCATGGAAGGAACCTAAGGATTGGCGTAGCATTCTGGAACTCTCCTGCAGCATAGAGAGCTGTTACATTTGGTGCAGAATGAATTTCAATAGCCACTAATTATTGGAGCAGTAGTTCAGCTCCTAGGGGGATAGGAGTGAAGTCCTGAGTAGCACTATACCCCTGAGAAGTTGTACAACTTAGAATGATGTGAAGAGCACAAAATGGTTCCAGCAGTAAAACTGCTGACCTCCCACTGGAAGAAAAGGATGAGTAATACTGTTAAATGTTTATACAACTGAGAAAATCACTTGGACTATTAGCAATCTGTGTTTTAAATTCCAGCTACATGAAGGGAATAGTTTTAACATGAAGAAATCAAAAACACATTAATATTTATATAAATGCACAGTCACCACCTTTTGTCTGAGAAAGGTAAAACTTCTTGTTTCACTTCAATATCATGTCTTTAAAGTAGGGCTAGATCAGGGTGGGCAACTGTGGAAGGCTGGGGAGCTGCACCATAGGACATGTTGGAAGCTTGCTCCTACAAAATAAAAAATATTGTTTGCCCCCTCTAGAGGCCATGGAGGCATTTTCTCCATGTTTTGGATTTCAACAAAAGCCTCTTCTGAATCTGCTGGCCCAGGATCCCGGAAAATGTGGTGGAAATGTACCCCACACCCTGTAGTGGACATTTTGGAGCATTTGGGGGGGGAAATAAATTTTTGAAAATTTTCACAATAATTGTTTTTTTACACCTGTAGGTTCCCAGGGGGTTTCTAAACATTAGGGGAAATGCCCTCCACATCCTCTAAAGTATATTTGGGGGTATTCTGGAAGGGGGGAGTACAAAATCAATTTTTTTGCAATTTTTGACCCCTGGAGGGTCCTGGGAGGCCACAAAAATGTGACTAATGGGATGCACTTTGTCCACCCCTGGGCCAGATTAATCCATCTGTTTAAATTTCTCTCATACTTGAGTTTACAAATCCCAAATTATTTTCATCTGAATGAGAACAATGGATGTATTTTGGCAATGTCTCTTTCTTTTCTTTTCTTTTCTTTTCTTTTCTTTTCTTTTCTTTTCTTTTCTTACACCAATCTGAAGTGAAATTTTTAGCCACCTGGAATGCCAAATTCAACAGGTTCAGCTATTCCCAGCATGTTGTACCTGTCTACCAAAAGAGGTGTTAAAGATGAGGACCCTGTCAGAAAAATACTGCTGTGGTTAACTATTTCACATTTGGATGTTGCTTTGCCATGTCCTGGTTTTCATCTGTGAAATATCAAAGGGTATACTATTTCAGCATGAACACAGGCAAATACACAGGCTGGCTCATGGAGATATTGCAGCAAACTCAGGCTGCAAACTCCAAATAATGCAGAAAGGGTAGCAGTGCCAGGGTTTCCCCCCTCCTGGAGCACAGAGCAGTGTCTTCCATTTCCAGATAACTTATCCCACACTTCTTAAGTTAGCCTGCCACTGCCAGGTAAGGTGAAGGATGCTTTCCCATCCCCAGTGTAAGATCCATTTGTCAAACCAACCAGCTTCTGGGAGAGGAAAAGGGGCATCTTCCTGTCTTTCTCTTTCAGGAGGAAAATGTCTTGCACCAGCCCTGAGAAGGAGAAGTCAGAGTTTGAAAGGACTGGAGTTGGATCTGGGAGTTGTCTATACCAGGCCAAAAGAAATTGATTGCTCCACAGTAATAGCAATTTGCAGCAGCCACAATTTGTCTTAATGGTTTTACACCCCCCATAAACTTGAAGTCCATGAGTGAATTACTTGTGTTTTTAAAATCTGCTGCTGCCTAACTTTTTTTTAACTATTTCCACAGTGCACATAAGCAATATTTTGTGTTTACCAAAAAAGAGGAAAAAAGAGAAAAAGCAACACCGCATTTTATTGCTTTAGTGATTGCTCACTGAGGCAAAAATCCAACATGGTGGCAGCAGGCACTTGCCCTGTTAACAAGCCCCGCCCCCATGCTCACTTGGCCAATCAGGTTTGCACTTCCTCTCTTATGGGAAAGTGATTCATATTGAATCACTTGTCCCAATGAGCAGGAATGTGCAGACACCTTGTTGGTTTTTTAAAACTCCATGAAAAGCCGCAAAGGCTTTTCCTGCAGAGTTTTTTATAGTTTTTCCCCCACCCTCCTTCACAATACAGTGAAACAATGGTGGCTTGCTGTTAGGACAGGTCCTCTTCTCCTTGCATTCCATGAGTATTTTTTCCATTTAGACAACCCCTGGAGCCTGTCTTCTACTGGTGGAAGGACTCCCCACATGAAAGATGCCTCCCACCTGATTTTCAGGCATTCCCCTCTCCCATTGCACCACAGCTCACCCCATTCAACATAGTCCCCAATCTCTCTGAGTAGCATTTTCTTGGGGCTAGTGTGCAGAGGAGGGGGTGAGGAAGCCCCATTTCACCAGACCAGTGACAGGGGCCTCTGCACTGGGTCCAACCCACCAGGCTTAAGGTGGAACAATTAGTTCCACATCTCAGAATCTAAAATTGCTAAGAAGGGCATGCCACACTTCTGTGACGCCAAAAGATATATTTACACCTTGGAAGCTGACAAGTATATCCTCAGTTGTTTCTTTGATACCTGACCAATATTTTTAACTTCAAACGATTCAGTAAACAAATGTCTTTTTATTTTGGCAGAGTTGATGTGATATGTGGACACAGCCTTACTGATGCTAGAATGGTAATTAACATGAATGGGTGGCTAAATGAATGCATATAAGTCTTCTGTTGACCATATGCTTAATTGCTGTAACTAAAAAGAAGAAGCTGTCCTGTCTCCACAGAAATTGTTCTTTTTCCAATTAAAGAAGGCATAAGATAAAAAGAAACTACTGACGACCCACTGAAGTAATATTTCTAATTAGGACATATTTTTCATAAAGGACCATTTGTAATCTAATAAATCATGTACCTTGGTAATTAGAAGAGGACATTGTTGGTCCAAACTAAATTTTGTGGGATTTTTTATTTAAAAGAATGCACTACCCTGATACGATGAACAACGCTGCAAGGAGGGAGGGTGGTTTGATGACCTCCATGAATAGAGGCCAGAATCCCCTGCACTTGACATTTGATGCCAAGTGCTAGTCACATGACAGGGAAGGAGACAGAGGTTATTTAATGCCCTACCTCCCCTTTGTGTGTCCTCTTTGCTCTACAGGGCTGGTGGCATTCATTTGTCAGAAGAAGGTAATGGGAATATTATTGGGGATTTGCAAGAGGGGGTGAGGGCCATGTTGGCTGGCCTGGTGGAGGAAAGAGATTAAGCAAACACTTTTCCCTTGTTAGTGGCAGGTTGGAGGGGTGTTATTAGATAGGTATACACCTTGGCACCTTTTTGGTGAAGGCTTGGGCTATGGAACTCAATCTGTGGGTCATGGGACCTGGGGATGGAGAAGAAGTCTGCCCTTGGGGCTGACCTGGGGGTTTACTCTCTCTTATAAAGTCATGTGACTTGGGGGGAGCCCCCTGGGTTTATCTTCCAGTAAACAACTGTCTGGGCAACAACCAATGGTTTTTGGATTGCCCCCAGGGTCTGGTCTTTCTCCCAAGGGAAGGCTGGGGAGATTGGTCACAGGTTGATGCCTGAGCCTCAGCTGGACCCGCATCAGGTTGCTCCCCTCCCTGCTTTGTTTATCCCCAGGTCCAAATTCAGTTAAACAGGGTATAGGTCAACAAAATAGCCCCTGTTTAATCCATTGACTTGTGTCTGGTCTCATTATTTCATGGTTGGTCATCAAATCATCCTAACCTTTTTATTCTGAATTTTTCAACAATGAGAGCAGAGACAGATATGGAAACAAAGAGAATCAAGCAGGAATATTGGTGTGTCTTGGTGAGTGATGCCATTTTAGCTAGTCTTGAGAACCCTTTGTGAGGAGACAAATTTTACAGACTATGTTGACTCCATGGGATTTTGGCAGATAAAGACCACTGTAGGTTTTTTGAGGTTGACTTTCAATAATACAGCTTCCCATCAGCTTGCTGAGGCTTCCTGAGTCAAAAATCAATCTCTTTAGAAACTGACTCACTCTGTCTAATGGTAAAGCTGGGCCTATATGTTCCACATGCTTTTGTTCCTCATGAGCAATCTGTTAGTGAACTATATTTCTTTGACGTAATCAAAGATGTTTTCTTTTTCTTTCAGCTCGTGTCAGAATGCAATATCCACATGAGCCAGGTCTCTCTGTCCATATGGAGTTTTAAGTTTGATTGCTGTTTTTTCTAAATCCTTTCAAGTGAGGTGGTACCATGAAAGGTGGGGACTGAAGACAATTATCTAAACGCAAGATATGCCGGAAGCAATTTCTTCTGAGTCCATTTGCCTTCTAAAGCTCAAGAAAAGGAAACAGCGTAATTGATTTTTTTCCCCATTTAGTGGAATATCTGTCAGGTTGGTAATTCTGCCTGTCAGTTTATCTAGAGAGTAGTTGGTGGGAGGGGGGAGTGTGATCCCAAAATCTCCGTTTCATTCTCCCATTATAATAGGAATATAACATGAGATAAAGAGATGGATGTAGTGGTTTGCGTGTTGGACTACGACTCTGGAGCCATGGAAATCTACTGGGTGACTGGGCGACTTTGGGCAAGTCAAACATTCTCAGCCCTTAGAAAATGTTTCGCCTGGAGAAGAGAAGGTTAAGAGGTGACATGATAGCCATGTTTAAATATTTGAAGGGATGTCATATTGAGGATGGAGCAGGCTTGTTTTCTGCTGCTCTAGAGACTAGGACATGGTGCAATGGACTCAAACTACAGGAAAAGAAATTCCACCTAAACATTAGGAAGAACTTCCTGACAGTAAGGAGATTTTCAGACCTGCAAAATGCCGGTTTGCCGCGCGAGCAGCCTCCCGAAACTGCTGTGCGGCAAGGGTCTACTTCGGACGACGCTGTGCCTCTCGCGAAACCGTCCGTGTCACTTCCGTGAAGCTTGGGACGGCTCAGCGCCATATTTCAATCACGGGCAACCTCCGTGATTGAAATATGGCGCTGAGCCGTCCCAAGCTTCACGGAAGTGACACGGACGGTTTCGCGAGAGGCACAGCGTCGTCCGAAGTAGACCCTTGCCGCGCAGCAGTTTCGGGAGGCTGCTCGCGCGGCAAACCGGCATTTTGCAGGTCTGAAAATCTCCTAAGAGCTGTTTGGCAGTGGAATGCACTGTCTGGGACTGTGGTGGCATCTCCTTCTTTGGAGGTTTTTAAACAAAGGCTGGATGGCCATCCATCAGGAATGCTTTGATTGGGTATTCCTGCATGGCAGGGGGTGGACCAAGACAGCCTTTTGGTCTCTTCCAACTGTATGATTCTATGAAAACCTTGTGATAGGTTCAGAAACAACTTGAAGTCATGCAAAATCAACAATATTCAGCTGAATATAGGGTAATACACCAGTTGCCTTCTTTTGTCAAGAAGACAGAGTACTTTTTCAGACAGGACTTACCATGCAAGAAGACTCCGGAATAGTTATGACACTGTCGCGTGGCAGGGGGCCGTTTCGGATGACACCGTCCCTCTCTCAGCATCGTCCATGTCACTTCCGTGTATGACTGGAGGTAGCCGCACCGTATTTTACTCATGGACAACTTCCGTGAATAAAATATGGCACAGCTGCCTCCAATCATACAAGGAAGTGACACAGATGATGCCGAGAGAGGGATGGCAGCGTCCGAAACAGACCCCCTGTTGCGCGAGAGCTCAAAACTATTCTGGAGTCTTCTTGCGCAGTAAGTCCTGTCTGAAAAAGTCCAGAAATGGCCAATGCCATTCATGCTATAGTAATCTCCTGACTAGACTACTGTTAACACTCATTGTGAGGATGCCCTTGAAAGGAACCAACATACACTCATTTACTCAAAATGCTTTTCCAAGACTTGTAATCTAGAACTCACTGGACAGAGCATATGTCCCTAGATCTTGTAATTATGTGTATGAACAAGGTTCTAGAATAAGAACACTGCTCTGTGCTTCAATGTGTGAGGGCTTCCCCACCTAAGATAGTCACAGTAACTTGTGGATGGTGCTGATGGGGGTGGGAGTGGGAGGAACCATGAGACCTAGGAAGTAGAGCTACAGGTACAGTGCACACCACACTTCCCCTTTCTTTTGGAATAGGAGAAAGGTGCAACTAATCTGGAATTAAGGGCTAGGTACCTCAAGGGGACAATGGTGGTAGAGAGAGAGAGAGAGAGAGACCTGCCTAGGTGTTCCCCTCTTTATCTTCTATGAGATGTTCCCTCATTATGTTAACTGACATTCACAGGGATGACTTCACTTCCTTCTTCAGTGCTCTCTCCTTTTTCTCCCATTGTGTAACTAGTTGGTAGCATCCCAAGCTTATCTTCCTATTTCTATACTGAGTACCTATAGCAAAGTTTATCACCATTTCACTCACTGCTTAATCAAGTTTCACACTTCTGTTCCTTTCTGAACTTTTGACACACATTGTCCTAAATCAAATGAAGGAGAAAGTCAGAAATTCAAGATGACCAGAGTCCCTTTCACACGGCACAAATATAGGACTGTGATTCTACTTTAATTGCCATGGCAACATCCTATAGGATCCTGGGATTTGTGGTTTGGTCAGAGGCACCAGAGGAGCTCCTTAGCTAAAGGTCCCTCCCTCCACTGCCAGTCCCAGAATAAGCATTATAATTGCATAGTGTGAATGGGCCCCAGGTTTGCCCCTCTTCCACTGGAAAGTTACAAAGCAAAGATTCTGAACAAGCTCAGGCTCCTGAAACTACAACAAGCTGTAGAACACCCCACACCTGACTAGGAACTGATGGCTTCTGGCAACCACTCTCTCACTGCCCCTACTTGCCTTGCAAGCAGAGAGACAGGAGATGCTCAGGGGCTAGAGCAAAAAACCCTTCTTACTTAGAAGAAAATGTGCCTCTTTGTTACAAACACACACATGCACACACACCTCATACCCTCTACTCTGTCTTGGAGTCAAGAAATGTGAATGAGACCACACAAATCTTCCTGTGTTTATTGTTGGGTACTGTGGAGAATCTCCAGAAACAGTATACAAGAGATAATCTAGTGAAACCTCATTACATTTTGTGATGATAGAACACCCTGAGGAGATGACAGGCAGCAGAAGAGAGTTAGGGAGGGGGGCGGGAATGATGTTACATAAAATGTGCAGGGTCTTGCATTACTTGTCCAGAAAAAAAGACAATTTAGTAGACAGGAGTGGATGCCATGTGTACTTTTTCTCTGGAGGGGAGGGTCCTCCAAGGGCCAGCCTCCTGAAGGCCACTGTTCAGTTGGAGCACACGCCTCCCTGCACCATGGATGATTGAGAAAAAAGCCCTGCTGCACAGGGCACTACCAGGCTCCAGTTTTGGTGGCTTGCCTACCCCAGTATTACTCACCTGAACTGCCTCCAGGGACACAATTTTCTAAGAAACAGGTGTGGCTCTGGCTTATTCAAGGACAAGGGCACCCCTCCCTCCATGCTAGCTGTTCTCCACCACTCCCAGAACTCCTTCCCTACCTCCTAGGAATATGTGGACTGCCCAACCTTCATGCTGCAGGCCACTGGGGAAGTGCTGGGAACCAGGGCAGTCCACTAGGAGTGGGCAGTGGTGGTCTTTCCCCAATGGCCGCTGCTTGGCATCAGATATGTGGTTACTTGGTTGATTCTGCAGGTAGCCTGTGCTAGTCTTATCTGGTCCTGTGGCCAAGAATGGAAGAAGCTGAGCCATAAAACATGATGAAATATGTGGCTGGGGGAATGTGAGGAGGTAGGACTTTGCTAATGAAGCCAGAACATAATTAATACGGGAAGGGATTGAAATCAGTGTGTGTTTGGGTTAGATTTGTTGTTGTTGTGTGCCTTCAAGTTGTTTCTGACTTATGGTGACTCTAAGGTGAACCTATCATGGGGTTTTCTGATGCTGAGAGTGTGTGACTTGCCCAAGGTCACCCAGTGGGTTTTCATACATGCTTCCAAAAGCAACAGCAGTCAGAACAATATTAAATGGTTGTCTCCCCCATGCTAAGGAAAGGTGTTGCTTATGATGTGAGGGCATGACAATGGTTACAGATTAGTTTGGATGTGTTTGTGAATCATTTGAATAGAAAATTAAAAATCACTAACAGGTGCCTGCTATCAAGCACAATTACTGTCACATTCATTCCCTTTGGGTTTGTCTACAATCTCACATTCAAATCCTTGTTCTTTTTGCAAAGCTGCTATTCCAAAATCATACTGATTTTCAAACATGGAGTTTACTGAAAATCATACTGATTTTCCAATGTGGCTCAAAGCCTCACTCCACCATGAATTTCACTTTGTGGCCCTCGGGAAATCACACTTGGTCCATAAATGGCATCAGCAAGCAGTACTTTTGGAAATCCACCAAGCTGGGCTTGGCACACTAGCTGGCTGAGCTGCCACTTAAATTTCCCACAATGTCCTGGATTGACATTGTATCAGGGACATTGTAAAAAATTAAAACGGCTGCCCAAGTACTGCTGCTGGTCCTCATTATCACTGCCAACTAGGGCTTGCTCACCAGCATGGGAGAGGGCTCACTATGCCAATGGGCCACTCAGTCCTGAACCATACCCTCTCTCTCCAGCTGACTGGAACACTGGGTAAAGTAAGAAATGCATGGCACTTTGAAGTCTCTGCAAACAAAGCAGGGAATGAGGCCTATAGAATACAACCTGACTTGTTTCTGAGCCAACACAGGGGTTATCTGAAGTACCATGAAGTGATGAACAATAATAATGAAGCAAGAACCACCCTGATTTATTCATAGTACAACAAGGAATGTTGTAAGATGAAAGGAATGCCACACCAGCTGGGAGGTGGATAGCACTTTGCATAATTGAAGCTATTCATCATTTCCTAGTTGATTTAAAAGAAAAGAACATTTTAATAAGGAAGAGCAAAATCATTTTTTCCCCTTCATCTCTTTCAAATCCACCTCTGGCTGAAGGTCATTCAAGCATGACAGAGACAATATTCAGCACAAACACCAATCGGAATGGTGAATGCCCTGCAATGGTATTTTAGATTAGTAATTTATTTTATGGTTGTTTGCCTCCATCTTTTTTCTTTTTTTTATTGGTATTTTTACCGTTAAATTACACACACAAAAAAAACACAAAATACAAACACACTAAGAACTTTAACACAATTCACAGATATTCAAACAAACAAACAAATTTATTCTAGTAACAAATTTATTCTAGTAACAATGAGTACCCTCATTTAGCATTAGTAACATTAATAATCATGACATCTCTAACATGAACAACAATACAACAATATAGACTTCCCCCTCTGGTGTAGTAACAACTTATTACCTTCAATTCTCTTTTTAATGATAACCCCTCATTAATACAGTTTAATTAGCCACTTAGTTCTTTACCTCTAAACAAATGCTACTAGTTTACTTCACTAAACTCCCACCAGTTTTAACTAGTACAGATTCATTTACCAAGTTTAGCCATTTAAACATAGATATAACATTATTGCAGATTGCAAGTAAATTTGGGAGAAATAAATTTCCTCATCTTCCCTTCACAATCAAGGTAACAATTAGAATTCAATTTTAAACCTTAGATTCTCTCTATATATATTACTCTGTACAAAATCTATAAATGGTTGCCACATTTTATAAAATTTACTGTTAGATTTATTTTCTAACAAAAAAGTAAACTTATCCAGTTCTACTATTTCTAGCAATTTCTTTAGCCATTCTTCTTCTGGGGGAATAGTAGATTTCCTCCAGTGTCTAGCAAGGACAATCTCTTAGTCTCACCCAAGATTGAAAATTCCCAACAAGAAAAATTCTGATACCATTTTGATTTTAATCTTCAAAAAAAATTTGAATTTTGGCACGCACCATAAACCAAAATTTCTTCACTCTATCATACCCCCACCATTGATGAATAAAAGTGCCCTTCTCTCTTTCGCATTCCCAACACTTCTTCTTAGCATTTTTAGACGTCTTAGCGATTCTTACTTGTGGAAGGTACCATCTAAACATCAATTTCAATGCATTTTCCTGTAAATGATATGATTTAGTATATGTAGAGGTCCTCTCCAAATCTTTTCCTCTTCTTCAAAGTCAATATTGTGGCCAACATCCCTAGCCCAATTGATCTTATATTCTTTGACAGCTTCTTCTGCTAACTCATATTGCAGCAATAGTTGGTATATTTTGGATAATAGAATCATAGAATCATAGAATAGCAGAGCTGGAAGAGACCACGAGGGCCATCCAGTCCAACCCCCTGCCACGCAGGAAATCACGATCAAAGCATCCCTGACAGATGGCCATCCAGCCTGTTTAAAGACCTCCAAGGAAAGAGACCCCACCATGCTCCGAGGGAGTGCGTTCCACTGCCGAACAGCTTACTGTCAAAAAGTTCCTCCTAATGTTGAGGTGGAATCTCTGTTCCTGGAGCTTGCATCCATTGCTCCGTGTTCAAATCTCTGGAGCAGCAGAAAACAAGCTTGCTCCATCCTCAATGTGACACCCATTCAAATACTTAAATAGGGCTCATATAGCCTCTTAAACGTCTTTTTTCCAGGCTAAACATACCCAGCTCCCTGAGTCTCTCCTCATAAGGCATGGTTTCCAGACCTTTCACCATTTTAGTCGCCCTCGTCTGGACACGCTCCAATTTGTCAATATCCTTTTTTAATTGTGGTGCCAAGAACTGGACACAGTATTCTAGGTGAGGTCTGACCAAGGCACAATAGAGCGGCACTATTACTTCCTTTGATCTGGACACTATACTTCTATTGATGCAGCCCAAAATTGCATTGGCCTTTTTAGCTGCCGCATCACACTGTTGACTCATGTTCAACTTGTGGTCTACTAGGACTCCTAGATCCCTTTCGCACGTAGTCTCATTCAGCCTGGTCTCCCCCATCCTATATCTATGCATTTCATTTTTTCGCCCTAAGTGCAGTACCTTACATTTCTCTGTATTGAATTTCATTTTGTTAGCTTTGGCCCAGCTCTCCAGTTTATCCAGGTCATCTTGAATTTTGATCCTCCAGGGTATTAGCTACTCCTCCTAATTTGGTGTCATCTGCAAATTTGGTAAGTATGCCCCTAATTCTTATTTCCTTTCAAAAAAGCAGTTTTGAATTCTGTTGGATTTAGATCTATTCCTCCCTCTTCTATGTCTTTTTTAAAAACTTTCTTTGATTTGTGCATATGGGAATCATTGAATTGTAATCCCTTCTTGCCACAATTGCTGTTGATCTTTTAACCAAATCTCCTTTCCCAAAGTCTGTATTAGATCTTTGTATGTTATCCATTCCGCTTCTCTTCTTAATGTTTTTATAGCAAGGTCTCAGCTGGAGATAATCGGGATGGCAGTTTTGGATAGAGATACTCTTTATATTTTATCCATACTTTATAAAGAGGTTTATGAAAAACATAGTTATTGAATGACTTCTGCACTGCCACTTTGTAGTACCATAGATATGCATGCCACCCAAAGTGTAAGTCATGGCCTTCTTAGTGTTAACAATCTTCAATTATCTAGTATGACCCATGGTTTAATCCAGGCCAGACAACTAGCCTCATAGTAGATTTTTATATCGGGTACCCCGAATCCTCCTTTTCTTCTAGAGCCCATCATGGTTCTAACTTTTATTCTTGGTTGGTTCCCTCTCCACAAGAAGTCTGATAAATCCCTTGTAGATTCTACAAACCACTTTGATGGTATAAACACTGGGATCATTTGATATTGGAAAAGCAGTTTAGGGAGGACACTCATCTTAATTAAAGACATTCTACCCATTAAAGATAACTCCAAATTCTTCCATATCTTGAATTTATCTCAGATTTGTTTCCAGTTTGCCTCAGTCTTCTTACTGATCAATAAGCTATATATTTTAGAGAAGCAGCCAATGTCACCATTGAAACTAGTGGCTGTGTGATATATTGGGGAAGGTTAGTCTTTTTGTATCAGCAGAGAAAAGCCAAGAAAAAAACAAAATGAGCAGGAAACCAGGGGGGGGGGAGTAAAATGTACTGGGTAATTTTGTTGTAAAATTCTGGCCCTCTAGAAAGGAATCAGAACTTGGAAGTGAACAATTACAAATAACGTGTATGTAATTTTTTTTCAGTAACTAAGGCATAAATAATTTATGTTGTGGTTCTAATATTACAAGGGATAGCTTCACTCCTTTTGCAGTGAAATTGTAACATCTTCATTACTTTTAGTTATGAGGTCTAGATATGAAGGAACATCACATGGTTCAGGTACTGGTTCATGATGTGCCTCATGTGTTGCCTTATATTTGGTACTAGGTGTTACAGAGACATAAGATGAATGGAAGGATAAAATGCTTTGTCTTACATACTGGTGGCTTTGTAGCATTGGGATTTTTAAAATGTATTTTTCCAGATTTTTTTTTAATTAAAGTATAATGGTAACTAAGAAGGGTTTGTAATGATAACAGCAACTAATTACTTTAAAAGCATAACTTTCCAAGCTCTATGAGAATAAAATAAAATGAATTCCTAGATCAGGACACTAGCAGGAAAACAGAAAGCGTTCTCTTGACAGCAACCAGAAATAAACTTCAGTGGTGGTCCTCAGATGTTGATCTGACAATCAGACCAGATGTGGCTCCCAGCAGAACAGGATTTCAGTAGCTAGGATGAGGACAGAGAAGAGAAAGTAATAGGACCTTGGCAGGTGAGAGACCAAAACAGGGGTGTGGGAAGACTAGAAGCCCTTGCAGAAACTGGACCTCTTTTAGACATGCATAGAATGGAACTGCATTTTGTTTGACAAATTTGGAAATATTACCTTCCCACCCTGTTCCCTAGCCCCACCCTACTTCTGGAACGTTCCCCCACAATTCAGGAATTCCCTTCCTAAACTGGAATTTATTCTCTGGAACCCCCCCCCCCGCCCAATAATTCTCCAGCCCTGAATTACAGGCTTCTGGAGGTCAGCCTGTAACAG
Organism: Gambelia wislizenii; assembly: GCA_030847615.1. Lineage (NCBI taxonomy): Eukaryota > Metazoa > Chordata > Lepidosauria > Squamata > Crotaphytidae > Gambelia > Gambelia wislizenii. Next base: position 190,517,656 of record JAUMIR010000002.1, on the reverse strand, counting down.
CCCTCCTTTCCATAAACCTGAGTAAGCAAACGCCCAGCATCAAAATGTGGGTAGCAAGAACACCAGGCCACAAGCAAGATGGTTTCACCACCAATTTAGGATTCCCTGGATTATATCTGTCATAGCTGGCCTTTACCTATCCATCAGCAGCAATATATTTGAAAGAACTGGTGTGCTTAATGTAGCTTTTAAAAATGCTGTTTTCTGGCAGTTCAGGTCTCATTCCATCAAATTCACTGAATCACAAAACATGTAGAGGTGACAGCATTTGGGAAATTGAGCATTAAATTAGGACATTGATTGTTTTCATGCCAGCAATTAATGCAAACTGCAATTGTATGTATGGAGTAGGATGTGATTCAGCCCAGCCATGCAGGCAATTGGTGTATAAAGGCTGCTGGGGATCAAAATTATTCCTTGGAGGTCTGACCTGATCTTAATTATTCTTCCTTATCCACTGGAGAAAATTAAGTTTTGCTTCTAAATTATTAAATAAACATTCAGTCAAGCTGCACCTGGCAGGTACCACCTTTCTTGTTAGTTACAAAACAATGACCCACAGATTGGAAACGCTCAATATACATTCCAATCTCTAAGAAAGAGGACACAAAGGATTGCAGTAACCATAGGTCCATTGCATGAATTTCCCCATTCAAGCAAAGTCATGCTTAAAATTCTACAACAAAGATTTCTACCATGTGTGGAGCAAAAAAATGCCAGATGTCCAAACTGGATTCAGGAAAGGAAAAGACACTGCAGATCACATTGCAAACATACATTGGATAATAGAACACACCAAAGAATTTCAAAACAAAATCAGCCTTTGCTTTATAGAGTATAGCAAGGTCTTTGATAATAGATCATGAAAAGCTATGGATTGCTCTTAAAGAAATGGATGTGCCACAACATTTGACTGTCCTGATGCATAACCTGTACTCAGGACAAGAGGCTACTGTTAGAACAGAATACAGAGAAACAGAAACAGGCAAGGCTGCATTTTATCACCTTTTCTGTTTAACTTGTATGCTGAACATATCATACATAAAGCAGGATTAAACTCAGAGGAAGGAAGACTTGGAACAATTAGTGAAGAAAGCAAAGAAAGAAAGTGCAAAGACAGGTTTACTGCTGAACATTAAGAAAACAAAAATAATGGCGACAGATGATTTATGTAACTTTAATGTAGACAAAAAAATTGAAATGGTTCAAGATTTTCCATACCTTGGCTCAGTCATTAATCAGAATGGAGACTGCAGTGAAGAAATAAGAAAACTAGGACCTGGAAGGGTAGCTATGAAAGAACAGACAAGATCCTAAAGTACAAAGATATAGTATATTATTTGAATGTTAGGACTTTTTTGGATGAGTCTTTTACAGCGCAAGCAGCCTTGTCCCCGTTGCGAGGCTGCTGCACTGCAGGGCATCCCTTTCGGATGACGCTCTCCCCTACTGGTACTGTTGCGTTACCGCAGGGACACTGCTGCGTTATATTCGGCGGTTTTCTAATCACGATCAACTTTCGTGATCTAGTGAGTCATGGTTTATCATGATTTCCTGCGTGGCAGGGAGTTGGACTGGATGGCCCTCATGGTCTCTTCCAACTCTACAATTCTATGATCCTAACTAATACACAAAACGTCCTAACTGAGGGAGGGGGGCAGGTCTTCGGCTCATGAGAGCCAACTGGCAGGGTCCAGCAAATGGCCAGAATAAATCCCCAGCTGCTGGACTCTGTTGGGGACTAGCCCCACCCCTCAGCCAATCAGAGGCCCCGAAAGCAGACCGCTCTGATTGGCCGAGGGCCTGCTTGCTTAAGCAATCAGGGTCCCGCCTTTCTCCCAAGATGGGATTCAAGGCAGGTTACAATGGTTAAAAAATACAATTGTCCTTCTATAGTCACAGATTTGGTATCCACGGATTTAAGTATTCACGGCTTGAAAATATTCTTTAAAAAAATAATAATCCAAAAAGCAAACCTTGATTTTGCCATCTTATATAAGGGACACCATTTTGCTATGCCATTGCATATAATGGGACTTGAGTATTCAGGGATTTTGGTATCCATGGGGGGGGGGGGTTCTGGAACCAAACCCCAGCGAATATGAAGGGACAACTGTACAACTAAAATCTTACAAAGTGTAAAAGTTAAAAAAGAAATTAAATTTCCATTGTTAAAATATAATTAAAAACACATATTTAAAAACATAAAATCAATAAGAATATAATATTAAAAACCACCAAGTAAAATTCACATGTCAAATGCCTGCCTAAATAAGAACGTCTTCAGCTGCTGACAAAAAGAGAGCAGAGAGGGGACTAACCAGACCTCCCGTGGAAGGGAGCTCCACAGCCTGGGAGCAGCCACAGAGAAGGCTCTCTCCCGAGTCCTCACCAACCATGCCTGTGAAGGTGGTGGGACTGAGAGAAAGCCACCCCCTACCTATCTTAACACTCAGGCCAGCTTGTATAGGGGGATACAGTCTTTCAAATAATCTGGACCCAAGCCATTTAGGGTTTTATAGGTCAAAGCCAGCACTTTGAATTCTAAAGGAAATGGACTGGTAGCCAATGCAGCTGTTTCAACAGGGGAGTCACATGATCCCTGCAGCCAATATTGGAATATATAGTTTGCAATCCAATAAATGGAAATGTTTTGCTATTGAAGGGTTAACTGAGAAGCCAAACAGTATGTGTTGATGTAACTTCCTAATGTTTTGCAATTGGGCTTCTAGGGGGAAAGGGAGTGTCTTAGTCTTCTTCCTTTGTCTTAGAAGCCAGCCACAAGGTCTTTTCCTCTTCCCCTCTCTTCGCCATGTTTTGAGAGAGAGAGGACCTCCCTCTCAGGGAGTCCTGCATATTATTTTGTTATGATGTAGTTTTTAGTCATTTTTAAGTAGTTTTAGTTTACTTTGAAGCTGTACTGAAGTTCTGCCATGTGTAATGCTCTGAAAAAATGTGAGTAAATAAATTTTTGTACTTTTAAAGCTACTTTTATGAGTCTTGAGTGATTATTTGGCTAAACAAGTAACTTGGGACAGGAAAGGGTGTTGGTTGTCTATAAGCAATCTATTTTTCACGTATGCTAAGATTAATACGCTAACACTGCTGCGTGTGTGTACTCTGCTAATTGGCTGTACTTCCCAAGAGTGAAGTGCAGTAAGGAGGGAGCATTTGCTATATGCTCTCGTGTTTAACAGGGGACATTGGAGCCCTGCATTTTTAAACACTTTCAATAGCCAACCCTAGTCAACAGCATTTTGGACCCGCGGAAGTTTCCAAACAGTTTACAAAGGCAGCCCTACATAGAGAACATTACATTAGTCTAAATGGGATGTAATCAAGGCATGTGTCACCATAGCCAGATTCAACTTGTCAAGGAAAGGACTCCAGCAATAGCAAACTGTTGCAGCCTCTCCTAATTTGTGTGTTCTTCCTCATTAAGAACTTTTTCCATCTTGAAGGCACTCTGATGTTGCTTGCTTGTCCACATGGGTCCATGTTTTCATCTGTGAAAAGTTGGAGGGCTTTTCAACTGCCACAGCAACATCCTAGTGAATCCTAGGATTTGCAGTTTGGGCAGAGGAGCTCTTTGGCTAAGAATTCTAAATACACCTTCCTCTACTGCCAATCCAAGGATTCCACATGATGGAACCACTGCAGGTAACCACTGCAAGTGGAATTATAGCACTGCAGTTGTGTAGTGGAAACAGGAGGCAGAGCAGTGTTCATATTTATTTATTGCAGCTTGTGCAGCCCTCTGTCCAGTTTCAAAGGGCACAAGCAAGATCCAGGCCTGCTTAGTTTTAGTAATATATTAAAGTTCACCATCATGAATCCTCAGAATATATCTGGATAATGCACACACTTTGCATGAGACACGATTTCTGAAAAACCCAGTTTAGAAGACACATTATAATGACGGGGAGCGGGGATGTTTTAGACAAAGCCATGTCACATGCTTTGCCTCTGGCTTTCTTTTCTGGTCTTTGCCATCCTGTCAATCACTTGACAAGCTCTCACAAATGGAAATGGCAGGTTAGGAAAGCTCTCTGACAGGAAAAGTTTGCTCCAAGTGCTTTTGCTGTGAACCTTGTAAATTGTTAAATATTGCTGACAGCCTGTTGCAGATATGTCTGGGTGAATAATGGAAAAGTTAATACTAAAGAATACCACAAGCAACCAAGAAAATGACCCAGCTGTAAAGATTGCCCAGTTCTTAACGTCTATGTTACATGAATACCTATGTTTGTGGGTATGTTTGTCATGACCCTTAGATCCAGTAGTGACCTGGACACCGACTGGGGAAACACTAGTACCAATACAGAAGGTGCCAAGGCCAAAAACCACTGTAGAGATGGAGACCACTGCTGTGCCAGTAACCATGGTGAGGTTGAAAGAAAGCATCCCCGTGAAGATCTCAAAACTGGGACAGGCTCATATGGGGAGGCACAGTTTTTCAGACAGTCTGGATCCAAGCCATAAAGTTCTTTCTAGGTTGTGACCAACACTCTGAACTGAGCCTGAAAACAGACTGGTAACCAGTGGAGCTGTTGTAACAGGGAAGTTATAGGTTACCCATAACCAGCCCTGGTCAACAGCCCAGCTATAGCATTTTGGACCCACACTAGACTAATCAAAATAGATGTGGTCAAGGCATATGCCAATTCTGTTCATACCCACTTGAGCCATATGGTGCTATTTCTATACCCACTGCAACTGTGTGGCACCATTTTGTGCACCGCTGACAAGTTCCAGAGATGGCCAAGCCCCCCTTTCACCCTCTTTTACTGTTTCATGTAAATATAGTCACTATTACACACGGGAGTGTAAGGAAGTGTTTTATGTGTGAAAGTGTTAGATTATTAGAAATGCTGTATGTACGTTATATGTTATATGCTGCATATATATGTGCATGATATGTTGATGTATATGTTGGTGTTGTGTTTTTAATGTTTATTAATAATAAACATTTAATTTTTTAAAAAAGTAAATATAGCCACTATGCCTTATTATGGGGTGCCCAAGGTTTTTTGGCCCTAAGGGCTGCATTCAAGGCATTGTACATTGCATGTTCATGTCCACATTTAATGGTGTGGGGAGGGGGGCTCAGTGTACATACAGAAAGGGCATTTCTGTGAAACTGCAGCTATTGTCAGTTGACTGCACTTTCTAAGATAATTTGGAAGACCAAATAAAACACATCTCAGCCACCAACTTATCCAAATGCATCAGGCATCTCCAGCTATGTATCTTTATTGCTCCACAATACGAATGCTATTTGATTCTATTTGATCTTTTAAGAGGGACCACTTCTTCTTTCACAAATTTTTCTTTCCTGAATAAAGCTCTAATGCATATGTCACTTGGCTTAGAACTGCATATCAACTATGTATTGCAATCTCTTGTTGCCCACTTTCACTGTCTCTTTTCTTTCTGAGGCCGGAGGAGTAGGGTTGCCAAGATTGACAAAGAGATCGATCACAGATTAGCAAAGGCATATAGCACATTTGGAAAACTTTACAAAAGAGTCTGGAGTAATAAACACCTGAGGCAAAGCACAAAAATCAGTGTGTATAGAGCCACTGTACTGTCTATCCTTTACGGGTCTGAAACATGGGTCACCTATCACCACCACTTACAACATCTCAAACACTTTCATCAGCACTGTATACACACAATCCTAAATATACACTGGACTGACTATGTGACGAATGTTGCTGTCCTTGAGCAAGCAGGGATCACCAGCATTGAGGTCATGATATTGAGAACACAGCTGCGCTGGGCAGGGCACATTTCTAGGATGGAGGACCATTGCCTCCCAAAAACAGTACTCTATGGTGAACTCGCCATGGGTCAGAGTAAGAGGGGTGCTCCAAAAAAGCAATTCAAGGACTCCCTGAAACAACATCTCAGGCCGGCCAAATTGATCACCAACGATGGTCCGCCCTGGCCTCACATCGGGAGGCATGGAGATGCATTATCCACAATGCTGCAGCCTTATTTGAGAACTCACGCCGAACAAGTCTTGAAGAGAAACAACAACACAGAAAGAATCACAACCCGGAAACATCACCCAAGGAGACCTTCTGCTGTGCTTTCTGCAACCAGACTTGTTTATCTCGGATTGGCCTTTTTAGTCATCAGCGCACTTGCAGAAAGAGCGAGATGAGTCCTTCCTGAATCTTGGTTTGCGAAGAAAAGCCAGAGATTCCAAAAAAAAAAAGAAAAAAAAAGGAGGTTTAGGCCTACCTAATTTAAAGCTATATTACGTAGTGAATCAATTGAGATATATTATTGATAGTGTTGCGGAAGTGAAGGAAATAGAATGGATGGAAATAAATAAACAAGAGATAGAGTTAAAATTAAGAAATATATATTTTTTGTAAACCAAAAAAGAAATTTAGGGAAACAATACAATCTGTCTCTTTAAAAAATATATTAGATATATGGAATAAATATAAAAAAGTATTAGTTCCAGGAATATCTCCATTAACGCCGGTAATATTGTTAGAGGGTTTCCCAGCAAATTTAAGAAATGAAGTGGAAGCAAAATTAGGAGGACACGAAATAATAAGGTTGAAGGAATGGATGGGGAAAATGAAAAATACAAATTATATGGAAAAAATATTAAAGGAGCAAGGATTTACATGGTTTAAACTGATACAGTTAGAATGATGGACAAAAAAATGTTTAAAGGAGGGAAGTTGTAGAAAAAGTACAAAATTTGAGGAATTGATTATAAAAGCTAATCAAGAGAAAATATTATAAAAGGTATTACAAGCAAAATATATAAAATGTTAATAGATAGCGAAGAAGTACAAGATTATCTAAAAGATGTTTGGGAAACAGATGTAGCAACTGTAATAGACAAATCTAAGTGGGAAAAAATATGGAATATGCAACATTTGAAAACATTATCAGTAAGAATAAAAGAAAATTACTATAAGATTATATGGAGATGATATTTAACCCCAGTAAGATTGAATCAAATAGATAAAAAGTATTCAGCACAGTGTTGGAGGGGATGCCAAGAATTGGGAACGTATATTCATATGTGGTGGAATTGCAAATATGTGCAGAATTTTTGGAAAATAGTAATGAAGGAAATAAGTGAAATACTGGAGATAAATATACCTCTAAGCCCTGAAATAGCATTACTATCGTACTGTGAAAAAATACAAGAATCTCAAATTGTTAAGGATTTACTAACAAATCTGCTGACAGCAGCAAGGTTAATAATAGCAAAGAAATGGAAAATACAAGGTGAATACAAAATAGAAGAATGGTATGATGAAGTATAGAATATAGCTATAAATGAGAAATTAACAAATATGGTTAAGGAAAAAAAGGAGGGCTAAATAAGAATGTTTTTGGTGAAAAATGGAGTAAATTTTTAGAATTTGTATTAATAAAGGGGAGAGGAAGCAAACCTGAGTTGGAAACAATGGTATTTTGGAAAGAGGGATGAATGTAAAGGGAAGTCCCTCGGTGGAAGGAATCACTGTTATATATGTTTTTTAAGTTTTATGTTGAAATTGTATGTTGTTTAATTTTAAAAATTAATAAAAATTATTTAAAAAAAGAAAAGAAAAGCCAGAGACAGAGAGGAGTATGCAGGTTCATTTCAGTGTCTTCCATGGTTTTACTTGGAAGGCTTTGGTTCTGATTCCTGGAAACATCTTAACAGCCCTCTGACTTTATGACAAGAGAACATTTGCAGGTTGCTTAGAAAGGACAACAATTGGCATGCAATGGAGGCTGGTGGCTCCCATGAATCCATTTTGGGTTTCAGTTTCAACTTTAGGAGGATATCCAAGGTGCTGAACCCTGTCCCAATAGTGAATTGTAATGTTTGCTTGATACCATATCATGTATAAACAGCTGGTTGGATTTTTGCCAAATCTGGAAGAGATGCTTGGAATAATCTGACACAGTCTATGTGGTGTAAACAAAATTCATGGGGCAGGCACTCCAGTTTGTTTTTTTAATTCATATATAATAATGTAGCACATCTGAGAAAGATTTTGAGGAGTTGAGTGAAAAGAAAATTTGTCCAGGGCAGTGGAAACCGAGCAATTCTTAACAAGGACCCCAAAATATGCTGGGTACTACAACTAGTTTGTGCGTGCGTGTGTGTTTATACTGTTTAAATGATCATGTATTGTTTTAAAAGGTTTTAAAATGTTTAAATTGATTTATTCTAATATTACACCATGCTGAGATCCTATGATAGCAAGTGGCATATAAATATTCAAAGAAATATGTATTTATATATGTGATGGAATAGATGTGAGTGTGGGGACCTTGTATTGGGACAGGAAGCACGATTCCCCTTTTTCTCATCAATTCAGTGAGTGCAGAAATATGAAAAGACATAGCAGTGATCAGGTATCTGGGGAAAAGGCACCAATGAGCTAAAAATCAATGTCTCTGCTTGGTAAATTTGAGTCATGGTAAGATTCTAATTCAGGCAGCTTTGTCAGTAGTAGCATGTCTGTGGGCAAGTATGAACCTTCCATTCCAGCATTTTTATATAGTATTTTTATTATTTAAACTTCAAATAAAAGAATCACTTAAGGGTGCCTCCTGTCCTAAACATTTGTTATTTGCAAAGAGTAACTAAGGGAAAACTGCCAGCTTGGTGTAGTGGTTTGAGCATTGGACTGACTCTGAAGACCACGGTTCTAATCCTCGCTTGGCTGTGGAAGTGCAGTGGATGACCTTGGACAAGTCACACTCTCTCAGCCTTAAAGGAAAGAAAAGGCAAACGCCCGCTGAACAAATCTTGCCAAGGAAACCCTGTGATAAGTTCACCTTAGGGTTGCCATAAGTCAGAAACAGCTTGAAGGTATGCAACAACAATAGCTAAGGAAACTGACTGGGATATAGTCTAAGCCAACAATAGTCAGAACAATCCAGCCCATGTCAACAGTTTGTTTAAAGGCCTATAAAAAGTGTGATTGCTTATGAAAGGTACCCTTGGAGTCTGACCAACCTTCAATCATGCCATTTAAGAGAAAGGTTGCCTTGTAAAGGACTACAAGAGGAAGCTTCCTGACAGTACTTGGAAAGCCAAAGTTTTACTACTGGAAGATTTGAGAGGATTATTGAGGTGGAAAAGTAATTAAAGCTGAATGTGATATTTCAAGGACTAATAACTGTTTGGAAGCCCAGTAGTGGACCAAAGACAAATCTTTCTGCGAGGCCTTTGCCTAGTTTTTTAAAGTGGGTGCTTTTTTTGTAGACTTCTGCTGCCATCATGCAGTAAATATATTCACAGATGGCACAGTAAATCCAAGCAAAGTATACATAGAGAGACAAAGGTAAGTGCCCCAGATAGTAAGACTCCAGGAAGGAAAGCTGTATGATGTATTACTCTAAAGTTCACAGGGGAAAGGCACATAAATATTTTCCCAACTTTTTTTTTCCTATCACAGAACAGTCAGAACAAGAAATAAAATTAGTTTTTTTAAAAGCAGGGAAATGGGAGAGGGCCTTCTCTAATGTGACGCTCAGGGGCATAAACTGGGGAGGGGGCTCAAGCCCTCTCCAGGATTTGTGGGGGGGGGATGCCTTCGCTGGGATTTCCCCAAATTGGCAAAGCCCCCTCCAGGCAACCAGCTGTTACCTGTTTGGGGGGGGGTCTGGGTAAGTAAAGAAGTGGGAGAGTGAATCCTGGTTTATTTGGGCAGCTGGGGTGGTAGTAATTCCAATATTCTTGCAAAACAGAAGGGGCAATTCTCCTCCCCTAGGCCCTGTTTTAAGGAAACAAATATTTCCATCCCATCTCCATTTTATATTTAGCCATGTGGGAGGTGTGTGCGTGTGCGTGTGTGTGTGTGTGTAAAACTACCCATTTGAGGGTGGGGCAGGGGAGAGGAGTAGGTTTTCATACACAAAAGGAATACTTATATATTCATTCATTCTAAATGATTGTTGTTGTTGTTATGTATCCCACCTTTTGCCCAATACTGGGCCTTAAGGCAGCCTTATAAAATTTAAAACACGTACATTTTAAAACCTAGAAAAAGAAAAGAGATACATAAAAATAAAAAATAAAATAAAATAAATATACTATATTACAATATTTAAACATTAAACATTTAAAATACACAACAATTTTCCATCTTTAGTACAGAACAGGAATATCCGTGGGCGGAGGTGACTAAAACCACTGCATTGTCATGGACGGATCACTTCCTGATCAAGGCTGAACTCAGAGCCACTGTCCATCCCGTCGGGGGTGGAGGACCTATTAGAATTTTCTGCCCTCGAAGGCTAATGGAACCAATTGGATTCCAGAAAGCCTTAGAGGGTTCATTGGTTGGTAATGCCAGTGATCCTGTCGAAGCCTTGGTCAATACCTGGAACACTGACTTTACCAAGGCTATCGACACGATCACTCCCAAGCGTCCTCTCCAACCTGCTTCAAATCACCAACCATGGTATACTGAAGAACTTAGGAAGTTGAAGCGGAACAACTACTAGAGTGCATCTGGCGAAAAACTCGGCTCTTGTCTGACAGGACTCGTCATAGGAAATTTCTTCATTCCTATAGACAGGCAATATGTGCAGCAAGGAAATCTTTTTCTTCTGCATGTATTACGTCTGCAGAGTCTCAACCGGCAGAGCTGTTTAGGGTGGTGAGGGAAATGACACAGGTTCCACCTGTGCAGAACTCATTACTAAACCCGACAACAGCCTGCTGTGATGCATTTAACAACTTCTTTGCAGATAAAATCTCTCAGATAAGAGCTGACTTGGATGGCGGGGTTGTAGCAGATCCAACTGACGAGGTGTCCAGTAACTCCGTAGATGATGCTATACTGGATCAATTTCAATCTGTAAGTACTGATGATGTGGACAAGCTCCTTGGTAGGGTGAGGAAGACTACCTGCCCTCTTGACCCTTGCCCTTCGTGGCTGGCTGTCCAGGAAGGTGATGCCTTGAGGATGTTCCTTAGGGACATCATCAATGCATCCCTTAAGGAAGGTCATGTTCCATCTTGCTTGAAGGAATTGGTGGTTGGACCGCTCCTAAAAAGACCTACCCTTGACCCTCTAGATATGAAGAACTATAGGCCAGTCTCCTTACTACCTTTTTTGAGCAAGGTGATCGAGAGGGCAGTTGCTGTTCAACTCCAACCTATCTTGGAAGAAACTGATTATCTAGATCCATTTTAAACTGGCTTTAAGACGGGATTTGGAGTTGAGACAGCCATGGTTGCCTTAGCTGATGACCTTCACCTGAGCATCGACAGTGTGACCCTGTTGGTGGTACTGGATCTCTCAGCGGCTTTGACACAATAGATCATTACATCCTCTTGGATCGCCTGAGAAGGCTAGGAATTGGAGGCACTGCACTGCAGTGGTTCCATTCCTTCCTCTCGGGCAGATTCCAGAGGGTGATGCTCGGGGACAGTTGCTCTGCAAGGAAAGAGCTTAATTGTGGCATCCCACAAGGCTCCATCCTGTCCCCGATGCTATTCAATATATACATGAAGCCACTGGGAGAGATCATCCGGAGGCATGGGGCGGGGTATTATCAGTACGCTGATGACACCCAGATAAATTCTCCATGCCTCGGTCTTCAGCTCTGACTTCAGATGGTATCTCTTCTCTTAATGATTGTCTAAGGGCAGTAATGGACTGGATGAGGGAAAACAAATTGAAGCTGAATCCAGATAAAATGGAGGTACTCACAGCAGCAGCCCTGAACCCAGCCATTGGGATACAATCTTCAGTCCTGGATGGCGTCACACTCTCCTCCAAGGACTATGTTCGCAGTCTGGAGGTGCTCCTGGACCCGTCACTCCAGATGACAAATCAGGTAAATGCGACGGTTAGGAGTGCCTGTTATCAGCTTTGGCTGATACGCCAGCTGCGCCCTTTCCTTGAAGCCAGGGATCTTGAGACTGTGGTACATGCTCTGGTAACCTCCCGTCTTGATTTCTGTAATGCACTCTACACGGGACTACACTAGTGCTCGTTCTGGAAACTTCAACTAGTACAGAATATGGTAGCCAGACTGGTCTTGGGTACATCCAGAAGAGACCATATAACACCGATCTTAAGATCACTCCACTGACTGCCCATTAGTTTCCAGGCCCAATACAAGAGGGCAAGGTGTTGGTTATCACCTTTAAAGCCCTAAATGGCTTGGGTCCAACCTATCTTCGGGACTGCCTCCTTCCATATAATCCTCACTGTGCACTCAGGTCCTCTGGGAGGAATTTGTTACAACCTTTAAAAACTAGGCTTTTTTCGACCTCCCAGAGGGCCTTTTTGGCTATTGCTTCCAGATTATGGAACAGCCTGCCGGATGAGATCCGTCATATCACCAACCTAAATAGCTTTTTAAAAGCTCTTAAGACGGATCTCTTCCAGCAGGCCTTTTCTGAATAGATACCCGGCCATCAAAAAAAGAAAAAAAGAAAATCTAGCTTGTTCCGACCTTGCTACGGCCACTGTCTGTTGTTTATTTTTAATTTTTGTATTTTGTTTTAAAGTATGTTTTAATTCCTGATTTATTTAATTGTATTTTAAGGTGGGGTGGGACTGAGTGTCCAGGATGTATATTTTAATTGTTGTAAGCCACCCCAATTTTTATTTCGTAGAGGGACGGGATATAAACATTATTATTATTATTATTATTACAGTTTTAAAAGTCCTTAAAACATAGACGTAGGCTCAGATTATTCACCAAAGGCCTGCCGAAACAGAGAGATTTTTTTTTGCTTCTGAAAGTACATTACGGAGAGAGCCAGTCTAGCTTCCCTGGGAAGAGCGTCCCAGAGCACTGCAGCAGCCACTGAGAAGTTCCTCTCCCATGTTCCCACCAGGCATGCCTGTGGAGATGGTGGGACTGAAAGAAGGGCTTCCCCATCTCAAAGCATGGGCAGGCTCATAAGGGAGAATACAGTCTTTCAAATAATCTGGACCCAAGCCATATAGGGCTTTATAGGTCATAATCATCACTTTGAATTGTGCCTGGAAACAGACTGGAAGCCAGTGGAGCTACTTTAACAAGTGAGTTGTATGCTCCCTGTAACCAGCCCTGGTCAACCATCTGGCTGCAGCTCTTTGAACCAGCTGGAGTATATAACATGTTTTCTGTCCTCCTACAGAATCCTGTTTCCTTGGTGGAGCTACTGGCCACAATCACCACTAAGGAGAGATTTCTTGTGAAATAGAAGAAAATATGTGCTGTGGGTGGCACTGGTGAAAGTTCCACTGGCAGCTCCTCTGGATTTAATACAGAGGCCCAGGCTGAGGAAGCATTACCTTATGAAGACATGCCCTCGGATACTAGTGTTCCTGATGTGAAAAGAAAGCCAGCAGGACACAAGTACAAGGGTACTTGGAAGAGAACTTTTGATTGGCTTTCTTTTGAAATTGGCAAAGCATATGGCAATGTCTGTCTCCTCTCCTCTCCCCCAAGCCTCAAGAGACAGAGATGCATATGAAACTTTTGTTTAAAAAGGCTTCTCAAACTGGAAGGAAGCTCTAGAAAGATTCCATGACCACCAACACTCACATTTTCACCATGCAGCAGTTATGGCTGCTATTGAAGGTGGTGTAAATGTTCATGTCATTTGCTCAGAAGTAAAACAGAAGCAAATGCATGAAGCTAGAGAAGCACTGCTGAAAATTTTATCCTCTGTAAGATATCCTGCTTGTCAAGGGCTTGTAGTTCGTAGCCACATTCAGGAAAGAAGAAAACTTAAAGGAGATTATCAGACACTGGTGAATGTGCAAAAAAATGCCTTGCCAACCACGTCTGAAGATCGCGACAAGAACAGAAAGGGCAATCTTACCAGACGCATTCCGGGGGTGTGGTGCAGGTGTCAGTAAGGCATCCCTTTTGTATTGATATGGAGAAGCTGCTAATTGAAAGGGACACCTTACTGAGACCCACATTATGTCCCCAGAACACTTGAGGATGACATCTGGCAAGCTTGCCCATTTTTGTTTTTGTTGCAATCTTTTGATGTGGTTTTTGCTGCATCTGATAATCTCCTTAGTCAACTCAGCTGAGAGCATGGCTGGATCATACAAATTACAAATGGATTTCGCCAGCTATTGTGAATGAGTTTCTTAAGATCATCGCTCACAATGTTCTACGTACATTAGCGAGAGAGCTTGAAGCAGCTGTTTACTATAGTATAATTGCGGGTGAGACTACAGATATCACTGTTTACTATAGTATAATTGTGGATGAGACTACAGATATCATCACAAAGGAGCAGGTTTCATTTTCCTTTTGCATTGCCACAAAGGAAATGTCTGTGGAAGAATTTTTTTTTTTAATGAGACTGATGCTATAACTTCTAAAAGCCTTTTTGATATTTTGAAAGATGTAGTCTGCCGCTTTAATCTTCCTCTTGATAGGTGTCGTAGCCAATGCAATGATGGAGCATCAAATGTAGCTGAACGCATTAGTGGGCTGAAAGCTCTTGTGAAGGAAGAAGAACCAAGCACATTTTATGTGTACTGTGTGGCCTGTGCTGTGAATTTTGTGGTACAGGATGCATCCAGAAATGTTGCCATGTGTAGAAGCTTTTTGAGTGAAGTAGCTGACCTTATTACTTTTGTCAGAAGTTCACCCAAACCTCTTGCCTGGTTTAAAAAATTTCAAGGGGAAGATGAGAACATACATCTGAAATGATTTTGCCCCTCAAAAGGGACTGTTAGAGCAGCTTCCTTACAGTCAGTTGCTCTTAATTACAGACAGCTCATTGATTTCTTTGAGGATGTGGCATCTGAGGAAAGGGGAAGTGTTGAGGCAAAAGCAGATAGGTATGCACAAAGCTTGTAGAGGTTTGCTTCTTTCTTCATGCTGCAGCTCTTGGTGTTTGTGTTTGGTCATTTGGACACACTAAATACAGCACTTCAAACAAGTAACCTACAGTTCCAACAAGCAGAACTTCTTTTGGTGTCTGCCAAGGAGAATATAAAGCAGCTGAGGAACAACTTTGAAGAGTTCTGGACAAAGATCACAATGACAGCAAAAGACTTTAGGATGTTATCAGGCAGGGCAAGTAAGGTGTCATAAGGATGCCTAATCATGAAAGGATGCACGTACAACACGATGTCGCCCTTTTGCAATCATGTCCTGTGAAAAAAAATCATACTTTTTTATTGACTGTTCAAGCCGTCAATTGATCCCCATGGTGCTTTTGTGCCGGCATTGCTGGCATTTGAAACTTGGTGCCTTTGTACTCACATGAATGCAGCGTCAATGGCCTCACTTCCGGGTGAGCACACGATATCTAGGTAGGTCACACACTTTATGACCCTCCCCAGTTTACTTGGGACTCTTTTAGTGTGTTTAGGTACTTTCTGTAACTTTAAGTTTGTTGTTTTTGTTTTTATTTTTGAATCTCCCATGCTATGTATTCTCGCGAGAATACATGGTATGGGGAGTTCTTTTGCCAGCATAAAAACAGCAAAGTTATGCCAGCAAAAGAACAGGTTTAAGGGGGGTGGTCTGATAAAGTCCTTAGATTTAGGAAGCCTTACCCTCCCTAGGCACAGAAAGCCTCTATGACACATTGATCCTGGCTGTGAGCCTCGCCAGTTTGAGTCTCCTGAGGGATTCTACAAGGAAATATTTTATGGTGTGATTGATAATGCCAGCAGCAGTTTACACAATCGCTTTTTCTCAGATGTGTGCAAACATATGAGCAAAATTGAAAAGTTTGTCATTGTAGAGATTGATAGCACATCCATTGCAGGCTTTTACACAATTGACATGGATTCTTCTAGACTACAGCTTCATCATGGTATGCTGTTGGATATTACAAGGGAGAGGAAAGTTACAGTTTCAACTTTTCAGGATATGATTGATCTTGTGAGTGGGACACAAGGCACATATCTGAGAGACTAAGGGCTCCTCAGTCCATCTGGGCCAAATCCCACAGCACAAGCAAAAAGCTACCAGGAACACAGTTTATTCCAACTGCAATCCTTTGTCCACCTAGCTGGGAGTAAGCCCCACTGCATTCAATCGGAATAGACATGTATGGGACCAGTCTGCTCCCTAGCTTGGTCAGTATTGCAGATAAGGACCTCCTAAAGAGCATGAGCGGAGAGTCTTGGCTTGTTTCGGTCTTCTCCCTCTGGGATATCTCTGAGTTTGGCTTTATTTAGGTAAACAGAAAGACACTAATGGGCTTTAAGTAAGCATGCTTCTGGTGTAAACAACACGGCTAATCAGCTAAGCAGCACATAAGTCTATGGTTCTTCCAGATTTCAGCTTCCCCAGCCATTTGAAATGCCAATAAAGGAAAACTCTCAAAGAAAAGATATCAGTGTTTTGAGACAGCTAGGCTGGCTGGCAGATTCTGGGATTTGTAGTCCAAAAATCCTTTCCCAAAATCTCAGAGAAAGAATGTGTAAAAAGAGGAACTTGGTACTGTCTTTGCTTATTGGTGTGGGTCACTGCCGTGCTGCCTCTATTGTTCCTCTTTGTCCATTCAGTATCAGCCCCTTGGTGGGGAGGAAGGATAAAATAAATAAAATTAAAAATACCAACACACAGGCCTGCATCACCTTCTACAGACCCTCCAACTGTCCCAATTTGGCAGGGACAATCCCAATTAATTGACTCTCATCCCTCTATTCCAGCTGCTTTTAAAATGTCCCAGTTTCTCTCTCTCCTCCCACTCCGCTTCTTGTCCTCAGCTTATTTCAGTTGCTGCACATTGAGTTTGAAGTGCAAAAGGAGTTTGTACTCAACTGAGCAGAAAGCAAAAGCAAATTGCTACAGCCTCTCCTAGGTTCTTCCTTATTAATACCTTTTGCCATCTTGACCACACTCTGATGTTACTTGGCCATGTGTGTCCTGGTTTTCATCTATGAGATGTTAGAGGGTATGTTCCTAATCAGTGTGCCTATCATTCCCAAGAGCACTGCACTCTCTGGGGGAAGTAAACTTTGGGAAATTCTCTTTAACTAGAAGGCATAGTGGAAGTATCTATTGACCTAGGCCTGGGCACACATTTATGGGCACTATTTAATGGCACAGCCTATACAAAAAATTCCACAACTGTGAGGGGTGGCCCCTCCAAACTACTCCAGGTCTTTTCCAGTTAGGCCAGCTGCTATTTCTTACAGGCAAGGAGCCTTATCAGAGAACAAAAACACATCCCAGCCCAGCAACAGTGAGAAGGTTTGTTACTCCCTTCACTTCTCCTTCCTGCCCTTGGCCCAACATTCCTCACAAGCAGGTTTGACAAACATTAAACTTTTAAACAAGTTTCACCCTTTAAAAAAATATACCCACAGCATACACTTCTCTCCAATTTTCTGTTATAGCTATTCTGGTTTAATAATAATAGACCTCCTTCTCCTCAATGTTCTTCTTAGCTACCCAGGCAAATCCATGCCATTTCCGTTCCTGGGCTAATTAACTCGGCTGCCATAGCTGCAGATGCTTCTCTCTGTGAGCAATTAGGCTTATCCACATCAGTCTCTCCCTACCCACTTGAGCCATTTTTAGCTGGTATCAGCTGTGAGACTCTGGTTGGCCCAGCCATGCCTTCCCTCAAGCCTCCTTATCGGCCCGGTGTAGGAATAAGATCATCTAACCACTTATTGAAACAGAACCTACTAAAATCTGATTAGCAGCAAAGGCTATACACTAATAGATAGCCTACCCTCGGGAACAACGACTCACACTGTCTGGGATTATTTAAACAAACAAGCCCTAAGACAGAGCAAAGCTATAGCATTTGAGTGTTCATTTCTGCATCATCAACTTAATCACAACACTCTGTTGTCCTAAATAATTGGTTGTTGCTGTTGTTGTGTGCCTTCAAGTCATTTCTGACTTACACCAACCCTAGGGACTTTATCAGATGTGGTAAATACGGTGTTATAATGACGCCTGATGAACACAAAAGGACACGAATACCATATGATATTGTGCTTTCGCGATCATGTATTGTAAATAAGGCATCCTTTTTTATTGTTGGGCCAAGCCATCAATAGATTGGCTGTGGTGTTTTTTTGCTGTGATTGTGAGCATGTGAAACCACGCCCCATTTTTCTGGTGCAATTCCAGCATCAGTGGGTGGTCCTTGCCAGAACACTTCCAGGTGGAAACACAAAAACTAGCCATGGAACACTCTTTTTATGAATCTCCCCATATTGCAGGCAAGTTTTTAAGTATGCTTCAGTTCTTGTGTGCATTTTGTTTTTTAATTTAGCTGTTTTTACACTTTTAAGCATGCTCGCATCTTCTCATGAGAACTGCCAAGATCACGCTTGGCAATGAACGCGGAAGTACGAGACTTCTTTTTCACTTGATCACGGCAATGTTTGATATTTGGGGTTCTTTTGTCAGCAGAAAAATGGTGTAAAATATGGTGCCAAAAGAATATTTTTAGAGCTTGTCTGAT
The DNA here is from genome assembly GCA_030847615.1 of Gambelia wislizenii. Classification (NCBI taxonomy): domain Eukaryota; kingdom Metazoa; phylum Chordata; class Lepidosauria; order Squamata; family Crotaphytidae; genus Gambelia; species Gambelia wislizenii. The sequence continues at coordinate 190,499,253 of JAUMIR010000002.1, read as the reverse complement.
AAAGTCCCAAGGCTAAGCTATCACAGGATTTTCTTGGCAAGACTTGTTCAAAGGAAGTTTGCCATGGCCTTCCTCTGTGGCTGAGAGAGTGTGACTTGCCCAGCATCACCCAGGGGGGTATGTGACTTTCCAAACACAATATGTTTTAATTAATTGGAAAATATGACCAGAAACACCACAGAAGAACAACAGGATTTCTTTACAACTATGAATGTTGCAGGGCTGAGAAAAGTTACTTTTTGGACTACAGCTCTCAGAGCCTCCTAGCCAACACTATCACTGGAAAATGAGCTTTGAGATTTGAGGAGCAGGAAATGAGTTATAGATTTTGAATCTGAAACTCTAGGTGCAAAGTTCTGCCATTGCACGGTAGTCTCCACTCTTTTAAATATTAATTGGCACATCTCTCTTTCCAAGGTGTAAATAAGGAACACACTGAAGAACAGGCTGGGCTTTCCACCCATTAGCACCACAGGGCACATTGCAGGTGGCAGGGGCTATCAGGGAAGAACGCCACCCTCCCCATGTACTACAATTCTGACTAATAAATAAATGAAAGTGAGCTGTTGATCTTTTTTAAAGCTCAGCTATGATTGCTAATGATGTATTTAGCATCAGGCCCACTTTGGCCTTCAGAGGCCACTCAAGAAAATGTCAGATGAGAGATAAAATTTCTATGAAATGTTGAGATGTTTTTCTAGACTAGCTATTGTGTGAGGGGGAGAGAGGGGGGGAGATACCTTTGCTGCCTCCTCACCACCCAGGGACTAGAAGAACATTTCTGTAGAGGGCAGAAGCAGCCCAAAATATTTTGCTGCCTAAGGCAGAGGATGACAGCCGCCCACACCAAGGTGGATATTAGTACCTCAGCCAAATTATCCTGCACATGAGGCACAATATTCCATATACTCCTCTCCCTGTGCCTAACAGTAAAAATACAAAACAAATTAAATAGCTAATTGTTACACAAATCACTGTTGTCCATGGAAAACCCACGCAAGATCAATGAGAAATTAGAAACGCCTCAAATGGCTAGCAAGAGGTCGCACAACCTTGCAGGATTTCAAACCCTGTGTATATGGCTGTAGCATAGGAAATACACAGGAGTCAGGCATACAAAACAATGGATGAAACTATTGAACTGAACTGAAGCATTCACACATCACACATAACCATTTTCTCAAGCAGACAAGACTATCAGAGTAAGGCAAAACGTTGTTAGTAGGGAATAGTTAAGACTATGGAGCATACTGCATCTGATTCCTGAAGCTAGGTTCTCATGAGAAACAGTGTTACTCTTGAGCAACAACAAAAAAGGCAACAGAGAGTGGGGTGGGCAGAATTTAAGGAAGAAATGTCAGGATTAGGGGAGCTGGAAACTAAGCTCTCAGTTTGACAGAGAAGCCAGATAAGAGCCCTGGGGAATGTTAGCAAGGGTGAGCGGGGGGGGGGAGGTAAGGAATGGAGCAGTGTGGATTCAGTTAGAGGACTTTTTCAAATGGGATTAACAAAAACGAGGAGGTTGGAAGAAGAATGGAGCTGTCATGCTTACATTTCAGATGAAAAATCCTCCTCCCAACCTCCTCCTGACCTTCCCCCCCCCCTGCTGTGAGTGCCGCTTTTTATTGACGGAATTTTATTTTATTTTATTGACAATAAAAAGTGGCACCCGCAACACAGGGGAAGGTCAGGAGGAGTTCGGGAAGAGGATGGAGGAGGATGGGGCTGTCTGAAACGGGGCTCTGTAAGCACAAAAGCCCCGTTCTTCTCCCGACCTCCTTGGGGGTTTTTCCCCCTCGTTTGAAAAAGTCTAGAAAGTGGGACTGAACCAAAGAACTTGAGCTTTCCCTGGGGTTTTATAAAAAATTACCCCTTTGAAGCTGTGTTTTGAACAAAAGGAACATTTTATTTCAGATAGTTCTCAAGTGTATTACAAAAGAATTCCAGACAGCCAGTACCTGGGAGATTGGGACAATCTGTTATCTTAATGATTGACAGGCAACCCTCTTTGGTCTCTCAGATGCAAGGGTGTCAGCTTAATCTACATAGCAATGAGGTTCCCTTTGTATGTAGGATGCCTGTAAGATACATGTCTCTTCAGGAGACATGGTTCTTTCATTTCAGAGAGGATGTAGGATGTTTGTATCCAGGTGTGAATTTGTGGGGAATTTATGGGGGCCTCTCCCAGGCATATTCCATGCGTGCCCTGAGCTTGACTCCTTCCTTGCTCTGGAGTGCATCTTATTTCCTGGTAGTCCTTGGAGGGCCCTTAAAGCCAGATTTGACCCAAATGCTGTTTCCAATTGAAGTGAACCAGAGTAGTGAACCAAAGTAGAAGTCTTTGCAGTGGGGATGCTGGGATGTATTGTTGCAAATAAATAATAAATAATTTGTTCCACATTCATGATACCCCAAATATGCTACCAGATGCAGCTGCTTCAACATGCACAGTGGAAGAGCAGGCCCATGTACTGGCACACCTAAGTTAATGAAGTAGATTTGTTCCTGGACATTACTTCTTTGACAGAACATTTGGTACCAGAGGTAGAGATAACATGGAAAGAATAGGGACAGGCCCCTAGTACATACAAAAAAAGAAGAGCAGTTCAACATATTTCACCAAACTTTTAATGCAAAACTAACAGGGCATAAATACCCTAAAGGTACCAGATCCTGTCTGATCTTGGAAGCTAAGTAAGGTCAGCCCTTGTTAGTATTTGGGTAGGAGACTGCCAACAAATAACAGGTGATGTGGGCTATATTTTATTTCAGAGGAAGAAAATGGAAAAACAGTCTCTCAGTATTCCTTGCCTAAGAGAACTAGAGCTGTGTAAATTGCGACTGTTTAAACAATTTGTAAGCCGCTCTGAGAGACTTTAGATTTTCACACGCTGAAAATATCGCCGCCAGAAACCGGGACAGAAATATTTCTGTCCCGGAAGCAGCGCCGCGGTTCGCACGCTCACCTCCCTCTTCCGTTGTTCCGTCGTCCTCGCTTTGGGTTTTTCCCTCCCACTTCTGGAATATTTTACTAACGGGAGTTTGCCGTTAATAAAATATTCCGGAAGAGAGAGGAAAAAACCCAAAGCGAGGACGACGGAACAACGGAAGAGGGAGGTGAGCGTGCGAACCGCGGCGCTGCTTCCGGGACAGAAATATTTCTGTCCCGGTTTCTGGCGGCGATATTTTCGGCGTGTGAAAATCTCCCTAGTGGCTGAAGAGCAGGGTATAAATACCTAAATAAATGAATACTGTAAGTTGATAGGCGACTTGAAAGCACATACACATGGGAAATGAAACAACCAGGTCAGGTATGCCTTTTATGAGTAAACAAAAGCACAGTGAACCTTCAAGAGATCACTTGAAGGCTTCTTCCAAAATCTATCAAGGGATGCCACCCCTTTCACCAGCCTCCACATTTCTAAAGATTTCCATTTTCATGGTCAGACTTACAAAATCTATGTTACTTTATCATGCAAGAGGGTAGCTGATGAGGTAGGCTTATCTGCTTTTCTCTTTTCTCTATGTTTTGCTGTTCATGCATGCTCAATAAGGGATTCTGGAGGAAGCCACTGTTTGCCTAGAGACTGTTGTAGGCAAGCACAAACAGCTACAATAGGACTGGTTAGTGTAAGTTCCCATTTTTCCTCAGCTCAAGCCTTTACTGTACTGTTTACTGCAGACACACTGAAAGTTGGTATTTCTCCAGCCCTTGTTCACCATCCTCCCAATGCTGATGGTTCTATTAAAAAAAAAAAACACTTCCAGCAAGACAGAGAACAAGGAGGAAAGGGTGGAATAGGGTGGGGTGTAAAAAAGACTTTGTAAAAAGGAGCTTCCTTGTCAGCAGTTTGTATGAGAGTGATTGTCCAAATATGAGTACTGTCATTATTTAGTATAGAAACAAAGATGGATCACCTAGAAGTGCTTAACCCTGAGTGAAGTAAAACTTTGGACTTTTTCGGACAAGTAAAATGCAACGGAAGCAGCCTCGCCACGTTGCGAGACTGCTGCGCTGCAGGGCGTCCCTTTCGGATGACGCCCGTCCCTGCCGGTACTGTTGCAGTACCGCAGGGACATTTGAATGTAATATTTTGGCGATTTTTACTCACGAAAGTTGATCGTGAGTAAAAATCGCCAAAATATTACACTCAAATGTCCCTGCGGTACCGCAACAGTACCAGCAGGGATGGGTGTCATCCGAAAGGGACGCCCTGCAGCGCAGCAGCCTCGCAACGTGGCGAGGCTGCTTCCGTTGCATTTTACTTGTCCGAAAAAGTCCTTTGTAACAATAAGGAGCTTCTCTAGAATTTTGTCATTTTTTGTGACTCTGAAGAGTATCTGTTTTATGCTTTAGCTACATTTATGTCCCACCTTTTCCCCAGTGAACTCAAGGTGGTATGTTGGGCCCTGAATACCCACTAAGATTTGCTTCCAGGACCCCGGTGGATACCAAAACCTGTGGATGTTCAAGTCCCATTATATTATGGCATAGTAAAATGCTGTCCCTTATATAAAACAGCAAAAATCAAGGTTTACTTTTTGGAGTTATTTTTTTCTAATATTTTCAAACCATGGATTGTTGAATCCACAGATGCAGAATCCGTGGATACGGAGGGCCATCTGTTATACAGCGCTTTCCTGCACTCTCCTGCACACAACTCTGTGAGGTAGAGGGAATGAGTGCTCCAAGGTCACCCAGTGAAGTTTCAAAGTTCAATTGAGAACATGAACCTCAACTTCCTAAATTCTAGTCCAACATTTTAACTCCTGTGCCATACTGGCTCTCCAGTATTGTAACTTTTAAAACCTTTTATAATTTTGACATTTGTTTTTAAGCCTTTCCATCTACAAAGCTTCCATGCTATTTGCAGACTATCCAAGTCTCCCCTTCAGTTTCTCTATATAATTAATTGCTGCTCTTTGAATAATCCACAATTCATCTTTCCTGGCAAACTGAAACCTAACCAATCATTCTAGCATTTAGGAAAATTCTGTCAGCATAAGATGCATTTACACAAGGGGCAATATGAAGTATTTTTGCTTTGCCAGCTGCCCGATGGCAGTCCTATCAGTTGGTGCGTCCCTGTAGAGGGGTCAAAATCAAATGTGTGTAGTTAATTGCCAGTCTCTTTGCTGTACGTTGCAACAAACTATTGATAGCACCAGAACAGGCCCTGTGGCTGGAATTAACTGAATATTATTACTGACAGTGGAAATGAACTTGTGGGAGCGGATGATGGTTTACCAAAAGACCCAAGCACAGCTTGGTTCTGTTCTTCAGCTTTAACTCATTAGCACAATTCAAGCTTTGAAAAATCCCTCACAAATATATATATATATATATATATATAGTATATATATATATATATATATATGTATACAGTATATATATATACAGTATATATATATACAGTGTATATATATATATATATATCCGTCACAAGTGCATTTGACTCAGAGCCACTGTGGGAGATGTCTTGGGAAGGCATTTTTTCCACTGAAGAAGTGCAGCCCCCAAAAGTCAATATTCAACAAATGGAAACCCCAGTTTTTCAATCATACTTCTGACTGAGAAAAGTAATATACCGTCAACCTACATAATTTAGATACGAGAATTTCAGTTAAGTGGACATTTAGATGCAATATCAGTTGTGTGCCCTTTGGATTCAAAAGGAACGGCATCATCTTGTAAAGAATCAACAGTGGAAGCAAATATTTCCTCAATGCTTTTTCAGGTCTAAGGCTGCAGTCTTATGCATGCAGGACTATCTCCTATGAAACACAATGGAACCTACCTCTAGGTAACCATCCATAGGATTGTGCTGTTATGAATGCTTTTACCATGGGTACATATTGGACTGGACTTATAACAAATGCTTAGAAAGGTATTTGGAGATGAAATCTTCAAGGAAAGGAGGTATAGTGGCCATGTGGCTCTACTTCGGGGCTCCCAAAGCCATAACTGCAGCCACCAGGCCCTCCTGGACTCCCGCACTCTACTGCCGATGGCATCCTCTGTCCTCCAGAATGTCTTTTCTATTCCTGGAAGCCTTCAGGAATAATTGTTTTGTGATAAAATGGGTAACAGGACCAAAACTAAGAATGGAAGTAGACATGGAATTCCAACTACTTCTGGTTTTGATTTTTGATATTTCCCCACATTTGGGGGTGTGGCACAGCCCGTGGAGGCTACTGGGACAGAACATTGGCCCCAAGAGCTTTCTCAAACATGCTCTACTAGAACAGCATACAGTACTAGTCACAGTTAGTGTTGCCTGGTATATCCTAGGGCCTGAGCTTCCAAGGCTAAAATTTGAGATCTAGGGACAACCCATCATGATGTCACAGGAGGCGGGCTCTGATGATGTGGCACAGAGATTGTTGCACAGAGTAGGCCATACAGTTCAAAAACTCATGTCTAATACACACATACCCCTTCAGGGCAGCACTCCCACTCTGAAACTTCACCTCCATGCCCAAGAGATCTAGCAACCCTAGTCACATTCAGAAATTATTGGTTACTCAGAACTTTATCACACCAGCCTGTTGTCTGTCAGCAGCCTCATTGCTGAAGCGAACGGGAACATATCGGTTTGAAAACAATCACTGTCACAGTTCTCTGCAATCATGCTATTATGCTGCTTTGGCAATCCATGGTCTGCACTTGCTCTTCTGCACCACCTCACTAACCCCACCTTCCTCCCCATGTATGCCCTACCTAGCATATACATGCCTTTTGATTTTTTTTTTATTTTGATTTTTGCCACAACTGTGTAATGATGGCAAAATGATAACATTTTAAAAAATTAAAGTAAAAGAAATAGAAAAAGAAAGGGAAACAAAGTAAAAGCAACCTCAGCCTGCTTGGGACTAGTGAGGGGGAGAGGAAAGGGAAGGGGAAGAGGGAGACGATCATGCCCACTCATGCCACATGACGGCTGGAGTATTGGAAGCGCAGTGGAAGGGACCTATCGCACCACAGGCAGTAGTGGAAAAGCAGCAATATTGGGAGCCATTGATGGTTTTTCTCATCAATGAAAAGGTGTACTCCACCAATGACTGAAATGCAAAGCAGAAACAGGAGAGAAACAACATTGTGTAGTAAGTACAGGCCAAAGATGCTAATATTCTGCTGTAATTGTGATTTGCCAGCCTCCTGTGATAAATTCCTCCATCTCAACCTCTCTGAGTTGTATTACCAGACTATCTTTGTGGCCATACATGAGCCAAACATGAGGAGCAGGTGTGAATTTGCATTTAGCTAATATTAGCATAGTAAAAACCCTATAAGCAGGGGGAGGGGCTCCACATACATACTGATTAAAATCTAAGTATAATAGAAAGTTATTTTGAACTAAACTACATCCTATAAAGGTTGGTGGGCAGAGCTGGTAGTAGTGCCCCTTGTAAAAGTTAGAATCACAGAATTGGAAGGAATCTCAAAGACTATCTAGTCCAACATTTTGTTGAATACCCTTTATTGACTATAGTAGTAGTATTGATTCCAATTGGTGTGTTCTGTATATCTGCAGAAATGATGAACTGTTTAATCAGTGCATTTAAGACAGAACTAAGAAAAAAAAGTTTATTTCTCTAAACAGTGAGGCAGCATTGAGACAGTTATAAACTTGAAAGCCTTTTGAACTAATGTGCACAGGCTGAGGCTAAAAGCATTTGCATGGCTATTTAGAAGGGTTGTTTTTTTTTAAAAAAAATGTAAACACAAAACAGACACAGCATTTAAATTCACTGTAAGATCAACAAGAATGCCAGATTATATTGAGCTGAACGAGAGAGACTTTGTTGATTGGAAGATGGAAGGGATCCTGCCAAAGCTTATAGGGAGATATTTGTCCAAAAATGCTCTCTAGTGTCAAGAGTTATTCTCCATTATTGAGCCACTCTGTACAGCAGCTTAGCTTGATGTCCAATGGCCAAGGTGCAGGTGGTGCCAGGTGGCCCCCTCTTCCACTTCACCTGGCTCTGCTCTTCTCTCTTTGCTATTTCAATCCCATTCCTTTGCCTCGCTTTCCAAACTTTCCTCCCTTCTCTTCTCCACTCACTTTCTAGCCTCTCCGCTACTCTTCCCCACTCCTCCTCATGGTGTTTTTTCTCCTTTCCATCTCTCCTTCACTAGCCAGCCTCTCCCCATTTATTTATTTTTCCCGACTTCCTCTGATGCCCCTCCCCTCCCTCCCAGTTTTTTTCTCAATCTCGCTTGCCCTGCCCAGGTACCACCATGTTACACTAATTTAAAATTTCAGTTGAGCTTTTGGAACTACATTTTAGGTATCCAGAGAAAAGCAGTGGGCAAAGTTCCCACGGGAATGAGAACATGGTAAATATAAGAATTCTAGGTGTGAGCAGTTCAGTGTCTCACTCTAGAAATGCTAGCAAGTTGGGACTGAAGGAAAATTTCAATGGAGGCAGAATTATTATTTGAAGGGCCAATGTCCTCATTTTGTCTCCACCCCACATAGCTACATTCCTGACCCTCACCCTTCTGTTCCCTACTGGGATGCAGAGGCTTGGGGACAGCTGATGTGGGAGGCAGGTGGACTCTAGCTGGAGCTTCTCCTGTCCACTGTTCCAGACACAAGTGGACCAGTCTAGAGTAGCTGGTGGAGTAGGGAAGGAAATAGACATCCTCTTTGCAAGTATGTCTGGCCAAGGACAACGTGGGAGAGTAGGGCAGGGTTTAGGGGTAGGGAAGGCAGTGTGAGGTAGCTCCATTGGCTGGCTATCCAGGGAACTGCCCCACCCAGTCCAATAGTAGCTGTGCCACTGATTCTGTATCACTAACTTCAAGATGAATGGGAAACTTCTTCTTTTTTTGAAAGCCAAAGCCTTCTGATATATTAAATAGCCTCAAGCAGACTGTGCATATACGTCAATGATGGAGATGGAAGTTAATTTAAATCAAGAGGCAGGTGCTGAAGTGCACTCCAGCCCTTCCTGCCTGAGCACTTGACTACCCTGAGTTACTGTGCAGGACACCTCCACTGTGGGAACATAGTATATTTGTGATTAAACTGAGCACACAAAGGGCTGTTGGCTACTGCAAGGCTTTTTTGTTTGTTTAAAGCTGGTCCCTGGAGAGGAACTGCTTCGGCAATATGTTCCCTCACAGATAGGATTGTTAAGCTAGGTGATAACAGGTTTTGAGCTGAGAGAAATGTTATCAGTTCAGTAGTTCAGCATTTGTGAAAGGGCCTAGCCACTGGCAAAAAAGGCCCATGTAGTTTAGTAGGGTAAGTGTGGGACTAGGACTCCTGGGGACTAGGGTTCTAATCCCCGCTCAGCCGTGGAGACCCAGGGGGGGTGTAGTTTTGTGAGATACTCAGCCTTCTCTGCCATAGAGCTCTGATGCCACAACAAACTATAAATCCCAGGATTCCATAGCACTGAGCCATGGCAGTTAAAGTGGTGTCAAACTGGATTATTTCAACAGTGCAGACGCAACCTCTGTGAGTGAGCTTGGGCAAATCATACGCTCTCTCAGCTTGAGAAGAAACCCTCTCTGAATAAATCTTCCCCCCTCAAAAACAAAAACACCACCCTAGAATACGGCCACCAGAAATCAGAGTTAACGTGAAGGCACATAACAACAATACAATAGCCACTTTAAAAGAAGATAGTTCCTAAAAGCAAATTTACCCATTAGCACATGGGAGACAGACTTTAACCACTTTGCAGCATCAGTTTGAAGAACCACTGCAAGGTGATTCACAGACCTATGTGGATCCATAGTTAGGACTGTATAATCCACAGTGGTGGCCCAAGACTTTTGCTGCCTGAGTCAAACAACAGGATGGTATCCCAACAAGTTTCCAAAAATTGCTGAGTTCATCAGTCTCTCCCATTCCATGATGCATCTTAGAAGCCATAAGTGATTAGAGAGTGCCATATCAAACAGGAAAACTAAACTGGCAGGATTACAGCATAAGAAAGCACCACAGTCTGCAATGGACAAAAAATTAACTGAAACAGATGAAGCTTTGTACTTTTGCCTAAGTTCTTCAGCTCATACCTTGACAAATGCTTCCATTTTAATTCACAATCCAGAGAGTTTTCACCCAAAACATCTGCCTTGAGATTAATTCAACATCCAGCACACAGACCAGCCTCATCGATCACTCAACCACAATATATTAACGCATATTTATCAAAACCTACTGAACCCAATGAGCAAAGTACAAATCATGTGCCCAGTCTTATAAATACAGTGTTTTCCAGCAGTATAAAATGCTATAACACAGAACTGAAAATTCATTGAAGCAAATCAATGGAGACTCACTGTTCATTTCACTGGGTAATGTGACTTACACATTAAAACAAATACAATATAGATCTAAAACATAAAAAGGCCAACAAAAAAAACATAGTTAAACTGTCAATAGCATTAAAAACAATATAAAATATACCATTAAAATAAATTAAATTAATTAAATTTAAAATTAATTAAAATCAGTTTTAATTGAAAACAATGCAGCTTCCTATTAAAAGCCCCATCTTTAAAAAGCATTTAATTCTTTAAAGCCTGCTGTAATGAAAAAAAGTATTTGCCTGCAAATGGAAGGAGAACACACAGGGGATCATTCTATTCCTCCTAGGAAGTGAATTCTGGAGCCTAGGAGCAGCCACTAAAAAGGCCCTCTCTTATGTCCCCACCAAATGTGCCCATGAAGGTCATGGTGAGATGGAGAGAAGGGCCAGTTCTCAAGATCTGAATGCAAAAATATAATTAGCACCAGACACACATCCATTTGCACAAACCACTAGATGTCTCTGCCCAAACAAAGGGGTCCAAAATGGGTACAGGTAGCACACACATCTCCACCTCAGACTCTGTGACTCTCAACAGTACAGTGATGGAGAGTGTCCATCACTGGACACTCTCCAAAGCAACTTAGGTGCCAGCCTGATGACCTGATAGACCTTGTGTTTCATTTGTAGCCTGGTAGTCCTAGACTGCCTCCTCTATCTTCATTGCAATCATGGGTGTTCCATCTTAAAATTTCAGCCAGGCAATTTTCTCACCAATAGCATCAGCTTACAAAAACATTTGCACATGGGACAGTAAGTGCCAATAAGTTGTTGGGTCAGAAAACCTCCAAACAGGAAAAGTTTGGAACACTAAAATAAATCAAAGTGCTTTCTTTGAAACCCCCCAGAAACAATCAACCACAATTCCCACTTCCCACACAGTAGTTTAGGGCTTCTAAACATCCCTGCAAGCATTCAGAGTAGATCTGCAGTTTCTGCTAATTTAGCAGAACCATTTACTTGGAGAAAAGTACCAGCTGCTACCTGGAACTAATTTGACTGCACTTAACATTAACATTCAGGGGTCAGCTTCCTCCTCATTTTAATCCCATACAAATGACCCAGAGTGCCATGTTGAAATTAAAAAGCACAAATGCAAATCAGAGTGGGTAGTAGGGAGGAAAACCTAACCAAGCGGATAGGCTAAGACACAGAAGAATTTAAAAGGCAGCGCAAAAACTAACCTGTCATTTCAGAATAACAAATGGAAGTCCAAAATAAATGTATATGAGTGAGTGTCAATATTTGAGCTGACAGCTATCACAAGCCTTCACAAATTAGCCTGTCACAGACAGTATCAATTTGGTTTTTGTGTGTGTGTTTTTTAATGCGACTTTTGGACAGTCTGGAGCACAATCACTCACAAGCCACAAACTATTTACTCTGGAGAATTATATTGTCTTTGATAGGGCTAGTGTATCTGATATGCTTTAGGCCCCTATAAGGAACATCCATATATGTCCAGTCATAACATCTTTTAATTGTAAATCAGAACCAGATGTGAGAGAGACCTTCTAACCCCTCATTGCTATTTTAAGATTTTGCCAGTGCTGGAACCTATGCTGAGATTTTTAGTCTGTTGATATAAACTTTATATTTTAAAATCTTAACAGAAAAACAGAAAAGATTATAGGAATGTAGACATAAGCAGACTATTGAACTAGAATAAATCTCCAAATGTTACTGTAGATATTATCTTTCTAAAGTGGAATTTCTCCCTCACAGCTCAAATACACATACCCAACCTGTGCCTGTTTTCATTCCTCCTTTCTTCAATCTTGATGAGCCTCAATGTTTACCAGAGAACCTGTCATGATAGGTTGAGAGATTATAAGAAAGCAAGTGGGGATTGGTGGGTGGGGAGAAGATATGACTTGTAGTGAGTATGACCAAATACAAATGGGAGCCCATTATTAGGCCTGCTCAGTGGTGGTAATGGCAGCAAAAAACAAAACCAAAGGCACACCAGTGTTCCTCTACCGCCGTTGCATCATCAGAGCTTTGTCCTGTGGAGCTTTTTAAGGTGGCTTGTGGAATGTCCATGCTTAAGCCTTCTCCAACTGGGTGTCCTCCAGATGTGCTGGGCTGTAACTCCCACAATCACACAACTGGATGTGAGAGTATGGAAGTTGTAATATTTGGAGGCACCGCTTTAGTGAAGAATGGTCCCTGTTCTGAACTATGTGGTTGACTGAATACAAGAAAGCTCAAAGTTCCACCATGGAAGGTTTGCAAAATACTTTGAGGACAAGATGACTAGTATCTGATATTATAAATGTTACACCTAGAGCAGTTCATGTGCCCAGAGCATATCTTGTTTTTCCTTTAGTTTTTTTCTAGAGCTGTGCATGGCATTCCTAAATTGATCAGACCCTGATTTGGATTTGGGCCCAGTTTGATCTGGACTCATCTGGACCCCATCTACTGATCCAGACCATGAATTCAGACATCCAGATTGCCAGTCTTTCCCCTTTGACTTTGGAGATTTTCACACGGGGGAAATAACCCCTGGGGAGATCAGGAGAGAAACTGGGCTGTTCTGATAGCAGCGCTCTGTTTTGCACGCCCCCTTCCTTCTCCCGATCTCCTGTCTTCCTCCCTCCGTCCTGCTTTCATTTCCCTACCGGTATGTTCAGCTAATTTTTACTAACAAAGAACTTTCGTTACTAAAAAATAGTGGGAGGGAAATGGAAGCAGGACGGAGGGAGGATGATGGGAGATTGGGAGAAGGAAGGGGGCGTGCGAAACGGAGCGCTGCTACCGGAACAGCCCAGTTTCTCTCCCGATCTCCCCAGGGGTTATTTCCTCCATGTGAAAATCTCCTTAGTTTGGGAATCCAAAACTAGTTAAAACTAGTACCCAGCTTGTGGGGGGCAATTAGCTAATACACATTGGAAACTGCTTAACGCAGTGTAGATGTGTAAATAGCTATTGCTTAAAACAATTTGTAAGCCGCTCTGATAGCCTTGAGGCTGAAGAGCGGGGTATAAATAAATAAATAAATATTTTAAAAAAATTGTTCATTTTTTCACACATCCACATAACATTTAGAAACATGGTAGACTCTAAAGAAGGGTCTACTCAGCCAAATTTCAGGCAGGCAGCTCCAGTGATTCTTTTGTTAGACACCTGTAAAGATTTCTGCTGACAGTTCATACTGCTTTTGTTCTTCCACTCTCACCCTAGAACATCAGTCAGTGAAATCTGTTAAAATTTAACTAAGGGCTTGTCTAGATGAGAGGAAATAATGCAGATTGCTGCGCATTCTGACATCAAGATGGTGGCCGAAAGTGCAGCGCATTATTATTCTCCACACGTTTTATCACCTCTGCATAGTATATATATATATATATATATATATATATATATATTTAATTTGTAAATCATAGGTGTGTATGTGAGGTCTTCAGCTTATAAAAAGCTCTTTGGTCACTTCAGTGCAGCAAAAAAGCACACACTCAATAATACAAAATGCAAAAATGGTGCTTCTGGCCCCTTCTTTGCTGGAAAGCCCACCCACTGCCTGCATATCCAACCAATCTGTTGTCAACTTCTGCCTTTCCCGAGAATGCACAGCATTCCAAATTGAGTGTCCAAATGAGCAATAATGCGCATATCTGCGCATTATTTTAAAAACTTCACAAAAATCTGTGAAGGATCTTTCCACACAGTATGTGGCATTTTGGGGCCATATACTTCCAAATACCACGAATCTTGTCCGGATCTCATTGGGACAAAAGCTACTCTCTGCTAATTCTATGAGAAGTATTTTCACCCTCTTGATATATGAGAATTCAATACAAGACAACCCCCTTGATATATGAAAATTATATGATAATGAAATGACAACTTATTTGAGAAAAGGATGCTTTTGCTTCTACCAACAGTCAACTTTGTGAGTTTCAATAACACAGCAAAAGCAGTAGGATGATGTGACAATGCTTTGCTAGCAGGCCAACTGGTGAGATTTCTCTGACAATTCCCCCTGCTCCCCTTTAAGGCATCTGGAGTTTGCTGGTGAGAATCTTACCTAAGAACACAATAGAACTGTCAGTGAGCAAAGCCCAGCTGTACTCCTCTCTCTGTGCATTATACCACCTTCGTGATTTCCTTATATGGTCATATTGGAGACACATTGTCTGGCTTTTCCTTATCACTTCTCAATGTCCAGAGTTCTGGGTCAGTCTGAAATGCTTTGGGCTCTATCATTTGACACCAGAACCAAATCCAGCCAATATGATCTGAGCTGGAACTGATACAAATCCATCTGAATAAGACCGATTTGTTTTTTGTTGTTGTTGTTCAGGATTTGGTGAGTTAGATGGCACAGCTCTATTTTTCTTTCAGATTCTTTTGTACAACATCATTTTCTATGCTTCCATCATTCATATTGTAAACCTATAGATAGGGACTGTTCTGTTTTTAATATTTGTACAGCACCTGGGAGTGCTTTTTTTCCCCTAAAGGAATTATAATTTATTCAGGTTGTGCAGCCATGAGAAATAAATAACAGATCTGTAAGGATGCCAGAACATCTCCTGACATCTAGGAAGGATCCTGCAAAAGACATTTTTGCAAATGGTATTACACAATGTCTGTCATCCTCTTGATTAGTTGATTAGAAAGTAGACCCATTCAATTCATTGCTAAAAGGTGAGTCAACATGTAGGCAAATCCCATTGGTTCAGTGGGTCTAGTCTAATCAGGACTGACAACAGAATTTAAGCCCATGAAAGAAAACACCACAAAAATTGAGCTGCTGTGAGCACAGAGCACTCATTTCTCTGATGAGTTGCATTGGGGCACATGATTTTGTCATTTCCATTTGCTTTAGCCTTGTTGGAAGCCACCCTGGACCCATGCTAGAAGAAAAGTGGGATGATGATGATGATGATGATGATGATGCCTTGAATCCCATCTTGGGAGAAAGGCAGGATATAAATCCAATAAATAAAGGATGATTGTGGTGGTGGTGGTTCTTGTTATATCTTGCCTTTTCCCCCAATCTGGGACTCAAGGCAGCTTACAAAATTTAAAACAGATACAGCTCAAAAACCATACACAGGTTAAACATATAGGCTTGAATTCTGTTGCTAGTCCTGCCTAAAGCAGACCCATTGATTTGTCTATGGGCTTGACTAGACGAAAAGACATAATGTGGATTGCTGCGCATTAATGCAAATTTACAGCAGTGTTCATTTGTCTCCACAGGCCTTTGGCAAAATCACTGGTATATGAAGCTATCCGTGTTTGAAGTGCACACACAGCCATGCCTGCGAATCAAGATGGTAGCCACAAGTGAATTACTCACATTATTATTCTTCACAAATTGTCACCACTGCACAGTAATTTTTTTAAACTGCAAATCAAAGATGCACAGGTGCGACCTTCTGCTTAAAAAAGCTGTTTCGTCAGCTCAGCTCAGAAAAAAAGCACACAACCAGCAACGAGAAACTCAATAAATGGCTCTTCCAGCCACTTCATTGCTGGCAAGGCTGCCCCTCACGCACGTCTGACAAATCAGCTTTCCACTTCTGCACTCATTGAGAATGTGCTACAATGCAAATCGGTTGTCCAAACAAGTAGTAATGCACATTTCCATGCATTATTCAAAAAACCTTGGGGAAAGCTATGAAGGCTCTTCCCGCATAGTAGTTGGCGGCTTTGGGCACCCTCCTTCCTAATACTGCAAATCTCATTCGCTTCTCATTGGGATAAAAGGTATTCTCCTCACATTCTATGAGGACTTTTTTCACCATCTAGACAACTTCTGTGTTACCATTCAACAATTCATTGGTTGAGTCTACTCTAGTTGGGATTAACCAACAAGATTCCAGCCATAATTAACTTGTTAGTAAAGTTAAAAACAGTTAAAAGCAGAGCATTAAAAAGTGCACATACAAGTCCCTTTCCCTCTGAGCAGTCAGCCCATAAAGGCATGGCGGCGCAAGGGGGGTGCAGAGAGTCCAAACCGAACCACGTGACACTGTCTGGGGGAAGGGTGACACCAGCCTTAGTGATGCCACAGCTCAAAGGCCTGCCAAAACACAAAAGGTTTTCACCTGCCTCCTGAAGGACAGAAAGGAGAACACCAGTCTAGCCTCTCCTGGAAGGGCGTTCCAGAGCCTGGGGCAGCCACTGAGAAGGCCCTCTCCCATGTTCCCACCAGATATACTTGTGGGGGTGATCAGAGAGAGAGAAGGGACTCCACAGAAAAACACTGGTGTTATAAATTACTTTTTCCTGCAATAGCAAGTCAATGAATGGAAAGACAATGAAGGAGGAATCTTATATACCAGTGGAGGAATCAAAATGGCTCATGGTGAGTGGCAGTTCGGTGGCATCTGGGGGGGGGGGTTTACATGATTCCCCTCCCCTCCTCAATAACATGAAGTCACTTTCTCATTACAGATGCACAGATCTAAGAAATATATTCCTCTGCTCCATTTGAGAACAATCTCCCAGAAGAGAAGCAGAACTTAATTTGAACAGTTATGAATAGCAACAGAATCTGTTCATAACATCATTCTCTCTGTATCTTTTACGTTGCTAAGATGCAAAGTGAAACCACAAACTAATTGCTCAAGTATTTATCTACCAGTACTTGATGTTGAAAGCAGAGAACATGTGAAAGATAGTGGACCAATTTCTCTTACTGAATGTCATTGCTGGTTGTTATACTGGCAGTTTTAACTTTATTTTTCTTGTGATAAGCTAAAAGCTTTTGATAATGAAATAAAAAAGAAATCATTGTGGCATAAGTACAACCAACGAATGACTATTTTTCATTCTGTTACCTTAGCATAGCTTTCAAACACATCTGAGTTGGGTAATTTGTATTTTTATGAAATCCATTCCATTCAGTATGTAAATCTGATGATGAGCCACAACTTTATTTGTATGATACTGAGTTTGTAACTCATATACAAAATTTTGTGGGAGTTTTAGTGCAGGGAAACAGGCTTAAAATAAAACAAAACCACTATACTGTCAGTAATTCTTGGCACTGACCACCTCCCCATTCGGCAAGGTATATCAATTCATATCTCAGACTGACTTCAGCCAGAGTTACCATTGGTTTGTCACATATCCCACCCACCCCCGCGCAATATTTCACAGATGAAAGCTAGGACACATGTGGTCAAGCAGCATCTGATTATGGTCAAGATGACAAAAGTTATTAAAGAGGAAGAACAGACAAACCAGGATAGGCTGCAGCCATTTGCTTTTGCCTGAGTCTACAGGAAAGGGCAAGACTCTGCTCTCCCCACCCCACCCCCGCTGAGTTAATTGAATGCAAACTACTTTTGCATTTTGAACTCAGTTTGCAATAATTGAAGTAAGCCTATTGAGAAAGTCGGAGGAAGAGAGAGAAACCAGGACATTTTAAAAGCAGTTTCAAGAGTGGGACAACAGATTATTAATCAGAACTTTCCCTGCCAAATTGGGACCCTTGGAAGGTATGTCACCAGGGGCACGAAGAAGTGGAATAGATTCCTGTTTTCTTGGAGCTACAAGGCTGACCTGAGCTCAGATGTGCCTCTGTGTTTCCTCAGGTCCTAACTTCTGGTTTGTTCACTGAGCTTGATTATTCTTTGGTATGGATACCTAGTTCCAGGCAGTTGTATACTGTACAGCCTATCACTGACACATACATCAAAAAGCAAACATCCTGATAACTAGAATTACAGTTAGCAGTAAATATATAAGTGTAACCATCCCATATCTGTGCTAGTTATAATCTGTAGGAAAATTGCCCTGTTGCAGGCAAATCAGTGCCCACCTGCTATTAAGCTCATTTTCAGCAGAGCTTGGAAATTTTATTTTTCAGACTACACCTCCCAGAAAGCCAGCTCCCATGGGCATCATCCAGACTGGCTGGGGTTTCTGGAAACTAGAGACCAGAAAAGTAACTTTTCCAAGCCCTGAGTTTGGAAAATCAGTACTTTTAGATCCACAGAAACAGATAGTATTGATAGTACTATGAGGACTGTCACCTGATTAAAGAACCTTTAAATCAGTGTGGGAATCATGAAGCCCAATAATTGTTGTTGGATTGCAGCTCCCAGAATTCCCCACTGTTGGCTGCACTGGCTTGGGCTGCTGGGAACTGCAATCCAATTCTATCCAGAGTTCTACATATTTCCCCACCCACTCAGTGTATAAGATTCCTCAATAGCATGATTCTCACCTCTGTCCTAGATGGTTAATACTTTGAAAGAACCATTGCTGAACACAGTGGGTCTTAACTTCAGAGTAAATATGCAGAGGCTTACTCTGTACAATTGGAAACTGGCATATCTGTAAAACAATTCTTCTGAAGGCAAGAGCCACTCCTTCCTTGATCTCAAGATGATATGTACATATGTTACAGCAAACACCATCTTACAGGGGGCATTTTCTCAGATGAGTGAGAGAAGAGGCTCTGTTTCTTCTTCCAGGATGGTACCTGCCTGCCACCTACAGCTGGGTACTTTCTTGTCTTAACAGTAACTAATTTTAAAGGCATAGGGCATATTTTTACTCAGTTTCAACGCCACAGTTTGATGTGCAACTGATAAAGTTGCTTATTCTTCCCTTGTTTCCCCCCGCCTCCCCTATTGTTCTTTTTCCTATGTAAAATTAGACTGGAAACTCCTTGGGACAGGTTCCTGTCCTTTTGCATCTAAAGCATCATGCACACTGGTACAGTGCTTCTATAATCAATCATCATTCTAATCCTCATTGACTAGCCACTGCAGTCCCCTAAGTCATATCGCTTGTTTGAACAACCAATTCGCACCGCTGACTGAGACATATGTATATAAAATTAAGTGTGGCAAAAGTGGTTTGACACACTGTCAGTAACTTAAATTAGTGTTCCCACTTGCACAGTTGGATGCTCAAAACCACAGAGATGTGGAGATGTAGTTGCACCTGGGCCTCAGTTCCAGCTTTGTTGCAACTACATATAGTAATTTGACCTACTGTGTTTGGAAAATTTCAGAAAGCTTCATTGTGTGACAAAAGAAACAAGGGTTTAACTATGTTGCATTTGCTACTACAGTACAGGATTGCTTGTGAATAAGAGCCTAGGAAGAGTTACAGGAAATAAGACCACCTGTGTTTCCATTAACCTTCATCAAATCAATACTCCTTCCTTCCAGAATGTTATGGCTACAGAAAAGTTTGTTGTGTGTTAAGAGCACATGGAGGCAGCAATGTATTTGTTTCTTTGGGGACTTTCACTTCCTTTGGATGAATAAGATTGCATTTGATTAGTTGCAGAATCATAAGAGTTGGAAGAGACTACAAGGGCCATTCAGTCCAACTCCCATGTTCAGCTTGTGGTCTACAAAGATTCCTAGATCTCTTTCCCATGCTCTGTTGTCAAGCCAGGTGTCACCCATCCTATATCTGTGCATTTCATTTTTTCCCCTGCCTAATAGTACCTTATATTTCTTCCTGTTGAAATTCATTTTGTTAGTGTTGGCCCAGATCTCTAATCTTTTGAGGATATTTTGAATTCTGAGCCTGTCCTCTGGGGTATTAGCTACCCATCCTAATTTGGTATCATCTGCAAATTTGGTAAGCATGTCATCTGAAATACTGTGTCCAGTTCTGGGCACCACAATTCAGGAAGGATATTGAGAAGCTGGAACCTGTCCAGAGGAGGGCAGCCAGGATGGTGGGAGGTCTGGAAGCCATGCCTTATAAGGAGCGGCTTAGGGAGCTGGACATGTTTAGTCTGGAGAAGATAAGGTTGAGAGGTAACATGATAACCATGTTTAAATATTTCAAGGGATGTCATACTGAGGATGGGGCAAGCTTGTTTTGTGCTGCTCCAGAAACTAGGACCCAGAGCAATGGGTTCAAACTAGAGGAAAAGAGATTCCACCTAAACATTAGGAAGAACTTCCTGATGGTAAGAGCTGTTTGGCAGTGGAATGCACTGCCTCGTAGTGTGGTGGAGTCTCCTTCTTTGGATGTTTTTAAGCAGAGGCTGGATGGCTATATGTTGGGAATGATTTGATTGTGTATTCCTGCATGACAGGGGGTTGGACTAAATGGCCCTTGTGGTCTCTTCCAGCTCTATGATACTATGATCTATCCCATCATCCAAGTCATTTATGAAGATGTTAAAAAGCACTGGGCCAAAGACAGAGCCCTGTGGCACCCCACAAGTTACTTCTCTCCAGAATGAAGAAGAGCCATTGGTGAGTACCCTTTGGGTTTGGTTGGTGAATCAATTACAAATCCACCTAACAGTAGCATTGTTTAGCCCACATTTTACCAGCTTGTTTGCAAAAGTATCATGGGGGACCTTGTCAAAAGTCTTACTGAAATCAAGATATGCTACATATCTGGATATGCTCCAGAGACTGGAACACGGAGCAATGGGTGCAAGCTCCAGGAACAGAGATTCCACCTCAACATGAGGAGGAACTTTTTGACAGTAAGAGCTGTTCGGCAGTGGAACACACTCCCTCGGAGCGTGGTGGGGTCTCCTTCCTTGGAGGTCTTTAAACAGAGGCTGGATGGCCATCTGTCGGGGATGCTTTGATCAAGATTTCCTGCGTGGTGGGGGGTTGGACTGGATGGCCCTCGTGGTCTCTTCCAACTCTGCAATTCTATGATTCTACATCCACAGCATTCCCTTTATCTACCAAGCTTGCAGCTCTATCAAAAAAGAGATATGGTGGGTTGTGGGGTGGGTCTATCTTACCTTTGTTACTCATTATGATAAGATAGTGTTACTCCATTATATTTTGCATGTATCAAGTTAAATCTTAGAGAGGTTTAGGGAGCTGGGTACATTTAGTCTGGAGAAGAGAAGGTTAAGAGGGGTCATGATAGCCATGTTTAAATATTTGAAGGGATGTCATGTTGAGCAAGCATGTTTTCTGCTGCTCCAGAGACTACGGAGATTATCAGACAGGAATGCAAAAAGTGTTCCTTTCCCACAATCTCTAGTCCCGCCCCTGTCCCGCACAATAACTCTACCCACCACACTTGCCGTGTCTCATATCATAAGGCAGCCCAGGAATGAATGGAGCTCTAATGGACTCTGTTCACTTCCTGGACTGAAATCCTGCCCGTTCTTGTGAAAAGATGCGAGCATGGGAAATTAAAAAATAAAAAGTTAAATAACACAAAAAGTTACACCAAGCATAAAAACATACTTTAAAACTTACAAGTAACCTGGGGAGGGTCATAAAGAGTTGTCACTTACCTGGATGTCACGATCTCACCCGGAAGTGTTCTGGCAGGACCATCCATTGACTGCATTCCCAAGAGTTAAATGACCTGATGTTTCACATGCCAGCAATGTTGGCACTATTACAATGAGGGATCTATTGACAGCTCGGCCCGTCAGTAAACAGAACAGCTATAATGACACCAGTTGAATGCAAAAGGACAACGTCTGATATTGGTGTCCTTTTGTGTTCCCCTGGTGTCATTATGGCGCCACATTAGCCACGTCTCATAATCTCCTAGGACATAGAGCAATGGATTCAAACTACAGGAAAAGAGATTCCACCTAAACATTAGGAAGAACTTCCTGATGGTAAGAGCTGTTGGGCAGTGGAATACATTGCCTCAGAGTGTGATAGAGTTTCCATCCTTGGAGGTTTTTAAAAAGAGGCTGGATGGCCATCTGGCAGGTGTGCTTTGTGTGTTCCTGCATGGCAGCGGGTTGGACTGGATGGTCCTTGTGGTCTCTTACAATTCTATGATTCTATAAAACCCTACCCTTTGACAATGATAATCAAAATACAGGTAATGGTTTGCTTGCTGCTGTGTGAGGTACAGTACCTGAGCAAGGATTCTCAAGCTGACAATAATTGTTGAAAACCAGATATACTCCATGTTGTTGTTTGTTGTTAACTTCCATCAAGTCACCAAGCCCATACACACACTAGAAAACTTCCAAGTAACCCGGGAAAGGTCAACAAAAGTTTGTCACTTACCTAGACGTCGCGATCTCACCCAGAAGTGTTCTGCCCGGTCGGGCCATTGAATCTGCATTGACAAGAGTTAAATGGCCCAAGGATTTGAAAAATCAAAGATACATAACATTTTGGAATGGATGAATAATATTAACCCCAACATTAGATTTACCTGTCAGGTGGATTCACAAAAAAATCCTTTTTTGGACATCATGACATATGTGGAAAATAATAAATTAGGAGTCCAATGTTATCAAAAGCCAATGGACTGCAATTCTCTCCTTCATTTTTCCATTTGTCACCCACATTTATTGAAGAAATATCTTCCCTTTGCACAGAATCTTGCATAAATCTTCCCTTTGTTCAGAAGAAACTCAACACATGTAAATGACTATCAAGAAGCAGGTGATAAGTACCAAATGGCATTAAAAAAATTAGAGCATATCCCAGTCAAATCATTAAAGCAGCCAGGATACAGGCACTCACAAGAAATAGAGATTCTCTTTTTCAAGAAAAGGAACATTTCTCCTCAAGTTGAATAGTTGGAGTATTTACATTTAACCAAGTATTTTAGGATATCAGGAAATTAATAATAAAACACTGGCATTTGGTTAACCACCTACCTGGGTGTGAGGTTTCTTCTATTGTAGCATTACAGAGAACTAAACATTTGAAAGTTGTGTTGGTGCACACAGATTTACACACAAGTAGACCCACAGCACAGAAATACAGTGGCCACTATAAATGTGGCCACTGTAATCATTGTAAACAGGCATTAGAACTTAAAATGTTCAAACATCCAAAACCAGGGTTTGAATTTAAATCGCACTCCTTTACAAATTGTAGTTCCACGCATATCATTTATGTAATAATTTGTCCTTGCAATTTACTTTATATTGGAAAAACTGAAAGAAATCTCCATACCAGAATCACAGAGCACAGGAGTAAAATCAAAAATAAGATTCCAGATAAACCATTAGTGGATCATTTTACTACATTAAATCCAGGACCAGTTTAAGGAGTTTTGGGGCCCCATGCAATTCTTTATTTTGGGGGGCCTATATGTTTATCTCAGGTCGCTATAACCTAACTCAACCTAAGATATTCACAGGACAGGATATTCAGATTATTACTAATAATGTTTTTGCAGGAGAAGGGTTACTATGGGGGGGGCCCACAATGATGGGGCCCCCTGCAGATGCTGACCCCTCCAGTGCCTTAAACTGGCAATGATTAAGGACTTTTTCAGACAAGTAAAATGCAGCGCAAGCAGCCTTGCCATGTTGCGAGGCTGCAGCGCTGCAGGGCGTCCCTTTCGGATGATGCCCGTCCCTGCCGGTACTGTTGCGGTACCGCAGGGACATTTGAGTGGAATATTTTGGTGATTTTTACTCACGATCGTTGATCGAAATATTGAGTGGAATATTTTGGCGATTTTTACTCACTCAAATGTCCCTGCGGTACCGCAACAGTACCGGCAGGGACGGGCGTCATCCGAAAGGGACGCCCTGCTGCGCTGCAGCCTCGCAACGTGGCAAGGCTGCTTGCGCTGCATTTTACTTGTCCGAAAAAGTCCTACATCACTCACCTGACTCCTTTAAGTTTTTTGTTATAGAGTTGCTTCAGAATCAATCCACTCAAGGTAACATGACTAATATATTGCTACTTAGAACAGAAGCATTTTGGATATACAAATTAAAATCCATGCAACCTGATGTTTGAATGACAGAATGGATTTATCTGTGTTCCTCTAAATATTAATTTCACAGCCATAATTGGGTGTCTAAGTAGTGAGTACTATAAGCAAAACAGGACACTGTCCCTTTAAATAAAATGAGAGTTAAAGGCTTAGATGCTTCACAGATCGTCATAAAAATGGGGTGAGCAGTCACTATGGTACTGCATCATTGAGAGAGAAAATACTTGGGGCAGTCAAGGTAAACCTAACCTCCATTATATAAAAGTTATATAGGAATTAAATTTCTTTAGAGCATTATAACTAATTAAAAAAACTTTTTAAATGAACAGACTGTAAAAATCAAGGTCTGTGCTGCACAAGGGCTCACAGCAGTTAAAAATAGTGGCAAGCACAGTTAAATAATACTTATGTTTCAATACTTAATATAGCTAAAACGTTTAACTCATTAAAACAATTCATACTAATTTTATATTAATGTAGAAAAGACTACTACTAATAATGATAACATTTATTTTTACCCCGCCCCTCTGTTAAAAACAATCGGGGCGGCAACAATACTGACTAAAATCCCTAAGCCCCACCCATGCCCATAATACTACAAATATTAAATACACTGGTGATAAAGATACTGATGAAAATCCAGTAGGATCGAAACAACTGAATAAAGAGTCTGGATAAAAGTTGTTTGGTCATTTGTTATATATGCTGTAAAAAGCTGGTTAATTGTTATATATACTGCAAAAAAGCTGTTTTGCATGTGGTCATTTGTTATATATGCTGCAAAAAGCAGTTTTGGTAGTTCATGCTGTTTTAAGCCAAATACAGTCATCCCTTCACATTCACGGGAGTTAGGTTCCACAGACCCCTGCGGATGTGAAAATTCTGTGAATAATGACTGCCCTCCCCCACCAAAGCGACCATGGGGCCTCCGGAGGCCCCATAGTCGCTTTCCCCCACCTCCCCACTCCCTCCCAAGGCCTTCACAGGGCCTCCGGAGAGTCTCCAGAGGCCCCGTAGATGCCTCCCCAGCCCTCCCCCTCCCTCTCAAGGCCTTCACGGGGCCTTCGGAGAGTCTCTGGAGGCCCCGTGGACGCCTCCCCGGCCCTCCCCCTCCCAAGGCCTTCACAGGGCCTTTGTAGAGTCTCCGAAGGCCCTGTGGATGCCTCCCCGGCCCTCCCCCTCCCTCCCAAGGCCTTCACGGGGCCTCTGGAGGCCCCTTGTCACTGCTTTTGGGAGGGCGGGGGGGGCCTCCCCAAACCGCAAATATTCAAAACTGTGAATGCTAAGTTTGCAAATGTGGAGGGGCAACTGTAAGCTACTTTTGTGGATTATATTGTACTAAATTGAACCAATTATATTGCAAAACCATAATATATTGTTGCATATCAATTTATGCTTATAATTAGATATATTAACAAACTTGTTACATAATCTTATTACTAGTATACTCCTTTTGTTGCTTTGGAGTAAATATTTCCTTTTGCCAACAGGCTAAAACTATCTTATTCAGGCAGAATGTTGGTTTAAAATCTATGTAACAGAAAGGTTTTGTGGTGGGCCTGTGTTTTTTAATCTTTTTTTTATTGTGATCTGTTTTTTATATATTGTTTTAATCTTCTGCTTTTCATTGAACTGCTATTTAATTATTTTAAAACTTTTGTATAAACAATGTTTTAACTGTAGCCTGTTTTTTAAATGCTGTAGGCTGCCTTGGATCCTGCATAGGGAGAAAGGTGGGGTATCAACCAATCAATCAAACACACACCCAAACAACCAACCCTACTACCAAATTCAAGTTAATTTCATCATTCTGGGTTGGAGTAGCCGGTGTGGGGGGAAGAATCTTTTTTTCTCTCTCTGCTTTATCCAAACTGTCTGGAATTTTATAATTAAGAACTGATGCAAGCAGGAAAGCAGGTGGCAAAAAATTGGGGTGGGGGGTGTCACTCTTCATTATGAGACAATGTGCACACAAACACATTCGATTCCAGAGGACTTCAAGGTTCACTCAGCCTTCCATCCTTTCATAGGTCGGTAAAATGAGTACCCGGCTTGTGGGGACAATTAACTAACACACATTGGAAACTGCTTAATGCAGTGTAGATGTGTAAATTGCTATTGCTTAAAACAATTTGCAAGCCACTCTAATAGCCTTGTGGCTGAAGAGCAAGGAATAAATAAATAAATAAATAAATATAAAGTAGCCTTCAGGTAGCAGCCCTGAGCAAAACTAGTCCCAACTCAAAATAAAGTGATCTCACTCTCCCCCTAAACCTGGCTCAAGGGACAAAGAAGCCACGAAAAAGTAAGAGAAAGGCAACCACACAGGATTGCATCGTTCTTTATTGAACTTCTCAACAAAGGTGAATTCACTAGAAATATCACTTGCATTATGTAGACCAAAGCTTCTTAAACTGTGGGTCACAACCCTATATGAGGTCACATAACTGAATGTGGGAGTCGCAAAAAAATTGGCAACAGTAAAAGGATTTGTATACCTATATACCCGGGGTTGCGTAAAAAATTCTCGGGTGAAAAGGGGTCGTGAGTAGGGAAAATTTAAGAAGCCCTGAAGTAGACCACCAGGATGGAACAATTACAGTCTGCAGTAACTCCCATGTTGGGACCAGAGGACAGCAATGTAAGGAGGCCTCATTCTTGCAGTCTGGGACCTTCCACCCCACACCTCTCCCTGTGTCAATGATTGGGAAGTTCTATTCCACTCAAAGCAATATGGCTTGGTAACTGTCTATCTGTTTTTTCATCTCATTTTGCCAACCTGAGGGAACTACTGACTGCGCCACAATTTCTCTTCTGCCATATACTAATGATAGTTTATGACAGAAAACACATGGAAGTGCCATGAGCCCTTAAAAAATAATAATAAAGCATTTCATTTTTTTCACTAATAATGTTTATCCATTATTATGACAATACATATTCTCTTGAAGCATAAGATGCTTATACAAGCCACTAGCAAATCAAAACAGAAGTTTATTACAATACAACTCAGGAAGGGTGATTTCCCTCACTAGTTTTTAACTATGCTTAAAAGAATGAATGTGTCTGTATAGAGCCTTTCTCAACCTTTTTACCCAAGTGGAACCCTGGTCTCAGGGAACTCCTGCTTAAACATTATTATATCTATAGCTCAAAAAAATGTTTAATTTTTTTTTTCAGTTTCAGTATCTCACAGAACCCCTAGCAACCTCTTATGAAACCCTAGGGCACTGGAGGGGGAGGGAAGACTTTTCTCCTGCTTCTTCCTGCAAGTTTGTGGCTGGAGCAGATTGAATGGCAACGTGTAGGCCAAGCCAACCAGCCTTTGCCTTGGCTCCTGCCACATGGCTGCTCCACTGCAGGGAGGAGGTGGGCCAAGCAGCCCTCGAGCCTTCGCAGGCCCCCTGTGAGGACATCACAGCTCCCTGGGGGTCCACGGACCACAGGTTAAGAACCTATGGCTGAGGTCCCGTCTACACAGTAAAAAAAAAAAATACGTACACCGTGTTCGGAAGATTGCTCTTCCATACACACAGCCGTTCAGATTCATACATGTCATTCAGAAGGGGGGCTAGTGAATCCCCCGTAAACTACGTGGATTTGGCGTTCGGGAGGATTAGTGGATCTCGGCATAAAATATGTACAGCTGTTTGAATGGCTGATGGTCTGTATGCCCTGTTCGCACACATACGAACAGGCAGTGTAATCTGATTGGCTGGCCGAGGAGAGGAGGCAGGGCTAGCAAGGAGGGGAATTGGGAGCTGCCGCCATGTTGGATTCCCAGCTAAGTGAGAGTCCAGTAAGTCTGTGAATTTTATATGTATTTATTTTTATTTTACTTTGTAAATAGGAAAACTGAATGTCCGCAAAGCAGGCACCTTTTTAAATTAAAAAAAAAAAAAGCAGCGGGAGATTTAAAACTGCCGCTTGGCTTGCTCGCTCCAGCCAGCTGGGGAAGGGGGCTCATACGGAGTTTAGGAGGGTAAAAAATCGTGTAGGCGGATCGTATGCATACGAACGGCTGCCTATTCATATTTTTTACCCCCCCCAATGGATTTTTTTTAAATCGTATAGATGAACCCTTAATGCCTTGTTGTGTTCCTCTTGCTCAGCTCCATAAAGGCAGAATCCAAAGCATTCATTGCCATAATACCAAGGTATCAGGCACCCTGTGTTGTTTTTTTATTTGCTGATCTATAAATTGGGTACCTCAAGATTAAAGATCCCCAATTCTGTACAGCCCAGCTGTCTCTCACCTCTCAAACTGCCTCATTATACCTAGGTGGCAAAACAAATGTTGAATCACTTCTGGAATTCAAAGGAGAGATTTGGGGTACCAAATGTGTTTACCAGAGCTTAGGAAGTTAGGTATGAAGTAAAATCTGTTGATGGTTAAGTTTAAAAATAGGAAGAGTAATTCTTGGTCATTAATACTATTGCTTGAGATTTGTTAAATTAACATTTAATGAATTCTGTAATTAACATGGACTGCTACCACACTACAGAAATAATGCAGTTTGGCACAGCTTCAACGATCATGGCTCAATGCTGTGGAATTCTGGGATTTGTAGTGTGTTGTGGCACCAGAGCTTTCTGACAGAGAAGGCTAACTACCTCACAACATTACAAATCCCAGAATTCCATAGCACTGAGCTATGGAATTTAAAGTGGTGTCAAACTGGATTATTTCTGCAGTGCAGATGCAGCCATGGTTCTTGAAACAGATACAGGGATTGTCACCATTGTCCCTTGGAGCACATTTTGCTATTGGCACCTTCAGAAATATTCTTTTTGGTTATTTTAAAATTGCCTTCTACAACCTGGATTTTTCCCAAGTCAGCTACAAAGCCCATAATACTACCATTGCATGGGAATAGTGCAAGTTCAACACAACAAGGGGCCAGTTACACGGCCAAATAAAGTGCGTGAAATTCCGGATTACCGTCCTTTCACACTAGCAGTGCATAGTTCATACGATTTATTGCTAAATTGGAAGATCCAGTGAGTTTTGCCTTTCTAAATTCACACAGACAAAGGTGGGGGGGGGGTCATGGCCTCCAGATCACTATCATTAAAGCCAGGCAGGAGGTGGGGATGAAGCAAGGAGGGGGGCAGTGCAAGGGGGAAAGAGACCGTAACTTCATAGCTTCGTCTGTATATAAAGCAACAAAAAAGGAGGGAGACCATGGAGGAGGAGAGGAATAATGACAAAGGAGGGAAGGAAAGCATCCAAGAGCACACTCACACACACGCGCGCGCACACATACAGAATGATCGAAGCAGCTGAGATTCCGTTCACTCTGCAATCCCTGTCAACTGTGCTTCTCTTGCTCTCACGGGTGTACACACACACACACAAGAACAATCAAGCAATCAGCCGGATCTCTCTCTCTCTCTCTCTCTCTCTCTCTCTCTCTCTCATACAGAGAGAGGGGGGAGGGAGAGGGAAAGAGGAACAGTAATTATGTTAAAAGCAAGCCGGCTGGCTGGATGTTTTCGTTTGAGGCTCATCTCTTGCAAATTCACTCCTCCTTTGTGAATCCAACCAATCACCACTCAGCTCTGCTGTGGCAATTTCAGGAAGAGTGCTGGTAGTTTCCACTGCTGTAAGCGAAATGGTAATTCACACAGTCAATAATGTGCTAACTTGCGCTACTTTTCAAAAAAAGTCAGGGGATATACTGAAAGCTGATACTGCGCGATTTATGGGGGGGGTTGCCTCCCTCCTTCTGAATATGGCAACTTTGATCCAAAAGATGTGGGAACTATTAGGAGTCTTTGCAAATTCTTAGAAGATTTATTTTGCCATGTAAACGGCCCCCTAAAAACTGCCATCTGGAGAAATTCATGGGATCTCATTTACAACTTGCTCAATTAAGTTTTGTCAATGATCTACATTATAGTAAGTAAATATTTATTACAGTCAAAGACCAGTAAACAAGAACCAGCAATATGCAAATACAAACATTTAAAAACATTTAAAACATTTAAAAATCATAAGCAAGGTAAAATAAAACAGAATAAAATTGCATATTACATATCTGGTAGGTATTTAAATATTTTAAAAATCCATAATATGCTTTGTAAAACATTTAAAACATTTAAAAGTCATAAGCAAAATAAAGTAAAACAGAATAAAATTGCTTATTACATATCTGATAGGTGTTAAATATCAGAAAAACAATCCATAATATACTAATCCATGGTGCTGATCATTGCTCGTCTCACTTTGATTGCTGCTGTGCAAAATTTAGCTACCTTAGATGTTATAGTAGGATTAGTGTCAGAGAGTAGCAGGGCAGCACAGAACTGTTCAGAGCATCCAGGATATTTGCAAAGTATTGGCTGGATGAGATCAGATCTTAAGTCTCTATAGAACAAGCACTGGAGAAGCACATGCTCTACAGATTCAGCTTGGCCAGAGTCACATGGGCAGTGTCTCTCCAGATAAGGGATTTTTCCTATAACGTCCTTCAAGGACAGCTGAAGGAAGAGCATGACATCGTGCCAAAGTAAAGGCACTACGATATTTTGGCAATTCTAAATTACTTAAATATGCCATAGGGATTGTAAGGTATCTGCTGTATTCACTGACAATAAAGGAAGGGGACCTGTCAAGATCCATTTGACGTTCTGTATCAGTGATACGCTGTTTTATGACTCCTTTGGCCTGGTCGAATCCCATATTTAATAAAGAATCGGGAAAGGCCCAAGGTCAAAAACTTAGATGTGACCGCATGATACCATGGAGATTGAAAGTCATCCTTCAGAACAAGTGGAGCAAGCCCAATAGGAAAAATGGATAACCTGAGCCAATAAATAAGAATGGCCATCCAGACTCTGACCTCAACTCTCAAAAAACCTGTCTCCAGCAGCAGGATGGCATTGGAAACACATTTTGGAGCCTGAGGGGTTGATCTCAAAAACTTAGATTGTATGCGCTCCAGTGGAGCAAAGTTGGGGAAAGAACCTAGCTGGGCACCGTATAAAAGTTGAGTGATTGACTTTGCTGATCTACATTAAGGTTTGTAAAAGCTAGGGACTTCTTATTTATTTTCCAGTATCAAAGTTTTCACATCTGTCCAAGAAAGTCTGTTGGTTGCTCATGAGACCTGAACCCAGACTGATCATTTTTGACATGACTTTTAATGAAGCTGCCAAAACAAAAAAATAGAAATTTTGCCTGATTAATGTTGATCTAAATTGACCCCTGCAGTGGGGGTGGGAGTGGAGGTGAGTGATACTGGTTGTAGAAGCAGTTCTGTTCTCCATTTCTTCCAAGTTTGTGGAATTTGTCTGTGTTGCATTATGATATTCAATGATGTGATCGTTTTAAAGCAGGGGTAGGAATTGTGCAGCCCTCCAGCTGTTCTTAGACTGGAGCTCTCAGCAGCTTTAGCCAGCAGAGCCAATGTGCGGTATGCTGGGAATGATGATTCAACCAGATATACAGGTTGCACAATTTCCATTTCTGGACTAGGGATTAAGAGTGCCTTGGGGCTTTTTTTAAATATAAAATTCAGTTTGCTAAACTGTGGGTTCCTTTTGTTGCCTAGGCTTGCTTCAGTGTCATTGCTGGGCCTAATTTGACAGATCTTTTATCTGTCAGATTATCTTTGGTTCTAAAGTAATTTCCCTCCCTTTGGCCATAGACTGCATTACGTTAAAGTTTTTTGGCATGGTTTGATCCTCCAAAATACTTATTACCATTTTTTTCAAATATCTAGGCAAATTCTCTTTTAAGTGGCTGTTCTTGCTGACTGTTTTCTCCACTCCAAGATTTTATTTTATTTTATTATTATTATTATTTTATTTAGTTAGTTATACCCCGCTCTTCAGCCACAAGGCTATCAGAGCAGCTTACAAATTGTTTTAAGCAATAGCTATTTACACATCTATACTGCATTAAACAGTTTCCAGTGTGTGTTAGCTAATTTCACTTTTTATGAAACTTGCATCATTTATAGGATTTTAAATCTGCAAATCTAATGCTTTGATCTCACTTTCCCTCCAAATAAATAAATAAATCATGGCCCAAATTCTTCACGCACTACTTAGGAGATTATCAGACACATCCAAAAAACAAAAGAGCAACATGCAAGGATGACATTACTGTCCCACAAACGGGACCCAGTTTCAGACATCCTCGTCATCGTCACCTGCTGCTTCTGTGCTGCAGCTACAAATAAGGCATCACTTTCAATTGATGGGGAGGTCCTGTCAATAAAAAGTGACACCTTACAGCTGCAGTACAGAAGCAGCAGGTGACGATGACAATGCCGTTTGAAACTGGGTCCCATTCCACAGGACAGTAATGTCATTCTTACATGCTGCTCTTGTGCTTTTTGATGTGTCTGATAATCTCCTTAGTTATGTTAACTACCTTAGTTGCATAGCTAAGTAGAGTCTCTAGGCCCTTCTCCCACACCTACTTTACTGGGCATCAGCTGAACAGAGAAAAGGGGGTCTGTCCTGCTAGCAAACAGGGACAGGTAGGTGACATTTCTATTCCCTCCTGCTAGCCAGCAAGGCTTTAATAAGGAAGTGTGGAAGGGGCCCTGCTTCTGATCATTGCAGCCTCACTGGCTTGCAGGAGGAGATGGAAATGTTATCCACCTGCACTGCAGTTCTAAGAAAAATAGACCCTCTTCTCCCCACACAGCCGGTGCCTGGCAAAAGAGAAAATTAGAATTGTGGCAATAGTCCCACTATCATGACTAGGTAGGGTGCATGAACACTCCAGATTATGCATCCATAATAGGATCAGGATCAGATTTATAGGTGCATAATCTGGAGTGTTCGTGGGCCCTACCTAGTCATAATAGTGGGACTATTCTATTTTATTCCCATTTTACCAACTTTACCATTTTACCAGTGGAGAAACTGAGACTGATAGGAAGCCAAGAGCTTTCCACTTGAACATCCTATACTTCAGCTCAGTTGTGACCAAACTGCTGCCCTCCAGAGGTTTTTTGTCCACAACTCCCACCAGTACTAGCAACCATAGCCTATTGTGAGGAATGCTGGGAGTTACAGTCCAACATCTGGAGGGCTGCACTTTGCCCACCCTTGCATTATACGCTACTGACACACTGTTCCAATATAAGCTATCACTAGGCACATCAAACCGCAAGATCAACCCTTATGTTTCTAAATCCGCATATTTCCTGTTCTCTGCATGCTATAAATATTCTTCTGTGGTTTACAGAAAGAAGGAAAACAGTTTCATTCCACTAATGGTAGAACTGTCTCTCAAGCAGCTGTAAGATTGTAAAGGAACATCTTGTCCCTAAGATTTGGGGTACTTTTGTAATAATATCCTTAATCATGTTTTGATTCAACAGCATGCTCATGCTTACAAATCAATCTCATAGTGAGAATAAATTCTGTGGAAACCACTTGTGTTTTGCAAAAAGAATATTTCTAACAGGATGTAAAGTGCATGGTTCTATTTCAGGTATCATCTTTTTAAAAATGAACACAGTTATAATTCTATTAGAGCAGGTCCCCAAGATGTGCAAACAAATTTTGAAAGCACTGTTCATTTTATTTACCTTCTTAATGGGCTGCCTTGTACTTGCTCAAAATCACACCAGGAAGAAAGGTTTAGTTGCAATTTGTAAGAAGAGGTGTGGTGTGCACAGATGGGATATACAGTTGACCCTCCACATTTGCAGCTTTAACTTTTGCAGATTTGACTATTTGCTGCCACCTCCATTGCTGCCCTATGCTATTTTTAACAGGTACTGCAAGCCTCACAAGACTGAAAGAGACTGTGAACGTGTGGCAAGGCTTATAAGTCCTTAATAAAAAATGGTGTAGGGCAGCAGCGGAGGCAGCAGCAAACCCTGCCACCCACCCACCCACTTCTGCCTTGCAAAGGAAACTCACTGCCTCAAAGGCATCTGCGGTAGGTTGCGTGTGTTAAATATGGTTTTGAGGACCTAGAGATATTCACAGTTTTTCCACTTTTGCAAGGGTCCTGCCCCACTAACCCCAGTGAATGTGGAGGGCCAACTTTTATATTTAACATACTCTTAGCAAGGGCATATAGTGCATTTGGAAGACTTCACAAAAGAGTCTGGAGCAATAAACACCTGAGGCAAAGCACAAAAATCAGTGTGCATAGAGCCATTGTACTGTCTATCCTCCTTTATGGATCTGAAACATGGGTCACCTATCGCCACCACCTACGACTCCTCGAGCGCTTTCATCAGCGCTGTCTACGCACAATCCTAAATATACACTGGACTGACTATGTGACGAATGTTGCTGTCCTTGAGCAAGCAGGGATCACCAGTATTGAGGCCATGATATTGAGAATGCAGCTGCGCTGGGCAGGGCATGTTTCTAGGATGGAGGACCATCGCCTCCCAAAATTACTGCTCTACGGTGAACTCGCCATGGGTCAGCGTAAAAGGGGTGCTCCAAAAAAGCGATACAAAAACTCCCTGAAACAACATCTCAGGCTCGGCAAAATTGATCACCAACGGTGGTCCGCCCTGGCCTCACATCGGGAGGCATGGAGACGCACTATCCACAATGCTGCAGCCTTATTTGAGAACTCACGCCAAACAAGTCTTGAAGAGAAACGACAACGCAGAAAGAATCACAACCCAGAAACATCACCCAAGGAGACCTTCTGCTATGCTTTTTGCAACAGGACTTGTTTATCTCGGATTGGCCTTTTTAGTCATCAGAGCGCTTGCAGAAAGCGCGGGATGAGTCCTTCCTGAATCTTCGTTTGCGAAGAAAAGCCAGAGAGAGAGAGACTCTGTGCACATTTCTGTTCTCTCAGCCTGTCCTGCTCCATTGGGCTGTTTAGAGGATAAACAAGAAAAGGATGAGAACTGTGAAAGCAACCACAAAGAACTTCCTTGAGGAACAAAAGGAGAGGCGGAGGTAATTTTTATAAGGGATTTAACATGTAGATACCTGGTACCTTAGCTTTTGTCTCCGGTTTATAGCAACGTTTTCATAATTGTTTGGAAATTTAAGCATGCCCAAAAATGTTGCCCAGCATTCTGACAGGTAGTGGATAAAATCAGAATCTGTGTACATTACAGGGACCAGCCAGCTCCCATCTGTT
The DNA here is from genome assembly GCA_030847615.1 of Gambelia wislizenii. NCBI lineage: Eukaryota > Metazoa > Chordata > Lepidosauria > Squamata > Crotaphytidae > Gambelia > Gambelia wislizenii. The sequence goes on along the minus strand of JAUMIR010000002.1, from coordinate 190,464,206 downwards.
AATAGAATGGAATTGTAGAATCAGAAGGGACTGCATGGGCAATCAAATCCAATCCCCTGCCATGCAGGAATACACAGCTAAAGTACTCCTGAAGGGACTTCTGTTGACTTGCTAGCTTCTGGTTTGGGGATTGTAAATAGACCATCATAATAATACTGCTGGCACAGAAAAAAAAATCCCCATTGTAAAAATTAGGCCTTATTGTGCTAGGAGTTAGGAAAGAGAAGTTAGAAGGCTGGGATATGTTAGATAAATCAGGTTTTGAGAATAGCCAGTAAACGAGCCAAATTTTGCTGAGACCAGCACAGCATTTGTTTGTTTTTTACTTAGTTGTTAAGTGGCCCAGTCACATCATCAGATAAGTCAAGTGTGCCCAGTACAGTTCTCTTGTCAGTATTCTGGCAATGGAAGACGGTGGAAAGAAATGCCGCAAAGTAGAATTTCTTGTCAGTGGGAGATAAAAGTGGAGGACTTCTTATTATTGCTGTTGTTCTGTTTAGTTTGCTATAGTTACAATAGTACAGCCTGCACCAACATGACATGTTTCACGCTTGTTAGACTACAGTTCCCATAAAACACACTGAAAACAATTAAATGGTAAGAAATTGATGTTTTCATGACTTACTTATTAATTTAATGGGCAATTGTCTTCAGTGTGATGACATTTACAGGGCGATCTGTTGGAAACACACGTACTAACACTAAGATCTTTCTCTTTGGCAATGTACTTCAATGGTGCTTACTTCCATATGATTTCAGCTTAGCAAATATTACTTTACTTGTCGGACTTACTTCTGAGTAAATGTGCACATCTGTGTTGTTAACCTATGGGGCAAAATATGTGTCATACTGTAACCACATGTAACATACAAGTCTGAGGGTGGACCATTTGCTATTGCAAAGAGCTCTTTGGAAAGGGTTCTTTGCAACAGAGATGAGGGTGGAGGAGAAGAGGCTTTACGAGTATGCTATTTCATTATGTTGTTGTGTGCCTTCAACTCATTTTGGACTTACCGCAACCCTAAAGCAAACCTATGATGGAGTTTTCTTGGCAAGATTGTTTTGGGCGGTTGCCATTGCCTTCCTCTGAGGCTCAGAGAGTATGGGTCTCCCAGTGGGTTTCTATGGCCAAGTGGGGATTTGAACCCTGGCCTCCCGGAGTCCTAGTCCAACACTCAAACTACTATACCACTCTGGCTCATGTTTATTAAGTCCTAGTTTTCTACCAACAAGTTACATTAAAAATCCATTATACAGAAGAATAAATAAAAACAGGTAAGAACAATGTCAGCAGCACTTAGGAGATACAGTCTAAGGAGATTTTCAGACGCGATTTTCGGGTCTATATATTCCAAAACAGATCCGTTGCTGCCGCGCGGCAGGGGAGCAGTTTGGATGACGCCGTTCCTCTGCCGAACCCCTACGTGTCACTTCTGTGACGGAATGGAGGAAGCCACGTCATATTTCACTCACGATTGTTGCCCGTGAGTGAAATATGACGCGGCTTCGTCCATTCTGTCACGGAAGTGAGACGGAGGGGTTCGGCAGAGGAACGGCGTCGTCCAAAACTGCTCCCTTGCTGGAGCTGTTTTGGAATATATAGACCCGAAAATCGCGTCTGAAAATCTCCTAAGACACAGAAAAAGTAAGGTCACAAAGAGCAACCACAGATTACTCTTTAGAAGCAGTGAAGAATAAAAAAAACTTAATCTTTAATCCCACTTTCCCACTGCCATTCCCCATTGCTGATTTTACTACCACCAGTAATATGAACTTGCGCATGGGAAAGTTACTTTTTTGGAATACTGATCCCCAGCCAGCATGGCCAGTAGCTATATTGATTGGGGGAGGGTGTCTGCTAATATTAGTGCAAAAAAAACAAAAAACAAACCCACTACTTTTTCAAGCTCTGTTTTAGACCTGCCTCTGCCCTCTCCAGCAGCTAGAAGAAACACCACAAAAAGGAAGTAATTGAGGAGAGTATTACAGGGAAATGCAGCTGATAGAAGAGTTGCACTTTCTTCCTGTCCTGCCTACTTCTCTGCTGAGATGCACACATTCCTGACAACACGTTGCAATGGAGAAGTGGCCTATCAACTATCAATACACAGAGTTACAGCAAAGATTGGTTGATTGATTGCCTTTTCCCCAGAGTTGAGTGGGGGTGGGTGGGTTAAAACAGATAAGGTAAAAGTTTATTGAAACAGGATTGTTCCCCACCCCTATCTCTTTAGACTGAGGGATTGAAGGGTCCTTGCCACTTATCAGCTAATCTGGGTTCTGTCTGGGATTCCATTATCACCTTCTGGCCACCTAAGCACTCAGTTCGTGATAGTAGTTAAACCAGTCAAGCAGAGCTAACATCAACACTCCACTTAAGCATTCTTAAGTATTGGAATATCAGGATACAGTTGTCCCTCCACATTCACGGCTTTCACTTTCACGGTTCTGCCTACTCGCAGTTTGCTTAGCAAGCGCCCCATTTAAATCAGCTTCTCTCCCTCACACACAAGGGAGGGGAGCCGATTTAAATGGAACTCTCCCCAAACAAACCGCATGCTCAACTCTCCGCTCTCCTGGGGCTTGGCTTCATTTGGGGTGGGAAGCCAAGCCCCGGGAGAGCAGGGAGTTCAGGGCAAAGGCGCTGAATCCCTGCTTTCCTGGGGCTTGGCTCCATTTGGGGTGGGGGTAGGAAGTGCTTTTTGCCCACTCACCCCCCCCCGCCCTTTCCCAAGCAATGACAGGGCTCTGGGAGACTCGTTGCTGCTTTTCACCCACCCCCTCCGCCCTTCCCAAAGAGATGATGGGGTTCTGGGAGCCTCGTCGCCGCTTTTTGCCTACCCACCCATCCACCCACCCCAGTCCTTCCCAAAGCAACTATGGGACTCTAAGAGCCTCGCCACTGCTTTTCACCCACCCACCCTGCTCTTCCCAAACAAATAAAGGTGGGAAAAAAGCAGCGGCGAGACTCCCAGAGCCCCATCGTCACTTTGGGAAGGGTGGGGAGGCCGGTGGCGAGGCCTATTTTTATTTGCGTTTTTTTCACATTTGCGGGGGTCTTGCTCCCCTAACCCCCGCGAATGTGGAGGGACAACTGTACTTGTACATGGGATAATGAGCAGGCTCTTTGGTATTCTTTTAGGCCATTTATTATATGCATTGATAGATATACAAACATATCCATTCTCTGAGGGAGAAACACAGACATGGATGCTGAACTTTCATCTCATTATATCACATTGCATGTAAGACATCATACATTCATTACATTACATCATATGGCCATCAAGAAGTTATACTTCATCAGGACTGGACCTTTGTCTCTTTTGAATAGGTGTTTTGGTTGTTAACACATGTTGGATCATTACTATCTTAAATGGTAAACTCAGCCATATAGCCATCATCATCATTGTCATTGTCATCATCATCAGGTTCTTTCATACTTTCCATATTGTATATTAAGGCATTGTAAAGACATTTCATAAAGGCTTTCACATGTACAGAATTCTGTCCCTTGTATCATATCCACAACAATCAAGGAATGCAATCTGTTCTGTTGAGATCTCTAAACAGGCATCTGTGAACACACAGGCATTCAAGGGTTATGCTCCTTGGGAATTGTTAAATCTTAACCACCATTACATCTATAAGCATCCTAATGGGCATCCATAACACTCATAATGGGACATATTTCTATTTCAGCATAGCCTAGGTAAGAATAAAGACTTTCTCTCTCTTACCAGCATAGTTTATATTTCAGCCTATCTTTCAGCACGGAACAGGAACAGGAACGTTTATCAGGAACAGTGTTCTTCATACATTTCAGATTTGCCAAAGATACAAGCTCTATCCTAGCTGCTTTTATTCTTTCCCTAGCCTTGCCCAAGCTATCAGTTGTCCAATCAAAATAAATCAAAACAAATGTGCTGATAGTTCCAATGTGTACGATATCCAATCAAAACAGAGATCCTTAACTATGAGGTAATTGCAGTATAATAGAAGTCTCATATCTTAAGGGTCATGGTATACTAGGGGTCTTTGGCAACCTGCCATTCTAATTACATCAATTGTTACATCTGCTAGAAGGCTATTCTTGGTCATATCTGCTCACATCTCACATGCTGTTAGAAGTGCTGGTGTTTTCATCTCTTATTTACATTCTAGTAGGTGTTTTGCTCAGATTTAAGCTACTGCTAATTTCACAATAATACATACACATACTTTCTAATACATCTAGCCTTCTGTCTTAAATCTTATACTATATGTACTCTAAAGGTTGCCCCACATATCTGTGAGGGATATATTCCCAGACTTACCGTGGATACATGAAACCATGGATAATAGCAAACCCTATTGACATGAATGACTTCCGATCCAACTTCTGGCGAAAGCATACCATAAAATTATGCTGGAGAGCCTAGAAAATGTCTAGAGAGGACATTTTTTTTCCAGATGCGGATATGTGAAACAGTGGATACCGGTGGATACTGTGGATATGGGGGTTGACCTGTACTCTAAAGGTTACACCAGGTTACATATTGTACTTCATAGGTTTATTCCCAGGCTGCAAAGTCGGAAAGCAAATAAGACAGGCTGTAGCAATATGTCAATATAAACATTCAAATAGTTAAAATGTAATTAATGTATCAATAGCACCAAGAGCAATTTAAAACATACCCATTAAAAAGGCAAGAAGTAAAAATAAGACAACATACTATTACAAGCCCTTTCTTTATAAATAGTCTGTTCTGTGAAGCCTGTTGGAATAGAAAAGTCTTCACCTACTGACAGGCAAGAAGGATGCCAGTCTAGCCTCTCTAAGAAGGTAGTTCCAGAATCTGGGAGCAGGGCTCTCTTCCACCAGATGTGTTTCTGAGGGTGGCAGGACCTAGATAAGACCCTCCTCTGAATTTCTTGAAGCCCCAATAGGCTCATTTGGGAGCTCCATTACCCATTACTCTATTACCCGCTCCAATTCTGAGGAGAGAGGCGGGTAATAAATAATTATTATTATTATTATTATTATTATTATTATGATATCTATCAGATAGCCTGATGGGTCTTCATAGTTAATAACCAGTGCATGAATTGTCTTCAGGGATAGACTAAAAGCCAGTTGTAACATGGAGTCATGTGCTCCCTATAACCAGCCACAGATTAATTGGCTGCAGGTCTTTGAGCCAACTGGAGTTTCTGAGCATTCTTCAAAAGCAGCACCACATGGAATGTGTTGCAGTAATCCAAATGGCATGTAACTGATGCATGTATCACCACAGCCAGGGCAGGGTCCTTTTTCTTCTACACAATTATAGCACTATGATTCTACGGTAACTGCCATGGCAGCATCCTATAGATCCTGGGGATTGCAGTTTAGGGGGAGGATGCTTAGGATTCTCAGCCATGAAGTCCTCTGGCACTTCTGAGCAAACTACAAACCCCAAGATTCCATAAAATATAGCCATGGCAGTTAAACTGGAATCATAGTGCTATAGTTGTGTGGTATGAAATAGTTCTAGATATCTCCAGGAATGGTGCTGCTGGGGCACTAGCTTTAACTATGCACAGGCACTCCTTGTCACTTCAGGCACATGAGCTTTCATGCTCAGGGCTGACTACGCTTGAGCTGCAAACATGGGGAGCATACATTCCATCCATTGTGAGCTGGATCCCTATTCCTGATCTGTTTTCAGCTAATCAAGAGCACATTTGCCTTGCCTGGATTAGAGAGATTATGAGATGTGGTGGAATGCACCAAAAAAAATGTACCAAACCACATCAGAAGAATGGGAGGAGAACAGAAAAGGCGACATTACCAGAAGCCCACATCCTTCAGCCATTCTGGGGGCGCAGCACTGCCATGGGTGAGGCTACCCTTTTCTATTGATGGGGACAAGCCACCAGGGCCAGTTTAAGGAATTTTGGGGGCCCTTGCAATGCTTTATTTTGGGGCCAACATATGTTTATCTCAGATCAATGTAACCTAACCTGTTCACCATACAGGATGTTCAGATTACAGTAGGCTCCCCGTATCCATGGATTCATTATCCATGGGACACAAAACAGCACACCTACCATAGAGTCTTTGTAGAAAATGTGTCCTCCCTAGTTGTTTTCTAGGCCCTCCAAGGCAACTCTATGGTATTTTAAACCAGAAGTCCCATTATTTTCAATGGCGTTCACTATTATTCATGGTTTTCAGAATCCACGCCCCCCCCCTCGAACCAATCCCCAGTGGATAAGAGGGGCCTACTGTATTACATAATTTGCCACCAATAATTAGTTTAAAAACTATATTATAGGCAGTAACATAATATTTTTTGTTTATTAGCAATGAACGTAATGGTGTAGATTACCTCAAAGAAAAGAAAGAGTGGACTACAAGCTGAACATGAGTTAGCAGTGTGATGCAGCAGCAAAAAAATGCCAATGCAATTCTAGGTTGCATTGATAGGGGTAGTGTCTAGATCAAGGGAAGTAATAGTATCACTCCATTCTGATTTGGTCAGATCTCACTTGGAACACTGTTTCCAGTTCTGAGTACAACAATTCAAGAAAGATACTGAGAAGGATGGTGGGAGGTCTGGAAGCCATTATGTCCTATGAGGAATGGCTTAGGCAGCTGGGTATGCTTAGCCTGGAAAAGAGAAGATTGAGAGGGGACATGATAGCCATGTTTAAATATTTGAAGGGATGTCATATTGAGGAAGGAGCAAGTTTGTTTTCTGCTGCTCCAGAGACTGGGACACAGAGCTATGGGTTCAAACTACAGGAAAAGAGATTCCACCTGAATATTAGGAAGAACCTCCTGACAGTATTAGCTGTTCGGAAGTGGAATATACTGCTGCCTTGGAGTGTGGTGGAGTCTCCTTCTTTAGCTTTTTTAAAACATAGGTTGGATGGCCATCTGTCAGGAATACTTGGATTGTGTGTTCCTTCAGGGCAGAAGCCGATCGGATGGGATGGCTGTTGGGGTCCCTTCCAGCCCTATGATTCTATCATTCTAGGCTGCATTCAGAGCCTGGGAAAGTTACTCTTGGATTACACCTCCCAGAATCCTCCTGCCAGCACCCTTCTCAAGGTCTGGTTGCATTGTTCCTTTTCCAGCATTTTCTAGCCCAGTGGTTCTTAACTTGGGGTCCACAATGTCCTCACAGGGGGTCCACAAAGGCTTGAAGGCCGCTTGGCCCACCTCCTCCCTGTAGTAGAGTAGCCACGTGACAGGAACCAAGGCAAAGGCTGGCTGACTTGGCCTGCACATTGCCATTCAATCCACTTCAGCCACAAACTTGCAGGAAGAAGCAAGAGTGCCTCTGAGGGAAAGTTTAATGGATGATGTAATTGTGTTGTTGTTGTTGTTGTTAGCTATTATTATTAGGGTTTTAAATCTTGAGTTAAGTCTTGGGGCAACAAAAGATATTTAAAGGGGGTCCCTGGTAAAGAAAAGGTTAAGAACCACTGCTCTAGGCCAATGGCTCTCACATAACACTAATGGGATACTGGTGTGCTTAGTGACAACAATAAAACCATTGTTCCCAGTAATATTACTCCAAATTTTAATTTATATTCTTTATATTCTTCTGTTAAAAGAGCTAGAGTGTTGTAGAAGTTTCAGCATTGCACTATGACTATGGAGACCAGGGTTTGAATCCTTACTCAGCCATGAATACCCACTGGGTGACCTTGGGCAAGTCACACTCTCTCAGCCTCAAAGGAAGGCAAAGGCACACCCCCTTTGAGCAAAACTTGCCTAGAAAGCCCCATGGTAGGTTCGCCTTAGTCAGAAATGACTTGAAGGTGCATAGGCAAACACACACAAATTCCTTTTGCAGGTTGAACTCAGTTGACAGCAAGGGGAGGAAGCTGAAGACCAAGGGGTGAAGGGAGGGAGGGAAGAGACCCCAGGAAACCATGTTAAGAGCAGCTGGGAAGGGGGGATCTATGTGGAAGGAAGGAAAGGGAAGAAAGAAAGAAAGAAAGAAAGAAAGAAAGAAAGAAAGAAAGAAAGAAAGAAAGAAAGAAAGAAGCCCTTTCTGGGGGAAAGAGACAACCCTCAAATTCCCCCTCTCTCACACACACACACTCACCCCTCTCCAACATGCCTGGCTGGCTTGCATTTTGCAGCAGCAAACTCCCTCCAGCTTCTGCCATGGAGGGCTGCTGCTTCTTTCTCTTTCTACTTTGGGAAAGCCCGCAGGAGGTTTTGGAGGAGGAGGGTAGGAGGGGGCTACAAAGCAGCAGTTCCTCCAGCTGTTTCCTGGCTGTCTCCTTTGTCAGATAAGGAGATCTGCAGGGGGGCCTTGACCTTGGGGCCCCCTGCCAATGCTGATTTGGCAGACTGGTTAAATCGGCCCTGCAAGCCACTAATAAAAGGGGATGCCTTACTCATGGCCGCACTATGCCCCTGGAAAACTGAAGGATGATGTCATCTGATAATCTTGCCCCTTCCTGTTCTCGTCACAGTCTTCTGATGTGGTTTTTGCCATGTCTCATAATCTCCTAAGTTTCAGTTTGTTTGGATTCAGGTAGAAGGGAGAAACAGAGTTGGGGTGGCACTAGATCACAAAACTCTGCACAACCTGTCCCAGGTTTCCCCCAGTATCCACTGGGGATATATTGCTGGACTTACCATTTATAAACGGAACCATGCATAATAGCAAACCCTATTAAAATAAAGGACTTCTAGTACAAACATACCATACATTTGTGTTGGATGACCTAGTGATTCCTAGAGAGGACACTCTCTAGGCATTTTCCAGCATGACTCTAAGGTATATGTTGCTATTTTTTTTCCAGCAGTGGCTAACTGAAACCGCAGATATTAGTTCTGCAGATATGGGGGGGTGACCCTGTATATTATAAATAGTGTGGAAGAAGAACAGACCCTCAAGAGACTCCAGTGGTCAAGGTGTTGAACAAGAGTCCCCCAAGCATCATCTTCTGCATTTGCTCAGTCAGGAAGAAACAGAGCCATTGCAAAACAATGCCTCCATGTCCCATACCATGATCAATAGTATGAAAAGCCGCTGAAGCATCCAGCAGAAACCACAGGATACACTTTCCCTGTCCAGAACCTGGTTAGGTCATCCACCAAGGAGGCCAAAGCTATCTCCATCCCATAAACAGGCCTGAAGTCAGATTGAAGTGAATCTGGAAAATCTATCTCATCCAGGAACACCTGCAGTTGGGATACCACCATGTGTTGCAGTACCTTGCCCAGAAATGGAATGTTGGAGATAGATTGATAGTTAAGGGAAAGGTGGTCACAAGACTATCTGTGCCCAGATCCTGTTTAGAACAAGAAAACAGGCAGGCATTTGTTCTGGGGAAACAGTGAGGTTCTCTGGAACACCCACTATCATGTACAGTTGTTCCTCCATATTCACGGATTTGGCATTCACAGATTTAAGTATTCACAGCTTGAAAATATTCTTTAAAAAATAATAATCCAAAAAGCAAACCTTGATTTTGCCATCTTATATAAGGGGACACCATTTTGCTATGCCATTGAATATAATGGGACTTGAGTTTTCACAGATTTGGGTATTCATGGGGGGGGGGGTCCTGGAACCAAACCCCAGTGAATGTGAAGGGACAAATGTAGTGACATGTAGGAGAACCTCCAGGTGGTGGAAAGGGGATTGTAGTTCACCAACCTTCTGCCTTAGAAGGACTGCCTCTGAAAACATCCTGTCTCCAATGTTCTCCATGAAGAGAATACTACATTCATAGAACTCTGGAATACATCTGATCTGAATTCTTAGAGGTAACTTTATCTGATTTTCCTCCATCAAAATGGTTTTTTATTCCTTATAGTTAACTTCATCTCAGTTCCTTCATTTCTTTTGCTGTCTTTTGTTGTTGTTGTTGCTCCACATTTGCTGGGTTTGGGTCATGGGAGAAGTGTGTTGCCAGGTGCTATAAGAGTGTTTGTCTTCTAAAATGAGCAAACTCTTTAAATAATATGTTTCTCCCAGATCAATCAATACTGGGTTTGTGGACATAAGGGGCATAGTCTCTCTCTCTCTCTCTCTCTCTCTCTCTCTCTCTCTCTCTCTCTCTCTCACACACACACACACACACACACACACACACGAGATTCAGTGCCATCTGATGCAATCAGAAAACAAACATACTCTTTGGAATTGCTTCCATGGTCCATCTGTGGCTGAGATTAAAAGACAATCTTGCCAGAAACATTTAGCTACTGTTGATATATTGAGGGTTTTGGTAGAATTAGAACCATATGGTCTTTTGTTCTTTACAGTTATTAACAAACACCTCCCACCAGACAATATTTTTAAAAGACACGACACTTCCAGAAATCTGGTCCATTCCAAAATGCTGACATAATCCTGAAGCATTCTGATCAGTCACAGAATAAGGAATCTGGTACTGATAAATGATCAAATTCCAAAGCTGAAGCAGTTTGATCGCTTCAGCATGCCTTCTTCACATAATAAAGGCATTTTTTAATGGAATTTCAGAATATTCAGGAAAATCTTCCCATTCTCACTCACCTGTTGATATGTTCAATCAGTCTATCTTTAATTACAGCCAGAGAATGCAATAGAAAGACATACTACTTGCTGTTGTTTATTCTATGCCTCTAACATACTCTCAGCTAGACAGGTTTTAATACTACCAGTAAAAATGTGTTGTGGAGTCAGTTTATTCCTCCTCACTGGAATGTTATTTTTATTTTATAGTAAGAAGAAAGAAGACAGACAACATGATGAGGAAAAACAAGAGATTTACAAGTGGAAGGAAGTGTCTGGAATCCTGCCCTCCTTCAAAAATGGATGAATGTACCAGACTGATGGCATGATAAACATCCTGTGTGAACACATGCCTAGTTATCATAGGCACCCCTATGCTATGATCCATTCCCACACCAGAATTTACACTGGCATAAGAGTGTAAATCTGATTACTATTATTCAATCAAAGGCATGATTACACTTCTAATGCTTTAGTTACTGTAAACATGATGCTTGTACTACAGAGGGCTTTGTAAGGTGGACACACTGCAAATACCCTCATCTTATTCTGACAGTGGAAATAATTAGAGATGAACAAGCCCTTCATGGGTTCATGGAATTACGTTGCATGAAACGATTAGCACAACCTAACACACGAGGCAGATGATAAAATATAATGAGACAAGGTTAAATGAAAAGGCCTCTATCCTGATGTGACATATAAACTATCCTGTCGTCTCCTCCGCCCCCAAAATCCCTTAGCCAATATTCCAGTACTGAGTAATTATACTTCATGTAGATGCAAAGCACTGTGCTAGGAGTAGTGGCAGAGACTAGAAGCTCCTGCACAAATAAACAATTCCCTTTTGTGGCTGTGAATTAAACTTCAAGTGGTAGCCCAGATTCAGGGCTCATCAACACTGACAAGAAAATCCAACTGACCTTTGGGTTACCCTGGTCCACAGCAACCACAGGCATGTTCACATGATCGCCACACACACCAAGGTGAGTTCAGAAGCACTGTTCACACAGTTATAGAATCATAGAATTGTAGAGTTGGAAGACACCACGAGGGCCATCCATTCCAACCCCCTGCCATGCAGGAATACACAATCAAAACATCCCTGACAAATGGTCATCCAGCCTCTGTTTAAAGACCTTCAAGGAAGGAGATCCCACCATGCTCCAAGGGAGTGTGTTCTGCTGCCAAACAGCTCTTACTGTCAAAAAGTTCCTCCTAATTTTGAGGTGGAATCTCTATTGCTGGAGCTTGCATCTATTGTTCCATGTTCTAGTCTCTGGAGCAGCAGAAAACAAGCTTGCTCCATCCTCAACGTGATACCCCTTCAAATACTTAAACAGGGCTATCATATCACCCCTTAACCGTCTTTTTTCCAGGCTAAACATACCCAGCTCCCTAAGTCTTTCCTCATAAGGCATGGTTTCCAGACCTTTCACCATTTTAGTTGTCCTTCTCTGGACACGCTCCAATTTGTCAATATCCTTTTTGAATTGTGGTTCTCAGAACTGGACACAGTATTCTAGGTGAGGCCTGACCAAGGCAGTATAGAGTGGCACTATTACTCCCTTCCAAATTCACCCTGGACAGATACATCAAAGTATGTGCGGCCATACAGCTGCTGCTGCTGCTCTGGGTCTTTTTCCTTCCCCTCCATGCATGTGAATGTATGTACATCCACATTGCATCTGCTTCTTTTCCCACGGCTTGGGGTGGCTTCAGACATACTATTAAATGGAGGTACACACAGCTAACAATTTGTTATGCTGGTATGCACTTCTCTTAACAACTGGTACGTACGCCAAAAAAAAAAAAATGGTGACGAAGAAACTGCTAAAAAGTGAAAATGAAACAGGGAAAGAGGCATTTCCTGGCAGGAAAGTCCAGCTCTTCACCCAGCCCAGGGATCCTGCTCCTCACCACTTCTGGTCATCTGCCGAAACTCCTCCCCTCGGCCCCACACCAATGTCACTATGGAGCACAGTCCACACACCTATGTGAATGTCTGGATTTTTTGCTTAAATCTGGGTTAAACCCCAACTCTTTTTGGTCTGGATTAAAGTCCCGAGGCACTGAAAAGACCCAGATTCAAGCTGTATGTTGTCTGGACAGCTCACTGTGAAAATGAGGTGAAGTCGTTTTATTTGGCCCATGTAGACAATTCCGCAGATGCTACTCCACCAACAGCCCCACCTGTGTGTTTTGCCATCACAAGGTCCAAAAGCTGAAAGTTGCCACAGACAGAAGACCCTTTTTTCAGTGTATGCATTTACAGACTCAGTTTTAGAATTAGTGTGGCATCAATGAGAGCCAGTGTGGTGTAGTGACCTGAGCCTTGGACTAGGCCCCTGGGAAACTAGGGTTCAGATCTTCATTTGGCCATGGAAACTCATGGGGGCAAGTCTCACCCTCTTCGCCTCAGAGGAAGGCAGTGGCTAACTTGCTTTGAATAAATCTTGCCAAGAAAACCCTGTGACAAGTTCACCTTAATGACACCATAAGCCAGAAATTATTTACAGGCATACAACCACCACCAATAGCATACAACATACATAGCATAGCATCATGGCTAAGAATCAGAGCTACAAACTAGGAAACTGTGAGCCCAAATATCACATCAGCCCTGGTCATTCTGTGACAAATTGAGTGTGGCACCCTTGCAAGACATGAAGAATATAAACCTTATATACTTGGATGTATAGCTGTATTCCTTTACTGAGAAATTGGGCAGAACACAGTCTGCATGATTTTTCTTATTCGTTTACAACAGGGACAGACAAACTTTCATCCCTCCCCCCATCTGTGGTACAATAGCATATACAGTAACATCACATCACTTCTGGTTGCCAATTTCTACCAGTTTTCGGCAGTCTCCACCAAATATTTTGAAGACACTTTAGGGCAAGCTGTCATGCCTATCCATGATTTGGGGTATTTGGGCTAGTTTTCATGCAGAAAAATGCCTAAAAAGCACACCCCAGAAATAAAAAGGGGTGGGAGCTTTGAGGAGCTGGGGGGGGGTGGACTTTAGGGTGTGTGCAAAAGTACGGTTTGGAAGTGGCTGTAGTCCATGAGATATATTTTCCACACCCCTGCTTTACAAGCAAAAGGCCTAAGGTTTACTTTTGTGAAAGGTTTGAGAAGGTTACAGAAGCCAGGTTTATAAAAAAAAATGCCACTTGTAGGTCAGTGCTTCACCACACATGCCAGTGGCATGTAATATTCAGTAACTCCTGTCGCCCACCTTGCAGATTAATCATAAAGAATAAATATTGAGATACTGTAAATATGCTATATGACCCAAATCCTGGAGATGATGTATGTTGCTATAAACCCTCCCTGCTTACAAGTGTATATACTTTTTCAGTCATTGCAGAAGGAGATATACAGGTCGACCCCTGTATCTGTGGGGGATATGTTCCAAGATCCCTGTGTATACCTGAAACCGTGGATAATAGGGAACCCTATTATTTTCAATGAGATGGATTTTGGAAGTTGACCATAGAATTGTACTGGAGGACCTAGAAATGCCTAGAGATAATTTGGGGGTTGGATGTGGATAAGTAAAACCATGGAAACTGAATCTGTGGATACAGGGGTGGACCTATATAGTATTCCTTGGGGTTTGGGAAGGAGGTACTAGAAAACTCCTTCCACAGCAGTTCCCATGGTGTGCAACCTCACACGCCTCCACATGCAATCAGGGGCTGGAGGGCTGGGACCCCAGGTACCATCCAGCTGCAGTTGCCATCTTCCTCCTGGAGAGAGTATATTGGAAGTCTGGGAAGGTGACAGTTGTTTCTTTTCCCTAGCTGCAGAAGTACAGCTGCTTGGTGTGTGGAATGACTGGCCATTTAACTGCACCCCAATGCCATAAAGCTACATTGTGCAGCTGACAGTAATGGAAACCTAGCAGAACTACACTGGTTGAGATTTACTGTTGAATCTCAGCCCTTGAATGTTAGCTGTTATTATGGTGGCCAATTAAGTATCTTGACAAGGATTGATGCAAATGCATTTAAAACTCAGTTGTTGTGTCCTTTCAAGTCATTTCTGATTTATGGAGACCCTAAGGCAAACCTGTCTCTAGGTTTCCTTGGCAAGATTTGCTCAGGTTTGCTTTTTGCCTTCCTCTGAGGCTGAGAGAGTGTGACTTGCCCAAGGTCACTCAGTAGGTTTCCATAGACCAAGCAAGAATCCAAACCCTGGTCTCCAGAGTCATAGCCCAACACTCAACCACTTCACCACGCTGGCTCTTGTACCTGTATTTAATTCATGCTATCTCCAGTTCTGAGCCCCACAATTCAAGAAAGATACAGGTCACCCACTGTTTACATGGGGGATATTTTCTCAGACTTAACACAGATACACAAAACCAAGTATAGTAGCAAACTGCCATATTATACCATAAAATTGCACCGGAGGGCCTAGAAATTGCCTAGAGAGGATGCCCCTCTAGGCATCTGGCACAACTCTATGGTCAACCTCTGACAGAAGGACCACCCAATTCCTAGAGAGATCACCTCCAGCACAACTCTATAGTCCTCCAGAAGCTTAGAGACACCTTTCCCCCTGGTGATGGGTAAGTGAAACCATGGGTACTGATCCTGCATAAATTGGAAGCCACCTGTATTGGCAAGGCAGAATGTGTCCAGAGGAGGGCAACCAAAATGGTGAAATGTCTGGAAACCATGCCCTATGAAGAGCAGCTTATGGAGCTGGGTATGTTTAGCCTGGAGAAGAGAAGGTTGAGAGGTGACATGATAGCCATATTTAAATATTTGAAGGGATGTCACACTGAGGATGGAGCAAGCTTGTTTTCTGCTGCTCCAGAAAATAAGACACGAAGCAATGTATTCAAACTACAGGAAAAGAGGTTCCACTTAAACATTAGGAAGAACTTCCTGATGGTAAGAGCTGTTCAGCAGTGGAATACACTGCCTCGTAGTATAGTGGAGTCTCCTTCTTTGGCGGTTTTTAGACAGAGGCTGGATGGCCATCTGTTGGGAATGATTTGATTGTGTGTTCCTGCATGGCAGGGGGTTGGGCCAGATGGTACTTGTGGTCTCTTCCCTCTATGATTCTATGTCTTTTAAAGATGTGCATTTTTAATTATTATGTTTTATTGACCATGCTTTTGTGGGGTTTTAATGACTAGGATTTTTTTAATTCTTCCATTTTAATGTGTCTGTGACCATATAATAAAATGATAATCATTAATGTAACTTTATATACTGGGGGAGTGTGAGATGGAAGTTCTTTGATAATACTCTCTTGTACTAAGAGAAAGGCGGAATATAAATTAAATGCATGCATACATAACTTGGAGCCGATGCAAAAATATCTCTGGTTTTTCTTTGCAAACGAAGATTCGGGAAGGACTCATTTCATGCTTTCTGCAAGCGCGCTGATGACTAAAAAGGCCAATCCGAGATAAACAAGTCCGGTTGCAGAAAGCACAGCAGAAGGTCTCCTTGGGTGATGTTTCCAGGTTGTGATTCTTTCTGCGTTGTCGTTTCTCTTCAAGACTTGTTCAGCCTGAGTTCTCAAATAAGGCTGCAGCATTGTGGATAGTGCATCTCCATGCCTCCCGATGTGAGGCCAGGGCGGACCATTGTTGGTGATCAATTTGGCCAAGCCTGAGATGTTGTTTCAGGGAGTCCTTGTATTGCTTTTTTGGAGCACCCGTCTTACACTGACCTGTGGCAAGTTCATCATAGAGTAATATTTTTAGGAGGCGAAGGTCCTCCATCCTAGAAACGTGCCCTGCCCAGTGCAGCTGTGTTCTCAATATCATGGCCTCAATGCCGGTGATCCCTGCTTGCTCAAGGACAGCAACATTCGTCACGTAGTCAGTCCAATGTATATTTAGGATTGTGCATATACAGCGCTGATGAAAGCGTTCGAGGAGTCGTAAGTGGTGGCGATGTTTCAGACCCATAAAGGAGAATAGACAGTACAATGGCTCTATAAACACTGATTTTTGTACTTCGCCTCAGGTGTTTATTATTCCAGACTCTTTTGTAAAGTCTTCCAAATGCGCTATATGCCTTTGCTAATCTATGATCAATCTCTTTGTCAATCTTGGCATCTGAGGAGATGGTGCTTCCAAGGTAGGTGAACTGTTAAACAGACTTGAGAACAGATTTGCTGATGGCAATGTGGGGATGATGGTGTTCGTCCTGTGGTGCAGGCTGGTAAAGAACTTCTGTTTTCTTCAGGTTGACTTCCAACCCAAACAGCTCTGCAGCTGTTGCGAAGCAGGATGTTAAGCGCTGCAGAGCTGCTTCTGTGTGGGCAACAAGGGCAGCATCATCGGCGAAGAGCAGCTCACGGACTAGATAGTTTAGAGTCTTAGTGCGAGCCTTCAGACGGCTTAAGTTAAACAAGCTACCATCAGTACGGTAATGTATATAGATGCCATCTTCTTCTTCGAGCTCTGCCGTAGCCCTTTGGAGCATCATGCTAAAGAAGATTGTAAATAAAGTTGGCGCAAGAACACAACCCTGCTTCACTCCATTACTTATCAGAAAGGGCTCTGAAAGAGCATCGCTATATCTCACTTGACTGTGCTGGCCCTCATGTAACAAGATAATCTTTTTAAGGAATTTAGGGGGACATCCTAGTCTTTCCAGGATCTGCCACAGATCTTTTCTACTCACAGTGTCGAAGGCTTTGGTGAGGTTGACAAATGTTACATAGAGACCCTTGTTCTGCTCTCTACATTTCTCTTGCAGTTGTCTAAGGGCAAATACAATATCTGTAGTACTCCTATTGGCTCTGAAGCCACATTGGCTTTCAGGAAGAAGTTCTTCTGCAATAGCAGGAACTAATCTGTTCAGGAGTATCCTTGCAAGGATTTTTCCAGCAATAGAGAGCAGTGGTATGACTCGATAGTTTGAGCAAAAATATAAAGTAATACAGTTTTATTATTTTTTGTTTGCGCTTTTCATTGTGTTTGCTTTGGTGAAGTTTTAATGTTTCCATTGTAGATTGTATCAGGTGGCAGATAGATAGAAAGTGGATTTATAAGATAAATATATAAATTACCACAAACTGTGGTGTTTCAGCTGAGTTGTATGTGTGTGTGAGAGACTGCTTTTGAAACCTGAAAGGCAAGTTTTCACTGGCAAATTTTAAATTTTGGCTTCTGGTTTTATTTGAGTTGAGGCATGTGATTCTTGCAAAAATTATAGCAGCTTCTCCACTGCTTCTTAAAAAGGAATGAAACAAATATGGGGAGAAAAGCTTGTCCTAACAGGGATTTTTAATGCTTGCTTAAGAAAACTGCAGTGATGCTCCATGTTAACAGCTAAGGAACAATGTCATCTCCAAAACAATGCTATGCTGGTGACAGATACATGGGGTGCACCTATCAATCCATGCCAATGGGATGCCCAGGCCATATCTTGTCATCTTATCCAAGCTGCTACCTTGCCCTATTACACAGTAATAGTGTCATACACTGGTGAAATGTAGTGATTCAGAATCCTCACTCTTTTGCCTTCTGTCTGTCCAATTTTTCAGTTCATAGTTGGTCTCCTGACACTATCTTGAAGAAGTTATCTTTCTTGCCTTGAAGTTTCCTGCTGGGTAGTTAATTGTGACAGTAGATGAAGATAAGCCCAAGGGTCATTGATGCATCTGGAGTTCTGCTTTCATCTGAGTGGAAGACATGTCAACAAAGAGAGAGATGAAGGGAGGGAGACTGACAGCACAAACCCACACATGTCTACTTAGAAGTAAGCCCACTGACTTTGTGAAGTTTTGTAAAATTTTATTGTCATAAAAGCATTCTAGAAGAAGGAGGAGAAAAAGAAGAGGATGAGGAGACATCAAATTCAATTAACTTCTACCCACAGAGATGTCTAAGTTGTATTCTCTCTCTGGCTTTTCTTCGCAAACGAAGATTCAGGAAGGACTCATCCCGCGCTTTCTGCAAGCACGCTGATGACTAAAAAGGCCAATCCGAGATACACAAGTTTGGTTGCAGAGAGCACAGCAGAAGGTCTCCTTGGGTGATATTTCCAGGTTGTGATTCTTTCTGCATTGTCATTTCTCTTCAAGACTTGTTCGTTGTGAGTTCTCAAATAAGGCTGCAGCATTGTGGATAATGTGTCTCCATGCCTCCCAATGTGAGGCCAGGGCGGATCATTGTTGGTGATCAGTGGGGGTTTTAGATTTCAGCCATGGCTTTAGTTCTTTATAAACCAAATATGCAGATTCCATTATCGTTCCTTCATGTTCCTGGTCACTGGGATTCAGTTGTTTAGTCAATCAACTTAGCAAGTCTAGGACAAAAGGTGCTTCCACTGATATTATATGGGCTCTGCAACAAGCACTCATTTAACTACAGTCGTCCCTTCACATTTGCGGGGGTTACGGGAACAAGACCTCCCCCACGAAAAAAGCAGCTTCTGAGGGTTTAACGAGGAGCCCTTCCTAAACACACACACACATACAGGGAAACTGACCCAGCCTCTGAGCATCTAAGGAGGAAAGAAAATCACAGCCCCATGCTGTGAGCACAAGCAAAGTCCCCCCTTGCCACTCCCCTCTCTGTGTCTTAACAAACTGAATTGCTTCTTTAAAATTCACATTTCACCCCATGTCTCCTTATGGCCCAAAGAAAAGCACAGCTGCATGCTTGCCACCCCCTCTCTGTTTCTCAACAAGAATTTAAAACTCAGCTTCTTTAAAACTCACATTTTGAACTTTTCCTACACACATTCACACACAGGGAAGGCTCGGGTAGCATCTCCCAGCAACCCAGCCTGTGAGCATTAAGGAGGAAAGCTTCCTGCTGGCCGAAAGAAAAGCACAGTCCCATTCTGTGAGCACACAAGCTTTCCTCCTTAAATGCTCAGAAGCTGGGTTGGTTGCTTGCTGGGAGATGCCACCCGCACCTTCCCTGTGTGTGAATGTGTGTAGGAAAGGTTCGAAATGTGAGCTTTAAAGAAGCAATCTAGTTTGTTGAGACACAGAGAGGGAGTGGCAAGCATGCAGCTGTGCTTTTCTTTGGGCCATGAGGAGACATGGGGTGAAATGGGAGTTTTAAAGAAGCAATTCAGTTTGTTAAAACACAGAGAAGGGAGTGGCAAGGGGGGACTTTGCTTGTGTGCTCACAGCATGGGGCTGTGATTTTCTTTCGCCTTAGACCCTCAGAGGCTGGTGTGGGGGTTGCTTGCTTGCTGGGATCTTCCCTGTGTGTGTATGTGTGCAGGAAATTTTCCTCCTTAAATACTCAGAGGATGTGTTGGGGAGAGCAGGTGGGGAAGGAATTTCCACGAATACATAAAACCGCGAAAGTCAAAGCCGCGAATGTAAAGGGACAACTGTATTTCCACAGTTGCTTATGCTTTCCACAAGTTTTTTTTAAAAAAAATATAGGTGTTATAGTTTTTCTGATGCTGCTTTGTGAAGTTCTCCTCTGAAAAGTGAAAGGAATTTCTTAATCAATATGAATAAAATATACAGCCTTTACAATTAATGTTAGAAGTCTAGAATATACCATTACTCCCCAAATCTACATGTTCCAACTGTAACATCTTTTAGTTAGCAAGATTAATTACAGCTATATTTTATGCTTGTGTACTCAGGAAGAAGCCACAAAATAAAATGGGGGCAGGGAGGAATTCCAAATTTTTAAAACACAAGCCTTAGATCCCAACACTTTATCTTTATGAGACTAGTTGAAACCCTCTGCTATTTAAATCTTTTAAAATTTAAAGGTACTTAAATGCCTTTAATTTGCTGTTATCTCTGCCGATTGATTGGAAATAAGGTTGGGGTATCCCTAGTTAGTGCTGAAGAAAGCCTCTTTCCCTTCTCCTGCAGCCCCAGTCTCAAACACTGGTCTTTTCTCTGCAGTCTGAGGAAAATGGGTGGGACCAGGCAACCCATAGCCAAGGTTACACACAGCCTGCCAGCCATGCATCCTTGGAGTAGAGGTTTAATGCCATATATAAAAATTCCTATGTGCAGCAATTGAAGAATGTGAAGCACAGCCCCTTGGATCATCCAGGTCAGCTCCCCACCCCCTGCATGAATTCACAGAACATGGCCTGTGGCAGACCAGCTTTGGCTGCCAGAACTTTTTCTTCTTTTTCAAGGAATATGTACTACCGAATGTATGTTCTATTAGGCCTCAACCCATTAGTTCAAGTCTTTGTCACAGATAGTCTTTATACACTTGAGGCTGATGGACAGTAACATACTTTTCCCAACAACAACAACAAAATTAAATGCTGGAACTTTTCTGTAAACTTTAATATGGTGAACTGAAATGAGAGAGAGGATCAACAGGCAAGCTGCTGAAGTTTCTTGTTCTGTCAGAGCAGCTTTTTCCCAGCACAGTGTATGGACATTGGAATTAGCACGGCTGTTGATAGGATTACTGCTCTCAAAGCCTGGAAAGGTTTGGCCACAGCGAAGATATCAAATCAAGAGGATTAAGAATGAAAACCCTTTGGCTCTCCAATTATATATTTCATTATCCCACAGAATACAAACACACTAATGCTTAACCTATTAGAGTGGTAAAGCAGTGTTATTAAACAGGGATGTTAATTTCTAACTGAGTGTAAAGTTCTAACTTTAGGATTTCTAATGTAAAAAGAAAATACATTCTGACAGCACTGCTATTCCAACCTTCACATGTTCACCTTTGCTTCAAGGTAGATTATAGTCAAAACAGCCACCACCACGTTTTACCACTGAAGCAAGTACAATTTTTAAGCATTTTCTGTTATCAGTGTATGTCCTAGTACTAGAATTTTATTAATTAATTAATTATTTTATTTAGAGCATTTATATCCTGCCCTTCAGCCAGAAAGGCTCCCAGAGCGGATTACAAATTGTTAATTTGACAATTCCCTGCCCTCAGGCTTACAATTTTAAAAGACATGAAACATAAGGAAAAGTGAATAGCAGTGAGAGAGGAGATTACATCCAGCAGATGTTGGCTACTCTTCTCTCCCTCAGAGGTCACAGAGATGGCAGTTGGTATGGAGGGAGGGCCTTCCATTTGAAATCTAACCAATTAACTGCACCCACAATAATATGTTTTAAAAAATCCTAATATATCTTGAATCCAGATATCCAAAATCTGGCTGCCCAATCCTAAATATTTCTTTTAGCATTTAAGCCACACAGTCTTCAGTGGAACTTCCTCCCATGTAAGTGGCACATGACACTAGCAAGCTCTATTGAAATTTACTTCTGTGTAAGATACTCTGGATCCCAAGAACAAAACCATACATATGGTCTGCCAAGCCAGTATGACAGTCAAAGGACTTTTTCGGACGTCTAAAATGTAACGGAAGCAGCCTCGCCACATTGTGAGGCTGCTGCGCTGCAGGGCGTCCCTTTCGCATGACGCCCGTCCCTGCCGGTACTGTTGCGGTACCGCAGCAACATTTGAGTGTTATATTTCGGTGATTTTTACTCACGAAAGTTGATCGTGAGTAAAAATCGCCGAAATATAACACTCAAATGTCCCTGCAGTACCACAACAGTACCGGCAGGGACGGGCGTCATGCGAAAGGGACGCCTTGCAGCACAGCAGCCTCGCAACGTGGCGAGGCTGCTTCCGTTACATTTTAGACGTCCGAAAAAGTCCAAAGTCTCTCTCCAGTAAGCAGTTCTGTTAAACTCCTAGACCTCTCCATTGACGCCCCCTTGTCGTGGGAGAGAGGCTTGCGTACCCTAATGGTGTTTTGAGCTATGCTGGCGGTGGCATAATAGCCACTGGTAGGGTCTCCCATGCCAGACAGGTCAAAACCGAAGGGTCTGACAAAGAGCATCAAAGGGCAGGATGGGCTCTCTAGCCTTGTGGCAACCGTCCTAGGAGAAGGAAAACTCCAATCCCAAACCCGGGCAGATGGTGCTCGTCCAACCCTGTAAGGTCAACCATCTAAGAGAAGGAAACTCTAATCAAACCTACGGCCCGAGGACCTCACTGCCACATCCGTGCTTGCAAGGCCACAGCAGATGAACCTCTAGTTTAAAGGGTGAGGCCAGTTCTGTGCACGCTGTGCTCCACCAGAAAAATCCATTGCACAGGCTCGAAGGTAAACTCCTAGAAGACACATCCCATGCATACCTTCCAACCTTTCGCAAATGAAAACGGGCACATGTGGCCAAGCTACATCAAGTGTTGTCAAGATGGCAAAAGTTATTAATGAGGAAGAGCACCCAAGCAAGGATAGGCTGCAGCAGTTTGCTTTTGCCTGAGACTACTGGGAACAGCAAGCTTATGCTCCCTCCTTTCCTCCCTTCCCTGCTGAGTTAATGCTGTGCAAACTATTTTGGCACTTTAAACTCAGTCTGCAGCAACTAAAGTTGAGGCAAAATGGGAAATGGAGAAACTAGTACATTTTAAAAGCAGCTGGAAAAGTGGGACAATAGAGGATTAATCAGGACTGTCTGTGCCAAATTGGGATAGTGGATGATATGCCTGTGTTTCAAACATCATGTGGCTTTGCATAGGTCTCTTTATGCCAAAAGTCAGAATCAACTTAAGGGCACATAACAACCACAATGTTTTGGACATCTGTTGATAAAACTATGAGTAACACCTTGCCAGAGGCATAGGAGCTCAAGTTACGGTACATGAAAGAAGCTGGCCAGCAAGTGAGATGGTTGGAGGATTATGCATGATCACACTATCTACTCTGGAGGATACATAAATGCCAGACAGTGGAAAGCATTCATGAGTGAGAGTATAGACAGAGTGACAGACAGCACATTACAATGGCTGCAACCTTTTAGCCACTTCACTGGCTGAGTCATATCAACAGGTTATCCTTTCAAATCTTTCCTAGCTGCACTCTGCTTTGCATTCCAATTAACAGCATAGCAAGCCAATTGAATAGTAACAGAAAAATCACCCTCTCTTTATAATAACCCCTCAACATTTTCTACACCAGTGTAGAAATGTAATCCTCAGATTAAAATAATGATGAATTATCCTGTTTAATTAGTACATGTTCCAGGAACTTCTTGTGTATTCTTCAGGCACAACAGGGTAACAAAACAAAACTCCTACTGATGATTATTTCATACCACCATACCCCCACCAAGAACTGTTTTATTTTTTAATTATTAAAGTTCCAGGATGTCTTAATAGATGTTGAGTTGCCACGATACTTTGGTTTGGAAGAAATGAGAACTTTAAAGAGGATGCTGTTACAGTAACATACCTATCTGAACCCAAACCAGGTCCATGAGGCTTTTAGGTTGGACCTCCTTCATTATGACAGCCCTGAGTATCGACAATAAAAGGAGATAGTGACTTTGTCCTAGAAAAGTACCAGGTACCAAGGTTCACTATGAACAGATTAACACAGGAGACTGCCATTTTTATTCCCTGAAGGAATAAGGTGGGGAAATTAATCCAGGGGTGGGAAACCTTTAGCCCTCATGATGCTTTGAACTGTGACTTCCACAATTTCTTACCATGGATCATGTTGGGTAAGTGCTGATGAGGAGTGAAGTCCAAAAGTTCCCTAACTATGATTTAATTCCTCAAAAAAAATTTAAATAGGAAGGAATAAATTGAAGAGGTTTTATTTAAATCTTTGAAAATAGTCTCATGAAAATAAGTGTCTTTTGGTCTGCAAATTGCATTGCTGAGGGGAAAGGTGGCTGTTCTCTACCTCCCACAAAAATTAGTGCCACTTTTAAGAGGTTCCAGATAGTTTAGCCCTTATAATGTGTTGTGGTGGTGGTGGGACTTCTGGCCTGACAATCACATCTAGCCCCTATGGAATTTTATCAGGGGCCGGGCATTTCCAGGGATTCTTTACTACCAGGGTTGGGGATCTTTTGGCCTTCTAGATGTTGCTGAGGTGTAGTATGAGTAATTCATCAATATGTGAAGAACCAAAGGTCCCTCACTCCTGTTTACTGCTGAAAATACTACATACTGGAGGAATAAAAATGTCTCCATTATATTCTTTATCTGTTTACTACTATAAAGAGCTGTTTTGAACCCCACCTTTGTGAGAAAGGCAATATATAAATTCCACAAAATTAGATATAGAAATAGGCATTCTTTAGCTCCTCACACCTGAAGGCAACAGGCTTCTCAGCCCCACAGCTCTTTCCTCTAATAGCTTCCTGTTGCCTTCAATCATCTGTTACATGAAATGACTGTCTCACTGGGTTGAAGGATAGGTCTAGCCTTGAAAACAATGTACAGTACAACCCTGTATATGTCAATTTATAAATGCTGATAGGTTTTTCATGATTTTTTTCAGGGCTGTGAGGCTGTGTTCTTGAAGAGTTTTTTCCTGATGTTTCGCCTGCATCTGTAGCCGGCATCTTCAGAGAATGGTTGGGAAGGGGTGTGTGGGGTTTATATACTATGAGTCCTTGTTGAAGAGGATATATAAATTTGTGTATTTGAATTGCTAGTTCCTCGGGGGAGATATGCAAGGAGGATTTTTTAAACTATTTTTTTATTGTAAGGAGGATTAGTGTCTTTTTGGTTAATGGTCCATTGTCTGCTGGAAATCTCCCTGTCCCTGGGTGAAGTTAATTTGCATGTGTTGAGTTTTGATGTTGGTGTTTGTCAGGACTGGTAGCCAGATTTTGTTTACTTTAAGGGTTTCTTCTTTCCTGCTGACCCTGCACTCTGTGAAAAGATTCTATACACTCTTCAGTAGGAGTCACACCAAGTACACATGGACAAGATTGCAGTTTGAGTGTGCTATTTGGGAGAAAACTGCGCTGGGATCACTGGGAGTTACCTCCAGGTACATACAGGGACCTCAGACCTCTTTTTAAAGTAGGGAGGCTCAACATTGTCAGACAGGTTGTTATTAATTTTGACTATTTGCAGGAAGAGGGCAAATTACTTTCCCTGTCCATTAGCATTCAAATCTCTTTAAATATGAAGACTTTTAAAAGCACAATGTGTATGTAGATGTGGCCTCCATGTGCTCAGTATCACTTACTTCCAAGTAAGTGTGCAAAGAATAGATTTCAGGCAGCCTTTATTGTTTCTGGTAGGGATCAATGACAATCATCTTAATATTTCTTAGTATTTTATCATTTAGTATGCTTCTAATTGATAATTCCTGATGAGACTCAACTACATATGAGTCTTTGTAGTCCAGTTTTCCCAGATCATTGGAGGAGAGCTCCATGGGTACCTATATTTCTGAGTGTGATTTCACTTCATTGCTTAGTGCGGTGATGGCGAACCTATGACACGCATGTCAGCACTGACACACGTAGCCATTTGTGCTGACACGCAGCCATAGGCCTCCTCCACCCGCACCCATCCGCAAGCTCACCACCCTCCCTAAAGTGGTGATCCGGGCTTCAAAGCCTCACTTTAGGGAGGTGGGGAGGAAAGTGGCAGGAGGGGCTATGAAGCCCCAATTGCCACTTTAGGGAGGGTGGGAGGCTGGAGGAAAGTGGCAGGTGGGGCTATGAAGCCCCGATAACCAATTTAGGGAGGCAGGGGGTGGAGTCTCCCCCCCCACCTGGCCACCACCACCCCTGAGGCCTGCCGTGCTTCCCCAGAGCCACCTTGGAAAGGCCGGGGAAGATGGCGGGTGAGTGGGAGGGTGGCCGCCCGGCCTCTCCCAGCCTTCCTGAGGGGGCTCCAAAGCCTTGGAGCCACCTCGGAAAGGCCGGGGAAGATGGCGGGCGAGCAGGAGGGTGGCCGCCTGGCCTCTCCCCGGCCTTCGCGAGGGAGCTCTGTGGCATTGAAGCCACGGAGCCACCTCGGGGAGGGCAGGGAAGGCGGCGGGCAGGCGGGCGGGAGGGTGGCTGCCTGGCCTCTCCCTGGGCTTCCCAAGGTGGCTCCGAAGCCTCAGAGCCACCTCGGGGAGGCCAGGGAAGATGGCGGGTGAGCGGGAGGGTGGCCATTTGGCCTCTCCCCAGCCTTCCTGAGGGGGCTCCGAGGCTTTGAAGCCTTGGAGCCGCCTTGGAAATGCCAGGGAAGGCAGTGGGCCGGTGGGCCTCTTGTTTGAGCCCAGGGCACCATACACAGCTTCTCCAATGAAGCCCTCCTAAATAGCTCCGCACAGGGAAGCTGCCAAAAGAGGGGGGAGAATGCGTGCGTGCATGGCGTTGTGGGGAGGGGGAGTAAGTGCTGTGAAGGGAAGAAGCCAAGGGTCTGGGAGCAGAGGAGCTGCCCGCGTAATCGCTCCTAGTCTAGCCGGCAACACATGCTCTGCTCCATGGCTAACTCAGGCTGCCTCCTCATCTCCAACTCCACCTTGCTCCCACACTCACTACCGTGTCCCCCAGCCTGCCTCTAACTCCAGCAGGTAAGTCCACCTCTTTTATATCTTTCCTTGCTTCACTCGTGGGTGAGGTATCCCCCCCAAAAAATAAACCCATGGGTCAGAGGGAGGCCGGGAGAGGTGGGGGGAAAGTAGCAACAGGGCCTCCGAAGGCCCCGTCGCCATTTTCAGTAGGCCAGAGTGGGGGGTGGGGGGGAAAGTAGTGTCGGGGCCTCCGGAGGCCCCATCGCCACTTTCAGGAGGCCAGGAGGACTGTTATTATTTGCGGATTTTTCACATTCGTGGGGGGGGTCTTTGGAACCTAACCACCACAAATGTGAAGGGATGACTGTACATTTTAATTACTCAGTTGTCACATGAGTTGCAACAACTCATTAATTATTAATAAACCATTAATAATTTTGTTGATTAAACAATAAATATTGTGAAATAATGTTCTTTCCTCAAAGTGACACACCACCCAAGTTATGCTTAGTTTTTTGGCGACGTTTGACACACCAAGCTCAAAAGGTTGCCCATCACTGGCTTAGTGTAAACATTCCTGGAACTCCAGCAAATAATTCCATAAAGCCACAAGCCAAAGATTATTCCTGATTTTACATTCCCCTATGTTTATTTCTACAGCACCCACATTTTGCTCCCCTAAGATCTCTGTGGATGGCCGTGGCATATCAGTAATGGAGAACGGGGAGGGGATGTAGAAAATGCATCAGTTTTTCCTTCTTATCTTAAGAGGAGAGCTGCTTACTACATGATTCCACAAAGGTCTTCTTCCCTTTGGACAGTGTTAGAATCATAGAATCATAGAATCATAGAATTGCAGAGTTGGAAGAGACCACGAGGGCCATCCAGTCCAACCCCCCTGCCACGCAGGAAATCTTGAAATCAAAGCATCCCCGACAGATGGCCATCCAGCCTCTGTTTAAAGACCTCCAAGGAAGGAGACCCCACCACGCTCCGAGGGAGTGCGTTCCACTGCCGAACAGCTCTTACTGTCAAAAAGTTCCTCCTCATGTTGAGGTGGAATCTCTGTTCCTGGAGCTTGCATCCATTGCTCCGTGTTCCAGTCTCTGGAGCAGCAGAAAACAAGCCTGCTCCATCCTCAGCGTGACATCCCTTCAAATAAATCAATCGGCAAAAATAATAATTAATGGAGAGAGGACAGAGGCTACCTTTGGATCTACCTTAAGTATGGAAAGGTAGATCCAAAAGCAGGCAAAGCCTGTACACCTTTAACTGTTGTGAGGAAGAAAAAAAATTGCACCCTCAACTCCATCTACCCATGCTGAAATTTCTCCTTTTGACACAACTATTAAGGAGCAGGAGCTCTCAAAAAACAAACAAATAAACATGAACATAAAATTTCTGACATGGAGCATTAAAGGACTTAACCAACCCGAAAAAAGGAAAAAAATATATCACTTATTGGGAAAGAAAAAATATGACATTATCTGCCTGCAAGAAACACATATTAAAAAGAAAGATATTCACTTGTTAGTGAATAAAAAATTAGGTAAGGAATTCTTATCGGCTTCTAAGGAAAAGAAAAGAGGTGTGGTCATGTTTGTGAATAACAGAATCAAGGCAGATACGCTTTTCTGTGATGAGGAGGGACACTATATAGGAGTGGAAGGAGTTATACAAGGGATGAAAACTTTAATGATCGGAATCTATACACAGCTGGAGAAAAAGGGGAAATTCTATCAGGAGCTCATGCTAAAAATACTAGAGTACAATCATGAACGTATAATTATCTTCGGAGACTGGAATGGAGTTATCTCCCCTAAAAAAGATAGATAGTCAATGAGGAAGATAAAAAATTTACAAGAGAAATTACCCAAAACATTTGAAATTATGACAGAGAACCTTGCATTAATAGATGTTTGGAGATACAAATATGGAGATGCAAAAAATATACCTTTTATTCTCCACAACATAATTCCTTCTCCAGGCTAGATTTTTCCATGCTATCTAGTGCAATGTGTAACACAGTTCAAAGAATGGAGATCCTGCCAAGGATATGGTCGGATCACAATCCAGTGCTACTAGAATTAAAAGAACGCAGAACTGAATATAATTGGAGATTGAATGATTATCTACTTCAAAAAGATGAAATTGTCCCAAAACCCAGACATTGAAATGGTATTTTCAAGAAAATCTAATAGAAGAAATAAACGTAAGTACAGTTTGGGAAGTTCCAAGGTGGTGATGAGGGGGTTATTCATTCAACAAAGTAGTGAGATAAGGAAAAGGAAATCAGAAAGATTATTGAAACTTAATGAAGAAGTAAGGAAAAAGGAGAAGGAAATGGAAGAAAATCCAAATAAAAAGGAATTAAAGGTAGAACTACAAATACTTCATAATCAGATATCAATGGAAATAGTGGATGAAATTTAAAAAAAATTAAAATTTACGAAACAAGTATATTTTGAACATTCAAACAAGCCAGGAAGATGGCTAGCTCTTAGGCTTAGGAAGATGAGAGAAAGAAATTTTATAGCCAAGGTTAGATCAATTGGACAGATATATATGGAACAAAAGAAGATTAAAGGCATTTTTAGAAATTATTTTGAGAATCTCTATAAGGAAAAAGAAATATCGGAGGAGAAAATACAAAAACTTTTCAAAAAAATGAAATGGGAGAGATTCACAGATGAACAGAGAATCGGATTAAATCAACCTATATCTATGATGGAAATTACAGAAGCAATCTGAAAATTAAAACCAAATAAAGTCCCAGGGTCAGACGGTTTCACAGCAAAATACTATCAGGTGTTGGAGGATCAAATAGCTCTACCTCTTAAGAAAACATTAAATGAACTAACAAAAGAAACATCTCCTAAATTGTGGAATGAAGCGAACATTACTCTTATACACAAAGAAAATCATGATCCATGTGAACCCAAAAACTACCGACCAATTTCATTACTGAATGTTGATTATAAATTATTCACCTCCATATTGGCAAACAGATTAAAGAAAATACTTTCAGAATGGACCCATCAAGATCAAAGAGGATTTTTACTGGGGAGGTATTTAAAAGATAATGTACAATTTGTTTTAAATTTGATAGAGTATTTTGAGAAACACAATGATAAAAAACTGGCTCTAATTTTCCTCGATTTAGAGAAAGCTTTTGATAATGTTAAGTGGCGGACAAATGTTCAGAATTCTTAAGGATATAAATGTAGGAATGAAATTTACGGAATGGATGGAAATTATATATTAAAATCAATCAGCAAAAATAATAATTAATGGAGAGAGGACAGAGGCTTTACAGATCCAAAATGGAACAAGACAGGGATGTCCACTGTCTCCATTAATCTTCATGATGGTGACTGAAGGATTATGCAAAAGAATAAGAGAAGAGACAAAGATAAATGGAGTTAAAATTGGAAGATTTAACTATAAATTAAGAGCATATGCAGACGATCTGGTGTTATCATTGGGAGATCCTACAGAAGAGATAAAAACAGTTATAGAAAATTTAAAGGAATTTGAAATTATCACAGGACTAAGAATTAATGACAAAACAGTAATTATTACAAAAAACATGACGAAGAAAGAAGAAAAGGAATTGGAACAAAAATCGGATTTCAAAATAGTTAAAAAAGTAAAATATTTAGGTATTCATATTACAAGAAAACATTTGTATCTCTTCCAAAATAATTATAAGAAAATGTGGGTGGAAATAAGAAAAGACTTTAAAAATTGGCAAAATCTGAAACTTTCTTTCTTGGGTCGTATATCAGCAATAAAAATGAATATATTACCGAAATTTCTATTTTTATTTCAAATGCTCCCAATCATTCATAATGATGTGGACTTGAAAAAATGGCAAGGAGAAATCTCCAAATTCATTTGGCTAGGCAAGAAGCCAAGAGTTAAAATGAAAACACTTCAAAATTTAAAAGAACGTGGAGGCCTAAGTTTTCCTAATCTGAGGTTAAATTACAAAGCAAGTTGCTTAACATGGATAAAAGAATGGGTCTCATTAGAAGATGAAAGACTACTGAAAATAGGAGGGGGAAATAGATATGGCTGGCATGCCAATTTATTCTATAGTAAAGACTTAGTAAATAAAGACTTCAACAACCATTTTATCAGGAAAACACTACTAAGAATCTGGAGAAGATATAAAAATATGTCATGTCCAAAAATTCCAATATGGATATCACCACATGAGGCATTTTTCAGCAAAGAAGGTGTTCCATCTAAAAAATGGATACATATGAAGATATGCTAGTAGTCAAAAACAACCAACACTCAATAAAAACACAAGAGGAATTGGAAAAAGATGGTATTGAATGCCACTGGTATCTATACAGACAAATTAAAGAAAGGTACAAAATGGACAAGAAATTGGAGGGAATTGAAACAAATAAGTCAATTTGGAAAAAAATAGTTCAATCAGGGAACAAAACTATGATTACAAGGTTTTATAAAAACCTTGCTTAAATGGGAAACAGAAGATAATGTGATTAAAGAAACAATGATAAATTGGGCTCAAAATATAGGTCATCAAATTGAATTAAAGCAATGGGAAAAAATGTGGACAAACAGGATGAAATTTACATTAGTCAAAATGTTAGAGAAAATAATTATAAGATGTATTTTTCATGGCATCACTCCCCATACAAACTGTCAAAAATGTACAAGAACACCAAGAGCAACTGCTGGAAATGTGATCACAAAGTTGGTACATTTTTTCACCTCTGGTGGACGTGTAAAGCAGCGGAAAACTACTGGCGAAGAATACAAAAAACAATAAATGAAATCCTGAATATTAATATTCCATTTAAACCGGAATTCTACCTTTTAGGGATGATGGACGGGGAAATCGAAAAAGAAAATGGAAAAATTCTATTTTACATGTTGACAGCAGCGAGAATCGAATACGCAAAAGTATGGAAGACTAAGACCACACCAATTATAGAAGATTGGATTTTAAATACACGAGAAATGGTGGAATCAGACAGATTGACAGTCTTACTAAAGGGTAAATCCTTGGGAAAACATTTTGAGGATTGGAAGAAATTTTCAATTTTTTTAAAGAATAAATGGGGAGATCTGGCAGCAATTAATGACTAAGGAAATTAATAGAAAAATGATCCTTTTGAGTGGTGGGGGGGGAAAGGGAAAAGGAATAGAGAGAATAATACATATAACATATATATATATATATATATATATATATATATTACAGATAATCATTCATTACAAACAATTTTTGTTATGGAAAATTCAGTAAACAATAACAATAACAATATTATATTTATATCGATAAATCTTTTTCTTACAATTTCTCGGTAATTAATAACATTACAGTTGTCCCTTCACATTCGCTGGGGTTTGGTTCCAGGACCCCCCGTGAATACCCAAATCCGTGAATACTCAAGTCCCATTATATGCAATGGCAGAACAAAATGGTGTCCCTTATATAAGATGGCAAAATCAAGGTTTGCTATTAGGATTGTTATTTTTTTAAGAATATTTTTCAAGCCGTGAATACTCAAATCCGTGAATGTCAAATCCGTGAATGTGGAGGGACAACTGTATTGACTTTAAAGAGACTGCAGACAAGGAGTAATACAGGGGGGAAACCTTATGGGTTACAAATTCAGTAAAAGTAGCAGGGAAGTGTTAAGTAATAAGAGGGCATGATGAAAAGTGCAGAGTTGCAGAACCTGACTCAGACAGGAAGTTGTAGGGGGAGGGAGTATTTTAGAGATGGGGGGGATATGAGGGTTTGGTTTGGTTTGGTTATTGGTGTAGTACAGTTGGCAATGCCACAACTTAATAGAAGAAGGAAGCAAATATAGCATATATACATATATATATATATATATAGAGAGAGAGAGAGAGAGAGAGAGAGAGAGAGAGAAAGATAGTTTTACAATCAATTTGCATTTTATGTATAGCTATGGTTTACTTTTAACTTAATTCACTTAATCTAAGAGTCTTAGAAAAATGTAAGTTGAAAACAGATGTTATTGAGAATATGGAATTATATGTATGCTTCCTTGATGTGATAATCGATATGAGTAATAAAAAGGAGCAGGAGCTCTGTCCACCCTGCTTTATGCCAGTCTGGAGCTTTTGCCCAACCAAATTGAAGAACAATGTAGAAGCCAGGAAACACTTTTTCTGTACCAGCAGGGCAGCCACTCATCGGAGCTGGGCCCCGTTTACACAGCAAAATAAGTCCATGAAGAATTTGCTAAGATTCCTAATAGTTCACACACATTGAGCCACACTATCGCCTCATTCAGAAGGGGGGGGGAGCTCAAAAACTCAAAAGTAGCATAAGGGCTTTCACTACTTTTCCTGACTTTTTTTAACACTAGTGCGACGTAGCGCACTATCGATTGTGTGAACTACCATTACAGAGAAGTCTGTGTGAATTACCAGCAATCTTCCTGAAACAACAATAACAGAGCTGAGCCGTGATTGGTTGGACTGACCAGGGAGAGGATAGAGGAGCCTGAAATGAAAAGATCCAGCCACTGTTCTTTCCAGCCATGGAAAAGATCCAGCCAGTGCTATCCCATCCCAATCGCCCAGCTGTCTGCCTCCTGGCAAGATTGAGTAGCGATGTGCTTCTCCGGCTCTTCGCTCCCCCGCACTCCTGTGATCGCGTTTGTGTGTGTGTGTGTGTGTGAGAGAGAGAGAGAGAGAGAGAGAGTGGGTGAGGGGAAGGGGGGCTTGACAGGGGGATTGTTCCTCAGTGGCTGAAAGGCTGCCTCCTTCCTCCCACGCTTCTCGCTTTGGGAAGAAGAGGGAGCACTCCCTGCTAAGGGATTAAAACTAGCAGGCATTCCTCTGGTAATCAGAGGGGGGAAATGTGACAACATTTTTTCTCTCTTTCCCTCCCTCCCTCTCATCTTCCTGGCATCTTCCCCCAGATGCGCTTGGGAGGCCATGCTCTCCACCTCTGTCTGTGTGAACTAGAAAGGGGGAAATTAAACAGATCAACCGATTTCGCAGTAAATCATGTAAACTATCTGGCACTGGTGCAAAAACGCGCTAAAGCACAAACTATCACAATAAAAACTGCCATGTAACTGAGCCCCTGGAAAAGTGGAGAAAACTCCAGATGCTGAAGAAAGGCAGCAATTTCAGGCCCAATGAGTTTGGGGCGTACTTTCTCTGGAGCACTGTCCACAGGCAACAATATACAAAAGAAATTGAATATAAATTTCTTACAGTGTCCATGAATAGAAACCAGATTACAACAAGTTATAGTATGAAACGTAAGTTTGCAAAACAGTAACAAAATAGTACAAACTAGCAGGATTGTTTATAAAAAAGCAATCAGGCAGAAAGGTTTTAAAGCCCATAAAGGTTAAAAAAAATCACTAGAAGAATAAAATCTGAGATTCAAACAACCAGTCAGCTCACACTATATCTATAAAACCAACACAAACAACACACCTTCAGCAGGAAACATTTCAAAAGAACTGGCTGGCTCTTAAAAGGCTTCTTAAAAGCTGAGCAGAACATATTAGCAATGTCTGTAACTATAAATCAAGGGCTCACCTAGTGGAGTATTTTCTAGAACACCAACATGTGATTCGGGATCTGTCCTTTGGGCCTATTGTGATGTTACATCAGGGATGGGAAAAATGCAGCTCTCCGGATCTAGCTGGACTGCAACTTTCATCAACCATCACTAACACAGGGTGCGGCTATACGATCATAAAAAAATCCGTATGGCGGGCAAAAAATACGAACAGCCTGTCGTTCATATGCATACGAACCGGTTATACGATTTTTAAGCCCCCTAAGCTCCGTATGACTCCCTCTTCCCGAAGCTGGCTGGAGCGAGCAAGCCAAGCGGCAGTTTTAAATCTCCCGCCGCTTTTTTTTTTTTAAGGTTCCTGATTTGCAGACATTCGGTTTTCCGTATTTACAATATGAAATAAAAATAAATAAACATATAAATTCATGGACTTACCGGACACTCGCTAGCCGGGAAACCAACATGGCGGCTGCTCCCAATTCCCCTCTGTGCTAGCCCCGCCCCCTCTACTCGGCCAGCCAATCAGATTACCCTGCCTGTTCATATGTGTGCGAACGGACCGTACAGACCCGTCAGCCATCCGAACGGCGTACGGATTTCTTTTCGTGATCCGCTTTCCTTCCCAAATGCCGTGTGTGCGTATTTCAGGGTGGAAAACCGGGGCCCCCCTCTTTTGCATTCGTGTGCATCCGAACGGCCGTTTGTACGGAAGTGCGAACTTTCGCACGCCGTCCATATTATTTAAATCGTGTAGACGGGACCACAATCAGTGTTGATGGATGCTTGGAGTTACAAATCAAAATAATACTTGTTATTGCTCATTCCCAGGATGAAAAAACAGGGTCCCCAACTGTCAGAAAAACCAGTTGGGAAGAATAATAGGGCCTAGTGCATACAATCTCCCTTTGGGTCAGCACAGGGTTAAATCTTTTTCTTCCTCCCCTCCCTTCCCCTTCTTGGAGCAAATGCACAGCCTTTACTGCTGTACTTGCCACAGGTCTTTTTTTTTTAATGTTGGCTTAATGGTTCCACTTGGTACATGAGGTCTTTTGGTGAAGGGTTGGCTTACTGTTAAATCATCTAAAGTCTTTCCTGCGTGTTGCTACTGAAGGTATGTTGTTTTGCTATTGGTTTAATAGTTATTTATACAGTGAATTGACATACTCTCCAAAGTTGTTCTAGTAATTCTCAACTTTTATGGCTTTCAAAGTATTGTTGCTAGTTGGGTGGGGTTTTTTTTTTACAAATATACCATCTTGTTAGCTTTTACTGTTTTAATTGTTGTGTAAAGATTTGTGTAATGGAACAAAATAATTTGGCTTTAATTCATGTGTATTGTAAGACATTTCTTCTCCATTCCTATCGTGCTCCTGGGTAAGGAATACATCCAAAGTACATTGGGCTTGAAATAAACTCTTTTTTTCAGCATCTGGAGTTTTCTTGTTCAGGTTACCCCCACTTTCTGCCAGCTTAATTATTTTTATGCACAGTTTGGTCATTGCTTGTTTAATGTACAGTGTACTGTCAATTTTCAAATGAAGGCCTGTGTTGTTCACCAAAATCCATACAGATAGCTGAAACCGCTTAGACTTTGTAATACAGGCTGAGTATCCCTTATCTGAAATGCTTGGGACCAGAAGTGTTTTGGATTTTGGATTTTTATTTATTTGTTTATTTTGGATTTTGGAATATTTACATATACATAATGAGATATCTTGGAGATAGGACACAAGTCTAAACACAAAATTCATTTATGTTTCATGTACACTTTGCCTGAAGGTCATTTCACACAATATTTTAAATATTTTTTATTATTTTTATTTTAATATTTTGGATTTTTGAGCATTTCAGATTTTGGGATAAGAGATACTCAACCTGTATTCAAATAAATCTATTATATAACTCTCTTGGTTATGTTGCTGTTTCCAGTGTGCTGATTGGCTGCTTAGGGATCTGATGAGCCAATCACAGGTATGTTGGGCAGCCAATCAGCACACTTGGGGCAGGACCATGTAGATTCCAAACATGGCTGCCAGAGAGGGACAGTGAGGAACATGGGGTGCATGTGGTATGTGCTGGAGTTCAGGAGGTGGGGGGCAAGGGGGAGAATGAGTGGAGGGGGGAAGAACAAATGGAGGGGGTGTGGCAAGGGACAGAACAAATGGAGGGGGTGGCAAGGGACAGAACAAACAGGGTGTGGCAAGGGGCAGGACAAACGGAGGGGATGGCAAGGGGCAGAACAAGCAGAGGGGGGTGGCAAGGGGCAGAACAAAGGGAGGGGGTGGATGGGGCAGAACAAGCAGAGGGGGGTGGCAAGGGACAGAACAAATGGAGGGGGTGGCAAGGGGCAGAACAAGCAGAGGGGTGGCAAGGGGTAGAACAAACGGGGTGTGGCAAGGGGCAGGACAAACGGAGGGGGTGGCAAGGGACAGAAGAAACGGAGGGGGTGTGGCAAGGGGCAGAACAAATGGAGGGATGGCAAGGGGCAGAACAAGCAGAGGGGTGGCAAGGGGCAGAACAAACGGATGGGGTGGTAAGGGGCAGAACAAACAGAGGGGGTGGCAAGGGACAGAACAAACGGAGGGGGTGTGGCAAGGGGCAGAACAAAGGGAGGGATGGCAAGGGGCAGAACAAGCAGAGGGGTGGCAAGGGGTAGAACAAACGGGGGGTTGCAGAGGCAGAACAAACGGAGAGGGGTGGCAAGGGGCAGACCAAGCAGAGGGGGGTGGCAAGGGGCAGAACAAGCAGAGGGGGTGGCAAGGGGCAGAACAAATGGACGGGGGTGGCAAGGGGCAGAACAAATGGAGGGGGTAGCAGGGGACATGGAGAAGAAATGGAGGGGGATGGCAGGGGCAGAAGAAATGGAGGGGGAAGAAAGGGGAAGAAGAAACAGAAGGGGGTGGCAAGGGGCAGAAGAAACGGAGGGGGTTGCAAGGGGCAGAAGAAACGGAGGGGATGGCAAGGGGCAGAGCAAGCAGAGGGGGGTGGCAAGGGGCAGAACAAATGGAGGGGGTGGCAAGGGGCAGAACAAATGGAGGGGGTAGCAGGGGACATGGAGAAGAAATGGAGGGGGTGGCAGGGGCAGAAGAAATGGAGGGGGCAGCAAGGGGCAGAAGAAACAGAAGGGGGTGGCAAGGGGCAGAAGAAACGGAGGGGGTTGCAAGGGGCAGAAGAAACGGAGGGGATGGCAAGGGGCAGAACAAACGGAGGGGGGTGGCAAGGGGCAGAAGACATGGAGGGATTGGCAAGGGGCAGAACAAATGGAGGGGGTGGCAAGGGACAGAAGAAACGGAGTGGGTGGCAAGGGGCAGAACAAACCAAGGAGGTGGCAGGGGGCAGAGTTTTTTAATGGCATAGGGTACTCCGGGTCCAGCTAGTAATAATGTATTCTTCATGTCCCATCTTAGAAATAACTAGGGCAACCGATATGGGTCTGTAGAGGGAGGGCACAATATTCTTTTCTTCAGCTGTGCAGAATTGTTTAGGATGATTATAATTGATAAAATCCCTAGTCTCTACTTGGCTACATAAGTGCCAATGAATTTCCCAATGGAGAATAATGCAGTGTATTTAGCTGTCATCCAGGCAGTCTTTCAGTAATAACACTGCAACAAGATCAGTTGCATAAATGTTATATTATTTTCATCCCAGCATGATCCATAATAAATTTCATCTCATCCGTTGGAGGAAATCTGTGAAATACCTTTTCATAGCTGTGAACAGAAAGGTGCTGGAGACAAGACGCGACTAGTTCACAAACTTTACAGCCAACAGAAGTCAAAGCCTTGTTGGTGGCAATGGGGCTTTTGTACTTAGAGCAAATCTGTGCTCAAGTCCATTCAGCAGTTCACCTACCTGGGAAGCATCATCTCCTCAGATGCCAAGATTGACAAAGAGATCGATCACAGATTAGCAAAGGCATATAGCGCATTTGGAAGACTTTACAAAAGAGTCTGGAGCAATAAACACCTGAGGCAAAGCACAAAAATCAGTGTGTACAGAGCCATTGTACTGTCTATCCTCCTTCACGGATCTGAAACATGGGTCACCTATCGCCACCACCTCGACTCCTCGAGCGCTTTCATCAGTGCTGTCTACGCACAATCCTAAATATACACTGGACTGACTATGTGACGAATCCTGCTGTCCTTGAGCAAGCAGGGATCACCAGTATTGAGGCCATGATATTGAGAACGCAGCTGCGCTGGGCAGGGCACGTTTCTAGGTTGGAGGACCATCGCCTCCCAAAAATACTACTCTATGGTGAACTCGCCACGGGTCAGCGTAAGAGGGGCACTCCAAAAAAGCGATACAAAGACTCCCTGAAACAACATCTCAGGCTTGGCCAAATTGATCACCAACAGTGGTCCGCCCTGGCCTCACATCGGGAGGCATGGAGACGCACTATCCACAATGCTGCAGTCTTATTTGAGAACTCACGCCGAACAAGTCTTGAAGAGAAATGACAACGCAGAAAGAATCACAACCCAAAAACATCACCCAAGGAGACCTTCTGCTGTGCTTTCTGCAACCGGACTTGTTTATCTCAGATTGGCCTTTTTAGTCATCAGCGCGCTTGCAGAAAGCGCGGGATGTGTCCTTCCTGAGAAAGAGAGAGATCCTGTTATGAATATATGAATTACCTGGGGTTTTTTTCCCCCTAGGAACTGCACAGAGAGCCAAAAGCTTGGTTGGTTTGTGTACATTGTCATTAGAATGTCATTTCTTTCATTTACTGATCAGAATTTACCAAAATTTGCCAAAGCTGGGTGAGGGAAAAAGCAAAGAGACAGCTCTGCTAATCCCTACCTATCAGCAAAATCTTATGAAAGATTAGATTTTGGTTCTCTGCAAAAGCTACAAGACCACCTAGTTTCTAGACTGGAGAGCAAAAGTGTTTTTTCAAATATTACACTATCTTAATGACTTTAAAACAAGTCATTATGCGGTACTGTGAACATTCAGGCATATATTTGCAGATATTTGTGAACTGTAGTCATGGAAATGAGAAAAAGCTAAGATATGAAGAATTCAGCAGGGGGTCAAGGTTATCATGATAGACTATACAGTATTCCCGAGCACCTCTTCATCCTAACATACTGTAAACAACAGGCAATTTTGGCAACAGACATTAATGCAAAAGAGTTCTGCTGGTGTAAATATATTACTTATCATTAGATTTTAGTGTTTTTATTCTTGCATTCTTTCCAAAAGAGAAATCAAGGGAGCTGTGGTATGGTTGTGGTGGTAATATCTGTAGTACCTGAACAGAATGCAGTGGAGAATGTGTGGATTGACACAACCCAATTGCCATGCCTTAGCCTTCAGCATTTCCCCCAGACAATACTGATGCTAATCCTGGTCGTGTTCCACAGTGTATTGCAACCAATTGAGAAATAAACCAAACACTAAAAATTGGGCAAAGTTCAGCAGCAAGTTTCCCTCTGGTTATAGGATGGCCTTATTTGGTGTCCTTCTTCAAGTTTATCATTACAAATGATGCAGTAATAGGAGATTTTCAGATGGTGGCTTTTACTGTGGGGCAGGCACGGAACAGATTCGATAAAGGGGCTGTCGTTCGGACAAATTCAACCCCTTTTGTCCTTCTCCTGGGATATTCTATTCACGATGAAACATTGTGAATAGAACACCCCTTCCATGCCTGTCATGGAATCAGGGATGTGGGAAACAGAGCCCTGTCCCTGTTCCATGATGACAGGCATGGGGGAGGAGCTCCGTAGCAGGCACTTCCTGCCACAATTGGGACAGGCAGATAAATGCCATCCTCCCCCCCCCTCCTGGGTTCCTTCTTTTATTTTACATTTATTTTTGCCATTTATTTCTGTCTTTGACAGCTGGGGGGTATTAAAATTTGAATTTCCTTCCCGCTCGTTCTCTCATGAGAATGAGCGGGATGTCAGGGGATGATAGGACACTCAATCCCCAACAGAAGCCAAAAAACTATCTCAGCAGACTCAGTAGCAACCCACTCACAAAAATAATCACACACAGAGTGTTTGACATCCAAATAAGCAGGAGGCACTTTTATCTTCACCAGTCAAACAGTTGCGATATATACAAATATTTACAATTGAAGGAGAAACTGCTTCACCAGGCCTCAGTATTCACAGGAAGAGAAGAGAGGAGAAAGTGAGCTCTGTTCTGAGCTCTCATATACAGATAGATAGATAGATACATCTACAGGACATTGCCCTCTAGTGGCCAGACTAGGCATGACTTGGTAGTTCATGCAGTCAGCCATTATGACTCAGCATGGTTCTGCAGTTGTTTGGCCATTTTATAATGGAGTTCATCCTCTAACGCCTGACAATCCCCTCCAAAATGCTCAAACTACTGCATAGGACGCATGTTTTCATCACAACATAACATCATTAACATACATTGTTTGGCATCAATCATCTGTCGGTTGAGCTTCCCTTTTGACACCTTTCACTTTACACACTCGTGACAAGGCCTAGCCTCTTTGCCATCTCCTCATGGATTCCTGCTAGAAGGGCTTTTGTGAGCAGGTCTGCAACATTGTCCTCAGATGGACAATACCTCAGACACAAGACACCTTCTTGTAATAACTGCCTCACATTTCGGTAGCATACCGCAATGTACTTGGTCCTGCATTTCAGATTTTATTCTTCTGCCATAGCTATACAGGCTTGTGAGTCCTCATGCACCCCATTAGGCATTTGGCACGGCTTCCCAAGGTCTGCAAGCATCTGCCTAACCTATTGTACTTCACTTGGCATCTCAGACAAGGCTGCGAATTCAGCTTCAGTGGCACTAATGGCCACACAGTCCTGCTTTCTTGATCTCCACACTATGGGGCTCTCTGCACACCTGACCACCATCCTGGTCACAGACTTCCTGTTTGAAGTCTCAGCAGCAAAAGAGCTGTCCACATAGCACTCCAGGGTCACCTGATTTCCTGTCAGCTTCAAATGCATGTCCCTAGACCCCTTGAGAAATCTAACTGCCCTCTTCAGGGCTTCTCAATACACCCTCCTTGGCTTGGAGACTCTTGGCGTACACACAGGCATCTGCAACGCTCCTTGTGTAACCTAGTGACACCAAAATGTGGTGTATGCACTTGTTCCAGCAACGTATGCTTTGTTTCAAGCCGTAGAGTGCTTTGCATAACAAGTACACCTTGCTCTCACCTGCACTATCATACCCTGGGGCCTGTTCCATGAACACTGTCTCTTCAAGATCAGCATTCAGCTATGCTGTTTTAAAGTCAAAGTTGCACAACCATCTGCCTCTTGACTGCTACAGCTAACATTAACCTAAGACTTTCTGGCTTTGCTGTGGGCAAAAAGGGTTTGTCAAAATTGGTGTAGCGCTCCTGCAAAAAGCCTTTTGCAACTAAACATCCCTTACACTTTTATTTCCCATCAGGCAAGTCCTTCAGCTTGTACACCTACCTGCAACCAACAACCGTTTGGTCTTTGGGCCTTTCAACTACCTGGAACACTTTCCTCTCAACTAGTGATTCGAACTCAGAGTTGATGGCTGTGTTCCACTTCTCCTGCTCTTCACTTCTCCCCACACAGCCCAGCTGGAGCTTGTGCATCTTCCATCATGCACTCTACCATGCACTTCAACATCCCAATTTTCCCTTATGAAAGCCCATCCTCCCCTGGAGACACTGGGTTTGTGATCTCGTGTCTGATGCCCCTCCTACACATCCAGGTCTGCAGACTGTTAGATAAGAATTCCCCTCCCCTATCCGTCACTAGACTGGAAACCTTATGAGAAGGAAATTCATGTTCCACCATGTTCACCCGCTCACAGAACCTGTCTGCAGCCTGATTTTTCTCCTTCAGTAAGTATACATAGGCGTATCTAGTGTCTGTCCACTATCACAAATAAATAGCAGTTACACCCTTCAGTGGGCTTATAGGGGCCTGCTAAATCATCATGGACAACTTCAAAGGGTTTGTTGGTGACACATTGGGTCTTTTTAGCAATAGGGAAAGCCTTCACCTTAACTTTCCTGCACACTGCACATTCTAAGAATCTTGGGCAGTGTTTCATGCTTAGACCAGGGCAAACTTTTGCTAGCTCCTTTAACCCTTTGTAACTAGCATAGCCCATTAGCCTGTGGTAGTAATGAACACACTTATCACACTTAAGATTCACATTTGCCGTTTAGGCAACATGTAATACAACCCATGTTTCTTTATCCCTTTTTCACAGACATTATTCATGTTATGCCTTTCTGTTACTGTACAGTGTTCCCCCTCAAATATCACTTTATAACCATCAGTAGTCATTTGGGACACATTTAATATACAGTTCTCTAGTTTGTTAACAATAACATATTTTCAAAATCTTTATCAAAAGAGGGCACATTTTCTGCACCTTGCTGGGAGCACCATCTGCAAGGGTAATATTGGTTATTGAAGCACTTTTAACATTGCTTAACAACTATAAATCATTAACCATATTGTGCGAGGCCCCACTATCAAGTAATCAAAGTCTTTCCTCAGTACCATCAGGATGGTGCTGTGCTACGAAGGCATGGCTTGCAGACTGAG
Source organism: Gambelia wislizenii (assembly GCA_030847615.1). NCBI lineage: Eukaryota > Metazoa > Chordata > Lepidosauria > Squamata > Crotaphytidae > Gambelia > Gambelia wislizenii. The sequence continues at coordinate 190,421,374 of JAUMIR010000002.1, read as the reverse complement.
AGGATGCACCCCTTCGATCCAGTGCAGGCATCTTACAGTCCTTCTGAAAACATCCAGGCTTTTGGCATCTGAAACAGCATTTCATGTAGCTGCAGGCTCCCTCCTCCACACCAGATGCCTCTGCGTGTGTTTCAGTGCTCTCCCGATTGCGTCTGGCAATTTGTGGCTGTTTATTCCCCTCTGTCCAGGAATCAAATTTCTGGTGTTGGACCTCTTCCAGAATACACCCAGCTACCAGGTCTACAGACAAATCACTCTTCCTGGTGGTCTGTGGACTGTACATTAGGAAATCCCATTCCTTTGGCAAACTGCCCAACAAAATAAAACACTTATGGACTTCTGGAATGCCCACCCCTCTATTGGCCACCTCTTGAAAAAGCTGCCTCATTTCCCCCAAATGGGCTTTCACGCAGCCTCCAGTAGACAGCTTTGTGTTATAAAGTCTCTTAGCCCATATCATCTTTGAGAGGCAGGATGAATTCTGATGAAACATTTTCAAAGCTGTCCAAAGCTGAAATGCTGTCTTTGCTGGGGCCGTGTGTATTAACTGGAAGGGGCTGAGCGATAAGAGAATTGCAGCTTTGGCCTTCTGGTCTGCTAGTCTGAATGCTGCTATTTCATCTTCTGAACCCTCTGGGATCACACTTTTATTCTCCAAAACGTGCCACAAATTGTCCTTAATTAATAAAGCCTCCATGTATAAACTCCATGCTGAATAATTTCCATCAGCCAGCTTTTCAAAGGGAACGAGACTATTATCTGCCATTCTGCTGATTGAGTCAACAATCCTCCAGCTATGAAAACACAAACAGCTGGTAGCTGGTAGCACTTCAAGGTTACTTGAAGATATTACAGGGCCTGGCTGAAACTTAACTGCTTCTCAGCCAACTAGCCAAAAACATTCAAAACAAAAGAGTTTCTGGGAATTTTTATGGGTGCACCTTATTTAATCTGAGATCAATCAGCTGGGCCCATAACCACTGTCAGGGGATGATAGGACACTCAGCATTCACACGAAGAGAAGAGAAGAGAGTAGGCCGGCTGGAAAGGACACCTGTTCCTGGAGCGGAATGGAGGTAAGTGTTAGAACATTTACCTCCATTCTGTTGGAGGAATGGGAGAGGAGGTGGTGGGGCAGTAACAGGGCATTTTGGCCCCAGCTGAAAATCTCCATAGTCAGGGAATGAGAGAACCATGATATGGTGATGCAGAAACAGCTGCATGATAAACAATTTCATAAGAAAATTCCTGTATTTTCCATTAACAGCTATTTGCAGGAATAAAAATATCAAAAGTGTGACACAGCAACAACAACAACAATCCCGAAATCCAAAACCGGTACAATATTTTATTTGAGGCATCATTTCCCTGCATTTTCTGACACCTACCCAACTTTTTGCCAAGCATCTGGAAGATCAACTCCATAGACTGTAGCAAAGTATGAAGTGTGAATTGAGGTTGTGGCATAAATATCCTCACAGTTCTGTAGGAGGTACAACTAAAAATAGCGTACATAAAATGTGACTATCCAGAAGTTATTTCATAATTCAACAATGGGGTTTTGGCATCACATCTGTCAATGACTACCAAGTTGCTTGGAGCCAACCTCTCTGGCTTTTCTTCGCAAACAAAGATTCAGGAAGATTCATTCAGATCAGCGCGCTTGCAAAGATTCTGCAAGCGCGCTGATGACTAAAAAGGCCAATCCGAGATACACAAGTCCAGTTGCAGAAAGCACAGCAGAAGGTTTCCCCAGGTGATGTTACCGGGTTGTGATCCTTTCTGCGTTGCCGTTTCTCTTCAAGACTTGTTCGGCGTGAGTTCTCAAATAAGGCTGCAGCATTGTGGATAGTGTGTCTCCATGCCTCCCGATGTGAGGCCAGGGCGGACCATTGTTGGTGATCAATTTGGCCGAGCCTGAGATGTTGTTTCAGGGAGTCCTTGTATCGCTTTTTTGGAGCGCCCCTCTTACGCTGACCCGTGACAAGTTCACCGTAGAGTACTATTTTGGGGAGGCGATGGTCCTCCATCCTAGACACATGCCCTGCCCAGTGCAGCTGTGTTCTCAATATCATGGCCTCAATGCTGGTGATCCCTGCTTGCTCAAGGACAGCAACATTCGTCACATAGTCAGTCCAGTGTATATTTAGGATTGTGCGTAAACAGCACTGGTGGAAGCGTTCGAGGAGTCGTAAGTGGTGACGATAGGTGCTAAAATATGAGGAGGACCTTAGAAAATGTTCAGCTACAGAAAAATAGCTTCCAGGGAGCATATACTGAGAGAAGAAAATTCTGGTAATTCCACAATAAAAGAAAAAAGTAGTGAAAAAGCATTTTTACAGGCTCAAAGTTGATTATTATTATTTATTTTATCCTGTGCAGGGATAAAGGGGGGAGATACAAGGTGGAAAAGAGTCCTACATATTCTTTTCCTACATGGTTAAAGACTGTGTTTAACATAAAAGCAAAAGCCATCAGAGCGAAGTTATGCAGCAGAACAAGACAAGCTGGGCTTGACACAAGTGACTGGAACACAGAATGAGGGAAGGGGACCTGTGACCATCCAGATGTTGATCTACAACTCCTTTTACCTCTGCTGACTATGCTAGTTGGAGTTGATAGAATTTGAAGTCCTGCCACATCTTGTTCCCCACCCCCTGGGTAAGAAATTGAGGATTCATACTTGAGGATTCATAAACTCAACTTGCTCCCCTTACCAATATGGAAATGGTGACTTGTCATATTCTATAACCAGTTTTAAAATCCATCACTGTAGTGCTAAAATAGGTGTGTACAAAGCACTACATAGAGGATAGACCTGGGCCATGACTTATCAACAAAGGATTGTTGATTTGTCTTGTCTTTCTGTTTAAAAACCACTTTCAAATATTTGAAGCCATTTAGCATTGAACTGCCTATTGTGATATTGCTCCCAAAATAATTCATCTAAAATGCATGGGGAGCTTTTTTTTTTTTTTTTTAGGAAAATTCATTTAAATCCATTTGCTTAATAAAACTAGTTTAGTTTTTGGGGGGTTTTGTTTGTTTTTGTTTTTTAGAGAGAGAGTGCTGTTTTGTTTTGTTACACACTCTTCAGTCATTTTGAGACCCTAATGGAACATAGATGATAATATCTGACTATTGGGGACTGCCACATTTTCATTTTTACAGACTTAAAGAGTTATTTATATTTTTTTTATACAGATAAACACAATGTACAAATTGGTAACACATAGGTTTGATTCACCAAACCTAGAGAGTGGCTTTTTAAAAACTCCACTCATGCAATTCTTTACTTATCACATTTACCATTCAGTTGTCAACTGATGGCAGCTGTTATGTTCCAGTACATTATGAAAAACACATGGCTGTCAACTATTATAAATTCATTCAGTATCATAAAGCCAAAGCCTAAGAAACATTTGATAAGATCATTTAAAAGGTTCCAGCTCATGGTTTTAGGCAAAAGCTTAAAGGGGTAGACACCATGCAGAAATGCAGTGCAATTGAGGGTTGCCAGATCTCAGCGCTTATCCTTGAGTCTCCAGTTTTCATAGAATCTTAGAGTTGGAAAAGACCACAGGGGGCATCCAGTCCAACCCCCTGCTATGCAGGAACACTCAATCAAAGCACTCCCGACAGATGGCCATCCAGCCTCTGTTTAAAAACCTCCAAAGAGGGATAATCCACCACACTAAGAGGCAGTGTATTCCACTTCCGAATAGCCCTTACTGTCAGGAAGTCATGGATCATCTCCACATGGGAAACAAGGGTGCAGATTCTCCAGTTTTGGTGGACTGGAGCTCCAGGCAAGAGGAAAGGGCTGTGTGCAAAAAAATTTTATTTATTTATTTATTTATTTATTTATACCCTGCTCTTCAGCCACAAGGCTATCAGAGCGGCTTACAAATTGTTTTAAGCAACAGCAATTTACACATCTACACTGCATTAAGCAGCTTCCAATGTGTGTTAGCTAATCTCCAGCTCACCTAGTAGTGCAGTAATTTGCTACAGTTTGTAAGGGTTATTTGATTAGTTAATGCAGCTTGTGAAAACTCTCAAGGCCAGGTCTATGTATTTACTTCTACTTTCCTTTCCAGTCATTGTGGTCCCAGGGTTCACGCTCCACTCTGCTCTGCAAGTAGGCTAGATTAAATGTTATTTATCCCATGTTCCAAAGTAAGTGACAGGGAACAATCCCATCATTCCACCTTGATCTGGGAATACCCCCTTATCTAAGATTTCTGTTTTAATTCCCAAACAGGAAATGGTGTATATGTGCGGTAGAGAGAATGACAAGCTATGGGCAACTTGGTATTTAATTCAAAATGCATCTGACTGCGGTCTACTACTAGGTCTCTGGTTTTAGTCTGGAAACTTCAGGACCCAAGCTGACATGAACTGCCAACTCTAACATTTTGATTTATTCAGCCTGTGGGAACATGTGAAAAGAAGGGGAAAGATGAGAGGGAGAACTGAGAAGCACCTTAAGGGAATGATATTTTAGTAGGGGTTTTCATGGCTATCAGGCTACCTCTTCAGTGAATTCTTCTTCAGTTCAGTGCCTCTGTAGAAGTGGACTGAGATTCATGAAAGCTGATGCTAAAACATAGCTATCTTTAAACTGTTGATAGATTTTTCCCTCCCAGTCTCCCCGCTTTTTTTGGCCTTTTAGGATAAATAGATGTGCTGTTTACATGGGCTACAACTGTGCAAATCCACATTGCTAAACAGAAAACAGAATAATAGTTCTGCTCTACATCAACAGTGATGGAAGTTAGCAATTCAAAATTCATTTCCAGCCATAACAAGTATACAGGCTACCTGAGGACCCCACTGCTCTATTCCTTTAAGGTCTATAAGCTTCACACCAAACAGAGACAAGTTTGTGTTTGACAGACTTCCTCTGTATCCTTGAATGGAGAATCAAGGTTTTGTGCTCTGCTTATATTGCCTTTCTTGTTCCTAGTGAGCCCAGGGCTATTGAGAGATGAGCCTGCATACCCTCCAATATTTCACAGTTGAAAACCAGGACATGTATGACTAAGCAAGATCAGACTGTGGTCAAGATGACAAAAGTTATTAAGGAGGAAGAACTCATGAGCCAGGAGAGGCTGCAGCAGTTCCCTGCAATAGGGAAGAGCAAAACTGTTGGGGCGTAGAAAGACACGCTGTGTCCACCACGATCACCTGCAGAGTTGTTCCATGTCGACAGGACGCCAAGGAGAAGGTTTCTGGAGAGACTTCTGCAAAAGACTTCAGGCTGAGAAAGAAAAATTCCTTCACCCCAGCACACTGCCTTGAGCTCTGGCTTGCCAAATAAAGACAGCAACAAGGCCAGCCTTCACTCAACTTGAGGGGTTTAATCTTTGTTTGCAGTATATTTACAATATATACACAGAGTATAGAACAGCCATCTCTAATAATCATAAATCTTTCTCCTAACCAACAAATTGCTTCGCCAACCACCATCCACAACAAACCCACACTGGAGATAATTCTCATCTCCTTTTTATAGGCAGTTAAACAATGCCTGTTACATCAGGCATCTCAGGTGTGCATACTCTCAAGTGCTAACTCACACACACACACACCTGCCACTGGAGCTTAACTACTTTCATTACTAAGCTTACAGTTCCATCTTGTGGTCACATCCATGTCATTTCCTGACAAAAACTCCAAATGACATGTGGTGTGTCCCATGTGTCATTCACACCTATCCTTTTATATACTGTCACCTTATTCGCTGATACCTAACCTGTTAGTCAATTTAATGTGCTGTTCTACAGATAAAGGTTCCATGAGAATGTCTGCTACATTGTCTTCTGTGCCAACATATTGTAGCTTCAGTGTTCCACTTTGTACAAGTTCTCTCAGATTTTGGTATCTCAATGTGATATACTTTGTTCTACATTTTAGATTTTCTGACTCTGCCATGCCAATGCATGCTTGTGAGTCTTTGTTTACCGCTGTTGCTCCACTGCATTCTTCTCCTAAATCTTTTAACAATTGTTTAGCTCACTGGATTTCATTTGCTAGCTCTGACAACGCAGCAAACTCTGCCTCTGTAGTACTTAGTGCAATACATTCTTGTTTTCTGGACCTCCAAATAACCAGGCTATCAGCATAGCTGACCATCAAACCAGTTTCTGATCTTCTGTCAGCTGTTTCCGATGCAAATGAACTGTCAGCAAAAGCTTCTAGTTCTGATGTTCCTCCTGTTACTATTAAGCACCTATCTCTCGTGCCCTTCAAATATTGCACAACTCGCTTCAATGCTGTCCAGTCTACTTGTCTGGGATTTGCTGTTCTTCTGCTGAGCAACCCCACTGTGAAGCTAATTTCTGGCCTCGTGTTGTTGGCCAAAAACAACAAACTCCCAATTACTGAATGATATATATCCGGCCTTTCAAACATCTCCTCTGATTCCAGATTCTTGTAATCAGGCGTCATTGGGCTTCCTACGACTTTAGCTTCACCTAAATTAGACTTTTCTACTAATTTATCTATTTTTCTCCTTTGGCACAACCTGAAACCACCACTCTGGTCTGTCTCTACTTCTATTCCCAGGTAGCTTTTTAGATGACCGAGATCCTTGAGTTTGAACTTATGTGCTAACTCATTCTGCATATCTCAATGCCAATTTAGATGAAATTGTATTCATGGAACAACCTCCTGGATATGAGTTTGAAGGCAGTAACAACGTTTATAAGCAGAGGAAAGCATTATATGGACTTAAGCGAAGTGCCAGATGCTGGAATCAGTGTATACACGAGGAATTAGTGAGACTGGGTTATTGGCAAAGTGTGGCTGATGCTGTCTCGAAGTCGAAATGATGAACCACTAACTTCCTTTTGGCAGCCACAGCAAGCACCATTCTGAGACTCTCTGCCTTGGCTGTCGGTGAGAATGTCTTATCATAATTCTCAAACTGTCTCTGTGAGTAACCTTTTGCTACTATTCTAGCCTTATACTTCACAGCTTACTTGAATGCGGTTCTGAATGAAGAAATATTTATGGAACAGCCACAAGGTTTCGAAGAAAATGGTAGTCAGAGAGTATATAAATTAAAGAAAGCATTGTATGGTTTAAAACAAAGTGCCAGAGCGTGGAATCTGTGCATCAATGATGAGCTAGTTAAGCTAGGTTACAAGAGGAGCATTGCAGATGCTTGTGTTTATACAAAAGGAGACATAGTATTAGTGATTTATGTAGATGATTTGTGTGTAGCAGCAAAGTCAAAACAGGAAATTGAGTCAGTAAAAAGAGAATTGTCTAAGAAGTTTGTTTTGAAGGACTTAGGTGTATTGAAGTCTTATTTAGGTATTTGCGTTGAATGGACAGAAGAAGGACATTGTTTATTAAGTCAGAGAAATAAAATTGAAAGACTGATTGAAAAGTGTGGATTACAGAATGCAAAAATAGTAAGAGCTCCAATGACAACTGGTTTTGTGTCTGAAGAAACAACTAGAGCGTTTGAGGACAAGATTCTCTTCAGAAGTATAATAGGATCTTTACAATTCATATCTTGCCACACCAGACCAGACATTTCTTATGCTGTAAATGTATTGTCTAGAAGGGTTAATGATCCAAAAATTGAAGACTGGACAGCGGTAAAACATTTATTGAGATATTTGAAAGGAACCTTAGATAGGAAATTGATTATAAGAAGCAGTAGTTCAGATCTAGATTGTTATGTAGACAGTTCATTTGCATCAGAATTAGGAGACAAGAAGTCAGTTACAGGAATGATAATTAAATATAGTGAAAGTCCAATAGTATGGAGAAGCAGAAAACAAACTAATGTAGCGATAAGCACAGCGGAAGCAGAATTCGCTGCTTTGAATGAGATAGTAAATGAGGTACAGTGGATTAAGCAATTGCTAAATGATTTAAATGAAAGTTACAAGATACCAGTGGAAATTCTGGAAGATTCACAGTCATGCATAGTGATGGCTGAAACTGAAAGTTTGAAGAACAGAACAAAATATGTTGGTGTAAGATATCAAAATGTGCGAGACATGGTTCAGAAGGGTGAAATAGAATTGAGATATATAGAAACACAACACAACATAGCAGATTTGTTCACAAAAGCATTGACAGCAGAAAAACATGAAAGGCTGACACAAATGGTTGGAATGACATTGTAAGACACATACAATATTTTATTTCGGAGGGGATTGTTAAGGAAAATGCAACATGGGACATACAGTGAAAGAAATAAAATATGTATGTGAAAGTCACAATGACTAAGCAAGAGCAATTATGGGGCTACACAGGTGAAACTGCTAATGTAATCTAGAAGGCCTGAGAGCCAAGGGCAGAGGTACTGAATGCAGATTGGAAACACCTGAGAATCATTAAGTGTACAAGGTGAAATGTTGAAATACATGGGTTGGTCTTAAGCATGGGTGGAACTATTTGGACCAATCAGAATGGAAGTACACACCCACTGGGTGGAAACTAACTAGTGGGTGGTGATAAACAATGGCTATAAAATTGCAATGTTTGCCAATGTATTGTGGTTGAGTAGAGGTGCAGTAGTTTGGAGATATTGTGGAGTAGTGTGTAGAGATTGTGATTTGTTGACCATATAGTATATTTATATAGAAGAATAAAGTAGGTTTTATATACAACTACTGAGTTGCCTGAGTGAATCCTGGAGACGTTTTGGAGACACCTGGAGAAGAGTGAGAAGGCTTGGAGAGTTTGTCAGGATCTTCAGCCTATTCTCTGAAACTCTGCTGCTTTGAAGGAAAGCATTAACCACTGATCTAAGCTGGTCGGCTCTGCTGCATAACAAGGTGGTGAGTTTGAACCAGAGGTGAAGAGCTACAACTCCCATCATCCCTGACAGCTCTTCCATATAATAAGTAGTATGGTGTTTGGTTTATCACACTGCACCATGACCTATTTACAATATGACAAGCGGTTCTTGTTGCTTCTCCCCACAAATTAGCTGGCGCTCCAGAATCCTCTAACATACAATCCCTTATTTGGTTTATCATCCCAATCCTATGTTCAGCCAAACCATCCTCAGCTGGACATCCAGGATTTGTAGTTTTATGTTGGATCCCTTTCCGCCCAAACCACTGCTGCAAATTACTACTTAAGAATTCCCCCCCTCTGTCAGTCACAACAGTGCCAACCTTGTAGGGAAACTCCCTTTCAATAGAATTGACACATTTTTTGATCATATCAGCAGCCTTACTTTTGGTTTTGAGCATTGCCACTTAGGTAAATCTGGTATGCCTATCTACTATCATAGGGTAAGCCTGCTACCCCCTATACTCTACTTGATGTGGCCCTGATAAATCCACATGTACAACCTGAAAAGGTCTCTGGGTTATGCATTTGCTCACCTTTGCTACAGGGTAAGCCTTGACCTTTAACTTTTTGCAAATAGCACAGTCCAGGTAACTTTTACAGTTCTCTACCTTGAACTCTGGGCAAACCTTATCTAGGTTTCTCAAACCTTTGAAGCTTATATGGCTCATAACTCTATGAAGGTAATGAGCACATCCATCATGCAGTGGCTTATTTGTTACATTCCCACACTGCACCTGTGCTACCATTTGATAAATGTAATTTTTTTTATGGCTTTACCACATACTACTCCCTCCTTGGACACAATCCCCTCATCTCCTTTGAAAAGGATTTCATATCCATCACTGGTTAGGGAGGCCACACTTACAAGGCTATTTTCTAGTTTTGGTGCACACAGTACATTATGAAATACCTTATTTAAACCAGGAATTAATACAGACCCTTGAATCTCTACACTGCCAGATTCACCATCTGCAAATACCACAGTGTCCACTGGTGCTGGCTTTGGGCTCTGTAGTTTTTTCCCTATCAGGGGTCATATGATGAGAACACCCACTGTCCAAAATCCAGACAACCTGGTCCTTTTTCTCATTTACAACTCCCTCTACAGTAGTAGCAATCCCCCTCCAATCTTGGGGCTTGTCTTTTCTTTTTCTTTGTGAGTTCTGTCCTTTCTTTGCTGCAGAGACCTTAGGACAGTTCTTTATCGAATGTCCAGTCTCTCCACAGGAAAAACATCTCCGTGTTCTACAGACAGCAGCACTCCCTTCTTCAGACAAGGACGTGGATTGGTTGGTTGGTTGTCTCTTCCAGCTGGTCACTCCCTTGAAGCTCTCCTCTGAGTCTCTCCTCTGTGCCTCTTCCAATATTCTGGATGCCACAAGGTCAACATTTAAATCAGCTTCGGCTACTCCTTGGAGATTGTACATTAGAAACTCCCATTCACAGTTTAGACTACTCAGGAGTATAAAAGCTTTTTGGGTTTCTTCTATTTGGATGCCACACCCACTGCACTCTGCGAAATTATCCTGCATCCTTTTTAAATGCACAAGCACGGATTCACCTCCTTGCTGTTTACAACAATACTGCACAGCATTTTTGACAAGGCTCCAGCTGGTTGGTTGACATTCTCAAGAGCTTTCCAGACTTCAAACACTGACCTCTTATCTCTGATATTATTCAGCTGATTCAGTTCTACAGCTAGAATAATGGAAGCTCTAGCTTTCTCGTCACCTATTAATTAATCCTTATTAGCAGGGTCAGGTTGTTTCTTTACATAGTCCCATAAGTCTGGCTTTATTAGCAAAGCCTGCAGTAAATTTTCCAGGAAGCATAGTTCTTCTCAGACAGCTTTTCAAACCTGACTGCTGTTTCCATGTTTGCACTGAGTCTGCGACTTAAACGGATCAAACAAACACACTGATAACAGTCCAAGCAGGCTGCCAAAAACAATTCGCTTCCCAAAGCAAACAGATAAGAGCAGAGTCCGTAAGTAGACACACTTAACTCACTCCTTTCCAGGATTTTCTGTTCAGCCCTCCAGGAACACAAAACAGCTCACCAATTGCAGAACTATATCTCCCACAGCTTCTCAACCGTTGGCCACGCAGACACTGGGCCCATAACCCTTGTTGGGGTGTAAAAAGATGTGCTGTGTCCACCACGATCACCTGCAGAGTTGTTCCATGTCAACAGGACGTCAAGGAGAAGGTTTCTGGAGAGACTACTGCAAAAGACTTCAGGCTGAGAAGGAAAAATTCCTTCACCCCAGCACACTGCCTTGAGCTCTGGCTTGACAAATAAAGACAGCAATAAGGCCAGCCTTCACTCAACTTGAGGGGTTTAATCTTTGTTTGCAGTATATTTACAATATATACACAGAGTATAGAACAGCCATCTCTAATAATCATAAATCTTTCTCCTAACCAACAAACTGCTTCACCAGCCACCAGCCACAACAAACCCACACTGGAGATAATTCTCATCTCCTTTTTATAGGTAGTTAAACAATGCCTGTTACATCAGGCATCTCAGATGTGCATACTCTCAAGTGCTAACTCACACACACACCTGCCACTGGAGCTTAACTACTTTCATTACTAAGCTTACAGCTCCGTCTTGTGGTCACATCCATGTCATTTCCTGACAAAAACTCCAACTCATCCTCGCCTCTCCTCTTCTCTCCTCCTGTTGAGTTAGTTCAGTGCAAATTATTTTTGCTCTTTGAATTCAGTTTGCAGCAACTGATGTAAGCTAAGGACAGAGGAAAAATGGGAGGGGGGAGTGAAACTGGGACATTTTAAAAGTAGCTAATAAGATAGGACAAAGGGGTATTAATTGGGACTGTCCCTGCCAGATCAGGACAGTTGGAGGGTAGCAGCTTAATTTGAGAATCTTCCTCCCCAACCAACTGAACATAATATAACATGCAGGCTATGTGACTCTAATATTGGCACTTCCTCTCTCCCTTTTACCCTGCATGCTTAAAAAAAAAAGAAGGAAAAAGCTTTGCATGATGAAATTTAGCGTTCAAAAATCTTCACAGAGATTTATGTGCCTTTTTCATTGTCCACAATGGGGACTTTGATGCTTAGAGGTGACAGTGGTACCTTTTGGTAAAATTGCTGGGCCACAAAGCTCTACACTGTTACCAGCAAAGAGGCATCAATGCTTGTATAAAGTGATCCAAGTGGGAGACTGGAGTCTAAATAATACCGGTTGTTCCACCAAACCTACCTTAAACAACATGATGCTATTTTTTCCCTCTTTGCATGAATCGTGGACTATTTTGCATGATCAGCAGTACCAAACACCAGGTAAAATTAATTTGTTGATTAGATCTGGCTTGCGCTTTACTAGATGGCCACTCTTGCCGCAAAGAGACGGTTCATATTGAAACATTCACAGACTGCATCTGATTTTAACTGTAAGTAATGTTTTAGTTATTTCTTTTTAAAACTATTGTAAGCTGTCTTGTATCCCATTTTAGGAGAAAGGCACGATATAAATCCAATAAATAAAAAAATATTTTGCCAAATGCTTAGATGGCCTGCTGGAAGGGAACAGTTGGATCAGATCAGTATGACAGAAGGGTGCTTCATTGTTGGGAAATTCCTAAGCTCCATTGAGTAAACCCTTTTTCCTCTAGTGCTTATAATCCAATAGTGCTCAAATAACTGGGGCCAAACCAACAGTTTACTCCCTATTAGGACATCACATATGATGAATCGACTAAGAATCTTTGAGGTATAAAGGGCAGGAAGCTAATCAGGAAGGAGCCTGGATGAACAAGGGTAGAACACTGGGCATTGTTCCTCAGTTCTGCTCAGAAAATCTCCCATACAATTATGTATGCTTACCCATTGAAAATTTGTTACATCAACCTGTCAATGAATCATAGAATCTAAGAATTGGAAGGTACCCCAAAAGGCCATCTAGTCAAACTCCCTGCCATGCAGGAATCCACAGCTAAAATATTCCCAAAAGATGCCCATTCAAACTCCATTTAAAGACTTCCAAAGATGAAGAGCCCACCATCTTCCAAGGCAGTCTGTTCCATCTCTTCACCTAATTAATTTGTGTTCTAGTCTCTGGAGCAGCAGAAAATAAGCTTGCTTGCTCCTTCTTTTACATGACATATCCTTGAGGTTAAAAGTAAAAAGAGTGAACAGATGAATCTGATGAAATACCATGAGGAAAACAGGCACCCAGTAGTCAGCTTTTCAGAGCATGCAGGCTGTGGTGTGTTTCTTCAGACTCTCCAGTGCTGCCCCTGCCACAGTATAGATCCAGCTCTCAATATCCCCAGGACATTCTGTTCTGACCAGCTGAGGGAAATGGAGACCGACATGTTTTGTTGTTGTTGTTGTTTTGTTTTTTTAGTGTTGGTGTGTACAGATAGTGCATTCAGTTTCAATTGACCAGCAGCTGAAAGTTTGCTGAAGAGGCAGCATTTAAAGAAAAAAGAAAAGTGAATCAAGTGACTCAGCAAAGAAAAACTTACCTTAAATATCCATACATTTATCCTAAAGTAAATCTGTTAAAGCCACAGGCCCTTTGTACTTCCTCCAACTGTCCCTTCTCTTCCATTTTCAGTTTTCCTGGAAAATGTATACTGAACTAAGAGTTTAGTTCCCAAGTAGCATGGAGAAGTACTGTACAGTTATTAAGTACAATAGTTTCTGGATGTCATTGGCTGAATCCACACTACACAAATAATCCAGTTCGAACCTGGATTATTGGCCATGGCTCCTTCTACTGAATTCTGGAATTTGTAGTTTTACAAAGTCTTTACCCTTCTCTGCCAAAGAGTGTTGGTGCCTCACTAAATGACAAATTATTTGTGCAGTGTGGATTCACTAGTGGTGGTTCAAATTGGGAATACGACAGTTTAAGAATCTCTAAGAATATTTACAAGCTAGTGACAAGTTGAGATATTAAGCAATCCAAGATATTGACTGGAAGAAAAACATTGCAAGCCATTGAGTTGCCATGAGAAACAGAGAGCAGCTTGCTTTCAGCATGGAGACTGTCAAAGGGTGCCATAGTTCCCCGTAAATGAAATAACCAAAATTAACAACAATCTCGCAAGGCAAAACTGCCACAAGCCTTTCTTTTCAACTCAGCCAGAGTAAGATCAACCCTGGGATTCTTTCCTTAACAACAAGAGGCATACACACATTGGAAACTGTTTAATGCAGTGTAGGTGTATAAATAGCTATTGCTTAAAACAATTTGTAAGCTGCTCTGATAGCCTTGTGGCTGAAGAGCGGGGTATAAATAAATTAAAAAATACCCCTGCACCCTCTGATTCCAAGAGTCCTGAACCAAAACAATATTCAGTAAGAATAAACAAACAGTCTGATGATGGATTTAGAACCAGGCTTTTCCTAATGCACATGCACATATCGAAAGCATAGTCATCAACCTCCTTGAAAGTCAGATCTTACAACCATGTATCAACACAAACAAGATGGAGGACAATGAAACAAAGAAACCATACTCAGTTTTGTAGAAAAGTCTCTTCATAGCTCAGGTGAACCCAAATAGCCAACTAGTGACTGTAGAGATTTCAACATTTTAGCATCCTGGCACCCAGTGAAGTTCGTCGCAGAACTCAGCCAAGATTATTCTTTCCCTAAAATCCAAGACCTTTGAACATCTTTGAACAAATGTCCAAACAAGAGATAACACAGGTACTTCAGCATTCTCTAAATCAGTGGGTCTTTATCCATGGTCCATGGACCCCCAGGGGGCCGCAATGTCCTCACAAGGGATCCACAAAGGGTTTAAGGCTGCTCAACCCACATGACAGGAGTAAAGGCAAAGGCTGGATGGCTTGGCTTGCACATTCAATCTTCTCTAGCCACAAATTTGCAGGAAGAAGCAGGAGAAAAGTATTCCCTCCCCTCCAGTGCCAGAGAAGGATTAATGGATGGTGTAATTGTATTATTATTATTATTACCAGATGTTGTTGTTAGGGTTTTAAATCTTGAGTTAAGTCTTGGGGGGTCCACAGCAACAAAAGATATTTAAAGGGGGTCCCTGGTAAAGAAAAGGTTAAGCTCTATTGCTCTAATTCAGACTATCTGATGCAGTGGACCAGTATTTCCCCCACAATGTGCCAGGTACAGATAGCACATTTGTGCCAAATTATTATTACTCACATAGTTTTCTTGAAACTTGCTGCAGACTGGCAGCCAATGGCTTGTGGACTAGTACTGGTCTGCAGGTCACCGCTTTGAGTAGCACTGATGTAAGGTGAAGTGTGTGTGAAACTTCTTAAAGGTGATATGCATGCAGGCTGGTACAAAATAAAAACTACAGGAAGATACAAAAGACGAGACTTCTTTACAGCACTGGAAACACTTATTATGTTACTTACTTGAAGGACAAACTAAGCTGTACACATGTAGCAAATCTGTGTATGCACATGCATACTCACATTATAAATAGCTATCCCAAGAAGCTGCCATTTTAATGAGGGGAGTTATGGCATCAGATGGCTGCTTACTTCCCCTAACAAATACTTTCTGGACAAAATCACCCCAACTGTTTTTCTTCTTGCATGGGGTTCCACATGAGTCTTAAATCTGAGTGGAAGAACACTCTATGGGAAAATGGTTAAGAACCACTGTTCACCACTATCCTCCTGAAATCGTTTTCATTAAAAAGAAAATAAACCAGAGCTTCATTACCGGAATTTGTATTAAATTATGTAGTTTCACCCCCAGATTTTGACTACCAAAAGAAGCTGGCTGAGAATATAAATGGGAACAGTATCTTTTCTTGAAAAGTCTGACTTGCTCTCTTTCATTTAATCACCAAGCTGCATGTTTTCCCCCATGAGGCTTCAGGGAGGTTAAGAGCAGCGGGGTGTAATGAATGCTCCTACAATAAAAGGGGAGTTTCAATTGGTAGTATCATAAATTAAAATAACCATAAGAGAAGTATTAATTGCCTAGCCAGATCCTCTATGGTCCAGAATTGGGAGGATGGAGTCTTTTAAGTTCCTTGGAAGTAATCCAGAACCTTTGCTGGGTTTGATGTAGGATACTTCTGCAGAGCCAAAGTTGCCTGCTTTTCCTTCTGATCCCAAGATGTCAGATTTTCAGAAAATCTGCTTTTGGATAACCAAAGTAATTTTTTTTTAAAATTACCAGCAGAGTCAATCAGAGATCACCCATTCCTGTCCCCTTCACTCACTCACCCCAAGTACTACAATGTTTATACAGTGGGCCCTTGGTATCTGCTGGGGTTTGGTTCCAAAAACCACCACTACCACCCCGTGGACACCAAAATCCATGGCTGCTCAAGTCCCATTGTATACAATGGTATAGTAAAATGGTGTCCCTTATATAAAATGGCAAAATTAAAGTTTGCTTTTCGGAATTTTTTTTTTTGGGGGGGGGAGAATATTTTCAAGCCATGGATAGTGGAATCCATGGATATGGAAGGCCTGCTGTACATTCCATTTATTATTTTACAATGTCAAGCCTCCCTGATTCACGGAAAAATGAAATGCATAAATATAGGATGGGAGAGACCTGGCTGAACGAGACTACGTGCGAAAGGGATCTAGGAGTCCTAGTAGACCACAAGTTGAACATGAGCCAACAGTGTGATGCGGCAGCTAAAAAGGCCAATGCGATTTTGGGCTGTATCAATAGAAGTATAGTGTCTAGATCAAGGGAAGTAATAGTGCCACTCTATTCTGCATTGGTCAGACCTCACTTAGATTACTGTGTCCAGTTCTGGGCACCACAATTTAAAAAGGATATTGACAAATTGGAGCGTATCCAGAGAAGGGCAACTAAAATGGTGAAAGGTCTGGAAACAATGCCTTATGAGCAGAGACTTAGGGAGCTGGGTATGTTTAGCCTGGAAAAAAGACGGTTAAGAGGCGATATGATAGCCCTGTTTAAGTATTTGAAGGGATGTCACGCTGAGGATGGAGCAGGCTTGTTTTCTGCTGCTCCAGAGACTGGAACACGGAGCAATGGATGCAAGCTCCAGGAACAGAGATTCCACCTCAACATGAGGAGGAACTTTTTGACAGTAAGAGCTGTTTGGCAGTGGCACACACTCCCTTGGAGCGTGGTGGGGTCTCCTTCCTTGGAGGTCTTTAAACAGAGGCTGGATTGCCATCTGTCGGGGATGCTTTGATCAAGATTCCCTGCGTGGAAGGGGGGTTGGACTGGATGGCCCTCGTGGTCTCTTCCAACTCTGCAGTTCTATGATTCTATGATTCTATGTTTCTCACATTCCACGGAACATGTATTGTGCAGCTTTGGACTTTCCTTTCACCTCTGAACATGGCAACAGCTAAGCTTCCTTTTGGTTTGAGTCCGGTTGCATCATTAGCCACAGTGCTACTCATACCTATCCTATGCTCTTCCTCAGTAGCTCACTGAGTGCCTTCTGGTCTGGGAGTCTCATCTTCTAGCCCTATCTCTTGTTTCATTTTGGACTGTTTCATCCTACTGTTTTCAAGGTAGAAGGCTTCAGGAGTGGTTTATCATTGCCTTCTTCTGCACAATACTGACAAGCATTAGCTAGGGTGCCAGTGCTGTTGTCTCTGAGAGATCCTCCATCAAAGAAGCCATGGTCAATAGTGTGGTCAAGTGCAAACATTATTAACGAAGAACACACAATACTATTTCAAGCAGAGGATTCTTGGAATTTATGTAATGAACTTGGAAAACCTGAAAAAAGAAAGAAACCAAATCAATAAATACAATACCCTGTGTGTTCGTGTGTATGCATGCATTCACACAGCAGCTTTAAGAATAAATATAACGCATTATTGTAAAATCAAATTACCTATTCACATCCTGTTCAAAATTACAGCTTTCTCTGTGATCCAGAGCTCTGTGTTCACACTCATCACCTCTACCCAGTACACATTATAGATCAAGTCAAATCCCAGCTTCCTCATAACACTTATGTGGACACCTTCAGCCAATCGTATCCTCTCAGCTGAACCTACTTCAAAGAGTTTTTGTTAGGATAAAAATGTGGATGCATGGGTAAAACAATGAGCCTATCTAAATGGTGGAAACACGGTAGAGAATGCACATTGTTGATCATTAGGACAGGTGGTCGCGTTTATTCACATAGTCCCAGAAAAGCGGAAGTAGAAAGCTGATTGGCCAGATGAGAGCAGAGGGCAGGGTTTGCTGAGAGAGCAAGTGCCTTGGAACTGCCATCTTGGATTTTTGCCTTAGCAATCATGTGCTGAGGTGACCAAACAGCCTTTTTCTTTTCTTTTTAATGTTTATTTAGGCGGAATAGCACACTATTGCACTTCTGCACCTTAGATATGTCTTTTTTTAAAAAAACGTTCAGCAGCAGCAACTGGCAAAAATAAAAATGGGAGTCACGGCCACCATCTTGAATCTCAGGCATGCCCACTGAAACAGCAAAAGTGGATAGCCTCGGATGCCTGTGATTTTGCCAAACCACTGTTGAGACAGGTCAATCCTGCTTTGAATTTGCATGAGTACACATCAGTCCACATTTCCCCCCCCCTTGTATAGATGAGCCCAACATATAATACTTTTTTTTGATAATTTTTATTAATTTTTAAAATTAAAAAAACATACAATTATTACATAAAACTTAACAAACATATATAACAGTGATTCCCTCCACTGAGGGACTTCCCTTTACATTCATCCCTCTTTCCAAAAAACCATTGTTTCCAACTCAGGTTTGCTTCCTCTCCCCTTTATTAATACAAATTCTAAAAGTTTACTCCATTTTTCACCAAAAACATTCTTATTTAGCCCTCCTTTTTTTCCCTTAACCATATTTTTTAATTTCTCATTTATGGCTATATTCCATACTACATCATACCATTCTTCTATTTTGTATTCCCCTTGTATTTTCCATTTCTTTGCTATTATTAACCTTGCTGCTGTCAGCAGATTTAAATAGAACAAAATTAAGAAACATAAAAACATGTCTGTCATAAAGAAATCAATGCATTCTAATGGTCTTTTAGATTGAAATATTGAACACAGACTGCCCCAAAATAAATAAATAAAAGATCTATAAGTGAAAGTGGTCAGAAGTCTACTTCTGATTTAGAAAAACTAGATTCGTAAAATGTTGAACAGGGCAAGTGGGCCTTGAAACCTATTTAAAAAACAAACTGCAACTACTAGAGGCTTCCAGGAGAAGCAATTCATCCCTTTCTTTTTGTATTTGTTTTTGGCCAGAAGGATAATCTTGAGGGGTTGAGGGCTACAAAACAGTTGTGAGGAATGCCACATGGCTTGGGGCCATAACTTGTCCACTTCTGCATTCCTGCAACCAAATGCAGAAAATCACTCCACTGAGAAGCACTTCTGCCTGTGGTGTGTTTTAAGTGTCATGATGCCTCATGAACACATTCAGGTCAGCACTCAATCTTACATCAAGTGACATACACATATGCGGAAGTCACCTACAACCACCTTCATTCCAGATTGAAGCATCACCTCTCGAGTCAAGTTCTATCTCAATATGTGTAGCTTGTCCAACATATTAGGCTGGTTTTCTTTTCTGCTGCCTCTCTGCAATCGCTCAGGTTAATTGATCTAAAAGTTCACTGATTGACTAAAAGTGTGTCCTAAATTAATCAATCAGCAGAGAATTGCTGCTAATTGCTATCTGCTTTTGTCATGATGGAGTGCCATCATGCTGCCTCAAGGTTGATTGCAACTCCCATCATTCTGCCAGAGAACTACAACTCTCTTTATATGTAAACAGATTGTCTTGCCAGCATAGTATCAGGTAAAAAAAAGGGTTAATGAAAGGGAGGGTCTAAAACTCCACCTCCACAGAAGCTAATGAGATGACATCAAAGGAGATCACACTACCTGACCTGAAATAGCCAATCACAACTCTAGACCCAGAAATTCTGACTAAGATATAACTGCTTTTGTGTAAAGCCATTTTGAAAAGATTTGGAGAGAACCATTGAGATCATGTGGTTATGAGGACTGGAATTATGGCTGGTACAGCGAAAAGCCATCCCACTTCTGGCTTGGGCTCCCAGCTTGCCTGGATACCATCTGAAGTCAACAAACTGCAAGTATTGAGTAAGAATTAGGGCCCGTTTAGTTGTGTTAGGGAATTCTTTTTAATTTCTTTACTTTGGTTGGATGTAGTTAAATTAGTAACTGAATGTAACTTGAGTAATGGAATGCTTTGATCTTAATACTCTGTGATTGCTATAACTTTAACCTTGCCTGAGGTATGGGAGAATCCTGCCTCATGTGAGATTGCATGACTGATTTCACTTGAATAAAGTAAACTTATTAATCTTCCTATAGTTGATGCTTTCCTGTGCCTATCTCTTGATCATGCTACTTTGAGCTTTTCTGTGGAGTTAGAGGAAGGAGTTAGTTGATTCTATACTGGCAAGGAGTTCCACTAGTTATCAGATACTACACACAATTTCCCACTGCATTGTGCATGTAAAAGGGGGCTCCCAACGGGAAGGAACCCCCTAGTTTAACTCAGTGGGTGGCGGCGGCTACTGGTTCTTTTGGGGTCTGTAGGGAGCATTCTGAAGTGAGGCTACTCAGGGTTACATCTACAGGCAAGCTAATCTGGGGTCCAGGGGAGTGAGCCCAGGTTTAGCCCTTCACAGATTTTAATGCAAGTGCTTACAAAAACAGGTGGTGGTGGGCCCCAGATCAGAATAGACAGTATTCCTTCACAGTGAAAGGGCAAAAAGTTTAATTGACTGTGATGTTTGCTAAAAGACGTTTGTTTGTTTGTTTAGGTTCAGAGATTCAGATGCAAATATGTGCAAATCAGTCAATTAAATTTCATACTGTTATGAGACTTGTTTCATAAAGTGACAGGCCTGCTAATAAGGGAATGGCGGGAGGAAATGGCCAAACCTTGCCAATTAAGGAAATGCCAATGTTGTCTGTCTTGATCTGGAATGTATAGAAGCACACCTCTCTATGACTAGTCTACACACCCTTGGACAGGGGTGGGAGCTGTGTGACCATCTAGAAGTTGTTGAACTGCAGTTTCCAGCATTCCTCACAACTGACTGTGCTGGCTAGGGCTGCTGGAAGCTACAGTCCACCAATAGCTGGAGGGCTGCATGATCACAGAATCATAGAGTTGGAAGGGGCTGCAAGGGTCACCTAGTCCAACCCATTGGCATGCAGGAATACACTACAGCACTTCTGAAAGATGCCCATCCAACTTCTGTCTAAAGACCTCCAAAGATGAAGAGTCCACCATCCTTCAAGGCAGTTCATTCTATTGCTGAACGGTTCTTATAGTCGAGAAGTTCTTCCTAATGTTTAGGTGGAATCTCTTTTTTTTGTAATTTGAATCCATTGATATATGTTCTAGTCTCTGGAGCAGCAGAAAACAAGTTCACTCCATCTTCTACATGACATCCAATCAGATATTTAAAGATGGCTATCATGTTACTTCTCAATCTTGTATTCTCCAGCCTAAATATACCCAGCTACCTAAGTTGTTCCTGATCAGGCTTGGTTTACAGATCTTTGATCATCTTGGTCACATTAGCTTTCTGTCCGCTTTTAGCATTTCACCATCATCTCTACACAGTGGCCCTACTGTTTCCTTCTTCCTCTTCTTCTGAAAATAGCTTTGGGGTGGGGGGGAACCCTTTTTATTATTTTAAATTTATCTATACTGAGTTCATTCTGAGATTTGGCTTTTCTGATCTTCCCCCTACAGGCATTGGCTATTCATCTGTATTTCTTTTTGGTGGTTTCCCCCTTCTTCCATTTCTTTTATGTCTCTTTTAAATCTGAAAATTCTAATACGTGCCTGCATACCCACAGTCATCCCAACCTCCTCCACTTTGTGAATGGGGGGCAGGGGATGGGCAAACTGTTGGTCATGATGGCTTAAAGGCAGAACACCTCTAATGTAGTACCTCATCAGAGGAATTAAGCACTGGTAGAATTAATCTTTTCCCCCCACAAGTCAGTTAAAGGGGGGAATGTACCTCTGGAGAGCTAGGTTTGAAAGCATGCATGAGAGGGTGCCAATTCCAGCATAGGAGCTGTGATGGGTGGGGGTTCTGTGAGAGTGAGCTGAGAGAATGTCAGTTGAGAGTTGTCAGTTGAGAGAAAGCAGTTGGATGAGTCAGGTGTGTGAGAGAGGTTGGGAGTGAACTGTTATGAGAGAAAGGTGTATGAAACAGTTGAGAGAAGAGAGAAAGTAGATGTCTAAATATATGTAGGTTTCTCACTAAAGGGAACACTAAAGAGTTATGTACAGTTATCATACAGTCTTTGCATTTGTTACTTCATTGATACAATAAAAGAAATAAGCTTGTTTGTTAACTGTTCCACAGACTCATCTTGCATCATTTCCCTCGTAATAAAGGGAGAGGTCACACTAACCAAAAGAATACAGGATATTAAGTAAGTCTAACCATGGAGAGGGTCACCTGGAGTCTCAGGCCCCAGACAAGGAATATTTGAAGGGGGACTTGGAATAGGGTGCGTGACAGGCAGCCAGTGCTGAGAATTGAGGGCAACTTGGTTGGCCATCTGTCACAGTATCCATTTCTTAGAAGTGCTCTAATGAGGTTAAATTTTCTAAATACAGCATTTATATTGTTTTATGTTAACCTAAGGCCCAACTAGGTGGATTTTGGACTATCGTTTAAAGTTTAAAATAAATAGATGGGGGAGGGAAAGTGGAGGGATAGAGAAAGACATGGTCTCCTCCGGTTTTACTTCTGAGGTGTCATGCCTCAGATCGGCACATTCTTCAGGCTGCTGCTCGCATCCCTGTGCACCAGTTAGCCAGCCTGGAGCAAGTTGGATAGATAGAGCAAAGAAACATTTCCTTCTAAGCAAACCTGCGCAGGATCCAAACAGAGGTGGCAAAAGACACCACATGCATCCCAAGCACCAGAGAAAAGCACCTGTATTGGGGACACACTGGGCACCCTCCTTCCTTCCTTCTTGTAGGCCTGAGTTTTCTGTTGCAAGAGGCCAATCCGTTTGTGACCTTTAGAAATTTTGGGGGGATCAGGAATTTTTAAATTGGAATAAGACCATTCTACTGAAAAATAAACCCGACCGCAAAAGGCCGTAACAATAATGCAAAAAAAACCAAAAAACGTTTTCCTCTTTTCTTACTAATACAAAAATAAAACTAGCTATTCTAACACTAATACATTTTTTCTCTTAATCTAAACATACTATAATCACTCTTTTTCCTTTTCCAATGAACTTTATTTTTACCCATTACAATTATACCTATTTGGAAAAGAAAACATTAATAAAAGATTAATAAAAATAATAATACAAAAATACAATAATAATAAAATATTTATTTAAAGATATCCCTTAAGTTATTGCTGGGGTTGTCTCACTAAACCATGGCCAAAACTTTTTCCAACGATGGTTTGGCAATTTCTAGGTTGTCCTTTATGCAGTTAAAGCAGCTAATCAGAGGAAGCCAGAAGCAGAAAAAGGGTCTGCCTAGATGTTTCATGTGATGTTTTCATCACCAGAGAGGTTTTATTGGAGACACACAGGGGAATATGGGGGAAGGTCAATCAAGATGGTGAATGTCTTTTTTTATATTTTAAGGGCAGAAAAATCCCCCAATCCGCAGAATTTCTTTTTCTTTCTCTCCTTCCCCCTCCTCCCCCAAAAGAGACATTTGGTTTATTGTAACTGTATATTAGTATTTGTAATTTTTTAAAAATACGGGTTTTTAAAAGAATTTTGACCATAATGTTTTTAACTTGTAAATTGTTTAATTCTTTTTTTTTAAAATACATATTTATAATGTGATTTTAAGTTTGTACTCTTTTTAGCCTGTATTATTTCTATAAGGACCTTGTTAGCTTCTTATTGGTGGAAGAGGGACAGAAATGAATAAAATAGTATAATAATAATAATAATAATAATAATAATAAAAACATTTTATTCAGCCCAGCTTGGGGTCATTATTATTATTATTTTACTGTTTTATTATTTGTAATTGTTTGAAATGGTCAGTAGCCTAATTCAATAAAGAAACTGAATCCTTCAGTGCAAGAAAAGTGAGCCGCCTCCACCCGGGTCCTTTTCATCTGAGGCGAAGCCAGCCACTCGCTGGCGCCCAACCGACAAGACTCTTGTGGCTGAGGGAAACAACTGCTATTAAAAGCAACCCAGCAGCCCTGCCACGGTTTGTTCTGTGGAGGACAGGACGACACCCTCCTCCGAAGTTACCCAGTTATTCAGCCTGGCCGCCTCTCTCTCTCTCCACAGCCACCTTCCTTTCCGTTTCCCCTTACCCCCTTATTCTTTGGACTGGCGCAGGACCAGTTTAAGGAATTTTGGGGCCCCCTGCAATGCTTTATGTTGGGGGCCCCATATAGTTATCTCAGGTCAGTGTAACCTAACTCAACCTAAGCTATTCACAGTACAGGATATTCAGATTCTTACTAATAATGTTTTTGCAGGAGGAGGGTTACAAGTCACCCCCCACAATGATGGGGTCCCGTGCGGGTGCTGACCCCGCTGGTGCTTTAAACCGGCTCTGGGACTGGGGTCAGTCTATGACTTGATTGTGTGGACTCTCTCGCTAAGCGTGCCTAATAGTGGTCCGTGAGGGAAATTATTCAGTGGCAGCGCCAGTCCGTCCCCCCCCCCCCGGAGCGGGAAGCTCGGCTGCCATTGGCCGGCTGGCTCTTGGCGCGCGGCGAACTGGGCGGTTGGGCGCGCGGCCCCTCCTCCACTGGCTCCGCGTGCGCCCGACATGGAGCGCAACTGGAGCTCCGGAGCGCTGCTCCCGCCGCCGCCTCCGCCGCCACCGACCCGGGGGAACGAGACCTCCTCCTTCTCCGGGCCGGGCGTCGAGGCGTCGTCGTGGGCTTTCGGCGCGGTGCTCTCGGCCATGTATGTGGCGGGCGTGACGGGCAACGCGTACACGCTGGCGCTGCTGTGGCGCTCGGGGCGCTGGGCCCGCGGCTCCCGCTTGTCGGGCTCCATCGCCAGCCTGGCGCTGGCCGACCTGCTCTACCTGTGCCCCATCCCCTTCATCGTGGGCACCTCGGTGGCGCAGGACTGGTACTTCGGCGAGCTGGGCTGCCGGGTGCTGCTCAGCCTCGACCTGCTGACCATGCACGCCAGCATCTTCACCCTCACCCTCATGTGCGCCGAGCGCTACCTGGCCGTGGCCCGGCCCCTGGCCGTCCGGCACCGGCGGCGGGCGGGCTCCCTCCTCCTCCTCCTCCTCCGCCGGGGGGCCTCCTCGGCCGGCGCCGTCTGGGGGCTCTCGCTGCTCCTCGCCCTGCCCATGATGCTGATGGTCACCCTCAGCCGCGGCCGCGACGGCAAGCGCCTCTGCGCCCCGACCTGGAGCCCCGCCGCCTACCGGCTCTACCTGACGGTGCTCTTCGGCACCAGCATCCTGGCGCCGGGGCTGGTCATCGGCTGCCTCTACGCCCGGCTGGCCGCCGCCTACCTGGCCGCGCAGAGGGACCCGCCGCGCAAGACGCAGCCCCGGCGCCCCCCGCCGCGCCACAAGGTCCTCCTGCTGCTCTTCGCCATCGTCCTGGCCTTCTGGGCTTGCTTCCTGCCCTTCTGGCTCTGGCAGCTGCTGCCCCTCTACCTCGGACCCCCGGGGCTGCCCGCCCACACCCAGAAGTGCATCAACTACCTGGTCACCTGCCTGACCTACAGCAACAGCTGCATCAACCCCTTCCTCTACACCTTGCTCACCAGGAACTACCGCGAGTACCTGCGCAGCCGGCACAGCAGCCCCTTCGGCCGCTTCACCTCCTCCCTCCGCAAGAGGGGGGGCAACCATCCCCACTGCTCCGGGGGGCGATCCCCCTCCTCCGGCACCCAGGTCGAGTCCGGGTCCGGATCCGAAGGCCTGGGCATGGCCGAGCTGAGAGACTGAAAATGAAAGCCCGCCCTCTCCCCCAGTTCCTAGGAGTGACCCCGAGGTCGAGCTGGGCCAGGCCAAGGTAAGGCCTCCCTAGGGCAGTGGAGAGTTTGGGAACTTTCACTAAGAAAGAAGACTGGGGAGTGGAGGGAGAGAGAGAGGTGGCTGCTAAGAATCAGCCTACTTTCTTTGTTGGAGAGATACATTCCCTTTGACTTGAGTGGAGATTTTCACACTACACTGTTATAGTGTTACTATTCCACTTTAACTGCTCTGGCTTCCTCCTGTGGAATTCTGGGGTTTGTAGTTTAGTGAGGCCTAAGAGCTCCCTGGCTGAAGAGTTGTAAACTGCAAATCCCAGGAGTCCACAGGAGGCAGCCAGCGCAAATAAAGTGGAATAGGAACACTTATCACAGCGTAGTGTGAAAATCTCCTTAGTCTGAGGTGCTCATAGGGTTGTTATGCAGCACAAACCTAACATGTTTACTCAAAAGGAAACCTCACTGGCTACAGGTGAGATTTACTTCTGAGTAGGTAGGGCTTGGATTGTTTTTTAATATGCTACTGAAGAAGTTTACACTTTCTTCAGTGGGACACTTAATTGTGTTTAGAACTGGAGGTTGGTTGTATTGATGTTATTAGGAATGTCCCTTTGAATTCAGTGGGTTTGCTTTCATGGAAGTAAGTATGTGTAACATTGCAGCCTTCACCCCAGTTGTGTTCATTTTGAGCTTGTTTAAAGTGGAATGTAAACTAGATGTATGCTTTTGACAAAATGCATATGTTTTGGAATGACACCTCCCAGAATCCCAGCCAGGATTCTGGATGTTTTAGTCCAGAAAAGTAACATTTCCAGGTTGTGTATTCTGGTCAGTGAACATTCTAATTTGCATTTGCAAGGAAGGGGTGTTCATTTTTTGACTGAAGAAAACTTTACCACTGATGTTTCCTTCAGTCAAAAACAAAACACCCCTTCCCTATAAATGCAATTTAGAATGTTCACTGACAATTTTCACATTGTCATGTCCAAATCTCTGATCTTTAGTTCATAGCAGTGAGCACCTAGGTCGTGCAGGCCTCCCACCCCCATTAATAGCAGTGGCTATTCAGCTGTCAAAAAAAGTGAGAAGAAAGGTCATAGGCCAAGAAACTAGTCATGAGGTTACAAGTTTACAGCACTGATCCACCCTACTTCTCAGAGCTGTTGCAGAAACATGTGCTGCAGAAAAACTATTTGCTGGGTTGAACCATAGAATTTCCTGTTAGTAAAAGTGGTACAAATATTGAAATACAGTTGTCCCTCCATATCCCCATATCCATGGATTTGGTATCCACGGATTTAAGTATTCACGGCTTGAAAATACTCTTTAAAAAATAGTAATCCCAAAAGCAAACCTTGATTTTGCCATCTTATATAAAGAACACCATTTTGCTATGGCATTGCATATAATGGGACTTGAGTATTCAGGGATTTTGATATCCACGGGGGTGGGGAGGGTCCTGGAACCAAACCTCAGTGAATATGAAGGGACAACTGTACTGTATTCTGGGTCTGGTCATACTGTATTTTTTTCTTTCCCTTTTCAAGAGAGGGTCAGTTCACTGAACTAATTCAAACATTTTTGTTTTGTTGCTTTTTACCTTATATTAAGAAAGGTTTTTAGCTAACTTTATATGTGTGGTGGTGAGAGGGGAGTATTCAGCATGGCAAAATCATACAAACATTATTTTCTTTTAGCTATTTTATTTACATTTATATCTTGTTTTCCTTCAGTGAGTTCAGGGAGGTGTACATGGTCTCCTCCTGTCAACAACAACCCTGTGAGGTGGTTCAAGCTGGGAGAGAGTGAGTGACCTGACATACAACTGCACCCTAAGAAGACAAAAAGAATCTTTCTCTCTTTCTCTGTGTGCAAGCTTTAGATTTTTTGTTGTATAACACGACCTGTGTGGAATATTTTGATGAGCAAAGTTTTCATGTATGATTCAGGAGATGGGAGTCATGTGGTTCTTCAGATGTTGTTGGACTATAACTGCCAGCATTCATCATTGCACAAACTGGCTAGGGTCTGCTGGGAATTGTAGCCCAACCAAACCTGGAGGGCCAAATTATTTCCACCCCAAGCGATATTCATTTCTCTAGTACAAGGTAGGAATCATGTGGCCTTCCAGTTGTGGTTGGACTGCAAGTCCTAGCAGCCCTAGCTGACATACAGCATCTTGAGGGATGCATGGTTCCCACCACTAGCTTATACGGGTCAGTTCCACTGAATTCAGTGGGGCTTACTTCTAAGTAGGTATGCATAGGATTGCACAAGATGAGGCTCTGTATGCCTCTTGAATGCTGGATTTGACTTGTAATAATCTTCTAGAATGGTAAGGCTTTCTGCTTTCCTGTCATCAATCGATTTTTGAAACTAGTGGCTATAACAACTTTAATCATAAATTCTTCTTCACCTCAGCAAATAATCCTTCTGGATTACTCAAGGCCAAGTTATTTTATTCAATTCAGACCTTTTGTAGAATGGTGTGGGTATGAAACCTTTTGCTTCTGGATAGGGGTTTGAATTATAATGTTTGTTTGACTTAACTGAATCTGAATCCATATACATATGTGCTGTTCTCAGATTGCAGAGCCATCCCTACTAATTCATTTCTTTATAGTCTAGGTGGACTAGTTAAGACTAATATAAAGGGATGTCATGTAGAAGATAGAGTGAATTTGTTTTCTGGCGCTCCAAATACTAGAACATGAACCAGTGGATTCGAATAACAAGAAAATACACACATAGATCCCACCTAAACATTAGGAAGAACTTCTTTTTTGTAAGAGCAGTTTGACAGTGGAAAAGACTGCCTTGGAGGGTGGCAGATTCTCCTTCTTTGGAAGTCTTTAAGCAGAGGTTGGATGGGCATCTTTCAGGAGTGCTTTAGTTATGTATTCCTGCATGGCAGGGGGGTTGTTCAAGAGGGCCCTTGTGGCCCCTTCCAACTCTTACCATTCTGTGATTCTACGAGTATGATTCTAATAAAGGGAGGAAGAGAGAAGGAAAGAATTGAAGATAAAGTATAGAAGGAGAATCTAAAGGAGAACAAAGTAATCAAATGAGACAATAAGGTAAGCTAATGAGAAATGGGTCCCATTGGCAGGGCTGGCCCTACTCTTTGGCAGAGTGAGGCAATTGCCTCATGTGGCAGATGCTAGGGGACTGTGGTGACAACCTGCTGGATATTCTTGCTGGAGTCCCCAGCTGGTTCCTTCTGTTGACAGACAGTGTGATGGACTTCCTAAATTAATCTTCTCCCTCAGTTGTGGTGAAGCATTTTATCTTTTTGTCACTACTGAAGTAAGTCATTTCACCCAGCCCCCGTACATGAACTGTGGAGATAGCACTATCTTATCATCTCTCTCAGGCAGTGAAATATCTTGGGCTGGCCTTGTGCTTGGGCCTGAGTAGATTGTGATTTAAGGTGGGCCCAGGCCTGAACAAGGTTGAAACATGATAGACCTTCTTATTGCTTTTCTGGTATACAAAACATATGCTGTTTTAATCCTATTGATAATATAGCCAGGCAGCTAACTGTTTACAGGTTGCCCCCCCCCCATATCCGCAGGAGATACATTCCCAGACTTACTGTTTATAATTGAAACTATGGATTATAGCAAACCCTATTAAAATTAAAGACTTCTGCAAACATACCATAGAGTTGTGTTGGCGGACCTAGCCATTCCTATAGAGGATACATCTCTAGGCATTTTCTAGTGCAACTCTATGGTATATATTAGGGATTGTGGCCGAGGTGGAGTGTTGTGGCACACAACAGCAGTCGAGTGAGAGTGGGCAGCCACCACACCCTTTGCACACTTAGAGGTTGAGGGATCAGCAGCTGCTTCGCCCATTGTGTGTTTCAACTTTCTAGACTTCGAGTCCAAAGTCAAGTTTTGACGAACTGGAGACTCTTTTGAGGTATGATGATCTCTAGAGGTCAAAGCAGAAGATCAAGAAAACTTAGAAGCCCTTTTTTCCTTGTCGAGATCCCCCGACGTCAAAGATGACTGGGTTGGCTGAAGAGACTTCTCATAGAAGTAGAGCCTTCAGACAAGATTGGCGACTCTTTCGAGCCTGAAGAGTGAAGACTTTGCAGTGTATGCATGAAGAAGGAGTGTGGGACTCATCAAGGTGGAGAAGGCATTTCGAGTGTCCGTCGGCGCTTGGGATCTTGGCCCCACACACCAAACATCGCTTGAAGTGCATAGTCGATATGGAAGATATCCTGAAGATCGTTTGAGCAGCTGCTAACAAAAACTTCTGTTGCTGTGGTTGCGGTGGATGGAAAAGAACTGAGGTACTTTTGGCGGACACTGGGTATTTATACACTAGGGACTATGGGCGGGGCTGCCACCAAAAGATTCTAACTGACTGCTCTAAAATGTTCTGAATGCTGTTTATGCGCAGGCGCAAAACCCATTTGTGTGATTCACAGAGACCACAATTAAGAACCCTATTTTTCAGCCTTGAATAACTGAAACTGTGGATACTGGTTCTGCAGATATGGGGTGGGGTATGTGTGTGTGCGACTTGTATTTAGTGACTGTCAAACAATTTGCAAACATGTTGTAGAACACTTTGTACTTGCTTTGATTTTCAGCAAAGAGAGGTGAAGAATGCAGCCTTTTTATTATCATTATAACCTTTATTTATACCTTACCTTTTCCTCTGTAGCCTTGGAAATACTGTATGCACATATAAATGGGGGCATTGGCTGCATATCCAGTTCGGCCTTGGGGATTTTGATTATTCAGTTGCTGGCTGGAAAAATCTTCCCTCCTTTGATTTTACTTCTACGATGATAGGATGAGCCAGTGTGGTGTAGTGGTTTGAGTGTAGTACTATGTCTCTGGAGACCAGGGTTCAAATCTCCACTCTGCCATGGAAAGCAACTGGGTGACCTGGGACAAGTAACACTCTCTTAGCCTCAGTAGAAGGCAAAGGAAACCCCCATCTGAACAAATCTTGCCAAGGAAATCCTGTGATAGAGTCAATTGAGGGTTGTTTTAAGTCGGAAACATCTTGAAGGCACACAACACTAAGGAGGATAGGAGAAGACCCAACTTGAAAGTTCTCTATTGTACTCAACTCTTAAAGGAACTGTCACCATAATGGCCTCTTGGTGGCACAATCCAAGCTTTATCTCATCTCCATTTTCTTAATGCTAATAGTACATGTCTCCCTGTTTAGGCTCTGGGTGATGATTTCTGCTAGCCAGACCTTTCTTTTTTTCTCTTTCTTTCTTTCTGACGCCTTCTCCATCTCCATTTCTTCAGGTCCTTTTCAGCTTGTTCCTTTGTAGCAAACTTTTCCTGCCTATTCTGTGCATTTCCTTGTGTCCCACAGACTATAGTGCTGGTTCCCCATGACCACCACCATTCTTATTAGCTCCTAACTTCTTCACCAACCTCTCTTTCAGCAATTTTTCCCTCAATTTTTTGGTTCTTCACTCCTTTCATTCAGCCATCATACCTCTAGATTCCCTGAACCCTTGTTTTCCTAGCTCCTGGGATTTCTCCTCAGTCTACTTTTCAGTACCCCAGGCTTTCCCCCATCTACCCTGTCATGATGGAGTTCTCATCATGCTGCTTCAAGGTTGATTGCAATGTTTCAATTCAAGGTTGATTGCAACGTTTGTGTGGGTCTCAAACTGATCTTCCCCTCCCCTTACAAAAAGCTAGCCTATTTAGTAAAATTTTGAGTATTAAGAGCTTCTTTTTCTCAGAAGCTATAGCCCTGAACTTATGCTGTTGTCCACACCCTATATGGTGGGGTGTGTGGCTGCTGGTCCCACCTCTCCTCAACCCACAGGCCACACCCACCCCAGTCACCACAGTCCTATTCAGATGCTGACAGCTGTAAGCACAGTGGGTGAGGAACTCAATCCCTGATTGTCCCACATTGTGCAGGAGAATCTGAAGAAGGCTGTACCCACATCCAGGTGAATGTGGCTACAGTTCTCCCTACAGCTAGGAATCCTAAGAAGGTTGGTGAGGATGGAAGGGTAGGCTGGCTGGCAGCCCTGCGACCTGTTCATGTTCACAGTGACAAAGCCTAAACAGAGCTTGCATACTGAGCATATAGTATATAGTACTAGCATATAGTACAACTAGCATATAGTACAACTACTGTATATGCACAAGCAGGGTCTCTCAGTGTTGAGTATGGAAACTATGTACATGCAGTCCATTCTCATCTTTAACCAGATGTGTCATGGTCAAGGTGTGTGAAAATGCAGTGAACCCATGGACGTGAGTTTGTGGACTTTCTGTGATATCTCCACAGCTCAATGTACATTGACTAGGTGATTTGGCATCATCACAAAATCCCTTAATACATTAAAAGACAACTTTGTGAAAGGTGGTGGTGATGGTGATAATGCTGACAAGTACTGTACTAGGTTTCTGAAACAGACATAATGAGAGAGAGACTGGTTCCTATTGTCACATCCCTGAAGTCATCTGAAATTGTTCTGTTGTAGTGATCCCCTCTTTTCCTTCAGGACCTAGGGAACAGCCGTTTCCACTACAGATACTTTGAAGATATATTCTGGAGAAGTATGTCTGTAATAAGAAAATAAAACAGCCCATTCCATGTATATCCTTTCAGGGTAGAAATTGTTCTGAAAATTTTTCTAGTGTATCAAATGCATTCATATTCAGTTTGTTTATTATTTTACCAGCGCAGCATTGGGTGGCCTAATTGGGAACGGATGCAAAATGGCATTTTGTTCTTTGCCTAATTCATTGCTAACTAAAGCTGAAAGTAGGCTTGCCACTTCCAGATTGCCCCATGCTGCTGTGTCTTGTTCTTACTGAGCTAATGAAGATTTTGCTCCCCTGATGGAAGGCTGCTGTGGTCAAATAATCTGCTCTCTTGCTGATCTTCCTGTATTGAAAGCTATCACAGCATGGGACTAGTTGTGAGATGGCAGAACTAGCTGCAAGCTTTGATCTTTTCCATGGTAAGTTATTGAGGGCTTTGTGGCATCCCACAGAGATGACACAAATCTTTCTGCATGCTGGTGACTGTATTCAGTAAAGCTGACCTTGATAAGGAAATTTCCCAAAGTGGCCAGCCCTTCTCCAGGATGAGAAATATGTCCATGGAAACATTCCCCCCATGATAGGACAGAGCCATATGGTCTTCCAATTTACAGAGGTTAGAGCCGTCACAGGAAACTGCTACCATGAGGTGTCTTTGGCATGGCCTGCTCCTTGGTTTTCTGAGTGCTGATGAGGAAGAGAGGTAAGTTGGCTCATCAGGGCTGCTACAGTGCAATGCAAGGATGTGGCTCTCCAGATGTTGTTAGATTATAACTCCCAATAGTCCTAGCCAGAATATCTAATGGTGAGAGATTGTTGGAGTTGCAGTTCAATAAGATTTGGAGGACTGCATGTTCCTCCCCCCTAATGGAACAAGCCATGTTCATAAGGGGACAGGTGGGAAATGTGGGTGTCCATGTTCACGATCTTGCATAAGATCGTACACTTGTCTGTTTTGCTGCATGTACCTCATCAGAGATGTTCTGCTAGTGAAGTCTGACTACATATATGTGTGGGTGTGTGCGTGCGTGTGTGTGTAAAAGAGATACTATCTTTACACATGTCCATGAGTATTGTTCTACTTCTAACTTTTGCACAACATATGTGCATTAAGCAATCCTGACTAGAGTTTAATATAGCATGACATATTTGCTAAATACTTTGTGGAGAAAATTGCTCTGATTTGTTCTGACTTGGACTCCACGTTGAAGGTAGTCTGGGGAGGTAACTGAGGCACATATTTGTCCAGTTTTGATGGATGAGTTTCAGGTTCTTCAACATGATGATGTGGACAGGTTGCTTGAAGAAGTGAGGCTAGCCACTTGTCTGCTAGACCCATGTCTATTCTAGCTAATTAAAGCTGCCAGAGGAGGACTGGTCAATTGGATGGTGGAGGATGTTAATGCTTTGAAAGAGGGTTATGTTCCAACCTTGCTAAAACAAGCAATTGTAAGACCTTAGCTGAAAAAACCTTCATTGAACTCCACCTCCCTACATAATCATCAGCCAGTCTTTAATCTTCCCTATCTAAGTAAGGTCCTAGAATGAGTGGTGGAAACACAACTCCAGGGTTTCTTGGATGAAATGGGTTACCTAGACCCTTTCCAGTCTGGGTTCAGGCCTGGTTATGGGACAGAAACAGGCTTGGATGCCTTGTGGGATGACCTAGATCAGGAGTTGGACAGGGAGAGTGAGCCTGGATTTTTCAGCAGCATTTGATACCATGGTATCCTTCTGGGTTGTCTGGCTTGATATGGGGCTTGAGGGCATTGCTTTGCAGTGGTTCTGGTCTTTCTTGGCTAAACATTCCCAAAAGGGAGCCATCTGCTGAGCCCCAACAGCCTCTACATAGAAAGCACAAAAAGAAGAAGAGGGCACAGGACCAAGATGCTTCTTGACTGCATTCTCAGGTGCCACCACTGCGCCACCCAGAGTCTTCTCCTCTGCCTCCTGTTGGACAAGGACAAGAAAGAGAGCCTTTGGCCCAGTTTCCATTGGATCGAGGCATTCATCAGACCAGGTGGAGTGTGCTGATACTGTGCCAGTATTGGAGTGTTCTCGTCAACAATTCCTGTCACCACGGTATCAGAAGGGGAGATACTAGACTCTTCTCCAAGGCCTCCAGTCCCTTCAACATCACCTGTATGGGACCATCCAAGTGTTCATTCGCCACCTAGAAGTTGGCCTCTTCCTCCGGTTCTGTCTCTGCTCTGAGTATCTCCACACTGTTCTTGTTGATCGAACAGGTCACTTTTGCGTTCAGACAGGTCCTGTTTGTGGCACTCTTGGTCCTGTAGCCCTTAGGTTCTCCACTCCAGGTACTATCAATACTGCCATGAACCCTATTGGTACCATGACTTGTGGGCTTTTTACCACTGGTCTCGTTTACGTCTATTTGAGTCTCCATATGACTACTGCAAACATTCACCTTCTCCTGACTTCTATTACTATAGAGATGTGGATTACCATCATCACTGTGACAAGATGGAGTGCCCTTGGACTTCTCATCAGTACAGGGGATCAGTACCGAGGTCAGTACAGGAGGCTTCAGTGGTGAGTTGAGCAAGATCTTCAGCTTGTCCTCGGGTGTGTGTAGCTTCTTCAGCTCATGCTCCTTCCACAGCACAGCTCCTTCTACCTCACTTGATCCTTCCTGAGCCCGAGTGTCTCAAGTTCCAACAGAACGCAGGACAAACTCACCAATCCATGGTTTCTCCAATCCCACCATGTCATACACTGGATCAACCAGATTTGTCTAGTTCTGATGCAGATTCTAAATCATTGTCAGAATCCTTGGGGTTGCGTACCAGAGAATCTTCACCAACACTGGTAGGGGAGTGTGATCCTGCCTCCCTTACAGATGATATGTTGTCCTTCATGGGTCAGATGTTAAGAATGGCTAAAGCTCTCGATCTACAAGTAAAACAAGTGGAACCTTCGGTGTCGGACCGAGTATTTTAGCAGGTTCAAAGCTAAGTATCCACACCAGCTGTTATCCCTTTGTTGCCCTAACTTTGTCAGGTAATCAGGAAGTCATGGTCAGCCCCATTGTTAATTCCTTCTACCTCGAAAAAGGTAGAGGCTCTTTACAAGGTTGTGGAGTCATACTCTGAATAGCTTTTTCCAATACCCAAAGCCATACTTCATAATTATGGATGCTGTACAGTCAAGATCCTCACAGAGGTTCCATTCAACACCTGCAGACAGGGAGGGTAAGACACTTGACACAATGGGACACACGTTCTACTCCACCTCAGTTCTGCACTTTCATGTCTCTAATTATAGGAACTTACCAGCAGCTCCTATGGGGAAAATGACACCTAACCTAGAGAAGCGATCTGATGAGGATTGCAGGGTCGCTTCCATTCGTGCATAAGTTGGCAATGCAGCAGATCACTATGTCTTGACGTGCTGCCGACTGTAGTGGGAATGCCCTGGCTGAGGCGATAGTGCTTGGTTCGCATGCCTGGCTCTGGTCCTCTGGGCTTTCACACCAAGCCAGAGCAACCATAGAGGATCTCCTCTTTGATGGGGGTGGGGTTGTTTTATGATGACACTGATGATAGACTTGAGCACACTCACAAAATGCGCTCTACAGCTAAAAAGTTTAGTCTACATTCCCAGACACAAGCAGTGAGGCCTCTGTTTACTTGGTCAAAATATTTTACAGCATCAAGGCAGTCCAGCCCCAGGGCAGGACAACAACAGAGGTTGGCTCTGCTCCCATTCTTTTTGTCAAGAAGGAGTACCTCCTTAGGGGGAGAAATACAGATCTCAGTAGGTCAAGAGACGACACCAAAAAACCACCAAGCATTGTCTTTGACTTCTTTCAGAATGACTGCTTTACCATCAACTGCTCTACTACTACCTCATCTATTTGAACTTTTCACCAC
The DNA here is from genome assembly GCA_030847615.1 of Gambelia wislizenii. NCBI lineage: Eukaryota > Metazoa > Chordata > Lepidosauria > Squamata > Crotaphytidae > Gambelia > Gambelia wislizenii. Next base: position 190,385,170 of record JAUMIR010000002.1, on the reverse strand, counting down.
AGGCTTTGCAAATACCATCATGCATGGGCCTCCATCACCTCAGACTCATGGGTCCTCAACATCTTCAAGAGGGGTACCCAATAGGATTCTGGAAAACTCATCCCAGGGTTCTTTCATGTGACCCCTCCTTTGCCCATGCTGAAAGTGGAGGTAAAGTCCCTCTTACTCAAAGGAGCCAGTAAGCCTGTCCCTGTCTCTCATCTGCATCAGGGTTTTTGTTTGTTTGTTTGTTTTGGCTATTTCATTGTGTCCAAGAAGGGCGGACTGCTTCTCATTCTGGACCTTAGAGGCATCAATTTCTATGTACAACCAAAACATTTCAGAATTGTCACTCTCAGCTCCATCCTTCCGCTGATGCAGAAGGGCAGTTGGTTTGCTACCCTGGACCTGGAGAACATGTATTTTCATATTGCAATCAGACTGTCCCACAGATGTTTTTGATGCTTTGGGAAGATGAGCATATTGCTTCTGTGTCCTACCCTACGGCCTTTGCTGGTGTCATCCTTTTTCCATACAAAGACCATTGGCTTTTAGTTGCTCACACTCATGAGTGGCTCCTTGTGGACATTCATCTCACACTTTGACTTTCGGACTCCTTTGGCCACATTGTGACCCACAATCCATCTACCAGGTGATGAGAATATCCTGGTGGACATCATGATTCCTGTCATGAATGGAAGTTGTACCCGGGCACTCTCCACAACATCTTCAAAAAGTGGGGTGCACCAGCTGTAGACTTACTTGGTGTCATCACAGAACAAACAGTACAGGATCTTCTGCTCTAGAGCCCACAGAAGGCGAGGCTCACTTGGCAATGCATTCCTGTTCCACTGGGGAGACCCTGTCATGTATGCTTTTCCACCATTCCCCCCATCGCCAGGGTGATCTCCAATATTCATCAGGATAGAACCAAGTGCATTCTGGCCTTCCTGTGGTGTTCCAGACAACTATGGTCCACTTCTCTGATTCACCTGTCCTAGTGGGAGTTCCTGAGGTTGCCACTCCACCTGGATCTCCTCACCATTCATGAGGGTGAGATGAGACACCTGACTTGCAGACTCTGAAACTGACCACTTGGAGGGTTCTTCTGTAACATCTTTATCAGATCCTTGAGACAGCACATAGGCCATCCATTCAATGTTAATACTCTCTTATAAGTGGAACAAATTCCTCAAATTTCTACAATCTTAAGGAATCTCTCCAGCTGAAGTGCAGACTAGTCATGTTCTGGACTTTCTTGTGTCTTTGTAGGACAGAGGCCTGTCCCTGTTGTCAATTAGATGTTATCTGTCAGCAATCTCTTGGCACTTACATAACCTTGGTAAGCCTTCATGTTTTCTAGAGCCCTTTTCGCAGGTCTCAGAAGCTTTTTCTATGCTATTCCTCCACTAGGAAGGGTCTTCCAGCCTTGTTCCAGTGTTTCTCTAAATGGGTTGCAATGACCATCAGTCTGGCCTACAAACTTGCTGGCAAGCAAACTCCTGCCCAAGTGAAGAATCAATTGACCAGAGCTATGGCAACATTGGTGGCCTTCCTAAGGAGTGCCCATCTCCGTGACATTTGCAGAGCTGCCACCTAGTCCCAGCCTTTGAACTTCTTCTCACACTATAGAATGGATGCACGGTCCCAGGCAGAGGCTGCATTTAAGAGAACTATGCTCTTCTCTTGGGTTGCATGACACTCCTTTCTCCTGTCATGTATTGCATGACAACTCCACAGTTACACCTAAGGAACCTGCTTGTTCATAGCTTGGCGGTGCTCTTGGACCCAGCACTGCTCCTGGAAAGCCATGTTACTGCAGTGGCCAGGAGCGCCTTTGCACAGCTTTGGCTGGTGCACCAGCTGTGTCCTTTCTTGGTGAAAACAGATCTGGCCACAGTAGTTCATACCTTAGTTACCCTATAATGCACTCTATGTGAGGCTGTTCTTGAAAAGTGTTCAGAACCTTCAGTTAGTGCAAAATGCAGCATCCAAACTGGTGTCAGGTATACATTTTAGAGACCATATAACACTGGTTTTGCAAGAACTGCACTGGCTTCAAATTTGCTTCTGAGCTCAATTCAAGCTGCCGGTGTTGACCTACAAAGCCCTAAACAATTTGGGGCCAAGATATCTGAAAGACTGCCTCTTCCCATATGAGGCTGCTAGAAGTTTGAGATCTTCAGAGGCCGTGTTGCATGTCCCTCATGAAGTTTACACTGGTGGGTACATGTAACAGGGCTTTCTCTGTAGCAGCAATTCAACTGTGGAATTCCCTACCCAAGGAAGTTAGGTTGGTTCCATCTCTTTTAAACTTCTGGTAGGCAGCCAAAATAGTGCTATTCTGCATAGCAGTCAGTGTTTGAAATTGGTACTTTAACTGTTCAAAACTGAATTCTAGCATAATTTTTAGACTGCTTTTAGGAGTCTTTAAAGAGTATTTTAATGTATTTTTTAAAAAAGTTTTATCTTGATATTGTTTTAGTTGGTTTTTATTTGTTTATTGCCTCAGGAGCCCTTGTGGGCTGGGTGGCAATACAGAAATACTTCAAATAAATAATAAATAAATATAGTGGGCCTAACTATCCTAAAGGCACCAGATCCCATCTGATCTTGGAAGCTAAGCAGGGTTAGCTATGGTTAGTACTTGGATGGAAGACTGCCAACAAATACCTGGTGGGGTGGGCTATATTTCAGAGAAAAGAACTGACAAAACCACTTCTGAGTATTCTTTGCCTAAGAAAAGCCTATGAAATTCATGGGTTCACCATAAATTGTTTTTTTTTTAATCTTATTTTATTTATTTATACCCTGCTCTTCAGCCACAAGGCTATCAGAGCGGCTTTTTTTTAAGCAATAGCAGTTTACACATCTACATTGCAATAAGCAGTTTCCGATGTGTATTAGTTAAGTTGACGTATGACTTGAAGACACATACACACACATACAGTATAAATAGGGAGTATCAGGAAAAACCATTTTATCTCCCCGAATAGATTTATTTATTCTTTTGTCATTTGACTTTCTATCCCCCCTCCCCCACATTCCTTTCTTGGTCTTACCTAGTTGATGGCCAACTACAAAGCTTTTCCACGTTCTGCATAAAAGGAGAACACTCTAAATATTGCAAATATTTTTGGAGTACTGTATTTTTTATATTTCCATGCAAACAAGCATTTTAAATTGCTGATGGTTGGCTCCCCCCCCCCATAGCTTTTCAAAGGAAAAAATCCAGTGTATATTTGTCGATTTCCCTCTCAGCCCATATTTTAAAATAGAAGCCTTTATACATAATTGAACATAAAAACTACATTTTTAATAACTGATTTCATAGCTGGCAGTACATGTGGTCTGAGTGGTTGAAAAATACTTGGGTGTACTGATTACCAGCTCAAGCAAATAGTTAAGATGCTTAAGGCTGAAAATCTGTGTACACTTATTTGGGAATAAAGGCGCTTGAATTCAGTGGGACTCATATCCAAGTAAACATACATAATGCATTATTTGCCATTTCTTATTACTTTGTTCTATTTTTAATGCTCTTAACCAGGCACAGAACAGGTTGGGCCTGCAGGTTAATCAAGAACACCAAACATCCAAACGGAAATCAGTAAAGTAGCAGGAAGAACTTTCTGTGCTCTCCTTTTTTTATTTCTCTGTGGTGACCACTTGAAATGAAGGCAGGGCTCCTGTGCCATTGACATCTGTATAGAAAAGAGGGTTGAAGTTGTTGCTGTTTTTCTCCCCTTACCCCTTCACAACAAGTTGCAACTGTCCCAAATTCCCTCTTGTATGCAACTGTTAAAGGTACCAGGCACTTATCCTTTGCATAGATTTCCCATAAATTTAGAAGATACTAGGACTGGCAGGCCTTCAGTAAGAAGAATTCCCTGTATTCTTAACAGGTAAAAGATAAGACAAATAAATGTAAAACAGAACTGACTCTGGAAACTTTCTTGCTGAATGTTCCCCTTGCCAAATTGTCACAACTATTGTTAGAAACTTCTTGCTTCATGGAAAACTTTTTCTTAAAATCTTTTCCCTCCAGCTCCTAATAAGCCCCATCAGTTATTACTTCTAGTGCAAATAAGTCTATGAAAATTACTAGCGCTAAAATGTTTTTACTAGTCCAGAAAATGAGAAAATAAAGTTCTAGTGTCATGGAACTCCTGGAAAACCTGACCAGAGTGTGTGCAAATGGGCCTTCAAGTTGCCTGTTAACTTATGGTGACCTCATGAGTTTCATAATGTTTTCTTAGGCAAGGAACACTCAGTGGTTTTGCCATTGCTTTCCTCTGATACGTAGCCTTCAGCACCTGGTATTCATTGGTGGTCTCCCATCCAAGTACTACCATGTCTAACCCTGGTTAGCTTCAAAGATTAGATGGTATCTGGTGCCTTCTTTTTCAATTTGCCAAAATTTCCTTGTTTGCTTAACTTGGAGGAAGATTCAAATTTGGCTTCAGTGACAAAATGAGGAGCAATTTAGCAGCCTATGTTATGAGTATGCAATCAGCAATAAGTTAGTGTGGCAGCATTGCTTTTCTGTAGGGTTGCCAGATTAAAACTGGAGATGGCTCTTGTCCCTTTACTGGTTGTGTAGAAGACAGAATTTGGTTGCATGGCAAGCAACACTTGCTGAAATTCCCTCTTTTACACAAGTGTTAACGGTACCTCCACTTTTCTCTCTGGCAAGCCTGTTTTCTGTGTTATGGGTTAACAGACAACATGCAAAAAAAACCCTTACAAGGAGATACGAAAATTGAAGTTTCAAATAACATTGAGTCTACTGTATTAGACAGTGGGAAGCCCACTAAGCATCTCCTACCATTGGCACTTGCAGTCCAACAACGTCTAGAGGGCTGCATGATTTCCACCATTGTGTATACAGAGCAGGCCTTGCTTTGCTGTATTGCAGATTAGTGGGAATTGAGCCTCTTTTGTTTTTCTTCATTAATTAGAAGTTGTTGATTTCATATCAGAATATCAGGACTGCAGCTGTGCAATTTCTCAACAAAGAATGCTTCAGAGACATTGCTTCTCAGTCTAGGGAATAAATGGAATGGAGTATGATTCATTCATAGCATGATGGGAAAGCAAAGTTGGGAGGACACAGTGCTTCTCTTGCTAATGTCTAAACATCTGTTTGTTTTTAAAGGTACAAAAGAAAGCTATGCCAGTTTTGTTCTGATCAGGTAATGAGCCTCACAATACACCCTGCCACCACCACATATTTTCATATATTTTGTTTTCCTTTGGTTTTCTGCTAAGAAGAGAGTGGCAAAGACAAAACTAACATCCCAACGTTAGTGAAAGGGCACAAGTGCAATAGTGGGTGATGTAGAGCATGGATGGGCAAAATCTAATCCTCCATATGCTGTTGGACCACAAGTCTCACAATACCTCACCACTGTCCGAGCTGGCTAGGACTGATAGGAATTGCAGTCCAACAACATTTGGAGTGGGGTTGCATGATTCTCACATCTCCTGTATAGTAACTCTAAGCAGGTTTTTAGAAATTGGAGCAAAAGAGTCTTGATGGTGAGCTGACAGGATGGAAACACTAAACTGTTCGTAGCTCCACTTTCTGTATTTATAGGACTTGGAACTGAGAATTTTTTTGATTAAACAAAATTAGTTCCATTTATTGTTCTAGGAAATCTCCACCGAGAAGCTGGGTTCACCCAGGTTCCAAGAGTAGTGTAGAAGGACTATTTCCCATAGTATGAGGCTACAGCCCTCCCTTTACCTGACTGTCTTGGGCTTTCCAGTTTGGATTGTTTGGGAAGGGCTCACAGCCCAGTTCCTTTATTACTTTTCTCTCGATTTGCAGAATCTTTGTTGTTGATCTCCATAGATGTCATATAGACACTTGGCTTGGAACTGGGAAAAGATAAAGCCTTACGGTACAATCCTAGTGAGATCTACTCAGAAGTAAACCCTATTGAGTTCAGTAAGTGTGTGTAGGCTGGGCTTCTTAAGTCAGAGTATAATCTTTCTGTAGTAGTTGTCCTGACACCTGTCTCAAGTCTATGGGGAGCATCCTAGGAAGCATGTATGTGTGTATGTTTGCATGTACACACACAGCTCATCCATGGTAAATGAAGAAGGATTTTTTCAGAGAGGAAGTCTTGCAAGCACTTTATTACTCCCATCAGGACATTGGAGGAAAAAGGGAGACGGAGGAGGGCTTTGTATACAGTCTGAACATGCTGGAATGTTCTGCTACTGAAACCATAGGATTTGTACTTTATGTGTATATTGGAAGCCTCTGTGACCTTTTGGGAATATTACCTTCTTTAGACTACAGTTCCCAGACACCCACAGTCTGCACGGCCCATGGCCATAGTAGCTGGGAGATTCTCAGAACTGTAGTCGAAAAAAAGCTGTCCATTTAGAAGTACAGTATACCGTTCAGTTGCTATGATTTATAAAATAAAAAATAACCCCTTTAACTTGCAAAAGGTGTGGTCTTGGTTCTGAAGGGATAACAAAAGTGTTTGTGTTTTAAAGGAACACCCTTTGCTACAAATTCCCCGTGCTCTCTTAGTACTAGCCAACTCAAGCTGGCAAGATAGTGCAACAAGAGGACCTCAGCCTTCATCTGAGAAACCAGTTGCTTAATACAGTGAAGACCCAAGCTAGTGCTATCAGTTTTATAGGGCGAAACCAAAACCTATTGGCCCATTGTGTCATGTGATCACTGCTCAGTTAGCTGAAATGCCACTTGCCAGCCACTTGGAATGGTGCCTCTGTCTGCTCCTCCAAGCAATGCAGTGGTGACTCATGGATGAGGCACTAGGGCCCGCTCAAGATTCCCTGCTTCAGGATTGCCTTGTGCACTACCTGGATGGAGGTCCTAGAAGTTTCCTTTGTTGCATTTTCTCCTTTAAACTCACATAAAATATTTGGAGCTCGCAGCAATATGTGAGCCACTAGGTGTGGCAGGAAGTTCATTAACACACTGATACTTACTGTGGGATAAAGCAGTACTTGTTGCTAGGATGGAACACTTGTCATCTTCCTTCTTGTTTTTCTGACTTCTGTGGTTTCTAGCAACGTCTCTTTGAACAGCTGTTGCCAGACAGTGTGCTGTTGCAGCTCTTCTTCCCCTCACTCTGGTTTTTCCTCATACATGCATGCAGTGGTAGCACGGGGTGGGGGTGGGGTGGGGTGACACTGTCAGGGTCACTTCAAACATGACATTTCTCCCCATGTAGGTGCGAGGGAGAACATTAATGTACACAATCATGTGTGAAAAGTGTCTTATGGTGCTGTCATGATGGAGTTCCCATCACCCTGCCTGCAGGATGATGCACTTCCATCATTCTGCAAAGACTAAATTTCCCATTATTTGCAAACAGTATTGTCTTGTCAGCATGGCATTAGGTAAGGAAGGGGTTAACTGGAGGGGAGGGTCTGAAACACCACTTCCACAGAATCTCATGAGATGACATCATCAATGCCATCACATCACCTGAGGCAGGCTTGATCAATCAAGAATGCCAGAGTGGGAATTCCAAAGACGGTATAACTGCTCTGCGAGAGCACATGACTTGGGGTCAGACCATGTGGTTTAGGGTCAGACAAAGGAGTCTCTGGACAGAACATGTTTTAAAGCAAAGAGCCGGGGATTGCTGTTAGAGCAGGGGCGGCTGGCCTAACTCACAGCTTCCCTGATTCCAGATGGATATGAACTGCATCCAACAGAAGACTACAGATTGTGAGTAGATCTTTAGGGCCTGTTTAGAATTGTGTTAGGAAACTTTATTATTTTCTTAAACTTTGAATGAATGTAGCTTAAAATAACTAAATGCTTTGACTTTAATACCTTTTGCTATTTCTGTAATTTTAAAGTAGGCCTGGGGCATGGAAGATGCCTGCCCTCATGAGAGATTTGCATAACTTGAACTTGCTTGAATAAAATAAGCTTTTCTTAATCTTCCTATATGCTGATGCTGCACGTGCCTATATCCCTTGGTCATTGCTACATTTCTCTCTCTCTGGGGATAGGAGGGAGGAGTTGGTTGGTTCACAGTGGTGGGTAGTCCCACTGGTTATCAGAGACCTAGTACAGCTTCTTGCTGCGCTGTGTGGAAAAGAGGTTCAACTTAGTGAGTGGTGGCAGTTTTTTGGCCTGTAGGGGGCACCCTTGAGTGAGGCCACTCAGGGTTACCTCTACAGGGAAGAACGCTGCCACCACTCACTGAGTTGAACTCTCTTTCCACACAGCGCAGTGAGAAGCTGTGCTGGGTCTCTGATAACCAGTGGGACTACCCACCACTTTGAACCAACCAACTCCTCCCTCCTATCTGAAACAGCCATGCAAGATCACTCTAAGGCATGTATCACAGAGTTTCTGTGAAGAAAGATGCTATAGGGGAAAGCAAGCAGTTGTTAAATTCGAACAACTTTGTTAGCATTCCCAGAGTGATGCAAATCTGCCTCAGACATCTGAGCAGCAAATTACCAATGGTTACCACATTACTGAATGGAACAAAATAGTTCTCTTGAGAACTATAACCTGAAAGCTATCAGAAGCAAAGGCATCACTGTGCTTCTTTAATAAAATGTGCCATTTGGTAAATGTTGCTCTTTCACTACAACTGCATCATAAGATAATTTTGTTGGTCTCATACTTCATAGTCAATATTAGCTAAGTCTGGTCAAATTTGGAGGTATGGAGGCTCCCTTAACCCTGGTCATTACAGTCCCTCCCCAAGGTGACAAGATTGCCTGACCAGCTAGGCTTTGAAATTATTATTTAAAAAAAACTGCCAGAGCATCCTGCCTAGTGTGTCTAGTGGATTCCAGTTTTAGTCCAAAATGTAACTTTCCCAAGCTGTGCCTGAACCTGACCCTTGCTTTACCAACTAAAAAAAGTCCTTAGGTGGGGAATGTGATGGCAAGGAAGCAAAAATTCAAAACAACTACACTCACCCGGCCCCTGTCCATTGACAAGATCATCACCCTGGGGTGGAGTGTTCTTGTCAATTGCCATCAAGACAGCTTCAACTTGTGGCTTCTCCATGGATTTGAGACCTCCAGGATACCCTGTTATTAACAGCCCTGCTCAGGTCTTGCAAACTCAAGGATGTGGCTTTCTAGGTTGTATCAATCCATCTGTAATGTGGTCTTCCTCTTTCCCTACTGCCTCCCATTTACCAAGTATTAGTGTATTTTCTAATGTCCTCTCATGATATGTCCAAAGTACAATACCCTCCGTTTGGTTATTTTGGCTTCTAGGGAGAGTTCTTGCTTGATTTGCTCTAGGACCTATTCATTTTTCTTTTGAGCAGTCCACAGTATCTGCAGAACCCTTGCCCAGCACATTTCAAATGAGTTCCCCTCAGCTTCCTCACTGTCTGGCTTTCACTACCATACATAGAAACTGGGGTAGAGTGAGGTCTGGCCTATTTTCACACAACTAGTTTGCTTCCTAGTACTGCAATCAAGCCATAGTCTCAAGGCCATGAAGAGAAAGAAGCGGATATTTTTCTTAATCAAGATTCATGTTGCCCTCAGGTTCTGTCCTGTACCCCTTCTTCACAGGAAAAAGCTGGGAATTGTACAGCCCTCTGGATGCTCTTGGACTGTAACTTCTAGCAGTCTTAGCTAGCAATGGTGAAGGAATGCTGCACACAGAATTCTCACCTCTGTAACAGGAGAAAGATAATACAGTAAAATAAATCTCTGTAGGAATTCTCCATAGAAATGGCAATAAGTCCAGGAAGGCCAGTGGTTGAAAATGGTCTGTGTTCCCAACAAGCTGTATGCTATCCACCTCTGCTGTAGGATTAGCACCTAGAAAGGAGAGTAGCCCTGTTCTATTTGTGCCTGGCAGATGGAGAAGAATGCAGCCTATTGCACAAGGGTACAGTATTCTGCATGTCTTGATATTTTTCTCCCCAAATTTATTCTGCATGGCTTGATGTCCCTCTTCCCCCTGAATGCTAGAAGTGAAGGGCCTTCCTCTTCCATTTTGTCTAGCTGCTTAGGTCTGTATTGCTTAAGTTAAATTTCAGAAGCAGCAGGAAGAATACTTCCCAGATGATTTGTCTAGCTCAGCGGTTCTTAACCTGTGGTCTGCAGACCCCTGAGGGGGCCATGAAGCTTGAAGGCTGCTCAGCCCACTTCCTCCCAATATGACAGGAGCCAAGGGAAAGACTGGCTGGTCCTGCACATCGCCATTCAATCCACTCCAGTCACAAACTTGCAGGAAGAAGCAGGAGAAAGTCTTCCCTCCCCTTTCAGTGCCTCTAAGGAAGAGTTTAATGGACTGTGTACAGTACTTGTTGTTGTTGTTAGGGTTTTAAATCTTGAGTTAAGTCTTAGGGGTTTGTGGCAACAAAAGATATTTAAAGGGGGTTCCTAGTAAAGAAAAGGTTAAGAACCACACTGGTCTAGCTCGTTACAATCTTGGAGTCAAAGTGGACATGAGTGGAACAGCCACTTTGTTCATTCACATGCCTGCCTTGGCAGTGCATGAAACCTGGATTACATTCACAGCAGTAATCTATGCCTGAGTGAGAAAGGCTCCCCCCCCCATCTCCTGGTGTTCTGTTGGTTCAGGCATTTCTTACTACTGTAGTATCAGAACTGTATAAGGAGAAAAGTGCCTGTACTGTAGTAGCAGAGTAGGAGAGAAAGAAAGAATAGGGTGCAGCTCCTTTTACTTCCAAGCACCATGCTTGGAAAAATTATTTTGGACTACTGCTCCCCAAACTCCTAGCCAGCATGACCATGGCACCTAGATTCTTAGTCTAAAACAATAGTTCCAAGCTGTGCTCATGCATGCCTTTTCTTGTAAAAATTAGACCCTCACCTGTAAGTGCAGAGCAGACACATGAAAATACATCCTTTTGGTCTATTTTGTACCCTGCCCTTTAACAGGTTCCCAGGACTGCTTGCAAAATATGCTAATGTTCGCAAGCTATTTGATCTGGTGGACCAATAGTTTTCTCTACCCCAGTGTCACAGGACTGGCACCCTATTTGTGACCATTGGCTACAACTGTTTCGTTCTTTCCTGGAAACCTGCTGCAGATCAGCAGTCAATGACTCACAAGGTAGTACTGGTCCATGGACTACCACTTCAAGTGGCACTGGACAAATGCATGGTTGTTCACACCAAATTTGGCCTGCTGCTTTTTCCTACTTTACTTAGAGATAAAGTGGAGGAAAAAATGGATTGCACACATTAAGATGCAGTAGCTAGTTTCTCTAGTGGAGAATTTCCTTTATTGAATGAATTCTGGAAAAAGATTTGGCTTTGTTGCTTTTTGAAGCTGTGAAATTTGGCTTTTGGATAAACCTTTTGGACACAAAATTGTATCTGAAGATTCTGGAGTAGCAAGATTTTATTAAAAGTTTTGATTTAAAGAAATACAAACCAAGTCATCAAGGCTCCTGCTTTCCCAAGAAGCATCAGAGAATCCAAGAATCTGCATTCTAATGGAGGCATGATCATTGCTATCATATAGCTGCCCTGTGGAGCAAACCTTCGACATCAACATGCCCTCCACTCTCACTCAAAAGCTGAACAGACTTTCCTTGAGTGTACATTGAACTTCACTGGCCTGAAGCAGCTCTGGCATAAACTGGTCTGTCCTTGGCTGCATATGCTATGATATTCTATCAGTATTGTTTCTCTAGGTATCAAGCTGTAGGTTACAGTGTATTAATCAAACCTTAATACAGGTTGAGTCTCTCTTATCCAGCATTCCGAAATCCGAAATACTCCAAAATGTCCACATGGGTGATTGAGATAGTGACACCTTTGCTTTCTAATTGTTCAGTATACATAAACTTTGTTTCATGCACCAATTTATTTAAAATATTGTGTATAAGGTGTATATGAAACATAAAGTTCATTTATGTTTAGATTTGGGCCTCATCTCCAAGATATTTCATTACGGACCTGCAGATATTTCAAAATCCGAAATATTCCAAAATCCAAAATACTTCTGGTTCCAAGCATTTTTGATAAGGGAGATTCAACCTGTATTAAATGTAGTTCTAAATGTCAGCATTTAACCACCTTTGTAATAATTTCCAGCAGTTCTAGGAAAAAGGAACGTTGGTCTTAACTGTGATATGTTCTTTTCCAGTGTAGAGGCAAAGAGCATCCTTATGCTTGGGTTGTCGCTCCCACTTGCTCCTAGCAGGCAGGTAACAGAATCCTTTCTGCACTGCCCACCGGTGAGGTCATCTAGGAGGGACAAGCCCCCCCCCCCGCTGGCCTGTCTGTTTCCTGCCTATGCTCCTGGTAGGATGTTTGATGTTTTTCTCTCCTTTGTTCTCCTCACCTCCCTCCACGTGGCCGGAGCCATCTTGACCCCCCCCCTTAATTACTATTTCAGACTATAACTCCCAACCCCCTAGCCAGCATAGCCACTGGTCCTGTTGGATGGAGGAGTCTGGGAACTGTAGTCCAAAATGGAAACTTTTCATAGCTCTATTTTCCACTCTAATTAAGCCATTTTTATTTATATGAAGAAAGCCTTTCAAATGATAAAAATATCACAGATCAAGGATAATGAACAAACGGTTGGTGAATGAAAAGAATAACTGGTGCTTGCTTTATTGAGTCTAGGTATGCATATTTTTGAAATGGTCATTCATAATTTGCATATGCCCAATGAATGTATACAAGTCAGACATGGATGGTAGTTATGACAGCAATATTTAATCCTTCCCAATGAGGCCTATTACATTCTATTTAGAAAATAAATTTCCAACTAATTAGTGTAGATGTGTGAAATGTAAAGCCCTATACTTTTTAGAAAATGGAAAAGCATTACAGACATTTTAATTATTTGGCTACTTGCTGCCAGTCAGCTTAACAAAGAGGAGGAAAATATCACAAGGCATGAAAAACCAATTTTATTATTACAAAGTTATTCAGCAGCTTTTCCTTTGCTAGTCCTGCAAAATGGAACAGCATGCCACACACTGTTCCTTAAACTCTATCTAGAAGAGTTGTGGGACTCTTCTCCCCTGACTTTTTGAATCCCAAAAATTGCCAGGAGCTGCTGTGGTTCACCTGGTAGGGGCAACTTAAATATTATCCTCTGCCTTATGGCAACAGAAGGAGTTTGCTAAGTTGTCCCCTAACCTCGCGGAACAACCAAGGAATCTAACACATGCGAGAATATTTCTTGGGTGATTCATGTATGTATTGTGACCTCATACGCCAATTAAGACATGTTATTAACAGAGAGAATGAAGACAGGAAACAGAACACTGCTGGGGGTGGGGAGAATAAGTAAGGCCTATATCCAATTGTTTGGCCTTAGTACCCTAAAGGCACCAGATCCTGTCTGATCTTGGAAGCTATGTAGGGTAATCTCTGGTTAGGACTTGGGTGGGAAACAGCCAAGGAATACCAGGGGCTGAAGGCTAAATTCCAGAGGAGGGCAATGGCAAATGACCTCTGAATATTCCTTGGCTAAGAAAACCCTATGAAATTAATGAAGTCGCCATAAACAGACAAGCAACTTGAGGTACATAGACATACGTATCCAATTGCTAGATAGATTGAGTCAATGTCTGAGTCAACCCATGTAGGTCTCACTGATTCAGTGAGCATGTGCTAACTGGGACTAGCAATAAGACTTGGGCTTGTCTATATGAAGAGGAAAAAAAGCATTACTCCACAGTAATAGCAAGTCACAGCAGCTGCGACACTCGCATTTTTAAATCTGCCGCCGCCAAATTAAAAAAAAACATACATATTTCTATGGTGCGCACAAGCGATATTTCACCTTTCCAAAAAAGGAGAAAGATAACGCAAATCCCCATTTTATCGCCTTAGCAATCACTCACTAAGGCAAAAATCTAACATGGTGGCAACGGGCGCTTGCCCTGTAGATGAGCCCTGCCCCTGCACTTGTCCAGCCAATCAGGTTTGTGCTTTGTCTTGTATGGGGAAGCGATTCATGTCAAATCGCTTGTCTTAACGAGCAAAAATGCACATATCACAGTAACTTTTTTTAAAGTCAGGAAAAGCCATAAATGCTTTTCTTGCATAGTTTTTCCTCTTTTTGGTCCCCCTCCTTCACAATACAGTGAGACAATGCGGGATCCCATTAAGACAGCTTGTATTCCCAGTGAATTCTGTGAGGGGTATTTTCACCATATAGACAACCCCTTAGTCTCAAGTACTATCTCTAAATAACTTTGCACTACACAAACTTACAGATAATCGGCAGGGTAACTTACAGATATATTGCAAGGTGCAACACACACAGACCCATGGTAGATGCCATTTCACAAGAAAACGTTTTATCTTCATTGACTCAGGGGAAGGAGAAGGTTGACAGACTGATGGGGGAATCTTCTGATCAGCAGCACCAAAGGGTGTTTGAAGTAAACAGCAGGCAGACAGGTAGACTGGGGAGATGGAGAGTAGCACTTTGCTATCACTGAGAAACCACAAGGGACAGGTGTAGGGAGAGAATCGCCTTCTTTTTAGTACTGCCAGAAAGAACCTATTAAGGGCAAGGTTCATTCTGTAGATTTGAAAAAAGACAGGAGTTGAACTGACAAGAGAGGGGAGATTTTAAAAGAGGCAGGCACTATATTCATAGCTTTCCTTCACAACAGGTTCTCCATCACTTCTTTCTTCTGTCATTTGTGAAAAGAATTGCAAAAGAAGAAGAGCATCCAGCCTGTAATAGTGGGTGGTTTTCTAAAATATATTTCATATACTGTAGAACTTTTAGAGATTTTCCTCCCATTTTTTCCCAAGTGCAGCTTTCATTTGCACAGTCCAAGTCAAAACTTAGCATACAATCCTATATTGCAGATTTAAAAATGTAGTTGCATGCAGGATCGAGACAACATGAATTCCCATGTGGGTTCTTTCATGGTTTATTTGATGCAAATGTGTGACAAACATTCTGTATCCTACACGCATTTTGGCAACAGAATCATAGAATTGTAGAGTTGGAAGAGACCACAAGGGCCATCCAGTCCAACCCCCTGCCTTATTTACATCTAGTGTCAGCATATAGTTCAGATAAATTCAGGGCCAGAGCAGTGTCAAGATTTCAGCTTGCAGAAGCTTGTGGGAGAACCTCTGCCGCCTGCATGCTTGTGGAAAGTTGCTATTAGGCTTTTGAAAATCCTCCACTGGAACCAGTGAAGTCTTTCAAAAAACCTAATGGAGATGGCAAGTTAAGGTCTGTGAAGAGTGACAAGCTGGAGACTGGAATGTGAGCTCTCCAACCCTTGTACTTGAATAGCCAGCACTTGTTACTTCTGCTCCTGACTGATTTTGCAGTTAGGACAGGCACAACGTGTTTTATCATCTCCTGCTGGGTGCAGAGTAATCTCTGATATGGGTCTCCAGCTCGCTTCTCATTTAAGGGCAGTAGGTCTGCTCTCAAGTAGAGGATTGAACTGTGCTCACTAAGGCATGCCACTCAGTACTGTAAGATACAGTCATTCACTTTTTCAAAGAAAGTCAACAGTTTCTACTGTTTTCACAGAGTGCAAAGTAATGTACGCTTTAGCATCTTCTGTCTATGTAATCAGGACAATCTGGAAAAAAATGACATGCGCATGGAATTCTCCATGTCAGGCAATGGTGAATTAACTCACATCTTTCAACATCATATAGGCTTGCAGCATCTGATAATCTAGAACAGTTGTGTTAAGGGAGTGCACAAAAGTCATCACTAGTCTGCCAGTAGAGGAGCAGAGTGACATTTTTATGCCCGGTGTGAAGAGAGGGTCTCTTTCCTTGCTTGGTTTTGAGGCTGGCAGGAAGAGCCACGGCCCACTTCTACCACCCTACTTGCTTGTATGGGATTCCATGTGTTTGTCTTCTGTGACTTGGCTAATGCTTAAATATAGTGCTGGTATAAGTCACAAATGTAACCTTTTATACTCAGAGACACAGGACTGAACATTCAGTGAAAATGAATAAAATGGCCAGGCTTTGCTCATCTGTGTTTATGTTTCCTATGCTAAAATAACATTATATTATAAAGACAGGATGTACAGTCATTTCCAGTTTATAACATTTCCCCATGTAACATGATTTAAAAATTGTTTGCATCCAAATTATATTTTCCCCCAACATGGATTCTGGCAATTTCACTTTGACCCTCAGAAAATGTGGCTGCTTATTATTAGAGGCCACAAAACATTTGAAATTATTTCAGACTTAGTTTGATAGCTACATATCCTGTGCAGGTAAGGTAAAGATTTAATTCTAAGAAAGCCTTAACAGATCCTGAGGTCAGCTGAATATTGAGAATCTAAGATGGGTGATGCTAAATAAACTAAACTTCAAAAACAAGAAACTTGTTTTCTGCAAGCACACAGGTTAGATATCAACTGGGTTAAGCAGATTATTCAGTAGTTATATTTTATCCTGAGTAGTCTCCTACCAATCAATGTTCTTTTCCAGTTCACGTACAGTCCTGTATTCTAGTACAGGAACAACAATCCATTCCAGTAGTCAAAGCACATGTTTTCTGTTCAAGAGAAACCAGATTTTTTTGGGGGGGGGGTTGCTGGTTTGATTATAAGGAAACTGACATATGGGTAGGAGCACTAGGATGTAAGGCCCCTACCCACAAGCTGAAAAATGAAACCAGAACTTGACCTTCAGATGTAGGTTCTGTGTTTCATTCTGGTCTTCATCTGCATTGGTGTAGCCTGCACTTGATTTTGGGGGAGACAATTTGGTCCTCAGGCATCCAGACTTTGCCCATCCCATTCTACTGTCAGATATTCTGTGTACACAGTTTGAAACAATACAGTCCAATTAGTGTAAAATGTGCCAGTGCACAAACCTAAAAATCAGGTGCCCCACTTATTTTCCAAAACTTCACATTACCATGGAAAGAAGGAGTAGTGATGCAGGGACCAATTATGGAGGAGAGGAAAAGTAATGGGAAGACCCAAGGGTAGGAAGCAACTGAGACCCTCCTTCACAATACATTTCATCTGCTCACAAACTGTTTCACAGGGCACCATACAGACTGTTCAAAGGAAATACTTGTGGGGAAATGTTGGGTTTCTACCCATTAGAGGAGAGGCAGCATGTATGGCCTGTTCTGCAATTTCTGAATTGTGAAGTAACCTTAAAGGGTGGGAAGAAGAAGCCAAACCGTTTGACTATTGCCTAACAAAAAACAAACTTATTGTTACAGGAGATTTAGAAAGATGGACCTTAAGGCACTGTCTGCAACACTTAAAAAGAAACAGTATATGAAAACAGCTCGCATTTACATTAAACAACGTTTAAAAGAGTCAATGCAGTAGAATTTACATGGGAAGTTAAAATTTTCTTTTTTTCCTCCTCCTCTCAACAGGGCTTCTCTTCTTAATCCAGCTACACCACCTGTTACGTTAGAACAGGATCCCCAATACCATGGTCAGGATTGCAGGTGAAGGAAATAGTGATGGCATAGCGGGTGCCCCACTGGACCTTTTCTACATGATGGAGGTTCTCTGAGCCAGACGTGAAGAAAGAAACCCGGCCTGCAAGAAAAAGACATACATTCAGGTGAGAGGGGACAGGATACCATTCTTGCATGGCTATCAATTCCCAGGATTCTACAGTTGGATGCTTACCCTGGGATATCTGTTGAATCAAGACTTGAATACTCTTTGCAAGTATGGTACCTGGCTCTCGAAGACCAAGACAATGCTACCTAAATTTCATAGATTGTTGCATGAAAGCCAGATGTGTAGATTTACCTTTCCTTGGCTTTGACAAGCTTCAGTAGAATACCATGGAAACTTCCATGGAGCAAGTCCCAGTAAACAACACAGCTATATAGATCGTAGCAGCATTCTTCATGTACCCTTTTTGAGAAATAAAGCTGTCCAAACCATTAAGTGTCAGAAGAGATTTTGGATATTGGCTTGGCTACTCTCCAGCTCCATAGACTGAGCTACCCAGCAGCTGCTTTGATTTATAAAACTTGCTGTCCCTGCTGTACAAAATAGAACCCTCCCCCAATACACGGTATGGGGTCCTTATTAGAAGTACGGTGAAGATATGCTTTTTCTGCTTGTTCATTATCAATACCAACCAACCCAGGCCAGTGTACTGTGGGACACCTGGAGCTTGGCTGCTCCATTCAAATGACCAGAGAAAAGCAGAACAAGGCTACTGCCCCAGTCGCAAACACAAGCCAGCCATGGGATGGATGGACACTGATAAATAAAATGTCCACTCACTTTTTCCTGGAGAAGATGCTCTGCATATGAGTTTGTACATTAGCTTTGCTGAACTCATAAGCACTTTTGTAGACTAAAATGTCACCCAACAGAAAAACCATCCTGAGTGCTTAAGTCTTTATGTCAAATTTCAGAATATATGTCAAATTCAGAAAATTATACCAAATTTTTTCCTTGGTTGAAAAATGTTTCTACAAAAGACATATAAACAACAGAGCACATGCACTTTTATAGCAGAATATTCTCAGGTGTCCAGTTTTACTGACTGCAATGCACTATGTCAACAGTATGAATGGATGCATTTCCTGTGAAAATCCATGGCCAGCATCTTAAAGAGGATTCCATATCTGCCTGCTTCAGCAAAGTCAACTATTTAGTCGGGATGGTGACATGTTGTGTCTTTGCACAACACATCACCACCATTGCAAATGTAGGTGAATCGAAATGCACAGTCAAGAATTTTTGTTCCACCTGCTATTTTCAAAATGCAACAACCATAAAATAAAGAGCCAATGTATTTCAATTTGGAATGTTGCTGTTGCTTGTTGTTTAGGTCTTGGACCATTTGCCACCCATAGCAAATTTGGCAAGAGCTGTATAAAACCAGTGTTTATTTGGGAAGATTCAGGTTGTGTGAACTGGCTCTTAGTTTAATATCTTTATCAAGGCATTCAGACACTGCCAGCTGGGGGAAAAGGGTACATATCAGGGTGGTAAGTGAAACACAAAACCTCTGGAATTCTCTAGATACTAACAGAGGCATATGGATTTATTCTAATACATATTGTACTAAACAGCCCACAGCTTTTCAGTATTTCTTGCAACATGCCCAGGGTCTAAAACAGCTTACAGTGTATCAGAAATCCAAGCAAGGAACATGCCCTCTCCTGTAAGAGCCAAGGACTGGGATGTGTCCTCCTCAAATGGCTTAAGAAATAGCAGGAGCCTAGCAAATCTCTGCTGTGCTCCTTAAAGCAAGGATGCCATGTTGATGTAAAATGATACAGTTTGGGAGCAGAGTAAGATGAAGTTCATGGGACTCAGGAGTTGCTTAGGCTCCAAGGGCCAGCTGACATGAGCGAGGGTTGTTCTCCTTCCTTCCTAAAGCCCTGTCCATATGCAATCAGTTCCCAGTTCAGCATGGCAAAAAGACAGCCCTTCCTGCAAAGCAAAGCAGGGAGAAATCAAAAATCTTATCTCAAATCAGCAATCAGGGAAAAGAGCTGGGACGTCCTACTCAGTGCTACAGAAAGGCAGCTGTTTTTCTTGCAATGAGCTATGGGAAACCCAGTAAGGTTGGGACTTTTGGAGAAGGAGTAGGGCCTAGCTAAGCTGCCAGCAGGCTGGATGGCAAGCTTCCTCGGGATACGTGTAGCCCATGGGCTAGAGGTTCCCCATCTCAAATGGTTGGCCATCTCTTAAGTACAGTAGGACCCCCATATCCACTGATTCATTATCCAGTGATTCAGTTATTTGCAAGACACAAAACAGCACACCTACCATAGAGTCTTCCTAGAAAATGCCTAAAGAGGCATCCTCTCTAGACATCTTCTAGGTCCTCCAAGGCAACTGTATGATATTTCAAACCGGAACTCCCATTATTTTCAATGGTATTCACTATTATCCACAGTTTTCGGTATGCACACACACACCGCAGAAGCAATCCCCCTCGGATATGGGGGTCCTACTGTACTTGTTATAAGTACAGTAAGCTGTTATAATGTCTTCTAATATAATTTGCTGCCACAGTTGAAGGCGGGGGGGGGGGGAGAGCAAGCCAGTACAATAATAGTAGCATAGGCTTCTGAGGGAGCCTAGTTTGTTGTTGCTGTGTGCCTTCAAGTTGCTTCCAGCTTACAGTGACCCTAAGGCCACCCTATCATGGGATTTTCTGAGGCTGAGAGTATGTGACTTGCCCAAGGTCACCCTGTGGGTTTTCATGGCCAAGTGGAGATACGAACCCTGATCTCCTGAGTCTAGTTTACAAAGTATAAAAAGAAGGAAGGGATGGTTGGGGGGTTGTGGCAGCACCTTTAAGACCAACTGGTTTTTATTTTAGCACGAGTTTCATGGATATAGACCCACTTCTTGAGATGCTGCAGTACTGAGCAGTATTAAGGCCTCAGGTATAAAGCATATTTCTAACAGTTATGGAGTGCTGCCACATTTATTTTCTCCCCCTCCTTTCCTCCTATTTGTGCTGCAAGACTAACAAAGCTTACTAAGTGTGAGGATAAGCTCCAGCATTAAAGCATCTCTGCTATAAAGACCAAGTATCCAGTAAAAAGATGGGAAGTAAGCATATGAGCTAAGCACCTGTATAAGGGGAAGGTAAGTGCTACCCATTTATTTCAAAGAGATCTCCATTTGATTTCTAACTCTTCACCTGAAGCCAAAATAAGTCATAGGAAAGGGAGCTTAATCCAGAAGAATAGGCCTCTAGAATTGTGCAGTTTGGTAGCTAGATGACAGGAGAGAATCCAGGAAAAACATACAGTCCTTTTCCAATGAAACAGTCACAAAAAAAGTTTTCTTTGTTGCCCTCACCACCTGGGAATAGGGCTCAGATTTGATCCAGTTTGTCCCAAGTTTTCTCTCACCAGCACTCTAAGAGTTGTTCTTTCCATTTCAACCTCCTTTGTTCCTTGGGTCCCAGTTTTGCAGAAAATGTGGTATATAAATAAAATTCATCATCATTCACTGCTTTCAGCTCCTTGCTAAAGTTTAGCTAGGGGGCATGCCATCCTAGCAGTCTCATGTAGCTGGGAGTTGATCTAGAGGTTCCTCTCAACCCACCCCCTTCCAAAACACCTTCATACCCTCTATTCATCATTTCTACACCTCTTGCCACTAGCAAGCTATGAAAAGACAGCACAATTCCTGTTGCCAGTAAACTATTCCTCCCCACCTGTAAAAACATAGCGTATTTTTGAGCATAGCCACTAAAGCTTCTTCTTCATGGTCTCTGTGAATCCACACATTAAGGGTTAATCCTGCACCTGCGCAGAGCCTTCGGAAAGTCGTTAGAGTCAATAGAGTACAGTTTGAATTTTGGTGGTAACCCCACCCACCATCCCCAGGTTATATAGGCTCTCCTCAAGCCTGCCTCCTCAGTTCCTTTTTTTCCACCGCGCTAGCAGCATCAAGGAACGTTGTTGGGAGTCTTTAGACTTGTCCCTCCCCCCCATATCGATCTCATTCCTTGGTTTCGGATTCTGGACTGTTTCTTCGGACATTCTTTGGATTTTGGCTAGTTTCTTGGTAGATCTTCTCGGTACGACCTCGGATTGTTTGACCTCCAAACCATGAGTGACCTCTCTTTTGACTTGAAATGGCTTCTATGGGATTCTTCAAGACCTGCCTGACTTGTGGGGCAAAAATGCCGGAATCAGGTGGGCATTCTAATTGCTTGATGTGCCTAGGAGAGAGGCATGATGTCTGTTCTTGCCCCCACTGCAATGCTTTTACCCCCCAAGCAAGGCATAACAGGGATAAGAGGCTAAAAGCTCAACTCCATGAGCATGTCTTGTCGGGCTCGGCCTCCACGTCGGCCCAAAGAACTCCAGTCCCCTCGGGTTTGTCACAGGTCTCGAAGCAACCCTCTAAGGAGATGCCCAAAAACAAATCCCAGGACCGGGAAAAGATGGGGACCAAAGGAAGCTCCTCGAGATCGAAGAAACCTGACACTGATACCGCTGACGGTACTGCCACGAGGGGCGCCCCCGGTACCGCCCTCAGTACCGCTACGCAAACCGAGCCACCGAAAGAAAAACATAAGGCGGTGAGGCTCACCTCTCCAAGGGAGATTCCATGTGATACCCCGAGATCACCAAGCAGGTCCAAACCGCCTAAAAAGAAGAAAAAGACCAGTGCAGTCGAATCTTCCTCTGGCACCACCCATAGAGACCAGGGATCGATGCAAAAGGTCCATACAGTCGAGGTTAAGTCCCCTGTAGTGTCTCCACTGAAACTTAACATCTCCAGGTTGCGGGGCTCATCAAGGGATCCGACCCCGACGTCACTGATTGACACTCGGGACCGTGAGCTATCGGAGGGCGAGCTTCAGGAACAATACCCTGATATCCAGATTGTGGAGATCTCGACCAGCTCAGCCGAAAAGGATGCACACCGTCGATCCCGCTCAGGGTCTGCATCGCTCCCGCCTCCTAAGTCGATCACTCCTCGCCCTCAGGACAGGTCCCAATCTCATGAAAGACCTCCACACTCGTCTCGATCCTGCTCTCCACAGATGATACACTCCAGATCTGTTTTGCACTCGAGATCACGATCTGCGTGGTCCTGTTCTCATCACCGAACCTGATCCTGCACACCTCGCAGGTCCCGTACACCGCTTCGCTCCCAATCCCGCTCATCATGGCGCTCTCGCTTGGCTCATTGATCCCGTACACCTCGTACATCCCGGACGCCCCGTCAGTCCCACACACCGCACCGAGCACGCCGTTCCCATTCTCGACACCGGCACCGTTCGCGTACACCACGTCGAGGCCGTTCCCCGTCGGTGTCAACTGGTTCCTACGTAACTGACATCGGTTCCTTGGAGGAGGGGTGGTATTGCGACCACTATGCTTACCTATATTACGACTGCCCCGCTAGACACCACCGGTACCGGCCCTACTCTCGTTACTGGGACCATGAACCATGGTACTGCATCTATGAAGGCGCCTACGATCCTTCTCTGCGCCACTACAGGCACAGGAAACCCAGAGACCCTACCTGGTACCATCCAAGGAGTCCGGACAAGGGACGAGCCCGGCCCATCACTAGACAACCAACGGACCAGCCCATACCTAAAATGGTACCAGACACGCTGCCGCCTGACAGTGAAAAAGAGAAGGAGATATCACAGGTGGGTTCGGTTTCCAGATCGCCATCCCGAGAAGCGTCGCCCTCTTACAAGTCGTCGCTGCAAAACTCGCCGAAAGGCACCCGGGTACCGCTACAACCAGATAAGCGAACCCCAAGAAAGAGGAAACCTGACCCACCCGCTACGCCTAGGACGTCCCCTTCCAGGACTCCTTCAGTACGATCGTCAGATTCCGATTCACGATCCTCCTCTCCATCCCCGAGGATATTGCTGACTCCTGGGGGAGCCCGCCCGGATCCTCCGTCCCCCACAAATGATATGAAGGCCTTTGCTGATTTTATGCTACACCTAGCGGGCACCCTCGGTATCAAAACCACCCAACCTGAGAAGGACATTGATGATCTAATTTTTGAAGACCTGCAGCACCGTGCTCCCTCCATCCCCTATCTATCTCCCTATACTTGATCCAGGTACTTAAAACATCATGGGCAACACCCTCTTCAACGCCTCCTACTTCACGGCGCCTTGACCACCTTTACCGTGTTTGCATGGAATCTGCACCTTGGCTATCTTACCACCCTAAGCCCAACTCAGTGGTAGTGGAGGCAGCACAGATGAAGTCTTCACAAAGACTGCAATCCACTCCATCAGATAAGGAGGGCAAAAAGTTGGATGCAATAGGCCATAAGTTCTATTCCTCTGCTTGCCTGTTGACAAAGATGACATCATACGTAGCATGTATGGGAGCGTACCAGAAGTTCCTCTGGGACACTCTCGCGATACATATCTCCAAGCTGTCTGAGCAGGACCAGAGGATTGTGAACTCTTTCAGAGAGGAAGGCCTGGCATTGGTGGGATACCAACAACAAGTCGCCAAGCATATAGCGGAATGCACGGGGAAGATTGTGGCCAACTCAATAGCCATTCGTCGCCACACAGGGCTACGGTCATCGGGGCTCTCACACACTGTGCGTTCAATAATCAAAGACTTGCCCTTTGATGAGCTCGGCCTATTCCATAATGACACTGACTCCAAGCTGGAGCATGCTCAAAAAATGAGGTCGACGGCAAAGAAGTTTGGTCTCCCCAGCTCCTACCAACCATCGAGGCCCCGTCTTCCTTTCTGCAGATACGGGACATCATACCGGAAAAGGTTTAGCCCTCCTGCATCCTGGCCCCGCCCATCATCATCCACCTACCAGGCACAGAAAAATTCCAGTCCTTCAGACCCAAGCCCCACGTTGCCAAAAGGAAAGCTGAGTCAACCAAACAGTGGGTTTGACTCTGGGCAACCACCACCGCTCACTTGTGCCATCATCTCTCGCTTTTCCCACGCCATGCCATCACCTGCCAGCCGCCTTTCCAATGCGATCCATTATTGGCAACTTATTACCTCAGACTGCTGGGTCCTCGGTATCATCCAAACAGGTTACCGCATAGAATTCGAGGAACTTCCCCCTCCAGCGGCCCACAGTGTGACCCCACCCTCTCCGCCGATCATAAAGGAGGTCGACAGCCTGCTACAAAAAGGCGCCATAGAACCGGTTCCCCGTTCTCAAAGAAAAGGCCTGTTCTTTTCCAGATATTTCTTGGTCGACAAGAAAGATGGCGGCCTCTGCCCTATACTAGACCTACGAGATGTAAATTCCTATATTCGACCAAGAAAATTCCAGATGGTCACTCTGTCCTCCATCCTCCCCTTTTTGAGGAAAGGAGACTGGTTCGCCACCTTGGATCTAAAGGACGCTTACTTTCATATCCCCATTACGAAGTCGCACAGAAGATTCCTCGTCTTCGCAGTAGGTGGCACGGCTTTCCAATTCAGAGTCCTCTCTTTCGGACTCTGCACAGCTCCGAGAGTTTTCACAAAATGTATGGTGGTGGTGGTTGCCTGGCTCAGACAGAAAGGAGTCGACGTATTCCCTTATCTAGACGATTGGCTCTTCACTGCCCACTCATCAAGAAAGCTAAGCAGGGATATTCACTTGACTCTAACCTGGCTGCACCATCTGGGGCTAATGGTGAACCATGAAAAATCTCACCTGCAACCTTCCTGAATAGTCCGATTCATAGGAGCCACTATAGACTCCACCGCGGGAAAGGCATACTTACCAGACGACCGCTTCGAGACTCTAAGCACGGCAGTTCAAAACTGCATAAAAAAGAGGGTCACGGTACGAGCCGTCCAACAGATGCTAGGCTATATGGCCTCCACCACGGCTGTCACACCACTGGCACGACTCCATATGAGACCCCTGCAGAGTTGGTTCATCTCAAAATTCCGACCGTTTGTACACGGTCCACACAAACTACTCACCATCCCTCGCCCACTCAAGAAGTCCCTACTATGGTGGACAGCCCCCTGCATGGTACAACAGGGTTCCCCGTTTGTACGCCTGAACCCCACGAGGTCCATCACCACAGATGCATCTCTGACCGGCTGGGGTGCTCACTCAGGCAACCTATTCATCAAGGGACATTGGTCCCAAGCAGAGAAATCTTACCATATCAATGTGCTGGAACTCCTGGCAGTCTTCAAAGCACTGAAGGCATTCAAACCTTCCCTAAGGGGACAAATTGTACAAGTGGCTCGGACAATACCACAACGGTGTTTTACATAAACAAACAGGGAGGGACACACTCGAAGACACTCCTCTACCTCACTCTCAAGGTTTGGGAATGGTGCATAGCTCGGAACATCTTCCTGATGGCCATCCATGTTCCAGGGGAGTCCAACAGTCTGGCGGACGCCCTCAGCAGGACGGCTTCCAGCAGCCACGAGTGATCCCTTCCCCAGCGGATCCTACAGCACCTTTTTGTAGAATGGGGCACCCCGAAAATCGATCTCTTCGCTACCAAAGACAATGCCAAATGTTCCCTCTTCTGCTCCAGAGGCCCTCGAGCTCCAGGCAACCTGGGGGATGCATTCCTGTGACATTGGGGAGGTCCGCTGCTCTACGCGTTTCCCCCCTTTCCTCTGATACCCAGGGTGATCTCCAAGATACAACAGGACGAAGCCACTTGCATCCTGATAACTCCTTGGTGGCCACGGCAGCATTGGTTCGCACCGCTGCTCAGGATGGCCTGCTACCGGCACAAGCGTTTGCCGTTGACACCACACCTGCTGTCAATGGCGAACGGGCAGATCCTCCACCCGGACCCCCAATCAATCAACCCGACAGCATGGCTGATTGCATTGTGAACAAGCCGTCAGATGCAGCCCAGGACATTATAGACGCAGCTCACCGACCCTCCACAGTGAGGGCCTATAGCTACAAATGGGCAAAATTCTGTAAGTTCCTGGAAGAAAAGAGGATACCGCAGGGCCAAGCTGACTCATCAAATCTGATAGACTTTCTCGCCTCCCTCTCCACACGGGGCTTCTTGGCCTCTTTGATTAAGAGCTATAAAGCAGCCATATCCTGGCATTTGCAACGTTTAGGCAAACCCTCGTGCTTCAGGGACCCGCTGGTGAAGACCTTCATGAGGGGATACACCAACCTCCACCCACCCACGATGGGACCCGTCGCCGCATGGAACCTAGAACTGGTTCTGGCGGCATTGTCTAGACCACCCTTTGAACCAATAGCAACCTGTGGCCTATGCCTGATCTCCATGAAGACAGCGTTCCTGGTTGCAATCACGTCGGCTCGGAGGGCCAGTGAGTTATGCGCTTGCGGATGGATCCTCCTTACATCCGCTTCCACCAGGATAAGGTCATGTTAAGACCTGACATTGCGTTCCTACCTAAGGTCATCTACTTCCACCTCAACCAAGACATTGTACTCCTGTCCTTTTTTAGAAACCCGTCAGATGACCTGGAAAGGTCCCTACACTCCTTGGATGTGAGAAGGGCTCTGGCCATCTATATAGATAGGACTTCGCCATTCAGGAAATCTAACTGGCTCTTTGTCTGCTACACCGGACCCCGGAAGGGCGAACCGTTGTCCTCTCAAAGTTTTTTGAAGTGGGTGGCTAGTACCATCAGACTATCCTACCAGATCCTGGGGAAGCAGCTCCCAGCAACCATCCGTAGCCACTCCACCAGGGCCACCTCTACGTCTACAGCCTTCCTGAACGGAGTCCCTATCCAGGACATCTGCAGGGCCACTACTTGGTCAACCCCATTGACTTTTGCCAAGGTGTACAAGGTGGACTCTGCATCCAGGGCAGATGCGGCCCTGGGTCGCGCGGTCCTTCTCTCATGCATGGCGGAACAGTCCACCTGAGACCCTCTACTCAGCTCCAGATGCAGATGTTCTTCAGATTCATAATAAAGGTGCTTAGTGTGTTAGCAATGTACATATGTGATCTGTGGAGTTTTTAGCGGGTAGGACACTCCCTCCTCTATGACTAAGCTTGCTAAACTACCCTTAATGTGTGGATTCACAGAGATCACAAAGAAGAAGGACAGGTTGCTTACCTGTAACTGTAGTTCTTCGAGTGGTCATCTGTGAATTCACACAATCCCGCCCATCCTCCCCTCTGGTGTCCTAGGCTCTCTCCTCCAACATAAATTTCCATTTAATAGGCTGCAAATCGCGGCTAATTGGAAGTGAGGAGGCGGGCTTGAGGAGAGCCTATATAGCCTGGGGATGGTGGGCGGGGTTACCGCCAAAATTCAAACTGTACTCTATTGACTCTAACGACTTTTCAAAGGCTCTGTGCAGGCGCAGGATTAACCCTTAATGTGTGAATTCATAGATGACCACTCGAAGAACTACAGTTACAGGTAAGCAACCTGTCCTTTTGACTTTTAATCTATTTTTTAATTATGATGAACATCACATTTGTATTCCAGAATTCAAATTGGTCCAAGTGTGATTTTTTGTGATCTACTTGAGCTACCCATTTTCATTACAAGACTAGGTCTTAGCCATCCTTTTACAGTAAAGGGAGGAAGAGTTGTACATAACAATCGCCCTTCTACACCCATGTTGAAGAACTGCTTTAAATGGACAGCAAAACCAATTAAATTTTCAATAAGCCTGTACAACTTACTTAACAACAAAATAATTTCTTCTTCGTGGTCTCTGCGAACCCACACATTAAGGGTTAATCCTGCACCTGCGCAGAGCACTTCGGAAAACCGTTAGGACCTCTATACACCCACTATACACCCTCTATATAGCCCCACCCACTCTCCGGAGGTCTGAACAAAGTTCCTAGTGCTGCTTTCGCAGCGGAAAAAAAGGAACTGAAGAGGCAGGCCAGGAGGAGGCTTATATAAGCCGCCGGAGAGTGGGCGGGGCTACCACCAAAAGTTTATATAGAGGTCCTAACGGTTTTCCGAAGTGCTCTGCGCAGGCGCAGGATTAACCCTTAAAATGTGAATTCACAGATGACCACTCAAAGAACTACAGTTACAGGTAAGCAACCTGTCCATTCCCTATATTGAGCAGTAAGATCTTGTTTGGATGTGTGTTACTTTAACTCCACAGCTAATCCTGTTCAATAAATATGTTAAAAATATATATTAATACACCTGCTAGTAGTTTGATGTTCAAAACCAGACAAGATACAAGACTTAAGAGGTCTCAAAAAATAAATTTCACACTGTAGCTACAAAGAAGCATATAGGCAGAACAACAACAACAAAAGTAGGAGATGTTATTTTCACACTGGTTGATAAACATTTGCTGAGAAAACTACCATATCATTATTACTCTGAGAACAACTCAGAAAAGACGCCTGCTTCATCAAAGCATAAGAAATGTACAAACTTGAAAAGGATCACAGACACTGGTCCTCATCATTTATTATTATGATTTCACCTCCCAGCATTAGAGAATGTAATCGGACACTGGCATGGAAGCATTATTAGGATCTCATTTTTCCAAGAGCTTGAAAGGCAAAAAATAATCAAACAGCCTGCTTCTTTAAGAAAACAGATCAATTAGCTAGCCTGTTGGTGCTTTCCCAATGCAGGGATGTTGCCAAAGGGAAGCAGAAGAGCTTGAGAAGGCCATTTTGAGAGAGTGGAACTCAGCTCTTCCGTATTTCATGATAATTACACCACATTCAACTGCCACAATAACTTTGAGGCATATCCAAGAAATGAGCACCAAAACAGACCTGTAATGCCAAGGCTTCTACAAAGAATTTGGAAATTTGTTTTGTTTAGTCAGGTGTTTAGAACTTTGAGATCTCTTATCAAATTTTCCAGATGTTCTAGACCAGTGTTTCTCAGGCAGTCTGATATGGGGGACTGGCACCATTTCTCCCCATTGACTACAATTGTTTCTTTTCGGGAACATTGGAACAAGAAGCCAATGGCTCAAGGATTGGCACAAATCCAGGGACTAGCATTTTGAGTGGCACTGTTCTAGACTACAGCTCCTACAATCCCTCATCATTACCTATGTTGCCTGGGAATTATGGGAAACGAATGCCCAAAAATCTAGAGGGCACAAAACTGGAGGAGGATAGTTCATAGTTCATTCACATGCTACTAGACCAGTCAGATTTCTTCCTTCACATTTGGCCAGTACAGACTACCCTGTACTGAAACTGTCTAAGATGCTGAATTCAATAAGGCCACTATGGTTGGGAAGAAGTAAATTGGTTTCTGTGGCATTTATGATACTGGACCAGATCCGTATAATACATGACTGTTTGGGAAAGTGAATACCAAGCAGTTCCCAATGGATTACCAGCTATGACACAGCAGTAAAATATAGGTTGAGTATCCCTTATCAAGAAATCTGAAATGCTCCAAAATTTAAAACTGTACACATGGATGGCTGAGATAGTGACACCTTTGCTTTCTGATGGTTCAATATACCCAAACTTTGTTTCATCCACAAAATTATTAAAAATATTATGTACAAAATTACCTTGAAGCTATGTGTGTAAGGTACACATGAAACATAAATGAATTTTGTGTTTAGACTTGGGTGCCATCTCCAAGATGTATCTGCAAAAATTCCAAAATCTGAAAACATCCGCAATCTAAAACACTTCTGGTCCCAAGCGTTTCAGATAAGGGATACTCAACATGTACTAGTATATATGCAATCACTATGAATCCAAATACTAGACAGAGTGGTGCACTTTCACAACTAAAAGTTAACAATCAGTCCTGTCCTTGAATTGACAGAAAGTAAACACTACTGTCCACAGACAGTTTGAAGCTGATGAATAGCTGCCAACTTAAGTAACAGTAAGCTCTTTAGATTTCATGTGAACTTTAAAGCATGACAATTCTTTAGTTGAATAGAGCCCTGTGTTAGTTATAAAACTCTTCTAAAAAATTCTGAGTGACAGGTTATTGCAGTGAAGAACAGAGTTCAAGGAACAGTGATACAACTCAGGAAATCTACAGCTGAGCTAGGACTTGCAAAAAGAAACCAAAAGCCAAAGAAATACAAAAGAGTAATAAACATTCAGTGCTGCCTTTTGTCATACTGCTAAATCTTTATAAGCAATCTCAGGTTATCATGTTTTGCCATGAGAGTATCTGCTTCCTATTATAGAAAGTCTCTCCTTTTTTGCTTTATAAAGATGAAAGCGTAGGAAAATGTGGGTTACAAAAAAAATGTAAATCCAGGGTTCATACAAGCCTCACAAATATCAATTTTTAGTTATTTTCCCATAATTTCTTAATCAGTGAAAATCAAATATGTCATTCAGATAGACACAACTATTTTTTTCTCACAGAGAGCAAAATATATGTTTTAAGTGCTATATGAATTCATGATGCAGTAGAAGTTTGTAGAAAAGGAAATCTCACACTTGGGCAAGTAGACATTGCTTGTAAAAACAATTACTGTAACTAGAAATACTTTACATATCATTCTGAAGTCGGCACCCATGTTTGTCCTGGAAGATTCAAAACAAGTAAGTGGAAAGGAAGCTACTCGAATACTGAAGTGACAGAAAAGCAAGCATTGCCCCTTATATCCAGATTCTCTTGTGCACAATTTTATATACGTACAAATTTTCAATTTTATATCACACTTTTAAAATCCTTTTTATCCAATTCTTTTCATCCAGTACTAGAAAGCCAGCATGGTATAGTAGTTTGATTGTTGAACTAAGACTCTGGGAGCCCAGGATTCAAATCTCTGCTCTGCCATGGGCAAGTCACACTCTCTCAGCCTCAGAGGAAGGCTACGGCAAACTCCCCTGAACCAATCTTGCCAAGAAAACCCTGTGATAGTTCATCTTAGCATCGCCATAATTCAGAAATGACTTGGAAGGCAAAAAACAACAACATTAACATACTTTTCTCAGGGCTGATATCTACTATCTAAAATTAATGTAAAATTAATGTAAATTAATCTAAAATTAATCTAGGACTCTTTACTTTTACTTTTTCTGCAGAAGTTCCCAAACAGCTTATGTATTTAAAAAACTTATACCCTGCCCTTTAGTTTCCAGCTGGCACGCCCAGGCCAGGCCAGTTTACAGGGCAGCCAGAAAAATGCAAATGTTACAGAACATCTCAGAGCATATAGCACAGTACAGTATAAGTCTTCAATTAGTGACTTTGCCTGACAGTAATCTATTCAGAGTCAGTCCAGGTAAGCCTGCTTTAATAGAAATTCAGGGTACATCCCACTAAGTTATACACCGTTTGATCCAGACTTTTAACTTGACTTACTGCAGTAATTCTTCTCATTCTAATGCATTTTAAATGAAGATCTCATTAAAGTTAAATGGATTAACCATTATAGTATGAATGCGTGTGTTTGTGCCTTCAAGTCACCTGTCAACTTATGGTGACCCCATTAATTTCATAACATTTTCTTAGGCAAAGCATACTCTGAGGTATAGCCCACAGCACCTGGTATTTGTTGGTGGTCTCCCATCCAAGTACTAACCAGGTCTGATCTTGCTTAGCTTCCAAGATCAGACAGGATCTGGTGCCTTTAGAGCAGTGGTTTCCAAACTTTGGTCTGTGTTGTTTCACAGAAGCATGTGCTCCAAGGGAAAGGCAGGTACATTAAGCTTGGAAATTAACTAGCTATATTCCTGATATTTTGAACTTTCAGTAAGAAGTGTTTCAATTCAATACTACAGACCACTGCATTGATTTCCCACGCAAACCAAGTCATGCTCAAAATTCTGCAGCAAAGACTCCTACCATATATGGAGTGAGAAATTCCAGAGGTGCAAGCTGGGTTCAAGAAGAGACACTAGGGATCACATTGCAAACATACCAGTGTATGATAATGGAGCACACCAGGGAATTCCAGAAGAAAATCATCATGTACTTTATAGACTGCAGCAAAGCCTCTGACTGCAGAGATTACGAAAAGCTATGAATTGCTCTTAAAGAAATGGGTGTGCTATTAAATTTGACTGTCCTGATGCTTAAGGCTACCATAAGAACAAAATACAGAGAAACAGAATGGTTTCCAGTTGGAAAGGGGGTCAGACAAGGCTGCATTTTATTATCCTATTTGTTTGACTTGTATGCAGAAAATATCAAACACAGTGCAGTTTAGACTTGGAGGAAGGAGTGCCAATTGGAGGAAGAAATATCAACAATCTAAGGGCTTGTCTACACTAGTGAAAAAAACCAAACCCTCCCCGAATCTGGCCCAATAAGGCCAAAAAACATGCAGCCTTATCCCAAAATCTGGTGGGATAAGACCACATGATGTAGGGCCCTATCCGCACCAAACTCAGAGTATACCACTTTAATCTTTCTTAAAACTTTTTTCTGGATTTTGCAGGAAAAGTTGGGGAAAACTATAATGTGAACAAAGGATCTGCCCTGGATTCAGGATGGGGGTGAGGAAGCAAGACAAGCGCTACCTGATAGGCGCTGCCACTCCTTGACGGCAGGGGCCCTGGTGTACAGTCGCTTGCTCTGAGGTCAGAATGAGTGGCCAGCCATGCAATTGCACGGCCGGCTGTCTTGTTCTGACCTCAGAGCAAGTGACTGTGCACCAGGAAGGCAGAGCCCTGGTGAAGTAGCAAGTGGCCAGCCACACGATCATATGGCTGGCTGCCTTGTTCTGATCTTAGAACAAGCCACTACATGCCAGTAGTGACACCACTGCAGAGGTGCATGGCAAGGCAGCAGTGGCAGATCTGCAATTTATCTAGGAGTAAAAATCCAGATGAATCACTTGTGTTAACAAGCCCAGCAATGAACGATGCAGATTCAGGCTTTGGCCAGGTAAGGTGTAGCGCTCAACTCCAGGCCAGAGTAGTCCAAATATAGTCCAAATTTGATGCAGTGCAACTCTGAGCCAGAGTTGTCCAAATTTCATCTAGATTTTTACCTCCAGTGTAGATAAGCCCCTAAGATATGCAGGCAATACCATACTACTAGCAGAAAACAACAAAGACTTGAAATAATTACTAAAGAAAGTCAACGAAGAAAGTGCTAAGGCACACTTAACTGTTGAACATTAAGAAAACAAAAATAATGACCATGGATGATTTCCATAAATTCAATCTAGAAGACAAGGAAATTGAAATAGTTAAAGATTTCTCATACTTTGGATCAGAACAGAGATTACAATCAAGAAATCAGAAGACTAGCACTAGGAAGGACAGCTATGAAAGAACTAGAGAAGATCCTAAAATAGACATAAGACTGAACACCAAAGTCAGGATCATCCAAGCCATCATATTTCCCATCACCATGTACAGATGTGAGAGCTGGACAGTGGAGAAAGCTGATAGAAAGAAAATTAAATCATTTGAGATGTGCTCCTGGAGAAAAGTGCTGCAGATACCATGGACAGACAGAAAGACAAACAAATGAGTCCTAGATCAGATCAAGCCTGTGTTCTCTCTGGAAGCCAAGATGACTAAACTGAGACTGTTATACTTTGGCCATATCATGAGATGGCATGACTCACTAGAAGACAATAATGCCAAGAAAGGTGGAGGGTAGTAGAAAGAGAGGAAGACCACATACCAGATGGATAGACTTAATCAAGGAGGCCATGGCCCTGAGCGTGCAGAACCTGAGCAGAGCGGTTGAGAACAGGGGCTCTTGGATGTATCTCATTCACAGGTCGAAGTTGACTTGAAGACAGTTCACAATG
The DNA here is from genome assembly GCA_030847615.1 of Gambelia wislizenii. Classification (NCBI taxonomy): domain Eukaryota; kingdom Metazoa; phylum Chordata; class Lepidosauria; order Squamata; family Crotaphytidae; genus Gambelia; species Gambelia wislizenii. Next base: position 190,351,151 of record JAUMIR010000002.1, on the reverse strand, counting down.
ACAACAACAACTACTTCAGAAATGCTACTCCCAGCAGAAACATCCAATATCAGCACATGGGGTGTTTTCTTTCACAAAGGGTATAAGAATGGAATGAAAAGATCCCTTCCAGTTATACAGTACCATACTTACTATCAGTAGATCTTAGCTATTATTTTTGTACAGTAAAAATTGCTATAAGCACAGCAATTTTCAACACAAAGACTCAGATTTTGGGTGTCATGAAATGACAAAGCTTAAAATGCTCAAGCCATGCTCAGAAGGATTAGGAATCATCTTTGAAAGCTTAATAGGGCTTCCTTGATCAAGCTTCAAACAAGGATAAACTACCTGCCAATTAACTGAGTTTCCAACATAGATTATTTCAGAAAAAATAGGAGCCTATTCCAATTGTTCCACGACAAAGAAATTGAACCACCTGATTAATCTGGCATTTGAGTGACCCCATAAAAGAAGAGAGAAGCTATCAGAAAGGCTCTCCTTACATTCACTGAACACAGCAAAGGCTCTGCATCTTATCCCAGCAGCACAACTTAATCTTCCACCATTCTTTTTTTAACAAAAGAAGAATGTTCTGAAATGAAAGACCTTACTAACCAGGCAAATTTTGGAAAGGCATGTTGAATGTGGGCATCAGCCATTGACAACTGTCAAAAGATCAGAGGGCATCAACTTCTTCCTCTCAGCAGAAAAACTGCACTAAGGTGGCCTTGCTTTTCATCTCCACACTTCCTATAACAACTCAAAGCAAGAATGGCAACACTGTGACTGCAATGCTGTCACTTCCCCTGCGTGTTATTTTATTATCTTTGCCTCATGAAGAAGCCTGTGAGCTTCAACAGCTAGCATGATGTATTTTGTGCCATCTGCTTAGCCAAAAAATAAAAAGGTATCAGCACAAGATACAAGTAGTTTTATAGCCAACATACCTGCCACTACAATTTGTAAGACATTTGTTCCTTGGCATCTCCATATCCTTTACCTCTGTTAGAGTGTTTAGAGTGAAAGCATCAGAAGACTTAATCCAAATGAATGAATCCTTATGTCTTCTTCAACTGGGCAGAAAATGTTCCAAGGCTGCATCTGCACTGCAGAAATAATCCAATTTGACACCACTTTAATTGCCATAGCTCAATGTTATGAAATTCTGGGATTTGTAGTTTTGTGAGATATTTAGCCTTCTTTGTCAGAGAGCTCATGTACCACAATAAACTACAAATCCCAGGATTTCAATAGAATAGAGGCATGGCAGTTGAAGCAGTGTCAAACTGGATTATTTCTGCAGTGTAGATGTAGCCCAAGTTCCACATTTTCACAGTTAGAAGTGACCACTATCCCATTTCCTATTCTTCAATTTGTATACTGTTTCCAAAGAAATAAAAAGTATAGAATCCTACACCACAAAGGAGGAGCAGTTCAACATGCTTCAGCACAGCTTTTATTCAAAGCTAACAATATGAAACAACCAGGTAAGGCAAGGCTCGCAGAAGTAAGCAAACACATTTTGAACTTTCTAAAGACCACTTGTAAACTTCTTCCACAATGAATCCAGGGATATTTTCTTTCCTTCCACCAACCTCCATTTTTCATGTGATTTCGATTTTGGTGGCCAAACTTATAGAGCTATGATTTTTTTTAAACATGCTGAGAATAGGTTTTCCGTGGTTTTTTTCTGGGCTGTGAGACCATGTTCTGGAAGGGTTAATTTCTGACATTTTGCCTGCATCTGTGGCTGGCATCTTCAGAGAAAGGTTGGGTAGGAGTGGGGGGGTATATACTGTGAGCCCCTGTTGGAGAAGGTATGTAAATTTGTGTATTTGAATTGCCAGATCTTCTTTGTGGTCTCTGTGAATACACACAGTGGATAATTCCTGCACCTGCGCAGAGCACTCAGAACCTTCTGGAATTGCTAGGCAGAACATTTTTGGCAGTAACTCCACCCACTTTAATGGTCCCTTTAAATGCTCTCCCGCCTAATTCTTCTCAGTTCCTTTTCATCTGCCATGCAAGCAGCACGTAGGAACCTTCATTGCTAGAGCTTCTTTCGCTTGCACATTTTGCCTAACGGATTGACTCGGACTGCATTTTTGGACTCTGTTTTCAGCTTTCCTCTGGCTCTTGTTGTGATCTTTGGCTTTTTTCAACCCTTGGACTGTTTTTGACTTCTCTCTCTCGCTTGCCCCTTGGATTTGGCTTCGGACTCGAACTTGGCATGACTTCTGACTAGTTTGACCATTCTTCTTTTCCCTTATTTTGGTGATTATGGCCTCAAAGTCTGCCACCTTCAAATGGTGCTCCATTTGTCAGGCGAAGCTCCCTGCCTCCAATGGGCACTCAAAGTGCCTCATCTGCCTGGGTGAATCCCACAAAGTGGATGTCTGTGTGCATTGTTGAAACTTCACTCCTCAGGCACGTAAGCAACGCTCTTTGAGGCTGAAGCACTTTCTTTACAAGAAGGAACTGTTCCCACCATCTGCTTCGATCTTGGTGGCTCAGGCCCCATCACCTCCGAAGACAGGTCGATCCCCGTCGGTCAGTCCATCAGCCAATAAATGGCATTGATGCTCGAGCCCGTCCCGTCGTGAGTCAGTAGCATCAGATCCGGAGGCTGTGCGTCATTCCCATAAGCATGTTACTGCTTCGGGTTCGAGGAAGGACCATGGCTCTTTGAAGCCATTGACTTTGACTCAGGACCGTGACTCCTCGAAACCATCTGGGTCCAGTTGGGACAGCGACTCCTCAGCCCCCTCCAAAGACAGGCCTAAAAAGAAGAAGACCAAACATTCTTCTCCGAAGCCTAAGGAGCGCCCTTTGTCCACTGCGGTGGCAACTTTGGTAAAGGAGTCTGAGGAGCAACAGCAGTCAGTTACTGTCACCACGGCTGTATCAGACCCGACTTTGACTACAGTACCGGCCCCTTCTGCCGAAGTTGGCGAGAGTACCTCTGGTCGAACTCCATTGCAGCAGGTAACTCCCACTCCTTCCTTGGAGATTGTACATGTGGAGGAAGGAGAGATTTCAGAAGTGGATATGACAACCTCCCTTGCGGTTCAAGCTCAATCTCCCATACTCATAGTATCCAGAGACGAGCTCCTTGGTACAGAAACGGTGATGGTCGACACCAAATCAACATCGTAAGAGACATTGTGGAAGGCTCCAACTCCAACTCCTTCACATAGAGTCTTGGACACTGAACACTCCTATGGCGCCTACGAGGTGGCTCATTCGGCCTTTGGCCTGCCCTTCCCCTCTCCACCTAGAGCTTACGGCTTGACCTTTGCACAGTGGCCTCAATTCCATTTCGGTCATACAACTAGTCGTGGGGGTTACCACTCCCCTCCTCAACTCTCCTTCCATGGGATGGACTGTGCTCAACAGAGATCCGTCCAACAAAGCCAGTATTGAGGGATATTGGTAGTCAAGTCTCACATGGATGTTAAGATCCTCGGCCACTGCCACCACTGCCTCCTCCTCCGCCAGCACGAGTGTCCTCTTTACACCATGGACAGTGCAGTCCTTTGTTGGGCGTGTTACAAAATAATATAGCAGAGTTGTGGAGTTAAAAAATAGAGCTTTACTCAGCTGAGTGTAAGACAAAAAACATGCAAAAACAAAGAATATAGCATCATGGCTAGGCACAAAAACAGAACAGCATAACTTCCTGCATACCTGCAGTACTATATCTTAAAGGAGAAAACCTTACTTCCCAGCCACAGGCTTCTAACCAGCATAGAGAGTAATACACTCTCTATACCCCAAACAGACCCCCAATGCAGTTATACACTACTAAGTGGCTATCAAGTCCACCTGGCCTAATTGGCTGACTGCATCATTAATTACTGGAGCTGGCTTATTATCATGGACTCCACCTGCCACTGTGCTATACCTTCATCCAGTCACAAACAGGCATACCCTGATATCCTTCACCTCAGGACTGTAGCCCTTTGCCTTCGTCATCCTCATCTGTGTCTTCAGTTTCTTCTGTGTCCTACATACCAAGGGGCCCTTCTCCACCACTGGGCCTGATCAATGACAATTCCTCGTCCCTGATGGATAATGTCTAAGCATGCTCCGAGCAGATGGTTTGTATGGTCCACACCTTGGACCTGAAGATCACCAAGAAGGTGTCTGATCCTATGGACCCAATCTATTGTAGGATCAAGTCAAAAGCTCCTCCCACTGCTGATATACCGGTGCTTCCTTCATTGCTTAAACTCACCCAAGGCTCGTGGGAAAACCCGTCATCCATCCCATCAACTTCAAAATGGATATATCGCCTCTATCGGGTGTCTGGTGATGACATTGATTGGCTCCGAGAGCACCCTTGGTCGAACTCGGTAGTGGTGGAGGCTTCCCAGCAATGGCGTCAACGTCGGACCCAGACCAGCCCCGCAGACCTGGAGGGACAGAAACTCGACATTATTGGGAAAAAGATCTATTCGGCCACTGGCCTGAGTTTCCAGATTGCGAACTACTCTGCCTGCATGGGGGGCTTATCAGCAAGTCATTTGGGAGTGCCTGGGTCCACTGATCCAAGACCTTCCTGAGGAAAGGCGATGAATGGCAGAGGCCATCCAAGCAGAGGCTCAGCTCTCGGCGGGCCAGCAGATGAACTCCTCCAGACATGTGGCTGATTTTGCGGCTAAGATGGTGGCCGGCTCAGTAGCTCTTCAATGTCATGCATGGCTCTGCTCGTCTGGCCTTGCCCCACAAGCTGCCTTGACCATCAAGGATCTGCTGTTCAACCACTCCAGCCTCTTCAGTAGTTCAACTGAAAAAAAACTCGAATTCACACATAAGATGAGGACCACCGCGTGGAAGTACGGTATGCTATCGTCTTCATCTTCTGCGTACCGGTCAAGGGGGTGATCTGGGTGGCATTCCTCCACCTACTCCCAGACCTTTCGGAGGGGATACACTCCACAATCCTCCAGGCGTACACGATACCAACAGCCTCCTTCATCCGCCTCTTTGGTGAGGAGTCAGGCTGCCGCCTCGCCTTACCAGCCTCCGACTAAGCAAAGAGCCAAGGAACGGGGTAGAAGGAGATTCTGATCTGCCCCACTCTCAATCTCTCATTCTTTTCCCTTAGAACCATCTGTTCGGAAACCGCCTGTCTGCATTCCACGACATCTGGTCCAAGATAACATTGGACTGCTGGATGCTCCACATAATCCAGGACGGTTACTGGATTGAGTTTGAAACGCTCCCACCTGCAGGTCGCATCTGAACAACTCAAGGAGGTGCAGACGTTGCTTCAGAAAGAGGCCATTGAACTTGTGCACCCGGACAATCATCACCTCTGCTTCTTCTTGAGGTACTTCCTAGTCACCAAGAAGGACGGAGGTCTCTGCCCAATCCTCGACCTTTGAGGGATGAACGGATTCATTGTCCCAAAGAGGTTCCGGATGGTCACTCTGAGTTCGATCCTGACTCTTGGCAGGGGGGTTGGACTGGATGGCCCTCGTGGTCTCTTCCAACTCTGCAATTCTATGATTCTATGATTCTATGATTCTTCTGCAGCGAGGCGACTGGTTCACCTCCATTGATCACAAGAACGCGTACCATCCACCCGTCCCACAGACAATTTCTTGCCTTCCAGATTGGAAACGAGGCCTTCCAGTTCCGCGTCCTACCCTTTGGCCTCTGCGGCACCGAGGGTATTTACGAAATGCATGGCGGTCATAGCAGCCTACCTGTGTCAACAGGGGGTGGTCATCTTCCCCTACATCGACAACTGGCTCCTGGTGGCAGAATCTTGGCTGCAGCTTCTCCACGACATCGACCTGACATTGGACTTGCTAGATGCTCTGGGCCTGAAAGTCAACTCGGAGAAGTCGCATCTCGAACCCACTCAGTTTCTCCAATTCATCGGCGCGTCCTTGGATTCGAGGACCATCGCAGCCTACCTGCCTACTGATCGCTTTGATACTCTCTGCAACCTCATACGCCAATGCCACAGATCCCAGAGGGTCTCAGCCCACTCGGTACAGATCCTCCTGGGACACATGGCAACCACCACTTCAGTCACCCAATTTGCCAGGCTCCGGTTTTGACGCTCCAGTCGTGGTTCCTGGATGTCTTCGACCCACTACGGGGCAGTCCACACAACTCACCATGCCACAAGTGGTTCAACAATCCTTAGACTGGTGGGCATGCCTTTCGAACCTCCACAACCGCAAGTCTCAGTCACCATGGATACGTCCTCGGTCAGATGGGGAGCCCACCTCGGAACATACGCAGTCCAGGGCACATGGACTGCCAACGAATAGGAGCTCCATATCAATGTTCTCGAGCTCCTGGCTGTTCAGAAAGCGCTCCAAGCCTTCAAGAAGCTGGTATGGGGCAAGACGATCTTGATTGTCATGGACAATAATCTGTAATGTACTACCTGAAAAAGCAGGGAGGAACGAGGTCCCAGACCCTCCTCTCCCTTACCATCGAGATTTGCAACTGGTATGTTCAGAAGGATACTCTTCTCCACTCCATCCATTTTCCAGGAGAGAATACTCTTGCCGACAGACTGAGCCGTTCGAATTCATCTGTGCACGAGTGGATGCTACATCAGTCAGCTGCACAGAAACTGTTTCGGCGCTGGGGCACTCCGCAGATAGACCTTTTTGCAACCTCTGCCAACAAGCAGTGTCACCTCTTCTGTGCCGGGTCCAGGCTTGAAGGCTCAAAGGGAAATGCGTTCTTATTCCAATGGACTGGATTACTCCTGTACCTCTTCCCGCCGTTCCCACTACTGACACGAGTGGTAGCCAAACTACGCCAGGATCAATTGGATGTGATCCTCCTTATGCCTTGGTGGCCTCGGCAACTGTGGTTTGCCCCTCTCCTCCGCTGGCCCGTCAATTCTACCTGTACCTTCCGTACAGTCCGGATCTGCTGACTATCCAGAACAGCAACATCAGGCATCTGGACCTCGAGATGCTTCGCCTGACGGCTTGGATGATACAGCCCTGAATCCATCCTCGGATCTGAGGCGTACCGTGAGCCCACCACTGCATGCTGACAAACAGGCAGTGCTCGACCCCTCTCTCCGAGGCGTCACACATTGGTCATATGCCTACAAGTGGAAATGCTTTGAATCCTGCTTGTCAGACTGTGGCCTCACCGTTGATCCCTCCTCTGTGACTACAGTCCTCCAGTTCCTGTTGCACCTTTCCAATTCAGGGCTCTCCATCTCATCCATAGAGTGTTACCTAGCAGCCCTCTCTGTCGAATTTCAGGCTCGAGGTCGACCATCGCCATTCAAGGATCCAGTGGTCAAGAAATTCCTGAAGGGCTTCATCAATCTTCACCCACCGGTGGTTGAGCCCACCCCGGTTTGGAGCCGTGAACTCATACTTTCCTAACTTACCAGACAGCCCTTTGAGCCCCTGGCTACTTCAGATCTGAGACTCCTCTCATGGAAGACGGCCTTCCTTGTTGCCATCACATCTGCCCATTGAGCCAGAGAACTCTGTGCCCTCCGATCCAACGCTCCGTAACTGGGGTTCCACAAGCACAAAGTGGTCTTGAAACCAGACATGTCCTTTTTGCCCAAAGTGGTTTTGAGTTTCCATATGAACCAATCCATCGTTCTTCCTGCTCTGATGCAGGATCCTAAGGATGACTTTGAGAGGACTCTCCACACCTTAGATGTTTGGAGAGCCCTGCCTTCTATGTTCATTGGACAGCCCCAATTTCGAAAGTCTCCAAAACTGTTTGTATCCTATGACTCTAAATTGGGAGCCCCTATATTTCCACAGCACCTGTCCAAGTGGGTGGGTTTGGCTAATGGTCCATTGTCTGCTGGAAATCCCCTTGTCCCTGGGTGTTCATTTGCATGAGTTGCAAACCTTGATTTTGCCATCTTATATAAGGGACACCATTTTGCTGTGCCATTGCATATAATGAGACTTGTGTATTCATGGGTTTTGGTATCCACGGGGGGTCCTGGAACCAAACCCAAGCAAAAATGAAGGGACAACTGTATATGCAAAAATCCTTTATTGGATCATATCTCCATTATGTTCCTGTTTCAGTTTTACGGCTTCTAGTGTCCAGCTTAGGGCAGAAAATACAACCAGAAAGCATATTTGGAGAAAAAACTGAAAGCAAGGAATGATTTACCACACCACTTTCCAGCGCAAGTCCAGCAGGGCACCAGGCCAGGAGTGGTTCCATTTCCTTTAAACTCTCTTTTCCATTTTGATCATAACTTAACAGAAAATTATATAGAATTGTTTGATGTTAAGCCTTCATCAGCAAGAATGGGACATTTTAGTTCCTCAGAGGAATTGTTCCTTGCAGAATTCACTCAGGACTCAGGAGCCAGCCTAGTATAGTCTTCCTAGGACACTGTCATCTGCACTGCAGTAAACAATGTCACCAAATTTCAGCCATTTGCCACTTACAATATATGTTCTGTAAACAAAAAAACCGTCTGAGGCAAAAAAAGCCCCCCCACATTAACTGAATGTTATATTACGAATACTCTTTGTTCTAGGCAATGTAAAATATTGGGGCTAAGAATGCCCCATATCAATTTTGTGCAAATCATGATATGAGAGGCCAAAGGAAGTGGTTTGGTTATCAACAGATTGGCAGAGATAGTAACCTTTTTCCAGGGCGGGGGCGGGGGGGAGCGGGAGGTGACTGGAATTCAACAGAGTAACAAAAAGATCTCATTTTGTTTTATTTGATTTGATTATTATCATTTTAATCTAACTTGTGTATTCTGGCTCTGGATATCTGGATAAAACATACACTTGATTCTGCAAATGCAAACACCCCTTCAATCACAGGGCATTTTTACACTCTACAAAATACTGGAATTCTCACTGGGTTCAGGAAATACTCCAATTTCAAACAAATAATTCAATATATACACTAAAAATCCAAACCGTGAATGAGCAGATCTGGCAAGGTTATAGAAAAGTATTCATCAAGGACAGAGGCATTACTGTTGGAATGCATAGCTAAAGGTGAGATAAAAGGTGAGTGATTAACTTCCTTGTTATTCTTCTGTTGGCAGGCAAAGGTCTCATCTGAGTCCTTTATTCATCTCTAAGCACCAGCTTTCACAACAAAGAAAAGATTCAAAGCTGGAAATCCAAGTCCAAAGAAAATATACAGTTGTCCCTTCATATTCATTGGGGTTTGGTTCCAGGACCGCCCCCACCCCCGTGGATACCAAAATCTGTGAATACTCAAGTCCTATTATATGCAATGGCATAGCAAATGGTGTCCCTTATATAAGATGGCAAAATCAAGGTTTGCTTTTTGGATTATTATTTCTTTAAGAATATTTTCAAGCTGTGAATACTTAAATCTGTGGATACCAAATCCGTGAATATGGAGGGAGAACTGTATAGGTATGGCAAATATCTAAAAACTCACACCATAAAATGGAACTGGGCTTTGGACTGGGGCTGCATTTAAAAAGATTCTCTTTCGTCTGTGCTGACCAGGTATGAATGCGTACTAAGCAGTAAGCAATGACAAAGCCACATATAGATAAATTTTCCTTGGTTTTTTTCCAGGCTGTGGGGGCGTGTCCTGGAATAGTTTCTTTCTGATGCTTCGCCTGCATCTATGGTAGGCATCTTCAGAGAATGGTTGGGCAGCAGTGTGTGTGTAGTTTATTGTGAACCCCTGTTGGGGAGTATATGTAAATTTGTGTAATTGAATGGTTAGTTTCTGTGTATAGAAATGCAAGGATGATTAGTGTCCTTGATTCACGTTTGTACACTGTGTTTAGTGGTCCCTATGTAAATGCAGCATACAAACCCGAATCAAGGAACATGAGAGACACTGCAGACTGGGCCAGCCAGAAAAATCAGCAGTAGCAGCAGATGTTATAAACCAACCTGGACACAAAATGTTATTTAAAAACACAGAAATTCTGGACCAAACCAACAGCTATCATGTCAGAATGCACAGAAGCTACTGAAAACCACAAACACCTGGACAACTTCAACAGGAAAGAAGAAACCCAAAACGTAAACAAAATCTGGCTCCCAGTTTTGAAAAACAATAGAATCAAAACTCAATACTTACAAAGGAATTCCACCCAGGGACAAGGAGATTTCTAGGAAATAATGGCCCATCAACCAACCATTAGCCAAACAGACACTAACCATTCTTGCATTTATATACACAGACACTAACCATTCAATTACACAAATTTACATAGACTCCCCAACAGGGGTTTCACAATAAACTCCACACACACTCCTACCCAACCATTATCTGAAGATGCTAGCCACAGATGCAGGCGAAACATCAGAAAGAAACTATTACAGAACATGGCCCCACAGCCCAGAAAAAACCCAAGGAAAATCTATGGATGCCGGCCGTGAAAGCCTTTGACTTCCCACATATAGATAGTTTAGGTAAGTAAAGATCGGAGATATAACAGCTTTCACAGCACTGGACTAAATAATCTATTCTTCCTTAGTAATGCCACACTACTGTGACCGTTCAATAGAGTACTAAGAGCCATCAAAATATGGAAGTCCACCAAGTGTCTATTGTATGGAATATTTTGAAAGATACCAGCAACTGATGACTAACCTGAGGGCTGCAACCTTGACAAGATGACACAGGTTTAACTGTTTGTATACCACACATTATACAATAGTCTTTGGCATATTGCCACAAGATATTTCCTGTGGCATCTTATGTTGCTTCCCCTTGTCCCTTACCAACGTGAACAAAATTTTACAAAAGGGAAGAGTTTGCATATTGTACTTGTAAAGAATAAAGAGGCAGGTGTCTCTGCTAACAGCTAACAGCAGAGACAGAGACTGAGGCTCCTACCAGTATCTCAGTGGTGAATATCAAAAACGGGGGATAGGGAAAATGAAATGCTAGACAGATGCTCAATAGCAGAAACAAGCAGATGTATAGCTATCTTCAGCATAAATATTAAAGAATCAGTATAAACTACTGGGACTTGCACAGCTTTACCTGCTCGAGGTTCTACAGTCCTATTTGCACCTTCATCCATAAAGAAAAATCGTCCACCACCAAAGTCTTCTGTATAGTCAGACAGGTAAAGCAGTGATGTATAGTCAAAGGAACCGTAAGTCACCTAGGAAGAAAACAGACAAAGATCACTTTTTAAAATATATATATTTTTATTAATTTTATAATCATACATATTATCCAGTCAATACTTAGTTAGTATAACACATAAAATTACTATAAACATCACAATTTTTCTATTAACTAATTTCAAAGGTTAACATAGATTCTTTACTATAATTCTATTCAAAAATATTAATTCCCCTACCCCCCCCCACCTCAGTGCTCCCCTTCACCGGAGCCATTATGCCTCACCTACTCTTTCCAGAATCTCATTTCTTCTTGTGGAGGTAACCTGTCATCTTTTGTCTGTAATACTTTTTTAACAAATACTTTCCAAATTTTATCAAAATCACTTTCTTTCCAACTTCCTCTTCTTACTTTAATTCTACATGTTAACTTATCATTTATTGCCATCTTCCAAACTTCTTTATACTACTACTCCACTTGTATATTTATTTGCATTTTCCAATGTCTTACTATAATTAATCTTGCTGTCATTAATAAATTTGTTATTAAATCCTTTTCTGCTTGGATCCCATTCTCTCCATTATAAATTGACATCAATGCTATGCTCGGTTTCCTTTCTATATTTCTATTCAGAATATTCTCTATTTCTATGAAAACCATTTCCCAAAACTGCTGTACAAATTTACAATTCCACCACATATGCATATATGTACCTATTTCTTGACAACCTCTCCAACAATATTTAGAGTTATTCTTATCTATATTATGCAATCTTGCTGGTGTCAAATACCATCTCCATATTATTTTATAATAATTTTCTTTTATCCGTATTGACATATTTTTAGATGTCTTTGTTTCCATATCTTATCCTATTCATGATCTCCAATTTTTTGTTTCAAATCTTCCTCCCATATTCTCCTTAGATATCCCCCTTTGCCTTTTTTATCCTTATTTTTTATCAATATTTTATATAATTCACTTGTAATACCTTTCATACTTTCATTATCATCCCTCTTTTCACCTTTTTTCACCAAATTTTCAAATTTTGTAAATTCCCTTGTTTCTTTATGATTCTTTTTCCAATTTTTAATCCATTGTTCTAACTGTATACAATTAAACCATGACATTTTTATTCCACATAATTTCTCTCTTATACTCTTTTCATTCATCCATCCTATCCATCCCTCTATTTTGTCTAGTCCTCTTTTCTTTAATTCCTTTCCCATTTTTTCCTTCAAATTATTTGGGAATATTTTTTTCCATTATAACCAGTGTTAATACTGAATCAATAGGCAAAAATTCTCTCTTATATTTATACCATATTTCCCATATATTTTGCAGAAATGGGTTCTCAATTCCTTTAATTTCCTTTTTTTAAAATTATAAAAAAAAATATGTTCCATATTCTCTTTTCTATTCTCCCTGTTTCTGTCTCTAACCATTCTAAATCCCCCTGTCCTACAATTCCTTCTATAACATATCTCAATTGATTAGCTTCATAATATCCTTTTATTTTGGGAAGACCAAGTCCTCCCTCCTTCTGTGATATATACCAAAATAATTTATTTAATCTTGTCCTTTTCCCTCCATTACAATATTTATTCAACATATTTTGCCATTTTTTCAGTTCTACTTCTGATATTTTTATTGGTAACATTCTAAACAAAAAATTTAATGTAGATAATATTTTCATTTTAACTAAAGCTACTCTTCCAAACCATGATAGTTGAATATTTTTATATTCTTCCAACTTCTTTTCCATTTCTTTCCTTAGTACCATAATATCTTTCTCTTCTAGTTCTTTTAAATCTTTTGTAATATTTATTCCTAAATACTTAATATTACTTTTTAATCTTACTTCTAATTTTTTCTCTTTTACAAATATATTTTCTTCTTCCTTAGTATAGTTAAACAACATCATATCTGATTTGTTCCAATTAACCTGTAAGCCTGTCCTCTCCCCAAATACTTTTAAATGTTCTTTAATTTTTCCTATTCCGTTAATCAGTTCCTTAATTGTTAGCAATGGAAAACAGACAAAGATCTCTAATTCCATAGCAGCAATAGTACCGTAGCTTTGTTTCAGAAACTTGGGAGTTTGGAGATTTTCTATGGATTGTTTAAATTCCTCCTTAAAGAAGAGGACATTACATCTGTTCACAACATTGTATTAGCTTAGGGTATTTTTGAGAACCAATCTTGTCCAACTTTGTTGGATCACATTTGAGGAAAAGAATATTAAGAACTGGTCTGACAAACAGGTTAGGTATTTAAAAGTGAGGTATGTGAGCACATTCACAAACACACACATTACACTCCTGCAGAATCCTAGCATTATACAGCTAGAGGTGGTTATCAAGTTTTTATCTAGCCATACATCTATGTGGGATTTATCAATCTAAATCTTTTAGTCCACATAATTGACAAGATGCGTGGAATCAGTGGAACTTACATAAGTGTTGACTTACCAACTCATTAATCTAATGGTTCAGTTGGAAATAATTACTGGATTTAGGCATTGCATCTACAAAATATTTGAGATAAATTCAGAAGGGTTTCTGAAGACCCAACATCCAATGAGAAAAAAATTGTCTGAGAACAATCTTATTGTCAACTCCACTAAAAAACTGCCTTGAGCTAGCTTGCATTAAGAATTATAGCAGTCCACAGCTCCTTAAGGACTGCCATTTGGCTTCCAGTTCAGGAAAAAAGATGTGTGGATAGATGCACAAACAAGCAAGACAATGAAGCTGGCTAACAAGGAGGAAGAAGGACACTTGTCTTCTGCGTGTTTACCCTACAACTGAAAATATTTGTTCTTGGTATGTGGAAGAAGGATCAACACCCTTCTGGACTGGTCCCTGGTAGGGGGGGACGACTGTAATTAACTGAACTGTAAAATCATTAGATTTGTTCTCCCAATTCTGCTGAATTCCACAGATCATCACCTGATTAGCACTGAAATTATACCTATACTTCAACAAATTAATTATTTTAAGTTGATATAATTCATTAGGGAGTAGGGTACATACAAGAACTAAGGAGAAGGAGGATGGGGACTAAGGAAATGTGTGCAGAGTATTTAATTTTGAATTAAAAGTTTGCTGAAACATGTTGAACTGCTCTACTTTTTTGTGGTGTAGGAACCTATCCCTATTCTTTCCATGTTATTCCTACTTCTGGTACCAAAGCACTAAAGCCCAGGAACACATCTATTAACTGAGGTATACCTATACTTAATATCTCTTCCCTCTCCACTGCACAAATGTTTGAATCATTTTTTTAATTTTCAGTTTACAGATACTATGCTACCATCCTCATTCTTAATTCCTCTGATCTCCAATAATTATTTTTGCATGCTTATCCTTTCATATTATCTTTGCAGCACATCTGAATATTGGCTGGATTTGATAAATATTTTTTTCCATTTCAGGAAGTTGTTAGCTGCAAACAGAATGGCCAAATCATATTCACAATTACTGTTAAAGCAACCTTGAAATAATCCTAGGCAATAAAATCCATTCAATGTGCCATTCCTTTCAAATCCTCTGCAATATTTTTTTCCCTATAGGACACGGCTGACAACCTCTCTATTATGCCTGTACAATATGATGCTGCTCTTCAATGTATCAGAGCCCTTTAAATATATTAGTAAGCAAATAGCATAGTATTCCTCTTAGAAACCAGTTTTTTTTTTCCTGCACAGGTCAGTTTCATATTTCAGATGCTAAATGACCTTTCAAACATGACTGTTACAAGCATAAGATGTTTTAAGAATCTGCTAGCAGTTCATCAACGAAATAAACAGGAACCTGGAATTTACTGTATGTTCAAGTTTACAATTCTTTCCTAAGAAAATTCTTCAAGGTCCTCCTGGAAGCCAAAGAAATCAATGCAAATGTGCTTTCCATTATTCAGCTTTGCATCTAAAGACATATTTTAAGAGAATTGCTAAGCTAGATCAAAGATATTCATACCCACATGGATACTGAAAACCCCCAATTAAAAAAAAACCCTCATACAATCACTTCCCATCTATCTGCAAAATAACAAATTAGGGAAGAAAAAGGTAAAATAAACCAAATGGAAGTCAAAAGATGAAAAACCCCAGCCTCTTAAAACCACTTTTACATTCTTCTCCACACATTACAGCCTCCCTTCCCTAAGAGATAATACAAAGCAAAGGCTTGTGGTAAGTACTGAATTTGAGGATGGGAAGATCCAATTCAAGTTTGCTATGGTCTCTCTAGTTGGGCAAGTTGCTCTCTCACAACCTAACATACAAGAAAGCTGCTTGCTGTGTTGGTAAGCAGCTGTGCTAATAAATAGTTGTGTTGCTAACCTAGTCCAAATTTTCCCAAAAGAGTGGAAAGAAATCTTAAACAAAAGCAAGCAAGCACTAAGGACCAATGGCATTTGAAAAGCTAATTTGAAGATTTTAAGAGAGACATCTGCTTTTGGGATTGCTCTGCCACATTATCTGATGGCACAAAAGATAGACAGCTTGTTTTTTTAAAAAAAGAAGAAGAAGAAGAAGAAAGGAAGTGGGTGAAGCCTTTTCTGTCTAAAGTTCCAAGAAATGGTGAAAGTGTCATTCAAGAGCTTCCATCGTTCAGGTAGCAAAAAGAAATGTAGATACTACAGCCTCTAAAATTCTGCTACACCAGGTTTGCCCATCATAGTTGTTATATGCAATGCTGATTGTATGTTTCATCCTGACTATTTTCTCAATACACTAATAATTTAAAAAAAAAAATAAAGAAAGAAGATAAAAGCAAAGCATTTGTAGAAATAAGATTTTAACACAGCTTCAATGTTTTGTTTTCAGTGAGAAACCTACTTGCATGGAATTGTAAAATATGAACCCAGCAAAATCAGTTAACCTTTATAAGCACATTTCATAAATGAGAAAGTTTATGAGCACATTCTGGGAAGATCTTGATACAAACAATTCAAGATTTACTGCAGAGCAAGTGAGAGCCACCAAGTATTTGATTTGGATTTAAGCAGCCTTGATACAAACAATTCAAGATTTGCTGCAGAGCAAGTGCCTTTTCCTAGAAGAGTGTTTATGGCTTTCTTACATAATTATACAGTAGCTTGGTTTTTGGTCTATTACCTTTCATTTTCTGCTTTGGTTATTTTTATTGCCTTTACAACAACTTACAGCCACAGCTTGGAAACTTTACTTTTTAAAAATATAACTTCCAGACTAGTCATGCTGACTGGGGGGTTCCAGCAGGTGTACTCCAACAAAGCAACTTTTCCAAGCTCAGCCACAGACTGTCAACCATGGTACTTCCTAGCTGCCTGTAGATTAAACACACATTCACGGCCAACAATAACTTCAGAAATAGAAAGAGATTCAGGCCTACTAAAAGCTTTTCATCTGAATGGTTCTTCAAAGTCATACACAGGGAAAGACAGGAATTCCTTATTAATCGACAGAGAGCATTTACAACTGCTGAAAAATATAGGATATATCAATCTGAGCATATGCATGCACATATGATTTTCAACTGGAAGATTTAGCAGAATATGTGGAATACACAGAAAAAGCAAGGGAGAGCCAGCAAGTATTTGATTTGGATTTTGATTTACATCTATGCCAGAGGCATTAAATTTCTACAATTTTAATTGGAAAATTCAAAGTAGCAGCTGTGTGATCCTGTACACTCAGGAGGCACCCTGACTACGTAACACATATACTTATGTATAAGTCGACTTCATGTATAAGTCGAGCACAAGTTTTGGAGTCAAAATTATGGAATTTTATATGACCCTTGGATAAGTCAAGGGTAAAACTTAGGAGCATGTAACAAATGGTAAACGATGAAGCAAAGGAAAATGATGCAAAAGTAGTTACAAAATTCCAACAGGCATAACGGTTTGTGCTCACCCTAAAGGCTGGATAGATGAAGGGGGAACAATGGAAGATGGTGGCTGTGTGATGTATGGGGGAGTTGCGGGGAGGCTAAGAAAACTTGGATCCATTATGCAGAGACGCAAAAGTGCCAGCACCACCTCAGGGACCCAGCCACCTCTGGTCACCACCACTGCCATTTTTCAACCCAGGCATTCAAAAAGGCCTTTCACCACTCTACTCAGAGAAGGAGATGGTTCCTTTTTTGATAAGGTACAGTGCTTAAATTGACCCATGGACAAGTTGACCAGGGTTTTGGGGTTGATTTTTTGACTAAAATTTCTAGACTTATACACAAGTATATACAATACAGTGGGCCCTTGGTATCCACTGGGGTTTGGTTCCAGGACAACCCCCCCCCCATGGATACCAAAATCCATGGATATTCAAGTCCCATTATATGCTCTCTCTCTCTGGCTTTTCTTCGCAAACGAAGATTCAGGAAGGACTCATCCCGCTCTTTCTGCAAGCGTGCTGATGACTGAAAAGTAATGGCGGAGTAAACTGGTATCCCTTGTATAAAATGGCAAAATCAAGGTTTCCTTCTTGGATTTTTTTTTGGGGGGGGAATATTTTCAAGCCATAGATGGTGAAATCCATGGATGCCAAATCCGTGAATACAGAGGGCTGACTGTAACACCTCCTGCAGAGACAGAAAGTATGTCCCTTCTGTTTCCTACTCCTGAATGAAGATAGCACTGACTCAGCCTCCCACACTCAACTGGAGCTCCAGGAGTCCCAGTCCATAATTCAGCTATCCCCTACAAGTTAAGAGTGACTTGCTCCCCCTTGCCGTGAGAAAGAAAGAGTGGAGATGAAACAACCAGCCCTTGTCAATGCTCCCAAGATCTCCTGAAAACATCAGCTGAGACAGATCCACTCCTCTTTCCCTTTTTCCACACAAGGAAGGAGGAAGGATAGCAAGCTGCCATCCGAGCTGTAGCACTGGTTCCAAGAATGCTCCTGTTGGTGATGCTTAGGTTGTGAGAGTTGGGGACAGGCTGGCTTCACAGTGCTTTTCCCAGTCAGCATCCTACCCAAGAGGGGAAGGCATGAGTTGAATGAAGCAACCTGGAGATGGTGGGGGAAGCTAAGCTATAATACATATACATACTCAAGGATAAGTCCCATTAAGCTCTGTGGAAGTTACTTCTCAGTAATTGTACATTACACCAGAGTGCTAATCACTAGAACCCGGCATGGTCATGCAATAATGACAGCGTAGGCCTTTAGTTATGCCAGATTACAATTAAAGCAAGTTTTTAAAATAGGGGCGGAGGAGGAATTATTTCCTTTCAGCATCTTAGTTACCTTGTCAATATGTGGGTGCCAGTATTCATCATGGGTAGTCTTGGCTTCTGAACTGTTTATTCTAGAGAAGAAGGTTGGCTTTGTCAAATACATGGAAGAGGAGCTGATGCCAAAAGCAAGAGCTATTTTTTGTTGAATTCTCTGCCTCACATCACTGCAAAGGACAAGACAGCTTAATGTTAAGACACTTTAACAAAAGTAACATGACACAAATTTAAGCAAGTTGCCTCTCCCATTGCAATAAATAAATCTTTACAGAGCATGCAAAGTACTTCATATCTATTAAGGAGTCATCCCGTGTGCATAATGCAATTCACTAATAGTAATGTATTGCAGATAGTGAGATGAGTGAGTCATGCTTGTATTTAAGGTCACCTACTGAGGTAAGATCTGAATCAGAAATGCCCAGGGGTCTTTTCACATTACACAGTTATAGCACTGTCATTCCACTTGAACTGTCATGGCAACTAATCCTGCAAGTTGTAGTTGGAGGAGGCACCAGAGCTCCCTGGCTGAGAATTCCCCTCTCTCAACTGCAAAACCTAGGATTCCATAGCACATTGCCATAGCAGTTAAACTGAAATCATGGCACTATAATTAGTGGTGTGAAAGGGCCCCAGGTTCAATGTTTCTTAACCATTAGATCAAGAATGGAGTGACTATCCATATGCTATCGGATCCTACTCCCCAAATGCCAGCTAGCATGGCTTCTGGCAAGGCATGATCAGAGTTGTAGACCATTTGGATGGTCACAGATTCTGCATTCCTGCATTATACTAGATAAACTATGCTTTATGTTCTACTAATGTCATTCCCTATTTGAGAAAACCATTTTGCACTGAAAATATCTCCTCATTGCTTGTTTAGTCCACATCTCATTTTATCTCACATTGGGACTCTCCATGTTTTTAAAGATTTATGACCAGATCTGAAATACCAGAGATGGTTAATTGATAAAAAGAAAAGAAAAAAGTAGGCCTCCATGTGTCCCTGACAGTGTCCTAGAGGATGGGGCAACCAGCTGGAAGTCTGAGCACGAGCCCAGACTTCTACACCCCCAAGTTTTCTGGCACATAATTTGCATGGAGGGGGAAGACAGCATCTTTGACAGCACCCACTCTCAAGTTACACAGGAATTATTACAGTAATATGTTTTTCCACTGTCACCTCAAACACCACTATCCTGGATTTCAGGTCTACCAAAATCAGGAGGAGAAAAAAATGAAGTTCATTCAGAAGGAAAATCATCTAAACTTAGCAAATCTGTTTAAAAGTCTCATCTGTTTTTCCCCCCAATAAACTTTGCCCATCACTTTGAAATCTTGTTCAGTGACTATGGTTTCTATTCACACAACCCACACAGAAATCAATCCAACCATTCAAGCAGACAATAAGACTCCTCTCCAGCTATTCCCTTGAGCTACTATTCTGAAGGCCATCAGCAGATTGCATTGTACTGAGAAAGCCTCTAAGAATTTAAACTGTGCTCTATGCAGCAATACTTGTGATTACATGTGTAATGAAGGAGACCCTCCTTCATGCAAACCAATGCTCTGAGACAATATTCCAAAACGAAAAGTTATTTCACATCAACCCACAATTCAGATTTATGGTTTTTTAGCTATACAGAATGAATCTTCTACCTAGAGCCAGCTATATTAGACATAAGTTCTGATAAGAGAAGAGGACATATAATTAAAATAACCTGAGCTGCAAGCACAACAGCTTAAATGAAATTAAGCAATCAGGTTTAAGTTGCCGTATATTCTGGTGTATAAGACGACCTTTGAGCCCTGAAAAATATCGTCCAAAATCAGGGGGTCGTCTTATACGCCGGATACACTTTGCTTCACCCCCGCCATCCGATCTCCTGCCTCTTCGTTCCCTTTGCAAATGGAGCAAAGAGGCAGGAGATTGGGCTGGGGGGCGGTGAGGCAAAGTGTTTCCTGGTTCATTCGCCCCGTCCTCTGCCTTCTCCCCCTTTGGGGAGGAACCGAAGACAGAAGAGAGGGGTGAACGTTGCGGGTTGCCGCGGCCACCCCTGCTTCCCCCGTCTTCATTCCCTTCCAAAGGGAATGAAGACGGAGGAAAGGGGGGGCGGACGAGGCAAACAGGGCATTTTCGCCCCTTTCCTCCACCTTCCGGGAAGGTGGAAGAAAGGGGCGAATCTAGCGGTTTGCCTCACCGCCCCCGCTCCCCCCGTCTTCATTCCCTTTGGAAGGGAATGAAGACAGAGGAAAGGGGGGGTGGACGAGGCAAACAGGGCATTTTCACCCCTTCCCTCCACCTTCCTGGAGGGTGGAGGAAAGGGGCGAATCTAGCGGTTTGCCTTGTCCACCCCCGCTTCCCCCGTCTTCATTCCCTTCCAAAGGGAATGAAGACGGAGGAAAGGGGGGCGGACGAGGCAAACAGGGCATTTTCGCCCCTTTCCTCCACCTCCCACACCCATAACATTATTTAGAGCGTATCCTTCTTGAAAGACACTATTTAAAAAAAGTGGGTATAAACCATGAAAAGGGTATTTTCTGTATGGACTTTTGCATACAAGTTCTGTATGGACTTTTGCAAAAGGGTGGACTTTTGCAAAGCACTCTGCATTGGGCTACATCTGTACCAAGTTCAGAAACTTCAATTGGTTCAAAACATGGCAGCCAGATTAGTCATTGGTACATCCAGGAGTGATCATATCACACCATTGTTAAAATCACTCCGCTGGCTGCCAGTTAGTTTCTGGGCAAGGTACAAAGTTATTACCAAAAGCCCTACAAGGTTTGGGTCCTGGTTACATACGAGATTGCCTTCTCCTGTATAATTCTCCTCATACACTTAGGTCCTCTGGGGGACATTTGTTCCAATCAGCCAGGACTAGGCTGGCAATTGTCACCCATAGGACTTTTTCTTCACCTGCCCCTAAATTCTGGAACTGCCTGCTGGAAGATACGACCGCTGAATATGCTGACTGAATTCAAAGCATTAAAGACCAGCCTCTTCCAGCAAGCCTATCCATAGGGAGAGTCAGGTGAGAAATCATCATCATGATAGCCCACAGAACATGGATGCCATAATTCATACCCACAAACAGCTCCTCTTCTGATTGAGTTTAAAATACACACTCACTGGTTCAGAATGTTACTTCTGCTCCCCTATAAGCAAAAATCTGGAGCAATCAACTAAATGAACCTTTCTTGTTTAGTTAGTTAGTTACATAGAGTCTAAAAACCTCACAGGATTCCCATTCTAGATTTGCTATGCCTTTACTTACATGAGCTACAAATTGTCTGCAAGTACTTCTTTATAATATCCTAGAGGAATGAATAGAAAAGGCAAAAACAGAAAAGGCAAAATGTAAAATTAAAAATTACCACTTTTCTCTTACCGGTATAACTGAAAATCCTCTTCTGTAAAGATATCATGGACTTTATCACCAAAGTATCTGAAGCCAGGCATGGGATGGAAGAGTAAGACAACCCAAAGACAAAAACAAATCACAATCAATGCAAGATACATCTTTTCACCAGCCAGTTGCTTACATTTTCTTGGCAAATAAAAGTAGATTCTCTTCATACAATGGCAATATAGAAATAGTGACCTTTGATCATTTTTGAATGAAGTTATGAGCAGGTGTTTGAGATTGATGTAGTCACATAGTTGATCTGAATCAAATATTAACAGATAGATGTTACAGATAAAAATATATCTTGGCTATTATATATTATTAACAAAAAAGAATATTTTAAAGATTAAATAAGGTCTATTGTTTAAGGAGTTTTTAAGGTTTTGTTTTATAACCTTTTAGCTGGTAAACTGGAATCTTAACTGTCCCCTGTGGTGTAGGGTTTTTTTTCTACTTTGTTTAGACAGCTTAGGTTAGTTTTTTGCAGGGGTAGATAAGGTGTGTAGGGTTAATGCTTGTGTACATATTTTTTTGTTATGTTTTTCCTTGTGTGTTGTTTTTAAATTGAAAAATTAACCATTTTTCATTTGAAAAAGGAGAAGAGAAAACAGGGCACGTACTTTCCTTTCTGGCTTACAGACAGTATTATGGATCTAAACTGCACTAGGAAAACAATTCTTGGATCCAGCACAGAGGAAGACTATCAAGTCTATTGATCTCCTACAGGCACAGCTTAACAACAGGTGGTATCACATGTTCTTTTTGTAAAGGAAAGAAAACATCTGAAGGTTCCATCAATTGCCTACAGAGTCTGATACCTGTTTTTCATATAAACCCTGAACGCATGTTGAGAAGCTAAGAGCATGAAATCCAGCACTACCAAGGGCACAGAGCCCAAGGTACAACTCTGCATTACCTGTACATGTTCACAAAATGCTTTCCCAAAGAAAGAGCTCCAGAGTGCAAGTCCAGAATTGAAGCCTGAGGTGCAAAGACAAAAAAAAATCAGAAAAATAAGGGAGAATAGTTAAGCCTATTTGCCTTCCTGAAAAAGCATGATTTAACCTACTTGGAGGCCATATCCCTGTTCTGTGCAGTCTTAGTCACTTTACAGTTGTAGTGGTTCTAAATATTTCCTATCTAAGTCAGGAATCAAAGTAAGACAAGAATTACGCAGCACTGATAGCTGGTGGCTCCCATGTCAGTGGGCAATGAGTCCACTCCAAATTTTAGTCTGAACTTTAAATCATCATCATCATCATCATCATCATCAAGGCAGCTAACAATGAGTTTAAAACAGTCCAGTTAAAACAATACAAAATATTAATCAACTTTAAAAACAAATTAAACAATTTACACAGTTAAATTTACAAACATTAAAATACTAAAATATATAAAAACTTTAAAATCCAAGTCACACAGCATTTAAAAGCTGAGCCCACATCAGATTGTAAATGCCTGATGGCACAAAATTGTTTTTACATGTTGATAAGAAGGGAGGAGGGGGGGGGGCTCCTGGTCTCTTTGGGCTGTCCAAGGTGCTGAATCTATTTTGCAGATGGAGTTTGCCACTTTAGACAGCTCATTTATAATTCAGACTAAAACCTGGCATGGATTTACAACCCAACTGACACTGAAGTTGCTAACTGCCAGTATTAGCCCGTGTTACTTACCCCTAGAATTCAACTGTTGTATACAATTGAATTCTAGGGCATGATGTAGTGGTTTGAGCATTGGACTACAATTCTGGAGATCAGAGTTCAAATCCCCACTCAGCCATGGACACCCACTGAGTGACCTTGGGCAAGTCACACTCTCACAGCCTCAGAGGAAGGCAAAGGCAAATCCCCTCTGAACAAATATTGCCAAGAAACCCCCATGGTAGGTTTGCCTTAGGGTTGCAATAAGTAAGAAATGAGTTGAAGGCGCACAACATGATACATATGTGTCTGGACTTGAAATACATGTAAATAAATAGTGTCTCTGCATAGTTTGCTAGTGGTTTTTACAGTTCTAACAAAATCTATCTTTCACCGTCAAACCTGGAAGGGCAAAAAAGTTAATAAGCATTTTAACATAAGAAATCATTTTCAAGGTTCTTATCTTGACCTTTGGAAAAACTAGTGGCCTTTTATATCAATGATTACAGTAAGATATGCATTTCATACTATCAAGTGATTTAATTCATTTCTCATGTTAAACCTAACAGCCCAGATAGCATCTTTTCTGCTTTTGAAAACAGCACAAGTCTGGAGAGCTGCAGGAGAAAGAAAATAATTTAGCCATTTATTGAAAAGGCAGTTAACAGGAAGTCCAGGAAGGGAAAGAAAAAAACCCCTCAAAACTGTAGATGTCAAGGAAAAGAACTATTTAAAAAATAACCCTAAAGAGAAGAAGAGAATTGGCTTTTGAGAAGGGAAAACATTAAATGTAAGATGCTAAGTGGACCATGATAATAAGGTCCACTTTGAAGAGAAGTCAAAGAGCAGTGGCTTTTGCCAAAAGCCATCTCATACCAAGTATGTCTCAAGACCACGTTGTGGCATTACTAAGACCAGTGTCACCCCTCCCTCCTACACTATCACCTAGTGTGGTTCGTCTTCTCCGCACCACCCTAGTGTCGTCACTGAGACCACATTCTATTCCTTGGAAATGTGGAAAACTAGACCTGAACAACCTCCAGCTTCCAATCAAGGTATGTGAATTGTCACTACTGCTTAGTGTTCTTAGTGATCCAAACTGTTCTTCCACCTGTACTTGGTTAATAGAGCAATGTTTCTCCTAATGTAGGCTGCAGTCTTCATCTCAAGCAACACTGCTCCCAAGATTACTGAGTTAATGATAGCTTCAGAACAGCTGCCCCCCAGCTGGCCTAACAGGATATAATATTGTAGGGCTGGGGTATTCTCCCTACTTGGGAGCAAAGCCACCCATGGAGAAAAGGACACAACAGATGGACCACACAGCCACAGTTTAGCATTACATGTAAACTTTGGTCCTAGCTTTGAGTAAATTATGTTTTGCTGACTCTGCAGGTTGCCAGGATTATGTACAATGGCAAACTATAACCCCTTCCAGGTGTTCACCTTCTACACTGAATGGGAACCTAAGAGCTTCGGACTATCTTTTTCTCTTTGAAATCAAAACTGAGACTGTCACTAGGACCTTTTGAAGGGTTTGGTGCACTGGACTTGTGTTCTATAGCCCACTGGCCCTCTAAATCTGACATGTGGCTCACAAGAGAGACTTGGGAAACTGCTGCTATGACAAATTATACATTATTATTATCTCCTCTGAAATCACTTCAACAAATGATTCTATGCAGGGGGTTGGACTGGTTGGCCCTCATGGTCTCTTCCAACTCCATGATTCTATGATTCTATGAAATAAATGGTGTTACCCTTGCTGATTTTGTCCACTATAAAAATCAAGTTAGCTCTTGATTGTTGTTGAATTGTATTTGTATAAAATTATATAAAATGAGAGCTATCATAACCGTCCATGATAGCTCAATCTTGCAATAATGGCTAACACAGAAATGACCTCTTAGACAGGAAGTCCAGAAGCAAGGAGCCTCAAGAATGCTTTAGTCCATACCAGATACGTAGTCAAGGCACATCTGCATCTGAATTAAAGAAAATGTTGGCAGTCAAGGACAGTTACTATGTTATGATTCCTACTCTTTGTTCATTTCAGTAAATTCCTTACTGTTTCAGTCAGATAATTTTTCTTTCATGGTTCAATTTGAGGGGGTGTGTGTCATCCATTTGCTTATTCTGAACAGAAGCAACAGCAGTAGCGTTCTTTCATGCAACCTTGACCAGAGGAATGGGGAGGAGCCATAGCTCAGCAAGATGCTTTGCAGATTATACCACCAACACTTCCAGACAGGGCTAAAAACCAAATCCTGTCACAAACTCTGGAGAGCTGTTGCTGGTCTGAATTGGCAGTACTAAACAAGATGGACCATTGAGGCAGCTCCCTATGTTGCTAAAAGGAACATTGGTTCTTACCTGTGATACATTCTTTTCCAGTGGTGAGGCGAAGAGCATCCATATGCTTGGGTTGTCCCTCCCACTTGCTCCTAGTAGGCAGGTAACAGTATACTTTTTTGAACTGCCCACTGGCACGGTCATCTAGGAGGAACAACCCCCAGATGGCCAGTCCATATTATAGCCTAATGATGCAGTAGCATCTCGTGTCCGGTCGAATGTCCATGTCTCCCCCAGACTCAGAATTGTCTGTCGCTATCCAGTTGAACTGTCTGGTCTTGTTCAGCAGTCTCTCCACCCTAGGTGTCTTCCACTAAGCTTGCCCTTGGGTGGGCCCAGATGCTCTTCGCCTCACCACTGGAAAAGAACATATCATAAGTAAGAATCAACGTTCCTTTTCCCAGTGGAGAGGGCTCCAGAGCATCCGAATGCTTGGGATATGCTAAAGCTCCAACCATGGGTGGGCCTGGCGAGCTCTGTCTCCTTTCATGGCTGAAAAACCTGTTGTAATACTCTTCTGCCGAATGCAGCCCCAGCGGACTGCACCTTGTCCAGCCTGTAGCGATGCATGAAGGTTAAAGGAGACTTCCAAGTCGCAGCCTTACAGATTTCCTCCAATGGAGCGTCCCCCTCCCAGGCCGCCGAAGTCGCCACGCTTCTTGTGGAATGAGCCATAATACCCTCCGGTACCGTCGATTTAGTGACTCACAGCATGTCATGATGCAGCTTCTGATCCATCAACCCAGTGTGGAGGGGGGAAATTTCTTCCAAAAGTACTTGGCATGAGGAGATACAAACAACGCTTCAGAGACCCTAAATGGACCCGTTCTCTTAATGTACACTCGCAGGGCTCTACGAATGTCCAGAGTATGCCATATTCTTTCCAGCTCCCTTTCAGAGTGTGGACAAATGGATGGCAGAACAACTTCCTGTGATCTATGGAACGCTAAGTTCACCTTCAATTTGAAGTCTGGTCCTAGCCTGAGGATCACCGAATCCGGTCTGAAAACACTAAGATCCCTTCTGACTGAAAGAGCTGCCAGCTCTGAAATTCTCCGTGCTGAGGTGATTGCCACTAGAAAAAAAACTTTCTATGTCAAATACTTCAGGGGCACCTCTTTTAATGGCTCAAACGGGTGTACTGTTAGGCCTTCAATGCCACATGGAGATCCCAAGATGGAAATCTGTGGACTGCTGGTGGCGCCAGATTGGAGAGGTCCCTGATGAAATGGCGAAGGTGTGGATGAGTGGATACCAAAGACGCCTTCTCTGGTGGTAAGAATGATGTAATGGCCACCACCTATCTCTTTATTCTCTTTATTGTACTGGGGGGAGTCCAGCATCGGGACTGAAACTTCCCTGAAGTCCAGGCCTTTTCACCTACACCATCACCGAAAGACACGGAAGGCATAGTTGTAAATACGCTGCGTGGACTCTCGCCTGGACGCTATAATCGATCCGACCACCGTGTGGGAATATCCCTTTGCTGTTAGCATCTGCAGCTCAACCTCCACGCGTGTAGCTGAAGCCAAGCAGGATCTGGATGATGTACCTGGCCTTGGGCCAGCAGATCGGTTCGTGCTGGAATCGGAACCAAGGCTACCCTCATGTCCAGGATGTCCGGAAACCAGGCCCTTCGAGGCCAATCTGGTGCGATAAGGATGACCTCCGCCTTCTCTGACTGTATCTTGTTGATTACCCTGGGAATCAACTGGACTGGTGGGAACATGTATAGTAGCATTTGTGGCCAAGGGCAAGTCAGAGCGTCCATGTCCTCTGCTCCTTCTGTTAAGTAGCGAGAGAAGAAGTGGGGAAGTTTTGTGTTCACTGGTGATGGGAATAGGTCTACTTCCAGGCACCCCAGAATCTGGATGATGTTGTCGAACACCTCCTGATGTAGGCTCCATTTTCCTTGGTCAATGTCTGCCCGGCTGAGCCAGTCTCCTTTCAGATTGAGTGCCCCCTGGAGATGTTCCACCACTATTGAAATGAGGTTCTCCTCTGCCCAATTGAATAAGCAAGTTGCCTTCGCCATGAGGGCCCGCGACCTGGTTCCCCCCTGGCAATTTATGTGCGCCTTTGTTGTGACGTTGTCTGTGCGGATTAGGAAACGCCTTGTCCTTGATCAGATCCTTGAAGGCTATGAGAGCCAGTCTGACCGCTCTGAGCTCCAGCCAGTTGATGCTGTGAGTTGATTCCTTCATTGACCATCTGCCCTGGGCCAGGTGGGGTCCACAGTGGGCTCCCCACCATCGAAGACTAGTGTCTGTGGTGATCTGCACACTGCCCTGTCCTCTCTGTAGGGCAGGTGAAAGCCACCACTGGAGTGACGCCCGACCTCTTGAGGTAGTCTCATTGTGTGGTGTTTCTGGAGAGAAATCTCCTCCTGAAATGGGAGTAGAAACCATTGTAGTGTCCTGGTGTGAAATTTCCTGGCGTCCATAGAAGGCACTCTATCGCTGCTATCATTAGGCCCTGGAGGTGAGCCAGGTACATGATATCCACCCTGGCTGTCGGCATCACCCTCTGTACTGCTTTCTGAATAGAGCTGACCCATTCTGGAGGTAGACGGACCTGACCCCCCACAACCGAGTCCCCTAGTGCTCCTAGATGCTGAATCTGCTGGCACGGGATCAGGAGACTCTTGTTGAAGTTGACTTGGAATCCATGCCTCTGGAGAGATTCCAGGACCAGCTTGACCTCCCTTTCTGCCCTTTGTCTGGATGAGGAGCAGATTAGCAGGTCATCCAAGTAATGATAAACATGTATCCCTGAGCACTGCCAGCATCCTACCAGTGCTACGATGATCTTCATGAAGACACTAGGCGCTGAAGATAGGCCAAAAGGGAGGGCCTTGTACTGAAAATGTATGTCATTGTAACAGAAGCGAAGAAATTGATGGTGGTCCTGATGGATCGGAAAGTGGAGATATGCATCCTGAAGATCCAGAGAGGAGAGGAAATCCCCTGGTCTTATGGCTTCCAGGATGTGCCTCAGTGTTTCTATTCTGAACTTCTGCTTCCTGGCGAACTTGTTCACCCCTCTTAAGTTCAAGACCGCCCTCCACGAGCCGTTCTTCTTCGGAACTAGGAACAGGATCGATAACAACCCCTGCCCTGTTGTGACTTCTGGACCTCCTCTATGGGCCCCATCTGTAAAAGGCATTGAATAGCATCAAAAGCTGCTTTTCTGTATCCCTCTGGGACGGAGTCAGGATGAACCAATGTGGGGGTCATCGAGAAAACTCTATCTGGTAACCTTGCCCGATTGACTGCAGGACCCATCTGTCCAAGGTAGAGTTTTCCCAAGCCCCCACATAGGCCTGTAGCCTTCCCTCCACTGGGAGGGAATCGTCATTGTTGAGACTTGGTGCTAGATTTGATGGACTGGGATTGTGCAGCCTTCCCTGAGCCTCCCTGCTGGTTTCTGCGGTGGTATCTGTTATCTCCCTAACGAGGTCTGGAAGATCTGAAGTCCCTGGTACTGGAGTGGTTTGAAGATGAGGTGGCACCCTGGTGGCTCCCTGAAGCACGAAAGGGCCAGTAGCGCCTCGCAAACCTTCTCTCCTCCCATTTACGAGAGGAGGCCAACGTCTTCTTCTTATCCTTATCCTCGACCAGAATTGGTTTGAGGGATTCACCAAATAACTTCTCACCCAGGAATGGTGATGAGACCAGGTTTTGCTTTGACTTGAAGTCCACATTCCATGACTTTAACCACTCTTGCCTTCTAGCAGCCACCATCGCTGCCTGAGCCCCTGCACAATACTGGATAGAGTCCAAAGTGCTATCAGTCAAGAAAGTGGAGACCTCTGTCAGTTTGTTAAGGTCCTGCCGAATCCTGGTCTGTGCTTTTGGCACATCGTTCAGGGTGTCCTTTGACCACTGGATCGCAGCCTGGGTCATCATGGTGGCCGTCGTGTAAGCTTGAATGGCCAGGGATAGAACCTCATGGGCCCGCTTAAGCGCCACGTGCATATGTCTATCCTCTAGGACCTTCAACGTTTCTTCTCCATCCCGACAGAAAATCACAGATGAGACCAATTCTGGGACTGGTGCATAAATGAGTGGGACTTGTAGTTTTCCCATCACCTTCTTGGGAAGGGCGTACAGCTTCTTAGCCAGGCCCAGTTGTGGCTTAGCTATTGCTGGTGCCGTCCATTCGTCATAAATTAAGCACATCAGGGCAGCCGGAACCAGCATCTCCAGCACCGCTGGTTGAGAGTCAGGGAAGAATTCACCAGAAATCTCTGGTAAATCTGGATCCATCTGTGATTGTTGTGAAGTAGGAAGCTTCAGGCCTAGTGTCCTGACTGCCTTCCTTAAAAGCACAAAGAAGTCTGGGGGGAAATGGCGGGCCGAGGAGCATGAAGTGCTCACATCCTCCGCCTCTTCATCTGACAATTCCCCTTCTTCCCGGTCTGATTGGTCATTTGTGTCAGATCCTTCCCCCACTGACGAATAAAGGGACACAGCATCCTCATTGACCTGAGGGACTTCCTCCCAAACATGGGCTCTAAGACACTTGCTTGGGGGGTAAGCCAACTCCGCGTTGGAATCCGAGGCCCAGCAGCCATCCTTTTCATCGCTGAGGGGTCTGACTGGTGGCGCGGCATGGCTGGCGCAATTAGTGGTGGCATTGCTGGGCCCAGGGATCTTGTTGAGTCCCCTCCTGCCCTCGCGGCAGCTGCCTGGGCTCGGGGTTGCTTTGCCTTCTCTTTGCTGGCCCCGCCGCCTTTTCCGCCCCTACGGGGAGCATGACCCGTCTGGAGGGCCGAGGCGGGAACCGTGGGGGGTTGGAGTTGATGAGGGGGGCTGTTGGCTGAGGTGCCTGGTCCCCCCTTGGGGCAGCCTGTCGATCCCCCATAAGCTCGACTGAAACAGGCTAGCCACCAGCCAGCTTACCGTCTCCTTGGCCACTATGCTCCTCACCCAATCTGGGGCAGACGCGAGAGCTCCCTCCACCAAAACCTCAGTTCCCAGGGCATGTGCCCCACTCATGGTGTCCACCAGCGGCGGCTGGGGACAGGCACCAGATCCTCCAGTGATGTCGGGGGTGGTGGCCAGAGTCACCAACGCAGCAGAGTGTGCCCCGTTGGCAGGGGTAGTCCAAGTCTCCTTCTCCTGGGGAGGCCGTATGGCAGACTCCTCATCCCGTCCATCTCGACACCCGTCCAAGTGTAGCGGGACCGAGGTGCAGCCGGCGGCGGCTGAGGCAGAGGGCTTCTCCCCCTTCTTCGGCCTCTTCTTGCTGCCGTTGCTCTTGGAAGAGCCATTCTTGCTGCAGCATTTGGCAGCGGAGCTCTCCGTGACGACCTCCTTCCCTATGGAAGGCTCCATGGCAGCTGCTGCACCATCGCCCTGTCTGGTGGTCCTATCGCTGCCTATTACTGCAGCAATAATGGCATCAATTTCTTTCTCCCTACTCCCTTCGTGGCCAAAAGGTAATTACTAATAATTAATAATATTTTTTTAATGGGGTTCCAAGATGGCCCCAGCCATGTGGAGGAGGGAGCAAGAGAGGACAAAGGAAAAAAAACACATCCTACCAGGAGTGTAGGCAGGAAACAGACTGGCCAGCCGGGGGTCGTCCCTGCTAGATGACCTCACCAGTGGGCAGTTCAAAAAAGTATACTGTTACCTGCCTACTAGGAGCAAGTGGGAGGGACAACCCAAGTATTTGGATGCTCTGGGGCCCTCTCCACTGGGAAAATATACAGACACTCATTCAACTAACTCAAAGACACCTTCAACAAAGATGCCAGTGAAGCAAGCAGAGAAGAAATAATGGAATTATGGAATTCTTGGTTTCAATCAAAAGAAGGTGTAAGAGACTCACAGCAAAGGGTACAATGAAGGTAAGAAAAAGCATATTAGAAAAAGTATTCCTTTGGTCTCTCTTCACCTCCCAGAGGTGGAAACAAACTAGATAATATTTTTAAAAGCAATATAAAAGAGGTGAACTATGTAGGACGGTACACCTTGTCATGTATATTGTGAGAAGAGAGCACCCTTAAGATACAGGAAAGGTAAAGCAGTTCATGGCTAACAGGTGATGCAATGCAAAGGGAGACAAACTATCCACAAAGAAGGAGATGGCATGCATGGAAGCACACGCACACACACTCCAGTTTTCTTTGTCTAACGAGGGGGTTTCTCTGAGCCAATTTCATGAGATCTTCAAACAACTGCTATTCACTGAAGACTGGACAGATACATTTTTCAGGATGGATGGCCTGAAATGGATCAAATGCTATGCCAGGTTCAATCAAACAGCATATGTTTCTTGCTAACATGAAATCAAGCCAGAGTGTCTCCATCTTTGCCAACGAAAGAGCTGGAAAATATTTCAACTGTAAGAGAATGGCATTTAAGCTCCAAATTTTGTACTGCTTTAGCTCACACTAAGCATACACTGTCAGAGAAGACACGCTTCTCTCCCACTGGCAATAACAGTGGTAATAAATTCCGATTAGCTATATAAGTGGGGAGTTGAATTAGAACTGGAAAGAGAGGAATGAATAATTATAACATACTTGTACAACTTATATGAAAATGCCAAGATGACACCTGAGAGGAAAGCAGGGCTGAAACAGGGCTCACTTCTTAGCACTGTTTACATCGAACATCATAATTCAAATCACACAATTCAAGAGCAAAGGTTGGAAGAATCCTTAACTGGACCCAGTGCGGACCACTCTACCAGCACTATACTGGATCCCAACCTAATTGTTTGGAAGGAGAGAGGGAGTATTAAGTAATGCTTCAGTATTGATTATTTCAAAGAATTACACTTTTCAGATAACAGAATGACAAACGAATCATCTATGCCAGCAGACCTGCTTCAGGGCACTCCAGGAGTAATGTCCTCAAGCTTACTGAAGGTCGCTTCCCATTTAATACCATCTGCCCTCTATTTAGCGCTGGAACCTTCTGCTGTGTTGGCAGCTCTGCACAATCCCAATGTTTTTGTCATCCTGCTTGCCTTTCTCATATACACAGACCATCAGATTCCAATTAATATATGTTCACTCTGGTGACTTCTCCCGTTGGCTGCTGGGTTCTGAATTGTTCCTCTAGTTAGACCTCCCACTGTACTTGTCATTGTTTTTATGTGCTTCAAGTCAACTCCAGTTTATGGCAACCCTAAGGTGAACCTATTATACGATTGAGTTTTTTGGCAAGACTTATTCAAAGGAGGCTTGCTATTGCTTTCCTCTGAGGCTCAGAGAGTGTAATCTGGCCAAGGTCACCCATGGCTGAACTGGGATTCAAACCCTGGTCTCCAAGAGACTCTAGTCCAATGCTCCAACCACTACAGCATGCTGGCTCTCTATAGTCCTTGTTATACTCTACTGAAAGGTAGTACATCTGACAGGCTCACGGAATGGATGCTGCACTACTGCAAATCATACCTATAATGCAGCATACAGTAATTAATCTTTCTAAAGGAGAGGTTGGAAAACATTTGATAACAATCACTAACAGCTGGCATTATTTACACCCAACCTGTAGAAACAAAGATTTAGAGACTATATCAACCATGAAACTACTGGACACAATCATCTTATTTCAAGTCCCTAGAGCAGGAGCTTTCTTCATCTTTTAAAAGGGAGCAATAGGAGTCACCTGCTGTGAAAAAGACCGAACATAGCCTGACCAGAAACTGTCCATACTTCCCAAGCACACTATCACAATAAGAAATAGAAAGACTGAGATTTAGAAACAAAGCAAATTTATCTGGATCGTCTGTGAATCATTATCTTGCCATCTATACTTATGCAGCAAACAAGGCATAGGAACATTGGGGCTACTTCCATTCTGAAAGGCAAAGCAGCACAAAAGGGAGAGAAAACATTTTTTAAAAGCATGTGTTTAAAGACACACTGCAATTAAGAGAGCCTTGATGACCTTAAAACATTCTACTAGATACAAACCATCACCTTGTTGAGGGCTTAAGCAACCTTATTTAGAAGCAAGAAATTGCCATATATACCTGTGTATAAGTTGACCTCATGTATAAGTCGAGGACAGGTTTGGGAGCCAAAATTATGGATTTTGAGATGACCTGTGGATAAGTTGAAGGCAAAACATTGGGGCTCAGCATGAGGCTCCTCGGATCCATTCCGCAGAGACACGAAAGCACCAGTGTTGCCTTCAACTCCAGCCGCCCCAGATACCACTGCCATTTTCCTTCTCAGGCATTCAAAAAGGCTTTTTGCCACTCTACTCAGAGAAGGGGGTGATTCCTTTTTTTGATAAGAGTTCATACTTTACCTTAACTTTTATACACACACACACACAAAAAGGAACCATCCCCTTCTCTGAATAGAGTGGCAAAAGATGAGAGCTTAGTCCAGATGAACCTAAAAGAAGCATCAACCCTCTCTACTTTCTCTGCTGCAGCATGGCTTCTGGCCTTTCTGAATGCCTGGGCAGGAAAATGGTGGCAGCAATGGCTCTTTGGCACTTCCCCTCAAAAGGAGCACCGAGAGAGTAGAGGGGGTCGGTGCTTCTTTTAGGTTCTCCCAGGAGGGACTAAGCTCTCACCTTTTGTCACTACAGGCATCCCTCCACATTTGCAGGTTAAATTTTTATGGATTGGGGCCTGCTGTGTATGCATCCCCTTGCTCACTCACTCACACACTCAGGTGGGATGGGGAATGGGATGGGCGAGCAGGAGGAGAGAGGGAGGGTGTTGTGTGGTCTCGGAGAGGACAGAGGCAATGGAACAGGGGAGGGGAGGAGAAGAGAGCCAAGGTGGGATGGTGGCAGAAGGAGAAGGGCAAGGGCAGCTTGATTTTGATTGCCTCTTTAGTGCTCTGTTGGCACCACTACTAGGGAGAGTCACATGTATCAGGCAGGCTGAGCGAAGAGGCATGTTGCTTACTGCTGCTGTTATGCTTGCCAGCAGTTACCAACCAGGGAGAAAGAAGCATAACTAGTTTAGGCATAGGGCTAGAGCCTGAGAATGGTCGCCAGGAATGCCTGGGTGGCAATGTTTTCAAACAGCCTTGGCTCTTTGGCAGCCACCTTCTGTCAGCCATGGGCTCTCCATAACATACCATTTCTCCCCTCCTCTTCTCATCTGGTGGGAAGAGCCCACCACTGACAAAAGGTAGCTGCTGACAAGAGCCAAGGCTATTTGAAAACATCGCAGCCCAGGCACTCCTGACAGGCTCTCTCCCCTTTTCACCATCTCCTCCCTCTCAGTAGCAGGGGATGGGGAGGAGGATGAGAGAGTGAGCGAGTGCTCAGGTATTAGTAGTCAGTCTCCACTTCTCTCCATCCTCCCTCTAGACTTCCCTCCCTCTTTCCTTAGAAATCCAATATTCTTTTATGAAATTGAGGAGCAGTAGTACAAGTTCAACACTACTATTTAAAAGAAAGAAAGGCCCAGACCTGCTGAGTGCTCCCAAGTTAACCCTGAATAGTTTATTTCTTCAATTTTGTAATTTCTTGACTAAGAGCCTCATAGCTTGTTTTTCATTTGGAAAGGAAGTAAGGGAGCTCCCAGTATCACTTCATGCATATTTTTGGTCAGGTTTCTGGCTGTGGAAGGAGATTTCAGGGTCTAGGAGTGACTTAGAAGGGGGGAAACTTTGCTCTTCCCACCTTCCTTTTTAAAACAAGTGGCTCCTTCCGCCTCAAAAGTGGGATCAGAGGGGCTGGGAAGGAACATGATGCGGACACAGGTGTGGATGGGAAGGTTCAGGACTGTGCGTGGCACAACATGCGAGAAGCAAAAAGGAAAGGAGGCAAATGGGGGGAGAAGATAGAGGGTGTATATCAGGCATGGGAACAAACTACCTAGGAACCATCCTTCTTCTCTGAGTGGTAAAAGGAGAGAGCTTACTAGTACTCTATCTTGCAAGAACCTAAAGGAAGCACCAACCCCCTTCTATGCTCTTTGGTGGGCTTTTGGCATTCCTGGGTAGGAAAATGGTGGTGGTAGCAGCTATTGGGTGCTTCCCCACCATGGCAGAAAGAGTAGAGGGTTCACTTCTCTGCACTTACAGGAAAGCACCAAAGAATCATCACCACTGCCATTTTCCTGCCCAGGCATTCTAAAGGGCCATCAGAGAGAGTAGAGGGGTCAGCGCTTCTTTAGGTTAACCTGGGACAGACAAAGCTCTCACCTTGAGAGCTTAGCCTGTCCTGGGAGAAGCTAAAAGAAGCTCTGATTCCCTCTACTCTCTCCGCCGCAATGGGGAAGCACCAAAGAGCTGCCACCACTGCCGCCATTTTTCCACCTAGGCATTCCAAAAGGCCAGAAGTGGTGCAGCTATAGAGAGAAATACTTACATTGACCCATGTATAAGTCAACCCAGGTTTTCTGGGTGAGGTTTTTGTCCAAAAAAATCAATTTATACATGAGTATATACAGAATGCTGATAAAAATGCATCTGTTACAATAAAAAAGATCAGGCTGCACTAACATAAAATATATCTGGATCTAATATATCACATAAAATTCCAAAAGATGAAGAAAGGGGCATTCCTCAGGGTGTGGAAAACCACTCTAATCACACTTATGCCAACCATAAATCAATATTTCATACATTTTAAGAGACTAGAATTTTCAATCTAATTTTAATTCCTCTTTAGATCTGGCAAACTGCTCTGAGACATTCAAAATAATTTAAGTTATGAACAGTCCATAGCCAAATGGAAAAACAGCTGTCTGTCAAAATGATGGCATGGCACATAAAACCATTATGTTCTGTCCTGAACAACAGACCCGCCTGAGTTCCCAGTCAGTTACAGAATGCAATCTTTCTCAATTTGTCCCATTGTATGTATGATAAAGTGCTTGCTGGGACACGAATTGGAGGATTGTGCTTAAAATGCCAGCCATGAGGCTCACTGGGTAGTACTGGGGTAGTCTCTCAACTACCACTAATCTTTCCTATAGTCTCTCTCCTTCATAATTTTGTTTAGACACAATAATCATAATGTTTCCAAAGAACATCTGAACAATGCCAAAAGACAAGACCACAGTCAATTGGCCTTTGTATACAGCAAGATGACAAAATTTGCCACTGATACAGAATCTTCTTCTGTATCATTTGAAGTACAGAGTGCCATAGCAAGTTCACCAAGCCAGAAACACATCTAGGGCAAGAAATAAGGTTAACTTAAATAAAGCCACATTACATGCTAACAACAAAGGGCAAAAAACCACACCAGTCATATGATCATCACCATTAAATTCAGATTTCTGTCCATGAATAAATCAAGCTATGTTGATTAATCTAATATGTTTGTTTTCTATTATATGCATGATAGCTTGATTAAAATAATTGATTCTAGCAGCGATATACGTTTTGGCAAGAACCAGACAAGCAGTGGGCAAATCAGGAACATGAGACATTCATTTTGGGAGAATGGGGAGACATAAAGACACACCTTCAGTTTGCTAGTCTTCCTCTCGTCACACCACAGCTCCCAGCAAGGCAGTCAGAAAAAAGCAGAGCTAACACCGATTAACAATCCCTAGTTGGCTACAGTCAGCCCTCCATATCCACAGATTCTGCATCCACAGAGTCCACCATCCACAGCTTGAAAATATTCCCTCCCCCCGGAAAAAAATCCAAAATGTAAACCTTAATTTTGCCATTTTACATAAGGGACACCCTTTTACTATTCCAATGTATATAATGGGACTTGACCATACATGGATTTTGGTATCTACAGGGGGTGGGGTGGAGTCTGGAACCAAACCCCAACAGATACCAAGGGCCCACTGCATATATACTGTGAAGTTTTCTGATCAAAGAGCCACAGAAGCATCTGTATTTGTATTCACAGTTAACTATCTTAGATAACCTAGTCCTAATCGAGTAAATCAAGCATGAACTCTCCCTAGAAGTCAAGATGACTTAACTGAGACTGTCATACTATGGACATATCGTGAGAAGACATGACTTGTTAGAAACAATAGTGACTGGTAAAGTGGAAGGCAGCCGGAAAAGGGAAAGACCTCACTGCAGGTGGATAGACTCAATCAAGAAAGCCACGGTACTGGATTTACAAGATTTGAGCATGTTGATGATAGGGTGACTTCAGGGTCTAATTCACAGATCTGTCAATAAGCCAAAGTGGACCTAACAGCAATTAACACCACAACAGCATCACACCATGGATACTGGAAGCATGGGGCATGGAAAGAAAATTATTATACAGCTTTGGAAAGACAAATCAATTCCAAATACGCAACAATGAATAGGTAATATGCATTTTTTTGGCTCTTAATCAATGGAGAAGCAAAGAAGAGCACTGTCCAGCAGTTTTACTGAGTCACTTGATTTGAAATTACCTATTTTAGAAGCTGTCATGATGGAGTGACCAGCCCATCATGGTGCGTTCATCTACAAAATCTACAGGTCACAACAACTAGAAAATTCCACTCTCTGCTTTCCATAGCAACAGGTATTGTGGAGGGTGGGACCCTCATTTCCTAAACATGACATCACATCACCTGACCAAAGAGCCAATCCAAATCTGGAAAGGCAGAACCAATCAGACTTTTAAGTTTCTGAACTCCTTTGTTCTGGGCCATATGTATGAGCCACATGCTTGAGCCACATGGCTTGACCAGCCAGAGAGGGGACATGATAACTGAGGTCTGAAGAGCAGCCCCCCCGCATGGGCTTTATAACATCAAAGAGCCCCAAATGATAGCTGAAGCCTGGGGAAGAGACTTCCAATTGAATGACTCTGAAATACATCACAGAGACTGCTACATGGACTGCATGATTGTAAGTTACTTTTTTCTTAGCTTAGGGAATATGTC
Organism: Gambelia wislizenii; assembly: GCA_030847615.1. Classification (NCBI taxonomy): domain Eukaryota; kingdom Metazoa; phylum Chordata; class Lepidosauria; order Squamata; family Crotaphytidae; genus Gambelia; species Gambelia wislizenii. The sequence continues at coordinate 190,312,687 of JAUMIR010000002.1, read as the reverse complement.
TAGTTAGCATGCATTAGGTTTATGATTTATTTTAATACTATGGCTGAATGTATTTCCTGTAAGCCTAAGCTGAGTACCTGGAGGAGAGATTCCCCTCCATGCTAAATGTTTCATTGCTTGAACTAAAGATAAAGCTTTTTCTGTTTTTCCTAATCTTCACGGACATGTTTCTGCTTGGGCTTGCTATCTGAATTTCTCTGGGATAGATGGAAGGGCGTTGGTGATATTTTAACTTCTCGCTGCTTTTCGCTGCACTGGGGTTAAAACTCAAAGGTTTGGGATTTACAAAGGGGCAACCCTGGAGTTTCAAGCAGAGAGGCTCCAGGGTCACAGCACATGGTGGCAGCACTGTTTTTTTGGAACCACGTGGGGGAGGATGGCAGAATAAAATGGCTATTTCTACCACAGTTCAGGTGGATTCACAGGCTGTTTTCCTCTCTCTTGGGGGGTGGGTTTGCTGTGAAGTTTGTTGTTACAGCTGTTTTCCTCTGCTTCCCTGGCAGGGAGAAGGTGTGTGTGTGTCTGTCTGTCTGTCTGTCTGTCTGTCTGTCTCTGGGGGGGGGGTGTCTTCCTCCCTGACACTGAGCTGTGGCAGGCTGGTTTTCCTTCTCTCTCTGTATGCAGAAAGTTTTCTGGGGAAAAGATTGACTGCATTCTGAAAAGCTGTGGATTCCCCCCCCCCTTGAGTCTTGTGTCTTTCCAAATAGCTGCAGAAGGCAAGGGATAGCCATTTGCTTTTATTTTTATGGCCTTTGTCTGCTAAGGGAAAGGAAAGCATTCGATTGTGCTCTTTTATTGCTTTGATTGCCTCTCTGTATCCTACAGGAGAGGGGGGTTGGGAAGACTGCCTTCTTCCTTGGGTTGATTCAGCTGCAGGGGCCTGTTTTGAGGCTTGATTTAAACCTGCTTGGGTGACCAAATCTTCTTTCAGAGGGATAGTTTGTGCCCTCAGTTGGGGAGCAGAGTTGGAATTCCTACAGGGTTTTTTTTTGTTTGTTTGCTTGGTTTCTACCTCAGGGGCTCTGGTGAAGCCACAAACTCTTTTGAACTTTTCTGGCAGGGGGTTGGTGTCTCCCTTTTGTCTTCCAGCTGCTGGAAGCACACTACTCTCTGCGGGGCTTCACATATTATATATTGAACTTGAGATACATTTCTTAATTTAGTTTTGTTAACTTAGATAATACACATTATTTACAGACACATAAAGAAGTGAAGCTGGGATTTGAATTTATGGTCCACTCTCCCACCCCCTGAGTTATTTAAGTTATTAAACTACTTAAAATTGTAGTTTAATGAAGGTTTTAAAGTTTAAGCAAAAATACCTTGGTTCTTAACAGCTTCACCTGGAAATCCCACTGAAAGCAAGGAAGCTTTCTTCTAAGTCAATGTATTTAGAATTTAGGGGTGAATATGCTTAGATGGTATGCCAGATGTTGGGGAAAAAGGGTATTCCAGCTACCTTATTTGAAGGTTAATCATGCAAGCCTTGTCATGCTTATCAAATTCTATGTAAGGCTGTTGAGAAAAGAGTACTTGGCATGTTAATCTTTCAAACAAACCCTTCCTATCTAAGCATCCTTCCTTAACCTCCTCTTTATCCTGTGAAGCATCAGAAGAAATCATCATCAATACAGATTTTTCTTTTGATTTCTCATGCATTATTCCTGCGCCTGCGCAGAGCATTCGGAACCTTCTGGTATCGCTAGGCAGAATGTGCTTTGCAACATTTTGGCGGTAATTCCGCCTCTTCTAACAGTCCCTTTAAAAGGCTCTCCCGCCTAATTCCTCTCAGTTCCTTGAATGAAGCCGCAATCAGCAGCTTGAGGAACATTAAAGCATATATGCCATGTAAGGACATAGAGGGGAGGATGGGCGGGTCTGTGTGAATTCACAGAAGACCACTCGAAGATCTATGGTTACAGGTAAGCAACCTGTCCATCTTCTTCGTAGTCTCTGTGAATCACACAGCTGGGTAGACTAGCAAGCTTTCCCCCAGGAAGCGGGTATGTCCTGTTCATCAGTAGACGAGGACAACACTGTGTATTCAAACAACACATAGATTTATTGACAGCACATTCTTAAATAAATATGTAACTCATTACAAATCAGCCGATTGAACTTACTCACTGAATGGAGGACAAAAGTACAGCCCTTCCAAAGGCAGCCTCATTTCTAGAACGAGTGTCCAGTCTATAATGTGAGATGAAGGTCAGAGGTGATGACCAGGTGGCAGCGCGGCAGACGTCCTCTAGGGGTACCCCTGAAAGGAAAGCTGCTGAAGTAGAGACAGCCCTTGTGGAGTGTCCACGAACCAGAGGAGGCAATGGTTTCTTAGCAAGTTCGTAGCAAAGGGCAATGGTCGAAGTTACCCACTTCGGGAGGTGCTGCGATGAGATCAGTGCACCCAGCTTCGAGTCCGCGTAGGAAACAAATAGCTGAGGTGATTTATGGATTGGAGCAGTTCATTGTATGTAGAACATGAGCACCCTCCGCATGTCCATGGAATTCGTCCTTTGGGTTCTGCATCAACGCAGGCAGAATGATGGGCTGGTTGAGGTGGAAGCTGGAGACCACTTTTGGCAGAAAGGAAATGTCTGGTTTGAGTACCACTTTGTGTTTATGGAAGGCTGTGTACGGTGGATCCGACCGTAAGGCACACAGTTCTCCAGCCCGACGAGCAGAGGTGATGGCAGTAAGAAAGGCAGTCTTCCAAGAGAGCTGTAGCCATGGGCTCGAAGGGTCACCACTCAGCTGGGAAAGGACGAGTTTGAGACTTCAAGGTAGGGTGGGTTCGAGTACCAGGGGATGAAGGTTGATATACCCCTTCAGAAACTTTTTGACTGTTGGATCTTGGAATGAAGAGGGTCAACCCTGAGCTTGGAATTCAACTGAGATCGCTCCAGATAGCATCTAAGGGATGATATCGAGAGCCCTGTTTCTGATAGGAGAAGAAGAAATTGGAGGCAACTGACACAGAACAAGAGTCCACATTCAGGCCACGCTCAATTATGAATGCTTCAAAACGTTTCACTTTGTACAGATAGGATTTGCGGGTAAGGTGGCTTCCTAACCGCATCCACAACAGCTTGGACGTCAGGTGGTAAAACAACAGGAGGCATGGTTATGGATGGGAGAGGAGTGACAGATGTATCCTCCAGGTTGTCGAGCACAGCGTCTTGAGGTCAGGATGTCTGACCCTGCCGTCCTGAATTGTGAGATCAGGATGGTCTGGTAACTGGATGAATCACCGACCGGGCAGGTGGAGTAACGGTGTGAACCACGCCTGCCAAGGACACCATGGAGCGATCAATATTGCATCCGCTCGGTCCCAACGGTGTTTGGCGATCATTCTTGTAAGGAGCATGAACTGAGGGAAAAGATAGAGGAATGGTCCTGTCCACCGGAACAGGAACGCATCGCCTCTCGATCCCCGGGATCGGATCCTGGAGCAAAACCGCATGCATTGCTTGTTCTCTCGGGTCGCAAAGAGGTCTATTAGAGGAGTTCCCCAACAATGAAAGAGCTCCTGCACCACACGCCTGTTCAGCATCCATTCGTGGAGGGATGACCTGGACCGGCTCAGTCCATCTGCAAGAATATTCTCCTCCCCTGGAAGGTGAATGGATTGGGGAAGGAATGCCTCGATGAATACACCAGTCCCAAATTTGAAGTGTGAATTGGAGAAGCTGTGGGGACTTCGTTCCTCCTTCCTTGTTCAGGTAGTACATGACAGAGGTGTTGTCTGTCAGTAGGAGCAAGGTCCTGCCCGTCACCAGTCTCGAAGGCCCGAAGTGCCTTTTGAACTGCAAGAAGCTCTAGCATGTTGATATGGAGAATTCATTCTTTGGCACTCCAAACACCCTGGATATCGTGGGCTCTAAGGTGGGCTCCCCAACCCAGTGTGGAGGCATCTGTCGTCAGCGAGACCTCTGTTTGTGGAGGCTCGAATGGCAGGCCGGACAGTACATTGCTCAGTATCAGCCACCAGTCCAGGAAGCGATTCACCCATTGTGGCATTGTCAAGAGCGTTCTGGGTGAATCTCGCAGAGGATCGAATACATTCAGGAACCAGGCTTGAAGCGGTCGGAATCGAAGTTTGGCCAGGTAAGTGACTGAAGTGGTAGCCACCATGTGGCCCAGTAGAATTTGTACCGCATGAGCAGACAGTCTTTGGGATCGACGGCAGTCGTGGATGAGGGACCAAAAAGTGTCAAATCGGTCCCGATGGAGGTATGCTCTTGCAGTCACTGAATCCAGTTGGGCCCCTATGAATTGAATGGATTGTGACGGGGTGAGATGAGACTTTTCCACGTTGACAACAAGTCCCAGGGTGTTCAGCACATCTAGGGTGAAAGTAATGTCCATCTCGAGCTGGTGTTTGGACACCGAGACCATTAACCAGTCGTCGATGTAAGGGAAGACTATCACTCCCTGTTGTCGAAGAAAGGCGGCCACTGCAGCCATGCACTTTGTGAACACCCTCGGTGCCATGGAAAAGCTGAAGGGAAGGACGCGGAACTGAAAAGCATCGTCCTCGATCTGGAACACCAGGTACCGTCTGTGGGCAGGATGGATCCCAATATGAAAGTAGGCATCCTTGCGTCCTATGGACGCAAACCAGTCCCCTTGTTGAAGGAGGGGCAGTATAATACCTAGAGTGACCATCCTGAATTTCCCCGGGGCAATGTACCTGTTCACCCCTCTGAGGTCCAGGATTGGACGGAGTCCCCCATCTTTCTTCGCGACAAGGAAGTACCTAGAGAAAAGCAGAGGTGTTGGAGATCAGGATTGATGGGTTCGATGGCCTCTTTTTGGCGCAGCGCCTGCACCTCCTCGAGGAGCAGAGGGGAGGGTGGCGTTGGTTGTATCCGATCTGTTGGAGGCAGAACGTCGAATTCGATCCAGTAACCTTGTTATACGATCTGTAGTACCCAGCGGTCCGATGTTACTGAGGACCAGGCGTCCTGGAATGATGACAGTCAGTCTCCAAACAGGGAAGTCTAGGAGAAAGGAGATAGTCACAGTGAGGTTAAGGTGAATCAGAACCTTCTTCTGCCATGGTCCTTTGTATTATGTCTGGAGGGTAGCCTGTAACGGGAGGTCAAGCCCCAGCTCCTCACCGACGAAGCCAAAGATGGAGGCTGTTGGAATCGGGAGCGCCTAGATGATTGAGGCATGTTCCCTTGTCTGAACTGGAGGCCATAAGATGAGCCTTGACAGCCTGTACGGTTCCGTGCCGGGTAAGTAGAAGATGAGGATGATGGCATACCGTACTTGCGCACGGTGGTCCTCATCTTCTGTGTAAACTCTAGCTTCTCATTAGTGGATCCATTGAAGAGGCCGGAGTTGTCAAACGGCACGTCTTCAATGGTCGCTGCAGCTTGAGGAGCGAGTCCAGAGGAGCGGAGCCAAGCATGTCGTCGTAGGGCGATGGAACCTGCGACAGTCTTGGGAGTACAGTCTGCAACATGCCTCGCCGAGTTCATTTGCTGCCCAGCCAGCAGCTGGGCCTCAGTCTGGATAGCTTCAGCTAGCCTCCTCCTCTTGTCAGGCAAGTATTGAATCAGGGGCATCATTCTTTCCCACAAGACTTGCTGATAAGCCCCCATACATGCAGAATAATTGGCAATTCAGAAGCTGAGCCCAGCAGCCGAGTACATCTTCTTACCAATTATATCCAGCTTTCTGCCTTCTGGGTCCGATGGGGTCATTTGGGCCCTTCGTTGTCTCTTTGCTTGCAAAGCCTCGACACCACGGAGTTGGGACGTGGGTGTTCTTTTAGCCAGTCAATGTCATCGCCTGCCACCTAGTATAGGTGATCGATTCTTTTTGAAGTTGACAGGATGGAGGATGGGTTTTCCCATGAACCCTGCGCCAACTTCAAGAGGGAAGGCAGAATAGAGACGCTAGGCACCGGAGGGGCCTTTGACTTTAAGCAGTGGTAAATTGAGACCACCGGCTCCGACTCCACCTTCAACTCCAGTGCATGAGACATGCGCACAACCTGTTCGGAGAAAGACCGAACATCATCTATAGGCGAAGATGAGGCTTCGTCTAGCAGGTCAGGTTGTGGAGATGGAACGTAAGGCATGTAACTCTCAGAAGACTCGGAGGATATCGAAGAGTCTGACGCCGGAGAGGGACTTCGGTGCCTACAGTGCAGCGAAGTTGTGTGAGTCAGAGGTGTAGGAGGCAAAGGAGGCAAGGGACGGAATGGAGACACTTGTATCTCAGCGTCCCTAGACATCGGTACCAATGGCCTGTACTCCGGTTCACGAGGTGTGTCCAGTCCATGGGAGGAAAGCCTTGGTGGTGTCCATACCATGGCATGCAAAGTGGCAGCTTCAGTTGAAAGATGAAACACCGGATCAGGTGAACGCTCGCTCCGTTCTGACGTGGTGGAAATAGGTGCGCGGAAGACAGCCCTAGCCAAATCATAGGCACCATATGCTTGCGCATCCTCTTGGATACTCAATGTTGGCCTGGGCTCACCAACCTCAATGATGGATTCGGTCTGCACATCAACATCAGCAGCAGTGTGCTGAAAGAGCTCTGCCCTTGAGACGAGTAAGGCCGGAGAGTGGGCTTGAATCCGGTAGGTTATTTCCAAAGTCTCTGTTGACACATCACCCACATCAACCTCTACGATTTCCAGAGAGGGAGTTGGGGTACCCGTACGGGAAAAGGGCCGTTCCATGTCGGATCTATGAATTCGAGATTCTTCTCAAGTTGGAGCCACAGGCTCATGCACCATCGTAACGCCAGTGGCAGGTGGGTGCGGAGTCACTTCCGTGGAGGACTTAGCCAAGTCCTTCGAAGTCTCGTTGCTTCGAGAAGAGTGCTTGGTCTTCTTTTTCTTGGAGACCTTATCCTTAGAGGATGTCGAGGATTCCCGGTCCCGACTGGGGTCTCTCGGTCCTGCTCGGTCCTGAGGTGTTGCCTTCGAGGTTGAAGCGGTCGAATCCGATGAAGCTCGGTCCCGAGCTGAGGACGATTTGGCTGCATGTTTATGAGAATGCTGTGCCACTTCAGGGTCGGAGGCCACAGACCAACGGCGGGAAGGACTCCTTAATCGGTGACGCTTCTTCTGAGGGGATCGAGGTGAAACTGATCGTCCCCTCTTCTAAGGCGAGGCCAGCTGCCCGGTAGCTGAAGTGGAGGGCGCGGGTGGTATAAAGGCCTTTTCATATGGAAAGGACTTCAAACGCGAGGATCGGTGCTTGCGAGCCTGGGGTGTAAAGGCTCTACAGTAGACGCAAGCATCGACATTATGCGACTCACCCAAGCAAATAAGGCATTTAGAGAGGCCGTCCGAACTTGGCACCTTCGCTTGGCAAATGGAGCACCTCTTGAAAGCAGCTCTTGAGGCCATTTCGAGTGGCACAGTAGTAGAAGACAACCGGGGTCTAGCCGAGAGAGTCAAGATCAAAACCTAAGCCAAGGGATGAAGAGATACTATCGTCAGCCAGCTGTGTCAAGTCGAATATCAGAGAGAGCAGACAAATCCAAGGGAGTAGGCAAAATCGTAGTCAAAAAATCCAGTCCAAGTCGAAAACGAAAGTGAAAATCGACCGGATAAGCGACAGAAGGTTCCTTCAAGCTGCTAACATGGCGGAAAAAAAGGAACTGAGGGGAATTAGGCAGGAGAGCCTTTTAAAGGAACCGCTAGAAGAGGCGGAGTTACCGCCAAAATGTTGCAAAGCACAATCTGCCTAGCGATACCAGAAGGTTCCAAATGCTTTGTGTAGGCGCAGGAATAACCCAGCTGTGTGATTCACAGAGACCACGAAGAAGATCCAAAGATCCCTACCATTTTATTTGAGCAGAATTACTGTATTGACCTGTGAATAAAATGGCCCAGGTTGGGGGAGGGTCAATTTTTGGCAGACTTTTTTTTTTACTGATATGGTACTTGTAGCATTATAGCAGGCTGCAGAACACCTCAAGCAAGATAACAAAAATCTGGACTTCAGTGGTACTGAACCATGTAAAATTCATCCACTGTTGAACCACTTAATTTATATCCAAACTTTTTCCCAGATCAAGGCAGCTTACAAAAGACAGAAAATTACAATTAAAAAATACATTTGAGTATTTATACCCCACTCTTCAGCCACAAAGGCTCTCAGAGCAGCTTACAAATTGTTAAGCAATAGCACTTACGCATCTACACTGCTTTACAAGCACTCTCTAAGTGGTTTACAATGTGTGTTAGCTAATTGCCCCCTCAAGCCGGGTACACATTTTACCGACCTACGAAAGGATGGAAGGCTGAGTGAACCTTGGAGCCCTGCAGGATTAAACTCACAACATTGTGGCTGCAATACTGACATTTAAACACTGTGCCACCAGGGCTCCGTACATATAGTTAAAAACATACAAAAGTAGAAATTAAAACAGTATTAAACTAACTGCAGAATTAAAGCATCCAATAGGCATTTGTTGTTGCTGCTGCTATTGGCTGTCAAGTTGGCTTCCATTGCAAGCTCAGAGCCATGGCTTCCTTGATTGAATCAATACATCTGTAAGGTGGCCTCCCTCTTTTCCTGCTGCCTTCCACTTACTGAGCACTATCATCTTTTCCCAATGAGGCATGGGGTGTTGTGATATATCCAAAGTAAGGTATTTTGCTAAATGAGGAAGGTAATCAAGTCCTACATCTCCTTCCCACCCTGACATTCTTCCCCCGAGCACACAGTAAAACAAAATCTAAAGAATCTTGCCTGAACACCAGAAGAATGTAAAAGGTAACAGGACACTGCTCACCCCTCCATCCGATCCTCCCAGGGACAGTCCCCTCTCTGCTATTCTGTGGATGAAACAACAGTCTCCAATGAAGGCTTTGGTACATCTGTTTAGCACTGTATGTCATGTAATAACTGACAAACTAGCAAAGGAAGAAGGACCCACACACAAGGAGGGCATTTGCTAGCCAAAACTGGCCATGGAAAGCATGAAGAGAAGGACTCAGACAACACAAAGCTGGACTAAAACCCAGTCATCTTCAGGCAAGTACTGTATTATTGTGAAGATGCCAGAACAACTATTATTTCTTTCAGTCCAGTGGTCTGGAGCAGACATCCAAATGAACAAAGCTCAGAGTGTGATTTAAAACCAGGAATAGGGAAATACTATTCTGGTGAAATGCAGGAATCCATATGCAGAATGGAATCATTAATGACTCACTTGAGGGAACTTCCAAACTGACTACAGAAAATTATATGGAATAAAAAGGCACTTCATTAAAATCCTGATGGCTTCTTCCTGCAGAGCACTCACACAATGTACATGTGTAGATGAACATGTCCCAGATTACTATACCAGTTTGGTAGCTGGAAAGAAGCACTGGGATAGGGTACTCTTGCCTTGCCTTTTTGAGTAGCTGAAACTATTGTTCCATAGGGAGCACTGGCTTAATGTCAGTTAACTTACCATGATCTGTACATGGTTTAATATTATGGTAAGTAACCCAACATTTACCCTGAGTTCCCCATTTCAGACATTGTTAAGAACAAGAGTTTCACCCAACAGGGATCGGCACACCTGGAAAGGAAGAAAGCAAGGGAGGGGGGAGAACATACAGGACTGACACACACTACCAGTAGCTAAACCAGGAATAGGGATATGTGCATGTGTGTATTCACTGGTTGTTGGACTGCAGCTTCCATCAACCACAGCCAGCCTAGCCAATGGTAGGTGATAATGGGAGCTGTAGTACTACAACATCCAGAAGGTGGAACATTCCTCGACCCTGAGCAAAGTGACAGTTCAACAAGCCAAGGTACAGATGTCCAATATCACATGTCACTTTTTGAAAATCCTGTGCATAGTGCAAGATAACATTAAGGTCTGGTAAGAATAAGCCATAACAGGAAATCTGGATAAGACACTACAGTAGCACCCCCGCATCCACTGATTTGCCATCCGCTGATTCAATTACCCATGGATGGCAACAGCTGGGGGTTGGACAAGGGAGGGAGGGAATGGTTCCAGTGGCAGTGGTGGGGCACGTGGAGGCGGCCTTGGAGGCTGCGGCAGAGGCACAAGTAGCGGCTGTGGTGGGGTGCGCAGTGGAGGAGAAGGAGGCTGTGGCAGTGGCACAAGTTGTGGCAGAGGTGGGGGGTGCAAAGGAGCAGGAGGAGGAGGTCTGGGAGGCTGCTGCGGCAGCACAAGTTGTGGCTGAGGTGGGGTGTGCAGAGGAGGAGGCCTGGGAGGCCACAGCAGCATGAGTTGTGGCGGTAGCGGAGGAGGTGGTCTGGGAGGCCATGGCCTGGGGGGGCCGGGTTGCGGCAGCGGCCTGGGCCACAAGCCTCCCTCCCTCCCCCACTCCCTCCAGGGCATTTGCTATTATCCGTGGAATTCACCATCTGTGGGGGGGCCTGGAACCAATCCCCTGTGGATGCAGGGGTGCTACTGTACACTGCTATTTTTGGTCCAAATGATTGGCCTGAGGTGAGGCAAACATGACATCTTGCAGCAAAACAGCATCTGAATGTCATCTTATAAGCATCTATATTTTCCCCTTACCCATGTATGAGATCACCATAAATCAACAGGCAACTTGAAGGCGTGTGCACGCACACACACACACACACACACACAGAGGCCTAAATCATTAGGAATGGGCTGCAGGACTAGGAACGCTGACTCCAAACTCTCACTCATCTCAATGACAGCTAAAGTTACTATTGGTTTATAACTTAAGTGCACTTAATGCACATGGTGAGAAATTCACATTCCAAAGGAACCTGATGACCCCATGCCCCATAATCACTTAAACAAGATGAAGCAACTGAGAACCTTACCACTACATAAGTCTAAAAGGGCAAATTTTTCATGGACCTCTTGATCAGGCTTGATCAGCTGTCATATTTTCACTCTCAACCTTAGTTTCCAGTTGGGAGTAACAGTAACCTACCTCACAAAGGTGTCAAATGGGAGTAACAGTAACCTATCTCACAAAGGTGTCAAAGGCAAGCACAATAAGGAGCATTAAACACTTTTCATACTAAAAGTTCAGCATAAATCAGAGTGGGCAAGTGAGGCCTGCCAGATATTTTTGGACTTCCACATCTATAAACCCTCAGTGTTGGCTAGGACTGATGGAAGCTGTAGACCAAAAACATCTGGAAGGGCACAGCTGCCCACCCCAGACATAAATGATCACTACTAATTAGATATTGCTAAACTAGGAAATTTGCCTCAGATTGCAATCAGACCTCACTCAACTTTTTCCTGAAAGAATTTTGAAAGACTCAGATAATTCCAGGCTGTGGGGAAACTACTTGTATATTTGCAGCTGCCATCTCACTGAACTTTTCCTTCCCTCCCCCCACCCACAACAACAACAACAACAACACACACACGAAGCCAGGTGTCTACTGTACCATTTGAGAAGAAGGAAATAGAAAGGGACTGCAGCTGTGGAATCAGAAAGGTGGAAGGGACATCAGCCATTGTTGAGGGCCTGCAGATGCTCTACTCTCCACCCCAACTCCCTTGAATTGGCTCCTGCAGCTCCTGACTGTCCTTTCCCATGGAAACTAATGAGCAAGACCACCCTTAGTTCTAATGGAGGAGGTTAGAAAAGAGATATAAGCAACAAATGTGGGGGATAGGATTGGTGAGTACAGCTCTCATGAGTCCTGCCCCATAGTTTCCTTCCAATAATGAAACTGCCAGTGCAAAACCAGAGGGTACAGGTAGGAAGCCTGGACAGACTTGCCACCCAGTCCCTAAGATATTCACCCCTTTCTACCTTCCCCTGAGAAGGTAATGACAGAGGGGGTGGTACTCTCCTTTAGCTCAGTTCAAGATTCAAGTCAGAGGAGAGCCTGGGGGTCGGTTTTCCATGGCTAGTGTGGGCAATCTTCACCAACATTTCTATTTATAATTTCCCTCTATATAGACAATGTGCACATAGGTGTAGTTGTTTTTACCTCAAAATATAATGAAGGGAAATAAATGTTTTCTTATCCCTTCCTACCTCTAGATATCATCCTCTTATCTTGGGTGAAAAGCCTATGTGTGTGTGTATGTGCCTTGAAGTCACATGTCAAATTATGGCAACCACATGGTTTTCATAGGGTTTTCTTAGGCAAGGAAAAACTCAGGTGGTTTTGCTAGTTCCTTCTGCTAAAATATAGTCTAAAGCACTTGGTATTTGTTGGTAATCTCCCATCCAAGTACTAAACAGGGCTGACCCTTCTTAGCTTCCAAGATCAGGAGGGATCTAGTGCTTTTAGGTTATAAACAGCAATAATTGACATTTTATTACAGCAACACTGATACACACCTTTTAAAGTCTTCAATAAAGCAAGTTTGTATCTGAAAAGAAAATTTACCTACGGATTTTCTCAGCTTCCTCCCTGTTGATTATGGCATCTGTTATCCCTCTTCCACACTTCCGAGGGGTGCAGCCTGGAGGACAGATGGAAAAGACAGCAAAAAGTGTTTAAGCATCCTTTACCTATGCTATATGCCTTCAAGGTATTCCATAATCAAACACATGCCCTATTTAGAAATCTGCCTGACATCTACAATGGCATTGCAAAGCATGGGTGGCATTTACAGATTTTTGTGCCGTGTGTTACATTGTTTACTGAAAGGTTGTCACTTTTTTAAAAACAAGAAGACAACCCCCCTCACCTGTTATTATACAGTTGATGATAGAAAACATATAACAATGAGCTTCTGTTTCCCACAGTTCTCTGTCTATCCCTTCCTTTCAGGTTACTGACACATTTTAACTCTCTTAGGTATTAAAACATTCAGTTATCACTTTCATATCTACTGATGTGCCTGCTGGGATGGATTTTACAGAACACTTGAAGATTTTAGCTACTGTATTATGAACATATTCCTAACCCTCACAATTGCAAAGAAAACCTTGAAAGAAATCACTACAAGAACATCATCTAAACACCACCCACAAACCAGAAAGAATATTAATGGGAATCATACTCATTTCCACATTCAGTTCATGTATCCTAACCACAGGCTGTGGCAACTGTTGAAGAGTTGGCAGAATTTGTGGCCCCTCTCTCCTACTCAAGAGTAGGAGGCAGGAGGGGCAACCCTGCACATATCCTAACCTCACAATCTTATGCATTGTTTATGGCATGCTCTATGCTTCCCTTTGTTTCATCACAATCTTGACATTACCAATTTTAAATCAAATTCTGAAAGAGAAAAAAACTGCATGATTACAAATGCTAAATTGAGTTTCCTGATTGATCAACCAACATTACGCTTCTGATGCCCACCCATCCCTACTAGCACACAGTAAACACTCTCAATTTGTTCACTAGCTCATCCACTCCATGTACAAGAATACTACATTAATTCTCCCTTTCAATATACTTCATTATCGTCTGGCTCTTGTGAATAAACAGGAGGGTTAGATGTGCTACTGGGAACACTGCTCCATTTGCAATAATTAATTTCCAAAGCTAAATTACATAAATTATTCTTATGGGTGTTTAGATTTTTTCCCCCAGAAACAACATGAGTGGAGAAATAAAAACAATTTTAAAAACGTTAACTAAATTCTCTTGGTTAATCTATTAGAAGAAGTCAATTTGGTGCATATGAGCAAACTGCATCAGATTTTAGTTACCTGCATAGCTTCTAACAGCATGCAGGATATCTTGCAAAACACAGGCTTCTTGGAAGTCTAGCAGGCTGGAAGTCCTTCTTCATGACAGAGTTTTAAACTGACCTTGAAGATTAGAAAGTCACTATCTGAAACCAATTCAGCCATCTTTATTTCTCTCATTACTGAACAGACGAATGCAAGAACAAAATATAAAAGACAAAATGCTCCAGCTACCCAAAGTTACTAGTTATTTCCATAAATACACAATCTAAGTTCTTCTAGTCTATTGAACAATCAAGACATACATCTGTAACTTTTCTGTTTTGTCTGAGTGGATCATCTTAATGATCCAGTCCATCTGTTTTTCTTATCTGGACATTTACAACACCATCTCAACTCTGTAGAAGCTACCAGGGAAGAAAGATTGATTAAATGCCAGTGGAAGTGAGCAATAAATACTGAGTTATAAGGTTGATCTTTGAGAATAAATGAGGCCCCTGAGAGTTAACTTTTTCCACAGTCAGGAGGAATCTTAGAAGAGTAAGAATAGCAGGGTGAAAACAGGAATATATTTCTAATACAGAATATGTAAAACTGGTATTTTGTTTAAGGGAAAAGGAAATCCTTGGAGCTTTGGCATTAAAATCCACATGTTAGAGAAAAACTCTTCAGTGTGTGGAGGAAGAGAAAGCTCCTGGGCACAAGTGAAAAGGGTTGACTTCTGTTCTCTTCTACAGTCAGTCAGAAAGTGACACCTCCTGATTGCCATTGAGGGAACAACTCTTAAGTAACAAAGAAACAAGTTTCACACCATCAGGAAACAAAAAGCTACAGGCAGTCAGAGCAAGAGGGCCTAAATACCCTAAAAGATCCATCTCCCATCTACCCTTGGAAGCTAAACAGGGTCAGCCCTGGTTAGTACTTTGGTGGGAGCCCATCAAGGAATACCAGGTGCTATAGGTTATATTTCAGAGGAAGGAACTGGCAAAACCACCTCTGAGTATTCCTTGCCTAAGAAAACCCTGTGAAATTAATTGTGTCACCATACCTCAACAAGAGACCTGAATACACATATATACACACACATAAATTCAAAGTAGAAGGATAAAATAAATCAGAAGATCACGTAACTCTCACTTGCAAACACAAATGCATAGATGAAGACTACGAACATGTACAAAAGACAATTTTATGACGACTTTGAGAGATGTGGCTGCAATAAAGGCAGAAAGAGGAAGGAAAAGGCCCTACCTGCTAAAATATTTGTTAAGAAACTACGTAAACCCTTTCTTCTACTTCTGAAGTTGCACTATGACACAAACAAGGTGTTATGAAGTGCTCTCATTTTCTCCATCTCTGGCTTTTCTTCGCAAACGAAAATTCAGGAAGGACTCATCCCACGCTTTCTGCAAGCGTGCTGATGACTAAAAAGGCCAATCCAAGATAAACAAGTCCAGTTGCAGAAAGCACAGCAGAAGGTCACCTTGGGTGATGTTTCCGTGTTGCGATTCTTTCTGCGTTGTCGTTTCTCTTCAGGACTTGTTCGGCGTGAGTTCTCAAATAAGGCTGCAGCATTGTGGATAGTGCGTCTCCATGCCTCCCGATGTGAGGCCAGGGCAGACCTGGTCTTTTCTCCATAGACACATATTATACGTGTGTGTGTGTGCATGTATTCATATCTATACAGCCTTGCCACCATAACTATGGAACGGTCTCCCAAAAGTTATTTGGGCCCCCATTTGCCTGATTTTAGAATTGTTCTATTCCAACAAGGTTGTGGTCCCCCCTCCTCTTAAAAGCAAATGAAAACAAAGCATGTGCTTACCAATATGGTTCTCATTACCCTGTTTTACGGCTGTGCTTTTATACTGCTACTTGTTTATTCTTACTGTGAGAACTTTGTAAAAATGTTATTGTGATTTATGCTTTTAGTTGCAAGCTGCCTTGATTTATTTTATTGTAGGCAGGTGAGATATAAATGTTAAGATCAATGAATAAAGATGCAGCGGTCTCCTAACCAGCGTGCTATTACTCGCACATTAGTAAGCTGTTCAAACAACTGCACTTAATTCTACACAGTGACACTAAGCAAAAAATTGGAAAGAGCACACCTCCATGACCAGAGTGATGGATAAACTCTCTGAAAGTGGCAGAAGATAAATTACAGCTACCAACACTGTTCTCAAGGGAGTACCAAGCTGGATAAGATCTGGATGATGAGCATCAAGTTAGATGTTATATTTATTTAACCAGATAATCAGAAGCGTCTGCAAGTGCAACACATCCAACCTGAGGTTACAGAACAAAATACACCATCATTAAATACCTCAATGGCGCCCTCACGTGGGAATCTGGTAAAATGAGATTGAGAGATGCACAAAAATTCAGGAAAACTCTCCTGGCTCAGAATAAAAGTTGATCTAGTCCAGTACTCTCTTCTCCAGAAAGCCCAACCAGAAGCCTACTGGATGATCACAATGCATGAAGAAATTCTTCTACTTGTATGTCCTAAATCTCCATCATCCAACTTCATTAGACCACCTCAGGTTCTAGTATTATGGAAAAGAGGGAAGAAATATCTCTATGTGCTTTCTGTACCCTACAGACATTTTTCTAAGTTAGCTTGTTCCAAAAGCATAGCCTTTCTACATAAGGAAAACTTCACCTTCTCCATTCTTTTTGGTTGCCCTTTTGAGTTGTACCACATTTGTATTACAAATGTAGTTGCGCCGCAGATTTCTATAAATCCACTATAGCACTGAGTTTTATTTTAGATCTCTTTCCTAATGACCCACTAACTAACATAGAAATTACTTTGTTCACAGCTTCTTAGTTAAACATTGGCTTTGCACAATCTACTCACAGTGTGGTGGAGTCTCCTTCTTTGGAGGTCTTTAAACAGAGGCTGGATGGCCATTTGTCAGGGATGCTTTGATTGTTTTTTCCTGCATGGCAGGGGGTTGGACTGGATGGCCCTTGTGGTCTCTTCCAACTCTGATTCTCTGAGAAGTCTGAGAACCCTCAAAAATAAATCCTGATCACTCACATACACAGCTACAATCACTGCTGGAGCTCTTTGCAATCTGTCTGCTTTTATTACCCTACATATTTTGTTATCATATGCAGAGCTGGCCACCCCATTAGGAAATCTGCATTATCCAAAATGTAACACATTTAGCCAATATTCAGTCTGTAAAATCATTAATGAAAACATGTTCACATGTCCTAGTCTCCCATCAGTGGAAGACACTGTAAGCCTCAGATTCTTTTTGTTGTTGTTTTCCAAACTGACTAAAAGCAAGCCAAAATAATGCATATGACTAAAAATGCATGTTTTTTTTAAAAAAATGTGCTCAAGTACCCTTCATAGAAGCATAGAGTTGGAAGAGACCACAAGGGCCATCCAGTCCAACCCCTTGCCATGCAGAAATACACAATCAAAGCATTCCCGACAGGTGGCCATCCAGCCTCTGTTTAAAAACCGCCAAAGAAAGAGAGACTCCACCACACTCCGAGGCAGCGCGCTCCACTGTCAAAGAGCTCTTACTATCAGGAAGTTCTTCCTAATGTTTAGGTGGAATCTCTTTTCCTATAGTTTGAGTCCATTGCTCCATGTCCTAGTCTCTGGAGTAGCAGAAAATAAACTTGCTCCCTCTTCAATACGACATCCTTTCAAGTATTCAAACGTGGCTATCCTGTGACCTCTTAACCGTCTCTTCTCCAGGCTAAACATACCCAGCTCCTTAAGCCGCTCCGCATAGGGCATGGCTTCCAGACCTTTCACCATTTTGGTCACCCTCATCTGGACACATTCCAGCCTCTCAATATCATTCCTGAATTGTGCTGCCCAGAAATAGACAGTATTCCAGGTGAGATCTGACCAATACAGAATAGAGTGATACCATTACTTCCCTCAATCTACACACAATACTCCTATTGATGCAGCCTAGAATCACATTGACTTTTTTAGCTGCTGCATCACACTGTTGAATCATGTTCAGCTTGTGGTCCTAGAGCCCTTTCACACATACGGTTGTCAAGCCAGATGTCCCCCAGCCTATATAATTTTTTCTGCCTACATGTAGTACTCTAAATTTGTTCCAGCTGAAATTCATTTTGTTAGTTTTGGACCAGGTCTCTAAACTGTTAAAAATCATTTTGAATTCTGTACCTGTCCTCTGGGGCAGCGCTCTTAAGCTTTTCTTTACCAGGGACCCCCTATAAATATCTTTTGTTCCCAGGGACCCCCAAGACAACTCAAGATTTAAATTATTAATTATTATTATTATTATTATTATTATTATAATACAACTATACCATCCATTAAACCTTTCCTCAGAGGAACTGGAGGGGAAGACTTTTCTCCTGCTTCTTCCTGCAAGCCTGTGGCTGGAGCAGATTGAACTGCAATGTGCAGGCTAAGCCTGCCAGCCAGCCTTTGTCTTGGCTCCTGTCACATGGCCGCCCCACTGCCTTTGCAGACCTCTAAGGACATCATAGACCCTTGAGGGGCTGCAGACCTCAGGTTAATAACTACTGCTTTGGAGTATTTGCTACCCCTCCTAATTTGGTGTCATCTACAAATTTGATCAGCATGCTCTCTATTCCCTCATCCAAGTCATTTATAAATATGTTGAACAGCACTGGGCCCAGGACAGAACCCTGTGGCACCCCGCTAGCCATTTCTCTCCAGGATAAAGAGGACCCATTGGTGAACACCCAGTTAGTTGGAAAACATATTTTTATAAATGTGTACATTAGTAAAAGTGTATACCAAAATAGCATTAATTTCCATGCAGGAAGGGTGGGTGGGGGGGATATCTTTCATCCCAACAGGGAACTTGGAAGGGACCAAAATGCTGGTGGGATTCTGAGAAATGCAATGAAAATAAATCTGACAGATTTTCACATCCCTGCACCTCACTCTGAAATCTACTGTAACAACTGTCCATTTATTTCTACTTTCTACCTGTCTTCTTTAGCTGGTTACGAACCCATAAGACCACTTGTGCTCTTATTCCCTGAGTAAAATGTTTGCTCAGGAGTTTTTGCTGAAGGACTTTGCCAAAAACCTTTTAAAGCCAAGTTCTACTAGAACAATCCTTTCTATGTGCATGTTTATACATATTATATAAAGAAATTCCCACAGATGAGTGAGTAGAGATGTGAAAGCCTAGAAAAAAACTGGGAGGAAACAGTGTGTCCCAAACCCTTTTTTCCCCTGGAATAATTGAAGAAAATGGATTATGGAATATTTTCTTTTAGAATGATGGCCAAGTGTTTAAGAAAAGATGTTCACACATTTAATCTCCCCAAATGATTTCTCAAAATTATGTAAGAAGAGCTTGATATAAGACTATGTACAGTACAGGTTGAGTATCTCCTTATCTAAAATGCTTAGGACTAGAAGTGTTCTGTATTTTGGTTTTTTTCAGATTTTGGAATACTTCCACATACTTAATTGAGGTATCTTGGAGATGGGACCCAGGTCTAAACACAAAATTCATTTATGTTTCATATACATCTTACCTGGGAAGCATCATCTCTTCAGATGCCAAGATTGACAAAGAGATCGATCACAGATTAGCAAAGGTATATAGTGCATTTGGAAGACTTCACAAAAGAGTCTGGAGCAATAAACACCTGAGGCAAAGCACAAAAATCAGTGTGTATAGAGCCATTGTACTGTCTATCCTCTTTTATGGATCTGAAACATGGGTCACCTATCGCCACCACCTACGACTCCTCGAGTGCTTTCATCAGCGCTGTCTACACACAATCCTAAATATACACTGGACTATGTGACAAATGTTGCTGTCCTTGAGCAAGCAGGGATCACCAGTATTGAGGCCATGATACTGAGAACGCAGCTGCACTGGGCAGGGCACGTTTCTAGGATGGAGGACCATCGCCTCCCAAAAATACTGCTCTACGGTGAACTCGCCACGGGTCAGCATAAGAGGGGCGCTCCAAAAAAGTGATACAAAGACTCCCTGAAACAACATCTCAGGCTCGGCCAAATTGATCACCAACAGTGGTCCGCCCTGGCCTCACATCGGGAGGCATGGAGACGCACTATCCACAATGCTGCAGCCTTATTTGAGAACTCACGCCGAACAAGTCTTGAAGAGAAACGACAACACAGAAAGAATCACAACCCAAAAACATCACCCAAGGAGACCTTCTGCTGTGCTTTCTGCAACCGGACTTGTTTATCTCGGATTGGCCTTTTTAGTCATCAGCGCGCTTGCAGAAAGCGCGGGATGAGTCCTTCCTGAATCTTCGTCTGCAAAGAAAAGCCAGAGAGAGAAAGAGAGAGAGACATCTTATACACATAGCCTGATGGTAATTTTATATAAAACATGTTTAATAATTTTGTGCATGGAACAACGTTTGTGTATGCTGAACCATAAGAAAGTAAAGGTATCACTACCTCAGTCACCCATGTGGTCTATTTTGGATTTTTTAGTATTTCAGATTTGGGAATAAAGGATACTCCACCTGTGTCACTTTACTACAATTTCTTGTCTTAATTCTCTTTTCTCAGTTTGTTTTATGGGAATGTGTCCATTATAACTGAGTGAGATTTGGCAGTATAGCCTAGAATTTCATTTCTTGACACCATAGTTCGGTCTACCACGGCACAGTCCAACTGTTTGGAATCCTGTCCTGGAAAAAGAAGTTTGTCCATAACTACCTGTCCCAGATCTATTGCAGTGAAAACAGACACACTTTATTCTGTCTCTCTGCAATCTTATTCTTTTTAGCACAATGCTTCCCCTCCTGTTGTTCAAAAATCCAACCACCACTGCAACTGGTTTCTTGGTTCTGAAGTACAGTATATGAAGAATTATCAGTACTCTTAATGTTTTAGCAATATAGTCCTCAAATTATTTTCTTGCATCCCTTATTCCTGTTTGTTCGTACAGAAAACCATCCCTCTGGTTTTCTTAATTCCACTAAATCTATATATATAATTCTCTTGAGTATGTTGCCTCTTCCAGTGTGCTGACTGGCCACTTAGGAAACATACCCAACCACTCCCTCAGCCAATCACCACCCACATGCAAATCTATATATTCTAATGTCATACTGGGAGCGACAAAACAATGTGCTACAGTGTTGGCTATAGTTACTAAGGCTGCAGACCTTTTCAGTTCACCAATGTCTAAGGGCTGCACAATTTCCACTTATGATCTAGGTCTACACAGTAATATATCCATTCCCACTGCAACAGGACCCAGGCAGTCAACAGGCGGAGGGACCCCGCTGCTGAGTCAGGACCCAGGCAGTCAAGTGATGATGGCAGTGGGAAGCCGCTGCTGCTGCTGCTGCAACAAGACCCAGGCAGTCAACTGGCGGCAATGGCAGCAGGGCAACAGAGCGAGTCACCCTCAGCAATTCTGGGAAAAGTGTGGAATGCTGAGAAGGGGGAGGAGGAATTCAAATCCACCGGCCTACCTTACAGGGTTGTCTTGAGGTCTACCAGGCGTGTTTTGGGGAGTTTCTTAATGGCGTATGGTACGCTGTGTCTGGCTAGTTTCCATTAAATCCACTACAGCTATGATCTTCTTTAAAACTATGTGAACCAGCAGCACTCTGGTTCCATTCCGTTTCAAGTGGAGTGCTTTTGTACAGTAAGAAGAATAGCTGCAAAGCTTAAAAACTCTCATTACAAACCTTCTCCTATCAATACTTCTGGCATATATCTCCTATACCAATATTAAGCCACTGAAAGCCAGTGATCTAGATTCATATACTGAACATCATGCTACATCCTGTACAATTCCAGGAGTGGTGGTTAACAATAATCTTTAAATTGCCAATAGAATTTTAGGTATTGAGCATATACTAGATGTCAAATATATTCACAGAAAGACACATAGCCCAATGATACCCCAGGTCAACACAACTACCTATTAAGGCAATAGGATTTTGCATACAGGATGGAACTCTACCATATGCAAGGCAGGTTCAGCCAAATACCAAAAGTAATTAAAACTAAAGACCTACAACAACATACTTCTGAATAGACACAGGACTGCACTGAAAACATCTGAGATTATTAGATTTAACGGGTTTTTTCCAGGCTGTGAGGCCGTGTTTGGGAATAGTTTCTTTCTGATGTTTCACCTGCATCTGTGGCTGGCATCCTCAGAGAATGGTTGGGTAGGAGTGTGTCTGGGGTTTATATGCTGTGAACCCCTGTAGAGGAGTATATGTAAATTTGTGTAATTGAATGGTTAGTTTCTGGGTATAGGAAATGCAAGGCTCATTAGTGTCTGTCTGGCCGATGGTTGGTTGATGGGCCATTATCTGCTGGGAATCCCCATGTCCCTGGGTGGAATTCCTTTGTAAGTGTTGAGTTTTAATTCTATTGTATTTCAAAACTGGGTGCAAGATTTTGTTTATTTTTAAGGTTTCTTCTTTCCTGTTGAAGTTGCCCAGGTATTTGTGGATTTCAATAGCTTCTCTGTGCATTCTGACATGATAGTTGTTGGCCTATTTCTGTGTTTTTAAATAACATTTTGTGTCCAGGTTGGTTTATCACATGTTCTGCTACTGCTGATTTTTCTGGCTGGCACAGTTTGCAGTGTCTCTCCTGTTCCTTGATTCATGTTTGCACACTGTGTTTAGTGGTCCCTATGTAAACTTGTCCACAGCTGCATGGTATGTGGTAAACCCCTGCAGCTGTGAGATGGTCTCTTTTGTCCTTCGCTGAGCGTAGCATTTCTTGGATTTTTCTGGTTGGTCTATAGATTGTTTGGAGGTTGTGTTTCCTCATCAGTTTCCCTATTCTGTCTGTGACTCCTTTGATGTATGGTAAAAATACCTTCCCTTTGGGTGGTTGTTTTTCTTCTTCATTCCAGTGGTTTGTTCTGGGTCTGGCTGCTCTTGTGATGTCTGATCTGAAGTAACACTCTTCTCTGAAGATGCCAGCCACAGATGCAGGTGAAACATCAGAAAGAAACTATTCCCGAACACGGCCTCACAGCCCGGAAAAAAAACAAGGTAAATCTATGGATGCCGGCCGTGAAAGCCTTCGACTTCACATCTGAGATTATTTATTAATAGTCTCCTACACTCTGTTACACTATACAATGTGATCATGGGACATTATTTGAAAAAGATTGACTCCAAAACCTAAAAACCACAGACTACCTCTTCTGTTTTCAAGATTTTACCTAGAGTAGAATGCACCCTATCGGCAACATAAGGAGTAGAATTTAGTCCCAGAAAATGAATCCTCTGGATTCTGTATTAGACAATACTACATACCTAGACAGGGGACAGTAGGGCATAAGAAGAGAGCAATAGGTTTATTCAGTGTAGCACTTTTCATTCATTACTCAGTTGAAAGGAATGGGGGGGGAATGTAAAAATGGTATTACAGTAAAAGGTTTAAGGCACAAAAGGCTTCCAAAGTGATAGGAGGTATGAGGGAGTTTAGAGTCTTGCTCTGCTCCTTTTTGTCTAAGTTCTTAGAGGAGAGTGGTTACAACATATAAGTACCTTCAAAACGCTTGTGGCTATCATAGTCCTCTGAGCAGGGTATCTCGATGAATCTGTCTGGTAGGCTTTCACCATGATGGGCCAAAACTTCTGTAACTCCATCTTCGCTGAGAAAATAGCTCCCACTCAAGAGGTAGCCCAGCATGGCAGATGAGAAAAGGAAAGCCACTTTCAGCCACTTCCGGCGAGAGTCTTTGGGGATATTACCTTTTACACCACTGAAAAATAAAACAAAATACCCTTGTAAGAGAACAGAAACTCTAAATTCAGTGATCCATCCTAATCATAAAGTGCAAACCCTAATTTAATCCTCACCTGAGGGTCTTGCAGCCATAAGCACAAATGAAATGAATACTGGCATGGGAGACAGGAATGCCAAGGGAGCATGACAGCTATTTGAACTAAAATGCAGACACATAGGTGTTTTTAAATCTTGAATTGTTTTCAGCTGTTTATGTTGTTTTATTTTTTACTCTGAGATTCCACACTAATGGATGGAATATAAGTATTATAATAAATAAAAATAAACAAAGTATGTGATTGTAACGTGTGTGTGTGTGTGTGTGTGTGAAGAACATAGGCTGAAAATCTTGTTTTGAGTATAGGCTTCACAGCCAGCCTGCTAAGCAGACTATATACATATATATATATGTATATGTATATATGAATGAATCTAAAGTGAGGCTGGCAAGCATGTAATCTGACAGATGGCTATTGGACTTCTATTAACCAGTTTATCTCCTGATGAAAGATATCAAGAGGCAAGATCCAGAAATATCAGGAGAGCCACTCATGCAGAAGCTGGACCTCATTGTAAAACTAGGAGGGAAAGTCCTAGATCAGTATCATTTCAAACATTTGCATTTCTTCCCCATCTATAAACAAGGTGGAAACTACATATTTTGGGACAAATTCAAATGCACCCCAGCACAATCCTGTACTGTACAGTGAACACATCTTCAGTTCCCAGACCTCATTCACCACTAGCAGCGAATCCATCAACCTGTTTCAGCACTCAGCAATAAACAGCCTGTATGAGCCTGGTAAAAGATTAATCTTGACAATTCACTCTTCATGAATAAGACATAGCTCACTATAAATATCTGTTCCATTGGGTTCCATGGAGAATCTGGACAAAGTCATATAATCAGCTGCAGAAGATAAAAGGCAAGTGTTTTATTTATTAAATGTTTATTTTACCCTTTCCCTAAAGAGCTCAGAGGAACACCCCCACACTTTCCTTTTATTCTCAAAATAACTTGCAAAGTAGGCTAGGCAGTGTGCAGAGCCCAAAATCATCTGGTTAACTTTGTGGCTGAGTAGGGACATGAATCCAGTTCTCCCTGGTCTAAATCCAACACTCTAGCCATTCTTCTGTCTTGAAGAATATTAGAAGTCAGAGTCAGTCAAGAAAAAAGAACACTACGCCCATGAAGAATGATAATGAGGTAGCATTATGTAATGGTTTGAGCACTGGACCATGACTCTGGTGACTAGGGTTCAGATCTCCACTCAGCCATGGAAACCCACTGGATGGCCTTAGACAAGTCACACTCTCTCAGCCTCAAAAGACAAAAGCAAAACCCTTCTGAATAAATCTTGCTAAGAAAACCTCCTGATATGCCCCCCTTAGGATTGCCATATGTCAGAAGGCACACAACAACATCAACACTGGAAAGCCTGCTGCATATGTTGGACCTAAGAAGAGAGCTTGCACGTGTGTATACTGTATATGTTTGCCCATCCATATCCACAGGATGCCATCCATCCATCCATGCACACAAGCAGAAGAACTGAATAAACAGTCCCACCCAGTACCCTTTCACACAAATGCACACATAGTAAACCAGTGTTGGCTTGTAATTTCGCTTGAGTGCTGCCACCTGTAGTATTATTCCAAATACAGCAGGTCAGTGGAAGTTGTGTCTCTCATGATCCAGTCACCAATAACACTTCCATAGGGTCTCTCCAGAGTCATGCTCCAATGCTCAAACCATCACATCATGCTACCACATTATAATTCTTCATGGGCGTAGTATTCTTTTTTCTTGACTGACTCTGACTTCTGTCTAGTATTCTTGAAGACAGAGTAATGGCTAGCCTGTTGGATTTAGACCAGGGAGATCTGCATTCATGTCCCCATTCAGCTACAAAGTTAACCAGATGATCTTGGGCTCTGCACAATGCCTAGCCTACTTTACAAGTTATTCTGAGAATAAAAGGAAAGCGTGGGGCTGTCCCTCTGAGCTATTTATTTATTTAATTAATTATTATTACATTTATACCCTGCTCTTCAGCCACAAAGTCTATCAGAGCGTCTTACAAATGATCAATTTAACAGTTCCCTGCCCTCAGATGTACAATCTAAATAAGACATGACACATAAGGAAAAGGAAATGGCAGTGGCAGTAGGGATTAAATTCAGTAGATACTGCTGGTTCTTCTCTCCCTCCAAGGCAGGGCAGTGGCAGCTGAGATGCAGGGAGGGCCTTTCACCTGTTTCTGGGCCCACACCTGATGGAGTTCTGCCTGCCTCTTTAGGGAAAGGGTAAAATAAAAATTCCGTAAATAAAACATTAACGTTATATATGTATTTAAACTCATCTTGATGATGTTGCATCTAGATCTGCAAGTGGTATGGAAGCTGTGTGCAGACAGACACAGTAAATCCTACATCCCTGTTTTCTTGAAAACAACTCTGGCTGAGTTCAAGCCTCCCTGAGCTTGATCCTCCTAGGCAAGAGGCCCCAAGGGAAATTTAAGAGAATAGCCAGGGAAAGGATTTATTTAGTTAATTTAATTTATCTGCCATCTTCCTCCCAGAATGGGACCCCAGGCAGCTCACAATATATAAAATACAATTTAAAATGCAACAATTAAAAATTGCAAACAACTATTAAAATCATGATCCTTTAAAACATAATATAAAACATATAAAAGTTTTAAAAATTACAGAAAACACACACACACCAATAAAAAGCCTTTGTACACACAGCCACAAATTAAATACCTGCAGGAATAAAAACTTATCTGCCAAAGGAAAGTAGGATACAGACTGACACAGTAAATCCTACATCTGTGTTTACTTGGATCCTCCTATAGGCAAGAGGCCCCAATGAAAATTAAGGAGAAAAGCCAAGGAAAGGATTTACAGTTGTCCCTTCATATTTGCTGGGGTTTGGTTCCAGGACCCCCCACCCATGGATACCAAAATTCGTGAATACTCAAGTCCCATGATATGCCTCTCTCGCTCTCTGGCTTTTCTTCGCAAATGAAGATTCAGGAAAGACTCATCCCACGCTTTCTGCAAGTGCGCTGATGACTAAAAAGGCCAATCCGAGATAAACAGGTCCGGTTGCAGAAAGCACAGCAGAAGGTCTCCTTGGGTGATGTTTCCGGGTTTCCGGGTTGTGATTCTTTCTGCGTTGTCGTTTCTCTTCAAGACTTGTTCAGCGTGAGTTCTCAAATAAGGCTGCAGCATTGTGGATAGTGCGTCTCCATGCCTCCCAATGTGAGGCCAGGGCGGACCAATGGCATAGCAAAATGGTGTCCTTTATATAATGGCAAAATCAAGGTTTGTTTTTTGGATTATTATTTTCAAGCCATGAATACTTAAATCTGTGGATACCAAATTCGTGGATACGGAGGGAGAACTGTATATGTTTTAAAGGATCATGATTTTATTTAATTTTTAATTGTTTTATTTTAAAATGCATTTTATACATTGTGAGCCACCTGGGGTCCCATTTCTGGGAGAAAGGTGGCATATAAATTAAATAAATACAGTTGTCCTTCCATATCCATGGATTTGGTATCCAAGAGTTAAGTATTCCTGGCTTGAAAATATTTTTTAAAAAATAATAATCCAAAAAGCAAACCTTGATTTTGCCATCTTATATAAGGGACACCATTTTGCTATGCCATTGCGCTCCCTTGTCGTGGGAGAGAGGCTTGCGTACCCTAATGATGTTTTGAGCTATGCTGGCGGTGGCATAATAGCCACTGGTAGGGTCTCCCATGCCAGACAGGTCAAAATCGAAGGGTCTGACAAAGAGTGTCAAAGGGCAGGATGGGCTCTCTAGCCTTGTGGCAACCGTCCTAGGAGAAGGAAAACTCTAATCCCAAACCCGGGCAGATGGTGCTCGTCCAACCCTGTAAGGTCAACCATCTAAGAGAAGGAAAATCTAATCAGACCTACGACCCGAGGACCTCGCTGCTACATCCATGCTTGCAAGGCCACGGCAGATGAATCTCTGGTTTAAAGGGTGAGGCCAGTTCTGTGCATGCTGCGCTCCACCAGAAAAATCCATTGCACAGGCTCGAAGGACAAATCCAATTCCGAAAAAGCCCTGTAGCGATAGGTGAGGGACGAAACAGCAGGTATAAAGATGCACTGGAAGCCGCAGATCCAACCCTGCATGCAGGCGGTTCAGGACATTGGTCGCTCGAGGCTGACCCGGGAGAGCATATAATAGGACTTGAGTATTCAGGAATTTGGGTATCCACAGGGGAGGGGGTCCTGGAACCAAACCCCAGCGAATATGAAGGGACAACTGTAATATAAAACATATAAAAGTTAGAAAAAGAATAACAATAGAAAACACACACACACACCAATAATAATAAGCCTGCTGGAATAAACTGAATTAAATGCCAGCTGGGGGGGACGTATTTAAGGGGGGTAATTGATTTAAGTTATTACTACTGTTATAGATTTATTTTTATATCCAATTGTTGTGAGCCGCCTTGATTGCCTAATAGGTAAAAGGCGGGCTACAAAAATAAAGTTATTATTATTATTATTATTATTATTATGAAAGGAAAGGAGGAGACAGAGGGGGCGAAAGGAAGGTGGGCCATCCAGGCTGGCTGCCCTCCTGTGGGCGCTGCGTGGGACTGATGTATTTGCGTGGGCCCCCTCGAAACCCACGGCGCCCACGGCCGGGCTGCCCTCCCGCCGCTTCCTCGGACCCAGGCAGCCCAAAAGGGGCGGCGCGGCGTGGCGACCTGCTGAGGCGGCGGCGGCGTTGGTGGCGCTGCTGCTGCTGCTGCTCCTCGGCCCGTAGCCCGCCCGCGCCGCCCTCGGGGCTCCGGGCCCCCGCTCGCCGCTGCGGAGCCATGGCTGCTTCTGCCCACCGGCGGCACCTCAGGAGCAGGAGGACGACGCCATCGGCAATCCGCTACACCCGCCTGGAAAAGGAAGAGGCGGCGGCCAATCGAAGAAGAGGCTGGGGAAGAGGCGCGCCGAGGATTGCGGAGAGCGCGAGCGAGCAGGCCAGCTTAATCGAACCCAGAGAAGGAAAGGAGCACTTGGGAAGCGGAGGTGGGAGAGGGGCGGAGGAGTCGCCCTGGCAGCAGCAGCACAAGGAGGGTGGGCGGGCGGGCGGGCGCTGCAAAAGGGGGTCGCGGGTGAGGGGGGAGAGCCTAAAAGAGCCCGGAATGGCAGGGACGGAAGGGAAGGGTGCTGAGGCATGGGCAACAGGCTCACCATAGCAGAGCATGGTCATGATATTTCCTAGGACTTCTCTCCTCCTTGCTGACCTGCATCTGCAAAAGCAGGGTCACCTGCGGAATTTATTAATTATTTATTATTATTTATCATCATCATCATTTATTTCTTGCTCTACGGGTCGAGGCGGGGAACAACACATTAACATATGGCTTGCCTTGGGGAGTGATGAAGGCAGTTGGCTGTTTTGCAAGCGTTCAGCCGCTGAGCCTAAGGGTGGTTGGTGATGCAGAGGGGCGGGCATAAGGGTTTTGTGTTTTGTGGTTTTTTCCCCATTCCCCAGGGCTAAACTTTGTCCTTCTGCGTTGATTTTTCCTTCTGCGTTCCTAGTCCAAGTTAGAAATTGTACCTTCTGCCCTTAAACAGGTCTTTCCCGGGTATTTGCCTGGAATACTGAATCTCCTATAAACATCTTATTTATCTCCTCCTACACAGGAAATAGCCGCAGCTAATGCAGAAAGTCAGTTTTTGCAGGCAGGTTCTGTTCCTAGCATGTCCAAGAAAAATCTGGAGGGCTCCTGCTCCTTAGGAGATGATCACACTACACTGTTATAGCACTATCATTCCACTTTATTTGCTCTGGCTGCCTCCTGTGGAATCCTGGGATTTGCAGTTTAGGGAGGGGCATTTAGCATTCTCAGCCAGAGAGCTCTTATGCCTCACTAAACTACAAACCCCAGAATTCCACAGGAGGCAGCCAGAACAGTTAAAGTGGAATAGTAACAATATAACGGTGTAGTGTTTCAGGGGTGGGAATAATTGAGCCCTCCAGATATTGTTGGACTGTAGCTCCCATCAGCCCTGTCTGACTACCATAGCTTGGAGAAAAATATTGGAAGTTGTAATCCAGCATCTGGAGGGCCTCGCTTTACTAAACCCTGTAGCATATGGTATACAGTTGTCCCTCCGTATCCACGGATTTGGTACCTACAGATTTAAGTATTCACGGCTTGAAAATATATTCTTTAAAAAATAATAATCCAAAAAGCAAAGCTTGATTTTGCCATCTTATATAGGGGAAACCATTGCATATAATGGGACTTGAGTATTCACGGATTTTGGTATCCACGGGGGTCCTGGAACCAAACTCCAGCAAATATGAAGGGACAACTGCATATGTTAGACATTATAAACTAGGTAAATCAGTTGTATAAAGTAGTGCCTGGTGCTCCTGTCTCAACAACCTGTACCATCAATGAATCCCTCCCCCATCAAACACTTCCTTTTTATAGTTTGTATAATCAGTATGATGACGAAACTTTTTCAGTGCCAAATATCCTGCTGTTAGCGTAGCACAGAACTTACCTTTAAGGCCCCTTCTAGCCCTGCTTAAATTCTAAATACTTGAGTTTGGAATTGATTTCCAGTGAAATCGTTGGAACTTATTTAATAAGTCATTTTTCTTAAGCACCCCACTTCTTTTCTATGCATTTTGATTTCATAATTCTACCACACAATGCTGTTTTGTAGAAGAGAAGCCAAAATGTTTCTGTACTTTACACTGTAAGTAGAAATTGTATTTACTATGGCTGCATGGGTGATTTTCACAACAAATGCATGAAGTGTAAATTGTTAAACACAAGTAACCTGTAACCAACAAGGGCTACCTGGCGTATGGATGAAGAACAAAGTTGTAATTGGCCACATGAAGTTGCTATTTCAAGTTTTAACAATGGAGAAATTTCTCCTTGATATAACAGTTTATTATGGAGCTGCCTAGAGTAAAAAACTGGGGCTTACATCCAAATATACATGAATGAAATTAAGCCAATAAGTGTGCCCCCGTGTATCCTTTCCTGAGGAACATTAAACAGAGGCTGCAGTTTCACTCATGCCCTCCTGATGGGCTTCTTGTAGACAACCGACTAACCCTTTTGAACAGAATGTTTGACTAGGTAGGCCTTTTGTACAATTGAATATGGCTCGTCTTAACATTCCTAACATTTTATGTCCTTTTACTCAGACTCAAGCCCCTTTGAACCTGATGGGACTTGCAATAGGCGTGAAGAATTGGACACTAATTGAAAACATTTATGGTCACTTTGCTGATCTGTGAGAGAGAGCGAGTAGGTGAGGAGAGGATGGTATGTGTCTGTACAATGGTTGTTTATAAGGCCTATTCCTCCTGGAATATCAGTTTGTATCACAGAGTATTTAAACATGTAACAAATATCCACAAACGATGAAGAAGCAAAATATATCTACAGGGCAGGAGCACCCAAAACTATGCTTTTATGTGTTAATGGAAATCAGAATGAAGTTTAATGTAACCATACACTACAGTAATTATTATAATCAGTATGGTGAAATGGTTAGATTGTCAGGCTAGGACTAGAGAGATGCAGGTTCAGATACCATACACAGGGTTGTGGTGAATATAAAACAAGACCGAGCCTTCTTTGAAGCAGCACTTCTATTATGGAACTCCCTCCTGAGGGAAGTCCATTGCTGACTTTCCAACAGACAGTCAAAATGGTATTATTCCATCTAAATTTTGCCTTTTAAAATAAGCTTTAAACTGTTCTTAAAGAATGTTTTAAATATATTTTACTGTACATATCTTTGCTTTGGAGGCTTGGGTGAGCAGGTAGGCAATCAGTAACTACTTTTAATAATAATAAGCAAAAAAAAAATCAAATGGTAGAAAACCATGTATAACACCTTGGGCTCTTTGGGAAAAGGTAGACTATACCTGTAGTAAAGAAACCAACTCTTATGCACTTGAGTAAGGATTTCTTCCTTCTCTCCACTTCCCCATGAGGAACAATTTTAAAAATCAATTTTACCTAACCAGTTAAAAAAATGAAGCCCGGTTTGTTCTGCTCAAAGTACTTGTATGCTTGCAGCTAATGAGATCTCAGATTGGGGCTTTTCAGTTTGATTCTGTGGCATTATTGGGTTGCATGTTTTGACACATACCATGATTTGAGCACAAACTTAATTACTGTTTGTACAAATATTCCATTTTTTTAAAAAGTACTATTTAATTATGTGGGAAAACAATGTTGTTCATAAGCTTTACTGTGTCTTTCCAGATACACCACATGGTTGGTTTTGCTGCTTCCACATGTACTACAGGGAATGGAAGAAAACAGAGTGATGGTTTCTTCCCCATTTGAATTGCACCTGGTGCATTTGGATCTCAAGGGAGCTCCACCAAAGGTCTCATACCTGACAGAGGTAATACAGTGTTAGTCTGTGTAATCAGGAAGTTGAACCTCTGTGCATGTTGATTTGGTTTGGTTTAATTGCATCTTGTGATTTCACTTTTTTCCCACTGACTTGTATCAAGTGCATTTTGATTTGTGGATTCACCTGCATCTTAGAGGTAGTCAGTTCACAGAACGGTAACTTTCAGCTAGTATCTCACTTACAGAATGAAAGGAGAAAACTGTCTTAGCTGACACATTTTTCTGTAAATAAAATGCAGTAACTTTTTTGCTAGGGCCTATTCCTCTCTCATTTCAGCATGTAGGTTTTTTTAAAAGGTAGATATGTCAATGCTTTTCATAGTGGAAAAGCAAGTCTAAACTAGAGGTTGCTCTTACTTGAACTTAGTACATCTAAGATTGATACTTGATTTCTCCACAGCCGCTGATATCATTTTCATGCCCTCATGTAGAGGTTCCTACTCATATCTGGCTAGATCTTGCCCTGCCTGTGTACTCTAGTGAGCATGTATAGCTCTGGGACTCAATAAAATGGTACAAAACTTAACTTGCCACTCCCTTTCCCTCTGCCAATATAAGGATTAAGCTAAGGGCTCACATTTTTCCGCTGTGTTGTCACACTGCTATTTGATTTAGAATATTTTCTGGTGGATGAGTTGTCTGCAAGTCAGGCTACCATAGTAGACCAGTATATATTATACTGTATCTGCTAATTACTGATTCCAAAGCAGCCACAGTGGTCAAGATACTGTTTTATTTAAATTGTGAATATTATGGGACAAGACAACACTGTGAGACCATGAAGTACTTATGGTTGCATAAGCAGTGGCATTACTGTGCCAGTCTTATGAGTAGTTTATGCATCTGTGAATAATTGATTCATGGATGCACTACTGTGCAAATACAGTCCTCTTGATCTGTTGTCCAAATCATCTCTATAAAAGTGAATTCTTTAGCCTATACATTTCAATTGCATGCCTGAAAAAGCTATTTTGTGTTCTTACTTCAGTGGCTCTGATGGTATCCTGGAATTCAATGTACTGTGCACATAAGAATAATTTCTCCTGCTGTAAGAAGAATTTATACTTGCACATAGCAGAACTGTAGAGGAAATTCTCAAAGCCAGTGGATGTTTTTCTGTCACATTTGTTTCTATTCATATTTAAGTATACATTGCACTGGGATTTAGTATATGTGTAAATCGGGAGAAATGGAGATTTTCTTAGAGGTTCTGTCTGATTTTCTAGTTTTTATTTATTTACATTTGTAACCCTCTTTCCATAAAAGTGCCTGGTAGCTTTAGGCTTTATGTAGGGTGCTTTAATTCTTTCTGTTGTGAAATCTAGTGTGACTTGCAGAATAGAAAATAAATAATAAATAGAAATGAAATGTACACCACTAAAAGTCAAACAAGCACCATAAACCATCCATAGTACCATATGTAACTGAAACTTTCTCCCTGCCTCTGTCAAGCTTCCTGTTTAATATATGGAAGGTAACAAATACCAGGTTTGGTAGGCTGTATTTCAGAGGAAGGAAGTGGCCAAACCACCTCTAAGTATTCCTTGCCTAAGGAAACCCTATGAAATTCATGGGATTGCTGTAAGTCAGTAGGCGACTTGAACGCGCACACACACACACACACACAAAGGATTCACTTGTTTTCTAAGACTTAGCACCAACAGGCTTTGGAGTTACCTAGGTAGAATGTTTCACAAAGAATACTAATTCCATGAACATCTTGGTTGGCAAGGAAAGCAAAAAAATGCTACCTGGATCAAGCTCCTCTCCTAATATCTGGGGTGGGAAAGGATGTATCTGGACAAGCTTATTGTAAGGTGTATTAATGCCTCATAAAAGCAGATTTAGCTATTCCGCACTGGCTTGAGATGTGAGATGTTTTATGCAACCCACAGATCTTCCCATTATTCCATGCTCTGGGTGCAAATGGCATTCTCCTTGAATATGAAGATATGTTTCCTTATGATGGGGAGCTGAAGTCACTCTGTGCAAATGATGCATACAGGTAAGTTATCTAATAAGTTCTTCCAGTTGCATTTGTCTGGCCTTCTCAGATGTGTAGAGTTTGAGACTTGGCCTCTGGTTGCCTTGTCACATTTTTTAACATCTCAGATCATGTACTGATATGCATAGCTGCTTGAAAGCTGGTGTGCATTTTCTACTGTGGGGCAAGCTCTTTACATGCAGATATCTGGCTCTGACCCCAGTCCTGATTTCCCTTTTTATCGTCAGTGTTTCCTGACCACTACCACCCCGTGCTTTAGCCAGGCATATTGTCATGTACTAGCAGCTCCAGACTCAGTGACCAGAAGTTTCAGAGTTCAAAACAGAAAACTTTATTGTCACAGTAATCCAAAGAGCTATCCCTACAAGTTCATTGCTCAGAATGAAACCTAACTGACAAACAGTATACTAAAAGGATATTCCAGTCTACAAAATCTGGCAGGCTACACAGTCATTGGCTATTCATCATCCCCACTCCCATTTCCCACTGTACCAGGGCTCAGCCTCCTTTTCCCAGAGTTAAGACCCAGATTCAGTGCTTATCAAACTGTTACCACATACTCCTTTTTATAGTCAGGTTACATACACATTGGCAAGCACAGAAAAATGAAAACACCATTATCCACAAGGTTGTACAGTAAAACTGAACTTGGCAGGAAAAGGTCACTTTTGGAACCGATCCTGACCCATATATACCTGACATACCTCAGGTTCTCCCACAAGAAATATCAAGACTGGTTTGATGAAAACAACGAAGAGATCCAGGAGCTGTTGGCAATGAAGAGAACTGCTCACCAGGCATATCTCACCCAGCCAACTTGCCATGTAAGAAAAGCAGTTTTCCATCTCACATGTAATAAACTTCAACAAAAACTCCGAGACATGCAGAACAAGTGGTGGATCAATATAGCAAAAGACACAACACTGTGCGGATCTGGGTGATCTTAGAGGATTTTATGAAGCTATTAAGGCAGTGTTTGGACCTACTTATCAGGTCCAAAGCTCCTTATACAGTACATATGGACAGACATTAATTATTGATAAAGCCTCCATCCTGAATCGATGGGCTGAACATTTTCAAAGTCTCTTTAGTGTCAACCGAGTAGTCCAAGGCTCAGCTATCCAACATATGATACAAAAACCGATGAAAAATGAATTGGATGTAGCTCCCACTTTGGAAGAGACCCTTAAGGCCATACAGCAGATGAAAAACAGCAAGGCAGCTGGGATTGATGGAATCCCACCTGAAGTTTGGAAACATAGAGGTCATGTACTCACGATAAATTCCAAGAACTCCTTGTGAATTGCTGGGAAAAAGGGGAACTGCCATCAGATCTCTGAGATGCAGTCATCATCACCCTGTACAAGAAAAAAGGAGCAAAATCCGATTGCTCAAACTATCGAGGCATAACACTGCTCTCTATTGCTGGAAAAACCCTTGCAATAATACTCCTGAACAGATTAGTTCCTGCCATTGCAGAAGAACTTCTTCCTGAAAGCCAATGTGGCTTCAGAGCCAATAGGAGTGCTACAGATATTATATTTGCCCTTAGACAACTGCAAGAGAAATGTCGAGAGCAGAACAAAGGTCTCTATGTAACATTTGTCGACCTCACCGAAGCCTTCGACACTGTGAGTAGAAAAGTCTGTGGCAGATCCTGGAAAGACTAGGATGTCCCCCCAAATTCCTTAAAATGATTATCTTGCTACATGAGGGCCAGCAGAGTCAAGTCAGATATAGCGATGCTCTTTCACAGCCCTTTCTAATAACCAATGGAGTGAAGCAAGGTTGTGTTCTTGCGCCAACTTTATTTACAATTTTCTTCAGCATGATGCTCCAAAGGGCTATGGCAGAGCTCGAAGAAGAAGATGGCATCTATATACGTTACCATACTGATGGTAGCTTGTTTAACATAAGCCGTCTGAGGGCTCACACTAAGACTCTAAACTATCTAGTCTGTGAGCTGCTCTTCGCTGATGATGCTGCCCTTGTTGCCCACACAGAAGCAGCTCTGCAGCACTTAACATCCTGTTCGCAACAGTTGCAGAGCTGTTTGTTTGGGCTGGAAGTCAACCTTAAGAAAATGGAAGTTCTTTACCAGCCTGCACCACAGGACGAACACCACCATCCCCACATTGCCGTTGGCAACTCTGTGCTTAAGTCCGTTTAGCAGTTCACCTACCTGGGAAACATCATCTCCTCAGATGCCAAGATTGGCAAAGAGATCGATCACAGATTAGCAAAGGTATATAGCGCATTTGGAAGACTTTACAAAGGAGTCTGGAGTAATAAACACCTGAGGCGAAGCACAAAAATCAGTGTGTATAGAGCCATTGTACTGTCTATTCTCCTTTATGGATCTGAAACATGGGTCACCTTATCGCCACCACTTACGACTCCTTGAACGCTTTCATCAGCGCCATATATGCACAATCCTAAATATACACTGGACTGACTATGTGACAAATGTTGTTGTCCTTGAGCAAGCAGGGATCACCAGAATTGAGGCCATGGTATTAAGAACACAGCTGCGCTGGGCAGGGCACATTTCTAGGATGGAGGACCATCGCCTCCCCAAAATAGTACTGTATGGTGAACTCACCACAGGTCAGCATAAGGCGGGGCGCACCAAAAAAGCGATACAAGGACTCCCTGAAACAACAT
Organism: Gambelia wislizenii; assembly: GCA_030847615.1. Classification (NCBI taxonomy): domain Eukaryota; kingdom Metazoa; phylum Chordata; class Lepidosauria; order Squamata; family Crotaphytidae; genus Gambelia; species Gambelia wislizenii. Next base: position 190,276,208 of record JAUMIR010000002.1, on the reverse strand, counting down.
CTCAGGCTCAGCCAAATTGATCACCAACAATGGTCCCCCCTGGCCTCACGTTCGGAGGCATGGAGACGCACTATCCACAATGCTGCAGCCTTATTTGAGAACTCACGCCGAACAAGTCTTGAAGAGAACCAACAACCCAGAAAGAATCACAACCCGGAAACATCACCCAAGGAGACCTGCTATGCTTTCTGCAACCGGACTTGTTTATCTCGGATTGGCCTTTTTAGTCATCAGCGCGCTTGCAGAAAGCGCGGGATGAGTCCTTCCTGAATCTTCGTTTGCGAAGAAAAGCCAGAGAGAGAGAGAGAGAGAGAGCTATGTTTGCTTTGTGAGTACAAGCTAGTAAGAGGTTACTGTGTATACTTGTGTCGAGTATAGAGTCAAGCCATGTATGTCTAAAAATTGACCTTATAAACCAGGCTCGACTTATCCATGGTTCAATGCTGGGATAGGAGTCAAGGTCAGGGGAGAAGGAAGGAGGAAGTGAAGGCTGCTGAAAAGTTCCTAGAACCTGCCTCTGCACATTTCAAGCTGGGAGGAATTTTCTGGGTTGCTTTTGGGCTATCTAGTCCCTTGACCCTCGACACACACACATCATGGCATAGGCTCCGTGGAAGTCCTTGAGAAACCATCCAGAACAATCGCCCCAAATTGTGTCACCTAGGAGGTGGGGTCGAGGGAGCAGATCATCCAAAAGCAACCCAGAAAACTCCTGGCTTGAGGCAGGCTCTGCCTGTGCAAAATGGTGCTACCTCATTTCACCAGATTTCTTCTCCCCACCCCTACCACACTGCACCAGCCGCCGCCAGTTTCCCACACGCTTCTTTCCCTCCCCTCCCAGCTCACAAGTATACCTGTCCTCCACTCATTTTGGAAAAAAGAAACTTGGTAAACACGTGTGCTTGCTCTCTCTCTCTCTCTCCATATATATATGTACATGCAAAAGTGCCCTACACTTTGGCAAGGGAAGCTGGACCTCGCTGGAGGAGAAAGCGATCTACAAGCGCCAAGCTTCTTCAACTACCTGTCCACTAACACGCACCTCTTTTCTGCCCTCCCACCAACTTGCTGCTGCGCACTTTCCAAGTCTGGTCCTGTCAGCATTATCAAACTAGGTTTTCCTCACAGTGGAGTGTGGGGGAGGAAAAGGAGCCCGGCCGCAGCCCGTTTCCCCCCTCCTGCTGCCTTTCACTGCCACCTTGCATTCCTCTCCCTCCCGCTTTCTCCCAAGCTCCCCATGCCAGCCTTGTCTCTTCCATGTGATTCCCAGTATGTGCCCAACTCTCCCTCCAGCAAACTTTCTTTGCTCACCACTCTGACCCCTGCCTCAGACTGCCACTGCCACAGTAAGCAAAGTTTGAGATGAATTTGCAAATGATGTGGAGATAATGAGGCCACAAAGCTGCTTAAAATGATGTGTGTCTATGATGGGTAGGGTGTGCTGAAAGCTAGCCAGGGAGGGCGGCAGTGATGGCTGGAGGGCTGACGGGAGAGAAGGAATGCGGTAGCACCATTTTGCATGGGCAGAGCCTGCCTCAAGCTGAGAGAAGTTTTCTGGGTTGCCTTTGGACAATCCACGCCCTCTAACCCTGCCCCCATGGCGCGATCTGATGTGGTTGCTCTCGATGGTTACTCAGGAACCTCCAGGGAGCTTGTGCTATGGGGGGGAGTGTTGAAGGAGTGGATCATCCAAAAGCAACCCAGAAAACTCCTCCCAGTTTGAGGTGCACAGAGACCAACCCGTCCAACTCAAGGGAGGAAGGAGGAGAAAGCTGAGGCTACCAAAATAGCCCTAGAGTCCACCTCTGTGTGCCTCAAGTCGGGAAGAGTTTTCTGGTTTGCTTTTATCAAATATCAAATGAAATTTAAAGGCTGGGATTTGCTTCATCATTTATATCCTTCATTACATGCTCTTAAGTTTTACCCTCAATTTATCCATGGGTCATTGCAAATTCTGTAATTCTGGGCCTAAATCTACCCTCGACTTGTACACGAGGTCAACTTATACACAAGTATATACTGTAGTTATTATGGATTGATTAATCTATAGTAGATGGTATGTGATTTTATGTTTGTGCCCAGAGCTATAGAAACAGTTCTGATCAAGGGCAAGGCAGGGAACTAAAACAAGAAAGAAAGAGGAGCAAAGTAGGTCCTGAAATGGCAGAAGAAAAGTACATGGCAGGAGAGCAGTGTTGGGCAAACAATACTGGGACTAGAGAAAAAGATCTGAGGTGCCCATCAAGAAGCATGTACCTAGATCCACTTTTAGTCCTAATTAGAGTAGTATTGTGTGCTGGTTTGAGTGTTGGACTAGGACACGGGGAGACCAGGGTTCAAATTCCCACTCAGCCATGGAAGTCACACTCTCTTAGCCTCAGAGGAAGGCAAAGGCAAACCCCCTCTGAACAAATATTGCCAAGAAAACCCTACGATAGGGTTGACATAAGTCAGAGTTGAGTTGAAGCCACATAACAACACAACAGAGTTGATCCATTGAACTCTTCAGATTTATCTACATATTTGACTCACCGTTCAAGAAATGATTGATTGAGTCTACTCTAGCTAAGACTGACCAACAAAATGCCAGCCATGGTGTGCTTGGTTACTATCTTGTGTACACTCACACACCCTCCAAAGTTCAGATTCTTTGCCAAGAGGACCACTTTGTTATATGTTTGCTATGTACATAAGGAATGTGTAACTTTTAACAATGGGAGAGTAGATAAGATGGCACGCAAATGAGAGGTATGGCTCAGCAGAAAGTACTTAAGGGCATCAATACAAAGATCAAACAGAAGGACATGAAGCCACTCAGATAACAGAATATCTACCTCCAGTTCTTCATCAGTACAAGCTTGTTAAAATCAGAATCAAAATACAGTATAATTTAAAGATGAGCAGTTTCTGCCAAAAGCTTAGAAAACAGTTTCATTAATAATAACAACAATTGACTGAATACCAGGTGTGGAAACTTTGATACTTTGCCTCAGCCACAAAGGCCCGCAGTGGCTTGTTGAAAAGGAAAGGTTTTTTTAAAAAAAACCTCTTTAATGCAGATGCAGTATGTCTTGATCCTCATAGTAATTTAAATTTCCATCCACAGACATGCATCTGAGGAAGCAGACCAAGTCAACGAAAGCTTATGCTACAACTTCTTTCTCTCAGTTAGTCTCAAAGATGCTACAAGGTCCCCTTGTAAATAAGCTTTGTTTTCTCAGATCTTGTCAGTGAAAGAAGGCACACTCATCAAGGCTTCACTATCACCACTGAAGTGGAAGATCTCTCTTCAAGTGTAAAATAAGTAGTTAGAATTATAAACGGTTAAGAAAGTTGCAGTGGGACTTAATTCTGATGTTTATGCTTATATGCTTATGACATTGGTATCAGTGCACTAAAATATGCATTATTTCTGTGTACATTTAGAATTCTAATCCTATATCCTAGCAATGAAATACACCACTGATAACTCAGCTCTGGGTTTTGTTTTGTTTTTCCAGTACATCTGAAATTAAAGAAATTTTAAAGCTGGCAAAGTTGCATGAGTTAGAGGTTATCCCTCTCATACAAACATTTGGACACATGGAGGTATGTGACACTTCCTTACTTGAGATTATTTTGCTACCCTGTAGTATTCACAGATACCATAGGTACAGTACGATCCCTGCATCCAAAAGAAATACAGTCCCAGACTTACCGTGGAAATGGGGAACCAGGGATAATAGCAAACCTATTGAAATGAATGACTTCTGGCCCAAGCATACCATAGAATCACTCTGGAGGATCTAAAAATGCTTAGAGAGAACACTTTTCTAAGCATTTCTAGGTCCTCCAGTGAGTTTCTATGGTATGTTTGGGCTGGAAGTTGACAATAGAATCACACGCCTAGAAATGCCTGGAGAGAACATATTTTTTCGGACACATGTAAGTGAAACCACTTATATCGGTTCTGTGTATATGGGGGTGGTACTATATTTCTTTCTACATCTAATACCATCGTTTCCCCATACAGTTCATTACACAAAAGCATTAAGTCTTGATCCTTCACCATTATTTAAATTTCTACCTGCAGGATTGGTAAAAACTACAGTTGAGGAGATGGGGAAAGTTTTTATTTTATAAAAACATAAAGCAAACACAACTTCAGCCATCATAATAGAATAACAAAGTCTGTAGGAGTATCACAGCCACCTACAGGAAAGTTACTTTTCCATCTCTGGTTTTCCTCCCCCACTCACTCTACCCACCAGTATCTGCATGGTTTTGTGAACTTCTAAAATAAACTATTTTACTGATACATTTGCTTACATAGGATTATTGTTTCTGCCCCCAGTGCTACTGTTTTACATTACAACTCCCAGAATTCCCCTGCATGGCCATTGGCCACGTTGGTTTAGGGATTATGGGAATTTTTCCAAAAATTAACTCTTACAAGAGCTACCAAATTGGTTTGAAAATTCTAGAAGCTTGAGTCCAAAAATAACTTTTACAAGCTTTGCTATCATGGTTTGGAAACTCTGGAACCTGTAGGCAAAAATAACTTTTACCAGCTTTGTCATGTTGGTTTGGAGATTCTGGAACCTATAAGCCAAAAATAACTTTTACAATCTCCTCTCACACCACCAGGTGGAGCTGCATCCCCCTGAAATACAGTAATCATATCTCTAACAAAAATAAGCAAGAGATTTTCTTAGTTACTGAAAAGGTCAGCAGGTTTTACACTTCATAACTAGATTCTGCCTTCACAGCCATGCAGATTCTTTGGGTCACCCTGTATACATTGCTTTCCTTCTTGCTTTTTCTGCAGTTTGTTCTGAAGCACAAAGAATTTTGTCACCTGCGGGAAGTGGCAATGTTCCCCAACACTGTGAACCCCCATAAAGAGGAATCCCTGCGGTTGGTTTGCACCATGATAGACCAGGTGGTAGCCCTGCATGACGAGCTTCGATGGTTTCACATTGGCTGTGATGAGGTATGATGTGGGACCTGGGGAATGTCTTGTTACCACAAGAACTATGAGGTGGTACCGCTTAAAAACTGTTATGTCTGACAATTGATGCACCATTACTATCACCTTAGGGCAGAGATGGGCAAACTATTGCCCAAGGCCGGTTTTATGGCCCCTGGAAGGTCAAAAATATTTTTGCTCCCAGTGGGGTATGTGGAGGACATTTCACCATGTTTACAGCCCCCCCCCCCCCCGTGGTCAAAAACAATATTTGAATTTTTTTTGGAAAAGTTTTTTTTTTTTTTTTTTTTTTTTTTTTTTTGCTTCAGATGTCCTCTAGGGGTGCAGCTCCATCATTTTTTGTGCCCCCGCCCCCAGCCAATTTTTAGGAGGCCTTTTTTAAAACAGGAAGTCACTCCTGCTAAAATGGCCCTGGTAGGCTCCAATACATGATGAAAATGCCCCCTAGAGAAGATTTGGGGGCAAGTTTTTTTTAATTTCTTGTTGGGGAGGAGGTATAGAGAGAAATGTGCCCCTCCAAGGTCTCTTGGGTGGCTAATTTGACCACCTAGCCTTCCATAATTGCCAACTCCTGCATTGGGTTTTAATGTTTTCCTTGACCCTAATCTTTCTGAGATGTTTGATTGTGCAACTACAAAATAAACACCATTGTCATAGAAACTGTAACTGTAATTTAAACCTGTAATATGAAAAAAAAACTTTCATCAGTTCCTTATGGCATTTTATATTGAAATCTTCCCTTTTGTTATGTGACTGCTTTTCTGTTAGAGTGATTAAATTCTGTTGTTTCTGCCATGTATCAGATGCTTTCACAACAGGGAAGAAAAAGTACGAACTCTTGCAAGGAATTTCCCACCACTCTCTTAGTCTTCATGGTTTTCTTGAATCGTTTAATAAAAAGAGGAAACTAACTTGCTAGAGAGAAATGAGTGAATCCTTGGATTCATTATTAGATATTTAGCTCTCCCCAGCCAAATGAATTCTTCCTTACTTGTGGGGATCTGTCCATATAGTAACATTTATGTGCAGATTCCTTCTGTCATACCTTTGCCCCCGCCGAACTAATTCCAGCAGATACAATGAGAGTTGTTTTTTCAAAAATATTGTATATTTATAATCGTCTGTGGTTTTTTTTCAAAAATATTGTATATTTATAATCGTGACAGTTATAAAGGCTTGAGTTTCTGTTCTAAAGAGATAAAGTTTTAAAAAAGCAACACCCTGAAGAGGAAAAACAGTTCAAAGTTAAATACAAGTTTTGCTTTCCAACTCTCTCTATATACCTCAGCAGGAAACTATTTCAAGAAGTGAAACAGACCCAGAGTGGCCTGCCCTGTTGCAGTAAAAGGGAGTTACTTTAACAGGTATTTAGTCAGCGTCATGGAAGCCATTCCCTTTTGCTGGCAGCAGCAGAGCAAGCTAATCGTTCTCTTGAAGAAAATGAGTTCCATTCTATCCATGTACAGCTAGCTGAGTGTGAGCAAGTTTCTAACATGTACACAATAAACAGCTGGACACAGGTATAGGCAGCTTGTATATGTATTCAGCGTAATGTGTGGACAACATTATTGTTGGTTGTTTTGTTATAATTTGGTTTTCTGATTCGTACAAGAGGCAGGATTCTAATACACAAGCTGGATCTGCATTTTCTGTTTTATAAGGGCATATGCACACAAATGTAGGGCCCAAATACCCTAAAGGCAGCAGATCCTGTCTGATCTTGTTAGCTAAGCAAGGTCATCCCTGGTTAGCACTTGGATGGAAGACCACCAACAGATACCAGGTGCTACATTTCAGAGGAAGGAACTGGCAAAACCATCTCTGGTTATTCCTTGCCTAAGAAAATCCTGTGAAATTCATGGGGTCGCCATAAGTAGATAGATGACTTGAAAGCACGCATGCGCACACACGCACACACACAAATATTGCACACATAGTAGATGTGAGAAGGCTTGCCTAACTCTCCTGTATGTATTTGCCTACAGCCAGTCAGCCATGGGCATGTACTACTACCACACGCAAGATTAATTTTGTGGTATGCCAAGGCAGATACTAGAAAAGTAATGTTTGCAGTTGCGTACCAATGGCTGGATCCTGTGCTTAGGTTGGCATGTCATCGAAGAGTTTCAGGTGGTCTCCACGCACCCAAATGGCTATGGAAGCACGGTCTGACTCAATGCCAGTGTTTTAGTTCAAAGCCATTTTTACACAAGGCTGGCTGAGAAACTCTAGGCAAAGGAGAGGTCTACCACATTCTTCCCTCCTCTGCCCCTAGATCTACCAAAAACAACTAGGTGTTTCTCTCATCCAAATAATCATAGTGGAAATAGTGCTGCAAACTTCCTCCCTGATGGATTCCTACCCATCTTACATTGGCAAGTGGGAATTGTGTGGCCCTCCAGAAGTTTCAACTCCAGTTATATCTTCCTACAGGTTGAGTCTTCCTTAGCCAGAATTCCAAAATCTGAGATACTCCAAAATTGTCCACATGGGTCGCCAAGATAGTGATACGTTTGCTTTCTGATGGTTCAGTGTACACAAACATCGTTTCATGCACAAAATTATTACAAACGTGTATAAAATTACCTTCAGGTTATGTGTATAAGATGTACAGTAGCACTCCCGCATCCACGGATTCACCATCCGCGGTTTCAATTATCCACGGTTTCAATTTCAGCATAGCTACCATAGAGTCTTCCTAGAAAATATGTCCTCTCTAGCCATTTTCTAGGTCCTCCAAGGCAACTCTACAGTATTTTAAACCGGAAGTCCCATTATTTTCAATGGTGTTCACTATTATCCACGGTTTTCGTTATCCGCAGTTGGGCCCAGAACCAACCCCCCACAGATACGGGGCTCCTACTGTATATGAAACATAAGTGAATTTCATGTTTAGACTTGGGTCCCATCTACAAGATCTCTCATTAATTATGTGGAAGTATTCCAAAATCTGAAAAAAACAAAATATGGAACACTTCTGGTCCCAAGCATTTTAGATAAGGGACACTGAACCTGTGCTAGTTATACTGGTTAGAGGCAGTTGGGAGTTGCAATTCAACATCTGCATGATTACCACCCCTTTTTTAGAAAGAAATAGCCTGTGAACCTTTAGCACCACAATATGTCATACCCAGTGGGGTAGTCAGGGCCGGTTTAACCTGTCTGCCAAATCAGCATTGGCAGGGGGGCCCAAGGTCAAGAGAGGGCCCCATGCTGGCCTCCTTAATCTGACAAAGGAGGCAGCAGGCAGGAGCTGCTGCTTTGCAGCCCCCTCCTACCCTCCTCCTCCAAAACCTCCTGCTGGCTTTTTTAAGTGTCGGAAAGAGAAAGAGAAAGAAGCAGGAGCCCTCCCTGGCAGAAGCTGGAGGGAGTTTACTGCTGCAAAATGCAAACCAACCAGGCACCTCAGAGAGGGTGAGTGTGTGTGAGAGAGAGGGAGAATTTGAGGATTGTCTTCCTCAGAAAGGGCTTCTTTCTTTCTTTCTTTCTTTCTTTCTTTCTTTCTTTCTTTCTTTCTTTTTTTCTCTCTTTCTTCCCTTTCCTTCCTTCCACATAGATTCCCTCCAGCCCATCTTTCCAGCTGCTTTTAACATGCTTTGGTTCCTCTCCCCTCCCTTTCCCCCTTGGTCTTCTTCATCTTCCTCCCCTTGCTGCCAACTGAGTTCAGCCTGCAAAAGAAATTTGTGTGTGTTTGCCTATGTGCCTTCAAGTCATTGCTGACTAAGGCAAACCTACCATGGGGTTTTCTAGGCAAGGTTTGTTCAAAGTCTTTGCTTTCCTTTGAGGCTGAGAGAGTGTTACTTACCCAAGGTCACCTAGTGGGCATTCATGGCTGAGTAAGGATTCAAACCCTGGTCTCCATAGTCATAGTTCAATGCTGAAACTTCTACAACACTCTAGCTCTTTTAACAGAAGAATATAAATTAAAATTTGGAGTAATATTACTGGGAACAATGGTTTTATTGTTGTCACTAAGCACACCAGTATCCCATTAGTGTTATGTGAGAGGCATTGGCCTAGAACAGTGGTTCTTAACCTTTTCTTTACCAGGGACCCCCTTTAAATATCTTTTGTTGCCCCAAGACTTAACTCAAGATTTAAAACCCTAATAATAATAGCTAATAATAATAATAGCTAACAACAACAACAATATAATTACACCATCCATTAAACTTTCCCTCAGAGGCACTCTTGCTTCTTCCTGCAAGTTTGTGCCTGGAGTGGATTGAATGGCAATGTGCAGGCCAAGCCAGCCAGCCCTTGCCTTGGTTCCTGTCACGTGGCTACTCCACTACAGGGAGAAGGTGGGCCAAGCAGCCTTCAAGCCTTTGTGGACCCCCTGTGAGGACACTGCGGACCCCAAGTTAAGAACCACTGGGCTAGAGAATGCTGGAAAAGGAACAATGCAACCAGACCTTGAGAAGGGTGCTGGCAGGGGGATTCTGGGAGGTGTAATCCAAGAGTAACTTTCCCAGGTTCTGAATGCAGCCTAGAATCATAGGGCTCCCATCCAATCGGCTTTTGCCCTGCAGGAACACACAATCCAAGCATTCCTGACAGATGGCCTTCCAACCTATGTTTAAAAAATCCCAAAGGATACTCCACCACACTCCTAGACAGCAGTACAGTATATTCCACTTCCGAACAGCTCTTACTGTCAGGAAGTTCTTCCTAATGTTTAGATGGAATCTCTTTTCCTGTAGTTTGAACCCATGGCTCTGTGTCCTAGTCTCTAGAGCAGCAGAAAACAAGCTTGCTCCTTCCTCAGTATGACATCCCTTCAAATATTTAAACATGGCTATCATGTCCCCTCTCAATCTTCTCTTCTCCAGGCTAAGAATACCCAGCTGCCTAAGCCATTCCTCATAGGACATAATGGCTTCCAGACCTCCCACCATCCTTCTCAGTATCTTGCTTGAATTGTTGTGCCCAGAACTGGAAACAGTATTCCATGTGAGGTCTGACCAAAGCAGAATGGAGTGATACTATTACTTCCCTTGATCTAGACACTCCTCCTATTAATGCAACCTAGAATCGCATTGGCATTTTTTGTTGCTGCCTCACACTGCTAACTCATGTTCAGCTTGTAGTCCACTCTTTCTATTCTTTGAGGAAATCTACACCATTATGTTAATTGCTAATAAACAAAAAATATTATGTTAGTGCCTATAATATAGTTTTTTAACTAAATTATTGGTGGCAAATTATGTAATACAGTAGGCCCCTCTTATCCACTGGGGATTGGTTCGGGGGGGGGCATGGATTCTGAAAACCATGAATAATGGTGAACACCATTGAAAATAATGGGACTTCTGGTTTAAAATACCATAGAGTTGCCTTGGAGGGCTTATAAAACAGCTAGGGAGGACACATTTTCTAGGAAGGCTCTATGGTAGGTGTCCTGTTTTGTGTCCCATGGATAATGAATCCATGGATACGGGGGTCCTACTGTAATCTGAACATCCTGTACGGTGAATAGGTTAGGTTACATTGACCTGAGATAAACATATGGGGGCCGCAAAATAAAGCATTGCAGAGGGCCCCAAAATTCCTTAAACCGGTCCTGGGGTTAGTGGCCAGTAATGAAGTACAGGCACTCACCAAGACAGTCTCTATAGCAATATCCCTAGGGAGAGTCCAAGGTGCAGGTGGCCATGTTGATCTCAAACAATTTCTATAAGTTTTCATCTCTACCAGGAACAAGCAAGTCTTTTGTGAAGGCACTGCCAAACACTTTGGATTGTAACAGGAATAGCTCACAATAATACATAATTGCTGGGAAAATGCATTTTCTGTGTGGATACTGTGTGGATTGCAGCTAAACTCAAAGGAGGTGGAGGAGTCCAAAGGGGTGGCCAATGATGCCACGATCCCTGCTCATCAAAATCTTTGTAGGCTTTTGACCATTCAAGTCCTGGCTCCATGGCATCGCTCATACCTTCATTCCACTTTCATATTGGGTATGGATGACTGATTACATAGTAAGTATATTTAGATATTATATACTAGGCAGCATTTAGTTGCTATGGAATACTGTACTTGTTTTCAATGGCATCTGCCTGGTATATTGTAATGCGTACTCCAGCCCATAGTCTAACAAAAGCCAAGAATGGAACAGAAATTTCCTTGTGGAAAGTCCTTCTTTATTTCCTTCCACTCCTTCAGTGAGTAGTAGCATGTTGTTAGTGATAAAACAATAAATAGTAACTAGTTGGTGATGGTCGGACTGGAACTAAATCAAACTGGTCATGATTGACATCTCTAGGTATACTACCTTGGGGAAGGGGAAGAGTCCAAGGAGTGGTTGCAGCAGGAAGAAAATACCATTGAAAAGCTGTGCCTGTCGCACATGAAAACAGTGGCCAGCCACGTGGTCTCAGCCCACTCCACAGTAAAACCTGTTGTATGGGATGACATGTTGAGGGGAATGAATGAAGAAACACTGAGAGGTATGTTGCCACAGGAATGGGATTTTAGCGATAGTTTTTTAGTGTTGTCGTGATGTAATTCATTTCTGCCAAAACTGAATGCATTGTGATTAGAGGTAGCTTCAGAGATGGTTAGATGTAAGCCTCTATTACTAGAGGGGACAGATGGTTCAAATGCTGTTGTATTTATTCATTGAATTTATATCCCACCTTTCTCTCAAAATGGGATTCAAGGTGGTTTGCAGTAATTTTCAAAAGATCCAGCTAAAACATTAAATTTACAAAAGTTAAAAAGAATTAAACAACTTTATTAAAGGCATGAATAAAAACAGTTAAAAAAAGACTTAAAACATATATAAAATATAGTTTCAATAAAAAAATTAAAAAATACAACACACCACTTTACACATGCACTACTGCTCCATAATTAACATTCTTTTTTTTTAATTATTATTTTTCCATACATCGTATTCCATTCATCATGGTATGTATCATATGTATGTTACATCTATATCAATCATAATTATTTGTACATTTTCTATAACATACCTGTTTTAACAATAATTTTTTTTACAATTTTTCCTGAAAATGATGTACTACTTATTCTTTTCTCCTCTTACTATTCTTTTATATAATCCCCCTTCCTAAATCATTACTGATTGGTCCTGGTTACTAATATAATAGTTAGTACGGACTTTGTAACCTTATTCAATAGTGTTTCTCCTGTCAACTACCTTTTCACTACCTAAATACTCATAGTCTCTGAATTTCCTGTCATTCCTTCTCCTAAACCCCATCTTACTCTTTCTAATCCACTCTATATTGATCCAAATTCCAATATTTCATAACCGACATACAATCTTTCTCTATCTGCTCTGTTACTTTAAAATCAAGCCAAGCTGTCAATTTATCCATTTCAGTCATGTCCATAACCTTAAGTTTCCAGTCCTCCAAATTCAGAACTTCATGTTTTTTCCAGTTTTGCTATCAATAGTGCAGCTGATATCATATATAGTAAATTTTTCTTATATTTCCTTTCTATCTTTTTTTCTAATTTAGTAGTCATATTCAGTAGATACAGTTCTGGGGACATCTCGAAATTTACCTTCATATCTAAAATTGTTCTGTGAATTTTTTTCCAAAATCTTTTTACTATAGGACAGTTCCACCACATATGTATAATAATAATAATAATAAATAATAAAATTTTATTTATACCCCGCCCCTCTGTTAAAACAATCGGGGCGGCTTACAAAATTTAAAATACAATACAAATAAAATCCCTAAACACCCCCACTCCCACCCTCCCCCATAAAAAACATTAAACAAATATAAATTAAAAACAACTAATCTAAAATCACATTTAAAACTATAAATACAATAAAATATAATAAATGGCCCTAACTTCCTCTCTACACTTCCAACAGCAGTTCTCTCCTGTCTTATAGATTTTATCCAATTTTGAGATAATTTTGGATAAAAAATTAAAATTCAAAAGAGCAGGGAGAAGGTCAACTGGGCTTCCCATGGAAAGGAGTTCCACACCCTGGGAGCAGCCAGGGATGCTACACAGCTACACATAAATGCCATAAATGCTACACAGAACTCTGTGACCTTTTTAAAAACTTCTCAGAAAGGGATGTGTTTGCTCCAGTGTCCTGAGTCAATATCTTCATCTAGAACTTTATTATATTTGGGGGATATTCAGAATATCACTGGGAAAAGTAAGAGGTTAAAAACAATAGATTAAAATATTATGTTTTTGAAAACTGTGCTAAGCCAATTCATGGTACTATATACAATGTACATACTGTATTTAATTACAACATATAAACATAGTAATGATTCTAACCAGTAATGAAAAGACTGATTGATTAAAGATGGGACTAGTAATAGAGTTCATTGTTTTTAATTGAAAATATAAAGAATTTCTCAATTTAAAATGAAAGGGAAGGACATCTATGACTGGGAAATTTAAAACTCAAGCATACTGTATGTTCATGAAATGTAAGTAAATATATAGGTCATCCCCTGTATTCACGGGATACATTCCTGGACTTAACATTTATAAGGGAAACTGTGGATAACAGGGAACCCTATTAAAATAAAGGTACAAAGATGCCATAGAGTTGTGTTGGAGGACCTAGAAGATGTCTAGAGAGGATGCCTCTGTAGGCGTTTTCCAGTGTGACTCTACGGTATGTGTCCCTATTTTGTGTCCTGCAGATAACTGAAACCATAGGGTATTGGTTTTACGTATACAGGGGTCCAACTGTACATTTAAATTTTGTGCTGAATTCTGGAAAAAGTAAAACTCAGGTTCAATACTGAACTGCAGATTGGTCACAGGAAGTTCTTCCTTTTCCAACCTTGCCAGTTCTGGGCATGTTCTGTGCTCTTCTTTATTTTTTCCAGCACATCAGAAGGTGTAGAGCTTTTGATATTTTTACACTGTATGAAGAAATCCATTTGGTGTCCGTTTGAAAATAGATACAACAAAGCAATATAATCACATTTCTGATTTCTTCCAGATTCTGGGATAGCACAGCTTACAGAATTGATGATCTGGGACTACTCTCCTGATCTTGAAGTGGATAGTAAAGGTTTGTACTGCTTTGTGACTTCTTGGGAAAAGGAAAAGATTGTATTCTGTTGTGTGTCTAAAACAGAGAATAATGTGCATTGTAGAAGTCATGATTATCAAAGTAATTGCTACGTCACATGGTTGTGAGGACAAAATGGGATAAACCTAGCTAATCCTATGTTAGTGTTAGAGTAAGATTGGAAAGCCTGAGGTGTGGATCTCCCTTCAGTCAGAAACTTCAGGGTCAGTCACAGGATTGTTGGGAGGAGAAAAGCTCTGTTGGCGTACTGGGGTCACCCACATATATGCTGCTCTGAGCATCTAAGAGGAAAGGCAAGATACAAATGTGAGAAATAGTCTCTTTCAATTAGGAGACAAAACGATTAACAAAATAATTACCTTCTTGCCTCCTGAACATTTGTTAGAGGTACTGTGTTTTGACAAATATTCTCAACTTCTTGTCTCTCTTGCATTCCAGTAACTCTTATAGAAAAATACCTGAAGTGTGACTTCTCAAAGCTCTGGCTTGCTAGTGCTTTTAAAGGGGCCACTGGTGTCAACCAGTGCTTGACACTCATTGGACACCACCTTAAAAACCACCAGCAGTGGCTGAAAGTGGCTGAGAGCATTCCTGCTGGTATCGTACAAGGGATTACACTGACTGGCTGGCAAAGGTAACAATATCTTCCCCTGGAGCTCAAGACGCTTCCAGCACTATAAATACACTGAATGTTATTGTGCCTCTCCTCTCAGGAAAGATCTGGAAGCCAAGAGTTTTCAGGTTAAATTAATACAGTGCATACATTTCTGGCCTTCACTGTGGCTGCTTCCAAGTTTTGAAACACACTTCCGAGAGAGGCTAGGCTGACTTCCCTTGTGTTAGCAGGCAAAGACATTTTTATTTGGACAGGCTTTTGGTATTTAAGCTGATATGCTTTGGAAAAAGTTCTTACCTGCTTGAGCTCCATTTAACTTGTTGATATGTATTTTTTAAAATGATTTGTTACTTTTTTAGTTGCATTTCATTTATAGTTGCATTTCATTGTTAACCCTCGTGAGCACTGGTTTCTTTCATGGAAAGGTGGGATGTAAATTTAGTAACAAATACATGTGAAGGTGAAATTTCAAAATAGTGACATTTCAGCATGGGTCCATCAACTCAAGGATGACTGCTTGTTCATACTGCTGGTCTTCATTGCTTCACATTTCCCTACCTCACTGTAGCTCAAGCTTCATGTTTTATTTATCTATATTTCTCAGGAAAAAAAAAAATCCCCAACAATGCCTTCTCCAAATTTTCTGGAATCCAGACTTCATTTTGAATTCCATCTCTCAATTCCTCCACCATTAAAAAAAAAAGACAGTTTTTAATAATAATAAATAATAATAAAATTTATTTATACCCCGCCCCTCTGTTAAAACAATTTTTGCAAGGGGAACTAACCAAATACAGTGGGTCACAGGCTCTGGATCTGCAGATTCAACAAACTATGGATTGAAAATAATCGAACAAAATGTTTTATTTTTTTTAAATACAGTATTCAGTTTTTTAAAAAAGCAGTAAAGGATGCCTCATCTCTCCCCCACCCTGACAAGTGGCCTCATGAGAGGACCCTGGCAGAAGTTGTTCTGCAGCGTTCCCCTACTGAGGGTGAAGATACAGCTGAGGCAGGGTGGGGGAAGGAGGGAGAAAGAGGGGGAAACTGGTTGTCAGGGTGGGATGGGGAGGAGAGGCTGGGGCTCACACATGCAACAGTTGCCTTGAGGGTGTGTGTGGGAAAGAGCGAGAAGATAAGAGTGAACTGGTTGTCAGGGTGGGCTGAGGAGGGGAGGCTGGGTATCATGCATGTGGCGCTTGCCTTCAGGGTGCGCACGGGATGGGGTAGAAGGCATCAGGTGGTGCTTGAGCTTTATATAAAGTCCCCTTTTTTGGTCTCTGCAGGCTGTTCTGGAACCAATCGTCTGCGAATATGGAGGGCTGATTGTATTCATATTGAGTATATATACAGATGTATCATTTATTTATTATTATCGAAACAATGTCTTAGGAAAGCACCTGCAAATATATTATCTCTCCTTTGGTGAGCTTAAGAGGTGTCATACTAGGCCTCCTGTAGTCCCAGAGGCTACTATTAATGTCTTCCCTACTACAGTGGTCTGCCCTACCACAGCTACAACACTTTTGCCTGTTTTTTAATAGCTCTGTGTTTTTTTCTTCAGGTATGACCACTTCTCTGTTCTGTGTGAGCTTCTACCTGTAGGAATCCCATCACTAGCTGTATGTCTCCAGACACTGAAGAATGGTATAATAGGACTCTCTCCTCAATTAGATCTAAGCAGGATGTAGGAGTATTAGCAACACTCCTATCTGTTGGGAGTGCTTTGATTGTGTATTCCTGCATGGCAGGGGGTTGGACTGGATGGCCCTTGTGGTTTCTTCCAACTTTTTGATTCTATGTACATTCCTTCAAAATAGCCATTTGGCTTGAATTTCTTGATCCCATCTTTCATTATCCAGGACATGCATTTTTCTCTATAGCTGAATCTGATAGGCAGCCGCATTCCCTTGATTCATTCATTCATGAAACTAAGGGGAGATAACATGGAATGTATCAGTTTACACATGGGAAACTGAGGAAGTAGTCTCTGCAGTGAAATATGACCCTTACCACTCTCACATCTGAGCCCAGTACTGGTTACTAGATAATTGTTCTTCAGTTAAGCATAGTTCTAGTGCCCACATATCAGCACTGTATGCTCAACTGCATCTCCCATCATCCCTCATCATTGACTGGGATCCCTAGGACTGATGAGAGTTGCAGTCAAACATCTAGACCAGAGCTTCAAAATAATAAGTTGCAAAGAGTTACACATAATGAGTCACTTTTTTGGTAATAGGCATGATAAAATTATATTTCAGAAGCAATGTAGCAAGTGGAAACAAAGCTACTTTATTAGCAAAATGAGTAACAGTTTGTAATTACTTTTTAAAGTTACCTTTAAAGGGTGTTCTAGAGGTATTTTATGGCATTCTTTTCTCAATCTTAAGAAATTTTTAAATGGAAAATACTAAAAAACACTGTAAGTTTTTCAGCATTTGTAACAGCAAATTACTTTTAAATGAGTGATTTGAATAAACAGATGACATGACTCAGTGACAGTATAAAACAATGGAGCCTGAAGAGAAGCCTTAGAAATTCAAGTCCTGACCAGAGGCTTTATGTAACCTCCAAGTTCTACCAATGTAATATCAAGAAAGTGTGCTCAGGCTAACCCCCTCATTTCAAAACCTACTTATTTATACAAAGCCCTGACCTTTATTTTCTGCATCCCAAATGGCCTGGTGGCTTATGAGTTATCTTTAGGAATCTTTGCATGGTGGCTTGTAAGCCTGGGTGGCTTAAAAGTCACAATTTCATCCTATTAAGGAACTGTGTGCGTTTACATATGTAGGCAGTCAGGAGAAGGACGTTAGGCCATCACTGAAGCGAGCGTGAAGCACCATGCCCAAGTACTGATTTAGTACCTTCTGGAGTTGTCCAGATGTCCAACTGGTTGTCAGTTGTCAGATGACATGCCAGATGTCTAAGCTGGGTTCAGGAAAGGAAGAGGCAGTAGGGATCGATCATATTGCAAACACATGAAGGATAATGGGACCTACCGAAGAATTTCAAAAGAAATCAATCTGTGCTTTATAGACTATAGCAAAGCCTTTATGTTAAGGATTTGTTTTTATATCCAATTGTTGTGAGCCGCCTTGATTGCCTAATAGGCAAAAGGCGAGGTACAAAAATAAAGTTGTTGTTGTTGGAGTTCCTATCTCCCCTTTATTGTGATAGCAAAAGAATTCACTGTCCAAATTTGCTAGCTAATTTGTTTCTTATTCAGTGGTTTAATGAGAAGGTGCAGTAATTTTAAAAAAAATCATTGTTTTTGTTTCCTGAGGTGGCTATTCAGAAAAGGTGAAAGAAGATGCTGAAAAACTCCTAGGGATCTCCAGTTTGGAAATAGACACTTTCATGAGGTAAAAGCCTCAAGTTCTAGTTTGTAATGTTTTTTTCCATAAATGAGTCTATGATTAAAAGAAGCAAACTCTATGAAGCGGCCCCAGTACAGAACGAGTAATGGGCTCTCTGTTGGCCAATTGCAATTCCAGAAGATAAGTCAAACAGTGATCAAATACCTGAATTCCAAGGTTATTAATTTGAAATAAATGCTGATTTTGTTATCAATTTACCATCACAAATTAAAGTGGGGATTTCTCAATCAGCATTCCCTGGAAACCTTAGGTTCCATGAGATGTCGCTAGAGAATCATCAATAGATCATCACAGTGGGTGGGGGGAGAATAAGCATGTTTTTGAATTGTAGATATAATATTTTTTATGCCAGGGTTCCCTGAGACCTGAAAATGATTTCAAGGGTTCCTCTATGGGGAAAGTTGAGAGAGGCTGGATTAAAGTGTATGGAGTGATCAATTGAACATTTATCAACAAAAACAAGTCTCTCGCCATTCACTGATACAGGCAGCTGGGCATCAGTAGGAGAGAACTGTACCAGTCCCATTCACATTCACCATGCACAGATGTGCAAGACAGAAGCATCAGAGAGCCAGGGCTATGGGCAAAGCCAGAGCTTGGAATAGTTGGTGGTGGGGGACAGAGAAGGGATGTGCTGTAACTGCCAGATGATTTACACAACTGAACAATAGATTACAAATATGCAGTTATAGAAGATCTTATCTTTGCTCAGTCAGTTCCATAAATCAAAAGGAGAACTGTAGTTAAGAAATATGAAAGAGGGTGGGACTTGGAAGGGCAGCTGTATAAGAACTAGGTAAGACTTTCAGGTGTAAATATATATCATGGAATAAGAAAGTCAGAATAATGCAAGTTATATTTCCAAAATCTAGGTATAATCGTGAAAACTGGAAAGTGAAGAAAGCTAATAGGAAGAAAATCTAATTCATTTGAAATGTGATGCTGGAGAATTCTGCAGATAGATGGGTCATAGAGCAAATCAAGCCTGAACTCTCATTAGGAGCCAAAATGACTACAGTAGGACTCCCATATCTGATTCATTATCTACTGATTCAGTTATCCACGGGACACAAAACAGTACACCTACCAGTCTTCCTAGAAAAATGTGTCCTCTCTAGCCATTTTCTAGGTCCTCCAAGGCAACTTTATGGTATTTTAAACTGGAAGTCCCATTATTTTCAATGGCTTTTGCTATTATCCAGTTTTTGGTATCCACGAGGCCTCCCGGAACCAATCCCCCCGTGGATAAGGGGGTCTTACTGTAAAGTGAGGTCATTGTAGTTCGGACACATCATGAGATGACATGACTCATTGGTGAAATCAAAAAAGTAGATGGCAGTAGGGAAAGCAGAAGGCCACATTGCAGACAGATTGATTCAATCAAGGTAGGCATAGCCTTGAACTTGCAAGATCTGAACAAGGCTGATGATGACCATGACTCTGGGAGGTCTCTTATTCATAAGGTTGTCACAAATCAGCAATGAACTGACAGCAAGAAACAAATGCCAGAAGCTCCCAGCTAGCATGGCCACTAGACGTATGCTGGCTGTGATATTACTGCAGTTGTAGCCTTCCCCAAAGTTACTTTTCCAAGTTCTCAGCAAGTTCATTCTTTCCTGATACTTTACATATTTCTTCTTCAAAGACCCTTTATACTATTTTTTTTCCCCAAACCTAGGGCACAGGGTCAGAAATTTTAAATTATAATACAAGAAAGCAAAGTCATATCAAAATTTATTTAGAATACTCACAAGGATTTTATTCTTGAACAGTGACGTCTCAGGAACTTTCCCCGGAAATGAAATTCTCTCACTTGTGACCCAAATTGCATTCTACCTCAAACCCTCAGTGGATGAACTTTTGGAAAACAACAGGTGGGATACTGAGAAAAGCTGATACTCCAGCACTGTTGGTCTGTAAGTGAACTTCTGCCCATGTAAATTGTCTTTTGACTGTGTTATTAACAAACCCAAAATTAAGCCCCCCATTTTAATCTCATCCAGCCACTAAAATTGCAATCCTATTCGCACTTACTGGAGTAAGCTCCATTGAACTCAGAACAGCTTACTTCAGAGTAAAGAGGCACAGGATTGCACTGCAGGACAAATATAGTTTATTTTCCAACCATACATTGGGAAAGGATTCATTTTTTTAAAGACTATCCTGACAGCACACAGAACTAGATGGCTAAATGTTAGCAAGAAGTAACTACTCCATCCTGAGTAAATGTCTTGTAAATTTGAAAACTACATGTTTTTGCCATGTGGCATTTTATGTTTCATTCACATTCATATGTGCTTTAGGTATGTCACAGGCTGGTTCAGTCCTTACCACAGAAAGAGAAAGAAGATCCATCCGATAATGATTCATCATTTCCAACCAGATGCACTAAGGTAACTTGGGATCTCCAATCTCTTGTAAAGGCAATACTGTATTTTCTTCAGAGTTTTGTTCAGTCTGTGGAAACCACTACAGTAGATATTCACAAATCTTCCTATGGAATCTCCAGTCTTGAAAGCCCCTAAGTTTTCTATGAACTTTCCAACCTGCTGGTGAAGGGCATCATTGTTCTGGCATAGGTGGGGCATTAATTCACTTGGATTGTAGCCTACAACTTTTTGCATGAATTGAGAAGATTCACCTGCTATTAAAGCAAAAACTACCTATATCGCATATGGCAAATATATTCAGTTTTATCACTGTTTTCTGCTTAGGCTTTTGACCAAATGGACTACTGTGACACAGGAACTACACACAGCCATGGAGAAGGTCTTCTATGCATCTACTGTAGAAGAATGGATGGAGGAGAATGTCCAGCCCAGCATGCAAAGACTTCAGGGGACAGTAGATGATCTGGACAGAGCAATAGAAACACTTTCATAGCATTCTTATAGCCCTATGACCCAACATGATATAGCCCACACCAGGCAGCTCAATAGAGCATTGTACAAATGGGGGAATTGTTCTGATGTCAAGAGAGAAGTCCACTACACTAAGGATTGAAACTGAGAATATTAACCAGCTTGAAATTAAGATAATCTTTCAGTGAGATAGACACAGGTCTTTCCCCTTGCTTGGAAGGAAAAAAAAAGACACCCAGCAAATCACATTGCATGTGGCTGCACTGAGTCCATTGCAGAGAAATGAAAGTAGGTGTAAAGCTCCTCCCAGGTTGTTCTTAAGACTTTCTCAATTAAAAACTTCTGCAATGTCTTGTGCCACAGACACTTTATCCTTTTAAATAAATCTAAAATTTTGCACAATTCAAGTATTAGTATGGTATGAATGTATGCTGTGGGAAAGATGGATAGAGGCATTTCTTCCCTTAATACTAGAACCCAGGGTGATCCAATGAAAATAAATGGTGGGAGATGCAGGATAGAAAAGTGCTACATCAAATAGTGCACAGAATTTGCTACCACAAAAAGTTAGTGATGGCTGCCAAGTAAGACAGCTTTAAAAGGAGACTAGTCAAATTGTGGAAGACAAGGCTATCAATGACTACTACTGGTCATGAGGACTGTAAATGATCTCTGTACAGTAAAAACAACGGGGAGGGTTGCATTTGTACTCAGTCTTGCTTGTAGCCTTCCACAGATATTTTGGGAGGCCACTGTGAGAAAGAGAATGGTGGACTACATTGACCTTTGGTCTGTTCCAATAGATTCTAGATACAAGGACTTGTAACAGGAGAGATTGTTCATGGTTAAAGTCCATCTTTTAAAACATTCCTGGTACCCATGAGAAGCAGAATGCCTTTTTTTTTAAACAAACAAGCTAATTTATCTCAACCAATTCATCTACTAAAGCTGTAATGATTAGAGATACCCACTGTAAAAGGATAGGAATACTACTAAAATCTAGAGCAAGCACCTCCTAGCTCGTTACAAAGGGGGGGGAAATCAACATAATTCCTGTTTTGCTGCTGGGAATCACCTCATTCTTAACTCTCCACAACTGATGTTCCACACATTGTCATACATTTTAATTTGACTAAGACATTAGTTCAAATCTTCAGCCACATTCAGGAGAAATGTGCCACAGCCACTGTACTATGCAAGTTTTGATATTAAACCTATATCAGCAAAAATATACTGTATACACTGCACTTTTAAGTAAGCCCCACTGAACTGTAAGACTTATTCCTAAGTATGTATAGATTGGAGCCTTAACAGTTTAGAAAATTGTGACAAATTAAAGTAACTCTATTCTGTCTGGAATATGTGTATTAACTGTAATTCCATAATTATGTGCTAAAGATTTTTTTAAAGCTTTGCATGACAGATCCAAGCAATAAATGGTCCTTTGAAGTTCAAATAGGATTACATATATTCACTATGTTCTGTATTAAAAAAACAAGTACCTACAGAGTGGTCTTTTTTAGCTTTCCCCCAACACCTGTTAATGGTGGTGCTTTTAAGCCATATATATATCACACATATATTCTAGTCAAATGGAAACAGAAAGGGAAATTCTACTACAAGGTTTGTGTTTCTGACTAAAAAGCTTAATACTGAACAACAAATGGTACAGGAAACTTTTTTTTAATGTGCTTCAAAAAAGACTGAAATGCCACTTTATAAAACACAATTTACATTTGACATCTTAAAACCAGAAAAATGATAGGAGTGATCTGAAGTATATTTCCTCTTGACAGGTATTTACAGTTATCTAGACCTAGTCACATATAAAATATCTGCCCTGAACAGGGCAGAAGTGTGTAAATCAGAACCCTTAAAAGCTCTTGTGTTGTGAGGTATATATATATATGATTAAATTCTGGAAACCATGGACAGGTCATTAAGACCATTTTTAGATTAACACTATATTTAGATTAATACCTAGAGCAATACTAGATCTTTGACTGTACAGGCTAAACAAAAGATCTTGCATATTATAGGTGGAGTTTTTTAAAAAAATCACTTGAATACCTAGATTACACTGGAAATTCCCTTGGAACAAAAGACCAAAAAAATTTACAGAAAATAATTGCAATTACACAGTGGTAACAGAAAACTAAAGACAGAAATGTAGGTTAATACTAGTCTGTCACTAAAGAGATGACAAGATTGTAAAGACACATCAGCAAGTAAGGCAACATAATGATACAGTTAAGACAATCACCTAAACCAGGAAGGAACAAACTGTATTCCTCCAAAGCAATCTGTGAGGCCTTGCGCCTATGCCCCATTCTTTTTTTTTTCTTTTTTTTTGAAATTGTCTACAGTATTTTTAAAACAAAATTTCTCCATCTCCAGGGTACTTGGGGGGGGGGCAATTCTGCCATGCTTTTGGAAAGTGGCGAGTTACTTTAGGCTTGAGAAAAACCTTTTTTCAACCAGGAAGTAAAAAGGCCTGAACTCAAGAGGCTTGTTCTAAACAAACTAAGTTAAACCAGAATTAAACCATGATGCCAAGTCCTGGTTTGTTTTGACTAACATTGATTTTTTAAAATGATGCTTCTGAGTTTGAATGTGTGCAAAACTAGTTTGTTCTGAAGTGAAATTGGCAGCTTTCCTATTCCTTCTCTTGTGTATAGTGGTGCATGTATGTGTGCACACCTGTGAGCAAAAGGCTCATCATGGTTTAGCTTGGAGATGTGTAACCTTTTTGGCCCCTGTGTCTGCTTCCAGTGGTAAGGGTTGCATATGTATACACACATGTATACATTCATCCATGCGTACTCACGCATACACTCCTCCCAGTCCCCCACACACACTCACTCCTTAGCCCACATACAACCCAATTTTAATTTTTATTATATTTGCACTGTTTTCTCCCATTTGACTTTAAATTTTAGGTGATCCAAATTAAGTGATTACTTTTCTTGTCTTTACTTTCTGTATATGTCATTTGAAGCAGCACTGAGAGGGTCACGGACCCCTATTCTCAGCAAGTACCAGAACATCTTCTGAAAGACCCTCTGGCCTCCCATACTCATGGGGATGGCTCTTTGACTCTTAGGGCATCCTCCCATAAGGATCTGTAGATGGTGGTGGTTGGGTATATAGGAAGGGGGGGGGTGAAGTCATTGACGGCAAAATGGAAGTAATCATCAGCATGACCAAAAAAAACAAAAACAAAATCTGGCAGTGTGGGAGGGGTGCGTAAAAGCCACCTCCAGGTAGCCAGCATGTGGCCCTTGGATTCTTTGTCCTGAGTTTAGATGGTCTTTTGAGCTGGACCAAGAACAGCATTGCTTGCTTTGGTTCCTCAGCAAATTCCAATTAAAGATCCACAGAGTGGGAAGGATGGAAGACATAAACAGTTTTTCCTAGTCTCTCCCCCAACTGTTGCAGCTACAGATGGAGAGAAATTTACAAATATATAAGTCAAAACTTAAGAGGAACATCTGGAATGTAAGATGTTCAATTCTGTACCACTCAAAGAGTTCTTGCTTTCTGTGCATCACAGTTTGTGGCTATTTCTCCTTTGGTTCCTCTTCATCAGTAACGTCTGTTTCACTGCTGTCCTCAAGATCTTGTTGAGTTGGCACCTTGTTCAGTTCAAGAAAGCTAGTAATGAGCTTGGCCACAGCCTCTACATCACTGTTAAAAAGGAGAAAACAAAAGTTAATAATATACAGTACTTTTATTCCAGTTAGAGCTATCTATTACCTACTGAAAAAAAATAACTTGCTGAGGTCTAGCATTTAGAAAATGTTTGTATGCATGATTTTCTATTTATAAACAGAATGTATTTATTTACAAATAATAATTTATTTACAAATAAAGGTTAGATTAATATCTATGAAACATTAATACAGTTGTCCCTCCACATTCATGGATTTGGCATTCACGGATTTAAGTATTCACGGCTTGAAAATATTCTTTAAAAAATAATAATCAAAAAGCAAACCTTGATTTTGCCATCTTATATAAGGGACACCATTTTACTATGCCATTGCATATAATGGGACTTGAGTATTTGTGGATTTGGGTATTCACGGGGAGTCCTGGAACCAAACCCCAGCGAATGTGAAGGGACAACTGTACTGCAGACCTCACCCTGACAGAAACTTTTATTCTGGAATAATAACAATCTGTACTGCTGCAGGTATGCTACAGATGCAATAACACGGAGACACAATAAAATCCAATTTTAGGAATTCAGTTTTTTAAAATAAAATACATTTTACATACTAATTCAATGTTCTCTACAGTTAACTATTTCAAAATACAATCATATGTTCACCATCTGTAGTCTGGCATGTATTATAATCATGAAAGTGTCATCTAGATTCTAACACACACATAAGAAATAAATGTTTGTTGTTTTCTGCCATATTCCCACTCTGATCCATTGAAGAAGACAAAGTTGTCTACCCCAGTCACAAAAAGCCATCACAAAACTGACATGGAGAAAGTATAGCTGTAGATGGCACAAGTAGTTAGATTCTTGGAAGCTGTATTATTACATTAAGGTTGCATAATGCTTCCTTATATAGCCTGAACAGTAACAGGAGAAAATTCATACCATACCTTCTGCAGCCCATCACTGCAGTCTGTGTCAGAGGGTGTGAAAACCCAGTCCCAAATCGCAACACGACTAGGTAGCCCTTCCCAAAATAACGTACTTTCTCTTCTTCCACATTCACCGCCCGAATTTCATCCAGTGGAACCACCACTACTTGGCAAAAGAGCAGAATATTGAACTGTTAGCACAATGAGACCAAGCAATGTTACTGATGGAAAGTCCACCATCCTCCAAGGCTGTCTGTTCCACCACTGTTCATCAGCTATGCTGATAACATTCTTGCAGTCTCATGCCCTAAAACAGTCCTGGCTTCCTTTCTTGTGTTTCTAACAAATCCCATTAATTTAAGAGACAATTATTTTTTAAAAAAATTGAATTGCAGCAGCAGTTAGGTAGCTTTAAAAAAACCTTCACCAAGAGTCAGCACCCTTCTCACCCATCCATCCTCACTTTCATTGCATTCACTTCCTGTTTGCAACTTGCTCTGTAGATATCATAGCAACTGCAGGATATAATCTTGTTGAGAGAATCCTTCTCAGGAAAAAAAAAGAAATCAAAGCCCAGAACTTTTATAATAGCTTGTCAGGTACTTGCATTCCCACACACAGTGACCAGCAGTTTCAGAATTAAACAGAAAACTTTATTGGCACAGGAGTCCAGAAAGCATATCATACAAGGTTGTTGCTCAGAACTGAAACTGCATATCCATGGATTCCACTATTCACAGCTTGAAAATACTTTTTTTAATCCAAAAAAACAAACCTTGATTTTGCTATTTTATATAAGGGGCACCATTTTACTATTCCATTGTATGTAACAGGACTTGAGCATCCATGAATTTTGGTATCCACAGGGGATCCTGGAACCAAACCCCAGTAGATACCAAAGGCCCACTGTATACTAAAAGCAGTTTGCAATCTATGGAATCTGGTGGGCTACAAAGCTATCGGTTACCTATCGTCCCCTGATCCTTTCTTCCCAGACAACTTCTGTAGCTGCCTCCCGCCTTATTTACTGTTCCATAGTGACCATATGCTCCCCACTACAAAGCACGTTAGCCAGTACAGAGAAATGAAAACACAATTAACAGCAAGGTTCTGTAACTTTACAGTAAAGTTACAGAACCACACAAAAATGGCAGGAATAGGCACCTTCAGGGATCAATCCTGACATAGCTGTACTAGGCGAGAATGGATAGTTTTAAAGAAAGGGCTTTTTAATGAGGGTATGTTTCTGTGTCTTCAAATCGCCTGTCGACTCATGGTGATCCCATGAACTTCTTAAGGTTTTCTTCAGCAAGGAATATTCAGAGGTGGTTTGTACTATACTCCTTTTATTATTTTAACTGTACTTTTTAAATTGCTTTTTCTCAGTTCTAACTGTATGCTTTAAACTGTTTTTAACTGTAGCTCCATTTTAATGTTGATGTTTTGTATGCTTTAACTGTATTGTTAAAGCTGTTTGGCGTCCCTGTTTTTGGGAAAAGGCAGGGTAGAAATAAAAATAGTAACAACCACAACAATAATTAATAATAATATTAGAAGTATATGCCATAGTCATGTATTTCACCTTTGTAAAGGGCTTTGTTACCAAGACAATTTCTAGCTTACGCATGTAGAATGGCTGTCTTAGTATTTGTTCTTTGGGAACTAGAGGTATGTTTTTTAGAGCTTTGTACCATTTTTCAGCTTAGAATAACAGGAAGAGCATTCAAAGGGACCCAAAGAGTCATGTAGTTCAACCACCAGAACTAATAAAGAGACCCCTGTATTTAAAGGATTACTGATAGATGCTTGCTTTGTTGTCAGATGAAAAGCACTCTGTGATTGATTCACCAGTGGCTTGTTTCTGTATTTGCCCTTAAAATTAAACGTTTCTGCTCAAACTGTGTTGCTGCAAACCAAAACCCCAAACCAAAACTCCTGTTCCCTGGTTTAAAGTAATGTGCATGAGCTCTGCTTTTGAACGCTGGAAACAGGGACACATATCTTTGCAAGTTCTGGGAACCTTTATGATCCTACTGTACAAGTTGTTTATATACCCATGCACACTCATAAGTAATACATAAGTACAAGTCGACCCCCATATCCACAGATTTAGCATCCACAGTTTCACTTATCCATGTCTGAAAAAAATATGTTCTCTCTAGGCATTTCTAGGTCCACCAATGTGATTCTATGGTCAACCTCTGGCATTCGTCTCATTGAAAAGAATAGGGTTCCCTATTATCCAGTTTCAGGTATCCCCAGGGGGTCTTGGAACATATCCCCCACAGATACAGGGGTCAACCTGTATGTGTTTACTTTCTGTCTGTTCAACACAGACATGATATTCACTGACACATGGCTTTACCTTGTTCATGGCCAGCCCTTGACAGAGTCAACAGCTTTTTGTAAAAGTTGAATGTCTTCAGAAAAACTTTTCCAACCTCCTTGTCAAATATAGCTTCCTACAATAAACAAAACAAACAAGATCATGGAACAGAAACTACTCTGGGATTAAAGGAAAGTAGCTGCTTTTTTTAAAGGCCATAAGTGGCTTCCCATCACCTCCCTGCAGCAATTAACATCAGCATTTTAAAAAAATGCATAACAGCTATGTAATGCAAGTTAATCATGCCTTTCCCACTATTGGCTTGTACAGTATCACTATATGTGCTCTCAGCTTCTCTTTAAGAAGCAAAGCCTGCTGTGTATCACATTCTTCATAGAAACATTTAGGTCCTTCCACTGTCTCTCTTGACACAGGATCCAAAGTACAAAGGGAGGTCTTGCTTTGGCCCTTCTCTCTGATGCTTAAGGACTTGCATGCATTAGGCAGGAAGTCCCTTCCATGTTTGAATGGAAGATGTCTCACATATGGCAAACTCACATGAAACTTTTTTTGTACAGTACACAGATTTAACGTGCACTTATTTTTACTGTCTTTAAGTTTATGAACGGATATCCTTCTTTCCTATACAATGGACACAATAAATCAGTACTAATTTCCTGTCCAAAAACAGTAAGAGCTACCAATATTTACATGATAGGCCAGATTTGCCATGTGCCTTGAGGTTTAAATGGATCAGCTGTTCCTGATAAGGATACAATATTTCAAATCGCAACTGCACTTAGTTTATATATGATCTCTCATTTTATTAATACTTTTCCCTTTTCCCAAAACTGGGGAGGGAAAATCACTTTCAGTGGCCCAACAATTTTTAAAAAATGAAAAAGGATAGCTTCTCAGATCATTGCAGACAGTCATTCCACTATGGAGTCAGCTTATGCATGTGTTGTGAATTGTGAGGTTATTGTAAAGGAAAGGTTCAAACAGAATTGGTTTCATACTCTAGTATCCAAGAGACTTCAGACTTACAGGATGATCTATTTTTCTTTTACTAGAATCTTGAGATGAACCAACCAGTGCCACTGTCTCATGCAGACAAATTAAGAATTAAGGAACAGGGTACCTCAGTACACTGCCTGCGCAGGAATTTGTGAACAGTACAAGAACCTATCTCACAAGTCCTTTCACACTGAATGTAACTTGCTTCTGAGTCTCTCTCTCTCTCTGGCTTTTCTTCGCAAATGAAGATTCAGGGAAGACTCTACATGCATGAGATTGCACTGTTCCTGTTTTTAATAGTTTAATTTTTTGCTATACAACAGACATTTCCCAAACTGTATATGAGCACACAGTAGATTGTACTCCTCTCCCCACAGTGGCTTTATAACCCACTGGTTTTGCTTATTAAAAGGGCAGTTCAAAGTGTTCAAAGTCCTTCATATACTGTGTGTGTGTGTATGCCTTCAAGTTGCCTGTTGACTTATGGTGACCCCATGAATTTCATAGTTTTCTTAGGCAAGAAATACTCAGTGGTGGTTTTGGCAGTTCCTCACAGCATTAAATAAGGTGCTCATGAACCCACCAAAAAGCTCTCTAATCCTGTAACTGATACATTTGGTTGCGCATCTTTGTCAAAAGCCTTCTGGAAACCCAGGTAAATCATGGTACCATATCTACTATGCTGACATGTTTGTTAAGAACCTCTAAGAATTTTCAATTGTTAGTGAGAGAGAACTTATATTTGCAGAAGTCATTTTCATTCTTTTTAAGAAGTACATGCCCATATATGCTTTTTCATCAATTTACCTAGAAGAGTTAAGATAATGAGACTATTTTCCCAGATCACCTCCAGTAAGGGTCCACCCATCTGGCCAAGCACCCAAACCTTATGTGCAAAGCATGTTGCTTACCTCCCACTCTTCCAGATTTTGCACAGCTACAAAGAAACAGCCAGCAAGATAGAAGAGTTTCCATCCCAAGCTATCTGAATAATACATAATAAATCAAATTTTAAAAATTGAATGAAGATCAGCTAGCTTTACATCCTTTATTTTTTAAGTAATAATATTTTATCCCATCCTTTTATCATGAGCTCTCAGGGCAGCAAGCAGACAAAACAATACAAACAAATTAAACAATTCCAGATTAAAATCAATAAATAATTTAAACAAGGTAAAAACATATTAAACTACTCAAAAAAGTAAAACAACTAAAAGGGTTAAAAAGGTTTTCTTTAAAACCACATAGCTGGTTAAATGTAAATTAGGCCCCAACCACTTTAATAAAAAGCCACATCTTGACCTAGAACCAAAAAGAAACCAATGTTGGCCTCAGTTGGGGAAGGTATTCCACAAGTGGGGTGCCACAACTGAGAATCTTCACTGAGATTATTTAAAATATCAGTCACCAAATGTATTTTTTTGGATACAACCGAACATAAACACATACGATTTTAAACCTTTCTGAAGCACACACACCAGTTCTAGGCCTCTTGTAAATATCTCAGTATGGACCAGACTAATCAGAAGACAAGTTTAATTCAGAAAACCTGCTACAAAATAATGTGAGCCATAGGCTATATTTGCTCTATATTCTTACATGAAAATCCACTCATTATATTCTATCTACAAATCCTTCCTCTTGACGCACTTTGTGATAAGTGCAAGTATCCCCCACCACATTGGCTCTATGGTATCAACTGTACTGGTAGAGGCAAGAGGAAGGGAAACACACCAGCAGCACTTGTTCTTAAAATTAGCCTTCTGCTGCACCTCTCTCAGAGTTTTGGCTTGGTGGGTGGGGAACTAATAATTAAGCTTACGAGGTGTCCAGTAACTCCATTAGTGAGGTTATACTGGATCAGGTTCAATCTGTTAAGTACTGATGACGTGGACAAGCCCCTTGGTAGAGTGAGGAAGACTACCTGCCCTCTTGACCCTTGTCCTTTGTGGCTGGCCGTCCAGGGGGGTGATGCCTTGAGGATGTTCCTCAGGAGCATCATCAATGCATCCCTTAGGGAAGGTCACATACCATCTTGCTTGAAGGAAGTGGCGGTTAGACCGCTCCTAAAAAGACCTTCTCTTCACCCTCTGGATATGAAGAACTACAGGCCAGTCTCCTTATTACCTTTTTTGAGCAAGGTGATCAAGAGGGCAGTTGCTCTTCAACTCCAAGCTGTCTTGGAAGAAACTGATTATCTAGATCCATTTCAAACTGGCTTTAGGACGGGATTTGGAGTTGAGACAGCCATGGTTGCCTTAGCTGACGACCTTCACCTGAACACTGACAAGAGGTAATGTGATCCTGTTGGTGTTACTGGATCTCTCAGTGGCTTTTGATACAACAGATCATGACATCCTCTTGGATCACCTGAGAAGGTTAGGAATCGGAGGCACTGCGTTGCAGTGGTTCCTCTCCTTCCTCTCGAGTAATTCCAGAGGGTGATGATCAGGGACAGTTGCTCTGCAAGGAAAGAACTTAATTGTGGCATCCCACAAGGTGCCATCCTGTCCCCGATGAAGCCGCTGGGAGAGATCATCAGGAGGCATAGGGTGGGGTGTTATCAGTATGCTGATGACACCCAAATATATCTCTCCATGTCTTGGTCTTCGGCTCTGATTTCAGATGGTGTCTCTTCTCTCAATGATTGTCTTAGGGCAGCAATGGACTGGATGAGGGAAAACAAATTGAAGCTGAATCCAGACAAAACAGAGGTTCTCATGGTAGCAGCCCCGAACCCAGGTATTAGGATACAACCTCCAGTCCTGGATGGAGTCACACTCTCCTGCACGGACTGTGTTCGCAGTTTGGGGGTACTCCTGGACTCGTCGCTCCAGATGACAAATCAGGTAAATGCGATGGTCAGGAGCGCCTGTTATCAGCTGCAGCTGATCCACCAGCTTTCCTGGAAGATGGGGACCTTGAGACTGTGGTACATGCTCTGGTAACCTCCTGTCTTGATTTCTGTAATGCACTCTACATGGGGCTACCCTCGTGCTTGGTCCGGAAACTTCAACTAGTACAGAATATGGCAGCCAGACTGGTCTCAGGTACATCCAGAAGAGACCATATAACACCGATCTTAAGATCACTTCACTGGCTGCCCATTAGTTTCCAGACCCAGTACAAAGTGTTGGTTATCACCTTTAAAGCTCTAAATGGCTTGGGTCCAACCTATCCATATAATCCTCCCCGTGCACTCAGGTCCTCTGGGAGGAATCTGCTGTAACCTTTAAAAACAAGGCTTTCCTTGACCTCCCAGAAGACCTTTTTGGCTATTGCTCACAGATTATGGAATGGCCTGCTGGATGAGATCCGTCACATTACCACCCTGAATAGCTTTAAAAAAGCTCTTAAGATGGATCTCTTCCAGCAGGCCTTTCCTGAATAGATACCCACCCATCAGAGAAAAAATCTTATTAGTCTGATCCCTATCCAGTTATTTTATTGTTGGGTTATTTTAGTATTTAGTAAGTATTTTTAAATGTTTAATTATTTAATTGTATTTTAAGGGGTGAGTGGAATGGAGAGTTTTGTATGTATATTTTAAACGCTGTAAGCCACCACGATTGCATTTTGTAGAGGGGTGGAATACAAATAAATTTTATTATTATTATTATTATTATTATTAAGCTGTGGGTGAACTCAAGGGCTTGCCACCTGCCCAATTATACAACTGTGAGATCCAGCATTAACTACAGTGGTGTATATTTATCCCATACTCATGTGTACATAGCTGTGGGCGACTGTATGGATGCCAAGGTCAATTTCCACCCAGACCTTCAGTGGGCCCCAGCCCCCTACTCACAAGGCCAAATACATGTATCTTCCTCTGTAGTCCTCCACAAAATAGCAACTGAAAGTGGCATCATATCACTGAGTGTCACCAATTTGAGAGGGATGAAAGAGGAAAACACAGTTATTTGAGGATGGGGATTCCAAGGGGGTTATGTGAATTTGTTTTGGTTTTGTGTGTTTTCATGGATGGATGATTTTATGCACAATTTTCAGGCAAAAGTTGCCTGGAAATGGTGCTGATTTTTTTTTAAATGAACTGTTCAGGTGCAAAAAAATGAGGTCCAGGGGTTTCATGAATCCTGCAAGCTGCACTCTGGCCACCCTGGTGTACAGAATCCTGGCCCAAAACAAAATAAATTCAACTACAAGCAACTACAAAGTCTAGTGAAGTTAATGAATGTTACTTACCTTCACTATAATAAGCAGCAGCCAGGCCTACAGAGGAGATCCCTAGAAAGTGAAAAATGTACAGATTTAAAATGTAATTTCAACTACTTAAAACATTCAGCCTTGATAGACTTTTAAAGTTTCGTTTATATTATTTTTGAAGTTTAGAGTATCTCCTATGAACAATAATAACTGATTTGGACTAAGAAAACCCTATGAAAAATTCATGGGGTCGCCATAAGTCAACAAGCAACTTGAAGACACACATACACATACACACACACACACATTATTTCCTTGACCTCTACAAAAACAATCGAGATTAAGCAATTAGAAGAAATGCTACATGAACTCTAAATAAAAAGCTAATTATCCCAGTATCAAATCAGGTCAGTTCTGATGTTACTTTTCCATGCACATCCATAAAAAACTTGTAGAAAAATTGAGTGCAACCAGCACAAGCCTTCATCATTTCTGTTTGTTGCATGAAATTCACAGAGTTTCTTCAAAGGGTTTTTTGCCAGTTCCCTGTATCAGACTTGTTATGGGTCTGACAATTTTAATATTACGTAGAGGTTTGAATGCTGGACTATGATTCTGGAGACAAGGGTCTGAATCCTCGCTCGGTCATGAAAACCCACTAGCTGACCTTGTGCACTCTTAGGGTTTATTTACATGGGTGATTTACCCCAGCTTGCTCTAGTTCCAGAACCCAGCAGTCCAAACAATGCAGGCCATTTACCCCGATGTGCCACCGGGTAGTCCAAACTACCCCTGGGGCAGATACTGGGCTGGAACAGGGGCAAGATGGAATAGGGCCCGATAAATGGTTCTAATATAATACCCAGAAAAACCAGACTGGGCCCCATGTGTCCACAGGGCCCCATCTAGCGCACTGCTCCTCACTGCAACTGCAAGCTCCCTGGCTCTCCCAGAAGCAAGGAAGGGGTCCCTCAGCATGTGACGAAGGCTGGTCACATGCAGGGAGCCTGTGGTCACATGCTGTGGGACCCCTGTCTGGCTTCCGCATTAGCAGGGAAAATGTTGGCGGCTGCTTCAGCAACGGGCCAGCATCCTGTTTGGATTCTGGCCCCTTTTCTCCAGGTAATGGGGGTGGGGGGAAGCAGGCCAGCTCCACAGTCAGGTGCAGATAAGCCATTAGCCTTAGAAAACCCCAGGATAGGTTCGCCTTAGAGTTGCCATAACCCAGAAATGACTTGAAGGCACACAACAACAAGTTAAAATCTCGGCCATTTCATCACCTTTTTTCTACATGTTCTAGATTCTTGAACATAGAAGGCTATAATATGTAGTTACAGCTTCTTGAATCTTCATTTGCAAAGAAAAGCCAGAGAGACAGCTAGAAATATAACACAATGCCAACAGAAAAGTACATACTGTACATTCATCTTACACTATTACATTATCTTGCTGCTCATGAGGGTTTCAGAATGAACGGATCCCAATACAACACCAATTAGAAGCCCACAGATAACGTTTCAGTTACCTATTCCCATCAGTTCGTAAAAGCTAATCTCATCTATATGGGTTCCTGTTCAGCAAGTAGGTCTATATCCCACTCGCTACAATCAAAATGGCTTTTCTTAGTTTTAATAAAAGCCCAATCTATTAAAAACAAATATTTTTTTCAAAAACTAAATATTCAGAATTGGTGTAAGGTTAGGGTAAAGTATGAATACCTTACCTACAAGGAGAGACCAAGATCTGATACTGGGTGACCTCTTCAAATGAAGAATGGACCTTGAGTGGTTTTCAACAAGCATATACATCTTCAGGAACAAGGGGGAGTAATAATCTACAGAGCCCAGGAGCAATCAGAAAGGTTACCTACATAAGGACAAGGAAGAAAACAAAGACATTGCTTACAGGCCTTTGTCATATTTTTCTATTTCCTTCGGAATTCTCTTCATATCCAAAGAATGCCTGAGTCCTGCAAGGATTTATGTGTTGCTTATTATCAAGTGCAGAAATCCTAAGAGAAGTTCAAATGCATACTCCAGTGTTCAGGACAATCAATTCCATGTACTTTAAAGAGAGCCTGCACTCTCAACATCTGAATAAGCAAAGCTATCATCAGACCAACTGCAGCTTTTTCAATAGCAATGGAATCTCCATTTCATTAAAAAAAAATATTTATATCAATTGTCCAACCTCAAGTACATCTGAACAAGTGAAGGGTTACCCTCCTAAATGCAATCCAAAATATATATGCGGAGTTAGCAGCAACAACAAGAAGACGATCTTATGTTGCATTTGTTTTCTGATTCTTGGAGACCTTTCCACAAATATGACAATATTTATTTTATTTTATTATGCACATACTTCTTTACAACTGCAAGGGACAAAAGGAAAACAAAAGAGCAACTCTATTGATGTAGTTGTCATTGATATCCCACTGTGCTGGAGATGATCTGAGTATACTTGCAGTGAATTTAAGAAGGGGCAGAATCATAGAATTGTAGAGTTGGAAGAGACCACAAGGGCCATCCAGTCCAACCTCCCGCCATCTATTGATGGAACAGCACCCACCAGTAGTGCAAAAAAAAAAAAAAAAAAACCCCTCTCCTTGCAGCCTACCACCCACTCTCAGCAAATTTGGGGGGTATGCAGACTATAATGCCCACTTTTCCACCATCTCCATTCTGAGGAAGCATTTCATAAAGTCAAAAGAAATGTCTCTGTTGCCCTGACTTGTGTTCATAGAATCATAAAATCAGAATTGGAAGGATCATCTAGTTTGACACTCTCAAGGATCCACAGCTGAGAGGGCCGCTAAGACAGCCCAGCATTTCACCCAGAGTTTTTCTTGCAACGTGCCTTCTGCTACTACCAGCTGCTCTGGGCTCCATGTTTCATACCTCATCTGACAGCCTTTTATCTTTAGGGTTTTACATGTTGTAAATTTGGTCTGTTCCCCACCCACCCACTCAACTTTCTCACTGTCAAAAAACTTCTCTGATACTTCATGAAGAATCATAGAATCATAGAGTTGGAAGAGACCACAAGGGCCATCCAGTCCAACCCCCTGCCATGCAGGAATACACAGTCAAATCATTCCCAGCAGATGGCCATCCAGCATCTGTTTAAAAACCACCAAAGAAGGAGACTCCACCACACTCCAAGGCAATGTATTCCACTTCCAAAGAGCTCTTACTGTCAGGAAGTTCTTCCTAATGTTTGGGTGGAATCTTTTTTCTGTAGTTTGAACCCATTGCTCTGTGTCCTAGTCTGTGGAGCAGCAGAAAGTAAGCTTGCTCCATCCTCAGTATGACATTGCTTCAAAGATTTAAACATGACTATCATGTCCTCTCACAACCTTCTCTTCTCCAGACTAAACAGGGGTCCGCGATGTCCTCACGGGGGCGGGGGGGTCCATGAAACCTTGAAGGCTGCTTAGCCTACCTCCTCCCTACAGTGGAATGGCCAGGTGACAGGAGCCAAGGCAAAGGCTGGCTGGCTTGGCCTGCACATTGCCATTCAATCCGCTCCAGCCACAAACTTGCAGGAAGAAGCAGGAGAAAAGTGCCTCTTTCCCTCCAGTGTCTCTGTGGGAAGGTTTAATGGCTGATGTAATTGTATTGCTATTGGTATTATTAGGATTTTAAACCTTAAGGGGTTTTTTTTAGGGGGGGGGGTCCGAGGCAAGAAAAAATATTTAAAGGCGGTCCCTGGTAAAGAAATGGTTAAGAGCAGTGGCTTTTTTTTTTCCAGAGGAAGGGACTGACAAAACCACTATGAACTACCTATAAAATTCACGGGGGGGGGTCGCCTTTAGCCGGCAAGCAACTTGAAGAAGGCCCACCCGCACTCTTCTCCATGTCCCCTTTCCTCCGCCAAGTCAAGTGCTGGGGAGTTCCCCTGGCCTTTCTCCGCCCAGCCTTCAGACCGGACTCTCCCCGTGTTTTTAAAAAAGGAGCCCACCAGAGGTAACTCCCCCATGCCTCCTCCTCCTCCCTCCGCGCCTCCTTCCTTCCTTCCTTCCTTCCTTCCTTCCTTCCTTCCTTCCTTCCCTCCCTCCCAGGGGCGCCTCTGCCGCCGGGCTCCCGTCTCACCTGCGCCCCTCGCGCCTCCCGAGCTCTTTTGGGCGGCAAAGCGGAGGCTTCGGCAACCATAGAGCTCGCTCAGCCAGAGCGCCCCTCGCCTGCTCCACCATAGAGTTGACACCGTCCGAGGCCGCCTTTCCCTTCCACAGAGGTCGGGCGAAAGCGAGCCTTTTGTGCTTTTGCTTCCTCCTTCTGAGGTCGGGTTTTGTAACCGCGTTTGTGAAAGTGCCTCAGGCCCCGCTCTTTTTTAATTATCTTTAAAACATGGATGAAGAATGAGGGGCGTTCCTGATGCTGTCAGACTGCACTTCCCGTCATTCCTCTAGCTGGCTACGGCTGATGGGAGTTGGAGTCGCAAGAGCATCTGTAGGTGTCCCACTGCTTCTCAGCCCTGAGTAAACAGCAGTCACCCTTTGTCTGGTATAAACGTTCTTGTGTGCCGAATTATGGCGATCTATTTCTATTATATTACACTGTTATAGCGCTATTATTCCACTTACTATGGCTGCCTCTTGTGGAATCCTGGGATTTGCAGTTTTAGGAGGGGCATTTAGCATTCTCAGCCAGAGAGTTCTTAGGCCTCACTAAACTACAAATCCCAGGATTCCACAGGAGGCAGCCTTAGCCATTAAAGTGGAATAATAGTGTTATAACTGTGGTGTGAAAAAATTGGCAAGATTTGTTCAGAGGGGGTTTGTCCTCCTTTGAGGCAGAGAGAGTGTGATTTGCCAAGTGGGTTTTCATGGCCAAGTGGAGTTTTGAACCCTGGTTTTTAGAGTCATAGTCCAATGCTCATCCATTACACCACACTGGATGGAGGGTACAATAATACCATTCCACTTTGCAGGTTGTATTTGAGGATCAATAAATACATGGGGCTTTTGTACTGCATGCATTCTCCGCAATCGGGTTGAGCAAAGGCTGGCTATCTGTGTATAAACATGTCCTCTTCCAAAATTTGCATCCCCCCCCCCTCTGATTCGATGAGCTCGTTCTCTAAAGGGAAAAGAAACATGTCTGTTTACATGTTTTCAGCCAAAAAGGGGGGAACTAAAACAAGGAAGAAAACAGAGCCGGTGATAAATACTGTATATTTTAGGGGGATGATGCTTTGAAGGTTTCTTTGGAAATTAGAAAGAACTTTGAAGAATAAGCGTTTTGGGAACTCAGTACCTCATCATCTCTTTTCCAACCAAACCACACTATTCAAGAGGCAGGGTTTTCAGCTAAAGTAACTTTTCTTCTTCAGTGATGGGAAAAGGAAGATGGGGAGAAAGTTCTGACTGAGCAATTAGAAAATAGGCAGGCACTCAGATAATTGGTACAGCAGTGCCTCTTAACCTTTTCTTTACCGGAAACCCCTTTAAATATCTTTTGTTGTCATGGTCCCCCAAGATTTAACTCAAGATTTAAAATCCTGACAATCATAATAATATCTGATTATAATAACAATACAATTACACCATCCATTAAACCTTCTCTCTGAGGCACTGGAGGGGAGGGAAGACTTTTTCCTTCTTCCTGCAACTTTGTGGCTGAAATAGGTTGAATGCCAATGCACAGGCCAAGCCAGCCAGCCTTTGCCTTGGCTCTTGTCATGTAGCTGCTGCACTGCAGGAAAGAGGTGGGTTAAGCAGCCTTCAAGCCTTCGCAGACCCCCTGTGAAGACACTGCAGACCCCTGGGAGTCCATGGACCCCAAGTTAAGAACCACTGGCATACAAGACTTGAAAAAAAAAGTGAGGAGAACAGCAGACAGATTTGCCAGGACTGGAAGCTCAGTCCTTTGCATGTTTACTCAGATGTAAGCTGACTGAGTTCACTCCTACTTAAATGTACTGTATATACCAGTGCAGCATGCAACTTATTTCTGTGAAGGCCTGTCACATGCATACGCATAGGCTCACGACCTTATAATAATCAAAGTGAGGGTGGGATAACTGGCCAGCCTATGTTTTTGCACTGCAACTCCTGTAATACCCCATCATCGACTGATGGCTAGGGCTGATGGGAGTTGTAGACATAGAAAAAGCCTCTGGAAGGCCTCATTTGTCCACCTCCACAGTAATCTAATGGATCTGCATTGCAAACACTGTAAAGTATATGTTTACTAGGCATACAAAGATTGCAATTCATTCTTGGAATATCGTTTGATAGTACAGAAACAGTGTTGGGTCTCTGCTGGGGGTAGAATAGCAACATATGTCTTTAAAAGGGTGCATTACAGGAAACATTTCAAATTTCAAAATTTATTTTCCCACCCATCTACAAATCTAGCTGGTGGTCAACAGTTTACAATAAAGAATTTAGTACACTTTCAAAGCAGTTCAACACTAAGGAGCTTGAAAGTTACAGCTGTCACCAGAAAGCAAGTAGCAATTAAACAGAGGGAGCCTATTTCAGTGCACCTCCTTCTGTTGAATTTCTGCTTTGCATGAGGCATTAAAAAAAAAACACAAAACTATACCAGGTGAGGATAGGGAAGAATATGAACATATCTGGAAGGGTGAAATCACTTTTGACTAGCTTCTGTTGATTTGGGCTTGTTTGTTCTTGCTTTGTAAAAGGTACACTTATTTCAAAGCATTGCAACAGAATGACTATCCGGCTTTTTCTGTTTCATATTGATTGCCCAGTGCAAATTAACCTGCTCTAACTTCAATATCTAAAACATCTTAAGACCTAAAACTACATTTGGTCCAACAAAAGATTATGTTTTGGGACCATTTAACTGTTATGCCTTTTAAGAAGGAACAGTCTACTTCAACTAAATATGAGTGATGTAATGCAGATAATGCTTCCTCGTGGCACATAATGTGGGCATCCTCAGTCATCACCCCTTTGGGATTGGATGTGTTACAACAAAATGTCTTGAAATGATAAAGTGTTGCCATTTGTGCCTTCATATCTTTTCACTTGTCCTGAAAAGGGTCAGAATAAACCCTTCCCCAGTATAAACATTGCCATTAAAACTGCGGGTTCTCTCTGAGTATACTGTACTTGTGAAATTTTACACAGGCTGGTGTTTAAATATTACACAATCCACCTCCTACACACCATAACAAAACATGACAGATTTATTCATACAATGGTGTCATAAGCATGTGCTTGACCAAACATGCCATAAAGCAAACACTAACAAGTATCATAAAGCAAGAGGGAACATAGGAGTCCAAAGTACAGGTGTTTAGTGGTATCTCTTGAGCAAAGGTTGCGTTTAACAACACACATCTATAACATTAAGGCAAGCGAATTAGCAAAGAGATCTTACAAGGGAAGGCAAAAGGAAGGAAGAACTCACCAACCGATCTAATATGGGGAAGGTGAATTAATCCCCAGCACTTTTAAAAAATTAGTTAACTGATGAAGAATTTGACCTAAAGATACGTTTTACAGTGTAGTGTTGGTTCTTCACATATAGTTAATGACAAAGATATTGTTAAAAGATGGTTAGCATATTCGGAAGCTCCCACTTGAACAAACTTCTCCAACATATTGCTCTTTAGAGGTACTGGGACACAGTTTTCATAGCCCCAACCAGCAACTGTGGATGATGGCACTTGCAGTCCAAAACATCTAGAGAATGTCAGGTTGGGGTAGCCTGCACAAGTGAATCAAATAACTCCACAATTCTGTGCAATGCCCAAACAATTCAGAATAGGTTTAAGACAGAGAGTTTGTAGTGATTGTCCAAGCATGGCATAAAGCAAACAGTAACAAGTAAAATGTCATAAAGCAAAAAGGGATTGTGCAGCTGTTCCTCCCCCCCACACTCCTTAGCAGAGTTTTGCGTGTGTGTATGTGGTAGGGGGAGAAAAGGAGAAGAAAGCTGGGAAAACACAATGGGTTTCAAACAGAATGCAAGAAGGTGTGTACCCCTTCCAAAGCTCCACATTTGAGGCATGGTGATGATTGCACATGAAAGCCCTATCTGGAAAGCCCCCCTGGTTTCAATGTCAGAAAATATTTCCCTTTTTATGTTTTATATCAGACTTCCCTTTGTTTACAATGTCAGAGCAGTGGGAGATTATTGGGGAGCTACTGATTCAGGTTTGTCACCGGTGCCAGATTTACGCACAAAGTGATCTGCAGCTTTCACATTATAAGGGTTCTATAAATACACAAGTGAAAATGAAAAGAACTAACTTTCAAGTTTTGGTAATGCTGTGGGACATTTTATACTAAGGCCTCAGCACTTATTCTTGTTCATTTTCTCTAACTTTCGCAGATAACTTTGGAAAGCTTGCTGAAAAGTCTGATTATAATACTTTAAATAATCCTTTGTTCACAAACAAAACATAATAGACACATTCCATCATCTAGGATTAATTACTCTCAGCTGCATTTACCTCCTGCTTGAAACCCTAATCATATAGTAAGGTACAGTTTGTTCCAGACAAGAGCATTATGTTAGGGTAACTGTTCGTATAAACATAGGAAATAAAGTCATGGAGATCAAATGAAAAAAATCCAAGGCATCCCGTGTGTGTGTGTGTGTGTGTATGTGTGTGTGTATATATATATATATATATATATATATATATATATGGGACATAAAATGCCCATTAACACCTGCTGACTCATATTCTGGATTAAAACATGCTGACTGGGAAACCTGAAATTTCAAATCATGAATTTCAGTAGCTCTGGAACAAGCTGACTGGAAATGATGTTTTGATATAGTGTTATGGAAGACAATTATGTTGGTTCCCAATTTTCTGATGAACAAAACTAAAGGTCACATTTTCCAGTCTATTTGCCTATTAAAACTTTGTTTTCATCTATTACTAATGAAACCAGACCCAATACACACTCAGTCCTCAGCACAGTTCTATGATGTTAACCTGACAGGGCTGTCCCAAGATGATTCTTGCTTGACATGGACTAGCAAACGGTGCTCCCTCACACACACATACCCTTGTCCTAGTCAAAGTGCCTAATAACCAAGTCTAGCCTAGTTATTCTGGCACCTGATGCAGAAAATCTCATAAGCACCTCTCCCACTTTGTGGAAGAAAAAACCAAGACAATGATAATAAATTAAATTACTAGCAATTTGTTACCCTTTTATCATGGCACCCTAATTTGTTAACAATTTGTTACCCTTTTATCATAGGATGGTGAAATGGTTGACTCACTTTGCCTAAAGGCAGAGCCTGCATTGATACATTGGCAAAATGAAATTAAATGACAGATGGGTGGATTTCTCTGTCCCCACCTATCTGCCTCCTTTCCCTCCATCTTTGGAATTAACACAGATGGAAATGTGACCTTGAGGTATACCACATTATGCCCTATCCTGGAATTATTTCACCATGTAGATAACAAATATATGACTGTTTCGCCCCACACATCTTCTCCCTTAGCGCTCCTGCAACTCATTAAGTTGGCGTTATCACGCTATTTGGCGCACCACATTTACAACCACTTACACTTCTCAGCAGGCATACTCCACCCTTTATCTGTTGTCATCACATCCTTTCCTGTGTTTACGCATGCGCAACCTTCCGGCCAACACTTCACACAATATCGCGAGCCTAAGCCGGGAAGCCCTATGTTTCTCATTGCGCATGAGCCAAAATGTGGCCAAAATGTTGGTGTAGACGTAGATATTTTTACTGCGGTATTATCCAAGCCTACGTATATTCCACCTTCGCTCGCTTACGGTCTCAAGCCGAACACGTAGTAATTTTGTTTAACCTTCCCTTTTTTTATTATTGTCATGCTACTCTGTAATTTCCTTTGTTTTAAAAATTGATTTGTTTAATACATTAATAATGTACGTCCTGTTCCAGTCTGTATTAAGTCCTGGAGTTGCAATTATTTTTCCTGTTGCCATGGGTTGTGATTCTGCGCTGTTGGGTAGGAACGCCCACTCAAAATCACATAAATGTGTTGGAATGGAACAGTAACACATTTTCACACCGCACTACCTATGGCAGGCATATAATCGCGCAACAGAGGTTCATTGATGGGGAGAAGCTGTCAATGAGGTTTTGCGTGATAGCAGCCAAACTGAAACAGAGGGTATACTGATTAGCAACGGCGTAGTGCGAGCCATGGAAATCACAAGCAAAATGAAAGCGCAATAATCACAGAAAAAAAACCCTTGTGTGATGTACGCCCTTGCTGGGGGAGGGGTTGGCCCTCGCTCTCAATTCACTTTTTAAATGCTTTTTGGAGGAGGGCTGCACTATAGACCATTTTTAAAATCCAACCACTTCCAGTTTTGTTTTGTTTAGCATTTCTGGAAATCTGTCTGGGCCACACAGAGTACCAGGGACAGAGGATAGGCCCTCAGACCTCCAGTAGTTGTCCACCCTGGAACTAGCACTTCTTATGTAGGGTTGAACAGATTTTAGATGTTGCTTTCAAGTTGTTTGCATGGTTTAACGATACTTAGAATCTTTATGAACTGCTCTGGGAACTTTTTTGAAGGGTTAGGATACACATTTAGACAAATGGACATATCAATAAATAACATGCATATTAGCAACATTTTTTGAAGGTGAATTCCTAAAATGTGTGACTGGGATACCAATAGACAGGTGACTATAAGGAAGAATACCTTCAGAAGAGAGCCTTTCTAAAGATCATGAAAGAGCCAGAGATATTTGACTGCACTTTCCATCACCTAAGCTGGCTGGGAATGATGGGATTTGGAGCCCAGTACATTTGGAGGGTGCTAAGTTAAGGAGGGAAACGGTGATGACCACAATCACACTTTAGATTGTCATACATGCATAGTTTTAGAAAAGATCTCAGAGTGTCATCCAGTTTTTGTCCTAGGAAAGGCAGTAGAGGAAAAGGCAGAAACAGAAGCATAGGGATACACTAGCTGGTAACTTCCATGTTAGCTGGGATGGTGAAGTCATTCTTATAGGGGCCATCTATACGAGGGGGGAAATGTGAATTGATGTGTACACGTGCAAATTCGAAACAGGATCAACTTGTCTTAACAGTGTTTGGCAAAATCACAGGGATGCGAGGCTATCTGCTTTTGCTGTCCCAATGGGCATG
This sequence comes from Gambelia wislizenii, assembly GCA_030847615.1. Lineage (NCBI taxonomy): Eukaryota > Metazoa > Chordata > Lepidosauria > Squamata > Crotaphytidae > Gambelia > Gambelia wislizenii. The sequence goes on along the minus strand of JAUMIR010000002.1, from coordinate 190,232,115 downwards.
CCTGCGATTCAAGATGGCAGCCGCAACTTGCATTTTTATTTTCTCCAGTCACCGCTGCCAAACGGTATTTTTTTAAAAGGTATGTCTAAGGTGTGAAAGTGCAATGTTCCACCTAAATAAATAAAAAAGAAAAGAAAAAGGATGTTGCATGATCACTCTCTCACTAAAGTGAAAATCCAAGATTTTCTTCTTAGCAAGCCTTACCCCCTGCTCCCATCTGACCAATCCGCTTTCTACTTTCACTTTTCAGGGATATGCAAATAAATGTGATTGCATATTTTAATGATCGCTAATGTACATTCTCCACAGAGTTTTTAAAAAACTTTGAGGAAAGCCCCAAAAGCTGTTCCCTCAGGGTTTATGGTGGATTTGGGCCCCTCCTTCTGAATACAGCGGAATTATGCGGAATCCCATTAAGACAGGTAGGACTCTAAGCGAATTCTAAGAGGATTATTTTCACCGTATAGACAGGCCCTTAGTCTGAACTTTTAAAGGTATTATCCATGGCATTGAAACCTACCTCCCCCCAAATAGGTTCAGCACTTTGAACATCTCCTTTAAAGTTTGAAATAAATCCCAGAGTGGAATAACTGTCCCCCCGAAATGCAAGCCCCGGCTGGCACCAATATGATAAAATGTTAACCCACATTTTGATGCTGAGATGGAGCTACAAATGATGGTTTTCTCCCTCCTCACCCGTCCAGTAAGTTATTTTGGTATCTGGGGCAGAAAATTACACTCAAACCAAATTTCCCCCTCTCTGGCACTAAAAACAAAACAAGGATCAATTGAATTACTAGCAATTTGTTGCCTTTTGTTTTATGACACCCAGAATCAGACACCTGAGGTGGCCATCTCAAACTGCCTGAGGTCCCAAATCCCGTCAACCCTTTCCCCTCACCCTGGCACTACAGTAGGACCCCCTTATCCACTGGGGATTGGTTCTGGGGAGGCATGGATACAGAAAACCGTGGATAATAGCAAACACCATTGAAAATAATGGGACTTCCAGTTCAAAATACCATAGAGTTGCCTTGGAGGACCTAGAAAATGGCTAGAGATGACAATTTTTCTAGGAAGACTCTATGGTAGGTGTGCTGTTGTGTCCTGTGGATAATTGAATCAGTGGATAATGAATCAGTGGATACAGGGCCCTACTGTAATAGTAAGAAGGAAGTGTTTTCTGCTCTTTCATGAGACCCCCAAAATCAGAGCTGCTTGAGGCAGCCGCCTCACAATATCTGATGAGAGGTTTGCCTCAGGTCCTTTGGTGTATGTGAGAGAAATAGATTTATTTATTTGTTTGTTTGTTTATGAGATTGATTTCCTGCTTTCTCCCAAGATGGGATCCCGGGCGGCTTACAATAACTGGGGGAAAAAATACAGTTGTCCCTGTGTATTCATGGATTTGGTATCCACAGATTTAAGTACAGTTGTCCTTCACATTCACTGGGGTTTGGTTCCAGGACCCCCGTGAATACCCAAATTCGTGAATACTCAAGTCCCATTATATGCAATAACATAGCAAGACGGTGTCTCTTATATAAGATGGCAAAATCAAGGTTTGCTTATTGGATTTTGATTTTTTAAAGAATATTTTCAAGCCGTGAATACGGTACTTCAATCCGTGAATGCCAAATCTGTGAATGTGGATGGGCAACTTGAAAATATTCTTTAAAAAAATATTGTAGTCCTTCCGTATCCACGGATTTGGTATCCATGATTTAAGTATTCACGGCTTGAAAATATTCTTTAAAAAAATAGTAATCCAAAAAGCAAACCTTGATTGTGTCATCTCACATAAGGGCCACTATTTTGCTATGCCATTGCACATCATGGGACTTGAGTAGTCACGGATTTTAGTATCCACGGGGGGGGGGGGTGAGTCCTGGAACCAAACCCCAGCGAATATGAAGGGACAACTGTACAGCTAAAAACATCACAAAAGTTACAAAAAGTAAAAAGTTACAAAAGTGTAAAAAAAAGAAATAAAAAAAGGAATTAAATTAAATGACAGCCTCCACCGCCTCTCCCTTTTCCTGCGGCCAGGGGGCGCTGTCTCCCTTCCCTGCCAGACTCAGGCTGGCGAGTCTACGTGACAGCCCTCAGGTCGACAATGAGCGCTGGCAGGCGGCGGGGGAGGAGGGAGGAGGACACACAAAGCTTACACACACACACACACACACACACACCAAAAATAGGAGGAAAAACGAAGAGCTGCCTTCTTGGGGACCGTTCCAGCCCCCCACCCCACCCTACCCTGCCTTTCCCCCTCTCCTCTGGCTATCCTATGAATCCCATGCGCCCATCTTTAGCTGTGAGAGTGTGACCTCTCGTTTCTCCTAGGGATGCCATTTGTGACTTAAGTGAATGATGCAGCAAGGTACTGTCTTTGCTTTTCTCCCTCTTTCCCTTGTCATTCCTTTGCATGCCCTTCTCCCCCCTCCACCCCGCCACCCCCTGCTTGCTCCTGCATGTTTCCATTCCCTTTTGCCCTGTTATTTCCCTTCGGCGTCTGTTTTTTTAAATTTGAGACTCTTATGCCGAGTTTGCAAGAAGGAATGGGGGGAAAAAAAGCTGTGAATTTGGGCTTGAATCCTTTCCAAAAGACCCCCCCCATACACACACACACACTTCAATTGGCCACACACGCAGAGTATCATTTTGTATATAATCCCTGAGGTAAAAAAAAAAAAAAAGCGTTGTCTCATATTTTGAGAAAGAACCCCTGTTCAGTGTTGAAGCCGAGAAATGAGACCTCACAGAAAATACCGGTTCTGAGTTTCAAAGCCCTGGGAGAGAAAGGGCGGATTAAAGGAGAAGAGACAAACCTCGGCTTCTTTTCAAGCGGTTCCAAGTCAATACAGTTGTCCCTCCGTACCCACGGATTTAAGTATTCACGGCTTGAAAATATTCTTTAAAAAATAATAACCCCAAAAGCAAGCCTTGATTTTGCCATCTGATATAAGGGACACCATTTTGCTATGCCATTGCATATCATGGGACTTGAGTATTCACGGATTTTGGTATCCACGGTGGGGGGGTGTCCTGGAACCAAACCCCTGCGAATATGAAGGGACAACTGTACGTTGTTGAGCTGCTAGAGAGAGACGCTGCTTGGCGATGCAGACTGTAATGTTGTACATTGGAATCTAAGGGCGCATCCGCACAACACAAATAATCCAGTTTGAAACTGGGTCATTTGCCGTGGCTCCTTCCTATGGAATCCTGGGATTTGTAGTTTGGCAAGGCACCGGCATGCTTTGGCAGAGAAGGCTAAGACCCTGTAAAACTACAGATCCCAGGATTCCATAGGAAGGAGCCATGGCAAACAACCCAGTTTCAAACTGGATTATTGGTGTACTGTGGATTAGCCCATATACGGTATGCCCCTTCCTTCTCTTGAGGACTTGTAACATGAATTACCCTCCTTGAAGAAACCAGCTGTCAGTTGTTGTGACCCGTTTAAGCGTATGGGTGCAACCATTCTGTTTGCCAAAGGTTGGTATAACCAAGAGATGTTTTGCTCTAATTTGGCCCAGGCATCATCCCTTTGTTGTTGTGTGCCTTCAAGTTGTTTCTGATTTATGGCGGCCCTAAGGTGAACCTGTCATGGGGTTATTGAGTCAAGAGATGAAAAGAGAAGAAGGATTGACTAAGGATGAGTTTCACGTACTCAACATTTACTCTAACATATGGACTGTGGCCAGTGTGGTGTAGTGGTTTGAGTGTTGTAGTAGGACACTGGGAGATTCAGGGTTTGAATCCCTGCTCAGCCATGGAAGCCAGATGGGTGACCTTGGACAAATCACACTCTCTCAGCTTCAGAGGAAGGCAAAGGCAAACTTCCTCTGAACAAATCTTGCCAAGAAAACCCCATGATAGGGTCGCCCTAAGTCAGGAATGACTTGAAGGCAAAAAATAAGCAACAAGCATGGACCAGTATGAACAACCCTGGGTGAAATGTATACTTTATTTATGGTTTAAAGATGTATTACAGTATTTCCATTCCACAGAAGGTGCAGTGTGGGTGCTTAAGCTCTCATTTGCATGTGGATGGTTATTTGCTTCTGTGCATGGTACTCTTTAAATGTGGATCAACAGGACAAAGTGGTCACAAATGGCTAACTAATGATCAATAATTTTACATGAGGCACCAAGCTGAACTGTGCTGTTTATCCTTTGGAGCGGGTATGTTCTGAGGCTAAGGGCAATTAAGCATGCTCTATGGAGCTGTGACACAGCATAATGGAAATCTTAGAATCCCAACTATTGTTGGTAGCATGATGTGCTCATAAAGGGTGATAGTTCCAAAGGAAGAAGTGAATGAGAGGCAGATTCAGGCTTAAAATGCTTGTAGCACCTGCATTGGTGGTTGGTGAATGACACATTGTAAAAGCTCCAAGATGTGTTCAGCAGTTAGGGTTTTCATGCCTTACCTGCGTTTTGAAAAGCAGTTGTGTTGTTCATGTAATAATTTGCTAAATTGTCCCTCGGCTTTCAGTATGGCACAGTACTGTGTATATAAGGCAATGTTAAGGCCTGGAACAAAATGTTTCTTTCCAGCCCCCTCAATCAAGGTGCCTAGTACCCCAAACCAGCCACGTTATTTGGTACTTGAGGCAGAAAATCCATAAGCCCCTTCCCCCATCCTTGTTAGTAAAAATACAGTAGCAACTATTTTTTTTATTTTTTTTATTTATTTATACCCCGCTCTTCAGCCACAATGCTATCAGAGCAGCTTACAAATTGTTTTAAGCAATAGCAATTTACACATCTACACTGCATTAAGCAGTTTCCAATGTGTGTTAGCTAATTGCCCCCACAAGCTGGGTACTCACCATTTGCTGCCCCCTCATGACACCCTGAACCTGCCACTTGAGACAGGTGCCTCACTCCGCCTAGTGGTACATACGGGTTGTGACTGGCATGACAGACACAGTACAGAATGTGTGTATTTCCTTGACTCAGCTTTCAGAGTTTTAAAAAAGTAATTGACTGTATAATGCATTACATCTCAAATAATCATTTGTGGTCATTAATTGCCACAGATGTTAGCAAGTATGTGTGTGCGCGCGTGTGTATTTGTGGTAATTTGTTAGTTTTTCATTGCTGTTGTTCTTAACTGTAAAAAAAATTCATAAGGGGATAGCATAAAACTTGATAAAACTAAACTATCCTTTTAAAAATGCAAAAGCCTTATCCATTAAAGCAGAATGTACAGATGTTCCCACTTGTATTTTTTTTAGACCTTGTTGCCCCCCAAAAGTAGCAAATATATGTTACTTTCAAGATCTACTCACCTGTCATGTCATGTCTGATCCATTTAGTGTTAGTACAAGATGTCTGAAATTCATTTCTCTTGCCTGCCTGTCTCCTTTTCTTTCAGGATTTAAAGAGCCGTACTAAGCTATAAAATCAAACATTGGTCGTGGTTTCCAGAGAAGCAAGGTGTTTTGTTTGTCAATAGGGTTTAATAAAAACATGTCTCATTGCAGCTAATTATTGCTAGGAAACTAAACATATTGCAGTGTGACAGTGTTTCCGTGTTAGATTAGTTGACAAAAGGCATTCGTTGCTGTTCAGTTAGTTCTGCAAAGTTTGAAGATTAAAAACTTCCTACTTTCAAGGAGCAGTAAGAGGTGGTACTGACAGCTGAGAAGTCAGATGGTCCCTCCTTCCGAGTTTCCCATTGGTCACATAAGTTCTTGTTCAAAAAGAAGTACTGTACATTTATAAGAGGCAGTTTTTGCAATAAATACCAATCATCACTGCTCTTATGCTTTTTACTGTTTCAGGCAGGTGAAAAGCAGAAGTAGCTTCAGCTTCTACGGCTCTTGAATGCAAAGTTAAGAAGAGACTCAGCAACATATACAGCAAAACCCAGTTTAGCCACATTAAAAAATAACACCAAAGAAAATAAACACAAAGACTTACAAATGAAGTGTGAAAATTGCACCAAAAAGGTGAGTAGCTTTTAATGATCTATAGAATCCCGAAACCAATCCCTGTGCATGGGCACTGTGAAGTAGGTATTACTGAATTTGTTGTGATTTACTTTGAGTAAACATACATAGGTTGGGCTACACTGTGCAAACCTGGGTTTCCCTGCTATCCATTGAATGTGGCAAGCGATATTTCCAAGTAAACGTATACAAGATTCCAACCATGACAACTAAATATAATCTTTTTAGATACAAGGGTTTGCTTTTGAATTTCTAGAACTATTATGTATCTGGACGGCGAAGAGCAGTGCTATAAACTTGCCTGTTCCAGCAGGTAAGAACCACTATAATAGACGCCCTGCTTGAACAGTTTAGTCCTTGGAATATTTGGAATTAGAAGAGTAACAGCATCGTCAAATGTATTAATACGATTGATCACCAGAACAGAATCATTTTTGAGTGTATACACTTGCAATACATCTTCTAGCTCTAAGCTGGTGCTACTTCAGAACTTCAATGAAATACATCTACTAATTTTTCCATTTTCATGGTGTTCAAAATTTTAGTTCTCAGAAAAGCAAATCTTTTCCAGGGTCAACTCCACATGATCTTAGCAGCATGTAATGTTATAACAGAAGCAACATTTTGTTTTGAATATATGTATATTAACGTACAGTGTGAGTAGCCATTTTGCCATAACTTTTCAGGTTGCTTTTTTGAGGTCCTTTCAGTTAATTTGGTGTGGGCCAGTTAGGTGTCAGATCATTTATTGATTTGATTGTGTTCTATCTTTTTCCCAAGAAGGGGACTCAAACCCACAGACTCCAAAATGTACATCCTGTCATTGCATTTTGTAGTTGTACCTACCTGTGGGCTTAGGGGAACTTTATTCACAGACAGTTTCCCTCTTGCATGTATGTGGTTTAGCTTTGAAAATACATGCTGTGTATGCAGTATCTTGCTGGTGGATCTTAGTTTAATATCCGAACTTTAGCAATGGAAGCTTATTACAGGTTGAGTCTCCCTTATCCAGAATTCCTAAATCCGAAATTCAGAATTGTTCACATGCGTGGCTGAGATAGTGATACCTTTGCTTTCTGATGGTTCAGTGTACACAAACTTTGTTTCATGCACAAAATTATTAAAACTATTGTGTATAAAATTGCCTTCAGGCTATGTGTATAAGAAACATAATTGAATTTTGTGTTTAGACTTGGGTCCCATCTACAGGATATCTCATTAATTATATGCAAGTATTCCAAAATCCGGGAGGGGGAAATCCAAATATTTTAGATAAGGGGTACTCAACCTGTACTAGTTATGCTGGTTGGGGGCAGCTGGGAGTTGCTATTCAACATCTGGAGGACTGCATGATTCCCACCCCTGCTTTAGAAAGACATAGCCTATGAACCTTTGGCATCACAATATGTCATACCCAGTGGGATAGTGGTCAGTTATGAAGTACAGGCCCTCGCCAAGAAGCATTTCGGATAAGGAAGACTCAACCTATATTACTTAGGAATAATACCACAGAATTGTTATTTATTTGTTATTATTCAGGAATTCCTAAAATAGAGGATGACAAACGCACAAAAGCCAATAGATCCAGCTTGAAAAGAAACTTTGTTTCTGTGGTCATTGCTCAAAAAGTACAAATATGCCTATTCTTTTTAAACTTGTCTTTTCCTTTTACGACACCAGAAATAAACAGATGGAAAAATCACCTTTTGATATTGGCTCTCCCTGAAAATCATTTTTATATTATGTTCGAGAATGGTTTGGCAGTTTTTTGGAACCCAATAGGTATTAAATTGAACAAGGACTAGCAGTAGTGCAAGCACACCACACCCAATACGACAACAACATTTCCGCCCCCTTTTTAACTTTTATTTTATTCTATTGACGATGTTGTTGTTGTTGTTGTTGTTGTTGTTGTTGTTGTTGTCTCCAGAGTGGCTATTCAGATATTGATCAGTGGTTGAGGGAGCATAAAGGAAAAATTGTATAAAAATCAGAAAAGCATTAAAAAAATTATTAATTGAAATGTCTACAAAACTGAAACCAGTTTTCACAGAGGCAGCCATGTTAGTCTGTTGCTGCAAAAAGAGGAGAAGAGTGTGGCACCTTGGAAGCTTAACAGATTTATTATATCAGCTTTTGTGGACATTTTCCACTTCAACCTGTTACTTCAGGTTGGCAGACTTATGTTTACCTGCTTGGGTGAGTGGAGGCTATCAACAATGAGGTCAGAAGGAACTGAAGTGCTGAAAGTACAGGTGGGTGATAACAGTGGCCATTAACAAGATAGCAGTTGTGTGCTAGCAAAGACATCCATGTATGGGCGTACTGGTTTCCAAACGCAGGATGGTAAAAAGCAAAACAAAACAAACTTTTGTCCCCATTCCCTCTGCAGGAGATGGAATTGAATCTCCAACATGAGCTGATCCAGAAGCTGCAGATTTTGATCATATCTCTTATAACCCTATTCTAGGCATAGTTAGGCACAGAATTAGACATTCCAAAACAAGAACATGGAAAAATTACTGTTCAGACTACAGTTCTTAAAATCTCTCACTCAGCATGGGATAAATGGTGGTGTTATGGGAGTTATAATCCAAAAAGGAATGTTTCCAAACCCTCACTAAAGCCAATATTTCAGTGGTGTTAGGCTTTCCTAACATCAAATATTTAGATGCATTGTGTAAAATATGTGGCTTGTTGTTGTTAACTGCCATCAAGTCGACTTCAGGTTATGGTGACACCATGAATCAGAGACCTCCAAGTCATTCTATCATCAACTCAGGTCTTGCAGACTCAGGGCCATGGCGTCCTTGATTGAGTCTATCCATCTGGAATGTGGTCTTTCTCTTTTCCTACTGCCTTCTACCTTACTGAGCATTATTGTCTTTTCTAGTAAGTCATATGGCCAAAGTATGACAGTCTCAGTTTAGTCATCTCAGCTTCTAGGGAAAGTTCAAGCTTGATTTGCTCTAGGACCCATTTATTTGCCTTTCTAGCAGTCCATGATATCCATAGAACTCTTATCCAGCACCGCATTTCAAATGAGTTGATTTTCTTCCTGTCAGCTTTCTTAATGGTTCAGCTTTCACAACCATACATAGAAATTAGAAATGCAATTGCATGGACAGGCCTAACTTTAGTATTCAGTGATATATCTTTGTACTTCAAGATCTTGTCTAGTTCTTTCATAGCAGCCCTTCCAAGTCTTAAACTTCTCATTTCTTGACTGCAGTCTCCATTCTGATTAAAGATTGAGCCAAGGAATGGAAAATCTTGAACTATTTCAATGTCTTCATCTACTTTAAAATTATGTAAATCATATATGGTCATTGTTTTTGTTTTCTTAAAGTTCAACTGTAAACCTGCTTTTGCACTTAATTCCTTGACTTTCTTAAGTAATCATTCCAAGGGTGCGTCTACTCTAGAAATAATACAGTTCAGTTTGATGCCACTTTAAGTGCTGTAGCTCCATCCTATAGGATCCTGGGATTTGCAGTTTTATGAGGTCTTTAGCGTTCTCTGCCAAAGCGTGCTGGTGCCTGATAAAGCTACAAATCCCAGGATTCTGTAGGGTAGAACCATGGCAGTTAAAGTGGTGTCAAACAACATTATTTCTACAGTGTAGATGCATCCTAAATAGTATGGTGTCGTTTGCATATATTAAATTGTTGCTGGGTTTTCCTCCAGTTTTCACACCTCCTTCCACTGAATCTAAGCTTGTTTTACGTATGATATGTTCAGCATACAAGTGAAACAGATAGGGTGATAAAATGCAGCCTTGACTCATCCAATTGGAAATAATTTCGTTTCTCCGTATTCTGTCCTGCTGGTAGTCTATTGTCCTGCCATCAGGATATCGGGACAATCAAATGTTGTAACACACCCATTTCTTCAAGAGCAATCCAAAGTTTTTCATGATCTACAGAATCAAAGAAGTTGCTGTAATCTATAAAGCACAGGCTGATTTTCTTCTGAAATTCTTTGGTTGACTGCATTATCCAACATATGTTTGCAATATGATCCCCAGTACCTCTTCCTTTCCTGAACCTAGCTTGGAAATCTGGCATTTCTCACTCCATATATAGTAAAAGTCTTTGTTGTAGAATTTTGAGCATCACTTTGCTTGCATGAGAGATTAGTGCAATGGTCTACTAATCTCTCACTGATGGTGTTTCCTATCTGTGGGCCATTGTTCTGTTTTCCATATGTGTTGACAGATTTTAGTTAGAAACAGTTAGAAACAGAAGTGCTATTGCTTTATTGCTATTCTGTCTGTTGTTTGGCTTGTAATATAAATATACTGGGGAAAATGTTAGCTATCACAGAATGAAAATATCACAAAGAGATCCATCCTGTCCTATGCCAAGATGGTTTCACCATTGATTTGCTAACTAATCAACATCTATGATATGTTTCAGGAATGTAGTAAAAAACAGAAAAATGGAGACCTGCAAAATGCACCAGTTGATGTACTCAGTTCAAATGAGGAAAATGAAGAGGTAACACCCTTTGAGTTGATCTCTAAATCATATTGTTCCCAATCCAATTAAAGAACTGTCCTTTGTAAAGTGTACATCCTCCCCAGGACAGTGCTCCAGTTATGGTGGGCTGGATGGGGATATGCCCCTGTGTCCTTTGTGGCAACGCATGCACAGAGGGCTTTGAAGAAAGTAAGATTTGTATGAAAGTATGATTTAGCTAAAATTGATGGGAGTTGGTTGTGGGGCAGTAGATTTCCATTAAATACCCAGTATCTTTTTGCTCATAGTTTAACCACCAATCAGATAACTCATACAGCATTTTGAAAACAATTGCATTCAATAGATACCTCTTTGTACATGACATTTTTGTTGACTTCTTTTTTTTTTTACTTTCAGCCAAGTGAATTCCATAAATTAGCTAATGCTAAAATATTCCTTAGTGACTGCCTAGCTTGTGACAATTGTGTAACATCAGATGAAGCAGTCAGAGTTTTCCAGCAGAATCAGAAGGAGCTCTTCCATGTATTGAACCTTAATAAGGTAAATGGATGACATTTGTATGTACCTGTACAAAAATGTGTGGTATTGACACATCAAACTGGGACTCCATGACACGGTCATTATTATTAGGTTTTCCGTGTTTTTTTTCCAGGCTGTGAAGCTGTGTTCTTGAAGAGTTTCTTTCTGACGTTTCACCTGCATCTGTGGCTGGCATCGTCAGAGCATGGTTGGTAGGAGTGTGTGTTGGGGGGTTTACATATTGTGAGCCAACATACCTTCCCCAACAGGGGCTCACAGTATATGAATCCCCACACACCCACACTCCTACCCAACCATTCTCTGAAGATGCCAGCCACAGATGCAGGTGAAACATCAGAAAGAAACTCTTCCAGAACACGGCCTCACAGCCCAGAAAAAAAAAAACCATGGAAAAGCTATGGATGTCGTCCGTGAAAACCTTCAACTTCACATTATTATTGTTGTTATCTTTTATTTCTATAGCACTATCAATGTACATGGTGCTTTACAAGAAAAAGAGCAACAAAACAGTTCCCTGCCCTCAAGCTTACAATCTAATGAAAGGGGATGGTAGTAGGGGAAGGGATTAAGTCTAGCATTCTCTTCTCCCCCTCCTTGGCCAGGGCAATAGCAGCTGGGATGGAGGAGAGCCATTCTGTTTCTGGACAGAGCCAAGATGGAGCTCCGCCTCTCTTTCCTCCTCTCCCTCTGCAGCCAAAGCAATGGCAATTGTTGGGATGGAGGGAGGGCCATTCTGCTTCATAATCATCTGCTTATTCCATGAAATCTGTCCCCTTCCTGGTTTTGTTCTAGCTATCCTGCCTTCCTTAGTTTCAATATTTTCATTCTCCTTCATCTGGGATTTTTTAATTCCATTTTCAAAGCTGTTCTCATTTCACTTGTTATCCCCAAAACCTCTTTCTTTAACTGTTCTCCTGGATAAAAGTCTGCCCCCTATCTTCCTTTATTTCCAAAAGTCCTCAGACATGATGCTCCCAACTAGCACACTGATTTTAGTCTTGGGTTTTATTTATTTATTCATTCATTCATTTGTTTTGCCCGGGTGTGCTGTGCAAACTGGATGGTATTTTTTGGTTATTCTTTCCCCCCTTTTTTTCTTGCCAAAATCCAGTTAACTGCTTAATCCAGTTGCCATCAACTTCTTAATAATTTAACAGTCTATTCATCAGTCTCATCTGAAATCTTAAGTCTTCCATCTTACACCATGCTGTCTTTTCCTTGTTCATCACTTTGTTTTTCTTTCTTCTTGTCTTTATGCTGTATCTCCTCTCTTAAGACATTGCATTCAAACTCTCCGTTACACTTCTCTACCTTTTCCATTTCCCTAATTTCCCCCCCTTTGGCTGCATCTTAATTCTGGCACTTGCCCTCTCTTGCCATTCAGAAAGTTCCCTTGATTATCCTGTCTAAAGAGGTTTAATGACCAACACTACCTCTTCTCTGCCCTGCCCACTAATATCTGGTCTTCTTTGCTACTGGTCCTTCTTTTTCTCCCCTTTGCTCTGGCCCTCTTCACACTACTTTGTAGATGTACACTTCAGATTTTTAGCTTATATCTAAAAAGAAAAGGTATAAATGCAACAAACACATTTCATACACACAATTATCGTACAAGCACACTCATCAAAGAGTCAGGAGAGACTGGCTTCAGACTTTGTGGTAAACCTCATTTTGTTGCTGTGAAATGGCCTTCTGTTTGGTTTGATTCCTGCCCAAAACCAAATAGTACACTCATTGTTTTTTTAAGAATTAATCAATATATTCTGCATGTTTTGGACAGAGCATGAACTCAAAAGACTTTTTCAACAGAGTATTTCTTCAGTTAAGATATCTGAGAGAGTATGTAACTCATCCCCCTGATTTAAAGTTCTGCTTGTCCTTACAGGACAATAATTATTCACTAAATCAGAGAGGATCTAGGGAGTTTGGTATGTTTAGCCTGGAGAAGAGAAGGGTAAGAGGGGACATGATAGCCATGTTTAAATACTTGAAGGGAAATCATATTGAGGATGAAGCAAGCTTGTTTTCTACTGCTCCAGAGACTAGGACACAGAGCAGTGCAGTCAAACTACAGGAAAAAAGATTCAATCAAAACATTAGGAAGAACTTCGTGATGTTAAGAGCTGTGCAACAGTGGAACATGCTGCCTTGGAGTGTGGTGGAGTCTCCATCTTCGCAGGTTTTTAAGCAGAGGCTGGATAGCCATCTGTTGGGTGTGCTTTGATTGTGTGTTCTTGCATGGCAGGGGGTTGGACTAGATGTTCCTTGTGGTTTCTTCCAACTCTTTGATTCTATGGTTTTCCTCTCCTGCTGGTGTTCCTTGCTGCTAAAAGAATAGCCCTCCTGTTTTTTTTCATTATTTCATTATTATATACTACCCAACAGGATATGGCTAGAAGAAACACAATGCAGCCAGACTGACAATCCCATCTAGCATTTCTCCTCTTGCTTTTTAAGGCTAGCAGTTCCACAGTCAGAAATTTTTAATTGTCATGGTCTGAATATTAAGAAAGTAGACAGAATAGCTAATGAAAAGTCAGTGAGATGTGATACTTATAAAGATATCATTAAATAGGCTCCATATCTTCCATCAGAAGATAAACGTGTGTACAGGCAGAGCAAGAACATCCTGGTAAGATTAATGGCCACTCTTTTGCTGCATTGGGATGGAAGACTAGAGTAGGGGTGGGAATCTTACGGCCCTACAGATGTTGGACTGAAGCTCCCAGCAGTCCTCACCATTTGCTAGGCTTACTAGGGGCTGCTGAGGCTTACAGTCCAAGTCTACAGCTCCAGGGACTAGGACACAGCAAAGTACAGGAAATGAGATTCTATCTAAACATTAGGAAGAACTTCCTAACAGCAACAGCTGTTGACAGTGAAATATGCTGCATCGGAGTATGGTGGAGTCTCCTTCTCTGGACGTTTTTAAACAGAGGCTGGATGGCCATTTGTTGGGACTGCTTTGATTGTGTATTCCAGCAGGGCAGGGGATTGGACTAGATGGCCCTTGTGGTCTCTTTCAGCTCTAGGATTCTATGACATCTTGAGGGCTACTTGATTCCCCTAAACTAGAGGAAGGTTTGGGTTACTTGGCCTCCATGATTTCAACCCACCCCACCCCACCCCATGGCTACAGGCCTGAAGACAGAAAGAGAGAGAGAGAATACATCACCGCAACACTTTCCTTAGCTGTATTATATTGTAACAGCTGTAGGGCCATTTCAGGTGTTACGGCAACAAGACAGACATGGGAAACTCCTGATTTGGAGGAGCTTTCAGCAAGCTGCCATATACCATGATGCCTCCTAATTTCATAGGCCTCTAGATGTAGGCATACTGGTCAGTGGTTGAGGTGGGCAGTGCTTTGGATGTTTCATCATGCTCTGGAAGAATGAGCAGTATGGGAAGTTAAAACAGCCCCCCACCAGTGACAACACCAGCTAAGCCCACAACTAGGGGTTCAGGGCAAGCATCAGCACTTGTGGGCTATGCTGGGGCACTGAGGTCCTGACAGAGCTGATGCTAAGCCAAAGGATGGAGAGCAGGTTGATAGCCTCTATAACTCAGGGCTTGTCTATATGAGGCGGGGGGGCGGGGTTGGAATGTGGATTGATGCACACTAGTGCTAATTCGCAGCAGCTTCTATTTGTCTTAACTTTTTGTGGGGGGCAAGATTGCAGGCTTTTGCTGTTCTAGTGGGCATGCCTATGAATCAAGATGGTGGGCACAAGTGAATTATTCACGTTTTTATTGTCACCAGTTGCCACCGCTGAACAGTTTTTTAAAATGCATATCTAAGGTGCGAAAGTGCAATATTCCATGTAAATAAATAGAAAAAATGGTGGGGGGAGGCTGTTTCATTGCCTCAGCACATGATTGCTACAGCGAAAATCCAACATGACAGTTTTGGACACTTGCCTTGTTAGCAGCTACATCCCCTGTGCACATCTGACCAATCAGCTTTCTACTTCTGCTGTTATCTAGAATGTGCAGCAAAGCTGTTGGCCCAATGAGCAGGAATGCGCATTCCTGCAGAGCTTTTTAAAAATTATGGGGAAAGCCCATGAAGGCTTTTCCTGAAGAGTTTTTGTCAGCTTTGCCCCCTCCTTCTGAATATGATGGATCGATGCGGGATGGCATTTAGACAAATCACATGCTCCTCAAATTCTGTGAGGAATATTTTTGCCATGTAGACAACCCTTCAAGAAGCAACGTGCTGTATGATGGCAGTTACCAATTTGAGGGTGTTCATTCTCTCCTCCCCCCTCCCTTCCTTGTAATGATGAGATAAGCGGCTGAGACCAGGACCTTTCTTAGCATAGTGTTATATTTCCCCCAGTGGGAAGTGTGTGTAGGGATGAGAGATGGACAAATTCCTATTCACTGAAAGCTTACATGAAAAGTTGGATTAATATTTTTGTTGGAAAAAACAATACTATGCAAGAAAGCTGTATGATGCCTAAGATACTCTCTGAACTGTTACCATAATGCTGCTGTATGTTTTATTGTGTATTGTTTTCCAGAAATGTGATACGTCAAAACACAAAGTGTTGGCAGTGTCTATATGTCCTCAGTCCTTGCCTTATTTTGCTGCTAAATTCAATCTCTGTGTAACAGAAGCAGCCAGGAGGCTTTGTGGTTTCCTCAAAAGTCTTGGTAGGTTTTTTTTATTATGGTGAGAAAAAAGAAAACAGCATACCGTACTTTATCTTTTTGCAAAATTTTACATGTTGCTTCCCTGGCAAACTTTTATAGCATGTGGCAGGTCACAAGACAGGGTTGTGAAACTGCAGAAAAAGTGAATTATTTGTGGGTGGGTTCACAGTCAGTATAATTGGGCTTTAAGAGAGCACTGAAGGGAGTATGGAAGTGATGACAACAATCAAATATTTCTGATGATATATTAAAAATATCAAGCCCACACTTTTAAGAAGGAACATTGGGAAGGATGGTAATAGTTCAAGTAAAAAGCCTCAACAATAGACCTAATAAGCCATGTGTGTGAGCTGAGGAGATGCTTACATGCAGCCATAGGTTGGTCTGAAAGCTTTTACTGCTCTCACATTTCACACAGTGTGATGGGATGCTCTTTCATGTAAAATGAACTGAGGTGTTCAGCCATAGGGTTAGCTATAAAATCTTAAAAGCACCTCTCACAGAATGTGTACATTGCTTTCCTTCCCATACTGTGGTTGGCTAGAATTGCTGTTCCTGATCCCATTAAAAAAAAAAACCCAAAACAAACAGACAAAAACCACAGGCACACTCATAGAAATGGAGTTTCCAGAGGTCAGAAATGAGTTTCCTCCCGGAACCCATTCAACTGTCCCCTTTGTACAATTTCTCATTGTCTTTGGTACTTAGGGGAGGAGTCATAGTTCAGTGGGCTGATCATGTGCAGAAGATCTCAGGTGCAATCCATGGTTTTTCTCATTAAAAGGATTCTAGTAAACTAGCATACTGCAGCTGGAAAGCTGCTGTTAGCCTAAGTGGACAATGCTGGGGTAGACAGATGCATAAGCTGACCTGTTATAAGACAGATCCCTAACATTCCTTGGAGGTATGTGATACCTACAGTCCCACAAAACATAGTATGTCCTTTGACTATTTTATGCTCCTTAGACCTTTGCAAAACAGACCCTAATGGTTCTTTATTTTTTCAACCCATGCACGTTCTCTGTCCCTGTATCCTATTATCTCTCATTGTCCAGCATTGTAATTAGTAATTAATAATGTATAGCAATGCCAATTCAAACTTGGGGTAGGGAGATCTTTCTACATGAAAGAAATGTATCAGTTTGCCAAATGTTTATAATTAATTGAAATATCTGATCACAGAACTGCAGCTGGGAGCAAGGCCTGGTTTAATATATGCTGCAGAATGAAGGGACAGGGTACTTGTGGAGGGGGGAGAGGGTACACATTTTTAAATGTTCTCCATGTGAAAACTGTCTGCAAATAAAAACCAGTGCATCTGAGAGAAAACTTCACCCAATCCACTTTATGCTGCATTACTCATAGAGAAGCTTTCAATATTGTGATTCTCCCATCTGTAGCTTGAAGTGATATATTCCTGTATGCTATCTCATTATCACTTGATTCTACTACATATATAGAGAAGGCCAAAGCACTGGATTTCAGGCCTTCTGGCTACAATCTGTTTCAAACATGATCAAGAGTCTATGTGTGGTATCTTTGTCTCTATTCACTTGAACCAGGAGATCCCCATCCTGTCACAAAGAACAAAAACTCATAAGTTACTGCTACGTGAGATTGTTTTTCTTTATGATAATCTCTTAAATTGCAGCTTCTGCCCATAATGCTACTAGTATAGTCTTACTGATAAATTTGATAAATCAATCAATTTGTGTGTGTGTGCACACACGTGCATGTGTGTTGACTGTTGGGGAAACATGACTGCAGATTTGCACATCTCTTTCTTTGAAATGCACACTACATCTTTATTTTTAAAATTGGATGAATTTTCATTTGTGAAGAAAAGCCAGAGAGAGAGGATGAAAAGGTTGAAGGATCCAAGCAAGCAACAACATTAATCTGGGTGTATTTTACTGTCCCACTTTGTACCTCTAGGAGTGCATTATGTGTTTGACACCACAATAGCTGCTGGTTTTAGTATTCTGGAGAGCCAAAAGGAGTTTGTGCAACGCTACCGCCGTCAGAATCAAGAAGAACATGCCTTACCAATGTTTGCTTCAGCTTGTCCAGGTAGGAAATTCATTCCTAGAAACTATGTTTTTCCCAGCAGTCACTTCTGAAATGAATGTGTAAGCAAGCATGTAGAAGACAGTGAGTTTTTTAAGCTCTAAGATCTAAATTTTCCTAGTCTACTGCCCATTTTAGAAATGTTCTGGGATATTAGATTATCCTTTAAAAGCATGGCAGCTAGGAAAATCCCCTGCCTTTCTACTGAAAAGGTGAGTGCTAGTTTCACTTCTGTGATAGCAGCATAGGGAAAGTCACCGAAAAAGCTTGCTGCAAAGGCAAACCCACACACCAGAATTCTTTAAAAATCTCAGAATTATTCAGTGAGGGTTATAGTTTCCACTAGATGACTTATTTGATAACCCTTTGCAACTCCTAGTAACTCCTAAAATGTGAGTATATATGGGAATCTGGAAAAAAAAATCAAAAATCAAAGCCATGGTTCTTCTGAGATCATGATTTTGCTCTTGAGAAGGACTTCAGCTGTATTTTTGAGTCCTTGCCCATAGTCCTCATTGTGGGTGGGTGTGCCTTCAAGTTCCCTGTCAACTTATGGTGACCCTATGAAACTCATAGGGTTTTCTCAGGCAAGGAATACTCAAAGGTGGCTTTACCAGTTCCTTCCTCTGAAATATAGTCTACAGTACCTGGTATTCATTGCCGGTCTCCCATTCAAGTACTTACCAGGACCGATCCTGCTTAATTTCCAAGATCAGGCAGGATCTGGTGCCTTTAGGCCCCATGCTCCTTATTACAACAATGTTACATTGTAACTTCTGTGAAGTGTCTCTCTTTCTCATCTCTTTTCTCCCCACTTTAGCTGGGTGAGATCACATGTGGAGGGTATTTATATTGGAGGCTGTGTGAACAAAGGGAGAAGGGCTTGAGTTCCATTTCAAGCAAGTCCTCTGCAATCCATCTTCCCTAGAGCTTTGCTTCTGGAGTTCAGCCCTATGGAAGACTGTGCAGAAACGGTCTGGGTGTTTGTGTGGGAGCCAGAGAAAAATTTCCTGGGTTCTCTTGCTCAGGCACCAAGACTGACGACATAACGAGACCTGGAAGAAGTGTTTTCTGGGTAGTTCTTTGTCAGTCATGGTAGCCAGGCAGTTCTACCGCCATACACAGCAGAAAGGGAACTCACTCTGGATTTTACCACAGCTCTTCTGGAAGCTGCTCTGAATTAAATGGGAATTCTGCTGCTACACTCCCCTGATGTTAGCCTAGCAGCTGTTTGAGCAATTTTGGCTTGTCTGAGTGTAGGGCTGGGCCTGCACTAGCAAGGCGCCTGCCTCAGACTGCAAGGTTTGGGTGTCATGAAGGGGCAGCAAAGTGTTAGTTACTTAGCTTGTTGTTCTTTTATTTCTACTGCCAGGAAGCTGAGTTAAGAGGCTCTTGTGGAATTTTCTGTCAGGTAGCAGAATAACATAGATGAGGACTGCTTTTCTGCTTTGTCTCAGACAGCAATGTGACTTGTACTAACCCTCTTTAGGAAGGGGCTTGGAACATTAGGCATCTCATATGAAGCAGCTTGCATTTTTGGGCGGGGGGGGGTAATTTTTACTCCCATGTCAGTAGATGTGACCTGTACACGGGGAATTTGTGTAAGAGTTTATTGTTGCATCTCTCATTACTGGGGTTTGTGAGGGTCTGAAGCAAAGCTAAACCCAATACTGTGAAGGATGGGACAGAAAGGAAGAGGAAGAAGTAAGACCTGTTAAACCTGTGTCACAGCTTTGGATAAAAAGTGGGTTATAAGTAAAGTAAGGTGATGATGATGATCATTTATTTATATAACACCGTCTATGTACATGGGGTCTTACAGTAAAACAAGCATACAAAATAAACACATTGGGTCCTGCCAAAGGTGTACAATCTAAGATAAGTGTATACATAAACACTTACGTTTATGTATACACTTATCTTTGGTAACAAAGAACTATAAAATACAATTGCAAAACAAATTATCTGGGTAACTACAAAGCAAAACAATGTAGTATGAAACAGGTAGAAAATATAAAAATATTATCAAATATAAAACAGCAATATATATATATATATATATATATATATATATATACTGACCAATACATGTTATCAAAATTGTACAAAATTATAAAACAGTATCAAATTAAAATTCCAAAATCTTTGGAAAACAGGAAAGTTTTCAATTGAGATTTAAAAACACCAAGAGAAGGAGCAGTCCGCAAATGTTCAGGGAGGGAACTCCAAGAATATTGGGCAGCAAATGAGAAGGATGAAGCCAAGCCAGGGAAGAAGAAACCCTTGGTTGAGTGATAAGCCTAGAGTTCCAAGAATGCAGATCTCAAGCAGGCCAACAAAAAGAAATGAAGGCTAAATGGTAGGGGAGAGCTAGGTTGTGTAGACCTTTGAAAGTTAAAAAAAGAAGAAGCTTATACTGAATCCTAGAAGGAACGAGTAACCAATGAAGAGATATCAAAAGTAACATGATCAAAATGATGGGCCAAAAATACAGTAATACTGTATATTGTTGTGTGGCTTCAAGTCATTTTTAACTTACGGCAACATTAAGATGAACCTGTCACAAGATTTTCTGAGGGCTGAGAGTGTGTGAATTGTCCAAGGTCACCCAGTAGGTTTTTGTGGCCAAGTGGGAATTTGAACCCTGGTCTCCAGCGTCATAGTCCAACACTCAAACCACTAGGCCACATTGGCTCACTAATACTGTTCAGACAGTGAGTCCTTGGTATCTGCTGGGGTTTTGTTCCAGGATCCCTCATGGATACCAAAATTCATGGATGCTTAAGTCCCATTATATACAGTGACATCATAAAATGCTAACCCTTATATAAAACAGCAAAATCAAGGTTTGCTTTTTGGAATTTCTTCTTTTAAAAATACAGTTGTCCCTCTATATCCATGGATTTAAGTATTCACAGCTTGAAAATATTCTTGAAAAAATAATAATCCAGAAAGCAAACCTTGATTTTGCCATCTTATATAAGGGACACCATTTTGCTATGTCATTGCATATAATGGGACTTGCGTATTCACGGATTTTGGTATCCACGGGGGGTCCTGGAACCAAACCCCAGCAAATATGAAGGGACAACTGTATTTTTTTAACCGTGGTTGGATGAATCTGTGGATACAGAATCCATGGATAAGAAGGGCCAACTGTACTCCTGGCCTAATAACCTGGAGAGTTGCCTGTGCTCAACTAATGGGTGGAGGAAGAACTATCCATCTGATTTTAACTAGTTCACCTGTCTGTAGCCTGCCTGGCACACAGTGCTCATTGCTTTAAACTTGGCCTCAAGAGTGAACACGGTGCCTGAGGGACGTACATGGCACAGATACCCAGTCTAGTTCCTGAAGCACAGACATAAGGAATTGGGGGGAGGGCCACCCCTGTTTTTTTCATCAGTGCCAATTAACCTTCACGCTGTTGTATTCAATACATGTTGCAACAGCTTTTCATCCAATATTGTTATCTGCCCCTTTATTGTCAGTCCAAAGGGCTTGGGAGTTTGTGTGGGAGCAGATAAAACCTTCTGGGCCCTGCAACACATACACAAAGTCTCTTTGCATAACTAAACAATAGCCAAATGCAGGCTGGAAGGCTGAAATAACTTGTCTCAACTCTATTTTTCTTCCAAAAAAATAGATAGAGGTCAATCAGCTAACAAAGTGACTCACGCTATAAACAGACTCTTGGCTTTGCTCATTTAACTTCAACAAGGATTGCTTGCTTATAAGTGTAAGCCAAGCAGGGATGGGGGAAACACCAGCACAGCATTGAGATGAGTTAACCCTGCTGCAATGACAGAGCCTAATGTCACACACTTATGGAGAGCTGAGGCTAAATCTAGTTGATTGGAATAGACCGTTGGAATCAATGGGACCTACATAAATGTTCATTTAACAAGTCCTATCAGCTCAGTGGGTCTACCCTAGTTGATCCTAACAAATGAATTTAGCCCCTGGGCTCTAAAAAGTCCCCAGTGAGAAAATTATTGTCTAAATTAATCCCTCTCATCCTTTTGGTTTTAGTTTTGGAGGCAACAGTAGCTTTGTGTATTCCTATCACTCTAGCTAAGAGAAAGCTTTATATTTGGACAGGGCCAAAGGCAAGGAATTCATTTCCATGTAGATATGGATGCAGCCAACGCAGGCTAGAGTGAAGGATAAGGAAAGCAGAAGGTGTGCTCAGATAAGCTTGACTAAAGTGTCATAGCTTTCAGCTAGTCGGCTGTTAAGACAAATGTGCAGGGAAAATCACTGGGTTGCACAATATCTGCCGTGCCCCCCACCGCCAATATGTGTTGCAAAGTATTAAGCCAAAAAGTTTTGACAAACCTTTTGTAAGAGAAACCTGTCCTTTTTCAGCAATTTTAGAGGGACACTTAATAAGGGGAAAAGCAGCTCCAGCTCAGAGTTTGAAGGAGTGTGCAGGGAAGAACTTTTCTGTGGGGCCCATTTTCCATTCCATCCATTCACACTTACCCAGGGTCTCTTTTTATATATATATATATATATATATATATATATATATATATATATTCCTCCAGTAATAAGCATCCCTCACCTGCTCCTCCACTGGCAAGGAAATAGCCATGTTGAGAGAGGATGGCTGTGGCTGAATGTTGGGGTTAGGAAGCTGAGGGATGACTGGTACCTTAGTCCGGCTTGATGGAGCTTTATAGTACCTCATCCTAAATTGGTTAAGCATTGAAGTTGCAGAAACCCTGTCCTGGATCCAATCTGGCACCCTATCCAGAAGTTAAGTCATACCAGAGCACAGTGTGTGGTGGTTGGGAGGAGATGATGGCCACTACCAGAAAAACATCACTAAAGCCACTCGGTGCCTGAGCACCAATTTGGTTGGAGGCATTACAAAACTTTTTTTTAAAGGAGAGGCAACCAGACAAAAACTGGGTAGGTTTCTTTTGGGTCTGTTTCTGCTTGAGTATATCTCATGGTGGAGCTGGACAAGGGAGACTTCCCTGTTACCATGGCAACTATGCCAATGCACTGTATTTAACCATCATTTTGTTGTTGTTGTTTGCCATCAAGTCAACTTGGACTTGTTGGTAACCCTATGAATGGAAGACCTCCAGACAGAAAAAGGTCTTCAACTCAGGGAGTGGCATCCTTGGCTGAATCAATCCACCTATAGTGTCGACTTCCACCTTTTTTACTGCCTTCTACTTTACTGAGCATTATTATCTTTTCCAGTTGGTCACATTGTCTCATTATATGTCCAAAATATGAACAGCCTTAGTTGAGTCATTTAATCATCACACTTTGTGGAAATAAAATACAAGGATGCTGAATGGCAAGACAGGAATGTTTAGTTAGGTTCTTCTGCAGGATACATGTCTCCCCAACTCCCTCAGGTCATACTGAGAGCCATACAGCTGGTAATGTTTGCTATCATGCAGAAAAGCAAACTGGACGCATAGTGCTATTGCCTCATTAGATTCCCTACATGGTCCCTGCTTGGGTGAGGTCATGTCAGTGAAGTAAAAAGAAGCCCTAAAAGGAGTACTGTACTCAGCAACAGCATAGCAGGGGCTATAAACTGGCATGGGGGGAATGAAAGGTCATGTTTCTGTGGAGTTTATTGCAGAATTTTTCAGCCCCCAAATATTTCCTAACAAAATTCAGCCCACCTGCTTCTCTATGGCAACTGAAAGCAAAAGTCAATTCCATAGGCTTACTGTTCTGACAGCCTGTCATCTGCAGGACTTCTCCCTCCCTCCCTCTCTCTCTCTCTCTCTCTCTCCTCCCCCCCCCCCTTCCCCTTTCTTTTCCTCACGTTCTGCTCAAAGTGTTGACTTCTTTTGCTGTGGCTGCTAAACACAGTCCCCCAGTCTGATCTATGCTGGGTTGGGCCATATGAATTGAAGAGCAGTTTGGTGCTTACTGGAGGCCTAGAAAGAGAAATGTACCTTGGGTGAAAACCTGCAGGTAATCAACCAACCAACCAAACAAACAAATATTTGCTGTTCTAGCTCTGTTTACAAACAACTGAAGTTGTATTGCATTTCAACCATTGCCACATGGATGCCTTTTTCTATGCTGTGATCCCACCATGTTGGGGGAAAGTAATAGCTGAAATCATCCCCCCCCCCCGTAACACTTAATGCTTTCTGTTAAGCAAGGGTACATAGTTAAAATTAAAACAAATAGGAATTTAAATAGTTATGGTGTTAATACAATTATAGAGAGCCTACCTCCCCCATTACATTCTACTACCCTGGCTAAATTAATTGTAAAAGAGCCAGCATGGTGTCATGCTGGTGGAGTGTTCAACTAGGACTATGGGAGACCAGGGTTTGTTTCATGTTCAGCCATGGAAACCTGCTGGATGATCTTGGGTAAGTCACACTCACTCAGCCTTAGAAGAAAGCTATGACAAACCACCTCTGTATAAATCTTGCCAAGAAAACTCTAAAATAGGATCACCAGAGGTTGGGGTCCACTTGAAGGCACATAACAACAACAAATTAAAAATAAAGGTCCACTGTCTAATTTAATCAGTGAGGGGATTCCACTTCTTGTTCCTATTCTTAAATGAATTTAATACCTTCCCTGATCATAATCCTCTGTCCTTCCTGTCTTGGTTCTGTTCACCCACTCTAGGTTGGATCCAGTATGCCGAGAGAGTCCTCTCCAGCCTCATAACTCCACACATTTGCACTGCAAAGTCACCACAGCAGATCATGGGTTCCCTTATAAAGGGTTATTTTGCCAGGCAGCAGGTAACAGTTTCTGTTCCTTCTCTGGGATACTGGTGGTTGGAAGAGGGAATGGGTTTTTCATGGGGTGATTTTGATCCTAATTTGTTGTATGATTGTATTAGCAATGGTGCACAAGCTTTTCAGTCCAGGGGGCTACTATTGGTCTTGGTTGGTGAGCCACAAATGCATAAGCACACTTTCTTCCTCTCACACTCTCTCTCTTTTCGTCTGCTATTTTAAAAAATTAGACAAGCAATACTACTTACAGGAAGCATACAGAAAGACAACATCACATGATCAATTAAAAATCCTATTACCAAACTATACATTCAAAGTACTTTCAAACAATGGACAACTTTTTATGGATGAAACTCAGATCCTTAATATTCTTCCCACTCTCTGTGGAAAAGTTGGATATAATAAATCAGATCTTTCCGTAAGTTTGCATTACTCTCTTCTCCTCTCTCTCTCTCTCTCTCTCTCTCCCTCTCCACTCTGCACACACATATGTGCACACACAAAGTCCACCAGGAAAAGTGAGTGGGGATCTCTCAGCTTGATGGTTTGAGCACTGGAATGAGAAAGAGCCACATGCTGTCCTAGAGCTACAGACTGGGCACCCCTGCTCCAGCAAATGAGAGTGGCAAAACCGACCAGCCCAACCTGTCATCTACTCCCAACACCTGTTTCTCTCACAACAACCAGAGCTTCTGTGCAGTGCTGTAAAGCTTGCGTATAGTAAACCTGCTACCATATGCATGTTCTCTCTCATATATTAAGAATGAAACGTGTGTGTGTGAGAAAGAGCACGCGGGCATGCCAAATCTTTCCAACACATCACTTTTTCTTCTCTGTTTGGAATGATTTGTAACTCTTGCTTTTGCTGCCACTGGTAGTGGAGGAAGGCTTTAGTCCTGTTTTCCTTGTACCTTGCATCCCACAGAATAAGAGATCACATGAAGCTGGAGACACTTGTCCACATTCTTGACACTTACAGTCGTATCTTGCTTGTAGAGGCTTTATTGCCCAGCTTTGTACACAAGACAGATATGCTGGTCTGGTTGCTTTAGTAATAAGGACATTTCTAAGCCCTTCACACTGAAATATCAGTTGTGGTTTCCCTTCTTCTTTCGAGGACATGAAAACATTGGTAAAGATTGGGTTATGCATTAGCTGTGCTCTGCGCTTTCAGACTGATCCTAATAATAAGTATTATCTCAGGAATGAATTCCACTGGATTCAATGCAGGCTCTTTCCTTTCTAATAAATATGTTTCGTACAGATTGACCCCTAATATACCCACAGGGGATATGTTCCCAGACTTATGTTTATAAATGAAACTGTGGATAATAGCAAACCTTACTAAAACAAAGGACGTACGGTACTAAACATACCACCTAGCGTTTCCTAGAGAGGACACTTCTCTAGGCATGTTCCAGTGTGACTCTATGGTATATGTCCCTATTTTTTCAGCTGTAGATAACTGAAACTGCAGATATTGGATCCACAGATATGGGGGGATGACCTGTATGTGTAGAACTGCAGCCTTTAATACCATAAGCCATAGTGCTGAGATGTATTTTGCCTTGTTCATACAGTCCTCCTTAAAGTCTCTTTTTGCAATACATCTAGCTCCCATAGATCTAATCTTATTCATTCATTTACATGTTACCTTTCAAAGCAGCAAGTGCAGTAAAAAGCATCTCTGAAAAGCTGTGGCGTTTTAAAGCCGGCATCACTCCTCCCTCCAATGATGTCACCTGGTGTGGCTCAGCATCTCTGTCCTCCCCCACACACACACCCAGTGTTGCCACTGCTGAAAAGTAAAGCAAATATTAAAATCAAGAAAAGTCTCTTAGGAGATTATCAGACGTGGCAAAAAACACATCAGATCGCTAAAAACACAGGAAGTGATGACATTACCAGACGACGATGTCCTCCAGTGTTCCAGGGGCATAACGCAGACATCAGTAAGGCATCCCTTTTTATTTGCAGCTTCTCCCCATCTATACAAAAGGGAAGCCTCGTCTGCGGCAGCACTATGCTCCCAGAATGGCAGAAGGATGTGGGCATCTGGTAAGGTTGTTCTTTCTGTTTTTAGCGATTTTCTGATGCAGTTGGGAATGTAATTTTTTGGCACATTCCCCCACATCTGATAATCTCCTTAGATTCAAGAATCGAATAAAATCAAAATTCTGCAAATAGCTTGTTTTCTGTGTAGGGGCTACCATCCATTCTGCTACATTTGCTTCTTAACTTCTCTTGCAATGTGTTGATTGCATGTTTTCCTCCTCCATCAGAATCTATCCCCTGATAAAATTTTCCACATAATTGTGGCACCTTGCTATGACAAGAAGCTGGAAGCCTTGCGAGAGGATGTTTATGCCCCTTTGTATCATTCTCAAGACATTGATTGTGTTTTAACATCTGGTAAGCATCTTTTTTAAACATACTCCTTTTGGATTTATATTCAAATTTTATTTTTGTTCTTACACAGGCAATGATGGAAAGACAAACAGTAGCATAACAAAAGGTCACCTTCACAGCTACAGTGTGGGGAGACGGGAGGAGTGAGGAGCAGGATAAAGTGTCTTACGGTGTATTCCTATTGTCAAAAGGCTTATCTATACAAGCAAAAAAAACCCTGGATTGTGCCGTAGTAATGTCAAATCGCAACAGCTGCGACTTGTCTTAATGGTTTTTTGGCTTTGCATACTTGTAAGTCAAGATGGCGGCTGCGAGTGATTCCTCCCCCCTTTTACCTACCTTAATTTGCCACTGCCAAACTTTTAATTTTTTTAAAAAAAGCTATTTCCAGTGTGCGCTGGAGTGATATTCTCTGAGTAGGGGAGCGAACAGGAATTCAGCATCATAGGAATTCAGCATCATGGGTAACGCCCACTACTGCCCAGACAGAAGCAGGAAGTACGGCCATGGTCGCATGGTCATTCACACTTTTTTAGTCTTTTCCCCTGACCATGAGGCCAGTTCTACTTCCTGCTTTCGCCCAGATCAGACGCAGTGACTCGAGCTGAATATCTACTCACTCCTCTATTCAATCTTCTATCATTCTCTCTTTAAATCTTCATTCCTCTAAAGTTTCATTCTTTATCTCATTCCTTCTATTTAAAAAAAAAAACCTTTCAACCCCCCCTTTCCTTCTATCTGCCTTCTTCTCCGACGATGGCAAAGGGAACCTCCAAGAAGACCATATCGGGGCAAAAAAACCGCAAGGCGGATGAGACTCCAGCAGCCCTGGCCACCCCAGCGCCGCTAGGGGAAGCCGGGCAGCCCGCAGTTGTGGAGGAGCAGTCCGGCCGCTCTTCGAGCACGCCGCCCAGCCCTTCTGGGAAGAAAGCGACTGCCAAGTCACTCCTCAGCCGCGCAGAGCGCGAGCGAAGAGCGGCCGAGGAGGACCGGGAGCTGGGACGACCCCACCGCGATGACCCAGCTGACGGTGGCGATGGGGACGGTCGGTCCCCGCAGGTACCTGGGACCCCTGGGACTGAGGCGATGCAGCGCGCGAGCGTCCAAGGCTCCTTCTTCCCCCTGCCCCCCCCGCCGAACTTGCTTACCTCCAGGGAGTTTCAACTCCCGGCAGACTGGATAATGGGCCACTCGTGATCCCAGGGAGAAGGGGGGTCTGCAGCAGCAGCCCCGGAGGCAGGCGCTTCCTCGCATTCTCCGGCCGCGCTGACCACCGGTTTGGGCGCCGCCATTTTGGGAGATCCCCCGACCACGCTTCTATGAGCGCCGCCATCAGCTTCTATGGGCGCCGCCATCTTGGGAGGTCTCATGCCCACGCGGCCCACCGCTATGGGCGCCGCCATCTTGGGGGGGGCCGCGGAACAGCTGCCGGAGTTACCAACCATGCGGCCTACCGCCATCAGCGACGCCGTCCAATCTAGGCTCCTCGCAGGGGCGGCATCGGACATCCCCTCCTGCCCCCCCCACCGGGACAGGGCCCTCCGGCCCCTCAGTTCCCATCGCTACGCCACTCCCACCGGCCTTACAGCCGGCAGCGCAGTGGGGCTCGTTTCCCAGCGTCACAACGGGGACACCCTGCGCGCTTTCCACACTGCGCGCCGGACCAGCTCCCCTCCCGACTTCGCCCCCACCAACCCCAGGGGTAGGGAGAACGGAGATTTTGAGAGTGGCGCTGAGCCTACTCTCTTTGGCCCTCCTGCTGCCGGACGCCTCGGCTGCGCAGCCGAGTCCCCATCTATCAGTGCCCACCACGATCCCCCACAGCATGGTCCCACCAGGGCTTCTCCCCTCCCCTGAACCATCAAGCAGTAATCGGCCCGGCTGCCGCTTTGCATCCGACTCCCTCTCCTCAACTAGCGCCATCCCTACAAGCGCTGCCCCTGACCGCCCAGGACCCAATACCAGGCCCATCGCATGTCACCGTCCCCCCCACAGGGGCCTGGCCCCAAACCGCGCCGCTGCACAACACCACGCTCAGGGCGGGAGGGCCTGGCCCCGCGCAACAACCAGACGCCTCCATGCAGGCAGGGCCCTCGGGCGCTGCGCCTAGGCAACCTCTATCCTCCCGACCCCCCGTGGAAGCGGGGGGAACACGCAAAAGGAAAGCCACCCCCCAACACCACTCTTCAGAGGAATCTGAGGATGAAAGGGAGGATGACTCCCAATTGCTGGGAATCCTCAAGGGCATCACACCGGTCGCAGACGACATCACAAACGCTGAGGAGGACAAGGAGGAAGGGGAGTGTTCAGAAGGGGAGCCTTCTGACCCCACCCCAGATACTTCAGACAGGCTTTTCAATGGGGAGGCGTATGCCACCCTCTTAAACAGGCTAATAGCAGCGCTAGAACTTGGGGAGGAAGAAGAGCAGCCGCCCTCCTCCAATCCGCCCCCCAAGAAAAGAAGCAAAAAGGTACAAGCTGTGCTCAAACCTCCAGTAGTTCAGAAGTCTTACGTGCCTCTGCCAGATACTCTGGAACATCTGCTCCGAGAAGAGTGGGACAAGCCAGCGCTGGGCAAGAGGAGCACCCTCATGGCCCAAAAATACTACACACTCTCTCCACAGGTGCTGGAAAGGCTGAAGGTTCCGGTAGTCGACAAGCCCGTCGCCTCACTGGTATCCAACTTTCTAGTCCCCAAAGAGGGAGAAGCCCTCCTCGAGGACCCAGACGAAAAAAGGGCGGACGCCGCTTTGAAGAAGGTCCACGAAGCCTCCGCCCTGGGAGTCAGGGCAACGGCGACGGCCTCCCTGTTCACCCGAGCAGCCGTCCTGTGGGTAGACGAGCTGATCCGCGGCACACAGCTGGACACCAGAACACTGGATAGGGCCTTGAACCGTATTAAGTCCGCCCTTCAGTTAGTGGCGGACGCATCCACAGACGCCTTTTCCTTCGCCAACAGGTCCATAAGGGCTGCGGCCTTGGCAAGAAGGTCCATATGGCTGAAACACTGGAATGCCGACACACACTCCAGGGCTCACCTGTGCACCGCACCATTTAAGGGTACCAAGCTTTTCGGCGAAGAGGCTCTCAAGGACGTCCTAGTGGAAACCAAAGAAAAGAAGCAGGCTATGCTCTCTCTACCCTACCGGTCGGACAAAGCTTCTTCTAGACGACCCTCACAGCAATCTCATTCCTTTCGTCCCTCCAGGCCTGTCAGCAGACAGAGAGATTCACGTCCCTATCGTCCTACAAAACTAATCAGATCATCCGAGGTCCGTCTGCCCCCCATTCCTCAGCTCCCCAGAAGGGGGGCCCAGCCACCCCAAAGGGCCTTCAAAACAGCAGTTCTGACTACCTTCCTCCGCCGGTGGGGGGCCACCTGAATCAATTCCACGAAGTCCGGTCGAATTCCACAACGGACAAATGGGTACTGAACATGATCCAGCAAGGCTACAGGCTGGAGTTCGAATCCAGACCAAGGGACAGATTCATCCCGGCCCCCATCCCTGCGAACCCGACCAAGGCGGAGGAAATTCGCAATGCCATTCAACATCTGCTAAACATAAGGGCAATAGAAGAGGTTCCAACTGGGCAAAGATTCTCGGGAGTCTACTCCTTCTTCTTTACTGTACCCAAGAAGGGAGGAGACACCCGGGCAATCTTGGACCTCAAATACACAAACTCATTTCTCTCCTACAAGCGCTTCCAGATGGAAACGCTAGCCTCAATTCGGGAAGTGCTACAGCAAGGAGACTTCTTGGCCTCACTCGAAGCATACCTCCACATCCAGATCCACGAGGGGAGCAGGCGTTTCCTACGATTCACCTTCGGGGAACAGCATTACCAATTCAGAGCTCTACCGTTTGGCCTAGCATCAGCCCCCAGGGTCTTCACAAAAATCCTGGTCGTACTAGTGGCCCACCTTCGCACCAGAGGGATACACCTGTATCCCTACCTGGACGACATCCTTCTGAGGGCTCCATCCCGGCCGAGGGCACAGAGGGACATCGAAGCAACAATCACCTGTCTCCAGTCTCACGGGTTCCTGGTGAACTTCAGGAAAAGCTCCCTCTGTCCCACACAGGAGCTGATCCACCTAGGCACCAAACTGGATACAGCACGCTTCCAGATATTTCTGTCTCCAGAGAGACAGCAAATGATAAGGGCGGAGGCACGTCGGGTCAGGGCGCTGAAATCAGCCCCCCTGTCCACACTGACCAGACTACTAGGCCTGATGATCTCAGTCATCCAAGTAGTCCCCTGGGCACGCTTCCATTCCCGCCCCCTGCAGGGTCTCCTAGCGCCCTTCCAACAACAGATAGCTCTGAAACAGAACCCCCTCGTTGTGGTTCCCCAACAGGTGAGGGCCTCTCTATTATGGTGGTCTCGAGGGGCCAACCTGGCAAGGGGTTCCGAAATGTCCACCCCTCAGCAGATAGTGGTAACAACCGATGTGAGCCGGAGGGGCTGGGGAGCTCACTGTCAGGAAAACGTGACTCAAGGCCTCTGGAACGAGGAAGAAAGAAACCACAGCATCAACTGGCTAGAACTAAGAGCAGCCAGATTGGCGCTGACCCGCTTCGCACACCTCATCAGGGACAGCCACGTCCTGGTTATGACAGACAACACCATGACAAAATCTTACATAGCGAGACAAGGGGGATCCAGGTCCCGCTCTCTTCAACAGGAGGCCACCCTCCTCTTCAGATGGCGGAGAGCAATATCAGGTCACTAACGGCCCAGTACCTCCAGGGATCAATAAACCTGCAGGCGGACTTCCTCAGCCGACACACGTTCTCGCAGGCGGACTGGGAATTGGACCAGGAGACGTTCCTGCAGATAGTGGAGAGGTTCGGCCCACTAGAGGTGGACCTCTTTGCCGACCAGTCAAATGCCAAACTCACCAGATTCTTCTCCAGATTCCCCAGGAGGAACGCAGAGGGAACAGACGCACTGAGAGCACCGTGGCCCAGGGGCCAGCTGTACGGATTCCCTCCCCTAGCCCTGCTAGGGAAAGTATGCAGGAAAATCAGGAAGGAACGAGCAACAGTAGTGCTGGTAGCACCACACTGGCCTCGTCGCCCGTGGTTCTCCAACATCATGGACATGCTGGCGGAAGAACTGTGGCGCCTTCCCCCCAAGGAGAATCTCCTACGACAAGGTCCAATCAGACACCCAGACGTTGCCTGGCTACAACTAACCGCCTGGAAGTTGAGAGGAAGGCCTTGAAGGAGTTTGGTTACGAAGAAGCCGTAATCAACACCCTCCTATCATCGAGATGCCATTCAACCAACAGAATCTACGAAGCTACCTGGAAAGCGTTTAACAAATGGCGAACGGCGCGCTACGTCACGCCGGAGCAGACGTCCTTAAAGCACGTCTTGGCCTTTCTACAGAAGGGACTGGACATGGGCCTGAGGCCCAACACTCTTAAGAGGCAAGCAGCAGCCCTAGCCTCAGTGCTATCCTTGAAACAGGGCAAGAACCTGACGTCTCACTCTCATGTCAGGCGGTTCCTTCGGGGAGCCATGCTGATTTCTCCTCCAACTAGACACCGTTTCCCCACATAGAACCTTCCCTTGGTCCTGAGACAACTCATGCACCCTCCTTTCGAGCCCTTGAGAAGGGTTCCGTTACGAATTCTAACCCTGAAGGTGGCCTTCTTGGTGGCCATAACTTCAGCCAGAAGGGTATCCGAACTGGAGGCCCTCTCCATCAGGGAACATCTATGTACCTTCACTAACGACTCGGTCATCCTAAGGCTGGACCCGTCCTTTCAACCTAAGGTGCTTTCCCAGTTCCACGTCGCCCAGGAGCTGGTGCTACCTTCCTTTTGCCCAAGAGCAGTTCACCCCACTGAACGGCTTTGGCACAAATTAGATGTGAGAAGAGCCATCAGAATATACATAAAGAGATCAAGATCCTTTAGGCACTGCGACCCCTTGTTCGTGTCATTCACACCAGCCTCAATGGGGCAGAAAGCCTCCCGTCGAACCATTGCAACCTGGATTAAGGCTTGCATCCTCATGGCATACGACGCAGCCAAAACCCCAAGACCAGCTGCGGTGCTGGCACACTCCACAAGATCAGCAGCCACCACCGCGGTATTCTCCACCAATGCTCCATTAGTGGAAATATGCAAGGCAGCAACGTGGAGCACTCCCTCCACGTTTATCCGACACTATAAAATAGACAAATTCAGGGCCAAAGAAGCTGTCTTCGGGAGGAGAGTCCTCCAGGAGGTCATCCAGGCCCAATAGCCGTTCTGCAGACACCCCATCCGTTTATCAGTAGCTTGGACATATCCCATAATGCTGAATTCCTGTTCGCTCCCCTACTCAGAGAATGCCACATTGGTTACTTACCGTGAATGTGCATTCTTGAGTGGAGCGAACAGGAATTCCCCCACCCAGTGTCTGCACATATTAAAAACCACCAGGGAAAATTCTTCTCTATTCACAGGTCTTTTAGGCTCTGCTAGTCAGTGAACTGGCCTCATGGTCAGGGGAAAAGACTAAAAAAGTTTGAATGACCATGTGACCATGGTCGTACTTCCTGCTTCCGTCTGGGCAGTAGTGGGCGTTACCCATGATGCTGAATTCCTATGATGCTGAATTCCTGTTCGCTCCACTCAAGAATGCACATTCACGGTAAGTAATGAATGTGACATTTTGCCTTTACCAAAAAAGAAAAAAAAACCACCCCATTTTCTCACCTTAGTGCTCACTCACTAAGGCGAACATTCAGCATAGCGGCACCAGGTGCTTGCCCTGTTAGCAAGCCCCACCCCCATGCTCATCTGGCCAATCATCTTTGTGTTTCCTATTGTCCCAATGAATGGGAATGCAAATCCTTCTTGCTTTTTTTTTTAACTCCAGGAAAAGCCAAACCGCAATGTCTTTTCTCTGCATAGTTTTTGGTGTTCAGGGCCCCTGCTCCTTCACAATACAGCAGAATGATGTGGAATGTCATTAAGACAAGTAGGATTATCCTCACATTCCATGAGGAGTATTTTTGCCATTTAGAGAACCCCAAAGTATTGTAATGTCATTCCTGTCAGAACTGAAGGTCTGTTAAGTCTGTTTGGGTATCGGTGAGGCCGTAACTACAAAGGAGAATGGAAGATCCTCTAGGATTTGTGCTCCCAAAAAGTAACTTTTCCAAACTCTGTTCATGAAGGACTTGTACATCTGAACAAACAAACAAACAAACACAAAATTGGCCAAATGTCATATTTGTAAGAACTCATCACAGTACCAGAAAGCAACCTAAAGTGTATTGCTTAAAGTGCCAGCTTGGGTGCTCGTGGATTTTATTCTATGCTCTTTCTTGCTTGGATTTTTGTTTTTGTTTGTGGGGAGGTTTCCCAAGAACATGTGCATTTACTTTGTTAGCACAGTGGAGACAGCATAACTGCTGTGTGGACTGGAACAAACAGTCATAAAAGATATCCAGGAAAGAAACAGATAAGGGAGCTGCATGAAGGGTTAGTGAGACAACGCTCTTTATTCCCGACATGTTTTGAAGGATAACTCTTTCCCTAGCAATGCAAATTGTACAAATATACGAAGGCAGCTTGCATCTGCTTATCTTGAACCCTCATTGAGAAATGAGGGCTGAAATACAAACAAAGGGTGCAATCAGTCTCTGTACAGCTGTCATCCTGTTCTCTTCCCCCATCCCTACCTCTGGATGGTACACTTGCCCCTCCGGGACAGCTGGTGAAATGATTAGCACTATCTGCAACTGACAGTGGCCACTGCAACTTGACTGAAAGTTGGGGAAGAATCCCTACAATTGCCTTTAAGCACTGGGAGGTGTTAGTGCAGGCCAGAGGCACCTCTTAGTCAGCAAAGGCATGTTTGCTGACTGGATAATTGTCCCTGTGTAGGCACAGGCTGCTGATGTCAGCAGAAGGAGCAACTGCCCAGTTGACTGCTATGTGCCTGCTCAGTGCTGATTCAGGTGCATTTAGTCTCTGCATTTAGAGATAATGTCTGGAATCCCCACCACTGCCAGCTGCCATGCAGAATATAACACTGTTTTGCTAGTGAACCACCACACTGCTCCCTGCTGGCTACTTCTGAGACTAGAAGGCCCATCTAGGTGCATTCTTGTTTTTTATACATATGTCTTTTAACTATAAACTTTTGAAACATTGCACATGATCCAGTGTATTAAGCAGGCCATTTTGATGGGCAAAACTAGACCCATAAGATTCAATGGAATCTGAAAGTGCTGAATTTTGACTATAACATGCCCTTAGTTTCTTTTTTCTTATTCTTTTTTAAAAGTCAAAATTCCTTGATTTTCATTTGTTCAAAAAATGTTGTACTTGACATCTGTTTTCTGTCTTGGCAATGTACAGCAGCCCCATTTTCTCATCATTTGTACACCGTGGCAGCTGGTGGTTTCCATATTAGTGGGTTAGTGAATTTGTCCTGATTTTTAGTCTGAACTCTCAAGTGTTATCTAAAATGCTGAACCTTAGCCCCCAGTTAGGTTCAACACACAGGGCATTTAAAATTCAGCTTAAAATTCAAAGCAAATTCACATAGGAGCTACCAACTGCCACTATTTGTATATGGAAATCATAGAATCATAGAGTTGGAAGAGACCACAAGGGCCATCTAGTCCATCCCACTGCCATGCAGGAATACATAATCAAACCCTAACCTTGACAGATGGCCATCCAGCCTCTGTTTAAAAACCTCCAAAGAAGGAGACTCTACCACACTCAGAGGCAGTGCATTCCACTTCCAAACAGCTCTTCCTGTCAGGAAGTTCTTCCTAATGTTTAGGAGGAATCTCTTTTCTTGTAGTTTGAATCCATTGCTCCGTAGCCTAGTCTCTGGAGCCTCAGAAAACAAGCTTTCTCCATCCTCAGTATGACATCCCTTCAAATATTTAAACATGGCTAACATGTCACCTTTTAACCTTCTCTTCTCCAGGCTAAACATGCCCAGCTCCCTAAGCTGCTCCTCAGAGGGCATGGCTTCCAGACCTTTTACTATTTTGGTCGCCCTCCTCTGGACACATTTCCAGCTTGTCCGTATCCTTCTTGAATTGTGGTGCCCAGAACTGGACACCGTATTCCAGGTGAGGTCTGACCAAAGCAGAATAGAGTAGCACTATTACTTCTCATGATCTAGACACTATACTCCTATTGATGCAGCCTAGAATGGCATTTGCTTTTTTAGCTGCCACACCACGCTGCTGACTCATGTTGCTTGTGGTCCACTAAGACTCCTAGATCCCTTTCGCATACACTGCCGTCACCCATTCTATATCTGTGTATTTCTTTTTTACTGTCCAAGTGTAGTATCCTACATTTCTCCCTGCTGAAATTCATTTTGTTAGCCTTGGCCAAGCTTTCTAGTCTGTTTTGGTCATTTTGAATTCTGATCCTGTCCTCTGGGGTATTAGCTACCCCTCTTAATTTGGTTTCATCTGCAAACTTGATAAAAATGCCCTTTGTTCCATCATCCAAGTCATTTCTAAAGATGTTGAATAGCACTGGGTCCAGGACAGAACCTTGTGGCACCCTGCTGGTCACTTATTTCCAGGATGAAGAGGAGCCATTGGTGAGCACCCTTTGGGATCAGTCAGTCAACCAATCATAGTAAGAAAGAAAAATTGTTTGGCTAACCCAGGTGGAAAGGGCAGTATAATGCACAACAGGAGGCAGATGCAGCCCAAAACAACATGGAAAGCAAGACTCAGCACAAGTGTGAAATGATGCATGTTAGGGCACATTTATTTAACTAGAAATATACACTGATGGTAGCTGCTAGTCACTATGCGAGAAAAAGAGATCTTGCAGTCATGATGTATAGCCCAATGAGAACATCCATGTAGCAGCAGTGGAAAAAGATAAACAGCATGCTGGGCCTTCCCACTTAAGGAAAGGAAAGGAAAGGAAAGGAACCTACAAATGTTATAATTCCTTTATATAAATGGATGGTACAACCACATTTGGAATATAGTTCTATATACAGTTCTTGTTGCTCCCATCTCAAAAATAATATCCAAGCATGGTACAGTCCAAGAAAGGGCAGTTTATAGGATCAAGGGGTCATCTGGAGCATCTTCTTTAGGGAGAAAGCTTTGGGGGCTTTTTATAGAAAAATTACTTGAGCAGTCTTCTAGTGTAGGGGTGCAGAATATTTGGCCATCCAGATACTTTGACCTAAAACCTCCATCATTTCCATCTGGCATGGGCAGTGATGACAGCCAGCATGGTATAGTGGTTGGAACATTGGACTATGACTCTGGATCCCTTTTCAGCCACGGAAACCCACTGGGTGATCTTGTGCAAGTGATACACTCTGAGCCTCAAGGGAAGGCAAAGGCAAATGTCCCTGAACAAAGCTTGCCAAGAAAACCCTATGATAGGTTTCCCTTCAGATCGCCATAAGTTGGAAATGACTTGAAGGCACACAACAACAGTAATGAGCAGTGGTTAGTCCCAAATATCTGGAGGGCCAGAGGTCCCCCCCCCCTGGTGTTTTAGGGGTTTATTACATGATGTGTGGCATGGAAAGATTTTCTATCCTATGTCATAACACTAGAGCTAGAGTGGGGGAGGTACCCACAAAATTAAGTCAGGACAAATGAAAGAAAACCATTCTTTACATGGTTCATATCCTATGCTTATAGTCGCTAGCTCAGATGGTTTTGAAAGGGGATTAGACAGATTCATGAGGGACACACCTATCAATAGCAATAAGCCATGGTACCTAAATGGGACCCCCATGCTTAATGATGAACACTGCTAAAAAACAGTTTTGGAATGCTGGAGGATGGATGGGTTCTGCCTTCATGCTCTCCTGGTGGGTTTCCCAAAAGCATCTAACTAGCCATTTGGTGGAACAAGGTGGTGAGACAAGAGGTGGCCTTTTGGTCACTTCTACTAGAGCTGGGCTGAGAAACCTATCACCCTCTTTATGTCAATAAATTTCTACTGCCATAATCCCACACCATTAGGCAGGCTGGCAAAGGTGGATGGGAACTGTAGTTTAAGTAATATTGCTGGACAGATCTAGAATGCTGGGGACTATCATGTGGAGAACACTCTGTTTCTGCAGCAGAGTGGGATACTGCCACCTCCTCAAAATGTTGCTCCAGTTTAACTCTTGACTTCAGCAACCAGCATGGCCAGTGACCAGAGATGATGGGAAGTGTAGCCCAGCAGCATCTGTTGGAGGGTGCAGGTTCCCCATCACTGTGTTAGTGCCTGTAAAGACCTTTTTTTCTCATGCCGGATGGTGTACTGAAGAGCAATTCATTTTTCCTTGTACAGGTGAAGTCTTTCAAGTCATGGAGCAGAGAAAGGTATCTTTGAAAGAGGTAGCTGAAGTGGCCTTTGATTCTTTGTAAGTAGCTGCTGTGAAAAGCTTTCATTTTGGCAATTTGAATTTAAAACAACCAGGA
This sequence comes from Gambelia wislizenii, assembly GCA_030847615.1. Taxonomy (NCBI): domain Eukaryota; kingdom Metazoa; phylum Chordata; class Lepidosauria; order Squamata; family Crotaphytidae; genus Gambelia; species Gambelia wislizenii. The sequence continues at coordinate 190,193,817 of JAUMIR010000002.1, read as the reverse complement.
AAAAACACAGGCTATCAATAATGATGACGACTTCCTATTACATTTCTACAATATTTACATAATTCTGTGATCTTAGGAGAAAGACATAGGGCAAGATTGTTTTCTTCGGCTTGTGTCACTCCATTGCAAAACCCAATTGTGAACCCCAGGTCTGGCTCTAGGATGTGGTTGTCCGGACAGTCTGCCTTTGTTCCCCCCGCCTCCAGCATAGATTACCCTGATCCTTAGCATTTGTTATCACTTGAGCACTGCTACAGCTTTCAGCCTCCTCTTTGTGTCCTTTCATAAGCAGACACAATGAACAACCCGGAGGGGGCAGTCACCAATCTCTCCCCACACCCCATTTTGCAAGCTGGCTTATTTGACAGTGCCATTGTAGTAGGCCAAGAGCAAGCTGGCCAGCCATCTCCATTTCACTTGTGCAAGCAAAGTGATGGCTGCCTCTTAGAGCACCGCTGCCAGGTTAGCCCATTCACAAGTGCAAGAGAGGGAGACTGCAGTAGTGCTGCTGCTGGGAGACCCGAGTGGCCCCAGGAACTGGGAGGCAGGCAAGGCTTCATCTCCATTACGTGTTGCTAGGACACATAGGCCCCACCAAATGCCCCATTATGTTGGTGGTTGGTGTAGGCCTGTGTATACTTGCCATCGATGTGGATTTCCCATAGAATTGTGGCTTAATGGTCATAGCAACAGATCCTGCCTACAATGGAATGTCCCATAAAGTCCTCATTATGAAACACTGCAAGATGGTACTACGTGTCACCACAGTAACTACGACGTTTCCAGATGTGTAATGTCTTCCTAGTTTGTTGTGCTAATTTAACACCCGTAGTGGAACAGGAAACGTCAATTCTGATAAGAGTTTCTAAATGAATACTTGCCTCTGTCAAGCAGTTTGATCATTTAACATGTTTGGGAAGCAGGCCGAGTATCTGAAAAGCATTTGCTACTGCGAGGTGATGACATTTTTAACACCAATGCCATTTCACTATTTTAATATAGATTAGCCTTCCTCAAACAGGCGACCTCCTGATATCTTGGACTACAGCTTCCATCATCTCCAGCAAGCATAGTCATTAAGGACTGACCAGTTGCTCTGAAATGGCAAACAGTTTGGGGGAAACTGGTATATATCCTATGTCATGATGCACGTTCCTGGGTAGATAATGGTGCTGAAAACATGAATGAACAGGTCACAGTGGGCTAAGCAGTGAAACGAAACTTCTGTAATCCTCAACACACACACACGCACACTTTAAGTGCATGTTTATTGATAGGTTTTCAATTCTGTTCTCTTAACATGGTTAAGTAATATAGTTGTCCCTCCGTATTCATGGATTTAAGTATTCGCAGCTTGAAAATATTCTTAAAAAAATAATAATCCAAAAAGCAAACCTTGATTTTGCCATCTTATATAAGGACACCATTTTGCTATGTCATTGCATATAATGGAACTTGAGTATTCATGGATCTTGGTATCTACGGGGGTCCTGGAACCAAACCCCAGCAAATATGAAGGGACAACTGTATATGGTTTCCTGTTGGCTGATAACTTGCCAGAGTGTAAGCATATACCAGCTAAGCTCTGTAGAGGGCTCTTAATTTTCACAAAATAATTCTACTCTTCACATCTTTGTCTACTCCCTTATTTTATAAGGTTTGGTGGGATAAATGAGAGTGATTTAATGCGGCATGATGGAAGAAGATCAGATGGTTACCTGGAGCACATATTTAAACATGCTGCCAAGGAACTGTTTGATACTGAAGTGAAGGAGCTCACATACAAAGTATTGAAGTAAGTTATGTATTGAAATTAAATTTATTCAGAAAATAAGTACATTTAGACACTTTGCATGTTACATTACAGTGAAAACAACCAAAGAACCATGGCCAGTCATGGTACACGCACCACCTATATCCACATACGGTAGTTGAAAATGTGTGTCTCATCTACATCCATTAGACTGGTAAGAGGGACCTAAAATCAAGTTTTATTTGCATCAAGCCAATGGCCATTGCAGTTTTAACAAATGCAGTACATGCAACAAACACAACAAGCATAAAAGCATGCTAATACTGATGCTAAAACAATAATAAATCAAAAATATATCCCTGGCACTAAAACAAATATAAATTATGTAATCAAAGGGCCTTGCATATAAAATAATTTCATTCATTTAAAAATAAAATGGTATAGTTTAAAACTCAGGACTTGATTGTAGTACACTTTAATTGAAATTGCTAAGAATTTTGCAGTTTTTACTGTGATTGCAGAATCACAGTCTTGAAAGAGGAAGTTTACATAATAATTGGCTGAGTGTCCTGGTTGAGCAAGCAATATAGGGTCATTTAGATCTTTGTGTGAATCTCTATACAGTGAACAAAATAACAAAACATGGGGAACAGTTTGACTATTTCCATCTCCACATACGCATGCTATATTCTAAACTGGGATTCTCCTCTATCTTCCTTCAAGTACCACAGAGCAGATCAAATTTAAATGTGCACTTGGAAAGGCTTTCCTATATGGCTCTCCAGATATTGTTGGACTGCACTTCCCATCAGCCCCAATCATCATGGCCCATGGTGAGGGATGACAAGAATTGCAGACCAAGAATTTCTGGAGGGCACAGCTTTCCCACCCTCGCATTATGTTTTTACATGTAAACATAAAATATTTAAGCACAAGGAAGACAAGTGCTTTGACATTATGGAGTAGTAGTAGTAGTAGTTGTTGTTGTTGTTTTACTTGCTTCTGTTTAACATCCAGCTAAGCAACCACGTAAGAAAAGGGACTCACCTACATGAGCCAGGATATGCCTGCTGATGTATCCTGGCCACGGAACAGGCCCGTTGTTCCCCTTTCTTTCCATGGACTGGGAGGAAGTCCTGACAGGCACACCAGTCCATCACTGCAGCATCTGTCACCCCCATTTCTCTTGCTGTCTTGGAAGGCAGGAAGGGGCCTCATAACATGTGACCAAGGCCCCCTGCATGTGACCAGCCTTGGTCACATGCTGCAGGACTCCTTCCTGCCTTCCAGGAGAGTGAGGCAGACCAGCAGCTTCAGCAAGCCCTATATCCTCCCAGCAGAAATGGATTTAAGCAGGTATTATTCTAAAACATTGTACTGAGCCATACCCTGCCTTCCCCCATCTCAGCCCCATATCTTCCCCGCAGGTGGTAAGAACTGCCTAGGGGCAGAACGGGACAAAAGCTGTGCGTTGTCAGGACTGCAGGGCTCTGAGATGAGGGCAAGACGGTATATTGCCCGTCTAGACAAACCCAAAGATAGGCATTTTCTAGCTTTCCAGCTGTTGTTTGACTGCAATTCCCACCCACCCCCAGCTGCCTAGGGATGACAGGACTTGGAAGTCTAACAACATCTGGAAGGCCAGACATTGCTGTCCACAATCTTAAGAGTTAAGTAATGCCAGTGCCAGCCTAGTGACGGAGAGAGAGGGAGAGGTTGAATCCAGAAGTCACATGACGTATAGGCTGAGAATTGTGAGCAAGAATAAGTGGCTAAAGCCTTAGTTTCCAGTTGTCTAGAAACTGGCTGAAATCCCCAAAGCCAGACACCACAGCCTGAAACGAGTTGGTAGACAACAGTATTTTTCAGCCTTGGTCTGATTTTATTTAAGCATGTGGATGTATCACCCGCATTATCCTTGAGGTTCCAGGGTCAGTAGGAAACAGTTTATAAAACAATGTTCAGATAAAGTACCACTTCTAATAAATCCTTGCTCATTACTGCTCTCCTAATTCTTAGAAGGCTTTATGACCTCCAGAAGGTTCTTGGGTTGTAGTGTTACTTTGTGAAAGGCCATGACACCTTTTAAGGTCAGTTATTGCAAACTACTTAAAGTTCCTGTTTTGGAGGAAAATTGAACATTTCATTAATTTTAAAACATACAAGTTAAAAGCATTAGAATCCATCATTTCTTGTCAGAGAGGAGGTGCACGACATTACACTGTCAACTGATAGTTGAACTATCAACGGGTAGCCCTGTATCAAATGTATTAGAGTAGTTCAAAGGAGAAATTGTAACTGTATCCAGTAGCCATTCCACGAGACCAAACAACATCGTCATTAAGAACTTGTGCCTGTGTTTTCTTGGTTTCCTTTTCTCTTTCCCATTTTCCTTTTGTGCTACGTCTTTTAGACTGTATTCTTGAGAACTCTTCCAGATGTAAAGGGGATACAAATAAAATATAACCCAATGTGTGGCGCAAAGAGGTGGGTGTCTTGTCAGATTGAGTTGATGAAAAGCAGTCTAAGCATTATGTGGAGAAAATATCTGACCTCCAGTAGTTTCACCCATCTACATCTACCCATTCTTACCACCCTTTCATTGTGAAACATGCAACAAAACATTTTCCAGTTGTCCTCAAATTAATGCTGCAAACAAAAGCAGTCACTCTCTGTCTCTCTCTTTGTCTTTTCAGAAACAAAGACTTCCAGGAGGTCACACTGGAAAAGGATGGTGAGACAGTGTTGCGCTTTGCTGCAGCGTATGGCTTTCGAAACATCCAAAACATGGTCCTGAAGTTGAAAAAGGGAAAGTGTTCCTACCACTTTGTAGAAGTTTTAGCCTGTCCTGGAGGTAACAACTAAACATGAGATCTATTTTTCCCCCTTAGACATAAATAGGCAGCAGGCCAACCTGCTTCAACCCTGTGCCATCCAGATGAGTTGGACTATCAATGGCCATGCTGTTTGCAGATGATTGGAGGTGTAGTCCAGCACATCTGGAAGGTAACAATATGTGGAAGTTTGTTGTAAGCGGACAAAATGATTCTGATTCCCTCATTTGTTGGTTTTGGATAGGGGATTCCCCCCCCCAAAAAAAACCCCATCAAAGCCAGAGTCTCAAAATACATGTGAATAGCTGAGTTTTAACTTGGTAATGAAATGACACTGACATTGGCACCAGTCAGGCATCCAAGGGGAAGGCATTCCAGAGCAGGGTTGCTGTAGCTGAGAAGGACCTCTCATAAGTCCTCAAATGGTGTACTGCTTCCAATGGAAGGACACAGAGAAGGGCCCCCTTGACAGTCAATTTGATACATCAAATTCCCAAGACATTTAGCCATTTGTGTTGTGCAGTGCTGTTTAAAAAAAAGGGTCTAATATACTCCAGCGCTGAATTTCAGTGTAAAAGATACTGGCTTTGGCACTGGCATGGAGCTGAGACTGAAACAGAACAGGAAAAGGAGGAGAAGAAGAAACCTCTTCTAAGGAAATCTTGGTTTTTCAGTATTGTTGACAATACTAAATTGGTAGCATTCGCTAAAGCATGATGTCTTCCAACAACATATTAAAGCACTAAAGCTGTAGGGCAAGTGGTCTACAACTTCAGATTTATTTTGGCCTGCAGTTCCCAGAAACCCTAGCAAGCACAGTCAATGGTGAGGCATCATGGGATCTACAGCTCAAAAAATTTCTGGGGTGGGGGCACAAGTTGGCCATCCTTGCTATAGGTTGAATAATTTCTATCCCTGAACTGGTTCATAGATACAGTATGGAACGAGAGCATGTCTTTCTTCCTGAAACAGAACTTGTATGCATGCATAAGATCCAGTCCATATAAGTTCAATTCATGTGGTCAGTTTCTGGATTTTATCTGGACCTGGCAATATATTGTGGGACTGCACACATTAGATTTTAACCATGCAGACCCCGTTTGAACACAACATTTCTTGTGGATCATTCAGGTATGTTAGAGGTAGAGCATGTACAACAGGTGCATGGGGAAGGAAGGTACAGTGGGCCCTTGGTATCTCCTCCAGGACTCACTGTGGATACCAAAATCCATGGATGCTCAAATCCCATGATATACAGTGGTGTAGTAAAATGGTGTCCCTTTATATAAAATGGTGAACAGCAAGATTTGCCTTTTGGGGAAGAAATGTAGAATGTTTTCAAGCTGTGGATGGTTGAATCTGTAGATAAAGAATCCATGGATACAGAGGGCTGACTGCACACTCTTGCTCCAAACCACACATGGGCAACCCAAAGAAGCCAGTGATTGGCTCAGTGTGTTTCTCTGCCTAAGCAAACAACTTTTTTCTCTTTTTGCCCTTGGCCATTCACAATTAGGATGTTTAAACGGGAAGGGTCAGGCTCAGACTGAAGATGGAAAACCAGACAAGGCTTTGCTCAAGCAGATGGAGGATGTGTATGCTGCAGTTCCTGTCCAACTTCCAGAAACCAATGGGCATGTGCAGAAGCTTTACCAGGAATGGTTGGAAGGGATGGACTCCGTGAAGGTCCAGCAATCATTGCATACAAAGTACAGCTCAGAAAAAGCAGTTGCCAACAGTTTGGATATCAAATGGTGACTGCTCAACCACTAGACTTGCATTAGGTTTGTTGTACATTCAGTACTGGCAACTATTCTATGCAACAAGAGACTGCGGCACTGATTCAATGTGTGAAAAAACTGTAACTGCCTTTGTTTCCCATTGGAACTTGGTAGAGTCCAATTGTTGCTTGATGTATTGTATATTTGGACCATGTCTATTTAATCAGAACCCAATGTTTGTGTATCTGTGGACCTTTTATCGGGTGCACTGAACCTCTAAACTTCCTGGATGGGAATGGAGGCATCATAACAGAAACAGGGCATGTTGCAATGCACTCTGATTTGGGTCACCCAAGTAGGTGAGTCTGTTTGCCAAGAATCTAGTGCCATGGATTTCACTGGTCTCAAACAGGCATTTTGTTAAATTTACTGTTCATCCAAGAATGTGTATCATTGCCAAACATTATAAGATACCAAAACAGGATAAAACAAACTCACCAGTAATATAACTTCCTACCATAGCACACCTATACCACTTTACTGCATTAACAAGGTGCTCCTCAGACTGGATTGTACAACAAGAAAAGCTAGAAACTATGATACCTGATGGTAGTGAATTTCCTTTTTATTGGCTTTAATTTAATTTGTTTGACTCCTTTGGGAAAGTGGGAAATTTGTCCTGTTTTCTCATTCCATTTCTAGCCTATTGTTCTCATTCTCAGAATATTGGGATCCCAACCTTCCAGTGAGCATTAGACATGTTGGACATTCTCAGCCAAGTTGAAGACAATATCTTCAACATCTTCAGTAGCTCAGTTCTCAGGAGATCTGGGTGAAGTATGTAAGTAATGAGAATGATTGAAAGGTAACATAGCTACAAGTTCAGAATAGAATAAGTGGGCAAACATTTCAGGGGTGGGCAAGTCAAAGGCAGTGAAGCTGAAGATAAAAGTTGTTCAGACACAGAGGTAGCCACCTGAAACCAGAATACCTAAGACCGAAGAATGAACTGGAAGTTAATATGTGTGTGTGTTCAAGCTACTTGTCGACTTATGGGACACCATACATTTCATAGGGTTTTCTTAGGCAAGGATTACTCAGAGGTGTTTTTGCCAGTTCCTTCCTCTGAAATATATCCTACAGCACCTGGTATTCATTGGTGGTCTCCCTTCCAAGAGCCGACCTTGCTTAGCTTCCAAGATCAGGCAGGATCTGGTCCCTTTAGGGTATTTAGGCCTCCAGAAGTTAGTACTGTTATTGTTATGTGCCTTCAAGTTGTTGCCAACTTATGTGAGGCGAAGAGAGTGTGACTTGCCCAAGGTCACCCAGTGGGTTTCCATGACCAGGGGGAGATTTGAACCTTGGTCTTCAAAGTCATAGTCCAACACTCAAATTACTCCACTATGCTGGCTCTCAGAAGTTAATATACTTTACTGTTAACATACTTTACTGCACTACCACTTGTCTAATGGCAAAGTCTCTTTGTGATCTTTTAGATTGTGCCCATTTCTGCTGGTGTTAAATCCACTCACTGGGTTTTAAGCTTTGGGGGACTTTCCTAAGCTTGATAGGCCTGAATCTTGCCAGCAAATTCTACATAGGTCAGATCCTTCTAACTGTCAAGGAACTTGGCTCAAGACTGTGGGGACTTCACCAGTGGTTCCCAGTGAGATTTCTTGATGTTTGACCAAGGCTGCAGTCCCTATACACAGATAACAGAGCTTACTGAACTCAGTGGCATTTGATGAGCAGATAGGCATAGGACTGTGTGGTAGGTTACAGACAGCAATGTACCAAGCTAACCTGCAAACTCCCATTTATGACAGTAGTATGTGTATGGGAGTTCAGTGCACACTCACTGAAATGAATGGAAATTGTACCTAATGGACTATGCCTCAAAATATAATTTTAAGCAGTATTTTTTTCCAACTCAGGGTTGCAACCTTCTCCCAAATATTCTCTCACCTTGTTCAGAAATTAAACAAAAAGGGCAAGGATTTCCCACCCAGCTTCATTTCTTCTGCTCTTTTTATTTGTCTAGTACTTGAACTCTGCTAGCCCCAGAGTCTTTTGAAAATCTTTTTGGAACAATCCTTTTAGCTTTTCCCCTAGCTTCTCCTTTATGTGCTTTTCCTCTCTTAACATGAAAATACGGGTAAGCTTTGTTGTAATTTTACCATGACATTCACACATTCTTGTAGCATTCTTAAGTGATTGTCATGTTAAAAAAAAACTGGGATCTTTGGGCTATCATATTTGCACTGTAAGATTCTAAACCTCTGGCTAGAGGGCATTGGTGCTTCATTTCTCTTTAAGTGTCTTAAGTTCTCAGCTGGTTCTTATGGCAAACAGAGGCAATTTCCAGATGCAATGAAATTTTTGCTCAGAAGCAACTGAATAGCAAAGGGACAAGGGTAACAGTGCCACAATGAGGTGTCACGGCCCTTGCCATGGGGACATTTGAGTGGCATGTCTTTAGGCAGCACAGCCAACATATTTGTGGGTTCATGGGTATAAATTTGGTTATATCCACAAAAATCAGATTACAGGTATACCTCAGTTAATGAAGTAGACGTGTTCCTGGACAATACTTCTTTAATAGAAAATTTGGTACCAGAGGTAGAAATTGAAGTAAAGTTTGAATAAGTAAACAAAAATATTTTGAACCTTCCAAAGACCACTTGAAAGGTTCTTCCAAAATACATCCAGATATGTCTTTTTCTTTTCTTTCAGCAGTCTTAGCTTTTCTTGCAATTTCCATTTTGGTGGCCAGACTTATTGTGTGCCATCAGGTCATTGCTGACTTATGGTGACCCTAAGCCAAACATATCATGGGGTTTATTGGCAGGGTTTTTTCACAGGAGGGCAGCCTTTGCCTTCCACTGAGACTGAGAATCACCAAGTGGGTTTCCATGGCCAAGCGAGGATTTGAACCCTGGTCTCCAGAGTCATAGTCCAATGCTCAAACTACTATACCATGCTGGCTCTCTTATAGATCTACACTTTTTTTTAACATGCTGTGGAGAGCTGTGAGGCTAATTCACTTTCCCCCTTTCTCTCTGTTTTGCTGTTCACGTATGCTCAGTAAGGGATTGTGATGTTGGTCTAAGCAGGCTGGCCCTGCAGCTCCTAGCCCCGGTTGCCTGTCACTCTCACTTTGCCCTATGGCCCCCCTTTTTTGATCCCTCTTTTGGATTTCTTTTGTGGGCCACTAGGTGACCTTAATGCGGACAATTCTGTTTAACAGTGGTTTCTTTAATGGCAAGCGTGACCACCCCTTGATTCAGGGTGAATGAAGCCAGTCAGAGATAGGTTTAACATATTAACAAACAGGCCAGCATTTTTTATTATAACCTGTTGAACAGCAGATCCTTTAACAAGTTCCAGTACTTTGTTCCAAACCTATAACAATATTCAAACTAAGTGATGTCAGAACCTTTTCCTTCAATCAATTCAGACACCCAGTATACATTCACTCCCCACTGATTCTCTCAACTGACTCCTTCAACTGTCTTAACTGACTCTTAAAAAAAAAAAAACTTTCTCACTTACAGAGGCCCCTCTCTCCCATCCCAGAGTTCTCTGTGCTGAGATTGGCTATCTGCTGTTTTTTCAAGCACTTCTTTACACCCATTCATCCAAGAGCCACTCAATAACACATTTGCAAGTTGTTTCCCCTCTTTGCTTTTCCTGTTCTAGGACATTATCAGACGCAGCAAAAATCATGGGATTACGACATCAGGGTACCATGAATGGGCCCTGCTCTCGCATGACGTCATCGTCTGCGTTCTTCCCGTGGTGGTCATGCAATAATTCTGTGGTGTTTCTTTCACATGATTACAGTGAAACGTGATAATAAGTGTTCTAATGACACAGTGTTTCCACTATCTTCATTCATGGAATTACAGTGTTTTTAGATGCTAGTCTGATAATGTCCACAGTTTCACCAGGGATTCTAGTGGAAGCTGCTGTTATTTTGCCTGTTGTAGGCTGGTACACACAACTAGAGAAAGATTGGCCAAGGAGCATCCCATTCTTTCCCAGATCAGGCTTTATTGTATTCTTTACTGTATTGCAACACAGCAACTGAAAGTCTGTTTCTCCAGTTCTTAACCTCTCTCCCAATCCTGATGCTGTTAAAAAACATTCAGCTAGATAGAAGAAAAGGAGGAAATGAGGAGGAGTGGGCAGGGAAATACTTTGTAAAAAGGTGCTTCTTTGTCAGAGGCTTTGTTAACTGAGGTATGCCTGTATATGTCTTGTTTAGCTGTCTTTTTTTTTAAGTCACTTAAGACAGGTACACAAGTAATATAGCCTTGTGTTAGGAAAATTATTTGGAGCAGCTGTAGTAACCCAGGACATGCAGCTGCATCAAAATCAAAAGGGGGCCTCTACATGATACGTTCTTAGTGCACCAGATGTTCCAATACACCTGGTTCCTCACAGTCCCTGTACCTGAACCCACCCTTCCTCAATTGGTGCCTTCTGACCCTCAAGATAATGCAGTCTTCTCCAACCTGCTTCAGCCTTTCATTTGCCATACTGGCAGAGGATCATGGGAGTTGTAGTTCAACACACCTGGAAGATCTTAACCTTAGGACAGCCTGTTGAGGTATTGGAAAAGCCATGTGGGTTGCCCAACTGGTTTCCTGTTCATCATGAGGCTATCCTAAAGGGGAAAGAGATAGACTGGCATTTTCTAGGAATGTTTTCCACACTTCCACTTGTATAACTGTAGTAAGAGAAATTTCCATGTGAGCATACCCAAAGAGGTCCACATTCCTGTGGTAAAGCAAAAGCACTGACACATAGCCTCTAGTATATGGTGGGAAATCTGATTTATTTTCATTCTGTTTTCTTGGTTCTCAGAAATGTGCTAATTGTAATTCTAGCTTTATAATCCCATTATATATTTCAGTGTTTGTGTGTATGGAGAACACCTTGTCTAAAATGCTTTATCTCATTTTGCATCTAGTTTTGTATATAGGTTTTAGCTATATGTGGAAGAGTGTGTGTAAAGTTCATTGGCATAAATCTGAAATTTAGCTTTACAGGCTCAGCTCTCAAAACATTCCACCAGGACAAGCCTCCATAGATTGTGCTGCTTGCCCTTTGCTGTGTCAAAATGAAAGCTTCAAACTGTAATTCTGTTTAAAAGCCTCATCTGTGTTCTCAAGCATCTATTGACAGAGGTTAAAACCTAATGCCACTGCACTGTACCAGGAACAGGGTGGAAAGAAGCAAATTTACAAAACTGTGCAGTTCTCTTTTCCAGAAGTATGAAACTGGATGAGTTTAACAAAAATTCTGGCCACTTAAACCTTTACATTTAGAGTAGTGATTGGTACAGGATTTTGTGCTGATACATATAATCTGGACCTATCTGTAGATCAGACAAGAAGGATAATGTCTTTAGGAACGTCTGGCTTGGAGCTCTAATTAGACAGTCCCTACCTTTGGCCCTCTGGTGAGTATCTAAATGAAAACAGGCCAAGCCACTATTTTACATGTCCACCATTTTGTAGAACTGAAAAAGGCTTTCTGTGTTCCACTCCTAGAATATTAGTGAACCTTGCAGAACATGCCACCAAGTTGGAACTTCATATTCCAGATTCAAAATATCATTCTTTATATAATATTAGTAGCATCTTCAGTTAGGAGCCAATACATATGAAGGGATAAAAGTGGGGTGAAATATCAAAATACCTGAAGATTTGTTCTTCATATCTTGAAAATCCATCTGAAGGCATGTAAACGTATTAGATCTACAGATATCAAGGCAAGGATTCACTGACTAGTACAACACTGCATTCCAATTTACACAGTTGGGAGCAATGCATTTGTGTTTACACAGTTGGTCAATTAATGCTCCCTTAAAAGACAGAATGTCTTGAATTCACTTATCTAACACCAGGATGCATCTAGATAATAGGCGTGCTCTCATCCAAAATGAGATTGAACCCAAATCACTTACTAGAATGTAGTCCCTTTTGTGATTGCAAAGCACTTGATTTCAGGATTGTCATCTATTACAAAAAATCTCCCAGCAAAAACAAATATGGGTGCAGTCCACTAACTCCAACTGTTAATTCACTGTGATAAAACATTTGTGGGGAAAGTGGACATTAAACTGCCCACTAGGTACACCCTGCTTTTTTCTGGAAATCAGTTGTCTTGTGCTTGAAGTAAATCTTTCATCAGCTTTGTATCTTATAACTGCCTTTCGCAAAGCTTGGGAAAAAGCAGACAATGTTCCTAAAGAAATCCAGCTTTCAGTATTTTATTTCTCATCTGAACTTTGTTTGGAAACAATGTGTTTGTGGACAGATTGGGATGGGAAAAGTCTCTGTGTGTGTACATATGTACATGTGCTTTTAAAGATTTTTCTTTTTAGAAGCTTTGAAAAGATTAAAAACAATTCAGAATTGTTTCTGCTAAGTCTTAATGTCTGTTGGCATAGTCACAGTCTAAAACCTCAGTCTTATACAGTGGTCCCTTGGTATCTGCTGGAGCTTGGTTCCAGGACCCCCTGTGGATACCAAAATCCATGGATGCTCAAGACCCATTATATAAAATGGTGGAGGTAAAATATGTCCATCATATAAAATAGCAAAATTCAAGGTTTGCTTCTTGGAATTTATTTATTTTTGGAATATTTTTTAAACCGTGGGTGGTGGAATCCGTGGGTGTTAAATCCATGGATATAGAGGTCCAACTGTACATGTTCCACCCAATCCTAGGCATGCTTACATGACACACACCACCAGATTCTTGGGCGAGCCCAAAGTAGGCTGTCCTTGTTAAACCTCAAGCCTTAGCTGCCCCTTTCCATTTCCTACTACCAGTTGTCCAGCCCTAGAAGTGGTCCTGTTGCAGCCACCAGATTCAGCCTCCCCTCACATCAATAGTGATGAGGAGTTGCTTACTTTCTGGCATAGCCCAGCTACCATCAGGTAAGCCACTTGTATAAGTGCACAAAGCTAGGGCAGCTGACCCCTCTGCCACTTCTCACAAGCAGACCTGCCCAGCAGCAATGCATGTATTGCAATGGTCTGGGAACCAAGTTGCCACTTGGCTCCCGGCCTGTTGTAGCACCAGCAGTCAAGCCCACATGGAAGCAGGGGGACCAGTTTGAGAGTTGATGTGCAGTTACAGGCGCTGGTCTGGGGGCAGGGAGGAGGGAAAGGGTGAGGATTCTGCCCATTGCTGGTGCCAATTCTTGTTGCATGGAAGTCAGAGGGGTTGTCTATTGAACCCCCCCAAAACTGGAGTGAGTGAAGACAATTCGCGGCAGCTGCAGCTTATCCTAATGGTCTTACAGCCCCCATAAAGATCGAATGCCCTCTAGCCAAGATGGTGGCCATGAGTGAATTACCTGCATTTTTAAATCTGCCACTGCCAAACTTTTTTAAAACCCTATTTCCATGGTGCGCATAAGCGATATTTCACCTCTACACACACACACACACACACACAAATAGAAGAAACAACACTGTTGTCTCACCTTAATGATCACATGGTGACAGCGGACGCTTGCCTTGTTAGCAAAACCTACCTCCCGCAATCAGCTTGCTCTTCCTCTCCTGTGAAAAAGTGATTCAAATCAAATCACTTGTCCCAATGAGCAGGAATGTGCATTTCCTTCAGAGTTTTGTTTTTTTTTTTTAATTCCAGGGGGAAACTGAAAAGGCTTTCCTTTTTATGCGGTTTATGACATTTCTGGCCCCCCTCCTGAATATGACAAAACAATGTATGATGCCATTAAGGCAACGTGTATTCTCCTCACATTCTGTGAGTATTTTCGTCATTTAGACAACCCCTGAGTTTCACTGGGCTGAATGCCACTTCCAGGGAAATACGGTTAGGATTGGGGTTTTTAACACACTTTGGAGATTTGTGGGTCTTTAATACAGTTTTGGGAATGGAGCCTAGTTAATGTGAATATGCTGTAATGATGGTGCTGCCTACATGTATGCTTTCTAAACATTTAGTAGGGAGAACATCCATAGTACATTATATATTCACCTGAGGTCTTTAAAAGGACACAGTAAATGATATGAAAGCATTCTGGGAAGACCTCAGATCCCAAGAGCTCTTCAATAGCTGTACACATAAGTAACTACAGTCCTTGACTGATATATCAAATGTTCATATTCAGCTCTGCCTTTTCAACATGGTTGTAGCTGAACAATATTAATTTACTCAGTTTCCAGTGAAGTACAAATTTGGATGCTTAAATAATTTGTACTTTGTAGAATACTTTGTAGATTTCCCCCCGCCCCAAGTATGCTTGCTTTAATATATATATATCCATCGGAACACCAGAGATAACCCCAGCATGTTTTGGTGCCTCAGGAAAAACTAATCCAAGTGACACCTCACCTCAGTTTATGGTGCTAAATATTATACATAACTGGTCTGATGCTAACTGTGCTTATTCAGGACAAGACCCAATGGCTTGGGTGAGGATTCCTTCAGCATCAATTATTTACAATTTGCACATTGATACGTATTCTAAAAATTTTCTTATCGGGTGGCAGGACAATACAAGGATCTTGTCCACATCCCCCCACTCAGGTAAAGTCTGCATGCACATCTCACTGAGTTACTCTGAGTGGTGTTACTGAGTTTCTTGTTCAGGGATGGACAGCATGCTCAGTGCTGATGGCTGGATGCAGTGACAGATCATGGGTAGTGGGGGCATGTACACACAGACATTGTCATACATATGAGGATGAGATTGCTGGGAGAAGAGAAGTATTTTGACTATTTAGTAAGAAGCAATTCTGATTGCTGATGTTCCTTCCTCTAATTTTCACATGCCAATTTGAGCTATGCAGATGCAACATATTACTAGCAGAAAATAGCAATGACTTGGAATGCCTGTTGAGGAAAATTGAGGAAGAAAGAGCAAAAGGAGGGTCACACAGCTGACAACAAAAATATTCACCACAGATGGTTTACAAAACTTAAAAACAGATTATGAAGACCTCAAAATACTTGATTTTATATACAGGTCGCTGGCCCTCCCTCCTGTCTCTATGGGGATATGTTCCCAAACTTACCACAGATACATGAAACCACATAAAATAGAGAGCCACCATAGAATACCATAGAATTGCACTGGAAGACCTAGAAAGTGCCTACAAAAGATGCCTCTCTAGGTATCTGGCACAACTGTATGGTCAGCTTCTGGTGGAAGTTGACCATAAAGTCATGCTGGAGGACCTCCCAATGCCTAGAGAGACTACCTCCGGTGCTACTCTATGGTCCTCCAGATGTCTCGCGAGACTTTCCACCCCCAGCTGTGGGTAAGTGAAAGTACAGGTACCAATCCCGCATAAACAGGGTTGACCTGTACTCTGGCTCAGTCATAAATCAAAACAGAGACTCCAGTGAAGAAATGAGAAGATTAGCACTTGGCAGGGTAGCTATGAAGGAAATAGATAAAATCTCAAGTTTAAAGATACAGCTTTAAATATCAAAGTCAGAATAATCCATGCCATAGTAGTTCTGATTTCTATGTTTGGTTGTGAAAATGAAGAAAGGAAGAGAACTCATTTAAAATGTGCTGGAGGAGAGTTCTGTGGTGGATCCCCCCAAACACACATATATGGGTTGCAGGGATCATGTGACTCCCCTGTTGAAACAGCTCCATTGCTTATCAGTTCATTTCCAGGTAGAATTCAAGATGCTGGTTTTGACTTTTAAAGCCCTACACGGCTTGGGTCCAGGCCATATGAAAGACAGCTATCTCTTTATACAGTACAAGCTAGTGCGAGCTTTAAGAACTGCAGGGGAGGACTATCTCAGTCTCACCACCTTTGCAGGTGCGATTGGTGAGGACTTGGGGGAGACCCTTCTCTGTGGCTGTTCCCAGAAGGTGGAACTCCCTTCCACAGGAGGTCTGGTTGGCCCCTCTTTGCTTTATTTCTACCGGCAGGATAAGATGTTTTTATTCAGGCAGGCCTTTGAATTTTAATTATAGAGCAGTAGTGTGTGTGTGCAAAATGGTGTGCTGTATTTTTTTAATCTTCATTGGAAATGACATTTTAAGTGTTTTTAACTTTTTAAATAATGTTTTAATAATATTGTTGTTTAATTCTTTTTAAACTTTTGTAATTTAATATTTTAGCTTGATCTTTTAAACTTACTGTAAACTGACTTCAATCCCATTCTGGGAGAAAGGTGGGGTATCAATTAAATTAAATTAAGCCTGAACTCTCACTAGAAGCCAAAATTACTAAGCTAGGCTAATGCATTTTGGATGTATATCACAAGACGACTGACTCCTTAGAAAACACAATAATGCTAAATAAAGCAGAAGGCCCTATGTAAAGAAGGCTATACTACAAATGGATTGAGTCTATCAATGAAGCCATAGCCCTTAGTCTGCAAGACATGACTGAGGGCTTGATTATACAGGGGTAAAAACCCAGATGGGATTTGGACTACTTTGTTCCAGAGCTGTGGCTCATGAAATTCAGACTACTGTATTCTGGTCCGGATTTCAGTGCCACACCAGCCAAACCCTGAATCTTCATTGGGTCATTCCTTTTACCACCCATTCAAAGCTGTTACTCACACTTGACTCTGAGCTCTGGAAAAAGCAAAGCCCCAGCAATAGTCATCCTCTCTGAAGCCAGACTGGGTGGCTTGCTTATGATGATGGGGCAGGTACTCATTATGCCTCCAGAGCAGGCGACTACTGCTGGCACTTTGCTTTTCCAGCACACAATCATCTGGGGAAAGCAAAGTGTTAGAGATAGTTGCTCACTCTGAAGCCAGAACGGACAGCTTACGATGGCAAGGCGGTGGCTTGTTCTGTCTTGAGAGCAAGCGACTACTTCTGGTGCTTTGCTTTTGCCAGACAATTATGTCCAGAAAATCAAAGCCTCAGCAGTAGTTGTGATGAACAGCTATATGAACGAACGAGAGAAGTGTGGTTCAGGAGTCAATCCTCTGGGAGGAAGCAGAAAAGGGTAAGGGCTTCTGGATGTTTGAAGTATGAATGACAGAGGGAAAATGAAAGCTGAGAAGGGGAGTCTACAGTTGAAAGATGTGATGTGTTAAGGAGAGGTTGAAAAAGGGTGTATGGCTTTGAGGGAAGCTGGAAAGAATTAATGTACAGGGAGAATAAGTGACAAGAAGAATAGAGGCAGATTGAAAATAAAATTCAAATCAGTTATGTTATTTTTGTTCAACAATAAATCACTCTATGTTTATTATATTCAGTCTATTCATGAGTCATTTTCTCTTACTTGACATTTAATTAGCCCTCAAACCATATAACCACCCACACCCAAGTACAAGTATTGTTCATCTAATTGTGGAACTGCAGTTTCCACGGGTTATTCGTTCTGTGGCAGCAGTGGGAGGTGAAATCCCCTGTGTCACAAATGTGGTGGCAGTGAAAGTGAAGGCGGCCAAGCTGAACTGCGATGTAATTTCGGCTGGTGTGCCTGTGTGTCACAATAGTCACCCTCTCTGAAGCCAGAATGCACAGCTTACTCACAATGGCAGAGCAGGCCCTCATTTTACCTTCAGAGCAGGCAACCAGTGCTGACACTTTGCTTTTCCTGGGTGACTGTGCACTGGAAAATCAAAACCCCAGTGGTAGTCGCCTGTTCTGAAGCCAGAATGGGCGGCTTACTTGCGATGGCAGAGTGGGCACTTGTTCTACCTTCAGAGTGGGTGACTACCACTGGCACTTTGTTTTTCCAGTGCACAATCATCTGGGAAAAGCAAAACCCCAGTGGTAGCCGCTTTCTCTGAAACCAGATCAGGCAGCTAGCCAAGCAATGGTGGGGTTCACTGGGCGGTCTGACAGTGAGAGCGACTACTGCTGGGGCTCTGCCTTTGGACTGAGAAGTGATGCCGAGGAGGAGAGGAAATGGCAGTGCCTTAGGCAGTGTTTGTCCTTCCTCCCCCCCTCCCCTCGAATACAGTGCGGATGGATTGTTCACATGAGTTTTCTCCAGAGTTTCAAGCAGCTTTGTAAAACCTGGATTAAGGGGGTATTCCCTGAGTCTTGTGCGAACAGCATGTGCCACTATTGCACCAGATTCGGTGCAGATTCAAGGTTTGTGACTGGTGTAGATAAGCCCTGAGGCTCTAGAGGTCAAAGCCAATCTGATGGCAAGTAAAAACAACAAATCCTGCCTGGAATCACTCTTCATGTGTTGTTAACAGATCAGTCAGAGAATAGCAGTCTGGGTCCCACACAGAGAGCAGCCACAGGCTATTTTGCCCATCCTTGGTCTAGAGGCATAGCATGGCAAAATATTGTTATGTTTCAGCTGCTACTTCACTTTTGAATATGATTTTTTTTTCCTCTTAAGAAATATTTTATGATGCTTGATTCTGGATGCTCTTAAGTGAATAATTCCCCCCCCCCAATAAAATAAATATAAATCACTAGTACCAGCCTATGTCTGTTGAGAAGTACATCTCAATTAATTCAGGGAAGTGTGGTAAAGATCGTAGCATGAGGTGGTAGATTTTCAGGTGTTTAACTAATTCGATATGGATACAGATGAGCTTTCCGAAAACCAGGGATTTTTGTTTTGTTTTGCTTTGCTTTGTTGCCTAATGCACATAAAAAGGCCAAGGAAATCTCTCTGTGGTTCTTTCTGCTTTCACCTTCATATTTTTGTAAGTTTTTGATGTGATTTTTTAAAAACCCACAATCTTGTTTATAACTACAGCAAAACAAACACTTTTAAAATCTCACTTCAGTTCATTTTTTTCCTTTTTCAAGTCTTACTTAATACCCTGTCCACAACCTTTCATGCGAGAATTATTGGAGCAGAAGTGGAGCCAGGTGTAGCTATACTTTGGGGTTGTCTAAACGGTGGAAATAATCCTCGTAGAATTTGAGAAGACATGTTGTCTTAATGGCAACCTGCAGCGATTCACCGTATTCAGAAGGAGAGGGGGCAAAAACTGCCGTATCTAGGAGAGTTTGTGGTTTTCTGTGAAGTTTTTAAAATACTGTGTGGGAAATGCACATTCCTGTTCATTGGGACAAGAGATTCACTTTTAATCACTTTCCCATAGATGAGGAAGTGTGAAGCTGATTGGCTGGGTGAGGGGGGCAGAGCTTCATAGAATCATAGAATTGTAGAGTTGGAAGAGACCACGAGGGCCATCCAGTCCAACCCCCTGCCACGCAGGAAATCTTGATCAAAGCATCCCCAACAGATGGCCATCCAGCCTCTGTTTAAAGACCTCCAAGGAAGGAGACCCCACCACGCTCCGAGGGAGTGTGTTCCACTGCCGAACAGCTCTTACTGTCAAAAAGTTCCTCCTCATGTTGAGGTGGAATCTCTGTTCCTGGAGCTTGCACCCATTGCTCCGTGTTCCAGTCTCTGGAGCAGAACTGCAAGCACCTGTTGCTGCCATGTTGGATTTTCACCTTACCAAATTAGCCCTAAGGCGAGAAAATGTGGTGTTGTTTATTTTCCTTTTTTTGCAAAAGCAAAAGATCGCTCCAGTGCATAGTGGAAATAGTTTTTTCTTTTTTTAAAGGTGCAGCGGTGGCAGATGACATTAGTAAAAATGCAAGTAATTCATTGGCGGGAACGCAAAGCTTTTTTGGGGGGGAAACCGCATTAAGACAAGTCGCAGTTGCTACGGATTGCCATTACTGTAGGGCACTCCAGTTTTTTTCCTGCTCGTTTGGACAAGCCCTCAGTCAGCCCACTGAAATTGATGGGACCAAATTTAGAGGAAATATGATTAAGCCTGGAGCAAGTTGGTAGGATTTTTAAGCTGAGAACTGGCCCACCGACCATTCTCACAGTCCTTTCAGCATGTGGCGCTTGAGTTTTGAGAAGCAAATATGCAACCTAAAAGATGAGGAGGCATCAGCAGTACCTGGCTTGTGGGGGCAATTTGCTAACACACATTGGAAACCGCTTACTGCCTAGTGAGTTATAAAGTGGTGTAGATGTGTAAAATGTTGTCGCTTAACGATTTGTAACATTGGAAACCCCTTAGTGCCTAGTGTGCTATAAAGTAGTGTAGATGTGTAAAGTGCTGTGGCTTAACAATTTGTAAGCTGCTCTGAGAGCCTTTGTGGCTGAAAAGTGGGGTATAAATACCTAAATAAATAAATAAATATTTCTTATCGGGCAATCTTATAGGGATAATCAGGACTCCATGAAACACTCCTGAGCTAAAATGCCACCCAGAAAAGAAAGCATTCCAACAGCCACGTGTACTGATTGCACGTGAGAATCCACGGGTCCCTATTCCCCCTCCTCAGGAAAGATCAGGGCACAAGTCAGCCTTTCTCTGCCATATAGCTACCTCAAAGCTGAGAAATCGCATTTAATGGAAAGGGGAAGGAATTGTAACTTCTCTGGCAGCTCCTTTCGTCCTGCTGGTGAAATGTGGTTCCCACGACCTCCTTAAAACAAGCAGCTATATTTAGACAGCTCTCATGAAAGCCAAAATTTATTTTTCTCCCCAAAATATCCCTTAGCAAAGCAAGGCAGGTTCTACCGAGATTTGAACTCGGATCGCTGGATTCAAAGTCCAGAGTGCTGACCATTACACCATAGAACCCGGTGGCAGCTCAGCAGCCTGAAAACCTGCCTATTAGCACGTCCTTCCCTGATCCTTTCCCACTTGGAATTCCCACTTGAAATCTGCTTCCTTCTCTCTAATCATGTGTATGCATTTAAAAGCAGTAAATCCTTTTTAAAAAAAGCCTTCTCTCCCGTAAAACTCTTTTGTCAGGCTTCAGATTAAGGTCCTAGGTTTAACGACCCTGCACGCGAAAAATGATTTCCTCCACTCTACTAAAAAGCAATGCAAAGCTCACATATATACACACATGTGCTCAGAAGTGTCAATTGTGTTCCAATTACTCCCCCCAAATACTAAAGCATAAGTTATTTATTAAGCATAAATCAGGATGGAAAAGAAATAAACCAGCATTCACTTTCTTCCCTCCACCACAGCTGTTCTGTCTCCTTGTCCTTTCTTAGCCTAGTTTTACCAAAACGTTTTTAAAATGGGGAGAAATAAAGACAAATAAAGGGTTGTTTAAATTGTGTTGATATAGGAGAGGGTTATTAATCTAAAATGTATAAAAACAATCAGTTCTGTTTTATGTGTTTGTTGAACTTGTCGATTTGTTTATTTTAATAATTATAATAAGATTATTTTAATCAATTTTGTTATAAAAGGTCAACCCTTTTAGGTTCCACCGAGATTTGAACTCGGATCGCTGGATTCAGAGTCCAGAGTGCTAACCATTACACCATGGAACCAGGCACGAAACGCAGCTGTTTGTTTCGCACTTATTCCGAGCGCGCGAGGATTCCCAACGCCTTCCCATCAACCGCCTCGCTTGGAAAGAGACGAGAGCGAGGCATTTGAATCAGAAAGAAAGGCTTCCCGATTCTAACATCCAATGAGGCTTAACAGAAAGAGAGAAAGCCTCCGCCCAAGGTTCACATGGCCAAAAAATCAAATAAAAAAAGCGGCTATTGAATTCTAACACTACCTCTCTAGAAAAAAACAAACGTGTGCCCCTCATTGAATTATGTGAAAAATATCAAAACTCGACGCTGGAGGGAGCGCGGGAATGACCTACGGATATGGTGGTTTACACCACCCGCGAGGAAGATGCGCCGCCTCCTTTGGTGGGCTTTGGGGGGGGAAACAGGAGTTGGTTGGTTGGGGTGGCAAAAGCTTGAGGGCGCTTCTACGGCCATCTTCACGGGTTCCCAAACAAGACGACGAATTTCGGGTCACAAAAACGGAGGGGGCCTCAGGCTCCTCCGCCTCTCCTTCAGCCGCCTACAAAGCGGCGGCCATTTTGAGATGGGAAGGCCCGAGCGAGCGCAATGCCGCCTCACTCGGCCAAAGGGAGTAATTCGCAGTAGGGGGCGATCCCATATGGGTGGACGTGGACCCACATCCTGAAGTGGGGCCCCGGGCCAGGCTCTTTGGCGGGCCCCTTAACTACTGCTAAGACTAAGGGCAGGGAGATGCCCTACACAGGATTTGAGATAAAACTTAAGTCCCTTTAAGTGATGACACCACAGTCATAGCTATCTATATACAGTAAAACTCTCGAGTGTGCTGATTGGTCGCTCAGGAAACATACCCAACCAATCCCCTCCCTCCTCTCACTTCCTCAGCCAATCACCACCCACATGCAAATTCCCTCTCCACCTCACAACCCACTCCTGCCACTCAATCTGAATCTCCACCCTCACAAGGGGCCCTCCCTCCTCTCACTTCCTCAGCCAATCACCACCAGCATGCAAATTCCCTCTCCGCCACACAACCTATTCCTGCCACTCAATCTGCATTGACACCCCCAGCCCCACAAGGGCCCCTCCCTCCTCTCCCTCCCTTAGCCACTCACCAGTCACCAGCTACTATATGTTGCACTCTCAAGAGTAAGATAATTTGACACATTAAGTATTATATCTGGGAAGAACTATAAATCTACTACAATGGTGTATGTTATTAATATATAACCGTTCAGATCTACTACAATGTTGTAAGTTAATGCTGGGTACAGCTAGTTTATATTTTTTTAAAAAAACCTGAATGGTTTTATACAATAAAAACTTATACTGTATTTTTATTTATTTATTTATTTATATCCCGCTCTTCAGCCACAAGGGTATCAGAGCGGCTTACAGATTGTTTTAAGCAATAGCTATTTACACATCTAACTGCATTAAACAGCATCCAATGTGTGTTAGCTAATTGCCCCCATGTATTATCATGCAATAATAACACACTGGACCCCCCCTCTTAATCCTGGGTGCCTGGGCCCCCTGGCTAGAGCCCTGTCAGCTCCCCCCCCCCTTGTGGGGGCCATGATGGTGGACAAAATAAAAGAGGCCCATTCACTTGAAGTTAAATCCTATTGAATTAACACATTCAGGAGTAGCCAGTGTTGGCCATGTAGCAAAACAAAATCCAGCATCCACAAAAAAGCAGTATCTTTATTGGCCAACCAAACTGCAAAATGTATGATGCAAGCTTTCGAAGCTCTACTAGCTTCTTCATCAGGCGAAAGATGTAAAAAAATAAAGAAAAGTGACGGTGTTGAAGATAAATTGAGTTAAATGTTACTGACTTACATGCAAGTGGCTGCTATGTAGGATTGCTCAACAAAAGGCTGCTAGACACTAGGGTGACCAACTTTCAGCCATGAATTTAAGGGAGATTTAGTTGCGACAAATTTTGAGCATTTTTAGCAGAGTGATGTCACTCCAGCAAATGTTCATTGGTATAGGATTACATGTTTAATGGCCAGGCCATGTTGTTTAATATTTTGATTGGGTTTGTATGTTTGTATATATATGCACTATCCAGGGAACTTAAACAGCAACAACAAAAACAACAACAAAAACTGTTCTAAAAAGATCCCAAGTACCACTACTATCTTTAAAGAAAACTGAAGGAACCATTACAAATATCTTACCAAAACAGACACACAAAGATACACACTCACCTTGAAACAAATCAAAAATCTTATTGATGCAAAAGCACTCACAGTGGCCTCTTGTCCTGAGTTCAGGTTATGCATCAGGACAATCAAATGTTGCAGCACACCCATTTCTTTAAGAGTGATCCATAGTTTTTCGTGATCTACACAATCAAAGGCTTGGCTATAATCTATAAAGCACAGGCTGATTTTCTTCTGAAATTCTTTGGTGTGCTCCATTATCCAACATCCTTCCTTCCTTCCCCTTACACCGGGGTAAAGGCAGCTGAGACAGCTGAGCAGGGAGTTGGGGTGTGGCCAGGAGTGGCTAGCCTTAAAAGTCACTCCACCCCCCCCACCCCAGAACACCTACCAGCCAGCCCGCCAGCCAGCCTGAAGAAGACTCTGCAGGGCTGTGAGGGAGCCTTCCTTCCTTCCCCTTACACCGGGGTAAAGGCAGCTGAGACAGCTGAGCAGGGAGGTGGGGTGTGGCCAGGAGTGGCTAGCCTTAAAAGTCACTCCATCACCCCCACCCCAGAACACCTACCAGGGGCCGGGAATGATCTGGGAGCGGGAATTGAGGTTGTGTGGGGGAAGGGAAGGTATGGTGGCAACAGAGTGAAAAATTGTTACAAAAGAAGGCGGGATTGATGTTTAATATCTATCCCGCCTTCAGTTCACTCTGTTTCCCAGAATAAATTGGAGAGCGTACCAACCATTCCACAGACCCTTACTCTGCTCCTTTGCTATGCCAGGTCGGTTAAAAACAAGACGCATATTATCCATGACCTCTTATTGGATGAGGCTGCCGACCTGGCATGCTTTACGGAGACCTGGCTGGGAGAGGCCAGTGCTGCGACTTGGGCGCAGGCACTCCCGGCCGGGTACTCAGTTAGTGAGCAGGTAAGGAAAAGTGGGCGGGGGGCGGAGTGGCTCTGGTTCATAAAAACAATCTACCCTTGACCAGGAAGCCTATCCGGAACACAGTCCACATCGAGTGTATGTACCTAAGCCTGAGGTCCAGGGATAGCTTAGGGATTCTGTTAGTGTACCGGCCACCCCGTTGTCTAACAGACTCCCTAACCGAGCTAACACAGTTGGTCTCAGAGTTGCTGCTGGAGTCGCCCAGACTTTTAGTTCTTGGCGACTTCAACATCCCACTTGAGACCAGCTTGCTAAATCTAACTGGTGCAGCTCGGGAGTTCATGGAATCCATGACAAACATGGGCCTATCCCAACTGGTTGTCGGGCCTACTCACTGTGCAGGTCATATCCTCGATGCGGCCTTTAGTACGGAACAGGAATATCCGTGGGCGGAGGTTATTAAAACCGCCTCATTGTCATGGACGGATCATTTCCTGGTCAAGATGGAGCTAAGAGCCACTGTCTGCCCCACCGGGGGTGGTGGACCCATTAGAATGGTCCGCCCTCGAAGGCTAATGGAACCAATTGGATTCCAGAAAGCCTTGGAGGGTTTAATGGTTGGTAACGCCGGTGATTCTGTTGAAGCTTTGGTTAATATTTGGAACACCGACCTCACCAAGGCTATCGACACAATCGCTCCCAAACGTCCTTTCCAGCCTGCTCCTAACCGTAAGCCCTGGTATTCAGAGGAGCTTAGGAAGATGAAGCAGGCTGGACAACGACTAGAGCGCACCTGGCGGAAGACTCGACTCTTGTCCGACAAGACTCGTCATAGGAATTTCCTTGATTCTTATCGAGAGGCAATACGTGCAGCGCAGAAGTCTTTCTCCTCTGCACGTATTGCGTCTGCAGAGTCCCGTCCAGCAGAACTGTTTAGGGTGGTGGGGGAGCTGACGCAGATTCCACCTGCGCAGAACCCCTTACTTAACCCGACAACGGCCTGCTGTGATGCGTTTAATATCCACTTTGCAGATAAAATCTCTCGGATAAGAGCCGACTTAGATGCCAGTGTTATGACAGAATCTATAGATGAGGTGTCCAGCAACTCCGTTGATGAAATTTTATTGGGTCAGCTTCAATCTGTGAGTACCGATGACGTGGACAAACTCCTTGGTAGAGTGAGAAAGACGACCTGTCCCCTCGATCCCTGTCCATCTTGGCTGGCCACCCAAGGGGGCGATGCATCGAGAGTACTCCTCAGGGATATTATCAATGCGTCCTTCAGGGAGGGGTCTGTTCCACCCTGTCTGAAGGAAGCGGCGGTTAAGCCGCTCCTGAAAAAGCCTTCCCTGGACCCCTTGGACAGGAACAACTATAGACCAGTCTCCTTGCTGCCTTTTCTAAGCAAGGTGATTGAGAGGGCGGTCGCTTCCCAACTCCAAGCTGTCTTGGATGAAACCGATTATCTAGATCCATTTCAAACTGGCTTTAGGACAGGATATGGAGTGGAGACTGCCATGGTTGCTCTGGCTGACGACCTCCGCTTGAGTATCGACAGGGGCAGTGTGACCCTGTTGGTGCTCCTGGACCTCTCAGCGGCCTTTGATACAATAGACCATTCCATCCTCTTGGACCGCCTGAGGGGGTTAGGAATTGGAGGCACTGCTTTGCAGTGGTTCCGTTCCTTCCTCTCGGGCAGATCCCAGAGGGTGAGGCTCGGGGACAGCTGCTCTACCAGAATAGAGCTTAACTGTGGCGTTCCTCAGGGTGCCATCCTGTCCCCGATGCTATTTAACATCTATATGAAGCCGCTGGGAGAGATCATTCGGAGGCATGGAGTGTGTTGTCATCAGTATGCTGATGACACCCAGATATACTTCTCCATGTCTCGGTCATCAGCTTCGACTTCAGATGGCATCTCTCCTCTCAATGATTGTCTTAAAGCAGTAATGGACTGGATGAGGAAAAACAAATTGAGACTGAATCCAGACAAAACGGAGGTACTAACAGTTACAGGCCCGAAACCATGTCTGGGAATACAACTTCCAGTCCTGGATGGAACTACACTCTCCTCCAAAGACTGTGTTCGCAGTCTGGGGGTGCTCCTGGACCCGTCGCTCCAGATGACTAATCAGGTAAATGCGACGGTCAGGAGTGCCTGTTATCAACTTCGGCTGATACGCCAGCTGCGCCCTTGCCTGGAAACTAGGGACCTCGAAACTGTGGTACATGCACTGGTAACCTCCCGTCTGGATTTCTGTAATGCGCTCTACATGGGGCTACCCTTGTGCTTAACTCGGAAACTTCAACTAGTTCAGAACATGGCAGCCAGGTTGATTTCTGGTGTTTCCAGAAGAGAGCATATAACACCTGTGCTAAAAGCTCTCCACTGGCTGCCTATTCGTTTCCGGGCACAGTACAAGGTGTTGGTTATAACCTTTAAAGCCCTGCATGGCTTGGGTCCAACTTATCTCCGGGACCGCCTCCTTCCGTACGACCCTCCCCGCGCACTTCGGTCCTCTGGGAGGAATGTGTTACAGCCTATGAAAACAAGGCTGTCGGTGACCTCCCAGAGGGCCTTCTCCGCTGCTGCTCCCAGATTATGGAATGGCCTGCCGGACGAGATCCGTCTTATTAACACCTTAGACGGCTTTAAAAAAGCTGTCAAGACGGATCTTTTCCGGCAGGCCTTTCCTGAATAACTATCCCGGCCCAAGACTCAGCTGTCCTCCCTGAGCTGTAATCATTTTTTTTTAAAAAACCTATTGTATGTTTTAATATTTTCTAATTTATATATTTTTAATTTACTGTATGTTTTTAATCTTTTATAGTTTAATATTGTTTTAAGGGGGGGTGGGCTAGGGTACTGGGACTATGGAGTTTTTATATTGTAAGCCGCCCCGATTGCATTGCAGAGGGGCGGGATAGAAATAAAATTTTATTATTATTATTAAAACATATGTTTGCAAAATGATCCCTAGTACCTCTTCCTTTCCTGACATCTGGCATTTCTCACTCCATATCTCTCTATATAAAAACTCTTGCGTATGTTGCCTTTCCCACTGTGCTGATTGGCTGCTCAGGAAACACATCCAACCAATTACCATCCACATGCAAATTCCCTCTTCATCTCACAATCCACTCCGGCCACTCAATCTGTAGCTACACTCCCAGCTTCACAAGGGCCCCTCCCTCCCCTCCCTCCCTCAGCTACTCACTAGTCACGGGATGCAATGGGAGCCTGCCACTATCACTGCAAAGGGATCCAGGCAGTCAACTGGCAGTGGTGGCAGGGCAACAGGGCAAGTCACCCTCAGCAATTCTGGACAAAGTGTGGAATGCTGAGAAATCCACTGGCCAACCATACAGGGTTGTCATGTTTCCAATCTACAGGCCATTGTTCTGTTTTCCATATGTGTTGACAGATTTTAGTTAGAACTAGAGCAGATTCTGTTTCTGTAGCTTGAAGACGCTCTATTGGTATGCCATCTGTTCCTGGTGACTTATTTCTACCAAGTGCCCTGAGTGTAGCTTTCACTTCACTTTCTAAAATTATAGGTTCATCTTCAAAAGGTTCTTCCTTGACTGAATCTGTCATCCTTTTACCTTTTAAATATATTCTTCAGTGTGTTGTTTCCATCGGCTTTTTATTTATATTATGTTTTCTTTTTGCAGACAGAATGGAGATTCTCCATCTTCCACTTCTATTTATGTAGTCTATTTTATTTCTGTATTGACCATCAGTTGATGTCCATGTATACAATCCCTTCTTGGATTCCTTGAAGAGTGTGTTTGCAATGAACAAACTGTTGGCCTCACAAAATTCAGTCAGGTGCTCTCCTGCTTCATTTCTTGATCCTTGGCTAAATTTTCCCACAATCTTTGATTTTGCTTTGTTTCCTACTACTGCAGTCCAATTGCCTGTGATTAACAAGGAGTCCTGTTATGGTGCATGATCACTTCAGTATGGACTCTTTCAGTTTCTTCTGCTTCTGCCTCTGTCATTGGAGCATAAACCTGGATTACGGTTATATTGATGGGTTTTCCCTTAAGTCTTATTGATATTATTCAGTCAGACTTTGCGTTATATCCTTGGACTGCTTTTGCTACATATCTCCTCACTATTAATGCCACCCCATTTCTTCTTAGATTTTCATTTCCTAAATAAAACACTGTGTAATTATGACTCAGAACGTCCCATTCTTGTCCACTTTAGCTCACTCACCCCATGTATTGCATTCCATTTCTTCTTGTTTTACTATGTCTAGTGTCCCCGATTCATGCTTCCCACATTCTATGTTGCTATAATATGTGTTGTGCAGCTTCAGACTTTCCTTTCATCTTTGAGCACATCAACACCTAAATGTCCTTTTGGCTTGAGACCAGTTGTGTCATTATCCACAGCGCTATTTGTAGTTGTCCTCTTCTGTTCCACAGTATTTCATTGAGTGCTATCCAACTTGGGAGTATCATCTTCTGGTACCATCTCTTGGTTTTTGTTTTTTTTTGATTGTCTCATCATAGGATTTTTGTGGTAAATGATATTCAAAAGGGGGTTACATGCCTCCTTCTCTGCAATACTAACAAGTGTTGCTATGGTGCCATTGCCATTATCTTTGAGAGAGCCTCCAGTACTACCCTCACTATTGCTTCTGCCCAGTAGCTGTTTGGTTCCTCAGCAAAAGTCTGTCTGACATGGGTAACCCTACCAGCAGCACTGCTGCTATCAGCATAGCCTCTTCCATCACAGGAGCACACACTCTTACCACCATGGAAAGATAGTGCCATTGCTGGGTTTACACTTCAGTAATCCCACTAATGCCACCAACTGTAAGGATTCCTTTCAAGCAATCCCACCACTGTGGCCAAATGTGGGGTTTCTACCTTATAACTCACCAACTGTGAAGTCTTCTACAGGGCTCACTGCAATTACCAAGAGTGAGGGCTTTCCCTGATGCCCA
Source organism: Gambelia wislizenii (assembly GCA_030847615.1). NCBI lineage: Eukaryota > Metazoa > Chordata > Lepidosauria > Squamata > Crotaphytidae > Gambelia > Gambelia wislizenii. Next base: position 190,164,220 of record JAUMIR010000002.1, on the reverse strand, counting down.
CTTCTGCCAAAATATAAGGACTTCCTCCAGTCTCACTTGCATGACACCAACTTTGGGGATTGTCTAAATGCCGTCAAGGTACCCATGAGGAGTTGTGCAATTTCAATCCTCTATGGACACCACCCCTTTATATTCAATGCCACCACTACAGACACCTTGTCTGAATCCAAGCTTTCAGACAGACAGCATTTTCAGAGACCAAAAATATATAAAAACAACTACAACCTATAAATCTTTATTCACAAAAGTTAAACATAACATAGCACTTTATTTATTTATTACATTTTAAAAACCTCTCCCCCCTTCTCCTCAAGCTAATTCAGACCCTTACCAACCACTCAACTCAAACTCCCTTCTCTCACATGAATCCCAGTCTAACTCGAACTTCTTTCAAACTCTTTTCTAACTGCACTCTTCTCAAACCCTAGGCTAACTGAAACTCCCAACTCAAACTGAAACTCCCAAGTGTCATTCACCAAATGTCATTTACCAGCCTATGCAAATCTCCTCAAATGTTCCACCAATCAGCATTCACTTCAAAACTCCATTTTCCTCCCTCCCAACAGCTCCTTGGTATCAGTGAAGAGGTGGGTATCAGGGAAAGCCCTCGCTCTTGGTGATTGCTGTGAGAATCATGGAAGTCTTCTCATTTGGTGGTTTATAGGGTAGAAATCCCACACTTGGTGGCAGTGGTGGGATTTCCCAAGGAGAAACCCCAAACCAATGAAGATGGAATTCAAATTCATGTTGGTACAGCACAATCACTTTCAAACCCATTACCTTTGGTTCTCTGCCGCCTCATCATGGGCAATGTATCAGATGCAGCCATGATATTCTTGCTAAGACAGACTTGCAGGTTGTGATAACCAAGCCTTCCTTGTGGTTTTTCCTTTTCAGATGGTTTTCCCTCAAAAAGGCTCAAGAGACCAACAATGGTGGGATTGTGAACTTATGCATAGCACAATGGATTTTGAGACTCTTGTTTTTGCCTCTTAGTAGGTTCAGTTACCTGCTGTCTCCCCCCAACAGATAGATGCCTGTTGACATTGTGGCTGTAGGCCCAAGCATACTATGCCCATGAACAGATACCTTCACTTTTTCAAATATACCGTAGATGAATGGTCACCAATGATATAAATGGTGAAAAGGAAGTACTGTAAAGACATATTTGGAATGCTGTTCCAGCAGAAGGAAAATATGCCCTATACTCCTGACATTGTACAGAGTAACCTCTAACAGAACACATTGAAATGCAAATATATTTCTCCCCACAATCTTCAGCTATTAGTAGAAAACAGAAAAGAGAAATCTGCATACTTGAAATAAGTGTTTTATTTATCTTACTTTGGGCAGGGTTGCTGGATCTGAAATCTAGAAAGGGCAACACAATCTACATATCCTTTCAAATTTTCATAATTGTGCATACTTTTTTCTTTTCTTCACAGTTTTGCCTACCGTAATAGTAGTAGTAAATGTGACTGTGTTCTTAGAAGTGGAAGATTCTCTTTCTGAAGGAAGCAATATCTCCTACAGTTTTTAGCTAATGAACCAAGGGGAAATAAATGAAGAGGCAGTGGAGTCAGGGAAGTTTTTGAAGGTGTGTGTCCCATCTTGGGTTGCCCGAGTGAAAACTGGCAATGTCTCCTGTTCCTTTAATGACTTCATAGAAGAGAGTGTTTCAACAGTTTGTCATGTGGTTGTGTGATCAGCAACACCTGCTGAAATCCCTGCTTCTGGACAGCTATTAAAACAGAGAGGCAACGTTTCCACTTTTCAGTCTGGAAACCCTACTCCTATCCCTTCACTTGGACAGGGAAGGGGTAACAAGTATTCTTCCATAATGTCTACTGTTTGGGCACAAAAACTCAGACATTCTGAGCCAAGCAACAGGCACCTTTTACTTCAGCACCTCTCCTTGCCTGTGCATACATACAACATTTTCAGAAAAGATGCATTCACTCCTGTTTCCTTCATGCTATATGTGATGCATGTCTGTTCCAAGACCTCTTTCTTGGACTTCTGTTGCAAACCATGGGTATAGAGAGAGTCCCCCCCCCATGTCAGGAGTGGGCAACTTCAGAAGGCCTATGGGCCAATTTTCTGTGTCTAGGACCTTCCATGGGAGGGAGGGGGGAAATAGTTTTGTTTTTTAAAATTGGGGCGACCTTCCATACCCTCCAACTATCCTGACTTGACAAGGTTCCTCCCAATTAAACTTTTGTTGTCTCACTTTTTCAGCTGCTTTTTAAAATGTCCCAGCTTTTCTCTACTCTTTCCACTTTCCTCTTTGTCCTTCAGCCTACTTCAATTGCTACAAGCTGAGTTCAAAATGCAAAAGTAGTGTGTATTCCATTAACTCAGCAGGGGGAAGAGTAGGGGGGAAGAAACTTGCCCTTCCCAGTCAGTCAGTTTGCAAAAGCAGCAGCCTTTCGTAGCTTGTGTATTACATCTCATTAATAATTTTTGCCATCTTGACCACACTCTGATGTTGCTTGGCCATATATATCCCAGTTTTCATCGGTGAAGTGTTGGAGGTTAATCCATAAACTCCAGCATATAGACCAAAATAATGGTTTCCTGGCACACTGCACATATTATAATGTTAGTTAATATCCCAGCCACAAATAGGCTCTCATACCCTATTTATCACATCTCTTTTCTGGTCACAAGCCAGTATCATACAACATTCCAAAAATTCCCTCCACTTTCATATATTTCTCTATTCATCTTGGTTTTAGGTAAAATGCTTTCTCCCACCTTTGCTCCTAACTACCCTTTACAGACACAGTTAAAACTGAGCATCATATCCACAGGTTTTGCATTTCTATTACTATTCACACACAGCCAGCCCTTTCTTTGGTATAAATGTCTGTCCATAGGCACCTCCATAAGCATGGTGTTCATAGGCACCATGCATCTGATGAAAGAAACATGCAGGGCCCAATCCAGCATTTGCCAGCAGCAATAGATTAAACTGGGTATTATTCGGAAACGGTTTATCTGACCCTATCCTGCTTCACTCTCATGTTAGCCCCATATCTGCCCCAGGGGTTGTAAGGACTTCCCCGGGGGCAGAATGGGGCAAATGCCCTGTGTCATATAGACTGCAGTGCTCTGAGATGAGGGCAAGACTGGGTATTTTGCCTGTGTAGATAAGGCCTATGTAAGCTTATGCTACAAGCTAACTAAGCCTCTTAGTTAGCCAAAAAGTTGCGACATTATGCCTTTGCATAACAATACACTCTAACATGCTGTGTCTTTGAATACTGTCCATAGTTTGGTACAGCTTGACAGTATTTCCTCATCTTAAATTACATTACAAGCCCTTAAAATGCAACATACATTTCACTTTGTTATGGCTTAAGAAGCACTACCCCTAATACTTTTTCTTTTCATTTTTTTAGTCAATAGTGGTGCTTGTGGATTTCATTTGAGGAGCACCCTTCCTTTTTCTTTATAATTTGAGCCATTGATTATCGTTGGATGACTCAGTCTGTCTACTAATCTTCCACTGACTTGATACTCCCCTGACTTCTGTAGTCCTTTTTGTGGCTACTGAGTGATATTTTCTGTTATTGCACTCATCAGATAATCAAACTGAACCATCACCGTGGTTTGCTGTTCAAAACTGGTGACAAACCACTGACTACACTACAAAAACTGAGTAAGCTGAATTTTGCTGCAATAAACAGAAATGTATTTTAAAAGCCACTTTGGGGGCTTTTCAAAGACTACTCTCCTTCGGTGCCTCCAATTTCTACACTTTTCTTACTGCTGTTGGTTCGACTAGCCATTACAGAGTCACACAGTCTTAAAGTAAAACTTAAAAAAAACTTTTTTTAAAAAATTAAGTAAAGTGAATTTAAAGTTAATGATGGGGATTATCCTGATTAACTGATCTTTTTAATAACAAGTCCTTACAATTAAGTTATCCTGAGTGGATTGGGGTGATTGGAATGAAATTATGAGATGACAAAATATTTTATACACCCAGGTAGGGGGAAATTATAAATATAATGTAATTATAAAGAAATAAAGAAGTTAAAGTTGGTTGGGGAACAATGATAATAGTACTAGTTGTAACTATGAAAATGAATATTATTTTAAAAGTTGGTTACAGGGTTAACCTAATAATGTCGCACAACTCTTATTCTCTTTTGGTTTGTGGTTCTAAGCCAGTTGGCAAACTGGAAAAATGGCCCCCAAGGTCCTGTTAATGCTCCCCCGTCCCCAGTATTCTTGCTAAAATCAAGCCATGCTAGAGATTCTCATAACAATCTTGGAATTTTGAACCTGCAAGGGGAGGGGGAGGCAATACCTTTTCTAAACAACCAAAATATTAAAAATTGCCATACCACCTATCTTACACTTCCCTTGAGAATCTTCTCTCCATTCCTATTTTGAGCTCAACAACACTTTGTCATCAGACCACCATACACCCATCCCAGACACTATCTCCACTCCAATTGCCAACAATTTCTCTGTTTCTCAAATTCCTCATAGTGCTTTAACCTCCACTTTTTCTCCATATCTATTTAGGTCTCTGAGGGGCCTAAACACCCTGAAGGCACCAGGTCCTGTCTGATCTTGGCTGCTAAAGAGGGTCAGCCCTGGATAGAACTTGGATGGGAGACCACCAAGAAATACCAGGTGCTGTAGGCTATATTTCATAGGAAGGAACTGGCAATGGCAAAACCACCTCTGAGTATTCCTTGCCTAAGAAAACCCTATGAAATTCATTGGGGTCTTTCCCTATAATTGCTCTGAGCACAACAGGCAACACACTGAGCATAACCTGTTTGGATATTTTCCTTTCTATTAACTCTCTTCTAACTGTAATTTTGTAGGAGACCAAACAAAACCACAGACATTTCTGATGGTTCATAAGACACTCTGGGGATTGTCAGCCAGGAGTGCAATAACTTTCCCAACTCCACTGCCTCCAAATCTTCAGAAATGTTTTGTCATTTCTTCTGGGGCCCTATCATCTCCTCCTCCTCCTTTGAGCTTCCCAATAGTTCCGCCCATAAAATTAAGAGCTTTTGGCAACCCTACTGCCAAGGTAGATGGGCTAGATGCTATCATTTTTCATCTTCTATTTTCTGTTTTTCTTTAACTCCTGCAGCAACAACAGCAAAAAACAACTCTGGAAAAAATGTGCGTATGTAAACAGCTGCCTTTGCAATAGGATTTGCCATGAACACCTCCTGTTTCTTCCTGTTCACTGTTCTCAGAATTTCATCTGCAACTTCAACTGGGTGGACACCGTAGGCCAGTTTTCTGCAAATGACTGAAAAACAGACAGAGAGGAAAATATGAAAGTATGTTTCCCCCACCATTATTGCCTTTTGTCCTTTTGTCTTCGCAGAACTGATCACAAGTGGCTTTTAGTCTAGTTAATTTTGTAAGGATTATTTTGAAAAGAGCTAAAATTACATACCCTCCAACTGATTAGTTCTCTGTTTGCTCCACTTTTTCCTCTGCTTTTAAAATGTCCCAGTTTCTCTCTGCTCTTTCCACTTCCCCCCTTTCTCCTCAGCCTACTTCAATTGCTGCTGAGTTGAAAGTGCAAAAGCAGTTTGTTCTCAGTTAATTCAGAAGAGGGGAGAGGAGGGGGTGGAATTGTGCCCTTTCCAGTATGTTCAGGCAAAAGCAAACTGCTGCAACCTCGCCTAGCTTATCTGTTCTTCCTCATGACTAACTTTTACAGTACCATCTTGACCACACTCTGATGTTACTTGGCCACACTTGTCCCAGTTTTCATCTGTGGACTGTTGGAGGGTATGACATTGTTGGCTGAGCTGGTATGGGAGAGCCCACAGCATTTAAAAGAAAATGGATTTTAAAATAAAATAAAATCATTTTGTAATGGTGAGGCATTGTTGAATGAGTACTGGTAGCCACACACATTTTTTGCTTATTTTAAAGGATTATAGTTTTAAAAATTAAAAATAGAAGCACTGTATAAAGGTGGGATGTATTGTCTCTCACCACTTATGCTAGAGACAGTAGTTTCTTTATATAGAGCTACTGTCCAGGTGGGAAAGAAGCAGTGATGCACAAACACTGTCCAGTAGGTACCTACAACAGTTGTTCATTTGTCCAGACCTACTATGGCAAGGGGGGGGGGAGAAATGTGTGTCCTCCTATAAGATGACAATATCATATTTAAGTCCCCCCCCTCAAATATTGCTACTCATACCATTGTCACATCGAAACTTGATGAAACTGTATGCTGCAGAACAGAGGTGAGGATCATGTCACCCTTCAGATATTGTAGGACTATAGCTTCCACCAACCTTGCCAGTGGTGAGGAACAATAGCAGCTGCAATCCAACAACATCATGAGGGATGTACATTCCCTTACATCAGTGGAAAGAGTTTAACACAGCCCATGAGCCTAATGGAGTGCCTTTTCAATCTCTTCCTGTTTCTTGAAAGCAAGAAGGACCGCTATGCTATTTCTTATTTCATCTTCACAGATATTTTTGTCTCTTTGATACTTCTCCTGTTCTTTCTGCTTATCCCAAACTTTTTCATCCCCACACCGTCCTCTTGTATCAATCTTACATTTCCACACGGAGGATTCCCAGTTGCTAGCTTGTGGCTGAACATTGTATGAACGTATGAAACTTGGAGTCACAGTACTGACGCAAACACCAAACTCTTGCAGTTCTGCCCTCAGGCAGTCAAAGAATCCCAGAGCAGCGTGCTTTGAAGCAGCATCTAGGAGCAAAACAGAGATGGCATTATTGGGCAATAGGATGGACAGATGGACTGACAGATAGTGCCACTATTATACTAATTTCTTAGTCTTCTAACACTTGGGCTTAGTATCTTTCCATATAGCTAAAAATAGACATGAAGATTCCTAGAAGTCTTTCTTTTAATCTTTTAAATAATTCACTTCCTTTCAGCACAAAAAATGTATGTGTTGTAGTTCAGAACGAGTGAGCTGCAGAGCACCCTATTATATAAAACATCCCATTTTACAGTGAAGCTTCCCCCTACCATGACCATCCCAAAACTTGATCTTGCAACTCTTCCAAAAATATTGGAAGATTTTAAGATAATATTTTAAGATAATGGGTATATTTGTATGACACAAGAAGCCAGGATTCCACAGGAACTCTGGCTTTTCATGAATGAATACCATGCTAGTATAGTATATGCTGCTTTCCCCCTCTCCCTTCTGCTTGCTCAGAAGTAGCTAGCCAAATCACAGCTTCATTCTGTACTTGGCTTACATGTTGTCTGGCAGTGGGGCAGCTTCCCATCTGCAGTATGTTCCCTCACAACAAACCAAAGAGAGCATCCAGGACTTGTGTTAGCATGCTGCCAACTGACATGGTAAACCAACCATGAAGCAAAACTATGTGGTTTGTTTAGCTGCTCCTGCTATGAGCAAGAGTGATTGAACAATGTGCACAAGCACACTACTTGTTCATCATGACAAGCCAAGGTTTCTTTGCACCCTGATTTCTACTGTGGTATGAATGTACCCAAATCTGTATGTTGGGCTCATCAGTGGCATATTGTGTTGAAAATGTTTGAAGGAGCACTTGGCTGATAGTTATTCTTGTCAGTGTTGTAGATTCAGTTTGTTCTTTGACTTCCACTAAGAACAAACATAGGCTCTTGTTTTTAACATAAACTTTTTAATTTTAGTATAAAGCCCAGCCGAGGCCTGAACCTACCAGCCACCTTAACAATAACAATAGATAGTAAGTTGTCTTCCCATGCTGCATCTCAGATGCAGGCAGTCCCTCCTACTAATCTAAACTCCCCCCCACATTACTGTTGCATGCACTGTACAACAGTAAAATCAGCTTCTGACATCTGATACATATCTTGTGGCATGTGATAGAGATGGCATCTGCTTTTCTTCAAAGGGCCCAAAGGTCTTAGGCTTATAGACTGAGTGGATTTGTAAAACCCATTGTAGTACCATGCTAAAACAGTCCATGCAGTACAGTCACTTATATGTGTAAACTTACAGGCTGCACGAAAAGGGACTCCTACTTTCCCCTGGATATTGTTGACTAATATAACTTGACCGGATCTCCTGGAGATCATGTTGGGAATAAGAGCTAGGGAAGAAGATGGAAGAAAACAAATGGTATCTTTTTAGTATCTCAAAACTGTATGGATTGGAGAAACCAGAAATTTGTCTAAGCAAACACCTTGAACCATCAGTAATGGACTGGCATTGCCATCATGTTTACTTTTAAAATTGTACTCAGTACCAAAATAGTACTGTATTGCTGTACTTGCCCAGAAGGTTTATAATTTATCAGTGGTGACTCACGGATTGAGCACAGGGGGAAACTCACTCAGAATGGTGGGAGTCTGTAACTCTGTTTGGTCCACAAGCTGCTCATGCAACATATACTTAATAAACAAAATAACAGGTGGGAGGGAGGGAACAAAGGTTGTGTAAGAACAGGAAAACTGCCTTGCTGGAGCCAATGGAGGTAAAGCCACGGAACCTGCCTTAAACTACAGACTATTTTCCAATTTCCAGTTTTATTAGTATTAGGCAACCAAATACAGTTTACATCCAGACTATTTTCCAATCTAGATCAGTATCATCTCCTCTCACTAGGTAGCTCCTCTCCAAGGCCTCAGGCAGAATTCTTTCACTTCACCTACTCCCTAATCTTTTAAAGAAGATCATCTTTAAACCTGGGACCTTCTGCATGCAAAGCATAAGCTAGATCAGGGCTTCTTACACCTTTTCCACTCACAACCCCTTTTCACCTGAGAAATTTTTAAATGACCCCTGGTATCTCTCTGGCTTTTCTTCGCAAACGAAGATTCAGGAAGGACTCATCCCGCACTTTCTGCAAGTGCACTGATGACTAAAAAGACCAATCCGAGATAATGGATTTGTCCTTCGAGCCTGTGCAATGGATTTTTCTGGTGGAGCTCAGCGTGCACAGAACTGGCCTCACCCTTTAAACCAAAGGTTCATCTGCTGTGGCTTTGCAAGCATGGGCGGTAGCAGTGAGGTCCTCAGGTCGTAGGTTTGATTAGAGTTTCCTTCTCTTAGATGGTTGACCTTACAGGATTGGATGAGCACCATCTGCCCAGGTTTGGGATTAGAGTTTTCCTTCTCCTAGGATGGTTGCCATAAGGCTAGAGAATCCATCCTGCCCTTTGACGCTCTTTGTCAGACCCTTTGGTTTTGATCTGTCTGGCACGGGAGACCCTACTGGTGGCTATTATGCCACCGCCAGCATATCTCAAAACATCATTAGGGTACGCAAGCCTCTCTCCCACGACAAGGGGGCGTCAATGGAGAGGATGACCCCCGGTATATAAGCATATAAAATAGTAAACCAAATTTACTGTTGCCAATTTTTTTGTGACCCTCAATTTTTTTGTGACCCCCACATTCAATTATGCCACCCTATATGGGGTTGTGACCCAGAGTTTAAGAAGCTTTGGTCTAGACCAGTGTGCTACTGTTTATTCCATTGCATATTTCTGCCTTTTTTGCATGAGGGGTATAGATGTCTGACAGGAGTTCACAACCTCTGTGTAGATCTGAATTAACACTTGCATGCATATTTTGAATAATTTATTTAAAAAGCAAGTAACTAGTTGTGCAAGTCCACGTATATGTGTCTATCAGCTTGAAGCCACATCATGTTTGAGAAGGACACTTCTGATTAGTTTGCATTCTGCAAGGGGGCATGGGATGCTTTCACTTAAAATAGCTCATATTAAAATGAACCAAAAGGCACTGCACAGTTATTCTGTCTTTTGTTTTTCCCTTGGGCACTTTCCCACAAAACCTGGCAGGTAGTAATAATATTCATCCCTTCTAGGTTACCTTCCAAGATTTTATTCCTAAAATCGGTCAACATTGGATCATAAAACAGATCAGTGACCTCAGTGCTGAGAGATTCAGACCATTTAAGTTGTCTATTGCCTGCTGTGACTACTCCTAATTGGAAAGTATTTTTATTTCTAGTTTGCTCCACCTCCAACTGTATGACTAACTTAATAGGATAATGGTCACTTTCTGGTCAGATTTCTACTGAAAAAAGTTTTTATGAGAGAAAGCAGATTAGGGGTGAGTAATTATATTTATACTAGAATCTTGTGCCACCCTTAGTGTAACATTAGTCTTCAGTGGATTGCCAGGTGCCTCCAGGACTTTTCAAATGGGACACAATGGTACAAGAGCTGTTAGCTGAAAACTAATGAGGAAGCCCAGGGGATTAGTACACTCTGCTGGGGGCGTAACTGAGCCCTTGGGCTTCCAGCTAAACATTGTACGCCTCACACTGGGATTTTCCTAAGACATCAATTCATAGCACACAGCAGATAAACACGCGTGACATGTCATGAAACAGATGAGGACTGAGCAAAGCACAATGTGCTAGAAGTACCCATGGGACAAAGAATTACAGCAAAGCATAGCCAGAGTCACAGATCATAAGATGTCACAGTTGAAAAGAACATTGGCAGTCCTTTCCATCAGCCAATTGCTCAGGGTGGGCATCTTGCCACGTCACTAATTCGCACATATTGCTATCCAGGCCCTGCTTAAATAACTTGAGTGAAGGAGAGGATTGAAAGAGAAGCTCGGTGGCACTCATCTGATAATCTCTAGAATCATAGGACTTTATCAGACAAAGTTCTAAAAACATTTCTTTGCCAGCATATTTTAAATTGTTTGTGTGGAGGCAAAATAACCCTTTTTATAAAACGTTGCTGTAATAGCATGAAAAGGGAGCCCCGTACTTCCGCATTCACCAGGGCACATGATCTTGGCAGTTCTCGCAAGAAGATGCGAGTGCGCTTAAAAATGTAAACACATGAAAATAAACAAATGAAATGAACACATAAGTACAGAAACACACTTTAAAACTTCCAAGTAAAATGGAGAGGTTCATAAAAACAGGGTCCCATTCCTAGTTCTCGTGTTCTCTCCCAGAAGTGTTCTGGCGGGGACAGTCCATTGGCAGCAGAACAGGGCGCGGTTTCACACGCTCGCTATTCCACAGCAGATCTGTTGATGGCTTTGATGGCTTGTCCCGTCAGTAAAAAAATACAGTTGTCCCTCTATATCCACGGATTTGGTATCCACAGCTTGTTCACAGCTTGAAAATATTCTTTAAAAAAAAATCCAAAAAGCAAACCTTGATTTTGCTATCTTATATAAGGGACACCATTTTCCTATGCCATTGAATATAATGGGACTTGAGTATTCACGGATTTGGGTATCCACGAGGGGTCCTGGAATCAAACCCCAGCGAATATGAAGGGACAACTGCAATGCCTTATTGACAATACAAAATCACGAAAGCACAACATTGTGTTAAACGGGCGCCCTTTCACATTCCTTGGGCATAATTATGATGCAATATTTGCCGTGTCTGATAAAGTCCATAGTCCAACACTCAAACCATGATATCTCTCTCTCTCTCTCTCTCTCTCTCTCTCTCTCTCTCTCTGTATGTGCTTTCAACTTGCCTGTAAGCTTATGGCAACTCCATGAATTTCATAGTGTTTTCTTAGGCAAAGAATACTCAGTGGTGGTTTTGCCAGTTCCTTCCTTTGAAATATAGCCTACAGCACCTTGTGTTCATTGAATCATAGAATCATAGAGTTGGAAGAGACCACAAGGGCCATCCAGTCCAACCCCCTGCCATGCAGGAATAAACAATCAAAGCATTCCCAACAGATGGCCATCCAGCATCTGTTTAAAAACCTCCAAAGAAGGAGACTCTACCACACTCTAAGGTAGTGCATTCCACTGCTGAACAGCTCATACTGTCAGGAAGTTCTTCCTAATGTTTAGATGAAATCTCTTTTCCTGTAGTTAGAGTCCATTGCTCCATGTCCTTATCTCTGGAGCAGCAGAAAACAAGCTTGCTCCATCCTCAATATGACATCCCTTCAAATATTTAAACATGGCTATCATGTGCCCTCTTAACCTTCTCTTCCCCAGGCTAAACATACCCAGCTCCCTAAGCCGCTCCTTTTATAGGGCATGGCTTCCAGACCTTTTACAATTTTGGTCATCCTCCTCTGGACACATTCCAACTTGTCCATATCCTTCTGGAATTGTGATGCCTGGAACTGAACACAGTATTCCAGGTGAGGTCTGACTAAAGCAGAATAGGGTGGCACTATTACTTCCCTTGATCTAGGCACTATACTCTTATTGATGCAGCCTAGAATCACATTGGCTTTTTTAGGTGCCACATCACACTGCTGACTCATGTTCAGCTTGTAATCCACTAAGACTCCTAGATCCTTGGAAAAAACCCCAAGGAAAATCTATGGATGCTGGCCGTAAAAGCCTTCGACTTCACATTGAACGTCTTTACAAGGAGAAACTGTTCCAAGACACCTGGAGACTGGAAAAATTCCAGACCAGGAGAGCACATCTACTCTGTTTATTAACTTTCTTGTTACAATGCAGAGATAAGAAAGAAACTATTCCAGAACACGGCCTCACAGCCCGGAAAAAACCCAAGGAAAATCTCCTCCTAGCTCCCTTTTGCATGTACTGCTGTCAAGCCAGGTGTCACCTGTCCTATATCTGTGCATTTCATTTTTACTGCCCAAGTGTAGTATCCTACATTTCTCACTGTTGAAATTCATTTTGTTAATTTTGGCCTAGCTTTCTAATCTGTTAAGGTCATTTTGAATTCTGATCCTATCCTGTGGGGTATTAGCAACCCCTCCTAATTTGGTGTCATCTGCAAACTTAATAAGCATGCCCTCTATTCCCTCATCCATGTCATTGATAAAGATGTTGAACAGCACTGACCCCAGGACAGAACCCTGTGGCACCCTGCTGGTCACTTCTCTCCAGGATGAAAAGAAGTCATTGGTGACTACCCTTTGGATTCGGCCCATCAACCAATTACAAATCCATCGAACAGTTGCATTGTCTAGCCTGCATGTTACTAACTTTTTTGGGTGATATTATTTGGGCCTTCTTTCCCCTGCTTTTTAAAGACGGTGACAACATTTGCCTGCCTCCAGCCTGCTAGGACCTCTCCTATTCTCCAGGATTTCTCAAAGATTATTGCCAGCAGTTCTGAGACTGGCAGTCTACCATCCAAGTACTGACCAGGGCTGATCCTGTTTAGCTTCCAAGATCAGGCAAACCACACTCTCTCAGCCTCAGAGAAAGGCAAAGCCAACCCCCCTCTGAACAAATTCTTCCAAGCAAACCCTATGGTATGTTCACCTTAGGGTTGCCGTAAGTTGGAAATAACTTGAATGCACACAACAACAATAGCCCTCTATGTGACAAATGTACTGATGAAATTTCAAGCAAATAGATGCTGGGATTTATGTGCTGTGCATCTTTAAATTTTCATGATTATTAGTTTGAAGAAGGAATTGACAGTAAAGTTTTTACAGTTGTGGATGTGCTTTTACAATTGTGGATATGCTTACTTCTGTATAATGATACACAGCACAGAAGTGTTTCTAGCTCAGAAACCTGCAAAAAAATAATAACAATGCAGGAACATATGTGTGTGTGAATGTGCTGTAAAAAAAGACACTTCATAGTGGGATGCAGATGATGTATTTCTCCTCTCTCTCTCACACATACACATGTGCAAGCCTGTACACAAACACAACATAAACTTTTTTGGCTATTTTTAACAAAACAGCATGCAATAGGGTCACTAAGTGAGAAAATTGCAAAATTTCGGAATGATGCGTAGTAGGGCTGGGGATATATTAGTACTATTTATACTAATAAAGGAGGTACATATTCCACAGCAAAAAACCTTGAAACATAGCATGGATACTAAGGGGACCCTGGTGGTGTACATCTCAGGGCTATTTGGCTTTTTAAATTGATTGATTAATTTAATTAATTTAAATCTGATTATTTAAATTAACCAGCTTTGTGTGGGCCAGGTTTGTGTGGGCCAAAGGAATAGTAGGAAAGACAACATGCCAGATGCAACTGTCAGATGCTTCTTTCTGCAGGACCCCTGGGGCTCAGCTACACGGGACAATTGAATCCAGGAAATATCATGTTACCTCCATTTTGGTCCTGTCCCAAGTTGTGTTCATGATGCATTTGCATATTTGGTGATGGTGAAAATACCTAAGTTCATAATCCACATGGCCACCTACAGGGATGGAGGGGAGGCTGCTGACGGCCACTCACCCGCCAGTCAGTCAGGAAGGCTGAGCCCTCACTCGCTCCCTTCCCCACTCAGCCTTCGCCCATCCCACCCAGTGCCCCAGCCCTCGGCAGGTGCTGCAGCTGAGGGGCAGAATGGGCTACTGTGGCCGAGGGCTTGGCCTCTGTGACTGACAGTCATGGGGGCCAAGCCCTCGGCCACAGTAGCCTCTGAGGATCAGAGCGCTGGGCAGGGTAGGCCTTCTGCGGTCAAGGGCTCGGCCTCCATGACTTACAGTCATAGGGGCCAAGCTCTCAGCTGCAACAGTGACTGAGGCTCGGGGTGCCGGACTGTACGGGCTGCTGCGGTTGCCTTGCAGGCATCCCTTGCAAGCTCGCCCCCTCCAAGATATGACCAAACACACCTCAGCTCTGCTATGTGCCCTTATTTCGAGATGGTTGCTAGTTGATCAATTATGCGGGTTTTCCCACACTTTTTTAAACAGACAGAGGAAAATAGAGGGCTGGAATGTCACAGATTTCCTGGGCTTTATGCTGCCCCCTTCCAAATAATGTAAGTGTGGCCCACAGAATGTGAGGACCAATCAATTCTTCTCAAATTGTTCCCCCTCCTTTTTTGCCGTGTAATCAACCCCCTGAACTCTTAAAAAAAAAGTTGAGAGAGAGAGAGAGAGAGAGAGAGAGAGAGAGAGAGATCCTGCAGCCTGGTAGTGGGAGAAGAGAGGGAAATTAGCAGAGAGAAAGGATGAAGGAATAGTGGGATGGAAGAAGTTAAACACTGTGAAAAAAGAAAAACGAAGGCATGTGGGAGGCAAGTCAAAGAGAAGAGCAAAGCAGAAAGAGAACCAGGATGCACAGGAGGAGAGAGCATTCACATGGATGCATAAGGGGGAGGAAGAGCACTTTCCTCCATAGGAGACCACTTGGGTCAGTGTATAATAGGAGACAAAGAGCACCTAGAGGGATAGGAGGGAACACAGACTGGGGTGAAGGAACTACAGGGGTTTCTAAGTCATGCAAAGCTGAGTATAATTGCTACTAATAAATGAAAACCAAGTTCAAGATTTGATTGAGTTAAAAAAAAAAAAACCAGCATCCCATGTAGTACTGATAATGGATGAGTCCAGTTAATGTTAAACATTTTCAATTTCCATTGATTTCAATGGAACATAAGCAAATTTGCACCAAGGGGCTTAAAAGTGTTATATTTGGGCAACTCACACCCATGAGAAGACACAGTAGCCATGAACCCTTAGGGGAATATTGCACTATAGATAAATAACATATTGTTCCACATGAGGATGCTGATCACATACAGAGAATACTCACCAGTGTCATCAAAGTACAATACCCGGGACACTTGGGGAAAGCAACAACAGAGATAAATCTGATACAATTTTGTACATGCCTAAAATGTACTACTCAGGCCCTCCAAGGGAGAAAATGTAACAAAATTGTGAGCCATCAAGTGCTTCATCTTTCAAGAGAAATAACAGGAGACATGGTTCCAGATACCTTTGGTGAGTGTTATAGGCCCAAAATAGTTGGCATCCATAATCTTTTTGTCAAGTTCCAGTGAGATATTCTGTACTGTCCCCTTCAACTTGGTGCTAGCATTGTTGATGAGTATATCCACACATCCATAGCAATCCAAGATTTCTTTAGCCACATCTTGGATACAGTTTACATCAGAGAGATCTAGGAGGACAAGCTTCGGTGTAAATGTCTACAAAAGAAGCAATACTTGGTTACGGCAATACTTTGTTACTATGGTATACTTGTAAGTCAAAGCTGTGTTTCCACATTTTTGAAAGGCAAAATGGTAAACAATGGGCCAGCCTCCTGAGTCGCAAGAACTCTAGAGAGGTATTTATAGCAACCAATTTGTCACCTTACATGCAACACACTAGCTAGAACTTACCAGAAGAGACCAACAAAAAACACACTGTGAAGTAATTAAAGCAGGGTTGGACAAACTTGTAGCTTTCCAGTGTTTGTTGGCCTATCTCACAAGAGACCTAGCCAGCATAGAGAGTGTTGAGAGATGAAAGTTTTGTAGTCCAACAGCATCCGGAAGGCCACAAGCTGTCCACCTCTGATGTAAACCAAACCCAGGGATACTACTCATATGGTCATTACTGGATACTACTATACAATCCAAGGAATTTGTAGTTCTTTTGATAAAAGTGCCACTTATTCCAGGAATTTGGCGCACTGCTGCTGTCTATCCAAGGCTGTCCAGTTTTCATTTTTATGTCCACTTGAATCATACCCATAGATGATTTCCTAGGATTGTTTGCATCAACAAAATGTGCATTGTGTAAGCTGACCATTTACAAGACGGCAACGACGATATTCATTTCATTACGTTCAAATATTTCTACACTGCCTCTCATCCTAACAGATTCAATGGTGCTATACTGTAATAAAAACACAATTTAATAAAAGCAACATATGCTTCACATAACGGGAAAATGGAGCAGTTGTACCTTAAACTGCAGAAAAAAGAGGCAAAGCAAACATGCAGTCAGTTCAACAACAACAATGACATCAAAACACAACAGCAACTCTGATTTAAAATACTTGGCGAGTTTGTTTTATCTTGGTGTCAAAATTATTTTATTGTACACTGTTCTGGAGAGTGCACACATATGTTATGTGTCTGGCCCAAGGTATTTTTTTTAAAAAAATCATGTGACACCCTCACACCTTCATTATATATCCACACTATATACCTTAGTCTTCAAATATGTGGTCTATTGACTTGTTTCAGCCACAAAGAGTTGTTCTATGTTCTGCCTTAATCGTGCATATTCCCTGCTTATGGCATACTGTTAGATTAGAAGATGGTAATCCTGTTCATTCAAAATGTCTTTTTAAATTTACATATGGGTTTTATTATACTTGGATTTGGGTATGGTTGCTTTTGTCCTCAGTGCAGTCAACCTAGATAACTATTACTCAACTTCTAACCTATAATTTCTTCAACCATCTATTTTTTAACAGTTTGCATCTCTTCTGTCAGTTGAAATTCCCTAAACTTCCTATTCTGATAGTTAGGAATCCTGAACTTTCTGACACTAACCAGTATATGGAAAATGTACTGTTAGACATCTGTTCCTGGAAAGCTGTTGAGAAATTTTGGGAGGTGTAATCCAAAAAAGGATGTTTTCCAAGCTCTACTCACAATAACACCTTTTGCTGCCTGTGATTGGGACAGCATTCTCCACCAGACCTGAGGGCAATAGGCTAGCTTAGAGGACATAGAACAGGATGCACGGCACACACAACCCTGTCCTCTATAGCCACAAAACCATCTAGCCACCATCCTCTCTGGTGCTGCCCACAGTGTGCTCAAACAATGCTGGAAGGCTGTGGTACCAGCTTCAATCATAAACACATCAGTTCATGAACAGGCACTTTCAGGGACTGCTGTCTAGTGGGTGGCCTGGTCTGGCAGCTTCTGCAGTCAGTTTTTCCCTGTGACACATAGGAAGAAAGTGACTGGGAAAGACAGCCAAGCAGCCCAGTTCAGCAACAAACACTGGTTGGTTTCTTGAAGGAATGGACCTGGGCTGGGCTGGGCTGGGCTGTGAAGGAACCGCTGGGGTTCCACCACTTTAGGTAGTCATCTCACCCTGCTTTAACTGATCAGACAGGAAATTTGAAAGTGCTTATAAAAAGGTACATTCATATTCTATGCTTGTCTTTCATACACAAACACAGAGAGAGAGATACACTAGACAATTACATTGCCTTTATATGGATCTTCAAGCTATATGTGTATACATGGTACTTACTGCTGTAGGATCAGCCACACTGCTTAAAGAATCATAGAGAGCGTCTAACTTGTCCATGTGTTTACCACACAGAACTAGCCTGGCTCCACCTGTGTGAAATACATGTGAGCATTCTGCAAAATAAACCAGTGAATAATACAGGTTAATGAAATTAGAAATGAAGTTGTATTGTTAAATAGACAGAATTCACTCTTTCCACCAGACAGAGTGCACGTGCACGCGTGCGCACACACTCTCAACTAGTGAATCTTGACATCCATATATTCTGTTCACAATCCACAAATTGCATAAAGAAGCATATAGCTGCCCCTAAATTTGTTTACAGACTATTTCTTTACAGTGTTGTCTACACTAGTGGGAGACAATAACTGATAAAGCTGTCACTAGACAGGATGCTGTTCTAAACATTTGTCAATTTCATGGTGCGTCAATAAACAAATCGCCCCATATCTGTTACAGTAAGAGTGGGTAGCGTACAGCTACCTAGATGTTTTTGCAGTGCAACTCATATCAGCCCTGTCTAGGCAGCACAATCAATGCAGAGGAATCCCAGGAGTGGCTGATCAACCAACACCTGGAGGGTTGCAGTTTGCTCATCCCTCCATTACATTTGTTGTTATGTAAAACTGAAATAGATACTTGGAAACAGTCTGCAGAACACACTGTAACTAAAGATAACTCACCATCTAAAATCTGTTTCAGCCACCATGATGTCAGGGACTTTAGCATTATTCCCTCAAGCATCACACATCTTGGAATAAAGTTTTATAATTAGATTCAAGGGAAGTATAGGAAGACCAAACTTTTTCACATTGGATGCTACTGTAGTGACATTGAAGCAAATCACTCTGCATTCTGTCACAAAAGGTTGTTGTTGTTGTGTACCTTCAAGTCATTTCTGACTTCTGGTGACCCTAAGGTGAACCTATCACAGGGTTTTCTTGGCAGAATTTGTTCAGAGGGGGTTTGCCCTTGCCTTCCTCTGAGGCTTGAGAGAGCATGACTTTTCCAAAGGCACCCAGTAGATTTCCATGGCTAAGCAGGGATTTGAACCCTGGTCTCCCAGTATCCTAGTCCAACACTCAAACCACTATATAGCAATAGAAATACAGTATAGTGATAGCAATAGCTTTTATATTTCTATACTGCTTGTCAGTGCAAACACTCCCTAAGCAAAACAAGCTGGGTACTCATTTTACCGACCTACAGAAGGATGGAAGGCTGAGTCCACCTGCAGCCCTGCAGGACTGAACTCACAATGCTGTGGCTGAGTACTGGCATTTAACCACTGTGCCACCAGGACTCCTATTCACTATCCCATGATGGCTGTCATCACAAAAGGTACACACACATACATATAATCAGGGTGTTAGACTATAAACCACAACCAGTTTATTCTAGATAAGTTCCATTCATTTAATTGAGATTAAACAGTTGGTGGATTTCATCCTTTGGAACCATATTTTTTTCATGGCACCAATTAAACTTAATTTCCTTTTGTATAATCTTTGGATAAAAATTGCCAAAGTCTGAAGTTTCTTAGAGCATGGCTTCAACACATTGGACCCATTTGTGTGGCTCTTATCAAATGCTTGCCCAGCCCTTTTCGCCAAGAAGCAAGAGGTTTGTTCTGTAACAAAGAAGATACAGGTTGGATGTCAGGAGGAATATTCTGAAAGAGGGCATGGCTGACTGACCGGAAATCTGAGCAGGAACACTCCCATTAGCAGAAGTGTTGCAACATTTCCCTGTAAATCATGTGTGTGTGTTTACTCCAACTTTTCGAGTACAACTCTAACCTTCACAAAAATTCAAAGACATAGCCATGTTAGTCTGGAATATCAGTAAGCAAAGGGATCTTGTAGCATCTTTGAGACTAACCAAGAGAAGGAGATTGTAGCATAAGCTTTCATAGACTTGGGACTTTATCATACTAGCATCTAAAAATGCTGCAATTCCACAACTGAGGAAAGTGGAAACATAGTGGCACGATTACAGTAATTATCACACTTTGCTGTAATTGCATGATACTACTGCCATGGAATTATTGCATGACCACCACTAGCAGCTGGGATTGAAGCACATGTTATACAGTAGTAACACTTGTCTTTGCATTGCTTTCAAATGACAGAGAATTGATGCCTCCTGCTGGCAGGTACATGCACCTTTAAGAAAAATTTTCTCTTACTTCCACAATTCGGCATGGGTGAGATTTTGGCTGTTCGTGCAAGAAGCCACAACTTCACTCTAAAGCACTAAACACAAATAAATAACCAAAGATTTTCACAAATAAACACTTAAACATTAAAAGGTAGTAAAAAAAAGTCGACAGTTGATTAAAAGAGGTTCCTATAGGTCCTCTTCATGTTCTCCCCCGAAAGTTTAATTATGTGTTCTCATTGGGAAAGGGAAGGGGGAGAAGAGGACTGCCCTTTCATGGTGGAATCGCACAATTACAGTGGGACATGATTATTGCATGATCGTCAATACTGCGAAAAGGGTGATATTGAGGGCTATCGATGGCTTTTGCCTGTCAGTGAAAAGTGGTGCCTAATTAATGGGTGGAGCATGCATGGAGAGCGGGAGGGCAATGACATCATGTGATAATGGGAACTCATTCATGCTACTATCCCATTGTAATTGCAAGATTTCAGCCTCATGTAATAAAGTCCTTGGTCTACTTCCTCAGGCTCCATGCATCTGAGGAAGTAGACCAAGTCTATGAAAGCTTATGCTACAATTTTTTTCATTCAGTCTCAAAGCTGCTAAAAGATCCTCTTTCTTACTTCACAAAAATGTTCCACAACGCATTACGCTGATCCTAACAACAATTTCATGCAATGTAATTAGCAAATTCCAGAATATTTTTTCTATTTTGTGTCATTCTTTGTTTTCTGTTTGTTTCCCTCTCTTTTTTTCTTTTCATTTTTTTAAAAAAAGGCAGGATACATCTTTCACTCTCAGTCCTAGTACAGCTCTTCACATCCCTTGCCTTTGGGAAATGGATACAAACTCTGTCACCTCTTCTTGCTCTATGGCTATGTTCTTCCCCAACTACATCTGCCAGGTGGTGCTTATGAGCCATGAGGATTTCTCAGTTGGCATCTCCTGTTTCCATCTCCCTGGCAGGCAACAGAGCAGCAGCAATCCTAATGGAGAACTCCATCCAACAGAGGTGTGAATCACTTTCCATTCCCCTGACGCCCTGTGTCACTATAAACCCAGCTATTAACTGAACCACTACCTCTTCAAGGTCTCTTCCCCAAGGCCAGCAAACAATCTACCTGCACAATAACCCCCTGTTTACCATTTCTTGGTCCCAGAACATAAAGCTTAGCACTGGTGTATAACTAATAGATTATAGAAATGTTCTATTTATATCATCTTGCTGCCACACGATAGTTACAGTATGTGCAATTAGATCTCACCGCTGCAGCACAGACATCTTGCTATAAATAGAGCCATCTATTTCATATCAGACTTACGGTTTCAGTAGGCAGCTTTTCAACTAATTCTGGATCTATCTGCCCACATTTCTCTGGATATGTCATGAGAATGTTGTAAGGATGAGATTCTTTAAATCTATCTAAAGCAATGTTTTGTTGTTGCTTCTGTTTTTTTGTAAGGCATGCATATTTTCCATACATTAGGATTCTAAAAGTTGGCATTAGAAATAGATCTGTACATTTTGCAACACAAAAGACCCATTTTCTATTACAGAATTTATTAGTCAAGGTGAACTAATTTGCATATAGCATATATAATTTCCTAATGTAAATTTTCCTGTTGCTCCAGTTCACAAGGGTATTTGTTTTTTGATGGTGCAGACTCTTCACCTGAAATTTCAATATTTCCATTTCTGCAGAATTTTGGATTGGCGTCAAGATGCAATGAAAGGGGAAAAGTGCAGAGGCCACAGGAGAAAAAATACCCAAGCTAGATTATGTGGTGTCCAAAAGAAAAGGAAATAAAAAGTATGCAGAGATGGATGGAAATGAACTGAGTAACTTGGAGAACATCTTCCTTTAATTAGTCACAACATGTACTGCAGTGTTGCACTGAGCAAAGGGATGCACAACTGGAAGATCCTCAAGATCCCCTCTAATTCTCTAATTGAAAAGATTCATTCTACTCAAACACACACGTTTTAAAAAATGTATCCCATAACGCCATGTTTTGTCTGGTGCCCTGGCTTCTAATCAGACTGAACTTTTCGACAATGCTCCTCACATTTCTAAGTGTTCCTTCACATCCATGAGGGCTAGTAACCTTTGTTCCTTTTTAATGGACACCAAGATTCTTGGGATTGTAGATATTTCACTTGTTAGAGAATGTACTCCTGCAACTCCAATCATAACCATTCAAATTTCTAGAATGTGAGCTATCTTGTGTATGTGTGTATTTGTGTGGTTACTACAGGATATTAGTAATTTGCTACACCTACTTACCTTTGCCCACACCCGACAGAGCATCAGTGATCACTACAACTTTACTCCGCACAGCAGATTTCGACATCATCTGAACAACTGTTCGATAAATATATACAACCCCACTGATTACAACCACAAGCAGTGGGAGGATTAATACAGCCAGGACACCCATCTTCACCTGGCAGGAAAATAAAAATTAAAAAATAATAAAAGGTGACACAATACTGATGTCATTTTTGCCACACACAGTTTTTAAAAATTGCATTAAAAATCAAGCAAGCTGGAGAGCTAGTACTATTTTAGATGTTCCAAGCCAAGCCTTTAATCAGATTAAGAAATTTCCCCCCCAGAATATATCCATGCACACAGAGATTTATAAAACTGCAGAATTAAATTCTCTCCTCTGGGAAGTCAGTTTTCAAATGGATACACACAAAGCATTTTTGTCTTGAGAAATCCAAAGTATGACAAACACCCAATTTAAAACTGTATTGGGTTAATTTCCCTAATGCCTAGGGCATCCTGTGGATAAATTTGAGGTTAGTACTGTTGCAGGTTAAATAATCAATTCATTTTCACTGTTGCAAGAAAAAGAAAAGAAGGAAGGAGTTGTATTATATTTCTTACTCAAACTAAAAAGACAAAATCAAAGCTTCTGAGAAAATTATGTTTATTTGACATCCGCCAGCAGTTGTGTAATAAAGCAATAACTTACTTGGAATTGCACGCAGTCAACAAGCTGATGAGGTGGTGTCTCCCGCCAGCTGGTTTATTCAAGAAGTTTAATTAAACTCGTAGGCATTTTTGGAAAGGAAGGGCACCCCTGCACTGAAGCCTTTTGCCCTGAGCGAAGGTGGCTATGTATAGTGCTCAGCTGCATGACAGAATTCTAAAAAGTAAATATAGTATCAATGGCCCGAGCCACATACCTGACCTATTTTGTTTCACAGAGGTTCAAAGTCTTTCTAGAGCCCACGAGAGCAGACCAACTGAATGAGATACACTGCAATTACTTATTTAGTTATTTTGACATGGGAGGCTGGATAAAGGCTAAGTTTGCTGTTGGAACTTCCCTTTGTATAAAATACTTGTTTGTTTTTAGAGTGTCCAAACCACTGTGAGAGTCGTGGCCCATTTCCTAAATGCTAGAAGGTAGACTTCTTCACATTTCTCAATATGTAGCAGCATCAACAGTACATAAGTGGTAGGCATCCAGTGGAAATTGCTGTCCAGGTCCCCCCACCACACCATATCTGTGGGGGATACGTTCCTTGACTTATCCTTAAGAACTGAAACTGTAGATAATAGCAAACCCTATTAAAATAAAGGACTTCCAGTACAAACATACCATAGAGTTGTGTTGGAGGACCTAGCAATTCCTAGAGAGGACAGTTTTCTAGGCATTTTCCCACATGACTTTATGGTATGTGTCCCTATTTTTTCAGCCATGGATAACGGAAACCACAGATATTGGTTCCGTGGATGTGCTGTGTGACCTGTATCATCATATAATAATAGTTTTTCTTTAAAAAATCTGTATGTGTGTGCATGTATTATTCTTGTGCTTTTCTTTTTTAAAAGTTGGGCAAATAAATACATAAAATGACCATCATGCAAACCTTCATTATTTTTTAGATTTGTCCAAACCTCAATGACTATGTTAGTGTGCTATTGTTGCTGTTAACTGCCATCAAGTAGACTTTGGACTTTATCAGACACATGAAATAAGGTGTCATAATGACGCCACATAAGTGAAAAGGCGCGCAGATCAGATGACATTGCCCTTTTGTGGATAAAATCAACCCAAAATCTGTATCTTTTTATTGACGGCTGAAGCCGTCAAGAGATTCCCCATGGGTCTTTAGTGTCAGCATTGCCAGCATGCAAAACCTCGGGCCATTTAACTCTCGTGACTGCAGCAAGAATGGCCAGCCCATTGTGAACACTTCTGGGTGAGATGGGGACATCCAGGTAAGTTTCACTCTTTTTATGACCCTCCCCAGGTTACTTGGGACTTTTAAAATGTGTGTGCTTTAAAAAACTTTTTGTGCTTTATTTTTGTTTTTAAATTTCCTGTGTGATGAAGTCTCATGGGATTTCAAACGAGGAAGTGAACAGGGCTCTGTTCACATCCTCTTCATTGTGGGGGCTGCCTTTGCTGGGAAAGGAAGGTAAATGCAGGGGGGAACATTCTTTTGCCAGCATAAAAAATAGTTTTGTTAATGCCGGCAAAAGAACATTTTAAGGGGCTAGTCTGATAATGTCCTTTAATAATTCAGAGTTATGGGGCTGGGTGTTATCAGTACGCTGATGACACCCAGACCTATTTCTCCTTGTCCTGATCGTCGGCCTCGAATTCCGATGGCATCTCTCCTCTTAATGACTGTCTTAAAGCAGTAATGGGCTGGATGAGGAAAAACAGATTGAGATTAAATCTGGACAAAACAGAGGTGCTCACGGTAGCGGCCCCAAAACCAGGAGTTGGGTTGCAACCTCCAGTCCTGGACGGGGTCACGCTCTCCGTTAAGGACTGTGTTTGCAGTCTAGGGGTGCTCCTTGATTCATTGCTTCAGATGACTAGTCAGGTGAATGCTACAGTCAGGAGCACCTGTTATCAGCTTCGGCTGATACTCCAGCTGCGCCATTCCCTGGAAGTAAGGGACCTCGAGACTGTGGTTCACGTGCTGGTAACCTCTCGTCTAGATTTCTGCAATGTGCTCTACATGGGGCTACCCTCATGCTTGGTCCGGAAACTTCAGTTGGTACAAAATATGGCAGCCAGAGTGGTCTCGGGAACATCTCAGAGAGACCATATAACTCCAGTATTGAAATCTCTCCACTGGCTGCCTATCAGTTTCCGGGCCCAGTATAAGGTGTTGGTTATTACCTTTAAAGCCCTAAATGGCTTGGGTCCAACTTATCTCCGGAACCGCCTCCTCCCATACAATCCTCCCTGTGCACTCCGGTCCTCTGGGAGGAATCTGCTTCAGCCACAAAAATCTAGGCTGTCTGCAACCTCCCAGAGGACCTTTTCAGTAATCGTCCCCAAATTGTGGAATGACCTGCTGAACAAGATCCGTCAGATGACAAGCCTGAGTAGTTTTTAAAAAGTACTAAAGATGGATCTCTTTCGGCAGGCCTTTCCTAATTAGATCCTGGCCTCAGGGGATCCTGGCCTCTTTTAGTCCACTGGCTATTTATTGTATTTATTGTTTTTAAAGGTGATTTTAGACAGTTGTTTTTAATTTATATTTGTTTAATATTTTTTTATGGGGGAGGGTGGGGGTGGGGGGTGTTTAGGGAATTTTATCTGTATTGTATTTTAATTTTTGTAAGCCGTCCCGATTGTTTTAACAGAGGGGCAGGGTATAAATGAATATTATTATTATTATTATTATTATGTCCTGAGACTTATGGCAACCCTATGACTGAGAGACCTCCAACTCATCCTGTCCTCAACAACCTTTTTCAGGTCTTGCAGACTCATGTCCATGGCTTCCTTGATTGAGTCGATCCATCTGGAATGCAGTCTTCCACTTTTCCTACTGCCTTCTACCTTACCTCGTTTCTGTGGCCATTAATAATACACAAAAAGGACAAGCATGCATATCCTTTTCTTTTTGCCTTTGCCCTTTACCACACCAGAAATAAACAGATAGAAAGATCACTGTTTGATCTTGGATCTCCCTGAAAATCATTCTTATATTACATTAAAGAAGACAAACAATTTGCAAATTTTTTAGAACTCAATAGGTATTAAACTGAACAAAGACTAGCAGCAGTGCAAGCATACTACACCCAATAGGACAACCATTTCCCCCCCCCTTTCCCTTTCCTTTATCTTATTAACTTTTATTTTACTCTATTTATTATTATTATTATTATTATTATATCTCCAGAGTGGCTATTTAGATATTGATTAGTTGAGAGAGGTATAAAGGAAAAAATTGTATAAAAATTCAGAAAAGCATTAAAATAAATTATTAACTGAAATGATTACAAAACTGAAACCAATTTTCACAGAGGCAGCCATGTTAGTCTGTTGCTGCAAAAACAGGAGGTTGTTGTGTCACCTTGGAAGCTAACAGATTTATTACAATATCAGCTTTTGTGGATATTTTCCACTTCAATAGATGCATGACTTGTTACTTCAGGTTGGCAGACTAATATTTACCTACTTGGGTGGATGGAGGCTATCAACAGTTAGTTCAGAAAGAACTGCAGGTGATAAGAACTGCCATTAACAAGACAGCAGTTCTGTAGTATTGTTTTAAATTTGTTTTAAGCCAAAATTCTTATTATTAGGCTTGATGGATGATCAGATACAGAGGCCATATAAGGAGCTGTTACAATACATGATAATGGCGGCAAGATTTATATATGCCCAAAAGTGGAAAGCTCCTGAGATTTTGACGATTGAAGACTGGTTGGTGAAATTTGTTATGGGACAAGTCAGTTGACAAATTTTTGGAAGAGTGGAAACCTTTTCTGAAATTTCTAAGGCAGAGAGGTAAAAATACAACACTAGTAGGTTTTGAGAAATGAGTGTGCTTGTTCATTAAAATAGAAGCAGAAGTAGAAGTAGAAGTTTATTCTAGCCTAGGATGTAGTAGATGGAAGAAAAATTCAATGTTACATTTAAACCAATGTTCAGAAAGCAGAAAATCATGTTGTTAATATATGGGTATGTAATTGTATGTGATGGGAGTTGGAGGAGGGGAGAGAGATTGTGTTTAGCTGTGTGTTGTTATAGAAATGTCATTTACATTTATATATATGTTTTTTGAGATCTTAATAAAGAGTATGATGTAAAAAAAATTACTCTGATCAGACAAGGACCAGGACCAGATGAACTACATCCAAGGGTATTAAAAGAGCTGGCAAATATAATATCAGAGCCATTGGCAATAATCTTTGAGAACTCCTGGAGAACAGGAGAAGTCCCAGCAGACTGGAGGAGGGCAAACGTTGTCCCCATCTTCAAAAAGGGGAAAAGAGGATCCCAACAATTATTGTCCAGTTAGTTTGACATCAATACCAGGGAAGATTCTAGAGCAGATCATTAAACAGAGAGTCTGTGAACATTTAGAAGGCAATGCCATAATCACAAAAAGTCAACATGGGTTTCAGAGAAACAAGTCATGCCAGACTAATCTGATCTCATTTTTTGATAAAGTTACCAGCTTGGTAGATGAAGGGAATGCTGTGGACATCGCATACCTTGATTCCAGTAAGGCCTTTGACAAGGTTCCCCATGACATTCTTGCAAACAAGCTTGTAAAATGTGGGCTAGACAAGTTAACTATTCAATGGATTTGTAATTGGTTGACCGGCCGAACCCAAAGGGTGCTCAGCAGTGCTCCTCTTCATCTTGGAAAGATGTGACCAGTGGGGTGCCACAGGGTTCTGTCCTGGGCCCAGTGCTATTCAACATCTTTATCAATGACTTGGATGAGGGAATTAGGGTCATACTTATCAAATTTGCAGATGACACCAAATTAGGATGAGTAGCTAATACCCTGGAGGACAGGATCAAAATTCAAGATGACCTGGATAAACTGGAGAGCTGGGCCAAGGCTAACAAAATGAAATTCAATAGGGAGAAATGTAAGGTACTGCACTTAGGGCGAAAAAATGAAATGCATAGATATAGGATGGGGGAGACCTGGCTGAATGAGACTACCTGCAAAAGGGATCTAGGAGTCCTAGTAGACCACAAGTTGAACATGAGTCAACAGTGTGATGCGGCAGCTAAAAAGGCCAATGTGATTTTGGGCTGCATCAATAGAAGTATAGTGTCCAGATCAAGGGAAGTAATAATGCCACTCTATTCTGCCTTGGTTAGGCTTCACCTAGAATACTGTGTCCAGTTCTGGGCACCACAATTCAAAAAGGATATTGACAAACTGGAGCGTATCCAGAGGATGGCGAGTAAAATGGTGAAAGGTCTGGAAACCATGCCTTATGAGGAGAGACTTAGGGAGCTGGGTATGTTTAGCCTGGAAAAAAGACGGGTAAGAAGCGATATGATAGCCCTGTTTAAGTATTTGAAGGGGTGTCACGTTGAGGATGGAGCAAGCTTGTTTTCTGTTGCTCCAGAGATTGGAACACGGAGCAATGGATGCAAGCTCCAGGAAGAGATATTCCACCTCAACATGAGGAGGAACTTTTTGACAGTAAGAGCTGTTCGGCAGTGGAATGCACTCCCTTGGAGCGTGGTGGGGTCTCCTTCCTTGGAGGTCTTTAAACAGAGGCTGGATGGCCATCTGTTGGGGATGCTTTGATTGTGATTTGCTGCATGGCAGGGGGTTGGACTGGATGGCCCTCATGGTCTCTTCCAACTCTGCAATTCTATGATTTTATGTTTCTAAGAGTTTCATCTGAAAGCATTTAATTATAAAGGAAGAACAATTGCACCAACCTAGTTGTATAATAATAAGTTGGAAGTTAGAAGCTAATAACAAATGGATGTTATTTACTTATTATTTATTTTGTTATTAAATGCATATTTATTTTGTTATTAAATGCAATCCAATTCCAAAAAAGCCCTGTAGTGATAGGCAAGGGACGAAACGGCAGGCGTAAAGGTGCACTGAAAGCCACAGACCCAACTCTGCATGCAGGCGGCTCAGGGCTTTGGTTGATCGAGGCTGACCCAGGAGATGACAGTCATGTTCGGCAGCATCCTGAATGACCAAGCAGCCTTTTTTTAAGGAGAGCACTGCTTGCTCCATATGGAGAGGGGCCTAGAAAAGGTGGCCTAGCGAAAGCTCATCCCCAACTACCTGGCTGGCTAAGCCATGGCCAACAGGCATCTTCTGATGCGGTCAAACCAAGGAAATGAAACAAAGGCACACACCGGCCTCCAAAGGTGTAAATAAACTGACACTTGCATGCTGGAACATCAGAACCATGCAAGACTCTGCAGATAGTGGATGGCCTGAGCGTCGCTCTGCTCTAATAGCCCATGAACTATCACGACTTAATATTGACATCGCTGCTCTTAGTGAAGTTCGTCTCCATGAGGAAGGCAGCCTTAAAGAACACGGCACCGGCTACACACTTTACGGGTCTGGTAAACCCAAAACTGAAACACATCCTTCAGGAGTAGGCTTTATGATTAAAAACTCCATTGCCTCCAAACTCAAAATCTTGCCAACAGGACACTCTGATCGCATTATTTCCTTACGCCTCCCACATGTTGTTCTCTTCAGTATATATGCCCCAACTATGCAAGCCAACCCTGTAGAGAAAGACAAATTCTACACAGACCTACGCCACCTCATACAAAAAGTCCCTGTAGAAGATAAAATTATTATCCTTGGTGACTTCAATGCCAGAGTCAGAAAGAACTCTGAAGCCTGGAAAGGTGTTTTAGGCAAGCATGGTGTTGGAAATTGCAATGATAACGGACGCCTCCTGCTAGAGTTCTGTGCTGACTATTACAACAGCTGACTATTACAAACACTATCTTTCAGCAGAAAGAAAGCTTGAAGACAACCTGGATGCATCCCCGATCCAAACACTGGCACCTCATTGACTATGTTCTAGTCTGTCAGAGAAACATTTGTGATGTTTGTCATACTCAAGTGATGCCCAGTGCAGAATGCCAAACAGATCATTGCCTCGTAAGATGTAAACTAAATCTTCATCTTAAGCTCAAACCTAAGAGGGGTGGCATCTTAAAGAGGAGACTCCAAATCAACAATTTTCAACAAGCTACCATGAGAGACAACTTCCAGGTAAATCTGCAAACAAAACTTGAAGACCACCCTACAGATCCTTCTCCTACAGTGTTTTGGCAACATATCAAAAACAGGATCCTCTAGGCTGCAGACGAATCCCTCGGGTTCTCCCAGAAGAAAAATCAAGACTGGTTTGATGAAAACAACCAAGAGATCCAAGAGCTGTTGGCAAAGAAGAGATCTGCTCACCAGGCATACCTCGCCCAGCCAACTTGCCATGTAAGAAAAGCAGCTTTCCGCCTCACATGTACTAAACTTCAACAAAAACTCCGAGACATGCAGAACAAGTGGTGGATCAATATAGAAGAAAAAACACAACACTGTGCAGATCTGGGTGATCTTAGAGGATTTTACGAAGCTCTTAAAGCAGTATTTGGACCTACTTATCAGGTCCAATGCTCCTTATTCAATACAGATGGTCAAACATTAATTACTGATAAAGCCTCCATCCTGAATCGATGGGCTGAACATTTTCAAAGTCTCTTCAGTGCCAACCGAGTAGTCCAAGGCTCAGCTATCCAATATATGATACAATAAATGATGAAAAATGAGCTGAACATAGCTCCCACTTTGGAAGAGGCCCTTAAGACCATACAGCAGATGAAACACGGCAAGGCCACTGGGATTGATGGAATCCCACCTGAAGTTTGGAAACACAGAGGTCATGTACTCCACGATAAATTTCAAGAACTCCTTGTGAATTGCTGGGGAAAAGGGGAACTGCCATCAGATCTCTGAGATGCAGTCATCATCACCTTGTACAAGAAAAAAGGAGCAAAATCCGATTGCTCAAACTATCGAGGTATAACACTGCTCTCTATTGCTGGAAAAATCCTTGCAAGGATACTCCTGAACAGATTAGTTCCTGCTATTGCAGAAGAACTTCTTCCTGAAAGCCAATGCGGCTTCAGAGCCAATAGGAGTACTACAGATATGGTATTTGCCCTTAGACAACTGCAAGAAAAATGTAGGGAGCAGAATAAGTGTCTCTATGTAACATTTGTTGATCTCACCAAAGCCTTCGACACCGTGAGTAGGAAAGGTCTGTGGCAGATCCTGGAAAGACTAGGATGTCCCCCCAAATTCCTTAAAATGATTATCTTGCTGCATGAGGGCCAGCACGGTCAAGTCAGATATGGTGATGCTCTTTCAGAGCCCTTTCTAATAACTAATGGAGTGAAGCAAGGTTGTGTTCTTGCTCCAACTTTATTTACAATCTTCTTCAGTATGATGCTCCAAAGGGCTATGGCAGAGCTTGAAGAAGAAGACGGCATCTATATACGTTACCATATTGATGGTAGCTTGTTTAACTTAAGCCATCTGAGGGCGTGCACTAAGACTCTAAACTATCTAGTCCGTGAGCTGCTCTTCGCTGATGCTGCTGCCCTTGTTGCCCACACAGAAGCAGCTCTGCAGCGTCTAACATCTTGCTTTGCAATAGCTGCAGAGCTGTTTGGGCTGGAAGTCAACCTGAAGAAAACAGAAGTTCTTTACCAGCCTGCACCACAAGACGAACACCACCATCCCCACATTGCCGTCGGATTAATCTGTGTTTAAGTCTGTTCAGCAGTTCACCTACCTGGGAAGTATCATCTCCTCAGATGCCAAGATTGACAAAGAGATTGATCACAGATTAGCAAAGGCATATAGTGCATTTGGAAGGCTTTACAAAAGAGTCTGGAGTAACAAACACCTGAGGCGAAGCACAAAAATCAGTGTGTATAGAGCCATTGTACTGTCTATTCTCCTTTATGGGTCTGAAACATGGGTCACCTATCGCCAACACGACTCCTCAAATGTTTTCATCAGCTCTGTATACGTACAACACTAAATATACACTGGACTGATTATGTGACGAATGTTGCTGTCCTTGAGCAAGCAGGGATCACCAGCATTGAGGCCATGATACTGAGAACACAGCTCCACTGGGCAGGGCACGTTTCTAGGCTGGAGGACCATCGCCTCCCAAAAATACTACTCTACAGTGAACTCGCCACAGGTCTGCGTAAAAAGGGCACTCCAAAAAGCAATACAAGGATTCCCTGAAACAACATCTCAAGCTTGGCCAAATTGATCACCAACAATGGTCCGCCCTGGCTTCACATCGGGAGGCATGGAGATGCACTATCCACAATGCTGCAGCCTTATTTAAGAACTCACACAGAACAAGACTTGAAGAGAAACGACAACGCAGAAAGAATCACAACCCGGAAACATCACCCAAGGAGCCCCTCTGCTGTGCTTTCTGCAACCGGACTTGTTTATCTCAGATTGGCCTTTTTAGTCATCAGCGCGCTTGCAGAAAGTGTGGGATGAGTCCTTCCTGAATCTTCGTTTCCAAAGAAAAGCCAGAGAGAAATGCATAACTATCAAACTGTCTAATGTCCTTTGACTGGTTTGCAATAATAAAAATAAAATAAAAATAAACACATACACCCCAACAAAGTAACAACTGTGTGGCAGGAAAGACATTCATGTATGGATGTTCTGGTTTCCAGATGCACGGTGGTAAAAAACAACAACAATGACCCTTTGTCCAGTGGCGGCACTAGGGTTGTATGGAGAGACTGAACCATACCATATGACACTGTTGGAGGGAGGGGTGACTCCAGCTTTAGTAAAGCCACAGCCTTTGTCCCTATTCAAGCTGCAGGAGATAGAGTTGAATTTCTAACATGATCTGATTCAGAAGCTGCAGATTTCGATTATATCTCTTATAACCCAATCCTAGGCATAGTTAGGCACAGAATTCGACACTCTTATATGTATTGTGAAAAACCCAGGGGAAAAAAACCATATCAGGTCTATTTACATTACATGTCTTGCCGTGGTCTAAGAGAATTAGACATTCCAAAACAAGAACATGGAAAAATTACTGTTTGGACTACAGTCTCTAGACTCTCCCACTCAGCATGGGATAAATGCGGGTGTTAAGGAAGATATAATCCAAAAAGGAATGTTCCCAAACTCTGTCGAAAACTAATTTATTTTGATGGTGTTAGGCTTTCCTAGCATCAAATGTTTATATTATGTGTAGTGTACATTTTGTGGTTTGTTGTTAACTGCCATCAAGTCAACTTCAACTTATGGTGACCCTATGAATGAGAGACCTCCGAGTCATCCTATCATCACCAGCCTTGCTCAGGTCTTGCAGACTGAGAGCCGTGGCTTCCTTGATTGAATCTATCCATCTGTAATGGGATCTTCCTCTTTTCCTACTGCTGTCTGCCTTACTAAGCATTATTGTCTTTTCTAGTGAGTCATGGCTTCTCATGATATGGCCAAAGCACAACAGTCTCCGTTTAATCGTCTTGGCTTCTAGGGAAAGTTCGGACTTGATTTGCTTTAGGATCCATTTATTGGGCTTTTTTTTTGCAGTCCACAGTATCTTTAGAACTCTTCTCCAGCACCATATTTCAAATGAGCTGATTTTCTTCCTATCAGCTTTCACCATGGTCCAGCTTTCACAACCATGCATGGAAATTCGAAATATGATGGCACAGACCATCCTAACTTTTGTATTCAATCATATGTCTTTATACTTCAGGATCTTGTCTATTTCCTTCACAGCTGTCCTTCCAAATCCTAATCTTCTTCTGATTTATTGACTGCAGCCTCCATTCATATTAACTACTGAGCCAAGGTATGGGAAATCTTGAACCATTTCAATGTCTTCATCATCTACTTTAAAGTTGTATAAATCATCTGTGGTTATTATTCCCCCCCCCCCTTAATGTGCAACTGTAAACCTGCCTTTGCACTTTCTTCCTTGACTTTCTTCAGTAATCATTCCTAGTATTAGAGGAGCCCTCTGGGTGAGAATTCTAAACGCCCCTCCCTAGAGAACAAACTCCAAGGTTCCATAGGATGTTGCCAAGACAGTTAAAGTGGAATCATTATGGTATAATTGAGTAGTGTGAAAGGGACCATGGAGATAGGAGCAATCTACATCAAGCTGGCACTAAAACATCAAATTTTCAAAACAAGATGTGACTATAGGTTTCTTTTTAGGCAAAGGAGATTATCACACTACACTGTTATAGTGCTATTATTTCACTTTAACTTTTATGGCTGCCTCCTATGGGATCCTGGGATTTGCAGTTTAGGGAGGGGCATTTAGAACTGCCAGCCAAAGAGCTCTTAGGCCTCCCTAAACTACAAACCCCAGGATTTCACAGGAGGCAGCCATAGCAGTTAAAGTGGAATAACAGCACTATAACAATGTAGTATGATTTAAAATCTCTCCAGGAATTTTGGAGGCAAGTGCTGAGAAGCACTCAAAACATTTCTGATGAAAAATTGCCCAACTTTGATTTATTGACTGACCTTTGTGCCAGACACTTATGGGGGTACTTGCAGTGGAGATCTGGGGTTAGAATCATAGAACAGAATCATAGAATCATAGAGTTGGAAGAGCCTGCAAGGGCTATCAAGTCCAACCCCCCGCCATGCAGGAATAAACAATCAAAGCACTCCTGACAGATGGCCATCCAGCCTCTGTTTAAAAACCTCCAAAGAAGGAGACTCTACTACACTCCGATGCAGCATATTCGACTGTCAAATAGCTCTTACTGTCAGGAAGTTCTTCCTAATGTTTAGGTGGAATCTCTTTTCCTGTAGTTTGAGTGCATTGCTCCGTGTCCTAGTTTCTGGAGCAGCAGAAAACAACCTTGCTCCCTCTTCAATATGACATCCTTTCAAGTATTTAAACATAGCTATCATATCACCTCTTAACCTTCTCTTCCTTAGGCTAAACATACTCAGCTCCCTAAGCCACTCCTCATAGGGCATGGCTTCCAGACCTTTCACCATGTTGGTCACCCTCACCTGGACATGTTCCAGCTTGTCAATATCCTTCCTGAATTGTGGTACCTGGAACTGGACACAGTATTTCAGGTGAGGTCTGACCAAAGCAGAACAGAGCGGTACCATTATATCCCTCAATCTAGACACTATAATATATAGTTCTATAACACTATGATAATTTGTACTACTGTGTTCATTTTTTACAAATGCACAGGTTGATTATAAAAGTTAAACTATAGGAAAGAAGCACTGTGACCTCTTAGTGTTGGCATGGGCAAGAAGGTCACAGTGTAGTAGTGATATTTTAGAAGAGAAGAGGGGAAGGAGGAGAGGACATATTTATATAGAACAAATCATTGTTTTTCAGAAATACTTAGATATATGAGACCATGAACTGAAATGCTGAATGGAAGGAGTCAGTTAGTGCTGGGAGTTCTATGATAAAAGCTCTGAAAAAGGCAAAACTAAAATTCTTTCAATAAATAAATTCTGCTGCTATGTATTTGTACAATTACATTATAATTATAATGACAGGAGAAAACTTAAGTTCACTGCCTTTGGACTAACTCTAAACAACTGGCTCTAAGAGACCCAAAAATCATGAGAAAAACTTCCATTGTGGATAGTCTGAAAAGGCAGCTTCCTTGAAGTAGTATGGGCAAGCAATGCATCTCAAGATGAGAATGGCCTAGTCTTGCATACATGTCCCATAAGTGCCCACATCTCAGTCCCAAAGCCCCATTCCATTCAAACTTTCCTATTACTAAATTCAAAGACAGGACAAAGTTCAAAACTTGATGACCTTCAAGTGACATGCTGGCCTCCAGCTCTCTGCCAAGAAATCCATGCACATTGGAACTGCCTGCCTAACATTTCAGCTTTTAATATACAAAGCTTGATGCTGTGGGATTCTCTGCTATATTGGTAGCCTTTGCCATTCTATTCCCTTCCAATAAATGGCAAAAACAAACAAACAAACAAACAAACAAAACAAACAAACAAACAAAAAACACCAAAAACCAAAAACCCCAAACCCTCCATTGACAGTGAAATCATTCTGTCTCTGAGTCTTGGGAAGGTTGTCTTCCTGAAAGGCTAAAGTAAATTGGAGGTAAACTCACAACTGTTTCCATTTGTGTAGGGCTTGCTCTGTTCTATTAACTTTTTTCCTTTCATTCTGATAAAAATAAAATTGCCTGGGCAATATTGCTTTACTCCCTCCTTGTTGATCACATGGGCTCCGCATTCTGACCTCAGCAGAAATGATGCCTCCATCCAGGCTCTTGCAGGAAGCTGATTGGCTGATGGGGCATCGGTAGCAGCTTTAACTGGGATCCATTCCCTTCCCTGCACTACTTAGCACAGGGTAAGGAAGATGGCGCTACAATTGGTGTGGACCACTGGATTGGGCTGATCCAGCTGTGCAGCCAGCAAAAGAACTCGAGGTCACTCCAGAGTTTCTGGAAAACCCCTGGAGTTCTTCCCAACTTTGCTTAGTTTGGAGCAAAGTCAGATTATTGGCAAAAACAAACAAACAAATAAATAAATAAAAATGCAGTTCCTCCCCAGAAGTAGCTGTAGGTCGTCTGGACTGCCAGCATCAAATCTGGGGTGAATCTGCATTTTTTTTTTTTGCCAGTGTAGATAAGCCCCTGACTCTGATATTTTGCCCTAAGCAACATAATATGGTCTGCATAGCTACTCAGATTGAACTGACTGGATAATTGTCCAGACTTTTTCTTCAGTGAATGAGGGCTCAGGGCTCAGTCATAAGAACAGTGACTGGTAACAATGATCAGTTTTTCTGTTTCATAGAACTTCTAGGCAACTAAATTTTATGTTAATCATTGATTGCTTTGTTTTTGGATTGATATCTTTTTTCATGATTGCCTAAGAAAACCCTAATTCATGGGGTCACCATAAGCTGACAGGCGACTTGAAGACACGCATAGACACATATCATAGGCAATATGTCTGTGCCACTGTAATTTGATTACAGTGTATAATTGCTCATTTGTTTGTATATATTTGGTTTCAATTTTCTTCTTTTCCACTTAAAGGTTTTACTTGCTCACCACCTTTGTAGGTCCTTAACTTTTTAATTTGCTAGTCTGTGGGTCCCCACCCATGACTGTTTGATGGTACTAGAACACCAATACAGCTTTGGATAGGGCTGGGAAATTCTCTCAGACTTGATTTCACTGGGATCTTCTGAATCCTGTTTGAATTCTCATGCTGTCCACATTTCATTTTGCATATTTTATGTTGCATTGGACATAAGGGAGAATTTTGGGATATATAGACTTAAGAACCGAATACCAAAGTGTTAGCACCCCTAATGAGTCCCCATCTCCAGAAGCCCCCAAACTGGCTTATTAATAATTCAGCTTATTAATGTGGTCTTCCATGGAAAGAGCAGTGAAAGGTCAGGGACTGGCTGTAAGGAGCCCAAGAGATGTGCTGAAACCCATGCATCATCCAAAGGAAGGATTACTGACAAATTCCAAACTATGATGAAATTTGAGATCAAAAGAACATTGTCTCTACTACACACCTAAGTGGCTGACAATAGATGGTTGGAATAATCCTTTGTGTGAAGGTTTTGAACTTCCCTTCCCTGATCACCTAGACATCAGAAGAGGCAGCTCGAGCTTTGTGAATCCAATCATCAGACATTAAGGGCAGTTTGCAACACATTAGCATCTCGGACACCTACTGTCAATACCAGGAATTTTCCTGGAACTCATTGTGCAATCTTTAGAGACTATTGTTTCAACCCATGAAATATCCCCTCTCCAGGGCATATTTTTGGTATGAATACTGCCCAAAAACCATGCCTCATTGCACACAGAGATTCTTCCTGGTGACACCATGTCACTCTGGAGATTTTCACACGGGGCCAAAATGCCCCGTTACTGCCCCGCTACCTCCTCTCCCGTTCCTGCCACGGAATAACGTAAATCCTTCACACACTTACCTTAATTCTGCAGCAGGAATGGGCTCCCCCTCCCCTTGCTGGCCGGCTGTAAATGCAGCCGCCGTAAGGCTGCTTTTACGACCGGCCATCTGAAACGTTATCACGTTATCACGTGATAACGCTGGACGGTAAATTTAAAAAAATAAAACTCCCCCAAACATAAAATCAATTCACCATGCACAAAAACACTCTTTAAATCACATAATCAAAACAGGGAGGGTAAAATAAAGGGTGCCACTTACCTGGATGTCCAGATCATACCAGGAAGTGCTCGGAACAGACCTCCCCTCTGTGGTTGTCATTTCGGAACAGGAACGGGGCTCCTGTTCGCACACCTGTGATTGCGTTATAGCAACGGAACAGGAGGTCTATTCACGATGAAAAATCGTGATTACATTGTTCTGGAACAGTCACGGGAGTAGAATGGATGCAGGACAGAATGGGGTCAACGTCGTCCGAAAGGGAAAACCTTTCCCGACCCTGTTCTGTTCCTGCCACGGGTTATATAGCCCGTGTGAAAATCTCCTCTGTGTTAGCCACTCCAGATTCATCCATCCACACTGCCGGATTGTTCAACGACTTCAGGACAGATGTCATTATCACCCCAGAAATCTCCCTATCTACCCCTCTGGCAACCTCTCTTTTTTTCCATTCCTAGTGGTTTTGTGTGAATGCTTCTTGTATGAATGTGTGTGTGCTTGGTGTTATTATTTTATGTCTTCAATAAATATCATTGTTAATTCTTCATTTTGTGTTTTTGTGCATCTGTTCAGAGTTAGTACGGGTATACAAAGGTATAAAGCTCCCTCTCTCTGTTGCCCCCCCATTGCATTGCTAAGGTTGAGTTGCTGCTAATTTCCTCAATTTATTAGAAAATCTGTATTTTCTTGGAATTTCCAAGAGCTCTTTGGGTAACAATAGACCTCAGCCTAGAGAATAATACCATCATCTACTGAAGAATTCTGAAGACTGCCCTAATCTGTCACCTTGGATGCAGCTCAGTTTCTTCTTCTTCTTCTTCTTCTTCTTCTTCTTCTTCTTCTTCATCATCATCATCTCTTACCTGCCTCTCTCCATAGCAACAGAAAGAGGTGGAAATGGAAATATTTTGCTTATTTTATATTTTTAAATTTCTGTTTGTTAATCATGTCAATTCATGTTGCATGAATTGACATCCTTCTGCATCCTTCTGGGATCCAGGAAAAAATTAGGAGAAGTGCTGTTGGACACACACACACACACAGAGTTTGATCGAAGCAACCCCTCCCACGT
The DNA here is from genome assembly GCA_030847615.1 of Gambelia wislizenii. Lineage (NCBI taxonomy): Eukaryota > Metazoa > Chordata > Lepidosauria > Squamata > Crotaphytidae > Gambelia > Gambelia wislizenii. The sequence goes on along the minus strand of JAUMIR010000002.1, from coordinate 190,125,053 downwards.
CTATATCTAGATCATCTATAGCTATATCTATCAAATTACAAACCCAACAAAAATGTTTTTCATTCCTAACTTTGGATTATATCCATTTACTCATAAAGGCTCAACAGATCCACCAGTGAGATGGGGGTAAACCTAAATATTCCTCACTAAAAGGCATTTAAATAAAAATGATTCTGGATTCTGGATTCTTTACTGTCCAAAGAAGGACAAATGCCATCCCCAGACAAAAAACTTTCATTGTTGAAGGGCTTGTCTAGAAAGGCAATTTACGCCATCTTGCCCCCATCTTGGAGCCCTGTAGTCCAGAAACAAAGGGCTTTTGTCCCATTTTCCCCCTGGGCTGTCCTCATGACCCCCAGGGCAAAGATGGGGTAAAGATGTGGTAATGCCCATTACACTGTTTTTAAAAAATACCTGGTAAAATCTGCTCCAGCCAAAATAAAACATATCAAGCTCCGCGTGACCATAGGAGCTCAAACCACCATGCTGACCTGTTGCTGCAGCTGTTGTCTGCCTCTCTCTTCTGTAGTCAGGAGGGAGTCCTGCAGTATGTGACCAAGGCTGTTCACATGCAGGGGCTGTTGTTCACGTGCTGTGAGCCAGCTTCCTGGCTATGGAGAGGGTGACATGGATGGCAGCAGTGACAGCTGCAGAGACCATCCAGTGTGCTGGCCTAGACTCCATCCTGTTCCGTGAAGGTAACGTGGGAGCAATGGGCCAGATCTGTGGGCAGAATACACCGGCAGGGAGCCAGCATATTCTGATCCATGTAGATGAGCACAAAGTGTCACATTTCTAAACCTTATGATTGATGGAAATGGTAGTAGAAAGGAGCATAGTATGTGCACACAGTGTTGGCTGTAGGATGAGAAGAGAAAATGTGACTGTTTAGGGAGAACAGAAGGTAAAATCTCTTTCGTCTGAGCAATCCTTTGTCCTTCCAGGTCTCAAACACACAGTAATCTCCATACTTATTATGTTTCCCTGCCTTGCTATCAACCTATGACTTGAATTAATTCTAAAGTTTAAGAAGCCCCAGCTGTTACAGTGTAATAAATAAAATTAACACATCTGTTTGATCCATGTTTTGCATCTGCATTACAGAAAACAGATTTCTCAGCTCTAGGCTCTCTGCAAACAATGGCAGCACTTGGGGAGGGGATCAGACTTGAGACAGATAAAGGGCAAAGTTATTTTCCTGAGTGGATGAGCTGTGTCCCACAATGGTTGCAAACTGCAACATCAATTTTTAAAGAAATAAACTGGGGAGGAAGCTGCAAAAAGGAGCTTTGGGGGAATACATGTACCCTAGAAGCTGTACTTTGTTCACCCCTGAGCAACCCACATGACAACCTTCAAGGCATTTGTATATGTGAACACCGTTCTTCCTTCACGTAGTGTAAAACAGCAAGAAAATATAAAAATAAAACAAACTGGCTCAAATATAAAACAGCAATATATATGTATATATAATATAAAACAAACTGACCAAAACATGTAATCAAAATATACAAGATTACAAACAACATCAAACTAAAATTCCTAAAGCTTTGGAAAACAGAAAAGTTTTCAAGTGAGATTTAAAAACACCAAGAGAAGGAGTAGTCTGCAAATATTCAGGGAGGGAATTCCAAGAACATGAGTTAGATGTTTAATGGAAGTGATATGACTGGAATGCTCCACATTTTTCTTCTTTCTTAAAAAGCAAAAAATTAAATTGGAGGAGTGGTACAGGAAGGGAGTTCTCATTGATCTGAGCTGAATCCAGCCACAATTGAGTTTAGACAAGTTAAGTCACATTGATTTCAGTGGGTCTGTTCTAAGCATGACTAGGTCTGAATCCAGATCCTTCTTGCTGTGCCATGCCCCCAGTTCAAATCCTATCTAAAGGTTCCGTTAGCTGTAATGGGGGTGGGGAGATAGCATGCCATTATGCACATACATAGAATCATAGAATCATAGAGTTGGAAGAGACCACAAGGGCCATCCAGTCCAACCTCCTCCCATGTAGGAATACACAATCAAATCATTCCCAACAGATGGCCATCCAGCCTCTGTTTAAAAACCACCAAAGAAGGAAAGTCCACCACACTCTGAGGCAGTGTATTCGACCTCTGAACAGCTCTTACTGTCAGGAAGTTCTTCCTAATGTTTAGGTGAAATCTCTTTTTCTGTAGTTTGAACCCATTGCTCCATGTCCTAGTCTCTGGAGCAGCAGAAAACAACCTTTCTCCCTCTTCAATATGACATCCCTTCAAATATTTAAACCTGGCTATCATGTCCCCTCTCAACCTTCTCTTCTCCAGACTAAAAATGCCCAGTTTCCTAAGCTGCTCCTCATAGGGCATGGTTTCCAGTCCTCCCACCATTTTGGTCGCCCTCCTCTGGACACATTCCAGCTCCTCAATATCCTTCTGGAATTGTGGTGCCCACAACTGGACACAGTATTCCAGGTGAGGCCTGGCCAAGGCAGAATACAGTGGCACTATTACTTCCCTTGATCTAGACACTATACTCCTATTAATGCAGCCTAGAATCGCATTGGCTTTTTAGGTGCCACATCACACTGCTGACTCATGTTCAGCTTGTGGTCCACTAAGACTCCTATATCCCTTTCGCATGTACTGCCATCAAGCCAGGTGTCACCCATCCTATATCTGTGCATTAGAGCCGAAATGTATCACTTGGGTGCAAAACTATTTCACCAACAGTGACTGTCAGGCCAATCAATCGATTGATCAGTGCAGCAGTACTCTTCTACATTTCACATATGAAAACTGTGACATGTTTGGCCATGCAACATCAAAGTGTGGTCATGATGGCAAAATTTATTAATGAGGAAGAATGCACAAGATAGGACAATCTGCAATAATGTGCTTTTGCCTGAGCCTACTGGGAAGGATAAGATTCTGGCCCCTCCCCCACAAGTTAATGGAGTATGAACTACTTTTGTACTATGAACTCAGTTTGCAGCAATTGAATTAGGCTGAGAATGAAGGGGGGGAGGAGAAGGAGAGAGAAACTGGGATGCTTTGAAAGCAGCTGAAAACATGGGAAACAGAGGATTAACTGGGACTGTCCCTGCCAAATTGGGAAGTTGGAGGGTGTGGTGCAGCTTCAGATAGTGTTCCTTCAATATTCTTCTCTTTTCTTTGCAGTATATTAGGGCACATTTAGATGTCTCTCTGTGTTAGTAATTTTTTCCCTACAAAACTGGCAGCTTTAGTTTTGGAAGAAGTTGTTTGCCTGTTTGCAGCTGTTCCCTTTTGTAAACAACCTTGCTGCTTTGGTTGTGGTGGAAATCAAGAACTTGAAAACAAGACTGCCAACGGACTTTATCTGGTACAGAATGACCATCCAAAGAATTTGCATACCCTTGCAGACGGAGGGAGGGATGCCTTGGACCTGTAAAGCTGCTAACAGAGTTCCTTCTGTGAAACTCCAAGAGTGATTTCCCACTAATCCCTACCACTATTTATTTATTTATTTATTTAATTCATATGCTGCCTTTCTCCTGGAAGGGACCCAAGGTGGCTCACAAAATACCACATAAAATACAGCTTAAAACCATTACAAACATCACAATATAAAAATCTAAAATTACCTAAAACATATAACATTTAAAGGATTAAAAATAAACAAAATAGATATAAAAATAAAAACATACCCCAATAAAAGCCTCCATAAACCCAGCTCTGTATTAAAAGCCTGCTTGTATAAAAATGTTTTTGCCTGCAGACGATGGGAAAGCAGAGAGTGGGCCAGCCTAGCTTCCTGTGGAAGGGAGTTCCAGAGGGTGGGAGCAGCCGCCAAGAAGGGTCTCTCTCGCATCTTCACCAGATGAACCTGTGATGGTGGCAGGACTGAGAGAGAGCCTTCCCATGATGATCTTAGAACCCTTGCAGGTTCATACAGGGAGATATGGTCTTTTAAATAGTCTGGACCCAAGTCATATAGGACTTTATAGGTCATGATCAGCACTTTGAATTGTGTGCAGAAATGAACCAATAGCCAGTGAAGCTGTTTCAACATGGGAGTTATATGCTCCCTTTGACTGGCTCCAGTCAGCATTCTGGCTGCAGCATTCTGGACCCGCTGAAATTTCCAAAGGCAGTCCCACTACCATTCAGTTCTGTCTGAATAGAAACTGTATAGGCCAGCCTTTCTCAACTTTTTTTATCCTGGAGGAACCCTTGAAATAATTTTCAGGTCTCAGAGAACCCCTGCATTAGCATTATTCTATATACTGCTATTGCTTTCCCCAGGACCGGTTTAAGGAATTTTGGGGCCCCCTGCAATGCTTTACTTTGGGGCCCCCATATGTTTATCTCAGGTCAATGTAACCTAACCTATTCACCGTACAGGATGTTCAGATTATAGTAGGACCCCCGTATCCCTGGATTCATTATCCATGGGACACAAAACAGCACACCTACCATAGAGTCTTCCTAGAAAATGTGTCTTCCCTAGCCCTTTTCTAGGCCTTCCAAGGCAACTCTATGGTATTTTAAACCAGAAATCCCATTATTTTCATATTAAGGAGGCCAACACGGGGCCCTCTCTTGACCTCGGGGCCCCCTCTTGACCTCGGGGCCCCCTGCCAATGCTGATTTGGCAGACAGGTTAAACCGGCCCTGGCTTTCCCCCACAATCACAATCTCTTGAGGAACCTCTAGCAACCTCTTGGGGAACCCTGGTTGAGAAACACTGGTATAGGCTTTAAGGTGAGGAAGTCTTTATAGGGCAAAAGAACCATTCATTATTATTTTTTTCTGAGTACAGTTTCCTGAGTCCATGGAATCATGACATTTAATAGGCAGGAGTGTTGTAAGCAACCCCTTTTCTAGTCAGACACATTCTACAAGCAAGGAAGTGTTCTTTAAGGGTGAAATTGCCATAAAAGCAAAGTGAGTGTGCGATTCTTTCCTTTTTAAAAGGCTACATGTGTGCATATGTGGAAGATATTCTCATCCTCCAGTCCACTGCTACTCAAATATGATGGTCTGCAAGCCATTGGCTGACTGTCCGCAGCAAGTTTCCAGAAAACTATGGAAATACAATAAGAATATGGAACAAATACGAGACTAGCACTTTGGAAAGAAACGTGCTGGTCTGCCACATCAAATTGTCTGAGAAGCCTCCTGCCCGGCTAATTGAAGCTTTGAAGTTTGCAGTAGTTGCAGCCAGCTATTTAGAAGAAAGGGAAAAAGAATATGTGGCTGAGAGGAGAGACCCAGGATGTTTAAAAAACACATGGAGAGAGAGGGAATGCAAAAGAGTAGCTGTGACCATCCTGGCTGATCCATGACTATTGAGGAGTATGGTTGGAGCAGGGACTGGAAAACTTACCCTTTTACGATTAGATATCCAAAGTCCCCCATTATTGACAGGGATATTCTGGAAGTTGTGGGCCAAAAAAAGTAACCTTTCCAAGCTCTGATAGGGGGGATGGGGCAGAACACAATGAACACAATGGCCATTGAGGAAGGGCACTGAATATATGAAACAAGAAGATAGAGGATAAATGGATTATTAAAAGTGCTTACATTTAAATTTTATAAATTAATGAAGCCCAGTGTGTTATTTATTGAAATGTACAGTATTAAAGATCAGCATTAGGGGCTACCTGTAAGAAAATAAAACAAATACATAGTGCACTATTTAGACATTATCTTATTACAAATCCCATGGTAAGACAAAGCATGACCAGAAATATGATGAAACTGTTGTATCTTATTGGAATACATGACCAAATCTAGAGGCTTATCGCACTCTGAAGAAAAGTGGCAGGGCAGCAGGAATGTTCCATCTTCCCTGCTGCTTTACCACATGACGTCACCATTCTTCTGGCGTTCTTTTGTTCCGGTCCCATGGGAGACCGAGTTAAAATTGTGTCTTTTTGGTAATGAGTTTTTTTCTGGCTAGCAAAAAGACATGGTTTTGCCTTGGTCCCTCACATGACTGGAACAAAAAAAGAAGCACGTCACAGGGTAAGGCAGCAGGAGATGGAACATTACTGCTGTCTTGCCGCTTTTCTTTGGAGTGCAGTAAACCCCGTAAATTGATGAATTCTTAGAATTACAGTATTCACTTCTTACTGAAATAGACACAAGCATGTCAAATGGACTGAAAAAAATTATGGAAGATGATACTGGGATAACAACAGAGCTGAAGCTATAGCATAAATTAGAATAAATCAAAAAGAACCGTTTTGATAATATTCCAAGAGAATTTCTTAAATTTTCTTTTTTAACTTTTCAAAGCTTTATTAAATTTCTAGTGAATACACAAGTCACAACTACACTGTTTGAGCTATAGAGTATAGACAAGAAACCCCATTTAATTTAATTTAATTTAATTTAATTTTTCTTAAACTTTCTTAAAACTGTTACATCAGTGGTACATTACATGGGTGCATTTGGCAAGGAAAAATGCAGCATGTTTTTAGACAATATGACAAAATTTCATATTATACAGATGAGGGACATACAGACATTTCTGATTTATGGATACCCTAAGGTAAAACTATCACAGGGTTTTCTTGGCAAGGTTTTTTTTTCCCAGAGAGATTTTGCCATTGCCTTTCTCTGAGGCCGAGAGAGTGGAACTTGCCCAAGGTCATCGTGGTTTTCCATGGTTGAGCAGGGATTAAAATCCTGGGGGTCAGTTACATGGCAGGTTTTATTCCGATAATATGAGCCATTTTGACTTTGTGGCACATGTTCCCATGATTTTTATGCGAAAACAGGAAAGCTGCGGGATACATGTTCACACTAAAATTTTTAGTGAAATAAAATGGCACCAGACATAAATTATTGCATTTTTTTGTTCCCATGGGAGTGCTTTTACAGGGTTTTCTTGAAATGTCAATCAAGGCAGTGCATTTTTGATTTTCCACATATTTCCTTTAGGGATTCCCACCAACTGGCTTCCCATTGGTCAGTTTAAACACATCTGTGATTCTCGCTGTACACGCTGTGATTGGTTAACTCTCAAACATCAGCTCATTATTGCTCATCACCTTCTATTTTCCATTTTTTCCTTTGTATGTTTGCTACTAGCTGGCATCAGTGGAAGTAATTGCTCTTGTCAATTGCTGCTTATCTGTGATCGCTCTGCTAAGAGCAACTGTAAAGGCTATAGAGGAAAAGGATCTTCTATACCTCCTTAAAAAGGCACGCAGGAGATGCCTTATTGGAGAGCTAATACAGAGATCCACATGTGAGCAAATATCTAATATTGGACACATTGCAAGAGCCACAATTCTGTTTGGATTGCTGAATTACTACCCTGTATGCATGAAGAGATCTTTCGGGCATCAGTATGTGGCAGGAGATATTGGGTTTACCCTGCTGCAAGGGAATGGTGGGCGAAGTTTGTCATGCTAGTGTGGTCTGATGAAAGGTGATTTGTGAACTTCAGAATGAGAAGGTCCTTGTTTATGAAGCTTGTTGAATTTCTTTGGCCGGAAATTGCAAAGATGGACACAAACATGAGAAAGGCTATACCAGTGGAGAAACGCGTGGTGATTGCAATCTGGCTCCTTGGACACCATAATTTGTGCGGCACAGCAAGCAACTTGTTCAGTGTTGGCAAGTCTACCGTGTCTAAAGTTTTCATTGAGGTAGTTCTGACAATGGAGAAACTTTTTCTATCATGCACCATCTACCCGGGAAAGCCTAAGCAGGTATAGTTTTAAAGACAGCTATTCATTTCTCTTTACTTTTTAATAATACCTATTTAGAATCATCTCCATATGTCAAAACCACTTCCTCTTTAATAATCTTGTATCACATTTCCATGTGTACTGCTTATGGTCTTAGAGTTACTGTGCATCTTTTGTCAGAAATTTAAATGGGAGAAGTAGTCTCCAAGTATGCAGTTCATGATTTATAGTGTGGTTTTGTTCTGCCTTGTATTATCTATCGTCCCTGTGACAGTGTAACAGTAAGTTTAGCCAGCGTGCTGTGTTTTGAAAAACAACTGTTGTGGATTATAAAATAGTTATTTCTTATCTCTTTTCAAATAATGGAAGGATTTGCACAGATGGGATACCCACAAATAATTGCAGTGCTTGATGGATGTCATGTCACTCTCATCTCCCCTGTTAGGCAGGGGAACAAATACATTAATTGAAAAAAAAATGTTACTCTGTGTTATTTCAGGGTGTATGTGATCACACTGGACTCTTTGTTGATGTTGAAATAGGGTGGAGTGGGAAAATTCATGAGGCAAGAATGCTACGTAACTATTTTTTGAGACTATGGAAGCTGGTATCTATGTCCTTGAGAATCCAACGATAATACTTTTCAGTAAACAGACAGTCCCATTAGCATTAGCAGACAGGGCATACCCAATCCGAAAGTGGCTTATGACACCTTACAGAGGTAGATTAACACCTAAGAAAGTGCTTTACAATAAGCATCACAACAGAGCCAGAAATTGTATCAAATGTGCTTTTGGCCTCCTGAAATCTCAGTGGTGATGTTTAATGGCACCTCTTGAAGTAGCGGAGGCGAACATATGTTCAGTAATAAGTGCATGTGTTATACAGCATACTATTTGTGAGACAAAGGGAAGAGTATTAAATGAAAACCCACATGGACCTAACCATTACATTCTAAACACAATAGGGGCTCCCCTTCTGAATACTGAATACTGAGAGCAGGGGGAGGAGGTGCATGCTGCACTAACAGAATACTTTTGGTGCAAGAAGCACAGAACGTGATATAAAGTTCTGCATCAGATTATTTTGCATGACAATCCATATTATGTAATGTCACCCAATTTTCTGATTTGAATGGGTATTGTGTTACTCTGTAATACAAATTTTAAAAATGGAATGCCATTCCATGTTTTTATTGTAATGCTTTAAAGTATTTTAAGCACAACTGTTTACTGAAGTTTTAAATGCTTTCAGAACTTTTTATTACCTGTATTTACATCATGCGGTTCGACAGTCCACACAGCATAACATGCCAATGGTCATGCACAGTGATGAATGGGATGCTCCAACCCCCTTTACCATAGGTAGTGTTTTACATAATAAAGCATTTACACAAGCCTGAGAGGTAGTGTTTTGATAGGAAGGTGTACGTAGCATGAGAACCACTTGCCATGGGTCCTTTTTAACAGCCAATTTATTGCTTTGTATTTTTAAAAGCATGCAGTCCAGTTTATTACATTCTATTTTGCCATGCAATGGACTTATATTTGGAGTGTAGTCAGTCTTATTTACTTAAAATATCACTACACCATGTTACTGCCCCATTTCACCAATCATCATTACTCCTCTCCTGATTTTAAATTTTAAAAAAGGATCTTTAAATTCTTATTGGCTGGGTGTAATGGTAATCTCAAAAGTATATAAGGCCTGTTGTGCTACTTTTGTCATTGTTATGATGGCTGACCCTGTTAGAGGATGCAGGAGAGCGGCCAGGTGAATTGCCTACTGGCACACTGAAGAAACCACTCCCCTGTTGGAAAATGTAATGCAGCATGAAGGCTGTCCTGATAGATTTATGCAGTCCTCTGACAGGGGGACTGCATAACCACAACTTTTTTTTGCTGCTGCCTCCTCTTTGAGGAGAAGTGGCTACAATAGAACGGGCCTTCAGTGTTGTTTGAAATTTAAGATACTGAAGGCCTGTTTCTATGAAGCTCTTGAGGCCTTTGATGGGAGCCTATCACCCTGGAAAAGGCCCCCCTTCTATACCTTCCTCCACGACATGTGGGTAACAGCTGGAAGGCCCAACTAGCAAGACAGAAGGCCCGCTGATATGTAAAAACCCATTTCTGTTGCCCCTTTCCACACTTAATATATTTTTCTGCAGCACTATTGATATGCCCTCTTAAAAATTCCCAAACCTATATCTGCTTAATTTTAGGGATGAGAGGCTGTGCGCACAGAGTAGCTGTTATTGGGGACTCCTCTTCAGAGGATTCTGGTCAGGAGGGTACCCCAAGACAACAGGAAGCTGTACCTGCTGCAGGTTGGCATTGAGTGCATTTTTATGTAATGGCTAGAAATACCCAAAATCTTTAAATGTAATTAATTGCACCCTCTTATTTTTCAGATAATGCACTCATTGCTGTACCAGAGGGTGAGCCTGCCCAAAACCTGGTAGCAATCACAGAGGCTGTTGGTATGTATTTAACAATGTTGAAACTTAATATAGGTTATAATAATGTTGTAATAAAACTTGCAGTGGTACTAAATTTGTTTTATTTTTTTCCAGCTTCTCACCTAGAGTGTAGACTTGTTGCTTTAGAGAAGCAGATGCAGCACTTGGAGGAGCAAAGTGCAAGACAAACAGCTTTTCCATAATTGTGAATACAAAATAACATAAATAACTTTAATGTTTTATATTTAATCCTTAATGTTTGAAAAAAAAAGAAAGAAAGAAAGAAAGAAAAAGAAAAAGAAAGAAAAAGCTTACTTTCTTACAAAAAAAAAAAGTCCCAAACCACCGGTTGTTCAAGTACCTGTATCCCTTTTTGGACTCTCATATTGAATATGTTTACTCTTGTAAATAGTGTAAATAAGAAGAAACATTGTTAAAAGTAAAATATTTTTTATTACTACATCTGGTGTTGCCTTTTTTATTTGATCTTTAGAATAAGCAAAACTGTTTACTAATAAGAAAATTGTGCCTGGCCAATTTAATAACCTTATGTATTGAAAGAATCATAGGGTCACTACCTCTGGTTTCTTAATTTTTCTGCTAGGTCTAGATTTTACAGAAGGAGCACCACCTGTCAAATCTCCAACCTGACTATTACTGGGCGATGTAGACTGGGCTACAGGAGTGACTGTGTTTTGAGACTGTGGTGCTCTTCTTTTCCTCACCACCCTCCTCACAGTTGCACCCTGGGCAGTGAGTGCTGTTAATTGCTATACCATGGCTGCCAGTAAAGATGTCTGTTCCTTGAGATTAGATTCAAGCATCTCCCTGTGTCGCCTATGTTCCAAATCTTCAAATTGCATTCTCTCAGCATTGGCCTTGTCCAGCCTTTCAAATCTATCCTCCTCCTTCTGTGATAATTCATCTAAATGAGAAAGCATCTTGTCCATTAGCCTGGAGGAGTGTCTCATGACTTCAGCAGTGTCCACAAACTTCCTTTCCTTCCTTTTCTTGTTTATTTTGAGCCTTTCTGCTGGAGTCAACACAGCAGTTGGATTAGACATAACAGAAGCTGTTGAAAAAGTGGAATATAACATTAGTAAAAGGCAGAGTAACACATTTTAAAGATATAAAGTTTTCACTGAGCAACACTCTTTTACACTAATAACGGTAAACCACAAAAGGAGTGATTTTAAGTGTTATGTCACTATTGTTGGCATTCTGCTGTTGGCTACTCCAGATCAGTTCAAAATCAGAAGAAAATCCTTCATCTCCAGCATCATTATCAATGTTAGTGGATCCACTGGGAGTAGAGGTGTTTTTAATTTCCTCCATTAAATTAATAGTTACAGTCTGCTCCTCCCCCTCATGTTCCTCCAGTCATCATGAGTCTGTAAAGTACATATATAATGGTTAGTGTTTTTGCAAGTTTCAGTAGAAGAAAATTCAGTCTAAACATTAAAACTTTCACGAACTCCTGTCCTTAGCTATAGTAGCAGATAATAGTTTACATTTAAGATAGCATCTTATTCCAGGGATACTAATTTGGAATAGATTTTTTTTAAAAAAACAGTGCATTCTGCGAGGTGCTCATGGGCCCCCTTCTCAGCCTCCGGCCAAAAGACAATCACCTATGTAGACCTAAAATGTCATTGTCATAGTTACAAAGCACATCCTCAACTGTCCCCTTTATGGCTGGGATATGAATGATAAAGATCAGAGAAATCCAGATCTGCCATTGCCCATCACCAACCCAGCATGTTCAATGCATAGGTACTGTTGGTAACCCACAACTAACCCAAAGCAGCCAGTATGTATAGTTTGCCTATTACTTCTATGATAAATGTCGTCAGCATGATTACTTTCCCTTTAGAATAATATATGAAGGATGTGCTCCATGATTCAGGAGGCAAAGCAACCCTGACCATTTTATTATCATGCTTAAAAGCAAAATCAAACACCCTCAGACTTAATTCATAGTCCCATGCAGTTTTAAAAGGTTTTTTTTTTTGCTTGCTTTCAAAATAATAACAGAGTATTTTAAACTGTCCATTTGGAGTTCATGGTCCTATTTAAAACCCCTAGCATTTTTTCCCTCTTAAGTGGAGCCACAAGAACACAACGGTTGTCATTAAAAACAGGAGGAGGGAAAAGTAAAATGTTAAGGTGATGCACAATTTAAGTTTTTTAAAATCCAAAATAAGGGTAGATTGAAAAAGGGGAAAAAAATACAGTAATTACCATACCTTCCTCAGTATCAAAAAGGAGTAGAGATTCTGGCATCAGCTCCTGGACCTTTTCTCCAGAGCTGGAAAGGACTGCTTGTCCAGGCACAGGAATCAGTCCCCATTGTACAGATGAACTTCTTACAATTCTTTTGGGGTGCATGCTTGAATCCCCTCCAAATATTGCGTCCAGCTCTTCAAAAAAGGACATGGGTGCGACATCATTTCCACTTTTAGAGTTACGGTCAATCACCTCCTGGTATTTTTGATGCATTGTCTTGCTTTTTGTCCGGCACTCCTCCATGGTCCTGTCATGCCCTCTGCGCTGCATCTCTGCGGCTATTTTTTCAAAAAGATCAATATTTCTATGGCATGTGCAGAGCTGCTCCTGTACTTTTTCTTCCCCCCATAGGTCAAGCAAATCTACAGTCTCCACATGGCCCCAGGCAATGCCCCTGCCACCCTTCTTTTGTTGGACTTTGGAAACAGTCGCCATTTGAAAGGTGAGCAGAGATAACAATAGGTTGTTTATCCCTTGAAGATGGCTACAGAAAATGCACTGGTCGGGCAGGTAATTTAAAAATCCCATCCAGGGCAGTGCATGGGTAGTAAACACTCCCCTTGTCCCACCCTTGCCCACCTGGCATTTCTAGAAACCCAAAAAATTCGGGAAGGCTGATGCTGGATAGTTCACAAGGTCAAAAATCACAAGTATACAGAACTTCTTTTAAAATAACTAAAATCACTAAAGCTTCTACTGCATGACTTGTGGGTTTTTTGGCCCCTCTCCTTCTGAATACGGCGACTTTGATCCGAAAGATGTGTGAATTATTAGGAATCTGGGTGAATTCTTCTCACATTTCTTTTGCCGTGTAAACGACCCCCTGGTTTCCTGGAGTCCTAGTCCAACACTCAGAACCACTACACCATACTGGCTCTATTGGAATAGGATAAATTCAGATAATTTAAAACAGATTAAAGCTAAATGGTTATTCTAAAGAATTATGCAGAAACTCTCAAAACAGCTAATAAAGCTCATTGTTTTTGCCTGCAAGCTAAAGGGAGGGGGAAGATATTTCAAATGCATTACTGTCAATAATCAAATTTAACCATTGTGGTTAACTCTTCTTTTTTCCCCTTTTATTCCTTTCATTTTCCTCTTTGCTTCTGTTTGTTATTACTTTTGAATTCTGTAACATTTATGTAATACTTTATTTTTTTAAAAAAAATCCTAGCAAACAAAGAAAAACAATCCATGACTTATCACCTCACTGTCCTCATATATTTTCTTCCCCCGATAGGGGAGAAGAATGATATTAAAGAATGATATTAAAATGCATTCAGTGATCAACGTTACATATTTTGCTACAGACCATCTGGGAATGACAGCACTAGTGTTTTTTCAAGGGAAGTGAGATTAAATTTAAAACAACGCATTTCTTACAGCACAATATCTTTGTGCTGTTTATCAGCCATTGTGTAGGCTTTGACCTATTATCCTTTTGCAGTTGGCTTTTATGTCATTTTCATGTTTCCAAGTCAGGAGTGTTTTTTTATAATTGGATTCACACTGATATGTTGTCAACTGTATACAGCATTTGTTTTATAGTTTCCTCTGAAGCTTTGCAAGTTCATTGTGTGGGGGCTCACTAAACTATCGCAAGCGTGCCTTTGAAGTTTCTTGTCTCCTCACTCTTGGTAAGGAAAAGATGAAGATGCTGTCTGTGGGAATGGCCTATCTGGGAATGCCTTTCCATTCATGACTGTTTGCTCTTGGTTTTATATCACTCCCTTTAATAGCACAGGCAGGTGGTGAGCGCTGACAGAAAAGGCAACTAATGAGACCATTGTTTTTTAAAAATAAAGAGAGAGCAATTGGTATCGTAATGCTCAGAGGAATCTTGATGTTATGCAGAAGGTCCATAGTGTGTGTGTGTGGGTGGGAGGGAAATGCTCAGTCTGGACTGAGCATCTTCAGTAGCCACAGAATGCAGAATAACAAAATTAAAAAAAACCCAACAACCTGGGAAATGGGGCAGAGAGGGGAGATGAAATGAAGTATCCCAGAGGGCAGCATGTCTGGTGGGAATCTAGGAAGAATTTAACCTAGAATTTAATCTAGGAAGAATTTAACCTAGAATTAAGAATGTTGGCAACCAAAATAGTTGGCCGTCTGGAAGCCATGCCCTATGAGGGTGGCTTAGGGAGCAGGGCATGTTTAGTCTGGAGAAGAGAAGGTTGAGAGGGGACATGATAGCCATGTTTAAATATTTGAAGGGATGTCATGCTGAGGATGGAGCAAGCTTGTAGGACACAGAGCAATGGGTTCAAACTATAGGAAAAGAGATTCCACCTAAATATTAGGAAGACCTTCCTGACAGTATGAACTGTTTGGAAGTGGAATACACTGCTTCGTAGTGTGGTGGAGTCTCCTTCTTTGGATGTTTTAAAGCAGAGGCTGGATGGCTATCTGTTGGGAATGATTTGATTGTGTATTCCTGCATGGCAGGGGTTGGACTGGATGGCCCTTGTGGTCTTTTCCAACTCTATGATTCTACCATGGAGGAATGGCTGTTGGAACTGATAGGTCATTTAGTGACATTTCTCAAAGACTGAAAACCCCATATAGACTTTTTGCAACAAAAAAAGGAAGGAAGGAAGGAAGGAAAAAAGACAATGACTTTGTAATCTTTGGTGTTGATGATTAGAAAAAATTAGGACTTTATCACACAAAAAACTTTGTAATTCCACTATTGAGGAAAGCAGAAACATAGTGGCATGATTACAGTAACTATTGCATCTCACCTTAATTGTGAGATAGTACCGCTATGGAATTATTGCAAAACCACCACTACCAGTTTAAGAACAAGACTGAAGCTCATGCTACAGTAACACTTGTCTTTGCATTTCCCTGTGATGACAGAGTATTAGCACTTTGTGCTGGCCTGTGCATGTGCCTTTAAGAAAATTTTTCTCTGAGATTTTGCATGAGTGAGATTTTGGCTGTTCTCACAAGAAGACATGACTTCACTTAAAAACACCAAAAACACATACATAATGAAAGAAATTTACAAATAAACACTTAAACAAAGATTAAAAGGTACTAAGAAAAGGCGACAGTTCATTCAAAGAGCATCCTGTAGGTCCTCTTCACGTTCTCACCCAGACGTTTAATTATGTGTTCTCATTGGGAAAGGCGAGGGGGAAAAGCAGACCACTCATTCACATTATAATATTGTGATTACAGCAGGATGTGATTTTTACATGCTCATCAATGCTGCAAAAAAAGCAATGTTGAGGGCTATTCCTGGCTTTTGCCCATCAATGAAAAGTAGTGCGTAATTAACAGGGGAAGCACACACTGACCATGGGAAGATGATGACATCATGTGATCATGGGAACCTATTTGTGTCCTATTGTGTTGTAATTATGCTATTACAGTCCCGTCTGATAAAGTCCTAAACCATTAAAAGAAGATAATATGCTGTAATTTCTTGGAGAGTGAGGTATGAATAATTATATGAACATATAATTGCCAAAAGGAAGTCACTTTTCCCTTTCTTTTTTCTTTTATTTTCTTAATTTCTGTACTTTTTAATGCTTCCTAAAACTTTCAATAAGATTTTTTTTAAAAAAAAGAACAAAGGAAAAATGGACGTTAGTAGGGCTGAGGTCATCATGCTAAATTTTCTGGAGAAAAAGGCCAATTCTGAAGGGGTACGTATTCTCACAGCTTTCCAGTATAAGGAGTCTGCTCATTTTGTTGCCTTCGCTGTAGTCTTTTAAAATTTCAGGCCACTCATTGTTTGGTTTTGCCTCACCACATGATAGCTGCAGGGGGAAGGAAAAAAATCTTAATTTTGATAGCATCTCCCCAGTGGGTTTCCCAAGCGAAGCTTGTGGCTCTGCTTTGGTGAAGATGCTGAGAATTTACTCACAGATTTCTTGCTTGCTCAGAGAAGGAAAGTTCTCCGAACAATCTGTAAAATGATAATGGACATTGAAGCAGTATGTACCTGCCTGTTTAACATATCTTATGTCTTTCATTGGGTGCTGTAGATCTTGACTAGGGCTGGGGAAGAGTGGCATTTACAATACTGCATCAGCACCTTTGTCAGCCCTGCATGGGGAGTAACGGTAAGGCAGCTCAACATTTGACTGTTATGCCTAGGACAAGCTTACTTTATGAAGAAACCTTCATACACTGTAATTGCTTAATTTGCATTATTCATTTATATTCTTGTAACAGACTGCCTTGGAGAAAATTGGACTGAAAAAGCAAATGAATTTAAAATTCATTTTAAAAAAATGAATGAGATACAAAAAACAAGCTCCTTCACAGCTTTTCCCACAGTTTTTTTTAAAAAAACAGCAAAGCGGGTGCACATTCCTGCTTGTTAGGACCAGCAATGCAAGAGGAAGTACAAAACTGATTTGTTGGGAGAGCACAGGGGCAGTGCTTGTTAACAGGGCAAGGACCCACTGCCGCCATATTGGATTTTTGCCTTAGTGAGCAATCTCTAGTGATGCTTCTGGGGCCAAAAACAATGTTAAGACATGTCATTGCTGCTGCTGCACAATGCCTTTACTACAAGGTACTCCATTCCCTCCCCTCATATAGATGGGCCCTGTGTATAGAAGAGGATTCTTCCAGTGTTATCTTAATAGGTCTTACTCACAAATGAGCCCCTCTTCATTCAACAAGACTTGCATCTAAGAGTGGTTAGGGTTATAAAGCCAAAGGCAATTCCCATATTTTCTTAGGAGTAAAGTCAGTGGAACAGACTTTCAAGCTTATACAGTTGGATCCCCATAACCGTGGGGGTTCGGTTCTTGGACTTATCACGGATACTGGATATCATGGATAACAACAAACCCTATTAAAATAAAGGACTTCTGGTAAAACTATACCATAGAGTTTGTTGGAGAACCTATAAGATTTTATTTTATTTTTTATTTAGTTATTTATACCCCACTCTTCAGCCACAAGGCTATCAGAGCGGCTTACAAATTGTTTTAAGCAATAGCAATTTACACATTAAGCAGTTTCCAATGTGTGTTAGCTAATTGTCCCCACAAGCTGGGTACTCATTTTACCGACCTACGAAAGGATGGAAGGCTGAGTGAACCTTGGAGCCGGCTGGAATCGAACTTGCAATGTGGTGGCTTGCAGTACTGGCATTTAACCACTGTGCCACCAGGGCCTCTCTAGGCATTTTCCAGCATGACTCTATGGTATGTGTCCCTATTTTATGTCCCACGGAGGACTGAAACCATGGATATTGATTTTGCATATATGGGGGTCTGGTTGTATAATTAGGATAAAATTGTATTTGCATGGATACATTGTCACGACTGGTGGGGCTCACCCACCATAGCTGAGCTTGCTATTGTACCTCCATGCTGCTCCATGGCCAGTCAGCACATTTACATTTTCTTTTTAAAAAAGAAGCTCATAATTTGCCAGCATAGCCATTGATTGCAGTGCCTGCATGGCCATGGCACACAGTAAGATTCTCCACATTGGGTTTGCCAATGGCACACTATAGCCAGGACCCTCTTGGTGATGTACACCAGTATAACTGTTATGCTATTGTCAGTACTTTCTCAAGTGGTGGGTAGCAGTTGGAGGGAAATGGCAACAAATGGCATCTCTGGCAGGAAACAAAGCTGTCCTGTGGCTCACAAGCTGCTTTCATTGTGCTCCCCATTGCCTCAGCATCTGCAGCCATGTTACCTCTGCTACTGGAGCACGGCCCATGCTGCTGCTGCTGCCGCTGCTGCCGCTGCTGCCTCCTCGTGGTCTCAGTATTTTGGGGGAAGGAGAGATTTCACACTTTTCCAAGTTGAAGCTCTAACTAATCCAGTGATGGCAAAATTAGAGTGGGAGAGTCTGCAAGACCTGAGCAGGGCTATTGAAGATAGGGTGGCTTGGAGGTCTCTCATTCATAGGGTCACCATCATTTGATATTGACTTGACGGAAGTTACCCACAAAATTGATATTAGCCAATTTTACAAGCAAGCAAAATCAGGTCTTTGGTGCACAAGGGAATTCCTATAAACAATAACATCAAACAACCTTTCCTGGCCTTTGCACTGAACCAGGCCAGTACTTCAGTAGTGTTGGAGAGTTCAAGGCAAACACAGAAAAACAGATCAGTGCCTCATTTCTCGTGGTTAACACCAAAGTTCTAGAAGTTGTCCATCTGGGGATCGCAGGCTGAAACAAAAGCATAGTCCTCTCAGGATACCTCTGCAGCAGCTAGCAATGTGGGAAAGTATTTCTCCAGAACTGCTCCAGAGAGAATCAAATAGCCTGCTAGTTGTTGTTTGGTTGCTACTCCCGGCATACACAAGCAGTAGCTATGCTTGCTAAGGCTATTGGGCACTGCAGTCTAACAACATCAGGAGGGCTGAATTTTGCCAACCCCGACTCTAGAATAAAATGCTTTGCCTGCATTATGGTCACTTTCCAGACGTGCCAGCACTTTCACACTCCACATTTTGCAGGGAGTAAAAACCACTCATTGCTACTCTGTGTATGTGTAAGATCAGTGCTTCCCACAGAAATGTGCAGAGGTGCAAAGATATGCAGAGGGCACCACAAGCACCACAAGCATAAGCTATCAAGCCAATTATAAAAATTGTTTGCTTTGGTGCATCTTAAAACCAGAATATGAAATTATCCTAGCATTGTTCCTTCCCTTCTGACTGAAGCTGCTTTCACAGATATTTTTCTACCTGGGGCAGAGAAACAAAATGGAGCCCTCCTACAACCCAAGTAAAGGTATCTAGCATCTAAACCTAGCCAAGTTTTTCTAGCTCATGAGGCTAGAAATCCCACAAGCACCTTTCTCTGTCCTTGACTGTAAAAATAAAATAAGCAACTAATAATTTGCTGAGAACCAGCATGGTGTAATGGATTGAGTGTTGGACTAAGGAGATTATCAGATGAGCCTCTAAAACCATTCCTGTCCCACTAAATTTTAAAGCATAAGTGTCCTGTGACAATAACCCTTTTTATCACACGTTGCTGTAATAATGAGAAAGAGCAGCCCCAGAATATTGGAGCACAAATGCTAGTGCTGTTTACTTCCAAGTTCGCTGGGGTGTGAGATCCTGGCGGTTCTTGCAAGAAGATGTGAATGTGCTTAAAAGTCTGAAAACAGCTAAATTAAAAAATAAATGAATGCAAAAGCACTGAAACACGCTTAAAAACTTGCCTGCAAAATGGGGAGGTTCATAAAAAGAGTGTCCCATACCTAGTTTTCACATTCCCACCCAGAAGTGTTCTGGCAGGGACCGCCCATTGATGCTGTATTCACGAGAGCAGAACGGTGCATGGTTTCAGATGCTTGCAATTCCGTGACAAAAACTCCATGACAGATCAATTGATGGCTTTGGACCGTCAATAAAAAAGAATGCCTTATTAATGATCGCATAACACTATAGCACAATGTCATGTGATACAGCTGCCCTTTTGTGTTCTTTTGGTGTTGTTATCACACCATATTTGCTGTGTCTGATAGTCTCCTATGACTCTGGACACCTGTCTTATCCATGGAAACCATTAGGGCAACCTTAGGCAAGTCACACTCTCTCAGCCTCAGAGGAAAGAAAAGGCAAACTCCCTCTGAACAAATCTTGCCAAGAAAACCCTGTAATAGGGTTGTCTTAGGGTCACCATAAGTCGGAAACAACTTGAAGGCACAAAACAACAACAACATTTTTCTGCCCTTTTCTGACAGCCCAAAATTAGATTCTTGAAGCAGCCATTGCTCTCTGCCTAATGGTTGGGCTACTCCTGGATGTAGGAAACAGAAAGAAAAGAGGGTGCAGGAAAACTATGGCCTGGATGAATCACACCTCTCTCTCTTTCTGGCTTTTCTTCGCAAACGAAGATTCAGGAAGGACTCATCCTGCGCTTTCTGCAAGCACGCTGATGACTAAAAAGGCCAATCTGAGATAAACAAGTCCGGTTGCAGAAAGCACAGCAGAAGGTCTCCTTGGGTGATGTTTCCGGGTTGTGATTCTTTCTGCGTTGTCATTTCTCTTCAAGACTTGTTCGGCGTGAGTTCTTGAATAAGGCTGCAGCATTGTGGATAGTGCGTCTCCATGCCTCCCGATGTGAGGCCAGGGCGGACCAATGTTGGTGATCAATTTGGCCGAGCCTGAGATGTTGTTTCAGGGAGTCTTGTATCGCTTTTTTGGAGCGCCCCTCTTATGCTGACCAATACAGTCATAATGACACAACCATTCTGGCCAGACCTTGTTCCTACATTTAGGCACATACATTATACTCTTCTTACTTACAGCCAGAATGCAGTGTGTTTGCTTAATTGTGAATGGCTGTACAATTATCCCCACATCCCTTCAAGTGTTGCTGAAGTAATGTCTTGCAAGTTCTCTCAGCATGAAAGATTAAACCATTCTTTGTACTACATCAGGGCACCTTTAGAGGTCTCTCTTGCACCAAAGTAGTGGTTAACATTCTTGAAAATTTTGTTTGGTTGTCTGCAGCTGTTCCTTAAGTAAATAAAGTTGTTTCTCAGGTTCTGGCAGAAATCAATAACCTGAGAGCAATATAGACTTTCTTGGCACAAGATGTCTGTGCAAGAGGATTAGGCAGAGAGAGTCCTTGGAGATATAAAGCTACCTGCGAGCAATAATTTCTTATAGGACAGGAGAAACAACCCCCCCCCCATTACTACCATAACCAGCCCTTGTCCGGCCTGAGAAGGTTGAAAAGGACAGAGGCATCATGGTGAGTCTGTTCATTCTGTTTTCTTGATATAGGACTTTATTAGATGAGCCCCTTTAAATGTCCTTTTGCTGGCATAAAAAAATCCATGTTTATGCCAGCAAAAGAACGCCCCCCTCCACCACGCTTACTTTGCTTTCCCGGCAGAGGCCTCCCCATCCCGTGGATTCTTGTGAGAAGATGCTTGTGCAGGAAATTAAAAAACAAACAAATAAAAAGTACACAGAAAACGTTTTTAAAAAGCACATACACACACTTAAATACTTACAAGTAACCTGGGAGGGTCATAAAAAGTGCATCACTTACTTGGATGTTGCAATGTCACCTGGAAGTGTTCGTGCTGGACTGGCCATTCATGCTGCTTTCACGTGAGTTAAATGGCGTGAGGTTTCACGTGCTGGCAATGCTGGCATTAAAGCACCATGGGGGATTAATTGACGGCTTCAGCCGTCAATTAAAAGTATGGGTTTTGGCAGGGACATAAATGCAAAAGGGCAATGTGGTCTGGTACACAAGCCCTTTTGCATGTATGTGGCGTTGTTATGATGCCATATTTAGTGCATCTGATAAAGTCCAGACTCCAGCTTCCCCCAGTTCTTGAAACCATGTGACATTTACTAGACAGGATTGTAAGCAACCACTGTTCTAGCCAACCACATTCTAAAAGACAGGACGTGTTTCCAAAGGGTGTAATTGCCTTGGAATCAAAATAGGCTTGTGGTTGTTTTCTTTTTAATCGTCTTCTTATCTGCCTGTGTGAACATTCTCTCAAAGCTTTTCATGCAAAAGCTGGAGTTTATTTAAGGGAAATTATTATAAAGGCATACTGAAGCCATCCATAGCTGAGCATTTGCAGGATGATGCTCTGAGGACCAGAGCATCACCCTATAAGTGCTCAGTATTAGAAGGCTATTATAGTAATTTTTCATGTTATAGTCAAATAGTTTCCCAAGCTCTCCTTTCACATACTTCAAGCTAATGTTAACATCTTTAAACCATTTCAAAGCTTGCTCCCAGTATACTGTGTGACTGATTAATCACCATGGACAATACACAAGAGGGACCTGCAACAGTTACACAAAATTCACACATCCCTGTTATATTGCTGGGGCACATGTAATCTTTTCTTTGCTATGGTTTTGGCCCACACTTGGACTTAGTAGTTTTGCATTAATTTTCAAGAAATTAAGCCAAATATTAGAGCAAGTAGCCTCATTTCCCACCTTAATTTATAAAGTACCTGCACATTTCTAAACTTTATAGTGGCAGAGGGAGGAAAACTGGAAATATTTGAGATAAAGCACTAGTTTTCCTGATCATGTTATCGACTATGTGATTCCAGATTGTTGGAGTTCCAGACATACTGCCACCATTTTCCAGAGAAAGCAAGCATAGATGATGCTATGTGGACAAGCAGCCATTGTCTGGTTATGCTGAGGCACTGGATGTCAGCTATCATTCTCAAGGAGACAGAATATCAGATGTTTAATAGCCAATCTGTTTTGGGCTTTAGTGTACAACATGTTCTGCAAAAGTCTGTGAAACCTTTGAGCATGTTTCTCCTGGATTCAGACTTCTTCCTAGATGCTCAGGTGGCTGTTGTGCCAGGTAAGTCCATCTAAGTCCAGCTAGATTCTAGAGTTTTACTTCGGCTGATGGACCAACCATGTCTCTACCTGTAAAACAGGGATTTGGCTACAGTAAGACATACTTTGGTCATCTCCAGATCAGATTACTGCAACACACTCTGCATGGTGCTACCCTTGAAAAGAGTTTGGAAATCAGCTAGTGAAAAATGCATCACCTGGGATGTCTTTCTGTGTATTTTTCAGACACCATGCCAATAATGATATCAGTTCCAGTGGCTTCCAGGTCTGTTTCCAGGTGCTAAAGTCCTTGGCCCAAGAGACTGCTTTCTGGCCTCTCCCACCTCGACAACACCAGCAATTTTCAGAGGCCCCAAATGGTTTCACCATTCATACTTCCTAAGACCCAGTTTTAAATATTATAGTACCCACTTGTCTTTTCTCTCTGTCTCAGTTCATTCTTCCTCTATCCCTGGAGATTATTAGACGTGGCAAAAACCACATCAAAAGATCACAACGAGAACAGGAAGGGGTGAGATTATCAGATGACAACATCCTCCAGCATTCCAGGGGCAGCTGTGAGTAACGCATCTCTTTTGATTAGTGGCTTGTCTCCATCAATAAAAAATGGGTGCTTCATCCATGGCAGTGCTACACCCCTGGAATGGCAGAAGGATGCGGGCATCTGGTAAGGTCACCCTTTCTGTTCTTGTTGTGATCTTGTGACCCAGTTGGGAATGAAATTTTTTGGCACGTTCCCCCACGTCTGATAATCTCCCCTGTTTCCTTACTTCCCTGGAAAGTTCCCTGATTTCCTCCTGAAAGCAATCACAATTCTTTTTCCTTTCTTTGTTCATCCCCAAAGTTACTGATCCTTCTTTTTTTTAACTGTTCTTTTTTTCTATTTTTATTTTTTTTACTTTTAATTTTAAAACAATAGCAAACACAACAGTTATAAATAAGCTAAAGCATATGCTACAAATAATCTAAAGGATATGAACATGAAACTCTCTCTCTCTCTCTCTCTCTGGCTTTTCTTCGCAAACGAAGATTCAGGAAGGACTCATCCCACGCTTTCTGCAAGCGCGCTGATGACTAAAAAGGTCAATCCGAGATAAACAAGTCCGCTTGCAGAAAGCACAGCAGAGGGGCTCCTTGGGTGATGTTTTTGGGTTGTGATTCTTTCTGCGTTGTTGTTTCTCTTCAAGACTTGTTCGTCGTGAGTTCTCAAATAAGGCTGCAGCATTATGGATAGTGCGTCTCCATGCCTCCCGATGTGAGGCCAGGGCGGACCACTGTTGGTGATCAATTTGGCCGAGCCTGAGATGTTGTTTCAGGGAGTCTTTGTATCGCTTTTTTGGAGCGCCCCTCTTACGCTGACCCATGGCGAGTTCACCGTAGAGTAGTATTTTTGGGAGGCAATGGTCCTCCATCCTAGAAACGTGCCCTGCCCAGCGCAGCTGTGTTCTCAATATCATGGCCTCAATGCTGGTGATCCCTGCTTGCTCAAGGACAGCAACATTCGTCACATAGTCAGTCCAGTGTATATTTAGGATTGTGCGTAGACAGCGCTGATGAAAGCGCTCGAGGAGTCGTAGGTTCACTCCATTAGTTATTAGAAAGGGCTCTGAAAGAGCATCGCCCTATCTGACTTGACCATGCTGGCCCTCGTGTAGCAAGATAATCATTTTAAGGAATTTGGGGGGACATCCTAGTCTTTCCAGGATCTGCCATAGACCTTTTCTACTTACAGTGTCAAAGGCTTTGGTAAGGTCGACAAATGTTACATAAAGACCCTTGTTCTGCTCCCTACATTTTTCTTGCAGTTGCCTAAGGGCAAATACCATGTCTGTAGTACTCCTATTGGCTCTGAAGCCACATTGGCTTTCAGGGAGAAGTTCTTCTGCAATAGCAGGAACTAATCTGTTCAGGAGTATCCTTGCAAGGATTTTTCCAGCAACAGAGAGCAGTGTTATGCCTCGATAGTTTGAGCATTGGATTTTGCTCCTTTTTTCTTGTACAGGGTGATGATGACTGCATCTCGGAGGTCTGATGGCAGTTCCCCTTTTTCCCAGCAATTCACAAGGAATTCGTGGAATTTTTCGTGGAGTGCATGACCTCCGTGTTTCCAAACTTCAGGTTGGATTCCATCAATCCCAGCTGCCTTGCCGTTTTTCATCTGCTGTATGGCCTTAAGGGTCTCGGATGGGAGAACATGAAACAACGGCAGCTAAAAAGGCCAATGCGATTTTGGGCTGTATCAATAGAAGTATAGTGTCTAGATCAAGGGAAGTAATAGTGCCACTCTATTCTGCCTTGGTCAGACCTCACTTAGAATACTGTGTCCAGTTCTGGGCATCACAATTAAAAAAGGATATTGACAAATTGGAGCGTGTCCAGAGAAGGGCAACTAAAATGGTGAAAGGTCTGGAAATGATGCCTTATGAGGAGAGACTTAGGGAGCTGGGTATGTTTAGCCTGGAAAAAAGGCGGTTAAGAGGTGATATGATAGCCCTGTTTAAGTATTTGAGGGGATGTCACGCTGAGGATGGAGCAGGCTTGTTTTCTGCTGCTCCAGAGACTGGAACACGGAGCAATGGATGCAAGCTCCAGGAACAGAGATTCCACCTCAACATGAGGAGGAACTTTTTGACAGTAAGAGCTGTTCGGCAGTGGAACACTCTCCCTCGGAGTGTGGTGGGGTCTCCTTCCTTGGAGGTCTTTAAACAGAGGCTGGATTGCCATCTGTCAGGGATGCTTTGATCAAGGGTTGGACTGGATGGCCCTCGTGGTCTCTTCCAACTCTGCAATGCTATGATTCTATGATTCTATATACCTCAATTTTTCTCACATCCTTCTGTGGTTTCCCCATGTCTATTTCAGATTGTAAACTCCTTGGACTACAGACCTATCATACCTATTCCTTATGAAGCACCATGTACCTATGTGGTGATTCATATCAATACAGATGATGTACAGAGATTTACAGATAGACTCATTCTAGCAGAAGTACTCAATCCTCCTAGTACTCTTTTAATCTCTTTTAATCTTTCCTCTTTCTTTTGCCTCCATTTTTCTTTCTTGCTGACCTTCGAACCCTCACCCCAGTAGCCATACATTCATGCATTTTAACAGAAACATGACCTCACCATTCTTTTTTGACATTTTAAGGGGCTTTGACAAGGGAAGTATCACATGGAGCTTCCTGTAGGCCCTGTGGAGAAATTAATTTCTCAGACCTATCTCTAGTGTTGTCTTTCAGGAGACCTTTCACACTACACAATTGTAGCACTACAAATATCAATTTAACTGCCATGGCAACAACCTACAGAATCCTGGGATTTGCAGTTTAGGGATGGGCATTCAGAATTCTCAGCCAGAAGGCTCCTCTGGGGCCTCTGAGCAAACTACAAACCCCAGGAGGATTCCATAGGATGTAGCCATGCAATAGTTAAAGTGGAATCACTAGTGCTATTATCGTACAGCATGAAAAGGCCCCTGTTTGTTAACATCTGAAAGTTCAGTTGATCTTTGATTTGAAATCTCTGGTCTTTGTGTTAAGCTATCTACATTACATTAGTGTGTGTTAACTGGCTTTAATGTTATTATAAACTGTCCTGGCGACTTTAAAGCTGAAAGTTGATCTAAAAATAAAGGAAATTAATAATAATGAAATACTGTGCTATATCCTTGAAGTTTTGCTACAGCCTTCAACAAAAGTTAAGACCATCATTCTGTATAACTAACCATCTTCCACCTTCTGTTGTGTTACTCCTCTCTTTAATTCCCTGAGAGGATGAATACGCCACTCTCTTTATTCATTGCCTCTGATGGTCAAGGGACCTCTAATTTGTTTTTCAATCCTCAATATCATGGGGAAGGTGTGAGAAGAGCTCTTGGTCAGTTGGTCTCACCATACTTTCCTATCCTGCATCTGCTTCTTAAATCATCTAATTACAAGATACATAATTGCCACTTTTCTGTAGATTGAAAATAACGCTGCACCTTGTTGCAGGGGCTGCTTCCTTGATGAACTGGCAATATGTGATTGCACTTACCCCAGCTACAGGTTCTGCCACAGCACAGATTATCTCTTTGGGAATCAGATACCTTTGGCAAAATCCTCTTGGAGTGTTATACTTGTGTAATTCCTGTTTATGCCAGTGGTTGCAATGCTTACAGTCTTGTTTAAGGAGGTATTCAGTAGTACCTTATGCAAGCCATTTCCTCATTTGCCTGCTGTGTGCTGGTCCATGGGCACAATTCCACTCTCTCACCCACAACCAGAACATTCACTGGAATAGCTGAGAAGCTACTAACCACATAGTGTCATCCCAGTGGCAAGGCCTCTCTCCAGGTAAATAGTCCTAAAGTTTTCTCACACATGTCATATTTTTCTGCCACGAACCAGTGATTCAATACCTATTGCTGTTGTGCCAAGCCAACGGCGTTATAGGAACAAACTCATTGACTTGAAAAGCCTGTTGGGAAGATTATTAAGATATGCCATTCACGTTCCCATATGTTTCACATCAACAGTTTCTTACCTGGCATCCTGTGATAATTTGTTGGGCCAGGACAAGAGATGGCACAGAATACCTGGGACCAAAAATTCAAATGGTATACCCTACTTTATAGTAATTAATACATAGATAGTTGTCGACCTCACCAAAGCCTTTGACACTGTAAGTAGAAAAGGTCTGTGGCAGATCCTGGAAAGACTAGGATGTCCCCCCAAATTCCTTAAAATGATTATCTTGCTACACGAGGGACAGCGTGGTCAAGTCAGATATGGCGATGCTCTTTCGGAGCCCTTTCTAATAACTAATGGAGTGAAGCAAGGTTGTGTTCTTGCACCAACTTTATTTACAATCTTCTTTAGCATGATGCTCCAAAGGGCTATGGCAGAGCTTGAAGAAGACGACGGCATCTATATACGCTACCGTACTGATGGTAGCTTGTTTAACTTAAGCCGTCTGAGGGCTCACACTAAGACTCTAAACTATCTAGTCCGTGAGCTGCTCTTCGCCGATGCTGCTGCCCTTGTTGCCCACACAGAAGCAGCTCTGCAGCGCCTAACATCTTGCTTTGCAACAGCTGCAGAGCTGTTTGGGCTAGAAGTCAACCTGAAGAAAACAGAAGTTCTTTACCAGCCTGCACCACAGGACGAACACCACCATCCCCACATTGCTGTCGGCAAATCTGTGCTCAAGTCCGTTCAGCAGTTCACCTACCTGGGAAGCATCATCTCCTCAGATGCCAAGATTGACAAAGAGATCGATCACAGATTAGCAAAGGCATATAGTGCATTTGGAAGACTTCACAAAAGAGTCTGGAGCAATAAACACCTGAGGCAAAGCACAAAAATCAGTGTGTATAGAGCCATCGTACTGTCTATCCTCCTTTATGGATCTGAAACATGGGTCACCTATCGCCACCACCTACGACTCCTCGAGCGCTTTCATCAGCGCTGTCTACGCACAATCCTAAATATACACTGGACTGACTATGTGACGAATGTTGCTGTCCTTGAGCAAGCAGGGATCACCAGCATTGAGGCCATGATATTGAGAACACAGCTGTGCTGGGCAGGGCACGTTTCTAGGATGGAGGACCATCGCCTCCCAAAAATACTACTCTACGGTGAACTCGCCACGGGTCAGCGTAAGAGGGGCGCTCCAAAAAAGCGATACAAAGACTCCCTGAAACAACATCTCAGGCTTGGCCAAGTTGATCACCAACAGTGGTCCGCCCTGGCCTCACATCGGGAGGCATGGAGATGCACTATCCACAATGCTGCAGCCTTATTTGAGAACTCACGACGAACAAGTCTTGAAGAGAAACGACAACGCAGAAAGAATCACAACCCAAAAACATCACCCAAGGAGACCTTCTGCTGTGCTTTTTGCAACCGGACCTGTTTATCTCAGATTGACCTTTTTAGTCATCAGCGCGCTTGCAGAAAGCGCGGGATGAGTCCTTCCTGAATCTTCGTTTGCGAAGAAAAGCCAGAGAGAGGGAGAGACATAGATAGTTAGGAGATTTTCAGGTACGGAACAGGGTCGCTGAAAGATTTTTCTTTCAGATGACGTTCTGCCCCTTCTGCACTCTCAACGTTACCATTCTGTTTTCTCCTCATAATATTTCAATCATGGGGAGAAGTCATAGAATCATAGAATCATAGAATTGCAGAGTTGGAAGAGACCATGAGGGCCATCCAGTCCAACCCCCCTGCCACGCAGGAAATCTTGATCAAAGCATCCCCGACAGATGGCAATCCAGCCTCTGTTTAAAGACCTCCAAGGAAGGAGACCCCACCACTCTCCGAGGGAGTGTGTTCCACTGCCGAGCAGCTCTTACTGTCAAAAAGTTCCTCCTCATGTTGAGGTGGAATCTCTTCCTGGAGCTTGCACCCATTGCTCCGTGTTCCAGTCTCTGGAGCAGCAGAAAACAAGCTTGCTCCATCCTCAGCGTGACATCCCTTCAAATACTTAAACAGGGCTATCATATCGCCTCTTAACCGTCTTTTTTCCAGGCTAAACATACCCAGCTCCCTAAGTCTCTCCTCATAAGGCATCGTTTCCAGACCTTTCACCATTTTAGTTGCCCTTCTCTGGACACGCTCCAATTTGTCAATATCCTTTTTGAATTGTGGTGCCCAGAACTGGACACAGTATTCTAAGTGAGGTCTGACCAAGGCAGAATAGAGTGGCACTATTACTTCCCTTGATCTAGACACTATACTTCTATTGATACTATTGATTCTATTGAAGTCGTTAATGACCACCTTGTTCCGTTTCTATCACGGAATCAGGGTGGTCTGAAAGGTGTCCCATTCCTCTCCTGCGATGAAGGGAGGTCCATTTTGGACACTTTCGTCCAGGAATGGGACACCCAGGTAAGTGGCACCCCTCCCTGCTCCCTGGGTTACTTGTATTTTTTTAAAAAATATTTTTGTATTTTCTTTCTTGCTTTGACATTTTTTTGGGGGGGGTATTTTTGAATTTTGTGTGCGCCCATTCTCTCATGAGAACAGCTGGGATTTCAGCTGGCCGGTCGTAAAGGCAGCCTTATGACGGCTGCATTTACAGCTGGTTGGCAAGGAGTGAGGGAGCCCGTTCTTCAGCGGAATGGAGGTAAGTGTGCGAACATTTACCTCCATTCCGTTGCAGGAACGGGAGAGGGGCTTGCGGGACAGAAACAGGGCCTTTGGCCCCGGGTGTGAAAATCTCCACAGATAGACACACAGGCAGGCAGGCAGGCAGGCACGCACACGCACACGCACACACTCAGCTCACAGAGTTATTAAATTCACAGAGTGTGATGCCTTTTGAATGGCTCTCTAGTTTCTGCCCTCACCAAGACAGGCAGCCCCACTGCATTGATTGGAAGGATAAGCACTCATGATAAGGAGCCAAGAACAGAACCTTAACTCTGGACCCATGTTAATCCTACAGCTGAGCAGATCTACTCTGTCATACTTGCCAAGGAATGGCTGCTGCTTTCACTATCATTCACAGCACAAGACACTACGCTATTCATGTGAGGCTGAGATCCATATCGCAACTGTTAAATAATCACTTCCTTTGTATACTTCATCTTTGCCCATAGCCAAAAGTATAAAAACCCAGTTGGCAAGAGTCACTCGTGAGATAATAATTACCTGCTCAAGTGATTTCTTGGCAGCAGAAAGTTATAGTATGAAAGTTTTCTTTTCTATAGTATGAAAGTTTTCTTAATTACCTCACCAGAAGAGGACTTTTACAGGTGCCTCAGTAGGAATTATTAAAAAGTAGGTGGAAGTTTGTAGGGTGAATTTGTTTTTGCAGTCATAAAACTTAGCCCTAATGAGAGAGGGCCATTTGTCTTTGTGTCAGAACCCAAACCCCTAAGGGGAAGGGGAAAAAAGAGCAACTTTATCAACAACACCCCCAAAAAACCTAATGTGTAATGCAGAAAACAATTATCTTTTAAAAAAATCCTTTTCCGTAAAGCTCAGCTCTGGTTCATCTTTGTTGTGATATGAGATTCTTCTGAATAATGGCACATGTAATTTCACCTTCCTTACTCAAAAAATGCATAAAGTCATCTTTGTGTTTGACTATTGTTGTTGATGCTATTGCTGTTGATAATCATGATGATAATTATAATACCATTCAAAATCTCAAAATGCACTGGGGGCAAGTTTACAAGCTAAGGGCACAATCCAGCCAAAGTGGGGTGCTATTTTTAAGTCCTATTGATTTCAGCAGGAGAATTAAGCAAGTGCTTGTTCACTTACCTGGGATTAAATCTCACTGAATAGGACTTGCTTCTGGTGTTTAGAATTGTGGTGCCAATCACTGCGCTGCTAAAAATCAATGTGACTTCAGTGCTTAATTTTGGCTGGATGTTGCCCTCAATTGGGACTGAAGCGAAAGGTGAGGAGGAATGAAAAGAAAGAAGGCTTTTTTCCCTTGGTTTTTTCTTTGTAAGTCACCAACACATTTTGCAGTTAGAATATAAGTCCTTGACATACAAAAGAATGAATCAAGTAAGCACTGGCTATGCCAACCTGCCCACCTTCCCCAGCAGCCCTGGGTCACAGGTTTAGCAATATTCTTCACAATGTGCCAAAGGGATGTTATTCAATCCTGCAAATGCTGTAGGATTGACTGGGGTTTGAATGTCCGTCAGGTGATGCATGAAGTCCCCAGCTGTGCTGTGTATGGTGTCAATGTACATTGTCCATGCTTTTTCTGGATCAGAGCACTTGGATTTTGCCTTTAATCTTCTCTCCAGTTTTTTCTGCTTATACTTGAATTCCAGAATAGTTTTTGTGTACCGGTTCATTGTGGTCACGGACGAAGCCATACAACAGGCAAAGGAGCCCCACGCAAGACTGTCAACAACAACAGTGAAATCGTGAATAAAATGGCAAAAGAAATATGCATGCATTTGCACACAATTTATTTACTTTTTAAAGTACTACCTTGCAGGTTGAATGTGGCATCCAAGCACTTTTGTTAAGCCCATGAACGGACCTCTATTATAATTCTGCCTATTGAACTTTTGTTTAAAAACATGCACAATTCCCATGACTCATACTGAATGTTTTAAAAAATATAAACACAGGTCATTCAAAGCACAACACAATTTGACATACTCTGCTTTTATACTTCATTATTTCAAGAGCTGGGCTGAATTATCATCCATGAACAATTCAACACCGAAGCTGTTCTTCTGGGAAGGGTGTCCAGCTTCTCTTTTTTCCCATGTCATTTATAGCCTTTCTGCCTCTTCTTCTTTCTTCTGGGCCTCATCCTGACACCTGCCAAAGGGGGGATTGTGGCAGATGACAGGGCGGCACCCATGTACTCCACCAAATCTTGTTTTCATGATGGAAAAGGGAGATATGAGCCCTGGGTAGGGCTCACACAATTGGTCAGACAGTATGTCATTTGGGATGTGGCACAGGGCCAGAAAAACCTCAGAACAACATACAAGGTGCCATTCCACCTCCCATTAATTAACTGTCATGTAAAAGTCATGCTGGTACTATTACATTACTATTAGATCATTATTATTGGATTAGTGTTTGCCTGATGCCAATAAATCATTCAGATGCAAATAGTGTACCATCTCCTTCTTTCCATTCTGCAAAGAAGCTCACTGAGAGAAAGTTTCCCATGACCTAGGAGCAGCACTAAGAGACCGAACTGTATCAGGTGACACCATCAGGGGGAGGGGTGACACCAGCCTTAGTGATGGCACAGCCGTGACCTCCACCCTGTGTGTCTTCACTATGCTTTGTCATCTGCATTTGTGATCAGAATCTCATTGCCACATGGCCTGTCTGTGCATCATATGAAATTCTGGAATAGCAAGTTTTAAATATTTGCCCCGCCCCATATTAGTTTTCCCCTTCTCCTGCCTTCATATCAGCAAAATGTTGCTTCTATGAATTACTTCCCTTGTACATGGATTATCTACTCTGTTTTTCTCCCCCCACCCCACCGACCCTTGCCAACTGGAATGTATTGCTATTACAACTCTAATTTTTAAAAAATGATTAAAATTAGCCTTAAATTTCAGTTACAGTCAAAAGGTAACCGATTGTTATTATCCTCCCCTCCCCTGCCAAAAAAGCTTACCAGTAAGACCAGCCATAATCCCAGGTCTGTGGGCGCCAGTCTTCTGGACCAAGATTAACAGTCATTTGGAATACAGTTGTATACATCATGTGAGCCACCATTCCCAGGAGACCTGGAATATTGGATAATAACAATGTTAGCAGTTATCTCTTACTAATTCAGGTTTGAATTTATTGCAAGGCTTGCAAAATACCAGGTGAATTTCTTAAGAAAAAATTGGAAGATGACAGAAAGATCAGTCTCTGCTTGTTCAATAACAAGTAAATTCTACTATCATGCATTGATTACAAATTTGTAAGGAAATGTCATATGGACTTCACCTGTTTTTCAAAGTGTCCAGTTGTCTGTCTGAAAAAGACCTTGATGCTTTATACTTGTCTTGATAAGAAAGAGAAAGACTGTCCCATACAAAGAGACATTACAAGGGGACAAATAATCCACCCACAAATAATCCATGCCAAAGACCCATGTCTTTGGCATGAGAAACTTCAATAAACTAAAGGGCATCTCTAAGAGAGGAGCAGTGCAGAAGCCATGACAGACTGAAGGAAAATGTGCATGAGCCTTTTTTCAGGCACAGACACACATGGAGTTATTGTCAAATTACCGGTATTTGTCCATCTGTTTCATCCGTTCCTGGCAGCTCCAGTTAAAGAGAGCAAGGAAACAGTGATAGGAAAGATCTTTGCTGCCTTAGAGCCACCACTAGCCAGAGTCAACAAGAATGGGCAAAATGGACCAAAAATAACATAAGGCAGATCACTGTGCTTTTAGTAAACTCCAGCTGGCATCCTGTTGGTTAGTCCCAACTAAAGCAAACACATTCATTCAATTGTTGAAAGGTGAGTCAACAGGTAGATAAATCTAATGGAGTCAATGGATCTACTCTTGTTGTTGCTGCTGCTCTGTGCTTTCAAGTTGTTTCTGACTTATGGTGACCTTAAGGTGAACCTGTCATGGCCAAGTGGGGATTTGAACCCTGGTCTCTAGAGTTGTAGGAGATTATTAGACAGGGACAAAAATAGCATCCCCGTCTCACAATCTCCTCTCCTATTCCTCTCCCGTCCCTGTAATGCTACAAAAAGAAAAAAATTCAGACGTACCTTTTCCACGCCCATCCCCTCCCCTCGGCAGCCCAGGAGTGAATGCAGTTCTCTCGGAGCTGCATTCACTTCCGGGTTTGAAATCCTGGGCTATTCTCATGAGAGAATGAGCATGCGGGAAATTCAAAGTTTAAAAGAAAAATACAAGTCAAAAAGTTACAGCAAGCACCTAAACACACTTAAAAAATTACAAGCAACCTGGGGAGGGTATATAAAAGTGTGTCACTTACCTCGTTGTCCCGATCGCATCCGGAAGTGTTTGGCACGGACCTCCCACTGACGCTGGCATCGCACCAGCATAATGGGGCACCTTTTCACTCGCCTGTCATTCCATTACAGAAAAACGGAATGGGCAATCTATTCACAGCTTAGCCTGTGAATAAAAAACGATGGTGGAACAGAAGGAGCACTGGAGCATGATGACTTGGGGATGACGTCGTCTAAAAAGAAAGCCCTATCACGATCTCATGGCATTGTGATAACGTCGTATTTAGCCTGTCTGATAATCTCTGTAGTCAAAACCACTATACCATGCTGGCTCTCTGGTCTACTTTAGTCAGGACTAAAAGAGGATTTAGGCCTCTTCCTTTTGTGGATTCTTGGTTAGTTAATAAAGTAATGGCAAACCCACGTTGTGTGCCTTGTGTCTTTACTCCAAGGTGTACTCCAGGGTGTAAAGACAAGCACTTCCACCATATTATATCAGAGCGCTGTTAAAAGTCCTTGCAGAAAAAAGGCTGCCGTGTGTATCAGGTAATGTATACAGTACCTGCTAGAACAGTGAATATTGCAGCAAAGGCATTGAGCTTCAGCCCATCAAGGATGCTGATGGAATGGCAGATTTCAATCAACATGAGGCAGGCACCCATCAGGAGTAAAGTGATGTAAAGAAGTTCTGCTGCAATAGACAACCACAGCACCCCTGGAACAACAAAGGACAGCAGCAGCACTGAGACTCACTGGAACTCCAAGACCATTGTTAATTAACATTTTGCATCCACTGGAAATGGAAAATAAATCCTAATATCCATCCCTTTTGGATGGGAGAGGGTGGCCTTTTAGGGTACTTAAAAAAAACCTGAACAGGACAAGAAAAGTTTAGTGATTGTTTTATAAACTGCATAGGGAACAACTGGCAATCACACTGACTTTCAGCCCTGTGTTCTCTGAGAGGCTTGTTTTTGACACTCCAGGAGAAAGGCAGGATATAAATTCAATATAAAAATAAATAAATAAATAAACCCCTGAACCCTAAAGAGGCCCCCAGAGTCACTTTTTTTTGCCCCCAAATGTGAAAACTGCACTTCCAGAAGGCTCCTGGGACTTTACTCTTCTAATATGACACCCACACTCCACTGTTTTAGCAAAGAAACTGCAAGTGACCTTATCATCATTTCCAATTTTGCCAGGAAATCTTGGGCAGCCCAAAGTGGGCCAGAGGTTGGGGTGGAAAATGGTAGGGACACGTGAATCCTCAGTTATTTCACCCTCACAGCAAGGACAAATAATGAAAGTAGTCCCTCCATATTTGCAGGTTAAGCATTTGTAGATTTGATTGTTCATGGATTTGATTAATATGCTATCTCTAGGCATTTGTACATCCTCAAGTGTGAGTCTGTAGTCAACTTCTACTGGATGTTGACCACCAGAAGTTAACCATAGAACCATACTGGAGGACCTACAAATGCTAAGAGAAGTGTTCTCTCAAGTTAAAAATAAAAATAAAAATAGTGGGCCTATAGTTGTGGTTTTTCCACTTTTGTGGGGCTGCTGCACCCCTCACCACTGTGAAAGTTGAAGACTTACTGTACTATATTTATCTCTCCAGTGCAGGAGAAAATTAACATTTCTCTGTGCTAGTCCCCTTATATCTAGATATCCCAAAGTGCTGAGAAAGAATTACTCTGTGAAGAAATATATGTTGGGTTTTATGCCTAGAAAAAACTGGTTTCTGCATTGCTTTGCATTAAAAAAACATGTATTTCTTCACAGAATAAGTTATCTGCAACATTTTGGGATGCTTGAATACTAGGTAAAACTGTGCAAAATTTCACTAGTCTATTATTCTTCCCAACACAGTTTCCTGACTGTTAGGAAACCCATTTTTCAACCTGGAAATGCATAATTGCAAATATTCTTTCCATCCCTTCAAAATCCCACTCCCGCACCATCCAGATTTTCCCACCTCTAGTAGAGAGGTGGTACATGTTTGTTTGTTTTGCCCTGGCTTTGTAGACTTCAAAAACAATCAGATAAATTGAAATGAGTGGGACTTGGAAGAGAATACAATAGCAATAGCACTTACATTTCTATACCGCTTTGTTGTGCTTTATTGTGCTAAGCACTCTCTAAGTGATTTACAATGTTTTAACTAATTGCCCCCAACAAGCTGGGTACTCATTTACCAACCTACCGAAGGGTGGAAGACTGAGTCAACCCGGAGCCCTGCAGGATTGAACTGACAACATTGTGGCTGCAGTACTGGCATTTAACCACTGTGCCACCAGGGCTCTTAATAGTGCAGGGAAAACACTGGCTTTCAGGATTCCATTCCACTGACCCCCCCCTCTTGCCCAGTGCTCTGTTTCCACATTCCTTCTTGTCCTGTTTATATGAGGGGGAGGGGGTAAGAACATGTCCGAAAAAGCAGCCATTCACAAAGCTGCGACCTGTCTTAATGGTCAAAAGAGCCCCCCTAAATTTCACATGACCCCTAGCCAAGATGGCACCTGCCAGT
This sequence comes from Gambelia wislizenii, assembly GCA_030847615.1. Taxonomy (NCBI): domain Eukaryota; kingdom Metazoa; phylum Chordata; class Lepidosauria; order Squamata; family Crotaphytidae; genus Gambelia; species Gambelia wislizenii. The sequence goes on along the minus strand of JAUMIR010000002.1, from coordinate 190,088,383 downwards.
GAATTACTCACACTTTAAAATCTGCTGCCACCAAATTAAAAAAACGACAACAGTTTACCATGGTGCACACATATGATATTTCATATTTACAAAAAAGAGAGAATGAGAGAGACAGAGAGTATAAGATCACCATTTTATTGACTTACTGGACCCTTGCTTAGCCGAAAATCCAACATGGAGGCAGCAGGTGCTTTCTCTGTTTGCTAGACCCGCCCCCTGCTCATCCAGCCAATCAGTTTACACTCCCTGGTCACACCAACATGAATGCGAGTGTACAAACCATCACACATTCACATGACATATGGAACTTTTTTAAAAATCCAGAAGAAGCCCCGGAGACTACCTACATTGAATTTGCAGTGGATTTGGCTGCCCCCCTTCCGAATTACACGTATTTATGCGAATGTCCGTTTGTACAGATTGCCTTCCATTTGCATTCTGTTAGGATTATTTTCACAATTTAGACAAGCCCTCTGTATTGAACAAGCTCAGACCTAATGGGACTATTGGGGTAGGGTTCCTTTCCTTCGGGTTTCTCTGTCCACAATGGAATCCAGACTTTTTAATATATATTTATGTAAAGCTTCAGGTTCCCTTAAGCTAGCAGATACCTCCCTTTTGTGTATGAATGGTGCTGTTTTGGCTACATAAACAGTGGCACTCAGAGCCCAAACTCCAGAAGGGAGAATAAGTGAGGCAATGCAACTCAATGTAAAGTCGAAGCTGGCATCCATAGATTTTCCTTGGTTTTTTTCCAGGCTGTGAGGCCATGTTCTGGAAGAGTTTACTTCTGACGTTTCACCTCCATCTGTGGCTGGCATCTTCAGAGAACTCTTCCAGAACACGGCCTCACAGCCCGGAAAAAAACCAAGAAAAATCAATGCAACTGAATGTTGCTTATGTGTTCTGGGAATCTTGAAAGTTCTGCTTTATCAAAGAAGGAGGCTTTGCAGAGAGGAAAGGTCCTCTCCACTTGAGAAAAGAGCATTTTAAAGGCCCCAATCAGGCCAGACACCAACCAATCAGAACTGTGCCTCCCTTTTCCAAAGGAAGCAGCCCAGTGCTGGGCAGCCTCCCACCTGAGACAGGGAAGATTTGAAAGGATAGTCTGAGCCAGCTGTCAACCGACTCAGCTTGGACTTTCAAATGTATCCCACCTACTTCTGTGGGTTTCTTCTGCTCCACTCCCCTCTTTTTTCATATCAGGAACCACCCCAGTGGCTTTTGGGAGCCAGCTCTATGACCACAGTTTGCAGCAAATGAAGTAAGCTGAGGGCAAATGAGGAAAATGCAAGGAGCAGAGAGAAACTGGGACATTTTAAATGCAACTGGAAAAGTGGGAAGACAGAAGATTAATTAGGACTGTCCCTGCCAGGTCAGGACAATTGGAGGGTATGCACAAAAGGCCTCTGGCTGTGACGAGCCTACAGGTTGCCCAGAGCAGAACCGACAACAACAACAAAAAAAAGATGATAACTCTCATCACACAATAAGTGCATAGGCATGATGGGACATAGCAGCCATGCCACAGCGTAACCAAAATCACACTACAGTTTGATATGGCTCTGCAAAGAGGGCCCAGGAGCAGCTGCAGTTCGTGATGGTGCAAAATTCTACTCTCCAATGACATTTTCCTTCAGTCCCCCCAAATAACTCTTCTATTTGCTGTGTTTGCATTCCCTTAATAGAATCATTGAATCATAGAATTATAGAGTTGGAAGAGACCACGAGGGCCATCCAGTCCAACCCCCTGCCACGCAGGAAATCACGATCAAAGCATCCCCGACAGATGGCCATCCAGCCTCTGTTTAAAGACCTCCAAGGAAGGAGACCCCACCACGCTCCGAGGGAGTGTGTTCCACTGCCGAACAGCTCTTACTGTCAAAAAGTTCCTCCTAATGTTGAGGTGGAATCTCTGTTCCTGGAGCTTGTATCCATTGCTCTGTGTTCCAGTCTCTGGAGCAGCAGAAAACAAGCTTGCTCCATCCTCAGTGTGACTTGGACTTTATCAGCCGTGGCAAATGCAGCATCATAATGATGCCTAATGAACGTGAAAGGGCACCTGTACTGCACGATGTCATCTATGGTGATTTTAAGTTGTAAATAAGGTGTTCCTTTTTATTGATGGCCTTGTGGCTGAAGAGCGGGGTGTAACTAACTAACTGAATAAATAATAATAAATAAATAGATCTGCCATGGCTTTTTTTCTTTGCGGTTTTGCTGGCGTCGGAAATTGTATGCCATTGTGCTCTTGTAATTCCAGTGTCAATGGGTGGTCCCACCAGAACACTTCCAGGTGAGAACGTGAAAACCAGGGACTTTTTCGGACAAAAAAACACAAACGCTAGCAGCCTCGCCACGTTGCGAGGCTGCAGCGCTGCAGGGCGTCTGTTCGCATGACGCCCATCCCTAGCGGTACTGTTGCAGTACCACTGGGACATTTGAGTGTTATATTTCGGCCATTTTTACTCACGAAAAAGTCCGAAAAAGTCCCAGGTATGGGGTGCTCTTTCTATCAACCTCCCTGGTGTACTTGTAAGTTTTAAAGTGTATTTCAGTGCTTGTGTGTACATGTTGTGTTTTAATTTAGCTGTTTCTTAACTTTTAAGGGCGCTCATGTCTTCTCGCAAGAACCGCTGAGATCATTCACCCTGGCAAACGCGGAAATAGACAATGCAAGCCTTCGGGCCCTGATAATGCTGGGGCTACTTTTTCACGGTGTTACAGGAACATATGATAAAAAGGGTTATTGTGCCGGGACACAAATGCTTCAAAATAAGGTGGAAAACAAAGATTTTCAGAGGCTGGTCTGATAAAGTTCTTTGTCTACTCCTTTTCTTTGAATGCATAACTATTTTTCTAAATGCTCAATTGAAGTTTTACGTTTGTGCAATGCTAGGGATTTGGGGATTGAAGGAAAAATTCATGCAGAGAGGGCAGAATTTTTATTGGGGAGGCAATGACCACCATCCCCACCCTGCCCCGTAACTACTGTACATTCTTGGGAGAGCCTTACATCTGCATTTGGATTTAGACTGCACTTATTCAGTACTTGAGCTTCCTGACTGTGTTGAGCACTAATTTGAGAAAGGCTGAAGAGAATAACTAGGCCCCAGCCTAGTTTACATGTAGTCATGGATTATCAGAGATGAACATCTGATGTGGGGCAGACCAGAAAGAACACTTTAATAATAATAATAATAAATAATAAAATTTATTTATACCCCGCCCCTCTGTTAAAACAATTGGGGCGGCTTACAAAAATTAAAATACCATACAGATAAAATCCCCAAACACCCCCCACCCCACCCTCCCCCATAAAAAAATATTAAACAATTATAAATTAAAACCAACGGATCAAAAAAATAACAATTAAAAACAATAAATACAATAAAATACTATAAATGGCCAGCGGACTAAAAGAAGCCAGGATCCCCTGAGGCCGGGATCTAATTAGGAAAGGCCTGCCGAAAGAGATCCGTCTTTAGTGCTTTTTAAAAGCTACTCAGGGTTGTTATCTGACGGATCTCGTTCGGCAGGTCATTCCACAATTTGGGGGCGATTACCGAAAAGGCCCTCTGGGAGGTTGCAGACAGCCTAGATTTTTGTGGCTGAAGCAAATTCCTCCCAGAGGACCGGAGTGTATGGGGAGGATTGTATGGGAGGAGACGGTTCCGGAGATAAGTTGGGCCCAAGCCATTTAGGGCTTTAAAGGTAATAACCAATACCTTATACTGGGCCCGGAAACTGATAGGCAGCCAGTGGAGAGATCTTAACACTGGAGTTATATGGTCTCTCCGAGATGTTCCCGAGACCACTCTGGCTGCCATATTTTGTACCAACTGAAGTTTCCGGACCAAGCATGAGGGCAGCCCCATGTAGAGCGCATTGCAGAAATCTAGACGAGAGGTTACCAGCGCGTGCACCACGCTGCTGCCACATTGCAGAAATAATGCAGTTTGACACCGTTTTAACTGCCATGGCTCAATGCTATGGAATTCTGGGATTTGTAGTTTTGTGAGCTATTTAGCCTTCTCTGTCAGAGAGCTCTGGTGCCACAACAAACTACACATCCCAGGATTCCATAGGAAGGATCCATGATCGTTAAAGCATTGTCAAACTGCATTATTTGTGCTGTGTGCAGCAGCCTTTGCCTTTCATCACCCTGCCATGGAGCAGAACTCAGGGAACAGACTGAGTCCCACCCCAAATGGCCACATCTGTATTTTACATCTCTCCTATGCGTGTCACAGAACCCATATTCTTGTACTTGGTGACACAAGCTTCTTATTTGAGATGTCATCACTTTCCAGTAGCATGACAGAGTGTGATCCTGAAGAAGAGTCCTGATTTTCCTAAGTGTCCTTTTTCAGCAATTCCAGGCTTGCAATTTGAAATCTAGCTTGGGCTTCTTTGAGACATCCAAGGTACACCCATCCTCTATGCACAAATTCAAAACACAGCAAACATTTTGAATGCAGCTGTGAGCTACCCATAGATTTGGATTGTAAAGCCAAAGTATTAAAAATGAAAAGTTATTGTTTGGTATTCCCACACACACACACCCACCCAAAGGATTTCTTTTCCCATGATTCAGAACATCAAACATAAAGATAGAAAAAGCAATAACTTGAAATAGTTATAGTATATAATTACCTCGATCCGCTGGGGGTGTTAGGCTGATAAAACTTCTACATTTCTCACCTATAAAACAAATATTTAATTTTTTTAAAAAACTCTTAAAATTATAGATTTTTTTTTTAAAGATCCAAATATCTCATTAGCTGCTTTAGCCTCCCTGTCTTCCTAACATTTTTAGGAAAACAGCCTCCCATGAGCAGCCCGAATGGAGCAGATGGTAGGGGAAGCCAGAGGCGCGGAGATGAGATATTCCAGCATTATTTAGATGGACTGCAAACCCCAGGGGAGGAAACTAAAAGAATATCCATCCATCTTTATAACTCTAATGCAGAACAGAGTTATGGCGGTTTCATATATAAGCCTGGCTGGTACAAATACACACAGGATGTATCAGGTATAAAATGTCCCTTCTTTCAACAGTTGTTCCATGTGGGGAGTACAATCTTTCACCTCCACTACTCAAATGTATTTTTAAAAGTATCAGCGTGCACCCACCCTATTCCCACAATCCAAATGTCCATACGTACAGTTGGCCCTCCGCATTCGCTGGGGTTGGGGCACAGGACCTCTGCAAAAGTGGAAAAACCATGACTATCTCTAGCCCTTCCCCAAACCATATTTAACACAGACCAAAAGTACAGTCCACAGATTCAATGCACCTTGGATGCTTTCAAGGTGGCAGGGTTCCTTCTCAAGGTAGAAGTGGGCAGCTGGCACGGCTTGCTGCTGCCGTTGCTGTCCTACTTCATTTTTATTAGAGACTTACAAGCCACTCCAGTTTCTTGAGGCTTGCAGTACCTATTGAAAATGGCATATGGCAGCAGTAGCGGTGGCAGCAAATAATCTGCAAATAATCAAATCCACAAAAGTTAAACCTACAAATGCGGAGGGCCAACTGTACATTAGGGCTGGCAGGTCAGGGCTGTCCCTGGTCCCGAGAATTCATTGTCAAAACCTGAACTTTAAAACCTGGACTTAGGAACTGTGATGTCAAAGGGTAGGACCCTGGTAATATTGCAAAGGTGATGTCATTAAGTATCAGCCACATTTACAAAAAACTATACTATTCAGATAGAAACCACCAAGTCTAATGAGAACACACACACACACATTTCAAGGCAGTGCTCTTGCCCTGAGATTCCTCTTTCACACCTTTTGGACTGTAGAAGACCACCCAAGCCCTGAGACTTGGGAACTCTAATACACATTTCACATCTTTCACAGAACATATGTACTTGCACCTGTGTGTCAATAAAAAATATTTCATATAAAATTCCCCCAGGGAGCTAGCACAATATCCAACATATCCCTACTTGTTTTGGAGTTGCCTGAGTATAGTGAGGATGGCCACCATAGTCAAATGGAAAGTGCGAGAGGCACAATACTTCTTAATACATTGTGCCCAGTCAACGTGTCCTCTACCAGTTGATAAATATGTACTCAGACAAGGCAAGCACAGCCCGATGAGATCAAAAGCCAGTCTGTCCCTTTTCTGGGAGGGGAGGTAAGAGAGCTGATGTTCCTAGTGGGAAGGCTTCTATAGTCCCCTCTCACTATGGGCCTTGGGACACAGTTAAGTGGGCAAAACCCTGATGGCATTTGCCAAAGTTTTCCAAGCACTCAGCTCTTGGCCTTCAGGATGCAGTCAGGATATTCTTGTCAATACTGATAGACTGTACTTCAAAACAACTCTAAAGTGCAACCAACCATTATTTCATTCTTCAATTTCTGTGAAGTCTCCTAGTATTTATCTATTAATTTAATTTAATTTAATTTTTATGCCACCTTTCACCCAGAATGGGACCCAAGGTGGCTGACAAAAACATAAAATACAACATACAATTAAAAACAATTAAAATCATCACAATTTAAAATTATATAAAACATATAAAAGTCCAAAAGTCCAAAATAAAAACTCACCCCAACAAAAAGCCTCTGTGCACACAGTTACATGTTAAAAGCCTGCTTGCATAAAAATGTCTTTGCCTGCCGGTGAAAGGAAAGTAGGGAGAGGGGCAGCCTAGCCTCCCTTGGGAGGGCGTTCCAGAGGGTGGGAGCAGCCACAGAGAGGGCTCTCTCTTGTATCCTCACCAAGCGAGCTTTTGATGGTGACGGGTGAGATGAAGCCTCCCCCTAATGATCTTAAAGTTCTGGTAGGTTCATATGGTTCATACGATCTTTCAAATTGTCCGGACCCAAGCCATATAAGGCTTTATAGGTCATGGCCAGCACTTTGAATTGTGCCCAGAAACAAACCGGTAACCAGTGAAGCTGTTTTAACTCCCTATGCTCCCTATAACTAGTAGATGTTTTACTGCCGTTTTAACTCCTCCCTTCCCAAGTTCTTTCTTGCTGTCAAAGGTCACTTTTGCTTATTTTTAGAAAGCTCCACAGGCAGACCATTACCAAGTCTTGCTGCATTTTCTTCAACACTTGTGAACTCTTGCTTTCCTTTTCTGCATCTAGATGCAAAACCTTTCCCCTATGTCACAGTCATCCCCCTCCCATTCACCACAAGATCTTTCTCACAGAGTATCTCTGGTATCACCACCTGCGATCACGCTACACTACTGGCCCAAATGGTTTGTGCAGTTACATGTGTGGGTGGCTGCCTGAAGTGGAAGTGTATCAGCAGAGAGCCACATCATAGACAATGTTTGCAAGTGGCTCCCTGCTCAGTTTGGGCTGTTTTAGTTTGGGCAAATGTCAGCTCGACAGAACAGGTATGTAGATGTCTCCATCAGAACACTCTGTCACCATCAATATTAGTATTTAGACTGCAAGCCCCCGGAAGAGAATGTGACTTAATATTCATTTTGTGAAGCATCCTCTATAATTGAGGGGGAGGGCACTGTAGAAATGTCTATGAACACATTTACAAGAGCAAGAGCCTATCTACATTGCATAAATACAGCAGTTTGACACCACTTTATCTGCCATTGTACTATCCTATGGAATCCTGGTATTCATAGTTTTGAGAGATATTTAGCCTTTTCTATCAGAGAACTCTGGTGCCTTACCAAACTACAAATATCAGGATTCCATAGGATAGAACTTTGGTGAATAAAGTGTAAACAGACCCATTGAATGCATTTCCTTTGGGGTTATCTAAACGGTCAAAATAATTCTCATAGAATTTGCTTGGAAATCGATTTTTTAAAAAGCTACATAAGGGATGTGCATGTCCGCTTGTTAAGACAGTTGCATTTGCATTGTGCACTTTTCCATAGGAGGGGCAGTGCAAGCTGATTGGCCGGATGAGCACGAGGGGTGGGACTTGCAAACAGGGTAAGTGCCCACTGCTGCCATGTTGGATTTTGGGCTTAGTGAGTGATCAGTAAGGTGATAAAACGGTAACCTTTTCCTCTCTCTTTCCTCTCTTTTTTTGTAAATGCGAAATACTGCTTGTGTGCACCATGTTAATATTTTTTTGTTTGTTAAAAAAGTTTGGTGGTGGCAGATTTAAAAATGCGAATAAATTACTCGTGGCCACTGTCTTGGCTAAAGGGCATGCAAAACCATTAAGACAGTTTGCAGCTGCTACACATTGCTATTACTGCAGAGCGATCCATTTTTTCTCCCCTCATATAGATAAGCCCTTTGAAAGAATACCTTTTATGCCATCTAGGTTGGGGTTACATCTGCTATGCCTCACATGCTCTTGCAGCTTGTATGATTTAATGAGCAGACAGCAATAATATTGATATCTGGATTGCAGGTGTCCAGCTCACCAAAAGAGTAACTGCACAAACCATGACAGCATAAATTTGCGTGGAATTGCCCTGAGTTTTAAAACCAGGCCAGGTAAAGTGTGGCCCTCTAAATGTAACAGCCAGCTCATATTAACTCTACAATGCATGCTGGGAGCAGCCATCCAATCACAGTGGGTGAGTCATACTTTGCTCACCTTGTTTAAATAGAAACAGTTCAGCATTCTGGATGAAAGAAAGCAGGTACAGAGGCAACGCTGGACAGCTGTGGTGATCCATGCGCTGGCACAGGCCTGCCACCAACTAATTCCTCAGAATAGTCACTTTATTCTTGTTCTTTCTTCTTCTTTTATAGGCTCAGGCTCACCTAATTTTTCTGCTGTCTGAGCCCCCTCTTGCACCCGCTCCTGCCTGATTCCCTGTCTAAAAGCTGGCTAGACTAGCAGCTGAGCCGGATTTCAGTACTGCTGGGAGGACAGCATCCTCTGTGACACCTGAGGGCAGCAGAAAGCATAAAGGGAATGCAGCAGTCCTGCTTTATCCATTTTGTGCTCCTTGGAATCTGCAAGCTTTAGGTAACTGCCTCACCTTGCCTAATGCTAGGGCTGGCCCCGGGACTGCCCAAATTGAATGGCAAGCAGCCAGACTGGTTCTTCTTTAGCTTTCCCATTGACGTGAAGTAGAAGAGAAGGCAGTAAGTGCAATACTAAATCAGAAGTGTCAATGCTAAGGGGTATCTTTCACTTTCCTTCATGTAGTGGGGGCTGTTGGAGAGAAAGAGAGGGCAGGGACTGTGGCACAGCACAGCTGCAGCTTGCAAAATCACTCAGCAGCCAAGAAGCTGGGAAGCCCAGTATCAATATATACAAAACTCCTGTGTATGTTTCCTTTCCCAATGTGCTGATTGGCCACTTATCCAACCAATCCCCTCCCTCCCCTCCCACCCTCAGCTTATCATCACCCACATGCAAATTCCCTCTCCACCTCGCAATCCAATCCTGCCACTCAATTTGCATCTACACCCCCAGCCTCACAAGGGCCCCTCCCTCCTCCCACTCCCTCAGCTACTCTCCACCCACATGTAAAACAATGCAATATTTTAGAAATTTAGAAAGATAGGAAATACAGTGAAATGTACGTGGTATACTACTGCTGATGCAGAAATCATGGAACAGCAGACCCACGGATTGGAAAGTGAATTTTATTACACCAGTGGGCCTGAGTGGAATATCTTTCAAAGAGTCAGAACCCAGAGTTGTTGTTACAGCATATTTTTATACACTGTGCAAAAAGCAATTCGCTCCTCCTTCTCTTTGGTGTCAGCAGTTTCCCTTGAAACAATTTGTTGATAGTTCAAAAAGTACAAGGCAAGATAGCTTAGGAACATTTAGGTACAGTTTGACCGTTATTAAAGAAAGAATTTGTTTACATCATATGTTTATGGAACATAGGGTTGATTAGTAAGAACATTGACTTGACAAGGCCTGAGAGTTAAAGGAAAAAGACTTTGCAGACTTCCAGAGTCTCATGGGCTATCTAGTCTGACCCCAAATAGTGATTATAAGTAACAGCATTCAGCAAATAGACATTAGAGTCTACATGGCCACTACACTGCAAAGTGTTTTTTTGGGGGAGGGGTTACAATAATAGCAAGTAGCTGAACCATGTGAACCTTTAAAATCTACTATAATGGTGTATGCTATGCTGGGTCAGCTAGTTCCTCTAAAATGTGTGGCAGCAAAGCTGAGGATAACCCATTTTAGTAAATTGAAGCTCCTCTTCTAAGAATGAAAGCTGCTTCTCTTCCATTCTTGTGTTGAGACTTATAGAGCACAACACTGCCACCCACATGATTTCAGCACTACCATTGAGGCTGGTGAAGCACAAGTCCTGATCTACAATGGCAGCTGTGACCTCCATGTTCCCATCCAGTAATGGAACTAATGACAGGTAGAACAGGTCTGCTGTGGTCAGACCACCTCTGGAAAGTGGTGTCCAGTTCTGGGCACCAAGTTCAAGAAGGCTACTAAGAAGCTGGAACGTGTCCAGAGGAGGGCTACCCAGATGATTCCATCTGAAGATTAAGAAGAACTTCCTGACGGTAAGAGCTGTTCAACAGTGTAATGCGCTGCCTTGGAGTGGGGAGGGAGTCTCCTTCTTTGGAGGTTTTTAAACAAAGTCTGGATGGCCATCTGTTGGGAATGCTTTGATTGGGTATTCCTGCAGAGCAGGGGGTTGGACTGGATGGCCCTTGTGGTCTCTTGAAATCTATGATTCTATATTCTGTGATCAAAGGTCTGGAAACCAAGCCTTATGAGGAACAGCTTAGGGAGGTGGGTATGTTCAGTGTGGAGAAAAGAAGACTGAGAGGTGATAGACATCATTAAATATCTGGAGGGGTGTCATGTAGAAGATGGACCAAGCTTTTAAAATTTCAGCTGCTCCAGAGAATACATTGGCTCCTTACCCATTCTTCCCCTGTTACTGGCATGAAACAAGATGGAGTTCAGATTACCACACTGGCCCAGCCCTGCAACTGCTGCCACTGCCATCTGTGTCCCACTCTCCAAAGCCAGGAAACCAGCCTGCAGCATGTGAGCAAGGTCCCCTGCGTGTGATCAGCTTGATCACATGCTGTGGGCCTGCTTCCTGGATCCAGGAAGAGCAATGCGGATGGCAGTGGCGGCAATGGGTCAGCATTGTGGTAGGGCCTCCTGCACTCCTGATCAATTTCTTCCAAGGAAAAATGTTTCCCCTACAGGTATTTTAATATAACGGTTTATCAGGCTTTACCTCATCTTAGTCCCTTCTTAACCCTGTCTTTGCCCTGGGCATCATGAGGACTGTCTGGGAGCAAAATGGAGCAAAAGCCCTCCATTGTCTGGAGTGCAATGCTCAATGATGGGGACAAGATGGAGTAAATGCCCCATCTAGACAAGGCCTCAGACACAAACCAATGGATTCAAATTACAAGAAAAGAAATCCCACCTAAGCATTAGGAAGACCTTCCTGACCGTCAGAGTTGTTCAACAGCAGAATAGATTGCCTTGGAGTGTGGTGGACTCTCCTTCTTTGGAGGTCTTTAAACAGAGGTTGGTTGGGCATCTCTTGGGAATGTTTTAGTTGTGTATTCCTGCATGACAGGAGGTTGGACTAGATGGCCTTACGATCCATTCCAACTCCCAATTCTATGATTGTGGCCTCTGAGCTCTGGCAAGTTGCCCTGATTTCCTCAGAAATTACCATGTCTGCCTGCCTCATGGCTTACTGCATTTGGGGGCCATTTCAGGTCTCTTGCCAAAGTCCAACAACAGCCCAGAGCCATCCCTTGCCTACGTCCCTCTCCCTCATTTCTTCCTAACTTACTTTACTCCCCTTTTGTTCTTTTTAATAATCAGTCTCTTGTGCGTCCCTCCTCCTCCTGTTCCTAGTTTTCTGTCCCCTTTGTCTTTTCGTCTAGCCAGCTCTCTCACCATCTTCCTCCGGGAAGCCTTTTCTGAGAGCACTAGATAATAATTTTATCATTATTATAAACAATTCCCATACTACCTGGGAGTAAAGTGATCTCGCATTGTCTCCCTAAAGCTCTTTTCTCTTCACAGGGACCTGCTTTTTCCCACTGAAATCTCATTTGTTATTTGGGACTACCATGGAGTTGTGGACAAAATCTGTTTTTCACTCCATCATTTGAAATAAATAGAAAGCTCCCAAAGGCTGCACTGGTATTTGTGAAGATGAATGTCACTGAATAAATGTCACCTCAATAGTCTTTTGAGGGGACTAAAGGCATGCATAAGGGATTACTGTTTCTCCAGTGGAAGAAACCAAATCATGGCTGCACAGAAAAGAAACATTGCTTAGGGCTTGTCTATACAAGGCAATAAAATGTGGATTGATGCGCAGTAATGCCAATTTGCAGCAGCTTTCATTTGTCTCCATGTTTTCCCCCCCAAGATTGCAGGCACGCAAAGCCATATGTGTTTGTTGTTCAAGCAGGCATGCCTGTGACTCAAGATGGTGGGCTCCAGTGAATTGCTCATGTTTTTACTGTCACCAGGTGCTGCTGCCGAACAGTATTTTTTAAAAAAAGCAAATCCAAGGCGTGGAAGTGCAATCTTCCACCTAAAAAAACAGAAAAAAAGGTTGCTTCATCACCTCAACACACAATCGCTACAGCAAAAATCCAACATTGCAGTTCTGGGCACTGCCTTGCTAGAAAGCTCTGCCCCCAGAGCACGTCTGACCAATCAGCTTCCCACTTTCGGTCTTATTAGGAAAATGCAGCAAAGCGAATTGGTTGTCCCAATGAGCGGGAATGCACATTCCATTCAGAGTTTTTTGAAAAAGTCAGGAAAAGCCATGAAGGCTTTTCTTGTGGAATATTTGGAGTTTTTTGACCCCCTCCTTATGAATACGGTGAAATGATGTGGGATCCCATTGGAACAAAAGGTATTCTCCTCAAATTCTATGGACTTTGTCAGACTAGCCTCTAAAAATGTTCTTTTGCCAGCATAATTAAATCCATTTTTATGCCAGCAAAAAAACCCTCCCCACCACACTTACCTTCTCTCCTGGCAAAGGCTTCTCCAGCAATGAAGAGGAAGTGAACGGAGCTCCTTTCACTTCCTCATTCAAAATCCCACAGACTCTCGCGAGAAGATGCTTGCGAAGGAATTTTTTAAAAAAGAAACAAAAACAACACACAAAAAGTTAAAATAAGCACATACACACACTTAAAAACTTCCACTTACCTGGATGTTGCAATCTCACCCAGACGTGTTCTGGCTAGACTGGCCGTTGATGCTCCATTCACGTGAGTTAAATGGCGTGAGGTTTCATACGCTGGCAATGCCAGCACTAAAGCACCAAGGGGGTCAATTGATGGCTTAAGCCATCAATAAAATAGGATGGGTTTTGCCCAGGACATAAACGCAAAAGGGCGATGTTGTCTGATATGCACACCATTTCATGTTTGCGTGGCATCATTATGATGCCGTATTTAGTGCGTCTGATAAAGTCCTATGAGGAGTATTTTCACTGTATAGACAAGCCTTAGTTAGCAAAGGTGTCATTGTGAGCACACAAAATTGACTTCCTATGACTGGAGATAGTGCTATGAATAATGAAATTGGGGGAAAACAGAGGTCAGGGCAGGACTTTGGTGTAGAAATCCAAGCTCCTATTCAGATGAATGAGCACGAGGGGGCATACATTCAGCAGAATTGTCTTACACATTCTGAAATATTTGAAGTAATACACATTAGCATCCGAAGAGGGAGATCCATTAAGTACAGAGTGTGGAGGGGAAAATGGCAGCATCTGTCAGGCAGTGCTTGTCCTGCTTCCCCTTCCTCTGAATCTAGTGTAGATCCTTTGTGCACGCTACAGTTTTCTCTGGATTTTGCTGGAAACTCTAGAGAAAACTGCGAGTTTTAGCTGGTATACCCCAAGTCTGGTTTGGATAGGTCTGTAAGTCATGTGCAGACCTATCACACTATCACACCAGATTCAGGGATAATTGTGGGAAGCCTCGAATTCTTGAATTTGCATAATGTGGCATTATTGGGCTAGATTTGGGGGGGGGATTCAGATTTTATCACTAGTGCAGATAAGGCCTCAGTTTGGAGCAATTGAAGTGAACTGAGGAATAAGGAGGAAGGGGGGCAGGGGGAGAGAAACTGGGACATTTTAAAAGCAGCTGAAAAAGCGTGATGACAGAGGATTAATCAGGACTGTTCCTATCAAATCAGGACAATTGGAGGGCTTGAAGCACTGGCTGAGTATGCCTCATGCTTCCCCATCACTAAGCCCACACAGGGAAGATGAGACAGGAACAAAACCAACTCTGAGTCATAGAGTTCCCCAAGCTTTGCCTCATCTCCCTGTTGACCCATCTCCCTTCATAGAGGGTAGGGCTTTGAGGAGGGGTTGAGGTGACCAGGAAACCTCCTCATGGCCAGAGTTTCCCTTGCTTTGCCATAAAGAGTTGGGTTTTTTTTAATCTGAGATTTGGTTAAATACAAACTCATCCCTATACATAAGTAATGTATAGCAGTCATATACCATATTTCCAGGGCTCAAAGTGCTGCACAGACATCATCATCATCATCATGTTTATTTATACCCTGCCCCTCTGTTAAAACAATCGGGGCGGCTTACAAAAGTTAAAGTACAATACAGATAAAAATCCCAAAACACCACCCAACCCCACCCTCCCCCATAAAAAGATATTAAACAAATATAAATTAAAAAGCAACTAATCTAAAATCACATTTAAAAAACAATAAATAGCCAGCAGACTAAAAGAGGCCAGGAGCTCCTGAGGCCTCAGAATTGACTATATAAGGTGGGCTAGGCTTATTCTTCCCAGTTTGCTTCCATGGGGTTGGTCTTCAAAAGTAATGGCTTCCCAAAGGGCCCTTTGGAAGTGTATGACTGAGTTGAAATTTGAAGAGGGATTTGTAAGCCTACACTCCTGGGGAAAACTGACATCTTATTCCAGCAAATGAATGTTCCTAAACTTCCATATTTCAAGTTAATAGTTAATAGGAAGCTTAATAGTGTGTAGGTGCTGGCATGTGTGTGCCCCTGCAGAGAGACACTTCCAGAGGAAAAAACCAACTTGCACCCATTTGCGTATGGTTTTCCTTCTCACCAAATATTTCCTCCCAAACAGGCATGTCACTTGCTTGGTTAAACACATCTGGAGGAGAGCTGCAATAGACAATCAGGATAAAATACTCCACAGTCAGTAAGTTTCGCCTCCCAATGCATTTCAGGCAAAATGGGCTTGGGAATCTCTTATTTGATGTCATGTTGTTTTGCATTCAAGTCGTTTCTGACTTATGGCAACCCTAAGGTGAAGCTTAGGGTTTTTTTTGGCAAGATTTCTTCAGAGGAGGTTTGCCATTGCCTTTTTCTGAGGCTGAGAGACTGTGACTTGCCCAAGATCATCCAGTGGGTTTCCATGGCTGGGTGGGGATTTGAACCCTGTTCTCCAGAATCCAACACCCAAACCACTACACCATGCTGGCTCTCACTTTTTCTTCGATATGAAATATGTAATATTTAATTCTGCTCCTAGACACAGCCCTGCTGACTCTGGTTCAATGCTCAATGTAAACTTTATTTAAAACTTCCTCCTAATAATTGAGTTAGGTATGCATGTGGAGTCATCATCATCATCATTTTGCCATCCAAAGACCCAAAATTTACAAGTACAAACAGTAAAAAACTATCAACAATAAAATCTGCAGATGACAAAAGCATATGAAATCCTAAATTGCACCCTGGGCATTACTTTGTACATAGAGGGTTTTAATCTTGGCAGCTTCAGAAAGGAATTTGGCTGCAGCTAAGGTACCCTTTCGGCATTTTACATAGAAGATTTCTGATCTTCCCTTCATGTGGAGTCTATAGTGTCCATACCTAACCCAAAACTAACACATTTTCCATCAAGGCAGATTTACAGTATAAATGCCTTGATTATGATTTTAAAAGAAAACAATGATGGTCATCCTGATCCATGAGAAAGAAAAGAAAATCTACAGTTGGGCAACACCTCTATTAAGATCAGCCAAAATGCCATAATGATGTACAAGTTCTCATGTTCTGCAGAACTCTTCATTGGGCAATGTAAAACACCTAATCTGATAAAAAGTTATGAAGAACTCAAATGTTTACACATTTTTGTGGCATTTTGGTTGGTCCCAATAAAGGTATTGCCCAGCTGTGGATTCTGGTTCCCCTCCCTGCAAAAAAAACCCTCCCAAAACTAAGAGTAAAATCAACTCTTCTTTCTCTGTGAAAAGACTTTGATTACTTAACTAAAATTAATGGTGGAGATATCTTTCTGATTGTTGTCATTTCCAGCTTATGGAGACCCTAAGGCAAACCAGTCATGGGATTTTCTGAGGCTGAGGGTGTGTGACTTGCCTGTTCTACCAAAACTGATATTTTACTCTTCTGCATAAAATAAATATTATTTTCCCCCTTCTGCAGTAAAGTCATATTTTCAATGTTACCTTTCTTCCTCACACACGGTTTTTTACAGCTGTGCTGTTTTCAGTCGCATCCTGTCCTATTTACTTGCAGAGTGTAGGATGTTCAGGCAGAATTATTTCCCCTAACTTCTTATTAGAATAGCAATAAAATATGGGTAAGCAAGCTGCAGATAGGAATATAACATAACTACCAAAAATGCTCTTCAGGAACAACACACAGTGGTCCAATTGGTTACTATACTTACTTGGTAGTATATTTTGAAATTATAGCACTTGAGAATCAGTATCTTATTTGTGCTCAGGTATGTAGCGGTGGGGAAAATGAGGACAAAATGAGACCACTGCCCTCCAAATAGAATTCTGTCCCCCATATGAAATTTTGCTTTATTCCCTAAATTCTTAGCATTGCCGAGAATGAGACATTGAAAATCATTCACAGCTCAAACTCTTATACTTGCTGTGGTCACATCCCCTTGGTAACTTTGCCTGCCCCTTTTCTTTGGATGCCTAACATCTGTTTCTAACATCTATGTTCAACAGAAGTTTTTAGTAACTGCAATGCTGGAAATTTGGGGGCAGAAGGAATACTGTATTTCACGAGGGGGAAAATGTTATTGGGGTGCAATGCCCTCATTCCCTCACCCCCACCCAGCTCCATAGGTACACCCCTATTTGTGCTCATTACAAGAACCCAGGGAGGCAAGCAGTTAGGAAACATGATACTTAATGTAATTTGACAATTGCTTCACTGTCAGCAGACCTGGGAATTGAATGCAGGTTTCTCACCAATAAATCTGACTTTATAACCTTTGGATCTCTGCAGCCACTGTCATTATTTTCTCTCCCTCCCTGCTGCCTTTCCCAGCCCAACACAGCAAAACAAATCACATAACAACTCTTCACTGTCCCAAAGAAAATGTGGGGAGAGGAGTTATAAGGAAATGGCACTCACCTTCTCCATTGATAAGCTCCTCACAAGAATACCAGATACCGGCATGAAACTTTTGGTCCACAAACTTGTCATCCCCAGTCTCCCAGATGTACTGAACCACATTGCTGTCATTCGCCCCAGAGCTGTTGAAGCGGATGCAGTGAATCCCATGCCTGAGTTCACTGCAAAAAGGTTTGGCGACTTTCCTGGTCCCTTCACACCAGTAGCTGCTGCTGAATGCTGTGATGGAGAAGATTAATGAGAGGAAGCTGAGTGAGAGGGCTGCCGAGGCTCTCTGCCGCCTGTCCACCCCCATTGCCTGAGATCTGCCTACTTGTAGAGGCAGCTGGCAGTAGCATTAAAAGGATGCTCGAAACACCCACCACTGATGCTGTTTCTCTCTCTCTCCTCCCTCCTTTCCCCTCTCCCTTTCCTCAGCATACACTGAACATTCTCTTCTCTGAGTGCCAGAGACCAGCAAGCAAGTTGTCATGGCAGTTGTGAAGTTAAGAAGAGCCAGGTGTGCAGGGAGGCTCAAAATGCTCTGTGGCTACTTAAGCTGAGCCAGAGTCTACAAGAGCTGAGCCATGCAGCCCTATGAACTTGGCTTAAGAGCTTCTGTCAATGCCACCTGGACTCAACAGGAGCAGGGGTTGGGTTTTTTTAATGGCAATCATGTCTCTGGGCATATAAACATGAATTTCTCTTCCCTTCAGATCCCATCTGATCTTGGAAACTAAGCAGGGTCAACCTTGGTTAGTGCTTTGATGGGAGACTGCCAACAAATACCAGGTGCTATAAGCTCTATTTTCAGAGGAAGAAACTGGCAAAACTACCTCTAAGTTTTCTTTGCCTAAGAAAACCCTATGAAATTCATGGGGTTACCATAAGTCAACAGGCAACTTGAAAGCACATAGACAGAGAAAGCAAGAGAGAGGGAGAGCCAGCATGGTGTAATGGTTTGACTATGACTCTGAAGACAAGGGTTCAAATTCCCACTCAGCTATGGAAACCTTTAGGAAGTCACAGCCTCAAAGGAAGACAAAGGCAACCCCCCTTCTGAACAAATAGTGCCATGAAAACCCAGTGATAGGTTCACCTTAAGGTTGCCATAAGTTGGAAATGACTTTAAGACACACAACAGTAACAACAACAATAACAACACACACACACACACACACACACACACTTGAGTAGCCAAGGCACACATCCCCATCACAAGAGGGTTAAGAAGTTAGGGCTTCCAGCTCAGATGGAACAAGCTTAATCCAGACAGGCTTCAGCCTCAGCACTTACCCCTTTAGGAGCAAGGCACTGCACCAGAGACTGGAGAGATATCCTTTTTGTACTACAATGCCCAGATCGCTGCCCCTCAAGATAATGTTTCCATGATCTGTTTGTTAAGCTTGCCACACTGAAAACTGGAGAGAACTTCTTTACCTTTCATGGCTGCATAGAAGAGGAAATTCCAGCAGGAGTTGCTTGTCATGCAATCAAGAAACAAGCAACAACTGCTGAAATCCCCTCTTCTACATACAGATACAGGAGTTGTCTCCAGTTGTCATTGTGGCAAACCTGTCTGTTATGCTGCACTGCAAATCCTGTTCTGGTGGTGGTGGGGGACAAACCACATGGTAGTATAGATCTGGCCAGGTTAGGGAAAGATTATATATGAAATAAGAGAGAGAGGAAAAGGGAAGACAAACCCACACCAGACCATCTGTTGATACCTAGGAATTAGTCCCAGGTAAACAAGAGGAAATATAGACACATTTCCCAACTTAAATTCTTGGGAAGGGTGCCAAAGTAGTGTTTGCTTGTTTTAGAAATTTAAATTTGCCACACACTTTGGACATTCTCATAGTGCACAGCTAGGAGCCCAGAAAACAGAATTTGTAAAATGGTGTTTCAAATCTCTTTAGCAACAACTTCTGAATTATGAAGTCCAAAACAAGTTCTGTTTTGTACAGAACTTTATTTAGACATGAAAACCCATAACCCACAACAGCTACACAACTGATGGAAGAAAATATATGGCTCTTTTTACTACATGGGGGGGGCAGAAGTTAGAGAGAAACATCTGGGCCCCACTTTGTTGTTTGGCAACACTGTGCTGTGTGAGTACCCAGTCTCATTGTGTAGCTCTGTGCCCTGAGTAACACCTACTAGTACATGGGCTGATTATGCTGAGACACTAAGAACAAGTAACCCTTTAGACCAGATCATGCAATCTTCTAGATTTTGGATTGCCATTGCATCAGCCATAGCCAGCATAGCCAGTGGGAAGGAATCCTGGGGAGTGCAGTTTCATGATTCTCACCTTGGGCTTTAGGTGCCCCCCCTTTTAAAGTGACCCTCCATTATTGCCATTCCAACAAAATATCTTTGGGTTGAAATGCTTCAAGTGCTAATGGAATGCCCTCTTCTACACAACGAGGGGAACTCCTGTACTCCTGGTTCAGCTCTTCAGCACTAAAACAGAAAAAGGGAGAGGAATACCTGCTTTCTGCTAACTTGCCCTCCAGCCCTTAAACAGGAAACTGAAATTTATCACTCAAGAGCCTGAGCTGCTCTTGCTAGAAGTCCTCTTTCAAGCCTCTCTTCCCCCAGGTGCACTCACTGGGCAGCTCCAGCCTTTCCTGCACTAGAGGGTGTGTGTATGAGCATGTGCCTTCAAGCCACCCATTGACTATGGCAACCTCATGAATTTCATAGGGTTTTCTTAAGCAAGGCATACTCAGAGGTGGGTTTGCCATTGCCTTCCTCTGAAATGTAGCCTATAGCACCTGATGTTCATTGGTTTTATTCCCATCCAAGTATTAACCAGGGCTGGCCTTGCTTCTAAGATCAGATAGAATTTGGTGCCTTATAGTTTCCCACTTTGCAGTGTGTAGCAAGTTGTATTTGAGGATCAATGCATGGGGCTTTTATACTGTGTGTATTCTCCACAATCAGGGGTGAGCAATGTTTGGTCCTCCAGATGTTGTTACTCCAAGCACTCCTCATAATTAACTTTCCTGCCTAGGTGAGATGGAAGCTGCAAACCAACAATAGCTGGAGGGCTGCACTTTGCCCATTCCTGTCCTAGATCCAGTTTTGACACTAGAAAAGTCTAGCCAGCTCCCTGGTGTTTTTTACCATCAGCTTTGACCATTCTTGGATGAGGAAGAGGCAGGTCATGGTCATCCACGCCCTCTTAACTTTTCATTTGGATTATTGCAGTGTGTTTTTCATGAGGCTGCCTGTGAAAACAGTTTGGAATCTTCAATCAGTGAAAAATCCAGTTGTCACAATTTTTAAACTGACACAGACTTCTCAGACTACCCCCTCCAACAGTTCTGGAAGAGTGTCACTATCTGTCCAAGCCAAATTCATTGCTACTTATATTCAAAAGCTGAAATGGTTTGAATTCCAGCAGACTTGAAGGAGCACTAGTTCTTCCCCTATCAAACCACCTGTGTTTTAAGATAATCTGCTGGTGCACCCTTTGCCAGATGCCTCATCTTTCAGAAATGAGGTGGAAATCAACTAAGGAGAAGGCCACACTCAGTGGGGGGTGCTCTCAGTGGGATAGTTAATCTGCTTTGAGTTTTACAGTGTATCCACACTGTAGAATGATAGCAGTTTGACACCACTTTAACTGTCATGACTCCTTCCTACAGAAACCTGGGATTTGTCATTTGGTGAGGCACCAGCACTCTTCAGCAGAGAAAGCTAAAGACCTTGTACAAGTAAAAATCCCAGGATTCCATAGGATGGAGCTATGGTACTTAAAGTGGTGTCAAACTGCTATCATTCTACAGTGTGAAAACACTCTTAGGAGATTATCACACGCTGAAAACATCCCAGGATAGGGATAACAGGAGATCACTAAAAGGCTTACCTTTTAGACGTTGTTGTCCTTGTCCTGGGATGTTTCCGTTCTGCTTCTGTTCCTACCCTGCTTCCTCTTATTCATGGCTTAAGCCGGGAATAGGAAGTCCATTCTGTTATAATAACGGAATGATGAGTGAATGAACGGAGGACCTGTTGTGCTGGCGTGATGCCAGCGGCACATGATGTCATGGGAGGTCCGTTCCAAAGACTTCCAGGTACGATCAGGACAGCCAGGTAAGTGTCACTCTTTCCCCCCAGTCCCCAGGTTGCTTTGAAAGTGTACAGTGTGTTTTTGTGCTTGTTGTCATGGTTTGGGAGGCATTTTTCTTTTTCTTTTTAAAAGACCCACATGATTGTTCTCTCGCAAGAACATGCAGGATTTGCCTTCCAGGATGTGAAAGGAGTGTTGCGACAGCTCCATTCATGCCTGGATTGCTGAGGGGAGGGAGAGCACTCCAGATCACGCAGCAAGGTAAGTGTCTGAACATTTTTTTTGTATCGTTACAGGGACGGGAGTGGGATGGGAGTGTAGCGGTGGTGGTGGGAGTAGGACAGTCCCAGTTTCGAGGGTACTGTGTGATAATTTCCTGAGTCTGAAATTAAAGGAACTATCCAGTGTGCTGAATCTAGGGGGAGAAAGATAGGGTTCAAGACCTTGGACAACTCCATTAATTTCCACACTAAATCCCAGAGTAGATTTAGTGCCCTGGTGATGTGGAAGCCACTGGCCACGGGATGCCATTGTCAACCTGAAATAAGCATCTAATAAAGGTTGATATACAAATGGTTTAAATATATAATTATATTGAGGGGCATTTCTACAACAATGACTATCTGGCAAACCCTGTCATGCAATTTCATCCCACTCCAAGAACATCCCTGTAGAAGAACTGGATGAGTCAATTGTGTTCTTCCCTCTCTGGCAAATACTGTCCAGCTATGTGATTCTTTCATTTAAATGCTCTTGGGACGTTGTTAAATTGTACCACATTGGAATTAGTTCTTATGTTGCTGTCTTGTGCCTGGACAGGCCCAACCCATGCCAGCCACCACCTGCATTGCAAGTACAAGGATCAGCAACACCAGCATTTCTCTGACTTGCAGAATACACTGAGATGAGCACAAAAACTACCTATCTCTTCTCTTCCTCACCCCCATCTATATGTAGACCCCTTGCCTGCCTATGCCTTATCAGGAGTAGTTGGGTTTGTTTATTTTGCCAGTTCAAATTTTTTTTTAAAAAAAAAATCTTAACCCCAAAATTACTGGCAGTGATTCTGTCAACTATTTGATATATGGGGGTGGATGGGAATCAGAATACAGTACTTTACCTGGAACTGGGCTGGTAAAAATCAACAAAAGGGGGGGTAGTTTCAGTGGGGAGGAAGTAGGTGGAACATGGTCTAAAAAAAGCCATGATAGGAACTGATGGGCTGCAGAGCACAGAAGTCCAGCATGTTTTCCATCTTCCAACTACCATCATAAGGAGTAGAAATCCCATTTGTATGAGCAGCCCCTGCATTTTGTCTGGCTGTCAGCAGTTATACTAACAATGGATAATGGGGGAGCTTTAGTGTGAAATGCAGGCAGAAAAATCAGACAGCTACCTCCAATTGCTGCAAAGTCTCCAACCCCCCCAGCACCCTTATTCACCACTATGTGGGCCAGGTGCCTAAGAGGACAGGGTTCCTACACATTTAATAATTGTAGAGAAGACAACATTTCAGCAGAGGTAGCTTGAGTGCCATCATGGTGCAGTGGTTTGAGCATTGGGCTATGTCTCTGAAGGCCAGGGTTTGAATCCCCCCATGGAAATGCACCAGGTGACCTTGAGCAAGTCATAGCAAGAACAAATCTTGCCAAGAAATTATTGGAGTTTAATTTTTTTCCCCTCCAACGTGCCAAGAATTGGTACCGTATTTGTGTCCATCAGCTACAATTGCTTTTTTCTTTTCTGGAAACTTGTCAGGAACTTGTCAAATATCCCATTTTCAAAATGGCAGAAAGACCTAACTAAATGTTTATGGTCAGGAAAAAAACCCCCCAAGGATTAAAGGGAAGGTACTAACAAATGCTAAAGAGAGAGGAGGATTGGGTATACCAAACTTCACAATTTATTTTGAGGCAGTTTGCTTAACACGGTTAAAGCAATGGATTACTTTGGGAAACAAAGGGAATTAGATCTGGAAGGTCATGAGCTGAAAATGGGATGGCATGGTTATTTATGGTATGGGAAGGTCAAAATTAATGTGAAGTTTAAAAACCATATTCTAAGAAGATCTCTATGTGGGGAAAGTATATGGATAGAATCTGCCAAAAAATCCCTGGCTGGCTATCTCCACAAGAGGCCTTTTGCAAGTGTGAAATGCGAGAAAGCAATTAGTTAATTTACAGGAATATGTTAAAGAAAGAACCAGGTAGATAAAAGATACAGGAAAATCGAGAATTGGAGGATGGGGTTAAATTATGATGGTTAGTATATTACCAACTTAGGGGGAGAGTAAGAGAGGATATGAGGAATTGGCAATATGAGGGGGAAAAGTCTGAATTAGAAAAACTGCTATGTCACTTAATAAAAAAAATGTATAAATAATTACTTAGATATGAAAATGAAGAGCAAGTCAAAAAAATTAATGATTAATTGGGGGGAAATGCGACATAATATATATGTGAATCAATGGGAAGATATTTGGATTAAAGGATCAAAGTTCACCTTAAAGAAAAATTGTACAAAATGATGTACAAATAGTACATTACCCCCCAAAATAAATTGGCTAAACTGAATAAAAGTGTTAGTAATATCTGCTGGAAATGGAGAAAACAAATTGGATCATTTTCTTTTTTGGTATGTTGTAGAGCTGTAAATTTTGTTTTAAAAAACTGGTTTAAAATGAGCAAATGGATACATAGGATTTTAGGATTTAAATTACCCTGGAGACCAGAGTTATATTTGTTAAATATGATAAATGTGGATGATAAAGGAGAAAGAAAATATTGTGATTTATTTAGTAACAGCGGCTAGAGTGGTTTTTGCTAAACATTAGAAAACTGATAAACTACCAAACCATTTCGAATGGATAGAGAAATGGATGGAAATTGCAGAAATGGACAAATTAACTAACTTAATTAGGAGGAACACACATTTTTTTTAGATAGGTGGAGTCCCTTTACAGATTATTTAAGACGATAAAGAGAAGATGCTGTTATATTAGGTTTTGAGATTTAGATGGTAAATTTTTCTTTTGTACCATTGCTTGTGGAAAAGAATGTTGTATACTTGTATTGAGTGTAATGTTTAAAAAGCTTACTAATAGTTAATGTTGTAAAGCTATGAGGGGATTTAGGATATTTAGGTAAGATACAACCCAGGAGAAGCGAGAAGTCTATGTTTTTTAAGGCAGGGGAGAAAGGGTTGTTACTCAGGAGTTTGTTTGAATGTCTGTGTTTCTATGTCTATTGTTTTTTTTTTTGTTCTAAAATTTCAATAAACATTCTTTTTTTAAAAATAACAATACCAGACAGAGGTACACAAGCTCCCACACATTATCTAAACCAATGTTTCTCAGGCTATCTGATGTGGGGGACTGGACATTATTCCCCCCCCCCTCCAATGTGCCAGGGATTGGTGCCATATTTATGTCCATTGGCTACAACGGCTTTTTTCTTTTCTGGAAACTTGTCAGGCACCTGCAGAGAATGACTCAAGGATCAGGACCAGCCAGGGGACTACCAGTTTGAGTAGCACTGTTCTAAAACAATGTGGCCAGCCTTCTGCAACTTGGTGTTCTCCAGAGGTGTGGGACTACAACCACCATCACCCCAGCTACCTAGTGAGGTCACAACACTGGAGAAAATTAATCTAAGGACATTTCCACAGGTTCCTGTCCTCATTCTACCCCCTCAGTTCTGAACTGTTACATAACAATGACAATGCTAAAGCGATCCATTCAGGACGCCATGCTGTATGTGTGTCTGTTGCTGCCCCCCCCCTCTCTCTGTGTGTGTGCAGACCATTCACCCTCAACTAAATCTGTAACTGTGTAAAGACTACAGTTCTCATACTTCACAAACAATATGATGGATGATGGGACACATCTGAAAGGCACCAATCTAAAGAAGTCTTGTGTAAACTCTGCCAGCCACACTCATCAGGTAGGTGTTGTTGTTGTATGCCTTTAAGTCTTTTCTGACTTACAGCAACCCAAAGGTGAATCCTCATGGGGTTTTCTTGGCAAGTGGGGGTTTGCCATTGCCTTCCTTTGAGGCTGAGAGTGTGTGACTTGCTCATGGTCACCCAGTGAATTTCCATGACTGAGAAGGAATTCAAGCTCTGGTCTCCAGAGTCCTAGGACATTTTCAGACGCCCCTTACCACGCAAGCAGCCTCTTTTTGGACGCCGCTGTCCCTCTTCTGGGACCATTCGCAGCATGTACGTGAAGCTTTGGAAATGGCCACACCATATTTCAATCACAGGCAACTTCCATGATTGAAATATGGCGCGGCCGCTTCCAAAGCTTCACGTATGTGCCACGAATGATCCCAGAAGAGGGACAGCGGCATCCAAAAAGGACCCACTGCCACACAGCAGCCTCGTTACTGCTCCGGAGGCTGCTTGCGCAGTAAGGGGCATCTGAAAATGTCTCTAGTCCAACACTCAAACCACTACACCACATGGCTCTCTCACACATAAGTACCTCAGAGCAAACACCCTGATCTTCACCTTTTGACCTGCATAGTGCTGGGAAACCTGCTATGGGTTGCATGTAGATTCTTTCATGTTGGTGAGGACAATATAGTATAAAAAATATGTCAAAGACCCTTCCCAAGCCCCCAGTCCTGCTCTGGAATCTCTGGATCTATTGTATGACTATGCCAGCTACAGGCTGATATAAGAAGCTATTCCTTTCTCTGGACCCGATTAAACAAATACATACCTCAAAACAATCGAGAAATGAGGTAAAGAAGTATTTACCTCATTCTTCTTCACCTTCCTCTACTGTGTCTATAAGAAAAACTTACAAATGGTACGAGCTCTCACTAATTGCAATTCACTTTATGCTTGTGCTTCTTTATTTTTTTTCCTGCAGTCTCTTATCATTATAAAACTCCTGATGGTGCCACATTAGTCTCTTTTTTCTATTCCCCTTCCATTCTTTCCAGTGCATAAAGCTTGTTCACTTTGATGCCTTTTAACACAGACTCATTAAGACAAAGCTTTCCTTGGGTGCTTTTTCATTTTGTTTTCAAACTATTAGCTGAGCCAGCTCTCCCATAAGACAAAAGGATATTTGCCCTGGGCCTAGATACACCTTTTAGAATGTATGAAACAGTTGATTAGTGTTTGTGTGTTCATACAAGATCTTCTTAATTGGATGTCTCTATCTCTGCGCTCTTGCAGAAGTGGTCCTATGTTGTATGTTGTTGTGAGCCTTCCTGTTCTGCTTCATATCACTTGCTGACATGGCCACACTCAACCACTGCTGTATCTTCCTAGCCTCATCTACAAGCCACACTGGGACCTGACAGCCACTGTTCTCTTACATGCCCTATCTTTTCCAGGTCCTTTCTTCTGCACCTCTAAGCCTCGGTCTCCTTCTTTGTCTCCTTCTAGCAAGCTGGACTACTCCCGTTCCGAGCAATCTGCACTTCCAATTAGCAATCTGGATGTACTCATGGATGGGAGCATGAATGGATAGAAGGAAGAGTTTTTGATTATCTGAAGCTGCATTGTTCAGCAAGGAGAGAGAAACAGGTAAAAACGGACTAAAATTCACAATCCACAAAACAGTGATATTTTTAGGTTTTCTGAGGGTTTCTTCTGGGCTGTGAGGCCATGTTCTGGAATAGTTTCTTTCTGACGTTTCGCCTGCATCTGTGGCTGGCAGCTTCAGAGAATGGTTGGGTAGGAGTGTATGTGGAGTTTATATGCTGTGAACCCCTGTTGGGGAGTATATGTAAATTTGTGTAATTGAATGGTTCATTTCTGGGTATAGAAATGCAAGGCTCGTTAGTGTCTGTTTGGCTAATGGTTGGTTGATGGACCATTATCTGCTGGACTCCCCCTGTCCCTGGGTGGAATTCCTTTGTAAGTGCTGAGTTTTGATTCTAGTGTTTTTCAGGACTGGCAGCCAGATTTTGTTTACTTTTAGGGTTTCTTCTTTCCTGTTGAAGTTGTCCAGGTGTTTGTGGATTTCAATAGCTTCTCTGTGCATTCTGACATGATAGTTATTGGCCTGGTCCAGAATGTCTGTGTTTTTAAATAATATTTTGTATCCAGGTTGGTTTATAACATGTTTTGCTACTGCTGATTTTTCTGGTTGGCCCAGTCTTTAGTGTCTCTCGTGTTCCTTGATTCATGTTTTCACACTGTATTTAGTGGTCCCTATGTAAACTTGTACACAGCTGCATGGTATGAGGTAAACTCCTGCAGCTGTGAGAAGGGTCTCTTTTGTCCTTCGCTGAGCGTAGCATTTCTTGGATTTTCTTGGTTGGTCTGTAGATCATTTATTGGGCCAAATACTGTATTAAAGCAGACAATATATCATGCAAGCTTTCTAAGCTTCACTGGCTTCTTCATCAGGCAAAGATGTTTAAAATCATACAGGAAAAGAGAGGTCATGATGTTAGAGTCACAGGCCTACATTTCGTCTCAGATGTTACTTCTGTTGTCAGTTAAGATGGTCTGGAGGGATCTCAATGCAGGCAGATGACTCTTTCCTTCATGATCATGTGAGGACTGGGGAGGAAGGACAGGTAATAAAATTTCAACTCAATTAGCTACAGAAAATTAACCTCCCTTGAGATCCAGGCTGTCCCAGTCCTGTGCAAAGCTAATTTTCCCTTTCTTAGACAGAGAACACTGAATTTCTCAAGAAGTTTCTATACTGTTCCATTTTGGGGAAAACATTTAGGTGCTGTATAGGTAAAACTTGCCAGTTGTACTCCAAATGAAAGTTTTACCTTTATTAGAGGTAGAAACCTCAAAAGAGTTAAGTCCCAGTCATTTGGCTCCAACACTACTACTCCTATATGATTTTTAATATATTTGCCTGATGAAGAAGCCAGTGAAGCTTCAAAAGCTTGCATGATGTATTTTATACAGTACTTTGTAGTTAACCCAATAAAGGTATCACTGTTTTTTGTATTTTGTATTTTGTTGTATTTTGCGTGTCCAAGGGCAAAGCCGCTCCATGCAAAACACAACACATATACCAGACTTAAGTGGAAGAAAACAGGACACATCTTTATTGATTACAGCTGTAGCTGGGTTGGCCTAGGCATGGTCCAGATCCAGGTATCGACCAAACCACATGTTGATCGATGAGCCCTTGACTCTAGCCAGAGCTGGACCACTGGGGTGACAGGAGGAGGACCACATGGGTGGGAGCCCAATGCAATCCCCCTAGTCACCAGGGGTGCCAAATAGATGTCTCCCCCACCTGGGCAACACCATATCTATCTCACACCCCTTGGCCCCATAAGGGGACCCCCTAGGTTACCAATACCAAGTGGACACTGGTGAACAATATCCTGGGTCCAGGACCCATGCCAAGCGTCCCTTGCAAAGTTGTGACAAGACCTCAAAGCTGAATAACAAAATACCCTGTGCATACAATAACACAACAGCAAGCCCAAAAACACCACCTCGGCCACGTGGAAAAGGGTGGGTGGGTGGGTGGGGTGATGCTCAGGGTAGAACTGAACTGCCAGCCTGGGAGTGCCTGAATAAATACCACTCAATCCATCTGGAGTGAAAACTGAAGACAGTTCACTCCGACTAGATTCTTCAGCCAATGGGTTCAAACCATGGTTTGAACGTATTGGTTGAAGCTTCCCGCTTCCTCCAAGGAGGACAAGCAACCTCACACTACCTCCTAGGAAGAAAAAGATGCCACAGATGCCATTAGAGACCTACTGGTGCTCTGCTCTTGTCCCAGACCACAAATGCCTTGCACAGTAAGTCACGCAAGCTCCTTCCTGCATGGCCAACACAGTTACCCCTGAATATGAAAGGTAGAAACACAGTCCCCCAGCAGTCATGTATTTCTACATCTTGTGTTAGATTTCACTCACTTGTGGTCCAATGCAAAAGAGGATAGGGTTCTTGTATCTTTAATAGTTGTGTGCAGAAAAAAGAATTTCAGCAGGAAGAGCTTCTCCCAGAGAACACAAAAGAAGGCACCAAATACAATAAAGCAGACAGAATCAGCCCATTAAAAACCCTAGATAATTAATGTTGGTGCTAGCACCAGAACAATTTCAGAGTTGGTGCCAGTTGTACCTCCACAGGAAAGGTATTCCATAGCTGAAGTGCTGTGACAAAGAAGGCTCTCTCCCTGATGTAACCAAGTCACTTGGAGAAGAGCTTCTGCTCACAATTTCAACTCATGGTTAGGCTAAGGCTAATATGGAAATGTTTTGACATGGTATGATAGCCTTATCCAAAACAAAAGGTGCCATGATGGTTGTCTGGATGGTGTTTAACCCTGTTAGCCTACCATGGAGGTGGGAATGCTTCCAAACTTGGCTGTATTCCCCACCAAGGCTCTAGACTGGGCAGTCTGAAGATGCCCTTGTGGATTTGTTAGCTGGAAACATGAAACATGTCAAGCACCAGACTTGTGTCCTGAGAGTAGCATGTCTTACTTTCCCAGCAACAAGACATGAAAGATTATAATCTCCATCATTCCAGCCAGCATAGCCAGTACTTGAGATGACAGAAGTCACAGACCAACACATCGGGGCGGGTGGGGGTACAGGATGCGGAAGCCTACTCTAGTCAGCCATTGTCTCTTAGTACCCTCCCCCACATATCAGCATTGTAATGGGGGAGAAGAAAGAGAGAGATCTCCTACATATAAATTGCTAGATCACACCCAGACACTAATTTGAAATTCAGTTCTTTCAAAACTCTGCTCAAGTCCACTTTCCTTGTTAGATTGCTCCCACTCTTTTCTTTTCTTCTCAAAACTTGAATAATGAATGTTTTCTCCCAATTTGCCAATCAGCCACCATTTTCAACCAATTCAGCCCTATTAGTCAAGAATCAGTACTAAAATAGCTACTACCTAATTACTTCCCCCACCTTTTGGAGCAAGAAGTTAAGATGGTGACACATATCAAGTGTTCGCAGAACATACTGTGCTTTATTAGTCTTCCCACAGATGTATGGGAAGCTAATAAGCATTGCTAGAGTTTCTCCACTTTTGTTCTCTTCACCAAACCTAAATCTGCTGTTAGATACACTATAGAATTTAGGCTGCTTTTGCATAGATTCACTTAAATTTGTGACACTCCCCCACCCCCTGCAACAACAAACAAACACACACACACCTGAGTTCTTATGAGTCTGGAATTTCTTGACATACAAATTGTGTTTTGATGAACCTTGACTGCTGGAATCAAGATCCACACAGAGTTTATATAATTACATGATATACACCTAGGGCTTGTTTACACTGGCTAGAATACGCTGCCTTCTGGCCAGAGTATTCTGGCCCTAGAGCTGACTCAGATTACCCGCAACCCCGTTACCATGACAAAATGGGCAGAGGTCCACATGCACATGCTGGCCAGTATCGGTGGGCACCTCTGCCTCTGGAGATTTTCAGACCGTGTTTTACCGTGGTTCATGCAGGAGGAGCTTCCGGGAGAGGGATGGCGGTCTTGCGCGGCAGAGAGTCGTTTTCGGACACCTCCATCCCTCTCCCGAAACCATCCGTGTCACTTCCGTGAAGCTTCGGAAGCCTCAGTGCCATATTTTAATCATGGGCAACTTCTGTGATTAAAATATGGCCCTGCGGCTTCCGAAGCTTCACGGAAGTGACATGGATGGTTTCGGGAGAGGGACGGCGGCGTCTGAAAATGACCCTCTGCCGCACAAGACCGCCGTCCCTCTCCCGGAAGCTCCTCCCGCATGAACCACGGTAAAATGCGGTCTGAAAATCTCCTCTGTCACATGTCACACGCTCTGAAATGGAAAGGAGTCCCCCAGTGTGTGATCAAGGCTGGTCACATGCAGGGGGCCTTGATCACATGCTGGGGGCCTCATTCCCAGCTGCAGAGTGACAGCAGTGGTAGTGTCTAGTGATGCAGCCTGGTGTGCAGGTACACACCATGCGTTCCCATGTGGGACTCATCTGGATTTTCTAGCATAATGCATAAGTTATTTTAAAAAATTAAATCGATTTACCCCAGCTTCCTCTGGCTTTGTCTCAGACATCAGGACTGTCTAGAGGTGAATTGGGACAAGACGAGATGTGAAGGCCTGGAAAAAACCTGGAAGCATTCAGGAAAAAAACTGGGTTTCCCCCCAAAATTGAAAAAAAATTGAAAAAAGGAAGAAAATTGATAATGGAATGTTTTATTTTAGCATGATGAATAAAATCTTTAAGACAATAAAATCTTTAATATATGTATTGTGATAATTTTATGCCAAATCAAATTGTACATAGTCACATTTTATATTACTAAAGTAACAGTGACTTTCAATCTTTAAAAAGTGTGAATGTTGCTTTTTTTTTAATTTCCATTTTTTTTCTGGACCCCCCCACGGCTTCAAAATTTCTGGAAATCTTACATCTCTGGACAAGACCTCTGTGTCATTTAGACTGCAGGGCTCAAAGATGGGTGGCAGAGGGGAGGAGATGCATTAAGTTGCCTGTCTCATCTAGCCTGTAGTCCTTGCTAAGGCCCTTAATGTACCTAGGCCTGCAGCAGAAATCTAAGGCAAGAGAAACTGGGGAATTTAGAGGCTGGGCTGTACATGAGGGAAGCATGCACACTTAATTTATTGTGCCTACATGCAGCACAAAACAAAACAAAAAATGAGGGGAAAAGATGGATTAGCACTCGAGGAAAAAGTGTTCTGTTAGAAAAGGAGGAAAGACAAACCTTCTAACAAGAGTAACTGTGAGGAGAGCAGAATCCTGTGAAGGATACTAGCTGGAAGCAAGTCTTCCTTGTGATGAGAAGCAGCAGTAAAGTTCTACCACTCTACCTTTCCTCATCCACCACATATTTATATAGGTGCGCGCGCACACACACACACACACACACATACCATCTTTTCAAACAGCTACATCTTGCTCCTGCTATTTTGTTTTCTTTTTTTTTTAGCTCATTGAAGCTAACACAAGGATGGGGGACATTTCACCTTACAGATATTTTGGATTTCAGCTCCAATAATCCTGTACATAATCCATGGCTAGTGGGGGCCTGGTGAGAACTGATCATCTGGAGTACTGTGTTCAGGTCTGGGTGCCACATTTTAAGATGATATAGACAAATTGAAGAAGGTTCAGAAAGGGGCAAAAGGGAGCTGGGCTTGTTCAACTTGGTGAAGAGAAGACTGAGAGGCTGTTGCAATTAATCAGAGCCCATAGTAAACAGAGCCATCAAGGTGGAAAGTGCCAATCCCCTGTTGGAAGCATTGAGGATGAGTCATCCATCACAAACAATCAGTGACTGGAATACCCATTATCCCCCAAAACATCTCTCCTTGCACCTTTCCTATCCCACAATAAGGAGGTTGTCATAAGCCCATTAATTCTAATATTTCAGCCATTAATGACAATTAACAAAGTCACGGTTTCCTTTGTTTAATGGTGGGAAACCCATCTAAGCACGGTTCTATGTTCAAACACCCTTTCAGGATATGAAATGGGCTATAAATATCATTCCCCACAGAATAGCCATGGCTGCACAGTACTACTGACACTGTCACTCTGCCAGATTGCTGTGTCACCCTCAGTTTCAACTTTGAGTCTTTTTTGCTACCTGAAACTCTGCCCTCTGACTGGTAATTATCGTCCATATTTCCCCAAATCTATTCCTTGATCCAACCTTTCTTCCTTAACTCTCTGCCAGCCTTGTGTAGTTCTTGTGAGCATGAGTGTGTGTGCATATGCTTCTGTGTTATTTTCCAATAAAAAACATTTTATTTCACTTTAATGTGGAGTCTCAGCAGTTAGTACCAGTATACACAGGTGTAAAGGTCTCACAAGTTACCCGACCTTTCACAGCCAGCCTTTTAAGCTATGTTAACCCCCCAATTAATACTGTAATTTCAGTGTCATGCATGGGTCCCCCATGGACCCCCACCAATTCGGGTAACAGGATGACAAGATTGCACTCTTTAAATACTTCAAGGGTTGTCACAGAAAGGATGGGGAAGGCTTGTTCTCTGCTGTTCCAGAGGATAGGACCAGGTCTACTGGTTTGAAGTTACAGGTGAGTTGATTTTGATTGAACATTAGAAGGAACGTCTTAACAGTGAGAGCGGTTCAGCAATGGAACTAATTGCTTAGAGAGATGGTGGGGTCTCCTTCTTTGGATGTCTTCAACAAGAGGCTGGGCAGCTACCTGCTGGGGATTCTCTAGCTGGAGAGTCTGCACCGAGCAGGGGGTTGGGCTAAGTGTCCTATGAAGCCCCTTCCAGCTCTATGATTCTATATCCAAACCATCTTGAATCCCCTGAGCTAAAGGCTATATCTCTACTACAGACATGCATTTCAGTTCTGTAATGTCTACTCAAAAGTTAGCCTAGTTGAATTCAATGGCACTTTGTTCCAGAGACATGTATATAGAACAACAGCTGGGGCGGAGCAATCCTACTGATGGGTGGACAGGAGACTGAAAGCAAAGGAATTACCTTATCTACATGCCACCAGGGTCACTCCAGCAGTGCAGAAGAGGGTAGAAAAGAGAAGTCCCCACCTTTTAATGATTTCCATTTCTTCAGCACCGGCATTGGCATACATAATGAATACCAGGGTGAGAGGAATAGAAAGGGCTGTGGATCTTGTGCATCCAAGCCTTCTACCACCTTGGCTCCTGTTTCTCCTGTGTTATTGGATACTTTTCAGTTTGTGCAGCCTGGATGTGGGCAGAAACCTTGGAGAGGTGCCCTTCCTGGCTTATCAAACAGGCCAGAGAGGGAGTGGGTGAAGGGGGTAGTCAGTGCTTCCCTACAAGACAGTATTCCAATTTGCCTAAAGGAGGCATTTGTGAGGCCTTTGTTGAAAAAGCCACCCCTGAATTCCTCCATAATGGATAATTATTAGTCAGCGTCCTACCTACCATTTTTGGGCAAGGTATTGGAGCATGTGGTGGCCTCCCAACTCCTGGGGTTTCTGGATTAAATGGATTATCTAGATCAGTGATTCCCAAAGTGAGTGCTACCACCCCCTGGTGGGTGCTGCAGTGATCCAGGGGGCGGTGATGGCCACAGGTGCATTTGGGGGCGATGAATAACTGTAAAGGGGCGGTGAAAGCATAAAAGAAAGAAGAGAAGATTTCGAAAAATTGATTTATGTATTCCGCTCATAACGCTTAATTTTTCTTTGAACAACGTACTGGACATTGGCTCGGTTCCCGCATACTCTCTCACTTGCATTGAGGTATGTGCAATCGTGCACTGCTGCTGTTCATGTGGTACCACTGAATTGCCGTTCCAAAACACATGAGCACTACGAACTTTGCTGCGGGCAACTGCCACTCGTGCGATTGGTCGATTGCAAGGCCAAAGCCTGGAATGGCAGCGGCAGTACTGGCTACTGGCAGTACTACCAGCAGATTTTGGAGCACGCTATGAATCAGGAGATTTTCCGTAATTATTACGGGAAAATTATGGCATAATATAACTCTGAGGACTTTTTCGGATGGAGAAATACATCGCAAGAAGGGTTGTCCCTCTTGCGACGCTGCTGCATGGTGGGGGGGGCATTTCATATGACGCCGTCCCCCTGCCGATTCTGTTCCAGTACAGATCACAGCTCCAGCATCATATTTGGCTGTTTCTTAATCACGGTCAACAGAATCAGCAAGGGGATGGTATCATACGAAATGCTCCCCCTGCTGTGCAGCAACGTCACACGAGGGACGACCCTATTGGAATAAAAAGGTTTCAGTCTGCTAATGGAAGGACAGCAAGGAAGAGGCCATTCTGGCCATGCTGGGAGGGAAGTTCCAGAGTCTAGGGGCATCCACCAAGAAGGCCCTCTCTTGTGTTCCCATCAACTGCGCATGCAATGTTGGTGGGACTGGGAGAAGGGCCTCTCCAGATGATCTCAGGGCCTGGATTGGCTCATATAGGGAGACACAATCTGCCAGATAGCTTGGAGTTATATAGGCCGATAAAGGTCATAACCAGCACTTTGAATTGTGCCTGGAAACAAACTGGGAGCCAGTGGAACTGTTTCAACAAGGGAGTATTATGATCCCTGTAACCTGCCCCAGTTAGCACTCTGTCTGCAGTTCTTTGAACTATAGTACCTGAAGTTTCGAACACTCTTCAAAGGCAGCCCCTTGTAGAGTGTGTTATAGTAGTCCAGACGAGATGTAACTAAGCCATGTATCACCATGGGCAGATCCAGCATCTCAAGGAACAGGCGCAATTGGTGCACAAGCTTTCAATGTGCAAAAAGCACTTCTAGCCACCACAGAAACCTGGACCTCCAGGTTCAAAGCTGAGTCCAGGAGTACACCCAAACTGCAAACCTGTGTTTTCAGGGGGAGTGTAACCCCATCTAACACAGGCCGAATCCCTATTCCCTGATCTGCCTTCCAGCTGCCCATTACTAATGACAGACAGTGGTTTAGGACCAGGACAGTTCCTTGGATTGGAGTGGAAAGGAGTAGTAGAGTTGGGTGTCATCTGCTTATTGATGGCACTGAACCCCAAAATTCCAGACAATCTCTCCCAGTGATTTCATGTATATGTTAAATAGCATGAGGACAAAGCAAAACCCTGAGGGACCCCACAGGCCAATGATGGGGGGATACACTACCACCTCCATATGCATATGGAAGATGGGTCTGGAATCCAGCAAAAGGGGAAGTAACCTAGATGGGCATAACTTAAGACAAAAAGATGGCAAGTGGACCCCTACAACTTCTTGGTTCTAAATCACACTCTCCTAAAGTTGTCTTTCAATAAAGTATTTGCGTGTAATATCTAATTTGATCCTGTTACAAAATCTTGATGATAAATCTTACATAGTCCATTTTTTGAAAAGTGGCTACTATACTGTCCTGTAGGACTTATTTAAATAGATTCTGTATCATAGATCAGGAGTGGTATCTGTGCACATACACTCACATGCACATAGAAGTATGCATATGTAAATGCACAAACAAATGTAATTCTTATCATGCTGGACATTTTTCCTACCAAGATTGCAAAGCACAGTTTGGTTCACTGCATGTTTACTCAGAAGAAACAGCTGTGAATGCAGCAGCTGTCCAACATGCAAAGTAGAGGTTAATTCTATGCATGTTTGCACAGAAAGAGATAGCATATTATACAGGGGTGGGAGAATACACAAGTTTCCAATTTTCACATAGGTTTAAATATTCTGAACTTTAATTATCTTTAAATTAAAATTAAAAGGTATTTAAAGAGCAGAGTATTTAAAGTTTAAATGGCTTTTAATTGCTCTGATTCCTGATCATTGATCAGAGATAAGAATGGGATTTTTGTGCTTAATACTGAAAAAAGTCCCTTCCCACCACTGGTTGCAATCTAGATCACTGACCCAGCTCTACTAGAAACAGTCTTTTCTCACAGCTTGAAAATGTTACTTTTTTGGAGTATAACTCTCAATGTAGTACTGCCCAGCTAAGCCAAATGTCTTATCCCTCCCACTGGCAGACACACCAAATGGTCCAGCGTTGTCTTCTGTCCAAAAATTGTTTTTAGTGAATGTTATTTGAGTTGGCCCAAAGCTTACCCTGGGAGTGTCCGCCCTACTTCTTTATTCATGTACAGCTTATCAGCAAAAGTTTGTCTTGGGGGCAATGTGGTCAAGATGTATTTGCATGCATGCACGCATGCATGCAAAATCCCCCAGTTCATACTGGTGACATCATATATTGAGGCATGTTCTACCAAACAAATGCTTTAGATCAGAGATAAAGTCCATGCATCAAGAAGAGCTGTAGTCTTCTGGTCATGGAGACATGTTAACATGAGGATGCCCAAAGCCCATTGTGGGGTGCAGGACAGAGCTTGGAAAATACTACTTTTGGGGATTAAAATTTTCAGAATCTCTTAGTTAGCATATCCAGTTGCAGGGGAAAGCAGGCAGGGAGCTGCTGTATGCAGCTTGTACACCATGCATCCCTGTTAACACTGAACACCTGCAAGTGGGTGGCTTCTTTACTGAACCAAAACAAGAAACAAAAAACAAAACAAAACAAAAACCACCACAAACCCACCCCACAGTAGCTATTGCTGATTCCAGCCCAATTCACCTCTGCATCTGTGGGCAGTCAAGGTATGATGGACCCACAGTTCAGCATCCATTGCATATATTGTGCTTTGAAGAATAAAACAATAAATGTAAATTTGAACTTTGGCATTTTGCTCATGCCAAAGAACCCTGTGTCTGTGAACTCATGAATTTTACAGACTACACTATTATAGTGCTATTATTCCACTTTAACTGCTCTGGTTGCCTCCTGTGGAATTCTGGAGTTTGTAGTTTAGTGAAGCCTAAGAGCTCTCTAGCTGAGAATTCTAAATGCCCCTCTCTAAACTGCAAATCCCAGGATTCCACAGGAGGCAGCCAGAGCAGTTAAAGTGGAGTAATAGCACTATAATAGTGTAGTGTGATAATCTCCAAAGAATCCAGTTTGCAGGATGGTAATCAGAATGTATTTTCCACAAGGTTATGAACTCAGATCCTTTTCTTTGTTACTTCTTTCCAGGATGTATTGTTTATCAATACTGTACAGTTATAAAAACCACCTACTTTATGCTTAGTATACACCACAATATTTCGCTACTGCATTCAGTTCTTTGAACCAGGATGTTTGATCTCCTTCAGAATAATTTGGACATGAGCCAGTTGTAAAGAATTCAGTGTTCCAGAGCATAAAAATGTCCCTATATTACTAGCCCGGCTGCATGCAAGAAAGTTAGCAGGTCAACCAGATTTACCCCTATATTTGTCTTATCCATCCCGAAAGGGGTGCAGCGAGTGGGAGACCCTAATTTCCTCTTTATTGCTGACATATTTCAAGGCTCTGTCCAGTCAGTGGCGGGGGGTGGGGGGAGAGACCAAAATAATATTGCTTATTTGCCTGAATGCTGGCAGCTGTCCAAGAAGTGGCCTCAATCTGTCAGATTCCTCCAGAAACAGGCTTTCTTTCCATGCTCTGTTTGCTTCTGCTGTTACCCTTTTAGCAACTGTCTTCCAGATAAAGTTGGTGACAAAAGTCCCTTCCAAATCAGTGGCTGCTCAGAGTGCCATGAGAACAAAACTCCAATCCTGAGGACCTTCATGATGCTTTCCTTGCTCCTCATTGGCTGAGAGGTTCAGCAACACAAAGCAGATGTGCTGGTAAAGTTTACAACAAATTCTCTCTGCTTTTTCTCCCCCTTTCTTTTGACAGAGAAGAAGCAAAGTGAAATGTGCTTCTAAGAACTCTGCAGGTTGCAGCAGATTTATTATCTGCTGTGCGCTCCCTGAGATGCAGGAAATATTCTAGTCCCTAGGCAGTGTGTGTTTGAAAGAAGAGTTATTTTCACAGAGCAGAGTGGGTGTCGCCAAGGTTTCTGAAGACTATTAGAACTGTGAACTGAATTGTACAGCCCAGTGACTTGCCTGAATATACAAGTTTGCCACTCTGGATGACTCTGGATGCAAGACACTCTTCTCCATCATGATGAGGTACTCTGGGACTTGTCATCAACAAGTCCTTACTATCACAATGCTGTTTCTGATTAAACAGGTAAGAAACTTCATCATTTTAAGGATGATCCATTGTCAAAATATGAGCATTCCTTTGGGCTGATGTTTCCGTGGACATATGTGGTGCGCCACACTCACAAGTAATGCTTGTCTGGCAGCAAGATGGGCAATATATAACTACCTGTGCTATAACCCTTTGGATGGCTGGTAATCCTTGCCTCCTGACCTCTTACAAGTCAGCTCTTATTTTCCTTTTCAACTGTAGAGGCAATATGATTTTGATTCATTTATTTTAGCACTGGTCTACTTTTAAATGTTAGCCTCTTGTAAGGATGAGATGATGAAAAATTTGCTCATTTCACTTTCCCCACTCCCCCCCACCACCACCATTGGGACCATCCTACTTTACATATAAGACTTCAAAAATGAAACATTAGAAATGGCGCATACACATACTGTACATGGGGTATTTTAAAATGTTACATTCACCAGGAAAAACTTCACAGAAACTCAAGAAGCCTATTAAGCGATTACTGTTTTCAAAACACCAGGAAATGCATGCAGAACACTTAATTATCTTGTTACTTAGCCAGACCGTTCCTTTAGAATCAAAATCAAGAATATGCATCTAAAGTTTAGATGTATGTTCTCAGACTTTTGCTTCTTGTTAAGCTGCAAACCTGAAACCACTTCCTTGGCAGTTGCTTTATTCAGATGACACAACAAGCCCAGGGTTTTTTTCGGGGGTGGTGGTGATGTTGTTCTTGTTGCTGTTGTTGTTTTAGAGCAAATGAATTAATCCATTTATCACTGGTGGACTGTGCCTAGTGAAAGCGTTTTGGTGTTGTTTTTATCAATAAACATTCCCATGTAGGGATATATTGTTATATATGTTAACTTAGATATCAGTGGATTAAAAGCAAGCCAGTCAACTAACGTATGGCCCAGTTCCATGAGTCATTCTTTGGATACCATGGTGCATAACGGCTGTTATGCCAATTCAGCATTAGCCACAGAGTCACCCTAGTGTCACACATTAATCCAAGATATTGCTCTGGAGCTGCAGTATGGCTTTGTTGGCACTGTTGCATAGGCTTCTGTCACCAGATACCAAGAGTGTTGTGTTATTACTGGCTGTGTTCTGCAACACTAGCTCATCCTTCCCTTTTTTTTTTCTATTCTCGTTGTAATAAAGTGAACCTAGAAAGCATGATACAATGAGTTACTTATTATAATATACTATACGAAAGGTTTGGGCATGTTACTTGGAGAGATCAGCTCAGTCCAAGACCAGTAGCAGTGAGCTAAGTTTGAAAGAGTCAGGAGTTCATCCTGGCGCGGTCAATGGTGCTCAACAACCCAGTACAGAAGATAAGTGAAATCCTGCCTACCTGCAAAATGTAGGCTGAAAATATGCACTTTGAATTGGGCCCTTGTGGTTTTTCAGGAAAACCCACTGGGTGACCTTGAGTAAGTCAGGCTTTCTCAGCCTCAGAGGAAGGCAATGATAAACACCCTCTGAACGAGCTTGCCAAGAAATCCCTGTGACAGGTTTGCCTTAGGATAGCCATAAATCAGAAACAACTTGAAGACACACAACAACAACAACAACAACAACAACAACAACAACAGAAGGAGCCATTGATGATGTGGTGGTGCCGCCCAAAATAACACCCCCTTATCAATGACTCCTTCTCAAAGAAGCAGGAGAAGGAGTGCCTGCACCATTCCCACCTTGACTGGAAAGACCAACCCCTATATTTGCAAATTAACCCATAATACAAAACAAACACTGGTTCATGTCTCTAGTATTAGATATTGATGAGCCAACTAAACCTTTAAAGCTGTCCTTGAAAATTTTATAGTTTGGTGACATAAGGAGTACTAAATGGAATATGCTGTTGCATGGTAGCAGAACAGATTTATTTAATTTTATTTATTTATTTATTTATTCTGATTTATATTGATGAGAGACCTAGCAAGTAAATTCCCCAGATACGGTACAACCCTTTCAAAAATTGAAAGGCTATTTATTTGCAATATGGAAATATTGAGAAGAAACTGGAAGACTCTGAAAGAATCCATTGATAAAATGTAGTGGAACTTTTATCCTTTTTAATAAAAATAAAATTGAAAAATTGAAATAATAACACAGAAGAAAATAAGCAGAAAAGACATGCAAAGCCAGCATATCAAAAAAAGCAGTATCAAAGCCATCATAATGAAATGTAATCTAAACAAAGAACTACAATGATTTCATACTAGGAATGAGCAAGGGTTTCATTTCCATTTGTTTTGTATAAGAATTTACCAAATTTGTGAATTTCTTCAGATTCAGAACAGAAAAATTTGAGGGTTTTTAAAAAAAATTATAAAGCAGAAGAAAGCAAAAGTTGCACATTTCCCCATATCTCCTTAATACAGGAGCTAAAACCACCAAAATGTCATAGAATCTAAAACAGACATTTTTAAAACCTGAGAGAGGCAACGAAACAAGCAAAAGGCTAGGCTGGTGTTGAAAAGTATGTGGTGTTGGTATCTGGTGAATTTTTCTGCAGAGAGCATTCTATAACTAGGGCCAGAACTAAGTAGGTTCTCTCTCTAGTGGTTAACCTCTGAAGTTCAGAACTTGGGGATGCAAAAGAGGGCCTCTGGAGATGATCCTATAGCACAGGTAGGCTCATAAAGGAGGGTGCATTCCATCATGTAACAAGTCTCAAAATATGAAGTTAGCTCTAGATCAGAAGTAAATCTTTGGATTGGACTCGGACATGAAGTAGAAGCCAGTACAAGCAAGAAAAATCCAGTGTGATATGTTCAAATCTCTACCAAATTTTGTTCCAGTTATAACTCTAGAGAGCCAGAGTAGTTTAGGGCTTGGAGTGTTGGACTAGGATTCTAGGAGGCCAGGACTCCAAGCTCCACTCACCCATGGAAACCCACTGGATGGCCTTTGGCAAGTCACAGTTTCTCAGCCTCAAAGGAAGGCAGTGGCAAAATCCCACTGAATAAATCAAACCAAGAAATTCCTAGGATAGGGTCACAATAAGGAGCTTAACACACATACAGTATATGGAGCACTGCATGGATCATTGCAGCCAAACAGCCCATTCCCAAATAGGACTGTAGCTGGGATACGAGTATAAACTGGTAAAAAGGATTTTGGGCCCCAGGGGCCACTTCAGCTTCTACTAAACCCTGATTACAAGCAAGCAATGAACCTGGTTCTCCAGGGACAGTGAAACCCTTCCCAAAGCAGATTGAATCTCACTCATTTGGATGGAGGCACCGTCTATCATCTACCAACACACAGTGCCTCTGTCATGCCTGAACTGAACGTCAGTTAGCTTGTCGCTAGTCCGTTATTGCTACAGGCACCAATGTAGCACAAAAGCAACCTTGGCTGGCTCTGGAGTGAAGGTGAGAGCCACTTACCTTAGGACTTTTTCAAACGGGGGAAAAAAAACCTGAGGAGGTTGGGAGAAGAACAGCACTGTTACGCTTGCAGCACTCTGTTTCAGACGGCGCCTTCCCCCGTTCTTCCTCCATGCTTCAGGCACTGTTTTTATTGATGGGGCTTTTCCATCAATAACAGTGGCACATTTCTCGCACCCACAGCACAGAGGAAGCACGGGGGAAGGTGGGGAGGATGGTGTTGTCCAAAACAGAGCACTGTAAGCGCAACAGTGCCATTCTTCTCCCAACCTCCTCAGGGGGTGGGGTCGCTGTTTGAAAAAGTCCTTAGTTTAGTTGACACCTTGCAACAGGATCTTTCATTCCTGTTCTGTAACTGTTTTGCAAACTTTGAGCTAGGAATTTGGCAGTCATGAAATGAGCCAGCTTCCTATCGAAATCCTGCCCCCCCAAATTTGATCCTCAAAAATAAGAATTCAGTTTCCCTCCCCTCCCCAAGGATCAAGATACTGCTCCAAAATAAAATCTCCATTCAGTTAAATCAAGGCCCTCCAAATTTTGGGGGGGGACACCCATAAACACATTAGGAAATGTGAGGATGTGTGCTGAGGATTGCCACCAGAATAGCTACTGAGAACATGGCTCATCACAACACCTTGCAGACCAGCACCTCCATCACCACTTTCCCCCCTCTCCTGATCCCTTTTTTAAAAAATGTAGGCTACGCTTGTCAGCAGTAGAGTACAGGAGTAATGTCATCCCCATTGGCACACATGGAAATTCCCATCTTATACCAAGACTAACCCAACTCCACCCATTGTAGGACAGAGCAATGCACAACTGGATCAGGCAGTGCTTCCTTTACCAACAACATTTGTTTTGCTACCTGGAAATGCCCCTTGCATATTCTGAATTTCAACATTTAATGTATTCTTCCCCTTCACTTTCACAAAGGTATTTTGCCTAAAGACACTGTGAAACAAGGAGGCATCCAAAGTCATAGAATCATAGAATCATAGAAACATAGAGTTGGAAGAGAACTCAAGGGCCATCTAGTCCAACCCCCTCGATGGAGAGCCCATGAATATAAAGAGAGCAACTTGTAGATGGGATAGATTGTACTCCTGACAAAAGGATTCTGCATTGCCCTGTTGCCTTGGATTATTCTTTTACAATTTATGATATATTCTGGGTCTGGAAAGATTAAGGACTTTATCAGACACGAGAAAAGACAAGTCATAAGGATGCAACGATAACACAAAAGGGCAAAATTATCAGATGACAACATCATTAAGCCATTCTGGGTGTGTAGTGCAGGCGTGAATAAGGCATCACTTTTGATGGCTTAGCCCAAGCCACATAGTGGGGATAGATGAGGACACGGGTGTCTGATAATTTTGCCCTTTGGGCTATCGTTCCATCCTTATGATCCAATTTTGGACGTGGTTTTGGACGCGTTTTTTTGCTGCATTTTCCCATGTTTGATAAAGTCCTAAGTCTCAGCAACAGTTTTTTTACCTGCCTTTAACCTGAGAAGGATCTTAGAACCATGATGAGTCCTATACGGTCCCTGGCTATGGCATCAAGGAACAGTGGGCAACTTTGTAGTGTTGGGTGTCAGCACTGGCCCCCAGCCACCATGTGGGCACCATATCCTTCCCCGATTGCTGCATTACTACCCAAATTCAGTGGCAACTGCTGATATTCCATGGTGCAGGAGAGTGCCAGAGTGTTCTGCCACAACATGAGGCTGCAGGACAGAGCATCTCACAGGGTTCCATCACTAAAGAGTGGGAAAACAGCACTTCTGAGTACAATCTCAATAGCTATTTCAGTGGTGTGGATTATAACAGCAGCTGATTTTTTGGCAGTAGTGGGAGACTGGAAGTTATGGGAGCAGACCCTCCAACTAACCTGATTTGGCAAGAACAGTCTCAATTAATCCTCTATCATCCCACTTTTTCAACTGCTTTTAAAATGTCCCAGTTATTCTCTCCTCCTCCCATATTTCCCCTTTGTCCTTGGCTTAGTTCAAAGGGCAAAAATAATGTGCATTCTGTTAACTCAGCAGGGGGCGGGGAGGAGAGGAGGGGGCAAAATCTTGCCCTTCCCAGCTGGCTCAGGCAAAAG
Source organism: Gambelia wislizenii (assembly GCA_030847615.1). Taxonomy (NCBI): domain Eukaryota; kingdom Metazoa; phylum Chordata; class Lepidosauria; order Squamata; family Crotaphytidae; genus Gambelia; species Gambelia wislizenii. The sequence goes on along the minus strand of JAUMIR010000002.1, from coordinate 190,043,982 downwards.
ACCTCTAGTTTGTTTGTTCTTTCTCATTAACCATGCCATCTTGCCCACACCCTGATGTTGCTCGTCCCTATGTGCCTAAGTTTGGTTGTGAAATGTTGGAGGGTATTTGGGAGATATTTATTTATTTAGTTAGTTAGTTATACCCCACTCTTCAGCCACAAGGCTATCAGAGCGGCTTACAAATTGTTTTAAGCAATAGCTATTTACACATCTACACTGCATTAAACAGTTTCCAATGTGTGTTAGCTAATAGATAGGGTTGCCAGCTCTCAGAGCCTTGCTGTGACTGTTCTGTTTTCGTGGGTGGTTGCCAGGTGGAAGATGCGAGCGCAAATTCTCCAGTTTTTCATCTCCAGGCAAGATGAAGGTGGCGGGGTGGTGGTGAAATCTCCAGTTCAGCTATTACAGAAGTAATTTGCTATAATTTACAGAGCTTAATCGATTTGTTGCTGCAACTTGCAAAGCCTCTTCCTCCTCCCCTTATTGTGGTGGTGCTGGGGCTCACCCTCCACTCTGCTCTTCACTCCCCTTTTGGCTAGAGGCAAGTGGACTAGATGAAATGTTCCTTGTCCCAGCTCCCTAAGTAAATGAGAAGGAATAATTCCTTCATTTCACGTTGAACTGGGAACAGCCTTTTTAGCTAAGGTTTCTGTCTTAATTTCCAAACAGAAAAATAATCTCAATCCCCCCCCACCTCTCTTAATCACTCTCTCTGTGTGTTTGAATGATAAGCTGTGAACAACTATGGTTGGTAGTTAATGCATAACACTTAATATCATCATCGGGGGGATGTCCCTGGGTCAGGTTTTGGACTAGGAACATCAGGGCCTGGGATGATCCTAACTGGCAACCCTAGCTGGAGAGTATGTGAGTATATTTTACAGTTTTGAAAAATGCAGAAGAGGGGCTTTGCAATCTGCATGGAGCTCATGGGCTGTGTTTTGTAGACACTACAGGGTTAACAAAAGCTATGTGTAAACTGTACTCTAGAGTCAGCATGGAGTCTAAGAAACTAGAATACGAAGAGAAAAGACCGAGAAACTATTCTGTTTAGTTTTTGAATTTGATAGGCCATTAATCTTTTTAAAAATAATCAAAGTGTTCTCCTTTTCTTGATCTTTTTGTTTCTCATTCTTATGGGGCTTATTTGCTTGACCATTAAAAACACTCATAACTTGAAAGGGGTATACGCTCTGCAGACTGCAACTGAACTAGAAGGCTGAACTGGAAGATGAAGGCACTTTCCTCCCATAGGTTTTTCATGGGTATTTTCTGGGGTGTGAGGCCTTGTTCTGAGAGAGTTTATTTCTGATGTTTCGCCTGCATCTGTGGCTGGCATCTTCAGAGAATGCATTCTCTGGAGATGCCAGCCACAGATGCAGGCAAAACGTCAGAAATAAACTCTCCCAGAACATGGCCTCACAGCCCGGAAAAAACCCCACTGAAAACCTCAGCTTCACATTTCTCCCCAGACTTGTAGTCCGGTCACCTGTCTTTGCCCTGCTGAGAGGCTTAAGGGAGGGAAGCAGATAAAAGAGTGGAAATTCATCATTTAAAAGAGGCGGAGGCAGTCCAGAGTACAACTTGGCAACTGTAGACATTTCCCAGAGTTTTAATTTTTAAAAAGTGAAATATGTAGCATGACTCTGTTTCAAAAAGGAAAGTTCATTTTTATCCCACGGGGGAAAATAAGCTGGGGAAAAGACAAATGTTTATCAGATAAATCAGCAGAGGGGATAGGGTTAAAAAGCTCGCCTCTCCAAATGAGTTCCTCTATAAACTGAAACCCCTCCACAGATATATTTTGGAGGAGGAGAAGGAGAATGTAGATGTGGTCAGGTGAGGAAAAACTACATGCATTCTATGCACCTCTTGTGTACTTTGGCTGCATTTTGTTTTTAAAAGGTTGTGGGGAGGGAACTACATGGCAACCAATGAACACGATTGTGTAGTTTGGCTGCAACTTGTGAAAAAGGGAAAAGAAAATGTACATGTGAACATAGAAAATAATGTTGTATTCTATATTTTAATGAATTTTAAATGGTTTTTATAGACAGTTTAATTGCTTTTTAAATGACATGCATATACATTTTACCGATGTTTTTCATCTATCCTGTTTTTAGTCATTTGTAAGCTGCTTTGTGTCCTATTATTGGAAAAGAGGCAGAATATAAATCGATCAAATCACCACCACCACCACAATATATTGTAGCAGGAGGAATGTGCAAATAGCTTTTGGCTGTTTGAGGAGGCAAACCACACCTGTAGGCTCCCTCTGGAACTTCCCTTTAAAGGTCCCCACTACAGGCTGTTTGGCCTCTGCATATTTTGAAGCCAAGTAGTGTCTGCTAAATTCAGTGATTTGTGTGGGTTTTTAAAAAACAACTAATTGCGTCATCTCAGCTCCTTGCCTGTTAAGACAAGGTTCATTGACCAACAAGTGTCCTCTCATCGCTTACATTTGTGGAGCAGAGACGGAGGATGAGTAGGAGAAAAATCCATTTACTTCCTGTCTCTAAAGAATAATTCCTTTCTCATGGCTCTTGTAAATGGTTTTGAGCAAGCAAGTGACTGTTTGCACTCATAGTACTGGAATTATTAATTAGTCCTTTGTGGACTTTTGTGTCTGCCCCCACTCCTGTCTGTCCAGAGCAGTATTAAAGAATTGTTGCAAGAGAGGCTATTTGGACCAGCAAACATTGTGGCCTCTGCCTGCCTCTTCTGCCCTAGACAAAGATGGAGAGGCGATAACATGAATCAGCAATGACAAGAGGATAGAGAGAGGGGTTTCTCCATCCTGTGGCCCTTCAGATGTTTTGGTTGCTACTCCCATCAGCCTCAGCTATTATGGGCAATGGAATCATGGGTGCTAAAGTCAAAGAGATTAGGAAGGCTGTGGAAGGCTGCCCTAGAGGTTGTGGAAGGCTGACACACATCTGGGAAGGACAGCTTTGATTTGGGTAAAAGGGGAGAGAAGAGTTGGAAAATGTGCATTGTATTTGGCTAGGAAAGAACTGGGGGTGAAGACAGCAGCTCCAGTCTAAGGACTTTATCAGACGAGGCCAATATTGTTAAAAACCCATGTCACTTAGGACACGACAATAGCAGAAAAGGGAGATTTTTCAGGCACTCTCGTTGCTTACTTGTTCCTGCTGTGTTGCGCTGGTGCAAATGAGGCGTCACTTTTTATTGATGGGCTAAGCCAGCAATAAAAGGTGATGCCTTATTCATGCCAGTGCAACTCAGCTAGAACGGGTAAGCAATTATGTTGTCCAATAATTTCAGCCATTTCTGCTACCATCCCGTCCTAATGATGTGGGTTTTGCCTTAGATGTCCTAAGACATCTTATTTTAGCTAAAATAAATTATGTTTCTGCATGCATTCCTTACCTGTGAATATTAAGATAGGGGACAATCTGCTGAGTAGTTTGCTTGGGCAAATGCTGTTGGAAGTGAACCGGCATCCCTTCCATAGCAATGGAGGTTATACAACAGAACTGCCCTACCTTGTGGCTCAGATCTGACCTTCATCCACTATTCCATCTTGAAGGGTAGACTCTCAAATCCACAAATTCAGCTGGTCACATTGCAAGTGGAGAAATGCACAACGACACTTGAACAACTGATTATGCGCCTATGAGGAGGTAGGGAAAGGTAGCCCTAGGCAGGTACTTTCTTTGCCTGGTCTGTGCTATTGCTTTCTTATTCATAGGGTGGTCCTCTCAAAGCTTCCCTTCCTCACATAATCCTTTCCTCCCTTCCTCTCAGGGATACTGCCAGTAGTAGGAGACCCCATCTACCCTCTCTTCCAGATAGTGTTTCTGAGAAATTCTCTCTCCATTGAAGATTGATTGTCTTTTACTTGGGTCTGGGCTATCTGAAAGACTGTTATTTCCCAATATGAGCCTGCCTGAGTTTTAAGATCCTCAGGGGAAGGAGGGGCTTCTCTTAGCCCTACCATCATCATAGGCATGTTTAGTGAAGACACAGGAGAGAGCCTCCTTGGTGGCTGCTTCCAGACTGTGGAATTCTCTCCCATGGCTGGCCCCCTCCTTTCCCACTGGCAGGAGAAAACTTCTTTGTTGAAGAAAATCTTTTGAGTCTTGACAGCCTGTTGCAGAAAGACTTTTAGTTGGGGTGTGTTGCATTTTTATTTTTTATTTATTTATTTATACCCCACTCTTCAGCCACAAGGCTATCAGAGTGGCTTACAATTTGTTTTACGCAATAGCAATTTACACATCTACACTGCATTAAACAGTTTCCAATGTGTGTTAGCTAATTGCCCCCCACAAGCTGGGTACTCAATTTACCGACCTACGAAAGGATGGAAGGCTGAGTGAACCTTGGTATTGGTATTTTTTATCATTACTATTACATTTTAACTGTCTCTTAAAACTGTTTTAAATTGCAAAGTATTCTTGCTCTCTATTCTAGAGGCAGAGAGTGAATTTCAGCCAAATAAAGGAAAATAGAATGACCGAGTTGCAAACAATTGGCCAAATGGGTTGGAACTTCACAATGTGAAACTCAAAGAATACTTGGCTGGAGAGCAGGAAAAGATAACTCTATTCATATCCTGCACTTCTTTTGAAGAATTTAGTAATCAGTCCAGACTTTCTGCCTTGCTGAAGCTAAAGCAGGCATGTGTTCAGTGTTTCTTGCCAGCAGGTGAATTTTTGCCAAGTTGTTAACAACTGTAAGACATCACACATGTGGGAAGAGTATTAATCCTGCTAAATGACAGATGGATTTTACCCTGGAACACTTTTTGGTATGGGTAGTTGCTTTAAAGAAATCTCACAAGCTTTGGCATCTCTTCAAAATGCTGAGCTGATAATTTGGGCAACTGTCAGAAACCAACTAATTTTCCATTTTTGGTGAAGATAATAGTAAAGGTTCTCTGAAGATATGTAGCCCCTTATTAATATCATGAAGTAATCACAGTGACACATGCAATGATGCAATTAAGAAGGCCAATGCAATCCAAGGTAATATAAGGCCTCCTTACAGAAAGAGTCACTTGTCTACTAGGTGCACTTGCGAAACGTAACCATCAGTGCAAATTCCAGATAGAATTGTGAGAACCATATTGCTTCCCACTCCTTTTATAGAATTGTGGGGCTGCTTTATAATAGGGATGTGCACACCATCATTTTTGTTTTTGTTACATTCTTGTAGTTGCATTTATTTCTATCCCTCTTTCCCCCCAAAACTGGGACTCAGAGTGGATTACAATTTAAAGGACAATATAATTAAAAACATACAAAAAATGAACACTAAAATAGAATTAAACTATTCACAATATTAAAACAATTCAAACCTCAAGGTAACCTCAAGTTAAAATAATAAAAATTCAATACTAAAAAAGACAAAAAGCAATTAAAAACAGTTCAGTTTAAAATAGCATCCCCCTATACAGCACCCCAGTCTTTAAAAACTTCCTGTTTTGAAAGCTATTGGAATAAAAAGGTTTCAGTCTGCTGATGGAAGGACAGCAAGGAAGAGGCCATTCTGGCCATGCTGGGAGGGGAGTTCCAGAGTCTAGGGGCATCCACCAAGAAGGCCCTCTCTTGTGTTCCCATCAACTGCACATGCAATGTTGGTGGGACTGGGAGAAGGGCCTCTCCAGATGATCTCAGGGCCTGGATTGGCTCATATAGGGAGACACAATCTGCCAGATAGCTTGGAGTTATATAGGCCGATAAAGGTCATAACCAGCACTTTGAATTGTGCCTGGAAACAAACTGGGAGCCAGTGGAACTGTTTCAACAAGGGAGTATTATGATCCCTGTAACCTGCCCCAGTTAGCACTCTGGCTGCAGTTCTTTCAACTATAGTACCTGAAGTTTCGAACACTCTTCAAAGGCAGCCCCTTGTAGAGTGTGTTATAGTAGTCCAGATGAGATGTGACTAAGCCATGTACCACCATGGGCAGATCCAGCATCTCAAGGAACAGGCACAATTGGTACACAAGCTTTCAATGTGCAAAAAGCACTTCTAGCCACCACAGAAACCTGGACCTCCACGTTCAAAGCTGAGTCCAGGAGTACACCCAAACTGCAAACCTGTGTTTTCAAGGGGAGTGTAACCCCATCTAACACAGGCTGAATCCCTATTCCCTGATCTGCCTTCCAAGTGACTAGGAGTACTATTGTGTCATCTGAATTAAGTTTCAATTTGTTTGCCCTCATTCAGTCCATTACTGATGACAGACAGTGGTTTAGGACCAGGACAGCTCCTTGAATCGGAATGGAAAGGAGTAGCAGAGTTGGATGCCATTTGCATATTGATGACACAGCACCCCCAAAATCCAGACAATCTCTCCCAGTGATTTCATGTATATGTTAAGTGGCATGGGGACAAAACACAACCCTGAAGGACCCCACAGGCCAATGGCCAGAGAGTTGAACAGGAGTTCCCCAGCACTACATTCTGGGTTCACCCCTCCAGGAAGGAATGGAGCTACCATAAAACAATGCCTCCAAGTCCCATTCCAGCAAGATGGCCCAGAAGGATACCATGGTTGATGGTACCAAAAAGTGCTGAGAGGTCCAGCAGAACCACAGAGACACACTCCCCCATCCACTTCCCTGTCTAGGTTGTGCACCAAGGTGACCAAAGCCATCTCCATCCCATAGCTAGGCTTGAAACCAGATCAAAATGGATCTAGATAATCCATTTAGTCTAGAAACCCCTGGAGCTGGGAGGCCACCGCATGTTTCAGTACCTTGCCAGAAAATGCTGTGTTGGGCTTGACTGATAATTATTCATTATAGAGAGATTCAGGGATGACTTTTTGAACCAAGGCCTCACAACTGTCTTCTTTAGGCGAATTGGAACTGTGCCTTGTTGTAAAGAGGTATTGACTTCACCCACAGTTTTTTTTTAATGTTGTCATCCCATCCTGGTTCTGCATCAGATTAAGTGACACCCCACCCATGTCATAATTCAAGAGTGTTTGGGTATGAATATTTCCTAATGTACACAAATTTTATACATTGTTCCCATGGGTGACACTGTGCTTGCGTATCAAATGTATGCATGGTTTTATGCAGAAAATGATCCAAAATGCATCACAAGTCTTAGAAATGTGTGGATTTCCAAAACAAGACATGCTTCATCCTCTTCTCAGTTTTGAGGCACAGAGCATAGGGAACTGTGAACACAAATAACTTCTTTTCCATACCTATTTCATACTTCTTTCTCTCCATAGGTTTACATGAGCCTAGGGAAAAATAATTTGTGAAGAGGCCATATCTATATAAAAGGAAAAGGTAGCTCTTCAAATGGAATATAGATGTTTAATAAAGAAGTCTCAACTTCCCTCAAATACAATCTGCAGAATATCTTTCAAGGAAAGTCATAGAAGTTAAATACATTTAGAATCTAAATTATGTTAGAGTGTAGATGTTGCTTCAATCATCTTCATCCACCAAAGATCCCACAATAAAATTTAAAACACTGCAAGATATTAAGGAAAGGGCAACTTGCGAGTCTCTAATGTCAAATTGTATTATGAGACCTGTTGTTTTGTATGGCAGAAGGAATGGATATTACCTAGAGGTATGAGACTCTTGGAACGTGAAGGGCATCATTTAAGATTTGGGTGGCATGGTTATCTTTGGCATGATAATGTTGAGGCACATGATAAATTTAAAAATCATTGTATTAGAAAGGATCTTCTACAAGTTTGGCATAAGTATAAGCAGAGACTTTTTCCTAAGATAATATTAGTCACTTCACCACAGGAAGACTTTTTAAAGGAAATAATGTGTTTGTATTTTGAACAAGATAGCTGGAAGTTTAATTCAAGAGAGATGCTTCTCAAGGAAGGCAAATATCTTAATTGGTTTGTTTATATGCAGCTTATCTTGATCTTTAATCAAGATAAGAGAAATGCAGCCATAGAGATTAAAGAAAATCAGTTTTATTTAGAGTTGTGTAAAGACAATGACCATGCAATATAAAGAGTGTATAAGTGGCTTATTGAAACTAGAGACAGAAGATGAACCTGTAAAAGAGTACATGATAAGATTGGCACAAAACTGTGAGCATAATGTCCACATGACTGCATGAAGGAAAATGTGGTCCAAACATATAAAATTTACTTTGTGCAGTAATTTAAAAGAAAATCTGTATAAGATGATGTATAGATGATATTTAACTGCAAATAAGCTGTTGAAAATGTCTAAGAATGTTTCAAACCAATGTTGGGGTTGTCAAGATAAGTAGAGTTCCCCTTTTCTATAGTTGATGGACTTGTAAGAATGTGAAAAGTTACTGGTCTAAGATGTATATGTTAATAAAAAAAAATTAAAATTAGATTTTGTAATGTTACCAGAAATATTTCTGTTGGGCATTATGGATTAAAAATTACTTGATAGTAAATATTGATTACTTCTTCAATATATGACAACAGCAGCAAGAATATTGTTTTCTCAAACTTGGAAATGGACTGATGCACCAACAGTGGAATAATGGATTATTAAGGTTGCAGAATTAGCCCAAGTTAATGTTCTGAAGGATAAGCCAACTGGAGATTTTTTGAAAGATTGGAAACCGTTTATTGAATTTTTTAGCAATAAGAAATCTAATGATGTAATAACCTGTGGTTATGCTTATTAGCAATTTTAGGATTATTTAGTTGGATATGTAATGAATAATACTAATATAGAATATTTTAAATTTTTTTCTCCCCCCCCCCCCACATTATAGTCAGGATTGGGGGGTCAGTGCCCTACTGTATTTTAGTTGTATGCCTTTTTTGTCTTCTTTTTTCTTCTTTCTCTCTCTCTTTTTCTCTTCTTTCTGTTTCTTTATTTTTTGAACGTTATTACTTTGATTGTAAATTAGATTGTAAAGGTTTAAAATCAATAAAGGAATAAATGGGGAAAAAAAACTTCAGCTAAAGTACTTTTCTTAAATTGGGTTGTGGCTCAGGCAGTAGCCTGTAAGCCAATTAATGACACAATGACTCATATTTCATTGTTTAAAACCAGTGGTTGTAGCAAGTGAGGGTGAATGTGACAAACACAAATGGATCATTTTAACAAAAAAACATCACTCATCCACTCTGCAAAACTGTTACTGCCACCAAACATGGATTATATATTGTAAATGATCAATTTTCATTCTCCTTCTTAAGTGGGCCACCAATATTTGCAACACTTCATGACTTACTCATCTTCTATGCCAACTGCAAGGTGTGTCAAACAGTAAGACAAGCATGGTTACTTGAATCAACAGGGGAGAATTAGGCCCCACATTTGAATATTTTCCCAAAAAAATTAATTCCATGCTTATTTTTCAAAGTTAAGTCACTCCACAATTGTGTTTAACAACAGAGGATTCCAACAAGGAAATCTGTAAAAACAATTTTGTTTGTCTCACATAACTACTGTTCCCGAGTTCTTTGAAGGGAACCCTTAATAGTCAAACCCATTTATGTTGGTGGAACATGAATCTGTGTACACATTTCCCTTATTCCATGTTTCCTAATTTTGTTTTCTTCTGCGCAGTTGAGAGCTGGTAAATGTGTACCTTTGGCGGTCTTTAAATATCTAAATAGTGATATCACAAGCATAGTGATATCAAGTAGATCATGTTAGAAAAGGTGCACCTGAGAGTTAATACATTTCAAGGGGGGTTCAGTAGTGAGCCCATCTTCTAGCAGAGGTCATTCAGGATGCAGGGCTAATTAACAGGCCTGCGTGCAGAGATGGGTCACTGATTTATTTTCAAGCTTTCAGTCTGAAATGAGTAATTGAGAAGCTCTTGTTAATAGATACTTGCTATTCAATAAAGCTATCCAAAGTTTGAGACAGCAAGGATCTTATTTCCATATGATGAGTTTATTATACAACCAACACTGTGACCCATTCATAATAATTAGGGTAGCTAACAATGCAGTGGTGCCTATGAACCAATAATTTTGTGGTTACTAGAGCTTGGAAATAATAACTTGTTATAGTGATGCTGCAGATAAGTGATTAGTGGGGTGTCAAAGCTTCTGCCATGCACCCAGTGTTGTCCAACATTGTTATAAATAACTTAGATAATGGAATAGAGGGCATGCTTATCAAATTTGCAGATGACAGCAATTTAGGAGAGGTATCAAATATCCCAGAGGACAGGATCAGGATTCAAAATTACCTTAACAGATTGGAGAGTTGGGCCAAACTAACAAAATGAATTTCAGCATGGAGAAATGTACAATACTAAATTCAATAGGCCTAAATATAAGGAAAAATAGAATGCATAAATATGGGATGAGTGACACCTAACTTGATAACCATACGTGTAAAAAGATGTAGGGATTGTAGTAAATTAAAAAAATGAGTCAATAATGTGATGTGATTAAAAAATCAATATACTTATAGGTTGCATCAATAGAAGTATAGTTCCAAATTAAGAGAAGTAATAGTCCTACTCTACATTGCCTTGGTCAAACCTCACCTGGAATACTGGTGTCCATTTCCAGGCACCACAGTTCAGTGGTGGCACTGAGGAGGGTGCAGAGAGGCTGAACTGCAAGGGGTGACACCAGCCTTAGTGACTCCACAGCCACAGTTCAAGAAGGGTATTATAAGCTGGAACATGCCCAAAGGAGTGGGACCAGGATGGTCAAAGGTCTAGAAATCAAGACTTATGAGGAATAGTTTAGGGACCTGGGTTATTTTTTGCTTAGAGAAGAGAAGACTGAGGACTTTATCATACTACCCCCCAAAAGCCTGTTCTTTTGCCGGCATAACTTTTCCGTTTTTATGCCAGCAAAATAACTCCCCATGCTGCACTTACCTTGCCTCCCATCCAAAGGCTTCCCGCCAATGAAAGAGGAAGTGAACGGAGCTCCATTCACTTCCTTGTTCAAAATCCCATGGATTCTCGAGAGAAGACACTCGTGTGGGAAATTAAAAACAAACAAACAATAACAACACACAAAAAGTTTTTTAAAAAGCACATACACACACTTACAAACTTACAATTAACCCGGGGAGGGACATAAAAAGTGTATCACTTACCTGGATGTCATGATCTCACCCAGAAGTTTTCATGCCAGACTGGCCATTCACGCTGCATTCACATGAGTACAATGGTGTGAGGTTTCACATGCTGGCAATACCGGCACTAAAGCGCCATGGGGGATCAATTGATGGTTTCAGCCATCAATAAAAAAGTACGGGTTTTGGCCAGTACATAAATGCAAAAGGGCAATGTCATCTGGTGTGCGTGCCCTTTTGCGTTTATTTGGTGTTGTTATGATGCCCTATTTAGTATGTCTGATAAAGCCCTGAGAGGTGACATGATATTAATCTTTAAATATTTGAAGGAATGCCATGTAGAAGATGGGGCAAGCTTGTTTTCTCCTGCTCCAGAAACTAGGACACAACCAATGGATTCAAATTATAAGAGGAAAGATTTTATGTAAATATTAGGAAGAACTTCCTGACATTAAGAAATGTCTGAGAGCAGAACAGGTTGCCTCAGGGGGTGGTTGGAGATATTTAAACAGAATTCGGATAGCCATCTTGGATCTTGTATTGGGATATAAGATAGATAGATAGATAGATAGATAGATAGATAGATAGACAGATAGACAGATAGACAGACAGATAATTTTGGGAATGGTTTAGCTGTGTAGTCCTGTATGGCCGAGGGCTGGACTAGACGGAAGCCAATCTGGCCCCTGCAGGTAGAGATGTAAAATTTCTGAAAAAGTTGAGGCCATGGGGAAGAGATGGGTTTTTCTTAGAAAAACTGAAAAAATTAATTAGCGCCCTTGACAGATTGAAAGTTACTTTGTTAGTTTAGGAACATAAAATGTGTTGTGGGTAACTTGATTTGGTGTGAAATTATCAGGTCTGATATATTAAAACTACACATTGTTAAAAATATTTGTACATTTAATGTATGTTTTTACATTATTATTTTTCTTACAAATGGAGCTACAAAGTCTTGAACTGTAAGGAATATCAGAAGTGCAAGGAATCACTGGTTTTGCCAGTTTATGAGAACCAATCAAACAATCAAAAAACAACCCAGTAAGAAGAGAAGAAACAATCAACATGAGCAAAACAAAGATAATTATTTTGTCTCCTGTAGTTCAGCTCTGAGTATTCCTTGCCTAAGAAAACCCTATGAAATCCATGGGGGTTGACATAAGTTGACAGGAGACTTGAGAGCACAAACACACACAGTCCTCCACAGTGTTATACAGGCATAAAGTGCTAATTCCTGTAATAAGGGAGATTTTCAGCCGCCTCTTTCAGTGTCTTGCTGCGCAAGCAGCCTCCGGAGCAGTAACGAGGCTGCTGCGCGGCAAGGGGTCCATTTTGGATGACGCCATTTCTCTCTCGGCAGCGTCCGTAACTCTTGCGGCCAGCATTGGAGGCGGCCGCACTGTTTTTTACTCACAGACAACTTCTGTGAGTGAAAAATTGCGCGGCCGCCTCCAATGCTAGCCGCAAGAGTCACGGACGATGCCGAGAGAGAAACGGCGGCGTCCAAAATGGACCCCTTGCCGCGCGGCAGCCTTGTTACTGCTCCGGAGGCTGCTTGTGCAGCAAGACGCTGAAAGAGGCGGCTGAAAATCTCCAAGTACTGAGAAACTGAAACCAGGACCAGGAAATACAATGATCTGATACAATATATGAGTCCTCCTGGGCTATAGGGTTGGACAGAGCTAACATTTTTTCCCCCTAATGCATCAGCCAATGACTCACATACTGGTGTATGAACCACCTCTTTGAGTAGTACTGCTATCCTACATAAAAATCTCTGGCTTTTCTTCGCAAACAAAGATTCAGGAAGGACTCATCCCACGCTTTCTGCAAGTGCGCTGATAACTAAAAAGGCCAAGCCGAGATAAACAAGTCCAGTTACAGAAAGCACAGCAGAAGGTCTCCTTGAGTGATGTTTTCCGGGTTGTGATTCTTTCTGTGTTGTTGTTTCTCTTCAAGACTTGTTTGGTGTGAGTTCTCAAATAAGGCTGCAGCATTGTGGATAGTGCATCTCCATGCCTCCCGATGAAAGGCCAGGGCAGACCATTGTTGGTGATCAATTTGGCCGAGCCTGAGATGTTGTTTCAGGGAGTCCTTGTATCGCTTTTTTGGAGCGCCCCTCTTACGCTGACCCATGGCGAGTTCATCGTAGAGTACTATTTTGGGGATGCGATGGTCCTCCATCCTAGAAATGTGCCCTGCCCAGCGCAGCTGTGTTCTCAATATCATGGCCTCAATGCTGGTGATCCCTGCTTGTGGCTGCCTCGGCCAATCCGAGGCTCGGGACTCCCAGAGCCTCTGATTGGTTGAGGAGGTGGAGGCTGCTATCCGCAGTCTCCACTCAGGTCCGGCAGCCAGGGATAAATTCTCAGCTCCTCGCTGGATCTGGGCAGTTGGCTCTTGAGATCTGAAGAAGCAGGAGCTCTCTCAGGAGCTCGGAGAAGCCTCCAGGAGCAGTGAGGAGCAGAGCAGCTGTGGGAGAAGCAGCGGCGACAAGGGGAGCAGCGGTGCGAGGGGAGCAGTGGCAGCGAAGGGAACAGCGGCGGCTGGCTGGGTGCGGCAGCAGCCAGCAGGGGAACCCAGCAGCTGCAGGGGAAAGCGGGGGTGGCTGGGGGTAGGACCTGGGAGGCAGCAGCCTTAGGCTACCCCAGCTAGCGGCAGGCCAACGCTGGAGGGTGGCCAGCACCCACCCAAGAGGGGCAGCCATGGCAGTGGGAAGGCAAGGTGGCTTGCTCGGCCTAGCCCACAGGAGGGGACCCGGGCACCGAGGCTCCTAACCTACAGGAACTAACCAAAGCGGTGGCATTCCTGGCGGAGCAGGTGGTGGAGTTAAGGTCTAGCAGGGACTCCGAGGCAGGCTCCTTGGGGGTGGGTCAGGCTTCAAAGAAGGCAGCCAACACGGAGGCCCAGCCTCAGGGCAGGGCAGCATCGCCCTCCCAGTCTGCGAGGACTGCAGGCCTTTGGCGTAGACACTGCTCCATGTCGGGGAGCGACATCAGAGTGGCATCCTCTCCAGCTTTGTCACCACAGAGAGCAAGGGACAGATCAGGAAAGAAGGAGCGGAAGGGGACGAAGCACAGGAGGAAGAAGCAGCACACAAAGCGCAGGAGGAGGAGGGATTCAGACAACGATGGAGCCTCCGGTAAGTCCTCAGATGATGACTTGGACTGGGGGGATATTGGAAGGCAGCAGCCTTGGTTCCTGGCGTGCTGTCCTGGGCCATCACAGGCTTGGTCCCAACAGGAGCCCTCTACTTCGGGCCCCTCCTGGGCTTGGCGGGACGGGGTGGTCTCCTCGGAGACCCCAACCCTCAAGTTATTCCAGGACAACGAGGATCCTCCTGGGATCCACCTGGACAGGAAGACACAGGATAATATCCTAAAAGGATATTTTACTTTAATATCCTAAAAGGATATCTTCACCCTGCTAAAACCCGAGGGGGAGGTGGGCAGCATGCCCAAATATGACAAGGACTCGGATAAGGATAAGCCTGATCCGGTGGAGCATACGTTCTTCAATTGGTTGGCTGGGTACACTGTCTTCATGGGGGTAGTGGAATTGGCCTACCCAGAGAGAGGGTGGAGCTTGGCTAACCACTTGGGCAACATGCTGAAGGCCAGGGCATTGGTTGGGGAAGCAGGAGCCATAGAGTATAGAGTATGCTGCCTTCCAGAAAAGGGCATCCCGCAATGCTAGGGCCAGGTGGGACCTCATCAATGACAAGCTCTGGCTGGTCATTGTGGGCTCCCATACCAAGGGCAAAGCAGAGGCAGCCAAACACCCCTGTAGGAAGGATCCCCGGTGCCTTGTCTGCTGGGAGTACAACATGGGTAAGTGTTTCTGTTCCCAGTGCAAGTTTAAACACAATTGTGAGAACTGCTATGGGAATCACCCCAGATCCAGCTGCTCCCGGGCGGGCTCCTCTTCCCAGTCCTTTCATTCAGGACGCCCTGCATCCTCCAGCGTTAAGAAGGAGGCAAAGTCAGGAGGCAGTGCTGGGCAAGGGAGCAGCAAAAACTAGGGACCCCCTAGACCCCCGCCCGCATGGCCTTCACCCCGGTTAAGCTACAGGCCATGCTCTCCCTACTGGCTGCCTACCCTGACAGGTAGGCGGCCGCATACCTGCGGGAAGGATTTGCCTTGGGCTTCAGGATTCCTGCAGCAGGCCCCAGACAGACATCTGAATCGGGAAATCTCAAGTCCGCAGCATCCTTGCCGGAGGTAGTGGCCACCAAGATTGCCAATGAGTGTGCAGCTGGAAGGGTGGCAGGCCCCTTCCTTTTTCCTCCCATGGACAATCTTGGGGTGTTCCCGTTAGGGGTAGTGCCTAAGAAGGCACCCAGTGAATACAGGCTCATTCACCACCTATCCTACCCGAAAGGTTCCTCAGTCAGTGACACCATACCACTGGAACTTTGTTCAGTTCGTCATGCGTCATTCGACCATGCCGTTAAATTAGTCAGACGTTGTGGACTGGGCGCCCTTATGGCTAAGTGCGACATCCAGTCTGCTTTCCAGCTACTCCCTGTCCACCTGGAGGACCATTGCCTGTTGGGATTCAAGTTCCAAGGGCAGTGGTGAAACGACATGGCCCTCCCCATGGGGTGCTCCATTAGCTGCTATGCCTTCGAGGCTTTCAGCACCTTCTTGGAGTGGCCTCTGCGACACATGACCAGTTCTTCCTCTGTCACCCACTACCTGGATGACTTCCTTATGATAGGATCGGCCAAGGGGCCGGATTGGGTTTTCTTCTTAATTACTTCCATGAGCTCACTCAGGAACTGGGTGTTCCCCTAGCACCGGATAAGACGGCGGGGCCTTCCAGCACCATTGTTTACCTGGGGATCGAGCTGGACTCTGTCTCTGAAGTCTCGTGACTCCTGCTGGACAAGCTGGAAGGCATCAGGGGGAAGCTTGGCCAACTGTTGGTTAAAGAAAAGGCCACCTTAAAGGAAGTCAAGTCTCTGCTGGGGCACCTCAACTTTGCATGTAGAGTGATTTCACCTGGCAGGGCCTTTTGCAGCAGGCTGGCTCGGATCACGACGGGTGTTCAGGCCCCACATCATCACATCTGGCTCACCAGGGCTGTCAAGGAGGATCTTAGGGTGTGGCTGCGTTTTTAGAATGGTATAACGGGGTCACCTTCTGGCAGGGGGAAACAGCACCAGGGGCAGGATTTCAGGTCCAGGCCGATGCAGCAGGGGGATTTGGGTTTGGGGTATATTTCAACGGGCACTAGTGTGCCCAGCATTGGCCTTCTGAATGGAAGGATTCTGGTATTATCAGAGACCTCACTTTCCTTGAGTTCCTCCCCATAGTGGTTGCAGTGTGCCTGTGGAAGGATGAGTTTTGGAACAAACGTGTCTGCTTCTGGTGTGATAATCAGGCGGTGGTCAAGATTATTAACAAGCAGTCCTCTAAGTCTGACAGAGTCATGCGACTCATCAGAGAATTTATGCTCATCTGCCTGGCGGAAAACATTACCTTCTCAGCAAAGCACATTCCGGGAGTGGATAACAAAATCGTGGATGCATTATCTCGGTTCCAGGACAACAGGTTTTGGGAATTGGCCCCAGGAGCGGATCCTGCACTAGTGACCTTCCCCACAGAGCTCTGGCACCTTGGGAAGGAGCAGTGATCCAGGGGGTCCTTGACTCTCTGGCACCTTCCACCCGGGCCAGTTATTTGAGGGTGGTATGGCAGTTCTTCAGCTTCAGAAGAAGGCACAACTATGGAAGCTCCTGGCCATCTTCAGAACACGAGGTCCTGCACTACATGGCATCCCTGAAGGAACAAGGCCTGGTGCCAAGATCCATCTCACTACATCTGGCAGCCCATTTCCTTCCTCAGTAAAATGGCTGGGCAAGGTAACCCCTGCGACTCTTTCCTGGTTCGTAGAGAGGTGGAAGGATGGCGCCGGGGCAATTACTGTGATCTGGATGCATGCAGACCCATCTCTTACAAGCTGCTGTGCGACCTCATGTCATCTCTATGTAGCATCTGCAGTTCCAGGTATGAAACTTTGCTCTTTCGTACTGCCTTTTCCACTGCTTTCTTCGCAGCGCTACGTATCAGAGAGCTGGTCTGTGGCTCCAAGAAGGATAGGTCTAGGCGGGCACTCCAGTGGGAAGATGTGGCAGTGGAAGAGGCCAGTCTGCGGCTACGGATCCAGGGTTCCAAGAACGATCAGCATGGAAAAGGGGCCCACCTTCATCTGCGCCGGCTGGAGGATACAACTGCCTGCCCAGTACACCTCATGCAACAGTACCTCCAACGGCGTTCCGATGTCCAGGGAACTCTCTTCATCCACAAGGATTCGTCTGCATTAACCCGGTTCCAGTTTTTGAGCATTCTCTGGGAGGCACTCCGGCAGCTTGGTTGCCCAGCGGGCGAGTTCGGGACCCACTCCTTCCGGATCGGGGCTGCTACCACGGCGGCCAGGGAAGGATTACCTGCCACCATGATTCAACAGCTAGGCAGATGGCATTCCAGGGCATACACCTCTTATATCTGGCCTGATTTTAACCTTTTTTCCTGACAGGTCCTGCACAGAATCCCTCCAGTCAGAGGGCTGGCCCTCTTGGGCGATAGCTGCTGGGTTGGCGGAAACCGAGCAGAACGTGTACAGCTCGGCTTGGTGGTGGTGACCATGGGGGGTGGTGATCCAAACTCGGGATTAGGGGTCTCCGATTCTGGGCCAAGGTCATCCCAAGGTCAGTTCAAGTTCATGGCCACGGAGACCCAAAGGGGGGAAGAGGCTGGGTTGCTCCTCCCCTTCTGGGTTTGGATCACATGACCTTGTCACATGTCCTCATCATGTGATCGGTTAGCGGGCAGGCTAACCTTGATGACATCAACCAACACTCGGGGTGGTTGATATCCAGTTTCCAACCCATGCTCATGCACCAACCGGGCAACTATCACCATTTCAAGTTGTGGCCATTTATTGCCAATCCTTTTTACTTGTACCTCTTGCATTTTGTATCAATGCATCAATTACATCAATTACATCTTTCTGCAATTTTTTGCCTGTTGTCTTTGTTGGGGTTATCAGGGAGGTAGGGCGATCGGTAAGGGGAACGTCTCCCTGCAGCACGCAATTTAGGATTGTGCATATATACCTGTTAGAAATAATATGTGAGGGGAAGATAAACATATGACCACTTTGTCTTAAACATTTTATTCATCATTCTAAAAGAAAATATTCCATAATCCTTTTTTCACAATTTATCCATAAAACAAATTAAATAAAAATGTAAATCAAAAAATACCAAAACCAAACAATCAGCACCCTCATGGTTTTCTTGTTTTCTTCCCCTCACCTCCAGTCTCTATGACTAAGCAAGGTAGTATATTACAAATGTGTAACTTAACATGCTATTTACTCAAGACTGAGAACAGATCTGAGGCCCAGGGGTCAGGGTGACTTGAGGGTGGCTTTTGAAGTTAAGAGGATTGCTTTGCTACTTCAGGTCTCAGGGTGGGGATTTCCTAGAGAAAGTGTTTAGGTTTATAATCCTAATCAAAAGACCAGTATCTTTGGTTTACTGTGATGTTATTGTTATATACCACCAAGTTGGGTTTGATTTATGGTGACCCTATGGATGAGAGAGCTCCAAGAGACCCTGTTATTAGCAATCCTACTCAGGTCTTGCAAACTCATAAATAAATGTGGCTTCCTTGATTGTATCAATCTATCTGTAATGTGGTCATCCTCTTTTACTACTGCCTTCCTCTTTACTGAACATTATTGTCTTTTCCAACTAGTCATCTTATTATATGTCCAAACTATAATAGCCTCAGTTTAGTCATTCTTGCTTTTAATGAGAGTCCAATCTAGATTTACTCTCAGATCCATTTATTTTTCTTTTTGGCAGTCTGTTGTATCTGTAGAACTCTCTTCCATCACCACACCTCAAACAAATTGTTGTTTTTCCTGTCAGCTTTCTTCATTTTTCAGCTTTCACAATGATATATATTATACAGGGAATACCAGGAAAGGGAAAAGGTGGTGAATACATAATTAAATAAATAAAGATGATTCTGGTGTTGTTCAATGATGTATCTTTACATTTTAAAGATCTTATCTAGCTCTTTCATAACTAGCCTTCCAAGTCTTAGCCATCTTCTGATTTCTTGACTAGTCTCAATTTTTATTAGTGACTAAGCCAAGGTATAGAAACGATTTAACTATTTGTTACTGTTGTGGGGCTGCTTGAATCTGAAATAGCTGTGACTGTTTGCAGATAGCTATAGTACACAGAACTGTAATCGAAAAAACAGGTGATAAAAAAGAAGAATCGTCTGTCCAAGACTTGAGAAAATTCTAGCTGGCGAGGACACTGGAGCGCTAATAGAGAACAGTTTCTATTATATATCTGCCACTTCACTAGACAATGTGCTTCAGCCAGAAGATAAAATATGTCAGCAGCACACCAGAATTGTTCTGATTGCAAACAGAAGTTGTCAAGTGTATAAAAGAAAAGATTTTGTCCCAAGATGTCAATAGTTGGGTTAGCTTCATAGTAAAAAAATGGAAGAGGAAAGAAAAAGAGGATACCAAAGGTCAAATGCTGAGAGGATAGAAGTAGGGGAAAAATATGGAAGAGCAGAGAGTGGGAATGAGGGGAGGGAGGGAGAAAACTGAGGAAAAGTGGGGGAAGGAATCTGACAAAGAGCAAATGAAAGAGTAGGGGGAATATGGAGAAAGCAATAGGGAAGTTTGTGCAAGCTACATTTTTGCATGTTAAAACTGGAGAAAAATATTATTACTTTTCGTTCAATTGCTGTGCATTGTACCCATGCTAGACAAAATGCAGGTTCCACTTATACCTCAGATAAGCATAGAAGGTGATTTGTGGCCATCTAAATACAGCATGGGGGGGGGCTGCAGTAGAACTAACTATTTGCATGTGTGTTAGACCTCTTAGAAAATACTACCTGTATTCAGAGTTGTTAAGAAGCTTTTCTTCTGTACTCTTTCATAACCCCCCTCTCTCTTTGGAATATATTTTGAATTTTATTTTCAGTCCATATTTAGACTCTGGATGGGTACAGCATCACTTGGAGCCTGTGTCCAATGGCTTTGGCAGGCAGGCTGGATCAGAACTTTGCTTGCACCATGCCGTTGTTTCCATGGGCACAGGTCAGCTTCCCCGCAGATTACTCAGGTTCTGTTGGGTTTGCCACCGGGAGTCACCATGTTGTTTTTTGCTTTGTACATGTAGGCATGCTTCTTGCCTAAGTAGAATTCTGTCTCATTGTGGGAATAAACTCCCTTGATCTTCAATACAGCAGTGTGCTCCCTCTGGTTTCAGAGGCCTCACTTGTATCCAGCAAACGTGGCTTTGGACCACAACCTGCCAGTCATGGTATTGCTTGAAGTCCTGTCTGCAGCAAGCCTCAGCAGCACTGACCCAAGAGGGCAGAGAGAAAGGGCTCTTTCATACCATCTCAAGAGGCAATAACCAGCTGAAAGAACAGGGAGGCTGGCTTACATGAAGTAGTAGAGACATTCATGGAGATTAAGCCTGTCAAGGGCTTGATAGCCATCTGAGTCCAGAGGCAGTATGTTTGTGAATTTCTAGATGCTGGGGAACAAGTGGATGAGGACAGTTGTCCTTTGTCCTACTTGTGGTCACCATGGGAACAGGTTGCACAACTTTCTTAGTTAATAGGCCTTTGGTCTGTTCCTGCAGGGATCCACTTATGTTCACACCACACATACTCACGTGAAAGGAGAGCTTTGCCCATTTCTTTTAAACAAAATGAATATGAATAGATGCTATGGTGAAGGCATCTATAACTAAGCTGTGGTAGCTTTGTGCTATGGGTTCCAGCGCATCATCCTATCATTGTCTAGTTGTGGATTTGTTCAGTGTGTCATTATTCTTAAAAGTAACTTGCTATGCAATGCAGTTCCCTTCCCTGAAGGAAAGGGGTAATAAAAAGACATTGCTGGGAAACAGATAGGAATAAGAGAACCATATGTAGGTGCCCCCCAATAAGAGCTTGTATCCCATGGGCTGACCAGCCAGCAGTACTAACAATGTGTCATCTCATGTAATAAAGGAATTGGGAAAGACTGATCTTTTTGAATCAGTGCAAATGCTGCAGACAGACGACCTCTCATTTAAGTCTCCCTACTTTAGCTGTCTCACTCTGTCATATTGTAACATTTTGCTTCCTGCCTAGTGTTAAAAGCCAGCTATTTCATCAATATGCCACAGGCCTAATGGGATACACAGAACTGACCTGTCAAAAATTCCAGAATAAGCAATTCTCTTTACCTCATTGTCAAAATTTTGCTGGAATAAATCTTTCTGCAATAACATAAACTTGGTGTGAGAATCACTGTGTGATTTGAGGGTTACTCAGAATCAAAGATTATTGCCAGAATTCTGATATGAAATGCAGATCTTGCTCTCTTAATATACTTCTTTGGAGGCTGACAACATCCATACTGAAATGGTTAATATGCAATAATTTCTTTATTTGCAGGTCAAAGGAAATTTTGAGAAAATGAAAATTAGCTTCCTCTCTTATAAAGAAGCATGTCAGAAAATGTTGCAGGAGACTACAGTCAATACTGGTAAGAAAGCAAACTGTCTTCAAATGCACTATCATCTATGTGCAAATAAGTGCAAATAAGTTGTTAGCCCAGTTGGTGTGCTTTAGATATATTGGACTGAAACGCCCATAACCCCCAGCCAGCATTGCAGGCCATTTGTTGTACTGGTTAGCTAGAAACTGACTGACTGATTTGATTTATATCATACCTTGTGAGCAAAATGGTGCTCACAATAATAAAATTCAAATATAAATGAAATACAATTAAAAACAAAATCATCAATTAAAATACAATGTAAAACATAACTACAAAAAATGCACAACACCCAAAGAGTTAAAACCCCTTGGACAGCAACCCAATTTCATCGCCCAAGGCCTGTCTGAATAAAAAACAACAGAGGAATGGGCAACAGAGAGGGAGCCAGGTTAAATTCCCTTGGAAAGGAGTGCCCACTGAGAATGTTTACTCTTTCATATTCCCACCAAGTATGGTGTTGGAACAAAGAGAAGTTCCTACCTGATGAGCTCAAAACCCAGTCAAGTTCATACAGGAGAATACAGCCCCAAGTTGTATAGTTCTCTATAGGTCACAATGATGAGCATTTTGAATTATGCTTAGAAACAGAAGCCGTTGGAAGAAAGGAGTCAGACGATTCCTGTAGTCAGCCCAGGTAAACAGTCTGGCTACAGCATTCTAGACCAGCTAAAGTTTCTAAACACTTTTCAAAGGCAACCTCACATAGAGCACATTACAGTACTCCAAAGGCAATGTAGAAAAAGTATGCATCGTCGTGGCAAGATCAAACATCTCCAAGAAAGGAACAATTGGTGCACCAGCCTTAGCTGTACAAATGCATACCAGGCTACCACTGAAACATAGGCCTCCAGATTCATAGCTGAATCCATAAGTACACCCAGATTAGGAACTTGAGTCTTCAATGGGAATGTAGTTCCATTCAGTTTAAATCTGTTCCCTGATATGCTTTCCAGCTGGCTAGGCATGTCTCTAGCTTGTCTGAATTAAGCTTCAGAATTTTTTTTTAATCCATCCAGTACATTAGTGAGATTAAACATTGATTTAGGAGTTCCTTGAATTTAATGGAAAATAGACATATAATTGGATGCTGCCAGCATAATAATGTATGGATACTGATACATACAAAATATTACATTAATAACATTCATCTAAAGTATTGATACAGAAGCTCCCAAAACATTGGGTCCATGTTTCCAGTTTGTGAGCAACAGACGTGAGTTGAATTCAAGTAATTCTCTGCGTATCAAAATTAACTGATATATCTGTGCAATTCCCATAGACTTGAATTGTCTCAATATTTGCTTTGTTTCATATTTTATACGGTATATTCATATGCCTCATCATTAAGCTTAACACAGTGTCCAAGAGGATTTATAATAAAAATGAGACTGTATTAAGTAGTGAATTGGATAAGCCCAAAATAAAGTAACAAGAACAATTCTTCAACATTAGTAACAATTTTAGACCATAAATGCATACAAGAGAATTCAGCTACATCAGTTGCAAAGATCCAACTAATATGAACAAATGCAAGATTCCATTTATATGTGCCACAAATGTTTCAATGACATCTATGCAAATACGGTGTTGCTTAAATAAACTCAGGATTTCTGGCAAGGTTAAGACACTGATTTACAAATCTACAGAAATTGTTCACAGAAGTGTAGCCTCTGATTTTCACTGGCTTTATGCCGTCTCTTTAAACTTTGATATGTTTCAGTTAAAACAATTGGAACTACTGCACTGTTGGAGTGGGACTTCCTTTTTATGGTTTCAGACCAGAATTACAATTTGTGTTAAACGTAAAGTGAGCAGTGCTGAAAATAGTAACCATACATGTAAACTCCTCCCTTGCCTTTTGCCTGTTAAGTTCACTTATGGTCTGGTAATATAGCTGTTCTATATTCTTTTACCAGAAGCACTAAAGATGGTGTACACCAGTATATGGGCAAGTTGTTTTAGATCAAAGATGGGGAAACTGTCACCCAGCAGATGTTCTTAGACTTCAGCTCTCATCACTTCAGAATATTTCTAGCTGGGGCTGATGGGAACTGGAGCCCCCAAACATCCAGAAGTTTACAGGTTCCCTACCTTTTTGGAGTGGGGGCAGTATTGACATGTTTAATATAACATGCTGAACCTGCTCCAGAAACAATAGTCATTCAAATCAAATTATAGAATTTGGTAATCCAATCTAAGAATCTGTATTATTTCTTTAAACCTAACCAGTCAGTGCTGGATCTATATCTAAGAACTGTCACATGCTCTCATCACAGCAAAAATTCCAAACTGTCACAAGCTAGCCTTTGAACAACTCTTAGTAACTTTTGGGGTCCTTATATAACACACATGTATTCCATACACTCTAGGACAGATTTGCAGCATCTGTTAAACAGATATCTTAATGTATAGCAATGGAACTCCACAAAAGTTCAGGTTCTCTTTGAGAAAAAAGAGTTTGATTGAATAAACCACAGATCATACCTTTTGCTCTCCCACCTAACTAGAAATGAATATGGGTTTGGAGCTGATGAGTTGTGTAGGTGTCCTTGGAAGAACAACGTTTTGTCCTCTGTTCTGACTGTGGCTGAATCATTTTATATGGAAGCTTGACAAAGCCTGCCAGTGTGACAGAGCAGACACAATGGTGTGGCTGTTTGGATACCTTTAATGAGTTGGACTGAATGAGCGGCATCTTCTCAGCTCTATAGCCAAGACTTCTGATTAATCTTCAGAGTTTCTCCCAAATCACTCCTATGAATTAGAATTGCCGCCCTATTCATGTATAGTACCCCAGCCCCCAAAGATCTATTCATTTACCTCTCACTTATTTCCACTGCACACAACCCCTCCTGCCCAGAAATCCTATTTTATTTATTCGTTGACAAAGATGTTTAGATCCTACCCTTGCAATACATTTATAAACAGCAAATTCAGGTACCAACATTAAAAAAAAAAACAGATACAGAAGGGGAAAAGTCTTCATCTAAAAATAAAGTCTACTTATGGATTTGCAATGGGTTTACTCTGGTTGGGAGAACCATCAGGATAAAATATGCAAGCTTTTGAGTTCTCCAGAGCTCCACATCAGGGTACAGGCTTTTTTTAAAGGATCAGTTGGAGGGAAGCATGTTTGGACGTGATATTTTAAGCCATAGCTGCTCCTAATAAAGGTATCCCATTTTTGGATTTATAGACTGGACATGGCCTGTTTCTTTCATAAAAGATATTCTCCGTATCTCGTATTCTATTTCCCAGGCTTCTTTAACCTACCCATCCTTCAGATTCTTGTCCTGCCTTTCCCTCCCTCCACCAGCTGCCTGTACCATGGTTTTCCTGCCTTCTGAGAGTTTTACATAGTTAGTACCCCAGTCTCTCAAAAGAGCAATATTGATTATGATTCAACACAAAGACCCCTCTACACAATTTGAATGCAAAGACACCTTCTCACTCACACACCACGATATCACAGTCTACCCCCATTCAGCAGGCTATGGAGAATATAGGAGCTTCCACAGAATGGAAGGAGAGAGTCTGCTTCTGCCAGTGCCATTGATTATACCTAAATCAGGGCTCCTTTCACATCATACAGTTATAGTGCTATGATTCCACTTTAAGTGCCATGGCAACATGTTATAGAATACTGGTGTTTACAGTTTAGGAAGGGTTATTTAGCCTTCTCAGATAGAGAGCTCTTCTAGTGCCTCTGACCAAACTACCAGTCCCAGGATTCCATAGGATAAAGCCAAGGCATTTAAGGTAGAACCATAGCATTATAATTATGCAGTGTGAAATGTCTCCTGGATCCACCACCCAAGGGCAGTGTGGCATAGTGTATGTCAAGAATGTAACCTGATAGGTCTTTGATTGAGATAGAATTTCAAATAAGACTTCGGACTTTATCAGACGAGATAAATACTGCAAAAAAAAACCCACGTCATTTAGGACACGATGATAACACAAAGGGAGAAGTTATCAGACGCCCTCGTCATTCAGCTGTTCCCACTGTGTAGCACTGACGTGGACAAGGCATCACTTTTTATTGATGGGCTAAGCCATCAATAAAAAGTGACACCTCATTCATGCCTGTGTGGCACAGCGGGAACAGGTGAATGTCATTGTCGTCTGATAATTTCAGCCTTTTGTGTTATCGTTGCTTCCTTATGACATGGCTTTTGCCACATCTGATAAAGTCCTGAGTGGTTTCAGCAAAGCCACTTTTCTTTTGCTGCTTCTTCTCCAATATGAGAGGGATACCGATAATACTACTTGCCCGACTGATAGATGGCTGTTTACTGTGATGCTTTATGTGAATGTTGTTGGGGTTCTTTACCCTGCATGGGAACTCCTTGATTCATTTTCTCTCACTCATCTTCATTCATTTCCTGTTGACACACAGCAAAACCATATGATTTGGGTATGGTAATCAGCAAATGTATTCATATCTTATTTAAAACAAAACAAAGCAAAGCAACAAAAACAAAAATAATAGAGGTATTTTAGGTAAAGGCAGCATATCATTATCTTGATGGTTATCTATTTCTGGACCTTTGAACTAATCCTTTGGCTTCTTAAGAACATTTTGACTTTGCTTTTTTAATTCACCACAATTTATTTCCTGTTCATTTGTGGCAAGACAACACATAACAGGGTCAAGATAATGAACAGCCAGTTTTGCGCTTTTTTTAGTTGTACACATTAATTGTGTTGTTTTATTTGTTCTGTTTGGTTTCCTTTGCCTTGTTTATTTAGATGTTCATAAGAACTCTAGTACAACAATGGGTTGTAAACATTGGTTGCATATTTGGATAACTACTACTGTATTTAAATAGACATCCATGGGCCTATTTGCACTCCACAAATATAGTGCTATATTCCACTTCAATATGCCATAGCAACATCCTGTGGAATCCTGGGGTTTGTAGTTTAGTGAAGCATGAGAGTTCTATGACAGGATTCTAAATGCCCCTTCCCAAATTGCCAATTCCAGGATTGCATGGGGTGTTGCCATGGCAATTGAAGTGGAATATAGCACTATATTTGTGGAGTGTGAACGGGATCTAACTTAACCATGAGGGATGCACACAGCTACCAAGTCCAGATGCATGGACTTTCTCCTCACTTTCACATCCCACATACATGTATACAGCATTCCTAATCCTTAGTCATATCTGTCTGAAATTCTGACCTGAATCAATGCTTGCAATATGGTACAGGGATAGTTGTTGGGGACTCCATAGTAAGTCAGTAAAAGGTAGCACAGTAAGGACTTTTTCAGACAGGACTTACCATGCAAGAAGACTCCGGAACAGTTACGACACTGTCACGCGGCAAGGGGTCTGTTTTGGACGCCGCCGTCCCTCTCTCAGTGTAGTTCGTGACTGTTCCGGGTATGATCGGAGGCAGCCGCGCCATTTTTTACTCACGGACGGCGTCATCCAAAACGGATCCCCTGCCGCACGACAGTGTCATAACTGTTCCGGAGTCTTCTTGCATGGTAAGTCCTGTCTGAAAAAGTCCATAGTCTCTTAGGACCAATGCTTAAAATAAGAGCAGAAGAAATGTGGATGGTTTCTGTTGGAGTTAGGCCAACTGTTGAAAAGAAATGGAATGATGTCCCATCTCACTTCAAGCATGCTTTAATATCAGACAGTAAATTTTATTACAGGTATTAATTGAATATAAACAATCCCAAACATACCAAGTTATCTTTCTCAGCTGTAGTTAGAATGGCTTGGTCTAGATGTACTTGATTCCTTGGTGATCAATTGCGTGCAACCTTTGGTTAATGTTTTAAAAACATATTTTCTCTCTCTCTTTCTTTCTGCTTTTTTCTCAGGAGTATATTGCAATGGGAGTTTTGATAACTTTGCATGCTGGCCTCACTCACCTCCAGGAGAAGTCTCCATTCCTTGTCCGTCTTATTTACCATGGCTAGACAATGGTAATACAAAGCCTGGAAACAGATGTTAATTCCCAAACTGTAACGTACCGTAATATTTTTTTCTTCCAGTCCAGAGTTTGGTTTTAGATATACAGTCAGACCCCCGTATCCACAGGGGTTCAGTTCAGAGACTTACTGTGGATACCAGAAACTGTGGATACCAGCAAACCCTACTAAAATAAAGGATTTCTGATAAAAACATTCCATAGAGTTGCATTGGATAACCTAGAAGATGCTTAGAGAGGTTGTATCTCTAGCCATTTTCCAGTACAACTCTATGGTATGTGTCCCTGTTTCGTGCTCTGTGGATAACTGAAACTGCAGGTACTGTTTCTGTGGATACAGGGGTCCAACTGTATAAGAAAAACAGACCAAAGAAACAAAAGGGAAATATGGAACGGCTGCGAAGTAAAGATGACATTGTCTGGCTGCCCCACAGAGTTCATGAATGGGGCATTCCAAGACCACAATAAAAGTGTAGTCTAGTGTGTTATAAAAGTACAGCCTGAAAGAACTACTAATCAAATATCAAATGTAGACATGTTGAGAATCTGACATTCTCTGGTTGTACCGACATAGCTATGGCAATGCAAAACCCGATCTATCAAGTAGTTTTATCTGTTCAACATTGTAAACTTGAAGTGCTTTCATGCAAATGGCTGCTGGTGTGAAAAACCCTCTCTGTTCTGCTGTGAAGGCTACATGCAGAATTACAGTGAGCCCTCCAAATCTGTGGGGGTTTGGTTCCGGGACCCTCCATGGATGGCAAAAATCTCAAATGGTAGCACCCCATATACATCTGCATGCATGTTGTCACAGTTTTAGGTATGAGATGTGACAATATGTGGGTGGTTGAAACTGCAGATCAAGAACCCATGGATTGGGAGGGCCCACTGTACAGCTTATTTTTTACACTACTTTTCTCTTAAGAAGTACACAAGACTATGTTGTGCATTCTTCTA
Source organism: Gambelia wislizenii (assembly GCA_030847615.1). Classification (NCBI taxonomy): domain Eukaryota; kingdom Metazoa; phylum Chordata; class Lepidosauria; order Squamata; family Crotaphytidae; genus Gambelia; species Gambelia wislizenii. The sequence goes on along the minus strand of JAUMIR010000002.1, from coordinate 190,015,467 downwards.
TAGTCTATCCACTTCCATACTCCCTTCCATCTTTATAAAGAGATATGATTTTGAGATGTGTAGTGGCATCTCAAATGAAATGGAAATGGAAAGCTGAGAAATGGAAGCTCAGCACACATTCACAATACCGTTTGCGGTGGATGCTATGTTTAACACTTGGTTGGTTGGTTTGTTTTTTAAAAAAACACATTTTAAGTGGTGATGAAACACTTTTTGTACAAACAAAACCAAAATACAGTGAGCCCTTGTTATCCAGTGGGGTTTGGTTCCAGGACCCCCTGTGGATACCAAAATTCATGCATGCTCAAGTCCCATTATATACAATGGTGTAGTAAAAGAGAGTGCCTTATATAAAATGGCAAACAGCAAGGTTTGCTTTTTGGAATTATTTTTTCCGGGAATATTTTCAAGCTGTGGATGGTTGAATCTGTGGATACAGAATCCATGGATATAGAGGGCCGGCCAACTGTAGTGATTATCACCAGAAAGGTTTTTAAAATGATAGCCAAGATCCTGTGTCAGGGGGCCAAGGTTTGTAACTTTACAATATCCCTGACAGGACAAGCAACTCTTCTAGTTAATTACAGCTATGCATATTGGGGAGTCCAGTATGTTGTACTGTTGGGCAATAGGAGTCCCAACTGAGTCCCATAGCATTCTAGTGCCCATTGTTCAATGTAACCCATGACACAACAGCCACACTATTGGGTCTGTGCAAGAACCCCCAAAATGTAGCCACTTTTTGAGAATTTGAGCATTGTGCAATATTGTGATTTGCATTTACATGATCATAAGTCAGTTTATGATGACATAAATACCTAACAGGGTGCCAGCCAATTTTTATAAGCATCAGGAGTATTTCTCTAGAGCACTATAATGCTACTATTTTAAAAAAATGATCTTTTTTTTTTTAAACAGAAACCGGTTCCTTTCCCCCTTTCCTTTCCATTATATTATTCATCAGAACATCAGTATGTGGGGATGCGGGGGGACTAAACTTGGTTATAATTTCCTCCAGTGTATTTCTCACATGGCAGTAGCCTGCTGTGGAGCCAAGGTAGGAGCACCATCTGCCCTGTAGATTCAATCCTCTGAGAGGAATCTGTTACAACCAATGAAAACAAGGCTGTCTGTGACCTCCCAGAGGGCCTTCTCTGCTACCGCTCCCAGATTATGGAATGGCCTGCCGGATGAGATCCGTCTTATTACCACCTTAGACAGCTTCAAAAAAGCTGTCAAAACGGATCTTTTACAGCAGGCTTTTCCCAAATAGCTATCCCGGCCCAAAGATTTGGCTGCCTTTTCCCTTGAGCTGCCATTGAATTATTCCATTTTTTCCCTCTTTTTAATTATTAAAACTTTTCTAATTTAATATTGTTTTAAGGAGTGGGTGGGTTAGGGTACTGATGTAATTATGGAGTTTTTATACTGTAAGCCGCCCTGATTGCGTTGCAGAGGGGCGGGATAGAAATAATTTTTTATTATTATTATTATTATTATTATTATTACACCAATTGGGAGGATACAGTCTGGGGGGCGGGCGGGTGGTGGTGGTAAGGGCTCATGCCACAAAGGAGTCAATGAAATCATGAGAGTAGGAAATTTCAGATGGCGAGATCCACTTAATGAGAATTCTCCTTTTAATCTTCATTTCTGAATTGTTTAGCTACACCAACAGGTCTCAGACTTTACCTTTAGGTAGCCTATTGCCTTTTTATTCTAAACCTTTGAGGAACAATATGAGGAGACAGTGTGGCATAGTGGTTTGACTGCTTGACTATGACTCTGGAGACCAGGGTGTGATACCCTGCTCAGCCATGAAAACCCACTGGGTGACCTTGGGCAAGTCACACCCTCTTAGCCCTCAGGAAACCTTGTGAGAGGTTCATTTAGGGTTGCTGTAAGTTGGAAACAACTTGAAGGCACACAACAACAACAACAACAACAACAACGGGGTGCCACAGGGTTCTGTCCTGGGCCCAATGCTATTCAACATCTTTATCAATGACTTGGATGACAGAATTAGGGGCATACTTATGAAATTTGCAGATGACACCAAATTAGGAGGAGTAGCTAATACCCTAGAGGACAGGATCAAAATTCAAAATGACCTGGATAGACTGGAAAGCTGGGCCAAAGCTAACAAAATGAAATTCAATACGGAGAAATGTAAGGTACTGCACTTAGGGCAGAAAAATGAAATGCATAGATATAGGATGGGGAAGACCTGGCTGAATGAGACTATGTGTGAAAGGGGTCTAGGAGTCCTAGTAGACCACAAATTGAACATGAGTCAACAGTGTGATGCGGCAGCTAAAAAGGCCAATGCAATTTTGGGCTGCAGCAATAGAAGTATATAGTGTCTAGATCAAGGGAAGTAATAGTGCCGCTCTATTCTGCCTTGGTCAGACCTCACCTAGAATACTGTGTCCAGTTCTGGGCACCACAATTCAAAAAGGATATTGACAAATTGGAGCGTGTCTAGAGAAGGGCGACTAAAATGATGAAAGGTCTGGAAACCATGCCTTATGAGGAGAGACTTAGGGAGCTGGGTATGTTTAGCCTGGAAAAAAAATCGTTAAGAGGTGATATGATAGCCCTGTTTAAGTATTTGAAGGGGTGTCACACTGAGGATGCAGCAGGCTTGTTTTCTGCTGCTCCAGAGATTGGAACACGGAGCAATGGATGCAAGCTCCAGGAACAGAGATTCCACCTCAACATTAGGAGGAACTTTTTGACAGTGGAACACAGTCCCTCGGAGCGTGGTGGGGTCTCCTTCCTTGGAGGTCTTTAAACAGAGGCTGGATGGCCATCTGTCGGGGATGCTTTGATCGTGATTTCCTGTGTTGCAGGGGGTTGGACTGGATGGCCCTTGTGGTCTCTTCCAACTCTACAATTCTATGATTCTAACAATATAAGCAAGCCATTTTTAACCCAAAAAAACAAAAATGAGGACACAAAATTAGCTAATATACATTGGAAGCTGCTTAGTCCAGTGTAGATGTATAAATTGCTATTGCTTAAAACAATTTCTAAACTGCTCTGATAGCCTTGTGGCTGAAGAGTGGGGTATAAATAAGTAATATAAACAAAAGAAAATAAAAATCTCCCCCTACCCAGCCACCCCTCTATGCAAAGGCCACTCCCAGGTTCTCTACATTCTAACAAGTCTCAAAGGCCCACACCGTTTTCCCCAAGAAACAACTGTGGTGTCCTCATGGACCACAAACTGGGAACCATTTAATTATACCATATCAATTAATGTTTCCTAATCCCAAGTGCAATTAATTTCAAGTATGGACAAGGAATTAAATGTAATGCAATCATATCCCTTGGGAATTAAGCTCTGGGGGTGGAAAGGCTTTTAAAAACAATCCATTGATAAATATTAAGCTTTCTACCGTTACCTCCCAAATAAACAGACATTACAAAGAGCCACCTACTCCCAGCCAAGTCTCTATTTTTCTAGGTGTTTCAGGCAAAGGATGAAAGGGTGACAAGTATTAAACCATGTCTGAAAAATGAAATGTGTGACTTGACCTTTGAGCTTGTGTCTGTTTACTTTTAGGAAGTGCAGGAAATATATACAGAGTTTGTTCAGACCAAGGGATTTGGCAAAGAGTTGAAAACTCCACTGAGGTTTGGATGAACCGCTCAGAGTGCTTTGGGGAACAGCACTTCGTCAGAAATGTGAGCAGGGCTGCCTTTTTATGGTTTAATCCACTAACCTATTTAATCCTCCCTTGAAATCTTCTCTCAGTCAAATAGTTACTACCAAGTACCTTAGCTACCGGGGTGACTGTAATTCAGACAAGACGTTGTATTATATGAAAATTGGTAATTTTAGTACTGGGATTGGGTGGGAGGTTAGAAGAAAAGAGAGAGGTTTTTTTTTTTTGTTGTTTGTTTTTAAGAGGAGAGTTAATAACACAGAAAGAATCGCAACCCGGAAACATCACCCAAGGAGACTTTCTGCTGTGCTTTCTGCAACCAGACTTGTTTATCTCAGATTGGCCTTTTTAGTCATCAGCACGCTTGCAGAAAGCGCAGGATGAGTCCTTCCTGAATCTTCGTTTGCGAAGAAAAGCCAGAGAGACAGAGAAAATCAAACTGTAATACTGTTCTGTTCCTTTGATGATCATTCCTTCAGTGCACTTCATGCAACTGTATGTGAGAATCTGTTCTAGCTAGACAAAATTATTCTGAATTTGGAAAAACTCTCAAGAGCAGTGCAAAATTTTGGTCTAAAAATATCCCACCTTCTGGCCACTAGTTGCATGATGTAAATAGAAGTTTGCAAAACACTGACAAGACACACTCTCACACAACCCAGCAAGAGTATATGTGATGTTTTCCAAAATAGTCCTAGAGGAGGTGAGTATGGAAGTCCATCCAGCTGGGAGCGCTTTTTCTATTTTTTTAAAAAATATTGTAATCTACATTCCTCCCTCCCTCCTCTCTCATCCCCCTACCCCCCCCCTACTGCTGCATAAGTATGTGTACAAAAGGGATGGGAGGAAGGGATTTCCTTTCACCTACAGACTTGTGTACCTCAGCACTTGCTACTTTGGGCATTCCTACCCTAAGGATATTCTGGAATTTTTTGGGGGGGGGATTAGGAATTTTTTTATTGGAATAAGACCATTCTACTGAAAAATACACCCGACCGCAAAAGGCCGTAACAATAACACAAAAACAATAATTGTTTTCCTCTTTTCTTACTAATACAAGAAGGAGGTTGGTTGGGGAGAGGCTTTTCCTGGAGAACAGATGGCTATCAAGCCCAGCATTCTGTTTCTAATACTGCCTGGCCAGCTACTTCTTTAAACTTACAAACAAGGGGACAAGGGAGGGAACACCCACTTCTTCATGTTGGTTGATTCCAGCATCATGGGGTTCACTTCTCTGAACATGTCAGTGTCATTAGTAATAATTATGCCTGATAAGCACATTGGGTTATCAAAATAGCTAGTGCTGTGCAGAGGCACCTGGAGTTGTATGCCAGACAGATCTGCTACAGTCCACAGCCTCTTTCCCAGACTTTTCAGGAACTTGATTCCATTTTCATTTCTCTGTTGCTCCTAGGTTGAAGAACACGCATTGTTCATCACCCTCAAGAACCTTTATACAGTGGGATATTCTTTTTCTTTTGCTTCCCTTGTCTTAGCATTGCTCATAATGCTACTGCTGAGGTGAGTGTAAGCTACCTTTCAGTAGAACATAGGTGTGTGTGTCTGGAATTATTCAGTGGCGTATTTCCTGTTCCCAGAGGTTGAAATTTGCATCTGGCTTTGCAATTCAATAATGATTGGCACCATCATGGAAAAATATAAAAGAAGCTTCTCTTTTCTCAAACTAGTAATGGGATGTGTTCAAGCAATGCTGCTGAAATTTGTTCTAGTGAGGTCACTTATACAAACAAGATCTTGAAATCTACACTGCTCTTCTGTATTGCAGTACATGATAAGGTTGGGCTGGTGGCCTGCTGATCAGATGGATATTCTCAATGGTCCATTTTTTTATTTGAATACAATCCAGGACTGTAAAGTATCCCTCGAAGTCAAGGATACCATTGTAAAGGGACAAACTATGGACTTTATCAGATGGGCCCTTAAAACCCGTTCCTGTTCCAGTACCCACTCACCCACCGTCCTCCCGTCCCTGTAACTGAATAAAAAAAAAAAATGTTCACACACTTACCTTAATCCTGGGACAGAAACTGCTCCCCCCTCCTCCGACTGTCCAGGAAGGGAATGGAGCTCTCACAGAGCCCCCTCCCCTTCCTGGAGACCAAATTGCGTGGGGAATTTAAAAATAAAAAAAAATTCCCCAAACCTCAAAGAAGTGCACCAAGCACCTAAATACCCTTTAAAAAACCCAAGTAACCCAGGGAGGAAACAAAAAAGGCTGTCACTTACCTCTTTGTCCCAATCGAGGTAGGAAATGTTTTGCAGGGACCTCCCAGGACCTTACAGGGAGCCCTGCATCGCGCAGGGAATTTAAAAATAAAAAAACTCAGATATCAAAAAATTAAATCAAACACCTAAACAGCCTTTAAAAGAAAAAAGTAAACAGGAGAGGGTACAAAAAAGTCTGTCACTTACCTGGATGTCCAGATCGCCACCAGAAGTGTTCTCTACTTACCTTCCAGGACCTTACAGAGGCAGGCAGCGGGGGGGGCGGAATTTAAAAATAAAAATATGGGCAGACTTCTAAAAATTAAAAAAAAGCACCAAAACACTTTTAAAGCTTTTAAAGCAACATGGGGAGGGTACAGAAAAGGCTGTCACTCACCTGGATGTCACGATTGTACCCAGAAGTGTTTTAACATCGCACCAGCATAACGGCAAACCAGTTCACACATCCATGATTCCATTACAGAAATGGAATGGGAAATCTATTGACGACCTTTCCCCATGAATAAAACAAAACGGAAAGCACACGGGGTCGGGGCGGGTGGGGAGGACATCGTCTGAAAAAAAAACTTCTTTAGCGATCCTGTGGCATTTCTGTTCCATTTCATTAAGCCCATCTGATACAGTCTTGTATGTTAGAAATGGAAAAGACGAGTCTTTTCATTTTTACACAGGAGTGAAAAATCTTGTGGCAGTTGGCAGGGATTGTTTTATGGAAGGATGTCTCAATCATTTGGGAATAATCTTTATATTGCTAACCTGGCATAGACAAGATCTAGAAACAAACAGAGAGATAGACTTTATTTTAGAACAGGCATCAGTGGCTGCTGGAGACTTTCATGTCAGGGTGTGATGAATCTTGGGTCCTTTCACACAACACAATTATAGCACTGATTTCATTTTAACTGCCATAGCAACGTCCTATGGAATCCTTGGGTTTTCAGTTTAGGGAGGGGCCTTTAACATGCTTAACCAGCGACCTTTAGCTACAAATCCCAGGATTCTGTAGGATGTTGCTGTGGCATTTAAAGTGGAATCATTGCACTATAATTATATAGTATGAAAGGGCTGCAGGTTTGTGGTTTATTGATCCAGACTTTAAAGAAACTATACAAGGTGCTGAATCTATTTTGAGAGGGACAGAGTTCTGCATTCTTGGATAACTACTGTGAACACCCAGCATGGATTTATTGCAGCATTGACATGGAGACTCTCAGCTGCTTCTGGCTTCCCTAGCAGGTATGCTCTACTTTGCAAGACCTTCCAAAGATCCTCTGCTGTAGGTAATCCCACTGAGGTGTCCCAGCTGATCATCTGAGAATACTGAGTCAAGCCACCATAGCATAGGAAGGTGCTTTGTGTTCTTTGAAATTTCACAAGACGGAGGTCCTGCTGAGCAAACTTTCTCAGTATCCCTTGTGGCTGAGATGTTGTTACCGCCAAGGAAGCAGACCAAGAATGTGACATAAGGCCTCTCAGGATAAAAAGAGCTTCCCTGAATCTTTAACAGAATGTGTTTCTCTCCTCCTACAGGAAACTGCACTGCACAAGAAACTACATCCACATGAACCTATTTGCTTCCTTCATCCTGCGAGCTACAGGTGTTCTTATAAAAGATAGTGTGACACAGAGTACTTATTTCTTTGTTTCTTTAGACTCTGAAAAGCCAAATGATTTAAATGGATGGATGTCTACCTTGGGTCCAGAGGTACTAATCCAAAGTATTAATATTAAGTAGATGAAAAAGCCAAATGATTTCATACATTCTGGGTGAAATTCCATAAAACATGAATTTTACAGGAAAACTTGTTCATTGAGCTCAATCAGAGGCACCTCATTTTTAAGCTTAAGCATCTTTTCTTCACAACATCAAAGTGAATGCACAAGTTTTAAAATGACAATAATTGACACAGGAGGACAAAAATAATTGTTGACTCAACATTTTTGTTAGGGCTCTGAACAGAACACCCAGCTCAGGAGCCTGATTTAGCCATTTGCTTCTGAGTTCAGTTTGATCTGGATCACTCTGAATGCAATTTGGTCCAAACTAGATCCTGAATCTGAATCAAGATTTAGAAATCCAGAACACTAGCTTCATCAGAACCCCACTTTCTTTAGGAAACAAAAAATGGCTATAACGTCTTAATATTTTCCGCACACTTGGAGACAGGATAGAGCATAAAGATAGGATTAACTTGGCCAAATTTCAGACAGATAATTCCAGAGTGGTTTTGTTCTAAGCCCTTATAATTTTTTTTTGTTTTTTAAAAACAAACCCATTGTTAAAAGCTACTCAGTCTTGGCAATTACAATAGGACCCCCGTATCCACTGATTCTTTGTTGACTGATTCAATTATCCATGGGACACAAAACAGCAAAGTACCATAGAGTCTTCCTAGAAAATGTGTCCTCTCTAGCCATTTTCTAGGTTCTCAAAGGCACACTATGGTATTTTAAACCAGAAGTCCCATTGTTTTCAATGGTGTTCACTATTATCCACAGTTTTTGGCATCCACAGGGGCCCCCAGAACCAATCCCCAGGAGATAAAGAGGTCCTACTGTAATGTTGCTTTTCTCCTGGCACTGTCCTCCAGAGCGTCAGATATTTCTCTTAAAGTTGATCTAAGATCAGATGTGATAATGATGATGAAATGACATCTTACTTGAGGAAAGGGTCCTGTTGCTTTAATCTTCTAGCAGTCCAACTAGTAAGATTCAGATACACACCACAAGGTGATAGAGGGTGATAAGACAATGCTTTACCAGAAGTTCAACTGGTAAGATGCTCCTAGCAAATTCTCCTGATCCCCCTTGTGATGATCTGGTGTGGAACTGATGGCAACTTCCTCTCCATGGCCCTATATTCCCATGATCCCATCTCTTCCAAAGTTGGCTACTTAAGCCTCTTGGGGTGCTGAGGGGCCAGGCTGATAACTGTTGATCTCAGGGGATTCAGCACTTTTTGTTTCTGCCCTATAGCTCTTTCTCCTGCTATCTGGCTACTGGGAGTTTTCTCTCTCTCTCCTGAGCAAAAGTACTAGGTGCTGCCTCTTAAGGTTGTTGAGCACAGCATTAGCACTGCAATGTCCTGGCTGCTTACCCGGCTACTTTGCCACCTATGGTGTAGGTAGGTAGCAAGCTTGAGATTCACTGCAACTTCAGAGTGGCCCCAGTCAATATTCTGCCTTTTCTGTGGAGACTTAAGAGTGTCCACCTTCTTTCTATCACCTAATAACAATTAAAGAAACTGCAGGTGGGGGGGGGGGAGAATATGTTTTGCTACCCAATTAATTCACAATTTTAGTGAATGAATATGAAACGAAACAGAAGATTAAAGTAGGTTATTCAACAAGACAAAAGGAGATTATAAAGAAAAAGACTAAATGAGACAGGGTAGGATGCCAATCAACAGTCACCTGCTCCTCCACAGCTTCACAATCTACTACTGATACAATATGAAGACATGTCAGAGGAGGTAGTTGGGTGTATAACATCACCGACCCCACATAATCCCTCTTCATAAGCATTATGATTGTAGAGTACTAGTGTCTACTGATTAAGAGACACTAATGTCCCAGGACTTTTTCAGACAAGGCTTACCGTGCAACAAGCTTGCGGGAGAGGTACGGTGCTGTCTCACAGCAGGGGGTCCGTTTCGGATGCCGCTGTCCCTCTCTCGGAATCGTCCGTGTCACTTTCATATACGATTGAAGGCAGCCACACCATATTTTACTCACGGACAACTTCTGTGAGTAAAATATGGCACGGCTGCCTTCAATCGTACATGGAAGTGACACAGATGATTCCGAGAGAGGGACAGAGTCGTCCGAAATGTACCCCCTGCTGCGCAACAGCGCCGTACCTCTTCCACAAGCTTGTTGTGCGGTAAGCTTTGTCTGAAAAAGTCCTCAGATTGCATGATAGAGCAAAGCCCAATTCCCTTCCTCTCCCTGTCTATCACATTGGCTCCCCACCTCCCATAAAGTAATATGGCAATATCTGAACCTCCAGATCACTTTGGACTGTGCCCTTCTGTTCTGAAACTAAATTAGGCTGATCTGATTCAATCTGAGCCTGCTATAGATCAGTTCAAATTAACCCATTCACTTTGTTTATTTGGAATTTGGCTGAATCAGTTGCATACCTGTAATATTTATTGTTTGGTGGAGAGAGTAGATGGGGTTGGTGCTTTTTTTAGGTTCTCCTGGGACAGACTAAGTTCTTGCCTTTTGTTACTGTACTCAGAGAAGGAGATGGTTCCTTTTTTTATAAGAGTTAAGCTACAGTACTTACTCATGTAAGTTGGGGGTCAACTTTTTTTGACTAAAATGTCTTGATTTATACACGAGTATCTACAAACAAGTACAGTAGCACCCCTGTATCTGCTGATTCACCATCCACTGATTCAGTTATCCACAGATGGCGATGATGGGGGTGGATGACTGAAGGAAGGAAGAGGAGAGCTCGCCTCCCCTCTCCACAGGACTTCCAGTGGCAGCGGCAAAGCTGGCATGGGGTAGACGAGGGAGGGAGGAGGAGAGCTTGCCTCCCTTCTCTCTTCTCTGTGGGGCTTCTGGTAGTGGTGGTAGAGATAGCGGGGGATAGACAGGGGAGGGAGGGAGGGAGGAGAGCTTGCCCCCCTTCTCCATGGGGCTTCCAGTGGCAGTGGCAGAGCTGGCAGGGGTGGACAGGGAGGGAGGGAGGAGAGCTGACCTCCCTTCTCCCTTCTCTGTGGGGCTCCCAGTGGTGGCATCAGGGGTGGTGGTGGGTAGACGGGGGAGGGAAGTCCAGCGTTCGCTGTTATCCATGGATTTCAGTATCCACGGGGGGGGGGTGTCTGCAACCAATCCCCCATGGATACGGGGGTGCTACTGTAAACAATAAACAAAACCAAAGCAAAAACAAAACACCTGCCTTCTGGACCACAAAACAGTGCTGCTGTAGTGAAGCCAATAAACTGAAGGCCAAAATGGGTTAATTTCTGTTGGAAGTATCAACAAGAATGTTACTAATGTTCCTTCCTCTCATTGTTTTTTTTCTGCAGACATTAGCCCTATGCAGGCTGGCCCCACTCTTTATGCATTATGTTGTTGGAGCAAATTATTTCTGGCTTTTGGTGGAAGGAATTTACCTCCATAGATTATTGACCACTGTGGTCTCTGAGAAACACCAGCTGCTGAAATACATCTTTATCGGATGGGGTAAATATGAACATCTTTTTCCCCCTAGGGATATTTGATTTGTGGCCTTCTGGTTCATGCTGGGTTTACTGGTATCCGAAAGGCCTTGGATTCATTTAACACAAGATTTTGGGCACAAACTAGCCCTCTGTTCATCACAACTGCTGCTACTATTGGGATGATTTTAGTTATTAACTGAGGGAAGGCATTAAAATACCCTTTGCTTTAATATCAGTTTATTATGTGTATAGCATTATTAAATTTTGTTGCTGCTGTTATTTTTCTTGGAGAATTTGAAAAGCTAAATGTTTACAAATATGCATGAACATATCTTTGAACATACCTACCTACAGTTTTTTAAAAAAAAAAAATCAGGGAAGCTGCCAAAGATGAAAAATAATTAACAAGCCAGAAGCCAAATGAACAAGCACAAAAATGTTATTGTGATCAGTAGTCTTTCCCTTGTTGCCATAACACGGGGCAGCCAGCCTGTGACTCTCCATATAATGAATAGCAGTTGGCTTCCATGTCATGAAATGTGGTGAATTTGCTCTGAGTTTTAGTCCCTACTTTCAAGCAGCTGCCCAAGGTGCCAAAACTTAAGTAGATCCTTTAAAGTTCAGGGTAAAACCTGGAGCTGATTAGCTGCCTCCCTGAAATGGAATTCACCAGCTGCTGCTCCTCTAAATGTTGTTAGAATCCAACTCCCCTCAGTGCCAGCCAGGCTACAGCTCCCACCAGTGGTCAGGCATGGTGGGAGCTGTAGCCCAACCATGTCGGAAGGGCTGCTGGTTCTACACCCTCCCAAGATAATCAGAAACATCTATATGTGCCTCTCTGAAGACTGAGGTCTGCTGGAGGAAGGCTTCTCTCTGTCCCACTAGTGAGGTCAATACACCATGTGAGGACATATGGGAAAGGACCTTATAAGCTGTGGCACACCAATTGTGGAATGTTTTTCCCTTGGAGGCCCAATTTGTTCCAAAGCTGGTTTTGTTTAGACACCAAGTAAAAAACATTAGCTGGCGTTCACTATTGCAGTTGTGGATGTGGAACCTAGAGTTACGCATCCATAATTGCTTCATATTCACAATCCCTATGTAGTCACAATCATGGCACTGGTGTCACAATCATAACGGCCCTCCCAAACCTACTTTACTGGGCATTAGCCACACTGAGATAAGGAGGTCCATTCTCCTGGCGACCAGAGCATGGGTGGATGATGTTTCCACCTCCCTTCTGCCAGCAAGCAAAGCTGTGACAAGGAATTGAGACAGGAGTCCTGCTTCTGGTTGTCGCAGTCTCACTCACTGGTGGTAGAGGACTGGAAATGTCACCCACCTATGCTGGGATCACCTGCAGAACGGATCTCCTACTTTCAGAGCAGCTGGTTCCTAGTATGGTAAGTTGGGGAGGACTAGAGATATCCTTAACTGACTAACCATAGCTATTTATTAAAGCCTCAGTGATTTATTTCAAAATGCTAATATACAGAGTTTTTAAAATGGTTTTAATCTTTTAAACCTATTTTAAACTTGTTAATCATATTTAATATGTTTTAGTCTATTTAAATTATTTTTATTGTTTTAAATTCTCTTAATTTGTTTACACGGATTGTACTTGTACGCTGCCCTGAGATTTTTCAATATATGGCAGGATCAAAATATGTTAATAAATAAAATATTCCCCATTTCCTATATACCAGCTACACTGGTATTAACTGACCTTTCTGTAGTAATCCAGAGTTCCAGATGCACCAGAACTTTTACCTATGCAGTCTTCTCATAGCAAAATGTTCCCTTTCAGGTGTTCCAGTGCTTTTTGTTGCCTCCTGGGGGATAATAAAATACCAACTGGAACATGAAGGGTAAACCCCTCTAATTCAGTTTGTTGCTTCTCTTTCTCAGAATTTGGAACATAGCTTGGAAAAGCTACTTTGGAGGGACACAGCTCTCAAAACCATGCATTCAATGTGGCTACTGGCTGAGGGATTCTGGGAGTTTTAGACTTTAAAAGTAATTTGTCTAAGCTTAGTTTTTTTTTTTTTGGCCTGATTCATACTAGCATAAAGTGGGGCTTGTTTTGTTTTTGTAGACCCCTTAGGTTGGATACTGGCAACAACTTGCTCTCTGGGAGCCACATATAAACTTGCTGTGGAATTGGTAACCTATAGCCCCTTATGAAGGTTGCCCCTCCAAATTCCTAGTTTTTAATCCTCCATTTCTGATAAACTAGAACATGGTGAGATTAGTTTGTGTGAATGCCATGGAAATATCAGAGGATGCAAAAGTTACATTCACCATGCTGACTAGGGAATGTTTGGAATTGTAGTCCAATAACACACACACACACACCCCGCAACCCTACCATGTATAGGGTTTCATCAGTGCTTACATGAGAGGCTACTGGCCTCTTGGCATGAGTTGTTGGTAGCCTTCCAAAGGAAGAATGGAATATAATGAACAAATTCAACCTCAGGATACAGCTCTTTTGGTCCCAATGTTAAATCCCATATAAATTTGTCTGGGAGCAAGTTTCATTGTACATAGTGGGGCTTACTTCACATCAGATCCATATGGGATTGTTTGCTTAGTAAAATAATCAGCTCATTAGACACATCCAATAGAACATGAATAGGTCATCATCATTTGGTTCTATATAAGTATCATTAGCAACTAAGATCCTGGATTACAAGCTTTATGATTTGGTACTGTACTGCTGAAACCGTAGCCTATACTGGCATCCTCTCTTGAAGAAGGATGAAACTTTTCATGCTTTAAAAAAATACCATAGAAAGCCTGATGGGCAGGACACTCATCAAGGGAAGTCGAGGTTTAGGTATGGGGGAGGAATGAGGGAACTGCAAAAGAAAATTCTGCTCCCCCATGACATTTGTCCTTCAGTCCCCAAATTTCTAGCATTACAGCAACGTATAACTTCAGTAGCACATTCAGAAATAACAGGTTAGGCATCCAAAGAAAAGCAGCAAGCAAAGTGATCAAGGGTGAATGATTTTTCAGTGCTTCACTCTCTGCAGTGCTAGACATTTGGAGACTGAGAGCAAATGCCATTGGTGGGAGGTCAGAATACATATGTGGGGTGGGGGGAGTTGGCATTTTATCCCCTCCCCATAACTACACTCCTGAGGGAATTCAGATCCCAGTGCATTTCCTGGGCCAAAACTGTGCAGAATTTTGATTTTGTGCTATCTTCTGTCACTGTTGATGTTCTGGTCCTTTTGAACCACAGGGGCTATTGAATGTTACCAGGATGAGAAGTCAGACTTCATAGGTTTTTAAGCCCAGGGTGGGATGGGCACAATCTCATGTACCCTTTGACTAAAGACGTGCCACTCTAGCACTTGTGAAGGGAGAAGGATACTAAGGAGATTATCAGATGTGGCAAAAACTGCATCAGAAGATCGTGACAAAAACAGGAATGGGAGATATTATCAGACAATGACGTCCTTCAGCGTCCCAGGGGCATAGCATGGGCGTGAGTAAGTGAGTAGCAGCTTGTCCCCATCAATGAAAAAGGGAAGCCTTGTCCATGGCAGCACTACACACCAGGAATAGCTGAGGGCACGGGCGTCTGATAATGTTCCCCTTTCTGTTCTCCTCGCAATCTTCTGATGCGAGTTGGGATGCAGTTTTTTGCTGCATTCCACCGTGTCTGATAATCTCCTAAGATTCCTTCTTTTTCTTTCTTTTTTTCCCCCAATTTTGTCACTTTACACAATGATCCTAGAAATATAACCTTTAAAAAGGAAGTTCTTTTTTTCTGGAATTCTTGACATTAACAAACAAAAGAAAGAGGAAACTCCAATGGTTGCTTAGGAGCCAAAATGTACTATTGTTCTTTCTCCAAAGAGCAAAGGTACATGAACAAGGGAGACAGAGGAAGAAGGATATGAACTAAAGTTGCCCTTTTGCCTTTTGAAAAGCTTTCAATAGGATTTATATTTATTGTTGATATGTATCTTCAAGTCAACGGTGTCAAGTCAAGAGTTTTCTTGGCAAGATTGATTCAGAGGAGATTTGCCATTGCCTTCCTCTGAGGCTGAGAGAGTGTGACTTGCCCAAGATCACCCACTGGATTTCCATGGCTGAGTGGGAATTCATGGTTTCCCAGAGTCCTAGTTCCAAAGACAAACCACTGAACCACGCAGGTTCACAGGCTTCATTTTATTTTACTACATTTTTATCCTACTTTATTTTAAAAAGTAGCAATCAGGACAACTATCAACAACCAAAATTAAACAAACAAACAAACAAACAAAAAAACTCAATAACATCAATGACTCCTGTGCATGTTACAATTCCTCGGCCTGCCTTTGTGAACCTGGTTGCTTCTAGTAAGAACCAAGTTTACCAGTCATATTTAAGAACTCTTTTTTTAAGTGGCTTTCCATTTCAGTAGCACAGAATAATGAGCTAACAGAATAACATTTGACTTTTTTCCTAGATGCTGGGCAACACATCAGAACATGGCATTCTGGTGGATCATTCGAGGGCCCATATTATTTTCCATTGTTGTAAGGATCGTTTCATTTTATTATTATATTATATGTTTTCACAGTATTTTTTTATTTTTATTTTTAAGAAAGGGAAATGCCTCTTGGTCTGCAACAGAATGATAGTGATTTCCCCCATTATTTGCTTCTCCCTTTGTTTAACTCAATAAGTAGAGACACAGAACCAACTCTAAATATTTTTTTTCTTTCCCCCCCACCCTGAATCTATTGGGAAATACTCTAAATGTTTTTTTCTTTACCCACCCCCCACTCTGAATCTATTGGTAAATATGAGACATTGTGTATCTCTTAAGCAGAGCATCTCATGAGCTAGGCAGAAGTTTGAACAGCTCACCAGCCCATTCCTCCCCCAACACAACACCTAGCAGAGAAAGGAATCAAACTTAGGACTTTAGCAGATGCACTAAATATGGCGTCATAACGACACCACATGACCACAAAAAGGTGCGCAGATCATACAACATCACCCTTTCGTGGTTATGTTCTGACCAAAAGCCATAACTTTTAATTGACCGCTTAAGCCGTCTATAGATCCCCCTGCCACTTTTTTGCCGGCATTGCTGGTGCGTGAAGCCATTTAACTCTCGTCAATGCAGAGTCAATGGCCTGACCGGGCAAAACATCTCTGGATGAGATCAGTACATCCAGGTAAGTGACAAACTTTTTTTGACCCTCCCCTGGTTGCTTGGAGGTATGTGCTCCCTGGTTGCTTGGAGGTACCTATGTGCTTGGTGTGAGTTCTTATGTCATTTTAAGTTTTATTTTTGAATTTCCCACGCAATGAAATCAGACGGGATTTCCAAAGAGGAAGTGAATGGAGCTCTATTCACTTCCTCTTTATTGCCAGAGCTGCCTTTGCCGGGAGAGGAGGTAAGTGTGTGTGTGTGGGGGGCATTCTTTTGCCAGCATAAAATTATATTTTTTTTATGCTGGCAAAACAGCGTTCTAAAGGGAACATCTGATAAAGTCCTTAGTCTTCTTTATAAGATATATAAAAGTAGTTTTACTCTCCAATACTTGTGCATAATCAACACAGGTTCATCGTCTTATCAGGAAAGTTGGAGCATCTCACCCAGAGAGAGCTCTTCATCACACATACTTCATGGAGGACAGGCAGGGAGAGAGGGAGGTGTGAGAGCAGATGAGACCCCGGAGAACAAAGGAAGACTATGTGATGCAGGAAGAGAGGGGGTGTCACGGGCTAAACCTGAGTTTCCTTCCCAGGAGCTCCAGGTTAGCCCTCCCTGTAGGGTTAGTCCTGAGTATCCTCACCCCAGGATCTTCCTACAATCCCCAAAAACCATCCAATCTGCCACCACCCACTGGGTTGAACTGGGGGGGCATCTTTCCGCTTGGGACCCCCCCTTTCTCACGCACAACACAGTGGGAAGTTGTGCATAGTTATATTAATCAGTGGCACTCCTTGCCACTATAGAATCAACTAACTCCCTCCTCCTAACCCCAGAGGAGGTTCATAGTAGCATAGTCAAGAGTAAGGCACGTGGTAAGCACCAGTATAGGAAGATTAATAAGTTTACTTTATTCAAGAGAAGTAGTCATGCAATCTCACATGAGGCAGGATTCTCCCCTACCTCAGGTAGGCAGGCTTAAAGTGGCAGCAATACAGAGTATCAAGATCAAAGCATTACATTATTCAGGTTACATTCAGTTACTAATTTAGCTACATTCAACCAAAGTAAAGAAATTAAAAAGAATTCCCTAACTCAGCTAAACAGGCCCTAATCTCTACTAAATACTTGCAGTTTGTTGCCTTGAGATCTTGTCCAGGCAGCTGGGAGCAAAAGCCAGAGATGGAATGGCTGTGCTCTACCAGCATAGCAGTCTCTGTTCCTTCACATTTTCCAGAATCTCCTTCTCCAAGTCCCACTCATCTCACTCACTCTCTGGTCTCAAACAAAAGCAATTAAAACCTCTCCAGATTTCCCAGGCTTAAAGCTGTAATTGGTCAGTCCAGTCACATGGTGTTATGGTAATGATGTCCTCTCATTAGCTCTGTGAAGGTGGTGTTTGGGCCCCTTCCCATTAACCCTTTTCTTACCTGATACTATGCTGGCAAGACAATCTGTTTACAGACAAAGGGAGTTATAGTTCTCTAGCAGAATGATGGGAGTTGCACCTTGTGGCAACATGATGGAACTCCATCATGACAGGGGGTGTGAACAAACAAACAAACAAACAAACAGGATGTTACCCTAAACATACTGTGCCTAAACTCCTAGAGTAACATGCAATCTAACTACCAGTGAATACAGTCCAACCCCCGTATTCACAGGGGATATGTTCCCAGACTTTTTGTGGATACCAGAAACTGCAGATAATAGTGGACCCTATTAAAATGAATGTCTTTTGGTCCAAGCATACCATAGAGTAACTCTGGAGGACCTAGCAATTCATAGAGAGAATACCTCTCTGGGCATCTTCTAGGCCCTCCAGTCTTGACTCTATGGTCAGCTTTCAGCAGAAGCATACAACAGATCATGCTAGAGGACCTAAAAGAGGCCTAGAGAGGACATTCCCCCCCCACCCCAGATGTGGGTACAGGTCCCATAGATGGAAGGTTGTACTGTACAGACTTGCAAAGTTTGCTAACTCCAACGTAACTCTAAAGATATTTTCTTTTAAACAACACCCTGAATCTACACAGATGGAAGTGAAGAGGAAGTGATAGGACAGAGATATTAATCAGCAAGTCTTACAAACATGAAAGAAAAAATGGTTTTATATCTGTATATGGATGCTGTTGTTCTTATGAGAGAATTACAAATTTTGATCCCCATCCAAATCACTGAGATTGCCTTCCAAGTAAACATGTACTTAAGTGTTATGTGTGTACATTTTCTTTGTGAATTCACTTTGCATGTGCCCAGAGTCTGTTACTAATCTTCAATGTACATTCCTCCCACTATTTTTGCCTTCCTTTTTCCTTCCTCCCCATCCCACACCAAGCCATCTTTAACAAAGCTGATTTCTTTCTTTGAAAAATATACTGAATAGTACATAATGAAAGCAGTGGCAACAAAAATCTAAATGTGATTAATAAGAAGTGACTAAAATGACTCAAACTCTATTTTAGTCTTGTCTGGGGTAGACCCACTGAATCCATTAGATTTATCTACATGATGATTCACTCTTCAACAATTGATTACATAAGCCTACTCCAGTTGGGACTAACCAGGAGGATGCCAGCCATTGTCTTCATACATTTACAGACTGTTGGACGATGCTGCATTTGCTGAAACTAACTGAAATGTGTGTTTTTTCTGAAGGTGAACTTCTGTATCTTCCTAAACATTCTGAAGCTTTTACTTTCCAAACTGAAAGCCCAGCAAATGAATTTCCGTGATTACAAATTCAGGTAGGTATTTGTTTGCCACAGCCTTCTATATGGTCTTTTACACAAACTACCCAGTGTTTTATAGCCATTTGCAGTCACAATTGTGAGGAGGAGCATACACTTTTAAAAGAATTTTAAACATGCAGACAAGAATTTATCTGATATTGCTTGGTAGTAATGACTTGTGCCCGTTAAAATGGATGCCAGCTTCTTGAGGTAGGAAAATACAGTATGTTCCATTCATAATCAGTTCATTCTAAATAGCTGGTTGGAACAAATCACTACAATTTAGGAATCAAATGCTGTGGATTTCTACATGTTCTTTTGCTATATGAGCATTGAAGCCCTATTCGGGACCTTCTTTCTCAGTGCCTTAATTCCCTGTGTTCTGAATTGGGCTGCATGCAGTAGATGTATACTCACATTTCCTTGAGCAAAAAGTAGAGCCATTTGCATGATTAGGGACCTTATGGACATGTGGAGACTTCTACTCATACACAAGTGAGCATGTGCTGCTTTCCAATACAGGGTACACATCCTTTTCACTTGAATAAGGCTTTAGGAGGAGCAAGTACTCAGTGAAGTGGTAAAGCTAAGGGCTCTCCCCTTTCAAGTGAAACTTACATGGGGGACACCTCCCTTTCCCTCCAGAAAGCATATTTATAAATAGACAACCCATATGTTAGGTATAAGGTTAGACTATAATCCTTAAAACAGGTCATTTGACATACCTATTAAAACTGATTCATAGATGAGGATTGATAGTTCTGATGCTAGCTACAGACAGACAAAATTAGTATCATGTATGAAACCGATACATACATGATGGCAGCTTCAAACAAATAGATTCAAAGATATTAATAGGAGTATAGTGTCTAGATCAAGGGAAGTAATAGTGCCACTCTATTCTACTTTGGCCAGACCTCACCTGGAATACTGTGTCCAGTTCTGGGCACCACAATTTAGGAAGGCTATTGAGAAGCTGGAAAACATCTCCAGAGGAGAGCGACCAGGATGGTTAAATGTCTGGAAACTATGCCCTATGAGGAGCGGGCTTAGGGAGCTGGGTATGTTTAGTCTGAAGAGGAGAAGGTTGAGAGTTGACATGATAGCCATGTTTAAATCTTTGAAGGGATGTCATATTGAGGATGGAGCAAGCTGGGTTTCTGCTGCTCCAGAGACTGATATTTTCAGACGCGTTTTTCGACAGCAAATATCCCAAACCAGCTCCATTGCTGCCTCGCGGCAAGGGAGCAGTTTCGGATGATGCTGTCCCTCTGCCGAAACCCTCCGTGTCACTTTCGTGACAGAATGGAGGGAGCCACGTTATATTTCATTCACGAATGTTGCCCATGAGTGAAATATGATGCAGCTTCCTCCATTCTGTCAAGGAAGTGACACGGAGGGTTTCGGCAGAGGGATGGCATCATCCGAAACCACTCTCCTGCCGCGCGGCAGCAACGGAGCTGTTTTGGGATATTTGCTGCCGAAAATCGCATCTAAAAATGTCCTGGAACACAGAGCAATGGATTCAAACTATAGGAAAAGAGATTCCACCTAAACATTAGAAAGACCTTCCTGACAGTAAGAGCTGTTCAGAAGTGGAATACACTGCCTTGGAGTGTGGTGGAGTCTCCTTCTCTGGAGATTTTTAAATAGAGTCTGAATGGTTATCTGTCAGGAATGATTTGATTGTGTATTCCTGCATGGCAGGGGGTTGGACTGGATGGCCCTTGTGGTCTCTTCCAACTCTATGATTCCATGATGCTATCCCAATATTATCTGGATTCTTTCTGTATTCCTTGCTGAGTTTTGTCTCCAGAATATAATTCATTTTCATTTTTATTTTAAGATTGGCAAGATCAACCCTTGTATTAATACCATTACTTGGGATTCATGAGATCGTGTTTAGCTTCATCATTGATGAACAAATTGAAGGCTTTTCCAGGCACATAAAAAGCTTCATTCAACTGACAATCGGATCCTTCCATGTAAGTTATCAATGGTGATAGGGAAGAAATAATAACTGATATTCTCAATTGGACAAAAAAAAAAGCCAGTTGGGGTGACGGGGAAATCACCATCAAGCCAAAATTGTAGATAAAGTAGGAGGGGAAAAAACCTTTAACATTAAAGAACAAGAAAGGCATAGAAAAATAAAGCAGGAAAGACAACATAAATATTCTCATGAAATTTATAATTCAATAAATGGCAGTGCTACGCAAACTCATATTTCTGGCACTCCTTCTGGATCCTAATGTAATTTGTCAATTTTGTCATCTTGGTTATTTCCCAGATCGTTTCCAAACACACTGTAAGCATAGGTTAAAAAGGAGGAAGGAAGGGGGAGGGGAAAAAAAAGAAAGAAAGAAACATGGCAGCACCATTCAGAATAACTGGTTTTTATTTTTGCATGAACTTTCATGGGTATAAACCCACTTCTTTGGATGCAGTATTGAGTGGCATTAAGACCTCAGGCACAAAGCATATTAATACAGTTGTGGGAGTGGGATAGAATGTAATAGGAACCAGAAAGATGCAATTCATGACCCTTGCCTTAATTTTTTCAAGGGCTGCGTAAGGTAATACAGGTCTTTCAGATCTTTACAGTGATCAGTTAGTGTTGATGTATGAAAGAATAAATCTGCTTACCAAAAGTCAGTTTTCTGAGGTTCAGAATTCTTTCTGAGGAAATTACAAAGGAAGATTAGAAAGACAAACTATGTGCAAATTCCCATCCATCAGCATATAACAAAAGGAATCTTCTTAGAGAGAGTTTTGGAGTTATACTGTAATCTAAAAAGTAACATTACTGAATTTTGGGATCATCCATATAATACTGAAACTCAACAGAGTAATCGGTATAATACCAAGGCAGAGCAACATTAAATCAGACCTTTAAAAAGGCTAAAACCCATCAGCACATAGTTTCTCAACCAGAGTTCCCTAGAACCCTAGGGTTCAATAAGAGCTCACTTCATCTTCAAAAGATGTGACCAGTGGGGTGCCACAGGGTTCTGTCCTGGGCCCAGTGCTATTCAACATCTTTATCAATGACTTGGATGACAGAATTAGGGGCATACTTATCAAATTTGCAGATGACACCATATTAGGAGGAGTAGCTAATACCCTAGAGGACAGGATCAAAATTCAAAATGACCTGGATAGACTAGAAAGCTGGGCCAAAGCTAACAAAATGAAATTCAATATGGAGAAATGTAAGGTACTACACTTAGGGTGTGAAAACAAAATGCATAGATATAGGTTGGGGGAGACCTGGCTGAATGAGACTACATGCAAAAGGGATCTAGGAGTCCTAGTAGATCATAAGTTGAACATGAGTCAACAGTGTGATGCGGCAGATAAAAAGGCCAATGTGATTTTGGGCTGCATCAATAGAAGTATAGTGTCTAGATCAAGGGAAGTAATAGTGCCACTCTGTTCTGCCTTGGTCAGGCCTCACTTAGAATACTGTGTCCAGTTCTGGGCACCACAATTAAAAAGGATATTGACAAATTGGAGCGTGTCCAGAGAAGGGCGACTAAAATGGTGAAAGGTGTAGAAACCATGCCTCATGAGGAAAGACTTAGAGAGCTGGGTATATTTAGCCTGGAAAAAAGATGGTTAAGGGGCGATATGATAGTCCTGTTTAAGTATTTGAAGGGGTGTCACATTGAGGATGGAGCAAGCTTGTTTTCTGCTGCTCCAGAGACTGGAACATGAAACAATGGATGCAAGCTCCAGGAACAGAGATTCCACCTCGACATTAGGAGGAACTTTTTGACAGTAAGAGGTGTTCGGCAGTGGAACACACTCCCTCGGAGCATGGTAGGGTCTCTTTCCTTGGAGGTCTTTAAACAGAAGCTGGATGGCCATCTGTCAGGGATGCTTTGATTGTGATTTCCTGCATGGCAAGAGGTTGGACTGGATGGCCTTCATGGTCTCTTCCAACTCTACAATTCTATGATTCTAAGGATTCTGCAGGAGACTGTGATTGGAAAAAATAAATCAACCTTTTTTAGCTGTATATATAATAATTTTAATGCAAGGGTGTCCCTGAGTCCTAAAAATTATTTCAAGAATTCCTCCAGGATAAAAAGGTTGAGAAAGAGTACATCTGAAGAATAGTTAGTTCTGAAGTCTAAAATACTCTGAACATAATTTAAAAGGCCTTGGGAAATAATCTCACACCAAAAACATTCTAAGCCAGGGTGCAAGTAAACCTTTCAATGGAGGGTGCTCAGAAATGAAGCACTACCACAAAAAAGGCCTTCTCGCAATGTAACCTTTCCCTATCTCTCACCGCATTTAGTTGGGGAATCTAGACACATATTTATAAATATAATAAGAGTTGCAGTTGGTTATCTACTGCTAAAATACAATTTCAAATTTGCTTGGAGATTTGTTAGTCTCAAAGAATGAGACAGTTAAACAGTCTTTTATTTGAATTGACACATGGGACACACTAACATACAAGAACATACACTCTTAAGAACCACAAGGCTATTGAAGAGTAAGGAGGGAAGGGTTGGATAGAGGGAAGTCAGGGCTGGAAGGGTGATAGTTACCAGTCTTGGAGAAAGAAGCCTGTGCAGTGGAGGCACTCACGCAGTGTCTGAGAGTGGCACAGGGGGATCCGGTCCATTGAGAAAGAGAGTGGTGAGGTGACATGCAGAATGGTGGGTCCGGTCTGTGGCACATGTAGTTGGGGTCTGAGCTAGGATACACATTCCCCATTTCATACCTTGAAAGGGTGTTGTGGTTATGACAAAGCCTGAATGGCTTTCTCACAGGACAGACAAAACGATCTAGAACAGGCTGATTGTCTTACCTCTGGAGTAACAAAACACTGATGAATCTATAACAACCTCTTAATGTTCAGACAGGTAGGGGGCATAGGAGAGATTTCCATAGGGTATGGGTTGAGGGAAGGTCATGATTTCATGTTTGAGGGGATTAGCATAGACCCATTAATGGTGGGATTGTCCACATAATCCTATCTGGGTTTTCTCACCATTATTATTTTAGGCATGTCTCTGGTCATTGTGACCTTGACTGTCCT
Source organism: Gambelia wislizenii (assembly GCA_030847615.1). NCBI lineage: Eukaryota > Metazoa > Chordata > Lepidosauria > Squamata > Crotaphytidae > Gambelia > Gambelia wislizenii. Next base: position 189,991,421 of record JAUMIR010000002.1, on the reverse strand, counting down.
CTGGTCAGCTTGACCCCAAACATACCCAGTCACTGCAACCCTAAAAAGGTGTCCAATATGTATAATTATGAAATAGGGGCAGTGGGGCATGGTAACAGTAACAGTCTAAACTTGATCAGATGTTTTGAGGTTTCCTGTTCACATCCTTGGAAGAGTTAATTTCACTGCACGAAAGTAATTTTTGCCCCCAAATGTCAGACTACAACATTTCCTGTACAATCTAATGTGAAAAGCACAGATTAGATAAAAATGATACATTTTATTGGACTGATCTTAGTGGTTTCAAATTTCAAGCCAGCCGCTTCCTCGAGGAAAAAAAAAGACATAATAGGCTATGGATGCAGGTTTGATGTCTTGTCTTGATCACGTGGTTGCTCAGAGATGAAGATGATTCTGGAGCAAGAGGAAGTTAGTCATGCTAATGTGCCACTTAGCAGCATGATGGCTTGGGTTTCAGGTGTTTTTAGGAATGATATTTTGTGATTGCATACATTCAGCATTGAATGGTACTTTGGCAACTTCCACTCAAATCTAATTTACTATCTCTCTTGCTCTCTCTCTCTGTTGCAGGGGTTTCTTGTAGCACTTTTATACTGCTTTTCTAATGGAGAGGTAGGCTATACAGTCATAACTTTATGTCTAACAATTTGTTTCCCCCCTCCCTGCTGTCCAAATTGGGAATGAAGGCAGGAGAAGGAAGCAGGTTCAGACAGGACTCTGCTCCAGTTTTTTTAAAAAAAACAGTAATGAGGGTGAATGTTAGTCTATGGCTAACTAACATGACTGCATGTTAGCCTCTGTTCTGAACTGATCTGAGAAGCACCTCTTACTCTCATGCTGTCAAGGGCAACAGCCCATTATAACTGAACAGCAAGAGATGCTTCTGTCTGCTGTTCTAGCCACCACACAAAATGATATGCTGAAAAGATCCTGGCCTTCATGTGGCACCACAATGGGGTAGCTCTGAGATGCCAATGCAACAAGGAAAGATGCCTCAAGGGAAGGTGCCACTCCATATTCCCTCATGCTGGCCAGTTATGAAGGGTCATGTGAATGAGCTTCCCTTCCTCCTGCAGACTCCAATCTAACATGCTCATAAGTCCTTCGCAGTCTACAGCAAATCCACCCAGTGCAATCACATCTAGCAATGAGAGAATAAGTCAATTAGCCAGCTCTTAAGGTCTTAACTTGCCATTGTTGCAGCATGAAGTAACCCCCTTGGCCCATTTTGGCCATACCCTCACCCCCAAATTCCTACTTTTGCTGTAAGTCCAGCCATTATGGTGGAAGTGTGGGTTACTGCTGTGGGAAGCTGTACAGCAGCTGGACAGGGCCTGAGTTTTAAAACACGTCCCATGGCCAGGTTCTACTAGTTGTTCTTGAGAAGAAGTCTCATCCCTGCTTCTGTTCCCCTTGAAGACAGGATGGGGCAAAGTGCCTCCATGCCTAGTCATCAGGGTGAAATGACATTCTCCCAGGATATGCCCCAGGAGAGACTAGCTCATACAGATGATACCTGAACTTCCTGACTGAGTTGTGTCCTTGGTGGTTACTGAGTATTTTGTTGTGGGAAAGCTAGTATCCAATTAAAGATGCCAGCCTTTTAAACAGAGGTTGGATGGACATCTGTAAGGAGTGCTTTGGTTGTGTATTCTGCATGGCAGCGGGTTGGACTAGATGGCCCTTATGGTCTCTTCCAGCTCTGGTTGTTGAGCTTGGAAAAGTGTTGTTACATGAGCAGGGAATGAGATCAGCTGTATCAACTGGGCTGACCTCCTTCACTTTAGTATGCTATTGTGCATATTTGGGGTAGAATGCAAATGGGGCTGACACATTCAAATACACACCCACATTCAAATTGTGCTGATGTCATGCAGTGTAGATGGTTGGCATCCCTGTATGCATGCAGAAGGATAGACTAGGTACAGTATACAGAATATCTCCCTGGATAGTCAGTGATGCATTTACCCTGTACAAATGTGAATTTTACAACCCTGTATTCCATACCATACCAGTTGCCTTTGCTGCTTTCTTTCTTTTCCCAGGTAAAAGCTGAACTGCAGAAGCAGTGGTCCCGTTTCTTACTGGCTTACCCCTTTGTCTGCATGCCCTGCTTTCTTGGAAAGAACATCAAGCACCTTGGGAGGCATCCAAAGAAATCCCATTTGAGTAAAAATGGCTTCTCCCTGGAGGTGACTCCTCTTCAGAGCATCCAAGTGGCAAATCAGAAAACAGGCAGCTGTAACATGGAGCTCAGCTCCCAATTGGGGCACAATCCCAGAGCGAGCATCTCAGACAGCAGTGAAGGAGAAGTCACAACTGGGGAAACTACAGAAGAAGTCTTTGAAGAAAGTGAGATTTAGATTTGTAACAAATGTAAAACAAACAGTGGTGCCCTATTGAGAATCATATCATAACTTGCATGGAAGCCACTGGAATTCCAAATCCAGGATTAGGAAAAGATGAAAAGAGCTTCCTAGCATTTTCTCCCCAATCTCTTATTTATTGTGTCAGTGGGAACATGGCGTGGGGAGTGCATGACACAGTTTCCCCATGGTCTCCAGATGTCCAGTGTGGAATTCAAGGAGTACAAGGGATGGAGTGATTGGCCCATAAGAGCCTCCTGCTTCTCTCATATTTCCTCTGGGCCACCCAGTATTGAGCTCCACCAGAGACTAAAGGACCCATCTAATTGAATCAGGGATCAAAAATCTCATGGGGCTGCTTTTTGGCTTCCCATAAAAGATAACAGTTGCTTTTGTGATGCTGTTGAGGAAGTCACTTCACCCCATCTCAGCAGGGAAAAAATGAACTGGATTGATAGCTGGGTTGCATGCAGAGCATTTAGAAGCTCACATGCAGTGGCGGCACTTGTGGCAGGGGGGAGTGAGGAGAGGCTGAATTGCACCAGGTAACACCAGCCTTAGTAACTCCACAGCTTGCATGTATATATTTATGAGCACATTTTCCAACCTTTGGTATAATAATAATAATAATAATAATAATAATAATAATAATCTGAATGGTCTTGTTTTTAGTGCATAGTTGTTAAGGTGTCTTCTAATACTTTCAAGGTAGTCCTTACCCTTCCAAAAGGCCTGTGCAGAAAATCATTATTATTTCCTCTTTTTAAATGGAAATGTAATTGGTTTTACTCAGAGCAGAGAAATCCAAGAAATTTGAAAATTCCTGGATGGAAAGGAAAAGTTGAGGGAATGTTACCTAAAGGCATCTACTTGCCAAAATCCAAGCTTAAATCCAATTTCTAGTCCCCACTAGAGTAGACCACTTGATCCAACAGGATTTACATATGGGTCAATGGGTCAGCAGTCAATTGAGTGGCTCTACTCTTGGTGGAACTAGTAACTAAGATTTAGGCCTTGTAAGTGCACAAACAAGCAAGTGAACAGGAAAGGACTAAGCTAAGCATTACATGTGGAACCATGTAACCTTTACTCAGTTCTCCCCCCAGGGATTGGAAACAATACTACTTTGAACTGCAACTTCCATAATCCTGGTCAGCACAACATGCTTGCTGGGAGTTGTACTCCCAAAATTGCCAAGTTCAGTTGTTGTTGTTTTTCTTTGAATGAATAGCAACCTCAAGAAGCAATGATTTTGAGTAGAGGGCCAGCATGGATGAAGGCAGTACTCTTTCACCACCAGCCGTGACCATCTTCAGAATTTTCCTGAGCTGCTTTTTTCCACATGAGGGATAAAAGATTGGTACTCCAGGCTCACCAAAAGCTCCTGCTTGCCTATCTACCTACCTGCTCTCCTTAGAGTCATGAGAAACTGCTTGGCTTTGCCCCCAGATCCAGGTTTCACCCAGGCACCAGTAGTTGTTTTTTTTATCAGAGGAGGCAGCAACCCTACCACATGTTCCTGCCTGGATTTTTCAAAGTATGAACATGCCACCATGTTTTCCTATTTTACATATTTCACTTCATGCTGTGACAACAATTTGCTCAAAAGACAGGTTTTCCTAGATGTGTAAAAATACTTGCCTTTAGTGAGTTAACTGAAAATTCATGAGGCAGTTTATTTACTTGTAATTTACCTCAGAACAAAGCTATTGCATTAAGGAATAAATAGTTGTCATCCTTGGCATAATCAAGAGCCAGTATGGTATAGTGGTTTGAGGTATGACTCTTGAGACAAGAGTTTGAATTTCTGCTCAGCCATGGTAATCCACTGGGTGATCTTGGGCAAGTCACATTCTTTCAGCCTCAGAGGAAGGCACGGGCAAACCCTTTCTCATCAAATCTTGCCAAGAAAACTCTGTGATATGGTTACCTTAGGGTCACAATGAGTCATAAATGACTTGAAGGCACACAACATAACCTTGGCATCACCAAAATATACTCCACTGGTCTCATGATGCAAAAGACATTGGCCAAATTCTGCATTGGACGATGTAGCTATGATGACAGAGCTCCATCATTGTAGCTAGTCTCTCAATGATGCCCCCAAAAAACCTACCTCTGCAGCCAGGGAGCTCCTTCAACAGAAGGATTTCTGAGGCACTGGACATCCGGATGCTAAACAATGACATGTCCAATCCTCTCCCAGTAGTGAGGCACAATGAGATCTCTAGCATCTCAAAAATTCTTCTGTTGGAGGGGCTGCCTGGCTTCAAAGATAGGCTTCTGGGGAGAACTTTCAGTCATCACAATGGGGCAATGATTGAAAACATGAATTCCAACAGTTACAATGTTGTAAATCCAGCTCACCACAACGTAAGTATTGAGGAGGATACCAACTGTTGTTTTGTGTGGTACAAACTAAGGAATTCAAAATCCCACATCTAGTGCTTCAGAAATGCAAAACTGAGCAGGATGAAAGGGTCCTCTCTGAACAAAGGACTTTTTCAGATGGGGCCAAATGCCTCGTTCCTGCCTTGCCACCTCCATTCCTGTTCCTGCTATGGAATAAGGTAAAAACGTTCGCACACTTACCTTGATTCCGCGGCAGAAACTTCCTCCCCCTCCCCTCGTTCTCTGGGAGTAAATGCAGCCATCGTAAGGCTGCATTTATGATCCAGAGAGCAAATCCCACATGTTCTCACGAGAGAACGATGTGAGGGAAATTCAAAAATAAAACTTCAAAAATACATTTAAAAAGTACACCAAGCACAAAACACACATATACACACACACAACCCCAAGTAAGCCAGGGAGGGGGGAAAAAAAGGTGCCACTTACCTTGATGTCCCGATCCATGCCTGGAAGTGTTAAGAACGGACCTCCCCCCCACCCCGCGGTTGTCATCACGGGAGAGGAACGGGGCACCTTTCAGACCACCCTGATTCTGTGACAGAAACAGAATGGGTGATCTAATAACAATGTTTTCCCGTGATTAGAATATCATGGGAGAAACCAGAATGAGGACAGGAGAGGCACGGAAAAGGGTCAACGTCATCTGAAAGGGAGACTTTTTCTCGAACCTGTTCCATGCCTCCCACGGAATAAATAGCCCATCTGAAAAAGTCCTTAATGTGGGGAGGCCTGATAATTTTCCATAGAGAAAGAAATAAGAAGACATAGGATACGTGTGTCTGTCTCATAGTGAAGGAGGAGGGGATTATGTGAGATCAGAATAGGAGAAAAGTGAGAAAAATTGGTACATTTTCTAGTGAGTGGATAGGGCAGGGCCTGATAGAAGAGTGTGTGTTTAAACTGATTGTGAACAGTCTGGTTTAGTACATATGGTATTCATAAACATATATGACTCTAGGGTTTCTTGACAGACAATATGTTTAAAAAGAGGCAGAGATATTACTCAGGAAGCTTAGTTTATTATTTTTCATAGTTTTATTTTTGAAGGGAGAAATATGGCTTGGTAAAATTCCATTCATTTCAAGGCTACTAGTTTCCTGTGGATTTCTATAGCCTTTTGGTGGGATTATTGATATCCATTTGGTTTAAGAGCACCCATCTTTCAGTGCACGTTTTAGGATGCTTCTAATAGGGTAATTGCACAGCCATGGAAATGCACTGAGTGACCTTGGGAAGCTATACTCTCTCAGCCTCAGAGGAAGGCAATGCACAAATGTACAAGAAAATCCAATGATAGGTTCACCATAAGACAGAATCAACTTGAAGTCATATAGCAACAACAAACTACTGTGATCTTTTGTATCTTGTTTTCCATTTTTTGTAGAATCAAGGATGGGCATCAGTCTGCAGAGCTACACAACAGCTTATGATTTTTTAAAAAAACAAACATCAGCTTTACCTGCCTTTGTCTACCAGACTCTAATGGGTCTTCTCTTGCCATTATTTCTTTATCTCTTAATACCAAGGCTTAATTGAGAATTACACTGTAACTTGATAGAAAATTACACTGTACCATTGGATGAAATGAACTTAAAATGGCCACCTGAGTTGCAAACACACTGGATGAAATCCAAAGAACATTGTACTCAAGCCCTACTGAAATTAATGGAAGTTATTTCCATATAATTGCGCTTATAATCACATAGCCTCTGTGCTAGAAACCTCAGTTCCTCTTAGGCTAGCATTCTGGGATTCATCTCCCTTCTGACATGCTGAAGTAATGTTTACACAGAAGGAGGATGGGGAATGTCCAATGTGTCCCTGTTCCATATCACTATGATGGTCAGACAACTCCCTAGATAATAAGAGGAGGTAATTAAATAAAGAAATCCCTGCACTCCAAGGGACAGGGGAGGAATAAGTGGTTTGTATGCAAAGCCCTTTGACTCAGAACTTCTGCAAGTATTCTCTCTGAACAGGAAGGAAATAACAACATTCCCTAGCAGGCTGTTCCTTCTGTGTCTCCACATAATATTTCTGCACAGTTCTTCCCTGGTATCTGCATATCCCTAAGTGTTTCAGGAAATTATTCTGCACAGAAATACAAGTGTTTTTGTTTGTTTTGCATAAGAGTTGTGGGGTTTTCACATAAAACACTGCTTGGTATTCTAGAATCATAGAGTTGGAAGAGACCACAAGAGCCATCCAGTCCAACTCCCTGCCCTGCAGGAATACACAATCAAAGCACTCCTGACAGATGACCATCCAGCCTCTGTTTAAAAACTTCCAAAGACAAAGACTCCACCGAATCTCTTTTCTAAATGAACTACTGAGGTGTATTCCAGATGGTGAAAAAAAACCCTCTTAGAATCTGCAGGGAATTCCATGTGCCCAAATGGGATCCTGCAGCAGTCCATTGTTTTCGGAGGGAGGGGGAGAAAAAGTCAGGGAAAATCCACAGCAAAAGCCTCTGGGACTTTTCCCAAGTTTTTTAAAAACTCCAACAGAAATGTACACTCTCACCCATTAGGACAACCAAATCGCATTGCATCACATTGCTGAAGAGGACACTGGGGGTGGAACTTGCTAAGAAGTCAGATCCTGGAACCGCCATGTTGGATTATCGCAGTAGCGATCATGCACTCATGTGATGAAACAGACTTTCTTTCCTTCTTTTTTTTGTTATTTCAGTGGAAGATCGCTCTTCTGCAGCTTGGAATTAGTGTTTTTTTTTTAAAAAAATTACTGTTTGGCAGGGGCAAGTTGGGGAGTACAAAACCATGAGTAATTCACTCACAGCTGCCATCTTGATTCACTGGCATGCCTCTGTGTGAACAGCAAACACGGATAGCTTCGCACACCAGTGATCTTGTGAAAAGGTCATTGAGACAGTGACAGCTGCTGTGAATTGGCGTTTCTGTGCACCAATTCACATTTTATTCCCTCATCTAGTTACACAACTACCTTAGCTGCATAGGTAAGCAGTGTCTCCCAGCCCACCCACCCCTCCAAATCTGTCTTACTGGACAGCAGCCACAGTGAGTGATGGGTGAGTATGTTCCCTTGTCTATTGGGATGCAGTAGACTGATGTTCCCACCCTCTCCCTCTAGTGATCTCCAGTGTGGGGAGGAATTGCGAGAGGGATCCTGCTTCCAATAATTGTACCTGAGATCTGTCACAGGAGTAGGATGTAAAAGTCAGTCTGGTGCAACCCCAGCGACAGAAGAACAGACCCCTGTCACTCACAACAGCAGCTGCCCAATAAGTCAGGACTGAGGGACTTTTACAATTCCTATGTATTCTTATACTATTGAATACGTAGGGATCATGAATAGGAATCAGTCATGAATGCTGAACTCTAGGTTATGCATTCATAACTATGATCGTGAATTCCAGCCACTATTATCAGGAAGCCACCTGTGGGGTTTTGTGCAAGATTGCTGTTTTATGTACAAGAAGCAGCAATCTTGCACAACAAAAATCTTGCATGACAAAAAACGTGTGCAGAAAACAGCTATGGAAACCATCACAATGAGAATCTGGACACCAGAATTTACCACAGTGGAATATTATTTTAAAAGCCCAAGGGAGAAAAGGGACAAGATATAAATAAACGCATTTTACAAAGATGACGTCATGCTCTTCAACTATCCCAACCTGGCAGGCACAATCCTGATTAATCAGCTGTCATTCCACTTTTTCAGCTGCATTTAAAATGTCCCAGATTGCATCTACACTGTAGAAATAATGCAGTTTGCCACCACTTTAACTGCCATGGCTCCATCCTACAGAACCCTGGGATTTGTAGTCTTGTGAGGTACCTATACTCTTTGGCAGAGAAGGCAAATCCCAGGATTCCATAGGATGGAGCTATTGCACTTAAAGTCAGTAGAAGGGAGGCGGAGAGGAATAGTAGTCAGAGTCTTGCCCTTCCCAGTACTGTAGTCTCAGACAAAAGCAAATTGCTGCAGCCTTTTCTAATTTGTGCACTTCTCCTCCTTAATAAATTATGCCATCTTAATCCCACTTTGATGTTGCTTGTCCATGTGTCCTGGTTTTCATCTGTGAGATGTTGGACAGTATGTAAAGGAAGGTACTTTTTGTTCCTATTCATTATTATCATTATCATTACACTATTAGTATTTTGCCACTGATGTTTTTGTCATGGTACCATTCCTAGTCAACATTTCAGAACACCCTTATTATGAACTGTTGGCTTCAAGAATTTGGCCGTGTACTGATTACCTTAGGTTCAATTTTCACTGAAGTGAAAAATGCAGTAAATTTTGGTCTGGGCTGCACCACTTTAGTCTCTTAAGTAGAAGTTCATATGACTGAATACTTCTATATGATGCATAGGAAGCCAATGCCAATAAGAAATGTACATTCTTTCACCTTACCCTATTAATATTATATACATAGGAGTGGGTTTGGTCTTCTCCTTTATGATAGCGGTGGTGGTGGTTGTGCATGCATGTGTGTATGAGTGTGAGAGAGAGACGGAGACAGACAGAATGCTTCATCATCATGATCACACCTGCAGATTGAAATGGTGCAATTGAGATATATGTTTTTAACCATTAAGGGCATTTTGAAGGTAACACCACTAAATTATTTATATTTTCTATATTTCTATACTGCTTATCTGTGCCACAGCTCTCTCTAAACGGTTTACAGTATAAAAACGAGTAAAAATATAACAATTAAAAAGTAACAATTAAAATTAATTTTAAAACATATACAAGTTAAAACAATAAAAATAATAAAAACACACCCCAATACAAGCCTCTGTACAAATTAAAAGGTTGCTGAAATTTAAAAAAAAATATATATTTTTGCCTGCCGGTGAAAGGAAAGCAGGGAGGGGGCCAGTCTAAATTCCCCCTCGCAGATATTTCTGTGCCACCTGTAAACACTTCTCCTTGATAAAAAGCAAAGGCATTGCTTCATATGCTGTCTGTTTATCAAGCGGCAAGGGGGTTTCAAATTGCGTTGAAGTGCTGTTAATGTAGATGCCTCTTGTAACCACTAAGCCATGGCTGAGGTTTCCACTTCCAGAGTCCTCTTGGAGACCCTGTTCTTCATTTCATGTATGGAGGAAAGAGTAGCTTCCTGTTTGCTAGTTTATTTTGAAGTCAAAGTTGACTTTAATAAACAACCAGGCATTATAAGTGGAAGCAGTTTCCATGGAGTCTTGGTAACTGTGGCGACAAAGCAGTGCCCCACCTCCACAGAAAAGTAATAAAAGGGCATTAAAAGGCTTAGCTCTTCTGTTACAGCTTGTATCACCAGATTATCTTCCTGTAGAATATTGAAACATAATCCATAGGAGGGAACAGAAAGAACCAAACTCCATGCTACTGACCTCACAAGTCTGATTGGAAGATTTTTTTATCTGACCTTTCAGATCAACTATACAAGGTGAGTGTGGGAAGTTTTAAAGGAGAGCTGGCTATTAGCCACCTTGAATTCCAATTTGGGAGATATCTAAATTCAATCCATCGGCAAAGTGACCATTGTGCATTGGGACCAATGCACAATGAGCACTGATCCACATCAGTCGCTCCCGATGCCCATGTGGACAATGGCTGCCAATGCACATCAGTAGAGTGGTACAGCAGTTGGGGAGTGCCAACACACACTGGTATAGCCTGAGGTGCATTGGGGCACTCTTGCCAGTGCCCTGATAGCCACTTTGCAATTCCCTGGGAGGGTTCTGTCATGCCTGTGCTACATAGCTACGTGTGTGTAAAGTTACACAACATGGAGCATGGTACAGAACTGTTGCCATAGCTTCTGTTTTGAAGCTGCACAAAAGCATTTGACAAAGGCCAGAATTCTGTTAGTGACAAATGCAGGCATAAGGGGCATTCTGTATGAGGAGTGTTTTTATTGGACATTGTACAAGGCCATATCCCACTGCTGGAGAGAGAAGTGGACCTCTGCATGCATACTGCTTGTGCATCAGGTAGAGCGTACATAATCTACAATGGTTGCTGCTCTTTCCAGAATGTGGCCAGAGGCCCCACTGTGGAACATGTAGTTGTCCCATGCAGAACATGTACCAATGTGTATCACATTGTGCATTACAATTGCACACAGGGTATCATCCATGCACATCTAGAAGTGATCCAGATATATTGTGCTATAATAGTATCGATATATGGATTGTCCAATGTGCAAGGAATGTACCTACACTAGCAGTTATTTACACGATGCTGCAGTGTTGTAGGATCTCAGCCAAGGCTTCCCATCAAGGTCCCAAGTAAAATAAATAGCACCCATGGGATATGAGAAGAAGTATCTGCTGCTGAGCACCACATTGGGTCATCTGGTTGGTCATTGTGTGTAGAGAATGCTAGACTAGATAGGTCTTAGGCTTGGTCCACAACAGATCTTCTTATATTTTTATTGAAGAACTGATTGAAGAAGAATAATAGAATCATAGAGTTGGAACAGACCACAAGGGCCATCCAGTCCAACCCCCTGCCATGCAGGAATACACAATCAAATCATTCCCAACAGATAGCCATCCAGCCTCTGTTTAAAAACCTCCAAATAAGGAGATTCCACCACACTCCGAGGCAGCATATTCCACTTCTGAACAGCTCTTACTGTCAGGAAGGTCTTCCTAATATTTAGGCGGAATCTCTTTTCCTGTAGTTTGAACCCATTGCTCCGTGTCCTAGTCTCTGGAGCAGCAGAAAACAAGCTTGCCCCATCCTCAATATGACATCCCTTCAAATATTTAAATATGGCTATCATGTCACCTCTCAACATTCTCTTCTCCAGGCTAAACATACCCAGCTCCCTAGGTCGCTCCTTGTATGGCATAGTTTCCAGACCTTTAACCATTTTGGTCGCCCTTCTCTGGACACGTTCCAGCTTCTCAATATCCTTCTTGAATTGTGGTGCCCAGAACTGGGCACAGTATTCCAGGTAAGGCCTGACTAAAGCAGAATAGAGTGGCACTATTACTTCCCTTGACCTACACACTATACTTCTATTAATGCAGCCTAGAATCACATTGACTTTTTTTAGCTGCTGCATCACACTGCTGGCTCATGTTCAGCTTGTGGTCCGCTATGACTTCTAGATCCCTTTTGCTTGTACTGCCATCAAGCCAGGTGTCACCCATCCTATATCGGTGCATTTCATTTTTACTACCCAAGTGTAGTATCCTACATTTCTCCTTGTTGAAATTCATTTTGTTAATTTTGGCCCAGCTTTCTAATCTGTTAAAGTCATTTTGGATTCTGATCCTGTCCTTTGGGGTATTAGCTACCCCTCTTAATTTGGTGTCATCTGCAAACTATGTATGTAAAATAAAGGGCAGGAAAACATGGATAGTTTTCACCGTGGATGGGAGCAAGCAATATAATTCATAATTTATTGGTTATTTGGACTCAAGGATGTGCAGGGAGGAGGTCTAGTTTACAATGAACAAGAAAATGGCAAATGGGATACAATGTACAGTACTGTAAGTAAGTAAAAAGCAACAAAGGGATCATGTCATTCTGGTAGGTAACCCAATGAAAATGTCAATTCAGTCACTATGAAAAAGGTAAAGTTCCACTTTAGGGAGCGTTAGGAGAAGGACTGAAAATAAAACTGCTGCAATGTTGTCATATTTGGGGTGCTGTGGACAACAATTGTAATCCCATCTCAGAAAGGATATCACAGAGGCACAGAAAATGGCACTCCACCACAAAAGATGAAGGGCAACCCCTTTGCTAAGAGAGAACCTGAAATACTAATAGGTTAGAAATATAATTGGGCTGGTTGATAGAAGTTCACAAAATTTGGCACAGTATGGAAAGAACAAGGAGAGGAGAGAAAGGATTTTTTTCCCCTCACACCAATAATACCAGCAAGTGACATCACCCAATGAAATTCATTAGCAGTGGATTCAAGACAGTACTTCTACCCACAATACATAGCTATAAGGGTGGCATTTAACAGTAGCCGAGGTAGACTACGGACTTTTTCGGATGCATGAAATATAACGCAAGCAGCCTCGTCACGTTGCGAAGCTGCTGCACAGCAGAGCGTCGGTTTCGGATGACGCTCGCCCCTGCCGGTACTGTTGCGGTACCGCGGGGAGAGTTGAGCGTCATATTTTGTCGATTTTTTTAATCACGATCAACTTTCGTGCTTAAAAATCAACGAAATATGACGCTCAACTCTCCCCGCGGTACCGCAACAGTACTGGCAGGGGCGAGCGTCACCTGAAACCGATGCTCTGCAGCGCAGCAGCCTCACAACGTGACGAGGCTGCTTGCATTATATTTCATGCATCCGAAAAAGTCCTACACCTGAGTTTCTTAGCTATGTTGGCTGATTGGAACATCTGTTTTCAGTAGCAATGTGCCATTGAAAATGGTTGCTGGCCTAGAAAAACTTTTGTTATCAGTCCCTTGTGTCTTTTTGTCTCAGCCACAGAGGAAAGAAACTACACAGAAGGAACCTGTGAGCCCCTTCAAGAATGATTCTCTTTTTCTTCAACAGCAAACTTCCAGCAAACAGCAAATTTCCACAGAAAAAGATGGAAAAGGATGAAGAAATCTGTCAAAGAATTTTTGGTTGGGTTCTAGAACTGTAGGAGTGCTATAGTCAAATAACCAATTTTATTTGCCATTTCTCCCAACTTTTTTTTATTTAGTTATTTATACCCCGCTCTTCAGCCATAAGGCTATCAGAGCGGCTTACAAATTGTTTTAAGCAATAGCTATTTACACATCTACACTGCAATAAGCAGCTTCCAATGTGTGTTAGCTAATTGCCCCCCACAAGCTGGGTACTCAGTTTACCAACCTACGAAAGGATGGAAGGCTGAGTGAACCTTGGAGCCCGCTGGAATCGAACTTGCAATGTGGTGGCTTGCAGTACTGGCATTTAACCACTGCGCCACCAAGGCTCTGTCCGTCTACTTTAATTTTCACTATTTTTGTCTTTGGCATTGAACTCAAAACAAGCAATTCTCCCAAATTTCACAAACATTCCATCCCAAGGTGTAGCTATGGGGGGGGGGGAGAGAAAAATGAGGATGTTGCCTCCCCAAATAAGAAATATGACCACTCCCAACCCCCCAAATTTCCTTCAGTATCCACATTCCTAGCATTGCAGAGACTTAAAACTTCTTTTGAGTGTTTAGAAATACAGTGTGGGCATGCAGATTAAAGAGGGGGGCAAAGTGATCAAGGCAATGCAAACGCAGCAAATTTTAAGAGTTCTAGGTGTGAACAGTTTTCAGTGTCTCACTCTCTGCAGTGCTAGAAATTTGGCAACAGAAAATTTTTTCATGGGGGTGTTCTTATGCCCTACTAGCCTCTCCCCACAATATCTCACAATATGAAATATTGGACACTTTTGGGGGTCAAGTTGGCTGGGGCAAACAGATGGTCACTTAGAAGTCACAATGACCTGGGGTGTATTGTAGAAATATTATGGCAAGAAATATTAGGATTGTGTGGAAGCCTTAGTAACACAGTTCTTAAGGAGGTATAGGTATGTGTTAATCCTTTTTTCCAGTCCTGGGCACCTCAGCAATGATTCATTCAATCAAACAATTAAGCAACCATTCCCAAATCTATTCCTACAGGAGTCTTTCCTATACCCCCTCCTGTCCAACCTTGTGATGTTGTGGTAAACCCATCAATTGCTATCTCCCAGCAAGGAAAGCAATCAGTTGAGTTTAGTTTTCCTTTGTCTTTTCCTCAGAAGAGCCATCTAGCCATTGATAATCCAGAACACACCTTCAAGGCATGAAATGGATTATAAATACTACAGCCCTCACTATCGCAAATTGTGTTGCAGAGGGACTCGACCACTCTCTTTCTCAACATGTCAAGGATCGGGACTCCATTGTACCACCCTCAAATGCTGGTCTGAGTCCTTCACTACAATATTTTCTTTTCCCAAGACCAGGAATTATTTCCCTGTTACCCAGACCTCTATCTCCAACCCTTCCCACTTCCTTTTCTAATAGTCTCATATGATTCACAAGAGTGTAGATTCTTGTGTCTTAGTCTATGTTTTTCTAATAAAATAGTTTACCTCAACTGGAGCCTCCTCTACAGTTAGTACTGGTATACATAGGTGAAAAGATCCCCAAAGTTACCCTCCTCTCGCAGACCAGCCATTCAAGCTAATAATTCCACCAAATAATAATAGAGAGTCTGGCATCACAGGTGGGGCTCTAAAGCACCCCCCCCCACACTTCTTAGGGTAACAGAGGAGGCAGACTTCTTATTTTAAGGGGCAATGCCTTATTCCTCCCTCTACCTTTACCACCCTCACCCCATCAACAATAAATAGGTGATGGAAATACTGTAGATAATTTTGCCTCATCTAGGGATGTACAAACACTGCCAGCACAGTGATTTCCACCACCACCCCACGATTCTTTTGAAATTGCTTATCAGAAAACAATTCCCTTTGAATTTTGCTTCAGGTGAAATTCCTGGTAACAGCTATCTAGTCCCCCCCCCCCCCAGCCACAGAACTAAAATTTTCTGGCATATACAAAGGGGCACCAGTGAAGAACTGGAGATACGCTGCTCATCAAAGCCAGTTTTTCGCGTGACAGCAATTTGGTGTGTTATTGCAATGCAAACGAAAAGATAGCAGGGAGACAGCCAGCCACACTGGCAAGCTATCCCCCCCCCCGCCCACCTTTCTCATCCACATGTAGTATAATATTTTAGCTGGTTCCTGCTTATAGGGAGAGACAGGGTGGGAAATCAACTGAGCTTACATAATCAAATCCAAGAGGCCAGGTGAAAATAATCTCTTGGCCTACTTCAAATGACTGCTGATTGTGATAGGGAAAAATATTACTGAGCAAATCAGAAGTTATAATCTCTGAAACATAATCCTGTTACTAATCCATGAATATTAACATTGGTTATTGATGTTATTTATCCTGTTAGTGCAAAGGGCCCACATATCCAAATCAAATAGACATCCACGCCATTCATTTTTCAAGAAATGTTTTTGGTGCGTTTAGTAGCTAGTAGCACAATATGGTGTAGACAACTTTCTGTAGAAAGAGATAGCTTCTTATCCCCTGCCTTTGGTATTATGGACTAGAGATGGATTAACCTACCATTTTGTCTTTTGATGGCATTCAGATTTCAAGTACCATGCAGGTTTTCTGCACATTTTTGTAATGTATTTGAATCCAAATATATATTGTCATCTATCCTGCGTTGGGAGGCAAACATGTATCATGCAGCTATGTCTCTGTGTTTCAGATGATATCCCCCAATCCACCTTTAAGCAGTACATTCTTAACACAACCATTTCTGTGTTGTCAAAAAGCAGGGGGATCACTAGGGATTTATCCTGCTATTTTCGTCTAGCTGGATATGCTGCAAGGACCCCAGCAGTCTCTGTGGCTGCCTGTAGCAGCACATCCATCTATAGGAAAATAGTCAGGACACATCTCCACAGATCTCTGACAGCACAGAAATGGCTGTGTTGGGGGTGAGGGTTGTGGTTTACAAGGTGTTGCATGTCTGAAACAGAACTCTGACCTACGTAATTACCAAAAAAAGTGAGTTGCAATGGCGTACATCTGGGAATTATGATGGTGAGCATATTTCACCTATAAGATTCCAGCCAAAATTATGAAAGTAAGTGCCATTTGGAAAATTTAATCTTAACAGGATGCAATGCATCTTATAAAATATAACTCCAGATCTACTTAGGTCTGGTCTCTTCCCCTTTATGTTGAACTCCTCCAAGAACAAGAGCATATATTTGAGATGTGTGGAGATACTGTGAGAAAGGCTCTCCCATGGCAAGTCAGCCCACATTTTGGCAGCTTCTAGACTGGGATTCAGCACATATGAGGGAGCCCTGGTGGTGCTCTGGTTAAATGCCAGTACTACGAGCCACAATGTTATGAATTCAATCCCAGAGGGCTCCAAGGTTGACTGAGCCTTCCATCCTTCCGTAGGTTGGTAAAATGAGTACCTAGCTTGTTGGGGGCAATTAGCTAACACATTGAAAACCACTTAGGGAGTGCTTTGGCACTGATAAGTGGTATAGAAATATCAATGTTATTGCTATTGCTATGATGGAGTCACTAATATAGAGTGACAAAATGTGACCTTGCTCTTTTTAAAGTGAAAGAATTATTCATAGAAGTATTGATAGAACAGATAGTAAGGTAAAACTGCACTCTCAAAATCTGGTTTGATATTTTGCATTCTGACTGTAAATATGATAGGAATGGAATAAAATATTTCCTGAAATGTGTAGAATAACCTGACATGGGACAAAAGTTCTGCATATATAATCATAGAATCATAGAGTTGGAAGAGACCGCATGGACCATCTAGTCCAACCCCCTGCCATGCAGAATAAACAGTTCTTCCTAATGTTTAGATGACAAAATGGGGTTGGAAAACATGTTAAAGACAAAAAGAGTGGGAGCTCTTGGGAGCCACGAGAAGGCAATAAGTGATCAATATTTACCACAACAGGCAAAGAAGCCATGTTGTCAGTAAGAATAATTCCAGAATCCATAGTGATTCTATCTTCACTAGGCCAAATAAAACAGCTCAAATGCTCAGAATCTTTCAAGATCTCCAGAACTTATCATTAGGCAAGATGTTAGAAAAGGCAGGTTGAGGCGGAGGAGGGAAGGGGAGAAAAGGCTGGATGTTATAATAGTTGGCCCTAGAGAACCAGGTCTTGTCAAATAAAGATGATTTGTTTGCCTTACAAGTTTGGCTGTTGAAAGTGTAAGCATACTTCTGTAAGGCATGGTCTCATATGATTATGCTTTAAATATGACTGTGTTTCCACTACTATGGCAGGAAAGTATATACACCATGAAGTCCATGATACAGATAGAAGTAGGTTTATTCTGAGGCCCAAGCTGAGAAGAAAAAGAAACTCAGAGGTATAGCAGTGTTATATGCCATCATGTCATTGTGGTGTAAATAGATAAGACTAATTAAATATAGAAATTATTAAATTAATCATTAGTGGGTTTTTAAAAAGTGACTTATTGACTGAATCCAGATCAGCTATGAAACTTGAGGCAAATGTTAACCACCTTTTCTGGTGAAGTACCCTAATCTGATGAGTGCAGACCACACAGGCACAAACTCAGGCCATAAACTCCTCATGGTTTCCTTTTGCTTTTCTTTTTCCAGACTCAAAAGGTAAGTGCGGTGGAGCCACCTGTAATTTGGCAGCCTCCCCTGAAACAAACTGAAGCCTTTTCCCTATGCAAATCCAAGATGCACACAGACCCTGATCCAGATTGGGATCACAGTGTAGGGCATAGGAGCAAAGCCACTTGGTCTGAATCTAGATGTATCCACCACACTTACCTTTGCGTAAGGAAAAAGAAGAGATGCTAGTGCGTGAATTAAATAAAGCATAGTGTCATTAATTGCTAGGCATAATTATGGCTTTCTGTCATGTGGATGGTTTGGATGCACCAATTGAAGGGGCATATATCCGTGACACTGGCTGGAACAGATGGCTTTCAGGATCCTTTTAGCAGTTGAAGTATATCTTTGCAACAATTATCTACACCATGTAAGGTCATCAAGGAAAAACAAGTAAACAAATTATACTAGAAAGAAGAGTTTAGGCTCCTTTCCGCAAACAAGTTCTTCGTAGTAAGAGACTTCATATATCTCTGTGGTCAAAAGCATGCCATTGGCTTGTAAACAGAAAATGATACAATTTATACTGTGTCTTCAGAAGATGGAGAACTTGGTTTGCAATGTTAGACAACAGGACACAGTTAGCCAAACTGAACTTAGAAGTGCATAGCTTCAGTGACAAGCATGGAAAAAGTAAAATTATTATAAACAGAAAAAAGCATTGGCTACTTTCTCAGGAATCTGAAATGTTGGTGTAAACATATCAAAAGGTCTGTTTCTACAGAAATATAAAAGCTGCTGGTGTAAAACAGTAAATGTGAAAATATTTTACTCTGTCTTGGCAGGCAGGGTTATATGAGGAAAACAGTCTAATTATTTCCAGTAATCCCATTTATTGACAAAGATTGAAGTGAAAAATTTGACTATATAAGACATTTATGAATTTTCATGTTTTTATAGTTGTCCCTCCGTATCCATGGATTTGGTATCCACGTATTTAAGTATTCATGGCTTGAAAATATTCTTAAAAAATAATAATCCAAAAAGCAAATCTTAATTTTGCCATCTTATATAAGAGACACCATTTTGCTATGCCATTGCATATAATCGGACTTGAATATTCACAGATTTTGGTATCCACAGGGGTCTGGAACCAAATCCCAGTGAATGTGAAGGGACAACTATCTACACTTAGAGTCTAATATAATATTGAGTATTGCCCACATTCTCCTTTGTAATACTCAGAAAAACATAGAACAACCCAATATCTTGATAGCTAAATCCATCTATTTCAAGGGATGGAGGCTTCTGGAAACTTCACTGCAGTAACTGCTTGTTGGCGGCCCACATTCCTTTCTGTTTAGCTGTAAGGTGCTTGATGGCCCTCTAGGCAGTGAGTCATACACAAAGGCACACTGTAGGTCCAAACAGGCTTTGAGAAACAAGGCAGTTCATTCAGTACCTTTCTTCTATATTTTTTGTGCAGCAAAAAGGAGCACTGATTTCAGTTTTGAAGATCCTTTGTGACCTTGTAGCTTATACAAGATCTACCTCACTTCTACCATTTGGAATCAAAGCTCAAAGTAGTTCCCATTTCCCAAATACACTCTGCCACATCCTCCTAATAGAGTGGAACTTTGTTTCTCCATAGAAATTTGAGAAATTTCCCTAATACAGCCTGGGTATTCCCTTCCCCAGCCTAGATCTTCTGAGATATTTTGGATTTTGGCTCCCAGGATCTCAGCTATTTGACCATGCTGGCTGGGAGTGATCAGAATTATAAGCAAATCATGTGAAGGACCAAAGTTTGGAAGGCCTTCCTATTAGTAAAGAATCTTCTAAGAAGTAGAATTGTTCTAACAGGTTTATCTTGAATATACTGATCATAATTACAGAGGCACTTCACATGTCACTGCTAGATACACTTGGAAGACCAGTTTTGTGTCAGTATCTGTGGCCAACCTTTGGCTGTCTCTGGTCTGGTGTACCAAATGGAGGTGTTTTCTTTCTCTCCTCCCATCCCTTCTTTCTAGACTGGAAGCTCTGGATGACTTTAGCCATCATGAGGACCAGGCTTCTTATAGCAAATAGTTCCCAGCTAGC
Organism: Gambelia wislizenii; assembly: GCA_030847615.1. Taxonomy (NCBI): domain Eukaryota; kingdom Metazoa; phylum Chordata; class Lepidosauria; order Squamata; family Crotaphytidae; genus Gambelia; species Gambelia wislizenii. The sequence goes on along the minus strand of JAUMIR010000002.1, from coordinate 189,971,409 downwards.
CATATAATCTATTAGGAATCACCCCATGAGTCATTGCCATAGCAAAATGAATCCCCTTTCCCTGCTGCTGAATACCACTTACATGAATCATGGTCACTACATGATGACTCTCCACTCACAAGGTGAATTGTAATGGACAACGTGGCTATCAAGCAGGAAAGTTACTGTGGGGGTACCAGTCCTCTCCTCTGAAATAATATCATGAACAGGAATTACATCTAGGTTGTGTTCTTTCCTCAGACTCTGTTCAGAATCTTCCACAAAATGGGGAGACTTCTTTAAAATCCTCCCCAGTATTGTTACATAAACAATTTGGAATCCTTGACTGTACCTCAGAAAGTCTCCTACATAGGAGAGGGAGAAAAACTCTGCTTTAGCCTCCTCCTCTACCCCCTTCATTCTCTCTTACTGCAGTCTTACAAGCCGTTCATCTTGAGGGAAGTGCTTGAGAGAATCTCCTACTAATCTGAGGCTCTAAGGATATTGCCCCTCACACCTTTGTTTAAAGCTTGCCATCATTCCAGATAGAAAGGAAGCGAGAGGGAAGGAACCTACTTTTCCTCATGATCTGCTGCAGGGGAATGGATAAAGAACCAGAATGGTCTTTTGTACACCTAATGACCTCAGATCAAGGCAGGAATCATTCTAAAGAAGAGAAAGCCTGGCTCAAGCCAAGCAGTCCTGCTTTTCTGTGATTGCTGCTCCTGCCATTGCCCTAGACTCACTGGCCACACTAGGAAATGCTTCCATTGAAACCTCACTCACTAAAAATAGATGTGAAACAAAGAAAAAAGAGCTACACATCAATCTTGAATAAAAATCAAATGTTCAAAAATATAGCCAGTACCTCTGAGGGTTGTTGTTTTGCCTCAACAAGGGGCTTAGTGTCAAAAATACACACTGTTCTTCTTGAAGATCAACATAAAGCTCTACAAGGAATTTGAAGTGCTACGGAAGCAGATCTGGATGCTTCTTTTTCAGGCAGAGATTGACATCAACCTCCTTGAAAGAACACATATAAAAACAGTATATAGGGGCCATTTTAGTACCTCTCAACTGTAATAAAAAGGTATCATCTTGCTGAAGAGTTTGTCAGCAGAGGGTAACTCTGATTCATATGGTTATGCTGTAAGAGATTTCTAGGAACAGACACAATGCTCACCACCTTGATTTTTCTATATTGTGTTGTGTGACAAACTTTGACGGAAATGGATTTTACAGGCATTGTTATCACTTGATATACACAAAACACTCCACACTGTGAAGGTCCAAACTATTTTTATTGTGGCATAAAAGTTAAGTAAACAGGGGACATTATTAAAAATCACATACATAAAAATTCAAAGATTGCTACAATATAAAATTAACATGAGCAACAACCCCCTCAAGTGTTTCCTGTTTGGTCTTTTATATCTATGGTCCTGTCTATGCAGTCAAAATAATACGAATGTGATGCAAAAGACTGGTGATCCATTCAATTGATAATTTGCACAAACACGTGTCATTCGGAAGGAGGGCTGCCAAATCCACCGCAAAGTCTGGGGCTTCATATGGATTTTTTGGAAAGCTCCGTACAAGTTACAAACATGCAACCATTTGAACACTCATGTTTGCACAAATGTGAATAGGCAGTGCAATCTGATTGGCTAGATGAGCACAGGGGGCAGGGCTAGCAAAGAAGAAAAGCGGCTGCGGCTGCCATGTTGGATTTTCGGCTAAGCGAGGGTCTGGTAAGTCGATTAAACGGCGATCTCATACTCTTCTTTTTATATTTCATTGTGAATACGAAGTGTTGCTTGTGCGGACCCTGGGAAACTGTTGGTTTGTTTTTTTAAAAAAAAATTGGCGATGGCAGATTTAAAATTGCACGTAAATCACTCATGGCCGCCATCTGGGTAGGAGGTCATGCAGAGTTTAGGGGGGGGGGGCTCTTTTGGCCATGTAGACAGGTCACATTGTTGTGGACACCTACCTTTCTGAATGTGTTCATATTTCCCTCTTGTATAGACAAGACCTTTATCTATATCCAGATATAGATTATTTTTGTACAATGAAAATAAAATAAAAGGTCTGATAGTAATTTCCACACTTTGTCCTCCATTGAAATGTATTCACATACAACAAGCATTTCAAATCACTGTGTGTGCCATAGATAGGTTCTGAAGTGTTTGTGATGACTGTAATGAGAAAAGACACTGGAACAAGCTTTTACACATTTTTGAATGACTAAGTGACAGAGACGGGGGTCACATAAAAGATAAAAAGAGAGAATTCTGCCTATTTAGGAATCAAGCTTCTGCCAGAAATATTATCTTGGTTTTATAATATGATACACCATTATGAATCTTGGGTTATCTTATTTCATCATTAAGCTAGTAGGATTATTGTTTTGTTCTTTCCATGTTAGAAATGCTGTTTTTTTTTTCCCAGAAGCTTGCATTAACAGAAGAGAGGCTTTCTCAGAAATTTCTACCCATATTTTTAAACGGATGTTTGAAAAATATCAAAGGGAGAAGGGAGAATCATTTGCATGGTTGGGATGCTGGATGAGAGGATTTAAGGAGACTGACCTGTATATGCTCTTTATCCACCCCATGGCCATCTAAAAGCTGGAGCCATGGCAACTCTAACCACAAGGAGGCAGCTGACTGTATGATCCTGGCTAAATGACCACCTATCTGCATAGCTAGCAGGGTCCATTTAATATTGAGTCCATGTTATATTCAGTTACTGCATGGTAAGCCACAGTCAATGTGTTCCTGCCTCCATTTAACTGGCACGATGTAGTTATACAATAGCAATCAAATCAAAGCTTTTGTGTCAAGTTTATTAGGAAGTCTGATGGGTTCTGCTGGAGCCCAGCATCTTGAAATCACATATTTTTGTGACGAGAGATGGATATGAACAAGTCCAGATAGTCCCTGATCAGATTTTTGTGAAGCCAGGGGCCTCCTATACTACACAATTATAGCACTATAGTTCTACTTTTACTGCCATGGCAATAACCAGTGGAATTCTAGGATTACACTTTGATAAGAGGCACATAAGGAGTTCTCTCACTGAGAATTCTAGATGTTTGCCATAAACTCCATATCCCAGGATTCCATGGGATGTTGCTATGGCCATGAAAGTGGGATCATAGCGGTATAAATGTACAGTGTGAAAGGGGTGAGGAAACCCTGAATGGTGTACTCACCCATAAATTAACCCTCACTGCATACCAAACATCTGCATAAACTCAAGCAAGGACAGAGGCAGCTCATAGTTTGGAGAGTGAAATCTGGAGGAGCAGAATTCAGAGAAATTCACTATGATGTCACCATGGAGAAATCTGGAAAAGAGTAGCAATAACACCCTTTTAAAGTGAAAAGAGAAGTTGTCCCAAGGCCCCCTGAAGCCTAGTTTATTGTAACGTGAGTTTCTTTGTTGGCCTGTGTCCACTTCAGCAGGTATGTATGGGGGTGGAGCAAGTTTAACCCAGTGGCTGCATACTGACCCAACCCTGTTTTGTGTCCCCAAGACACACTCAGTGCCTCCCACTTAATGAAGGGCAATTTTACAGCCCAAAATATCTCCACACTGGCAGTTTAGCAGTTTACTTTCTGCCATCCTATGTATCCCCAGCCTCTCCCCAAAGGACTGAAAAACAGCCAAAAGTAAAACAGGATGTGACATGATCTTACTGAAAACCCACCACTGTAGGCTGCTGTGAGTTGCCCATTCCTGCTACACATGGAGAAGAGTGGCTGTGTCACTCTGTACCATGGCAAAACATCCCTCTTCCAATTTTTTGCGGGCAGTCAATGTGTGTGTAGAACAGCGAGGGCAAAGTAGGACACTGGAGCCTCAATTTGCCCCCAGCACTGTTTTTGCACCCACTCAGCTTGTGTTCTGAGACCCAGAGTGGTGTAGTGGTTTGAGTGTTGGACTAGGACTCCAGGGTGCCAGTTACACGACAGAAATTGTCGGACTTCCAGCAGGGGGAGCGAGGACGCAGGACCGGTTCAGACGTGGCTCCGTAGGGACCGGTTGTCTAGGGACGGCAAGTGAGGTCTGGTTGGAAGACCTTCACAACCCGATTATCTGGGAAGGTAAAGGGGAATAGGGGCTTGCAGTAGCTGCCAAATTGCGAGCTGGGGGGTAAGGGGAAAGACCCCAAACTCCCTGTTGCAAAGGCAGGCTGAGCAGCCATTGCTGTCCTCAGAGCCCATGGGCACTTAGTCCTCATTCCTCCCCCTACTATTTTAAAATTCAGAAGATACTGGGGCTAGATAAAGGGGGGAGTAACCCAAAGAAGTCTTTTTGACTCCCAGCAGGGAAGCCCTTCTTCTGAAGCGAAAATAATAGTGAATTAATTAAAAAAAGAAAAAGAAAAAGAAAAACCTGCTGGCAAGTTGATCGAATCAACAAGGAGGGAAGGAAGGGAAAGGGAAAGAGCGGAGAAATTAGTGAGGAGTACAAACAAACAAACAGAATTAAAGTGTTCCCTCACCACGTTGAACTCCGAGTTAGACTGAATTGGAATGGATTGAGATCGGGACATTGGGTGTTTGAAACTGCTGCGTAGGAAGTTTTTGATACGCAGCAGCCAGATACGGGACCTACAGGGAAAAAAAAAAGGAGAGGAAGGAGAGGGGCGGAGTGACAGAGACGTGGCTGACGTTGAGGCTGAGGCTGACGCAGCTGTGATCAAGGGCAGAGAGGCGGAGGGGAGTGTTTACAAAAGGCTGACGGAGATCGAAAGCAGAGGGCAGTGAGATCAGCGGACGGAGGCGGAGTGAGTACACAGGAGGAGACAAGGAGGCAGACGGAGCGGTAGAGCAGACGATTGCTGGACGGAGACGAAGGCGCAGACGGAGCGAGGGAAACGTTGAGACAGAGGGGCCAGAGGCAGACGGAGACGGACGGAGGCAGACGATCAGAGGACGCAGACGGGGACGCAGACGCAGACGGAGGCGGACGGAGACAGACGGGGACAAACGATCGGGGGACGCAGACGCGGACGGAGGCAGACGGAGGCAGACGGAGGCAGGCGATCGGGGGGCGCAGACGCGGACGGAGACAGACGGAGAAAGGAGCTTGAGGCAGAGAGATCGGGAGCAGGGGAACAGACAGGTCGAGAAGGAGTGGCGGGGAGGGGGAATCAGACGGTGGGGAACGACGGACACGAGAGGTGGCTGGCGGGAGACGGAAGCAGGGAGAACTGGCGATTGGAGCAGACGGTGCAGACGGTGCAGACGGGGCAGTAAAAGCAAAAGACGTTTAGAGACTTCAGAACGCGGCACGGAAAAGAGTAGCTGGAATTGAGGGGTGGATATATAATGCTCTAGTGAATGAGAGATAGAGAGGCGGAAGACAGAGAGCGGAGGGGAAAGAGATAACAGAAGACTAAAAATAAATGAAAACAAGTAGGAACAAGGAGAGATAAAGCAAACGATAACAGAGGAGGAATAGGACAGCCAAAGGGCCTAAGAAGCAGAGAAAGAGGGAAAAACAAACAAATAAATAAATAAATAAATTAAAAACAATCTTTAAGGAGGCTAAAGGGTAAACGAAATAACAAAGCTAACAGATTACAGGGTTAGTGAATAGGAGGGAAACTAACTAATCTCTGCCCTGATTCTATTATAGCGGTCAGTGGAACCGAGCTAAGAAGGAATAAATTTCACAAAGATAACATTGCTAATCAGCTGTGCCAAACTATTATTGAGGGCTAGATTCATGGCTTCTGGGTTGAGACCTAGGGCATACACAACCTCACAAGTAACGTCAGCTAGAAGAGGCTCAACAGAAATGCCGGCCAAACAGGCGGACATAAATATGCAAATCTTGGAGGAACTAAGATCATTTAAGAGGGAGATAAATGAAAATCTGAGAGAATTTAGGAAAGACGTAAGGCAGGAATTGGAAAAAATTAACAAAAGACTGGATAAGATGTCCACTGAGCTAAAAGAAACAAAGGAGGAAGTGGATGACATAAAGAGCAGAACGAAAAAATTGGAAAGGCAAGCAGAAAATACTACGGTAGATTTGGAGAAAGAAAAGCATGCAAGCCTAATACAGGAACTAAGATACCGAGAGAAGTGCATTAAATTAAGAGGGCTTCCGGAAAAGATGTATGAAAATATACAGGAAAGGATAATACCCCCCTTGGCAAGTTACATAAATGAACCAGAAGAAACTTTGATACAAGAGTTGGACAAATGCTTCAGAGCTAATTCGGCTGTAGCAAAGGAGAGAAAACTACCAAGGGACATTGTAATCTCATTTGTAAGAACTAAGTATAGAGACAAAATAATTCAGAGGAACTATACGGATAAATTGATGATAGATGGAAAAGAGATACAGATTTATAAAGACACACCAGTGGAGATCCTTAAAAAGAGACAAAATTATAAACCCCTCACACAAACACTAACGAGACTTGGCATAAATTACAGATGGGAGAGAATTGAGGGTATAGTGTGTACATATCGGCAGAGAAAATACAAAATACATTCGGTGGACAAAGCAAATGAATTCCTAAGGAAGTTAAATGAAGAAGAACAGAAATATCAGGAAAAGAAGAGACGACGGCAAGGAGAGAAGGAAGACGAGAGAGAAGCCAAGGAGAGAACAGATAACAATGATGATAAAAACCAGGAGGAGTCTGAGGGAAATGGAAGATTTCTAGAGGAGAACAAGGAACACCAGGAACAGAACAGTGATAGAGGCTTGAGCGAAGAAGGAGAGATGGAGGAAGGTGAAGAAGCAGAAGACTAAAGAACATGACTTTGAATATAACATCGTGGAATGTTAAGGGACTGAACACGACAGTAAAAAGAAGACAGGTCTACCACTTCTTGGAAAAAAACAAAACTGAGATTACTTGCCTACAAGAAGTAAGGATAAGACAAAGTGACAGCAAATATTTAAAGAACTTGAAATTAGGCCAGGAGTTTTTCTCACTAGCAGTAAACAAAAAGAAAGGTGTGGTGATTTATGTGGATAGAAAGTATGAAGCAAAAGAAATATTCAAAGACAATGAAGGACATTTGTTGGGTTTAGAAATCAATACGGTTGGAACAAGGATGTACTTGATTGCCATATACACTCCGTTGGAGAATAAGCAGAAATTTTTTAAACACTTGCAAGAAGAAATGATAAAATTGGAGGAAGGAGCTATAATTATCACAGGAGATTTCAACGGAGTGATGGATGGCAGTAGAGACAGATCAGGAACAAATAAAAAGAAGCAAGGTAGACTACCAAAAATCTGCTTTGAACTAATGGAAGAATTTAATCTGGAAGACCTCTGGAATACAAAGTATCAACTGGAAAAAGGATACACCTTTCACTCAGACGCACACAATACGATGTCAAGGATAGATATGTTCTGGGTATCCAAAACTATGATCCCTAGAATAAGAAGTATGGAGATAATACCAAGAATAATCTCCGACCACAACCCTATAAAAATGAATATGACTCTATCTAGGAAAATATATACCTGGCGTTTAAAAGATAATCTGCTTAAGGATGAAAGGTTCGTGGAGAAGATAAGGGATGGTATTAGACTTTACTTCAAAGAAAATAAGCAGGAAGGAATTAAGATGAGTGTGATATGGGATGCATTTAAAGCGACAATCAGGGGACTACTGTTACAAAGGGGAGCGGAGATGGCTAAAAATAAGAGACAAAAGAACCAAGAGCTTCTGCAAAAACTTAAATCAAAAGAAAACGAGTTAAGAGAAAAACCCCAGAATCTGACTGTGAAAAAAGAAATAGAGTTAATAAAGAAGAAAATCAACTTGGAAATGGTCGAAGAGATAGGAGATAAATTGAGAAGAATCAAACAGAAACAATTTGAATTTGCAAACAAGACAGGGAGGTGGCTGTCATATAAACTGAAAAGAGAAAGAAAGAGAAATGTAATTACAGAGATTAAGACCGAAGTGGCGACATTAAAAACGCAAAAAGAGATAGAAAAGGCGTTCCTTGAATTTTACTCTTCATTATATAAAGCACATGCTCAAGAAGAAGGGTGGGAAAGAGAATTGAGGGATTACATAAGAGAAAATAAATTCACTATGTTAACGGAACAACAAAGAACGGAGCTATCAAAATTATTCAACAAAGAGGAATTAATGGCGGCTATCAAAAACTTGAAGAAAGGGAAAGCACCAGGTCCAGACGGATTCACGGATGCATTTTATAAAACTTTTGAGAATGAAGTTGCAATTCACCTCCTAGAAGTTATGAATAAAATTCAAACAGAGGGGATGCCCGAGACATGGAAGACAGCTAATATTGTAGTAATACCAAAAGAAGGGAAGGATAAAACTGAGGTTAAGAACTACCGCCCGATTTCTCTGCTAAACGTGGACTATAAAATATATGCAGCGATGATAGCCAACAGACTGAAGAATGTATTGCAAGAAATTATCCATATAGACCAAAACGGCTTCCTACCAGGAAGAACATTATCAGCTAACATAAGAAGTGTAATAAACATACTGGAATTCCTGGAAAAGAACAATGAAAGGAAAGCGGCGATAATTTTTGCAGATGCAGAGAAAGCTTTCGATAACGTTAATTGGAGTTGCCTGATACAAATAATTAAAGAAACAGGATTTGGACAATTTATAACAGCAAACATTGAAAGAATCTACGTAGAACAAAAAGCACACATCATAATAAATGGAGAGAAGACAAAGGAAATAAAGATACAAAAAGGGACTAGGCAAGGATGCCCGTTGTCACCGCTACTATTTATTTTAGTATTGGAAATCTTAATGTACAAAGTCAGAAAGGATAAGTCAATTCAAGGAATAAAAGTAAAAAACCAGGAGTACAAAATTATGGCATACGCGGACGATTTGGCAATAGTATTGGAAGACCCTCTGCAAAACGTTGAAAATTTAATGAAAGTAATTGCTGAATTCGGAAAATATGCAGGTTTTAAAATTAACAAAGAAAAAACTTTAATAATATCAAGGAACATTACGAAAAAAGAAGAAGATATTCTGGAAAGAGTATCTGGTTGTAAAATTGAAAAAAAGGTGAGATACTTAGGAATTTGGATTTCGAACAGAAGTTTAGATTTATATGACAACAATTACAAGAAAACCTGGGGAAAAATAAAAGAAGATTTGAATAAATGGAAAAAGTTGGAGTTATCTTTACTTGGACGTATAGCTACAATAAAAATGTCGGTGCTTCCTAAGCTAATGTTCTTATTTCAAAACCTACCGATTCTGCTAAATGATAAACCATTTAAAGGTTGGAAAAGAGACTTGAGCGACTTCATTTGGAATGGGCGAAAACCAAGAATAAATTGGCAGACGTTAATGGAAAGGACTGAAAGAGGAGGAACATCTTTACCAGACCTTAGTCTGTATTATAGAGCATGTAGTTTGATATGGATATCTGAATGGATTAAACTAAAAGATAGGAAATTGTTAACGATAGAAGGAGCTGGACTGAGAATGGGATGGCATGCCTATCTTGGATACAATAAGGAAGAAGTGCACAAGGGTTTCAACGATAACATCGTGAGGAAGGCACTACTACGAAATTGGAAAAAGATTCAATTGTTATATTATAATAAACTTCCAAGATGGTTATCACCAGCCGAAGCCTTCTTCGGTAGATGGGGGCAGGTGGGGAAAACAAATAAATGGATTACGTACGCAGATTTAGTTAAGAAAAACAACGATGGGCTGGTAATATTTAAAACAAAGGAAGAATTGAAGGAAGAAGGATGGGATATAAATTGGCTGATATACCAGCAACTAAATAACAGGTTCAAGTGGGATAAAGAAAATATGGGCATTTTGGAAGAACAGACGGAAGTGGATAACGTAATATGGGGAGAAGAAAAGAAGAAAATAACTAAATTGTATAACTTGTTTCTCTCCAGGCGACTTGAGAAAGAGGCAGTGAGGGAAACAATGATCAAATGGGCGAGAGACATTGGAGAAGTTATAAATATGGAAGAGTGGGAGACAGCTTGGAAACAAACAAAGAAGTTTTCACTATGTCAAGCATTGAAAGAAAACTACTTAAAAATAAGCAACCGCTGGTACTTGACTCCAGTAAAGTTAAATAAAATATTTGGAAAAGAACAAAGAGCGTGCTGGAAGTGTGAGAAAGTACCAGGTACACTGATACACATGTGGTGGCAATGTTCAGTCACGAAGAAGTACTGGACAAAAGTACATTCAATAATACAAAAAATACTCAACACGCAATTTGAATTTAGCCCCAAACTGTACTTATTGAATATTACGTCGATGATAGAAAAAGAAGTTGTTAAGAAACATTGGAGAATGCTAATATATTTGTGTACTGCAGCGCGCATGAATGCGGCAAAAAAATGGAAGAGCAAAGAAATACCATCAATTGATGACTGGTTAGATAAAGCCTTGGAGATGAGAGACAATGATAAATTAACACATATATTGAATAAAAAACCAACTGATAAATTAGCAATAGAATGGTTCCCTTTAACTAATTACTGTATGAGAAGATGGAATGTCGGCAGAGATGAGGAGATTTAGGAAAGGAGTAGGCATAAAAAAGAGAGATAAAACAATAGTGATGATAAGGAAGAATGGAGAAATAAATGGGTAACGAACTGTTAATATTTAGATATGAAATACGATTAAGATAGTAAAAGGGAGGCACGGTAAATAAACTAAGAAGGGAAGATAGTCTTTGAGTTATTCTCTACGAAGGAAGTCAGTTTAATTTTAAAATTTGAGTATAGATTTTTCTTTGTTTCCTATAAAAAGTAAAATATGACAATTGTGGATAATATGTAAAAGAGAAATGGTACTATACACATACTGTAATCATGGGAAACTCTAATAAATATATATTTAAAAAAAAAAAAAAAAGAAACTCTAACCACAAGGAGGCAGCTGACTGTATGATCCTGGCTAAATGACCACCTATCTGCATAGCTAGCAGGGTCCATTTAATACTGAGTCCATGTTATATTCAGTTACTGCATGGTAAGCCACAGTCAATGTGTTCCTGCCTCCATTTAACTGGCACGATGTAGTTATACAATAGCAATCAAATCAAAGCTTTTGTGTCAAGTTTATTAGGAAGTCTGATGGGTTCTGCTGGAGCCCAGCATCTTGAAATCACATATTTTTGTGACGAGAGATGGATATGAACAAGTCCAGATAGTCCCTGATCAGATTTTTGTGAAGCCAGGGGCCTCCTATACTACACAATTATAGCACTATAGTTCTACTTTTACTGCCATGGCAATAACCAGTGGAATTCTAGGATTACACTTTGATAAGAGGCACATAAGGAGTTCTCTCACTGAGAATTCTAGATGTTTGCCATAAACTCCATATCCCAGGATTCCATGGGATGTTGCTATGGCCATGAAAGTGGGATCATAGCGGTATAAATGTACAGTGTGAAAGGGGTGAGGAAACCCTGAATGGTGTACTCACCCATAAATTAACCCTCACTGCATACCAAACATCTGCATAAACTCAAGCAAGGACAGAGGCAGCTCATAGTTTGGAGAGTGAAATCTGGAGGAGCAGAATTCAGAGAAATTCACTATGATGTCACCATGGAGAAATCTGGAAAAGAGTAGCAATAACACCCTTTTAAAGTGAAAAGAGAAGTTGTCCCGAGGCCCCCTGAAGCCTAGTTTATTGTAACGTGAGTTTCTTTGTTGGCCTGTGTCCACTTCAGCAGGTATGTATGGGGGTGGAGCAAGTTTAACCCAGTGGCTGCATACTGACCCAACCCTGTTTTGTGTCCCCAAGACACACTCAGTGCCTCCCACTTAATGAAGGGCAATTTTACAGCCCAAAATATCTCCACACTGGCAGTTTAGCAGTTTACTTTCTGCCATCCTATGTATCCCCAGCCTCTCCCCAAAGGACTGAAAAACAGCCAAAAGTAAAACAGGATGTGACATGATCTTACTGAAAACCCACCACTGTAGGCTGCTGTGAGTTGCCCATTCCTGCTACACATGGAGAAGAGTGGCTGTGTCACTCTGTACCATGGCAAAACATCCCTCTTCCAATTTTTTGCGGGCAGTCAATGTGTGTGTAGAACAGCGAGGGCAAAGTAGGACACTGGAGCCTCAATTTGCCCCCAGCACTGTTTTTGCATCCACTCAGCTTGTGTTCTGAGACCCAGAGTGGTGTAGTGGTTTGAGTGTTGGACTAGGACTCCAGGGTGCCAGTTACACGACAGAAATTGTCGCGTTGCCTACCGTGACATAGTGATCACGAATCCGCCCCTCGCTGTTTATACGATTTATGTCTCTGATCTGGATATCCCGTGTGGTCCCGTGACTGATATTTACACGTCCATAGTTCCGGTTTTGTTTAGGTTTTAATATATTTTTTTTGGCTGTCAATCAAAGATGCGATTACTCGTGTTTTCACAACCTCGGTGACGCACTTCCTTTAGAGTTCCGTGCCACGAGCGATGCTATTGGCTGGCTGGGGGGGGGGGGAGAGGGGGGCAGAGGTTTGTTATTCCCCCTTTGCTTCTTGAACATTTTAACCCTTTCAGAAGAGGCAGAAAGCATTTTGAAAGATCCAGACAGATCTTTCGCTCAGACGCAGGGCCTTCCTTTTGAAATCAAGCTGAGTGCTTTGAAAACAAGCAGAGTGCTTTCCTTTTGAAATCAAGCGCTTGGTTTTCCTCTTGCCTTTTTAAAATATTAACCCCTACAGCTGGCTGCAGAGATGGCTACAGGTAGGCATTTTGAAAGACACAAACACAGAGAGGGGGAATTAAAGGGTGCTAATTCGCTCAGAGGCTTGAATATTTTAATGTGCCAGGGAGATGACCAAGCTACTACGATCTCTCTGTAACATGCAGTTGAGGAAAAGGTAAAGCTGAAGGGTTTGCAGTGTAGAAATCCATTTAAAAAGGTAATTGAGTACACGCGCGCGTGCGCACACACACATCAACCTTTGTACAGCTGGAAGGGATGCCTTTGTTTTCGGCTGGTGAGGCTGGATCTGTTGAACGGGTGACTGACCCCTCCTTTTCTGGTCCCTGAGCTCTAAGCCCGCCCCCAGTCACCATTTCCGGTCATCCCAGTACCGAGACTTTTTGTTACACACTGTTTACATTTCCGATTTTCCGAATCCTCCTGTGACTTTTTTAAAAACCGGCACAAACCGCAGGACTGGAAGTCCCGCAGGTTGAGGGATAAAAGGTGGCCCCCCTTCCGAAAATCACGTACCCGACCCGATGTACGTGTAAACTGCCAGGGATCGACACGAATTCTTCCCAGGACATTTTCATCGTGTAAACGGCCCCCAGGACACCCACTGGGTGACCCTGGGCAAATTACATTCTCTCAGCCTCAGAGGAAGGCAATGGCAAACTCCTTCTGAGCAAATGTTGCCAAGAAAACCCTGTGATAAACCTTAGGGTTACTACATGTCAGAAACAACTTGAAGGCCCACAAAAACAATGAACCTCAATCTCCCCTTCCCTGGTACCATCATCATCACCACCATGGAAAAATAGTTTTTCCTCATTTTTTCCTGATTTGGTAACAGTGGTAACAGGCCTTACAACAAGAAGGAAAAAGAAGGGGGAAAAGGCAGACCTCCAACAATCTCAAGTTTTGATTTTCAGTGTTCAGCATTTCCTGGTGTGGCCCTGTGGTGACGCCTTTAAAAAATCGCACCTCCTAACATTGCAAGTTCTTAAGTAAGCACCAAGTCCATCCAAATTTCACATAGTATAATGGGGCATTGTTGCATATCCGGATCCCATTGTGTGCCTCTGCTGGGCCCCCTGCTTCTCCCATAATCAGTGGTGCCCTCTTCCTCTTGCAGCCCCCCCCCCATTCAACCTAAAAAGTTATCTGGAGGGGTGGGAAACCCTCTATAGTACATTTTGGGTGCCACAGAGGGCTGTAGAAGGAGTGGATAAAAGTCCTGATTCCTCTGGTGTTTAGACTGAGGTAATAAATCTAAAATAAATATTAATACATTATATTATACAATATATTATATAAAATAAACCCCACCTCTAATTCTCAAGTGCTAGAATGGTCTTGAGTTGAATATGACTCCATCCAGAAGTAATCCAGGAGTGGGTCTCATATCCCAAATTCCTCCATGACTGTGTACATGGATGTATGATCATATAGAGAAGCTCGAAAGTTAACTAGGGAGCTAGAAGCTACTTTCAAGCTTTTGGGATGGCCTATATGATCAATCCAAATAACCTCAGCTTATGAGGGATAGGGCAGCTACAGAAATGGCATCAGAACTAGTGGTCTGGAGGCAGGCAGACAAATGAAAGGCAAGCAAAATGGGCAGTCCAATGATGGCTCAGGCTTGTGGACCTATGGACAGAGTCACGAGTCTTATACATGGATGCATTACTGCATGGGAAATGGTTGCTATGAACCAGTAGGCCCATGCAAAGCAACAGCAGCCGCTTCTAAGCTGTCAGTCATGATGGCACAGTGGGATCCGGATATCCTACTTTGGGCTAGTACTGGCTAGCACTGAGCTGCTAGCTTGGTTTCTGCCATGCTGCTGCAGTCCCACCATTGCAGATAGTGAGAAAAAGTACCGCAGCAAGTAAATTGACAAGGATCTGGTGACAAAGAGGCCCAACAGGCTCCCACTTGATTTTATTAATTTAAATGTTGCCTTCTTTTATGGACACCCTGGTTCACTGTAACCTTTTCTAGGTGGTAGTTTTCAAAGAAGTAGCCATCTTTGTCTCTTGCAGCATACAAAGGAGGAAGGAAGGGGGAAGAAAAAAAAGAAATGTGACAGCACCTTTAAGATTAATTGGTTTTTATTTTAGCATGAGCTTTCATGGATATAAATCAGATGCAGCACCAAGTGGCATTAAGGCCTCAGGTATAAAGCATATTTATGCAGTTGTTGGAGTGGGACAGAATGTAATAGGATCCAGAAAGATGCAAATCATGTCCCTTGACCTAGCTGGGGCCTACATTCCACAGGTGAGAACACTGAAATGCATCATGAACAAGCTACAACCAATTCTGGAAAATAATACAGTCCTCTCACAAGCTCTGGGAGGCAGGTTTTTATTGGTCTATAGACAGCCTTCAGATCCTATTACATTCTATCCTACTCCCACAACTGTATCGATATGCTTTATACCTGAGTCCTTAACACCACACTGTATTGCAAGTAGGCTTATATCCCACTTTTGAGGATTTGTATCCATAAAAACTTATGCTAAAATAAAGACCAGTTTGTTTTAAAGGTGCGGTCATATTTCTTTTTTTTCTTTCTCCTCCTCCTTTCCTTCTCTTTCTAATGTGTAACAGTTAGAGAAATGTTGCTTATTAATAAAAAAAAAATACCAGTTCAGAAATACAGATTTTAATGGACTGTACAGTTTATTTTACATGAGATGAGATAAAGCTTTTCAAGTGCCATAATACAAACTCACTAAAATAGAGGAAAATACAAAGTTTATGGAAATGTTTGTACATTAAGACCAAAAAAAAAAAAAAAAGTATAGCAAATACCTTCAACATTTAAGGGTGAGATCTTTAGCAGGGGTAAATCAGTGCAACTCCATTGACATGAACATTTAGAAGACATACCTGAACTGACAACACAGCCCTTAAATCTTAACGGGCATTTACTTATTTAGCTGCAGTGTTTTAGTCATACAATTGCATGGGACCAAAAAAAGAGCCATATTAGCAGGTTTCACAATGATTAAAAGCTCACAGATGTTATTCATACACAGAGCTTACAGAATTAAATTTTTAAATGTCTGTCAGCCAAAAATCTGCAGCAAAGTGTTACAAAGTTCAAAGCCATTACTGCTGGCAGAAGACACATTTTACTGTAAAAATTTAGAAAGTATTTAGTAAAAGGTACAGGATATAAAGAGTAGATAGGTGGTATCATTTAAAAACAAAAATCTGCTTCAAAGGAGCACTAGTGGCTGACCAGATGTGCCCTCCAAATCTATTACATTTGCAGAACTATATCATGCAAATTCAATTTGTACTTGGATAGTGAAAATGAATACAATTAGAATTAATTTTCCATATTGCCTCTGAGAAATGTAAAATATTTGGAAACACAAATTTGGATTAAAAGAGAATGTTTTCATACAGTTGGTGGGATGCAATTAATTCCAATAATCAGAAAAGAAAAGATAACAGAAATTTACTAATTTTGGAAAGGAACAGAAGGATCTATTTGCAAATTTCAAGTGCAATCAATACAGTTAAGCACGCTGAAGGCTGCAATCCTATGCACACTTACTTGGGAAGAAGTCCTCTTGAAGTCAGCAGGACTTTCAGGTAAACATGCATAGGTGGCATCAAGCTTCACTGACTGTGATGGGATTTAAATTCACTTTGCTATGCACTAGGTGGCAGCCATATTCACTTGCTTGTTCTGGCAACAAACATTATTGCTACTGCTCAGGCATGATGAAAAGAACTACAGCTGGGCACTCAAACACCAAAGGGAGTCTTGAGTTTCTCTGCTAAGAGTATCTTTCAGGTGAAAAGATCTAAGAACAATGAAAGAGTAAAATGAGCAGTGTCACTTTCTATAAGTGTTAAACCTTCAAAATTCCATTCAAAACATTCTCTACAAGTGTGATTTGGAAGACAAATGTAAAAGAAAAGAGAATTTCTGTTTTTCAACAGGTTGACCCCCATATCTGTTGGGGATACATTTCAAGACCCCGCATGGATACCTGAAACTGTGGATAATAGGGAGATGAATGCCATAGAATCTCACTGGAGGACCTAGAAATGCCTAGAGAGAACATATTTTTTCAGAGGTGGATAAGTGAAATGGTGGATACGGGGGTCGACCTATAGTTATAAACAACAAGTTACTCATAATTTCTTTTTGCAGTAAATAAAAATATAACTAAGATATCTTATGATTGTAATGTAATGACAGATACCTTTGCTGCTTTTGTGTGTAACTGTAATTTAGTTATTTTTACAGTTATGTAGGAACATACTACTTAGGTATGTTTTGTATCACAGGCCTACAGTTCTCTGATGCTCTTTGGGTTTTTTGGGGTAGCAATGTTAGATACTTTTGAACAAAAAGAAAGCTTAAAAAAGCATTCGACTTCACAAGCTAAAAAAACTTTTTCAAAAACTGCAAGTAATTAACTAAGTCTGGGGGCCTAGAATTTTAACATTTTACTTTTTAAAGTAATTTTCTAAGCTCTAGTCTACCACAAAACCAGAGCAGTTTAACTCCTCTGTTATGGTTTGCTTTAAGAACTGGAGGAACAAAAAGAAGACTTTCCTCAAAGATTAGACCAGACTACTCAGAATATTTAGAACAAACAAATATTTAGGACAAAACACATTTAAATATTTCTACTTTATATAAATTGGGGAAATATTTTAATAAATTCATCTCTTTATAGAATTCCTCTACATTTCAAATCCTTTATAATTTTGAAATATATTTTCATTTTTTTTAACAAAAGGTTTAATTGTGGTACAAACATTAGACTCAGAGTAATTAGCTAGATTTGTTCAACATGTGGGACTGTGAAATGTATATGCATGCATAAAAGCCATACCTTGCTGAAATCAATGGCACAATTGGTTTTCTGAATCATACTGTAAATTATTGGGAATCCCCCCTGGATATACTTAAGCAAACAACAAAGATACATGAACAGAGGATGCTTTTCAGTGTGAATGTCTGTACTTGTTAAAACTGAGGGCTGAAAATGTTCAGGAGGACTGAAGAAGGGGGGGAAATATGGGGGGGCACTATTGTCTGGATAAAGCCTCAATGAAATATGGGGGAGCTTTGTCCTTCTAGGTGTCGATGAATTACCACTCCTCCATCATGCCTCACCATTGACCAAGTTGGCTACAGCTGGTGGAGAACTGGAGTTCTATAGCAACTGGAAGCCACAGATTCTCCTGAACAGGACTAGATACAGAATTAATATGTTATCAGAATGCTTCTCTGTCTGCAAACAACACCTTTCCATATAAGCTAGGGTCCTCTGGCATAGAGAGAGACCAAATATTTGGGAGTGTCTTCTTGTTTTGTAGCAGGGAACAAAGAACAATACTTTGTTCCTCCGTGAATGACGGTGGCAGATTCTCAAACATCACCATTAAAAAAAAAAAGACTCAGACCCACAAATGCTTTGGTTGACTTACTTAGTTGACCAAGTCACAGAGTCACAGAAAAGTCAAGCGAGAACTATCCATGCAAAATGAGCAAAATGTTATTCATGTGGTGCCACCTCCTGGCACATGTTACATTTATGCAATATTACATCTGAACATAGATGCAAGTCAAATTGTTGGGAACCTTCGGAGTCCTTCCTGCCATAGGCAATGGAAGGCTGTTCCTTTGAGCTTTAAGAGCCAGCCCATCATATTCTAGCGACTGGGTCTGGGCGCTTACATGGGCTGGATTTGGGAGTAATCTCTGCTTTGGGGCTCTCTTAATACTCTTGGGAGAAATTTTTAGTACACTTCAGCTGCTGATCCACTTTCTCTTCAGCAGGAACAGCAGCTGCAATTGCTCCTTGATTCTTTTTGGCTGTGCACCAGTCAGTTCTGAGTTCATGCAACTAATGAATGCCTGATGTTGAAGAGAAACCAAGTTTGAGCCACTGGACCGCATGAAATGTACTTATTTACATTATTCACATATCATTATCCACAATATATACACATAAGTTCTGATACTTTTAAGTCAAGGCCATATCTACACGACAGATTTAAACCAGTCTAACAGTCATTTCTTCTTCCCAGGTAACTGTGTGAACTGTAAAATTCTGTGATGGAAGCAGAGAATCGTCATATTTTCAGGGTTTTTTTAAAAGAAGAAGTTATGACTTTTAAACAGGCATAAAAAATATCAGTTTACAGTGTAAATATGCACCATGCCTCTCTACCCATCTTTGCAGGAATCCACCTGCCTATGCACTTGATTAAGCTGCCATGCCCTGTCAGAAGAACAGCATGATAACTCTCCTAGAAGATCCAACCCATCCATTTATTTAGAGATCTATAATCTAAATAAGACATCCCATGGTTTTAAACTTTTTTACAGTAAGCCTTGGACAATTCTGCTATTGAAGATCAGAAAAATGGATTTAGAAGGACTTATTTCAATGGGTGATTTAGTTATTTGTAAGAAATTCTAATTCTTGACTTCAACAACAAATCGGACTTTCCCTCATGAGTTCCTGCTTTCCCAGTCTGGGCTTACTTTCCCTGGTAACATGCTGCTTGACAAACAGATATGGAAATCTTAAGGATTTTTGTGGCATTTGAGTTGGCCCAACAAAGTTGGGATTTGTAAGGTAGATTTTTGAGTTGATGCTCTTAGTAGTTGCTAAATCTGCTTTCTGCACTTAACTGAAACTCTCTCAGTAGCACTGGCTATAAAAATCCTTTACAACATAGAAATATTCACAATCCACCACAAATCATGAAAAATGTGCCCTCATGAGTTCTAAAGTATATTATTTTCGTGCTTGACAACAAATATGGGACACTAAGGATATCTTCAGTTCCTAAGCTACACTTTTTCAATGCTCTGAAGTATACTGATAGCCTAGCCACTGAATTCATATAGCTGTTAAATATACTTGTAAGTAGGGTACATTGGGGGCGAGGAGAGACACAGGTCCTTAAACCAATAGCTCCTCAAACAAGCTTAGAACAATGATCAGTACTCTGAGTCTGACCATAGCTATTCCTGGACACCAACAAGGTAAACTTGTACAGAACAGGGCATTTAACACGGACTCTATCCTTTGTCATTTACTCTCAGCTACAGAAAAACAAAATCAGCTCTGGTGGCACACCAAAGACTGCCTATCTGACTAGCTACCAATTATCATGAAATCACTTATGAATGTAGCAAACCATTTTATATCTGTTAACCCATTTGACTTTCAAACATCTCATGTCAGACCTCTGTGCATGTTAATTGCCTCTGATGTCTCCAGAGTCCTTCATTTTGCTCTTCTACTCCTGTCAAAATGGTTGCCTGTTAAATTTCCAAGACTATCCCACTATTTTTCTGTTCTCACTTCGTGGCCTTGTATGCATCTCGTCGACTCCCCCTTTTTCAGAAGGAAATTGCTGATCAAGTCCAAGCCCTTCTGTGAGTCACAGTTCTCCTTATGACTGCCCTTCTATGCTTTTTTCACATTAACGCCTGGCTAATAATGGAACACAGGGTCAACATGCCAAAAGAAAGCAGCTGTGAAGACAGTTTGAGTAGCACTGTCAAGCAAAGTCTAAAACAAGTTCACATTGTCTTTGATGGAAGTGACAGAAAGTTTGTTTTCCCATCCCATGAAACACCATACCAACCTGAGAGGCTGGGCAGTTGGCACAGATTCTCAGCTGCACACAGGAAGAAGTACAAGATAGAAGATAAGATATATCGGAAGGATTTTAGAATTTCATTATGATTTCATCACTGTTGTTGGGGGAAGAGTACTTGTAGAGAACTTGAGCTTCATTGTAGTTGATCAAAGAGAAATTTGTCAGTGGGATGTCCTGAAATGATATGCAGAGGGCTTGAGTGGCTATGAACTGCAGAGCTGGCATAGAAGTGGAATGCGTTTTACCTCAGGAATTTTAGCAGCCCTTGTTTGGAAGGCCTTACACTGATGGCAAAAAAGCAGTAACAACTGAAAGCATTATCATATAAAGACTGCAAACCCAAGCACACTGACTGGGGAAGAAGCCCATTTAACGCAGCCCCACATATGCCTGTATAAACGTGTAGGATTGTACTGTAAAAAAGCAAACCTAACTGTTGTAGTGCATGCTGATATTCAGGAAAATGAAAAAGAGAGAGGTATATCCTTGAATAAAAATCAAGGAATAAAAATCCAAGGAATGATTGGAGAGGTGTTCCAAGATGGGGTGAAAGAAGAAGAAAAGAAAAAAGGGGTTGCGGGGGGCAGAGTACAGCACTGGGGGTGGGGGCATGATATAACAATTCTAGATAATTGTGTAAGGCTGTCTGGCACAGCAGTCCAATACTGCAGTTTGGTTTATTTGTGCACTAGTATACAAACAATAAATTCAAAATATGTATGAAAAAAAGTTTTTGATTACAAAAATCAAATTCCTAGCCTTCCCCCTTCTAAATTCATAACTTACATTAATTAGTCCCACTCCTCTGTCCACAGAGTCTTGTTTTCTTTTTCATTTTTAAAGAAAACAACAGAAGTGTGTGGCCATGTCAACAAGAGCTGTGTTGAGACAAGGGGCAGCATGAGGTCACATAACAGGTCTCACTGAGGTTGGTGGAAGAACTTAAACCTGCTGCTGCTGCTGAAAAATGTTGGGACTGGAGATCTCCTTGATGGATTTCATTAAAACCCTGCACAGTGAATGAACTAGATGTGAACGAGTCAGGAAAATAAATAAATAAAACAAATGAAAATTGGTGCTCAAAAGTCAGATAAGGAGAGGCAGAAACCCTCAAGAAAAATCCAGAAGATTTTCCTTGGTTTTTTTCCAGGCTTTGAGGCCATGTTCTGGAATAGTTTCTTTCTGATGTTTTGCCTACATCTATGGCTGGCATCTTCAGAGAATGGTTGGGTAGGAAGGTATGTGGAGTTTATATGCTGTGAACCCCTGTTGGGGAGTATATGTAAATTTGTGTAATTGAATGGTTCATTTCTGGATATAGAAATGCAAGACTCGTTAGTGTTTGTTTGGCTAATGATTGGTTGATGGGCCATTATCTGCTGGACTCCCCCTGTCCCTGGGTGGAATTCCTTTGTAAGTGTTGAGTTTTGAGTTTATTGTTCTTCAAAACTGGGAACCAGACTTTGTTTACTTTTAAGGTTTCTTCTTTCCTGTTGAAGTTGTCCAGGTGTTTGTGGATTTCAATAGCTTCTCTGTGCATTCTGACATGATAGTTGTTGGCCTGGTCCAATACCTGGTCTATACCCAGAAACGAACCATTCAATTACACAAATTTACATATACTCCCCAAAAGGGGTTCACAGTGTATAAACTCCACATACACTCCTACCCAACCATTCTCTGAGGATGCCAGCCACAGATGCAGGCAAAACGCCAGAAAGAAACTATTTCAGAACACAGCCTCACAGCCCGGAAAAAAACCCAAAGAAAATCTATGGATGCTGGCAGTGAAAGCCTTCGACTTCACAAAATCCAGAAGAGTTTCATTAAAAGCAAAAATGCTATCTGTATATCACACCACCAAATTAAGAACAACCTCACCTACTGAT
The DNA here is from genome assembly GCA_030847615.1 of Gambelia wislizenii. Classification (NCBI taxonomy): domain Eukaryota; kingdom Metazoa; phylum Chordata; class Lepidosauria; order Squamata; family Crotaphytidae; genus Gambelia; species Gambelia wislizenii. The sequence continues at coordinate 189,949,164 of JAUMIR010000002.1, read as the reverse complement.
GGGATCATAGTACCATCCATGCAAAAGAAAGAAGTATTCATGGGTTTAGGGCAAGAGTGGGAACTGTGCAAGGGCCACATTTTGTCCTTGTACCCCTCTGTGGCCTGCACTGATGCTGTGCAGCACAGCAGAAGTGGCAAAATGTCATTTCCTATCATCATTTTCAGATTTATGGTGGGAAAAGGCCATTTTGAAGGACATTAAGATGTGTGTGTGTGTGTGTGTGTGTGTGGACTCAGAAGCTAAATCACTGTATCTGCAAGCAGTTTTATTGCAATTTTCACCACCTGGGGGTGAAAAATATCACCTGACAATGTTTGGGGGGCTGCCATGGAACTCGTGGGGTCACAAAAGTGGGCTTTGAGGCCACATGAAGCTGCCATTTCCTCAACCCTGGCTTAAGTTTTCCCAAATACAAACATCTATAGAGAATTCCTCAGTAGGAGAGAACCTCCCTTCCCAACAATGGCCAAACAGATGGGAACAGAACACCGACTGACTAGCTGACTGCTGGGAAAGACAATGTAAAATCTGGGAGGGGGAGTGGAAAGCATGACATGTCTGGAATCCTTAACAGGGACCACTCCTTGCTACAACAGTCAGTCACAGAGCCCACTTGTTGGTCCAGGTTTTTGGTCATTTATTCATACAGATTTGTACTTTTTACATGCCCAGGGTTTAGGTAGCAAATCTGCCAAACACCAGACAACTCTTGTGGATCATCAAAAAGTGCTTCAGAGTCTTCTCTTAACCATTCTCTTCTATAGTGCTTACCTTTTCTTTGAATAGGAACTGGAGCAGTTAGAAAGATTGCACAAAAGCAATAAAACCTTTCTCATGAAATAGGAAAGAGAAATAAGTCAATTTTTAATCATTGGCAAGCATTTGAGGAATGGATGCTATGTAAAATGACAGAGAGATTATGTGGCTAAAAATGAGATTTTAACAAAATCAGGCTGTTAGTATTTGGCTATTCTAATGAAAATCCAAGTTAAATATGAACTGATGTAAAAATTCCCTGAAGCAAAGAGCACAAACAACATTTGCAAGATGCTCCATGCTTGGAAGCCATAACACAAATGTCACCTTTTGTATAATTAAGAAAGCAACAGTAAGAATGTAACTAATATTTGCAAAGCAATTAACAAGTAATGACAAACTCTTTGCAATGGCAGCAAAGCTGAAGGGTGGGGGTGGGGGGGATTAAAAAGGCAATAAAGTTTTGAACTACAAGTATAATCTGTGTGTGTGTGTGTGTGTGTGTGAGAGAGAGAGAGAGAGAGAGAGAGAGAGAGAGTATATGCACACAACATAGTCATTAATTTGTGCAGTTCTCTCATTCTAAGTTTCCTAGCCAAATACGTTTACATGTGGACACTTTACTGGGTTGAAATGCAAATCTTAAAGCACCTAACAAAACAGAATGTTCTTGAGAAGATGCTTATAGAAACTATTATTAAATGCCCACTTCTAGTGAAACTCCATTTGTTCACTCAAATTTTGTAAAATCTGGACAAAGAAAAGTTCTTTGCTTTTCGGTATGTATCTGAAGCCACCCATAGCTGCTTTGCATAGTAACAGCAAGCTTTGAGGGAAACAGTGATGGATTTGTCTGTAACCTCAGATAGGAAAAATGAAAGGTGGGTGGTAAAGGGTGATTCCAACTAATGTTTCTGAAGAGACTAGTGCAAAGTGGTGCACCATCCCCTGAACAAAGATAAAAAATGGGGATTCGAAGAGGAAAGGGGGGTAATACATACTTTTCCAATATGTTTTTGGTCTAAGTTAATCTTAGGGATGGAGGAAGGGAGATGAATTTCAAACTCCACATATTATTGGTAAAATGAAGACAGATCTCTCTCTCTCTCTCCCCTGGTTGTATTAACTCAAGAACATAGATGCAGTTGTCTCACAAGACACACAGACAGTATTTTAATAATTGCAATTTAAAGGGCAGGAAGCTTAGAAATTAAAACAGAAAAGATAAAAGGTAAGAAGCTAGTCAGAGAGCATACTGACAGGTTTATAGATCTGAGGCTCTCACAAAGAGAAAGTGATTTTTTAAAATTGTATAATCTTTGGTGCTGCTTTGGGAGGACTGATTTGAAATAGGTCACCTCTCTCAATGCAAAAATGGTAAAGCAGAGAGCACTGTGGTACACCCAGTTTCTGGAGCTCCCAGTGAATGAAAACACTGAGAAATACAACATTAACAGGGATATATATGCAACAATAAAGAGACAACTGTTATTTGATGGAAAGCAGCAGGCATAAGAAAACAAAACCAGACAGATGCCTTTGAGTATTTACATAGTAGACAGGATCCCTAAAATATAATTTGGGAGGAGATGGTGTTTTTGCATAGACAGCACTGCTTAATATTGGCTGAAATCTGAGAAGATATCAGAAGACAAATGCATTAGGGCCTATGTCACTGGGGAACAGACTGGTAAATAATGACAAGTGAGAAAGTCAGGAAGAGCTCTGAAATCATAGGAAGGTAACTGAAGGATGTTTTGAAGAAAAGCAAGGTGGCATGATGCAAAGAATATGGAAATGTGACTTTGGTTTCAAAACAGGAAAAGGAATTGAATGGCTGCCTTGGAAATCTTTTGAATGCTGTTATCTGCCCAACTCTCAATTTCCCTGTGCATACCAGCAGGATAAATTGTTCTTCTTGAAACCTTGATGGCCAGCTTCTTGGGGAAAACACAAAGTATGTTTCCTATTATAAACCTGAGATTAAACGACAACTGAAAAAAGAATACTTCACTTGTAGTAAAGCAAGCCCAAAGGGGATAGCAGGTAAGACTAACTGAAGGAGATAAAGCTAGTGTTATAATTAATTGGAATACCTTTTCTGATAATTTCCTTCATATCTAACAATGCAAGCATCAAGGATCCAAGCAGAACAAACCTCATATCTATTCTGAAAGCCCGGGTTATCTCTAACACTTCTCCTCATTCAAAACCTAACAATGTTTCACACACTCACCCCTTAATTCTTTGGAAATGGAAAAGACTATGACTATATGTGGCAATGATGATGAGAAATAATAGGAAATTTGGTCAAAATACTAACAAATGCATTCCACAAAAACAATTCAAGAATTCAAGGACTCTCTGCTCCTCACATTTGCTTATGACAGCTGATCAAACAAAGCACTTGGCAGCATAAAAAATGAAGGCAATATGATAACATGAAACAAATATTTGTTTTATATAAACACCAAGGCAAGACAAAGACAAATGAGAAGGACAAAGAACCCTGTGGTTCTTTTCCAACAGTTGTCAATGTGTGGGAGCTCAGGATGAACTGGTAAGTCCGTGTGGGCCCATCATGATACAGTGAAATAGCTGCTCTTCAGAAAAAAATGTATAGCTTTATGATGCATCTTTGGCTGGATTCATATATTTATTTCTGACTCACTTGTGGTGATTTGGGGCCATTACCCCATACTGAGGGGTCTTGTGAAAGGATTTAACATGGACTGAATCCTGCTGTAAAATGAAACACTCTTTAAAATGGCTGCTGTGACGCAGGGGCTCAAGAGCCTGTTGAAAGCATGTTAAGTCTTCTGCAAGATGAAGTTCTACTTGAACATGTCTGTGGCATCTACACAAGGATTTATGTGGTGCAAGACGAGAACAATTAGATACACCCATCTTTGGGGTGTTTTTTTTAAAAAATAAGCTACACTGACCAAGATGTCCTGCCCACGCGGTGGTAAGTGGAGACTTGAGTTATGCAATTTGATCAATCTGAGTTGGTGACAATTTTCCAAATGAAGCATTCAAAGGTACTTGGAAAAATATGTGCTGTACACCATCAAGCTCTAAGTAAGGTGGCCTTAAATCTATTCACTGGAGAGCCTTCCTTTTCATCTGGAGGGCAATGGTTGTAATTCTCAGGTCCCTTCTTCAGTAAGTCCCTGTAAGAGTAAGTGGCTTGAGGATTGAAGCCAATAAGTACCTGAGAGGGAGTATTAAAAAAGGGCCAACCCAGGTCAGCTTAGCCTAGTGGTTCCTTCGCATCTGCAGCCAAAAAAAAAAAAAAGGCCAACCCAAGCAGCTATTCTTTGGGTGTACTTTCTTCTAACTCCCCACTTCATTTTTCTTCCTTTACCGAAATAAGCGAAACCATTTCATTACAGCCTTGCAGCAGCATGTGTCATTATGAGAGCTGGATTTGGTTTTTTTAAAAAAACATTGTACAAGTTTTACTATTATCCTCACAACAACCCTGTGAGGTAGGTAAGCATTTTGAATTCCGTTTCGTAAAGCATAGAGGGAAAGGAAGGTGTGGTCTTCATAACCGTTTCCTTACTCCCATAAAACTCCCTGTTTCCACATTCAAATTCCCCACTCTCCATGTTTGGCAGAGGCTTACTGTGTCTTAATGTTACTTGTAAAAAACAGAGAGCATCATGCAAGGGGAGTAGCACAGAATAATTAATCACTGAATAGCAAAACTCTCTTTGTACCAGGAAAACAGGTCCAGCAGTATTCTCGCGTGAGCTGCACATGCTGGGAGCCTGTTTTGAAAGGAAGTAAAAAGAGCTGGCTTCTCAACCCTGGAATGTTTGATGTTTAAGGCATAGCACAATAGGGGATGAAATAATGAACGAACATGACAGAAATAGTCCCTACAGGCAATAATAAATATATAAGGAAGCTGACAGTGGGACTTCTCGCCTGTCCCTCCTTCTTTAGGCTTTTCAGAACTCCCTTTGAACTTGGCTGAGCCAGAGAGGGCCATCACTTACAGGCGGTGGCAGCAGTCTATATCTCCATATCCACAGGTCTGATATCACCAGTTTTGTGTTCTTTGACCCACAGTTCCCTGTCTTTGGCTGGATCCACTTTCTGAAGCAACTGATCCACAGGTTCTACTGTCTAAAAGAACAACAGCACAAAAACAGCAGCAGCATTATTATTATTGTTTTCAAAGAACAAATGAAAACCTACTAGCACCTTTCTCTCTGCTTTGTCCCCTCTGCTGAAATTTTAAAGAAACATTTCCTGACTTTCTGACTCAATGGAATTAACGTTACCATTAAATACACATTTGTGACAGGGGTTTTGTGTTTTAGATTTATGCTCTCAAGAATGCAATTTCAACAGGGGCCAAAGAATAGGCCATGGAAATTAAGACAAGTCAGACAGTATACTTTAAGTAGTCCTTTGTTTTTCCAAGCCATCTGTGGTATCAATCTATGTCAGACATTTGTGGACTTTACACAACTTTAAGCTCATCACAACAATAGACTCACTGAATCACTGGGAACCCCTGGCTACTCTAGCCATACTTCCATTAATTTCATTTATTGAATGAGCTTACTCTAGCTGGGACGAGAAACTGGATTTAGGCTCAAGGCTTCAGAGTCACAGCAGGCTTGCTGAAATTCTGAAAGACTCACACTTTGGTTGAACATGTCTGTCTCGTGCCGCAACTGTGTATACTGGCAAAGGTGCTGCCGAATCATCTCCACTCTTTCCACCTCTAGCCTCTCAAGTTCCTGAAAGGGAAGAATAAAAAATCTTCATTAATGGCTGAGGATGATAAGGAAATACATGAGAGATCAGAGGAAAAGTATTTCTTCATGATTAAGATCTTTATTATTGCTGTCAGGGCAGTTCCAGAGGAAGATTTTCCCTAATGCCATTCCTGATCATATGAAAAGTCAATTCATGGTTCTGTAATGGGTCCTCTCAGAATGTAAGGACTGCTGTAATGATGAACACTAATAGCTTAAGGAATGGTTTTCCTGTTCACATTCATGTCAGTCTATACTGTGTGGGCTGAGGGAGCGTGAGAGCAATGGCATGGAGAGATAATTATCCATCTCTCAGGTGCTGTCTGTACGGTCAAAAAAATATGAACAAGATGCAAACATACAGTGATCCATTCAAATGGGCATTCGTGCAAATATGTGTCATTCTGAAGGGGGGCAGCGAAATCCACCGCAAAATCTGTGTGCGCTGCGTTTGGGCTTTGTACGGATTTTCTGAAAAGTTCTGTATGACTTCCGAATGTGTGATCATTTGAACACTCACATTCACACAAATATGAACAGGCAGTGCAATCTGATTGGCTGGACGAGGATGGGCACGGGGCTAGCGAGGAGGGAAAGCAGCTGCAGCCGCCGTGTTGGATTTTCAGGTAAGCGAGAGTCCATAAGTCGATTAAGCGTCGGCTGATACGCCAGCTGCGCCCTTTCCTGGAAGTAAGGGACCTCGAGACTGTGGTGCCTCTTGTCTAGATTTCTGCAATGCGTTCTACATGGGGCTACCCTCATGCTTGGTCCGGAAACTTCAGTTGGTACAAAATATGGCAGCCAGAGTGGTCTCAGGAACATCTCGGAGGGACCATATAACTCCAGTATTAAAATCTCTCCACTGGCTGCCTATCAGTTTCCGGGCCCAGTATAAGGTGTTGGTTATTACCTTTAAAGCCCTAAATGGCTTGGGTCCAACTTATCTTTGGAACCGCCTCCTCCCATACCATCCTCCCTGCACACTCCGGTCCTCTGAGAGGAATTTGCTTCAGCCACAAAAATCTAGGCTGTCTGCAACCTCCCAGAGGGCCTTTCCGGTAATCGCCCCCAATTTATGGAATGGCCTGCCGAATGAGATCCGTCAGATGATGAGCTTAAGTAGCTTCAAAAAAGCACTAAAGACGGATCTCTTTCGGCAGGCCTTTCCTGATTAGATCCCGGCCTCAGGAGCTGTGTCTCCTGGCCTTTTTTAAAGTCTTGTGTATATTTGTTTTTAATGTGATTTTAGCTAGATGGTTTTAATTTTATATTGTTTAATGTCTTTTTATGGGGGAGGGTGGGGGTGGGTGGTGCTTTTAGTTGGTATTGTAGAGTTTTAATTGTTGTAAGCCGCCTGATTGTTTTTAGCAGAGGGGCAGGGTATAAATAAATTATTATTATTATTATTATTATTATTATTAAACCGTGATTTCATACTCTTTTTAATTCTTTCTGTCTTTGTAAATACAAAGTGTTGGTTGTGCACACCCTGGGAAACTTTTTTTTTTAAATTGGTGGCGGTAGATTTAAAATCGTGAGTAAATCACTCGCGACCGCCATCTAGATAGGGGGTCATGCAGAGTTTAGGGGGGCTCGTTTGGCCATGTAGACAGGTTGCATTGTTGCGAACACCTGCCTTTTTGGATGTGTTCATATTTTTTTCACCTCGTGTAGACAAGACCTCAGTGTGGTGAGAGAGTTTAGTACACTGAGTAGATGTTCAAAGGAGAGGCAATATGAGCAATACTTTATCAGAAGTCTTTAAAAGACAACGCTTCAGTACCATGTACACCCAATACTTGTTTGTTTTCCCTAGGAACACGCAAGTGGTTTCACTGTGCAATGCTTCTGCTAATCATTCTAAAGACAGCTGTACCATAAAAGAAGGCGTAACAATACAGCCTCATATAGGCTGAAAAATATAGTTATGATTCTGAGAGAAAGCATTATGTATTTAAGAAATTGCAGCTGAATAACAGTGAAATTTGGGGGGAGGCCAGCTAGTTTTTATAACGTGCTAAGTCATAGGCACATGGCATTGTTATTCCACCTATGATAAGAATGGAAAATTCTGATTCTTTCAGAATTCTAGTTACAACACACACACCCGCCACTGTATCCTCCAGACTGCTGGCACTTAACAGATTTTGTAACTTTTAACATAGTGATTCACTTGCATTTAGCACATTGCTCATTTTTTTGCACATCAGCGAAAAATGGTATCTGCTCATGACATCATATCCTTCCACAAATACTTCAAAATGTCAATATGTTTCCATTTTCACCATCAACCACACTGGTTCCAAATAGGCTTGATTCATGTGATTTATTGTTGTTTTTTAAAAAGGCCAAATTCACTCTTGCCAAATCACAGGATCAAAGAAAATACTACTGGGAAAACTTCAAACCTTTTATGTTTTTCAGGAAGAAATGTTTTCCCAGAGAACTCAGGGAAATTTATGCTTCTGTCTTGAGTGAAGACAGAAATGTTGACATCAGGCCACAAGTAAATTGTTATAAACGTAACAGAGAGGGGTGACTTGATAGGGGGCTGCTGTTTCCACCAGCAGCTCCATGTTCTTGAAACATATAGTTTTGTCCTAGAAGCAGAGGAAATTTGACAAACTTCAGATTTTGGATGCCAATTCCATGGAATCTGAGGGTGTTGTGATGAAGTTCAGGCACAGACATAACTCGGTTGGAAGAACCAGGAGGTTTGTGTGAAGTACATGTTGATAGATACAAAACTATAGCTACAACCTATGATCTCCTTTACATTTTTTTCTCAAATGGCCAGGAAAAATAAACAGTAGAAGGTAAGTAAAGATACATCTCTCAATTCACTCTGTTTTCAAAGAATTCAACTGAAAAATTACTAACTTTTGAAAATTCAACTTCACGCAACCCAGCTGGGGGAGATTGTACTTTTGAAAACAAAATAGCCTAAATCCTATTGGCACGTTACACTAGTGTAATGGTCCATTATGCACTTTTTGTGCACATAAAAGTGCACATAAAAAATGCACTTTTTGAGGTGCTGGATAATGGCAGTAGAGAAGAGGGTGCTGCAGAGAAAGCTATCTTTGATGCCCCACAAAACTGCCCTGTCAGCTCCTAAGTTACACAGAGATGGCTTTCTTTATTCTTCCCCCTGCCCCATTGCTACTGTACATGTATTTTCCCCTTCTGCTGTCATTGTCACACATGCTGCTGCCACCTACACTGGCATTGGCCAACGATTGTAGTGAGAAAGGCAAAATGCGATGTGACATACCAAAGAGGTGGTCACCATTTCTTCAAACCACTTTGACTGAGCTTGATTATAAAGGTCCACACAACGCATGAGATCATCTCCTGAAACAATCAAAAACCAAAACACCAGAGTGAGTCATTCTGGCAAACTAATCACCCATCCAAAAGGATAATTAGAAGTGAAAGTGCAGTTACCCACAAGTTTCTACATGCAAGGTATTTAGGCCCTAGAGAATCACTATGAATTCCTGGTGTCACTAATTCAAACTGATTAAGAATGAAGTGAACAGTGCTCTCTCCATCATTATTGGTAGTGAAACAAGGCTTTCAAGAAACATGTATTGCAGACTGAACCAGATGAACAGCATGCCTGGTTAGCCACTAATATTAAACACTGAGATATTAAACACTGAAAAACAAGGTTCCAACTCCATAGTTGCCTACCTCCCAGGAGTGTCTTCCTCTCCCTTCAAGGGAATCTCCCCAAGTTTCCCTGGCCTCAGTGGCTAGGAATTATGAAAACATTCAAAAAATGTATTAGGGAACAAAGGGGGAGAATGCTGTTCCCTAATTTTGGAAATTCCAGTTAAAGCTGAATCAAAAAACCAGATCACAGGTTGGCGGGGAAAGTGTGTGAGGAGTTAAACTGGCAACGGGCAAATCTTCCTCTCTAGACATGTATCACCTGGCAAAACCACACTTGTTTTATGGCTTCTGTATGCTTGTTTCTTTCCCCTTTTTATTAGTTTCTGGCCAGCACAATGGAGTTATATCCTCTCCTCTGCAGCTTTCTGCACCACCTGAAAAAATTAGCTCCAGGGGGTTTCTTGGCCCTCCATAGCTGGTTTTCAAAGCTTATGGGAAGCTGAAGTGTGGAGAGGGAACTGCCCTCTTCTGTTTTTACTAGAGTCTGTTGTTCTGACAGCAAAAGTCCAGAGGTGGATCATGCCCTCTGTGTCAGTCTTCCTAATGTTGCTATGACATAAGCAGTTAAATGGAGGGCCTGAGAAGCAGCAGACACATGTTCATGGCACAGTGCTTGAATCAAGGGCTGTTCTGAACATCTCTCCTGCCACCTAGTGTATGAAATGAGACAGCTTGTATTTTATCAGATGCAAATACACGGAATTACCACCTGAAAAACATAAAGGCCAGCTCCAGCTGTGCTTGCTCTCTGTAACACACATGAACACATGACACCCCCTCAATGTCTTCACAGTATCACAAACAGTAACATTTCTCAACTAGCTGACCAGCTTCACTGCTAATACATGTGCTAAATTCATCTCTGATACTCACAGTATTGATCTTTGCCCACTCTGCCTTCCTTTGTCCTTCATACATTTTAAAGATGCAAGTATGAAAAAATAACAGTGAAGAAAAAGAAACTAAAACCAGGAATATAATCCTAGTTCCTGAAAGTGTGAATTAGTATGGTAAATATTCTCCATCTAACACGATCATAGAAACTGTACAACATTTGGTAGGACATGAGTCTTCACCTGCCTCAGAAGGTTAAGATTCAGTGAGTGAGATCGTTTGTTTCATTCATATCCCATCCTTCTGCTTTCACAGGGCCCAAAGAAGCTTGAAAGTAATCAGCCTTTGTGACCTTTAAGTTTTCTCCTTAGCCAAAACAACAGAATGCTATTCCATCAAAGTTTCTCTCTCCATGGTCTTTCCCTGTCTTTCTATATCATACATTATGCTCACTCACCAGATACTCACCAGCTTGTGTAGACTTCCGCCTGGCCTTCTTAATTTCCTCTTCTGTCTTGTTGCTGAGTTTTATCTCCAGTTGCTGTGTTTTCAACTCTAAATCCTTTTGTCTCTCTGATAATGCCTTTCTGGCCTTGAAACAAACCAATAACCATAAATTCTCCACTGAAAAAGAATCTCTGTTTACTTCTTCCTTTTTGTAAGATTTATTCTCTCTTAGAATAAATCACTGCCATATGGGTTATGTGCCCTTGTTGGGGACTTGTATTAGGGGCATAACCAACTAAGCATCACTTGGGCTCAATTTTAAAACATTTACCTTTTCTACTGCTGCATACCGGCTAACCATCTGCTTCCGCAAATCAGCAATGTGATGGTCATACTTTTTCATGTCTTTCTTGAAGTTTTCACGAAAGTTGAGCAGGGGTTTCTCCACCTCAGCCTGGAGCTGAAATAAAGAATAGAAGAAACATCATTCAGAATTCTGGAAAATGAGATTCATTTGTTTTGGCTGCAGGTCTTCTAATTCTAATTCTAATACCCATACTCTTCAGAACACTCTTAAAGCATGCAGGGGCGGGTGGGGAGTGCTCTGATTTTAATTATAGTAGCAGTACTCTGAGATGAATTACCTTTACCCATTTCCCCTAGTGTAGAGATGGGGGATCTTTTGTTTGTTTTCTGTCAAGGGCCACCTTCCTGGGTGGATTATCTCTGGTAGGTGGGGTTAAAGCTAAAAGTGGCTGGGACTTCCCTTTTCCCACTCTCTGCTACCTTTATTTTCTTTCTCTCCTTGGAAGAGAGAAGCTTGTGTTCACCAAAGATCTGAACTGATCACCTAAAAGAGATCTGCATGAAGCCCTTGCAGTCTAATGCATCCTTCGGGCTTCAGCCAGTCCACCTCTGCCCTAGTGCCATCTTCCTAATGGGTTTTCTTCTTACTGGGGAGAGAAGGGGAAGTAGAAGACAAATAACTGCAATATCACTCTCTCCTTTCTCTGCTGCCTGCCTGCCAAGATTAATAGCAGTATTGGTTGAAAGGGAAGAAGAAAGAAAGAAAAAAAGGAAGAGAGAGAAGAAAAGAAAGGAAGATAGTTGGGAGAGTTGACCATGGATTTCCCAGTCACATCTGTTTTGGTCCATCCTTTGCAAAACAGGTGGGAAGAAAAGAGGTGGTCCTCTGAAAAATGTAAGCTAAGCTGATGGGCCATTAACTGATGGGGCGCATTGGCATATTTTAAAATTTTAAAAGAACTCTAGAGCACCATCAGTCTGACTTCTGTTGTTTAACAAAGACTACTCTAGAACTTTCTGAACAGAATTAATCATTTTCACCCACTGTGCCCACTGCCAACCCCTGAATCAAGTTATGTTCATTTAATGTAGCCTCATATAGGCTCGCAATGAGAAAAGGCAAAATTTGCAGCCATGAGAAAAGGCAAAATTTGGTCTGCTGCCTGATTTCATAGCAACTTGGATAATGAGTTGTGAACAAATATTCAGCTGATGCACTGAACAGCCTTGGAAAGCTGTGGGATCCTTCAAATTATACACTGATAAAAGAAGGCAAATGAACTAGTAGTTTTCTTTCTAAAGAACTGCTGTGATAGCACAGAAGAAACAGCTTGTGAAAATCTGATTGCAGAAAAAGTCAAATACTCCCTCTCCCACATCCATATGAAACAGTTACCATATGATTTGTGTACTCAGTTCTATCCAGACTATCTGATATGACAAGCTTGTACGCTATGATCCAAAGAAAACCAAGACATTAAATGTAATACTGACATTTATTTATCAGACAAAACCAAAAAATGGTTCTTTGAGGAGCTTATCATACCAGAAAGGAAACACGCACTAGTTGTCCCATTAAGGAGAATTCTACAATGTCTTACATATTTTTCTGCATATCTCCAAGCTATTAGTCTTGGAACAAGAATGCTTATTCTTTTGAAATGGAAAGAATAAGATCCAGTTAATCATATTCCAATCCCACTACTTAAAGAGGAGAGTTAACTACCTGCTTAAACATATCCAGGCTATCTGAAAGGCCATGGGCTTGCCTACACCAGCAAAAAAAAAAAAATGCAGACTCGCCCTAAATCTGGTGCCGGCAGTCAGATAACATATGGCTACTTCTGGGGAGGAACTGCAATTTTTTGCTCTTAACCTAACTTTGCTCTGAACTTAGCAGTTGGGGGAAACTCTGGGGTTTCCTGGAAACGCTAGAGTGACCTTGGGTTCTTTTGCTGTCCAGACAGCTGGATAGGGTCTGATTTGGTCTGATTCAGTTGTACACATGCAAGCATGGTGCCATCACCCTTACCCTGTGCTGAGCTCTGTTGGAGCCACTGTCACCTTGCCAGCCAAGCAGCTCCCTGAGAGAACCTGGCCAGCATTGTTGCTTCTTCTGAGGTCACGATGGGGCACCCGTGCGATCAACAAGAAGGGGTGGAGCAAAAAAACCACCCTCCTTGTTCATCACATGTCTGGGCACCAGGATCTGACCTCAGCAGAAGTGACACCATTGTACAGGCTCTCTCAGGAAGCTGGCTGGCTGGTGAGGCAGCAGAGGCTCTGAAAACAAGGGAAGGGCCAGCAAGACCAATGTAGTGCTGACTTGGCTGGCCCATGTGGACAATGATGGCCACCACACTGGATTCAGCCCACTGTGTGTGGCCACCATCGTGGTTGATCCAGACTGGCCCCAGGTTAAAAGGCCAGTGTAGACAATCCCCATATCTCCTTTCTGTTCCGTAAACATTCCCAACATAGTCCTTGCATCAATGTAGTCCTTTGCCACATATTCCAGTTTTGCAAAGGAGCAAATAATAAGCCCATAATTGTCTCACAAGGAAGATTCAATAATTAACAAGAACAACTACCTTAGATGAAAACTTGAGATGAACCTCTGCCTCATCTGCCAGGCTTTTCTTTAGCTGAGACCATGACTCCCCGAGTGTCCTGAAACACACAACATACCTGATTGGTAGGGAAATGTACTTTTTAAAAAATTAGCACCCGATTCCATTAGTATAAGGTTCCCTTTCTAACTGGAGCAGCATTCCATGTACAGTACTTCATATCATGGCAACTACAGCTCCTTAGAGCACAGAACCAAAACACAAAATTTAGCATTACCTTGCATAATCTTTCTCTCCAGACTCATGTTCATATTCAGAAACAGGGAAGAAGATAATCATGGATGTCTCCAGAGAAATCTCATCCTTACCCCCACACCCGCTCCTGCCAGCCCAGAATTCATAACTTGCTCTCACAGTCCCTTAGCACTGTTTAGGCTTGTAATTACCGTGCATTTGAGATAAATCACTGCCTTTTTTCACCCATGTTCTTATTTGTACTTCAACTCATTCAAGCTCATGCTACAGCTCCTTTCTCTCAGTTAATCTCAAAGGTCCTACAAGATCGTTTCACATACTCATTCAGTAGAGGAAACTAATGACTTTTGCAGCTAATGGATTGTGTGGATAAAATGATATTTTTGAAATACCAAAGGGGGCATCTATCCATAGACACAAGTACAGTATATGAAGTAACTATATAATGTTAATTAGTTCCAGAGAATTTCTCCTTCAGACTCCCAGTATATTTAGCGTTTGATACCTTATTGCAATGGGTGTTTAATAAAAGGAAGTATTTTAATGAGTTTTTTAAAAGTCACATATACAATTGGGAAGTGTCAAATAGTTGAAAAAAGACAAAAACAAATGCAATTAATCTGCTCATTACTGTAGACAGAAAAGAAATGAAACTACTTTTATCAGCTCCTCCAAGTAAAAAGTCCACAATCTCATGAGAGGTACTGTATTGTTGCATAGTGGTTATTTCTCATGTGCCAGATCTAAAATACCAACTTGCACTAGTGAATTGTGGACTGACTCCAATGAAAATTCTAATGTTTTGGCATTAAGGTTAGTATGGCATTTAGGGTTGAGTAAGGTAATGTACACTTCCATAATAATATTTAATAATAATAATAATAATATTGAGCTATCTTATTTGTCTGCTGGCAAGATTACTGAAATACTGTACTTAAATTACTTTGAAACTCAAAACTTAGGCATGGCAGTAACAGCTACATTGAGGAAGTGAGACAAAGAATGAAAGGGGTATGATGAGATTTTGCCAGCCTTTCACACACAAAAGAGTAAGACAACAAATGCAAATTCTCAGTGGGCAGCAATTGTGATCAATTCCTGTGACATTGCTATTAAAACATGCAGACAGTGGCATGGTCTGAAGCCACAAGATGGCCACCAACTTGCAGAGGCTTAAGCAAATTTGAATCTGGTCAGTCCTTATATGGGAGAACAAGTCATACTCCAATGTTCTCCACTTTGAATTCCATTATGGAAGAAAATCATGAACATGACAAAATAACACAGTATTAAATGTAGATGACAGTCCTAAGTAGACCAGACCTATCTAAATAATGGGACTTGTGAAAATGAAAATCTGAAAATCCTCTTCATTCAGCGAGTCTGCTCTCCTCTAGTAGGGACTAACAATTAGATTTAACCCATAAAGTTTATTGGCTTTTCTTCATAAATGTATTCTAAGATTTCAGAATAAAAATTATATATTCTCTCTAGAGCCTAAAACCTAAATCAGCTCAAAGGTAAGTATATGATACTCAACAATGTTCCAATAACAGAAAGCCAACTGGGAACTCAAACCTTCCTACTACAAACTGGCAAAAAAGGAATGAGTTCAAGATTCTAACTTAGCATTATTATTGCATTTCTCTTCAAGCCAAGAATTCAGCATATCTAAGCACAAAGCAAATATTCTTCTCCGGGTATTTTTGCTATCATCATAGCTCTTCAAAATTCAACTTGCCCCGCTCCATTCCTATAGTAGAGAATAATGAACAAAGTGTGAATCCCTATAGTTGATGGTCTCCTATGAATGGGTAGGAAGAGGAGGGAAAGGAGTCTGCAAATGAGCTATCATATATATCTGGAAGCACGGAGGAGTCCAATGAGAAGAAGGGGAAGAGAAAGACCCATCGCCTAAGCAGAAGTTGACTTGTGCAATGTTGGATTTCACTCTAATGAATTTATTTTTACAGTATAATCTTTTATAGATCAGGATCCACTTCATCAGAAATACTGTGAAAGTAGGAGCGTGAACAACAAATAATTAAAACTGTATTAAATGTTGTTTTCAGTTGAATGGCCTGAATCACTTTTCAGTTGAAAAGATGTCAAGTCTCGGAGCATGGTTGGGTCTCCTTCCTTGGAGGTCTTTGGACAGAGGCTGGATGGCCATCTGTCAGGGATGCTTTGGTTGTGTATTCCTGCATGGCAGGGGGTTGGACTGGATGGCCCTTGTGGTCTCTTTCAACTCTGCAATTCTATGATTCTATAAGTCCATGTAGTCAAGTCCTAATGCAAAACAACACCCCATCCCACCTCAGTATCTAAAGACTGTCTGTGCAGGTTGATTATATCTCTGTCCAATATCTGTACTGGATTGAAAAAGTAAGAAATGAAAGTATTTAACTTCTCTAGCATCCTTTGCCCAATTGCCCGACTGCCCTAGTAATTTCTAACGCTGAACTTCTCCCATTTATTCTATTGCCTTTTTTCAGTGGGTGGGTGAGGGACTAATCCTCCTCTTTCCCCTAAACTACATAAATGACAGGTTGACCCCCATATCCACAGTAATGGTATCTGCTGTTTCACTTATGCACATCCAAAAAACTACGGTATGTACTATCTAGGCATTTTTAGGTTCTCCAATGAAATTCTATGGTATCTTTCCACAAGAAGTTGGGCTGTAAGTCACTCATTTGTATAGGGTTTGCTATTATCCAGGATTTCATGTATCCACAGTATGCCACGTAATCCCCGTGGATCTCCTAAACTACATCCAGTTGGAAGCTATCAACTGCTTTATTCCAAAGTGGTAAACTTCAAGCAAAATATAAACTAACTTATCTTGTGGGTTATCCTCCAGACAGAAAAGATGCTTATACCTCCCAGAGGTGAGACTTCTCCCCTCGCAATCCCATCAATTTTGGGAGGAACCATGCTGTACCATAAAAGGACAATGGTCTAACAACTCAATAAATTAAGACTGGAGGAGGAAAATGTTACTAACTCTGAAACAAAGCTAAATACTCATTTAAATGGACAATTTGTCAAGAGCTCCAAAAAGTCCAAGAAAAGAAGAAAAAAAGTTCTTAAATTTGCTGCCTGTGGTGTGTGGCAATTGGGAGGGAAATTGAGGAGGAAGGTGCTTGTGTGTCCTTCCATGCATCCATATATCTCTTTGAGCGATGGATATGTACCAGCTCCCATTTTTATTAGACTTCTAGACATTTCTCATATGTTGCTCTCCACAGGTATAGGATCAATATATGTGACTGCAAGGGGGTCACAAAGAACCTTCAACTGTCTGCTTAGCTTTCCTGAGAGGAACCAGAAATCTACTTTCTACAGATTTTTCTCATTTGATTTGGCTTCTACAGTATTATCTTCTTTCTTTGACTTGCTCTGAAACCTTATCAACATTTTTATTGAATTATGGTGACCAGAAACAAATACTACACTCCAAATAATTCTATTACCTCCTGATTTTTTTAGAGACATGCTTGCATCAATACCAAAAAAATTGGTGCTAGTCTCTTGTGTTATAGGCCTAATTCTAATCAATGGGAACTTGTTAAATCAACACTTATGTAAGTTCTATTGATTCATTGGGTCTACTCTAGCTGGGACTGACAATTGGATTTAAACCACAGTGTTTTATGGTTCACTCTTGTTCAATCTGTTGATTCAAACACCTAAACATTTCTCAGATGTTCTACTCCAGACACTGGGATCTCGTTGGCCACCAAACTTTCAAAAATATACACTTACCCTTCTTCCTGGGCAGCCAAGGAGCTTTGTGATAGTTTGGACAAGTTCTTGGCATATTCTTCTTCAATCTTTATCCTGCAGAGTGCAACAATACCAGCAGAAGTTTATTATTTAGAAGAACAGCATCTCACAGTATAATACACTATAACAGATTTTAAAAAATCATCCCTTGAGAACACAATTTTTTTTTTTTACAAATACATCTTTACCTGCAAACCTCATCAGGCTGAATGATTATTCACATTCTCACCAAATTCATGGTAGAATAATATATGGGTCTGTAACCCTAATCCTAAATGTCAGTATGTGGTGAAATAACAGTTCTTCAGTTTACCTTTTCCAAACAATTCCAACAAGTTTATAGCGGCTGTTGTCCTACTAGGCCCTATTTCCAAAGGTTTATGTCTAAGTTTATTCATAGGAGTAAAATATCCAAAGTTTCTATTAGAAAATGCTGCTGCTATTATGTAGCTTTTCAGTTTAAATAATTAATCATTTGGGGGGGGTGGAATTCTAGGAATTCACTTATTGATTTCTAGGATTCTAGGAATATGTCGGTGTCATTGGAAATGGAAGACAGTGAACTGAATAAAACTGTTCCCCCCCCCCCCACTTTGCCATCCTGGAAGAAAATTGTACTTGAAACAATTTCAAATTCATCAGTGTAAGCAAGACAATTTTTGCAGGGGGGGGGGCAGAGAAAAAAATTGAGCAAGAAGGCAGAAGGATTAACAGTCACTATAAGAAGTTTCTGTGAGAAAAGGTTTTAATAGCTAATAACCAAAAAAAACCCCTCCAATTAATGCATTATAATTAAAAAGCATTGTATGAAGCTTCTAAAAAAAGAAATCAATTTATAATCCAATATTTTCCACATGCAAAATAGATGTGTAACTAAATAACACTGGCTAGGAAATAAACACATATTGTGCAAGTTATCCTGCTAGAATGATCTGAACTGTTAATAAAATCTAATGTGCTCTGCAAACCTATGGAGAAACTGCTCACTTAAAATTCCTTCGAATATGTTAACTTTCAAACGCTAAGATTACTAAATTTGCTTTCTCTGATGAAGCTCTGAATGACTATACAGTTGGACCCCCAAATCTGTGGGGGTTTGGTTCCTGGACTTATCGTAGATACTGGAAACTGTGAATAACAGTGAACCCTATTAAAATACAGGATTTCTGGTAAAAACATACCATAGAGTTGTGTTGTAGGACCTAAAAGATCTCTAGAGAGGTTGCCTCTCTAGGCATTTTCCAGTGTGATTCTATGGTACATGTCCCTATTTTGTGTTCTGCGGATAACTGAAACTGCAGATATTTGTTCCATGGATATGGGTCTGACTGTATAGTGTCAGCAGGTGTCACAGCCGAGAATGAATTTTTTGTAGATGTACCAAAGGTGAGTCCTGGAGCATACAAACTATACATGCATGAAAAGAGATTCCTTGTACAAGTACAATGTTTTAGTTAAGTTAGTGAAATGTTAGTGTTGAGATTTTGTAGGATTCTACCATACTTTTTTCTTTGGACACCTAAACTGTAGTTCTAAATGTTCAACTGCAATCCTAGAAATTTGAGGACTGAAGGAAAATTTCATGGTGGGGGCACACAATGCTTATTGAGGATGATGCTATCATTTGCTCCCCCACATCACTATACCCTAAATCAAACCCATTTCTTTACAAGAACTTTAAGTTCTGAAAGTGTGGCAAAAATATCTTTCACCCACTCCAGTTCCTTTGTCTGAATCACTATTATTTTGATGACAAAGATAAGCAGTCACAATTCCACCTCTGGAAACAGAAGGGAATATATTGACTTCAGGCTCTGTATGTTGGCTCTCACCTCAGACCTGGGGGAAAAACACAAATACAGCTTGGTTATACTCCTTACACCTTGTATTTCAGGTGGTACAGTTTTACTGGAACAGGGGACAAGTGGGCTTCTTCCTTTTGAGGAATCAGTACTCAAACCAGAAATCAATTGAATAAATCAAAACAGAAATTCAAAGGGTTGGGTGCAACTACCTACTCAAGTTTGATTTCATGTATGATCTGACTTCTC
Organism: Gambelia wislizenii; assembly: GCA_030847615.1. Taxonomy (NCBI): domain Eukaryota; kingdom Metazoa; phylum Chordata; class Lepidosauria; order Squamata; family Crotaphytidae; genus Gambelia; species Gambelia wislizenii. Next base: position 189,929,697 of record JAUMIR010000002.1, on the reverse strand, counting down.
TTGGCATGAAAGACTTGGGTGCTCTTTGAGATGCTAATACTTTCAAGAGAATGTAGTCTATTGTACTCTTTGTGTGCTAAACTGAGGAAGTGTAATCTTAAACTTGTAACTCACTCATATTTAACTCCTGTCAAATTAAGTTTTATCAATAGGGATATTTCAGATAAATATTGGTATTGGGGTGGAGACAGAGCTTCTTATATTCATATGTGGTGGCATTGACCTCAAATGTTCCTGTGCTAGCATAAAGCATTTGCTGAAACAGCTGTGGTCACTGACAAATGTATACAGCTATCTCGTGGCTTGGGTCTTTTGTTCCTTTTTTACAAATGCTAACAAACCTCTGTTACAGAAAGTCCTGATCAGATTTTGCTGTTTAACAGCAAGATTAATTATTGCACAAAAACTGGAGAGTCAAAAATGCTCTATCAGTTTCACAGTAGAGGAACAAACTATTGTCCATTCAGCTTATTAAAAATTTAGTTCATATGTACATTTTGTAAGAAATAACAGGGGACACAAGAACATTTTTTGCACAATCTGGCATCCAATTTATTTCTTACACCAGGAGAATTAAGTACACCAACTCATTATGGTGTTTTGTGCTTTTTTTCTGGGCTGTGAGGCCGTGTTCTGGAAGAGTTGATTTCTGACGTTTCGCCTGCATCTGTGGCTGGCATCTTCTGAGAATGGTTGGGTAGGAGTGTGTGTGGGGCTTATATACTGTGAGCCCCCATTGGACAGGATATATAAATTTGTGTTCTGAATGGCTAGTTTCTGTGTGGAGACCCTCTCACAGCCGCAGGAGTTTACCGCATACCATGCAGCTGTGGACAAGTTTACATAGGGACCACTAAACGCAGCGTGCAAACACAAATCAAGAAACATGAGAGACACTGCAGACTGGGCCAGCCAGAAAAATCAGCAGTAGCAGAACATGTTATAAACCAACCGGGACACAAAATGTTATTTAAAAACACCAAAATTCTGGACCAGGCCAACAACTATCATGTCAGAATGCACAAAGAAGCTATTGAAATCCACAAACATCTGGACAACTTCAACAGGAAAGAAGAAACCCTAAAAGTAAACAAACTCTGGCTACCAGTCTTGAAAACACTAAAATCAGAACTCAGCACATGCAAATGAATTCTACCCAGGGACAAGGTGATTTCCAGCAGACAATGGACCATTAGCCAAACAGACACTAATCCTCCTTGCATATCTCCACCCAGAAATTAGCCATTCAAATACACAAATTTACATAACCTCTCCAACAGGGGCTCACAGTATATACCCCCACACACACCCCTACCCAACCATTCTCTGAAGATGCCAGCCACATATGCAGGTGGAAACGTCAGGAATAAACTCTTCCAGAACACAGCCTCACAGCCCAAAACCCTCCCCACAGAAAATCTATGGATGCCAGCCGTGAAAGCCTTAGACTTCTCATTATGGTGTATTAACTAACTGGAGATATGATGTATGAATTAACTGCAGATAATTAATTAATAGTTAATGAACAATTAATTTATCAATAATCAATTCACAATTTTAATTAACTATCTGGTGCATTAACCATTTTATACATAACCTTTTCATAGAGGGATGAGAAGAACACTGAGTCTGAGTTTCACATGGACAGTTATCCATTCCTCCTTGTATAGTCTTTTCATTGATTAGTTCACAATCTTTTTGTTATGTTTTAAGTTGGATGCATTGTATATGTGTGTGTGTGTGCATACACATGGGGTATGAGAAATAACAGATTGTCCTGCTATGGATAAATCAATCTCATTTCCTTTGCAAGTGGGGCCAGGTAGGGTTGTTGGTATAACTATAGATTTCAGAGAGCAGGTACTCATCGCTACGGTCCTCAAAGTTACACCACTAAGAAGAATTTAAAAATGCAGGTAGTTGTATTGATCTATATCAACAAATCAGCTCTTCTAGTTTTCATCTTTAACAAAGCAAGGTTTTTGTAAAGCTAATAGGTCTTGATATCCTGTCACAAGTATACTGTATCACAGTAAGAGCAGCTCACAACAATATATTGCTTCTGTGGAAAACAATCCTTTCCCAGTATTTTATAAGGAAACAAGGAACCCCGAGGTTGTGGCGGATGATGCCATAATGCCTGTTGATCAGAAAGTACAAACACTCTGATCCTGTGACTTCTGCTGTAATTATACCACTTGGACAGTTCTCTGTCTTGTCAGACAAAGCTTGATCTTGTCAGTTGACAAAGCCAACTTAAGGTTCCACTGATCTCCATAGTTTCATCTTTAGGGCAAAGGGGGCTTTATGGAAGCACCTATTAAGTTAATGGGCATCTTCCCCTGTAATCACATCCCTCCCAACCTAGAAAGCTCTTCCAGATCTTCCATACCCTCATAAATATAACTACTGACAGGTACTAAAGGCAGAGATCTGGTCCAAACAATGGTGTAACATTCTTGTTCTGCCAATGGAGTAGGATTAAAAAGTCATACCTAGGTTAACTTGGAAGGAATGAATGCTTGTCACAGACCACGTTAAGGTAGGCTGGATGGGTGAATGTACAGGTAAATAAGAGGGGACATAGAATCCTGAACAGTTGAATATTAAGAAAAAAATTACGACTGCAGATTATTTACATAACTTTAAAGTGGGTAATGAAGACACTGAAGTAGTTACTAAACTGTTTTCTTTAACTTGGCTCAGACAATAGTCAAAATGGAGACAGCACTCAAGAAATCAGAAAACTAGGACTTAGGAGGGCAGCTATGAAGGAACTAGACAAGATCCTCAAGTGTAAAGCTATACCTTTAAATACCAAAGTTAGAATTATCCATCCCATTGTATTTCAGTTTCTATGTATGACTGTGAAAGCTAGATAGTGGAGAAAACTGACCAGAAGCGAATTAACACATTTATAAATGCGGTACTAGAGCAGAGTTCTACAAATACCATGGATTCCCAAAAAAATTAAACAAGAGCAAATCAGCCATGAACTCTTGCTAGATGCTGAAATAACTAAACTGTGACTATTGTACTTTGGGCAAATCTTGAGATAGTATGACTCATTGGAAAATACGATAATGCTCAGTAAAGCTGAAGGCAGTCGGAAAAGAGGAAGACAGCACTACAGGTAGATTGACTCAATCAAGGAAGCCACGGCTCTGAATTTGCAACACCTGAGCAGGGCTGTTGAGGACTGTGCCTGTTGGAAGCCTCTCTTTCATGGAGTTGCCATGACTTGAAAATTAATAACAAATAGAATCCTGAACTCAAACACAATCAATGAATTTATTCTGCAAGTGGGACAGTTTTTGCAGGTTATGCATATTTACATACCTCAATACAAATGGCAATATTTTTTTAAAAAATCTATACAATGCACATATGAACAAAATCCTTAAGTGGTTCACAACTCCGTAGAAACATAACTACAATGAAAACCAAGAACACTTCTGTATTGTTCATGGCTGGGGGAAGCCAAGTTGAAAAGATGCGTTTTCAATAAACGACTAACTCGAACTATGAGTGGATGCCCTGTAGATCAGGGTATGCAACCGCAGCCATGCCAGGGCGGAAGGCGAGATGTACATTTTCTTCAATCAGCAAGTTTGCTGCATACCAAATGCTTGGAGGCCAGTCTGGTGGGGGTATGGCTTTTGCTCACTCTCAAATACAGAATTTAGGGTGTCCCATATAACCTCAATACAGGACTGGACTTTAAAGCCCGAATACAGGATGCCATGTACAAAACAGGACATCGGGGAACCCTAGGGTTTACCCTTGAGCTAACCAGCCTGAGTAAGGATTTATTTAAGACTTCTTTACACACGCATTGCCCCAGGTGTGCAATAGTCCATGGCACTCCCGTAAAACATGCATAGCTCCACCCTCCCTAGCCCACTCTGGATGCCTAGGCTCTCCCCTCAATCCTGTGAACCTCATGGTATGCCAGCATTAATCATACACCAGCTCTCAACAAAACCTCAGCCTCAGAGGGCTAGGTAAGCTATCATCTCACAGAAAATAGCTTGTGATACACTTCCAAGAGTAATGGAAGGCATGTATGTAGGTTAGAAGCCACTGCACTGAAACACTAACAAATCTTAATGGACAATAATGCATCTTAAAAAAAACACAAAACACAGTCTTATGCATAGAAACATGTTGTGGGGGACCGCAGCCACCAAAACAATTATTGGAAAGATACTGGATGACAAAGGGCTTGTTGACCCTGAAGGAAAAATCCTGGTTCATCTTGCAGTTTCCTGGGTTGCAATTACACGGCAGGTTTTATAGCGATAAATTGCGCTTTAGTGGTTTTTCGCACCAGTGGTGGGTAGTTTACACGGTGTATGGAGGAAACAGTTCTATTTTGTTGCTCTTTGTTTTTTTCCACTTTGAGATTCAGACAGGCAAATGTGGGGGGCGTGGCCAAGCATTGGAAAGAAGGACAAAGGAATGCAATAGGGTCTGCCCTGGCCCCAACTCCGTGGTTAACAGCTGTTCGACACTGAGCCATTTCCTTCCTCCCTTGAGCTCCCTGGCCCCAAATCAAAATGCAGATGTGAAGGTGAAGATTTTTTTCTCCGTGGGTAACAGCTGATCAAGACTGCCTTCCCCCTTGCAGCTCCCTATATAGACTTCCCTTGGCACCAAAGCAAGCAGTAGACACAAAGGATTTTAAGATTTCCTGGAACGCTACTGAATCTCCCTCCTGATTCCACATCTAGCCAGCCCACCCCTTCATCATAAGAACCAATCATAGTGCAGCTCTGCTGCAACTGTATCGGGAAGACTGCTGGTAATTCACACAGCCCTTAGCAGAATGGTTGTTTACACTATCAATAATGTGCTAAATCGTGCTACTTTTCAAATAAACCAGCAAAAGTAGTGAGATCCCCTGAGACGTTATACTTGGGTTTTTTACGGAGAGGGAAGATGGCGCCGGCATGATAGGAGGTGTTTTAATGAGCTCTGATGTTTTTGTTTCTATCTTGGTCTTCCTGCCCTGAATGCTTAGGGGTTTTTTTTCCTTAACTGCTGTCCTTCAGTGCTGTGCAGCATTGTTTGTTGCTTTCCCCCCTTGTGATTTGGTTAAGATAGTTAAATGGGTTTTTTACCTTCCCCCTTCTGAATGAGGTGATACCGTGGCGCGATCCGTGGGAACAATGAGCAATCTTAGCAGTATATTTAGGGGAATATTTGCCCATGTAAACGCAAACCTGGTCTGCAGTGACCCATTAATGCCACACACACACCACACATTGAGGAGAGATCAGCATAATCAGCCATGCATTTTCTTCTGGCAAGCTCACTTCAGTGCAAGGGAGTGGTCCACATCTCTGTTTCTTCACATTATTTTTGGCCACACCACCATGTCTGCTCTGCTTTATTTTATTTTATGTTATTTTTTGTCTTCTCAGCATGCAAAGATCTATCAATCAACAGCCTTTATCTTTTGCCTCTCAGTCTAATGACCCACCTTGCACTGATTGGAAGCCTCCCCCATCCAATCCCCTTTCCCCCTTGGCAACCCAGTGAGTGATCAGCAATAGGGGAGGGAACTTTACATGCTCACACACACACACACACACACACACACAGAGAGAGAGAGAGAGAGAGAGAGAGAGAGAGAGAGAGAGAGAGGAGAAATTAAAAATGTTTCCTTCTCCTTCTCCTCAGGGCCATTCACCCTCCCCAGGAGACCAGCCATGAGATCAATGGTGAAGGGGTAGATTGGGCTACACCGCCTGCCTCTTCCTTCCTGTTGTCCAATCTCCCCAATCAGCCTTGTGTCGATTTTTATTTACTTTAGAGAATATGTACTGTATGCAGATCTTCACATGAGTGTGTGAGAATGCAACTAAGCAGTGAGTGAGCTCCCTCTCCCTCTTCCTTCACTCCACCTGATCCCCCACATCAACCATTCACTTGGGTGGGAAGGGAATCAGATGACTGATTGAGTGAGCAAATGAGTGAATGAGCCAGATACCATGCATGCTCTTCTTCTTCATTCCCCCTATCCAATTCCCTTCCCACCCAAGTGAGTGGCTGAAGGGGGGAAGGACAAGGAAGGGGGCTCACTCGTTGGCTCATTAGCTTACTCTCTCACTCACTTGTGTGGAAATCCACATACTTACATTAACTGAAATAAAAAACAAATGGTGACACAAGGCTGATGGGGGGGATTGGATGGGGGAATGATGAAGAAAGGTGTGTGCACCTTCTGGCTTATTCATTCACTCACTTGCTCGCTCATTTATCCGATTCACTTACTACCTAAGTAAGTGGCTGATTGTGGTGGTGGGGATCAGATGGGGGGAGGAAGTGAATTTTGGCACGACTCAACCTCCACTCCAGGATCTGACTTGTACTCCCAAGCGGCAGTGGCAGTGGCAGCAACAAAAGGGTTAAGCCCAGCTGGGAGCTAATCAGCTGCCATCCTCCCCTAGGGGTCTGCAAGAGGAAGCACAGAAGTCTCCTTCCCGAAGCCCATGGGCAACCAACACAGGGACTCTGGAGGAGCTGAGACCATGGTGTGCTCCTTCCTTCCCTTTGCTAAAAGAAGCATTTTCACTGTGAAACCAGCCACATGTTGTGTGTTTCTACAGCACTGGAAATGAGGTGAGTACTTTTTTTGCCTGTGTAGACAAGCCCCAAAAGACAACTGTACAGATTGGCAGTCTTCCCCAGAACATCTGAAAAATGTTTTGTTGAGTAAAAATGTAGGGCAGTCTTCCTCACCATGGAACCTCTTCAGTTATTTTGAACTATAGCACCCATCATCCTCAGCCAGTGTGGCCAACATTGGAAGCACTGACCATGCATGACAGGAGTTGTAATGCAACACATCTGGAAGGGTTCCAGATTTTAGGGGGAGCTAATGAAGTTGTGATCTTTAGTAGGAATGGCTTGGGAGAAGGAAAATAACCAAACTTCTCTGTGGTAGCTCACTAAAGGGCTTTTTCCATTTTCCCCTAGATAATGATGTTGGTTTTTTTTTAAATGCAGTTTAGACAAAAATGAATCTGTACAGGTCTCTTTTGAAGCACTGAAGGGCTTGTACTTTTTCGTTATCATCAATCACCATCACCACCACCACCATCATCATCTTTATTTATAGCCCACTTTTTCCCCAAGACTGGGACCCAAAGCGGCTCACAGTTTTAAAAACAGACAATTAAAATCTACAAAAAGTGCACATGAAAACAGAACTAAACCAATGATATCATTAAAATAATATCAAAATATTTAAAAGAATAAAATAAAACTTAAAAGTATAAAAAGTATTAAAAACTTTTTTTAAAAAGATAAAAAGCTTTTAAAAACAGCCCAACAAAACCACACAGCACCCCCAGCCTGTTCTTTAAAAAGCCTGCCTGAATAAAAAGGTTTTGGCTTGCCATGAGAAGGACAACAGGGAGGGGGCCAGTCTGGCCTCCTTGGGAAGGGAGTTACAGAGTCTAGGGACAGCCACTGAAAAGGCCCTCTCTCATGTCCCCCACTAACCATACTTGAGGTAACTTTTTCATAGCGTACATGAGATAATAGTGGTATATCCTTCAAATGGCAGGTATACATCAAGAGTCTGTAATGTCTATGCTATATCTGTTTATTTATTACCTGCTTACTTTTTTATGTCTTTTTCTCTTTCTTTCTTTTAATGATCATTGAAAGGGGCAATACCATCATGTTAAACCAGGTTTAAAAACAAAATATCCATAAACCAAAATAATACAAAGAATATAAAATATGCACAAAAAGTTATAATGCATTAATAAATCAAGCGTTTGTCAGAAATGATCAAAAAACTATTTGCTGCAAGGTGGAAACTTTCTGTTTTAAAAAGAAACACAGATCCTGCAAATTCTAAACTTTAAATCTACATTTAACTAGTCTAATTGGCTAGAGCTAAACACTGTCTGACTGTAGCTCTCCACTTTTATCATACTTAAGGCAGAAAGCACATTCTCAATGTTACCAGGTTTACCAAACTAAGGTGCTTAAACAAATCCTTTATTGAGCACGCGCACACAAACACACACACACACATAGAGAGAGAGTATACAGATTGCTCAGAAGCATATTAGATATTAGACACTGCAGACAGGATTTTTAAGGAGGGTACTGGCATTTCCTATATATGTGGTAGGAACAGCTTTAAATCTAGACCAAACATTTACACACTGTGGCAAGTATAGGCAGTAAGCAAGTGTTTTGCTACGGGTTGTGTTCAAGTAGCCCTATCAGTGTGCTAATTTATTTAATCCTGATGGATTCTTATGAATCCTGATGGAAAACCAGTACTGTATTTCTCAATCAAGATTGAATTTGTTTTTGTTGTTTTTTTCTCAGAGAGAATTAACAAGGGATGCTGTTAATTAGACAAAGAATCTAGGAGAAAGAGAGATAGAACCAGTTGGTTCAAGCAAACTATGAATTCTCGCCTTTAGTTCACATGGATGCATGTGCTGATTTTTATTATAAATCTCATCAAAAGAGAAGTGGAACCACCCAATATTTACATTTCTTCCAGGCTTTTTCAATAAATTCTTACCCTCAATATATATGGAACAACAAAATACCAGAGTCATCCAGAAGGTTGCAAGATCCGTCAGATAACAACCCTGAGTAGCTTTAAAAAAGCACTAAAGACGGATCTCTTTCGGCAGGCCTTTCCTAATTAGATCCCGGCCTCAGGGGATCCTGACTTCTTTTAGTCCGCTGGCCATTTATAGTATTTTATTGTATTTATTGTTTTTAATTGTTATTTTTTTGATCAGTTGGTTTTAATTTATAATTGTTTAATATTTTTTTATGGGGGAGGGTGGGGTGGGGGGTGTTTGGGGATTTTATCTGTATTGTATTTTAATTTTTGTAAGCCGCCCCGATTGTTTTAACAGAGGGGCGGGGTATAAATAAATATCATTATTATTATTATTATTAAGATTTATTTATAAATGTAGTTTTGGAAGCTAGACCAAATATGTTAGTAAATTGTAAACTACGTAAGTTCTCTGCTCTTTTCTGAAGCTTCATTGGCCAAAGGACTAGATAATTAAACCTCCTGCTAGTCCTGCTACTGAGGGACCATCTCCTGTCCTTGCCAGCTGTGAAGACTTGATATCCCAGCCCTCTGCAGAAGAATATGCACAAGTTCTTATACTTGAGAGCTTCCATTGGGACAAGAAAGTGTTTTCCTATTAATCCATCATGGCATAATTATCACGGGTGAACTGGAGCAGGGCTTTCATTTTTGTGTGATTAGGCAGACAATGTCAGCTCTTGGAACACACTGTTCCAGTCCTCAGTTGCAGCTTCAGGAGAAGTAAATCTCTCTCCTATTATTATTTAGAGAGCTATTTATAACAATGCTCTTTTTCTTCTAAGAGTAGTTATAAATAATGAGCAGCTATAAATACTAATTGTTTATCTTTCTCTCTTGCCTTTCATGTCCTGCAGATATTTTAAGTTATTTAAACTATGTTCTGGCAAGATGTAGTCACGGAAAAAAGAAGAGGACAGTGTGTGTGTGTGTGTGTGTGTGCATTTGTGTGTAAAGGAATAAGATTTCTTAGATGTAGCAAAGTCAATGAGAAGCTTCTCCCCATGGAAATAAACTAATTCAAGTGAATTTCTTTTTCTTTGTGGCATAGATAAAAATGGTGTCTTAATAATACAAAGAGTGTTTTTAAATGAAGCAGCATGGGAAAAAATGTAATTTTTACTAGATTGTGGCCTGATTTTTTTTTTTAAATGCCACCATTTGCACTAAGGCTTTTAAGAGATGTAGGGCTGGATATGTGTGGTTTGAGCATTGGACTATGACTCCAGAGACCAGGGTTTAAATCCCTGCTCAGCCATGGAAACCCACTGGGTGACTTTAGGGAAGTCACACTCTCTCATCCTCCACAGAAGGTAAAGGCAAACTGCCTCTGAACAACTCTTGCCAAGAAAACCCCATGATAGGTTCACCTTAAGGTCACCATAGGCCAGAAATGTCTTGAAGGCACACAACAACAACATAAACAACAAGAAGGCCCACTGTGGACCCAAGCCATACATCATAGTCAGTCATCCATTCATATATTGTATGAATAAGCAAAGTGTGGCTCTTAGGCCATGAATAGACTTTGCCCTTACGAGATCATTTTTTGTGGTCTCCAGGCCAGTCCATTCTCCCTAAAGATTAAAAAAAAAGCCCAACAATTTATTGGTTGCTCCTAGAAATCTGAAGAACCGATAATATCGCACTACAAAAAGACACAGCATCTTGTCTTAGTGTGTTGGGTTTTCTCCCTTCAAAACTGGAATGAACATCTAGGTGGGGGGTTTTTTTGGAGGGGGGGTAATTTTGAGTGGGTGAGGCCTACAGCAGGGCCTGGTGGGGAAAGACCATCAAAACTGGCCTCTCCAATTTGTCTGCTTTTGAGAAATTGAGAGGAGAAAACATTTTGTCAAAAGCCCTCCACATGTTCCACAGAATTCCCAAGGTATGAAACCTATGGGGACACATTGGTCTGCAGAAAATAAAAACCATCATTCCAAGAATGGGAATTTTGTTCCTTTCACTAAAAAAGAGTTGGGGTCTGAGCCATAAAATTCAGAACCGGAAGAACTAATCAGGTGCATCCACAGAATATTTGAATTTCTGAGTATCAGATAAATACACATCTGCATGCTTTATTTTTGAGCTCAGCATGAGATATGTGGTATACATAATTTGGTATTGCTGTCCTGTTTGGATAAAATTGGATGGTTAAGGGTGCGGCTATACAATCATAAAAAAATCCGTATGGGGGGCAAAAAATACGAACAGCCTGTCATTCGTATGCATACAAACCGGCTATACGATTTTTTAAACCCCCTAAACTCCGTATGACTCCCTCTTCCCGAAGCTTGCTGGAGCGAGCAAGCCAAGCAGCAGTTTTAAATCTCCCGCTGCTTTTTTTTTTTTTAAAGGTTCCTGGTTTGCAGACAGTCGGATTTCCGTATTTACAATATAAAATAAAAATAAATAAACATATAAATTCACGGACTTACCGGACACTCGCTAGCTGGGAAACCAACATGGCGGCCGCTCCCAATTTCCCTCTGTGCTAGCCCCGCCCCCTCTACTTGGCCAGCCAATCAGATTACACAGCCTGTTCGTATGTGTGCGAACGGACCGTACAGACCCGTCAGCCATCCGAACGGCGTACGGATTTCTCTTCGCGATCCGCTTTCCCTCCCGAACGCCGCGTGTGCGTGTTTCAGGGTGGAAAACCGGGGCCCCCCTCTTTTGCATTCGTGTGCATCCGAACGGCCGTTTGTACCGAAGTGCGAACTTTCGCACGCCGTACGTATTATTTAGTACGGCGTGCTTAGACGGGACCTAAGTGTGCAGAGATGTGCGTCTGAAAGCACAAGAATGAATACCACTGCACAGGCCCAGAATATCTACTTTGTGTGGACCACGAGATCTTGTTGAGAGCTCACTTGCCATTTTACAATACCTTTCAGAAACCATGAAGTCTAAAATCAGATATTCGTGTTAAAAGCTGAGTAACCTAGCAAAGTGAACACAGTCACTTTGCCCATAACTCCCTATATAAGCACGATGCTAATCACAGAACTGACTGTGTATTATTATTATTATTGGTCTGACTATAATTTTTACACTTTCACATTTGGATACTTCACTGCTGATGAAGGTGTAAAAAGTGAAGAAAAAGTATTACTGTATTTCATTAGGGATGTATCAACAGCCAAACCTGTACAAGCCAAGCACCATCATTAGCATTCTGCAGGTCAATATTTTATTACCGGGCATACTAAAAGTGCTTAACCAATGGACTAAGAAAACAGCAGCTTGACTATTGTTATAAAACATAAAGAATCAGATGAAAGCAACAAATTTCGAAGTTACCTTTCCCGAATAAATTCAGCCATTTCTTTCTGCATTTGCTTTCCTTTCAGTTGTTTCTGGAGAAGAATTTCAAATCCCGAGACTGTATTGTTCCCTTGTGGATCCTTCTTGTCAGCCTAAAAGAAATCAACAGTTAAGATACAAGCACACAAGATGTGATAAAACATAGGCCTGAATCCTGTTCATTTATTCAACCTAAAGTAGACCGACTGACTCTCCTGTTGAATGGGGAGTCAACACATACATAATCCCCACTGATTCAATGGGTCTACTCTAGCCCACTCTACTACAATTATTGTAGTATTGTTCTTTTACTTGTAAAGTGCCATATACAGTGATAGCAATATATAAACAAACGAAAATAAACGATGATGATTCTCAACTAATAGGATTCAGGCCTTGGGCTCTAAAGTTTGACACAAAAAAACCCTCAGGTTTCTTGAAGTCCCAAAAACACTGTAGGTCGCAAGCTAGCAAACCTATCCCCTGCATTCAAGACATCCTTTGCCTAACATCACAAATGCACACGATGCTAGCAGATCTTTGAAGGCCACATCAGTGTATCAGCTAGGACTCCCAGGAAATCGCAGATTGTTGCCACTAGAGGTTGCTCTGGCATACAGAAAACAGGCAGCTAAACAGGGATTTCTGTTCATAACTTTCAATAATAATAATAAAAGGGGGAACAAGAACCCAGGATTGTGGTAGGAACAAGAGGAAAACAACCAATGCAGTCAGTGTTCCTCAAAGTGGCATCCAGGCTGTTTGTTCCCAGATATGCAGCCAGAATCATTCTATCAGCCTTCACTTCAAGACCACAAATACCTGCTCATCATATTCTCTCTGCTTTCTAACTGTCCCTCCAGTTTCTGCTTTCCCTCATGATTTTTTTCTATAGTAAAAATACAATAGAATGGAACAGAATGAAAGATAAAGGCACTTCTAGGAAATGCTAGAGAGCAAACTAATTCTATCTAATTACATATATAATTCAAGTCAGTGATAAAGTTTGTATACAAAACCTCTAAATTTCACATGAAATTCTACCCCCCTCCCCCATTCTGTAGAGCTGCATGGAAGTGTACAGAAAGAAACTTTACTAACTGCAAGAGCAGATCCCCATAGCCTCAACGATAACCACATTTCATCAAGACAATAATCTAAAGCTGTTCCTCTAAATATTATTCTATTTTTAGTTGTACGTGGTTAAATGTAAATGGCTTTGTTTAAAAAATTTTCTATTTTATACAATTTTATCCTGTAATTTTACATGTTTATTGAACTGCATTGCTTTTATGCTATAAACCACCTTGGGAAGACTACAGTACTGAAAGAGAGCTAAAGAAATGGATTAATTAAGTAATTAATGCATTAATTTGGTAATTAATTATATAATATCTAAAAGCCTCTAACTCTCCTCCACAACCGCAAATATTCTGAGCACAGTCTACTTATTCCTGTGTGTACTCTTTGCAATCTGTTCCCTCAAAAATCCTTTGGTGCCTGAAAAAGGAGATAGTATTATGGCTAACCATGCTTGGATTGCATCTAGTTTAGACAAGTGCAAAAATGCTTTATGTGGGGCTTCCCATGGAGATCATATGGAAGCTTTAGCTGGTGCAAAATATGCACTGTAGTCCCACCACTTAAACACTAAAAGATCTGCACTATTTGCCAACTGTTTCCAAGGCTCAATTCAAAGGTGCTGGTTTTAATTTTTAAAAATCTACCGTATATTCCGGCGTATAAGACGACCTGGCGTATAAGACCCCCCAAATTTTTAAGGTAAAATGCAGAGTTTGTGATATATTCGCCCTATAAGACGACCCCCCTCTTCCAACGCATAGCCCCCGCATGCCCCTCCTGCGCTCCCTTCCAGGAGGGAGCGCAGGAGGAGGATGCGGAGGCTGTGCGCCCAAAAGGGGCACATTTGCCCCTTCTCCCCACCTTCCTGGAAGGTGGGGAGAAGGGGCGAATCGCGGGTTTGGCCGCATAGCCTCCGCATGCCCCTCCTGCATTCCCTTCCAGGAGGGAGCGCAGGAGGGGGATCCGCAGGCTGTGCGGCCAAACGGGGCACGTTTGCCCCTTCTCCCCACCTTCCTGGAAGGTGGGGAGAGGGGGCGAATCGCAGGTTTGCCTCGGCCGCTGCAGAAGCGATCGAGCGGCGGCTGCAGCAAACCGCAATGTTCGCCCCCCTCCTCTGTCTTCCGTTGCTCCCCAAAGGGGGAGAAGGCAGAGGAGGGGGGTGAATGATCTTCAAAACACTTTGCTTCACCCCCCTGCCCCATATCCTGCCTCTTCGCTCCGTTTGCGAAGAGGCAGGAGATAGGCAGGTGGGCGAAGCAAAGTGTATCCGGCGTATAGGACGACTGTCAATTTTGAAGGGCACTTTTGAGTGCTCAAAAGTCGTCTTATACGCCGGAATATACGGTAAATGGCCTAGAACTCAGCTACCTGAGGAATAGGAAATCTCATTGTGAATCTGCGTTGTTAATGTGATGGGTAGGAGAGGCTCTTTTGAAGACCTCCCCTTTTGCAGAGGCCCACTTCCCAGGCATATGGGAAAAGACTTTCTCCTGCAGTGATGGCACTGGGGGGCGTAGAGGGGTCAAACCGTAGGAGGTGACACCATGAAGGGGAGGGCTGACAGCAGAGTTAGTGATGCCACAGTTCTCCTGCATTGCCTCTAAATTCTTAAAGGCACTCCCTCTGGAGTTGTGATTGGTTCTTACTCTCTCCACCTTCAGAAAAAGGTCAAATTGCCTCTTTGTAATGTGGGTTTTAAAATGATTCTTTTAGTATTAAAATCCTTATAGTATTATTATTTATTATTTTTTATTTTAATTTTAGGTATTTATACCTGCTCTTCAGCCAGAAAGCTCTCAGAGCAGGTTACAAATTGTTAAGCAATAGCACTTACACATCTACACCACTTTATGGTACACTAGGCACGAAGCGGTTTCCAATGTGTGTTAGCTAATCACCCCCACAAGGAGCGCTCCTACGAAAGGATGGAAGGCTGAGTGGACCTTGGAGCCCTTGGGATAGAACTTGCAACGTTGTGGCTGCAGTACTGGCATAGTAAGAGTGTTCTTTATTTTAATTTTTATATTAAATATTTTTATAAAACTTCTTAACCATAAAAAGACTTGTTATTTTATTATTGTTTTACGCAATTATTGTTTATTTCTAATTTTTCTGTACATTACCCTAGTGGGTTTCAGAAAGAAAGAAGGAAACTGGACCAGACCATCTTATTCCTTGTACCATCTTCCTCCAGAATTAGAATCAAATGTGTATGTGTGTGTCCCATTCATTTTAATCTTTGCTACTTGACATTTGCAAAAATTCACAACTACAGACAATGCAACATCCAACAATGCAACAATCTGACTGCTTCTTCTTCACTACATGCTTCTAAAGGCTGGACAAAGAATACTATGGCAGTACACACAAACACTGCTTGACTGAAAAAGTGTCAGTCCCCTCCCTTTGAGCCCATAAATTTCAAATTTCATTCAGTATTCCCCCTTCTTGTTACAAGAAGCAAAGTTTTTTTTTTTTTTTTGAAGACTCTCTTTTTGACAGGGTACAATGGCCTAAATACCCTAAAGCAGGGCCGGTTTAAGGAATTTTGGGGCCCCCTGCAATGCTTTATTTTGGGGCCCCCATATGTTTATTTCAGGTCAATGTAATCCAACCTATTGACAATACAGGATGCTCAGATTACAGTAGGACCCCCGTATCCATGGATTCATTATCCATGGGACACAAAACAGCACAATTACCATAGAGTCTTCCTAGAAAACCTTTGTCAGATAAGGAGGTCAGCAGGGGGCCCCCCTTGACCTTGGGGCCCCCTGCCAATGCTGATTTGGCAGACTGGTTAAACCGGCCCTGCCCTAAAGGCATTAAATCCTGTCTAGACTTAGAAGCTAAGCAGGATCAGCCCTGATTAGTACTTGGATGGGAGACCACCAACTAATACCAGGTTCTGTAGGCTATATTTCAGAAGAAGAAACTGGAAAAACCACCTCTGAGGATTCCTTGCCTAAGAAAACCCTACAGAATTCATGGGGTTACCATAAGTCAATAAACAACTTTGAAGGCATGCATACACACACAAACAATGCTAGTGTCTCCACAGGATGGATTTGGTAGAGGCCAAAACAGGCTGATATGGTTTGGATGCTGCCCAGGATTGGTTTTACAGGTTCTCCATGTGAAGTGTCAGGATATGATTCAGTTTAGGAGTTGATTCTAGTCATTTTCCCTTGATTAATATGACTGTACTGGAGTCAGGTTGCTGAGGAAGATAACAATTTTTGCAACATCTTACACACCACCTTTCAAGCTTGGATTTTAACATGTTTGCTAACAGAGATGTTGGCAATATGTTACATCCTCTGTAAAGCTCGGCTGCTGCAGTAAATAGCATATGGGTGCCTGCTCACTTACCCAGAAATAATCACAGTAGCTCCATTCGGAAGGTTTCAGCAACTGCTGTTCTGGCATTGCGTCAGGGTGGGGGAAAGTCACACAGTTTATCTGATAAAAAGGAAAGAAAATTATGCTGGACTTGAAAACCAGTTGTGAAGCAAGGAAACAGGGAGTGCATGTTTACAAACAAAATCTACTGAAATACAACAGAGCAGAAGTGGTGGTCAGGGAATGCAATGCTTTCTCTAGCCAGGAGGTGTCATAAAAAGCAGACAGAAGGAATTGTATGGTACAAAGCCACTGTGACATTTGCAAAACAGACACCAAGCAAGGCAGCATTCCTGACCATCCTACCATATGTACTTGGTTTTCCATTACTTGATAAAGCAAGAAGCAAGCAAGGTTGTGCAGAACTGGTTTGAAAAACTGCTTGTCTACCGAATGCTTGGGCATTTCTTTTCAAGACAAACCTTCAAATTTGCTTAAGATTTTTTCTGTACTAATAAAATTCAATAGACAACCTTAGGACCTTCAGACGCTCCTGCCATAAGTACTTTCACAATCACACTAAAAATGTTTATTTCTCTTGAGTTCCCATAGATCTTTCACTCAAGGAAGAGCCTCAACAATTGTGTCCCAATTTTGTGCTTGGTGAATTCTGACAGCAGCTCTAGCCAAAACTATTGCTTACTTGGATAGCACCCAATGCCCTAAGGTTTTCTATAAGTGGACAACAAGATATTACAAAAGGATCTGTCCAAGAAATACAAAGAAAGCCCTTCTAAAGCTAATGGGCATACTGCAGAAAAAACAGCTGACCAACAAGAAAATTAAAGAGACACAGGGCTTGAATACACCAGTGCTGCAGCTCCGGGCCAAAGTAATCCGAATCCCATCTGGATTTTTGCCCACCCCACCTCACCCCCAGTGTAGTCAACCCCAGAATTGGCTTCCTCAGATTCTAAGTTTGTCAAATATATTTCTCTTGTTCCAACTGAAGCTACAATCAGTACATTGACTTACTACAAAATGCACGTAGCTTCAAGTTGTTTTAACTTTTGAAACCCACTTTAATTTGTTAAATTGTTTAATATGTGTTTAGTCTAGTCAAATTATTTTTACTGTTTTAAATTTTAAATTGTTTTCAACTGCTGAACTGATTTTATATCGAAACTGCCCTGAGATCCTTGGACAGAGGGTGAGATATAAATATTTTAATAAATAAAATTGAATAAATAAATAATCTGAAACAATAAACATAAGTGGGCAGAACCTCTGGTACACGTTCACTCCCAACACAGGGAACACTGGAGGTAAGGCACAGCACATGAATGCTGTCTCAACCCAGATATCTTCTCTTGGTCTCCTCACCTGTGCATACCCTATGCAGAGTGGTGTATAATAACGTGTGGGACTCCTACATGTAATCCCTTCACGTATACATGGTGAAAAACACATGCAGGCTGAGATGTATGTAAACCCATACATTGAGGTGGGAATCAAGAGGCCCTGTAGATGTTGTTGAACTACAGCTTCCATCAGCTCTAACCACCATAATCAACGCTGAGAGATAATGGAAACCCCAGTGTAACAACATCTGGAGGGGTATAGAATTCCCACTCCTTGGTGCTGTTTACACAATGAAAATGTAGTGAGATGAATTCGTGTTGATCCTTGGTAATTCACACGTCCTGTGTTACGGTCTCGAGCTTTTCGGAAGGGGGGGCCACCTTTTATCCCTCAACCTGCAGGACTTTCTGCCCCACAGTTTGTCCCATGTTTTTAAAAAAGTCACGGGAGGATGCAGAAAATTGGATATATGAACAAGTCGGGGCAAAATATCTCGGGAGTAGTGGTGGCCGGAAATTGAGGTGGCCAGGGGCGGGCACATATCCTGAGAAGGAGGGTTCAGTCATCCTCCTCGTCCCCTGCTTTTTTTTAAAAAAAAAATGGATTCTTTCACTGGCAATCTCAGCAGAGGCTTGTGCTTTTCTTAAAGGCTTGTGTCCCTGTGCCAGCAACCTCCATTTAAAGGGACATGTTCTCTTTAAATGGATTCTCTTCCCTGCACCAATGAGGCTTGTGTCCCTGTTCTTTTCCCCTCCCCATCTTCTCTCTAGGCTGAAAGCAAAGCATGTGCTCGCTGTGTGTGTGTGTGTGTGTCTGTGTATCACTCCACTGGGCTGAAAGCAAAACAGGGGCACACGTGGGTGTGGGTGGGTGTCTTCAAGCTGCCTAAGTGGCTTTGCAAGTTCCTTCCTCTGAAATATAGCCTATAGCCTCCCGGTATTCAAGAGTGATTCTTGTGGGTTCTTTAAGACAAAAGTTTTATTTTGCAGTAGCCTCTGTGGATTTACAGCCAAGGCAAGCCCATCAGGTGTTGTTGTTTTTTTTTAAACAGGAATTGTGCAGAGGGGGTTGCCTTCGCTGCTTGAGTAAACATATGTGTCAGCCAATAGCATTGCTCATGGTGGGAAACTCCATAGGAAATACGTCACCAAGGTTGTGAAAAAACAAGTAATCGCATCCTTGACTGACAGCTAATATATATATATATATATATATATATATATCCAGGAACCTTTCCCCGTGTAAACAAAAAAAACCACAGGATACTATGTCTCGGGATCTTGCTTTTGTCATGGAAAAGGCTGTCGTGTAAACAGCTATCCCCGGGATATTGCTCATCTAGGGACAAATCGTTTAAACAACAAGGGATAAACTCAGGATCAGGAAATCCTGTTTCTCCCCGTGATACAGGCAACTGACTTCAAGGAAAGAATTCTGTGACATGTCCTGCAGTTTTCAAGTGGAATGGTTGGCCAACATTTCAAAAGCTGCATTTTAATGTATATTTTTCTTTAAAGCACAATGGAATACTCATCCCCTCCCAGTTCCTTAATTCACTGAGTAATTAAATTCATGAAGCCCGCCAGAAAGCATTTATTCAAATTTATAATCTAACCAGTTCCTTCATTTCAAGACAAGCAACTGCACACTCAAATGCATGCCTAAATAGCAAGTCCTTGTCAATTTAGAGAGATCAGCAGGCTTGAGCTTTGATGAAACCTTCCAAAGCTAAAGGGCAAGCAAAACAGCCTCTTTATGTGCCCTCAGTGTTACTGGCACTCCACACTTGGCAACTGAGAGAGAGCATTACCAAGAAGCTGTATGAGACATTTAACATATAATCTGTAAGTATGCTCACAGATGAGGAAGGGGGAGAGCAAATGAGAAGTTCTTGTGTTCAGTTATCAGTTATTCCAAATCTTCTGTCCTATAGGGGTTGGTGTGTAAATTCTACCAACCTTAGGATACAGGAAAGCCAAGATTATTAACTCTGTGGTATAACAGGAACAGCATCTGGAAAAATTACTGTTTTGGACTATAGCTCTGTAACTATTTTGGACTATAGCTGGGGGATTCTGGGTGCTGTAGTTTAAAAAAAAAACCCAAGCGCTGATTGAAGTATGTTGAAAACCTTGTAAACTAGAGAAAAATCCTTGACTGGAATGAGTTGGGGTGTTCTCCTCCCCCCCCCCCCCCCCCGCTTCAGGAGAGGCAGCATAGCTTGTCTGTCTACTTCTGAAACAAAGATATTTATTCCAATGTTGCTGACAGATGGGGAAGTACACATTGTCCAGAGATAAATACATTTTTACAGCATTATGTGAGTCTCCATGTAGATAAGCAACCATACTTTCATGCCCTGAAAAAGAAACCATGGTTTTAAAAACAAAAGCAAGATACTGTACCATCGTCATAATTAGGATGATGGGAGTTCTGTCATCTTAGGTAAAACTGCCAATGGCCCCCACCAAACCTACCTTTGTGACTGGCAGCACCCTGACCAAAGTCCTTCTGAGGCACTGCAAATTCAAACTCTGGGAAATGACATCTGGCAGTGCATACTTGGTTATGGGGTACCTTGAGAACAGGTGGCTGGAGAAACCCCTCAAGGTCCTGCCACAACTGCTTGTCCCAAGCTACCCTGAGACTGAGATGCATGTCAAATGCCAGGACTCCAATCTCCAGCACCCCAGAAACATTTCAGTTGGGATGCTGCCAAGCTGTGAGGGTGGGTTGGGGGGGTTATATTTGGTCGTTTGTGACTGTAAATGTGACTCTCCAGCAGTTAGAACATTGTATGTCCAGCGTAGGATACCATACTTGCTGCATAGGATACCAGCCCAAGATTTCTAAAAAAGTTTCAGAATTATTCTTGACATAGAGAATATGCATGTGTGTTAATCTGTAACTGGCCTTAACCATTAGACCAGGGACAGGAACCAAATTTTACCTCTGTGCCCCTTCCCCATAGGCTGCATTAACACAAAATAAAGCTAAACAAAACTTCTGGTCATTTCCAGTTTTGTTTTACTTTTGTTTATTTTCTGCTTCACTTATTTGGCAGGGGTTTTTTAAATTTTGGAGAGTTGGAGGATTATGGGAAGCACGTAGTGCCCAATTTTGGCGTGCTTTGTTTGTGGTGGTTTGGGGGGCAAATTTTTACCATATTATTTTAATTTTGAGGCTTTGGGGGGGGGGTCCTGGGGAACACTGAGGGACTTCATGAGCCCCTTTAGCCATATTCCCCCTCCACACACACACACTTGCAAAGAGATACTACATCCAACTGGAATCCATGGCAATCACACATGCAGCTGCACTGGTTACACTCTTGGGGTTTGGTTCTGCTTTTCCAGGGTATAGTTTGATGCTGTGCAAAAACCCAGAAAACTGAGTTAACCAGATAGCCATACAGAACACAAACAGGCACACACAAATACAAACAACAACAGCTCTTCATTTCTGAAAAAGCTGTACTCATCCTGAACAGTGGTATTTGGTGGTGTGGGTGGGTAGCCTCTGGTTTACTTGTGTTAACTGGCATCCTGCTGATTTAGAGGGAGGGAGATAAAGGAGAACTCAAGCTCCAAGAAAACTGGAATGGTAGAGCAAGTGCTTCATTCACATTTTACAACAGGCTCAGCACAGACAGCAGGAAAAACTAGCTGACCACGGATGTTATCCAAACTGTGCCCCTGAGAGACAACAATGTAATGCCAAGAGCGGTGTCCAACATCTGTACTTTTCAGCATCTTTCATGAGGCTCCCAGAAAGGGCAAATTATTTCATTTTCAGTAGTGAGCTCCCTCTGATATTAACACTTGTTGGCACTGAAGGTATGATGCTACACAAGCGATTGTCACTTGCCCACAATTCAGTTTGTGGGCATTTCCCAATGTTTCAAATACCCTCTAATACCTCTAAGCAGAGCACTGCCATGAAATAGGACCAAATGTCAAGTTTCCCAACTCCTTGCTGGAAGGCACACTGTGTGTCTATGTGTTTGAACAATGTGCTGTTTACTGAAGCAGAGGAGAGTAGAAGAAGGATCACTTTGATAAAGGGATATACATGAAGCAGGGGATGGGGTGGTGGAGAGAAACCTTACTTATGTTATTTATCAACTAGCTTGCTTGCATTGTTTATCTGGGTGCAGGAGAACTGGCTCCCTAATGACAGAAACACTTGTGGAGGGTGGGGGGAGTCTTCAGTGAGTGAGTCACTGCTGCGTATTCCCCGTTAGAAAAATACACAGCTAAACACACACTATGGTTTGGTGTTATGCAAAAGGACATCACGGATCTTCCAGCTTATTAATGCACCACTGCCTCTCCCTGAGTGCTCTCTAATCGGGGACTTCTGACACTGTTTTTGAGACAAATCACAGTTTGACTCTATGTCTGAAAGAGCCAAGTTGTGGTTTGTGCTGTTATCCTTGTTATCTGCTCAGATGTCAAGGCAAACAAGGATTTGCTAGTAGGTCTGGGTCAGAAGTCCTGGGTTTGGATGCAGAAAATAAGTTGGGTGGAAGAGGGAGGTGCATAAAGAACCCTCAAACCCATTGATGCTTCTTTCTGTACAGCCATACTGTGGTTTTGGCACTATGTGTGAAAGGAGCCCTTCAAATTTTACAATTTTTTTGGAGCCTTCTTATTTCAAATGTGAGCAACATATACATATTTTAGAAGACCTTCCCTATAATGCTTGAAACATCAGTTAGAAATGCTGATTTCCCCCTGCCCCATGTCAAGGCATGGCTTCAAGTGGGGGGAAGGGTGGGGGAGTTCTGTGCTATTTGGGGATATGTTGGGGTTTTCTTGTTTTGGGGTTTGTTTGTTTTTGTTTTTGTTTTTTTGGTTTTTTTGCCTTTTAGGATGAAACAAGGCCAGCATATCTATGGCCCACTTCAGCCAAAAACTGCTCAGATCACCACATGGCTATTTTAACATATGAATCTGCTTACCACTTGGATGGTAACAGGGATAGGGAAATCCATACTGCCCAAATGCCCCAGGATTTACAACAGGCCACATCAGTTCAGGAAATGCTTTTAAAAATTCAAAAACTAAATTGGAAGTGGCCAGTAGTCCACTTTAGGTTTGGTTTTATTTTTAAAAGGAGTAGGGATTAGGAGGGGACTCTGCCCTGTTTGCTGGGTTATATGTGTGTGCCCTGTGCTGAGGAGTGGGGAAATGTGGATTTTTTAAAAAAAAGATGCAGAAGGCAGCAAGAACCACAAAAACTGTTTCGGGAAGAGGCTGTGTACAGACCAAAAGCTGCATTTTGCCTACCATCAGTGTAGAAAAAGACCTGTGACATATTGTTGATCCCCAAAGAGGAGTAACACTCAGGCAGCAACTTGTACCATGGTCCATCTAACCCACTTGGAGGGGTGATTTTAAACATTAGGACAGCCATGCAGAATCCTATCCACACTGAAGGTTTTGTTTTGTTTTGTTTATAAAGCCAGGCTCCTTAGAGCAACATCTGAAACATCCCTAACAGCCTGCAGAGTAAGTATGTGGTTTAGGACTAAGGCAATCATCCTGACATTATTCAGCCTTTGATTTTGTTATGAGATTCATGGCATTTGAGTACCAGTCATAAAACACTGAAGCCTATCAGGTTTCTGCTGCTATTTCTTCATCCAATCTTGACTGAATGGGGTTATCCCTACAACTGGGTGATCTTTACACAGTCAGTTCCCCTGAGGTAACAACTACTGAAGTCACTTCAGTCTCCAAATTCTTTATGCTGAAGGGATAAACTGGGGAGTGAAGAAGGCATCCAAACAGTCAACAGCCCCTAGCAAGATCTGGGCAATGCTACGCTAATTCCTTTTCAGCCTCAGAGAAATGTAGCTATAAGACTATGTGAGATTTTGGGTGTTCACAATTCTGTTGAGGGGCACATAGCCATATGAATGTGCAACCTACCCAATCCCTGGATTGTTGTTCCTATTGAACTTTAAAATCCCATTCCTACAAGGAGAGTGTATTTGAATCGGAGAGGGGGGGACACAAACAAACATTTTCCAGAATCCAGTGCAGCACTGAAAGGAGAGCTAACTGAATGTTAAAATTACACTTCAAACCTGGGCAGAGTGGGGATGGCAAAACTGAGCATCCATCTCATCCACACAGAAAACAAGAGTTGATACCAATTATCACTTCATCATATTCTAGTCCTCTGATGTTCTCCCCTACCCACTAGGCTCCAATTCACACTGAGGTATGTCATGTTGTTCTAACAAATTCCTTTCCACTTCTGTAGCTTGCAAAAGAGCAAACCTCACACTTCCATGGGGAAAGGCTTCCTCTTTCTTAAGTCACTGCAATGAAATCATCTGTTAATCATGAAGCCTAGATGACTGGTCTAACTGGGACGGATTTCTGAGCACTAGTGCCAGGGAGGGATAAGTTTGGACTTCATGAAAGAAGCCAAAGCTTTGCCAGAATTCAAAACACTACAATATCTCACCCTCCTCTACTATGAAATATCTAACACCTTAGTGGCCTCAGTCAAAGGGTGCTATGCTGATTTCATGGGGCATCTGCTCCTCAAAACAAACTATTATTATTATTAAGAAACATGTGTGGGTTTTCCCCCTTCAGTCATCCATCAAATCTGCAAATGATCCAGCCTTGAAATGGAGGTTTATTAAAAACCCTGTGTCAACTTTTATCACTGACTATGCTGCCCACAGGAACACTCCATTCTTACGATGTCTTCATTGGCTATTAATTGCTTGATCTACCCAGAAGCAACTTTGAACAAAGGGAAACACGGCTGGAACTGTAATTTTAAAATCACAGCACAAAGAAATGCCTCCCACCATCCTCCCAGTTGCTTTCTGACATATCTTTTCTGCCTCTCTATTAACAGGCTCTTTACTAGCTTCAGCCTTTTAAAAATGGCTTCAATGCAGCTATCACTAGAAAGCAGTCACAGTGTTTACATCTGGAAAATATGAGACAGACTCCCCCCCCCCCAACACACAAGGATTCTCTCCTCTCCCCGACCCCAATGCTCCCTTCCTGGCCCTGCAATGTTACTTGCTCTGATGACTGGATCACCATAGCAACTGGACTGGTGATCATCAACCCTGTGGGATTCTACTTACCGTAAAGGTGGTTTCCTTGTTCTGCTTCCGAGTAGGTGATGGGGACCCAGGACTCTGAGGAGAAAGGCAAGAGGCATCATCAAAACTGCACTCCACATCCGACATAGTATTATTTTAGGGGAGTATGTGTAGTGAGGGTGGATGTGGTGAGGTTAGTGCTGTTGCATGCAAACCAAATTTGAGGTGAATCCCCCTCCTTTCTCTCTTGTTCTCTGCCTTAGTCTTTTCCTATGTCCAGAGGTGTCATAGCCTGATAGCTGAACTCTTGCATGAGAGACTCTTGCTGCTGTGCTCACGAAAACAGCACACAAGCTCTTTGCAGCCAGATAATTCATCCGAAACAGGGTGACACCTCCCCTTCCAATCAGTGCCTAGCTTTGGAGTTAACCCTTCGACTGCGTGCCAACTCCAAAACAGGGATCCTTAAAGAGTTAGTGGGAAACTCCACTTCTATTTTGTGTTCAGCAGCATGCAGCTTGGTTGGTGTACATGAAACCTATAGCTTGTTTTGCTATAGGTTCAGATTGCAACCAGAGACATCTCTTTCACTCCCCACCCCCATCTCCCCATCTTTCATGGCGCTAGAAGTGAGCAGGAAGTCTCTGTGGTGATGTTCCTAAGACAGTGCAGGTGTCCCTAAAGGCTTCTTTTATTACTTCCATCTTCAAATTACTGAAAGCATCACAGTCCATTGCCTTTATCAAGCTGACAGCAAAGAAATGACCCAAAACAAAAGTGTAATATGCAGTGTACTTTATCAAGGGGTCAGAAGACACATGGTTTAAATATATATTTGGCAAGCTCTTCAACCTGACGCTACTCTGCTATATTCTTAACCGTAACCCTCCCACCATTATTTATGAAGCATTTGTAGTCCTTACCATGGTACATCTCAGGAAATAACCCAAAAGCATGCATACCACCTTGTTCACCAGTGCACGGAGCAAACACAATGCAATCAAACATGCACAGACACACTCACACACACCAAGAGTAAAGAGGGCCTATAACAACCTCATCTTGGAAGAATCCCACATGGCTGTCTCTGACAGGTAACAATCACCTCAAGTCTCCTTTTAAAACAGGGATGGGAATCAGGCAGCCCCCCAGGAGTTGCTGGACTGCAAGCAGTCCTAGCCAGTATAGCCACAGTGAGGAGCACTGGGAGTTGCAGTCTAATAACATCCGAAGACCTGCATGCTTCCCACCTCTGCTGTAAAACTACAACACAAAACTGCACAGTTATAGGAGATGCCACAGTTCCACTGATGGAGCCATCTCTACCATAGCCCAGTCTATCCCTGCTTTGGTAAAACCTGAACACATGGCACCCTGCTTTTGTCTCTATGCTCCCTGCAGACAGGCATTTTGTTGCTCTGCTTTTTCTTTTAAAAAGTCCTTACATAAGTGAAACAGCATCTCTCACCAGGCCTCCTCTCCTATTCTCTTTAACTCAAAGGATGTTTCTTGCTGATCTAGAATCTGAAAATAAGCCCACTTCTATAAAAATGTCCTAATGCTGACAAGGTTGGTTTTGTTTTGTTTTTTTAAATCTTTGTTAGCATTAGTTGTCAGTGCAGAGCAGAAAAACTATGCCCAAACAGCAGGATGGCACTGGTCCAGCAACTACATGAGAGCTGACTGCTACCTCTAGTGGGAAGAACTATGTAATGAAAACTCTAATCATTACCCTCCCCTTGCTAAAAGAAATGGGATTCTGTTTCTGGTCACCTTTGAGTCCAATCTATAAGAAAGAATTTGCTTTAGAGCTACTCCACACCCCTCTGTGCAAGGTGCTTTCATGCTCAATAAACCGTTAGGCTCAGTAGCAAATCTCCGAGCTTCCAAACAGTCAAATTGCTTCGTTTAACACAAACACTCTAAATTACTTGGATCATTTTCTTTATATCAAATTAGCCAAGAGCCCTTGCATTTCCTTGATTGCCCAGCTCCAAGCCTTCCACCTGACCCACTAGGTCATATCCCTCTTCCCCAGTGAGCACCACTGAGTAATATTTATTACTCACCTGAGTAACATGTAGCTGCTCTAATGACAGGCCTGCTGTCTGTTCAAGCAGCCAGTTGTGAACATGAGGTCTACACGCAACATATATGAGTTCGGAGAGAACTTCTACCTGGGCTCATCAACATATATGAGTTCAGAGAGAACTTCTACCTGGGCTCATCAGCTACAGTCTTTGTAAGGGCTGGCAGCAGGCTGAACCCTTGCACCAAGGCAAAGCCCTCTTGGACACAGGATCCCAAGCAGACCATCACTGGTGGGCAGCAACAGGGACTAAGGTAAAAAGAGGCTAGCCTGGTCCTACCATAAGGGAGAGGGAAGCAGCCACCTCAAGCATCTGGTTTTGTTAATGTGAAAGACTAGGAATATATCGAGTCATCCTCATTTATTTTTATGTCGGGGAGAAGCACCCATGGGATTTTCTGCCTCAGTTGCCTCTCTTATATTTATTAAGTTCCCCAAACCACCTTCTCTAAGAAGGAATTGGGGACAAAAGGAGGAAACTTGATTCCGTACCTAGAGAAGAGTCTTGTAGGTTTTTGACTCATTCATATTTCTAATAATAATAATAATAATAATTTTTAACCCCCCTCTGTTAAAAACAATTGAGGCGGCTTACAACAGTTAAAATACAGACTAAAATCCCTAAGCCCCACCACCCACCCCACCCACCCCGATAAAAAGATGTGTTCCATGCAACATGGATAAAAAAACAAACAAAAAACCCAAATGCAAACTATTTTATAGTGAATCTTAAAAAAAGAAAGAAAAAAAAGCATTCAGCAACATTAAAGATTTAAACATTGCCAAGTAGTAGAAATCTAAAATTCTCATCTGTGAGTAGAACCTTTTTTTTTTTTTTTTTGGTGGCAGCACTCCTAGGGGGTGTGGGGAGGGGGGGAGGATAAAAAGATCAGGGAAGAAGAAAAAGCCTCAGGGACCACACAGTCTACAAGGCCAAGATACCTTTTTCAATCAAGTTCTTAATGTTCTCAGATATGACCTGCTGACTCAAACACAGCTCAGCAGACTGAAAGTGGCAACTTTTTCAGAACCGTCATCATGGAACAAGTAACTGTGTTAATCGCTACAAGCTTTCTCATCTGACAGATTGCCACTTTTTTGAGCGAGTTCACAAAAAAACGATTCACACATACACATATATCTCACTGACTGAGTTCTGAGAGGCAGCAGCTAGAATGTCGTGGCTTGTACAGTTGGGAGTTCAGGTTCAAAGTCCCACGCAAGATTTGGAAATGTTCCTCTCCCCTTGCTTCTTCTTTTTTTTTTTTCATTTTCTTTTTTACTATACCTCCCAGAATTCTTCAGCTGGAAGGGCCTTGACCATGCTGGTTTGGGCATCCTGAGATTTATCGTACAGAAAGGAACATTTCCAAGCTCTGACCACACTTGGTTGTCTTGAGAAAGTTGTTGTCTATCTGCCTAGCAACTTTCACAGGGCTGGTATATGACTGCTAAGCTCTACTGAAGTCTCTGGAGGAAGGGTGGGATGAAAGTAAAATAAATGCTGTGAACTGCAAACACAGATGGAATATATTGTGTTCGAGGTGATGTCAGCTGATATGGAAATTTTGTTTGAGGTGTTTGATCTATAATCACTGTTTCACACACATCCAAGTCAGCTCTGCATATTACACTCAAGTCATGAGCACAAGGTGTGTGAACTTTCCCGGAGAACATGTTTGGTCTAAACAGCATTACTTTGAAATGTGTTAATGCAGTACAGAAAATGGAAGGCAGCTACTTTGAAGAACAACAACACACCTTAGCCAATGTAGCACTTTCAGTGAAGGTACAGACACAGGAAACGCAAAAATCAATTTGAAAATCATTTGTGCAATTGGCCTACATGATTCTTCCTTCCTCAGTACGCAGGGAACAGGGAAGACACAGTATCAAATGAGCATCAGCATGTTATGGATGAGGTTCAAGTTCTCAATTTACCATTTTGAATATACTTCTACAACCTGAGGGAGAGATTCACATCCTTTTCCTTCTCATAGCCACACTATGAAAGCTAGATTGCAGATGAGGTTAAGAGAATAATTCCCAAAGCCACTTGAAAGCTCATGGCTTTAAAATAATCACATTTGTGAAGTTGAAGGCTTTCACGGCTGGCATCCATAGGTTTTCTGGGGGGTGGGTGGGTGTTCAGGCTGTGAGGCCATGTTCTGGAAGAGTTTATTCCTGACCTTTCACCTGCATCTGTGGCTGGCATCTTCAGAGAATGGTTGGGTAGCAGTGTGTGTGTGTGTGGGGGGGTTATATACTGTGAGCCCCTGTTGGAGAGGATATGTAAATTTGTGTATTTGAATGGCTAGTTTCTGGGTGGAGATATGCAAGGAGGATTAGTGTCTGTTTGGCTAATGGTCCATTGTCTGCTGGAAATCACCCTGTCCCTGGGTGGAGTTCATTTGCATGTGCTGAGTTTTGATTTTAGTGTTTTCAAGACTGGTAGCCAGATTTTGTTTACTTTTTGGGGTTTCTTCTTTCCTGTTGAAGTTGTCCAGGTGTTTGTGGATTTCAATAGCTTCTCTGTGCATTCTGACATGGTAGTTATTGGCCTGGTCCAAAATTTTGGTGTTTTTAAATAACATTTTGTGTCCAGGTTGGTTTATAACATGTTCTGCTACCACTGATTTTTCTGACTGGCCCAGTCTGCAGTGTCTCTCATGTTACTTGATTCGTGTTTGTACACTGTGTTTAGTGGTCACAGCTGCATGGCATGCAGTAAACTCCTGTGGCTGTGAGAGGGTCTCTTACATAAGAACCACTAAACACAGTGTGCAAACATGAATCAAGGAACATGAGAGACACTGCAGACTGGGCCAGTCAGAAAAATCAGCGGTAGCAGAACATGTTATAAACCAACCTGGACACAAAATGTTATTTAAAAACACCAAAATTTTGGACCAGGCCAATAACTACCATGTCAGAATGCACAGAGAAGCTATTGAAATCCACAAACACCTGGACAACTTCAACAGGAAAGAAGAAACCCCAAAAAGTAAACAAAATCTGGCTACCAGTCTTGAAAACACTAAAATCAAAACTCAGCACATGCAAATGAACTCCATCCAGGGATAGGGTGATTTCCAGAAGACAATGGACCATTAGCCAAACAGACACTAATCCTCCTTGCATATCTTCACCTAGAAACTAGCCATTCAAATACACAAATTTACATATCCTCTCCAACAGGGGCTCACAGTATATAACCCCCCCCACACACACTCCTACCCAACCATTTTCTGAAGATGCCAGCCACATATGCAGGTGGAAACGTCAGGAATAAACTCTTCCAGAACACAGCCTCACGGTGCGGGGAAAAAAACATGGAAAACCTATAATCACATTTACTTAAACACAGAAGGAGTCTGAAGACTATGTTCTTAAGAATACCCTGGCTTTTCATAATTCAGTAACATCTGGTTGTCTTGTCTTGTATTTTCAGACATTCACCACCGTTGAAAGTTGAAACAACTTCAGAAGCTCACTGGGAGTTGCTAATGAGTAGTAATAAAAAATATAGCTGGAAGCTACAGTGAACACTATGCTGTAGTTTAGAAATGCTGTTGCAAAAATCAATCCAGGATGATCCTGGTGTACATGGAGCAAAACAGCAGTAAGCAAGACATCAACCAGGGCTGAATGCCATTACATACTGGACAGCTACACACCCCTTGCCATCATTGCTATACTATGTGAAACAATTACTGTACATATAAATCTCCAGAGTTCGTGGCCTAAAGTTCTAACTCATATTTCTGCAGAATAACTTGAACTCACCAACTTCTCTCAGTTTTTTTTTTTTTAAATAGCTGGTAAAGCAGGGTTTTGAAGGATTCAACCCTGCTTTTGCAAAACTGTGTGGGATTTATTTACAAGGCTGGACAGGGGTCTTGCATGATTGAAGAATGAATGCCTACATAATAAATAACATGTTTACAGTAATGTCCCATAGTACAAAAGCAGAGGATACTTAGTGTTAAGAAGTGACTAAATGGTGAAAATACTCCTCACATTCTGTGAGGAGAATACGGGCTGTCTTAATGGCATCCTGCATCGTTTTGCCATATTCAGAAGGAGCGGGGGCAAAATGTCATAAACTGTGAAGGGAAAGCCTTCACAAGTTTCCTAGGAGTTTTAAAAAAGCTCTGTGGGGAATGTGCATTCCCACTTGTTGGGACAAGCAATTTGATTTGAAACACTTTCCCACAGGAAAGGAAGTGCAAGCTGATTGGCTGGATGAGCATGCGGGTGGGGCTTGCTAACAGAGCAGGACTTGCTAACAGGGCAAGTGCCTGCTGCCATCATGTTGGATATCACTAAGGTGATAAAATGGGGTATTGTTTTTTCTTTTGTGCGTGTAAAGGCAAAATATTGCTTATGGGTACCATGGAAATAGGTTTTTTAAAAAAGTTAGGCAGTGGCAGATTTAAAAATGTGAGTAATTCACTTGCAGTCATCATCTTGAAGAGGGCATGTGAAGTTTATGGGGGCTGTAAGACATTAAGACAGGTCGCAGCTGTTGCAAATTGTCTTTACTATGGGTCACTCCATTTGAGGGGGAGGCTTGTATAGATGACCCCTAATGAAACATTGACAAAAAGCAATGTGCATTGCATGACGAGCCTGAGGATATCCAAAATGATCACAGATGGCTAAAGCTGAGTGAGATCAATACAAAATCTTGCTTTCAAGGATAAAAATAGCCAACAAATAGCGAAAGAGACAGCTAGTTCAGGAATAGCAGTCTTGAGGTTCACAGCACAAGCTCAGGCTCAGCTGTTCAATGATTACAATTCAATTTTTAAGTGAAGATAAGTCAGCTTCCTATACTTCCTCCCACTAGGATATCCACCAGTACTGTTTCCAAATAAATGCAAATGCACAAGAGAAAATCCTTCCCCAGTACTTACCTGGGCATCATTGCCAACTTTCCGCAGACTCATGTGGCTTGATTCTAGCTGGGGTACCAAAGTCCCTGGTATATGATACCCATTCACTGTAAAAAAAAAAAAGAAAAAAGAAAAAAAAAGAAACATATGGCTCAGAATGAGGGGGTGGGTTTTTGGGTAGATTTTTGGCATAAATTTTTCAACTTGTACTTGTGTGTATATGGTAATATACATGATCGTTATGTATAAGAAAATTACTAGATTTCACCAACTTCGGTTTAGATTCTCACCATTATTTTTCTTTTAAGTCTCTTTATGGGGGTGGCATTATTTTGGGCTGATATTATTTGTTTGTTTTCAATGGTCCATTTCAGAAGGGACACTGTTGTGACATGAAACACTTATTTAGTAACATAGCAAAAAAGCATCATAGAAAGAGAGGATAAATGACAGATCAGCAGGAAGAGATTCTCCGGATTCTCAACCCACTCGTCATTACAGGCAGGTGGTTGCACTAGTAACACATTGTTCAGAGCTGATTATTTTCAATCCATATTGTCAGTACGAGCTGAAGGCAGAGATGGCTTTGGGAAAGTGAGATGGGCTCTCTAGCTGTCATTTCACAGCTGATAGTATCTATTTTGTAGTCTCTCTCACTGCCAAAAACATAAGGACCTGAAAGGATCTAATGCAATGACTGAAAGCATGTTGTTGGCAGGCAAGAGGCAGCTCACAGGATGAAAAATTCAAATAGATAATCTTCAAGAGCCCTAATTCTTCTGGGGAAATGCCATTCCTCAGCTTGAAAGTGCAACTTCCCCTCCTTTACCAGGCAATGGAAACATCAGAGGTATTCTCCCAACTGAGACCGAATGCCACATAAAATGTTGAAGATCTGTATGTGATTTCTCTCAGGAAAACCAATTCACGTGATTTCTGGCTGATTTGTCACCTACCAGTAGGCAAGGAGTTCTTCTGGGTCACAGGGCTCTTTGGGGTCCCGGGCACGCTGCTCGGCCGCTCCCAAGTTGTCTCTGTTCCAAAATTTTTAAAAATAAAATAGATGTTAAGTACATACAGAATCGGCAAAAGATAAAAAGACATCCTTTCCTCCATCCCACCTTCCCTAAGCAATCACACAATGGATTATGGAATTCCCACCATTATTAGATTTTTAAAATTGCCTCCTGATCTGTGCTGCTTTCTATAGTGCTCAAAAAGGGATGCCAATCCTGCCAGACAGAATGGTATCACTTAAGAGTGGGCCCAGATGGGAAGCTTTCCCTTCAGGCCATCTTCACACTTATTGGAGGAAGTCGCGCTACCAACTGAACAGCCCCTCTGTGGTTCCTGACAGGTGCGTCAAATCAAAGCATGGCCCTGTCTAGACTGTGGGAGTCAGGAAAGTCGAAACAATGCACCTGATCTCCTGTATTAAAAACATTCCGTTGTTCCTTTAAAGCTCATTCTCAGAAAATACTTACTTTGAGCCATAGAATCAGTACTCTCCCTAGAGCCAAACCCCTGTGCCACTTTGTAAACCATGGCTCAGCCCTGGAATATGTGAAGTAAAGAGCAACTTCAAATCACACAAGCACACAGTTCCCTCACCACTGAGGCCCCACAACACAATGGCTAAATACTGAAACCTCTGAGATTCAGAGAAAGTGTTATCGAAGGCTCTCTCAGTACACTGAAGGTATACAGTAATACGCTGCTGTCCATCTGAAGAAATCACAGAGGAGCTGTTGACAGACAGCGTGTTTGCAGCCCAGCTCTTTTTTCTACTCCTTTGAAACATGCCTCTACTCGACAAGGAAATTTGCAAAAATGCCTCTTACTTGATGTAGCTGTTTCAATATTAAAAAGTAACATCAAGATTCTTCTTCAAGTTTCACAGCAATCCCAGAAAGCTTCACAACAAAATCTGGCCAGAAACAAGAATCTGGCTACTTGGAAATGATCCTCACACAACCAGTTTCTCTGGCAGTAGGTGGTGCTGTAACTTTGAATTAGTCTCAAGACTGCAGCTCAGTTCAGAAGCAGGACCACAAGATGCAAGGAGAGCTCAGCTGCTGTTCTGCAAGCAATGCAGTGCTGTGTTCATTTTATGACTGCAGGTAGAAAATGATTTGAAGCACCCATAGTATTTGACCTGAGAAGATATGTGCTGGCCGCTGCATACAGGTCAAGCATGTAGTACTGAAGGAAAAAAATGGCACTGCAAACTGCCCATTGAGTTATTTTTTTCCAAAAGCTTCATTGGGGGATGCAGCAGGAATGATTGCACAGGAAATGAGCTTGGGCAACCTAAAATCTCACAATGGCTTAAAAATCTACTTAAACACAACTTAAAAGTCTATTAAACACAAGGGTATGGTTTTCAAAATATTAAGACACATGTACCACTAGGAATGGGAGTGAAGGGTTGGTGGAAGAAAGAACTGCTGACAACAACATTGGAAAATGAAAAGAAGGAGAGAGAGAGAGAGAGAGCAAAATGTGGGCTGGGTGTGCATAAAAAGACTGTAAAAAAGGAATTTCTTTTTGTTAACTGAAGTACTGTATGCATTTTCTAATGACTGTTTTCTATAATAATAATATAATAATAAAATTTTATTTCTATCCCGCCCCTCTGCAACGCAATTGGGGCGGCTTACAATATAAAAACTCCATAGTCCCAGTACCCTAGCCCACCCCCCCTTAAAATAATATTAATAGTATTTCTGTATATTCCTCTTCCCTCTCATTCTAAAATGAAATGTGCATTTGTTCACCATTGGTACAGTAGTATCTTCAAAATTTAGAATGTCTAATAACTGAAAGTCTTTCTACAAGATTTTATATATGTTATTAATCAGTTTCTTGATTAGATCCCGGCCTCAGGAGCTGCGTCTCCTGGCCTCTTTTAGTCTTGCTGGCTGTTGATTTTTGTATTTGTTTTTTATGTGATTTTAGTTCAGGTGTTTTTTAATGTTATAGTAGTTTAATATCTTTTTGTGGGGGTGGGTGGTTCTTAGGGATTTTAGTCAGTACTGTTGTATTTTAATTGTTGTAAGCTGCCCCAATTGTTTTTAACAGAGGTGTGGGGTAAAAATAATAATTTTTATTTTTTATTTTATATAATTTTAAAATTTAATATATAATTTATAATATATAATATATAAAAAATTAAAATATAATTATTTTAAATAATTTTAAAATAAGAATTTAGATTGTCATTCTGTTTCTATTGCAGGAATTTGACTTTCCTCACACAAGTTAGTCTCCTTTTTCCAGAATTCCAAAATCTGAAATAATCCAAAATCCAAAATGTCCACATGTAGCTGAGATAGTGACGCCTTTGCTTTCTGATGGTTCAATGCACACAAACTTTGATTCATGGGCAAAATTATTTAAAATATTGTGTATAAAATTACCTTCAGGTTATGTGTATAAGGTGTATATGAAACATAAATGAATTTTGTGTTTAGACTTGTGTCCCATCTCTAAGATACCTCATTGTGTTCATGCAAGTATTCCAAAACCTTAAATATTCCAAAATACCTCTGATCCCAAGTATTTTGGATAAGGGAAATGCAACCTGTACAATATGCAACTGGGAGAATGCATCTCTCCATCAATATTATGAGTGCTGTGTGGAATACTGTTGTACAAGTATGCTGGGCACATTGGGATACTGCTCAAGGCATCCATTGGAAAAGACAGCAGCATTCTCTTTTCTCCACAATATCTTACTATAGAGCAACCTGTTGGACTTCTTATGTATATTGATTTGCATAAATAAATAAATAAATAAATAAAATGCTCTGTAGTTAACATGCTTCTGTTTGTCCCACCCTCTTTTTTCTTGGGCAGCCATCTTATTTTCCTTTCTAAACTGGTGAGTCAGGATGACTCTTTCTCCATCACCTCTTTAAGTTACGGTAAGTAAAGTTTTTGAGTTATTTAATGTAAAGCTGCATGCCTCCTTTTGTTATACAGTATTTAGTTCAGGGCAAAGCAATACATTTGAGTCACACCTCTAAACTGCCACTCTGCTGGAGGGAAGTTAAAAAAAAAAAGAATTTAACTTTTAGAGTTCCTAACACAGGGCAACTCTAACTCCCCACGGCATCCAATTCCTTACAATGTCCATGCTATTCTGTACTTTCAAAAAATAATAACAATAACGATATGCACTAATAAGGATATGCCAGGAACCTCAGTGACACCCTTCAATAAGACTCTTGTTCCATTTAAAGAAAGTTATTTGAAAGCTCCTTTTCCCCAGGCATAAATCTTTAGGAACTGCTGTATGATAACTATGGATCTCTATGATGAGGAGAAAAAAATTCTCTCCAGGGACCCCCAGCCACACTTCACCTAAACCCCTTTGGGCAGAGGTGCCACAGATCAAGCACAGAACATTAGAATTCCAAGTATCTAGTTCCATTTTCACTAAGCTATGATCTTTGCCCTACTGAGCATGTGAGCAAAGCTTCCAACTCACCTAATTATGTTTGTATGGGATATTGATGACCAACCCCAAAATAACGAGACCAGACC
This sequence comes from Gambelia wislizenii, assembly GCA_030847615.1. NCBI lineage: Eukaryota > Metazoa > Chordata > Lepidosauria > Squamata > Crotaphytidae > Gambelia > Gambelia wislizenii. The sequence continues at coordinate 189,893,380 of JAUMIR010000002.1, read as the reverse complement.
AAGGAATTGACCTAAAACTATTTAAATAAACTGCAGATGAGCAAAAGAGGGGAAATGACCTGGTGTTGGTCCAGCTGAAGCCAGTTGTCAACCTAGTGACTACCTCCTCAGCCTTCCCTTGGGCAAAACACCTGACCCCAAGGGCAGTCCCAATTAATGTGGGTGCTTCCCCACCGGTTGTATTCTGGAAAGGAAAACTCAGGTTTCCCCCTCCCAAGCCCCAAGACTTTATAAGAGAGATCAAACACCCAAGGGCAGACTCCTTCCCCACCTCCCAGGTTGCAGAACCTGTGGACGCAGTTTCAGAGCCCAACACTTCACCAAAAGGATGTCAGGGTATACACCAACTATAAAATTCTTCCCCTGTTACCAGAGGTGAAAACCTATTTAAAAACCCCACCAGAGGATATCAACCCCAGTCCCACGGATACAGCATGGGGTAGGCAAAATAAAAATAAAAATAAAAACATTTTAAAAAATTTTTAAAAACAGGCAAAGGGGGGGGGATTTCCTACATGGCCCTGAAGTGACCAGATGGACTCATACTGCACAGAGGGAGGGTAGGTTGCAAGAACCAGGAGAAAGAGGCACACAAGGGGGCAGCTGAGGTTTAAGAAACCTCTGCCTCTGCCCCCTCACATGATCTACTTGGCACAAAAAACCACCAGGTGCAATGCATCTTGGTCTCTCTTTGGGGAGGCCATCAAACAGCCCCCTCCCCTGCAGCACTCTCTGGCCACACAAGTACGGGAACTCATTATACCTCTGGCACTGAAAGCAAGAACAGCAGTAAAGGAGACCCATCTGAAAATGCTCTAAGAAAGGGTGGGAATCATGTAGCCCTCCAGATGTTACTGGGCTGCAAGCCGTGGTTGCCCTAGCCAGTATAGCCAATGGTGAGGAATTTTGGGAGTTGCAGTCCAAGAACATCTGGAGGGTCAAACAATTCTCACTCCTGCTCTAAGAGATGATTCATAAACCCCCCAGGGTCAGAGGGCATTTTTTTTTACCTTCCCAAATTACACCACATTTGTGGTGGACAGCTCATCATTAAGACATTGTGAGGGCATTGTGAGTCATGATAACACTGCTTAGCATTCTTACATTGGGAACAGCTGTGGTTCATTTGCTCCCTTTTGCTTAACTTTTCACTTCAGTTCCATGATTCAGGTGACCAGTACTCAATCAGTTTAGCCAGATACACCAGTCAGACATAGGACAATCAAGTAAACTGACCCTAAATATCATGTTGCCAGACATGATGCACTTCTAAAATACTATGCCTTTTTTCCATGACTGCACCCATTTTCCTTATATAACTATCACTATGATGCATTTCATCTGCAGTGCCACCCTTTTCGACAATGCTAGCAGTGCTCTGAAGCATATGCAAGCCACCTGTCATACATGTGCATATGTGTGTTTGCACTTGTGTGTGTGTGTGTGTGTGTGTACTTTCTTCCTGTTTCCTACATCAGCCTAAATTGAATATTCACAATTTAAAAAGTCATTGCCCTCAATGGTGCAGAAATACTCTTGGCTCAAGTGTTCAAATGCAAATTATTAGTCCCTGCAGGTTTAAAGACAAAACAAAACAGCACCAAAGGCAGGCAATTAGCAAGTGTAATATTATTAATGCTATAATTTGCTTAGCATTCCATTTCCTATTTTGCTGTCTGAGTTAAGACTTTTATTTTAGGCTTGTTTGGAATGTCTCCTCAGCATTAAGATAGCAATAGTGAGTCATAAGGGATGGCAGCAGCTCTGAGAAAACACAAGTGTTTGATTAACATGTGCAAGCATTAGCACTTCATGTGTGCTTTTCATAATAGAAAAGGAGAAAGAGAAAGAAAGCACTGAATAAATCATACTGAAGGAGATGAGGAGGAATCCATACATTATTTCTCTTGAAAAGTGTTAGCCCAGAGTTTCAGACTTTTAGTACCAAGGGCATAACATACTTGCATGCATGTGTGTGTGCCTTCAAGTCTCCTGTCGACTTACAGCAACTCTGTAAATTTCAAGGATTTTCTTAGGCTGGGATTTTCAAGGATTTTCAGAGGTAGTTTGCCATTGCCTTCCTGTGAAATGCAGCCTACAGCACCTGGTGTTTGTTGGTGGTCTCCCATCCAAGTATTAACAAGGACCAACCCTGCTTAGCTTCCAAGATCAGATAGGTCTGGTGCTTTTAGTGTATTTTGGCTGAAGTTGTCTGGGAAGTTCAATTCACAGAATCAAAGAACAAACATGCAAAAGAATTAATAAAAATCATATCAGTTTGAGCAAACTTTCCATGAAACTCAAAAATACTAAGGATTTTTCAGAGTACAATTCTAATCAGAGAAATAAAGCTGAGTTATGCTAGAATTTTCAAAGGTGTATTTACTGAAAGAGAACAGCATAAAAAGTCTAATTAAAAAAAATGAGATTGGCTAACGGCACTATGTACTGCTACTATTGACAGAGAATACATGCATGCAGTGGTTAATTAGAGATCCTGATTTAAGGAGCAAAAACACCAGTGGCTTTAAAAAAAACAACAACAACTAAGGCTTTATTGTAGGAACTCCATTCTAAGATAGGAAAATTACTCAGGGTGCTATCCTAAGCTAGCTACATCTTTAGGGAGGGCTGAGAGAATTCTGGGTAGGAGAAAAGGTAGAAACATCCCTAAAAGTATCAGTTTATATCACAGGATAGCTAGACAAGCGGGGAGGACTGTGGGTCACTCAAACTATCTAACCCTAATACTACTGCCCACTCTGAAGCATTCTTGACTCTTCAGTGCTGAGCATTGTTGCACTTCTAACAACTATGACACTTAGAAATTGTAAAGGCTTTCAGATTTTTCAGATTCCCAGCTATCACCAAGGGGAAATGCAAGGAGTGAGGGAGGTTTGGTCTCATAAAGGTAGACCTCATTATGAAATGAGGCTGAAGAAGTGTGCAACCAATGGTCCTCTGAGAGCAGAAAAGGCCCAAAGGAGGCAATATAGGGTATGTAAGTAGAGGCTGTGGATCCACAGGAACCTATGCCCTTCTGTTCTCACCATGGCTCCCATGTGGTTTATTTCCCTCCAGCTGGAATTAATGAGTAAGAAACTAGAAGGAAAAAAGAACGAAAGAAAGAGAGAGAGAGAGAGAGAGAGAGAGAGAGAGAGGGAGGGAGAGACTCATTCTCGGAATGGGTGAAGATGTTCCCTTCACATCTTTTCCTTTGCAAGAGGACAGTTAGTGGGCTACAGGGAAAAGCAATACCTTTGCCTCAGATTCTCTCTCCCCCATCCCATAGGACTGTTCTGCTATTGTGTGCAATGATGAATCCATCCATCTACTAAGTAGCCAAACATATTGCTTCTCTTTCGATATAACAGAAGTACATTTACTTTCTGGGCTTTTTCTCTTCAAAATCCAATTTTCTTCTTTCCTGCATGATAAACACTGGAGTCAACATACTGTTTTTAAGCCATGATAACAAAGCTTTCCCTTTGGTTTGCAACCATGTTGATCTTCCTTCCTTCCTTTCTGCCCCCTTTTCATATTTAGATACTTTCAATGAGATTACTGTAATGTACTATACATGGAACAGCTTCATACTGGAGGAGGTTGACTTTTCCAGTCCTTTATACTTGAGAAGGCAGTCCTTCAGCACTCACTTCAAGCTGTTCAGGACTTTATGTATAGTTAAAGACAAGCAGCTTGAATTGAGCTTGGAAACAAACTGGAAACCAGTGAGTTGCTTCAGGACTGGTGATCTAAAGCATGTGCTGGACTGGCTGTCACACATTTTGCACTAGCTGTCAGCTTCTAGATGTTTTTCAAGGGCAGCCTCATATACAGTCATTACAGTAGTCTAAATGAAAGGTTATCAATTTTCATTCTTTCCAAAATATGAACCAAGTTGTCCTATGGCACTGTTCTGCTGTCCTTTAGTAAGAGCCAATCAATATCTTCACTAACTGCTTACTATTTTCTACAAAATTTATTAATTTTAAACTGGCACTCAGAACTACAGTACAAATTGTACCACAGAAGCAGTGCAATACATCCAGCAGCTGTGGACTGGTGTCGTATTTCCAATGTTTGGGGAAATTACATCAAACTGCATTTCATTAATATGTAACAAAATCATGGTAATTCTACTTTGAAAATTTCTTTTTTTTAGGCCTTAGTGCTAATTATCTATACATTCTTAACCTTTATAACACATAGTCAGTAGGAAAACACTATGGTGATTCAAATCCAGACTGTTTGGAAGAAATACATTTTGACTATTTTTAATACAGCTCTTGAGCTATAATTGTTTTCGAAATATTTACCTAAAACCAGAATTTTCCTTTGCCCCACGTTGTTGTAAAATTACTGCAGGGAATCAGATCTCACACGCACACTCTGCCCAAAAGAAAGCCTTGTATTTTTCATGCTTTTTAGAAAGAAACTATTCAGCTGGACCATCCTTAATTCTTACACATGAAATGATGAAACGTACTGGCATCCCTGAGTAGTTGTTATGTAACAGAAAATTCCCTGCCAACCCTGTGGTGTAACACTGCCATATACTGGCAGTTACTAATATAACAAGGCAGTCCACAATTACAGGAGTTCTGAGAAGAAGTCAATCAGTCTGTTTTTGCGGAAAAGTCTTGCGCACCTTTGGCATGAACACATATTTCTTAGGAAGCTAATACACACTGCACTAATCAATTGATTTGGCAGCTCAACATGATTATGGCATCACCGAATTATTTCAGCTGCTGCTTAAGTGCTAATGAACTCTGACAGGGACCACTATGCAGGATGGTATAATGCCATGAAGCATGCAAAATAAGGTAGTTAGAAAGAAAAGAATTCCTTAGAAGGGATGAAGGATTAGAATACTGGATTGCAGAAGATCCACCACAAGCAGTTCCAGGGGTCCTTCCATACCACAAACCTGTAGTACAATGATTCCACTTTAACTACCAGGACTACAGCGCATGGAATCCTGGGGTTTGTAGTCAGGTAAGGTGCTACAGCTGAGAATTCTAAATGTGACTCCCTAAACTACAAATCACAGGATTCCATTGGATGCTGTCATGATAATTAAGATGGAATCATAGCCCTATAACTGTATAGTGTGAAAGAACCTCAGGTGACACTGAACAGCTCCTAAGAAGAAGATATTAGTGGGATTTGATTAAACAACCCCAAATCCATTGAGGGAAGGGGGTATTTGCATTGATTAGGCAAGCCCCCTCTGTGAAGATGATCGCACCCCTTGTGGGTTGTGTAAGGATGGACACTGTACAAAAGCAGGGATCCACAGAGAGAGTGATACACACAGAATTCATTTGTCATCAAAGCTGTCCATACATGGACCATGAGGGAATTGCTAATTAGCGTGAAGAGCTGGCACATTTCTACTTTCTCCTCACATACTGGGTGAATCTGTGAGAAGAGTCACACACACATTTCTGCACCTGCACACACACACATACCCATTAAGAACATGAAGTCTAAGAATTCAAGGAGACACAGACTTTTTCCAGAAACTTCCTTCTGTTTCTGTGTTGTTTCCTTCCCCCACCACCCTCAACAACATGGGATTATAGTGGGGAGCTCTGTTATCAGAGGCGCTCATGGCTGCAATACAAGTACTGGAGTTTGCTTATGCAATGCAACCACAGTGGTTGAAAAGCACGCAAGCCTTTTCAACAAGACACCAGAACCAATGAACAAGCATGCTATTTCAAGAATACATTCATAAAATGTGATAAGCTGCCCAAACAGAGCTGCATAAACCTGTGAATAAAGTAAAAGCTTTTTTTAAAAAAATAGCAATAGCATTTATATTTCTATATCACTTATCAGTGCCAAAGCACTCCCTAAATGGATTTCAATGTGTTAGCTAAATGCCCCCAACAAGCTGGGTACTCATTTTATGGAACTACAGAAGGATGGGTGGCTGAGTCAACCTGTAGCCCTGTAGGAGCGAACTAATCCTCATAACTCAAAAAAATCTTCATATCTCATAGAATCATAGAGTTAGAAGAGACCACAAGAGCCATTCAGTCCAACCTCCTGCCATGCAGGAATACATAATCAGATCATTCCCGACAGATAGCCATCCAGCCTCTGTTTAAAAACATCCAAAGAAGGAGACTCCACCACACTCCCAGGCAGTGCATTCCACTTCTGAACAGTTTGTACTGTTCTTCCTAATGTTTAGGCGGAATCTCTTTTCCTGTAGTTTAAACCCATTGCTCTGTGTCATAGTCTCTGGAGCAGCAGAAAACAAGCTTGCTCCATCCTCAGTATGACACCCCTTCAAATATTTAAACATGGCTATCATGTCACCTCTTAACCTTATCTTCTCCAGGCTAAACATATCCAGCTCCCTAAGCCACTCCTTATAGGACATGGCTTCCAGACCTTTAACCATTTTGACCATCCTCCTCTGGACACATTCCAGCTTGTCAGATTCCTCTTGTATTGTGGTGCCCAGAACTGGGCACAGTATTCCAGGTGAGGTCTGACCAAAGCAGAATAGAGTGGCACTATTACTTCCCTTGAACTACTAGACGCTATACTCCTATTAATGCAGCCTAGAATCGCATTGGCTTTTTTAGCTGTTGCATCACGCTGCTAACTCATGTTCAGCTTGTGGTCCACTAAGACTCCTAGATCCTTTTGCATGTGCTGCCATCAAGCCAGGTGTCACCGATCCTATATCTATGCATTTCATCTTTATGGCTCAAGTGTAGTATCCTACATTTCTCCCTGTTGAAATTCATTTTGTTAGTATTGGCCCAGCTTTCTAATCTGTTAATGGCATTTTGGATTCTGATCCTGTCCTCTGGGGTACTAGCTACCCCTCCTAATTTTGTTTCATCTGCAAACTTGATATCTAGGGTTTTTTATAATTAATGTGTTTATTTTAGAGTATATATACCCTGCTCTTCAGCCACAAAGGCTCTCAGAGCAGCTTACAAATTGTTAGCAATAGCACTTACACTTCTACACTGCTCTACAGGGCCAGGCACTCTCCAAGCGGTTTACAATTGCCCCCACAAACTGCGTACTCATTTTACTGACCTATGGAAGGATGGAAGGCTGAGTCAACCTGGAGCCCTGTAGGACTGAACTCACAACGCTGTGGCTGCAGTACTAGCATTTAACCACTGCACCACCAGGGCTCCAGGGTTGATTTAATATCTCAATGTAACTACTATGCATATATTCCCAGTGTATAAAATAGTTGCAGGTCACACACACACCCCATATCCACAGGGGATACATTTCTGGATTTACCGTTTATAAGTGAAACTGCAGATAATAGCAAACCCTATTAAAATGAAGGATTTCCAGTTCAAACATACCATAGAGTTGTATTGGAGGACCTACTGGTTCCTAGAGAAGACACATCTCTAGGCATTTTCCAGTGTGACTCTATGGTATATGCCCCTTTTTTTTTTCAGCTGTGGATAACTGAAACCGCAGATATTGGTTCTGTGGATACGGGGTTGACCAGTATATATTTCTGCAGAGTTGCCTCTATGTGTGCTTCAAAACAGAGACCACCAATTAAAAGGGGAAATGCTGAAGTAATATCTGTGACAGACCTCTCCTCCCCTTATAGAGAAGTCAAGCTGTCAGACTGTAAGAGTTGGGTTGCTTAGCTGTGTCTGCTGCCACAGGTGGCAGATGGAGGAAAGTGGGCCCAAGGTGTGGCAGAGATGGGTGGTGTGTTCTGTTGAGGGAGACGGCACTCACTTCTTTAATGCTTGAGAATTTGGGAGAACAGCAGAAATGTGCAGGGAGGGAGACCACTGAGCTGAAACGGGTGAATAGATTGCCATCCTTTTGAGCCAAGCAATATGGGCTCAACAACTTAGCCGCTAAATCTGAGCCAATCAATTCTTCTGTCAGTTTTATCACTGGCAGGAGCTGAGTTATAGACGGCGTTTGGCAGTATTCATGAGTACAGACATATTTTGGCATTTCATAAACTATTTATTTAACACAGTGCATTATTACTGGAACTCTGTTACCATTATTTATTATTTATATTTAGTTGCCCTCCCCCCAGATTCACTTTACTCTCTTATCAAAAATACAGAATGATCAGCACAAAAATACAATTCTTGTATATGTGGGGCAAATGTTAAAAACATTTTTAATGTTACTCAAAAATATTTATATACAGTATTTAATCTTAGCCAGAAACTGTTCCTATATAGCTATTGGGGGAGTTCTATTATGTATGATTAATACAAAGAATACCGAATGCTCAATATGTAATGCAACACAGAGAAATAAGCCAGAGAGAGGGAGGGAGGAATGTATTAACAGTGTGTAAGAATATCTTGCATACAATTAATTGATCCAAAGGGATCTTGTAGCACCTTTGAGACTAACTGGGGCCAAACCCACACTACATGAACAATCCAGTTTGAAACTGGATCATTTGCCATGGGTCCTTCCTATGGAATCCTGGCATTTGTAGTTTTTACAAAGTCTTTAGCCTTCTCTGCCAAGGAGTGCTATTGCCTCACCAAACTACAAATCCCAGGATTCCATAGGAAAGACCCATGGCAAATAATCCTGAGAGAAAGAAGTTGGTAGCACAATTTTTTATATACTAAGACCAAATCCACACTACACAAATAATGTAGTTTGAAACTGGATTCTGTCATGGCTCCTTCCTATGGATAGGTAGGGTTTGTAGTTTGATGAGGCACCAGCACTCTTTGGCAAAGAAGGCTAAAGACCTTGTAAAACTACAAATCCCAAGATTCCACAGGAAGGAGCCATGGTAAATAATCCAGTTTCAAACTGGATTATTTGTGTAGTGCAGATTTGCCCCGTCTACTTCATTGTGCCTACATGTATCTATAGATATATAAAATTATCCTCACCTTTGAATAACTATATATCCACACACACATATATATAATTTTCCATACTTAGGAATTATTATGTGAAAATTCTTATACAATGCACATAAAATGTATATGATTATTAGTCACAGTTTAGAAACCCCTGCGCAAAGGTTAGATAGCCTGTTTAATGCATATATTGCAATTAAGCCCAGGAAACTGCACTACTGAAGGGGGCCCAGTCTGATTGTGGCCTTTTGGTATGACTAACATTTTTTATTTATTCAAACATTTATGTTCCATATGTTGGAATGTTTTTTTTTTAAGTCTACAAGGCTGTTAACAACATTTCAAAATCCATAATACAAAAGTAAATAATCAAAACCACACAAAGTAAGCAGCAGAACACAACAGGAAACAGATAACTAATTAGATGCAGCAGTAGGAAACAACCATTGGGAACAACAAACCACGAAAATGTCAAACCTAGGGAGTCTGAAAAGCTCTCAAAAAAAGAAAAGGAAAAAGGAAATAACACTAGAGGCCCAGAATCTAAAAATCATCAGAGAGAAGGTAGAGCAGGCCTCCACCAGGAAGGAATTCCACGATTCTGTGACCACTTGTGACAGATAGTCCTCTAATGTAACGATAATTCTGGAAGAGTTGGGGTAGGAGTTCAAAGGATGTTTTTCAAGGATAGGCAGATTCTTAAAAGAATCCTAGAACCAACAATTTAGGACTTCCAAGAGTGAAAACTAGCACTTTGGATTGGGGTTGGAAATGACCTGAGGATCAATGAGGTCATTTTGAAACTGGCACTGTTATGATCTCTGTGGCTCATCTGGGCCAACAATCTGGCAATCACATTATGAAGCAGACGTAGTTTCTATGAAAGCTACAGAGGCAATTCAAAAGAGCATTCCAGTAATCTAGTCTAAATGCTTCTAAATCTTGGATGACCACTGTTAAGTCATTCTTATCCAGGAAGATGCACAGCTCACAAATCAGCCTAAACCAGTAAAAATTATTCTTTGTCAGTACTACCACATGGGCATACAGGAATTGTGTCAAGTCCCACAAGCACATTCAAACTGAAAGCTTGACTCTGCAGGAAAGTATAACTCTATATGATTGTTCACACTGAACAAGCAATATTCCCAAAGATCTTGTCTGGATTAAATTAGCGTTTGTTCAACTACATGAAGTTCATGATGGGACTAAGACAATGGTTCTGAACTTCCACTGCTTTCTAGGATAGTGAGAAAGGAGTGAAAACAATTTGGTGCCATCAGCATAGTCACAGCCAATACCCATGCTGGATAGGGGATCCTGGGTGTTGTAGTGCAGCTTTTTTCTTCAGGTCACTAGGGGGACTGAGACTGACTATAAAACAGAACCTGGTCAGAAAGCCAGACTTCAAAGGATCAAAATGATCAGTATCATCATCATGGAGCTGGGTCATCAGAGCATATTTCAGTATCCCCTTAAATTAGGGATGTTAAAGTCTAATTTGAGGTCTATAGGAACCAGCTCCTGTCTGATCTGGGAAGCTAAGCAGAGTCAGCTTTGCTTAATACTTGGATAGGAGACCGCCAATGAATACCAGGCACTGTAGGTTACTGGTATATTTCAGAGGAAGGAGTTGGCAAAACCACCTCTGAGTATTCCTTGCCTAATAAAACCCTATAAAATAATGTTGTCACCATAAGTTGACAGGCAACTTGAAGGCACATACAGACACAAAGTCTAGTTTAAAATGGTTAATATCAGGTCCATTCAAACATGGAGATTTGTTTGTTTTTGCATTGCCAAATGTTGCCTCATCAATAGGCAACAATAACCTGAACTGTTAATGTGGCAAGGGACCCTACTTTTCCCTGGAATAAGATCATACACAGAGGTGTGTGGTTCATGAGTTTTACTTCCTTCTAAAAGTAAAAAAGTTATTGTTTATAAAGACAAAAAAATTTCCATAAAAGAGTTAAGAGAAATCTGAGTTCTATCTCATTGGTTAGGCTGAAGAGGTAAGGAGACAAGGTTTTATTCTTGGTCTTGGAACAGAACAAACACATTTCCTCCTTAAAAGAAGACAGGAAGAGACAGAAATGAACCAGGAAATAGACATCAATGACCCAAAGAATATCAGTCTAGGTCTCAAGGCCAGTCAGCATAGGTTGGGCACACAAAGGACAGTCCAGGAAACTTAACAAGGACTATCTATATATATTCCTTCCCTTTCTTAAAGTGGAAGGTGAGTAGCATCTCTCTCCTTCAACAGTATGGACCACCTCCTGCCTCAGAAAAGCATTTGCTACCTGGTCTCCAGAGTCATAGTCCAACACTCAAAACCACTATGCCATCCACACAGGCTCCTAAACCAAGGGTACATATGAGCAATTTTATCCACAGCATGCAAGTCGCATTTGTCACAGCAGGCTGAAGCCTCCAACTCCCCTATGTGAGCCCAAATACAATAGGCCCTAAACCACTTGAATCAGCACCATTGCACAACACAGCAGGTATGCAGTGGCAGTAGTAAGGGATGCTCTCTCTTCTGTCATCATTTCCAGAGAGCAGCCTCTCATTGAGATTTGTTACAAGTCTTTGAAACTGTTATCACCTCAGCTGCCTCATAAAACTCAAGGAGCTGACTGGACAAGGAAGAATATGTCATGTCAACACATGAATTGCAGCTTTCCTGGTAAACAAAGGTTCAGAGAGTTAGAATCTAAAGTTTTATAAAGCACTTTAGATGGCTGCAGCACATGGTATTTTGCTAGTATCTGCATGTTTAACAAGCCTGCACTGTAAACTATTCACCCAATCTTCTCTTTAAAGAAGATCAAGGAGTTCTGCTTGCAGGCCTACATCCTTGTTGTTGTTGTGTGCCTTCAAGTCATTTCTGACTTATGGCAACTGTAAGGTGAACCTATCATGGGGTTTTCTTGAGATAATTTATTCAGAGGGGGGTTGCCATTGCATTTCTCTGAGGCTGAGACAGTGTGACTTGCTCAGGGTCACTCAGCAGGTTTCCATGATCGAGGGGGATTCGAAACCTAGTCTTCCAGTGTCCTAGTCCAACACTCAAACCACTACACCATGCTGGCTCTGCCTACATCCTAAACCATGTGAAGCCATATTAAAAATAACAAAAGGTCTGTGATGGAATTTTCAAGAACGCCATTTAGCCAGCTGGTATAGAGAGAAAAAAGAATATCAACAGCCATAACAGATCGCTAGAAGTATTTTTTAATAATGATTTTTTAAAAATGAGAAGATGGAAGCTGCAAAGGCACAAAGTCATTCATTTTGGACACAACCTTGGTCCTGTGACCTGTGGCGAACAGAATGCATGCTAGCATAGCTACTTGCTGGAACAAAGGAGGCACAGTATCCAAGGTCTCCTTTCTCATCCTTAAGAGGAGACCCAGGAACTCAATGGAGAAACACATTACTGACAGGACCAGCAGGGGAAAAAAATGTACTCAAGCCCACGTCCCTCATAGCTGGGAAAGCTTGAAGAGAGGGAAGAACTAACCCCATTGTTAAAGCAGACAGCCAAAAAGCCTTTCTGGAAGAGGGCAGCCTGCCAGCTCCACTTAAAGCAGCACTGGGTATGCTTTGTACTGAAGAGATCGCCACCAGACTACCATTCTCTCTTGCTATCTCCCCTCTTCAGACGTTCTGCTCTTAGTTAAGATGTAAAGACTGTGACAGAACAATTATCTCAGCATCTAATGAACTCAACTCTTTCTCTCACTGGCACTGCGTTCAGCACTAACACTACAATCTGCTGACCAGCGCAAAATACACAGCCCTGGGACATTAAAAGGCAAAGTCTCATCATTTGACCTGCAGCAAAGCAAACTGGAGGAAGGCATCGCAGTGCCATCCAGACATTTTCCATCGGATTTCCTCTCTTAAATGGTATCATCACAGTCTCTCTCCTCTGGCTTTTCTTCGCAAACGAAGGTTCAGGAAGGACTCGTCCCGCGCTTTCTGCAAGTGCGCTGATGACTAAAAAGGCCAATCCGAGATAAACAAGTCCGGTTGCAGAAAGCACAGCAGAAGGTCTCCTTGGATGATGTTTTCGGGTTGTGATTCTTTCTGCGTTGTCGTTTCTCTTCAAGACTTATTTGGCGTGAGTTCTCAAATAAAGCTGCAGCATTGTGGATAGTGCGTCTCCATGCCTCCCGATGTGAGGCCAGGGTGGACCATTGTTGGTGATCAATTTGGCCGAGCCTGAGATGTTGTTTCACGGAGTCCTTGTATCGCTTTTTTGGAACACCCCTCTTACGCTGACCCGTGGCGAGTTCACCGTAGAGTACTATTTTGGGGAGGTGATGGTCCTCCATCCTAGAAACATGCCCTGCCCAGCACAACTGTGTTCTCAATATCATGGCCTCAATGCTGGTAGGATTATCTGTTTGCTTTGGTTGGTTGTACGCACAGGAGCTAGGAAAATTTCTTTACTCTTCCATCCACATTTTTTCTATATATTTTTTTCTCTTTCCCAAATGCCTGGATCCCATCTTGGTTCTCTATCAGTTCACCACCACTAGAAAACCATACTTGCCAAACTAGTGCTATAAATGCAACACTACAGTTACCTGAGTGCAGGAAAGGAAACAGGACTGATGAGGCTGACAAAGAACTGGTCAGAATAAGGAGGAATTTGCCTCTGTCCCTTGTCAGAGTAAGTGAAGTAGTTACCAACAGAACCCCTTCAGGCATGTACAGTGTGCCTTACCCCAATACCTTCTCTCCATCCCCAAAGAGTGAATTGGGACAATTTTCTATGTAAGTTGAGCCTTGATTTTAGTTCACGACAGAGATAATACTGGGATCAGCAATGTTAAGAATATAGGAAGCTACCTTAGCCTGAGTCAGACCATTGGTCCATACAGCTCAGTATTATTCTTACAGATCTGTGAAGTAGTATGGCTTTCCCTACTTCCAGACCCTTCTTTACAAGAAAACCATTATTGATGGGGCCACCACCAGTCAGGCTGAACTGTCCAGTGTCCCATTGGGATGATCTAAGCCCTTCTGCCAAGGACCCCTCCCCTTCAGACCAAGTGTGTGTTGGCAGGGGAGGGGGTAGAATGAAACAAAGGACACAGACTTTAACAAAAAAAATCTGCATATTCAGCTTCATGTGGGGAAGGATTTAGTGACAAAGTCTCTTTTAAAACAAGGCAGCCAAAGTCCAAATATTCTTTAGAAAGGAATTTCTTGGGATAGTGCAACCATACACAGTATTTCAGATAAAATCAAAGAAGCCAATCTAATTATTGCCTGCTTAGATAGAGTGTTGGGTTTCAAAGAAACTATAGAGTTCACTGCAAGAAGCAGGTTCTGGGAGAGAGCATCTTGGTCCTTGAGTATGTTAAGAAGATGATGACAAATGATCAGACTCTCATTTATATAGGAATCTGAGTTCAGTAAAAGCCAGTTCCTTAGCAGAAACAGATTGCTGTTTTGTCCAGTAATGTAATATCCTCCATTTCTGATGTCAGTGGTTGAGCTAGCGAATCAGAAAACTATTTATGGCTGGACCCATCTCCATAGCAGCCCTAAACTATATCTTAAAAGAGCCAGCCATTTCAGACTAGGGATGGACAAGGAGGAGGATTTCTGCATGAAAATCCACAAAAACCTCATTAAGGAATTCAAATACGCTCTCGTGTGGGGATTATCCATCAAGCACAACCCTCAAAAGGTGGGCAAAGACCACACCTTGGAAGACGAGGATGTCATTCAGATTGTGAAGAAATAAGTCATTATAAAATTTGACTTTTAAAAAGAATCCAGCTAGTTACATATTGTGTGCATACTAGAGAAGAAAAAGTTGAGACCTCACCCATACAGATGTCCTAGCACAGTGCCAAATTACAAGATGATTTGGGGATACATCAGAATACAGAGGGCTTCTCACGTACCTGCCCTCTTAAGTTCAGTTTTGGTATGGCTTGTTCTGCAGAACAGTATGAATACAGGTGACAACCAAGCAGGTTCTTATGCACACTTACCAGTAGATGGAGTGTGACAGCTTTCTCAGGCACTAGTTGTGGCAAAGGATGAGGACTAGTAGTAAGTTGTTGGATAACAGAGGGCTTGTGTGAACGGCTAAACCTGGGCTCATGCCTCTGAACCCCAGATTAGCTTCCCTGTAGAGGTAATCCTGAGTAGCTTCACTCCAGGATGCTCCCTACAGATCCCAAAAACAGTATTGCCACCACTACCCAATGAGTCCAGATTGGGGGTTCCCTCCCTTTGGGACCTCCCTTTACTCACACACAGTGCAGTGGGAAGCTGTGCATAGTCTCTGATAACTAGTGGAACTCCTTGCCATTAGAATCAACTAATTCCTTTCTCTTAACCCCAGAGAAAGACTCAAAGTAGCATGATCAAGAGATAGGCACATGTGGGCATCAAAGATAGAAAGATTAATAAGTTTACTTTATTCAAGTGAGTTCAGTCATGCAATCTCACATGAGGCAGGATTTTCCCATACCTCAAGCAGGGTTAAAGTTATAGAAATGACAGAGTATTAAAATCAAAGCATTCAATTATTCAAAGTTACATTCAGTTACTAATTTAACTACATCAAACCAAAGTAAAGAAATTAAAAGAAATTCCCTAATGCAACTAAATGGGCCCTAATTCCTACTCAATACTTGCAGTTTGTTGCCTTCAGATGGTATCCAGGCAAGCTGGGAGCCATGCCAGATGGGAATGCCTTTACTCTACCAGCCATACTTAAGTCCTCAAATCCACATGGTCTCAGTTGTTCTTCTAAAAATGGCTGCACACAAAAGCAGCTATATCTTAGTCAGAGTTCCCAGGTTTGGAGCTGTGATTGACCATTCCAGGTAAGGTGGTGTGATGTCCTTGATGTCATCTCATCAGCTTCTGTGCCAAATTGGAGGTAGTGTTTTAGACCCGCCCTTTCATTAACCCTTTTCTTACCTGATACTATGCTGGCAAAACAATCTCATATAAAAGGAGTTATAGTTCTCTGGCAGAATTATGGGAGTTGCAATCAACCTTGAGGCAGCATGATGGGACTCCATCATGACAGCTTGATTGGGGGGTAGATTTAAAAATCCAGATGAGATTTGGAGTACTTTAGCCTGGAGCTGTGGCGCATGAAATACAGACCATTCTGGCCTGGATTTCTTTCTTTCTTTTTTTCTTTTCTTTTTTTTTTAATTATTATTTTTCCAAAGTTTGCATAATACAGACAATACATACCATACAATACAATTTACGCGATACAAACAATACATACATACTCATCCAATTTCTCCCTTAACTTCCACCATTGTGTGTGTTCAATCTGGTTATACTAAATCATTATCAACCTTTATCCTTCTATTTCCAACAGTCATTATGTTCTCAAACTCCTTTCAAATTATTCTTATTGAGTTAGCTTTTTGTTTCTATTCTCTACATTCTAACATATTCTTTCTCTTAAACTCGTCTTTTGCCGTATTCTAAAGAGTCTTCCTTATTATATCCTGAGTTTCCCAATTTAGTTCATTAATCTATACATGTTTATCTTTTTAAGTTATTTGAGAATTCCACCTCAAACTCACATAGTCTATGATAGGAGTCCAGTCTGAGATGATTTTCTCAACGTCACCTTTATTAGCTATTCTTGTTAATTTATCATTATCTTTCATCTCAAGCAGCTTATAAAGCCAACTCTCCATCTCTGGTACCTTCTTACTTTTCCAGTTTGCAGCCACTAATAACCTTGCTGCTGTAACACAATATAAAAGTATTCTCCAATGCCGTTTCTCGTCATGCTCCTCCAGTATTGATGTTATGTTCAAAAGGTACAATTTGGGGTCAAATGGATATGAGATTTTCAGTATTTTCTGAATTGTTCTATGAATCTTCTCCCAGAATTTCTTAATCAACTTACATCCCCACCACATATGATGGAGTGATCCTAGTTCTTTATCGCATCTCCAACAATTTTTGTTAGCCAGTCTATATATATTACTTATTCTTATGGGTGTAAGGTACCATCTATTAGTAATTTTTAAATGGTTCTCTTTCAAACCTTGACTAGCCGTAAAGGAGTTTGTTTTTCTCCAAGCAGTTTCCCACTGGTCCATGGTTATTGGTTCCCCAATATCCCTTGCCCACTTTATCATGGAGTCCCTCACTGCCTCTAGTTCCATTTCTCTATCTAAGAGTAATCTATAGATTTTTGCCATTTTCTTTTTGTTTAAACCCCAAATGATCTTATCGAATTCATTTTCCTCTTTTTGCAGGTTATATTCTCGTCTATCTTTCTTAAATTTAGTGTTAATTTGATGATACGTAAACCATTGCATCTCATTTGCCTGATTTTTAAGTTCCTCCCTGGTCTTCAAAATGGGGAATTTCCCCTCTTGCCAGTTTATTAAATCTCTGTATTTAATCCACAATTCTTGGTTCGTCCACCTTCTCTGACAAGCTTCAATTGGTGATAACCACCAAGGAACCTTTGTGTAAAATTTTTGTGTAATAGTTCCCCAAATTCTCATTAACGCTTTCCTGATAGTATGGTTATCAAATTCTTTATCAATAGATGACTTTCCATCCGACATATAGCCATGTATCCCATACCTAGTGCCATCTAATTTGATGTTTATCAGTTTGTGGTTTCGTAATTTTATCCATTCTTCTAGCCAAATTATACTGCCTGCCATGTAATATAGAGCAAGATTTGGGAGGTTTGCGCCTCCTCTCTCTTTAATATCTACTAATGTAGCCCATTTTATCCTGGGTTTACGTCCGTTCCAAATAAAGTTTTTAAGATCTCGGGTCCATTCCAGGAAGGGTTTTTGATTTACTGTAATAGGAAGATTCTGAAATAAAAATAACATTCGTGGGAGTACATTCATTTTGATAGCGGCAATTTTACCTAATAATGTTAGATTCAATTTTTGCCATTTCTTAATATCTAAACTTATGTGCTTCCATGTTTGATTATAATTCGCATCATATAAGTTTCTATTTCTTTTAGTTATCCATACCCCAGGTATTTAATTTTTTCCTCTATTCTGCTTCCACTTCTCAGCTCCAACTCCATTTCTTCTTCCTTTGTCAAATTTTTTGACAGTAATACCGTTTTTTCCTTGTTTATCTTAAATACCGAGAAGTCCCCGAAATTTTTCATTGTGCCCATTAATTCGTTTATGTTATCCAAGGGGTCCTGTAGTATAATCAAGAGATCATCAGCATATGCTAGTACTTTGTGTTCTTGCCCTTTTATCTTCAGCCCCGTTATCAACTGCTTCTCCCTAATTTGCTTATTTAAGACAAAATAAACAAAAGCGGTGATAGGGGGCACCCCTGTCTCGTTCCTTTCTGTATGCTAACTTCTTTTGATCTCTCACCATTTATTAGTATAGAGGCTTTCTGATTTTTATATATCGCGTTTATATATCCCAAAAAATCTGATCCCACCTCCACATCTTCCAGCACAGATCTCAAAAAAGGCCATCTCGGATTATCAAAGGCCTTTTCCGCATCCGCAAAAATCAGGGCCCCTTTTTTTGTCACAGTGACTCTCATAGTACTCCAACACATTCAGGGTTATTCTGATGTTGTTTCTTAAATATCTTCCCGGAAAGAAGCCATTTTGATCCTGATGAATAATTTCAGGTAAAATTACCTTTAATCTATTTGCGAGGATTGTCGTCAGAATTTTATAGTCGACGTTTAGAAGCGAGATAGGTCGATAATTTCTCACTTCTGCAGCATCCTTCCCTTCCTTGGGAATCAGTGTTATCTCGGCTGTTTCCCATGTTTTAGGAATGCCATCTTCTTTAATCTTGCTAAAGACCCCCTGCAGATGTTTTATAATATCCTCCTCAAATGTTTTATAAAATTCAGCCGTATATCCATCCAGGCCTGGTGTTTTCCCCGATTTCAAATTTCGTATGGTGGATGAGATTTCTTGAAGAGTTATAGGGCCATTTAATATCTCTCTCTGAGCTTCTGTCAATTTCCCTATGCTGTATTTCTTGATATATTCCTTTATATTAGTCATTTCTGAGGTATTTACTTGAGCATCTGAATATAAATTTCTGAAATATTGCACAAATTTCTGCGTTATTTCATTCTGGTTAGTAAGTCTTTCATTCCCCTCCTTAATCTCTGTAATGAATCTTTTTCTGTCATCTTCTTTAATTTTATATGACAGCCACTTTCCCACTTCGTTAGCATTAGCAAAGTGATTCTGTTTAGCCCTCTTTAGTTTATATCCAATTTCCTCCAATAAATCCTGATTTATGTCATTCTGTATCACTTTTAACTCTCTCAAAATATTCATATTTTTTGGATTTTGTCTTAATTGGTTTTCTTTCATGCTTAATTTTCTTTTTAATTTATCACCCAACTCTTTTCGCTTTTTACAAATCTCCGCACCTTTTTGCAAAAACAATCCTCTTAATGTCACTTTGAAAGCGTCCCATACTACCCTGCTTGGGGTTTCTGGTGATAAATTGGCTTCAAAGTAAAATTTTATTTCATTTTTCAACTTTTGAACAAATTGTTCATCATTAAGAAGGGATTCCTTTAGTCTCCAAATGTAATTTTTCTTTTTAATTTCTATAGCCATACTTAATGGATTGTGGTCCGAAATAACCTTGGGTACAATTTCAATCTCTTTAATCTTAGCTATTAAACTCTTTGTCACCCAAAACATGTCAATTCTAGACCAAGTTTTATGTACGTCCAAGAAAAAAGTGTATCCTTTTTCATTCCCTTTTTTTTTTTTTGTGGCCATACATCAATTAGGTTATGTTCTTCTAAGATATCTAAACTACTCATGGGCAGGGTACCATGAGTTTTCTTTTGGGTTTTCGAACATGACCTATCTCTTATATTATCTAGCACTCCGTTGAAGTCCCCAGCCACAATCAAAGCATCAGCCTCTAAGTTACCGAGATCTAAGTTTAATTTCTCATAGAATTTGTTTTTTTCCAACAGAGGAGCGTGCAGAGCGATCAGCGTTATTTTCTGATTTATCATCTTTATCTCAACCCCAACATATCTTCCCTCATTATCCTTTAATACCTCTCTTGCCTCAAATTTTTTACTCACATAAATTGCAACTCCCCTTTTCCTCTGATCCGATAAAGATGTGAACAACTGTCCTAATTTGTTATTCACTAGATAGCTTCTGTCTTGCTTTCTAATCCTTATTTCTTGAATAGCTATTATGTCAGATTTTAGTTTTCCTAAGAAATGAAACACCTTTCTTCTTTTTTCTGGCGTATTCAACCCTTCCACATTCCACGTCATAATTACTGTCGCCATTACACCAAAGACTAGTTATCCTTATCCGTAAAAATTTCTTCCTCTTCCTTTTCTTCCTCTAATTCTTCCTCTTTGGAGTTGTTAACTTCTGAAGCTTCTTCTTCGTCATCCTTTTGGTCCTTCCCACTCTCATCTTCATCCTCATCTTTCGATTCAGACTCTTTATTTAAAGGAGTGACGTCCCTGTCCTTCTTACTTATTTCTTTTTTCTTCCGCTTCTTCATCTCATATTTCTTCTCATTTCGTTTTAGCTTTTCCAGGAATTCTTTTGCTTTCTCAACAGTGTTAATTCTGTATCTTTTTTGTCGATAAAGAAAAGACACCCCTTCAATTCGTTCCCACCTGTAGCTTATACCGCTTTTAGACAGATTTTGTGTTAAACATTTGTAATCATTTCTTCGTCTAAGAATCTCCGGAGGAGTGTCTTTAAAAATTTGAATTTCACAGCCATCTATTTCCAGTCTCTTATCAAAACTTTTCTGAATAGTACTATCTCTAAGATTCACTTTAGTATAAGTCACCACTACATATCTCAGTAGTTTTCTTTCCTTTGCTGTCGCTGAGTTTATTCGGAAAATCTTATCAGTTTGAGATATTAAGGATTCTTCTGACACTTCGAAGAATGATGCAAGAGGTGGGATTATCCTATCATATAAATTATCCTTTGTTTTCTCCGGGATACCACTAAATTTAACGCACCTATCTCTATATCTTAACTCTTGTATTAAGTTAAGATCCCTTAACTTTCCCTGCTCCTTCCTTGACACATCCACATTCTCTTCCAGTACTTGGGTTCTTTTTTTGACATCCTCCATATCTTTTTTCAAATTACTCATCTCTGTTGCTATTTTATCCACCCTCTTCCCATTTTTTTTCAATGTCAGCTTTCAATTTTTTCCTCAAATTTTGAAAATCCTCTTTAATTTCACGTTTGAATTCCCGTAGCTCTTGTAGTATTTGTATATTAATATCTGTTTGTTTCCCTGGAGCTTCTATCGATCCCCTTCTAGTTAAAGTGGTCTGTGTAGCAGTGTAGGTCTTAGACCTCACTCCGGACGCCATTATAAAGTTTATCTGTAATACTCAGAGCTGAAATGGAGTTTAATAAACTTATATTTATGCTTTATATTCAATGTTGACTTTAGGTTGCTGATATAATACCTAAATAAGTCACTTTTTTTTCATTGTATAAGTTAGCTAACACTGTTAAACCTCAGCGATTAGTATTCAAATTCCAAGTCTAAGTAACATTCACCAAATCTTAATATTAATATTACTCCTCAATCCAGTTCTGAACTTTAACCACACAATAGCCCTCAGATCAATTTATATTTAGTATTTAGAAATTAACTCTCAGGATTTGAGTAACAAGTTTAGCAACATATACAACTTATATTCCCAGTTTTAGTTATCAATTTCATTTCCAATTTCAGATTCTTATATGCAAATTCAGTCACCTCCACAAAACACTCAGTAGGAGAATATTTGAGTCAATTTTACCCTCGAATTCTTCTAACAAAATTCCATTTTCAGATTTCAGTTTCATACTCCAAATTCAATCCAAGTATCTGAGCCTCCAACTATTCCAACAATCAGATTTGGTTATTAAATTCAATAATATTTTAAAATTCACAAATCATACACAACCTCCCATAACCTTTATAGTTTCAAGAAATTGTTATCTCCAAACTTAATTTCCTATGCTCAGCCTCAAATTAAATTTTAAATTTTAAATTTTTATTAAATTTTCTGATCAAATCCGGGTGTTCACAACAATCATAAATTTAATTTAATTCAACTCAAATTCTGAACTTTCAAAACTCAAATCTCTCTTCCTCACTTTCCCATTCTACTTTACATAGTCTTTGCATTAACCTAGGTCCCACCTATGCCATTTCTGAATTAAATTTCCGAATTAAATCTGATTAACCAACACCTCCCCCTTAAATTCGTTTTTCCTCTTTTATTCACCCCTCTTCCACCCGCACAGCCTACCCAGACGTCAGAGGAAGCCTGAAATTCCAATAAGGCTTTCCCCCTTTGTTTGCCACAGCTGTTCCTTAAATTTGTGTTGCTCCGGTGCCGTCCTTCCTGTCGTCGTGGGGATTTTTCTCTCTCCCCTTATTCACCTCACTTTTTATCCCACCTTTTATCCTTCTATCTTCAATCTTCAGTTCCACAAACCGCTGCCTCCATGCTCTATCCTCCCAGCCTCCAACAAACATCAAAGTATATAAGTAATAAAATGGTGGAAAGAAGTTATTAAGTCTAGTCTCCCCCAATACTCCGGGAGAGTCCTGCTTTAATGTTTGAATTTGGCTACAGGAGGGATACTTGTAGTTATTGGGGCACCAAAAACATCAACGACAGAGAAACTAAGTAGCCAAATAGTGGGGAGCCGGAATTCGGAAAGAGTTTGCAATTCAGAGTTCTCGAGGCTAAAGCTTATTATTTTAAGCTTGTCCGGTTTAACCACTTGCTCTAAGAGACAGTTAACAACCGCTTACTCCAGAGATGGTCAGCTTCCGAGTTCCGTGTTCCGCGTCACCAACTTACATTATCCCCGTCTATATACAGCCAGACTCCACTTCCCCCAACAAACTAGACAGTTTCTCAGTCCAATTCTCAACTTAAATCTTGCCTCGTCGCCCCTGAACTATTCTTTCAGCAAAAGAGTTCTTGTAGAAGGAATTCCTACCCTCGTCAAACACACACAGGTTACCATATGTTCTCTTTCTCGTCGTTCTAAGGCCGGGAGATCTGAGACTCGGGGCAAAGCCCCCGTCACGAGGCAGCGGCTGACTGGAGTGCTCGCGGTTCTCTTCGGGGGGGATACCCCCTTCTCCTCCTTCTCCTCTCACCCCCAAAATTTCCCGAGTCACTTTTAAGCAGGCCCCGACTGTACACTGTCTTCCCCGACAGTAAGTACCTTGGTCGGCTATTTGCCTCCCAAAATTGCCTCGCTAGGTGGTCCGACCTCCCCGGAGCTCCGCGTTCGGTCGACCATCGTTTCCACCCTCGGAACCGGAAGTCCTCTGGCCTGGATTTCAATGCCACACCAGCCAAAGCCCGAATATGCATTCGGTTTTTACTTTTACTACCCACTCAAAGTTGTTACTCACACTTGACTCTGAGCTCCAGCAAAAGCAAAGTCCCCATGGTAGTCACCCTCTCTGAAGGCGGCTAACCTTGGGTTGGCAGGGTGTCCTGTTCTGACTTCAGAGAGGGTGACTACTGCTGGTGCTTTGCTTTTCCCAGAGCTCAGAGGGGCAATTGTGTGCTGAAAAAGCAAAGCTCCAGCAGTAGTCGCCCTCTCTGAAGCCAGATCAGGTGGCTAGCCTCACAATGGCAGGGCTTGTTAGGGGTTCTGACCTCAGAGAGAGCAACTACTGCTGGGTCTCTGGCTTTGGAATAAGAAGTGTCACAGAGGAGGAGGAAAATGGCTGCATCTCAGGCAGTGCTTGTCCTTCTTCTCCTCTCCTCCCCACTCCCCCACCCCAAATCCAGTGTGGATGGATTGTTCACACGGCAGTTTTCTCTGGAGCTTCTAGCAAACTCTAGAGAAAACTGAGTTTTCTAAAACTGAATTAAGGGGATATTCCCTGAGCCTGGTGCAAATAGGGCTGTACACTGTGTGCCACTACTGCACCAGATTTGGGGGAAAGGCTGCATGTTGTGTGCATTATTGGGCCAGATTTGTGGGGAGGGATTCAGGGTTTGTGACTGGTGTAGACAAGCAGTTGTGTATATGAAATGTGCCCTACTGCCCTTAGAAGTTTTGAAGAACACTGTCAGTGCTAAAATAAGATCTAACTATTTCTGGATGGCTTCTGCATCTTGTTCTTCACCTCAGGCAGCAGCAGGAGTCTGAACGAAAACCTGCTTGAGCCAATGGTCACCTCCTATCACAGGTACCTCATATTTGAGAAGAAGAGGCAGGAGTGATCTTTGGGGCATCCCATGGGCTCTCTCCTACTCTCCCATCCCCCCTCCTGCTATAATTGTGGTCACAGCTTGGTTAGAATAGATATGGAAGAGATATGGTTAGTTATTCTTTGATCAAAGGCATACCATCTGCCGTTGACAATTAAAATATAGTTTGGGAACTTCTTAAGAAAAGAAGGGGGAAAATGTGGTACAAGTAAAAGGAAATTACACTGAAGCTATCCATGCTGATTTAGAAAGATTTCAATTAAAAGTTACTCTCAGTTGCCTTTGCAGTAAAAACCACAGGAAAAGATAATTTGAAGAACCCCATCAGGCGCACCCAAGTCTGAATGAAAACCCAACTGCCTACTTAGAGACGCTTCAAGAAAAATGAGCGGAACAGATAAAAGGAGAGCTCTATTCTCCAAGGGCACCGCTGTGAGAACTGTGGCATAAGCAGCCCTCTGTAAAAATTATCCATCCGTACATGATACTTCCTCTATTAGCAGACGTGATTGGCTTCAGTCAGGCAAGACTTTTGTTAATATATGTTAAGTTCAGTGTTTAAAAAGATCACTATGCTTTTTCACGCACACAGCTGTCTAGTAGGAACATAACAAGGTGTTTCCCTTACTAACCCTGCTGCATAAACTCACAGTGTTGTAACCTATCAGCCACTACTGCATGAGCTGCTAATATTTTGAGTTTTTAAATTAACTGTGGCACTCTTCAAATGATGGCTTTTGTTTTTAGTGATTTTTGTAGAATGTCAAAATAAACACAGGTCCTTGTTGAAGTAGGTTCCCATTTACATGCTTTTCTATTGTTTTACAGTCAGCCCTCCACATTTGTGGGTTTAACATTTGTGGATTTGTTTATTCATGGATTATTTGCTGCCGCCACTGCTGTTGCCCTATGCCATTTTAAATAGGGACTGCACGCCTCGTGAGACTGAGAGACCATGAATGTGTGGTGAGACTTGTAAGTCCCTGATAAAAAATGGCAGAAGGCAGCAGCAGAGGTTTCTGCAGATATTCACTTGATTACATGGAGGGTTCTGCCGGAGCAGGATGCACATGTAAGCTGTGACCTTGAGAGTCACTGTGTGCATGCCAGCATTGGTGATGACCACACATTGAGCACAAGGGTTCTTTATAGAGCTCTGTTGAACACAGTTACAGACCTTCCATGATCAGAAAGCCAGACTTGTCATGGTTCCCAGCCATGGATGCTGTGGAACTGTGTTCAACTGAATGCCATTAGAAAAACACTACCAATGGTGGCCAACCTTTGGCCCTCCAGGTGTTTTGGACTCCAACTCCCAGAAGCCTGAGCCAGCTGGATCAATGGCCAGGAATTCTGGGAGTTATGGTCCAAAACACCTGGAAGGCCAAAGGTTGGACACCACTGCACTAGACAGTTCTTCATGCTCAACATGTGATGGTCAGTGATACTATCAGACATATATTGGCATTTGGAGGCAGCGTTTACATGTGTGTCCATGTCCCTCTCTCCAGTTCAGCCCCCCACACAAGCAGGCAAATGCCTATCTTGACTCTGCAAGATACCACCAGTAAACCACTTTGGAGCTGTCCCAGTGAGATGACAGGCATGAGATAAATTTCTACACTTTATGAATTTAGCCTCCTCGAGAACTGACAGTAACATATGCTATTCCCTCATGAGGAAACTTGCTGCAGATAAATGTTGGATCACTTGCTGCCCACTGATTTCTCTTATCCATCATTTATTCTCAAGAAATGTAGGACTAATTCACACAATTCATTTCTATCACTATACCTGGGCCTCCAATGACAGCACTGGATCCTGGAGCACCCTCAAAGTGTAAGCCTGTTCTTTCAGGAGAAAAGCAACCCCATCCAGGTTTTGCAATTACCCTAATACCCAGAATCAGAAATTGCCAATCTACTCTGTCTTAGCAAGACTCTGCTTCACCGTACAGTCCAGCTATTCAGCATACTGCTACAGCATTCAAGTGCTGGTCTAGGCTTTGCACAGTTCTCCCAATAAGTGAGACAGAGAAATGGTGCCAGTATTTCACCCCATATCCCATAATGACTGCACCTAGCAGTTTTATATAAACATTAAGTAGCACTGGGTATAGGATAGTACCCAATGGTAGATACTATTAGAGGTTGAAACTCCCTTATCTGAAATGCCTGGGACTAGAGTTTTTTTTAGATTTTGGAATATTTTGGATTTTGAAATGCTTGCATATACATAATGAGATATCTTGGAGATGGGACTCAAGTCTAAACACGGAATTCAGGTTTCATATATTCCTTATACACATAGCGTAAAGGTAATCTTATATACAATATGTTAAATAATATTGTGCATGAAACCAAGATTGTGTAGATTGAACCCATCAGAAATCAAAGGTGTCACTATCTCAGCCACCCAGTTATTAATTTCTTTATTGTGGACATAGACCAGTACAAATAAATAAAAGTACAATATAAAGATCACAATTGCTACAGTGCTGGGGGCCCACTCTTCAGTCTGGCCAAGTGCTCAAGAGATACACTGGGGTGGATTTTTAAAGGTTTTTTAAACCATTTTTCATTGCAGGAAGCATTACTGAGGCAGATACAACAACAGCAGAAATATAACTTTTAACTTTTAAAAAACTATTACATTCCTGAGTGTTAACAACAACAACAAAAGTTATTAAATTATCAATTCTTAGTTTTAAAAATGAAAAGCATCTCCAGACCTACTCAGATTTAATCAGTATAATGAAATTCCTTAGAATTAAAAAAAGGCAAATTACCCCAATTTTTTAAAAGCCATTAAAGATTCTATATAATTTATTTACTTAATTATTGTGACTTCAATTAATATTGAATGTGACACCAATTAGGAAATGTAATTCTGACAATCATTTTGATCATGTTGTTGACTATATAGCAAAGCATAGCATACCTTCCAACTATCTTGATTTGGCAGGGACAGTCCCAATTAATCTTCTGTTATCCCACTTTGGATGCAACATGTTTTGAGCTTTGTAGGCATCTACCCTGAAAATCTATATTGACTGTGCGACTGTAACTGAGGAACTCTAATGATGAAACAGGAACTATAAAATCCTAGGATCCTCTATTCCACTACTACTACGGAACTGCTTGTGGGATTCACAGCTTCCATATTCCTGCCAGTTCATTTAGGAGTCTAAGAAGTTGTCTGAGGGATTTATAGCTTCAGCATTCCTACTACTTCATTTAAGAATTGGATATAAGAACTTTTCATGGGAGTACATCACAAATTTGATTGTTGGATTTGTAGCTTTAGCATCTTTGCTACTGCATTTAAAAATTGTACAAAAGGGCTCACTGTGAGATCACAGCCTGTGTATTATTGTTTTCAGTAATTCTATTAGTGTGTATATGAAAGTGTTTATGGAACATTTTCTTATAACTTTCAATAGAATTATTACAAAACTGGCTGTTAGAATTTCTGTATAATACAAATCTGTATTCTGTTGACTATTAGTTCCAGGTATTAGGGATCATGGTGGTTTATGGCTGCATCTGTTAGAGGAAACCATCCTGCTTGTTTGTGTCCAAGTACCTAGCTTTTAGAGCCAGGGAAGCTTCAGCAGGAAGAACACAGCCATTAAAAAGGAAAGAGCCCAGGCCAATCCTGTTGTTAGGTAAAGTGTAACAGCCGCCATAGGCAGCAAACAGCAAGTGGATTTAGGCTGTTGTGGTGAAGTGCTGGGAAAGCAGTGGTGGCACTAGGGGAGGGCAGAGAGGCTGAATTGCACAAGTTGACACCATCAGGGGGAGGGGTGACACCAGCCTTAATGGGGAAACAAAGTTGTATCTACCATACAGCCTACTCCGTAATCTCTAAAATAAGCTTCTGTTCTGCAATGGAGGCCACTGTGCCAAGGGAGACGTTGACGTTAGATTCCAGCTTCTGTGCATAGAATTTTGAGGGTGTGAGTGGTGATCTTGACCTTCAACGCAGGCAGCAAAATGTCTTAGGCTGGTCCTGGAAAGGTGTATGCCACGTACAAGCAGACAGCAGGGAGCTAGGGTGGGAGATATTTCTTCTGGGGAGATGAGGCATGAATACATGAAAATATGCACCAAAACCAACAGCTCTTGCTCTAAAAGAGGAATCCTACATATCTGGATGTACATAGCACAAGGTAAGAGCTCACCAAGCAAAAAACCTTCTAGGGAGTTGCCTGTTTACCACAGAATGTCTTGAACATCATAAGATGTCAACACAGAATCAGTGCAAGTGTCAGGAGCAGCACCTCTTATTCTTACTGTGTACATTCAGCATAGCTCTTGATATCACCTACATGTGTACATCTGCATGCACACAGTATGTACATGTATGTGATCAGGCACATTGCCTTCTCAATGGCTCACAAACAAGAAGGGAGAGCCTACATAGCCATTTGTATGTATGTGGGCTCTTCTGGAAGCTGTGGTATGTGTACATAAGAAGTAGGACCAAAGCCAGTGGATGAAGATTCTGCTCCCCAATCTATGTATATTTACTGGAGCATGTGTACCTCCACACATACAATAGTGGCATTCAATGATCCCACATTGACTCTGAAAGAACAGGGCCACTTGCTGAAGAGCATGTAGCTTTGAAGTGCAGCAAAAGGCACAAGAAATATGCAGATCCCAGTGAGAAGTAAAAAAAAATGGATTGTGTAGACAGGACTGATATAAGCAGGAAGAACTCTATGTTATTGGTATCAAAGGAGTAAGGAAAACACACAAAACCTATCTAATATGTAGAGGTTCTGGCCCAAGAAATCAAAAGTAGCTCAAGGGGACTGAATGTCACATAATGATGAAAGCCTATCAAGTGGTTTACAGTACTAGTACTCTGTAAAAAATCTTTGTTTACAACACCTAACACCATTTGACACAGATGGAAATACATCAGAGCTTGGGAGTAACATGTTAAAAATAACACATGGGGTATGTGTGTGCAATAAGGACCAATGCTGTTCCTTTTAAATATTTAACACCACTGACATTAACATTTGATTTTTAAATTTCAATTTATTTATTTTTTCTGTCAGGTAACACTTACTTGTTGTTCCAGAAATGTTTGGGGATACAATTTTTGGTTAAAAATACCTAAGGTCTCTTCCATACTACACAAATTATTGCACTTTGACTCCACTTTAACTGCCATGGCTTCATCCTATGAAATTCTGGAATTTGTAGTTTAGCTAGGCACTAAAGCACTCTAGCAGAGAATTCTATAGAAATAGACTGCATTATGAAACTATAAATTCCAACAGCCATGGCAATTAAAATGGTATCAAAGTGATATAACTGTGTAGTATGAAAGCAACCTAAGAGGGATGAATTAATAACATATCACATTCTGCTACACTTGAAAAAACAGTGGCTAACAAAAGATGTATTGCCTTTTTGAGTAAGGCTCCCAAGCTCTGAAATATATACTAAAAGTTACTGTGTGCAGTTGATTAAAGCAAACACGTGTATTTTCTTTGGGTAGAGCTTGAAGAAGCAAAACAAAACCATGAGTTCCAAGCAGAAGGTGACAGCTCCTGGACATAAAATGGAGGCTGGTAATATGGGGGTAGGAGGTAGGGATTGAGTAAGCTGGATAAGAGGAAGATCAGGAACAGCATTCTAGACATGCAACAGTGGGAAGAAGAGCCTGAAGCAAGCACCACATTTTCTAAACTAAGTATTCTGGAAAGAAGAGAATAATTAGAAAGCAAAAACTAAATACGGTGAAAGTACTAATGTAAATATTTCATATTTTATTAATTTGTAATCATTCTAAGTGAGAATACACAGGATAAGGTTAAGAGCTACTTCAGATGCTTGAGTTTGCCACAATCAGACAACTGCAT
The DNA here is from genome assembly GCA_030847615.1 of Gambelia wislizenii. Lineage (NCBI taxonomy): Eukaryota > Metazoa > Chordata > Lepidosauria > Squamata > Crotaphytidae > Gambelia > Gambelia wislizenii. The sequence goes on along the minus strand of JAUMIR010000002.1, from coordinate 189,863,383 downwards.
AAAATTGCACTATCAGTCTTCAGAGAAAGCAAAATGCAACCAAAGAGAGTTGAAAAGGTAGGACAGATAGTATTAAAGGTAAGTACTGTATTCCCAATCTACTAGTCTTCCTGAGTACATTTCTTTGTTATGCAAGAACACATATATGTGGTTCCTTCATCAGCCTCTCCCCAGAACAGGTGCCGGAGATTGTCAAAACTGAGTGATCTGAGCTCTGAAGCAGAAATACAGTTGGCCCTCTACATTCATTGGGATTAGGGAATAGGACCCCTGCAAAAGTAGAAAAATGACAAATATTTCTAGCCCCCCCAACTATATTTAAGACCCACAAAAAGTCCAACCTGCAGATTCAACTCCACCATGGATGAGTTTGAGGCAGTGGGTTCCTTCACAAGGCAGAAGCAGGTGGCTGGTGGGGCTCACTGCCACCTCTGCTGCTGCCTTCTGCCATTTTTTATCAGGGACTTACAAGTCTCACCACACATTCATGGTCTCTCAGTCTCACGAGGCGTGCAGTCCCTATTTAAAATGGCATAGGGCAACAGCAGTGGCGGCAGCAAATAATCCATGAATAAACAAATCCACAAATGTTAAACCCACAAATGTGGAGGGCTGACTGTAAAACAATAGAAAAGCATGTAAATGGGAACCTACTTCAACAAGGACCTGTGTTTATTTTGACATTCTACAAAAATCACTAAAAACAAAAGCCATCATTTGAAGAGTGCCACAGTTAATTTAAAAACTCAAAATATTAGCAGCTCATGCAGTAGTGGCTGATAGGTTACAACACTGTGAGTTTATGCAGCAGGGTTAGTAAGGGAAACACCTTGTTATGTTCCTACTAGACAGCAAGGCCTCTCACAATATGAGTCTCCAGACTGAATCAGACACAAATATAAGCCATTAGACAAAAGCAGACACTCCCTGGAAATGTACAATGTAAGCTCTAAGCAGTCAACAGGGAAATGTAGACTCATTTACAAACTTCCAAAACAACAATCTGTACCGAATTATGTTTACGTGAGCAGATGGAAAGGGAGTGTACACCAAAAGTTCCTGGACAACTCCAGGAATGGGCTGTGGGTTTTTTCTTAATTCACGCCAGATTTGGGGTGCAGTTAAAAGCAATGGGTCTGTCTGTCTCCTGACACACAGAGACTTTCTTATGTAAACCACTGTCTAACATGAGATTAAAATGAAAAAGGGTGGGTCCTTCATGTATGTAAAAAGAAGGACTATGGGAAAGGTTGTTGATATGTGCCTTCAAACGAAGTCTGACTTTAGCTGACCCTATCCTAGGGTTTTCTTGGCAAGGTGTACTCATAGGTGGTTTGTCATTGCCTTTTCTCACAGGTTGAGAAAGTATGATTTGCCCAAGATGGGTTTCCCCAGCTGAGCTGGGATTCAAACTCTGGAGTCATAGTTTTAACACTGAAATTACTACACAATACTGACTCTTTTAAGAAAGGTATGGGCACATATACCGGTAATGGTTGGCTGCCAAAGCTAGCCAGAATTTATCCACCACTGGTACTCCTTGCTTGTTTCAACAACAACACCCACAACCAGATACAGAAAAAGCTATTCAATATGAAAGTGGGTTATTATTCCCAACAGGAGTAACCATGCAAGTTTAGGAAATGAGGGAAGATGTTGAGAAGTTCAGTCAAGAATAAGCAAAACGTTGGGGTGAGAAGGAGAGAAGGAAGTTCAGCTTTGGCATCTAGCGAATCCTGTAGGAAATCATGAATGTGAATGACCCACAGACACTTTTGATTCAGCAGTGCCAGAGGTCTCTTCAGGAGCAAGCAGGAGTTGACTTGAATGAGTTACTTGCCTGGGACTCACACATACTATGAATACCAGCCTCTCCAGCTTTTGGAAAGAGTTACAGATGTCTAATGCATAGCAAGAATGCTAAGTGTCATCCTGCTTGTCTGAGTCAAAGCTGAATAAAAGAAGGCATCCGGTAAACCAGACTTCAGACAGCAATATGAGACACTCTTGGCAGTGGCAGAAAAAATGTAAATTCAGCTAAAGAGGAATGGATGAGCTCTCTGGAGGATTTATCCCTCCACTGGGGGGGGGGAGGGAGAGAGAGAGAGAGAAAGAGAGAGAGGGAGGGAGGATCACACAGCTGTATTACATCAGCAACAACAGCAGGAAAGCCCTTCATATGCTGACAAATACCTTCCAGCTGAATACACCACCCACACAATCAGAAACTGCAGCCAGCTTCCCAACATGCTGGCCACAGAGTACATTTTAACCACTTAGGTTCCTCCACTGCACACTCTTGCTTGTGTGCGTATTTGTATTTTTAAAGATGTCAAATGCAGCTCTGTTGCATTATTCAAAATTGCCTTTGCTGGCACTTAGTGGATTTTATTTTATTTTTTTGAGGGCTACATCAGACAAGGTTTGTTACCCTGGGCCTAATTAACCATTAACTTTTTGGAAAATGTGTAGCAGTCACACAAGAGAGAGAGGTCAGCTGAAGGAGAAAACAGAGGTTATCACTTCCAAACATACATTCCTCAGTGGAAATTGTTAAACCACATCACTCTACTTTCATCTGAAATCCCACACGCTCCTTCAGGCTGCTCTGAATAGTTGGCTTGTGCTGTTGTGGGAGACTAAAAAGGAGCAACAACCCTAACGGGGGAGTTAAATCAGCTCTCCCTCAAACATATGCCAGCACTGGTTCATGGGGCAGCAAAAGGATTATAGTATCAGGGGTTCAAGCTTGGAAAAGTTACTTGTTGAGACTATAGCTGACAGTGACTATGTCGATTGGGGCCTGCAACGTCTATTGACACTAGCAATTACAATATGTAAGAAACTGTTTTATTACACTGGGATCTTGGTATCCACTGGGGTTTGGTTCCAGGACCCCTCATGGATACCAAAATCCATGGATACTCAAGTCCCATTATATATAGTGGCATAGTAAAATGGTGTTCCTTGTATAAAATGGCAAAATCAATGTTTGCTTTTTGGAAATTATTTTTTGGGGAATATTTTCAAGCCATGGATGGTTGAATCTATGGATATAGAGGGCTAACTGTATTTGTAAACAGATACCACACATTGACAAGAGAATGCAAATTAAACCAAATACTCAGCTAAGTAAAAAGTTTAATTCTAAGAGGGGGGAGGGACCAAACCAGCATACCTTTTGCATTCTTCCCCCTGCCTCCAACCTGTTAGGTAGCAACAAAGCAGATTCCATGACTACATTAGCTGGCAGGTGCCATATTGCCTTGGCAATCCCTCCCATCAACTGACACCATGAAACAAAGCAGGATCATTCTAAGGCAGGGACTCTCAATTTCCAGAAGTCTCTATCAACATGGCCAATGATGATGGATTTAGGGAATTGAAGTCCAAAACATCTGGAGTGAGAAAGGTTGAGAACCACTGTTCTATGTGGGGATCTGATTTTTTCCTAGAATTCCCTTTACACAGCACTATCCCATGAAGCTCTGGTGCTTTCAGGTAGAGGTGTTGGTAGAACTTGTGGCTCTTCAGAAGATGTTGGTGTATAATCCCCATCAGCCCTAGCCAGGATAAACCACAGTAAAGGATGCTGGGGGGATGCAGCCTGAGAACATCTGGAGGGGGCGCACAATCCCTTTCTCTTCTTTTAAGAGGTAACTATGGGAGAAACTGGCAGCCATTAGTCAGTAGCTGACAGATAAAGCCTTGTTGCGGTCAGTAAACATTTTGCAGCCCTTCAATTCTGTGCTCCACCTACCCAAAAAAAACCTATCAGCACATTCCTTATTTTTCCCACTGTGAATGTGATCTCAAAAATTGGGGGGGAGGGGCACAGTGTTGACAGGCCACAGTCATGTATTTTCCACAGTGGGTGGAAAGGAGGAGAAGAAGCACAAAGCTGTCTGGATGCAGCTTTTGATGCAATATACCTAGTAAAGAGAATGTTTTCGATGATACATACAAGAATTACGCAATCCCATAAAGCAAATACCACACCTTTACAATGCAATTGCACTACCGAAGGCATATTTAAAACAACCAAGTTTCTTAACAGGAAAAAATTCCAGTTGTAGGCTTGTCGTTCCTTGTAATCAATCAGTTGACAGAAACTTCTGGAACAGATTCTCACAGGAGCCAAATAATACTGGGGAAATGGATATTGTTTAAGACCTATCTTCCCCAGTCTAATGTTCTTCCGATGTTTCTGAATTACAGCTCTCACTGGCCCCAATCAGCAAGGCCAATAGTCAGGGATGGTGGGAGTTACAGTCCAAAGCATTTGGACTGTGTTTCATGATATGGATGCATGAGATTATCTACTTTAGACAAATACGCCAACTACTTTTCATCAAATCAACAGAACCCTCTACTATGTAAAAATTTGGGAGTTGCAGCAAATGGAGAAACAATCCAACTTTTTGTCATTTTTGTGTAAAGTCGACAGTGTTATTATGCCAAGTGGCTTCATGTCATGAAATGGACTTTTTTTCATGCAATGGGAAATTCTATGTAAAGGCTACAATATGCACCATCGTCAGTTGTTAATTTATACTTGTATATCCCATGGTTTGAGCACTACACTATGAGTCTGGAGAACAGGGTTTGAACCCTCACTCAGCCATGGAAACTCACTAGGTGAGCTTGGGCAAGTCATACTCTCTCAGCCTCAGAGGAAGGCAAAGGTAAACCCCTTCTAAACAAATCTTGCCAAGAAAAAATCCTGTGATAGGTTCATTTTATGGTCGCCATAAGTCAGAAACTACCTGAAGGTACACAACAACAACAACAATAATAACAACAACCACCCCATCATTCCAAGACACTAAGCATTCTGCAACAGGACCATGAAACATACAATGATACTTATTCAATCATTTTTGTACTTTCGAATAAAAGGATAAGACATGACAAAAATAAGGAGAAAGCAAAGACAAAATGAGCTTAAGGAAGTACAATTCTTCACTTGAACTTACCTTGTTCTCAAATGACTTGCTTATGTTGAAATAAGTTGCCTCTGACTCCAGACATCAGTACTGATCATCAAGCATCCAAATACTGTCTCAGACAGAGGAAATCTCCCTATATTTGCTACTGCCATTCTGTTACACACACAGTCAATCTTGATTTGCTCACACCAAGACAGTTTTCGCAATCTGAACAAGCCCAGATTTATTTCAGTTCCTGAAGTTCCAGCATAATGACAGATTCTAATTTACCATCCCAAATCTGACATACTTTGCTAAGTATGAGGATGGGGGTTTTCTACCCTTAAAACAAACTGGATACACTAGGACATTAAGATTGACAAGGAACACAATAGTTACCTACTTTGCCCAGAACAACTCCCAAGCAGCAGCCACCTTCCTTGAGTTTACCTTCATTGTAGTATCTGCCAAAGGCCATGTGGGAGTGTCAGAAGGCAGGGCTCTCCTTGACAACAAAAAGGTAGATTGCTACAGACTTCTCACAGTAAGCTGGATCACAGAGAGAATTCATTCTGGCAACAGCCAAAGTAACTAGCTATTTATGAAGTTATGTAACACTGACACAGGGTAGTTATGGGCAGAAGCATGGCACCATCTCAATCTACCTACCCACCCTAGCCTCGCTTCTGTGAGACAGACAGTCCTTTGTCTAATTTCAGTGCAGCAAGATTAAATACCCTAAAGGTACCAGATCACATCTGATCTTGTAAGCTAGGCAGGGTCAGCCCTGGTTACTTCTTGGATGGGAGACGACCAACAAATACCAAGTGCTGTAGGCTATATGTCAGAGGAAGGAACTGGCAAAACCATCTCTGAATCTTCCTTGCCTAAGAAAACCCTGGGGTTGTTTAAATGGTCAAAATAACTCTCATGGAATTTGCTGGGGATACGACCTATCTAAATGGGATCCCATATCAATCCACAGTATTTGGAAGGAGGGGGGCCCAAAATGGCAAAAAAACCCCATAGTAGTTCCTGTAGTTTTTTAAAAACAGCGAGGGATGCGCATTCCTCCTCGTTAGGACAAGCAATTGGCTTTGAATCACTTCCTCATATGAGAGGAAGTGCAAAGCTGATTGGCTGGGCAAGTGCAGGAGGCGGGGCTTGCTAACAGGATAAGTTCCTCCTGCTGCCATGTTGAATTTTCACCTTAGCAAGCAATCGTTAAGGTGATAAAACAGGATGGGGGGGGGTTGTTTGTTTTGCTCTCTCGCTCCAGTGTCGCTCTCTCGCTCCAGTGTACCTTCAACAATTTTTTTAAAAAAAAGTTCAGGAGCGATGAAGAACTAATGCAAGTGAAAAGCTTGTGGCAGCCATCTGACATGCAAAGCTTCTGGGGGCTTCTTGGGCTAAAAACACTGTTAAACATGTCGCTGCTGCAGTGAAATGCCATTATTATGAGGTACTCTGGGTTTTCCCCCCTCGCTCCTTGAAGGCACATATATACAAGACAAGTAGCAGAAAAAGGTGTTGTTTATAGTGGTGTGGAGAAGATGTAAAACAAATGTGTGCGTGTGTACGCATATGCCTTCAAGTCCCCTGTCAACTATGCCTAGGAGAGCTATCTAACACGATGTGGAATTGGCTTCAACCTGGTTTTCCATTATGGAACCTTGAGGAGCCTGGACTTTAAGACTAGGTACAGCAAAGAAAAATGTTCTAATACTCATTCTACCATCAGAGAAAATATTTGGCACTCAGCTATGTGGTAGCTCTTAACCCCATGACAGAGACTCTTGCAAAAGCTGCCACAAAATGGCACTTCTGGTTTCCTGCAAGCAAGCCTTATCTTCTGCATACACCTGAAGTGACTACTTCTGCAGTGTGTTGCACAAGCTGAATTCCATGGGAGTTTGTCAGCCTACTTTCAGAAGGACAGGTGGGCCAAACCCACAGGCATGAAATCCATAAAGGCAAGAACATTCCATCTTTAGAAAGGGTCAGGCAAAGGTTGGTATTGAAATCAGCATACATTTATTTCCGAAAATTTCACAAGAAGCTTTCTATAGTTCTAACTAGCTTTGCCATGCATTTACTTTTAAAAGGGGTCCAGTCAGGTGCAACTGTTGTTGTTGTTTTGTCCAAGAGTGCATGCCCTGCCTTTCTTGCATGAATAATGGCAAATTTAGCTAAATGGACAGATGAGAGAGAAGCCCATCAGAATGTATGGCTAACAGAAAAGCAAGTGCAGACATTACCAAGGGCTTGTCTACACTACTGAAAAACCTCAACCCCGCCATGAATCTGGCCCAATAAGACCATACTACATGCAGCCTTTCCCCCAAATCTAGTGCAATAAATCCACACACTCTTTGGCCCTATCTATACCAAACTCGGGGGTATACCACCTTCATTCAGGTTTTAAAAACTCTGTTTTTTCCAGAGTTTGCTTGAAAGTCTGGAGAAAACTGTAGTGTGAACAATGCATCCACCCTAGATTTGGAGGGTGGGGAAGCAGGACAAGCACTGCCTGAGATCCCTCCATTCCTCCCACCACCTCATCTCAGCGCCATTTCCTCATTCTGAAGGCAGAGCCCTGGTGCAAATTCACCTACTTTGAAGCCAGAACGAGGCAGCCACCCCCACAATCATGGGGCTGGTTGCTCAACGAGGGCTCTGCCTTAATGGTGCTCTGAGGTCTGACCACTCTGAGGTCAGAAGGAGCGGCCAGTCCCACCATTGTGAGGCTGGCTGCTCGTTCTGACCTCAGAGAGAATGACTGTGTGCTAGGGCTTTGCCTTCCCGGCGTGATGACAGACTGGCCACTGCTTCTGACCTCAGAGTGGGAAACTGTGCACTGGGAAGGCAGGGGCCTGGCACATAGTCATTCTCTCTGAGGTCAGAACGAGCCGCCAACCTTCTGATCAACTGTGTGCGGGGAAGGCAGAGCCCTATCACCCTTCTGGCTTACACCAGCTGTGGCAGCACTGCAGAGGTGTGTGGCTAGGCAGTAGCACTGGACCCACAGCTTCATTGGGGGTAAAAATCCATATGCATTATCGTATAGACAAGCCCACTGACAAGCAATGTAGATTCAGGCTTTGGCCAAGGTAGGGTGTGGTGCTTAAATCTTGGCCAGATTAGTTCCGATTTCATGTGGTGCAGTTCTGGCCAAAGTAGTCCAAATTTCATCCAGATTTTTATCTGCGTACAAGCCCCAAGACAACTTGAATGAGAACCTATCAGGATATCAACTAAGAAGATAGCATTGTCTTTTCTTCCCACAATGGGCAGTTTCTGCCATGTTTTGAATACTGCAGAAAAGCTGCATGGTAATTTACTTCAAAAGCCACAATTACCCTCCTCCAAGAGTGGCAACACATCACTGGCAACTCCTCATTTTCAAAACAACCAAATGCCACTAGTAGGAAACTGGATTAGAAATTGAATCCACCAGAATCAATGAGGAACGTAGAAAAGGCTCTCTGAGAGGACTAGTTTTTTCCTAGCTTCAGTAACAGGGACTGAATTTTTTTTAAATTGACTATAGCTCCCACAATCCCCAAGTCATCATAGCCAGTGCCATGTTGGCTAAGGAGTTCTGGAAGAAAGTAATAATTCTGTGTGTCCAGGTCCAAGGCATCAGACATGACCACAGCCCACTTCTAGAGATGGTAACACATCAGAGGCAGTTTGGTCCATACCACAGGCATAATCCTAGACTCCAGAAAGAAAATAAGAGAAAAGAAAAGAGCATGATATATTTGAAACAAAGGGATTTTTGGTAGTTGACTTCACTGCTTTTGTATATAAAGGGAAATGAAAGAAAAATATATCCTGTTTGGAGAAAGTTTTATGGAAGACAAACATTTCAATATATTTCATCCATCTGGATTTATATCATCTGTCAGATGAGAGGCCACAGTTCATTCTTCACTGCCAAGTTTGAAATAACCTTGGATTAACAAGGAACAGAAAAAGTACATTAGATTATTTCCTTTTTCAATCATTTCAAACACCCATCGCCTGCCATGAGGGACAACTCCAGCATTCTTGCCCACGGCCAGAAATAAAAATGTTCCTCTCAGAAAACCAAGAGTAGATGCTGCCAGACAAATCCCCATTCACACCACCAAGGGTATACAGTTCACTTACTCATTACACCAGAGGGCTAATATTTGTGATTTTATCTGAAAAGTGGAATGCTACCCAGTGGACAATTTCCCATATGACATTTTGCTACCAAGAACAGTGCTGTGGTAACCTCTTGGTTAGATAGGCTGCACCTTTCATGATGTCCAGAAACTTCAACTGACCCAGAAAGTAGGAGCTTGTTAAGAAGAACTCATTATTATCACCTCTCTACGGTGAACTCGCCACGGGTCAGTGTAAGAGGGGCGCTCCAAAAAAGCGATACAAAGACTCCCTGAAACAACATCTCAGGCTCGGCCAAATTGATCACCAACAATGGTCCGCCCTGGCCTCACACCGGGAGGCATGGAGACGCACTATCCACAATGCTGCAGCCTTATTTGAGAACTCACGCCGAACAAGTCTTGAAGAGAAATGACAACGCAGAAAGAATCATAACCCGGAAACATCACCCAAGGAGACCTTCTGCTGTGCTTTCTGCAACTGGACTTGTTTATCTCGGACTGGCCTTTTTAGTCATCAGCGCACTTGCAGAAAGTGTGGGATGAGTCCTTCCTGAATCTTCGTTTGTGAAGAAAAGCCAGAGATCACCTTATTGTCCCCTGGTCAATTTTCTATTCAATTCAATTGGCAAGGGTCAGCCACTTGTAGCCCTCCACATGTTCTTAGACACCTCCCATCATCTCATCATCATCATCATCAAATTTATTTTTATCCCGCCCCTCTGTTAAAAACAACCGGGGCGGCTTACAAAAATTAAAATACCAATACAAATTAAAATCCCCAAACACCCCCACCCCCGCCCTCCCCCATAAAAAGACATTAAACCAAATACATTAAAACAACTGATATAAAATCACATTAAAATAATAAATAATAAACAGCCAGCAGACTAAAAAGGGCCAGGAGTTTCCTAGCTAGGTCTGGTGGGAGCTATAGGTCAACACCACTTGGTAGGCCAGAAGTTGACCACCCCTGTTTTAAAGCTCTGCCTAGGTCCAAGGCTCTAAGAACATCTGTTTCCGCAAGTATTTTCAATGGAACATTCTTCAGCTACAGCTTTGCTGTGGGTGTGCCTGCCACTGGAGACACATTAGACAGTGACAAGGAAGTTTCTTTTTAGCTGTGCCACCTTCTCTATCAGACCCCCTTGCTAGAATGGCCCATTTTGTCAGCTCAAAGGTGGCTTCACCAGTGGTCTCCCTGTTTTTTCCTTGCCCCCCCCCCCGCTGTGGGGTGACTATTAACAATTCTAAATGGACTGATTGGCTGGTTATTAAGGAGTGTTTTAATATTTTCATTTCAAAAGGTTTTCTAAATTATTATTTCTCTACATTCCCTCTACAGTTAGCTGCCAAAAGTAGACATGTTTAGGCTACTAGGCAGGATACAAACATTTGTTATTTAAAAAAATATTTTTTTCTAGTAAAGCACAGTTGTTACTGAACATAGGTTACTGAACATTTCAGCAGTAACAAAATCTGGCTTCCAGTTTTGAAAAACAATAGAATCAAAACACTTACAGAGGAATTCCACCCAAGGACAGGCGGATTTCCAGCAGATAATGGGCCATCAACCAACCATTAGCCAAACAGACACTAATCCTCGCATTTCTATATACCTAGAAACTAACCATTCAAATACACAAATTTACATATACTCCCCAACAGGGGTTCACAGCATATAAACTCCACATACACTCCTACCCAACCATTCTCTGAAGATGCCAGCCACAGATGTAGGCAGAATGTCAGAAGTAAACTCTTCCAGAACACAGATTTTCCTTGGGTTTTTTTCTGGGCTGTGAGGCCGTGTTCTGGAATAGTTTCTTTCTGACGTTTCGCCTGCATCTGTGGCTATTCCAGAACACGGCCTCACAGCCCAGAAAAAAAACCCAAGGATAATCTATGGATGCCGGCCGTGAAAGCCTTTGACTTCACATCTTCCAGAATAGCCTGGGGAAAAAACAAGGAAAATCTATTTCAGCAGCTCTTTACTGGTTAGAACTAAAACCTAGACTTTAGAATATACAAAGTCTAGAGCCAAATCATGCTCACTGACTATGACCATATTCAGACCTCTGATGCAAGGTGGGATTAACTTAATTAGGAAACACCCCCACACACACCCCAAGTATGTCTAGGGAAGTTCCCAGAGACAAAAAACACACACCTTACAATAAAATTTAAAAACAAAACAAAAAAAGTCTGCCTGCCAGCAAAAGGAAAGCAGGGAAAGCCTAGCCTCCTGTGAAAGGAAGTTTCAGAGAGTGGGAACAGCCACTGAGAAGGCTCTCTTCTGAAATGGGACTGAGATATAAAGCCTCCCCCTGTAGATCTTAAAAGCCTGGCAGGTTCATATGGAGAGATACAGTATTTCAGATAGTTTGTACCTAAGCTGTATAGGACTTCACAGGTCATGAATTGTGCCCAGAAACAAACTGGCAGCCAGTGAATTGTGTCCAGAAACAAACTGGTAGCTAGCAAAGCTGTTTTAACAAGGGAGTTACATGCTCCTTAGAACTGGCCCTGGTCAGCACTCTGACCATAGCATTTTGGACTGGCTAAAGTTTGTGAACAGTTTCCAAAGACAGTCCCACACAGAGTGCATTACAATAGTCTAAACAGGATGTAATCAAGGCATGTGTTGTATCTATGCTATTTATTTTCTAGCACTTCGACATTTCAAGTGTTTATAATAAAAATAAGTGTTACCTTAAAAAAAGTTAAAAAGGGGAGGAGGATTCCTAATTATATGCCCATATGCACTTCAAATCTTTATCATATGCATACTTCTAAGGAAAAATCACACAAATATTTACCACATGGCAGCTCAACTCATATGGATATTAATTGTCTCTAACCCAACCATTTAGGAATCATGTATTAGTAGGTCATTAACTCCCCTGGGTTAAATGCTGGGTCCCATAAATGTGGGCTGCAAAACTCTTCACATTGTCCCACATGTCAACAAAAACCTGTACATTTTATCCATAAGAGCACATCATGGACGGAAAAACGATCCACATTCCAAGAGAGAGAACATATAAATTTGTAATAGGTAGGCAACTGTAAGACAGTCAGCATGGTGTAGTGGCTTGAGCATTGGACTACAAATCTGGAGATCAGGGTTCGAATTGCTACTCGGGCATGGAAACCCACGAGGTGACCTTGGACAAATTACACTCTCTCAGCCTCATAGGAGGGCAAAGGTAAACCCACTCTGAACAAATCTTACTGAGAAAACCCTAGGATAGGGTCACCATTAGTCAGAGGCAATTTGAACACATATAACAACAATAACAACCCATCAGCAAAGAAAGAATTCAAATTATTTGTTCAAGCTCCCTCTGAACAAATCTTGCCATGGAAATATCATGAAAGGTTCATCTTAGGATCGCCGTAAATTAGAAACAACTTAGGCCCCATCTACATGATGAAAAAAATCCATTTGGCATTCAAAAGATCGATAATGTGTACACACGGCCATTCTAATGCATTCATGTCTTTCAGAAGGGGGGCTACCAAATCCCGCGTAAACTACATGGATTCAGTATTCAGGAGGATTAGTGGATCCTGGCAAATAATCCGTACAACCATTCAAATTTGCAATCGTTTGTACACCCCGTTCGCACACATATGAACAGGCAGTGTAATCTGATTGGCTGGCTGAGCACGGGGGCGGGGCTAGCAAAGAGGGGAATTAGGAGCGGCTGCTATGTTGGATTCCTGGCTAAGCGAGAGTCCAGTAAGTCCATGAAATGGAGATTTTTACATTTATTCATTTTTATTTTATATTGTAAATATGGAAAACCGACTGTCCACATAACAGGCACCTTTTTAAATTAAAAAAAAAGCGTCGGGAGATTTAAAACCACTGCTTGGATCCCTCACTCCAGCCAGCTACGCAAGGGGGGGGTCATACGGAGTTTAGGGGGGGGTAAAAATCGTGTAGGCAGATCGTACGCATTCAAACGTGCTGCCTTTTTGAATTTTTTACCCCAAAACAGATTTTTTTTCCATTGTGTAGACGGGGTCTTAAAAGCACACAACCACCATAACCACAACCACAAGGCATCTGTAAGAATCAGTGTGGTATAGTGGTTTGAGTGTTGGACCAGGACTCTGGGAGATCAGGGTTTGAATTCCTGCTTTGCCATGGAAATCCCCTGAGTGATCACCAGTAAGCAATAGAAGCCAGGATCTTTCCCAGGGCTTGACAGCTACTGAGTGGTAGGAGGTATTTGGATCAAGTGCAAGAGGAAGTGAAAAGCCCTCTGCACCCTATTCAAAATGAGATTTTAAAAGGTGTTAGCTGCACGTGTGCCCATGCAAGTCACTAACAGGACACCAGCCAAAGTATCATGGGGATGTAACATTGGCCACATATACCAAAAGCAAATTAGAGACTGAACATAGGGAAACTGAAACAAACTGAACTGAACTGAACAAGGGTTAGATGAAGAGATGGGATGTCTTAAGGCCATGCACTATGAGGAGCGGCTTAGGGAACTGGGCATGTTTAGTCTGGAGAAGAGAAGGTTGAGAAGGGACATGATAGCCTTGTTTAAATTTTTGAAGGGATGTCATACTGAGGATGGAGCAAGCTTGTTTTTTGCTGCTCCAGAGACTAGGACATGGAGCAATGGGTTCAAACTACAGAAAAAGAGATTCCACATAAACATTAGGAAGAACTTCCTGACAGTAAGAGCTGTTCGGAAGTGGAATACAATGCCTCGGAATGTGGTGGAATCTCCTTTGGAGGTTTTTAAACAGAGGCTGGATGGCCATCTGTCAGGAATGCTTTGATTGTGTATTCCTGCATGGCAGGGGGTTGGACTGGATGGCACTTGAGGTCTCTTCCAATTCTATGATTCTATGAATATGAATATGAATGAGTCACACTCTCTCAGCCTCAGAGGAAGGCAACAGTAAAACTACTCCTGAATAAATCTTGCCAAGGAAATCCTAGGACAGGGTCACCATAAATCAGAGGGAATTTGAAGGCATATAAGAACAACAATAATATACCATATTCATATTGAAGAGGGAGCAATCTTGTTTTCTGCTGCTCCACAGAGCAACAGAATCAATTTACAGGAAAAGTGATTCCACCTAAACATTAGGAAGAACTTCCTGACAGTAAGAGCTGTTCAGCAGTGGAATATGCTGCCTTGGAGTGTGGTGGAGTCTCCTTCTTTGGAGGCTTTTAAACAGAGGATGGCCATCTGTCAGGAATGCTTTGATTAGGTATTCCTGCATGGCAGGGGGTTGGTCTAGATGGGCTTTGTGGTCTCTTCCAACTCTACGATTCTATGATACCAGCAAAGAAAAAATTCAAGTTACGTGCTCATGACATGTTCTTACAGGGAGACTTTGCATTCCCCACTTCAGTTAAAATCTCCCATGCTATAATTTACTCAAACATCTTTCAGGGCCTGAGGACTACCTATTTAAAATTGGAAAATTTTGCTTAAGAAGGAAGCTAGCATTAGCCAGGTTCCAGTTAGCTAACATCCTCCACAATTTTGGATGGCTGATTATCTAAACTCCCTTTATCATTTATGCTACTGTCCCTGTGGTCTGGATGAAGCTGAGGATCTCCCCCACTATTTATTTAGTTGCCCTCTGTCAAAGAGAATTAGAGAAAAAATACCTTGTGGGGTTGTTATCTATTACAAATAATAGGTCTGTCTGCCAAAAAGTAGAATTTTTGCTTTTAAATAATGGTTTTCTTCTCACTAGAAGAGCTGTAAGTTCTTAAATGGCATTAGCTAAAGCCTGTGTGCATTATTATAAGACACCTCTAAAGGTTGGAAGTCTTACTGCCTTTGTATACTGCCCGTGGCTTTATTTTGTATATCTTTAATTTTTACTGGTAAGCTTGGTGATATTAGAAATGGTGTTCGAAATTCTATGTTATATTTTAACTTTATTATTTGTCATTTGCATAACTTCTTTGTTTGTACTTTGTGATGACCTATGGTTATAAGCAATTAACACTTGAATTGAACTGAACAGCAACCAGGCAACTGTAACTTCCTGTTCTTTTTGTTGCTTTTTTTCACAAAAAGATTCATGCTTCATTTTAAAAGTTCTCATTTCTATATAACTTGTCTGCTCATCTTCTCTAGCCTCTGTCTGTATTCATGTGTCAGACCAATATAACTCTTGACCATGCTGGTCTATAGAATGCCTGTCTTTGCCAAAAAAAAAACACCCAAAAACCAATAACCCTGCTGTAAATACACTAAGGGTTCACCACAGGCTTAGTTAGACAAGCTCATTGAAATCCATGGGACAAGTTGGCCATGCCTAAAATCCCACTGATTTCAATGGGTCTACTCTAAACATGACTGAGTTAAAATCCAACCCATCACTGGTTGCAAAAGGTTAAAAAGGTCAACATACAAGAACAAAATAAAATGCAACTTGAATCTTTGTGTTGCAACATACATCAATGTAACTATGCATTCCTCCTACCCACCCCACCCGCCCTTGAACCACAGTTGCAGTTTTTCTTTTGAAGGTCAGCACCACTATTTCATTCTGAGTTCTCTGAAACAGAACTTTTATGAAGTGTGATGATAAGTCTTTGGCCTTCCAGTTTTGATCTCCTCTGTTCCAGACCACAAACAACAATCGCTCAATTTAATTTAGAGCTGAAGCTTGGTTTTGAACAACAGATTGTAACTAAACAAAAATTTCTAAGAAATTGGCCTATCATCACAAGAAAAAAGGGAGGGGGGGAGAAGATAACATGAGCCAAACCCCAGGATAAATACTGTACTCCCATGCTGCTATCAGATCTAAGCAGTGGCCTTACAGTTTTTCAGTCAATAAATAAAATATTCCAAGTGCCATACAAATGTTTTAGAAGTGGATCTGCCATATGGTTGGGGTCAAAATTAATGGCTGTTGTGTACAAACAAATACATATGGGCACTGGATTTGTTCCATCAATTAAGATACATGTGTATAAAACATAGATATCTCTTCTACATATGGATAGATGAACTCATTTCTTCTTTCCAGTTATCATCAATCTTGTTAGCTCTTACTATAGTCTCGACAAGATCCTATTCTACCTTTCCTGATCTGAATACTAGCTGCACAGAAATTCAGAAGGATCACCTGGGAGAATTAAGACAGGAGTTCAGTAATATCTAAATGGAGAAAATACTCCTCATAGGATTTGAAGAAAAGACAATTTGTCTAAATAGCATCCTGCATCATTCCATTGTATTTGGAAGGGGGGGTCAAGTCCACCAAAAACTCTGCAGGAAAAGCCTTTACAGCTTTTCCCAAAGTTTTAAAAAAGCTCTGCAGGAAATGCACATTCCCAGTAATTGGGACAACTGTTTCACTTTCATTTGCATTCCCAATAAGAGCGGAAGTGGAAAGCTGATTGGTTGAAGGTGCACAGAGGGCAGAGCTTGCTATCATTGCAAGTGCCTGGAACCGCCATGTTGGATTTTCACATTAGCAATTGTGCGCTGAGGCAATGAAACAGCCTCCCCCACTTTTTTCTATTTATTTAGGCAGAATATTGCACTTTTGCACCTTAGCTCTGCTTTTAAAAAGAACGGTTTGGCGGCAGCAACCAGTGAGAATAAAAATGCAAGTAATTCGCTTGTGCCTGCCATCTTGATTCACAGGAATGCCCATTGGAACAGTGAAAGCAGACAGCTTTGCATCCCTGCGATCTTTCAAAAAAAAAATTAACACAAATCAAAGCTGCTTGGTGTTAGTACACTTCAATCTACACACACACCCCTCATACAGACAAGCCCTAGGACAAGTTAAGTATGGCCATGGACCCTTTACAAGTACTGCTACTGACAATCCACATGGTTAGTGCTCAGATAAATTGACTCTTGTTCAGAACAAAAACAAAAGCCCACCCTGCTGGCTGCCACTGTGCCATTTTCAATTGACGAACAGAGTCACACACCTCTGATTTTTCCTCCTAAGCAACAGCCACAATAGTCCATAAACTGGCAACTTCCTGATTAGACTTCTGCAATGTGCTCTATGTGGGGCTGCCCTTGAAGATGGCCCAGAAACTGCAGGTAGTGCAAATGAAGCAGCTAGACCTGCTTACTGGAATTCCATTTGGATATCATATAACACCAGTTCTGAAGGAACTGCACTGGTTGCCAATACGTTTCCATTCTGAATTCAAGATGCTGGCATTTAAAGTCCTAAATGGCTTAGGATCTCAATACTTGAGGGAGTGCCTGCCCAAGAATTGAGATCAATAGGGGAAATACATTGTAGGAGGACATGTGAGAGGGTCTTTTCTGCAGTGGCAGCCCAGTTGTGGAATTCTCTCTCACTGGAGGCCCAATTGGCACCATGTTGGAATCATTTTGGCAAGTCACACACTCAGCCTCAGCAAACCCTGTGATAGGGTTGCCTTAGGATCACCGTAAGTTGGAAATTACTTGAAGGCACACATCAAAAAAATATATATTTTAATAAATAAAATAAATTAAAATAAGTAAATACTGTATTCAGTAGGACTAATGAGAAGCTACCACAGTGCCACTCTGTCTGGCCAGCTGCCCTCACTAAGCCTCCCGAGTGCACTGATATCTAGCTATTCATCTATTGCCTTGAAAAAAAATGATGAAAGTAATTTAATGTTATTTTAATAATTCTCCATGTACTGTATAATCTTTTACATTTCATTTCTTATTTGGGCCTGGGGCAATTGACTTTTTTGTCTGTCCAACAGTATGCCTACACACACACACACACACACACACACACAAACATGCTTCCATTATTTTCTATACTTTACAATTGAGAAGACTCAGAAGCCTGGAATAGTGGATGTAAATACCTTAATGCCCAGAAAGGGTTATGCTTGAAGATACTTCACTTTTTATAAATGGTACTATCACCAAAATACAAATGTATTATTTGGCCAGATAGCTGGGCCTGAAAGATTGGTGAGGGGGAAGCCATCCACTGTATTAGTAATACAGATTGCCTCCCATATCTGCAGGACCAATATCTGAGGATTCAGTTATTCATGGCTGAAAAAATAGGGACCCATACCATAGAGTCACACTGGAAAATGCCTACAGAGGTGTTCTGTCTGGGAATTGCTAAGTCCTCCAACACAACTCTATGGTATGTTTGTACAGGAGGTCCTTTATTTTAATAGGGTTTCCTATTACCCATGGTTTCCAGTATCCACAGAAATCCCAGGAACTAGGACCCCTGCAGATATGGAGGAGGGGTGACCTGTACCAGAAACCTTCTGTTACATTAGCTCACTGTGATGACTTAGGGAGAAAGATGACTTAGAAGAATGCAAGTGAAACTGTCAATTAGAAAGGAAACTTTACTGCTTATATACAGAAAATACTGTCTTTAATTCCTGTAAAATTCAAAGCCTAACTAATTTAGCCTTCACATCCCTGTCTTTTTGGAAGGCAAACCCGGGTGCTACGCATGCATTTGGAAAATGGGAGCAGTTGCTATGTGCACAACATTCTCACTGGGAGGTATCAATTCTACCCAGAACACACAGCAAAGAAAGCTAGTCACAATCACGGGGTGGGTTGAAGATTATGTGTATGCATCCTGTTGCAACAGGGAGAAATCCTGCTTGCCTGCACGATGTATTTTTGCAGTGGGACCCATCCGTCACTCACTTCTGGTTTGGTGAACATTTACCTAAACCACAACAGCAAATGCTTTTCCGGGTGGGCGAGGTGGTGGTGAAATGATATGTGAGGTATTACAGACTTCCTGCATGGGCATGTGAGGAACCCAATATTTCCAAATGTCCTTTATTTTAAGGAACAGGCCATATTTCAAAATTTCATCTCTAGTCATGAATTTCAACCCCATAAACTTTCCTTATTTCAGGCCAAAAATACACTGTGTTCTTTACTTGCCTGGCAACTCTTAGGGTTTAGAGCAATTCTGTATAACTGTCCTCTTTAACTTCTGCAAACAGAATGATTTCCTTGTGCACAAGGAGTTCCTTAATGGTCACTCCAAAACTGTGCAACTTCCATCCTACTAGCTTGTTTCTTCCCCCTTCAGTACAGAATTCAGGTGAAGCTTGAAGATCTTCCTTTTTAATCTGAGACTGTAGTTAGCTTGAATATCTCAATGCAGCTTCTCAGGGTTTCCTGTTTGGCATTTCATCTCTTTGTTTCATATTCTCTTCTAAACTGATTGTGGCTTTGTGGCAGTATTGACTGGAAAAGCAGTTAAAAATTATCCAATATTAAATAAATTGAACTCTCTTTATATGTGGCCACAGACATACTTGTTGATGTGTGCCTTCAAACCATTTCTGGCATATGGCAACCCTAAGGTGAACCTATTACAAGATATTCTTGGCAAGATTTTTTTTTTCAGAGGGGGCTTGTCATGGTCCTTCTCTGAGGCTGACAGAGTATAACTTGTCCAAGATCTCCCAGAAGGCTTCCACAGCTAAGCAGACATTTGAACCCTGGTCTCCCCAAGTCCTAGTTCAACACTCAACACTATACCACACTGCCTTTCCAATACAAAATCAATTAAAATCTTTATATGTAGCCACAGAGAGACGTTGTTGTTGTTGTTGTGTCTTCCAGTTTATTTCCAACTTATGGCGATCCTAAAGTGAACCTATCACAGGGATTTCTTGGCAACATTTGCCTTTCCATTTTTCCGAGGCTCAGAGAAGGTGACTTGCCCAAGGTCACCCAGTTGGTTTCCATGGTTGAATGGGGATCTGAACCCTGGTCTCCAGAGTCATACCACTCAAACCACTACACCATGCTGGCTCATAGACAGACGCAAGTACCCAAATACACACGCAGGCAAAAATACAGCAAGAAAAACATGGCAACTTAGCATAACAACACCATGGGATTTCAACACAGTCCAACAGTGAACCAGAGCACTCAAAACTCTCAAACACCTTAGCAAGGCCCAGGTATTTACTATGGGAAACATGAGCTCCCCCTAGTGCTTCAAATACTGCTTTTAGTCAAAGTGAAGTGGAAGTGAAGTAGTTTAAACGTCATTCTGTTAATCTGAAATATTCTAATTTTCTCAAACAGTGAAATATCAGGATGAAATCTGGTATACAAGTTCTAGAAAACATTCTGTGTTTGGAAAAATTCATGTATTAACTCAATCCTGACATCTATTTTCAACCGGAAGAAAATACAAAATATATTTTACTGTGACATCTGCCTTGGATACTGAGACGGTGTGCAAATTCAACATTGTCATTTTATTTGTTCAAGTTGGGCCCAGGCTCAACCTTGAACCTATTTTCCAAAAGGGTCAACAAAGAAAAAATGGACATTGCAATCAAATACTGTATCTCCCTTAGAAAACTGAGATATTGGCATGAAATTTACTGTAGTTATGTACACAGAAGGAACAACTCTTCAGAAATAGAAATTCAAGTGCAGGCTCCACTCCTGCCTAAAAGTGAGTCATGTGGAGAAGATGTTAAACAAATGTTTGCTTTCAAGTCACCTGCCGACATATGGCCACCCCATGAATTTCATAGGGTTTTCTTAGGCAAGGAAAACTCAGAGTTGGTTTTGCCAGTTCCCTCCTCTGAAATAGAGCCTGCAGCACCTGGTATTAATTGATGGTCTCCCATCCAAGCACCAACCAGGGCTGACTCTGCTTAGCTTCTATGATCAAACAGGATCTGTGCCCTTAGGATATTTAGGTCCTTGCAAAACAAATACTAGAGTGGAATGTGGAGCATGGGTCCCAAAAAATACTCCTTTAGCACCATAAGTACAGCTGCATTTAGCATCAGGGCTGCTACATACAATTTTAAAATGTGCATGTTTTTGAAAGTATTTAAAAAGTGATGCCGCAGGTTCATCTGCCACACTCTTGATCTTGTCCCTTTGTTTAGTTCTCTGTCTTGCTTTCTATAGCAAACAAAACTTAGTTTTATCCCATTCTCCACAAAGGAATCACAAACATTTCAGCAACAAAACAAAACTACTCCTGTGCCTATGAAGAACTAAGGGGCTTACCATACTCTGAAGAAAAGTAGTAGTGCAGCCGGAAGATTTCATCTTCTGTGCTGCCTTACCGCATGACATCATTGTGCTTCCAGTGTTCTTTCACTCTGCTCCCATGGGAGACTGAGATAAAACCACATTTTTTTGCTAAGGGGTTTTTCCGGTTAGCAAAAAACCATGGTTTTACCTCAGTCTCCCACAAGACTGGAACAAAAGAATAACAACATCATGCAGTAAGGCAGCACAGAAGATGGGACTTTTCTGCTGCGCTACTGCTTTAATTCGGAGTGCAGTAAGCCCCTAAAACAGGTGGATATAGATGCACCCTAGACTCAAGAAGAACAGAGAAACTAACACAGTAACTGCAAGCTTTTAAATTCTTCCCATGATAGTTCAAAAACCTATCAAGCACAGCTTCGCATCCGGATTTACCAGCAGCAAAATAGCTGCTGTTTCAAGCTGATGTTCATTTTGCTTAGGACTTTCTGAACTTTTAAGAACGTGCACTCCCTGGGGTTATCCTCCCTAATAAAACTGAACTTTTTGTTCCGTGGAATCCAAATTAAGACTGTTTGGTCACTTGAGAGCAGAAGAGGAAATGCAAGAAATCCAAGCATGAAATAGGCCTGGGACAGAATCAGAATGAGAAACTGGATAAATGTCAAACTGTTTGACTGGCTGCTTTAAGAGTAGAACACATGGCTCACTCTGGTTACACTGGCACAGAATTTTGATTTTTTTACACTCTAAGAATACACAGCTTTAATTATATTGGTTGGCATTTTCTAGTCAATTTACTTACAACGCTATTTGGGGTTTTACTCAGGAATGGGGCACAGGATTGAAACAGAGCAAGCTAAAAATGTGAGCCTTGTGTGGGTCACCCACTACATTGAGCTGAGCTGAACTTAAAACAGCTCATGAACTATCACTACCACCTCTCCTGATAGGCCTCACACTCCCTTTCCCAAGCGACAAAAATCCCCACTATGAGGAAGGTACAGCAGATATAAGGCAAGGGAGGCATCGCATGGCCTCATCTTTTGACAGGAAAGAGACAAGACCCAAGGTTTTCAGTAGAATTAATGGACCAAGCATGCTCCAGGGGCTAGCTCATGGAGCAATTGAGATCCCACCTAAACATTAGGAAGAACTTCCTGACGGTAAGAGCTGTTTGGCAGTGGAATGCACTGCCTCAGAGTGTGGTGGAGTCTCCTTCTTTGGAGGTTTTTAAACAGAGGCTGGACGGCCATCTGTTGGGAATGCTTTGATTGGTAGTCCTGCATGGCAGGGGGTTGGACTAGATAGCCCTTGTGGTCTCTTCCAACTCTGTGATTCTATTATAGTGTTGGCTCTCCTACTTTCCCCAGGGTAAGAAATATGAGGGGTTCCCTTTTCAGAAGGGGCTGGGAATGGGCAGAGTTTGGTTGGGAAAGACTTGGGGAAGGCAGACTGCTTGGCGCTCCAAATTACGGTAAAAGTCAAGTACCAGTAGCTCAGCTGATTTACGAGCTGAGCAAGATGCTTCTCTATTCCTCTATTTTATTTAGCTCTTTCCTTTCCCCATTTTTACTTGGCAGTAACATTATTTTTAGCCTTATCATTGAATTATCATCATCCATTTCTAGTTTTTAAGGTAAGACAGGAAAAGTATACACTTCCAAATGGATAAAAGAAGCACATAAACTAAGCTTACCATTGGTGAAGGTGTTCACATAATACCTTCGCCCCTGGGGAGACATATAACTCTGCCAGCCAGGTGGGAGGTGGCCATTTTGAGAGTCTTCTCCTCCTTGTGGAATGACCTTCCTAGGCTTCTGTTGATAGAAATGACAGAATAAGCCTGTTAAACAGGTTTTCAGAGAATGTTAAAAAGATTCAACACAACAGGCATAACATGAAATTCTGAGGCATCTTTTGAAAGTTCCTGGGAGCCTGATATAGGAATCCAAGAGGTAAACACTGCTAAGAACCCAAACACTCCAATTATCTTACCATCTTCAGCATGGGAAATGTATTCAGGCTATCATCTGCAAAGCACAGACATTTCCTTAAGGGCAGGGAAGATTGTGGAATGCTGTGGAGCCTGTATTGCAACTTTGGCAATCCAACACATTACTACATCTGATCTGGGGGAAAGAGAAACACATTGTACTCTCTGCCTCTAAGAAGGAATACTGTAGTCATAAAACAAATTCTGTACCCATGCTAGGCTTGTGCACCACTAATGTAATTAACACCTATCATAAATAACTAACTCTAAGAATCAAGCATGATGAAAATTACTAGTAAATGCAAGAAACACAATGGCAATAAAGAAAATGTTTTCACAATCAAATGACACTCCAATAGGGATCAGTTAACAGCAGGGAAATCTACATTCTGCAGGTAACATTTACACCCACCAACATACAGTTGCTTATTTGCAGAAGGTAGAAAAGTTAGCCTGTGGAAGAGTGGTTTCCAAAATGTGTTATAGTGTACCTTCCTAAGTCAACCAAATATTGCACTCTAAACATAACACCTACACAGGGACCATCTTGCTGCATTTGGTCTTTCAACTCAGGAGTTAAATTGGTGAGGGGAAAACTAGAAGTGACAAGTCTTTAAAATGCTGGAACAGACACTCTGGAAAACTTAGCCAGGCTTCAGGTCAAGGTTGTCACCTGACCTCTTGATCTAGCCAGGACACTGGACTCAGAGAGGAGCCTAGAGCCTCTGATGCAAAATGTCCACCCCGTCCTTAGGGCATCATTTCTCATAGGTTGCCAGCTTGGTTGTAGTCACTGAAGGGGAAGTGACAAGAGACTTGGGAAAGAAAAAGGTAGGAAATTATGGAGCAGAGGGGAATGAGGGTAGCAGCAGCAGCAGAAGAGCCACAGACAGAAGGCCCATTTAAATAAATATTGTTGTTTCTGACTTATGGCAATCCTAAGGCAATCCTATCATGGGGGTTTTGTCACAAGATTTGTTCAGAGTGGTTTGCCATTGCCTTCCCCTGAGGGTGAGAGAGTGTGACTTGCCCAAGATCACCCAGTGAGTTTCCATAGCCATGTGGGGATTCGAACTCTGGCCTTGAGAGTCACTGTCCAACGCTGAAACCACTAAACCACACTGGCTCACCCAAATGGAGAGAAAAGAAGGATGCCCCACTAACCTGTATGTCAACAAAGGGCAAAGTTCTACAATTAGGTGAACCACTCATTGTGGCGAGGAAACCATAGCATGAGAGAGTCTTATTGAATGGCCTGTTTGTGAGCCACAGCAAACATCCTGTCCTAGATTTGTAATTACACACTTGCTATCTAATCCTTTCCAAATGGGGACAGGGTGCCATGAACAGCAAACCAGATCACAGGCATTGCCTTACCTTTAAGAAAAGCCATGTGGAGGAGGCAACCTAATTAATTTCTACCTCAACATCCTATGGCCTCCTTATTCAACTTTCATCGATGGAAACAGCAAATAGCAAAGTCAAAAGATGGCTGGGCGAAGCACCAAGAGGATGACAAGCTGCTGTACATGAATAGCATTTGGTCATGTACACAAACGGTTGGGAATCTGAGGACTAGCTCTTCCCTGACCAGTCAGGGGTGATGAGAGCTGTAGCACGCTTACAACAATATGCCCCAGGGAAAGAAGCTGCACAAGGTAGTAGGCCAACAATGGTGTAGCAAAAATGTAACACCAAGGCCCTTTCAGTCTCATTGCCATAATAGCATTACTCATCACAAAAGTATGCACCCACACACACACACGCACACGGCGCAGCACTATTCCTGTATACAATGCTGCTGTTCAAATGCCAGGTGCGCGAGACTCCACACCTGAGTCAGGCATTTAGAAAGCATTCCAGTAGGTCACTGTGACCAAGGCTACATCCCACTGTCTGGGCTATCCCTGCAGAAAGCAGGAGCTTTGATAAACACAAGCTCTTCTCTTCCCTTGGGAATACCATTTATTGTGGCCTGATTCAATTCCTCCAAGTCAACTGGAATCTGTTAGTATTGCAGCATGGGTTGGAATTATGTAGCCCTTCCTATGCTGTTGGACTGCAACTCCCAGCATTCCTCACTGATGGCAATGCCAGCTAGGCAAGGCTGCTGGGAACTGCAGCCCAAGGATGTCAGGAGGGCTGCATGATTCACAGCCCTGTGCTAGAGGCCCATTCTCTTACAAACTGGTTGGCAGAAGCTGAAACAGGCAAGGCAGGAATGTCAGAGGATACTCTTCAAGAATGAGCCCCAGTTAAGGGCTCCATAACTTTCCACTGATAAGGAGGGAAAGGAAAAGATTAAAAGGAAAAGGTTTGACTGAAAAATTCACCCTAGCCCCCCCTCCCCTTGCAAACATACCACTACACATAGTATTCAGCTTGCACTATGGACCAAGACTGCTGTTACTCAGGCAATCCAATGCACTCTACTTTCCAACCATGCTGATATAGAAGTAGTCCCTTATTCCAAGTGGTTGCCCCTACCCTCCAACTGTCCCTGTTTGGCAGGGACAGTCCCAATTAGTCCTATGACATCCCACTTTCTCAACTGCTTTTAAAATGTCCCAAGTTTCTTTCTCCTACTAGCTTCCTCCTTTGTCTTCAGCTTGCCTCAATTGCTGCAAACTGAGTTTAAAATGCACAAACAATTTGCACTCAATTAACTTGGCAGGAGGGAGAGGACAGGAGAGCAGAATCTTGCCCTTCCCAGTAGGCTCAAACAAAAGCAAACTCCTACAGCCTCCCCTAGCTTGTCTGCTCTTCCTCATGAATAACCTTTGCTATCTTGACAACACTCTGGCATTGTTTGGCCACATGTGTCCTGGTTTTCATCTGTTGGAGGGTATGTGGTCCTTGGATCATTGCTAGGCCATAAGCCATCAGCTGTCAGTCCTTTATGAGTTTCCAGGAAAGAAAGAAGCCATTGTAGCTAACAAGCACAAATATAGTACCAGTCCCTGGCACATTGGAGGACAAATAAATGTAGTCTCCCATATCAGATGCACTGCCTTATACCAATTCAAAAGATTCTGCCCATTTGGCTCAACAGCCTTTGCTAGCCTGGTGTCCTCCAGATGTGTTGCAATACAATCTCCTCAACAGCCAAAATGATCATTGTCCATTTTGGCTCTGGCCCTTTTGGCACACTCTTTTCAGAACACATCTGGCCACATCATCCTCTAATGACTTACCCAAAGGCATAAACGCCCTTTGCTGAGCAGCAGGGACTTCAATCCACAGGGGCAAATGGCTGGTCAAAGTATTTTCTTTGGTGTGTTTTATTTACAAAATAAATAGTAATACAGTACAGTATTTATCTTTTTTTTAAAAGCAAGAATAAATAAGCAAGATCCACATCACTCCGGTGTTGAGGTCCCTCCACTGGCTGCCTATTGGTTTCCAGGCCCAGTATAAGGTGTTGGTTATCACCTTTAAAGCCCTAAATGGCTTGGGTCCAAGCTATCTCACGGACCGTCTCTTCCCTTATAACCCCCCCCCCACGCACTCCGGTCCTCTGGGAGGAATTTGCTGCAGCCTCAAAAGTCAAGGCTTTCGGCTACCTCCCAGAGTGCTTTTTCTGTTGTCGCCCCCAGACTATGGAACAGCCTGCCAGATGAGATCCGTCAACTGACATCTTTGGACAGCTTTAAAAAGGCTGTCAAGATGGATCTCTTCCGGCAGGCCTTTCCAGAATAGATTATCCTGGCATTGGGAACCCCCACCTCCTTCAGGAGAGTCCCCACAGCCTCCTTTGTTAACAGAACTGAATATCACTGGGGACCTACTATTATTGCCAAATGTAGGTATGTGTTTTTATCAAATGTTTAATTGTTGTTTTAATTTGTAAATTGATTTAATCACTTTTTAAGGGGGGGAAGGGAGTATATTGTTTTACTTGTATGTTTTTTTAATGTTGTGAACCGTCCTGACTGGATTACCAAAGGGCAGTATATCAATAAATTTTTATTATTATTATTATTATTATTATTATTAGATGGAAAAGTGATATAGTTGAGAGGGGCAACAATATATGAACAAGCAAAACTTCAATCATATTCTGAAAGACCACAAGGTATAAAAATGCCTGGTACAATTCAGTCCCAGCTACCTCCATAAGGTCCTTTAACCAGTGGTTCTCAAACTTTGGTCCTCCAGGTGGTTGGGACCTCAGATTCCAGAGGCTCCAGCCATCTTAGCCACTGATCAGGCGCTTCTGGGAGCTGAAGTCCAAATCATGTATGGGGTCAAATACTGAGAACTCCTGCTTTCAGCAACCTGATAAGCAAACATCATTATATACTGTTCAGTTTATATTGTTTTTACTGTCCCATCAGACAAGTGAGAGCTGAAAGCAGAAAGGCTTCACCCTCATCATCTAGTATCTCTAGACTCTCCTTTCTGTAGCACGTTTTGTCCTGTTTTCAGTGGGGCTGGGAGTTAAAAGGAACCATCTTCTTCCCTATTCCCAGTTTTCCCCAAGGAGTTTAAAGACTGGTTCACACAGGCACATCAACCACTTGATGACTGAGGCATGGAGACAGAAGACACACATCACCAATTACATCATAAACACCCAAATACCAGAATTAGCAAGCCAGTGGAGCCATGCTGAATGCCTCTGCCCCCCTCAGTCAAATGTGTCACCAAAACCCTCCCCCAGGTGACAGCATGTACAGCACAAACGGGTGGGAGGGGATTCCTACATGCAGCTCCAAGAACATTGAAAATAAAGCCTCATGGAAATTTGGTACAAAACTACCCTCAGGAAAATTCTTTCAGCATTCAGTGTGCTGTTTATCAGGTGATGAGGTACATTCTTAGGTAAACTAGGTTTAAACTGGGCTTAAATTAGGTATTTGAAGCATGTCATTCAAATTCTGTATCAACTGCACAGGCTACCTATGTGCTTCTCAGCCCAATTCGTGGTATTGTTTTGACCTTTAAATCCCTAAACAGTTGGGGACCAGATTACTTGGTTGGCCAGCTTGTATTCGCGAAAATATAACCTTGAGATCAGCTACAGAGGATCTGCTCCCTGACCTAGAATCATAGAGTTGGAAGAGTTGGAAGAGGCCACAAGGGCCATCCAGTTCAACCCCCTGCCATGCATTCCTGACAGATGACCATCCAGCCTCTGCTTAAAATCCTCCAAAGAAGGAGACTCCAGCACACTCCGAGGCAGCATATTCCACTGTCGAACAGCTCTTACTGTTAGGATGTTCTTCGAAATGCTTCCCTGTAGTTTAAATCCATTGCTTCATGTCCTAGTCTCTGGAGCAGCCAAAAACAAGCTTGTTCCTTCTTCAATATGACATCCTTTCAAATATCTAAACACGGCTGTCATGTCACCTCTTAACCTTCCCTTCCCAAAACATACCCAGCTCCCTAAGCCACTCCTCATGGGGCATGGCTTCCAGACCTTTTATCATTTTAATCACTGTCCTCTGTACACATTCCAGCTTGTCAATATCCTTCTTGAATTGTGATGTCCAAAACTGGGCACAGTATTCCAGGTGAACTCTGACCAAAGCAGAATAAAGTGGTACTATTACTTTCCTTGATCTAGACACTATACTCTTATTGATGCGGCCTAGAATCGAATTGGTACATTTCAGGAAGTACAGTGAGACTGATGGGGATGTGAGGCTTGGGCCTTGTTGGTGGTGGTTCCCCATTTAAGGAACACTTTCCCTAGAGAGACACATTCACCCCTTCTTTGTTTTTTCTTAAGCTAAAAACCGCCTTTATTGCTTTTGCTCTGGGACTAGTTTAATTCTGCTTTTTGTTTGGCGGTGGGGGGTAGTTAAAATTTTAACTGAGCCTTAAGCTGATTCTATAATACAGTTTTTATGTGTCTATCTTTTCACGTGCACATTTGGACCACTTTAAATTTTTTATGGTTTTAGTATTTGGATTTTTACAACTGTCTACTTGTTTGTAACTTTTTTCTTTATTATGACCCACTTAGAGAAAACTTTTTTTTTATTTTTTAAAAATTGCCAGTAAGTACTTCTAGCTATAAGCATAGCTCGGTTAATAAAGTAGATGTGTTCCTGGGCATTACTTCTTTAACAGAAAATTTGGCACCAGAGATAGAAATAACATGGAATGAATAGCGATAGGCTCCTATACCTCAAAAAAAGAAAAGCAGTTCAGCAAACTTTGCATCCAAAATTAACAATGCAGATATGTGAATTGAAACAACCAGGTCAAGTAAGTTTTGCATAAGTAAAGAAAACCATTTTGCATTCTTGGGAGACCACTTGAAAGCCTCTTCAAAAATGCATCCAGCAATCCCCCCCCCCATTTCATTACCCTCCACTTCTTTTTATGATTTCCATTTTGGTGACTGAACTTATACATCCGTGCTTCTTTAAGATGATGGAGGACACCTGCTGAGGCAGGCTTTCTTGCTTTTCCCTTTTCTGTTTGTTTTGGTGTTCAACACACACCATATTCTGGAGATACAGTCACTGCTGTTAACGTTGCCTTGTTATAAGCAGGCACACACAGCGATGGTCAGAGCAGCTAGAGAAGAATCCTACCTTTACCCAGCTCAAGGTTTTACTGTGTTGTATTGTTTACTGCAGAAATGCTACTGTGACCTGATATTAAAAGTCTCTGTTTCTCCAGCCCTCCTTCACCATCCTCCCAATATTAATTCTACTGAAAACCTGCAATTAGACAGAGGACAAGATGAAAAAAGGGGGGCTGGAAAGACATAAAAAGATTTTGTAAAAAGGAGCTTCTTTGTCAGAGCCTTTGTTAACTGAGGTATGCTTGTACTGCAGAAGGTATTAGAGGTTTCACTTTATGGTGAGGGCTGGAGGTGGATACAGCCAATGAGGAGAATCATAGAATCATAGAATTGCAGAGTTGGAAGAGACCACGAGGGCCATCCAGTCCAACCCCCTGCCACGCAGGAAATCTTGATCAAAGCATCCCTGACAGATTGCAATCCAGCCTCTGTTTAAAGACCTCCAAGGAAGGAGACCCCACCACGCTCCGAGGGAGTGTGTTCCACTGCTGAAGAGCTCTTACTGTCAAAAAGTTCCTCCTAATGTTGAGGTGGAATCTCTGTTCCTGGAGTTTGCATCCATTGCTCCGTGTTCCAGTCTCTGGAGCAGCAGAAAACAAGCCTGCTCCATCCTCAGCGTGACATCCCTTCAAATACTTAAACAGGGCTAACATATCGCCTCTTAACCGTCTTTTTTCCAGGCTAAAGATACCCAGCTCCCTAAGTCTCTCCTCATAAGGCATCGTTTCCAGACCTTTCACCATTTTAGTTGCCCTTCTCTGGACATGCTCCAATTTTTCAATATCCTTTTTTGAATTGTGGTGCCCAGAACTGGACACAGTATTCTAGGTGAGGTCTGACCAAGGCAGAATAGAGTGGCACTATTACTTCCTTTGATCTAGACACTATACTTCTATTGATGTTTGGGGACTAGAAGATGAGAGCTACTGGTAGACCAGGATTATTTCCTCTGAGGGCAAATAGCAGGAACAACAGAAGACTGAAAAGCAGGGTCCTCCCCACAGGGAATTTCCATTAATTACACAAGAAGGAAACTCATATGTGGTGTGGGGATGGCTGGGGGAAGAGTTAACAGTAATTGTTCTGAGTAACATTTTCTCTGTGGCCTTGCAACAAGATCATGGCCCAGCAATCCCAGCACTGTACAAACCAAACAGAAACAACTACAAAACAGCATATGGTACTAGTAGAAACAATGTACACTCAACGCTACAAAAGCTACAACAGAGGCTGCTTATATTGTAGTACTGAAATCAAATCCTTATTTATTTAGTAATGGCAATTTTTCACCCTGAACCAGCACCAGTCTGTGTACATCTGTCCATGAAAAAAGGGGGGGGAGGGGGACACAGTCCAGTTTTCTGCAGAAATTCACCTCATCAACAGACCCAATCTGTACACATGTTGCTTTTTACAAGAGCACCATGTGAGGGCTGTTGCGGTGTGCCAAACAGCTAAACTATACATCAACCACCATGGAGAAAAATACTGGGAGTTTCAGAGACTGTTACAGACCTCCTGTAAACAAGAGTCAAAGAAGATTTCTGTTCAAGAAGGAATCCAGAAAATGTTTGTACAGTTGGAATGGCAAGGGGAGATTTGGGTGGGCAACTGTGGCAGGTTTGAGGCCACTTTTATGTCCTGAGATGCGCTCTGTGGGACACATGAACTACCAGCAAGTGAAACTAAAAACCCAAAGTGGCTAGAAGTCCACTTCTGATTCTAAAAAACCCTTTTTTAAAAAAAAGTTAAATATCACAGGGGAGCTTTGCTATCTATTTAAAATGTAAATTGTTGTACTTTGTGGATCCCAGGAATAGCAATTCACCCTGACTCTTTTTCTGACCAGCTAAAGGTTGCCCTGGTGACTACAGAAGGGTCAATAGTCACAAAAACATCCCTAGAGGACTGCACTTTGTCTAGCTCTGTATTGTGGGACATGCAGTAGCTGATGCCAAAAGAAGCCATCCCTCTCTCCCTGCAGTAACACATGAAGAAAGGTATCACCTACTGGCTGAGCCAAAAGCAAAGGAATTCATGGATGGGGTGATGTCATGTCAGGCTTTCTTAGCTTTCTACTAATACCAAGGAGGAGAAAGAAAAAGAGCAGGCATTAAACCATTGCCTGGTTACAGGCCTCTGTCTAAGAATATAACTTATGAGCTGCACCTAAATGTGTAAAATAAACTACTTGGGGGTTCAATTGTGTCTGGCAATTACTCTATCCGAGAAGCTAGTTCTTCATATGGAAGCCACCTGTGGTTAGCAATGGATGAAGCATATTTCCTCATGGTCAACAAATACGTATAATATACAAATATAGTAAAATGGTTTGGAGTGGGTCCCTGGCTTTGAAAATAGTTTCCAGGCCTAAACTCTGAGGAGCTGTGTTTATCTGAGACACACAATTTCAAAGTATGTGCAAAGCTCTGAGCAATTTAACTTTGCTCACTTATATATTCAGTATCACCAGGCAATATGCCTGAACTATATACCCAGAGAGGATTTTTCAGGATGAAGCAAAAAGCTGGAACAGAATATTTTACAAGGGTTTTTGAAGCTGTTGTTGTGTGCCTTCAAGTCGTTTCTGACTTATTGTGATACTAAGGCAAATCTATCATGGGGTTTTCTCTGCAAGATTTGTTCAGTGGGGGTTTGCCTTTGTCGTCCTCTGAGGCTGAGAGAGTATGACTTGCCAAAGGTCATCCAGTGAGTTTCCATGGCCGGGCAGGGATTTGAACCCTGGGGGTTGTCTAGACGGTGAAAAAACTCCTCATAGAATTCGAGGAGAATAACTTTTGTCCCAATGAGATCCTGCAGTGATTTGCTGTATTCGGAAGGAGGGGGCCAAAAACTCCAAAAACTATGCAGGAAAAGCCTTTGCAGCTTCTCCTGAGGTTTTTTTAAAAAATGTGTAGGACAGGCAGTCTCACTCATTAGGACAACCAAAGCACAGCACGTCCACAGATAACAGCGGAAGTGGAAACCTGATTAGTTGGAATCGGGGGGGGGGGGCAGGCTTTCTGGCTACAAGGTGGCCGGCCGGAAGCACCATTTTGGAGTTTCATGGTATTGATCATGTGCTTTTTTTCCCCCTCCGCTGAGGCACCCAGCTTTTTTAAACGTAAGGTCGCACTTGTGCAGCTTAGATTTACAGTAAAAAAAATAATAATACTGTGCAGCGGCAGCAACTTGTGGAGAATAACAATGAGAGTAATTCACTTGCAGCCACCATCTTGATTCACAGGCATGACTATGTATGAACTTCAAACACGGATAGCTTTGCATACCAGCAATTTTTCCATAAAACCGTGGAGACAAATTAACACTGCTGCAAATTTGTGTTAATGTGCAGCAATCAGCATTATATCTTCTACTCTAGACAAGCTCCTGGTCTTCAGAGTCATAGTCCAATGCTCAAACCACTACACTACAGTGGCTATAAAAGACCAAATATAAATCTTAGTTGGAATTTTCAGACCCAGCTCTTATATCAACTTTTTTCTTGAAAACATTCTAGTGACTAAGTCGCAAACACAGATCTATATAGATTTTAGAAAGAATGGTTGAAACCACACATTACCACACTAAAGACACGCTCCTGTTCTGCAGCTTGTACATTACTATGTAAGCCTGCTACCCTCCCCATTTAACCCTCCCCTTCCCCTTTCAGCTGGGCACAAAAGATTCAACTAGCAGGTGAATTCATTCCACAGTCTCTGTGAAACCATTTAAAATATTTGGGTTTACTATCTTTTAAAAAGTTTTTGTGTCTACATGCAATAAAAGGTATTGCCTATAGTAATCTGGCACAGAAAAACATTAAGACACATTATTAGCTCCATAACACAAGGAAGAGGTTCATGGAGTAGTGACCACTGATTTTATTCTGACAGCACTAGTCAGTAAGAAAACAGTAGAGCTTGGAAACAGACCTTTTTTGGACTACAACTCCCAGGCCCTCCTGGCCATCATGGCAAATCTTGGCTGAGGAGGGATCCTGGGAGTCAAAAAACAACAACTAACTTTGCCGATCTGTGTGAAAAAGTGATATATAAAGCTGCCCTCCATGACAAATCTCCACAGTCAACATTTTGTTCTCAGAGTTTAAGCACATATTTTGCTTTAATTGTGCTCATTTGCTTCCTGTTTACAAACACATTTGCCCCAAAGTTTGTTATATTTTGCCAAAGAGACTCTCCCACACAGTCCTAACTTCTCCCCACATCTCTTTTTGCAAAGATCCTCTGTTGTTGTTTTCTCCTTAAGATGCCAGGGCTTGGCCCATTCTGCATTGTTTGGCCAGCTGCATTATCACAATTTAAAGACTGCAGCACTAGGCACTTGAAACACACCTTTTTTTAAAATGTGTTGCCTTTTTTAAAAAAACAACTAACACAATTAGCTACATCCTGTCCTTTCAGACATTCCGATTTGTTTCAGCCAAACCACTAAGAGTTTTACTGCGCTGAGTCTCAAAACCTGATCAAGTTCTTCAGCGTTTCTCAGACTCTGCACAGCATCAAAGAAAACTCAGGGCATGGAGGTGGCCAAAGATATAATTATGACTAAGCTTCAAGATGAAGGGTGTAAACTATCTCCAAAGACACACAACATCAAGGAGTTCTCAAGGCATCTTGTTTTCCTCTGAATAATATGATCTTACCATGGATGCTTTAGCCAAATCACTTGCAGAAATGCAGTCCCAAACAAACTAGAGCAGAGTGAACGACTTGCCCCTTTGCCAGCTGGGCTGCAGAACTATCCACTGCCCGTGTTCTCCTCTGTATATGAGTAAAGAGCCAGTCAAAAAAAGAGAAAGAAGAAAACTACCCTCCCTCCCTCCCTCCTTCGCATGTCAACACACTTCGGCACTTCCCTTTGCTCAATTTTCTTCTTTGGAAATCAAAAGGATCTATTCTGGAGGCTCTCCAGATGTGAAGCTTCTGGAAAGTTTTCCCCCATGCCTGCTTTCAAATGTCTATGATGGAGGTGATGGAGGACACAAAGCAAGGGTCTGTACCATTGACCAAGCACTCCCCATGCACTGACAGGACAAACAGGGGCTGCTTTGTCCAACTTTCCTTGCTTCAGTCCCAGCCTTTTTGACCTTTGGCATCCCTTCTCTGTCTCTCTGGGGAACTTTCCCCCTGAACTTGTATCAAATCAACCCTTTGTACTGACCCAGTTTGATTCCAGTGTTGCAAAATGAAACACGAACCCATATGAGTGAATGATCAATGTAAGAATATAAGAGTTGGCATATATAGGTGTGAAGCTGTCATCTGGATGGAGGGTATTGAAGCCATTCTCATCCATGAATTCAATAATGACAAAGAAACTAGGTCATAAATCAAAATGGAGACTATAGCAAAAAATAATAACAATAAATCAGAAGAAGACTAAGACTTAGAATGGAAGCCAAGAAGGAACCCCGCCCCGATTCTGAGGAGAGAGGCGGGTAATAAATAACTAAGTATTATTATTATTATTATTATTATTATTATTAACCAGATAAAATCCTCAAGTTTAAAAATATATCATTGAAAGCCAAAGTCACAGTCATCCATGCCATAGTATTTTCAATTTTTATGTATGGTTGTGAAAGCTGGACAGTGAAGAAAGTTGACAGGAAGAAAATCAACTGAAAATAATCCAGTTTGACCCCACTTTAACTGCCATGGCTCAATGCTATGGAATTCTGGGATTTGTAGTTTTGTGAGAAATGTAGCTTTCTTTGCCAGAAAACTTTAGTGTCACAACAAACTACAAACCCCAGGATTCCATAGCACTGAGCCATGGCAGTTAAAGCAGTGTCAAACTGGATTATTTCTGCAGTGCAGATGCAGCCTCAGTTGAATTGTGGTGCTGGAGGAGAGTTCTACAGATACCATGGACTGCTAACAGACAAGTGAATGGGTCTAAGGACAAATCAAGCCCAAACTCTCACTAGAACAGAAAATAATTAAAGTGAAGCTATCTATGGACATCTCATGCAACAACACGACTCACTGGAAAAGACCATAATGCTAAGTAAAGTTGATGGCAGTATGAAAAGTGAAAGGTGACATTACAGATGGTTTGATTCGATCAAGAAAGCCATGGCCCTGAGTTTGCAAGACCTGAGCAGGGCTCTTGATGACCAGGGCTCTTGGGAGGTCTCTCCTTCATAGGGTTCTCGTAAGTCAACACTGACTGGATAGGAAATGACAACTACCGCTATTATGAGCCCTTCCACTAATTAGCAGGTCTGCATCTGAGGCTCTTCAAGCAACCTCTTCTTCACCCTCTGCCCACAGAACCAAGGCCTATCACTTCAGGGTATGTTTGCTTTCTGTCTAGTCTTGGCACTTCTGCTCCATACTTTCCTCAGGGTCTCATAGCCCGCAGATGACTAGTAGTGCACACTCTCCCATTCCATGATTCTGCATGTGCGCACACACCACTATCGTTCCACTAAACGTGGCAGCTGTAGCTGATTCAGGGTCAGTCGCTATCATGGGCAGTGCTTTCAGTGGTCATTTCCAGCAGAAGCAACAATAAAAGTTCTGCAGGGGAGAGCAGGAATCTCATTCTAAGGACTGTTGCCTCTCTTCAGCTGCCTAGCTGAGCACTTGGCTATCAGCAGACATGTCCTCTGTCCACTCCTGATCCATGTTGTCAAAAGAAGCTGCTGTCTCACACTGTCTGGTCTTTCCCATCTTCTTGGCTCCTTTTTCTTCTTGGCTCCTTTTTCTGGGTCTGCCAAAAAGCCAGCCATCATCCCTCTTGGCTCCATCCACTGGCTCTGCCCAGTCCTGATCAACTGAAGCTTGGCAACTCTCAGGCAAGAAGGCCAACAGGCAGCTGCATCTGAATGCTCCTGTTAGGTCCTCCCACCTTCTGCAAATTGGGACAAAGTCTCCATGGATGATACCCACACACTGAGCCAGAGAGTATAGGTACTCCTTCACAAAAGGATGAGCTGTAATTATTTAGTGCTGATCTGAAGTGGGGGCTGTTGAATTTTTTTGCCCCTCAGAAAACGCACACCTTTCCTTCAGTAATTTTTCATGGTGGGGATGTGGAAAAGAACAAAAGTGTTACCGCATTGTTCCCTCCTAAGCATCCAGATAGAGAGCACTGCTTTCAATTCTCACTCTGAATGAAGTTTGTACTATCACCACATGTCCAGCCCTGAATGTTAGTGTGGTGTTGTGGTGTTCACAGTATGAACTCTGATTAATCTCATTAAGTGGCCAATAGGAAGAACATATGAAGAAAGAGGTTCGGTTGCAGGGACTGTGAATACGTGAAAAGGGTGTAAAGAATGGGAGGACATAAGGGAACATTTTGGCCCTGACAAAATCCCCAATTTCATGAGAAAAAGTTTGGAGACAGCTTAGTGCAGCACAAGGAAACGTCTGCTCTTCTTAGATTTAGGATGCTATCCCTTTACCCTGCATATTATCTTTCTTTCTGATGGCGCAATATGCTCAAGTTTTATGCTATGCTCAAGGTGAAAACCACTGCACAGCCATTTTCTCATGACCAAACCTTAAAGATATCCCA
Source organism: Gambelia wislizenii (assembly GCA_030847615.1). Lineage (NCBI taxonomy): Eukaryota > Metazoa > Chordata > Lepidosauria > Squamata > Crotaphytidae > Gambelia > Gambelia wislizenii. The sequence goes on along the minus strand of JAUMIR010000002.1, from coordinate 189,826,208 downwards.
ATCGCACTGGAATTGTATTACATTATAGTGGGTGTGCCATTTGAAACTGCCATCAACCACAGGATGCTGACTATCTGCAACCTCTGGAGTATTTCAAAGCTACAAGAGAAGGACCAGTGAATGGAGACAACAATCTCAGGGAAATCATCAACAAAGTACTGTATTCATAATTCCAGCCACTCACAAAATGCACACAATTTTGAAATGTCACTTTTTATTTTATTACTTATTTATTTATTTATTTATACCCCGCTCTTCAGCCACAAGGCTATCAGAGCGGCTTACAAATTGTTTCAAGCAATAGCTATTTACGCATCTACACTGCATTAAACAGTTTTCAATGTGTGTTAGCTGATTGCCCCCCACAAGCTGGGTACTCAATTTACCGTCCTACGAAAGGATGGAAGGCTGAGTGAACCTTGGAGCTGGCTGGAATCGAACTTGCGACGTGGTGGCTTGCAGTACTGGCATTTAACCACTGCGCCACCAGGGCTCTTTGTGATTATGGACCATCTCCACATTTTGGAAATTCACTGTAAAATTTACACTTCTCTGGGTAAAAACAAATCCTTTCTGTTGGTTTTATATTTTCAATGTGCTGTTTTTAGTGGAAATTATGTGTGTGTGTGTGTGTGTGTGTGTTTTAAGATTCTAAGGCTGCTGCCACACATCAGAAATAATGCAGTTTGACACCACTTTAAACTATCATGCCTCTATTCTATGGATTCCTGGAAGTTGTAGTTTGTTGTGGCACTAGAGCTCACCGACAGAGAAGGCTAAATATCTAACAGAACTACAAATCCCAGAACTCCATAGCATCAAGCTATGGCAGTTAAAACTACAAATCCCAGAACTCCATAGCATTGAGCCATGGCAGTTCCATAGCACTGAGCCATGGTGTCAAACTGCATTATTTCTGCAGTGTGGCAGGAGCCTCAGTGTCACTTCGGGGCACTTTTTGCCATTTAGTGAAGAGAAACAATTCAGTGGTTACAAGAATCAAATCAATACAGAATCATTCCATTGCCATTCCAGTTCCGTCATGTGAACACAGCTCATGATTACAGACAGAACAAGTCCAGTAAGAATAGCCACCTTACTTTCTGTGGTTAGCAGCTGATTTGAAGCCAATCGGGTTAGCTACCAGTGTACAGAGGGCAGACCATTTTAACAGCTCAAAAAATGGAAAAGGCTGCTGCATTGTACCACCAAAAAAAAAAAAAAAAACCCCACCAAAAGGCATCTAAGGCAAAACAGTCTTAAGTATCCTCTTTTAATATCAGGTGCATTTTAGATCCCACAGATCCTTCTTCAGGAAATTCCAGAATTGCTCCAAAACACCAAAGCTTGCTTTCTTCTTCCTAAAAGGATACCCTCCTGACAGAGAACCTTATATCCAGGAGCTACTACTTGGAGTAAATAGGAAACAAGAAGAAAAGAAAAGAAAAGATGGTTGTGGGGGATATTTGGTCCAACTCAATATTGCCAAGGTCCAAAACAATACGAATTATTTCATTAAAGATTTGTTCAGCTTCATATATGTTTAAATGATTTATGCCATCATCTGCCAACAATTGCCCTTCTGCCATTTACAGAAGCCAAACAGATTGCTTTCTCCTCTATATATTTGCCCAGATCTTAAGTTCTTTTTCAGTTTACTAACATGCATACTGATATTTTGCACTGAAGGGGTTGCCTGTGCGCACATAGACAGAAGGGAGAAAGAAGCTAGGGAAAATTTGCTGACAGATTTGAGAAACAGATTTGAGAGTGAAATTGCTGGCACAGGGAAAGAGCAAAATGGAGATTTGTGAGGAGGTGCCGTTGGCTGGAAGAGAGAAAATTGGTGGGAAGAATTTGCTGAGAAACAGATTGGCATGGGACAGGTTTGCTGGCATGCATAAAAAGGTTGAGGGAGAAAGTGGGGAGGGGAGAGAGAGAGATGTGTAGGGTGTGAGTTTTATGGAACAGAGAGAGTTTAGCCTCTCTTATACAGGTAGTAGCAAACAAAAGCAGTGACCTTACTTTGTTTTTTTGGAAACCTGGAAGTCTGCATAACTACAGAGTGTGCTTAGAGTGTAATGCATTGGATAGAGTTCTGATTTTGATTTGGCAGATCCAGGTTAAAATCACTCCTCCATTATTGAGGCTCCCTGGGTGGCATGAAGCCAGTCATTCTGTCTCAGCCTAATTTACCTGACAGAGCTATTAAGAGGATAAACTCCATTCGTTTCCCCACCCTCGCACAAGCTCCTTTGAGGGAAGGTAGGATATGAATGCAATCACTCAAAATAAAATTATAAAAGGTGCTAAATTTGAAGTAGCTTACAGAAGGTGACAGGAAAAAAATCAACACATTTGAAATGTGGTACTGGAGGAGAATTCTACAGATACCATGGACTGTTAAAATGACAAATGAACGGGGCCTGGAGCAAATCAAGTCTGAACTCTCTTAAGAAGCCAAGATGACTAAACTGAAGCTGTCAGATTTTGGACATATCATGAGATGACATGACTCACTGGAAAATATGATAATATTCAGCAAAGTGGAAGGCAGCAGGAAAAGAGGAAGACTGCATTATAGCTGGGTTGACCCAATAAAAGAAGCTACAGCACTAAGTATGCAAGACCTGAGTAGGACTGTTGATAAGTGAGTAGAGCTCGTGGAAGTCTTTCATTCATAGGGTTGCCATAAGTTTAAGTTGACTTCACAGAAAATAAGAACAAACAACAAAACAGAAGCTTTGCCATAATTTCTCTCTACAAATACATGAAGACATTAAAAGTGTCTTTAGACACCAGAGAGGTTTCAATTCGACTTCCAGTGGAGAAAGAAAGAAAGAAAGAAAGAAAGAAAGAAAGCAAGCAAGCAAGCAAGCAAGCTCGAAGGCTTTCACGGCTGGCATCCATAGGTTTTCTGTGGGTTTTTTCTGGGCTGTGAGGGCATGTTCTGGAAGAGTTTATTCCTGATGTTTCGCCTGGATCTGTGTCTGGCATCTTCAGAGAATGGTTGGGTAGGGGTGTTCTGGGGTTTATATACTGTGAGTCCCTGTTGGACAGGATATGTAAATTTGTGTATTTGAATGGCTAGTTCCTGGGGGGATATCTCTGAAGATGCCAGCCACAGATGCAGGCTACATGTCAGGAATAAACTCTTCCAGAACATGGCCTCATAGCCTGGGGGAAAAACCACAAAAAACCTAAAGAAAGAAAGCCATAACACTTTCTGCTCCTATACACCAACCATTCTTAGTATGTTAAACTTTTCCTTGCCTTCTTCGTCCCTAATCTCTGTCCTCACACATTTTTTTTTAAAAAAAAATTCACACCTCTAAAGAACTCATTCTGGATTTTGACATTAATTGCTAAAATTAAATTGTTCTAAAAGATAGTTGCCTTAAAAGTACATGCTTTAATTTGGGCAGAGATTCTGGCATGAAACTTTATGTCCTCCTAGCAAAGTCAACACTTCTTCAGCCAGAACCATTTGCTCACACCGTCCTATTACATTATCCTTCCACATAGCCACTCATTGCTTTGCTGAGCTAAACTACAAATGTCCAGTCAGTGAACCCATGGAGATTCCTAGTATGGCATATGCTGAATCTTCATATTAACACTGCCCACGGAAACAGCTTCACATGACTTCCAGATTCATCCTGAAAAGGATGCCCTTCCACGGTAAAAGTTCAAGTCTTATTCAACAGAAAAAAAGAAACCACTTCTCATTTCCAGACTGCAGGAAGCCCCCGCAAGAGAAAATAGGGATCCTAGAGAGGAAACATCTGTGCATCCAGGGCAGGGAATGCAGAGTGCAGTATTTGCAAATACAGGTCCTGGAGGGTAGCTAGGATCAAAATCCAGATTATAAACAAACAAAGAAGTATGGGAGTCATTAGGAATGGTAGACCTCTGGTAACATATTCCCTCAGGAAGCATTCAATTGGTACAGGTAGTCACAAAGGACAACATAACAGCCTTTTCACCTTTTGGCTAGCATCCTGCAGGTTAGTCCTGACTAGAGTAGACCCATTCAATCAATTGTTGAATGGTGAATCAATACATAGATAAATATCACTGATTCACCAGATCAGCTTTAGTCAGGACAACAGGATTTAGACCATTACATGTTTTAGATATTCAATCAAGTTTTTTTTTTAATGCTATACCTACAAAAGGAGGTGTGAATGCAAAGAACAAGTATGGAACACATATATCAGTTCAGACACATCTACCTGGAGAGATGGACTCTGGAGCTCCCTGTTCTGTCTGCTCAGTGACAGATGCAACATAACATACAGTGGCTGAGATTTATGTTGCACATAGCAGTGCAAAAGTTCTGTAGGTGAAACTATGCTACTTCTCTCTTTTCAAACCCCTTCATCAGGGTCACTGTTTACCCCTGTGTAACCATTCAGTAGCTGCATAATCATTCAGCACAGGGGGAGGGAAGTATCTGCCTATGTCCCCATATCTAGAAGCAAACTGATGACATCATTCACTGAGATCTGCCAAGGTTCTAGAGGTCTCAGCAGATGATGTAAGCACGCTATGTGTGGCTATGGGGACACAGCCAGATATTCCATCAGCCACAGAATGGCCATGGTGGTGGTGTAGCTGCAACAACTTAACAATGGGGTTGGTTCCATGGCAACTTTTGTTGCACAAAGTATCGCATTTGTGCACTTTGGATTTTGCATCGCGGAGTTCCCACGGCAAAATTTCGAATCCTGTTTAGTTCCGCGATGTAGTTCCGATGTGCTTATAATGTGGAGTATATTAATGTGCGAATTTCTACACATTGAAATATTTCAGTTCCCACAACATTGATATTCCACATACTTTGACAACCCTACTTGTCAATCAACGAAGTACGTCATTCATTCTAGACGTACTTCCTTTGGGAATTCCCGCCACCCGTACTCCCATTGGTCATCCACTTCCCCCCTCTTGGGCTTCTGATTAGGCATCAAGTCATCTTTTATGGTCTTTGTTCTCTTCAATGGTGCCAAGGACATTGTTGCAGCCATGGAGGTTTTAGCTACGCTCATTTCCTGCTTGTATTTGGCTATTAGAGTACTTTCTACAATGGTTTCATTCTCTGAGAAGTGTCATTCCTACCAAAGAAGAATCTTCCCCCCAAAGATCCAGTAAATCAAGAGTTTCGGCATGACTCCAAGCTATTCCCCTGCCCCCCTTCTTTGTTCTCTGAACTGACTCCATTAGGAAAACAATAGATGTTTACAGGGATGCTTCAAAGCAGATAGGAAAACCGGATGTGTAGACAGGTTTCTGTGGCGTCACTATAAAAAACCGCCCACATCCCTAATTTTAAACATCGTGAATTTAAAAATGACAGACAGTTCCCAAATGCGATAATGCACAAACTTGCGGCACTTTAAAAAAAAAAGGTGGAAAATCAGCGGTGTCATTAAGTGCACCACTTATGGGTGTTTTAGACCCCTTCCTTCCGAAAAGGGTGATGCAGTTGCGGAACACGTGGGAACTATAAGAATTTTGGCGAATTCTTTGAGGATTATTTTTGCCGTGTAAACGGCCCCATTGAGTCTCTGGGTGGAGGCTTTGGTCATTGCAGAGGGAGGGAGAGCATACTTACCTCCACAACAGCCAGAAAGAAAGAAAGAAAGAAAGAAAGAAAGAAAGAAAGAAAGAAGTTATGTTGGACTTACACTTGCCTGTGTCACTGATAGAATTCTGGCCAACGTTCCTTGCAGACCACCTAGATATGTTCTATCTTAACCACTGGGCAATGGAGAAAACTGCACTTGCCATTTACATGCAAGAGATATTTCATATCAGTTTCTACCAAGTATCAGAATGGTTGCATCTATGCCTGTCCGTTAGATAAAGCAGTACCATCTCACCCACCCTGCTGCTGATTTCTACAGATTTCCTAAACAGAAGTAATATCACCCATATGAGGAGGATCTATAAAATGGTCAAATATTTCCCATTACTTCCATCTGAATTTGCAGGGGAGGGAGGGTAAAAATTCCAACCACAAAACAAAAAGAGAACAGAGTAAGCAACCTCCTACATTGCCTGACATACTACAGAAGGGGAAATTGATGGGCCCTACTAAACAGAACTTACTGAGAATCTGTCATTTCTGTTTTACTTTTAAATTAGCAACATCAGAAAAGGGGATATGGCGGAGGGAGAGCATAATGGATTCCACAAGCATAAGGCTGAATGCTTGAATTTCCATTTGTTCTGGGCTCATACATACCCACTATTTACACCAGGATCAAGATGCATACCACATCATTGCAGATCTGCCACTCAAAGCCAGAGATCAGGAACTTTTGCCTGGCTTTGCTGACCAAAGCAAAAACCACAGTTACCAGATGCCAATCCACCTTTCAACACACCTACCCCCTCCTTGGGCTTTTCCTCCAAAAACAAACTCACGTAAACTTACAACAGCTTTATGGGGCAATTAGACAAACTCAAGGTGGCTAAGGCTATCAGTGTTTTGCTGGTCATGATGGCAGTGTGCTACCTCTTGTTTCAGAGGCAATATGCCTCACAATACCCACTGCTTGGGGAACACAAATAAGAGAGTGTTACTGCACATACTCATTTCCTACTGCTGGGCTTCCATTACGCAACTGGTTGGTTATTATATGAACAGAATGCTAGACTAGACAGGTCTTTGGTCTGATCCAGTACATCACTTCTTTATATTCTTATTCATATTGGGAATAATTTACTTTTATTGTAATGGTGACATTCAAATGTTTTTAGCTATACAGGTTGACCCCTGTAGCACGGATTCAGTATCCAAGGTTTCACTTATCCACATAAAAAAAAAAGATCTTTAGGCATTTCTAGGTCCTCCAATGTGGTTCTATGATCAACATCCGGTGTTCATCTCATTGAAAAGAATATGGTTTCCTATTGTGCATGGTTTCAGGTATCCCAGGGGGTGGGGGTGTCTTAGAATGTATCCCCCATGGCTATGGGGGTCGACCTGTATTGTTCTTCTTTTAAACTGTAAGTTTCCTTGAGTCCCTTCCCAGTTCTGGAGAAAAGTCAGGGTACAAATAAAATTAATACAACCACAACTACCATCCTTAGGTCTCTGGTATATTTGTATTACATGTTTACTTTCTTCCAGAAAACGCTAGCATGATGAAGTTGGCTCCCTATAATAGCCTCCTTGTAGCATAATTCCATGTAGAAGACAGATACTGAAAACGGAAGCAGGTCAAGCAGCTGGACCAGATGACCCAGATCTTTTTCGATAAATAAATTCCAAGTGCTGCTCATGGGCTGTGCAGGATCAAAGCTTATTGAAGAACATGTGCTTTGCTAGCAGCTGGTCCAAGGGTCAACTCTTCCAACACCTCCAAGTAAAAAAGAGTTCAGGCAACAGGAGTGAGAGAGGAAGACCTGCTCCCAATCATTGTAGTCAATTCTTGACTACATAAATCATTAGTATGACTCAGTATTTGGCAGCCATATCATATATCTGAAAACACATTGGCTAGGCAATGGGAAAGATCAACATTAGGAGCATGTTAAGCCTACAATGCGACATCTGTCTTCACATGGTAGGAAATGTATTAATATAACATGAATGCATGATCTATGGAACCTCCTATACATCTACCATGCCCCTCTGCCACAGACCAGTGGGCGAAGTTCAGGAGGAAAAACAAAACCCAGAAAATACTTTTGAGTCCAAAACAGAAGATAAGAACATGCAGAGTATGCTATGGTTGTGGCAAGCAATGTCCAGTTCTTTTTCCACCGTCCCTAATTTTTGTTGAACTGAAATTCTAGTTCTTTCTTGCATCTTTATAGAACATTTGGTTTCCATGGCATCAGATATAGTGTGTGAGATTGGGCTTATATTTAGAAACTGGAACAAGGATCATGTGAGCACCAAATAGATATGCTCCTGTTGTTATAGCAACCAACAACTTCTATCTACAGTTACTCAAATCAAGATATCTCCCCGCCCCCAGCCACCACCTCCAGGTGGTAGAAGAACTCACTGTTGAACGAAGCCCCTTTAGGAACCTCACACTAGCACAGAACTGGACCAACCTAGGATGGGTATACTGTATTTTAAAAAAATTAAGGACTAGCAACAGAGGTTCAGACTTAGCTCTGCCAGCTGCCATTCTGAAGTAGTACAGCAATAGGGAGGACCCTGGAGGAGCAAACATGTTGGTGGAGCTTGGCCCCGATGACCCTTTCAAAAGTCTCTCACCCAAATGAATGGCAATGTACCAAGTCCAGCCTGCAAATAACACTCTTGCTACAAACACACTCTATGGCATGAGCAGAACCCCTCTCTAAAGGGCTTTGTTGCCCTCTTCAGCTCTAAAGAATAGGCCCATTATTGCTGCTGCTGTTGTTATGAGCAATCCTTGAACTGCCAGAGTCACAAGGCAGAGACCAGGCCAGCTGCAAAGTGAGAGCTCTATTTGGGACCTGTGTCACACAGTCAGGCAGTCCACAGCACTAGCAAACAGAGGACACATGCAGGCTTCATAAGCTAGGCGTTTTCAGCTCAACATGGGTTTGCAGAATTGCACTTAGCTACACGTGGCCTTTTATCTGGCCCTTAACGGGGCTTTGTTCTTGTGTGCCTTCAAGTCATTTCCAACTTACAGCAACCCTAAGGCGAACCTATCACAGGGTTTTCTTGGCAAGATTTGGGGGGGGGGTTGGGGGGTGCCTTTTCCTTCCTCTAAGGCTGAGAGAATGTGACTTGCCCAAGGTCACCCAGTGGGTTTCCATGGAAAAGTGGATTCGAACCCTGTTTTCCAGAGTCATAATCCAATGCACAAACCACTATACCACACTGGCTCTTCCTGTTAAGAAATAAATACAGCAGAAGCAGGGATGAATGCAGCCCTCAAGATGTTATTGGACCGTAGCTCCAAGCATTCTTCATCATCGGCTGTGCTCCCAAGTGGGAGTCCAACAAGATCTGTAAAGGGGGAAGGTTACATGATTCCCACTCCTGTGATAGAGGATTGCAGCCTAAAAATATATTTATGACAAGGAAACTCCTTCTCAGTCCTGACATTTCTTATAAAGTGTTGCTGGAAGGCAGAAAGGCAGATGAGAGACTAGGGATTCAACCTGTGCTAGAAAAGAGACACAGGTTCACACAATCTGCGCGTACTTCTGGATTTAGCCCTGGCCATGGAAGCTCAGGCTTCTGCAGTGGCCAAGACTGCTTTTGCACAGTTAAAGACAGTGCACCAGCAGCAGCCATTCTTGGAGATATTTGATCTGATCACAGTGACCCACAGCTTACTTACATCTCATTTGGATTACTGTAACACCCTAGATGTGAGCCTCCCTCTGAAAAGAGGTCAGAAACTTCCACTGTCCCAAAGAGCTGTAGCCAAACTATTGACTGGGGCTGGTTACAGGGAACATATAACTGCCCTCTTATAACAGTTCCATGGGCTACCAATCCATTCCTGGGTACAAAGCAAAATGGTGGTTCTGACCTATAAAGCCCTATATGCCTTCAGCTCAGGCTATCTGGAGGGCCATATTCTCCCATACAAGACTGTCCAAGCCCTGACATCTATGTCTTATCCCCATCATGTACCCAGGCATGTCTGGTGGGGACATGAGAGAGGGCCTTCATGGTGGTTATTCCCAGGCTCTGAAATGCCCTTCCTGGGAAGGCCAGATGAGCCCTCTCCTAGAAATGTGAAGGTCTGGGGAGGAAAACAGAAAAACGTGGTTGTTTTATTTCAGAACAACAAATAAAAAGTTTAAGATAAGGTTCTCAGGTATTTACTATCTCAAAATCATGTCTAAAAATAGATAAGAGGACTTTTATTTAAGACTATGTACAGTATCAGATCATTATAACTCATGGTCTTGGTTTCCTTTTTTCAGTCCTTTTTATGGGAATGAGTGCTTGAAGTCTGCTTGACACTATGAACAACCAGAGGAGACAAAATAATTATCTCTGTTTTACTAATGTTGATGGTTTCTTCTGTTTTTATTAGGGAGTCTTTGGCTTGTGCCTCAAACTGGCAAAATTAAAAACATTCCTTATTGTTCAGGTGTTCCTTATATTTCAGGTCCTTGTAGTTCCATTTATTAATAAAAAATCAATTCAATTCAATCTGTATTTATATTCTGAATAAACCTTACTGTTAATATGTCAATCATAATACCGTTTTGACAAACCAAGTTATAATAATGCACTTTATGTTCCAAATACATACAAGTAGCAATATTACTTGTAATCTGTAAAGGTTGCTAATACATCATCATCATCATCATTATTGAAAAATTCAGTTGGGGGGAAATTAAAAAAAAAAAAAGAACTCCCATGTCTTCAAAATATCTGGAATTTTTACATTTCTCTCCCTCCTTGTTATCTCTCAGCCAACAGGCACAGACTTTTAAAAATTCTTGACAGGTTCTTTGGGGACTATTTTTGAAGAGGAGGCTTTTAATAGTGTGCCTTAGTGCTTTTTAGCATCTTGAATATTTTTATTTTTTTAACTCTTAAATTGTTCAACTACATTGTAATGAAAACCTTTTGTATGTTATATTTAGAGTACAGATGGACCCCCATATCTGTGGTACCAATATCTGTGATTTCTGTTATCCATGGGACACATACTATAGAGCTGCACTGGAAAATACCTAGGGAGGCATCCTCTCTAGGCATCTTCTGGGTCCTCCAATTAACTCTACGGTATGTTTTTACATTCTTCATTCCTCTTGAAGTCATCTATACATCTAAGTGGGTCTGGAAAACTGGCTGGAGAGAACAATAAGCTTGAGTTTTGCCCTAACACAGTTGGCCCTGCTGGGCCAGTCTAATGGTCTCCATCCCCACACTTGTACTCTCCACATATTTTGAACTATAGTTCCAAGCATCCCCAGTGCACATGCACATCCCACTGGGAGGCACCAGGTTGGGGAAATGTGTTGAAAGAGAAGCAACCAGGTACAGGGGTGAGCCACAGGAGTTATTAGGTTACAGGAGTTCCTTCAGAACAATGAAGTTTGTTTACATGGTTGGTAAACAAATGCAATATTGCAGACCCTTACATATATATATATATTATCTATTAGTTATTTATACCCCGCTCTTCAGCCACAAGGCTATCAGAGCAGCTTACAAATTGTTTTTAAGCAATAGCAATTTACACATCTACACTGCATTAAGGAGTTTCCAATGTGTGTTAGCTAATTGCCCCCACAAGCCGGATACTCATTTTACCAACCTACGAAAGGATGGAAGGCTGAGTGAACCTTGGAGCCCGCTGGAATCTAACTTGCAACGTGGTGACTTGCAGTACTGGCATTTAACCACTGAGCCACCAGGGTTCCTTATACAGACACAAATATATGGATTCATCAAGTAACTTGTTTTTCTAAAGCAAAAGAGAGCCAACATGGTGTATTGATTTGAGCACTGACCTATGACTCTGGAGACCATGGTTTGAATCTCCACTTGGCTATGGAAACCCACTGGGTGACTTTGGGCAAGTCACACTCTCTCAGGCTCAGAGGCAAAGCCAAACCCTCTCTGAATGAATCTTGCCAAGAAAACCCTGTGATATGTTGGCTTTATTGTTAACAAAAGCAAACCCTCTCTGAATGAATCTTGCCAAGAAAACCCCATGATAGATTTGCCTTATTATCGTCATAAGTTGGAAACAACTTTAAGCCACACAACAATAACAAGGGGAAAGCAGATTGCATCCTCTTACTTTGGAATGAGAATCTCCCAAGCATGCAAGAGTGCACACACTGAGTTCTATGTACATCAAAGAGCCATGTGAAAATTACTGCAAGTGACTGGAGGCATTGAATATAATGGAAAGGAGGCTTCTTTGTACAAACAAAACTCAGTCACTCTGTCATCTCAGAGTTGTTTCCTCCAGTGCAAAAACCAGGCAAGCAGAAGCTCTGCACAATATATGTATTGCACCACGTCAGGCTGTAAGTAGAGATCAAATGTTCAGACTTTACCCCCATCTCCACACAAAATACTTTTACACAGCTAAAACTATTGTGCCAAGTAGAAATCTACTGCCATGATTCCAACATGCTACCTCTAAGGATTTTATATGAGGGCGGGAACACTTTGGGTTCAGCAACAGATGCACTAAACAGAGCTTCTGTTTGTGTAGTTCAGTAATAACAAATGTGTGAAATTTCTTATATGTGTATAAATTTAAAGGATTCTGTACAAGGCCAACTAATATTCTCTTAAACAAAATTTTGGCACTTCGGTCTCATTTTCACAAACATATAACGACATAGAAAACCTGTATCATATGGTACCACTTCAGAATGGTACAAATGAAAATTCACAGTAGCAGCAGGATTAACATCATCATCATTTATATCCCTCTTTCCCTCCAAAAAAATGGGATTCGAGGCAGAATGGAATGTTCCTCATTACCAAAGTTTTTAAACGATCCCTTTCATATAGAAAATTCAGAATCAGTAAGAATCATAGAATAGAATCTTAGAGTTGAAAGGGGCCTCAAAGGCCATCTAGTCCAACCCCTTGCCATAAATCACTCCTGAAAGATGTTCATCCAACCTCTCTTTAAAGACCTGTATAACTGGAGAGTCCACCACTTTCAAGGCAATCTGCTCCACTGTTGAACATCTCTTACAGTAAGGAAGTTCTTCCCAAAGTTTAGGTGGAATCTCTTTTCTTGTAATTTTAATCCATTATTTCATGTTCTGGTCTCTGGAGCAGAAGAAAATCAGCTTCCTCCATCTTCTATAAGATAGCTATCATGTTCTCACAGTCTTCTCTTCACCAAGCTAAACATACCCAGCTGCCTAAGTCATTCCTCATAACCAACATTTCTCAACCAGGGTTCCCTGGAACCCTAGGGTCCCCAAGAGGTTGCTAGGGGTTCCTCAAGAGATTGTGATGGTGGGAGGAAAGAAATAGTAGTATATAGAATAATGTTTAAGCAGGGGCTCCCTGAGACCTGAACATTATTTCAAGGATTCCTCCAGGATAACATGGTTTAAAAAGGCTGCTCATAAGGCTTGGGTCCGAGAGCTTTCATAATCTTGGCAGTCCTTCTCTGGAAACATTCCAGATTGTCAATATGCTTTTTAAACTATGGTGCCCAGAAATGGACACAGTATTCCAAGTGAGGTCTGACCAAAGCAGATTAGAGTGGTTCCTACTTTCCTCAACATTTCCCTTCACACTATACTCTTGTTGATGCAGCCCAGAACTGCACTGGCTTTTTGGCTGCTGCACCACACTGTTGACTCACGTTTAGTCTGTTATCTATTAAGACTCCCAGATCCTTCTCACATGGCCTGCTTTCAAGCCAAGCATCACTCATCCTATATTTGTACACTTTTTTTTTTCTGCCTAGAAGTAGCACCTCACATTTATCCCTGTTGAAATTAATTTTGTTAGTTTTGGCCCAGTTCTCCAATCTGTCAAAGTCACTTTGAATTCTGATCCTCTCCTCTGGGGTATTCAAATCATAGAATCATAGAATTGTAGAGTTGGAAGAGACCACGAGGGCCATCCAGCCCAACCCCCTGCCACGCAGGAAATCTTGATCAAAGCATCCCCGACAGATGGCAATCCAGCCTCTGTTTAAAGATCTCCAAGGAAGGAGACCCCACCACGCTCCGAGGGAGCATGTTCCACTGCCGAACAGCTCTTACTGTCAAAAAGTTCCTCCTCATGTTGAGGTGGAATCTCTGTTCCTGGAGCTTGCATCCATTGCTCCGTGTTCCAGTCTCTGGAGCAGCAGAAAACAAGCCTGCTCCATCCTCAGCGTGACATCCCCTCAAATACTTAAACAGGGCTATCATATCGCCTCTTAACCGTCTTTTTTCCAGGCTAAACATACCCAGCTCCCTAAGTCTCTCCTCATAAGGCATCGTTTCCAGACCTTTCATCATTTTAGTTGCCCTCCTCTGGACACGCTCCAATTTGTCAATATCCTTTTTGAATTGTGGTGCCCAGAACTGGACACAGTATTCTAGGTGAGGTCTGACCAAGGCAGAATAGAGCGGCACTATTACTTCCCTTGATATAGACACTATACTTCTATTGATGCAGCCCAAAATCGCATTGGCCTTTTTAGCTGCCGCATCACACTGTTGACTCGTGTTCAACTTGTGGTCTACTAGGACTCCTAGATCCCTTTCGCACGTAGTCTCGTTCAGCCAGGTCTCTCCCATCCTATATCTATGCATTTCATTTTTCTGCCCTAAGTGCAGCACTTTACATTTCTCCGTATTGAATTTCATTTTGTTAGCTTTGGCCCAGCTCTCCAGTCTATTCAGGTCATTCTGAAATTTGATCCTGTCCTCTAGGGTATTAGCTACTCCTTCTAATTTGGTGTCATCTGCAAATTTGATAAGTATGCCCCTAATTCCCTCATCCAAGTCATTGATAAAAATTTTGAATAGCACTGGGCCCAGGACAGAACCCTGTGGGACCCCACTGGTCACATCTTTCCAAGACGAAGAGGAGCCACTGCTGAGCACCCTTTGGGTTCGGCCAGTCAACCAATTACAAATCCATTGAACACTTAACTTGTCTAGCCCACATTTTACAAGCGTGTTTGCAAGAATGTCATGGGGAACCTTGTCAAAGGCCTTACTGAAATCAAGGTATGCGATGTCCACAGCGTTCCCTTCATCTACCAAGCTGGTAACTTTATCAAAAAACGAGATCAGATTAGTCTGGCATGACTTGTTTCTCTGAAACCCATGTTGACTTTTTGTGATTATGGTATTGCCTTCTAAATGTTCACAGACTCTCTGTTTAATGATCTGCTCTAGAATCTTCCCTGGTATTGATGTCAAACTAACTGGATGTTGGGATCCTCTTTTTTCCCCTTTTTGAAGATGGGGACATTTGCCCTCCTCCAGTCTGCTGGGACTTCTCCTGTTCTCCAGGAGTTCTCAAAGATTATTGCCAATGGCTCTGAGATTATATTTGCCAGCTCTTTTAATACTCTTGGATGTAGTTCATCTGGTCCTGGACACTTAAAATTCATTTAGATTAAGAAGTTTTTCCTGTACTACTTCTTTGCTTATTCTGAGCTGGATTTCCCCTATTGTGTCTTCTGTTCCATTCTCCTCAGGTTGGTCCCCCTTTTCCTTTTCTGAAAACAGTGAGGCAAAGAAGGTGTTGAGTAATTCTGCCTTTTCTCTGTCCCGTTAGCATTTTGCCATCTTCTCCACGTAGTGGCCCTATCATTTCCTTCTTCCTCCTTTTGCTGCGGACATACCCCCAAAAAACCCCTTTTTATTGTTCTTAACCTCCCTAGCAAGCCTGAGCTCATTCTGCGCTTTAGTTTTTCTGACTTTACTCCTACACATGTTCGCTATCTGTTTGAATTCTTCTTTGGTGATTTCTCCCCTTTTCCCATTTCCTATACATGTTCCGTTTGAAACTTAGCTCCATTGAAAGTTCTTTAGTCATCCATCCTGGTTTCTTGAGACACCTCCCATTTTTCTTCCTCAATGGTACTGTTTGAAATTGTGCCTTCAGTATCTCCCTTTTGAGAAAGTCCCATCTGTCTTGAGGTCTCTTCTCTTTTAGTATTCCTGACCATGGGATCACCCCCAGTATTTCCCTGAGTTTATTGAAATCAGCTCTCCTAAAGTCAAGAATGCATGTCTGACTATGCCTGGTTTCTCCTTTCCATTGTATAACAAACTCCAGGAGAACATGATCACTCTCACCTAAGGATCCCACCACTTGCACCCCATTAACCAGGTCATCTCTGTTGGTTAGGATCAGATCTAAAATAGCTGACCCCCTTGTTGCCTCTTCCACCTTTTGGACCATGAAATTGTCTTCCAGGCAAGTAAGGAATTTGCTAGACCTTGAAGTTTTGGTTGAGTTAGATTGCCAGCAAATATCAGGATAGTTGAAGTCACCCATCACTACTACATCTCTCCTTTCTGCATGTGTGTTCATCTGTTCTAGAAAGGCATCATCCAATTCCTCCATCTGACTTGGGATCTGTAGTAGAGTCCCACAATAACATCCCTGTTGTTTCCCTCCCCTTTAATTTTTGTCCAGATGCTCTCCACCTGGCTTCCAGTATTGATGTCATGGATCTCTTCACTGGTATTAGTTACCCGACACAAACACACACACAATTTGATGTCACCCACATCAAATGGAGGACACGAAAACAAAGGATTGTAGCCCAACTCTGCACTTGACATACTAGTTTTCTGTGTTTAGGGATGTTTCAGCCCCCTTTTGCAGTCTAGACAGATTTATGTCCTTGTTGCCCTGTCTTTGTAGCCAGCCAGGGAAGAGAATTCAGCAGAGTTGTAATAGCTGTCTTACCAGAGCTTGCAGCCAAGAGTTCTCAATAACAAAGCCAGTCTGAGTCCACAGGAGAAAGCAATTAACCAAGTCATCAAATCCAGAGGGGTGTCAGTAGCAAAGTCAGTTCATGAAGCAGAGTCTTGAAATCCCACGAACCAAGAGTCCAGAGCAAGGTAGGTTGCACTTCCAGAAAAGGTTGGTTGTCAACAACAACCTTCCAAGAATGAGGCTGCAATATTTATGTTCTGGAATCCTTCCTCAGCTGTTGCCTGATTAATGTGCTTTTTCTATAAATACGCTCTGAACAACACAGGCCCTCCCTTTCCTGTCTATGTTCAATTGCAGTAGGTATTATCTCATTGACCCTGTCATAATCTAGACCAGGGGTCTGGGGAAAAGGCATGACACTTGTGGAAAGTAGGTCTCTGTGACAATTCTGAAGTGGTGCCAACAAATCTGAAGGAAGAGCATGAATGAGAGACTGAATGGCTGGAGAAAGCATGGGGTTTTCTCTGCTTTATAATTCTTGTTATTTTCTACAGTCAGTTGTAGTTTGCAATGTGTTTGTGCTCCCCATCAGTCAGTAGTAGGTTCATTTCCCCCTGTCATAGTCTTGGTTTGCCAAGGTGATAGCTGCTTCCCTTCTTTGGCTAGGCTGGTGTGTGTGTGTGTGTGTGTGTGTGTGTGTGTGTGATGGAGTGGAGTGGAGTGGAAAAGCAAAATCTCTGTCTACACATTTGCTTGCAAAAGAGGTAAAATGAAGGAGGGCAGAGAAGAGACCAAAGAGAAATCAGAGCCTCTACTTTCAAAGATACTGATAGCTGCATACCTTCTGATAATTCACATGAAAACAGTGACACTGCATAAGATGGGGTCTAGCAAGGAAAACTATCTAGGAGGCAAAGGCAGGACCAACACAATCCAGATTCAAATGTGCCACAAGCAGAAAGTGGAAACTGAAAGTGCACACAAGCAGATTGTTTGAATTATCATCATCATCATCATCATCATCCTGCCTCTCCTTATGGATCAAGGCCGGGAACAGCAAAAAATTAAGCACAGTTAAAATGACAAAAGCAGTGAGGCAAGAGATAGGCTCTAAGGCAGGGTTAAGCAGAGGTGTAGCTATTGGGATGGGAAGGAGGAAATAATTGTCTCCTGAAGTACAGTTTATGCTCCTTCAGTCCCCAACTTACAGCATTTCAGTACCTTAAAACTTCAGTTGAGCATTTAGAAATTCAATTTAGGCATCCAAAGAACAAGGGCAGGTAAAGTTACCAAGGATTTGCGAACACAGCAAGTATAAGAGCTCGAGGAGTGAATGGTTTTCAGTGTCTCACTCTCTACAATGCTAGAAATTTGCAGATTGAAGGAAACATTTATAGGTGGGGGCAGAATTCTTTTTAGGGGCAATACCTTCATTCCTGCCCCCCCAAACCAATAGCCACATCCCTGAGGCTATGGAACATGTGAAGAAAGTCCAGATGGCCAGTGGTGAGGTAAGTATTAATACATGGAGGGCTACCGCTTCCCTGCTCTGCTGCAAGTCAAATCAAATGTACTGTACCTGCAACACATATATACAACATGGCATTTCCATCATTGAAAGAACATTGATCCCACTTTACAGCTAGGAAACACTGCGCCATAAGTGACATGGCTAAGACCCACCAGTAAATTCATTGCAGAGAATTCTTAAGCAGAAACCACAGGTGAAAATAAAAGAGTACCAGTGAGCTTTTGCACTACCTTTTCCCTCCTTACCACCAAAAACTGCAGCTTTACTACCCACACATTTCGAAATGGAATGCAGCAAGGGATGAAGCAAAAATGATTAATAGGGAGAAAAATAGAAAAGATTGATGCAGGAAGGTCAAAACTATTCCTCATATTAAGATAAACAGAGAGCAATAGTAGAAATGACGTTTTAAAACCCTGGAAACCACTACGGAGAAAATGTCTTCACACAGACTTGTGTTAAAATTGAAAGGAAACTTTGTATAAAACATATGCTTGGATAGCACTGGGTGCCAAATTAAGTAACATGTATCCAGAAGCCAGGCTTGTCTAAATCCGCCTGCCAGCTTCGCCATGTGATGTCACCCATGGTGTGGTGTCACCCACAGGCAAACATGAGTGGCCAGCCTTCCTCCTAAGTGAGGCAGGGATTTTCCAGCCAGCTGCACAGTAATTCCCTCTCCTCCAACTCAAAAGTTGGGAGAAAGGCCTTGGCCTCTGTATGGAAAAATATATGGGAGGTATGCATTGGGCTCGGCTGCCTGACAGTATGCAGCACATCTTTAGAGCATCAAGCCCAACAGGGTGCTGTCTTTTCCGCTGCTTAGCCTTTGTTGAATTAGAGAAATTGGGAGCTGGAAATGACTATTTTTGGCTTAGCCAGAAAGCCCAGCCAAAAACCATTGCCCCCAGCAGAAGTCATACTTCAGTGCTGGAGGTGCAAGTTCTCTCAAAGCACATCAAGTCATAAAGGTTAGTATTGCCTTATATAAAATATCAGAAAAATGGAAGGGTATAATTTAACATTCGGTCCCTTTGTTGTTTTATTTCATAATATTAAGGCTGAAGTTCACTAAGAGGATATGGGGATGATTATCGATTTGTTAACTGCTGCTGGAATAGTTATAGACAAAAGCAGAAAAACACTCCCTTTCTTTAACAGTTTGGATGGTGAGTTATGGGACATGGTGCTGAAACTGACAGTTGTTATCAGAACAAGGGGAGGGACAGACTGTAACAAATGTTAAATTGGAAAATGGATTGTCTTTGTAATTTTTTGAAATAATAATGTCCAGGATAAGGTGAAACCATAGGGTTTATCTGGAATCGTGTGACTGGAAGGAGAATATATTAAAACACACACACACACACAGAGAGAGAGAGAGAGAGAGAGAGAGATTTGGAATAAGTGGTAAAAATGAAATATGTATGACTATCATTTGTGATTTTATGTTTTTGAATATGTATTTATTTTGAAGACTAAATTGATCATAAGAAACAAGAAATGTAAAGTAGGATTTTAAGAGAGAGTGACAGCACAATCCACACATAGACTGGAATTCCAGTGCTTGGTGTTTAAAAATTAGGCACTCACCTGTCCTCCCCCACTGGCAGCAAATTATAACCAGAGAACATACATACATCTTCTGTTACCTTCTGTTCGCTTCCTTTCAAGAACTTGTCACCAGAAAAGGTTCTTTTTCACAAGTTTCCCCCCATCCCTCACTTTCTTCTTACTAGGCAGGTTCTCCCTGTTCCTGACTTAATGTCTGCCCCTTCCTATTTTAATCATAACAACCCAGCTTGGAGCCTATTTTCAATGCCAGGACTGAGTCCTATAATATAGGATTAAAGTACTTCTGCACATGTGGAGAATTCTATTCTCTCACCACCAAAGAGGTGCTGCCTCCTGCCATCCCATCCATCCATGATTCAGGGGCAACATGTTGCTACAGAGTACATTTCAGCTCAAAGATTTTGGTGTAGGGGGCTAAATCTTTACAGAAAGCTCCCATCTTTTGACAGTTCGTTACCTGACAACTCACTCTTTCGACGCTTGCAAGTTAAGCACAAGTCCCATTCATTCAACGAGGAATCCACTCTTTCAACATTTCTTGCCTATTCAGGCTTGCTTAGGACTGACTGTGCATGTTACTCGTACAGCGAGCTGGGGGGGCGGAGTCACCAAGCTGACTGAGAGACTTTTCAAGGTGGGTGCAGGCAGTCCCAAGTGAACACCGTAATTTCTTCATGTTCCCTCCATGGGTTCTGCTTTTCAACCAATTCCAGTTGCTAACACTGCTGCAGTCCCTAACCTGTCAGATAAGTAGGGGCCTCATGTACTTCTTTTGTGGCTTCCTCTTCCCTCTTCTAACAACTGCTTCAAGTAATCCAAATTTAATATTTCTTCCACAAACTCCAAACCCCCACACAACTTACAGACCATTCTGGATGAAAGTACTTTCATTTGTAGATACTTGTATTTACCTCTAAATACAGTAATTATCAATACATCAGGAAGGCTGCTGAAGGGCTGATTTGCCTTTAAATAAACATCTCCATTATTTTTCTGTGCTTGAAAAAGCACAGAAATGGCCAATAATGAAAGCATTTAAGTTGCCCTTAGCACTGAGAGTTTGTGGATGAATATGCAGAGTGAAGGAGATAAGCACATGCATATATATACGCTTGTTTTCATTCTTCAGTAATAATTTTTAGTGGTTCTTACACTGAAAAGAAACCACAGACCACCCAATAGCTCACTGTAATCAATTTCCACAACATTTTGAAGATGAAACAAATTGCATCCCTGACAACTTGGATTCAGAGTTGAGGATCCGCAAACCCAGTGGCTATAACTTTGGCTTCTATATACCCTGTTAAAATGTATGCTTGCTATAATATATAGTAGGGCCCTATATCCACTGGGGGTTGGTTCTGGGGGCAGGCGTGGATACGAAAAACCACAGATAATAGTGAACACCATTGAAAAGAATGGGACTTCCAGTTTAAAATACCATAGAGCTGCCTTGGAGGACTTAGAAAATGGCTAGAGAGGACACATTTTCTAGGAAGGTGTGCTGGTTTGTGTCCCGTGGATAATTGAATCAGTGGATAATGAATCAGTGGATATGGGGGTCCTACTATATACTTGTGCCATGGGCACATGGCTAGGATTCTCTGAGGGATGAGACCTACCAGCTAAGTGGTGGACTTCCTGGCTGATAACAACAGCCAGTGTGTGTGGAGGGAGAGAAGTGAGTAGATAAAGATAGTGCTGAAAGTCTGTTTACAATGGGATGGAAGTCCATCATGACTAAAAGCATGGATGGTGTGATCTTTGTTTTTAAGGAAAGCAGAATTAAATAAAAACTATAGATAAGGTGCAACTGCCTGAGGACAGGGAATGAATTTCCCTCCTGCCCCCACAACCGCAGGCTCAAACCAAAGCATACCAAAATGCCTATTTTCTTCTGTTTCCCCTCCAATTCCTTTCACCATTTTGGAACAGATGCAGAGGAGAAAAAAAGTCACAGAATCATAGAATCGT
Organism: Gambelia wislizenii; assembly: GCA_030847615.1. NCBI lineage: Eukaryota > Metazoa > Chordata > Lepidosauria > Squamata > Crotaphytidae > Gambelia > Gambelia wislizenii. The sequence continues at coordinate 189,804,816 of JAUMIR010000002.1, read as the reverse complement.
AGAATTGTAGAGTTGGAAGAGACCACAAGGGCCATCCAGCCCAACCCCCTGCCATGCAGGAATACACAATCAAAGCATCCCTGACAGATGGCCATCCAGCCTCTGTTTAAAGACCTCCAAGGAAGGAGACCCCACCACACACCACGGGAGTGTGTCCCACTGCCAAACAGCTCTTACTGTCAGAAAGTTCCTCCTAATGTTGAGGTGGAATCTCTGTTCCTGGAGCTTGCATCTATTGCTCGTGTTCTAGTCTCTGGAGCAGCAGAAAACAAGCTTGCTCCATCCTCAATGTGACACCCCTTCAAATACTTAAATAGGACTATCATATTGCCCCTTAACCGTCTTTTTTCCAGGCTAAACATACCCAGCTCCCTAAGACTTTCCTCATAAGTCGTGGGAGTAGGATGCTTGGGGGCTGGAGTTTTGGATGAAATTTTGTGGAGGGGGGAGGCTTTAGGGGCAATTTTTGATAGATATTCACCCAAAATTGCACCAAATAATGGGGGAGGGTGTCAGAGGGCTTTAGGTGACTTTATGGAGGCTTCAGTATTTGCAAAAGGGGCCACATTTTGACCCCAAGCTTCACTTTCCCTATGCTTGCTATGCATGGTTCCATATGACTGCTGTTATTGTTGTGTGTCTTCCAAGTAGTTTCTGAGTGATGGCAACCCTGAGGCAAATCTATCACAGGGTTTTCATGGCTAAATTTGTTGGGGGGGGGGTTCCTTTGCCTTCCTCTGAGGCTGAGTGTATAGTTTGCCCAATGTCACCCAGTGGGTTTCCATGGACGAGCGGGGATTCAGACCCTCAACTCCAGAATCATAGTCCAACGCTCAAACCTTTTCACCACGTTCCACATAACACTGATTTTTTTAAAAATCCTTTCATGATACCTACATTCCACAATTCCCTCTCAACTAAACCAAAGGAGATGGAAGAAGGAATTAACAACTTGTTAATTCCTGGTGGCTCAGTGGTTAAATGCCAGTACTGCAAGCCACCACGTTGCAAGTTTGATTCCAGAGGGCTCCAAGGTTCACTCAGCCTTCCATCCTTTCGTGGGTCGGTAAAATGAGTACCCGGCTTGTGGGGGCAATTAGCTAACACACACTGGAAACTGCTTAATGTAGTGTAGATGTGTAAAGTGCTATTGCTTAAAACATTTTGTAAACCGCTCTGATAGCCTTGTGGCTGAAGAGCAGGGTATAAATAACTCAATAAATAAATAAATAAATAAATAAACATTATATATGGTAGAATGAGGCTCTAACAATATGACTGCCCTGGCTGAACTGGCACATACTTTGGACTGTAAGAAATTGATATATGTCGGGGGGGGGGGTGGAGTGTCTCCACTGAAGAGGTAAGAAAGGCAAATCACTGGTGTATATGTGAAGCCTTAGTCTTTGAAGGCATTTAGAGCTTATGCTGCTGCTATGAGACAAAATATGGAGCCTTCTCAAACCATCACAAGTTCATCTCAGAATGGCAACTCTGTGGTGAAAATTCTTAACAATTACTATGGCAGCATTAATTTATTTAGGCTCAATGAGAACTATCCCATCCTATATGGATAAGGAACTACAGGCTTTAAACCTAATCCCACTACTAAATAAACAAAGTGACTCAATTCTAAGTGACTGCAGCTTCTAGAAGCACTGCCTGATTGTCTGTTCCAGGTCTCCATAAAACTGCCATGTGTGAATGCCATGCCTGTCCTGTATTACCTGGGTTAACAACTCTGCTCTACATGATTACTCATGTATTCAGAGAAACAAGCAAAATGTTTTCCACAGGTTTTTGGCTTTCAACTTATTTCAATATTTGATCTGATCCTTGAACATATAAACAAAAATTACTGGGTGAAATTCATTCAGGGATTATTAGTGAATGGCAACTGAACAAGAAAACAAACCGAGTGTGTTAACAGCTCTGACAGGTAGAAGGCAAAGTGGAAGCTCTGCCATTTTTCAGTGATTTTTTGGCTTTGGCTCAGCTTCCATAACTATGATGAAAACGTTTGCAAAAAGCAGCAGCAGAAAATTCACAGAAGTCAGCAAGAGTTCAAAAACAACAAGGGCTATTTTTAGGCAATGGTAAGAAAATAAATTAATGTGATTATCCTTCAAATGCCAAAAAAAAAAAAAATCCTAGAAGATCAATAGACACTGTGATGCTCTTGCCAGAAAATTGTAATTGAGAAATCATATAGATGTCAGGGTTTTACCTATCCCACAACCCCCAGATGTGTTGGGTTGCCAACTCCCATCATCCCTAGCCAGTGATAATGGGAGTTACAATGTCTAACAGAACTGAAGGACACAAGATTAAGACTCTTTAAGTTATTTTGAAACAACAAGAACAGTGGCCACAATACATAATTAGAAGGAAGTTTCTTCACATGATGGTTTTCAGTTACTTAAGGTTAGCTATTGGCACTGAAATGTGAGCAGTTTCTTATTCTTTCTTACATCTGTGTAGTCTTTTCATTCAAACAACAGAGCAATTAGGCACAAAAAGGGGTGGGAATTATGCAGCCATCCAGATGTTGTTGAACTGCAACTCCTAGCATTCATCACCAATGGCTATGCAGGCCAGGACTGCTTGGACTTGTAGTCCAACACATGGAGGGCTGTATAATTCTCTCCCCTGGTGCAAATGAATTTCACACAATATTAAAAAAAAAAGAATCCCCCAGAAAAACAGGCTCAAAACCTGGGCTTCTAAGTCCTAGAGAGCCCCAGATAAGGTCATCAGCACCTGCCAGAGTCCATAAACCTCCACTCCTGATGAATCAAGCTGTCCCCAGTTCTCTGTGCCCCTTTTATTGGAGCTAAGAAGTTGTTTAAGGAGATAAGACATATACTGGGAAAGCTACCAGTTTCACTTATGAAAGTAAACATGTCACACCTCAAGTGCCTGCTTCCTGAGTACACAGGGCCCCTGTATCTGCTGGGGATTAGTGCTGGTGGTGGTGGTGGGGCGTGGATACAGAAAACTGTGGATAATAGCAAAAGCCATTGAAAATAATGGGACTTCCAGTTTAAAATACCATAGAGTTGCCTTGGAGGACCTAGAAAATGGTTAGAGTGGACACATTTTCTAGGAAGACTCTATGGTAGGTCTGCTGTTTTGTGTCACGTGGATAACCGAATCAGTGGATAGTGACTCAGTGGATATGGGGGTCCTACTGTACTGGCTAAAGCAGCAGAAACTTGCTATGCTTCCCCAGTTCTACAGAAATGAAGATGAACCTCAGTGCAAGAGGTACTGGATAAAGAAGAGAAGGTCGATTTTTTGTGAGAGAGATGGAATTGAAGCCTGAGCACCCATCTCCACCATTGCAAGCTGGTTCACACTAGCTCAGTGTGAAGGTGTTCTTGAGTTGTGCTTGTGCAGTGTCTCAGGGAATGAGATACCGGTGACCTGGCAACCCCTCTGGCAGTGCACTATGGGAGCTGCAGCAAAGCTATATTATGCTGTAGCTACCATGATTCCCTAATCACCTTGGTAGCATCCAAGGTCCTTCTCTCTCTCTCTCTCTCTCTCTCTCTCTCTCTTTCTTATTTATATCCCACATTTTCTCCCCAATATGAGACCCAAAGCAGCTCACAATCTGAGTTAAAACAAAATACAGGTCACCCCCCCTCTATCTGTGAGGGATACATTCTCAGACTTACCATTTATAAGTGAAACCATGGTTAATAGTGAACCACCAAGGAACACTATAGAATTGTGCTGGAGGATCTAGAAAATGCCTAGAGAGGATGCCTCTCTAGGCATCTGGAGATTCTCCAGTGCAACTCTATCGTCAGCTTCCAGTTGAAGTTGATCATAGAGCCATGCTGGACGACCCCCAGATGCCTAGACAGGCACTTCAAATGCCTAGAAAGACCTCTCCCCCGACTGCAGTTAAATGAAACAGCAGGTACCAATACTACAGATACAGGGGGCAACCTGTACAGTTAAAACAATGGATTGTACAAAAGTTTTAAAACAATTCAACCATCATATTAAAAACATTAATTTAAAACAGTTTTTAAAGGTACTGTAGTAAAATTTGTAAGAATACAAATACAACACACCCCAATCAAAAGACCTCCTGCAACAGTCAGACAACAATCAAAAGTCTGGGTAAACAGAAAGGTCTTCACCTGGTGGTGGCAAAAGAGCAGAGAGCGTGGGGACAACATAGCTTCCCATGGAGGGGCTTCCTCAGTCTGGGAACAGCTGTTGAGAAGGCTCTCTCTCCTGTACCCTCACCAAATATGTGTGTGATGGTGGTGAAACTGAGAAAAAGCCCTCACCTGAGGATTTTAAAATTTGGGACAGGCTCAAGATACAGTACATTCTTTCCTATAGCCTATAAAGGTCATAGGGCTTTTAATGTCATAACCAGCACTTTGAATTCTGCCCCCAAACAGCTGGTAACCAGTGAAACTATTTCAACAAAAGTTATACTTTCCCTGTAAGCAGCCCTAGTCCACAGTCTGGCTGCAGCATTTTAGATATACTGCCATTCCCAAACAGTTTCCAAAAGCAGCCCCACATAGAGTACATTACAGTAATTCAAATGGGATGAAATCAAGGCATGTGTCACCATGGCCAGATCTGACATCTCAAGGAATGGGTGCAGGTGGCACAATAGTTTTAACTGTGCAAACACACTCCTGGCCATAACTGAGACCTGGGCCTCCAAGAATCGAAGAGTCTAGGCTACATCAATAGGAGTATATTGTCTAGATCAAGGGAAGAATAGTGCCACTATATCCTGCTTTAGTCAGACCTCACCTGGAATACTGTGTCCAGTTCTGGACACCACAATTCCAGAAGGATATGGACAAGCTGGAGTGTGTCCAGAGGAGGGCAACCAAAATGGTGGGAGGTCTGGAAGCCATGCCCTATGAGGAGTGGCTGAGGGAGCTGGACGTGTTTAGTCTGGAGAAGAGAAGGTTGAGAGGGGACATGATAGCCATGTTTAAATATTCAAAAGGATGTCACACTGAAGGAGCAAGCTTGTTTTCTGCTGCTCCAGAGACTAGGAGACGGAGTAATGGACTTAAAACTACAGGAAAATAGATTCTACCTAAACATTAGGAAGAACTTCCTGACAGTAAGAGCTGTTTGGAAGTGGAATACACTGCCTCGTAGTGTGATGGAGTCTCCCCCTTTGGAGATTTTTAAACAGAGGCTAGATGGCCATCTTTCGGGAATGCTTTGATTGGTTACTCCTGCATGGCAGGGGGTTGGACTCGATAGCCCTTGCAGGCTCTTCCAACTCTATGATTCTATGATTCTAAGAGTACACCCAAGCTACAAACCTGAATTTCATGGGGAGTGCAACCTCATGCAGCTGTATTCCTATTCCCTGATCTCTCTTTCTACTAGCCAGGCACACCTCTCTCTGGTCTGTGTAATGTTTCAATTTGTTTGTACTCACCCAGTCCATTACCAACAGCAAATGATGGTTTAGCAGCAAGACAGCTTTCTTGGGAGTAAAATGGGAAGGAGAGATAGAGCTGAGTGTCATCGGTATAATGGGGAACACTTAGCCCAAAACTCCAGGCAATTTCTTCCCGTAATTTCATGTAATGTTGAATAGCACAGAGAACAAAACTGTCACTGGGGGGATCCTGCAGGCCAATGCCTGTACTCTCTTGACACAAGGTTAGGCCATCCATCCTTGCTGCCCTTTTTCTGGGAAATAATTCAAAGTGGGCCAGCACTGCTGGGAACCACAGAACAAACATTTTCAATGCATTTTCCAGTCACTGCCTTTCTTACATTGGTCCACCGATAGGAAGGGGAAACGATACACTTAAAATTTCATGTTATACTGTACGCTTCACTATAAAGTTACAGCTATTGACCCATGATAGTATGAAGAGTTGTACTAATGGATGTTAGTCCTCTCTTTTATACAGCACTGGAATGGGAGTCAACAACTAAACCTAAAACAGAACTCCCAGATATATCACGAGAAACCTGACAATTTCACACAACCACCACAGATTCCAAAAATACTACCATACCACATGTAAATAAATTACTGAGTGTTATTAGACATCCTTCCTGAAAACATTAAACATCGTATTCCAGCAATAACCTCTATGAGCTCTCTGTGTGGGTTTTTTCAAATCAAAGAAGGGAAAAGTACCAGTTGAAATCATTGTTTTTAATCATGTTTCCTGTTTTGAAATTGACTTCCTGAACAAGTATGAGCATTAACTGGTTGTTATAGCAAAACAAAACAAAACAAAAAGAAAATCTTTGATCTGCAACAAAATATGGTAATTACATAAATCTAGGTGCATAATGTTAAAAATTCAGTTCATAATAAATGCAAAAATATATCTGTGATAACTCTGCTGATCTCTCAGTACACATGCAATTATATTAAGCAAGTTCACTTCCTTGAAGGCTAAGGCTGCACACTTAACTGGAAGTAAGTCCAACTTAACCAAAAAGAAAAGGACAGGATTCAGTCGGGTCTAAAGGAAAATCTGGCTGTTATTGGGCAAAATATAGTTGCTGTGGGAGCCAGGAGCACCTCTGCCTAGCTTCAGCTGGTGCGCCAGGTGCATCTTTTCTTGTGGAAGGCAGATCTGGCCATGATCATTCAAACATTAGTTACCACTTCATTAGACTACTATAATGTACTCTACATGGAGCTGCCCTTAAAAAGTGTTTAGAATCTGCAGCTAGTGCAAAAAGCAGCAATACAACTGGTGCCAGGTGTGCATTTTAGAGACCATAAGACTTGTCTTGCAAGAACGGCACTTGCTTCCAATTTGTTCCAAGTTCAATTCAAGGTGCTGGTGTTGACCTACAAAGTCCTAAACCACTTGGGGCCAAGATATCTGAAAGACTGCTTCCTCCCATACAAGCCTGCCAGAAATTTGAGATCTTCAGAGGAGGCCCTCGTTGGTGGGTACATGTAACTGTGGAACTCCCTACCCAAGGAGGTTTGGCTGGCCCCAACTCTTTTCAGCTTCCAGCAGGGAACCAAAACAGTGCTGTTCCACATGGCATTCAATATTTGAAACTGCTGTTTTAACTGTTTGAAAACTAGAATCTGGATTGTTTTTAGACTGCTTTTAGGAGTTTTTAAAGACTATTTTAATATTTTTTTAAAAAAATATTGTTTTAATTGGTTTTTATTTGTTCATCGCCTCAAGCCCTTGTAGAAATGTTTTAAGTAATAATAACAACAACAATAATAATGGTTCCAATAATAATGGAAAATAAATGTCTCTGCTGTTCATCTGTTAGACTCAAATGTATTATTACAAATAATTTTCTTGAGGTTCTAACAACCGTGGCTCACAATATTAAGTATTTATAATTTCCAACAGAATACACTGCAAAGTTCAGGTAGCTGAACAAAAACAAAAAATAGTACAAAAGCATCCTTATGGACCTTTCCTGATGTAATAAATGCCATCTCCTGGATCCCTGGGTGCAAGCAGAAACCCTATAATGATGATAATAATAATAATAATTATTATTATTATTATTTATACCCCGCCCCACTGCTAAAACAATCGGGGCGGCTTCCAACAATTAAAACATTATAATAATGACTAAAAACACCACCCACCCCCACCCTCCCTCATAAAAAGACATTAAACACTATAAAATTAAAACCATCTAACTAAAAACACATTAAAAACAAATATATACATGATTTAAAAAGCCAGGAGACACAGCTCCTGAAGCCGGGATCTAATCAGGAAAGGCCTGGTGAAAGAGATCTGTCTTTAATGCTTTTTTAAAGCTACTCAAGCTCGTCAGCTGATGGATCTCGTTTGGCAGGCCATTCTATAAATTGGGGGCGATTATCGAAAAGGCCCTCTGGGAAGTTGCAGACAGCCTAGACTTTTGTGGCTGAAGCAAATTCCTCCCAGAGGACCGGAGTGCGCGGGGAGAATTGTATGGGAGAAGGCGGTTCCGGAGATAAGTTGGACCCAAGCCATTTAGGGCTTTAAAGGTAATAACCAACACCTTATACTGGGCCCGGAAACTGATAGGCAGCCAGTGGAGAGATTTCAATACTGGAGTTATATGGTCTCTCCGAGATGTTCCCGAGACCTCTCTGGCTGCTATATTTTGTACCAACTGAAGTTTCCGGACCAAGCACGAGGGTAGCCCCATGTAGAGCACATTGCAGAAATCTAGACGAGAGGTTACCAGCATGTGCACCACAGTCTCAAGGTTCCTTACTTCCAAGGAAGGGCACATCTGGCGTATCAGCCAAAGCTGATAACAAGCGCTCCTGACCATCGCATTCACTTGACTCATCATCTGAAGCGATGAATCAAGGATCACACCCAGACTGCGAACACAGTCCTTAATGGAGAGCATGACCCCGTTCAGGACTGGAGGTTGCAACCCAACTCCTGGTTTCGGGGGCCCTACCGTGAGCACCTCCGTTTTGTCCGGATTTAATCTCAATCTGTTTTTCCTCATCCAGCCCATTACTGCTTTAAGACAGTCATTAAGAGGAGAGATGCCATTGGAATTCGAGGCCAATGATCGGGACAAGGAGAAATAGATCTGGGTGTCATCAACGTTCTGATAACACTAGCCCCATAACTCCGAATAATCTTGCCCAGCGGCTTCATATAGATGTTAAACAGCATCAGGGACAGGATGGCACCCTGCGGAACACCACAAGTAAGCTCCTTTCTACTGGAGCAGCAGTCCCCAAGCCGCACCCTCTGGGACCTGCCCGAGAGGAAGGACCGGAACCACTGGAGCGCAGTGCCTCCGATTCCTAACCCTCTCAGGCGATCCAGGAGAATGCCATGATCTATCGTATCGAAAGCCGCTGAGAGGTCCAGAAACACCAACAGGGACACATTACCCCTGTTGATGCTTAGATGCAGATCATCGGTCAAGGCAACCATGGCAGTCTCAACTCCAAATCCCGTCCTGAAGCCAGTTTGAAATGGGTCTAGATAATCAGTTTCATCCAAGACCACTTGGAGTTGAAGAGCAACTGCCCTCTCGATCACTTTGCTCAAGAATGGTAACATAGAAACCGGCCTATAGTTGTTAATGTCCAGGGGGTCAAGGGAAGTTTTTTTCAGGAGCGGCCTAACCGCCGCTTCCTTTAAACAGGATGGAACACACCCTTCTCTGAGGGATGCATTGATGATGTCCTTAAGGAACACCATCAAGGCACCCCACCCCCTGGATGGCCAGCAATGAAGGGCAAGGATCAAGAGGGCAGGTCATCTTCCTCACTCTACCAAGTAGCTTGTCCACATCCTTGGTACTTACAGATTGAAATTGATCCAGTAAACTTACATCAACGGAGTTGCTGGACACCTCGTCAATTGTTTCTGTCAAAATACTGGCATCTAAGTTGGCTCTTATCCGAGAGATTTTATCTGCAAAGTAGTTGTTAAATGTGTCACAGCAGGCCGTTGTTGGGTTAAGCAATGGGTTCTGCCCAGGTATAATCCGCGTCATCTCCCTTACCACCCTAAACAGCTCTGCTGGATGGGACTCTGAAGACGCAATACGTGCAGAGGAGAAAGATCTCTGCGCTGCACGTATTGCCTCTCGATAGGACCGAAGAAAGTTCCTATGTCGAGTCCTGTCGGATACGAGTCAAGTTTTCCACCAGTTGCGCTCTAGTCGTTGTCCAACCCGCTTCATTCTCCTAAGCTCTGAAGTATACCATGGCTTACGGTTAGAAGCGGGTTGGAAAGGACGCTTGGGAGCAATCGTGTCGATAGCCTTAGTACATACAATGGTAAATACAATGAATTACTAAGGCTGCAGTCTTATACATAGTTAACTAAAGAGTAACCTTTGCTGAATTTAGTGAGATATACAGGTTGTCCCCCATATCCACAGGGATACATTCCTAGATTTACTGTTTACAAGTGAAACCACAGATAATTGGAAACCCTATTAAAATAAAGGACTTCCAGTACAAACATACCACAGTGTTGCATCAGAGGACCTAGCAATTCCTAGAGAGGACACCTCTCTAGGCATTTCCAGTGCAACTCTACAGTATGTGTCCCTATTTTTTCAGCCATGGATAACTGAAACCATGAACATTGGTTCCACGGTGACCTGTACTTTCTAGCAGGCCTGTATAAGGCTGGCTGTTATTGTGCCCACTAAGAGATAGTGGCTAGACCTTTAATTGTTTTGTATTGAATTCAGGTTTCCTTTTAAATCCATTTGTTTTAAACAATGCTTAGTAGTATTGAATGTCAGAAACAGAAATCCAATTTATGAATATTTACTTCATGGTGAATTATCCAGGACTGCATCTGAAAAAGGATACTGCAGAACTGGAAAAGGTGCAGAAAAGTACAACCAAAATGATCAATGGAGCAAGTAAGGGGAGACATGACTGATGTGCATAAAACTGTACAGGGTATGGAGAAAGTGGGGACCATTTCTTCCACTCTCATGATACTAGACCCCAGAGACTTAACAGTGGGAGATTCAGGACAGATAAAAGGAAGTATGTTTTCACACAGAACAAAGTTAAATTGTGTCATTCACTGCCACAGGATGTACTGATGCCTGCCAACTTGGACAGCTTTAAAAAGGGATTAGGTACATTCAAGAAGCTTAGGGCCATTGGTGGCTACCAATCAGGATGGCTATATGTTACCTCCAGTATGAGAGGCAATGTGGTTGTGTGCCTTCAAGCTGTTTCCAACTTATGATGACCCTAGGACGAACCGATCACAGGGTTTTCTTGGCAAGATTTCTTCAGAGGGGGTGCATTTGCCTTCCTCTAAGGCTGAGAGAGTGTGACTTGCCCAGGGTCATCCACTGGTTTCCATGGCTGAGTGGGGATTCGAACCCTGGTCTTCAGAGTCATGATCTGATACTCAAACCACTACGCCATGCTAGCTCTCACTTGCCTCTGTATATTAGTTGCTGGGTAATTCTGCAAGATGGAGGGTGTAGTTGCACTTATGTCCTCCTGGGATCATTGAGGGACAAAATCCTGGACTAGGCAGGCCTTTGGTCTTATCCAGCAGGGCTCCTCTTACATACAGACATGTGTTGTTTTTATCCTTTTCCTTCAAAGAAGTCAGGCATCAGTGAAGCAGACTAATGTCTGTATGATATGACTTATGGGAGCATTTAGTTTAAAGGCCTCAAACACCTTCTGTGTTCCATATAGGAAGGGTTTGACTGAAGTAAACTAAAAAGTGGGGATAGACACACAATTCACATGAGAGCGGGAACTGATTACAATCCATCCCAAATAAATACAAAAACTGCAGCTACCAAAATTTATAGTATATAAACACAAAATTCAAAATATAAATTAATTAAGTATATGTTTGGAAGAGCTCCAATAAAATTGGAGTTCTTAGTAACTTGCTGTCTACAGGCTTCAAATCTCTTGATTCCTATCACTATGTGTCATGTACATGGATTTCAGCTCTTGAAGTATAGTGTTAATTATTAGCGCTACAGAACTGCATGCTCTCAAGAGATAGCACATCTTGTTTTTTAAGAGCAAGGGCAGTTTTTTTAAAAAAATGATTTCTTTGTCTATTGAGTGTTACACTTCTGTCATGCAAGAGGTAGGGCTTAACTTCCTGAATTTCAGCAGGAGAAAAGCTAAACCAAGAGCATGTAATGATGCAATGCAAAGTGCAAAATAGGGAAACAAAAATCCACTACAAAATTAATGTATTTTAGCACAAAAGGGGGAGAGCCGTTGGCCCTACAGATGTTTGGAATTTCAACTTCCATCAGTCCCACCCAGCATGTCTAAGGGGCTAGGGAGATTAAATCCAAAATATGTAGGTGGCCAAAGTTCCCCTTCTCTTTTAATGGGTTCTTAACCAGTTCTTTAGTCAGATACACTGATAAATCTGTTGTAATTTTAATTGATTGCAGCTGGAGCTCCCATTTAGTCATGGGAATGAAGAAAAGGTTTGCTTCTTATGTCTTCCAGCTTACGGTACCTAGTAGCATTTTTTACTGGAGTTTGCAGCAAATCAAGATTTTTGGGTGACATGCACTTGTATATCTGCAAAAGCTCTTTGTGTACTGAGTTCTGATCACTGGACCTCAAAAAGGCTACAACTGAAGGGAAAGGTATACACAAGGGAAACCAAAACAGTCAGAGGCAAGGAGTCACTCCCCTTACGTTCAGAGGAAAGCCTACAGTGTTGCATGGATGGGGTTAGTTTAGAAAAAGGCAAGTCTGGAGAGGAAGATCATGATAACGGTTTATAAAACGATGCATGGTGGGGAGAAACTGTCGTGCCACTAAGGCTGGTGTCACTCCTCTCCCCCTGCCCACGGTGTCACCTGGTGTGGTTCAGCCTCTCTGACCCCCCTAGGCCACCACTGGGGAGAAAGTGGGCAAAGAAAAGGTTTTCTTCATATCTTCTCTCAATCCCACCACTTTCACAAACACATTTGGGGCAAGTGTGGTAGAGAGCCTTCTCAATGGCTGCTCCTAGACTCTGGAACACCCTTCCTAGGGAGGCTAGGTTAGCTCGTCCTTCCTGTCCTTTCAGTGTCAGGTGACATTTCTATTCCAGCAAACATTTGGGAACTGATTGCTTAATATATTCATTTATAAAATTTCTTTTCTAATTTAGTGCTGTACTGTTCATAGTTTGTGCTTTTAAATTAACATTTTATATTGTTTTAATTCTATAGGCAGTTTAATATTATTTTTTTATATGTAACTTTACTTGTATTTCTTTTTATTCTGTAAGCCACCTTGAGACCCCCTCTTGGGGAAAAGGCAGGATATACATAAAGGGAGCAATTGATTCATATCTTATAACTGAACTGAAATTCATCTAGTGAACTGAAATTCATCTAGTGAAAGTGACTGTTGGGAGGCTAAGGACAAACAAGAAACATGCCGTTCAGTGTGTATAGTTAAAGTGTGGGATTCACCATGAGTAGATGTGGTTGCAACCAGTAGTACAGAAGGCATTAAAAGATGGCTTAACACTTACTAATGTACTACTAATGGTTCCTCGTCATAGAAGCTATACAGATTGCCTCTGAATACCATCAGTGGAAGTGCTGTTGCCCTCATCTATTCCTTTTGGGCTTCTCATAAGCACCTTGCCTTTGATCTGAGCCAGCAGCAGGGATCTTGTACTCTTAACTGAGCCACTGCCTTTTGCTAAGGATCTTATTTCTTGTATTTCAAATTGGGATGATGGGCCACGCTTCAAGCCCACCCCTTCTGCTGCACACAAGGACGAGCCTGCTTAGTGGCCAGGAGAGTGACATCAGAGGTAGGACTGACTAAACACTTTATCACTAGTGTTACATGAAGCTGTCTGCACCACTGACACGATACAACTCTGGCTCCTTATGATCTAGATCTTTGTAGATTTGCTCTATGGAAGTTTGACATGCACTGTATCTGCATAAATAAACATAAACAACACTGCTCCAGAAATTCTCCATCACACCAAGCAGACGTGCATGCAAAAACTGTTATATGAGCTTTGCTGTCAATCTGTTCTGTCCATTCAAATTTAAATGTGCTCTTTCAGCTTATATAAAACCCCCACTTAATTTTAGGTCTTATTCATCCATAAAAATTTAAGGAAATTATGCAGTGTTCCCAATTTTAGCTTGCCTGCCAGCTTTGATCTGATGTAGAATGATAGGATGGATGACCGTTCTGTCTTTTCTAAAAATGAATCTGTGAGAATGTACAACTCCATGAGTGAAAGGATACACAGAAAGGGTTTTGACTTGTATGTTTTTGTACAGCATAGCATTGGTAAAATGCACAGCAAACAGCACACACATTGCAGAAACAGTGAAACTCCACTTTCTGAAACCCTCTTTACTCCCCTAGGTCATTACTGAAAACATTCCTGTCCATGACTGAATTCAAGAGAAACAGCCTTACACATCATTGCACAACAGCAATGTGTTTTCATTATGTTTTGAATATGATTCTCCAAAATGCTATTGTCTTTTCACAAACTGGGACCAGATTTTCAATGGAGCAAGCAAGGCCTGAAGGACCAGTTACATTGGCTTCTCCCACCTGCTAACCCCATTACTAACTGAAGCACAAGCAAAGGGGGTGAAAATATCTACAGAACAGAATCTGCAGTGTTTGTGTGTATATATACAGTTGTCCCTTCATATTCACTGGGGTTTGGTTCCAGGACCCCCCTTGGATACCAAAATCTGTGAATACTCAAGTCCCATTATATGCAATGGCATAGCAAAACAGTGTCCCTTATATAAGATGGCAAAATCAAGGTTTGCTTTTTGAATTATTATTTTTTTAGGAATATTTTCAAGCCGTGAATACTTAAATACATGGATACCAAATCCGTGGATACAGAGGGACAACTGTATATGCACACCTAAGTCATGAGTATGTCACACACATATACTCACTTCTAGTAGAGTCTCAGAGACAAGCCATGGTGTTTTGTTTTGTTTTTGTTTTTTTTTTTGGTTTTTTTTAAAAGCGAGCCAGGAAGGGGCAATTGCAGCGAAGAACAGAGGAAGAGTTAAGTACCTTTTCTGCTAGCAGACTCAATGCACTCCAGTCCTCATATCATCCTTACAAGACTGGGGTCTGTAAGTGTGTCTTTTAATTTAAGGACAAGCCTGAAGGCCAGAACTAATGAGGACCTGCACACAGGTGGATGAAGGAGCTTAGCCTCTCCCTCTTCACACAGCAAAGAAACCAGGGGCTATATCCACACTGCACAAATAATCCAGTTTGAAACTGGATTATTTCCCATGGCTCCTTCCTATGGAATCTTGGGATTTATAGTTTGGTGAGGCACAAATACTCTTTGGCAGAGAAAGCTAAAGACCTTGTAAAACTACAAATCCCAGGATTCAATAGGAAGGACCCATGGCAAATAATCTAGTTTCAAACTGGATTATTTGTGTAGTATGGATTTGTCACAAGAGGAAGGACCCTCCTCCACGCCTATCATAGAACTCAAGACCTTCCTGCCAGCTTCCCCCTCCGCTTAAGAAGCTAAGAACACCTTTCTTGCAAGCTAGCAACTTTGGGCATCATATTTTAGGGACAATTTCACCCTCAGGGTGTTGAGAGTCACCTGAGCTTGCAATGTAGCTACTGCTTTTCATAATCACAACCTGTGATTTTCTTTGCTCCTCGGATAATATCAATACTACGAACATGGAAGGAAGTTGCAGCCATCCACCAATCCACCAATCAAGTAATTTCATTCCTATCCATCATATTATTTTTGAAGTGTGACTTTGCTCTGTCTCTATTACCAACAAAGGGTGAAGCCAAATCAATTTTACTTCTTCTAACTCAATGCTTCCAACCTCTAGTGTGCCCTAATATGGATCTGGGAATGGCTTCTCCTTACTTAAACCTGGACCTTCCTCTCATCAAAAGCCACTTCAAACATGCAAGTAACACTTGTGGAAGACTTGCTGATATTGTACATTTGGTAGCTTACCTTACATAAGTAAAACATTTTCACATTTATTTGTGGCAGCTTATTAATACTTATCACCTTTTTGCATCTCCCTTGTTCAAGAAAGCAGGTGAAGAGAAAAACTGAGGAAAGCTTACTTTCAAGCAAAGAGAGAGAAATAGAGACCATTATTTTTGTCCCAAGAATCTATAAATAAATAAATAAATATGCTTTTTTTCCAAAGACACCAGTAACCTCGTGATAGCCTTGTGGCTGAACAGCAGGGTATAAATAAATTAATAAAACAGAAATTCATATGTTGAAGTTGGACCAACAGTGCTCAGTGGGTGACTTGAGAGGAATAATTCTGTGTCAAAGTCTAACCTACTTAACAAGAGTTCTGATAAAGTTAAAACAATATCTGGATGTATAAACTATTCTGAACCATTGGGATGCACAAAAAGTGAACAAGCATTTCCTAAAACTTTGAACATGATTAGTTAGGAACAAGCTTGTTTCCTGCTGCTCCACAGACTAGAACACAGAACAACGGATGCAAGCTCCAGGAAGAGATTCCACCTCAACATTAGGAGGAACTTTCTGACAGTAAGAGGTGTTCGGCAGTGGAACACACTCCCTCGGAGCGTGGTGGGGTCTCCTTCCTTGGAGGTATTTAAACAGAGGCTGGATGGCCATCTGTCAGGGATGCTTTGATCGTGATTTCCTGCGTGGCAGGAGGTTGGACTGGATGGCCCTTGTGGTCTCTTCCAACTCTACAATTCTATGATTCTAGTTGGTTCTCAGAAGTTACCACATGAGACAGAAATTGTGTTGTCATTACTTACATTTAACTAGTTAGTCCCAGGATGTTTGTATGTGGATTTGTATTGTTTTAAACAAAATGTTTTGTTTTAAACTCAGTCCTACAAGGCAGTGGTACTATCATCTTTTTACTTATTGTAATCATGAAATCTTTACATGGAATATTACCAAAGCTTGGAAATATATCTTTTTTTTTTTTTTTACATACATCTCTTAGAACCTTCCATCAAGCATTGCTGGAGATTCTGGGAGCTGTAGTTTAAAAAAGTAACTTTTTCAATTGATGTTATAGAGATCTTAATTGAACAGAGCAGACATTTCTGTTATTTTTAATATCCTACCTCCACAGCACTTTAAGTGGGTGACCCTTACCTGACAACCTAGCCAGAATTGGTTCCAATCCATTAAAAATTTAAGTGGTCAAATTTCCTCCAATAGGAATACTGTACTCACATACTTAAAGATTAGAATTAACTAAGCACTTCACAACATCAAGAGTATTTCTGGCATTCACAGCACAAATGTACATGTGTTTACTGAGAAGCAAATCTCACAGTTCAATGGGGCTTATTCCCCCCAGAAAGTATGTCTAAATTTGCAACCTTAGTTACACATTATGGTTCTTGATAGCAATTTTACCTAACTTTTTGTTAAATTTAACAATGATAATGCAATGCCGAAGTACAAACTAATAGAAAGCCTCCAAAGAAAAGCAAACCAGCCCTTAGCAGGATAAGGGATGCTCTCAAACTTTATTAATAATTTTCATGCAGAGTTAAGTGGGGGGAGGGACACAAATCCACAGAAAGCGTACGAAATATTGCAGGCACAGAACTACACTGTGGACAAGAGGTAAGCCACAAAAGGAAACTAAAGAGGTCAGAAATATAGGCAGGAAATAACAAAATGAGATTCAGCTTGGAAAAATGCAGCTAGGGGGAAAAATCAGCCAAACAGAACTATTCAGTGGGAGGGAGGTCTTGGGGAAAGAAAAGGGGGAGAAAACAATTATAGCATTTAGAATTCCTCCCTCCCTGCAGCTGGGGCACATGTGTCCTTGCAGAAAAAAGAGAGAAGCTAAGAGCACATGAGAAAAACAAGGGGAGGGGGTTATCCTAGAGCCAGTATTTTCTCAGTTAAATTGCAAAGCGTGTTTCATTTGCTGAGTCCCAGCAGAAGAAAAAAGTTCCCCCTGCAATAACACTGAAGTGTGCTCCTGATGATGGGCTGAGTAAAAGACCTTCTCACAATAATCTGTCAGTGACGCATTCAAAGACATGGCCATGTTAGTCAGCATCAGTATGCAAAGGGATCTTGAAGCAGCTTTGAGACTGAGAAAGAAGTTGGTAGCATGACCTTTCATACACTGGGTCTACCTCACCAGATGCATCTGATGAAACAGATCAGGGGGTTGTCTCCACAGAGGATTTGGTTGCCAACTTCTCTTCCATAAACTTGTCTGCATAGTCTGATTCAAAAGTGAAAATGGTAACACATATGATACTTACCCATTAAGGATTACCTGCAGCCAGCGTCATGCTTAACTCAGATTTCATTTCCTATGCAGGAAGGGCTGACATGCTAGGAATCCAGAGCTCATGCTGGCAGGCTAAGGGTGCATAGGAAGCAAACAGCACCTTGTTTAAACCTGTTGCTTGCTGTGTGCAACCGTCACTTTTATGTTTTGAGTATATCGGGGCGTTTCGCTTCAGTTTTCTATCTCATTCTATGTAAAATCAGTTAGAACAGCTATCTGCCACCTCATTAGCCTACTCTTTCTTCCCTTCAAAAATGCGCATTGAGCAGAAACCCTATCCTAGCAAGCTCTAGCCACTATCTCTTCTCTCTCTCTCTCATTGACTTTTCTTCGCAAATGAAGATTCAGGAAGAACTCATCCTGCGCTTTTTGCAAGCGCGCTGATGACTAAAAAGGCCAATCTGACATAAAGAAGTCCGGTTGCAGAAAGCACAGCAGAAAGTCTCCTTGGGTGATGTTTCCGAGTTGTGATTCTTTATAAAGGCAGTTCTTAAGAGTTCTCCTCAGAGCTTGGAAATGTTACTCCTTTTCTGGCCTGTAACTCCGAGAATCCCCCAGCTAACATGGTCACTAGTTATGTTAGCTAGAGGTCTGCGAGCAGTAGCTCCCAAAAGTAACTTACTGCCATTCTTCCACAAACCACTACAAACACTGCCAGGATGCAAGAGAACAAGAACTCTTGCCTTTCCTTCTGTGAGGGTGAGATGCTCTTGTACACAGGCAGAACAGGTCACTTATAGTACTCTAATTTCATATACCAGGAGGACATCCACCAGGGGCAAAAGCAGGAGGAAAAGTGGCTTCAAGCTCACCTAATCCTGCATATTAAGAAACTGGCCAGCCTCTCAACAAGAATGGAATGCGGAATGCGGGAATGTGATCGAGTCTCCTTCTTTAGAGGTTTTTAACCAGAGGTTGGATGGCCATCTGTCAGGAGTGCTTTGATTGTGTATTTCTGCAGGGCAGGGGGTTGGACTGGACGGCCCTTATGGATTCTAGGATTCTAAGAGTCCGTGACTTGAAACCAGCATCTTCTGATACTGCCTGCCAAACTAGAAATTCAGCAGAGCCCCAAGTTGCAGAAGTTTCATTTGTCATGAAGGCCTACAAAGCAGCATGGGAGATGCAACAGAAGCAGAAGAGATGTTTAACCTTTGCCTCACTTCTTTCTGCCACGAATAGTTGAGCGTTTTTTACCTCACCTTAACCAATCATTCATCTGAGAGCCCCAAAATCAGGAGGGCTCTTCACTGGAGAAAGAGCAGCCAAGAGAAGAAATAAGCAGCCTTCCCAGCCCGGTTTTTCTACATCCAGCTTCCCATCACATCACTCAACTCTTCAGAGTGGCTCCCCCAATGGAACCTTCCACCAAATATCTGCTTTGGCCACAAACCCACTGAGTACAATGGTACATCCCTCCTTCAAGTCTCTTGGGTGGGTACAGGGAATACAATCATTAATTGAAAGGCTTATGAGAAAGCATATGTAAGACTATGATTAAAAGATCCCACACACTGAAATGTATTGGTTTATTTAATTTATATCCCACTTTTCCCAAGGCAGCTTACAGCTAACATCCTATTAATCCAAAGTTTTTAAAAACAATTAAATGAGCAATTCTATTAAAAACACAAAGTTAAAAGAGTTTAAAACATTGTAAGAAAAGACAAAAGTACAGAACTCCCTGTTTAAAAAAAATTCTGCCACAGTAAATTAAGAGCTAAAAGCCTGTCTAAATAAAAATATATTTGTGGAAAAACAACAGAGATTTCCATGACTGAGTGGGGATTTGAACCCTGATCTCCAGAGTCATAATCCAATTTTCAAACCACTTCACCATGCTGGCTCTCACTTGCCAGTAATTCTCACTTGCCTGGGTAATTCTTGGAACATATCCACCAGGGATACAGGGGTTGACCTGCACTTGTAATGTTAACTATGGTTGAATGGCTAGCAACATGAGTCATCCAAGAAAGGTCTACTCTAAAGCTAAAAAAAATTAAACTTTGAAATTAATCAAGCTTCCAAATCGGAGCGTTCTAGATTTGTTGGTAGTATCTTCACTGTTGCTCATCAAGATGTTGAATATCAATAAAGCTGTAAACTGTCAAACACTGTCAAAGTACCAACAACTGTTGTCAGGTACGAAATGTTTAGTGCACTAGCTAATCAAATCTTGCCTAACACTAAATAGCATTGCACAGCAACTGTTGCCAGATATCATGTGCTGAAATCACACATGGTCAGATACTAGCTTAGGGCATTCAGCAACTATTCATTGCCTACAGAAATCTTGGTTTAGACAGGAGAATTGCTGGCAAAAAGCTTGTTTCTGCTCCAGAGGGAATTTGCCCACCTTGTTTATTCAAATGCAAATTCCGCCCCATCCTGTAAATCTTACAATGTTCCTCACTTGTTCTGTAGCATGATAGACTGACCTGGAGGAGGCTGAGCATGCTTCTCCTCTAGTTCTGAGGGTATTTCAGAGGCAATACAGAGAAACCACCACTGCCTTGCCCATTTCTGGATTCCTAACACGGTTGTCATGGTATCTCCAAGGCAGAAAACAAGCTCTTTTAAACGTGAAGGACAACCTTTCTTATCTTTCTATTTACCTGAGATCATTCAGCAGGTGTGCATTCCTCTATTTCTGTGAAACAGTTTATATGCAAGCACACTGGCCCCATTGTTAAGACATCAAACATCCACATTCCCCATCTGTAGCACAACCCCTACCATCTGGAAAGGGGTGGGGAGATTTAACAGCAAAGAGGTGTGAGGGGAATCTGGAATTTCAGAGATCAGCAGAGAGACATGGGATACATCTACACTGCAGAAATAATCCAGTTTGACACTACTTTACCTGCCAAGGCTCAATGCCATGGAATACTGGGATTTGTAGCTTGTTGTGGCACCAGAGCTCTCTGACAGAGAAGGCTAAATAACTCAAAACTACAAATCCCAGAATTCCATAGCATTGAGCCATAGCAGTTACAGCGGTGTCAAACTGGATTATTTCTGCAGTGTAGATGCAGCCATGGTAAATATCTCTCCACCATCACCACCACCATCACAATTCTCCACTGACAGCACATCCAGGTTCCATTCTCCACTGAAAGAACAGCTATGTTTACCCCTGCAAAGCTTATTTCTGAATAGAGCTCTTTGGGATACAAGGCAAGCCTGGCTCACAGCGAATCTGCACAATGCTACTTTAAAAGGGAGGGGCAGGGAGAAAGAAAAGAACTGGGAACTCATCCAAAAGTTCAGATCAGCCCAGAGCCCTGTAGAAACTGCTGTCACAAAACACAGTTCAATAAGCCAATTGGAAAGGAAGTTTTTATTTACAACTTGCATTTAACTCCAGATGACACCAGCATGAGCCCAAATGAGGCCTGTATCGCATTATTCATAGATTTCACAAACCTATGACTTCAGATATGTTCCGAGCACATTGGCCTGCTCAGTCTTTGCCAAGTCCCTTAGGGGGCTGAGCCAGACACATGCTTTCAACATCTGACACTCTGCACAGAACCTAGTGAACAAAACAGACACGTGTTCCCCAGTCATCATCCTTTACGACAGATTTTCCCTCTCTCCAGCACTGTTTGTAACTCCCTCGCTCCCTCATTTGTTTTCTTCCACTGTTTTAACAGGAGACATGTACATCCTTTTCCATCTCATGACTGGCTTTCTCAAGCAGTGGTACCTATTATTAGCAGGAATCAATGCTCACCCTTCAGCCTCTGTCTTCCAGACACCTAACTTGCTCATTGTGGAGGGAAGCAGTCAGGTTCAAACACAGTTTTAGAACAGGGGGAGTGTTGATAAGGGGCAATCTTGCTATCAGAACACTTCCATGTAGCAAAGAATGATTCCAAACAGCAGCCTTCTCAAAACAAGTGCTCTGCAGATTAAACATGACATTGACACTACATAAAGATGATTCCCCTGCCTAGCCAGTCTTGGTAGAACTTTGTAATTTCATCCATTTTAAAATTGAGTCTTTCAGGGGGTCAGGCTTTCTTTTATAACTGTTGTCTGTCTGACACTGAACATCTCTCAGTGAGAATGCCTAACTTCTACCGGATCACAACAGAACTATTTATGCAAGAAATCTGTCAGCACAATATGCCAATGTCATAGAGATGGGAAATTACTAGTTAAATGTAACTAGCCATGCACCAATTGATTAATCCCCTCACCCAATGAGGTTTAATGAATGAATGCACTGGTTAACTAGCAGAGCTTAGGAACTAGTTAAATTTAGCAAAATATTTCCCCAACTCATTTCCTCTTTCCTCAATGAAGCTTAACAAGTAAATTTACTGGTCAACAGCATTTGCTCCTCCTGACATGCAAAAAATAAGAGATTTTCCCTTGTTAATCATTGCTGGAGATGATCCCAAGAACAGAAGGATGGCTGACAGCATTGAGGCCTCACAGCCCAGAAAAAAACCCAAGGAAAATCTATAGATGCTGGCCGTAAAAGCCTTCGACTTCACGTCACTGGAGTAGTTAGAAACTGGAAACAGCAGGGACTGAACTTGGGACACCTGACCCCTGCATGCAAAATATGTGCTATAGCACTGAAGTTTGTAGAGTACAGTTGGACCCCCATATAGCCACGGTTTCAGTTATCCGTGGGACAAAAAATAGGGACACATACCATAGTCATGGTGGAAAATGCCTAGAGAGGCATCCTCTCTAAGCAGCTTCTAGGTCCTCCAATGCAACTCTATGGGATGCTTTAACCGGAACTCCTTTATTTTAATAGGACTTATCTGTGGTTTCCGGTATCCGCAGTAAGTCCAAGAACTGAATCCCCCATGGATACAAGGATCTGACTGTACAATTCTTTATTTCATGAGAACACGGACATAGAGGATCCATCTGGTTTACAGAAAAATGCTCTGAATATGCTCAGAGGCACTCAAAATGTTTGATTAAACATTCCCTACCAACTCATCTTTATAGCCACTAATTTCTGCATTTCAGTATCAGCTGCCACTCAGTGTGCTTATACATCATTTTTATGCAACTTTTCCAATCCAGATAGAAAACAATCCATTTGAAAGTAGAATGAACAGCACATATGTTGCTGAATTGAGGGTGGAAAGAATAGAAAAGAAATGCAGATCACTGACAGCCTTCCTATACTATATTACAAATCTCACCATCCCTTGCCTTCTGCAGACCAACACATGTAGACTTGGAAAGGCAACTTTAAAATGACAAAAAGAACTCTTTTAAAAGAGTGAATAACAAGATGTACCACTAGGAGTCAAAAGTTTGATTCCAGAGGACTTCAAGGTTCAACTCAGCCTTCCATCCTTTCGTAGATTGGTAAAATGAGCACCCGGCTTGTGGGGGCAATTAGCTAACACACACTGGAAATCGCTTATATGCAGTGTAGATGTGTAAATTGCTATTGCTTAAAACAATTTGTAAGCCGCTCTGAGAGCCTTGTGGATGAAGAGCGGGGGTATAACTAACTAAATAAATAAATAAAGTAACAATCCACCTGCCATTCTCTGTAAACCCTGTGATTTGTTCCAAAATTAACAAGGTAAGTAATGATTTAATTCATGCAATCAATGAATTAAACTATTTCAGCTGCTAATGTTAACAATGCCAATTAATCTCATTTCTAACAGCAAGCATTAACTAATTAATGTTGAATCCTAGTATTCCAAGTTCTGAACTGTCAATAGAATCAGCTGGTAGAAGATTTCCTTTTAAAAACAGCAACCATGGGTGGTAAAATATATTCTGAGATCCTCTTGGAGCAATTGCCATTATTATTATTCTTAAATGAGTCCAGTTTTCCCATAATATTCATGTTTATGAACTGCCTACTCAGAAATATTGTATCATCCACTTTATTTAAAATGCTGCTGACTTTCTGTATCCTAAGGGATGATTCCTGCTTGAATCAAATAACTACTTTGTTAAATTACATAAGCCATCATAAAAGATATTTAATCTCCCTTCTCTTCTATTTTAGCTCTCTCAGGGTGGAGGGAGCTTCCTTAAAAACGCCAATAGTAACAGATACTTTTAAATGTAATAGCTAAAAAGTCCATGGAAACAGACTGGTTCTTTTTCAGGATGGCAGAGCAATATTAAACAATGCAAGTTTCAGCCTCACATATATTGGCTGAGTTCACACATACAGTAGTAGTAAATTCTGGTTTCTTGTGCCAAAGCCTGTTCCTGCAAATAAACCATCATTTCCTAGTCAGCTACAAAACCAAGAATGCTATAATCTGTTGTTTGATTATGAACTCTGACTTGTTTAAACCACAATTTACTGTAACATCTGAACCCAGAACCATGGCTTGTCTTTTCAGCTGTCCACCCTGAAATAGGAAAGTGACAAATGGGCAAAAAGAGAAGCAGAACAGATATGGGGAAAGAAACTGTGATTTGTTTTATCATCAATAGGTCCCTTGATGGCAAAAGCCACAAACTATGGCTAACATAAACTAAGGTTTAGTGTGACATGTGAACATGGCCGTTGGTTTGCCTTGAACTAAATTCCATTTACCTCCTATCCCAGAACTTTCTTCTTTAGCACCTTTTTCACTTGTCAAGATCACAAAGCGATAGGCATGACAAAGCCTACTCCTTCAGCTTGTTAGGGACCAAGTGGCACTTGCTAGATCCTCTTCCCTCAGTGTATGTAACAGTAATGCTGTAGGTGCTGCTACCTGATCGGTCTCTTTTTGTTTCATCATTATTCAATTATAAGCCTGTGAGCAGGGCCCATGCTGTTCTTTATTTTTGGACAACAACTAGAAAGGAAAGACTCTCTTAATTAAAAAAAAAACATACCATCTGTAAAGAGTACAGAAGTGAAGACTGGCTAACAGTCTCATTCTTGTAGGTGAACTTTTTTTTCTTTCAGATTAGAAACTATGGGGTTGCTTTACATCACTGGCCAATTTAATCCAATGTTTTGCAAACAATGAAGAGCCTGGTGGAATCTTCATGGCATCTTGAAGACCAACAAGTTTGTTGTGGCTTAAGCTTTTGTATGTTAAACCTCAATTGCCTTATACATTTTTATTTACTTACACACACATTGGTGGGTGTGCGTGTAGTACCAAACAGAAGAATGCAGCAAATTCACAGTAAGAGACCCAGCAACTGAAGAGATAGGTGTGCCATTTTATCATGTAGAGTGGGGAGGGAGATCTATTCAAAACAGGAAAATACTGTATCCAATCAGAATATGTGTGATCAATACCAAACAGATAATGAATTAGTGAAACAAGATGGAAAACGGACCTGAAGAAGGACAATTGCTTTCTTTGGTTTGCTGACCCAGTCTCCCAGTCTCTACTGAGTCTATCCACCAACAATACCTCTCCAAATAAATTCCAACACAATGTAACCTTATGATGGATTATCCTTCTGAAGAATTGTTTATCTCTTTTTTCCCACAAAGGTGCAAAGAAACACCTGGGCCTAACCCCTCCACTGTCAGTTTCCTCATCTGGAAACTGATGTTTCTGGAGAGAAGAGATTCCTTTTTGTGCAACAGTTCCCCACACACTCTACCCAGTCAGGGATTTTGCTTGCCTGGAAAGCCTCTATGCAGACAGGATCTTCTCTTCAGTTGCATGGCTTGCCACCAGAGTAAATGCTGGAGGAGGCAAGGCCACACCAGGCCATCTTCTCCTCCCATGTTGAAGAAAGTGTAGGGAGTGAAAACAGGACAGGGCTTTTGTTTATTCTGGTATTGTCTGTTACTCCATTTAGCAGTGGCTTTCCAAGCTCCCAGCAGAGTGGTTTCCCAATCCTATTACTTTAGATACTTTAAATTTGCAATTTTCTAGTGTTAATGCACTACTGCTGAGCTGTGCAGCCTTGCTTGGTATAGGGAGTGTGCCCTGTTAGAGGGAGGGAGAATACAGTTGGCCCTCTGGATCCATGGGGACTTGGTTCCAGGACCCCCCACAAATGACAAAAAATGCAGATGATCATGTCCCATATTATTAAATGGCAGACATACGTGCAGATGCTTCAGCAGGTATAAGACATGATGATCTGCAGTCAATCAAAATCATGGGTCTGGAGTGCACAGATCAGGAGGGTCTACTGTGGTTTGAAGAAACCTCCATGCTGATATGACCTATACTGAATTTCTTGTCTTTTCACATAAAGGCACATATCCAAAGTACCTCTACTTCAGGTAAGTGAACACAGCAATTGTCTATGCATCTAGCTAGCATTCTGAAGCCTGGGCAAAATTATTATTGTTAATGAAGTGGTCATCAGAATTAATCATAAACACAGGTTGCAATTTAGCACTTCAATGCTCAATATAACCTCTGGCTCATGTACACAAGCTAGGGGCTTGTCTAGGCAAAGCAATAAAATGTGGATTGGTACACAGTAATGCCAATTTGCAGCAGCTTCTATTTATCTTAACAGGGTTTTTTTTAAGATCACAGGTATGCAAAGCTACCCACTTTCACTGTTCCAATGAGCATGCCTGAGAATCAAGATGGTGGGCATGAGTGAATTACTCGTGTTTTTATTTACTTCAAGTTGCTGCCACTAAACACTTTAAAAAACAAAACAAAAAAAATCCAAGATGTAATCTTCTGCTTTAATAAAAAAACCAAAAAAGGCTATTTTTTCACCATGGTGCACAATTGCTATGGTGAAAATCCAACATGGTGGTTTTGGTTGCTTGCCTTGTTATAAAGTTCTGCCCCCTGCACGCTTCCAACCAATCAGCTGTCTACTCTTGAGAATGTTCAGCAATGCGAATTGGTTGTCCTAACAGGCGATAGTATGCATTCCCATGCATTATTTTTAAAAATATGGAGAAAGCCGTGAAGGCTTTTCCCGCCAAGTATATGGCGTATTCCTTCCCCCATTTTCAAATATGATGGATTGATGCGGGATACCCTTAAGATAAATTGTGCAGAAAATTCTATGAGGAGTATTTTCACCATATAGACAACCCCTAGGATATACCAACTCTCCGCAGGGATATCCCAGCCATGGGTCAGCCTCCCCCCCACATTACCAGGATGGAACAGGCTGGAGTCCAGACAGGCACACTGGCCCATCCCTGCAACTGATGATGGCAGCATCTCCCTTGCTCTCTCTGAAGGCAGGAAGCTGGACCGCAACATGTGACCAAGGCCCTCTTTATGTGACCAGCCTTGGTCACATGCTATGGAACCCCTCCTTGCTGCAGAAGAGTGAGAGAGACCGGCAACTGAAGTGATGGGCTTGACTTCCAGGATGGGCTCCTGAGGTCACATGGGGCCCGATCTGTTTTTCCTGGCTTTAACAGGCCCTACCCCATCTCTCCGCTGTCTTTGCCCCATGGGTCGTAGGGGCTGCAGAAGATGGTGTAAACAGCCCCTGTAGACAAGCCCCTAGAACAGGTGGCAAAAGGTTGAGGAAGTTTGATCTAAGTTTTAGGGAGGCTGGGTTGTCAAAAACATAGTTATCTCTAGAACCAAAGTAAAAACTGCTTCTCCCTCTCCCCTCAACACATCCACACACAGACAACATAGGAACTAGCTTTATCTCAGCCCCAGTACTTGGTCTCCCTTTTTACCTACATTCTACACAGTGGAAGTACAACAAAGCACCCTGCCATACATTTACCTTTCCACTGTAATCTACAGCTTTCTTTCTAATTATCAGGGTGGAGGTGATAAGTGTATACAGGCTAAACCTGTCCCATCTGTTAAAAGGCTCTTAATGAAATGAAACCAAAACTTTCCTTTTTTAAACGTTATTGCAAAATTTCACAACACAAGCAAACACAAAAGATATACTACTCAGGGAGCAGAGAGAAAACATGAAGTTGCTGGGTTTCTTCCTCTTATGCCTGATAGTTGCCATGGGCGCAGAAAACTTTGTATCTATGTCTAATTAGCCACCCCCATACTGTACCATAGCAACACAGCTAATATTGTCCTCTAAAGATTACTGGTTTTGTGTTTTTGTTTTGTTTTAAAAGCATATAGATTTCTAGCTAGTTCTATAAAGGTAACCAGTTTCTTAAAAGGGACACTCCAGAATGCATCCTATCATAAAAGAAAAACAAATGGAAAGAGGAATGTTCTTTAAGAAGTTGTGCAACGATTATGGAGCTTTTCTTTCCTTCTTTTTCTTCAATGACAGAACTTGGGTTGGGAAACTCTCTCGTAGAAGAATTAACTTAAGGGAATCAAGAAGGTTTCTCAAGGTTTCTATTTGTCTACTGTTCAAAATGGGGGTGGGAATGTTGACTAATGTGGTGCGAAACAAGGGGGCAACAGAAACAGACAAAACACACTACCAATCTGTACATTACGGGACATCATCTTGTGACAAAACCTCCCAAAGATGTCCCACCACACTTAGGCCTTCGTTTCCTCCTCCTTTAAATGGAACCAACTACAGCAGGTTTCTTAATACAGGACCACCATCAAAAACACATTCCCAATGTGTCACTATGGACAGAGGAGTTAGCCATGTTAAACTGTTGCTGAAAACAGAAACTGGGGTCTTGTCTATATTGGGGGGGGGATTACGAACACATCTGAAAAAGCAGGCATTCGCAACAATGCGAACTGTCTTCACAGTCAAAAGAGCCCCCCAAAACTCCTCATGACCCTAGTCAAGATGGTGGCTGTGAGTGATTTACTCACAATTTTAAATCTACCGCTGCCAATTAAAAAAAAACCAAAGCCAGTTTCTCATGGTGTGCACAAGCAATATTTTGAATTTACAAAAAAAAAAAAAAAAAAGAAAGAAAGAAAGAAAGAAAGAGTATAAGATTGCTGTTTGATCAACTTACCAGATCCTCGTTTAGCTGAAAATCCAACATGGTGGCCACAGGTGCTTTCCCTGTTTGCTGACCCCAACCCCATGCTCATCCAGCCAATCAGATTATGCTGTTTGTATCTGTGTGAATGCGAGTGTCCGAATGTGCACACATTCACATGTTGTACGGAGCTTTTTAAAAAAACCGGACGAAGCCCCGGATGCAATGCACACAGACTTTGTGGTGGATTTGTGGGGCCCCCCTTCCAAATGACATGTATTTACGCGTATGTTCATATGAACAGATCACCGTACGTTTGCATCTCGTTTGTATTATTTTGACTGTATAGACAAGATCACAGAGTCTTGTGGCACATCTCAAAGACTTAACACATTTAACTTAAATATGTTGTTAGCCACCTCAAGTCCCATTATTGGGAGAAAGGTGGGATATAAATGAATTAAGTAAATAAATAAATAAACCTTTGTGATGGCCCACCCTTTCTACATTAGAAGTAGGGTAGAAAAATGGAGTTGAAGCATTTCTTATCCAGTTTAGGTTTTGTGCTGAATTTTTTCACAATCTGGAGCTGACTTTGAATTTTGCCTCCTCTGTCAACAGAAGTATCCAAGGGTGGTTCAGCATTCTTCCTCTCACTCATGTTCTACCAGCTCAGTTCCAGCTGGTGGGACACATCTTCTGTTGCTTCTTCTCAAACTACTGTGCCCCTGAACATCGAGTTCATCATTCGTAACCAAAGGTCAACAAATCCTAGACGTCTTAGGGTCTAAGCAAGAAGTAGTAGTTTTTGTTGTGTGCCTTCAAGTCATTTCTGATTCATAGCAACCATAAGGCAAACCTATCATGAAATTTCTTGGCAAAATTTGTTCCTCTGAGGCTGAGAGAATGTGACCTGCCCAAGGTCACCCAGTAGGTTTCCATGGCCAAGTGGGGCTTTGAACCCTGGTCTCCAGAGTCACAGTTCAATGTTCAAACACTACACTGGCTCCCAGCAAGACAGCAATATAAATAACAGTTGGGTACTCCTCTCCTGGTACAAGGAGCCTGTGATACTATTAACAGAAACCACCTTTTAAAAAATAACAAGCCAAGATATTGAAGCAACTCCCGATTATAATTTAATGGTTTAAGAACCAGTGAAGTCTTGTGGTTAGCGCAATTAACTTACATTTGGGAGATCCTAGTTCAAGTCCCCACTGGGCTGTAAATTTCACTGCATGACCTTGGACTGATGAGATACACTCTCACTTTTAGCCTGACCTACCTCATCATTTTTTTGTGAGAATAAAGTGGGGACGAGGCAAGCTACTGTATGTATGCTGCCTTTAGTTCACTGTAATAAAGATGTGGTATAGAGGTCAACCCCTGTATCTGCAAGGGATATGTTCCAAGACTTCCTGTGGATACCTGAAACCATGGATAATAGGGAACCCTATTATTTTCAATGAGACGAACGCCAGAAGGTGACCATAGAATCAAATTGGATGACCTAGAAATACCTAGAGAGAATACGGTATATTGTTTCAGATGTGGATAAGTGAAACCATGGATACTGAATACATGGATATAAGGTCAACCTGTAAATGTAATTAACTCATATTCCAGCTTAACTAAAACAGGCAACAAAACTTCCTCAGTTCAGATTGCATAGAAAGCTATGGTTAATTAGTGAATTTCTGATTTAACTACATCAGACAGAACTGAATGGAGAAATAAAAGGGCTGCACAGCTGGGCAGAAGGCTTGAACATGCTTTGATTCAAAAAGCTAAGATATGGACATCTATGTATTGATCGGGTCATTAGAATTTAATACCCACTTTTGATCACTGTTTTACTTCAGAATATTCATTAAATACACATATATTCTCATCAGGAGTCAGAGACTGAACTCCTTAGAAAATGACCAGACAACTGCCAAGTCATGCTAGCCAAGGCCAAAGAACAAGCCTTGAGGCCACAGCTGCACAAGGTTATGGCAGGGCATTGCATCAGGCTATAGTGTGGGGTGCACAACAGAGTCTGGTGTGCAAAAACTGATGTAATGCACCCATGTGGTTGAGGGAGCCAATGCCCTATGAAACTGTATAAAAGAAGACTGATTCCAGAGCACATTCTCTCTTGAGCAAATCTGGTGCCTGGCATAGCAGTTTGTCCATCTGCTGTATATATCTGTACATATTGCAACTGCTTTGAGCTTGAAGATAAAGTACTATCTCCTATTGTTTGGACGACAATCACTCTGTGTGTGAATATTCTTGGGAACGGGTTGCTGTGGAGTCTGCTGAGATATTTTTGGCTTCTGCTGGGGATTGAGTGTCCTATCATCCCCCAACAATCCTTTCTTCCAGTGAGCTACACAGCTTCCCTCCTCCTCACTTTAATAACTTCTATAACTCTGTCCTGTGATGTACAGAACCATTCTGTATGGGAAGAAGCCTCTCTCTAGCACTCCAGTACTAGTGCCGCATCCCAGCATCTACAGATTTATTTCCTTTACCTGAAAAATATATAGACCTCAGCATCTATATAAAACAAATCTACTGTGATGAAGCCATTCTTATACAATGCTGAATGAGCCCCAGGAGCCATCACTGAATTACCAATTAAGCAGAGTTAATCCTGTGGTCAGCAACTGTTCTGCAGAGCAACAGAAAAAGAAATCAATTTACAATTGAACTCTCGCCTCAATGATGGAGAGAGAGGAAAGCTTTCATTTTCCATCACAAGTTCAAGCCTTCCCTGCAGTGTCTAACATGAACAGTACTAGGGTCAGAAGGTTGCTAAAAAACAATAGGCCGAGAATCTCACATTCAGATAATGTGCCAGAGATACAATGGCTCATTTTTCTCCTGTTTATTGTAGAGGCTTCTAAACTGGATTTACACACTGAAAAGCAACAGCTATTGTGCAGCAGAGCTCAGTTTTTCGAAACAGGGCACTACTATGAGAAAGAGACATCAAGCAGTACAGATTGATGCATGTTTTGAAAAAACTGATAACAAATAGTTTAACAGCTTACACAGCTTCAAAAGCAAGTTTTCTAGTAGGGACTATGCATCCACACATCTTTGAGGTTACTGTTCCAAGGAAGCATATCCTCAGCTAATCCATTTTTTTTAAATGCCAACAACAATGCAAGATGAACAAAAGACAACCCAAAAGATGAGAAAGTGCTACCAAGAAGGTATTCTTGATGCACCATGTGAAACGGGAGGAGACCAAAGATTTTCCTCTGCAGTTCCTGATCCAGTCCTGCATTCAGGAATGGGAATCAGTTTTATGCCCTGGGGATAGTCTGGTCAACAGCAGAATATTTCAAGGCAATATTCCCCTCAGTTTACACCAAAACATGCATTGTGCTCCATCAGATAGATAAAAGCAATGAACAAACACCTACGTGTACAGTTAATACTCATTTCTGTACCTTTTGGCAGCTCTGAGAACTTTACCACAATCCTCTTGAAGGGTTATAATTGTAAAATCCACTCTCACAAAATGCAGGAAGACAAAGCCTTGGCTTCATCCATGATTTCACTACTGAAAGTGATTACCTGTCTTAAGATAAAAGAGTTAGTCTGATTATGAAGCAGGTGGTGCAGGGCAGGAAGCCAGAGGATGCTCACAATGTCAGTTGCAGACTTTGGTTTCAAAATGCAGGTTCTGGTTGCAGCAAACACACTTTGCTAACCCACCCTGGGCCTTACATCTTCCACTGTGCTACTGTAAGCTAAATATAATTTGGAGAAAGCAGAGGGGTTTCAAGAATTATCTGTAAAAAAAACTGTGGTTCCCCAAAACTCACAGGACGCTGGCTGGTTGGCAAGGCAGTGGCGGTGGCAGCTCTGAAAACAGGGGATAGGCCAGTGGGGCCAATGTGGTGTCAGCCTGACTGCCCCATGTGGACAATGATGACTACCATACCGTACGCCCAGTGCACGTGGCTGCCATTGTGGTTGATCCGGGGCCAGTCTGGAGCATAATGCTTGG
This sequence comes from Gambelia wislizenii, assembly GCA_030847615.1. Taxonomy (NCBI): domain Eukaryota; kingdom Metazoa; phylum Chordata; class Lepidosauria; order Squamata; family Crotaphytidae; genus Gambelia; species Gambelia wislizenii. The sequence goes on along the minus strand of JAUMIR010000002.1, from coordinate 189,772,252 downwards.
ACTGGCTCCAGATTTAAGTGGCCAGTGTAAATGAGTCCCAAGAATATTTCCCATGACCTCTAATATAATAAGTGATATCAAACCATGAAAAGATGTCCAGTCCACAGTAGAGATCCACAGCAATCACAGCTGCATTAACTGTTCAACATACATTCTTGGGTCAGTACACTTTGGGGAGGGGATCAGATTTGCCCAATTTGCCTCACGTTACACATATCAGAAGTCATAATTCATAGGGATTATAAAAAGTTTTCTTTCAGTCAAACGAGTTTTTCAACTGTTTTTCAGTGGCACTAAAAACTAAGTACTTTCCACCTTTCCAGAAATATCAAACATGTGTAATGAAGCCATCCACTCATCCTAGCAATGTGACTTAGCTAAAAGACATCCAGTTGACTGATCATGTGCTGTTTCTTAAGTCATGCCCAAAGATACACCTTTAACTTTGATACTCAAAAATTGATTTAAAAGTAGAAAATAAATGTAAAACAATTCACTATTTAGAATGCAATGCATATTTCAAAGCCCAAAATATGCCAAGACTTTAGGAATCAACAGGAAGATTTTTCTAAGCACACATGATCTTTAAACTGCCCACTTCGCAGGCGCTTGTGCCCTCCACTGAAGACTCCATTGTTGCTCATTCTCCATTCTGAGATGAGTACCACAATACAGCTTTAAAATGATGCATTTCTCCATTATACATAATTGGCCATGATGATGTCTCACTTAACAATAAAGGCATTTAGTCTGCCCTTTCTATGGACTGGTATGCAAAATTGCACAACACAAAGGATTAATGAACAAAGGCACATTACAATGCAAATTTGTGCCATAGAGATTCAAAAGAGGAAACAAACACTGCTTTTAGTAGCCATCTAATTCTTCTACCCCCTGGACTGGAGAGGGAACTGAGTAGACTTCAAGATGTTCAATGTGAAGTCGAAGGCTTTCACAGCATCCATAGATTTTCCTTGGTTTTTTTCTGGGCTGTGAGGCCGTGTTCGGGAATAGTTTCTTTCTGACATTTCGCCTGCATCTGTGGCTGGCATCTTCAGAGAATGGTTGGGTAGGAGTGTGTGTGGAGTTTATATATTGTGAACCCCTGTTGGGGAGTATATGTAAATTTGTGTAATTGAATGGTTAGTTTCTGGGTATATAAATGCAAGGATGATTAGTGAATGTTTAACTAATGGTTGGTCGATGGGCCATTATCTGCTGGAAATCCCCTTGTCCCTGGGTGGGATTCCTTTGTAAGTGTTGAATTTTGATTCTATTGTTTTTCAAAACTTGCAGCCAGATTGTGCTTACTTTTAGGGTTTCTTCTTTCCTGTTGAAGTTGTCCAGGTGTTTGTGGATTTCAATAGCTTCTCTGTGCATTCTGACATGATAGTTGTTGGCCTGGTCCAGAATTTTGGTGTTTTTAAATAACATTTTGTGTCCAGGTTGGTTTATAACATGTTCTACTACTGCTGATTTTTCTGGCTGGCCCAGTCTGCAGTGTCTCTCACGTTCCTTGATTCGTGTTTGCTCCCAGCATTCCTCATCATTGGCTATGTTGGCGAGATCTGCAAAAACTTGCAGCTCAACAACACCTGGGCTGCCACACAGTTCCCAACCTTGCCCAAACAATTTCTCCAGTTGCCACATTAGCTAGCAGAACTATACAGCCCATCAAATTTAATTCACTAGTTGCCCTATAGAAAAAGTAACCAGATCCTAGGATTTGTCTACACTGACTGCTTAATCCAGGGCCAGTACAGAGCATTATGTTCCGGACTGGCTGCAGATCGACCATGACGGCGGTCACACGCACCAGGCTGAATCTGGTATGACGTTGCATCGCTGTTGCCGTTAGCCTATCCCCTATTTTCGGAGTCACTGCTGCTTCGCCAGCTAAGCAGCCCACTGCAAGAGCCTAGCCAGTGGTGTCACTTCTACTGAGGTCAGAAAGGGCACCCAGATATGTGATCAACAAGGAGGGGATTGCTCTCCCCCTCCTTGTTGATTGCACAGATACACCGCCAGCCAGGCTCTTGCAGTGGTGGCTCTGATGGGGATCTGTCCGCTTCCCTGCACTGCTCAGCACAGGGTAAGGGAGACGGGTCTGAATCTGCATGTGGACATCAAGCACAATCCAACTGTCCAGACAGCAAAAGAACCTGAGGTCACTCTGGAGTTTCCAAGAAACCCCAGTTTTCCCCCAACTTTGCTTAGTTTAGAGCAATGTCGGGTTAAGAGCAAACAAAAACAAAAACAAAATGCAGTTCCTTCCCAGAAGTAGCTGTACATCATATGGACTGCCAGCACTGGATTTGGGGTAAGCCTGCATACATATATATATATATATATATATATATTTGCCAATGTAGACAAGCCCCTATTCTACAGCAGTAGGAGTACTAGGTCTCATTTCACAAAATAAAAAGCATGAACCCTTATGTTCACAATTGCCTCAAGAAAATGTTACAACAAAATGTTCCAGTTTTTAACGTTTTAGATACCTCCATGATACTATAGCACTTCCCTTTTTTATAGAATCATGGAGTTGGAAGAAACTGCAAGGGCCATCCAGTTCAACCCCTGCCATGCACAGGGATAGTGCACAACCAAAGCATTCCCGACAGATGGCCATCCAGCCTCTGTTTAAAATCCTCCAAAGAAGGAGACTCCACCACACTACAAAACAGTGTATTCCACTTCCGAACAACTCTTACTGTCAGGAAGGTCTTCCTAATGTTTAGGTGGAATCTCTTTTCCTGTAGTTTGAACCCACTGCTCCGTGCCCTAGTTTCTGGAGCAGCAGAAAACAAGCCTGCTCCTTCTTCAGTATGACATCCCTTCAAATATTTAAACATGGCTATCATGTCCCCTCTCAACCTTCTTTTCTCCAGACTAAACATGCCCAGCTCCCTAAGCCGCTCCTTGTAGGGCATGGCTTCCAGACCTCCCACCATTTTGGTTGCCCTCCTCTGGACACACTCCAGCTTGTCCATATCCTTCTGGAATTGTGGTGTCCAGAACTGGACACAGTATTCCAGGTGAGGTCTGACTAAAGCAGGATATAGTGGCACTATTACTTCCCTTGATCTAGACACTATACTCCTATTAATGCAGCCTAGAATCACCTGTGTTTTTACTTGCTTTCATCCAGGGATACTATAGCACTTCCCATTTACATGCTTTCATCCAGGGCTGTGGGATGCATTTCATTTTAGGTACCTCATGTCTGTTTTTAACTGCCTTCACGTTGACTTCAACTGATGGTGATCCTATGAATAAGAGACCTCCAAGTCACGCAATCCTCAACAGCCCTGCTCAGGTCTTGCAGACTCAGGGCCCATGGCTTCCCTGATTGAGTTTATCCATCTGGGATGTGGTCTTCCTCTTTTCCTACTGCACTCCATTTTACCAAGCATTATAATCTTTTCTAGTGAGTCATGTGTTCTCGTGATATGGCCAAAATACAACAGCCTCAGTTTAGTCATCTTGGTTTCTAGGGAGGGTTCAGGCCTAGGACCCACTTATTAGTCTTTTTAGCAGTCTACACTATTCACAGAACTCTGCTCCAGCAACACATCTCAAATGAGTTGATTTTCTTCTTGTCAGCTTTCTTTACTGTCCAGCTTTCACAACCATACATAGAAATGTGGAAAACAGTGGCATGAACCATCCGAACTTTAGTATCTTTACACTTCAGGATCTTGTCTAATTACTTCATAGTATCTCATGTAGGAACATACAAAACAGAGTGTCTTTTGCATTTTCATAAACTCTCCATGTCTGGACTGATGGGACAATTGCAGGGATCATTCTTCAGTAGAAGGAAGAGCCACATAAATGTACTGTATTCTCTTGTAAAGGAAGCATCCAGGACATTCAAGACTAGAACTCAAGAAAGTACAAACACTGTTGATGCACATTCTTGATGGTTGTCTTCCTGGGCTTCTTTGTGTAACATCCAATTAAAGAAGACAATAAAAGCTACGCTGCATAATAGCACTACATAAAAGCAAAACATAAGAAAGTCCAGCTTCATTTAACCATCAGCTTCTGTTCCATGTAAACAGAGCTGCTGTACCACCTTCTTCAAATTCACAGCTTATTCTAGTTCCCAGATGACACACCATTAATCCCCTTTTTTGTTGTTGTTGCTCTCTAACCAATTGGGTAGTCATTCAGACCAATACACATATAATCTACTGGCAAAAAAATAATTAAGCTAGAAGCAAATTAACAATGCTGTGTAACTTCCGTGCTTGTCATTTTTGCTCCTGTAGACTCATATATTAAGCAAGTTTTTGTCTGCTATAAAGAAATACATAACTGCAGCTCTATTGCACAAGAGAGGCTCATATCTGTGATTTACAGGCCTAGTTAGGTTTTTAGTGGAAAGACTACAGAATGCCAGAAATGCCAGTCAAAAGAAGGTATAATCCCATGCTGCTGTGATGCATTTTTATAAGCACAAATAAAGAGCAGAGACCAATAAAATACCTGCAATTATAATTATACTACTGGTTTAGATGGCACAATCAAAAGCACTGCACTCTCATAAAAGCAAAGCACTGGTTAGTGCATATAAAGGAAGTTCTGCCCTAGAAAACATGCTGACACTAAATGAATGCATTTCTTGACAAACTAAATGCTTCATAACTGCAAGAAGTAAACCAATTATTATATGTGATTACTCAATAAACCCGATTAACTGAGCAGATTCCTCATAGGATTAAACTCCCTTCTTTAAAATCCAAACTGCATCATTTGAGATATGTGATTTCAGGCTGTTTGGTTAGGATTGTCAGTTAGATGCTATTAGATCTTATTAACATTATACAGTACAGTCTGAGAAACGATATGGACTGACATCTTGCTATTTACAAACCTGAACAGATTCTTACAAGCCTTCCAAAACAGCCACTGCTCCAACCACCAGTTCTCTCCTCCACTGAACTTCCCCCTGCTTCTCATCATCTGTTTCAAGTGAGTAGAGTGGGGATGTGAGAATCTTGTGTTTCTCCAAATCCCAGCTGCCTTTTTTTTCTCATCCTGATGTTGAATCAAGTTGTGAGGCTTTGTGTTTTCTTCCTGTACTGAAATTCCTAATTTTCTATGTGTTTTTCCTGATGTGAATATTTTTCTGGACAAACTATCCAGTTTACACATTGTTTTTCATTGATTAAAGGCTGTTCCTGTGTATTTTCCACAATTATGCACTTTTTAGCCTGCACTTTAAAGGCACATTGTTTTGTGCTCACTTTATTTCTTGGAAATAGCCTGTAAGCCTTACAAATGCTTCAAATGAGGTGAGAATTTTTCTTGCAACATCTCACTTGCGAGGTGCAAATATACTACTTTCAGTTGCAACTGTTCAACAAAATTTCTTTCTGTCCCTAGAATCATAGTATCATAGAGTAGGAAGAGACCACAAGGGCCATCTAGTCCAACCCTCTGTCATGCAGGAATACCCAATCAAAGCATTCCCGACAGATGGCCATCCAGCCTCTGTTTAAAACCTCCAAAGGAGACTCCACCACACTCTGAGGCAGTGCATTCCACTGCCAAACAGCTCTTACTGTCAGGAAGGTCTTCCTAATGTTTAGGTGGAATCTCTTTTCCTATAGTTTGAATGTGTTTCCTAGTCTCTGGAGCAGCAGAAAACAAGCTTGCTCTATCCTCAGTATGACATCCCTTCAAATATTTAAACATGGCAATCATGTTACCCTTTAATCTTTTCTTCTACAAGCTAAATATACACAGCTCCCTAAGATGCTCCTCACAGGCCATGGCTTCCAGACTTTTCAACATTTTGGTCGCCCTCCTCTGGACATGTTCTAGCTTGTCAATATCCTTGTTGAATTGTGGTGCCCAGAACTGGACAGAGTATTCCAGGCGAGGTCTCAACTGAACCCTGGGTATAACTATGAAGAGAGGGGGCAGACGGCAGAACCAGAGAAGGGAAGCTGAACAGATGCCACCTCTTTCTCACTGACTCCACAAAGATGGAGCCTGGAAGCAGGACAATGGCTCCCCATGAATCCAGGCCTACGTTACATGCCTTCTGCTGAAAATCAAGAAGACTTCAAAGTAAAAACATGTGTATTCTGGGAAGGTGCATCACACATAGCTCTGGCCTGTGGGGCCGTGTTGTTGGAACCACCCATACTATTGTTATTCAGCCAGGCCTTTGACATGTGCTTGTGGAAGGTACTTTCAACTTGGATGAATAATGACTTTTTCTTTTAGTGCTGAATTTTAAAACATGCTTTTACTCTGTGTTTGTAGTATTTTATTGTAAGTTGCTTGGAATTTCATTTGTGAGAGAAAAGCTGGGATGGAGGGAGGGAGAGAGGGAGAGAGGGAGGGAGGGATGGCCAGCAAGTACGGTGGCATTGTCCCTGCCACCCATGTTTTAGATATGAATGCTTTAAGGTTTTACACACATTCTGGAACTATGGCTTATACATCCCAGAAAACATGGTAAGCCTATACAAGCAACCTTCCTTTTTCGGACACCCACACTGAAGCTGCCCACACCTACTTTCAAGGTGGCATCCATCAAGTAAGTTTTTAATCAGTTTTTCATTCACAGCAATTTTTCCTTCTGGTGTGAGGGATCTTAAGTGAAGACACAGCCTATGGTCCTCCAAGTTTTACACTTTGAAAAATCAACAAAGATTGCTGCTGCTGCCTCAAAGCCAAGCTCTCAGGAATTTCGGGAGGGTTAGACCTAAGGATATCTAGAAATATGATTTTTAATTACTCAAAATAAATTTCTGACCTACCAAGAAAAATTAAGGTGCTCCATTTCCCACTATAACCTAGACTCAGTGGGAAAAGGTATTACCATTGTCAACCTGCATTTTCCTGATTGTGTTAGTTAAAGGTCTCTCTCTCTGGCTTTTCTTTGCAAACGAAGATTCAGGAAGGACTCATCCCGCGCTTTCTGCAAGCGCGCTGATGACTAAAAAGGCCAATCTGAGATAAACAAGTCCGGTTGCAAAAAGCACAGCAGAAGGTCTCCTTGGGTGATGTTTTTGGGTTGTGATTCTTTCTGCGTTGTTGTTTCTCTTCAAGACTTGTTCGGCGTGAGTTCTCAAATAAGGCTGCAGCATTGTGGATAGTGCATCTCCATGCCTTCCGATGTGAGGCCAGGGCGGACCACTGTTGGTGATCAATTTGGCCGAGCCTGAGATGTTGTTTCAGGGAGTCTTTGTATCGCTTTTTTGGAGCACCCCTCTTACGCTGACCCGTGGCGAGTTCACGGTAGAGTAGTATTTTTGGGAGGCAATGGTCCTCCATCCTAGAAACGTGTCCTGCCCAGCGCAGCTGTGTTCTCAATATCATGGCCTCAATGCTGGTGATCCCTGCTTGCTCAAGGACAGCAACATTCGTCACATAGTCAGTCCAGTGTATATTTAGGATTGTGCGTAGACAGCGCTGATGAAAGCGTTCGAGGAGTCATAGGTGGTGGCGACCCATGTTTCAGATCCAGACAGTACAATGGCTCTATACACACTGATTTTTGTGCTTTGCCTCAGGTGTTTATTGCTCCAGACTCTTTTGTGAAGTCTTCCAAATGCACTATATGCCTTTGCTAATCTGTGATCGATCTCTTTGTCAATCTTGGCATCTGAGGAGATGATGCTTCCCAGGTAGGTGAACTGATGAATGGACTTGAGTACAGATTTGCTGACGGCAATGTGGGGATGGTGGTGTTCGTCCTGTGGTGCAGGCTGGTAAAGAACTTCCGTTTTCTTCAGGTTGACTTCCAGCCCAAACAGCTCTGCAGCTGTTGCAAAGCAGGATGTTAGGCGCTGCAGAGCTGCTTCTATGTGGGCAACAAGGGCAGCATCATCGGCGAAGAGCAGCTCACGGACTAGATAGTTTAGAGTCTTATTGTGAGCCCTCAGACGGCTTAAGTTAAACAAGCTACCATCAGTACGGTAACGTATATAGATGCCGTCATCTTCTTCAAGCTCTGCCATAGCCCTTTGGAGCATCATGCTAAAGAAGATTGTAAATAAAGTTGGTGCAAGAACACAACCTTGCTTCACTCCATTAGTTATTAGAAAGGGCTCTGAAAGAGCATTGCCATATCTGACTTGACCACGCTGGCCCTCGTGGTCCAACTGCTCAAACTATCGAGGCATAACACTGCTCTCTATTGCTGGAAAAATCCTTGCAAGGATACTCCTGAACAGATTAGTTCCTGCTATTGCAGAAGAACTCCTTCCTGAAAGCCAATGTGGCTTCAGAGCCAATAGGAGTACTACAGATATGGTATTTGCCCTTAGACAACTGCAAGAAAGATGTAGGGAGCAGAACAAGGGTCTCTCTGTAACATTTGTCGACCTAACAAAAGCCTTCGACACTGTGAGTAGAAAAGGTCTGTGGCAGATCCTGGAAAGACTAGGATGTCCCCCCAAATTCCTTAAAATGATTATCTTGCTAGTTAAAGGTAATGCATGAACATAATAGACAATGCTTCTCCACTTCATTGGCTACTGAAGGTCTTCTTTTGCAGGGTGTGGAAAAATTTTACGCACAATGACATCACACTTACACGTTGAATTTAATTAAAATACTACTGGGGATATGTGCAGTGGCAGCAGCTAGACATTCATTGTCAAAATCTGGCTTTGACCTCAGAGAGAGGCAATTGTCTCAAATGTCCAAGTGAGTTTATTTGAGGTCACCCTGTGGGACCCTCCTGGTAGAGTGGAATTTATTGTGTATATGTCCTAAGGCTTTATTAGAATCCAATTTTATTTGGCCATGTTTTTTTTTTAACCACACCAGTTTTAGCATACGACGAAGCAGCAGGTGTATAGTGCAAACAAAAGAGGAGAGATGACTTCAAGGGTGTGGCATTAAAGTGAAACATATGTACATAGCTAGAACAGCCAAGGGAAGTGAACTAGAAGTGGGGCCTGGTGAGCAAAGGTGCAAAGAAAGAAGTCGTTTAAGAATTGTTTAGAAATAGAACATAAGTGAGCAACAGGCCAGTGGGGAAGGACCGCTAAAGTCATGCCACAGCTTGGCTAGATGAGAAATTGAAAGATTTGTATCCAGATCCAAAAGTGACATATTTGGCTTTGTTTTAAGTCAGCGTGGCCTCAGAATGGGGCTGTGTAACTGAACTAGGGCCACACCATTAAGGGAACCTTTCAGCCTTCCATAACATTTTCCTAACCTAAACTCCCTCCCCTGAAATCTTTCATTTGTAGACAGGGGGAAATGGAGCAAATCTATCTACCTGAACATTTCTCCGCATGTGGCAAATAGTCATTTAAAGAAGGGATAATTTAGATAAAGAAAGAGCAATTTAGATCAGGATAAAGGCATGGAAGAAAGACTAAATCTTCTCCCTGAGTCTGTCTGTTCCACATCCCTCTCCCCAAAACACACTGAGTTTTAAAACAAAAAGAGACACAGAGGAGATTGAGATACAGACTTCACAACACTTCATCTAGTTTGGCCCAAAACTGGATTATCACAGCTGGTTTGCATATCCTATTCACATGCAGCTAGTAGGCCTCCATGAACGTGGAAGTTGCAAACAGGCTTCTCCACACACAACCCAGAAAATCAAGTGTGGCCAATACATTCGTACACACATACATAGTCACACACACCCACATTCCTTGTATACAATGTTTTAAAACACAAAGATAACACACTGGCAATGTAACAATGCCCGAGTCAAGGCATGATTCCTGAGGATATATTCCTGAAATGTGTCGGAAATACCATCAATTCTGGAAAAATAAGATAATGCCTCTAAGCATGTACAGAGAACTGTCCAACCACTGATCTGTCTCATGTCTCACAGCAACTTAGTCTTCTGGATAAACTTTAGCCCCAGCGCATTATTTTTTCATTGGTTTCTTTGTCTTAAGCAATCATGCATCTATCTAAGGTTTATGATTTGCCTTTTGATTGCTAAGGTCTCACAAGCACAGCAATCCCTCTGCGCATGCCAAAAAAGCAAGAAGAGGTGACAGCAAAGAAACCCCATCCTAGTAAAGATCAACACAATTTAGGAAATCCCTGAACAGACCGCTGTTCCAAAAACAGAATGTGCCTCTTGACTTTTCCCTTCCTCTGCTATATAGACAGTGCACCACCATAAGATGGAGGAGTATCATCATGGTTACCTTACTTGGCTGATGAATAGCCCCATGAGCCCTCTTTGAACATTTGGACAGCACATCAGCAGGGGCAGCAAGGATCAGCATGCCAGTCCCACCACCCTCCCTCTTATCAAGACTCCTTGTGTAGATTCCAACTGTTTGTATTGAGATATGTCCTTTATTACTAGAGGCTCAACTACAGTTTGGAGACCTGAAATCCCAGCTGAGCTGAGTATCTGTGGAGGCTCTGCTCATAATGAAAAGGCTGGCAAAACAAAGGATGAAGTAGTATGCTCACTCTCATTCCTCTCCTTCTTCCTCATGCACACAGGCTCCACACTTTCTTAACATCTGAAGAGGACTATACAGCAGCTGTACTACATCAGTCTTTCATAGCAACACAAGAAGCTGTCTTACACCATGCCAGATCACTGGTGCTGTTGAGGAATTAAAGAGTATCCCTGGGTGTTAGCCCTTTTTTTCTTTTTGGAAATTCTATGAAGTTAAAACTGTTAAGACTTAATTTTCCTCTAGCAAAGCAGCAGTTTAAGAAGGCATGACTCAAATGGGACAAATCTTTATATGACCAAGACCAACAGAGGAAGAGGAGGAGAGAGCTGCCTGCCCTTTGGCCTCTGATTCCAGCTGCAATTTAAAACCAGAGCAGTGGGGAGATGAAGCCAGCGCAGTGGGGAGCGGCCCTCCCCTTTCTTCTCCAGCGGTGGCTCCTCCTGTCCCTTTGGACTGCAGCTGGAATGGGGCAGGGAGTGCTGCAGGGATGGATGAAGGGCGGACAGCTCTCTCCCCCTCTCCCTCACCATGGTTACCCTCCACTTGTCTCCAGGCACTACCAGGGTCCCTTCTGTTTTTTGACACTTAAAAAAAAAGTAAAGTAGCACATGGTTGCAAGTGCTTCTGAGCACTTGATGGCACGCCCATGCCTGTGCATCTACAACCAGTCAGATTGTCCGTTCCACCCCCTCCAGGCCATGCAACAATTTGCACAGTTGTCCTAACGATCAGGACTGCACATTTCCAGTGAAGTTTTAAAAAAACTTATGGGAAATTCCCGTATCTCATGGTTTTTGGGCCCCTCTCCTTCCCAGTACAGCAATTCAATGTGGTGTCTCGTTAAGACAAATGGAATTCCTCTCAAATTCTGTGAGGAGTATTTTCGCCATTCAGGCAAGCCCGTGAAGGCCCAGGACCCAAATCCAAGGAGGGATTTTAAAGGGGGGGGGGACACAGAAGAATGTGAAAATGGCAGGCCATCAAGGCTAGGAACTGGAGGACCAGCCTTGGGAAGGCCCTTGTCACATATTGTGTGTGCCCGTGCCTAAATCCACCCCAGTAACAATACAGGTAATATGATTACTTATAATGTGCTACTCCCAAGTTCTGGTACTCCCATCTAAGCACAAGTGAATTCATACTACTCTTTATAGTTAAAAAATATGAATAAAATGCATATAAATAATTAACTAAAATAAATTAAAAATCTACTGATAAAAATAAATTTTAAAAATGGAACGTCTCCATTATGTCCTCAGTAGTGAGCCTTATGCTCATCGCAGTTGGCAGAGGCATGTCAAACATGTAGCCTTGATGTTGATGTTTCTTAACACTGATAAATGCTTGAATATTTACACCCCTAGTTCATACAATGTTGGCTTATCTAGCCAAAGATCAATTCCTGTAACAATTTCTTCTTGTTGAAATACAGTTGTTTGAATCATTCTTGAGTCTGAGTGTTCATATCCTTCACACGCAGTGAATGTACTCCACTGACATCACCAACTCCACCAAAACAGGGAACCACATCCCATGATGCTATATTGTGTCATATGGCAGGAAAAGTTCACAGGAGACATTGTTCCCAAAAAAGGAAGGAAGGAAGGTGTGCTGCTGTCACTTTTTTTTTTATTGCCAACATACAATTTCAGAATTTATTTGCTGATCTATGATTCATTTGATTAAAGCAGCAATGAGAACCTGCGGGTCCTCAGAGGTTGCTGGACCACAGCTCCCCATCATCTCTGACCACTGGTCATGCTAGCTGGAAAGGGTAGGAGTTGGAGTTCAACAATATCTCATATCCTCCAATATTCCACATATGAAAACTGGGAGATGTGTGGTCAAGTAACATCAGTTTGGTCCAGATGGCAACAGTTACTAATGACGAAGAACAGTCAAGCTAGGAGAGGCTGCAGAGGTTTGCTTTTCCCTGAGCCTTCTGGGAAAGGCAAGATTGCTCCCCCACTTCTCTCCTCTCCCCATTGCTGAGTTAATTGAGTACAGACTACTTCTGCACTTTCAACGCAGTTTGCAGCAACTGAAGTAAGCTGAGGTCAAAAGTGGAAAGTGGGCGGAGGAGAGAGAAGCCAGGACATTTTAAAAGCACCTGGAAAAGTGGGATGACAGGAGATTTACTGTGACTGTCCATGCCGATTCAAGATAGTTGGAGGGTATGGTATCTTGGAGGCAACAGGTTCCTTACTCTGCTTTGAAAGTAAAAAATAAATTGTCAACTTCTCCCTTCAAAAGCATTGTCATGTTGGACATGGCTAGGTGATGAAGCTCGGAAACTATCCAAAGGAAAGAAGCAGCTCAGGAGCAAAGCCACAGAGGAGAGTCTCTGGCACAGGCTGGAAGAATCCGGAATTTACACATAAGGCACGTGCCCTGTCCTTCAGTTAAAAACAAAACACACTCCTTAGGTGGCATTTAAAAACCAATCAAGCAAACTGAAACAACAAAGCTGCAAACCCCAAAATTAAAACAGCAGAGGTAGAACACGAAAAACAAATCAGGTCATATTTCAAAAGAAAACTGGAGAAATTGGTTAGACCAGTGGCTCCTAACCTTTCTTTCCCAGGGACCCCCTTTAAATATCTTTTGTTGGGGTGGAACCCCCAAGACTGAACTCAAGATTTAAAACTACAGTATAATAACAGTAATGGTAAAGGTAATGCTAATAGTAATACCTGGTTATAACAATAACAGCAACAACAATAATACAATTACACAATCCATTAAACCTTCCCTAAAAGGCCCTAGAAGGGGAGGAAAGACTTTTCTCCTGTTTCTTCCTGCCAGTTTGTGGCTGGAGAGGATTGAATGGCAATGAGCAGGCCAAGCCAGCCTTTGCCTTGGCTTTTGTCATGTGGCTGCTCCGCTGCTGGGAGGAGGTGGGCCGAGTAGCTTTCAAACCTTTGCAGACCCCCTGTGAGGATACTGCATCCCCTCTGAGGGTCTACAGACCACATGTTAAGAACCATTGGGTTAGACCATCTTCTGCCTTGTTGTCCTTCGATTGACAGGTCAAGATTTTTCTGTTCTGACAAACTTTGTAGAACTAGCTGTTTATCAGCAAAGGGCTTTTAATAGTGTGCTATACGATATTTTATTTTTATTATTTGCCTCTTTGCTTTTAATTGGTTTTCATTCTTTAGACAGTTTAATATTGGCTGGTGACTTGCACAGGACCCTTTCCCACAAGTACTACTATGATCCCATTTTAACTGGAATCCAGGGATCTACAATGGATGGAGGGGCCTTTAGAATTCTCAACCAGAGAGCTCCTCTGATCAAACTACAAATCTTAGAATATTGGCATGGCAATGAAGGTGGAATCACACTGCTATAATGGGATAGTGCTTGCATATGTCTTTTATGGCCATTGTGGAGGGAGGGGCGGTTTTCACTATGTCGTTCACCCAATTACCCTCAACTACTGAATTCATCTGCTTCCAATGCCCTCCTTGCCACATGACTATTTAGAGGATGGGGGACACATGATGATAATGCCATCCTCAAGGACATTATGTACATGTCCCTTCTCCCTGCAGCCACTAGGGCCAAATCCACACTACACAAATAATCCAGTTTGAAACTGGATTACTTGCCATGGCTGTAATTCCTATGGAATTCTGGGATCTGTAGTTTTACAGGATCTTTAGCATTCTCTGCCAACGAGTGCTGGCACCTCATGAAACTACAAATCCCAGAATTCCATAGGAAGGAGCCAAACTGGATTATTTGTGTAGTGTGGATTTGGCCCAAAAGACTTAGGTAGGTACAAAAGAGAGGCGAGATCTTCCTGTGACAAAAGCTGGATAGGGTAGTGTTTCATCCATCATAAGTGTATGTTCCATCAGATGATGCAGAATCTCAGCCTTTATTTTAACTTTTAACTTTTGTATGCTTTTAGTGACATTTGTTTTGAATCTATGGTAAGTCAGAACCAATTTGAAGGCACATAACAACAACAAACCAGTCACCTGCAAAACATGGTTCTATTGACTAGAAACACTACACATGGAGTACCTCTGAACTTGTATACAGTCAGCCCTCCATATTGGCAGGTTTAACATTTATTTATTTATTTATACATACCCCGCTCTTCAGCCACAAGGCTATCAAAGCGGCTTACAAATTGTTTTTTAAGCAATAGCTATTTACACATCTACACTGCATTAAACAGTTTCCAATGTGTGTTAGCTAATTGCCCCCACAAGCTGGGTACTTTTGCAGATTTAAGTATTTGCAGATTAGTTGCTGCCACCTCTGCTGCTGCCCTTTGCAATTTTTAATAGGGGCTGCAAGCCTTGAGAGAATTAGAGAGATGCTGAATGCACAACGAAGCTTGTCACTCCCTATTAAAAATGGTGTAGGGCAGGACCAAACGTGGCGGCAAGCTCCAGTGGCTGCCCACTTCTGTCTTGTGAAGGAAACCCGCTGCCTCAAAGGCATCCACAGTGGGTTGAATCCACAGATCATACTTTTTGTGTGTGTGTGTGGTTTTGCAGAGCAGGGGTAGAGATATTCACAGTTTTTCCAATTCTGCGGGGACCCTGCACCCCTAAACCCAGCGAAAGTGGAGGGCCAACTGCAGCTGCCTTTCCCTTCCCATTCCGTATCTATAACCCACGTCAAACAGCATAGCCTCCAAATGAGAAGGGTATCATTTCAGCAAAGGTTTGCACCTGAACACCTCTTAATAAATCATTATTTAATTACACTACATTTCTCAATACTGTTTATTCCACTTTCATTACATCTCCACTGGACAGTTCCACTCTGCAATGACTTTTAACACAAATAAAGCAATCTAAAGTAATTAGTCTTCTGCAGGGGCCACATTTTGAGTCCAGCAAGGGACAACAGCATAGGCTTTTCTGCCTAAATCATGATCCTGACAAATTTAGAACTAAGCCATGGGTGCCAGAACATGTCTTCCACTGGAAAAAACAACAGCCATCCTTCCAGAGTTCTTTCCTTGTTCACCTCACAGTGAGCCCAACATATGTCAAGGTGCATGGGAGTGAGGAGTTAAAAACTCACCCTACACACTGGATGCAAGAGTGCTAAAGGGTTACCTCTGTGATCACATATCTTTCTGCAGTAACAATCCCTTGACTTTTGCAGCCCAGGAGGTGTTAGCATTTTCAAGGCCAAAGAGAAAGAACAACCTTGAACACTCAAGATATGTTCCATATACTGTACTCTATAAGATGATACACTTTTCTTCTGCACTAAGGAATTCACACATTTTTTTTGACTCAGCAAAAAGAGTGACCCACACCCAAATGTACTTGTTGTGGAGGGGATCCCTACACCAAGCACAGCCCGAAGATCTCTAGGTGATTTGCAACAGATCCCCAAGTGGTTATACAACAGAAACAACCAAGACAGCTTTGTCTCTCTTCTAAATTAGGCTGCCAAAATCAAGAAAGCTGGGAATAGATTCCTGTGTGAAAGCTCCCACTCTGGTTCTGGAAACAAATTCCTAGGCTTAACGTGTGCTCTCAGAGGTCCTTGTTGTGCATTTCTGCATCTGCCTTCCTGAGCCAAGGTTCTGTACCCACTTCTAGTTGATGGACTTTACGGTTCTAGTGAAAAATAAAGCATAATCTGTAACCCTAGCGTCTGTCCACACCTGCTCTCTACAAGCAGTTGGGCTTGGCAGAAAGGAACTAAGATAGCAGACCATGGTTCCTCTTACCACCTCTTACAGTGTGGCAGAATCACAGAGCTGTCTATCTTGTCGTTTCAGGAAAATAGGCATTGTGTACTGTGATAATAGCCATGAATAAGTAATCCTAACATCCAACTAGAATCATGGTAAGATAAAAGACCTAATTTGCATAGGTGAGTAAGCAGCATATAAAAAACAATTGACCTCTTAGACAGCTTACAAGCAGATTAAAAAAACAGTTGTTTTTTCCAAGCCCGTTATAAAACTAAACTTAAACCCACTGAAGACGACAACCATGCTCACAGAACGGATGGGTGCTGGCAGAAGCTCCAACTCCCAAGCTGTCTCTTTCAGTATTGGAACGACACATTATGCTTCATAAGAGAGATATGCAACTAAGGGAGATGACAGTAGCTATAAAAAGTCCTGGCAGTTTTCAGTGGAGCAAAATTTACATTGGCTGCTGCTTCTTTACATAAGTGATTTCTCAAAATCACTTGAGGTTCAAAAAGAGGGAGAGGAAAAGATCACCTTGATACATATATCCAAATAATCTATTCTAAGATATTAGCATTGTGCTGGCATCACCACTCCAGCATTTAACGCACATAACGAAAACAATGAGCCATACTAGGCAATACACTGATCAGGCCTAGGCTTAGCAAGCAGATAGCTGATGAGTCAAATCTTTTTTAAAATAAATAAATAAATAAATAAACTACCAAAACACTTTAAAATTAAGCTGAAACCCTAGCCTAATACTATGGCCATTTTTTAAATTTAGTTATTTATACCCCGCTCTTCAGCCACAAAGCTATCAGAGCGGTTTACAAATTGTTTTTAAGCAACAGCAATTTACACATCTACACTGCATTAAGCAGTTTCCAATGTGTGTTAGTTAATTGTCCCCACAAGCCAGGTACTCATTTTACCAACCTACGAAAGGATGGAAAGCTGAGTGAACCTTGGAGTGCTCTGGAATTGAACTTGCAAAGTGGTGACTTGCAGTACTGGCATTTAACCACTGTGCCACCAGGGCTCCCTATTTACCTGGGAATAAGTCCCACTGAACACCATAGCCCTGACTTCCAGTTCAACACACACTGCATTACACTGCAGTCAAAAACAGCTATACAGTCAAGTTTTATACCACTTGTGCACCCTTTGCATTACATTCCTCTGTAGAGGCTGGAATGTCTCTCCTAACATAAACTGGAGAAGACCAAACCCACATAAAACTTTTATCTGTTCATCACAGCTCACTTCTTAGCCTAGCCTTCTCCAACCTGGCACCCTCTGGGTGTGTTGGGGTGCAACTCCATTGGCCATACAGGCCAAGAATGATGGGAGTTACAACCTAGCACTTTTGGAGGAAACCACCTTAAGGAAGGCCTTTTTAACCCAAGGCCTATAAGCAGACCCATAATTGTGGGAATGCATGGCTCTCTGGCCAC
Organism: Gambelia wislizenii; assembly: GCA_030847615.1. NCBI lineage: Eukaryota > Metazoa > Chordata > Lepidosauria > Squamata > Crotaphytidae > Gambelia > Gambelia wislizenii. The sequence goes on along the minus strand of JAUMIR010000002.1, from coordinate 189,754,685 downwards.
CCCACCTTCTTCTTTGGCTTCCCCTTCCAAGCAGCAACAGATTGGTTACTGAGCTCAACAGGGTATTTTTAGCTTCCCTGTGCCCACATATATATCCTGCTGGAGGATGCAGACCATTAAATAATGTATTTGCAAGTCTTGTGCCTCACCTATTTTTCATGGTACTATGTTGCCCACCCTCATTCCACAAAGGCCACTGCAACTCAACATTTCTGGCTACAGGCCTGCCTGTAAGAAAAAGCTACGAGACACCACAAATGCTGGGGCAACGGACTCTCGACCACTGTGTAGGCATGAGTGCCCCCAAATGATGCACCAAAAAATAAATCTGCTAATTCCTGAATAGTGAAACCAAAACTATTATGCAAGTATCTTCTCACAACTTGGAGAAGTGACATAAGCAGTTTAGAGCAAAGAAAGTGGGTATTTTGCTAGAAACTGTTCATTCTGCAGGCACTTTTGATATGAAGCACCATTGCTGTATTCCATTTCAGGACTTGCTCCTCTTTAGTGACACAGACAGAAAGTAGCAGGGTGGACTTGTGTCTTCTCCCCAAATGTGTTTTTATTTCATAGAATCATAGAGTTGAAAGAGACCACAAGGGCCATCTAGTCCAACCCCCTGCAATGCAGGAATACTCAATCAAAGCATCCCTGACAGATGGCCATCCAGCTTCTGTTTAAAAACCTCCAAGCAAGGAGACCTCACCACACTCCCAGGCAGTGCATTCCGAGGCAGCTCTTACTGTCAGGAAGTTCTTCCTAATGTTTAGGTGGAATCTCTTTTCCTGTAGTTTAAGTCCATTGCTCTGTGTCCTAGTCTCTGGAGGAGCAGAAAACAAGCTTGCTTCTTCTTCTACATGACATCCCTTCAGATATTTAAAGATGGCTATCATGTCACTTCTCAATCTTCTCTTCTCCAGGCTAAACATACCCGGCTCCCAAGCTGCTTCTCATAGGGCATGGCTTCCATTTGTTAGTTTTGGTGATACAATTTTAAGAATAAGACAGGTGGCAGCACAATTAGCATGGATTAGAGAGGATTGGGCTCCTAGAAGAAAGGGAGACACCAGGAAAGGAGAGAGAGGGTAGGAAACATTGTAAAGGCAGAACAATGAGAGCACCTATTTTCCATTTGGCTCAAAACATCCAGAACAATCCTGTTTTTCTCATAAATATATCTTGCAAGATTCTCCCCATTTTTTTCTATTAGAAGAACCTTAACAAAATTTGCTAAAAATGTATTGTACTCATTGTTCTTCTGAGTCCAATTCCCTCATTAAAATTCTAAACCAGTAGTTCTCAGTCTTTGGTCTTCTAGACACTTTAGACTTCAGCTCCCGGAAGCCAGTTTGTATAGTGGTTCAGGATTTCTGGAAGGTGAAGTTGAAAGCACATGGAGGACCAAAGGCTGAGAACACTGGTCTAAATGCTCCAGATGGAAAGGTGGGATACACTTTCATAAAGTTCAGGCACTACAGAGACCCAGGGGTGGCCTTATTATTTAGCACAGCAAGGTAATCATTTCAGGCGGCAGGTGTTGAGGAACAGACAGCAGGGCCATTCTCATGGCTCTTTCCTCTGTGTGAGAAAAGCACCCACCTAGGCTCCATAGACTACTCCACTGCCTCTTCCTCATCACTAGTATCAACAGATGATTTAACTGCCTGCCAGCTTGGCTTCTAGACACAGGAGATTATCAGATGCTCTAAATATGGCATGATAACAATGCTAGGAGATCGCTAAAGGACTTGCATTTCAGATGATGTTGTTCCTGTGTCATCGTGTTACCATTCGGCTGTCATTCTGCTGGCATTTCTTTTTATTGACGGGCTAAGCCATCAATGACTCCCCTGTTTTGTTTCTGTAACGGAATATCCTGTGACTGAAATGGTGCCCCATCATGCTGCCGCGATGCCAGCGTCAATGGGAGGTCTGTGCCAGAACACTTCCAGGTGAGATCGGGACATTGAGATAAGTGACACATTTTTTTGTACCCTCCCTGGGTTACTTGTAATAATTTAAGTGTGTTTTTGTGTTTGGTGTTACTTTTACTGTAGCATTTTTGTTTTTATTTTTGAATTTCCCACGCTGTCATCTTCCCAAGAGAGCAGCCAGGATTTCAATCCAGGAAGTGAAAGGAGCTCCATTCGAGCTCCATTCACTCCTGGGCTGCCCTGCTGAGGGAACAAGGTGCAATTAAGGTAGGTCAGAAAAGTTTTCATTTTATCTCCTTAGAGGGACAGGAGAGGGGCAGGAGAAGAGATTGTGAGATGGGAATGCTTTTTTGGTTCCTGTCTGAAAATCTCCATAGAGCAGGCAGGAAGCACCATCCTGTCCTTTGCCTCAGACAGTAAAATATCTTGGGCCAGTCCTGACTGCAACTTAATACACAGAAGTTCACATTTACATGTTACATACTGAGAATGCTAATGATATTTTTACATAATTTTACAGCAGGGGGGGGAGAGGGAGAATAGGAAAGCCCAAGCCTCATCATAGCATGTTCTTGTAACACAATACAGGAGTGGGGACCCTCACCTGCAGGCTTAAGCCAGACCACAAAGGTTTCTCATTCAATCTGCAGAGACTTCCGGGAATTCACCCCCCCCCCCCAATACACCAATACAAGTTCAGTCACTGGTTGGAAATAGCAAAGATGCCCCTCCTGGGTCCTCTTCTCCTTCCTGACACTGGGAAGAGGTAGGAGGAGCAAAGCCAGCTATACTCACAGCTGGAGCCCACACTAGCTCACAGTATATCTCTCCTTATCTTCCCTCTTTACAGGAGAAAATGGGGAGAGTAAAGCCAGGTTCTCAGACAAAGCATGGGATGGAAAAGCTCTGCCAACAATTTTGGTCAGGGATCCATGGGACCTGGGGGAGTGAAAAGCAGAGTGTGGTGAGGTCTCCTTGCTTGGAGGTTTTTAAACAGAGGCTGGATGGCCATCTGTTAGGAATGCTTTGACTGGGTATTCCAGCATGGCAGGGGCTGGACTAGAGGGTCCTTGTGGTCTCTTCCAACTCTGTGATTCTATTATTCTAAGCCAGCCCCACACTAAACTGAAGCTCTCTGTTCCTGCACTAAAAACCATGGTTCAGTGTTTTGTCTCATGACAGCAACTGAAGGACAATCATGTTTTTCTAATAAATCTTTAACCAAACAAATAAGTGTTGTCTCTGATTTTAAATCAGGTCAGGCTTGGGAAGAATCTTCCACAGTACATAACTGTGGGTCTTTTGGTGAACCACACAGTTATGCAAAGATGGTGTTAGACAGGTAAACTGGTTTCCATCTGTGGTTTGTTTTGAAGAGCATTCCACCCAGTCCCTTTAATACCAGGCCCATTCTGTTTACAGTTGTTTTAACGAGGCCTCCTCTGCTCTCATGAGTGCTAGAAACTTATGTAAACTGAGAGCTAGGATTCTTATATTACTGCCAAAGCCATCACATTCAACTCTCTCTGAGCCAAAATTCAGAAAAAAATGATTCTCTAAGCCAGACTCTATAGATATTCCTCACACCTTGGACTCAGCATGTGGAAGTTGTTTGCATCACTGATTTCTTCCTAATTCCTGGCCTTGAACCAACACCAATCAACTAAGTCCCAATTCCCAAATGGTCCTCTCCCTTCCAGAAGAGTCCAGCAGTTGAGAGCAGCCAATTTAACATTGAAAAGATACCTGGCCACTTTGCCAAGAAGCCATGAAGATAATCTCTGGCAATCCTACTTCTGCCCAAACCTTAATCCTGAAATCAAGAACCACAGGACTGGAATAACTCAAGAGACCACATCCTGGCCAACTCCTATCCCATAACATTATCCCATCCCTAGAAAAGTGGGGTAGTTTTAGAAGGGTAAGGTCTGCTTTGCCTGCAAAGAGAGACATAAACAGATCAACACAATGCCTAAAGACATACCTGATTAAGAACACACAATCGCAGCATAGTTTTGTGTCCCTCTCCTTCCACATGCACAGATTATTATTTTTTTTTACCATGAGCTCTTACATTCATGAGGCCCCCTGGGTTCTTTATGCAATTCTAATTAGCCAACAACAACACTGTATGAATCTGGAGGCCTTACAGCATAAATAGGGCTATGCCCATTATACTATCATCTCAAACAGGCCTAACAGGAACAAACTCATTGACAGCAATTACACTCTTGATGGAGAAACAAACAAGACATAGAAACCACTTCAGAAGCATGGTCAATAGGGAGCAGTAATGTGGGGATGTGTTATTGCTGCTGTAGCAAAAGGGTTTTAAGCTTTAAAAACAGGAAAGGGAGTGACCTGAGCTGATGAACTACTGGGAAAAATACTCTTCTTATGATAAAGGACCTATGTACCTTCTTAAGTATCCCTTACAGCTTGGCTCTCAGGACTATTCAGGATTTGGTTGTTTTACATGTTTTAAAAATACATGCAAGCATAAAGGTACAACTGTTTCAGCATTACCAAAAGCTGAGTCCAGGGAGAACTCTGTTTCATGTATATACACCTCTGCAAACTGTCAACAGCTACAGGTTCTAAGGTTGCTCTCCAAGAGCACTTCAAGGGTTTGTAAAACTTACTGGTGATCTTTCTTTCTTAGTATTTGTGCAGTGGCACCTTCTCCCACCTTATGGATGCAAGCAATAAAATAAAAATAAACAGAGAGAAATAAATCCACATTTAGGTTGGAAAAAATAAAGCCAAACTCAGGCAGGCAACATTTCTCTTTACCGCATGACCATTTTGTGTGCAGGACATGCAGGATATTCTTCAAACCCCAGTCTACAGAGAATGGCATGATACTGATGTGTCACCACACAATACCCATGCTGCTTTTCTTTTTTTCACTTCTAGTTCCCCATATGTAGACAGAAAAACAGCTAGATGGATGGATAGACACACACATGATGGGCACAAGAACAGGGGTGGACACAGTCTACAGAAACTTTGAAGAGTGGGCACAACAAGCTTAGGGCCCTTCCACACTTCACAATTATATCAATATGATTCTACAATATGGTGTCATCCTGTGGAATCCTGAGACTGGCAATTTAGGGAAGGACATTTCGAATCCTCAGACAGAGAGGTCCTCTGGTGCCTCTGACCAAAGTATAAATCCCAAGAAGATTCCATAGGGTGCAGCCATGGCAGCTAAAGTAGAATTATAGTGTTATCATTTGGCCTGTCTATACGAGCCCGCAAAAAATGGATTGCTCCACAGTAATGTCAAATTGCAGCAGCTGTGATTTGTCTTAATGGGGTTTTTGGGGGGGGCATAAGCTTCGTGAACGGGGACCATGGCAGCTGCAACAGGGAGAGCACCCACGGGGACGGGGAAGAGGAGAGAGCCATCCCCCCTTTCCCGGTTCCTCCTATTCCCCCTCCCTGTGGCTGCCCACCAGAGTCCCTTCTGTCAAAAAAAAAAAAAAAAAAGTTGGGCAGAGCACAATCATATTTGTGCACCCCCCACCAATCAGAAGGTCTGATCCCCTCTAGATCATGCAACAATTCACATGGTTGTCTTAATGGTCGGGGGTGTGCATTTCCCTCGGAGTTTTTTAAAAACTCTGAGAAAAGCCATGAAGTCTCTTGCTGCAGAGTTTTTGACATTTTTGGTCCCCCTTCTTCACAAAACAGCAAAACAACATGTATTGTCATTAGGACAGGTCGCCTTCTCCTTGCATTCCGTGAAGAGTATTTTTGCTGTTTAGGCAACCTATTGTATAGTGCAACAGAGCCCTTAGTCTAGGGACTGTTTGCAGTGAGAAAACCATTCTGCTCCTTTTCAGGTGGTAGTTATTCCAGAAAGCTACTATCTGTACACAACCCATCCCACTGCTTATGAGAGTTCATATCACAAATATCAGCCAATAAGCATAAGTGTTATTTACAGTCCTACACAGCAATCCTATTAACAACAACAAATGCATCAAATGGAAAGGAATAGAACAAAAAAGAGAGTACATGCTACAAATTAACACTTGGAAGCTAAACAACTGACTGCATAGAAATATATGCTCTTCCCTGTACCAAGACCTACCAGTTCAAGGATTTTTGTTAGTACAGTTGGTCCTCAACTTTCACAGGGAATTAGAGGTACAGGATCCCTGAGAAAGTGGAAAAACCACAAAAGTTGACCTCAGAATTGCACTGGAAGACCTAGAAATGCCTAGAGAGAACATAAAAAATTTGGTCACGTATAGGACAGCAGCAGAGTTGGCAGCAAATACAGTAATCCATAGATAATCAAATCTGTGAATGCTTAACCCACAAATGTGGAGGGCCAACTGTATATGCAGTGGAAGAAGGCTCAAGCTAGTATGAGCAGTGATACAAGCTAGAATGCACAACACCAAGATGCCATGCTTATCTTTATAGCAGTACCCACTATTAAGCTTGCTTTTGACTTTACAAGGCCAGCACTCCAACAATGGTACAACTATTCATACATATCCTTTTTAGTTATTTATGGCATACTGACAGCCTGAATGGAGAAAAGAATCAACTCCTTTGCAGTTCATATAGAAGGTTCTGTCAGGTTGTCTGAAGGCAATTCACCACAGGTGACCAAGCACATAGTTATATATAGCCATGTTCTGAACAGCATTGTACTTTGGCCCTTATGGTTGTATATTTGAACATCACAGAAAAAATCTACAGACCCACTCTGCACTTCCCAATGTTTATCTCACTGTTTCAACTATATATAGCTCTGTTCAAAATATGTCCAAATGTTATCCCAAATATATACTGTACTGACCATCGTTACTTTTATTCCCTGAAAAAATACCCAACTTTGCAGGATGACCAGTTAATCTGTTTTTTCCAGTCACAACAAGTTGCATATTTGTATACAGTCAGTCACAACAAGTTGTGTATTGTATACAGTCAGCCCTCCATATCCATGGATTCTGCATCTATAGCTTCAACTATCCACAGCTTGAAAATACTCCCCGTCCCTTCCAAAATTGCCATTTCATATAAGGAACACCATTTTACAATGCCATTGTATATAATAGGATTTGAGCATTCATGGATTTTGGTATTTATGGGGGGGGGGTACTAGAACCAGACACCAAGGACCCACTGTATTACAGTCAATCAATATTTCTCTCTCTCCCTCTTTCTCTCTCTCAGCTTGTCTAGTGTGACTATAGAGGCCTGGAAGATCTGACATTTCTTGATAGCAGAATTTGACATTTTTGCTGATGAGTCCACAAATTCCTTAATAACACAGCCAGGGAAACCAGTACTCTGAAGATCTGTTCTTCAAGTTCTGAATATCTTATGTTGGTGTGCAATCCTGACAGCCTGTCTGTGCCAAAGATATTTCTGGTCCAGAAACAATAGTTAAAAATGTATTTAGACCAACATCTGGAAAACCTGAGGTGTTACTAGGGACAGCATCCCCCTGTATACTAGTTGTTGGGAAACAGGAGTGGGAAGGTGCTGTTCTGCTCACCTACTTCTAGGCTTACCACAAATGCATCAAGTAGGTCTTGGAAGTTAAGCAGGGTCAGCCCTGATTACCAGGAAGGGAGACCACCAACAAATATCAGGCTATATTTCACAGAGAGGAACTGGCAAAACCACCCGCATATTCCTTGCCTAAGAATACCCTCTGAATTCATGGGGTCATTGTAAGTTGATGGGCAACCTGAAGACACATACACACAGAAAGAGAAAACTTCCTACAGATTGGCCACTGTGAGAAAGGTAAGCTGAAGTAGCTAGGTCTTTGGTCTCATCCAGCAGGGCTGTTCTTACATCAGAACTGCCTTATACCAAGATGAAGGTTTTCCCAACAGCCTTCATAAACAATCAATGACAACATCAAAAAAATAAATACGCAAATGATGAGACTGGCTCAGAGTTGCTATGGGACCATATCACATTAACACCATTCAGCTGTACTTATGCAGCACAGCACATCCTAGAACTGAAGTGCATTAAGTGAGCAGTGCGATTATTTAAGAAATAAATCCTACCAAAATGAAAGTTCATGCATTTTAATTGGAATATATGTTGCATATGCCTAAGCTTCACACAGATCTCCTCCCTTCTTTCCTCAACTCCCCCTCAGCTCAGTGGAGTGGACTATCCGAGCTTAACCATATGTAAACATTGCTATCTTCTAATAGAAGGCTAGACACAGGGAATTTATGATTAATGTAGAGAAATCTGTTTGGGTTTGGGTTTTGTTTTTTTTAAGTACATCAGTTGATCACACTGAAGTCATAGCCGCAGAATGGAAGATGTACCACACACCATGCTGTTGAGAAGAATCAAACCAGACCAAAGGTCTATCTAGTCTAGCGTTCTGTTCACTCAGCTGCCAGCCAGTTACCTATGGGAATCTTGCCAAAAACTGCACCCTCCACCTCTTATTCTTCAGTAACTGATAAACAGAGGCCTCTGATATGCAAGTACAGCCATCCTGACCAGTAGCAAGTAATAGCCACTGTTTTTAAAGTTGGGGGGGGCTCAATACTGGCAGGCAGGTTGCTACTAATTTGGACTACTTGCAGTTGGGAGGGCAAATTACTTTTCTCATCCATTATCACTGAAATATCCTTAACTATAAAGACTCTTATAAGAAAGCACCATGTGTACTTGGAAGCGCCCTCCAAGCGTTGTTTGTAGCTTACTCCCAAGTAAGTGTGAAGGTAGACTGCAGGCAGCCTTTATTATTCCTGGGAGGGCTCACTAGTTCTTAGGGCTTGATCATTAAGTAAGTACAGGTCGCCTCCTGTATCCATGGGAGATACTTTCCAAGATCTTCCGTGGATACCTGAAACCACAGAGGCCCTATTATTTTCAATTAGACAAATGCTGGAATTTGGCCACAGAATTGCATTAGAGAACCTAGAAATGCCTAGAGAAAACATAATTTTTTTGGACATGGATAAGTGAAACCTTGGATACCAAATCCATGGATACAGGAGTCACCTTGTACACTTCAGATAATCCCTGGGGAGACTCAACTACATAGGTGGTCCAATTCTGCCTGATCATTTGGGGGCTCAACCCTTTCTAACCTAGTCTGGAGGGGGGCTTAAGCCCTCTCTGCCCCCCATTCTGGGGTCAATGAATGGTCCTAAGCCAGTAAGATAATGAGGTGGACACCTACTTGGTCTGTTATGCAGGAAAATGCATTACCACTGGAAAATGGTGAACTGCTCTATTTCAAGTCAGATAGTTGCAGGGTGGTTGGGGGTCTACTGAGGTCAGTATTGTCATCAACACTCAAGAGCAGGGGACTTCCAAAGTTCCAGATAGGCATCTTTTTCTATCCCTACACAAAGGGTTAGGAAAGAGAGCCAGAGTGGTTTGAGCACTGGACTGACTCTGGAGACCAGGGTTCAAATCCCCCATGGAAACCCACCTTGGGCAAGTCACACTCTCTCAGCCTCAGAGGCAAAGGCAAAATCTCCTCTGACCAGATCTTGCCAAGATAACCCAGCAATCGCTTCACCTGAGGGTTGCCATAAGAGGAAACAACTTGAAGGCACACAACAACAACAACCCAGGGGTACAGGTGAATAAACCTGTGTGCTTCTGCATACAGGTTACAGTCCTTCCCAGAACTCCTGCCTGCAGGCCTGGAGTGCCACTGCCAGGCAGTCAGCGCTTGCATGTGGACCATAGGGAGCTAGATGGATTCAAGGATGGTCTGACTCAGAAGGCGGCAAGCTTCCCTATGTTCCTATGTTGTGAGAGAGGGGAGAGTTACTCATCTCATCATGTGATGAGTTGGATCTTCAGCCCAGTTTTCTTCCAGGGAAGGAACACTTCATTCATGCCTGTTTGGAAGGAGCAGAAAGCAGCAGTCCACCTACACACCTTGGGGGAGGTTGGTGGGGAACAGGGCCCGGAATGTGGAGAGCTCTTTCCCGGAGGCACAAGCCACACAGTGGCAGGGCAGAGCTGCTTCTCCAGGCAGCCCTTCTTAACCCATGGCAGATCAGGTAAGAGGAACCCAAGATATTTGCTGGTCACATCTTGAGGGGGAGAAAAAACTGCCCAAACTGTGTGTGGGGGGGGGGGAAGCCACCCACAGGAACCGCACTGGCTCTTAACCCTCAGCACCTAACTAATGCTCCCCCCACAGACCTCCCTCAACAGCGCCTGGGTGCACCACACCACAACCTGCGCCATTCTACCTCCCACACCCCTCCACCCACCAGAGGGGGGCGCCAGCATAGGCAGGTTTCAAGGGCACCCCGCCCTCCCCTGCCCCCCATCTTCCACACGAGTCCCACTAAACCACCACCACCGCCACTCAGGCTTCGCGCCTCCTCCAACCCCCTCCTCGCTTCTCCCGCCCCCGACAGACACACCCTCGGCCAAGCCCTGACCGGGCCAAGCCCCCAAACCCCTCACGGGAAAGCCGCACTCTCTCAGCCCCACGCCTGCCCCTCTCGGAACAATCCCCCCACGGGGTGACCCAACCCGCGCGCCTGAAAAACGCCTATCCCAAGCATGGGCAAGGGAGCCTTATAGAATCACGGAACCCTGGAGAGAGAGAGAGTAGTACTCGGAAGAGACCACAAGGGTCATCTAGTCCAACCCCATTCTGCCCTGCAGGAACACAGAACCAAAGCGTTCCCGACAGATGGCCATCCAGCCTCTGCTCGAATACCTCCAACGGAGGAGGCTCCACCACATCGGCGGCGACGGAACCAACTTCTCGGGACCCGAAACTCAATCCCAGCCACCCCGCCACGGGCCTCCCGCCAGGGCATTGCCCACCGTCTTTTCCCCGCGCCGCTCCAGGCTCTCCGCCTCCCTCCCCGGCAGGCAGGCAGGCGCTCCATGCCCCCCTCCGACGCCCGGCCTGAGAGAGCCCGCGGCTGCCACGCCGCGCCACACTCCCCGAAGACCATCCCCGGGGTCGCGCCCACCCAGCCCCCTCCCGCGCCCTCTGCCCTTGACCCGCCCTCTCTCCCTCTCTCTCTCACCTCGATCAACTGGACGTAGCTGGCCGGGAACCACCCGCGGAGCCCCTCGGCGGTCTCCCCTTCCCACCAGCCGCCGTCGGGCCCCGCCTGCAGGACGGTGAGCAGCTCCCCCGCCGCGAAGCGCAGCCCGTGCCGGTGCCGCTCCCCGGAGAAAGGGTAGAGGGTCCGGCAGCGCGCCCCCAGCCCCGGCGCCCCCCGCGGCTGCTCCTGCCCGGGCGGCGGCATCCCCAGCCAGCCCTCCCTCCGAGGTCCGTCCGCTCCGCTCCGCCACAGGTGCCGAGAGCCCGCCCGCCTCTGGCAGCCACAGCCACGGGGGAGCCTCGCCTCGCCTGGCCACGCCCCCCCCGCCAGCCCGGCCGCGGATTGGCCGCCGCGCTTCCCCGCCACGCCCCCTGGGAGGGGCAAAGCGCCCGCACGCCCTCACACACTCCCTCCCACACGGAGCCCGGAGGCAGCGCCGCCCCTCCTGCGCCCCCGCTCTGGCTGCAGACCCCCAAGGCCCAGACGGAGGAGCGCCCTCGCCTCCCTCCCCTCGCTCAGCCCAAAGGAGGCGCTTCTTCTGGCCGGCCCCTCACCCGCATACCCACATTTTGTCGGTGCTTGTGCCCTATTAGACATAACGCCTCGGGGCGCAGCGCCTTCCCTGCTTTTGGTACTACCTCCTGTTTGAAGCCCTCTCCCCAAGCGCGTGGGAATGGAGCAAACACGTGTGCTCTACAGGTAACGACCACCAGCCTCTTCGGGGGTTCGACAGGCAACCCAGGGTGGGTGCTCGCCTCCCTTCGCTCTCATGTTGTGCTCGGGCACAGCGACAAGGCAACGTTACCACCCCCAGATTGCACCATTAAAACTGAGTCGGTAGGTGTAAAAAAAGATGAAGACATTAGTCGCAGCCATTTTACAGTTCAAAGACTTCGGTAATTTTTTTTGGAGGAAAAGTAAAATATTAACACGGGGAGAGGTTTTTAAAGCAACAACAACGCTATATTCTGCCTGTATATACTGTGATGGCCATGAAATGCTGGCAAAAATATTGATGAGGCTCTTGCTGATTGTTGGATGGATAGTTGAGTTGTATTTTAATTTTTTTAACGGCAGTGTGGTATAGTGGTTTCAGGGATGGACTAGGATTCCAGGAGAGCAGGGTTCAAATCCTCACTTGGCTGTGGAAACCCACTGGGTGACCTTGGGCAAGTCACATTTTCTCAGCCTCAGAGGAAGTCAATGGCAAACCCTCTCTAACCAAATCTTGCCAACAATACCCCTGCAAGAGGTTCACATTGTGGATTGTCCTAAGTGTGAAGTGACTTGAAGGCATGCAACAATGACAAATGGCTCATGGGAAAAGAAATCAGCTTAATTCAAAGTGAAACAAAAATGATATCCCTCAATAGTATGGTTAAATAACATTATGAATAACCTTTGTTTTGGTTTCAGACCAGAGCTGAGGCTGAAGCATGACACCTGGCATGTGTACCAGATGGGACTTTTACATTGTCTCGCTCATGGAAATTTACAGAAGGTCCAACATCTTCTCCAGTTTGCAGCCTTCCAGAGTTTTTTCCCTGTTTCTTCTGTCTTGTTTCTCACCAGAGACCATCTGTTAAAGAAGAATGATAGAATAGCTGTTTGGTTTCTTTCGGCTGTGAACATCCCCTGTTTGGAAGCACCCTAGCATAGTTGGCTTGAATAAGTCTTCAATCTGTTCTGAGGGATTTATTTTCAGAAGAAAGTAACAACCTTAGAGCACCTCTCCTTGGTGAAAGTCTTTCACCCCTATGTGAAAGATGCTATTCAGTAAAATCTCATCTCTTTCTAATTTAATATTTTAAAAAACATTTTCAATATCTATGAGAAAATGTCCTACTAGACAAAAAGTGGAGTCAGTACATCTTCTCTTGACTTTTGGTGTCAAGAAGCAACCGGTGCCAAAACATGAAAAATAAAAGTGAAGGGAACCTTCCACATTGTTCCCTCTGCAAATTCAGAAAGTTCAAGCATAGGCCAAACTGTTATTAACTTCCTTCAAGGACACCTGAAGGCATGATCTGAAAGGAAAGGCTTGGCAAACTTTACTTTTGAACCAAGGTGGTTCAAAAAGGAAGGTGAAGTCTAGCGTCACTAAGGCCGGTGTCACCCCTCCCCCTTCCCCCCAACAGTGTCACCTGGTGCAGTTCGGCCTCTATGCACCCCCCTAGTGCCACCACTGGGTGAAGTTTCAGTACAGTAGGACCCCTGTATCTGCGGGGGATTTGTTCCAGGGGTCCCCGCGGATAATGAAATCTGCAGATAATAGCGAATGCCCCCCATCGCCATTCCCGCCATGGGAGCAATCCCAGGGGGCGATCCCGGGAGTGAAGGAAAAAGGAAGCAAGATAGCTTCCTCCCCCTCCCTTCCTCCCCATCACCATTCCTGCTATGGGAGCAATCCTGGAGGGCACTCCTAGGGGGTGGGGGAGGGAGAACGAAGGCAAGATCTCTCCTCCTCCTCCCTTCCCTCCCCCCTTCCCCATCCACCACCCCACTGTTACCATCCACAGATACAGTAATTCTATCAGTGGATGGTGAATCAGCAGATACAGGGGTGCTACTATATTTCAGAACAGTAAAACCCTGCTGTCAAGTTTGTAATGGCCAGATAGCACTGAATGTAAATGTCATTTGAAGCAAAGACTTAGGTTTGTCCTTCGTTCTTGGTACATCCAAGGCAGCAGTGAAACCTACTGTTTACAGAAGACCAACAGTTTTTCTTATCTATTTAACTTCCCATGAAACCAACGCCTGTAAGCCATTTACCAATGTAAGTTGATATTTCATGGTCTGGAGGGTATGCTTATCAACAACAAACATGGAAAATATCCTTGGAGAACCTCTTATGATACTAAAGAAAGTAAAGGCAGAATCATGCCTACTGAGGAGTTCTACTTAAGTCACCTAAATTGCTCCTAGGTCAGTGGGTATAGGACAGCAGCTCAAGTGACTGACTCAGAGTAAGCTTGAGCCCAGCCTTCTTTCATCCCTGAGCCTACCCTTCTCTTTCCCAGCATCCCTTTTCATACAGTATTAAAATTTTTAAAACAAGCAGCCAGCCCTTGGAGTACTGGTATGTAAAGAACGCACTTGTTGTCCATGATTTTGCATGGGAAGATGACATTTAGAAATAAGGGTTTACAATCATGTCCTATGAAATTATGACAGTTTCCTCCTCAAGGATATCATACCTATAAGCAAAACCAGTATCAGTTACTCCAAAATATGAATGGGATAGAGCAGTGGTTCTTAACCTATAGTCCAGGGACCCCAGGAGTCTGCAATGTCCTCACAGGAGATCCACATAGGCTTGAAAGCTGCTTGGCCCTCCTCCTCCTCCCTGCAGTTTAGTGGCCAGGTGACAGGATCCAAGGCAAAGGCTGGCAGGCTGGCTGGCTGGGCCTATGGATTGCCATTCAGTCCACTCCAGCCACAAATGTTCAGGAAGAAGCAAAAGAAAAGCTTTCCCTCCCCCTCCAGTGCCTCTGAGGGAAAGTTTAATGGATGGTGTGACATCACCATCATTATTATTATTTTAAATCTTGAGTTAAATCTTAAATCTTGGGGGTCCATGGCAACAAAATATATTTAAAGGGGTCCCTGGTAAACAAAAGATTAAGAACTACTGGGATAGAGAAATAGAAAGGGGACAGCACCTGAGCAAGCATCTAGCTACCATATTGTTGATATAATATCATGGCTCGAGGAAGATATCAGGTTTTCTGGATGGGACAAAGCTCATAAGGATGCCACATTATTGCCACGTCTGGTGGCAAATTTGTCCAGGTATACATAATACAATGCAGTCCATGCAGATCAGGGATGGGAATTGTGTGGTCTTCCAGATTTGTTGAACTGCAGCTCCCAGCATTCGTTACTATTGGCTATACAGGCTAGGGCTGCTAGTAGCTGCAGTCCAACATCATCTTGAGGGCTGTACAAAACACATCCCTGATGTAAACAGTGGCATTCAGGATGACAGTAAACAACTTACTCAAAGTAATAAACATTAGATCAAGGCCAGCAATTAAACCAAGGATTCAATGAGGTGTTGGAAGACAATGGGATCACAGAGAGTGAAGAAAAAATATCAAGTAAAATTAAAATCTTAGCGCAATCTGACTGTTTAAGGTTCTTTCCCTTTCCCCTGCTTTCCTCAATCTGCTGCCCTCCAAATGTTTTAGATTATAATCCCCATCATCTCTGATCATCCTCTATGCTGGCTGATAATGATGGGGTTTGTAGTCCAAAACATTTGGAGGACAACAGTTTGGAGGAAAAGAGGAAAAGAAAGCAATGTTCTATACCAAGAGTTTCAACTGAGCAACACATCACAGAACATGACATAATGCCAGTTTTGCAGTAATGTACTGGAAGCATCATAGGCAGTTATGCCAAAGCAAATGTTTTAGATCTGAGCATAAGAGAGATAGATGGGGTAGGCCAGGAAGTTTCTGATGAAGACATAAGGCTTTTGTCATAGGAAAGTTGCCCTGTAGGCAGAGATCAGTTTCAGTTAAAATATCTATATTGCTCTTGGAATTGTCCCAAAGGGCAATGGGATGTCAGGCCAAAAACGTCTTAAAATCAATACTACTTGACATGAGCATGAGCTAAGAACAAAAGCAATTATTTAAAAGAAAGCTACAAAATTTGAAATGTTTTAGTTATCCTCTCCTTTCTACATGCTTTGTAACAAGCACAGCTACTGTAGATATATGAATGCTACTGTACTTGCTTTTCCTTCCACGGATATTTGTCAGCAATATAAATAAATTATTATTATTATTATTATTATTATTAATTTATGAAAAGCATCACCAATCACACTTACAGCACAATCCTAGATGCTACTCAGAAGTAAACTAAGTTCAACAACCCCTATTGCCTGGCAAGTGTGTCTAAGACTGGAGCCATAACTATTCAGACTTGAGCTTTCTTGGAGGACTAAATGATTAGATAAATCAATTTCCACTTGATTTCAGTTAAAGATAATCCACTGCTGGCTGTCACACATGTCATCTGGTGTTTGCAAAGTACTGTAAATTCAAGAACAGAAGAGCCCTGCTGGATCAGGCCAAACAATCACGTAGTCCAGCATTCCAGGATCCTTCCAGAAAACCACCCATTTTCACCAGAAAATGAAGGCAAGAGCTCCACCAACAGTGTTACTGCACAAAGGAAATGGTATTTATCCAGTCTGCACAGAGCCATCACGCAAGCCATAGATTTGCATACCCTCCAACTGTATTGGTTTAGCAGAGACAATCCCGGACAATCCTCTGCTGCCCCATTTTCTCAGCTGCTTTAAAAATGTCCAGGTTTCTCTCTCCTTTTCTCATTTTCCTCCTTGGTCCTTGTTTTACTTCACTTGCTTCAAAATGAAAAAGTAGTTTGCACTGAGTTAACTCAAGCAGAAGGAGAGGAGGGAGCAGAGTTTTGCCCTTCCCAGTAAGCTCCTTTGGATCCCCCCCCCTTTTTTTTTCAGCCTTTCCTGAACTCAGTACATAAATTCCAGGGTTTCTCTGCATAAAACAGTAGTGTTGTATATTTATTCCCGTTAATAATTTTTGCCATCTTGTTGCCTGGCCTCACCCTTTTGACCACACTCTGATGTTGCTTGGCCACAGATGTCCTGGCTTTCATTTCTGAAATGTTGGAGAATATGAGTTTGTGCTCCGTGGATGTTGACTAATTCCATTTTGAAAGCATACAGCAGTAGTTTTCCTGTAAGACCAAGGGACCATCTAAATGACCCCCCCCCAAAAAAACCCAGAGTGCTCCACAGTAAAGACAAGTCATAGCAGCTGCAACTTGTCTTAATGGTTTTACAACCCCCATAAAATTTGCATGCCCTCTAGTCATGATGCTGGTCACAACTGAATTACTTGCATTTTTAAATCTGCCACAACCAATGTGGAGGCTCCAGGGCTTGCCCCGGTAGCAAGCCCCACTCCCTACGCTTGTCCAGCCAATTAGCTTGCATTTCCTATCCTATGGGAAAGTGATTTAAATTGATTGCTTGTCTCAATGAGCGGGAATGTGCATTTCCTTCGGATTTTTTTTTAAAACTCCTGGAAAAACTGCAAAGGCTTTCCCTTCACAGATTTTGACTCTTTTGCCCCCCACTTCCTTCTGAATAAGCAAAACGATGCGGGATGCCATTAAGACTATTTTCACTGTTTATATTGAAGAAGGAACAGATCTCGATCTCTCTCTCTCTCTCAAACACACACACACACACACACACACATAGCCACAACCCAGAAACCACTCATTGTCACCATAACTGGCCACGGTTTCCCCACTTTCTCTAACAGATGCTGTTTGCTTTCACTAACCCACTGTAAAGAGAGCCAGTGTGGTGTAGTGGTTTGAGCGCTGGACTGACTCCAGAGACCAGGGTTTGACTCCCCACTCGACCATGGAAACCCAGTGGGTAATTTTGGGCATGTCACACTCTCTCAGCCTCAGAGGGAAGCAAAGGCAAACCACCTATGAATACATCTTACCAAGAAAACCCCATGATAGGGTCAGAAATGACTTGAAGGCACACAACATCAGAAATGACTTGAAGGCACACAACAACAACATCAACAACAACTCACTGTAAAGCATTCACCAGCTACTTTCCTGTTGCAGAAAATGCCTCAGCTGAAAGGTGGCCATCTTGCCTCTCTGGGGTAGCCCCTGAATCCAATGCTACACTGAGCAGGGTTATTTTCAGAGTGAGGCATTTGGGGTTAGGTGGCCATGGAAACCACTCACATTGGTAACATTGGGAAAGATTCTCCATGCTACTGTTGTTGCTGCTGCAAAATGGAGATGGAGGAAGAGTCAAGTGACCATCCATGAGACCATGGGAATCACTAAACCTTGAACCAATGCATTTCATAAATTAATTAGTGTGTAATGTATCTTCTTTTGATTGTACAAATTCTGAACTCCCCAATGTGCTTGTGGGCACTGCTGTAACTGTGAGCACCTTGCCTGGCTCCTACCAGGCATCCTGCCACTCTTGTGCGGCTTTTAAAAATGTTTTTATTAACTTTTTTTTAAATAATACTTTTTAAAAAACATGTGTCTGGTTTGCTGCAAAGTGAGTGCTGTCCTCCAGAACCATTCTTATTTCCAGGAATGCCTCTGAGACTGACATGAGCTCCAGAGACACTTTTAGAATATAAACATGGCAAAGTAGCTGGAGCTGCCCAGAATTTTTGGTTTTTTGGGGTTTTTGTTTTTGTTTTTTTAGCAAGTTGGGTGTTGATGGAGAACATCTTGGATTCAGGATGAGCATCTTAGAGGCAACCTTCCGGGGGCTAAAAGAAGTGGCCCCAGTGCGATATTTTATGTGTGTGCATGTTTAGCTGTTTTGTTTGTGTTGGCATGGTGTGGGTTTTGCTTCAGTTGAGGAGAGGTGGTGAAGTTGTGCAGAATTTTTGGTTTTTGTGTCAGTGTCTGATGTGTGGGTGGGTGTTGTGCCTTTGTGTGTGTAAGCATCCATAGATTGTCTTCAATTAAATAGACATTTTGTGATATGCCTCTTGGAACTCGGACTTCACCTCCATGTTGTATAGCCGGCCCTCTGTATCCACACATTCTACAACCATGGATTCAACCAACCACTGTTTGAACATATTTAAAAGATAATAATTCCAAAAAGCAAACCTTGATTTTGCCATTTGATATAAGGAATGCCATTTTACTATGCCATTGTATGTAATGGAAATTGAGTATCCGAAGATTTTGGTATCCATGAGAGGTCCTGGAACCAAACCGCAGCAGATACCAAGGGCCCAATGTGCTTGGTTTCTTCACCAAATTGCTTGCCTCTGAGTCCCATCAATTTGCCTTCAGCGAAATGGGCTCTGGAGATGCAAAATATGGGTCCAAAAGCAGATTGTGTTTTGGAGCTCGTGTCCCATTTCTGCCTTGTATTCAGATTTTTAGGCAGTTTATTTTTCTTCCAGATTCCCCAAATTGTCCTCTAACTAAATGGATGTTTTGTGAGTAACCATGCTGACTGTGGTAAGTCAATTTGCAAACATGCCTATGTTTTAAGTGTGTTCACCAGCCACAAAAGGTTGAGGACCATGATATACTGTATTGGAAACTTGACTTCTTTCTAATGTAAAAAATAGGGGGGAGGACTTTTCTATCTACTATCTCCACAAGAGATATAATTGTTTGAATTGGGTAACCTATCTATAATGTCCCCCCGTTAATTTTTTTTCTCCCTCCCTAAACTAAAAAAAGAAAGTACTTTCACTTTGAGAGCCAGCATGGTACAGTAGGACCTTGTATCCACAGAACCAATATTTGTGGGTTCACTTATCTGCGGGACACAAAGCAGAACACATACCAGAGTCTTCCTAGAAAATGTGTCCTCTCTAGACATTTTCTAGGTCCTCCAAGGCAACTCTATGGTATTTTAAACTGGAAGTCCCATTATTTTTAATGGTGTTCACTGTTATCCACGGATTTCAGTAGCTATGGGGCTCCCCAGAACCAATCCCTCGCAGATATGGGGGTCTTACTGTATAGCAGTTTTAGTGTTCGACTACAGTTTTGGAGCCCAGGATCCAAATCTCTGGTCAGCTATGGAAACCCACTGGATGACTGTGGCCAAGTCACACTCTCTTGGTGCTTGTCTAGACAAGAAGATATAATGTAGGTTGCTGTGCATTAATGCAAATTTGCTGCAGCATTCATTTGTCTCCATGGTTTTTTTGGCAAAATTGCTGGTATACGAAACTATCCATGTTTGAAGTTCACATACAGCCATGCCTGCGAATCAAGATGATGGCCAGGAGCGAATTACTTCTGTTATTATCCTCCACATGTTGTTGCTGCTGCACAGTAATTTTCTTTAACTGTAAATCTAAGGTGTGCAAGTGCAGTCTTCCACTTAAAAAAGATGTTTGATCTCATCAGTGCGGTGAAAAAGCCCACGATTGATACTACAAGACTCCAAAATGGTACTTCCAGCCACTTTGTTGCTGACAAGCCGGCTCTACCCCGACTTGTCTGACCAATCAGCTTTCCACTTCTGCTCTTATCCGGGAATACGCTGCGATGCAAATCAGTTGTCCAAATGGGCGGTAATGCACATTTCAGTGTATTTTTAAAAAAAAAAAACCTCAGAAAAAGTTGAAAAAGGCTTTTCTGGCACAGTTTTTGGAGTTTTTGGCCCCCCTCCTTCCAAAAACAGTGAATCATCACAGGTTCTTTTTGGGACAAATGGTGTTCTCGAACTCTATGAGGAGTTTTTTCACTGTCTAGACAACACGTCAGACTCAGAGGAAAGCAAAGGCAAACCTCCTATGAACAAATCTTGCCAAGAAAAACCCATGATAGATTCACCTTAGAGTTGCCATAAGTTGGAAATGACTTGAAGGCACACAACAACTTTCACCTTTTTTAAAGGGAAATTATTATTTGGCTTATTCTTATCTGCACCATTTTCAGCAATATGATACATTTTTTGAAAAAGAATGACATATGTGGTCTCTCCATGAATTTATATAATAGCATTATAACAGAAATTGACATTTAATTTCCAATACATTTCGTGATTATTCTTTTCTTTGAATTAGCCATTTTCATAGTAGTTCCATACTGAATGGATGTTTTAATTGACACATCCACTAGAATCTCAAAATTTCTTCTCTGGTTAATCACCACAGGTTCAGACTACATCATTGTATTTGTGAAGTTAGTAGTTCATTGTTGTTGTTGACTTGATGTGCATCACTTTGCAGCTACTAGTTTGCCATTTTCAGCATCTAATTTGACATTTTGTTACCCAGTCATCTGGTTTGCAGATGTCCTTTTTCAGCATGTATGGGTTTTAAATCTCTTTAATAATGTGTCATATGCACACCTGGCCACTTCACTGCTCACTTCTAATTACCTCTCATTTGGGAAAAAAGTTAAAAAGTACAGTACTCATTCTTCCTCAGCAAGTCATTTTCTGTTATAATGCTGTATTTCACTGAGCTATGACTGTTTTACCTGGAAGGGATGGTACACTAACTAGCCTATAATTTCCTGGATCTCCTTGGAACCTTTCTTTAAAAATCAGTGTTATAGTGGCTACTTTCCAACTCTCTGGTATTGGAAAAATCTTTTCTGACTTATCGGGAAACAGCTTTTGCAAGTTGTGGTGGTGAGGTTGGCCATTTCCTTCCATCATATTGGTCATCTTCTTCCAAGGAAGTTCTGTGCAAATAGTGCAGGCTTCCACAAGGGTGGGGAAAGTGGCCAATCAGGTGCAACTTGGTTACGGGGAGGGGGGGGTCTGAGAAAGCCAGAGCAAAGTTTTCACTCAACTCCACCTCCAAGGTATAGAAGAAGGGCCCCATCATTCCCTGAATCAGATGATCATTGACTTTGTCTTTGTCCTCTGACCTTTAAATTTATTCAATGGGTTGTTGACATCACATTGCATTGGACAGTTATTTGTCACAACTTTAGGCAGTTTTGGCATGTGACCAGACCCAACTGGAAGGAGATAAAGGGCAGGCTGCTCCTTATCAGTTGGGGGTCCTCTTATGAGACTTTGGGGGTGAGGAAAGGGGAGTCATGACAATCTTGAGGGCAGGTTGCTCCAACCTTGTTCTCAGCTGACAGGGAAACTCACCGTGGTTTCTGCCCATGTGGCATCCCAGAGCTGTCATCCCATGTATTTCCCAGCAGGTATCCTGGGCATTTGGCTCACATTGGCTGGCACTTGGCTCATCCAATGTCGGGATCCAGACACATGCCAGGGCCAAGCCTCTATAGCAGTAACCAATGAAGTTGTAACTTTTTCTTTTTTTGGTTGCTATTCCAATGACTGGTGGTCAGTGTGTTGATCTGAGGGAAGCCCATGCTCACTACTGACCCCACAAAAGCTGTCGTTCAGTTGTCCATACGTATAAGGTCCCATATTCTATCCCTGGCACTATCCAGGTAAGATTAGGAAGGAAGCCTACCTAAAAAGCCACTTCCAGTCATTGTTGATAACTGGGCTAAAAGAACAGATGTCCTGACTCATGAAGCAGCTCCCTGTGTTCCTGTGGTGCAGAGTTAGAAACCAGTTGCTGTGAGAGGATCAGAAATATTTCAGATAGTTGGCTTGGGAACAGCCTTCATTGGTGTTTAATGTGTGTACGCCTTCAAGTTGCCTATCAAGTTATGGAGGCTCCCATGAATTTCATAGAGTTTTCTTAGGTAAGAAATACTCAGAGGTGGTTTTTGCAGTTCCTTCCTCTAAAATATAGCCTACAGCAGCTGGTATTTTTTGGCAGTCTCCCATCCAATTACTAACCAGAGCTGATATGGCTTAGCTTCCAAGATCAGACAGGATGTCATGCCTTTGGGGTATTTAGGCCCTGGTGCTTAACTTCCTGCTACTAACTTACTTTTCAGGCTTGTTACTACCATCCAGACATAATTTGTTCCTGTTTTCTAGACTCAATCCAAAACAACAAAACACTCTCCCCAGTACACCCAACCTTGTCCATACTATTCTGTTTGTATCCCACTTATTTTCTCCATTCAGGCAGGTTTCTAATATTCATACTTGTATCTCTCTTCTTATTTGTTACCAAACACTCCAGCTCCTTTACCTTGCTTAGAGGTGTTATAGCATTAGGATGTGCATTTTTTCTTTCTCCAAATGTTTTTCACCTCTTTAACCAGCTGCCTTGCCCTCATAGGTTCATTGCCAAGTTTCTCCCCATCTCCTTTCGAATGCAAGGGAGTGTTTACATTCTCTACACTTGGGAAAAATTTCATCTTGGACCAGAATCTTCCTCATTCCCACCAGCTTTTCTCCAGAGATCAATGTAAAAGCTGCTGTGCAACTTAGCTACTATGGGCTGCACATGTCTATAGTTGGTGATGATTTTATGGCGGCAGCGGGAGGTTGAATGATGAGTGATAATTTTATGAGGAGGATGGTCAATGAGTGATGATTAAAGGAGGATTATATCAGTTGGACCCCTGGGAGAACACAAGAGTCTGATTTGCCTTAAACATGACTGAATCTACAATTTTCTAAATCTGCACTCAACCTGAAGTTCGACTTGATGGTTGAAGCCACCAAGGAACTGTCTTCAGCTCCACCTTCCCTGTTGAGCATACCTACATGACTGATGCCTTTACAAAGATGTATTTGTCATATTATCATATTAGATCCCACCCATCCTTGGGAGTTGTGGGGAACAGAAGAGGGGGTGGGGAGAGAATGAGAGAGAGAGAGAGAATGTTTATGGGTACATGTTAGAAGTGTAATGTTTTAATAGGTAGCCTTGATCCCTTTAAAGCAGCAATTTCATTGTTCTAAGAATAATAAAGAAGGCTTTGAGAGTATCCTTCTACCTCTTTAGCTAAAGACTGCTCCTTCTGCCTGACTATCACAGAAGATGTTCAAGAAACCACTAGTCACATATTTTCTCAAGGGCTAGTTTCCTGACACATGAAACCACATCTGCTGGCACTGATTCTTCATCAGCAAGTCTCTCTTCTATAATTCTATCTTTAATTAAGTTTTCCATCAATTTACCCAGAACGGATGTTAAGCTAACTAGCGAGTAATTTCCTGGCTCTCCCAGGACCCCATTTTAAAAAAAATTGGTGTTATGCTGGCTATTTTCCAGTCCTCTGGTAGAGAGAAAACATTTAGAGACATGGTGCTGTTAGAGGATTCAGGCCATTTAACATTTGACTGAAGAGATGGCCAGCCACAAGCCAAGAAAAGGAGTGAATGTCCCAAGCCAAGAGCACTCAGTTTGTTCAAAGTATATCAGTAAAGTCGCCTATAGAGTCATTCAAAGTGTCAAGGCAGGCACTGTGGGGAGGACATTCCCATTACATGGCATTATGAACCGTGGAAAGAAATCTTCATCACCACAAATATAGGAATCACATTAAGAACATCAGTGGCTGGGAGAATGTAATGTTCTTGTTTCTCTGGCTCACACCTGCACTTAAAACAATTCTGCCTCCTACAAGCTTACTGAAGAGCACTTTTTGTAGCCAAGTCCTATAATTTTCATACAACAATAGTGTAGTACATGTGCTATGGCTTTGGCCTGCATGTAACATCCATACACAATCTGGTTGTTCTGTTTCCTGTTGAAACTCTTATCAAAAAGGCAAAGCATCATCTTGTCCCTTAGGTCCAGCCTGAAAGTCCACTGCCAGCCGGTACCTGAGAATTTCCATCTTATCAATAGGGATTTTTCCTAACAACATCCATCCCATAATATCATTTCATCACAAATATAGGACTGCTCCGGGAACCTTCCAACCAGGAAGTATTGTTACTATAGCTCAGAGCTTGAGAATATTACTTTATTTAAATAATATGGGGATCTAAGCATTGCAGTTTTGCTGTAGTTGTGGTTTGGCTGGCTGGGGGATTCTGGGAATTCTAGTCCAAACAAGAAACTTTCCCTAGCTCTGTTGTTACAGATACTTTGTATAATGTACTCTAAAATTTGCCTAGCAACAGCAGAGACTGACAGAATTAAGACACCTCTGCTCTGTTCGCCAGCTACTATTGAGAAAGATTGCAGCTATTATATTTGGGTTCCAGATTTTTCTCTTCTTCTCTTTTGCTCTTTAATAGCTCTGTTGTCATCTGTTGAGCCCCCAAAGATGAGAAAGTTGATGTATTTTACATGGGAGGCAGATGGGGCAGAAAAGGGAGTGAAACCTCAACCGATAGCTTTAAATATTCTCAGCAACTGAGGTTAACAAAACTGTTTCAGGGGTATAGAACCCATTGCTCTTCCAATGATTTGTAAATACAGCACCCACTAATCCCAATCAGTATAGCCAATGGGCTGGGATTATAGGAGTTGTGGGGGGGGGGGGACATCCCAAAGGCAAGAGGATATTTAGTCTTGGATTACTGTATATCATTGTCACAGCAGCTGGAGCTATGGTTGTTTCTTCTAAAGGATATTGATTGAACAACTATTGAAAACAAATTGACTACTGAAATGTAGGGGAAACCCCCATTGGGGTGCTGCATTATCATGGCTGAATGCGTTGATATAAAGCTTCTTCCAAGACAAAAGGGAAAGGAGTGAACTGAAGGAATTGTGTAAGTGCTTCAGAAACACTCACTCCGCCTCCATAATACCTGCAGAACTCAGGTAAAATCAAATAATCAGAAACCAAGGAGGAAATACACAGAGTATTTATTTACTCTTCCCATTACCTTTTCTGGAATAAACCTCATTGTAGCAGCTAGTTTGTACCAAATGAATAGTGACTGATTAACAAGTAAATAAACCATGCCTGAAGAGTAAGGAGATTTTCAGACTACACTGTTATAATGTTACTATTCCACTTTAACTGCTCTGGCTTCCTGCTGTGGAATTCTGGGGTTTGTAGTTTAGTGAGGCCTAAGGGCTCTCTGGCTGAGAGTAGTAAATGCCCCTCCTCAATTGCAAATCCCAGGATTCAACAGGAGGCAGCCATAGCAAATAAAGTGGAATAGTAACACTATAACAGTGGACATTTTCAGACAGTGCTTAACAGTGCTTACTGTGGGATTAGGTCCCGGGAGAGGAATGGTGCTCTTGCGCAGCGGGGGGTCATTTTTGGACGCCGTCGTCCCTCTTCTGGGATCCTTCGTGGCACATTTGTGAAGCTTTGGAAGCAGCCGCGCCATATTTTAAGCACGGGCAACTTCCATGCTTAAAATATGGCGCAGCTGCTTCCAAAGCTTCACAGACTTGCCACGAAGGATCCCGGAAGAGGGACGGCGGCGTCCGAAAATGACCCCCCAGCGTGCAAGACCGCTGTTCCTCTCCCGGGACCTAATCCCGCAGTAAGCACTGTTAAGCACTGTCTGAAAATGTCCAGTGTTGTCTGAAAATCTATTAACTGAAACACTTTGCAGTGACACAATACTCCTGTATGGGAAATATTCCATACGTTGTTCAGAACATGGTAGCAGGGGAGAGCACCAAGACTGGGCCGAGCAACTGCAATGGATCCAGGGGCCAAATTTATGCACATTTTCTCACCCATAGCCTAGATCCACCCCCTGTTGCTTTCCTCATGTGGAAATAGACACGACTAAAGAGTTCCCATTTGTGGGCAGATTCTCCTTACAAGAAACGTCCTTGTTTCCCCAGGTTTCATGCTCATGTTGGGAGCCTTCCTGTGAAAAGGAACTTCTCTTCTTCAGACACCTTGCTTTCCATTTGAGTAAACTGACATGAGGATGTGAAGGTCTAGATTTTCCCCTGCTCCCATGTTCAGGAAAACATGGTAAACAACCCCGGAATAAGAATGGGGTTTCAGGAATTTATGCAACAAGAACTTATGTGGTGGCCTGCTGTCCTTGTGCTTGGCTTTGGCCATGGTCACTATGGGTACAGTGTTTTTAGAGTACAGCGTGCATACCCTCCAATTGTTGTGATATGGCATAGCAGTTTGCACTCCATTAATTCAGCAGTGGGAAGAGTAGAATTGGGGACAGAATTTGCCCTTTCCTGTAGGCTCAGGCAAAAGCAGGCTGCTGCAGCCTTTTCCAGCTTGTGTATTCTTCATCATTAATAACTTTGGCCATCTTGACCACACTTTGACCACATGTGTCCCAGTTTTCATCTATGAGATGTTGGAGGGTATGAATAGGTTTGGACAGTTTAAATTAGGGAAAACAGAAACACTGTTATAGAGCACCTGAGATCCACACAGTACACACACATGGGTGGGGTGCTTTTACTACTGCTCAGCCTCCCAAACAGTAGTTGAAACAATATGTCCATATACTCTGTTTACACAATACAACTGACTGTATTGTCTGCAAGGCTGACTTCCTGAAGTGACTGCAGGGGCTGTTCAGGAATTCCAGAAAAAAATGGAGACAGCTCCTGCTCTTTTAATTTTTGAGAAGGACATTAAAGACATTAAATGAGAAGAAGAAGGACTTTCAGCAGGTGTTGCTTGTTACCTGGTCACACGATAAATGGCACCTGCTGAAATTCTCTCTTCTACACAACCTCTAGATACAGAAGCCATCTCCAGTTTTCAATCTGGCAACCCTAAGGGGAATCCTGGGAAAAAATATCTGCCTTTCCCCAGAATCCTCTCATTGCTTATGGGTTATATAAGGCAGCATCACACTGGGCACAGAAAGCTGTATTATCAGGACATGATTTTCTTAATGTGCAGTATATAATCTTGTATAATAATTTGTTTTTAGCTATAAACCTGTAGCAATTTTATTATAATTATTTTTATTTTCCATGTAACTACCCAAGACACATGCTTTCCAAATACTTAGTGAATCTACAGCTCAGCTGGGCATTCAACCCAGATAGTCTAGGTTTAATGAAGCTTTATATATCGTTGTGGTGGGGGGGAGGATGTGCCAGAAATGAGAGATAAATTACAGCAGACAGGTTTGTAAGCAGCATGAACAGAACAAGTGAATACTATTCAACAGTATGTTGCTTGAGTTTGTCTTCAGCACCATCTGCTGGGGTGGAAATGTAGTGAATGAAAAATTGAAGACAAAAGAGGATCACACTGTCAAAACAGCTAGTGACTCAAGCTAATAGCTACATTCTGATTAGAATGGTATTCAGGATAAGTAAAGGAAGTACTGGGTTTGTACAATTCACTTACAAAATTCATTGCCCCAAGATCAAGGGCTCATTCACACTATGGCCTTACCATACTCCAAAGAAAAGCAGCAGTGCAGCAGGAATGTTCCATCTTCTGTGCTGTCTTACCACATGATGTCGTTCTTCCATTGTTCTTTTGTTCCGGTCTTGTGGGGGACTGAAGTAAAACTGTGTCTTTTTGCTAACCAGTTTTTTCGGTTAGCAAAAAGACGTGGTTTTACCTCAGTTCCCCACAGGACCAGAATGAAAGAATGACAATGTCATGTAGTAAGGCAACATGGAAGATGGAATGTTGCTGATGCGTGGCCACTTTTCTTTGGAGCACGGCAAACCCTGTAACAATTATAGCAATATGATTCCACTTTATTTGCCATGCTTGTCTATATCCTATAGAATCTAGGGGATTATAGTTTTGTCAGAGGCTCTAGAATTGATCTCTGGCGGAGAATTAAAAATGCCCTTACCTAAACCGCCCGTCCCAGGATTCCATGAGATCTGATCATGGACGTTAAAGTGGAATCATAACAGGATAAGTGTGTGGTATGAAAAGACCCTAGGGTGATTACTCCTATCTTAGATGTAAAAAAAAAAGAAAGAAAGAAAAGAAATTAGATCCAGGGATGCAAGTATGAATAGCTCTCAGCCATAAAAGGTAATGATGGAATCTTCATGTTTTGCAGTAGATATTTGATTACCAGATGATGGTGGACCAACAGGAGACTACTCTCATCATTACCATTAAATCATGTTGTGTTTAAGCTCTGATGTGGGAACTGTGGAAAGGACAAGGCAGAGATGTTTGAAATGCATAAAACAAACTATATCCTACTTTAGAGCTTCTTCCAAATACAGTACTTGGTTCAATGCTGTTGGAGACAGAGCTTGGAAATATAGGAGATTTTAAGACTACAGTATACTGTTATAGTGTTACTATTCTACTTTAACTGCTCTGGCTTCCTGCTGTGGAATTCTGGGGTTTGTAGTTTAGTGAGGCCTAAGATCTCTCTGGCTGAGAGTTGCAAATGCCCCTCCCTAAACTGCAAATCTCAGGATTCAACAGGAGGCAGCCATAGCAAATAAAGTGGAATAGTAACACTATAACAGTGTTGTCTGAAAATCTACTTAGTGTTTAAATGTAATTAGTTGCAGTTCTGCTTCTAGGACAATGCACTCCCCAATATAGTAACAGTATTTGTCTACCTTTTTATAGTGAAAAAATAAAATAAAACCAATTCTTTGCTTTCACATTTCTCAAAAATAATTAAAGCAGTTCCTTTTAAATTATGCTTTTAAAGAAAGTCTTTAAAAGATACTGGCCTGTGATACAAATGACACTCTCCTGCCATCCACTTCCTTGTCACTTTTATATCCATAACAGAGCAAGAAGCATAAGGGATGGCATACCTGCACATGCCAGGACTTCAGTCCTTCTCCACCCCTTTACTGAGGACACACATCCATGACTATAAAAGTACAGTAGGAGCCCCATATCTGCTGATTCATTATCCACTGATTCAGTTATCTGCGGGACACAAAACAGCACACCTACCATGGAGTCTTTCTAGAAAATGTATCCTCTCTAGTCATTTTCTAGGTCCTCCAAGGCAACTCTATGGCATTTTAAAACAGAAGTCCCATTATTTTCAATGGTGTTTGCAGTTAACCGTGGTTTTCGGTATCCACTGGAGCCCCTGGAACTAATCCCCAGCAGATACGGGGATCCTATCATAATTCAAAAATTACATTGCAAAGGAATAAAATTCTCTCTCACTTAGGGCTTGTCTACACTGTCCAGAACACTCCACTTTCCAGCCGGAGTATTCTGACCCCAGAGCTGGCCCAGATCTCCCCCATTACTATGATGAAATGGGCAGAAGTCCCCATGCACACACCAGGCTATATCAGTGGGTGCCTCCACCGTATCATGTGTAGCACTCTCTGATACTGGGAAGGAGGCTCTCAACATGTGATCAAGGCTGGTCACATGCAGGGGGCCTTAATCACATGCTGGGGGTCTCCTGTCTGGTATCAGAGCAACACCAGCAATAGTGGTGGAGGTGTCTGGCGATACAGCCTAGCATGCAAGTACAGACTTAGGTGCTGGACCCATCTGGGTTTTCCCAACTGACATAGGTTTTCCCAGGGGGTTATTTTGAAACAATTTTAAAGGGTTACACCAGCTTCACCTTGGATGTTGTCAGGACTGTCCAGAAGTGAATCAAGGCAAGAGCCCTGCATAATTTGGACTTCAGGGGTCCAACACAGGGCAGGAGGAGGAGCTGGGATAAATTGCCTATCTAGACAAGCCCTAAGTTCCAACTGTAATATGATATTACAGGTATTAGCTAGTGAGGAAAGGTACTGATTACAAATAACTATTCATTTAGATAGCTGTTTAAGTAGTTACTTCCACACTCTGAACCAAAGGTATTAGAGTGCTTCCAGACAGAAAGCATTGTACTGTTATTCTGTCTCTCCCTCCTGTTAAAAAACAATTTAAAAAATACTAAACATAAACATTTAAAAGTTTAAAATTATACAAGGAAAACACTAGAACTACAAAAAAACCCACACAATAAACAATCCCCCTACCTAATCTAACGCCCCTCACTATTCTTACCCCCCCCCCACCAACACATAACACATAACTAAGGAAAAAGAGAAAAGGGTCTATGTTGGTTCCAACTTATCCGCCAAAAGTTTATTATAAAAAGTTATAGAATCCCCTTAAAGTCTAAACATTATCTAATTAAGAGAAATACACGACCACTAAAATCCTTTAAAAGCTATCTACTTTTCAACATGGAAGAAATTATAAAGATCTTTGTTGTCACAGCTGTCACCTGGAGCTGAAAATTGGAGCATTTGTGGATTGACCTCCAAGTCCCCTTGACCAAGGAGGCAATCTGAGCCAGTTTTCATGATCTCAAACTGGATATCACAGCTGTCTGTGGATGCCCCTCAGGGAGCTCTCCTAAGGGACCCCTTGTCATGATGCCATCTTCAACCCAGAACCCTGTCTCACCCTCCTTAACAGGTAGTATGAGATAAGAAAAAAAATGAAAGAAGTGGTGGGAAAACACATAAGACTTATAAACAGAAGAGGTTGTCTGGAAACCCTGTAAAATGAGACAATGATTCCATGATAAAAGCTTCATCTGGAATCACCATAGAGGATTTGTGACTAGATCTCATAACATTTATTTGATTTATATTCAATATTTTGTTGAAATTATCCTGCTTCTCTTGAAAAAAATCTGAAGTGACTTACAATAAAATGGAAAAGAAAATAAATAACAGTAACAATATTAAAATATGAAGAAGAAGAAAAAAACTAGCAGCAACAGATAGCCAGTAATATTAAACCAAGACACCCAAGAGTTCTAATCATAAAGCTCTCAAGCAGAGGAAAAACAACACAAGTCCAGAGCGGAGCACAGCACAATCAGGTGAACCATCAACCTTTCTGGCAACCTTTCTCTCAGGACAGTCAAGTCTTAACAAGGGACTGAAAAGTGAACATAGAAGAGGTCAGGTTGGCTTCTCTAGGGTGGAATGTGACAATATTGGTGCTACAACAGGAAAGGCTCTGTTCCTTGTGCCATCCCATCAGCTAGCATAGGAACATGAAACAGGGCATCCAGCATGCTAAAATATGTAGGAAGGCATATATAAAAGAAGGCAATACTTTAAAAACAAAGTTCTCAAACATGAGAAACAGTACCTTAAACCGCACCCTGGAAAAAACAGGTGATCAGTTAAGATCCTGTAGACATACACCTAGTGCCTAAGATACCTAAAAGTCTTTCCAGATGTAACAGTACAGAGTGTTCTTGAGAAAGTCAATGCTCTCTACCTAGGAAAGGGGCTGTTAGTGTCACACAGGACAAGGACAGCCTGCATCTTAAGGGGAGTTAATTTGCTGTTGCTAACAGAGTTGAAATTATATTACCTGTGTTTCATTGCCCTTTGTTCTTTGTCTCTACATGGCCAAGAAGGGGAGTGGCATCTACCTGCATTGAGATCCTTCCAGACCATCTTAAACTGACAACTGACATAACATCTGAGACAAAATGTAGGCCATCACTTTTCTTTTCCTGTATGATTTTTAACATCTTTGCCTGATGAAGAAGCCAGCGATGCGTCAAAAGCTTCCATAACATATTTTGTGTATTTGGGTTGGCCAATAAAGGCATCGTATGTCTTGTGGATTTTGGATTTTGTTGTATTTTGCTGCATGGCCAACATGGCTACCCTTGGTTATTACCCTTGACTAGATTATGACATCTAGTACCATAGCAGGATTTTGGACCACTCTAAATTTCCAGATAAATGTCAAGGGCAGGCCCTCTACAGTAGGGGACATGCACCAGAGTTTAGAGGGCCACAGTTCCCCTCACAGCCACGATTTTTGGTGGCCAGAAGTGGCATCATATCACTCCTCGGTTATATGTGGGGTATTATGATTTTTTCTGCTGTTTTGGAGTATGCAATAGCATTATTTAGCAAAACTTTTGCAAAAAATATTTTTGTGTGTGAAAAATGGGGATGAGGTCTGGAGACTCTGGGAAACCCCAGGGTCTACATTATTCTCTCTCCTGCTCCACAGTGTTTTACAGCAACCCATTCTCAGCGTTACTAAACACAAAAATAATGAATAGGACTGTGGCATGGTCAAGCTTTTCTGAGAAAGGGGTTAACTGGTACAGCGACAGATCAAAGAGTATGCCAAAGCTAGAAAGTGGCAGCTTGAGGAGACAGTGTGACTCTGTGCAATGCAAGTCGTTCATCTTCCCATCTTGACTAGATTAAATTTGTTCTTCTACATCCAAACCTTCACAGCCCTCAGAGATCACTTCAGAGTTTTGGGACAACAGTTACTTATGTCAGAAGGTAAACATCTTTCAGGTTGAGTGGTGTTGGTATTGTTTTTCAGGAAAAGTGTTAAGGTGGTCAACTATGCATTGCTGAAAGAGGAAATGCATCACCAAAAAAGAAGACACATCATATGAGAGATTTCAGTAATATTTGCTAATTATTCAGTGTGTGTGTGTGTGTGAGTGAGTGAGAGAGAGAGAGAGAGAGAGAGAGATACCCTGGCACCCTATCATGATGAAGTGCCCAAATCCATCATAGTTACGGCAGTTCATCTGCAAAATTTACAGATAACATCATCTGGAAATTTCCACTTCCTGCTTTCCATAGCAACAGGTAAGAGGGTGAAACCTCATTTCCTAAACATGACATCACATCACCTGACTGGAGAGCCAATCAGATTTGGCAATGCAGAACCAATCAGATTTCACTAATGGAGTCTTTTACTTTTGAATCCCTTTGATTGAGGACACATGGTAGCAACCAGCAAGGAAGACACATGGGCTCTGTTATATCAAAGAGCTAAATGATACCATGGGGCCTAAAGGGGAGGCCCATTTGAATGACTCTGAATTACATCACAGAGACTCTCACATGGACTTCATAATTTGTAAGTTACTATTTTCTTAGCTTAAGGAATGTCTAGTTAGCATGTGTTAGTTTTATGATTTATTTTCAATCTTATGACTGAATGTATCTCATGTAACCTTAAGCTGAGTTCCTGGAGGAGAGATTTCCCTCCATGCTGTGTTGCTGCTTAAACTAAAAATAAAGCTTTTTCTGTTTTTCCTAATCTCCATGAGCATGTGCTGAGCTTGGTTCATAGCTATCTGAATTTCCCTGGGACAGAGGAAGGGGAGTTGGTGATATTTAACACAACCTGTCCAGCTTCTTGCTGTGCTGGGCAAAAAGGGTTAAAACTCAGCGAGTGGTGGTGGATTTCGAAGAGAAAAATCCCCCAGGTTTGGGATTTACAAAGGGCAACCCTGGAGTTTCCGGCAGAGAGGCTCCAGGGTCATGTCACACACCCCTTTCCCCATATCTGTAATAATTTGGCAATATTTAATAATTAGGTCAAATGTGGCCTTCCCCATAGCGTAGCCATTAAA
The DNA here is from genome assembly GCA_030847615.1 of Gambelia wislizenii. NCBI lineage: Eukaryota > Metazoa > Chordata > Lepidosauria > Squamata > Crotaphytidae > Gambelia > Gambelia wislizenii. The sequence goes on along the minus strand of JAUMIR010000002.1, from coordinate 189,721,074 downwards.
GTTGGGAAATTCTACAACCGGGAATCCCAAAGACAAACATTGCTCAGTCAGGTATGCTCTTAAGGATGGGCTGCCCAAATTCCAAAGAAATGTTAATTTGCAAGGCAGCTATGTGTCCGAACACCTGGCTAATCCTGTCAGCCAAAGCTGAGATACTCAAACCTGTAAACAGTCCTCATACCTTTACCGTTCCCCAAACAAAGAAGGTTGCTTCCTCTATTCAATCGCAAAGTATCTGCACAATTAGCGTATTGTCTCACCTGAGCAACTCCAAGAAACATTGTCTTTCACTCTAAGGAGTTTATCAGACACTCAAAATACAGCATCATAATCACACCACATAACCATGAAAGAGCGTGCAGATCAGATGACGTCACCCTTTCATGGTTAAAATCAGCCTCAAACCCATACATTTTAATTGATGACTTAAGCTGTCAATAGAGACAGCTGCTGCCTTTGTACCAGCATTGCCGGCATGTAAAACCTTGGGCCATTTAACTCTCGTATTTACCCTGACAATGACCGGTCCAGCGCAAACACTTCTGGGTGAGATCGGGACATCCAGGTAAGTTTTGCTCTTTTTATGACCCTCCCTGGGTTACTTGGAACTTTTGAAGTGTGTGTGTGTGTGTTTTAAAAACTTTAAATGCTTTATTTGTGTTTTTATTTTTGAATTTCCCGCGCAATGAAGTCTCACAGGATTTCGAACGAGGAAGTGAATGGAGTCCTGTTCACTTCCTCTTTATTGCCAGAACTGCCTTTGCCAGGAAAGGAGGTAAGTGCAAGGGGAGCATTCTTTTGCCAGCATATTTTTTTTTATCCTGGCAAAAGAACGCTCTAATGGGCTAGTGTGATAAAGTCCTAAATCCCATTCCCTGAAGGCAGTTATTGACTATAAAAACCCCTTCAAAACAATACCAATCTGTCTTCAGCTCCTCCTCTACATCCATGCTGTCAGTTTGCTGACAGACCTCAGAGCTCACTCTGAGACCCCGTTGCTGCAGGAATCTCTGCTCTACAGGACAGATGTCATATCTCCCGCAAACAACATCCTTCACTATTCCTCTATCCCAATATTTCCTACTTTATTCGCTAGCCTTGCATGATTGCTTGAAGCCTGAATGTGTGTGTGAATGTCATTATTGTTTTCTCAAACAAAGATCAATTTATTGTACTATCTAGCTTAAACGTCTCCTCCTTAGTACCTGTAAACATAGGTTAAAAGATCCTGCTATCTGTTGCTCCCTCTCACATAGCCAAGCTGAGTATATTAATTCCCCAAATTAATATCAATATTTGGAGGGTCCTTAAGACCCCCGAGCATTTAGGGTAACGTGTGTGTGTTTGTGGTGTTATTGTTGTGTGTCTTCAAGTCATTTCTTACTTATTGCAACCCTAAGGCAAACCTATCATGGAGTTTTCTTGGCAAGATTTGTTCTGAGGGGGGTTGCTTTTGCTTTCCTCTGAGGTTGAGCGTGAGTGACTTAGCCAAAGTCATCCAGTGGATATCCATTTGATATCCATGCGAATTTGAACACTGGTCTCCAGAGTCCTAGTCCAGCTCATAAACCACTATACCATGAAGTATAGTTTAGTCCATGTAAGTGGCAGAAGGTATTGGTAGCTAGAATTTGGAATGTTACTTTCTAGAAGTAATTCATCTTGTGATTAATTTGTCTCCCTGCTCCAAAGTAATTAATTATTGTTAAGATTACCTCAGAATGAATAACAGTTCATTACTACCAACTGGCACTCATTATCCCCTTACCCATAAGTAATATTATTCTTGTTTGTTATATATAACTGATTCCTTTGTTATTGAAAGAGTAACATGTTAAACTATGCTGCTTGTAACCTTTGACTTCTGAGGCCTGTTGCTAGTCCATGTGACCATACATAATGTCAAATGATGTGAAGGTGAATGGACCCTTGGTGGAAAGATACCGCTGATTTTTAAGGACCTAGGATAGTGTTGAATGAGTAGGTATGGGAAAGAAAAACTAGCACTGGGGATACCTGCAGAAACTGGGTTTTTATCCTGTGGTGTCATGAGGGGGTGCATGGGATGTGGGCCGCACCCAGTGACGTGATCGGAGCAGGTGACACCAAAACAACAAGCCAGGGGCAGCAGGTGCAGTCGGATAGGCAGAGAGAGGGTCTGTCCCCCGGTCTTTCACTGGATGGTTGGATGGTGGCTGGGTCTGCCCCTTGAGCCCCGTGCACTGAGCCCTCCCTGGGGTGGAGTGCAGGCAGAATCAGGGCCTGAGGAGACCAGACCAGGAGGAGGCCGAAGCCACATGGTGTTGGTGAAGAGAAGGGGGCCAGCTGGCATGTACACTTTTGTCCCTTCCCTAACAACTCTCCCCAGCTGCTTTGGGGCATGCCTTATCACTCACCCTCTGAATTTTCTTTCCCTCCCTCTCTTCCCAAAGACACAGTGATACCAACTCTAGTAAAGCCACTGTTTATATCTAATTGTGTCTCCCACCCATTGCCAGCAAGTAGTTCCATCATCTGGATATACAGTTGTCCCTCCGCATCCACGGATTTAAGTATTCATGCCTTGAAAATATTCTTTAAAAAATAATAATCCAAAAAGCAAACCTTGATTTTGCCATCTTATATAAGGGACACCATTTTGCTATGCCATTGCATATAATAGGACTTGAGTATTCATGGATTTTGGTATCCACGGGGGGTCCTGGAACCAAACCCCAACGAATACGAAGGGACAACTGTATCTGCATCTACATGTGCTCAGCTGAAGATGTATATGATGAAATGGACTCTCTGCAACATAAGCATCTCTACAGCACAGCTGCCTCCATTTCCTCCACTTCCTATTTATAAACTTCATCCCAGTATAGAATCAAAGCCACCGGAAAGACCCTCTTCTGTGCTCCCACCAGATGTACCTATGGGGGTGTTAGAACAGACAGAAGGGCCTCCCCACATCTCAAAAACACGGGCAAGCTCATATGGAAGAATATGATATTTCAGATAACCCGGACCTGAGCTGTATGTTGGTATGTTTTTATCCTCACATTATCCACAATGCTGCAGCCTTATTTGAGAACTCACGCCGAACAAGTCTTGAAGAGAAACGACAACGCAGAAAGAATCACAACCCAGAAACATCACCCAAGGAGACATTCTGCTGTGCTTTCTGTAACCGGACTTGTTTATCTCGGATTGGCCTTTTTAGTCATCAGCGCAGAAAGCGCAGGATGAGTCCTTCCTGAATCTTTGTTTGCAAAGAAAAGCCAGAAGAGGAGGAGGATAGATGATTATCAGTTTTTATTCTGAATTTCTATGATATTGGGTAGAATATTTTAATTAATATTTTAATTAATAAGGATAGATTAATAGTTTAGTTTAACACATTGCCTTTAAGTGGTAATGCCTTTGGCTTTAAGGCTTGCCTTTGTCCTTAAGTGGTAATGCTGGTTTTAAATTCATGGGTTTCCCCATACATTTGTTAATCTTTAAGGTCCAACAAGATTTCTTCTTGCTTTTGCTGCAACACACTGCAAGTGATACTGTAAAGTTGCTCTGGCTCTGGAAATGAATGTAAATCTATAGCATGCTACAGGAAAGATGATTTTCTAGGATATTTAATGAAGACAGTAGTTGTTCTAAAATAAATCATACTGATTTACAAAATGCCCTAGAAAAACATTTTACAATAATTGTCTTAGCTGAGACTCATACTGATGGTTTAGAATGCATTATTTATACTGAAAATCCCTCTTGCCAATAACAACTCTGGTTAAAATCGGATTTTAAATTTTAATTATAGCAAGTTTGCAATCTTTTTGCCAACACTTGGGCACCTCAGACTGATTGAAATCACTAATAGATGTATTAGAATCTTGTTTATGATCACTTCAATGGGGCTTACTCCCTAGTAAGTATGTATTAGGACTATACACACTATCATGAGCTGCATTTATGAACTCTATGCTGCCTTATCTTTTCTCTCTCTGTGTGCAAGAGATCAGAATAATAGCTGGAAGGACCAGAGCCTTTACTGCCATAGCCCTAGGGCTGAAAAATATCGCTTCTTGAAAAGCAAATGCTACATTCCCGCCCCCCCCCTCTCCTGACCTTCCTAGAAGAGGGCAAAGGCACTTCATTTGTAAATGCCTTTGGATATGCTACTGGAGGTTTTGGTGGCCTGCCAATCATGGGCTCTAATGTTTACAAAGCAAAATAGAGAACGTTGTGTATTCTGCACATCAGAAATGACATTTTCACACCTAGGATCGCTGCCTAAAATGCACACAAACACAAATACCAAGAATCAGAATCACAGAGTTGGAAGAGACCACAAGGGCCATCCAGTTTGGCTACCAGTCCTGAAAAACACCAAAATCAAAAGTCAACACATGCAAATTAACTTCACCCAGGGACAGGGGGATTTCCAGCAGACAATAGACCATTAGCCAAACGGACACTAATCCTCCTTGCATATCCTCCCAACCTAGGAATTAGCCATCCAAATACACATATTTACATATCCTCTCCAACAGGCACTCACAGTATATAAACCCCACACACCCCTACACCATCATTTTCTGAAGATGCCAGCCACAGATGCAGGCAAAACATCAGGAATAAATTCTTCCGGAACACAGCCTCACAGCTTGGGAAAAAAACACAGAAAACCTACAGCTATTATCAATGGCCAATTTCTCTTTGAGATTGAGTACAGTGTCAAAATAATTAGTTTGTGAGCCTGTGCCAGCAGAGGCTACAGGCCTTGTTGCCCCAATTTCATTAATGCTGACATTCAGGTATATCAACTCAAAATATGTATCAGTATTAATTATGAGTGGAATAATGAGTACTAGCAATAATTAAAATATGTATAATGAGCCTGTAATCTGCAAACATTTCAGAATCATTCGTTGCACCACTGCGTTGTTCATCTGGAGCTGCTTGGAGCATGTTGCCTTTTTCTTCCCAAGCCAATTACATACTTGCTCATCCCAGTTCCCAAAATCTTTAAGTCCTGCTGCAACTGGCGTATAATAAAAAGATGTTTTAAGTTAACAGGGAAAGTCTAACTTTACTTAACAGGAATGGTATTTCAGGTCATCACTAAAAGAGTTGTTGTGCCAGTAGGTTTGCTTCTGATTATCTTTACTAAAGTGTTCCAACAAACGTACAGTTGAATGTTACACATATAATAAAACAAAACATTACTCTTGAGGATCAGACAGTGTGAAATCCCATTTAAACAACCATTTTAGGTTCAAGTCCTGGACTCCCTTGGAGAGTAAGTATCTTTAAATCAGGAGTTGAAACTCTGTAGCCTTCCAGGAGTTTATTTATTTATTCTTTATTTATTAAAACATTTTTATCTTGCCTTTTTATCATGACATCTCAGGGTAGCAAATGGATAAAGCACTATAAATGATTTAAAGATTTCAAATTAAAATTAATAAATAATTTAAATAAGATAAAACATATTAACCAATTCAAGCAAATGAAAACAACTTGAAAAGGCTAAAAGAGTTCAGAAAAACCACACATGCACTTAAAAGTAAATTAGCCACCAAAGTCTTTAATAAAAAGCCATGTCTTGACCTGCACCCTTGGTGCCAGCTGGGCCTCCAATGTTTGAAGTGAAGAAGCATCAACATTTGTTTAGAGTAGTTGGGGACGGGGGGACTCTAGAACTGCATGCTTACTCTTTTGATTCACCTCTCAGTCTCATTGATTTGTGTACTCAAGGCTTTTACTGTCCGGAAAAGCTATATACCAGCAAAGTATAAACAGCAAAGTTTGGGAAGGTAGCCAACTGTTAATTACCTCACAGGAATGTAAACACAGTTAAGCAAAGATTTAGTCCAGTAACACAGTCCAAAAAGTCAGGGGCTTACAGCAGTCAGTCAGTGTGGGTCCAAAACAAGTCCGTGGGTCAACAGGAGCAGGCAGCAGAGTAGTCAGGAACAGTCCAAGGCCTAAGCACGAGTCAGGGTAGCAAGGATCAAGACAACAAGGTAACCAGGAAGCTTTCTCCAGGAAGATCAGTTGATCTCTGACAAAACCTCCATTGGTTCCCCAGCATATATATAGCAATCAAGGCTTTGTCAGGTGCTTCTTGACAAGCAGGTTTTTCTCATAAAGTCTCAGAGATTTCCTTTGAGCTTCCTTTTTTGCTCGCTGCTGGGTGTATGATGGTGGAAATACGTCCATCTCTTCTTCTTCGTCTGAATTGGCAGGACTCTCTGCCGGGACTGGTGCCAACCCACTAGGGCCAGGCTCTTCCTCTGCTTGAGCCTCCACGTTGGCAGGGTTCCCTGCTGGCACAGGTGTAGATAAACCTGTGCCAGGGTCCATAGGGTCGTTCCCTGCCATGTTCTCCTCCTCCTCTGATTTCATACCCTCATCCAACTCATGGGGCTTGACATTTACTTCCTACTTGCATGTAGGGGTCATTTCCCTTCTTTCCTCCAAGAAGTTTAGTGTTTTACAACTCTTTGGGGTTGTCTATATGAGGCAAAAAGAAGTGGATTGCTCCGCAGTAAAGACAACTTGCAGCAGCTACAATTTGTCTTAATGGGTTGGGGGGGGTAGATAGATCACAGGCATGCAAAGCTATCTCAGTTTGCTGTGCAAATGGCCATGCCTGTGAATCAAGATGGCGTCCACGAGTGAATTATTTGCATTTTTATTCTCACTAGTTGCTGCTGCTGAACAGTATTTTTTTTAAGAAAAGCATATCTAAGGTGCAAACGTGTGATATTTCACCTTAACAGAAAAGCAAAAAACAACCCCCCAAAACCCCATTTTATCACATTAGCACTCACTCGCTAAGGCAGGGGGAAATGGTGGTTCCAGGCACTTGCCTTGTTAGCAAGCCTCTCCCCCCACGCTTGTCCGGCCAATCAGCTTTCAGCTTCTGCTTCTTTGGGAAAGCAAATCAATTTGTGTCGCTTGTCCCAACAAACAGGAATGTGCATCCCCCCCGCTGCTTTTGAAAAACTCTGGGAAAAGCTGCAAAGGCTTTTCCTGCAGATTATATGGCATATTCAGACCCGCTCCTTCTGAATATGGCGATGTGATGTGGGATGCCATTAAGACAGGTCGTATTTTCCTCGCATTCCGTGAGGAGTATTTTCACCGTTTAGACAACCCCTTTGTCTGAGAAGGGAGCACCACGAGGCTGCTCAGTCTCAAGATGCCTTACACGCACACATAAGAGTCAGCTTTTAGGGACTCTTCTACCAAACTTAGGTAACTCCTTTTATCTATCTATTTTCCTATCTCAGATATATTCTCTGCCACAATAAATGTAAGTTTTATTTTTTAACCTTACCAGAACATCCTGCATATTTCTATCCTGTTTTATACCACAAGCTCATATTGCACGGGGGCTACACTTCACTCTAATACAGTTGTCCCTCCACATTCGCGAACTTGACATTCGCGGTTTCGGTTATTCGCGGTTTTGGGAGGGCCCCCCCGGGCCCCCCCAAAACCGCGACACGGGGCCTCCAGAGGCCCCGGGAAAGACATAGAGGGAGCGGGGAGGCCCAGGGAGGCGTCCACGGGGCCCCCGGAGGCGCTCTGGAGGCCCCATGAAGGCCTGGGGAGGGCTGGGGAGGCGATCCTGGGGCCTCCGGAGACGCTCCGGAGGCCCCAGGAAGGCCTGGGGACGGGGTGGGGAGGGCTGGGGAGGCGATCCTGGGGCCTCCGGAGCATCTCTGGAGGCCCCAGAAAGGCCTGGGGACGGGGTGGGGAGGGCTGGGGAGGCGATCCTGGGGCCTCCGGAGATGCTTCGGAGGCCCCAGGAAGGCCTGGGGACGTGGTGGGGAGGGCTGGGGAGGCGATCCTGGGGCCTCCGGAGCATCTCCGGAGGCCCCAGAAAGGCCTGGGGACGGGGTGGGGAGGGCTGGGGAGGCGATCCTGGAGCCTCCGGAGATGCTCCGGAGGCCCCAGGAAGGCCTGGGGACGGGGTGGGGAGGGCTGGGGAGGCGATCCTGGGGCCTCCGGAGACGCTCCGGAGGCCCCAGGAAGGCCTGGGGACGGGGTGGGGAGGGCTGGGGAGGCGATCCTGGGGCCTCCAGAGCATCTCCGGAGGCCCCAGAAAGGCCTGGGGACGGGGTGGGGAGGGCTGGGGAGGCGATCCTGGGGCCTCCAGAGACGCTCCGGAGGCCCCAGGAAGGCCTGGGGACGCGGTGGGGAGGGCTGGGGAGGCGATCCTGGGGCCTCCGGAGCATCTCCGGAGGCCCCAGAAAGGCCTGGGGACAGGGTGGGGAGGCGATCCTGGGGCCTCCGGAGCATCTCCGGAGGCCCCAGAAAGGCCTGGGGACGGGGTGGGGAGGGCTGGGGAGGCGATCCTGGGGCCTCCGGAGACGCTCCGGAGGCCCCAGGAAGGCCTGGGGAGGGCTGGGGAGGCGATCCTGGGGCCTCTGGAGACGCTCCGGAGGCCCCAGGAAGGCCTGGGGACGGGCTGGGGAGGGCTGGGGAGGCGATCCTGGGGCCTCCGGAGATGCTCCGGAGGCCCCAGGAAGGCCTGGGGACGCGGTGGGGAGGGCTGGGGAGGCGATCCTGGGGCCTCCGGAGCATCTCCGGAGGCCCCAGAAAGGCCTGGGGACGGGGTGGGGAGGGCTGGGGAGGCGATCCTGGGGCCTCCGGAGCATCTCCGGAGGCCCCAGAAAGGCCTGGGGACGGGGTGGGGAGGCGATCCTGGGGCCTCCGGAGCATCTCCGGAGGCCCCAGAAAGGCCTGGGGACGGGGTGGGGAGGGCTGGGGAGGCGATCCTGGGGCCTCCGGAGACGCTCCGGAGGCCCCAGGAAGGCCTGGGGACGCGGTGGGGAGGGCTGGGGAGGTGATCCTGGGGCCTCCGGAGACGCTCCGGAGGCCCCAGGAAGGCTTAGGGACGGGGTGGGGAGGGCTGGGGAGGCGATCCTGGGGCCTCCGGAGACGCTCCGGAGGCCCCAGGAAGGCCTGGGGACGGGGTGGGGAGGGCTGGGGAGGCGATCCTGGGGCCTCCGGAGACGCTCCGGAGGCCCCAGGAAGGCCTGGGGACGCGGTGGGGAAGGCTGGGGAGGCGATCCTGGGGCCTCCGGAGACGCTCCGGAGGCCCCAGGAAGGCTTGGGGACGGGGTGGGGAGGGCTGGGGAGGCGATCCTGGGGCCTCCGGAGACGCGAAGGCCTGGGGAGGGCGGGAGGAAGGGCCGGGGAGACCTCCGCGGGGCCTAGCAAGGCCCCGCAAAGGCCTGGGGAGGGAGGGGGGAGGGGTGTCGTTATTCGCGGTTTTTTCACATTCGCGGGGGTCCGCGGAACGGAACCCCTGCGAATGTGAAGGGACGACTGTACTTATATTACATACCAATATATCCTACATTCAAGGGGAGGCATTCCCCAAGTGGGATGCCACAGCCAAGAAGGCTCTCTCTCGTGCCCAATAGTGGGGCACAGAGGAAAGCCCCTTCCAAAGACCTCAGTTCTCAAGCAGGCTTATGTAGGGAGAGGTGCTTCTTCGAGTACTGAAGCCCCAACCCATTTGGGGCTTTGAATGTCATCACCAGGCCAGAAGCAAATTTGGCAGCCAGTGCAACAGCATCTCCTTACAGCCCAGGTCAGCATAGTCAATGGTGAGGAATGCTGGAAGCTGCATATCTAGAGGTTTGCACTTTGTTCATTTTTGTATTAAATGGCATGGGGATAGGAAGGCTTCCTTCTGAGTAAATCTACCATAGGCTTGAGTTGTCAGTGTTTTGTTTCATAGCTGAGAGGGACAGGCTAAATGAAGAGATTATCAGATGCAGCTAATGTGATGCCATAATGATGCCAGCGGAATGCAAAGGACGCCAATATCAGATGACATCATCCTTTTGTGTTTCTTTGAAGATGCCAGCCACAGATGCTGGCGAAATGTCAGAAAGAATCTATTCCAGGACATGGCCTCACAGCCTGGAAAAAAACCCAAGGAAAATCTATGGATGCTGGCTGTGAAAGCCTTCGACTTCACTATTGTGTTTTGCTGGCATCATTATGGTGTTCTATTTAATTGACAGACCGAGCCGTCAATAGATTGTTCATTCTGTTTCTGGGCCAGCGTTGCCTGTGTTTGAAACCTCGCACCATTGTCTTGCCGTGAATACAGCGTCAATGTCTGGTCCTGCCAGAACACTTCTGGGTGGGATCACAAAAACAAGGTAGGCTACCCTCTTTTTATGAACCTCCCCAGGTTACTTGTTTTTTGGGTTTTTTTTAATTATTGTGTTTATGTGCTTGTGTAAACCTTTTCTTGTTATTTTTGAATTTCCTGCACTCATATCTTCTCGCAAGAATGGGTGGGATTTCAGTCTAGGAACTGAACAGAGCTCCTTTAGAGCTCCATTCATTCCTGGGCTGCCTTTGGACAGAAGATAAGGTAAATCTGATGGGGAGGGTTATTGTGCTGGGGACAGGACTGGAATGCTTTTTGCGTTCCTGTGTGGTAATCTCCAGAGACTGCCCAGGGAGAGGGGGTGTAGGCAACAGTTCCTGCCCCACCGTCACACCAGGGACATCTCTGACTGTAGTAGGACTCAGAGCAGAACTCTCCCCAGAAGCTCTTCAGAGGCAGGCAGATTGTGAACACTGGGTACTTCACAAATTTCTTTGCTGCATCTATTGAAGTCGCCTATTCCCAAGCTATGTCTTAAACTATAGGCAGGCCAAGTAATGGGAGAAGTGTTGACATCTGGTTGAGCGTGTTCTAAGGGATGATAAGGGCTCTGGTAATATTGGCAACATGCCAAGACACAGTCCATAGTTGGGACAATACAAAGAGCACCAAGAATATCCAGCAGCCACAATGTATTTGCAGGACACCTACCTTTCATGGGGTGGTTTGTCTTGTATCTTTAAAAAAGTGAGCATGGCTAATATAGGCTGCTTTCTGTGGCCAAGATGTATAGATGTGTGCCTGTGCCTACATGACATAACTGGCTCAGTATTTGTCCCTCAATGGTGTCTCTGTTCTTATAGCCATCTGTGTATAAAGCTGCTATTCTCTCAGCATGACTCATGAGTGCAAGTCTCTTACAATTAAATATAAAACACCATGTTTGTAGAGTGGTAAAGATGAGGCCCTAATCCCTTAAAACCCCAGGAATTCTGAATTAACATTCCCATGACAACTTTAATCCTTAGAAATTTGCAGAGGAGTACATGTATTTAGTAAGGCAGGATGGGGGTGGTGTGGTGGTGTAAGACCTGCCCAGCAGATCTGCTTATATACTGACCAAGTGCTTGAAGTCATCATTAGTGCCCACCCACCCCAGAGCTGCCAAAGTCACTTCCAGTTTCTTGATAGGAACTGACACCCTGCAGCTGCTTACTGCTGAAGGCTTTTCTCCTTGCTCAGCCAGTGCCTCAATTTAACACTTTCCCTCTTCCCTCCCCTCCTTTCCCCCTTTATTGTCATTGCGATAATGGGTTCCTTGCATTGTAAACTTCAGGGCACAGACTATCTTTTGCTGATTGTATTAAGCTGCTCTGGAAACCTTTGTGGCTCAGATGCATTCATACAAACAAAGCAAATTTCCTTTTTTGTTTGGTGAGTGCATGTTTGTGGCCCTAGCAAAGAAAAGGGTCAGAGTGTGTGAGGCAAAGATATCACAAAAGGCACATAGCTGGAGATAAGAATGGCCACAACTTTATTTATTAAAGAAGCATGGAAGCCTTGGCCCAGTATACTTAATGGATCCAGGCATGGGGCAAATCACCTGTTGAGTGATGAACCATCTTCCAGCTCTTCTGTTGGTGGGGTGGGGAAAATAAACTCAGAATGGTAGAGCATGGGATCCCACATGGGTAGAAAGGACTATTTGGTCCCCATGGCACCTGGGAAACTGATAGCCTAGCAAGGTACAGCTATTGTGAAGTCCAGTGTGAGGTATGTCGTCTCTGCTCAATGCATGCTACATCCTAAGAGCCAAGGGGCCAGCTCTAACTTGACTCCGTGCTTCATCAGGGTGCAAATTGGGATCCTGGGCAAGCCGGGACAAAGGTGCAGTTCCATGGTGCAATTTGCTGCTCTGTGTGAGGACATGCGTGGTTGATTTTGTGCAGTGACATTTTACATGAGTGGACATGTCGGTGCAACCAATAAAATTCATTTCCAGGCTTAATGAAGGTCCTACTCAAATACCCCTGGGCATACTATTTTCATAAACAGGTAGAGATCTATGGGGCTGTCTACACAGTAAAAAAAAATAAATACATACAGTGTTCGGAAGGTTGATCATCCATACACACAGCTGTTCAGATGCATACGTGTCATTTGGAAGGGGGGCTAGCAAATCTCCCATAAACTGTGTGGATTCGGCGTTCGGGAGGATTAGCAAATCTCGAGCTAAAATCCGTACAGCCATTCATATTGTCAATGGTTTGTACACCCCATTCGCACACATACGAACAGGCAGTGTAATCTGATTGGCTGGCTGAGCACAGTGGGCAAGGCTAGCAAAGAGGGGAATTGGGAGCGGCCGCCATGTTGGATTCCCGGCTAAGAGAGAGTCCAGAAAGTCCATGAATTTTACATTTATTCCTTTTTATTTTATATTGTAAATATGGAAAACCGACTGTCTGCATAACAGGCACCTTTTTAAATTAAAAAAAAAGTGGTGGGAGATTTAAAACCACCGCTTGGATCACTCGCTCCAGCTAGCTGGGCAAGGGGGGTCATACGGAGTTTAGGGGGGGTAAGAAGTTGTGTAGGTGGATCACATGCATACGAACGGCTGCCTTTTCGGATTTTTTACCCCCCCTCCCATGGATTTTTAAAAATCATGTAGACATGCCCTATCACAAGTAATCTCTGTCTTCCACAAAGCTATAATTCCCAAATTTGTTTGAGGTAAATTGGTCGGTCAGTTTAAATTTGTAATATACCTTTGCTGTAATCTACAAACATTATTTAGTTGTTTTGGACTAACTGGCCTATTTATAGAGATGTCTGGCTGTGGTTTCCATTTTTCACTTCCTCCTAGATTCTCACTCCCCCTTTTATTTTCTTCTCATTCTTAGGTAAGAACTGTATAGTCATATATTCCCTCTGTTCCTTTGTTTATGTTATCATGGCTGTACAGGTCAACCCCCGTATCCATGGGACCGGTATCCACAGTTTCACTTACCCACATCTGAAAAAGAATGTCCTCTCTAGGCTTTTTCTAGGTCCTCCAGCACAATCTATGGTATGCTTCCACCAGAAGTCATTCATTTCAATAGGGTTTCCTATTATCCATAGTTTCGCGTATCCATGGTCCAGGAATGTTTCCCCCATGGATGGGGGGCACCAGTGTTTGTAACTTGGTGCAAAACCTTGAAAAGTGGTTTGCTATATGATAGTAATTGTAATGTACCTGCTTTTTACTGATGTCAATTTCTTTCTTCTTCTGATTTCATTTTCTTTTTTAGTACTGCTGAAAACAAGGGCTGGATTTGACAAGTCTTAACAAATATCTCTTTTAAAACTTGAGGCGATGGAGAGGAACAATAGACCCAATGTCAGAAGAAAGTTTTCTGGGGAATTTTTTTTTTTGGTGGGGAGGGCTGGCAAAAGATAAAATAGAAGGAGGAAAAATGTGCCCCTGTTCAATCTTGCACAATAGGACCATTACCTTGGGGTATTGGAACAATGTGTGTGTGTGTGCGTGTGTGTGTATGTGTGTATGTGCATTCAGTGTCAATTCATGGTGACCCCATGAATTGTGTAGGGTTATCTTAGGCAAGGAATTACTCAGAGTTTTTTTTGGCAGTTCCTTCCTCTGAAATATAGCCTACAGCATCTGGTATTCCTTGGTGGTCTCCCATCCAAGTACTAACCAGGGCTGACCCTGCTTAGCTTCCAAGATCAGAAGGGATCTGGTGCCGTCTGAGTATTTCAGCATCAAGACTGGTTTATTTATTTATTTATTTATTTTATTAGATTTATATCCTGCCTTTCTCCCAAGATGGGATCCAAGGCAGCTTACAATAATTAAAAAATACAGCTAAAACATAACAAATGTGAAAACATGTGTGCAAGAATAAAACAACCAACAGGCTTGTAACTTTGCCTGTACAAATGCCAGTAGGTTCCATTAACCTGTAGCCTCTGCATCATAAGATGGAGCCCTGGTGGTGCAGTGGTTAAATGCCAGTACTGCAAGTCACCACATTGCAAGTTCAGTTCCAGCGGGCTCCAAGGTTGACTCAGCCTTCCATCTTTTCGTAGGTTGGTAAAATGAGTACCGTATATTTCTGCATACAAGACTACTTTTTAACACTTGAAAATCTCCTCAAAAGTGGGGGGGTGGTCTTATACCCCCAATAGACCTTTTCCCCTGCTGTGAGAATGATTGAAGTGTAAAATGGCCTGGGCAGTTTTCCCAGCAGATCCTTCCTCCTGCTGTGAGAATGACTGCTTTGCATTTGAAGAGTTAAATGGCCCTCTATTTAGCTCAGGAGAGTCAAAATGATGTTTCTTTTCAGGACAAGTTAGCCTAAAATTAGAATTTCTGGATTCAACTTCTCATTTTGCATCAAGTTTTGTCTATGGTGAAATTCTCTTGTCTGCCAATGTGGCTCTAAAACCATTAATGTGCTCATTCATTAATGTGCTCATTCAAAAATTTGGGATTTGATAGCTTCATATTAACCAACTTACAATATTAATGCAACCTTACTTTCCAAAGATTGAACACCACAGAGATTTTTCAAAGTATCCCATGCTTTTTTAGCTGTTCTCAGTCCTTTAATTTCACAGACTATTCCATCATCTACAGCCACTGAGCTGGCTGGCTGGTGGGGAACAGGCTTTCCAGCCAGCTGGCTGGCTGGCTGGCTGGCTGGCTGGGGTGGGGGCAAATTCTATATTTTAACTTAAAAATTGGGGGGGTCGTCTTATGCGCCCAGTCGTCTTATACGCCGGAATATACGGTACTCAGTTTGTGGGGGCAATTAGCTAACACACATTGGAAACTGCTTAATGCAGAGTAGATGTGTAAATTGTTATTGCTTTCCTACTCTATGATACTATGATTCTAGGAACAGAAAGAAAGAAATTTGTAAGCCGTTCTGATAGCCTTGTGGCTGAAGAGCGGGGTATAAATAAATAAACAAATAAAATAAGACTGGTTATAGTTTGGATGCCTGCCAGCACACAGTCAACTTAGAAGATCCCAGCCCTCAGATCAGTGTGATCTCTGATTTCTGTGCCAGCAGCATCTGCCTTAGTTTAGTGGTGCTATTGGTGCTGTACCGTGCTCCTCCCAGGTCTACACATGCTATGCTTTTCCTAGTCCCAAAATGCAAACGTACGAGGGAGGAAGGTTTTAAGGGGAATGCTGCACATGTTTGTGCCATGATATTTTATTAACTTGTGCCCTTCATATAGAAAATATCTTTACTCCATGAAAACACACATTGATTCTTGACTTCTGTTCAAGGCAAGGCATGAGAGAAGCATTTCCTCCTTGGGATTTAGGTGGCTTTCACTCAGCGATTAGCTCTTCTTTCTTCTGCATGCTCAGAGCTGATACTGGTGAAAGTGCCATGGGATGTAAAGGAGGCCACAGTTAAGCCCTGAAACTAACCCCAGAGCCCTTTAGCCTACTGGTAATTATCGGGATGGGGGGTGGGAGAGCTTTTCAGCCAACACTGTCTGGAAAAAGCTTCCACTTGGCAATTGCTGCTGCCTATACACATGCATAGTTTGTTACTAGAGGAGACATAAGTGATTCTGCTATGAACATCCAGCTCAATCATCTTCTGGGGCTATGTGTCATTCCCATCAAAGCCAATGTTTATTTCTTTATATATTCACGACAAGGAATATTCTTCATTCTAAATCATAATGAAAGACTTTAGCCCTGACATTCCTGCCTAGCTGTGTTTTTGCTCCTGCATTGTTTGTTTGTTTAGCAGTTTGATGAGTTTGAACATCTCTGAAGAATTGTTAGAGTCTCTGCACGATATAAGGAAAGAAACTCACATGCACACTAGAATGTGTAAAGACAATGTGCTTATCAGTTTGAGCCAGGGTACACAGATTGACAGTGAATTTTCAATGCAACCTGTAGTAAGGTATGTGTGCATGTGTGAAAAACAAAGAAATCTTTAGCATCTTATGGTAAGGTACATATTCCCACAACTCTCCATGTTGAAAAATGAATGTGAAATACTCTTTGAACCCAGTACAAAAAAAATATGTTAGGATTTACTTGAAGAAATAACTGCTCACATATATGGCTTTCCTGTATAAACACCTTCACACCAGAGGACCTCTTCATAGTACAGTCAGCCCTCCATATCCATGGATTCTGCACCACAGATTCCACCATCCATGGCTTGAAAATATCCCCCCCCCAAAAAATATATATATATCCAAAAAACAAACTTTGATTTTGCCATTTTATATAAGGGACACCATTTTACTATGTCATTATATATAATGGGACTTGAGCATCCATGGATTTGGTATCCACGGGGGATTGTGGAACCAAACCTCAATGGATACAAAGGGTCCACTGCAGATTGCAGTGGTTCTTTTTGCTATAAAAAGTCCACTTATTTAATACATCCTGCACTTCCTTCAGTGTGCTCTTCTTCTGATGGCACACTGTTCCTGCAAGTAGACGTCTCGTGAGCAACTATCCATGCTACTACCTGTCCCCAATAATGCCTAAGCAAGCTACCAACCTTCTTAAACTAGGGTATGGGCTCTTCCTCCCAAAGGAATGCAGCACTGGATAACATGGAGCTACAAGTATTCCTCACCTACCCAGTGAGCATGCAATGTGCTATGATAGTCGCCACCTTTTTAATACACTCATAATTGGCTACATTCTATAATTTGGCTTGCTGTGGCCTTCCACGAGGTTGGCAGTAGACCAGAATTCCCCAAATACCAAGGCTGGAGTCATGCTTAAGGGCACATACAACCTAAGGAAACTGCTGCCCTAAATTCCACAAAAGGCCAAAAACCCCAGGTGAGGATTATATGGAAGCCCTGGAAGACTGTTAAAGTGTGGGTGATGATGGCCAATTCTCCCTGGATGCCTCTGGAAGTGAGACATTCATGGCTCACATCAAAGATAGTTGGATTCTCATTGCCATTCAAGATGCTGGTTTTCCTCTTGCAGATCTCCAAAACAATAGAAGGCTGCCAGTTACTCATCAGTCCTAAAATATTATTTCCTTCATCAATCGTTAATACATCCAGGGATCCATTGTTTATCTCTTGGAATCTCTGGCAAACATTGTCCTCCTCTTAAAATCATCCCCTAGGGAAAATATTGACTATAAATATCATCCCAAAACTCCACCTCAGTGTGCACAGGTCCTTTTCGTCCCATCTCCATGCTAACCTGTGACACCAATCCGCCTTCCTACTCCCCTCCTTTGTATCTGTTTGCTGCCTGACCCTCCAAACACAATTCTTGAGACTTTTCTGCTCTTTGGATTGCTATAGTATAACTTCTCATCCCCTCACTCTACTCCTCTATCCAAACACTTCTTACTTTCTTCTATAGTCTTGTGTGAATGCTTGAAGCCTGGGTGTTGGTGCAAATGCTGTTAAGACTATTTTCCAATAAAACCATCTTTATTTTATTTTATTTTGGGCTCGAGTTCATTCAGTGAGTAGTATAACGTATCATAGTATAACGGTATAACGGTATGCACAGGTCAAAGATCCTGCACTTGCCCGACCTCTCACATGCCAATTTGAGCTAATTAAATTCCCCAGTTCACAATTTAGACACACATAGAAATTCCACTGACCTCAACAATTCAGGTAACAAAGGAATATTTTCTTATGATATGTTATACGGAGCATGTTGAGCAGGGGTGGGAACATTAGAGCAGCCTGGAGGCCATACACACCTACTTTGGATCTTGGAGGCCCACCCCTTCATGCCCCAACACCCTACCCATTTTGTTAAATTTAAAAAGGCCTCTCATGCCCCCAAGGAGTGACCTTCCCCTTAGGCCTGGGATATTTTTTCAAAACAGAAAGGGGACGGATGTCACTTGAAACTGACCAGATCTAAAACAGGTGTTTTGGGGGGGCAAGGTGGCAAAATCTCTTCCCCTCACCATCTTGTGGATGCAATTGTTATTTTTATTGTTACATTTTATATCCTGTGCCTTTCCCCAAAAACTGGGATTCAAGGCAGTTGAGATGGGTCTTCCTAACTTAAAAAAAAGAAAATGGATGAGTGTCAGGGGTATTTGGAGCTACACTAGGAGCCATTGAGGGGCTCTGCACACAGCCTGTCAGATGCAGTTTGCAAATTCCTGTTTTAAAGATTAGGATGCAAATACCTGAAAATGATCTTCCCCGTATGCACATTATTTGTTCATGCATTCAGTTCATCTTTGGGATCCCTTCTCTGGATCCCCTGCCTTCTGATGTTTAGGTTAACAGAAACTACATAGAGCAGCTTTTCAACTATGGTACCTGATTATTTCATACTCTCCAACTGTCCAGATTAGGCCAGGAAGTCCCAATTGATCCTATGTTCTACTTTTGTAAAAAAATTAAATGTCCCAGTTTCTCTCTCTTCCTCTCACTTTTGTCCTTTGTTCTCAAATTACTTCAGTTGCTGTAAACTGAGTTCAAAATGCAAAAGTAGTTTGCACTCAACTGTGGTCGGATCCACACTAGAACATTGGCGCTTTTTAAACACATGACATACAACCATTTTCGAAGTAAATCTGCATTTTGTAGGTGCTAATGCAATTTTAAAAAAGCCCTTGTTTACTCTGGACTTTCCTAGAAAAACTGTTTTCCTGATGGTTTTTTCAAGATGTGTCCTTCCAGATCAGTGTGTGTGGGATAGTTCGGGGGCGGACTGATTGGCTGTTTTAGGAGCTATGCCAATGTTGCAGCTATGGCCATTTGTTGGCAACTCTCTCCACTGTTCTACAGACTCATTTTTCACACACACACACACACACACACCTCTCCCTCTCCACCCATTCATTGACCCCTTCTTTGGAGGTCTGCTCTAACAAATGTCCCTGTCCTTGCTTGTCCACCTCAGTCTCTGCCTCTCTCAATTGGGGTGGGCTCTGGGGGAGGGGTTGACAGTGCCTGGTTGGTGGCTGCTTTCCTTGCTTTCTCACCTATCCACCCCAGCCTCAGAGTCTTTAAGACTGGCTGCCTTCATTTCTATTTTATTTCTTCTTTCAACTCTGGCCTGGGCTTGGGGGGCACCAGAGAAGCAGATATACCTGTAAGAGAGAATCACGTCCCTCCTCACCACCTTTTTACACACTTCATATCCCTTCCACACACCTGAAATCATTAGCTTTGTGGACCTTCATAGCATTTTGGAGCTGGGGTGAGAAGGGAAGAAGGGGATTGGACTGAGAACCATCCAATTAGAGGGCAAATTGGGTGGTAAGATTAACAGGCAAAGAAGTGAGTTGTAGGGGGCAGATGGTGTGGCTGGCAATACACATTTGGTGTGGATTATGACTTTTAACTGTGACTCTAAAGGGAGTTAAACCAATGCAGGATAATGCAAGGTGGAACTGGTTTATTTGGATAGTGTGGATCCGACCTCTGTGAGAGGGAAAGGACAAGGATGCAGAGTCTTGGCCTTCCCATTAGACTCAGGCAAAAGCAAATTGCTGCAGCCTGTCCTAGTTTGAGTCTTTGTCCTCATTAATACTATCTTAACTACACTCTGACCCTGCTTGGCCACACATGTTCTGATTTTCTTCTGTAAAAACTTGGACAGTAGGTTATTTCCCCAGACATTTAAAAACACTGTCTCATTTTAGCTAGCACCTAGCTCCCTCCTGCTGTTCTTATTTCAAAATTACTACTGTTTTTATTATTTCCATTGTTTTGTTAGACTCTTCAAAACATTTAAGAAAGCACAGGATAGAAACCGAATAAAAGAAAAATAAAGACACAACAAAGTAGATACTCTGAAATATGTGCCACTATTTGCCTAGTAATTAATCTCTAGCTAGCAACAATTGTCTAGCTCTTAGCTTAAATTCCCAAAGCCTGGTTGATTAGGAGTGGAATGTAGGAAGGCCCCAGGTAGGTCTTTAAATAATTTTAAAGGGTGGGCCCAGCCCACCTAGTTGTTACTATTATCATGGAGCCTCAGCATTCAACAAACAGTAGGAGCACATTGTGTGTTAAAACTATACTGCTTTGTTTGAGATCTCTATTCTCATGGGATTTTCTACTATTTTTCTCAGGTTATTGTTTTCTGGTATACCATTAAAAAGAAGAGAAGTGAAATTAGTTGCACGAATGTATTTTTATTCAGATCAGATCATTTACATGTACACTGCTGATGAAGAACTCCACATTGTGTGGAATCACCTCAGCTGTAGCAAAGCTGACCTCATTCTTCAGGTTTCTGCACAAAAAGAAATCCAAATGTTGTAAGATAATAGGGTAAGTGAATAATTAAAATAAGAATAATGTTGGAGGAAGGTGCATAACAATGGCTAAGGCAAACACACAGGGCTTTTTTCCTTCTGCATTTTTTCTACCAAGAGAGAAGCAATATGACATGACCATACCCAGCACATGTGCACGCACACTCACTTTGGAACTACTGCCATTACAGTGATGTGAATTTCCTGCCTTTATTTTCCTGGTACAGTGTGTGTGTGCGTGTGCGTGCATGTGCATGCCTTTAAGTCATCTGTTGACCTATGGCAAGCTCATGGGTTTCATAGAGTTTTCTTATGGAAGGAATACTCAGGGGTGGTTTTGCCAGTTCCTTCCTCTGAAATATAGCCTACAGCATCTGATATGGCAAAAAGAAGAAACAAGACAGATTAAAAAATGGAGTAAAGAAGAGGACAAACTTCCTTTTCAGGCAGTAGATGTAGCTAGGCTGCCAGATTCTGTTCAGACACAATTCCTGTTCCTTTAAATGCCATGAAGTCCCCAAACCGGGATGACCAGGTAAAATTACACAGCATATATTAATAAGGGGACCAGAAAGCATTGTCTCAGTTATTGTCATGGGTAGTTGTAGGAATTTGGAGGGAGTAGCAGAGACTTGGGGGCATCCACACTAGAGAAATAATCCAGGTTGTAACTGGATTATTTGCATGGCTCCTTCCTAGGGAATCCTGGGATTTGTAGTTTGGTGAGGCACCAGCACTCTTTGGCAGAGAAGGCTAAAGATCTTGCAAAACTACAAATCTAGGGATTCCATAGGAAGGAGCCATGCAAATAATCCAGTTTGACACTGGATTATTTGTGTTGTGTGGATTCCCCTAAAGTATATACACATAAAAATATGATTAGGTTATATACAGTATTTACTATTTCTGGAAGAATTAGTGACTGATGGTGGGCAGTCCTGTGTATCAGATCTAGTGAACTGAGTAGACTAGGCTGTTAGAGATTTATATACCAAGTCTACCTCACTACAGTATTGTTTTTCCATGGGTACAGCTTGTGCCCAGACAGCATCTTTCTACCTGCAGCTAAAGCTCTTGGTTCATTCTCTGCCTGTTTAAAATATTAATAGATCTGAATTAGAAAAGACAATCATTTTAAGTGACTTCATTCATTGGCTAAAGAAACTAAAGAGAAGGAACAGACTCTTTTCTCATACGCAAAAGATTGAGCAGAATAGTACCTGAACATTTTGCCTTAAATCTCTGGTTCTAGAAGGGCTAGGAGAGCCAACATGGTGTAGTGGTTTCAGTTTTGGACTATGACTCTGGAGAATAGGATTCGAATCTGGGATTGGACATGAAAACCCACTGGGTGACCTTGGGCAAGTCAGACACTCTCAGCCTCAGAGGATGGCAATGGCAAGCCTCCTCTGAACACATCTTGCCAAGGATAGGTTTGTGATAAGTTTGCCTTAGGGTCGCCATAAGTCAGAAACGACTTGAAGGCACACAACAACAAAGAAGGAGTAGAGGAGGGAAGAGCAAATAGTGACTCCACCCTAGATGTTGTCAGACTACAGCTCTCATAATCCTTCATCATTGGCTGTACTGGCTGGGGATGATGGGAGTTCTAGTACAACTACATCTGAAGGACTACCAATTTTCCAACTCTTGGCTAGAAACCTGTATTCTAAAATAAAGAAAGTCAGGAATCCAGGGATGATGGTTTATGAGGAACTGGAGGAGGGCAACTCTTGCACACAACTATTAGTATTGTTTTTGGATTCACAAATCTGTCAGTACTTCTCCCCTCAGGGTTATCTTAGGGAGCTGGGTATGTTTAGCCTGGAAAAAAGACGGTTTAGAGGCGATATGATAGCCCTGTTTAAGTATTTGAAGGGATGTCACGCTGAGGATGGAGCAGGCTTGTTTTCTGCTGCTCCAGAGACTGGAACACGGAGCAATGGGTGCAAGCTCCAGGAACAGAGATTCCACCTCAACATTAGGAGGAACTTTTTGACAGTAAGAGCTGTTCAGCAGTGGAACGCACTCCCTCGGAGCGTGGTGGGGTCTCCTTCCTTGGAGGTCTTTAAACAGAGGCTGGATGGCCATCTGTCGGGGATGCTTTGATTGTGATTTCCTGCGTGGCAGGGGGGTTGGACTGGATGGCCCTCGTGGTCTCTTCCAACTCTGCAATTCTATGATTCTATCTTTTGGGTTTATACAGCAAGTTATGCACAAACAAACCTCTTTCTTTCTCTCCTTTAAAAATTGTTGGAAAATGCTTATTACTGAAGTGGGAAAATTCTCTACTGACAAATGTACTGGTAGGTTTCAAAGCCAAGGGAGATTATTTTTGGAATTCCCTCCCTGAACATTTATGGACTGCTCCTTCTCTTGGTATTTTTAAACCTCAATTGAAAACTTTTCTGTTTTCCAAAGCTTTTGGAGTTTCAGTTTGATAGTCTTTTGTAATCTTGTATATTTTGAGTACATGTATTGGTCAGTTTGTTTTATATTCCTGTTTTATATTTGATCACATGTCTTGGTCTGTTTGTTTTATTTTTATATAGTTGTCCCTCCACATCCACAGATTTAGTATCCATGGATTTAAGTGTTCAGGGCTTGAAAATATTCTTTAAAAAATAATAATCCAAAAAGCAAACCTTGATTTTACCATCTAATATAAGGGACACCATTTTGCTATGCCATTGCATATAATGGGACTTGAGTATTCATGGATTTTGGTATCCATGGGGAGTCCTGGAACCAAACTCCAGCGAATATGAAGGAACAACTGTATTTTCTTGCTGTTTCATACTTTATTGTTGTTGGGGATTTTTGTATTTATAGGGATATATATTTTTTTCCAGTTGTATTTTATAGTTTTATGTTTGTTATTCCTTCCTTCCCTCTGTGTGTGTTTAAGTTTATGTGTTTATGAATACATTTATTTTAGATTGTATGCCTTTGACAGGACCCAATGTTTTGGTGGCTTCTTGTTGGTTTTGTTATTTTTTTGCTTGTTTTAATGTAAAGCTTGTTTTAAGGCAAAGCACCATGTACATAGATGGTGCTATGTAAATAAACAATAATGATAATGATACAAAATTTCAGATGCAGAACTTTGATGTTGGTGTCCTTGTTCATGGAATGAAATAGTAGAAACATAGGGAATTGCACTATACATATTCACAGATTAAGTGTATCATGAATGCCAAACATCGTACATTTTAGGGTGGAAAAGACTCGTGTTTGAAATCCTGGTGAGCCAATGACAAGACAGAGGGCATTATACTCAGCTAACGGATCAATGATACATGGCAGCATGTTCTGTTCACATCTACTCAAGAAGAAAGCCCCACTGGGCTCAGTGAGATTTTGTCTCTGGTACATATTTATAGGATTGCAGCTTTGAAATACTAATTGCTTTGTAATGTGAATGTAAAACATGTACAGATCAGAATGCCCATGTACATTGCAAGCACTTTTCCTCATATTCTCTTCTCCACTAACTTTGGATGTTAAATAGAAGGCTCAAAGGCTGCTTAAGCTTCATATATAAAAATGCTCTGTGACTTGGAGGAGCTAGGCAAGAATTTGAAAACACATATAGTGCTTTGAAAAACAGAATGGAAAAGATCACCCCTGAACCCCATCCCACTCTACCAAGGCACTCACCTTCCCACCAATCTCACGGCTCTTGGCCCTCAGCTTGTTGACCTGGGATTCAGCAATATCTGCTCGCTCTTCAGCCTCTTCTAGCTCATGTTGAGCTTTCTTGCACCTGGACAAGTTTGCATTGGCTTGCTCCTCCTGGCATAACACAATCACAATGTGAGAACAGCACCATAAGCAGAGCCATCTCACAGTAACATATGCATAAGCAACCATGCAGGCCTTCTACAATACATTAGGACACTAGAAATGGTGATAAGTGAAGGATGGAAGATGTCCCTCCCTCCTTCCCTATTAGGAAGGGACAACTGCACTGTGGAAAGATCTATGATCTGGATAAGGGAGTCATATCCTGGAGAAAATATTTTCTTCCTTTTTATGCAACAGTCTAGAATGAGCAGTCATTGACCTCTACTGGGACATACTGAAGAAAGCTTGATAGGTCCTGGGATGGAAACAGTCTTGGGAGATTTTCACACAGGGAAATTATTCCCTGGGGAGATCAGGACAGAAATGGGGCTGTTCCAGTAGCAACGCCCCGTTTTGCACACCCCCTTCCTTCTCGCGATCTCCTGTCGTCTTCCCTCCGTGCTGCTTCCATTTCCCTCTCAGTAAGTTCCGTGATTTTTTACTAACGAAAGTTCTTCATTAGTAAAAAATCACAGAACTTACCAGGAGAGAAATGGAAGCAGCACAGAGGGAAGACAACAGGAGATCACGAGAAGGAAGGGGGAGTGTGAAACGGGGCTCTGCTACTGGAACAGCCCCGTTTCTGTCCCGATCTTCCCAGGGAATAATTTCCCCATGTGAAAATCTCCTTGGTCTCAGAGGAGTCTCAGTCTCAGACCAAGTTACTTAATAGGCCACCTGCAGGAAGGCAAGCGAAGCAGGCTCTTCTCAGTGATGGTCCCATACTTATTGAAATCCTCCTCCCCCCATTCTCTTTTAGAGCCCAAAATTCATTTTAGGTGTGATATTAATTAGAATGTTAGGCTAATTTATAATTAATTAATTTGTTATTATTATTTGCTATATGCTCATTGCAGTGGTGGTGGGTTGAGACTTTACATTTTATGAGGGTGTGGCTGGTTAAAGTTGCTCCTTAGTTATTACTTAGCTGTTTTAAATGGCAATTTTACATGTTCTTGGTAAATATAATACAGGTTGAGTCTGTCTCTCTTATTCAAAAGAAATGACTACTTCCCCTTGTATGGGAGATGGTTCTGCAAAGATAGAGCAATATAATGAATTCAAACTCTTCCTGTACTTTCCAGAAATGTTTCTGAACAAAGGATATAACCTGACATGGTGCAGAAACCTGCATGAATCACCTGTTAGGTACATGATCAAGTCTTCCAAGTTACTGATTGATTGGTACCCAAAGGTATACCATTTTTGGTGAAAGTAGTTTCTTTTGCCTTTGTGTGAATAGTAAAAAGGCAAAGCAAGCCAGCACTTGCAAACCTCTTTCCCCCCTGATGCTGATAAGTGTTAGTTGCTCAAACGTTTCTGGCATTTTCTCTGCTTTGGTTCTTGAAAAAACAGCCTGGATTGGAAATCTGATTGGGTTTTCTTGCTCAGAATGAGGGTTGACTTCACCATATGGCAAAGTTCTTGACAAAATCATGCTAGCTTGGTTGTTAAGTATGTCTGATAGTAATAGAGGAGAAAAGAACCCCAGAAATCAGATAAGTGGAAAATGGAGGCTTTATGAAATGGGGTACCTTCTCACAAGGTACTGGACTCTTGCATATTTAAGGTGTGATAATTATTCCAGCACAAGTCGTAGTGGCCCTGCCTTTGAGGTAGTATAGGTAGCCAACCTGTTGCCATTAGGGATGAGAATCTGGTATGCTTTATACATTGGTCCAAGCCCATTAAAAATGACAGGATTTTTTAAAAAATCACTTCACTCAAGATTCTGGGTATTTTTGAAGCTGCCTATTTTATTTGTACAATCTTTGTTTAAGCATGGTGGGAACCATTTGAGATCTGTCTACTTACAGCTTCCTCAGCTTGTCTCTTATACGCTTTCACCTTCAGCTGGAGCTTGTCCACCAAGTCCTGGAGCCTGAAAACATTCTTCTTATCCTCTTCAGCCTGCATGGAATGTAAATAGAATGCCAACACTAAAGGGGTCTTACAAATTAGTTTCTGAGGCTATGAGGCATATGGTTATCCTCCAGAGAAGCGCAGGCAGAAGTTATAAAAATAATGTTTTGCTGAAACATCTCTTTTCTCACAGTTTCATAGTATGTCTGATAGAAATAAAGGAGAAAAGAACCCCAGAAATCAGATAAGAGGGAAAAAGTGACATTACCTGGTAAGTTATCTCTTTGACTCTCCGCTCATATTTTCTCACTGCTTTGATGGCCTCAACTCCTCGCTTCTGTTCAGCATCAAGCTCATTTTCTAACTCATGCACCTAAACAGAATATTCTAATGAAAAGACAAAACTAAAACAACATGTCTTTAGAAAATTGATTTTCAAGATGCAGTTTCCAAAACATCTCATTAAAGTATCAGTGTGGTAACAAACTCATTGCCTGTCCTCAACATTTTTAATCAATATAACAAGCTGAAACAGTCCAAAGAACAGATCCTTCATACCCTGTGTTCCAGTTTTTGCACTTGCTTCTTGCCACCTCGCAGTGCCAGTTGTTCTGCTTCATCCAAACGGTGCTGCAAATCCTTCACAGTCTGCTCCAGGTTCTTCTTCATCCTTTCCAGGTGGGCACTGGTATCTTGCTCTTTCTTCAGCTCCTCTGCCATCATGGCTGCCTAGTTAGACAGATCCCAAATGGTACCTGTAAATGCCCACCTGTCTGTTTTCCTCTTGGTGTTATATTCAATGGTCTGTTTATACTAGTCAGTGGGCCCTCCAAATCTATGGGGGTTTGGTTCGGGGGGGGGGCTGCGGATGGCAAAAATTGCGGATATGCACCCCATATTATTAAATGGTAGAAAGGCAGGCGTGATTGTGTCAGCTTATCCATGTGCACGTCACCACCATTTTAGGTATGAACCATGACAATCTGTGGGTGGTTGAAACATGGATCGGGAACCTACAGATCAGGAGGGCCCACTGTACTTGGCTTGTTTTCCTATGTTTGGTCATTTGGGGTGGGGTCTAGGTTTCAGTTTAAATATGCATCCTCTGTGAGATAAAATGGATGATTATTTTTGTTTGCTTTTTATGTGTGGAATGTGCTAGCTTGCTTTATCCTCACATGTGCTGCAATAATATTTGTACACTGTACTGCTAACTATAGGGTGGGGAATCTTTGGTTCTTCAGGTGTTTAGGGGCAACAGTCCCCACTATCCTGTGGGGTGAGTGTGATTCATGGGAGTTATACGCAAAAATGTCTGGAGAGACAGAGCTTCCCTTCTCCTGTGCTTACTGCACTAATGCAGCAAAAGTAAAAGTTCTCTTTTGGACTATAATTGGCTAAGTTTTACCTATACAACACCTGAATGTTTTTTTCTAGCTGTAGCAGTGCCAAGACTTCTTGAGACATCCAATGAACTCTGCCCAAGAAAGGAGCCTTTGGCTTCACATAAGGACAGGGACATCCTGGATGCCCAGAGATCCGAGAGCATGATAAAGGAGTTACTGCTGCTAAAGTAGTTAATATTTACTACCCTTTTTCTCAGTCCCCACATGGCCAAAAAGTGGGAGTGGTCTCTGCCTGCATGAGATTCCTCAACTGACCAGCAACACAAGCAACATCTAAGACAACACATAGACCTGTGACTCCAACACGATCACTTTTCTTTCCTTATTTTTAAACATCTTTTGCCTCTTGAAGAAGCCAGTAGAGCTTCAAAAGCTTGCATCATGTGTTTTTTGCATTTTGATTTGCTGATAAAGGTATCACTTGTTTGTGGACTCTGGATTTTGTTTTCTTTTGCTGCATGGCCAACACAGCCAGCCCTGAATATGCACTAATACAGGAGAGAGTAGAAAAAATACAAAGAGCAGTCCTCTGAAAAGGGTTGGGCCTTCATTCATTCCTAAGGTAGATAATCCTTTCTAGTTTTAGAGGAGACCTAAGATAGCTTTTCTTATAAAAACAAGCATGTATGAGAGGAAACCAGAATCCATTTATTAAAAATAGATTCACTTCCATGTGTGGTTAGAGGCATTCTTAACCACATGAGCTTTATAACAAATGATGAAAGAGCCATGTAGATTAGGGATATAGCAGGTCTTTGTGTATAAGCTCTCCTTCAAAGCAGCATTGCCAAATATACCTGTGAGGGCCAACCTCTTTCCTGCCTTACTTATATGTCCCGAGACAAAGAAGACCAGCTAGAAGAAACAGCTGCAAGCAGCAGCTTTGCTGGTAGGAACTGTCCCTTGCTTCTTCAAGTGGAAGGCAGTACAGGCTTGCTAGAGCAAAGACTAAACTTGAGCCACAAAAGTAAAAATCAACTGGACAAACCTTGTTAAGTATTGATGTATAAT
This sequence comes from Gambelia wislizenii, assembly GCA_030847615.1. Taxonomy (NCBI): domain Eukaryota; kingdom Metazoa; phylum Chordata; class Lepidosauria; order Squamata; family Crotaphytidae; genus Gambelia; species Gambelia wislizenii. The sequence goes on along the minus strand of JAUMIR010000002.1, from coordinate 189,692,548 downwards.
GCAAAAAAAAAAAAAATCTGTTCTGGTAACAGGGTGTTCAGTTACCTTCACTCTTTGGACAACTCTGAAACTCAGTTCAGACATACAAGAAACTGCATGCATGATGTTTGCCTGGAAAGCCATTGTGCACAAGCCACTCACTATATAACTTTGGTAACTTACATCATATGGTCATACACTTGCCAAGTATAAGGTGAACATTGCACAAACAGCTTGTTGGATAGATCCACCAATGCTGGGCAGCGCTTCCAAGTAGCTGGCTTTAAGCAGGGATACTTACATCTGTAATGGCCTTTTTGGCTTTCTCTTCAGCATTCCGTGCCTCCTGGATGGCATCATCAATCTCCCCCTGGAACTGAGCAAGATCCGTCTCCAACTTCTTTTTTGTATTGAGAAGGCTTGTGTTCTGTGGGCACATTTCACAATTTTGTTACCTCTGGTGTAATCCCACAAGCTAACCATGTGTCAGCATCAGTCCAGACTGGTGCTACACAATCAAGTGAAGAGATACGCCCTATTATATTTCTGTTGGGATAGGTCAATGGATCATGACTCAGGTTAACTAGGAAGGCTGGACAGTGACTCTGAGCCCCAGAGAATGTTGGACAACAAACTCATGGATTTTTGGCCTTCCTCTTTCAGTATGAGTTATCTCTAACTATCTGCTCTGTAAAGCCTCTTTTCTGTGACACTTCATAGCTGAGATGGTGCAGCTGATCTAAAGAGCGAATGATGGCACAGCAAGGTTTTGGCATCAGAGTTTGTGGCCATTCAGCTCTATGGTTCTGTACCTGGGAGTGCAGGAGCTGCACACGTTCACTGGCATCCGTCAGCTCTTGTTCACATACTTTACGAGCGCGCTCAGTCTGCTCCAGAGCTGCTCGCATCTCTTCCAGCTCAGTCGTCATTAGTGTATTCCTACGCTCTACCATTGCCAGCTGCTCCTTTAAGTCTTCGTTGCCTCTCAGTGCATCATCCAGATGAAGCTGGGAGTCCTGTAGTATACATAAATACTTTGCATCTCAAAGATGTCATCCTCTATCTGTGAAAAACAATAACTAAAATGGCTGATTTTTTTTAAAAAAAACCTTTTTTGAGGTTTTACAAATAAATCCTTCCAGCAAAGTCAAGCAGTTCATAATCTACTAATTATGACTCTTGCTTAAGAAGTCATTATCTTTAAAAAGCTTTGTTTAAAACCTACTAAGCATTACAGTGTTAAATATCTTCCTGGCTATTTAACACATTTTAAAATATTTTATCCGAACACTAGGTTTAGAAATGGGAACTCAAGATCCAAATTCCCAGACAAATAAAGCTTACTACATAAGCCAGTCTGTCTCAGCCTAGAGGCCTTGGATAAGCCAATCTTTCTCAGCCTAGACGACTATCATGAATAGTATTTGTATTGACTTGTTTTATTTAAAAGATTTTTAAAAATACCATCCTTCAGTACAACTATTGGGGCAACATACTATAAGGATGATAAAATATCAATATGCTATTAATGGATTGTTTGACTACTTAAGTTCCTCGGATGAAGGGTGGGGTACAGGTCCAACACCTAAGTGGAATTGTTTTAATGTGTACTTTGAACAATAGCACCTGAGAGAGCATTTTATAAACCTTAAAAGATTTTTTTTTTAAAAGCATTGGGTGGTCCAGCAAAACAGGAGTTGCCTTACCGAAACTAGGCCAAAAATATTTTCCTTTGGCAAGAGGAATCAGCCCACTTGGAGTTTGCCCAAGTCATTTTCACGCTTTTTCATTTTTCCCCAAGCAGCAGTTACTAAAAAATTTCATTGTTTATATCAATAGCAATAAGAGAACCAGACACTGACCTAATGCTATCAGGATTTTAGTATTGCCTTTACACTTCGGTCCCATACTTACAGCGACACTTTAGTTTTCCAACACCAGCAGCCCTATGGGGTGTCCACTGAATGCTTCCTTAATACCTCCCCTACGTTTTTCTCCATCCTATAAATATTTGGCTATAGCCCTGGAACTTGTCATCACTTTTCACCTCCTCACATTTCTCACATTGTTTCTTATGGCATTATTGCCAATGTGCTCCCACATCATTTCAAATAAACCATAAGAGTACAATCACACTCCCCCACCAGTGGGGGGAAGAGAGGTGGCTGAGAGATCAGATAAGGAAAAGGGAGGCAGTTTGGTAGATGGGAGGGGGAAAGTGGAAAAGAGGTTGGTCAGATTAGAGGAGGAACGGAGAGACCAGAGGCCAGAGTCAGTTCAGCAGCTGGGGAACTGCAATTGCATTCTTATTGGTGTTTAAAAAAAAAATAAAAAATTGATGGGGGAGCACAAAGGCACAATTACAACCAGTGGCATCCCTAAGGCTGGTGTCACCCCCCCTGATGGTGTTACCTGGTGTGGTTTGTCCTCTCCATACTCCCCTAGTGCCGCCACTCCTTTTTAAAAATTCATGAAATATGGGAGGGAAAAGCTGACAAAAACCTCTAGCGTTATGTGGGTTTTCTTCCACCTCCCCTTCAACAAAAATAAAGTGAAAAGGCCGCAGGCCTAGGGCACCCCCTTGAGGACCACACTCATCATGTGCCCACAACACAAGCTCCTGGAACCACCTGACACCTAAATAGGAATAAACGTGAAAGAGGAATAGAATAGTACTATAATAAAGGCTTACAAACAGATTTCCCCCCCTTTGGGGCAGAAACCCTGGAATTATAGCAGGAGAAATATGAAACAGGAGCAAGACCCCTCCTTGCCATTGTTACCTAACTTCTATTCCGCTACAAAATCCTGCTGTGAAAAAGGCCCTTATTTTTTTTTTACAAGCTGAACAAAGCTAAGATTAATGCTATCTTTTGTTGGCTCAATGACAGCTAGATGAAATTCTGACAAAGATTGAACATTGCTAAAAACCAGAAACAAGTTTACACAAAATAAGAGACAGGAAGTATATTACTCATTTTCTGCTATTTCGTTCCAGAAGACAAAATTTACAGGTTGGTGCTTAACTTTTACCATCATGGCTGAAGACTTTTAGTAAGCGCGTTCAATTTGTTGTATTTAAAAAAAAATTAAGGTTATCTTATGGCACTGCACATTCAATTTGTGTTATGTGATGAACAGTAAAACAGCAATTCCCAAACCATTTTTAGCACACCATTCATAAATTTGAATAACACGTTTGGGGAAACTGTGGTCCTCCAGATTTTGTTGGACTGTAGCCATCCTCCTCCCTGTCTATTTACCATCTTGTCTAGGACTGATGGGAGATAGTATCTAACAACACTTGCAGGGTCTCACGTTCCCCACACTATTACAGAGATTAGTAAGAACAATCCCTTTTTCTATTCAGTTACAGAATGAATCCTAGCTAATTATTACAATGCCTAAAGAATGTATATGATGAGGTTGACCTTCAGTTGTCCTTGGATGTTCCTTAAGTGTTTTTGTGTCTCTGCAGATTGGCGGTTGGCATGGCTCAGCTGGATTTCCATTTCATTCAGATCTCCTTCCATTTTTTTCTTAAGCCGCAGGGCATCATTCCTACTCCTGATTTCGGCATCCAGTGTACTCTGCATGGTATCTGCCATTCTCTGATGATTTCTCTTCAGTTGTTCAATTTCTTCATCCTTCTCTGCAACCTTCCTATCAATTTCAGACTTCAGTTGGTTCAGTTCTAGTTGGATGCGGAGGATTTTCCCCTCTTCATGTTCCAAAGAGCCCTGAGTCAATCAAACAAAATTATTTCTTTCAGTTCTGGTTTTCCATTAGAAAATATGTAAAATAATTTAAACTATGAAAACAGGCAAACTCAGAATTATAATCCTTCCTCTGCAGAGTAATATATCCTCAAAATATAATTCTTACAGAACTTTCATGGAGGATGGGTGAGACAGTCCTACTCCCTTTCTGAGTGGGAACAAGGAAATATAAGAAAAAGCCATCGACACAACTTATAAGATGGAAATCCAAAAATGTTGTGAATCATCAGGATAACGCAGAGGAAAAGAGTCAAATTAAGGCCATTCTACTACTCTGTTGAGACCACCAGCTGTCTTTATTTCATTGTCTTTCTGAACTGCTTTCATCCCAGCTGGTTTTTATAAGAATCTATAACTTTTAAATTAGTACCTTTGATTGGTTTTCCCTCCTTCCTCCTTTTCCTTTGCATCATACCCTTTAGACTACAAGTGTGGGATGAGGGACTACTTTGTTTGGGGGAGGGGTTGTTTCTTTTTCTTCATTTCAGCTGAAGAGAAGGGTCAACATCTTCAAATATATTACTAAGTACTAAAACATTAAATACTCCCCAACATTAAGTATTCCCACTCCATATGAAAATGATCTTATTCAAAATAACATCTCGAAATAACAATCCTACACCTGAATTTTTCTGAACCAAATAAACAAATACACATACAAAAACAGATTTTACAGTATATCAAAATAAAATAAATGAAAATCTGATGCCTCCACAACAGAGTGAACACTGAAAGATTCATCACAACTCCAGTGCTTCTTAGGGATTATTCAGACACCACTTGCATTAATCAACCAGGGGCTTTGTGAGTGGTTGTTACACTCCCCCCCACCCGTTATCCAAATTACATTCTACTGATTATAGGCTCCCCCACATCATTTTCTGCTTCCTCCCAGAAATTTTTGTTCCTTTTTTAAAACTGATTTTTTAAATATAAATTGACATTTTCCAGGTATACTCAAGTAGCACAGAGCAGCACATTTCGCTTCATTTGTGGTTGTCTGCTCATGATATGGATTGTGATGTTAGATCTGAGTATGTCTAATTACAGTACTTCCTTATTCCCTTCCCAATTTTGTTTCTGCTTCCAGTCCTGGCTGGCTGGGAGACTTCATTTTCTCCCTCTATTTCTCCCAGAAAGGCACCTTTTTTATTTTGGTTTTTATGTCTGGCTGAGACCTGAGTAGCCCAGTGGTGGAATATAAATGTCTGTGATTGGTGATTATTGCTCTTACTAAAAAGATAAGTTTTTAAATTAAAAATATAAAACAGAAATGAATCGTTGTAGAAAAAACAGGCAATGAGAACTACAAACTGGAAACACAACTGTATATAAGAGCAAATTTGGACTGGAGGTGAGGAGTGCACATCTACATCTAACATCACAACCCATATCACAAGCAAGGAGACCTATAAATGAACAAAAATGTGCCACTCTTATGAACGAACCACATTAGTTGAGGTTTAAAAGAAAGCCAAGTGGGAAGTGTAGACATGTTTGGAAGGGGAAGCAACAAAGTTCAGATTTATACCTCAGAGAGTGCTGCAGTACAAATCACTTACAACAGTCTTGTCTGGAAGCATCCTTGCTGATTCAGTATCCATCCTCCAGAGCCTCCCAGAAAATGCAATTAATTTTCCCACTTTGCTTTGGCTGCCCTGAGCACTTTATAACACTTTATAAAGTTAAACACTTTGGACTTTTTCGGACGTTTAAAAAGTAACGCAAGCAGCCTTGTCAGCTTGCGAGGCTGCTGCGCTGCAAAGCGTCAGTTTCGGATGACGCTCGCCCCTGCCAGTACTGTTGCGGTACCGCGGGGAGAGTTGCACGTCATATTTCCTTGATTTTTATCTCACGATCAACTTTCGAGAGTAAACATCAAGGAAATATGACGCTCAACTCTCCCCGCGGTATCGCAACAGTACCGGCAGGGGCGAGCGTCATCCAAAACTGACGCTTTGCAGCGCAGCAGCCTCGCAAGCTGACGAGGCTGCTTGCGTTATTTTTCAGCGTCCGAAAAAGTCCTTTGTAGCACTTTTTAAGTTAAAGGCTGTTCTCAGCTCAATTGTGCATTCTATTTTTAGCCAGGAGATGGCACTAAAACTCTTTCTAAGACTTCAGTTGAGTAGCTTAGGTTGCTTCAGTATGAAAGTTAATTCATGAGCTCTGACAGAACCTATCATTTCAGGCAAGAGGTTGGGTTGAATATCCATTGAAGCTGGGCTGTGTTGCTCTGTACATGGCACTGAGCTGCCTCTGGAGGGCAGGAACACTCCATTTACAGAGAGTTCCAATTAATAACATTTCTGAAGTGTCCATATTCACCTCTGCTTCTTCCAAAGCCGCTTGGAGGTCTGACTTCTCTTGTTCAATCTGCTTCTTTGCTTTCTCTACTTCATGGCTGCTTTTGCCAGCTTCAGCTATCTGCTCAGTCAGGTCAGATATTTCCTCTGAAGAAAAAAATCAAATATTTATCATTATTAATACCAGTATTAATATTCCTGGAAATGCAATGTCAAGAAAGTACAATTATATACGGACAGCATCTGGATCAGAGAGGTTCCTCAACTGACTTTAACACGTGTATATGGGTGGGGGGGAGGCACATAGGGAAGATGTGGCTTCTTCTGATGTGTTATGGCCTGGCAACATTGTACATTCTAAGATGCTAAGGACATAACTACTGGCCTATGTTATCTAAGAGAGAGTTCACGCATACATGATCATTCAACTTGGTTGAAATAACATTGTACTAGGTTAATCTAAAAATTCTGACTGTGGCATTTGGCCCTTGTTAGCCACTTTACACAAATAAGTAATCACTTAATACTAGAGTCATCAAGCAATATGTATAGATTGTCAGGTTCAGTAATAAGGGAGGGTCTCTGCACCATTGGATCGGGAGGCGCCAGATTCCTATGTAATGCTTCACAATTCTGAAGAAGAGATGTTAAAGTCTGGGCATGGGGGTGGGGTGGGGTTTAGGAAGAATGTCTCCCTTCACTGCTTCCACCCCAAACATATTTTTTTCCCCAGAGGTGGAGATGACTTCACGTCTCTGTTATGAAGCTTCAAAAGGAACAAGTACTGTCTTTAGGTCAGGAACTAGCAAGCAGAAGAAAAGTACAATATTTCTATAGATCTGTCCATACAGAATACCTGTGATGGAACAAAGACAACAGGAAGAAGAAGCTTACGTTGCAGGTTTTTGTTCTCTCGCCTGACAGTCTCGAGCTGGTCAAGCACCTCCTCATAAGCATTCTTCATTTTGAAGATTTCAGTACTCTGAGATCGTGACTCCTTCTGGGAGGACTCCAACTCAGCCTGACACTCCTGGTACTTCTGCTTCCATTCTGCTAGTACCTAAAGATGCATAGACTTATATAGCACGGAAACACAGCATAGCCAAATAAATATGTGAAGAAGGGAAGAATTGAGTGCTACCACAGAATGTTTATCTGAATTCACCTCATACAAAAAGAAACCCTGAGAGCAGTTCTCCCTTAACCCCATTGCTCTAACTGCCTTCTACCCAATAAGAACAAGCAACCTTGTCAAAGTTCCTCTGCCGTTTGTCCAGGGCTGCGCATGCTGCATTGGACCTCTCCACATCAATCATGAGGTCATCAACTTCTCCTTGTAGTCTTTGCTTGGTCTTCTCTAAAGAAGCACACTTAGAGTTGACAGCTTCAATCTGCTCTTCTGATTCTTGAAGGCGCTGAGCCAGTTTCTTCCTGAAACACAAGGAAGCCAATGCAAACTAAAGGCATCTCCCAAACAGTCATTTCTGGGAGATGACTTTGGGAAGGAATGGTCAGGCTATATGGTAGGCTCTGGGATGATGACAATGAAGAGTATGATGATGGGAGACAAAAGAAAGATGTTCACACTGCAGGCAGGCCAGACTGTGATGGTAAGAGTTTTGTATCTAGGAGCGAGACAACAACTGCTGGAGGAACAATAAATAGGGAGAAAGAACCAACAGCCAGGGAAAGCAGTGGGAGGGCCCAAGGGCAGGTTACTGGGCTGCAAAGGGCTTTGAGAACAATTTTATCATAGAATAACAGAAATTATGTGCTATCAACTATAGGGCAAAATCAGGAAGAGTTTAATGTCAAAACACAAATGATCATCCCTATAACTGGTAGATCATTTCCAGCATTCTTCTGAAATTTCTTCCCCAGTACCTACTTGGCTTCTTCTAATTCCTCAGTACGTTGAATGGCATCTGTTTCATACTTGGTTCTCCACTGGGCAACCTCACTGTTGGCTTTGGACAGGGCACGCTGGAGCTCACTCTTGGTTTCTTGCTCCTCTTCAAACTGCTCCCGGAGCAAGTCACAGTCATGGCGGGCAGATTGCAAGGCATGGGCCAGAGCGTTCTTTGCCTGAGGGTTCAGAAATTTATTGTAAAGGTGACCACACTGGTAGCATTTTTAAACTGGACATTTTATATCCTGTATGTATGATGACACATGAAGATGCCTTTTGCTTCAGGAACTGATTTGTACACCGACTTGAAAGGTTTCAGTTATGTTCATTCTTAATATCTAACCAAACATTTTTGGCATTGCTTTTTGGGAACTATTCTTTTTTACTACTTTCTTTATCCTCAATCATATCCTTACCACAGTTAATTTTATAGGGAAATCCTATGGTGTGAAAATACTGTATATTTATACAATTCACCATTATTGCAGCCTTTTCAATTGAATTGTGTTGCACTGTATTGTATATTGTAATGTATATTGTGATGTTGTACCACACCCCAATCCTGAGGGGAGAGGCAGATAATAAATAACTAAGTATTAAGTATTATTAAGTATTCAACCACAATGACAGAAATTGCAATAGCACCTGCATTATCTTCAACTATTGTATGGATTGCTCTATTCATATAATTTGTCCTTAAATTACCATCATGTGTACCATGCGTACATGCCTTTAAGTCATCTGTCAATTTATGGTGACCTTATGAATTTCATAGGGTTTGCTTAGGCAAGCAATACTTGGAAGTGGTTTGCCAATTCCTTCCTCTGAAATACAGCCTACAGCATTTGGTATTTGTTGGCAATCTTCCATCCAAGTACTAACCAGGGCTGACCCTGCTTAGCTTCCAAGATCAGACAGGATCTGGTGCCTTTAGGGTATTTAGGCCCACCATCAGCCCATATAGGCTGGAAATCAGAGCTGTGTGTGTCATTGTTTCTTTCTGATGTTGTTTAGCTGTCATGCCTATTTTAATCTGGACTGTTCATCCCTCATATATGAAACATTATATAACATGAGAAAATCACCTTGTTTTCTTCTTCCAGCTGCCTCTTGAGCTCCTCTGTCTGCTGGGTGAATGCTTGTTTACCTCTGATCAACTGAGAAATCAAAGATTCTTTCTCTTCAAGTTGTCGAGAAAATTCACCTAATGGGAAAATATCCACGAAGTCCTTCAAAGCTGTATGGTCGGAGCCACCTGTTCCCAACTCTATCGCTGATCTCAGTACAAACACTAATGTAAATAATCTCTGAATAGTAGGTATGATCAACTGAGGTCCTTGACTTTGCAAGAATTTTTCCATCTCTGTGTCACATCTTTTGAAAATAAATATTGCTATTGCTTTATATTGTTTAAATTCTCAAATAGTATGTCCTGAGATTTGGATCTTTACCAGTCTTGGTTCTCCCATTCAGTAGATACTTTTAGTGTTGCCTTACTTCTTCTCTACTCTGGAGAAAATTGGCATATTTCTTTTTTTATATATATAAAACAAGTAACAGAACAGGGGGCATGACTTCCATTTCACTGCAATCTTTTGGATCTTAAATGTATAGTTGTGTACTTACAGAGTTAACTGCATACATTTCTATTCAGAAATGTCCCACTGAGTTCAGTGGGACTTCCTTCTTGGTAAGTGCATATATGACTGAGTAAAGCTTTAAAAAACATTTTAAATTAATATCTGGGAAAACCTTGTTATGTTAGAAAACCCGGATAGGTCTGGCACAGGAATGCAGGGTCCATACCTGTACACTGTCCTGTATAGTCAGCCGCTGCTGCTGGAGTCACTCTGCAACTGGGAAGGAGGATCCTAGCATGTGATCAAGGCCACCTGCATATGGCCAGCCTTGATCACATGCTGAGGGCCTCCTTCCCAGTTTCAGAGAGTGCAATGTGCAACGGGGAGAGGCTCCTGCCAAAACTGGTCAGCATGTGAGTGCTGTGGCTGGCATGCACATGTTGAGTTCTGCCCATTTTGTCTCAGTAATGGAGCGGGGGACAGGCCAGCTCTGGGGCCAGAATACGCCGGCCAGAAGGTGACATATTCTCACTAGTGTAGTCAAGCACAAGTTGTAGTATTTGTGTCTAATTTTTCTAATCCTTAAATTATCTTGAGGAGCCCCAGCTCTGAAAAGAAAAAAATACAATTTCCAAGAACCCTTTTATTATGTCCTCAGATTTAGATAATTTCTTTACCAGTCTTGGTCCCCCCCAGTCCAGGGCATACTATCTGAGACACAGATCCAACTTTGTAGTAAGCTGCAGTAAGCAAAGATAATACAGAATGTCTGTAAAAGGCTGGTTCTTCAATACAGGTCAACCCCCATATCCACAGATTTGGTATCCATGGTTTGACTTATCCACATCCAAAAAAATATGTTCTCTCTAGGCATTTCTAGGTCTTCCAGTGCAATTCTATAGTCAACATCTGGCATTCGTCTCATTGAAAATAATAGGGTTCCCTATTATCCACAGTTTCAGGTATCCATGGGAGGTCTTGGAACATATTCCCTGCAGATATGGAGGTTGACCCATATGCAGTACGGCAGAAGTAGGGATCATTTAAGGTTTTGAGGCTCACATTCCAGAAAAAGCTACGGTCACAGGGCAGGACCAAGAAGAAAGTAGACATGGCCAAAGCAAAGTGGTGGAGCCAGATGTAATTCTTACCAATGTAAACACTCTTCCACCAAGATACAAAGCACAATTCAAGTCTATGTATGTCTGTTCAAGAGTAAACTCAGTGCAACAGCTTTCCTGCCTGCAAAGCATAGCTCAATTCTGTGTTACTCATTTCTTGCTGGCAAAGTTCATCTTAGTTCTTTCCTAGCCTCAGTTTATAATCCCCACAAGCTATATCAAGTTCATAGGCTAGGTTTTGTTTGATTATTTGGTTATTTATCCCTGTAGTACATTTTTCTCCAAATATTTCAAGGAGAATATTCCATAGTCTAATACCTGTCATACTTGATCAACTGACAAGGATTTGACAGTTCAGAGAAAGTTAAGACAGATGTATTAAAACAGATAAAATATAAATGCAAACAATGTGTCTAGAATTTCCATCTTGAGCATATTCATGGAAACACAAGGTAGAGATATTTTAAATATATAAATGTCAGGATAAATAATCATTTTTTTAGTTTGAAAGTGGCCAGACTCACCATTTTCAGTGTGCAGCCGTGCTTTGTGTGTGTTCAGATCATTGATCAGCCTCACATGCTCTTCATCTTTTGTCTTGATTTCACTGAATTGGTCTTCAAGGGCTCGGCACATCTTTTCCAGATTACTCTTTGTAAAAAATTAATTAATTAATTAAAAGGCTTCTTTTTAATTACAGGCATACCTCAGTTAACAAAACCTCTGACAAAAAAGCTCCTTTTTACAAAATCTTTTAATGCCCTAGCCCCATCTTTCCTCCATATCCTCCATCGAGCTAGAAGGTTTTTTTAGTAGCATCAGCATTAGGAAGATAATGAAGGAGGACTGAAAAATCACAGACTTTTGGTGTTGGGTTACAGCAGAGTGTCTGCAATTAACAAAGCGATAAAGCTTGAGTTGGGAAAGAATGGGATTCTGCTCTAGCCAATCCTACTGTAGCTGTGTGTGCCTGCCTGCCTGCAACAAGCAAGATAAAGAGCAGCTGCCTCCAGAATTCCTTACTGAGTATATGTGAACAATAAAATAGGCCAAAGAGGACAGGGGAGATAAAGCCTGCCTCATCAGCTCCCCCCAGAATGTTAAAGAAGCAGAGATCTGTACGTTTGGCCACAAAAATGGAAATTGTAAGAAAAGTGGAGGCTAGGGAAAGAAAAAGTCATCCCTGGATGAATTTTAAAAGAAGCTTTCAAGTAGTATCTAGAAGGCTCAAAACGTTTTTGTTTACTTATGCAAGGCATGCTTGGCTTGGTTGTTTCATTTCTCACATGCTTATTGTTTTGAATTAAAACTCAACTGAAACACATTAAACTACTCTTTTTTGTGGTACAGGAATCCATCCCTATTCTTTCAACATAATTTCTGCCTCTGGTATTCAGGAACACATCTACTTGCTTAATGGGGGTATAGCTGTAATCAAATATATATTAATGTAGAAATCTGACTCTCTACCTTGGCCTTCGAGACAGACTCCATATTGCTAGCAAGGTCATCAATCTCCATCTTCAGCTCACTCTTTTCCTTCTCCAGCTTCTGTTTGACACGCTGCAAGTTGTCAATTTGTTCCCCAAGTTCAGCTGCACTGTCTGCATGCTTCTTGCGGAGAGCAGCTGTTGTGGCTTCATGATGTAGGGTGGCCTCTTCAAGGTCCCGGCGCATTTTCTGGAATTCTGCCTCGCGCTTCTTGTTCATCTCAATCTGGGCTGCTGTTGCCCCACCAGCTTCCTCCAGGCGCTCGCTGATCTCTTCAAGTTCCCTGGAGAGGTCAGCCCGTTGCTTCTCTGCTTTGGCCCGAGATGCTCGCTCAGCCTCAATCTCTTCCTCCAGTTCTTCCATGCGGGCCTTTTGGAAATAAGATAAGCTCAGTCTATACTTGAGAGAGGCACATCTGAGAATAACAGCTCATATGTTTTTATCATTTACATGCAAATTTAATTTGTACTTTGCACTCGTCAGATTCTGTAGGTTGAGGCATCAATGTTGCAGAAATGATTACAGTATGTTAAGATATGTGGGTATACTCCAGCCAAAATATGTGTACGTGTACTCAGTTTAAAATAAACTAATGTAAACCAATTGATCTGTAAAAATTAGAATGCTTCCAATTTTGTGTGAAATACATATAATTAAAACAGTTTTAGTGTTGGAGCTTCCTTACATAGTTAAGCACTCCTTAGTAAAGAAACAATATCAGTCTATACCCAGGCACATTAGTTCTTTAAGGCCAGTGGCCTTATCTGGAGTCATATGCTAGCCTGTCAAAAGAGGTTTTGTCCAGTTTTCTCATATTTAATTTGTATGTGTTATTTATTTTGAGTAAGAGTATAGTTTTAGAATCAAAATGAATGTACTTGAGTGGGCAGCCTGACAGTACACTAAGATGTCCAGGACACAGGCATGTATTTAAGGGCTGGTCTAGACATGGGTATAAAATGTGAACTGGTGCACAGAAATGCCAATTTGTAACAGCTGTCATCTGTCTCAATGACTTTCCCCCCAAGTTTTCTGGTGTGGGAAGCTATCTGTGTTTGCTCTTCACACAGATGCAAATCAAGATGGCAGCCGCAAGTGGATTACTTGTGGTTTTGTACTCCCCAACTTGCCCCTGCCAAACAGTACAGTCCTCCGGGTGGAGCACCCCCAAGAATTTGAAAAAAAACACACAAATAAGCAGCAGGGCCTGGAAAGCCTTGCTGCCGCCTGCAGGACCCCACCCTCCAAAGTGGCGGGGAGGCTTGCTAAGCCTCCCTGCCACTGCCCACATTTTCCCCGCTCCTTCCAAAGCAGTGGGGAGGCTTGCAAAGCCTCCCTGCTACCGCCCATATCCCTCCACCCCTTCCAAAGCCTCCCCGCTGATGCCCCCCACTCCTTCCAAAGCAGTGGGGAGGCTTGCGAAGCCTCCCTGCCCCCACCCGCATCCCCCTGCCCCTTCCAAAGCCTCCCCAATGCCACCCGCCCCCTCCACCCCTTCCAAAGCCTCCCCAATGCCACCCGCCCCCTCCGCCCCTTCCAAAGTCTCCCCACTGCTGCCCACCCACCCCCGCTCCTTCCAAAGCAGCAGGGAGGCTTGCAAAGCCTCCCTGTCACTGCCTCCCTCCCTCCACCCCTTCCAAATCCTCCCCGCCACCACCTGCCCCTCCACTCCTTCCAAAGTGGCGGAGAGGCTTGCCGCCCCCCTCTGCCACTTCCAAAGCAGCAGGGAGGGCTGCAAAGCCTCCCCGCCACCACCCAATTCCTCCCGCCCCTTCCAAAGTGGCGGGGAGGTTTGAGAAGCTTCCCCACTGCTGCCCGCCCCCACTCCTTCCAAAGCACCTGTCTCCCCCTCATATCCTCTTCAGCAATGCATTGTGATGTGATTTGGTTGTCCTAACATGTGGGAGTGTGCATTTCCTCCACAGTTGTCAAAAAACAAATGAAAATCCCTGGCGGCTTTTGCCATGAACTTTGCCCGGTTTTTGCTCCCCATCCCTCCAAAAAGGACAGAATGCTTCAGGATCCCATTTGGACACATGGGATTTCCTGCGGATTCCATGAAGATTTATTTCACCGTCTGGATTACCCCTAAGAGTTACCTGTAATTCCTTGATCTTTTTCTGTAGCTGAGAGCTTTGAGCTTGTTCATCCTCTATTTTTCCTTGTAGCTGACTAATTTCAAACTCTTTCCTATGATCAAGAAAAATGCAGAGTAAGCCAAGAAATATGCAGAGTAAACCTCTTAAGGGGAGATGGTTAATTAAAAGCTAAAATGAACAAAATTAAAATTTTAGCAATGTACTTTTTAAGTTTGTCATCCATTTGTTGCTTGTCATTCTCCAGATCCATGACAGATTCTTGAGACATCTTCAAATCCCCCTCCAGCTTTCTTTTAGCTCTCTCAAGATCCATACGAAGCTTCTTTTCTTGCTCCAGGGAGCCCTCAAGCTAAAACAAAACATGGGCATCTGAACAGCTGGTACCGATATAAAGTTAGGACATTTTCAGATGATCCTTGCCGTGCAAGGATCGCCTGGGAGAGGTTCGTTGCAGCAGCGCGGCAGAGGGTCGATTTTGGACGACGCCGTGCCCGCTGTGAGATCGTCCATCCTTCTTGCGCTTAGGCTTGGAGCCTGCCATGCTATATTCAGCAAGATTTTATTCACGGAGGTTGTCCGTGAATAAAATCTTGCCGAATATAGTGCGGCAGGCTCCAAGCCTAAGTGCAAGAGGGACGGACGATCTCGCAGCAGGCACAGCGGCATCTGAAATCGACCCCCTGCCGCGCTGCTGTGACAAACCTCTCCCGGGCGATCCTTGTGCGGCAAGGATCGTCTGAAAATGTCCTTACTGTTTCAAGGAAAAACATAGTATTGAGAAGGTGTGAAATATTATGAGTTTTGAAAGGTCTCAGAAGTCCTTTAGGGCTCAAAGCAGACCCTATGCTCATGGGAGGAGAATACAGAATACTGATTGTACTTTTGCACATATGCAAAAGTTGGTGATTGTAATTCATGTTGAATTTGCTGAATCTTCAGTGTACTCGTCTTTTATACTAGATCTTCCTGGCATCAATTGTTCTCAGGAATTAAGAGGCCAGTGTGAGCACAGGGTCAAAGTGTGCTACAATCAGATTCAATTCTTATACAGTAGGACCCCTGTATCCACTGATTCAGTTATCCACAGGACACAAAACAGCACAGCACACCTACCAAAGAGCCTTCCTAAAATATACCTAGAGAGTCATTCTTTCTAGATGTTTTCTAGGTCTTCCAAGGCAAACTCTATGGTATTTTAAAACAGAAGTCCATTATTTTCAATGGCGTTTGCTGTTTTCCATGGTTTTCAGTATCCACACACACCCCTGGAACTAACCCAAAAAGCAAACCTTGATTTGACCATTTTATATAAGGGACATCATTTTACTGTATCATTGTATATAACGGGACTTGAGCATCCATGGTTTTGGTATCAACGGGGGGCTCTGGAACCAAACCACAGAGGATACCAAGGGCCCACTGTAGTAACTCAGTTATGAGTCTAGCTGAGTGGAGTCAGCCACCACTATTTTTTCTTAATAGAAGACCAGTATCCATTAATAATAGTTAAAATTGGACATCTCACTACAATCTCCTAATCATGAGGATAACTTGAATCAAAGATAATTGAGCAAAAAAAGTTTCCTGTTGCCTCCTCTCTGCAACAGCTGTTAGCACTCCTCCAAAACCTTTGGGAGGACCTCTTGAACAATGTGGGCATAGAGAAGAACCACCCAACAATGGAGAAAACTCCACCTGGTTTTGAGCAAATTTCATCTCCAGGCCCCTCCCCACAACAGCTTTTCATTTTATATTGTTTAGGAGAACCCTTGACTTTCCAGAGAGCATTTTGACATGGGTAAAGGCAGCTATAGCAGGGAGCAGGGGACAGAATACTTTCCTTCTAAGAACCTTCTTCCATTTACTATTATTAGGATCCAAGCTAATATGTGTGTGTGCTGTTGCAACAATTCGAATGAAAGGATGAAACTATAAGATTACATTGCCAACTGTTATTGACCTGGCCCAAACAAACAGAAAGGGCAGCAGTGGAACACACTATCCTTTATCTAGTAAAATGGAGCATCACATTGCATTGACCCTGTGCTCACACTGGCCTCTTAATTCCTGAGAACAGTTGATGCCAGGAAGATCTAGTATAAAAGACGAGTACACTGAAGATTCAGCAAATTCAACATGAATTACAATCAACAACTTTTGCATATGTGCAAAAGTATATAAACAGATTTCACTTCAGATGTTTTTTTCCCTCCCATCAAATTAGTCTGAAATGTTTACTCATCACTACCAATTGTCTTACATCATCCACTTGCTGTTCAAGCTTAGATTTTGTTTTGGACAGAGTGTTGACTTTGTCTTCTTCAGCCTGGAGATCATCTAAGGTCTGCTGGTGTGCCTCTTGGAGGGTTTTCTTCTCTTTGGAGAGTTTGGATATGCTTTCATCTAAAGCTGCCATTTCCTCTGTAAGATTTTTAACCTAAGAAACAATAAATGACTTAAGTGAGACCACCATCCTTCTCATAGCACAGTAGTTAGCTATACAGTACAGACTTCTTAACTTGTGAATTAATAAATAACAAAATTTGATATATTCAGTTTCTATGCATTTGTAACCCATATTGCTATAGCTATAGCTATAGGTATGGAAATGAGGCATAGAGCTCATCATATACAAATGTAATGGCCCATTGTCTATCTAGCACTGAGCTAGAGTTTAATGCTAAATGAAAGCCAACAACACGTTGCTCAACCACTTTCCAAGATATGTAAAATAAAACAATAATGATACATACTGGCGTGGGGGGGGGGAGAGAAAAAACAAAAGAACAGAAACACAAGAAAGAAAAGAAAAAGCAATCATAAGAAAAAAAGAGAGAAAAGATAGAAAAGGTAAAAGTGACTTCTGAGCTTCTCTCCAGCAGTAATTAAAACATGTAATCAGTTTATACCATGTTCATCTATCACAATAAATCCTCCTCCTCCTTTCTATAACATATAGTTGCTAATAATCAAAATCAAAACTTATGAAATTATATACATGTTTTCTACAGAAAGTCAATAAAGAGTTAGTAATCTTTATCAAATACTACTTTAAATCTTCCCCTAATTTAAACAAATTGCCCCCTCATTCTGTTTTAGCAACTATTACTCCCTTCTCTTTAATTCTTTTCAGCTGTGTCTCCTAACAGCCCACAAAAAGAAAATTGCATTCTGCTTAATCTGTCATCTTTAAGACAAATCTCAGCCTCATTGTAGTTTTCTAATTATTTTCCTTCGCTATTTCCCAAAACATGCCTTTCTCATAATAATATCTCTTGTAATTATCTAACCCTACAGCTCTCATGTAAATCAACTTTAATATGAGTTTAAATAATTTCTTAAATTTAAAAAACCAAAAACAACTTCCTTTACACTAAATCAGCATCAAGCATCAGGCAACAGAACACTGCATAGAGGAGCTTTGGGGCTTAGATAATAGCAGTATGGTTAGGGAAGTAACTTACACATCATCGAAAGGAAATGAAATCTATCACAGATTTTCATAAAATATACATATACTGATTTATATGTATACATACAAATGTAGAAAAATATTGTAGTTATTTAAGTAAAGATATAATGTGTATCATCAAGGAGGGGAACAGAAGGGAAAACTGTGTGTGTGCCAGCTCTTTTTCCTTATTATTCTTTATCTTTAAAGTAGACTCAGGGCTTGTCTGCACAGACAATTTACCCCTTCTTAGCCCTGTCTTGGAGCCCTGCAGTCCAAATGATGCAGGGCTTTTGCCCCAGCTTACCCCCAGGCAGTCCTCACAGTTCCCATGGCAAAGATGGGGCTAAGACAGGGGGGATAGGGCCAGATAAAATGTTTTAAAATAATACCCAAGAAAAACTGCTCTCACTGGCAAAAAACGGATTGGGCCCCATGTGACTGCAGGAACCCATTCCGGCACACCAGCCCATCACTTCAACTGCCCTCTGCAATTGCTCTTCCACAGCAGGAAGCAGGCCTGCAGCATGTGACCAAGGCTGGTCACATGCAGGGAGTCTTGGTTACATGTTGTGGGTCAGCTTCCTGGCTTCAGAGAGAGAGCTTCAACAATGGGCTGGCATGCCTATCTGGACTTCCTCCCATTCTGTGCAGGTAAATGGGGGAAGAACATGGTGGAGCCAGTGTATTCTGGCCCTCGTAGAAGAGCCCTCAGACTGGACAGCAATTCAAATGGAGAATTGTCCTCTGTAAAGGAGAAACCTTCCTTAATGAAACTTAAGCCAGACACAGCCAAATGCAGCTCCCTGGACTCTGAACCAGTGTAATTAGGGGAAGGCTGGAGGTTCCTAGGTTAAGTCACCTGAGTGTTCAATATTGAATAGAGTGTTCTCTATTCAAATTAATGAGGTTGTAGACCTACGTTAATTCAATAACATGTGTATCCTTATTTCATGTGTGGGCAGCAATCTAAAACAGCAATAGATTAATTAATTTTTATTTGTGCCTAGACCTGAAGAAAGGATACTGTCTTCCTTCTTTATGTAAACAACCCAATTATAAACTCTGCCTGTTAATTTCTCATTTTTTCTTTCCTGCTCATCTTCAAAGATTCAACAAAGCAAGATAAATATTTCCTCACTCTGTAAAAACTGAAACCGTGTGATTGACTGAGGATATTCCAGTCCAGTGAGCAGCACCAACTGTGAATCTAGATGCCTCAGATCCGCATTCCACAGTCTCCAATTACTGCAACATATTTATACTGATAAGTCAATAACCATTTTTAATGAATTTACTAAAGTTATTTTTGCTTTCTCTTAACCCTGTTTCTATTGATTTGAGTTTTTAAAAACATATTCTCTTATGAAAAAAACAAAACACCTGTCATAATAGTATAATACAACTTTTTAGTCTCTTCACCTTGTTTTCTGTTGCATGCTTCTCCTTCTCTACTTTGGCCAATGTTAGTTCTAAATCATCAATGTCTTTTTTCAACTCTGAGCACTCATCTTCAAGTTTCCGCTTTTTTGCTGTCAATTCAGCATTCATCTCCTCCTCATCCTCCAACCTTTCAGTCAATTCTTTTATTTTTGCTTCAAGCTGAATCTTGCTTTTGATGAGACCCTCACATCTTTCTTCAGCATCTGCTAAGCTTTCACTTTCCTGTAGTAACAAAAAAGAAAGCAAGACTTGTTTTGTTACCTGTAACAATTAGAGCTACAATATATACCACCAGTGAAGTTATTTATAATGTGGGAAAATATTTTTATTTTATTTTTATTTTATTTAGTTATTTATACCCCGCTCTTCAGCCACAAGGCTATCAGAGAGGCTTACAAATTGTTTTAAGCAATAGCTATTTACACCTCTACACTGCATTAAACAGTTTCCAATGTGTGTTAGCTAATATAAATAAATATTTATTTATTAATAATAAAATATGGCCAAATGTTCTTTTTCCTTTCCTTTCCTATTCGTCTCCTCTGTAAAATATCTATAAATGTATCGAGAACTTATTTTATGCTACAACTCATTCAATGCCAAGCAGATTTTTTTGTAGACTAAACTCTCTTACAGTCTGGACAAGTTTTCTATACATTGTATAACTTGCAACAGTGACTGGATTCATTTTTTTAAAACTGAAATGATATATCATGATCAGATCATTCAAAATATTTGTGGCTCTGTCCCACCCCTACCCCTCCAGACTCATAATCTCCAGTCCCCAGCCTAAAGTACAATGTTGCACAAGTTTTGTGTAACATTCTTCCACCTGCACTAGTTGGTTGCCTATGTTAGTGGAAATTGGCACAGGGATCAGTATTGAAGCAGTGTCTTTTGTAAAATCAGACGCAATGCATCAATATACCTGAACCCCAACAAACACCATGAAGACATTCTGTAACAGTCTTATGTGTTCAGGAAAATAACTAAAGGTAAGATATTGTTGTGAATCATGCTGCTACATTATGGAAAATTACATAATACTTTATCTAGCGATTAAGGCAGTTAGTGTTGGCCAAGTAGGAAGGTTAAGGGTGCTGTTAAGGAAGCATGAATTACTTACAGACTGAACCTGAAGCTGAAGGTCATTCTTCTCTTGCACTAGTGTCACCATTTTTTCCTCAAGTTCTTTTCGTTTTGCTTCAGACTTTGCTAGCTCTTCTTTAGTTTTCTCAAATTCTTCTTTCATGTTGGCCATCTCTTTCTCTGATTCAGCACTCCTCAGCAAAGGCTTGATCTTGAAATACAGCTTCATCCAGGGCCAGTGCTTGACATTCATAAATGAACGAACATTGTACTGGATTATATAAATGGATTCTCTGTGAATGTATTGAACGAAAGGCGCCTTAGGTGGGAAGTAGTTTCAGCTGTGCGTGTTCCAGCTCTAAATAACTAATCACCTTTTATCAAAAGGAATCTCCTATTGCCGCTACTTTCCAAATAAGAAGAAGGGTCCAGAAAAAAATCCCAAAATATCTGGATTGGACTCAGAACATAAATGACCACAAGGTTTTCAAAACCTGAGCTCAAGTGCACCTATTCATACTAAAGATGAAAAAGTGACAGTGGAGTATTTCCCACACATTTTCGCTCACATTAGTGAACAGCGGATGACATCCCACAGGCAGAGAACCATATTTACTGATAATGGCATTTTCTGATGTTAATGCCTGCAAATAACTTTGAGTGGACTGTTCTCTGGAGGTTCAGAGAGGAAATAGCTAGTTACCTTCTTGCATTCATCTTCTGAAACTCAAGCCTCATGAGGTATCCTCTGCACATGGCCTGTGTGTGGGTGATGAGGGCTACTAACTTCTCATCTCTCATTTCTTCCAGTAGCCCCAGGAGGCCAGCCTTGAAGAATACCTATGACATTTTGGTGTATTAGAAACAACATCTATCATGAAACAACCTCATAATAACAAGTGGAAAGATGAATGGTCACCTTTGATGGCTAGGGGTGTCCAAGTCAGTGGGGTGGTCATTATGCTCCAGGTTTCCATCCCAACTTTGAAGGAGTTATCCAAACTGCTGACCCCATCCTCCCCCTCCAAAAAGGTTCAGTATCTTGGATAGCTCTTTGAAAGTTCAGACTAAAACCTACAACAGATTCACTCCTCCATCAACATCGGAGAGACCAGCCACTGCTTCAAAAGGTATGTGAAGGGGGTGATCTCTGTCTCTCCATATATTTTGTTGCTGCTCCCACTGACAAGGGAAGGAAAGGTGGACAGGTGTACTGAAGGGTCAAATCATCTGAAACCAATAAAAGGAGGGCTCACTCATCAACAACCCTGACAAGATGCGGCTGTTGTATGGAAACAGAATCTTCACATGCAATGGCAGATTTCTATACCTTTGGTAATGAGGACACTTGCACAGGTAATGGGATTTTGCACTACATAAACAAATCAGGTATCCTAACTATAGAATACTTAATGCTACCTGCTTTTTTCTTGCTATTCTCAACTCAAGTACTCCCTTTAATCTTTATCTGCTGGAAATACCTGCCAAGCTCCACGCTTGTCAATACCTTAGTGTGGCCAAATCTGTATTGATTGTGATCAACATCAATGGATGAGAGAAGTTTCTCAGAAGCCTTCTTGCTGTCAATAAACTGGCCTTCAGGGATTGCAGAAGCATTTAAGATTTTATAACTGTGGTAAGAGAGGCAAAAGGAACAGAAATGTAAGAGAACATTCATCACTAGTGCAAGGCACTCAGATTTTCATGGGGAAATAAAATGCATTGTTATTGATGCTGCTGCTGCTGCAGTATTCATTTATATCCCACCTTTCTCGCAATAATGGGACTCAGGGTGGCTAACAACATATTTAAAACAATGTAAGTTAAAAGCAATGCAAAAGTAAAAATAGCAGTATAAGTATAAAAATGTTTTAAAAATTAAACAATTTATAAATTAAAACATTAAACATTAAAAATATTAAAATGCATTTTAAAAACTCTATACAGACCCTTAAATATCTTTAAAACAGCACTGTGCAGCCTTAGACACCCAACTCTTTTCAGTTTGTAAAAATCTGGTGGCACAAAAAATGTTTTGACCTGCTGCTGGAAGGAGAGCAAGGACAGAGCCATCCTGGCTTCTCTGGGGAGGGGCTTCCAAAGTCTGGGAGCAGCCACTGAGAAGGCCCTCTCCATTCTGCCCTTATTTCCACCAAACGAGCCTGAGAAGGTAGTGGGACAGAGAGAAGGGGTCCTCCAGACAACCTTAGAGCTCTACTGGGTGCATACAGGGAGATACAGTCTTCAAATAATCTGGACCCAAGCTGCATAGGGCTTTATAGGTCAAAATCAGCACTTTGAATTGTGCCTGGAAATGGACTGGCCAATGGAGCCAATGGAGCTGTTGCAACAAGGAAGTTGTGTGTTCCCAATAGCTATCCCCAGTTAACAACCTGGCTACAGCTCTTTGTGCCAACTGAAGTTTCTGAGCACTTTACAAAGGCAGCCCCACAAAAAACACATTACAGTAATCCAAATGGGATGTAACCAAGTCATGTACCACCATGGCCAGATCCAACTTCCCAAGGAATTGGTGCAGTTGGCACACTAGCTATAACTGTGCAAAAATATTCCTGGTCACTGCTGAAACCTGGGCCTCCAGGCTCAGAGCTGAATCCAGATTGCGAACCTGTTTTCAGGGAGAGTATAACTTCGGACTTTTCTGGATGCTGAAAAATAATGCAAGCAGCCTCGTCAGCTTGCGAGGCTGCTGCGCTGCAAAGCGTCAGTTTTGGATGACGCTCGCCCCTGCCGGTACTGTTGCGGTACCACAGGGAGAGTTGAGCGTCATATTTCCTTGATTTTTACTCACGAAAGTTTATTCCCAGCTTTGTCTTATGACTGACCAGGAGCAGTTCTGTCTTGTCTGGATTAAGCTTTGATTTGTCTACTTTCATCCAGTCCATTACAGCTGCCAGGCACCAGTTTAGCACAGGATCAGTTTCTTCGGACTTGGATGTAAAGGAGTAATCGAGCTGAGTATCATCAGCCTACTGGTGACACCTAATGTCAAAACTCTGGACAACTTCTCTCAGGGGCTTAATGTAGGTGTTAAATAGCATAGGGGACAAGACTGAACCCTGAGGGACTCCACAGGCCAACGGCCAAGGAGACGAGCAGAAATCCCCCAGCACCATCCTCTGAGAGTGCCCCTCCAGGAAAGCCACTGTAGAACAGTACTTCCAAACCCCACCCCAGAGAGGCGACTCAGAAGGATACCATGGTTGATGGCATTGAATACTGCCAAGAGGTCCAGCAGAATGAGACAAATCATCCCCTTCACTAGCATGAGTGTCAATTTCCCCTCAGTAATTGACTTGAAGAGATGCACACACACACACACACACACACACACATTTGCCCAGTGCTCAAAGGCAAATCATAAGTCTTTCCCCCCAGTAGAACCCTTCCTACCATTAGGATGATGCTCAGGTAGCAAGCATTCATGTTGAGATCAGCCCCATCCCTTTCATTAGAATATTTATACAGACACTTTAGGATCAGGCAATATATCACAAGAAAGCAAATCCCATGCCATTGTACCTGTGTGTGTCAAAGAGAGTCAGAGAGAAAGACAGAGAAGTGGAGGTGTGGATAAAATGGGCTTTGAGCAAGGGTGATGAGATCTGCAAACAAACTTGTCATTATGTGACTAAATTCACAGGTGCTATTATATGAACAGCATAAATAAATCTGGGTAGATTTAGGAGATTATCACACAAGGCTAGTATCTTGGGGCAATCACATTATGAAAAGAACCAGGAACATAATGCTTTGAAAAAAATTCTTATCACGCTTTTCTTCTTTCACGTGATGGCACTGCTTTGAATCCCCTGTCCTCATGTGATAAGTCTCTGCTGCAGTTCCAGCATTACAGCAGTCAGTCCATGAAAGAGCCTCTAATCTCCTCTTCTCCTGTCCTGTCCCACTCCTACTCACTATTCCAAAGCAGGCTAACTCTGTGCCTGTTGGGGCTTTTAAAATTTTTATCTTTGCTGTGTTTGCATAATTACAGCAAAACAATAAAATAAAAATATTTTTTATCATTTTTGCTATAATTACACAAACACATCAAAGATTAAAAAAAAAAAACCCACGACAACCGGCGTCTAGAATATGTCTGAATGCCATCTGCCTGTGAGTCCTACAAGACTTGATCCTCAGTCTGGCCCATTTCTACCAGGTCTAGGAGGGTAGTGGTTTGAGCATTGGCTATGACTCTGGAGACCAGGGTTTGAATTTCCGCTTGGGCACAGAAACCCACTGGGTAACCTTGGGCAAGTCACACTCTCTCAGCCTCAGAGGAAGACAAAGGCAAACTTCTTCTGAACAAATCTTACCAAGAAAACCCCATGATATGTTTGCCTTAGGGTTACCATAAATTGGAAATGATTTGAAGGCACACAAGATTGCTGCTGCTCCTGAAGGTGCATAGAGACAGTGGGAATCTTCTTTAGAATTACAGCTGGGGCAAGATTTAGCTTTGGTGAAGATTTAGCTTTAGCTGCTATTTTGATAGAGAAAGATCAGCTGGAATGAAAAAAAGCTGGTGGGTAGGGAAAAGAGGAGAACACATTGGCCCGAGAGTGAGACTAATGGATTTTGAACCTTGGCAAACCTGGGCACTTTTGCTAGTAATCCTGTGAAAAACAACACCCTTACAATGCCACTTGGAACACAACCTTTTAGTTTTGAGTAGCCTATGTTTTGTTTTGCTCCTGTTTTCAGGTGGTAAGGTACCTGAACAAACACTGTAATTTATATTTCCTAAAAGTATACTTTTATATCATACCTCATCAACAAAGTTTTCACAAACCTTTAGCTATTATTTCTATAGGTGTGAAAGCAGAGTATGACAGTAAAAGAGAAAACAGGGCTTTGGGTATTCCCAAAATAGCAATTTATCATTGTTAGAGGAAGGCATACCGTTGCTTAAAGTCAGCATAGAGAATTCTGCTGGGAAAGCCTTTTCTACAGATCCGAATACCTTCCAGCACCCCATTACATCGCAGCTGGTGCATCACCAAGTGGTGGTCCATTACACCTTTGTATCCAGAAGAGGAAAAAAGAAGAGAGACTGTCAAAATTCCACTTAGTTGTCACTCCAGGTTCTGTAATGTCTCATTCATACTGACAAACCATCATGGGTCATCTGAACAAATCATCTCACTGATTAAAAGCCAGAATGATTTTATACATTAAGTTGGGTCCTCCCAGTAGTTTCATACTATTTAGAAAATCTGTTCATTATATCAAAGCTGTACAGTATATGGATTTAGGAGGTACATATACCACTTGGGTATTTACAAAGAATGAACAGCTCCTATGCAGGGAGTCTCTAAAGCCTATTACAAGTCAGATCCTTGACTAATGGAAAATAATTCCTCCAACTACAGTCAAGTGAAAGCTCCACCACTGATGCCCTATCTATATGAGGCAAAACAAAACAAAACAAAACAAAAACCCTGGACTGCTCCACAGCTATGATTTGTCTTAATGGTGTTTTGGCCCCAAAAGCTTTGCATGCCCGCTGGTCAAGACGGCAGCTGTGAGTGATTTACTCTCATTTTTACTTGCCTTAATTTGCTGCTGCCTAACTTTAAAAAAAAAAACGCTAAAAAACTATTTTCCATCGTGCACTAGAGCAATATTTTCTTGTAGAAAAAAAGAAAAAACCCAACATCCTGTTTTCTTGCCTTAGCTCTCATTCACCAAGGTGAAAACCCAACATGGCGGCACTGGGTGCTTGCCCTGTTAGCAAGTCCCACCCCCTGCACTCATCCAACCAATCAGCTTTGCACTTCCTCTCCTATGGGAAAGCAATTCAAAGTGAATTGCTTGTCTCAATGAGCAGGAATGCACATTCCTCTCGCTGTTTTTAAAAAACTCTGGAGAAAGCAGCCAAGGCTTTTCTTTGAGAGTTTGTGATATTTTTGGGCCCCCCTCCTTCCCAATACAGAGAAACGATGTGGGATCCCATTAAGACAGGTAGGATTCTCCTCGCATTCTGTGAGGAGTATTTTCACTGTTTAGACAGCCCCACAAACAATAACTCACCGGGTGTCTTTGTTTCATTAGGGATTAGGCAGCGCACAAAGTGAGGATGAGTGCTTCTCAGATTGGTCATCAATTTATTTAAATTCTCCTGTATCCAAGGAAAAGGAATTTTTAAAAATCTTGGTAGGGTATAGATGTTTCCCTTGTTAATCCATGGGGGTGAGGATTTTTTTTTAAAAGCCTGCAGGAAATATTGTGGAGGACTTGCAAGGGATCACATCCCTGTGCTTGGTGGAGCCATCCTCTTTGTCCTTCTTCTATGCTCTTTCCTTTTTCACTTATCCCCTATTCTTTCTAATCACACCTAGTTCTCTTTCATCTGCTGTCTCCTGTTTGTGCTATTTCTTCCTGCCTGCTGCCAGGGGAGGGACAGGCTGCTCACTTGTAAGGAGCTTGCTTCTTTCCATCACTCTGTGATTTCCCCTGTCCCTCCTTCCATCCTCACCCCACCCCACTTATTTCCCCCTGTTCCTCTGGGATTGGCATTAGTCAGGAAGTTGTATATAGCTATCAGGCTAAAGACTACCTACCCCTACGCTGTATTGTAAAATAGAGGTTGGCAAAGTGCTATCCATGGGAACCATAATGCCCCAAATTACTTTCTGGATATCTTTTCCCACACCAAAAAATAAAAATAAAAATTTAGGTCCTAATGTCAAAGAAGTCCATTTCAATTTTGGATTAAAATTTGGTGCAGCCACCACCCCCACCTTGTTATTCCCCCCTCATCATCAAAACAAAACCATAAAAGAGAAATGGAAGTCCAGCCACTTCCACGTTTGATTTTTCCCACATTGGGCAGGGGTGTATGTGCCATAATGGGCTGCTGGGGGTGGAAAATTTCTGCCCTGCCCCCAAGGCTGCCAGAACGTTCCTACCTCTGTTAGAAAGAAGAAACAAGTACTGCATACCCTGAAGACAGCAGACACTGTCTGGAAGGAGCCTCCCTTCTTCTTGGCACCTTTCTTGCTACCACCACTGTCACCTTAGAATAAAACATCAAGCATGTGAGATGCTCTGTGCACACCATCTACATTTGATAAAGGAAACACACTGATGTGTTGGAGATGCCATAACCCAATCACGAATAATGCTTACATCTACATTTCCATTGGTATTTCTCTCAACAGCTGTAGCTTACTGAATGTTCCAGGTCACAAATTAAAAAAAAAGTGTTATTGAGCACTTGAGAAGGAGGGATTAAAGTTCAAAGCAGGAAATACAGGATGTAGGAAGCCAAAACTTTTCCAGACTAGTGAAAGCTAATTGAGGATAATCTCTTGCAATTATGACCCTTAGCTAGAATCATCACGCTCCTTGATGTCTTAAATAGCATGCAAACATATTCATCTTTGTAACCAGCTCTGTAAAGGAGCCAGGGTACTATATACCTTGGAGATGAGCCCCACATCAAGGTAAGCTCTGATAAGACAAGACTGATCCATGAGTTCAAAGTAAATAGGGTTGCAAAGTGAATGAGTTTTGCTACCTAAAATTACTTGGCCCAATCCATGGAAATACAGTTATATACAAGAATGTAAATCCCAGTGGGTAAAATTAATGGTGCTAGTTGTGCATGTGTATCTGCCTTCAAGTTGCCTGTTGACCTCATGAATTTCACAGGGTTTTCTTAAACAAGGAATACTCAGAGGTGGCTTTGTGAGTTCCTTCCTCTGCAATAAAGTCTACAGCACCTGGTATTCATTGGCAACCTCCTGTCCAAGTACTAACCAGAATTCACCTTGCTTAGCTTCTAAGATCAGATGGGATCTGGTGCTTTTAGGGCATTTAGGTGGCTAAGTAATAAATAAATATTGGGACACATAACAAGGCAAGATAAATAATCAAATATGAACACAAGCAATATTTGTTTGTACCTTTAAGGTTCTTATCCCATGGGTATAAGCAATCTTTCAAAGCCTCACACATTTCCCAGAGCCACAAATAAGCAAGACAAATACATAGACTTTTGCAGATTATTTATACCACACATGGAGAACTTGTGGCCCTCCCAAGTAATTTATGTCACACTGGTTGCAATGAAATATAAGCATGACTGAATCTAGATTGGGGAGTGAATTGCTTCGTTCAAAGACTCAGCAAACGATGGCAGTGAACCTGACTTGTGGTATAAACAGAGAACCAGGGTAGCTAGCTCCCATTATCAGTCTTATACAACATTTGCAAGATTATTTCCTCCAGACTTTCCCAAAAGATTCTGCTTTGTTTCTCTAGACAAGGACTTCAAGAAGCAGTATCCCAGAAGGTTCAATGTGTAGGATTACTCCTCCTCTACATAGTCTCTTCTCGTCTTGCAATTCTCCATGTTTATAGAATAGCTGAGCAGGTGATTAGTCTGTGCTATATATGTGTGTCCAGCTTTTAGGGATGTCACGTGCTGAATGAGAATGGTTCTCCCCTGAAAATTGATCTGTGCATTGCAGATGTGTCTGATACACTGAAAGATGTGTCTGAACCTCCCATGTCAAACAAGGCCCTAAGACAAGAATCACTTCTGATTTCTGGTCCAATTGGTAGAATCAGGACAGCATAACAGAGGTGACTAAGAAGGAACAGATGTTATGCAGGCCTCTGGTTTTCTGAAATTGGGCTTACCTGCTTCTGTACCCGCATAGTTGGAATAAAGGAAAGATAACAATTTAAGTGATGATTTTTGATACAGCCCCACAACTGTTTCATTCAGGGGGTCCTTGTTCTTATCCAGCCAGCCACTGATGTTGTAGTCCACAGTGCCAGCGTAATGCACTAGGGAGAAATGAGCCTCAGTCTTGCCCTTGACAGGCTTGGGTTTCTGGAAGTTGTTGCTCTTGCCGAGATGCTGGTCATAGAGCTTGTTCTTGAAAGAAGTGTCTGTTGCCTTGGGGAACATGCACTCTTCTTCTAGGATGGAGAAAATGCCCATGGGCTGGAGGGAGCAACAAGAGCAGATAGATAGAAGCAGAGATCTTATTACCAGGATATCTATAATGATAGAGCAGTGTAAAGCTACAGATTTGTTCCATAGCTGCAGTTGCATATTTTGCTACATTAGTTGCTCTGGGATAGGCACGTGGAGAATATTTACCAACCTTCTTGTTCTAAGCTGGAAAACTGTCAACTGCCTATTTTGAGATTTTTGGGCAAAAATATAGTGAAGTGTTTTGCAGAAAAAAGCTATGGTTTTGTGCCCAAAATTCTGTGCTTTGTGCAAAACACAATGATTTTAATGCAAAAAAAAAAAAAATTGCACTGAAGAGAAAATGTTTTTGGCATAAAATCCCTATTGTGAAATAATTTTTTTTTAAAGTTCTTCAAATGCAAAATAAATAAATAAATAATAAATTAATTCCATAAAAGAAACTCTTAAATATTTTCATTCATTTCATATCAACACTTTTGGTATTTTTTCCCCATTCATGTGTGTAAGGTATAAGGACTTTATCAGATGCAGCAAATATGGCATCATAAGGACGCTTAACGATTGTGAAAGGGTGTGCATACCAGATGACGTCATCCTTTCACAATAATATCTTGTCAAAAAGCCATTCTATTTTATTGATTGGCCAAGCCATCAATAGATCTCCCTGGTGCTTTGTTGCCAGCATTGTCTGCATTTGAAACCCCATGCCATTGTGCTCTCATGAATGCAGTGTGAAAGACAGAACACTTCTGGGTGAGATTGGAACAGCCAGGTAGGAGACACTTTTTTTTTTAACCTCCCCAGTTTACTTGTAATTTTTTTAGTGTGTTTTTGTGCCTGTGTGTTTCTTTTTCTTTATTTTTTAAAATTTCCCCAATTGTATTGCCACTTGATGCAGCCCTTACAGCCTTTCATGGACTTAGGTTTTTTTTAAAAAAAGTCCTTGTAAAAGGTAACGGAGTGATGGTGGTAGGGAAGCTGAAGGAAGTTGTGCCATCCTAGAATGTCTGGAGGAGCCCTTGGTCAATCATCATTCAGAGCTCTTCAATCCCTTTGCTCATTTATTCAGTCTGCTAGGTATGAGACCCCGTATGGGTACGAACTCCAGATATTAGACCATACAAAAGTCATAAAGCTCATAAAGTCATAAGGAATGTTGCTCACCTTCTCAATAAGTTCAATGCAGGCAGCCAGATCCATTCCAAAATCAATGAACTCCCAATCAATTCCTTCTTTCTTGTACTCCTCTTGCTCCAACACAAACATGTGGTGGTTGAAAAACTGTTGCAGTTTCTCATTGGTGAAGTTGATGCACAGCTGCTCTAAGCTGTTATACTTAACAAACAGAATAGAATTGTTGTATTTTCAATCATCAGGGAGATACTGGAGAGATGTTTCTTTAACAGGATTACAGTAACTTTAACTTACATCAAAGATCTCAAAGCCAGCAATGTCCAGCACCCCTATGAAGTGTTGCCTCTGCTGCTTGGTGTCCAGTTGCTGGTTGATGCGAGTGACCATCCATA
Source organism: Gambelia wislizenii (assembly GCA_030847615.1). Lineage (NCBI taxonomy): Eukaryota > Metazoa > Chordata > Lepidosauria > Squamata > Crotaphytidae > Gambelia > Gambelia wislizenii. Next base: position 189,661,801 of record JAUMIR010000002.1, on the reverse strand, counting down.
GGAACATCTTCTCATAAACAGATTTTGCAAGTGCACCCACGGAATTGTACACCTACCCAAATGACAAACAGAAATAAGTACTTTTTTTATATGCTGCACTGATAAACTGCTTTCCCTATGCAATTAACATACGGGTTTTTATAAATATGAGCCCTCTCTGTATGCTCTGGTCAATGGACAGGATCCTGCTCTCAGTGCCAATATGCTGCAACAACCTAGAAATATTTGTCACTACCACCCGTTTAATTTTCAGAAGATTATTTTGTCCTGATGGACATAGAATTGTTCTTTTTCTTATAAAGCACCATGTACATTGATGGCACTGTAGAAATATAAGATGACAATAATAATAATAGAATCATAGAACCAGAACAATTATACAACAGTATAAAAACAGCATGTATTTGTAGCAGCAGCAGGTTAAAAAAAACAAGCTGTAAAGTCTGAAGAGAAAAACTGAAACGTCTCTAGATGTCTTTGGAGGTTTTTAAACAGAGGCTGAATGGGCCATCTGTTGGGGAAACTTTGATTGTGCATTCCTGCATGGCAGGGGGTTGGACTAGATGACCCTTGTAAAATCCAACTGTATGATTTTCATGTATTGTATCATTTGGTTTTTATTGATATCTGCTGTAATTTGCTCTGACTGACATTTTGAGACAAGTGTGTGTGCATGTGCCTTCAAGTTGCCTGTTGATTTAGAGCAGCCCCATGACCAAGTAATGGAGTACAATTCACAACCAATGAATTAAAAACGTTTCAGGGAAATATTGCCCATTTAAAAACAAATATCTGCACAAAAATGCCATTGGACGGTTGCTACCTGCTGAACATTTTGTCCTTTAGTCACATATTCATTTCCAACTTTCACTCTTGGGTAACACAAGCCTTTGAGCAAATCTGCAGAGTTTAATCCCATTAAGTACCCTGCCTTGTCAGCCACTAGAGATAAGAAAACAAAACAGAAGAAATCTTAACCTGATGTTAACATAGCCCTTTGGCATTATTAACAATTGTCATCATCAGCATACAGAAACTATAAACCAAATTCATGCCATCTTCACAAAACCTTCAGACTGACTGAACTGATGATGGCCACTAAAAAAGCACACCGCTTTAAAAATTTTCATCCAATCATTGTACCTTTTTGCATACTTCCTCTCCTCTCTGGAATTTATCAGATGCAGCAAATATGGCATCATAACAACACCTAGTTAACGCAACAGGGTGCGCATATCATATAACGTCATCCTTTCACAATCATGTCTTGTCAAAAAGCTGTTCCTTGTTACTGACAGGCCAAGCCGTCAATAGATCCCTGTTCCACTTTTGTGCCGACATTGCCAGCATTTGAAACTTCATGCCATTGTGTTCATAGAACACTTTGGGGTGAGATTGTGACAGTCAGGTAGGGGACACTCTTTTTATGAACCTCCCTGGTTCATTTTAAAGTTAAAAAGTGTGTTTCTGTGCTTGTTTCTACATTTTTTGTCTTTATTTTTGTGTATTTTAAAAATTTGCTGCTCTCGTGTCTTTGTGCAAGAATCAGTGAGATCTCAAACCCAGAAGTAAACAGAGCTCCGTCTGTGCTCTGTTTATGCTAGGGCTGTCTATTGTCACTACTAAAGGTAAGGTCTGATAGGAAGGGTTCTTTTGCCAGCAGAAAAATGGTTTAAAATATGCTGCAAAAGAACGTTGGAAGACGATTGTCTGATTAAAGTCCTCTGACTCTGAAACTGCCTTGCCCTAGATTTTCGTTGGGTGTTTTTCAGGCTGTGAGGCCGTGTTCTGGAAGAGTTTATTCCTGACATTTTGCCTGCATTTGTGGCTGGCACCTTTAGTAGCATCAATAGGCAGCCCTAGCATAAACAGAGCACAGACGGAGCTCTGTTTACTTCTGGGTTCGAAACCTCACTGATTCTTGCATTCCCTGAAGATGCCAGCCACAAATGCAGGCAAAACATCAGGAATAAACTCTTCCACAACACAGCCTCACAGCTCGAAAAACACCCAAGAAAAATCTATGGATGCTGGCCATGAAAGCCTTCAACTTCACACTGCCTTGCCCTGTTTGTTGCTGTCTCCATTAAAAACATGCATGCGGCAATACCATTGGGATTATAGATAAATCTCTTCCCTGCTCCTGTTGATCGTAATTATTCATAATCTTATCCCTATAATCCCACTCTGGATTCTGTTTCTCAGTCTTGCTAAACATGATGGGATGTTGGTAGCATGGGACAGAATGTGGGGAATTGCCTTTAATGTATAATATGTTAATCCAGATACCAGAGAACGCTGGTAACAGCAGTGTGGCCAAGATTTTTGTCATAACACAGTGCACTGTATAACGTTGCACTACATAGCATTTACCTTCAGTGCCATCTGGCTCTGCCTGCTCCTCCCGCTGCTTCTGCTTGAATTTCATGTTCCCATAGTGCATCACTGCACCTGTCAGTTTGTAAATTCCTACCTTCTCCTCCGCACTGAAACCCAAGATGTCAACAGCACTCTGTGGAGAGGACAAGAATAACACAAAAACTTTAACATCCCTGCAAAGGACAGATGAGATTCTGCTAAAGTAAGAAGACCAGAGCAGATTGTTTTCTAGCCCTCTGGACCAAAATTTGAAGATGAGGAGGTTTGTTGCCTCTCTGCTTCTGCTGACCCTGTTGAAGTCTAATTTGACTGCTGGACAGCTGCAGTCATACTACATTACGTAAAAGTGCTTCCTTAGGAAAAGATATCTATACACCTTTATCAGGTGGGAAAGAAATGTGCATTCAGCGTACAATAAAATGACACACCTTCAGAGGTACTTACGTCAGTTGCTAACAGCTCTTCCGCATCATCTATGCTAGCCACAGTGAGCTCTCCCTGGCTCACATATGGGAAGTCATAGGGATTAGTGGAAATCAGCAGCAAGTCTGTAAATAAAGAACAAGATCAGCCATACTGGTTTCCTGTTCACAGACAAGGCTGAATAATGTGAATGATGGTCTAACAAGCATTTAATATGGCCTCCACTTACCAATCAACTCTGGTTTCTTATTTGACATTATCTGATAAAATATATGGTAGCTTCTTTCAGCTGAAAGCTGAAATGTTACCCTGGATTTCTCCAGAAGATCTGAGAGAATTGAAAATAAAACCAATAAGAAACATAGGGGTCATTTACACGGGCAAATATTCCTCTAAATATACCACTAAGATAGCTCATAGTTCACATGGATCGCAGCACAGCATTGCCTCATTCAGAAGGGGGGAAGGTAAAACACCCAAATATAGCGTGGCAAGGGATGTCGCTATTTTTGCAGGTATATTTGCAATGTAGCACTTTATTGGAAGTGTAAACTACCATTCTGTTAAGGGTTGCAGCAGATCTGCATTGTGATTGGTTGCTCTGATGCAAGGGGTAGGCTTAAAAGAGGGGTACTGAGTTCAGTAGCGTTCAGGAAACTTTGAAAAATTATCTCTGCTATTTTGCAAGTCTGCCAAGAAAAAGGATTCCCAAGACCTTTCAGTCATAAAGTTCCCATCTGTCAGCTCTGCTTGGGGGAGGGAGAGACAGCGAGAGAGAAAGGGGGGGGGATCAGGGAGGGAGAGTCAAAAATCCTCTGCTATTTTGCAAGTCTGTGAACCCTGACTAAACAAATCGTGCTGAAAAAACTTGTGATAGGTTCACCATAGGATCCTCGGCATGGCAGCAATGCCTTTCAGCAGAGAGATTGCTGTCCCTCTGTAGGCAGTGACTGAGTTCATTTACATGCAGATTTAGAGAGAGACAGAGACAGAGCCACTTCTTTGATCTTCCCCCCTGCTATTTGGGCAGTCTGTGAGTCTTTCTTTAGCTCAAAAATGCAGGCCTTCAAAGGAAGGTCTATGCCCTTCCCCATAAAGCCTGCCTCTGCTTGGGAGGCCATGCCCCCCACACTTTTTCAATGAAAAAATTATGAAAAAGCGTCATAATTAGAAAAAAAAATCCTGACTGGCACAGATGCGGAAAAGAATTAAAGCGCAAGTTGCCGCAATAAATCTGCCGTGTAAACCAGCCCCTAGAAGGTGTTTTCTTTATTATCATTCCTAATTGTGTCAAGATGTGGTTGCTACTCACAGGTTTCAATGTCTGCAGAGGCTAGCTTTCCCGTGGTCCCAAAATGGATTCTGATAAATTTACCCTGGGGAATTGGACAAACAGACCATTAGTATTAAATTTTCTTTTTTGAGTTACCTAAAGCACACACGCATTTAATTTATAATATGCATTTTTCCTTGAGTAAATGGCCTACACTTACAAAACGCGAAGAGTTATCATTTCTCACAGTCTTGGCATTGCCAAAGGCCTCCAGCAGAGGGTTGGCCTGGATGATTTGATCTTCCAGGGTCCCCTAATTATAACATGAGAAAATTTTTATAAATTATGTTTTACATGCATGGGAAAGTACAAATGATCATAATGGACTTAGACATTCTGTTGAACTAGGCAAAGTATTAAAATGGAATATAGTAAGGACTATTCAAAGGAAGTTTTATCTAGTAGTAGTTCTATTATATCTTCAGCAATTCCACCCCCCCCCCATAGTTACTTGCTTTTCCAGGATGACAAGAATATATGTAAGACAGCTCTGGATCATATCACGTACCTGCATTTTGCCAGGTTGTGTTTCTTTCTTCTTGTCCCCAGTAACTGCAATTGTTGCAAAATACTGAATGACACGCTTGGTGTTCACAGTCTTTCCTGCACCAGATTCTCCACTGTTGAAATTAAGTGGTACAAAGTAAATTGCGGACCCAGACCGTACGCTCCCATTCCCCTCCCTTAATGAACACACACACTACTACAAGTTGCTTTAACAATTGTATTGGGTACATGATAAACATAAAGGTTAAGTATAGGTTAATATAGAGATATTTGGCAGTAAAAGGCCACAACTTGCTAATGGCTGTAAATGGTTGGCACTACTGAATGGGTCCAGATCCCTTCATTGCCCAACCTTGTGTTGGCCAATGGACCTTGTTGGTTGCTACCGACCCACTCCTGGAGGAGAGAGCTCCTGGCCGAGCCGTCCCGCTTGACGCTGTCTCCTCCCCTGTAAACAAGCTGTTAAGCAATAAACAGGGGGGTCTCCATGAACTTGACGGAGACCCCCATTCCCCACCTACCCAGATCAGGGCCCATGCCATCCGCCTAGCAAATTGCGACAAATCATAACATAAGCATATAAACAAACATTCTAGGGAGGGTGGGTGGATCTTCGGCTCTTCTTGAGCCAACTGGCGAGCCTGCACCGGGGCGGACCAATCAGCACGAGGGAGGCTCGCCCGATTGGTGGCCTATTTTCCCGCTCCTTCCCAGCCACTATGCCCATCAGGAAGGAGAAGACAGCAATGGCGGCCCCCATGCTGGGCCATGCAGCCGCGGGGGCCACCCACCTCAGGACTAGGAAGGGGGGTGCCAGCCAGGCCACAAATGGCCCACCAACTGAGCTGGTAAGCCTCCTTAGAAAAAACAAATATTGCCTGCTTCTGCTCCATGAATCTTTAAGCACCACAGAAGCATTGCTTTCCCCCCTCCCTTCCTCCTTTCCTTTTTTGGATCAGATGAAGGTGGAATTAAGAGTGGTTTCAGGTATCACAATCACTAGTGTGTAAAGGTGCTCATGCTGCCTTTAATCGTATACCTTCAGTGATGGCATGTGACCATGGAAAGATTTTTTTCTGTATTGGGGAACTGTCATGATGACCAAGATCTTTTGATAAGATTTACTTAAAAGTCAGTGTTGTTCCCCTGTAATGTTAATTAAAAGCTTCCTGCTTGCAGCCTCTTCTGCTTCTATTGCTTCTGTTGAGCAAACTAGCAGGATTACTGATGGTTATGGTAGGAGTACATAGCAACATAAACCTCTTGAAAATTCTATCTTCATTGAACAGTATGCCTTTGTATCCTGAAAGATGTTTCCTTTGAGTTGCGGGGGGGGGAGGGGGAAGAGGTGATTCATATTAGCGAACAAGCAAGAGATGTTGCAGCAAAATGAAGAAAAGGCAAATGAGGTGAAATGTCTGAAAATAACTGCAGTTGCAAAAGCAGTAGGTTGTATTTGAGGCCCAGCTCTGCGGTGGTCTGTAGCCTGACAACAACTGAAACAGAGATTGGGGGGCCATCTGATGAAAATCCTATTTGTTGTTAGTTTTTTAAAAAGCCTATTCCCATTTTGTTTTGCAAGTTTTTCTTCCTCCCTGAGAAATAAATTCCCAATTTTTTTTACTATACTTTATAGAAAGCCGCCTACAGTATTTATAACCTTCATTCTTCTGCCTTCCCTTTTCACTTTCTCCTCCACTGATTTGTCTCAGTTTATCTTAACTCAGACAAAGCTCACTCCTGGTAAACAGGACACAATAGCTAATATCAGGTCATTTTCCTGTGAGGGGGGAGGTTTAACTATTGCTTTATTTTCATTTTCCCCTTTATTTTATACTGATATTACATATATTAAAACATGTCTCCAAGACAGGAACTGAAACTGACATGATGAGACAATCAACAGAGGCTGTTTAAACTGCAGATAAGCTGTGATCATTGTTCAGCAGAAAGCAATAAAAGGATGCAGATGCAACAAAAAGGAATGTTTTCATGGAAGATACAGTAGCCCTGAAACATCGGAATTATGTTTGATTAATCAACACAAAACAGGCTTACACTACAATTGTGTTTTAATTTTTTAGAATCAGTTTAAAGACTAGTCATATCAGTTCCAGAAAAAAACAGGGAAGACAATAACACAAAGCACTTGGAAGGCAACAAGTTGTTAACAATGTCCGAAATCTCCATTGCACAGTGAATGAACAAATAATGGCAATTACAAATTAATCTAAGTATGAAAGCTACTAATGACTGCATTGTTCTCTTTTACAGTATTAATTTATTTTGGGAAAATACTCACGTGATCAGGACTGACTGATTTTCGCGGTCTGAAAGTTTTTTAAAAAATAACAATCAGGTTTGCATTTTTAGCCCTTTTTATTTATCAGCTCATTTTTTGAATTTAAATTTTAAAATGTTTTATCAACCAATTTAAGAATTCTGCTTAGAAAGCTGCCTTATAGTGAGTCAGGTTTATCTGGGTGGTACTTCTGGGTTATATACCGGCAGATACCAAAGGTAGATGGGTAAGTGCTCTTAGGACTTTTGATGTGATCAGGATTGGTTCACAGTATTTGGCTGCTTAAGGTAAAATAAAAGATGCTGCTTATGCCAAACCCATGTACCTAAGCCTGCAAGATTGGCAGTTGAATTTCATTTCAGCACTAGCAACGAGGCAGCATCCTCTGAGGTACCACAGGATAGCAGACTAGTTTCTATCATTCAGTACCTTGTTGCCATGCCCTGTCCCCAGCATTTGCAGCCTGAAGCAGCTGCCTTACTTGACCTAATGGTAGAAACCCTGCAGGAATGTTCAAAAAGCAACATGTGTAGAAGGACTATGTCATTTTATATAGCAGGATTATTTATTTCTGTTGCTTTTAATTTTCTTTGTTTCTTTCTCTCTCTCTTTTAGGGAGTACCTAAAGCCACTCTCAGACTTCCCGTTCTTATGTGGTGTGGGAACCAGCTTTAAACAACTAGTGTTTTCACCTTTTCCTAACTATCGTGCTAAATATCACACTATGCCTCTAAACTAGCATTGCACCTGTCTGGCCTTCCTCTTATCTCCAGCAAGGTATTCTACTGTTCATGCATGGATCAGATCTAGAAAACAGTAAATAAGGACTGTAGTGGAGGTAATGGATTTAACTTACATGCCACAGATATTTCTGTGACCTAGAACTGTTATATTCTAGCTGGAGACTAATTTCTGATTACTCACCAGTTAACATGAACTGATAGGCGTTGTCAGAGATAGAAAAGATATGAGGAGGGGCCTCTTGGCGTTTTTTACCCCTGTAGCCAGACACTACTTCTGGGTTATATACCGGCAGCCACTTGTAAGGGTTGACGGTGACACAGAAGAGACCTGAGTAAGTCTATAGAAAAAGGAGATAACACATTGGCTTTTAATATATAGGATAGATATTAGATTGAAAAATCAGGGTTAAGCTTCAGATTCAGTTTCAACTCACATAGATCATCCAAGATGCATAACGCTCTTTGAGGTTATACAGGACAGCAGGTTCATGGAGATGGGTCATCATAACCATATCCTCAATTTTATCAAATTTTGGAGGATTCATAGGAAAGACTTCATCTTCCTTAACTGTTACAGTCTGAGGGGTGAGAGGATGCAGAAAATATGAACAACAACAACAACAAAAAGGAGTTTCTTGATGCAGGACAGAAATGTCCAGTTAGTAGCCTGGGGTCTGAATGCTTATGTTTTTTAGTCTACCAAAATGTTTTAAAATTGTAAGTTGGAACACCATGCTTTAATATTTATTGCGGGACTAAGGAAATTCCTTTGGTGAGTAAAAGCAACATTTTTGGTGTTTGTTCATAGCTGTTTGTAACCACTGTATTCATAGTCTCATCTATTTTGGCTGTTATTTCTTTCTTCACAGGTCCCAGCCAATCAGGGAACCTGTCATGAGCATGACTGAGTCATTTTATATCACTGGAAATCAAGAATCCAATGATAGCCTACAATAAAACCAATAATAATGTGGTACTGATTGAGACCTCTATTATCCCTGTTTCCAGATGAGAGCCTTCTTGAATCAGCAGCAAGGAAAAGAGGGTGAATAAAATGTATTTTTAAAAGTTAAGTAATATTTTAAAAGTTAAGATCAAACTTTTTGTATTTTGAAGCAATGGCAAGTTAAACCTTTCACTTCAAATAAGCAGATGAATATTTAAAAATCTGAATCTTTGGTAATAAATGGCTTTCTAGGATTTGATTTTAAAACATTATGAAAACTGCTTGAACTCTATCATGTATGTGTGTACACTGATTATGCCCTACTCAGTACTGAATTGTCTGTTGGATATAGTGAAAATAAATATTTAAAAGACTTCTATAAAATGGCAAAGACATGCTTCTTCTAACAAACACCATCATATCCCTTCCAGCGCACCTGAAAATCCACAAGACGACTCACCAAATCCCCTTCCTTCAACTCAGCACAATTGGTTTACATGTTTCTTTTAGTTTTTGTATGCATTACGTTACTGCACATATTTCCTTGTAATGCTATACATGAGCACATATGCACCACAATTATGAATTCCTTACTCTACACGGTGTCAATTGTATAATGAAGTTGGCTATTCCCAGTTTCCTGATCACTGTCTAGAGATTTGAGAGACTCCAGAGACTGCAATTGAGCAAGGATCATGCAGTGAAAGAATTAGTTTAAACTCCTACTTACACGGTCATCTTGAGTTTTGACAGTGATTTTGCCAGATTCTCTACTCTGGATTGTGCCTTTGACGTACATTTCTTTGTCATCCACCACAAAGCAGGATGATTTAGCATCAAATGGACGATTTTGGGCCTCAATCCGCTCCTTCTCTGGTTTCCGGAGATAGGGAGCCGCCTCTCCAAATACAGCCATTTCAGCATCGGATGTCATGATTATAGATTGGTTGAAATGTTTAGCAAAATATTTGGTATATAATCTCCTTCAGTCTACTAGAAATCACTGAGATAAAAGAAATATTTATCCTGCTTTTGAATTTTATTTAATTGCAACAGTAATTTTACATTGATTTAGATGGTATAATCAAGGATAGTCCATAATTTCTGTATGAAACAATCTGTAAGCATTTTGTAGCTATGATCTTCCCCTCCTCCCCGTCATTATTTCTCTTCTACCAGAGACTGGACAAAATTATGGCTAAACTTTGGATGTGGCTGTTCTAAATAGATTACAACCAAGCCATTCTCTAAGTTGGAAAAAAAAAACCCAAGATGTCCTTCTTACAATAGTTCTTTTCTTATTCATTTTGCCTTCAACAGTGAGCTGTATTCTTCATTTCTCATTGTATAACCAAAATATAGTATATGTTTTAAGAATTCTCAAAATTGATTTTGGGTTTTTGTTGCTTATTACATGTATCGTTGTCAAAAAGCTATTCTACACCATATCTATTTTTTTTATTATTTCTTGTATGTCAGTTCTGTTCTGATACTGAAAATCCATTTCTGACTGAGCATGTGAGTAGTCACAGGCACCTTGTTCCACAATTTTGTGTCTGCCTTTTTGAGCACTACTTTGCTCCTGGATCCAATATGTGGATTTTGGAATTCACTTAAAATCAGACCAACCTGAACTAGATTATAATAGTTGGACTAAAAAACACATAAGAAACATTACATTCTGCTTTATATCACTTGATACAGATAATTTTTTTATGCCCAACCAAAAAGAAGGGGAGGAAATGAATTTCCTTGGATGGTAGAATCATAGAGCTGAAAGGGTCATCTAGTCCAGTCCTCTGTCATACAGAAATTCACAGCTAAAGAACTACTAAAAGATGGATGTCCACTCTGTGTTTAAAGACCTTCAAAGAAGATGAGTCACCCACCCTCTGTGGCAGTCTATTCCACTGCTAAATAATTCTTACTATAAAGAATTTCTTCCTAATGTTTAGGTGCAAACCTCTTTTATTGCAATTTGACACATTTAGGTACCAGCCGTCACATTGTCATTCTATAATTCACACATATCCTACACTTGCACTGTTCATTAGACAAAATAAGTTCATGCTGATGTTGCCCTTCTGTCAGTGGTCATTCCTTCCAAGCATCATTTCAATAAGGATGGAAAACACCTTTCATCAAAATATTTCTTTACTAGATCTGATCATATCATATGATGTGGGTAATGTTAAAGTGAACTGTAGAATGAGAATATAAAGACTAGTACATACATATGTGAAACTACATTAAACTGGAAGGCTTATTGCACACTGAAGTAAAGCGGCAGGGCAGCCAGAAGATTCCACGTTCCATGTTGCTTTACCGCGCAACATCATCATTCTTCTGGTGTTCTGTCATTCCAGTTCCATGGGAGATGGAAGTCTTAAGACGTGGTTTTACCTCTGTCTCCCATGGGACCAGAACGGCAGAACACTGGAAGAATGTAGACGTCATGTGGTAAAGCAGCATGTAAGTAGAACCTTTAGGCTACCCCACCACTTTACTTCAGTGTACAATAAGCCATCAGGCCATTAGTCCATCAAGGCCAATACTTTCTACTGTAACTGGCTGCAGCTTGCCAAATATGTAGGCAGAGGTCCTTCCCTACCAGCTATCTGAGATTCCTGCTTTTTAAAAAGGTACCAGGGATTAATCTGAGACCTTCCGTGTACAAGGTAGGTTGTCTACCACTGATCTACTGAACAGGCTTAGCTAACTGTGGACTTGTCTTTCAATGGAGTGCTTGAAGAGTCAGAGATATCAGACACAGGGCAGTAGTGCACACTGTAGCAGATAAAAATATCTTTATTATTTGTGTGGCAAACCACATGAATGCTGATTTTTTTAAAAAAATTGTTCTTACCGTCAATTATGAAGAAAGTAGATCTGTATCTTTTAAAATGTGAATTGGAAAAAGAAGTATTAGTCAGAAAGAGAACATGTTTGGCATATAGCTGACTGTAAATAACACAACTGAATACAGCAGGGGAATGCATAATAATAAATTTGTATTGAAAGTTCCACTTCTATTATTTGTAATTCCTCATCTACAAGCAGTTTCTAAACTTTTGTAGAATACCCTTGCCGTTCATTCTAAATACAGATACAATTCCAAAAGATTTTGTGTTTTTCCCCATTTCTGAACATGCTTTCCAGAAATGATTCCAACATATAAATTACATATAACTGCATATATATTAGTTTTATGAATAGTATTTTCTTTGCTTTGGAAAAACTTAATGGAAGTTAGCCATATTAATCTTTTGCAGCAAAAACAGGTTTTGTGGCATCTTAAAAACCTAACAAGATTTAACACAAGCTTTTGCAGGCTGTAGCCCAAATTTCATCGGATGAAGCGAACCACAGTTCATGAAAGCCAATGCTGAATAAGACTTGTTAGTCTTCAAAGTGCTGTTTGTCTGTTTTACTGTGACTCTGGGAGATGATAAACCTGGCATTGATAAAAACATACCTAGCATGTATGCCAATACATTTTGGTTCCTGCCACAGTAACCACATCATTGTACTTTGTATAAATATTTTGATATTTGGCAATTACTGTACTGAACTAATGTTAACCCATGTAAAACATATCCAGAGAAGCATTAAGGGGAAGTAGCATAGGGTATCACTGCCTTGAGTAATGGCAAAAGTACAGGTTCCCAAAGAACATAGCAAGGGACTGTAACTTACCTTGAGATACTGAGAAAGTGAAGAAACAAGGGGCCTTGGGCCTTGGAGACTTTATACACAACCATCTGCCAACGCAGCATTCTAAGCCTCTATTTTTGGTGAATTAATAATTTATACTTTAGTTGCAAATGTGTTGAAGGCCTGATCTCATATGCTCTTTCTGTTAATTAAGCAGAGACATGATTAGCTGAAGGTTATAAGGAGTCAGCTGGCCAGAGACATCTCTTCCTCCTCTGTCATACACCTGATATCACTCTCTGCCAGCTTCAATACATTATGCAGAAACAGGAAGCTTCAGGGAGTCTGTGGTGAAATCTCAAATAAGGAAAAAGTGTCCATTGCTATGGAAGATCACTCAAGTCAAGGAATTACATAAACAGAATAATTGGTTTAATTTCATACTAAATTAACAGTATCTACCATTATCTACACCAGCATGGTGTAGTGGTTTGAGCATTGCACAACTCTGGAGACCAGGATTCAAATCCCCACTCAAACAATGAAAACCCACTGGGTGACCTTAGGCAAGTCACACCCTCTCAACCTCAGAGGAAGGCAATGGCAAACCTTCTCTGAACAAATCTTGCCAAGAAAACCATGTGATAGGGTTGCCTTAGGACACCCTTTCACAACCTTTTACCCTGGTGGAACCCTTTAAACAATTTTCAGGTCTCAAGGAACCCCTGCCTAAAAATTATTATGTCTACAGCTCACAAATGTTTACTTTTTTCAATCGCAATGTCTTGCAGAACCCGTAGCAACATCTTATGGAACTCTAGGGTTCCAGGGACCCCTGGTTGAGAAACCCTGCATTAGAGTCACCATAAGTCAGAAAGGACTTGAAGGCACACAACAACAAACCAAATAAAAATATAGAGCCAATGTGGCATAGTGGTTTCAGTGATGGACTATGATTCTGCAAGACCAGGGTTTGAATCCTCACTCAGTCATGAAAACCCACTGGTTGATCTTGGGCAGGTCACACTAACTGTCTCTGAGGAAGAATGAGACAACCCCTGCTCCTGAATAAATCTTACCAAGAAACCCCCCATGATAGGGGGTTTCCTTACGGTCGCCATCAGTCAGAAACAACTTGAAGGCACACAGCAGCAACAGCAACAACAAACCTATCAAAAACAGAGAACAAACAAATCCTCTAAAATGTGGAACCCAGTTAACTGCATGGAGAGGAAGAAAATTTACTATTTTAGAAAATAATCTTATACAAGCATAAAATCAAGATTATATGCAATTGACATTTTAAGCACATTACTGAGCTTGGCAATAAGAAATCAGGATTGGTAGATATTGTCTACCAGGCTATGAGAGGTTTGGACTCTAAATCTGAAACTTCAGGGTGAACGTGCAGCATCACTAGAATTAGCAGCCACCTTCTTTCACAAACAAGTGTTACTATTTCTCTGTTACTGTCAGCTGTCAGTTCATTTCCTCAAGGTTAAACCACTCAAAGTTTCCACATACTTACTCCTTCAGAACCAAACAAGTGAAACTCATTTCATGTCTTGTGAGAGGAATGCTTTCCAAACTTGTTAACACTGAGATTGCATTAGAAGACATGTTCTTATTCCAAGCTGGTAATATTATTAGAGCTCAATAAAAGAATGCAGAGCTTATTTCCTTCTAAATGCAGATATGTATAGTTGCTGGTGAAGTTTGTGTATTGATGGAAATCATTTATTTATTTATTTATTTATTATTTATACCCCGCTCTTCAGCCACAAAGGTTATCAGAACGGCTTACAAATTGTTTTTAAGCAATAGAAATTTACACATCTACACTGCATTAAACAGTTTCTAATGTGTGTTAGCTAATTGCTCCCACAAGCTGGGTACTCATTTACCGACCTACAAAAGGATGGAAGGTTGAGTGAAGCTTGGAGCCCTCTGGAATTGAACTTGCAATATGGCGACTTGCAGTACTGGCATTTAACCACTGCGCCACCAGGGCTCCATAAATGAACATCACAAGCATGCCCTCCAACAATGCTGCACAGGAGTTGCTGCAGGCAGGATGGTGCACAAGTAATGCAAGCTGCCTTACAGAAACTAAGAGAAACAGCAGCCATGAACAGATTAGAAGGGAAAGAATAAGCAGTCCCCTTCCAAGTGTAGAAGAAATGAGGTAGCATGGTAAGAAGAAACCTGGAGCTCATCCACACAATGAAAAAAATCCTCAAAGAATTCGCTAAGAATGCTAATGGTCCTCACGGGCAATGGCCCACGTTCACCATATTCAGAAGCAGGGAGGCTGAAAACTCCACATAGTCCATGATAACTGCTTTCACTGTTTTCCCCAATCTTTTTGAAAAAGTGCGCAAACCAATTCACAAAAGGAGACAATAGGTCATGTGTATAACCAGTTTGTGAAAGGGGTGGTTTTGAAGGCTTCCCACCATCCCCGCTGGGATCGGGCTGCTCTAAGTGGCTTTTGGGGTAGCTTTGGAGGCTTCCCCCCTGGGATTGGGGTGCTCTGAGTGGCTGCTGGGGCAGCGCCTTGGGAACCCATTTCTGACCACCCCCCTCCATCAGGGCCATTGGATGTGTGAACTGCAAAATCACTCCTTTTTCAATTCAACCAATTTCGAACAAAATCATGGGAACAAATAGGCACTGGAACAAAAGGGAGGTAATGTGATATTTTCCGGACTTAATTCTCCCGTCTAGCTGACCCCCATGGGAGTGATAACTTGACTAGCGCACCAGAATTATTAATTGCAGTCTGTCTTATGTACATGAAGTTAGAATTTCATTGTAAAAATCCAAAGCAGGAGGGGGGGACAGAGTTTGAAATATATTTTTTTCATAAAACAAATTGTTCCCAATGCTCATTAGAGTACTTCAAAAGTAATTTTAAAAAGTTGTTGCTTTGCTTGTGTCCACTGTGTCTTACCTTTTGTGACCCAAAAAAGAAAAACCCTTAGAATTCAGAAGACAATCACACAGATATTGAAAAATGGCTATAAAAGTGTTTCTAAAATGCCTTCATAAAGGCCAATAAAAAACTTGTGTTGAGTGACACAGCACAACTCTTGGAGCCCAAAGAGAATTCCAGTACACTGAAGATTAAAAATATACCCCATGTTCGCAGGAAAGTTTGTGGCTGCAGAATCAAGGGTATTCCACAACACCAATACATCCAGAGATTTACCACACCAAGCTTCCAATAAGTGTTCATGCCATTTCTTAAGGAAACGAATATGTTCCTTGATGCAAACAAACATTATCAAACGCTATGCCAAATCCCATTTTAAAAATTGTTGGATAACTTGTGGTACTGCTACAAGGGCACCACACTAGCCCTTTCCCCTCTGCCCCCATGTGTATCACTCCTCCTCCCTCAACAAATTGTCATTTCCATTTTCAATAAGGCACATGCACCCTTTAAAAAAAAAATCAGCACAATTTCACAGTCTCACAATCTTTTTAGTGCATGCTTATTCAGGGATGTCACAGAGCTACCTGACAACCGCCTATCAACATTATCCAAAATTGGGCACCTGTTTAAAAATGCATGCACAATGTACCCTAAACACTGAATGTACTATGAAATGGTGGTTCCTATCATTGCTAAACTCTCACCAAACAGTAGGTTACATGCCACATGCTGCCACATATGTTTTCCCCTTTTTACTTGGAAAGTAAGTCTCCCTGTAAAATCATTCTCCACTTGGCACCTAGTAGGCTGCAGGTTCTCCGTTTCCGAAGAAGATTGGGACCTCCCTCCCACAGCAGAAAAGTGAAGAGTTTCTCTCCCTTCCTCAGGAGTAAGCCTCTACTGAACTCAATAGGTACTTACTCCCGAGGTGCATACCTACAGACAAAATGTCGAGGTGGGAGGGGGGTGATTCATTGATTGATTGACAAATACTTGTGATTTTTTATTTTTAATTTCAAGGGGACAAAACCCAGCTTAACCCAACGTGCGGAAAAAGCATTGGAGTGCACCTAGCTGTGCTTACTCAAGAGTAAACTCCGCCAGGCTTAAAGGGGCTTATTTTTGAGTAAAACAGCATGGGAAAGGAGAGAAAGAGAAGGGCCAGAAGTCTTCCACCCGCTAAGACACATCCCTGATTTATTTATTTTTGTAAAAAACAAACAAACAAACAAACAAACATCAATTTAAAACATAGCAGAAGTAAGAAAGGTTTTGAGAAATTCTCCCCCCTAAAACCAAAGCTTTTCTTTCCCCCTTTTGGTCACAAAGAGCTCCAGATATAGCTTTCTTTGCTCATCAACTCTACGGGCTACAAGCATTACATAAAAATACTCATCCCTGCAATGGTGTCAGGCAGAAATGGTGCCAACACCCTCCCCACATGCCAAATCACACACACACACCCTGAAAAAAAACCCATACACAACCCTCTCCCCCATGTTTGTTTTAAATAAAAAAGGGATGAGTATTTAAGTCTGCCCTGAAACAGCTTGAGGCTGAGTTTTGAATCCAAATAAACTCTGGGAAAGGGGGGGGGGAGTAGCTGAGGGACACTGGTGAGCTCTTCTGATAAGCCAGAAGTCGAATGGGACAAAGAAGTATAGGTAAACACTGGCGAAAACTGGAGGATGGCCCAATACATGCCCACTCTGTCACATGTTCTTTTCCGATCGCGCAACGATGTTAATGCACAAGAAAGTATGGTGGTTTCACAGTGCTACTGATTTCATTCATGGGGATTTGCTGTGAATGAAAAGCAGCACTACAAAGACACCCTACAGCTGAATCAGCAACAAAAGGGAGGTTGCGTCCTGCAATCGGGAAGAATGCATTCGCATAATCATAACTAATGGAAAGTGCAACAAAACCCTGTGTAGTAAACCTCTCAGAGCAAGAATATACATGTTCATGTGAAATAGAACTAAGGGTGGCCAGAAGGTTCCATGATAGGGATGTGATTAATCTTCTCTGGATTTTATTCTAGATTGTAAAGGAGCTATCTAAGGTGCTCTATCCTAGCCCAAAAATAAATTTAGCACCTTTAGATTCACTGCACCAGTGACATGGAAGTCTCCAGCCAACCTGTGCGGAGGAATTATTCTGAACTTTCCTCTTTTCTTTTCTTTACAAAAAAATTGTAAACACAGTTTCTGTACAGTGGGCCCTGGGTTCAATGTATGCAGATTTGAGCATCCACGGATTGTCACTGCATACTTAAAATGGTGGCACCCACACTTAAAATGGCAGTGCCCATACCTACAATGCCTTATTCCAAAAAATGGCAGTGTACATAACTAAAATGGCGGCACCCGCTGATTAATATGGGACTCAACCATCTGCATTTTTTGCGATCCAGGTGTGTGTGTGTCCAGAACCAAACCTCCATGGATACAGAGGGCCCACTGTATTTTAAAAACATAGTTGGCCTTCCATATCCACTGGTTATGCATCCACAGATTCTACCACCCACAGCTTGAAAATATAAAGAAAAAATTCTAAAATGTTGATGTTGTTTTTGCCATTTTGACACCATCTCACCACGCCACTATATATAATGGGACTTGAGGGTCCACTGTACTACTATATTTGGCTGTTTATTAAAAAAAGTATATATGACAAATGGCTGATATTTGGCAATATTCTTTACAACTTTTCATTGCAAAGTGCCTACCTTGTTCTGTGTGAATTCTGCAACACATGTGAGCAAATGCCAGAGAAGGCAGAGCACTCTGGGCTTGTCTATACAGGCCAAAAAAATTGTTCTCACATTGTACCAAGGGCTGGTAGAACACACACTATTCTCCAGGATTCAGTCTGAATACAGTTCTTTTTGGCACCTGAGGGCTTATTACACGAGGCTTTATTCCAGAATTACATAAGTGTATTAGCAAATTTGGCCAGACATGGCATTGTCTCTATCCTGTTGCTAGTTTGCATTCCAGGCATTTTGATAGTGCATCTCTTCATTGACAGGGAAAACTCGTCAATGGCTCTCAGTATTGCCACCATGCCAATATTCCCCTTCATGTGATAAGTCTCTTCCATGGGAGTAGTGGTATGATGGAAGCCACGTGGCATGAGAGGGTGTGATCTCTCTCTCCCCTCCCCCTCATTATTCCTAAGCTGGTGAAGGCTGGGGTTTTTTTTTCAATGCCTGTTATTTCCTTTTTCTTTTTGCTGTGATTTCACAATTATGGGTATACAATAAAATTAAAAACAAATTTCTATCATTTCTCCACATTGTAGAGCACAATTGCAGAAGAAACAAAAATAAAAAAGAAAAGCCCACATGCACTGTAGGTGGGGTTATGGATCCAGTGAGGAAGGACAGATGATTGGCAAAGCAACATAATGACAGTGTACTTACATGATTGAAGAGACAGTGTGATAATAAATTATTTCAAACAGGTATGTTCCCATTTGCTTCGCCAATGCCATTGTTGTGAGAAAGATAAAGAAGATTCAGACAGAGGAAAAAAACCCCGCGGAGGTCAGGAGAGAAACGGGGCTGTTCCGCTTCCTGCGCTCCATTTCACACACCCCGTCCTTCTCGCGACCTCTGTTCATTCTCCCTCCGTCCTGCTTTCATTTTCCTTCTGCTATTTTTTACTAATGGAAGTTTCTGTTAGTAAAAAATAGCAGAAAATGGCTATTTTCCTGTTGACTTAATGGCGACCCCATGAATTTCATAGGATATTCTTAGGCAAGGAATACTCAGAGGTGATTTTGCCAGTTCTTTCCACTGAAATATAGCAAACAGCAGCTGGTATTAATTGGTAGTCTTCCATCCAAGTACTAACTCTGCTTAGCTTCCAAGATCAGATGGGATCTTGTGCCTTGAGGGTATTTGGGCCACAACGAGATGACTATCTGAAAAAGATTCCAAATCTTATATCTAAGGACAGGTGAGAATTTTGTTAGGTTCATTTAGGGGGGAAACCTAGGGCTTGTCTATATGAGAGGGAAAATGTGGATTGATGCACACTAACACCAATTCAAAGCCACTTCAATTTGTCTTAACTTTTTTTGGCAAGATTGCAGGCACGCAAAGCTATTTGCTTTTGCTGTTACAACGGGCATGCCTATAATCAAGATGGTGGGCGCCAGTGAATTACTTGCCTTTTTTCCCCCCCACTAGTTGCCACTGCTGAACAGTATAACTTTTTAAAGAATACCTAAGGTATGAAAGTGTGATATTCTGCCTAAATCAATAGAAAAAAAAGAAGAAAAACCTGTTTCGTCACCACAGCACACAATCACTATGGCAAAAATCCAATATGGCAGTTCTGGGAGCTTGCCATGTTAGCAAGCTCTTCCCCCTGAACACATCCGAGCAATCAGCTTTCCACTTACACTTATATTGGTAATGTGAATGAATGCAAATTAGTTGTCCCAACAATCAGGAATGCGCATTCCCCACAGAGCGTTTTAAAAACTTCAGGAAAAGCCATGGCATTTCCTTCAGAGTTTTTGGTGGATTTGGCCCCCCTCCTTCTGAATATGGTGGACTGATGTGGGATGGCATTGAGACAAACTGTATTCTCCTTAAAATTCTATGAGGAATATTTTCACCGTTTAGACAACCCCTAAACAATTGAACATTTTTTTCACAAACAGGAGGGGGGAAATCTTCATTACACAGCACAAACTGGAACTCATTGTCACAAGATGTAGTTATGTCTATCAGTTTGGATAGCTTTGAAAGGGAACTACAGTTGTCCCTCCATATCCACGGAATTAAGTATTCATGGCTTGAAAATATTCTTAAAAAAATAATAATCTAAAAAGCAAACTCTGATTTTGCCATCTTATATAAGGGACACCATTTTGCTATGCTATTGCATATCCTACGACTCCTCGAGCGCTTTCATCAGCGCTGTCTACGCACAATCCTAAATATACACTGGACTGACTATGTGACGAATGTTGCTGTCCTTGAGCAAGCAGGGATCACCAGCATTGAGGCCATGATATTGAGAACACAGCTGCGCTGGGCAGGGCACGTTTCTAGGATGGAGGACCATCGCCTCCCAAAAATACTACTCTACGGTGAACTCGCCACGGGTCAGCGTAAGAGGGGCGCTCCAAAAAAGCGATACAAAGACTCCCTGAAACAACATCTCAGGCTTGGCCAAATTGATCACCAACAGTGGTCCGCCCTGGCCTCACATCGGGAGGCATGGAGACGCACTATCCGCAATGCTGCAGCCTTATTTGAGAACTCACAACGAACAAGTCTTGTAGAGAAACGACAACGCAGAAAGAATCACAACCCAAAAACATCACCCAAGGAGACCTTCTGCTGTGCTTTTTGCAACCGGACTTGTTTATCTCGGATTGGCCTTTTTAGTCATCAGCGCGCTTGCAGAAAGTGCGGGATGAGTCCTTCCTGAATCTTCGTTTGCGAAGAAAAGCCAGAGAGAGGGGGGAGAGAGCATATAATGGAACTTGAGTATTCACGGATTTTGGTATCCACAGGGGGGTCTGGAACCAAACCCCAGCAAATATGAAGGGGCAACTGTAGATAAATTAATGGGGAATGGGGCTATCACTCTCTACCAGTCAGGATGGCTATATATCTCCTCCAGTATCAGAGATGGTATGCTTCTGTGTATCTGTTGCTGCAGAGTACAAGATGGAGGTTGCAATTACAGTACACTCATATCTTGCAGGGGGGCTCATCACAGGTAACTGGTTGGTCATTGTAGAAAAAGAATGCAGGAATAGGTAGGCCTTTGGTCTGATGCAGCACTTCCCTTCATATGTTCTTCTTGTTGTTGTGTGCCTTCAAGTCATTTCTGAGTTATGTTGACCCTAAGGCGAACTTATCATGGGGTTTTCCTGGCAAGATTTGTTCAGAAGGGTTTTGCCTTTGCCCTCTTCTGAGGATGAGAGAGTATGAGTTCCCCAAAGTCATCCAGTGGATTTCCATGGCTGCTTGGGGATTCAAACTCTGGTCTCCAGAGTTGTAGTCCAATACTCAAAAACCACTACACCATGCTGACTTTCTCTTATGTTCTTACCTATGAATTATTGTTATATTGCAAATATTATTTATTTCAATTCCTGCATCTTTCCCAATAATTACTGCTGTAATCTCCTCAAATATTTCCATCACAATACTCTAAATGGCAAAATCTGCAACAAAGATTGTCCGCTGGTTTCCTGTTTGATAAAAGGACTTTGCCCATCATTGAATCCATTAGGAAAATGTTGTACCTGTGAAGTTTTTGCCTGCTGTACAACTTATTATGCATGTGAAGCCCCGTCAGAGGAAAAAATGACTAGATTACAAATTATGTTAATTTGGGCATATGTACACATAATTTTATATTGATTTTATCCCTGTGCAACTGCCATGAGCTGACATTTGATAAAGCTGCTAAGACTTCTGCCAGCAATCTACCTCTCTTTGGAGATTATCAGACACGTCAAAAGTGGTATTACAGAAACACCAGATCGCCAAAGGGCTCCCTTATCAGACAACGTTGTCCCCCCTCGTTTTGCACCCATTCTGCTGCTGTTCTGCAGGCACTGCTTTTTTATTGATGGAAGAAGATGTCAATAGATCCCCCATTCTGTTCCTGTCACAGATTTTCCTGTATGTGACAAAGTGCCCCATTTCACTGATGAGATCCCAGTGTCAATGGGAGAGCCCTGCTAGAACACTTCAGGCGAGATCGGGACATCCCAGGTAAGTGACACACTTTTTATGATCCTCTGTGGGTTACTTGTACTTTATAAAGTGTGCTTTTGTGCTTGCTGTCACTTTTTTGGTGTTCTTTTCCTTTTTGAATTTCCCACACTTGTGTCTTCTCACGAGAATCTGTAGGATTTCAATCCAGGAAGAGAATGGAGCCCTGTTACAGCTCCATTCGCTCCTGGGCTGCCAGAACGATGGGAGAGGAGGTAAGTGCTGTAGGAATGGTGATTGTAGCGGGCCAGGGACGAGACAGGAGTGGGAGTGGAGATAATGAGACAGGAATGCTTTTTGCACTCCTGTCTGATAATCTCCTTTGTCTCCCTCATTAAATTACAGTTTAACAAGTTTTGCAAGGAAAGTGAAGTGTAGATAGCCCTCATAATCCAGATACATCTTGAACCTCCTTTGTTATCTTGAACCTCCTTTGTTGAACATTCTCCTCATTTAATATTTGGCTTTCTTTTCAGGGGCTGATAATGCCATATTAACATAGGGGCTTATCACACAAGGGAAGGGAAATGGAAATGAAGCCCGAGAGTAACATGTCTCACTATGCCTTACTGCATGACGTTAGTGTGTTTCAGCTGTTCTCCTGTTCTGGTCCCATGGGAGACGGTGGTAATGGTGGGTCATTTCTCCACTTAGCAAAAAGACAAGCATTTACCACTGTCTCCCACGGGAGTGGAATGAGAGAACAGCTGAAATATGCTGAAGTTGTGCAGTAAGACAAGGTGGACAGCACTATTATTAGGGTGCACTACTGCTTCCTTCCCTCATGCGATAAGCTCCAAACTTGCTTAGAGCAAGTCATTGAAATAAAAAAACACAAAAGTCTAACAATCAAATGAGAGAAAGGACTTTATCATACCAACCTCCATAAAATTTCTTTTGCCAGCATATTTTAAAACGTTTTTATGCTGGCAAAAAACCCAAAACCCTACCAGACTTACCTGTCAGAGGCCTCCCTGGCAGTAATGGAGCATGAATGGAGCTCCGTTTACTTCCGGATTCCAAATCTCCGCAATTCGCACAAGAAGATGCAAGTGTGGGAAATTTTAAAAATACATCAAAAAATAAACCACAAAAGTACACATAAGCGCAGAAACATACTCACAAAGTCCTAAGTACACAGGTTGTGTGTGTCATAAAAAAAGTGTCCCCTATCTGGCTGTCACAATGTCACCCAGAAGTGTTTGCCCATTGATGCTGTATTTACGAGATTAAAATGGCACAAAGTTTCAAACACTGGTAATGCTAGCAACAAAATGCCACGGCAAAGCTATTGATGGCTTGGGTTGTCAATAAAAAATAATGGCTTTTTAACAATATATGATCACAAAAGGACAATGTTGTCTGGTATGCATGCCCTTTTGCAGTCATTAGGTGTCCTTATGACACTGTACTTGCCTGGTCTGATAAGGTCTTAAGGAAAGAGGGAAAGAGAGAAAATCTCTGGAAAACCTACAGGAGCTACTCTGAAGCAGCCTGCAGTGCAGGGTTGGCAAGACCAACCGTGCAGTTAAAATAGAAAACTTTTCTGGGCAGCAATCTCACTCTGAGATTCCTCCACTTGCCCCAAGACCTTGAGAAGCGGGCCCACACCCTGAGATCTGGAAACTCTATCCAGCATTGTTTGCCTGGATGTTTGCCTCTGCCGGGAGATTAATAAATTAATTAATATGCATTTCCTCTTTTTTTAAAGAAATGTACAAGTCGTTCTACTGTAGGGAGTGTGCCAAAGCAGGCCTCTGTAACAGGAAAAGAACCCAAAGGCCTTCATGAACAGGGGCTTAATATATGGAGTGAACCCCAATTCATAGAATCATAGAGTTGGAAGAGACCACAAGGGCCATCCAGTCCAACCCCCTGCCATGCAGGAATACACAATCAAATCATTCCCGACAGATGGCCATCCAGCCTCTGTTTAAAAACCTCCAAAGAAGGAGACTCCACCACACTACGAGGCAGTGCATTCCACTTCCAAACAGCTCTTACTATCAGGAAGTTCTTCCTAATGTTTAGGTGGAATCTATTTTCCTGTAGTTTGAACCCACTGCTCCATATCCTAGTCTCTGGAACAGCAAAAAAACAAGCTTGCCCCATCCTCAGTATGACATCCCTTCAAATATTTAAACATGGCTATCACGTCCCCTCTTAACTTCTCTTCTCCAAATTAAACATGCCAAGCTCCCTAAGCTGCTCCTCATAGGGCATGGCTTCCAGACCTCCCACCATTTTGGTCGCCCTCCTCTGGACACGTTCCAGCTTCTCAATATCTTTCCTGAATTGTGGTGCCCAGAACTGGACACAATATTCCAGGAGAGGTCTGACCAAAGCAGAATAGAGTGGTACTATTACTTCCCTTGATCTAGACACTATACTCCTATTAATGCAGCTTAGAATCGTATTGGCTTTTTTTAGCTGCTACATCACGCTGCTGGCTCCTGTCAGACCTGGTTACACACAGTTTGTTGCTGCTGGAAGATAGGATAATCTGAGGAGAGAGCTTTTCAGAGGGAGCAATGCTTCATCTTTCTCTCACTGGTTGAAGTTTCCAAAGAAGACTTTCCAGTTGGTCAGGGTCTGAACGCCCTGCCTCCTTTAAACACTTATTGGGGGAAGGTAAATTGCTTAATGGTTTTTCCTTTGTGAACACAGTTTTTGTTTATATAGGTGAATGATTTAATTTGTCTGGTTAACCAATGTTACAACTCTTACAGATTCTGGCTCGTTTTAAATTAAACCAGGCTGTTTAGTGAGCCTGGTTTAATTTAAAATATGAGCTTCCTAATATCATTTTACTTAAGCTACATCCTATCCTGGGGTCTTAAAGTGGATTACATATTTAAAACTAAACCACAGCATAAAATCTAAAAGTAGAACGGAGAGGAGAGTATAGTATTCCGTCAGGTTAAAATATCCCTGCTGACAATGGCAATTTACACAAAGTGTGGGCCCTCTGAATGCTAAATGCTTTTATGTGGAATTATTGCCCTTTCTCCCAAACTCTCAAAACTATATTTTCTATTTTATGGCAAAGAATCAAGGGCCTAGTTAGGAGAATTTGGATGAAGTACCCCCAAACTCCTGTGAGGGGGGGAATTCTCAGGCCTTCATGTCCTCTGCGGCAGATACTGTAGTTAGAAGATTCAACCATCATGTGGGAACGAGATTATTTTTCTGCTCCTTAATACTCTGTGGAGGAGTGATGTTCTGAATTTGGCCTGGTTACCTCAGAACCAGCTCAGGGGTTTCTGTAGGACTAATAAACTGGAACATGGGGGAGGAATAGTGGTAAAGGATATGTGCATGTTCACACACACACACACATACATTTTGTTTGCTCCCATTCCATCGAATTTGCAATGTCACAATGAAATAAAAATAATATGCGAATACAGTGACTCTTAACCTCTTAACCTTTTCTTTACCAGGTCCTCCCTTTAAATACCTTTTGTTGCCATGATCCCCCAAAACTTAACTCCAGATTTAAAACAACAAGAACAACATTAAATACCTAATAATAATAATAATAATAATAATACAATTATACTATCCATGAAACTTTCCCTCATAGGCACTGGATTGGAGAGAGAAGACTTTTCTCATGCTTCTTCCTGCAAGTTTGTGGGTGGAGCAGATTGAATGGCAATGTGCAGGCCAAGCCAGCCAGCCTTTGTCTTGGCTTCTGTTACATGGCCACTCCACTGCAGAGAGGAGGTAGACAAAGCAGACTTCAAGCTTTTGTGGACCCCCTGTGAGGACCCCTGGGGGTCCTTAGACCACAGGTTAAGAACCACTGTGCTAATATACTATGGACTTTTTCGGACATCAAAAAAAACAACGCAAGCAGCCTCGCCACGTTGCGAGGCTGCAGCGCTGCAGGGCGTCCCTTTCGGATGACGCCCGTCCCTGCCGGTACTGTTGCAGTACCGCAGGGACATTTGAGTGTAATATTTTGGCGATTTTTACTCACGAAAGTTGATCCTGAGTAAAAATCGCCAAAATATTACACTCAAATGTCCCTGCGGTACCGCAACAGTACCAGCAGGGACGGGCGTCATCCGAAAGGGACGCCCTGCAGCGCTGCAGCCTCGCAACGTGGCGAGGCTGCTTGCGTTGTTTTTTTGATGTCCGAAAAAGTCCTATGGCAACATAACAATGGATAACTGATGTTTGATAGTGGCAAGATCATAACTGCATCCCTCCATTTGTAAGGTACAGCTTCTAATAAGCTGGCTAGCTGTTATATTTTGTCAGTTTCAGGCCCTGGGGTAGCTACCTAAATGTGTTACATCAGAGTTAAAAATGACTGTACATTGGTTTGATTGGTAAATTTAGGACTTTTTCGGATGATGGTTTATAACGCTAGCAGCCTCGTCCCCGTTGCGAGGCTGCTGCGCTGCAGGGCGTCCCTTTCGGATGACGCTCTGCCCTGCTGATCCTCTGCCGGTACTGTTGCGTAACCACGAGGGTGCAGCAGTGTTATATTTGGCGGTTTTCTAATCATGATCAACTTTCGTGATTAGAAAACCGCCAAATATAATGCTGCTGCATCCCCGCAGTTACGCAACAGTACTGGTAGAGGCTCAGCAGGGCAGAGCGTCATCCGAAAGGGACGCCCTGCAGTGCAGCAGCCTCGCAACGGGGACGAGGCTGCTAGCGTTATAAACCCTCATCCGAAAAAGTCCTTAAAGAGCAAAAGCATTATTATTGTTGTTGTTGCTGGGGGAAAAAAAAACCAAAATAGTTTTACTAAACTGTCTGTCTTAGAGCCAGCTAAATACATTAGTTACATTACTATAGCTCTAGCAAAAATAATCATAGAAGCCTAAATAAATAAATACTTTTTTTTTCAGGGAAAGGAAACAAGAACCTTTTTGGGCATATGGGAATGCAGCCAGCTCTTACAAGTACAAATAACCTCTATAGAGAGGCCTCAATCAGGTATAATGGCAGCCAGGGCAAGTAGCCAGATTAAGAGTTAGTGGCCTCTAGTTCTTGGCTCTTTTGTAGTGGATTATGATTATCGGTTAGCTAAGTAAATGTCAGTCATGGTACTAAAAATCATGTCAGTCCAGCTGGAAGTGGTGAGGACATCTTATGGATTGATTCGAATGGCTGCTTACTAGGCTGTTTACTCTGAAATGCTGATTAACAGAGAACACTACTTTCCGCCCTGGCCTCACATCGGGAGGCATGGAGACGCACTATCCACAATGCTGCAGCCTTATTTGAGAACTCACGACGAACAAGTCTTGAAGAGAAACGACAACGCAGAAAGAATCACAACCCAAAAACATCACCCAAGGAGACCTTCTGCTGTGCTTTTTGCAACCGGACTTGTTTATCTCGGATTGGCCTTTTTAGTCATCAGCGCGCTTGCAGAAAGCGCGGGATGAGTCCTTCCTGAATCTTCGTTTGCGAAGAAAAGCCAGAGATATATATATAACAAAATCACACTAAACCCACATATGCAAATGATGCTAAATAAAGCATAATAATAATGGCATACATAATAGCAAATAATATAAACCACATAACATAAGCATAATACAACAGAAAGAAAAGCTAAGAATAGAGTGAGCAAAAGAGAGAGCGAGAGCTCACTACAAGGTTAGCCTTATTAAGGGCTAAAACTTAATTAGAGCTATACACACAAAGGTGAAAGCCATCTACACTCAGGAACTCTACACTAACCCTATAATGGTTACCAACCCTATAATGACTCAAGTGTAGAGCTTGTTACTATTCCAACAAAAGTAATGTGTTCTTAAACTGAACAAATATGAAAAGTATCTTAACTGTGCTTTGTAAGAAGCTAAGTTCATTACATGTACACTAATGTACCACTAGAATGGTGTATATTGTGTAGTTTGAGGATAAGTTGTCATATTTTCCTAAGTGATCTGCTTTTCATGAGTTTTTTAGTTCTTTCACTACTGATAGTCTTTCATGTTAGAGACTTGCTGCCTTAGAGTTTCAAATCTGTAAAATAGATGTTTTCTGCAGCATCTTCTAAATGCATACTTAGCTAATAATATGTATCCTTATCCATACTTTATATGATATCTGTCCTCCATTAACCTGCATTTTTGCTTCTGACACCATTAGAGTATGGACTGTGCAAAATTAATCTGTATTGACCTGGTACTATATATAGCTGTATTTCTTGATGGGGAAAATCTTATAAACATGTATAATAGTTTGCCAGCTTAGATGATCAGAGACTTCTTTACCACCAGTCGTTATTCCTGGCTGTGTGGGCTCTGTCTCGAATGCATAAGCATCTCCCCCGTGGGCATTATGCCTGACCCTTTATCTTTTGCTGGGCACTGCCAGTTGATCCTTTCAGGCTCCATAGTTGAGTTTTAGAATGTTGTTCTTACGGAGTTTGCAACCCTAGGATATACAGTAGGTGTTACTGAGATATGTGAAGTGCTCAATTGGATATTTCTTGTGCTGTCATTAAGTTGGTCTTGTTCACCTACTGAAATTCTTTTTCTCATTTTATTTTTCTTTTGCTGATGACTGTTGCTTTAGCCTGTATGTTTATTTAATTCATGCCCTGCCTTTCTCCTGGAATGGGACCCAAGACAGAACCAGACCAGTTTATCAGGTAGAGACCATATGCCAGAGCTGCCCACAGAAATTAACAGAAATCAACGATTTTGATAAAGTCAGGAGAAGGCTCTGGTGTGTCCATTGCACTCCACAAGGTAATAGTTTCTGTTATTTCTAATTCAGTTTTTATTTAGTGTGAAACATTTCATATTTATCCTGGCAAGGCAAATTCTATAGTAAACGCAGTTTGTTGTCTCTTACAGGTTGGAAAGTGGAGTAACTGGGAGAAAGTGGATTGTGAGATGTCTGCAGCTTTTGCTCTGAGTAGTTTACACCAACCTTACAGTGTTATCCTTTGCTTTTGTCCCTAGATTGCAGGTTGAGTTGGGAAAGCAGCATATAAGAACCTCATAATTTGTTACACCACTGTTGCAGATTGGAAGTTGTGTTGCGAAAGAATAGCTTACCATTAGCTCTGCAATGTAGTGTACTGTTCATACTGCATGTCAGATATAGGTTGAAGCTGGATTACATTCCTGATCAAAACTCTCATTCTCAGATCACAGGAATGTTTCTTCTACTTAAATTGCTCCTTCAACCCCCATACAGACCAAATCAAGTATGGAGCGTTACAGCATTCACTGAGTTGCAGGCAAAATGGCTGCATGTTTAATTGAATTAAAAGCTAATAAAATTGCATTTTACATACCATGGAGCATCATATTTGATGCTAAATTCTTGTTTTTTCAGCCCCCTCAGTTGGCAGCATAACATTTATTTATTTATTTATCTAGGTATTTATACCCTGCCCTTCAGCCACAAAGGCTCTCAGAGCGGCTTACAAATTGTTAAACAACAGCATTTTACACATCTATACTGTTTTATAGTGTGTTAGGCACTAAGTGGTTTCCAATGTGTGTTAGCTAATTGCCTCCACAAGCTGCGTACTCATTTTACCAACCAATAAAAGGATGGAAGGCTGAGTGAACCTTGGAGCCCTTGGGATAGAACTTGTAATGGTGTGGCTGCAGTACTGGCATTTAACCACTGCACTACCAGGGCTCCCTTTTTGTTGTGAGATCTCACTTTTCAATGTCTGTTAGTCATTATAGGTAAATGGAACTCTGAGGTCCTTGCTTGTAGGCCATCCATCAAAGTCTATCAGACTGGCTGGCAGTCTTTTTTGGTGATTGTCCCAGACCATTTTCATCCTGTCCTGAAATAATTACTTATGCCCCCATTATTAGTTTTTAAACACACTTTTAAAAAACACTTCTGTTTTAGTCTTCATTTGATTAATTACCTTGTGATCTTGGCTTTAACTTCTTTAACTGCTGCTTTAATTTTATAATTAGATTGTTTTATTTGCATTTTAATAACTGGATTAGTATTTTAAATCATCTTGTAAACTATGTTATCTGGACTTGAAAGATTGTGTATATGCACACGCATGCGTGCACCTTCAAGTCACCTGTCGACTTATGGTGATCCCATGAATTTCATAGGGTTTTCTTAGGCAAGAAATATTGCAAGATGCCAGTTCCTGCCTCTGAAATATAGCGTACAGCACATGGTGTTCATTGGTATTCTCCCATCCAAGTACTAACCAGGGCTGACCTTGCTTAGCTTCCACAATCAGATGGGATCTGGTGCCTTTAGGGTATTTTGGCCCTGAAAGAATATATAGACACTTAAAACAATAAATAAATAAGCTCCTTGATATGCCTCTCAATACCAGTTCTGAGGGGCAAACAGTAGTGTAACATGACCTTATGTATTGCTTATGGGCTTCCCAGAAGCACTTGTTAGCCACTGTAGGCAAAGAAATACTGAATCAAATAGACATTTGGTCTGATGCACCTTTTATATTCTTGTGTTAATTCTGTAAGCTAAAAACCTTGCTGTAAGTGCCATATACCTGAAGCACATTCACATAAGTTAACTGAGTTAACTGAAACGTATTCCTGATGAGGAAGAGCTGGAGATAACATAAAGGGAAAGGCACACAAAAAGATCATACATTTTTATGTATGCAAAGGTTTCTATGATCTTTATTTTCTAGGAACTAGACATTGAGAACAGAATAAACAATAATTACAAATCAAAGTGATAAAGAGCTTCACATTTTGTGCATTTCTTCAATCACCTTGAAGTATCTAGACAAGCTTATTCTTCACTTTTGGCCTGCTTTCCAGCATCACGGGTCTTCACCCGCAATTTGTTGACTTGTGACTCCGCAATGTCAGCCCTCTCTTCGGCCTCTTCCAGCTCATGCTGAATCTTGCGGAACTTGGAGAGGTTGAGATTGGATTGTTCCTCCTGAGAATAGAAACAGAGTTGTGAACACAAAAGTACAGAAAATTCTACTTTTGCTTTATTTGAAACCTGATAAGGTGATGGGGAGGGGCAGGTTGCTAGCATGAGAATAAAGATCTTGAATTTCTGCACTATCCTCCAATTTAAAGAGCAAGTACAGTTGTCCCTCCATGTTCACGGATTTGGCATTCACAGTTTTAAGTATTCATGGCTTGAAAATATTCTTTAAAAAATAATAATCCACAAAGCAAACCTTGATTTTGCCATCTTATTTAAGGGACACCATTTTGCTATGCCATTGCATATAATGGGACTTGAGTATTCACAGATTTGGGTATTCACGGGGGTGCTGGAACCAAACCCCAGCAAATGTGAAGGGACAAGTTCAGTTTTGCTTTTCTCAATTTAAAACTTTAAAAAAAAATCTTCAGAAAGTCAATTCAAATAATATTTTTGTTCCATGTAGAGCTAGGGAAGCTATCGAAATCCACAAGCACCTGGACAACTTCAACAGGAAAGAGGAAACCCTAAAAGTAAATAAAGTTTGGCTACCAGTCCTGAAAAACACCAAAATAAAAACTCAGCACATGCAAATGAACTTCACCCAAGGACAAGGGGCTTCCCAGCAGACAATGGGCTATTAGCTAAATAGACACTAATCCCCCTCGCATATCCCCCCACCCTAAGAACTGAACATCCAACAACTGAATACACAAATTTACATGCTAATCCTCTTCAACAGGGACTCACAGTATATAAACCCCACATACACTCCTACCCAACCATTCTCTGAAAATGCCAGCCACAGATGCAGGCGAAATGTCAGGAATAAACTCTTTTAGAACACTACCTCACAGCCCGGAAAAAAACATGAAAAGCCTATGAATGCTGGCTGTAAAAGCCCTCGACTTCAAATTTGTGAAGTTCAAATGAATGAGAAGAGGTTTAGTTTACTTCAAATATGCAGATTTAAATGCTTGTTATGTGTTCTGTTGCCTTTATACACGCATAATGGAACAGAGAGAGATCTACAGTATGGAGACCATATAGTATTTGAGAAGCATGCCTATGAAGGTGGTAAAAGTGAGAGAAGGACCTCTTTTGAAGTTCTCAGGGTCTAGGTCGGCTGTCAGGATTGGTAAAGCCTCTTTCTGGAGCAATCCAGAGGAAGCAACTTAATTATGCAATGATATTATATACAATGATTAAACTGGAAGAAGGAGGACTATATTAGAGGAACTTGCTTAGTTAGCCTATGATAGTCCCTCACTCCACAGCTGGGCTCCTTTACTTTCACCAAATGTGGGGGGTTTTCTACCGCTATACCTTTATGGTGGGAGAACATTTCTGCTTGTCATATTGCTATTAAGACTCAAGAACATGGCATGAAAAAAAAGGGAAACCAATTGTTCATCAGTTGAGAAGCTCTATGAAAGAGACTCACCAAAAGAAATCCGAAGGACACTTAGCAGCACTCTTGTCTTCTATATAAATATCAATCCCATTTTTGCATCTCACAAAATTATTGCTAATATTACTCTACATCCTGTTATGCAATATTAATGGGTTCCTTACTGAATTTAGTGCTTCCATTTCAAACTTCTGTGGATTCTCCCTGTCCTTATTTGTAGTACCAAGTAATGCTACACTATTCCTAGTCATGTGTTTGCCCATCATAGTAACTCCAAATCATCGCTTGTGAAACATATTACTGTAGATAGAATTGTTCCATCTTTAGTGCAAGACTTACAGCTTCCTCAGATTGCCTCTTGTATGCTTTCACTTTCATCTGCAGTTTGTCCACCAGATCCTGAAGCCTCAGAACATTCTTCCGATCTTCCTCAGACTAAATAAAGTTAGGACAATGAGGGAAGAAAGCAAGTTTTTGTAATTTAAAACCTTTTCTTCAGTTTGACTTCTTATAAATAATATCTTTTCTGACCATGGAAGGCAAAACAATACAAATCTGCATAACATAATGGGGCAAACAGTATCCATAGAGAGGGATTAAGTAGCGATTTCAGGAAATGGATAACCATTAGGATTTTGAAGGGGGGCAATGGAATTTTCGTTAATTTGGTGGGTATGATTTGCATGATCATAGCATGGTAATGGGGCTGACATTTTATATATCCTTGCAGAATGCTGGCATTAGGTGTGATTGGGTTCCAAATACTATTAAGAGGGATTTATAGTTTAGATTACAAACTACCTGGAACGAAAACTGCTTTGATTTATGAAAAACTATAGTCATTTCTCAGGAAAGGGCAAGATACAGATACTGACAGAGCCATGATAACATTTTGGGGTGGGGGGACTATCCTATTTTCCTGCTGTTACTCATTCCCAGTTTGCAGTTTCAATAATTTCTGTAGATTTTGTTATTATGGGCAAATTATACGGTTGCCAGGTAATTGTAGGCAAATATTTACCACCCTCACCTGGTAGGACAGCTCCTTTACGCGTCTCTCATATTTGCGTACGCCCTTGATAGCATCAGCACTGCGCTTCTGCTCATTCTCTACTTCAGCTTCCAGCTCACGCACCTGAAGGAGTAAAGTGAGAAGTAGCATTCA
Organism: Gambelia wislizenii; assembly: GCA_030847615.1. NCBI lineage: Eukaryota > Metazoa > Chordata > Lepidosauria > Squamata > Crotaphytidae > Gambelia > Gambelia wislizenii. The sequence continues at coordinate 189,628,357 of JAUMIR010000002.1, read as the reverse complement.
GCTGTAGCCCTTTTCACTCAAAATGGACAAAGACTGCAGATGTATGAGAGATACCGACCCTGTGCTCCAGTTTCTGCAGCTGCTTCTTGCCACCCTTCATTGCCAACTGTTCTGCCTCATCAAGACGGTGCTGCAGGTCCTTCACAGTCTGCTCCAGGTTCTTCTTCATCCTCTCCAGATGTGCACTCGTGTCTTGTTCCTTCTTGAGTTCCTCAGCCATCATGGCTGCCTATTAATAGAGTAAAATATCCCAATTCAGGAAGCTACACATGCTGGCTGCAAATAGGACTATAGTTTTTTTTATTGTTTATTTAGTCTTTTATTGAAGATTTTGTAACAAAACATACAAATACTAACATCATCAAAATACAATAAACAACAGTAACTGTGGGACATTGGGATAATTATATAACAAGTTTTACATTATTTATATACCTCTTCCTTTCCAGATATTTTTGATGGATTATAGTTTTTAAGAAAAGTCTGTCCAACTCACATCAGTGATGGCCTTCTTGGCTTTGTCTTCAGCATTGCGAGCTTCCTGAATAGTCTCTTCCACTTCAGTCTGGATTTGGGCAATGTCTGTTTCTAGCTTCTTCTTGGTGTTGATTAAGCTGGTGTTCTGTTTAAAAGTCATAATAAATTATTGGTAGTCTCAAATTGTTGATCAAGTTGCTATCTTTTTTGTGGTCGGGTAGAATTTTTTGGTGTTTTGCTTTACATGAAAAAGATTACTTTAAACAATCAAGACTGGCTTTATTAGAGTGTAGGAAACTAGCCATCTTCTCAAAAGTGAATTTTGAACAGTTAAAATACGTTCTGTCATTTTCTTGGTATTCCTTAGCTTGTCTTATTTCCAAATTCCCATCAGAGTTTTAAAGAAGACAAAAAAAAAAGTAGTTTGCAACACAGTGGAATCTCTTAGTATACAATTAGGATTAATCATAATCTAAGTATACAATTAATCTTATGGCTCATCTACACTGGTTGAGATAACGCAAGGGCAGCCCAGAGTATTCTGGCTCCAGACCTGTCCTGGATTCCCCCCAATATGGGAGCATTCCACACTGAGAATGGGCAGCTGTCCTCACATGTGTCCTGCTGTATCACCTAGTGCCACCTCCTCTGTTGATGATCTCAGAGGACGTGACATGCACCAGCAGTGACAGTGGTGCAGGAAACATGTGACGACAGCTGCCCATTCTCAGTGTAGAGTGCTCTGGATTTTCCTGTAAGAGCCAGAGTAAATTGGGAGTTTAAAAAAAAAGTGTTTGGGGGTGGGGGTGGGGGGGTTTGAACATTTTGAGGACCAAACTGGCCAAAAGTTGTTAGGACAGTTTGGTCCAAATTCGGGGCTCTGGCACAGCATTGTCTGGACAGATGGCCCCCCAGGATGGCCCCAAAACATTTTATTAGGCTTGTGTAGACAAGGTCTTAGTAATACAATTTAGATTAACCATAATCTCTGCAGATTTTAATATAAGGCACAAAAAATGGCTCAAAAATGTTGTTCAGTCATAGCTTTCTTCAACTATTGTGGGCAAAAAAAAAAAGAAAAAAAAGGAGGGAAAAAAGGAGAAAGAGATGTGAAGTCAAAAGAGAAAGAGATGTATTCCTTGAGCTGAAATTTTGCATTCTGGAACAATACACCTAACCATACTCAACTACTGTCTTAGTGACTTAGACACACCTGTGTGTGGAGGAGTTGGACACGCTCACTGGCATCCAGAAGCTCCTGTTCAGCCACTTTCCTGCCCCTCTCTGTCTGTTCCAGAGCTGCCCGGAGCTCCTCAATCTCAGCCTGCATCAGGTTAGCTCTGCGCTCAACCATGGCCACCTGCTCCTTCAGGTCATCTTGGCTTCTCATGGCATCATCCAAATGTAATTGTGTATCCTGTAAAACAAATTACCATGAGATACAAAGTCCTGGACATCATTACCATTTCAGTATTTTTGTGCCACTTGTGGGAAGTGGTCTTCTACATGCCTTGAGCTGTCCTTGTGTATTCCTGAGATTCTTTATGGCCTCAGCAGCTTGGCGGTTGGCATGACTCAGCTGGATTTCCATTTCATTCAGATCTCCCTCCATCTTCTTTTTGACTCTTAGGGCATCATTCCTGCTCCTGACTTCTGCATCCAGTGTGCTCTGCATGGACTCCACCACTCTTAGGTGATTCCTCTTCAGCTGATCAATTTCTTCATCCTTCTCTGCAATTCTTCGGTCAATATCAGACTTCACCTGATTGAGCTCCAGTTGGATGCGGAGGATTTTGCCTTCCTCATGTTCCAGAGAAGCCTTTGGAAAACCAATTGCATCAGCTGTTAATGATAATCTTAAATATAACCTTCTTCTCTACTACCTAAAATGCATTGTTGTCAATGTGTGCCACTAAGTAGTTTCTGACTTATGGTGCCCCTAAGATGAACCTATCACAGGGTTTTCTTGGCAAGATTTGTTCAGAGGTTTGCTTTGCCTTCTTCTGAGGCTGAGAGAAGGTGACTTGCCCAAGATCGGTCAGTGGGTTTCCATGCCTGAGCAGGAATTTGAACCCTGATCGCCTCAGTCATAGTCCAACACTCAAACCACTACACCATGCTGGCTCTAAAATGCATTAAGATACCATTAATGTCAAATAGTCTTTACTTTTGTGCCGGCGGTCAACATGGTGGCACAGTGTCCATCATATTCTGATTCTACTCCTTGAACTTTTTAATATTTCTTTCAAAGTTTTAAAAATATATATTACAAATTAACAGATTGTAGCCTGTTTCTTCTTAAGAATAAAGATATGTATACCTCAGCTTCTTCTAGGGATGCCTGGAGTTCCGATTTCTCCTGTTCAATCTGCTTCTTCACTTTCTCCAATTCATGGACGGCCTTTCCTCCCTCAGCAATCTGTTCCGTGAGGTCAGATATCTCCTCTGTTAAACAGAACAAACAGAAATAGATTCACATTGATGAGGATAAACAAAAGTGGGCTGAGATGAAGGGGAATGTTTTCTTGTCTCTCCCCAAGTGATTCATTAGGGTTGAATCATTAGTATTGCATTCATCAGGTGAGTACTTAAACAACATACTGGTGACTACCCGCACTGGGGAGAAGGTCGCTCCCCACTTTCACTGTATCTGCGGAATAAATATCCACATTTTCAGTTATCCGCAGCTGAAAAAATAGGGATGCATTCCATAGAGTCATGCTGGAAAATGCCTGCAGAGGTGTCCCCTCTAGGAACTGCTAGGTCCTCCAACACAAGTCTGTGGTATGTTTGTACTGGAAGTCCTTTATTTTAATAGGGTTCACTATTATCCATGGTTTCATTTATAAATAGTAAGTCTGGGAACGTTTCCCCCACAGATATGGACCTGCATAACATTGTATCATTGGACTTTTTCCTTGGTAGCAAGGCATGCTTGCAGTTTCTCATGTTGTTAGCTTCTCATTGTTGTGCCTATAGTGTTCTACACCAACTTCTTCAAAAAGTAAACTAGGGACTTACGCTGGAGATTCTTGTTCTCACGCTTCAGCGTTTCCAGCTGATCCAAGGATTCCTCATAGGAATTCTTCATTTTAAAGAGTTCTGTGCTGAGAGAGCGAGATTCCTTCTGAGAAGCTTCCAGTTCAGACTGAGCTTCCTCAAATTTCTGTTTCCAGTCTGCCAGAATCTGTAATACATCAAGTTATTAGTTTATTGGACCTGCTGCCTTTATGCAATGAAGGCCATTATTGTTGTTGCTGCTGCTGCTGCTGTTGCCAAAAATACCTTATCAAAGTTCTTCTGCTTCTTATCTAGAGCTGCACAGGCTGCATTGGACCTCTCCACATCAATCATCAGGTCCTCCACTTCATTCTGCAGCCTCTGTTTTGTCTTCTCAAGGGAAGCACATTTGGAATTGACAGCTTCTACATGTTCCTCAGCCTCCTGCAGACGTTGTGCAAGCTTCTTCCTGGTGGAACATAAAAACATATTGGTGGTAAATGGTTTTAGAAACCTGAAGGAAGAAATATTATTATTCTGCCATGAGCATGGCGAATGATTAAGGGTTGTTGTTGTTTTATTTTTGATGCTGCTTCATTTTCTATAGTGGTCCACAATTAAGTCCAATGACTCACAGCAGAATGTGTGAACTACTTTATCTTTTGTTTTGGAAAGTATTTGTTTTGGAATGAGATGAGATGGTAGCTTGTGGTGTGATGCACAGTCAATATGAAGTGATATTTGTATTATTTGTATATGCGCAAAATATATGTTGGTGTTCATCAGGCAATGAATATACTGTATTTCTGTGTTAACAATGTCTTAATTGGGATCAAATACTAGATGATATGTAGATTGATTCAGAGAGTTTATATCTTTATTATAATTACATAAATAAATAGGAAATAATGACATGTCTAAAGCTGCTGCCACACTGCAGAAATAATGTAGTTTGACACCGCTTTACCTATCATGGCACCATTCTATGAAATCCTGGGATTTATAGTTTGTTGTGGCACCAAAGGTGTCTGATAGAGAAGGCTGAATATATCACAAAACTACAAATCCCAGAATTCCATAGCATTGAGCCATGGCAGTTAAAGTGGTGTCATGTTGAATTATTTCTGCAGTGTTGCAGCAGCCTTAAGCTCCATGGCCTGCCAGCATGATGTTTATTCCATTTTAAAGAAAGCAAATAATATTTAAATTAGCTGTCAAAAAGTACTGCTACAGCATTTGTACAAAAGATCATAAACAACATACTATTTTATATCATTTATTATATCGTGCATTAACTTTCTGAACAGTGTTTGCAAAAATGTGAAATAACTTATAAACTACAAGTATCTGAGTTTATGTGTTTCTTCCTATCAAAGAGGTTATTCCAGCTGTGCTGCAAAGTGTTAAAACCCTAGCAGCACATTAATAGGTTTTTATAGGATTGTATAATTATTTTTATAGGATTGTTTATAAGATTGGGTTTGATTGTTGATCCTTACTTAGCCAAAATTGCACCAAACATACACGAGAGGGATAGCAGCAGGCCTGGGATGTTCCCAGATTTGCCAGATACACAAAACCTTAAGGGCACGGGGAGGGGGGGAGAGTGTAAAGTTAGCCCTAAAAACAGCCTGGTCAGAGCTGTGTACTGTACAGTTAGTACCCATAAAATACTGATAGGTTTGGAAATGAAAAGAGATCTGTGGAGCTGAAGTGGCTGGTGAAGATGAGGATATGGACTTAATAGTCTTCATGTTTCAATATACTACAGAGGATCAGATGGTGGAGAAAGGGCTAGCTAAGAGCAAGGATTACAAAAGAAGGTGGAAAAGGGGTAGTCGTAGCTATGGTATTTTATCCTCCTTTGTCCTTCGCTATATTTCAGAAGCATATGAGAAAATGAAGCAAGAGGTTCATAACATCTAAATGGATACAGAAAATAATTTCATTGGATGGTTTGGACTATCTGATTTTCTTAGTCCACACTGAGAAGTTGTTTTGATATACGCTGAGACACAGAAATAGGAGCAGCCCATAGAAATCAATGAGAAATCCAGGATAGGATTAGATACTACCGCACTGCCCAAGGAGAGTAGGTGCTGCTCTTTCTAGCTTAGTTTTTACTGAGTGCGAAACGTTTCAAAAATTACCATGCAAATACAAATTCTTTAGCTAATGCATTGATTGCCTCAATGTTGTAGGTTGGAGGGGGCTATGGCTCAAAGAGGATGGATTATGACATCCTTACAGAATAGTTCGCAGTGAACATTTCAAGACAGACATTGAGTGGTCTACAACAGCTCTGACATATTATTTATTGTTTTCAAGCCTACATTATAGACTGGGCTGAGATAACTTATCTGGAAACCCTGGAGGGTTGTTCTCTGTTATATGCCTATTGCATCTTCAGGACCAGTGCTGGGAGAGAAGAGCTTATGACAGCCTTGCAGCCTTATGACAGCCTACTTTTGATAGTACGTGGAGATTAGAGCTGGGACTAAAGCTGATTGCCTACCACTATTTTGCACCCCACTTGTCTACCTAGTTAAAATATCTTAAGTCCAGCTTGACCCCACATACTTGGCCTCCTCAAGTTCCTCAGTGCGCTGGATGGCATCAGTTTCATATTTGGTCCTCCACTGGGCAACCTCACTGTTTGCCTTGGACATGGCACGTTGGAGCTCAGCCTTGGCTTCCTGTTCCTCTTCAAATTGTTCCCGGAGCAAGTCACAGTCATGGCGAGCAGATTGCAAGCCGTGGGCCAATGCATTCTTAGCCTGGACAAGTGAAAAAATTGTTAAATGATTTGCTGAAATCTTTTTCTGGAGTTCAAAACTCTCCATTTGAACCAGTTCCCTTCCCCTGCCTTCTGCTTGGATTGTATTGTAATGTATAACTTGTTTAAATTGTACTGAATTGTATGTGATGTATTATTATTATTATTTTAGGTCCTGCAAAGGCCTGTTTGTGTGGGGTTTTTTAAATTCTAAAGTGCCTAGTTTTAGACACTATATGTGTAGCAGTAAAATCTCATGCATGTTTTCATAGAAATCAAGATCCAGCGTGCTCAACAGGGCTTACTCTCAAATAAATATGTTTTGGATTACAACCAAATAATAATGCATGAGAAATTTCTCTTAATATATAAATTTACTAACAGTGGATGTGTAGACCAAATATCAGTTCACTGCAGTCTTTTTCTTATTGGTTGCAGTTTTATAAGAAGTTCTTAGACACATAAGTTCTTTACAACTTCGATGGAGCTTTAGCAGTCCAATACTGAAAAGACCATCTATAGATCAATGTGTACCTTTATTTCTTCTTCAAGTTGTCTCTTTAGTTCTTCGATCTGTTGGGTAAAACCTTGCTTGCTTCTTGAGAGCTGGGAAATCAAAGAATCTTTTTCTTCCACTTGGCGGGCAAGTTCACCTAAGATGTACAAAACAGAATAGAGGAGATTCAATACGACTGAACTAAAATGGTGGAAGGAAGTAGAAGCTGGAGCAGGTGAAAGTTTGGTGTTTTTTTTTTAAGTAATATAAACAGTATTTAACTTAATCCAAGGTGTGGAATATCAGATTTAAAAAGTAATTTGTTACTTGTTGTCCACAGCTTTTCCCAGATTGTTCATTAAAAGTATTCATTACTTTTTTTAATATATATTTTTATTGCTGTTTTCATCAAAATCTTACACGCAGCTACATATATATATAGTTCTTACATGTAAAATTCACAAATTGTGCTTACACACTTCATACTTCCCGTTATATAATACCTTATGTATATTCCTTTTACTAAATTACATGAATAATATATGTAAAAACAAAGAAGAAAAAAGAAATATAACATTTGTCATTTGTAACTTCCTTGAGTTAGTCATTTTGATGATAAGAGATAATTTGCTAATATTCATGTTAAATGACTTCTGTTTTTTCTTTATTGGGCAGAAAAGGGAGAATGGTTAGATATTGAACCATATACAAATGGACTGTATCTCCAGATGAAAAAGGTAGATAAAAAATTTACATAGGGAAAAAGGATGCCGAATGTTGTTTAAAAGTATTCATTACTTTGAACATAGCTTTTAGTTTCTTTGGGAAATGGTTTGAAATAGATTTAAAAATATAAGAATAGCAAATGTAGTTTAACCCTAAGAAGAATATAAACCTTCAGATTTCAGGTTAATGTGTTGTTAAATGTTATTAGAACTGCCAATGACTGCCAGCTTATCTCTTTTCAGTGAAATGGTCCAGTAAACAATTATTTCTAGTTACTTACAACCAGTAATGTTAGCCTTATAAAAAGGGTGCTGGGGCTGAGGTCATTATGCCCTCGTTTTGGAAAAAGAAGGAATATTTGGTGTATGGAAGTATAAAAATTTTACAGGTTGTTTAAAACCGGTAAGGGTGCTCTGGACAAAAGATACATCTAATGTATTTCACTGTAATTGTTGTATGGTGTAAGAATGTATTTTAGAATGGTGATTGATTTAATTTGTTGTGTTCAAGACTGAGACTGAAGAGGTCTGTAACAAACAGTTGAAAACTTCTTGAGCCAACTGTCTCTTTGTGTGATTATTTTTGAGCCAAGTTTTCACTCTCTGCCCACTTCTGAGTAAAATTTTGAAGACATCCATAGGAAAACTGAATATGGTTTTTGAACATAACTGTATAAAACTTGTGATTTTCTGAACTATTGGACCTTAATATAATTAATGCTCATGTCTTGTTAATGGACCACCAGTCATATTTGTTTCTGAAAAAGGTAGTGTAACTTAAGTTTTCCTTGGATTTTTCCGATTGTGAGGCCGTGTCCTGGAAGAGTTTATTTCTGACGTTTCGCCCACATCTGTGGATGGCATCTTCAGAGAATAGTTGGGTAGGAGTGTGTGTGGGGGTTATATACTGTGAATCCCTGTTTGGGAGGATATGTAAACTTGTGTATTTGAATGGCTAGTTTCTGGGTGGAGATATGCAAGAAGGATTAGAGTCTGTTTGGCTAATGGTTGGTTGATGGTCCCATTATCTGCTGGAAATCCCCCTGTCCCTGGGTGGAGTTCACCCACACACAGTCCTACCCAACCATTCTCTGAAGATGCCAGCCACAGATGCAGGCAAAACGTCAGAAATAAACTCTTCCAGGACATGGTCTCACAGCCCGAAAAAAAAAACCAAGGAAAATTTATGGATGCTGGCTGTGAAAGCCTTCAACTTCATGTAGTGAAACTTGTTTATTTTATACCAATTTAGTGGTCTGTTCCTACAAGGTTGTGCAATTATTAGTATCATTTAATTCTTTGTAATATAAGAATTAAGCTATAACAATAAACATTTTCTTTCAAATAATGCAGTCAGTGTCACTCTGACTCAATCATTATTTCTGTTCTTCACATTTTAAATTTCAGTAGCCAATGTATTATTTTGATATTAAAATCAGCTGCAAATTACTAGTCAACTGAGCATTTGCAAACACTCCTTCATACAATTATTGTTAAGAGACTGAATCAAGAACAGTTTTGCTGTACAAGTCTCTTACCTGTTTCTGTCTGTAGACGAGCTCTTTGAGCAGAGAGGTCATTAATTGTCCGTTGATGTTCTTCCTCTTTTGCTTTAACCTCACTGAGTTGATCTTCCAAGGAGCGGGATAATTTCTCAAGAGTTGACTAAAATGGGCAATTAAAAATACATTGAAACAGTAATAAAACAATATTTCTGTAAAAATCAAGAAGGTGAATTTATGCAACTATTTAAAAACATAGATAATCAATATATAATTTCAGATTTATGCCAAATACATTTAATTGCAGTCAAAATAAAGGACTACACATATGATTGAAACAAATTAATTCTAGACACTGATGCAACCTTGTCCTGGAAATAACTGACTTCGCAAAGAGGTTAAATCCACTAACTGTGCTGTAATGGTAGATGCTCAAGCATTTTTTTTAATGCAAACCGACTTAATTCATACTTTCTAGATCACAATTTATGTGGATCAGTTCACATTCTTTGTGGCTCAAATGACAGCTCCTTTACTTTCTGCAATTTTGAAAAAAATATGAATTCTCAGCTCAAAAAAGTGTACCAAAATGCATGTTTTAGTATAAAATTATGTGTGCTTTAGTGTTAAATATGTGTATTTGTGTGGGAAAAATTAAATTAAGAATTGTCCCCTTTTAAAAAAATGTAGTTTGATGCAAAAATGGGATGGACACATTGGAAAGAGACATGGACTGGAAATAGAGTAAATGATCCATATCAAGCCAAAAAACCAATTATTCATTCTATAAGGTTGAAGAAGGCATTTTTTGACCATTCAGCCTTCAATATATAAACAAACAGTTCCAAGCACCAGTGAAGGCCTTATCAATCCAATTAAATATTATGTAGTATAAAAACTCACCTGGGATTATCTTATATATTTTTGTTACTAAATTGTATCTCAGTTGTGTGTTGATGTGATAATCCTTACTTTTTAAAACATTTTTTACACTACCCTCCCACTTTTATATTTTTACCTTAGCTTTTGAGACAGACTCCATGTTGCTAGCAAGGTCGTCAATCTCCATCTTCAGCTCACTCTTTTCCTTCTCTAGCTTCTGTTTGACACGTTGTAGGTTATCAATTTGTTCCCCAAGTTCAGCTGCACTGTCTGCATGCTTCTTGCGAAGGGCAGATGCAGTAGCTTCATGCTGCAGGGTGGCCTCTTCAAGGTCACGACGGAGTTTCTGGAATTCTGCCTCACGCTTCTTGTTCATCTCAATCTGGGCTGCTGTTGCCCCACCAGCTTCCTCCAGGCGCTCACTGATCTCTTCAAGCTCCCTGGAGAGGTCAGCCCGTTGCTTCTCTGCTTTGGCCCGAGATGCCCGCTCAGCCTCAATCTCTTCCTCCAGCTCTTCAATACGGGCCTAGGGGGAAAAAGAGCAACCACACATATTCAGAACATATTCCCAGGAGAATTAATTGTCCCAGGCAAAAGGGAACCAATGTTGGATTGACTTGCCTGTAGCTCCTTGATCTTCTTCTGAAGCTGGGAGCCCAAGGCCTGCTCATCTTCAATTTTGCTCTGGAGCTGGCTGATTTCAAAGTCTTTCCTTTTAACAACAAAACACAAAGTGTTAGCTTCAATGTGTGGCATAAAGAGCTTCTAAGGTGTCTTCCACAGAAGAGCTTACGTACTTCTTAAGCTTTTCATCCAGCTGCTGCTTATCATTTTCCAAGTCCATTGTGGATTCCTGGGCCAGTTTCAGATCTCCTTCAAGCTTCCTCTTGGCTCTTTCAAGGTCCATGCGAAGCTTCTTCTCTTGTTCCAGAGAACCTTCAAGCTGAAGAGAAAGAGGTCATAAAGACTCTGCTGTTATAACACTACCTTCACCTCAGAGCTATGCTTCTCCATGTTCTTGTGCTCACATCATCCACTTGCTGCTCCAGCTTGGTCTTTGCTTTGGTCAGAGTATTCACTTTGTCCTCCTCTGCCTGCAAGTCATCCAGGGTTTGTTGATGCGCCTCTTGGAGGGCTTTCTTCTCCTTGGTCAGTTTGGCAATGTTCTCATCCAAGACTGCCATTTCCTCAGTGAGGTTTTTCACCTTTTAGAAGTGACAAGAAGAGAACACTTTAATGTGAGATATCATCCATACCATCCAATGTCAGCGCAACATTCTGACTGATATTTGAGTTAGTACCTTGTTTTCTGTGGCATGCTTTTCCTTTTCAACTTTAGCCAGTGTTAACTCAAGATCATCAATGTCTTTCTTCAGCTCTGAGCATTCATCTTCCAGTTTCCTCTTTTTGGCTGTCAGCTCAGCATTCATTTCCTCTTCATCTTCTGCCCGTTCAGTCAGCTCCTTAATTTTAGCTTCCAGCTGGATTTTGGTTTTGATGAGCTGGTCACATCTCTCCTCAGCATCTGCCAACCCATCAGCTTCCTATGGATAGAGATTTTTTTTTTAAAGTCTGTTTGTGTTTCTTTTCTGTCTTCATGAAATTAAGAAAGGTTCTCAGTAAATACCTGTATGCAATAGTAAGATTTTTTTTCAGCCATGGGTTCAAGAACATGCTGGCAGAGATTTATTGCATATTGCAACTTTAATAAAGGAAATCAATTCATGCACACTAAAGGATGTGGAAGTGGAATAAATGTCCTCCACTGAACTGAGTGTGAAACAACTCCAAGGGGGGCAGAAGAAACTATATGCTCAATTTACAGGGTTTTTTTAACTCCATGATTTGATAGAACATTTGAATATTTATTTGCAGATTGTTGAAGGTACAAAAATAAGCCAGACTTTACCATTCTACAGACAAAAAATGACCTGCCTCACTTTCACAGCAAAATTAGTGTCACTTGAACTGCTTTATCCAAACTCTTCCTACTCTCATGGACAAGAGTTATACCTTACAGCAGAGATTAGAGCATGGGTGCTAATGGACTCCTGGCTAGGGATGACCAAGCATCTGGCTAATTAGCCCCAAACAGCTCAAGCCTTTGTGTGTTTGTCCTAAGCATCTTCCTCTATAAACACTAAGAAAGCACCTACTGCTCTTATTACCTCCTTCTGCACACCCCTCAGAAATTTATTTCATGGCAGGGAAAGGCAGAGGCAGCGGTAGCACTTTCACGAGCTCCTATGAGCATGTCCAGTCCATCAGGGACTGGACAAGGACTTATAGTATTAGGCTAGTCCAACTAATCAGTGAGAGAACAATAAGGGCTTATCTACACAGGCCAAATACCCTGGCTTGTCCAAGTTCAAGTGCCCTGCATTTCAAATGATACAGGGCATTTACCCCAATCTGCCCCCAGGAAGTCCAAGGAACCCCCGGACTGGAATGGGGGCAAGCTGGGATAGGGCCCAATAAAGCATTCTGAAAAAAACACCTAATTTACCCTAGTTTACCTAGGAAAAACCAGATCAGGCCCCACGTGAATAGTGAAGCCCATCCACCACACCTCTCCTTGCTGCCACTGCCATCTCCCTGGCTCTCCAGCAAGTCAGGCAGAGTCCCTCAGCATGTCACCGAGGCTGGTCACATGCAGAGAGTCTGCAGTCACATGTTGTGGGACCCACACCTGGCTTCCACATCAGCAGATAAAATGGTGGCAGTGGCTTCAGTGACAGGCTGGCATCCTGTTTGGACTCCGGCCTGTTTTCTCCAAGTAATGGCAATAATGGCATATCCTGGGTAGTGTAGCTAAGCCCTAAATCAACACATATATGACTCAAATGGATTTCATTGGTCTACTCTAGTAGGAACTAGCAACTACAATGGAGAAATTACTGTTTACCTGCAGGCTGCTGAGGGTTCCAGGAGCACAACTGCTCTCTTCAAAGCCTATGCCATTGTGGAATAATGGAAGAGGAAGGGTAGGCTAAATGGAGGAACTCATGGCACACCTGAACGTAATCAGAACACTTTTCTCCAAGAAATAGAAGTGGAGGTCCATTGCTCAAGGGGGGGAAAGGGAGATAAATGGGGAAGCTGGATGTGGTGAAGTTAAAGAAAAGAGGCTTGAGGTGTTGGTTTTGGAGAGGGGGAAAGGGGAAAGCATTTAGAATCATAGAGAAACAAGAAATACCAGAGTAAAAATAGAAAAGAAAAAGAGGACATAATGTTTTTTTTTCCCTTTGTCCCCTACCTTGCACTAGTAGCTGATGGCTCCCATTTGAGTGGGACAGTGAATCCACTTCAGGTTTTACTCCATACTTAATAGGAGTGATTGAAGGTGCTGAACCCAAACCTTTGCAATTCAGACTAAAACCCAAAGTGGATTAACTACCCTATTGACCTGAAAGCTACCACCTGCCAGTGTCACAATTATAAAAATGGAAGCATATTTTAACGAGGCCTATTTAGCCCAAAAATTTCACAGAGAAAAAGTGTTCTGCAGTATCTGCAGTACTGAACAGAGTCCAGATGAACAGGACAACAATGTCACAAAAATGCTTACAGATTGGACTTGGAGCTGCAAGTCATTCTTCTCTTGCATCAGGGACACCATTTTTTCTTCCAGTTCCTTCCGTTTTGCCTCTGACTTTGCAAGTTCTTCCTTTGTTTTCTCAAACTCTTCTTTCATATTGGCCATCTCCTTCTCAGACTCAGCACTCTTCAACAGAGGCTTTATCTTGAAGTACAGCTTCATCCATGGCCAGTGTTTGACATTCATGAATGAGCGGACATTGTACTGAATAGTGAAGATGGATTCTCTGTAAGGAAGACAAAATAAATCTTGAGGATAATTCCAGAATTAACTGAGACACTGGATCTAACAACCTTCAGTATTTGCATTTTGTTAATCTATTGTCTCAGTTCTTTGTTACTGCTATGTAGTGTTTGTGGGCTCAATAAATCGGGGGGAACATGATCCCTATTATAGGTAGCAACACTTTACCTCCTTTCCATCATTTTCTTGAACTCCACTCTCATCAAGAAGCCACGGCACATGGCTTGGGTACGTGTAATCAACTGTGCCAGCTTCTCATCTCTCATCTCCTCTAGAAGACCCAGAAGCCCAGCTTTGAAAAACACCTGGAAAAATAAAATATTATAAAGTACTGGCCACACATTCAACAAATCCAAATGCCACATTATTTTGACAGAGAGTAATTTTACCTTGGTGTGGCCAAATTTATACTGGGTGTGGTCAATATCAATGGATCCAAGAAGTTTCTCAGAAGCCTTCTTGCTATCCATGAACTGGCCCTCTGGGACGGCACTTGCATTTAGTACTCTGTATCTGTTTGGAGAAGTTCACAACTTTTTATTTTGTTAAAGCATGACAACAAATGGAACAAATGTCTGTCATTATTATGAGATAAAATCAATTTTCAATTTAGCTATAACACCACATGCCCAGGGAACCTTTCCTAACTCTGATGTATGTTTGACAACTCAGAGAGCAGGGTTTGAATCCCCACTCTGCCATGGAAACCCACTGGGTGACCTTGGGGAGGTCACACTCTCTCTCAGCTTCAGAGGATGGCAATGGCAAACCCCCTCTGAATAAATTTTGCCAAACAAACTGTGATAGGGTCACCTTAAGTTTGGCTTAAGTTGGAAATGACTTGAAGGCACAGCAGCAGCAACAAAAACATTCATTGATAGATTTATTAGTAACTTACTACAGGCTGAGTATCCCTTATCTGGAATTCCAAAACCTAAAATGTTCCCAAATCTGAAATGTTTGAAGCTACAATATGTATCTACCTGTGTGTATTTGCAAGGCTGGAGAGATAAGCAGCTGGAGAGAGAGATGAAATGGCAGGAATCCATGTCTCCCACCATTTCACAGATCCTCATGTCTCTCTCCAGCTGAATGAACAAGCAGGAGTGCTGTAGCTGCCACCTCGAAAGTGGAAATGGGCAACTAGCAGCCCTGCCACTGCTGTCGGAGTTGGCTGCAATTACTGGGTTCCCATCCACAGAAGACTTGGGCAGGAAAAGCACTGACTGGGATATGGGCTCTGGCAGTGGGAGAGCAGGGTTGTTTGTGTGTGTGTGTGTGTCTCTTCTTTGGGCCAAGGCTGGAGACAGGTACCAGCAGCTGCTGCTGCTGTGTCCCACTCTACACATCACTTCAGCTGGGGGCAGGTAGTGGAGGAACAGCAGCTGCTGCTGCCACCACAGTCACTGCTTGTGTGAAGTTTGGCTGCAAATTCAGCCATGCCGTCTCCCTTCCTCTGCTCCTCTCCTCTCCCCAGAGGTGTGGGAGCCCGAAGAATGCCTACCTGGCAGCCAGGATTTACCCCCTACCTCTGCTGCTGCTCTACATCCTTTTTTATATACAGGTATCTGTACTGTATTCCAAAATCTGAAATATGGAACACTTCTGGTCCCAAACATTTTGGTTAAGGGATACTCTACCTGTATTACTCTTCTCCCTAGCCTCTCCTAAATCCCTGGTATGCTGCTAAAAATAGATTCAATCCAAAAATCCATAATACGCCTGATGATTGAATCTGTTGTATCTCATCATATCCCTCCTCATGTGACCACATGTCCTGCAAACATAGAACTATTGATCCTTTAGTGAGTTCCCAATGGACAGAATTTTTTTTTTAAAAAAATTAAATATATTCTAAATACACTTACAAGGAGCTACTGTCTATTGGCCTTGGTAGAACTGATGTCTGAGTAAACATGTTTAAGATCACATCTTTTTTTAAAAAAACACAGAAGCCTAATGCAGGTAAATCAAATGATGTAGGGCCTACTAACCTTTGTTTGAAGTCACCATAAATGATCCTGCTAGGGAATCCCTTTCTGCAAATTCTGATACCTTCCAGCACTCCATTACACCTCAGCTGGTGTAATACAAGCTCATGTTCCATGGCACCTTAGAGAATATTAGAGTGTAATTAGCACTGCAAGACAGAACTCAGAGGGTTCAGTGCTGCATCACACTTTTCTTTTGATTAGAGTGTACTAATTGGTCTTACCAGGAGTTTTAGTTTCATTGGGGATGAGGCAGCGCACAAAGTGTGGATGAGTGCTCCTCAGATTGCTCATCAGCTTGTTTAAGTTCTCCTATGGGACCAGAAGGATTTGTTATGTCTGCATGTGAATAAAGTGCAGTTTACATGACTCTAACTATTTTTATTTATTTTATTTATTAGAGTATTTATATCCTGCTGTTCAGCCACAAAGGCTCTCAAAGCAGCTTACAAATCGTTAAGCAATAGCACTAGACACTCTAAGCAGTTTCCAATGTTTGTTAGCTAATTGCCCCACAAGCCAGGCACTCAGACTATCAAACTACCCAAACCAGTTTTTAAACTGAGTAGTAGATTCCCCCTTTGACAAGAGAAAACTTGTAAGAGACTTGAGGCCATGTTCATTACTCTCTTAAATATATATCTCAGTCACACAGAGCCTTTTCTTTGAACAGTTACTGTACTAACATTTCTGAAATCTTTTTAGGGATTCTGCATTTGGACACTATTGTTACTTCTGCAGAGCTTATAAAATTTAATATAAAAGAATATACAGTTGTCCCTTCATATTTGCTGCGGTTTGGTTCCAGGACTCCCCGTGGATATCAAAATCCATGAATACTCAAGTCCCATTATATGCAATGGCATAGCAAAATGATGTCCCTTATATAAGAGGGCAAAATCAAGGTTTGCTTTTTGGATTATTATTTTTTAAAGAATATTTTCAAGCTGTGAATACTTAAATCCGTGGATACCAAATCCGTAGATACAGAGGGACAACTGTAGTGGCATACTGAAACCATCCATAACTCAGCAGTTGCAGTATGCCATGCTTGAGACCCACTGTTTCATTACCCACCATATTCATTAGTCTTAAAAGTACCTTTTAGATCTCTTCTTCTAGTTGTTTTGTTTTTGGTTTTTTTTGCTTTGATTTTGTAATTTGGATATATTCCAAGAGAACTACTTACTAATTTAAAACAAGTATATGGCCACAAGTAAAAGAAATTGTACTTACTCTAAAGAGAGCAGACACAGTCTGGAAAGAGGAACCCTTCTTCTTTCCACCTTTCTTGCCACCGCCACCACCCTCTAAATAACATTTTAAAGTATAAAATATAAAATAATTAGATATCTCTTGAGCAATTAAATGGAATTATATAATTAATATATATATATATTATAATAAAGAACTATCTTCTTTGGAACTATTAGGTTTGTAACTTTAGAGCAATTACCAGCATCTGCAGGGCGATCAGCAAAGAGTAATGCCAGTGTCTTCATGGATGATTTCTGGTAGAGCTGGATGACAGATTCATTCAAGGGGTCCTTGTTCTTCTCAAGCCAGCCAGTGATATTGTAGTCCACAGTGCCAGCGTAGTGCACCAGGGCAAAGTGGGCCTCTGCTTTGCCTTTGCCAGGCTTGGGCTTTTCAAAGTTCTTGCACTTGCCAAGATGCTGGTCATAGAGCTTGTTCTTGAAAGAAGTGTCTGTTGCCTTGGGGAACATGCACTCTTCTTCTAGGATGGAGAAAATGCCCATGGGCTAGAGGGAAACAATGATAGCAGACAGATAAAAGATTACCAAATTTGATTAATCTGGTAAAAAGAAAACATTTCATTATGAGCATTTGACAAACTTAAATACTGTGAACTTTAAAAATTTCATAGCCCTACACAACAGGCTTAAGAAAAGTAGGTAATTCTATTTCCTAATGATAACTGGAATTCATGAATATCTGGAAAACTATTTGTTTTTAGAATTAAAGATTATCTTGACTGTGTCCCTAAATTGGGGGTTGATTGCAGATATAAGCAAGTTAAACAAATTATTTTAAGAGACCTTTTCAATGAGTTCAATGCAGGCAGCCAAGTCCATTCCAAAGTCAATGAACTCCCATTCAATTCCTTCCTTCTTGTACTCCTCTTGCTCCAGCACAAACATGTGGTGGTTGAAAAACTGTTGCAGTTTCTCATTGGTGAAGTTGATGCACAGCTGCTCCAGGCTGTTAAACTAGATAATGCAAAAATATCTATTTTTAATGAGACCACAATGTTTAGCAATCCATAGCAAACCATAGTTTCCTCAAACATAATGCTGAAAAAAAATCTTTTTTTCATTTCTATCAGTATTAAAGGTCTGTGTAAACTTAGCAAATGGCTGATTGCCTTACTGACAAATATTCCAAGTCCTAAAAGGTCTGGTCCAGTTAACAGATACCCTCTCAGTTTACCATTTTCTATGCTTTCTAGGACAGTGGTTCTTAACCTGTGGTCCATGAACCCCAGGGGGTGGTGATGTCCTCACAGGAGGTCTGCAAAGGATTGAAGACTGCTCAGCCCATGTGACTGGAGCTAAGGCAAAGGATGCCCAGCTGGCTTGGCCTGCGCATTGCCATTCAATTCATTCCAGCCACAAACTTGCAGAAAGAAGCAGGAGAAAAGTCTTCCCTCCCCCCATCCAGTGGCTCTGAGGGAAGGTTTCATGGATGGTGTACAGTAGGACCCCTGTACCAGCTGATTCATTATCCACTGATTCAGTTATCTTCAGGACACAAAAGAGCACACATACCATAGAGTCTTCCTAGAAAATGCTTAGAGAAGCATCCTCTCTAGGCATTTTCTAGGTCCTCCAAGGCAACTCTATGATATTTTAAACCAGAAGTCTTATTATTTTCAATGGTGTTCACTGTTATCCACAATTTTGGGGCTCCACAGGGCGGCCCGGAACCAATCCCCTGTGGATACAGTGGTCCTACTGTAATTGTATTATTATTATTATCAGGTATTATTGTTATTATTGTTAGTGTTTTAAATCTTGAGTTATGTCTTGATGGACCATGGCAACAAAAGATATTTAAAGAGGGTCCCTGCTAAAGAAAAGATTAAGGGCCACTGTTCTAGTGCATTCTTTACACTCTGCCCTGGGCCCAATTTCCTATATGTTCCAGATGTTTCTGTGTCAGTCATCCTTCTTGTCAGCAACTTGAAAACAATTTCACTCTTTCAATGCCTTTGCACTCAGAACATGATTGAACTTTACACACTTTAACTACTGAAAACTTCTAGAATTCCCACATCTTGTTTCACCCAGTGAGTGTGGAAGTCCCATTTCCTTACATCAAAGATTTCAAAGCCAGCAATATCCAGCACTCCTATAAAGTGCTGTCTAGGCTGCTTGGTATCCAGCTGCTGGTTGATACGAACGACCATCCATAAGAACATCTTCTCAAAGACAGCTTTAGCCAGAGCACCAACGTTGTTGTACACCTACAAAAATGTAACGAGAGAGGCCCTGATCAGCATGCAAATGGAGCAATAGTTTTATTCACCACAAACCTTGTACTGAAGATCATTACCTGCTGGACAGTTTGACCTTTGGTGACAAATTCATTGCCGACTTTGACTCTGGGGTAGCACAGAGCTTTCAGCAGATCTGCTGAATTGAGGTTCATGAGGTAGGCTGCCTTGTCAGCAACTAAGAACAAAGGTGAGAAGATGAAAAGTTATGAACCCAGTGTGTATTGTTTACATCAGAAGAAGGTACATACAAACAAACATTATTGATAGACTTAGCAAGAAAATAGCAGTATGATAGGCCTTACAAGAAATAAGAACAGGAAAATCACAGTTGTAGAACACTTTCCCCTAATTTTAAAAAATGTGTTATGATTACCAGGGCAATTCTATACATGTCTATTCACTGAGTTAAATCGGACTTATTCCCAGTTTAGTGTCAAATAGGATTGCAGACTCTGGACCTTGTTCTTCTGCATTCAACTTCAGCTGTTCAAGTGAAAGTAAGGAGCAGCTGAAGATTAAGTGGGTTTAAAATGTTGGCTTATATTTCCATTCGAAATTATGCAAATACCTTCAGTGCCATCTGGCTCAGCCTGCTCCTCACGCTGCTTCTGCTTGAACTTCATGTTCCCGTAGTGCATTACAGCTCCTGTCAGCTTGTAAATGGCTGTCTTTTCATCAGGGGTGAAGCCCAAGATGTCAATGGCACTCTGACAATTTAATAAAGATTTTTGAGTGAATATTCTTTATGTTACCTCATAACTGTATACTATAAACTGACCTATTCATACTACTTACATCTGTAGCCATCAGCTCTTCTTGATCATCTATGCTAGGAACAGTGATTTCCCCTTGACTTACAAAGTGGTAGTCATAAGGATTGGTGGTAATGAGAAGCATCTCTGAAAGAAGAAAAAACAAGTATGGTTATTTTTTTTCCCATTTAATATGTAAAATGACCCATGGGAATATTTTAACAAAAGTTAAATATGCTACTCAGAAGAAGCCCTTACCAATCAGTTCTGGCTTCTTGTTGGACATAATCTGATAAAAGATGTGGTAGCTTCTTTCAGCTTTTAGCTGGAAAGTTACTCTGGACTTCTCCAGCAGATCTGGAAAGAAAGAAGAAGCAGAAGCAAAGGAATAAGAAGCTGATAGATGGAAGGAAGGAAGGAGGAAGGAAGGAAGGAAGGAAGGAAGGGGAAAAAAACCCAGAATCCTTACATGTCTCAATGTCAGCAGAAGCCAGTTTGCCCGTGGCACCAAAATGAATTCTGATGAATTTACCCTTTAAAAAGAGGAAAAGATATGCAATTACAAATAATAGGAGAGTGGTTTGGCATATGCTTTACTGGACACTTATTAAAAGTTACTATCTGAGAAGACATTTTGCTTAACAAAAATGAAGAGCAAGTATAGTATTAAATACTTACAAAACGAGAAGAGTTGTCATTCCTCACAGTTTTGGCATTTCCAAAGGCCTCCAGCAAGGGATTGGCACTGATGATTTGATCTTCAAGGGTGCCCTACAGTGAAAATATCAGATAATTTTTTTTCAGTCAAACAGAAGGGGTACAAAATGATATCTCATCCTTCTGTAGAAAAAGCATACCTGCATTTTGCCTTGTGCAACTGGTTCATCTTTTTTCTTGTCAGCTGTAGCTGCAATTGTTGCAAAATACTGAATGACACGTTTTGTGTTCACAGTCTTTCCGGCACCAGATTCTCCACTGTTGACAAAAACACAGCACTATAGATAATTAAGAGAACTAGCCAGTAACCGCCCATTTTCCACAGTGAATTAAGTAACTAGAGTCAAATGAATGATACATTGAAATATTTCTTTCTCTGTAGAAACAAAGATTGTCTGAGGGCTTGACTACACGAGTCATAAACCCCAAATCCCCACCCCCGAATCTGGCCCGATAATGCCACACATGTGGCCTTTCCCCCGAATCTGGTGTAATAGTGACACATGCTGTAGGGCCCTATTCGCACCAGACTCAGGGAATACCCCCTTAATCCAGGTTTTAGAAAACTTGCAGCTTTCTCCAGAGTTTGCTGGAAATTCTGGAGAAAACTGCCATGTGAACAAGCCATCCGCACCAGATCTGGGGGAGGGGGAAGGAAGCACAAGCACTGCCTGAGGTGTTGCCATTTCCCCCCTTTTCGGTGCCACTTCTTATTCCAGAGGCAGAGGCCCAGTGGGAGTTGCTCTCTCTGAGGTCAAAACCCCCAGCAAGGCCTGCCATCATGAGGGTAGCTGCCTGATCTGGCTTCAGAGAGGCTACTTCTGCTGGCGCTTTGCTTACAATCAACCCTCCGAGCTCCAGAAAAATCAAAGCCCCCACAGTATCCACCTGATCTGGCTTCAGAGAGGCAACTCCCATTTATACTTTGCTTTTCCTGGAGCTCAGATGCATGATTGTAAGCAAAGCGCCAGTGGTAGCTACCTGGTCTGGCTTCAGAGATGCTACTATCACTGGCATTTTGCTTACAATTGCCCCTCCAAGCTCCAGGAAAAGCAAAGCTCCCGTGGTAGCCACCTGATCTGGCTTCAGAGAGGCGACTCCCATGGCACACAATAACCTGGGAAATGCATGCCTGAAATCTGCCAAAAAACCTGCAAAGACAAATCAAAGCTGCTGCAAATTGGCATTAGTGCGCATCAATCCACATTTTTTGCCCTTGTATAGACAACACCCTAGTCTCTGGAGTAGCAGAAAACAAGACTGCTCCATCTTCAATATGACATCCTTTTAAGTACTTAAACATGGCTATCATGTCACCTCTTAACCTTCTGTTCTCCAGGCTAAACGTACCCAGCTTCCTAAGCCACTCCTCATAGGAGCGTTTTACCATTTTGGTTGCCTTACTTGGATACATTGCAGCTTGTCAGTATCCTTCTTGAATTGTGGTGCCCAGAACTGGACACAATATTCCAGGTGAGGTCTGACCAAAGCAGAATAGAGTGGTACTACAGTGTTACTTCCCTCGATCTAGACATTATATTCCTATTGATGCAGCCTAGATCAAATTGGCTTTCTTAGCTGCCACATCACAGTTACTAAATTGTAAGCTAAACTTTCAATTCTGTAACTCCTGGGGAATTGTGTTTATAGTTGTTAACTATAGAACATGACCCCCTTCCCAAAAGTTTACAATTTCAGACTGGCAGTGCTTGAACTAAAGAGTTTTTGAGGTGCTGCAGATTGGGAAACTGGGAAATTATGTCTACAGCACTCTTCTCTTGACAGGGTGGCTTGAGAAAGCAGTTATGGCAGGACCCTGAGGGATCTCTCCAGCTACCTGCTCCTGGCATTTCGGGGCACTGCCAGGCTGAAATGGTCGGTTTGGGGGAGGCGACGTTATCTGATCTAACTATGACCATGGAGCTCCAGCATTGTAGTTACTTCTGATTATGCAGAATTTTGGCCATTATCTATAGAAATGTATGTAATCAGCAAGGTAATAGGAGATATTCCACAGTGGAAAACAAAATAACACAACAAAGCCAACATAGATCTCAAGAAATGAACTTACGTGATGAGGATTGACTGATTCTCACGATCTGGAAAGGAATGCAATTACAAGATTTATTAGAAAATTATGGCTACACTTCCTTGTGAACTTCCTTGAAACAAGAGTCCCATTGAATTCAGTGGGACTTAGTTCTGAGTACATATGCTTAAGATGTCAGTACTTGTAATTGTTTTTTAAAATGGTTTGGATGTAGACAGGATATAATACATAACAAATACTTGGGATAAAGCCAGGGTTGTGTGTATGATATGTTGCCATTGGAGCTCTAAGCAATAGTTTAGAATTTTATGAAACACATATATGGAATCTTTTATTGTCTATGTCTGTGTCTTTTAAAAAAAATATGTAGCCCTTAATGGCTGCAAAGGTATACTTGGCTGTATGTTGACAGTTCTTGGAGGAATATCAAAAAATAAGGGCAGGCTGATTTCCAGTGGCCTGCATAGTTCTTTCTCTTCTTCATTACTGTTAGGAAAACTGGAATAAATTATGCAAAACAAGAAAACTTTTATTTAATTTACATATTTTATAAAGACTGCAGAATTTAATACAGAGCTTGAACTGTTGACTCAGAATTTTTAGTGTGGAGTGATGTAGCATCTGATAGAATCTAATACACACACACACACACACACACACGTATATATATCCTGCCCTCTATCAAAAGATGGCATATAGGTAAAATCCGTACTTTAACTTACAGGTTAAAACCATTGTAAACAATAAAAAATAATTTAACTAGACTAAAAATATGTTAAACAACATTTACAAGTCGAATCAGGTTTAAAAGATTAAAACAGTTTAAAAACCCTCCGCATAGCATTTGGAGTAAATTAGTGAAGCCCAAAGGCTTTAATGAATAGCCATGTTTTTACTTGGTACCTAAAGGAAAACAGCATTGG
This sequence comes from Gambelia wislizenii, assembly GCA_030847615.1. Lineage (NCBI taxonomy): Eukaryota > Metazoa > Chordata > Lepidosauria > Squamata > Crotaphytidae > Gambelia > Gambelia wislizenii. The sequence continues at coordinate 189,604,705 of JAUMIR010000002.1, read as the reverse complement.
TACCAATTGGGTGTCCAATGGGAGGGCATCCCTTAGTTGGACTGCCATGGCTGAAAAGACCCTTTCCCATTTCCTCACATAGAATATTGACCTCACCCATGGGACACAGAGGAGCCCCCCACCCCAGCAGACCTCCATCCTTGGGAAGGCACCTATAAGGAAAGGTAGTCGCTCAAATATCCCAAGACATTCAGGTCTTTAGAAGTAATTACAAACACCTTGAATTCAGACCAGAAGTATATTGGCAGCCAGTGCAATTATTTTAGGTCTGTAATTATGTGATGTCTATATGGTGTTCTAGCTAACAAATTGAGCCACTGCAGCTTCTGAGTCAACTTCAAGCTCAGCCCCACATAGAGCTCATTACAGTAGTCTAATCAGGAGGCTACCAGTACATGAACTAAAGACTGTAGCTAGTGTACCAGTCAAAGCTGGTGCCAAGCACTCTAAGCCACAGAGTTCAGCCTTCAGTAAGAAAAAAGGAACCAGGAGTATTCCCAAGCACCTGTTCCTTTGGGGTGGGGGTGCAGCCCCATTCAGGACAGACTGTTTTTAGACTCAAGAATCACTAATCTACAGAGCCTCCATCTTATCACAATCCAGTTTGTTGGCCCTCATCTAACCTATTATGGAATCCAGGTGCTGGTCCAGCAGCTTCAGAGTCCCTGCTGACTCCAGTGACAAGGAGAAATAGAAATGAGTGTCATCCTCATGCTGATGGACCCAACTCCAAATGACTTCACCCAGATATTGAACAGCACAGAGGATGAGATGGAACCCTGCAGGACCTCATAACTTAATAGCCATGGGGCTGAACAGAAATGCCCCAGTGCTACTCTCTGGAATCATCCCTGCAGACAATGCAACTACTGTAAGACAGTGTCTCCTACACCCATCCCACACTGTGTGTGTGTATGTGACACACACACACACACACACACTTTATAAAACATGTATTTTAGGCTAAACAGTGCAGGAGGCCGCATCACCTATTTACAAAGTGAATTGCAGCTCTCGAATTGAAGAGGCAATTCAGCTTTCTTTTTCTTTTCTTTTCTTTTTGCCAGAAAAACAGCAGTCCAGGTGATTCTGGAGGTGTTAGGGATGACAAAAAAAGTCTTGCAACATATGACCCCAGGCCTACACAGTAAGTATAGAATTGCTATGGTGACAGCAAACATGACTCAACATGTGAATTTTATATTGTGAATGAGAGGTAATCCTTTTGGCTGTAATAAAGAACAAAGGACAAACAAAGGGATCTTAAAATCCAGAACTAGCAGGTGAGGATTGGCCCACACTACGGAGATTTTCACACCGGGGCTAAAAGCCCTGGTTCTGTACCGCTACCTCCTCTCCTATTCCTACAACGGAATGGAGGTAAATATTCACACACTTACCTCCATTCCGCTGCAGGAACGGTCCTCCTCCCTCCTTGTCTGGCTGGTCGTAAATGCAGCCGTCATAAGGCTGCTTTTACGACCGGCCGGGGGAAATCCCACTCATTTTCGTTAGCCCTAATGTGAAAATCTCCTATGTCACTCGATGCCCAGAGAAACTCCACAGGCATGAAGCTACCACCAGAAGGTTTTCTGCCATTGCTAGCATATGGAAGGCTTTGAAACCTGGTGAGGAGGAGGTGAACTTTGATCCACTGGATCCAAAGTCCCCCTGAGAACCCCCAGGATCACACTCCTCAAGTATGTCACTCATGACCTGGTATAGCCAGCTTTATAACTAGCTGTAAGAGGGAAATACATTGCCAGGGACACAAGTGGGGAAACCCTTCTGCCTTGGAAGGTATAAGCCAGCATGGCTAAAGATGCAGGTGCTGTGTGCTTGATACATTCTGTAATTTAGCACCCACTTTCATATCCTATATTAACTCTGCAAAAGCAGTTTGATGGGTATTCACTAGTATGGAGACATGGACTGTGAACTGGCAGATCTTAGGGACTATTGAATACAACAATATGTTTCTTCATGTACGCAAGGAAGATTACCATATATACTTGTGCCTAAGTTGAGAAATTTTAGTCAAAAAAATCAACCCCAAAAAACCTGGGTTGACTTATCAATGAGTCAAAGTAAGTACAGTTGTACCTTCACATTTGCTGGGGTTTGGTTCTAGGACCCCCCATGAATACCCAAATCTGTGAATACTCAAGTCCCATTATATGCAATGGCATAGCAAAATGATGTCCCTTATACTGTATAAGATGGCAAAATCAAGGTTTGCTTTTTGGATTATTATTTTTTTAAGAATATTTTAAAGCCATGAATACTAAAATCCGTGAATGCCAAATCCGTGAATGTGGAGGGACAACTGTACTGTACCTTAACTCTTATCGAAAAAGGGACCATCCCCATCTCTGAGCAGAGTGGCAAAAGGTGAGAGCTTAGTCTGTCCCAAGAGAACTTAAAAGAAGCACCAACCCCTTCTACTCTCTCTGCTGCAGTGCTGCAGCACCTCAAAGGAGCATAAAAAAAGTGGAGGAGATGGCACTGGCATTTTCCCTCTCCATAGAGTGACCCTTGATTTATCCACAGGTCACAGCAAAATCCATAATTTTGGTCCCCAAACCTGCCCTCAACTTATATATGAAGTTCACTTATACACAAGTATGTACAGTAGTATTGCATGTGTGAATAAAATATGCCATGTGCAAATAGGTGCTCTGCCCTAAGGACTGGAAAGAATTTTACCTTGTGGGGGGGAATCTATGTGTACAGTGCCTTTTATGAACGATGGGCATGTAGCCATCATTCTTTTTCATATGACTTTATACATGGGTGTGCTAATTATAAATAACTTTCTCGTGGATTTTGCTTCAAGTATCAATTTAAAAGCACATAAATGTAAAAAATGAAGATGTCATACTTAATATTAATAGACATTGAAAAATGGGAGCAGTTAAAGGAGTCTTTGTATTTTTTCCCCTTGATAGCTGACCCTTCCCCATATTTTGGTGAAAAGTGGAGTCAACTTCAGTTTATGAGCAGGAATTACGCTGCAAGTGAATTAGCAAGGTTAGGAAATTTCTTATTTATTTTGAGACAGCTCTTCGATGCCAATCTAATTACTTGCTATCTTGTCTGGGTTTCATATTTCCTACAAAGGTTGTTGAAGCTTCTCCTAGGAACATGTTAATTCTCTCAAATTTATCCTTCTACTCACCAGTTAACATGAACTGATACGCATTGTCAGAGATAGAAAAGATGTGAGGAGGGGCCTCTTGACGCTTCTTGCCTCTGTATGCAGCTACCACCTCCGGGTTGTACACTGGCAGCCACTTGTAGGGGTTGACAGTGACGCAGAAGAGACCAGAGTAAGTCTGTAAAGAAGAACAGAGCTACTTAATTTATTCTGTCAGTAATCTTGTAGCAGAGCAAGGATCAAAGTGCTGTAATGTTTTCATCAGTAAGGATGGTAATGTTATCGTCTACCACCTTCAGGCTAACCTGTTCCCTCTGAGCTTAACTGCAATCATATTTTTGGCACTAGTTGGGGCTGTAAATGGGAGGAATGGATCTTCTAAGTAACAGTATATTGGTGTACACTATCCCTGTGGTAAGTGTTTTTAAATGGCTTAGTTTTGGATAGGTAATTAATACCTATTAGATTAAGAAAAGACCCAGTCCTGATGGAAATGGGAACTGCTAGAACAGATTTCTTGATAAGGATCAACACAGCTGATGGCAATATGGGTATAGGAGATCATAATTGCATAATTTATCAGTACATTACTGTCTGCCTATTATTGATTCCTTCAATCATAAAGTGGTTTTTCTTAATTCCCAAATATAAGATGTTGATGTCTTAAAAGAAGACAAATGTTAATTCAGAATATATTTACATAGATCATCCAGGCTGCATAACGCTCTTTGAGGTTATATAGGACAGCAGGTTCATGGAGGTGGGTCATCATGGCCATGTCCTCAATTTTGTCGTATTTGGGAGGATTCATGGAAAAGATTTGATCATCTTTGACTGTTACAGTCTGGAAAAGAAAGAACAAAGCAATTTATATATTCTTAGAAAGTAAAGAGGTGAAAACAATTATAATACTGCATTTATTGCATTTTACTCACTTCTCCTTTTTCAGTCTTGACTGTGACCTTCCCTCCTTCCCTGCTCTGGACAGTGCCTTTGACATAGGATTCCTTTTTATCCACCACAAAAACTGAGTTCTTGGCATCAAAGGGTTTATTCTGAGCTTCAATTCTTTCCTTTTCTGGCTTTCGAAGATAAGGAGCAGCTGGCCCAAAGGCGGCCATCTCAGCGTCTGACGACATGGCTGCAGTTTACAGGAGGCACTTCACCAATGAAGACTAAATGGACAAAAAACCAAAAAAACAAAACATAACTCATCCAGTTTTTGGATTTTTTTCCTTCTATTATACTAATTTGGTTTTCTTCTTGTAACCTTCCACCAGCCCTTTGCTACATTTTTAAATGCAGAGGTTCTCTGTGTTGCATCCAAAAGCACTCTTCTTCTGATCACAGGAGCATCCTTCAGAGGAAGGACTTTTTCTTTGGAGGAAGGTAACCTTAGTAGATTGGTCAAACCTCTATGTCTATTGAGCAATTTTAAGGGACTGCTTCCTCAAAGGCAGCCATCTCAGCATCTGAAGATATGACTGCAGTTTACAGTGTGCAGCTCAGCCAATAAAAAACTGAAACAAAATATATGAATTATTTGCTGAAAATGTGGAAATACTTCCTATGGCATTTAATCAACTACTTTTTTCAAAGCATGCAATTTCAGCTGGACCAAATTATTGTTTTTCATGTGAAAGCTTCCGTATCCACATTCTGAATTCTAGAATCTAGATTAGTTCACTTCCATTGGATTTGTTTCATTATCCATGGTACTAGATAATATAAATTGCTAATGCCCAAAGACCAGCCAGAGCTAAACTATCATTTTAACTTGGAGGAGGGGCTAATTTTTAATTTCTTGCAAGCTGTGCTGAGAATTGCCGTTGCAAATGAAGAACAGGATACGAATTGTCCTCATAAATAAACAAAATAAACAGTTACACTAACAGATTTAGGGGGGGGGGATATTTTCTGGAGTCAATAGAAGAAAGGAGTTAAAAGTAGGTCATTCTGCTTAAGGAGCCAGGCTAGTTAGCCTTCAGATGATACAAGTTAGAAAAGAATATTTGATTAATTTTATTAAAATATAATAAATGTCTTAATTATAAATATTTCAGTTGTATTTTTATTGCCTATATTTGAAGCTAACCAGATAATACCATTTCAGTTTAAGGCAATCCTTGATATGATGTTGGTTGTGGGTCTCTCCCATAAAGCATCCTTTGTGGATTTGACCCATTGGTTTTGCTGCTCCAGACATTCTGTTAAGAAGGGCTGAGCTAGTAAGGGTATCAGTACCACCAAGGGAACTATCTTAATTCCTTTTTCTTGCTAGTATAAATTATGATATAGCTTCACAGAGTCAGTGAATGTCAGGCTGAAGCAATTTGCCTATTTATTCATTCATTTATTGCAATTATATGCACCTTTCTCATGGTGTAGGATCCAAGGCAGCTCACAAACAATAAAACAAAATTAGCTAAAAACATAATAAAATTAAAATACAGTTAAAAGTGCACCATATTAAAATCATAAATTAAACAGTATAATAAAATCACTGAAAAACATACGAAAGTTAAAACAGGAGTATCCCTCCACCCCCATAAGAATGCTCCCTGCAAGCAATTATTCATAAAAAGCTTGCTTGAACAAGAAGGTTTTGCCTGCTGGTGAAAGGAGAGCAGAGAGGGAGCCAGCCTAGCCTCCCGTAGAAGGGAATTCCACAGTTTGGGAGCAGTCACTGAGAAGGCTCTCTCCCGTGTTCTCACCAAATGGACCAGTGGGGATGGCAAGAGAAATTGAGAATCTTCCTCTGAGGATTTTATAGGTCATGACCAGCATTTTGAATTATGCCAGAAATGAACCACTAGCCACTGGAGCTGTTTCAACAAAGGGTTATGTGCTCCCTGTAATTGGCCCCAGTCAGCATTCTAGCTGCAGCATTTTGGACCCACTGAAGTTTTCAAACAGTTTCCAAAGGCAGTCCCATGTGGAGTGCGTTACAACAGTCTGAATGGGATGTAATCAAGGCACGTGTTACCATAGCCAGATCTGACTTCTCAAGGAAGGAGTGCAACTGGAGCGCTAGTCTTAACTATGTAAATGCACTTCAGGAAACTACTGAAATCTGGGCATCCAGGCTCTGAGTTGAGTCGAGGAGTACACTCAAGCTGTGAACCTAAGATTTAAGGGGAGCGTAACCCCATCCAGCAGAGGCTGAATCCCTGTTCCCTGATCTGCCTACTTAGTTGCATGCAGATGCCTCCCTAGTGCATATCTAGCACTAGAGATTTAGTAAATCAGGGTCTTACCTTGTATGTTATCAGGTGAATAATAATGCCGGGTCGAGCTGGCCAACACTGCAAAATAGAAATGACAGATCCTTTACCAGAGGTCCAGCAATAAATGACTAGAAATGGATAAAGGCAGATTTTAAATCCGTATTGACATAGGGAGTCCCTGCTCAGAAGTAAGGGAGCAGGAATGCACTGGGCTGGGAAGAATTTGGAGGAAGATCCAACTCCTTTTTAAACTCAAGCTCCTTACACGCTTACCTTTAAGCTGATGGTGCAAGGACATAAGGGGCTGGACCCAGGGCTGCTTATATAGGGAATGATTTGCATACGCAGCAGCTGCCCCTTCTTCCTTAGGTTAAAACCCTTTTGGCAATCTTAACTCCTAGCAGGATTCCCATTCATATTTGACGTGAATAGATATAATTAGACAGATCAGCTCCATGAATCAATCTATATATAGCTTGACAAGAGGAGGGGAAGGTGGGTGGCAGCCTCTATATTCTGCCAGAAGAAGAATGAGTAAAAAGAATTCCTGTTATTTATAAAACAAGAGGCTGGATTAAAAAGTTAAAGAGGAGGAATAAAAGTTTTCTTGTTCTTTGTAAGGCAAAACTTTAGGAGCAAGAAAGTTAATTACAAGAGCAGGACTGAAATATGCTAGGAGCTGGATTGAAATATCCTAGGAATACCCTAAAGGCACCAGATCCCATCTGCTTTTGGAAGCTAAGCAGGGGCAGCCTCCGTTAGTACTTGGATGGGGGATGTCTAATGAATACCAGGTGCTGAAGGCTATATTTCAGAGGAAGAAACTTGCAAAACCATCTCTCAGTATTCCTTGCCTAAGAAAACTCTATGAAATTCATGGGGTCGCCAGAAGTCGACAGGCTATCGGGGCTAGCAGAGACCAAGGATGCTGGGATATGAGAAAAGGGGAGACTGTAAACACTGTGAAGTCGAAGGCTTTCACGGCCAGCATCCAAAGATTTTCCTTGGTTTTTTTCCAAGCTGTTAGGCCGTGTTCTGGAATAGTTTCTTTCTGACGTTTCGCCTGCATCTGTGGCTGGCATCTTCAGAGAAACGTCAGAAAGAAACTATTCCAGAACACGGACTCACAGCCCAGAAAAAAACCCAAGGAAAATCTATAGACTGTAAACAATCTACACACCCCTTAGGTGCAACAGTTTTTGGAGGTCTGGCAGTGGTGGGGGAAAGGGTTATGAAAGGTATGGCTAAGAGAAGTACTGGGTTAACAGAAGCTAATAGAACTATAGCAGTTAACTTAGTGACAGATTGTAGGATCACTAGTACACTGTTAAGTTCATTGGATAGAAAATCCTATGAAAGCATGTAGAAAAAGTGAAAGTAAAGTCAGTAAAAGACCAGGAGGCACATGCTGAATAACTGCAAAGATTCCTTTATGTTGCTAGGATTATAGAAGAGATAACTATATGCACTTGATGCTCTTATGGGAGCAATGGAAGGGCATCCTATTGTTCAAGGAAATTGTATACACTTACTATGATAGAATAGATGTCAGTTTTATTGGGAAAAAGAGAAAAGAGAATGCTGGAGAGTGTAAAGTAGAACTAATATTTGAAACTATTTGAAATCTGCTTAATCAACTAATTTCACTGGTTCAATTATAGAATATTCATTGAAAATTCAAATTTACATTTCAAATTAGTGTTGAGACTTGCCAGTATCTGTTACTTAGGCAACATCAAAAGATTAACTCATAAACTCTAGCTGTTTAATATTATGAATTAACACCATTGTACATCTTCTGCCATGTGTTGCCACATGCTAATGTTATTGCGTGCCAACCACCACATACAGATTTTAAACATTACTGGACGCTAACATCTGTCAACATTTCAATATTCTAAGTATCAAATACTGTCAAATACAGTGAGTCTACAAATCTGTGGTCTCTGGAATAGCATCCCAAAGGCTGTGGATTCCCCCCCCCCATCTCTTCTACCCTGGGGAGAGAGCAAAATCTTGCAGATCACATCCTCTCTCTCTGGCTTTTCTTCACAAACGAAGATTCAGGAAGGACTTATCCCGCGCTTTCTGCAAGCGCGCTGATGACTAAAAAGGCCAATCCGAGATAAACAAGTCTGGTTGCAGAAAGCACAGCAGAAGGTCTCCTTGGGATCACATCCATGAAGCTGCCAAAAGGACCTCAGCCAGTGTATTTCCAGTGTCAGAATCCCAATATTGGAGAATAGCAGAGGAGACATTCCTTGAGTGTATCAGGAGAGGTTGTATTTCTGTGTGATCCAGAGCCCTTCCATGCTACCAAAATGCCCTCAAGATGGGGTTATTCCTATGTGAACCCAGGAGTGTGCATGATTCATTTCTCATCTGTTGAAATTTTTAAAAATTAAGAAAACTGTTCCAAAACAGCTAAATATAAACAAACAAAACACCCCATCTTTTGTCCTATTGACACAGCCACAGAGAATATTGGAAATCATTCTTCCTCCTTCCCTCTCCCTCATACAGTTGTTCTATAAAGATGCAGTGTTTGTGTTGGCCCCATTGAAATCAATGGGTCTAAGTTAAAATGAATAGAACAAGGCTGGATATGCCATTGCATGTCAGCTATCAGACATTCACCCTTCTTCTCATTTATCAAATGCTTTCAGATGCAGGTAACATTGCCTACTAGTTATTAAAGGCTGCCACATGTTAAGTGGCATTACATGCCAACTTTCAAATAATGCAAAATATCAATTACAGTGGACAGGGTTCTACAAACTGTGTAGTCAAAAATTATTTCTACATATCAGTGAGTGTATAGCAAAGATGATGAAAAAAAACCACCCCAAAAATGTTCAAGTTTATTTCTTATAACAAAAAATGTTCAAGTATATTTCTTGTAACCAAAAATGTTCAAGTACATTTCTGCTAATCAACAAGTACAGTGGGCCCTTGGTATTCACTGGGATTTGGTTTCAGGATCCTCCGTGGATACCGAAACCCATGGATGCTCAAGTCCTATTATATACAATGGCATAGTAAAATGGTGTCCCTTATATAAAATGGCAAAATCAAGGTTTGCTTATTGGATTTTTTTTTTAAAAAAAAAAAATTCAAGCCATGGATGGTGGAATCCGTGGATGCCAAATCCATGGATACAGAGGGCCAACTGTATATAGTAAAGATACTGAAAAAGAACAGAAAAGAACCTATTTTGAGACATCAATCAGACTATCATAACAAACAACATTATAACTTGTACAGTGTCCAGTTCTCAGCAAAGCAGGTTCTTTTCATCATTAGTTGTCAGACTAGTTTTATTATGGGACAAATAGAGGAAATAACTCTGGACACCACAGACCATGCCCCCATTTAGAAGTACCATATTGTCGCTGAAGTTTCTTCTTTGGCTTTGAGAACAGTAGGGACCATGCTTAACCAAACTTGGAAGTAACCCAATAACTGTGCAAGACACTTGCATGGTACCACCACCAAGGGCACACAAAAAGTCCGAGAATTCTTGTCTTTCTTCTCCTAAATTGTTGCCTTTTTGGTTAAGTAGAACTTAGACATTGCTCCCCCAACACACACAAAAAGACAGAAGGAACACTGGTTTGCAAAAGGATGTGCACTGATGTATGTAATTACTCAGAAGTAATTACTCTAATTTAAATCTAAATACAGTATCTCTCAATACACAAGTCGACCCCCGTATCCACAGATTTGGTATCCACAGTTTCATTTAACCATGCCTGGAAAAATGTGCTCCCTCTAGGCATTTCTATGGTCAACTTCCAGCATTTGTCTCATGGAAGATAATAGGGTTCCCTATTATCCACGGTTTCAAGTATCCACGGGGTCTTGGAACATATCCCCCATGGCTAGGGGAGTTGAACACTAGCAGGAAAACTATGACAATGTGGCCTTTGTCCCTGTTTGGCATGGTGACCAAGTGCTATCTAGAGATGGAGAAAATCTGTCATTTGCCTTTTCTCCCATATCCGAATCTTGTGAACCTCAGGTTATTTTCATCCTCAGTATTAAATGTGCTAAACTGAATTGAAATGTTTAAACATCTAGGTAGGCAAAATGCAACCAATATAGCTTTTACTGGTGGCTTCCATGTAAATGTGGTAGTGAATGTTCTCCTAATTTTAGACATACTGTAACTGAACTATCCAACCTATCCTCCATGTTGGTTCAGCACCTTAGATGACTGTACTAGAACCCAGAGATTAACCATCCTGCCATCATGGAAGCTGTAGCTGCCACTGCCTGGGCCTGCTGAAACAGATTTGAAGGGACATGAGGAACTTTTCACAGTGCTCCCCCAAACAATGAGAGGGGGCTTTTAAATTAAAATAGAATCATGGTGCTAGAGGTGGCCCTCCAAAGTCATGGAATGTTTGTGGAAGTCCTCCACTCATGAAACAGAAGATGCCTTTAAACAAAGGACTGTTCTCTTCATGAGCTTTCAAACAGAGGGCTGTCATCTCTAAAGTAATTCAGAAGGCCATCATACTCTTTGAGTGCAGTAGCTCTAAATGTGAATGTGAGTGATGAGACCTTAGGGAAACTTTAGGAGGTTAAATTTCATGCTTTGGCACAAACCTAACTTGCAGAAGTGTTTGGCATTCTGAGGATTTAAGAACTGAGGATCAGAAATTCAGCTGTGCAAGTTAGTATTTCATCCATGGTCTTGTCAATATATCTTTTTGGAACTAACAGCAGAGAGATGGGACTTTATCAGACTATCCCTTTAAAGCGTTCTTTTGCTGGCATTAAAAAAATCCATGTTTATGCCAGCAAAAGAACGCTCTCCTTCCCCCATTTACTTCTAATCCCAGCAAAGGCAGCTCTGGCAATAAAAGAGGAAGTGAACTGAGCTGCATTCACTTTCTCTTTTGAAATCCCGTGGAATATTGCGAGACTTTGTCGTGTGGAAAAAATTTTAAAACCACCAAAAATAACACTAAAAAACCACAGGAATGAAGAACAGCCACCCAAAGGGAAGGTATTTTTACCATACATCAAAGGACATTCTTGCAAACAAGCTTGTAAAATGTGGGCTAGATAACTGTTAAATGGATTTGTACTTGGTTGACCGGTCGAACCCAAAGGGTGCTCAGCAGTGGCTCCTCTTCATCTTGGGAAGATGTGACCAGTGGGGTGCCACAGGGTTCTGTCCTGCTCCCAGTGCTATTCAACATCTTTATCAATGACTTGGATGACGGAATTAGGGGCATACATACCAAATTTGCAGATGACAACAAATTAGGAGGAGTAGCTAATACCCTAGATGACAGGATCAAAATTCAAAATGACCTGGATAGACTAGAGAGCTGGGCCAAAGCTAACAAAATGAAATTCAATACAGAGAAATGTAAGGTACTGCACTTAGGGAGAACAAATGAAATACATAGATATAGGATCAGGGAGACCTGGCTGAATGAGACTACGTGCGAAAGGGATCTAGGAGTCCTAGTAGACCACAAGTTGAACATTAGTCAACAGTGTGATGCGGCAGCTAAAAAGGCCAATGCGATTTTGGGCTGCATCAATAGAAGTATAGTGTCTAGATCAAGGGAAGTAATAGTGCTGGTCTATTCTGCCTTGGTCAGACCTCACCCGGAATACTGTGTCCAGTTCTGGGCACCACAATTAAAAAAGGATATTGACAAATTGGAGTGTGTCCAGAGAAGGGTGACTAAAATGGTGAAAGGTCTGGAAACCATGCCTTATGAGGAGAGACTTAGGGAGCTGGGTATGTTTAGCCTGGAAAAAAGATGGTTAAGAGGCACTATGATAGCCCTGTTTAAGTATTTGAAGGGGTGTCACATTGAGGATGGAGCAGACTTGTTTTCTGCTGCTCCAGAGACTGGAACACGGAGCAATGGATGCAAGCTCGAGGAACAGAGATTCCACCTCAACATGAGGAGGAACTTTCTGACAGTAAGAGCTGTTCGGCAGTGGAACACACTCCCTCGGAGCGTGGTGGGGTCTCCTTCCTTGGAGGTCTTTAAACAGAGGCTGGATGGCCATCTGTCAGGGATGCTTTGATCGTGATTTCCTGCGTGGCAGGGGGTTGGATTGGATGGCCCTCGTGGTCTCTTCCAACACTGTAATTCTATGATTCTATGATTTAAAAAACACAGAAATTCTAGACCAGGCCAACAACTATCATGTCAGAATGCACAGAGAAGCTATTGAAATCCACAAACACCTGGACAACTTCAACAGGAAAGAAGAAACCTTAAAAGTAAACAAAATCTGGCTCCCAGTTTTGAAATACAATAGAATCAACACTCAACACTTACAAAAGAATTCCACCCAGGGACAAGAGGATTCCTAGCTGATAATGGCCCATCAACCAACCATTAGCCAAACAGACACTAATGAGCCTTGCATTTGTATACCCAGAAACTAACCGTTCAATTACACAAATTTACATATACTCCCCAACAGGGGTTCACAGCATATAAACTCAACACACACACCTATACAACCATTCTCTGAGGATGCCAGCCACAGATGCAGGTGAAATGTCAGAAAGAAACTATTCCAGAACACGGCCTCACAGCCTGGGGAAAAAAACCAAGGAAAATTTTTAAAAAACACTAAAAAAGTTTTTAAAAACACAAAAACACACTTTAAAACTTATAAGTAACCCAGAGAGGATCATAAAAAGTGCATCACTTTCCTGGATGTCACAATCTCACCTGAAAGGATTCACGCCAGACCGGCCACTGATGGGATAAGTACAGGGGCAGGGAGAGATGCGAGGTTTCACATGCTGGCTATGCTGGGAAAAAAAAAAAAGTCAGGGGGGATCAATTGATGGCTTAAGCCATCAGTTAAAAAGTATGGGTTTTAAGGGGGGAAACCGCAAAAATCATTTTAATATATAATGCTCTTGGGTATGTTGCCATTTCCAGTGTGCTGATTGGCCGCTTAGGAAACTTACCAACCAATCAAAGCTCTCTGTTGGGCAGCTAATCAGCACACTGGGGTAGGAACATGTGGAACTTTCAGTCTTTTTTAAACATAGCAGTAGCAGAGGAGCTTTCTGTTGTTCCACTCATGTGCAGCCTGGCCCCTTTCTGTGCAGCCTAGGGCCTTTCTGTGCAGCCTGGGGACTTTTTGTGCTGCCTGGGGCCTGGGATCTTTCTCTGCTGTCTGCGATCTGGAGCCTTTTTGTGCTGCCTGGGGCCTTTTGACTTTCTATGCTGCCTGGGGCTTTTCTGTTCTGCCTGGGGCCTGGGGCCTTTCCGTGCAGCTTGGGGCCTTTCTGTGCTGCGTTGGGCCATTCTGTCCTGCCTGAGGCCTCGGGCCTGGGGCTTTTCTGTGCTGCCTGGGGCCTTTCTCTGCTGCCTGGAGTCTGGGGCCTTGGGTCTTTCTGTGTTGCCTAGCACCTTGGGCCTCTTGGCCCCTGGGCACTGACTGTAGCTGTGCCCTGGGCCTTCTGTGCTGTCTCTAGCAGTTCCTTCCTCTTGAGCTTTGGGGCTTCAATGCTATCTGTAGCAGATCCTTCCTCTTGGGCCTTGAGGTGGAAACATGTGGAAAACTTCAAGTCCATTCTAAACATGGTGGTGGAGGGGCTCTTGCATCCTGCCACATGTGGGCTGTATGTGTGTGTGTAGCATGGGTGTAGCGTACGGCGTGTGTGTAGTGTGGGATATTTGTGTGTTTGTATGATTGCATGGTGGTGCCAGAGGGGCTCTTGCGTCCTGACATGCGTGTGGTGTCTGTGTGTGTAGCATGGTGTGTGTACACGCAATTGCATGCCAGTGGCAGAGGGGCTCTCACATCTGCTGCATATGGTGTGTGTATGTGTGTAGCATGGTGTGTGTATGTGTGGTGTGTGTGTGTTTGTGCGATTGAATGGCAGTGGTAGAGGAGCTCTCATGTTCTGGCACACATGGTAGTGTGATGTGTGTGTATCACATGATATGTGTGTGTGTATTCACAGATGCATGGTGATGGCTCTTGCTTCCTGGCGTACATAGTGTGTGTTTCTAGCATTGTGTGTGGGTCTATGTAATAATAATAATAATAATAATAAAATTTATTTGTATCCCATCCCTCTGTAAATGCAATTGGGGCGGCTTACAGCATTTAAAATATACATACAAGACCCTCCATCCCACCCCCCTTAAAAACAATTAAATAATTAAAAATTTAAAACATATTGAGTAAATACTAAAAACGAACAATAAAGATAGTGTATTAGGATCAGACTAAGTTAGATTTTGCTTTCTGATGGCCGGGTATCTATTCAGGAAAGACCCGCCGGAAGAGATCTGGATTAAGAGCTTTTTAAAAGCTATTTAGGGTGGTAATGTGACGGATCTCATTCGGCAGGACGTTCCATAATCTGGGAACAATAGCTGAAAAAGTCCTCTGGGAGGTTGAGGAGAGCCTAGTTTTTAAAGGTTGTAGCAGATTCCTCCCAGAGGACCTGAGTGCATGGGGAGAATTATATGGAGGATTATATGTTTCTGTGTACGTGTGGTTGCATGGTGGTGGCGGAGGGGTCTTGGCATGAAATTAACCAATATAGTTGATTTGAAAGGTTATATATTAATGCATCAAATGATTGTACTGTTGACATGTTTCCTAAGTGGCCAATCAGCAGAACAGG
The DNA here is from genome assembly GCA_030847615.1 of Gambelia wislizenii. Lineage (NCBI taxonomy): Eukaryota > Metazoa > Chordata > Lepidosauria > Squamata > Crotaphytidae > Gambelia > Gambelia wislizenii. Next base: position 189,589,680 of record JAUMIR010000002.1, on the reverse strand, counting down.
AACGGAAACAGAGAATTACACCAAAGTGTTTTATATATGTAGATAACGGTGTATGTTATGCCAGCTATAGCTAGTAGCATAGAAATATATACTCTTTAATCCATCTTGCTATTACTGCTTTGGATGCTGTGTTTCCCATTGATCTGGTATTGAAAGAAACAAACAATGCTTCTGCTTGCCTCATATCCTTAGTCCTGCCCATATAGATTTTTACAGCTCGCTTAACACCAAGCATATGCCATTTTCTTTCCAAATCTGTTTGTGGAGTTGGACAAAAATTAGGCAAATGTATAGTTTGGAACAAACCCTTATTCAAACAGCATTTTGGCACGAAAGTTGGATCTAATGTGAGACACAACTTATCCTGATCCTAATTGCATAGGCAAGGATTAACTGATAACGCTGCTAGCTCAGACTTTCTCCTTGCTGATGTTATCGCGACGAGAAATGCCACTTTAAACATCAACAATCTCATTGCATATTCTCTGAATGGTTCAAATGGTAGTTTCATCAATTCATTTAGTACCAAGTTCAAATCCCAGGTAGGGAATCTGTGCAATGTAGGAGGCACTTTTAATATTGCTCTTCTAAGAAACCTCTTCTTGCTCTCATTTGCTGACAAATGGGTGCCTTCCGGTTTGTAATTGTTGACAGTCCTGCTACCTGTTTCTTAAAGGTATTTGACCACAATCCCATATCTAGACCCTGTTGTAAAAATCTCAAAATGTCTTTAATTTGAACTGACTGAGGATCAATTTGTTGCATTTGACACCAGTTTACAATTTTTTTTCAAGTTCTGTTTTATATATATATTATTTGTAGATTCCTGTCAAGATGCTAACATGGTGCCTACTACTGCATCCGTATATCCCATGTATGTCAAATTTTACCTTTCAACTTCCATGCAGTCAAGTTGAGCCATTCTGGGTTCTGATGCAGTATTGGTCCTTGATTAATTAAATCTTGTCTAACTGGTAATCTCCAGCAGCTTCCCACTGACAGATGTACTAGCCATGGAAACCAAGGGTGTCTTGGCCAATATGGAGCTACCAATACTACTGTAGTTCCTTCTATTCTTATCTTCATTAGTACTCTTTGTATTATTGGAATTGGGGAAAATGCATACTATACCCCTTTCAGCCACGACACCCTCAACACATTATGCTGCTCGGCATTTCTTCCTCCATCTATAGAAAAATACCTCTTCAGTTTGTAATTCTTTGTAGAAGCAAACAAATCCACCTGCAATGGTCCAAACCTCTTGTTTAGCTGATGGAAAATCTCGCCATTCAAGGACCACTCCCCCGGAAGTATGTCATTTCTGCTCAAAAACATCTCCTTCTGTATTCAAGGATTCTTTCAAATGAGACACTGTGAATGACCTTACTGCCCTCTCTGCCCATTGTAGTATTCGATTGGATTCCATGGCTAGGAGCAGAAACTTGGATCCCCCTTGTTTCCCAATGTAACATTTCACTGATACGTTTGTCTGTTGTTATCTGCACATCCCATCCTTTCATTATTTCCGTGAATGCTAGCAATGCTAATCTCACTGTCTTGAGTTCCAGATAATTTATGTTTCTCTGTAAGTCCCGTCCAGTCCTTTTGCCCTGAACAGTCTTTCCCTGAAAGTGTGCTCCCCATCTGGATAAACTTGCAACCGTTTTTACAATTACTTTCTCTTGGGGTAGAAATGATACTCCCCTGTTGAGATGACTGTGTACCACCCACCATCTCAGATCATTCTTCAATGATGTTGAAAGATTTATTGGATAATGTAAAGTCCTTCCCGTGGACAATTAATGAGGAGCTAGAATGTTCTGCAGTCATCTTGTATGAAGTCTTACCAATGGAACTAGTTGTATAGTCAAAATTAACAATCCCATTAGTCTCGTCAAGATCATTAGATCTGCTGATTTTTTTTTGATTAACAGAAAGCTCAACTCCTTCATTATCTTCTGTTTTCTCTCCTCTGTCAGAAACATTTGGCCTACTGTCATATTTATCCTGCCCCCTAGGTGTGTCCATTCCTGTTGTGATACTAACTGACTTTCCCCCCAATTTATTATGAAACTGTAGTGCTGAAAAGTTTCTATTGTCTTTTTCACATCTGTCTGTGTTTTCTTCCTGCGCTCTGCCCTTAAATAAACATCGTCCAAATATGGAAACATCTGAATTCCTAGTTCTCTCAGATATGCTATTAGAACTAGGACCTTTGTAAAAATTCTTGGTGCAGACACAAGGCCAAAGGAATGAGCCCTGAATTGATAATGTTTCTGATGGAATTGAAACTTCAAATATTTTCTACAGCCTGGATACATTGGGATGTGAAAATATGCTTCCCTGAGATTTATTGACGCTAACCAGTTGTTCTTTCTTAAGTTGGCTTTGATCACTTGTAGTGTTTCCATCTTGAACTGCTGATATTATACGAAATCATTTTAAGTCCAATACAGGCCTGTATGACCCATTTGATTTTGGAACTATGAACAAAATGGAATATACCCCTTTCAACCATTGGGATTGTGGTACCTCCTCTATTGACCCTATTTTCAATAAATGTTGGATTTGATCCTGTATTATTTTTCTTTACTCTTACTTCTGGTACTGGAGATGGAAGATATCTGCATCTCAGTGTCTTTGGAATTTTATGTTGTATCCTTGATTTACTATCTGCAACACACACTGATCTGTGGTTACTCCATTCCAACGTGCACCAAAATGCAGTAGTCTTCCCCCTGCCTGATATTCTTGTTTGTCAACATTGTCATCAGCCTCCCCTATTGGGTTGGCCTCTTCCTCTCTTATTTTGTTGAAAACCTTGCCTTCTCTTATTGCAATCAGATCTATTCCACTGTGGTCTTCCAAATCTATATTCTGGCTGTCTTCCTGAAAATCTACCTCCACGAAAGGAATAGTTAGAATTTCTAAAAAAAATTCTTGTCCACCTTCCTCCTCTGTAAGGGAGGCATAACTTGTTTTTTATTCTGATTTTCTGCCAGCACGTTTTGTAATGCCCTTTCTCCAAAAAGTAATTTCCCTGAGAAAGGCATATATGCCAAATTTGTCCTCGATTTCTGGTCCACATCCCAATGCCTTAACCACACTGAGTGTCTTGCTATGATTGTTTCTATTATACCTCTTGCTGCATGTGCCGCAGCATCATGACTTACATCAGCCATGAACTCTAGGAATGTTTGAGTCCTTTCTATCCCTTACATCAATGTGTGCATACTTAAATCTGGATCTTCCAAAATTTCTTGAGTCCAAAGAACTGTCGCTCAAGCAAACATTGATGTGGCTACCAATGCCCCAATTGACAGTGCTGCATTCTCATGTGACTTTTTGAGGGCTGACTCAATTCTCTGCTCAGCCATATCCTTTAATGCAGTATCGCCTTCTCTAGGAACTACAGCTTGCAAAATCAAAGCTGACATGGGACCATCAATCAGGGGAACAGGTTCAAAATTTCCATGTCCTCTTTTTTAAACATATAAAGTTTCTGTGCATATCCCTGAAGCTTTTTTGTGTTCAGATGAGATTCGCACTCTACTTGAATCAATTCTTTAAATATTTTTGGTAAAGGAATCTCTGGTGTTCTGGATGAAGATTTTCTCATCACAGCTGCAGCTGCTGCAGCCCTGCCTTCTTTATTTTTACTAATGGTATTGTCATCTTTGTCCTCTTCCATATCCAAAGTCTTTAAAACTCTTTTAAACATTTGTTTAAAATGTTCCATTTTAAATAACCTTTTGGTATGTATTTCTTCTTCATCTTCAGTTTCTGTCATTTCTGTTATTAACTCTTTTTCATGATCATACCTTTTATTCATCCCTATCCAATGTGTAGGCTCTTTCTTCAGCTATATTTGATTCTGTTGCCTCAGTATTTAAATGCTTTTTCTTAGAGGTGCATTTTCTCCCTTCATTTTTGTTTCCTTCCTATTGTATTTCCTGGTCCTCTATTTATTGGTTGTCAGTCCTAGTACTGTGTCCATCTTAGCTTTATCAGTTTCATTTGAGTCATGTGCCTCATCTTTATTTAACATCTGTGTGGTTTTTATTTAACTTTTGGAGATCATTTAAAGTTGAATCTCCAGTTGTAAAGTCATGTTTCTCTAATAAATTCACCAGATTGAATTGATTATACAAACTCAACAACTGATTTATATTTAAATTCATTGGTAAACAAGAATGCGCAGTCTGAGTTGTAAATGCTTTTTTTGACTTCACTTGCAAATGATTCCTTAATAATGTCCTGTATATATAATGTATTATTATAATTTTACTGAATGTAAATCATTATCATGGGAACACCCTTCAGTTACAGGCAAACATTCTGTTGTTAAAGATTGAAATAAACCTTCATTTTGAATCATGGCTTCATTTTGAGTGCTCTTTAAGAGATCAGCTGTTTTGTTATTGTGTAACCAGCTATCTGTCAAGCTGAATGCTGCTGCATCACATAACTCTGGTTGCCCAGTGAGGCCTGCAGAATTTGACCCACCCCTTGCTGAGACAGAACTGCTGGTCCTAACATGGCAGCCTTCCATGGCCATGGGTAACTTGTCTGGAGAGGACAGAGGACTTAAATGGACTCCTTGCCCCTCCTGTCAGCATTCAATGGCCATTCCTTGTGCCTCATGGCGATTCATGGGCATTTTCTCTAGAGACAGAGAAAGATTGGTAGGTGACTCATTTTCTCTGGAGTTTGATGGCATTTTCATCTTTTCTCCCATCTCTGTTGACGATGCAGCCTGCTCTGCCACTCTCTTTTTTCCAGATTTATTTTTATGTTTGTACGTATGACTGTGATCTCTGGTCTCTGAGTCACTGTCACTAGTCATTTGAAAAATGGCTCTTAATACCTTTCTGGCTGTTTCATCAGAGGTCTGCTGTTCGACAGATATCTGTGGCCTTTGCTTATTTTTAAGTTTGTTGGCCATGATCTGCGGGTGGGCAGTCAGCAATGCTGAAGTTATTTTTTTGCTCTCTGTACCTTTCCTAATCCTTTTTCCTTATGGCTGCTGGTGACCTGCTGAAAAACTTTCGCCCTCTATTGGCTTTTTTCTCCTTACAACCTCCATTGTATTATTATTATTATTATTAGTTGTTGTTGTATTTCCTACTGTGCCTATCTAACCAGGAATGGCAGTAACACATATATCTGGCAAAGCAGGAATTTTTAAAACTGAGGGGAATGGTGCAGGAGTGGCAGTTTGTTTTAATGTATAAAGAATGTTGAGCTGAGAATTCCTGCTGGACTGTTCCTACGGACCATCTAGAGGATGGGGCTGATGCTAATTCTGTGTCTATATTTCTATTTTCTTGTTTAAAGTAATTGTTCACATTGCTGTTCATTCCAGTCTTAAATGCATCCCATCTCTTTTAAGTATTATAATATGATTGGAAAATGTATACAGCTAGGTGGCTTCTTGAATATTAAATGTGTTTCTTCAGAGATTATTCCAACTAAATTAATAATACATTTAGTAATTTAGTAACTAAATTAATAATAAATTAATAATAAATTCCTTGTGCCTTCAGTTTCCCCATCTTCCTCTTAACCAATACATAATCAAAATGAGATGAAATACTCAATAATTAAAGGATAACAGTGTGATCCTAACTTGCAGGTCCACTGGTCAGAGAGAATTTGCAGAGGCCCCTGGTATGCCCACATAATCCTGGGGTGTTTGGAGTACAGTGAGGCAGCTCTGAAGTGGAGGGACTCTCCATAGGAACTCTCAGATCTCAGTCTCACTCGGCTCCCTGCAATATATTCTAAAGCAGATGATAGTAACTCAAATCAGTTGGAGAAATGGCTTAAGCAGGAAGAGTAATAGTGTTTTCAGCAAGTGCCTCATCTGTCCCATTCCAAGCAGATATATAAATAAATATGATTAGTGGTATAGAAAGGAATTAATTAGTTCACCTCTCTGAATTACTTATGTGGTTTAGAAGTAAGTGTAGCTTATTTATTATCTCTTCAAACAAGGACTGTTTTGCTCCTGTAAAAGAAGAATGTCTTTTGAAGCACATTTTTCTTTCTTAGAACTGTGTTAGGAAAGTCATATTTAAGGGACAGAATGAAAGGTATACATGATACCATTTTTAAAATGTTAGTAATATTAGATTCCAGTAAAACACAAAGGCCACGTTGTCTGTTTGCCGAGGAATCTACAGTCTTTATTTTCTAGAAACGGAGGCAGGGGGAGAATAATACAGAGGAAGTGAAAAAGAACTTCACATTTTGTGCTTTTCTTTTGTCACTGTGGAACTTCTAGGGGACTTTATTCTTCACTTACAACAACCTTCTTATGCACTTCTCGGGTCTTCACCCTGAGTTTGTTAACTTGGGACTCAGCAATGTCAGCCCGTTCCTCGGCCTGTTCCAGCTCATGCTGAATCTTGCGGAACTTGGAAAGATTTACATTGGATTGTTCCTCCTAAAAAAGAGAAAAAATATGTATGCTCTAAAGTTGATGTTTAAATAATGTACATTATTTCTGAGGGAGCAGTAGCAAAAATAAACAAAACATCCCCCTTATCTTTTCTTCTAAGAGAAACTGTACCCAGAAATGCTGCAATATTATCCGAGTGACCATCCAGAGTATCTCCCTAAAATTCACAGGGAAAACTAAGAGCTTTCCTAGATACAATGGTTTACTGTGCGTGGGTACACATTTTTGCTCATTTGCAGTGAAATTGATTTGTCTTCATGTTTCTGCACATATTCACATCCATTCGCATTTATTCGAATTGAACAGCCACACACAGTCCTAAATGGCAATTGAGCGAAAATGCACAGTGATGTGAATTTGGATGTCCACACATCTGAAAATGTGCATCTACATGCATTTTTCAGGAAACTTTGGAGGAAACCGTGCTTTCTTTTACTGTGCGGTTTGTGGATTCTACCCTCCTCCCTCCAAATAATGTGAATCCCTTTCAGATCTCATTGAGACAGATTGTATTTTCTGCAAATTCTATGAGGAGTATTTTCATTGTCTAGACAACCCCTAAGAGAAAATGGTTCCCATTCAGACTTCTTGATCCACCTTACTGGGTTATATGAGCAAGCACTAATGGCTGAATACCCCACCTATCTGATGCCCTTCAAGTGTCTCAAGGAAACTTATAGTTTTGGTTCCTTCTTTCTCTTCTACTCCTCTCCTAAAATCTCAAAAAAAAGGTTCTGCCTTCTGCCCATTATGAAAATTACACTTCATATTGCTGGGGGCAAAATTTATTGAGGCCACATTCTCATAAGCCCTACTGGATTTTGTGTGCTTTAAGTAACCCAAATGCATTTTTTCATTAGTGAATTAATTTGTTTTGTATACAGTAGCACCCCCGCATCCGCTGATGCACCAACCACTGATTCAATTATCCGCAGTTGGTGACAGCAGGGAAGGGTGGACAGCGGAGGGAGGGGAGGAAGCTTCCAGATGGCTTCTGTGGCAGAAATGGTGACAGAAGGGTGAAGGGAGGGGAGGAGAGGTCTTGCCTCCCTTCTGCCTTCACCCTCCCATGGCTCCGGTGGCTCTGGTGAGGGCGAAGGGAGGGGGCGAAGCTCCGGGAGGTGAAGGGAGAGGGTAAAGCTCTGGTGGCAATGGGAGGGTGAAGAGAAAGGAGGAGGCATCTTGCCTCCCTTTGCCCCCCCCATGGCTCTGCTGATTGCAAAGGGAGGGTGAAGCTCCAGGAGGGCAAAGGGAGTGGGCAAAGCTCCAGTGGTGATGGGAGGGTGAAGGGAAGGGAGGAGATGTCTTGCCTCCCTTCTCCTTTCTCCCCCCACCTCTGGCTCCAGTGGCTCTGGTGAGGTTGAAGGGAGGCAATGCTCCAGTGAGAGGGAAGGGAGAGTGAAGAGAGGGGGCAAAGTTCTGGTGGCACCAGCACTCCAGTGGCTCCAATGGCGATGAGAGGGGAGGAGAGGTCCATGACAGCAATGATGACAATTGGCAATGGGGGTGTTCACTATTATCCACAGATTTCACCATCAACAGTGGGCCCCGGAACCAATCCCCCACAGATGTGGGGGTCCTACTGTACATGGATGCAAATTAAAGATTTCTCCTCTGTAAAACTAGCTTTCATAATTCTATGTCAGTCTATGTGAGACTCAGAATAATACGTACAGCTTCCTCAGATTGCCTCTTGTATGCTTTCACTTTCATTTGCAGTTTGTCCACCAGATCCTGAAGCCTCAGAACATTCTTCCGGTCTTCCTCAGACTGAATAGATAAAAGTAGAGAGCAGTACAGGTTGAGTATCCCTTATCCTAAATGCTTGGGACCAGAAGTGTTCTGTATTTCAGGGTTGTTGTGTTTTGTTTTTGTTTTTGTTTTTGTTTTTTTGGATTTTGGAATACTTGCATATATATAATGAGATATTTTGGAGATGGGACCAAAGTCTAAACACAAAATTCATTTATGTTTCATATACACCTTATACACATAGCCTGAAGGTAATTTTATATACAATATTGTTAATAACTGTGCGCATGAAACAAAGTTTGGGTGCACTGAAACATCAGAAAGCAAAGTTGTCACTATCTTAGCCACCCATGTGGAAAATTTTGGATTTTGGAGTATTTTGGATTTCAGAATTCTGGATAAGAGGTACTTGACCTATATGAATACATTTGTTGGATAAAAATTATTTTACAAGTTCATCCATGATCATTTAAATTCACCAAAAGATATAGAAATGTTCCATCCTTACCTGGTAGGTCAATTCCTTTACTCTCCTCTCATATTTACGAACACCCTTGATAGCATCAGCACTGCGCTTCTGCTCATTCTCCACTTCAGCTTCCAACTCACGTACCTGAGGGAAAAGAAAGGGACAATTAGCACTTCTGTTGTAACCTGCATAACACAAATGGTAAGAACATGTGTACAGCAGAAGACTCACTCTCTGCTCCAGTTTCTGCAGCTGCTTCTTGCCACCCTTCATTGCCAGCTGTTCTGCCTCATCTAAACGGTGCTGCAAGTCCTTCACAGTCTGGTCCAGGTTCTTCTTCATCCTCTCCAGATGCGCACTCGTGTCTTGCTCCTTCTTGAGTTCCTCAGCCATCATGGCTGCCTATTAATAGCATAAAATATCCCAATTTAGGAAGCCATACATGCCAACTGCAAACCAGATTATAATTTCAAAGGAAAGTTTGCCAGCTCACATCAGTGATGGCTTTCTTGGCTTTCTCTTCTGCATTGCGGGCTTCCTGGATAGTCTCTTCCACTTCACCCTGGATTTGGGCAATGTCTGTTTCCAGCTTCTTCTTAGTGTTGATCAAGCTGGTGTTCTATTTGGGAAAAAAAGTCATGGTTTTTGTAAGCTAAAAGAGAATATTTCTGGACACAATTGCAGCTACTTGGATGAGAACACTTGCCCACCTAACTTGCAGTGAAGAGACCAGCTCCAATTAGCTCTTCAATCCCTCAAATGCTATCTGGCGGCTGCCATTCCCTTGGTCTGCAATAAGGAAACTTACCTGTGTGTGGAGGAGTTGGACACGCTCACTGGCGTCCAGAAGTTCCTGTTCAGCCACTTTCCTGCCCCTTTCTGTCTGTTCCAGAGCTGCCCGGAGCTCCTCAATCTCAGCCTGCATCAGGTTAGCTCTACGCTCAACCATGGCCACCTGCTCCTTTAAGTCTTCCTGGCTCCTCAGGGCTTCATCTAAATGCAATTGTGTATCCTGTAACAGAAACACAAGAAATTTTGGGAGGGTCAAGGATTGACTGAACATATTAAACTTATTGGAAGCAGACTCTGAACAATTTCCTCTTTCAGATAAATGCCTGGAAATTCTCTACATACCTTGAGCTGCCCTTGTGTGTTTCTGAAGTTCTTCTGTGCCTCAGCAGCTTGGCGGTTGGCATGGCTCAACTGGATTTCCATTTCATTCAGGTCTCCCTCCATCTTCTTCTTAAGTCGCAAAGCATCATTTCTGCTCCTTATCTCAGCATCCAGGGTACTCTGCATGGACTCCACCACTCTCAGGTGATTCCTCTTCATCTGATCAATTTCTTCATCCTTCTCTGCAATTCTTCTGTCAATATCAGCCTTCACCTGGTTGAGCTCCAGTTGGATGCGGAGGATTTTGCCTTCCTCGTGTTCCAGTGAGGCCTTAAAACCAAAGACTTAATGAGATGACATATTGCAGAGCCACATGACAGACGTTTATAAAAATTAAGATTCATATGGAGTTGTGAACATAGGCATTTTTTTCTCCCTTCTAATACAAGAAGTCAGGGTCATTGAATGAATTGATTGGCAGAATATTTAAGACAGATAAACAGAAGTGATTATTCACATTTTTGTTATTTGGAATTTCCTGCCACATGATGATCATTAAACGGAAGTAGAGAAGCTCATAGAGTACAAGGCTAGCAAATGGGTGCTTGTCATGACTGCTAAAAGGAACGTTTGGCATTAGAGTGAGTAGTTCTCCAACTGCTATTTGCTATAGAGTACCAGCAGAAGTGGGCTTTTGCCTTCATGTGTTGTGTATGGGCTTCCCAGTGGCAAACAAGTTGCTGGATTAGATGGATCTTTGGTCTAATCTGGCAAAGTTCTTCTTATTTCATTATATTTATGTTGTCCTTCAGTTGCCTGTTTAATTGTACAGGTTGATTACAGGTTGAGTCTCCCTTATCGAAAATGCTTGGGACCAGAGGTGTTTCGGATTTTAAAATATTTTAGATTTTGGAATACTTGCATACATAATATACATAATGAGGTATCTTGGAGAAGGGACCCAAGTCTAAACATGAAATTCATGTATGTTTCATATATACCTTATACACATAACCTGAAGATAATTTTATACACCATATTTCTAATAATTTTGCACATGAAACAAAGTTTGCATATATTGAACCATCAGAAAGCAAAGGTATCTCTATCTTAGTCACTCATGTGGACAGTTTTAGATTTTGCAATATTTCGGATTTTGGAATTCCAGATAAGGGAGACTCAACCTATATCACAGTATAACCAATCAGTGGCATTCTTCTTCTTCTTTTTTCTATGAATAACTGTATGATTACCTCAGCTTCCTCTAGAGATGCCTGGAGTTCAGACTTCTCTTGTTCAATCTGCTTCTTCACTTTCTCCAATTCATGGATGGCCTTTCCTCCCTCAGCAATCTGTTCCGTGAGGTCAGATATCTCCTCTGTTAGGATCACACACAGAGAGAAAAGGTGAATATATGAATGACATTAACCATATATTAGTGGTTAGCATCATTTATCCCAGCTCATCCATTGGGCCCAAGTAGTATTACTACAGTACTTGAATTTTTTTTTGTTATAAGCCTGGCAATCAGTCTTAGTTTATTTTTGTACATCTAATGATCTAGGAGATTTGTTTTAAAAAACAAATAAAATCAGTAATAATAATGATTTCGCTAGATGTCTTACAGCTACCAAGTATGAGCTGTTACGAACATCACAGCCTTGGACCAACTGTATGAATATATTGCACCTATACAGTGCTGGCTTTGCCTTTGGTGAAACGAGGCACTGGGTGTTGTAAAAAAAGGCAAAAAAAATGTTAATTGTGTGCAGGTATACTTTAGTTAACAAAATAGAGATACAGTCAGCCCTCCATATTCATGAATTCTGCATCCATGGATTCAACCAACCACAGTTCATTTAAAAAAAAAATCCAAAAAGCAAACCTTGATTTTGCCATTTTATATAAGGGATACTGTTTTACTATGCCATTGTATATAATGGGACTTGAGCATCCACAGATTTTGGTAACCAAACCTCAGCCAATACCGAGGGCCCACTGTAATCCTTCTTTAATATAAAATTTGGTATCAGAGGCAGAAATAACATGGGGAGAATAGGGATAAGTTCCTACACTACAAAAAAGAAGAGAACTACAACATGTGTCAGCAAACTTTGTATTCATATCTAACAATATGCACGTATGAAATGAAACAACCACGTCAGGTAAGTCTTGCATAAGTTTTTTTTTTTTAAGACCCTTCAAGAGAGCACTTGAAGGCTTCTTCAAAAATGCATCCAGGGATGATTATTCTTTCACTGCCTCCACTCTTCTTATGATTACCATTTTGGTAGCAGTTCTACCTGCTGAGGCAGACTGATCTGCTCTCCCCTGTTCTTTCTGTGTTGTTGTTCACACATGCTCAGTAAGGGATTCTGGACCCTGTTTACCTTGCCTACAGTCAGACACCAAAAGTCTGTGTTTCTCCAGCCCTCCTTCTCCAGCCTCTCAATGCTATTTAAAAACCCTTCCAGAAGACAAGGTATAGGGGGCTGGCCATTTAATAACAAGACATTGTAAAATGATGCTTTGTTAGAGGTTTGTTAGTTGAGGTATGCCTGTATTACATTATATTTTGTTGTTACTGCAAGAGAAAGAGGCACTGATGGGATTTTCTGCCTCAGGTATCTAAATAATTTGAGCAGCCTCAGGTACTGTGCACATTGGCTTGGGAGAAGAGTTGTCATTTGTTCTGCCTTAAGCTTTGGTTGCCCCTGACAATGAAGTGGTAGTTGGACCTACGTTGAAGATTCTTGTTCTCTCGCTTCAGAGTTTCCAGGTGATCCAAGGATTCCTCATAAGCATTCTTCATCTTAAAGAGCTCTGTGCTGAGAGAGCGAGATTCCTTCTGAGAAGCTTCCAGTTCAGACTGAGCTTCCTCAAATTTCTGTTTCCAGTCTGCCAGAATCTGTAATACATCAAGTAATTAATTAATTGTTGGACTTGCTGCAATAAAGGCCATTGTTGTTGTTGCTGCTGCTGCTGCTGTTGCCAAAAATACCTTATCAAAGTTCTTCTGCTTCTTATCTAGAGCTGCACAGGCTGCATTAGACCTCTCCACATCAATCATCAGGTCCTCCACTTCATTCTGCAGCCTCTGTTTTGTCTTCTCAAGGGAAGCACATTTGGAATTGACAGCTTCTACATGTTCCTCAGCCTCCTGCAGACGTTGTGCAAGCTTCTTCCTGGTGGAATGCAAACATAACACTCATAGAGATGAAATATTATATTCAATTGTCTGCAAATGTCACATGTCATAAGTTGTGAGTTGTAGTGACAGCATGCAATAATTCTTTATTGTTGATAACTAATATTACCTACAATATGAAGATTTTTAAGGAACCTTGGGAACATACCCTCTCCAAGACATTGTCATCAGCCCTTCTATGTTAACAGACCAGAATGCAAAGAAATCTATGTGCTGCACTGAGCAGAGTAGAAAACCTGCATGTGACTTGTTCTTCTCCACTGACTTTAACAGTATTCTCCACTGCCCCTCATGCACTCTCTGTCAAAATACACAGGTTCCTTCCTCTGCAAAATGCACTTTTTTCATTTTAATTTTTTTTCACATGTATAGTTTCCCAAGCTCCCTCCCTCTCTCTCCCTCCCTATTTCTCTTTCACCAGTTCTTGTACTTACTTGGCCTCCTCAAGTTCCTCAGTGCGCTGAATGGCATCAGTCTCATATTTGGTCCTCCACTGAGCAACTTCACTGTTTGCCTTGGACATGGCACGTTGGAGCTCAGCCTTGGCTTCCTGCTCCTCTTCATATTGTTCCCGGAGCAAGTCACAGTCATGGCGAGCAGACTGCAAACCATGGGCTAGTGCATTCTTAGCCTGGACAAGTGAAGGAAGAGTTGACTAAGAAACTCGTGTTGTTTAACAAATTTCAGAGGTGTAGCCATGTCTGTAACAGTAATAATATTTAGGCTACAATCCTATCCACCTAGGTTTAGGGTGTTAAGCCTGGTGAATAGGTGCCTTCTTTTGTCTAAAAGAATGAAATATTATCTGGGGGGCAGGGCAGGGCACCACAGTTAGATGCAAAAAGAGAATTCCTGAGTATCTCCAGAGCTCTGCAAATAAGTTACAAGGAAAAATTATTCTGGGGGAGAGATATAAAGGGCTTGCCTAGACAGGGAAAACACCCCATTTTGCCCCTGTCTCAGAGCCCTGCAGGCCATACTACACGCTGCATTTCCCCTGTTCTGCTCCTGGGCAGCACTCACCACCCCCAGGTCACATACGGGGCTGAAACAGAGGAAGGCGGGTTAGGGCCTCATAGAATGTTTTTTAAAAATACCCAGTTGACTCTGTTACCACCGGCAAAAAATGGATTGGGCCCTGCATGTCCCCAAGAGTCCATTCCTGCAGGCCAGCCCTTGCTGCTGCGGTCGCTCTGGCTCTCCAGGAAGGCAGGAAGGAGTCCTGCAACATGTGACCAAGGCTGGTCACATGCAGGGGACCTTGGTCACATGTTGCAGGGCCTCTTCCTGCCTTCCAAGCCAGTGAGGAAAATGGCAGCTGCAGCAACAGACCAGCATGCCCATCAGGACTTCTTCCCATTCCATGGAGGCAATGGGGGGATAATGGGCCACATCCACAGCCAGGATACAGTGGCGGGGAGTTGGCGTATCCTAGCTCATGTAGATTAGCCCAAAGCACCTGTACAGTGATTGTATGATCCAAAGCAATCATAAAGGGCCTGCAAGTCTATTTTTTCCCCCAAACCTCAAGAGTTACTTCCCCATATATATAAAAAAGCAGTAACTTGTACAGATAGGAATTCTTAAAATGTAAATGTTTAGATCCATGCAATATTCACACCTTTATCTCTTCCTCAAGCTGTCTCTTCAGTTCCTCAATCTGCTGAGTAAAGGCTTGTTTTCCTCTTGTGAGCTGAGAAATCAGTGCATCTTTTTCCTCTACTTGGCGTGAAAATTCACCTGAGGAAGAGAGACTTGATTAAAATGATAATCAAAATGTACAGTTTGCTTTTAAAATACACATTTACTTAAAGCAATACCTGATTAAATCAATGGGTTTATGTCAATAAATAAATAAGCTTAGAATCAGGTTGCATTATACAAAAGCCTTTGAATAATGAAAAAAGCATTTGTTCTTAATTCAATGAAATAATACAAATACAGTGAGCAAGTCATAATTTGAATAATGACAAGGTGACAAGTATTATTTTATTAAATAATTTGCTTTCATATCTTACCTGCTTCTGTCTGCAGACGAGCTCTTTGAGCAGTCAGGTCATTGATAGTGCGCTGGTGCTCTTCCTCCTTTGCTTTTACTTCACTCAGCTGATCCTCTAAAGTGCGGCTTATCTTCTCAAGATTTGCCTGCATGTGAAATGCCCAAAAGGAAGATTTGAATATTGAATATATCTGAATTATGTTGAACTGACAGAGGGATACCAACTTTGAAACGTGCACAAAATTTTCAGGAGTTAATATTTGGTCCCTAGAAAAATAGAACAACCTGCTGGTGTTTCTGCTTCAACATCTAGCTACTCTTAAAAATATTTCTTTAATAATAAAGTGTATATCTAAACAAAATAGCCAGTTCCTGATGTCTTTGTCAGACTCCTGCAGTTGTACACTAGAGTTAAAACAGAGGAAAGGAAGTTGAAAAGGAAGCTTCTGAGGTATTTAGGGTTGGGGGGACAGATGAGTTTGGATGACACAACAAGCCAGGGTACCATATGAACCCTGACTTGTCATGAATAAACAACAGTATTCAGCCATGATGTCCCATTCATAGCAGGGGCAACTAACAGACATGGAGTTCTACTCTATGGTTTGATGTATTCTGAATATTGCACCTTCCCCTCTCTGGTTTGTCTCTCAACAAAAGAGAAAGAATCCAGGTTCTCTTTTGTCCTGTTTCTCTTTGCTTATTTTCTGGGAGAGAAACAAACCAGAGAGGAGAAAGCCCCCATATCCAAAGAATACTATAAACAAACCACATGTTTTTTTACCTGTCCCCCACTGCAAGCAAATAGCATGCACCAGCAAGACGACCACAGCTAATAAGTAAGGTTTCATCCAATTCCCAGATTTATTGTGTTATCTGAACACAGCCAATGTGTACAAAGGACATGCCTGAATTAACACAACAACCCTGAGCTGGTTCGTTTATTGAAATATTTATAGAATGCCTTTTGGCAACTTAAAGAAAGCAACAAAAGAGTACAAAAGAATAAAACTGATAGTCCACTGTGAAATACTAACACTGGGTAGAACAGGTACGTCCATCACAAGCTAGGAGCCATGAAGGGAGTTCCATAGCAGGGATTCTGTCACATAATGTAGAAACCAAAAAATTACTATTATCACATATATAGTATGGTATCACAGTTGGCAGCAGGATCCTCATGTTTATATGCAGAGGTTCTTTCTATGTGAATTGATGTATTTTGCTATATGACTATCTAAAATCTTAAAGATACCAGTAGAATATTTGCCTGTGTCTGTAAAAAAAAAATTTAGAACTTGATATTCTGTTTAAAATCCAGTATGTAGTCAACTGCACTGTGTATATTATTCCAGTCAATTTTTGCTTAAGCATATATATACATGTTGTTGTAATGTGTTGATGCCTCTCTTTCAATACTAAACATTATTCTTCATATTGCTTCATCTGCCAAATTAAAAACAAGGTATAATTTGCTATAGTTTACCTTAGCTTTTGAGACAGACTCCATATTGCTAGCAAGGTCATCAATCTCCATCTTCAGCTCACTCTTTTCCTTCTCTAGCTTCTGTTTGACACGTTGTAGGTTATCAATTTGTTCCCCAAGTTCAGCTGCACTGTCTGCATGCTTCTTGCGGAGGGCAGATGCAGTAGCTTCATGCTGCAGGGTGGCCTCTTCAAGGTCCCGGCGCATTTTCTGGAATTCTGCCTCACGCTTCTTGTTCATCTCAATCTGGGCTGCTGTTGCCCCACCAGCTTCCTCCAGGCGCTCACTGATCTCTTCAAGTTCCCTGGAGAGGTCAGCCCGTTGCTTCTCTGCTTTGGCCCGAGATGCCCGCTCAGCCTCAATCTCTTCCTCCAGCTCTTCAATACGGGCCTGGGGGAAAAAGAGCAACCACACATATTCAGAACATCTTCCCAGGAGAACTAATTGTCCCAGGCAAAAGGGAGCCAATGTTGGATTGACTTGCCTGTAGCTCCTTGATCTTCTTCTGAAGCTGGGAGCCCAAGGCCTGCTCATCTTCAATTTTGCTCTGGAGCTGGCTGATTTCAAAGTCTTTCCTTTTAACAACAAAACACAAAGTGTTAGCTTCTATGTGTGGCATAAAGAGCTTCTAAGGTGTCTTCCACAGAAGAGCATACTTACTTCTTAAGCTTTTCATCCAGCTGCTGCTTATCATTTTCCAAGTCCATTGTGGATTCCTGGGCCAGTTTCAGATCTCCTTCAAGCTTCCTCTTGGCTCTTTCAAGGTCCATGCGAAGTTTCTTCTCTTGTTCCAGAGACCCTTCAAGCTGAAGAGAAAGAGGTCATAAAGACTCTGCCGTTATAACACTACCTTCACCCCACAGAACTGTGCTTCTCCGTGTTCTTGTGCTCACATCATCCACTTGCTGCTCCAGCTTGGTCTTTGCTTTGGTCAGAGTATTCACTTTGTCCTCCTCTGCCTGCAGGTCATCCAGGGTCTGTTGATGAGCCTCTTGGAGGGCTTTCTTCTCCTTGGTCAGTTTGGCAATGTTCTCATCCAAGACTGCCATTTCCTCAGTGAGGTTTTTCACCTTTTAGAAGTGACAGGAAGAGAACACATTAATGTGAGATATTATCCATACCATAAAATGTCAGCGCAACATTCTGACTGATATTTAAGTTAGTACCTTGTTTTCTGTGGCATGCTTTTCCTTTTCAACTTTAGCCAGTGTTAACTCAAGATCATCAATGTCTTTCTTCAGCTCTGAGCATTCATCTTCAAGCTTCCTCTTTTTGGCTGTCAGCTCAGCATTCATTTCCTCTTCATCTTCTGCCCGTTCAGTCAGCTCCTTAATTTTAGCTTCCAGCTGGATTTTGGTTTTGATGAGCTGGTCACATCTCTCCTCAGCATCTGCCAACCCATCAGCTTCCTAGCAAGTTAAAAGTTATGTCACAGAACAGTAAGATTTTTCTGACTGAAAGATCATTCAGGTAGAATTCAGTTATGTGCTACCATTTAGTTCAGTAGAGGGAATCAATCTACTTACAGCAAGGAACATGCACTTGGATCAGTTCCTAGCACTGAAATTAATTGGCAATATATTTAATTTGGGGCAAATTTCAGTCTTCTTACACAGCAGTTGTGTTTATACATTACACAGAGAAGTAGCAATGTATTTCATACACCAGTACATGGATATGTATACATTATAAGATATTTATTATATAAAAATCAGAGTAGCTGTGTTTGACATAAATTCCAAAATCTATATTGCAATAAAAACTTTAATTGATCAGCCAAAGAGGCACAAAATGTGTGCACACTTTTTCGTGGCCATTTGGTTGGACTAATAAATGTATTACCTCAATATGTATTGGTATAGTATTACCAATATGGATTTTCATAATTATTACATGGAATTGTATTGGGGGGAAATTTAAGTAAGAGTTGATATAGCAAAATAAATGATGTCA
Source organism: Gambelia wislizenii (assembly GCA_030847615.1). Taxonomy (NCBI): domain Eukaryota; kingdom Metazoa; phylum Chordata; class Lepidosauria; order Squamata; family Crotaphytidae; genus Gambelia; species Gambelia wislizenii. The sequence continues at coordinate 189,571,237 of JAUMIR010000002.1, read as the reverse complement.
CCAAAAATTCTCAGTACATTTCTCTTGTAATATTTGAATTCCTGAATTCTTAAACCTAACCAATATCATTCATAAAAATCAATAGAAAATATTAATAGAATGTTGCCAGTGTTGCCAATGTCACAAAAATGCTTACAGACTGGACTTGGAGCTGCAAGTCATTCTTCTCTTGCATCAGGGACACCATTTTTTCTTCAAGTTCCTTGACTTTGGCTTCTGCCTTTGCAAGCCCTTCCTTTGTTTTCTCAAACTCTTCTTTCATAGTGGCCATCTCCTTCTCAGACTCAGCGCTCTTCAGCAGAGGCTTTATCTTGAAGAATAGTTTCATCCATGGCCAGTGTTTGACATTCATGAATGAGCGGACATTGTACTGAATAGTGAAGATGGACTCTCTGTAAGGAAGACAAAAGAAAATTGTGATCATTTAAGAATAAACTCAGTGTAATCAGAGTTCCTTCAGTTTACTCAAATTCTTTTGCTGTTCTAGTAAACTTTCTGAACTCTCCAGTTAAGTTAACTATTCTGTTGTTTAAAAGGTATGGGGGGTTGTGTAGTGCTACACATGAAGAGAGAAGGAGGTATATGAGGAAATATGTCAAATAAAGCATCCATCAATAACACTGCTTTCTGAAGTAGCTCAAATTTTACTTTGTGTTCTTGGCATAGATGTCACCATATAGTGTACAGTCCATAGTGTCACAGTAATATAAAAGGAATTGATGTGAGCAGAGCTATCAGAGACTTAATTGTATACCACGTCACACTTTTAAAACATTTCACATGTATGCATAAAATGTGGTGCTGATGTTAAAAAAATGTATGCTTTCTGCTGTATTATGCAAGTGCATGTCCCAAGGAGTTGGGATTAGCCATAGCTACCTGGCAGTTGTCCACATGATGGTAAACAGTTCTGCTGCCACAGAAGCTGTGAAATAACCTTAAGAGTATTTGTACCATAGTCACTAGTGTCTGTAAGTGTGATCATGAGTCCTGTTACAAATGATAAAACTCTACCTCCGTTCCATCATCTTTTTGAACTCCACTCTTGCTAAGAAACCACGACACATTGCCTGCGTACGTGTAATCAACTGTGCTAGCTTCTCATCTCTCATCTCCTCTAGAAGACCCAGAAGCCCAGCTTTGAAGAACACCTGGAAAAATAAAATGTTATAAAGTACTGGCCACACATTCAACAAATCCAAATGCTGCATTATTTAGACAGAGAGTGATTTTACCTTGGTGTGGCCAAATTTATACTGGGTGTGGTCAATATCAATGGACCCAAGAAGCTTCTCAGAAGCCTTCTTGCTATCCATGAACTGGCCCTCTGGGACGGCGCTTGCATTTAGTACTCTGTATCTGTTAGAGAAAGAAAAAGATGGTACAGGTTGAGTACCTCTTATCTTAAATGCTTGGGACCAGAAGTGTTTCATTTTTTTGGATTTTGGGGGACTGTGGAATACCTGTATTTGCATATACATAATACACAATACACAACACAAGTAGCATAGTACATATTGTATTTATGAGGCTGCAGAGAGACATGAGAGATGTGAAGCTTAAGAGAGATGCAGTTAGAGAAAGAGAGACTAAGGATCTGTGAAATGGTGGGAATCCAAGCATAGCGCTCAGCACGAATCCATGCTTCCTGCCATTTCACAGATCTTCAGCCTCTGTTCAGTCTCATGACTTATGTGTTGTGTATGAGACATGAGGATGGAGAGTGACTGAAGATCTGAGAGACGAATGAGCAGGAATACCGCAGCCACTTCCTTGAAGGTGGGAAGCGGGTGATTGGCAACAATTTTTTTTTTTTTTTGGTTTTTGGAGGTTTTCTAATTTCTGATTTCAAGATAAAGGGCACTCAACCTGTAATACATGTAATTTAAAGTAATGACCATAAGAGGATCTCTACCAGATCAGACCAATTACAAATTCACTGTAGTATCTGTCAATACATGCTGAAGGAATTATCACCAATGACTAAATACCTAAAACATGAAGAATTTTGACTCTAACATGCTCCTGAGAGACTTATTACCAACTGTCTTTAAACAACTGCTTTTGTAGGGACTATTGACACTCTCACACAGAGCTGTGAATTTATTCAGGACTGGAAGAAGGAAAATACTATGAAACTCTTGGTATTAATTCTGATCCAGTTCCACAATTTTTCACTTTATATTGTTAAAGTGCTACATGGCTCCTATTTCAAGTTCTTCCCCAATCTCTTGTTTATGCAACTCATACTAAATGTTATGATACAGCACTGGAAACAGTACTCAGTGTAACTAAGTATTACTGATAGGAGGGGGAAATATAAAACTAATGAAGATAATTAGAATACATTAGGAAGATGAGGCCTCTCTAACCTCTGTTTGAAGTCACCGTAAATGATCCTGCTAGGGAATCCTTTTCTGCAAATTCTGATACCTTCCAGCACTCCATTACACCTCAGCTGGTGCAATACAAGCTCATGTTCCATGGCACCTTAGAGAATCAGAGAACATATAGTTACCACAAAGTATACTATGGGTGTGCAATACCTGTATTTTTATTTTTAAAATCAGAAGTGCAGTTCTGTATCTCACCAGGTGTTTTAGTTTCATTGGGAATGAGGCACCGCACAAAATGTGGATGAGTGCTCCTCAGATTGCTCATCAGCTTGTTTAAGTTCTCCTGTGGGATCAGAAATCAATGTCTGGTTGACATATAGCTATATTTCAAGAAAAGAGAGCTTCTTATTTTTATTATGTAACAGGAAGATATGGAAGACTCAAGATACAGAAAAATTGTGTTCACTGACGCATGCCTTTGCAATGAAAGTCCACTACAAGTATGGCTGCCACGCCTAATTTGGACTGTGACCTAAGAATTGGTTTCACAATATTGGAATCTTTTGAATACTCTGGTGGCATTTTCTTAATCAGATTTGCCCATACATAGGATCACAAGAAATTGCTATCTACAACTCAGTCAATCTACAGGTCTATCTTGATGAGTACATACAGTAAGCTGACTGGCAGAGCCTTCCCAGGGTTTTTCTAAGCCCTCCCTGGAGATGCTGGGGATTGAAAGTAGGACCTTTTTCTTGTAAAGCACATGTTCTGCACTGAACACCAGTCCTCCCCTGTAATGTATTCCCCAGTAATTACACTAAGCTTATGCACAGAGTACATTGTTGCTCTGTGAAATAAAAAATGTTGTCTCCCTTATGGCTAACACATCTTAAGTGAAGATTTTACTATACCCTGAAAAGAGCAGACACAGTCTGGAAGGAAGAACCCTTCTTTTTGGCAGCCTTCTTGCCCTCTGAAAAAAATAGAAGAAAATGCAACAATTAAAACCTATCATAAGCAATCTTACACATTACTCTCCCACATAAATTACATGTACATGTATATTTACATGTACATAATGTACATGTAAATGTAAAACAGAATACAATAGTACAATGTGCAACAGAGTACGTAACATTTAATCAGACTATTGGGAGGTTGTGATTCTTATGGGAGAACATTACATGACATTTACTAGGTCAATCTGAATGAAGCATCATTTACAATATTTGGAGCAGGGGTATACTGAAGTATGGGCTGAGTGTTCTGCAGAAAAAAACAGCGAAGCTGCAAAACTTGTACTTTATTTTATATCATAATGGAGCTGCTGCACTCACTCCTTCCACCGGTGGCTCGTCTGAGGGTCCTGGCTGGTGCCCCGTCTTCAACCCTTCCACATGGAGGGAAGGTGCAGCGTGGTCGCCGCCATGCTCCCTCGTCTTCTTCCCGGCTTGCCTTGTGGGCCGGGAAGAGGATAGAGTGGTGGCCAATCAGGGCTAGGTAGTGCTGCCCTGATTGGTTGGTTTGAATTGGCTCCCAGCCAATCAGAGGATGTATGCTGGCCTCACAATCTGATTGGCTGGGAAGCAGGACCCTGCTGCTTTTGCAGCAGTTTTTCCTCCAGTCTGCCGGTCAGGTATATATTTCTGACCACCACACCGGACAAAGCAGTGGCTCTTCAGGAGCCAACCCACCCTCTTTTGTGTATTTTCATGGTTTATTATAGCATACATCTATATTTACTCACTGTCACAACTTTGGAGTGGTTGGCATGGGCTCTGATCCAAGGTCATCGGTAGGGGAGTCTCCAGCAAGTTCACAGTCAAAGTCAAGGTCAAGGTCATGGAGACCTTGCCGGGGGGCAACAGCAGGAAACATGCCAGCTTGGGGCATGTGGGTACCTAATGCCCCCCCTTTTTGGTTACCTGTCTACTTGTTGGGGAGAGAGGGAGGGATGGGAAGGCATTCAGGAGCCTGCCCTTGATTCCTCCCTCTTCCTGACTGGTGATTGTCAGCATGCAGGCCAACAACAGTCTCATCGACCAGCAAGCGGGTTGGTTGATGCCTGGATCCAAACCCATGTGTTTGGCCAACCAACTGCAGTGTCATCAATAAAGTTGTGGCCTTTTATCGCCAATATTTTCTTATGTTACTCAATATATTCTTTCAAACGTATATTGCGTCTGTCTTTCTTTGGGGAGTGGGTGAGAGGGGACACATCCTGCTTGGACACGCAAATCATATTACAATAATAACAAACCTTAGCAAACAGTTTGACTCAAACTGTTTAAAAGTATGCCATGGTTCATATTTTATTGCTAGAGCCACAGCTATTCTCATATCTTCTTCAGCCAATACAAGAAATTATTCCCAAGTTTAAAGTCTTTACTTTTCCATTCAAAGAATCATCCCTTTCTATGTTTCAGTTCTACTGTGCTGGGAGATGTTGATCCTGAATGAACCTGTCCTACTTTTCCAAAGGTTTGTATGAGTACAAGACTTGGTTGAGTGAATTGCAACTATAGTCCCATGATTAGGTACACCGTCCCTTATTGTTTTTATACCTTTCACTAAGTGAAGACAGAACAAAAATGACAAAGGAAATGGTAGTCAAAGCTGATGGTGAGACTTTCATGTTCAAGTGGATCAAATGTAAATTTTGTCACTTGGGTACAGTGTGCCAGCATTCCCATTAAAGGGCTGTTGTGGCTAATGGACCTAGCTTCTGTTCAGAGCTGTGATCAAGAATTACCTTCTACAGGACGATCAGCAAACAGTAAGGCCAAAACCTTCATCGAAGACTTCTGATACAGCCCCACAACTGTTTCATTCAGGGGGTCCTTGTTCTTGTCCAGCCAGCCACTGATGTTGTAGTCCACAGTGCCAGCATAGTGCACCAGGGCAAAGTGGGCCTCTGCTTTGCCTTTGCCAGGCTTGGGTTTCTGGAAGTTGTTGCTCTTGCCAAGATGCTGGTCATAGAGCTTGTTCTTGAAAGAAGTGTCTGTTGCCTTGGGGAACATGCACTCTTCTTCTAGGATGGAGAAAATGCCCATGGGCTATGGAAAGAAAAAGGACATAATTTCCCGCGTGTATATGCTTCTAATATTTATATATGAGTGATGAAGGAGGATGGCTCATTAAAGTAGATACTTCATATGAAAAAATGGATTGGGCAACCAGCTGTTTAAATCATTTTGATTAGGAAATACTTTTTGTATGTTTATACCTACAGCGTGAAGCCCTTGAAGATCCTCCTCAGAAACATAGCTACATTTGCCTCTTCCAACACCACCTGTCTATCTGTAGTGTACATGGGATAGTGTGTGGCTGTTTGCACACACACACAAATGTACATACACATAAATACATGCATGCATATATAGATATGTGTGTGTTCTTTAAATAACAGCATGTCCTTTGAGATCTGCTGGGGAGGCCCTTCTCTCTGTCCCACCATCGTCACAGTTACATCTGGTGGGAACATGTAGGAGACTTTCTCAGTGGCTGCCCCCAGGCTCTGGAACTCCCTTCCCAGAAAAGTTAGACTGGCACCCTTCCTACTTTCTTTTTGCAGACAAGTAAAGACTTTTTCTGTTTTGATAGGAATTTGATGAGTGACTATATAAGGTCCTTCTCACCTAAACAATGCTCTGTATCCTGCTAATTGTTGTGTGCTCTCTCTGTGTGTGTGTGTGTGTATCTGTGCGTATAATTATATATATTTTAAATCTGGTTTTACATTTTTTTATTGTTTGTTTAATCTTGTTTTTTAACTTTTTGTAAACCGCTTTGAGTCCCAAACTGAGGAAAAGTTGGGATAGAAATAATTATAATTAGAATTCTTTAAACAGGAAAGTTGATTTTCATTCATCTTGACATGATTAAAAGAAAGAAGAAAAGGATTAAATCCCACATTTGATGAGTGGATTTCTGCTCATGCAGTGGAATTTTCTTTCCTTCTGCTCCCCTCTCCAGCTAATATGCTCCCCCAAATCCCACAAAGAAGATTTATGGTGGGTGGCATGAGGAGTTAAAGTAAGAACCCGCTCTGAGGGAAATCCATTTTGCTGATGGGTGCTGTTCTTTCGCAGACAGGCAATACTAAATTCAGCACAATATATATGAGTCTGTAATCGGTTTCACAGTTAAACGTCAAACAAATTCTGTTTTTTATAGGAGATCATTCAAGAAAAATCAAATGCACATCTCAACTACTACACATTTTACATTTGTTTTAGAAGTACATTTTTAAACACTTACTTCTAAGTATTTGTCTTAGTGATGTCCACTTATAATATTCTTGCCTGTCTAAATATTACTGCATCTGCATCTGCTATGGGGAAAATTGGGTGCTTTCATTGTTCAAGCATGGGGAAGTAGATGAAGCTCTATGCAAGATTGACAACTTTTTTATAGATACCTTCTCAATGAGTTCAATGCAGGCAGCCAAATCCATTCCAAAGTCAATGAACTCCCATTCAATGCCTTCCTTCTTGTACTCCTCTTGCTCCAGCACAAACATGTGGTGGTTGAAAAACTGTTGCAGTTTCTCATTGGTGAAGTTGATGCACAGCTGCTCCAGGCTGTTAAACTAGAAAAATAAAGTGAGATTTAAACACACACACACACACACACACAACTCAGCAATGTCCAGTCTTAATATTAGTTTTTAAAAACTTAATAATAAAGGTTATTTTCCATTGGTATGTTTATGTATAATTTCCCTTCATCTGGATTATAAGAATCTATACATTAGCTATTCAAACGGATTAAATAGATTACTTGAGTAATCAGTTTGCATGGTTAAACAGAAATACTATAAATATATACTATATCAATATTTAAGAAGAGAAAAATGCTAGCTATACAGTGGACCTGTAGTATCCATGGGCTAGTCATTTGCATATTGGATCATTCACAGATCACCATGCCCCATATTGTTCAATGGTGGTGCATGCATGCAGGTGTATCAGTGTGCAGCTGCCTGCACACGCCAACAGTGATTAATATGGTTCTCATCCACGCCCACCCCCCGGAACCAAACTCCCACAGATGGGGAGGGCCCACAGTATATACCCCTAAAGATTTTAAGTGTCCCATCAGCTTCATTCAGGCCATTCTACATTTAAAAATACTATTTACTTACTTACTTACTTACTTACTGGACCTGTTCATTTCTTCCTCCCTGTCTAGTTTTGAGTCCGGTAGCACCCTAACCATCCTTCTTTAAGTACTAGCTAATTCTTGCAAATATGAATTTGTGCCCTACCATTGTTATCCTTTATAAACCTCTTCTTGTTACCATTTATAAACCTTTACCTGGCAGTCCACTACAGTGTTTTTTCTGTAATGAACCTGTGTGGATTTGAAACTTGTGAGGGACTCATGTCCTACTATGAGCTAACCTCCCAGAAGGAAAAATCACATAAGAAAAATGAATCAAAAAAGATCTGGGCAGGGAGTGGGGGTAGAGAACCAAGATTCCATTTCCTTATTTCCTTACATCAAAGATCTCAAAGCCGGCAATGTCCAGCACACCAATGAAATACTGTCTTGGTTGCTTAGTATCCAGTTGCTGGTTAATACGAACAACCATCCATAAGAACATCTTCTCAAAGACAGCTTTAGCCAAAGCGCCAACATTGTTGTACACCTGGAATAAGAAAACACAAAAACTGCAGCTAGTATATAAAGGAGATTAGGAAACTGCTGATTATGAATGTATGATTGATTCACATTCATTGCGATGAATTCACGTTGCAAGCTTTCTTTTATAGATTGTTACCTGCTGGACAGTTTGGCCTTTGGTGACATATTCATTGCCGACTTTGACTCTGGGGTAGCACAGAGCTTTCAGCAGATCTGCTGAATTGAGGTTCATGAGGTAGGCTGCCTTGTCAGCAACTAAGAACAAAGGTGAGAAGATGAAAAGTTATGAACCCAGTGTATACTGTTTAGGCTTGAAAGGGATTATCAACACATACTGGCAAGGTCACAAGTCCCAGCTTTATAGAAGAGCAAAGTAACTTGCTTGTTCTCACACAGGTTTGACTTAAGCCAAACACTAAACCTCAAAAGGATCTAGACTTTGGAATCTTTTCTACATTCTTTGGCATTTTAATAACGGCAAGTAAAAGAAGGAAACGGTGGAAGAAAATATACCAGTATATCAGGTGTAGGATAAGAGAAGCCCATGGATCACATGTGGATTCCAACCCTCTATTTCCAGGCCCTAACTGGCCTAGACAGCCCCCAACCCCTGAAAGTGTTTTTTTTTAATAATTTGTTCAGGCAACATTTGCTCCCCGCCCCAATTACCCCAAACAGCACAAAACCATCCCTAATTGTGTATGCCTTTCTCCAACTCTCAGTTCTCCCATACCCCCCAAACTGTCCAGAAATAGGCCAAAATCTTAACCAGAAGGCATGTTATGTTAGTGCTTGACCAATGCTGTGGTGTGACCTCTGGAGAAAGGGTGAGTACAAAAAAGTGTTCCCACATCTTTAGTGCAGGGTGGGTAGTTGCCCACCCTGCTCTGAAGCATAGATGTCAAAAGACTGATACAAGCATTAAAAGGGTAATCCTGAAATAAAATCTTTCTCAATATTATTTTAAACACATTTACTCTTATCTTGTTTTTTAAATGCTCAAAGTTTAATAGTGTGTTGGGGGGTAATAAGATGTGGCCACCTTATTATGTCTTTCCAATGAGGAAAATAGGGATAATAAACTAGAATGTCTTCACTTACTACAAAAAGGACTGTGCCTTGTAAATGTTATGCCATAGTTCTCCATATCATATTACATGTTCTAGTTTATAATGTGTACTATGATATAACAGAGCTGTTTAGTGGATTTTGTGAATACCTTCAGTGCCATCTGGCTCAGCCTGCTCCTCACGCTGCTTCTGCTTGAACTTCATGTTCCCATAGTGCATTACAGCTCCTGTCAGCTTGTAAATGGCTGTCTTTTCATCAGCAGTGAAGCCCAAAATGTCAATGGCTTCCTATTGATTGAATCAGTTGGTAGTAACTATTAGATCCAGTACTGAGCAAAAATTACGGCTTTAAATTCACTGGCTTACTTGGAGTCAGACAACTTGGGGGATCATTTCACCAATTAATCATTTGTAACTGCCCCCCAACAAATACAAACATTTACCTTTAGAATAACAATACATTGTGATGCAGCATTGTTCTAGTGGCATTACTGAGGAGAAGTGGTAGTTCTCCTGAGTGGAAACAACCTATGTCATGAGGTAGTATCATTCTAGAGGCAGCATTGGGTGAAGAATCTAAGAAGAACATCTAATCTAATGCTGGGCCAAAACTAGATCTTCATATTCACTGCCCTGTTTGGAGGCAGACACTTTGGAAAACCATTGCAGCAATTAGTGACTCCTGATATTCCTCCAAAGATTCCATTGGAATAACACTGCATCATGACAAGTGAGGTGTGAGCCCCCACTGACCAAAAGAGGTGCCCACAATTACCCTCAATCTTTTGTATTTTGCTACATGAAATGTAAGGTTAGAACAGGCCAGTTTTCTGCCCTGTGACCCTCCGGGGGCTTTACAGGCTGCTAAATGATGTCCCAGAACAATAGTAAAAAAGAGAAGTGTTCCAACGTCCAATTCTGATTTTGAGAAACAGATACATTTTTCATGAAAGTGTGCAAGGGTTCCTTGAAACTTATTTAAAATGTGAGGGTTCCTGGAGAGGCAATTTCCCATTTTTAGTCACCCAAAGGGTGGTCCAGAGAGTTTAGCAGGGTCAAGGGTTGCAAAAACACCTTTGAGGGCCAACATGTAGCTTGGGCGATGCACTTGGCGTATCTGTGGATTAGGTGAATCACTTAGTTTTGCTTTTTCTCACTTTCATTCTTTTTAAATTCTTATCCATCCCATCCTGTGGTTTTTCCAAGGGGGTACTAGGGGCAGGGAGGAAATGGCAGGTCACTGATAGGAGCATTGCCATCATTTGTGGCAGCAAGTGGTCAATTCTACAAGGTACTTACATCAGTCGCCATCAGCTCTTCCTGATCATTAATACTGGGAACAGTGATCTCCCCCTGACTGACAAAGTGGTAGTCATAGGGGTTGGTGGTGATCAGGAGCATCTCTGAATAAAGAAAGACACAAAAGCATGGATTTATTCCCACCCACTGCACGATGAAGATGTCAGCAAGAGATCTTAGCAGATTAGCCCACCCACAAAAAGATATGGTCTTTCTTACCAATCAGTTCTGGCTTCTTGTTGGACATGATCTGATAAAAGATGTGGTAGCTCCTTTCAGCTTTCAGCTGGAAAGTAACTCTGGATTTCTCCAACAGATCTGGTAAAGAAATGAAGTATAAATTAGCCCAGGACAGAGGAAAAAGAAGAATGGAAAGAAAGAACCATATAAGGCATTTAAAGAAATACCCCTTACATGTCTCAATGTCAGCAGAAGCCAGTTTGCCTGTGGCACCAAAATGGATTCTGATGAATTTACCCTTTCAGAAAGAAGGAGATGATTATGTTAGATGAAGAATGAAGAAGGAATATGAAATATGTTATTTTAACAGATGAATGTATATGTATGTAAATAAGGCAACTATGAATCCATAATAAATGGAATGTTTTAATGTTTTAATGGAAATTTGATAATAAAGATAAATAAAAAAATAAAAAAAGAAAGAAGGAGATAGAATGAAAAATCCCAGAAGGCATATTCTACATATACTAAATGGAGGTCTTATAATTGAACACATGTAACAAAAGTAAAGGCTAACTATTATGTTCAGAGATTTTGCACAACACTTACAAAACGGGAGGAGTTGTCATTCCTCACAGTCTTGGCATTCCCAAAGGCCTCCAGCAAAGGGTTGGCACTGATGATTTGATCCTCAAGGGTGCCCTACAGTAAAAATGCCATTGTAAGTTTATCTGTCTTCATCTGTTTAGACACTGCACAAACTCACATATCATCCTCTCTCTTTTTATCTACAAACTTGCCTGCATTTTGCTTTGGGCAGCTGGTTCTTCCTTTTTCTTCTCAGAAGTTGCTGCAATGGTTGCAAAGTACTGAATGACACGTTTCGTGTTCACAGTCTTTCCAGCACCAGATTCTCCACTATTGATTAAAAGAAGAAAAGAAAGCCAATAGTTGCAGAAAATTAATTCACAAATGAGATCCTCTGATAATGTTATATCATTCTTAGGACTTTTTCAAATGGGGTAAAAAAAAAAAAAAACACCAGAGGAGGTAGGGAGAAGAACAGGGCTGTTGCCGCTTATAGGGTCCCGTTTCAGATGACGCAGTCCTCCTCTGTCCTCCTTCCGACCTTCCCCAGTGCTGCAGGTGCCCCTTTTTATTGACGGAGGTTCTCTGTCAATAAAAAGTGGCACCTGCAGCATGGAGGAAGCACGGGAGAAGCTCAGGAGGAGGACAGAGGAGGAGTGCGTGGTCTGAAACGGGGCTCTGTAAGTGTGACAGCCCCATTCTTCTCCCAACCTTGGGGTTTTTTTACCCTGTTTGAAAAAGTCCTTAGACAGGGGTGAGAATCATGCATCTTTCCAGATGTTGTTGGACTGCACTTTCCAGCATTCCTTACCATTGGCTAGGCTGGCTAGAACTTCTGGAGCTTGTAGTCCAACAACATCTGCAGAGCCACAAACTCCCATTTCTTCTCTAAAACATAGTTGGGGCATCTCTGCGTGTCCTTGCTCTCTCCTGTGACTATGGAGCTTTAAAAAAAGCCTTCTGTATCTTTCAGTGGGAGACTTTCTAAGCTTAACTGCAGTGGAAGGAGGCAACTGGGGCGAAGTGATCATAAGTGGGAGGAAAGAAGTAATCCCCTTCCTCCACATGTAGCAAAGAACTCCACCTTCTATGTTGCAATTTCACTATAGCTCACAATGAAGCCAATAGAAGGCCTTTCCCAACTGTAGTAGCAGCATAGTGGGGAGATTTGAAGGGGTCACTCATATATAAGTTAGCCAGTTGGAATGTGGGGAATGGTATATTCATGTGTATGAGTGTATGAATGGATGAGTTATGTGTGAAAATTAATGTGTATGAATGAAACTGCATGTGTGATTTGTGGCTGTGTGAGAGAAAATGCTGGGGTGAACATATCTACTTTTGATAGCAGGACTGCCCACTTATAGCCTGTGGCTCCCAGAAGGCTCCCTAGAAAAGAATGCAGCCCTCATATCCCTACCCCTGACCTAAAAGTTGTAATGGTAGACTATGAACTTATTTAATTTACATTGGTTTTATACTAGCATAACTTCAATAATTTCACCTCAGAAATTTCAAAATTTCATTTTTATGAAGATAATTTGGACCTGCTGAGCAGACTGAGGCTATGAAGTGACTTAAATCTTGTGACTATAATATTCTGTAGTAGTCCATAGATGCTTTTGTCAAATATGACTTGTTAGTCTATAAGGTGCGACAAGACTCTCCTTTGTTTTCCTTAGCTACAAGTTCTGTGTTTCAGTTGTCTCAATGGGACAAAGCTTTTCCTGCATCAAGAAAGAATACTTACGTGATCAGAATAGACTGATTCTCACGATCTGAAAGATTGTTTAAAGTTACTGTTAGTAAAGCTGCATTTTAAAATCATACAGAACATATAAAAGACTTTTAAATATGTATGTAGTAAAAGGGACCTACATCTGTCCAAAATACACAAATAGTAGGATCCCATCATCTATACCTCAGGAAGTCAGAGGCTCAGCTATCTCAAATCATACTTATCACTTAGTAATTCTTTGTTAAATTTTAAGAAAACAGTATTTGCCCAATTCCTAGTTTTCTTATAGCCTCCTGTATTTCCAAAAAGCTGAGTCACTTACAATGATCTCAGACCTCAGGACAATCACATTGCCTTCAAAAGGAAACAAAGAAGAAACATCACATTTTCAAAAGATACCACCTACTCACCAGTTAACATGAACTGATACGCATTGTCAGAGATGGAAAAGATGTGAGGAGGGGCCTCTTGACGCTTCTTGCCTCTGTAGCCAGCCACCACCTCTGGATTGTATACTGGCAACCACTTGTAGGGGTTGACAGTGACGCAGAAGAGACCGGAGTAGGTCTGTAAGAAGAAGAACAGAGCTAGCTTATTTAATCAAGTTGCATTTATACACATATGAATATTGTTATGTTCCTCAGATAATGAGAAAGCATATACAATTAATTTCTTTGCACTTCTAGAGGAGAAAGAGCAGGAAGAAAAAATATTAAGAAAAAGATAAATCTTAATTCTGAACCATTTCAGACAATATATCTTATTCAAAAATATTAAGGAGAAAGATTCAGACCCCAGAATTTGTAATTTCCAAAATGTTAGATCATTATTTTCTTTGAGAAATTTTGTGTTCCCCAGAATTGGGGAGTATGCCCTCTGTAATTTTGAAAAATATTCAACATCTAAACATTGCAAACATTTTCAGTGAGTTAAGGAAGCAATATTACTGTGTTGTGTAATATAAGAATGTTTTATGTGTGTGTTGTCTGATCATCCTGTGTTTGTAGTCACTTTGAGGGGAAAACTGTAGGTCCAGTTTGTTCCTGTTCCTTGCTGGATGGAAGGATAGGGAAGTGGAATAAGACTTTCAGCCCCATCCTCATCCTCCTATCTGACGTTATGGCTCTAGAGACTGGAGTAAGAAACAAGATGGGATAGTACTATAGAATGGACAGTGGGGACAACAAGGCCTTACCTGTCTCATACCTTAGAGTCATCCCCCCATCACAGAAATTGCTTGCAAGGGGGGGAGCAGGGAGGACACAGGAGAATGGCAGGGATGAAAGTACAGGTTGACCCCTGTATCCATGGGACCAGTATCTGTGGTTTCAGTTATCCACGTCCAAAATAAAATGTCCTCTCTAGGCATTTCTAGGTCCTCCAGTGTGAGTCAATGGTATGCTTCCACCAGAAGTCATTCATTTCAATAGTGTTCACTATTATCCACAGTTTCACGTATCCACAGTAAATCCAGGCATGCATCCCCCATGGATACAGGGGGTGGCCTGCTTCACGAGGAGCCCAAAAAGTAGGTTGGAGAGCAGCAGGGGGCAGAAAGACCAGTGGTGGGCATTTTTTGTGGGATGTGCCTACAGTGTGTGTGTTATATCTGTGTGAATGGTAGGGAAGAAATTGTGAGGTGCAGGTAGAGAATGAGAGGAAAGAAACAGAAAAGCTGTGAGTTTGAAAGTTACTTTTAAAAGTAATCATTTACAGTTATCATTCCAAGGACCCCAACATTGGTTAGTTACTATTATCAGTTTTTTTAATAGTAAGTCTTGATTCTCAAAAGTAACTATAGTAACTTTGTTTTTTCTTTTAAAAAAAATCTAAGTGCTACATGCTGCTGGCTGTGGTGCCAAGCACACTCTCCTCCTGTCTATCTCATAATTGCCTGAATGCCCACAACAGAACACAAGGCATCAGCATGAGGCAGCATTTGAACTATGCAAACCATTTCTTCTCCAGCCTTTACTAACATAACTATTAATATAACTAAAAAGTTAGATTGCATGAATGAAGCTATTCCTCGCTAAGTTACAGGTGTAACGTACACATCTGCTATTGAGGAATTAAATTAATTAGATGTAACTATATATTTATAACTAGTTACTTCCAAGAGAAAATAAATTGAAGCATGGGAGTGTTGAGTTAAAGGGGAGAAACTGGAGGGTGAAACTCTTCATCCATCTCTGCCAGTAACTCTGTATTTAGTTAGTGTCATACAATTTAGTTAGTGTCATACAAGTGTTATCGTCTTGAGGCACGATGTGTGGAAAGCAGAATGCACAGGTTCCATTCATATGAATGGTCTCTTGCAGAAAGTTACATAGTGATATCCACTGCAGTCTCCACTGTTAACATCACACCAGACTCATAGATGAAGGGGTGGGGGAGCTCCCCATTGTTTGGGGGTGAGGCATCTCCCAGTTGGTCCACAAACCACTACTAGTTACATAGGCTAAAATTTGGGGGGCTGTGGTTCCTTAGGCATACAATCTAGTGGCAAAGTGGGGAATGTCACAGATCGTAGGATAATGGTGGTGGTGGTGGTGGCAAAGAAGGAGGCGGTGGTGGTGATGATGATGATGTTAGAGCAATTTATCCCTCTCAGGACAGCTCATTTCCCAGAAAGCAAGAAAATCATGGAATCTTCAGCTTGGCTCAAATTTATGTACAAAGCTTTCTCTACTTGGCTTCAGACTTACATGCTGTATGTGCAAAAGCCTTGTAGTTTTTCCTTATACTGAGACACAAGTCATGTTTTCTTATATCTGGACCATGAAAATGCGGTGGGTGATGCAGATACCAAAATGGTATCTCTTTGATAATATATTATCCAGAGATTCTGAAAATGTATATTGTCACATATACTTTTTTAAACAGTTAAGATCTAATTTATATTCATTAACAAGTGTAGTAGCTGAAGGTAAAACAAAGCAAAACAAAAAAGAAACAGGAACAGAATACAAGGACAGAACTCACATAGATCATCCAGGCTGCATAACGCTCTTTGAGGTTATACAGGACACCAGGTTCGTGGAGGTGGGTCATCATGGCCATGTCCTCAATTTTATCATATTTGGGAGGGTTCATAGGAAAGATTTGGTCTTCCTTTACAGTCACACTCTAGAAAGAAAAGAGGAAAATAATTTATATAATCTTCGGCCTTGTCTAGATGGGCTATTTCCCCCCACCTTGGCCTGGTCTTGGAGTCCTGCAGCTCAGATAACACAGGGCATTTGCCTTGTTGTGCCCCTGGGCAGTTCACATAATTCCCAGGGCCAAGACAGGGTAAAGCCTTTTACACCTGTTTTAGAAAATGCCTGGAGAAAACCACTTCAGCTGGCAAAAACCAGACGGGGTCCTGTGTGACCGCAGGAGCCTGCACCACCATGCTGGCTCATCGCTGCAGCTGCTGTCTCCCATCACTCTTCCAAAGCCAGGAAGCTGGCCTACAGCATGTGACCAGCCTGGTCACATGCAGGGGGCCTTGCTCATGTGCTGCGGGCTGGCTTCAGAGAGTGAGATAACGCCACCGGTGGCTGCAGAGATGGGCTGGCATGGGGGTCTGGACTCCATGCCATTTCATGCCAGTAATGGAGGAGGAACGGGCCGGATCCACATGCAGAATACACCGGTGTGAAGCCAGCATATTCTGCCTTGTATAGATGAGCTGTTACAGAAGATAAATTTTGTCAAACACATTGATTGTCTTTTACTCACTTCTCCTTTTTCAGTCTTGACTGTGACCTTCCCTCCTTCCCTGCTCTGGACAGTGCCTTTGACATAGGATTCCTTTTTATCCACCACAAAAACTGAGTTCTTGGCATCAAAGGGTTTATTCTGAGCTTCAATTCTTTCCTTTTCTGGCTTTCGAAGATAAGGAGCAGCTGGCCCAAAGATGGCCATCTCAGCGTCTGACGACATGGCTGCAGTTTACAGGAGGCACTTCACCAACAAAATGGACAAAAAGAAACTGATCAGGTTTTTGGATTAACGAAAATCTTTCCATTATACTAATATAGTTTTCCTCTTGTAACCTTCCATCAGGCCTTTGCTGCACCTGTTTTTTTTAACGCAGAGGTTTTCTGTGTTGCATCCAAAAGAACTCTTCCTCTGATGAAAGGAGCATCCTTCAGAGGAAGGCCCCTTTCTTTGTAGGGAGGGAACCATAATACACTGGCCAAAGAAATACATCTATTGAGCAATATTAAAATATAAGCAATAAATGAATAAAAACAAATATAAGCCCCTGTGCATCTAGACAATGTCACTCTCAGCAGCTTCCCAGTTCAACTCAATGAGGAAAATCTGATTTGCATATACTAATTAATCAACATATAGTTTGTATCATTTCACTTGGAATGCATGGGGAAATGTATGGATGCAAGAGTTTAAACTTCTTATCTGAGTGCGAGGAATTAACTTGCTGATATTTGTAAATTTGGTTTTGAGAAGCATTCTCTTTATATATTCCATATAATGATCCTACTTTGTCATTATCATACATTAGGGACATTTTCAGACAATCCTTGCAGCATAACCTCCATGAATAAAATCTGGCTGAATATGGCACGGTAGGCTCCAATGCTAAACGGAAGAGACATGGACGATTTCACCGCAGGGACGGCATCGTCCGAAATGGACCCACTGCCACACTGTAGCTACGAAGCTCTCCCGCTGCAAGGATTGTCTGAAAAAGTCCTAGATTGAGCAGCAACAGGCGGCCACTGAGTTTAGTGGTAGAACACATACTTTCTAAGCGGAAGATCCTAGGTTTGATACCTGGCCTTTTCAGTTAGAAAAATCAGATACACATGATGGGAAAGACCTTTGCATGGATCCCTAGAGAGCCACTGCCAATCAGTATAGAATAACTAGACTATATAAGATAACTTCATGTGCTGCTATTCTATAGTCAGTGGGTTTAACAGAATATAAATAGTACAACATAATCATGGGCCTGTCTAAACAGTGAAAATACCTCACATGGGATTCACTGGGAATTCTACCTGTCTAAATGGGATCCAGCACCAATCCACACTATGCAGAAGGAAGGGGCCCCAAAACAGCAAAAACAACAGAGTAAAAGCCTTCACAAATTTTCCCATACTTTTTCAAAAACCATGCAGGGGTGTGCCATCCTGCTCATTTGGACTATAAAGCAACAAAAAATTAGAAGGGAAGCACAAAGCTGATTGTTTGGGCAAGAGTAGGAGAGGGGCTTGCTAGCAAGGCAAGTGCCTGCTGCCGCCATGTTGGTCTTTTGCCTTAACAATCACTTTCTAAGGTGATAAAACAGGGTGAATATTTTCCGTTTTGCTGTTCTATAAAATTGGGAAATTGCTCTATTGCACTAGTGGATCCGGGGATGACTTTTTTTTTTTTAAATGGCAGCAGGAAACAATGTGAGTAAAGCACTTGCAGCCGCCATCAGGAATGCGGGGCTTCTGAGGGCAGAAAAACAATTTAGACATGTCGCTGCTGCTGCGAGATGCCAATACTTTGGATTTTCCCCCCTTGTATAGATGAGCCCTACATTGTTTATTGAGAAATCAGAGTTGCAAGAGACGCTAGTGTTTTAAATTGAATATTATATAAATGAGCCAAGAAAAAAAAAAGGAGAGCTAGTTATTACAGTGGAAGACAAGAATTTGATGATATTAGCTTTGGATACATCTGTTCATATTTCACAAAAAAAACCTATCTCCAATTAGCAATAATCGCGACTTGGGTTAACCTCATTGGCTACGATACTGCCAACTGCGCAAAGCTAAAAAAAAAAAATCTATCTAAATAATGTATTTTCTTTCCAAAATTAACCATATGGATATTATTCAATAGAACATGGAAGAAGTCGTGAAGCAACTTTGAAAATTAAGTAGCAAAAGCAAACTGCCTCTTATATCGTAAGTCATTTCTCTAGAAAGAGTTGCAAATTTTATTCTTTTTAGGCTTCACTATTTTGGAACCATTCAACTGTTCTGGAAAAAAATCAGTTAAATTGCTCAACTGTAAATAGAATAGCATTTACATTGATTATGTTAAATTCTGTCCTCTATAGGTTCCGCTTGTTCCAGACTCTGCTACCAGAAGTTTGAGGGTAGAATTACAGGGAATTATTGTATGTCATGTTTGGTGCATGTCTAAGTGTGAAGCATAATTTAGAACACTGACGCTCAAAGTGGCGGCCCATGCACCATGCAAGTTTGCAAACCACTAACTGTTGTTCTGCAACAAGTTTCCGGAAAAGAAACAAATTGTAGCCAATGGGCACAAATATGGCACATTGTGGGGAAAAGTGTCCACCCCCCACATCAAATAGCCTGAGAGTCACTGATTTAGAAGGCTTGTTGCGGAAGCAAGGATCAATGGCTTCAAGGCCAGTTCTTTATTAGACATGATAGAGGTCCAGCACATGTGCAATCATCTGAGTTATTGTTACATCTTCTCTTAAAGTACTATAGGATCAGGTCTCTGTTTAGATTAAAAAAAATATGTCACATGTTTCTGAGTAGTAATTTTGAAGGTATTTATCATTCCACATTTCTAATGCTAAATTTTATATTTTTAAAATTTTGTATTCACCTATTAATTCTGTGCTAAAATTTCCCTTTTCCAGATTATGTTTCCTATATTTTAACAAGTGATCGTAGAACGTGAAAATATTTCAAATGCATTTTCAATGGTGGTTAAGCTATAGCTATACTGTGGTTATTAGTATATTTAATTCTTACCTCACCTTGTGCAAGAAGTTACAGACAGGCTTGAGGATGGCCAACACTGCAAAATGAAAAATAAAAATAAAAAGGGTACTTCTTATTGCTCCACAAAATACTCCAAGGATAAGTGAGAAAGAAGGGAAACTGATGAATGTATTCAAAAGAGGTTTCAATATCCAGATATAAAAGAACTCTAGAGATAGCAAGATGGCCCTAGGATCTGTAGAATTCCAGGCCTCTGATCCATCCCTGCAACCCTCTGCATGACTTACCTTGAAGCTGTATGCAAGGAACAGGCAGATCAAAGACAGGGCAGGTCCCAGGAACTCTTTTATAAGGTCTGCTCATGCCTAGCATAGCACAGAGAACAGCACCTCCTCTGCCACAGGTCAAATATGTCTGGCAAAGTATTGTTTTGGCAAAGTTCGTTGACTGCAAGCATAATTCTTACTCATATTATCCTTGGATATATTTAGAGTAGAAACATTTGGGTCACTGCATTCCTACATGTACTTGTATCATTTCTAAATATATTTTGTAGAACTCAATGCCTTTTTGCATTTTTCTGTTAAATTATTCAAATATAAAACTACTCCTAATATACCCACCATTAATTTTGATAAATGGGAAATTTACTTTTATTCAAGACGTTTTTCATTTATACCCAGGTAGCAGTCAACTGATAACTAGTTTCCCTACCATTACCATCTCAAACACACCATTACCATCACCACTACCACCACTATAGACAAAAATATTTGTCATAAATTTTATTCCATTAAATTTTTGACATGTCAGAAGTCTGGTTTACAGTAAAAATCCCTTTCATGGGAATGTAAACTCTGAAAAATAGATGTGTTGACAGATGAGGAATAGGAGACTTGGGAGACTTGGCATCCCTTCTATGGTTACCAGTTTAGATAGCGACTATGCTCATAAACCCTTTAGAACATGATTAGAATTTTAGTTATAAAGAGCATGTGCTCTGCAACAGAGTCCAAGTGAAGACACCGTGAAGTAATGCAGATGTCTTTCTCAGTAGTAATCTGAAGGTTGTTGAGGAAGAGATACAGTGATGGGAGAATGAAAGAACTTTCAATTAGGCATGAAGAGCCTGTCGCTCATGTGCCGCTACAAAGATTCCATGTATTTTGTCATGTCCTTCTCTGCAGAGTGAGGCTGCCCTTTAATGCTTCCTTCCTCAGAAACAGACCGGGGCAATTATTCTACTATGCTATGCCTATCTAGTTTAGCTTCTGTCAGAGAGCTCCTGGAGAGTACCTGGAGCTGTACTATTGAGCTATGGGCTGCTTATTGACTGTAAGGACAGGCATAGCAAGGATTGTTTCTCATTCTTTGACCCTACACTCAGGCATATACAAAGGTATTTATCATCCCCTACTTATTATTTAGAGCATCTTCCACAGTTTGCAAGCTTCATAGGGCAGATGATCTGAAGTGGATGTATGCATTACAGATTGTAGTAAATGTACGTTATGATTATTGATTTATAATTCTACAGGTACACACACTCCCACACAGTCCCACATTCCTCTATTCCTCTGGAACTAGCTAAACTATGATAACAGCATTCTGTCAGACATGAGTAAGAGGGTTCTTGTATCTTTCAGAATTACTGCCTCTTTCATTTGTACCCATCTAATTAGATTAGTCTCAAAATTTTTGAAAAAATGTATAGCTTTCCTAGAGGGCATCAAGAAAAAATATGGTTAAAAGATGGAATTACATATCAGAGGAAGCATAGGGCTAATATAGAAAACTGAATCTTCTTAGGTTGAGTTCTCCGTACATTGTGAGGTAATCACTATGTGCAAGATCCTATACCCTTTTAGTATAATATAAATATATTCCACTGAGTGCTTAAGCCTTAATCTCACCTGTTGTACAATAGCTTTCTACCCACCAAGTCAGAAGTGTGTGTGAGAGAAGGCTGTGTGTGTGCTTGTAAAATGACTAGACCACACTTAACCTCTGAAAAAGCACAATTATTTTTGTGCTAGCTTAGTGGCCAAACAGGATTCCAACTAAAGTATTTTCCTGTTCTGATCAGTAGTGGCCAGTCAGGTGAGTAATGGCTGGCAAATATACAATATCAGATACTGCGTGTGATAATGGGCTCTCCCCATAATCTTGGCAACATGGCTAAGAAGTATAGCTACCCCTCCAGGTAAATAAAGGATTAACGAGGTATTTGTTACACATTATGGAGAAGAACTTAATATGGCAGTGGGATCTAATATACAGTTCAACCCAAAAGCAAAGTGGTACATTTAGAATATGAACAACTAAATGTAGAAAAAGTATTGGAGGCTGTAACTGGACATAGATTGAATACAAGTTATAATTAGATTAGGGTTACCAAAAAGGTGGGAGGGGAACACATTCAATTTGAAGAAACAATAACAGATGTACATGTGTGATATGATAGCAGTCCTGCATATTTAGGCACAAACCTAGCCTGGATACTGTATTTAGTTTTGCAATGCAAATAATTTGGAGAGGATTAAAAAAAATAGTAGAGAAGGCATCCGAGTATTTGAGATCAAGACTTATGGGGAAGGAGTATTTTATAAAAAGTAGCTTGGAAAGAAAAGGAATAACAATTTTGAAAAGCTTCAACATTTGCTAAAAATAACAACTGAGGATGGAAACCAAGTGTGAGAGCTACCTGTTCTGGGTTGCCATATGGGCCCAAATCAGAAACAGAACTGAAATCAAATAGAAAGAATGGAGAATATGTCCATATTTGTGTAATTATGTCTTGATTAATACACTGTAGGAAAATATCTTTCACTTGCAGCATTTACTTCAATGGCCCTTCTCTATTTATTTTACTTATTCCAGTCATCCAGTCATTCCAGTTTTTAAGGCAATTTTTTTTAAAGCAAGAGACCTCAAGATTGATGTACTTGGTTTTGTAGGAGGTCCCATGATAGAAATGTAGCATTTACTTTTCTTGTTGTACTACAGTACTAACAACTGTACTAACTGTACAGTACTAACAACTGTATGTTTTGTTGCATGGTTGACACAGCTACCCCTGAATGTGTTAACTGTATGGACAGTTTGCAACATCAAATGCCAAAACCTGATTGGTTGCCCAGTCAATAATTTACTCAAGTTTCTATTTTCCAGGATTCAGTTGTTACTCTGCACACATAGCCAATGCTGATTCTTCCTAATATTAGACCACTCAGTATAGAGCTGATCCCAATGACATGAGTACTAAATAATGACATGAGTACTAAATAATACTATAGATAATTATTGTGTAAATGCACAAGATAGTTAGGGTGATTAGGTATCCACTTCAGGCAGCAGATTTGGGGTGTCAATACAAAATATTTATGTTACACTATTTTCACTGCCATGCACAGGAAGATATTGTTATGGGATTTTCTGCCTTATATTCCAAAATAACTTGACAGGCTGAATACTATGCACTTTGATTTGTGTAAATTGATGGTGGTGGTAGTGCCATTTGTTGTTCTGCTTCAGGAAGTAAAATGCCTTGGGCTGGACTGTTTCATGTCTTGTGCTACCACTCAAAATACTGTGTAGCTAGTTGCTCTTTCTCTCCTTAATGGAGTTTCTGTGGTAGAGTTACAAATCTTAGACAACTGTATCTGGACACCAGTTAACATTCTGTGAACAAGGCAGGGCTATTTCACAATACAAGTCTGATTTGAAAGCACCCTTAGTCCATAATCCATTTAACATGGAGTTTCATAGCACTAAAACTGATTTTTTAGAAAGCTTGTATCAAAATTTATATGTTGATTTAATAGCTTCTTACATTAGCTTCTGACATTTTATGACTACTGGTGATGCACTAGACTTATTTAGAACACACTCATGTTTCTACCTCTTGAAACTTTACATCCTTGGCAACTGAGCATTAGGGATTAGGCAAATGCCAAACTATTCCTTTAGATATCATGGGCGACAATTGAGCACAGAATTAGATTTGAATAAGTCCTGTTGATGTATGTGTGCTTAACTATCTCCTCAGTCCCACTGGAAAATAAAGAGAGAACTTGAGCTCATCAGTTCTTTTTGCCAAGCCCCTCCAGTGGATTCAAACCTTAGAAGACCCACTGGGAAAAAATGATAAAAGACATATCATGAAATGGAATACAAATCCTTGACTAAAATGGCTACACATTTTCATGCCAATTCCCTCCCTTCTTAAACTAGCCATGTGTTGTTGTACTCTTTTACTTTGATGTTTATTTTCCCTTTCGGAAAAGAGAGGTCCAACTGACAAAGCCAGTGGCTCTTAGCCTTTTCTTTACCAGGGACCCCTTTTAAATATCTTTTGTTCCCACAAACCCCTAAGACTTAACTCAAGATTTAAAACCCTAACAACAACAACAACACAATTACACCATTCATTAAATCTTCCCTCAGAGGCACTGAAGGGGGAGGGGAGACTTTTCTCCTGCTTCTTCCTAAAAGTCTGTGGCTGGAGCAGATTGAATGGCAATGCGCAGGCCAAGCCAGCCAGCCTTTGCCTTGGCTCCTATCACATGGCTGTTCCACTGCAGGGAGGAGGTGGGCTGAGCAGCCTCCAAGCCTTCATAGAGCCCCTGTGAAGACACTGTGGCCCCCTGGGGGTTTGTGGACCACAGGTTAAGAACCACTGGACTAGGCTATACAACCCCAAGAAACCTCCAGTTTCATGATGACTCACTGCTTACATAGCCAATCCCTCCTGCTCCTCTCTTCCTCCTCCCCCCCGTGTGTGCGTGTGTGTGTGTGTGTTTGCAGAGCTTGCAAAGAGGCCACTGGCTACACTGGCTGATAGATTCTGGGACTTGTGGTCGAAAAGGTAGCTTTTTCAAAATATTTGTATACTGATACAAATATTTTCACATAACGCAGCTATCCTATTTTTGGCTTCCAACTCCCATCAACCCATAAGCCAGTCATAGGGGATTATGGGCACTACAGTCCAAAAATCTCTAGTAGTCCACAGTTGGCCACCCATGTTGTAACCAAAAACTTGAAATTTATCCATGCTAAATTCATTACCAAGAAATACAGCTATCATGATAGGTCTCTTTAAAAAGAATAGCCACATCTGTTTTAGTATGCAAAGGTTTCTACAACTTTATTTTTCTAAACATGGAGGAAAAATAGATAGTAATTACAGGAAGGAACAAAGAGCTTCACATTTTGCGCTTCTCTTCATTCACTTCACAGCTTCTAGGACACCTTATTCTTCACTTACGACAACCTTCTTATGCACTTCTCGGGTCTTCACCCTGAGTTTGTTAACTTGGGACTCAGCAATGTCAGCCCGCTCTTCAGCCTCTTCCAGCTCATGCTGAATCTTGCGGAACTTGGAAAGGTTCACATTGGATTGTTCCTCCTGGTAAGAGACACAGAGAAATGAAATCCTCCTCCTCCTCCTCCTCCTCCTCCTCCTCCTCCTCCTCCTCCTCCTGCCTTTTTCCCAGTTCGACTCAAGGCAGTTTATAACAGATTTTAAAAAAAACAGTTAAAAATTTACAAAAGACAAAAGTTAAAACGTGATTAATCTATCAAAAATATAAAACCAGTTAAAAATATGAACCATTTAAAAAACACAACAAAATAATAGAAAATCCAGCACATTGCATAAGGCTCATCCTGCCTGAATAATCAGTTTGCAAAGGACTGTTGAAACAGAAAAGTTTGGGCCTTTTTATAGAAAGAGAATAGAGAGGATGGCAATCTAACCTTTCTGGGAAAGTAGTTGCAGAGCTTGGGGGCATCCACTGAGAAGTGGCTCTCCTGTGTGTCCCACCAGATCACAGAATCATAATGTTAGGAGAGACCTCAAGGTCCATCCAGTCCAACCCCTGCCATGCAGGAATACACAATCAAAGCATTCCCGACAGATGGCCATCCAGCCTCTGTTTAAAAAAGGAGACTCCGCCACACACTGAGATGTATCTGTGAGGGTGGTGGGACAGAGAGACGAGTCTTCCCAGAAGATCTCTAAACACGGACAGGTTTGTAAGGGAGAATATTGTCCTTTTAAAAACCTGGACCTGAGCCGTAAAAGGCTTTATAGGTCAAAAGACAGCACGTTGAATTGTGCCTGGAAACGGACCTGCACCCAGTGGAGCAGTTGTAACAAGGGAATTGTGTGCTTCCTGTAGCCAGCCCTAGTTAGCAATCTGGCCTAGGCTCTTTGGAGCAGCTGAAGTTTCTGAATACTCTTCAAAGGCAGTCCCGCTTAGAGCGTGTTACAGTAATCCAGTGGGGATGTAACTAAGGACTTTTTCAAATGGGGAATAAACCCCCCATCAAGGTCAAGAGGAGGATGGTGCTGTCTCGCTTACAGTGCTCCATTTCATATGATGCCTTCCTCCTCCCAACCTTCCCCCATGCCGAGGGTGGGAGAAACGCATGGCTTTTATTAACGGAGAACTCCTGTCAATAAAAAGTGGTACATTTCTCTCTCCCCCAGCATGGAGGAAGCATGGGGAAAGGTCAGGAGAAGGACAGAGGAGGACGGCGGCATCTGAAACCGGGCTCTGTAAGTGTGACAGCCCCATTCTTCTCCCGACCTCCTCAGGGGATTTTTCCCCCCGTTTGAAAAAGTCCTAAGGCATGTGTCACCATGGCCAGATCTGACATCTCAAGAAATGGGTGCAGTTGGTGCACAAGCCTTAACTGTGCAAATGCAGAAACCATAGAAGGCTGAAGTCTTTCCCTTTTTTAAAAGCCAGCATCAACTTTAATTCTCAACCATCTGGACTCAAATACATAATAATTCTTTTGAAGTGCACAAAATGTATCTAAAATCTCAAACTACAAGCAGTGAAGAATCCCAGAACAGGAAAGAGAAGCAGGCAATCCATCTTGTGCACATCTCTGTAGGATTTCCACTTCTCAGCTGCACACAGGAACATGTTGGTAGTGTATATATCTTTTCATGACTATCTTGACAAATTCACAAAATTCATACACAATAAAAACATAATCTCTGCTCTGCATAAAATTGCACTTTGGCTGCTTCTAAACGGTGCTTTTACTGTGGAATCACCCAGCCTCATTCCTGGAATTTTACGAGAGCTCTAGCCATTGTTGTCTTCTGCATTTAACCTGCCTGTGTTACCCCACTGCTATTTCCATTTTTTTCTTTCTACAAAAAAAATCTGTTAAGGAGGAAAAGTCAGAATGGCTCACAATTTTTTTAATTGGTAGCGCTAATAAATTGGTAGCACTAATAAATGATTCTGTCTGGAAGAATCATTTATTATTCAAGCAGTTTGTGTAGCTGACACGTTACATTTTAACTGTGCTCCCAAACATTTTGCATTATCTTCTACATCAAGGTGGCAAATTCATGACGGGCTAGGCCCAATTTTCCTCCTAGACGCCCATGGGCTGCACACACTCCCAGCAAGCTGCAATACAGTACCTCTGTTTTCCTTTCACCTCTTGTCAGCATTTTGAGAGGGATAACAGGAAAACAAAGGCAGTGGGGGAGTTCTAGGGGGTGGTGGGTGTTTTCATGTGTTTTTATGCATTGTGAGGATTTTCTGCTTGATTCTCTGGCACAAATTGCCCAAAAATCATGTGTGAGGTTGGGGGCTTCATGGGTTTTATGTTGCCACATGATACTTACAGCTTCTTCAGCTTGTCGCTTGTATGCTTTCACTTTAAGTTGTAGCTTATCCACCAGATCCTGAAGTCTCAGAATATTCTTCCGATCTTCCTCAGCCTACAAAAAAAGATGTGGAGAAGGGAGAGAGTTGATTTCACATACATGATGCTGCATCATTTTCTTAAAGCATTTGAAAATTTAAAAAGCTCCCATTCTCACCTGGTAGGTCATTTCCTTTACTCTTCTCTCATACTTGCGGACACCTTTGATCGCCTCAGCACTGCGCTTCTGTTCATTCTCACATTCACCTTCTAACTCACGAACCTGACAAAGAAGAATGAAGATTTCTGCACTTTAGCTGATATCCTGGCAATAATGAGAATGTGTATTCACATATAGCCATAAAGCTTAGCTGGAACTGATGGAATAGTGTGTGTATGGTGGGGGGTATCTACAACTTGCCTTTCCATCTTTGACTAACTTTTCTTGTCTTTGACTTTTCATCCCTTCCTTGAGCACTTGGAACCTTTCAGCAGTTCCCTCCTTACCTTCAGTCCTATTCATCTGTAGTCTATTTCTATGGCTATCTTTGGGGGGGAAAGTGTCCCTGCTTCCTCGAGTCCTTAATTCTCAGTCTTTGTGTTTGTTAGTTTTTGCATGTCAACATTCATTCTTCACTTTCGTTTCCAAGTCTTTTAAGCCTTACAGTATTTGATCCTTTCCTTAATGCGAAATATGCTGGCTGCTAAGGATGATGGTAGGTTCAAGATGAGAGCAGAGGTTGGAGTGATGGCCGTTAACATCACAAAGATAAATGTGTTTCACTGAAACAGGAGGAATTTTTCCCTATGCAGTTTTTTTTAAAAAAATGACTGAATTTGTGTGCTCTTTCTGAGAGGAAAACTTCAGGCCCATAAAAGCTAATTTATTATCATCACCTCCCTCTCAGCCTCCAAATATATCTTTTTTCCTCCTAAATAACAGCTCTCCTTCACATGGGGGGCAAAGTGGTTCAAGAAGAGAAGAAGGGGACTAAACAGAGAGCTCATAAATACATGGGAAATTATTGTAAAAATCAATCATATGAGGCACTGTGTACGTACTCTGGCCTCCAGTTTCTGAATCTGCTTCTTCCCTCCTTTCAATGCCAGCTGCTCTGCCTCATCCAGACGGTGCTGCAGGTCCTTCACAGTCTGGTCCAGATTCTTCTTCATCCTCTCTAGATGTGCACTAGTATCTTGTTCTTTCTTCAGCTCCTCTGCCATCATGGCTGCCTAATAATAAGAGTCACCCAGTTCAGAAAGCCTTGCACAGCAGCTGTAAAAGGGTAATGTTTTCTTAGGAAACTCCTTCCAACTTACATCAGTAATGGCCTTCTTGGCTTTCTCTTCTGCATTGCGGGCCTCCTGAATTGTCTCCTCCACTTCACTCTGGATTTGGGCAATATCCGTTTCCAGCTTCTTCTTGGTGTTGATTAAGCTAGTATTCTGTTGAAAAAACAATAGAACAATTTTGATATTGGCTTGAAAGTGCCATCTCTTGGGCATACTTCCTTGTGGGGAGGGGCAGGGCTATCCCTGATTAACTGGCAGACAGTAAGGTGTTGACTATGATAATTTCTCTACTCTCCTGCTGAAGTCTTCATAAGCTCTTGAGAAGCCTATCATATTGTGGCATCTAACATCAAACACAGAAGATGCTGATGCAGGATTGATGCATGGTTTTATACTCTGCAGTGTTCTATAGGATTATGGCCCTATAATGGCTACCTTCCATTTACTTTATACTACTTTGGGAATTTTCCAAACACATAAAAAAAATAGAAGCTTACCTGTGTGTGGAGGAGTTGGACACGCTCACTAGCATCCAGAAGTTCCTGTTCAGCCACTTTCCTGCCCCTCTCTGTCTGTTCCAGAGCTGCCCGGAGCTCCTCGATCTCTGCCTGCATCAGGTTAGCTCTGCGTTCAACCATGGCCACCTGCTCCTTCAGGTCTTCCTGGCTCCTCAGAGCATCATCCAAATGCAATTGTGTATCCTAAAAAGAATATTGAGATATTATTGTGAGGGAATTCTGTGAACAATAACAATCACAACTGTTTTCACATTATAGAAGTGCCTATATACCTTGAGCAGCCCTTGTGTGTTTCTGAGGTTCTTCTGTGCTTCAGCAGCTTGGCGGTTGGCATGGCTCAACTGGATTTCCATTTCATTCAGGTCTCCCTCCATCTTCTTCTTAAGCCGCAGAGCATCATTTCTGCTCCTTATCTCAGCATCCAGAGTACTCTGCATGGACTCCACCACTCTCAGGTGATTCCTCTTCATCTGATCAATTTCTTCATCTTTCTCTGCAATTCTTCTATCAATATCAGCCTTCACCTGGTTGAGCTCCAGTTGGATGCGGAGGATTTTGCCTTCCTCGTGTTCCAGTGAGGCCTTAAAAACAGAGTTTTAAAAATGAATACACTGTAGAATCACTGTCTGAAAGTGTATTCAGTAGCACTAAAATCAGTAGTTTGTTTTTACTAAGACAGGACTACATGAACAGTTGGTAGAAGTTTTTGTCTTCTGTTTAATAATTCAAAATAATGCTGCAATAGTATATTCACCTCAGCTTCCTCTAGAGCAGTCTGGAGATCAACCTTCTCTTGTTCAATCTGCTTCTTCACTTTCTCCAGTTCATGGATGGCTTTTCCACCTTCAGCAACCTGCTCCGTAAGGTCAGAAATCTCCTCTATTAAAAATATCAACAGGTCAAGAACAGATTAGTAACCTGCCCTGTTACCTACAGAGTGCAAAATGTTCAGTCTACCAATTATTAATACTAATTAAAGTTTTGTCAGACATTTTAATACATTTGGAGTGCTGGATGGAGCCTTATTAATTGCCTAAGGGCTCATCTACACTGGCCACACGCACCAGGCCAAAACTGGTGTGACAGCATGTTGTTGTCCACACAGGCCAGCCAGGCCAACACTGCATCAGCTCTACTGGCCCATCCCCTGTTTTCAGAGACACCGCTGCCTCTGCCTTGCCAGCCAGCCAGCTCCCTGCAAGAGCCTGGCCGGCAGTGTTGCTTCTGCTGAGGTCAGAATGTGGCACCTAGACATGGGATCAACAAGGGTGTTGCTCTACTCCCTCCTTGTTGGTTGGTGAGGCAGTGGCAGCAGTTCCGACAGGGATCCATTCCCTTCCCTGCACTGCTCAGTACAGGGTAAGGAAGATGGCACCATATTTGCATGTGGACAACTGGATCAGGCCAAATCGAACCCGATCCAGCTGTCCTGACAGCAAAAGAACCCGAGTTTCCACAAAACCACACAGTTTCCCCTGACTTTGCTTAGTTCAGAGCAAAATCAGATTAAGGGCAAAAAAAAAAAAATGTGGTTCCTCCCTGGATACTGTACATTGTCTGAACTGCCAGCACTGGATTCAGGGTGAGTCTGCATTTTATTTATTTATTTATTTATTTATGCTGGTGTAGACAATCCCTAAGAGAAAGATAAACAGCATATAAAGCAACTAGTGGCCTACTCCTGCAAATAGGGGTAGCCTTCATTGTATGCCTATGTAAATACTATGGTCTTACGTTGCAAGTTTTTGTTCTCGCGTTTCAGAGTTTCCAGCTGATCCAAGGATTCTTCATAAGCATTCTTCATTT
This sequence comes from Gambelia wislizenii, assembly GCA_030847615.1. NCBI lineage: Eukaryota > Metazoa > Chordata > Lepidosauria > Squamata > Crotaphytidae > Gambelia > Gambelia wislizenii. The sequence goes on along the minus strand of JAUMIR010000002.1, from coordinate 189,540,367 downwards.
TAAAGAGCTCTGTGCTGAGAGAGCGAGACTCCTTCTGCGAAGCTTCCAGTTCAGACTGTGTTTCCTCATATTTCTGTTTCCAGTCTGCCAGAATCTGCAACATGCCATGAGAAATTAGTTAATTTGACCTGAGGCCTTTATCAATATCCTCATTTTTAAAGATATCATGGTTTATCAAGCTCAAAATTAGGCTTATCAAACCTTATCAAAGTTCTTCTGCTTCTTATCTAGAGCTGCACAGGCTGCATTGGACCTCTCCACATCAATCATCAGGTCCTCCACTTCATTCTGCAGCCTCTGTTTTGTCTTCTCAAGGGAAGCACATTTGGAATTGACAGCTTCTACATGTTCCTCAGCCTCCTGCAGACGCTGGGCAAGCTTCTTCCTGGTGGAATGCAAACATAACACTCATTAGAGATGAAATATTAGACTTGTTTGTGTGCAGCTATCAGCTATCATATTGCAATAATTTATTTAATTAGTTATAAAACATTTCTATACCACTTTTTTTAAAAATCCCAATACAGTTCACAATAAAAAAAACCAGATACAATGAAATCAGTATCTAAAGTAGTAAAATTATGATCATCATCATTCAAAAAATTCTTAAAAACCAGAGTGTCTGATAGAATTAACCGTTAGGAAAACATTCAAGAAAACTGGGTAAACAGATGGGTCTCACATTGATAGTGGAAACACCCATTGCTGGGAGCCTTTCTGATCTCAACCGGGAGACCATTCCATGTGTTTGGAACCACAACTGAGAAAAGCCACAACTAAATATGCCTCAGTAAGCAGCAGTACTGTGAGCAGAGCTCACACATCCCTGCAGAATATAAAGAGTGCAAGGTCCTCAAAATGTAAAGGACCTAGAGTATAAATTATCTTCATGATACAGATTAGCAAAGGCATATAGTGCATTTGGAAGACTTCACAAAAGAGTCTGGAGCAATAAACACCTGAGGCAAAGCACAAAAATCAGTGTGTATAGAGCCATCGTACTGTCTATCCTCCTTTATGGATCTGAAACATGGGTCACCTATCGCCACCACCTACGACTCCTCGAGCGCTTTCATCAGCGCTGTCTACGCACAATCCTAAATATACACTGGACTGACTATGTGACAAATGTTGCTGTCCTTGAGCAAGCAGGGATCACCAGCATCGAGGCCATGATATTGAGAACACAGCTGCGCTGGGCAGGGCACGTTTCTAGGATGGAGGACCATCGCCTCCCAAAAATACTACTCTACGGTGAACTCGCCACGGGTCAGCGTAAGAGGGGTGCTCCAAAAAAGCGATACAAAGACTCCCTGAAACAACATCTCAGGCTTGGCCAAATTGATCACCAACAGTGGTCCGCCCTGGCCTCACATCGGGAGGCATGGAGACGCACTATCCACAATGCTGCAGCCTTATTTGAGAACTCACGACGAACAAGTCTTGAAGAGAAACGACAACGCAGAAAGAATCACAACCCAAAAACATCACCCAAGGAGACCTTCTGCTGTGCTTTTTGCAACCGGACTTGTTTATCTCGGATTGGCCTTTTTAGTCATCAGTGCGCTTGCAGAAAGCACGGGATGAGTCCTTCCTGAATCTTCGTTTGCGAAGAAAAGCCAGAGACATGAAGATTTACAATAAATATAATAAATGGCATGGCCAGATATAGCATTGGGCAGAGCAAAATAGCAGCTTAAGATGGGCATTTTGAAATGTCATGAAAGGGCAGCCAATTATAATTTGTTTAGTAAGCTGTTATTATATTTTTACTAGCAGGAATGGGCTGCTTCTGAAACTTTTTACCTCATATGCCACAATATTTATGAAACAGTATTTGTCTGGCTTTCAGCATTATGCACCTTGTTTGGGTGGGCTGTGATGGGAATACCATTTGCTGCTCCACCACAGGCAGCAAAATGTCTTGTGCTGACACTGAGAAATGCAGAATTAATATAATCTTGCAATCAGACTAGTTCAGATAAAACAATAAATTTTCTTAATCTTTCTAATTGCTTCACGAAGCTGAAGTTCCTGTAAATGAGGTGTGGGCAACATAGAGACTGAGGGCCACATATAGCCACTGTCTATTTTATTTGCAGGTCTTTGCCCCAACCTTGAACTTACTTGGCCTCCTCAAGTTCTTCAGTACGCTGAATGGCATCAGTCTCATACTTGGTTCTCCACTGGGCAACCTCGCTGTTCGCCTTGGATAGAGCACGTTGGAGCTCGCTCTTGGCTTCCTGCTCTTCTTCATATTGTTCTCGAAGGAGATCACAGTCATGGCGAGCAGATTGCAAACCATGCGCCAACGCATTCTTGGCCTATAGAATTAATGCAATATTACAGATGATGCAGATGGTCGAAGCAGACACTAGAGAATGGAATGCTTAACAAGTTCTTAAGGCAAGTCTTGCAACTATGAAGAAGAAGCCACCATGTGTCTCTAATTCACATTTCTGACATTTTGCAAGATAATGGGGGAAAAAACCTCTTAATTTATGGTCCACACCTTTATCTCTTCCTCGAGTTGCCGCTTCAGTTCTTCAACTTGTTGAGTAAAAGCTTGCTTGCCTCTAGAAAACTGGGAGATTAAAGTATCTTTTTCATCAACTTGTCTTGAGAATTCACCTGAAGCACAGAATACATAAAGTACATAGATTTCTATTAATGCACATAAAAAGAAAAATTAAACTGATGTCTTTTTCAGAGCCACCAGTGTCTTTCTCACAGGTATTCCCATCATCTCAATTGTTTTCTTAAGTGACTTACCTGCTTCTGTCTGCAGACGAGCTCTTTGCGCGTTCAGGTCATTAATAGTACGCTGCTGCTCTTCATCCTTTGTTTTAAGCTCACTGATTTGATCTTCAAGGGTGCGACACATCTTTTCAAGATTGGCCTAAATGTGTACAGGCAAAAGTAACAAATTAAAGTATATTACTTCACTCCAGGGCGGTTTGAATTTAGTCTCATCTATTTAAGTGTCTATGATTCAAACTGCATATGTGTATTGATATGGATATCAAAAATTCCTTAATAGCAGGGAAAGGGTCTGGAATAAAGAACACTGATATGTAATGCATTATTATATTCCAAAGAAGGATAAATAAAAGTTTATTATGTACACAAGATGGACCATTTTAAAAGCTGCGCACTTCATGAATGGATAAAAATGTGGATAGAGCTAGATCCTAATGTAATAATCTCTAATAATTATTATTCAGAATAATATCTTGCAAAAATTGAATTTGGACTCTCTTTATTATATTTTTAAACATATTTATTTTATAAATAACCTTCAAAGTTATCCTTTTTATTGGTTTTTCACAAATGTTGGAATATTTCAAAACTCACAACTTTTGTACTCCAATCCCAGCATAAATCTAAAGAAATGAAACTCTGTTGGTTTTACAATGAATTTTCAAACTATTAGCTTACCTTGGCCTTGGAGACAGACTCCATATTGCTTGCAAGGTCATCAATCTCCATCTTCAGCTCACTCTTTTCCTTCTCTAGCTTCTGTTTGACACGTTGTAGGTTATCAATTTGTTCCCCAAGTTCAGCTGCACTGTCTGCATGCTTCTTACGGAGGGCAGCTGTTGTGGCTTCATGCTGCAGGGTGGCCTCTTCAAGGTCCCGGCGCATTTTCTGGAATTCTGCCTCGCGCTTCTTGTTCATCTCAATCTGGGCTGCTGTTGCCCCACCAGCTTCCTCCAGGCGCTCACTGATCTCTTCAAGCTCCCTGGAGAGGTCAGCCCGTTGCTTCTCTGCTTTGGCCCGAGATGCCCGCTCAGCCTCAATCTCTTCCTCCAGCTCTTCAATACGGGCCTGGGGGGAAAAAGAGCAACCACACATATTCAGAACATATTCCCAGGAGAATTAATTGTCCCAGGCAAAAGGGAGCCAATGTTGAATTGACTTGCCTGTAGCTCCTTGATCTTCTTCTGAAGCTGGGAGCCCAAGGCCTGCTCATCTTCAATTTTGCTCTGGAGCTGGCTGATTTCAAAGTCTTTCCTTTTAACAACAAAACAAAGTTTTAGCTTCTATGTGTGGCATAAAGAGCTTCTAAGACCACAGAAGATCTTACTTACTTCTTAAGCTTTTCATCCAGCTGCTGCTTATCATTTTCCAAATCCATTAAGGACTCCTGGGACAGCTTCAGATCTCCTTCAAGCTTCCTCTTGGCTCTTTCAAGGTCCATGCGAAGCTTCTTCTCTTGTTCCAGAGACCCTTCAAGCTGAAGAGAAAGAGGTCATAAAGACTCTGCCGTTATAACACTACCTTCACCTCAGAGCTGTGCTTCTCCGTGTTCTTGTGCTCACATCATCCACTTGCTGCTCCAGCTTGGTCTTTGCTTTGGTCAGAGTATTCACTTTGTCCTCCTCTGCCTGCAGATCATCCAGGGTCTGTTGGTGGGCTTCTTGGAGGGCTTTCTTCTCCTTGGTCAGTTTGGCAATTGTCTCATCCAAGACTGCCATCTCTTCAGTGAGGTTTTTCACCTTTTGGAAGGAGGAGAAAGAATAATTAAATATACAGTATTGTCATACTGTGCATCTGTTACCCTAAGAGGTGGGGAGTGCTTTAAAGACCCACCCATGATCTATTATTAGCTCGGGGGGGGGTTATTTATTTATTTATTTGATTTATATCCCACCTTTCTCCCAAGATGGTATTCAAGGTGGGTTACAATAATTAAAAAAATACAACTAAAACATCATAAGTTACAAAACTGTTTAAAAAATTATTAGCTCAAACAGTATGCTTGCGAGAGGGGGGTAACTGTGGGGATCTTTCCACCTATGTATACCAGTACTAACTGCAGAGAATTCCAGTTTAAAGTGAAATAAAGTGTTTTATTGGAAATAACACAAAAAATGCATTCACACACACAACATACCTTCCTAATGACCATGCAAGGCTATTGAGGATTAAGGCAGAAAGATTGGATAGAGGGAGAGATTCAGGAAACAGGGCTATAGTTACCAGTCTTGAAGAGCAGAGTATTGTATAGCAAAGGTACTCAGTCTGAAGGTGGCATTGGACGTTCCAGTCCCAGGTCATTGTGACCCTCCATCTGACCTCTTTTTGGTTCAGACCCCGAAAAGTGTCCAATATTTCCAATTGTGAGGTATTGCATGGAGGGGGTACTAGGCCATGTTAACACATCATCAATGCAATGTTCTGACTGGTTGTGGCAGGATTGGGCATATTTGCATTAGTACCTTGTTTTCTGTGGCATGCTTCTCTTTTTCAACTTTGGCTAGCGTTAGCTCAAGATCATCAATGTCTTTCTTCAGCTCTGAGCATTCGTCTTCCAGTTTCCTCTTTTTGGCTGTCAACTCAGCATTCATTTCCTCTTCATCTTCTGCCCGTTCAGTCAGCTCCTTAATTTTAGCTTCCAGCTGGATTTTGGTTTTGATGAGTTGGTCACATCTCTCTTCAGCATCTGCCAAGCCATCAGCTTCCTAAAAAGAAGTATAGCATTAAAAAGAATTCCTGTGTTCTTGGAGGGCTTTCTTCCAAGACCAATCTTAGTGGTAAGCTTTGTTTCTAACTGTGAAGGACATTATTTTAGTAGAATTCAAGTAAATAACACCTGCAGCCTTTCCATGTTTCTTGTAATGTCAAACCCCTTCAGAAAATTCATTGCTTGAGTGAATTTTCCTACTCAGAGTAAGTTTTGTACTCATATTCACATATATATAATTCATTGATTCCCATATTATTTTTAACAATAAAGAAGCTTTATCCACAAACTCTGGTAACGTCTATATCAAATCTAAGCAGAGGTGGTGTTTTTTGTTTGTTTGTTTTTTTGTTTTTTTGACACAGAAGTTTCTGTGGCCAGTCTGGAAGATTTCCCAGAGGATCCCAGGTACAATTTTCTCTCCATGAGTATTTTGTGTATACTTAACCACAATATTAGCTACCCTTCTCCCTCCCACCCCCACTCTCTCTCACACACACACACAGTAGACACTTGGGCTGATTTTGTAAATGATATTCCAAAAACAGGCAAAGAAGCTGTCCGGAGTAAATGCTTATTTCAGAATTAGAATGCAGTCTTCAAGGGCTTATGCTCATGTCCAGAACCATATGGTATATGGACATGTGGGGATTAATTTATTATATGTAGCTGTATTCTTGGAAAACCTAAATAGCTCAAGATATTCTCAGTACATTTTTCTTGTAATATTTGAATTCCTGAATTCTTAAACCTAACCAATATCATTCATAAAAATCAATATAAAAAAATAGAATGTCACCACAGTCACAAAAATGCTTACAGACTGGACTTGGAGCTGCAAGTCATTCTTCTCTTGCATCAGGGACACCATTTTTTCTTCAAGTTCCTTCCGTTTTGCCTCTGACTTTGCAAGTTCTTCCTTTGTTTTTGCAAACTCTTCTTTCATAGTGGCCATCTCCTTCTCAGACTCAGCACTCTTCAGCAGTGGCTTTATCTTGAAGAATAGTTTCATCCATGGCCAGTGTTTGACATTCATGAATGACCGGACGTTGTACTGAATAGTGAAGATGGCCTCTCTGTCAACAAAGTTAAGATATAGATTAAATGCCATGCAGTGCTCTAGTCAAGCTCTGCTTGCTTATAGCCAAAAGCTTTTGAAAAATTCAAATGTGCTCCAAAATTTACCAAGAAACCTATAGCCATAAAACAATAAACAGAAACAAGAACAAACAGAAACAAGCAAAATCAGAACAAAAACAAGCAACCCCCCCAAAAAAAGAATAAAAGAGAATGACTAACATTAAAATCATCATCAAAGTGGACCAATAATTTAAAGCAATCTCTGATAGCAGTTTGCAGCAGCCCAGAACAAAAAGAAGAGCCCTAATAAATCACAAAAAATAACCTTAATATATATTCAGAGGTAAAGGTTTCATTAGGAGGTAGGTACACATCAAACAGTTATTCAGAATAATTTCAGTTCATTACAAAAGGGATCTCTTTATTTATTTCAATTCATTCTGCTTGTTCAGATCTACTCCATCACCACAAATCCTCTATTATTTGACCTTCTTTGCCTTTGCACTTAGAAAGAGGCAACACATTAAGGAAAACAAGAGAAAGAGCATGTGTACTTCATGTACGCCATGCCTGGAGTGATAAGGTTAACTTCCATCTCTATAAACTGCTGTTAAACATATTTATCACATATAATCAAAAGCTGTATAATTACTATTCATGGTGATATCTTTGAACTAGGCTCTTTCTTTACTAATTGTTCTAAGAGAATTTTGAAATCTGATTTATATTTGAAAAAAATCCATTTTTTAAAATTAAAAAATGATTTTAAAAAAATCATTGATTTTTATCAGGCCTGATCATAACTGATGGAGCACCAATGAGTAGAATTAACAACTTTTTCCAAAAGCTGTAAAGCTAAACCCATAATAACAAGCATGCTTTTCTAAATAAGCAGGAGGGGTGCTGTGTCATACCTTCTTGCCAACATTTTCTGGTACTCTACCCTTGCTAAGAAGCCACGACACATAGCTTGTGTACGTGTTATCAGGTGAGCCAACTTGTCATCTCTCATCTCCTCTAGAAGACCCAAAAGGCCAGCTTTGAAGAACACCTGGAGAAATAAAATGTTATAGAATGCTGCACACTGCCTCTGTATAATTTGAAAAGTTATTTGCATTAGAAATAGTTCATACCTTGGTATGTCCAAATTTATACTGGGTATGGTCAATATCAATGGAGCCAAGAAGCTTCTCTGAAGCTTTCTTGCTGTCAATGAACTGGCCCTCTGGAATTGCACTTGCATTTAAAACTTTGTATCTGTTGGAGAAAATAGAAGATGGAAATGTGTTTTTCCCCATGAAAGCCACTGTTCTATGAAGAACAATTTGTTATAGTTATTTGGCTTAGAAATCATATTAAGGCATAACTGAAAATGTAAATGGACTGTTTTAAAATACCTAATCATCTCTGAAAATTGTCAGAACATACTGAGAAAGCAATACAGTATACTTAATTCTGAAGGAATATCTACTTAGCAGTTTTTATCAAAAATAATGGTACAATCCTATACATGTCTTCTCAGAATCAGGTCCCCTGATTTTTCTCTCTAATGAATGGGAGCAATCAGTATAGGACAGCAAACCAACTGAGGACTTTTTCAAATGGGGGGGGGGACCCACTGAGGTCAGGAAGAGAATGGCACTGTCTCGCTTATAGCACTCCATTTTGGATGACTCCGTCCTCCTCCCGACCTTCCCTTGTGCTTCCTCCATGCCAGGGGAGTGAGAAACGCACCACTTTTTATTGACGGGGGTTCTCCATTAATAAAAGTGATGCATTTCTCACATCTGCAGCACAGAGGAAGCATGGGGGAAGGTCAGGAGGAGGACAATGTCGGCCGAAACGGAGCGCTGTAAGCAAGACTGCACCATCCTCCTCCTGACCTCGGGGGAGGGGGGTCCTGTTTGAAAAAGTCTTGAGTCTAGTCCTGTAATAAGCTGAGCCTATTTTAACTCATTAATTTTTTCATAGAATCATAGAGTTAGAAGAGACCACAATGTTAATTTTAAAAATTAAAGTAAAGTATATGAAAAGTACAACATGGAGTTCCTAGGAGGGCCAAGCTAACCTCTGTTTGAAATCACCATAAATGATCCTACTGGGAAATCCCTTTCTGCAAATGCGGATGCCTTCCAATACACCATTGCATCTCAGCTGATGCAGCACAAGCTCATGTTCCATGGCACCTTAGGAAAATCAGAGAAAATATTGCTATCACAATGTATATTACGCCTCCCTCAAAAAAAGTCTGAAAAGGAAGCAGTGCTAAATGATATAATACAGAAAGACAAACACTGTCACACATATATCTTTATAGCACAATGACCTTACCGGGTGTTTTAGTTTCATTGGGAATAATGCAGCGCACAAAGTGTGGATGAGTGCTCCTCAGATTGGTCATCAGCTTGTTTAAGTTCTCCTGTAGGACCAAAAAGTAAATGTTTTGTGCAACAAACCAAAGAAGGGACATACATTGCATGCAGAGGAGAAGTATTCATGCAATTAGTTGGGTGGGGGAGAGGAGATACCAGCCCTTCAGAGATTAACATCAGATTTCACATAATTTATTACAAGTTCCTAACATGTGCATCTAAAGCTTTATTTCAGGACTGGGCTACAATTTGCACCCCCAGTAAATCAAGCTGCCATTCAGGATTAATTGGAGCTTGTCTCCTTGACCATAGGAAAGTCTATGATGAGAACATCATACGAGTGGCTAATTATTTTATTTTTGAGTTATATTGTTAGCTAATATGTAATAAATTAACAGAGATATATTCTCTAGGCAAAATAGTGAAAGTTGTCTTTTGTACTGATTGGAGAGCTAATATTTTAGAGTTTTAGGTCAGTATGGTTCATATCTGAATTATGTGGAAAGCTGTGGACATTTTTTTTTAAATCAGTGACACAGGTGTTTTTTTTTTTTTTTTTTTAAAGGAGTCTCCATTAATTTGCAGCAATGCAGAATCTTTCTTGGAATATTCAAAATGGCTTGACGTATAAATACTAAGAAATGGAAAAAACAGTCATTTTGTTCCATGAGGTACTTTTCAACCATCACAAAGAAAGGAGATTTTAGTATCATTTTGTACCCTGAAAAGAGCAGACACAGTCTGGAAGGAAGAACCCTTCTTCTTTGCAGCCTTCTTGCCACTACCGCCGCCGCCACCACCACCCTCTAAAATTGACATTAAAAAAAAGTTTAATGAGACATGATGGATCTTTCAAAAGAAACATCTCTTTGAATAGATGGTAGTCAAAGAATTGATTTCACGACCATTACCAGCATCTGCAGGGCGATCAGCAAACAGTAGAGCTAGAGTCTTCATGGATGATTTCTGATACAGCCCCACCACAGTATCATTCAGGGGGTCCTTGTTCTTCTCCAGCCAGCCACTGATGTTGTAGTCCACAGTGCCAGCGTAGTGCACCAGGGCAAAGTGGGCCTCAGCCTTGCCTTTGGCAGGCTTGGGTTTCTGGAAGTTGTTGCTCTTGCCAAGATGCTGGTCATAGAGCTTGTTCTTGAAAGAAGTGTCTGTTGCCTTGGGGAACATGCACTCTTCTTCTAGGATGGAGAAAATGCCCATGGGCTGGAAGGAACAGCAGTAAAGTTGAGGTTAGTTAGAAGTCAGCTGCTTGAAAGCACTGGATTTTGAAGTCATTTGTCCATTGTTCATTGAAGATTTTTTCGACAGTAAACATTCATACAGCTTGCAGTTTACACCATATTCTGATTAACAAATGTAAATACATTCAAACATACATCCCTTACATATATTTTGACTGTGAATAAAGTCTTGTTTCAGGGGAGTATATACCCTATTTTTAGTTATTCTTCAACAATTTTCCAGATGAAACAGGTCTTCTTACATGGCTTCGTCCTAATATTATTCTGTCCATAAGGGCTATAGGAAAACATCCTGATGCCAATGCCCTACTTGAAGCTAAAGTGAAGCATTTTTTACAGTTTTCCTTGTGTTTCTTTTTAGGTTGCAAGCCTTTTTGTGGTAGGAACCTGTTCATAGCACCTTGTACAGAGACGGTACTATAAAAATAAAAATTAAAGTTCTAGGGAACTGTCATGCAATGAAGTGTTATTAGCTTGACCAGATGCCTAGATCCCATTGAACAACTGAGTTACAACCGTGTGATTAGCATGTGCAAGAAATAATGTATGACAGGCAGACATAGATCAATAATATGTGCAGATTTAGTCTAAATTGCTATGGGCACTATCTAGTCAGCTGCCACATCCACTTCACCTCATTGTGTACAATGTTCCTTTCACTAGAGTTTTCTGCCAAGCTCTCTATTGACAACCTTCCTACAAACAGAACTGCACTTATGGGAAGCCTGCACATACTAAATGGTGGGTCTTTGCCAATCTTCCATGTAACTTCAAGCAGCTTAGAACATTTCAGAGCATATCAAGTACCTTCTCGATGAGTTCAATGCAGGCAGCCAAGTCCATTCCAAAGTCAATGAACTCCCATTCAATGCCTTCCTTCTTGTACTCCTCTTGCTCCAACACAAACATGTGGTGGTTGAAAAACTGTTGCAGTTTCTCATTGGTGAAATTTATGCAGAGCTGCTCCAAACTGTTGAACTACAGGAAAAACAGAGACATTACAGTAGGACCCCATTATCCACTGGGGATCGTGGGGGGGGGGGTGGATACCGAAAACCATCGATAATAGAGAAAGTCATTGAAAATAATGGGACTTCTGGTTTAAAATACCATAGAGTTGCCTTGGAGGACCTAGAAAATGCCTAGAGGGGACACATTTTCTAGAAAGACTCTATGGTAGGTGTGCTGTTTTGTGTCCTGTGAATAATTGATTCAGTGGATAATGAATCAGTGGATACGGGGGTCCTACTGTGTTCATAACTGCCCACCCAAAGTTAGTATCTCAATATCCTTAAAGATGCTTTTCACAGGATGTCTGTAAGCAATTGCCCACAATAATTGGGCTTTTTTGGAGTCTGATGCATAAAATTCATGTGGTCTTTGCATGTTTATGATACAGTCTAATCCTTTATATGTTTCAGATCCTTCATTAATCTGAGGAGATTATCAGACACGAACAAAAAAAGCGTTCCCATCCCACAATCTCCTTTCCCACCACTCTCATGCCCCTGTCCCGGCACAAGAACATAAAGTTTCAGACTTACTTGAATCATGCTTGTGCCAGGCAGTCCAGGAAGTGAAAGAAGCTCTAGAGCTCCTTTCACTTCCTGGTTTGTAATCCCGGTTGCTCTCATGAGAAGAGGACAGCTGGGGACTTAAAAGGACAGGCTAGGAGCGATTAAGGGGCAATGGGGGGGACGATCAGGGGGACAATCAGGGGGTGATTGGGGGGCAATCGGAGGGGGCGATCGGGCAGTGATGGGAGGGGGCGATTAGGCCCTTTATCCTTTATCAGTTTGAGCCCTTTATCCTTGCTGGGGCTTGTCAATGAATGTGAGGTGCATTAAGGGAGGCATCCAGATGTGTTTTGACATTCAGGACCTCCCACTATCACTGGCATTGTGCCAGTATAACGGGTATTTTTTCACACTCTGGTCATTCCATTTCAGAAACAGAACAATGGATCTATTAATGGCTTAAGCCATTAATAAAAAACCGGGGATGGAACTGAAGCAACATGGGAGCAGGATGAGATGGGGACAACATCGTCTGAAAAGGAAATCCTTTCACAATATTGTGGCATCCCTGTCCCAGTTTATTAGGCTCGCCTGATAATCTCCTGAGTCTTCCAGTCCAGAATGGGAATTCTCAGATTAGGCTTTTATTCTGCGGGTACCAAATATTGGTTGGTGAATTTTAGAGAGACTCCAGACTGTTTTCCATCTGCAACTCTCTCATCTTTCTCTTGCCACCAAAAATAAAAAAAATAGAAATCTATCGAGGATAGAAAATCCATTAAGCATGCAATGACTTTTGACTGGTAGTACTAAGAGCCATCCATAAATGTATTCTATCTGTTTTCACCTAATGTGCCCCATATCAATATTTGTTTAAGGCAGCACTATGAATGATCCTTTTTCTTAAAGATTAATATCAGCCTTAAAGAAAGATTTGCAAAGTACAGTACTTGCAAGTGGTCCATGTTTTCAAGAGATAATTAAATCAAAACTATATTTACTCCATGTTCAGTCAGCTAACTTTATGCTAAGGCCTTGTCTACACGGGCAAGAATATGCCAGCTTCTCACCGGTATATCCTGGCCCCAGATCAGGCCTGTTGCTCCCTGCACAGAATGGGATGGTGTTTGGACAGGCATGCCACCCTGTCCCTGCATTCGCCTCTGCTGCTGTCCACGTCACTCTCTCTGATGCCAGGCAGGAGGCTCGCAGCATGTGACCAAGGCCCACTGCATGTGACCAGCCCTGGCTTCAGAGAGTGCAACGGGAATGGCAGTGGAGGCGATGGGGGGCAGTATGGCCTCCTGTGGCCACACAGGGTCTGATCCATTCCCCCCCCCCCGCCAATGAAGCAGTTTTTCACAGGTATTTTAATAAAATGGTGTAACAGGCTTTATCCCATCTTAGCCCTGTCATTGCACTGCGGGGAAAACAGGGCAAAAGCCCTACTGTATGGGCTGCAGGATTCTAAGATCTAAGGGAAAGTTGGGGTAAATTGTCCATGTAGACCATGCCTAAGTCAACTTAACAATAGCTCTCTAAGAAGTAATACAGTTCTCTGACTTGATACAAACAAAACAGGGCACTACTTCTCCTATAACTTTACATATTTGTCTTTCTTGTTTTCTTACATCAAAAATTTCAAAGCCAGCAATGTCCAGCACACCAATGAAGTATTGTCTGGATTGCTTGGTATCCAGCTGTTGGTTAATACGAAGGACCATCCACAAGAACATCTTCTCATAAACAGCTTTTGCAAGAGCACCAACATTATTGTACACCTAAAGAGATAAGATAATGTTGGGAGTTACCATTTAGAATGGAAAAATATGATAGGAGAAAGCATTAGTTCAGTCACTCGTTTTTTAATACAATTTCTTTTTGGCTTTATATCCCACCTTTCTCCTAAGATTAATGCCTCATGATTTCTTTAGACAGAGAATTGTTAGTGCCCCTAATGACCCCCACCTCCAGAAACCCCCAAAATTGGCTTATTAATAATTTGGAACATTAATGTGGTCTTCCACGGGGAAGAGAAGTAAAATATTAGGGACTCGCTGTAAGGATCCCAAAGGCATGTGATAAGCCATGCATCGCCCAAAGGAAGGACTATTGACAAATTCCAAACTGTGACAAAACTGAAAGGTCAAGAGGACATTGTTGCACATGCCCAAATGACAGACAATTGATCCCATTACTGGTGGATGGAGTAATCCTTTGTCTGAAAGGTATCGCTCTCCCCTTCACCACACACCTAGCCGTTAAAGAGGCAGCTCAAGCTTTGTAAATCTAATCACCTAGACATTAAGAGTAGTTGCAACACATTAACTTCATTGGAAACCCATTGTTCAATCTTTGGAAACACCTAGAATCCATTGTTTCAACATATGAAACTTCCACGCCTGAGGGCACATTTTTCATATAAATACTAGTCCAAAATCATGCCTCATTGTGCACAGATTCATTTCCAGGGGACACTCTGTCTCTCTGTGTGTTAGCCATTCCTGCTTCATCCATCCACGCTGCCAGTTTGCCTTGAGACTTTGAATTACAGGACAGGTCATATAACCCACAACAAATCCTCTTGCTATTCTCCTATCCAAGTCCTTCCTGCTGCTTTCTATAGCCTTGCATGACTGTGTGTGTGAGACTGATGTTATTTTTGAACTCTTAATAAAAAAACATAATTAATTTCACATTTGTGTGTGTTCCATCCAGGTTAGTACTGGCATAGATAGGTTCAAAATCCCCTTGTTGCCCCCTTTCTCATTGCTAAGGTCGAATTGCTGCTAATTTCCCCAACATATTAGAAACTTGATATTTTCATAGAATTTTAAAAAGCACCTTGGGTAACAGAATCACATGGCTAAATCAAATCATGTGTTTTGCCAAATGTAAGATTACCTGCTGGACAGTTTGGCCTTTGGTGACATACTCATTGCCGACTTTGACTCTAGGGAAGCACAGAGCTTTCAGCAGATCTGCTGAATTCAGATTCATGAGGTAGGCTGCCTTGTCAGCAACTGAACACAGATAGGAGAGAAAGGTACTCTCAGTACAGGAATGCTAATTAAAGTCAGTGTTAAACTGGATAGGAATGTCACTGTAGTCAATCAAGGTGAAATCATGGAAATAATTAGCATGACTGTTAAAAAATTAACAGAGTCTACTCAAATCGGGATGAGACAACATTCCAGGCCTAATCCACACTACACAAATTGGATTATTTGCCATGGCTCCTTCTTATGGAATCCTGGGATTTGTAGTTTTATAAGGTCTTTAGCCTTCTCTACCAAAGAGTGCTGCTGCCTCAACAAACTACACATGTTCCACATGTGGAAGGACACTTTTGGATCTAACACCAGAACCATACCTTCTCTTAATTAATTTCTCCTGTTACCAACCAATGGCAGCTAAGACATTACAGAATAAGGCAAATCTGGCATGAAACGTTACAACTAAATGTTCTCATTTCTTTTGAAATTTTTAAATACAAATTTCCAGAGAATAAGGTAGTTGTCTCAGAACATCTAAGGAAGCCTGCAGCGTTTTTCAAATACCTTCAGTGCCATCTGGCTCAGCCTGCTCCTCACGCTGCTTCTGCTTGAACTTCATGTTCCCATAGTGCATTACAGCTCCTGTCAGCTTGTAAATGGCTGTCTTTTCATCAGCATTGAAGCCCAAAATGTCAATGGCTTCCTGTCAATTGAATCAGTAGTACATATTTCATCTAGTGCTGGGCAAAAACAGCTCTTTTATATTCACTGGCTCCTTGGAACCAGAAAATTGGGGGACCCATTTGGGGACCCAATAAATCATTTCTAATTCCCTCCCAGCAAATTAGGGAGCCCTGGTGGTACAGTGGTTAAATACCAGTACTGCAGCCACAATGTTGCAAATTCAATCCCCAAGCACTCCAAGGTTCACTCAGCCTTCCATCCTTTCATAGGTCGGTAAAATGAGTACCCAGCTTGTTGGGGGCAATTAGCTAATACACATTAGAAATTGCTTGAAGTGTGCCTAGCGCGCTGTACAGCTGTGTAGATGTGTAAAATGCTATTGCTTAACAATTTGTAAGCCACTCTGAGAGCCTTTGTGGCTGAAGAGTGGGGTATAAATGCCTAAATAAAATAAAATAAAATAAAACTTTCCCCTTTGGAACAACACTACATTGTGATGCAGCATTCTTCTAGTGGCACTATTGGGGAGAAGTGGTTGTTCCCTTCTGGATTGGTTGTTCCTAATGGGAAACAACCTACATCACAATATAGCATCATTCTAGAGGGAGGATTGGGTGAAGAATCACACACACACACACCTTCCTCTGGGACCCATCATTTCACACAGATGCAGACAGACACACTGATCCTTGAATGAGGCTATATCACAAGTGGGGCATTGTGAGGGGAAACAACAGGCAACTGATAGAAATGTTGCAAGGCTATGTTTAAAAGAAAGATTGGAAGGGGACAAATAACTGCTGCCACTGCTATTCCCAGGCAGCATCCAGTCCCTGAAAATTCTTATAACATCTTCCTTTATGGTATTTGCAAAGGGCTCTTCTCTACAAGTCACATTCCCCATTGCTGCAGAAAGAATTAGGCAGAAAACAAGTGTAAAAAAAATTGTAAAAAAATTAATACTCCTGAGGTGTCAGTTCTACAAGTTACTTACATCAGTCGCCATCAGCTCTTCCTGATCATTAATACTGGCAACACTGATCTCCCCCTGACTGACAAAGTGGTAGTCATAGGGGTTGGTGGTAATCAGGAGCATCTCTGAATAAAGAGAGACACAAAAGCATGGATTTACTCCCACCCACTGCACGATGAAGATGTCAGCAAGAGATCTCAGCAGATTAGCCCACCCACAAAAAGATATGGTCCTTCTTACCAATCAGTTCCGGCTTCTTGTTGGACATGATCTGATAAAAGATGTGGTAGCTCCTTTCAGCTTTCAGCTGGAAAGTAACTCTGGATTTCTCCAGCAGATCTGGCAAAGAAATGGAGTATAAATTAGCCCAGGACAGAGGAAAAAGAAGAATAGAAAGAAAGAACCATATAAGGCATTTAAAGAAATATCCCTTACATGTCTCAATGTCAGCAGAAGCCAGTTTGCCTGTGGCACCAAAATGGATTCTGATGAATTTACCCTGTTGGGGGAAAGGGTATGTAATTAGTACAAAACCTTTAGTTTTATTTATTTCATTAACTTCACAATGCCATTTTCAAAATATGATATATTTATGATGGGATAATAATGGCATACATCAAGGAGATTATCAGACAGGAATGAAAAAAGTGTCCGTGTCCCAGAATCTCCACTCCTGCCCCTGTCCCATCCCTGTCACACCACAATCACCCCCTCACTGCACTTACCTCCTCTTCCATCATTCTGGTAGCCCAGGAGTGAACAGAGCTCTAACAGAGTTCCCTTCACCCCCTGGATTGAAATCCTGTGGATTCTCGCAAGAAGACACGAGTGCAGAAAATTCAAAAATAAAAAAAATTACATCAAGCACAAAAACACACTTTAAAGAGTAGAAGTAACCCAGTGAGGGTCATAAAAAGTGTGTCATTTACATGGATGTCCCAATCTCACCCAGAAGTGTTCTGGCAGGGACCTCCCATTGACGCTTGGATTTTGCCAGCATAACAGGGCACCTTTTCACTTACAGGAACATCCATAACAGAAGCGGAATGGGGGATTTACGGTTTATCCCATCAATAAAATATTAACAGTTTATCCCATCAATAAAAAGCAGCGCCAGCAGAATGGCAGTAGAACAGGTGCATAACCAGGGGAACAGTGTTGTCTGAAAAGGGAGACCTTTTGCAATCTCCTGGTGTTTATGTAACACCACTTTTAACGCATCTGATAATCTCCTAACTGTCACTGGACTTAATCAGACAAGCCTCTAAAAATGTTCTTTTGGCACCATATTTTACAGTTTTTGTGCTGGCAAAAGAACCCAAAATATCAAACATTGCCATGATCATATGAAAAAGAAGCTTTGTACTTCCGCATTCCCTGCTGAACGTGATCTCGGCGGTTCTTGCGAGAAGATGCAAGTGCACTTAATAGT
Source organism: Gambelia wislizenii (assembly GCA_030847615.1). Taxonomy (NCBI): domain Eukaryota; kingdom Metazoa; phylum Chordata; class Lepidosauria; order Squamata; family Crotaphytidae; genus Gambelia; species Gambelia wislizenii. The sequence continues at coordinate 189,522,590 of JAUMIR010000002.1, read as the reverse complement.
TTAAAAAACAGCTGAATTAAAAAACAAAATGTGCACAGAAGTACTGAAACACACTTAAAAACTTGCTTGCAACATGGGGAGTAAAAGTATCCCGTACCTAGTTTTCAAATTCCCACCTGAAAGTGTTCTGACAGGGATCAACCATTGATTCTGGAATCGTACCAGCAGAACAGGGTGCACTTTAACACACTTGCAATCAGAGCAAAAAAACGCCACAGCCAATCTATTGATGGCTTAGCCCAACAATAATAAAGGACGCCTTATTTACAATACATGATTGCAAAAGCACGCCATCTGGTATTTGCACCCTTTACATTCATTCATTATGACACCATATTTGCTGCACCTGATAAAGTCCACTATGAAAAACACCTTGAAAGAAAAGTCAAGAGGCCCTTTCTCCCAATAGAGGTCCAAAGCAATCTTGGGACTTTTTCAAACGGGGTAAAAAAAAACCTCAAGGAGGTCAGGAGAAGAACGGGGCTGTCAAACTTACAGAGCCCCATTGCAGACACTGCCGTCCTCCTTCGTCCTCCTCCCAACTTTCCCCCATGCTTCCTCCATGCTGCAGGCACCACATTTTATTTATGGAAAACCTCCGTCAATAAAAAGTGGTGCCCGCAACACAGGGGAAGGTCAGGAGGAGGTCGGGAGGACAGAGGAGGACGACGGCATCTGAAATGGGGTGCTGTAAGCGCAACAGCCCCGTTCTTCCCCCAACCTCTTCAGGGTCTTTTTACCCCATTTGAAAAAGTTCTTGGTTCTTCCTTTCTGTGATGTTTCAAATACTGGTAGTTTCCATTTTACATATATATTATCAAATTCTATAGAATTTAAGAAGTAGTTAAAATGTTTTACAGGAATCTGTTTCTCTCAACTGTTTACACAAAAATAAATGAAAGAAACTGTTTACACAAAAATAAATAAATGATGCAAAAAAAAAAGCCAATAACACCTTTCAGATGCAGTTATTTTAGTAACATTTATAACAACATGGTAAGATCATCAAATTGAATACAAGAAGTCTATGCAAAAGGCTGTTTATTCTAAGAGAACATATCAGTGTAAAACAAATGTTTTCAAATCAAGTAGCTGGCCATTTTCTAAAATGTTATGTTCTACATGAATTTAATTTTAAGAGATTATCATATGCTCTAAATATAGCATAACGACACCAGGAGATTGCTAAAGAGCTTCCCTCTCACATGATGTTGTTCCCCTCTCATTATGTTCCTGTTCGGCTGTTATTATGCCAGCACTGCTTATTATTGATGGCCTAAGCCATCAATGGAGCCCCCATTCCATTTCTGTGACAGAATTGTCAGCAAATGAAAAGATGCCCATTTCACTGGCGCGAACTCCGCATCAATGAGAGGTCCGTGGCAGAATACTTCCTGGTGAGATCGAGACATCCAGGTAAGTGACACACTTTTTTTTTACCCTCCCCAGGTTACTTGGAATGTTTTAAGTGTGTTTTTGTGCTTGCTGTCACTTTTTGTCTTTTATTTTGCTTTTATTTTTTGAATTTCCCATGATCTCGTCTTCTCGAGAGAACGGCCGGGATTTCAAACCATGAAGTGAATGGAGCTCCGTTAGGGCTCCATTCACTCCTGGGCTGCCCTGTCACGCAAACAAGGTCGGTCTGAAAAGTTTTTCTTTTTTACCGTTACAGGGACGGGAGAGGAGATTGTGGGACAGGAACACTTTTTTTGTTCCCCTCTGATAATCTCCTTGGTTTGGTTGCTTAACAAGCATGTCTACTTTAATTTTAACACTACTCATTTATTGTTGGGTGGGAAACTTTCCTTTGTTATGCTGTTTCCCTGAAAGGGAATGTGGTCCCTGAGCTTAAAAAAAAAAAAAAAGGTCCCCTACCCTTATAGAAAAGCCTCAAGCATTGTGTGCCCTCACCAATGGCTGAAACAATCAGCTGGCTGCTCGTTATCTTGCTCTTCCAGCCACTAGCTGTGTCCTTGGAAATCACCTCCTGTCCCTTTTTGACTAGCATAGGGGTGTACAGCAATATTTTATGGGCCTCACTTCTCTCCCTACCTACCTATTACAACAAGGGTCAGGTCCATGATACCCATGTGTCCACCAACAACATGGGCTCTGTCTTGACTGCACTGTTTCAGACTAGGAATGGAAACAATAGTAAAAAAAAATGGTTGAAAAATGAGTTTCTCAAATGTTGGAAAACCCTGATGAGGAGAATCGCTAAGAATCTTTGCAGTTTGGTATTTATTCAGTATGAAAAATGAATGTGGGTTTTGTTTTTGTTTGTGTGCAGAAAACAACTTTTTCTGTGCAGGAAACATGTTTTCTATGTCAAAAAAAAAAATCCACCCACACGCTCAGAGACTTTTGTGCAATGTCTCTCTTCCAACATCTCTAGTTCCTATCCAGAACTGAGCATCCATGCTCACTGAAAGCACTATGGGAATACTTATCCTTCTGGGCCCTGTCAGAGAGCTCACATTCCTTAACACACAATCTGTGTCCCTCAAGATGTTGAAGAATGACTACTTTGATGACCCACCATAAGCAGATGGGAACTACAGATCAGCAACATGTGGAGGATCACTGATTTGGGCTAGTTTCAGTTTACTTTGGTTTTAGGAAAGCTGTGGTGGCAATGTGACTGGCCTCAGAGGAGTCTGCATCCCATTCTATGCAGATTCAGGCAGTGACTGAAGCTGCCTAATGGGTGTGAACATTACATTTTTAAGGTGAAAAGATGACAGGCAAGCACCAAGTGAGATTACATAGGAAAGAGAGTAGGGTTCAAGAGTTCATAACAAAGGGCTGTGTGGTTTAGAGTAACTAGTCTCTCTGTTTCACAGTTCCCAGTGGATCAGCAGCCACAGCATCCGCTTTTCAGCAGAATGATTTGTGGTTACCAATGGTCTGGATGATCCATTAATATCAGCCATCTAGCTGCTCTCAGGGGCATGGCAAAGAATGCCTTGACATATTCATTGAGTTAGCTGCAATGAAAACCCAGCTGCAGCATGGTTTGTTCATTTTGGTGAGAACAACCTTACCATAATATATTAGGCAAAGTTGATCTTCAGCATAATGTGCCCTTAGGGCATGAAGGGGGTGTCTTAATACTCCACCTTATTGATTTAACTGGAATGGAAGCCCCATTACAGATGCTGGTCATTCATTTTCTGGAGAATGACAAACACAATATCTGAGCACAATATTGGAACATGATCTTCATGAAATGAAGAAATTGTTCTAGGGTGGAAATGTTATATGAGTAGAGACCATCCCAAGACCTGCAGATCTTAACAGCTGCTAGAGATGATTGCTAGAGTTTATGACATGTAATCTTCTTCAAATGAATAAATTGTTCCTGCATGTATAGATTGTTGTGGGTATTCAGTTTGTCACAAGGCCAAAGAAATTGGCAGCTGTTGGAGATGAGGCCTGCTAGTAGCCCCTTGTGGGCTGTGACCTTTATGTGAGGAATTTGGCTATGGGCATTGCAGCTCCCATTACTGAGGATGATGGAAGCATGAAGGGTTCAAGTAAAACTCAGCCTTTCCCATAGCAGGAGGGAAGAAGTCAGACCCATAAATTTGATCTGTATTCCTCATCTGGTAACCATGGGACATGTGAGGAGGGGGGGCTTCCACAGGTAGGAGAAATTGCTGGTACCCATCTAGTAGGCAAAGAAACAGAGGAAGGATGAAGCAATCTGTCTTAGCAAAAGTCACTTTTTACTATTATTAGGTGCCAGGAAAGATGACACAAAAGTAACGATGACGGGAAAAGTCACATTGACACACTCTTCAATGCATTTCTGAAATTCAAAACTTACAAAACGGGAGGAGTTGTCATTCCTCACAGTCTTGGCATTTCCAAAGGCCTCCAACAAGGGATTGGCACTGATGATTTGATCCTCAAGGGTGCCCTGCAAAATTGTTATTGCTAAGTTATCTGTTTTACACTAACAACCATTAACAAAAGCTGTAAACTTGGGTCCCATACTGTTAAAAAGGCAAGATGTAAGCAAACAAGCACTACTTCCAATCTGCAGCTTACCTTTAGCTTGCCAGTTTGCTGTGGTTCTTCCTTCTTCTTATCACTAGCTGCAGCAATTGTTGCAAAGTACTGAATGACACGTTTTGTGTTCACAGTCTTCCCAGCACCAGATTCTCCACTGTTGACACAAACAGATGGAAAACATGCATGGTCAGTCAGTGTACTGCAAACCACAGCTTGTTCTGACTGGAAGTGCATTTGTTAGGAACATGCTTACGTGATCAGGATTGACTGATTCTCACGATCTAGAAAAGCAAAGAAACAAAATTATAATTCAAATTGAACCACACATGTTAAGATACACCAGGAGAAGAGACCAATATTCTTAAATTATTTGAAATCTGGATCACCCACCCCTTTCTAATTTTCCCATTATAAAAATTCACTTGGGCACTTGCTGAAATTAAAACATATCTTTGAAAAATAGGGTGGCCAGGAAAAGAGAACAGACCTCTTGCACCTGTAATAGCTGTACAAAAGAGGACATCTCAGTAGAGGTAACTTGAATGACAACCTACATCTGTTGAAATTCCCTCTTCTACACAGGCCTTAAAAAGCACAGGAGCCCTGTCTTTTCCATCTGGCTACCATAATGAAAAATGCACACACAAGTACATGTTTAACACCTGAACTATACTCACTCAGGGTTTCCAGCACTGCTTCTTCTAGTGTGCATGAGATAAATTTGAATCTCATTGTTTCTCATTACAATTCCTATTTTTTTAACTCTTCATTTTCAAGCAAGATCCCACTATACTGAGATGATTGTAAAGTGATATGAATACAGATAAACTAATACATTTTAAAAAATCAAGAAGGAGAAAGTCCTGAAATATGGCCACAGTGCAATTAGGACTTAAGATTTAATTCAGTGGCTAGTCCCCACTTGAATGGACTCATTGAATCAATACTGCAGTTGATTCAATAGGTCTACTCAATTTGCAACTAGCAATTGAATTTGGGTCTGTGTCTTTTGTAAGACATGGTAATCCATGGTTCTTTTCTTTGAACGTTAATGACTGCAGCATATACGTTTTCTACTAATAGCTGTGTGTAATACTTTATGGAAAATATATTAACTTAGTCTAAGAAACTGCCATTCTGCACTCACTCTATTGTAGGCTGACTGACTTACCAGTTAACATGAACTGATACGCATTGTCAGAGATGGAGAAGATGTGAGGAGGGGCCTCTTGACGCTTCTTGCCTCTGTATGCATTTACTACCTCTGGGTTGTACACTGGCAGCCACTTGTAGGGGTTGACAGTGACACAGAAGAGACCAGAGTAGGTCTGTAAAGAAAAGATAATTAGCAAATTGACTTCTTTGTGAAATAATTAGTGTATATTATAAAGTCAATAGTAAACAGCGAACTGTGCTCACATAGATCATCCAGGCTGCATAACGCTCTTTGAGGTTATACAGGACAGCAGGTTCATGGAGGTGGGTCATCATAGCCATGTCCTCAATTTTATCAAATTTGGGAGGGTTCATAGGAAAGACTTGGTCATCCTTAACGGTCACAGTCTGCAAGGAAACAAGAAACCATTCAGCCAAAAGCATAAAGAAAAAGAAAAATACTATCCTTCCCCACCCACCATCACATGGGTTGGTATTTCTTTACTCACCTCTCCACCTTCTTTCTTGACTGTGACCTTCCCTGCCTCCCTGCTCTGGACTACACCTTTAACAAAGGAGAGCTTAGGGTCCACCACAAAGACTGATGTCTTGGCATCAAAGGGCTTATTCTGAGCCTCAATTCTCTCCTTTTCTGACTTGCGGAGATAAGGGGCCGCTTCCCCGAAGACTGCCATCTCGGAGTCCGAAGACATGGCTGCAGCTCAGCAGACAACACTGATGTAGAGAAAGACAACTCATGTGAAGAACGTAACTTTAAACTGCCACCATATATAATCTCTGATAATCTTCATTACATTGTTTGAAACTATTCTTTTCTAACTCTGAGTTTTCTACTAGTCCAGCAATGCTCATGGTTTAGTGAAATAAAAACATGCATGCAGTTTTCATACTCATACAAAGAAATGTACATATTTCTAGATTAGCCCCTCTACTGATATGAATGTGGCAGAGAACATTTGCAAGAGATCCAGGGGATAGAGTACCTCAACACAATTTGGAAAGCATTATGTACAAGTTAGCTTCATGAGACATGATTGCTAGTTCTGATAGCAAACCGGGGTGGTATATAGCAAAAGAGATGGATAAAAAATGGGGTCACTGAGAAACAGGGATGTATTAGTATCCTTGGGAGATCCTTGAGTTTGCTGAAGAACTATATATCTCTATTGTAGATTATTTTAAATATCTAAGGTGGGGGGAACCACTTAATTCAGCCTGAACATGCCGAGTAGCTATAGAATGTTGTGCATCAGTCAGAAAGGAAACACAGATAGGGTTGAGTATAATCCCCTGCTGGGAACAAATGGCTGAAATCTTGAACAGCAGCCTCCTGTTAGGATGTACTGCAACATTTGTTCCATCTCTAACAGTGAAGAATACATGTTGTTGAGTGCCAATCAGGATTGGAATAAACACAAGGCTACTAACAATCAAAAGGAAGGGAACAGAATGTTTGAGTGATCCCTGAGCATGCTCAGCTTCCTCCTAGCTTGGCTTACAACTTATAGTATCCTGGAGTAAGGTGCAAATGGCTGGCTGGAACACTCACTCAGAACAGCCCTGCCAGGGAAGTCATGATATACTGCAACATTTTGTTGCAGGTCCCACTTGTAACAATGAAGTGCCTTTAGCTTTTTATGACTTATGCCCTATATATTTTGAATCTTGATCTATAAAACAAAAGCAAATTTTCTTATAATTCCCCTCATAGGCGTCTTAGGGAGCAAATGCAATGGTCATGTGCATATGGCTTCAAGTTGCCTTTCCCCTAATGATAACCCATGAATATCATTGGGTTTTCTTGGGCAAAAAAGTCTCAGAAGCTGTTTGTCATTGCCTTCCTCTAAATGGTAGCCTATACCACCTGATATTCTTTGCTAATCCTCCATCCAAATACTAACCAAGCCTGATATGTATGTATGTATGTACATATGTATATGGATGGAGACAGATAGATAGATAGATAGATTTGTTAAAATAATATTGTCTAATCCTTCTCCAAGCCATATTCTTTTAAGGAAATAATCGCAGGAAGGTTGTGCTCTTGGGCTGCTAACTGAAAGTTGTTGAATTTCTAGAAGGCTTTGTCCAAAAGTGCTTTTGATGTGCATCCTTATACTCCCATTGATACGCATCCATTTGCAGCATGGTTCTAAGGATGTTTGCTCAGAAATCCCCCTCACTTTTTTTGGTGATTCTTAAAAGCATTATCACACTGCACAGTTATAGCACTATTATTCCACTTTAGCTGTTCTGGCTGCCGCCTGTGGAATCCTGGGATTTGCTGTTTAGGGAGGAGCATTGAGAATTCTCAGCCAGAGAGCTCTTAGGCTTCACCAAACTACAAACCCCAGAATTCCACAGGAGGAAGCCATAGCAGTTATAACAGTGTAGTGTAATAAACATGTTAATCTCTGTTCTACAAGTTTAAGACACTCTAAGGAGTGTCATTATTTCTTCTTTTACTCACTTTGTAGTAAGTCAACAGTGGGATTTATTTTGACAGAGACTAACAAGCCTGGTAATTGCTTTCCACTTAATAAATGTCTTTGCCTTCCCTTCCACTGGCAAAGGAGTATTGCCCCTCTGCCAAGTGCCAGTTAAAAAGCAGTTGGATTGCACTGTGCAAAACTCTGGATTAAAAAGGAATCAGTGAGGATCATCTCAGCTCATGGTAAAGAAGTGTCAAAGACAATCATGGGAGCCTTCAAGACTGGTGATTACTTTTTCTCCTGGTAGTTCCCAATTTGCTCAGTGAAACTGTCATTGAATCCATTTTTTTAATGATTACATCATGTATTCCTGACTTTTAGAACATGAAATTAAATGTTAGCAAACAAACTGGAGTTAGCAAACATCTGAAGTTTGTGTCTAGTCTCCTTTGGTTCTCCTGTCTCCAGCTCCATCTCTCTCTCTCTGTTTACCCATCAGTCATCATAGAAACACAGGAAGCTATCCTATTCCTCGCCCCCAACAAGCTAACCCATTTTTTTGATGGGAGGAACTGTGTGTAAAGCTATATCCAGCCATTCCTCTCTATTAGGTTGCACTCCATTGAAATGGAATGTATGCAAAATAAAACAGCTTTCCTGCAAACCCCACAGACTTGGTTGGAAAACTAGTTCAGTTTGTCACGATCTGTCTATGTTATAGCACTACCTAACAATCAAAATAAAGGAAGAGTCAACTGAAATTTCAGCCATCATTTCTAAATAAATAAATGAAAAACCAAACACTATGTAATTACTGATTCCAAATGCATTCTGAAAGAGATTCCATCAGAGATATTAACCAAGAAATTGACAAGACCCTGGATTCCAACTGTTTGTCCACTGTGGATATTTTGCAGTATGAATTTGCAGTATACATAATGCCAGAGATAGCCATTAAAACCTAGAAGTCCTAGAATGTGCTCACCTAGAGAGGAGGAGCATTTGCTAAGAAAGCTCCACACAACATGGACACCATGCAATAGAGACTGGACATAATCACCACTCAAGGTTTCATGCAGAACACATATCACAAGAGACATAGGAACTGTCCATCAGCTCAGAGCCAAAAGGAATCACCCCTTCCCCAAGAGTGGGTAAAATCACAGTCTTACCTCCTGATGTACAGAATGGGTTGTGAAGAGCGTCAACGCTGGCTAATACTGCAAAATAAAAAGGGCGAATCTCTTGTTGCTGAATGCTTTTTAAAAAGACTTCCAGTCAAAATTACTGGCTGGAATCAAAGGGACACGTTTGAAATCTCTGCTGACAAAGTCAATCCTACAGCATTAATGGCAGAGGCAGTTGGAATGAGCTGGCATGTGTGGAATTCAGGGGTGCTACTCCCATTCAGGTCCCCCACAATCCCCCCAAGCACTTACCTATTAACTATCTTTGGAAGGACAAGGCAAATTGGTGCTAGACCCCCTTTTATACTGTCGGATGAGCACAAGTACCAACCCCTGTCCTCCCCCCCGCAGGCCATTCTTCACTCCAGGCATTTTTGGCTAACCTTTCCCTGTAAAGCATTGTTTGGCAAACTTGACTAAAGACATGATTGTCATTTGACATGACTGGATATAATTAGAAATATTTGATGTCCATCAGACTATGTGAGTAAATGCCCTATAAATAATTTCACAAGGGTCTTAAAGGAGAGAATCTGGACTATTCAAGAAAGCCAGAGTATGACACAAGGGCTTCTTTGAGTTCTATTGCTGGTGTTGACATTGCTGAATGTCCTCCTGAACACTATTTTTTATAGCACCATTCTGTTTGAGGATGGTGAGGGAGAAAAGAAAATGGGATTAACAATTTCCCCCACCCATTGTAAAGTGCTTGTGGTAATAGTTGAAAAAATTAATACTCAGCCACAATCAAAATTAAGCATCCTATTGTTTTTTTCTGCAATGTTTTTGAAGAGCTATTCTAAAATCTTGGCAAAGGTAAGAGATGCCATTTAAGACTGATTTATGTTACTGTTTTGACCTATAGCAGCGTCCAATGAGAGGATATATTCACAGGATGCAAGTTTTTACACATAGTGGCTGGAATTCTGTTGGAACTTTATCACACGAGGCTGGTATTTCAAAATTACAGCAAGATATTAGTGTATTTGATCAGTATTTATCACACGACATCATGTCTATCCTGTTGCTGCTTTGCATTTCATTCATTTCTGTACTCACCTTTTCATTGACGGGGAAAAGCCATCAATGGCTTCCAATATCACTACTATTCCATTAGTCCCCCAGTGCAATAGGTCCCTTCTGCTACAGTAATGATCTGACCATTCATGTGGCCTGAAGGTTTATGATTCTCTTCATATCTCCCTCCCCCTTGCTCTTCCCAAGCAGGCCGAGGTTGTTTTTACTCCGTGCCTTTTGTTTGTGGTTTTTTCCCCAATTTTTATTTTTGCTGTGATTGTGAAATTATGGCAAAATGATAAAATAAAAATAATTTTTATTGTTTCCCCCTAATTACAGAATCACAGAAAAAACAAAAATAAAAACATTGAAAGGCACACATGTGCTGAGTAGAGCATACGGTGGAGAAGGGACCATGGATTGCCAAAGCAGCAGACTCGAGCAATTGCAGAGAAGTGTGATACTGAATGTTTTCAAACTGGTATGTGCCCATTTGCTTCATTAATGTGATTGCTGCAAGAAAACAGGCTAGTATCATAAAGTCCTTGGTGTTCTATGCATGCATGAGTTCCCCTACAGAAACAGTTCAAGGTCTTTGTCCAGTGCAGGGTGCCTGTATTCAGTTCAAAATGGCAGCAGTGGAATTGTACGTGGAGTGCTCTTGTGCATGCAGGTGCACATTTGGTTGTACAACATTACATTCAGCATAAGGCTTGCATAGCATGCTCAATGCATAACAGGATGCATATGTGTACGCTATGCAACTCCGCTGTTCTCATAGTTACATGTAGGAGATTATCAGACGCAGAAAATATGGCGTGATAACAATGACAGGATAATGCGAAAGGGCTCCCCTATCGCATGATGTCATGCTCCTCTCATTATGCTGTTGTGAACAAGATTTTCTTTTTTATTAATGGGCCAAGCCATCAGTTGATCTTCCATGGTGCATTGCAAGTGTCTGAAATCGCATCCCATTATGCTCTCATGAATCAATGGGCGGTCCCCACCAGAACACTTCTGGGTGAGAACGCAAAAACTAGGTATGGGACACTCTTTTTATGAAACTCCCCATTTTGCTGGCAATTTTTTAAGTGTGTTTCAGTGCTTATGTTTTCTGTTTCTATGTTAATTTAGCTGTTTTTAGACTTTTAAGCATGCTCACATCTCGTGAGAACCACTGAGATCACACACCCCCGCAAATGCAGAAGTAAACAGTGCTAGCGGTCATGCTCTGATAATGCTGGGGCTGTTCTTTATTGTTATTACAGTGACATGTGATAAAAAAGGTTATTGTGCTAAGACATTCACACTTCAAAATATAATGGGACAAGAACATTTTTAGAGGCTCGTTTGATAATCTCTGTAGTATCTCAGTCATGGACTTCAGTGCTATCTTATAAACATACACCTAAATCTGTATTCTCATGATCTCCAGAAAAAGAAGCTGATGAGGTAATTTGGAGGTGCTTTCAGCATGTAACTATGAGAAGTATATACTTTAGATGTCAATTTGCATGTGGGTGGCCAAACATCATACAGTTGCATAGAAACGAAAATGTCTTCTGGCATAACAAAAATATGTCACCTTGGAAAATCCAACAAGAGGCTATTTCGCATATTTGTTCACAGTTGCTGGTCTTGTGAGTAGCTTTCAAATGTTGAAATGACAATCCCATCCAAAAGAAATCAACAGATAATGGTTTGTCGTATTGTATCCTTATCAAAATGAACAAGATTTTCATAAATCTTCAACGTGTTCACATTGCAATAGAAAAGGAAACAGAACATCACTAAATAGTATAAACAGCACTACATGCAATTCTGAGGATTCCATTTTTATGTATATTGTAACATAGGAGTTAAGAGAATAACCACAAAAATAATTAAACCTGGATTTTCATAAACCTGGCTAATGATAAAATTCATAAGGCTGTGGTTGACATATCTCACCCAAGCATACGAGGCTTCCTGTCATAGAAATGGGGGTGGGGTTATTTAAAATGGAAGCAAGGTTGAGCTTTGATAAAACTAGACATAGAGGCACATTGGCAAGAGTTTTTTTTTTAATTATGGCAAGGATGTGGATGAGAAAAACAAATTGGATGAAAATAACACAAATTAAAATTAAAATGTGGCACTTTCAGGGTCCGATTAAAATATTCTCAGGCCTTTAACTTCATCACATTTAGGAAGCCCCATAGTGTTACCAAAATGGGAATTATGAAAATCTTGAAATTTAGTTAACTGCATTTTTGTTATATTCAGAGGCCCCTAAAAATGGTAGCTTATTTAGCTTGTGTGTCAGTCTGGCACTAGGCATGATTCTTTTTCCAATACCTCATATTAGGACACAACAGATTACATACCAGATTGCGGTTGATGATTTTTTTAAAAAAAAATGTGGTTTAATTTGTAGAGCATAGAATGAACACTCACTAGGGTGCCTTCAAGTGTTCAAGTTAAATGAAGATGCAACAATCTGCAAATTCTATAGATTGTGACATGGGCATGAGGAAGAGCTAAAGGAGCTATGTAAATCTAAAATGAGGGTAGTGCCTTCTAGAGTAATATATAGAGACAGTAGTTATATCTAGCTGGTGTATTCTGATGAAATCCCTATGAGATTATCTGTGAGATTGACTGCATGGTCTGGCATCCTTTGATACCTTGGCACAGCTCCATCACTCTGCCCAATAAGTGGCATGAGGTCCATGCCATTTCCAGGATTCTTCAAGGAGTGCTAAGAGCCACTGGGCTTACCTGGGAGAAGCATAGCAATTCAAAACATCTTAAGTCTACATGGCATGACTCTGGATCTATCTTTGCAAAAGGAATGGAAATTTACAGGCCAAGCTTCCAGCTCAACCAAATTCACCAGGTCAAGGGCAGTAAGATATCCGGAAATGTGCTGAAATTGTGTGTGTATGTGTTTGTGTGAGTGTGAGTGTGTGTGAGTGAGAGAGAGACAGACAGACAGACAGTCACAGTCTAATCAGCTGATTTCTATGACAAATGTGGGGTCACTGTTCTCTTTAAAGGTTATTTCAGAATAAAAACTTTTGCCTAGTGCACTTTTTCCTAGTTATCCATGTGAGTGTATGAAAGTAGGAGATTGATTGTTTTCTTTTCATATTCTATACAACAGTATACCATCTTCCAATTATCTTTTGCTCACAAATACATTCAGCTGGCCTTAACAACCAGTTGTTAAGACTTCCAGAAGGCCAAAAATTACAGAGAAATGAAATGAAGTAAGAAAATCCATTCATAATAAGATTAATAACTCAAATATGAGAAATTCAGGAGATCAAATGGATGATTAAGGGTTGTGTTGTGGCTGTATTTTCTAAAATCAAACACTTCATGTAACCTTGCAAACAGCTAATAGTAGGAATTGCTAATCTTTTAAGCAGTATGTGTCCATATGCTTTTAGCAACCATTGGAGTAAACAAATAAATGCTCAAGTTATGAAGCTCAGCTAATGAAAATGTATCACTTCCCAATAGTTCATTAAAATGAGCTGCATCATGGATATCTTTAACACAAGATGATGTTGACTTCAATTACACTTTCAAGCATCTTTCCAAGTTATACATGTTAAAACTCAAAGAAGTAAAGACATACATCTTCTATAATTTCCTCAGCAATCCAACAAAGATAGCACATAACCATAGTCCTTGTCTAAAACTTCCCAGTGAGTTCACATGTATAATCCCCTTGTACAAGCAGACAGTACAACTCCTTAGGAAGCGTCAATGAGGGCATAGACCAGCATGTTTGTTGTATACCAGTTTTATGCCAACTTGTAGCTGTCCTGTACAATATGCTGTGGAATGGTTTTGGATCAACCGCATGCTTGTGAAATATGCCATGGAATGGTTTTGCACCAGTTACATATTGATTCTGTGCAAAGGCATGAGGTCAGAAACTGCATGGCTGGAGCACTGACATTTTTGGTGTCTTTGCAGGTTCAGATCAAGTACAATATTGTTGATTTTACATAACCTCTTCATCTCGCAAGTACCAGGATAGTGGCAATTAGAAACGCAGACACAAGGCTTTTGCATTTCAAGTCACATTAATGGAAAGATGAATTCTGAATATGATTTTGATACAACAGCTACAGTTGTCCCTCCACATTCACGGATTTGGCATTCACAGTTTTAAGTATTCATGGCTTGAAAATATTCTTAAAAAAATAAGAATACAAAAAGCAAACCTTGATTTTGCCATCTTATATAAGGGACACCATTTGGCTCTGCCATTGCATAGAATGGGACTTGAGTATTCACGGATTTGGCTATTCACGGGAGGTCCTGGAACCAAACCCCAGCGAATTTGAAGGGACAGCTGTATATCAAATTCCAAACTGACCTGAAAGTGCCCAGTACTTGGCACTTTCTAGGTCAAATCAAAAATTACACCAGGGGGAAAAATAATTATACCTAGATATGGGTCTCCTGTTCCCTTCCCCCCAGGTTCATCTGTCTTCAGCCAGAAGCTTCAGTGCTTCCATTGGCTAATTATCTAAATCTACAAATTAGCATCTTTGGTCAAAGGTTGTTCAAAAATGGAATGCCTGTTCACTGGTCCTCTCATATGTCTGTTTGTGTCTGATTCCACCCATGCCCATAGGGATCAGACAGTATCCTGCCTATTTCAGAAGTGGGCAAAGTGCAGCCTGTGGGCTTCATGCTGCCCCCAGGACCATCGGGGGTAAAAAAATTAAAATGGGGGAATCCAAAAAGATCTTGGGGGACTTGGGGGCATTTCTCGTAGTTTGTAGTAATTCATCTTGAAATGTCCCAAAATGGGGCCCAGGAAAGGCCAAAAGCAAGGTATGAAGACCCCCATGTCCCGTAAAGGGCATTTGGGGGGTAAAACACTTTTTGATTTTTTAAAATTTAAATTTTATTTTATTTTTTTTATGAAAAATTTGTGGGAACAGATATGGTGGGGGTGTGAACCTGCAACATCTCATGGAGGCCTAATGCAGTGCCCTAGCCTTCCACAGTTGCCCACCTCTGGCCTATTGGTATGTGCATGTGTGTTAGTACCTAACTGGCATTGTTGAAAGCCAGATTATACTGTCAAATATCCAAAGTTGTGCATCAAAATGAGATGTATTTTACTTTTACTTTTCTTTCTATAAATGCTTGTGTTCTTTGATGTTTGCTTCTATGTGTATAAGCAATGAATCAAAACTTCCAGTAGATGTATTTTTTGAGAGGGTGTGAATTTGAAATTTCAGTAACTTAACCAATCTGTCTGGCTATTTGGGGTACTGATGATCTGAGGGGAGTGACAGGCTGGATGAACCAAACGCACCAGAGAGATTAAAGATCCTAACCTAATCTAGAAATCAGCTCTCCACATCTCAACAGCCCTCTAAATTGCCTTCTCCTTTGATTTGAATTGCAAAGTGACTGTGTGTGTGTGTGTAGCAGTCCACTAGATTTAAAGAGCAAAGACACCAATGGCTTTAGAGAATCAGGTTTTATTGTAGGAACTCAATTGTAAGAAAGGTAGGTTACTCAGGGTGCTATCCTAAACTAGCTACATCTCTAGGGAGAGCTGAGAGAGTTCTGGGTAGGAGAAGAAGTGGAACATCCCTATGCATATCAGTTCACATCACAGAGGGAGGAAGATAGCTAGACAAGTAGGGAGGACTGTGGGTCACTCAAACTATCTAACCCCTTAATACTACTGCCCACTCTGAAGCATTCTTGACTCTTCAGTGCTAGGGGTTGTTGCAATTCTAACACAAAGGATTGTATAGGATGCTGTAGGGACTGTACGAAACCCTGGATCACAAATACAGCAAGACCCTAGTTAACAGAGAGATAATAAGGACTTTGGACATTTTCAGTCGCGTAAAAAGTGCTGCAGAGGGCTCGGGAGAGGTACGCGCCTGTTTCGCGGCAGGGGGCCAGGTTCTGATGTTGCCGTCCCTCTCGCATTACCCTCCGTGTTCCTTCTGTGTCGCCTGGAAGGAAAAGGCGCCACTTTTTACTCATGGAAGTTCTTCGTGAATAAAAAGTGGTGCTTTTTCCTTCTATGCAATACGGAAGGAACACGGAGGGTAACGCGAGAGGGACGCTGGCATCAGAAACTGGCCCCCTGCTGTGAAACAGGCGCGTACCTCTCCCGAGCCCTCTGCAGTACTTTTTACATGTCTGAAAATGTCCAATCACACAAGGCTTGTAAAGCACAATTGCAGTAGGATAACATCATCTTTGTCTGGGACTTATCACATGACACTGTGTCTATCCCGTTGTTGCATTGTATTTGGATCATTTATTAGTTCACATCTTTACATTGACAGGAAAAAATGGCTGCAATATTGCTGCTGTTGGAGTATTGGTTTCTGGTGTGATTGTCTGTTCTGCTGAAGTTGTGCTATTATAGCAACCATGCGGTGTGAGTGGGCATGGTTTGCTTCTCCACCTCTGGGATTTACTTCTGAGGAAACCTATGGGGTAAATATGGGGCTGCTGCTGGGCTTCTTTCTCCTGCTTAGAGCAGAAACTTGTAAGGCTGTAGTCTTTCCTGAGGCGACAAATGTAAACCTATGCAAGAGTAAACCAGAAGTATTCATGCTTTGTCCAGAAGTATTGTCCAGAAGTATTCATGCATAAGAGCATATGGACCATCAAAAGTGCAACTCATCTTTAAATAAATACACATGCTGTGCACATAACATCTTCTCAATGAGCTCTTGCTTCCCCTTCCACTCTTAACCAGTTTCTTGGGCATACATTAGCCCTTCCCACGCTCCTGGGAGGAGAGCTGGTTTGTTTCCCTTGTGTATTTTGGTGAAGTGAGCTCTCACTTCTGCTCCCACTCTTAAACAGTTTGTGCCAAGCCCAGGGAGCAGCTGCATGAGCTTTTCACATGTTTCCTTCCAAAGTGGCCTTTGAACTCCTTGGTGGTAGCACCTCTTGTAAGTGGGCAGTACCACTAAGGGGCTTGAAGGCTGGTTGGAGAGGACCAATACACCTCCCTTCTCCATGTTTGCAATGGGTGGGGTGTCTCTGGGAAGGAAAGTCACACAGGTTTGTAGGAAGGTTCTTTGGCAGAAGAAGTCAAAGTCTTCCCCCCTCCCCTCCAGGACGCAGCAGGTGGTGGGGCAACTGTTTGGAGGGAGAGCCACAAAAAGCTCATGCAGGTGGCCCCTGGGCTTGGCGCAAACTGGTTAAGAGTGGGAGGTGAAGCAAGAGCTCATCTCTTCACCAAAACACACAGCTGCACAGGGGAAAGAAACCAGCTCTACTCCCAGGAGCGTGGGAAGAGCTAATGTGTGAACAAGACACCAGCAAGGCAGTACAGAAGACTTATAGTGGGACCATACATAGCCAAAGCAGCACCATAGCACAATTGCAGAGAAGTGTGATAGTGATTGTTTCCATACCGGTTTGTTTCCGTTTCCTTAAACACCATGTTTGCTGTAAAAGAATGGGCTGGTGTGATAGTCTTAAATCTCCACCCCCATCTCGCATGAAGTATCTACCTGGTTCACATGACACCCATCTGCACTAGAATATTATTATATGTACTGCAGTATTTAGGCAATAAACTGTTAACACTGGCAGGCTTTCTGAGCCAATGAGTGGAGCACATGTGGTGCATACAACTGAACTGGAAAATATCAGTAACATTTACAAATTGCTGTTAGCTATTTTTTTATTATTATTTGGCATGTCATGGACTCTGCAACCAAGTTGCTGTCTTGATCATTATCATGTTATTGAAGCATACAATGTGTAAGCTCAGAATTGAGTACATACTGAATCTCTAGGGCTGTTGCTCTCATTCAGTTGTTCGGGAAGGTATGACAAGTGAAAGATACCAGTGTGAGCCTTCCCTATAATGCAGGAATGGGGAACTTCTGGGGTTTGTGGACTGCATGGTCCCCCACTGAACCCTTTGAGGAGTGTATGTCCCCACTGTTTCTTCAAACATTGCTTTCAGCATTATTTGTTTATTAAGAGATTTCTCTACCACTTTCCATTCCCAAGATCTCAAAATAGTTTATAACCCTGCACACTGAAACTCACAAAGTAGAATAAAATCCAGGGCAAGTCACACACTCTCACCCCCAGAAAGCCCCATAATAGGGTCGCCCTAGGGTCGCCATAAGTAGGAAACGACTTGAAGGCATTCAACAACAACAAAATAAAACCACAAAACTATAATTAAAGAATCAAGCAATACAATATTCTATTAAAATCCTAAAATCACGAGAGGTAACTAACTAGACTGATGATCAGGAAAAATCTTGGGCAAACAAGTCTTCATGTGTAGTAATACCCTGCCTTTGAAATATTTATTTTAAATTTTACTACTACTGTTTTATCAAACTAGCTGGACCTGACATAACATACATCAGTGATGCACTGAGGATGAGTTGCTCTGTTGACCTGCCCCTGGTGCCACTGCCGCCACTGCCAATTGACTGCAGGGGTCCTGTTGGAGCGGCAGCAGCAGTGGCACCAGGGCCAGGTCAACAGAGCAACTCACCCTCAGTGCACCACCGACATATGTTACATTGAGTATAGCTACTTGGAGCAGCAGCTGCGGTGTCCCACCATCACTGCCATTCCGGCCACCACAGCCATTGAGTGTGCGGTCTCTTTTAGAGCAGCAGCAGCAGCCTCCCGCTGCTGCCATTCCCACTTCCTCTGTCAAGTTCACTCAGTGGCAGCGGGGCCATGATCTCCTTCCAGTTTGGCCAGGCAAGGCCGCAACTCAGCAGCAGCGGTGTCATGACCACCACCCTCATTCAGCCTGGCAAGGCTGCAGCTTGGCGGCAGCAGGGCCATGACCACCACCCCCATTTGGCCTGGCAAGGCCACAGCTCAGCAGCAGCAGTGGCAGGGCAATGACATCACTTCCTGTTTTGTTGGGCAAAGCCACAGCTTGGCAATGATTGTAGGCCGAGGAGGTGCTGCTGAGAGCTGACTGGCCAGCCAAGGAGCGCCTAAGCAGCCAATCAGCAAACTGAAAACAGCAACATACCCAAGATAATTATATATATAGATGGGATTATAGTATCCCACTGATTTATAATATCCCGCTGAAATAATAAATAAATAAATAAATAAATAAATTTGTAAAGCTCACAGCAGCAATACAGCCAGGAGCTATGTGATCCAGAAGACAAATAGATCTTTCTCCTGTACCACAAAGCCCTGTGAGAGGGAACACAGAGCAGAGGATTAGATAGGTTTCCAGAAATACAGCAATAGGTTGGGATGATAAAAAGTACTGATTTTTATGAGGGGAGGAGGTGGCATTCTGGTGCAGACATGGTTAGGTAAAGAGCAATTCTACTTGGAAGGCTGGTGAAGACGCAAGCTGCATTCTCACCATAGGCGGCATGCTGCTCAGTCCTCCTTCAAGGGGACTTTTCAGCAAGTTCTGTTGTTAGAGTTGCCTCTTCATATACACCAGTTTTGTCTGTAGATCAGCAGCTGAACACACTTGAGTCAGAAAGGTTTGCTCACTAGTATAAGTGATTGTACTTTAGGGGCTTCTCTCATAGAACACTGAATTTGTGCCCTCGTCAAAATGTAGGCTTTGCATCAGGTATGATAACAACTGCAAGAAAAATGTAGAGAGCAGAACAAGGGTCTCTATGTAACATTTGTCGACCTCACCAAAGCCTTCGACACTGTAAGTAGAAAAGGTCTGTGGCAGATCCTGGAAAGACTAGGATGTCCCCCCAAATTCCTTTAAATGATTATCTTGCTACACGAAGGCCAGCGTGGTCAAGTCAGATATGGTGATGCTCTTTCGGAGCCCTTTCTAATAACTAATGGAGTGAAGCAAGGTTGTGTTCTTGCGCCAACTTTATTTACAATCTTCTTCAGCATGATGCTCCAAAGGGCTATGGCAGAGTTTGAAGAAGACGACGGCATCTATATACGTTACCGTACTGATGGCAGCTTGTTTAACTTAAGCCGTCTGAGGGCTCACACTAAGACTCTAAACTATCTAGTCCGTGAGCTGCTCTTCGCCGATGCTGCTGCCCTTGTTGCCCACACAGAAGCAGCTCTGCAGCGCCTAACATCCTGCTTTGCAACAGCTGCAGAGCTGTTTGGGCTAGAAGTCAACCTGAAGAAAACAGAAGTTCTTTACCAGCCTGCACCACAGGACGAACACCACCATCCCCACATTGCTGTAGGCAAATCTGTGCTCAAGTCCGTCCAGCAGTTCACCTACCTGGGAAGCATCATCTCCTCAGATGTCAAGATTGACAAAGAGATCGATCACAGATTAGCAAAGGCATATAGCGCATTTGGAAGACTTCACAAAAGAGTCTGGAGTAATAAACACCTGAGGCGAAACACAAAAATCAGTGTGTATAGAGCCATTGTACTGTCTATTCTTTTATGGATCTGAAACATGGGTCACCTATCGCCACCACCTACGACTCCTTGAATGCTTTCATCAGCGCTGTATATGCACAACCCTAAGTATACACTGGACTGACTATGTGACGAATGTTGCTGTCCTTGAGCAAGCAGGGATCACCAGCATTGAGGCCATGATATTGAGAACACAGCTGCACTGGGCAGGGCACGTTTCTAGGATGGAGGACCATTACCTCCCAAAAATAGTACTCTAGGTGAACTCACCACGGGTCAGCGTAAGAGGGGCGCTCCAAAAAAACAATACAAGGACTCCCTGAAACAACATCTCAGGCTCGGTCAAATTGATCACCAACAATGGTCCGCCCTGGCCTCACATCGGGAGGCATGGAGACGCACTATCCACAATGCTGCAGCCTTATTTGAGAGCTCATGCCAAACAAGTCTTGAAGAGAAACGACAACGCAGAAAGAATCACAACCCCGAAACATCACACAAGGAGACCTTCTGCTGTACTTTCTGCAACCGGACTTGTTTATCTCAGAATGGCCTTTTTAGTCATCAGTGTGCTTGCAGAAAGCGCAGGATGAGTCCTTCCTGAATCTTCGTTTGCGAAGAAAAGTCAGAGAGATGATATCAACACAAGCAGCATTCAAAATTTAGTCCAAGCACAATGGATGGGAAGAGGAGGAAGAGGAGGAGGAGGAGGAGGAGGAGCCGGTTGTATTGTGGGGAAAAACCAAGGCATGAATAAGTGCTTCAGTGCTGGAACAGGAGATACATGCAACTGATATCTGGTATTTGCTGATTTATGTAAAGACTAGACTAGTACAGTGGGAACAATGTTCAACCTCTAAATAATTGTTTTAAGTAGTTGGGCTTTTTTAAGATCATGAAATGGCAAAGAACAAAGCAAGCTTTCCTGTTTTTCAGTTGTAATTACATCACTCACAGTTTACAATACATACTGCCCAAGGTATTCATTGAGCCACATTCAGTTTGGAAATTACGCGTTTCCATGGAAGATGTTCACTATCCCTGTAATAGAGGTGCAGTTTTGAAGTAACGTCACAGGACATGAAGAAATTAATTTCTCTTCCCACCCGTCTCTCTCTCTCACACACAAATTCTTGAACAGGCCTATAAGAGCACTAAGATTTGCTCCAGAGTTTATCTAATTGAAAGAATCCACCGCATCCACAAGGGCAATTCATGCAAAGGTTATGAAGCTGAAGGAACATTCTTCTGTGCCTCTTGCAGTGATCTTCCCCACACCCACCTGTAATGTGAGATGTAACTGCTCTTCCTCTGACATAGCCATAAGTATACATTAGGATTAGGGAAAGACAAGCCTGCCCTAATGGCAAGCTCACTCACCTTCCCAGATGATCATTTTGTACCCTTCTCTTGTTTTAATGTGTTCCTGCTGTTCCATATCTTTGGATCGTGTTACAACATTCATTTCCCTAATTTTGTGCACCTATTATAAAATATAACAAAAGGTTCAACATTGTCAGAATAATTTCATTAAACCTCATTCTACCAGATGATGCATTTTAGTGCTCTGAATTTTAGTACTCCAAGGTCAAATTTTGTTTTAGAATTCACACACAATGGAGCTGCTGGAGTTACCTCCCCTGCTGGTGGCACATTTACAAGGCGGTCTGGGCGTCCCCAGTCTTCACCCATTCCCACGTGGCTGGGAAGGGGCAGCATGGACACCGCTATGCTCCTCCATCCTCTTCCCGGCTTGCACTGCGAGCCGGGAAGAGGTTGGTGCAGCGGCCAATCGGGGAAAGGCTTGCTTCTCCCTGCTTGGCCAGTTTGAATGTCTCCCAGACAATCAGAGGTGAGGGCAGGCCTCGTCCTCTGATTGGCTGGGAGGTGGGACCTTGCTGCAGTCTGCAAAAAGTTTTCACTCAGGTCTGGCAGTTGGGAATAAATTCCCAACTACAGCACCGGACCAGCCAATGGCTCCTTGAGAGCTGAACCCCACCCACCCACCCTCTTTTCATGTGAATTTAATGTGTTATTCAGCATGTATTGTATGATTATTGTCACAACTTTAAGGGATGGTTGGCATGGTTTCTGATCCAAAGTTATTGGTAATGGGGGAATCTCTGTTAAGGTCAGGGTCAAGGTCAAAGTCAGGTTCTAGATTACGGAGACCCCAGGGGCTATGACATTCAGTAATTCCAACTTGGAGCATGTCGTCATGGAATGACCCCCCCCTTTTATTTCTTGATCATGTGTCTCTGGTGGTGGGAAGGGGAGGAGGTGGGTTTGGTAGGCAATTCAGGGGCCTGTCCAGACTCCTCCCCTTCATGGACTGGTGATTGTCAGCAAGCGGGCTGACAACAGTCTCATCGACCAGACATGCAGGTTGGTTGCAATCTGGATCCGAACCCATGTGTTTGTGCCAATCAAAGCAATTGTCATCAAAGCTGTGGCCTTCGTTGCCAATATATTCTCCTTGTATATTCCAAAATTATATTTCAATATATTCTTTGAAAGTACATGATGTCTATGGAGATTTTCAGATGCCTCTTTCAGCCTCTTGCCACGCAAGCAGCCTCCAGAGAAGTAACAAGGCTGCTGCGCGGCAAGGGGTCAATTTTGGACGACACCGTTTCTCTCTCGGCGTCGTCCGTGACTGTTGCGGCTAGCATTGGAGGCGGCCGCGCTATTTTTCACTCACGGTTCCAGGTGCTGCTTTGCAAGCAAGCTCTGCCCTCCATACATATCTGACCAATCAGCTTTTCACTCCTGCTCTTATTGGGAAAGTGCAGCAAAGTGAATTGGTTGTCCCAACAAGCAGGAATGCACATTTCCATCACAGTTTATTTTAGACTTCAGGGAAAGGCACAAAGGCTTTTCCCACAGAGTATATGGTGTGTGTGGGGGGGGGGTCCTCCAAATACAGTGAAATGATGTCAATAAAAGAATAAAATACAATTAAAAAGATAAAAAGCTCTAAAAACAATTCAATTAAAACAGTACAGCACCCCCGAGTCTGTTCTTTTAAAATTTTCTGTTTTAAAAACCTGTCTGAATCAAAAAGGTTTTAGTCTGCTGGTGGAAGGACAGGGCCATTCTGGCCTCTCTGGAAAGAGAGTTCCAGAGTTTAGGGGCAGCCATTTATTCACAAAAGTAAAACTGCCATCGTCATCTGAGCAAACACAAATAGCTCTTCCTGTGAGAGCTGATAAATGATATTTGGCAAATAATTACCTGAATTTACCCACATGCTCATCTTTGAATTGATGCAACAACATGAGTTACATGATGCTGTGGCAGAATTCCAAAAGCCCAGCCACCATCAATTATACAGTACTACCTGGACACGGCATACTGTATGCCATTAAAAAACTCCCCCCAAAATGCCCAGGAGACCTCATGACAACCTTCTGAGGTAAGCTGGTGGGTTTAACTCGCCCACCCGCTGCTCATTCTGCCCCCTGCCAGCCCCCACCACTCGTTCTGCCCCTTGCCACCCCCTGCTTGTTCTGCCCCCCCACCACTCGTTCTGCCCCTCCCACGATTTGTTTTGCCTCCCACCACTCCTTCTGCCCCTCCCCCCACTTGTTCTCCCCTGCCCCCACTTGTTCTGCCCCTCCCACCACTCCTTCTGTCCCCCCACCACTCTTTCTGCCCCTCCACCCACTCGTTCTGCCCCTCCCACCACTCGTTCTGCCCCTCCCACCCCACTACCTGCACTCCAGAACACACACGCATACACCACATCCACCCCCATTTTACTCACTCTCCAGCTCCAGCCGCCATGTTTGAGATCTACATGGTCCCGTCCCCAGTTTGCTGATTGGCTGCCCAACAGACCTGTGATTGGTTGGTCAGTTCCCTAAGCAGCCAATCAGCACACTGGAAATGACAACATACCCAAGAGAATTATATATATAGATATGTATTAACTTACATCTCTCTATAAGTAAATCCCAAGCCCCCAGCAATAGGTTGGAACCAGATTTACTCATACTTAGAGCAGTTCATTTTGAAATCATCATCATCATCACCACCACCATCATTACCATCTTTATTCATACCCTGCCTTTTTCTAAAAATTGGGCTCAACACAGCTTACAAATTAAAATAAGTAATAATTACTTAAAATCCATTGGCCTTAAATTGATCACAAACTTAAGTCCCGCTGATACCAAAATCTAACCTGTGATGCCCAAAAAAGTTCCTGAAGCAAATTCTTAATAGTCTTTAATGCAGAGAGCTAGAAGAATCTATATGAATTAGCATAATATAAATATCAAGCACTTGCTTTGTATTGTCTTTCAATTGGTCTTTTCATTCTAATTCATACTTCTCTCTCTCTGAAAACATTCTTGTTTGTGGGACTAATAGCAGTTTTGGGGATAGGTTTGTGCATTTACAGTAGGAAAATGTACAGGGCGGACTAGATTAAACACCCCTTCCCCAGCAGCACAGCTCTGACAAAAGTTGGAAACATGAAGATATTTCATCACAGATCTGCACAATATGTAGCTTGGCCCTGAGATGATGTGCTGCTGCTGCTGCTGTTGTTGTTGTGTGCCTTCAAGTCATTTCTGACTTATGGCAACCCTAAGGCAAACCTATCATAGGATTTTCTTGGCAAAGTTTGTTTAGAGGGGGTTTGCCATTGCCTTCCTCTGAGGCTGAGAGAGTGTGACTTGAGAGATTTTCAGACCGCGTTTCAGTGTGCCTAGGGCGGGAGGAGCTTTCGGGAGAGTGGCGGTGATCTTGCGCAGCAGGGGGGCGTTTTCGGACGCCATTGTCCCTCTCCCGAAACCAACCGTGTCACTTCCGTGAAGCTTTGGAAGCCACAGAGCAATATTTTAATCACGGAGGTTGAATCTTAGGAGATTTTCAGGCGACCTTAAAAATGCACTACAGGGACAACAGGAGATCGCCAAAGGGCTCTCTTTTCAGATGACATCATCCCTGTCTCGTCCGCTCCCGTGCCCCCTCTGTTCTGTCTGTGTTTGTTACTATTGACGGTTTAAGCTGTCAATAGATCACCCGTTCTGTTTCTATAATGGAATCATGGGCTTGTGAAGAGGTGCCCTGTTATGCTGGCGCTATGCCAGCCACAGTTGGAGGTCCCTGCCAGATGCTTCCAGGTGTGATCGGGACGAGGAGGAAAGTAACACCCTTTCCCCCCACCCTGGGTTACGTGTTATTTTTAAAGTGTGTTTTGGGGCTTGGTTTTTTGATTTGACATTTCGTTGGGTTTTTATTTTTAAATTTCCTGCATGCTCGTTCTCTCGCGAGAACGGGAGGGATTTGCTTTATGGGACGTGAATGCAGCTTTACGACAGCTGCATTCACTCCCAGACAGTCAAGGGGAGGGGGAGCAGTTCTTATAGCAGCATAAGGTAGGTGTCTGAATTTTTTTTTCTTTAAAATGGAACGGAGAAAGGAGTGGGGTGGGGTGGGTCAGGAGGGGGTGGCGAGACAGGGATACTATGAGATGGTTCATCTGATCATCTCCTTACTTGAGTATTTATTTTGGGGGATCCCCAAAGGCCCTTCTCTTGATCTTGCAGGGATCCCAACTTGGTATTAGGGGGTCCCTGGTTTACCTGTAACCACATGAGTGGCTAACTTAGGAGATTTTCAGACAGGCAAAAATCGCTCTTTGCCGCGCGAGCAGCCTCCCGAAACTGCTGCGCGGCAAGGGTCTTCTTCGGACGATGCTGTGCCTCTGGCGAAACCGTCCGTGTCACTTCCGTGAAGCTTGGGACGGCTCCGCGTCATATTTCAAGCACGGAGGCTGCCCGTGCTTGAAATATGACGCGGAGCCGTCCCAAGCTTCACGGAAGTGACACGGACGGTTTCGCCAGAGGCACAGCATCGTCCGAAGAAGACCCTTGCCGCGTAGCAGTTTCGGGAGGCTGCTCGCGCGGCAAAGAGCGATTTTTGCCTGTCTGAAAATCTCCTTAGCCAAATTATTAAATATAGCCAATTATATGATATTCCAAGATGAGGGCTATCAGGGTAGGCAACAACAGCACACAGCAACAAGGAAGAGCTCACCAATAAGTTTTCTTTGGTCCCAGATCCTAGATTCTGTTGATCTTAATCTTGGAGAACAACTACAAAATCACAGGAAACTGAGAAGTAGCACAGGGCTTGTCTGAGTGGCCTAGTTCTAATTTTTGTCCTGTGTAATCTAAAGAAGGCAAGAGAAATGGTCCAAGATAAGATGAGTGGAGGATGGTGTGCGCTGTGCTTGCCCCATAATAAACTGATCATTTTAATAACAACTCTACTAGCTCAAGCCAAAGGCCTATCTAGTCTAGCATTCTGTTCCTACAAAGGCCAACAAGGTTTCAATGGGAAGTGGACAGGCAGGACATGATGAAGACGGTTCTCTCCTGCTATTGTTTCCCAGAAGCTGGGGAATACTAACCCTGATATTGGGAGTAATATAGAGGGCCCGTCTATATGAGGCCAAAACAAAAAAATGGATTGTTCTGCAGTAATGGCAAATTGCAGCAGCTGTGATATGTCTTAATGGTTTTTTGGCCCCCAAAAGCTTTGCATGCATGCCAGTCAAGATAACAGCCACAAGTGAATTTTAACTTACCTGAATTTGCCACCACTTAAAAAAAAGTATTTCCTATAGGCAATAGAGTGATATTCCACCTTTATTAAATAGAAAAAAAACACCCCATTTTATCGCCTTAGCGCTTGGCTCCAGGCATTTGCCTTGTTAGCATGCCCCGCCCCCTGGGCTCGTCTGGCCAATCAGCTTCTGCTCATACGGGAAAGTGATTCAAAGCAAATCACTTGTCCCAACAAGCAGGAATGTGCATTTCCCTCACTGTTTTTTTTTTTTTTAACTCCAGGAAAAGCTGTGAAGGCTTTTCCTTCAGAGTTTCTGACTTTCTGGCCCCCCTCCTTCTGAATACGGCATAACGTTGCAGGATCCCATTAAGACAGGTAGGGTTCTCCTCACATTCTGTGAGGAGTATTTTCACCATTTAGATAGCTCCAGAGTCATCTTAAGTAGTAGGCATTGGTAAACGAAGGTGGTAGCCATCTCCACATTTTGAGTAAGTCAGTTCCATGATTTAGCATTGCACAGTGTGAACAAATATTTCCTTTTATTTGTCCAAACATACCATCAGATGCATGGGATGACTCCATGTCTGGGAAAGCAGCCCAAAATGCCAGCAGGATAAACAAGGTCTGGGAACAAAGTGAAGCCCCAGTGATAGCAAAGTTAATTAGGGAGAGCCAGATAAGGTTTGGAACAAGCAAGGTTCCATTTCTTGAAGAAGCAGCAATACAGGCAAGAAGGCACACAGAGAAGAGTCTAGAATACAGTCCAAAGGTCAAGGCTTACAGAAGGCAGCATAGTCAAGACGTAGGTCCATGGGTCAGCAGGATCAGGCAACAGTGTAGTCAGGAAAAGTCCAAGGTCAAGGCAGCAAAGATTAAGGCAACGAAGTCAGCAGGAAGCTTTCTCCAGGAAGATCAGTTGATCTCTGACAAAGCCTCCATCAGCTCTCCCAGCATATATAAAGTAATTAAGGCTTTGTCAGGTGTTTCTTAACGAGCAGTTTTTTCTCATAAAGTCTCAGAGACTTCCTTTGAGCTTCCTTTTGAGCTTGCTGCTGGGTATACAATGGTGGAGGTAAGTCTCTCTCCTCTTCTTTGTCCTTATCCGAATGGGCAGGACTCTCTGCTGGGACTAATGCCAACCCACTTGGACCAGGCTCTTCCTCTGCTCAAGCCTCTAGGTTGGCAGGGTTCCCTGCTGGCACAGGTGTAGATAAACCTGTGCCAGGGTCCCTAGGGCCATTCCCTGCCATGTCCTCCTCCTCCTCTGACTGTATAGCCTCATCAGGCTCACAGGGCACGACACTCCAGCACTGTGAGAGAGACACTTCTTCACTCTTTTCTAGTGCTGGGAAGCTAGGTGTTATATGTATAAAACACACAGATTTGCACGATGGAAAAATTATCTTGCTATTGAATTGACCACAAATATATTTGTCCAATAGTGAGACCCTTGCTGAAAAAGGCTAATTAAAATGAAATTGTAAATGAGAAAATTAATTTTTAGGATTAATATAGTGTTCTTCAAGTATGTGCAAATGAAATGTTAGCAGCCAGAAACTGGGAGGTAGTGTGATCTTTCAAACTAATCTGATCTCATATGAAGCATTCAGCCCTTTTTCTGCTGACCCTGTGGCGCTAGTGAGGGCCTAATTCCTTACTCCCAACTCCAGGCAGTCTTGGATGATACAAGTTATCTAGACCCATTTCAAACTAGCTTCAGAGCAGGATATGGAGTTGAGACCGCTATGATTGTCTTAGTGGATTATCTTTGCCTGAGCTTTGACAGGGAGAGTGTGTCCCTGCTGGCGTTTCTGGGTCTCTCAGCAGCATTCAATATCATCAACCATGGTATCCTTCTGGAACGCTTGGGAGATTAGGGAATTGGAGGCACTGTGCTTCAGTGGTTCCATCCCTACCTCTCAGGCAGGTTCCAGAGGAAGGAACTCTTTTATGGCATACCACAAGGTGCCATTCTGTCCCCAACGCTATTCACAATATCTACATGAAACCACCAGGAGAGATCATTGAGAGGCATGGGACAGTGTGCTATCAATTTGCTGACAACACCCAAATATATTTTTCCATGCCTTCAAAAACAGCCTCAGATAAGGATAGTGTGTCTCCTCTGAATGAATGCCTGGAGGAGGTAATGGGCTGGATGAGGAAAAACAAACTGAAGCTGAATCCAGACAAGACGGAGGTGCTTACTGTCAAGGGGTCCTAACCTGGGTTTGGAGGTGTGTCAACTAGTTCTGGATGGGGTTACACTCCCCCTGAAAGACTTTGCTCACAGTCTAGGTATGGTTCTGGATCCATCGCTCCAAATGACAGCTCAGATAGATGCAACGGCCAGGAATGCTTACTACTAGCTTTGGCCGTTATGCCAGCTGTAGAGGACCGAAAGGTGTTAGTGCACGTGCTGCTAACCTTAAGGGTGGACTTTTGCAATGCACTCTGCATTGGGCTACATCTGTACCAAGTTCAGAAACTTCAATTGGTTCAAAACATGGCAGCCAGATTAGTCATTGGTACATCCAGGAGTGACCATATCACACCAATACTAAAATTATTCCACTGGCTGCCAATTAGTTTCTGGGCAAGGTACAAATTGTTGGTTATTATCTTTAAAGCCCTACACAGTTTGGGTCCAGGTTGCCTACAAGTTCTCCTTCTCCTGTCTAATCCGCCCCAGCCAGCAGTAGAGACTTTATCAGACCACCCTCCATTAATGTTTCTTTCCCACCATATTTTTATGCATAATTGTCCAGGCAAAAGAACCCTTCTATCAAACCTTATCTTCTCTAGCGTGAAAAGGCAGCCCCAGTATTGATGGAGCATGAACAGAGCTCTGTTTACTTGCATGTTTGTGATCTCGCTGATTCTCGTGAGAAGACGTGAGTGTGGTAAATTTATAAAATACACCAAAAGAAAGCCAAAAAATGTACACACAAGCACAGAAACACACTTTAAAACTTAAAAGTAAACCAGGGAGGTTCATAAAAAGAGCATCCCCTACCTGGCTTTCATGTTCTCACCCGGATGTGTTCTGCCCATTGACACTGAAATCACAAATGCCAGCAATACCAGCAAACAAGCACCACGAGAGATCTATTAATGGCTTGGCCCATCAATAAAAAAAAGCACCTTATTTTCAAGACAGAGGAGATTATCAGACCGGGAAAACATCCCAGGATAGGGATGACAGGATACCGCTAAAAGGCTTACCTTCTACACAACGTCATCCCTGTCCTGTGGTGCTCCCATTTCTGCTCCTGTCCCCCCCTCCGCTTCCTCTTATTCATGGGAAAATCCATGAATAAGAAGCCCGTTCCATTATAGTAACAGAATGACAAGTGAGTGAAAAGATGACCAGTTATGCTGGCTCAATGCTAGCATCATGACAGCACTGGGAGGTCTGTGCTAGAACATGTCCGGGTACAATTGGGACAGCCAGGTAAGTGTCACCCTTTTCCCTCCTCCCCGGGTTACTTGGGGTTTGTAATTTGTGTTTTGGGGCTTGGTTTTTTATTTTGATGTTTCTGTGATTTTTTTATTATTAAATTTCCCATGTGATTGTTCTTTCATAAGAATGAACGGGATTTTGTTACCACGAAGTGAATGCAGCTTGCTGAGAGCCCCATTGCCTCCTGGGATGCTAGAGGGGAGGGGGAGCAGTTTTCATTCCGCAATCAGGTAAGTGTGTGAAAAAAATTTAAAAACTGTTACAGGGACAGGAGTGAGGTGGGAGTGGGTCAGGTGAGGGGGGGGTACCGGGACATAAATGGTTTACAAGGGCCCATTGTGAAACGACAACATTGTCTAGTATGCGTGCCCTTTCACGTTCGTTAGGCATTGTTATGACACTATACTTGCTGCATCTGATAAAATCCTAGGTTGGCAACAGTCTCCCAGAGGAGTTTTTCTTCAGCCTCCCCCTAGACCCTGGAATGGCCTGCTGGGAGAGATATGACAGCTGAATACGCTGTCTGAATTTAAAGCAGCATTAAAGACCAGTCTCTTCTTGGCAGGCCTATCCAGATGATTTTAAATTGTGAATTTTAAACTGTGTGAAGTCGAAGGCTTTCATGGCTGGTGTCCATAAGTTTTTTGTGTTTTTTTTCTGGGTTGTGAGGCCGTGTTCTAGAAGAGTTTATTCCTGATTATTCCTGACGTTTCACCTGCATCTGTGGCTGGCATCTTCAGAGAATGGTGGTGTGTGGATGTGTGGGTCCCTGTTGAAGAGGATTACTATGTAAATTTTTGTATTCAGTTGTTGGATGTTTTTGAATGTTTTTAAGTTGTTGGATGTTTTTAAGGTGGGAGGATATGCAAGGGAGATTAGTGTCTATTGAGCTCATGGTCCATTGTCTGCTGGGAACTCCCCTGCCCCTGGGTGAAGTTCAACAGGGGCTTCAACAGGGACTCACAGTATATAAACCCCACACACCCACATACCACCATTCTCTGAAGATGCCAACCACAGATGCAGGCAAAATGTCAGGAATAAACTCTTCTAGAACATGGCCTCACAACCTGGAAAAAACCCACAAAAAACTTTAAACTGTGTATTTATTGTTTTAAAATGTCTCATTGTTTAAAATGTATTGTTTTAAAATCTGTTTATTTTAATTGGTATGTTCTAACTGATGTGTGTTTTTCAACTAACATTATGTTTATATGTTAATTTGTTGTTCCCCACATTGATCAACAGGGAGAGGCAGGTAAGAAATCATCATCATCATCATCATCATCATCATCTCTGTGGTCCAAGTCACCCCTCTAAAGAAATTAAAGAAATTAAAAGAACTCATCACCTCCACCCCTGTACTCTGGAATGGTAAAGACTATCCCTCCTCTATCCTTCAAATTCCAGTATGGAATTACTTCCCCCTTTCAGAGATCATCCAATATAGTAACATCACAGCCTATGGAGATTAACAAACGGGGACCAAAAAAGTGTCCCCATCTCGCTATACTATATCCCACCCCGCTCCTGTCCCCATCCCTGGCACGATAACCCCCCGTTTTGCACTTATCTTGTTCACATGACTGCCCCCTCCTCTCAGCAGCCAGGAGTGAATGGAGCTTGAGCAGAGCCCCATTCACTTCCTGATTTGAATTCCCAGCCGTTCTCGCGAGAGAATGAGCACGTGGGAAATTCAAAAATAAAAAGGAGAGTAAAGATTCAAAAGTGACAGTAACCACCAAAAAAAAAAAAAAAACAGTTAAAAAATACAAGTAACCCGGGGAGGGGGGGAAGAGTGTCACTTACCTAGATGTCCTGATCGCACCTGGAAGGGTTTGGCAGGGACCTTCCATCGCAGCTGGCATCACACTAGCATAACAGGGCTTCTTTTCGCACACTCGTGATTCCATGACAGGAACAGAATGGATGATCTATTGACGGCTTAAGCCATCAATAAAAAGAAATACGGCCGGAATGGAAGCAGCACATGATAAGGACGACGTTGTCTGAAACGTTTGCCCTTTGGCGATCTCCTGGCATTCCTGGAACGCCATTTTAAGGGTGTCTGATAATTCCTATGTATCTGGCTGTGCACAAGAACAGGTGTTCTATACATCTGTGTAGAACAGATAATTGGTGCTGGGTAGAATAACATTTGAAAGGAAATATGGGTTCAAAAGGTGGATGAAACACTGGATTAAGGAGATTATCACACGGGTAAAATATCCCAGAACAGGGACGACAGAAGATCGCTAAAAGGCTTACCTTTTACACAATGTCAATGTTGTCCCTGTGAGAATGGCCAGGATTTGAGTTCCCGGTTGTAAAAGCAGCCTTGCGACAGCTGCATTTATGACTGAGCAGGGAAGGGAGGGGGGCCCATTCCTGTCGCGGAATAAAGGTAAGTGTATGAAACTTTTTCCTTTATGCCGCACCAGGAATGGGAGAGGGGCAGCTGGGGGGTAGTGGGACAGAAACGGACCCAAAGGGTCCTCTGATAATCTCCTAAATCTCTGGTGAGAAAGCCAATAATGCAACACGTTGAATATTTTTATTAGATGTTTGACCATTTCACCTTTGATTTTTTCAAGAAAGAATTCTTGGCCATTGCCGTCTGGGCCCCAAAACTTGTTTGTTTTGAATATGTCAAGTTTGCCGTAGTACCTCATCCCATGCCATTTCTATTTCAATTAGTTATTCAGATGCTTCCCAGCATCATCTCCTGCTGGGAAGCATCATCTCCTCAGATGCCAAGATTGACAGGGAGATCGATCACAGATTAGCAAAGGCACATAGTGCATTTGGAAGACTTTACAAAAGAGTCTGGAGTAATAAACACCTGAGGCGAAACACAAAAATCAGTGTGTATAGAGCCATTGTAGTGTCTATTCTCCTTTATGGATCTGAAACATGGGTCACCTATCGCCATCACTTACGACTCCTTGAACGCTTCCACCAGTGCTGTTTACGCACAATCCTAAATATACACTGGACTGACTATGTGATTGCATAGCTGTCCTTGAGCAAACAGGGATCACCAGCATTGAGGCCATGATATTGAGAACACAGCTGTGCTGGGCAGGGCACATTTCTAGGATGGAGAACCATCGCCTCCCCAAAATAGTACTCTATGGTGAACTCGCCATGGGTCAGCGTAAGAGGGGCGCTCCAAAAAAGCGATACAAGGACTCCCTGAAACAACATCTCAGGCTTGGCCAAATTGATCACCAACAATGGTCCACCCTGGCCTCACGTTGGGAGGCATGGAGACGCACTATCCACAATGCTGCAGCCGTATTTGAGAACTCACGCCGAACAAGTCTTGAACAGAAACGGCAACACAAAAAGAATCACAACCCGGTAACATCACCCGAGGAAACCTTCTGCTGTGCTTTCTGCAACCAGACTTGTCTATCTCGGATTGGCCTTTTTAGTCATCAGTGCGCTTGCAGAAAACACGGGATGAGTCCTTCCTGAATCTTCGTTTGTGAAGAAAAGCCAGAGAGAGTTATTCAGAACTCTCCCCAAGTACTCCCCAAGAGGGGTGAGGTTAGGCATGGACATCTCTCCAACAACTTCCCCAACAAAGAGCAATACGAACAACTCCAGTCAAATGTAAATTCTCTGCAATACATCTTAATCATAGTCCAAACACTGATTCCTGAATTGTTTCCTGTTTTCAATTCTGTGTCCAGTTCTGGGCACCACAATTCAAAAAGGATATTGACAAATTGGAGCGTGTCCAGAGGAGGGTGACTAAAATGGTGAAAGGTCTGGAAATCATGCCTTATGAGGAGAGACTTAGGGAGCTGCGTATCTTTAGCCTGGAAAAAAGATGGTTAAGAGGCGATATGATAGCCCTGTTTAAGTATTTGAAGGGGTGTCACACTGAGGATGGAGCAGGCTTGTTTTCTGCTGCTCCAGAGACTAGAACACAGAACAATGGATGCAAGCTCCAGGAACAGAGATTCCACCTCAACATTAGGAGGAGCTTTTTGACAGTAAGAGCTGTTCAGCAGTGGAAAACACTCCTTTGGAGCGTGGTGGGGTCTCCTTCCTTGGAGGTCTTTAAACAGAGGCTGAATGGCCATCTGTCAGGGATGCTTTGATTGTGTATTCTTGCATGGCAGGGGGTTGGACTGGATGGCCCTCGTGGTCTCTTCCAACTCTACAATTCTATGATTCTATGATTCTAAAATATTTATGAACAGTTGCAACCTATGTGCTCTAAAGCAGTTTTACCCTACTGTTTAACATAGTAAGTACCACTGTAGTTGTACTTTTATACAACTGCCAAATTTTATTCCCAGGAGAGTGTACTATATTTCAGATTTCAGAGAAGCAGTACAATGATCTGATTTCTTGGGGTTGATCATACAACTGATCTTTAACGTGCCATTTTATTAGGCGACTGTAATTAGCCATGTGGCAACAAAAAGCTTTAAGCCTCATAAACAGTTTTAGAGTGAACAAAGCCTTGAATCCACAATTTTTCATCCAAATTTGTAACATCTGTTTTGACAAGGGCAAAGGATAGGGGCATCAGAGTGGGGAAGGAGGCGGATACAAGAAGTTTATATAAGCAGTGGTGTTGCTTGCTCTCACATTTTCACCTCAGAGGCACACCGGGTCTGAGATTACTGCCAAAGGCCTCATTTGGGACTGATAAGAAGGGTGCCTATCCTAGCATCAGCTCAATATCAAAGAAACTGATATCCTGCTGAGATGTGATTTTTCAAGCTGTTGGAGCAGAGACTAGCAAAGTTGGTTCTCATGTAGCTGGGTGGGTTTCTTTGCTGCTTTACAGACACTGAGACTGTCATAACAAAGTGCTGATCAAATTATTCTGCAAATACAGTGCTGGGCAATTCAGTTATAACAGAAGATAAGCACCTTGCAAGGAATACAGTGTATGTTGGTTACATTTGACCGAAGAATGAGTTGTCTCAGACTCAGCAATACCGCCACATAAACCAATTCCAAGATGATACCTCAGAGCTTGTATCTGAGGCAAGTCTGGAATCCATATCACTTTATACCGAGCCTTTACCTCTGTGCCAAGCTTGCGCCTGAAATTATAGAAAGTACTAAACACACTTATCCACTGTAGCTTATGTTCCTAACAGAGTAATTATGTAGATCTAATTTCCAGCTGTCATGCTAAGTGATCATAAATATTAAGAAATAAGGTGTCTCTTTGAGATGTTTTGGTCATTGCACAACTGAAAAGACTAGAGCTCAAAGAAATTGACTTATACCTTAGGAAAATGTTTCATAGTCCTGTTTCCTGCCCCCTTCTTCTATAAGTTCTACATGTTCCTTCTGAAAATTCTAAGAACAGTCTCAACGTCCATGTACTCTGCATGATATATGAGAGGACAGAGAGATTGTTGGATACCGAGCATGCTTGACGGCAGCAAAGGGTGATACATTCAATAAAATGCTTGAATTACTAGAAGTACAAAGCGGCCTGACCCCTTTATCTTTTATGACATTGCCACAACTTGACCTACTTTAAAAAAAAAAGGCTATGGAAGAGACCTGATCTGACTGAAACTAGGAGAGGGAGTCCATGATGGGGCTTTTAAACCTGGCCCCACATCCCATAGAAGGCAGCCAGTTGGCCATGTTTTAAACCAGGAGTTGAAAACACCAGGGTGGGGCTAGTGAATCATGGCACTTTTTTTTTTTTTTAGCAAAAAGTGTATTTTTTTAGGAAAAAAAAATCTTGTTTCACACAAAAGATTAAGGTCCAGGAAGCCCCAATAACCTCAAAAAATGACTTTGGGGCATATGCAGCCCACTTTACCTATGTATGATATAGGAAAAAGAAAAATTATCCAGAGCAGCATTAGATTAGAGGCAAAACCCACAAAAGATCTTTGTGGCACTTTACACATTCATAGAATCATAGAACTGTAGAATTGGAGGAGACCACGAGGGCCATCCAGTCCAACCCCCTGCCACGCAGGAAATCACGATCAAAGCATCCCTGACAGATGGCCATCCAGCCTCTGTTTAAAGACCTCCAAGGAAGGTTCCCTTCATCTACCAAGCTGGTAATTTTATCAAAAAAAGAGATCAGATTAGTCTGGCATGACTTGTTTCTCTGAAACCCATGTTGACTTTTTGTGATTATGGCATTGCCTTCTAAATGTTCACAGACTCTCTGTTTAATGATCTGCTCTAGAATCTTCCCTGGTATTGATGTCAGACTAACTGGACAATAATTGTTGGGATCCTCTTTTTTCCCCTTTTGAAGATGGGGACAATGTTTGCTCTCCTCCAGTCTGCTGGGACTTCTCCTGTTCTCCAGGAGTTCTCAAAGATTATTGCCAATGGCTCTGAGATTACATTTGCCAGCTCTTTTAATACTCTTGAATGTAGTTCATCTGGTCCTGGAGATTTAAATTCATTTAGATTAAGAAGGTATTCCTGTACTACCTCTTTGCTTATTCTGTGCTGGATTTCCCCTATTGTGTCCTTTGTTCCATTATCCTCTGGTCACCCTTTTCCTTTTCTGAAAACACTGAGGCAAAGAAGGTGTTGAGTAATTCTGCCTTTTCTCTGTCCCCTGTTAGCATTTTGCCATCTTCTCCGCATAGTGGCCCTACCATTTCCTTCTTCCTCCTTTTGCTGTGGACATAACAAAAAAAAACCCTTTTTATTGTTCTTAACCTCTCTAGCAAGCCTGAGCTCATTCTGCGCTTTAGCTTTTCTGACTTTACTCCTACACATGTTCGCTATCTGTTTGAATTCTTCTTTGGTGATTTCCCCCTTTTTTCATTTCCTATACATGTTCTGTTTAAAACGTAGCTCCATTGAAAGTTCTTTAGTCATCCATCCTGGTTTCTTGAGATGCCTCCCATTTTTCTTCCTCAATGGTACTGTTTGAAATTGTGCCTTCAGTATCTCCCTTTTGAGAAAGTCCCATCCCGTCTTGAGGTCTCTTCTCTTTTAGTATTCCTGACCATGGGTTCACCCCCAGTGTTTCCCTGAGTTTATTGAAATCAGCTCTCCTAAAGTCGAGAACGTGTGTCTGACTATGCCTGGCTTCTCCTTTCCATTGTATAACAAACTCCAGGAGAACATGATCACTCTCACCTAAGGATCCCACCACTTGCACCCCATTAACCAGGTCATCCCTGTTGGTTAGGATCAGATCTAAAATAGCTGACCCCCTTGTTGCCTCTTCCACCTTTTGGACCATGAAATTGTCTTCCAGGCAAGTAATGAATTTGCTAGACCTTGAAGTTTTGGTACATTTAGATTTCCAGCAAATATCAGGATAGTGAAGTCACCCATCACTACTACATCTCTCCTTTCTTTTGTTTATAAGAAAAAATATGGAGTTGAGAGCTGACTTGAAAAGTCTTGTACAAGGCAAAAAACAAAGGAAACTGTCAAAAACTAATTGCTAGATGAAATAAATGAATTAGGATGAATTTTTAAAATCTCACTTTGTTGTTGTGGTTAACTGCCATCGAGTTGACTTCAACTCATGGCAACCCCATGAATCAGACATCTCCAAGACCCTCTGTCTTCTACTGCCCTGCTCAGGTCTTGCAGGTTCAGCCTCTTGGCCTCTCTGCTCGAGTCCCTCCATCTAATGTATGGTCTTCCTTCCTTTCTTTTTCCCTCCACCTTTCCTAGTATTATTCACTTTTCCAGTGAGCCATGTCTTCTCATGATGGGACCAAAGTACAACAGCCTCAGTTTAGTTATCTTGGCTTCTAACGAGAGCTCTGGCTTGATCTATTCTAAGACCCATTTGTTTA
This sequence comes from Gambelia wislizenii, assembly GCA_030847615.1. Lineage (NCBI taxonomy): Eukaryota > Metazoa > Chordata > Lepidosauria > Squamata > Crotaphytidae > Gambelia > Gambelia wislizenii. Next base: position 189,484,561 of record JAUMIR010000002.1, on the reverse strand, counting down.
TCTTTTTGGTCATCCATGGTATCCTTGGTACTCTTCTCCAACACTACATTTTGAATTAGTTAATTCTGTTTCTATCAGCTTTCTTCACTGTACAGCTCTAACATCCATACATGGTGATGGGAAAGACGAGGACCTGAATGAGCCTGACTTTAGAGCTCAGTGTTATATCTTTGCATTTTATTATCTTGTCTAGTTCTTTCATAGCTGCCTACCAAGTCCTAGTCTTTCTCTGATTTCATGGCTGCAGTCTCCACTCTAGTGTATGATTGAGCCAAGAAATAGGAAATCTTTCACTATTTGAATTTCCTCCTTGTGTATTCTGAATTTATATAAATCCTCTGTGGCCATTATTTTTGTTTTCTTTGGACTTTATAAGACTATTGTCTAAAAACGGTGTAATTCTGTGAATGAGGAAAGCGATAACATAGGAGATTATCAGACAGGAAAGCAAAAAGTGTTTCTGTCCCACAATCTCCAGACCTGTCCCTGTTCCAGCACAATAACTGTCCCAATCACACTTACCTTCTCTTGTGTCCAAAGGCAGCCCAGGCATGAATGGAGCTCTAATGGAGCTCTAACTGAACTCCATTCACTTCCTGGATTGAAATCTCGCCTGTTCTCGTGAGAAGACGCAAGCACAGGAAATTCAAAAAGAAAAAGAAAAAAGTTTACACAAGCACATAACCACACTAAAAAATAACAAGTAATCTGGGAAGGTTCATAAAAAGAGGGCAGCCTACTTTGCTTTCATGATCCCACCTGGAAGTGTTCTGGCAGGACAATGGTCCAAGGTTTAAAACGCCGGCAAAGCCAGCACAGAAACAGAATGGGGGATCTATTCATGATTCAGCCTGTCAATTAAATAGAACACCATAGTAATGCCAGCGGAACACAAAAGAATGATGTCATCTGATATTGGAGTCCTTTTGTGTTCCACTGGCATTATTATGGCACCACATTAGCTGTGTTTGATAATCTCCATGGTGGCATTATTACACTTATTATTGCACGTACAAAAGAACTGACATGGAATTATTGCATGACCACCACTAGCACTTTAGGAACAGGGGTTTACTTCTGTGATTTAGCATGGGTGAGATTTCAGCAGTTCTTGCGAGAAGACGAGAACATGCTTAAAAACACCAAAAAAAACACACACCTTAATTTGCAAAGTAAATGAACACAAAAACACTTAAACACCTAAAATAGTGCAAAGAAACTAGGACTATTCATAAAACAGTGTTCCATGGACAGTTTTCACATTCTCACCTGGAAGTTTTTTCACCTGGAACAGGGAGGAGAGAAAGAGGTTGAATAAAGTGATATTTAAAGTTATTGATGGCTTGTCCTGTCAATTAAAAGCAATGCCTTATTTGTGGCTGGAACACAGTTTGACCACACAAACACAACAATGTGGTGTAATAGCAGGACCTGTTTGTGCTACCATGACATTGTAATCATGTGATTTTACCATGTCTGACAAAGTCCTTAATATTCAGTGTTAAGCTGCTTTTGCACGTTCCTCTTTGACTTTCTTTAGTAGTTGCTCCAAGTCTGCTGTTTTCAGCTAGTATTGTGGTGTCATCTGCATATCTTATATTGTTAATAGTCCTTCTCACTTAACCAATATGAATTGGCTAAACTTATATTACAATAAATAAAAACTGAAAAATAAACATATTTATACAAAAATGTTTAAATTACGTTTCATGAGAATGAAAAAAAACCCCACCTTCTTAACAGACCGGTATTCCCATGAAACACTATGCTCAATGGGACTTGGTTCTGATTTGTACAGTGGTTCTTTATAAGGTTAACATGGCAGTTTGATCATGCTCCTCCATGCCCAGCAATTAATTCCAAATTAATGGTGAAGACTCCAAAGATGTAAAAGTCCAAAGAAAGTTGTTGCTATATCTGACATTATCAAGAAATCTTTGGAGCATCTATTCTTGCAGCTGCAGATGCCATGTATGTAGCTTGAGTCCTTACAAAAAAATATATGTGACAGGTTTCTCCTGTGAACCACATCCATATGCTGTGGAACTTGCTAAATACCGGGATGGCTTTTATAAAAACTGAGAATATTTACTCCTGGGATTTTATCAGATCACCCCATGTTACTGTTCTTTTGCTGGCATAAACTGTGGTGTTTTTATGCTGGCAAAAGAACCCACCACCACCTCACTTACCTTAAGCAGTGTCAATGAGGCTTCCTTGGCAGTAACGGAGTACAAACGGAGCTTCGTTTACTTCTGGGATTGAAATCTTGCTGATCCTCTCAGAAGATGCTAGCATGGGAAATTTTAAAAATAAAGCAAAAACACACACACACAAAGTAGAGCAATGCACAAAAACACACATTTAAAGTCCCAAGTACACAGGGGGAGGTGTCATAAAAGGAGCATCCTCTACCTGGCTGTTGCAATCTCACCCAGAAGTGCTTCCCCGTTGACGCTGCATTCACGTGAGTTCAATAGCACAAGGTTTCAAACTCCAGAAATGCAGGCAACAAAGTGGAGCAGGAGATCTATTGATGGCTTGGCCCGTCAATAAAAAAGAATGGGTTTTAGACTTTACATGATCGTGAAAGGACAACGTCATCTGGTATGCACAACTTTTTGCAATCATTAGGCATCCTTATGACACCATTTTTGCTGCATCTGAAAAAGTCCCTACTAGAAAGTTTGCCAATTAAAATAAAAAATACTGCTGAGGCAGTCATTATGGCAGAAGTAGGCATCTTAGTGGCCTCCAGACGATAGATCCCATAACCTCTGATCACTACCCACGCTGACTGAGGCATCTGGAGGGCACCAGCTTGTTTAGCCCTGAACTAAAGTCTATTGACATTGACATTCACAAAGACAAGGATAATCACAAAGAGAGATGGTTGATGTTGATCAGGAATTTAACTCAACAAGAAAGATGGCAGCTCGTCTATACAAGACACTAAAATGTGTATTGATGTGCAATAACACCAATTTACAGCAGCTTTCATTTGTGTCCATGGATTTTTTTCCAAGATAGCAGGCATGCAAAGCCATCTGCGTTTGATGTTCAAATGGGCATGCCTGCAAATGAAGCTGGCATGTATGTGTGAATTATTTGTGTTTTTATTCTCCCCAGTGTCCACTACATTACAGTATTTTATTAAAAACAAAAAACAAAAAATCCAAGGTGCAGAAGTGTGACCTTCCACTTAAATAAGCAGGACCAAAAAGGGCTGTTTTGTTGCATTAATGCACAAGGCGCTGCCTTGGCTTCAAGCTCCCCCCCCCCGCCCCACCATGCACGTCTGACCAATCAGCTTTCCATTTCCATTCTAATTGGGAAAGTGTGACAATGTGAATCAGTTGTCCCAACAAGCAGGAATGCACATTTCCATCACATTTTTTAAAGAAAAGTTTGGGAAAAGTGGCGAATGCTTTTCCCGTGGAGTATATGTCATTTATGGCCTCCTTGCTTCCGAATACATAAAAATGATGCAGGATTCCTTTGGGACAAAAGGTATTCTCCTCAGATTCTATGAGGAGTATTTTCACCATCTAGACAACCCCCCAGTCTAGACAATTGTTCATTAAGTATACAGCCAGAGATGGAACAATGCATTTGATTTTACTCTATTAATGTACTTGACGAAGTGCACATGTATGCATCACTACTGTACTGGCTGAATCCAGCTGAGGTCTAAAATGTAAGGTATGCAATTGTATGATATGTTATGTTTAAAATTAGTGACCCATGGAATATTATTATTTAGGATTTAAATAATAGCAAAACAATATAAACAGCAATATTTAATAAAATAGAACATGAATGGTGTACCATTTGCATTCTTCTTGAAAAGAACTGTGTGGATCCCTTCAGCTTGTCTAAGCAGGTTTTGTTCTTCGAATGGTTTTTTGAAATAAGGTGAGATCATAGGGAATGTCCATGATGGTGGAGTATGTGCCCCCTGAGAGAGTAGACAGAGCACTAGTTCATTTGCTATGGAACATAACTAGAACTGAAACCTGGGCCTGCAGTCTGAAGGAGCTCCTCCAATGGCTTAGAATCACTTCAAACTTTATGTTGGACACATATTCTGACATACCCTTTGGACTTCCACCAGGAAGATATGGCTAATACAGACTCCCTACCTCACCTCTGTCCTCAAGTGTTTAGCACTATATGTTGTTCCCTCACACATTATTGATTTTCTGCAGGAAATGCTGGCATTTACTAAATCTTTCTGACAAGACCAGTCCCTTAGAATGGGAATCACATTCTCTGCATGTTCAAATATGCAGACTATCAAGATTTTAGCTTGCTTCATGACATCTTTACTCCATTACCCTAACAACTGACATAGATAGACCACCAGTTTTTCTCACCCCACAGAACAGAAACAGCCAGATAAGCTTTGGAGACTCAGTGTCATGAGATGAAAGATTGTCAGATCATAGTGAGACCTGAGAGGATGCAGCAGTTGCACGGGAAGCAAAGTTGTGACCTTTAGAAGAACAGCACAATTTTCCATTCCAAGCAGCTGGAACAGGATTTATCCCCCTATCCCGAGAGTTCAATTTAATTTAAGCACTTAGCTAGAGAAACTCAGACTGTCTCCACACTTTCTCTTGAAATTAAGTCTGGAGACTACATTTACAACTCTATAGTAATTCACCCTGCCCTGCCCACCTCCTTTGACCTTTTCATAGAATCATAGAATCATAGAGTTGGAAGAGACATCAAGGGTCATCCAGTCCAACCCCCTGCTATGCAGGAATACACAATCAAATCATTCCCGACAGATGGCCATCTAGCCTCTGCTTAAAAACCTCCAAAGGAGACTCCACTACACTACGAGGCAGTGTATTCCACTTCTGAACAGCTCTTATTGAAGAACCCATCATTAACAAGTTTCTTGGTTAGAAGCAATTTTGCAATGATAGTTGATGCTGCCTCTCTGTCTCGGGGGCTGACTTCTCTATCTTGCACTGCTTGTACTGTGGACTGTTTATAGTATATAGACTCTACAGTTTCTCATACAAACAAAAGGTACCTCTTCAAAGGGCAAGTGTTTCAGAAACCTGATATAGAGTTCCTATTATTTCCACTTTGAAGCAATGTACATTTCTAGTTAGATAGTAATATTTTCCAGATTTCAACTTTGGTTAGGCACTAAAATCAAAGCAAGGAGAAATTTAATCATCATCATTACCTACACTATCCTTGTAAATACACAGATTACCTTCGCTGGTTTTCATTAATTTATCCAAAGTGCAGTCTTCCTTTCTCCCCCCTTATACTTTATTACATTAAGGGCTTTATCAGGCATACTAAATATAGCATCATAACAACGCCACATAAACGCAAAAGGGCGCACGTACCACACGACGTCACCTTTTCATGTTTCTGTGCCTGCCAAAACCCGTACTTTTTAATTGATGGCTGAAGCCATCAATTGATCCCCCGTAGCACTTTAGTGTCAGCATTGCCAGCATGTGAAACCTCACACCATTGTACTCCTGTGAATGCAGCATGAATGGCTGGTTCAGTGTGAACACTTCTGGGTGAGATCGCAACATCCACACGCTTTTTATGACCCTCCCCAGGTTACTTGTAAGTTTTAAACTGTGTGCATGTGCTTTGTGTAATTTTTTGTATAATCTTTTGGTTTTGGTTTTTATATTTCCCACATGATACAGCCTTGTGAGACTCCGCAGGATTTTGTACAAGGAAGTGAATGGAGGTCCATTCACTTCCTCTTTCAATGCCAGGGAAGCCTTTTCCGGGATTAGAGGTAAGTGTGGTGGGGGGCATTCTTTTGCTGGCATAAAAATGGATTTTTAAATGCCAGCAAAAGAACATTTTAAGGGGCTCATCTGATAAAGTTCTCAGTTTGTAATTTTTCTCAACCAGCATCCTGGATGCCTTTAACTTTCACACCTGGCAATGCAGTGATAGAAATAGCTTTACTGCTGAATTTCCATCTGTTCTGCAGCTGTTAAAAGCATAAGATAGGGCTGGCTCCAAAATAGCCATAGTTCAACACATGCTTTGCAGGTAGAAAGTCACAGTTCAACCCCTACAACTCCAGGGAGGACTGAGAAAACCTCCTGAATGAATGGAGAGCCAATTAGTGTAGGCAATACTGTAGTTAGATATGGCCTAATTCAGTATAATAAGACAGTTTCCTATGCACAAACAGGGTATGTATTGTGATATGTATCGAATATGGGTCTATAAAAATTTTTAGCTGCCAAATAGAATCCACAGTCCTCCCTGTCTATGGGTTCCTGGATAAAACAAATGATCTAAATCCATTTCAATCAAGCTTCACCTAGCAATGGGTGAAGGACAATTTTAGTCACCTTGGTAGATGATCTACACTGGGAACTGGATGGAAGAGTGTGTCCCTATTGGTTTTGCTGGACCTCTTAGAGCCTTTCAGTACCATTGACCACGGTATTTTACTGGGCCACCTTGCTAGGATTAGATAAGGAGCCATGGTTTTTCAGTGACTCCATTCCTTCCTGGAAGGGTGAGACCAGTGATGCTGGATCTGAATATGGTGACATCTCATTTGGATAACTGCAACACAATCAACATAGGGCTGCCCTTTAAGATGGTTCAGAAACTTCAGCTGGTCCAAAGAATTACACCCAGATTACTGACCAGGACTAGTTACAGGGAGCATGCATATTCCTTGTTACTATAATTCCACAGGCTACAGTCAAAGTACTCATGTGGACAGGGCTTTTAGTAATGGGCTATATTCTCTTTTACGGCTCTGAAACATGGGTCACCTATCGCCAACACTGTTTTCATCAGCGCTGTATATGCACAATCCTAAATATACACTGGACTGACTATGTGATGAGGGTTGCTGTCCTTGAGCAAGCAGGGATCACCAGCACTGAGGCCATGATATTGAGAACACAGCTGTGCTGGGCAGGGCACGTTTCTAGGATGGAGGACCATCACCTCCCAAAAACAGTACTCTACAGTGAACTCGCCATGGGTCAGCGTAAGAGGGGCACTCCAAAAAAGCGATACAAGGATTCCCAAATTGATCACCAACAATGATCCGCCTGGCTTCACATTGGGAAGCATGGAGATGCACTATCCACAATGCTGCAGCCTTATTTGAGAACTCCCGCCAAACAAGTCTTGAAGAGAAACGACAACGCAGAAAGAATCACAACCCAGAAACATCACCCAAGGAGACTTTCTGCTGTGCTTTCTGCAACCGGACTTGTTTATCTCGGATTGGCCTTTTTAGTCATCAGTGCGCTTGCAGAAAGCGCGGGATGAGTCCTTCCTGAATCTTTGTTTGCGAAGAAAAGCCAGAGAGAGAGAGAGAGAGAGATTGACTGTAGCTGTTTGTTTAAAATGGGTATGCTTTTAAATTGCTTTTAATTCTATTTACAGTTTCATTTTATTTTAACTTTTGTGTGTTTTAATGATGTGGATTTTAATTGGTTCCTGTTTTACATTTGTAAGCTTCCATCACACCCAGGGCTGAGTAAAAGGACTCTTAGCACTGAGGAATAACAGCAACAAGAACACAGTGCACCCACAACAAAAGATATTCTCCTCTCTCAGTCTCTCTAAAACATCTTTTTATGTTTTCTCTCCAGTAAAGCAGTGTTCCATTGTGGGTATAAAAGAGCACCAGTAATAAATAATATTAATAGTTTTTTATGTTATTTTTATTTTTATTGTATAATAATCCTGTGTCCTATCATAGATTTCACAGTGGCTTGCATGGCGTAATGGTCTCTACCCAGTTCTCTGATCACATGTGCACCTGCTTAACTCTAACAATGCCATAGCTTTCAGGTGCATGTTACTTGTCACCATATGTGAGGTGTGTGTGTGTGTGTATTTGAAGACAGTTTGTGTCTTTCTTTGCTTCAATGCTGCAACAAGAATCTCACAGTAGGAACAATCACAGCAAATATATTATACACACTTATAATGGGCAGCTGCCTCTATGGAACCATTTACTGGCACTAATTGGCCAATGCTTGTAAGAAATCATTTTACATCTCTGGATATGGTATAAGCAGATTAGACTGGATATAAGGGACTGTCTTATATTTCTTGACTTTTTATATATAACACTCTTCTGAAATGCTGAATTGATTCATTTGTGCATATTCACAGTCTTAACCAACTTGTGCAATAGAACTAACATACCTCTAGGGAAAGAATTTTATCCATATGAAGTTGAAGGCTTTCACGGCTGGCATCCATGGATTTTCTGTGTGGGGGTGGGGTTCCAGGCTGTGAGGCCGTGTTCTGAAAGAGTTTATTCTCTGACGATGCCAGCCACAGATGCAGGCGAAACGTCAGGAATAAACTCTTCCAGAACACGGCCTCACAGCCCGGAAAAAAAATGCACAGAAAATCCAATGTTATCTGCATTTTATATTTTCTGTCCATGAGTGACCCTGCAGCTTAAAGTGAGAAGCAGGTAGTGAAAAGACAATGAAGCAAAGAGAGCCCTTAACTTAGCTCTTGTTGAGCAAGTACTAGAAAGGACCTCTAAACTTACAGGCAGATAGAGTAGTACTATCCATAAAAGCACATTGATTAGCTCTGCTGCCTTTTCTTCCTTAACAGATTTACTGTAGAAAGAAAAAAAGATTGAGGAAAAGATATGAAAACATAGGAGGACTACAAATGGAAGAAGATATCTCCTGAAAAGCCTTCTCCGCTGGTAAAAAATTGTGTACAAGGCAGGCGATTACACAATAAAAACCTCCTTAATCTGGAAGCCCTTGCACGGGGCTTCCAGACTAGCCTTTTATCCTCCAGTTATCCTGCCATGAAACAAGAAATTTGACGGGGGACTCCAGACAATGATGTCTTCCACTTGTAACCCTCCTGTGTTTTTCCACTGCTTCTTTCAACTTTTTTTTTAATCCAAAAAAATAAAATTTAGGAAGAAATGAAAGAAGGGGTCCTTTGTCTGACAGCACTAGGAGCTCTCCATCCAGAAGCACCTTGGATCCTTGTTAAAGAGATCTTTCACAAAAAAGAAAGTGCCCTTCACAGGGGGAACCTGATTTGGTATGAAAACTCATGCTCCTATCCTGGGACCAGCAATTCCTTCACAAGCATGTCTCAGAGGAACTAGTAGTCCGGTGGAGCTATTTTTACATGTGCCATTATCGCTGCTCCCTAGGGTAAGGTTTCAGCCATAAGAAGCTTGTATTTCGCTGACATGTTATTACTTGTGGTGGGTGTTTGGGGCCTCTCAAGAGAGTGAGTGAATACAACATATGTCTGCCAACTGCAGAGGGAACACGATCTGGGCCAAATATAAGAACTCTGGGATTTATACATTTGTTTTGCGCATTACAGGTTCATTTAAAGAAACGATACCCTCACACAAACTATCTACACTGCTTACGGATTTCTCCCTTGAATAGATCTTGCTGTTGCACTGTGATGCATAGGACCTTCTTTGGTCAGAAGCCTTTTAATATATGTTAGAGTATTTCCCTGTCTCCTGCATAAATGTAATGAACATATTCCATTTCAAAGTAGTGATGAAGACAGGCAGACTTTCTTTCAGGATGTTTACCTACACATTTCTTTTCCTAACCAGGTTCCCATAAATGCCAAGTAAAAAGGTCTTTAAAAGGACTTCTTTTGTAACATTTGTTCTTGGGAAGATTAAGAGTGAAAATCCATCTCTTAAAATGTGTTGCTTAGAAACAGCTCCATCACCAGCTCTCAAATCCCAAGTGGATTTGATTTCTTTGACAGAGAAGGGAATGTAAACGCCCTGGCTGCAGTCTTTCAGAGAGAGTTGTTGCTGGCTGAGGTATTCTACACATTTTTTTAATATTCAATGTTAATTAGAAAATTAGTGTAATAAGCTGTAAAGCACAATATTGATATAGTAACTAATCTCACTCTTCTTATCTCACATAATCAAGGACATTTGGCTATAATGCAGTAGGTGTTTGGTGTGATCTGTATGTCAGTGAATTAATTGGAAGAAAACATTGTGAGCTACTGATTATGAAGGTCCTTTAGGGCATGGCATATAAAGTTTTGATGACAATAATATGAATCATTTTAAAATGCACAGATTTTAACAGGTCTGGGTTCTACCACTGACTCTGTGTAAATCAATACTGTTGCACATAGTGACACCATTTTGGGTTGTATTCATTACTCAGCCAGTATCATTGCTTCCAGATTCCTTTGGAATTGTCAAGGTTTCTCCAGACAGTTAGTTAAATGAAAGCACTGAATCCAAGGGAACATACAAAGAGTAAAAATTAATAAAATAGGACACAAACTCAGTCTTTTTGCTGATGGTTTAATGTTATTTTTACCAGATCCTAAGAAGAGTTGCTATCCCATTAAAAAAAATTCAACATCTTCCATATATATACAGGCCTTAGAATAAGTTTAGGCAAATCTGTTATGCCTCAATTTTACATTAGCCAAACAAAACAAAAACCGACAAAAATTCCTCCAAATACCTCCCAGATTTTCCAGCATCAAATATCTTGAAATTCAAATAGTAAGTAAGTACCGTAAGCAATTTTATTCACGCTTAGACCATAGGCCATTTGCATACAAAATAAATAAGAACAATATAAAAGTGCTACATTATAAAAATACAACATAAAATAAATAGCATCTAAATATTGTGTATTAAAAAAGATAAAATTTAATAAAGTTAAACCACATTGAATACAAACAACAATACTAAAATTAGATAAGAGCATCCCCACAGCAATAAACTGCAGTATCAGCGATAAATCATATATCTGAATTGGTTCAGAGAAACTACAAACCATCACTTAATTGGGTTAACCAAACAATTAAAAACTGATCTAAACTAAGGAGATTATCAGACGAGTGCCTAAAAATGTTATTATGGCACTATATTTTAGGAGATTTTCACACGCCGAAAATATCGCCACCAGAAACCGGGACAGAAATATTTCTGTCCCGGAAGCAGCGCCGCGGTTCGCACGCTCACCTCCCTCTCCCGTTGTTCCGTTGTCCTCGCTTTGGGTTTTTTCCTCTCTCTTCCAGAATATTTTATTAACGGCAAACTCCCGTTAGTAAAATATTCCAGAAGAGGGAGGGAAAAACCCAAAGCGAGGACGACGGAACAACGGGAGAGGGAGGTGAGCATGCGAACCGCGGCGCTGCTTCCGGGACAGAAATATTTCTGTCCCGGTTTCTGGCGGCGATATTTTCGGCGTGTGAAAATCTCCTTACAGTGTTCATGTTCTGCCACAATGACACACATTTTCGCACACTGCTGTGATAACGATACAAAATCGGCCCAAGAATCTGTCAATTGGAGCACTCATGCCACTTCCACGTTTCTCTGTGAACAAGATTTTGGAGCATCTCGTGAAAAGACACAAGCATGCTAAAAAGCCCCAAAACACCAAAATTAAAAAAGAAAATGTTCAGAAAAACACAGATACACATTTAGAAACTTGCAAGCAAGATGGAGAGGTTCATAAAAAGAGCATATGGTACCTAGTTTTCCTGTTCACACCTGGAAGTGTTCTGGTGTGACCGCCCATTGAGGCTGGAATCACACCAGCAGAATGGGGCAGCTTTTCACAAATACAAAAATCCAAACATAAATACTACAGGAGATCAATTTTCAACTTCTTGCTGACGATAAAAAAGAACTCCCTTGTAACAGCAACAGAATGTTTGCAGAGCACTGGGGCATGATGTCATCTGTTAAGGAAGCCCTTTTGCGATCTCATGGCATCATTATAATGCTGTTTTTGACGCATCTGATAATCTCCTAAATCTCTCTATACTTGGTAGGATAACTATAGTAAAAGCCCACATTCTGCTGAAATTCACTTTCCTTTTTCAATCCATACCAATACATCCTAGCATGTAGAAGCTGAAACACACACCCCCACAAAAAAAAAATGATTATATTTATTGCAGGAAATAAAACCCGTGCATTTCCTAAAACAGTCCATTAAAATGGAACCTCAGAAGTCCCCAATCTGAAGTTGAAAGCTTTCATGGCTGGCATCCATAGATTTTCCTTGTTTTTTTTCCAGGCTGTGAGGCTGTGTTCTGGAAGAGTTTACTTCTGACATTTTGCCTGCATCTGTGGTTGGCATCTTCAGAGAATGGTTGGGTAGGAGTGTGTGTGGAGTTTATATCCTGTGAAACCCTGTTGGGGAGTGTATGTAAATTTGTGTATTTGAATGGTTAGTTTCTGGGTATAGAAATGCAAGGAGGATTAGTGTCTGTTTGGCTAATGGTTGGCTGATGGCCCATTATCTGCTGGAACTCCCCCTGTCCCTGGGTGTTATTTCTTTGTAAGTGTCGAGTTTTGATTCTATTGTTTTTCAAAATAAATAAATAAATAAATAAAAATTAAATTAAAAAAAAATAAAAATTAAAAAACTGGAAGCCAGATTTAGTTTACTTTTAGGGTTTCTTCTTTCCTGTTGAAGTTGTCCAGGTGTTTGTGGATTTCAATAGCTTCTCTGTGCATTCTGACATGATATTTGTTGGCCTGGTCCAGAATTTCTGTGTTTTTAAATAACATTTTGTATCCAGGTTGGTTTATAAAATGTTCTGCTACTGCTGATTTTTCTGGCTGACCCAGTCTGCAATGTCTCTCATGTTCCTATCCCCAATCTGCATTATTATTTTATAGCATTTCAACTTAAACAAATGGTCCATTTAATTCAAAGAGACTCTTCAACATCACGTGTCAACATAGAATTAAATGATAGCATCCTAATATAGAAGCTAATATAGAATCTTACCAACTCAGAACTAGTCAAAATTGAACACCTGTTCACTAAAGAAACACTTGCAATTTGGGGGGAAATGGAGTGAATGGCTTTCGTCAAATCCTTCTCCTCTCTGCCCATTTTCGTTTCATCATATTTTTGTTTCATCATATTTTTCTGAGGTTCCAAATTTGATGGCAAGATACAGCAATTCAGAAATTTGATAGAAAGGGAATTGTATAGAATAAGATATTTTTTTCCATAAGGGCAAACCAATTTTATCTGAGCATCTAGATAAATGTTTAGTTCTTCAGATCTCTTGGCTCCGTAAATTCCAAATTGTTACATTTGCTAATGATCTATAAAGGAAAAAAGAGCTATTAAGATTGTGAATGATATATGAAACACTTTGCATAGCTTCCCACAATGCAATCAAGAGTCAAGTATCAAAACTGTACAAAATCATAGTCAATCACACACATGAAAATATTACAGGTTTTAGAAGAGCATGGATACTTGAACTCATAAAATCTTTAACTGAAAGGCAATGGAATAGAATATGGAATTACCCACCTTGTTGATTTACTTCTGTACAATATAGAGAAAGTGTGTTAAAGGTGGTTTATAAATGGCATCTTTGCCCAACAAAAATAAATAAAATAAATAAGGAACTTTCTCCCCAATCCTAGTGCACGCTGGCCCATTGCTTCAGCTGTCACCCGCATTGCTCTCTCCAAAGCCAGGGAGGAGTCCCACAGTATGTGACCAAGGGTGGTCACATGCAGGGGCCTTGATAACAGCCTGCGGGCCTGCTTGATGCCATCAAAGAGGCTCTGAAAGAGAGAGATGCAGGTAGCAGCAGCGACAACGATGGGGAAGGGCCAGTATGGTGGTCTGGACTTCATTGCCCATTTTGTGGAGGTAACAGGAGAGGAACAGGCTAGATCCATGGCCAGAATATGCTGGCACTGAGACATAATATTCTGGCCTGTGTAGATGAGCCCATTGAAAAGGACACATTCAAGATGATTTGGTGGCCTTTTATTTTATTTGCTTGCAAAGAAACATCCACTCACTGCCCACCAGACTCACATCTTAAATACTGGAAAAATCCATTTTGATAATCTCAAAATGACTCAATGTATCTAGAACTCAATGTACCTATCTTTCAGCCCTTGTTTCTTTCTACTGGCCTAATCAAGATCTGTGTTCTAGGAAGTCTAAGCTTCTCACTCAATCAAGGGTGTCTTCTTCCCTGGCTCTGCTTCGTCCTTTCTCACTCGCTGCCCCATATTCTTGGAATTCCCTCCCTGAACATTTGCAGACTGCTCCTTCTCTTGGTGTTTTTAAATCTCAATTGAAAACTTTTCTGATTTCCAAGGCTTTTATCTCCTTTTTCCAGAACATTAAACCTCTCCGGTGGGATTTCATTAAAAAGCAATTTTAAACTCAAGAAAGTTTAATCCTTTTCTTCAGTTAAATAGGCTGCAGTAGAGATAGGAAGAAAAGTAAAAAAAGCAAAAGGACAGGTGAAATCTCTTTCATCATTAGATTTCATTCCCATCACATCTTAATCCCATGCAAGGTTTGTGCCTCTTGAAAAATTCTACTGTGCCCTCCCAACACTGGAACTTGGGTTTCTTTATCCCAACCCACACCCCCATTTTTCTCTTCTTTCCTTCCTTCCATCCTTTCTCTTTGAACAGCAGCAACACACAGGACTTGCCAAATGTATCAGAGGATACAGGTCCTATTCCATTAATAGATATATATAAGAGGAAATAGTAAGCAATTTACAGAGGAATTGTGCTGTTAAACAAAGAGGAGTCTTGCAACTTTCATACCAAATCAGCACATATTCCTTTATAAAATACTCACCTGAGCACTTCATTTAATGTCCTTTATCCCAATACATTTTCAGACTTAACATGGAATACAGGATTATATTCCCCTTCTTCACCCTCAATCAATATTTGCCATGGACAATACTTCCTGGAAGAAGCTTGACATATGTGCTGTTACTCAGTTTTATGTTCTTAAAATTTACTTTAAAAAAAACATTGGGTATCCAATTGTTTGCCAACTTCATAAGTTTTCCCACAAACTACAATTTTATTGGAATATTGTGCAGGTGATGAGATGGAGTTGTGCTTCCCAAAAGCCACTGGAAATTGTCCATTCTGATCACATTGCTTTCCTTTCTTCCTGGTCACCTAATAAAATATTCAATCCTTTAATGAAGCTGTCGAGATTGAGGAATAATGGCCAAGGACAAGCATTAGAGACATATCTTTCAGCTATACTCCTGTACTCTGAAACTTTTGTACTGAGTTACTCTGAGTGCAAATCTTGGGAGACTTTGCAGGTGATGAGCAACATTGCAATATCTATGAATTGCTAAGCAAGGGTGACTCTACCATTAGACCAAGTGAGGCAACCAATCCAAGAGGTAGATGCTGGGGTGCAGCAGTGTGATCCCCCTAACTGCTTGGCATGAGCTCTCTGGCAGTTCCTCACTCTTGGAGGACAAATTTGGGTGTTCTACGGTGCCTACCCTATGTCCCTAACACTAGGTCTGCTGCTTTCAAGTGTGGCAGAAGAAGCCTGTCCCATTACCAATACTGAAGTAAGTTTCAACTGCTGATCCAACTGGCTTATTTGCATGGAACGGCATGGGCGCCATCTTGTTTTGTTGGGTTTTTCCTCATGCAGCCCTGCCACTAAGGACATTATCAGACTAACATATAAAAATGCTATAATTCCTTGACTGAAGATAGTGGAAACATTGTGGCATTATAACACTTATTATCACATGTTGCTGTAATCATGTGGAAAAAATGCCAAGGAATTATCTCATGACAACTGCTAGTGCTTTAAGAATGGGAATTTACTTCTGTGATTGGCACAGGTGTGATTTCAGTGGTTCTTACGAGAAGACGTGAGCAAGCTTAAAACTCAAAAATGCCTTAATTAACAAAGGAAATGAACACACAAGCACTGAAACAAACATAAAAACATGCAAAGTAAATGGAACAGTTCATGAAAAGAGTTTCCTGTACTTCATTTTCACATTCTTACCCAGAAATTTCCTTGCTGAGGACCGCAGATTCATGCTGTAAGTTCGCAATTACAACGTGATGTGTTTTTGCACACAGTCAATAGCATGAAAAAAGCACTATTGATTATTGACAGTTTCTCCCCTCAGATTAGAACTGATGCCTTTTTCATGGCTGCAGCATGGAGTAATAATACAAAGACAATGACATTGTGCAATAGTGGGGCCCATTCATGCTAGCCTGATATTGTAATCCTGCAATTTTTGCTGCATCTGATAAAGTCCTTAAGATACTCATTGCAATAAGGTATGACAATAAGAGTGGATTTAAATGAAACAATGGAAACTAGGAAATTATAGTATCATCAGTCCCAGTCAATAATTAGTTTTTACAGTTCAAAGCTATAATAAGATTCAAATAAACCCATCCTTGTGTCCCTTTACATCAGCCGATGAGCAACTTCAGTTACCCATGTATACTTTCCATTATCTGTTTCAGATATATTGGCAACTCAAAATACAGAGATTTTCATGGAACAGGGGTGGCAGAAGCAGGTTTTCCTACATCCTCTTCCCCTCCACAGCAATCCCCTCTTGGCCCTAGAGCTGTTACACTGATCAGAGTAGGGTGGAAAGGTGGGGAGCTGAGATGGAAATGGGATCCCTGGAAACTGAATAGAAGCACATTTTCCTATCCATCCACTTTTCTTCATAATTTAGTGATGGAGAGGTGTCAGAGTTGAGCAATAGAACTCAAGCATGCATGCATAAGTCCTTCAATTCAATAGCCTCTCAGACAGCAGGGCTGGGAAAGATCCTACAAAGCTCAGAAAAGGTACAACCAACCAAATTCAATTACATACCAAGGCAGTGTCATTTAAGGTAACTTTATATTTGTATTTTGAGTATTTCATGTTGTCACCTAGACCATTTAAATAAATAATGGCTGACATGTATGGAGATTTTCAGATGGGCTCAATATTCCGTGGCAGGCATGGAACAGGGTCAAGGAAGGGTCTCCCTTTAGGATGACGTCAACCCTTCCATCCTGCTCCCATCCTGTCCCCATGCTACTCCCGGATTATTCGATTCACGATAAAACATTGTGAACAGACCACACATTCCATGTCAGTCATGGAATCAGGGATGTGGGAAAAGGAGCCCTGTTCCTGTTGTGAGATGATAGCCGCAGGGGATAGGTCCATTCCCAGCACTTCCAGGAACAATAGGGACCTCCAGGTAAGTGGCACCCTTTTCCCCCTCCCCGGGTTACTTGTATTTTCTTTCTGTGTCTTCGTGCTTTGTTTTCAGTTTTGACGTGTGTTTTTTTTTAATTAAATTTGCTGAGCACCCATTCTCTCACGAGAACAGGCAGGATTTCATTTTCCAGTTGTAAATGCAGCCTTACGACGGCTGCATTTACAACTGGCCAGCGAGGGGAGGGGGAGGACATTCCTGCCGTGGAATGAAGGTAAGTGTTTGGACATTTTTCTTCTATTCTATGGCAGGAACGGGAATGGAGGAGGTGGGGCAGGAATGGGGTATTTGGCCCTGTTTGAAAATGTCCATAGTTCAGTATTTATGATGTCGTAAGATGGACTTACATTTTAAATATTGGATTTCACTTTTACAGTTGTTGCTTCATTGCATTGCCTCCCCAAACCTACCTTAAAAGTCAGGCAATACTACCAACATACAAGTTTCTCAGGTGCTAGGAAGGAAGGCAGTGAGTGAAGAAGCATCCACCATTTTCCCAGCAGCAAGGTGCTTTGCGACAAACAGTTGTGACCTGTTAATAGCAGTAGCTTGATATTATACAAGAGTAAGACGTTTTCAGGGAATTTATCCCCGGCCGCCGGACCAGAGGGAAGCCTACTGGAATAGGCAGCCTCCCTCTTTCCCCCGGCCAATCAGATTCGAGCTGAACGATCACTTCCAATTGGCTGGCAAGCAAACTCCCTAGCCAATCAGAGCAAGCCAGGCTGTGCTCTGATTGGCTGCCCCTCTGTCATCCCTGCAGCCAGATGTGAGGTCTGCTGGGAAAAAGACAAATGTATGGTGCCAGCCATGCTTCAGTCTTGGGTGGTGGGGATGGGACCTCGTTGGGATTGCAAAACAGCCTCTGGGCAAGTCCAGCAGCCTGATTTCAGGCATACATTGACACACAGAATGAATGAATGTACCACAATGCAGTAGTGAGTTCCACATTGTGATCTATTATGTAGCCATACAAATGTCTGTGTGGAGCACATATACACACATACAGTTGTAAACATGGGAGCTCTGTTCAGGCCAAAGGGTGCTTGCTAGTCTGGCCCCAAACACTTTGTTGCATGAGGTGAAAAACAAGACTGCACATCCTCTCTCATTCCACATATACTGTAAAAAGTTGAGTAGAGTGCCAATTGAATCCCATTTTAGTACTGGTGATGGGATATCAATATTCCATTACACTTTTGGTCAGCAAGCCAGTCTAAGTAATACATGGCAGACCCATGTGTGACACACATACATCTGTCCTCCGAAAGAAATTTATTTATTGGGATCCAAGGCGACTCACAAGATGTAACATAAAATACAATCTAAAGCTATTAAAAACATCTAAAATTACATAAAACATATAAAAAATAAAAAAATAAACAAAATAAAAATACACCCCAATAAAAAGCCTCTGTTAAGCCGAGCTACATATTAAATGCCTGCTTGCATAAAAACATCTTTGCTTGCTGGCAAAAGGAAAGTAGAGGGGTGGGCCAGCCTAGCCTCCCATGGGAGGGCATTCTAGAGGGCGGGAGCAGCCATTGAGAAGTCTCTCTCTCGTGTCCTTATCAGGCAAGCCTGTGATGGTGGCAGGATTGAGAGAAAGCCTTCCCCTGAAGATCTTAGAACCTTGCAGGTTCATATGGGGAGATGCAGTCTTTCAAATAGTCTGGACCAAAGCCATATAAGGCTTTATAGATCATGACCAGCACTTTGAATTGTACCTGGAAACACACCGGTAGCCAGTGAAGCTGTTTTAACAAGGGAGTTATATGCTCCATATAACAGGGAGCATCCCAGTCTGCATTCTGACCACAGCATTCTGAACCCAAGTTTCCAGACAGTTTCCAAAGGCAGCCCCAAATAGGAGTTTATCAGACGAACCATCTGATAGTGTCCCTGTCTTGAACATAGGAAAAGACCCTATATATGTCTTTGCTAACAGTAATTTTAGTAGCACCTCTTTGAACTCTGAGTAACATCTCAGGTAAAAATTTTATCACTTAACTGAACAGGCCCAGGACTGTGTTGGCCTCTGAGGAGGTGAGAGAAAACACAACACTTCCAGGCTTCTGCCCCAACTGAAGCCTTCTGGGCTTGCCTCTTAAATTAGGGGCCATATACAACATGGGCAGAACTTAGGTCAGAGGGACACCTGGGCTCCAGTCGCTGCCCATTCTATCTAGCAGTCTTAGGACATTTTCAGACACCCCTTACTGCGCAAGAAGCCTCTGTAACAGCAATGAAGCTGCTGCGCGGCAGGGGGTCCGTTTTGGATGACGACGTCCCTCTCTCAGCGTCGTCTGTGACTGTTCTGGGTAGGATTGAGGGCAGCCGCACCACATATAACTCACAGACAACTTCCATGAATAAAAAATGGCGCAGCCGCCCTCAATTCTATCAGGAACAGTCACAGACGACGCCAAAAGAGGGATGGCGTCATCCAAAATGGACTCCCTGCCATGAAAAGTCATTAATCTTACAGACTTGTTGGTAAGATAGCAGGTTTGAGAACTGAACATTTTTAAAGAAAGGACTTTTAATAGGTTGCTGTACTGTTTGTACAGTGGGCCCTTGGTACCTGCTTGGGTTTGGCTTCCAGCCCCCCCCCCCCATGGATACTAAAATCCATGGATGCTCAAGTCCCATTATATACAATGGCCTAGTAAAATTGTGTCCCTTATATAACATGGCAAAATCAAGGTTTACTATTTAAATTTTTATTTATTTGGGGAAAATATTTTCAAGCTGTGGATGGTGGAATCCATGGATGCAGAATCTGTGGATATGGAGGGCCGACTGTAATTATAACTGCTTTTATTTGTGTGTTTATCTTTTTAAATGTTATGTTTCAAATTGTTTTCAATATTACTGACGGTTTAATTTCACTTTAATGTGCACCTTTTGTATGTTAAACTATGGACTTTATCAGACCACCCACCTAAACCTTGTTCTTTTGCCAGCATAACTTTGCCATTTTTATGTCGGCAAAAGAACGCCTCATGCCACACTTACCTGTAATCCTGGCAAAAGGCTTCCCAGCAATGAATGATGAGTGAATGGAGCTCCATTCACTTCCTCATTTGAAATCCCACAGATTCTCACGAGAATACCTAGCGTGGAAAATTCAAAAATAAAAACAAAAACAACACTCAATATGTTTCAAAAATCACAGAAACACACTTTAAAATTTCCAAGTAAACCAGGGAGGGCCATAAAAAGTGCATCACCTACCTGGATGTCGTGATCTCACCCGGAAGTGTTCTCACCGGACCGGCTATTGACGCTGAATTCACATGACTACAATGGAAGTTTCAAATGCGGTAATGCCAGCACAAAAGCACCATGGGGATCAATTGACAGTTTGAGCCATCAATAAAAAAGTATTTTTTTTAACAGGACATGATCGTGAAAGGGCAACATCGTCTGGTATGTGCGCCCTTTCGTGATCATTAGGTGTCCTTATAACGCCTTATTTGCCTTGTCTGATAAAGTCCTATATTGTATTTGACACTTTAATTCCATTTTCATATTGACCTTTTGGACATTTTAACTATCTGTATTTGTTTCAGTTTGGCAAAGGATTGAAGTCTGTTCAGCCCACCTGACAGAAGCCAAGGCAAAGTCTGGCTGTGCATTGCTCTTTAATCCACTCCAGCCACAAATTTGTAGAAAGAAGCATGAGAAAAGTCATCCCTTCCCCTCCAGTGCACGGATGGTGTGGTCGAATTATTATTATTATTATTATTATTGTTATTGTTATTGTTATTGTTATTGTTATTGTTATTGTTATTGTTATTGTTTTAAATCTTGAGTTAAGACTTGGGGGTCTGCAGCAACAAAAGATATTTAAAGGGGGTCTCTATTAAGGAAAAGGTTAAGAGCCACTGCTCTAAACTCATATGTTAGCAGAGGTTTGATGCAATAGGGTCTCAGTATTACTGCACCTACTGCAGACACACACACACACTCTCACACACACACACACACACACACAACAATGGCCTATTTTCATATTTTAGTCATATACAGTATGAGTCCTTTCATTGTATGTGGTCAGCAAATACAGAGTCACAGCCTTTCACCGGTACTGGAAGAAGAAGGCATGTGTTCAGCATCCCTGAAAATACACACAGAGCAATGGGTGAGCTGTTCTGCCAGACATTTTAGCAGTTGGTAGCTAGCCTGGCTTACAAATACACAAGCTGTTTCCTCCAATTAGCACATCATGCTTGTGCCTTTGTCTGCTCATTGTTGTAAGGCCAACAAGGATCACAGGCCCCACATTCTCTGGCTATGTTTGTGTTGTGAATCACCCAAAGGCATCCCTGTTGGAAAAGACTCTACACACATGGATAGGGCCCTATCCAGATATAAAGCCATTGGAATTGTTTGAGGATATTTCTAATGCCTCGCTCTCTATTAAAGAGTGAGTTATTCACATAACAAGGACGTTTGGCACTCCAATGTTTCACCACCAACATAATGCAAAGCATCCAGATGATTTCCTCTACAATGTGGGCAAAGCCTGTGAGTATGCTTCCTATCCAGTGTCAGAAAGAGATGTTCCACAGTACTTGTTTACACCTCTGGGCCATTGTGAACATTGGTTATCTGTGTAAATGTTGAGGACAATTTTTTTTATATTAAGAACTTCTATTCTGATTTAGAGTTTGCCATTTTTGGTTCAGTGTGCTACCTTTAGTGCTTTATATGGATACTGAATCCAAAGTGCTAATGTATAGGGATTTAATGTTACTAATTACAAAATATATTAAAGCTTCACTACTTTGACAGGTTACATTTTGAATATCATACAAATGCATTCTCCGGGTTTTTTGTTTTTGTTTTTTAACAGATTAGAAGGACTGGAGGTGTTCTGACTAAATTAATCTATTGCACCTTCCTCCAAGAAGTTCTGGAAGGCATACTTGATCCCTATCTCTCTATTTTATCTTCTCAGCAACCATTAGCCAAACAGACACTAACAAGCCTTGCATTTCTATACCCAGAAACTAACCTTTCAATTACACAAATTTACATATACTCCCCAACAGGGGCTCACAGCATATATAAGTCCACATACACTCCTATCCAACCATTCTCTGAGGATGCCAGCCACAGATGCAGGTGAAACGTCAGAAAGAAACTACATATTCCAGAACACGGTCTCACAGCCCGGAAAAAAACCAAGGAAAATCTATGGATGCCGGCTGTGAAAGCCTTCGACTTCACATTCTCAGCAACTCTTGTTAGAAACTAGCCCAAAGCCACCATCACCCCAGAAATTTCATGATAAAGTGGAAGTTTGAATCTGGGTTTATACTGTCCAGTACCAACACAGTAACTACTATACCATGCTGCATTGAGGATTCAAGATACTGTATATGTAAAATGGAAAACTTTAGAAGAGGAACAAAACTGATTCCCCTTTCTCGGGAGATTATCAGACACAGCAAAAACTGCGGCAAAAGATCATACAAGAACAGGAAGGGGCAAGATTATCAGGCAACATCATCCTCCAGCATTCCAGGGGCATAGCGCAGCCATAAGTAAGGCATCCTTTTTATTGGCGGCTTGTCCCCATCAATAGAAAAGGGAAGCCTCATCCACGGCTGTGCTACACTCCTGGAACAGCAGAAGGATGCAGTGTGGGTAATGTCTCCCTTTCTGTTCTTGTAGCAATTTTCTTGTGCAGTTAGGAATGGATTTTTTGGCACTTTCTCCCATGTCTGATAATGTCTATCTCAAATCCTATTCATAATCGCTGCTTGTCATATTTAGCTTTTGCCAAAGGTTTTAAGTTTGTGAAGGAAATTTTCATATATATATATATATATATAGAGAGAGAGAGAGAGAGAGAGAGAATTCCTAATCTTACTGGAGACTGTTCTCCTTTTCACTCTCCATTTCAAAACACCCTTGACATCATAACCAAATCAGAGGCTGAATATGAGGTTATGGGTTTTTTGTCAGAGGAAAATGTATCAATGGTCTTTGATTAAACTTCCATCAGCCACAGCCAGCATAGGAAATTGATGAAGAATGATGGGAACTGTAGTTCAGCAACACCTGGAGGGCCACACATTCCCCATTCTGCTATATACAGACCTTTAATGCTATTTTTTTTAAAAAAACACTCATTTGAAAACAAAATGGCTGAGTTAACTATTTTTGAGCTTTAGTCTACTGACACCCTCAATATGCTTTAGATTACAAATCCTGTGACCCCAGCCAGCATGGCCAATGGCCAGGGATGATGAAGGTTGCAACCCAAAACATCTGGAAGGCACGATGTTGTCTACTTCCACTTTATGTATTGTTCCATACTGGGAACATTTAGGTCATTGGGTGCTCTTCTGTATTTTGGTGGATGTGTTCACCCACGTAAGTCCATCATATTAACATTACACTGTTCCTCCATTAGATCTTCAGGGATCATGTACTAACTGATGTCATTTATGTGTTTTTAATTGTTTTAAATTAATGTTATAAAAGCAATACTTAAATTGGATTGAATTAATGCTTTTTAGACTTTTGTATCACATACTGTTCTCATAATTGGAGTCAGCATGGTGTAGTGATTTGAGTGCTGGACCGGGACACTGGGAGACCAAGGTTCGAACAGAAACCCACTTGGTGACCTTGAGCAAGTCACACTCTCTTAGCCTCAGAGGGAAGCACTGGCCAAAAAAACAACAACAATGAACAAATCTTGCCAAGAAAACCTTGTGATAGGTGCACCTTAGAGTCATCATAAATCGGAAATGCCTTGAAGGCACACAACAACAACTGTTTTAACTATTGTGTTTGACTCGTGAGTAAAAATCAAGCAAATATGACGCTCAACTCTCCCTGCGGTACCGCAACAGTACCGCTAGAGGGCAGCGTCATCTGAAACTGACACTTTGCAGTGCAGCAGCCTCGCAAGCTGACGAGTCTGCTTGTGTTGCTTTTTAAACGTCCGAAAAAGTCCTAAAAATCAAGCAAATATGACGCTCAATTCTCCCTGCGGTACTGCAACAGTACTGCTAGAGGGCAGCGTCATCCGAAACTGACACTTTGCAGCGCAGCAGCCTCGCAAGCTGACGAGTCTCCTTGTGTTGCTTTTTAAATGTCCGAAAAAGTCCTAAGAGGCTCAGCACCAGTCTACAAGGGGGGTTCCCCAGATCCTGTGCTCTTGCTAGAGTTTGTGCAACAAGAAGTCTCACTGATTGCAATGCTGCCCTCGCTGTCTTTCTGCAAATGATATGATAGAACCAAGCATATTAAAAGGTGCCCTGGTGGCACAGTGGTTAAATGCCAGTACTGCAAGCCACAACGTTATGAGTTCGATCCCAGAGGGCTCCAAGGTTGACTCAGCCTTCCATCCTTCTGTAGGTCAATAAATTGAGTACCCAGCTTGTTGGGGGTAGTTAGCTACAAAAAATTGTAAACTTCTTAGGGAGCGCTTTGACACTGATAAGCGGTATATACAT
Organism: Gambelia wislizenii; assembly: GCA_030847615.1. Lineage (NCBI taxonomy): Eukaryota > Metazoa > Chordata > Lepidosauria > Squamata > Crotaphytidae > Gambelia > Gambelia wislizenii. The sequence goes on along the minus strand of JAUMIR010000002.1, from coordinate 189,460,016 downwards.
ACCAATGCTCTTACTATTGCTAATCCAACAGCTCTTTCCGCAGTCCTCTTTCCACGCTGCTGGCTTTTTGGTGCACAGATATGTGCACAAGTACAAAATGCATGGGAACAACTTTATGCTAATCTAGTGAGCACATGTACCAGTTTGGAATGGGTGATACTGGGTGCCCAGCCTTTCAAGCCACTTTACTCATAGAAGAAGAAAAACTCCTCCTGTAACATTGGTCACTCTGAAATTTGCCTTCCTGCCTAAAGACCAAGGGAAGCATAGAACTTTATCAGATGAGCCCCTTTAAAAATTCTTTTCCTGGCCCCCCACCGCACTTACCTTCTCTCCCGGCAGAAGGCTTCCCTGGCAATGAAGAGAAAGTGAATGAAGCCCCATTCACTTCCTTGTTTCAAATCCCACAAGACTTCATTGCATTGGAAATTCAAACATAAAACAAAAAAATATAACATTAAAAGGGACAAAAAGCACATGCACACACTTTAAAACTTCCAAGTAAGCCAGGGAAGGTTTTAAAAAGTGTGTCACCTACTTGGATGTCGTGATCTCACCTGGAAGTGTTCTGGCCAGTCTGGCCATTGACTAAGTACAAGAAATAAAAAACGCGAGGTTACACATGCTGGCTATGCCAGCAAAAAAACAGCACAACCAATCTGTTGACAGCTTGTCCCATCCATTATATAGATTGGCTTATTGGCAGGACATAAACTCAAAAGGGCAACATAATCTGATATGTGCACCCTTTCGCATTTATGTGGCATTGTTATGACACCATTTTCTGTGTGTCTGATAAAGTCCATAGTAACTACCTAAGATTTCAGCCAGTCTCATGAGACTTGGCAACCTAATTCTTTATTCAATTCTTTTCATCCTGACTCTTCTCTCTCTTCTAACTCCAGTGCTTCATTTGAACAGCTAGCAGTCTAGAGTCTAGAGGCCAGGGAAACACAGACTGTTTATCCTCGTTTTAAACCAGGGTTGTGGCATCTTTGAATTTCTGTATGTTCCATACTGGGCTTGTCTACACTTCATAAATACAGCAGTTTGACACCACTTTATCCACCATCATTCTGTCCTAGGAATCCTGGCACTTGTAGTTTGGTGAGCCATCAGATTTCTCTGACAGAAAAGGTTAAACACCTCACAAAACTACAAACACCAGAATGCCATAGGATAGAACTATGGTTAATAAAGTGGTGTCAAACTGTTATATTTCTGATGTATAGCCAGGCCCACTGTGTTTTCCGCATCCTTTTAATATTGGCCATGCTGGACCACCCTGATGGGTGCATAAGGGTAAAAGATTCCACACCCCTACTTTAAATAGTCAGAAGCAACAACTTCAGTGATATCTACTGTTGTTTCATGCTGAGAAGAACATTGCAGAATCAAAAAAATATGAGAACCTACCTTTGAAGTGCTTGTGCAAATTCAGTTCTTCTCAGTTTGCCCCAAATGAGAGACATAAACATACCCTGGGCTTATGGTTTGAAACAAATCATTTATTCCTCACATAAACAATCTGATTCAAATCATAAGCCCAGGGTATGAATCATGCATCTTTCTATATGTGGTTGGACTACAACTCCCATCCAGCCTGCATAGCCAATGATGAGGAATGCTGGCAGGTGCTAAGAGTCCAACAAGGTCTAGATTCATCTTGATATCAGTGGAAATGAAATTAAATCTGTCAGAAGTAGAATTAAATCAAGTGTTGAGAAATAAGATAAAACCAGAGCTGCCAGGCCAAAAAGCCAAAGTAATTTTAAGAGCTTTGTTCCACTAAAAACATTAGTCATCATTGTCCCTCACAACTGCAGGTGAGAGGGTTGGTGCAATTCAGGGAAAGGGTAGCAACAGAGGACTTTATCATACCACCCTCCGTAAAAGTTCTTTTGCTAGCATATTTTTAAACGTTTTTATGCTGGCAAAAGACCCCCCCCCATACTTTTCTTGAGCAGCGTAAAAGAGGCTTCCCTGACAGTAACAGAGCACGAATGGAGCTCCATTTACTTTTGGATTCCAAATCTCCATGATTCTCACGAGAAGACGCAAGCGTGGGAAATTCAAAAATACATCAAAAAATAAACAAAAAGTACAGCAAAGCACAAAAACACATTTTAAAAGTCCCAAGCAGACAGGGTAGAGAGGGTTCTTAAAAAAAAAGCATCCCCTACCTGGCTGTCCCAATCGCACCCAGATGTGTTTGCCCATTGATGCTGCATTCACATGAATACAATGGCTCGAAGTTTCAAATGCCAGCAATGCCAGCAACAAAGCGCCACAGCCAATCTATTGACGGCTTGGGCCATCAATAAAAAAGTATGGCTTGTTGGCAAGATATGATCGCAAAAGGTGACGACATCGTCTGGTATGTGTGCCCTTTTGTAATCATTAGGCGTCCTTATGACACCATATTTGCCTGGTCTGATAAAGTCCTGTGTCTTTGATTGGCACCATGTCTGTGAGGCGCTACCTCACAAAATCTGAGCATTTGTGTGTCATCTTGCAAAATTCCCCATTGTTTGCGTTGTAGTTCTGAAGTGCCAACAAAACAACAACCCAGGCCTTTGACTGAGCCGGGGCATTAATGCGTTTCCAAAAACATTCCCTGTGGGATTTGCAGCTTGCTGGAGTCGTGCTCGGCCATGTTTTCAGCATTAGTGGAAACGCCTCCAGGGATCAGCCATTCCCAACAGCACGTGTGAAGTAGAATGCTGATCCTTGGACTTCAGCCCCTCTCCCTGTAACTAGAGAACAACCAGGAATCTTGGCGCTGGGTAAGCAAAAAATGCTGGAGCCATACAGTCCCAAACTCAGTGCCTCTTCTCTACACACTACTGTTAGGATTCTTCTTCCAAGCTCAACACCATGAAAGAGGTGAGGTTAACTATTTTTCCCCCTGTGTTTACCCTGCAGATATAGTGCTGTTGAGTCAGGCTAAACAGTTAAAAGAGCATACCTTTCCCCCCAGGATACTGTACTTAGCTAGAATATCTTCATGGAGGTCTTCTACACTGTAGTTGTTGCAAGGAGAATGGGACCTAAACCACTAAATGGATTAGAATCACTGTAATCATACCAGATGATGGGATGCATGGAGCTAAGCAGAGAAGCTGATATGTGTACCATGAAGGTAGGTTTAGGGTGCTGAATGCCATCAATTTGACACTGACTGGAATGGTCACAACATGAAGTGAGGGGAAATAGTAATCATTATTAAGGCCCTGGGGCAGCCTATTGAAGACAGGGGTAAACTCAGGGGAACATGATTATAACAGCAGCATCTCAAATAATTAACCATAGCTAAAGGGTTAATAAACCTCTTCTGTCTCTCTGTCTCTACCCAGCATGAGGTATTTGGACACAGGGTCTCAAAAGGACAGGATGAAGCACAGACATGCTCACACTACATCCATCAAAACAGCTGAAGGGTTCCTGTTACACAGCTGGTGAGTAATCTGACAAGGCTGAGAAGTTCACTGTGGGAGAGGAGAAAGGGAACTATGGCAGAAGCATAGCAAAAAGGATAGGAGTGCTGCTGCAGCAACAAGAAAAAACACAGTGTGATAGTCCTAACATCCACCTTAGGACATGTTTGGCCATCCCTACCATTTCTTTTACAATACAATGAATTACATTTCACACTCTAGGCAGGTTGGACTTGGCTCTTATCTCTTTATCACTTATCACTTGTATAATATCTGAATGTACCCATACTTAGAGCTCTGATTGCACCTAGATTTCATCATTCATGTCCCACTATGCACAGCAGAGCAGCAGATATTTTGAGATTCCTGAATGTAAGGTAGCTTACTCACAATACAGGAGAGTGCTATTTTATTTTATTATTTTTTATTTTATTTACATCTTGCTTTTCTCCCATGTGGGACCCAAAGCTGCTTACATATTAATTTATTTTTCCAGTCCTCCCTTTTAAATGTCTCTTCCTTTTCATTTGAGAGATCAAAACCACGAATCAAAATATCTAAATAAGGATTTGGGTGGACATCTTTCCGTGATGTTTTGGGCCTGAGACAGCCCATATCCAAGCAGCCAATCTAAGAGACCCATTCTAATTTTCTGATTCTGACTCTTCAGCTCATGTAGCCAAGAAAGCAATGGATGTCATCAGAACCTCCAGTGCAATTTAGACATATTTCTCCCCCAAAAAAGTTGCCCCGCAACTCAGGTAGGGAGACTGATGGGGATCGGGGTGGGGGAGTTGGTGCACCAGCAGAATCCCTAATCTGTCTCTCTGATCCAACGCCAGGAGATCACTGGAACAGACTATTCAATAGCTTGATAGAGACTCAGGGCTTGCCTACACTATCAAACATTCTGAATCCCCTGTAAAGCCCCCAAATTTGTGACATCCAGGCTACACGTGGCATGGCTTTCCCCCCAAATCTGGGTCAATTCGGCCACATAACTCATGGCCCAGATTCTCAGCATTTGGGGCTATTTTACCTAGATGCAGAGTATGTGGGATTCAGGGTTTTCTCCACATTTTCCCCACCACCACAGCTGCTGCCACTGCTGCCGCCACCAGCAGCAGCAGCACCGACACTGTGCCCAATTTTAAAACTCTGGAGACAGTTCCCAACCAAAGGGAGAGTTTTTCTCCCTCTCTCTGGCTTGGCAGCGCTGCTTCCACCCGCTCTCTGCTTGCCCATTGCTTCCTTCAAGAGTTTCCGTCATTGTCTTCAATATCCTCTTCCTGCAACAGGAGAGCAGGAGAGGCAGCACTGCCAGACCAGGGGAAGGGAGGAAACCTCTCCCTTCATCCTGGAACTGCCTCCAGAGCTTTAAATTATGATCGAGGTGGCGGTGGATGAAACTCCACAGGGACAGAGAAGACAAAGTACCCCACATTCCTGTGGAGAATAATAATGCACAGGGCTTCAAGGGGCGCATGGGGGCATCATTTTTGAGGTACATGTATGTCTCTGATATACATCTTTCAGACATTTCCAGCAGTCTTCGGCTGTGGCCATGTTATGCACATACATTAGCTGACTAGACCCTACAGACAACATAATTGTAACTTTGCATCCTTACAGATCAGGAGTGATAGTTGGAGCTGTTTAGTTTCTCAAAGCTCAACAAGCCTGTGTTACTAGCCATATCTGCAGGCACCTCCAAACACAGCAAAAGAAACAAAAACAAAAGCTGAAGGTTTTTCAGTGTTCAGCGAAAGATAACACGGTCAGGCAAAAGTGAAACAAAAACAAGCTGAGTGCCAGCTGCCTTTTGCAAAATCATGCAGACAAAAAACTTAGCCAGACAGTTCATCTGAGCCCTCCCTCACCCCACTGGCAAAACACCACTTTGTACTGGGATGTACTGGCCTATACTGGGCCCATAACCTGCTGTCCACTCACTGTTGGCCCACTGAGAGACATCTGGCACAGCCTGGGGATGAATTAACCCAGGTGTAGCCAAATAGCAGTACTGTGCAGCAGAATGGGCAAAAAAAGTAATTCAGGAACAAAGGCTTCAGCTAGCAGACATTTCACTGCTTTGACCCACTTTCACACAGACAAAAAGACTTACAGGCTGCGAGGTCCATCCAAAGATATCTGGAGGCCTTTATCTTAAGTTTCACTATAAACAAATGCAGTATATACCCAGCAAACCTCATTAACGAACTCAACAGCAATTTTTCCAATGTCCATCAACATGCCTCTTCACTACAACACCAACCCACACACTGTGCAATTTGTCATTCAACTACATAGGGGTGTTTGCCTGTCAGCCTTCTGCTTAGCCACAGTTGTGACCAAATCCACTTCGGCTGTGCTAGTATGTGGTCTGTTGCGTCAATATTTTTCTTTTGTCCTTAAAGCAATAGTACACTGACAATGCAAGCAGAAGTTTTTGCCCCACAGGTAGACAAGCCCTCAGTGATGCCACACCTGCACAATACAAATTGGTTACTACTCTTTCCTCAGCTGCTACGTGGTGTTGGTGTTGGGCTGTGGCAACCAATTCTTACAGTTTACACATCACAGAGACTGCTGTTCCTTCCTGGCTTCCTACTAATAATCTGGCTAACCATTTCCTTCCTTAATTTCATTTGTCTATGAGTATTTAATTTGTACAATTAACAGGTGTGTGACATTCACTACCAGGCCTCTGTGTCCCACATCTCTCTTGCAACCACCTGTTCAGTAGGCCGCTTTGAGTTCTACCAACTTGTTGATATTTTTCCTGTGGGACAGGTTGTGTACACCCCTGAACTAGATGCAAACAGCTGCTCATGGTTGACTTGACTTCAAAGCACTCTGATAACCTTAATTACCGTTATATTGCAGTTGTTCTTCCCTCCCTTTCTCCTGCCTCTGTTGCACATTATGTGTGTCCCAGATTTTTTCCTACTTCTCATCTTTCTTTTGAATTATCACATCATTGTTCCAAGAAGTATTGATTTTTCATTGTTTCTCTGAAGTCTCCATTGCACTACTCATATGTTTGATTTGAAAGTGACACTGGTCATATAAAAGAAAGTTACCTGTGTAGCTTTGTGCTTTGCTGGTGTCATATTTAAACTGAATGTCATCTCATTTATGAGGCAGAGGGCAAAAACCCAGTTTAAATTTATGTCTCTCATTTGTAACTTTGCAAGGGGAATGTTGTGGCATCCCTTTGACTTGTTTCACAAGTGATACCACACATACATATAAAAAGATATCCTGGAAGGATTGCATATTATGGAATGATGTGTGCACATAGGAAATTATAAGACAGGGACCAAAAAAGGGTCCCCGTCTCGCTATATTCTATCCCATCCCCCTCTGCCATGGCACAATAACCCTCCATTTTGCATTTATCTTAACCACGCATCAATCCACTCCCCTCAGTGGCCAGGAGTGAATGGAGCTTGAACAGAGCACCATTCACTTCCTGGTATGAGTTCCTAGCCATTCTTGCAAGATAACAAGCTTACGGGGAATTTAAAAATAAAAAGCAAAATACGCATTTTAAAATTACAGCAAGCAGAAAAACACACTAAAACAATTCAAAGTAACCTGGGGAGGGGGGGTAAAGGCTGTCACTTACCTCCTCATCCCAATTGCACCCAGAAGTGCTCAGCACAGACCTCCCACTTGCAGCTGGCATCGCCCCAGAAGAATGGGGCTCCTTATCACTCACCCATCATTCCGTGACAGGAATGGAAAAGGCGATCTGATAATCTCCATAGTATACCCATGTTTAATGCTTAGAATCCTAAAGGCACTTCCAGCAACCAAATACACTTTAAAGAGTGCACGAAGTCAGACGCTGATGACAGGTACAAAATGGACAATGAAACAAGATGAAAATACAGTGCTTAATACAGGTCCAGAGGAATCTTCACTTGCTACAAGATTAAATGTTCCAGTCTCTCAAAGTTCAAATAAAAATTATTAACAGTGCAAAAAGCAGTAGGTACTCAAGAATCAGAAATGTGTGGCTGAAGCTGAACTTGGTAATTCTTAGAACAAACCATTGCAATCAGTAAGATTTTAGCTAGTCATTACCGATAGACGTCACATTGATTTCAGTGGAACTATTTTATGGATACCCAAGTCACACATTATGTGCCCTGTGTGGAAACTCCAATGGACAAAAGATAACTTTTTGTCTCCTGATCAATCAATTATCTTTCTATATTTAATACAGTATATCTTCATGAATTTCAAAATAGTTAATGAAGCTCAAATATTATATAAAAGTTTCTGACAGATCCACTTGGATGTGGGAACATCTCTGTGAGCTCATGTGAGTGTCAACAGACTTTAGAAATTATTGATATTGTAATGTAATGCATCCTTAATCTGGATTTCCTCCAGTTTTAGCAAATGTGTCTTAGCAAAAGAGGCTCTCACTTTAGAGGAAAGAATAGTTAAAGCTGAGATATTTATTGTTTCAGTATCTGGGGTTGGGGCCTTGTTTTGGTCTGTTTTATACTTTTCCCATTTCTGACAGTTGTATGATAAATAAAAAAAATACTATGGGTTTCATAGCCTTCCACTATAAAAATTACAAGTTTTTCCTCCACCATCTGGCCTTTGTCCAGTTTCCCAAAAGCTGATGTAGTATTAAAGATAATTTTGCCCCTGAGTCTTCTTTTGTGGGGTTATTTGATGGCAGCTCAACAAACTCAGTGTTTGTTTTTACTGTTACTCTGTCCCTGATTTATGCTGCATACTATTAAATGAAAAGCAAGCAAAAGTGGCTAAGCAATTATATTTGTCTTGGAGTGATCTGTATTCCACAGTGCGAAGCAGAAAAGGAACAAAATAGAGCATTGCACATCTAGGCAAACCCCTATAAGTGTTTTTTGTTTCCTTACCAAAGCAGTTGTCCTTTTTTGAAAGATGGGTAATATCCATATGCAGTCAAAGGTTACAAAAGCAGAGTTACCATTGCAGATTGGGGTGCATTGTGTATTGTTGCACATTGCGCCTTGATTGCATGATAGCCATGATAGTCATGTTTAAATCCTTGAAAGGATGTCATATTGAAGAGGGAGCCAGCTAGTTTTGTGCTGCTCCAGAGACTAGGATACGGGGCAATGGACTCAAACTACAGGAAAAGAGATGCCATGTACACATTAGGAAGAACTTCCTGACAGTAAGAGCTGTTTGGCAGTGGAATACACCGCCTAGGAGTGTGATGGAGTCTCCTTCTCTGTAGGTTTTTAAACAGAGACTGGATGGCCATCTGTAAGGTGTCCTTTGATGGTGTGTTCCTGCAGGGCAGGAGGTTGGACTAGATGGCCCTTGTGGTCTCTTCCAACTCGATGATTGTATTATTCTATACGGCTGTGCATGATTGCACATTGATGCACAGTGTGCAATGCACAATGTGTATTTCTTCTTGTGGGTGGTAACAGTTCTGTAATAAGATGGCATAGTGCAACTGAGGTGTGCGATATCTCTTCAATGCAGGATCTCAACCCTAATTGTTTAAAGGGAACAGCCTCTGAGAGTAAGGGAACTCTCCAGTGATAAGACATAATGGAATAATTCCTGATGTGTGGTTTAAATTCACCAACAGAGAGTTGTTTTGTTGCATTGGTTGTGTCACTTGTTTCTGTTGTAGACAGTTTCTTACTGGTTGGGCTGAGAAGCAATTTGCTTCTCATTTTTTAAGAAGCATCCATTCAGTACTTCACAAGTTAATCTTAATAGGAGCATGGGAGACTAAAACTCATCACTCTTTCAGGGCTGTTACAAAAGTAGAGCTGCTCTCTTGAGACAGCATTTGGGGCATCACACTGTCTCTATTTTTAACCTTTCACCCAGTAATGTTCCTTTATGGACATGAAGGACCCATGTTTTTCTTGAGATCAGTTACCTTCACATCAGCAGTTACCAGCTGGCGAACAGACTGAGTACAGAAATAGAGTGTCAATGTTGGGTGACTCTTATCCTCCATGTATGGCAATGAAATTTATTTTCCATCCTGCCCTCGTTAATGTTCCATTTGACCCTGATAATCCAACCACAAGCTCTTCTACCCAAAAGGCACAGCAATCTGATACCACCAGCTATGCAACCCAGAATGACTTTCACATGGAAAGATTCTTTACAATATGAAGGAAACACCACCCTGCCCCCACCCACCCCCATACACACATAAACACAGATTCAAAAATCAGCAAGAAATCCTTCAGACAGAATGTCAAGGAACTTAACAAGATAAAATTTCTCTCAGGATTCTATACCTCCCACTCCATCATCCCCAATGGCTGTCTTAACAGGGTTCAATACTGATAGGAGCTTTCAAGCTCCAGGCATGCCTCTTATAGTTTAATGAATGCTATTGCTATTTAATTAATTAAATCATTTCCATTCACAGTAGCAACTGGGGGAGGGGGAAATACCCTCCCCTCTCTTTAGGCATGTATTTATTATTTTTATATCCCACCCTTACTTACTCCAAGGAACATAGAGCAATATACATAGTTCTTTCTTTATCCCATGTTGATCTTGGAATAGCCATGAAAAGTAGTTTAGTCTGAGAAAGAGCAACTATCCTGAGGATGGCCAATGAGCTGCATCATGACTAAGTGAGAATTTGAACCCAGATGTCTCCAGCTTTAGCCTAACAATTGAATGATGCCACTGTACTGCATGGTAAAGCAAGATCTGTGCAGGAGGCAGTGAAAAGAATACTTTTGGGTGTCTCTGCTGGGAGGTGCCATGTCTGCCTTGTCAGATGAGCATCTAAAGGAGAATCGGTCTGTTTGCGCAGTCACCTCATCCTGAATAGCATCCATGTATTACCACTAACGTTGCATTGTGTGTGTTAAACAGATTATCCAATATGTCCACTCAGAGCTTGGCTGTAACTTGTTACTTTGGTGGGGGGGTCAATGAGGGTGTGACAAATGCAGCCAGATGACCTCTGCAGCACACATTGTTGTAAACTAGAGGCTTCATCTGGCATAGGCTGAAGTGGCAAGATGTTAGCACAGGCTAGACTATTCCTGCAGTCACCTTATCAAACACTGAGGTAAACTTGAGAAAACATCACCACATCCGTCTGGTATTGAATAGCTTGCCTGCTTGTCATAGGTAACAAGTAATTCCATGCAGGCAACTAAGCAGGCCAGAGAAGGAGGAGCTGATTCCCCTCCGTCTCTCCTCTGCCAAGCGGTCTGCTTGGTAGAAAGCAGAATGGACTCTCCTGCTAAGATGATAATACATTACATTTCCATATTGTCTACAAAGGCTGTCCTTCCTCTGAGACCAGTATGGAAGTATAAGATATCAGATTATTAGAAGACTAGCAAATCAATCAATCAGTCAGTCAATCAGACTAGTAATACCTGTGGACATATTTACCAGGCTGCTTTGCATGTGTTGCGTTGGCAATTTGGAACTGCTATGAAATAGCGAAACATTGTCTGACATTAACAGTGGGCTGTCAAACTGAAGTTGCTTCTGAATGTGATGGTAAAAGTGCACAGGAATCCTGATGTGTGACTTTTGAATGATACTGACATATGGGCTTCAGCCTTTTAGTTCAGTGGCATTAGCCTCCTTATTTCGACCTCTGCAGGTGTGAACATTTGTGGAAAGAATTTGTGTATTAGTAGCACCATAGAGGTTGGCACACAGCTGCTTTATATTTTGCCTCCAGGAGTGCTTTGTGCTGCTTACAGTGAAAGAGCAAGATTTCTGGGCACAAGTTCAATGGCAGGTTGAGGATGGGATTGCAGACCAAAAACGAAATACAGTACAGTAAATTGGTAAGTGACTGTCTCATAGGACTCTGTCTCCGTCTAGTGGTTAGGAAGAGAAATATCTATAAGACTATTGGCCAAGACAGTTGCACAGACTCAACGTACAAAGAGAGATGAGGCAGCCACTTCAGACGGCTATCCCTATGGAAGAGTGGGGGTCAGTGCTGAGTTGTTGGGAGACAATGCTGTCTGTAACCTGTGGTCTGCCCTGTGTCTCCTAAGCAAACATGCTGCTGTCAGGTATGATAGAAGGATCTATCCCATTGCTTGTGTCAAAAGTAAGTAAGAATAATATGCAAAAAAATTGAGGGTTTTGCTTCTTTGTTTTTTTATACCTTTGTAAAATGTGTTCCACTTTTATCAGTGTAAAAAAAGATTCCTTTTGGTTATGATGTGGAATTGCTTTTTTATCTTAAAGTAAAATCATATTCCAGTGTCAAAGAAATGCTGAGTTCTAAAGAAGCCTGCTCAGGGATGCCTCATGTATTACTTTCTTCCTTAATGCTAATAAGCTCAGGACACGCACACACAAAAGCTGAAATCCTGTTGGGGATTTACATATATATATACACCATGGTTATGGTGCTACGCACTGAATCCTGTATCCTCCCAATCACCATTTACTAGGAAGCAGCTGCTGTGATCAACAGAGGTCTGTTCCACTGTAGGTCAGGAAGCAGCAGATAAATGTTCCCACCCCGTCCCATTAGCGATCTCCAGTGTGACAGGCAGAAACAGAGTCCCTGTCACAATTCCCCCTCATGCTGGAGACTGCTCATGCAATGGGGTGTGGGACCATCAGCCAACTACCTCCAAATCAACAGGGGAACAGACTCCCATTGATTGCAGCAGCTGCTTCCCCATCAGGAAGCAACTGGGGGACTTTCATGGGCTCTACATAGCCCCAATGTAGCCTTAGGGGCTACATAGCCATTGTGAATATGAAACAGTCATGAGTGTATATAACTCTGTTGAGCATTTGTAACTGCCCAACAGGATTCCGCCAAAATATTTTAAGAAAGCCTGTTTTGTGTTCTGTAGATAATTGAATCAGTGGATAATGAATCAGTGGATATGGGGGTCCTACTGTACTGAATAACATATATATTTGTGTGTGTGTACCTCCCCGCAACATATATATTCAAATGTACTGTCCTCATGTGTATGGCCAGGGCTGACAGAAGTGGGGCCAGTATACCAGGATGGCAAAGTTGGGGAGGGGGTAGTGTGCCTGTGTATTCCTCCATACAATGGCCTGAATTGATGGCCCTTTATGAATTACAGTCTCAGCAGAAACAGACATTTCACCTGCTAAAGAACTATACATTAAGCTGCTATTACACGAATAAGAGGAAGACATGGGATGGGGAATTACCCTGAAAAAATCTGGCAACCATATTGCCTTTTACAGTGGGGCCATAGTATCTGCTGGGGTTTGGTTCCAAGACATCCCACCCCCCATGGATACCAAAATCTGTAGATACTCAAATCCCGTTTTACAACAACATAGTAAAATGGCATCCCTTTTATAAAATGACAAAATCAAGGTTTGCTTTTTGGAATTATTTTTAATAAAATATTTTTGAACCATGGTTGGTTTGATCCATGGGTGCAGAATCTGTGGATACAGAGGCCTGGCTGTATTTGTGGTTGAAATGTTTCCTCTATGATCACTACCAAGGAGCTGCTGGTTCCGCTTCATGATATACATGTATTTTGGGTGCCATATATTCATGTCATATGTAAAGCAGGATTAGACTCAGAAGAAGGAGAAGTGAACATTGGAGGAAAGGAACATCAACAATTTAAGATATACAGGTGACAGCATACTTTGTTGTATGTCTTCAAGTCATTTCTGACTTATGGCGAACCTAAGGCGAACCTGTAATGGGGCTGAGAGTGTGTGACTTGCCTTTAGGCAATTCCAAAAAGCAAACCTTGATTTTGTCATTTTATAAAAGGGATGCCATTTTACTATGTTGTAATATATAAAATGACAAAATCATTTCAGGGAGTTTAAGGGAGTTGTTTCAGGGAGTCCTTGTATATTTAAGATTGTGCTTATACAGCGCTGATGAAAGCGTTTGAGGAGTCATAAGTGGTGGCGATAGGTGACCCATGTTTCAGACCCATAAAGGAGAATAGACAGTACAATGGCTCTATACACACTGATTGGACTGTGTGTATATAAGACATATTTGGACATGTCATCTTCATATCTATACCCAACATCAGTACAACCAAGTATGTCATGTCAGGTTTACAAGGCCAATAATTGTGTTGCCCTTCACATGATGGGCTGAAGTGGGGTAAAATTGTCTTCTGATCTTATCAAATGGCTCATCTGCTTAGTTTTTCCTCTAAACTCATGATTAAAGGCACAGATGGGGAAATATTATGTTGCATGGATGGGGAGGACAATAACCAGGCAGGTGATTTTTTCAGGGTAGCACCTGTCCATTTTTGCTACCTCTCAGCTTTCCCAAATGTCTACTTTCCTGCTCCTGTTTAGGAAGAAAATGATATGCGGCAACTAGTTTGATAGATGTCTGTCAGCTGCACGGATGAGTGCCTGCCAGTCTGTAGTGCTCTAATCTCCTTTGAATCAGCTATCTTTTCCTTCCTTCTTGTAATTTAAACCCAGAGAGTAATAGCCCTATTTGTTTATGTGTTCTGAGGGAAAGTATCAGTGGTTTAGTTGCCCAGGCAATACTGATGTACAAACAATATCTTGATATGCTGACATACAAGGGTGCAAACATCTATGGAGATTATCAGATGGGTCAATTATTCCGGGGCAGAAACGGAACAGGGGTGAGAAAGGGGCTCCCTTTTGGACAACGTCAAGCCCTTCCGTCCTGCTCCCATCCTGGCCCCGTGCTGCTCCCGGGATATTCTATTCACAATGAAACATTGTGAATAGAACACCTTTTCCATTTTCTTTTATGGCTGTCGTGGAATCAAGGACATGGGAAAAGGAGCCCCATCCCTGTTCCGAGATGACAGGCACGGGGGAGGACCTCCGTGCCGAGCACTTCCTGCCACGAACAGGACATCAAGGTAAGTGGCACCCTTCCCCCCCCCCAGGTTGCTTGTTTTATTTTTAATTTATTTTTGCCTTTTATTTCTTTCTTTGACAGCTGGGGGGGGTATTTTTGAATTTCCTTCCCACTCATTCTCTTGTGAGAACGAGTGGGATTTCAGCTTTATGACAGCTGCATTTACAGCCAGCCGGCAAAGGGAGCCCGTTCCTGCAGCGGAATGGAGGTAAGTGTGCAAACATTTATCTCCATTCCAATGCAGGAACAGGAGAGGAGGTGGCAGGGCAGTAACAGGGCATTTTGGCCCCATCTGATAATGTCCTATGTGTCCAATTGCTGAAGCCTTTTCACAGAACACAGTTATAGCCCTATGATTCCACTATGGTTCCATCCTGTGGAATCCTGGGATTTGCAATGGAGGGAGGGGCCTTTGGAATCCTCAGCCAGAGATCTCCTCTGGTGCTTCTGACCAAACTAAAAACCCCAGGAGGATTCCACAGGATGCTGCCATGGCCACCCTGTGCTACAATTGTGTAGTGTGACAAGGCCCCTGGTTGCTGAAGGTAGCAGTAGACCAGTGTCAGAAGCTTAACTACCACCACATCCTCATCCTCCTCTCATCAGTGACCAGGTCCTCTGTCTTGGTCTCTGTGCCTCACATAGAATCATAGAGCTGCAAGGGGCCATAAGGGCCACCTAAGTCCTGGCCGATGCCATGCAGGAATCTACTACTAAACCATTCCTGAAAAATGCCCAACCAACCTCTGTTTAAAACTTCCAAAGATGGAGAGTCCGCCACCCTCCAAGACAGTTGATTCCACTGTTGAACATCTTTTATATGGACGACATATGGGGCTGTACCTGCAAAGCTTTCTAGAAGCTTCCAAGGAGCAGATCTGTGCAGATGCAGACTCATATATGTGAATGCACAGAGGACTACTCAAAGAACATCAGTTACAGAAAAGCAACCTGTCCTGTCTTTCTTCCCCAAAGTAGGTTATTCATGTCTCAACAATTCCTTCCTGCAACTTCCCAAACTGAAGAAAAAAATTCACTGGCTTCCTGATTTTGAAAAACCTTTTGCCTCTGCTAATATATTGTAATATTTTTACATTATATTCTGATAAATAGCATTGCAATATTTTAAAAAGAAGTGTCAAAACAAATCCAAGAAGATGGTTACTTTTGCTGAAAGCTGTCTTAAGCAAGATACTGCAGGAGCAGCATTAACAGGAACTGCGGTTCGGGCAAATATAGAATGTATACTGGTACTAAGGAGGAGAGGTTATACTAGATAGTACAATTAATTGATCTTTATTAAGGAAACAATAACATTCACACACACTCAGGCTTCAAGTACTCGTGCAAGGTTAACCAAATAAGTAGGAAGTATTTGGATAGAGGAAAGAGTGAGGAAGATACAACACCTTTGAGGTGATACAACACCTGTCCTGTAGAACAGAGATTCCTTCAGCAGACTTGAGTTCTGAGAGTCTAACAGCAAACTGGCAGCCTAGAGGTAGGAGTGCTGCTGTAGACAATTTGGTGTTGTTTTAGGGTGATATTTATATGAAGTAGTTCCCCTGAAGGGATGAGGTTTTGAGTGGAATGCAATGATTCTCAGAGTCTCCTAGGCTAAGACAATGGGCACTCCAGATACGTTAATGACCCTTAATGTATTAACACTTTGAAACTGAATGAAACAAGCATCCCTCTTTGGTTTTGGTGAGGGGAGAGGGGAAACAATGCTTTACAAAGCTGGAGTGCCTCAGCTATGCTTGATTGGATTAGCCAGATGTTCAGCCAAGAAGTTGCCTTTCACATTACCTTTCTTTGGAATTTTTAATGGCCCCTCCCTAGTGTGACTTAGGAGTTTATCAGATGCACTAAATACCACATCATAATGCCGCCATATAAATGTGAAAGGATGCGCATATGAGATGATGTCCCCATTTCATGTTTATGTCCTGGCCAAAACCCATCCTATTTTATTGACGGCTGAAGTAATCAATAGATCCCTAGTGGCACTTTAGTGCCAGCACTGCCAGCATGTGAAACCTCGTGCCATTTAACTCAAGTGAATGCAGCATGAATGGCCAGTCCAGAACACTTTTTATGACCCTTCCCAGTTTATTTGGGACTTTTTTTAATCTTTTATTTTTAACCATTACAATAATAAAATATCACCATACATATAATCCATACATCCTCTTATTATTATTCATACATACCCATACATTTCGCTCAACCATACAATTATCCAACTTCCTCTCCAGCTTACTCATGATTAATTCGTATATCTACTGTATCCTGATTTATATATCTATCTTAATTGTCAATTTCAACAAGTTAATGTCCATATTGCTATGCTCTCGTTATTTAACCTTAGTTTGATATTTGTGCAGTACATGATAAATCTTAATAGCTATTAATCACACTTCCCCAAAATTCTACACAAGTTGTGAGGAACTGTAGTATTTCCACTTCTTGTATGTATTGATTACTGTTTAAAATTACACTTAACCTTTAAATGTTACCTTGTATTTATCTAGGGATTGCAGCATAATCCCCTCATCTTTTCTCAACATACTCAGAAAATCATTTCCATGCTTCCCAATGTTCTTCAGCATACTTACCTTTTAATAATAACGTCAATTTGTCCATTAGTACCATTTCATATGCTTTAGCTAGCCATTGATCTGCAGTAGGAGTGTCTGGATTTTTCCACAATGAAGCATAGGATTTTCTCGCCGCAGCCAACAGATAGAACATTATTTTCTCTTGTCCTTTATCTAACTTTTCTTCATGCATTCCCAATAGATATAGTTCCGGGTTTAGCGGGATGTCCTTCTTTAGTATTTCACTAATTACTTTCTGACGCCCCCTTGTCGTGGGAGAGAGGCTTGCGTACCCTAATGATGTTTTGAGCTATGCTGGCGGTGGCATAATAGCCACTGGTAGGGTCTCCCATGCCAGACAGGTCAAAACCGAAGGGTCTGACAAAGAGCGTCAAAGGGCAGGATGGGCTCTCTAGCCTTGTGGCAACCGTCCTAGGAGAAGGAAAACTCTAATCCCAAACCCGGGCAGATGGTGCTCGTCCAACCCTGTAAGGTCAACCATCTAAGAGAAGGAAACTCTAATCAAACCTACGGCCCGAGGACCTCGCTGCCACGTCCATGCTTGCAAGGCCACGGCAGATGAATCTCTGGTTTAAAGGGTGAGGCCAGTTCTGTGCACGCTGCGCTCCACCAGAAAAATCCATTGCACAGGCTCGAAGGAATTACTTTCTGAGCTTGAGTCCAAAACCTTTTGGCTTTTTCACAAGTCCATCAGAGATGAAAGAAAGTACCAATTGTATGTTTACATTTCCAACAATCATTTTTCACATTTTTATACATTTTCGATAGCTTGTCTGGCGGAAGGTGCCATCTGAAGTACATTTTGTACCAGTTTTCTTTAATGTTACTTGAGAGAGTAAACTTCATTTTTTTAATCCACATTTTTTAAGCTCAATTGAATGACCTACTTTTTTAGCCCATTTTAAAATATTATCTTTGACAATCTTTTCTTCAGGACTTTTTCAGACAATGTAAAAATAACGCTAGCAGCGTCGCCAGGTTGCGACGCTGCAGCGCAAGAGGGCGTCAGTTTCGTACGACGCTCCTTCCCAGCGGTACTGTTGCAGTACCGCTGGGACATTTGACCGGGATATTTTTGCTTTTACAGTCATATTTTACTCACGATCGTTGATCACGAGTAAAATATGACGGTAGAAAGCAAAAATATCACGGTCAAATGTCCCAGCGGTACTGCAACAGTACCGCTGGGAAGGAGCGTCGTACGAAACTGATGCCCTCTAGCGCTGCAGCGTCACAACCTGGTGACGCTGCTAGCGTTATTTTTACATTGTCCGAAAAAGTCTTCAGTGTCCCATTCCAGAAGTTGTAAATAAAACTTCGATATTAATTTTTTATTCCCATTTCGTGTTATTTTTTCCCATGTGGATTTAGATATTTCAATACCTTCTAATTTTCCATCTATTTTAAACCTTTCATATAATTGTCTGTATAAGTACCAGTGGCACCAAATTCCTTCTCCGTCTAATTTTTCCTGAGATTTAATTTTTAGCAACCCTCCTTCAACCGCCAATAACTCTTTGTAGATGATCCAATTATGGACAGGTATTCTTTCTTTCCCAAAGAGCGCTTCATGAGGCGATAACCATAGGGGCATTTTTGGACACAACTGTCTTTTATATTTGTTCCAAACTTGGGACTTTTAAAGTGTGTTCCAGTGCTTTTTAAAACTTTAACTTTCTTATTTTTGTTTTTATTTTTGAATTTTCCGTGCGAGAGTCTTCTCGCGAGAATCCACAGGATTTTGAACAAGGAAGTGAACGGAGTTCTTCTTCATTGCTGGGAAAGTCTTTGCCAGGACAGAAGGTAAGTGTGGTGGGAGGCGTTCTTCTGCTGGCATAAAAATTGTTTTTTTTATGCCAGCAAAAGAACATCCCCCCCCCCCCGCACTTACCTCCTCTTCTGGTAAAGGCAGCTCTGACACTTCTTCTTTTGCAATCCTGGGGATTCTCATGAGAAGATTCTCACGCAGGAAATTCAAAAGTAAAACTTTAAAAAAGACATAAAAATTCACACGAAGCACATACACACACTAAAATACCTCCAAATAACCTGGGGAGGGTCAAAAAAAGTTTGCCACTTACCTGGATGTCTTGATCTCACCCAAAGGTGTTCTGTGCAGTCAGGCCATTGATTCTGCATTGGCAAGAGTTAAATGGGCCTGAGGCTTCACACGCCAGCAATACCTGCAAAAAAGCAGCAGGGGAATCTATTGACAGCTTAAGCCATCAATTAAAAGGTATGGGTTTTGACCAGGACATAACCGTGAAAGCAACGTTGTCTGATCTGCAAAACCTTATGTGTTTATGTGGCATCATTATGACATCATATTTAGTGTGTCTGATAAAGTTCAAAGTCCTTAGTCTCAGTGCTAGTCTTTGGGATTCCTGGGTTTGGGGATTTCCTGGTTTATTGGCCACATGGAAGGCCACAGTTAGCCAAATTATTAGATATTGCCAATTATTATATGAAAAGAGGTTGGGGGCTGTCAGGCCTGGTAACGTGTGAGCATTTGTCTCCATAATGTGTGGAGATAAGACCTGACCTGGGCTCTCAATTACACTATGCAAAGATTGATAACTTTTAATTTGTTTTATATTTCAAGTTGAAGGGATGTGGTGTAGTGTGTGATAATCTTTAGTATGATTTGGAAGGGAGGTAAACAGGAATAGGTTTTGTCCTTTGCTCTTGACATTCCTAGGTCTGCTACTACTGCCACCCCCACATTTCCTATTCTCTGAAGAGCACAGACGTAGAACTGGGCAATGACATTGAAGGGTGGGAATTTGAGACAACCCCCTGAAAGAAAAGGCTGGAATTTATAAACTTTTGGAACTTTGATATGGTGCTTTTTTGTTTGATATAGAATTCAATTGTGCAGTGTCTTGCATTATGTCTGCCCAACCCTGTTTTCTCATTTAGGTGTTTACCACACAAGGCTTTTTTCCGTCATGAAAGCGCTACAGTATTTGGTTGTATTTCCACGGCCCACACAATGCCATAAGTATTCAGTGTTCTCTCCATCTCCGTTTGATTTCTGGTGTGCTACAACTAATTGACAATCTTTCCCCATCAATAGCCCTTGATCGCACAAAACTCCCACAAGAAAAAACACATGTGGTGCGAAATTGCATGCTTGTTCCGTCTACTCTTCATCACGTGATCACACAAGGGCGTGACTAGGCTGCTCAATATTCACTCTGCCCCTACAGTCTTCCCAATTCAGCTTCCTGTGGCCATTTCATTGAGACCCAGGAGAAGCTCTGCACCAACCCCCAGAGTCCCAAAGCCTGACAGAGCTGAAAGGGAGGATGAGGTGGCTGCAGGAAGAGAGAGAGAGAGGAAGGGGGGAGTGTGCGATCTCACTCAGTCACACTCGCTCACTTGCAGACATCCACCTATCCTCAGACACAGACACTCCCCACAGACTGGGGTGGGCTTGGGAACGTCCCCCCCCCCCGCCTGCAAAGAGAAGCAGGGAGATGAAGAGGAAGACCCCTCTCCACCACAAAGCTGAGCCAGCTGCAAGGCAGAAGGAGGGAGGGTGGGTGGGGAGAGTGAATATATGTGCCAAGGTGAGGGACAGTGGAGGGAATGGAGGGAGCCAAGCAAGCCCTGGGCTTCAGGGAGCCCTTGCTTCGAGTGGGTGGGTGGCTGGGGCTGCTGCCTTCACGACCCAGAGGGCAGCCTCCCTTGAAGCTCTGCAGAATCCCTTACTGTGTGTCCATGAACAGTAAAACAGGGGAAAATGGAAAACAGGCTTGCCTTGCCAGCTCTCCCCAGCATGTTAAAGAAGCATAGATCAACAAAGCTGATCAGTGAAATCAAGTGATGGGCATACTGAATGTGGAAATAGCCCGCCCGAAAGTGTTTGTCATATAATAGCACCAAACATGCTGCTAAGTACACATGCGCTAATTGTCAAAAAAAGGCAGAGGCTGAATTATCGTGAGATCGCGCAAAATACAAATGCGAACACAGCAAGATCTACAAGCTTGCGCATGCGCACAATCATGCGAGGAAGTGACATGAGAAGGAGGAGATTGATGCATAAATGGGGAAATGATGGAAAGGAGGGGCATAGCCCACAAATGTGGTGCACAAAAAGTACAACACTCGCTTGTTCTTCTGCCTCTGTTCCGGAATGGGCTGATACATGTGGTGCAAAACAGACATGAATCTGTCATTTACATGACGGAATCATTGCACCTTCGGACCTCTGTGTGGTCAACACCTTAGTGAGAACACCATACTTTAAAGTCAACATTTCAGATACAATATGATGGATGATGGAGGAGCATATTCCATGTATTTCCCTTGCAGTTATCTTTGTATGTATATACAAGGTTGTTGTTGCAGGAAGGGATATAAGGGCACCCACCCCCCATGAAATTTACCTTCAGTACCCATATTTTAGCATTGCGGTAACTAAAAACTTCAGTCAAGCTGTTAGAAGTATAGTTCAGACATCCAGAAAAAAAGGAAAGGCAAAGTTACCAGGAGAATGAGAACACAGCATATAAAAGAGTACTAGGTGTAAATGATTTTGCACGTCTTAGGACTTTATCAGACCACCACCACCCCGTTAATGTTCTTTTGCCACCATATTTTAAAAAGTTTTATGCCAGCAAAAGAACCCCTTTGATCAGACCTACCTTTAGTGGCTTTCACAGGCAACCCAGGTACTAACAGAGAGTGAGCCCAGGCACTAACGGAGAGCTCCGTTCACTTCCTGGTTCAATATCTAACCAATTCTCGCGAGAAGATGCTAGCATGGAAAATTCAAAAATAAAAGCAAAATAAACATATAAAAAATACAGGAAAGCACAAAAACACACTTTAAAAGTCCCAAGTACTTGGGATGGGTAGTAATAAAAAGAGCATCCCCTTCCTGGCTATCATAGAATCATAGAATCATAGAATTGCAGAGTTGGAAGAGACCACGAGGGCCATCCAGTCCAACCCCCCTGCCACGCAGGAAATCACAATCAAAGCATCCCCGACAGATGGCCATCCAGCCTCTGTTTAAAGACCTCCAAGGAAGGAGACCCCACCACGCTCTGAGGGAGTGTGTTCCACTGCCGAACAGCTCTTACTGTCAAAAAGTTCCTCCTCATGTTGAGGTGGAATCTCTGTTCCTGGAGCTTGCACCCATTGCTCCGTGTTCCAGTCTCTGGAGCAGCAGAAAACAAGTCTGCTCCATCATCAGCGTGACATCCCTTCAAATACTTAAACAGGGCTATCATATCGCCTCTAAACCGTCTTTTTTCATGATATCACCCAGAAGTGTTTGCCTGCTCTGAAGGAGACATCACTTAAACTCCTTTATTAATGGCATATCATGCTGATCCAGCTTGCCCAGATGACAAAAGCCGCCCCCTCTACCTGCTGGAGAGGATGCTCTGCTCTGGGCCCCGTCACTCATACGTGGTTAGAGTGCCTGAGCATTGAGAGGTTTTGGTCCTTAATTATAGATATTATTATCGCCATCACCGTACAACCTATAGACCCCTCTCCAGAGCTGCTCTTGCTGTCACTTTTTACTATGTCTAATAGAAATCTTAAACATAAAAAGATCATTGTTTTCCTGCTTGCTATCTCTTGGATTGTTATTGCTAAGAATTGGAAGAACGAAATACCTGCTGTGACTGCTTGGTGGGACAAATTTTGGGATGTGTGGTTTATGGAGAAGTTTTCAGGCATCAGCCAACGCACAGCTGTGCATGCTGATTCTGAATCCTTTATTGAAAAATGGTTCTCGACAATCACATATCTTTCTAACACAGATCTTGCAATAGCACCTCTACCACATCACGGTAAGATGTGGAAGGATGTCCTCCCGAACTCTCCCTGATGTCTTTACTTTCAAGCTTTTTTATGCCACGAACTTCTTTCCTGATGAATCCTATGCCCCTTCTCTCTGTGTTTGTTATATTTTAAATTTGTTCTGTACAGTTGTTTTGCTATCTATGACTCCAGTTCTCCTGGTATAGTTCCTATTACAAAATAACAACTGTACAACCTTTTCTTTGTTAAATCAATAAAACTTTACACACAAAAAAGAAATGTTTGCCCATTGACACTGTATTCACGTGAATACAATGGTGTGAGGATTCAAACACTGGCAATGCCGACAACAAGTCACCATGGGAGATCAATTGACAGCTTGGCCCGTCAATAAAAAGGAATGGGATTTTCACAATGCATGATCGCGAAAGGGAGACGTTGTCTGGTATGTGCATCCTTTCATGATCATTAGGCATCCTTATGACACCATATTTGCCACGTCTGATAAAGTCCTTACACTCTGCAGTGCTAAAAATTTGGGGAATGAAGGAAGATTTCATGGGGGGAAAGAGTTCTTATTTGAGAGGCAATGCTCTTACTTTAAACTCCCTCCTCCACTGAGTGCTGGTTGTTAAGGCGGGGAGGGAATTTGCAATCATGACAATAGTGCCACAATCATAAATATGAATACCAAAACCGGGGTGCTTTGAGTCCCAATTTTGGGACAAAAGTAGGATAATAACAATAACAATACCAAATAGTTATGAATGCACAAGTCTAGCTTATCTGTTCTTAACTGCTCAACAGGATTCCAGCGTTTGTTTTTATGTTCCCAGCATCTAGATGTTTGTTTTATTCTGATTTTTAGATCTTATATTTTTTTTGCTTTTAATGTTTTCTCTGAATCCTTTTGAAAATATACCTGCTAAAAGACAATATATAACAACTACAGCTAAATAAGGGTCTATCACCTTCAGGAAGGAGATTTAGTGCACAGTGGCTTTTCACCTTTAGCACCCTCTCCCTCCATGCAGAGATGGTGTCTTCCTGTGAGTTGCCACACAAGATCTTGCATATTCACTACAGAATTGCAACCATTCAGAAAGCAGTAGAAACAGGTATATGTTGGCAGGGTTCAAGACTACTTAGGTCATTCTGTGGCCTAAACTCTACTGTTAGTCCCAGTTAGGATAGAGCCATTGAATCAGATTTACCTATCTGTTGAGTCACCTTTAACAATTGATTGAAGGGGTCTATTCTAGTTCTGGGAGCCAGCGTGGTGTGGTGGTTTGAGTGTTGGACTACAACTCCAGAGACCAGGGTTTGAATCCTCACTCAGCCATGAACACCCACTGGGTGACCTTGGGCAAGTGATATACTCTCAGCCCTCAGAAAACCCTGTGATAGGGTTTCCTTAAGGTCGCCATAACTCAGAAATTACTTGAAGGCACATAACAACCACAACAAATTCTAGTTTGGACTACCTAATGGGAGGGTTACATATGGGTCTGCACCTGGAGGCTATGAGTGACTTCCTTCCCACAGATGTTTTGATTGAAATTCATTCAACCACCCTCTGACCTCAGAGAGTTGTATGAATTATGAGGAATTTGTCCTCCTCTAGTTCTTGAGTGTAAACCTAAGGTGTTCACAGGTGTGAGCTTTCCCTTAGCCACTTGGGGGCAGTGTTTGTATAGCTAATTGTTGCTTGCTTGTTGGGTTCATTTGAAGGGAAACGTTTCCTACTGAACTTTAGCAGGAGCCCCATTAAGCCACAAGAAACATCCAAACAAACACCTTCAGAAAGGATGATGATTCTTATTCACCTGCCTAAGGAAATACTCTTTTATGCAAATTTCTCCACCCTGAATTCTGAAAAAGAGAGAGATTAAATACACCAGCTTCTCCAGAAGAAGGAATTATAACCCTGGACAGTGTGACCCCTGAGGGATGTCAGATCACAACTCTTGTCCATTAAGGGTTCCTGTGGTGGTGGTGGTGGTGAAGAGTTCTCTATGAGCGATTGGGAGAAAAGTCTGAGGGGATTCTGAGGAGAACTGGAGGGAGTAGAGAGAGTAAGAAGAACTACCCAAAAAGTACTGTGGAGGAAAGTGATAGAGCAGCCATATATGTCATACAGACTTCAGCAGCCATTCTTGCACTAACAGCAGGATCAGTGCAGACCCTGAGGCAGTCTAGACCTCCATGGCAAGGACTGTTTAGCCAGACAGGTTTGAGAGACTCAGAAGTGGCATCTTTATCTAATTCCATATGGGATGCTGTCCACTCCTATTCTTGTTGCTTCAAGATTTAGGGCTTATCTAGAAGTGATGGTATACTCCGAGTGGGTGCACATTTTCACTCATACACAGCGACACTAATTTGTCTCCACCATTTTTTCACCCGTTCGCATCCATTAGAACGAAAATGTGCTGTGATGCGAATTCAGATGTCCACATGTGAAAAAATGCACTTCTACATGCATTTTCCAGGAAACTTTGGGGGAAACTGCAATTCCTTTTACATGGATTGCACTGGGACACATCATATTCTCTGTGAATTCTATGAGGAATATTTTCATCATCTGGACAACCCCTTAGTGTGAACTGGACACCTACCTGGGTGCTTGTTCTTGCTTCCATCACTCCTTCCTCTTTCTTTTTACATATCATATTTTATCATATTATATTGATTTGACCACTGGTTATTTTTCCTCTTTCCTTTCAAAATGTGGGTGCTGGAGGATAGGAAACACTTTGAATAATTTGGGAACCCTAACATCCTTTCCCCTTATCCACCTCACTGCAGGGGAACCTAGCTCCCGTAGTTCCCTCCACAAATGGTGGGAAGGAAAATGAGATTATACATGTACATTTTTGTCTTTCATTTATTTACCAAATGAAACCAAGAGCTGTCCCATTAAAGCAGGAGTAGGCAAAATGTGCCCCCCAGGGCTTTTTTTGTTGTCCTTAGGGCTCCCCCAGGGGTCAAGAAAAAATATTTGCATTTTTTTTTCAAAAAAAACCCCTTTTTTGTTCCAAAATACCACAAAATGACTTATAGGATAGGGGGGGCATTTCCACCATGCCTGGAACCCCTCTGGATCCTCCAGGGGTCAAAACAATTTTTTGTAAAAATTTAGAAAAAAAAATGCCTCAAAATATCCTCTAGGGGGCCAGGAAGGGCCAAAAACATGATGAGAATTCCCCCTTGTCTGCCAGAGGGTGTTTGAGAGGGGCATTTGAGAGGCTAATTTTATTTTTGTGTGAGCAGGTGCAGCCCTCTAAGGAGTCCTGGAGGGTTAATGCGCACCCCCAAGCCTTTCACAGTTGCCCACCCCTGCATTAAAGTAATAGTGCAGATACTAAAACTTCACAGAATGAAGACGTAACAAGAGTGGTGCAAATATGCTACCAGATGCTTCCAGAAAAGGTTTTTTGCTGTGCAATCACCTGGCCTCATCCATGGATGTTACAAGGTTGTCATCTTCAATATCCAGGCTGTCCTGTTTCTTCCATCTTTTTTCGTACAAAAGAAAAACGCTTCAGGGGGAGATAACTAGCTGCATCATGCCTTGTGATTATGAGCAGTAGTATGCCTTGTGCTTCTAAGTGAAAGACATTGTAGTTATTCCATCTTTTCTTCTAAGCGGCTGCGCCCACCCTATGGAACACCCTTCCGCAGGAGGCTAGGCTGGCCCTTTCCCTGCTTTCCTTTTACAGACAAAAATGTTTTTATTTCTGCAAGCTTTTAATTTGTAGCAGCAGGCACAGAGGCTTTTATTGGGGTGTGTTTTTATTGTTTTAACTTATATATGTTTTTTAAAAATAATTTAATTGGTTTTTAATTGTTTTTAATTGTCTTATTTTTACTTCTTTTTTTACATTCTAAACCACAGAGGGAGTGCTTTGGCACTGATAAGCAGTATAGAAATTTAGAAAAAAAAATAGAAAATAAAACTATCTGCTTGTGTTCCTGGATATCAGATACATCACCAAGGGCAAGCCATACTAATGTAGCAATTGTAACTATTCCCCTGTAACTGCAGTGTCCACATTATTCTGCTGTGGTCAAAAATGGATGATGCTGGAACCACGGTTGGGGTGAATCTTTTGGATGTCTATACTGATTTAGAGGTTGGCCTTGCCCACAGCAACATCTCATTGTGCCAGTAAAAGAAAATGAAAGGCCAATTAGGTTTACAAAACACTCTCATCCAAAAGACTAGTAATCTCTCAAGTTTTAATCTGTGAGTATAACATCTTCACAAATCAATATACCCTCTTTTCTGTTACCATTGAAGTCCAAACTTTACATGCTCTCCAGTTGAGCATACTCAGATACAAATGTTTCAAAACTGGAAGCAATGTATTAGATAGACTCATGTAAATTAGTAGGGAGTAAGATCACAATGACTCCTGCATTATAATGATTTCAATGAGTCTCCCCTGTGACTAAGGACTTTATCAAATGAGGGTCTTAAAATGCTGTAATAATGCAAATAAGGAAGGCAGAAACATTGTGGCATAATAACTGGAATTTTCAAACAATCACCATTTACGTTTTAAGACCGGGATTAAAGGTCCCGCTACAGTAGCTCTTCTCTTCGCATATCCTTGTAATCAAACTGTATTAACACTGTGTACTGGCACACACATGCTCCTTTAAGACAAATGTCCACTCACTTCCTTGTTAGCTGGGGCATGAGATCTCAGCAGTTTTCACAAGACGCGAGCTCATGTAAAGCACCAGAAACACTCAAAATAAAAAACAACATGTATAGATAAGCCCTTTCCTGAATAGCTATCCCGGCCCAAGACTCGGCTATCCTTTCCCTCTCAGCTGTAATTGGATTTTTTTTAAAATTATTGTATGTTTTAATTTTTTTCTAATTAAATATATTTTTAATTATTGTATGTTTTTAATCCTTTATAATTTAATATTATTTTAAGGGGTGGGCGGGCTAGGGTATTGTAATTATGGAGTTTTTATATTGTAAGCCACCCTGATTGCATTGCAGAGGGGCGGGATAGAAAGAAATTATTATTATTATTATTATCATCATCATCATCATTATTATTATTATTATACCTTGCCAGCCAGATGGGATAGTTCACAATTGTTCTCGCATTCTCACCCGGAAGTTTTCTCCTTGGGAACGGGGACGGGGGAAAGAGGACAGCCCATTCATGCTGTAATCTTGCGATTACAGTGAGGAATGGTTTCAGACACTTTTAATATCACCAATAAATAGATATTAAGGATCTATTGGCCGCTTATCCCATCAATAAAATGTGACACCTTATTTGCGCCTGGTGCACATGTTTTCCACAGGAGGAGGATGACATTGTCTGATAATTTAATCTGGTGATGATATTATCCCATCATTATGACGCAATTTTTTCTGTGTCCAATAAAGTCCTACATTGGATTCAACCCAGTGATTACATCTCTGGACACCACATGTTGAAAGCTGCATTTGAGATAAAAATGAGTGTAGTGGTGCTTACAGATTAACTTTTAAAATTGTTTTTGTTGTTACTGGAAACTACACATTTTAAAAGGTTATTTTTCAAATTTCCCCATCAGCAGTAAGTGTTGCCAGCCATATACAGGAAGACAGTATTAGTTCCTATTCAATGCTGTCTGAATTTTGCCACAGCTTGCTATTCTGTCTTGAAGGAAATCAGTACAGAAATAGGTAAGAAGAGGTGGTAAATTATCACAGCTATGAAAATGAGCAACTCTTTCAGCACTTGTCTAATCCAGTTTTCTTCCTCTCAAGGGCCTTAATCAAAATAGCTCTGAGCATAGATATAAAACAGTTCTCAGATATCTGTCTCCATGTCAGCTTCATTGGAATTTATTATTTATCCTGCAACCCCTGCCCAGCTTTAGGGAGACACCATGTGGTGATGCACAGTACTGCAGGCTATAATTCGTATTCAGAAATTGAAAGGACCAGAGATAAAACTATGCCATTCACTCCTTCCCTTATTATAGGAGCAGCCCTATTGGATCAAGCCAATGATCTGTCCAATCTATTTGTTCTCTATAGAATACACCATAAATTACCATTGCTTTTTCTCCCACTATGGGCTTGTCTACACCAGTCACAAACCCCAAACCCCCCCTAAATCTGGCCTGATAATGCCATACGACATGTGGCCTTTCCCCCCCACCAAATCTGGTGTGATAGTGACACATGCTGTACAGCCCTATTTGCACCAGCCTGAGGGGATACCCCTTTAATTTGGGTTTTAGAAAACTCACAGTTTTCTCGAGTTTGCTGGAGAAAACTGTCATGTGAACAATCCATCTGCACTGGATTCAGGGGATGAGGAGACAGAACAAGCACTGCCTGACAGGTGCCATCATTTCCCCCCTCCTTGGCACCTTTTCTCAGTCCAAAGGCAAACCCAACAGTAGAGCCGTAACACCCAGCAAGCCACCCGATCTGCCTTCAGAGAGAGCCGCTCCCGCTGGGGTTTTGCTTTTCTGGCACACAATCATCCAGGAAAAGCAAAGCGCCAACTATAGTCACCTGTTCTGAAGGCAGAACGAGTGCCCACCCCACCATCACAGGTAAGCTGCCTGTTCTGGCTTCAGAGCAAGTGACTACTGCTGGTGCTTTGCTTTTCCCGGATGATTGTGCACCAGAAAAGCAAAGTGCCAGTGGTAGTCGCCCATTACCAGAACGAGCACCTGCCCTGCCATTGCGAGTAAGCTGCCCATTCTGGCTTCAGAGAGAGCAACTAAAGTTGGGACTATGATTTTCTGGCACACAATCACCTGGGAAAAGCAAAGCACCGTCAGTAGTCACCCGCTCTAAAGCCAGAATAAGCACCTGCCATTATCATGAGTAAGCTGCCTGTTTTGGCTTCAGAGAAGACAAATACTGTTGGGGCTTTGTTTTTCCTGGAGCTCAGAGTCAAGTGTAAGTAACAGCTTTGAATGGGTGGTAAAAGTAATAAACCAATGCAGATTCAGGATTGGGGCAGGTATGGTGCTGAAATCCAGGCCAGATTAGTCCGAATTTCATACACCACAGCTCCAGGCCAAAGCAGTCCAAATCCTATCTGGATTTTTACCCCCTATCTAGCCAAGCCCTATAAAAAGAGCTGTTCTCTGATAATGTATACATTATACGTGGAAATTCTGCAAATAAAATTTCCCCTATTGCTACGTCTTCCTGTTAGGAAAATTTCATCTGCTGAATTTTGGCCTGATGCACAATAATCATCTACCAGAACAGCATTGACAGCTACTCCATTCCTCAACCCATGTTCTTGATTTTTCCCTTGCCCTAATAATTGCATGTTATCGATCTATATTGGGGCAATAATACCTACCCACATCAGTTTCCAAATTTTGTTTGCTATTTGGGGCAAATAAACTGTTATTTGTAGGCATCCTACTCTAGTCTGACAAGATATTTTAAATCTGTGCAGTAATCTGAATTATAACGTAATCCCTAATTTCAACTGGTGAAGACACAATTGTCTATATACAGTATGCACTGGCATATGAAGAAGGGCTGCCAGTTTAAAACCTTATGCAGCTGTCAGTGGTATCGTGACATCACAGTTCATTTCAAAAAGAAAGTGCTGGCAATCTGCCTTCTGTGGAATGCTTTATTGGGGGATAGAATAACCACAAGAATCCTTTAAGACTGCCTATACTTAGACTTCTGGCATAAGTGCATGCCCTTCCTAAGAGAGATGGCATCTGGACCCTGTCAAGTGGTTCACTTTTCACTCTTCACCTCAGCCACTTGTTTCCTAGCCTGTCTCTGTTTAGGGAAGCCAAAGACCCATCTTAACAACAATGTTGTTTTCCTCTCAGATGATGCTAGCTCAGCTATAACTGAAAAGGCCTCCAATAATGACTTGTAAGGGCAAATGGAGGGATAGGCAAATTTAGGAGATTCGGTACTCAATTTTAACAGACACTACCTGCCTCAGGCCATGCCTAGCAAAAAAACAGTGGGGGCAGGATTTTAAAACAATTTTTTAAAAAATCAGACTTAGAAGTTCCTGAATGTCCACTTCTGGACTCAGAGTTTTACGGGGAGGGGTCAAGCTTGGACCAATGTGAGAGAGCCAGCATGGTGTGGTGTTTTTAACAGAGGGGCTGGGTATAAATAAATATTATTGTTATTGTTGTTATTATTATTATTGTTATTATTATTGGTTTGAGCATTGGATTATGACTCTGGAGACCAGGCTTTGAACCCCCACTCAGCCATGGAAACCACTGGGTGACCTTGGGCAAATCATACTCTCTCAGTCTCAGAGAAAGGCAAAAGTAAACCCACTCTGAAGAAATCTTGCCAAGAAAACCCTGTGATGTGTTCATCTTAAGGCTGCCATAAACTGGAAGCGACTTGAAGGCCAACAACAACAACATGAAGTCTGGGTCCCAACCTCTCTAGATGTCAAATTAGAAGGCTGCTAGCAATAGCAAAAATCTATTTTGGTCTCACTTTTTTTTTCTAGAACTAAGTGGGGGCTGAGAGAGCTGCACTTTGCCCATCCATGATGTGATGCCAAAGACAGGTGAAGAAAGGAATTTTGCTTAGTTAAGGACTTTTTCGGACATCTTAAATGTAACGGAAGCAGCCTCATCACGTTGCGAGGCTACTGCGCTGCAGGGCGTCCCTTTCGCATGACGCCCGTCCCTGCCGGTACTGTTGCGGTACCACAGGGACATTTGAGCGTTATATTTAGGCGATTTTTACTCAGGATCAACTTTCGTGAGTAAAAATCGCTGAAATATTACACTCAAATGTCCCTGCGGTACTGCAACAGTACCGGCAGGGACGGGCGTCATGCGAAAGGGATGCCCTGCAGCGCTGCAGCCTCGCAACGTGGCGAGGCTGCTTCCGTTACATTTAAGACGTTCGAAAAAGTCCTATATCTTCCTCAAGTCATTTGTAAACAGAAGAGTCTGGCATGCTAAAGGTTTTTGGGGCAGTAGAAACAAATATCGCAGTGCAGGGCCAGTTTAAAGTATTTGCAAGATCTGCAGGCGTGGGGGGCCCCATCATGCAGACCCCCCCAACTCCCTCCTCAGGCAGGGACAGGGCAGTAGCATGGAGGAGTTGGAACGGTCAGAAGCTGCTGGAGACAGATGGACTTGCTTGCCTGTAGGAGAGCCAGGAGGACGGGAGTGATTCAAGAGAGAAAGGCTGGTGGGTGAGTGACTGTGACTAGGGCTCCTCAGACCCACAGGGGTCATGCAGGGGGGGGCTGACATGCAGGGGTGGGTGGAACAGGACAAGCTTCCGGGGATGGCCTCCTAACTCTTCTCCTAAAAAAACAGGAGAGAGAAAGAAAGAGCGAGCAAGAGAGCAAGCCAAAAACCTCGTGCTAGCTTAAGGCACTTAGAAATGACTATAAGGCCTTTTTTTAAAAAAGCAGTGTCTCATTCCTCCGCCCCCACCAAGCAGGACAAGCTGCCCTCCATGTGGCTGAAGCTGGGAGGAGTTTGCTGCTCCCTTGCCCCCTCCTCCCAGGGGATCATCAAAAAGCAAAATGTTTGGAGAGCCAACATGGTATAGTGATGTGAGTGTTGGATAGACTCGGAAAGACCAGGGTTCAAATCCCTGCTCAGCCAAGGAAGCCTGTCAAGAAAAATAGCCTGTCCACAAGTATCTCTTTCCATTCCTACATCCATATTGCATCCAGAGGGAAGCTATCAAATGGTGCTATCAGGTGGCAACCATTACTTCTCTGTGACCTTGGCACTACTGGTGTCTTTATAAGCTTTACTGCTCTCAAAAGCTTGGACAGTCCTGAAGCTGGACCACAGTTACAGTTTTTCATTGTTACACAGTCCTCTGGGATGCATCCAGTTTCCCTATTTTGTGTAGACTTCCACATAATCAACAGTCTAAAACCATGTGGTTTGTCACAGTTGTAGAAGCACAGCTCTTGCCCTCTCCTAAATAGCTTGCCTTGTTTAGACAAGCTATTTATACCATCTTGGCCCTGTCTTGGAGCCCTGAAATCTAGGTGGCACAGGGCATTTGCCCCACTTCGCCCCCTGGCAGTCCGCACAACCCCCGGGGCAAAGGCAAGGCCAAGACGGGGTAAAGCCTGTTACACCATTTTTAAAAAATACCTGGGGAAAACCGCTTCAGTTGGCAAAAAACGGATCAGGGCCCCGCATGACCTCAGGAGCCCAGACCACCACGTCGGCCCATTGCTGAAGCTGCTGTCTGCCATCGCTCTTCCAAAGCCAGAAAGCAGGCCCACAACTTGTGACCAGGCTGGTCACATGCAGGGGGGCCTTGCTCACATGTTGTGGGCCAGCTTCTTGGCTTCAGAGAGTGGGACATGGGCAGTGGTGGCTGCAGTGACAGGCCAGCGTGTCGGTCTGGACTCCATCCCATTTTGTGCCAGTAATGGCAGAGGAATGGGCCTGATCTGCGGCCAAAATACACCAGCAAGAAGCCATCATATTCTGGCCTGTATAGATGACCCCCTAGGCTTGTTGCAGTCAGGGCCGGTTTAACCTGTCTGCCAGATCCGCATTGGCGGGGGGCCCCGGGGGTGAAGGGGGCCCCCTGGTGAGTGTTGCCCTTATCTGATGAAGGAGACAGCCAGGAGACAGCAGCCGGCTCCTCCGCTCCATTGGAGCCCCTTCCCCCTCCCTCCTCAGGCAGGGCATGGCAATAGCACTGAGCTACTGCGGGAGATAAAGGGTTTGCTCTTGGGAAGTTGTAATTTGGAGACAGTCCCTGGCTGCATTGCTGTGAAGGAGGAAAGGCAGAGAAGCTGGTCGTGTGAGTGAGTGACTGTCTTCAGGGGGCCACGGGGGATGTTGGGGGGGGCTGCCATGCACAATGAGGTGGTTATTTTACTTTTTAACTTGTTGCTGGAGTCAAGACAGATGGCTATCCAGCCTCTGTTTAAAAACCTCTAAAGAAGGAGACTCCACCACATTCCCGCCCTCCTCCAAAAACCTTCTAGCTTTTTTTTTTTAAATGTCTCCAAAACTAAAGAGAAAGTGAAAGAAACAGCAGCCCTCCCTGGCAGAAGCTGGAGGGAGTTTGCTGCTACCGCAGAGATGGTGAGTGTGTGTTTATGAGAGAGACAGGGAATTTGAGCGTTGTCTCGGAAAGGGCTTCTTTCTTTCTTTCCCTTCCCTTCCCTTCCCTTCCCTTCCCTTCCCTTCCCTTCCCTTCCCTTCCCTTGCCAACTGAGTTCAGCCTGCATTTGTGTGTGTTTGCCTATGTGCCTTCAAGTCATTTCTGACTAAGGCAAACCTACCATGGGGTTTTCTAGGCAAGGTTTGTTCAAAGGGTGTGTGCCTTTGCCTTCCTTTGAGGCTGAGAGAGTGTGACTTGCCCAAGGTCAGCCAGTGGGGTATTCATGGCTGAGTGAGGATTCAAACCCTGGTCTCCATAGTCATAGTGCAATGCTGAAACTTTTACAACACTCTTAACTCTTTTAACAGAAGAATACTGTATAAAGAATATAAATTAAAATTTGGAGTAATATTACTGGGAACAATGGTTTTATTGTTGTCACTAAAACACCAATATCCAGTAGTGTTATGTGAGAGGCATTGGCCTAGAGCAGTGGATCTTAACCTTTTCTTTACCAGGGACCCCCTTTAAATATCTTTTGTTGCCCCAAGACTTAACTCAAGATTTAAAACCCTAATAATAATAGCTAACAACAACAACAATACAATTACACCATCCATTAAACTTTCCCTCAGAGACACTCTTGCTTCTTCCTGCAAGTTTGTGGCTGGAGTGGATTGAATGGCAATGTGCAGGCCAAGCCAGCCAGCCTTTGCCTTGGTTCCTGTCACATGGCTACTCCACTACAGGGAGGAGGTGGGCCAAGCAGTCTTCAAGCCTTTGTGGACCCCTGTGAGGACATTGCAGACCCCAAGTTAAGAACCACTGGGCTAGAGAATGCTGGAAAAGGAACAATGCAACCAGATCTTGAGAAGGGTGCTGGCAGGGGATTCTGGGAGGTGTAATCCAAGAGTAACTTTCCCAGGCTCTGAATGCAGCCTAGAATCATAGGGCTGGAAGGGACCCCAACAGCCATCCCATCCGATTGGCTTCTGCCCTGCAGGAACACACAATCCAAGCATTCCTGACAAATGCCCATCCAGCCTCTCCTTAAAAACCTCCAAAGAAGGTGAGTGCACCACACTCCCAGGCAGCAGAGTATTCCACTGCCTTACAGCTCTTACTGTCAGGAACTTCTTCCTAATGTTTAGGTAGAATCTCTTTTCCTATAGTTTGAGTCCATTGCTCCGTGTCCTAGTCTCTGGAGCAGCAGAAAACAAGCTTGCTCCTTCCTCAGTATGACACCCCTTCAAATATTTAAACATGGCTATCATGTCCCCTCCTAACTTTCTCTTCTCTGGGCTAAACATGCCCAGCTCCCTAAGCCGTTCCTCATAGGGCATAATGGCTTCCAGACCTCCCAACATCCTTCTCGGTATCTTTCTTGAATTGTTGTGCCCAGAACTGGAAACAATATTCCAGGTGAGGTCTGACCAAAGCAGAATGGAGTGATACTATTACTTCCCTTGATCTAGACACTATTAATGCAGCCTAAAATTGCATTGGCATTTTTTGCTGCTGCATCACACTGCTAACTCATGTTCAGCTTGTAGTCCACTCTTTCTTTTCTTTGAGGAAATCTACATCATTACATTAATTGCTAATAAACTAAAAATATTATGTTAGTGCCTATAATATAGTTTTTAAACTAAATTATTGGTGTCAAATTATGTAATACAGTAGGCCCCTCTTATCCACTGGGGATTGGTTCGGGGGGGGTGGATTCTGAAAACCATGAATAATAGTGAACACCATTGAAAAAAAATGGTACTTCTGGTTTAAAATACCATAGAGTTGCCTTGGAGGGCCTAGAAAACCACTAGGGAGGACACATTTACTAGGAAGACTCTATGGTAGGTGTGCTGTTCTGTGTCCCATGGATAATGAATCCATGGATACGGGGGTCCTACTGTGATCTGAACAACCTGTACGGTGAATAGGTTAGGTTACATTGACCTGAGATAAACATATGGGGGCCCCAAAATAAAGCACTGCAGGGGGCCCCAAAATTCCTTAAACCGGCCCTGGTTGCAGTCCTTCTGTGGCAGTCATAGTGGGCAACTTCTTGAGGACCACAATAATTGGCAGAATGACCAGATTAACAACAATATCAACATTCATCTGAGAGCAACAAAGACTTAAACTGGTCTTTGCCATTGGTCTTTTCCATATCCAAAAGTTTACAGGTTTCTGTGGTAAAACTAATTTGGGCATCATAGAAATCAGCCCAAAGCAAAACACTTGACAGATCTCCCATAACACAACTCTTTCTAAAAATAATTGGGGAGGCAGAGTGAAGAACATATTGTATCACAAGTAACTTCAAAAGACCAGGTTTCGAATCACCATTCAGCCATGGAAACCCATTGGGTGACCTTGGGCAAGTCACACTCTCTCAGCCTCAGAGAAAGGCAACGGCAACTCCCTCTGAACAAGTCTTGCTAAGAAAACCCTGTGACCATAAGTCAGAAATGACTTGAAGGCACACAACAACATTGTTGTTTTGGATGTTTTTACCCATTGCACATTGCCTTGGGGTTGCTGTTGGATTGAAAGGCAATAAATAAATAAATTATTATTATATTTAAAACATTGCTTTTAGGGTCATCAGGAGAGAGGGCATTTGGGGCTTTTCTAATGGCTTTTCTTACAAAACAAAACAAAATTAAAATAACATTTTAGTAATGTATTGATCATTAAAAACACCACGTAATGTTAATGCTAATGCTGCACATTTTACAAAAAAGGTAACTCACTTTAATATGTTAGTTTTTTTAAAAAAAATAATAACATCCCAAGCTCCAGCTGCAAAAGACCACTTTTGGAACTATACACATTTTTGTTGCAGTGAGAGATGACACACATAGAATCTCTTTATGATGAGTAAGCTATAGTACATGACTTTTCCACACCTCAAACTGCACAGCTGCAAGGGAACTCGATGGCTGAGGCTGGAAATTAGTGTCCTTCTTGTAGTCATAGTTTTGCACTTCTGTTTTTGACAGACCCCTGCCCCCAAAATAGTAAAAAGCTAGCTCTCTAAGGGGAGGCAGGCAAAACCCTTGAGATGATTCTGAACAGCTGAACCCTATACAAACTTCTAAAATTGAATCTAGTGATAAATAAACATTAACACAATTTCTAGAAGTTTGTTTCTTATTACTAGAAGTAGTAGTTTTGCACTTCATGCTGGTTTATTTCTGTTTTTTGTTTTACTCGCTGTCCCTTTTAAAGAATTGAAATTAGCTGACATAAGGCTTGTCTGCACTGGGGGTAAAATCCAACTGAAATCTGGACTACTTTGGGCCAGAGCTGCACCACATGTAATTCAGACTGCTCTGGCCCAGATTTAGGCACCATGCCTTACCTATCCCAAGCCTGAATCTATACCACTAGTTGCTGGGGTTGTCTCTGCAATGAATCATCTTTTTTTTTTTTTTTTTTTTTTACCTCCAGGAACCTCCATGGTGCCATTCCCACCCCCCTTGGCACTGCCGCTGGTGTGCAGTCACTGTCTCTGGGGACAGAACGAGGAGGCCAGCCACACGATTATGTGACTGGCTGCTCGTTCTGACCTCAGAGAGAGCTACTATGTGCTCTGCCTTCCCAGTGCACAATTACGCGGCAGGCTGCTCAGTCTGACCTCAGAAAGAGCGACTAACGCCAGGACTCTGCCTTCCCAGCCAATATTGGAATGAGGAAGTAGCACCAAGGAGGGGGGGAAATGGCGGCGTCTGTCAGGCAAGCACTTGTCCTGTCTCCCCACCCCCTGAATCCA
This sequence comes from Gambelia wislizenii, assembly GCA_030847615.1. Taxonomy (NCBI): domain Eukaryota; kingdom Metazoa; phylum Chordata; class Lepidosauria; order Squamata; family Crotaphytidae; genus Gambelia; species Gambelia wislizenii. Next base: position 189,422,434 of record JAUMIR010000002.1, on the reverse strand, counting down.
GGGTGGATCCTTTATTCACACTACAGATTTATCTGGAATGTCAAGCAAACTCTAGAGAAAACCTGAGAGTTTTTTAAACCCAGATTAAGGTGTATACCCTGAACTTGGTGTGGATAGGGCTGTACGGTCTGTGGCCTTATCTCACCAGATTTGGGGATAATACCACATGTAGTGTGGCATTAGTGGCCCAGGTTTGAGGGGGGGGAGGTATCAGGTTTTTTCAATAGTGTAGACAGGGCCATCCTGTCCTATTATGGGGGAAAAAATGACATTGGATCATTTACTTCTGCAGCCACCAGAGGTCACCCTTCATGGAATTATTATGTTGTGCATGAATTATGAGATGCCTGCTTCAAGTTGATAGAGAAGTGTTTCTGAAAGAGTTGGCTACTATTCAGTGATATTTTACAGTGTGGAACCACCAGACATTCCTCCCCCCCCCCCCCCGCTTTCATCTCCACTAGGTTCAAAGACCTTTGCAATTCAGGTGGGAAATAAACAAAAAAAATAAGATCCAAATTGCTTCCAGTAAGAAAATGCATCTAATCAGGTAACTTTTAAATTTTATTTTCTGAGAGTTAACATTCTTCATAGTTCTTTCAGAAACACCCAAATTTTCTTGTTTATTTATGTAGTCCCGTACTAATGTCAGCTAAATTTTATTTTCTGCCCTGAGCAAAATTCCTTCAGCCATTCAAATATTTGACAGGAAAGAGTTTGATGGTGCATGAAGTCATAGGTAGAAGAACTACCTTTTCACTTCCATCTTTGTCACACCTGAGTTTGTCTGATGAAAATGGGGGGGGGGAGGGAAAGACTCTTCCTCTGCTGCACTTTATTGCTTTCTCCCCCATTTCCTCTTTCTCTTTACATTGAGTCCATCATCACCAAGGAGGTCTGTGCAGGGAGGCAGGACCAAAACCAGAAGAATGAAACAGCAAAGGGAATTTCCTCATTTTGCTTCTCTGCCAAATGGCTTGGTCATTTAATAATCTTCAGAGAGTTTTAAAGTCTTTGTTCTTGATTGGATAAGAGGTTGTGCCCCATCTCTATTAAGCTACAGTTAAACTGCGGGTGTGTGTTGCACAAGGAGATAGGGAATGCATCATGCCACAATATCTACTAAAGTACATGCACCAGGATAACCATAGGATAGGCCAGCATATGCCACCAACAGGATTCCACCTGACAACATAAAGTCACAAATAGGGATGTGATGATTATTCAGAGCTGTTCACTAAACATACAGGATGTTTGCTCAATGCATTTACATTTCTGTTTACCAGCCAAGAGCTCACCTAGGTGTGAGAATTTGTAAATGCTTCATCTGCAAAATATATATTGGGCCGGGCACTTGAATGGGAAATTCAATGTTCAGGATGTTTTTATTGCCTAAGTAATAAAAGTAACAGTACGTCCATCATTCATTTTAAATTCGGTGAGTCTCAGTCCAGGCAATTTGAATTGCTCCACTGTGTCTAAATATAAACATAGGCCATCCCCCCACTTCTTAGACCATATAGAAGAGAAAGACAGCAGAGGTTTTATAGCCCTCTCTAGTCATCACCAAAAGAGTTGGTGGAGGGTTACATAGGTTATGTAAAAACTGCCAGGCGGGCTAATCTGCTTTCTCCTTTTCTTTCTATTTTGCTCTTTACACATGCTCAGTAAGTGATTCTGGAGACAGCTGTTTACTTTGTCCATTGTTCATATCATAAGCATACACAGCTACAGTAGGATCATCTACATAACTTGATATTCCCCAATTTAATTGTGTGAGTCTCAGTCAAGACAATTTGAATTATTCCACTTGGCTGCGGGAGCAAGGTGGGGGGGAAACAGGCCATCCTTCCTTTTTAGACACTGCAAACAGAGTGTTATGGTTCACACACTAACTGCAAGAAGAGTTTGGGAAGGGAAAGACAGGTGATTGTTTTATAGCCCTCATTCTTTGAGAATTTGTCAAGTATGATTCATCTTCTCTGCGAGAGGCAATCCAGTTGAAAGTATCTCACTTTCCAGAGAAAGCAAGAAGAAAAACAAAACATTTCCCACCCTATTCTAGCATGGGAAGACCCATGCAAGATTTTACATCACTGGTCACAAATGAGATTGTGAATGTTTGCTAATAGCCTACAAATGGCCCTTTGTTGTTTCTTCAGTAAAGAGGGAATACAGGAGGGAACATCTACACAACAATGCATTGTTCTGACAGATGAGTGTTGCAGCTCCTTGACCTTCATTGGTGATTTAGACTGTTAACATAAGGAAAAAAAATCTCACCAAACCTTTATGCAAAGTACAGTTTATTTTCTATTGAGGTGACTGAGGAAAGATTACAGGATTACTACAGTTTTCAAACAACATCAGGGCCCAGAAGACATATGCATTTTGCATACATTCTTGGCTTCAGACCTGCAGTGAAATCACTCTTCACTTTCTATTACCACCTGGCAAAAAACAAAAAACAAAAATAAACAAACTGTTACATATTTGGAAGACAATGTGGAGTTGCAGCCACTATATTGTGCAAATAAAATAATCTGCCCTAATTCCATGGTTTATTTACAGAATCAAGCAAAGACTTCCCTATAAAGACAGATGTGCTGCCCCACCCCACCCCGGCACGCCATGCCCCATCCCACCCCAGCCCACCTTTTTAAAATACAAGACCTGAATAGTTGCATGGGCCACTGCAGGAAAGGCATGGCATTTCTGATCCTGTCGTTACACTACCTAGTAAGTCTTCAGTTTCCTCTTAGGTCTTAACCTGGAAAGTATTGCTTAATCACTTTGGAACAAGCCAAGATCCAAAGCCAGGTTTTAAACCTGACTTGATATCCTGGCTTCTTCCAAAGCTATTAACTGTAGTTTCCTGGATCAGATGTCATGAGAGACTACAGTTTACTGAAGAATGCTCAGCTTGTTCATTCAGTCCCACAAAAGAAGGAACAAACTAGCTGCCTGGAGGCCATGAAGCACATTTATTTCTCACATATGATTTTTTTTTAAGTAAAAGATTAAAAAAAAACTTGCATGAGAGCTCAATGTTAATAGGAGGTAACAAGTGGCTTCTCCTGACTTCTGTTTCTCCCTCTCAGAGCTTACACTGAGCTTTCCCAAATTTAGAAATGAGACCCATTTTACCTTGATAGCAATACCAGCTAAAATATCAAGATAAAGTGTGATGTCACTTATTATCATTGTTTTTCTGCATACACACAGACATCAACAGCAAGATTTCAGACACTGTCTTGAGACTTGAGATGGGCTTGAACTTGTGCAGAGACTATACAGGGTCTTGGAGTGGAAGTCACAGCTGTCAACCCCCTGGGAGTGTGGGCTGGCTTGCCCCAAGGTTCAATTCACCCTGATATGCTGAATGTAACAATTTCACATGGGCTCCATCCATGCAAACGTTATGCCCCAGGTGAGGGATAAAGATAACATGGCTCAGGCCTGTGTTTGTGCATACACATAATCCCACCTCCCTACTATGTGTCCGTGTGAAGAGGCTTAAATGGATATCATACTTGTGCCTTTGAATGGGGGCAAGACTACCTATTTTGGGGAGGAAAGGATGAAATGTTTAAACTGGTTGTCCGGATAATAACTTTAACATCCCAAACAGGCAATAGTAGGAGCTCCAGGTGAGAGCTTTGGCTTGTGTCTCCTTAATTAGCAGAAAACTAATTTCAGTAAGGCTGTGAAAAATCTCTTGTCTATACACCTGCTCATATTGGAGCCATTCTCTCTCTCCCTGCCTGCCCAGTTCCATTGATTTCATTGATACTGAAGCTGCACAGAATCTGAACTGTTTCTAGTCTGTTTCTAACCTGAACCAGCATATTGTTTCTTCTTCTCTAGCAATGCTTTTAATGGAAAACACTAACTCCTGGGTTTCTCACCAGGATGCTCCATTCCTTTCCATTCACTGCTGCAGCATCGATCCAGAAATATGATCGCATCCTTTAGTTGGTACAAATTGTTTGCCATCAGACATGAGGAGGCACTTACCTTTGTACTAGAAATTTCTCTGCTCTTTGCTCGGAGCTTATTGACCTGAGACTCAGCAATATCAGCCCTTTCTTCAGCCTCTTCCAGCTCATGCTGTGCTTTCCTGTATTTGGAGAGGTGAGTGTTGGCCTGTTCATCCTGTAGCCAAGAAGGAATCACACAGAAAATACTCAGTGGAAAAAAGCAAGTTACATTCCTGTCTCACTGGGACATTTCCCCCCAAATAAAAGCATGATGTCTAAATAACTCACAGCTTCCTCTGCTTGTCTCTTATAGGATTTGACCTTCAGCTGAAGCTTATCCACCAAATCCTGTAACCTGATCACATTCTTCCTATCCTCTTCACCCTAGAAAAATGTGCAGCGTATTAGCTGATATATATGTTTTCCAAGGAAACAAAGACCTGGGTGGCAGGTAGCCTGTTTGTCTTCTTACCTGGAAAGTCAGTTCTTTGACTCGCCGTTCATATTTGCGTATACCTTTGATGGCTTCTGTGGCTCGCTTCTGCTCTCCTTCAAGCTCAGATTCGAGCTCTCGAATCTAAAAGGGCAAGTGAAAAATTATGTGGCTCAGCAAATCTGAAATAGGAGGTCCTTATCTATGGAGAATTCTGAAATGTGGCACCAGCCTTCACCCCCAGTGCTTACCCTGGCCTCCATTTTCTGGATCTGCTTCTTTCCCCCTTTCAGAGCAAGCTGTTCTGCCTCATCAAGGCGAAGCTGCAGATCTTTCACTGTCTGGTCCAGATTCTTCTTCATCCTCTCCAGGTGAGCACTTGTGTCTTGCTCTTTCTTCAGCTCCTCTGCCATCATGGCCGCCTTGAAACATAAAGAGTATGCTCAGATCAACAGCTATAAAAGAAAATGCACAAAAACCAAAGTACAGCAGCTCGGCAGAGTTTGGGAGGACAATGTGTGATCCCCAGAAAGAACCTGCCATAACCAACTCAGTGAGCATTTCTTCTTAGTGTGGGAATCAAGGTTCTCGCTTGTTATACGAGCACAGAAGCATCTATAAATTTCCATTAACAATGGCTGAAAGGGGATTCTTCCAGTACTGTATGAAATCACACTTCATGGTCAATTTGTGACATGTTGTAAGGACACAGTGTCCCTGGTGGCACAGTGGTTAAATGCCAGTACTGCAGCCACAAGATTATGAGTTTGACCTCAGAGGGCTCCCAAGGTTGACTCAGCCTTCCATCCTTTTGTAGGTTAGTAAAATGAGTACCCAGCTTGTTGGGGGCAATTAGTTAACACTTTGTAAACTGCTTATGGAGTGCTTAGCAATGATAAACGGTATAGAAATATAAATGCCATTGCTATTGCTATTGTATTGATGACATTTCAGAAACAGGTACATAGCTGCTTTTCTGAGAAACAATTCAGTGATGTGGGGTTTGTGTGTGCATTTTGTTACCACAGGAACTGATTTCATGGGTCTTTTACATGAAATCAGTAGGCCTACATTAATGCATCATATGCCCACAGCTGACTAGAGTGGCATAATGCGAAAATTACTCCTGTATGATTGTAAGTTGGACTGAAGAGCAACTTACACAAATATATTTAGATCTATCATTTTTATGATAAGTTACCTAGAGTAGCTTTCTAATACTTTTTCTTACAAAGAGTCTATAATTTAACATCCATAGAGCAAACAAAAATTAAATGTAGCAAGGAAAATTCATTGATAGGAACATTGTACTCAGCTGTTTGCATATGTTAAGATGAGAGCTTTCAAGAGAATATTCTGCAAAAATGAGTTTTGCCCACTTGCATTTCCACACTCTATACGAGATAACAAAGGGCATTCTCACAAAGAAACGAATACATTATACAAGTGCTTAGGAGGGGATATGTCTACAACAAGAATGTACAAGGGCAGGCTGAGCAAAATTTATCCAATGAAACAGTGTCTGCCAATGCTCATAATAAACTGCTTTACCAAGTATCGCAGCTTTCTCCAAGATAGCTCTGCATTACTAGGGTGCAGGCCTTTTGTATTTAACAACACTGTGTTAAAATACACCAGCCCTTCATTTTCTCCCCTGTAATTCCAGAATTAAACCCATGTTGTCTGTCTTGTCTTGTTGGGTATTTTATCCTGATTTTCAAAGGAGAAAAATATGAGTGTGTTATGCCAGGAGACTTCTTTGGATTTTCCTGCTAGATTTATTCTTTGCAGTTTGGCTTGGCTTGTGATGGGATGCCTTGACTTCCTGCCTTTTTCTGCAGGGGAATATGTTTCTGCAGAATAGTCTATTAGCATCATCATGTGCCCTCACTAATATGAGCTAGAGTGGCAGTGGCAATTGCTAAAAGGGAAAAGAAATGAAGCTCTTACATCTGTGATTGCTTTCTTTGCTTTCTCTTCTGCATTTCTGGCTTCTTTAATGGCATCTTCCACTTCAGTCTGAAGTTGAGAAATGTCAACTTCCAGCTTCTTCTTTGTGTTAATGAGACTAGTGTTCTAAAGAAGAGACAATGAAGATAGGTTTGTTCCTTTTATGTGGCAGTTTCTAGCAATTATCAGAGAATGATTACTCCCAAACTTAGAGGCAGGGTACCTCTGGTTACCAGGACCTGAGACAAAAATCCTAAATAGATAGCTCCACTATGCTCTGCTTTTGCTCTTTCTTGGAGCACCCTGGCTGGCTGCTAATGGGACAAAAAATGCTGGAGGAGACAAACCCTTGACTTAATCCAGCACAGCAAGTCCCATAGTGTTACAGCAATAGCTGTAGCCCATACCTGTGTGTGGAGGAGTTGCACACGTTCAGTGGTGTCCAGAAGTTCCTGTTCAGCCACTTTCCTGCCCCTTTCTGTCTGTTCCAGAGCTGCCCGGAGCTCCTCAATCTCAGCCTGCATCAGGTTAGCTCTGCGCTCAACCATGGCCAATTGTTCTTTTAAATCTTCTTGGCCTCTGAGGGCATCATCCAAATGTAACTGTGTGTCCTAAAAAAAAAAAAGGAAAGGAAATACATTTCTTAGTAGGATTTATTGTTAGGGTGATAATATTTACTTATAATATTTACTGATATGAATGACTGATTGATGTACTTTGAGCTGCCCTTGGACATTCCTGAGGTGTTTCTGGGTCTCAGCAGCTAGGCGGTTAGCATGACTCAGCTGGATTTCCATTTCATTCAAATCCCCCTCCATCTTCTTCTTAATGCGTATGGCCTCATTCCTGCTCCGGATTTCTGAATCTAAAGCAGTTTGCATTGTTTCCACTGTTCGTAGGTGGTTCCTCTTCAGCTGGTCAATTTCTTCATCTTTCTCAGCAATCTTTCTGTCAATCTCAGACTTCACCTGAGTCAGCTCCAGCTGAACGCGAAGGATTTTAGCCTCCTCATGTTCAAGAGCTGCCTATTGAAGGAAAATTGAAGAATAACTGACTAAAATAATATTTGGTTGAAGAAACCAATAGGTCTTGTTTTACTCATCTTATGACGTAGTATAAGTTACTTCAATAAACACCTGTTAATGTGCTAACATCAAAGTAAGAAATCACTGCAGAGGTTTCCAAAAAGGAGTAGGTATTATATGACATAGGAGAATCACATACTCACGTTGCTCCTTTACTTAAGCTAAGGTGGTGGTCCCACTATGGCATGCAGCCCATCTGCCCAACAAATGGTCTGCCCAGATTGGATACTGTATGCTTTGTGGGAATCAGCTCCAACATGCATGAGCATCCCCACAAGTTCCCCCCACAAAAGACCCATGCAAACACATAATTAATGGCATTTGCATTTCCTTTCCTAGCACTTTTTAACATCTTACCTCTGCTTCCTCTAGAGCCATCTGCATGTCAGATTTCTCCACTTCTACCTGCTTCTTGGCCTTCTCAAGTTCATGAATGTATTTGCCATTTTGAGCGATTTGTTCTGTAAGATCAGCTATTTCCTCTGGAAACATTAAAAACACCTACATAAATAGCTGAGAAAATGGGTTCCAGAAGAGCAGAATGCTTCTGGAATTAATGCAGTTGGTATCATATACACATATGCAAAAATCTGTTGCATACAAAAAGCTTAGGCTGATGCCTTCTTCTGTCAGCTTGAGAAAGATCTGTTCTTCCTCACAGGTCCTGTTAACAAAGCATATTTTGCATGCAACTAACATCAAACAATCCCAAACAAAGAGGCTTATCACATGCTGAATTAAAGTAGCAGTGCAGCCTGAAGGTTCCATTTTTCATGCTGCCTTACTGCATGATGTCATTGTTGTTCCGGTGTTCTGCCATTCTGAGACTGAGACTGAGGTAAAACCACGTCTTTTTGCTAACAGATTTTTCTGATTAGCAAAAAGATGTGGGTTTACCTCAGTCTCCCACAGGACTGGAATGGAAGAACGATGATGTCATGTAGTAAGGCAAGTAAGGCAGCATGGAAGATGGAACCTTCCAGCTGCACTGCTGCTTTACTTCAGCGTGCGATAAGCCTCTAGTGTGTGATCCATAACAAGCACAGACATAATCAGCAACAAATCCTATGATCATAAAATCCTTTTTTTTCAGTCTAAGGAAATTCTACTTTCTTAGCTCTTGCACTGGAAAAGTGGGATATAAATGAAATAAATAAATAATAAATTATGTCTGGCCTACCCATTATGGTCACCCACTTTAACTATTATGTGTGTCCATATGAACAAATTCCTAGGGAACTAGTCACATGAACAAAAATACATTGTGTGAAAGTTAATCAGGCCATTGTTGTTGCCAGCACTTGTAGGAATCCTTCTGACATTTCCAAAAACAAGTCATTAGACGCATCCCGTTAGTCTTGCTTTCTGACAGCATGAGGTTAAGAACATGCAGCAGCCCTACAATTTTCCACCTAATATAATCTCAAACTCTACAAAGTTAGAAGGTTTTGACTTTATTAACAATCTGTACTCCTGCCTTAGTGATCTCCTGAATTTTGGCACATACAAAGTTAAATCAAGATAGGCAGCTTTTCAGTTGGTGCAACTTTTCTTGACACTGAAGTGTTGTGTTGGGGAATTTTTTCATGCCACTGGAACAAAGAAAGGTTGCCATGCCTTGTTTAGTTCTGGGCCCCTTCTTCTTTCTGGAAGTCAAAATATCAACAAATGGAAAGAAGGCCAAGTAGGACACTTACGCTGTAAATTCTTATTTTCTCGCTTGATTGTTTCCAGCTGATCTAACGTTTCCTCATAGGCATTCTTCATTTTGAAGAGTTCAGTACCCAAAGAACGTGATTCCTTTAAGGCACCTTCCAGCTCTGACTGGCTCTCCTCATACTTGGTCTTCCATTCTGACAAAATCTTAACATCCCAGGTGTTTGAGTTAGTTAACAGGCATGTTTATGTTGCTTATTTGCTTATTATTTGCATATAATAATAGACTATATGTATTAGATACAAACAATATTCATTTGTATATATATTATTTGCATATTTATTTTCTTTGCTTAAAAAAAGCAGGAAAAATATTCTCAATGGCATATCTGGCCCCATCCTCTTAGCAACATTTCTGAAAATCATTAGGGAGAAGTTTATGTGTGGCTTCTCTACACCTTAATTTTCTCTATGAGGGGCATAACAAAAATAAAAAACAAACAAACAAACAAATCAGAGGACAGCCCTGACTGATAAACTGACACATTATGATTCCAGTGACCATCAGTACCAGCTGCCCCTCTCAAAAACACTCTGGTTTTCCTTTCTGTTATTACCTCCTGGCTCTGAGTACCTTTATGCTTATGACAGAAGATGGAGACGTAATATTCCTCAGTCACAGTATTTTCAGGATGTCATTTTCATGTCCCATAGCACAATGCAGCTGCTTTGCTCAGGGTAGTTTATATAAAGTTCCAGGGCGGTCTCCCATTTAGGTAATGTCTAGATGAGAAACCTCTTGGGAATGCTATATAAGCTTTCCTGAGTTCCACAATGGAGGAAAGGCGCAATATCCAAATAAATGGACAGAACAACCATCACAGACCAAATGCCCCAAAACAGGGATACATACAATCCAAAATCATGTTAAACACTACTTTTCAATGGAGGCTTTTCAGACATTCAACTGTGCATCACTGAGTAATTGAGTCCCTGTGTGGCATATAAGCAGGGTTAAATCTGGCCTATACCAGGAAGCCTGAACAATTTCATTTACATTTAAATAAAAACTATTAAGAGGAAACTCACTTTCATAAATTATACTCGGGCCATTGTGGCTTCAGCCTTCAAATCCGGACTAGGCTGCAGGTGGCCAGAGAACTGACTTTTAAAAATTCTTATAATAGGTTCAAGTGAGAATAAGGTTCAGAGGTCAGTGACCATTCCTGTGTGGAGTGTCAAATATCATCATCTCTCCCACTTTTGCTGGCTTGGAGTAGAGAGTGTTTGGTTCTACCCTCCCTCTCATCTAATAGCCATAACACACATAGAACTGTTCAAAATATACCTTGTCAAAATTCCTTTGTTTCTTGTCCAGAGCAGCTGCTTGTGCATTTGCCCTCTCAACATCCACCATCATGTCTTCCACTTCACACTGCAACCTCTGCTTTGTTTTCTCCAGAGAGGCACACTTGGAATTCACAGCCTCAACTTGTTCTTCAGCTTCTTGAAGCCGCTGAGCTAGTTTTTTCCTTAAAGAAGATAGTAACAATTATAGCTCCGAAAGGGACTGAGATTGTTTTATCAATTTGCCTTCTTCAGTCCCGTTCAGCAACGTGATGCAGTTTAGATATCTGCATGTTTGTAGAACTGCATGACTAGCAGAGACTCATAGACCATTCTTGTAATCTGGCTCTAATAATTTATATTTCTAGTAAATGTATACACCCCACACATTTATCTGGAATGGTCTTTAAACAGTCCAGTCCCCCTTCCACTAATAAGACGTGATAACTTAGATCTTCCCATTGTTTTGAGACAAGACGAAAACACAAGGGGTTAGAGCAGGGATGAGCAACAATGGGAGGTTAAGGGGTCAGATTAGCTCCCCCAGGAGATTTTGGAAGGCTGCAACCCCCTGCTGCCCCCCAATCTAACTCCCCCCCAAAAGCCCTCTAGGGGATGTGGAAGGTATTTTTGCCATGCCCCCCACTCCCTGCATTTTCAGCCCAGGAGAGTCCTTTGTTTTTAGCAACAGGAAGTGCTTGTTCATTGCCTGGTTTAGCAAAAGGCCTCTCCTGGGTGTCAAATGGCCCAGGAGCCTAAAATGCAGTGAAAATGCCACTGCACTCACTAGAAGGGTCTTTTTGGGACAAAACCCAAAACTTTGCCCAACCCCCCCCTCAAAAATATTGGGAAGCCATGTGAGCCACAGAAATGGACCTGGGGCCACATGCAGCCCACTTTGCCAAGCCCTGGGCTAGGACGTACTACCAAATAAAACTATAGCATCTTTTTTACATGATGAAACCTTCTTCATGGAAATTTGATAGTTTCAAGCATACACAGAAGTGGGGACCTGCTGAATCTTCCCCTTTCTCAGAGCCTTCTTGTTTGGGACAGCTAAGTGAACAAATGGAAACTGTGTGCTTCAGGAACCAGTCATAGGAGAGGAGGCTGAAAGGGGAGGAGCTTCTGGGGGGTTGAGAGAAGAGGAAAGCAGCAATTCTTAATTTTTAGTTGAGCAGCTGAGAATGTGAAATCAGAGAGACTTGAAGCAGGGGAGTGAGAGACTGCATGGGTGATAGCTAAGGGGCTCGGAATATGACATTTGATATAAAAGGCTAAAAAGGAATTGATGTGCAAGGGAAAATAAATTATTAACTCAGTTATATTTATGTTATTCACCAATAAAAGTATCTGAGGGGGTGTCACATTGAGGATGGAGCAAGCTTGTTTTCTGCTGCTCCAGAGACTGGAACACGGAGCAATGGATGCAAGCTCCAGGAACAGAGATTCCACCTCAACATTAGGAGGAACTTTTTGACAGTAAGATCTCTTTGGCAGTGGAACACACTCCCTCGGAGCTTGGTAGGGTCTCCTTCCTTGGAGGTCTTTAAACAGAGGCTGGATGGCCATCTGTCGGGGATGCTTTGATCGTGATTTCCTTCATGGCAGGGGGTTGGACTGGATGGCCCTTGTGGTCTCTTCCAACTCTACAATTCTATGATTCTTTTTACTTCCAAATTCCTGCACCATCATACTATATAATAATCAGAATCAGAATTTCCAAAGGCCAGCTAATCCCTTCTCACCCTGCACTATCACCTCAAATATGTACCATGTGATAAAATAGTTGAAAGAGTAGACCTTTATGGGTATGAAATGTAAGATATAATTTACATTATGTTACACTAGTTAACACTAGTATTTTGTCTTTTCTATTCATGCCATTGTCTTTAGGGATGACACAGTCCCTCCCAGCTCAGTTCATTTGCTTCAACAATTATGAGCAGGAGTGGTGAGTGACTGATAGAGGGAGGGGAAGAAGGCAAGAAAGAAAGAAGTAAGGTGGGGGGAAATCCCCACCTTCAGGAGTTTTTAAAGTGATACAAATTATGACTTCATTTTCAAGGATTTCATCTATTTTTTTCCAAATAACGGACACTAACTACAGCTTGGAATTACTGCTGCAACTACCCCCAAAGGGTAATTTATTTATTTTGTAAGTGTCCCATTCTAGTACCTTAGGTAAATGGAACTTAACTGGATAGTGCGCAGTGAACCTCCTTCTACATTCCAAGTTACAGAAGAATTTCTACATTTATTTAAATGAGAGCTCTTCTCCTATATAAACCATGAATATAGGTCTCCAAAATAGTTTTTAGAACCACAGCAGGGACAAAAGGGTTTTTTAAAAAAACCTCCCTTCCAGCCTCTCTAGTGTCCTAATCTGGATTTAAACCCTAAGAAAAAGGGACCATGTCACATCACTTCTCAAGCAACTTGGGATCCATGGGGGTGAAAACTGGCCTCTGCTTTCCAACACCCCCGGCAGCCCCTCACCCATCTTTGACACTGTGTGGCATTTTGCGTTCAGGAGATTGCCGTTCAGTTTGCAATCTTTCTAAGCATTTCATAGAATCATAGAATTGTAGAGTTGGAAGAGACCACAAGGGCCATTTCAAGTTAAGGAAATTCATTTCCCGAACCAGGCAATTAGGAATTTCAGCAACATCAGTAATTGGGTTGCAGGGGGAGAAGGTATGTCAGATTTTTCCTCTGATATAGTTTAGTTAGCTTTTTAGTGTGAAGTGTCTTGGATTATTTACAGCAAGGCTGCAGAAAGTGTGCCCCATAGGTGGCATGCTGCTCCTCTGCCCCCCTTTTTTGTGGCCTTCTGTGCCCCCCAAGCCACATCTGAAACCTCAGCCCTCTCTTTAAAAAAAATCAGACAAAAATTGCCCATAAATGATTGAAAATTGTCTAAAGCACCACAAAAACATGGTACTTTTGCCCTCCCTACCTCTCATAACCCCCCTAAAAAAACATTGGATATGGCTATTTTTTTCAGCTGGAAAACAAAAAGAGAAGTAACATGAATGTGCTGCTGTGGCCCACTGGGAGGGCAAAGATGATAAACAACCCCCACTCCTGGAACAGTTGCCTACCTGCACCCGCCCCCTCAATTGACAGCCAGGCTTCATATGGCAAAAATGCCAGTCACTTACTTGCTTTTTTAGCAGTTGTGAGGGAATATTAGATTATTAGATTAACAATAAAATTTCATGCAATACATAGCTAGTTTTTTCGGACAATATGTCTTTCTTCTACAGAAAAAATGGACACTGTAAATAAATACATTGATGCTCTGCCTGCATTAAAGTTTATTTCCAGGGATGTATACATGTGAGCCAGCCAAGAAACCATAGTTCATAGCACCTGATATTCATGTACCCAATTCATGTTTGTTTGCTCACAATAATAGAGAATACTTTTGAAGATAAAAATTGGGAAAGGGTAATGTGTGAAAATGGCTGTTACCTGGCCATTTGCCACCCCAGCACTTACTTGGCCTCCTCTAGCTCTTCTGTGCGTTGAATAGCATCTGTTTCATACTTCGTTCTCCACTGGGCCACTTCACTGTTGGCCTTGGACAGGGCACGCTGGAGCTCACTCTTGGCTTCTTGTTCCTCTTCATATTGTTCCCGGAGCAAATCACAGTCGTGGCGGGCAGATTGCAAGGCATGAGCCAGAGCATTCTTTGCCTAATGATTAATAATACAACATGCTCTTGTTTGTAACTGAAACCAGCTGGTTGACACTTGTCCTCCTGTTCACATGGGATAATCTTCACAACTATTCTACAGTAACAGACTATGTTTCTGGAGATGTTGATGAACTACTACTTGTATCATGCTTCACCATTTGCCAGGCTGGCTAGGACTGATGGGAACTGGAGTTCAAAACATCTGGAGAGCTATTTGTTCCCCAACCCTTTGCATAAGAGTAAAATTATTGTGACTAAACATCAGTATAAATCAGGATAGGGGTTTTTTCCCCCTACAGCTCAAGCAAATTCCACTACTGGAGACGTTCAAGGGTCTATTCTAAAGCATTTGGATTCTGTGAACAAACGATGCAGTCTATAAGACAGCAGACTCCTTGCTCTAATATGTGAGGCATCCAACTATGCAATGCAAGGTACTATCAGAGTTAATATCTTTTTCTACAGCAGTAATGCTTATATTTGGAATCTGCAGATCTAAATTTAAAAAGTAGTGAGTTAGTGTTCAGTAGATGCTAAAGAAATTAAAAACTGGGAGAAATAAATGTGTTAATAGAGCACTCTTACACATGAATCATCCCCACTGAGTTCAAACAGATTTCATTCCACCCCCATGAGTCTCATATCTAGATAGGTATGGATAGAACTGAAGGCTGTAGACCTGATCTGCCAACATTTGGTGTATTTATGTCATATGACCATGTTGACATGCTCTCTCCTGACCGAAAGCACAACTCTATCAACAAACAAAGCTCCATTGACTGTTACATCAAATTTCATAGAAGACAGTTCACCACAGTGCAGTGGCACGGTATACTAGAAGAGGCAAAGCTCACCAAACATATCCAACATGTTGAAAATCTATAAAATTTCTTCCAATGGTGATTCACTCTTTCTAACAAATCAACAATATTCTCTAGTACTTTATGCTTATGAATACCTTGGTCTCTTCTTCTAGCTGCCTCTTCAGTTCTTCTATTTGCTGGGTAAATGCTTGCTTACTTCTGGAAAGCTGAGATATTATACTCTCCTTCTCCTCAATTTGACGTGTCAGTTCACCTTTGGCCAAAGAAGATAAATTCTTAATTTCCTCCTTATGCAATTTGGCATGTATGAATCATTATTGCTGCTGCTCACTAGTGTTAGATGTGATGCCATAACTAACAGAGGCACAGTAAATCACAGAGTGAGCATCCTATTATTATTATGTTTCTGAGAGCTGTTCCCTGAAACATGTTTGTTTTCACAAATATTTCAGTGGTCCAAATGAAGACCCTATGTTTCATACATTCTCTTCTAAAAGGACCAGGAAGAAGCTTTCCTAGAAAATAAATTCCCTGACATAAAAGCCCAAAATTCCAGGCATATTGCAGTGGTAATAATTCATATTAACTTTGAATGTGCTCAGTGCCACTTCATAGACATGCGACTGGGGAGGACGGGAAAACATAAGCTGCGGGGGGCTCTTTCTATATGTCTTGTATCTAAGAAATGTTGCATCTTCCCCATGGTAAGATGTATATTATCAAAATGTGGGGGCATTTTCATTTTTTCACTTTTGTTCAGTGCAGAGAAGTATGTCCTCAGTCTGAAAGTTGCACCAGGAAGTGTCAGTTGACGAAATGCAAGTCACTCATATTTTCACTGGCTCTCCTTTTGTGCAACATGCATGTGGCCCCCAGGTGAATTCTCTTCCTTTGTATAAGCTCACATGTTCAAGGGCTGATCCATTGGATTCACAATGCAGACTGAGAGGTTGGTCCTGGTAAGTCCTAGTTTAAATTAAATAAACCCTGGAAGTGTGAAGCCAGAATCATGTGGTTATCATTTAGCTTACCTGTTACTTCAACCAGATGGTGGACTGATGGCCTAAATCCTACTCTCACAATAACTTTAAAACCCGATTCCTCACTCAAACACCAGATTATTATCTCTCAGTCCTGAAACAGCTGAAAATTTTTAATTCGGTTTAGTCTCATGAATGTCTGCTCTGTGTTTTCTGTTTGAGTCTTTGGTCTTAGACTAAAATGGTATTACAGGTAAACATACCTTAAAGAGATTTCACAGAACACTGAGAACATCAATGTACAAGTCTTCCCTTTATAGCAAATGGTGGAAAGAAGATTTTGGAATAGGTCTTCAACCAAACCCATGACTTTCCTTACCTGACTCAGCCTGTAGACGTGCTCTCATTGTGGTTAAATCATTCACTGATCTCTGGTTTTCCTCAGACTTCACCTTTAATTCACTGAGCTGATCCTCTAATGTACGGCACATTTTCTCAAGATTAGCCTGTGATGTCAACAAGTTATTTGGAAATTGTAAGATAATGATATGCATTCATGTGCTTATGTTTTATAGCTGTGCATAAATGAGAATGCCTGGTTGCATTTGGGTCTGTGACTTGTTTCATTTTCAAATACCTTTGATTTGGAAACAGATTCCAGGTTACTAGCCAGGTCGTCGATCTCCATTTTGCACTCACTCTTTTCCTTCTCCAGCTTTTGCTTGACACGCTGCAGGTTATCAATTTGTTCCGCAAGCTCAGCCGTGCTATCTGCATGCTTCTTGCGCAGAGCTGCTACAGTGGCTTCATGCTGCAGAGCCGATTCCTCTAGGTCACGCCGCATTTTCTGGAATTCTGCCTCTCGCTTCTTATTAATTTCAATCTGAGCAGAAGTAGCTCCTCCAGCCTCTTCAAGCCTCTCGCTGATTTCTTCCAGCTCACGTGCCAAGTCTGCACGCTGCTTCTCTGCTCTAGCCCGATTTGCTCTCTCGGCCTCAATCTCCTCTTCCAGTTCCTCAATGCGAGCCTACAAAGAAGGAGTGGATTTTATAGCTATTAGTCATTTTCAGGAATGAAAAACCAAGTAGGAGGCAGGGATGATAGTGGTGGCAGCAGCGGTTGTGGTGGTGGTGATAGTGCAAGAAGAAACAAAGTGCTTTCAGTCCATGAGAAATACAAGATAGCTTGGGAAACTGTGTGGAAATGGAATTGCCTAAATTTGGGAATAAGGATTAAGGCTTTGTGAAAATGTCGTGTTTTGGCATAGAGATTTCCAGTGGGGGGGGGAGTCTTAAGAGCTAGCACTATGTACATATTAATGAAAAGAATTATAGTCATACAGGGCAGCAAAAGAGAAAAGGTGGAGCAAAACAGTTTTAGACAGCTGTATGTAAGAGAGATGAAAGAAAAAGGCAAGGATATAACAGAAAATAAGGGTAGAAAGTTACATCAGGGCAAATATGTAAGGGCATTTAGTGGTAAGAACACAGAGTTTGTGTTGGGTACAAAAAGTACTTAGAAGCGTAATGAACGGGAGAGCCACTTTAGAAATGTATATTTGAGACTGTTTTAACAACGTGATTGTTTCACTGTATTGCATGACACACATCTTGGAAAGTGGGACTGCTATAATCCTAAATTTTTTTGTCTGTCTTATTTTTGCTTTACCTTGCCTAGAGTTGAGTATCTGATGAAAAACACATATCTGGAACAAAACTCATTGGCCAGTACCTTGGTAGTGACATACGCAAGTGTAATTCCAGTTCATACTTGAGTGTGTATGTATGTGTGTGTACAGGAAGAGAATATCATCCTCTTCAATGACCATGTGTGTATGTGTGGGGGGAGGGGTCATTGAAGAGAATGGTATTCCCTCCCTCCACAACTCCCAACCCCCCCTCCCAACTCGCTGTGTCACTGCAACAGCCACCCCCAATGCCCTTTCCACTGCTGATACAGAGCAAGGGGGTCAGAGGAGCATCTGACTATGTCTGATGACATCATCTGCTGAAACCTCCAGAGGACCTTGACAGATCTTGACAGAAGATGTCCTCAGTCTGCATCTCACTATAAGGGCATAGCTGGATGCTTCCCCAATCCCCTCTGCTCTCCACCAACCACTGAATGTCCATGGAGGAGCTGCATCTCAGTGATACAGTGAGTCCTGGGTACAATGACAGGGGAGACTGAGGGGAGTTCTTATTCTACAAGTGAAAGCCTAGGATCTCAGCCAGTATCTGCATGTTCTCATTCAGCAAAATTTCAGTTTTACAGTCAGGAAGGCATGTGTCATTATAACTTTTATACATTAAATATTCTCATCATTGTTGTTACCACATAAATATGAGCTGGGATGAAACATATGAAGTAAATAATTCATGCCTGAAGTTCTTTGATTTTCTTCTGTAGCTGGATACCCAAATTTTGCTCATCCTCAATTTTACTTTGCAGTTGGCTGAACTCAAAGTCTTTCCTGTAAATGAACAGGAGAGGTAGTAATTAAAAAATAATTCACTAATCATAGCTTAATATCCAACTTCAGTTTAAACAGCCCGTACTTCTTCAGTTTTTCTTCTAGCTGCTGTTTGTCATTTTCTAGATCCATTAAAGATTCCTGGGCAAGTTTCAAGTCCCCTTCTAATTTCCTCTTGGCTCTTTCAAGATCCATGCGGATTTTCTTTTCCTGTTCCAAGGAGCCTTCCAGCTGCAACACAAGCTTAATATTAGTGCCAGTTAATGCCAGAAACTCACAGAAAGGTTTCTAAGGCAGGTGACATTTGTTTCTTGGGGTAACCTCAGTATTCAGAAAGTGGAAATTCAGACTCCCTGCAAGGAATGGACATTCACTTGTACAGGGGTGAGCTTTTCCATCATTCCCTCCAGTGTGAATATCCACTCTAACGGGGAGGCTAAAAATCATAAAGAAATCCTTCTTCTGCATTCTCATACATGTAGTGTACAATCAATATAAACAAAAGCTAATGTCCCTCATCCATAAATGTTTTGCAGAAGATTCATTTCCATAATATCTCCTCCCAACTCAGGGACCTTAAAATATTGGTGCTTCGGTTTTTCTCCAAAATATGTTTGCTCCTTGGCTGAAAGCAAGAGTGGATACTACTCTGCTCAGTTATGTGCAAATTCCACTAGGGCAACAGGTGTAGTTTAAACACAAGTTGCAGTAACTTGAAAAGGTTTACAGTAAAAATTTGGGAGTGGCTGGGATTCACTTTCTCACATCATCAACTTGTTGTTCCAGCTTTGTTTTGGCTTTAGTGAGTGTGTTGACTTTGTCTTCTTCAGCTTGTAGGTCATCAAGAGCTTGCTGATGGGCCTCTTGAAGGGCTTTCTTCTCCTTGGTTAACTTCACAATAGTTTCATCCAGAACTGCCATTTCTTCTGTTAGGTTTTTGACCTATGGAAGACAGCATAATATTGTTGATCATGCTGGGACCATTTGAAATTCTGACCACATTCTCAGGATAGAAATGATTCAACTAGGATTCTTACATGCTTCCATTATATATTGTCACTCTTTACCTTTATCCTTAATCAAGGGTCTTTTACTATGCAGACAAAGGCACAAAGAAGGAAATCATTTCACAAGTAAAAATTACAGTTTGTGACATGAAAATGAAAAGTTTTATGATATTTGTACACATCTGGAAAGTACCAAGCTAGAGAAGGCAACCTTTCTAAAAGAGCCAATGAAGGAGCCAATAACAATATGTTGACATTGGATTTATATTGCAACTGAATTCCCCAGTATCTTACAAGTTGATCCCCATTTACACAGGATCGGTACCTGTGGTTTCACTTACCCATGGTTGGGGGGGAGGTCTCTCTAGGCATCTGGAGGACCATAGAATCATGCTAGAGATGGTCTCTCTAGGCATCAGGAGGTCCTCCAGTGTGATTCTATAGTCAACTTCCACCAGACGTTTACCATAGAATAGCACCAGATGCCTTGAGAGGCATCCTCTCACGCTATTTTCTAGGTGCTCCAGCATGATTCTATGGTATTCTGTGGTAGGTGCTATTATATATGGTTTTGCGGATATGAGGGGAGGGGCGCAATCTGTGTTTATATACTTGCCAGGCAAGAAAACATATAAAGTTGGCTACCTTGTTTTCAGTGGCATGTTTTTCTTTTTCAACTTTAGCCAATGTTAGTTCAAGGTCATCAATATCTTTCTTCAGCTCAGAACATTCATCCTCCAGTTTTCTTTTTTTGGCTGTCAGCTCTGCATTCAACTCCTCTTCGTCCTCCGCTCGTTCAGTCAGCTCCTTGATTTTAGCCTCCAGCTGAATTTTAGTTTTGATCAGCTGATCACATCTTTCCTCAGCATCTGCCAAACTTTCACTTTCCTTTAAAAGAAAAAAAAAACATTGTTCTTAAACTTTCTGTTTAAAGGTACCTAACAGCCTTGTCATTCTGTCTCTCATTTTTTAATAATCATGATTCAGATGATTCAGCTGTGTAATTAAGATAGCTCAATTACACACTTTAAGCATGAGTAAAATGTGATTTTTCAAACAGTAGTCTCACATTGTACAGTGCTCTTAAAACCACTGTAAATGGGAGAGGATTTCAAAAATCATAGTCCGCTGTTCTAAAGGAGGGGTAGCCAAAATCCATTTGGTTGCATATAAGTTCACAGATGCTCATAAGTAATTATGTGGATGACAACTCATTTTGTAGATCCCAAGATGAGCCATACAAATGCTACATCATAATCAATCTCTTGATAATGTCCTACTTTCCTTTTCTTTTCCCTATCGTTTTCTGGATAATTTAAGATCTGGTTTTAAAATATCACTACACTAATGACACTGACCTCCCTAGGAAGGAGGCATGGATAATGCAATATGCTCTACAGGGGTAACCTTTCAAGACTCTTCAGAAGATGCAGCTAGTCTACTATGCAGCAACAACTCCCTGTTCCCTAAAATCAGAAGAAGCTAATCATTTTTGTGTCCCACTTAGGGTGGAGGGAGAGCGGGCCATCACAGCGACTGCACCAATATCGTAGAACATCCAACAAGTGTTGGTGGCTTCAATACTTAACTGTCTTTCACCAGCTCCTTATTCTGGCATGTTTGCCTGCAGAGTGCTGGATGTTTTATTTAAAGCAGTGCTTTATCTGTAGTCTCTACTTTTGTCAATCCTAATGTGTCACAATGATGATATGGACCACAGCACCCAGCTTGTCATCTGAAGTTCTGCCAGAACACAAACTTCCAGGGCAGATACTAGAGGATAGGGTTTTGTTTTGTGGAGTTTTTTTTCTAGTTTTTCATTGGCAACATTAAAAACAATAAATAAAACTTCTTGTGTCACTGAAATCAACAGAAGAAAAAAACAGTTGTGCCAACCTGGAGATATAGAGGACCTGAGGGGCTCTGGATCCAGTGGAGCCAAAAGTACCTTTGACCTGTCTTTAGAATGGCTTGTTTGGGGCCTATCAGTAGCAGGAACATGGCTGGGTGTAGGCCTACATGGACCCACATACTGGTTTTGCCATCATAGCTGGGGCTTCCAGGTGATCCTTCCCTCACCCAATAGAGGTCTTACTCTAGATTGTACTATTACTGTTTTTATTGAATGTATTATGTTATACTGTAATATGGCATAACATTTCTGGAACCCACTCTGAGTGAGAAAGATATCTCTATAGAAGACGGAAGTATATATTATCAGTGATCTTTTTAGGACAGTGATTTACTTACAGACTGTACTTGCAGCTGCAGATCATTTTTCTCTTGCAGTAAAGATACCATTTTTTCTTCCAGCTCCTTCCGTTTAGCTTCAGATTTAGCAAGTTCCTCCTTAGTTTTTTTAAATTCTTCTTTCATTGTGGCCATTTCTTTCTCTGCCTCAGCACTCCTCAGAAGTGGCTTAATTTTGAAGAACAGCTTCATCCAAGGCCAGTGTTTGACATTCATGAATGAACGGATGTTGTATTGAATGGTGAAAATAGCTTCCCTGGGATAGAACCAATCCATAGAGTTAGATGTGGAAACAACATGATTTTTTAAAAGTCGGGGTTTCAACTGTATATTTTCCCAAAAGATACCACCTTTCAGTATTCAAATGAATATGAAACCCACTTAACCAATTGCTTTCCTTAGTTTAGATTTAGAACATCCGTATCTGAAAACTGTGCAGCAGCTTTAATGCCATTTACAGATATCTAGAAGAGGCTGGAACAAATGCCTTAGCAACTTTCAGTTTACCTGCACTTCTACATATAATAGAAGTGGCAAGATCTGCTTCAAAAGCATTAGGAGTTCTGGTTTAAAAAGGGAAATAACAGGGTTGCATCATTGTAACACAGAAAAACAAACGGGCAATTTCAATACATGATGCTTCAAAACCTGCTTTTCAATGTCCCCTTGGATTTTTTTCCCGAGTAGGGTCTGTCCAGCAGCTGCAAAACAGATGCTCTGGTGGGACAGGTTCTCCTTCCCCATGAACACCTATATGCCCCCTCCCCAGTTTCGCTCCAGAGGGGTTGGAGTGGCTCTAGGAAGCATGCAGGAGTGTACAACAGGGAGGAAAGGAAGGGGAAGTTCCATGGAGAAGAAGTCTGTTTATGTGCCATTGAGTATAGCCTATATATATATATATATTCATCAGCGCTGTCTACGCACAATCCTAAATATACACTGGACTGACTATGTGACGAATGTTGCTGTCCTTGAACAAGCAGGGATCACCAGCATTGAGGCCATGATATTGAGAACACAGCTGCGCTGGGCAGGGCACGTTTCTAGGATGGAGGACCATCGCCTCCCAAAAATACTACTCTACGGTGAACTCGCCACGGGTCAGCGTGGGAGGGGCGCTCCAAAAAAGCGATACAAGGACTCCCTGAAACAACATCTCAGGCTTGGCCAGATTGATCACCAACGGTGGTCCGCCCTGGCCTCACATCGGGAGGCATGGAGACGCACTATCCACAATGCTGCAGCCTTATTTGAGAACTCACGACGAACAAGTCTTGAAGAGAAACGACAACGCAGAAAGAATCACAACCCAAAAACATCACCCAAGGAGACCTTCTGCTGCACTTTTTGCAACCGGACTTGTTTATCTCGGATTGGCCTTTTTAGTCATCAGCGCGCTTGCAGAAGGCGCGGGATGAGTCCTTCCTGAATCTTCGTTTGCGAAGAAAAGCCAGAGATATTTCCTCTAATGCTTTTGGAGAAGCATGATTGGAGGAAAAGTATCAAATACATTGTGGAAAGCCAGTTGACAAGTGCTCTGAAAAAGAAATATCTTCTACCTTCTCTCCACCATTTTTTGGTATTCCAGTCTCATGAGGAACCCCCTGCACCTAGCCTGTGTGCGAGTAATGAGCAATGCTAGACGATCATCTCTCATCTCTTCCAAAAGGCCCAGCAAACCAGCCTTGAAGAAGACCTGCAAAGAGAATGCAAAGTGAAGTTGGTGCCTTGCATATTCAAAACACCCAGCGATGTTAACAGCATAAAGAAGTGCTGCTTACTTTGGTGTGCCCAAATTTGTACTGAGTGTGATCAATATCAATAGACCCCAGCAGTTTCTCACAGGCTTTCCTGCTGTCCATAAATTGGCCTTCTGGGATAGCACTGGCATTGAGAACACGGTATCTGTCCATTTAAACAAAAACAAGTAAATTTAGCATTAGAATTCAGAAAAGGGGGCATTTCTAATATCCTCTGATGGTTCAGATGGGCAACTTATGGCTCTCCAGGTACTGGACTGCAGCTCCCATTGGATGGATGCATCTCATCCTTCACCATGGCCTGTGCCTGCTAGGACTGGTTGACGTTGCTGCCCAATAACATCTAGAGGGCCACAAGTTGTCTGCATCTAGCTTCACAAGCAGGGAGTAAAGAATTAGAGTAATACAGCTACCTACAACAACTTAAAGTGTGTGTGTGGGGGGGTGTCTAACAAAGGTTTTACAGTTATATGTCAAAGTAACATAACAAGTGATAACAAACAGTGACTGGCATCCTGTTTCTTGACATATGAAAGCAGAAGTCCACTTTACACCTGTGCATGCCTTTTTTTTTCCTTTTGGTCATTGTGGAAATTGATATTCTCTTCCATCCTCTATCTGCAACAACAAAAGTCACACAGAGAGACACAGATTCACAGTTTTGCTGTGACAGCTGCACTGAATGGCCATTCCATTACAGGTAGAGAATGCAGAGACACAGAAAAGATCTGGCTATATCCCTGTAGCCAGATGCAGAATGATTACATCATTCACTGGGACCTCCAGACTACCTCAGCAGATCTCAGCAGAAGATGCCATTAGTCTCCATCTGGCTATGTGGCATAGCCAGATGCTTCTCTGATCCCACCCTTCCCACCCTCCACCAATCACTGACTGGCCATTTAGGGAGTGAGGAGCTGCAGCAGGGATCCACCTGCAAAACTCATTACGATACGTGGTGCAATGTAAGATCTTGGCCACAGTGACCAGTTTTGGTATAAATTGAACTTGATTCAGGTTATCTTTAAAAGATTTTTAAAAAACTTTAGATGCATATTGACAGATTTTTTTCAAGTTTTATGCTGTTCTCCCTTAAGTAATCCATAGTATTTGAAAGGTAAGTGATCAGTTTATATATTGCTGGGGCTAGTGAGAGTGAAAATAAGAAAAGAGATGTAACAGATCAACAGCAAAACCTAAATGCACAGGTTGTAAAACATCATGTTTAAGAAAGCCTTCTTCAATGTGGCACTTTCTAGATGAGATGGGCTAGAAACCACATCAAACCACACTATCCCTAGCCAGCAGTTATGGCTGGGGATATTTGTACACATCTGGAAAGTACCAAGCTAGAAAAGTCAATCTTCCTAAAAGAGCTCTTTTGAAGGAGCAAATAACAAAATGTGCCACTCGCATGCAATGGTGTTAACCAACATTTTCTCCACCAGTCCTGTGGTTTCTAGTGTTACCATGTTTCTAGTGCTAAAAAAAACTCATTAACTTTAAATCAAATGGATTTGATTTTCAAGCTCACCAGTGGTTAACAAAACATGTTAACCCTTTTCACTAATGTTCCAATCTCTGCTTGGCTTAGATAATAGTTCAAAAAGAGTCAGAAAGAGTATAGCTAGTCCAAAGTGATTATCGTACTTCTCCAAATTGTAGAAAATGGGGAAGGGGAAATTTCACTATAAACGGCCAGTACAATGCAGCATAAGAAGGCAAGGGTTTTTACATGCAAACATGGTTCAGTCAAGCATACTATAATACCCAGATACTTGTCTTGCTCTTGGGTATAGGTAATTAAAACAAACAAGCTAAAACAGTTTAAAACAATAACAATAGTTTAAATAAACAAAAACATAGTGAATACAATAATAAGTTAAAACAGATTTAAAATATTTAAGAAAATTAAACTATGTACATCACTATTTGAGATGAACCAATGAGGCCCAAAGGCCGTGATGAACAGCCATGCTTTCGCTTGGCACATAAATCAGTGCTGGCACTAATCAAGACTCCAAGGGAAAGACATTCCACAACTGGGGTGCCATGGCTGAGAAGGCCCTCTCCCATGTCCCCACACTCTGTTTTAACTTATTATTGTATTCACTATGTCCCCTCGATCCCTGTCCATCTTGGCTGGCCACCCAAGGGGGTGACGCATCGAGAGTACTCCTTAGGGATATTATCAATGCGTCCTTCAGGGAGGGGTCCCTTCCACCTTGTCTGAAGGAAGCGGTGGTTAAGCCGCTCCTGAAAAAGCCTTCTCTGGACCCCTTGGACAGGAACAACTATAGGCCAGTCTCTTTGCTGCCTTTTCTAAGCAAAGTGATTGAGAGGGCGGTTGCTTCCCAACTCCAAGCTGTCTTGGATGAAACCGATTATCTAGATCTATTTCAAACTGGCTTTAGGACGGGATATGGAGTGGAGACTGCCATGGTTGCTCTGGCTGTGACCCTGTTGGTGCTCTTGGACCTCTCAGCAGCCTTTGATACAATAGACCATTCCATCCTCTTGGATCGCCTGAGGGAGTTAGGAATCGGAGGCACTGCCTTGCAGTGGTTCCGTTCCTTCCTCTCGGGCAGATCCCAGAGGGTGAGGCTCGGGGACAGTTGCTCTACTAGAATAGAGCTTAACTGTGGCGTTCCTCAGGGTGCCATCCTGTCCCCGATGCTATTTAACATCTATATGAAGCCGCTAGGAGAGGTCATTCGGAGGCATGGAGTGCGGTATCATCAGTATGCTGATGACACCCAGATATACTTCTCCATGTCTCGGTCATTAGCTTCGACTTCAGATGGCGTCTCTCCTCCCAATGATTGTCTTAAAGCAGTAATGGACTGGATGAGGAAAAACAAATTGAGACTGAATCCAGACAAAACGGAGGTACTAACAGTTACAGGCCCAAAACCAGGTCTGGGAATACAAACTCCAATCCTGGATGGAACTACACTCTCCTCCAAGGATTGTGTTCGCAGTCTGGGGGTGCTCCTGGACCCGTCGCTCCAGATGACTAATCAGGTTAATGCGACGGTCAGGAGTGCCTGTTATCAACTTCAGCTGGTACTCCAGCTGCGCCCTTTCCTAGAAACTAGGGACCTTGAAACTGTGGTACATGCACTGGTAACCTCCCGTCTGGATTTCTGTAATGCGCTCTACATGGGGCTACCCTTGTGCTTGACTCGGAAACTTCAACTAGTCCAGAACATGGCAGCCAAGTTGATTTCTGGCGTTTCCAGAAGAGAGCATATAACACCGGTGCTAAAAGCTCTCCACTGGCTGCCTATTAGTTTCCGGGCACAGTACAAGGTGTTGGTTATGACCTTTAAAGCCCTACATGGCTTGGGTCCAACTTACCTCCGGGACCGCCTCCTTCCGTACGACCCTCCCTGCACACTTCGGTCCTCTGGGAGGAATCTGTTACAGCCTATGAAAACAAGGCTGTCGGTGACCTCCCAGAGGGCCTTCTCTGCTGCTGCTCCCAGATTATGGAATGGCCTGCCGGACGAGATCCGTCTTATTACCACCTTAGACAGCTTTAAAAAAGCTGTCAAGACGGATCTTTTTCGGCAGGCCTTTCCTGAATAATTATCCCGGCCCAAGACTCAGCTGTCCTTTCTAGGCTATGATTGTATGTTTTAATTTAATTTAATTTAATTAATTTAATTTAATTTTTTTTCTTCTAATTTATATATATATTTAATTATTGCATGTTTTTAATCCTTCATAATTTAATATTATTTTAAGGGGTGGGTGGGCTAGGTTATTGTGATTCTGGAGTTTTTATATTGTAAGCCGCCCCGATTGCATTGCAGAGGGGCGGGATAGAAATTAAAAATTATTATTATTATTATTATTATTATTACTCTGTATTGACCTAGTTAGAGAGCCCTCTCAGCAGGCCTCAGTTCTCAGGCAGGCACTTATAGGGAGAGGTGCTCCCTCAGGTATCTAGATATCTAGAAAATGTTTTTCTCTCCAGAACCTCAGTGCAAATTAGCTAGTTTGCAGAAAATTTAGCTGACAGACCGTTGTTTAAAATCTCCATATGCGATCCTGTTTGGAAATCCCTTCCTGCAGATTCGAATGCCTTCAAGCACTCCATTACATCTCAGTTGGTGTAGGACAAGCTTGTGATCCATTGCACCTGGATAAAGAGACAACAGAGAAAATGGCCATTTTTCTTGATATGATGAAGTAATTCCAGAAATCCACATGACAGATTCTATAAGTTACCTGGAGTTTTGGTTTCATTAGGGATGATGCAGCGCACAAAATGTGGGTGTGTTGTCCGTAAATTAGACATCAGTTTATTCAAGTTTTCCTGTAATTTGAACAGTTTAACTTTAAAGCCTTATATAACTCCTTAAATTAACAAGTATTTCTTTTTTTAAAAAAAAGGTTATATAGCTCAGTGCAGAATCATAATGCTGGTAATAAAATTACAGTATTCTGTCTAAGAAAGCCTTAAGATATTTGTAGGGTTTTTTAAAAAAAAACACACATTTTCAGTTTTATTTTAGTGTATTTGGAGAGGGGCAAATTTTGATTGAGAGCCACCATGGTGTAGTGGTCTGAGCATTAGAACTATGCCTCTGGAGACCAGGGTTCAAATCCCACTGGATAACATTGGGCAAGCCACACTCTCAGTCTCAGAAGATAGCAAGGATGAACCCCATGATAGATTCACCATAAATTGGAAATTACCTAAGGCACACAAGAACAAGTTAAAGTTTTGATTAATATGATATACTCTCTCTTTAAGCTTTACAACTGATTTAGTCTAGCTGGGTGAGAGAATTCTTGCTTTAGTTCAAACACTCCAGGGTTTTAGTTGGACACATCTATAGTCCTCTATCATATAAAATAACAATGCTACTGACAAAGGGTAGGATCCACTGCTTGATTTCTGCTGGTGGAACAGTGGGACCCTGAAGAATTAAGAAGGAGCCTTTTCTCTTCCCACTGCAGCCTCCCATGCAGCTCTGGAGGGCTTGGAAACCCTTAGCCATGTTTTGCATATGGCTCTTAGAACTACAGCAGGGACAGGAAGGAAAAGAAAGGGAGCTCTGCTGCACTGGTAATGCAATACCAGCACAATATTGTAGTAGGCCAGTATTTACACAAAAGTTTGCCTGCCTATACAGTCATGTGAAAAAGTACACCCTCTTTGGATTCTATGGTTTTACATCATAACAATCATCTGCTCCTTAAGAGGTCTTAAAATTAGGTAAATACTACTTCAGATGAACAACAACACATGACATATTACACCGTGTCATGATTTATTCAATAAAAATAAAGCCAAAATGGAAAGGCCATGTGTGAAAAACTAAGTAACTTTATGATTCAATAGCTCGTAGAACCACCTTTAGCAGCAATAACTTGAAGTAATCATTTTCTGTATGACTTTATTAGTCTCTCACATTCTTCTGGAGGAATTTTGGCCCATTTTGCTTTACAACATTGCTTCAGTTCATTGAG
This sequence comes from Gambelia wislizenii, assembly GCA_030847615.1. Lineage (NCBI taxonomy): Eukaryota > Metazoa > Chordata > Lepidosauria > Squamata > Crotaphytidae > Gambelia > Gambelia wislizenii. Next base: position 189,393,499 of record JAUMIR010000002.1, on the reverse strand, counting down.
GTTTGCAGGCATTTGTTTATGCACAGCTCTCTTAAGGTCCCACCAAAGCATTTCAATCAGGTTGAAGTCTGGACTTTGACTGGGCCATTGCAACACCTTGATTCTTTCTTTTTCAGCCATTCTGTTGTAGATTTGCTGGTGTGCTTGGGATCATTGTCCTGTTGCATGACCCAATTCTGACCAAGCTTTAGCTGTCAGAAGATGGCCTCACATACTGTATGACTCTAGAATACTTTGGTATACAGAGAAGTTCATGGTCAACTCAATGACTGCAGGGTTCCCAGGTCCTGTGGCTGCAAAACAAGCCAAAATCATCACCACTCCACCACCATGCTCGACAGTTGGCATAAGGTGTTTATGTCAATATGCTGTCTTTGGTTTTCACCAAACATGTCGCTGTGCATTATGCCAAAATCTCCACTTTGGTCTCGTCTGTCCAAAGGACATTGTTCCAGAAGGCTTGTAGTTTGTTCAGATGCAACTTTACAAACCTAAGCCATGCTGCTATGTTCTTTTTAGAGAGAAGAGGCTTTCTCCTGGCAACCCTTCCAAACAAACCATATTTCTTCAGTCTTTTTCTAATTGTACTATCATGAACTTGAACATTTAACATGCTAACTGAGACCTATAGAGTCTGAGACGTTCTTCTTGGGGTTTTTTGCAATTTCTCTGAGCACTGCATGGTCTGAACTTGGGGTGAATTTCCTGGGATGTCCACTCCTGGGAAGATTGGCACCTGGCTTGAAAATGTTTTCCACTTTTGAAGAATGATGGACTTTAAATTGTTTGGAAATGGCCTTATAACTCTTCCCAGATTGATGGGCAGCAACAATCGCTTCTCTAAGATCATTGCTGAGGTCTTTCGTCCTTGGCTTTGTGTTAACACACACCTGAATGCTCCAGACCAGCAAACTGCTAAAACTTTGGCTTTCATAAAGGTGGTCACACTTGCTGATGATCAGTTAATCAAGGGCATTTTGTTAGCAGCACCTATCTGCTACTTACCATCTTAATTCCTATGGAAGTAGTAAGGGTGTACTTAGTTTTTTCACACAAGGCTTCTTCATTTTGGCTTTATTTTTGTTGAATAAATCATGACACAGTGTAATATGTCATGTGTTGTTGTTCATCTGAGTTGTACTTACCTAAATTTTAAGACCTGCTAAGGAACAGATGATTGTTATTATGTCCTGATATGTAAAACCATAGAATTCAAAGAGGGTGTACTTTTTTCTTCACACGACTGTAGGCATTTTGTATATATCAAGGAATAGTAACTGCACATGTGGGGGGGCCAAGTTTCACTACTTCCAGGGACTACACCTGCCTGAAAGTGCCTCTTTTTTTGACTGTATATTGGCCAAAATGTCAACTGGAAGTGATGTGATGTCATTTTAGTCACTCTGTTGGTCACTATACAACCAAAAAAAAAAAAAAAGAGGGGGGGAGTGTTGGCCTCCTGAGGCATGAGAGGGCATTTTCACCCATTTGTTGTGTTTTGGGGGTGAATGATGCCTAAAAATCATGCCAAAGTTTTAAAAAATGGAGTTGTTCCAGGGGATGGGGAAGCTTCATGGGACATAAAAATGGAGTTCAGAGGTGGCCAGGTTCAGAGGCTGCTTGTGCTCTGCAGGCCACCTTTTCTTTACCCCTAATATATATCAGTGTGTTAACTGATCAACATATTTCCTAACATGAGCTGAGCTCTGTTATTTTTTCCCCTAAGGATGTCTGTTCGTCTTACCCTGAAAAGTGCAGAAACAGTTTGGAAAGATGACCCCTTCTTCTTGGCTGCTTTCTTCTTTGCAGTAGCACCTTCCGCTGAAAAGGTAGGATATAAGAATAATTAGCTGTCTGTTTATCCGCTTCTTTAGTTAGCCTTCTAATCTACATATGGTGCAACAGATGACACAGTTCAGAGACAAGAAAGGCAAATGAGCTATGAGACAAGACAAAGTGTTACCATAACTCACCATCATCTAGAGCAGCAAAAGTGGCATAAAGATTGGCCAAAATCTTAATGGATGATTTCTGATAGAGCGCCACAACAGTTTCATTCAAGGGGTCCTTGTTCTTTTCCAACCAACCACTAATATTATAATCTACAACTCCTGCATAGTGCACCAGGGAGAAATGGGCCTCTACTTTGCCTTTGGCAGGCTTGGGCTTCTGGAAGTTGGCGGATTTTCCAAGATGTTGATCATAGAGCTTGTTCTTGAAAGAAGTATCAGTTGCCTTAGGAAACATGCACTCCTCTTCCAAGATGGAAAAAATGCCCATTGGCTACATTGAAAAATAAACACAAATTTATTCCAGATATATAATTTGGCGCGGGGTGGGGGTGAAGTGGATGCTTATCTACAAGACAATAGTCCAATGTACCTTTTCAATAAGTTCAATGCAGGCTGCCAAATCCATTCCAAAATCTATGAAAGTCCATTCAATTCCTTCTTTCTTGTACTCCTCTTGCTCCAGCACAAACATGTGATGGTTGAAAAACTGTTGCAGTTTCTCATTAGTGAAGTTGATACAGAGCTGCTCCAAGCTGTTGTACTAGGAGGAAAGAAGAAATATTTTTATTAATGTTCACAAAGCTGTTGCACAACTGCCCTAGGCTATCAAGTGAACACCACAGTGGAATGCATATATCCTTTAATATAATTAACTTTGGCCTTAAAGAAACATAGGTAAGCATTTTTAAATAAATTTTGCATGCATTTTAGTAATGTTGGTAAGTTCAGACACAGGGAGCATTAACAGATTTTCTCTTATTAACAGCTCTACGTTCTCTGGGTTTTTAGTGGAGCAATGACCATTCTTTCTCCTAAAAGGAAAAGAATATACAAAGCCTTTTCCAGTCTTTCAACTATAGATAGTGTTACCCTAAGAGGTGGGGGGCATGTTAGAGTTCCACCCGTGATGCCAAAATCTCCTTTAATATTTGGGGGAATTATTAGCTCAAATAGGAGGCCTGTGAGAAGAGAGTAACTTCAGGGTAATCTTTCCACCTTTGTATACCAGTACTAACTCTAGAGGAGGATCCAGTAAAATTAAATTGGAATAATGCAGAAATTAACTAACATACACAACATACATTCTTATGAACCATACAGTACAAGGCTATAGCAGAGTAAGGCAGAGAAGATAGACAGAGAGAGGGCCAGGAAAATAAGGTGATAGTTACCAGTCTCAGAAAAAGAGAGTTCCGTGCAGCGAAGATACTCAGACTGGTGTCTGTGGGTGGCACAGAGAATGCAGCAGAATGACAGGGTCCATCTATGGCACACTTAGCTCAGACAAGAGCTTAGGATAGTTGGGGCTCTAATGTTTGTACTCTATTTCATGACTTGGAGGGGCAAATTAGCAATAACAAAGCTTAGATGGTTCTCCCACAGAACAGAAAAAAGGAACTGAAACTCAACTGATTGCTTTAGTTCCGGAGTGCTAAAAAATTGATGGCCTTGCAACAAACTTGTAAGGTTAGACAGGAGGGGGTCTGAGGGGAGATTTCTGTAGGGTATGAATTGAGGAATGGTCACTTGTTTGCATTGTTGAATTATTGCCTGAAACGCCCAGGGATGTGAGAAAGGATTAGCACATAGAATCATAGAATTGTAGAGTTGGAAAAGACCACAAGGGCCATCCAGTCCAACCCCCTGCCATGCAGGAAATCACGATCAGAGCATCCCCAACAGATGGCCATCCAGCCTCTGTTTGAAGACCTCCAAGGAAGGACACCCCACCACGCTCCGAGGGAGAGTGTTCCACTGCTGAACATCTCTTACTGTCAAAAAGTTCCTCCTAATGTTAAGGTGGAAGCTCTGTTCCTGGAGCTTGCATCCATTGCTCCGTGTTCTAGTCTAGTTCTAGTTCTAGTCTAAACAAGTCTGCTCCATCCTCAACGTGACACCCCTTCAAATACTTAAACAGGGCTATCATATCGCCTCTTAACCGTCTTTTTTCCAGGCTAAACATACCCAGCTCCCTAAGTCTCTCCTCATAAGGCATCATTTCCAGACCTTTCACCATTTTAGTCACCCTCCTCTGGATACGCTCCAATTTGTCAATATCCTTTTTGAATTGTGGTGCCCAGAACTGGACCTTATAGCTTACCATAGAATTGCACTGGTGGACCTAGAAAATTCCTAGAGGGGACATATTTTGTCAGACACGGGTAAATGAAACTGCAGGTACCGGTCCTGTGAATACGGGGGTCATACTGTAGGTCCATTGACAAACTGGCTGCCCTTAACGACTGGGTTGTTAGCATAAACCCATTACTATGGGGGCTTTCTGCATAATCCTAACTTGGGCTTTCTCACCATTATATTTCTAGACATGTCTCAGGTCATCATTACCTTTGACTGACCTCCAGTCTGCCTAAATTCATAGCCAACATAACCCTGGAAAATGTCCAATATGTCCAGTTATGGAATCTCGCAGGGAAAGGTAGTAGGACATGCTAACAGTAGTAAAAGTCTACAGCATAAGAAAATTATTCTTATTTAACTCTTTGTGTCACCCGTTAGTAGCCATGCACTGGGATGAAGTGAAGAAAGCAGATGATAATTAATGAAGGACAGTCAAGAGGTCTAAACAGATCTACATACCTCAAAGATCTCAAAGCCCGCAATGTCTAAGACTCCAATGAAGTGTTGCCTGGGCAATTTTGTATCCAGTTGTTGGTTGATACGAGCTACCATCCAGAAGAAGAGCTTTTCATAGACTGATTTAGAAAGGGCATTCACAGCATGATGTACCTGAGGTTAGTAGAGAGTTAACACAAGTGTTACTGAAACAGGTCCCACCCTCTGACCCAGGAAGAATAACGGGAGTGTTAGATAAGATGTAAGCTGACTGACTCTTGCTTAGAAACCACCACAGAAATGAGTAGCTTAAATATCAAGTTATTTCTACAAACAGCAACTCCTTCAATGAGTAAATAAAGTTGTTTTCTTCTATAAAGTTGAATTATAGAATCATAGTATTGGAAGGGGCCTTGTGGGCCATCGAGTCCAACCCCTTGCTCAGGGCAGGATCTCCAGCTAATGCATCCCCAGCAGGTAGCTGTCCAGCCTCTTTTTGAAGACATCCAGAGAAGGAAACCCCACTACTTCTCTAGGCAATTACAGTACGACCTCTGTATCCACGGGCGATACATTTCCAGACTTACTGCAGATAGTGAAAATCACAGATAATAATGAACCCTACAGCATACCATAGAATTGCACTGGTGGACATAGAAAATTCCTAGAGGGAACATATTTTGTCGGATGCAGGTAAATGAAACTGCAGGTACCTGTCCTGTGGATACGGGGGTCATACTGTAGGTCCATTGCCAAACTGGTTTTACTGTAACATTCAATCAAAATATACCTTCCTGTAACTTAAAACCATTAGACCTGGTCCTACCCTCTGAGGCAGCAGAGAACAACCCTGTCCTCTCCTCTCTGTGACAGCCCTTAAGGTATTTAAAGAGTGCAAATATATCACCCCTCAGTCTTCTCTTCCTCAAGCTGAACAAGCCCAGCTATCATCTTTTAAAAAGAGTTCCTAAAAGAAGGTAGGAATGGTGCTGGATATCCTGTACTGTATATATTTTCACATTTTACTTAATTCTCATCCTTGGCTATCTAAAACCACTGCATGTTCCCCTTGTTGGTGTAACCTTTTATAAATAGCATTCCAGTTATGTTGATTTAGGGCAGGATCAATGTCACCAAAATCTCACCAAAACTGATAATCCTAAACTGAAGAACATACTGAAAAGAAGAAATGAGAGTTCTTCAGATAAACTGGCAAATGTTTTTGATCTGCACCATGTGCTCACCTGGTCTACAGTTTGACCTTTGGTCACATATTCGTTCCCCACTTTCACTCTGGGAAAGCACAGGGCTTTCAACAGATCTGAAGAGTTCAGGCCCATCAAATAAGCCGCCTTGTCAGCCTCTGTACAACAGAACATATGAGAAGTAAATGGTTATGAACCACTTCCAGACTAACTAGGGTCCTCAGTAATGTAGACAGTGGAGTTTGTGGCAGAACTAATCTGAAGAAAGAAGAGGCCATTCAGACTTCTGGTCAGAGCACAACAATCAGCTAACATGAGATATCTCTTGAATCCATTTTCAAACAGATGCCTAATCCACATTTTAAAAAATAATGATAACTGTCATTTATGTTTTCAAAAGTTAATTGAGTCCCATATAAACCCTTCTACAGAACAAACAAGAGCACCTTGACTGCAAAGCTGCAGACCTTCATTCAGTCATTAATTCATTCTCTCTCACACATATACACGACAACAACAAGAAAAGAAACACAACTGTATGATCTGTGGTTGCAATGCAAAAGCACATCTGGGCAGTATGATTGATAAATAAATAAATAAAATTATTGATTGATTGGACCAGTAAAGTATAATTAAAAAGGGTGAGTTGTCAAGCCTCCAAGATTGTTTATCAGGCTGCGAATGGGGTAAGGAGTAGGAAAAAAACAAAAAAAATCATTTTGGCTACATGTCAAGGCCACAGGATCTGAAGTTAGACTGAAGTCTCATCCGGAGCCTGCACTTGTAGACTGAACTCAGGGAATGTTTGCATCAGGTTTCAGCTTAGTGGATGCAAAGACAATTGTCTTTGTCCTTATCCTATCAATAGACCTTTGTCTATAGACAAAGTGAAACCTGATACCAACACACCTTAAGCCAATTCTACAGGTTTGCACACTCTTTTTTGGGAATTTACATAAGCTAACTACAGGTCTTGCAGCTTCACCATCTAGTCAGGCTGAAGCTTTTATTTTTCTGTTTCTCTCCACCCCCTTCCCCATCCCCAGGCTGGTGAAGTGTCCTAGAGGACTTGAAAGCATCTTTAAAATTCTTCTTTTTCATCTTTAGCCCATACCTCTCAATCAATATAACAATTTTAAAAACAAAAATCAATTCACAATGAGAAGATCACAAGAAACTCATTATAGTTTTTTTTTAATTAAGGGAGGAAATATAGCTTAATCGTCAACAGCTGGGAAATAGTTTCTTCCTATAATTAAAATGTCTTGTTCCAGGGATGCTTTGTACATCTTGCATTAAAATTCATGTTATCCACAAACTCAGAAAGCTAGCATTTCTGAATAGTGGGATATACAGTAGATCTATTACCTTCAGTGCCATCAGGCTCTGCCTGTTCCTCTCTTGCTTTCTGCTTAAATTTCATGTTCCCATAATGCATCACTGCCCCTGTGAGTTTATAGATTCCAACCTTCTCTTCAGCAGTGAAGCCCAGGATGTCTATAGCTGTCTGCAGCACAGGAAAAGATGGTTCATGCAACAATTAGCCAGAATGATTACAGTAGTCATTAATTACAGAAATTGAATTACATGTCCTCATAATGACGTGTACTCACATCAGTAGCTATTAGCTCCTCTTGATCATCAATGCTTTGGACTGAGATCTCTCCTTGGCTTACAAATGGATAGTCATAAGGGTTAGTTGTAATGAGAAGCATTTCTGAAAGGTAAACAGAATCGTTCTAGAAATTAGCTTGAATTCAGATAAAAGAAGAGAGTATGTTTGAAAGCAAGCCCCATTATTCCCAGGTAAGTGTATGTAAGATGGAAGGTCTTGAATATTTCTGAGCAACTACAATTGGACAACAGTTTCCACCATTCTCTCTTGTGTCATGCTAGTGTGTGTGTGCCTTCAAGTCAGCTGATGACTTTTGGCAAACCCATGAATTTTATAGGGTTTTCATAGGCAAGGAATAAACAGAAGAGTTTTGCCAATTCCTTCCTCAGAAATAAAGCCTACAGCACCTGGTATTCATTGGTGGGCTCCCATCCAAGTACTAACCAGGACTGACCCTGCTTATCTTTCAAGCTCAAGCAGGATCTGATGCCTTTGGGATACAGCCTATGAAATTCAGGAAGGTGATAAATTAAAATTACTTGCCTATCAGTTCTGGCTTCTTATTGGACATGATCTGATAGAAAATGTGGTAACTTCTCTCAGCCTTCAGCTGAAAAGTTACTCTTGATTTTTCCAGCAAATCTGCAACATAAATTCACATGAATGCTTATAAGCCCAGTTTGATATGCAATCAGACTATATTCTGGTTCAAGTACTTACAGGTCTCAATATCTGCAGAGGCCAGTTTTCCAGTGGCACCAAAATGAATACGAATGAATTTGCCCTGCAGAACAGAAAGTTGAGTAGCCATTACAGAAATCAGAGAACACAAATAGCATACCCTCCAAAAATGCACAGATGAAAACCAGGACATATGTGGTCAAACTACTTCAGAATGTAGTCAAGATGGCAAAAGTTATTAATGAGGAAGAACAGAAAAACCAGGAGAGGCTGCAGCAGTTTGTTTTTGCCTGAGCCTGCTGGGAAAGACATGATTTGACCACCCCACTCTCCTCTCCTCTCACCCCTGCTGAATTGGTTGAGTGCAAGCTACTTTGGCACTTTGAGCTCAGCTTGCAGCAATTGCGGTAAGCTGAGGATGAAGGGAGGAAGTGGGAGGAAGAGGGAGAAACTGGGATGTTTTAAAAGCAGATGAAAAAGTGGGATTGCAGAGGATTGATTAATCAAAACTGTTGGAGGACATTAGATCTGTTTAGTTCTTATGTTTTGCTAATACAAAGGAAACATTCTTCATACAGGGATTTCCCCAATGGATACAGAACATTTCACTGCAGAGATAAGAGGAAAAGAAGAGGGATAGTCATAGAATCATAGAATTGCAGAGTTGGAAGAGACCACGAGGGCCATCCAGTCCAACCCCCTGCCACGCAGGAAATCACGATCAAAGCATCCCCGACAGATGGCCATCCAGCCTCTGTTTAAAGACCTCCAAGAAAGGAGACCCTACCAAGCTCTGAGGGAGTGTGTTCCACTGCCAAAGAGATCTTACTGTCAAAAAGTTCCTCCTCATGTTGAGGTGGAATCTCTGTTCCTGGAGCTTGCATCCATTGCTCCGTGTTCTAGTCTTTGGAGCAGCAGAAAACAAGCCTGCTCCATCCTGAGTGAAACACCCCTTCAAATACTTAATCAGTTTCACTGTGATAAATAACATATTATATTTAGCCAAAAACAGCATAATTAACTTTAACACAGGCATTCTATATGCAGTTCTATATATATTCTATATATAGTGAACTTCAATTTTTGGATTTTATCACCTGCTCTGTGATAGGTTCACCTAGAGTCACCATAAGTCAGAAACGGCTTGAATGCACACAACAACAACAACAACAACAACAACACAACAGCCATTGATTTGCACTGTTCTGCTCCCTCCTCTGCAAGGCATCAAAATACAGTTATCCCTTCATATTTGCTGGGGTTTGGTTCCAGGATCCCCTGTGGATACAAAAATTCGTGAATACTCGAGTCCCATTATATGCAATGGCATAGCAAAATGGTGTCCCTTATATAAGGTGGCAAAATCAAGGTTTGTTAAGTCATGAATACTTAAATCTGTGGATACCAAATCTGTGGATACAGAGGGACAACTGTACAAGCTGGTTTTTTGTTTGTTTGTTTTAAGGCAAAGTTTCATCTTCAGAGGGGAGGCCTCAGGAGCTAAAATGAAACTAAAACTCCAGCACTAAAAACACTTAATAGAGGAGTTCAGCTTAGTAAAAATAAATGTGAATTTGAGAAATCTGCATGTAAATTCTGATCTGTCACTAGTTAAGTCCTTTCCAGTATACCCACAATGCAAGCCAGCAAATTCTGTCCAGTTGGGCTTTCCCCAGTATAACACTTTAATGATCAGTCAAACACAGTACCATGAAACACATACTGATCTTTGGAACCTGAAAAGCAAGAAGGGGAACCATTTTTGGCCCAAGGACCACAATCCCTTCTAGAATGGTCTTCCAGAGGGGTATACAGACAGTAGATGAGATCAAAAGTACAGGGGGCTATGTCAAAGTGACAGTGATCAGGACCACTCTATACATGCATACACTCATACCTTCCAATTACCATGGATCAGCCAAGATGGCCATAGCTAATCTTCTGCTTTCTTGGATTCTCAGCTGGTTTTAAAATGTCCCACATTTGTCTTGTCGGCTTGTAAACTGCTGGCTAAAGCTTTGCAAAATGATTTCAAAGGTGCTAACAGTTAAGTACTTTAGTCAGCTCATAGGGAGGGATTGTACTCAGGGAAGAGCAGACAAGTGGAGGAGGAAGCAGCAGAATCTTGCCCTTTCCAGAGCAGAAGGATCAAGCACTGGAGCCATTCAGAGGTTTGTCCTCTGTCAATAGTTTATTTGGTGAGGAAAAAGGATTGCAAAGAAGCATTCCTGATTTGAAAATATCACACACACATCCTGCTTCAGTTCTGTCTTGGTTTTACTGATTTTCTCCCTATCCCTTTTCTTTTGATTTATTCTCTCTCTTTCTCCCAAAGGCCTTGATATGGCACAACATACAGTTGTCCCTCCATATCCATGGATTTAAGTATTCACGGCTTGAAAATATTCTTAAAAAAATAATAATCCAAAAAGCAAACCTTGATTTTGCCATCTGATATAAGGGACACCATTTTGCTATGCCATTGCATATAATGGGAGTATTCACGGATTTTGGTATCCACGGGGGTCCTGGAACCAAACCCCAGCGAATATGAAGGGACAACTGTACTTGCATTGCATTGATTTCTTTTGACAAGTATGTTTTTTCCCCAACTATATCTTTCTTAAATAATTTCATTCCTTTTTATCTCCTGGAGCTAAAAGTATTGTATGTTATCTCCCATAGATTTTAACCCTAATAATAAACTTGTGAAATATGTTAGGGCAAGAGGCTATGACTGGTTCAAGGTGAACAAATGAGGATGGTATTATGAGGAAGATGGGATTTGATCTGATATAATGTGCATTGGCAGAAGGCTGGGTGTGAACACAAAGGGCACACAATGACCATGGATGTAATTTTGAGCTAGTCCTGATAAAAAATCAAAGGCATTTTGATTTTATAATAGTGTATTATATCTCTCTGGCTTTTCTTCGCAAACGAAGATTCAGGAAGGACTCATCCCGCGCTTTCTGCAAGCGCGCTGATGACTAAAAAGGCCAATCCGAGATAAACAAGTCCGGTTGCAAAAAGCACAGCAGAAGGTCTCCTTGGGTGATGTTTTTGGGTTGTGATTCTTTCTGCGTTGTCGTTTCTCTTCAAGACTTGTTCGTCGTGAGTTCTCAAATAAGGCTGCAGCATTGTGGATAGTGCGTCTCCATGCCTCCCGATGTGAGGCCAGGACGGACCACTGTTGGTGATCAATTTGGCCAAGCCTGAGATGTTGTTTCAGGGAGTCTTTGTATCGCTTTTTTGGAGCGCCCCTCTTACGCTGACCCGTGGCGAGTTCACCGTAGAGTAGTATTTTTGGGAGGCGATGGTCCTCCATCCTAGAAACGTGCCCTGCCCAGCGCAGCTGTGTTCTCAATATCATGGCCTCAATGCTGGTGATCCCTGCTTGCTCAAGGACAGCAACATTCGTCACATAGTCAGTCCAGTGTATATTTAGGATTGTGCGTAGACAGCGCTGATGAAAGCGCTCGAGGAGTCGTAGGTGGTGGCGATAGGTGACCCATGTTTCAGATCCATAAAGGAGGATAGACAGTACGATGGCTCTATACACACTGATTTTTGTGCTTTGCCTCAGGTGTTTATTGCTCCAGACTCTTTTGTGAAGTCTTCCAAATGCACTATATGCCTTTGCTAATCTGTGATCGATCTCTTTGTCAATCTTGGCATCTGAGGAGATGATGCTTCCCAGGTAGGTGAACTGCTGAACGGACTTGAGCACTGATTTGCCGACGGCAATGTGGAGATGGTGGTGTTCGTCCTGTGGTGCAGGCTGGTAAAGAACTTCTGTTTTCTTCAGGTTGACTTCTAGCCCAAACAGCTCTGCAGCTGTTGCAAAGCAGGATGTTAGGCGCTGCAGAGCTCCTTCTGTGTGGGCAACAAGGGCAGCATCATCGGCGAAGAGCAGCTCACGGACTAGATAGTTTAGAGTCTTAGTGTGAGCCCTCAGACGGCTTAAGTTAAACAAGCTACCATCAGTACGGTAGCGTATATAGATGCCGTCGCAGTGTATTATATAATATTATATTTATTGTTAATCATGCTGTTTGTGTGCACACACAAGGAATATTGAATTTATTGATTTGCGGTTTTCTTTATTCAGGCTTTCCTAAATTCAGTACATAAATTCCAAGGTTTCTTTGCTTAAAATACTGTAGTAGTTTTATGTGTTCTTCCTCATTAATAATTCTGTCCCATTGTTGCCTGGCCATGCCCTTTTGACGACAACCTGAAGTTGCTCAGCTGCATGTGTCTCAGTTTTCATGTGTGAAATGTTGGAAGGTACAGACCACACGCACATATCCTTTCTTACATATAACACAGATCCAGGTATCCATGGACACATAACACACACATTTGCACAGGTGCATACACACCCCATACAACATAATAGACACATCCTCCCTCTGTAGCAATTAGGCAGAGAGGGGGAGCCTTCCTTTGGAATCAAGTCCAGTTGCTGTGGGGTGGAGCAAAGTTCACCAAGGAGAAAAGAGTAACCCCATCCTTTCACAGATGTGACCTCACCCAAGTTGTTCCCTCCAGCGCTATAGTTAGAAAAGTTCCATTGAAGCCAATAGAAGGCTTTTCCCCTGCAAGCCTAATTATTCTATGGGAGAGATAAAAAGGGGAGCTGTTTTAAAAGGTAACATAGGAGCTACACTCCTAAAGTATGTTCTGCCACTTACAAAGCGGGAGGAGTTGTCATTCCTCACAGTTTTGGCATTCCCAAAGGCCTCCAGCAAGGGGTTGGCACTAATGATTTGATCCTCAAGTGTCCCCTGTAAAAAAAAAATTTTCGAAAAAATATATGAAAATCCATATACAAAATAATGGATATAGTTGCTACTGAATCCAAAGACATCTTGTGGCACAATCATATGCATGTTTGCTCAGAAGTAAATCCTACTGTGTTCAATACAGCTTACCCCCAGATACATGTGCACAGAATTGAATTTTGCAGCACAATCCTATATATGTTTGCTCAGAAGTCAATACTATAAAGTTACAATGGGGCTTATTCTCTAGAAAATGAATTTAGAATTGCAGTCTTACATTTCACAAGTTTTTTACACATGTCACACAAATGTCATAAACGCCCAGTGAACTCATTCAAGAAAATAAAACCATGTGTGTAAAGGCTGAACCTCTGGAATTCTCACCAGTCAGAGAATGGCGGTGTAAGCACAGAGCAGTAAGTCAGCTTCAAGTTAGTACCATGAAGTTAAATGGGGCTCATTCTCTAATAAGTGGATTTAGAGTTGCAGACTGAGGGCTTGTCTACACAGTAAAAATACTCCTCATAGAATTAGTAGAGAATACGATCTGTCCGAACGAGATTTGCAGTATTTGGAGTGAGGGGGGCTAAAAACTCCACAAAGCGTGCAGTAAAAGGATTCATGGTTTTCCCCGAAGCTTCCTGGAAAATGTGCATAGATGCACATTGTCTTCAACTGCAGATGAAAAGAGAGCAGGGAGGAGGCCAACCAGACCTCCTGTAGAAGGGAGTTCTACAGTCTGGGAGCAGCTACAAAGAAAGCTCTCTCCCGAGTCCTCACCAACCACGCCTGTGAAGGCCTTGGGACTGAGAGAAAGCCACCCCCCTTGCCAATCTTAACACTCAGGCCGGCTTGTATAGGGAGATGTGGTCTTTCAGATAGTCTGGACTCAAGCCAGACTGTCATTTATAGATTATTCATTTATATCCTGCCTTTCTCTCAATAATGAGACTCAAGGAGGCTAACACCATATTTAAAACAATTCAGATTAAAACTATGTGAAACATTAAATATAAACATAATTATATATATTTTAATAATTAAACAATTGATGAAGTTAAAAACATTAAACATTAAAATTCATTAAAAGACAACATACAAATCTTAAAACAGCATCATGCAGCACTAAAACCCCACCCCAGTCAATTTCTGGCCTCCCTAGGAAGGGAGTTCCAAAGTCTAGGAGCAGTCACTGAAAAGGCCCTCTCCCTTGTTCTCACCAAATGAGCCTATCCCACCTGGTGGGACAGCTAGAAGGGCCTCTCCAGAAGATAATAGAGCACTAATTGGCTCATATAAGGAGATATAGCCCTTCAAATAGCCTGGACCAAAGCCTAAAACTACTGGATTTAGATGCACTTCTGTGTTTGGAGTTACTGATCATACCTTCATCTTGGACTGTGATTCCTTTTTCTTGCCTGCATCTCCAGTAGCTGCAATTGTTGCAAAATACTGGATGACACGCTTGGTGTTGACAGTCTTCCCAGCACCAGATTCTCCACTGTCAAGAACAATTAAACATTATTTATGCCACAACTATGCATTGTCAAAACAAAACAAAGGCAGACAAACTTGGAAGTGCCTACTTACGTGATCAGGATAGACTGATTTTCACGGTCTGCCAGAGGGAAAGAGAAAATACCATGCTTACCATGCTATTAACAACTTTATTAATTGTATTTAAACAGGGAGAATATGATACACTTTTTAAAAAAGACTGATAATGTCATTATTATTCCCACAGTACTATTCTGCTTATGATGCTTTATTCACCTTTCAATTTTGAACTGCACATACCTGTTAGCATGAACTGATAAGCATTGTCAGAGATGGAGAAGATGTGGGGAGGTGCCTCTGAACGTTTTTTGCCCCGATAACCAGCCACCACCTCTGGATTGTACACAGGAAGCCATTTGTATGGATTGACAGTGACACAGAAGAGACCCGAGTAAGTCTGCATGAAAACCAAGAGAAGAATAGTTACAGTCTACCCCCTTGGAAGTTCCTCCTTTGCCCCACAGTTAACACAACTTACATAGATCATCCAGGAGCTGTAGCGATCTTTGAGGTTATACAAAACTGCAGGTTCGTGCAAGTGAGTCAGCATTGCCATATCCTCAATTCTGTCAAACTTTGGTGGGTTCATAGCATATACGTCCTCTGACTTGACAGTCAGTGTCTGAAATGTGAAGAAGAAAAGGCATTCTATAAGGAAGGGCCAGGGTACAGTGCAAACTTCAGTACAGACTCGGTGTTTTGAACAGGGCTGTCATTATTGTTTACATTACAGCAACTTTTTTTCCTTAGGCCTGCCTTTAACTTGAGAAGGGCATGCAGTCTTGTAGTGAGACTTTATAGCAGTCAAGGAATTAAGTCTAGTTTTCAAAATGGTACAGTCATCACAAATTACTTTGAACTGAACAGCTCAGTGCTTGAAAATTGTAGTCCATGTCCAATATGAAGAAAACTGTGGAGAAATTGTATTTCTTTGGAGACCAGGTCAATCCAGTTCTTAGGTATTTACTTTGAGGAACTCATCCCAGTAAATAATGTGCTTTACACGTCTTGTCCTATTTCTCTGCAGAACAATCCACTGAACAATCTAGGCTACAAGGAATCTGGCAATGCCTAAGTGGACTTCAAAGGATTTTAACATAGATTTCCCAAACCCAATACTGTCTCCATTGTACCACAAAGGGGAAATAGGTGAGCTCTGAGTTGCATCTATTTCTTTGATTATGGGGAGGGGGGTAATAATGGTTTATGGGGGGAAAGTACACCCGCCCACTAGATGCTTACCCTTCCATCATGGGTCTCCACAGTTGTCTTTCCACCTTCAGAACTCTTGATTTTCCCTTTGGCATATTCTTCCTTGGTATCAGCCACAAAGCAGTAAGTCTTGGCATCAAAGGGTTGGTTCTGAGCTTCTATTCGCTCCTTCTCAGATTTGCGTAGGAAAGGGGCAGCTTGCCCAAAAACCTCCATATCTGCATCCCGGCTCATTGCTGCAGCTAAAAGAAATGGAGAAGGCTTGGTCTATTCTGTTCAAGGCTGAGACACTTGAAGCAGAACATGTTATTGAGATATCACTGGATATCGATGGTACTTTACTCCTGAACCTTTTAGTGTACAGCAGCATGGTTTATCACATCCATGTGTTTGTTGCACAAATGCAAAATCTAAAATCTTAACATGCAGCATTTTGCCATTAGTGCTTTTTGTTACAAATCAGGTTTTGAGGCTCTAAGCCTTTGAAAGGAAAAGCTTTCTAATATATATGATAGAGCCCAGTTGAGAGCCAGCGTAGCATACTGGTTTGAGTATTGGACTAGGACTTCCAGAGATCAGGGTTCAAATGTGTGCCCAGCTATGGAAAACCACTGGATGAGCCTAAGCAAGTCACACTATCTCAGCCTCTGAGGAAAACAATGGCAAACTTCCTCTGACTAACACTTGCTGAGAAAACTGCACAATAAGGTCATCTTAGGATCACCATGTCAGAAATTATTGAAGGCACACAGTAAGAGCAGCAACAACAAGAGCCCAGTAAGATTTGGAAGTGTTTCTCATATTTGCATTCTGCTCAACTAACTTAGGAAAGAACATGCAAATGATGTAAAACAAACACATGCAACATTAGCTGCTTTAAACAGTTTAGCCTCATTGTTTAGTTCATCTTAATTCTATAATATTTGAAAAGAGTTTATATAAGCCTAATAGCAGCATACCTTGTACAGAAAATATAATTGCCAATATTATCTTTGGCAAGATCACTCTTCCTTGTGATGCTATCTAACCATCAGTAATGACCAAATGAGTCAGTGAAGTTAGATCTATTTACTGTACAACCCTGTTGCTTGTCATAGGGGAGCTGAAACTGGACAGCTGTTTTCCTTAACTCCATACATGCCTCAGGCACAGTTCTCTGCTGAAAGGGTACCTCTTCTGTAGCATGTCTTCTGATCCCCAATGACACAGAACATGTGAAGAGCTTAGCAGACAGGAGCAAGAAATCCTGAACAGAGTTGGCTTATTCCTATTTGCAGTGCTTCTGCTCTCAGCATAAATTAAACCTCCCATTATTCCACAGGAAAACAGTCAAAATCTGATTAATGTTTCCATGTGTTGGACTATTGAAAGGTGGCCAATGTGCAAAAATATGATCTCTTGGGTCATGAAGTGTCACCTGTGCATGGCAGAATGTTGTCTGAACAGAAAAGTCTCTGTGTAGAGTGGGTGTGTGAGTAATGCATATCTGTGCATGTTAAGAGTGAGAAATATCATGTATCAGCTGAAAGCATCTTCAGTGAAATGATGAGCAGCTTCTGATGAGAGATTAGGGATCTCATTTGGGAAAGTGAATTGTCATGATAGCAGAAACTGGAGCTTCCAAGAGATGGTACTTTTATTTCCAAGAAACTGGAGCTTCCACGAGATGGTACTTTTACGTTCTATTCCTT
This sequence comes from Gambelia wislizenii, assembly GCA_030847615.1. Lineage (NCBI taxonomy): Eukaryota > Metazoa > Chordata > Lepidosauria > Squamata > Crotaphytidae > Gambelia > Gambelia wislizenii. The sequence continues at coordinate 189,376,165 of JAUMIR010000002.1, read as the reverse complement.
CACCAAAAATTTGCAGATATCATAGTCAAAGTACAGGGAGTTAATCTCTCTCTCTCTTTTTTCTTTCTCTTTCTCTCTCTCTCTCACACACACACATATAAACACATATTATAATTCATATCAATGTACAGCTGAAGCAGACTGATGAAACTACAGCACGCAGAAAGGAGTTTATAAGAGTGGGTGGGTGGGGGATAACTCCATTACCACACCTGAATTCTCACCTTTTTATAATTTACTCCCAACAGACGGAAGAAATTAACTGGATGAAATGTTTAACCTGCAAAGGAGAAGACAGTTTAAGTGTTAGTGAGTCCAGGATCCCCAAGCAGTCTAACAGCTGAGAATCTTTTACAATCTTCCCATACATAAAGGCTTAGAATAGACTACAAAGACACCTATCCTTTCCACACAACACCAAATGACAGTTCCTTAAGTTCAGTCATTCTAGAATGGCCCTTATTTTCTATTTTAATAATAGCAAAGTCCCCCAAACTGGTTGACTCTGAACACAGCAGGGAAAGAATTGAGGAAAACAGATGTGGAGGGAAAGAGCCATAGCATCAAACTTACCTCAGACAGTCTGTAGCCATCAAGAAACCTTCAGTCTCTGTCAGCTTATATAGGCTCTGATTCTTCTCTTAGCTCAACCCTTCTCTATATTTGGAAATCAGAGGCCAGCCCTATAGCATGCTTGCCACTTATACACTTATTTTCCCCCTTTAAGTGTATTTATAGAAGTGACCAAATTCAGTTATTATTTGTGAATTCTGATAGCTTGGTAGGGACAGTCGTTATTAGTTCCTGATGATTTTAGTCCTGGGAGGTAAGAATATTATGGAAAAGAGCTTGTGTCTGATCCCTTAGCTAAACGAAAGTTTGTGGCAATTTTGTAAAGTCTCTACATTCCCCAATTGTATGGGGCTGTTATTGGACCAAGTGCTGGAACTATACATGTACTTTATTAGCTTGGCATTAGGGCTACTTTATCCATTACATGTTATGTATTGTTGTAAACATTAAAGTGGAATATTCATAATTCTAAAACATGCGGGCAAATATTATTTGCTCATACATTTTTATCTGTGATTCCCTGCAGAATGAATCCAAATGTTAAAATATTTACTTGCTTGCATAGTGTATGAAGTGCCCACTATAATCAGTGAAGCTGTTGGTATTAAATAATCTATTCCTATACCCAAGCAAAGGATCAAGCAAAGTGACAGTAAGAAAACAGAACTATGGGAGTTATGAACAAGGTTCCTTTTTTTATTGTGATTGCCTGTGGCTCCTTTTACACAGATACCCAGTAATATTGGCCTGCCTTTCTGACAGGTATGATCCTACACTTTTGAGATATCTATGTGAATCTATCAGCCAAAATACATGAGGGAAGCAAGGAGTTATTCTTCACTCTCAATTAGCTCCATCCATGTGGGCTGCATAAAATTGCAACAGTGTAGAACTAAACCACAAGAGTTTATTTCCCTATGAGTGGGAAAAAACAATGGAGATGCATATTGTGAAAGAGTGATGGAATTGAAAGGGACCCAACAAAAGAATAAAGAACTGTGAACCATTTTGAGGACTGTGGTTGGAAAGAGAGATACAAATCCAATGGATGTATGGAATACCTACTACATAATGGATAAACAGAACAGTTCTATAATATTTATGTAGGCTCCAGTTATTGTCACTAGAATGTTTGTCCTCCTTATCCTTTAGAGCTTATTACTGACTGCAGCGCTCAACAGGCAGGACCTACTAATTAAGCGTGCCAAAAAATTACAACTATGTGACCACCAAGAGGTTGCTGGGGTGGGGGGGAACTGGTGACAGCTGATGAAAACAGCCATATAGCAAAACACAAGGATAAGAAACTGAGAACACATATATTAAATATATAAAAATAAATATATTAAAAAGGAAGACTCCAAGGCTTGACAGTAAATGTGGAGTTGCAAATATCTGATGTCTTGACAGCAAAGATTGTAGGTAAGATGCTGCTATGAATTCTTCTGTTGATGGAAAATGCGGAGAGAGAGAATCCAGCCTTCATGGGAAAAGGAACTGTTTCTAGGCACCTATGGTCTACAATGTAGTGGTTTGAGTGTTAGCCCAGGACACTGGGAGAGCAAGGTTTGAATGGAAGCCCATTGGATGACCTTGAGCAAATCACACATGCTCTCAGCCTCAGAGGAAGGCACTGGCAAATCTCCTCTGAACAAATCTTGCCAAGAAAACCCCATGATAGGTTCTCCTTAGGGTTCACCTTGGGGTTGCCATAAGTCAGAAATGACTTGAAGACAAACAAAACAACAACAAGAAGAACAACACTCTACAATAGGGCTGGACATTTAAGCTAGAACTGCATTTTCTTAGTTCTTGACCCAGACAGTTTCTGTGGACTATTTTCTGTCTAAAAAAAGGGAGGGATGGTGAATTGCCACTCTAGGAAAAGCAGCTCTCTCTCTAAATAGGGTGTAGCACCCAATCACCCACCCTCTTTTTAACATAAAACATAAACTCTGCCTAGAAACCAAGATGACTGAGCTGAGAGTGTCATACTTTGGCCAGATCATGAGAAGCCATGACTCATTAGAAAAAATAATGATGCTTGGCAAGGTAGAAGGCAGTAGGAAAAGAGGAAGACTGCATTGCAGATGGATAGACTTAATCAAGGAAGCCACAACCATTAGCTTGCACGACTTGAACAGGGCTGTTGATAACAGGGTGACTTAGAGGTCTTTTATTCATATGGTTGCTGTATGTCAACTGTACCTATTTAGGCTGAAGCCTTCTTAAGCAAATCCCTAGGCAAATGGGTTCAATAATACCAGTACACTTTCCAAATGTTACATAATTTGCTGCTCACCTTCATGTGAATTCTGCACCAAGCCTCAACTTAAAACAGGACAGCATTCAACACTGTAATCCAGTTTTGAAACAGACAGCTATGCTGCTTCCTTTAACTAAAAAAAGGTAAGTGGTTTGTCAAACAGGCGAAAGTGATGGAAGCTACAGATGGCAAGGTTACGTCCCCAGTAAGTCACTTTCATCTGGTTCCAGATAGATTGAGGAGTGTACTGTCCTTCCTTTCATGTAACGTCACTTTAAAATGGCCATAAACAATCACATCCCTCATGAAAGATGAATTCTTAGAATCCTCTTAAGCCTGGAGAATGAGGTCTGTCTTTTTTTAGCTGCAGTCTTCGGTGGTCAAACGTCTTTTGAATGTACTGTCATGTTTGTATTAGGTGTCCATAGAAAACTGAGAAGTTCCAGAAGAAGCATCCATTTCATGCTAGATTTCAGATGTGGGTACAGGAACTTTGTAGGGCTATTTGATGGCCAGAGGAATTAGAAAACAGCGGGGGGGGGCACTTTCCCATTGCATATAGAACAAACAAGTAGCAACCATGAGTCTGAATTCCAAAGAGACTAAAAGTATCTCATTTATCCCTTCCCCTGCCTTTTAGCAGGTTTTACTACCTACTGAAGAGCTAAGACTAAAGGAGAAAACTCAGCGACAAATCTGAATAATGAGCATTAAGAATCCTGCTGTTTGACACAGAACAGTGAGTATTGCATGGATAGCCAGTCTACAACTGTTACACAATAGATACTGTCTATTCATCAGTTGCTATTGCTAAACTTTGTGGATTCCATGTCACTTTTCGATGATATTTAACTAAATATTTGGTTAATATTTAGCCACCTTTGATATCCTAGAGTGGGGTGCAGCCTGTCATTTGGGATCCAGAAGTGTATTTCATTGGATAGTTGTCTGAATCATGAGCAGTCAGAATCAATAGTGACACCTAGCAATAAGGGTTTCATAGTTACGGCTGTCAGGGACAAAATAAAATTTCTTCTGGGAGTTAGATGTGAGCCCATACCACCAGTTAGCCATCTCTGCTATAAACAAGCCACCTATAAAGAAACAGAATGAAACATACAGAGAAATGTAAGTAGCCAATTACTAAAAACCTATCATGTTTCTTTGGATCACAGCATTGAGCTACTATGGCTGCAGTCCTAAAACAATTATGAGGGATTTAAACCAGTTTAGACCTGTTTACTAAGTGTAACTGGTACCCTTGAACAACATTAGTGCTGGTGTCATGTGTCTGGAATCCTAATACTGGTGTAATGTATTATTACATGATATTGCACTTGTATAGCAGTCAGCATACCGTATCCTAATCCCCTGGTGGTGGGACAGCTCTTTGGGCCAGACATAAGTCAGTTTAAACCATAAGTCCATGTTGTAATATAGAGCAAGGGAGCCCAGCTTCATGTCGCACTGTGCCTTGAATGTTGATATCTCTCAGCCCCAAAATTCCAACTTGTAAAATAGAAGGGCAATCAAAAAACTGGAAATTATTGTATAAAACAATATGCTAAGCTTACTCAGCTTTATGTAGTAGCAGCAGATAAAATAAAGGGCTTAAAGATGCCCCAGTGTACTGCACCTCAAGTGAGATGTTCTGTTATTTTCTCTAATTCGTATTTGCATATGGATAGCATGATGTATTGGTTTGAGTGTTGATTATGATTCTGGAGCCGAGGGTTCAAATCCCCACTCAGTCATGAAAACCCACTGGGTGACCTTGGGCAAGTCACATACCCTCAAAAAACAAAACCCTGATAGGGTCACCTTAGAGTCACCATAAGTTGGAAATGACTTAAAGGCACACAACAACAACAACAACAACAACAGTAACAAGGTCATATACAGTTATGAACTAGTTAAACAGTCACTTCATGCCTATCAGAATTTCTTTGTAGGTAGAAATGAACACCAGTCTCACAAGAACAGGAGGACGAGAAACTCAGTCCAGCAGACTAACACCATTTACATTAAGGAATTGAAGCATATCTATCTCTGTGCCAGATTGTGACAATAGTTCACATGGAGGGAACTCTCACAATAGTACATTATTATTTACATGGAAGTTTTGCATGACACTGCCAATTGTGTAGGGATTTTTGTAATATGTGAAACTATTCAAAGATATGGCACATAATAAAATAAGACTAAAGTTGTTTGTGTAACCCAAGCATTTCCTAAAGAAAATTAACTCAGATGGCTCAAGAGATTTTATTATTTTAAAAAATTATTGCCTGTGTAGTCCTCTAAAAAGAAAATATTGGAGCAGAGCTCCATAATGGAATATTATGCAAATGGATACTAGAACTTTTATTGGTTTGAATTCTCTTGGTTAGTCCCAACTACAGTATTCCTACTGAATCAGTGGCTCAATGGTATGTCAAGACAAAAGTAAATCCCATTAATTCAATGGTTCTGCTATAGTCAGGATTAACAATAGAATTCAGGCCATTGGCTTTTAATGATCATAAATGGTGATTTGTGTGTTGGACTATGACTCTGGAGAGCAGAGTTTGAATCCTCACTCAGCCATGAAAACCCACTGGGTGACCTTGACCAAGCCACATACCGGTACTCTTGGCCTCTGAAAACCCTGTGATAGGTTCATCTTAACATTGTCATACGTAGCAACTTAAAGGCACTGAACAACAATCATAGAATCATAGAATAGTAGAGTTGGAAAAGACCACAAGGGCCATCCAGTCCAACCCCCTGCCATGCAGGAAATCACGATCAAAGCATCCCTGACAGATGGCCATCCAGCCTCTGTTTAAAGACCTCCAAGGAAGGAGACCCTACCAAGCTCCGAGGGAGTGTGTTCCACTACTGAACAGCTCTTACTGTCAAAAAGTTCCTCCTAATGTTGAGGTGGAATCTCTGTTCCTGGAGCTTGCATCCATTGTTCCGTGTTCCAGTCTCTGGAGCAGCAGAAAACAAGCCTGCTCCATCCTCAGCGTGAAACCCCTTCAAATACTTAAACAGGGCTATCATATCGCCTCTTAACCGTCTTTTTTCCAGGCTAAACATCCCCAGCTCCCTAAGTCTCTCCTCATAAGGCATGGTTTCCAGACCTTTCACCATTTTAGTCGCCCTCCTCTGGACATGCTCCAATTTGTCAATATCCTTTTTGAATTGTGGTGCCCAGAACTGGACACAGTATTGTCGGTGAGACCTGACCAAGGCAGAATAGAGTAGGTAGTCAGGCTCATGACCAACTAAAAACCCACAAAATTTCAAGCAAGGTTTGAGATCTCTTCATCAGGCAAAATGTTAATAGAACAGGCCATTTTTGGTAACATCTTATCTGGAGAAGTGATCTGAAGATTGCTAAAGCTTTCCCACCAATTTGTGCATGTTTCATTGTTCCTAATAAAGGTATTTTTTACTGTGATTTTGCAATTGTTTTGTTGGATCAGTTCATCTTAGTTTGTGTTAGTGTAATCTAACTCTAAAATGCTGATAAATGACATTAGGATATCTAAAAGGTATTCTTAAAAATCATAAATACGTAATATAGGAAAAATCCAAGAATTTAACAGAAAATGATTATGTTTTTTATTCTGTATTAAGTATCACTTGGGTGGAATGTAATTCAGGATATCAAAGTTCTGATGGATTTTTAAAACTGAATTTTGTAGGAAGACATTTCTATAAAAGAATGCTTGATAAACATCCTGCAGTTTTGAAGAGCTCCTGTGAAGATGACTCCAAAATATTCCTAAGATTTCAGGTGAGGAAATAACATTAGTAAGTAATTCCATCAAGGTCACAGAAAAAGATTAGCAGTGTACATTGTTTAGTTCTCCCTCTGTGCATATGTGTTTATATTTCCAACTCTCTTGTGACTATATGATACACATTAAAAGTACACTGCCAAGAAAACACCCCATATCCACAGGACTGGTACCCACAATTTCACTTATCCACATCCAAAAAAATAGGTTATTTCTAGGCATTTTCTAGGTTCTCTAGCACAATTCTATGGTATACTTCTGCTGGACATTAACCATAAAGTTGCAGTGGGAGGCCTAGAAAATGACTAGAGATGTGTTCTCTCTAGGAGTCTCTAGGTCCTCTAGTGTGACTCTATGTTGATGGGCAACCTTTTGAGCTTGGTGTGTCAAATGTCGCCAAAAAACTGAGCATAACTTGGGTGGTGTGTCACTTTGAGGAAAAAACATTATTTCGTGATATTTATTGTTTAATCAACAATATTATTAACTGTTTATTAATAATTAATGAGTTGTCACAACTCATGTGACAACTGAGTAATCAAAATGTACAGTCGTCCCTTCACATTCATGGGGGTTAGGTTCCGAAGACCCCCGCGAATGTGAAAAATCCACGAATAATAACAGCCCCCCGGCCTCCCTAAAGTGGCAATGGGGCCTTTGGAGGCCCGTCGCTATTTCCCCCCACCTCCCCCGGCCTCCCTCTGACCCATGTGTTTATTTTTGGGGGGATACCTCACCCACGAGTGAAGGAGGGAAAGATATAAAAGAGGTGGACTTACCTGCTGGAGGTAGAGGAAGGCTGGGGGGCACGGTAGCGAGTGTGGGAGCAAGGCGGAGTTGGAGATGAGGAGGCAGCCTGAGTTAGCCATGGAGCAGAGCATGTGTTGCCGGCTAGACTAGGAGCGATTACACGGGCAGCTCCTCGGCACCAAGACCCTTGACTTCTTCCCTTCACAGTGCTTACTCCCCCTCCCCACAATGCCATGCACACACACACACACACACACACGCATTCTCCCCCCATCCCTCTTTTGGCAGCTCCCCTGTGCGGAGCTATTTAGGAGGGCTCCATTGGAGAAGATGCGCACGGTGCCCTGGGCTCAAACAAGAGGCCCACCTGCCCGTAAGGCTGGGGAGATGCTGGGCAGAGCCCCTCCCTCCCACCCGCCGCCTTCCCTGGCCTTTCTGAGGCAGCTCTGAGGCTTTGAAGCCTCGGAGCCCCCTCGGGAAGGCCAGGGAGAGGTTGGGCAGAGTCCCTCCCTCCCATCTGCCGCCTTCCCTGGCCTCCCCAAGGCGGCTCTGTGGCTTCAAAATGGGCGAAGCGGCAGGTGAGCCACGGAGCCCCCTCTGGAAGGCCGGGCGGCCACCCTCCCACTCGCCCGCGGTCTCCCCTGGCCTCCCCGAGGCGGCTCCGTGGCTTCAAAGTCACAGAGCCCCCTCAGGAAGGCGGGGGAGAGGCCGGGCAGCCACACTCCCACTCACCTGCCATCTTCCCCGGCCTTCCAGAAGTGGCTCTGAGGCTTTGAAGCCACCTCAAGAAGGCCAGGGAGAGGCCGGGCGGCCACCCTTCCGCTCACTTGCCACCTTCCCCAGCAGAGTCCCGCCCACTGGCCACCTTACCCGGCCTTTCTGAGGTGGCTCCGGGGAAGCATGACAGGCCTCAGGGGTGGTGGTGGCCAGGTGCAGGGAAGGCTCCACCTCCCTAAAGTGACTATCGGGGCTTCATAGCCCCACCTGCCACTTTCCTTCCTGCTCCCTAAAGTGAGGCTCTGAAGCCCGGATCACCACTTTAGGGAGGGTGGTGAGGTTGTGGGCAGGGGCAGGGGGGAGGAGGCCTACAGCCGTGTGTCAGCCCAAATGGCTACGCGTGTCAGTGCTGACACGTGTCATAGGTTCGCCATCACCATTCTAGGATAACATAACACCAGGAGCTGGGGGGGAGCTATTCTTAGAAAACAGAGTCTCCATTTTGTCTGAAACACTTATTCATGTTGTTATGGCATATTCTCATTCATACCTTCACCATTAGAAGCAATAATGAAGAGCAGAGGTGGGAAATGTACTGTGTAAAATAATAGGGTCATTTACTGTAGATATTATAAGGGATAAACGAACAGCAGGATGCAATTTTCACTGACTGCTCCATGTTGCAGATTTTGCATTGTTTGACCCTTAACTCAAAAATATCATAATATTTTGTCATATACATAGCTATGGAGATATTCTTACTGGGGGGAAAAATCTGTATTGTATTACACTTTGTGTAAAAAAAAAAGCAAGTGTATATGAACAGGAGGAGTACAATCTGTTGAGCTATAACACATCAAGAAGCATTTTCCAGCTCTTTAAAACTGCTTTGCAAAACAAACAAAACCAAAGAACCTCTCCTACTACCGGTACTTTTGAGGTGTTAAAAGAAAGTCTGGATAGGTGACTGTCATGAATGGTTTAGACCAGGCACTAGATTTACTTGAGAATTGGATTAAATTACTTAGAGTGTCTTCTCTCATTGTTTTTGGTTGGGAACAACTCTTGCTCTAGGAAGCTTTTTCTGCTTAATACCTCTTGAGTTGCAAATAAATAAAGCATGCTTGTTTCCAATAAAGCCTCCAGTATTATTTTACAGTCTCAGTAGTTTTCTTGAGTATGATCATTACCTTGCTTACACATGACCTAGACACCTGGCACACTGGCAGTATCAGCCCAATGGAATTTGAGACACGTAGCTATTTTTATGGCTAGCAATCTATCATAAGAATATTAAATGCAAATATCTCAAAATTAAATAGATTTTTTTTTGCATTAAACATTCAGATATTTAGTTGTCTCATACAATAAATATCCAGTCCAGTTAATGCAGTGTTTTCCTAAATTCAACTCCCCCTCCACACACACAGAAAAATCTCTTGTCCTGTTCTTGAAGTTGTTTATAGCACAAAGCACTGGATTCTGACACTCCCCTTTGAGTCTATTTTGGCCTTGCCATAAAAGTGTGCTTTCCTATGGCTCTTCTCGTTGTGGATTGGCTGGCCGTAATGAAGCCCACCTGTGCTGTCGTTCTCCTTTGGAATGTCTCAAGCCTTTAGTCTTGGGCTGGAACATTGTCATTCCATTGGAGAAGGCCCCCTTTTTGGCACTCCCTGCTGCATACCAGGAATGCAATTGCTTTGCAAGGAGACAAATGGGACTACAACATCTCATTCCAGAGGAGCTTCTGTCATGATGCCCTTGTGTAGGATGGCATAAGCTAAACAGGGAGAGGGGCACAGCTTTTCAGTTACAGCAATTTACACAAATATTTTTAAATCCTTCAAAATAGATTTTTTAAAAATAGGAGTGAAACAGATTGCAGCTGAAGGAAAACACTTGGATAATGCACAGAGTGCTGTAAATAATGTGAAGTTCCTTCTGCAGTTTTGTAATTTCTAAAGCCACCATCCAGAGAGTTACTATTTTAGACGCTGCATGAATAACATACAGAATCTCCATCCTTAAGCCAAGATTCTGGCAGCACTAAAATTAAGGTTGCTTTGGTAAGGATAGTTGTTTGCTGGCACATTCTCTTCAGGAGTAGGCCTGTCTTGTAGGTAGCTTTCAGACTGCTCAGGCCAAAATGCTTATACTGTATGTACTCACTTAAAACAGCAGCAGCAGCAACAACAGCAACAACACCCTTTCATTCTCCATTCTAACCATCTGAAAATGATTACCATAAGCAATTTTACTGGATTAAATTGAAGCATATAGCTTCACTACACTGGGGACGGGGGTAAAAATCCAATTAAAAATCAGATTTCTTTGGCCCAGAACTGCACTGCACGATATTCAGACCACTCTGGTCCAGATTTAAGTGCCTGTCCGAGAAAGCAACCCAAAATGCCAGCAGGATAAACAAGGTCTAAGAAAGCAGGCAATACTGGCAAGAAGGCACATATAGAAGAGTCCAGAATACAGTCTAAAGGTCAAGGCTTATAGAAGGCAGCGTAGTCAAGAAGTAATCCGTGGGTCAGCAGGATCAGGCAACAGTGTAGTCAGGAACAGTCCGAGGTCAAGGCACGAGTCAAGGCAGCAAGGCAACCAAGTCAGCAGGAAGCTTTCTCCAGGAACATCAGTTGATCTCTGACAAAGTCTCCATCGCCTCTCCCAGCATATATAAAGCAATTAAGGCTTTGCCAAGTGTTTATTAACAAGCAGGTTTTTCTCATAAAGTCTCAGAGACTTCCTTTGAGCTTCTTTTTGTGCTTGCTGCTGGGTATACAATGGTGGAGGTAAGTCCCTCTCTTCTTCCTCCTTATCTGAATGGGCAGGACTCTCTGCTGGGACTAATCCCACTGGGACCAGGCTCTTCCTCTGCTCGACCCTCTAGGTTGGCAGAGTTCCCTGCTGGCACAGGTGTAGATAAATCTGAGCCGGGGTCCCTAGAGCCATTCCCTGCCATGTCCTCCTCCTCCTCTGACTCTATAGCCTTCCTGGTGCATAGTGAATGAATGACTATGTGCTGGGAAGGCAGAGCCACCACTGACGGTGTGGAGGAGGGGGAGTTGTAGTACAAAAAGTAACTTTTCTGAACTCTGCCAAAACCTTAATGTAGCTTGTTTCCCCTCCCCCCCCCTTTTAAAGAAAATATATGAGAAAATTCCATATCCACAAGCCACTCATTACATGAGAAGTCCATCTTGGATAGATTCATTCTCAGTTACAGTATTTCACACCCACAAATCCAAAAAAACACAACCCACAACCACATTGGAAGAGCACATGGTTTGAAGGCTGGAGGTTTCAAGTTCATTCTTTAGCATCTCCAGGTAGAACTAGGAAACACGGCTGTTTTAGGGAGCCATTGCCAGTCAGTGAAGCTAATACTCAGCTAGAAGGGCCAATAGTCCAAATCCATCAACCAGGGGTGGAAACTATGCAGCTCACAAGCCACATTCTACCCCTTGGAGGGGGGATGCAATACAGTTGTCCCTTCACATTCACTGGGGTTTGGTTCCAGGACCCCCCATGAATACCCAAATCAGTGAATATTCAAGTCTCATTATATGCAATGGCATAGCAAAATGGTGTCCCTTATATAAGATTGCAAAATCAAGGTTTGCATTTTGGATTATTATTTTTTAAGAATATTTTCAAGCCGTGAATACTCAAAACCGTGAATGCCAAATCCGTGAATGTGGAGGGACAACTGTACAGCCTTTAGGTCCTCCACTGACCTCCCAAGCTACTTGGCATCTCCCCAAAAATCAACTGAAAAATGCCTCAAAATAGTTGTGGAGGTGTACAATACTGTTTCAGGGTATCTCCTCACCATCACTTCTGGTTGTCCAAAATGGCAGCTATGATAATGCCCTATGGCCCTCCACAGAAAATGGAAATAGGATAGTGTGGCACTCCTGGCTCTAGTACATGCCCATCCCTGAGGTAAGGCAGCTGGTTTTCCTATACATCCCCACAATCAAATTATCTCCATGAATCCAAGTCTGGGTGCTGTTTCACACTACACAGTTATAGCACTATGATTCCACTTTAACTGCCATAGCTACACACAGTGGAATCTTAGGGTTTTTAATCTGGTGGGGTAATAAAGCAGCTTTCTGGCTGAGAATTCTGAATACCCCTCCCTAAACTGCAAATCCCAGGATTCCATTTGATTTTGCCATGGCAGTTAAAGTGGAGCCATACAGCTGCAACTGTGTAGTGTAAAAGGTACCCTTAACAGCTACACCCAAAATGATCAACTTGCCTATGTTTCAAAAACAAGCATTGGGTCTGTGGGTGCAGTACCGACATTTAACCACTGCGTCACCAGGGCAGTGAAAGTCCTGACGTTGCACCACAGTTAAGAGTCTTTCATTTTAATACAGTCCTTTTGGATGTATCCAATTTTCCTATTATGTATAGACTTCCACATAATCCCAGTCTGAAACCATATGGTTTGCCACAGTTGTAGCAGCACAGCTCTTGCCCGCCCCTAAGCTTCTTGCAGTCCTTCTATGTTAGTAATAGTGGGCATCTTCTTGAGGACCACAGTAATTGGCAGGATGACCAGATTAACAACAACATCAACATTCATCTGAGAGCAACAAAGACTTAAATTGGTCTTTGTTACAGATGTATATTCTGTGAACATTTACAGAACCCTGAACATTTACAGACCAGGGTTTGAATCCCTATTTAGCCATGGAAAAACACCCGTTCCCTAAGAGGGAGGCAATGGCAAACCACCTCTGAGTAAATCTTGCCAAGAAAACCCCTATAATAGGGTCGTCATAAGCTGGCATTGACTAGACAATGACAACAAAGCATCTTCAATATTCTCAAAGCCCAAATATAACTATTCTGATTAATTAGGTGTGTTTGCTTTACTGCTCTACACTTCACCCTTTGTACTGTCCTGTTCATAAGATTCCTCTCAAGTTTTCCCACCAAACAGTCCCTGTCCACACCTATCTATTATCACAGAAAGGACTGATACAGGAGATAGCCCACTGAACTCTATTGAACTTGTTCTGTGTAGACATTGTTTATTCATTCAAATACATTGTTTATTCATTCATTCATTCATTCATTCATCCATTTAAGATATTTCCAGGCAGCTTTTCACTCCAAAAATCCCAAAACCTATTTTAAAAAAACTAATAAAAACAAATGATAAAAACATGAAAAGTGATAAAACAATAAAACATTTTGTTAAAATCATTAGGGACCACTAACTAGACTAGTGATTAAAAATGCAAACTAAAGGGTAGTTTAATAAAGATAAAAAGGGTAGTGTAATAATGGAGGTGACTTTTTCTCTGTTTTCATACAGTCTCACATATTACTTATTTTTAAAAGAAAGGTTTTGACGCTGGAAAAATCGTCACATCTCTTCTGTGCCCTCTGGCACTTTTAATATTCCCATAGTCTTATTTGATCTTTAGTTAATCAGGAGTGTTTGCTTTGCAGCTCTACACTTCACACTCTCCTCTTCCTCAGAGGCCTCTCAAGTGGCTGGCACACTTTATGTTTGCAGAAACATAAGACGTGACCAACACAGGATCTGCTTGCTACAAGGCTGAGGAAATGAGGTGCTGACACACAAGATGGCTTTACTGCTGCAGTGTAAATTGTATCATTGATAAGGTGAGTAAAGGCTGTCCCTGGCTTCTGCAGGCTGTCAAGGATATTCTTCCAGCCCTTGGTATTTCCAAACAACTTCTTTGTGTTTTCACTCTCATTTTCCTTTATTGAGTTTCAACGATTTTATCGACAGGACTCAATCAACTGCTGCTATTTGTCCAGAAACTATTTTTCAGCTCTCCTTTTGTGTTTTGTCATTTTCCACAACATCCACAGTTGTTCACTGTAAGACCTACCCCAAAGAGTCCTGTAGCTTTGTCTCACCCCTGCCCCATGTAGGAACATCACATTTCTAGTTGCAGTTCTAGATTTGATTTGAAAATGTAATGGAAGTATTCCTGTAGGCATTTCTTTGATCAGCTTACACTAGTAATGCAAATAACATCTGAAATGTGAAAACGTACATTTTTTGAATCTTTATACTATGAGCAATCTCCTATTCAACATTTTTAAATTTATTCAAGGGCCAAATCCACACTACACAAATAATCCAGTTTGAAACTAGATTCCTTTTTATGGAATCCCGGGATTTGTAGTTTCGTGAGGCACCAGCATGCTTTGGCAGAAAAGGCTAAAGGCCTTGTAAAACTACAGATCCCAGCATTCCATAGGATGGAGACATGGCAAATAAGCCAGTTTCAAACTGATTATTTATGTATTGCGAATTTGGCCAAGATAATACAGTCAGCCTTCTGTATACATGGATTCTGCATCCACGAATTCCACCATCCACAGCTTAAAAATATTCCCCCCCCCAAAAAAAAAATTCCCAAAAGCAAACCTTGATTTTGGCATTTTATATAAGGGACACCATTTTACTACGCCATTGTATCCAATGAGACTTGAGCATCCACAAATTTTTGTATCCACAGGGGGTTCTGGAACCAAAGCCCAGTCGATACAGAGGGCCCACTGTACTGGCTTCACAAGTACATGTACAGTTGTCCGTTCACATTCACTGGGGTTAGGGGTGGAGCACCACTGTGAAAGTGAAAAAAATGCAAATAAGTTAAGCCCTGCCCCCAAAATACGTATTACACTACAATATTGAAGACTCCTCTCCCACCAACAGGACTGCCAATACCTGCCACCACAATAGCAACACCTGCCCCCCCACACAAACCATGTCCCTCACTCACACTTGCCTCCCCGCCAGCTCTCCCTCCTTCTGCCTTGCCAACAACAAAACTCCAGCTTGCTTTCTTATCTTGCACCAAAACAGTGTTGCCTGTTTAAAACTGTAAGTTCACTCCTTTCCCAAACCAAAGCTAAAAGTTGCAACTGTAGGAACACCCACCCCCTGTTAGGGGATGATAGAACACTCAATCCCCAGCAGAAGCCAAAAATTATCTCAGCAGACTCAGTAGCAACCCTTTTCCAAGAATACTCACACACAGTGTTTGACGTCCAAAATAAGCAGGAAGCACTTTTATCTTCAAAGTCAAACAGTTGCAGTATGTACAAATATTTACAATTGAAAGAGAAATGGCTTCACCAGGCCTCAGCATTCACAAGAAGAGAAGGAAGTGAGCTCTGTTCGAGCTCTCATATATTTATCTACAGGACATTGCCCCCTAGTGGCCTGACTAGGCATGACTTGGTAGTTCATGCAGCATGGTTCTGCAGTTGTTTGGCCATTTTATAATGGAGTTCAGTCTCTAACTCCTGACAATCCCCTCCAAAATGGCCAAACTACTGCGCAAGACACATGTTATCATCACAACATAACATTATTAGCATACGTTGTTGGACATCAATCGTCTGTCGGTTGACCTTCCCTTTTGACAAGGCCCAGCCTCTTTGCCAACTCCTCATGGCTTCCTGCTGGAAGGGCTTTTGTGAGCAGGTCTGCAACATTGTCCTCAGATGGACAATACCTCAGACACAAGACACCTTCTTGTATTAACTGCCTCACATTTTGGTAGCGTACCGCAATGTACTTGGTCCTGCATTTCAGATTTTCTGCTTCTGCCATAGCTATGGAGGCTTGTGAGTCCTCGTGTACCTCAACAGGCATTTGGCATGGCTCCCCAAGGTCTGCAAGCATCTGCCTTACCCATTGTACCTCACTTGACATCTCAGACAAGGCTGCAAATTCAGCTTCAGTTGTACTAATGGCCACACAGTTCTGCTTCCTTGATCTCCACACTATGGGGCTCTCTGCATATCTGATCACCAACCCAGTCACTGACTTCCTGTCTGAAGTCTCAGCTGCAAAAGAGCTGTCCACATAGCACTCCAGGGTCACCTGACTTCCTGTCAGCTTCAAGCACATGTCCCTGGTCCCCTTGAGAAATCTAACTACCCTCTTCAGGGCTTCCCAATCCGCCCTCCTTGCCTTGGAGACTCTTCTGCTGAGCACCCCAACTGTAAAACTGACATCAGGCCTTGTGTTGTTTGCAATAAACAACAGACTGTCTACCACTGAGTGATATAGGTCTGGCCTCTCAAATTCCTGTTCTGCCTCCAAGTTCACAAAATCAGTGGTCATTGGTGTCCTGACCACTTTGGCCTCACTAAGCCCACACTTAGCCAGAAGACTGTCAATTTTCTTCTGACTTAGGAAAACTTCTCCAAGACAGGTTCTTTCTACCTCTACTCCTAGATTAACATCTCAGGCTGCCTAAGTCCTTTAACTTGAACTGGCTTTCTAACTCCACCTGCACTTTCTTGACATCACTGGCACTCTTTGCTGCCACACAAAAGTTGTCCACATAGATAACTAGCATGACAGCACTATCACCTGCCCCCTTGGTATACACACAGGCATCTGCGACGCACCTTGTGTAACCTAGTGACACCAAACCTTGGTGTATGCACTTGTTCCAGCAACGTGCAATTTGTTTCAAGCCGTAGAGTGCTTTGCACAACAAGTATACCTTGCTTTCACCTGCACTGTCATACCCTGGGGCCTGTTCCATGAATACTGTCTCTTCAAGATCAGCATTCAGGTATGCTGTTTCAAAGTCAAAGTGTCGCACAACCATCTGCCTCTTGGCTGATATAGCTAACACTAACTTAAGATTTTCTGACTTTGCTGTGGGCGAAAAGGTTTTGTCAAAATTGGTGTAGCCGAAAAGCCTTTTGCAACCAAGCGTGCTTTACACTTTTGTGTCCCATCAGGCATGTCCTTAAGCTTGTACCCACCTGCAACCAACAGCCTTTTGATTTTGGGGCCTCTTTACTACCTGGAACACTTTCCTCTCAACTAGTGACTCGAACTCAGAATCCATGGCTGAGTTCTACTTCTGCTCTTCCTGGGGAAATTTTAGGAGATCCTGAAAACTTGCAGGCTCCTCTGCCATGACATTGCATATCCTGGCTTCCTGAACAACAAATCTGTCAGGTGCCTTTCTGACCCTCGTTGACCTTCTGGGGATGACCACCCTAGTTCTGCCTGATTCAGCCTCACTTGCACTGCTGCTGCTATCTCTCCCTGTGTCAGGCTCAATGCTTGTTTGTGGTGGTGTATGTGTTGGAGTGGCATGTGAAGTGTCAAGCTTTTCTTCCTGTGCCTCCCCTTCATCATCAGGCATTACCACCCCTCCATTTGTGGGACTTTGGGAGTTGTTGACACATCCCTCCCCAAGGGAACAAACACCTCCTGATTGCAATGCAATCTGTCCCACCCTGAGTGCATTTCAAAGTTTGCACTCCTGGAGAACACCGCCTTTCCAGGATGGAGAGAAAACACATTATCCTCATAGCTTAGGAAACACAGCCTCCTGGTTTTAGACTTCCCAGGCTTCCTTAGGCTTGGGTGAATCAGTACATTTGCATAGTGTCCAAAAACTCTCAGGTGCTTGAGGTTTGGTGCTCTACCATACGATAGACAATATGGAGTCTGGTTGACGCTAGACGTCTACAGTCTATTTAAATGGTAAGCAGCAGTCTTCACTGCCTCCCCCCACAGCCCAGCTGGGGCTTGTGCATCTTCCACCATGCACTTCAACATCCCAATTTTCCTTTCTGCAAGCCCATCCTCCACTGGAGATGCTGGGTTTGTGGTCTTGTGTCTAATGCCCCTCCTATGCATCCAGGTCTGCAGACTGTTGGATAAGAATTCCCCTCCCCTATCCGTCACTAGACTGGAAACCTTATGAGAAGGAAATTCGCATTCCACTGCATTCACCCACTCACGGAACCTGTCTGCAACCTGATTTTTCTCCTTCAGTAAGTATACATAGGTGTACCTAGTGTGTCTGTCCACTATCACAAATAAATAGCGGTTACCCCCTTCAGTGGGCTTATAGGGGGCTGCTAAATCAGCATGGACAACTTCAAAGGGTCTCTTGGTGACACACTGGGTTTTTTGGCAATAGGGAAAGCCTTCACCTTAACTTTCCTGCACACTGCACATTCTAAGAACCTTGGGCAGTGTTTTATGCTTAGACCAGGGCACACGTTTGCTAGCTCCTTTAACCCTTTGTAACAAGCATGGCATTAGCCTGTGGTAGTAATGAACACACTTACCCTGTAGGGGCACATTGTCTTCAGGATTCACATTTGCCACCTTCCCTTTAGGCAACATGTAATACAACCCATGTCTCTGTATCCCTTTTGCACAAACATTATTCATGTTATGCCTCTCTGTTACTGTACAGTGTTCCCTCTCAAATATCACTTTATAACCATCAGTAGTCATTCGGGACACACTTAGTATACAATTCTCTAGTTTGTTAACACATAACATATTTTCAAAATCTTTTTCTCCCCCTTTTTATGTTTTGATTCTATAGTTTTAAAGTTTTAGGGTAGTTATTTTATGTCACTGGTGAATCTGCCAGTTATTTTAAATATATGCACGATCATATGTAATTTTAAGGAAGTTAAATTGTTTTAAGTTAATACTATTGTTATGGATTTGTTTTTATATCCAATTGTTGTGAGCTGTCTTGATTGCCTAATAGGCAAAAGATAGGGTACAAAAATAAATGTATTATTATTATATTACCAAAAGATGGCACATATGCAGTGCCCATTTTCTGCCCCTTGCTGGGAGCACCATCTGCAAGGGTAATATTGGTTATAGAAGCATTTTTAACATTGCTTAACAACTGTAAATTATTAACCATATTGTGTGTGACCCCACTATCAAGTAACCAAATTCTTTCCTCAATATCATCAGGATGGTGCTGTGCTACAAAGGCATGGCTTGCAACCTGAGAGGATGCACCCCTCCTATCTGGTGCAGGCATTTTACAGTCCTAAAAATGTCTAGGCTTTTTGCATCTGAAACAGCATTTCACGTAGCTTCAGGCTCCCTCCTCCACACGTGCCTGTTTCAGTGCTCTCCTGGTTGTGTCTGGTAATTTGTGGCTGTTTACTCCCCTCCATCCAGGAATCAAATTGTTTGTGTTGGACCTCTTCCAGAATACGCCCAGCTACCAGGTCTCCAGACAAATAACTCTCCCTGGTGGTCTGCAGACTGTACATTAGGAAATCCCATTCCTTTGACAAACTGCCCAATAAAATAAAACACTTATGGTTTCTGGATGTCAACTCCTCTATTGGCCACCGCTTGAAAAAGCTGCCTCATTTCCTCCAAATGGGCTTTCACGCAGCCTCCAGTAGACAACTTGGTGTTATAAAGTTTCTTAGTCCATATCATTTTTGAGAGGCAGGATGAATTCTGATGAACCATTTTCAAAGCTGTCCAAAGCTGAAAGGCTGTCTTTGCTGGGGCCGCATGTATTAACTGGGAGGGGCTAAGCGATAAGAGATTTGCAGCTCTAGCCTTCTGGTCTGCTGGTCTGAACGCTGCTATTTCATTTTCTGAACCCTCCGGGAATACACTTTCATTCTCTAAAATGTGCCACAAATTGTCCTTAATAAAGCCTCCATGTATAAACTCCATGCTGAATAATTTCCAACAGTCAGCTTTTCAAAACAGACAAGACTATTATCTGTCATTCTGCTGATTGAGTCAACAGTTCTCCAGCTATGAAAACACAAACCACTAGCAGCTGGCAGCACTTCAAGGTTACTTTAAGATATTACAGGAACACTGCCATTCTTGGATGTCCTAGTCATCCACAAACCAAACCAATGGTTAGGCCACAAGGTATATAGAAGCCCCCACACACGGACAGATACCTACACAAGAACTCCAATCATCACCCAGGACAAAAAAGCACAATAAAAACATTGGTACACCGTGCAAAACGGATCTGCGAACCCCACTACCTGGAGGATGAACTGAGGCACCTAAAGTGGGCTGTACAGGCTAATGGTTACTCCAGATCAGACATCACAAGAGCAGCCAGATCCAGAAAAAACCACAGGAATGAAGAAGAAAAACAACCACCCAAAAGAAAGGTATTTTTACCATACATCAAAGGAGCCACAGACAGAATGGGGAAACTGATGAGGAAACACAACCTCCAAACAATCTATAGACAAACCAGAAAAATCCAAGAAGTGCTATGCTCAGCGAAGGACAAAAGAGACCCTCTCACAGCTGCAGGAGTTTACTGCATACCATGCAGCTGTGGACAAGTTTACATAGGGACCACAAAACGCAGTGTGCAAACACGAATCAAGGAACATGAGAGACACTGCAGACTGGGCCAGCCAGAAGGAAAGATTAGTAGTAGCAGAATATGTTATAAACTAACCTGGACACAAAATGCTATTTGAAAACACAGACATTCTAGACCAGGCCAACAACTATCATGTCAGAATGCAAAGAGAAACTATTGAAATCCACAAACACCTGGACAACTTCAACAGGAAAAAAGAAACCTTAAAAGTAAACAAAATCTGGCTCTCAGTTTTGAAACACAACAGAATCAAAACTCAACACTTACAAAAGAATTCCACCCAGGGACAGGGGGATTCCCAGCAGATAATGGCCCATCAACCAACCATCAACCAAACAGACACTAAGGAGCCTTGCCTTTCTATACCCAGAAACTAACCATTCAATTACACAAATTTACATAGCCTCGCCAACAGGGGTTCACAGCATATAAACTCCACACATGCACCTACCCAACCATTCTCTGAGGATGCCAGCCACAGATGCAGGTGAAATGTCAGAAAGAAACTATTCCAGAACACGGCCTCACAGTCTGGAAAAAAACCAAGGAAAATCTATGAATGCCAGCCGTGAAAGCCTTTGACTTTACATAAAACAACACTTAAAACAAAAGAGTTTCTGGGAATTTTTCTGGGTGCACCTTATCTAATCTGAGATCAATCAGCTGGGCCGATAACCACTGTCAGGGGATGATAGGACACTCAATCCTCAGCAGAAGCCAAACAATTATCTCAGGAGACTCAGTAGCAACCCTTTCTCAAGAATACTCACACACAGAGTGTTTGACACCCAAATAAGCAGGAGGCACTTTTATCTTCAAAGTCAAACAGTTGCAGTATTTACAAATATTTACAATTCAAAGAGAAACTGCTTCACCAGGCCTCAGCATTCACAGGAAGAGAAGGAAGTGAGCTCTGTTCTGAGCTCTCATATATTTATCTACAGGACATTGCCCCCTAGTGCCTGACTAGGCATGACTTGGTAGTTCATGCAGCATGGTTCTGCAGTTGTTCAGCCATTTTATAATGGAGTTCAGTCTCTAACTCCTGACACCCCCACCCCGAATGCACAAATCACACACACCCCCAGCTCTCCCTCCCTCTGCCCTGCCAACAACACAACTTTACTGAGTGTTTTAAATGGGCAGTGCTGTTTTGGTGCTAAGTAATAAAGCAAGCTGGACTGTTTTGTTGCCAGGACAGGAGGAGAGGGGGGGAGGAGGGTTGGGTCTTGGAGTTTGACCTAGTTGAGCAGCAGCTACAAACTGTGAATATGCAAAACTGCAAATATGGAGAGACAACTGTAATCCCATTTTTGTGGAAGGTAACATCAACAATCCCTGAGCTGCTCCTTCACAACATTCATTTTAGTCTTATTCAATAACATTTGAATTTACTGTCTCCAGACAAGCCCATCCCATGTTTATTGCTCATTTAGCACTGGCTAGTACTGTGATTTAAAAACTGCAAACATTTTCTCATTATGCATTAGAACCTACTTATGAGGTTGTTCTATAAACAGATTAAAACAGATCTGTGTGGTAGAACAAGGTTTGAATTCCATGTAATTTAAATATCACTTAAATCCAATTTCATTTAAGAACTAAAACAATGCAACAGTTTAAATTATGACCCTTATTGGATTCCTGCTTAATTGTAGATGAATTCTTATCTTCTAAAAAATTGTGACCCTCTTGAATGGGATAATGACAAGAGTCATCATCCCTCCTCTCATCTATACTTTATGAACTGTCCAGTGGCTATTATCCCCAAGCTATTTTCTTTATGTTTGGGTAGGGAGGGGGAACCTCCAAAATCAGCAGCTTTTCTTAGGCTGCTCACTCCAGCTGAACCCAATGTTACAGCATTGTCGTAAACTAATTATAGTAAGAATTTATGGACACTAACAAGATTCCAAGACCTGTGGGACCTTCCTTTTCTAAGCAATTAAAATAATATTGTTAGGGCATCAGATGTTCTGTATCTATTTATTGTCAATCCTATGGTTTCAAGTTTCCTCTACTTTTCTTCCTCCTTCATATATCCTCCCATAGCATTAAAAAGAAAAGATAAACAGGGTGAAAAACATGAATAGTTATTGGCTTTCCATCATAGAATCATAGTTGAACGAGACCACAAGGGCCATCTAGTCCAACCCCCTGCCATCATAGAAGTTATCATTCTGTTTCCCCCATTTATAATGCTTATCAAGTCGAATAATACATATATTATGCCACATGCCACATTCTAATAATTGCAATTTTTTTCTTAGCCTCCCACAAAACGATATGACTAGCTTTATCGATTCCTTTCTGAAAAATTGCAAACATCAGTATTTACCGGTACTGTGTAACTACATTCCCCACCAACACTGTGCCCAGTATTGCCCCTTTCCCTTGGACAATATGACATCACTTGAGGGCAAAGAACTTTATTATTCAGATGTAATAACTGCTATGCTATTGACAATTTTAAGTTCTTTCATTAAAAAGTTCAGATATTCATGTGGACAAAAAGAATTCAGCATGTTGTAAGCTGTCATGCGAGAAAACAGGGAGTGTGCATGTGTGCCCAGCTTTTAAAATATGTTATTCTTGTGTGCCTTCAAGTTGTTTCCAGCTTATGGTGACCCTAAGGTGAACCTGTCATGGGCTTTTCTGAGGCTGAGATTCTGTGACTTGCCCAAGGGTAACCCAGTGTTACCCAAAATGCTCCTTGGAAAATTCCAAGAAAATATCGAGTTTCTAATATGTTGGGGAAATTAGCAGCAACTCGACTTTTAGCTATGCAAAGAGGGGGTAAACAGGGAATATTTTAAACTTTTGTATACCAGTAATAGTCTGGATGGAATACATACACATTTTAAAATTAAGTATACTTTTTATTAAAGAGTTCAAAAGTAACACCAAACACACATATTCACCCAGAAGAAGCATTCACACAAGGCTATAGAAAGAAACAGTAGGAAAGTTTGGGATAGAGGGTTGCAAGAGGATTTTGCTGAGGTAATACAACCTGTCCTGTCGTCAGTCTGGCAGAGTGAATGGAGAAGCTGGATATGGCTAACACAGAATAACAGAGTTTCCTCCCTATTACAACTGTGCGCTGGGTTGGCTAACACAGAGTAACAGAGTTCCCCCCCATTACAACTGTGCGCAATGAGGCATATTTTGGGGGTGATATTTATACCTCCAAATACACCTGAGGGGATTGGTTGCTTCATGGGTTGAAACAATAAATTCCATGAGTCTTCATGGATTGCACAATGAGTTTCCTGGTCTTGACAAAAGGTGAGAAAGATGCTAAATGTGTTTCTTAACGTCCAGTGATTGAATTTTAACAGCTTTGAGCAACTTCTTTTAAGGTTGGGAGCTGAGGAGAGGAAATTTTACAATCAGCAAATACAAAAGGGTTTCTTTATATCCATTATCTTCCCATTTATGTGGAATGTGTCTTTTTTTTTATTTAGTTATTTATACCCCGCTCTTCAGCCACAAGGCTATCAGAGCAGCTTACAAATTGTTTTAAGCAATAGCTATTTACACATCTACACTGCATTAAACAGTTTCCAATGTGTGTTAGCTAATTGCCCCCACAAGCTGGGTACTCAATTTACCGACCTGCGAAAGGATGGAAGGCTGAGTGAACCTTGGAGCCCGCTGGAAACGAACTTACAACGTGGTGGCTTGCAGTACTGGCATTTAACCACTGCGCCACCAGGGCTCCCTACTTCTTTTGGCTTTACAGCCCAGGTCTTAAGCTTTCCAGGGAAAAACATAAATGACCTTTTGAGACCATCCTGTCTTTTTCCCTTTGTAAAATGCCACATTAATGAACCAAACTTGGCCAGTTTCTGAGGCCTGTAGCCAATGCTAACATTCCAGGAGTGGGGTGCTTTGGAAGTGGGGTGCAAGCTTATCCTTACACCAGTGGGTTTTCATGGCTGAGCAGAGATTTGAAGCCGAGTCTCCAGAGTCATTGCCGAACACAAACAATCACTACCTCACGCTGGCTCCTACTAAAATATATATCTATCCTAGTCCTGATTCCCATCTATGACAATCCCCTGATATATCTCAGTGGGACCATAATATATCATAATTGGCCTTTCATGAAGTACTACAACTGACTCCATGATACATAAGGAAACAACAAACATTCCAGCTATGCACAGAAATTAAAGGACCCAACAAAGATTCTCTCCATGGACTCTCACCATGGACACTGAGGGGACTGTGGCGGTCACCTGCAATACTTGTGTGATGTTTGTCTTCTTGGCTACAAACGTGGGGAACTTCACATGTACCAAGTGCAAGTTGGTAGCCCTCTTGGAGGAGAAAGTCCAGCAGCTGGAGACATGGATAGCTACACTTCAACAGATTCGGGATCAAGAGGTTTTCCTGGACAAAACAGAATGAACACTCTTGGACGGGGACCACACAGAGGAACTGGTTGGGGAGGAGAGGGTAACTCCACAGACACAGGAGGTAGACAGCTGGAAGAAGGTCACACACAGAACAAGAAAATCCAGGGATACTTCGAGCAGCTTGCAGCTACAGAATCGATTCGAAGCCCTCTCTCTTATCAAGGACAATGAGGAAGAACAGCATGGACAGACTTCAGGGGCAGAGCAGGGGACCTTGAGAGGACCACCGGAAGGAACAGCAGCTGCGAAGCCTCGGCGGAGGTGGTGGGAGACTCCTTGCTGCGAGGTACAGAAGCAGTGGTTTGTGGGCCTGACAAGATGTCTCCGGAGGTGTGTTGGCTCCCTGGGGCAAAGATCCGTGATGTGACGGAGCGGCTAACAAGACTCGTCAAGCCTACGGATCATTACCCCTTCCTTTTGGTCCATGTGGGAACCAATGATACCGCAAGGCACAGCTTTCCGAAGATCAGAAGAGATTATGAGGCTCTGGGGAGGAAGCTGAAAGAAATGGATGCACAGGTTGTCATCTCGTCTCTTCTGCCAGTTGAAGGGCATGGTCCAGGAAGAGAGAGGAAAATAGCCGACGTAAACAACTGGCTCCATAGATGGTGTTGCCGAGAACAATTTGGATTCTTGGATCATGGGCTGTGCTTCCATGAGGGGGGACTTCTGGCAAGAGATGGGGTGCATCTCACACCAGTTGGCAGAAACGTTTTTGCCTACAGTCTCAAGAATTTGATCAGGAGGGCTTTAAACTGAGTCATATGGGGGAGGGAGACAGTGTTCTGGAAGGCAAAAGAGCTGGAGAAAATAGTCAAGCTGTCATAGAGGGAACAAGGCAAACAGCACAAGGACCCAACAGTGGGAGGCAAAAAAACTTGCACAGGCAGCAAGTAAAGGGAACACATGGTCTTAGATGCCTCTACACTAATGCACAGAGCATGGGAAATAAGCAAGGTGAACTTGAACTCCTAGCACTACAAAACAAATATGATATAACAGGCATTACTGAAACCTGGTGGGACGAATCTCATGATTGGAATGTAGGAACAGAGGGGTATAACCTTTTTAAGAGAAACAGGCCAAACAGGAAAGGAGGAGGAACAGCATTATATGTCAAGGATATTTAAACTAGTGAAGAGATCCATGACATCAGTACTGGAAGCCAGGTGGAGAGCATCTGGATAAAAATTAAAGGGGAGGGAAACAACACGGATGTTACTGTGGGACTCTACTACAGACCCCCAAGTCAGACGGAGGAATTGGATGATGCCTTTCTAGAACAGATGAACACACATGCAGAAAGGAGAGATGTAGTAGTGATGGGTGACTTCAACGATCCTGATATTTGCTGGAAATCTAACTCAACCAAAACTTCAAGGTCTAGCAAATTCCTTACTTGCCTGGAAGACAATTTCATGGTCCAAAAGGTGGAAGAGGCAACAAGGGGGTCAGTTATTTTAGATCTGATCCTAACCAACAGGGATGACCTGGTTAATGGGGTGCATGTGGTGGGATCCTTAGGTGAGAGTGATCATGTTCTCTTGGAGTTTGTTATACAATGGAAAGGAGAAGCCAGGCATAGTCAGACACGCATTCTTGACTTTAGGAGAGCTGATTTCAATAAACTCAGGGAAACACTGGGGGTGACCCCATGGTCAGGAATACTAAAAGAGAAGAGACCTCAAGACGGATGGGACTTTCTCAAAAGGGAGATACTGAAGGCACAATTTCAAACAGTACCAATGAGGAAGAAAAATGGGAGGTGTTTCAAGAAACCAGGATGGATGACTAAAGAAATATCAACAGAGCTAGGTTTTAAACGGAACATGTATAAGAAATGGAAAAAGGGGGAAATCACCAAAGAAGAATTCAAACAGATAGCGAACACATGTAGGAGTAAAGTCAGAAAAGCTAAAGCACAGAATGAGCTCAGGCTTGCTAGAGAGGTTAAGAACAATAAAAAGGGTTTTTTGGGGTATGTCTGCAGCAAAAGGAGGAAGAAGGAAATGGTAGGGCCACTACGCGGAGAAGATGGCAAAATGCTAACGGGGGACAGAGAAAACGCAGAATTACTCAACACCTTCTTTGCCTCAGTGTTTTCAGAAAAGGTAAAAGGGGACCAACCTGAGGATAAAAATACAGAAGACACAACAGGGGGAATCCAGCACAGAATAAGCAAAGAGATAGTACAGGAATACCTTCTTAATCTAAATGAATTTAAATCTCCAGGACCAGATGAACTACATCCAAGAGTATTAAAAGAGCTGGCAAATATAATCTCAGAGCCATTGGCAATAATCTTTGAGAACTCCTGGAGAACAGGAGAAGTCCCAGCAGACTGGAGGAGGGCAAACGTTGTCCCCATCTTTAAAAAGGGGAAAAAAGAAGATCCCAACAATTATCGTCCAGTTAGTCTGACATCAATACCAGGGAAGATTCTAGAGCAGATCATTAAACAGAGAGTCTGTGAACATTTAGAAGGCAATGCCATAATCACAAAAAGTCAACATGGGTTTCAGAGAAACAAGTCATGCCAGACTAATCTGATCTCTTTTTTTTTTTATAAAATTACCAGCTTGGTAGATGAAGGGAACGCTGTGGACATCGCATACCTTGATTTCAGTAAGGCCTTTGACAAGGTTCCCCATGACATTCTTGCAAACAAGTTTGTAAAATATGGGCTAGACAAGTTAACAGTTCAATGGATTTGTAATTGGTTGACTGGCCGAACCCAAAGGGTGCTCAGCAATGGCTCCTCTTCATCTTGGAAAGATGTGACCAGTGGGGTGCCACAGGGTTCTGTCTTGGGCCCAGTGCTATTCAACATCTTTATCAATGACTTGGATGAGGGAATTAGGGGCATACTTACCAAATTTGCAGATGACACCAAATTAGGAGGAGTAGCTAATACCCTGGAGGACACGATCAAAATTCAAGATGACCTGGATAAACTGGAGAGCTGGGCCAAAGCTAACAAAATGAAATTCAATACGGAGAAATGTAAGGTACTGCACTTCGGGCAAAAAAATGAAATGCATAGATATAGGATGGGGGAGACCTGGCTGAATGAGACTATGTGCGAAAGGGATCTAGGAGTCCTAGTAGACCACAAGTTGAACATGAGTCAACAGTGTGATGCGGCAGCTAAAAAGGCCAATGTGATTTTGGGCTGCATCAATAGAAGTATAGTGTCCAGATCAAGGGAAGTAATAGTGCCGCTCTATTCTGCCTTGGTCAGACCTCACCTAGAATACTGTGTCCAGTTCTGGGCACCACAATTCAAAAAGGATATTGACAAATTGGAGCGTGTCCAGAGGACGGCGACTAAAATAGTGAAAGGTCTGGAAATGATGCCTTATGAGGAGAGACTTAGGGAGCTGGGTATGTTTAGCCTGGAAAAAAGACGGTTAAGAGGCGATATGATAGCCCTGTTTAAGTATTTGAAAGGGTGTCACGTTGTGGATGGAGCAGGCTTGTTTTCTGCTGCTCCAGAGATTGGAACACGGAGCAATGTATGCAAGCTCCAGGAACAGAGATTCCACCTCAACATTAGGAGGAACTTTTTGACAGTAAGAGCTGTTCGGCAGTGGAACACACTCCCTCGGAGCGTGGTGGGGTCTCCTTCCTTGGAGGTCTTTAAACAGAGGCTGGATGGCCATCTGTCAGGGATGCTTTGATCGTGATTTCCTGCATGGCAGGGGGTTGGACTGGATGGCCCTCGTGGTCTCTTCCAACTCTGCAATTCTATGATTCTTGGGGCACTTTAAGGCAGAGATGGAAGCCATGTGGGCTTCCAGATGTTCCTAGGCTGAAACTCCCATCAGCCTTTGATAGCCATAGAAAATGGTGAAGAATTCTGGGGATTGCAATCCAACAACATCTGTGGTGTCACCCCTGTGTTATTAATAAAGTTCTGGTTCTTGTTGTTAACTGCCATCAAGTCAACTCCCATTTATGGCTACCCCATGAATGAGAGACCTCCAAGTCACCCTATCTTCAACAGTCCTGCTCGGGTTTTACAGACTCAGGACTGTGGCTTCCTTGATTGAGTCTATCCATCTGGAATGTGATCTTCCTCCTTTCCTACTTCCCTCCATCTTACCAAGCATTATCACCTTTTCTAGTGAATCATGTCTTCTCATGAGCACAAATCACACCCTTCACCCAAAGTACATCAGTCTCAGTTTAGTCATCTTGGCTTCTAGTGAGAGTTCAGGCTTGATTTGCTCTATGATCCATTTATTTCTCTTTTTAGCAGTCCACGGTATCTGTAGAATTCTTCTCCAGCACCACATTTCAAATGAGCTGATTCTCTTCCCATCAGCCTAACTTTATTATTCAATTATATGTTGTTGTTGTTGTATTTATACCCCACTCTTCAGCCACAAAGGCTATCAGAGTGGCTTACAAACAGTTAATTTAACAGTTCCCTGCCCTCAGGCTTGCAATCTAAATAAGACATGACACATTGGCACTTCAGGATCTTATCTAGTTCCTTCATAGCTGCCCTTCCAGGTCCTAGTCTTCTGATTTCTTGACTGCAGCCTCCATTCTGATTAATGACTGAGCCAAGATATGGAAAATCTTAAACTATTTAAATGTTTTCATTGTCTACTTTAAAGTTATGTAAATCATGTGATTCTTACCCTGACTTAAAAACAAGGCCTAAATACAATTGCTGATCCCCAACTAGAATAGAACCATTCACAGTCAGATTCTTATACAGTAAGTATTGGTTTACCATTCTATTGTTGAGTCAATGAGTCTGCTCTAGTTGGACGTAGTAATCAGATTTAAACCTAGCAATTTTATCATGGTGTAAGTTTTTATGGACATTATGCCATAATGAACATACCAGGGCTTGTCTACACTATTGAAAAAAATCCAGCCCCCCCTCCAAATCTGATGTAATTTGTCCACACTAAACTTGGCCTTTTCCCAGAATCTGGTTCGATTAGTCCACATACGTTACAGCCCTATTTGCACCAAACATGGGGCATACCACCTTAATCCAGGTTTTAGGAAACTCATAGTTTTCTCTGGAGTTTGCTTAACACTCTGGAGAAAATTGTAGTGTGAACAATGCATCCGCCCTGGATTCAGGGGGATGGGGAGGAAGGACAAGTGTTGCCTGAGGTGCCTCCATTTCCCCCCCCCTCCTTGGCACCACTTCCTCATTCCAAAGGCAGAGCCCTGGCTCTACTCGCTATCTCTGAGGTCAGAAGGAGTGGCCAATCATGCCATTGCAAGGCTGGCTGCCCGTTCTAACCTCATAGAGAGTGATTGCATGCTGGGAAAGCAGAGCCCTGGGTCTCTATGAGATCAGAACGGGCAGCCAGCCATACAATGGTGGGGCTGGCCACTGATTTTGACCTCAGCAACTCTGTGCCGGGAAAGCAGAGCCCTGGTGAGTGGCCAGCTGCGCAATCAACTGTATGCCAGGAAGGCAGAGCCCTGTTGCTCTTCCAGTCCACACCAGCAGTGGTGGCACCATGGAAGTGCCTGGCTAGGCAGTGACGGCAGACCCACAGCTTCACTAGTGGTAAAAATCCAAACAAATTATTATGCAGACAAGCCCGTTGACAAGCAATGTAGATTCGGGCTTTGGCCAGGTAAGGTGTGGCACTTAAGTCCAGGCCAGAGTAGTTGGAATTTCATGCTCTGGGCAAAAGTAGTCTGAATTTTGTCTGGGTTTTTACCTCCAGTGTAAACAAGCCCCAGTTGTCTACAGTGTAGCTTAAGACTATACTGCAATTAAAATGGCTATCCCTACAAAAACAAAGGCTATCAGTTCATCAGCTGATCATATAAAGCAGCACTACTTTAAGTGGTGGTCTGTGGATCAATGCCAGTCCATGGGCCATCTGCTGGCAGGAAAGAAAGAAACAACTGTAGCCAATGGGCACAAAGATCTGGCACACTGGGAGAAACTATGCTGGTCCCCTAAATCAGACAGCTCAAGAAATACTGACATATATAAGACATAGTGTCCTTTTCACATATCTTTACATTCCATGTGGATAGGGACTATTTGTGTGGGGACTATCCTCTGCCAGAATTCCTGTAGCGAGAAGTTTATTATTGAAAATGATTCACTGGTGGCAAAAATTCTATAATCATCAACAACTTTATTTATATCCCACTGCTTTTCCCAAAGCCAGGACTCAAAGCAGCTTACAAATTAAAACAAATACATATAGCTCTTATATAAAAACACATAGCTAGATCATATAAAAAGTTAACATTGAAATGTAATTAAACCACCAATAACACTGAAAACAATTTAAACCACACAATTTTGAATAAAAAATTAGTTTAAATAAAAGTTTTAAACGGGTACAATTAAAAGCCCTTTCTTTATGAACATTCAGTTCTCACAAGCCAGTTGGGATTTTTTTTTTAAAGTCTCTGTCTGCAGAAGCAATGACACTTAGGAAAAGGTTGTTCTAACCTTCCGCAGAAGGGATGTCCAGAGCCTACTGTGACAACCTTGTCTTATAGCCTCAGGAGAAAACAGTAACCTCAGAAGGGCATAACTCAGGCTGGCACCCTGGTGATGATGTTCCCAGGCATAACTGGGTGCTACGTTTGCATTTTATCACCCTATCTGTTTAACTTGTATGCCAAAGATATAATCTCTAAAGCAGGATTACGTTTAGTGGAAGGGGGTATGAAAATTGGAGGAACAAACATCAACAGTTTAAGATATACAGATGACACCTTACTACTAGCAGAAAATAGCCAAGACTTGGAACAATTATTGGGGAACATCAAGACAAAAAATGCAATGGCAAGTTTACAATTGAACATTAATAACAATTTTATTGTACAGTGGACCCTTGGTACCCACTGGGGTTTAGTTCCAGGACCCCCCATGGATAACAAAAATGGCATAGTAAAATGGTGTCCTTTATATAAAATTGCAAGATCAAGGTTTGCTTTTTGGAATCTTTTTGTTTTTTGAAATATTTTCAAGCCATGGATGGTGGAATCCATGGATACGGAGAGCCGACTGTATTAAAATAGTAGCAGAAGGCATTTCATCACCACCACATTAAACATCAGTCTACTTAGATTTATGGGACATAAAATATATTAACTTTTTAAAAAAATTCTAAAAAAGAAAACTTTCCTAAATCCATATGGAAACAAATATGCAACCAACTAGGCATTTAATATTGTAAGTTTTAACTTTGAAGGGTCAGTACATTTCTGCCAAATTTGCCCCCCTCCAAAATTACTTCCTACTCTGTATCCAGAGTCCTGGTTGCAACCAGCCATGTCTGTTGGAGAAGAGAGATTCTCCACTCTTTTTCCTGTCTGCCCCTTCCCTCAGCAGTTTTCCACAGATATGACATTCAGCACTCTATTATCACACAGAATACTAAGACTTGATTGAGGCGTTTAGCATTGTTGTTGTTGTTGTTGTTGTGTGCCTTCAAGTCATTTCTGACTAATGATGACCCTATCATGGAGTTTTCTTGGCAAGATTTGTCCAGAGGGGACTTGCCTTTGCCTTTCTCTGAGGCTGAGAGAGCATGACTTGCCCAAGTTCATCCAGTGGGTTTCCATGGCTAAGCAGGGATTTGAATCCTGGTCTCCAGAGTTGTAGTCCAATGCTCAAACCACTACACCACATGGCTCCTTTTTTTTTTTTTTAGTATCTTCCCTGCCCCATTTTCCCTCTTTCTAGTGTTTTATACACACACACACACACACACACACTTACTTCAACAAACCTTAGGAATCATTCTAGCATGCTGATGTGTCCCCTACCCCATAGTTCCATTTTGGCTACATACCCAGAATAGCTCAGCAATTGCATATATATATGACGATAATTTTAGTACATCAGTCTTCATTGAGGAAAGCTCTGGAATAGTGTTGGGGAAACCCACAAAATTTCTAAAGTTAGCAAAAGCTTACCACCTTTTCTTAACAGAAAGCCATTCATCTAGACAGATCTACCACAGGAATTACTTAAATGTTTGTATTTTCTGTCAATAGAGAGAGTAATCTTCTATCAGGGGATAAGAGAATTAGTTATTATGAGAGAGTGGCTTAAAACCAGCAAGGTATTAACGTTCATTAGCAGGAAGGTTCATCTATCCTGACATTTATTTGCCAAGGAGCTTAGGCCAGTGATCATGCCCCGGGAAAGACCTGGGTCCCCCCACTGGATATTAAATCCAGCCCATCTTACAGATACCATGTTATATTAAAATATTGTTAAGATATTTTGTCAGCATAACATTTTAGCCATTGCACCTGCAAGAAGGGTTGGATTTCCCCACAGCTCTCAATGGCTTTGAGAGGCCTCTTCTGACTGTTTGGGGTACCACGAAGGCAGACGAGACAAAGCACCAGGCATGGAAGGAACTGTCTCCTTCCCACTGACATTGACTCCCTAGTTATTTGTAGCACTTTATGGAAAGTGGAAGGCGTGCCAGAAGGAATCCATTTCCCCCCTTGGAATGCAGCAGTTGTCCCTTAGTGTAAGAAGATCCCCAATGGCCTGAGCCAAGAAAGTGCTGACAAAAGTGAAAATCTAAAGGGCAGAGAGAAGCAATGAATTTGTTGCCTTAACAAGCTCCCTGCCAGCTCACCCCCCCACTCCCTTCCCCCAAAGAAGCTATTCTTTATAAAGTCATGCAAATTGTTGATCTCATTGCTCAGGACACTTTGGTAGACACTCTCATTTTCCTACTCTGCTGCTACCCACCATCTTTTTAAACAGCCCTCCTATCTTTTATTGCAATGGGCTAACTGG
Source organism: Gambelia wislizenii (assembly GCA_030847615.1). Lineage (NCBI taxonomy): Eukaryota > Metazoa > Chordata > Lepidosauria > Squamata > Crotaphytidae > Gambelia > Gambelia wislizenii. The sequence goes on along the minus strand of JAUMIR010000002.1, from coordinate 189,342,677 downwards.
TGCCAGAAGGTAAGAGGATGGCGTAATGATGTTCATTCCAAAGGAAAGCAATATGCCAGAAATGTCACACCTGGGGCTTTTTGAACCACCACATTCTGCCATCCTGTAGGGTGTTTCTTTTCCTATTCCATCAGCTAAAGGAATGGGAGAGTTTCACGCTCTCACTACAAAGAGAAGAATTAATCTCCTCATTTTAACATTGTCCTTTGGAAGTCTTGACCACAGCCATCAATGACACTGATCCCTGGAAGGATGATTCATGTATTTCTGGATGAAAGCCCTCATCCAAACCTTAAAGCCCTGAAAGGGTGGTTTTTGAAACAAACCACCATGTACCCAGCTCTATGCATTTTTGCCTGTACATGAACAGCAGATAACACTGTCTCTAGCATCTTGTAGAGGACACCAGGTACTCTACTCAGCTAGGAAGCTGGAACATGCTGAAATCGCCTCCCTGAGTTCCACTTGCTTTCTAGGTTAACTATCTTAAACAGAGTGGATCAATGGTCTACTATTCAAGAGCCACCAAAAGTTTAAAAACAAAAATGGGGTAGGCAAAAAATATTTGTGTCAGTATTTCAGCCCCCTTTAATTATTATAGTCTGTCATCAGAGAAATCCTGAAAAAAATCATTTTCATCCACCCTATTGTTCTTTATTCTTGGTTGACTACTAAGGCTCCAGTTTTGTTCAAACCGTGTCCAATTGCACACTTAAAAAATTAACACTGTATTTCTATATGCTGTCAAGGTACTCACCTAATTGCTACTCATGGTCCAGTCAACATCCTTCATACAGTCCTTCTTCTCACAACCTACTTAGTCTCTATTTAGCAGCCACCCAGATCCATCTTACATTGATACTGGTTGAATTCTTGCTTGTTACTGCATGTCCTTCTGTTTGGCTTGTGCTCCTGAATCCTTTAAGACAAGAAGCAGTGGAAAGCATCTAGATTTTAATTTTTGTGTGTGCAAGATTTAGGTATAACAAGCGCCTAACGTCCTGCTTTGCAACAGCTGCAGAGCTGTTTGGGCTAGAAGTCAACCTGAAGAAAACAGAAGTTCTTTACCAGCCTGCACCACAGGACGAACACCACCATCCCCACATTGCCGTCGGCAAATCTGTGCTCAAGTCCGTTCAGCAGTTCACCTACCTGGGAAGCATCATCTCCTCAGATGCCAAGATTGACAAAGAGATCGATCACAGATTAGCAAAGGCATATAGTGCATTTGGAAGACTTCATAAAAGAGTCTGGAGCAATAAACACCTGAGGCAAAGCACAAAAATCAGTGTGTATAGAGCCATTGTATTGTCTATCCTCCTTTATGGATCTGAAACATGGGTCACCTATCGCCACCACCTACGACTCCTCGAGCGCTTTCATCAGCGCTGTATACGCACAATCCTAAATATACACTGGACTGACTATGTGACAAATGTTGCTGTCCTTGAGCAAGCAGGGATCACCAGCATTGAGGCCACGATATTGAGGATGCAGCTGTGCTGGGCAGGGCACGTTTCTAGGATGGAGGACCATCGCCTCCCAAAAATACTACTCTATGGTGAACTCGCCACGGGTCAGCGTAAGAGGGGCGCTCCAAAAAAGCGATACAAAGACTCCCTGAAACAACATCTCAGGCTCGGCCAAATTGATCACCAACAGTGGTCCGCCATGGCCTCACATCGGGAGGCATGGAGACGCAGTATCCACAATGCTGCAGCCTTATTTGAGAACTCACGACGAACAAGTCTTGAAGAGAAACGACAACGCAGAAAGAATCACAACCCAAAAACATCACCCAAGGAGACCTTCTGCTGTGCTTTTTGCAACCGGACTTGTTTATCTCGGATTGGCCTTTTTAGTCATCAGCGCGCTTGCAGAAAGCGCGGGATGAGTCCTTCCTGAATCTTCGTTTGCGAAGAAAAGCCAGAGAGAGAGATAACAATCTTCTGCATACATCAGTCAGATATTTTATTCCAGCTAAAGGATTTGCTAGAAAAGGATGTAACTTGGTTATATATTTGTGCCACTCTACTGAGACAGCTTTTTTTCCTCCATTATTGACAATGTCTATACCTTCACACTGTGATGAGGACCTTGTGCCTTATCTTAGTATTGGCCAGGATCATCTCTTTGTCATGCATATGTTGATCTTTCTCTAACTGGACCTGACCAAGTCTTTCAAAGTCCCAGGCCTATGCAGATGAGGCAGGATGGCCAAAAACAATTGCTCGGTGAATGCACACGTCATTTTCAGTGGATCAAATAAATAATGCAGTCATATGCGCTGGGCAGGGCACGTTTCTAGGATGGAGGACCATCGCCTCCCAAAAATACTACTCTACGGTGAACTCGCCACGGGTCAGCGTAAGAGGAGCGCTCCAAAAAAGCGATACAAAGACTCCCTGAAACAACATCTCAGGCTTGGCCAAATTGATCACCAACAGTGGTCTGCCCTGGCCTCACATCGGGAGGCATGGAGACGCAGTATCCACAATGCTGCAGCCTTATTTGAGAACTCACGACAAACAAGTCTTGAAGAGAAACGACAACGCAGAAAGAATCACAACCCAAAAACATCACCCAAGGAGACCTTCTGCTGTGCTTTTTGCAACCGGACTTGTCTATCTTGGATTGGCCTTTTTAGTCATCAGCGCGCTTGCAGAAAGCGCGGGATGAGTCCTTCCTGAATCTTCGTTTGCGAAGAAAAGCCAGAGAGATTTTAAAAATACATTGAGTTCTGGCTATTTTTGCTTCTGACTACTGCCTCATAAGATAAATGAGGTAAGAATGATAAGGCCCTTTGCCTAATGGAAGAAAGCCACTTACTACACTATTAAATCACTGCAGTTAACACTGTTGCAATATGAATTTAGATTCATGATAAAAGACAAAGTTCAAGTATACAGTCACTGAAATTGTATTGAGCAATATTTTGCTGCTTTTCTTTAAACAAGGATTTTCATCTTATTGTTCTGACTTGGAATGAAATTTGCAAAACACTCAAAACATTTATGTGCCATACTAGAAAATGCTTACTCATAGAGGTCCCTCTGGTTTCTGCATTATTTGCCATTTGGTAACAAGAAAAAGGAGCCAGCATGGTGCAGTGGGTTTGAGTGCTAGGCTAGGACTCTAGGAGACCAGGGTTCGAATCCTCATTCCATTGTGAAAACCCACTGGGTGCCCATGGGCAAATCACACTCTCTCAGCCTCCATGGAAGGCAAGGACAAATATCTTCTGAACAAACTCTGCCAAGAAAATCCTGTGTTAGGTTTGCCTTAAGGTCACCGTAAGCTGGAAATGACTTGAAGGCACATATCAACAAAAATACTTTTGGGAAAGGTGTTATCTGGCAGTTTGTTAATGTGTGATTTTCAGCTGTTCTGTAGATCATGTTGCCTGCTAGTCTAATATACTTTATGTACTCATGAGTTGTGTTGTCTCATTGTTCTTAATAATTTCATTGTACTCTGCTCTGGGAGATATAAGTAAAGGATATGGCTACAACACATTTTTTTTTTTTTAGTAAGAAGGGTTTTTGAATCTTCAACTGCTACAAAAGGAGGCTGCAGAGGAAGCATGTCACAAGTATGGCAATCCTCATGGGCAGTGATGGGCAACCTTTTGAGCTTGGTGTATCAAACTTCACCAAAAAACTGAGCATAACTTGGGTGGTGTGTCACTTTGAGGAAAAACATTATTTCGCTATATTTATTGTTTAAATAACATAAATGTATACAGTTGCCCCTCCACATTAGCAGCTTTCACTCTCTCGCGGTTTTGATTATTTGCAGTTTGCGCAGCAAGCACCCCATTTGAATCAGCTTCTCTCCCTCCCACTCAAGGGAGAGGAGCTGATTTAAACAAAAAAGCCCAGCCATCAACTCCCCACTCACCTGGGGCTTGGCTCCATTGGAGAGGGGAGAGCCAAGCCCCAGGAGAGCTGGGAGTTGGCAGGAAAGGCGCTTTTTAGGGGGGGCGCCCTTCCCAAAGCCGCTATTGAGCTTTCTAAGCCTTGTCGTGGCTTTGGGAGGGTGGGGTGGCTGAAAAGCCTCTACACTGCACTCCCTCCACCCCTCCCAACCTTCTCAAAGGGGCTATATGGGGCTCTCAATCCCTAGAGCCCCTTCGGGAAGCCCAGGGAGAGGCCGTCCAGACTCCCTCCCGCTCTCCCATTGCCTTCTCCGGCCTTCCTGAGGCGGCTCTGGGGTTTCAAAGCCCTGGAGCCCCCTCAGGAAGGCCGGGAAGCGGCTGGGCAGACTCCCTCCCACCACCTTCTCTGGCCTTCCCGAGGTGGCTCTGGGGCTTCGAAGCCTTGGAGCACCCTCGGGAAGGCCGGGGAGAAGTCGGGCAGAGTCCCTCCATCCCTCCTGCTGCCTTCCCCAGCCTCCCTGAGGCGGCTCCAGGGCTTTGAAGCCTCGGAGCATCCTCGGGAAGGCCGGGGAGAGGCTGGGCAGACTCCTGCCCACCCACCGCCTTACCCGGCCTTCCTTAGGCGACTTCTGCAAAGCATGGCAGGCCTCAGGGGGATGCTCCGAGGCTCCACCCCCACCTCCCTAAAGTGACGATCTGGGCTTCATAGCCCCGCCCACCATTTTCCTCCACCCTTTCACCCTCCCTAAAGTGGCAACTGAGAGCCACTTTAGGGAGGGTGGTGAGGTTGCGGGTGGGGTGGAGGAGGCCTATGGCCACGTGTCAGCCCAAATGGCTACGCGTGTCAGTGCTGACACGCGTGTCATAGGTTCGCCATCACTGCCATGGGGTTAAACTTTGCATGTGGATATCATAGCAGTTAACCTACTATGGCATGTACAATTTAGGAGCAGTTTAGTAGTCAAGGTAAGCCTCAAGTTGGCAGAAAGTTTCATGAGGCTGAAAAGGAAATCAGCATGATATTGGGACTTCAGCCTTCTACTACACAGTAAAATGACTCAATATGTCTTCAGATGATTGGTGTAGCACACTACCTAAAATTATCTCTAGATTGATTAATACAAAAATGTGTCATTTTCATCGAACATTGGAGTAACAGCTGAATTTTGTATTTTCAGAAATGTGACCAATTATTATTGCCTTGTTTCATCCCAGCAACCATTGGAAGAGCCTCAGGTACTGCCGAAAACCATCTCACTATCTGGCAGGGTAGGAATGGGGAATCTCAAACATGCTGGTCAAATTAACTCATGTAGTACACCACCAAAACTTCCCTCTTCCCCAAGCATTCTTTCAACCCATTCCTCAATCATGGCTGGAGAAAGTTCACATGTAGGTAAGCCCACTCCCCGACTAAAGTGGTGGCCCCTAACCCCTGCAAATGTGGAGGGCCAACTGTACAGCGCTCCAGCCAAGTGCTTTGACAGGATAAGGTGATGGCATGCTGCCCACACCAAGAGGTTCCCTACCTAATCTGAATGTCTGCAGCCTCTTTCAGTGTTCCATTGCAACGTCATAATGAGGTGCAGACCCCATGGATTCAGCGCCAACCACTTTCCCTCTCACTCCCCCTCCTCTGATTAGTCTTTTGTCTGCTGCAGAGTTCCAAACCACTCAAAGCATTGAACAATATTTTCTAATTTTGTATCAGCATACTAAAGGTACTACCTTAATACAGATTTTCAAATCTCTTCTAAAAAGATTTTTGTTTCTCATGTCTTCTATCCAAGTTTTCTCTGCTAAGTATCGTTTTAGAAGAAGTGTGTCTTTCTAAAGAAACTCCACTGTAGATTTATTTTATTTGGCATTTCATCGAGATACATCTAAACAATACACAAATCTGTAGATTGTTTATTAAGTATTTTTTTTAAATTGGAACTATTCCTGTAACTTTTAAACAAACCTTTGTTTCTTGCCACTGTCTCTTTTTTGTCCGTTTTAGCTCACTTTTGAAAAGGGTCCATTCAGCGAAAGGAATACCAACAAAAGAGCTTTATTTTCATTCAGGACCTACTTCTCACTTCTATTCCCTGAGATAGAAGTGCAAACCCCTCTGTTGTAATGTCGCCCAAGGAAATAGATTGCAACAGCCTCACAGGTCAAAGTTCCAGCAACTGGTAAGACCTGACCCCTTGAATCATGGCCCCATGTTCTCAGAATAAAAGAACCTGAAGTAAGCTGGGGGAAAAATCTTCATGGAGTGGCTGGGAAAAGAATAATATGCATTCCAAGGGCTCTGCTGACACACACTCAAACATGTTAAAGATATAACTGCCTACAAAATGCAGAAGAAGGATCATGCCTCTAAAATGTTATTATTTTGGGCCAAGGAATGTTTAAATGATACATAGGCTTTGAAAGATGTAGCATTATTCATGAAATGCAAGGCATTTTCACAGACTCTTTAGCATGTGTACATATATTCTAAAACTTTGGGCTCATCTACATGGGCCAGAATACACCAGCTGCCCATCAGTGTATCCTGCCCATAGATCAGGCCCATTCCTGCCCCATTAGTGGCATGAAACAGAAGTCCAGACAGCCCATTGCTGTAGTCACCACCGCCCATGTCCCAGCCTCCGGATTCAAGAAGCTGGCCCACGACATGTGAGCAAGGCCCCCTGCACGTGACCAGGCTGGGCCTGCTTCCTGCAGGACAACAGCAGCTGCAGTGACAGGCCAGCATGCTGGAGTGGGCTCCTGTGGTCACGCAGGGCCCGGTCCTTTTTTGCTTGCTGGAGTGTTTTTTTCAAGGTATTATTTTAAAACAGGGTAATGGGCTTTACCCCCATCTTAGCCCTGTGGGTCATGAGGACTGTCTAGGGACAAAACAAGACAAAAGCCCTGTGTCATCTGGAATGCAGGGCTCAAAGTCAAGGCCCAAGTGGGAGAACAGCCTGTGTAGACAAGCCCAAAACCAAGGTATCGCTTTGTCTTATCTGAATGTACACAGAGATTGAGAGATAGAGACAGAAAAGAGTTGCCTTTTCACAGAGCAATCCTTAACAGCTGAGAATGAAAGATAAATTCTACCAAAGTCCCCAAAGCATTTGGTACATACTGACCCAAGGAAATTCCTGGTGGACACTTGGAAAAAAAGGCAAAGTCTCTTTTAATCTATCTGGCATCTTAGAAGCAAAGAAGATATTTCAGTTCCAAAGGAAGCTTCTTACATTACAGTGTCTCTTGATGAAAAAAAATTCTTTCAAGGCACATTCCAAAGGAACCAGTCCTTCCCACAGGTGGCTCAAAACAGAACAAATCCATGAAAGTTTAAACATGCAGTGAAGTTGAATGTGGGAGGTACTTAGCAGTCTTCCACCCATTTATGTCAGCAGATGCATTTTTTGACCCGATAAATAAAAATTTAATAATAACAGAATGTGTATTTTCATTATGGCCTTTTTCTCACAGCAAAAACTATGCACACCTTGGGCTTGTCTACACCACTGAAAAACACCACTTACCTCAGATCTGGTGCTGAAAATCCAGGTAATGTATGGCTACTTCCGAGGATCCAGAATTTTTTGGCCCTAACTCGACTTTGCCCTGCACTAAGCAAAGCCAGGGAAAGTCTGTTTTGCAGAAACCCCAGAGAACCTTTGGGTTCCGCTGGAGTGTGGATATCTGGATCTGGTTCAATTCAGTAGATTCAGTTGTCCACATGCCAAAAGCGGCACCATCCCCCTTCTCTGTGTTGAGCAGTGCAGGGAAAGGGGATGGCTTGCCTTTGGAGCCGCTGCTGCCACCTTCTCATAAGCAGAAACTCCACGCTGAGGGTCAGAATGGGGGTGACCCTCCTTGTTGATCTCATGTCTGGGTGCCTTGTTCTGACCTCAGCAGAGTTGACCGGCCAGGATCTCACAGGGAGCTGCTTGGCTGGCAAGGCGGAGCAGCACCAGGGGGATGGACCAGTGGGGCCAATGCAGTGCCACCCTGGCTGGCCTGTGTGGACAATGACATGCTGTCGCACCAGATTCAGCAGGGTGTGTGTGGCTGCCATCGTGGTTGATCTGAATAATGTTCTGGGCTGGCCCTGGATTAAGCAGCCAGTGTAGACAAGCCTTTCTAAAAATCCTACATAAAGGGCCCCTTATTCATTCATGTTAGTGCACTGATTGGAAGGTAAATAGCATTGTGGCAGAGTATTTTTGTCAGTGACAGACTGAACTTATATGGCATCTGGTAGCAGTGCTCATCCATGTGCCCTGCATCCACTGATTTTGTCTTGGTGAATGAGAAGTACAAAAAGCATCAAAGACAGGCACGTTCTTTTAAGGGCTACATTCGCTTTAACTAATGAGAGATTTCAAGAAAACAACATAGACTCCAGGTTTTTCACACTTTATTTCATTGTCAGTACAATGAATGTGATTTTACCTGATCAACAATCCCTCTATATAAAGATTTAGTTACCACATGGCCATGTTAACTTAGTGCCCCACAGTTATGTCATAAGCCAAGAACAGGGAAACTATAGCCCTCTACATGATGTTGAACTACAACCCCTATCATTCCCAACCAGTACCCATATTGGCTAGAGGTGATGGGAATTGGTTTCCCACATGTGGAAGCAGTGGCGGGTTTGCTATTCCTGCCATAAGCTAGACTAGCCATTTCCAAATAATAATAATAATTTTAAAAAATCAGGAGTTTTTATGGCTGTCAGAAAATGTCACCTTGGAAATGATGCTGATACCATGGGGGCTAGCAAAAATCATTAAGATTTCAGGCAAGGCTAGTCCCATGAAAGGCATCATGACTCCTGCTCACTTCAGTACCCAAATCAATATATAGTCCTTTAGTATTACAAGAAATCACAATTCAAGTGTGGAAAAGAATTCTAAGGCTTCTGTGATCAACACTCAGAAGTGATTGCCTTCTCCTCAGAGGCTACCTCTGTGTTGTATCCAAAGGCCTTTAACAAACCAAGTCAGAGTTGAGGCACGTTCTGAGAAAAGTATTTGGTCACATATTTTTGTAGAATGACATCCTGTTCTTTATTTAATCCATTTTGAGTCTTAGGATGTAGATACAGCCTTGGCTAGAAATTCAAGGACATAAGGAAGGTGCCAAGAGATACTACTTGCACAACATTTGATCCAACCGATCTGATCTCCATGGTACATCCCCATCATGTATGCCCACTTGACTGGCAGCATGCTTGGCATCCAGTAGGAAATCTTCCCTTCCCTAGCTCTGTTTAAACTGTCTCATGTGTCCAGCGATTGAAGCAGCAATCTCAGAATGCTTCTTATTTTGGCCATAATAATCAACAAATTTTCCATCAGGCCCAACAAGGTACATGATGATTGTGTGATCCACCTGCAAAAAACATAAGTTAAATTGGGGATGAGAACTGGGGTGGGGGGAGAGCAAGTTCCACTTATAGCAGTAATTCTACCAGTTCATTAAACTGCCACATCAGCTACAGATTTCTTCATAAAAATGAGTTCAGCCTAGAAAAGCCACAGGCACCGTGGCTCCCTACCAGAACGTGAGGATATAACAAAAAACTGAACACTACAAAACACTGCATAAGGAAACAGCAAAGGCAGCCAAATCCTGCAAAAAATCAACACATCAGAAGCTCTTTCAGAAGCCACTGCACTGAGTACAGATGGGTTCTTATGGAAGCAACCTCTCTCAAAAATGTAAAGGCAGACTAGTGATTACCAAGTATGCTGGAGGCCAAATCTGAAGTTTCACAGGTTGGCATGCCACATATGAAAAACAAAATCCCTTCTGGCACTGATCTACTTTCCTGCTATTTCATCCGTTCTGAGGAAATGCCCACCAAAGCATTTTTGTGCCCCTCCATGATCCCAGAGGATCCCTGTGGCACAGAAATAGCCAATATAGTGAGTCCATGGTATCCATGGGGCAATGGTTCCAGGACCCCCTGCAGATACAAAAAACCCACATATGCTCAAGTCCCTATTAAAAATGATGCAGGGCAGCAGTGGAGACTACAGAAAGCTCTGGCAGCCAGGTATGCTGCCAGGCACACATTCGTCAAGCTGCCCCCTGCGAGCACGCCAGCCATCCACTTCTGCAGGGTTCCTTTGTAATATAGAAGCAGGCAGCTGACCAGTTCCCTGGATGTGGGGGAGCCCGAAGAACATGCAGCTTGCTGTGCGTCTGGTGGCACGCCTGGTGGCCAGGGCTTGCTGCTGCCCTACGCCATTTTTAATAGGGACTTATAAGTCTCACCTTCCATTTGCAGTCTCTGCAAGCCTCACCTCACATTTGCACTCTGCAAACCAAAGGTGAGGCTTAGAAGTCCCTGTTAAAAATGGCATAGGGAAGCAACAGATGCAGCAGCAAGCCTGGCCAGCCTCCCGCTTCTACCTTGCAAAGGAACCTGACTGCCGCAAAGACAGAAGTGGATGCTCCCCACTACAAGTTCAAATGTATTGTGCACATCTGAATCTGCAATGGGTTGAATCTGCAGGTTGTGAGATACAGCGGGCCCACTGTACCACCCTCAAACCTCAGAGGGAGTATGTTTTCTTACATTTCCACCCCCCCCATCTTTTTAACTTTATCTGGGCTTTTTTCTCTCATATAGGACAAGATCCTTCAGTCACTTCCTCTCTGGAAATAAATCATGGCACAAGGAGGTACCCAGAAAAAAAGCCCACATAGGATGAAACGGGTCAGGAGATTGCTAAAATGCCTCAAAGTACAGCAAAATGACAAAGTCTCGGGGTGGGGACTCTACTGACCATGTGCTAACAAAATATTCAGCGCTCCAATTCTTTGAGGGTGTATGGAGGTGCAAATGAGGAATGTGGCCCCTAAACTCTGGCAACCCCAACCTCAGACTGGCCTTTGCTCCAACTTTTACTAAAGACTGGTTGAGAACAGAGCTTTTTTTTTGTCAGTCTAGCTATCCTGAGGATGCTATGGGGGAACTTGATCCCTTACACTCAAAGTCTGTAGCCATGTATTGGAATCCCTCTTGGAAACAGCATGACTTTTGATCCTCCTCTTTCTTGCAAAACAGAGTTAGAAAAGATGGACTCCTCCTGACCATCATGAGGTAGAAATTAAAGAGAAGTAGATCTACTTCTCTATTTGTGCAGCACAATTAGATTAAAAAGGAGGAAGACAATTGATCTGAATTATTTTGGGAAACCAGGACAGGCGGTGGGAGGAAGAGTACCAACACCCTTCAGAAATTACTTTTTATAAACACTGATTATAAGTTATCATTCATGTGATGTTGGTTTCCTGACATTGTCAGTTTCTTGGAAACCAGCATGATAGCCACTCTGCAATGGCTAGATTATAAGGCACATTCATTCATTTAACGCCTTTCTCCCATCATGGGACCCAATGCTGCTTACAACAAGGCTTAACTAAGATAATGCTAAGAAACCTGATAAGTCAAAATGTAATTAAACAAATTATCCCATTAAAATATTAACATTTTAAAACATTACAACATTACACTTTTAAAAAGTGTAAAATCATTTAGAAACATAATAATAGTTAAAAATAGAGTGCATCCCCCCCCCAAAAAAAATCTCCCTGCATCTAATTAATCATTAAATGCCTACTTGAATAAAAAGGTCTTTGCCTGCCACCAAAACGAGCGGTACCATATTACGTATGTGCTACTTGAAAAGGCACAGACTATGCCATCTGCTATCTGGCTCCCTCTTCTGGCTAAACTGTCTCAACACTTGCCAGTTTTAATAAACTATGTAATTAACAACACCCACTATACAGCTCATAGTAGACAGATTAGTAAGGAAGATAGGCTGGTGATAAAAGACTGCATGTCTGAGCTTTTCAGATGGCAATGTGATCCTATCAAGACAAGCTAATATGGAAAAGGAAACCCAGGCCCTTCATCTTAAGCACCATCTCCTCCAACACCAAGAATAACATCTTCAGGCTCACTGCTGCCTTTCAAGTTATCTTCCAGACCATTCTCTTCTTTGGGCTCAACTTAAAACAGGCATTTCTCAGCAACTACTTCCTTGTACACACAATGGGAAACCCTGAAACTATAGGATCCCACCAGATGTCAAAATATTTCATCTTCAAAAGGGAATCTTTCCGTTATGGAGAAGCCATTATATACACCGTCCTCCTCCAACAGCTTCTGTGTCCACAACTGTCTAATAGCTTTGGTGCCCTTCTTCCTCTTGATCTACTTTTCTAAACTTATTTAGAAATGTCACTTAATGACAGCTCAACTCCTCTCTACTCCCTAGATCTCCTGTGACTCTTGACAACATTTTTACATTTTTTCCTTCAACAGTTTTACATGAAACACACTTCACCCACTTTAACTAAATGTTTAAAACTTTTATTCAGGACAGATTTGCTTTCATAAAGCCCTCTCCAGCCATATCAGCCTCTGGGTTAATTGGGGAAATTACATTTGGAAACCATACTCACAATATAATCATTATCTTCATCTTTGGGGCCAGAACTGTAATAGACACGATAGGCTCGAGCCACCTGATCAATCTGGTCTTTTGTACCCGTCAATCCAATCAGCTTGGGTGAAAACTCTTGGAATAAAAACAGAGCCCATCAGTTCAGACTGCATTAGGGACTCATGAAAGGCCCTTCCAGTGCTGCAAGAGCCATTCCAGTCAGGGTTGCAAGGACAAGGGCATCAATACAGTTGCCACATTAAGAGAAAAAGCTAGCATTACCTTTGACATATCTAGCAATGGCTTCTTTATTATCTCTCTCTGGATCAATGGTGATGAAGAGTGGAGTGATGTCGGGCAAAGACTGGATCGCATCTGTCATCACAAAGCATGATTATTAATATCCCAGTAACCAGACCTAAGACCATTTTCCAGCTTAGTGTTAAACCCCATAAATAATCTAGAGCAGCCTTTTGCAGGGTTTCCAGTTGCTGGGATATAACTCTATCATCCCAGGCAGCTGACCATACAGGAGTTGTGGTTGTAGTCCAACAGCATCTGGACAGCCAAGTTTTTTTTTTTTGGGGGGGGGGAAGCTGTCATAGAGAATGCTACCTTGATTCAGTCATATGAAAGATGATGTTCTTATGGGCAGCAATGTGGATTTTCCGGAAATAGCAGAACTGGAATTTTTTCCATTGCTCCAAATGATGTCACTTGATTCAGCATGTTGAAACATTATATTCAGGCACATTCAAAGTTTTGTGGAAATTTTATTGGAATATTTGTAAAAATGTAAAGAGAACAGCATATACTTCCTTTATATTTAAGAGAAAATAGCTATACTTGAAAGAACATTATTTTTTAGGACACATACCTAAGGAAAGTTGTATCTGATACATCTTATCAGATTTTTAATTTTCTTTTGCTAGGGTATGACTAGTACCTTAACCCTCACTCACTCATCCACTTATCAGTTCCAGACAAAAAAACTGATGAAGTACAACTAGTTGCACTAAGGATTTTATTTTATTGCACTAAGGATTTTATTCCATTAAATATAGCCTCAGAAAATTTTCTAACAGAAAATGTTCCACCCCACATCTCTGTTTATAGGATGCTTTTCAGAGGTGCAACAATGCATCACTTTTCCCCCCTAAGCATTGCCACACTATCAGTTGTAAAGCATGCTCTGGTTTTAATATAGCTGTAACTGATAACACATGGTCCATTCTGGAATGACAGCACCTCAAGCTGAACATCTGAAGCATATATAATAAATGTACTCTTCTTTATCATCTAGTAAGATTTGACACACAAGGTCAAGACTTGAACCAGGGTGCAGCTGCATTCTAGGCATTATAACCTTTTTTTTGGCAGCAAGGAAGAAAATGGATGCAGCAAGATTATCATGGTTTTTTTGCTTTAGAGACAATTAAAATTTAATGTATGCTGCTCTAACATCTTTGGAAGTAGGGAGGTACAGAAGTATTTTAACAAATACATAAAATAAATCATCATAATCATTTATATCCTGCCTTTATCTCAATAATGAGACTATAGGGAACTAACAACATATTTAAAAACAATACAGATTAAAAATATATGAAAGCTTCTATAAATGTATAGATATAAACATTTAAAACCAATTAAACAGTTTATAAAATTACAAATATTAAACCATAAAATTCATTAAAAGACAACATACAAACCTGAAAAACAGCACTGCACAACATTAAAACCCCTCCCGAGTTTCTAAAAGCCTGATGGCATAAACATGTCTTAACTTGTTGATGGAAGGAGAGCAAGGACAAGGCCATTCTGGCCTCTCTAGGGAGGGCATTCCAAAGTCTTGGAGCAGCCACCAAGAAGGCCCTCTCACTTCTTCCCACCAGACAAGCCTGAGAAGGTAGTGGGACAAAGAGAAGTGCCTCTCCAGGAGATCTCAGGGTTCTAGTGTGCTCATAAAGAGAGATGTTTGAGTATGTGTGAGTCTTCAAGTCACATATCGACTTATGGCGACCCCATGCTCCTTCAAACAGCGTAGACCCAAGATGTATAGGGCTTTACAGGTCATCACCAGCACTTTGAATTGTGTCTGGAAATGGACCAGTGGAGGTGTTGCAACAAGGAGTTTTGTGCCCCCTGTAGCCAGCCCCAGTTAACAATCTAGATGCAGTTCTTTAGGCTAACTGAAATAGCTGAGCATTTTTCAAACGCAGTCCCACATAGAGCACATTATAGTAATCCAAATGGGAAGTAACCAAGTCATGTATTACTGTGGCCTGATCCAACTTCTTCAGGAATGGACACAGTTGGCACACTAGCTTTAACTCCACAAATCCTGATTACCAGTGAAATCAAGGCCACCAGCCTCAAGGATGAATCCAGGTGTATCCCTCAAACTGTGAACCTGCATTTTCAGGAGGGGTGTAACCCCGTCCAACATAAGCTGAACCCCTATTCCCAGATCTGTTTTTTCAACTGAACAGGAGCACCCCTGCCTTGTCTGGAATAAGCTTCAATTTGTTTGCCTTCATCCAGTCCCATTGCAATTGCCAGGCACCGGTTTAGTACAGGAACAGCTTTCTTGAAATTAGGTGGAAAGGCGTAACAGAGCTGAGTACCATCAGCATACTAGTGGCAGCTGACCCCGAAACTCCAGACAACCTTTCCCAGCAGTTACATGTATATGTTAAATAGCACAGAGAATAAAACAGAACCCTAAGGGACTCCACAGACCAATGGCCAAGGAGTTGAACAGGAATGCCCCAGCAGCAGCCTGTGAGAGTGTCCCTTCAGCAAAGAATTAAGGCACTGTAGAAAAGTACCTCCAAACTCCATTGCAGCAAGGTGACCCAGAAAGATACCATAGTTGATGGTATCAAAAGTCACTGAGAGGTCCAGCAGAACCAACAGGGACCCTAACCCTAACCCTGACTAGTTCTTGGCACAAGTCATTCACTAAGGTGACCAAAACTGTCTCCATCCTATAGCCACACCTGAAACCAGACTGAAATAGATCTAGATAGTCCACCTCATCCAGGAACCTCTGAAGCTGGGAAGCTACCACATGCTCTATTACCTTGGCCAAGAATGGGATGTTGGAGACTAGCTTATAATTATCCTGTATAATAAGATCCAGGGAAGATTTTTTTTTTCCAAAAGAGGCCTTACAACAGCCTCCTTCAAGCATGTTGGGATCCTGTGTAAAAGAGGCATTAATTACTCCTCTTATCCAGTTAGCCAATCCCCTTCTAGCCTGTTTATACGTCAGGAAAGGCAAGGATCTAGTACACATGTGGTGGTTCTCATTTCTCCAAGGATCCTGTCCACATCCTCAGGCTGCACAAATTGAAAAGTATCCATCAACACTGGACAAACAGGGGCCAAGGTTACATCCACTGGACGTGTATCAACTCTGGTGTCTTATATCAGAGTGAAGAAAAGGTAACACTTATGATAGAAAGGTGTACATATATTCTCACAATAAAAACAAAAACAAAAATAGAAAGTAAAATTATAGAAGGGCCCCATTTTGCAGACAGTCTAAATTAAGGTTCTAAACCTGAATGGTTGAAAGCTCTTGTCAAGTTAGCTGAAAGGGCCAGTTCATTTTTATGTCTCACATCAATCAATACAAGGTTTCTGAATCGCAGGTGTGGCAAATCAAGCTGAAGCCCATGACACTTAAATAACAACGGAACAGAACAAGGCAATGGAACAAACAAGATTACCTTGAAATCTACTTCTGTATGTTTAAACTGTCTACATTGACAACCCAACAATCTACCTATGACAACCCAAAAGCCCTACATCAGTTATTGAAATAATGTATTAAAACAGAGAAAAGTAGGATATAAATTAAATAGATAAATAAAAATAAGGAAGATGCTACTGGAGGCACAGCAAAATGAACGCACTGCCACTAGGGGGCAGCAAGAGCAGCAACCTTTTGCCAGGTTAAGATTTAATGCATTGTATGCATACCCAGGTTAGTTTCATTATTTTAAAAAGGCAAAACAGTCTGTATAGTACATGATTATCAATTCAACCCACTAAATAATAAAAATTTTGTGTTATTTCTTTCCATATCCAGCATAAATTTGTTCTTAATTTTACAGTTAACTGAAGCCTTGCCCTAGCCTATCTTTGATTAGTGTTTCTCATTATATTCCCAGTCACCTGCCTCTCCCCTTCTGACCCTAACACAAACTGAACATCTACTGTTCTCTTGTCTCTTTCTGGCTGGTCCACAGAGGTAGAATCTGCTTCTCTAAAATAGGCATGGAAACATCCCTTTCTTGCTTGAGGTCTCATCTCAGCCTACCCATTCTGCACAGCTTATTCCCTTAACCCTTTTTTCCAGCTGTAGTTAAATTTTTAAATACATGAGAAGGGCCTATAGTACCTTAAAGACTAACAAATATTATTTAAGTGTCCCCAATTCAATTTTTCTTGTTGTATTTTTTTCTGATTATAAGTTCCTGGGGAGCTGCGACTTCCTCATGTCACTTATGTAATTCCTTAGTAGAAGAGTGGAAATCATGTGGCCCTCCAGATATTATTGGACTGTAACTCTCAGCATTCCTCCTATCTAGCTATGCTGCCTAGGGCTGACAGGAATTGCAATCCAACAATATCTGGAAGGCTGCCTCGGCAGTAAGGCATCAAGCCAAACACAAACACATTATAAATAATAAGTCTTATTCTATCCCTTGCCATATAGACTCATGCAAGAAAAAGGCACTCAAAAGCAAAAGCAGGATCCAGTCCTATTGCAATTATTATTCTAGCAAACAGGCTCATAGCTAGATTCTTCTTCATAAACAGTTATTGCAGAACAATTCATGTTTCAGAAAGGCTCACTTACCAATTTCATCTACAGCTAGAATCATTTTCTCCAGTTCTTCTGGACAAATGTCAGGACAGTGTGTAAAACCAAAATAGATTAATACCCACTGCCCCAGATAGTCACGATCTGACTTGGGTTGGCCCTCATGATCAGTGAGTGAGAAATGGCCTCCCAACAATGGCTTTCCAATACTCCGTTTCCGCTCCTTCTCCAACACTGAAATAGCAGCACAATTGAAGATTATTCACCTTAGATAGAAGAATTCTAATAGAGCATTCATAGCAGCAACCACAAACTACTGCCTCCCTTCCTTTCCAATTCCTGTTCCACTTCAGATTCTACACTTCCTTAGGACAAAAAAACCCTGCACTGTTTCTGTTGCTGCATATTCTGGATAGCACCATGTACAGTGAAGATGCTCCATTAACTATAGCACCTGTTCTCAAGCTAGTGCCCCCAGATGTGTGGGACTATAAACCCAGAACCCCCAGCCAGTCTGACTAATGAGAATTGCATTAGGGAAAGTTTGGAGAACAGCCTAAGAAAGGCTGAACTATTCATAATGGCAATTCCTGGCATCTCTTGGAAAAAATTAAAAAAGACAAGAAATGGCAGAGCATGGCAGGAAGAAGCAGTATTACAAAATAAGAGGCCTGCAACCAAAGATCCCTGTTACGGAATCTCTGAAGAGTTGTAAGACTTGGTATCTATGCAAGCTGCACCAAAACATTTTAAATTCTAGGGAAAAACAATTCAGAACATCTCAAAATCCATAACAGATGCCTTCTGTGATTTCAATGGTATTTTTGCCCTCTCTGACTGCATCCTCACTTGAGAGCTTTAGCACACACTCCCAACCTCCCTTTTTGCTTTTCATTTGCTTGTCTCCTAGACAGCAGATAAGATGGCTGGTTTTCAGATGCACTTCAGAATGCTTAAGTGATCATTTTAGCAGTTTTAGTCACTCTCAAAATCTTTATCTGAGGATCATTATAATATGCAATTAAGTGCTCCAGATACAACTCAAAGAGGGACTTGAATATATAAGGACTTGATTAGATCAACTTTTTATAACAAGAAGCCGCATAAGAACTAAGGCAAGCATTTGATTATATACCTCCTAGCAGAATCAAAATGCTTCTAACCACATACAGTCCAACCCCCATATCCAAAGAACCAATATCCATGGTTTCAGATTTCTGCGGCTGAAAAAATAGGGACACATACCATAGACTCATGCTGAAAAATGCCTAGAAAGGTTCCTCTTTAGGCATCTTCTAGGTCCTCCAACACAACTGTATGGTACGTTTGTACCAGAAGACCTTTATTTTAATAGGGTTTGCTATTATCTGAAATTTCGGGTAAGTCCAGGAACCAGATCCCCGTGGATATGTGGTGATGGGGGGTCCAACTGTACTTGTAAAGCCCTCTATGACCATGTCAACCACACATGGAAATTTTTACTATTCTAGGAAGGAACACAATCAGTGCCTTCATAGCTGTGCAACAGGGAGTAATGAAACAAGAAGAGAAGCAATGGTGAGTGATACCAACTTTCTTCTTTTTCTTTTTTGAAGTATTTCATTGTGGCTAACAATCCTCCTCCAATTGCGCAGGTGATTGCCAGAGTCTTCCAAGTCACAGGCTACTGGGAAAGAGAAAGAGGAAATGGAAGTGCTTATGTAAATAAATAATTTGCTCACTGACCTAACTCAGCTTCATAAAATTCATTTTTCCACTGACTTCCTCCTCCTTCTCACAGACCTCATTTTTCAGAAGCAAAGGTTTAATCTTCCTTTATCTTCCATCCTCTCATTTCTCAGACTGAAATGCATCATAAACTTAAGCAAAGAACAAAGATTTCCAAACCAGGTACTAGGACACATAAAGGTAGGTGCCAAAATCTGGGAAAGGGGTTGAGGGGCATGTGCCCCCTTCTCTGTCCAGGGAGAAATTAGAAAGGTCACCTACATACTGATTTAGTCCACTTTACCAGTTCAGCTACTGGCCTAAACACCCTGAGGCACTAGATCTCATCTGATCTTGGAAGTTGAACAGGGTCAGTTCTGTTTGGTACTCTGATGCAGGATTGCCAAAGAAAACCAAGTACTGTGGACTCTATGTCAGAGAAAGGCAATGGCAAACTTGAAGGCACATACCCAGAAATCTGTTGAGACAAGGAATGGTAAGAACTGGGATTGAGTAATTGAGACAAACTCAGCCTTCACAGGACTTTGTCTGCCCTACACCACCCACTGCCAACTCAGGCTACAGGGGAGGCACATGACCAAACACCTACATTTTTTAACAATAAAGGACCACTATGGGGTAGCGATTGAAGTGTTAAGACTAGGACTCAAGAGACCAGGGTCTGAATCTTCACTCAGCCACAGAAACCCACTGGGTGACCTTGGGCAAGTCACCCTTTCTTTACCTCAGAGAATGGCAATGGCAAACCCCCTCTGAACAAATCTTGCCAAGAAGGCCCTATGACAGGGTCGCCATAAATTGGGGTCACCTCAGAGGTGTGTAACAACAACTTTTTAATAACAGTCGCATTTTTATCCTGTGAGGTAGGTCAGGATTAACAAGTAACTAGTCCACTGTCACTAAGGGAGTGACGAGAACCAGGCGGAGATTCTGGATCTCCCAAATACCAGCCTACCATTCCAACCCCTGGACCACTATGTCATGCGGGAGACAGCGTGTCACTTTAAAAGTACAGGAGGGCATCCACACTGGAGAAATAATCCAGGTCAGAAACTGGATTATTTGCATGACTCTTTCCTATGGAGTCCTGGGGTTTGTAGTTTGGCGAAGCACCAGTACTCTTGGGCACAGAAGGGTATAGACCCTGTAAAACTACAAATCCCAGGATTCCATAGGAAGGAGCCATGCAAATAATCCCGTTTCAAACTGGATTATTTGTGTAGTGTAACATATATAGATGCCGTCTTCTTCTTCAAGCTCTGCCCTAGCCCTTTGAAGCATCATGCTGAAGAAGATTGTAAATAAAGTTGGAGCAAGAACACAACCTTGCTTCATTCAATTAGTTATTAGAAAGGGCTCTGAAAGAGCATCACCATATCTGACTTGACTGTGCTGGCCCTCGTGTAGCAAGATAATCATTTTAAGGAATTTGGGGGGACATCCTAGTCTTTCCAGGATCTTCCACAGACCTTTTCTACTCACAATGTCGAAGGCTTTGGTGAAGTCGACAAATGTTACATAGAGACCCTTGTTCTGCTCTCTACATTTTTCTTGCAGTTGTCTAAGGGCAAATACCATGTCTGTAGTACTCCTATTGGCTCTGAAGTCACAATGGCTTTCAGGAAGAAGTTCTTCTGCAATGGCAGGAACTAATCTGTTCAGGACTATCCTTGCAAGGATTTTTCCAGCAATAGAGAGCAGTGTTATGCCTCAATAATTTGAGCAATCGGATTTTGCTCCTTTTTTCTTGTATAGGGTGATGATGACTGCATCTCGGAGATCTGATGGCAGGTCCCCTTTTCCCAGCAATTCCCCTTTTCAGTCATCACTGTGCTTGCAGAAAGCACGGGATGAGTCCTTCCTGAATCTTTGTTTGCGAAGAAAAACCAGAGATTTGTGTAGTGTGGACTCTCCCCAGAACTGACACTTTTCAGCCTTGCAGTAGCCAAGAGCTCAGAGTCTTACAGTGCTATTATTCCACTTTAACTGCTCTGGCTGCCTCCTGTGGAATTCTGGGAACTCTCTGGCTGAGAGTTGTAAATGCCCCTCCCTAACTGCAAATCCCAGGATTCCACAGGAGGCAGCCATAGCAAATAAAGTGGAATAATAGCACTACAACAGTGTAGTGTGATCATCTCCCTTGGACTACAACCCCCAAAATTCTTGTTCTGCTTGTATGGACTTTATCACACTACACTGTTATAGCACTATTATTCCACTTTAACTGCTCTGGCTTCCTCCTGTGGAATTCTGGGATGTATAGTTTGGTGAAGCCTAAGAGCTCTCTGGCTGAGAGTTCTACATGCCCCTCCCTAAACTGCAAATCCCAGGATTCCACAGGAGGCAGCCAGAGCAGTTAGAGCGGAATAATAGCGCTACACCCTCTCCCCACCAGATGACGGGCGTTGGCGGTGCCCCTCCTCCCGCCTGCAACCGCCAAGGCCAAGGCGAAGGGCCAAGGCTGCTCCTCGCCCGGGAAGCGCCTCTCCTTCCTTCCTTCCTTCTCTCCCTCCCGGGCGGGCTCACCCCAGGCTTGCGAGGGCCGCTCCGGGGAGCATCGCCCGAGGCCTGCGTGGCCAACCTCCGAGCAGGGCGACCCCAGCAGGGGCAGCGCAGCCAAGCGACTCCTCCTCGGCGCCGCCCTGCCGCCGCCATCAGCAGCCACCGCAGCCCAGCCGGGGACGCCATGGTGGCCGCCGCTGCCGCCGCCATCTTCCTCCAGGAGCCCATAGATATAGAAACGCATAGAATGAACGACGAGCTGAACTTCCGGAGAAAAGTCTGTGAAATGCGCACCTAACCCTTGACTGTCGCGCTTCCGATGGTGGAAAAGGGGACCCAGGACGAAGAACACAGAGCGGCCCCGCTTTATGCCCGTAACTTTACCCAGATAGGATAAAAGGCAGCAAACCCGTGAGGCCAGGGGCGATGGCTCACTCTATATTATTTCCTCTCTAGACTCATGGAAAGGAAGCACGGGATAGGGCGCTTTTCAGAAAGGAAATGACGACGCAGCCTGCCGGAAGTAGGCTCGCTCCTTTCTAATAGAGCTAGGAAATATAGAGCTTCGCCCAGGCAGCGCTTGTGGCCCGTTACAGTCGGGCCAGAGGACTGCTGTGAGGTGGTCCTGAAAGACTCTGGTCGGAAGCGTCCGTCCGGCGCAGGATTCAAATCTAAGATGCTCCCTGTCCTGAAAGTGCGGGGTTTCATCCGGGAGAGTGCCTACGCTGTCCGCAGCCTGTGAGGTAGGCCGGGCGGGGCTGGCCCACTCGGAAGGAAAGCGGCGGGGCTGTCGGAGGGAGTGTCCCGCCTTCCGCTCCGCCTCACCGCGTCCTTCCAGCCGGCTTTCATTCCGGAAGCCTGGGAGGCTGAGGTAAATCGGCGTCTTTTTGCTAACGGGTTTTGTCACGCTACACTCTTAGAGCGCTATGGTTCCGCTGTAAATGCTCTGGCTGCCTCCTGTGGAATCCTGGGATTTGCAGTTTAGGGAGGGGCATTTACAACTCTCAACCAGGGAGCTCTTAGGCTTCACCAAACTATAAATCCCAGAATCCCGCAGGAGGAAGCCAGAGCAGTTAAAGCGGAACCATAGCGCTCTAACAGGGTAGTGTGATAGGGTCTTGGTCTCTCCCACGGGATCAGAACGAAAAAAGGGCAACATCAGGCAGTAAGGAAGAGAGAACCTTCCGGCTGCCCTACCACTTTACTTCGGAGTGCGGTAGACTCTCTCTGTTTGCCAGGCAGCTATTAAGGTTCCTTAGACCAGCCTTTCTCAACCTTTTTACCCAGGTGGAACCCTTGAAACAATTTTCAGGTCTCCGGGAGCCCTTGCCTAAACTTTATTATATTTATAGCTTTTTAAAAAATGTTTATTTTTTTTCCCAATCTCAATATTTGGCAGAACCCCCTGGCAACCTCTTATGGAACCCTAAGGCTACAGGGAACCCTGGTTGAGAGACCCTGAGTCAGACTGACCGGGCCTTTAAAACTATAGCCTTAGAATCATAGAGTTGGAAGAGACCACGAGGGCCATCCAGTCCAACCCCCTGCCATGCAGGAATACACAATCAAAGCATCCCTGACAGATGGCCATCCAGCCTCTGTTTAAAGACCTCAAAGGAAGGAGACCCCACCACACTCCGAGGGAGTGTGTTCCACTAAGGAACAGCTCTTACTGTCAAAAAGTTCCTCCTAATGTTGAGGTGGAAGCTCTGTTCCTGTACAGTTGTCCCTCTGTATTCATTGGTTTGGTATCCATGGCTTTAAGTATTCACGGCTTGAAAATGTTCTTTTAAAAATCATCCCAAAAGCAAACCTTGACTTTGCCATCTTATATAAGGGACACCATTTCTTTTTTGGTTTTGTTTTTTGTTTTTTTGCTATGCCATTGCATATAATGGGACTAAAGTATTCACAGGTATTCACAGGGGATCCTAGAACCAAACCCCAGTGAACATGAAGGGACAACTGTTTGAATCTGTGTCCTAGACTCTGGAGCAGCAGAAAACAAGCTTGCTCCATCCTTAGTGTGACATCCTTTCAGAGGTTTAAACATGGCTATCATATCCCCACTTAACCTTCTCTTCCCCAAGCTAAACATACCCAGCTCCCTAAGCTACTCCTCATAGGGCATGGCTTCCAGACCTTTCACTATTTTGATCATCCTCCTCTGGACACATTCCAGCTCTGGTCTATAGCCTTCTGGAATTATGGTGCCCAGAACTGGACACAGTATTCAAGGTGAGGTCTTGCAGGCTTGGGACTTTATAACCCAGTGGTTCTTAACCTTTTCTTTATCAGGGACCCCCTTTAAATGTCTTTTGTCCCCATGGACCCCCAAGACTTAACTCAAGATTTAAAATAACAGCAACAACAATAATAATAACAATAATAATGCCTGATAATAATCATAATACAATTACACCATCCATTAAACCTTCCTTCAGAGGCCCTGGAGGGGGAGGGAAGACTTTTCTCCTGCTTCTTCCTGCAAGTTTGTGGCTGGAGCGGATTGAATGGCAATGTGCAGGGCCAGCCAGCCAGCCTTTGCCTTGGCTCCTGTCACGTGGGATGAGCAGCCTTCAAGCCTTCACAAACCCCTTGTGAGGACATCATGAACCCCTGGGGATCCACAGAGCAACCGTAACCAACTGTGTTACAGCTGAAAGAGGTACAGTACTTACACCTCTATCTTTGTGAGAAAGACCTTTAAAAACTCTTTAAAATTTCATTCTGCTCTCTATAAAGCATGCTGTAAGATCATCTAGAAATGTTTTAAACTGCTGCTGGCACATAAATACTGGAATATTTATGTTCCTGGACAATACTAAATCACTAGACCAAAAAGGATCTATGCAACTACTGGGCTTTTTTAAATAGCTGGCCATTTTTAGACTTGTTGGGAAAGAAGTGACAGCTACCCACAAGAACAGTGCAGAGAACAGGATCTTAGCCAGTTTGTGACTAGGCATCCCCCAAGCTAAAGGCAGCAGGAAAGACCAGAGTCTGAACACTTTCTGTCTCAGGCCTGAAGTGTGATGGTTTTAAAATCAGTTTTTAATAGACTTTAATTCAGGTCTTCTTTAACATGGAAAATATGTTTAAGCAGTTTTAAATAATGCTCATACAAGGGATGATGATAAGAAACTGGCATATGACAGTCTTGCACTATAGTCCTTTATCAGGACTGCAGGTATGAAAAGGGAGCAGGGCAGGTTTGGATTTCCAGCTTCAAATGACATTTAGATTACCTTAAATGCTTTCTGACCTTATGATTGATGACAGCTGTATGCTCTCCTCAAGTTCAGAGGCAACAAATGCTAGGAAAAATTGGTTCTTTGAGTACAACTCAGGGGGCCTGTCTATACGAGGGGGGGAAATGTGGATTCATGCAGACTCATGCATATTCGAAGCAGGATCGACATGTCTTAACGGTGGTTTGGCAAAATCGCAGGTATGAGAGGCTATCAGTTTTTGCTGTTTCAATGGGCATGCCTGCGATTCAAGATGGCGGCTATGACTCACGTTATTTTAAATAAGTATACCAGTGATTTGAAGGCACATTTGCACACACAAACTCCTGTCTTTCCCTGCTGCCTTTTGGTTCGTGGTGGACAAGCTATTGCCCCATCACATATCTGTTACTTGATTGTTTCCCATGGACAGTTCTCACTTTCCATGCCAGAAGAAAAGAAAAAATAATCTTTGCAAGGGAAAGAAGGGAGCGTTCATCTTCAGTCAGGATGTGACTCTACATTGTCTTGTGGTTTTGCTCAAGGACTATAAAATACTTGCTTAAAGTGTATGCCTATGGTGGAGGGGTTTGGCAAATGGTTTCAGAAATGAAGTGACCTTCAGTAATGTTTTAATGTTGCTGCTTTCTTTGTTGGCCAAGGCTTCTTTTCCTTAAGATGAGGTGAGTAGAGGGGGGATGTGTGCTTGTTTCCATAGCAACAGTGCAGGCCCCAGCGAGGTTTATATTGCAGCTGAAAGTAAGCGGTCACTTATTTGCGAAAGTTAAGGTTTCAAGTGCAATTCTAAGCAGTCACTAGCCCTGTCAGTCCCAAGGCTTGCTGCTGGCCCCACCATATTTTAGTGCTCTGTGATGCCAAGTTCTGATTCAGAGCCTTTTTTGTAATGTATGAAGTGTGATGTTTGAGTCGCTTCTTCAGTCTTTGTTATGGCATCATCCAAGACCAAAATTGATACTGTATAATGTGTATAGTCCTGTATAATGTGTTGATAAGGGAGACAAAATCACTGAAACCAACATGATATACTTCTGAGTAGATATTACTATGACTATGCTGCATACTATCTTTCCAGAGCAAAGTTGACAGAGTTGGGCAGTTCACAATGAAAAAGATGGGTCTTTTCTACTCAGAAAACCTGTGAGAACACAGATTGCAATCCCTATCTATATAGATAATTCTCTTGGGTATGTTGCCTTTCCCAGTGTGCTGATTGGCTGCTCAGGAAACACACCCTACCCACACCCAACCAATCACCACTCACATTTAACTTCTCTCTCAACCTCACAATCCACTCAATCTGCATCACCACCTCACAAGGGCCTCTCCCTCCCTCAACCACTCATCAGTCATGGGCTGCATTGGAAATCCAAGCAGTCAACTGGCGGTGGGCGTGGCAGGGTAACAGAGCGAGTCATCCTCAGCAATTCTGGAAAAAGTGTGAAATGCTGAGAAGGGGGAGGAGGAGTTTAAATCCACTGGCCTACCTTACAGGGTTGTTGTGAAGTCTACTGGGTGTTGTTTGGGGAGGTTTTTTTACAGCGTATGGTACACCAGGTTCAGCTAGTTTGTTAAATTAGTTTAAATATATACAGTTGTCCCTTCACATTTGCTGGGGTTTGGTTCCAGAACCCCCCGTGAATACCCAAATCTGTGAATACTCAAGTCCCATTATATGCAATGGCATAGCAAAATGGTGTGCCTTATATAAGATGGCAAAATCAAGGTTTGCTTTTTTGGATTATTATTTTTTTAAGAATATTTTTAAGCCATGAATACTTAAATCCATGAATGCCAAATCCGTGAATATGGAGGGACAACTGTATCTCAGATCAGAGTGTATGTGTATGTAAAGGACCTTAATCCACCAAGTTCAGAGTGGTTCCCTGTGTTGATATGACTACCTGAAGTAAGAGGTTAGAAAATTTCACCTGTGGATGTTTTAGAAGTTCAGTGGGACTTCCTTCTAAACTATAGGTAAGCCTTTATAGGACTGCAGCATTCATCTGTATTCTTTCAAATATTATATTTTATTCTGTTGGCTTGATAAAAGTATAGCCCAAAATATTGCTAATTCCCCTCCAAAGTTATATTAACTATGCTATATACACTTAGAGCCTTATCGCACTTCCGAGGAAAAGCAAGTGCAACAGCAGGAATGTTTCATCTTTCCTGCTGCCTTCCAAAAGGTGTTGTTTTTTTTTATTGCAGTCCCATAAGGGACTGAGGTAAAACTGTGCCTTTTTGCAAACCAGAAAAACCCATTTGCAAAAAGGCACAGTTTTAGCTTGGTCCCCTGCAGGACCAGAACAAAAGGATGCCAGTGTCATGCAGGAAGGCAGCAGGAAAAACAGAACATTCCTGCTGCTTTGCCGCTTTTTCTCAAAGTGCGGTAAGGCTCTTACACAATATCTGGTATAGCACCAAATGTGTTAGACCTTTATGCAATATTCTTAGATGTTTCTTGTAATGTTTGAAACAAAACTAAACCTTTCTCCCCTCTTGTATTAGATTTGGCAACATGGGGACAGCTATGGATGAAGGAACCACAACAACTTCTGAAGCACTCTTCTCCTTTGGAGTCATAGCAGACATTCAGTATGCTGATCTAGAGGATGGTTATGATTTCCTAGGAGTCCAGAAGAGATACTATAAGCATAGCTTATGCCATCTCCAGAAGGCAATTGAAGAGTGGAATGGAAGAGAGGTTCAGTTTGTATTACAGCTTGGGGACATAATTGATGGCTTCAACGCCCAATACAAGGTGTCAGAGAGCGCCCTGGAAACAGTAATGAAGGAATTTCAGAAGCTCAAGGCCCCAGTCCACCATATATGGGGCAATCATGAACTCTACAACTTCAGCAGAGACTACCTGGCACAATCAGCACTAAACACTAAGAACTTGGAAGACCAAACTTTACTTAGCAATTTTATCAATGATCAAAGCTCCACTGAAGACACTGCTTCAGAATTCTGTTATGCTTATCAATTCTCCCCAATGTCTAAATTTCGATTTGTTCTTCTTGATGCTTATGATTTAAGTACTTTGGGGAGGGACACGTCCAGCAAAAAATATCAAGAATCTCTACATCTACTGCAAGAGAAAAATAAAAATGAGAATCTGAATAGTCCACTAGGTATTGTGCTGAGCAAGGACTACATGTGGCCTCTTGGGCTCGCTTTAACCCATCCCTGATTTAGAGGGAAACGGGGCAAGGGCCACGGTTCCTGAGTGGAAATTATAGGTTTGCTAAGACAGAATGGTGGTTTTGTGAGGATTCTTTATTTGTTATTTATTACCATATTTACAGCCTGGCTTTCAGGATACCAGTTCTTCCAAATAACACAAAGACACATTAAGAAAACACAAGAAACATATAACAATTTCATATATTGTTATAACAATAAGAACTCCTCCCACAGGGCAGTTTTTGGCAATAGCTGAGGGGAGTGGCCCATCTTGGGGGGGGGGGTCTTTGTTGCCTTTCTTCCTGAAAGGTAACCCAGAGGACAGTGGGTTGAAAAGTCCCAGAAAGGGTCCCAGGAAGTCCCAGGAAGCAGCCAAAGCAGCTGGACCCAAGGTCTGATTGTAGAAGCCATAAGGACCTGTAAAGATCTGTGCTGTCAATCCATGGTTTTGTCCCGTGATGACACTGGCAAACTCTTAAGTCTGTGGCACCCTACAGACACCAATGCAATCTTTAATCTGGCGCTTATCTAGAAAGATTTCGTGTAAAAATCATGCAAATACAAGTCCAAACAGTGAAAGAACTCACAGAATGTGAGGAGAATCCTACCTGTCTTAATGGTATTCTTCCTCATTTTGCCATACTGTGGAGGAGGGGGCAAAAACCTCGCCAGAAAGGCCTTTGCGGCTTTTCCTGTCTTTTTTTTTTAAAAAAAATGTGAGGGTGCGCATTTCCGCTCGTTGGAACAAGCAAGTTGATCTGATTCACTTGCCCCAATGAGAGGAAGTGCAACTCTGATTGGCTGGATGAGTGCAGGGGGCGGGGCTTGCTAGCAAGGCCACCATGTAGGATTTTTGTCTTAGCAGGCAAGGACTAAGGCAAGAAAACAGATTATTGGTGTTTTTTTTTTCCTTTTTCTGCTTTTGTGTTAAAGTAAAAAATCGCTCAATTGCGCCTTGCATAGCGCTTTTTTTAAAGGTTCTCAGCAAATTCAGGTAAGTGCAAATGCAAGTAAATCACTTGTGGCTACCATGTTTCGTAGCAGGCATGCAGAGTTCAAGGGGGCAGAAAAACCATTAGGATAGGTCACAGCTGCTGTGAAATGTGATTACCTGTACTATGAGGGACTCTGTTTTTTATGGGCTTGTATATACAAGCCCAAAGTGTGTGGTTGAAGGGGCAGTCCTCTGCCACCTGTTCTGGAGGGAAGCTGAATTGCTGCCATACAGAAATGATGTTGGAGGTGACTGGCAACAGAGATGGCAAGGATAGCTTTGTCTGCGCCATGGGAGAGCACAGCACTGGGAATGGCAGGATCAGCAAAGCTATGTACCCTTCCACTGGAAGGCATCAACATGCACAACTCTGGCACAGAATCTTATTTCCACCAAAATTGTTGTTGTTTTAAAGGTGCTCAGTGCAGCAGAAGTTTTCAGCAGCACCACCCTCAAAATAATAATAATTTTTCTAGATCTTGAGTAACCAACCCTAGTTCATTATAATCTAGGCAGAACTGAGATGGGTACCTCTGACTGTCAGAATGGCTGAAAACAGCTATGTTCCTCCTGGAAATTCTTCTAAACATAAAAGCATAGCCTTGAATCCAATTGCTAATCCCAAACCAGATCTATTGAACCAATGTGATTTACATAAATGTTGACTTACTATGAGCAGTTTGAATCCAACATTCAAACTACTACACCTAGCTCTCCTGCTCTGACATAACCATTTATGAAATCAGTTTACTGCTATGACCATATATCAGTTGGACATAATACGATCTCACTCCATAGTCATCTGTGTTTTTCCATTGGCTGTGCTTTGCATAATCTCTTGCAATTCTGCTTTTCTGAAGGTATCACACAGGGTTTCCACACTAGCTAATTTCACAATTCAGAGTCATACTCTACCATACTTGGCAGACTCTGTTACTTCCATCAATAACAGTCCATCAGTTTGTAGGGAAAGTTTATGGATTTTTAAAGGTAAACCTTTGGTTTTAATGCAAACATTTATAAGGGAGTGAGATATAAGTAAGATGGCGGATAACAGCAGAATATGTGGAAACAATTACCAGCAAAAACTTTTCATGCTCAGGATTTTTTTCTTTCTTTTTTAATCTTGAAAGGGGGAGGGGGTTGCTCTCTTTGTTCCCTTTTTAATGCTCTAAAGGGTTAAGTATCTTGTTTTAGAGCAGTGAGTTAACTTACAAGTCTCCATAAGCAGTGGGGGGAGAAGCTATTTTTCATTAAAAAAAATACACCATTGAAACCAAAGCATAAATAACTTAAAATTAGTTTTCTTTTCTTTACAGATCTTGATGAATGTCAGTTTGTACAGTTCAATGGAGGATTCAGTCAAGACCAGTTGAATTGGCTTGATAAAGTTCTTACATATGCTGACAAAAATCAAGAAAAAGTTGTGGTTGCGGGTAAGTTTTTGCAATTCTTTTTTGTTATAATTAATGTTTTAAATGGTTTTTATCTGTTGTACATTGCCTCAGGGCCCTTATTACTGAGAGGCAATAAATACATTCTTTAAATAAAATCTCAAGTTCTATAATCTGCTTGAGCCATTTTCCCAAAAGAAACAAAGGATTATAAGAAAAAGGCCAATTACTTGTATTTCCCCAAAGCTGCCTGAATGCCTGGAAAAAGAACAAATTAATACTTAATGTTGTATGGATACAGTACTGTGGTAAACCACCTCTGAGTATTCCTTGCCTAAGAAAAAGCTATGAAATTCATGGAGTTGCTATATGTCGAAAGGTTACTTGAAGGCGCATACACACAATGCAAGTGCTATATATAGCACATAATGTCATACTGTTAAGTCATCTATGTATTAATAAATATATTATTTAAAAAATACAATATTGCAGTTTGATGGTCCTGGTAAGAGGTGCCAGGGAGCACTGGCTGCTTTGGGTCTTAGCTCTACAAGGACAGCAGGGGAAAACGTCAGCCCTTGAAGTGTAGTCTCCCTGTCCCTGCTGCTGCAGATACCTTCTTCATCCTTGCCTCGCCAACACTGGAGCTCTGCTGTCAGTAGAAGCAAAAAGAGGCATTCTCAGGTTTAGTAAAGCTCAGCCTTTCAGATGTGTGGCCTGCAAATCCTCATCACTGACTATGCTGATGGGCATTGCAGTCAGGGGAAGGCTTGGGTGAGTAGTATGCCGCTACCCCAAACCATCAGCAAATCTCTGCCATCCCTGGAACTGCTATAGATTACAATTGGACAGAATTAATCAGTGAGATGGCACTTGAAAGAGTGGAGAAAAGCTGCCTAGGTTGCAGCTGGTGGGGGGAGGGTGGACCCAGAGAAACACCCCCTTCCATTTCCTGCTTTCCACCCTGCCTGTGTGAGCCTGATAGGGCTTTGGAAATGGGAGTTCTTCCGCAGTCATTTTTCTCCACACATCAACCTCATTCAGCAGCAGAATTGCTCTGCTTGTATAGTGCAGGTTTATGAACAAAAGTTCCTCACTGTTACTATACATAGCAAAGAACAAATTAATATACTTTCTTTTAAACTTAAAATCGTTTTCCTAAGTATCTATAATGCAGATGCTTAACACTCAATATTTCAGTACCTCTACAAGTGCCCTGTAAAGCAAGGCTGGGGAGGGAACCTTTGGGCCCTCCATACATATTGGCCTGCAATTCCCAGTCTCATACCACTAGTTATGCTGGTTGGAGTTTCTGGGAGTGGGAAGTACAAAAATGTGGCGGGTCAAATGTTTTACCTGTGTGCAAAAGTAGCCTGGTAATTTTTATCCCCTTATTAGAAGCTGGAGGAATATGCTGAATGATCTAAATTTTGAGTCAAGGACCTCTAGCTAAGAACATTCCAGCTCATACTCACTTTGCTTCAACTGCATAGAAAATACAAAAAATGCCTACTGCAAAGATGAGTACAGTGTAGCCTCCCAGATGTTGCTGGACTGCAAGTCCCAAAAATCCTTACCCTTAGTACGCTGAATAGGGCTGGGCATTGCAGTTTAGTAACATCTGACCACCCTTTGCCCTAGCTTACTCTATAGCAATATAATACAACCTCTTACTCTATAGTACAACCAGGGAGTCCTGGTTGTGCAGTGGTTAAATGCCAGTACTGCAGCCACAATGTTGTAAGTTCAATCCTACAGGGCTCCAAGGTTCATTCACCCTTCCATAGGTCGGTAAAATGAGTACCCAGCTTGTTGGGGGCAATTAGCTAAACGTGTTGTAAACTGCTTAGGGTGTGTGAAGTCAAAGGCTTTCATGGCCGGCCTCCATAGGTTTTTCATGGTTTTTTTCCGGGCTGTGAGGCCATATTCTGGAAGAGTTTATTGCTGACGTTTTGTCTGCATCTGTGGCTGGCATCTTCATAGAATGATTGGGTAGGAGTATGTGTGGGGTTTATATTCTGTGAGCCCCTGTTGGGGAGGATGTGTAAATGTATGTATTTGAAAGGCTAGTTTCTGGGTGGAAATATGCAAGGAGGATTAGTGTCTGGTTGGCTAATGGTCCATTGTCTGCTGGAAATCCCCCTGTCCCTGGGTGGAGTTCATTTGCATGTGTTGAGTTTTGATTTTAGTGTTTTTCAGGACTGGCAGCCAGATTTTGTTTACTTTTAGGGTTTCTTCTTTCCTGTTGCAGTTGTCCAGGTGTTTGTGGATTTCAATAGCTTCTCTGTGCATTCTGACATGATAGTTGTTGGCCTGGTCCAGAATTTTGGTGTTTTTAAATAACATTTTGTGTCCAGGCTGGTTTATTCATGTTCTGCTACTGCTGATTTTTCTGGTTGGCTCAGTCTGCAGTGTCTCTCATGTTCCTTGATTCGTGTTTGCACACTGCGTTTAGTGGCACTGATAAGCAATATAGAAATAGAAATGCTATTGCTACAACCATTTTTCTGACAAAACTGCCAAATTCTTTAGAACTTTAGGCAACTGTAACATTCACAAAATTGTGTAGCAACTGAAACCTCTCTTTTTTTCCCCCAGGGCATCTCCCAATTCACCCACATGCTACAAACAATGTCTGTCTTGCTTGGAATTATGAAGAGGCCCTTTCTATCATCCACTCGCATCACTCTGTGATGTGTTTTCTTGCAGGCCACCTCCATTATGATAGCTACTGTTTAGATTCTGATGGAGTCCATCATCTTACTCTTGAAGGGATCATAAGCACTCCTCCAGAGAGCAATGCTTTTGGAACTATATATGTCTATAATGACAGAATGGTATTAAAAGGTAATGGAAGTATACCTGATCGAGAGATGCTTTACAAACGTCATGATTACAACTCTCTATTTTGAGCTGTAATGCTCTTTTATTGATCTGGATTAGGAATGATTTTACTGCTGGTTTTACTTGAAAACATTATAAAATATTGATTTCTAAAATATTTTCATGATATTGATATGTTGCCATGAGAAAACATCTGCTTGATAGGTGGCATATTGATCCTTAAATAAATACCAATAATAGTTTCTAGTACAACTGGATGTCCTACTCGCTATTCTGCAGCAACTGTTTTGCTAAAGCTCATTGCAATATGTGTTCTAGCTGTACTTTCAACTTCAATCTTGACAGTCAAACTAAATGTCAGCATGTCAAGTCGAAGGCTTTCATGGCTGGCATCCATAGGTTTTTCATGGTTTTTTTCCATGTTGTGAGCCTGTGTTCTGAAAGAGTTCATTCCTGACGTTTCGCCTGCATCTGTGGCTGGCATTCTCTGATGATGCCAGCCACAGATGCAGGCGAAACGTCAGGAATAAACTCTTCCAGAACATGGCCTCACAGCCCGAAAAAAACCCACAAAAAACCTATAAATGTCAGCACTGTTCAGTGACATCAAAAATGGAAAAGTAATCAATTACATTTACGTCAGCAAGTTTGAAATAAAACAAATTGATTGGACACCTTCTAATTATAATGTGAATAATTGCATCTGTATCCCAATGTGATAATCGTATTTAAGATTAAACCCAAAATGTGATTCATGCGACTTTTTTTGCCAGTCATACTTCCACTGCATTAATAACCTGTAGCCAGGAAACTGGCTGACTAGGCAGTATGCTCAATTGAGTCCTCTCCCTATCCACAGACTTCAGTAGATTTGGCTGAAAAATAAAATTCTTGGAACTGTTGTATTTGTCCAGGATTTCAACAATACCAAAATATGAAAATCAAAATTAGAAAATTCTAACTACTTAGTAGAGAAAGAAGAAAGCCTGTAAACATCACAGGTGGTTTAGAATATAATTTGGGGGTCTACTAGTTGATCTTGGCATGGGTTTCTGACTCCACATGGTTGAGCAACAACAAAATCCCCTCCTATTTTCACAAATGTTAGGGAGCTGGAGTAAAGAGATTGTAGCAGTAGGTGGAACCAGAAGTGACTGTAACCTCAGGGCTGACTTTTAAAAAATAATCCTGGGCTTAGTATATGCTCAGAGACACTCTAGTCCTTAATTCTGTTTATTTCTGTCCTCGCCCTTCCATTACTTTGCAGTTGCTTCTGGCTGGTGGATCTCTGGGTTCTAACAAAGAAGAGAATAAATTCTCCCCATCTGCCCACCCTGTTCCATTAAAATAAGACATCAGATTATCAGTATATCCAACAAGGGGGTGAGCATTTCTTGACTGAGGAGCAACAAATGTTAGCCACAGTGATCTTGGTATCGTGTCTCAATATGGTATTTGGTCTTAAACATCCTTCACTATCCATGCTTATTCCTCACAAGAAAGAAGTGGAACAAGCACTATATCAAAGCCTCTCAGGAGTACAGCAATGCGGATGTTCATTTATGACTGCATCCAATATGACTTTCTGTAAAATCCTTAAACTGTTGTTTAATCATCAACACACTGCAATGTGTTGTGAAGACAAACACAAATAGGGTGTGTCAATCCTGGGTCGAATAGAATTCACACCAACAAACTGCTTAGAGACATCTAAATAAAATGGTTGTGATAGCTGTCATTGTCCCTTTAAGGCTGTTGTCCATGTTTAGTTCTACTGGCTTCAACAGGAGGTTCAAGCCAGCTTTAGGTTCCCGCTACTCCCAGAGCACTCCTGTTTTCACTCAGTCCAGTCTCTTGCACATTATCAAAGTTAGTAGTATTGCTTCCTGGAAAATGTAGGCAGGAATCCAGATAATTTTTCTCTGTCTGTCCCCCAATTTCTGGACTCTGATAGAATTAACTGATCTTAGTCACAGTGGTGGTTCCTCTTGATTTGGGATTACTGAAGAAGCAGTTCTAGAGAAATGGCAATGAGTGGTTCACTTCCACAATATTAAATAACTGTTTTACAGTGAGATGGCCAGGATGCTCTCATCTCTGCATTCATGTAGATGTACAGCCACATTACAAATGGGAAAAGGGAGAGAGAAATTGCAATGGCCAAACGAATCCCACCCTGAGAGTTTCTGAAAGAAAACACAAAGCAGAGGTTTTACTGAAAATGAAATCTAGTTAAGATGAGTGATTTCTGAATCTGAGTTTGTTTAAATTACAGATTTTCACTTTGCCTAGGTATAATGCAAAAGCAAAATCATGGGGAAAAATAGTAAAAAAAAGTATGTTGCAGAAAGTAGTAATTTATGCTAGACTAAACCTCCAGAAACATGTTATTCTATCAAATCTGCTTTTAAAACTGTATCTAGAATACAGAAATTGTAAAAGATTGTCCTACAGACCACGTTTCTGAACTATTTGAACAGCATCCACCCGACCATCCAATTCACGATGGAAAAAGAAAAGGAAAGAACATTGCCATTCTTGAATGTCCTTGTCATCCGAAAATCAAGCCAACAATTAGGACATGAGGTATACGGAAAACCTACACACACGGATAGATACCAAGAACTCCAATAATCACCCAGGACAAAAAAAAAGCACAATAAAAACATTGGTAGACAGTGCAAAAAGGATCTGCGAACCCCACTACCTGGAGGACGAACTGAAACACCTAAACTGGGCTTTACAGGCTAATGGTTACTCCAGATCAGACATCGCAAGAGTGGCCAGACCCAGGAAAAACCACAGGACTGAAAAAAAAACAACCACTCAAAGGGAGGGTATTTTTGCCATGCATCAAAGGAGTCACAGACAGAATAGGGAAACTGATGAGGAAACACAACCTCCAACTGATCTACAGACCAACCAAGAAAATTCAAGAAATGCTGCGCTCAGCGAAAGACAAAAGAGACCCTCTCACAGCCACAGGAGTTTACTGCATATCATGCAGCTGCGGACAAGTCTACATAGGGACCACGGAACGCAATGTGCAAACACGAATCAAGGAACATGAGAGACACTGCAGACTGGGCCAAAAAAAAAAAAAAATCAGCAGTAGTAGAACACGTTATAAACCAACCTGGGCACAAAATGCTATTTGAAAACACCAAAATTCTGGACCAGGCTAACTACCAGGTCAGAATGCATAGGGAAGCTATTGAAATCTACAAATACCTAGATAACTTCAACAGGAAAGAGAAAACCCTAAAAGTAAACAAAGTTTGGCTACCAGTCCTGAAAAACACAAAAATAAAAACTCAACACGTGCAAATGAACTTCACCCAGGGACAGGGGGCTCCCAGCAGACAATGTACCATGAGCTAAATAGACACTAATCCCCCTCACATATCCTCCCACCCTAGGGGCTGAACATCCAAGAACTGAATACACCAATTTACATACTAATCCTCTTCAACAGAGGCTCACAGTATATATACCTCCATACCCCTACACCACCATTCTCTGAAGATGCCGGCCACAGATGCAGGTGAAACATCAGGAATAAACTGTTTTAGAACATAGCCTCACAGCCCAAAAACCCCCACAAAAAACCTATTGTCCTAGTTAGCTAAATTGCATCAGGATATTCAACCACTGGGTTGGATAAAGATTTACTCTTAATAAGAACAGTCAATTGCAGATAAATAAGGAATTCACACATACATTTAGTTTCTGTTAATTTCCCCAGAACATCTAAATTCCAAAACATCTGCCATCCAAATTTTTTTAAAAGAGTTTTGCCCCCATACCTTATGAATTGTATCTAGTGGTGACAGTGTACTGGTAAAAAAAATCATCAGCTAAGTTTATAATATTTATTTTGTATGATAATGTCATGTTGAGAACCAGTATGGTGCAATGATTAGAGTGCTGGACTCTGAGAGACCAATGTTTAATTGCTGCTCAGCCATAGATACCCACTAGTGCATGCTGGCAAGTAAAACTCTCTCAGCTTTAGAGAAAAACAATGGCCAACCTCCTTTGAAAAAACCTTGTCAAGCCAACGCCCCCTACCCTGCCCAGGATCAAGTCTCTATAAGTCAGAGTACACTTGAAGGCACATAACAATTACAACAGCAATGCCATACACTGTCATACAAAATAAGAAGCTGTTGTCAGCTCTTAATTCTGTACTTCCATATCACTGATTGCATGTTGTGTTCAGACTTTTTCTCCCCTCCACGTGTTACACGTGTTTATTGCAGGGCAATAATGAAGACCAATGTAACTTGTTTTTCCTGTTAAAAAAATCAGCAATCCCAGGTTAGTACTAGGCCCTTGATATCATCAAGTATCACAAAACCAGTCACTTTGATAGAGAAGGCTGCAATGTGTCTTATAAGAATAAGCATGCGTTTCCATATATTGTAACTACTAAACTGAAATTAACCAGTTAAAGGACTCACTTGGCTGAGCTACGACAAAGGCTCATCCAGACTGTAACAATCACCAGACCAAATAACTCCCTGTTTTAAAACAAATAAAAACGATGAGTTATAGAAATGTGTGCCCATAAAATAAATCATATTCAAAGAAGCTCAGCAAAGAGCAAGAAGAAATACATTTGTGATGAAGAGTACCGGATGATAATTTTTCTGGAAGGAATGAAGCACATTTTCATAGCCTGACCTGCGTTAGTAGATCAATAACTAACATAATGGAGATGTGGAAAGAGGAGAAGTGTTGCAGTAGGGAAGGGGGACAAGGACTATTTCCTACAATTGCATAATCTGAAGTTGCCTTCCTTGCCCAAGTGTCATAAATTGATTAGAGGAGGCAAGGAGATTTCAGGAGATGGGAGCGTTTTTCTTGTCATGGGCACTGTCCAATAGGTTCCAAATGCTGTCACACCAAAACATACACATGTACTGAAGCAGCACTGATTACATTCTTGGATCTTGTTTCAACCTTTCTAGGATACCACATGAAGCTCCATGGAAACACACAGAAACTAACTAAAAATAATGGTGGACGTAAAGAGTGGACATATGTGCTATTAGCAATAATTATTCTGCAATACCATCTCCAGTGCTCCGTATGTAACCTCAGTGAAGTCAGATTGTAGGAGGATACAGAAAATGTCCTCTGAGATTTCTTTCATGACATGTCTTGATACGCAACCACATCTCTATAAGATATGTGCATAGGCATTTCAAATTTTTTGTCATAGGTCTTATGCTTGTGAATTTATCTGTCTGCTTTTCAGTTTCTGGTTCTTCAGACCCACCCTTAGGGTGTCATAAGAATGCAGCTGCTATAAACTGAAACCCTCTAGTTACCATGAAAGCCTGGCAACACATAAGTGGTGGGGGAAAATTTCCATACTTACCTGCCTTCTTCCTCATGCAAAATGTTCTTTTGAGCATTAGCAAACAAAGACCAGCTCAAGATAGCAGAACCCACAACACATGCTGCTGTATGTAGATCTGATAGACTCCTCCATACAATGTTATCTAGAGAATGTGAGGAGTCAGTACAAATTACAATAACATTTGTATATTCAGCTCATTTTTCTTAGCCAGTCTCTTCAAACAACAATAAAAGAATAAGTGGTAGGTAAGATATACCATAGAACACAAAATTAGAGAAAATATATTCTTTATGCAAGTATATAAAATGTCTAAATGGTGTAATGTATAAAATTGTTAACATATGTAGGAAATTATGATGCAGAAAGAAAAATACAAACACATCAGGTCCTGTTTTGACAATAATTTGATTCAAATATGAAATCTGGGGTGGTGTTCTGAGTATGGAAGAATTCATCACCAAAAAAGAAAAATAAGAATAGCAGAATAAAGATTCAGAAACATAGATTTCTAATGAATTGGAATAAATCAGTAAAGAAAGGAAATTCTATACAGTTTCTTTATTTTCAAGGACATAAAGAGGAAAAGAGTAACTAAAGGGTAAAATAAAATATTTTAGTGCAAAAGAGAGACAAAATGACCACAAGCTATTGTCAAAAACGTCAATGTCAAGGGTGAAATACTGAAAATAAGATGCTGGTCCTATCTAAAAACAAGTTTGGAATGGATGGGAATCACATGGACTGTTGGTGTACTGCACCTCTCATCATCCCTTAACACTGTCTATGCTAGCTAAGGCTATGGGACTTGCAGTACAGCAAATTCCAGAGATCTGCAAGGTTTCTATCCTTGTTCGCAAAGAAGAGTACAAGTATGAAGACTTTTAAACAAAACGGGAGCAAATGGGCACAAAATAAATCACAACTAATAAAGTATACTGTACTTTTTAAAAGCATGATTCCCACCAGAACATTAGAAGAGCACGAGAAACCTAAGCAGTAGTTTTTGTCCTGGTGTTCAGTGCAACACAATACTATATAGTTGAAAGAATGTGGTTTTAGTCACCTAAATACCTTGAAGGCACCAGATCCCATATGATCTTGGAAGCTAAGCAAGGTCAGTTCTGGTTAGTACTTGAATGGAGACGGCCAATGAATACCAGGTACTATAGGCTATATTTCAGAGGAAGGAAGTGGCAAAAAACCCTCAGTATTTCTTGCATAAGAAAATCCTATGAAATTTATGGGATCGCCATAAGTCGACAGGCGACTTGAAGGCACGTGCGTGCACATACACACAGTTTATCTGCCCAGTAGATATTTGCTATGAAGGCACAGTAAAAAAGCTTATTTTTTATTTTTAATAGCATTTGTATAAAATTTGGGATATAAATACTATACCTGCAATTGGTGGATTAAGGCCAACTACCAGTGTGAGAACTGCAGGTACAGAGTAGGCAACCTGAGAGGAAACACAAAAAAATCTCCTTTGTAGAAAATGGAGGTAGGAGAAAGGAAAATCGAAATACTCTATCCAGATTGCCAAAATAATAAAGAGGAGGTAGTCATAGACAGCTGGTGTTCAGTCCCATACTGGGGGGCTTGTCTTACAAGAAGAGGCAGTAATTCAATGCCCTGGAAGGCTCAGGAAGATTCACTTGCATATACAAGGCCCTAGATCAAACAAGAATGGTCTGCTGAAAAACAAAACAAAAGCCTCAAAGTATCACCAGCCTGATGAGATGCTTACAGGTGAAATGATTGCAGCTGCTGAATGGTTCCTCTGCCTTAGGAGGGACCTGTTTGGCCTCATCTAGGGTGGGGGGGCTGTACTCAGCAGTTTTGGATTGCTTCCAGATTCACTTATCACCAGCTGAACCTGGCATGATGCCTTGCCATCAGAATACTCTCATTAGGAAATAATAAAATAATTACAATTACCTGTTTGAACACAGTGTTAATTTAGCAAAGGCCCAAAACCAAACAAAGAGCAAAGAGCCTGGATCAAACACTGGAAGAAGCTTCAGGCAGATGAAAGGGTTTCAGATGTATGTAATAAGACAGCCCCATTACATTTAATGGGGCAGTTACCTCTGTCATTGTTAAGTTCTCCAGCACTTGGAACAGCTATTGAATTTATACTTACTATCCAGAGTTCTGGATCAGGGTCATTGACCTGAAATAAAGAAGGCAAGAATATTGCCACAAGCTGATATTATATCATGCATAACATAAAAATCCTTCAGAGAATCTTTTGTTGTTACTGTTGTGTGCCTTCAAGTCGTTATCTGCTTATGGTGACCCTAAGGCAAACCTATCATGAGGGTTTCTTGGCAAAATTTGTTCAGAGGGGGTTTGCCATTGCCTTCCTCTGAGGTTTTGAGAAAGGATGATTTGCCCAAGGTCACCCAATGGGTTCCCATGGCCCAGTGGGGATTCAAACCCTGATCTCCAGAGACACAGTCCAACATTCAAACCGCTAAACCACACTGGCTCTCCAGAGAGTCTAGGGGCACCTTAAAGATTCCCTAGTTTTATTCGGCATAACATTTCATGGATTGAACACCACAGTTAGATGCAATCTACAGTCCACAAACAATGTATGCCAAAGGAAACTTGTTAGTCTTTAAATTGCTGCAACAAACACAGCTACACCCATCACTGAAGTTTTTTAAATAAAAGTCCTTCAAACTGATCTATAAATCATTGAGGCATGACTTTTCACATCCAAGGGCTCATCTACATGAGGAAGAAAAAAATGGAAGTACCTCATAGTATTGGCATCTCACAGCAGGAGCAATGTGTCTTAACGGTTTTTCTGGCCTCAGGAACCCCCATAAGCCTCCCATTCCAGATGGTGGCTACAAGTGATTTACTCACGTTAGTTCTTTGTCACCGCCAAAACGTTTTTTTAAAAAGTCACCCAAGGTGTGCTGGTGTGATAGAGCAATTTTTCGATTTTATAAGAATAGAACAAAACATAACCATCCTATTTTATCACCTTAGCGAGTGATCACTAAGGTGAAAATCCAACATGGCAGCAGCGGGCACTTGCCCTGCTAACAAGCCCCACCCCCCTCGCACCCAGCCAATCAGCTTTGTGCTTCCCTTTGAATTTCCTGTCACTCGATAGTCCAAACAGGCAGGAATGTGCACCCCCCTTCAAGGTTTTTTTTTTTTAATATGGGAAAAGCCACGAAAGCCTTTACCATGTTGTTTTTGCTGTTTTGGGCCCCGCTCCTTCCGAATAGTGTGGATTGGTACAGGAACCCATTTAGAAAGGTAGGATTCCCAGCAGATTCCACAAGGAGTATTTTCACCGTCTAGACAACCCCCAAGATTCCAGATTAAATACTTTGTGAATTTAGGAGTTTTACATGATCCTTCTTGAAAATAACTAAAAGCAGAGATTTTAAACATTTTGATTTTTTTTTTTTTACAGTTCTACACACAGTAGCTGCCTAAATACCCTGAAAGCAACAGCTCCTACCTGATCTTGGAAGCTAAGTAGTAGGGTCAGTCCTGGTTAGTGCTTGGAACGGGGGACTGCCAAGGAATACCTGGAGTTATAGGCTGTGTTTCAGAATAAGACAATGGCAAACCACCTCTGAGTATTCATTGCCTAAGAAAACCCTATGAAAACACCATAAATCAACAGGCGACTTCAAGGAAGGCATTTTTCTTGATCCACAGTACAGTTGTCCATTCATATTCACTGGGGTTTGGTTCCAGGACCCCCCATGGATACCAAAAAACGTGAATACTCGAGTCCCATTATATGCAATGACACAGCAAAATGGTGTCCCTTATATAAAGATGGCAAAATCAAGGTTTGCTTTTTGGATTATTATTTTTTAAAGAATATTTTCAACCCATGAATACTTAAATCATGGATACTAAATCTGTGGATACGGAGGGACAACTGTACTCAGCCTTTCCATTCCTACATACAGAGCGCTAATGTCTATTTTCACATCTTCACACATAACAAGGACTGCTTTTCCTTCTTTATCCTTGCAGGTAGCACAAGGAATCTTTTTGCAGTAAGTGGAGACTACGTATATACCAAAGAACAGCTACAGGGCTACAGTAATGCTAGCTTATTCAGCATTAGAAACTTATAAACTGTATACACTATATATGGAAAGGTGGCAGGGCCAGAGCCTTAATGTAGCAGAACCCCACCACCACCAATAACTTTTAAAAATCACAGGTGTTTCTTCAACTATGTATAAGTCAATGGAGTGGTGTAATAACCTACACTCGGGGCTCATCTACATGGGCCAGGATATCTTGGTTCCCTGCTGGCATATCCTGCCTGTGGATCAGGCCCGTTCCTCCCGTTACCTCCATGAAATGGGAGGAAGTCCAAATGGGCATGGTGTCCCATCCGTTCAGCCTCCGCCATGCCTGAATCCCACTCTCTGGATCCAGGCAGGAGGCCTGCAGCATTTGAGCAAAGCCCCCTGCCTGTGACCTGCCTTGGTCACATGCTGCGGGCCCCTTCCTGGATCCAGAAGAGCAAGGCAGCAGGCAGCGACAGTGACTAGCTAGCATTCCAGAACAGGCTGCTACAGTCACGCAAGTCCTGATTCATTTTATTTTAGCTAGAACGCATTTTAACAGTTAAAAAAATTTTTTTTTTTAATGTGCCCTACCTCATCTTCCCTCCATCTTAGGTCTGGGGGCCATGAGGACTGCCTCGTTGTCAGGACTGCAGGGCTCCAAGATGGGGTATATTGCCTGTCTAGACACCTTGATCACAAACAACTTCTAGTTAGTCAGCTTTAGTCAGTACAGTATAAGAGAACTATGGAGGGGGTAAAGTAGGATGTGCTTTAAGGCTGAATATGTGTGTGTGTGTGCACACTGCTGAACGGGAATGTCAAATTCTGAAGGCAATTCAGTGTGATGGTGATATTATTATAAAGCCCTAATAAGGCTAGAGAAGTCCAAGTTATCTGAAGGATTGTCTCCCCACCCACCCCCCTGCACACATTGTACATTTTGCCTCCCATTTTTGTAACCCCCTGGATTTAATTCAGCCATATCAGAACCCAGAAGGCCATTTGGGGAGGGGAAATGAGTCTGAGAGCAAATCAACCCTGAACTCTCACTAGAAGCCAAAATGACCAAACTGAGCTATCATATTTTGGACATGTGATGAGACAATAGGACTCATTAAAAAAAGCAATAATGCTCTGTAAAGCTAAAGGTGATAGGAAATGAGGAAGACAGCATTGCAGGTGGATTGACTCAGTCTAGGAAGCCACAGCCCTGAGTTTGCAAGACCTGAGCAGAGCTGTTGATGACCTTCTGGGGGTATCTCATGCATGTGTGTGTGTGCCTTCAAGTTACCCATTAACTTATGGTGACCCCATGAATAGGATTTTCTTAGGCAAGGAATACTCAGAGGTGGTTTTTCCAGTTCCTTCCTCTGAAATATAGCCTGCAGCATTTGTATTACAGTCTCTCTCTCTCTCTGGCTTTTCTTCCCAAAGGAAGATTCAGGAAAGACTCATCCTGCGCTTTCTGCAAGCACGCTGATAAATAAAAAGGCCAACCAAGATAAACAAGTCCAGTTGCAGAAAGCACAGCAGAAGGTCTCCTTGGGTGATGTTTCTGGGTTGTTATTGCTACACAATATAGCAGAAAAGACACAACGCTATGCAGATCTGGGTGATCTTAGAGGATTTTATGAAACTCTTAAAGCAGT
The DNA here is from genome assembly GCA_030847615.1 of Gambelia wislizenii. Classification (NCBI taxonomy): domain Eukaryota; kingdom Metazoa; phylum Chordata; class Lepidosauria; order Squamata; family Crotaphytidae; genus Gambelia; species Gambelia wislizenii. The sequence goes on along the minus strand of JAUMIR010000002.1, from coordinate 189,298,527 downwards.
GTTTGCATCTACTTATCAGGTCCAAAGCCCCTTATACAGTACAGATGGTCAAACATTAATTATTGATAAAGCCTCCATCCTGAATCAATGGGCTGAACATTTTCAAAGTCTCTTTAGTGCCAACCGAGTAGTCCAAGGCTCAGCTATCCAACATATGATACAAAAACCCATGAAAAATGAATTGGACATAGCTCCCACTTTGGAACAGACCAAAGGCCAAACAGCAGATGAAAAACTGCAAGGCAGCTGGGATTGATGGAATCCCACCTGAAGTTTGGAAACATGGAGGTCATGTACTCCATGAAAAATTCCACGAACTTGTGAATTGCTGGGAAAAAGGGGAACTGCCATCAGATCTCTGAGATGCAGTCATCATCACCCTGTACAAGAAAAAAGGAGCAAAATCCAATTGCTCAAGCTATCAAGGCATAACACTGTTCTCTATTGCTGGAAAAATCCTTGCAAGGATACTCCTGAACAGATTAGTTCCTGCTATTGCAGAACTTCTTCCTGAAAGCCAATGTGGCTTCAGAGTACTACAGATCTGTAGGAGTAGTACAGATATGGTATTTGCCCTTAGAAAACTGTATTACAGTAGTTGGCAGTCTAACCAGGTTCCCAGATCAGAGGGGATCTGGTGCCTTTAGGGTATGGAAGCAGACTTGAAGGCAATTAACAAGGACGACAAAGTGGGGAGAGATGACTATGACCCCAAACTTCTCAGACTTGCACCCATGCCCAGTTTGCAACTTTCCAAGTTCACCTCTTCACCCCTTCCTCCCTGGCAGCAGGTGATATAGGGCAGACTAGGATTCTCTGAGGGCTGGCTTCTCCTCAATTACTCAATCCCAGTCCTGATCCCTCCTCACCTCAATAGATCTGTAGTCTCTCCTAATCCACACACTCACATATCCAGAGCTCTAACTGTGTGTGGCCTGGAAAACTCGTTATGCATAAAATAAAATAAACAAGTCTCCTTCCTTCTTTGCCCAAAGAGAACCGCTTAACCCTGTCCAGTTGGCAGGCAGACACCGCGGCTCACCTCCCTATTTGCTCTGGCCTCCTCTGTATCCCATAAAATCATAGAGTTGGACGAGACCACAAAGGCCATCTAGACCAACCCCCTGCCATGCAGGAATACACAATTAAATCATTCTTGACAGGTGGCCATCCAGCTTCTGTTTTAAAACCTCCAAAGAAGGAGACTCCACTATACTCCCAGGCAGTGTATTCCACTTCCAAACAGCTCTGTCAGGAAGTTCTTCCTAATATTCAGGTGGAATCTCTTTTCTTGTAGTTTGAACCCATTGCTCCGTGTCCTAGTCTCTGGAGCAGCAGAAAACAAGCGTGCCCCATCCTCAGTATGACATCCCTTCAAATATTTAAACTTGGCTATCACGTCCCTCCTCAACTTTCTCTTCTCCAAACTAAACACGCCCAGCTCCCTAAGCCGCCCCTCAGAGGGCATCATGGCTTCCAGGCCTCCTGGTCGCCCTCCTCTGGGCACGCTCCACCCTTGCCCACATTGGCCACCATCTTTCGGTTTCGCACACGGACGGGAGGGAGCGGCCTCCTTGCGCGCCCTTTCCCAGCTCGCCCTCCTCCGCCCAGCGCCGTGAGGCGGCCGACCTGAACAGCCCCGGCGAGCGCGAAGAAGACGGCCATGACCAAGTTGCTGAGCCTCCACAGCCGGCTGGCGCCCGAGGAGAGAGGGGCAGGGACCCCCTGTATGGTCCTGGTGGTCGAGAAATCAGGACAGGACGCCATTGGCCTCTCCCTCCCTCTTTCCCAACGAGCTGAGAGGACTCGTGGCTAGCCGAGGCCGCCTCCTTCCCTGTCCCAATAGAGAGGCGCCGCCTCGGGCTCAACCCACCCCACCAAGCCCTCCCCGTTCCCGGTCGCCGTCCTGCTTTCCTCCGCCGGCTTCCTCCCACTAACGGGGCCGGGCAGAGGATTAGCCTCCCCTTCGCCCTCGCCCTTCGCTGAGGAAAGTTCAGCCACCCCGGCTCAGGAACGCCGCTGCCGTGCCGCCTCCTGACTCCCAACGCGCAGCAGGCCTCTCAGCCGGTATATGCTTCATCATATAGGCACATAGCTAATTGGGGAGCGGTCGTTTGGGAGCTGAAAGAACTTTTCGGGGGCATCCACACTAGAGAAATAATCCAAGTTGAAACTGGATTGTTTGCATGGCTCCTTCCTATGGAATCCTGGGATTTGTAGTTTGGTGAGGCACCAGCACTCTTGGGCAGAGAAAGCTAAAGACCTCATAAAACTACTGATCCCAGGAGTCCATTGGAAGGAACCATGCAAATAATCCACTTTCAAAGAAAGAAAGGAGACATGCTTGGGGTTGCCTTCAGGGTGCCAGGTTTTCAAAAGGGATAGTTGGGATTCATGACAGGCTGACGATGAGGAAGTAGCAATTAACAAGTTTGTATTCTATTATTATTATTGTTATTGTTATTGCCATCATCACCATCACCTTTATTTAGAGCCCACTTTTTTCCTAAGGCTGGGACCCAAAGTGCCTCACGGTTTTAAAAACACACAATTAAAACATACAAAAAGGGCACATTAAAACAATTCTCTCTCTGGCTTTTGGCTTTATGATTAAAAACTCCATTGCCTCCAAACTCGAAACCTTGCCAACAGGACACTCTGATCTCAAAACAGAATTAAACACCTTTAAAACAACATTGGAATATTTAAAAGAATAAAATATACAGTCCTTAAAAGCATTAAGCACTTTTTCAAAAGAAAAATAAGTTCTGTCTAAACAAAGTGTATTGACTTTAGCTAACTTAGCCATGCATTTTTCTGTAAAATCAGCAAGTTATTCTCTCTCTCTCTCTGGCTTTTCTTCGCAAACGAAGATTCAGGAAGGACTCATCCCGTGCTTTCTGCAAGCGCGCTGATGACTAAAAAGGCCAATCCGAGATAAACAAGTCCGCTTGCAGAAAGCACAGCAGAAGGTCTCCTTGGGTGATGTTTTTGGGTTGTGATTCTTTCTGCATTGTCGTTTCTCTTCAAGACTTGTTCGGCATGAGTTTTCAAATAAGGCTGCAGCATCGTGGATAGTGCGTCTCCATGCCTCGCGATGTGAGGCCAGGGCGGATCACTGTTGGTGGTCAATTTGGCCGAGCCTGAGATGTTGTTTCAGGGAGTCTTTGTATCGCTTTTTTGGAGCACCCCTCTTACACTGACCTGTGGCGAGTTCACCATAGAGTAGTATTTTTGGGAGGCGGTGGTCCTCCATCCTAGAAACATGCCCTGCCCAGCGCAGCTGTGTTCTCAATATCATGGCCTCAATGCTGGTGATCGCTGCTTGCTCAAAGACAGCAACATTAGTCACATAGTCAGTCCAGTGTATATTTAGGATTGTGCGTATACAGCGCTGATGAAAGCGTTCGAGGAGTCGTAGGTGGTGGTGATAGGTGACCCATGTTTCAGATCCATAAAGGAGGATAGACAGTACAATGGCTCTATACACACTAATTTTTGTGCTTTGCCTCAGGTGTTTATTGCTCCAGACTTTTGTGAAGTCTTCCAAATGCACTATATGCCTTTGCTAATCTGTGATCGATCTCTTTGTCAATCTTGGCATCTGAGGAGATGATGCTTCCCAGGTAGGTGAACTGCTGAATGGACTTAAGCACAGATTTGCCAATGGCAATGTGGGGATGGTGGTGTTCGTCCTGTGGTGCAGGCTGGTAAAGAACTTCTGTTTTCTTCAGGTTGACTTCCATTCATACATTAGATCAGCCTTTCTCAACCTTTTTACCCTGGTGGAACCCTCAAAACAGTTTTCAGGTCTTGGGAAACCCCTGCCTAAAAATTATTGTACTATCTACAGCTCAAAAAAAAAAAGTTTATTTTTCTTCAGTCACAATATCTCAGAGGCAACCTGTTCGGGAACCCTGGTTGAGAAAACCTGCTTTAGATGAAGCCCGCATTTCTGCCTTTATGATGCGCCCACAATCCCAGATACAGGATTTCTTGGCATCTTGTTCAGTCTACATAAAAAGAAAAGCTTTCCAACCCTCAACTGGGAATATCCCTTATAGTAACAGCTGCCTGCTAGCTCTATAAGGGACAAGCTTTCTTACCCTCAAATAAGGGACACGTGACAACCCTAGATTGTCTCTCCCCCGCCCCCAAAGCAGCAGTTGCAGACTTTTACTGAAATCACTCAAATTAAGCTTGGCAGTAGGATGATCATGAAGAACACCAGCAGTGTCTTATGGGCCCAATATTTAGATGGCCATGTTGTATTATCTGTGAAGCATACAACTCTCTCACACCCCCACTGCCATTTTGTGCTCCACAACTGCTGCTGCACTCCTGATATGTTAGTGCAAAATAAATAAAAACTTTGTGCTTAATACAAATCAATTGAAAGTTTATAGCCAGAATCAGGCATCATATGAAACCAGATTACATGTTTCTGCTAATTAAAAAAAAAATCACCATCTGTTCTGTTGTTATTGTTATGTGCCTTCAGGTCAACTCAAACGTATGGGAACCCTATCATGGGGTCTTCTTGGCAAGATTTATACTGATGAGGTTTGCCATTGCCTTTCACTGAGTCTGAAAGAGTATGACTTGCCTAAGATAACCCAGTGGGTTTTCATGGCCAAATGGGCATATGAAACCTGGTCTCCTAAGTCCTAGTCAAGCATTCAAACCACATAGAATCATAGTATTGGAACGGGCCTTGTGGGCCATCAAGTCCAACGCCCTGCTCAATGCAGGATCTCCACCTAAAGCATCACCAGCAGGTAGCTGTCTAGCCTCTTTTTGAAGATGTCCAGAAGAGGCCCCATCACCTTTCTAAGCAATTGGTTCCATTGCTGTCAAGAAGTTCCTTTTAATGTTCCTGAAACTTAAAAAACCATTAGACCTGGCCCAATCCTCTAAGGCAGCAGAAAGCAGGCCTGCCCCATCCTCTCTGTGACAGACCTTTAGGTATTTAAAAAATGCAATCATGTCAGCCCTCTTCTCTTCACCAAGCTGAACATGCCCAGCTCCTTCTACCTTTCTTCATGTTTTGCTCTCCATACCTCTTATCATCCTTGCTGACCTTCTCTGAACCTGCTCCAACTTGTCTATATCCTTCTTAAAATAAGGCAGCCAGAACTGAATGCATTACTCCCAACCAGTGCAGAAAAAAGTATGACTATTACTTGCCTCAACTTGAAAACTATGCTTCCATTAATGCAGGCTAAAATAGCATTCACCTTCTTTGCTGCAACACCACATTGCTGACTCGTGTTCAGTTTATGATCAACAATAATCCCAAGGTCCTTTTTGCATGTAGTACTGCTTAGCCATGTATTCCGCATCCTATACCTGTGCATTTGTTTTTTGTGGGTTAAAAGTAGATTTTTTCATTTGTCTCTACTGAATTTCATTTAATTGATTTTTTGCCCAATTTTCTAGTTTATCTATGTCCTTTTGAATTCTGTACATATCTTCCAGTGTATTAGCCATCCCTCCCAGTTTTGTGTCATCCACCCCGTCATCTAAATAATTGATTTAAACAGTAACGCCCTAGGACAGAACCCTGCGGCACTCCACTGCACTTCCAATCTGAAGTGCAGCCATTGATGACTCTTTGAGCACGGTTTTCCAACCAATTATGGATCCATCTGACAGTGTTCCCATCTATTCCATATTTAATCAGTTTACTAATCAAAATATTATGAAATACCTTATCAAATGTTTTTCTGAAATCCAGATTACCACCATCTACTAAACTAGTGACCTGATTGAAAAAAGATGTAAGATTAGTTTAGCAAGATTTATTCTTGACAAACCCATGCTGGCTCCTACTGACCACTGCTTTGTCATCAAGATATTTGCAGCCAGACTCCTGCATAATCTGTTCTAATATTTTTCCTTGTATTGAGATCAGGCTGACCTGTCTGTAGTTTCCTGGATCTCCTTCCACCACGCTAGCCCTTTTGTTCTATATACAGATGATAAAGTGGAATCCCTACTGCACCCACATTCTGAAATGGTGAGGAAACCCACTGAAGGCGGTTGAAAAGCTAGACAATGAACATTTTGACTATATAATTAATGTAAGTTTCTATACAGATTCTCTGTTAACCATAGCTTGGTAACAAGAGTACATGCTTGCTAACCAAAGAAGGTGCCAAGACAGTTTCAGTCTCCATCTGAAAAAATTCAGGTAAGCAGAGACAGAAATTGAAGAGCTGGTGCAAATCAGGAGCTATGGAACACCTGGAATTTGGAGCTAGATGTAACCATTATATGAGGAACAGAATATGCCAACATCATAATTTCCTTTACTTTTCCAAATGGGGTCTGAGTGATCTTGGGAATTTTTTTGGGGGGGGGGATTTTTTATTGGAGTAAGACCATTCTACTAAAAAATACACCCGACCGCAAAAGGCCATAACAACAATACCAAAATAATGCTAATTATTTTCCTCTTTTCTTACTAATACAAAAATAAATCTATCCTAACACTAATGTATTTTTCCCTTTAATCTATACACACTATGGGTTCCACTGAACACCTTAATTTAAAACCTAAACTCCACGCTATATATTATAAGGGAAGAAGTTGAAAAAAATGTCCAGTGTTATATGTCCCACACATACAGTTACGATATATATTCAACAACAAGATTATCCAGGCAGAAAGCATTTTTCAGGAGCTATCACGGTCAAGAGAGCTTGTAAGAATGATATTACTTCTGTTACCTTGGCCTGTGCAAAGATCATATAGCTCTCAAGATTATCCAGAGAAGGAAGAATGGGGCAGAACGCCACCCAGGTAAAGAGGTGCTGCCCCAGTAAGTGAAAACGTTAACTGTTTGGAAATTAGACTTCTTCAGTTGGGAGGTCCTTCTCAAGACCCAAGTTAACCAAGGGGTTGCTACTGCTGAGGCAACTCAAGGAGCAGTGTCCCTAAAAGAAAGACACCAAAGTGGGGGTTAATGTAAGAACTGGGCTGTTAAAGTCTGAGACAGAAACATAGAGTTGGAGGAGACCACAAGGGCCATCCAGTTTAACACCCTACCATGCAGGGATACACCATCAAAGGACTCCTGACAGATGGCCATCCAGCTTCTGTTTAAAAACCTCTAAAGAAGGAGACTCCACCACACTCGGAGACAGTGTATTCCACTGTCGAACAGCTCTTACCAGTAGAAAGTTCTTCCTAATGTTTAGGTAGAATCTCTTTTCTTGTAGTTTGAATCCATTGCTCTGTGTCTTAGAGATTTTCACACTACATTGTTATAGTGTTACTATTCCACTTTATTTGCTATGGCTGCCTCCTGTGGAATCCTGGGATTTGTAGTTTAGGGAGGGGCATTTACAACTCTCAGCCAGAGAGCTCTTAGGCCTCACTAAACTACAAACCCCAGAATTCTACAGGAGGAAGCCAGAGCAATTAAAGTGGAATAGTAACACTATAACAGTGTAGTGTGAAAATCTTAGTCTCTGGAGCAGCAGAAAACAAGCTTGCTTCATCTTCAATATAACATCCTTTCAAATATTTAAACTCATGTCACCTCTTAACCTTTTCTTCAGGCTAAACATACCCAGCTCCCTAAACCACTCCTCATAGGCCATGGCTTCCAGACCTTTTACCATTTTGGTCACCCTCCTCTGTCAATATCCTACTTGAACGGTGGTGCCCAGAGATGAACACAGTATTCCAGTTGAGGTCTGACCAAAGCTACAGGAAAGGCCTTTGGCTTACATCTGACACTTGTTTACGTTCCATTTCTGTTCTCTGTCCCTCTTAACTCACATATCAATATTTAGGGTTTATATTAAATAAAATTTTGTGTGTGGAAGGGAAGGGTTTTCATGATTAATTCCTGCAATCTAATTAAGGATTGTAGTAGTACCTATTTTAAATTTTCTTGGGTCCTACTTATAGGTGCTTGCTTATTTGTTTTACTCTGGAGATGTGCCTTGGGGTTATGGGCACATTGTTATGCACAAAGGGGAAATTGGGGACACCATTTCAGTAATGGGAGGAATAAAAACAGCCATGGCAGTAAGTAGGCCAGGTGAGAGGAAGAAACAACAGGCATCTATCATCTATTACCCCTCTGGGTACCGTAATTACCCCAGCCTCAACAATGCTGAAACCATGCTACTATGCTGGCAAAGACAAAGACCGGTTTATTCTAACAGGCTTTCTGCAACCAATGAGCTGTTGAGGAAAAGGAATTTCATGGACTGGTGTTGTGTTTTTAAAACTGTTTGGTTTTAACATTGTTTTTAATCCACTAGTGTTCTAATATTATAGCTTGTATTTTAACATGATAAAATTTTATAAGTTTTTAATTTTATCTGTTTGAATATATATTTTATTTGTTTTAATTCTATTATGAGCCATCTTGGATTCCTGTTCTTAGAGAAAAGCAGGATAAAAATGAGATACGTAAACATATAGAGCTGGAGATCCTATTACATGGCTAAGGCAGAACAAGTTAAAAAGACGAGAGAATATTTACTATACCCAATGAGGATGGTAAAGAAGGAAGAGATGTCATATAAAAGCAACAGAACAGGCTGCATGGGAAGGCTGTGGAATCCACTTTCTTGGAAGTTTTTAAGAAACAGGTGCATGCTTAATTATTTAAAGGGATTTATTATACCTTGCTCCTCCAATGTAGATATAAAGCCCAGGGCAACAATCAAAACAAAGAGAAGCATAGCAGCTAAATAGCTTTAAAACATGGGCTCAATCCACTAAAGTTCCTCAAGTAGGAAGGTCAAATAATTGCTAAAATACAAATGCCTTAACTATTGCTTCCAATTGATCATTTAAGTACAGGTGTCCTGATTCCAGAAAGTAGACTTGGTTAGATGATCCTAAGAGGGCTTCCTGCTTTGTTTTTGCCATCATCTTTCCAATGGGACTTTAAACTGGTGATGATGGACAGCTTAAGAACATAGACATTCATTTTCTTTGGGAAGCAGAATTGGTTATCTAGTAGGTGACAATTAGCACCATGAGTAGGCAAGACCTGTGAGCTAGGAACATTGCTTTTTCCATTGCTCTTTATTTTTCAAAGCTGCTGGAGAAACCACAGTCTGTTTTCTGTTAACCTTTGTGCAGATGTAATATAAGTTGACTGTGTGTATGTTGGACCCTGAAAGTTTAGGGCCCTTTGATATACAAGTCTTGGGACTGGCAATAAATAGTTCTGCATGTGACAGTGAAGCAGGCTGTGTGTGCATGGCACGAAAGGTCAAAACCTTAAGCAGAACTTTTGAGAAATCAAGTAGTGATTCTCACAAACAAACCCCACAAAATGATTGAGGCTTAATTCCTGGAAAGTATTCAGGACTGCAGCCTTAAGAACTATTCCACACATATTTTTGGATATACATTTATGAGTTTATGTCCCAAGTGTACATATCATATGAAGATAGCACATATGAGTGTACATATGTTATAAAGATGAAATTGGCAGCAACTTAATAAAAGGAGAGGGCCTAAACTTGGGGACTCCTCATACGGGATATTTGTTACTGACTTTTTGGAAGCTGGTAAATTATTGTTTGCCATCAAATTGTCTTTGCCTTATGGTGACTTATGAATGAGAGACATTCAAGAGACCTGATAACCAACAGTTCTGGCTTCCTTTATTTGATTAATCTACCTAATGCGGTCTTCTTCTTTTCCTACGGTCTTCTTCTTTTTCTAACATTATTGTCTTTTCCAGAGTCATGTGGTCTTATGATGTCTTCAAAGTACAGTAATGTGAGTTAAGTCCTTTTGCCTTCTAGGGAGAGTTCAGGCATGATTTGCTGTCAGACCCATTTATTACTCTTTTTGGTAGTCTATGGTATCCATAGAACTCTCCTCCAGCACATTTCATACAAGATTATTTTCTTCCTTTCACCTTTCTTCACTGTCCAGTTTTGGCAACCATACATAGGAATGGGAAATACTATGGCATGGATGGTTGTGAGTTTGGTACTGAATGTTATATTACATAAAGATCTTACCTAGTACCTTCATAGTTGTCCTTCAAAGTCAATGGTCTTATTTCTTGACTACAGTCTCCATTTTGATGAATGATTGAGCTAAGGCATAAAAAAATCTTTAACTATATTGAGGTCTTCATCATTGACTTACGTTATTTATATAATCTCTGGTCATTATTTTTGTCCTCTTAATTTCAAATGTAACCCTGCTTTTTTACTTTCCATAACTTTCAGCTGTATTTATTCCAGTTCTTTGCTAGTTTCTGCTAGTAATATAGTATCATTTCCATATCTTAAATTGCTGATGTTCCTTCCCCCAATATTTATACCTCCTTCCACTGAGTCTAATTTCACTATGATATATTCTAGATATAAATTAACAGACAGTGTGATAAAAACCAGCATTGTCTGATTTCCTTGCCAACTGGAAACCATTCCATTTCTCTATATTCTGTCCTGACAGTGGCCTGTTATCCATAGGTTATCCATCAGAACGAGCTGGTGAATGCCTTCCTTTTTATTTTTTATCTACCACTGCACACCTCTGTTCTTGACCCTGCGGGACGAAGTGGCCTCCCTCCTCACTAAGAATGCCATCCAGCATCTACCATCAAGCATAGCTTCCTCGTTTTTTTCTCCCAATATTTCACCATCCCAAAACAAGATGGCTCCCTCCGCCCCATCATGGATTTATGCTCAGTAAACTCCTTTATCCACCACACGAGGTTCCGCATGGTCACCCTCGCAACTATTCTTCCCTTCATACACAAGGGAGACTGGTTCGCATCCATCAACCTATAGGATGCATATTTCCACATCAGGATCAACCGAAGGCACAGGAACTTCCTTAGTTTCACAGTGGGTGCCACCCTTTTTCAGTACAAAGTCCTCCACTTCTGCCTCTCCACTGCCCCAAGGGTGTTCACCAAGGTCATGGGGTGGCCATTGCCCATATCCGGGCCAGCGGCGTCCGCATTTTCCCCTATCTGGACGACTGGCTGTTAGTGGCTCCATCCAAGACTACCCTGTGATGCCATGTCCACCTCACACTGAACCTAATGGCAGATCTGGGTCTCTGCCTCAACTCAGAAAAGTCGCATCTGCTTCCCTCTCAGTCTCTCCCCTTCATAGGGGCCCTCCTGGACTCCCCTGTGGGTTGCACTTTCCTTCCCGCATCAAGGGAAGAGATACTAACAGCCCTGATCCGCCACATTCTGACACAGCGTTCTGTACTGTCTGTCCTCATCATGCGCCTACTAGGATACATGGCCTCAGCCACCATGGTAGTTTCTGGGCCCATCCACTCCAGCTCTGGTTCCTCCAACATTTCCGACCAAACCATGGCTCTTCAGGCAAACGGCTGCACCTGCCTTCACGTGTACGCCTGTCACTCCTGTGGTGGCTTCATCCCACCCACCTTCCATCAGGTGGGCATTCCATTCAGAAGACCCCATCCCACAGTACTGTTGATGTCCGATGCCTCTCTTCAGGAATGGGGCACCCACTGCAACAACTCCACAGTACAAGGCACATGGCCTCGACATCTTCAGCACCACCATATCAATACCCCAGAAATGCTGGCAATCTTCTACACCCTGAAGTCTTTCCAGGACCTTCTCCATCACCCCACAGTCCACATCAGGTGCGACAATTCCACAACTGTTTACTATATCAACAAGCAGGGTGGCACTCACTCATCCACCCTGACCTTGATAGCTTCTTGGATATGGAATTGGTGCATTGCCCGAAGGATTCACCCCATCGCAGTCCACATCCTGGGCACCGACAACTCTCTGGCTGACTCTCTCAGCAGGACATCGCTACACCCCCACAAGTGGAGTCTATCAGATACAGCATTTATCTTCATCTGCAAGAGGTGGGGACGCCCCTCCATAGATTGGTTTGCCTCCACCAACAACCAGAAGCTTCCTTGTTTCTGCTCCAGGGGAGGGGCTGGGGTCCCTCAGGGATGCCATTCTCCATCCATGGGCCAATCCCCTTGCATATCTCTTCCCTCCCCTCCCACTCATCACAAAGGTGATGGTAAAGATCCAAGAGGACCAGACAGATGCCATCCTGGTGGCCCCCTATTGGCCGAGGTAACTGTGGTTCTCCACCCTCCACGACATGACACCAGGAGAACATCTTCCTGTGTTGCCAACTCTTCTGACCCAAGCAGAGGGAACCCTCCATCACCCCAACCCGGGAGTTCTATGGCTCACAGCATGGAGGATACGTCCAACTAGAACCGCATACAGGAGATCCTCATAGCTACTAGAAAACCCTCAACACAAAAATCCTACATGGCCAGATAGCAGCACTTCTCTATATACACCCAACACCTATCCCTGCCAACTCAGGCAACTGAGGCCCACATGGTTATGTTGTACCTCCTCCACCTTAAGGACCAAGGCCAGACTCACTCTTCCTTAAAAGTGCACCTCGCAGGCATTGTGGCCTACCAACCGAAGGGCCACCCCTGAGCGTAATTTTTCCAGGACCCCAAATGCAAATGATTCCTGAAGGGCCTGGCCAACTTGTACCCTCCAGTCCAGGACCTGGTCTCTTCCTGGTCTCTATCACTCGTCATCTCCCAGCTCATACACAAACCATTCGAGCTCTGGCCTCCATCGACCTAGGTCTGCTCACTCTGAAAACTATCTTTCATGTAGCAGTAACTTCAGCCAAGAGAGTGGGTGAGCTGACGGCACTGCGGGCAGACAGCTCCTACCTAATCTTTCATAGGGACAAGGTTGTCCTCCGTCTCAACCCCTCCTTTCTTCCTAAGGTGGTTTCCTTGTACCAAATCAATCAAGACATCATCCTACCTTCCTTCTTTCCCAACCCAAGAACTGATCTTGAAAAGGCCCTACAAGCTTTGGACATTCACAGAGCATTGGCCTTTTACACTTCCAGGACTGCATCCCTCAGATCTTCCCTTCAACTCTTCATCTGCTTTGGGGGACGCTATGGTTTCCTCACAGAGGATCACCCACTGGGTTGCTGACACTATCAATCTGGCATACCAGCTGGCCAAGAAACCTCTTCCCTTGTCTATCCGGCCTCACTCTACAAGGGCTGTGGCTACCACTCAGGCTTGGATCATGGCATCTTCTTCCTCCTGGAAGTCTGCTGAGCGGCAACCTGGTCTTATCCATCAACCTTCATCAGACATTATTGCCTAGACTGCAGAGCGAGGGCAGACACCGAGTTTGACAGAGCAGTATTGTCTTCCATCTTGAGTTGACCTGCTTCCACCTCCTTGGTAAGCTCGTTAGTCTCCCATATGTGTGAGAGGCACAGAGACCACAAAGGACAGGTTGTTTACTTGTAATTGTAGTTCTGTGAAACCACAATAACCTGCCCTCCTCCCCTCTCTTCTTGCAGGTCTGCTATCTTCCATGACGGACTTTGGAACTGAGGGGAGTAGCTTTCAGATGCTATATATAGAGTGCCCTGGGAGGGCAGAGCTACAACCAAAAAGCTACTCAGCTTGTTGATGCTCTGTGACTGATCTGCGCATGTGCAAAGATCTCCCATATGTGTGAGGGCACAGATGAACTAGAGTTACAGGTAAGCAACCTGTCCTTACCAGTTTGTTTGGAGCAATGAAAGGTTGTCCTCTTCTCATCCTAATCTGTCTCATACGGTCCATCATTAACAAAACAAAAAGAAAATATCAGTTACGGCATCAGGGAGAATAACCCCTCCTCCCAGGCAGCGGGAGGAACGGAGGATGGCTCCGACTCCTTCCCTCTCCCTCAAATGACAACAGGCCGGGAGGGATGGAGGGAGGAAGAAGGGAAAGGAGCAGTGGCGTGGCAGGCACGGTCTCTGCCGCCATAGTTTCCACCAGGCGCCTTTTTTGAGGGGCAGCTGTGTACCTCAGTCCCTTTCAGTCCCGGAGGGGCTCCCGCAGGCAGCAGCTTGGGGGGGGGAGATGACAAGGGGTCGCACTTGTCTGTGTTCCAGATGTACAGTGTAGGTGGGGGGTCATCTAAAAGGTCACACACACACAAAACCCCTCATGGAATTCACTGGGAATCCTACCCTTCTAAATGGGACCCCGCATCAACCCACACTATTTGGAAGGAGGGGGGCCCAAAACAGCAAAAATCACCCAGGAAAAGCCTTCGGGGGATTTTCTGACACACACACACACACATATATATACAGTATATTAAACAGTGAGGGGGTGTGCATTCCTGCTCATTAGGACAAGCAAAGGACAAGCGAATCCAAGGGAAGCAAAAAGCTAATTGGCAGGGTGAGGGTGGGGGTGGGGCTTGCTAATAGGACAAGCGCCTGCTGCCGCCATGTTGGATTTTCACCTTAGCAAGTGATCACTAAGGTGATAAAACAAGTTGGATTTTTTTCTTCTTCTTTGCTTTTCTGTTAAATTAGAAGATCACTATATCACTCCAGCACACCTTAGACAATATTTTAAAATGTTGGTAGCAGCAAAGAAATAACACAAATAAATTACCTGCAGCTGCCATCTGGAATGCGAGACTTATGGGGGCTTCTGAGGCTGAAAACATTGTCGTTGCTGTTGCAAAATGCCATTACTATGAGGTACTCTGTTCCCCCCGCCATGTGTAGATGGCCCCCACGGTCTGGGTAAAGCAGTGTATGGGTTTGACATCCTCCCCATGAGGTACAGGTTGATGGAGGCTCCAAACAGAGGGGCCCTCTCTTGCCTTCTTCCCCTGCCACTGTTTTGAAATGCTTCCATATGCCAAGAAGGTAACTGATATTTTCTTTTTGTTTTGTTAATGATGGATCATATGAGACATATTAGGATGAGAGGAGGACACCTTTCATCGCTCCAAACAAACTGGTAAGGACACATTGCTTACCTGTAACTGTAGTTCATCTGTGCCCTCACACATATGGGAGATCTTTGCACATGGGCAGATCAGTCACTGAGTATTAACAAGCTGAGTAGCTTTTTGTCTATGGTGTGCTGTCTAAGGTGTGGTGGAGTGATATAGTGATCTTCTGATTTAACAGGAAAGCAAAGAAGAAGAAGAAAAACCCAACTTGTTTTAGCACTTGCTAAGGTGAAAATCCAACATGGCAGCAGCTGGCGCTTGTCCTGTTAGCAAGCCTCGCCTCCACCCTCACCCTGCCAATCAGCTTTGTGCTTCCCTTGGATCCGCTTGTCCTTTGCTTGTCCTAATGAGCAGGAATGTACACCAGAAAATCCCCCGAAGGCTTTTCCTGGGTTGTTTTTGCTGTTTGGGCCCCCCTCCTTCCAAATAGCGTGGGAGCATTAGATATTATACCTTGTTCCTCCAATGCGGGGTCCCATTTAGACGGGTAGGATTCCCAGTGGATTCCATGAGGGGTTTTGTGTGTGTGAGAGAGACCTTTTAGACGACCCCCACCTACACTGTACATCTGGAAGCGCACACAAGCGCGACCCCTCGTCTTCTCCCCCCCCCACCAGCTGCCGCCAGCGGGATCCCCTCCGGCTCCTGAAAGGGACTGGGGTACACAGCCGCCCCTCAACAACGGCGCCCGGTGGAAACTTTGGCGGGCGGAGGCCGTGCCCGGCTCGCCACTGCTCCTTCCCCTCCTCCCTCCCTCCGTCCCTCCGGGCCTGTTGTCATTTGGGGCGAGGGAAGGAGTCGGCGCCATCCTCCGTTCCTCCCGCTGCCTGGGAGGAGGGGTTATTCTCCCTGATGCCGCCGTGAGGAGGGTCGGTGGGCGGACGGGCGGCGGAGGGAAGCCACGGCGCGCCGAGAAGGAGAGTGGCGGCCTTGGCGTGTGGGTCGGGCGGGCCCGGGAGGCTGGCGCCGGCTGCCCTTCCCCCGAGTCCCCGGGGCTCTGGGTGTCCCGCCAGCCGCCTGGCGCTGAGAGGCGGGAGCGAGCGAGCGAGCGGGACAGGGAGGAGGAGGAGGAGGAGGGGGCCGGTTCGAGGCGCTGCTTCTGCTGCATTGCAGCCTCCCTTCCTGCCTCCCGCCGTCCGTCCATCCCTCCCTCCCTCCCTCGGCGTCTCCGGCGCGCTGCTGCACAATGGCGGCTCCCGGGCCCGGCTCTGGCTCCGGCCCTGGCGGCGGGTCCCAGTCGGCGCCGCCGCCACCACCACACACCACCGTCAGCAGCATGCAGGGTAAGGAAGGCAGCGCGCCTCCGGAGGTGCTGCGACGGCCGTCCCTCAGTCCGTCCTCCCCCTCCGACGCGCACACACGGCGGCCAAGCTCTCTAGGCCGCGCCTCAACATCAGTCACCCCCGCCGGCCTTGGCGGTGGGACTGCAGCCGCCCGGCGGTAGGGACTCAGCAGCAGGAGGACCAGGCCTCTCCCGGGGATGGTAGGCCTGCCCGAGAGGGAGAGAGAGAAGGCGGCCCAGGCGGCGGAGGGGGTTTGGAGCCCTACACGGCCAACGGGGGAGACCCGCTTCGGACCCACAACCTCTGTCTCTCTCTGTGTGTAAATGCAGTGTGTGTGTGGTGTGTATTTAGAGAGACGGAGGGGGCGGCAAAGGAGCAGCAGGACGAGGAGGAGGAGGTGGTGAGGTTTGTGGGCTCCACGACTGAGGAAATGACCCAGCTCGTGCATGCCCGTGTGGGTCTCTGCGTGTTCGACCTGTACGTGTGAACAGAGCTGAGAGAGGGGGATCTCCAGGCCTCTCTTCTCCCTCGCAGAACTGGTCTGCAATGTGTGGGTGATTTCCGGGTACGTGTGTGGAGGAGGTTTTCGGGACTCACCCCCAAGCGGGGTGTCAGGACTGTAGTACAGGGGAGGTGTGGAGAGGCGTCCTGGCTAGGCTGTGGTTGGTGGAGAGAAGCCGGATTATTCACACGCAAAATACAGGCATGCTGAGTGCAAAGGTGGAACCCGCGGAGCATTTGCTTGCCTATGACGTGTAGGGTGGTGGTTATGGTGGTGTTGGCTGGCAAGTACATCTGAGAGGACCCAGGCCTTAGGGTCGGAAAGGGGTTATGGCACTATGTCTTCCACCCTGCAATTGCCCTTGGCCTGTGTTTATGTGTGTTGAGATGCAGGGGTAAAATGTAGAAGGGCCCACTAAAGAAGGGCCCTCTCTCTCTTTCTGCAGAGAGGAGGGAAACAAGGGTGGAACAGGTGATGAGGTAGGAGGTATTCCTTTCTGAAACTGGGAGTATATGGACAATCCAGATTGAATGAGAAATGCAGGAAATGAGGAGTGGTCCTTGAATGCTTCTCTTCATACTGCAGGAATGAGAGGAACATGTATGTAGCCCTCTGGATGTTGCTGAATCGCAAAATGTTTCATCTCTTCCCATTGACCTGTCTAGGGGTGATGGGATAGGGGTTGTGATGGGAGTTGTAGTTAGCAACACTTTGATGGTTACACACTTCCCACCCCTGCCAGAGAAGAATGAGAGGAAGGGGAGGACCATAACAGTTTTAATGCATGAATCTGAGATGGGGTATATGGTTAAAAGGTCCTTTTCTCAGTGCCATTGTGCCTCAGGGTCTTAATGGGCATGCATATAGAGTCAGGTACTTAGGAGAAACTACTGTAATGTGGAAATACCACCACATAGCTTGGACTCAATATCTCAATAGCTATCTTTATTTATGTATAGTTAGCAAAACTCTCAACAATACATCTCAGTGTTAGGAAAGCATTTAAAAGTACTGTATGAAGCTGGGTGTATGTCTTAAGTATTCACAACCAGGACTCCACATTGGGTTCCTTATAGATTTCATAGAATCATAGAGTTGGAAGAGACCACAAGAGCCATCCAGTCCAACACCCTGCCCTGCAGGAATACACAATCAAAGCACCCCTGACAGATGGCCCTTCATCCTCTGTTTAAAAACCTCCAAAGAAGGAGACTCCACCATATTGCAAGGCAGTGAAATAATAGAAACAATTCTTACTGTCAAGAAGTTCTTCCTAATATTTAGAGGAATCTCTTTTCTTGTAGTTTGAGTCCATTGCTCCGTATCCTAGTCTTTGGAGCAGCAGAAAACAAGCTTGCTCCATCCTCAGTATGACATCCCTTCAAATATTTAAACATGGCTATCATGTCACCTCTTAACCTTCTCCAGGCTAAATATACCCAGCTCCCTGAGCTCTATGCCTCATAGGGCATGGCTTCCAGACCTTTCATCATTTTGGTCATCTTCCTCTGGACATGTTCCAGCTTGTCAATATCCTTTTTGAATTGTGGTGCCCAGAACTGGATACAGTATTTCAGGAGAGGTCTGACCAAAGCAAAATAGAGTGGCACTATTACTTCCCTTGATCTAGACACTATACTCCTGTTGATGCAGCCTAGAATCACATTGGCTTTTTTAGCTGTCGCATCACACTGCTGACTCATGTTCAGCTTGTGGTCACTAAGACTCCTAGATCCCTTTCACATGTACTGCTGTCAAGCCGGGTGTCACCCATTCTATATCTGTGCATTTCATTTTTTCCTGCCTAAGTGTAGTATCCTACATTTCTCCCTGTTGAAATTCATTTTGTTAGTTTTTGCCCAGCTTTCTAATCTGTTGAGGTCATTTTGAATTCTGACCCTGTCCTCTGGGGTATTAGCTACCCCTCCTAATTTGGTGTTATCTGTAAACTTGATAAGAATGCCCTCTATTTATTATCCAAGTAATTGATAAAGATGTTGAATAGCACTGGCCCCAGGACAGATCCCTGTGGCACCCCACTAGTCACTTCTCTTCAGGATGAAGAGGAGCCATTGGTGACTCCCCTTTGGGTTCAGTCCATCAACCAATTTCACATCCACCTAACAGTCACATTGTCTAGGCTACATGTTACTTTTTTTTTTTTTTTGCAAGAATATCATGGGGGACTTTGTCAAAGGCCTTACTGAAATCAAGATACACTAAATCCACAGCATTCCTTTCATCTACCAAGTTTGTAACTCTGTCAAAAAAAGAGATAAGATTAGTCTGGCATGACTTGTTTTTCAGAAACCCATGTTTGACTTTTAGTGATCACGGCATTCCTTTCTAAGTGTTTAATGATCTGTTCTAGAATTTTTCCTGGTATTGATGTCAGGCTGACTGGGTGGTAATTATTTGGGTCTTCTTCCCCCCCCCCCTCTTTTTGAAGATGGGAACAACATTTGCCCTCCTCCAGTCTGCTGGGACTTCTCCTGTTCTCCAGAACTTATCAAAGATTCTTGCCTGTGGTTCTGAGATTACATCTGCCAGTTCTTTTAAGACCCTTGGGTGTAGTTCATCTGGCCCTGGAAACTTGCCTGGAGAATTCATTTATACTGGCCAGGTATTCCTGTACTACCTCTTTACCTATTCTATGCTGCATTTCCCCTACTGCATCATCTGCTCCATTTTCTCCTTTTCCTTGTTCTTTCTTTTGCTATGGACATATATAAAAAAAGCCCTTTTTATTGCTTTTACCCTCTTTAGCAAGCCTGAACTTCATCTGCGCTTTAGCTTTTCTGACTTTCCCCCTATATGAGCTGGCTATTTGTTTGAATTCTTTAGTGATTTCCCCCTTTTCACATTTCTAGTACATGTTCCTTTTAAGTCTTAGCTCAGTTAAAAGTTCTTCAGACATCCATCCTGGTCTCTTTAGACACCTCCCATTTTTTCTCATCAGTGGAACTATTTGAAGTTGTGCCTTCAATATCTCACTTTTCAGAAACTCCCATCCATCAGGAACTCCCTTCTCTTTTAGTATTCCTGACCATGGGATCACCCTCAGTAATTCCCTAAGCTTTCTTAAAGTCTAGAAGGCATGTCTGACTACATTTGGCTTGCTCTTTCCTCTGTATAACTCCAGGAGCTGATGATCACTTCTCCCTAAGGATCCTACCACTTCCACCCCATTAACCAGATCATTTCTGTTGGTTAGGATCAGATCTAAAATAGCTGATCCCCTAGTTGCCTCTTCCACATTTTGGACAATGAAATTGTTTTTGCACATTGGCACTGCATTTTTGAAAGTAGCTTCCTTGGAAAGGTTGCTCTGTTTTGCATGTCCAGGCTTGTGGATTTAATCCTTAGCATTTCCTGTTCAATGTCTGAGACCTTGGAGAGCTGCTGCCAGTTAAAGAAGTAGATAGTACTGGGTTATATAGACTGGTAGTCCGACTCAGTATAATGTAGCATGTTCATCGTACGTTAGTTTTGTTTGTCGTAAGCTGTCATGGACCTCAGCCCACTTCTTCAGATATAAATGGGCTGCAAGGTATGAAACCTTATCCCTATAAAGTGTCAGTAGACTTTTCATGGTTTTTGCAGCAATATCCTATCACAGCTATTCCTCTAGTAACTAGCTATACCTGGTGTAACATACACCTTCAAACCCCCCCCCCCCCGTCGCCAGGGTCACCCCCTGTCACCCCCCTGTTGCCAGGCTCTCACCCCCACATCACTAGAGTCATCCCCTGTTGCCCCCCCCACATTGCCAGGGTCCCCTCCGTTGCCCTCCCTGTTGCCAGGCTCACTCCCACATCGCCCCCCATCACCAGGCTCACCCCCACATTGCCCCCCACCCCCGTTGCCAGGCTCTCCCCCTCCTGTCGCCAGGCTCAGCCTCTGTTGCTCCCCCATCACCAGGATCCCCCCCATCATTTCCCCCCATCGCCCCCCCCATCACCAGGTTCATGCCCCCACCAGACTCGCAGCCCTCTATGCACTCAGGCACATGTATCCTACACACACCACATCCCTCCATGCTACTCACACTCCCTCTGCTGTCACCATGTTTACAAAGGACTGAAACTTCTACGTGGTCCCGCCCCCAGTGTCCTGATTGGCTGCCCAACCGAGCTTTGATTGGTTGGTCAGTTTCCTAAGTGGCCAGTCAGCACACTGGAAATGGCAACATACCTAAGAGCTATATATATATATATATATATATATATATATATAAAATATAGATTATATGCAGAGAAGCTGTGATTGTCATTTCCCAGCAAATGTATATGTAATAGAAGACATATATTTGCAGTCATCAAATATGACATTCATTGTATTGGTTATCTTCTGTTTCACACACAGAAGTGCCATAGAAGAATTTTGCTGTGTTTGAAGGAACCCTAGTGTATACAAACAATAGATACCTGTAACTGAGCTTTAACAGTGAGTTGAGTTTGGAGACTAGCCTCTTGTCCTGCTGTTTAGAATATCTATAAAGGGCCAGCATTTCAGTAACACCTCCTTTATTGACATATCTCTCCTTCTCTCTGAAATTGTACCAGATGGATTAAAACACGATTGGTGGAAAATATTTGGATTTTTATTGGGACTCAGGACTATACTTGTTTATGTAATTACATGAAATGTAGAGTGTTCCATGTACATACTGTATTTGATACACTAGTAAGCATCCTATAGTTTAGTTGAGTTGTTATTTTTGGTTTAGCACTTGGAAGTGCAGTGTGACGCACAATGAGTTACTGTGTGTAGCAAAAAAAAGCTTAGTAGATGTTGTCGGTGTGTTCAGTCAAATTCTTAAACACAATTAAATGTGCAAACAGTTAGCTACTTAATAGCTCTTGTAGTAAGACACTCCTTTAATTTGGCTGATCCGTGCCTGCTCATCTTTAGTTTGGGATCTCAGAAGTGTTGATTTACATAGTTTGAAATCAGGCTTTTCCTTTCCATTTTGTTTTAGGCTTTAGTTCAGAGATGGCAAAAAGGTGGTGCTCAATATGTTGTTGGGCTACAATTCCCATCACCTCAGTCAATGGCCATGCTGGCTGGGGCTGATGGGAGCCAAAGACCAACAACATATGGAGGGTCACATGTTCCCCCTCTTAAGTATTATTTCCAGATAAACGTCTGCAGTAAAAAGGAAATTATTGGAACACATTCTTCCATTTTTCATGTAGTAGAAACAATAGGATAGGCACAGAAGAGTCAGTGTTCACTAGTAGCTCCCCAACATGTGGGTGTTCAAAACATCTACTACACTGTAGCAGCCATGGTTTGATTGTCTACCTGTGTTGCCTCATGGAAGGAGTGTTAGTTATATTGTGTGTTGGAAAATAGCTTACAGTGAAGTGAATATTTTCAGACATTACAAAGTTATGGTACCAGTGTCTTTCAAATCACTTGTGCCTGAAATGATGTGGGATAGTTTTTTAAAAAAAACCTTCTCATTGTAAGTAAAAGCTTATTGCAAGGATATGACAAACCATTCTGTGGAGTTTACTTATCTCTTCTTCTTTTGCATGTGTAGTAAGTAATCACACCAGTAAATTGCAGGAATGAATAATTTAATATCAAGTCACAATGTGGTAAACATCCAGTCTTCATTTGTTACATTGAATATATTTTCCTAATCTTGATACAGGCCTGCCTATGCCTATTGTCCTTGAGGAAGAAACCTTATTCCCTCCTGCTTGCCTGTTTTTTACTGCTGGAAAATTGAATATTCTGAATACCTATAGTATGCTGCTACCTCTGCCACGGGTGTTGTTGCCTTCAAATTGTTTTTTTTTTTTTTAACTTATGGTGACCCTAAGGTGACCCTATCATGCCTTTGACTTCCTCTGAGGCTGAAAGAGTATGAATTGCCCAAGATCACCCAGTGGGTTTCTATGACTGAGTGAGAATTCAAACCCTGCCTCCAGAGTCTTAGTCCAGTGCTCAAACAACAACACCATGCTGGCACTCGCCATGTGTTACCTTCCAGGAAAGAAATCTTACATGATGAACATAACTTTCACCATTTAATTTGGCGAAATGCTGTAATGGCTGAAAACTAAGCAAATTGTATTAAATCAATATTGAAAAATCTGTGGGTGCTAACTAGTATAATGCAACACAGGACTATTGCCTCTCTCCTGTAGCCCTACAGATCTATTCCATAAGCTTTCCCAATCGTCCAGAGTAGAGGGGGTATGCGAGGAATTGGTGGGTGGGAAAAATCACCACCACCTTTCTACTGATGGAAGCCATTCCATTGGCAGAATAGGTTAATTGGGCACCACTCATTATTTAAATAATCAGTTCAACTTGATGTTAAATATACATGCACTAGGTATTTTGGAGGGAAAGGCTGGGAGCCTCTTGCCCTCTAGATGTTGTTAAACTGCAACTCCCATAAGCTCTGACCACTGGTCATGTTGATGGGACTGAGTTGACCTGGAAATCCAACAGCATCTGGAGGGCCACAGCCTTTTGTAAGGGAAAGTCTGTATTCATTAATGTTATGCAACCTAAAACATGTTGACTTGTAGCTGAATAGAGTTTTTAGACTAGAATTGAACATTTAAAATAACTAGGGTTGTAACATTGTATGTTATGGCTTGTTCTGGTTCTCTTCATACTTTTTCACTATTTTAAGAAATGGGGACACTTGCTCAGAACTTGCATCAGGATGGGGAGCATGAACAAAATCAGAAAACACAAATTTACACAGGTCTTGTTGCAAAAAAATTGTACAGTATTTAGTTTATATATACATTTGGGTGGCCTTTTCACACTGCTTCTATAGACAGCTTTCAACAACAGATCAGTAGATCTGTTCAAACCCTGGTGTCATGTCTGTGTGATACAGTAATGCCTCAGTAATAGGTATGTTGGCCTAAATACCCTAAAGGCACTAGATCCTGTCTGATACTGGAAGCTAAGCAGGGTCAGCCCTGGTTAGTACTTGGATGGGAGATAACCAACAAATACTAGGTGCTGTAGGCTATATTTCAGAGGAAGGAACTGGCAAAACTGCTTCTGAGGATTTCTTGCCTAAGAAAACCCTATGAAATTCATGGGGCCACAATAAGTTGACAGGCAACTTGAAGCCAAATACTCTCCCTCTGGCTTTTCTTCGCAAACGAAGATTCAGGAAGGACACATCCCGCGCTTTCTGCAAGCGCGCTGATGACTAAAAAGGCCAATCCGAGATAAACAAGTCCGGTTGCAGAAAGCACAGCAGAAGGTCTCCTTGGGTGATGTTTCCGGGTTGTGATTCTTTCTGTGTTGTCGTTTCTCTTCAAGACTTGTTCGTTGTGAGTTCTCAAATAAGGCTGCAGCATTGTGGATAGTGCATCTCCATGCCTCCCGATGTGAGGCCAGGGCGGACCATTGCTGGTGATCAATTTGGCCGACCCTGAGATCTTGTTTCAGGGAGTCTTGTATCGCTTTTTTGGAGCGCCCCTCTTACGCTGACCCACAGCGAGTTCACCGTAGAGTAGTATTTTTGGGAGGCGATGGTCCTCCATCCTAGAAACGTGCCCTGCCCAGCGCAGCTGCGTTCTCAATATCATGGCCTCAATACTGGTGATCAGTTCCTGCTAGTGAAGCCAAATACACACACACAAATAAGTATGACATCCCAATGAATGTAAGGAGCCAGCCATCTTTGGAGTGAACACAGAATCCTGCATGCTTGTGAGTTTCAGGTAGGCGTTGGAAGTCTTGTGAACCTTTGGATTAAAGTCTTAAATTATCATTGAGAAACAGTCATGTAGAACTTTTACTTTGCTGAGTGCACAATTCCAGTACAGGACAGTATAGGAGAATAGGTTAACCTTAGTCATTGGGTACAGTGAGAATTTAGCTTGGAGAGGCTCCTTGTGTGTATGTCTCTTCAAGTCACTTGTCAACTTATGGTGACCCCATGAATTTCATAGGGTTTTCTTAGGCAACAAATCCTCAGAGGTGGTTTGCTATTGCCTTCCTCTAAAATTTCACCTACAGCACCTGGTATTCGTTGGTGATCTCCCATTCAGACACTCACTAAGATTGACCATACTTAGTTTCCAAGATCAGGTGGGATCTGGTGTCTTCAGGATGAAATTTTATTTCCCTAGGTTTTCACATGGGGAATCTTTCTATATGTTTCTAGGTTAAAGAAAATATAATACAATACTATGCCTTGTCTCTATACCTCATTTGGATTAAAGCAGTATTTTGAGCCATACCGTGGCTTCTTGGTGTGTATAATTTTATTTTATTTTGAAAAGTCTTCTGTTTTTCCAACATTTGGTGTCAAGTTTACAGGGTGAGGCATGCCACTTTATAAAGTTGCTCCAGAGAGTGAATGATGCCAACCAAGGCTTGAGATGTTTATGATAGGGGAACAAGTGTTTTTGTTATTTGTATGGAACTGTACTTAATAAGCAAGGTTCTGGTGAATTGTAGCTAGGTGCTAGCCATTCTGCTTATAGACAGTCCTGGAGGCATGTATGGGTACCCATTAAATGGTCAATCTTTTGATGAATTGGATGGTCTATTTTTTTCTAATTGGTTGAGGAATGCAGTCTTTCAGCTCTTGGGCCATCACACTCAATAGGTTTTGTTTTGCTCTGCTTTTGTTCTGCTTTTGATCAGTACAGTCTTGTGCTTTGGCTGTCCTATGTACATGTTCTTTCTACCTGTTTATTACAGATTTTAAAATCCACTCAATTTTGAAGTCAGCCAAAATATGAAAATAGAATCATAGAATCATTGGCAGCAATTGGTTTTATTCCCATCTGCTTATAGAATTTGGATGCAGTAAAATATCCTGTCTCAATGGAAATTTGTCAACAGTGGCAAACAGTGGTTGCTGTAGATCTGAAAGGTTCTTTATTATATCAGAGTGATAAACTGAAAGAATATCAGTTTCTTTACTGTGAAGGCCATGGTGGTTGCTTTTGTGATCTCCTCTGCCTTTCAGCCAACTTGTTGTCTGATCATTTTTCTTTCCCCTTCCCTTCCCTGCTCACACACAAGCGTGTGTGTGCGTGCGTGTGCGTGTGCATCCGTGCACTTGAAGTAGCCTGTTGTGCTGTATCTTTTGAATTTGCTCACTGATGGTTTTTCTCTCTTTTCTCAAAAAGGTTTCAGTCTTTAGGGAATATAATTTTTAGTTCTGGATAGCAAATTATGTCAGTGTGAGCTATATGAGTGGGCTCAGTGTGCTTCCAAGCTGTTGTCAAATACCAGGAAGTTGATTCTTTCTCTTGATTTGCATATGATTCCAAATCCCTTGTTTTCAGCTTAGCTTGTTTTAGCTTGTTGGGTCGACTAGTTATAGAGAGTCAAAACCAGCAACTGTTAATTTTTTGTAAACTGTTGACAACAGTATTTAAAGTAAAAAAGCTAACAAGATTTTATTTCTTAAAATCTCTCTATATAATTCTCTTGGGTATGTTGCCGTTTCCAGTGTGTGGTTGGCTGCTTAGGGAACCGACCAACCAATCACAGGTCTGTTGGGCAGCCAATCCGCACAGTGGGGGCGGGACCATGTAGATCTCAAACATGGCTGCTGGAGCTGGAGAGTGAGTAAGGTGGGGTTGAATGTGGTGTGTGCGTGTGTATTCTGGAGTGCAGGAGGTGGGAGGGGCAAAACGAGTGGAGGGAGGGAAGAACGAGTGGGGGGAGGGGCAGAATGAGTGGGAGAGGGGCAGAACGAGTGGGGGGAGGGGCAGAACAAGTGGTGGGGGCAGAATTAGTGGGGGAGGGGCAGAACGAGCAGCGGGTGGGCGAGTTAAACCCACCAGCCTACCTCAAAGGGTTGTCATGAGGTCTCCTGGGCATTTTGGGGGCAATTTTTTAATGGTGTATGGTTTGCTGGGTCCAGCAAGTTGTAAAAATATTTTATCTACTTCTGTACTTTGTCAGAAATGAACACATCTGGCATAGAGATTTCATTATATTGCAGATTGCATATGCCCAGTAACAGACATTGTTTGCAACCTTTCTGTTCAGTGTCAGAAGGCAGAAGATGTAATTTTTTTTTTTAATTTTATGGTCATCTGATCTGAACATATGTGTATTCAAGTTTACATGTAAGGGCATTTAAATTGTTCCCATTTACCTGTGACATATGATAGGAAACCTTGCTCAAGGCTTTGCTTCTCAGAGAAATTTGTCAGAAACCAAAAGCGTAGGAGATGGTCTTAGACTGTTTTTTCTTTTCATTTTTCAAGATGAGACTGATAACAAGTCTGATTGTAAAAGACAGATGCAATATAATATTCAAGCAGCCAGACCAAAATGTGCTAAAACTTTTTGCCAGATATGCACAAAAATGACCAATTAAGTTAGACAGACTGCTGTCACTACTTAAAGTTATCAGTGACAATCGAATAAAATATCCACTGCTTATATCATACCAGATATCTTTTAAAAAGCATGAACAAAATCTGTATCAAATAACAGCATGGTGTAGTGACATGAGTGCTGGACTATGACTCTGGAGGCCAGGGTTCAAATTCCCACTCAGCTATGGAAATCCACTGGGTTACCTTGAGCAACTCACACTGTCTCAGCCTCAGAGCAAATCTTGCCCAAACCCCCTCATGATGGGCTTGCCTTAGGGTATCCATAATTCAGAAGTGACTTGAAGGCACAAAAAAACAACAATAAGAATAATGTAGATAGGCTAGCCTATAGCTAAGTTGAGTTTCCATTATTAAATGCAGAGGTTTCTGATTTCTGGATGCTGAGGACAAAAAGGACATACCGGTAACTATTATGTTTTATATGATAGAAACAGAGTGGTGAACAAGATTGACCATTGGCTTGTTGCAGCTATACTATTACTGTATTATGTCCTCATTGATGATGGTTGGGGTCCCAAGGGTCAACAAAGAAGGGTGCAGTTTTCATCAATCACATCGATATATCTCTTATTTCTCACCAGCACATCCAGTATGAGCATATTCTCTTCACCAACTGCTCTCAGTCCACCAGATTACATAGAGAGAGTTAGAACTGAACTTACAGGTTGTATCCTGGAGTTCCAGGGATTACCAAGTAGTCCTCAGAAAGTTTACTGCTATAAACTCAGTAGAATAAGCAGCACACATTTTATAAGAGCAGTATTGTGAAGACTTCATAAGTTTTATGACTGCATTATTGGAGTTATTTGGCAAACATGGAAACTCGTATTAGATATTATACATAGGGTTTTCTTAGACAAGGAATACTCAGGTGGTTTTGCCAGTTTCTTCCTCTGAAATATATCCTGTAGCACCTGGTATTCGTTGGCAGTCTCCCATTCAAATACTCACCAGGGCTGGCTCTCCTTAGCTTCCAAAAGCAGACAGAATATGGTACCTTTAGGTTATTTAGGCCCTTCAGAATTTAGCAGTTTGAAATTTTTGAGTTTCATTTAAAAATAACTGGGGAGGATAATTTTAAAATGTATGGAGAATGCTTAAGAGACATTTCAGAAAATAACGTATCAGTGGTATTGGCTTAGATATTTAGTTGCTTCTTTTCACAACTAGTAAGGCATAAATTGTTAATGCAAAATGAGCAAATAGGTTTTATTTGCTTCCGTTGTATAAGTTGGAAAAGACATCTGCTTGTATGTGATAGATATGTAAAATTAAAGCTAGATACTGTATATACTGGTTGTGTGACTGTCTTAAGTATACTGTATAAGACATGACAGTAATACATGTTCATTCATACAAGAGTCAGCAGTGCCTTCTTTAAGGTACAGAAGTTGAAGCAGGAAGTTTTCAAAATACAGTTGTCCCTTCACATTCACTGGGGTTTGGTCCCAGGACCCCCTGTGGGTACCAAAATCTGTGAATACTCAAGTCCCATTATGTGCAATGGCATATATAGTGTCCCTTATATAAGATGGCAAAATCAAGTTTGCTTTTTGGATTATTATTTTTTAAAGAATATTTTCAAGCCTTGAATACTTAAATCCGTGGATACCAAATCCATGGATACAGAGGGACAACTGTACATTTATTTTCAAGTTTTTATTTGTAATCATTTTGCCACAGAAGACATCATATGGGAACCTTACTAGCAAAAAATCACCATTTGTTTTTAACATTTTGTTTTTCAAGTTAACAATGAACTAATACTTAACCTCTATAGTTAACGATCTGATTTTCCTCTGAAGTTTTGGACATCATGGTAGAACTCTAGAAGGCACTAGCTGTTGACAAGAAAACTGAGATTATTGGAATCCTTTCTTTGGAAGTCAGGCAGTCATTTTGCCTATGTCAAACATTTTGCTTGGTGTTTCAGTTTTTTAAAATGAACATTAAATGTAATTTTAAAGGTTATGCAAATTTGTAATTTCAGTAAATGAACTAGAACTTATCTTTTTTGCTTTAGGCTTTCAGATAAACTTCTGTGAAAAAGCACAAAGTAAGCTACATGTTTTTATAGTATTTGCTATTTTATTTTTATATCATTCTTGGTACTGGGAATGTGTCCACTGTTGATCTAACTAACCAGCCATGCATTAATACATGGGCAGAGCTTCCATTTTATATCGTACTTCCAGAATCTGATTCCATAGATCTGTAAATAGTACCCCAGTGCACCTTTTCCATCTTGGAAGATAAACAAGATGTGGGTTTCTATAGCACATAACTAAATGTAATAAAGGGGAAAAATATTTGTACTTTTCTAAATAAAATGTAGTGGAATAATTTCTGTTTGGCTTTAGGTATTGTATTTGACAACTTTTCCAAAAAGTATTCATAAGTACTGAAATTGTTCTTTCAGCAGTGATTTGTACTTCAGTTAGATTTCCCCCTCCTACTTAACAACATGCTCAGGAACTGCTTTATGTTTGTCAGGCCATTACTCCATTACTGTTCAGTCTTCCTGGCAGTGGCTCTCCATGATCTCATGGACGCCTCTTATCTCCTACTGGTATCTGAGGTGTGCTGGAGATGACTATTAAAACTTGGATCTCAGACATGTGAAAAATATATGTTCTTCCATTGAATCAAAACTCCCACCTTGGAGCTGTAGTTTTTAGTATTAATGACCCAATATGTTTTCTGTATACTAAATTTTATCTTTTTGAAGACTGAGTACTTCCAGTGAAGCCCAGGTCTCTTTAAAGATCAGAAAAAACTGTGTTGGTTATTGTCAGCCCATGTTTGGATGTTTAATGGAAGTTCTGCACAATTAATTTTTTTCATTGTTTCATTCTCTTATGGCTTTCCTTTGTTAATTGCTATGTTCACTATATCTTTATGTTTGCCTGCCATGCTTTAGTGGGAACTCTGCTGGAGACCAAAACATAGCATTGCTAGCATTCCCCCCACCCCCATTTACTGTGTAAATTTTGCATAGTTGAACATGCCCATCCTGCATTAATTCAGACTGCATACATTCTCATTTATTTGAAGATATATATGTATGTATATAAAATTTAGAAATGATGAAGGGCTTCTCAGCTGACTGATGTGTCAGAAATTGCTGTAATTTGTATTGGGATTTTATGTCTGATTATCCCTAGTAGCTGGGTGGTGGGTCAAGAAGTGCAGATCAGTTGGTTTGAGCCTAATATATCACCACTCAGCTTTCATAAAAATATTGATGTATTTTGTCACTTACAATCTGGTACTGTGGGTCCAATGGGAAATAAATATTTTAATTAGTTTTGAGATATATTTTTCAGTAAATCAAAGGTGCATATATAAAGGGAGAAATAGCCTCTGCCACCACCCCCCCCAAAAAAACAAATTGAAAAGACTCAAGTGGTAGCTGAGAGAACTTGCATGGCCTCATAGAGTGTTTTCCCTGTCAGCAAATTCATTGTTGTGCAGAACATTGGTGCCCCCCCCCCCACTTGTGCCTGTTGCAGACAGTGCTATTCCTATGGATGATGAAGTCTTAGTATTTAGCAATGTTGTCTGAGGACATAACAGATGTGAATGCTAATTATTTAAATGGGTTTTGAAAGCAGATGGCAGTCGCTGGGATCTCAGATCCTTGGCATGAGAAGAGGGGCAAATGCAGTCAGGTGTCAGGATGTGCTTTGCTAGTGGCTTTCATTTTGTATAGTTCGCCCTTTAGATTACTGTAGCAGTAAAGCTTTCTGTTTTAACCCTGAAGCTGCTGGTTACTGAATCTGAAGAAGCTAGTAATGATATCAGGAGAGTGAGAAGATTCTGACTGGGATTGGATCACAGGCAGAGATCTGGATATCCTTTTCACTGTATAGTCAAATCAGTTTTGATCTGAATTCTCCCTGTCTTCAGCTGCTGCTTTTTTTCCTTTTAACAGGTTGATGAGAAACACCAACTTTTGGGTTTCCCCCCCAGCAAGATGCTTGAATGAAACAAAGAGTTTCTGCTTTAGTTTCATTTTTCCTCTGGCTTATGTTCTTGCTATTTTGTCTTATGATTCCCCAGTCCTTTCTACAGTCCTCAGTTTTGTGTGTCACTTAGGAGTTCTCTTTTTTAGGAGTGGAATAATCAAGCAGCTTTTTGAAGAGGATGTTAGTATTCCAAATCTACCAGGAGAAATAGATGGAAGACTAGGTAGTTTGGGCAATAGTGAAGGTCTCAGTAGAAAATGTAACATGAGTATGTAGATTACAACTGATTTACATATTTTGTCCATAATGAATGAGGCTCATTAAAAACCCATTTAAATAATTAGCATCTCATCTCTCAGATTGCTTTTATTTATGACATTTTCTCTGTGGGGCAGGAAGTCTGTTAAATTGATTTTAAGTGGAAGATAATTCAATATAAGTATGTTTAGAATATTTTTCTGATGGTTTTAAATGTAAAGTTTAGCAGCATCTTTGCTTACAAAAAATATCCTGCTGGGACAAGAAGTCTACTGCTGGTTTCAGTAGGCCATCATTTGTATATTATTGTAAAGGATAACTGATGCTCCTCTTACCATTCTGCTAAAGAACCAAAAGACCTTATTAAAGAACCAAAAACCTTATCGCAAAATTTGGAGGAGATATTAAATTGCTACAACTAAAAAATACACCCCACACAGATAAATAGAAGCATGTTAAATTTTGTCCTTACTTGGTGGGGAAGGGTGGGTAGGAAGGATGCAGAACAGTTCCCCAAATATCCTATTAGGTACTCACAGGAGAGCGCTTACAGAACCAGTCCAGTCCTGATCATACTGCTCATTTCCTTTGTCTGTGGCTAGTCAAGTGTATAACATTTTATGTTTGTTTCCTGCAGTCTTACAATATATCAGGTTAACCTTACAGAGAATAACCCAATGATTGGAGGGTTCCTTTTCATTTTTCCTGTATGTATCAATTTTTAAAAACCCTGTTTTTAAGACAGTGGGAGGCCCCAGGGCAGACTGTTCATTCGAGGAACTTTCCCTGGGGTCAGTGTAGTGTAGTGGTTAGAGTGATAGATAAGTCTGGGGAAGTCCAGGTTCCAGTCCCTTCTTCGCCATGACATTCATTAGGTGACATTGGGCCAGTCCCTAACTCTCACTCTCACTCTCATCTTCCTCACAAGTTTTTTGTGAGGATAAAATTTTGAAGTGGAGTAGCATTATTTCTTTGGAAGAAAAAAGGTAGAATATAAATAATAACAAACATTCTGAGTATGATTAGGTTGGGCAGCTTCTACTAGCCCTGCCTATAGGTATACCCGTCTTGCTCAAGCTGTGAGTTGGCAACTGTGAAGCTCGGTCACCTGTGACCTAAACACAGTTGCCCCCGTGTCTCTCTCTTTAAAAGGCACTGAATGCAATCTATCCAGCCATCCATTCTTTCACTGTCATTTTAAAAAATGATATAAAAAGGAGATCTCTTATTGGTTCGGGACACATTTGATTTATACCAAATCTACTGTGTGCACCTACCTGCTACCCCCAAGCTTTTAGGTAGAGAGATCATAACCTGATCCTGGTGAACTGAAGAGGACATTGATCTGATCAGAAATCTCCACTGAAGTGGAGCTGGTAAGGAGTGTGGCTTGAATTGGGCTGGGAATCATGCAGGTTCCAGATGTTGCTGGAGTGAATCTTCCTAGCATTTCTCACCATTAGTTATCCTACCATGTGAAGGACTACACGGTTCCCACATATGGTCCAAATTTATTTGGCAATCCCAATCAGCATAGGACCATTGAAAGCATATGATTTACACAAGTGCCATATTACCATTCAGCAACTGTGCCAGTTGATCAGTTTTAGTTGGGACTAGAAATGGGATTTAAGCCTACGTTTCAATGAAAATGCGTGGCGAATACTACAAGTACAACAAAAGAAGTAGAAGGGCAGTTTTCTTCGAATTTGAAGCAGTAGTGAGAGAAGAGCTTGATTTTCTAGCCCTGAATATTGGGTTCTGGAACCTTCCTGCTATAACTGGAGTGGGAATCACACAATTCTCCAACTGTTGATGGGCAGCAGCTCCCAGCATTCCTCACCACTGGTTATGTTGACTAGAGCGGTTGGGACTTTCATACCGACAGCATCTGGAGGGCCTCATGATTCCTTTCTCTGAGCTAGAAGCTTGAACTTGAGGAACAAGGTTAGGAATTGGGGACTTTGAGGGAGACAGAACCTGAGCTTTTGGTGTTAATTGTGAACCAAATCAGCCAGAGCTTTAAGGTAGCATGCATAAGAGGGAAGAGTAAGAGTTGCCACAGGGTTCTTAATTTTCTCTGTTGGTTTACATTCCTTAGCTTTACATTGCTGACATGTGTCCAGCTGTGAAAGTTAAAACTTTTTTGAAATTATACAAAGCTTCCATTGACTTGCCAAAAGGATATTGGTAGTGTTTGTATGTTTGATAGAAAATATTCAAGTGATGTGAACACTAGTAAGTAATGAGTAAATAATTCCAGTGCTTAAATTTTACAGCTATGAAGTGTTATCTTAAATTTAAGGAGAATGCAGGTCAGAATGCTTTCTTGGCATTTGTCCACATAATTAATTACATTGGTTAGGATCTAGACTTGTTTTTCTGAGATCAGAACGCAGAGACTCCTGCTGGTGGAATGGTGGGGAAAGGCAATTTTAAAGTATCCCCTCTGCAGTTCCACCCTCCCCTTGCCATCTACAGCACTATCCCACATGGTGTCCCAACCCTCTAGAGCATTTGTTTTGTGGGTGCAGAGGACTGATGGGGGAGGAGAATCAGTGAAAATCATCCCAATTTTAGCCAGAGTGAGCAGCTTGGTAGGACTGTGTTCACAAAATATTGTACTTTAGGCTACTTTCACGTGACTTCATTGTGGGGGGGATTCTTGTGGGGAAATGTCTACAGAAATATCTGGTGTTGCCCAGGAAGGTGGGGAAGCAGCAGAAGGTGTATATATGCAGGTGGCAGCTTCCCAGAATACTGGCTCTAAAATTCATTGTTAAATTTGGGAATGCAGGAAGCAGTATTCACAAAAAAGATCCAGATTTCAGTTGATTGTGCACAGAACTCCTTTTACAATGGGGCCAGGCAAAATGCAGCCTATAGGCCACATGCAGCCCCCAGGGCCATTTTTGAAGGACCATGGGGTAAAAAAAATATGTTTTTGCAAAATTTTGAAAAAACTTATTTTTGCCTCAAAATGCCCTCTAGGGGCCCAGAAAGGTTCTCAAAACACAGTGGGAATGCCCCCATGCTCTCTAAAGAGCACTTGGGGGCAAAAATGTTGACTTTTGTGGTAATAGCGGTACAGTACTCCAGGGTTTCCTGTGGGGCTGATTCAACCCCCTAGCCTTCCACAGTTGTACATACCTGTTCAACAATGTTTTGGCTATACTATGTAATTATGCCAACTCTGTTCTTTTTTGTCTGTTGTTAAATGTAATAAGAGTTAACTTCAAAATCAAAGCAGTCCCCGTTTTTTTATATGGTTAATGGGTGAGCATAGTGCATGTGAGTCCTAAGAAGTGCCCTGAAACAAGGCCTAATTTCTCCAATGTGACCACCAGCCATGCCCAGTTTGTCTTGAAACATAATAGAGTGATGGCATTAAACTATTTAATGCTTGGCAAATGAGAGCATTACTGTATTTTTGGGGGAAGAAACAAAGCAGTACCAAACTCTAGACCAGGGTTATGGTCTCTGCATCCCAATTTAAAACAGAGTACAGGTTGAGTATCGCTTATCCAAAATGGTTGAGACCAGAAGCATACTGTATTTCTGTTACACACACACACACACACACACACATATATATATATATATATAAATTTGGAATACCTGTATTTGTATATACATAGTGAGGCTGGAGAGAGATTGAGGATCTGTGAAATGGCGGGGGGCATGGATTCCCACCATTTCATAGATCCTCACATTTCTGTCCAGCTGCGTCTCTTTCCAGCCTTGCAAATACAGTACAGGTATGGGTACAGTTGTTCCTCCGTATCCACGGATTTGGTATCTGCGGATTTAAGTATTCACGGCTTGAAAATATTTGTTAAAAAATAGTAATCCAAAAAGCAAACCTTCATTTTGCCATCTTATATAAGGGGCACCATTTTGCTATGACATCTATATCTATCTATCTATCTATCTATAATTCTCTTGGGTATGTTGCTGTTTTCAGTGTGCTGATTGGCTGCTTACGGAACTGACCAACCAATCATAGGTCTGTTGGGCAGCCAGTCAGCACATTGGGGGTGGGACCATGTAGATCTCAAACATAGCCGTTGGAGAGGGAGAAAGAATAACATGGGGGTGGTTGTGGTGTGTGCGTGTGTGACAGAGTGCAGGGGGTGGGGGCAGAAATGGCGGCAGGGGGAGCAGAAATGGCAGCAGGAGGGCAGAAATGGTGATGGGGCAGAACAAGTGGCAGCAGGGGGGCAGAAAGGCAGTGGGGCAGAACGAGTGGCAGGGGGCAGAAATGGCATCAGGGGAGCAGAAATGGTGGCAGGGGGGAAGAAATGGCAGCGGGGGGCAGAAATGGTGGCGGGGGCAGAACGGGCGGAGGGGGGCAGAACGGGGGGCAGGGGGCGGCGGGGGGGGAAATGGCGGCGGGGGCAGAACTGGCAGCGGGGGGGCAGAACCAGCAGTGGGTGGGCAGAGTTAAACCTACCAGCCTACCTCAAAGAATTGTCATAAGGTCTCCTGGCCATTTTGGGGGGAGTTTTTAATGGCGTATGGTACGCCGGGTCCAGCTAGTTGCATATAATGGGACTTGAGTATTCACAGATTTTGGTATCCACGGGGGTGGGGGTCCTGGAACCAAACCCCAGCGAATATGAAGGGACAACTGTACTACACTGCTTGTGTTGTAGTTCAAAAGGTTTTGGATTTTGGAGTACTTTGGATTTTGAAATTACAGATAAGGGATACTCAACCTGTAGTTAATTTGACATCCCTCCTATTGCATGGATTTGGCTCATAGTACCAAGGATTAAGGAACTAAACCAAGCATGTTCTGTGTCCCATATCCATAACATTTCAGAGTTAAGGAAAGATAAATAATGTTAGGTTTGTGTAAAATGTGGAGTTGGGAACTTTTTCCTATTAAAATAAAGATCAGCCTCCCCCCGCCCCAAGCATATCCACATAACCAATATCCGTGGTTTCAGTTATCCACGGCTGAAAAAATAGGGACACATACCATAGAGTCATGCTGGAAAATGCCTGGAGAAGTATCATCTCTAGGAATCACTAGGTCTGCCAACGTAAGTCTATGGTATGTTTGTACCAGAAGTCCTTTATTTTAATAAGGTTCACTATTATCTGCATTTTCATTTATAAATGGTATGTCTGAGAATGTATCCCACAGGGGAGCGGGGCGACCTGTAATGTTTTCTGCTTCAAGTTTTCATCAGTATTAGATAATGTTTTAGAACAGTGGCTCTTAACCTTTTCTTTATCAGTGAACCCCTTCAAATATCTTTTGTTCCCATCGACTTAACTCAAGATTTAAAATTATCATCATCATCATCATCCAGTTACACCAGACATTAAACCTTCCCTCAGAGGCGCTGGAGGGGAAGGGAAGATTTTTCTTCTGCTTCTTGCTGCAAGTTTGTGTCTTGAGTGGCAATGTGCAGGCCAAACCAGCCAGCCAGCCTTTGTCTTGGTGCCTGTCACGTGACCATTCCATTGCAGGGAGGAGGTGGGCCAAGCAGCCTTCAAGCCTCCATTTATAAAGTTTTGGAGCTGCTGTCAGTCAAAGCTAGTTGTTTTTGAACTCTGTCCACCCAGTTCTATTTTCATATGCTGTAGACAGTTTTTAAATCAACAGCTTTTGAATAATGTACAGTTCCCTCTCTGCTGCTTTTTGATGCCATCCTCCCTTTCCCATTGCAGGAAGTGAGTGGGAAGATAAACCTCTGCCGTTGGTTGTAGTCTGCTGGTTAGACTAGCAGCATGGTGTAAGATGAATAAGTCTGTGTTGGGACCTACATTTTGAGCTTGACTGCTCTGTGTTCTTGAAGCCTGGAAATGAAAACTTTGTCTTAACAATACATATGGTAAAGAAGGGGAATAGGATGGCAGTGCAATAAAAAGTAAATTACTGTTTTTGTCATTTACAAAATGCTTGCTGTTTTGGTTAATTTGGATCACTAACTGGTTATTTAGCTGTTTTCTTGTAAAATTTGATTAGAAATGCTAGGGATGGAAGCTATACAGTGCAATCCTATACATGTGTACTTAGAAGTAAATTACATTGGATTCAGTAGAGCTTACTCCCAGGTAGGTAAGTTTAGGATTGCTCCCTATATTTAGCACGCAGACATTTGAAGTGACCATTTGATTATAATGGTCAATGAGCATGTCAGTGAGTTATTCTCCTCTTCATTGTACTCCTAGAGGTGAAATCAGCCACATGGTGTCTGCTAGCTTTAATTTTACACAACAGTTTAAAATAATCTATTTTATGTTGTAACCATAATCCCCATTGTCTCTAAAGGAATAGGGTATGTAAAAGTCTTCATATTAGGTAGAAATACAGAAAGGATCCAAACCAGAAGGGATGCTGAGGCTACAGTCCTAAGCCTACCTATTTATAGTTTAATTCACTTCCAGTGTGGCGGATGCCAACCATGTCTATTAAATCACAGAAATGTTAGCAAGCTGTTTTTAAACACCTTTGTTGTGTTGTGGTTATGTGCCTTCAAGTCATTTCCAATGTATGGCAACCTTAAGGCTAACCTATCATGGGGATTTTTGAGGCTGAGAGTGTGTGACTTGCCCAACGTCACCCAGTGGGTTTTCATGGCTGAGCAGGGATTCAAACCCTGGTCTCTGGAGTCATAGCCCAACACTCCATTCTAAACTGAAAGTACATTTACTTTCAGTTTAGAGTGGAGTGTTGAGCTACGACTCTAGAGACCAGGGTTTGAATCCCTGCTCAGCCATGAAAACCCACTGGGTGACGTTTTCATGGCTGTGATTTAAAGACATTTACTTCACTTAGAATTAAAGTTATTTTGAGACTAATATTGAGTTAGTTTGGCAGTTTTCATCCCTTTCATCATTGTGTTAAAGTAAGTCAAATTTAGTCTAAACATTCTCCTTTTAAATATAAATTCAGATTTATTTTTAATGTTAGAATAGATTTGTTTGTTTGTTTGTTAGACACATTTATTTTGCACTGAAGTTTACTGAGTGGCATGTGTGTATATTGTGGCTCTTCATTATGCCTCCTGTATTTGTCTGAGCCAGGCCCCCTGCTCCCCTTACCTGAAAACTAGGTGCTAGGGCAGACACCTACAGGAGTTGTGCTACACCTGTCCTCAGCTGTTTAGCGCTTAAAGGTTAAGGCCAACATTTTGAATTGGTTGCAGGTAACTAACGACAAATACACAGACGTATTCTCTCATTCACATGTGCAAGATCACATCTCCTTTTACTAAGCAGCAATGAGATGAACTTCTCTTTTACCAGAAGTCTTGGCAAGATTTTATAACTTGATTGTACAGTAGTCCCCCCGGCTTTTCCGTGGGGGATACGTTCCAAGACCCCTAGTGGATGTCTGAAGCCATGGATAGTACCAAATCCTATACAGGCCAACCCCCGTATCTGGGGGGGGGGGATACATTCCATGATCCCTTTCGGATAATAGGGAACCCTATTTTCAATGATTCAAAACCCGGACGTTGGCCATAGAATCACATTGGAGGACCTAGAAATGCTTAGAGAGAACATATTTTTTCAGACATGGATAAGTGAAACTGTGGATACTGAATCCACAGATATGGGGGTAGACCTGTACCAGTAAAATTTTCAGATAGTGGTCGACTGTGGGTAATTGAAACTGCAGAAAGCAAAACCACTGATAACGGGAGACTACTGTATATTCTTGGGCCACAAGTAACTGAAATTGTAGAAAGTGAAACTGGATGGGGGGTTGGGAATTACTATACAGTTGTCCCTTCACATTCACAGGGGATAGGTTTCACAGACCCCTGCGAATGTGAAATTTCCACGAATAAAGACTGCCCTCCCCCTTGCTCCCAAAGCAATCATGGGGTCTCCGGAGGCCCTCCGAAGGCCCCGAGGCCGCCTTCCCAGGCCTCTCCACTCCCTCCGCAGGCGACCACTGGGGCTCCAGATGTCCTCCAGAGGCCCTGTGGTCACCTCCCCAGGCCTCCCCAGTCCCTCCGCAGGTGACCATGGGGGCTCTGGAGGCCCTCTGAAGGCCCCAGGCCACCTCCCCAGACCTCTCCACTCCCTCCTCAGGTGACCACGAGGGCTCAAGAGGCCCTCCAAAGGCCCCGTGGTCACCTCCCCAGGCCTCCCCACTCTCCACAGGCGACTACGGGGCCTCCGGAAAGCCCGAGGCCACCTCCCCAGGCCTTCCCATTCTCATGGCTGGTGACCACGGGGCCTCCAGAGGCCCGCCTCCCCAGGCCTCCCCACTCTCTCTGCAGGCCACCTCGGGCCCTCCGGAGGCCCTCCGGAAGCCACGAGGCTGCCTCCCTAGGCCTCTCCACTCTCTGCAGGCGACCACGCGTCTTCTGGAGGCCCTCCGGAGGCCACGAGGCCGCCTCCCCAGGCTTCCCCACTCCCTCCTGAAAGTGGCGACGGGGTCTCAGTATAGGACCATATCTTTTGACTTTTTTTTAGTGATACTGTGGTTGCTATTATAATAGAAAATATTCATTGCTTGTGTGAAATATTCTTACAAGTTGTGGGGAAAGAGTTTACTATTTTGTCCTGGTTTATTCCAAATATTCTTAAAACAGTAATCTGTGTTCTCTTGCCGACAAGAGTTTCTTTTTGTGTTTGTTTATCTCTCAGGTAAGCGCAGAGCACTGAAGCTGAATTTTGCAAACCCACCTTTCAAATCCACAGCGCGATTTACTTTGAACCCTGGAGTTCCTTTTCAGAATCCACACATGTGAGTATAAAACCAGAAGCTACATCAGCTGGAACCATTCTGAAGTATGAAAGTAAAGGATTGTTTTGTATGTTCTGGAGAGTTTTGGGGGTGGGGAGACTGTGTTAAGATACAGCAAGTTCCATTTACACATGTACTTTTCACATGTATGTTTGGAAGTTAGAAGAACAATGAACTATTTTACCCACAGTCTTAAACTGAGAATACTACTTTGAACTGTACATAAAAAGTCCTGTCACTTGCAGGTAAGTTACCTCCTTATGGCTAATCTGAGTCACTGATTATGTTGATGGCTACTTTCTACTTTTCAAGTTGTCCAAGTTCTTGTCTCTACATATCCTTAATTGTAAAATTGGGAAGACTTTTTAACAAATCAAAGTGACAAAACATAAGTTGCATGAAATTACTAGAGCGTGGTAAGTTTCCCAGAAAGAATGCCGTTTATGGCCTTATACGTAGATGCAGTGTTAAGTAAAGTATGATGAAGTTGGACATTTTAACTAATACAATGCGTTTTGAAATCTAAGCCTTGTGTCCTCAGATCCACCAATCTGGATTGATGGGTGACCACTCAGGCTCAGGCTCCAAGTATAGTAAAATTATCAGCTCTTCATGTTCTCTGGTAAGGTTTCAGAAGTCTAGCCAGTGAAGATCCTGAACACTTTTTTCCAGGTGCTTGTACTTCATTTGGACAGTATTGCCTTGTGTCGTACAATATACTGTGCCTTTGCTTTGCTGTATATGTTGCTGCTTGCTCATGAAGCTTAGAGCTCTCTGTTTCTTGTAAATATATCAGTTTTGTTCCTTATTTTCAAAATTCTTCCCTGCTTTCATTTTACACCTACTTGTATAATTATTGCAGGGTATAGGAAAGGATTCCTGATTTTTATACATCTGAAAACTAGAATTTATATGTTCTGAATGCGCTAGAGAATGCGAACCTTTCAAACAGAGATTATTATAAAATTTTAAGTTTCTCATCCAAAGAGAGAAAAAGCACAATTTGTCCTGGTGAGTTCTGCCATCCTAATACCACCTTTCATAAAGTGCCCTAGGATTTTTAAGGACTCCGGATATTAATTTCCATATTAGAATACACAAACTGTCTCAGTTCAAGACTTTTCACCCTCGCTTCTCACTTCCTTTCTTTCTACAATAGTTTTCCACAGTTTTCTTCCTTCAGGTTTTTCTCTTAGGTGGATTGTCCTTCCATAAGAGACCTTGTCTTGGTTAGATAACCCATCACCCACTTGTAGTGGCTTTCTTTCCTAGTGTCATTTTTCATCCGATGACTTTCTGAATTGGAATTTTCCTAGACAGTAATATCTTCAAATCTTGCATCAAATAATAATCTTGCTTTGTCCTCAAGAGTATTTTGATATGTCACATTGAAGAGGTAGAAGATAAAAAAGTTTTTCTGTGCATATGAGCTTTCCAAGAATATTGCGATTTGGGATTTTTCTAGACCAGGCATTGTTTAGTGTAGGAGATAATTTTTTTGTATATGATACTGAAAATTCTATGATAGAATTTCTGTGATAGGAATACAGAAGTAATATCCTTTTTAAGAATACATCCAGACTGTAGTCTGTGAGAGTAATCTTGTTTGCATTGTGTCTGATGCATTGAATAATCATTCAGAAATTAGGAAGACTAATTTTATTCATTTCAACCCCTTTTCTGGAATAATTTCTTTTAGAGAATTTAAGTTACATCCTTATATGGCTTTACCTGAGGATAAACCCCAGATCTATTGGGACTTCTTTCTGCTTATACATGTACACGATTGCACTGAAGTTTTCAAAGGTAAAGACCTCTGTCATATATACTTCAGAACCATTCTTTCTTCAGATTAGGTTCCAGGAGCTGATGCATTAACAGATGACCATGACATCTAAAAAAGGATTTTTACAACCTTTATGAAACACTTTATCTAGGATGGGTTAACAGTATTCTCATGTCCTTTCATCCATGGCACTTTTTCAGTTACTTTGTTGTCTTTTATGGAATTCCAAATTTAATATGGCAGAGGGAATTTATTGTGATTAAATTAAATCCTGCTTCCTAATATATATATTTGGTTGCTAGTATTGATTCTAAATGCAGCCTAAGCACAAGTGTGTTGATAGATTTTGTGATATAGTTTGTTGTTCCATTCATCTAGATGGCTACAGATCAGAGAGAGTAATTTCTCCTAAGAGGTTAGGCCTTTGGGTTTTGGATGCAGTGTTTTGGAGGCTTTACCTTACTGTTTTCCTCCTTATCTTTTGAAATTCATGGACTGTTTGATTGATGTTCACATCCATGATGGTAATGTAAGAAAGAGGATGTAGTTAGTGATGTGTATGCTGCCCACAAAAATTAATTGCCTATTAGGTATATTTTGTTTGGTTGACAGGTTGTGATCAGGGGCTGGTCAGGCTGCAGTGGTGAATTTTGCAGGTAAGAAATCATGGCTTTTATTACATGTAGGATGAGAAAAGAATGTCCCTTCTTTAAAACGTTTCATTCAAAGATTGACTCTTTTCTGAATTTGACCACTCCCAAACTGCATCTGTGGAGGAGGATACAAAAGCATACAGGTTAGGTCAAAAGTAGTTTCAGAAGGGGAGAAATATATTTTAAAAATGTGTTTGTTGGATCTTCTGTTTGGAAGGAAGATCCAGTTAATAGCATTATTGTACATTGCTTTTTGTGGAACTTATGTTCTGTTGCTTTGTTTGAGATAAGGATGCCTGATTTCTACGGCATGTATGCCTCCAAGATAGAGTTTATTTTGTTTCTTCCTCTCATCTTGATAACCAGTAAAAGAGTTTTCTTTATTCATATTATAGATGTTATTTTATATATTGTCCTTTTGGTAAAAAATATACGATAATATAATGCCGTATTTCAGTGGTTAGGATCATGCAGCTCTCCAGGTGTGCTGAATTTCAGTTCCCATCAGCCTGAGCCAGCATAGCCAGTAGTGAGGAGTGCTGGAAGTTGTAGTTCAGAAACATCTGGACAGCTTCATGATTTCCATCCTACTGCATATTTTTATTGGTCCTAGAATTCTAACTTGTCATATATAAGAAGTAGTATTTTTTTTTAAACAAAACTTAAGTTATTCTGGTCTGAAATAGTTATAGCATAACTTGGTGATTTAGCCAAAACATACTTGTAAGACAGCTTGAGATAGTTCTCCTGAATTGATAATTGTATTGAATGTCAATATAGTACACAATTGTTTTTGGATTGATAGTGATTGGCCAGTTCATCATCTGTAAATTGTACCGTGCTATCTTTTGCATTGGTTGTTTCACCATTGAGGCTTGACTTGGATGATACATCTACTGTCTGAAGTTTCACATATGCACATACGGTTACTCTGTGTGCTACCCTCTCATCTTTTGTGCCTCTGGATTGCTTTCAGATTGGTCTTCAGATAGAGATGGAATTAAGGGCCAGATTTGTATAGAGATTGCTAACAGTTTATTTTGAAAGCTTGTGGACATTTTAGATCAATATACAATTTTCCATGTGTATGACTTTGTTGTTTAAAATTAGATGCAAAAAGATAGAGGTTGTATAATGACATGTAGAGAACCTGATATATGACTGAAAGGACAGCGATGACATAAAATTCAAGTGTTCCTTTTCTCTTCCACACACATCCTCCATACCTTTATAGTCTTGTTGCTACTATTGAAGGCTGCTATAAGGAATCATGGGGAGTCTAGTTTTTGAGGAATATGTGACATTTCTTTACTGCCAGATTGTAAAGCATCGTGCTTAAGAGCCTTGGCTCTAGGATAAAACCCCAAATGGGAACTGTAACCCATTTCCACACAGTAACAGGCATGCTTGTTCCCTGCTGTAGCACAGCTGCGTTGTGCAGTGACTGTTAAAGAGCCAGTGGAATACGTATATGGCTTTTTTTGAAAGTAAGGAGTCAGGTAGGGTTTTCCCAGATCGACTCTTACCTAATTACTGAGGTTCACCTGAGGATGGTTCTAGCAGTCATTAGTTCTCAGAATTGGCCACATCTCTTCAAAACAAGGGATACTTAAAATGCAAACAAATTTTCAAACTGACTAGCATTTTATTGCATGTATGTTTGATCAGAAAGAATTACAGTACATTTAAATCTTGAGCACCAACAGTTAAAAATTCCTATTTTGCATTTCTTTTTTTTCCTTGCTTAGGGCTATAAAACTGACAACAATGGGCAGGTTGGTGGGAATGTGGCCAGAAAGCTTAGAACTTGGTTTTGGAAGTGATCCCAACCACCAGTTTTTCTTCTTGTGTAAAAATCATTATCTTCTCTTCAGAATTACTGAACATATACAGGTGTAAGAGATGCATTTAGAGTTTGGCTTCCTAAGATGAGTATTAGTTTTGGCCACCCTAATCTAAATTTCAAAGGATTCACTAGAGGAGTAGGCTTCAGAACCTGATGGAAATTAACTGAAGTCCTGACTATG
Organism: Gambelia wislizenii; assembly: GCA_030847615.1. Lineage (NCBI taxonomy): Eukaryota > Metazoa > Chordata > Lepidosauria > Squamata > Crotaphytidae > Gambelia > Gambelia wislizenii. The sequence continues at coordinate 189,254,148 of JAUMIR010000002.1, read as the reverse complement.
AAGATTGTGGAGCAATGGAAGAAGTCTCAAGCAGTTGGCATTGTCTTAGGTCTTCATGATTTTGCATGTTGGGAACCAAAGAGAGGAAACTCTTTTGCCATTAAGGTGCATTCAGTGGACACAACATTAATCATGGAATGTGTCTGTTCTTGCTGTTCTGCATCTAGAATAGATGAGGTAGTATTAGATTGTTAATTTTCTCTTAAGCTTGTAACTATTTTCTTTCTTCAGAGTCTCTGCACTCTCCCACTTATGGTTTCTGTGTCTGTATAGGACAGCTGCAGAACATTCTGGAACTCTAGCCAGACAACTGGTATTCATGTCTTCTTCCCTTGAGCACAGGTTTGAAATTAACTTCATGTGCATGAGGATTGGGACAAGCACTTTCCCACTATGGATTTTCTTTCCTTGACTGAGGAATAGAGGAGTGAAATAAAATCTTCCATTATACTTGGTTCAGTATGAACAAAGTATGGATATTGTCAATCAACATCTGCGGAGACAGAACTATTCACAGTAAAATTCCAGAATTCTGGAATTACTGTATCGATGTAATGGCTATGCCCATGGCAGGTATTATAGCTTGTTGTATTCCACACTATAGTTGGCCATACTGAGATGAGATTAGAGAGCCAAGATAAGAATAGATAGCAATAAGGATTATAGTACAGTATATGATTGGTGAGTTTATCTCCACTGTCACATACATTCTTACCATTTCATTCTTTGAAAGGGTGCCTTGAAAAATATATGTTGCTTTAGGAAGTGTGCTACAACTCTTGACACTCAATTGGATCATTAAGTGTCTATCCATAATGTTGTCTTATGTTATACTGTACAAGATACCTTCAGCACTGAGTTATTTACTCGTCTTACTTTTTGGATTTGCCAGGAAGTGTCATTATATCCCATTTTTACACATTCCTGTTAGAGATCTTGACCTGACTGAGAGATCACATGAACTTTCTCCCTCTTCTTACTTATGAACTTCTAGCTTAATATTTTTAAAATTTATTTTGGAAAGAAAAAATGCTAAGCAGCAGAAAGAGAGGCAGTATAATAGATTCCACTCTATTCTTGGTTAGCAGAGGACCCAGTAGATTTTGGTATGTCCTTTTTCATGTGCATATTGTCTTGACATTTGGTTTATATCTGTGTAAACATTTTTTCCCCTTGACTGTCGTATCCCACATTAAAGAGATAGTTTTGTCAAAGTTGGAGTAGGAGATTTCTTACCTGGAAATATTTGTGGAAAGTTCGGATCCAGAAACTCTTACTTGTTTTTCAAGTAATTGCAGAGCAGACAGTGAAAACTAGGCCATAGCTCTTCCAGTTTTTCAGAGAAGGATTCAATTTACTGTACCCTAGAAAATCAGGTAGTAGCTACCACTCCTGATTGGTGGATCCAAGACACAAGCAGTAGTTTTCAGGTAAGAAATTTTCCTTTTTCAAAGCAATAATGTGAAACAGTAAGATTGTAAATAATGTAGCAATTTGAGTCATAGAGGACCGTTTCACTGATTTGTTTATTTTAGCTACCAATTGAATCACAGGTAATTCATACAGTAAACAAAAGTATTGCATTTTAAATTAAGGTTTATCCTAAATGAGTTCTCCTGGACATAACTCCTATAGGTTTCAGCAGGGTTGAATTCTAAGAAAGTTTGCTTCAGATTGTAGCCTTCTACCAGTTCCATGTAATAAATTGCCTTAGTAGCAGCATTTTTAAAGAAGGCTTCAAAATTAACTTCCACAATGTATTCTCTTTGTATTTTCCAACAAGAAATGCTACAGACTATCCTCAGCAAGAAAGTGATATAGGCACGTTTTGTCAATTTTCAAATAGGCAGTCTATGTTCTCGATTACTATATGTGTATGTGTTACTGTGTTATGTGATAACAGCATTGTGTTTTCCTGTCATTTTTACAACTCCTTTCCTGGCTGAAGTGATACTCAAGCAACAATGGGTAGTAATCACATTGCCCCGTTCACTTTCAAAAGGAGAGAAGCGGAGATGATCGTGAAACTTTCCAGCAGGCTACAGTAAGCGTAACTGTCTGTTAGCCCCATTCTCATATATTTGCGTAAGAGCCTCCTCCAAGCCAGCAACACAATTATAATAAATTGCAGAAATTTATCATATCATGAATAAATATAATTATTAAGATTATTAAATATTGTCTATATATATGTGTATGTATATACAGTATTTCCTTATTCTTTGTATTTTATGGTTGTGTTCATAATTGCAGTTCCAAGTATTCTGTACCTATTGACTATCTTTGGCCCTGGAAAGAGAGAATTTTTTGAAATATTTGTATTGTCATTCTCAGGATGGTTTGGTGTTAACTTACACATTTATAGGGGAGGGGGTTTGGCTCATAATGGGGGCAAAGCAAATATAGTCATATTGCAGAAGGTCTTCCAAAATTTTTGTGCTGGAAAATGTGTCCTGCTTCAGGGTGAAGCTATAGCCATGCTTTTCAAGTTGAAGCCACAACACTGAAGAGGTAGACCTTTCCATGTAAAGTGAGATGAGTACTGATAAAGTTTGCTGTGGACATGGGAATAGAAAAGAAGACTTATGAGACAGGATTGAAAATCCCCAAAGGTCTCAAAGGTCTCAAGTTTATAAAATTGGACCTGGCTAGCCTGGATTTGGAGTAATAAGCTTCCCAATTCCTGCCTAATTCGTTTAAAAACCAACACACAGGTGTGAGCCAACCCAGTCATTCACGAGTGTATCTCTCTTATGCAGTGTCACATGCTATTCAGTTTGCAAAACTTTGCACTGTATGGTTAAGAACGTACAGCAGGGACCCTCTCATCCTACACAAGTGCTATGATTCTACTTTAGCTACCATGGCTGCATCCTATTAAATCCTGGGATTTCTCATATGGGCATGCACTAGAGTTCTCTGGGTGAGAATTCCAAATGCTCTTCCTTAAACAGCAAATCCCAGTTTTCCATGGGAGGAGCCGTAGCAGTTACATCATAGCACTATAATTGTGTAGTATTAAAGGGGCCCAGTTTCAGTATCTTCTAAGCAAACAGATCCCCCTTCCTCCCAAATCACTACCAGAAATGAAACTTTATTACAGTTGTCCCTCTGTATCCACGGATTTAAGTATTCAGGGTTTGAAAATATTCTTTAAAAAATAATAATCAAAAAGCAAACCTTGATTTTGTCATCTTATATAAGGGGCACCATTTTGCTATGCCATTGTATATAATGGGACTTGAGTATTCACGGATTTTGGTATCTACAGGGCGTCCTGGAACCAAACCCCAGTGAATATGAAGGGACAACTGTACTTGCATTTGAAAACATTATTTAAGGAATTTGATTATTTTGAGGAAGTGGGGAAGAGGAGATAGGGTAGAACTTGTGCATGGATGAAAACCAGCCACAATCCAGCATTCAGAGTACATACATAATTGCCAAATTGAGTCGGATTTCTCTGACTTACTCCTCTTGTGGTATGCTATTTGTTATTAAGTAGATATATTTAAATTTATCATTATTTTATTCTGTTAGTGAAAATGATGTCTTCCAGAATTTTGCATATTTATTTTGCTAGTGTCATTCTACCAGCCAAAAGCATAGCAGTGTTTGATAGTGGTCAGATTATTGGGAGGTAACCAAAAATTGGTGAATTAAATGCTAGCACTCATTTCAAGGATAAGACTAAATTAATTCTATAAATAGCACCCATTCAAAAAAGCTCTTAGATAGGACATATCAAAACACTGTGAATTAAGTACCTGTCATTTTGTACCAACCACATTTATAAGAACTGTTACTCTGTAAAACTGTCAAACAAAATGGAAGCCAATAACAGTAGAATAGATTGGGCTTAGTAGTTCTGAGCCTTAGGTCACATGTGCTGAGGGAGTTGGCTTAAGAGTTGTTCTCCATTGCAGCTGTGTAAAATTTTGCCCTGATTCTGCTTAGCACTTCAGCAATCCATAGTGGTTTGAGATCTTTTAAAACATATTTACTGACTTTGAGAGATAGGTAACATTCTGAGATAAATTTTTTCCCAAGGGATTTTGCAGCACTGTAAATCACCCAGGTATGTGGCTCAGGCAGTGCCATATCTATCTGGATAATTCAGATGGTTGGAACATATATTACTTAGTCAGTGAATGGAAAAAATTGTGCTGTACCATGTTTCAAATTCATACTCGTGTAGAGTAAACTTTATTTTTTTAATGCCCTACTCGTGACATGACATTGATCGCCATAAAATATTCTAATATTTTTTTAACCATTTTTGCAGAATGGCAGCTTTTAATTGCCCTAGAATAGATATGAGCCTGAGAATAATGCTCTTTTTTTTTTTTTTTTTTGCATTTATTAAGCTAGCTCCGAAAACTCATTTAGAAAGGAGATCATCCTATTTAAGATATTCCTTTGGACATCCCATAGATCAGGGGTGGACAACTGTGGAAGGTTGGGGGGGCATTAACCCCCCCCCATGGCACCTTGGAGGACTGTACCTGTTCCTACAAAAGAAGCCTCCAAATGCCTCTGGGGAGCATGGAGGCATTTCCTCCATGTTTTGGCTTTTAAAAAGGGTTTGCAAAATGAGGGTGAGATGCACCTCATGCCCACACCCATGGGCATTTTGGGGGCAAGAATGTTTTTTGGGAAAATGTGCAAAAATTGATTTTGACCCCTAAAGGGGGCCTCCAAATATGGTAAAAATGACCCCCACATCCCCTAGAGTGCATCTGGGGGCATTCTGTAGCAACATATATATGTGTCCCATGGGCTGCACTTTGCCCATACCTGCTGTAGATCTATTAGACACCTCCTCCTGGTTTACATGTTACCCATATGATAGCTAGACAGCAATGTCACAGTGCTAGATCCACCAGCAGCATCAAAATATGGCATTGTGCACTCCCCCTGGACTGGCACAGATGTCTTCAGGAAGGAAGCCTGTATGTGAGCTATTCATACATAAGCTTTCTCCCTAAAAAGATGTTAACTCCTGGAAGTCCAGGGATGGTGGAGTCAGTGGTATGCCTTATGCCAGGCTCATAATGCCATCCCTACCCTTGGTATAGAGTCTATTTTATAGGATTATCATGATATATATTAACATGGTTCTTAAGTTAGTCATACAATTAGTATGTGAGCAGGCCTTTATGTTCATTCATTTCTAAATGTTTGCCTTGAAGAGTGGAAGTGGTCTATAGTGTTTGTTTTCATATTTCAGTATTTGTGATATTTGACTTCTTTTTTGTTGAAACTTTGACAGATCTGTCTTTCAGCTTTTCTGCTTCAGTTTGAAGTATCCATAGTACCATAAATGTCATCTGCAAGCATAACTGTCATATCTATTGTGCCAGTATTGAAAATCTGGACAGTCAAAAAAGATGAAAACTGGACCAAGAAACAAATAAACATCATTATAGAATTCATGATCTTTGTTTGCAAGAGCAAGCATCTTACTTCTTTTCCTGCTAATAAACAAATCTTGGCTATTGGATGTTGATGGTCTTGCTCCTTTTAAATTGTTTTTGCAGCCTTTCCATTGCTGGTTCATCTCCAGCTCTTTTTCTGTTATACTGTTATACTGCAACATGTGGCAAACAGGTTTGTAGTGTAAGCTGTTGCAAACAATGCAGGAATGGCTGAGTTTCATGTCCCCTTACTTGAAGGTCTCTGAAGTGTTATGTTTTCTTGGATTTCACTAATTGTTTCATTGTTGTTTGCAAGGTATATTGCCATAACCATAGTATGTACAGGGTTGTTTTTTGGGTTTTTTTTGGAAACCCAGAAGGAATTTAGACTTATTTCTTTTATTGCCTGTGAATTTGGAAGATGGTTGTATTTAGGTTGTATTTGTTGTGAATTTAAGTTGTGAATTTGGAAGATGGTTGTATTTAGGTTGTATTTGTATCTGCTCCAGGAACAGAGATTCCACCTGAACATTAGGAGGAATTTTCTGACAGTAAGAGCTGTTTGGCAGTGGAACACACTCCCTCAGAGCGTGGTGGGGTCTCCTTCCTTGGAGGTCTTTAAACAGAGGCTGGATGGCCATCTGTCAGGGATGCTTTGATAGTGATTTCTTTCATGGCAGGGGGGTTGGACTGGATGGCCCTTGTGGTCTCTTCCAACTCTACAATTCTATGATTCTATAGAGTTGTTTTCCTTGTCTGTGTTCACTTACAGTACTAAGAACAGGGTAATACTGTGTTATACTTTGGAGCTTTCCACTGCTCTGAAATCCACTTCATTGTTCAGTTGTAGTTTACATAAGGTGCCAGGGTTAGCTATGTTTCTTATCTGTCAGTGCTGTAACGCTCTAGGTTATGTGCATCTTATTCTTTAGGATCACTTTGCACTTTTGCTCCGACTGGTGGCAGTGATAGGGAAACAGGAAAGCATTAATGGAAAGCATTTCTGATGAAAGAACTTAAGAGATTTTTTTTCTGAGTTGACACAACAGTAGCTCTTTCTCAGTATCACAGTCACACCCCCCCTCCCCCTGTATCCACAGGGGATATGTTCCAGGACTTACTGTGTATAAGTGAAACAATGGATAATAGCAAGCCCTATTAAAATAAAGGACTTCATGTATAAACATGCCATAGAGTTGCATCGGAGAACCTAGAAGATGTCTAGAGAGGATACCTCTCTAGACATTTTCCAGGATGACTCTATGGCATGTGTCTTATTTTGTGTTCCACAGATGACTGAAACCACAGATATTGGTTCTATAGGTACGCAGGGTGGGTGAACTGTACTATTAATCTCTGTGAGCAGAGTTGGATTCTGCCCCAAGTGTGAGCAGCACACTGAGATTTTCAGTACTACTTACCCCCAGATGCATTTATTTTCCATTGCACAACAAATGGCCCATTAAGGTTTTAACATTCTTAGACTTGGAATGCTAAAGGCTGGAATTTAAGTTTGGACTATAGATCTCTCCAAAAACCTTCTTTTCGAGTTATATTTCAATTGCTTTTTAATTTCTTGTAGGACTCCTAGGTCATAGAATCATAGAATCATAGAATTGTAGAGTTAGAAGAGACCACAAGGGCCATCCAGTCCAACCCCCTGCCATGCAGGAAATCACGATCAAAGCGTCCCCGACAGATGGCCATCCAGCCTCTGTTTAAAGACCTCCAAGGAAGGAGACCCCACCATGCTCCGAGGGAGTGTGTTCCACTGCTGAACAGCTCTTACTGTCAAAAAGTTCCTCCTCATGTTGAGGTGGAATCTCTGTTCCTGGAGCTTGCATCCATTGCTCCATGTTCCAGTCTCTGAAGCAACAGAAGACAAGCCTGCTCAATCCTCAACATGACACCCCTTCAAATACTTAAACAGGGCTATCATATCGCCTCTTTTTTCCAGGCTAAACATACCCAGCTCCCTAAGTCTCTCCTCATAAGGCATGGTTTCCAAACCTTTCACCATTTTAGTCGCCCTCCTCTGGACACGCTCCAATTTGTCAATATCCTTTTTGAATTGTGGTGCCCAGAACTGGGCACAGTATTCTAGGTAAGGTCTGACCAAGGCAGAATAGAGCGGCACTATTACTTCCCTTGATCTAGACACTATATTCTTATATGCCCCGTCATCTTATATGCCAGAATATATCAATTATTTTTTGGATTTGTTGTTCTGAGTACCTCCATCCCAGGATAGGGGCACACAGCAGAGCAGTATTTTGATTGGTTGGACTTTGGAGGGAATGGGTTTGCACGGGAAGCCTGGTAATTCTGGATCTGCCATTTTTGGAATGGTCAGTCTCGGAGAACCACCTCCACCCCTGCTGGCCACAGCTACCCTTGCTTCTAAAGAGAACCCCCATCCCCTGCACCCACTTCTTTTCCTTCCAATAGAAAGCAATGCTTTTAAGTTCTGTCTGTCCCCCCACTTCTCCCCCACTTCTTTGACTTCCAATAGAAAATACTTTAAGTTCTGTCTGTCCCCCCCACTCTTCCCCCCACTTCTTTTCCTTCCAAGAGAAAGCAATGCTTTAAGCGAGGCTGAGCCACAGCCTGGAGGAGGGGGAGGGAGGGAGTGGCCAGTGGCTCTCAGCTGGCTATAGCTTCTGCCAGCCGGGCATCAAGAATTGCAAGGCTTCCCTTGCAAGCCCACCCCCTCCAATGTCCTAGGTAGCATGTTTCTGGTTCTTCGCAGTCCTGACCTTTGTATAAGTTTTATTTTTCTAGTTTTCAAAAGAGTTTATAAACTACTTTTCCAAAAGGCTACACCCTCACAAAGAGGTTTACAATAATAAGATTTTTTTTTAAGTCAGTTCCATAATTGCATCTCCATGGAGTCAGAAATTTAAAACCATAAAATCAGCAGACCAACATTTCCAGGGGTGGAGGGAGCTCTTTGTAAGATAGTAGAAAACCATAAAGGACAAGCAAGGTGGAGGTATGTTGTCAGGGACTTATAAAGTCTAGGGTTGGCCACAAAGTAGGCACTCTCTCACATGTCCTGTATCTTGCTTGTTGGCAGGAAGAACAGAAGAGAATCCTGTGTCCTCTTAACAGACTGGGAGACAGACATTGGATGATCCTGGAGCTGAAAGTGGGTTATTAAAAAACAACAACCAGTAATTAGAATATGAAAGGAGCCAGTGCTTTTTGGTATTCAGGTTCTAAGCTATTTCATGATTTAAAGGCAATGACCAGCATTTTGAATTGAAAGCAGCAATGGACTGGAAGGCAATGGAGGGGAGATTATGGAAGGATAGGTGCATGTGTCTGAAAATCAGTTGTAGTCAAAACTTTAGCTGCTACATTTTGAGCCTTCTCAGGTTTCTGGAAAACTTTCAAACAGAGCCGTGCATGGGGCGCATTGCATTCCTGAGGCACCTGTCACTATGACAAGCCTGCCTTTCTCTTTACATGGATACAACTGGTTGTTTGTTTGTTGTTGTTGGCCTACAAGTCATTTCTGACTTATGGTGACCCTAAGACACAGGGTTTTCTGAGGCTGAGGGTATGTGACTTGCCCAAGGTCACCCAATGGGGTTTCATGGCTGAGTGAGGATTTGAACCCTGGGACTCCAGAGCCATAGTCCAACAGTGAAACCATTATGCCACGCTGGCTCCTATACAACTAGTACACCAGCCGAAATGTGTGGAAAACTGGCTTCGGGAACACTCGCAGACTGGAAACTTGAGTTTTCAAGTGTAGCCTAACTCCATCCAAGACTGGTTGATTCCTTGTTGTTTGGTCACTATTACTCTTTAATTAGGAATTTTACTAATCAACTAACCTTGTCTGGATTTAGATTTCAACTCATTTGCCTCTTTCCAGTGCATCACCAACCTTATATTGATTCAGCTCTTCAGTGGCTTCAATGGATTGAGAAGGACAGCAGAGCTAAGCCCTATTTAAGGCATTCTTAACTGTGTTTATTTAACTTATGGGGAAGGGGGAATGCTCTCTCTGTCCTTTTCATCATTGCTTTCTCACATGAAATACAACAGGTCTGAAGAGGAGAGACTCATCTACTTGTGGAGGTTCCTAAAGTGAACTAGAACTCTATTACATGTTCTAGCTCTTGTGGAGAGCTTCTTTGACTAGAGGAGTCTCTTCTTCAGACCCATTATTTTTATGCAAGCAAAGCAACCAACTGGGTGAGACTAGTATGTTTCCCTCCTCATGTGCTGAGTAAACACAGTTTTAAAAACCTGAGTAAGACTTTACAGTTTGGTATCTCCCATGCAGTATTTATTCTATCTTCCCTTCACCATTTGACAAGAGGAACTGTGTCTCCAAGGGAAGTGAAATAAATACCTTGTCTGAGAATGGAATATTAGCATTTGGTTGACAGTTGTACAGTGTAGTAGAATTCAGAAAGTATTGTTCGTATATTTAAATTATTTGTACCTCCCCTTTAAGGATACAGATCCTTCAAGGAAGTTAACAATGTGTTAAAAATAAATAGTGAAATGACAATGAGATAATATGAAAACATCCATCAGTTCCCTAGTTTTAATAAAACAATTGCTTTCAAATGGGACTGGGAAAGAGGACAGCTGGGGGAAGGGAAGAGACTGATCAGATGTACCAGATTTCAAGTTCTTTCTCTTTGTTGCTTCCCTGGCTCCATTTATTGGCAATTTGATTTATGGTTGATGGGGGGAGTGGGGAGGGGCATGTAAGAAATAGTGCAGCTCGAACAGCTTCTATTTTTCACCTGCCTGCTTCAGTTCCTTTCTTTAAGTTTCCTGGGACTATGGCCTCTCCTAAGAAGGCATAAGTCACTCTTCTTACTCTGTTAGTCAGTCTCCTTTGGCTTCTCTAAGCAACCGTAAAAAGCAAGGGTAATGTGCTTAGGTATTTGGTCTCATACCACCAAGGATCCCATCTGTATCCTCAGGATGCACAAATCTGAAAAGTACTGTACCCACAACAACAAGGAGCAGTCAAAAGTACGTACAGTAGCACTCCCGTATCTGCAGGAAATTGGTTCTGCCCCCTCGCAGATGATGAAATCTGTTGATAATAGCAAACACCCTGGAAGAGGAGGACAAATGGGAGGGAGTCTCGTGGCCCAGGCCGCTGCTGCCGCCGCAACCCAGCCCACCTAGGCCACTGCCTCTGAGACAGCCTTCTCTTCCTCCGCCACCACCGCTACCGCAGCCTCCTAGGCAGACTCCTCCTCCACCACCACTAACAACACTGCTGCCGTCGCGCACCACCACCTCAGCCTCCTAGGACATCTCCTCCACCATCACCACCAACAAGACTGCTGCCACCATGCGCTGCTGCCGCAGCCTCCCAGGCCTCCTCCTCCGCCACAGCCACTGACACTGCCACAGCAACTTCCCAGGCCTCCAGAGACCCATAGCCACCAACCGCGAAATCTCCCCTCCTCTTCTCCCTTCACTCCCCCCATCGCCACCAGAACCATCCTGGGGGAAGGGAGAAGGGAGGTGAGATCTTCTCCTCCCCTCCCTCCCCTGTCCACCCCCCTCACTATCACCAACTGCAGATAACTGAATCAGCAGATGACGAATCAGTGGATATGGGGGTGCTATTATACATACACTAGATTTGTACTAAATGTGGTATCCAACTTCAGTCAGAAGCGAAAGTGGGGGTTATTCTCAAAATTGTCACAGCAAACTGAGTATTAATATAAATACTCTCCCTCCCCAGTCCCAAAGTGTAAGACATTTTGCCACTCAAACAGCTCCTCTTGACAATTCTGTGTAGAAATGATGCTAGAAAAATAAAATTTCTTTGCCATCATTGCCATGGAGTAGAACCTAACGTAAACATGTAGCTTATGCATTGTCGAAGTCATCTCCAGTTCATAATAGCTGGAGGGGATATATTCTGATTTATTTTAACATGGTTGCAATAATTTTGCAGTGCATATGTACTCAGAATTAAGGTGTAATTGTGCAGTGAGACTTAAGTGTGGCTATGTTTGAATTAATCTGTAAAGATGAGGACTGGAACTGGTCTTTCTCCTTATTTGAATGTCTTGTTGTCTTAAACCAGCAGAGTGTAGTTAACCAAAGCATCTGAGCAGACTGTATATTCCTTCTCTCACAGAGCTTATTGATTCAAGGAGTTCTGCTTTGCTGCAGTTATCTTAGCAAAAGGCTAGTGCATCCTGAAAATGACATTGTTCTCCTGTTACTTGCAGCAGCCTCAAACAGAGGTTTGGGTTGATGCACAGGGGAATCATGACATAAACTCTGACTATAAATAAGTCTTGATTGATGAATTTTTATATTTAATTTTAAATCATGTATAATCATACTTTGAATGTTTCTTTGACACCTCCTTTAAATCAAAATTATTAGGTTCTGGTAGCTAAATGAAGATTTCAAATTTTAATATTAGGTTGCTTGTAAAGGAAGCTATTTTGCATATACGTATAGCTAAGTGGCACTGATCTTATAAATGGATTATTCACATTTTTTTAACAGATTGACAGTAAACAACCATTGACTTTCAAAATAAAAATATGGGCATTCTAGTTAAACTTGATGGCTCTTGCTGCACTCTTATTTTAATGAGGGTGGGTGGCACCAGAGAAAAGGTGATTGTTACGGTAGAATAATCACAAAGTCATGACAGGTCATTTGAATTCCCTGGTACATCACAGATATGCAAGTCCTGTGCAATTTTTGTCTTGTCTGCAATTGGTGATGTTGAGCTGTGTGCTTGCCACTTGCATGTGATGTATTGCAGCAATAAATGACTGCTGTTCTACCAGAATAAAAAAAAAAATGACCATAGTATGGTAACATCATTATTTCTGCCACCAGTTATATGATATATCAGAATCTTCAGTAGCCTAGGAGCAGCCGACTGAAAAGCAGTTGTTTTATTTTTGTGAACAATTTCTGTATGTTTGGCCCTGTCCAGTACAGATGTTTTTGTATTACTGATAATTTAAAGTTTGCCAGCAGTACTAAATATTTTATTCACAAGGCCATGTGATGCTGCTTCCAAGGCAAATTGCTCTGTCTTGAACAGTTGCATACAGAAAAAACTTTAAACTAGCTTATTGTTTCTTTGCTTAAATTTTTTTATTTCATTTGTTTCCTTTTTTTAATTGATTCTTTGTAGCAAGATTATGTTATGGCAAAGGCTGGTGCTTAGTTAATTGAACAGATTGAACAGAGCTGCTAAGATTGAGAGTGTTTCTTTGTTGTCCCTATTTTTATCCTGTATAGTTTGGAGTCGTATTAGAAGATGAAATACTGGGAGTATGGAATGTGGGAGAAGGAGAGATATTTAGGTGTTCTCAGGAACTGGGTTTTACAGTTTGGCATTTGATGATTGTACTGGCAGCCTTTGGTCCAAATGTCTGGGTGTACCGTATATTCCAGCGTATAAGATGACTTTTTCAGCCTGAAAAATCAGCTGAAAAATCAGGGGCCATCTTATACGCCGGATACACCGAGTCCATCTCGGACTCGGAGGGAGGGAGGTGGCTGGTGGGGGGGAGCTTGCTAGCCACCTTATCCCCCCCCCAATGCAGCTGCACTGGCGGGGGAAGCCTTGCTGGGTGGGAGGGGCTGAGCCTCACCCCAGCCGGCTGGCCATCCCGTGATTCCCCAACACACGAGGAGGCTGCCCAGCCTCCTCGTGGGTTGGGGAATTGTGGGAGGAAGGAGAACCCCTCCCCAGCTGGCTGGCCATCCCGCGATTCCCCAACCCACGAGGAGGCTGGGCAGCCTCCTCGTGGGTTGGGGAACCGCGGGAGGAGGGTGAACCCCTCCCCAGCCGGCTGGCCATCCCCCACCATTCCCCTACTCATGAGGAGGCTGGGCAGCCTCCTCGTGGGTTGGGGAATCTAGCGGTTTGGCTCGGCGGCCCCACTTCCCCTGCCTTGATCCCCTTCGGAAGGGAGCCCAGACAGAGGTAATGGGGCCATGGAGCCAAAGGGGGCATTTTCGCCCCTTCTCCCCACCTTCCTTGAAGGTGGTGGAAAGGGGCGAACCTAGGGTTTGCCGCAGCCACCTCCGCTTCCCCCGCCTTGGTTCCCTTCAGAAGAGCCAAGACGGAGGGAAGGGGGCTGCTGAGGCAAACTGGGCATTTTCGCCCCTTTCCTCCAGCTTCGAGTCAAGTTTGACTGGAAGGTTGAAGAGAGGGGCGAATGTTGCGGCTGGCTGGCTGGCTGGGAGAGCCCTGCCAGCTGATCCTGTTCACTTTCCCAACTCACGAGGAGATCCTTGTGAGTTGGGAAACAAAGAGGATCAGCTGGCAAGGCTCCCCCAGCCAGCCAGCCAGCCAGCCAAATTGGGGGGCGGGGGTCTTATATGGCGAATATATGCCTAACCCTAGATTTTTGGTTGGAAATTGGGGGGGTCGTCCTATATGCCCAGTCGTCTTATACGCCTGAATATATGGTATGTGTGGGGCAGGTTTCTCTTCTCACAGTGATGGGATGAGATACCCTTCTGGTTGGACCATGTGCCATTGCTGCATTGATGAGCTTGCTTGGCCTCACATCTTTCTGCGCTTGCCCTTTCATGACAAACCACAATTGGAAGCCACAGTCAGATATTCAGGTGTAAGAACAAACTGATTTGCCCAAAAGATGATGCATGGGAGTAGAGTAGAGAACACCCAGGGAAACTTTTGAGGAAAATCATTTTTTCCCCCAGAAAAATTGAAAAATGGAATATGGAATACTTTCTTTTAAAATGATGAATAAAATACTTAAGACACGGTGTTCTTATATTTACTTTCTCACCTTATTTCTAACAACCAGGTATCAGGTAGGACTACTTAGGTAAGACTATGTCCAGTCTCTCACTTCATTGCAATTCCTGGTCTTGGCTTCCTTTTCTCAGTTCTTTTTAAGGGAATGAGTGTTTTATGTCTCCTTGGCACTATGGAAGATCAGAGAAGACAAAATAATTTTCTTTGCTTTATTAATCTTGATGGTTTCCTCTATTTTCATTGGGGGTGGGGGTGTTTTTTGTTGTTGTTTTTTTGCCCACTTCTCATAAGCTGGCAATAGTTCAGGTATTCCTCATAGTTGTGGGCCTGGTACCCCCATTTTAACAAAAAATAAAACATACAGTGAATTTAATTTATAACAATACTTTTAATATATCAAACATGATGATGTTATGCCATCCCAAATTATGCATCATATATTTTCCTAAAGTAGCAAAGTGACTTTCAGTCTCTAGAATGTACAAATATTGATTTTTTCCCCATTCCCCCCACCCCAAAATTGTTTTTTTTCTTAGGGAAAAAAACAAAACCCCTTTCCCCCCAAGGTTTCAACATTTCCAGAAATTTCCAGAAATTGTACATCTCTGTGTGGGAAGTGTACTAAAAACAGGACTGTATTAGCCTGAGCCTTGTTCAGGTCATGTAAAAACCATGATCTGAGATTATGTTTGAACTCAAGTAATTTCTACAGACAGTGGGTTTGTTTGTTTTTGACCATGGTGATTCATTTTCTTAAGGTTTTTCTTTGCACTTGTGATTCAGGACATGGAGGGAAGAGTTTAAAAATACAATATTTGAAATGTTTCCTTAGTGGGTGCTGGGCAGCCTAGAGCTTCATAGTCTGATTTTAAACCTGCTTTGTTTTGGAAGTACTGTAGATACTAGCGAGTTTTGAAACTTGCCTCCTATTAAATATACCAAAATTCCTTACCTGTATGGCGGTGGCAATGATGGGTAGGTAGATGTTCATGTTTGTCCTAAGAGAAGTACTGTACTACGCTTCTTGTTAAACAAACGAAGACAAACCTGTGTACTGCTACATGCAAAGCCACTTGCCAGCAAAAAACCAAAACAAAACAAAAAAGCAAAACATGGCCGACAAAATCCTTAACAGAATGTAGAAGTATATTACATGTCTGCCCTAAGTGGTAAGAAATAGCCTCTATCCTGTCTTCCTGTGGCAAAGTAGTTTGTATACGTCATTTAATCATAAAAATCTGCACTGTCAGCTTTGTAGCCTTTTCATTGATTTCATTTCTCTTAGAAGGCACAGTGCCAAAATACTGGCCTTGCATGTATTTTTGAAGGTAAAAGAAGGGATGGAGCCCTTTCTAAGTTTGCCGTTTGGATTAAGACTGATAGCATCATTCTGCATTTCATAGAATTGTGCTAAGAATTTAAAAACAGCAACAGAACTGAAAGTAAAATTGATCTAAGACAGTGACTAAACCTTTTGTAATAGTTGAAAGTTCTGCTCACCTTCAGTGAAGCTGTTTGCAGCCTCCTAACGTGTCCCATGTCTAGCTCCTTCCTGGAGTTTGTTTTTTCATTAGCCTCATGTATACTATATAAAATGCTTTTAATCAGTGCTGATGGGGAAAAAAGTTTCAAACCATTTAAAATGTGGAAAAATTCCTTCCCAAATTTTTTGACAGAGAGAGACTGAGAACACACAGCATTGAATCATCAGGAAAATTGAAGATTTCCCCTGAACAGCATTGGGACTTTACTGCAGAGGACTTGAAAGACCTTGGAGAAATTGGACGAGGCGCTTATGGTTCTGTCAACAAAATGGTCCACAAACCAAGTGGACAAATTATGGCTGTTAAAGTAGGTGATGCCCATAATTATGTTTGTATTTCCGACGGTAGGAAAAAACATGATGGAGAATTTAATGTTCGTCCATCTAGCAATCAACAACTGTTCTTTGCTTCCCCCTTCCTACACATTATAAGGTCTATATTGGTTAACAGTACTGTGTTGTTAATGGCTAATCTGATATGGTATGTAAAATTTGAAGACGATACACTAAAAAAATATTCTTTTTTTAAAAATGAAAACAAATACAAATCCACATGGACATTAAATGACATGAAGACATTGAAAGGTTATAGTTACTGTATATGGAATTTGAGAACTTTCACCTCTAGGTCATTGGTTTAAATCCAGCTCATGCTGATAGGAAGTGCATTTCTATACAGTGGATAGTTCAGGATCCTTTATAGAATGAGTTAGCTGCTTTTATCCCCAAGCCATATGCAGTAACATGTATTTGACAAGCACAAGGTTTACTACGTCAAGGTGTGGTCATAATTCCTTGTTTCCCTATGTTGCTGTCCATGTACTCCTTTTTATGTCTCTGGAGATGCTCCAGGTTTGTAAGAGTTTCACCAGCTGTGCATCTTCGAAGCAATCCATTTTTTCCCTTAAAACCCAAGATATAATTTTCTGTTTTTAAAAATCTCAGACAGTATTACCATTTGGCTGAGTTGATTACTAGTCCTTTGTGGGTTGGATTAGGTATTACCTGTCACTTCTATCTGCAGGAAAAAGAACCCACCCTTCTTTTTCTTAAATATATATGTTATCTGATACTGTATTGCTTTGTTGACAAATTAAGAATAGTTAATAAAGAGGATGAAGATTTTAATTTCTGATCTTTATGATTACCATATTTTCTTAACAAAACTGGACTACAAAAGTAAGTTGATGCTAAATCAGGAGTGAATCTAGTCTCAACTCAGGTGCTGGCAAGTACGTTCTCTGGAATATTTTGTACATGCTGTAGCATTGTTCCATAAAGTGAGCCGACAGACTTTTCACAATCCATACATTGCTGATTGTTAGATATTATTATTTATTGATTTATTTTATTTGTATCCCGCCTTTCTCCCTATATAGGGACTCAAGGCAGCTAACAGTGAGTTATGATATGCGTGGAAAAGCATTTGACAAATATGAGTGTAGAATCTTAATACAGTTGTCCCTCTGTATCCATGAATTTAAGTATTCATGGCTTGAAAATATTCTTTAAAAAAAAATAATCCAAAAAGCAGACCTTGATTTTGTCATCTTATATAAGAGACACCATTTTGCTATGCCGTTGCATATAATGGGACTTGAGAATTCACTGATTTTGGTATCCATGGGGGGTCCTGGAACCAAACCCCACTGAATATGAAGGGACAACTGTAATTCTTGAACATTTCTCTTAGTGCCTCGGTGCAAATGTCTTTGTACTACATCCATGGACACTAGCTGGGGGTGGGGGTCAGTTCTCTCTCATTCCCTTCTTTCCCAGAGCTTGCAGGCAGCCCAACAATGGAGCAGCTACAAATTAGCCAGAATCACAGTCTGAAGGCAGTTCCAATACAGACACAAGGTCAGCATGACAGGCAAGGTCTGAAGACAGTCCAAAGTCCAAACACACCAGGGGCCTCATGACCAGCTAGGTAGTAAGAAGATAGAGACAGCAATGTCTTATGTAAAGCAGATGCTAAATCAGGAGTGTATCCATTCTCAACTAGGGTGACATTGTGCTGGAACAAAGACATTGCTCCAGCTCTCTGTGGCTAGAACTGAGAGCTTTGAAGCCTGAGCTTCTAGCATCCCATCTAGATCTCAGCTGCAGGCCAACAGTGTCATGTGAGAAATTTCTTGATGAGTACCCTACTCACAGGTAATTCTTGACTCAACCAGGAGACCTTCAGTGGGCAAGTATTTCTATGTCTAGTGGAAGTGGCCTCTCAGTGTCCCTGACCAGTTCACAGGGCTGTCAGTACCTTAAAGGAAAGTTTCAACTGCCATTTATCGTGAGGTCCTCTAATCACCCTCAGGGTCCTGTAAAACTGGCTGCTCCTCTGTGGAGTCTAGAAGTCATCTTCTGGTGAGGTTTCTTTCAGCTAGGGATATGACTGTTTCCGTGTCTCTGGTAAATTGGCTCAATGTTGAGGATAACAAGTTAAAAAGAGTTTCTAGGAAATAACGCTGGTTTCTGCTAAATATCCAGGTTACTCCCAGTCTGCTGTTACCTGCTTCACATTTTTGCATTTCCACTAAGGTTTGCTGCAGCAGACACAGGAAATGAGGCTGGAATGCTGTATACCTTTAAACAGGTACCATGGAGCTGCAACCCTTTGTATCAGACAGACACATGCACACACTCAGCAGGCTGTTGGGTATTTGAGGATTCATTTAACCATCCCATGGTTTCCCTGATGGCTGCAGCCAACACTGGAGTGTAACGTGTGAAAAGTTTCTTATGACAGAAGAGTTTGCAAACTGTTACGTTGTACTTTAAGTGTACATTTCTCTCCCTCCCTCCCTCCCTCCCTCTCTCTCTGTATGTATGTATGCTATTTTAGGTGTTTTTATTTCACCCTTCAATAATATTTCCAGGGTGGTGGTTTAAAAGAAAGTTTAACACAACTATAAATACAAACAAAATATAACAAATATTGTGGTTTGCCCCAAAAGATCACAATACCGTGACTGAACTGTGCTATATAACTCACAAGTTGTATAACTAATGAGTTAAATAGTGAGTAAAATAGCTCTCAGCCCACCACATTGTGTATATGGCTTCTGTGCCGTTGATTGGGAATTTTATGTTTTGCCTAGTTTTGAAATGGACATATAGTATGCCCATTATCCCAAGAAGGGAGTGTTAGAGCAATGAAGAATGATGTGGGCATATACAGGGACTGGATTCAGATTTCTAATAAATGGATACATAAATAAATGAGAAATACCTTTATTGGGCCAACTCCAAAGCATAAAAGCTTGCAAAATGTATTTTATGCTTTGGAGTTGGCCCAATAATGGTATCTCTGCATTGTGGATTTTAAATAAATAAGGTAATTTAAGAAGCCTGTGAAAGGTTACTAAGGCAAATGTAGAAGCCCTAACAGGTAAAGCTCCAGTCCTTCCTAGGATCAGCCTTTGTCTTGGTGTAGAAAACTGATCACTCATCACTTGCATGAGGTTGGTAAAAACACAAGGGCAATAGCTATAGTTGCTTAAAGATGGCCTTCACTTGATAACAGTCTTATTTTTTTCCTTCTCCCTTATGTTGATGAATACTGTTAAGGTTAATAGTTTATATACCCTGCTGGTGAAAGCCAAACCAGCATTTGCCCCAGAAGGAAATTTAGTTAATCAGAGAGGCATGCTATAGAGGATCAGTGTAGTGAAATTCCAGGATAAAAGGACAGCAGTCCAAATGAGACACTTTTGCAGGTACAATAGCACCCCCATATCCGCTAATTCATTATCCACTAATTCAGTTATCTGCTGGACACAAAACAGCACACCTACCATAGTGTCTTCCTAGAAAATGCCTAGAGAGGCATCCTTTCTAGGTGTTTTCTAGGTCCTCCAAGGTAAACTCTATGGTATTTTAAATCAGAAGTCTCATTATTTTCAATGGCATTTGCTGTTATCCGCAGTTTTCGGTATCCATGGGGGATTGGGTCCAGGGCCCCCCATGGATACCGAACAATTATTGAACCATGGGGGGCCCTGGACCCAATCCCCCATGGATATGGGGGTCCTACTGTATTTGCTGTTTTGGCAAAGGGCTAAATAGGCCTGACTGAACTCCATCCCTGCCTCCTCCTAGCCAGGGCGTGCCTACGCCCTGGCCACTCCTTGCTCTCGTCTCCCTGCCCATCATTAAAACACCTCCCCCGGATCTACCATTCTTGAAGATCCGGGGTGTGTGTGTCTGTTAAGCAGGAAAAATTGCCACGTTATAGTAGTTGGAATGGATTTGGATGTTCCTGTTACTTAGGCTGTACATCCCTCACTTGCTTATATGTAGCATGGTTTGCTTAGAGCCTCGTGTGTGTGTGTGTGTGTGTGTGTGTATACAAATTTAGAGGATCATCAAGAGGAGATAAATGCTTATATCTCCTAGTGTAATTGTGACTTAGACAGAAATTCCATTTAGTAAGACCTGTAAGGTTCTCTTCAGTTGTTTTTCTGTCTGCATGGATGACTCCCACCTGTCCTTCTTTTTCACCTAACGGCACCCCAGTTTTTCTCTTCCACCCCAGTATTTCTCTAGCTTATTCTCATCTCACTTTCCAGCTTTTCTTAGGAGAATCTGGTTGCAGTGAGATTTCAGGGCAGTAGTTTGAATCTTATTTAGAATAACTGTATGTGTTACACTTTGTTTTCTCCTGTTTCATATATTTTAAGCTTATGAGTGCAGTGCCCCTTCTCCAAGGCAATTATTAGATAAAATAATGGTAAGAAAAAATGATGGGAAAGTATTTCATTTCTTTAAATTGGCCTTCAACTGGAATCATTGAATTCTCAAACGCAAATCGTACAGAAGCAGAAAAATAACCCAGATACCAGCAGCCACTGAAGGAAAGGCTCACATCATATATGGCAAATATGGTTCAATAATTGTAAGCCCCCACCTCAGCCTGAGACACATTGATTTACACACAAGTACCAGGAGGCTTAAATACCCTAAAGGCACCAGATCCTATCTGATCTTGGAAGCTAACCAGAGTCAGCCCTGATTCGCACTTGGATAGGGGACTGCCAATGAATACAAGGGGCTGTAGGCTGTTTTTCAGAGGGAGGAACTGCCAAAACCAGCTCAGAGTATTCCTTGCCTAAGAAAACCCTGTGAAATTCATGGGGTCAACATAAGTCAACAGGTGGCTAGAAGGCGTGTACACACACACCCTAGGAGGCCTAGGAAGGATCTTTGTGTTATTTAATTATTGTCAGCAGTTTAAACACTCAAGAAAAGAAATTTTGATGGAAGATATTATAGTTTTGGATGTTGTGTTGTTGTGTGCCCTCAAGTCGTTTTTGACTTATGGTGAACCTATCATGTGGTTTTCTTGGTAAGCTTTGTTCAGATGGGGTTGCCCAAGGTCACCCAGTAGGTTTTTCATGGCGAGGTGAAGATTCGAACCTTGTTCTCCAGAGTCAAACACTCAAACCACTACACCTCGATTGTGCTCTGTATAGTTTTGAGTACATTTTGCAAGTACGGTACTACTTCTATAGATGTGCAGTCAGGCAATTCTTTTTAAAATCATTCCCACATTTCCTATAGCTTCCTTTTTTGAATGGTTCCTGCATTATCTATTGCTTCCTAAAGAGCTGCTTGCTTGTATTAAAGAAATGTGCAGTTACTTGATGACTATGGAATATTTTTGCCCTGAGTATTTGTACACTGTATCTAAAGAGAGAACAGTCCATGACTCCTGTTGTAATTTTCTCAGGTAGCTCAGACGTGCAGTTCTGTGGTAGGAAAGTTTAAGGTATTTTTCTGCTCAACTGTCAGTAGAGATTCCTACAAGAAGAATACCATTGTTGCTATAGCAGTGGGAGGCTTTTGTAACACAAATGCTTGGGGAAAAGTACATGTCTAGGTTTGTTTATTCTTGCGTGCCTTCAAGTTGTTTCCGATTTATGGCGACCATAAGGCAAACTTATCTTGGGGTTTTCTTGGCAAGATTTGTTTGGAGGAAGTTTGCCTTTGCCTTTGCCTTCCACTGAGGCTGAGATAATGTGACTTGCCCAAGGTTGCCCAGTCAGTTTCCATGGCAGAGTAGGGATTTTGAACCCTGGTCAAAGTTAAAAGCTTTAAAAAAAGAAATCAATGTGCTTAGCATTGTTCACATCTCTTTCTTAAGCCACCCTGCCTCTTTTGTCTCTGGATAAAGACTGTGAGGTTTCTGTGCTTTACAGAAAACCATCCTGTGAAGGAGCTGTTTGCCCCTAAAGGTGTTACTTGCTGAAAATATCACCTTAAATGGAGAGCAATTGTCAAGAAAGTAACATGAGGAAGGGGAGACAAAAAGGAAAAAAAGAGAGGTTTCTAAGCATGTTAGTTAAGGGTGCTTAGTTTTAGACCTGCCCTGTTGTTTGTACTATAGAGTGGCTGTTAGATGGCTTCCAACCAGTGAAGGTGAAAGGTTCTTTAGTCTGTTCTCCTGAGTAGATAGCTCAGTTGTGGTGCTGTGTTTTCTTTGTGCCTGCCCCAACCTGCAGTAATTCTTTAGCAACCTCCAGTTGTGAGTTAGCAGTGTTGCAAGATAAGGGGCTGTATTATTGTGAATGGTTGGTTGTCATTCAGGTTTCATGGTGAAGGTGAAATTACCAGAACAGTTTTAGCTTGTAGGTTTCAGTGGTATGCTCATTTGTTAGTTTTACACTGATGTAGAGCAGGGGACATGACAAGGGGGAAATGCAACCACCATCACAGAAGGAACAGACAGGTTGGGTTTTCTGCTAAAAAAGGGGGAGTGCTTGTATTACTAGGAAAAAAGGGAATATTCAATAGTAATGATAACATGCTCATAGGCTTTTCGTGGTTTTTTTTCTTGGCTGTGAGGCTGTGTTCTGGAAAAGTTTATTCCTGACATTTTGCCTGCATCTGTGGCTGGCATCTTCAAGAATGGTGGTGCAGGGGTTTGTGGAGTTTATATACTCTGAGTCCCTGTTGGAGAGGATATGTAAATTTGTGTATTTGAATGGGTAGTTCCTAGGGTGGGAGGATATGCAAGGAGGATTTGTGTCTGTTTGGCTAATGGTCCATTGTCTGCTGGAAATCCCCCTGTCTCTGGATGAAGTTTATTTGCATGTGTTGAGTTTTGATTTCAGTGTTTTTCAGGACTGGTAGCCAAATTTTGTTTACTTTTAGGGTTTCTTCTTTCCTGTTGAAGTTGTACAGGGGTTTGTGGATTTCAGTAGCTTCTCTGTGCATTCTGACATGATAGTTGTTCACCTGGTCCAGAATTTTTGTGTTTTTAAATAACATTTTGTGTCCAGGTTGGTTTATAATGTGTTTTGCTACTGCTGATTTTTCTGGCTGGCCCAGTCTGCAGTGTCTCTCATGTTTCTTGATTCATGTTTGCACACTGCGTTTAGTGGTCCCTATGTAAACTTGTACACAGTTGCATGGTATGCGGTAAACTCTTGCGGCTGTGAGAGGGTCTCTTTTGTCCTTCGCTGAGTGTAGCATTTCTTGGATTTTTTTTGGTTGGTCTATAGATTGGAGGTTGTGTTTCCTCATCAGTTTCCCTATTCTGTCTGTGACTCCTTTGATGTATGGTAAAAATACCTTCCCTTTGGGTGGCTGTTTTTCTTCATTCCTGTGTTTTTTTCTGGGTCTGGCTGCTCTTGTGATGTCTGACCTGGAGTAACAATTAGCCTATAGAGCACAGTTTAGGTGCTTCAGTTCGTCCTCCAGGTAGTGGGATTCGCAGATCCTTTTTGCGTGGTCTACCAGTGTTTTAATGTGCTTCTTTTTTTGTCCTGGGTGATGATTGGTGTTCTTGTGTAGGTATCTGTCTGCATGTGGGGGTTTTCTGTATACCTTATGGCCCAACCAGAAAGGGGCATATGTTACCATATATGGGGGCTGCTCCCAAACAGTTCACATTTCTCTTAATAATCCCATGCTTTAGGAAGTATGTTCACTGTAAACCAGAGTAAATTGCTTTGGACTTGTGTCTATCACATTTTCTAACAAGATAGGATACATGGCAAGTATCCTGTTGTGTTACACATGCATTTACCCCTTGTGCATCTTTAATTGGTAAACGAGACAGCAGGCAGGGCTTCTCTTACTTCGGTTTTTATGTACACTGTCTTTATGCATGAATAAATTGAGTTGTATCCCTGTCCTCACAATTGGTTCAGGAAATAGCATAATGGTTTCTCCATCTAAGATGACAAGGGAAGTATACTGAGATTGTTTTCGCTTCCATCCATAGTGGCACAAAATCCATGACATAGCTGTATGAAGTAATGTTATGCTTTGTCAAGGAATAAATCCGTGTCCTTGTCTCCATTGGGTGACATTTCTTTGCCAAGCTGCATGATTATTTCCTTTTATTTTATTTATCTACAACATTATGGAAAGATGGGTCTGACAGTGATTTCTTTCTAAAACCAAAACATTAATGATGAAGAGCTGAAATAACAATGTGATCAAAAATGAATGTTACACATGCTTAACTGCAGGGGGTGCTGCCAGCCAGGATAAGAACAGCTGAACTTTCTTGTCTGGCACAAGCTGCATACTTGGTAGAAACGCTTCTCTCCTCCCCTGCAGTGGCGGAGAGTGCCTCATTTTTATTATTGCTTAGAGTTTTGGAAACACTTTCCAAATCATAACACATACTACTGAAGAATTGATATCTAGAAAATAATTTGCAATAGCTTTGAAGAAGGGTAATTAAATGTGTATATTTGACTTGTTTTTCTTACTGAGAAATATAGATATTCAGCCTTCTTGATTTTATAGAAGAAATTACTCAAGGTGCCCAGCATTTAACAAGATCTCCTTCCCAGTCCCATTAAAGTGTTTAGTTATTAAAATGTGTAAAATTGCAAGTTCACTGAGCTCTCAGAAAGTCACATTTCCACTGCTGTTTAGCCCTGCAGTATTTTATGACTTCTGGCTGATTACTTGATGCTCTGTTCCTTTGGTGGAACATCTAATGGGCAAACGTCTGCACACGTTCTTTACACTTTTGTAAAGAGGGCTCAACAATGAGGCTGCATGCCTTTGGCATTTTCACTGTATTGGGTTACTGTTTCTATGTCAACCAGTGGATGCTGCTGTTTCCTTCTCTTCCGGGTAGTATGGGAATGGAAAACGAAATAATTATGTTATAAGGTAATATCCCACTAAACTATTAGCCAGTGTTTATTGTATTACTATATGTAGCCAATAATGTCTCTCTCCTATGTTGTTCTTACAATTTTAGGAATTAATTGTGCCTAAATGCTGATTAGAATGTGTTCAGCTTGATTACTTCAAACACATTTCTTTTTGTTAGAATGGAGACTTTGGCAAGCTAGTATTTTCTTCTAGTAGAGAATATTTGGTTGATACCATGAAGTGATTTTTTGTCACTTTCTTAGTTGATGATAGTATCTTCTTATTATTTCAGAGAATTCGGTCAACGGTGGACGAAAAGGAACAGAAACAGCTTTTAATGGATTTGGATGTAGTTATGCGAAGCAGTGACTGCCCATATATCGTTCAGTTTTATGGAGCACTCTTCAGAGAGGTAGGCACTCAGAAGTTGTTCAGTTTGTAACAGATGATTTTGTTAATCCATTTCTGGATTTTTTATGGGTAAAAAATTATAATAATTAAAGAGCCATAATGTGCTGTTGCCCTCGGTGAACTAGCTTGCTGATGGAGATGCATGTGAAGAAAATGTTATCCATACATCAGTTCTTAAGCATTGACTTGAAGAAAGCTATGAAGTGCCTTTTTCTCCCTATATGTTCCTACCTGAAGATGAGATCTTCAGGGGGTGGGATGGGTCCTCTGGGTTATATGGGTCCTCTGGTAATGACCTCAGTTAGGGTCATTACGCTACACTATGGGCCTTATCGCACTACACTGTTCTAGCATTATTATTCCACTTTAATTGCTATGGCTACCTCCTGTGAAATCCTGGGATTTCCAGTTTAGGTAGGGGCATTTAGAATTCTTAGACAGAGAGCTCTTAGGTTTTAGTAAAGGCTCCTAGTGAGCATGCAAGAGAGGAATTTCTTAGCTGTGGCATCCCCATTATAGAATATCCTCCTCCTGGAAGCCCAATTGGAGCCAACACTGGCTTCATTTCAGTGCCAACTAAAAACATGGCTGTTTATTGAAGCCTTTGGGGGCATTACGGATTTATTCCAAAATGTTTATGCATGTTCAATATAGAGTGGGCATAAATATTTTAATAACTAAATAATACATAATTAAATAACTTCATTTCAAAGTTTGTCAAAAAGGTTTATTCTGGTTTTCTGCTCTACAGCTATGGTTTCAAACTTTCTACCTTTCATGACTTCACATTTCAATCCCTCCTTTCTTCTAAAGATCTTGGGATGGCATACATAGTTCTGTCTGTCCCCCTCCCCTCTTCTCTCTCACGCATGTTTTATCCTCGTCTCAACACTGTGAGATAGTAGTTTAGACTGAACCCCCTCTGGTATCTTCAGCATGAGAACAGGGAAGTGCCTACTCTCTGCTCCTTCTTTCTTTGTTTTGCTCATATGGAATACCTTGGATCTGAGGAAGAGGAGTTCATCTTTGAACAGAAGGAATATCAAAAACGACCATGTGAACAGGAACCTCTCTTTGTCAGATGTGTTGCTTTCCACATGAGGAAAGTGACAACAGAAGGGGCAGAGCTAGGCACTCTAATACTCTCAATGTTGAAGAAACCAGGATGAGGAGTGCTTGGACAGAGCTTAAGATATGGTAACTTCCTGAAGGTTACCCAGTGAGTTAACTTGACTGACTTTGACTGACTGACTGGAACCATGGCTTCCCTGCTGCTAGTATAAAACACACTTTAATGCCACACAATGGTGTCTCTTCTGGAAACATCTTACACATCATCTGGCAAAGAAGCCCTTAGCAGTGACCCTATTGCAGAGGATTGTTGGTCATATTTCGGGATACAGCAGTGACTGAGATCACATAGTCATGCCATCACTAGGTGTGTACTCTCAAACATGTTCTCTCCCTATGCTGTGTTGCAACAGTACATTGTAAGCAGATCAGTAGCATTGGGCAGTGTCTCATTTCAGAAAACTTTACAATCTTCCAACTGAAAAGCTGAGTAAGTGTCCAAGAAAGCCAGTACTTCCTATTTTTATCTATATCCACTTCTCTTTCCCTGTGTAAGTCTACACAGAAATTCCTGTTATCAGTTGCTCTATAAAGCAAAACAAGTGTTTAGATAAGACTGACTACACAATTTAGACAGGGTAAAATAGAATCCATTAGCAATTACTTGTTTGAAAGCTTGTGAAGGACAAGGTTGTTGGTTGTAGGAAGTTGTTTACACAAGTTGGAGAGAAAGTTCAAGAAATTTCAAGCCAATGGGCTTAGCATCAGTATCTGGGACCACACTGCAATTAAATGGTTTATAAATGTCTTGAAGTTATATTTTGGAATAGGCAGTTTTGTTGAGAGTGACATTATGTTATCTTTTAGACCAGTTGGCAATAGACAAAAGAAAGTATTGTTATTAACAACTGTTAAATTTGTTCACCAAAAATTGTATGCTAAATACTCTGCTTTCTCCACCTTTGAAAGATAGGATTGGTGCCAATGTTTTCTGTGACAATGGCCTTTCCTGCCTTCCCTTTCCATTACAGTCAGGAGTTACATGCTGAGCACTTCATATGTTTGCATCAATTTGGCAATTATAATAATAATGATGATAAAATCTTTTTTTTTTTTTTTTTTTTTTTTTTAGGGTGACTGTTGGATCTGTATGGAGCTCATGTCTACCTCGTTTGATAAATTTTACAAATATGTATATAGTGTATTAGATGACATTATTCCAGAAGAAATTCTAGGCAAAATCACTTTAGCTGTAAGTTTTCTTTCTGATTTATTGCTGCCCGTTTTTTTGTGCACTATTTTGCGTTACTTCCTTAATCCATATTCTAGAAAGGAGCTAATTTAGCTTAAAATGTAACTACAATCTGACTTCTTTAAAATAGCTTTTTTTGGCCTATTGAAGTATTCCGAAGACTTAAACTACCTTTTCTGTTGCCTTTTGTTTGTATTAACTACCTTGCAACATTCATTCATTCATTCATTCAGTTACAGTATTGCCTCCCAACCCACAAGGGCTCCTGAGGCAACGAACAAATAAAAACCAGTTAAAACAATACGAAGATAAAAACATTTTAAAACATATTAAAATATTCTTTAAAAATACTTAAAACCAGTGTAAAAACAATTCTAGAATCTAGTTTTGAAACAGTTAAAGCAGCAGTTTCAAACACTGAATGCCATGCAGAACAGCGCTGTTCTGACTGCCCTGCCAGAAACATAAAAGAGATGGGCCAGCCTAACTTCCTTTGGCTAGTAAAACTTTGGAGGAATGCTTTCCTATTTCTGCTGCATTCATTTCCCGGAATGCATCTTGTTGAATGTTTATTAATTTTGAATTGTATGAACAGGACTTTTATTACGTATTTTCCTCCATAAAATGTTCTGCTTCTCTTCTAGACTGTGAAAGCACTAAACCACTTAAAAGAAAACTTGAAAATCATTCACAGAGGTAGGTAGAAATCACTTCTCTTCCTCTTAAAACTATAGGCCTCTTCACACTCTGCAGCCTCTTTATGGAATTTATTAGAAACATTATCCTTCTTGTGCTGCATTGTCATTTGTATTGAGCCTTAATTTAATGAAGTCTTCTTAAAATAATGAAACCTTGCCTTCCAGTGCTTAATTAGCAGCATTGACATGCTGGGCTAAGTAGTTTTAATTCTGTCCCGTTGCTTTTATCTGCTGTATTAGTCTCTTGTTTTATTGTTTATGTTGTTACTGTTGTGTTAACACTCCTATGCCAGGAAGATCCCCTTGACAGAAATCTGTTCATGGACTTTGACAGAAGAGCAAATGAGGCAGTCATTGCTGATTTCTCTCCTGCCCACTCTGCAACTCCTTGTACCCACCCACCCCCAATCCTCAGAAATAGTGTGGGGCTGCAGAGGGGAGGGAAGAAGGAAGGAAAATTGCTTCTCCTTCTCCAGCGGAAGCTTCCACTGGATCAGAGTTCCTTCTGTGAATGGAAGGAGCTCCTCCATTAGTGGAAGAGAAGTCAGTATCCAACCTACTGTATTTTTACAGTGTTTATTTTGTGGTTTTAAACTGTTACCAACTATCCTGACTAATGTCCTTGTGTGGAAGGGTGGGATACAAATAAACATAAATACGTTTTTTAAAAAATGTAATGAATGACTGCTCCATTTTAACTCTAGCAGTAATGGTAAGCATGTTTGTTCAGAGCTTCCACAGAGTTCAGAGGGACTTATAAATGAGTTCAGGATTGCAGAGTAGGTTTTACAGAAGGTTAAGTAATGTTGAATTCCAAATATTTTGCTGAAATTACTTATCTGTATCTTACAGTGGCTATGGGAAAATTGTATTTTTAAAAACTGGATTTTTAATTAATTAATTTTTTACAAAGGAAAAACAAATAGTAATGTTGGAGTGGGAATTAAAGGATATTCCTTTATTTTCCCTTTGGGAAATGTGGGCTACAAAAAAGATCTTAATATTCTTGGATTAAAGAGAGTAATAGCTGGCAATTTTAGCCTCATTCACTCTTCTAACTCTTTCATATTCTGGGTTCTTAATAAGTAGCAGATAATTTGGGCAGGCTAATGAGACCTTCAGTGCCCCACTGTTGAATTAGCCTAGGCTCCAACTGGGTAATCAGGAGGGGATGTGATTTCCTCCCACTCCCCTTCAACAGCTCTTTGCTTTGGATAATTTTCCATTCCTTGAGCTGATATTAAGGCTGTTTGATCTAGCTGGATTCCAGTTTGAGTGCCTACCTTCAGAGTCACAATTCAGATTAATATCCTACCCCATTTGGTCTGAACAGATGTGTCAAAAGTAGCATCCAGCCATTGCTGAAATTTGGACTGTTTCTATTTCGTGTGGCATAATTTTTACTGAAGTTCATCTTCTAAAAGTGCCCATATGCAAAGGAAAGTGAAAGCATGCTTTCTGTCACTGATGACAATTTTAAATGACAGAGTGGTTCTATGTACAGAGCCAGTATGCCTCCAATCTGGGTCCCCTAAATTTTAGAAAATCTTTATGTGCTGGCAGAAAGAAAGCCTTGCCTCCCATGGCAACCACCAAAAGGCCCTTTCACATGTCCTCACCGGTTCTACCTGTGGCAGTGGTGGGACCAAGAAAAAGTCCTCCCCTGAAGAATTTAAAACTCAAGCAGAGAGATGACTCTTAAACATCATATAGTTCTTTCTAAGAATCTGTAGCAGGAAAAAGCCCATGTTGTTTACTGCCGTCAAGTTGACTTAGACTTATAGTGACCCTATGAATGAGAGACTGCCAAGTCACCCTACTATCCTCAACAGCCCTGCTCAGGTCTCGCATACTCAGGGGTGTGGCTTCCTTGATTTAGTCTATTCATCTGCGGTACAGTCTTCCTCTTTTCCTACTGCCTTCTACCTTCTTGTTGGTAACTGCCGTCAAGTTGACTTTCAACTTATAGTGACCCCATGAGTAAATGACCTCCTAGGGCTTGTCTGCACAGGCAAAAATTTCTGCTTCAGATCACATTTTCCTGATCTGCAGTGACCCCACACACATCTTGTTAATGCCACGCACATCTTGTTAAAGTGAAGTGCGAATGGCCACACATTTCCCCTAGGCAAGTTCACTTTCGTGTAAAAGGGCGCTCCTGCTATGATCACATGTCCTGTGCTTCATTTTTGGCTGCACAGCTGTGGCCAGTCCACCTTTTCCCCCCCTTCTCATTATGCATGCGAATATGCCAATAGGCAGAGGTACGCTAATAATGATATACAAGTATCTATACAATTTCACCTTCAAAAAATAATAGTGACTGTGCGCCAGCAAAATGTAAATACAAACAGAGAAAGTAGCTATGCCTTGTGGGAATGATCAGGTAACCCAAAACCCCAGCTCAACACTAAAGCCAACCTGGATATCCCCTCCTTTTCCCTTTGGGAAATGTGGGCTACAAAGAAGATCTTAATAATCTTGGATTAAAGATAGTAATAGCTAGCAATTTTAGCCCCATTCACTCGTCTAACTCTTTCATATTCTGGGTTCAATAAACTGGTATTCCAGGAAACTGTGATATAAAAGGTAGTTTTTTAAAAAAAAAATCAGGTCTAAGCCCTCTGTTATAAAAAAAGAACTGTATTCGATTTGAATCCTCAAGAATGTTGTGCGAGTATAGTTTTTTGCCTGTGTAGAAAAGCCCCAAGTCACCCTATCCTCAACAGCCCTGCTCAGGTCTTGCAGACTTAGGGCTGTGGTTTCCTTGATTGAATCTATCCTTCTGGAATGCAGTCTTCCACTTTTCCTACTGCCTTCTGCCTTACCAAGCATTATTGTCTTTTCTAGTGCGTCATGGCTTCTCATGACATGGTCAAAAGTACAACAGTTTCAGTTTAGTCATCTTGGCTTCTAGGGAGAGTTCAGGCTTGATTTGCTCTAGGATCCATTTATTTCTCTTTTTAGCAGTCCACGGTATTTGTAGAACTCTTCTCCAGCAACACATTTCAAATGAGTTGGTTTTCTTCCTATCAATTTACTTCACTGTTCAGCTTTCACAACCATACGTAGAAATAGGAAATACAATAACATGGACAATCCTCACTTTAGTATTCAATGATATATCTTGACACTTCAAGATCTTGTCTAGTTCCTTCCTTGCTGCCCTTCCAAGTCCTAGTCTTCCTCTGATTTCTTGATTGCAGTCTCCATTATAGTGAATGACTGAGCCAAGGTATGGAAAATCTTGACCTGTTTCATTGTCTTCATTGTCTGTTTTAAAGTTCTGTAAATCATCTGTGATCATTATTTTTGTTTTCTTAATAGTCAAATGTAAACCTGCTTTTGCACTTTCTTCCTTGACTTTCTTCAGTAATTGTTCCAAGTCTTCGCTGTTTTCTGCTGGTACTATGGAGCCATTATTGATGTTTCATCCTCCAATTTTCACACCTCCTTCCTCCGAGTCTAATCCTGCTTTATGTATGATATGTTCAGTATACACGTTAAACAGATAAAATGCAGCCTTACCTGACCCCCTTGCTGAGTGGAAGCCATTCTGTTTTTCCATATTCTGTCCTGACAGTAGCCTCTTGTCCTGAGTACAAGTCAAATGTTGTGACACACCCATTTCTTTAAGAGCAAGCATTGTTTTTCTTGATCTTATACAATCAAAGGCTTTTCTATAATCTATAAAGCACAGGCTGATTTTCTTTTGAAATTCTTTGGTGTGCTTCATTATGTTGAGCTACAGTCTGCTGGAGTCTGTCTATGTTAAAATTCTAGTCTGCTTCACTGATGGTTTTTTTTTTTTTTACCATACAGCATAAAATATGGGGTATTTAAGACAACAGTATTCCAAGTTCTGTTATGGAAATAATTCACTGTCAACATAGCTTCACCCCAATACCTTTTATCAATGGCAGCATCTATCAGGAGACTATCTTTCATAGTCCGCAATACTCCAAAATAACATTCTGTAATGCCATTGTGAGCGGGGGTAAAAGGAGCATTACGTCTGTGAAAAATGCCCCTCTGTTTTAACCACCTTTGAAAATTCTCAGCCATGAATTCTCCTCCACGATCACTCTGCAGAGAAGAAACCTGAACTTGGAATTTTCTTTCAACATATGCACACCATTGTCTGAAAGTTTCAAAAACCTCACTTTTGTTTTTAATCAAAAACAGATAGGAATATCTTGAGAAATCATCTATGATTACCATGGCAAACCTTGCTCCTCTGAAAGACGGCTTGAATGGTCCTGCCAGGTCAATGTGGACTAGCTCAAAAGCGTTGTGATTTATGATCACTAACCTTTGGGATTGGCTTAACAGAACTTCTGCTCTGTTTACAAACTTTGTAATCCAGAAACACATTGCATTCCTTAACTGTTAGAGCACGACACATCTGTGGCATTTGTCATAATACCTTATAGCTGGGGTGTCCCATCCCGTGCATCAAATGAATGCAATTATCATGTGATGGGGAATTTGCCATCACTACATCAGCATGTGTTATCTCAGATTTACGTTTCATATAATACAGCTGATCCTTTAAAACACCCTCAGCTATAATTTTCCCACATTTCATAACATTTTTGCCCAGTGAAATTGATTTCATGCCCCTCTTGCGCAAGAGTGGCAAAAGAGAGGAGGCCGAGATTCATTTTTGGGACATAATGTACATTTTTTACATTTTTCCCAAGACATGAAACATAACAGGTTCCCGCCCCCAGGCAATTACGTTTTGACCCATCAGCCAAACTGACTGTACATGGTTCATCTTTATTGACAGATGTTCATTGCAGTTTGAGATTTGATTACTGGACCCTGAATTCAGAATCCAGTTGGTTAGTTCACTGTCCTCATCTGGTTTTCGTCTGCTCACAGTCACTGTCATCACCTCATCAGCACGGCTTGGCTTTTTAGTATTTTTCTTGCGTGATTTATTATCACAGTTTCTGGCAATGTGCTTTTTGGAGCCACATAACCAGCAAGATCTTACAGCGTAAGCAGTCTCAATTTCTTCACTTTGAGCCTTGGCACCTTTAAAATTATGGGCGAAAGAGTTTTCCTCTGACCTTTGGCTTTACATCTGCGTCACGCAGGGGACGTTTTTCTTCTTCCTCAAGGAGACGGCCAACAATGAAATTGAAACTCAAATCAACTTCTGGGATCTCCTCTACAGAATTAATCAGAGAATCAAAACTTGGATCAAGGGTTGACAGAACCAGATAGACCTTATTCTGAAGACAGAACCAGATAGACCTTATTCTGAAGGCCTTCAGAATAATGAATGCCAACCTCAGACAGTCTTGCAAACAACTCATGAAGATTAGCCAGGTGGGTATTCATATCCTCACCAGACTGCAGCTTCACTTTATACAGCCTTCTGGTCAGCAGAATTTTAGAGCCATCTGTTTCTCTCACATACACTTCCTTTAGGGCCTCCCAGCATTCCTGAGCAGTTTGCAACTCTCTAATGTACATCAGCTGAGAGTCTTCCACCCCTAGGGTAATTGATGATCTAGCCTTGTCTTCGGCTTTAATCTGGGCATTTGAGGGAGCCTGTACTGATTGGAGTACGGGATCCCAAGATTGTTCACGTTTCAGATAAGCCTCAAGACGAAGAGTCCAGTTAAGATAGTTCCTGTCATTTACCCTCTCAAAAGGCAGACCTCCTGGTACAAATGCCATTTTTGCAACCTATTGAACTATCAAGCCCCTCTCAGCTGGTTACTTCCCCACACAGAGCAGCTTACCAGCAAGGACCTCCAGACAGCTCTCAGCTTCCAGCAGAATGCAAGCATCTTCAGTACACAGGATTCAACTCAGCCACCTAAGTTGACAGGCGTAGACTGGAACACACTGGAACCTCACTGAACAGGTAACACCTTTGGACAGCACCTTTGGATAGCTGGGCCCATAACCTGTTGCGCTATAGACTTCTGGAGTCTGCCTATGCTGAGGAGTCCAGCCAGCAATCAGAGTAGCAGAGTAGCAAAAACTTGGTCCAGATGCTTCCAGCATGTTCAATGTTCAATGAGTAGATGGACACATTTAGTGTCTAAAAACAAATAGTCTTTATTGTTTACATCCTAAACTACAAACAAAATCATTCCTAGCATCCTTACCTCCCTTCTCTTAATCATACTGAGATAAGTGAGCAGAAAAATACCAGCTGTCTCCTCTACTGTGTAGTAGTTTAACCTTCAGCTTTGTCCTCTACGGATAAATGGAATGTTTAGTATCTCTTTATGACATAAATTTCCAAAAGTCAACACATTCAAAACCCTAACACATTATCCAACGTATGTTTGTAATATGATCCCTAGTGCCTCTTCCTTTCCTGAACCCTTTCATCTTTTTAATATAGTTCTTCCATGTATTGTTCCCATTATCTTTTTATTTCTACTTGCTCACGTAATGTGTAGAGCATCCCCACTCTTGGTTTAAATTTCCCTTTGATTTCTCAATTCTTGTAGAAGAGGTCTCTTCTTCCTTTTTGTTGTCACCTTCTATTTCTCTGCATTGATTATTACAGTAGTTCCCCTTGTCCCTGCGCACATGTCATTGAACAGTAGCATTCTGAGTTCTAACTATTTCTGTCACCTTTTACTTTTGCTTCTCATCTATTCTCTTAAAAAAGCCCAAAGATTATCCAAAACCTTCTTAGTAATCTAGGCAAATTAGTCTTCTACATGATCATTTTGATGTATTGACATTGATTGGTTCTTGTGCACTCTCAGGATAGGACTGATATTGGTAAACATGCCTATTCATGTAGTCCAGCTTGGCTCCTGCCACCTTTGGTGGAAGGAAATAAAGCAAGGTGGGAAAGGTTTCATCTCCCTCTCTAAGAATGTGGATATCATCCATCCAACCTGACTCCTAGGCTGCTTTTTATCCTAAAATAATAAGATTATGAGATCCAGTCACCAGTTTCTGATCTAATATACAGTTGTCCCTCCGTATCCACAGATTTGGTATCCACAGATTTATTTATTCACAGCTTGAAAATATTCTTTTTTTAAAAAAAATCCAAAAAGCAAACCTTGATTTTGCCATCTTATATAAGGGACACCATTTTGCTATGCCATTGCATATAACGGGACTTGAGTATTCACGGATTTTGGTATCCATGGGGGGTCTTGGAACCAAACCCCAGCGAATATGAAGGGACAACTGTAATATAATGTAATTTGGCTCTTATTGTAAAACTGACCCTGAAATATATCTCATACAGATAAAAGCAGCTACTCTTTAAAATATGCTGTTGAGAAAGAAGGTTTAACCCTGTATACTGTCTTCAGTCATCATTTTGTGTCTTGTAGCTTCCAGATGTTTGAAAGTGAAGTGCTTCGTTTGCAGCTTACCTACTTGTCTGCTTGTTCACATCCTTTGCAGATATTAAACCTTCCAATATTCTTCTGGACAGAAATGGAAATATTAAGCTCTGTGATTTCGGCATCAGTGGACAACTTGTAGACTCTATTGCCAAAACCAGAGATGCAGGGTGCCGACCCTACATGGCAGTAAGTAGGATTTGAACATTTACATGTGATAGAGGAAGTGAGAAAGGGACTGGAATCCTTCATTTCATTCCCCCTCTTGTGCAGAAAAGTGAAATATTTAGTACTATAATTCTAAGCCTTCCTGGAATTCGGTAACATCAAATGCCATTGATGTATTAGGCTGGAATAACTATGCTGGTGTAGCGCATGGCAGCAGGAGGAGGAATGCTGTGGGCAGTGTGACTGTGAAGGAATTGAGGCATTTGAGGCACTCTGGAGAGTGAGACCGTCCAAATCAGCATTAGAGCAAGATGGGGGGAGCAGCATATCCCTGACACTCCTCCATCTGAAGAAGACACCTCTCTTGGCCTGATGGAGTGGAGATATAAATACAGTTGTCCCTCCACATTCGCGGGGGTTAGGTGCTCAAGACCCCTCAAATGTGAAAAATCTGCGAATAATACCAGGCCTCCCCCCTCGCCCACAAAAACCTTCCCCCGCCCTTCCAAAGCGTTGATGGGGCTTTTCAAGTCCCATTGCCGCTTAGGGAACCATGGGGGCGGCTGAAAAGCCTCCCACCCACCTGGCCACCCTACCCCCTGCTGCCTGCCATGCTTCCCGAAGCGTCTATGGGGCTCTCGAGCCCCATACCCGCTTTGGGAAGGTCTGGGGTTGTGGCTGGGAGGTTGGCCAGCCTCCCCCCGGCCTTCCCAAACGGGCTCTGGGCTTTGAAGCCTCAGAACCACTTCGGGAAGGCCAGGGAGGTCAGCGGATGGGTAGGAGGTTGGCCGGCCTCACCCCACCCTTCCCAAAGGGGCTCTGGGGCTTTGAAGCCCCGAACTGCTTCGGAATGGCTGGGGTGGTCAGCAGGTGGGGGGGTGGCCAGCCTCCCCCCCCCAGGCTTCCCGAAGCGGTTCCGGGGCTTCAAAGCCCCAGAGCCCCTTTGGGAAGGTTGGGAGGGGTGGAGGGAGCACGGCGGAGAGGCTTTTCAGCCACCCACCCTCCCACCCACCCACCCTCCCAAGGCCACGACAGGGCTTGGAAAGCTCCATCCCAGCTTTGGGAAGGGCGGGAGGTGGCTCAAAAGCACCTTTCCCTTGAACTCTCCGCTCTCCCAGGGCTTGGCTCTCCACCCCAAACGGAGCCAAGTCCCAGGAGAGTGGGGAGTTGGGCGCGCGGTTTGCTCAGCAAGCACTCCGTTTATATCGGCTCCTCTCCCTTGTGTGTGAGGGAGAGAAGCTGATTTAAATGGGGTGCTTACTGAGCAAATCGTGAATAATCAAAACCGCGAGAGTGAAAGCCACAAATGTGGAGGGGCAACTGTATTACATATTTCTGATTGGAGCATGCCATTGCTAGTCTTCACATGAGTGAAATGGCTAAGGGCTGAAATCATATGTTAATTGAAATCACATGAAATCACACGTTAAAGGCACTGATGTGGTATAGCTGTGAGTGTGAGAACATGCCCAGCTATTGTTCTTTAATCCTATCCCTTTATGAGTGAAAGATTCAGAAGCATCTTTTTCCCTCCCAAGACACTGGTGTTTAGATGGTTGTTTTACAGGAGGAATGATTATGACCCTCTGGCTCCAACCAGTAACTTTCTTGGTAAGAAAATAAGCACAGATGTATCCAAATTGGTTCGTGTAATCCACACAGAGCCCACAATCTAGGCCACAAAGCTGCAGATTTCTGATTTGAGTATATACCGGCATGCAGTAGGGTTACGCCGTGCAAAAGGGACAATTTCCATCCCATTTCTTGTCATTTCTTCTCTTTCCCCCCTATATAACTGGTTTTTGTTGTTTTATTTCAGCCAGAGAGGATAGACCCCAGTGCGTCCAGGCAAGGATACGATGTCCGCTCTGATGTCTGGAGTTTAGGGATTACATTGGTGAGTAAGAAACATTAACAAGACTTTAGATTTATGTGGGAAATTGGGATCTACAAGAGCAAAGAGCTTGTGGGCATCTACACTTGCACTCCTACCTGAATGCCAGGCCTGCTCCTGCTTCTTCTGTGCTTCATTGTTTTGGCTTCCTTGTGCCCAATGTGTGAGCAGTGACTTTGTTTTCTCACTAGGGGGCAACAGTGCAATACTGAATCTGAAAAGAATAGCTGTGCTCTAAACTAGCAAATCTTTCCTTTGCTCTTTCTTCCCTCTTCTCATAGACACGAGGTATGCCTGACCCTCTTAGGTTTGGTTCAATCAGAGAAGCAGTTTAGCATGAGTAGAGAAGGACACACCTGTCCTCCGCTGTGATAGAGGCTTTGAAGCCTAGGGTGTTTCACCTGGGCCTGCTCAGGACCAGAGCCAGATTGTAGGAGCTGGTGGTAAGATACCTCACAAACCCACTCCTCTCCATGCCACCACCCAGTTAGTAAGAATGCTATGGGGTATAGGGGTGGGCAGTAGCATAAAGAAGTAGCAGTAGAAGCCAGCAGAGGTAATGGGCAGTGGCACTGAAGGATACAGTAGCACCATGCCCAGCCACCAGCGCTCCAGCAACCATATCTGCCACCATTTCCCCAGGATGTCTCAGCTTCTACTCACAGCAAATACAGAGGTCCCTCTGGATCCACAGGGGTTTGGTTCCGAGACTCCCCACGAATGACAAAGAACACGGATGATCATGTTCCTTATTATTAAATGGCAGCAACATGCATGTGGACACTTCAGCGCATCTGTGTTCGCATCACCAACATTTTAAATATAGGACGTATCAATACATAGTAGCTCAAAATTGTGTATCCAGAGCAGGAGGGCCCACTGTACTATAGAGCCACTCATTGGGATTTTGGGAAAAGAAAGATGGCAGGTACAACTAACTCACCTTGCATTTTTCTTTTCAATTTTGGACATGTGTGTGTGTGTACTTTTTTTTGTCTAAGGAAAGGTTGCTAGTATCAGTCACAATGGGTGGCATGGGGTCTCTAGTCCCTTGTGTTTGCCCAGTCCATGCCATGTGAGTGGACCCACTCAGAAAAGAGTAACCCAGGTTTGTGCAGCTGGTATTTGCTGCACAGATATAAATAACCTTGTGATAGTTTCTGGCTTCTTCAGTCCTTGAAAGTAAGAAGAGCAGGAGGTATTTGTAGCAAGACCTGGAACTATTTCTGCTTCTTTCCATCTAGATCATGGGGTGAGCAAACATGTGTAATGATGAGTCTGAGAAGGGAGAGGAAGTCATTGGAGAGCTGAATTCTCAGGGACCAACTTCATTATGAAGAATCTCCCCTCAATACTGCAGGATCTTTTAGGTCCTCTGTTGCTTCTCTGTGTTGCACACTTGAAGTCCACTGCAATGGCATTAGTTCTATGAATGCATATATGTTTTATTTATTTTTTAAGATCTATGTCCCACACTTCATTTAGATGAATGTCTAATGATGTTTTAAAAATTGAAAAAGCAGTACAGAAACAACTGAAATGGCAGCGAACCAGTAAAAAAAGCAGCAGTATTACTGTAATACATAGACTAAGCTACTCATCATATAAGCTATAAGCTTTCATTACAGTACAGAACATCCCAGTGGATTCTTTTAAAAGATACATTGTTTGGGAATATACCTATGAGGAGAAATCATTTCTTCAGCAGCTTTCTGGAATGGCTGTAAAGTTTGAACACCGTATTTCGAGCTTAACTTTATCTTGACTAATTGAGTCTTTATTGTTCCTGTCTCTTTGGTGTAGTACGAACTGGCCACAGGACGGTTCCCTTATCCCAAATGGAATAGTGTATTTGATCAACTGACACAAGTAGTCAAAGGAGACCCACCACAGCTGAGCAACTCAGATGAACGGGAATTCTCCCAAAGTTTTATAAACTTTGTCAACTTGTGGTGAGTATGCCTCATTCTGGGTCTGGGCACTGGTGTGAGTAGTGGTTCAGGCAGGGAACCCCAACCCCACCCCTGTTGCTTGGTGTGTTGCACATGGCAGCAGCACCAAAGAACTTCTGTGTGGCTGGAGGAAGCATGGATTTCCTCTCTGCCTGACAATGAAACAGGTAATACATGTCAGCTGGAGAACATTGTAGCGTACAGAGTGACTTGCAGGCCTTAAAATCAATATTTGTTTAATTCATTTTACTTATAACACTTGTATCCATCCCTATGACATAAAGATCTCTGGGTGGCTTACATTATACAACAATTTGGGCCCAAAATAGAACTAAAACTATAAAATCAAAATAGCAACAAGAACTTAGAGCAATCCCAAATTTAAAATTAGGGATTTTATAACTGACAGGCTCAGAGTACAATTTGCCCCCTGTACCCAAGAATTTGGCATCCATGGATTCCACCATCTACATCTTGAAAATATTAAAAAATAAATAAATTGAAGAGGCAGACCTTGATTTTGCCATTTTATATAAGGGACATCGTTTTACTATGCCATTGTATATAATGGGACTTGAGTATCCACAGATTTTGGTATCCACGGGTGGGGGGTTCTGGAACCAAACCCCAGCAGATAATAAGGGCTAACTGTATATGAGTCGAAGAGGTCTTTACATCATTCAGAAAAGACCACAAGGATTGAACAAAGCCCTGTCTTCTGGGAAGGTAGTGAATGAGGTCCTACTACAGCCAGTGTTATATATCCATGGGTTCTCTATCCACGGATTCAACCAACCACAGCTTGAAAATATTTTGGGGGGTGGAATACCAAAAAGTAAACCTTGCTGTTCACCATTTTATGTAAGGGACGCTATTTTACTGCACCATTGTACATAATGGGACTTGAGCATCCATGGATTTTGTTATCCATGAGGGGTCCTGGAACCAAACTGCAGTGGATTCTGAGGGTCCGCTGTACTAAAAAGGCACTATCCCTCTTCCTACGTGTGTTGTTGATGTAGTGGTTGAGAGAGAGATTTGGGTGTGTCCTGACCAAGAGTCTGGTCTAGTTGCTACTCTTACTTCTCACATTTAACAGGTAGCAGTAAGCAAAGTGGAGGAGTTGGAGAGGCAGCTCCTAAATACTATCTATAGCAAATATGTTTGTAGGCCCTAATTATAGTTTTGATGGTATAGTGTGGGGCTGACTGCATGAAATAGGCTGTATATCACTCTGATTAGTCTAGTGTAGCGCCTGCTTCGGGAACTTTACAGACGTGTAAACCATGTAGCTGTGCTAACTTACGGTAAATTGTGTGTCAGCTATATTCGTCATACAATTATTGAATTATATTGTGTACAAAAAGAAGGAGATCTATAGGTCTATAGGTCTCATTGCAGTTAACAGAACATAACAAGCTCAGGAAATGTTGTTTCAACAATACATCTGCACTTAGAATATTGATCTCCATCAGTGCTCATTTTGAGCCATACAGGAGCTAGACCATGTAAACATATCTTCAAGATGAAACAATTACTTTTGAAAAATGAAAGTACTATAGAAAAGAAAGCAGAAGAGAGATATTTTAAAGGCGATTAGGTATTCTGACCAATGTAGGTTTTATAATCATATTGAAGCAATAGCTACTTCCTGCCTTGTGTGAAAATTTGCTTGTCTTCCCAAATCATGGTTCAGAAGCACCATAGGGCATGTTTGAATAAATAGGTCCTTGCTTAATAAATAGCAATAGCACCAAGATTATGTACACTTTACTCTTATTTTTGTGTGAGCTGGGAGAGAAGCCAGGAACCTGCACTTCACCAAAGCTTCCTATTGCACGCAGAACAGGGACTATAGTTAATGTCTAGTGCCAAGATAGAAAAGGTACCTTTCAATTGTGGCTTCTTACTCAAACTTGTGAGAAGCCACTAAACATAATTTCCCAGTTTTGATGTGATGGGAACTTACGGTTAACTGCACCTTCCTGGTTTTTTCCCTTTTTGCAGGGAAGATGCAAGAGACTCATTCCGGTCTTGGTTTACATTGGTCCAAAGAAAGCCACAGTGTGGATTTGCTATTACCTGTTTGCTGCAGTTGTAATCAATTGTTAATGCAGTTAGTGAACAAAACCCTTGGTTTTGTTAAATGCACTTAATGCTTTTGTGTTTATCATGAGGTCTCAGAACAGCAAACATATAAAGGAATAAACAATTTGAAAAAAAATCTAAATTATAATCAATAATTTAAACATGGTTAAAATATATTAAACAAATTAAAAGAGCTTTAAAAGACTAAAAGCTAAAACCATGTGCGTGTTTAGAAATACATTATGCCTCCAAAGGTTAGCAGGCAAGATAAAGCCCTGATAGCTTTAGCTGAATAATATATTTCTTGTCTTAGAAAGGGGAAGTTGGGTCCAGAGAGCAATTTGTAACACCCCACCCCTACCTTTGTGCTTTGTATTTGTTGGTTATTCCTATGCTGGTAGAACAAACTGGTGCAAGAAATACCTTTTGGGGAAGATTCTGTTTATAATGGGTAAGATTTATTTCTGCACTGGCCTTGTGCAGGAAATAAAAGAGGAATATTCTAGATGCTGTGGAAGATGTAAAGAATATTAAAATAATCAAAAAGAAGGCACATAAGTCTACTCAGCTTTATGATATCACTTAATTATATTGTGCATTTGCACGATTACCTACATACCTTAGAACCATCTGAAAATATGAACAAGGGCTAGGCATATGCATTAGTATAAACTAACCAAAAATATGCTTGACTAAAAATATGCCTAGCCCCTGTTCATGTTCTATGTACTGTAATTCCTTTCGCCATTTTTGTCATTACTTTTTTCTGTCCTTTTTTTTTTGTAATCAAACTTTTAAAATACAGTGGGGGTGGGGAAGACCCATCTGAGGATTCATACTAAATTCAGCATGCAAGTTGGCTATAAAGAAGTGTATTATGATGTATACATGCAGTAGCATTGTCAGGCTCTGAAAATTCTCTTTACTTGTGGTTTCCAACGTTTACTTATTTATTTTATTTTATTTATAGCTCGCCTTTCTCCCAATATAGGGACTCAAGGCAGCTAACAATGAGTTTAAAACAATACAAATTAAAACAACACACAAGCATTAAAAGTATAAATATGAAATTAAAAAAAACAAATTAAGCATTTTATAGAGTTAAAAACATTAAAAAACGTTTAAAATATTAGCATACATTAAAACTATAATATGGACCTTAAAATCCAAACACTTTCATCTGTTTTTCAGTTATTAATTTTCCCCCCTCCCTTAACTGCCTTTCTGATATTTTTAGCCTTACAAAGGACGAGTCCAAACGGCCAAAGTATAAGGAGCTTCTGGTGAGTATGAGGAAATACCTGAATGGATGAGTCTCAATCTGAAGAGTTTAGGTGGATGTTAGGAGTTCTCTCCTCTTCACTGCTTCAAACTTCATCATGAAATATAATTACCAGTAGTCTTTAGTCTACAGTATAATTAATCTTTCTGTGATGATGCATTCAAAGTGGGAACAGTGCTACCAGTCCTGTTTTGTGGAGTATGAACTTCAAGCAGTTAGATTGAGGCTCTCTCACCATATTCTGTATAAGCCCACATTTGCATCTTTTCTGAGTCGCATTGCAGTGGTTCTGTGCCTAGAGAATTTAAAATTTTATTCCATTCACAATAGAATTACATGGCATAGTTCATCTTTTTAATGTATTTTTAATGTGGGATATATTTCCTTCACTCTGATTCTCTTGCAAAGTGTATGAGCAAGGACTGTGCGGTGTCCTTACTCAAATTATATCAGTTGTGAGAGATTTAGAATCTTGGTCCACAACACAAGAACTTGAAACTTCTTAAAGCTGAAATCTCATTTTTGTAAAGCAAAAAACCTGTATTGTATATATGTTCTGGGCAGATGCAGCAGGGATTTAAATCAGATTCATACATTTTGTCACTCTGTTGTTCTTGTGTGCCTTCAAGTTGTTTCTGACTTATGGAGACCTATCACAGGGTTCCTTGGCAAGATTTGTTCAGAGGAGGTTTGCCATTGCCTTCCTCTCTAGTCATCTAAAATTTGCTTTTCACACTGGAGGTAGCAGTGGCAATGGTAGTAGGGGGCAGAAGAATTTCCCAAACTGACACAGTGATATGCTTTGCATTTAACATGCTTAAAATGTCTGTATTAATATTTACAAGAATGCTTATAGAAATTGGAATAAGACACAGGGATGCAACAGGAACACTACCTGTAGTATGGATATATTTATTCCCTCTTTCCTGTTTGTCAGGAAACTGGAATCCCCTCCTTTACAACTGTACTTGCCACCTTTCTACCGCCTCCCACAGCTTGTAGATGTTACACATGGTGGTATAATAATGCCTACACCCAGTTGTGTATGTGCATGCTGATACTAGGACTTTTGCAATGGACCATA
Organism: Gambelia wislizenii; assembly: GCA_030847615.1. Lineage (NCBI taxonomy): Eukaryota > Metazoa > Chordata > Lepidosauria > Squamata > Crotaphytidae > Gambelia > Gambelia wislizenii. The sequence continues at coordinate 189,210,061 of JAUMIR010000002.1, read as the reverse complement.
TGAGTCAATAACTCTGTGCAGCAACTCATAGAATTGAAGGTGTTAGCTACCCAAAAGAACGCCTGAGAGTAACTTTCTGTGAGGGTGCATTCAAAAAATGTAATAGTTCTGTTGCTTCTTCTACTTCCAGAAACATCCCTTCATCTTAATGTATGAGGAGCGAACAGTGGATGTTGCCTGCTATGTTTGTAAAATACTGGATCAAATGCCAACAACTCCCAGCTCTCCCATGTATGTGGATTGATACTGCTGCTACATCAAAACTCTAGTGCAAGTGCTGAGAGAACGCGAGATGTACAGAATCTTCACCCCCATATTGCAGTGTTTTAATACTCGTCCAGACACCATGTGCAATAATGTTGGTGTTTTTCTTCCATTCTGTCTGTATATTATTATCACTTTAAAAGTGCATCCATATAATATCTGATCACACAGTGTTAGTGTCGGTCAAAGAGAGACGTCATTTTGCTCTTTTTGTGGACATATTCATGAAATGTGGAAATAAGTAACATTTTATTTGTTGACCATGATTGGATAATACCTAAACGTTAATTTCTAGGCTCAGAGACTTCTCAGCAGCTACTGGAATGCTTTTATTCTTTCAAACTCTTCCAATTGTTACAGATAAATTAAAAGAAAGACATTGGCTGTCCGATTCTGAACATAAAGAAACTCTGCCTGGGGAAAGAGAACTTGTGCAGCCAAATGAGCTACTTTTAACTTCTGGTGCCAGAAAAGGCAAACAGGGGATAATATATAAATATATATAAATATATATATATTTTCTTCACAAAGTGCAATAGATTGATTCGAAATTCTGTTGCTTTTCAGTCACAGTGTATGTTTTGAGGACAGTGTGGCTCAGCAGAACTTCATGTTTTAGGGAGGTGGGGGCAGAAGAAATTATCATGTAAAATGGACTGTGTCTTTACCAAAAAAATTTTTAAAACTGCATTGAAAGAGACTAACAGTTAAATTCATGTAAGATGGAGAATACTGTATTCTTTCATTTTCCAAGCAAGCCATTCTTTGATAGAACTAGGTGTCCTGTAAAATGTTACCTGGTGAGATAAGACTTTGACCTGAGGAATTATTAAACTACTCAATTGAATTTAACTGGCTTATGACCCCTGATTTCTAATTATGTAATGTGTGTTAGTTGGCTAAACTTCTACATTTGAAAGGGCACTAAACAACCTGAAATTGTTAAGAGCTATGTTACATTATTAATCAGTAAATATTTGTAATTCACCTCCTGCCACAAAATGCTATTCTCCAAATGCATAATCTAGACTGTTGTTTCACAGAGCTCCCAGTGTGTTTTGGATCTCTGCTTCATATCTGATAACTACTATCAGATCAAATAAGCTTCTCCCATCCCCTTCAGCTAGATAGTTATTCCCAGAACCACTTGTAATAAGGATGCTAAATATGTTTAATACCATTTTGTGGATGGTATTAAGACCCTCTATTAATGTTTGGGTTTTATGAGAGGACTTTCCTAACAAAATAATAAATGAGAGAACTGGAATATTAAAATTCTTCAAAAGTATTTGATATAAAAGAGAACTCTAGAGATTATAATGTCAAATCAAGGATGAAAACCTGTAACAGTTAATAGTATTCTAGTCATCCAGTGAGACATGGACTTGCAACAGAAGGAAGGAAGTGGAAGTGGTATTGGTCCAAAGCTATTTGGAATGCCATAGGCAATCCCCCTATATGTATAAGACTATGATTCAGTCAGTAAAAAAAGTAACAAGACATCATTTCTGTAGCCAGGTAACTCAGTATCTAGTTTACCAACTGGTTAATAGGCTCTTACAGGAAGAAAATTATTCATGCAACATGGTCAACATCAAATGAGAGAATGCTTCAGAATGTTGTAACAGAGTGATCCTTTCTTGTAATCCCCATAAAGGGAGAATGTTCAGCCCTTGTCCAGAGACGTCTAATCTGCACATGCCAAACTCCTGGTTGTTATTCCTTGTCTCTGCCAAAAAAACACAAAAAACCTGGATCTTTTTCATAGCTCTGTCTTCTTTCCCATTCAACCCTGATGTTTTAAGCAGAGCACTTCCGTTAAGTTAACCAGGAAATGGAGGTAGCTTCCTATTCAGGCTCAGTGGATGACCAAGACAAAGATGGACAGTTCTAGCATCATCATAGATTGTTATATACTTTTAAGGGTGCAACGTTTATATTATCGTGTATGTTTATAAAGATGTATAGTGTTCAGAAGCTGTGAAAATAGTGTAAGAACTGTACATTGTGAGCTCTAGTTAATTTTTTTCTTGTATCATAGAAAAAATGTATAAAAGTTTATTGAGAAGCTGATGTGCAGGGATATTGCCTTATCATCTGTAAGTAAAATGGAGTTTGACAACTTGATGACTTCTAAGAGCTTCTAAATATGTTATCCTTTCCTGATTTCATTTCTTCCCCTTTTATTTGAAATATTATACATGGAATCAAGGTGTTAACATAATAGTTCTGGTCTTTTCCTGCCTGCAGGTCAGTCGTAATGAATTGAGGATGTGTCTATGACCTTGTTATTAGGTCATACACATGATGGGGAAATCCATAAATGTGAACTGAAATGTAAAAATGCCAACTTCCTCTGTGTAGGGTGTACTGTTTATTGATATTTGCAAGGAAGACCAAAATAGCCAGTGAGACCTCGAGGGTGCATGCCCTCATCCCCAATTTCCCTTCTCAAGCCAAAGAGGTTCCACTAACGCTGTCAGTACTTTCTTGCCCCTCTGAACCAATCTGAGGTTTGGCGTTTAGCCACCTGAATGGTCCAGTTAACTCTTACAACTCAAGAATAACACTTCCGTATTCCATATTTGCATCTGTCCGCTGGGCAGCAGTAAGTGTGTATATGTATGTGTGTGTGTATATATATAATATACACTGTAATTATAATAATTTATATGCTGCCATATAATTAATGTACAGTCAAAATTAAATCTAAATGCAAACAGCCTCAAACCATTTGGATTTATCTTTGACTGTACTTTAATTATATGGCAGTATATCAAATTACTATAATTACAGTGTACAAGATCAGTGTATATATATACTTACTGTACTTAAGTGTTAAATAAATATCAGGTGGCTGAACATATTAGCCCCGGGTTTGGTTGTTTTTGTTTGTCATTGTCTGAGGTGGTTCTGGAGTGTGTTAACTACATAGTCACTGGGCAGCAGTGTCACACTGCCAGTGAGTATAACCCAGGGATGGACATAGCTGGACAGCAACTCCCAGCATCCCTTGCTATTGGCTGTGCTGGCTAGGGCTGGTTGAGGCTGCAGTCCAACAACATCTGTGGGGCCTATAACACTGTCCTGCATGTTAACTTATTTGTAACAGGCTTTATTTAATTGTTGTTGGTCATTTTGTATTTTTGTGTTACTGGTATTATTAGTTTCAACATTTATTGAAGCAATTTGAATTCATTTCTACAGTCTCCAGACCATTAGCAATCTCTTCCATTTTTGTCGTTTGTGGGTAGGAGGCTTTTAAAAATACCCATTTCTATGGGAGTGAAAAGTAATGAGGAAGAGGCGATCATATTTGCCAGTTGTTCTTCAATATCTAGACTAGAAACTGACCTGGCTTGGCCTGGATTTGAATCTTTGCTTTGACATGAAGCTCACTGGACAAGTCACTGTGCCTCAGACTAACCTACTGTGTGTGCAGAGTGATTTGCAGAGATGAAAGGAGAGAGAATATAATCCACCCTGAGCTCTTTGGATAAGGTGTTGAAGAAACTTAAACCAATGTAGGAGTTGCAAACAGAAATTAAATATCAGCTATTTTAAAAGTTGCATGTGACAAAATAACAGCAAAACGTGAGCTGAGTGTGGCATCACTGATTCTTTTAATAGGTATGGCAGTGTTGGTCAAAGAGGTAAGGCAGTGTATTTATTTACAGTATTATTTGTGTGTGTAGTTGACAGCAGCCCTTTAAATAAGGAGAATAATCATCAAAGCCCTGTACCACATGACAGTGTTGCACCTAAAACTACTCAGAATTCAAGTGCTATTAAAAAGTCTCAATGGAATGACTTCTAATTCAGCATATTAAAATTAAAAAGGTAAAGGAAAATAAACACGTGATGGATTATTCTATCCTACCAGTGCACTGTGAACATTTGTACAATAGGAAAAAAAAATCATGCTTTAAATAGTGACCTTACAAATGCTTAACATTTTTATACAACATGCAGCAATATTAAAGCCAGCTGTTACACTTAAACCTCAGGAGTTTAGTCACCTTACTGATTCCGGAATTTCACACATACTGAGGTCTGTAGCGAGAGCTCTCCTGCTTTTCAGTCAAAAATACATTTGTAGCACATAGTCCTTTTTGTGATGTCTTGGATTTCCAACAAAAGCTTCTTCCAGTAATGCAAAGTTTAAATACACTCATTTACTAAATATATTTGTAATTATCTTTGGTTTGCATTCTTGCTTTTTACAAAGTTTCATGAAATGGCTAGGTCTACAGAAAGCAGCCACAAAGTGAACCCCCACCCCACCAGTGCTAACAGACTTTTCTAAATTGCAATGCACAGAGATTTACACAAGAAACTAAAATAGTAGTTTGGAATTGCTAACACTACGTACAAGGTACCCAACTAGCTTAGAGGAACAAGCTCCTCCTTTTCATCTGTGGATTCACAGCTGTTCTCTAGAAGACCTTCCATGTGGTTTTCATTCAGCTCCACTTACAACACGTGAAGCCTGGCAGGAAATCTAGAAAAGAGCAACAGCCACATGGCTACAGCAATAAAATGTGTGTTTTTGAGTCTCGGATAGTATAGCTACTTCACAGTACTGTGAATGGGAATTTCTTTAAATTAGGCTGAGGAGGTAAGAGAGAATTTCAATGTGAATTAAGTGAGACGATGTCTTGATTATACTGATCTGAGAGACAGACATGTGGAAGGAATGGCTCCATGACAGTGGCAGGATCCAATTTGAAAGACAGGTGTGGCACCATCTTAAGCACACATACACACAAAAGAAGTAGTTCTTTAACTGGTATTATACATGGGATTACTGTTGGCTGGCTGAGTTTCTATTCTGCCTTGACATGCAGTGCTAGAATGTGTAGTGATGCTGCAGGATACCATACTAGAGTTTGTTCAAGGACTTTTTATATGATATCACAGGGTGGTTGTACTTGTGGTTTCTGTGTATTTTCTGTCATCTCAGGCTGCAGAAAACTTTATTTCTTGCTGGAAAAGAACAAATTTAGTGCACTCGCCACAGGGACAGATTGCCTGAGGGCTATTGGTCTATTTTTTCAGATCACTGGTTTTGATATACAGTTGTCCCTCTGTATCCACGGATTTGGTACCCGCGGATTTAAGTATTCATGGCTTGAAAATATTCTTTAAAAAATAATAATCCAAAAAGCAAACCTTGATTTTGCCATCTTATATAAGGGACACCATTTTGCTATGCCATTGCATATAATGGGACTTGAGTATTCACGGATTTTGGTATCCACGGTGGGTCTTGGAACCAAACCCCAGCGAATATGAAGGGACAACTGTACATTCTTTGGCACCCTATTACCTTCATGTTTTTCCCTCAACTAGCTTTTAATCTGTGCTAAAAGTACTTTCTTTACTAATTAACCCCCTCCCCCGACATAGTTACACAACCATGCTTAAATGAAAAGATATTTTAGCTGAAATACTGAAAAGTGATTCCAAACAGCTTTTTAAAAATCCACTCTGCCTTTCATTTTAGCCACTCTGTTGTTGGTTTTTTTAAAAAAAAAAATCTTGATTTTACAAATGGTAAAATTTGTTTGGTGACATGCTTTGGCTGCCCTTCTACTCAGTGCAAATCGTTCCTAGGTGTAACTGAATGGAATGGGCATATATGCCTTAGGGTTTTGTTACTTTTTTCCCAGCAAGGCTGTCCAGGCAGCAAGAGATGAAGGTATGGTTACTTTCTATCACGAAATCCTGATGGATCATCTTTGGCAACTACATGCTTACTACACCTGGTCTATAAACAGTTTCAGCAACAAATATTTTGCCATTTCTGTTCAGTTGGTCCATGATCACCTGTGCTTGAAAAAAAGCCAGAAGTAGTCTTGGGGCTACAATCTGTATACAGTTACCTGCTAGTAAATTCCACTGAACTTAATAGGACTAGGTTAGGAATAGAAATGCATGGGATTACAGTACATGGATGTCAGTTTCAGTAGTTAAGAATTTGTTTTTAAAAACATGTATTAAGAGGCAATTTTCTGGTTTTTGTTTGTGTTTAAGACAGCCATGGTTTCTGAGGTATTGAGACTTTTTAAGCCTGTCTCATGGCATTACAGAAAGTCAGCAGATTGCTTGATTAAAAAAAACAAAAGCCAACAGTTTGTGTTTCTTTTTAAAGGAACACTCTCCTAAGTGTTATACCAGTATGGTAACACTTTGGGGGATTAGCGTTAAACTATCAACATTTAAAGTGTTACCTGGATTTTTGCTTCGCTGTTCCATCTATCTTGCAACCGGATAGAACTATTGGGAAAGATTAGGCTTTTCTCCTGATTAAAGCCTATTTCTGGCTTCTTAAACCTAGGCATTCTGCCTCTGAGCTACTGGCAAAGTCAAGGGCAAGGATTGGGAGGGGAGGAAGATGCTTAGAAAAGGCCAGAATGAAAGGTACACAGGGAAAGAGTAAAAGGTTAAGAGAGTAAATTGTTAAGTCAGGGAGAATTACACATATGACCTATAAACACTTATGAATAGGTAAATATAATATTTAACAGTTAATAGACTAATAAGGCTCTGGGTTGGAAAGACAGAAATCCAAGTTATATTCTAAAATGATACCAGATAAAATAAAGTGCTTCCTTCTCACACAAGAGTATGGCAACTCAGGTAGTTCTCAGTGTAGTTCGAAGCAGAGGATGAAGTAGAAAAAGCACATGTGCAAAAAAAAAAATGTGTTCAGATTCTTGTGCTTTTATTTCTAAAAGGTATGATTATGATGGGTGGTTCTCCAGCTGTTTATGGACTGCCATCCCTATCGTGCCTCACCACTGGCCATGCTGGCTAAGGCTGATGGGAGTGGCAGTTTACTGATATGAGAAGAGCCCCCTGCTAGAGTAAAGAGGTATTGCTTTGCTCACATTGAAATTTTGTTTACTGCTGGAGTCCTCACCATAGTGAAGACTTCTTGCAAGTCAATTCCACTACTCTTGGAGCACTGCAATTTTTTTTAAAAAAACGCATTTTAATTATGGGATATTCAGACCTGTCTTCAAGCAGTGGTTGTGCTGAGAACATAATGGAATTCACTGCTATTGATAAACCACGCAGGCTGGGAAATGTCTGCTGTATGGCAGATCTGCTTAGGGTCAGCCTTGTACCTGTTAGCCTGACCTTGCCCTTGATGAAAAACTGGCACACTTTTTTCTAGAGTCTGCCCCCTGCCGTAACAAGTGAGCACTCCACCAGCAGCTTGTTATCACATACAGACTTGGGCATCCATGGATTTTGGTGTCCACGGGGAGGGGGGTTGTTCCTGGAACCAACCCCAGTGGATACTGAAGGCTCACAGTATTGCATTAGCTACTTAGCTGTCGTCTTAAATATTTTTTGTTATTATTGAATTCTTAATTAATTGGCCCTCCCAATTAACTAGAAATGATGAGTAATTGTTTTTTAGCTTATTATTTATACATGTATTAATATCTAAATTAGCATGTTTCATTAGTAAGACACATTTGTACCAAGTTGTTAAGAAAATTACATACTGTAATTATCTATAAATAGTACTCTAGAAAGAAGTGACATTAAATTATTTATTAACTAGTTTTCATAATAGAGAAACCCAGAGGAAAGTCACACTTCTCTGATAAAGTTGTACAGTTGGCCCTCCACATTTGCCGGTTTAACTTTTGTGGAATTGATAATTTGTAGATTATTTGCTGCCACCTCTGCTGTTGCCTATATCATTTTTAATCGGGACTGCAAGCCTCACGAGACAGAGAAACTGCGAACGTGTGGCAAGTCTTGTAAGTCCCTAACAAAAATGGCATACGGCAGCAGCAAAGGCAGTGGGAAGCCCCTCCAGCCACCCACTTCTTTGGAAGGAACCCTGCCGCTTCAAAGGCATCTGTGGTGTGTTGAATCTGCAAATTGTACTTTTTGTGTGTGTTAAATACGGCTTTGGGGGCCTAGAAATATTTGCAGGTTTTCCACTTTTGTTGGAGCCGTGTGCCCCTAACCCCAGTGAATATGGAAGGCCAACTTCATAAACTAGAGAAGTAGGGAACAAAGTGATAATATGGGTTAGAATAGAGAAATAGAAAAAATAATATCAATATATAGAGATAAATTCAGAACTTTAAAGGACTGAAATCTACCATATGGAAGGAATGTGGGAAGAAATAAGAAGAATTTTGATGCAAGATTCTCCCTACAGGAAAAGGAAATAGAATAAAAGTTTTGGAAATTAAAGTAGTTTCTATTTTCTCAGTAGTCAAATTATCAGAAGTTGTTTCTACATTGTCTAAACAAATAAATGATTTTAAGAGTCAGGTAGCTCTTTCAAGAACGCATCACTTAGACTTTGAGTAAAGGACACAGTACCATTAGTGGGGTGGGGGAGACCGTTCCAGTGGAATTATATGGGATTTTCCAGTTGTGCAAGCAGTAGTGCATACAAGCACACTGAGCTACTGGACAAAACAGTCGACATCAACTGTTTACATAAGTCTCCTTGGAATTCTCTTGCAAGCAGATAGATTGAATGTTATTCGTATGTATATTTGTTTCTTAAGCAGATAGAGATGCTTGCTTATGATAGCACAAGTGAAACGTTAGTTTGCCTTTGCACATAGTCTAAAACTACGTTTCCACCAGTGTTATACCATTTGTACAAACAGCATGATACCACTGGATACTAGCCTTATGCTACAAACCTATATGCGCATAAATGAGAGTAAGCTTTATTTAAATCAATAAAAGTAAATCCAATTGATAAAATTAGACATAAAGAATTGTGCTTTCAGATGTTACTTATTTAATGAATTTCTTAGCCACCTGTCAATACTGTAGATTGGCTGAGATCCTGGATCAAGTGGGTAGAGTAACTGCCCATGCAGTTCTGTGCCATTCCCCTCACAACAGCTACCAAGCCCCAGCGGGCTACTGCTAGGACTGTTTACTGGCCCAGCCAGAGAGAGAGCAGAAAGAGGCAACTGAGATGTCCACCAAAAAGGGGGGCTGGTCTCAGCTGTTAAACAAGTGTACTCTCTCCCAAATCGTGTGCCCCTTATTTCTCTCTCCCTCTGCAGCCACTTCTTTGTTTTCTGAGTGTCCATCCTCCTCCCTCATCCTGCCAATAAACAGTAATAGCAGTGCCCTCCACAGCCTCAGAGCTGCTACGGTAGGAGGTTTTGGATTGGGTACAAGGGGTTAGAGAATAGTCAAAAGACAACACATAACCCAAAGTTAGGCATGTATATGTCACTAACAGTTTCCCAGCTATTATTTGTTTATAAGAATGTTAGGTTATATTAGATGCAAGTAAGTTATAATTATTTTATAGATGTGAAAAAGCTTTCAACTGTGCAGAGTGGTTTGTTCCTTTTACTCAACAGATCAATTAAGTATTGGTCCAAAGTTCAGATAATGTATTGTATTGATTTATTCCTGGTTCTAAGATTTTCATTAACATGAAACTGTTACCAAAATTTGGGCTGACACAGGGCAAGAGTCAAGGCTGCCCTTTGTCCCTATGTTTAGAGCCATAATTGATCACTATTAGACATAATCTAGAATTTAAAGGATTAATCCTGAGGACAGAAGAAATTAAAATGCTATAGTTATGCAAATAGCATCACACTGATAAATAGATATTCAAATGCTTCTTTGGCAGAACTGCTGAAATGTATAGAAGAATTTAGCAATAGCCCTGGCTGTAAGTTTTTTCACCAAAACTGAACTGCATATTTTTAAATCTCTCTCTGGCTTTTCTTCACTAACAAAGATTCAGGAAGGACTCATCCCACGCTTTCTGCAAGCGCGCTGATGACTGAAAAGGCCATTTTTAAATATCTAAGCAAGAAATAATTAAAAGATTAAAATAGCCTTTCCAATCCAAAATTATGCAATGACTTATTTAGATTTTTAATATTCTGTGTTAAGGTTAAAAATCCCATTATGAGAATTCAGGTATTATTATTTTTTTAAATGAATGAAAATAAAGACTTAAGTTCTTCTTTATGGAGAGAATTGCAGGAGTCAAAATGAATATCCTACCTAAAAGATATAGCAGTAGCCCACCCTTAATGCAGCAAGAGACAAAATTATGAAAGAGAGTGGTTAATAAATTGATGTGGAAAGCTGAAAGCTATACGATTAGTTGCAGTAGAATGTCTGAAAACAAGAAAACCATTAGCTGGATTTGACATCACCAACTTTGGCTTATATTTGGCAGAACAGTCCTGTGGAGGTAGGGAAGGAAGACCCCCTGGCTGAGGAGCTGCCATTTTCAGGATTTATTGAGTTCACACTAGCCAGAGCAGATGGTGATGGTGGATGGAAAACAAGTCCACCTGCTTGACGGCTGGTATATTTTCCTTCCTTTGTCGGGGCCTGCCTGACTCCTATCCTGCAGCCATGAAACCTTCAGGAGTGGAACTCCGTCCCTTCACTACTCTCTCCTTATGCATGGAGATGGAAGTCCATAATATTCCATACAACTAGCTTAAATTTATGATTGGATTTGCAATGGTTCTTATCAATATTCATGAGCAAATGTTCATTAAATTGACATTAAAGGCACTTGTATGGATGTGTCCAGAGAAAGAAGCTACCATATAGCCAGTAGTGCTATTGTAAATTTATGAAACTTTGGGGACACATGTAAATAACACATTGGCCCCAATCTATTGCATTGGTAACTGTCACGTTTAACTTAGAAAAAAATAAAGATGGTTCTAGTAGAACTTTGACAGCTGGACTAGGTATAATATAAATACATTCCATAATTGGATTGAGGAACAACAGTGCTTAAGCACATAAGAAACAAGAGCAAATCTTTTCAGGTTTTTTAAAATAATTGGTCGAGATGAACCAAAGCTGTCAGCTATATCACCCCAGTAAAGCTACCTCCTACTTCCATGGCTATCCTGAGTTGGAGGGGCTTTGGTAGTGGTGTGCAATCCACCATTTAATTGGCTCTCCCCTCACCCAGATAGGATTGCTCTTTGAACAAGGTTATCTAATGTATTGCAGAAGAATGCTTTGAACAATGTTTTTACAGTGGACTGGGTTCAGATTAAATCTAGCAGAGTACCAACGGCTCTCTTCCACAACAGCCTCCAGCAGTCACCCTCCCAAAGCTGATCCTGGTGGCACAGCATGGAACATATGTGTGTTTGTAGGGGGCGGGCGTTCACCTGCAGAAAAAGTGTGAAAAGCACAGGAATTTAGCATGGCTGCTAAGATGCAAAAATAGGGGCAATTTTCTGCTCACAGAAGATACCTTTGGACTGAAGCCAGTACTGTTTATATGATTCTGAAAGGGAATTGTATTAAAAAGTGGGACGGCCTCATAAATTAGCCAAACTATATGGTCCATGTCTCAGACTGTTGTTGAAAGTGCAATCAAGAATGTAAGGCTCTTTTTTTGCCCTGCTGAAGGAATTACTCTATGATAATGAATTTGTGCGTTTAAGTGAAGAAAGTTGTTGGAATCATTTTAACTATTTCATCTTTCTTTAGATCCCTGTGCTTTTAATTCATGCCTGGTACTCTAGATGTACTGCTTAGTTACAGAACTGCCTTCGTTGTGTATCTAATTGGTGTCTCCCAGCTGACTCCCCCCATCCTGACTTACCAAGCAGCTGCCACTGTTGATCAGGATGTGCCAGACTGATGTTCTCACCTCTCCCTCCAGCAATCTTGGGTATGACAGTCAGAAGCAAAATCCCTGCCACAATTTGTCCTCCTACTGGAGATCGCTTGCAGGAGGAGGGTAGAAATCATAGAATCATAGACTTGTAGCGTTGGAAGAGACCACGAGAGCCATCCAATCCAACCCCCTGCCACGCAGGAAATCTTGATCAAAGCATCCCCGACAGATGGCAATCCAGCCTCTGTTTAAAGATCTCCAAGGAAGGAGACCCCACCACACTCTGAGGGAGTGTGTTCCACTGCCAAACAGCTCTTACTGTCAGAAAGTTCCTCCTAATGTTGAGGTGGAATCTCTGTTCCTGGAGCTTGCATAAATGTCAGTCTGCTGCGCCCTGATTGACAGGAGAACAGACTCCCATTGCTTGCAGTGGCCGCTGCCCAGTAAGTCAGGACTGGGAGACATTTACAATCCCTATGAGTTCCCTACACTATTAAATACAAACAAACCATGATGATTCTGTGAATCAGTTATGAATGCTGTAACTCTACATTGCAGATTCGTAACTGAGATTGTGAACTCCAACCACTATTTTTTTAATATGCCACTGGCAGAAAGAATAATATATGCAAAATGTTGGTTTTGGTGTTTTTTTTTTAAAGGAAAGATGTCCCTCAAAAGAATGGTACATCAAACATGAAAAGTTAGGGAAGTTGAATAAAATTACTTCATATACACACATGAAACAATGGAAAACAAATCCAAATAGATTTTAGGAAGAATGCTCATAATTTTTTTGATGATCTTACAAATTGTTCAATTTTGTATATTTACATTCATAGGGAATAATTGTAGTCAAAATATCAAACCAAATATTTAAAGGTAAGATTGATTTGAATGATGAAGTGATGGAATTGTGCTAGAATGTTATAGTTACAGTATATGTATAGCAAATTACAGAAATATATATGTTTCTCTGTTTTTAATGTAATAAAAACTAAAGAAATTAGCAATGTACTCATCAAAGGAAGAATGTACCTTTAAAAGTGAAATTTTATGAGGACCTTGGCACACACCTCCACCCCACCCCTATTTCTAACCTACTTCCTAATGTCTGTATTTCCTTCACTTTTACTATGGATTCCTTTCCCACTACAAAATAAGTCACACTGATTCCGTTCTGTTCCAACCGCTTTTAAAACTAGCAAAACAAGGGACAGGATTAAGAGAAAATGTTCAGTGAAACCCTAGAGCAGATATAGGCAACTTCCTGTGCTCAGGGGACAGAATTACACGCACGCACACACCGCGAATACGCTGGGGTCTACACTGTTGCTAGATTTGCCATTGCTGCTAAGGTTCCTGCTGAATTTCAGCAGCCACTGTGACAGAGCAACAGGGTGCGAGAGCATCCACTAGCACAAAGCCCTGTGAGACAAGGCAGAGTATGTACCTCTCTTCCTGAAATGATAGGAAAGAGGAAAGGAAAGGAGCGATCCAATATGATTTGGGGTGTGTGGAAGCTGGTGACAGGCTGCTGCTATGGGTCATCTGTTGTCCAGCTCTGCCCCTGAAGGTGATTTGAGCTGTGGCAAAGCTAGCAAGAGCTTGGTGGTTTCTGCTCTGATGGTTTTTAGCAGGCCATTTTTTAAAGGGATGAGAAATGGTGGTTCCCAGATGGTATAGTGGGAGTCACAAGAGAATCAAATGGTTGGCTAGATAAGGTAGTAGGGACAGTACAGCACAACAACTTGAGAAAGGTTACCACATAGGTCAGGGATGATACTAACAGGTACCTACCAAATAACTTCTATTGCAGAGGGACTCTTCCTTGGAAGAGGTTTAGAAACCACAGAGGTCAGCTATGCTTCCTGGAGCTTGGATTTGCTTACTGAAGAGGAGGAAGATTTCATGCTAGGGGTGGAGGACTGATTGGTTTGGTTTAGGTGTGTGTGTGGGACAATTCTTTGGTGATTCTATTTGTCATGAAGAGATAAAATATGTTCTGGGAAAAGTGACTCCAGTTTCTTTTCTCTGGGTGACACCAGAGCTCTCACAATCCCTTACATGGAATCTTTTGTAAGTTTGGCTGTGTTCCTATTCATAAAGCTTATTCTGTTCACCACTGTTGTAGGTGCAGATCCATGGTGCTGTTCAAGTTGAGATCAGTAACATCTAAGAAATCAATGTTGAAGATGCTCGGCCCTGTGGTGGTAAGGGAACCAAAACCATTGGCTGAGCTTGGTGGAGTGAGGTCCAGCCATTCCATTGTTTCCCAAGGAGACTCTGTGAAACTCATGTGCAAACCCGATCCTTCACCAGAAGAAGGAGACAGCTGAGTCTCCATGGGGGAGAGGGGAGTTGGCAGGATCTCATGGGGTGTCAGGAGTTCATCTGAAGCTTTGCTAGAAAATCCTTCCATTGCCCCATCAAAATGAGGTTCCTCACCACCCACCTTCAAGAGGGTGATTTCACTTGGTCGCCCCAGAGGACTGTGGGAATTCAACAAGATTTCCAGATGACTATCATTGCTGCTAGGGCAATGTTCAAAAGAGAGCTGACTTGAGGCACCTTGCTCAAATGAAGTGGATGCCTTGAGTAATGAGGATGTTCCAGAGGTCCCAGAAGACACAGTTATCTGAGGCACCTTCTGAAGGCAAGGACGGTCTTCCTTGGCATTTGCAGGCATTTCTGTTTGCAAACCAAAAATGACAGATCAAGACCAGATCAGAGACTGTAACTCCCATGCTATACATCAAGACTACCCCACAACTCTAAATATTATATATTTGAAAAACAGAGAGTTTTGGCCCCTTCCTCTACAGCAGAGATAAGGAAAACAGCCTCCAGATATCCCTGCTCTACTTTATGAAGCAGCATCAGGACACAAGCTGTGGGTTTGCTGCTGGTGTCACACAGGCACAGCCCACTTGTTTCAGCTAGATAAAACCTTGATGTTGTTCCAGATCAAAATGGGACAAGGCATGCTGACAGAAATATGTGGGATAAAGAAGATGGGACAAGAGCTGTCAATTGAAATTTTGGTGAGAAGTATTAGCACACAAGAAAACTTTCATAGATGGTATTCAGGTAACAAATGGGTGGTTCAGTATCAGTGCAGGAGCTGATATGAAAGGATGACTGCAAGTAAAATCAGTAAGAAATTATTCTGTGTGTGAGAGAGAGAGGGAGAGGGAGAGAGTGTGTTTATGACAAGGGCTTGTTAAAGTACAATTATGTTAAGGGACTTGGGCCTGGACAGGATGAAGAATAGAGTGTGTCGGACAAAATGGAAGCTAGTTAGGATAACCTTATATATGTCATTTGTGTACTGTACTGGTTTTATTGTTGCTTTTAGATTCTTAGTTTTTCCTAGGCTTTTTAGTAGGGTTTTTTTATTTTCCTTATTATTTATTGTTTTGCATATTATTAATTTTGAGTCCCCTCAACCAATCTCAGAGAGTCAGTGGGACATAAATAATAATAACAATACTAATAATAGTTAAAAACAATTGGGGCAGCTTACAAAAATTAAAATACCAATACAAATTAAAATCCCCAAACACCACCCACCCCCGCCCTCCCCCCATGAAAAGACATTAAACCAAATACATTAAAACAAGTAATATAAAATCACATTAAAATAATAAATAATACACACCCAGCAGACTAAAAAGGGCCAGGAGCCCCTGAGGCTGGGAACTAATTAGGAAAGGCCTGCCAAAAGAGATCCATCTTTAGTGCTTTTTCAAAGCTACTCAGGCTCGTCATCTGACAGATCTCATTTGGCAGGCCATTCCACAATTTGGGGGCGATTACCGAAAAGGCCCTCTGGGAGGTTGCAGACAGCCTAGATTTTTGTGGCTGAAGCAAATTCCTCCCAGAGGACTGGAGGGCGCAGGGAGGATTGTATGGGAGGAGGTGGTTCCGAAGATAGGTTGGACCCAAGCCAATTTGGGCTTTAAAGGTAATAACCAACACCTTATACTGGGCCCAGAAACTGATAGGCAGCCAGTGGAGATATTTTAATACTGGAGTTATATGGTCTCTCTGAGATGTTCCCGAGACCACTCTGGCTGCCATATTTTGTACCAACTGAAGTTTCCGGACCAAGCATGAAGGTAGCCCCATGTAGAGCACATTGCAGAAATCTAGATGAGAGGTTACCAGTGCATGCACCACAGTCTCGAGGTCCCTTACTTCTAGGAAAAAGGGCGCAGCTGGCGTATCAGCCAAAGCTGATAACAGGCACTCCTGACCGTCGCATTCACCTGACTAGTCATCTGAAGAGGACCAGGAGGGTGACTGCTCTTTTGGAGATTTTTCCAGCTGCAAAACCTCAGCCAGGTGGTGTCCAGGAGCCCCTCACCCCTCCTAGCATGAAGCACCTCAGTGTGCACTCATGCACCAGGGCATGGTGGTGGTGGAGTACACAAGGAAATATTGGGTAATGGAAGATTATACCAGCACATGTCATCTATAGCAGTCCTTCTCAGGCTATCTGATGTTGGGGGACCAGCAATTGTCCCCCCGTCAATGGGCCAGGGACTGGTACCATATTTATGCCCATTGGCTGCCATTAGTTTCTTTCTTTCCTGAAAACTCACCAGGGATCAGGCTTGGGGACTGGCACTGGTCCAGGGATCACCACATTGAGAAGTACTGATTTACAAGATTCGGGCCAATGTCTGACAGCAGCTAAGTCTTAAAACAAGTACATTAAAGAAATACGCTCTTGTGGGTTGAGGAATAAGCCTCACTTTCTGCAACAGTGGCAAATAGACTGTGGCAAAAATTATGGGCATATGGCTCCATGTTTGCTTTCTTTGACTATAGGGCAAATTCTCCAAAACAGCCATTTCAGGCACCACTCTTTAGGCAGTGAGGAGAAGTAGCTATAAGTAACCATCTTTGTGGACAATAGGAGTACAGTATCCTCTATGGGCAGAGAAAAGCTGTGATCATGTTTCCCCTCAATCTGAACCGTGTGTGAGCACCACCTACCTCCAGTTTCAATAAGGACATCCAACAGCTCATCCATTTGCTGACTTCGGGTCATCTGCTGCAGCAAGAAAAAAAAAAGCAAGAGCATTTATAAAGTGGTCACTGGATCTACTTGATGCTATACACCAAAAAATGGCAAGTCACTGAGATATTTTGTTTTCAGGAGAAAACTGAACAGTTGCGATCAAACTAACCGTTAATTCCCTACAATTAACCCTTAAGCCATTTCTCTCCTCACTACACTATTTCCTCAGAGATATGTACCTTAGCAATAAGATTTGAAAATTAAGCTCATGTTTATCTCCCAAAAATTAATCACCAAAGACAGCATGCTAAATACAAGCCATACAGATCAGGAAGTGCTTGCAACAAGTATTTTTTCACTACTTGAGCAAGCACGTCTGCACATGTGGTATCCAAAAATGGAGCACCTGAGAGACTCTGGGTAATACTAACAGTGTAGAGCAAATCTCTCAAAATATCTAAGCAAGTGTGTGTGTATGTAAGTGGATGGTTATGCATTGCAAATATACTGTTTTATGGTTCAAAGAAGGTTCACAAGATCAATGTTCCTACACAACTGGCACAGAAAACCTCCCAGCACCTATTCTACCCAGTCCAAGGGCTCATCTACATGGGCCAGGATACGCTGGCTCCCTGCTGACCTATCCTGCCCATGGATCAGGCCCGTTCCTTCCCCGTTCCCTGCGCAGAATGGAAGGAAGTCCAGACAGGCACACTGGCCTGTTCCTGCAGCCGCTGCCACTGCCACTGTTTCTCTTGCTCTCTCTCTCTCAAGCCAGGAAGCCAGCCTGCAACATGTGACCAAGACCCCCGGCATGTGACCAACCTGGCTCACATGCTGCGGGCCTGCTTCCTATTGTGGAAGAGCGATGGTAAAGGGCAGCTGAAGTGACAGGCTGGCATGCCGAAATGGGCTTCTGCAGTCACGCATGGCCCAATCCATTTTTCGCTGGTGTGTGCGGTTTTTCCTGGCTATTTTTAAAAAGTGTTTTATCAGGCCCTACCCTGTTTCCCGCCATCTTTGCCCCGGAGGTCATGAGGACTGCTGGGGGCGGGCAAAAGCTCTGTGTCATCTAGACTGCAGGGCTCAAAGAACAGGGAAAGATGGGGTAAAGTGCCTGTGCAGAGAAGCTAGAGTCATGTTTACTCAGAAGAGGAATCCCGAACATTACGTGGTACTTACTTGGACAGCACTGCAACCTCTCATAACTTTCTTTAAAAGAAACAAGCTCTCAACCATTCCTTCTCCTCTAAGTGTGATCAGTGCTATAATCCTTCCTAAAGGGTATTTTGTAGTGTTTTCCAGTACTTCTGTGAGCAAAATATTCTGTGTAGCTTACTGTTTTAGGTCATTATGTTTATTATTTTTGTAATCAGTGTTTTTGTATCACTCTAAAATTCTACAGAAGTAACTGTACTGCTTTCATTTTTGTCAGGGGTAGAGAAAATGCAGCCTGTGAACTGTATGCAGCCCCTGGAACCCCCTTCTGTGCCTCCCTGACCCCCATCCTGGAAAAAGGTGGGGGGGATGGCCATTTTCAGGCAGCAAACAAGAAGCAATGCTCTGTAACTTGTGGTCATGCCACAGGTGGAAAAAACCTCCGCCCCTTCATGGTCATCCACCCTGGTTTTTATCGAGGATGGGGAACCTCTTTCAGCCCAGGATTGAATTTAATTTTATAAGAGTTACACAGGTGGAATTCAAGTGGTAGCCAGGGCAAAAATGTAGGAGAAAAACCAGCAACATATTATAATTTAAAGCTCCTACTGTCAAGAACTAAGCATTAGGAGATGGGGGGGGGGAGAGAAAAATATCCAACAATGGTGTCATAGGAACGGGGTGTGGCCATGTGGGAGACCCCAGGAGAGCAGGGTTTAGTCCTTTGCTTACATGGCTACTTAACCCAGGAACAGAATACACCAAGAACCCTTGTTTTGCCAGCAATTACTGACTCTCACTTCTGCTTCTACAATCTCTGAACAAATCTAGGGTTGTGTGAATTTCCTTTTGTATTGTTTTTCTAATTCAACTATAGAAACACGCATTCTATAATGGCAGATACAGAGTGTATGTATATGCCTTCAAGTCGACTGTTAAATTATAGCAACCCCATGCATTTCACAGGGTTATCTTAGACAAAGAATCCCCAGAGGTTGTTTTGCCAGTTCTTCCCTCTGAAATATAGCGTCAAGCACTTGGTATTCGTTGGTGGTCTAGGGCTGACCCTGCTTAGCTTCCAAGAGCAACAGGATTTGGTGCCTCCAGGGTATTTAGGCCCTCTTGGGACATACAACAGGCTAAGTATCTGCAAATGATTTCCCCCCTAATGCTTCTGTAACACAACAACAACAGAACAGAACAATCTGTCACCCAGCACAGCCCAGGCAGTTACCTGTTTCACAGCATCAGCATAGGGCGGTGGCTGCTTTCCCTCTGGGAGGGCAGCATTCGACTTACAAAAGCTGGGGGACAGAATGGAATACTTCTGGCCTCCTTGTGTGGGTACCTATGCGGGAAGCAAAATCAATCATAGGAATCACATCAAGCTAGCAGTTGGGCAAAGGCTGTGCTTCTCTGTCGTTGCATTTAAAATTCTCCAATCTCAAACTGGTTCCACTGGTAGGGGTACACATACAAACCAAATGATAATTCAACACATAAAACACATGCTTGAGAGGCAAAGGATGGCCATAGGAACCATGGTCTGCTGTAATTTGTTTCTCCGCTGTTGTAGTGCTTCTGAAAGAAAGCTGAAATAATCTTGGATCTTCCACCATATACCAGAGAAAGTACAGCCAAAATACAAGGAATATCTGACAGTAAAAGCTGCTAGGCTTAGGAGATTCTCTGTTTGTGAGGTTAGGGAAGACTTACAGGGCATCAAGAATGACTGTTCACATAAAGAGAAAGAAATGTTGGTGACAAATGCCAAGTTTCTTAATGACCTCTGAAGAAACTGAGCCAGAGGCATCTGCATATTACCACTGTTGTAAGTCACATAGCTTGAATGTAAATCAAGGGTGTGCGTATTTTATTAGTGGAAGTTGGGCAGTTAAAAGATACCTCCCCTTTCCTGTTTTGTATCTCAGTGACTGGGATGTAACAAAACTGTCTGTATCAAGTAGCATCTTTAAGATGCTCCAGGCATCTCTTTCATCTTCGGGTTGTTCCTGGGTTTTCCCCTGATGTAGGACTCTCTGCTCCTCTCCTCACTACACAGCCCTCAGAGCCAGTGGCAAAGAAAGTGCTTTTAAAACTAGCTTGGAAGTGTCAGTTGTTGGATTCAAAATTGCCATGAATTCGTCCACAGTTATAGCAGTTAGAGATTGGTTCATCTTATGGAATCTGGGATTTATACTTTGATGCTTAGAATTCTTTAGTGCACAAATATCTGGAAAGTATTAGAGCTCTCTAGCAAAGAATTCTAAGTACCTCACAATACTACAAATCTCAGGATGCTACAAGATGGAACCATAGCAATTGAAGTGGTATCCAAGTGCTACGGTTGTGTAGTGTGGTCAAGCCCATAGAGTGGCTAGAGGTTCTTTGGTTAGAAAATGTATATTCTGCTGCTGGACAAAATCATGGAGCCAAAACATATTGGCTCAATTTATATGCATTCTTTGGAGAAAATTACTCCCCCTACTCGAACTTCAAAGATGTTTCTCCCCTCAACACTGTTGGGGGCAAAAGGCTGAATGAGATTATGAAATGGCAGGACTTAACCTAATACAGGGAGGGTCAAGGACCCGTCATGCTTTATAGTCAGTTCAACCTCTTGACTATAGAAGTCTCTACTAGCCTCTCCTTTTCACTTCAAGGCTTTTAATATATTTGTTGGTTGGCGTAAATGTAAATGGTGTATTTGTAAATGGTGGTATTTACATAAAAGTGAATATAATTTCTCAAAATTCTGTATTTTGAGAAAACTACTTCATTCTGTTTTGAACATCACATTCTGCTGTTTTAAACCACACAGACCCAGTATATATGCTAGATGATCTTGGCCTATATTTATTGTTCTTATAACACATCACTCTGGGAGCCTTTTATGGTCAAAAGCAAAGCAACATACCAAATAATAAGTTTCCTTACCAGAGCTGTGCAAAGATGGTTGCTAGGCTGTGGAGAACTGCGCCCTTCTCCCTGAGTGCTAGGAGACACAGAAAGAAGGTAATGGCTGTTTGGTGAAGGTGGAAGGCTGATGTGTTGTGGACTCTTTGCTGCCTCTAGTGGAGAATGCTGGGGAGAGCACTGTGGGCTTAAGAAGGTGGAGGACAGTATGCCATTCTGTCCTGGAGATTCCATGCAATGGCTATTTACAAGATGGGGCAGCTGAGGCGTTGTTCTACAGTTACTTAGTATGTCAGAGCCGCTGGCCTGACCTTTCAAGGCAGCTTGTTTGGAGGCAAATGGACAGCTGGACACTGCATTTTCTTGCTTGATTGGAAAGCCAAAAAAATGGGATGATGTCTGCTTCTCGTCCAATCCATGGCTCCTTTTGCGCTTCTGCAGTTGCATCCTTAACTCTTCTACTTGCCTCTGCTCTTGCTGCAATTTCCAGGTTAGCTCATTGATAACTTTCTGTTTTTCCACCAGCATCTTGTCTTTCTCTGTGTCGACCCTTTCCACCTCGTGCTGGATGCCAGCTCCACTGACGCTTCCCATCAGGCTCTCTTCACACCCACCTTGCGCAGGAGAAGGATGCAAGACAAACTGCGGGGAAGACATTGGTCCTTCATTGAAACTGTCCGGCAAGGAGCCATTCACTGATAGGTCAGAGGAAGCTGGGGAAATGGGTGGAGTGGAGCTTGTGCTGCCAAAGTGATAAAAGCCATTGGATAACAGACTGGCTGAGGACTGGGACTGGTAGCTGGAGAGAGAGTTTGCTGGGGTCACTGGGAAGGTGACAGTGGTTATTTCGCTGAAGCTAGGCACTGAGCCCCCACTGCACTCTTGGAAGGGCCGCAGACGTTCCATCAAGGCTGTTTTTGTACCGGATACTGGAAGGCCCCTTATTCGGAGCTGCTGTCTTAGCTCTGACACCTGAAATGTAAGCTGTTTAGTCAGTATCAATATCCAGCTTTGTGGCAAAGTAGCAACTTGTCTGAGTCAAACTCTTTTAGCCTAGAATCATAGAATTATAGAATTGCGGAGTTGGAAGAGACCATGAGGGCCATCCAGTCCAACCCCTGCCACGCAGGAAATCTTGATCAAAGCATCCCCGACAGATGGCCATCCAGCCTCTGTTTAAAGACCTCCAAGGAAAGAGACCCCACCACGCTCCGAGGGAGTGCGTTCCACTGCCGAACAGCTCTTACTGTCAAAAAGTTCCTCCTCATGTTGAGGTGGAATCTCTGTTCCTGGAGCTTGCACCCATTGCTCCGTGTTCCAGTCTCTGGAGCAGCAGAAAACAAGCCTGCTCCATCCTCAGCGTGACATCCCTTCAAATACTTAAACAGGGCTATCATATCGCCTCTTAACCGTCTTTTTTCCAGGCTAAACATACCCAGCTCCCTAAGTCTCTCCTCATAAGGCATGGTTTCCAGACCTTTCACCATTTTAGTCGCCCTTCTCTGGACACGCTCCAATTTGTCAATATCCTTTCTGAATTGTGGTGCCCAGAACTGGACACAGTATTCTAAGTGAGGTCTGACCAAGGCAGAATAGAGTGGCACTATTACTTCCCTTGATCTAGACACTATACTTCTATTGATACAGCCCAAAATTGCATTGGCCTTTTTAGCTGCCGCATCACACTGTTGGCTCATGTTCAACTTGTGGTCTACTAGGACTCCTAGATCCCTTTCGCACGTAGTCTCATTCAGCCAGGTCTCTCCCATCCTATATTTATGCATTTCATTTTTCCGCCCTAAATGCAGTACTTTACATTTCTCCGTATTGAATTTCATTTTGTTAGCTTTGGCCCAGCTCTCCAGTCTATCCAGGTCATTCTGAATTTTGATCCTGTCCTCTAGGGTATTCGCTACTCCTCCCAATTTGGTGTCATCTGCAAATTTGATAAGTATGCCCCTAATTCCCTCATCTAAGTCATTGATAAAGATGTTGAATAGCACTGGGCCCAGGACAGAACCCTGTGGCACCCCACTGGTCACATCTTTCCAAGACGAAGAGGAGCCACTGCTGAGCACCCTTTGGGTTCGGCCGGTCAACCAATTACAAATCCATTGAACAGTTAACTTGTCTAGCCCACATTCTACAAGCTTGTTTGCAAGAATGTCATGGGGAACCTTGTCAAAGGCCTTACTGAAATCAAGGTATGCAATGTCCACAGCAGACCCAAAGCTAAGTCTAAGATTATTTGTGTAGACCAAGACGGGCAGTTTTGATGCTTGGTAAGGTTTGGGGCTCAAAGTAACTGCTGTTACTGGTGTCTGCCAGCCCTAATCTGCATTGTTTCATTTCTCTTGCTTTTGGATTGTTATGTTCTAAATCTAGATCATACACATTTTTCACAAATAATGTGAAACAGAGTTGAAGGCCTTATGTCCAATGAGTTTTTGGCCAGATGGGGCTTGAGCTAATCTGCTTATATATCAAGCACAGTTAGAAGCATCCTATTATAATATTCCAGGGTCACACTGAGCTTGAAAATTTATGTACATA
The DNA here is from genome assembly GCA_030847615.1 of Gambelia wislizenii. Taxonomy (NCBI): domain Eukaryota; kingdom Metazoa; phylum Chordata; class Lepidosauria; order Squamata; family Crotaphytidae; genus Gambelia; species Gambelia wislizenii. The sequence continues at coordinate 189,186,512 of JAUMIR010000002.1, read as the reverse complement.
TGTGTTCAGCTAAATTCTAAAAGCAATTCAAAGTTTATGCAAGTGGCTTAGCTCAGATACACCCAAGGTCTGTAGCCTTTAATTCAGGTGGGTATATTCACACTGGCCCTACATCTGAAACTAGATGTAAAATCAGTTCATCTTTATATGTTGCATGCCCAAAGCCCTGCATTTAAAATCAAAGTGAAATATTTTAAATTATCATGATTGAAATATGTGATGTTTGACTTATGATAAATCCTTGCATATTGACTGAGAAGTGGAAGGCTTTTAACCACGGCCTTTGCAGCGTATAGACGTCGCTTCTTCACAAACACCAAACAAGTACTTTCACTGCTTGCATTCCCCCATGTACGTGCAACACTCACTTTTAAGTCATCCAGATTGGATGGAAGAGGACCTGGTTTGAGAGACGAAATGCAGGATTGTCCTGAAAATGTTCCCTTCACAGGAGAAAGACTGCTGTTAGTGACTGCTGCTGGGGAAGAGCTTGAAGTTTTGGTCATCTGCTCATTTGGTTGCCTAAAAAGAAAGAATGAAAAAGAAAATGGCAGAACTTTTAAATTCCTTCTTTAAGAAAATATCAATGTCCAAATTTTCTGAGAATATACTTAAGATTCTGTAAGACTTGGCATACACTGTAGAGTCTGAAGCACACATGTAACGCTCCCATTTTAGTCAACAGAGCTTAGAAGTGACTGAGTGGCTAGAATCAAGAGACCATGCCTTAGCTTCACTGGGGCAAGTGCAGACAACTTAATGAAAAGGGAATCATGGGTGGGCTTAGGCAGCCCCCATCCCCTCCCTTTTTTGAAAACATCACCCCCATGCCACTCATGTTGAATTATCCCAACCCATTATACCAAAATTGGAAGTTGTCCCCCTGCCTGCTTTGCAACAATTCCATGGCAGAGTGGAGAAGATGACTGTAGGAAACGTTTCCATTCCCAACTCACTTCAGCAGAGTGGAATGTGACCCAGGATAATTGAAATGCTGCTGGTGCCGGTGCTGCTGTTGCTGGCTGAGGATCTGGAGCTGCAGGAAGAGCTGTTGCTGCTGCAGGAGCCTGGCATAGGCCGAGTCCATGGGAGGAGGAGACTTCTCAGCTTTCTGGTCTGGGGGAATGTACTGATGGTACTTTAGCTTCTTCACTTTTGGCTTCATCTCCTTGGGCTTTTTGTGCCGATTCTTGCTGTCACTTGCTGATTTGGACTATTGCATGGCATAAAGAAAAAATCCAGATGTTTTTAAGTGCAACACCTTTGGCAATAATTTAAGATGACCTACTAATTTGCTGAGTTTTTGGGTGCGTGAGCTTTAAACTGTATCACCCTCTCTCTGAAGTGTGATATTTATTTTCAGGACTCTTAGTAAAACCCTTTAAGCCACTGGCTGCTCTTTTGAAAATGACATCAATGCTGGGTGTGAGAACATAAGTACAGTTGTCCCTCCATATCCACAGATTCGATATCCACGGATTTAATTATTCACAGCTTGAAAATATTCTTTAAAAATAATAATCCAAAAAGCAAACATTGATTTGGCATCTTATACAAGGGACATCATTTTGCTATGCCATTGCATATAATGGGACTTGAGTATTCACGGATTTTGGTATCCACGGAGGGGTCCTGGAACCAAACCCCAGTGAATATGAAGGGACAACTGTACAGTCATCCCTCCACATTTGCAGGTTAAGCATTTGTGAATTTGATTATTTGTGGATTACTAAACATGTTATCACTAGGCATTTTCTAGGTTCTCCAGTGTGATTCTATGCTTTTGCTGGAGTCATGCTGGAGGACCTAGAGGACCTAGAGATTCCTAGAGAGAACACTTCTCTAAGCATGTGATGGAAGCATGCCACAGAATCATGCTAGAGAACCTACAAACACCCAGAGAAGTATGGTTTCAGGTAAAAAATAAAATAAAATAATAGGAGGCCTATATTTGCATTTTTCCCACTTTCACAGGGGTCCTCCACCTCTAACCTAAAGTTGAGGGCTGGCTGTAATGTCATACCATAGAAGTCTCTCCCCACTTTACCTATTTTACTATAGTACCAGTACATAACACAGTGACACCAGTGGTGAAGGTCATGCTATCTATCTATTGAGCAAACATTCCTTTAATGGTGCAGCACCCTGATCATTCACCAGCATCCCCTTCCTAGTATTTTGAAATGACACGTGTCTATTAATAAACAAAATGTCCCTGTCACAATTAACAGTGCACTCTTATATTTCATATTCAGGTGCCAAGTACAACATTTTGAAATGTAAAGTATAATATACCGTATATACTCATGTATAAGTCAATGTAATTTATAAGCTGAGGGCAGGTTTGGGGGCCAAAATTATGAATTTTGATAGGACCCATGGATAAGTTGAGGATCATTCTGTGGAGAGGGGAAAGCGCCTGTGCCGCCTCAGGGGGCCAGTCACGCCAGCTGCCATCATTGCTATTTTCCCACCCAGGCATTCAAAAAGGCCTTCCATCACTCTACTCAGAGAAGGGGATGGTTCCTTTTTTTGAACAAAGTTAAGGTACTGTATTAACTCTTACAGAAACTTCTTTTTCTCTGAGTAGAGTGGCCAAAGGTGAAAGCTTGGTCTGTCTTGGGAGAACCTAAAAGAAGCACTGACCCCTCTACTCTCTTGCACTCCTTTGAGGGGAAGCACTAAAGATCTGGTGCTGCCATTTTCCTACCTAGGCATTCAAAAAGGCCAGAAGCAGCACCACAATGGAGAGAGTAGAGGGGATCAGTGCTTCTTTTAGGTTCTCCTGGGTCAGACTAAGTTCTCACCTTTTGTCACTCTGCTCAGAGAAGGGAATGGTTCCTTTTTTGATAAGAGTTAAGGTACAGTACTTACACGGACCTGTGGATAAGTCAATCCAGGTTTTTTGGGTTGATTTTTTTTACTAACATTTTTTGATTTATACATGAGTATATATGGTATATAGGTGAGACATCAACATCTAGTCAATATCCTGTCCATGGGTGACTCCTGGACTGAGAATGTTCTACCCACACTTGGTCCACAAGCCACTACTGATCATGTGAAGATTAAACAAATGTCATTTCAATTTATGCCATTTATATCCTTCTAAACTGATGTTTCCCCCTTTGGTTAAATTAATTGATTTGGAATTAAGTTTGTCTGAGGATTCAAATGGACTCAATTGTGTGACAGAGGGTGGCACAGCCTATCCAAGTGTATATTCTTTAACAGATATTTCTAAAACCATCTTTCTTGTTGCAGATTAGTAATTGCCATTATCATTTTTCTTCCAAAGTAGTGAAAGGGTAGGATCATACCTTTGCAGATGTGGATAGAGTGATAGGAGGCGTCTGCTGCCCATTCAGCTGTTTTGGACTTTCTGGCTGGCTGTTCTGAAGAGATGTTGAATCAGCAGTATCATTTTCAGGGCCATGGGAATGCCCCTGAAATTAGAAATCCATTGGACAGGCAATTAATGACCCATCAGCATGCATTGCTTTAAAAGCCTGTGCACAGGCAGGGATTTAAAAGAATAGTTTATTTATTTGGATATCTATAAACTGTCCTTCATCCCCAGCTCTCAGGACATAAATATGTAATAAAAACAATAAAATACAACCACAGAAAAATAAAAGGCTGAAAAACAATACAGATAACCTAACTGGCAAGGCAACCAGATGTTTTGACGTGACACCAAAATGATTGCAACATTGGTGCTAGGTTTAGGTGCTTTGTGTAGAGGGAATTCCTCAAATGAGGTGCCATAACAGAGAAGGCTCTTCCTCTTGTTGTACAATTTGAGAACTTCTCCTGTACACTTTCAGTGGGCTGATATAGTGAGGGACATTCCTTTAGGTACTGGATCCAAGACATTTCAGACTTTATAGTAAGTATTGGCACCTTGATGGTGTCCAAAAACAAAAATCGGGAACCAGGGCATCTCCCTTAGGACTGATGTAACATGATCCTATCTGGCTGCATCAGTCTATATTCTAGCAACTACACTTTGCACATAGTTGAAGCTACCAGGCAGTCTTCAAAGGCAGCCTGACACTGCAGGGTCCAGTCAGGCAGTTCCCAAAACATGGATAGAGATGGTGACCGTGTTCTATTCTGGAGCAGTTGTAGATGGTGAACCAGCCAAACTGTCACTATGAGCTGCCAGAACCTCTGGTCACAAAGCAAAATCTAGTAGTACTCCCAAACTATGCACCTGATCGTTTAAAGGAAGTGTGTGATCCCTGCCTAAAACAGGCTCTATGCCCAGTTTCAAGATATTTGAACTATCTACCAACTGGGATTGCCATCTAGTTTGGATTCACACTCAGGACTTTTTCAGACACGTAAAAAGGTGCTGTGGAGGGCTCAGGAGAGGTATGCGCCTGTTTCGCGGCAGGGGGTCCTTTTAGGACGCCACCGTCCCTCTTGTGTTACCCTCTGTGTTCCTTCCATGTTGCATGGAAGGAAAAGGCGCCACTTTTTACTCATGAAGAACTTCCGTGAGTAAAAAGTGGCGCCATATCCTTCCATGCGACACGGAGGAAACACGGACGGTAACGCGACAGGGACGGCAGCGTCCGAAAAGGACCCCATGCTGCGAAACAGGCACGTACCTCTCCCGAGCCCTCTGCAGCACTTTTTACACATCTGAAAAAGTCCTCAGTTTTTAAGATTTCATCAATTCTATTACCAAGTCCAGATATTACTGTAGCAATTGCATGGCCTCTCCTAATTCAAATTAGAAAAAGAGCTGGGCATCATCAGCACACTGAAGACACCTCCCTCCAAATTCCCTTGTGGTCCAATAAAAAACAATGGTCAGTGGTATCAAAAGCTACTAATGGATCTAGGAGAATCAACAAGGTCATGCTCACCCAAATGAGGTCATCCATCAAGGCAACCAAGGCTGTTTTGATACCAAAATCAGGCTTAAGCCTGGATTGAATAAGCCCAGATAATACATGTCATTGAAAAGTCCTTGGACTTATCCCCCATCATCTTAACCAACATTCTGCCTCAAAAGGGAATAATAGTAACTAGATTTTGACAAAATCTTCTGAATCCAAAGAGGACTCCTTCAGAAGCGACAGCATTTTTTCAGCCCCTTCCTCTTCAAGAGGTATCTATCTCAAGGACCCATCCAGTCAAAGCCTCCCCACCACCCTGTACTGTGGTGGGCTCTCTAGCCTTATGGCAACCGTCCTAGGAGAAAGAAAACTCTAATCCCAAACCCGGGCATATGGTGCTTGTCCAAACCTGTAAGGTCAACCATCTAAGAGAAGGAAACTCTAATCAAACCTACGGCCCGAGGACCTCACTGCTACGTCCATGCTTGCAAGGCCACGGCAGATGAACCTCTGGTTTAAAGGGTGAGGCCAGTTCTGTGCACGCTGCGCTCCACCAGAAAAATCCATTGCACAGGCTCGAAGGACCCTGTACTGTAGCCAATTATCATTAACCAAAACTGACAAAGATGAAATATAGACTTGGCCAGTTGCACACTTCGAACATCTTTGTCCATGTTCTCAGACCATACCAACTGAAACTAATCTCATAAAAGCAGAGTAAATAAAAGCTGAGTAAGTGGTACTCACAAGATGCATCAAAGATGGCATCAAGCTCAAAGAGAATATGAACACAATTTTAGCCTCATTGTGCCTTGCAAATGTGGCACAGCAGACCTTCTGGGATTCAGTTAATAATACCCCAGTAGGATCACATTTCAACAGCCTGTTCATCACCCAGAAAAACTCTGCTGGGTAGCTACTCAAAGATGCACTGGAAATAGAACCTAAAGAAGGCATGTTAGTATGCTCTCAATAGTGTTCATCCACATTCTCTGTTTGATTTATACCATCTATGTTCTAGCCTTCATGCAGTTTGTTTTTATAGCTTCTAGTTCTCTGGGAAAGCAGGAGGCTATCTGGGCTCAGCAGCACTGAAGATGGCGGGAGTGATTGTGCCCATCTAACAATTATACAGTGAGACCACAACTTTGACAATAGCACCAGACATGTCAATGGGAAACTCCCCAAGAGCTGTCATGAATCCTTCCATGATTCTCAGACCATATTAATCCAGTCATCATCCCTGCAGATAAGAATGACTGCTGACATTCTAAATATCACCAGGAAGTAGTCTGACCCTGACAGTGGGATCAGAGACACTCCCTGCCATCTCAGATTCTCCATTATCAAAGTTGATTGAAAACCAAACTGCAAAATATGTTGGGGTTGCTGGCATATAGAAATAGCATCATGGATTGAAATGGCAGCCATGAAGTCCCGAGCTGCTTCTACATGAATGTTAATGTGCTCAGGGTATGTGGTGCTTTCTAGCTCATGATGGACACCTTCCCAACCACTTTGAGCAAGGAAATTGTGGGTCAGCAGGTTGATTAGAAAACAAGTAAAAACCCTATTCTATCTTTGGTCCAATGCCAAAAATAAAGATTCAGATTAGGCATGTTAGTGGACTGGTTTTCTAATGAGGGAGATGGATTCCTTATAGATGATGGAACCCTGCCTCTTCCATGCCCTTCCACCTGATGCCACTGCTGTCTTATGTACAAAGCTAGGAGAGAGCACCAATATCCAGATCATGGATCCAGGCCTCAGTGATATGTGTCCAGCCAACCCATTAACTAATAATCAAATCATGGAAGAGAGATTTTTTTTTTAATCTTGGACTGAGCTGGTACTAGCAAGCAGCACCCCCCCCCCCAAGCTACAGGGCTGTTTAACATGATAACCTCAATCCTGCTGGATAGAACACTAGAAGATTTGATGTGTCACTATTTCACACCTTGATTAGCTTGTCCGGTCCCCAGTGCCATACCTGCATACACAAATAGGGCACACTAGTTTAGTTCAGGATCAGGGTTTTTTTGAACCAACTTTTAACTTGGGCTGATCTACATGTTATCTTATCTCCTTGAGAGGGCATGTACATTTGGTGGTCCTTCATGCCTTGCCACACTGTCTAGTGTAGCAGCACATCACATAGCTCATGTGGCAATTTTCTTGCCAGCATCAGATATTTAATGCAATTAGGATGATCCCAATCAGGATGGGAAGAAGCCATGATACAAATTAAATACAAAGTTGACAATAGGCATGTAGTATTTACAAAACATGAACAAGGAGGTGGGAGACAGGATTTCTAGATAAACTCTTATTTTGAAAATTCCTTCATTTAAGCCAGAGCTTCCTTGTAAACAAACAAATTTGCCTTTCAAATGTTAAATACATGGATGTGAAAAGAGTCAGGATGTTTTCCTCAGTGTCTTCAAGACTAAAAACAAATAGGTCCAAAACGCTGAAATGCTGAATTCCCATGGCATATAATTTTGCAGCAAATTTTTGATTATTTCTGTAACTAATTTTTTTGCAGCTGTCACCACTCCCAGCCTATGTTGTTATTTAACATGTTTTTCAATTTGAAGAGGGTGTTTGTTCTATGTTAATGTACAGGCACCCTTCAGTTAACAAAGTACAGTAGGTGTGTTCCTGGGCATTACTTCTTTAACTGAAAATTTGGCAGCAGAGGAAGGAATAAGATAAAAAGAATGGAGATAGGTTCCTATATTAAAAAAAGAAGAGCAGCTGAACATCTTTTGGAAAACCTTTTACTGAAAACTATATGCATACATGAAGTGAAACATTCCGGTTGTATAAAGCTTGCATATGTTAATAAAAACATTTTGAGCCTTCTAGAGACCAATTGAAAGCTTTTTCCATAATGCATCCAGATTTTTATTCCCCACCAGCCTCAACTTTTCTTATGATTCCCATTATGGTTTATAGGTTTCTGCTTTTTTAACATGCTGGGGGTCGCTGGTGAAGCAGGCTTATCTGCTCTTTTCTCTCTATGTTGCTGTTCATGAATGCTCAGTAAGGGATTTTGGAGGCAGCTGCTATTTACCTTGTCTGCAGTAAGCAGAAAAATACAGCTACAGCAGGACTAGCTAGAATACAACCCCATTCTTTCCCAGCTCAAGCTTTAGTGTATTGTTTACTACACACATACTGCAGCAACCTGGCACCATAGGTATGTGTTTTTCCGGCCCTGCATCATCCTCTCACTTTGTATGCCGCTAAAAAACCTTCTAGCTAGACAGAGGACAAGGAAAAAAGGGTGGCTGGGTTGGCATAAAATGACTGTAAAAAAGTTTCTTTGTCAGAGCCTTTGTTAACTGAGATATGCCTATATATTCTATATCTAATTTGTGTTAATCCATACACAATAGATCATTTTATATTTCAGTTGGCACTCCGTATCCATGGATTCTGCATCCACAGATTCCACCCCTATGGCTTGAAAATATTCCAATTCCCACCCACCCCCCACTGCCCCAAAAAGCAAACCTTGATTTTGCCGTTTTAATAGAAGGGACACTATTTTACTACCCTATTGTATATAATGGGACTTGAGCATCCACATATTTTGATATCCACAGGGGGTCCTGGAACCAAACCCCAGCAGATACCAAGAGCCCACTGTACTATACTATTTACCACTTTATTCATTTACATTGCAGGTATTGTCACAGCACAAAATGTTCTGACAGAAGCAGCCTTCCACTACAACAAGGCTAAGAGTAGATGGGCCTAAAGCTGAGGTTGGTGAAAGAAATGGATGACAAGTGATGAAAGCAAATGACTACACTCCTGAACTACACCCCCTGGAACTTAAAATAGATAGCTAAATTCAGCTTGCCAAACAATGAATTCAGACTCTTATGTACTACACAAACTAACTATCTGAGGGTTTAAAAAAAAACCCAAACAAACAGTAAAGTCAACCTAGGAGGCACCCAATTTATCAGTTTCCATCAAAATCAATCAGGACTTTCTGTTGGTAATTTTTCGCCATTGTAGTGTTTCTATATAACTGAGACCAATTGCATTTATCAGGCTGGTGTTATTAGGGAAACCAAATGGACGATCGTTGGGCTCCCTGCCATAAGTGCTTGGAAAATGGAGGTGCCCCATGCCAAGTACACTGTGTAACAAAGCTGCTGGAATGGAGGAAGGCAATCCAAGCCAAGAATATGTCGTGTTCAGGTTAACAGTGGCTTGGGATCCTTAGCAGGACACCCCTATGTTTTATGTAACCACCAGAGGCTGACCTTACAGCTGACTTCGTCCATTAGCAACAGCGACCTCAGAGACATTGGTAGGGGGTGGGCATACATTGTATTTTTTTACCCACAGCTGGAGGACAGGAATACTCCTCCTCTGGGGTGAGAACTGGATGTCCAGTATTCGATGCTCAGTAGAAGTGTGTGCATATCCACATGGGCGGGGGGAGAGGAGAGAGTAGCTGTGCTGAATGAGGAACCCCCTCATTGTGCTGAATCCAAGTGTACTGTTGTCAAAGACTGAACTCCAGGGGAGAGGCCCTACAACTGTCTACTGCACTGACTGTCTGGCAACCATGATGTCACTGAGAAAACTCGTATGTTGAGAGGGATTTTTGACTTTCCTGATCTAATGGGTGGGGTGAGGAAAAATTACGGTTAAGCCAATGTCCAGTCTGCTGCTGTACATAGGCCTGTCATTTCTGTTTCAATGTCAAGGACGCTAAGCTCTCCTTGCAACCAGGAGTCTGTCTTAACAACACTATTGAGAGTACACTGCTTCACTTCGGTTTAATCCCATTGTCTTGCCCACCCTATGGGCAAATCACAGAACTCATCTATTAATCTAGCAAGTTATCTTGAAGTGTGTGTGTGTACACACACGTGCAAATTCTATCAAATCCAACTGAATTTAATTCTGAACAACTGCATTTAGGATTGGGCTTAAATTGTCAATATGTTTAGGGCTTGGCCAATGTAGAGATAGTAGAAAGCTAGACCCCAAAACAAGCATTGCCAAAATCTCAATCACTGTTCTTGGCCAGAGAATGAGAAACACTGCCTGCCCACATGCTCTGCACACGCGTGTGACAGTTATAAGAGGCTGACACTGCCATCATGGTCTTTAATAACTGGGCAGCAAATTGTCAAAGGGAAGCAGGAGGGCTAACTCCAGACACTTTAGGTGGAAACAACTGACGACTTATTGCTAACTTAGAAATACTCCTCATGGTAGCAACAACTAGTTGGAGAACTGGCTGTTTCTAAGCAGTATTACCTCATCTAAAATCTCCTGGAAATCTGGAGAAAAAGAAAAAGTGGTAACCCTCACCTCAGTGAAGGGCCAAAGCCTATAGACAATAGGCTTTGATGAAAACCATCACCACCCCATAGGATAGTACTGTAAAAAGCTGTCTACTGATATGGGCAAGCACTCTTAGGCTTGCCTTATGCTAACTCAGAAACAATCCAAATTCTACCCGGCTGTCCCAAATTGGGAAGAATTCAGATCGTTTTCTAGGCTAGCTGGGAACTCAAAAAAAGACCTAACCTGTGACATATTACCTCACCCAGACGTAAGTGTGGGCAGAGGTCTCCTTTGGGATTGGACTTGGCAGCAGCCTTCAAAACAGACCCTTTGGCAAAGCAACAGCAGTGTTTTGCCTCTGGAGAGGGGACATTCCATTCTATTCCTTTCTTACATGAGACCTTTAAGGCAAGAGATTCCTGTGGAGAACAAATTTTGTGTATCCTATCTTGTCCAAGCAGAAGTATTTCTGAGAGTAGCTCATCAAAACAAGGTCTAAACCTGAAAGTCAGATTTTAACCACGACTGAATTTTTTGCCACCAAGATCCCCAGTAGTATCTTCCACTGTGTGTTCAGCTCTACGCAAGCCTAAATACGCTGTCCTTTAAAAACATATCGGCTCAGTTTCCTAATATGGAGTTAAAACAACACCACTATCAATTTAAATTTTGATTGAACCAAAGTCTCGTGAGACCTGAAGGGTCTGCAGTTAGAAACAGTGTTTTACCTGATTTGACCCCATTGCTGAAGGGAACTCTGCTTCTGAAATTTTGGTTCCTGCTGTTGATTCTGTGGACCCTGGGGAATCCTCACTTCTGACCTGTTCCGGGGACATCCCATCATTGCTGCTGTCTTCTTCAAAAGCAAAGGCATCAGAGGATTTGGAGAAGTTCTTTTGAGTACCTATGGAAGGAAGCAAGAAAGGAAGGAAAGTAGATAGATTACGCAATGGATTATCAAAAGACCTGTATGTTGCAGGTGGGTTTCCAATAAAATGCAAGTAAAACAATGCAAAATCTACACAACAGTATAATATACACATTTCCTTACCCACCACATAGCAAAAAAAAAAAAGTCATGCATGAATTTGTGAATTATGTTAGCTCAAGTGCAATCATGCAGCAAACAAAAAAGGCAGCAAAATTTGACTTGTTTGCATAACTGAAAATAATCACAAAAAGCCATGAATTGATGGGTGGAATCCTAAAATTCAATGCTAATAAAAACCTGAATTTAGGATTTGAAATAAAGTAAACAAAAATACATTGCTTTGATTGCAGAATTTATTTTATGCCCCATCATAACATGGATACAGATAAAACTTTGCTGATAAATTTTTGCTAACTGGAAATATTTGGTTTTCTACAAGGTTCTGATTATTTTCTATAGTATAAAAAAAGAGGATGTTCATGAGTCTTCTGCAGGTATTAAATTAGATGATTTGTGATGTCATTTGTACTCATGAAGACCAGCACCATGCTAATCCTAGCAAGAAATATTTATTAAAGATTGAAATTAAAACCTACAGAGGTAGCTTTCTCTTGGGCAGACATAATTTGACATCTTTCATTTTTATTATAGAATTTTACCACTCTGAAAAATGTAGGCATAAATCCAGTTGTTAGTTCCAAATGGAGTAGACACAATGAAGCTATGGAATTTACATAACTGCTGACTTAATGGGTCTATTCTAGCTGGATTTAGGGGGCAATTGGCAATTTAGGTTCAGTTTATTTGTTTAAAAACAGACTGCTGCAAAATATACCTCAGTACCACAGGTGAGACAATATCCAAGACGTTTAGCAAGAGTGTGCCCCCAACCACATGTAATCAAATAACTATCCAACATAATCCTGTCCATGCCTATTCACAAGTAATTGCAACTGAGTTCAATGGTGTTTACTTTCAGGAAAGTGGGTACTGGAGCACAGCCTTCAATCCCATCTAGGGCTCATCTATATGGGCTAGGATATGCTGGCTACCTGACAGCCTATTCTGCCTGTGGATCAGATCTGTTCCTCCCCCATTACCTGCACAGAATGGGAGGAAGTTCAGATGGGCCCGTCAGCGCTGCCGTCTCCCTAGTGCTCTCTGAAGCCAGGAAGCCAACCTGTAACATGTAACCAAGGCCCCCTGCATGTGACCAGCCTTGGTCAATGCAGCAGGCCTGCTTCCTGCTGTGAAAGAGCGACAGCAGAGGACAACTACACTGATGTGCTGACATGCTGGAATGGGCTCCTGCGGTCACATGGGACCTGATCTGCTCTTTGCTGGTGGGAGCAATTTTTCTTGGGTATTTTAAAAAAATGCTATAATGGGCCCTACCCTGTCTCCCACCCCCGTCTTGGCCCTGTCTTTGCCCTGGGAGTTGCAAGGACTGCCTGGGGTGGGGCAGGGCAGAAAAGGACTGCAGGGCTCCAAGATGGGGTAAATTGCCTGTGAAGATAAGCCCCTAGAAAGATAACTTTGAAGAATACAGTAAAGGGTCTTCATGTAACCAATTTGCTTCTTCAAATCAATGTGGCTTAGGCTAGATTATTTTTCTCTCCCTCTCGGCATACTCAGGGGGCTCTGGAAAGTGTTCCAGTGCAATATCCTGCAATCTAGCAGGCAAAAGCGCTTGACCCTTGGCTTCTGCCGATAAGTAGAGTGCTGGGAAAGACAGGCTCTATCACAAAAGCCCTGAAGGACTGTAAGATGGAGGGTAAATTGTGGAAGGAAGGAAGATTCCTGCTACGCACTGTAATCTTTCCAGGGCCATGTCTGGCTTTGATCAAGTGTCTTCCTGCTCAACTAGAAAAGAGATATGCTGGATTGGGCGGAGGGGGAGAACATGTCAATAACAAATAGACCATGCTAGGGTACTAGTATTTGGCTGGCTCTTTAAAAGATCTATGTTCTTTCATGAAAGTTATTCCAAAAGCATTTCCAGATTTAAAAAAAAAACAACCTTCAAATCCTACAATACACTGGAAGAGATTCTCTTCACAGTGACCCTTTCCTATGCTCTGCAAGGATCTGGCATAGCGTTAAGAGGTACTCTTCCTGGTTTTACCTTTGATAGCCTCTTTCACAGCGGAGTCCACAGGAATGATATTCTTCTCCACCAGCTCCAAGGGACCTGGTCTAAGAGCAATCTTTTCATTCAGATTGTCTGCAAGACGGGCTCTTTTCAGTTTCATCTGAGTAGCTTGAATGGATTCTTCTGCAGCTGAATCTGTACAGCCAACATTGAACATATCAATCCTTGCACAAAATGACCTAGCTGTGCCTGAATGTAAAATCAGTGGCCTGAGGGCACTAGAGACAACACTGTAATGCAGAGATGGATGGTATATCTCCTTGTGCCACGTCATTAAAAGTGCATATGTCAATGTAACCAAGGGTTATGCTGGTGTTTATTACCAACATGATCTTGCCCAGAGTGCAAGAAAACACTACCTAAATAAAGGAGATATGTTTTTTTCCAGCTCTCCTAAAGCAGTGATTAAAGAGAACAGGGGATTGCTAGGAATTTGATCAACCAACAACTAGAGTGCAACTGGCGGAAAACTCGACTCGTATCTGACAGGACTCCTCATAGGAACTTTTGTTGGTCCTATTGAGAGGCAATACATGCAGCACAGAGATCCTCCTCCTCTGCACATATTGCATCTGCAGAGTCCCATTCAGCATAGTTGTTTAGGGTGGTAAGGGAGATGATGCAGGTTATACCTGCGCAGAACCCATTGCTTAACCCAAAAATGGCCTGCTGTGACGCGTTTAACCACTTCTTTGCAGATAAAATCTCTTGGATAAGAGCCAGCTTAGATGCCAGTATTTTGACAGAAACAATTGACGAGGTGTCCAGCAACTCCGTTGATGTAAGTTTACTGGATCAATTTCAATCCGTGAGTACCGAGGATGTGAACAAGCTACTTGGTAGAGTGAGGAAGACAATTTGCCCTCTCAATCCTTGCCCTTCATGGCTGGCCATCCGGGAGGGGTGTCTTGATGGTGTTCCTTAAGGACTTCATCAATGCATCCCTCAGGGAAGGGTGTGTTCCATCCTGTTTAAAGGAAGCGACGGTTAGGCCACTCCTGAAAAAACCTTCCCTGGACCCCCTGGACATGAACAACTATAGGCCTGTTTCTATGTTACCATTCTTGAGCAAAGTGATCGAGAGGGTGGTTCCTCTTCAACTCCAAGTGGTCTTGGATGAAACCGATTATCTAGACCCATTTCAAACTGGCTTTAAGATGGGATTTGGAGTTGAGACTGCCATGGTTGCCTTGACCGACGACCCGCATCTAAGCATCGACAGGGATAGTGTGACCCTGTTGGCACTTCTAGACCTCTCAGCGGCTTTCGATACGATAGATCATAGTATCCTCTTGGATCGCTTGAATGGGTTAGGAATCGGAGGTACTGCACTCCGGTGGTTCCAGTCCTTCCTCTCGGGCAGGTCCCAGAGGGTGCTGTTCAAGGACAGCTGTTTCAGTAGAAAGGAGCTTACTTGTGGCATTCCACAAGGCGCCATCCTGTCCCCGATGCTGTTTAACATCTATATGAAGCCGCTGGGTGAGATTATTGGGAGTTATGGGGCTGGGTGTTATCAGTACGCTGATGACACCCAAATCTATTTTTCCTTGTCTCAATCATCAGCCTCAAATTCCGATGGCGCCTCTCCTCTTAATGACTGTCTTAAAGCAGTAATGGGCTGTATGAGGAAAAACATATTGAGATTAAATCCGGACAAAACGGAGGTGCTCACAGTAGTGGTCCCAAAACCAGGATGTGGTTTGCAACCTCCAGTCCTGGACGGGGTCACACTCTCCATTAAGGACTGTGTTCGAAGTCTGGGGGTGCTCCTTGATTTATCGCTTCAGGTGACTAGTCAGGTGAATGCGATGGTCAGGAGTGCCTGTTATCAGCTTCGGCTGATACGCCAGCTGCGCCCTTTCCTGGAAGTAAGGGACCTCGAGACTGTGGTGCATGCACTGGTAACCTCTCGTCTAGATTTCTGCAATGCGCTCTACATGGGGTTACCCTTGTGCTTGGTCCGGAAACTTCAGTTGGTACAAAATATGGCAGCCAGAGTGGTCTCGGGAACATCTCGGAGAGACCATATAACTCCAGTATTAAAATCTCTCCACTGGCTGCCTGTCAGTTTCTGGGCCCAGGATAAGGTGTTGGTTATTACCTTTAAAGCCCTAAATGGCTTGGGTCCAACTTATCTTTGGAACTGCCTCCTACCATACAATCCTCCCCACGCACTCCGGTCCTCTGGGAGGAATTTGCTTCAGCCACAAAAATCTAGGCTGTCTGCAACCTCCCAGAGGGCCTTTTCAGTAATCGCCCCCAATTTATGGAATGGCCTGCCAAATGAGATCCATCAGATGACGAACTTGAGTAGCTTTAAAAAAGCACTAGAGATGGATCTCTTTCGGCAGGCCTTTCCTGATTAGATCCTGGCCTCAGGAGATGCATCTCCTGGCCTCTTTTAGTCTTGCTGGCTGTTGATTTTTGTATTTGTTTATTTATGTGATTTTAGTTTAGGTGGATTTTAATTTGATACTAGTTTAATATCTTTTTATGGGGGATGGTGGGGGTGGGTGGGGCTTAGGGATTTTAGTCAGTATTGTTGTATTTTAATTGTTGTAAGCCTCCCCGATTGTTTTTCACAGAGGGGCGGGGTAAAAATTAATTTTATTCTTCTTATTATTAACCAACTGCTTGCTTCAGTATTGATTTGGATACTGTATTAAACACTGTGAGAAATATTTTCCATAGCTGCATTGCCAAAGATGCAAGAAGCTTCCATATTAACATCAAGAGGGAGTAGTAGGGCTCAGACTACATAGGAAATCATGGTGCTGAGGACTCTGTTACACACAAGAGAATAGCTCCTTCAGTCTCACCCTTTAAAATGTGCATATCAACCAGTTCGGAGTGCTCAGGTCTGTTCCGGATCTTGTGCTTTAAAAAATCTTCAGCCTATAGAATATAGCAACAAAGATCATTACCTTACCAGCTTGTTTGAGCATCAGGGGAAATGTTTCTTTGAGAGGATGCAGTGGGACCTGGGCCAACCACACTAATTTATTTATTCTTCTCTGCCTGAAAAATATATACAGTTTTTAATCTGGATATTTAATATTTGTTGGTTAGAATTTGACTATTGAAAAGGCTACTTTTATGTAAAACAGGGTTGTTGTTTTTCCCCAAGTGTCTTAGAATGTAAATTACTTATAATTGATATGAGGGGAAAACCTGACACTAAACACTGGCATAGGACATGCACTAAACCCAGTACGAGTCAGATTTCAATTATAATACTAACGGACAACCCTATGTACAAAGCTATATACACTAGAATGAATCTAACTGCAGCCCTTGTGCTGCCTTTTCATATAAACAGTTGTATTTGTTTAAAGACACAGTAATTACATTGATGTACATCTTACGTGTGAACAAACATGGTCAAACAAGCTTCCCATCAGGCCTATTAAACTAAACCAGCTAAGAGATATTCTGAGATTGCCACCATCCCCCTCCCGCCGCCATTCTTTCAATAAAGGCTTAGAATACAGTTTTGGTTCTACTTCTGCTCTCTGAACGAATCCAGTTTAAGGCTTTTGACTCATATAATCCTTTTTTCTTCCAGGCAACCAGCCAGTGGAAGCCTTTGAAGAGAGACAGTGAGATATTAACCTATGCCTGAACATTGAAATATACAGCACTTCAAAGTTACTTCAGACTGCTTGAAGTCTCCTAAGCACATTAATTTTTCACAGGGAGCTATTGATCCTTCTTTATGTTAGTCATGATTTTTTGCAGGACATTCATGTAGAGTAATGTAATATAGGCATCCTCTGATATCTGGGTAGGTGTCTTATCAATACCCACATATAAACCTCTGCCACAGATTAAATCATCACCAGTTTCTATTATTCTATAAACAGAGGGTAAATGGCAATGGGACATAAAGTGAACTATACAGTATGTCCTTATTAACTGGGACCAGATAGCAAAATGACAACTTCAGTTTCTGATCAACTCAAGCCAACCAATATTTCAAGTTTACAAAGTTGTCATGTACAACTGGAAAGTACAGAGTGAGAAGTGGGGGACCTCCAGATGTTGTTGGATTGGAGTACCAACTATCCCTCACCACAAGGCCTACCTCTGATTTACAGTGGGCGGTAAAAGCTCATAGATCTTCCAGCTACATTGTGTTTTTCTAGCTACACTGCCACAGCCTTTAACTAGTGAAACCAGGTAGTCCAGAACCACAAATGTGCAATGAATGATACTTCTGCTTCATAGAACAGAACTCCTGTTGGCTGCGTGACTCACCTGGAAAAGGATGCTTTAAACAGACATAGGCTGGCATCCTGTTCGTTAATCCCAACCAGAGTTAGATCCATTGACTCAACTGTTAAATGATGAGCCAACACTTTAGAAAATCTAATTGATTCAGTGAATCTACTTTAGTCAGGACTAACAACAGGATGTAGACCTGAGGCTGCCAATTTGACCCATTATATCTGCAGTGACAAGAGACTCTCTGCCTACTTTGAGCAGAACAAGAATTCAAAGACAAAGCCGTGTTAGTCTGGAACATCAGTAAGCAAGGGGTTCTTGTAGCACCTTTGAGACTGAGAAAAAAAAATGTAGCATAAGCTTTTGTGGACCTGGTCTTGAATCTGAGGAAGTAGACCAAGTCTATGAAAGCTTGTGCTACAATTTCTGTCTCTCAGTTAGTCTCAAAGGTGCTACATGAACAAGAATGTTTTCTATCATGGGCATGGTAGAAAATCTTGGGTTAAAAGTAAATCGACTTCCCTATCATGGTTCTCTGGGGTACAACTTCTTTTCCTGGAAGGTGATGGAAATTCTACCAGCTTAGACTGGGAGAACAAACTGAGCTACAAGTAAGCACTGGACGGACCTTTATTTATCTATACTAGATGGTTAGATTTTTTCTCAATATGCCCTGGAGTTTCAAGGTATAGATGCTGCATTGCCATGGGGTTCCTTGTGCTATACGGGATGTTTGCTATAGGCAGAACTAAGAAAGACAAGATAATTAGACAGTTGGTCTCCACAGCAATCCTGGTGCCAAGCAAAGGAGCAGCAGCTCAAGAAGGCAACATTTTGCTCACTAAGGACCTCAGTGAAGTTCACAGCACAATGTGTAGCAAGGAAATCCTGGGAATGTATTATAGTTCTTCTAAATGAGGCCTAATCATCAGCTCTTCCAGCTCTTAAAATTAACTATACCATTAGCTTTGATTAACGATGACTGAACTCAGCTTGATAACTGGTGCCAGCAATAGACAGAGCACTAGTCAGTTTGCAGCATCTCAAGTAGAAAATAGCAATATGCTTAGGTGTAAGGTTTCATTCTGGGCCTTCTTTCATAGTTTGCAGACTCCAGTGCATTCTGTTTCTCATGGGATAAATGCCAGTTTCTTGCTTTAACACCCCAGGAAGGTATATTACATTGTTCTCTTCCATGTGACTTGTATAAATGTGGTACCCACAGACAAATCAATTGATTATAATAGTATCTTCAATCATATTTTCACATGAGGGCCAGAATTCTACATGTGCTACTTAGTTAAGTAACTACCTTAGCTGTGTAGATAAGTAGTGTCTCCCAGCCCAGCCCCAATGCTGACTTACTGGGCAGCAGTTGCTGAGAGCAATAGGGGTCTGTTTCCCGTTGATCAGGATGCAGCAGACCGAGGTTTCCAGGCCTCTCCCATGAGCAATCTCCAGTTTGAAGAAGATTTGTGCCAGGCCTCCTGCTTCTGACTGTTGCAGCGGGGGGGGGGAGTAGAAACATCAGTCTGCTGTGTCCCAATTGACAGGAGAACAGACTCACTGCTGCCCAGTAAGTCAGAACTGGGGGACTTTTACAATCCTTACATATTCCATACACTATTGTGGTGCCATTCTTTCCACCCACTCAGATGCCTACCCAGGGTTACCTTGGCTCTCTCCAAGCTCTTCTTTTGTTCATGAAAGGAAGAGGAGTTTTTCAGTGCTGTAAGCAGAAACAGACAGAAGCCCAATGAACATAGCACAAAACAGGCACATGGTCATCATTGTCATCATCATCATCATCATCATCATCTCATGATAACAAGTTTCTACAAAAAAGCGATAGATAATCAGCCAATTTCTTTATTATAAATGAGAAAAACCCACAGAAATTACCAGTCTCTGTCACAGGCCAGGTTGTGGCAGGACAAGTGAGGGATGAGAGCACAGAACAAAGATATAGATGACAACCTAAGCAGACGGAAATTAGAAGTCATGTGGAGATAGCTTAGAAATTATGGCTGACTTAGAAAGAAGGGCGTGGGCTAGCTCAGAAGCACAGCCTGTCCAGTATCTGAACACATTCTGTGAGAAGCTCAAGAGCTGACATGGGTGCATCTGCTGGCTTTGCATTTTTATCCTTAAGACGTTTACTCAGGAGCAGGTGGTGGTATTATTATTATTATTATTATTATCTTCTTTTATTTCTATAGTGCCATCAATGTACATGGCGCTTTACAAGAAAAAGAACAACAAAACAGTTCCCTGCCCTCAAGCTTACAATCTAATGTAAGTGGAATGTACTTCCATTCAGGCCCCTTTCACACTGCACAATTATAGCAGTTTGATATAGTGTTAACGATCATGGATGCATCCTATAAAATCCTGGGATTTGCATTTTAGTGAGGGTTTTAGAATTCTCTGGTATTCTCCTCCTAAACTATACTATTAGAGCATTCTGGCTGAGAACCATAAATACCTAACAAAACCCCAAACCCAGGATTCCATAGGCTGCAGCTATAGCACTGGTATCAAAGTGCTATAAACGTGTAGTGTGAAAGATACCTTAGAGTGACTAATTATGACCTAGTTGTGACAATAATTACCAGTGAGGTTCATCTATGAACAGAGCACAGCTTGCAAAAGTTATTTTTGTGGATCACAATTCCCAGAATCCCTCAGCCAGAACGGCCAGTATTCCTGCTGGCTGAGGGACTCTGAGAGCTATAGTCCAATAAAGTAAGAATGCCAAACTCTGGTCCAAAGAATACACTAACAAAATTTCATACTGAGTCATATTTTTGCCACATTAATGTTACCACATTCAGAATCAACAAGAAGGACAAACCACGAAGTTCTTTCTTTATTCTCCCAAAGCTTCCCTGTATGTTTTCTGCAAGCAGGGAGCCCTTTCCCATCTGCTCCATCCATAGACATACTTCCTCTTTCTCAGTATAAGACAGTTTCTAGAAATTCTCTATTCAATTTTAGTATCCTTTAACAGTGCTTATTCTCTGAACCATTCCAGGGTATTATGCAGGGCAGTGAGAAACCATGTAAGTAAATAAGCATATACTGTAACAAAATGCCCATCATTTTGATAGGTGGTGTCTGGATGAAGAGATAGGCCTGTATGTTTTTAAGGGCTCATGGGATATGCAGTGCATCTCTATGCTTTGTGAACAGCAGCACACTACATGTGTCTGTGGCAACCCTGTAAGAGAGGACCAAGCTACCCACTCTCAGCCTCAGAAAACAGGTTTTGCCCTCATGGTTAAAAGCAACATTTTATTTGTCCCTAGAGCAATTGACAGCAGCCTTTTAGTTATATGAGAGGGAGTAAAGACATAGGCAGGGACCCCACTGGAGTGTGGGCTAAACCTGTTACCTGATGCACATGCCACTGACAGCCTAACTTCCTCCCATCTGCATAGCTACAGTATGAAATCATATTCTTGATCATTATAGGAAGTAAGAGAATCTTGAGACACCACTGAGTGGAATGAGAGAGAGAGAGAGAGAGAGAGAGAGATATGAAAACATGTTCCCTTCCTCTTTATTTAAAACTCTTTCTTTAGGGGAAATCAGATAGAGTATAATTTCCATTGGGTAGCATAGGCCTAAATACCTCAGAAGGTCTATATATTGGAAGTTAAGTAGGGCACGCCCTGGTTAGTACTTGTATGGAAGACCACCAATGAATACCAGGTGCTCTACACTATATTTCAGAGGAAGGAATTGGCAAAACCATTTCTGAGTAGTCCTTGCCTTAAAAAACACTATAAAATTCATGGGGTTGCCAAAAGTTGACAGATGACTTGAAGGAACACACACACAAATAAAATCCTAAACTTCCATAAGTATATCCAGACTAGAAAACATAGGAACCCCGATGAACAGGTTCATATCTACTTCCTGCTATATTCTGTTTTAGGACTGGTTATTTTCTCAAAGGAAACTCCACTATAAACCTCTTAGTGCTCTTAACATATATAGAGTCACCAGGTCCAACCTTGCTTAGCTTCCAAGGTCAGACAAGATCAGGTGCATATATGATGTAGGCACTGTTTCTCAACAAGAAAGAAGCTATCTGCATGTTCTCACAGGCATGGGGAAGATGTCTTCTCACAAACCACTTGACGTAGTTGGGTCTCTCTTTCTGGGCCATTTCTGAATCTTGCTATTCATTCTATGCTTCATGAATTAGGGACATGACAGCAAAGCGGTGCAAAAGCTCTGAGAATTTTATCTCTCAGCTGAAGTGTAGCCTAGTTATTTATACAATGAAAGTTGTCCAGAATCCAAAAATAAAGATCATAGACTTTTTGTAAGCGTCAAATTGTTTTTGTTAGTGTTCCATACACAAAATGTGACTAGGAGCACAGTCAAACTTCAGATCTACAAAATCAAAGGTTGAGAGAGTCATATTTAGAGGTATCATATCTGTAAGTTTTTACATTTTCCCCGAGCAGAACATAATAAAGACAAAACAACAAAAAGTGCTTTTAACTAATGACTACTCCAGTTCCTTCATGCCGATTGTTACCTCCCTTCACTAAATAGATTTGTTGTCGGAGTTATGAGTCATTTTGCATTGACGCAATTGGATGAACTAATTTATTATTTGCCTCCTGCAGTTAACTGGATCCTGAAACAGGATAGATACTTGATTTTTAGTAGATGGTACAAATCCTGCACAGCAACTTAGAAAGATGTTAAAAGGCCAAAAAGAGAAGAGTGAGGGAAGATAGCATTTAGGGTAGGATCTAAGGTAGTAAGAGATGGGAAAAGTCAACTAGGGAGAAGCCTGATGGGGTGTAAAATACATTTGGGTAAATGTCACAGATCACAAACACTCCTTTTTGCCTTGAGATATTGCAAAAGCAATCCATAGAAGCTATGCATCAGCACAAAGGCTTGGTGCACAGCCACTGGGATAGAGAGATATGTGTTGAAAGAACCGCAGATAGAAACGAGCAAGGCAGAGAAGAAAATCAAAATCAACACTCTATAAACAGTCCAGTTCATACAAATTACAGAAACCTAAAGTTATGTGTATTCCATGCCATGGAATGATGAACATAAGGATTTCTAGGGGCTGCTCCACGTGAAACCAAAAACAATCACATCACCTAATATACCCTCATTTGAATATTTATGGATCTCTCCCATTTCAGTTCAGAACTGACACTATGCAGATGCTGAGGCTTCAACTTCAAGTCAGTTGTAATATCTTTTGTAATATCTTGCTTAATGAAGAGATCTTGAGATCTCAAAAGCTTGCACACACCTTGTGCCCTTTTAGTTGGCCCAGTAAGGGTATTATGCTGAAAGAGATTTAGGATTTTTTCATATGGCCAACACAGCTAGCATGTTCTTTGACAAGAAAAAATACGTGGAAGGAAAGAAGGAGATAGCACAAGATTGCCTGATGTAATATCCCTCTTGGCATGGGGCTGAATGTGCCAGCTCTTCTTTGGTGCAAGCAGTGGCAGCAATGGAAGTTTAAATTGGGAATTACAATGCAAGGCTGAATGGGAGAAACACATATATACCAGAGGCCTAACACTGAGCGTTCAGGTATCAATACTTCATTGATTCACAGTTCTCAAGTGTTATTGTTTAGTTGTTGTTTTGTGAGGAAAATTAATTACTGTTGCAAAGAAAACATGCATTTTTTTTATTGCATGCCCTATAAATTCTACTGCTCTTGTTTACAAACAAACACATTTCATTATTTTCACAGAGAAAAGTAGTCAGAAAACTAGTCATTCTTTACTACAATTTCAAAAGGCACATATATCTATTTATAGTTTGAAACCATTTTGTTCTTAAAAGACTGACATGAAGAGGTGGGTTTCCCACAGTTTTGCCATAGTGGCAGAGAAGCTTAGCAGCCTTATGGCTTGCCAACGGACAAATTAATCTTTCTGCTTGTGTACTAAATGGTGAGAAGTAATTAGGAACACTTATGCCTATCAGCCAATTTTTTAAATATCATAGTTAATTATTCATATGACTTTTAGTTAATTTATTGATTAAATCTGCTCACATTAGTACACCAGGGGGAAAAGCCAATAGTTCTAAATAGGTTCTGGTGTTCTCAACAATGCCCACAAATGTCATAGCAAGCATCATCCTACAAGATCCATCCTCTCTTCTTTGTCATAGCAAATGGAATGACTCTTTAAAACTGCTGCTTGACATTTGCAGCATTTACAAATAATTCTGAGACCATAACTATACATCTGTATCTGTATTTACATCTGCCTCTAACTGGTCAATTGGGCAGGGAAGTTCCAGTTGACCCAAAAGATTTAAACCAATTAATACAATCAATTAATAGTGCAACTCAAGTAATACTGTCACTGCACACCACTAACTCATTGGCTGGGATCCTTTTGGTACACTATGCCAGTATAACTATGCTGGTGCTATGTGGAGGAGGTAGCAGGAAGAAAAAGGCCATGGGTACAATGCCCACAAAGGAAGCGAGGCATTGCAGAAACAGGCTGCTTGGAGCTAGCACATTAGCATCTGCTTTCCCTTGCCTGCCCTGTGCAATACAACTGCAAACAGAGCAGATTCCTTGGCGCTTTCTTATATGCTTTGAAAAATCTAAATAAGGAAGTGTCATTGCTATTATTTTAATCGTGATGGACCCCTAGAAAGAACTGTGTTTGGGACTCTGGGAGATGAAGATCCTTTGCTCAGGTCTTGAGAGTTGGTACAGACCCATTTGCATCTGGGGCTTAAAACAAACGCTGTTATTCTTGTTTCCACAGACCTTGTCATTTTCTCTCCCTACCCTCTCTTTGAGAAATAAAATGCCTTTTAGGGGGTAAACCAAATACTTTTATGGGGTGTCAGATCATCTCCTGACAGTTGGCAAACACCAATGGCACCTCATTTTTGCAGAACATGACAGTTCATTCTGATAATGGGATAGGAAGAAAACTGCCAAGAACTTTGGGCAATGCATTGAATAAACAGTCTGTGTGGATCCACTCTGCAATGCTACACATGCTGTACCTGTACCACATACACTGAAATGCCCTCTGAAAATGCCAAACCACTGCATGCACCCTTGTCTGGAAGTGACAGACATTCCATGCCAACCATGTAGATCTTTTTTTTTTTTTTTTTTTGCAGGAGGTGGGCTTAAGAGGGAAGCAACAGCAGAGGCTAACAAAAACATGCGGCACCCAAAGGCTTAGGCAGTCACTGTGTGTGGCTCAAGGATCAGTGTGCATCAGCAGATAGAGTGCTTGGGCTGGGAGACCTGGATTCAGATACTAGTTTGACCATGGACTCACTGGGTGGCCTTGGGCAAGGTGTTATCTCTTTCAGTCTCAGTTTCCCCATCTGCAAAACATTGGAATAATAATGACCTACCTCATAGGGGTTTTGCAAGGCATCCTATGCACCTCACAACTTGGTTATGCAAAGGATACATTATACTCTACCCCAATCTCTCAAGGCTCTTCTGAGGAGTCTGTTAGCTCAAGAGAATTCCTAGATTGTGTGTGTATGTGTGCACGTGTGCGAGCAAATCTACTAGACTTGACACAAGCTGAGTAAGTTGAGGACAAAAATCCCATGCACTCTTTAGTGCTGGGCTAGGTGCTTCACTTAATCAACTGTCTATTTTCATACTACAAAGAGCCAATAAACACTGCTGCATTACAGTCCTCTCAGGACAAGGATTGTGAAAGAAGAGTGATCTCTGACACAATTTTTTCTCCCTGGCAGAAGAGCTGATTCCTGTGAAGAGACAACATAGGCCTAGAACTGTGTTTGTCAAAGTGATGCACCTGCAGAGGCCTGCCTTGTCCTTTAGAAATCACCACTAAGAGTGCAATGTTTTTATCAGTGGTGGGTGGCAGGGTCCTCCGATGAGGTTGCATGGGCCTGTTGATGCAGGAAAGATAAGGTGAGAAAGCAAAATACTCACGTGGCATGATTCCCTGGTTGGCGAGCTGCTCTCTGCTCCTTCGCTGCTGCAGCCGCAACTGTAAAACTGGGAGAGAGTGCATCTTTCAGGAAGGGAACTCTTAACTTTTGCCACAAATAACTCCGAGCCTCTGTTGCTACAAAGGAAGGTTTTCAGAGCTCTATCACATGCAGAAAGGAATCACCCTCGTATAACAGCAGTGTGGATCTTCCTTATTACTGGAATGCAGTTTTCTTATTCTCTGACTAAAACTAAGCCAATTAACCTGAAGTTTGGTCAAATGACTATTTCCCGTTCCCCTTCCCCCCCCTCTCTCTCACACACAGAAAGAGAGATACACCGTAAAACTTTACATAACAGGGAGACACAATGGATTAATCTACTGCTAATTTTGTAAAGCTGCAGAAAAGTTACAAAAATATGCTGAGTTATTTTAACTATATTGCTTATTAACATTTATAGTTAATGTTTCTGTTTCATTTGCCACAGCCAACTTTGAGGGGTGAGGGTTACCCATGGTATTCAGGGGTAGAGACCTCCCCACCCATTTTTTAGTAATAGTTTCTGTTCTAGAGCTCACAGAGAACAGTTCAAAAGGGAGTTACAAAATAATAATAATAATAATCCTGTTTCAGGTCTAGAAAACATGGTTTCTACAGATACATGCCATTCTATTACCTTTAACAAGAACTGGAAGATGAAGAAAAGGAATAAGATAACCTTGAATGGTATACATATTAGCATCAAGAGACAGACAAAATGCAATTGTGATGTATCTGTTTCATCTGTCAGACCAAGCCAGAATGCAGTGCGCTGGAGTGAAATGCTAGAGAGATCAAATTAAGCCTAGGAATAATAAAGGAATATGTTTTAATGTTCAATCTTATGCATATCTAATCAGAGGTAAGTTACACTGACTTAAATGAGTCTTCCTCACAGATAAGACTATGTAGGACTATAACCTTAAAGAGTGAAACAAACTATTGACTGGATCATCCCGTTTAAGGATGAAACAGATTCTCTTAAACTTGGGCTCTTTCAGTGAAAAAGTGGTTGTGGCTCAAAATGAAAGGTTGCCCTGGAACTTTCATACACAGGAGGCTCAACTCTACCTCTAAACAATTTAACCTTGAAACCTCAGTCCATTCTGTTCCCTCTTTGGCCTGTTCAGCCCCTGTGAGAAGGATAAATGCAAAGCACTGAGTGTCCCTCTCTTTTCTCGCCTCCTCTCACAATGGCTAAACACTTAAATTTGGCACACCATAAGCTTGCCTGGAAGGTCAGAAGGAGAACATTTTCACCTCTACTACCAAATCTTGCTTTATTTGTACTGAGGCTTATTTTCTCATGACCAAAATTCTCCAGCCTAAGAGCTGAACATGCGTGGCTAACTTTACTGTTATGGCTGCCATTAGAAAGGATTTAAATTGGCTACCATATAATGACCTCAGTTTGTAAACATGCCCTTAACTGGGGATGAGGACAGAGCTCTTCATTAATGTCCATGGGATCTCCCTACAATAGGTTTCTAAATGCCATTTGTTCACAAAATATATGAACACTTATTCTATTGTGCAGCACTAATTTTTAATACCGATGTCCCTTCACATTCGCTGGGGTTTGGTTCCAGGACCCCCCGTGAACACCCAAATCCCTGAATACTCAAGTCCTATTATATGCAATGGCATAGCAAAATGGTGTCCCTTATATAAAATGGCAAAATCAAGGTTTGCTTTTTGGATTATTATTTTTTAAAGAATAATTTCAAGCTGTGAATACTTAAATCCGTGAATGCCAAGTCTGTGAATGTGGAGAGACAACAGTATTCTAATCTGCTGCACTTATTTAGGTCCATAATGCATAACTGATCAGAAAAACCAAAAAGAAAAAAAATAAGCTAAATGGATCAAGAATTATCATGGCAGCAAATCCATCCAGGCCGGTGAAGAATGTGGAGCTCTGCCCTTTTCAACAGAACCAGGTCTTGTTTGGAAGAACGAAGGGGGAAAAAATCCTTCCATTTCCACAAACCATCTCTAAGAAGTGAGCCCTGGAGACAAATGACTTCCTTGGTGCACCAACACCCTCTTGAAAACCTCTCATGATTTGTTTATGCCTGTGCAGGCTTAGCGCTGTAGAGGGATTAAAGCATCTGTTTGCGTGCTGCTTTAATCAGAACTAGTGAAGGAACTTGTTGCACATTTAAGTGATGTCACTTCATAGGAGGAAAGAGAGCAAGAGAGAGCTAGGGGAGACAGCTGTTGTCAAAGGGCCTGGGCTTTTTGGAAAATGTAGACTGTTTCATGTAGTCTCAGGAACCAGATGT
Organism: Gambelia wislizenii; assembly: GCA_030847615.1. NCBI lineage: Eukaryota > Metazoa > Chordata > Lepidosauria > Squamata > Crotaphytidae > Gambelia > Gambelia wislizenii. The sequence continues at coordinate 189,158,747 of JAUMIR010000002.1, read as the reverse complement.
GAAGCTCCCACACCACTAAAAAAATCACTGCACGTAAGTCAAAAACCTTCCCTTTCACTGCAGTAGTCCCTCTCATGGAAGAAGTTTTAGGTGAGTTGCTGCTGTCATGCAATTCAGTTACCTTGTTGAATTTCAATAGAATGGTGAATCTGAACCTTGGTGCTCTGAACCTTGAGCTCATGCACTTGCTAGACAGTCCCAGCAACTTATGTGGAATTTACTCACATGTGACAAACCAGGGAATGGAAATCTAGATTTTTATCTAAAATTTAGAAAGTATTTCTATTCATAAATGTGTTAACCACAAGGGATACTATTCATTTTTTAAAATGAATGTCAATATGACTTAATTAGAAATTTGGTACGGTTGGGTTGTGGGGGGGGTCTTTTTGGTGGAAGGGGTTATTTAATTTGTAAATATTCCCTTTACTCTTTTTTTCTAAAGAACAGCAGAAGCAGAAGAGCTGACAAACAAGATCAGGAGGGATGTATAGGAATAAATGGGCAGCAATGAATTGATTTCTTCCTCCCACTCTGTCAAATTTTCAACTAGCTGACATGACATCAACCACTGCAACTAGTACTTTTATATACCAAAAATCAGCATGAAAAAAATGATCAAGCACAGGTCCACTATGAAACCACTTTTGTCTTGTATACAAAAATATGATTGATAGGTAAGAAATAAATACTTCATTTTGTAATACAAGCAACCAGAAATGTCAGATAGAAACAGTGAATGACTTCTCTGAACACCTTGAAATAGTTCTTTATATCAATCTCCAATCAGATTGCTATCTTGCTACTGAATATAAGTGCTGTAAAGATGTCTATGTGAAAATATTTTTAACTTTATTCGGTCTCTTTTTCTTGATGAATGTGTTAAATAAAATCTTGAACCAGTTGATGGCACATGGAATAATTTTTTAATAGCTTCTTGTATGAAAAATTGCAGGCTGGAATAGTAATGGGGATGGTTCATCAGTCTGTCCCAGCTTAGCAACCCGTAAGTTCATCATAGAAGTTAGCCTGACCCTATAAATTTACTAAGGCACAGTGCCAAGATATTAGGTAGGGTAGCAGAGCTGGCCAAAGACATTTTGCTGCCTGCCTTTTAAGATAAGATGGCACACCCTCCCATCCATATACACAAACCACCATATACACAGACTGACATTTGAATTTTACTTAAATACTGACAGGGGGATAGCATCATCCATCATACCAGAGGGCGGCAGGCTAGCAGGGGGCAGGGGCACCTGGGAAATACAGAGTTGCTGCTCCTACCCATCCCCAACACCTGCTCTCTTAGGTAGACAACTCACTCTGTCTAGTGGTACAGCCAGACCCGTTGGGCAGGGAATAAAATTAGGGTCACTCTCACACAAAATTTATTTTTAACAAAGAAACTTCAATACCGCTGGTCAAGGTCATCTGATGTTTAATCCTTAATTTTTAAATCCTTATTCACAAATGAAGTATCAGTTAACCCTGTTTATTCAGATAATAGCATTCCTCTGAGACTTTTCAGTCCTCCTAGATCAGAGCAGTGGAATTAGTATGGTCTGAGAAATTAGCAAAGAATGCAGACAAGCTACGCAAATACTTGTGAATATTGCAGCTCAGTACAGACAAACCCAAAGTCTCTGGAAACCATAAAAATACATCTTTGAAGTATAAAGGATTCTACCTTGGAATTAAGACATTGTGTTGGGCCTAATAATTTTCTGGTTCATTGCAGACCAATAATTCTATGATATAAATTTCACAAAAATATACTTATTGGCCCCAAATCTGACATTTATCAGATCCATTCAGAAGGCTATGTTATTAGATCAGCTATGTAATAATCATATTATCACAATTATAAGAGGTTATCTCTTAATTGGTCAGGTGGAAGGTAATATGCATAAACAAATGGAGAAAGTTTCTTGTGGTGGGACAATGATTATACCTGTTTCTTCTCTATGTTACCCCCTACGCCTAGGTGCTTATAAGTTCATTGTCCTTTCTGTTGTACATCTGGAACAGCCCTGAAAATACCACAAGCTCTAATGAACAGGGACAAGGTAAGAGCAGGGATCAAAACCAGGGAAGATTTCAGCCTATTTTGAGGAACCAACCAGTACTTTTGAAATATACATTTTTTTAAAGGTAGCAATTCAGTTTGTAAATAAAACAACACTAATTTCAAAAGACATCCGGTACTAGGAACTCAAAATTAATAATCAAAACAAAAAAGTCTATTCTAACTTTATACTTTGCCCAGTAATATGATAGTAAGACTGTATATTCCAATTAGTCATTAATACTTCCCCTCTGCAAAATTAGATCAATATTTTACTCCAACTACCATGTCCTATAACGAAACATTTTTCCTCTCACGTCTATGTTTTTTTTTTAATTGCCTGGACAAAAAGGCCACACACATATTAGGCAATGTTCTATTCTGAAGAAGTGGATTTAGAAATCCACTGAAGAAGTGGATTTAGTAAAGAAATAGTCTAAATGCTTCTCACAAGCATTTAGACTATTTCTTTACTGTTGGAACCTGTATTTAGCATCTCCAGTTCTCGCACTGTGTCTATCCCTTCTCAGTCTCTCATCCTGATTAACCCAAGCTCTCAAAAGTGATTCAGGCTAAGGCAGGGAGTGTAGAGATAAGCTTTCTAGTCATTGTCGAGAGAAAGGTGGTGTATTCATAAACTAATATATATATATATATATATATATATATATATATATATATAAAATTACACAACTGTTGCACCTGAAGATGTGAATGAGACCAGCTCTGTCATAGGCAGATACCAAGACTTCACCATTAAATAGGCATATGAATTAGTGAGTTAGGTCTTGGCTCCTGCACTATTTGGGATGTAGCAGCTCTCCGTGAAAAGAAAGACACCAGGCACCAGTATCCTTTGCAACAAGTGGCTAAAGCAAACTCTGCAGTCACATGGGGCTGTCTCCTTTAGGTACAAAATACAGCCAGCCAGTGCTGGATGCCTTCTGTGCATTGTCTCAAGAAGGATTTTAGTGAGAGGTTTTTGTACCAACCACAGTCCAATCCAAACAAAGCATGCCTTCCCAAATCCCATGCCTTCCACATTCAACACCATGTTGTCTCAGTGCCACTGATCCAAAACATATTCCCTTTATTGCAGAATAAGGTTGCTCAGAAAGTCAGAAGTCTCTGTTGATCTACAAAACAAAATATGGAACCACCCATACAACCAACCAACCAGTCAGTAGAATATTTAAGTTGATCCAGTCCATACTAACAAGCCTCTGGAGCCACTTCAACTGAGCATGGATAGGCCAATAGGCCAGCAATGTCATTGTTCCCCATGTTAGTCAATCAGAATGCAGCAACTTACCCAAGCTGTACTTTCACTGGTGGCCAACAGAGGAGAAATGATTTCTTAACGAGTTTTCTGAAATGCATCTTCCAATTACAGCACTCCAGTGAAATCTGAATTTTGTATTTCTTGGAGCAACAACTCTACGGATAGTCCCCCCCCTCCACCCTGCACTTCTCTGGGAACAAATGCTCATGCTTTGTCCCATTTGATTTAATGCAATTCCATTGATACTTGGAGCCTGGCAGGCAAGCAGGCAGGCAAAAAGAATCATTGTTTCTATGGAATTTGTCAGGATGACCTCAGGTTTGTCTATTTATCTGTGGCAAAATAGACAAAATAAACATGCACACAAATCCTCAGTCTTTTGACTCAAACAAAGTGGGAGAGGAGAAAACCTCTGTGCCTGCAACATTGCTGAGGATTTCAGACATGTCAGATTTATACCCCACTCAGAGCTATAGCTTGTTCTGCCTTAAGTAACACAGAGTTTTCTCCATAAATGAGTCTTGCCTGCTTTTCCTTGGAATGAGGTTGGGAGGATCACAGCCAAATATATAGTCTAGTTTATTTAGCTATACCTAGATTTTCAGCTGCAGTCAGGCAAAGCAGATAACAATAGTTAAAATTCTTTAATCATCATCAAAATATACTTCAAACAGACAGCAGCTATTCAAGGACTACAAACAAAAAAAACAGGATCCTGAAAAGCTTATCAAAACATGACTTTTACCATCTGTTTCTTGTTTCAATATTAAAAGGTCTAGTGAATTTTTCTTAGAAGACAGTTCCATCATCATCATCATCATCATCACCATCCAAAAATGTACCACCACAGCGAAAGCCCTATGTCTGGTAGGTGGTAACTTCACCAGAGAAGGTGATGAGACTCAGAAGGGTCCCTCTCCACTTGATTCTAACCCCAGGGAGAGGATGTACAGTAAGTATATATGGAAGAAAACACACCCTTAAATGTTTTAGATTCCAGCCATTAAGGGTTTTTATAGTGACCTTAAATTTGTCCAGAGACTAGTGCAGCTCTCCTGGAATGGTAGCCAGCCCAGCCCGTGGCTCCGTTCTAGATAAAGTCAAACAGGTACATTTTGAACCAGTGGATGTTTCTGAACTACTACAGCAGTCCAAGTGCATTACAGCAGTTGCATCAAAAGGTAACCGAAGAATGCAAGATAATGGCCAGGTTACTAGTCTCCGAAGGCTATATACATATTATAGTTGTGGTCCAGATTATCATACAAAGAAATTTCTCAGCATGTGTTCTGAGCAGGTCATCACAGGCATTGCAATGAACATGCATGAATTGATGAAAATGCAGTTGGTAAAGGCTTATTCCTGTTTGTATACACTAATTGTTGATATTCTAATTTCCATATAAAATAGGTGGGTGGATCAGCCAGCCAGCCAATCATTTATATTGGCAGTAGAAGAGAGCCCATTTTATGCAACTATACAAAAAGAGATGGAGGCAGTAATTTCCCCCCCAACTGCTATGTTTAATGCCAGTGGATTCTGTTTGTACAAATTAAGGCTATAATTTCTACTAAACATAGTAGAAGTTGTTGAGGGCTTTTGAGCATTTTGGCGAGCATTGATGGACTGAGCAGCAATATATAAATGCCATCACTAGCTAGCTAGCCAATTAACTGAAGAATAATTTTGAACATATTTTCTTTATGCCTATGAGATTCTCCACTAACAATTCACATGACAAAACTGACATAATATCATATTTCTATTCTATCTTGCCTATCTTCTAAGTAGTAGGTATGTATCTACCTTAAGCATTAGCTATTTCATATTTAAAATATGCTACAAATAGATATACACAGTGTCCCAAAATAACCACAGAGACTTTTTAAAAACACTGAAGACTGACAAAAACATTGACAGTTTATATCTCAACTTACAATTCTCTAATTACTGTTTAAATTAAATTAACCATCTTGAGGGTACAAAAAAAAAGCAAATTTATATAAGAATGTCAACTAAATTTTAGGTACCTATCACTGCTGTCTCCTAAAAGGATATCTAATTGCAGTATTTCCTGCTACTTTCCCATTGCAACTAGCCAAATGTTGGAGCAAGTTGCTTGTTCTGTCTTCCTATCTGCTTAGTTAATTAGAGATAGTAATGAACCAACAGTGGTAGAAAATCTTGGCAGTTATGTATGCTCAGAGTAAAAGTGGAAACAACTATAGGCACAACACAGAAAATAGGAATATTCTCTATGCCAATGTCTGTCTGTCTGCCTATCCATTTTTTTTCAAAAATCCTAATAACCTAATTCTCTGGGAGTTGTATAAATTAAAACATAAAATAGAAAATGGAAATGTGCTGACCACCTAGATGAAAAACTACACCACTGTTTTATGGGATTATGCAGATGTAGGCTTTTCTTAAAGACTTGTTTTTTAAAGGCAGACATAAGTCATCCAAAATTAGTGGCTCTACATTTCATTGACATCAACAGGAATGTGAAGTTAGTATGTCTCTGAATGCTCAATAGCAACTACCATCTTGTCTATCATCCCATCTCTCACTAGCTTAGTTCCCACTCAGGTAGCAGAGTTGTGTCTGAGCTGTTCCACTGCAAACTGTGAGTGGAATCTCGCAATATCAATGAGCACTCTGCCATACAAGAAATGTTTTCTGCAGAGAAAACAAGAAATCACAGACAAATTTACTATTCCAGGCTTCTCCCTGACATACTAGTTTTCTATGCACACAGAATGTTATTTTAATTTATTCACTTTTTGTGCAGATGGAGGCACACTGAGTGGCATAAGCCTCCATCTACATTCTGAAGTGATACAGCCTTGACTCAGCTATACCACTTCAGTGAACAATAGCTCATTCAAATTGGCTTCTATCTCAGTTTATTTGCTGTTATAGTGACAAGGCCTCTAGAACTGAGCACCACAAGATTTTTTATCTATTTTTAAAAAAATCTTAGGGTACAGCAAGAATCTATTCATACACTGGCCAACCCCCTAGCTAATGCTGATGTGGAATAATTGAAAAACAAAAATATCTTAGTCACAAGGAGACCACTGATTACTGACTTCAGTAACCATGATATGGAAAAACTATTTTTGCACTCCTGTGATGTAATCAGCATTCTCTAAAAAAAGATCCCCAAAGGGTAAGGAAATCAACATTACTTTTTTAGAATACAACGCTTAGAATTCCCCAGCCAGCAAGCCAAGATGCTGGGAACCATAATCCAAAAAAACCCCCAAAAAAACAAAAAAACAAGTTTTGATCTTGATTATAATTCTTTTCCAAAGATTATATGCAATAATCCATATTCTGCTTACATAGTGTTTTAACTCCATTTTAAAGAGGGTTACAAGAAACTTAAGACTTAACAAGAAAGACTAGATTCAAAGACATAGCCGTGTTAGTCTAAAATATCTGTAATTAAGGAGATCTTGTAGCACCTTTGAGACTAACTGAGAGAAAGAAGTTGTAGCATAAGCTTTTGTAGACTTGGTCTACTTCCTCATGGCTCACTCCATGCATCTGAGGAAGTAGACGGAGTCTACAAAAGCTTATTCTACAACTTATTTCTCTTAGCCTCAAAGGTGTTACAAGATCCCCTTGCTTACAAGAAGGACTGACCATCTGTTTACAAGGTCCCCACCATGGCTGGTGCCTGATTCTCCCCCCCCTTTTTTTCTTTTTCTTTTTTTGCAAATGAAATGCTGATATGTAAGAGAACAAGTGAGATCCAGTGTGGTATAGTGGTTTGAGCGCTGGACTCTGGAGACCAGGGTTAAAATCTCTGGTTAGCCACAGAAACCCATGGAAAGCCATGAACTTGAAGGCACACGACAACAAGAGAACAAGAATAAAAACACTCTTTGTGGTTTATTCTTTTGTACATAATTTACCCCTTGTGGTTTATTCCTTTGGACATCATTTGTTTCTCATGAGAGCAGGTATAAAATTGTCCCTTAGGCAGAGTGAAGCAGTTGCCTCAAGCATCACCTGCTAGTGATGATCTCTGATGTGGAGGAGCAGCAGCCCTGCTGTTGGAGCTTAGATTGACATGTTCTATGCATCCTGCCCTGTTTCTCCTAAGCTAACCTGCTGCCCCTTCAACGAGGTGGAGGATGCTATGCCATCATCAGAGTTGAAGTCCAGATACCGTTACTAGTCCAGTCAACTTCTGTAGGTGGAATGGTGCAACATACTGTCCTGTCCTTCACCTCTAGTAGCAAAATGTCCTGGACCAGCTTTACCCATGTCATCCTACTCAATATGCAATATGACCCAAATATACCTATTTGTTTTCCAAGAAAGATGTCTTAGGATGCTCACAATTTTCTGCTATTCTTATAGCCCTATTTTTAGTGTTGTACTGATATTCTAAAATACAAATTGACCTCTATATCCATGGGGAATACATTCCAAAAACCCCTGTGGATACCCAAAACCATGGATAATAGGGAACCCTATTATTTTCAATTAGGACTCCAGAAGTGACCATAGAACCATAATGGAGGACCTAGTAATGCCTAGAGAGAGCATATATTTTCAGACATGGATAAGTGAAACTTTGGATACCGAATCTGTGGATACAGAGATTGACCTGTACTATTTTTAGGGAACAAGCTACATAGGTATTCCCTTCGGTGACACTTTCATCATGTCAGAAAAGGGTTTTTATAACACTGGCAGTAAAAATAATATGGACACAGTCACACTGGCATCATGTATGTCATCACCCTAAGAAAAGGAAGTGGTAATTAAATTGTGAGAAAGAGAGTCCTGATTGGAAGAAGGCCCGAAAAACATTAGAAATGCTAAAAGGAACAAAATTTATGAGACTCAGAGAGTCATAAAGTTTACTTTTAGCCTAGAATCATTTGAAAAATATGTTCTCCAATCCTACCACTAGCTCCATAATCTCTCTACCCCCAACACCCCCGTCTTTAAAAATAACACATAAATGAGTCTTAAAAACAGTACTGGCTCACTGTAAAAGAATGCAGTGGCCCAGAGAACAATCGCCTTGTGTCCTGCTTGCTTCAGGAAGGTGGCAGTATTGCTTTGAAATTACTGGGTTATCTCTCTCCTTCCCAGTGAACGTCTCTGTACCATTACCATAATATACCAATGGATTCTGAGGAATGACTTATCCTCATGAAATGTAAGATTGCAGTGATAGAGAAACCACAGCAAAGTACTGGACCCAAACTGTGTAGAACCCCAGCCAGTCAACGCCTCTTGCATTTGTACACACAACTCTGGAGTTTTCAACTAGCTGCCAATTTTATATTTTCTAAGCAAACACAGCAATTGACCACCCAGCTGTCTCAAACAGCTTGATAATACCCAAGCGCATTAGCATCAGGACGATAAGCTCTGATCTTCTCATTATCTCTGGCATCCCAGAGATGAAACGCTGCTACCACCCCCTTTCCCCATGCTGAGTGGCTGACATTCTGAAATGGGCACAAGTGACAGGAAAATTCTACCATCAGAATACAGACTGTAACTGTGCAGTACATTCATTGGTGCCGTATACAGACATTCATTCCCCGATGGCAAGAACAGAATGCTCTCAAAATTGAGAACCGTCATAGCTCAAACTAATGAGAACAAAATATAAGGACAAGAACACACACAAGAACCCTCCACGCCACTGTGTACCATATTATACTGAACTTCTTTAAAGTTCCTATGACCTTACTCAACAGAGGGGCAGAGGTCAAAGTGACTTCTCCTGTTCTTGTTCATTACTCACCTTTATTCACGCTGGAAGTCCTCAAAGAAGAAGCCCCTAAAGGGGCTTCAATCCGCTCTGGAGATCTGGTGCATGGGGTTTTTTTTGTTGAAAAGTTTCAGAAAATGGCAATCAGTCGTTTGGCTCTAGCTTTATTTCTCTGGTGATGTCATTTTAAATATTTTGCATGTTCCATTTGTTATTTGTACTTCTAAAAAAAATGTGATGCCTTTCTGCAAATTCATGTTTGTCCAATTAGTCACAACCCAAAAGGAACAAAGCTGCCAGCCTGGATTCTGAAGGAAAGCATCAAGGCCAGCATATACAGGGCAGCACCTGACTTGTATGGAGGGGAGGAAATACACTACTTATCACAGGAGCCCTCATGAAGTTCTGATCCATTTTTCTCCCATACCTACCTACCTACCCACCCACTTGTCTCAATTAGGAGAGTTCAATATCACAGAAGGACTGTTTTAAAATATAAGCTGGACCACAGACACAAATTGTTAAGTACTGAAAAAGCAGAAAGAGAGGGAGCAGACAGACAGAAAGGAAAATGCATTTCTTCATTTGCAGAGTAGGCTCTGTGAATGCAAGCCCATGACAGCTTTACAACTCCCTGGTTATTTTACTTGCATGCTGCTTAATGAGAAACAGCCTCCGGCTGAGGCTTGCAGAAGAAAGTTTTAGGAGAAATTCTTGCTTGTGTTAGCCCTACCTGATCTGAATTTGCTCCGTATCAGCATTGAATGCTCAGACCCAAGAAGTGTCATGGTGATGCTGCCTGGTGGTAAGTCCCAGTGCCAGAAAGCCCCTCAGCTCAAACCATTAACGGCTCCAAGAAGAGAAGCTGCCCACGACCCAAGGCTCACAATTCATCTAGCCCTCCTTGGGAGTGTAGGTGATTGCAGAAAGCAGTAGAAGAAGGGTGACTTAGGAAAAGTTTGGTCCCATCCTGCACTGACCCTCCACAAAAGCCTACTGCATGCCCTTGCAGTGTGTTGGGCTAATTAACTTTTAGCTAGCAGACCCCTCCTTTCTATCCAACACCCTCCCCTCCTTTCTCAGAGTTTACTATCAGCAACATCACCGGGTGTCCTGACTGATGTCATAGTCTAGCGGGGAGCAGACTATCCCTAAAGGGTCTTTAGGGAAGACAGAAGTTTGATATCTGATCCGTTATTACTACCAACAGGAACTTGGCCAATCAAGAGGCTCCCTCCCTCTGACTGCAGGGGTTCAGAGCCACTCTGAACTATCAACAGACTCCTGCTTAACTCTTTCCACTAGACTTAGCTGTAGCTACCAGGAATTCAAGGAGGAGGGAGGGCTCAGCTGCACAGCTCCTGCAGCCGGCTTTAAAAGCTCATATCCGAAGACAGCACTGGGCTGACTTCACTGGTGATTTTTAGATGGCTCTGAATCAGAATTCCTTTTGCTTTAAGGTTATTCTGGTGATAGAGGCAAATCGCCTGTATGCAAACCACTGAAAAATCATACATACAGAAAAATAGTAAGCAAAAACTCACAAGCCCCAGGTATCTTCTCAGGACATAATACAACTTTGCAGTGTAAACTTAGCAGTACAAGCCCCCAAGGAAAGAGGTTCTTTCTCAGTCCAGAAAGGCTGTAAATTTCAATATTCTGCCCACGTTTCCCACCCTAAACACCATCACCCATACCTATCACCCTAGACAAATTTCCATGCAAGTTTCCCCCACTGTCTCCCAACTGACCATTTAATAAATAGGCAACCTGGGCCCCCCCCTAGATGTTATAGGATAGTAACTCCCATCATCCTTGGCTCTGGCTGATAGGAAGCGCAGTCAACAACTGGAGGGAAGCACATTCTCTGCCCTTAATTTAAAGGCTATCACTCCATAACTAAACTATTAGCCATGGAGGAAGCTGATTGGACAGCAAAGTACTCTTTCTGATTATTCTTCAGAATTCTTGTATAGCTTTATAATTTTTTTTTATTGAACTGTACACTCCATGTTTCCATGGAAGTTCCATGGAAAGCTTTTCAAACCTTACAGTGTGAAGCCAAAGGATAAGATGGTGTCCCCTCCCCTGTCCACACCCAGATGCTGACTGGATTGACAACTAAATCTTAGTTCAACAGTGGAGATGGGATAATATTTTCTACTGCACTTGAGGCAGCAGACTAGTTTAGTTTATACGTATGCCATATAACTGGAATAGAAGGTCTAGCAACTTAAGGGCTGTGTGTCTACTCTTCAGAATATCAGGGATCATTAAGTTTTCTGGGATTGAATGGAGTAGACTGTCCTGGATAAGGAACACACAGGGGATGTCTCTGAGGAGAATATCAGTTCCCAAACACAGGAGGTAGACATTTGGAGGAATGTGACACCATAGAAGTAAAAGGACCAGGGATTGTTCTGTGAATGTTTTGCTACAGAATTGATTTGAAGCTGTCTCCCTTATCAGGGATGATGCGCAACAAGAGCAACGCTGTCAGTCCTCAGAGAACCTGCAGGAGAACATGCAAAAACCCAAGATGTAATTGAGAGGCTGACAGCACTCATCAAACACACTGACCATTACCCCTTCCTTTTGGTCCACGTGGGTGTCAATGACACTGCAAGGCATAGCCCTCAGAATATCATAAAGGATTATGAGGCTCTGGGTAGGAAGCTGAAGGACCTTGATGCACAGGTTGTCATTTCATCTCTCCTCCCAGTTGAAGGACATGGCCCAGGAAGGCAGAGAAGAATAGTGGATGTGAACCATTGGCTCCAGAGATGGTGCCACCAGGAATGATTTGGCTTTTTGGACCATGGTCTGCAGTTTCATGAAGATGGACTTCTGGCAAAGGATGGGTTGCACCTCACAGTAGTCGGAAGGAACATTTTTGCTAAGAGTCTCACAAACCCAGTCAAGAGGACTTTAAACTGAGTTATGTGGGGAAGGGAGGCAGGATTCTTGAGGGCAGGAGTTCATCAATTGCTGGATATAATAGCCCAAATATTATAGAAAGAAGTGGGCAAAAAGTACAAGAACCCTACAGTGGGAGGGGAAAAAATCTCAAATAAGCAGCTAGGGGAATGACTCATGGCCTTAAATGTCTCTACACTAATGCACAGAACATGGGAAATAAAAAAGGAGAACTTGAACTATTAACACAGCAAAGCAAATATGATATAATAGGCATTACTGAACCCTGGTGGAATTAGTCTCATGATTGGAATGTAGTAATAGAGGGGTATAATCTGTTTCAGAGAAAAACACCAAACAGGAAAGGAGGGGGAGTAGCATTATATGTCAAGGACACTTACACCTGTGAAGAAATCCATGACTTGAGAGCATCTGGGTAAAAATGAAGGGGGAGAGAAACAACAGGGATGTCAAGTTGGGAGTCTCCAAATACTCCCCAAGCCAGACTGAGAACTTGGATGATGCCTTCCTGGAAAGATGACCACATATTCAGAAAGGAGAGATGTGGTAGTAATGGGAGATTTCAACTATCCTGATATTTGTCAGAAGTCAAACTCTGCCAAGAATATAAGATCCAATAAATTCTTCACTTGCCTTGCAGACAATTTCATTGTCCAGAAGGTGGAAGAAGCAACAAGGGGATAAGCTATTTTAGATCTTATCCTAACCAACAGTGATGACCTGGTTAATGGGATGGAAGTGGTGGGATCCTCCTGGAGTTTGTGATACAGCAGAAAGAGGAAGTCCAGTGCAGTCAGACACACACTCTAGACTTTAGGAAGGCTGATTTCAGTAAACTTAAGGAAATACTGGGGGCTTGTCTACATGGGCAATTTACTCCACCTTGCTCCCATTTTAGAACCCTGTAGTCCTCATAAAACAGGGCATTTGCCCCATTCTTCCCCCAGGCAGTCCTCAAGACCTTCGAGGCAAAGAAGGGACTAAGAGAGGGCGAAGACAGGGGAAAGCCCAACAAAATAGTTTAATATCTGCTTTAATCCACTCCCTCCGGGAAGGCCCTGTGAGTCTACGGGAGCCCATCCTGGCAGGCTGGCCCATCGCTACAGCTGTTGGTCTGCCTTGCTCTTCTGCAGCAGGAAGGAGTCCTGCATCATGTGACCAAGGATGGTCACATTCAGGGGGGCTTGGTCACATGTTGTGGGCCGGCTTCCTCACTTCTGGGAGAGCACAGGAGATGGTGGCAGCAATGGAGGTGGGCCCGTGTTCCTGTCTGAACTTTAGCCCATTTGGAGCCAGTAGGAGAAATAGGCCTGGGAGGAATGGGCTCAATCCACAGCCAGGATACGACAGCAGGGAGCAGGCATATCCTGGCTCATGCAGATGAGCCCTGGGTATGATGCCATGGTCAGGCATACTAAAAAAGAAGGGAGTTTATAATGAATGGGAGTTTCTTAAAAGTGAAATATTGAAGGCACAATTTCAAACTGTTCCAATGAGGAAAAATGGGAGGCGTCTAAAGAAACCAGAAAGGGTGTCTGAAGAACTTTCAACAAACCTTCAACTGAGCTAAGATTTAAAAGGGATATGTACAAGGAAAAGGGGGTGGGTGGGAATCACCAAAGAGGAATTCAAACGAATAACCAGCACATGTAAGGAGAAAGTCAGAAAAGGCTAAAGTGCAGAAGGAGCTCAGGCTTCCTAGAGAGGTTAAAAACAATAAAAAGGTTTTTTTTTAATGATGTCCAAAGCAAAAGGAAGAACAAGGAAATGGTAGGGCCACTGCATGAAGATCGTAAAATGCTAACAGGGGACATAGATTATCATACATGTCCCTGGAAACTGTTTCTGTCCTGCTACCTACCCACCCACCCCACTCCCGCCTCACTCTCATCCCTGTAACAGAATGAATTTTTTCCTCAGATACTTACCTTATTCCATTATAGGAACTGCTCCCCCTCCCCTCGGCTTCACTGCAGTAAAGGCAGTTGTCGTAAAGCTGCTTTTACTGCAGTGAAGTCAAATCCTGCTTGTTCTCATGAGAGAACGATCACGTGGGAAATTTGAAAATAAAAACAAAACAAAACATCAAAACAGAAAAGCAAGCCCCAAAACACACAGTACAAACCCCAAATAACCCTCGGGGGGGGGAGGTGACACTTACTTGGCTGTCCTGATCGAACCAGGAAGTCTTCGGCACAGACTTCCTGGTGACGTCATGTGCCACTGGCATCGTGCCAGCACAACGGGGCACCTTTTCAATCACCCGTGATTCTGTTATGATAACGGAATCGTCATGATAACAGAAAGCGGAGGGGGGAACAGGAGCAAGATGGGAGCATCCCAGGACAGGGATGATGTCATCTGAAAAGGGAGACAGATAGTGATCTCTCCTCGTCCCTGTCCTGGGATATTTTAACCGGTCTGGTAATCTCCATAGAAAAGACAGAACTAAACACCTTCTTTGCCTTGGTCTTCTCTAAAAAGGAAAACAGTGCTCAGCCTGGGGGAAATGGAGCTGATGATGCAGTAGGGAAGTGGTTCTTAACCTGTGGTCCAGGGACCCCCAGGAGTCCATGATCTCCTCACAGGGGCTCCGTAAAGGCTTGAAGGCTGCTTGGCCCACCTCCTCCTTACAGTGGAGCAGTCTCATGACAGGAGCCAATGCAAAGGATGGCTGGCTTGGCCTGCTCATTGCCATTCAATCCAGAGGGATTGGAAGAAGCTAGCAGGCAGTAGCTCTGTATATAGATGCAGCCTCAGTCTCTGAAGCCTGGCATGCAGGAGCAAGACGAACATGAGAGAGGCCAAGAGGGGTCTTTGGAGTGGGTGTTTAGCGGGGAAGTTTGAGGGGAAGGCCCACAGTTCTGTTGTAGTGCCTGCTTCAGAGTATTCAACATGAACAGTGAGGGAACTGCTGCCGTAACCTGCAACAGCTGTGGTATGTTTGTATTCTTGACTGTGGATGTGCAGAGCTATACCTGCAGCAAGCGCAAGTTGGTGGTGTTGCTGGAAGAGAAGGTCCAGCAACTTGAGGCCTAATTAGCCACTATACAGCATATTAGGGAGCAAGAGGTTTTCTTAGACAGAGCAGAAGGTCCTGGTTCAGGAATACACAGGGGATGTCTCTCTGGAGGAGGTTAGTTCTGATACACAGGACGTTTGGAAGAATGTGATTCATAGAAGTAGGAGAAGCAGGGTCCATTCTATGAGTTTGGCACTACAAAACCAGTTTGAAGCTCTCTTCTTTGTCAGTGATGACAAGGAACAGGAAGGAGAGCAACAGAGCCAGGCCTCCGAGAACGTGCATGAGATCTTGGATGGTTCACCACACAGACTAGGCTCTGCCAATCCTCAGAGGAGGCATATGGTGGTGGTAGGAGACTCTTTGCTGAGGGGTACAGAATCAGTAGTTTGCAGGCCTGATAAGATGTCTCAAGAGGTGTGTGTCTCCCAGGTGCAAAAATCAAAAGATGTAATAGAGAGGCTGACACTTGTGAAGCCCACTGACCCTTATCCCTTCCTTTTGGTCCACATGGGAACCAATGATTCTGCAAGGCATAGCCTTCAGAATATCAAAAGGGATTACGAGGCTCTGGGTGGGAAGCTGAAGGACTTAGGTGCACAGGTAGTCATTTCGTCTGTCCTTCCAGTGGAAGGGCATGGCCCAGGAAAGGAGAGAAAGAAAGTGGAGGTGAACAACTGGCTGCACAGATGATGATGCTGGGAACAGTTTGGCTTTCTGGACCATGGGGTGGGTTTCATGGAGGTGGACTACTGGCAAGGGATGGGTTGCACCTCACAGCAGTTGGCAGGAATGTTTTTGCTAAGAGTCTGAACAATCTGATCAGGAGGGCTTTAAACTGAGTCGTGTGTGTGAGGGAGACAGTATTCATGAGGACAGGAGTTTATCAAGTGTTGGAGATAATAGCCCAAATGTTATACAGACAACATTTGGGAACAGTCGTTAAAGGCCCTCCTCTGACACATTTTAGCTTGTCAATATCATTCTTGAATTGTGGAGCTCAAAGTTGGACATACTATTCCAGGTGAGGTTTGACCAGTGCAGAATAGAGTAGTACTACTACTTCCCTCAGTCTAGACACTATACTCCTATTGATGCAGCCTACAATTGTATTGGCTTTTTTAGCTGCCACATCACACTGTTGACTCATGTTCTGCTTGTGATCCACTAAGACCCCTAGATCCTTTTCACATGTAGTATTGTCAAGCCATGCGTCACCCATCCTATATCTACGTATTTCATTTTTTTCTGCCTAAATGTATTAACATATATTTCTCCCTGTTGACATTTATTTTGCTGGTTTTGGCTCAGCTCTCTGATCTGTTAAGGTCATTTTGAATTTTGATCCTGTCCTATGGGGTATTAGTTACCCCTCCTAATTTGGTGTCATCTGCAAATTTGATAGATGTGCCCTCTATTCCATCATCCAAGTCATTGATAAAGATGTTGAGTAGTACTGGCCAAGGACAGAACCCTGTAGCAGCCCACTAGCTACTTCTCTCCAAGATTAAGAGGAGCCTTTGGGTTTGGTTGATTGACCAATTATAAATCCACTTAACAATAACAGTGATCCGTAGATGGATCTGCACATGTGTTAGATGCCAGTTGTGTGAGGCACAGAGACCACAAAGAAGAGGAGGTTAAGAGGTGACATGATAGCCATGTTTAAATATTTGAAAGGATGTCATATTGAAGAGGGAGCAAGCTTGTTTTTTGCTGCTCCAGAGACTAGGACACGGAGCAACAGATTCAACTACAGGAAAAGAGATTCCACCTAAATACTAGGATGAACTTCCTGACAGTAGGAGCTGTTTCTATTATTACATTGCCTTGCAATGTGGTGGAGTCTCCTTCTTTGGAGGTTTTTAAACAGAGGCTAGGTAGCCATCTGTTGGGAGTGCTTTGATTGTGTATACCTGCATGGCAGGGGGTTGGACTGGATGGCCCTTGTGGTCTCTTCCAACTCTATGATTCTACATGGCATTTTTCTCCAGCTGAGGGAAATAGCTAGGCAGTTCAGGGGCTTGTCTTAACGGTGGAAATAATCCTCATGGAATTTGCTAGGAAGACAACCTGTCTTAATGGGATCCTACATTGTTCTGCAGTATTCAGAAGGAGGGAGGACAAAATCCACCCTAAAATACACTGGAAAAGTCCCAAAGTTTTTAAAAAGCTCTGTGGGGAATGCACATTCTTGCTCATTAGGACAAGCAATTGAATTGAATCACTTTTCCAATAAGAGTGGAAATTGGGTGAGACAGGCAGCAGAAGGGGTAGAGTACAACTGGAAAGCAATCACTACTACCCCTCAAGCACCTACTGTTTGAGGCAGTCACCTTCCTCTGACAAATGGTAGTGCTGGCCCTCTGTAGTACAATTCCTCCTAGGACCTTTACATACTAGACTAACACACAGACTGGAAGAACTACCTTCCATAGTTGGCAACTACCTTCCATAGTCATGAAATATGCCAGTGGGCAAAAACATTTCTATTTAGACAGACCTTTAAACTCATGTAGTAGAAGAATCTTTTAATAAGCTGAGCTGTGCTTGTATCTTTTCTACTGAATGTATGCTTTAAGCTGTTTTAACTTTGTGCTTTTAACAGAATTGTTTGCTTGTTTATTATACAATAGGATATTAGCTGTACTTTTTTTTAATTTGTTGTACGCCACCTTGGGTCTTGCACCAGAAAAAAGTGGGATATGAATGAAATAAAATAGTAACTAGATAAATAACTAAATAAACAAACAAACTGAACAACAACCCTGAACAGCTGTGGCTATGAGCTGTGGTTGGTATGATAACTACTTTCCTCCATGAATTCCATGTTACTTCAGGGCAGGGGTGGGCAACAGATCCTGTTGGCCTATAACTCATATCAGCCCTAGTCACCACAACCAGTAACAGGAGGAAGTATAGGACCTGCAATCAAAGACATACTGAAGGCCTGCAGCAAATACAGCAAATGGCCTGTCAAAGAAGCTTGCCAGTTTGTTCTTTAACGAAGAACTAAACCAAAATGTACCCACTGATGTTAGCCCTCCATCCACAGGTTACAAAGTCTAGAGGATCATATCTTACTCCTCTGTGGTAAATGAGGATTTTATTCACATGATGTCATGAAGTGGCTACATTTTAAAGCCCATCAGAATGGCTTTTAAAACCAATCAGGAAGCCAGTCAGTGCTTGCTGCCCCTTCTCTCAGGGGCTTCTGGCAGGACAAAAAATGGTGTCTTCAAATTGCAGAAGGATGAATGCTGCCACAGCAAAAGAGAGGGTAAAAGATGTTTCCTTTCTGCCCTGGTAGCCTTCCAAATGGGAGCTTTTTAGTGCATATGACAATATTTTGTTGCAGATCCCACATGTCTCATTTTAATAACCCTCAGATTAGATCCAGAGATGACTACTTACCCTGAACTTCATGGCTGAACACAAATTACTCTGTTTGAAGGCAGAAATAGTGTACTTTCTATGATCCTCAAGCAGTGTGGAAACCACTGCTATGCATGTAATTCATGTGCTACTTTGCTAATTTCCAAAACTCTAGGCCTGTAAATTGCCAGGAGATGGAGTAGTGTTGGCATGGAAAGAACTGGCAATATTGGAAGCTCTGAATCTGTGGTCTCCTTTCTCATAACTTGGAGCTTTTGATGTTACTGGAGCTAGATATAAAGGACACATGTGGCAACATCTCCTGCATTGTGAAGAGAATGTCAGACCAGGCCCTTAAACTGAATGACTAACATTTATTCCAGCTCTAAAGATTCTAAAATCACAACACCAGAAAAACATTTCTCCATGCATTGATAGCCTATGAGATGTTTTGCAACTGACAGCACTACCAGAAAATGCTTTCTCCATTCTCCTAAAGTCACTACTAAGCTGTCTGATGTTTTCATCATAATATTTACTTCTTAGTAAATACGCTAAAAATCTTCACTTCTGATTCAGTACTGAAAGATTAGAGAATGAAAAGAGCGAGATGACACGGCTGTTTAAAAGAGCATGCAAAATGTTTTCTGCTTAGCGTAAATATTTAATTGTAACAAAAAATGGCAATCTGTTGTGTTTATTAAGTGAGGGATGCAAAATGTGAACTGAGTGCAGGGTGGGGCAGGCTGGCTTTGCTACTACAGATTCCATCTCTCTTGGAGATCATGTTATACACTCCGTAATCTCCCGGCCAATGTAACGCTGGTGGGCTCGTTTTGAAATGTCCTCATGGGAACTCCCTGGGACACACACTGAGGATATAGCAGAAGCTAATAGGAAGGAAAGGGTACAATCCAAATGCCAGTCAAAGGATGCAACTGTCATCTCTCCTCCATGTACACCTCATATAACTTCTGTATGCAAGAAGTACAAAGAGAAGATACGGGACTCAACCTGTGTTTTGGGTTTCTTGGACACCCAAGGGTGAGCTGGCACAAAAAAGCACCTTCCCATTCTGACACTGCTGCCTCTCCTTCAACTTGATCCCAGGGACAGCCATAGTTTCTGAATCTTGCCTTTCTTAACAAACTAAGGAGAGCCCAGTCAGGATAGTACAGGTGGCGTATGGGAATAGGACAGCAAAGTGATGCCTGCATGGCAACATCTCTGAGGCAAGGCACGGTCTCAGATAGAGAATCCACTTCTTTAGACGACTCTTCCCTATACATAGCTGTACACTGAAGTTTTTCATCTTCTGCCAGTTGTTATCACAGACAAAGGTAACACCATTTCTTTCATTCAATCATACAACAACCCTGTAAAAGCCAATTACCTTGATCGCCATTTGACAAAACAGAAATGTAACTGGAGAGAAACAATGGCTTGCCCAAAACTGCGCAAGGAGTCTGTGGCTCAGAAAAGCTTTGATACACAAGGAAGTGAACTGTCTCATCAACTGGAAAACAAATGAGTCAAACACACAGTGCAAACAATAGGTTTCCATTGCTTAAAAGCATTGTGCAAGCAAGGAAAAGAGTAATTTGGGACACAGGCATAGCCATCTGGGAGACTGCAGCCATAAGTTCACCCTTTTCAATGCAGCAAAACCTCATTGAACTGAACCGCATTGAAAAACAACTATGAGATATATCTGGAAAAATAAGATGACTGACCTCACTTAGTTCCCAGGTTGGGTGGTAGTTGGGCTGCTGAAATGCTGAATTAGCAAAAAGAAACAGAAGGGAGGGAGGCAGTCAGTCTACACAAAGAAAACTGACAAATACTATGACTCAATTTACAAGCATTTATTAAAAGTCAATGAACAGAGTACTAGATTCAGATAAGGGAGATCTGGTTTGAAATCCTTGTTGAGGAATGAAGCTCACTCCTAGTAATTGTCTCTCAAGGAAACCTACCTCACAGGATAATTGTGGGGACGAAGATATTCAAAACTTCCGATGTGTCACGCTAAGGTCTTTGGATGCTGAGCAGGATAAAAACAAACTTGCAGTTTTCATTTGGTCCATAACTTTAATCTCTGTTCATGTAGGCATTGTGAAACTGCAAAGCACCCCCTTATCAAAACCGTTTCACAGAACAAAACCAAAAGAAAGCAAATATGATAGGCAAAGGGAAAGATGTTAAATGTGCACTAACAACTTATTTGTGAGCTCATAGTCTATAATGCCTGTGGTGGGTTAGCTGCATAGGTCTGAAGCTTTAATTATTTGGGCTGTAGAAGTTCCCTTGACTTGCTAACAGATGTAGGACCTATGTGTACAAGCAAATGCTTGCAAATGGATCAGAATTGGACCTACTAGTTCAGCCCTCACCTCCACAAACATATACACACAGGGTTTTCCTACACATGATATACACCAACATTCCCAATGTGGTGTCCTTCAGATGTGTTGAACTATAATTTCCATCATATCCAACCATGCCAGCATCAGGGTGGGAAAGGCTGATGATCGACAGACAACCTGGATCATGCATAGATTAGCAAGGCCCCACGGAGGCCTCCCCGGTCCTTCCCCCTCCCTCCCAAGACCTTCGTGGGGCCTCCGGAGGGTCTCCGAAGGCCCCGCGGAGGCTTTCCCAGCCCTCCCCCCTCCCTCCCAAGGCCTTTGCGGGGCCTCCAGAGGGTCTCCGAAGGCCCCATGGAGGCCTCCCCGGCCCTCCCTGCTCGGTCCCAGGGCTTTCACGGGGCCTCTGGAGGCCCCGTGTCGTGGTTTTGGGGGGGCCCGGGGGGGCCCTCTCAAAACCGCGAATAATCAAAACCGCAAATGTCAAGTTCGCGAATGTGGAGGGACAACTGTATTGTCATGCAAAAGGGATCCTGAGCTTTGAGAACATGAGAAGAGTCCTGCTTGATGAGACCAACATTCTCTTCATATAAAGTCCAACCAGATGCCTCAAGGAAACATGCTAGCAGAACTTAAATGCAATCCTGATATCAGAGGTATACTATATACAGAACTCCATACTGCTGCTCATACTGGATACAATATACAGCCATTTTCATTTACAGTCATTGATGGTCCCAAATCCTTGATGGGACCCTCCCCAAGGTCATCTGAAGGCTTGATGACTCTTGGAAGAGGGTTTTGGTTCAATTTTACTGGATGTTGATAGTTGCTGGCATTTTTGTGTGTCATTTTGACAGTTAATATATGTTGTAAATAAATAGGTACGCAGCAGGGATCACAGAAAACATATTCCGTTGGGGGGGGGGGGAGTAAGGACACACTCAAAATGTGTTACAAGCAAGCATATTCTGAAATATTCTTCCAGGAAATAGATCCCTTGCACAAACATGTATGCATGTACGCATGCACACACAGAGGGAGGCAGGGAGAGTGTGTATATTAATAGGGTGGGAATGGGAAGAAATTATTCATAGATTGCTGCTGCTTCTACACAGCACTATACCTAGACTCCTATACAAATCTACTAAAAGGACAGCTCCATGAATCCAATAGGATACATGATTATAGCTGATGTTACTAAACTCCCTGAAATACTGCTTGATTTTTGAGAGACTGCTGTATCCCATGACTACAGTGTAATTTTCAAACTGCAGTAAACCCCTTAAGTGTCTGACAGTAGTTCCTGGTTAGGCTTTTATGATACCATCTCCCTCCCTCATTCACTGAATTTCACAGGGGCTCCAGACACTGTTGTCCTCTACTTATAAGTTTGGAACATTATGCAAAACTTGTAATTGCCATGTCACTTGCTCACTGCACTGTTAAATAAATCATTATTGCCAATGTCATTGGTGCTTTGATTCTAGCTCTTTGCATTAGTTGATCATTGATGTCAAAGGTTGAACATGGATTTCCCATTAGTTTTGTCTTGTTTTGTTTGTGTTTGTGTTTATTTGTTTGCTGCAGCAGTGGCTTGGTGGGCCCATCGACTTCTGAGAGGCAACTACGGGCACCAATCTGCATCTGTCCTGGAAAGTCGGGCTATATACCCTGAGTCCAAGCTGCATCTGCCATCCCTGGAGACCGCAGACACTGGCTGCAAGATTACCTCCACTGCTGGGGTGCTGATATTTAGTACTTGATGGTAACACCAAGGTTGGTACCCCAGATCCTTCAACAAGCTGGGCTTCTAAGGAGATTATCAGATGCTCTAAATTTTGTGTTATCACGATGTCAGGAGATCGCTAAAGGGCTTCCCTTTCACATGATGTCATTCTGCTCTCGTAATGCTCCCATTGTTGTTATGCTGGCGCTGCTTTTTGTTGACGGGCTAAGGAGATGATCAGACAGGGAAAAAAATGTTCCTGTCCCGCAAGCTCCTCTCCTGCCCCTCTCCTGTCCCTGTCCCAGCACAAGAACAAAAAGATCCAGACCTACATTATTCCCACTTCCACAGCAGCCCAGGAGTGAATGGAGCTCTAACGGAGCTCCATTCACTTCCTGGAATGAAATCTTGCCAGTTCTCGCGAGAAGACGAGAGCGTGAGAAATTAAAAAAGAAAAGCCCTAGTAAAAAAAGAAAAAGTGCAGGAAGCACAAAATCACACTTAAAACTTTACAAGTAACCCAGGGAGGATACAAAAAAGCGTGTCACTTACGTGGATGTCTTGATCTCACCAGGAAGTGTTCTGGCACAGACCTCCCATTGACGCTGGGATTGCGCCAGCGAAACGGGCACCTTTTCACTTGTAGGACATTCTGTGACAGAAACAGAACGGGGGATCCATTGACAGCTTAGCCCATCAAGAAAAAGCAGCGCCGGGGTAATGGCAGCAGAACGGGAGCATTACGAGAGGGGAATGACGTCATGTGAAAGGGAAGCCCTTTAGTGATCTCCTGACATTGTAATAATGCCATATTTAGAGTGTCTGATAATCTCCTAAGCCGTCAATGGATCCCCATTCCGTTTATGTCATGGAATGTCCTGCAAGTGAAAAGGTGCTCGTTTAATTGGCACGATCCCCACATCAATGGGAGGTCTGTGCCAGAACACTTTCTGGTGAGACTGGGACATCCAGGTAAGTGACACACTTTTTTGTACCCTCCCTGAGTTACTTGTAAAGTTTGAAGTGTGCTTTTTTGCTTGCTGTCACTTTTTCTCTTTTATTTGGGTTTTTATTTTTGAATTTCCTGTGATCTTGTCTTCTCACGAGAACCAGTGGGATTTCATTCCAGGAAGTGAATGGAGCTCCGTTAGAGCTCCATTCACTCCTGGGCTTCCTTGTTGCACGAACAAGGTAGGTGTGAAAAGTTTTTCTTTTTTGGCTTGAGAGGGCTGGGAGAGGGGTGGGAGAGGAGATTGTGGGATGGGATTTTTTTTTTTTTTTTTGGCTCCCATCTGATAATCTCCTAAGAAGGAAGCAGTTAAGATGCTGAGGTAAAATATGCCAGATTCCTTCCTGTGTAAAGCTCTGGGGGCAAGAGGCTTCTGTGAGGCCTACTGGAGGTCACAAGGATATTGGGTGCAGCCATGTCAATTCCAGAACATCAGGGCTATAAGTGCCAGGTTCCTACGTTGCAGCAGTAACACGGTCAGAAGACTTGGTCAATTACACAGGATAGCAGCACTCTATTGCAACTGCTTTACAATTCCTCTACACCCCGCCGCTGGGACAAACCAAAGATACCATCCTTACCTACTTCTGCTTGTTTGTCATAGTCCTCTACCCCTACTGTTCCATTGCTCTCACTGTGCACGCCAACCAGAAAGAGACAGGAACACACTGTGTACCCACAAAGAAATGGTCGGGCAATCGGGTGATCAACGATGTGATCCTTTCTCCCTCTGCCATCTTCCTCATGATGATTAAAATGGAACAACACTCTGTCTGCCTGTTTTTGTCACAGGAAAAAGAAACAAATAAGGGTGTCACTGTGTTCTTAAAGGCAAAAAACAAGTTAAAAAGCCATTACTGGCAAAAATAACAAATGTTCATAACACTCCCTCTTTGCCCACCAATATTTTGTTTGCTTTTTTTTTTCTTTTTAGCATGGAATATATGTTGAGGAGAAAAAGATGACATAGCGGCAGAATGTCTTCTAAGTGCTACCAGGAAAAGCACTTTGTCTAGGTAAGTCATACTTCCTGAAATCATGACTGTACACTGTCAAAATTATTCTGATATTGTGAAATCAATCCCACTAATCTTGCTATTCACTCTTTGTAGTGATTTATTTATTTATCACATTTATATCCCACTATTCTCCTGGGGTGGGATCCAAGGCAGATACGGGTAGATATAGATTTATACAGGTACAGTGAGGATATGCATGAAGTAATTCAAGATAGTAGGAAACAGCAGATCCATTATTTTGACTACTTCCACACCAGGGCTCTTTGGCACTTCTGAGACCCTGCTTTGCTGCAATCAGCAGGAGGTGAACCTACCAATTCCACTACAGTCACATAATGGCCATATTCAAAGCATAGGCAAACGTGTTCAGTGCATTATTACGTCAGTTGTTGTAGCCTGTGTGGGCTTCAGTTTTTATTTAGTTTGTTTTTGTTCCTGGCCCAAACACTAAGCTACCTCCTAAAATTTACTTATAATACTGTATAGGATTACTGGTTAAATAAAGGCATTGGTAGGATGACCGAAAGTGACTCTGCAATCACAGAGCATCAGGGAACAGGGGGAAGACTGCCTTGATATACACGCGGTTGGCTAAGCAGAGGGGGCACAATATCATCTTGGAAAGCCTTCTGGTCTTTATTAAAATGAGACCACGGTCAACCTCATAGAGCTCATGGACCAGGCTCTGGGCCAAGGATAAGTTCTTTCTGCAAATATTTATTTTATCATATCAATGACAAACTCCTTTGTATAAACATTTTTATTTAATCATAATTTACCAATTATTTTAAATCAATTGTTTGCTTGCTTTCTAAACACTAATCAAGAGGACCACATTAAAAATTGCTCAGGCAGATAAGATGCATTATCTCTCAGCAGTTTTGTGGTCATAATAGTCTGGCATGTTTCCTGGGGTGTGTCTGAAGGAAGAAGGGGGCATGGATTAACGATCTCACACCCTGTGGGGGTTCAGTGCCCAGATCCAGCCAGCAAATTACATCTCTTGCTGCTAGCCAAATTGGGAGACAAGAGCTTTCCTGCTGTACATTATGATCCTTTCCTGCCCATCTTCCTGACACCAGTTTGTCCCACAGAATAATTTCTACCATCCCTCTTTACCTCTCTCTGGCTTTTCTTTGCAAATGAAGATTCAGGAAGGACTCATCCCGTGCTTTCTGCAAGCGCGCTGATGACTATAAAGGCCAATCCGAGATAAACAAGTCTGCTTGCAGAAAGCACAGCAGAAGGTCTCCTTGGGTGATGTTTCCGGGTTGTGACTTTCTGCGTTGTCGTTTCTCTTCAAGACTTGTTCGGCATGAGTTCTCAAATAAGGCTGCAGCATTGTGGATAGTGCGTCTCCATGCCTCCCAATGTGAGGCCAGGGCGGACCATGGTTGGTGATCAATTTGGCCGAGCCTGAGATGTTGTTTCAGGGAATCCTTTTATTGCTTTTTTGGAGTGCCCCTCTTACGCTGACCCATAGCGAGTTCACCGTAGAGTAGTATTTTTGGGAGGCGATGGTCCTCCATCCTAGAAACATGCCCTGCCCAGCGCAGCTGTGTTCTCAATATCATGGCCTCAATGCTGGTGATCCCTGCTTGCTCAAGGACAGCAATATTCATCACATAGTCAGTCCAGTGAATATTTAGGATTGTGCATATACAGCGCTGATGAAAGCGTTCGAGGAGTCGTAAGTGTTGGCGATAGGTGACCCACGTTTCAGACCCATAAAGGAGAATAGACAGTACAATGGCTCTATACACACTGATTTTTGTGCTTCACCTCAGGTGTTTGTTACTCCAGACTCTTTTGTAAAGTCTTCCAAATGTGCTATATGCCTTTGCTAATCTGTGATCAATCTCTTTGTCAATCTTGGCATCTGAGGAGATGATGCTTCCTAGGTAGGTGAACTGCTGAAGGGACTTTATATCTGTTGAACAAATACTAAAAGCTGATGGTTCTACTCCCACATTTCTGTCAGAACAAAAGGAAGTCTTTCTACTTTGAATCTCTGCTCTAAGGATCAATGCTCGTGTCATTAACAGATCATATGAATAAAGAGAGCCGAGCTATCTGCTAATTATATAATTTTTGGTTGATTATTCACAAACCCAATAATAAATCTTTGAAGGGTCCATGTAAGTGTATATGGCAAAAAGGCAATAGTTCTGGGACAGAGGTGGGAGAATAATTTCTTTGTTTTAAGATTTTGGATACCTAAGTCACAGCAGGTATCATTTTAAAAGACACATCCAAGAGAAGGGGAAGTACCATATCTCTTTCAAAAGTGATGCTTGTCACATCAGCCCTGGTAAAGTCACATCATGGGATTCCCTTAAGCATACTCAGCCTTGCAAAATAAAGAAAAAAAGAAAGAAAGAAAGAAAGAAAGAAAGAAAGAAAGAAAGAAAGAAACTATTTGCTCCCTGACTGTCCCAGAGAAGCTCTTCTCATATTTTTCTCCTCTTATGGCTTGAAATCTTGTGATAACCAACAGAAAATTTTATTGATGTGATAAATCTATCACATGTGATTAGTCAATCACAAAGTGTGTACAATCAATATTTTGTATCCGGCTCTGAGATACTGGGCTCTCTCACAACTTTATAGGGGTCTAACATTAGATAGGGTGGATCTTACAGCTATAGCTGCCAGATGTTTTTTATTTTAAATATCAAAGATTATCCCTCCACAGAACAGAACAAACATCTCTGCTTTACAACGTTATGCCACAGAGTCCACAGAACAGATGATACCATTCTAAGTAGTATCTTTAAAATGAAATAAAGGAAGCAATGTCAGCTATTTTGCTTAAAATATCAGTATTTGTTTTTTATTCAACACAGCCAATGGGCTAAATCAGATCAACTCCATCAGTTTCAATGGGTCTACTCTAGGTAGGACTAACACTGGTTTCAACTCTGTACTTGGCATCTTCCATACAGAAAGTACAATATTTTGTACTGGGGAAAATATTACACTTTCCTCACATTATACAAGATTTGTTCAGATTTGCCTGTCTCTGAGCTCAGCTAAAAGAATGTGACCTACATTCAAGTGGGTCTCCATGGCCACATGGGATTCAAATCCTGGTCTCCATTCATAGCTCAAACCACTACAAGTACAGGCTCTCTTCAAGTATCTACTGGACAGGATTTGTAATGTAATGCTAATACAGTAATTACTACGAGATTTCAGACAGTAGCCTCCATGTCAGTGGGATGGTAAAGCTAATCCTGATTTTAATCTAAACTGTAAAGGAGGTATATAAGGTGCTTATTTTGCAGATATAATTTAGATAACTTCTTTAAAGTTATTAGTGGTGAGAACATACTTATGGAAGACAATGTGTATTCCAGTTCACAGTTTTTGATTTACAAGCTGCAAATCAAACATAATTTGGACCTGTAAAGTGAGAGGCAACCAGCTGAGGAAGACGTGGCTGCAAGCTTGAAATGTTAGCAGCAGGTCTGTTCCTGTCAGAGTATGATATCCTTCTCTATTATTTTGATCCTTCAGAGACTGAACCCGCTACAGTGAAAATCAAAGAAGAGATGGAGGCAGGCCTACTTGTAGTTGTATCCTTTATGTCACCAGAAGGCCTTTATTTCAACCAGGACAGATGCCTTCTACACCTTTAAGTTGAAAAGGGCCATTCCGAAGCAACTGTAGTCAGAAAATGTTTTACAGCATTTTTAATTATTATTATTTCAAGACAAGGTAGTTTTCATTGTTTCATTTAATGTTCTGATTAAATAAAACAGCCAAGATTTGCTTCACAGGCTATTCACAGATCATCGATGGTACAGTAAGAAATTAAAATTAAAATATTACACAATATTTTAATACTTATAAATAAATACCCAGCTTGTGGGGGCAATTAGCTAACACACATTGGAAACTGTTTAATGCAGTGTAGATGTGTAAATAGCTATTGCTTAAAACAATTTGTAAGCCACTCTGATAGCCTTGTGGCTGAAGAGCGGGGTATAAATAAAATAAAATAAAATAAAATAAAATAAAATAAAATAAAATAAAATAAAATAATACTGTAAACACTATGTTGTTATAAACTAAGCTGCACTACTTCCCCCCCCCAACAGAATAGAGAGTAAAGTGGTCTACTAGCAAATAATAGGGCTTGTATTTATATAAGAGCTTGGAAAAGTTACCTTTGGGTACTATGGCCAGAATCCTGTTGGTGCACTATGCCAGAAGTTGCACTTTTTCTAGGCAGATAAAATCTGCTGGCTTCAAGCAGCCTATTTCTCCAGTGCCTGACTTCATTCGTGGCTACTGTGCCTGCACCCTTTTTTCTCCTGAAGCCACTGCCTAAGCCTGTGTAGTATACTAATGCCCATGTTGCTGGTGGTAGTGGTGGGGTGTCTGGGAGTTGTAATCTAAGAAAGAAACTTTTCCAAGCTCTGATTCCAATGGCCATTTTAATTATCTGAAGTCCATTGATTTTAATTGCTTGCCATTTGGTTAAGATATGGGCCCAGAATTATTATCAGAAGGTCACTGAATAGATCTTTGAATTAGTAAAGGCCCTAGATTTCCCATCCTTTGCATTGTTTATGTCTCTCTCTCTCTCTCTCTCTCTCTCTCTCTCTGGCTTTTCTTTGCAAACGAAATTCAGGATGGACTCATCCCGCACTTTCTGCAAGCGTGCTGATGACTAAAAAGGTCAATCCGAGATAAACAAGTCTGGTTGCAGAAAGCACAGCAGAAGGTCTCCTTGGGTGATGTTTCTGGGTTGTGATTCTTTCTGCATTGTCGTTTCTCTTCAAGATTTGTTTGGCGTGAGTTCTCAAATAAGGCTGCAGCATTGTGGATAGCGCGTCTCCATGCCTCCTGATGTGAGGCCAGGGCGGACCATTGTGGGTGATCAATTTGGCCGAGCCTGAGATGTTGTTTCAGGAAGTCCTTGTATCGCTTTTTTGGAGTGCCCCTCTTATGCTGACCCATGGTGAGTTCACCGTAGAGTACTATTTTTGGGAGGCGATGGTCCTCCATCCTAGAAACGTGCCCTGCCCAGCGCAGCTGTGTTCTCAATATCATGGCCTCAATGTTGGTGATCCCTGCTTGCACAAGGACAGCAACATTCGTCACATAGTCAGTCCAGTGTATATTTAGGATTGTGCGTATACAGCACTGATGAAAGCGTTCGAGGAGTCGTAGGTGGTGATCCCTGCTTGCTCAAGGACAGCAACATTCGTCACATAGTCAGTCCAGTGTATATTTAGGATTGTGTGTATACAGCGCTGATGAAAGCATTCGAGGAGTCGTAGGTGGTGGCGATAGGTGACCCATGTTTCAGACTCATAAAGGAGAATAGACAGTACAATGGCTCTATACACAATGATTTTTGTGTTTGTGTTGTTTATGTATACAGTACAAAAATAACAACACTGAGAGGGACTTAACAGGGACTGGGGGCAGGGGGATAATCTTTTTCATCCAGATTGTTCTCAGGAAAAAAGATATTGCATTCATAAAAGAATTACGGATTTTATGCATGCTCTGATAGGTAGCAAATAAGAAAGGTACAGAAAAGGAAAATGGATTGGGAGAGTACCACTGAAACAAACAACACATTGTCATAGCTTTGTACCAGAGATGTAAGATACTTTAATTAATAAATGTCATAATAATATTTGAAAATAGGAATGCCAATTCTACCCTGCTTGATAGTTCTAAATACTACATCCTATTTTACCTGTACTTTTTTGATCTCATGGATAAATATTTAAAAGAGGACTTGTCCAGGTGAATTTATTTTTTATTTTCCCAGCCACTGTAATTTTAACATATTTTCCAGAACAATCCTATACACATCTATAGTTAGACCCTCTGCAGTCTATGAAACTTACTCCAAGGCAAGTGTGCATCTGATCGTCACACTTAGCACTTTTAGAGTAACTGTATAAATGTTTTGGAATCTGGTGGGCTAATTTTTCTCATGTTTAACATTGCATTTAGTTTTATTCTCTGGGTTTCCCCCCAACTTGTTTTAACTTTTATGGTCCTAAAAGGTATTGTTAACTGCTAAGAGGACATCTGCTATTCGGTAATATTAAATTTTGTAAATAAATAAAATTAAAATGCAGAAAAAATAATTCCAACAATTCTGAGCCAAACTGGATCCCATAAAAGTCCATCTATGTCACAACCCTTGCACCAGGGTTCAGTTCCTTTTACAACCCTCCTATGGCTAATCACCAAGAATTCTTCATCCTCCTACACACCTGCCTGCCTCCATTAGACCTGCTCTTTCTAACCACCAGCTTTCCTGGTTTGGTGACCCAGCAGCGTTAAGATAGGCAAAGGAAGCAGCTCATTTCCTGATACCTGTCAACTTGTTTTAAATCAAAAACTAGGTACCAAGAATGTCAGGGAATGCAGTTTTTCCAGTGGCACTGGACAAATGTCAGTTGCAATAGGAAAACTACATCAGCTATAGCAGTATTTCAGGTGATGGGGGAGAGGAAAACAGAATTCCCTCAACCTACTCCATAGCTGCGAAGTAAGGAACATTGGTGGGTGGCAGGGATGTAACTGTAAGCAAGAGGATTTGATTTCTTTTCTAACTTGGATTTTAATCTGATCTGAACAAGAATTCAGGAGTCTGTAATGCTTATCTTGTTTTTGTGAAAAACATTATATACCACCAATATTTGTATTTCTGAGCCAGCAAATGATGAATTTCAAGAATTTCATTTTTAAAAAAAAAAAAACCTGTTCTACAGACTGATGCTCATGCAAAGTTATAATATTACAAATGTGCTTAATAATATCCAATACTTCTAAAAATGTGTCTGCTAGAATTTCAGCATTAGCCCAATATGAAATTTTTAATGCAATTATATTTAGGACTTGTATATTGCTTTGCAAAATTTGAAATTCTGGTGTAGCAGAATATTATAAAAAGCAGAATATGATTAAACAAAGACAATTCATGTGTACTTGTACTCAGTGAGTAGTAAAAAAATAAAGAGTTCTGAACAATAGCACGGCTAGCCTCCCACCAGAAGCTGGCTGCCTGGTACTTACCCGGGCGGCCGCTTTTGCGGCTTGTGGCCTCCCCAGCCCGCCGCGACCGTGTGGCAGGCATGGGCACCGCCATGCCTGCCAGTATCCTCTTCCCAGCCTGCATTTTGCAGGCTGGAGAGAGGATTGAAAACGGACCAATCAGGGAAGGGCTCCCCTTCCCTGATTGGTCAGGCTGCGCTCCCCCCAGCCAATCAGGCTTGTCCGCCGTCGGAGGCCTCTGATTGGCTGGTGGGTGGGGCCAGTCCTCAACAGGGTCCAGCAGCCAGGGCTTTATTCCCGCCCCTCACCGGACCCTGCCAGTTGGCTCTTGCGAGCCGAAGATCCACCCACCCTCCCTCTTTGGATGTTCTGTATATATTGTTACTCTTTTTGCCTTTATCTTTTGTCACAGCTTTCTCTAGACAGCAGTGGGCATGGGTTATGGCACATCCTCAGGGTCAAGGGGGGGTCTCTGGTGGCGATTGTGGCAGACTATGCCTTGGTCTCGCCCTGGTTTCCTGCCCCCCCGGAGATCCCATTTGGGGACCATGGCACGTGATCGGTCACCTGGGCGGAGCATGTGATCCGGCCACTCGTGGGGGGGTGTCACGTGCTTCCAGTCACGTGCTTCTAGTCACGTGTTTCCGGTCACGTGACCAGGTAGCCGACCCATTAGCCTGCTGGCTAACAAGGGGAGTTATCATCCAAGGCCTGCTTGGCTGTTTCGGCTTAACCCATGCCCAAGCCAACCTCAAACAAATATCACCATAACTGAAAGCTGTGGCCATTTTCGCCGACACCTTATAATGTAATTTTCCATCTCTATATTAAACTCATTTTGTGCATGTATCTTGTTGTTGCTCTATTGGTCTCAAGGGGAAGGGGAGGGTATCTCACTTAGCCTGCAAAGCTGCTCCTCTCCAATCTGTTACATGCAAACCCTGGATATGAAATTTGTTCTTTTTACTGGAAATATTGTGTTTTCATTGTGGTAGTAAAAAATGTTTGTGAAAAGGACCCTTCTTGTGATTGCAGAAAGAAGAGACTTGTTTTAATTTTGCAGAGAGGAGCAATGAATCGGGGAGGGGGGGAGTGTCCCTCCTCAATATTCCCCTCAAAATTCAAGTGCTACTCCAAATTAATATAGCCTGGTTCCAAGTAGATTTGCAAAGTAAATCTTGTAAAGGCAGATTCTGCATAAGCAAAACAATACATTACAATAAAACCAGGAAAACTGACACCCATCAGGCAAGGCTAGTCTGTATGTTTCATTTCCGTAGCACCCATGGTGAAATGCCATACAGTTTCCCTAGAATATAATGAATATCCATGAAGGTCAATTTAAAAGCATGGCTTATTTAACCTTGCTGGGGCGAGGGGGGGGGGTTTCTTGCTCAACGTTTCAACTTCCTCTTCTTCTCCAGAATCTTTACTCCCCACTTCAATGAGCACTGCTCCAGTCCTGTCTCTGGGGAAAATCTTTTCCCACACCCATATCTGCTTCTCATCTACAGCACAGATTTTGATGTTTATTGTTTAAAAGATAAGCCTTCCAAGGCTTCAGCTTTCCCAGCAGAGTAAATGGTAGCTGCCTATTCAGCCTCTTTTCTTGTTCTTTCCTATTTTAGTGAGTAACATTGGTAAACCTCTTGCTATTTCAGCAGCAAAATGCAACAAGTATCCGGCTTCCCCATCAAAATTAGAAAGGTTACCAGCATTGATCTTTGCACCAAACACCCTTCCTACTGCCAAGAGAGTCTGGGCGCTATTTCTTGTGATAGCAAGAAATCACAGCTACTGTCACCACCAGAAACCTGAGATAATCCAGGGGAAGTAATTCACAGCATTCCTGGTCATTCAGGTTTGCAATCAATGAGGGCTTCTCTTGGATCTAATTTTCAGTGCAAACTGTGCATTTATAAAGAAAGAAAATTTATTCCAGGTCAAGATTTTCTAGTATAGTGTCTATGAATCCTTACTTCTCTTCAAACAAGTTTAAATGATTTGAGAGCAGGTATGAAAGAATAGCTAGGATTTAGATAAACATGAATTCAGAATTCCTAACATGTAGAAAGTTGTTGTTGTTATTCCTTCAAATTTTTTCTGACTTATGGTGACCCTAAGGTGACCCTATTATGGTATTTTCTCAGCATCTGGTGAAAAAGTTGCACCTGATGAAAAAGCTCATCTATGCCTTGGAGTATGGTGGGGACTCCTTCTTTGGGGGTTTTTAAACAGAGGCTGGATGGCCATCTGTTAGAAGTGCTTTGATTGTGTATTCCTGCAGGGCAGGGGGTTAGACTAGATGGCCCTTGTGGTCTCTTCCAATTCTATAATTCTATGAATATTTCAAATCCAACATTCTTAAAAACATGCTTTTCCAAAACTGGTTGATCCTCTGTAAAGTCTTCTTTAAATTATTGCTTATGTTAGTTAGAAAGTACTGCACAGCACCTATGTGTCCCTGGACCCCATAAGAAATCCCTCATTTGGACATCATAGTTGACTTTTCAATGATTTGCAACTAGAATACAAAATGGTCCTCTTAGGCACACTTTTCACATATTCCATGGAATGCAGGCAAGACTAAGAACAAGACCGTGTGTATCTTCCTCTTTTTCTGATATCCACACATTCACTTTAACATGAGCATAGAAGTAAAACTGTACCCATGTAGGATTCTTTCCAAGTGGCTGAATAACCAGGAAAGCGGTGCTCCCACTCTCCCAGACTCCTATATGAGCATGGTTGTGCATTTGCAAGATTCATGCACAGTCAGCTGAATGTGTGGATATCAAAAACAGAGACAATGGATACTCTGCTTCCCCCACTCCACGTTACGCATTTAAACACAGCATACAGAAAGTTCTATCATTTCAGCACATTGTTAATAAACTCTGATTCCCTGGAAATAATGAAATGGTTATACAGTTGTCCCTCCGTATCCACGGATTCAGTATCCACGGATTTAAGTATTCACGGCTTGAAAATATTCTTAAAAAAATAATCCCAAAAGCAAACCTTGATTTTGCCATCTTATATAAGGGACAGCCCTCCCCATTGACACCCCCTTGTCGTGGGGGAGAGGCTTGTGTACCCTGAAGCAAGGTTGTGTTCTTGCTCCAACTTTATTTACAATCTTCTTCAGCATGATGCTCCAAAAGGCTACGGCAGAGCTCGAAGAAGAAGACGGCATCTATATACGTTACCGTATTGATGGTAGCTTGTTTAACTTAAGCCATCTGAGGGCTCGCACTAAGACTCTAAACTATCTAGTCTGTGAGCTGCTCTTCGCTGATGCTGCTGCCCTTGTTGCCCACACAGAAGCAGCTCTGCAGCGTATAACATCCTACATTGCAACAGCTGCAGAGCTGTTTGTGGTGGAAGTCAACCTGAAGAAAACAGAAGTTCTCTACCAGCCTGCACCACAGGAGGAACACCACCATCCCCACATTGCCGTCGGCAAATCTGTGCTTAAGTCCATTCAGCAGTTCACCTACCTGGGAAGCATCATCTCATCAGATGCCAAGATTGACAAAGAGATTGATCACAGATTAGCAAAGGCATAGAGCACATTTGGAAGACTTCACAAAAGATGCTGGAGCAATAAACACCTGAGGCGAAGCACAAAAATCAGTGTGTATAGAGCCATTGCACTATCTATTCTCCTTTACAGGTCACCTATCGCCAACGCTTACAACTCCTCGAACGTTTTCATCAGCGCTGTATATGTACAATCCTAAATATACACTGGACTGACTATGTGATGAATGTTGCTGTCCTTGAGCAAGGAGGGATCACCAGCACTGAGGCCATGATATTGAGAACACAGCTGCATTGGGCAGGGCACGTTTCTAGGATGGAGGACCATCGCCTCCCAAAAATAGTACTCTACTGTGAACTCGCCGTGGGTCAGCGTAAGAGGGGCGCTCCAAAAAAGCAATAGAAGGATTCCCTGAAACAATATCTCAGGCTTGACCAAATTGATCACCAACAATGGTCCACCCTGGCTTCACATCAGGAGGCTTCACTATCCACAATGCTGCAGCTTTATTTGAGAACTCAGGCCGAACAAGTCTTGAAGAGAAATGACAACGCAGAAAGAATCACAATCCGGAAACATCACCCAAGGAGACCCTCTGCTGTGCTTCCTGCAACCGGACTTGTTTATCTCAGATTGGCCTTTTCAGTCATCAGCACGCTTGCAGAAAGTGCGGGATGAGTCCTTCCTGAATCTTTGTTTGCGAAGAAAAGCCAGAGGGAGAAGGGACACCATTTTGCTATACCATTGCATATAATGGGACTTGCGTATTCACAGATTTTAGTATCCACAGGGGGTCCTGGAACCAAAGCCCAGCGAATATGAAGGGGCAACTGTAATTTGAATCTAGTACTAAGAAAAGTAAGGCTTCTTTTTGTTTATTCATGTACTAGGCCCTAAGGTCTATTTTGGAACAAACATTGCAAAAGAGTCCAACCCTATATTACTATCCTCCAATCTGCTTGGAATGTATTCCAGTAATCTGCTTGGAGTGTATTGTTTATGGCTTGGGCCCAGAGAACCATAGGGTGATTTGGGCTTGTGTTTCTTCACCTGCCCCTCACCATACTACATGGTAGATAACACCATTCTGATAATGCATTGGGGGTTCAAAGGGAGAGAAGAGAACTTTCCCGCAGGTATATGTGGCTTTTTGGATCCCAGGCTACATGTACTAGCAGTACACAAAAACAGTTAGCCATAAACTCTGTCATGCTCTGCTTCTGAACTTCTAGGGACATCTGGCTGACCACCACTGGAAATACAAGGGAGGGGGGGGCTAGAGTTTGCCTTAAATCTATTAAATGGATTAGTATACCATAAGACGTAGAGTTTGTTTATTGCCTTCCCTTTCTGCAATGACTGGCAGAAAAGAAACATTTTCATTCACTGATAAGTCTTCTTGCTGATGAGTGAATTCCAAAACTGAGATGACATCATGGAAAAGGCAGTGAGCCATTTGCTAAGCAAGGCCTAGTGGGACAGTATTAGCAGTCAAAGAAACTGATGTGAAAAAAGAGAATGCTATTTTTAACATCTAATTCATAATGTATTACTTATTTTTAAAGTAACTCCTTAGCAGTTTTTATTATATAAAGAGTGACAAGTTACTAACACATTGTAATAGGTTACTTTTAACTTAAAAAAAAAAAGTTTTAAAAATTGAGAAATGACCCCAAATGCCCCTAAATAATCCCTGAAACCAATGTTTTAACATTACTTCTTACACTAAAATGTTAATTATGTTACCAGTCATTGCATTGTATTGCAAAAAGAATTTTCTGCCTTCATTACCAGCAAAAGTAAAGCATTACAGCTAACAGTGTTTCTTGCAATACATTACTTCCAAGCTCTTGAGAAATGTTACAGTTATTTCAAGGGTTGGTTTGTTGTGAAATGAAGATATTTGACAGAGATGTTGTATATAAAAAGACATGTCTCCTTGGAAAGAACTTGCCTGTTGATCATCTACATTCCATTTGAATAGCAAGTGAATTTCAGTTAGCTCAGAGTGAACATTGGGAAGTGAAAATAAATTTTAAAGTCACAAAATGTGCTGAATTAGTAATTCCTTAAGGCAACTTTTTTGTTCCAGTGCACACAATTGAAGGGAAAATTAGAAAATTAAAAATTAAATCAAACAAACAATTTTTCAGGGAAATAAGTAAAAAAGGAGAGGACTGGGAGAACGATTGGATGGCTTTTCTGGTGGGGTTAGAACAGGTAATCTCATTATGCTGAACCGTGGAGATATTTAACGGCCTCTTGCAAGTCCGTTAATAAACCCTCTCAATTGTATGCTTAGTTTCTCTTAGGAAAGGAAAGAAATGAAGTGCTTTTTCATGAAGACATACAGAAGCAAAAGGAGAGAGAGACTGTTTTGTTCTTTTAAGTGGTCCATTGGGCACAATTCTGGTGAGGAATAGAAAGAATCATTCATTCATTCATTGCATTTGTATGCCGCCTTTCTCTCAGAATGAGACCCAGGGTGGCTCCCAGAGATAACCAGTCCCCAAAAATATTCACAATAAAATTAAAAACACTAAAACCACACAAAACAGTGTAAAAACATTTTTTAAAAAAAAACCCTAAAGTTTTAAAAGATAGCTAAAACATCCCCATAAAACCTCCTGGCTCAGAGCTGAAGCCAGAGCCAAAAGCCAAATGAGACTACAGAAAATCAGCAGTAACCAGAGACAGGGGCACAGAAAGCAGCATGCAATGTGCTACACCCTGTCTCCTTGTGGAGAACTGCCCCATCTTGGCTCTTTTCAACTTCTTTTGATTTTTCAAACTTCAACTTGATTTTTCAAGAAAGCAAAAAATCAGAACATTTATGCTACTGATTTCCCCTCTCCCAGAAACATGTCAAGTCATGGAGCATCAAAGTAATTGTAGTATAATGAGGGAAAGCAAGGGTAATGGTGGGAGAAAAGCCATATTGAAATTATAGAGGGATTTCAACGTGCTAAATATCAACCTGTCTGTGCACTGTCAGCAGGGCAATGGCATGACTGCCCATTTTGCCCCAACCTGTTTTATGCCAGTGGTGGGCTTTTTTCAAAACCAGAGAAGACCAGAGGACACAATCAGCAATTGGAAAGCATCCCCCTCCCCCAGTGTGTGTGTGTAGAGTGTAAAATTCCTGTTGGGGGGAGCCACAGGGGTGGAGGTGGATGTCCAAGTTTCCATGGGTGGATGTGGCCTCTGAAACTCTGGAAGTTGCCCGTACCTGTTTTAAACAACACAGATGCATAGATTTTCCTTGTTTTTTTTCTGGGCTGTGAGGCTGTGTTCTGGAATAGTTTCTTTCTGACGTTTTGCCTGCATCTGTGGTTGCATTCTCTGAAGATGCCAGCCACAGATGCAGGTGAAACACCAGAAAGAAACTATTCCAGAACACGGCCTCACAGCCCGGAAAAAAAACCAAGGAAAATCTATGGATGCCGGCCGTGAAAGCCTTTGACTTCACATTCAACACAGATGCACTTACACATTTCAGTTGCCATGTCAATATGAGCCCAAGTGTATACTAATGTGTAAAGTACATGTGCTGGTTGTCAGTATGCATACACATGAACGTGAACTGGTAGATGGCACGAATACAAAAAGTACAATCCTTACTTATTTAGACAACTCTGTATTGCAGCCAAAGAAGTGGGTTTATATCCACAAAAGTTCATGAGAAAATAAAAACCAGTTAGTCTTAAAGATGCTGCCATGTGTCTTTTTCTTTTCCTTTTTTCTCTTCCCCATGCTGTCAAAGGATTCTTCTTGTTGCAGTCTAGGAAGCAACTCTTCCAACTTCTCGTTCATATGTTGTATGGGGCTATAATTCTACATTACAGATATCCAGTGGAATCTATTAAAATACCTTATTTTTAAAGGTTTATTTTATATATAGCAGTAAACAAACTAAATGAGTATGGAGTAATTTGACAGAGGTCTGATAAGTGGAAGACCAGTCTGTTGTACTGTAATACATTCAGTCCAAATATATTCAGGGCAGAAGGATATATCTTAATTTAATGGGTTGTAAAATGATGTAAAGGGGAAATCTCTTGCCTTAAAGCCATTGGACTGATTCAAATCAGCAGCTGACTGACTACCAACTGCTTCAATCTACACCAGTCCACTTTCCTATAGCTTACTGTATCATTTCACATAGCATGGGGTGTAGCTTTAGATTTCCACTGTAGGGCTCTCTCTCTTGGGCTTCACAGTAAAGATGGCTACATTTTGACCTAAACTGCTAAAAGCGATGCCTCGATTTCATCAAAATATCCTGAGAAAGACCAGTTTGAATGAGTCAGCATGTCAGCAGACATTTTCAGGTGTGCATCACAGTCTGGCTGCATAGACAGTCTTCCTATATAAAAATTCTCTCTATGTATGAAAAAAACCCCATGCTGTGTATGAAGTAATCCTTAGAAAAACGATATGTGCAATGGTAACTCTCCAGTCCAGAAGCCAGATCTACTGTATTTGATCTTGTTAACAAAGCTGGAAAAGCCATTCCTTCACTGCACAAACTAAACACACAGTAGCTTCACATTTAATTATGAGATTTTAATTTTAACGCCTGCTTTACAGCTAAATAAGAAACAACTGTTACGCATCAAGTATCAGTGAGCCTTACCAGAGTCCAGAGACCAGGCTCATCGTCACAGGGATGTCTTTTAAAAGATCCCGGCTGGAATGTTATTTTGAACTCTTTGAAATGGCAAAAGTGTTTTTAAACATCGCAGGTCTCTTGGGAAAGTCAAGTTTAAACTTAGTAAAAGGTTTTTAATTTTAAACCATTCCTTAAAATAGTTGACATAAAATTTGGTGGGAATTCTTTTAAAAGCCTAAATCTCCTGAACTGGAAGTGACATTTGGAAACTTGAAGGGGGGGGGAGCACTGAACACTTGTTTTATTGTTAGTTTAGTTACTAAATTTTAGTATGAGCTCATCAGTGCCTTATGGGATCAACTAACACCCCCACATCCCACTCCATGCCTACCCTTACCCCAGTCCCCACTGTTCAATGCTATTCCAAAAACAGGGTTTGACAGGAGACCATATTTAAGAATGCTTCCAAAAGGCTGCTTCCTCCACTGAAGGCAACAGTATTGTCAGTTAAGGGCTGATCTAACATAAAATCAAATAACATATTATTTTTCTTTAGAGGTTTTTTTTAAAACGACCTCTTTCATAATGCAGCTTTGAAAGAAATAGCCTGCCTGAAAAGACTCACATGGAGGTACATAACAATTTTTCCTATGATGAGAAAAAGTTACTGTAGTGTGTGTGTGTGTGTGAGTGAGTGAGGGGAAAAAAAGCTAAAATGCCTTCCTCTTTCTTTTCCCCAGCCCACTTGTGTAGGTTTTTCAGAACAGATTCATTTTGAAGAAAATATGCTTCTCAGGAATTTCAGAGAACTACACAATGCAGCACACAGTTGCCAACCCTTAACATCAGAAGCCAGAGCTTTGTTTCTTTTCTGGTAATACATTTGGTACTATACAGTGTGTGATGTCATTGCTTTATAAGTTTTCCCACTCTTTGCAAGTGGAAGCCAATTATGTCACACATTTAGTATTACTTAACAGTATTGGTGAGGGATGAGGAACATGCCCTCATAAATACGGTAACTTTTAGTTCTCATGTAGGTGTTCCCTGGAACCATGACTGGAAGACTCCTAGATTAGTAGAATCAGAGCAGCCAGTTTAGGCTCAAACTAGATGATACATTCAAGATATTTTTAGATATCTTTTACCACTCCCAAATAGTGAAGGATGTCTTTTTCTCATAGCATACAATTTTCTTCATCTAAGCATCTTGTATGCAGTAGTATGCTTTGTTTTGTACCTGGTCATTGGAAGGGAATTAATTTGCAAGTCTGACTGTTGAAGCATGAGCACACTCTTTGAATAAATTATTTGGTGGGAGGGAAAACTGTCAATCCTATGGAATAATGCATCCCTTTTAATGTCTACTTTGACAGTGTCCATTGTGACTAAGGACTTTATCAGACATTCTAAAAAAAAAACCCTGCGGGGTCAGGAGGAGGACGCTGGTGTCCCATTTCCAGCAGTTGATACTGCACGCCCCATCCTCCTCCCATCCTTCCTCCGTGTGTCCTCTGTGCTGGAGGGATGAAAAAGTTGCCGCTTTTCATTGACGGAAGTTTCCATCAATAAAAAGCAGCGTCTTTTCCAGGTTTTTTTTTAGAGCATCTGATAAAGTCCTTAGTCCTTTTGCTAACAGATCCTTTGCACATCTGAGAAAGTAGATGTAAGTCTACAAAAGCTTATGCTACCAGCATCTTTCACTCAGTTACAAGATCCCTTTGCATACTGATACTCCAGACTATCACGGCTTTGAATTCAGATCCCTTGCATATATACTTTTTTCCACCTTCTACTCCCCTCCCATTTCTGTTTATAATTATCAATACAGGGAGCAGTCATTTAGATATGTCCTTATACATTTTTACTCAACTGAGTGAAAGCATCTTGTAAATGCAGAGACAATATCTGACTTCGCAGCGATCTGTCACTAAGAAGTGAAATACTTGCCAGCGTGTCACCATACACCACCTAGTGAGGCAGAAAACATGGCTCATGAAGAAGCTCCTCATAGCAATATTTGGACCTACCACAGCATTTATTGTAATAGCAAGCACCATCCAAATTTAAGATCTGTCAAAAATAATGTTCATAGAATCATAGAGTTGGAAGAGATCATGAGGGCCATTCAATCCAACCCCCTGCCATGAAGGAATACACAATCAAAGCTCACTCAACAGATGACCATCCAGCCTCTGTTTAAAAACCTCCAGAGAAGGAGACTCCACCACACTCCAAGACAGCGTATTCTACTGTCAAACAGCTTCTACCATTAGGAAGTGCTTCTTAATGTCTAGGGAGATCATCACACTACACTGCTGGAGTGCTATTATTTTGCTTCAACTGCTCTGGCTTCCTCCTGTGGAATCCTGGGATTTGCAGCTTAGGGACGGGCATGTAGAACTCTCAGCCAGGGAGCTCTTAGGCCTCACTAAACTACAAACCCCAGAATACCACAGGAGGCAGCCATAGCAGTTAAAGTGGAATAATAGAACTGTAACAGTACACAGTGATAAAGTCTTTAGTAGAATATCTTTTCATGTAGAGTCCATTGCTCTGTCTCCTAGTCTCTGGAGCAGCAGAAAACGAGGTGGTCCCCTCTTCAATATGACATCCTTTCAAGTACAGTAGCACCCCCGTATCTACTGATTCACCATCTGCTGATTCAGTTATCTGCGGATGGCAACAGTGGGGGGGGGATGGATGAAGGAGGGAGGGGAGGAGGAGGGCTTGCCTCTCATCCCCCTTCTCCCCAGGGCTTCTGGTAGTGGCAGTGGAGATGGCGGGGGATGGACAGGGGAGGAAGGAGGCAAGCTCGCTTCCTTTCTCCCTTCCGCACAGGGCTTCCGGTGGCAACAGTGGAGGTGATGGGGTGGACGGGGAAGGGAGGGAGTAGGAGACCTTGCCTCCTTTCTCCCTTCTCCATGGGTGTGTGTGTTATGGTGGCATGGCAGAGATGGCAGGGGATTAGAAAGGGAAGGGAGGGAGGAGGAGAGCTCACCTCCTTTCTCCCTTCATGTCAGCCCTGCTCTTCTGACTTGGAAGATGAGCTAGAGGAAGAGAGAGCTTCAGAGCAGGATTTGCAACAGGGAGTGGAGCCAACAGCACCCAACCCCACAGAGCTGCCAGGTCCCTCAGAGATAGCAGAAGGGGACAGAGCAGATAACCCAGACCCAGCAGAATGGCGTGGTCCCTCAGGGAGACCTTAGGCCCAGTTTTACCCACCTTTCATGAATGCTGACATCAAAGGGAAAAGAAGTGAAAGTCTCAACATATTTATAAGAGACACTGGCTTATCAGAGAACAGCTGTGCAATCACTGAATCCGTATAAATCAGGGACAGCTGCTCTGTCAATTTGTTGGAGTTTATCTGACTGTATTGGTGGGAAACCTCTGCTCCTGACTTCTCGTGTTGCCTTGCCTGGACTTTGCCCTTTGGACTGTACCGGATCCCTGCTCATCATGGCCCTGGACTATTGGATTGGTAAACTGGACTATTCTCTGGATTTTGTGGACTTGTTCTGTGACCTAGATATTTTGCCCTACTATTGTAATTCTGTGTGACCGTGAGTTCTGGGCAGACTGCCATGCTGTTATCTCCTAATAGCACCTCACTTTGGCTGGTTTCCCGGACACTTCTCCATGGGGCTTCTGGTGACAGTGGCAGAGCTGGCAGGGTGTTGTATAGGAAAGGGAGGGTGGAGGAGAGCTCACCTTCCTTTTCCCTTCTCTGCAGGGCTTCTGGTGGTAGTGGTGAGGGACATCCGGCATTCCCTGTTATCCACGGATTTCAGTATCTGAGGTGGGGGGGAAACCATGGATACAGGGATGCTACAGTATTTAAACATGTTGTTGTTAAAATCTTATTAAGGGATGATAATCTTAAAGCAATCAGCATTAGAAAATCCTGTGGTCTTGAAACAAAGAGGTAGGTCTGTAATGAGGAGAGATGGGAAAATTATATTGCATGTAAGTAAAATGATACATTGGATAGGCTTGTTAATATGTATTCCCTAATTCTCCAATCCTGCATTTTCTTAGTGTAATGACTTAAAACAAGATCTTCTCTTCAATCGTCCTCTCACAGATCTGCCATCTAGCCCACATTCCAACATGAAGGATTCCCTATAGATTATTATTTTATGGGGTTTTTAGGAAG
The DNA here is from genome assembly GCA_030847615.1 of Gambelia wislizenii. NCBI lineage: Eukaryota > Metazoa > Chordata > Lepidosauria > Squamata > Crotaphytidae > Gambelia > Gambelia wislizenii. The sequence goes on along the minus strand of JAUMIR010000002.1, from coordinate 189,114,844 downwards.
CCGTACAACCCTAGGTTTTATCTAGTGATGTAATTTCTCTTTGATGAATGATACAGCCTCTTCCCTTGCAGCCACAAAGAAATATTCAATGAGGTGCCCTAAAATGCACAGCACTACATTTGACTCCTTGGAATTGGAACAACACGAGGAACAGATAAAAACAAGATTGAAGATCATGTTGTCCTATGTCAGAAGCTTGAGCTAAGTATCAAGAAGGGAAGCCAAGAAGTTGGTCTATACTGAAATGGTTAGAATTTATGAAGCACCAAGGAAAGTCTGGCCAGGAGTAGATCGTATTAAGAGAAACTTTGCTAGGTGCTGGAACAGAAGCACAGTAGAAGATTCTACTAACCGGGATGAATGTGCTGAGAACTACATTTTATTTGAGAAGGTTTGGTAGTAATTCAGGGAAATAGGCAGAAGCACCAGTGAACAGTAACACTACTGATGGTCCAACATGAACTCATGTAAAAAGGAGAAGCTCACTAACACTAGAAGCAAATCAAGAGAGGAAAACCTCTGATAGAAGAAACAGCCAGACACTTTTCTGTGCTGAGAAAGAAAAAGGAAAGATAGCTTGCTTATCTTACAGGGGAATGTGAGCTGGCAGGTGAAGATGCAGCTGGCTAGTATTTGAGAGGAAATGGTTTTGATGATTGTAAGCCAGTGAAGGTCTGATGTCAAGACATTTCTTAAGTTTACAGCTGTGTGTCCAAATGGACATGTACTCCTAGCTTTTGGACACCCAGAGGAGAGAAAGGGACACATACAACTTAACCAATGAACCAAGAACACAGATTCAGATCGGAAGTTATACTGACTAATGCTAGGATCTGATGAAGTGGATTGTGTTTATAAAAAGTTATGCTAGAAATTTCCCTTCCCTGTTAGATTCAAAAGATCTCCTGTGTTCATTTAGGCCTTTTAATGCTAGTTTTACCCTAAGAGGTGGGGGGTACTTTAGAACCCCACCTGTGATGCCAGAATCTCTATCATTATTTGGGGGAATTATTAGCTTGAATGACTGGCCTGCGAGAGGAGGGTAACTTCAGGGATCTTTTTACCTATGTATGCCAGTACTAACTGTAGAGGAGGCTCCAGCTGAGGTAAACTAAAGTATTTTATTAGAAAAATATAGACTAAGACACAAGAATCTACATTCTTATGAACCATATGAGACTATTAGAAAAGGAAGCAGGAAGGGGTGGAGAAAGAGGCCTGGGTAAGAGGGAAATAATTACTGGTCTTGGGAGAAGAAAGTTCTGTGTAGCGAAGGAACTCAGATTGGCATCTGAGGGTGGCACAGTGGAGTCCTTGACACATTGAGAAAGAGAGTGACCGGGTTCCTCTGCAACACACTTTGCTATGGGGGGGCTGTAAAACTTATAACCCATTTCATGTCTTGGAGGTGTGTTCTGCCTTTAACAATGGCTAAATGGCTCTTCTGAGGGAGAGACAAAGGAAAACTAAACTCAACTGATTGCTATACTTGTTGGGAAATAGAACTTGATTGATTTACAACAACCTCACAAGGCTGCATAGGAGGGGGTATAGGCAAGATTTGCATAGGAATAGATTTGGGAATGGTCACTTAATTGTTTGATTGAATGAATCATTGCTGAGGTGCCCAGAGCTGGTAGGAATGATTAGCACATACCTCCTTAACGACTGTGTTTAATAAGGGGCTTTTGTACAATCCTAATTTGGGCTTTCTTCCCATCATATTTTGAACACACATCCCAGGTCATTGTGACCTCCAAGTGACCTTTGGTTTGCCCCAGCCAATTTGACCCCCAAAAGTGTCACAATATTTCCAGTTATGAGATATCATGGGGAGGTGGTAGTAGGACATACTAACACTAGGCTAGGATTTGTATAAATGTATTAGCAAACTCTGTTTTTTGTTTCTCTTCAGTCCAAATATCAGGACGGTATGTAGCAGAAAAGCTTCACTCTTGAACCATTTGAATGAGGAAAAGGGCACCCAATAATAATTTATTTTTAAAAAAATATCTTATCTGATGTGGACTCAACAGACTGGGGAGGGAACAGGGTTTCCCTATTTAGTCCCCAGTGTAATCCCTAGCTTTTGTTTCCTACATTAATTGCATGGCCCCAGACCATCCTCTACTCAGTAGCTTGTTTAGCCAAAGCTGTTTGTTACTAGATGTGATAAAGCCACCTCCCCACACCTCAGGTTCCCCTCCCCTCCCCCAGCTGCAGAGATAGAAGATAAGGGAGGGAGGCTTCCTTTCATTTGCCATAAAGCTGGAAGGATTTAAGGAGAAGCCTGTTTAGGAAGCTGCCACTGATATCTCTGTGACAGGTGTCAGCTTCACATGGAGCTGCCAGCAGACGTTAAGATGGAGATTAGCAAAGCATTGCTCTTGCCAAGAGGCACAAGGGCTGTTATGAGTCCGTGTGTGTGTGCATGACCACATTCAGGGACATGCGCGCACAAACCAGGAAACAATTTGAGCTACCATGAAGAAGAGGTTTGCTAAGGAACCCTCTGCACTTCTTAATTTCTTCATCTCTTGTCATCTTGGTCTCTTCCTTCCTTCCCCATTCAAAGTCTACCCTACACTTAAATGTAAATTGTATTCTTCTTGGGGCAGGGACTGGAGTTCTTTTTTAAAAAATTGCTATCTTGTTCTCAGCTTATATTACTTTGGAAAATGTCATGTATATTAGTAGCAATGTATAACCAAGCAAACAAACAAAAACAATGTGTTCCAGCCCACCAGCTTCCTCTCAGTGTAGTACATGTAAAGGATAAACAGTGCTAATGGTAGGATCCCAAATACAACCTTATTCTTGCAAGGGTTTTTGCTTCTTCTTCAGTAAATCAGCTGTGGCATGGTATTACCACATTCTGACCAAGGCACTAAATGGGTGTATCTCACTTCCAAATCAAGATGCAAATTGTACAAATGAGTTCCAAGTGACACAATAATGGTGGGAATCAGCATTTAATAAAGAAGATGGAGGCATAATTCAGCCAACATTAAAATCTTGTCAGAGAGCAGTCCTATGTACATTTTCTTGGGAATAAGTTCCATTGCACCAAGTAGAACTTAATTCTGAATAACCATGTTCTAGTTGTAACTAGCAGCTGGGTTTAAGCCAGAATATGTAGAATTCTACATGTTCTAATATTCTGCTTTAACTCCATTAGTTCCAATGAGAGTAGATCTACAAAAATCAAGTCAGCGCTTATGTAAACCCCACTGATTCAATGAATCTACTATAGCAGTGACTAGCAATAGACGTTAGCCCTGTGTTTCTAAACTGGGAAGTGAAAGGTACCAATTTATAAGCTATAAATTACAATGGAAATTGGGAATTTAGTATTTTTTTAAACTTCAAAAATTAATCAAATTACTCAATACAAAGTATAATTATTCAAAGTAATGATAGGATACAAATATTCATTTTTTTGCAAGAAAATCCCTTGATTAATTATTATTTAATTTTCCTACTTTTCAGTGGACTCTATTGGATTCCCCACCCCCACCCTAGAAAATTGTGAGTGAAGAAAAACAGAGTCCTCTGTAATGGAAGTCCTGAAGATGACTTCTGTGTTGTGGAGGCAACACAGCCTGTGGTACTTGTACTTTACACTATACTGTGTGCCTTATCTCTAGATAAAGCTACATTGAGGCTTTCTTTAGATTTCTTCTTTTAGCACCACTTAGCCATCAGAAAACACAGTATCAGGATGCAAAGTATTTTTTTTTTCACATCAATAAAGCTCACAGAGGAACTTGGGTGTTTTTAAAATGAAGTGCTAGGATCTACACCCAAATTCCAGAGAAAATAGATTTTCCTACACCATGGTTCCATGGTAGACCTTTGCAAAGGCAAAGGTTTTAAAATTGGAAAGAGTCATTAAAGCAGAGAAGCTTGTGTATTTTGGAAGTTTTCTTACATGGAAGATAAGGAAACCTAAGGAATTATATTAGAAAATTTCCAAAATCCACAGTCAGATAGTACTGGGACCAATCAACGTGTTAAAAAATTGTAAGCCAGCTTTTGAGTTCTCCCAAAGTCTTAAATAAGCTGGCTCACGAACAAAGCCAGGAAGGAGGGGGGGAGTTTTTTTTTTTAACGGCTCGATGCTGAAGTCATGAAGTTTGTAGCCACAGCAATAAGACATAATGTAGGAGCCACTGCAGACTTGCACAGTGCCATTCTATTCATATTTGCTTGGAAGGCAGACTTAGGACTTTATCAGATGAACCCTCATACATGTTTCTTTCCCACCATATTTTGCTGAGTTTTTATGCCGGCAAAAGAACCCCTTTATCAGACCTACCTGTAATAGTGTCAATAAGCAGCCCAGGCATTACTGGAACACGAATGGAGCTTTGTTTACTTCCGTGTTCGTGATCTCATCAGTTCTTGCAAGAAGATGCGAGCACAAGTTAATTTAAAAACATGGGGGGAGGGACACAGAAAGTATACATGAGTACAGAAACACACTCCCAAAGTCTCAAGTAAACTGGGGAGCTTCATAAAAAGAACATCCCCTACCTGGTTCTCTTGACCTCAACAGGAAGTGCTCTTCCCATTAACGCTGTAATCATGAGAGGACAATGGAGCGTGGTTTCAAATGTCAGCAATACCAGCAAAAAAGCATCATGGGCGATCTATTGATGGCTTTGCCCATCAATTAAAAAGAATGCTTTATTCCCTACACATGACTGCAAAAGCACAATGTTGTCTGATATGCACACCCTTTCACGTTAATGAGGCGTCATTATGACACCATATTTGTCACATCTGATAAAAATGCCTTACTATGCTCAGTGGGGATTAATGTCAGAAAAATGTGTACAGATTTGTGTCTTCAGCTGCATTAGGCTCAATCAAATTCCATGCAGGTTTCAGGTTGCATGTAGGATGGCTGGAACAAAGATGGCACCAGCTTAACTGAAGCCTGATTTTTTTACTCAGAGAAAATACTCCTCATGGAATTCGAAGAGAAGTCCATTTGTCCTAATGAGACCCTATGTTGAATCATGGTATTCAGAAGGGGGGGAGGAAATCCCAAAAACTATGCTACACAAGACTTCGGGACTTTTCCCGTGTTTTTAAAAAACTGAATGCACACTCCTGCTCATTAGGACAACCAAATCACATCGCTATGCATTCCTGATGTAGATACCTGATTGGTCAGACATGCATGGGGGAGGAGCCTGCTGGCAAGGCAGCACCCAGAACTGCCATTTTGGATTCTCGTCATAGTGATTGTGCACTGAGGGGACGAAGCAGTATATATTTTGTGTTGATTTAAGTTGCACTTCCACACCTTGGATTCAGTTTTTTTTTTTTAAATTGTTTGGCAGTAACAACTTGGGAAGAATAAAAATGTGAGTAATTCACTTGCGCCCACCCTCTTGATTCGCAGGTATGCCCGTCTGAACAGCAAATGTGGATAGCTTTGCATGCCTATGATCTTGCCAAAAACCATGGAGACAAATGAAAGCTGCTGCAAATTGGCGTCACTGTACACCAATCCACACGTTTTTGCCTTATATTGACTGCCCTCTGTGGGGATACAGAGCTGGCAGGAATCATTCCTTTCTTCCTACAGTCATGGGGCAGATCCAAATGAGGGGTATACTAGTCTTGCTATTGAGTTATCCATTTAAAAACAATAACACCCATTCACATTGATTTCCTGAAAATATCACACCAGGAGAACTAACTTCTATTAGTTTCAAACTGATAATGTGACATCAATATGTGGGCAATTACCTAGCACAGGAACACCAGTATTCAGGCAGACAGTAAAATGGGGGAAGATAGCAAGCCTGTGGTGATGCAGTTGCCATCTTGCTTCCATGTAAGGGAGGAGGAATGAGTGGGAGCTCCAACCACACCACATTTAGAAACATATTTACAAAGTACAGAAATAATAGTAATAAAAGTTATATAGAAGTTAAAATGTGAATTAACTTTTTTTAAAATGCAATGGATAAAGCAAAATACATGTTTGAAGAAAAAAGGGAAGCTCATCGTTACAGCAGTTACAGTGAGATGAGAGGGCAACCAAGTAGCCAGACATTGCAGCCAATATACTGTTTCAGAATAGCCAATAATTAATAATAACCAAGAATTTGATATACTTGAAAAACAGGGAGGGAATTGGATGGGCCATAAACTTGAGCCAGAAACTGGCCAGTTTATTAAAAATATTGGTGAATTTGGGAGGGCGAAGACAAGTCTGTGTAAAATGATGTCGGGTATTACATATATGGGTGGGCTACGAAGCAGTGGCGGGTATCACAATAGGAAAAGAAAACCACAGAAAAGAAAACTGTATAAAAACATCTAACACACTGTTAAAAGTATTTGTAAAAGTTCCTGTTTTTGAAAATGAAGCAGGATTTGTTACAGGTCTTCTCCACCCACCCTCTGTGCATTCTGTGGGAATCTTTTCTGGGTATTCTGTTCTGCATTGCATTTCTTCTCATGCTTGGCAGTGGTTTGTTTTATTTTCTAATTCACAATTTTTTTACAGGTAGGTACACTGGGTTGGTTCCATTTTCAGGGACAACACAGCCTGCATGTCCATCTCCCCAGGTTTCTGGGATTTTGAGGTGAAGTTCTTTAGGAACAAGCCTAGCTTAGATACAGTTGGTTCCATTTAACTGCAAACCTGTGTTCACATGGAATCCCATGTTGAACTGGCATCCCCAGCAGGTAGGTTGATGGGTGTGCTTTCAGAGGGCAGGGGGCTCATCCAGTGAATCGATCCAACCTCTGATGCCATGCCAAGACTTATTGTGGTTGTAAACAATGAAGTTATGGCTTCCTTCTTATTGCTAACAAAATATGCTTAATGTGTGCATCTCATTCCTTCCTCCTCCTCTGTTTGCCATCATCACTAGGGGTGCAGAAGAGCAGAGGCCTCATTTTTAAAAAAGGTAAAACCCTGCAGTTACCTGGATTGGTTTCAACTCTTAAACTGGGGTGGGAATCATGCAGGAAAGCATGGGGTGGTAAAATTCTGATTTGCCTGTGTGATGTGGATTTTGCTTCCAACTCAAACCCTATACAAGGATTATAAGTTTATGTGCACTTAGCCCCAGCCCCTCCATTGCCACTTGTATCTCCCTCTACACATAGAGGGCTTAGGATCTGAGGCCACCCACTTGAGTGTGAACCCTGAAAAATCAGAATCCCAATTCCAATTTCTTCACATCAAATAACAGTGAGAACAATGTAGAGAATACAGAGAGCTGCCCACCTCCGACTCCAGGAATGGAGGGGCCAAGGTTGCATGCACAGGATTTTTCAACGTTTGATAGAGGCTTCAGTCTCCTGGACTACTACCAGACCATAAACAACCCTACACATAGATGAAAACAGGTTTATAACAGCAGAGCAACATACCTGGTGCCATCTACAGCTTCTGTAACAATCAACAATGACAGTAGGTATTTCCAGACTGTGAGGATAACCCATGACTTCCTTGGTTTGACAGGTAGCAGGATGGCAATAGTCAACAACTGCAAGACCAGCTGAAACTTGACCCCTCTCTCTTTTAGGAATGTAGCCCAAGTTCCCCAAATCAGCACTGTTGACCACACTGCCTTCTGCAATAAAGTATTTTCCCACTCTGAGATCCCAAATGCTTAAATTAAGAAGCCAATGAGTTATATACTGTACTCTCACTAAAACTTTATATGGGATTTCATAGACACCCCTCTGCTTCTGTATATTTCAGTTTTCTCCATGTGGGAAACCCCTCCTTCTTCATGATGTGAGACCTCTGCATAATACTGCAAACTGGGCCCATGTTACTACAGCTATGGAATGAACGGCTCAGCATCTCAGCCAATCAGATCAGTCTGAAACTTCCTCAGCATTCCAGCGGCCTTTTGTTTGGCACAAGCACTTGTTGTGTGAAGCAAGGTGCTTTCACTGGAGGCAAAGACTGGTTTTATTAAACTCTCAACAGGATGTTATCCATCCTCATGCAACCAGACTCCTTTTTGTACCACTGAAGACTGGCACTCCTGCAGGGCACCCACACTACCCAGCCAATCTAAACTTTCCTGTCCTTTCCAGAGATATTTATAGCTGGGAATTTTTAACAAGAATGAGTTTCTGTTTTTGAAGGAATACTTCTGCTTATTACAATTTCTGCTTTTAGCTCATGGGTGTCCAAAAGGTGAATGTAATTGACAAAACTGTACTGTGTATGTGCGTGCATGCACACACACACACACTTTCTAAAGAATGTGGTGAATAAACCTATCAAGGTTGGGGTGGAGAGGCAGCAAGAAAGAAAGATTCAGCTTGCAGAAAAACAGCAACATGGAAAATTAGCCCCTCAACCATATAATCTCTGTTTCCCAACCTGTTTGCCAACCCAAGCAGAGAGAATGGGTGCTGTTAAGAATACTGGGGAAATGTGTGTTCATCCACAGCCCTGTTTTGCAATGTAATAAAACAGAGTATTTTTTTCCCACAAGCAAAAGCTTTATGTTCAGAGCAACCCCCGCCCCCAGAGCTAATAAATGTTTTAATACATGTTGTGCATGCTGACTGCCATTGTGCTCATCACTATTATTTGATGTGAAGAACTGTAGACAATACAAAGTATTGCCTTCAGCCACTTCACTTCTGGAACGCCATAAGAGTTCCAGGTTCATAGTATTTTTGACACATAGGAAATTGTGTTTTTGAAGGACAGGTTAGCTATGTCAGTGCATGTGTTCATGTTTTATTAAACTGTGTTCTCTTAGTAAACTAGTTTGGCTAAAAGCCCCCCCCCCCATTTCATATAGTTTCAATCAGAGGTGGGCAACCTGTGGCCCTTCAGATTTTACACCAAAATCACTTATCCCTTACCGTTAGCTATATGCTGGCTAGGGTTGATGGGAGTTGCACTCCAAAGGCATCTGGAGGGTCCCAAGTGCCCTCCTCTCAGTGTAAGATCTTCAACCCACATTTTATAGCTACCATATATGACTGGCAAAATTACAGTTAATGAAAGGAAAGCTTCATCTTTTTGTGGGTTTGTGAGATGAGAGCCTGCAGTGTAAGAATGGGCAAATCTATTTGTTTCACTTATCCCAACATTTGCATTTTATGTATTTTGTTACATTCTAGCCAAACCCAAAATGAAATGAAATTTTCAACATTTTGTAAATTTACATAAAGTTGGATCAAAACCAGACTGAAATAACTTTCTTATCTATCTATTGTATACTGCCCTGTATACTGCCTCATTTCAAAAGAGATCACATCACAAGTTTATTTCCCATACAGACAAACTTTATTAGAATTGTTGCTTGAAGGAAATTTGCAGTCCCTCCCTCACTAGTGTCCACATGCTTATGCTAGCTGGCTGAATCTCTGGCTGTTTGAGAACTCCGTAGGTAAAACAAGACCATCCAACTATCAACAGTGCTTAATTTGTAGCAACATCACTCATTGGTTTATGACCTTGCTCCTATGTACTTTATTCTGCATCTTGTCTGAGACTCTCTTCAGTGTTATGACTCTGTGATTATGGAAGTGCAGTGACAAACTACACCACCTGCCTCACTTTGTCATTAATGCTTGTAATGAATATACAAAGTTAATTTATCCAACACTTGGTGTTTTGGGGAGAAGAATGTGGCCTATCTTATTACCCAAGGCAGAGACAGAGGGTACTAAGTGGCATTCATGTTTTAGGGAAAAGGGAACAATACTTTGCTAACCTAAAACTTTCAGTGCAGGACATGAATTGAGAGAAAAGAAAATCTGGCACTTTCCTTATGACTATGATATATATAATGATTTAGCTGGTCACTTTTCACTTCTTCCTTATCCTGATTGTTTCCTCATATCTGCACACATGTGCAATGTAGAACAGAGTATAAGATAAGGGGTAAATGGGCACTTGATTTCAGCTCAGTGTGATGTAAATAGAGAACATCACACTTGGCGGGAGAATATCCAGATTTAAAGCACTACTCTAGTATAAATCTCCTAGAGTGAACTTAAGTCAAGTAGCATCCCTCACAATTTTATTGTGAAGATAAAATAAGGGGGAAATACATTTATTTATTTGAAATATTTATATACCCCCCTTCATCAAAACAGATTCTAAGGCATTTTATAGCAAACAGCAATTAAAATGTAAACCAAATTAAACAATTAAATCAACACCATATCCAATACAATTCATGTTATAGTATTTTAACTGTCTGGTGTTAAAAAAGATGCTAAAGCTAGCACCAGGTTAGCCTTTCTGCATAGGGCATTCCATAAGTGGGTCACCATGTCTGAGAAAGTTCACTCCTTAACTGATGCTCTACCTTGTGTACAAAGGAGAAACCACATGATGGAGAGAAGGGACCAATGGATTATATTAAACAGGACCATGGTCAGCCATGAACTCTTCACTTCTGGCACCTCTTTTCAAATGGACAATACTTGGTTCTCATTTTATAAAAAAACAGAAGTGTTTTGCCAACAATTTCAGCAGTTAGAACTGTGTGGCAAACACTGTCTCATTAATTGCAATTTGACCCATGCCAAATTGACTTTATGGGGGAATCCAGATTTGAAAATGGGTAAGGAACCATTTTTATGAAAACTGTTGGCCAACAATGGGATTGTTACCTTAAATCAGACACGTGGTGTTGATTATGAGTTCTGCCCTTTTCAGTTTTACAAGAGCTATTTAAACTACCGCTATCAGCTAAATGGCAATATTTACATGTGAAATATTTGTTACAATCCAGATTTGGTTGTTCAGCTGAGATTATTTTAATATTAGAGACATTAATTGAGGCCAACCAAGTACCCAAACCAACAATTTATAGATAGATAGATTTCTGTTATCTATAAATAAATATGTTGAGAGTTTTACAGCAAGAATGGAACAAAGAACTGGAATATCCAATTCTGACTAATCAAGGGCCATCGATATTAACATCTGTAATGAGTATGACTATAGATCTCCAACTACATCTTATATGGCAGAAATTGCTCTTTCAGCTATATTGGGTACCACAATGTCTATTTAAGAAAGGACTTTCTAAATCAGCAAATTGACAGAGATGTAATACTGCTAATGCTTCGTTAACACATGTTTGGGAGTTGTCCCACAGTAGCTACATTTTGGGAGGAAGTAATCACATGAGCAAATTTGGTTTTGGAAAGTTCCTTGATGTTCAGGGACTGCGCAAGTTCTTTTGAATTATTTACCTGTTTCTTGGAAATTAATAAATGGCCAATGGGAGTGGATTTCCCATGCCCTTTTAACTGCTAAAGGATTGATACCTCATTACTGGAAAGATATTTTTTCTCTACCTGTGACCCAACACTTGCAACATTTGAAAGAATGCTGTATAGATGAAATTTACAAACGGACTTTTATTTGGAGATTTGGTTAGCTTTTATAGAAACTTACAACTAATGTGGTTATTTTTCCCCTTTTGTGTTTTTATTTTTCTGCTTTTGTTATAACATTACTGTATGTAACTGAATTCCCTTTTAATGTAAACACTTCTTTAAAAGATAGTAAGATGGGGGTGGGGGGGAGAGAGAAAGCAAAATGTTTGCCGAACTGGTAGCCTAAGCAAGACATAACATATAAAAATTGGCAGATATATTTCTGTACAAATGGAAATTTCTAAACTATTTCCAAGGGCAGACTCATGTAAAAAATACTATAACCCAACCAGGAAGTTAGGAGAGTTAGGATAACTGTGGTTTCTTTTGGTGGAAAACACAAAAACTGGAGTGCACCCAACAGACAAATGAAGGAGACACACCTTAAGATACTACAGAAGGAACAATTAAGTTTCCTTTTATAGCATTTGAAGACATATCTCTTTCATTGGTGTGTTCTCTGAAAAAAGGGTAAGCTAAAAACCCAAGAAATAAATTTAGAACCTTTCTAAAGTCTCAGTAAAGCCCAGTACAGGAAATGACTGTTATGTGCAAGAATATATAGCAAAAAATGATGAAGTATATGAATGGAGTGTTTCCCCCCTACATATAGAAAGCACGAGTATTAGATGTGTATTTTAATATAAAACACTTAAAATAAATGTTATTATATCAAGTGGTATGTTACACTCCGAGACATACAGACATAGACACATATATTTCATTCAGTACAATAATCTCTTGTCTCTAATCCCAAATATGGATTATTAAAATACTTAGAATATACAAGAGAAAAATGGCACTAAATTTTATATCTATTTATGTCTGCAGTGACAGAGTTGAGTCTAATGATAGCTGTTGTTACATGTAGTGTTTACTGCAGCCTTGTATCCTCAGACTAAAAGCCAGATCAGATAATTCCTAAGTGAGGTTTACTTATGAACCTACGGTACATAATTATAAGGCAGTTACTGCCTTGTGCTTCTGTTTGTTGATTGAGCTATGGAACCCAGAAGTTAGGGTGATAGCATAAATAAAAAACTCTGCATCCTCTACTGTAATGCCAGTATGTACAAAACAAAAATGCACCTGAATTTCTACATGAAATTTTCTCCATTTTGGAATTAAACAATTTTGTAAAGTTTAGCAATAGTAAACTAAACACTAAGGACTCAGTGAGTTCAAAACTAGGGAAAAAAACACCTGAATTTAGTTCAAAGCCATTTTTTGTAAGTGTTCACAATCTGACCTACAATCCTTTTTTAAAATTATATAGGGTCAAAATATTTTCCCCCAACATGATATTTCAGAGAATATCAATGAATCAAAGAAACATGAAGAATTCAGTGATGAAGATTAAGTAGCAGCACCACCACATTTTACGCCAAACTAAACTTTGTTGTACATTTTATCATCCTCATTGAGAGAAGGTGTCTTGGCATATCTCAACATGTTATGAAAGCTTTTACACATTTTAGAACATCTATCACACTGTGGGATATTTTTGCAAAAAATAGTTACTGCATATGGTGAAAACATTGTATTTTGCTTAAAATACTTGTTTTTGCACAAAGTACTTTTTTTTGCAGAATGAGATTTTCTTTAAAAGCTCAAAATGTGAAAAATCATTAAAAACATGCAAAAGCTCTCATAATCCCACCCACTGAAAAAATTTTTGTAATTTTTTTTTGTTCTCATGCACAAGAATGAAATAAGTCCTGAGAAGCTAGACTAGTGAGCACGCACGGCAGGGCTATATCTGTAATGGCAAACCTGCCTGTGAAATTTCCTCCCATGGGACGTTAGAGTGGTTCTATCTGTTTTCAGTTTCTGAAAACTGCATTAAGACTGTAATTAATTCATATGGCCTTCTATTCTTAAAAATGGCTTGATTTGCTGTAAGACCCATTCATCTGTCTTTTTAGCAGCCCATGGTATCTGTATAACTCTTCTCCCGCACCACATTTCAAACGAGTTAATTTCCTTCTTGTCAACTTTCTTCACTGTCAAGCTTTCAACAACCATACATAGAAATTGGAAATATAATATCCTGGGTGATTCTGATTTTGGTATGTAATGATATGTTTTTACACATGAGGATTTTAAATAGTTCCTTCATAGCTGTCTTTCCAAGTCCTAGTCTTCTTCTGATTTCTTGACTATAGTCTCCCTTTTGGTTAATGGTTGAGCCAAGGTATAAGAATTCTTTTATCTGTTTATAGTTAATGTTTTTATCTGTTGTACATTGCCTCAGAGGCCTTAGCAGGCTGACAGGCAATAAATAAATAAATGACTAAGCAAATGAAGACTTGTAGTAGGTAATACTAAAAATATGGAGCAGATTTGGTGGTGCAAGGGGAAACTGGGAGTTAACTCCTGTAAAAAGAGTTCAGTGTTGATGGAACTGATGTAAGTAACCTAATTACATGTCCTAATTCAGGCATGTGTTTAAGAATTTAGTTCAAATATTGAGAAAGAGATCTGTTTTAAATTAAACAGCGTCAAAATATCATAATCACAGAGATAATATATTTAATTTTAGTCTCTTAATAACTTGGTTAAGAGCAAAAAAAAGTTGTTTTAAAATCTTTTAACTTTTATAATTCCCAGTGTTATTTTGTAGCCCAAACTGAGACAAGGTGCACAATTTGGCTTCCATCGACAGATGCCAACTGAACTATTATCAAATACTGTTTTGAGCAATGAAGAGAAAGAATCAAGCAAGATCTCTCTCTCTCTCTCTCTCTCTGGCTTTTCTTTGCAAACCAAGATTCAGGAAGGACTCATCCTGCGCTTTCTGCAAGCGTGCTGATGACTAAAAGGCCAATCCGAGATAAACAAGTCCGGCTGCAGAAAGCACAGCAGAAGGTCTCCTTGGGTGATGTTTCTGGGTTGTGATTCTTTCTGCGTTGTCGTTTCTCTTCAAGACTTGTTCAGCGTGAGTTCTCAAATAAGGCTGCAGCATTGTGGATAGTGCATCTCCATGCCTCCTGATGTGCGGCCAGGGTGGACCATTGTTGGTGATCAATTTGGCCAAGCCTGAGATGTTGTTTCGCTTTTTTGGAGTGCCCCTCTTACGCTGACCTGTGGCAAGTTCACCGTAGAGTACTATTTTTGGGAGACGATGGTCCTCCATCCTAGAAATGTGCCCTGCCCAGTGCAGCTGTGTTCTCAATATCATGTTCTCAATGCTGGTGAACCCTGCTTGCTCAAGGACAGAAACGTTCGTCACATAGTCAGTCCAGTGTATATTTAGGATTGTGCATATACAGCGCTGACGAAAGCGTTCGAGGAGTCGTAAGTGGTGGCGATAGGTGACCCATGTTTCAGACCCGTAAAGGAGAATAGACAGTACAATGGCTCTATACACATTGATTTTTGTGCTTCGCCTCAGGTGTTTATTACTCCAGACTCTTTTGTAAAGTCTTCCAAATGCGCTATATGCCTTTGCTAATCTGTGATCGATCTCTTTGTCAATCTTGGCATCTGAGGAGATGATGCTTCCCAGGTAGGTGAAGGACAGGTTGCTTACCTGTAACCATAGATCTTTGAGTGGTCTTCTGTGAATTCACACAGCTGGGTTATTCCTGATAAGTACTGGCCAAAGTCATTACTATCCTGCTGAAATTCCACTTTAGCGGCCTCACGTGATAAAGTCCTAAGATTAATGTACATCTCTGTGAAAGGTAAAAGGCACACATTTTTACAGAAACAGTGTGCATATGAGAGTGAGCAAGAGAGTGTGTGTGCAATGCTTCTGTTCCCGCAGTGCCACAAGATCAGTAGTGTAAATGTATAAGCTCTCTCACTGTGACAGAAAGCAGAGTTTCATGCAATTAAGAAGTTACAGGCCATTTTGCTCAAAGAATTAGTCAGTGGGAGCTCTTATGTAACTGAGATGAAAGTGTGGAGCTTAAACCAAATCCACATATGGAAAACTGTGTCACAGAACCAAAGTATTTGTAAAATGAGAGGGGAAAATTAAAATAATGTTGTCTCAGCACATTAAATGTTGCACCAGGATTAGACTGAGAAGGAACCAAGTCCAAATTCATAAGGACAGGTTGCTTACCTGTAACCATAGATCTTCGAGTGGTCTTCTGTGAATTCACACAGCTGGGTTACTCCTGCGCCTGCACAGAGCTTTGGAACCTTCTAGAAACGCTAGGCAGAATATGCTTTGATACATTTTTGGCAGTAACTCCGCCCATCCTAACAGTCCCTTATAAGGGCTTCCTGCTTAAATCCCCTCAGTTCCTTGAATGACGCCGCAATACGCAGCATCAGGAACATTAAGCATGTTTATATGATGTAATAGGACATAGAGGTGAGGATGGGCGGGTCTGTGTGAATTCACAGAAGACCACTCGAAGATCTATGGTTACAGGTAAGCAACCTGTCTGTCTTCTTCGTGGTCTCTGTGAATCACACAGCTGGGTGGAGACTGGCAAGCTTCACTCTTGGAGGTGGGTATGTCCTACACCACATATAGTACATATACATAACAACTGAAACTGAAACATTTAGAGCACATTCTTAAATGATCTAAGCAAAACATATATCATAGCAGTGACTTGGCAACATGAACACTCACTCATTGTATAGAAGATAACAATACAGCCTTTCCAAAGGCCGCCTCGTTCCTAGAACGAGAGTCAAGTCTATAGTGAGAAATAAAAGTCAAAGGTGAAGACCAGGTTGCAGCTCTGCAAATGTCCTCTAGAGGCACCCCAGAGAGAAAAGCTGTCGAAGTGGAGACAGCTCTCGTAGAGTGTTCTCGAATCCGAGAAGGCAGAGGCTTCTTTGCCAGTTCGTAGCAGAAAGCGATGGTCGAGGTCACCCACTTTGACAGTCTCTGTGAAGAGATGGGCTCTCCGAGTTTCGAATCAGCATAAGACACAAACAGTCTGGGTGACTTTCTGTGGGACGCAGTCCATTGAACGTAGAAGGCAAGTGCCCTTCTAACGTTCATGAGGTGAAGGGTGAGTTCAAAATCGTCCTTCGGGTCCTGCATCAAAGCAGGGAGAGTGATGGATTGGTTGAGATGAAAGCTGGATACCACCTTTGGTAGGAAGGAGATGTCGGGACGGAGGACCACCTTGTGCTTGTGGAAAGCAGTGTAGGGAGGATCGGACCTCAAGGCACAGAGCTCACCAGCCCGACGTGCCGAAGTCATAGCCACAAGGAACGCAGTTTTCCAGGAGAGCCGTTGGAGATCGGTGGAAGACATTGGTTCAAATGGTCGGCGGACCAGCTGCAAGAGGACCAGTTCGAGGCTCCAAGACGGTGTCGGTTCAGTCATCAGAGGGTGGAGGTTTGCAAAACCCCTCAAAAATTTCTTCACCATGGAATCTACGAAGGGAGAAGGAAGACTTCTCGCCTGGAATTCGACGGAGATGGCCGCCAAGTAGCACTGGATCGAAGAGAGCGACAGGCCCGCAGAAGACAGGTGTAGAAGAAATTCCAGGACCGTCGGGATGGAGAATTGACCAAGTGTTGGGTCTTGGGAGGCCAGAAATGCTTCATACTTTTTCCACTTATAGTGACATGATTTCTTAGTGGAAGGCCTCTGTGCAGCATCAATGACGGCCTGGACGTCTGGGTGGAAAGATGCAGGTCGTACTGGTATCGAGGACGGACCCGAGATTCCCGAACCCGAAGGGAGAGTTACAGGGTCAACCTCCAGGCTGTGAGATGCAGAGTGTCCAGGTCGGGATGTCGGACTTTGCCCCCGTGAGTGGTGAGATGATCTGGACGGGATGGAAGGCAGATGAAACGCCGGTCCGACAAGCGAAGCAGGGTCGCAAACCACGGCTGTTGAGGCCACCACGGGGCGACGAGGATGGTGTTCGCTCTGTCCCGTTGGAGCTTGGTGATCACCCTTGTGAGTAGCGGGAATGGCGGGAACAGGTAGAGTAGCAGACCCGACCACTGGAACAGGAACGCATCTCCCCTTGATCCCAGAACGCGCCACCTTGAGCAGAACTGCGGACACTGAGCGTTCTCAGGAGATGAGAAGAGATCCACTTGAGGGAACCTCCAGGTCTGGAACAGATCTAAAGCAACCTCCCTGTGTAGGCGCCACTCGTGGATAGAGAGACTCGAATGGATGAGTCCGTCGGCAAGAGTGTTCTCTTCCCCTGGAAGATGGATGGACTGGAGAGACACTTTCCTTGCAACGCACCACTCCCATATATCCAGCGTGAATTGGAGAAGTTGAGGGGACCTCGTATCTACCTGTTTGTTTAGGTAGTACATGACAGACGTTATTAGCTAACACACATTGGAAACTGCTTAATGCAGTGTAGATGTGTAAATTGCTATTGCTTAAAACAATTTGTAAGCTGCTCTGATAGCCTTGTGGCTGAAGAGCGGGGTATAAATAAATAAATAATAAAAAGACGTGTTGTCCGTCAGTACTAGTACAGTCCTGCCTCTCACCAGGGGTTCAAAGGCTCTCAACGCTTTCTGGACGGTGAGGAGTTCCAGGACATTGATATGGAGGGATTGCTCGTCGGTGCTCCAAGAACCCCGGACTTCGTAGGAGTCGAGATGCGTTTCCCATCCCTGCATCGAAGCGTCTGTTGTCAAGGAGACTTCCGGTTGAGGGAGGTCGAAGGGCATGCCCGACAAGACATTGCCCGGTACCAGCCACCAGTCCAGTGACCTTTGAACTGCTCTCGGCATCGTGAGCATCTTGTTCGGAGAATCTTGGAGAGGGTCGAACACTTGCAGGAACCAGTGCTGGAGTGGATGGAATCGAAGTCTGGCAAGCCGAGTCACGTACGTCGTAGCTGCCATGTGGCTGAGAAGCACTTGGATTGAATGAGCCGGAAGTCTTCGGGATTGACGGCAGGCATGGATTAGGGATCGCAGGTTGTCAAAGCGGTCCTGAGGTAGGTATGCCGCTGCAGTTACAGAGTCTAGACGAGCTCCAATGAACTGGATCACTTGAGCCGGCAGGAGCTGAGACTTTTCGATGTTGACAACAAGTCCCAGGTAGTCTAAGACATCTAAGGTGAGGCCAATATCGAGTTTGAGCTGACGCCGAGACTGTGCCACAACCAGCCAGTTGTCGATGTAAGGGAAGAGCTCTACTCCCTGCTGCCAAAGAAAAGCCGCCACTACTGCCATGCACTTCGTGAAGACACAGGGAGCGGTGGAGAGGCCGAAGGGGAGAACCCTGAACTGGAAGACTTCGGTCCCGATTTGAAACGCAAGGAAGCGCCTGTGGGCCGGGTGGATCCCAATGTGAAAATAGGCATCCTTCAGGTCTATGGATGCGAACCAGTCGCCCTTCCGTAGAAGAGGAAGGAACGATGCCAAGGTGACCATCCTGAACTTCTTTGGGGAGATATACTTGTTCACCCCACGGAGGTCAAGAATCGGGCGCAGACCGCCATCCTTCTTGGTAACCAGAAAGTACCTCGAGAAGAAGAAGAGGTGATAAAGGTCGGGGTCGACAGGTTCGATGGCCCCTTTGTGCAGCAGAGTCTCCACCTCCTTGAGGAGGGGAGGGTGGTCAGTTATAAATGCCATAGAGTATTTAAATTACCATAATGAAATAAAAGGTGCACTAATTTTTTTAGATGCCAAAAAGGCATTTGATAAATTAAATTGGCAATTTTTATTGGAAATATTAAAAGAAATGGAAATAGGAACCAAATTTAATGGATGGATACAAGCAATATATTTAAATCAAACAGCAAAATTAATAATTAATGGCCGTACAACTGAGACAATAAAAATTGAAAAAGGTACTAGACAGGGATGTCCGCTATCCCCCCTACTATTTATACTGACCCTAGAGATTTTGAACTCAGAAATAAGGAAAGAGGAAAAAATTAGAGGCATTAAAATTAAAAAAGAAGAATATAAATTAAAGGCCTTTGCCGATGATTTAGTTATTTTAATAGAAAATCCCATTAAAAGCATAGATCCACTGCTAAAAAAAATAGAGGAATTTGGTAGATATGCGGGTTTTAAAATTAATAAAAATAAGACAAAAATTGTGGTAAAGAATATGAAGGGAAGAGAAA
The DNA here is from genome assembly GCA_030847615.1 of Gambelia wislizenii. Lineage (NCBI taxonomy): Eukaryota > Metazoa > Chordata > Lepidosauria > Squamata > Crotaphytidae > Gambelia > Gambelia wislizenii. The sequence continues at coordinate 189,095,399 of JAUMIR010000002.1, read as the reverse complement.
AAGAAGTATTAAAAGAAAAAACAGGATTTGAAATTGTAAAAATGGTTAAATATCTGGGAGTGAATATAACGGAAAAATCACAAGATTTATTTAAATGTAATTATGAAAAGATTTGGAAAGAAATTAGTAAAGATTTAGTTAAATGGAAAAACATAAATTTATCACTGATGGGGAAAATCTCAGTGATTAAAATGAATATTTTACCGAGGATACTCTACCTATTCCAAACCATGCCAATTAATATTTCTAATGAAACATTTGTTAAATGGCAAAAGGAAATAACTAAATTCATATGGAATGGGAAAAAACCAAGGATTAGAATGAAATTACTGACAGACATAAGAGCAAGGGGTGGGCTAAGTTTACCAGATTTAAAAATATACTACGAGGCGGCAGGTTTGACATGGGTGAAACAGTGGATAGAATTAAAAGATAAAAGAAATTTAGATTTGGAAGGCCACGAATTAAAAATGGGATGGCATAGGTATCTTTGGTACGGAAAGATTAAAATAAATGCAGAATTTAAAAACCATGCCATTAGAAAATCGCTAATAAAAATATGGAGTAAGTATAAAAAGAGACTGAGTCCCAAAGTACCTGGATGGCTATCCCCACAAGAAGCCTTTTGTAAACGTGAATTAAGGATAGAAAATTGGATAAGATATAGAGATATTTTAGAATTAAGAGAGGGAGTGTGGAAAATTAAAGAAAGAGAGAAACTAGAGGAAGAGGGATTTAAAATGCATTGGCTGAGTTACTATCAATTAAAGGCTAGAACAAAAGAAGACTTAAATTCGCTTCAATATGAAGGTGAAAAATCTGAGTTTGAAAATATATTATGTTCAGGTGAACCCCATGAGATTAGTAGAATATATAGACTATTGCTAAAATATAACTTGGAAGAAGAACAAATAAAACAATGTATGGTAGGGTGGGCACAAAATTTAGGACATCAAATATATATGGAACAATGGGAAGCAGTTTGGAATCAAGGGCTGAAATTTACGTGTTCATATAATTTGAAAGAAAATTTCTACAAAATGATGTTCAAATGGTATTTATCCCCATCGAAATTGGCTAAAATATATAAAGGGGTATCAAATTTATGTTGGAAATGCCAAAACCAAATAGGTACTTTTTTCCACATGTGGTGGAAGTGTAAAAGGGCTAAGAGATTCTGGTTTAAAATTAACAGGTGGATAGAAAAAATATTGGGGGCTAAACTACAAAGAAGACCGGAATTATATTTATTAAATATGGTGAATTTAAATGACAAAATAGAAAAAAAACATAGAAATTTAATCTGTTACTTAGTTACTGCAGCAAGGATAGTGTACGCAAGGAAGTGGAAAACCAAAGAAATACCTTCTCTTCAGGACTGGATACAGAAAGTTATTGAATTTGCATCTTTAGATAAACTCTCGAATTTAGTGAGGAATAAAACAACTGACATGTATAGGAAAACATGGGAGCCGGTTATAGAATATGTTAAAAAAGAAAATGGAGAGATAGCCATTATAGGATTTAATAGTTAATTATTTAAATATTTAGACATTTGATCTTTGGATTACTGTCTTCTAATTAATGTTATTAATGTTATTAAAGGAAATTATTGTATTACAGTATACTATATTTCACTAGATAAAAACTATGTGATTGAAGAGAGAGGTTTGAAAAAAGTTGACGACATAAATGTGAAAATGAGAAGCATATTGAAAACTTAAATGAAAATAAATGGAAAAGAATGTCGTAAATAGTGAGAGATATGGATAGGGAGGAGATATATAAGTATGAATTGGGAAAATACACTGAGAACAGCGGGAAGTCAATTTTAGGGGGGTGGGGGGGTAGGAGAGGGAGATATTTGATGTCTTTACGTTAGTCTTTTTCTTTCTTTTGTACTTTTTTTTCTATTTTGTCCTTTAGTCTGTTTTTATGTTAGTCAAGAGATGTCTATATATGTTATTATATGTTCTTAGTTTTGTTTGTTTTTTTTTGTTTTTTATATTTGTAAAACTAATAAAGATTATTATAAACGAGGAGGGGAGGGTGGTGTTGATCGAACCCGTCCCGTCGGAGGCAGAGTGTCGAACTCTATCCAGTAGGCTGTCCGAATGATTTGAAGCACCCAGCGGTCTGATGTTATCGAAGACCAGGCTTCTAGAAAGTTGGACAGTCGATCCCCGAAGAGAGGAGTCTAAGAGAAAACAGAGAAATCATCAATAGGGCATTAGAACTTCTTCCGGCCCTGGTCCCTGGATCTCTGTCGGGGCAGTTGCCAGTATCGAGAGCCCGAGCCCTGGCTCCTCACCGATGAGGCCAGGGAGGTCGAGGGAACAAACCAGGACCGATGGTAGGTCTGGCCAGAGTACCCTCGTCAGAACTGTTGGCCATAAGATGGGACTTGCCAGGAGTACCTGCTTCTAGGATGGTACTGGGAGGTGGAGGTGGAGCCCATACCATATTTCTTGGCAGTGGTCCTCATCTTTTGGGTAAACTCTAACTTCTTGTCGGTTGACCCGTTAAACAAACCCGACTCATCGAAGGGGAGATCCTCAATGGTGGCCGATGCCTGCGGCGTGAGGCTTGAAGAGCACAGCCATGCATGTCGACAGAGCGCTACCAAACCAGCGATGGTTTTTGCTGCGCAATCCACCACATGCTGAGCCGAGTTCATCTGGAGTCCTGCAAGGGACAGGGCCTCCGACTGAATAGCCTCTGCCATCCTGTGCCGTTCTTCTGGAAGGTCATGCAAAAGGGGGCTCATCCTTTCCCATAAGACCTGCTGGTATGCTCCCATGCAGGCGGAATAATTGGCCACACGGAAGCTCAAGTAGGCAGCTGAATATATCTTTTTTCCCACAATGTCGAGTTTTCTGCCCTCGGGGTCTGGTGGAGAAGATAATGGTCGGCATTGCTTTTTGTTCTGGGCAACTTCGACGACCACAGATTTCAGCCTCGGATGGTTCTGGAGCCAGTCTGTGTGGTCCCCTCCAACTCAGTACAGTCAGTGTATTTTCTTAGACGTCGACTGTATGGAAGATGGGTTTTCCCAGGGCCCTTGAGCTAGTTTGAGCAGCAACGTCAGCAACGGGATGGTAGCCAATGGAGGCGCCTTTGATTGGATCCTTTGGAAGATTGGATCCACAGGATCAGTGGCCCGGTCTTCTAGTTTCAGGTCAAGAGCATGTGACGTTCTTATCATGTGTTCCCCAAATGAACGAACGTCGTCAGTCGGCGAGGCGGATTTGTCATCAATCAGCTCGGCCTTTGGAGAGGGCATGTACAGTCTATAGAGGTTCCAAGAAGCAACAGAGGATAAGGACAACCCCTCTGGTGAGGGACTGCGAGGCCGGGTCGGTGTGGGGGAATGAGGTTGCGGGGTTGGAGGGGCGCGAGGTAAAGGGTGGTGCTCAGGAGGAGAGACCTGTGTCACAGCATCTCTTGTAGTCGCAACATCCAAAGTGAGAAGATGTGGGGATCGAGCCATCGGGTGCCGCGCGGTATCAAGTACCTCACCCCTCGGGTTGAAGACTTGCGATCCCGACGGTGAGCTGAGGCCTGCCCTGCAAATAGACCGAGCTAGGTCGTAGGCAGAGTACGCCGGGATGTCTTCCGAGATGGTGGGTACATGGCTTTTGGGTACCTGCTCGGATTCAATAATCTCCACCTCCACATCCGACGACTGACTCTCCAGCAGCTGAGCTCGAGACACGACCAGAGCTGGAGACGTGTCAAGGTGCATAGGGGGTCGCGCAACATCAGTTGAGGGTAGGGATTCAACTGTCACTTCCTCGAGTCGTATCGACGTTGTGCGTGAGCGTCGAGATTCAGACTCCGCAGTGATGGACACTGGCAATGGTTGTACAAAGGTGCCCTCAACGCCTTTCAGGTGACTAGGAGAAACTTCAGGGACAACACGCTCCATAGGCTTGGATTTTTTAGCCTTTTCTTTAGCTTTCCCATCGCCATGTTTGGAGACATGCTTCTCTTTCCTCTTTTTCTTCAGAGGTTAAGAGGAGGGAACAGGGTCAGCAGACGGGCGAGTCCCGATGGCTGACGGAGTTGTCTTACAAGCAGCTTCTCCAGATGTAGAAGGAACTGGCTCTCGAATCGGTGTCGCATGGACCCGAGTCAGATCCGACGACGCACATCGAAGCGAAGAGTGCAGAGCTTCGGGATCAGACGCGGTGGAACGGCGCCTGGAAGGACTCTGGGACCGACGACTCTTTCTCTCAGCAGATGGAGGAGAACGAGATCATTTTCGACCACGAGGCTCAGAAGGGGGAGCCGACACAGAGGTGGAGGCCGGGGCAGAGGCAGGGAGCAAGGCCTTTTCATAAAGGAAGGATTTTAGGCGCGAAAGCCTATGTTTTCAGGCCTGAGGCGTGAACGCCTTGCAATGGATGCATGCGTCGACATTGTGAGCCTCTCCCAAACAGATTAGGCAGCGGGAATGACCATCTGCCACAGGAAGTTTCGCTTGGCAAATAACACAGCACTTGAAAGCTCCTTTGCCAGACATGTTTCTGATAACAACAATAACAACAATAATCACCAAGAAGGAATCGTCGTCAAAGCCAGTCCGAGGTCAGTAGTGATATCTGAGTCAAACCAGAGATCTCAAGAGAAAAGCACTAGTGAACAGAGGTTCCTTCAAGCTGCTAACGTGGCGGAAAGAAAGGAACTGAGAGGATTTTAGGCGGGAAGCCCTTATAAGGGACCGTTAGGATGGGCGGAGCTACTGCCAAAAATGTATCAAAGCACATTCTGCCTAGCGATTCTAGAAGGTTCTGAAGCTCTGCGCAGGCGCAGGAGTAACCCAGCTGTGTGATTCACAGAGACCATGAAGAAGATCTGCTGAACGGACTTAAGCACAGATTTGCTGACGGCAATGTGGGGATGATGGTGTTCGTCCTGTGGTGCAGGCTGGTAAAGAACTTCTGTTTTCTTAAGGTTGATTTCCAGCCCAAACAGCTCTGCAGCTGTTGCAAAGCAGGATGTTAGGCGCTGCAGAGCTGCTTCTGTGTGGGCAACAAGGGCCGCATCATCAGCGAAGAGCAGCTCATGGACTAGATAGTTTAGAGTCTTAGTGCGAGCCCTCAGATGGCTTAAGTTAAACAAGCTGCCATCAGTATGGTAACGTATATAGATGTCATCTTCTTCTTTGAGCTCTGCCGTAGCCCTTTGGAGCATCATGCTGAAGAAGATTGTAAATAAAGTTGGAGGAAGAACACACCCTTGCTTCACTCCATTAGTTATTAGAAAGGGCTCTGAAAGAGCATTGCCATACCTGACTTGACCGTGCTTGCCCTCGTGTAGCAAGATAATCATTTTAAGGAATTTGGGGGGGCATCCTAGTCTTTCCAGGATCTGCCACAGACCTTTTCTACTCACAGTGTCGAAGGCTTTGGTAAGGTCGACAAATGTTACATAGAGACCCTTGTTCTGCTCTCTACATTTCTCTTGCTATTGTCAAAGGGCAAATACCATATCTATAGTACTCCTATTGGCTCTGAAGCCACATTGGCTTTCAGGAAGAAGTTCACTAGTGAAACACCCACACTCCGCCCCCCCCCGTCTGGCCCAATAATGCCACACAATGTGCAGCCTTATCCCCAAATCTGGTGTGATAATGCCACACAATGAATGGTCTTATCTGCACCTGACTCGAGGTATACCCTCTAAATCTGGGTTTTAGAAACTTGGAGTTTCATTGAAGTTTGCTGGAATCTCCAGAGAAAATTGTAGTGTGAACAAAGGATCTGTACTAGGTTTGGGGGGTGGGGAGGCAGGACGATCACTGCCTGACAGGTGCCACCATTCTTCCCCTCCTTGGCTGAGTCGAGTCACTGGCACCTCTGCCTTCCTGGAATGCAGCTACTCATTCTGGCCTCAAGATGCCAGGAAGGCAGAGTCCTTCATGTGACCATTTCTTCAGAGGACAAAGTGAGTGAGTGTGCTAGCCGCAGCTGCTCCTTCTGCCCTCAGAATGAGTGGTTGCATGTCAGGAAGGCAGAGTCCTAGTGCAGTAATTCATTCTGAGGTCAGAATGAGTGGCTGTACTGGGGATAAAAATCCGGATGAATCAGATTCAGGCTTTGGCCAAGGTGTGGTACGTAAATCCAGGCCAGAATAGTCCGAATTTCTTCTGGTGCAGCTCCAGGCCAAAGTAGTCCAAATTTCAATCAGATTTTTACCCCCAGTGTAGACAAGCCCTTAGTTATTTCTTTTAAAAATATCTTAGCAGTGGGAGCCCCTGCCCTGTGATTCCGAACAAATACTCCTCCTATCTACCTTGCATTGCCTCAGTACCAACAACAGAACCTCAGTCAGTCCTTGAACTATGTGAAGTCCCTCCTCTATGATTATTTAAAAACCATTAAAAATTACAGTTACACAGCAAAAGAAGTGAAGTTATCCCTTGTTAAGTTACAGATCTAATGTGATGTAGTTACACATTACAGGTACACTGGAATGATATAATTATGAGGGGTGGATTTGTTACAAATGACTACTTGTTTGTGGCTAATTGCTTTCAAGCTCTGCTTGAAACCCCCTAATAAATTGATTTCCCTGTGCTGTCTATAGGAATAAAGAGGTCTTCTCTGTTTTTGGGCCATGCCCATTTTTGCATGAACTGGTTCTGTCCTGTTTCCACTTTGATCTGCATTAAAAAAAAATCACATGATAATCCATACTTAAATATTAATTTTAATGTATTTTCTTTAGAAAATATAAAATTCTAAAAGATCTTATCTCAAAATATGGATACAGAAACCCCTTGCATCTTAAAATACACACTTTAACATGTGCTTTGGTATTTTTGAAGACAAGGACTGCATCGCAAAATTAAGATATGTACAAATTTCAAACCTGTACATTCTTTGGGAGGTGTGGATCAGACCAGTTTGTATCTGAATTTTCAAAGAATGAATTCCTCAAGCATCCCTACCTATCTATACTCTAAATGGCACTTCCTAGATTTTCTGAACAAATGTTATAACTGACTGTATCTGCTCAAAAACCATGCAAAATCTTTGGCTCAAGTCCTTCCCTGAGCGGGTCAGAAATCCCTTGTGCACTTCCTACTTTGTCAAAATACTGATATTTTCATAGCGGCATTCCATAATATCCAAACTATCTTCATAGCCTGCATTTTTGTCCAGGTTCTATGAAAGCAGATTTTTTGCATGTGTGCTTTAGTAGTTCCTCCAAAAAAATTATAACTAAATTTTGTTATGAAAATGGGTACAAACCTATAATGTTTTGAACACAGCAGAATCTATCATGTCAGGGAGGGAGGGGGGATTTCCAGATAATTAAATTTATGTCCTCTTTCTTTCCAAATAATTTTTCATATGAAGCCAGTTCTATTCATTATTGTATTTTTGTGATGGCTAGACCAGAAGTGCATTTTCCTCAACTCAACACAGTTTGAAAAGATAGCAAGAATACTAGTAGGGTTTGAAAGTGCCATATTGCATTAGTTAGGGAAGAAACTAAACATCTCAGCAGGTTCTGCCAGTGCCAGAGCCCTGTGGGTACATGTGTAATTCTAGCTTCCTCCTTAGAATTTAATTCTACTCTAGAGTAAAAAAAAATGGCTAACACTTACTTAACCAATGTGCTCCTGAAGAGTTTGTTTAGATGCCATGCTGTTATGTTGAAGGAAAGAGCTGCAACCAAAGCCATGTGACTTTTACAGGGACATCTTCCAGTTTCCACAAGAAGAGCTCTTTCCAGTTAACCAGAGAAACCGTTTGGCTTGTCACATTTACTCAAAGTGGGCATGTCTGCTGCACCTTCTAGTATTTCATAGGGATCCCTGTGTATTTATGTGCTTTCAAGTCGCCTGTTAACTTATGGAGAGCCCATGAATTTCATAGGGTTTTCTAAGGCAAGGCAATTGTCAGAGGTGATTTTGCCAGTTCCTTCCTCTGAAATACTGTATAGCCTCCAGCACATACCATTCATTGGTGGTTTCCCATTCAAATACTAAACAGGGCTGGCCCTGCTTAGCTTCCAAGATCAGACTGTATCTGGTGCCTTGAAGGTATTTAGGCCCTTAGCAAATCCCTACTCCTCCTGATAACCAGAGCTACAAAGGCAAGAGGAAGAGTAATACAGGGATTTACCAGAAAGGGACCGCTGTTAGGTGAAAACTGGATGATATTTGTCCAATAATCATCAGAATTCGCTAATAAATATAATCAGGACCGAGTAATTTTTGAGAGCTAGAAATGACAGAGGCACTGTGGCCCTTTGTATATATACTTTTTGTCACAATCATCTCTGCTCAAACAGACAGTCCAAATTGCTAACACATAACAAAAGCCAGCAAACCTGTTTGCCAGAGGTAGAAGAGTAATGGCAACAATGTTTCTAATACCACCTTTGAAACAAGTATTGCCTGTCTAAATCCATATTTCACTAGATCACACAACACTCTGTGTGCATCAGAAGAAGGCCAGGATTGCTCACATGGACAGTAGGGTTTTTTTTAACTGCTTGCATTAACTGGGATAGATAATAAAGTATGTGACCCTGTGCCTTTATACTATATTATTGTAAGAATGGCAAGAAGAAAAATTACCCACTGATGTAGTGTCATGGCTCAGCTACTCGGCAATCCAAATTGGATATAAAGGTGATCCAATTACCATAGTCACAAAATGAAAAACAATTTGCATTTTAAGCAACTAGCTTTCTACTGATTTGGAACTTGAAGCAGTTACAAAAGTTTGTCCATAATTTCTACATAGTCACACACATTGACAGAAGTCCCTATACCAAGATTTTAAAAAAAGAACAAAAAGACTAAACCTTACGGTACTTTAACCAACGCATTCCTGATGAGTCATCAAGTAGAACTTAGTATTTTGAGGGCTTCATTCACTCTATTAGGCTTCACTGAATTTTGTCATGTAGTGCAACAACTAAAATCAATCTTTAGCTTTGTTAATACATGTAAATGTTTCTTGTTAGTTGTGCTCTTTGCCTATCTAGGAACATGTGCATTTCACCAAGGCAAAAGAAAGATTGGGTTGCAGCTGATCTTTATATTTCTGACACTAAGATCAACCATTGATTCTTTGTCCCTGAATGCTAGATGTATTTGACAGTTGCAGCACCTACCAGTGACCTACTCATTCAGTCTACAATCTCCACCATGAGAATGTATCTAAATAGCAGACATATAGTCATGGCCATACCATCATGCTGCATCAATAGGATTATAGTGTCTAGATTGAGGGAATGTAATAGTACCACTATATTCTGCTTTGGTCAGACTTCACCTGGAATACTGTGTCCAGTACTTGGCATCACAATTCAAGACGGATTCTGACAAGCTGGGACATGTCCAGAGGAGGGCGACCAAAATGGTGACAGATATGGAAGCCGTGTCCTATGAGGAGTGGCTTAGGGAGCTGGGTATGTTTAGCCTGGAAACGAGAAGGTTAAGAGATGACATGATAGCCATATTTAAATATTTGAAAGGATGTCATACTGAGGATGGAGAAAGCTTGTTTTCTGCTGCTCCAGAGACTAGGACATGGAGCAATGGACTCAAACTATGGGTAAATAGATTCTACATAAACATTAGGAAGAACTTCCTGGCGGTAAGAGCTGTTCGCCAGTGGAATACACTGCCTCAGAGTGTGCTGGAGTCTCCTTCTTTAGAGGTTTTTAAACAGAGGCTAGATGGCCATCTGTCGGGGGTGCTTTGATTGTGTATTCCTGCAATGCAGGGGGTTGGACTGGATGGCCCTTATAGTCTCTTCCAACTCTAGGATTCTATGACTCTATGATTTTTCCACTTTGCTGTTTCTGTCTCCATCCTCTGCTTTCAGTACTATCAGGCTTGATGAAAGGTTCTGCTAGACTCAAAAAAGCCTACATAGTCTATTGCAGCATTCCTGCAATGATTTTGGAGCATTGTGTCTACAATGTAATTTGGTACTGGACATTAAAAAATATCTCTGGTCAAAGTTAGTGCAAACTGCATTCCCAGTTATAATCTCTGGAGAAATTTCTCACCCTGGTCTTTTTCTGTCATGTGTCCTGCTATTACAGACAACAACAAACATGATTTGACTGTTAATACAACCACTGTAAAATTTCCACATTTTCCAACACAACATTCAGCTTGAAGTGTCATGTGAAACAAAGTGAAGTAAATCTTTAGAGGATAAAATCCTCTTTAGCAACATAGGCAATGCACAGCCTGCAGAGCAGCATGCATCTCTGGCCATTCTCCCCCCGCCCTCAGCTAAGTTTCAGTGGTGTGCTGGATAAAAGGCTCCCACATTTCCACACCAAACCAAAGCATATAGAAAAGGCATGCCTTGTTTTAGAGGACAATCGTGCTCCTGGAAGCCTCCAGGAAGTGAAATTCTCTGCCAGAACAAGGCACATGCTCCGCACATGTGTTGGTTTAATGCAAAAATATTATTCTGGGACACCGGAAGAGTTTTGTTTCTATTTTCAGTGGCCAATGTACCACAGCACATGTGGGGCACCCTCCAGCAGGATCCACGGGGCTGGAATTGGCCCTGGACATGCCAAAGCTGCCCACCCCTGTTCTAGCCAATATATAGATAGAGGTCTTCTTTGGTCACAACACTCACTGGATGACATATGCACTTCTGCAGCTATTAAATGACACACCTACAACAGGATTTCAAGGCAAAGGCAGAATAAGCCTTTAGCTAGCCTTCTAAAATGTTTAAGATCTGCCTGTGCAATATTGCTTCATATAAGCAAAAAAAAAAAAATGTTTTTTTTTTAAATCAAATATGTTATGGTTGCTGCTTCTATTACGCTACTCCTCCCTAGATGTTCAAACATTGGGTTAAAAATGAGCCCATCTCTGGGTTTGGCAATTACACTGAAAACTTGTCATCTTAGAAGTCAAATACAATACTAGTTAGCATTCAATAAATTACAACTCACCTTGTGTTCTGGCATGGAATAGGGACTGTGCTATGCACCTCAGCAAACAGCTCTGATTGCCTTGCAGAGCAGCCAAGGCAGTAAAATGGAACTGACATGCCAAAGAGTGGAAATGGCTGGTGCTCAGAAAGCCAAGGCACAACATTCACTCAAGAGCATGGCTCAGATTCTCAGGTGCTGCCAATCAGTGATACCCCATTGGAACTGGCAGAGTAGTGAAGATTAACACTAGCTGAGGACTTGGCATGTTCCGCCCTTACTTCATTTCTGACATTCTTCATAGTAATAAAGATATAATGTATTCAGCCTATGAATTCCACTTGTCCCCCTCAAGTAATTTGCACAAGATGGTTGATGCATATGATGCAGAGTTTGGAAATTTACGTTTAAAAGTAGCTCATTTTGTAATTCATTACAGACCTCTTCCCCTCTCCATTGACGCCCCCTTGTCGTGGGAGAGAGGCTTGCGTACCCTAATGATGTTTTGAGCTATGCTGGCGGTGGCATAATAGCCACTGGTAGGGTCTCCCATGCCAGACAGGTCAAAACCGAAGGGTCTGACAAAGAGCGTCAAAGGGCGGGATGGGCTCTCTAGCCTTGTGGCAACCGTCCTAGGAGAAGGAAAACTCCAATCCCAAACCCGGGCAGATGGTGCTCGTCCAACCCTGTAAGGTCAACCATCTAAGAGAAGGAAACTCTAATCAAACCTACGGCCCGAGGACCTCGCTGCCACGTCCATGCTTGCAAGGCCACGGCAGATGAATCTCTGGTTTAAAGGGTGAGGCCAGTTCTGTGCACGCTGCGCTCCACCAGAAAAATCCATTGCACAGGCTCGAAGGACAAATCCAGTACCAAAAAAGCCCTGTAGCGACTGGCGAGGGACGAAACCGGCAGGTGTAAAGATGCACTGGAAGCCGCAGCCCCAACCCTGCATGCAGGCGGTTCAGGACATTGGTCACTCAAGCCTGACCCGGGAGATGACAGTCTTGTTCGGCAGCATCCTGAACGACCAAGCAGCCTTTTTTAAGGAGAGCACTGCTTGCTCCACATGGAGAGGGGCCTAGAAAAGGTGGCCTAACGAAAGCTCATCCCCAACTACCTGGTTGGCTAGCCGCGGCCAACGGGAATCTTCTGATGCGGTCAAACCAAGGCAAAGAAACAAAGGCACACACCGGCCTCCAAAGGTGTAAATAAACTGACACTTGCATGCTGGAACATCAGAACCATGCAAGACTCTGAAGATAGTGGACGGCCTGAGCGTCGTTCTGCCCTAATAGCCCTTGAACTATCACGGCTTAATATTGACATCGCTGCTCTTAGTGAAGTTCGCTTCCATGAGGAAGGCAGCCTTAAAGAACATGGCGCTGGCTACACACTTTACTGGTCTGGCAAACCCAAAACCGAAAAACATCTTTCAGGAGTAGGCTTTATGATTAAAAACTCCATTGCCTCCAAACTCGAAACCTTGCCAACAGAACACTCTGATCGCATTATTTCCTTATGCCTCCCACATATTGTTCTCTTTAGTATATATGCCCCAACTATGCAAGCCGACCCTGTAGAGAAAGACAAATTCTACACAGACCTACGCCAACTCATACAAAAAGTCCCTGTAGAAGATAAAATTATTATCCTTGGTGACTTCAATGCCAGAGTAGGAAAGAACTTGGAAGCCTGGAAAGGTGTCTTAGGCAAGCATGGTGTTGGAAATTGCAATGATAACGGACGCCTCCTGCTAGAGTTCTGTGCAGAACAACAGCTGACTATTACAAACACAATCTTTCAGCAGAAAGATAGCTTGAAGACAACCTGGATGCATCCTCGATCCAAACATTGGCACCTCATTGACTATGTTCTAGTCCGTCAGAGAGACATTTGTGATGTCCGTCATACCCGAGTGATGCCCAGTGCAGAATGCCAAACAGATCATCGCCTCGTCAGATGTAAACTAAATCTTCATCTTAAGTTCGAACCTAAGAGGGGTGGCATCTTAAAGAAGAGGCTCCAAGTCAACAATCTTCAACAAGCTACCTTGAGAGACAACTTCCAGGCAAACCTACAAACGAAACTTGAAGACCATCCTACAGATCCTTCTCCTACAGTGCTTTGGCAACATATCAAAAACAGTATCCTCCAGTCTGCAGAAGAATCCCTCGGGTTCTCCCACAAGAAAAATCAAGACTGGTTTGATGAAAACAACCAAGAGATCCAGGAGCTGTTGGCAAGGAAGAGAGCTGCTCACCAGGCATACCTCGCCCAGCCAACCTGTCATGCAAGAAAAGCAGCTTTCCGCCTCACATGTAGCAAACTACAACAAAAACTCCGAGACATGCAGAACAAGTGGTGGATCAATTTAGCAGAAAAGACACAACGCTGTGCAGATCTGGGTGATCATAGAGGATTTTATGAAGCTCTTAAAGCAGTGTTTGGACCTACTTATCAGGTCCAAAGCTCCTTATACAGTACAGATGGTCAAACATTAATTACTGATAAAGCCTCCATCCTGAATCGTTGGGCTGAACATTTTCAAAGTCTCTTTAGCGCCAACCGAGTAGTCCAAGCCTCAGCTATCCAACATATGATACAAAAACCAATGAAAAATGAATTGGACCTAGCTCCCACTTTGGAAGAGACCCTTAAGGCCATACAGCAGATGAAAAACGGCAAGGCAGCTGGGATTGATGGAATCCCACCTGAAGTTTGGAAACATGGAGGTCATGCACTCCACGAAAAATTCCACGAATTCCTTGTGAATTGCTGGGAAAAAGGGGAACTGCCATCAGACCTCCGAGATGCAGTCATCATCACCCTGTACAAGAAAAAAGGAGCAAAATCCGATTGCTCAAACTATCGAGGCATAACACTGCTCTCTATTGCTGGAAAAATCCTTGCAAGGATACTCCTGAACAGATTAGTTCCTGCTATTGCAGAAGAACTTCTCCCTGAAAGCCAATGTGGCTTCAGAGCCAATAGGAGTACTACAGACATGGTATTTGCCCTTAGGCAACTGCAAGAAAAATGTAGGGAGCAGAACAAGGGTCTCTATGTAACATTTGTCGACCTCACCAAAGCCTTTGACACTGTAAGTAGAAAAGGTCTGTGGCAGATCCTGGAAAAACTAGGATGTCCCCCCAAATTCCTTAAAATGATTATCTTGCTACACGAGGGCCAGCGTGGTCAAGTCAGATATGGCAATGCTCTTTCAGAGCCCTTTCTAATAACTAATGGAGTGAAGCAAGGTTGTGTTCTTGCACCAACTTTATTTACAATCTTCTTTAGCACGATGCTCCAAAGGGCTATGGCAGAGCTTGAAGAAGACGACGGCATCTATATACGCTACCGTACTGATGGTAGCTTGTTTAACTTAAGCCGTCTGAGGGCTCACACTAAGACTCTAAACTATCTAGTCCGTGAGCTGCTCTTCGCCGATGATGCTGCCCTTGTTGCCCACACAGAAGCAGCTCTGCAGCGCCTAACGTCCTGCTTTGCAACAGCTGCAGAGCTGTTTGGGCTAGAAGTCAACCTGAAGAAAACAGAAATTCTTTACCAGCCTGCACCACAGGACGAACACCACCATCCCCACATTGCCGTCGGCAAATCTGTGCTCAAGTCCGTTCAGCAGTTCACCTACCTGGGAAGCATCATCTCCTCAGATGCCAAGATTGACAAAGAGATCGATCACAGATTAGCAAAGGCATATAGTGCATTTGGAAGATTTCACAAAAGAGTCTGGAGCAATAAACACCTGAGGCAAAGCACAAAAATCAGTGTGTATAGAGCCATCGTACTGTCTATCCTTCTTTATGGATCTGAAACATGGGTCACCTATCGCCACCACCTACGACTCCTCGAGCGCTTTCATCAGCGCTGTCTACGCACAATCCTAAATATACACTGGACTGACTATGTGACGAATGTTGCTGTCCTTGAGCAAGCAGGGATCACCAGCATTGAGGCCATGATATTGAGAACACAGCTGCGCTGGGCAGGGCATGTTTCTAGGATGGAGGACCATCGCCTCCCAAAAATACTACTCTACGGTGAACTCGCCACGGGTCAGCGTAAGAGGGGCGCTCCAAAAAAGCGATACAAAGACTCCCTGAAACAACATCTCAGGCTTGGCCAAACTGATCACCAACAGTGGTCCGCCCTGGCCTCACATCGGGAGGCATGGAGACGCACTATCCACAATGCTGCAGCCTTATTTGAGAACTCACGACGAACAAGTCTTAAAGAGAAACGACAACGCAGAAAGAATCACAACCCAAAAACATCACCCAAGGAGACCTTCTGCTGTGCTTTTTGCAACCGGACTTGTTTATCTCGGATTGGCCTTTTTAGTCATCAGCGCGCTTGCAGAAAGCGCGGGATGAGTCCTTCCTGAATCTTCATTTGCGAAGAAAAGCCAGAGAGAGAGAGAGACAGACCTCTTCCCCATAACTAATTATTATTTATATTCTTTAGTTGTGTTATTACTTTATTCCCATAAAGAAGTTAGGCTTAATAAAAGAATGGCATCAAACTTTAAAAATCTACTCAAAAAGCCTTTAAAAAAATGCTAAACAGCCCCTAAAATTAACTAAAAAGTAACTTGAATATATTGCTTGTTACACCAAAAGTTTACCATCCTCCTGCTCATTATGTTACTGTTGAACTACTGTCTTTTGTACTAGAACTCTCAGAATCCCCAACTAGCATGGCATTCTAATTGGAGTTTTCTAAGAATTGTAACTGTTCTTTAAACTGGACTCAAGGTAGCCCAACAACACAGACCAAAACAAAGTCTAGCAAAAACTCGATGACAAAAAGTTTAAAAACAACAACTAAACATCCCACCAAAACACAACTAATTCAGAACAGTATAAAAGCATTTAAAAACATAACAAGGACAAAAGCACAGCACAGATAGCCCACCAAAACACCCTTCTGCCCAGCCAGTCAGTTGCCAAATGAATATCCTAACAAAAAGATCTTCACTTGATGGTGGAAGGAGAACAGAAAGGGGGCCAGGTCAGCCCACTACAGAAGAGAACTCCACACTCCAGAAGCAGCCACCAAGAAGGCCACCCACACCCGATGGACCTGCAACTATGGTGGAGCCAAGAGAAAATCCACCTCCCAGGACCCCAGGACTCAGGCAGGCCCTCACCAGGAGATATAGTCCTACAGAGAGTCCAGACCAAAGGGCGCCAGAGGTTACAACCACTAGCACAACAAACCATTTTTGGAATGAACTGGCAGCTAGCAAAGCCATGCCAACAAGGGAGCCACATGTTCACTACAACCACCCCCAGTCAACACCCCAGCCACAGCACCCTGGACCTGCTGAAGTCACCAAAGAGTCCCCAACAGCAGCCCTACGCAGTGTGTAACAGCAATCCAACAAACAGAGGGAGCTACAATCTAAACACACATACACACACAGAGAAACACCATACAAGCACTTCTTTTGAAATGTGACTTTGTTACACCCCCAAAAGAGAAATTTAGCTCTGCCTAAATGACTGAAAATATGTTTAGAACTGCGAGTTTTCTTATGAATACTAAAGTTTGAACATTCCAATTTTCAGTCTGAAAATTCAAATTCTTCACATTTTGATTTTGAAGCATTGAAATGTCACTTGTGGTGGGAGAAACAGCAGTCAAGGTGGGGTGGGATGGAGAGAGCCACAGTTATCAAATAGTCCCTTCTTTATTAAAAGAACTGTTATGCTCTAAATAAACTATTCTGTAGTCAATCACGCACTACTCATGGCTGTCACACACAAGAACAAGTCTTTATGTGGTCAGCCAATGTGCACAGCAAAGCTCGTGAAAAGGTCCTAAAGAGCACCATGGCTATCAGGCAATTTTTCATCCCTGCTTCTCACAAAAAGACATCATTCTCTTTGGTTTTCCAGACCTAATCTCACTTTACAAGGAAACATGGCAGATAAAGGAGACCCAAACAAGCAACATTACAACAGACCACTAGCATGCATGGACAAAAAGAGTGAGTGGTCTTTCCTTACTATTTACAAGCATGCACCCATTAGATTTCAGTCCTAGATACATGTGACTGTGCTCAAGCTGAAGCCATGGTATCAAAGCAGGGCACTGACATGGTACTGGAAACAATGTAGGGTTATGGTACAGAAGACCAAAACAGATCCAGGAATCAAGATCTTGTCAGCTCCTTCAGCCCCCTAAATGCTGTCCGCAGCACTGACGAATATGAACGTTACATGGTTTTGGAAGGGCTCCCAACATCTCCGAGAGCTCTGTGTACTATTACGTTATCTTTGATCTAAACCCCTGTTAGGGATTTCATGCTTTCAGCCTTTGTTTTAGATTCAGTACATTTATCGGAGCAATCTTTCTGAGATGTGTCAACAAATTCAACTGGCTGTTCTGAGTTAGTTATTCAGAAAGAGAAATGGCATTGTGTGCTCAGAACCAAGAAATGGATTGCACGCGCAACCATAAGTTTCCAACTTCAGCCCATTATTTGTGGATTGTAGGGGAAGCAAAATAGAAACCAAGACGATTAAGAACCTGGGAGACATTTGACCATTCACCACCTCTCAGCTAAGCCAGTTCACAGGGTTGCTATGAGAATAACAATTGGAAGGGAGAACCATATATGCCACCTTGACAACTGTCTGTACTACCTTGTGGGGCAGAATAAATAAATAAAACCCAAAGAAGGAAGAATGGAATGGAAGGAAAAGAGGTAAAAAAAAAAGGAATGTAAAAGAAATGGGAATCTTATAATAAGAAAAACACTACAAAGAGAAGAATCTGGTAAACATACAAAGCTATGCTAGATCTTGTCCAATCCAAAGTAGCCACCCAGATGTTTATGGGAAACCCACAAAGCCAGACATGAGGGCAGTACTCCTCTCTTATTGTTGTTCTGCAGCAACTGGTCTTCAGAGACATGTTATCTCTGATACTAGAAGTGGGATACTGCCATAACAGCCACTAATAACATTACCCACCATGCATTTAACTAAGCCATTTCAGGGCTTGTCTACATGGGCAAAAAAAAAAAAAAAAGTACTCACCTATATTTGTGGCACAGTTGACACATGATATTTCAATTATGTGCATTTTCACTACAGGTTCTGCAGAAAGCTCCAGATCTTTAAGATTCACGGTTTGCTCTGTATTTGAGGGGGAAACCTGGATTTTTGGCTGTGTTGCCACCAAGAATTGGCTTAGAAGAAAGGCTGGAGCAGGACTTCTGATGGATAGGACTCAGTTCTACCACTTTATTTATTTATTTATTTATTTATTTATTTATTTTGTTAGATTGTGCACATATCTGGATAAGTGGAGATACATTTATCCAGTAATACATTACTTTGGGACCACGTATATTTTCTTATTCACATGCATGAGCAAACAAAAAACACCACATCTGAACTGCCCTGGCTGTGGGGCCAGAAATAGTATGATGTATGCAACACATGATCATTGTAGGACCACCCTTTTACTCTGACACAGATTACAATATGACGGGATATTCTGATCTACAATTGGACACACCCAGTGTGTGTGGCATTTAGGCGGCTGGTGTGGATCAAAGAAATCTGCTGTGGCTATGAGGTAGGTTTCCCACCAGTGTGAACAAGTCCTCAAAAGCTGTTCCAGCTTGGTAACAGTCATGACATTTTGAGACAGCAAATGCCATAGTTTAGTTTTGTATTTTGCTTATTTCTTTACCGACTTTAAACTACACATTTTTTTCTGCCTCCCAAAAGGTGCTCATGATGCCTAATACTAGAATTTTTTTTAAAAAGAAGTCTGCTCCCATCTGTATAGTCTTCAGTGACATTCAGATAAAGAGCTCATTAAGTCTTGCTTATTTACCTCACCAGCATTTGAATTTCTCTTATCCACACTACGAATGCAGCCTTGGTTAACAGATGGAACTAATTAATTTTCTGTATTTATGATTGTATGTTCTATGTATGTGTGCAATCGGTCTGGTTTGCCTACTGGTCACATGAACATAATAAAAGAACTAATCAATTTAAAATTAAAAACAAAATATTTAATAAAATGTAATATAACATAATCAATTAGAAGCAGAATTAAATTATTATTAATTATAAAAAGACAAGAGGTTTAGCAGAATCAACAGGAACTTACGTACAGTCACTGCCCATAGATTATTCAGCAGGAGGTCTAAAGCAGTTCCTCTTCCAGAAACAGGCCTTGAAGCCAAACTCAATAATTTGACTGTAAGCTACTTCCTCCACACCATATATAATTTTATAATTCTCTAATATCCCTTCTTACCATTTTTTCCCTAAACTTGTTATTGTGTGCCTTGAAGTCATTTCTGACTTATGGAGACCCTATCACAGGGTTCTAAACTAATAATCCCTAAATATTGTAGTCTTTCCTTCTGGGATGCAGCACCCTGCAAATCAACAAGCTATGAAAGCAGACCCTATCCAGAGTCCTCAAGAAATGCTGCAATCATCAAAAGGGGGCTGCCAGATTTACTCTTGCTCCCAGCCACCTGTTTTTGGGTCTGGTCTGGTCGCCCCCCCCCGGCTTCTCCCATGTGGGGAGGCATGGGCTCTGCCTTTCTTGTTGTCCCCTTCCCGACCTGCTCCGCGGGTTGGGAAGGGGCGTGGAAAAAGTTGTTATGGAGGAGGTAGGACATTGCTGCCTTTTGCAGCATCTTATGACAGTTTTGCAGCATCTTTTGCAGCAGTTTGCAGCAATTTGACTTACGGTGCAGGGGTTGAGGCAGCTGGGCTTGCCAGCGGAGGAATTCGGTGGTCACTCCTTTTGGATTGGGGCAGCCACCATGGTGGCAGAAGAGGGCCTGCCTAAAGAGACTATTAAGCGTTTGGGCAGATGGTGTTCAGGGGCCTTTGCAGGGTACATATGACCTGGTTTGTCAATTCCACTGCACAAAACCTAAGTGACTGGTCTCCCTTCCCTCGGGGGGGGGGTAGGTGTTAAGGTTCATTGGTGGCAGCTGCTGGTGTTGGAAGGCGGACCTAGGTTGGGACCGCCTTTTGTGGTGGTTGGCATGGGTCCAGATCCAAGGTCATTGGTAACGGGGTTCTCCATCAAGGTCAAGTTTATGGAGACCCCAGCCTCCCCCAACGGTTGGTGAGAAAGGGGAGTGTGATAGCAGGCATCGGGGCCCGCCTATGACTCCTCCCCCATTCCTCATGGTGTTGGTGGTGGATCGACAGCGGTTTCGTCGACCAGCATTCAGGTTGGTCGATGTCTGTATCCGAACCCATGTGATTTGAGCCAACCTTTGTAGCTGTTATCAATAAGGTTGTGGCCTTTCATTGTCAATATATACAACATTATGTATCAATATATCTTTCCAACTTATACATTGTGTCTGTCATTATTTGGGGAAGAGGGATAGGGGGAACACATCCGGCCTGGACACGCAAATAGATCTCCCTCTTTAGTCTTGGACACAATCCAACCTGTCCATAGTTCAACCACATCATGGTGATCTTATTTCTCACAAGAAATGGGGAAGTAATAAGGTTATTGTTCACTTTAAAATTAGGAAACAGTGAAGGGTTTATTTCAACAGCATATCTTTGCTCCTCTGTGTGTTCCTCAGAGCTTGGAAACTTATTTTGGAAAGTAATTATAGTTTCCGTTCAGAAGCCCCACAAAGTAGTTAGATGCTATTATATTTACAATTTTAAAAAGCAACTATTCACCTTCTTGCTAGTCAAAAGTAATCAAAATAGTTACTTAGTTAATTTTTAAAACAACTTTAGATTGCTATAAAACTCATATAAGCAGTGAGGTCATCTCCTGTAACTATAAAAGTAACTTAAAATTCTTTACCATTATACCATAAAAAGAATGAAGACAGCTCTTCATTCAGCGATTCCACCTAAACATTAGGAAGAACTTCCTGACAGTAAAGAGTTGTTCAGCAGTAGAATGCACTGCCTCCGAGTGTGGTGGAGTCTCCTTCTTTGGAAGTTTTTAAACAGAGGCTGAATGGCCATCTGTTGTGTGTGCTTTGATGGTGTATTACTGCACAGCAGGGAGCTAGACTAAATGGCCCTTGTGGTCTCTCCCGACTCTATGATTCTATGATTCTTGCTACATTCTAACATAATTAATACCTCCTTTATTGCAAATAAATAAATTATAAGTAATTTGTTATGTGTAACTTGTTATTTGCAAGCCCTGGTGTTCCTCTTTTGAAGAGCACATTGCAAAAACGTGTCAAAATGTATATCCTCTGTCAAAATGTATATCCTCTGTCAAAATGTATATCCTCTGACCAATGTGCCATCATTTTGTTCATCTTCAGCTAGATGAGAGTTAATAGTAGATGATATATGTTCAGTTTTAACAATACTGAGTTTTTAGAGAAGCTTAGCAATGGCAGAGTAATGTGCAGCAACAGATCTTGATGGAAGCATCCAGAAAGTATACTAAAGCTTGGTGAGATTGTATTGTCACAATGTATTGATGCATAAAGAATGACAATAAGTTAGGGAGGAATATTTATGGATAAAGACGTCTGGATCTCAAATCTATAGGTGCTGCTCATGATATTGTTTCTTACTAATGTGGCATTGAGGAAAAAGTCAAATCATGTGTACATGCTACTGATTAGCAGAGCACTGAATGAAAGTATTGCTGTGATTAGATGTTGGTGACAGCTTGTGAGCATATGGGGCAGTCTATGCATTGGTGTGAAAATGCTAAGTTCTGAGGAAAGATATGCATATTCATTGCATATACCTGAGTTTGTATGCAGATGAACTGAACTGATGTCTTTACCACACAGCCTGTGGCACTTGGTATTTTGTGTATATTTGCATATACACACAGAAACATGCATGTGCAAATTTGACAGTGCTTTTGTAATTATGTTTCATGAATACTATTTATGTGCAAGAATGTGATAAAGTGAGTATGAGCAAGTGTGGATTTGCCTAGGAAAAGGTTTCCAGCTGACGTGCCGTTAGGTCCCATTTCCTTCATAATGAAATCCAGGCCTAAAGATCGTCCATCTCAGCCCAGCGTGCTGCTCAGCCCTGCAGCGTGTGCTGGAAATCGAGTCCAGAAGGTTAATTATTCTCTCAGTTGACCAACATTTTTGAGACAATAGAATGAGGGAAATTAATTGCAGAACTCAGTCTTTTAAAAGCTAATGGCAAGGATATCCTTTGCCAAGCCCTGGCTTCAGTCAGAGCAAGAAGAAAATGTAGAGAAAACAGATGCAGGTCATTTGAAAGGTTGATTTTTAACCCTCTGCTTTCATAGAAAAAGAGATTTCATATACAGCAACAGTTTTAGGCTTCTCTTAATACTACCCTACTCTATTCCATGTAACTGCAGAGGCAAATGAAAAGCAATGTCTGGGAAGAGTGAACACTTCAACCATTTTTTTTTTGGCCTAAAAGGTCTAATAGCCACATTCCTTTGCCCAAAACAAAACAAAACAAAACATTGAAGCTTTTCTCCCATCCAATTTGCTTTTCTGTTTTGCAGAATCCGTTACCTCTTGATAGATAAGGATTGATTGGTTGTTGGTAACCGTTGTCACCATGTTTTCTGCCATATTAGTTATTCCATAAAAGCATTGTTACCATCTTAAAGGCTAGGTAGTCAACTGGCAAATTGGGACCATGCTGCAGAGGCTGGGCCATGCAGAAGTTATTTATAGAAGGCTGTTGGAGGTAGAGGGAAAAGGGAGAATTCCACATAGGGGTATGTGTGTCTATGTACACAGAAGGGCAAGGGAATGCAAAACTGGGGCTCAGGTCAGTCTAGTCCAATATCCCAGCAAAGTTGTTGCTCACATGTTTAGTTTGGACATAGAATCTATGATCCACCACAGAGCTTCTTGTCTTGACTGGATGGCCCTTGTGGTCTCTTCCAACTCTATGATTCTATGACTCTGTGATTCTATAAGTCACTGTCTTTGAGGTCTATTTAATCCAAGATTATATTCACACAATGGTGAAACACTTGCTTTTCGGAAGCCCACCAGCAGGACACGAGTGCAACATGATCCTCCACTTCACATCCACCCTGCAGTGGATACTCAGAGGCATTGTTGTTGCTGCTGTTGTTGGTAACTCCTGTCAAGTCAACCTCAATGTATGGCTGACCCTATGAATGAGTGACCTCCAAGTCACCCTATCATCAACAACCCTGCTCAGGTCTTGCAGACATAGGGCTGTGGCTTCCTTGATTGAGTCTATCGATCTAGAATGTAGTTTTGCTGCCTTCTACCTCACCAAACTTTACTGTCTTTTTGAGTGAGTCATATCTTTTCATGATATTGCCAAAGTATGACACTCTCAGTCTAGGCATCTTGGCTTCTAGGGAGAGTTATGGCTTGGATTTGATCTAGGACCTATTTATTTGTTTTTTTTTGGCAGTCTATGGTATCCATAGAACTCTTCTCCAGCACCATATTTCGAATGAGTTGATCTTCTTCTGTTGGCTTTCTTCGCTGACCACAACCATACATAGAAATTGAAAATATGGTGGCATGGACAATCCTAACTTTATTATTCAATGATACATCTTGACACTTCAGGATCTTGTCTAATTCCTCCATAGCTGCCCTTCAGAGTCCTAGTTTTCTGATTTTCTTGACTGTATCCTCCATTCTGATTAATAACTGAGCCAAGGTATGGAAAATCTTGAACTATTTCAATGTCTTCATTGTGTACTTTTAAAGTTATGTAAACCATCTATGGTCATTTGTTTGTTTTTTTAATGTTCAACTGTAAACCTGTAAACTGTGAATCCCATGTTGGGAGAAAGGCGGGATATAAATCCAACAAACAAACAAACCTTTATAGTTTTTTCTGTGACTTTCTTCAGTAATCATTCCAAGTCTCTTCTATTTTCTGTTAGTAGTATGGTGTCTTCTGCATATCTTAAATCGTTCATGTTCCTTCCTCTAATTTTCATGTCTCTTTACTCTTTGTCTAATCTTGCTTTATGTATGGATATGTTGAGTGTACAAGTTAAACAGGTTGATAAAATGCAGCCTTGCCTGACCACCTTGAGAACTGGGAGAAAAAATCTGTTTCCCCCTATTCTGTCCTGACAGTAGCCTCTTGTCCTGAATAAAAATTATGCATCAGGACAATCAAACGTTGTGGCACACTCATTTCTTTAAGAGCAATCCATAGCTTTTCATGATCTACACAATCAAAGGCTTTGCTATAAGCTATAAACCACAGGGTGATTTCCTTTTGAAATTCTTTGATGTGCTTCATTATCCAATGTACGTTTGCAATATAATCCCTAGTGCCTCTTCCTTTACTGCACCCAGCTTAGACATTTGACATTACTCATTCCATATATAGTAAGCCTTTGTTGTATAATTTTGAGCATGACTTTGCTTGCATGGGAAATTAATGCAGTGATCCTGCGATTACTGCAGTCCCTGGTGTCCCCTTTCTTCAGGATTGGAATATATATTGAGCATTTTCAATCTGTGGCCAATGTTCTGTTTTCCATATTTGTTGACAACTTTTAGTTAGACTCAGAGTAGATTCCATCTCTGTACACTGAAGCAGCTCTACTGGTATGCCATCTGTTCCTGGTGATTTATTTCTCCCAAGTGCTCTGAGTGTAGCTTCCACTTACCTTTCTAGAATTTGGGTAATTTGGGTTCATATTCAAATAGTTCTTCCTTGAACAAATCTGTCATCCTTTCATCTCTTTTATATAGTTCTTCAGTGTATTGTTTACATCATGTTTTTATTCCTACTTGATCATGTAATGAATTCTTCTGCTGGTTGTAGAGCATCCCCCCTCTTGGTTTAAATTTCCCTTTGATTTCTCAGATCTTGTTGAAGAAATCTCTTGTTATTCCTTTTTTGTTGTCATCTTCTATTTATTTGCATTGATTATTATAGTAGTACTCTTTGTTGCTGAGCACAAGTCACTGAACTGTTGCATTCAGGGTTTTGTCCCTATTTCTGACACTTTTGCTTCTCTTCTGTCCTTAACTGCTAGAAGACTCATCCACTGAGGCTTCTCTTTCTTTTTGGATGAAGATAGTGTCTTCTTGCATTTTTCTTTGTTCATGTTCCTAGCTAAAATGCACACAAACCCACCTTAGCCAAGGGGAAGTACAAAATGTACAGACACCTTAGGGGGAGTACAAAATGTACATATAGTAGCAGCCCCACATCCATGGGGGATTGGTTCTGGGTTCCACTTTGGATAGTGAAATCTGCAGATAATAGCAAATGCCCTCGCTGCCACCAGACCCCACCCCCTACACAGAGAAGGGAGAAAGGAGGCAAGCTCACCTCCTCCCTCCCTCTCCTGCCCACCCACCCCACCAGCTCAGCTGTGCCACCAGAACCGCAGCACCGGAACTGTCCCGGGGAAGGAACCATCCCTCCCTCCTGCCCACACCCCGCTAGCTCTGCCAAGCCACCAGAACCACCACCACCCACCCCCCGCAGAGAAAGGAGAAAGAACGCGAACTCGCCTCCTCTCTCCCTCTTGTGCCCATCCACCCCATCAGCTCTGGCATGCCGCCGGAACCTTCCCAGTGGAAGGGAGGGGGGAGGAAAGCTCTCTTCCTCCCTCCCTCCCCCCCCCTGCCCAGCCCACACCAGCTCTGCCACACTAGCGGAACCCATGCTACTGGAACCATCCCTGGGTCTCCCCCTCCCCCTGCTGGAACCCGTGCCACTGGGACCATCTTGCACCTCCTCCCTCCTCCCCCTGGAACCTGCCGGAACCCACAGAACCAGAACTGTCCCATGCCTCTTCCCTTCTCTCCACCCACCCCCATCAGCTCCACCAATCCACTGGACTCCACCCCCCATGGAGATGAGGAAAAGGAGGCAAGCTCGCCTCTTCCCTCCCCCCCACCCCCACCATCGCCATCCATCCATAATTGAATCAGCGGATGGCAAATCAGCGGATGTGGGGGTGCTACTGTATGTAGAATAAATGTGCTCAAAATCATGGATGGATTTCTAAGTAGAAAATGTCCCTGCACAGAACTTGGGTAGAATGGAGATACTGAGTGGAACATGAAAATTTGACAAAATCAAAGCTGACAGTTCTTCTGTTCCTAGTCTTGATACAGAAATGCTCTGTTACAGGATCCAGGATGCGGGAATTCAAGAGACACATGGAGAAACCCTGGATATGTGGGAGTGAGGAGGAAGAAGCTGGAACCAAGGGAAAGCAAAAATGGAAGGTAGCTGAGAAGGTAAGGCGAGGTTGGTAATCTCCTATCCACAGAATGATAAAGGTATTGATGATTTAACTGGCAAAATGCCCACCACCAGGTGTGGGTATGTGTATAGAAATTGTGTCATATAAATCTTTATGAATAAAGGAACTTTAGCTGTGCAGGATAACAAAGTAAGTAATAGACAAGGCACATAACACATTTCCTATAGCACTTGGCAATGATACTATGATCAGATGCTACTACACTCTTTAGTTTTATTTTTAGCACACACATACATCACCTCAAGCATCACAATATGGGTCTATAATTCCTCTATATTTTGCAATTTGGGACCAGGTGACATTTAGACAAAGCCTACAGCTGTTTTGCCCTTCCCATTGTTTCTGGACAGCAAGTCCAGTAACAACTCACTATTGGCTATTCTGGCAAGACTGGATGAAACCTATAAGGCAAAGAGCATTTGGAGGGCCAAAGTCGACTTCCTTGCTCTTGACTAACAACCAGCAATGCATGTGTGTATTAAGTATACATACTACTGGCTGCCACAGTAATGACTATTGCAGGTCAGTCGTGCAGTAGGGAGTAAATATATGTGCATTTGCCTTGAACTTACTTTCCATTCTTTGGAATTCTCACAAATTGGAAAATAATAAACAAAAATTCACTTTCTAGCCAGTAACTCCTGAGCACAGTGCTTCTCCAGAAGGAGCAAGTACTGTTCTAGAAACTTCCAGCTTTTCCTCTGTGGAAAAGGTAGTTTTCCTATTGGGCAGAATGTGGCTGGAAAGAGAATAGTAGGAACTTAGTCAATGTCAATTACATTGTTCTAACAAAAAAAAAGTATCTCTAACCTAATTTTTCTCAGCTCCTGTGTTCCAATCATGAGAACATTCAATTTTCTCCAAAAAGTGTGATTCATGTCATTGGTGGATAAGACAGGGAAAATGGTTATCTGAAACATTCAATTTCTTCAATAATTTATTCAAAACATAATAGCTAAACTCCAATCATATTGCATTCAAATATTAGAATACTTATTCCAAATATGGTTGTGTTGCAACTGTATAATAAACATGAAAGCGGGAATGCAGTTATTTATGTCCTCAATCGTATGTTTAAGTTTGGCATATTTAAGCTCTTCCATCCAGCTGTCTGACTTTATCAATTCCCGTAAAACTTACTACAAGTATCTGTGCCAGGAGAAGAGCACATCACAACAGGCTGTGCATGTTCTCTGTTTCTGACTCCCAGGTCTCTATAGATCACACTAAATTCTACGTTTTGCCTGATGTGCTGTGCATCCTTGCTCACACAAGGTGCACGCTATAGTGCAAAACGTATGTTCAAGGGAAGCTTTGTGTAAAACAGCGAAGAAATACCTTCAGTTACCATCCTACTGAAGTAGAAGGGATGTCCTGCATACACAAGAAACAGAAAAGCAAAACTCCCCCCAAATCAAGTGAAAGACAATATGAATAATACAAAGTCATCAAATGTACTAGTATTGGAAAAGATCTCAAAATCCCTCTAAATTGAACTGCCACATGCAGATGTCTTAAGATGTAACGTTTTCTGCATACATCCATCAAAAAGGATCTTAATAATGCCTACATGAGAGAATACAGTATATGCAGACTTCAATACTTTCCAGCTAAATGCAGCTTCTTCCTAGATTCCCCCTCTCTTCACCCTGATACCCCAATGCATGGATTCAGAACTGGAAAACTAGTGTGGGTAACCAGCTGAAAGATACTGAATCAACAGAGAGGTGCTCACACCGTTCCTTTAATATGACTTTAAAACAAAACCAGTGACAGCAAATCAATGATGCTTGGGGAGTGACCCAATACAGACATCCATGCAGTTGTGTGCCCACATCAGTAATAAACAGAAGTAATAAGCAGAAGTATCTCTCTTAAAGTATCTCTGACTTAAAGTAGCTCTCTCTTTCTATCTATCTATTTTTTTTTATCTATGTTGTAATCTTCCTTCAGTTCTGGATCAAGAAAAAGGTGAGATGAGATTTTAAAAATCTACAGTAAATACAAATAAATAACTGTTTAAGGGTTTTTGAATTATTTAATATGTAATTCTAATGTACAGTGCTTGGAGATTTCACATTACCTAGTGGTATACATAATTAATTAATTAATTAATTAATGGAGTAATTGATTAAGAGTGCTCATTAACTTCCAGAAGAGAGAGGCTATTCCCTTGCAGCTGTTGCAGGCATTGTAAGGCAGTAACTGGGCTGGGGAAAGTAAGAGTTGCTGGTCCATCAAGTCTATAGGAGTCAAAGATTGCAGATGAAACCGTGGTGAAAACTGCAGAATTAAGAAGCTTTAAAATGTTTTCATTGTCCATATGCCACCATGTACACAGCTTTGAGAAAATGGCTGAAAAGGAGTATATGAATGAACTGGTTCCACACACATGTAACAATTAGAATATTCACTTAATGGGATCTGTGTCCATACCTTGTTGTTGTTGTTGTTGTCATCGAAAGACACTGACAACAACCCTTTCAGGCTATACAATTAGAACACTATGGTTCCACATTAATTGCCATGGCTGCATGCAATGGAATCCGGGGGTTTGCAGTTTGGTCAGAGGCATGAGAGGAGCTCTCTGGCTAGAACTGCTTTAATACTACATGGTCATAGCACTATGATTCCACTTTAACTACTATGACTGCCTCCTATGGAATCCTGGACCAAATCCACACTACACAAACAATCCAGTTTGAAAGTGGATTATTTGCCACAGCTCTTCCTATGGAATCCTGGGATTGGTAGTCTGGTGAGGTACCAGCACTCATTGGTAGAGAAGGCTAAAGCCCTTGTAAAAACCACAAATCCCAGGACTCAATAGGAAGTAGCCATGGCAAATAATCCAGTTTCAAATTGAATTATTTGTGTAGTGTGGATTTGGCCCTGGGGTTTGCAGTTTGGTCAGAAGCACCAGAGGAGCTCCCTGGCTGAGAATGCTAAAGGCCCCTCCCTCAACTGCAAATCCCAGGATTCCATAGGATGTTACCATGGCAGTTCAAGTGAAATCATAATGTTATTGTGTAATGTAAAAGGAGCCTGGGTTGGATCCTGCATAAGCTTCCTATTGGAGAGCCAAAAGGGCTCTTCCAATCATAGGATCAAGTGGGAGAATCCCACTAACAGAAAAGGGGTAGGGAAATAGATGTTGAATTCCCCTCCCCTTGCAGTCCTCCATATCTCCAAAACAATCAGGGAGGCAGCAGTAGTGGCTGTAGAGGAAGGAAGGGACCGGAAAAGGTTGCCCCACAAAATACACTATCTGACAGTGAGACCGTTCTGAGTGGAACTCTGCTCAGGGGCTGCTCCCACTGGCAGAAGAAAAGCTGGATTTCAACCCATTGAAAGTTGACCTGTGACTACTTGAAACACAGAACGACAGTTCCAGTGTAAGTCCCTCAAGCTTCTAGATACTCCAATTCAAACAAAACAGGTTGATATGCACATTTAAAAAGAACCTTTAATCAACCCTGTAACATAGCAAACAGCCTGTGTGGATAAGGCTCTAAGTACAGGGCTGATCATTACACAAGGTTACTCTCAATGAACATTTGTGTCAGTATCTGAAGCATTTAGAGTCTTCCTGGAGATCTGCGGGATGGGAAACGCTGCAAAGAACTGTGCTGAATTGATTGCTCAGTTCAGGTTGCATTACTACTGCCAGGCCCTGCAGCTACAAGGTATTGTTCAGCCCGTTTTTATTACCCAGACCTTCAAGTGAGCAGAATGCCGCCTCCAGATTCATTGCACAACAGTTTGTCAACAGTAGCAGTAAGATCCTCAGCTTCCTGAAGAAGCTGGAGGCTATGCAGAGCAACACAACAGCGGAGCTGGAGCCAGCACACCTTGGAAAGAACACTTGGTCCCGTCTCAATTAAAAACACAGGAAAAGACTACACGGATATTGAGAACAGTCTGATGACACGATGAGCCAAAAAGAAGTGTTAATCCAAGTATGTAATATTATTGTGCAGTCTTGGATCCTGACCAAAATGGACATGGAAAGCTATAGAACAGGAGGCTCCAAAGAGGTCTTATGGGCAAATGTTAACAATCTACA
The DNA here is from genome assembly GCA_030847615.1 of Gambelia wislizenii. Lineage (NCBI taxonomy): Eukaryota > Metazoa > Chordata > Lepidosauria > Squamata > Crotaphytidae > Gambelia > Gambelia wislizenii. The sequence goes on along the minus strand of JAUMIR010000002.1, from coordinate 189,065,143 downwards.
TGCATACTTGTTACTGTGAGATGGAACTGTTCTGCCTGACAGGTTTAAGAGGAAAAAAAGTTGGGATTATCACTCTCTGCCCTAAAAACACTACAAAAGGTAAACCCTACCTATTTCAATTGGTGCAAATAATCATGTAAAGTTCTTCTCTAAACAAAACTTAAGGACTGCTCCCACAAAGTTTAGGTACTTCTCACACATATACCCTGTCTGATTATTTTAAAAAAATGCAGAAATAGGAGTTGACTGAGATGTTCATGTTGATATCAAATGTTGAGGTTAGCTATAGTAGGTAAGTAAGCAGTATGCATATCCAAAAATTCAGTTTTTTAAAGGAACTGACAACAGTCTCACCACTTTCTCTGCCCACACACAACATTGACATTCCAGCCTTTCAAAACCTGGAGTCACCCGTAGTCACAGAATATTAAAGCCACAGTTGTATACAGCTAAGCAGTAGAGCTTACATGAGCTTAAGATGAGAACAGTAAAGGGAAAATTGGAGTGGGGGGGGCAAAGAATCAGAAATACAGAAATGCAAACATACAATATATAGGGTAGCTGTACTCAGTCTAAGCAATGCTGAAATACTAGGTAAATTTTTAAAATTATCAACCAAAGTATGAGTCTATTCCAGTCAGAACAGACAGAAGGACAAACCATGGTATCACATGCTTCTTGCTCCACTCAAGTGTGTTGCTCTACTTTCTATTTCTTGTTCAGTGCTAGCCATAATACAAATTGGAAAGCCAAGGCTAAGGCCATGATTTCTAAGGCTCTGAGCTGATCATGGTCTAACCATATGGTTGGAACAATAAATTACGGCTAGTGCTAGAAACAGAGGGAAGTCATGCATAACAGGGGAGAATGATGGCAGGAGGAGAAGAAAGAGCACAAAACCCTGTGATTCATTTCTAGATCTTGAAAACACGACCTAAGCTGAGCCACAAAGCTGTGAGGGAGCCACTGTATGTCTTTCATACAGTAAAGGCCCTAATGGCTCAAGCAAGTACACCCCTTTCTATGTGGCATGGAGTTTGAGGCACTGCTGGGGAAGAGAAGAATTAGGCATGGCTCCTTAGACAACTTAAACAAAGTTACAGATAGATGGTTTCCTGTTTACTCCTCACCCCAGCATTCCCCTGTGCCCCACCCCATGTTGTTTAGAAGAGCTCCTCCCAACCCTGAGAAGTAGGGAATAATAAGTGGATGTAGGGAGAAAGAAGATGAGAAGCTTCCTTTCCATTAACTTCCTTGTGCTGATTTATTTTAGGATCCAGGCTACAATATCTTGGACCCATTAACTTATCTGGGTCCTTTAACAACCTGCAGGGCTCAGAGAAAATTAGTGAGAATGATACCAACCTCAGTAAAGAAAGCCTATGTGTAACAAGTTGTAAGACTTCATTCTTCAGCAAACGTACTTCAACATATTACAATTTATCTATCTCTTTGTACTAGCAGCTCTTCTTCATTTCTTTCAGCTAATCACCTGGAGCTAAATTAGTTCATGACCCCTGGAAAAACCACTATGTATACCCGTTCCTTCTGGAAGACATTATACTCTACAGAGAAATAACCCGATTATCTTCTGCATTTGTTCATATTTCTCTCAGCAGTGCATCCTTAAAGATCCACTGTTTTCTTGCAGCTGGCCACTCTGAAGGTTTTATTTTCCTTTGGGAGGTCCCAGTCGTTCAGAATTTGAGCAGTTGACAGCTGCTTGGAACACACTACAAAAGGACTCATAGCCAGCAGCATTTCTATCTCTTCATCGCTCTAGCCCTAGACTGGATCAAGTCTCTGGCCGCTACTTGTGGCTGCTATTCATGACATAGTTGGTGTTGTTATGACCTTTTTCTCTGTTATTGCTTTATCTGATGCTTGTAGGACACTGTATAATTGAAGGCTTGTGTGCAACAATGTATCTGGGTCACTTTCCCTTTTATGTTGGAACAAGTTTATTGCTGCTGGAAGGTGCTAGAATGACAGCTCTGCAGGGCCACAGGCCTTTCCATTAGCCCAGGGTGGGGAATCTTTGGCCCTCCACATGTTTTGGACTACTATTCCCATAATGCCATACCATTGGTATGCTTGCTGGGCTTCTGGTAACTGAAGCCCAAAATATTTGGTACACCAAAGTCCATTCCAAAGTGGCCCAGAGTTGCCATGCTAAAGAGATGCTGCTTCTTCAGCTTAATCTGTGCCCAAAGGAAGGAGAGCGGAGTAGAGCAGAACAGAGTGGCAATAGTGGGGTGACCTGGATAAAAGGAAGGAGACCTCTATTTTACAAGTAGACTTTCTTTTCTTGAGTCTAACATGCATAGGCCTTAGAAGAAATCAGTCATCACGGTCCAGAATTGTTTGATAGATGGGCATTCCTATTAGCAATGGGCATGTGATTTTGTTTCTTTCACACACACACACCTCAACAGTCACAGGAATTAAGTCAAAATGCATATTCTGGTGCTATCTTACATATGGTACTGTGTTAGGTATCAACAAAATGAAACAAATTATCAGTGTACTCAGTACTGGACTAAACATTACCCTAGTATAAGGCAGCTTCCTAGTATTAAGAAAACAGAAAAAAGGTTGCAATTTTCTTTTTACCTGCTGGAGGATGAGGAAAGTATTGAAAGCCATCAATTAAACCTAGCAGTCCATTCAAAGAGCTGGATCAAGTAGTGTTCCTTCATCTCTGCACCTCACTGTCTGGAGAAGCTACCCCATTCCTCTTAATAGCTAGTTCATTGTGTTAAAAATCCCAAGCAGACACAAAATTAAGTTGGAGCTTATTTGTAGAAACAAAAGGAATCATGGTTACTAAATATAAATGAATCTTAACACATGAAAATCATTTTATTTTGGTCAATGTGGTTAGAACATTATTTTAAATGTGGATTTCCTTCCAAACTTTTCCAAGATAGACCCTGGTTAAGATGTTCTATCATTTGAGATTTTGTCTTTTCACATTTAATGCAGGTAAGAACCACAATCTCACCCTTTAAAGCCACCTTAGAAGAGCATATGCAATAATCCTTGGGCAGCTTCCATCGCAGGGCTCTTTAGAATCACTGACGAATTACTTTTCCACATTTAGCTGGAAGGAAAATTAAACAGTGCATTCAATGTAGCACTACACTCTTCCAAAGAATCCACAGGGCCCATACCCACAGGCATGATCCTATGCTTATGCTGAAGTGGTTCTCATCAGTTAAGGTCTTTCCTTTCCTGACTACCAGTCCTTCAGTTAGTGTTTTTCCTTCCTGTCTCCTTTTTTTTTTTTTTTTGTTTCTCTGCTACTCGGCCTTTAAATAGTTATTTTCTCCATTCCGGGCATTACTGAATTCAAATTTTAGTGAAGTCCTATTTTACTGCTCCCCTTTATCATTTACTAAACACATGAACAGGAGAGCATACTTCTCCATCATTACTTTGTTCATGTGAAAAGTGATGAGTCTGAAGCAGAGAGCATATTAGATGCAAGGAGGCTCTCCACATTATTTGAAGCCCTTATTTTGCAGAGTTCTGACTTTTGTTCCATGAACAGAAGAAACTATACATTTCTGACATTTTTTTTATATGAGCAAAGTGATGATGGAGATGGCAAAGCTAGTATACTCCTCTCCTTATGAGACCTGGGGTTATTGTTATGTGCCTTCAAATAATCTACAATTTATGGAGATGTTAAGGTAAACCTATCACAGAGTCCAGCTGGGCATGCTGGCCTAACCCTGCAGCCACCACTGCCTGCGTCCCAGTCTCTGGATCGTGGCAGAAGGCCCGCAGCACATGAGCAAGGCCCTCTGTATATGACCAGCCTGGACCCAGAAGAGTGAGGCAGTTGGTAAGTACAGCGATGAGCCGGCTTGCCACAATGAGCTCCTGCAGTCACACAGGGCATGTTCCATTTTATTTTGGTTGGAACGCATTTAAACAGGTATTTTTAAAAAATGTTTTATCAGGCCCTATCATGTCTTCCCCCCATCTTAGCCCTGTCTTTGCCCTGACGGTTATAAGGACTGCCTGGGAGCAAAATGGGCAAAAGCCCTGCATTATCAGGACCACAGGGCTCCAAGACGGGGCAAGATGGGGTAAATTGCCCATGTATATTGCTCTTGTCACTTTTCCTACTTATCTTCTCTTTGTAGTCAAATAAATTGCTTATTAATTTTATGCTATTGTTTGTTACCAGAAATGCCTTAATAAAAAGCAAATATCATACACGCTTTAGCCATTGATCTAGCCATAAAGAGAAAACAAATAATTCAGACCCCAGCCCAGCAAGGACTAGGAACTAAAGGATGATGGGAAAGAATGTGAGGAAAACAAATCCAGTACTGAAGTGATCTTACGAACACTCTTATAATCAGAATCCCTGCCATCACCGTTGCCTCTCATTCGGAGCTTATTGGAGGGGCAAGGTGGGAACAGTGGAAAATGGGCCTTCTGTTTCTGTTTAATTCCAGGAATCATTCCAGAGAGGATAATATCCAAAGATTTCAGTTTGCCATGTCAAATATGCAGGTACTTTGCTGTATTAAAAATTGATGCCCTGTTCTTACAGAATGGGCCCTTTCTGATTACTACAAGGTAAAGTTGCCCATAAACAACATTTTATTTCTTATTTAATGCAAGTTCTTGGGCAAAAGGAGTCAATCAATTTTTCATAAAGTCTAAAAGAAAGATAAATGCCAGGGATCATTTTCTGAGTCACCATCAAACAGAATTGATATGGATATGAGACAGCACAGAGAGGGTTTTGACAATTACGGTCTGAACGACCTTTTCATTATTTTGTTTTAAGCCATTAATCTCCCCCCTCCCCCCTCGTTATACGCTATTTTAAGTAGCATTATGTAGCCTACACATTTCAAATAATGTCTGGCCTGCAAAATGGCCAAGAGGACTTGGCTCATGCTGAAGCTTAAGAATGTGTTTCCAAGCTATTGCATTTTGCATGGAGGAGGGCATCAGTGAAATCACAGGCAGACATCACAGTAGACTCTCCTCTCCTAGGTTGGGGAAGTCTGCGGTAGTATGTGCAGGCCAAGAGCAGAAAACCTCCCAAAGCCAGTAGACAAGAATTTTCAGACAATACATTAGAATGTTAACACAATCCATTAAGTACTCTTGCTTTGATAATCTCAGGAAAAATACTGAGTGTCTGTGGAAGAAGAAGATGAGAGCTTTAGGAGAAAGAAAGCCAAGACTCTCCTTCTTTCTGTCTGGACAAAACTAAAACTACTAACAAGAATAAAAAGTGAAATTAGATTAAGGAACTTCTTTCATAAGTTGTCTCCAAATTTCTATACCAATCACCATCAAATTCCCCAAAACCCTCGAAAAAAGATTCCTTCACCACAATGTAACAGGGCACTACACTGTATAGATAAAAAAAAACTGAGTTAGGGTATCATCACTAATCATGTATCATACCATCCAAGAGTCCCATTACTGGTGATGCTAGTTTCTTGAAGAATGTTGCAGAAAAAACTGTGACAATAGATGCACTTTGACAGTGACGTGCATTCATCTAAGATCATGTTTGGAAGACAAGTTCATTTATCTCTTACAGTAGGCATCTGTAGTGATGTCTACGGTAGTAATTCAGAACTGTATTTGAAAGTATAAATAAATAATTTATGTAAATAAGTAAATAATTCCATAGACAAGTACCATGGCCTCATCCAAGATGGCTCCCAAACAATACTTTGTCCTTACGTATCCATTATGTATTCTAAATACCTTCAGTAACAAGCACTCCACTACCGCAAGCAGAAAGATGAGATTTCCAAGGGGGAGTGGGGAGAAGAGAATCTAAGTCTTTCTGCAAAATGTATCCATCAAAGTACTAAAAACAAGGCATAGTCTAGCATCCTTCAGCAGAGACATGATTTGTATGCATCCTAGCAAGTTCTAATAGAAGAAAGCTGGCCAATTCTGAGATCCAACAAAAAAAAGAGGATTTTTTTTTTAATGGTAATGGTTAACTACTGTAGTGGAAATTGCCAGTCTTTTGGCAACCACCTGATAATTTCACCAAACTTGTAATTCATAGAATCATACAGTTGGTAGAGACCACAAAGGCCATCTAGTCCAACACCCTACCATGCAGGAATAAACAATCAAAGCACCCCCAACAGATGGTCACCCAGCCTTTGTTTAAAAACCTCCAAAGAAGGAGACTCCACCACACTCCAAGGCAGTGCATTCCACTGTCAGGAAGTTCTTCCTAATGTTTAGGTAGAATCTCTTTTCCTGTAGTTGAATCTGTTGTTCTGTGTCCTAGTCTCTGGAGCAGCAGAAAACAAGCTTGCTCCATCCTCAGTATGACATCTCTTCAAATATTCAAGCATGGCTATCATATCAACCTAATAACCTTCGCTTCTCCAGGCTTAACATAGCCAGTTCCATAAGCTGCTCCTCATAGGGATGGCTTCCAGATCTCCCACGATTTTGATCGCCTTCCAGCTTGTCATACACAGAGTGTACAAACAAAGGCCTAAATCCAATAGTTAGTCCCAACTGGAACAGACCCACTGAATCAATGGAACCTAGATAAGATTTATCTTACCATTCAGTAATTGATTCAATGGTTCTTCTTTATTTGGGGCTAGCAACTGGATTTAGGGCAAACACTTATTTTTTAAAAAGCAATTTCCTTTATTGGCTTGATATAAAATTCTACTAAAATGCCAGAGTTTTGTGGTTCTATTCAGTAACAAACTAAATGTGGCACCCTTCCTTAGGAAGGGATTTTCATTCTTGGCCTGTACAACACTAAATGAAATGAAAAATGAAAAAAAAAGCAACAAACAACATTACAGGTTTTTTAAAGTATAAAATAATCTCTTATTTGGTTATTAGATCTGAGCAATTTAAGCAAATAATTCTTTGACATTAAAGGGGAAAACATTTTTGAAAAAATATCTCACATGTTTATTTCTCAGCTTGTAAATGAAAGATTCCAGATCTGAATTACTGGCTCTCAAGACAAAGATTCAGCTCAGTCCAAGAGGTATTTGCAATATATGTAACCTGTCTGAACCAACTGAATAAACAGAGGAACAGTCAGTTTAATTCGGATACATTTACAATGCAAAATGCTTGCTGAACAGCCAATAAGAGTTGGGGGGGGGGACTTGCATTAGCCAAGATTTTTTAAACAAATATATCAAATTTATAATCATAAGTCTATTAACTGGGAGGAAACTAAGGACTTTATCCGACGGGCTTAATGAAATGGAACAGAAATGCCACAGGATCGCTAAAGAGGTTTTTTTTCAGACAATGTCCTCCTCATCCGTTCTGGCCCCGTGTGCTTTCCGTTTTGTTTTATTCATGGGGAAAAGTTGTCAATAGATCTCCCGTTCCATTTCTGTAACGGAATCACGGGTGTGTGAACTGGTTTGCCATTATACTGGTGCGATGTTAAAACACTTCTGGGTACGATCGTGACATCCAGGTGAGTGACAGCCTTTTCTGTACCCTCCCCATGTTGCTTTAAAAGCTTTAAAAAGTGTTTTGGTGCTTTTTTTTAATTTTTAGAAGTCTGTCTGTATTTTTATTTTTAAATTCCCCCCCCCGCTGCCTGCCTCTGTAAGGTCCTGGAAGATAAGTAGAGAACACTTCTGGTGGCGATCTGGACATCCAGGTAAGTGACAGACTTTTTTGTACCCTCTCCTGTTTACTTGTTTCTTTTAAAGGCTGTTTAGGTGTTTGATTTAATTTTTTGATGTCTGAGTTTTTTTATTTTTAAATTCCCTGCGTGACGCAGGGCTCTCTGTAAGGTCCTGGGAGGTCCCTGCAAAACATTTCCTACCTCGATTGGGACAAAGAGGTAAGTGACAGCCTTTTTTGTTTCCTCCCTGGGTTACTTGGTTTTTTTTAAGGGTATTTAGGTGCTTGGTGCACTTCTTTGACGTTTGGGGGATTTTTTTATTTTTAAATTCCCCATGTGATTTGGTCTCCAGGAAGGGGAGGGGGCTCTGTGAGAGCTCCATTCCCTTCTTGGACAGCCAGAGGAGGGGGGGAGCAGATTCTGTCCCGGGATTAAGGTAAGTGTGTGAACATTTTTTTTAATTCAGTTACAGGGACGGGAGGAGGGTGGGTGGGTGGGTACTGGAACAGGAACGGGTTTTAAGGGCCCGTCTGATAAAGTCCTAAGAACATCAGACCCCCCATTTTTTTCCTTTTTAAGATTACAAACAAATAACTATGGACAAATGAAAAAAACATATATTTGAAAAATGCATACAAATATGTTTTAGTCAATAGGGGAACTGTGTAAACTTCATATATTGAAAATGTATAAATAGCAATAGCAATAGCATTGATATTTCTATACCGCTTATCAGTGCCAAAGCACTCCCTAAGCGGTTCACAACTTTTTTTAGCTAATTGCCCCCAACAAGCTGGGTACTCATTTTACCCACCTACAAAAGGATGGTAGGCTGAGTCAATCTTGGAGCCCTCTGGGACTGAACTCAAAACCTTGTGGCTCGCAGTACTGGCATTTAACCACTGCGCTATCAGGGCTCCTATACTGAAAATGCATAAAAATGCATATACCGGTATTAGGAAAAGTTCATACCAAAATGCATATTAATTTTAATGCAGGAAGAAAAAGGTCCCACAGACTGATACAAGTTGAACAGGACAAGAATGCTGATGTGTTTCTGAGAACTGCAATGAAAATGACATTGACAGATTTTCATATCTGACATATAGCAAATACAAGGTCTGTCTATTAAATAATGAGACCGTGTTTCTACCTTTCAGGCAAATCAGGGAGACCTGATTGCGAATGCTTGAACATGTCTAAACCTGCATGACAAACATCAACACTTTCAGCCATTCAGTTAATTTTTAGTCGTTGTTTAAAGCAGCTGTGTTGTCTGTTGTGTGCCAGAAAAATGCTAAGTTTCAAAATTGAGCAATGTGACATTCTGCAGCAACTTGAGGTGGACCCAAACCTTTTTCAAAAAATCATCACTTGTGAGGAAACCTGGAACTTCCAGTACGATCCTGAGACAAAACAACAGTCAATGCACTGGAAAACACCATCATCACCAAGAATGAAAAAAGCACGTCAATGCAAGTCCACATTCAAAGCTGTGCTCATTGGCTTTTTTGACATCATGGGCGTAATTTTGGCAGAATGGGTTCCAGAAGGCAGAACAGTGAACCAGCATTATTATAAGGAAGTTTTGACAAGCTGAGAGAAAGAGTCGGGGGGGGGGAGTAAGGCCATAACTGTGGAAAAATGGTTCCATTCTTCATCAAGACAATGCACCTGCTCATACAGCATTTTCTGTGAAGCAGTTTTTGGCCAATAAACGCATGACTACACTTGAAAATTCTCCATATTTGCCAGATTTGGCACCATGCGACTTTTTTCTTTTCCCTAAAGTGAAATGGGTGCTTAAAGGAACACTTTTTGAATCAACTGATGCAGTACGAAGAAAACAGCAGATGTCTTGAAACAGCTGACAGAAACTGATCTGCTCTACGCCTTCGACCAGTGAAAACAAGGTTGCATCAGTGTGTGAGTGTGAACAGGTAGTATACTGAAGGAGACAAGCATTAAAACTGTAATACATCTAAATAAACACTACTGAATGCTGCAGCCTTATTTGAGGACTCACGCCGAACAAGTCTTGAAGAGAAACGACAACGCAGAAAAAATCACAACCCGGAAACATCACCCAAGGAAACCTTCTGCTGTGCTTTCTGCAACCGGACTTGTCTATCTCAGATTGGCCTTTTTAGTCGTCAGCGCGCTTGCAGAAAGTGTGGGATGAGTCCTTCCTGAATCTTCGTTTGCGAAGAGAAGCCAGAGAGAGAGAGAGAGAGAGAGAGAGAGAGAGAGAGAGAGATAAATAAAGATGGTTATTGTATCAGTCTCGTTATTTAATAGACAGACCTCATAAACTTGAATCTTCCCATGAAATATAAGAAATAAAGAGTGCTGATGGTTATTCTATTAAATAGTGCAATTGTATTTAAAGGCAAATAAAAAAAATAACAAACAATTAAAACTTATCTTCCCCATGGCAACAGCAACTGACATTAGAGGCAGTTAAGAGAGGCTAGTCAAAATACAAACAGGCAATTAATCAGTAATCTCTTTCTCAACAGGAAGCAAGAAAAGAAGGACAGATGTTGCAAGCCAGAAGCCTTTAATTAATAACACACTAGCCCTGAATGATCTCAGTAGTACAGGCTGAGTATCCCTTACCCAGAATTCTGAAGTACAAAATACTCATAAATCCAAAATTGTCCACATGGATGGCTGAGATAGTGACACCTTTGTTTTGTGATGGTTCAATGTACACAAACTTTGTTTCATGCACACATTTATTAAAAAATATTGTGTATAAAATTACGTTCAGGCTATGTGTATAAGGTGTCTATGAAACATAGCTGAATTTCATATTTAGACTTGGGTTCCATCTCCAAGATATCTCTGTATGCACATGCAAGTATTTCAAAATCTGAAAAAAACCAAAATACAGAACACTTCTGGTCCCAAGCATTTTGGATAAAGGATACCCAACCTGGATTTTGCATTTCCACACAAGCTTGCACTCAAATTGCATTTATTTCTGTTTTTTTAAATAACCACAAATTGGGTTGAGGAAAAAACAATGGACAACACAGGTAAAAGAAACTGAATGTGATGGCTTAAAATGTCATGAATTGGATTATCATTTAAAAAAGTAGACAAAGGATGGCACTTCCAGGCTAAACTGTGAGTGTAGAAGCAACTGAGGTCTTGCTCAAATCTCACAGATGCCTTGAACATACTGGATCCCACATGTGTAATAGCCTTCTCACCATGTGGACATAAGATATTCTTTTATTGTCCCTAGATGCCTCTAATCACTTCTACTGTGGAGAGGAGCAAGAGAACAGGGACCTAAAGGCTATCGGCCCCAAGGCATGTTTGTGCCAAGCCACTCTGTAGTGTAGGTATTGTGACATCAACATTCTCACAAATTGGCTTTTCTCATGAGCATAGCCAGACCCAATTGTCTGGCAGGAATCTTCAGGAGACTTCAAACAAACAGATCATTTAGGTTATGTATATGATTAGTATTAAAGATTTCTGAGCCAGAAGAACTTATACTAGACCTCTTCCAAGCTGAGTATCAATAAATATACTCCTACTCCCTGAGAGGAATCTTACCAAACATAATGCATTCTGCAGTGTCTATTGTATATGTATTGAACATATGGACATGATCATATTGTTCAGACTATTGTGGCTGCTACAAATCAATGGAAATGTAAATCATTACTGTGACTTTGCACTGATAGCTAATCTCTGTGAGGCATTAGACAAAATATCTGAAACACAACAGTTACACATATATTAAACTTGGATAAAATAAGACATTTCTCTAAGAGAAATAGAGGGTTGATATTCAATTCTTTACTGTCCCCAAAAAGTAAAGCCATACAGACACATCCACTGTAAAGGAAAATTACGCACCAGCTGGCCAAATACAATCATTTGAACTCCAAATACCTAAAAAAATTATCTGCCTTTGATATTTGGCTATGTAATAGTAACAACAACAACAATAAAAACAATGTGTATTTATAACACCCTTTTCACCAAAGGGTGGAACATCAAACATATAGTCAAAAGCGAAACAATAAAACACAACACTATAAAATACCAAAATAATATACTAATATACTAAAAACAAAACCCTCATCAGTCGCTACCCATCCTGGCCACCTTAGGCATACTCAGCAGCTTAATCCAGTGAATCAAAGAGGAAAGTCTTCAACCCTTTACGAAAGCAGGTAAGATCCTCCTCCCGCCAGAGGTGCAAAGGAAGACTGTTCCACAAATGCGGAGCCAGATCCTGAAAGGCTTGCAGCCTTAATAGAGCCATTAGTGTTGGTAGACCCGCCAATAATCTTTTGTCTGTAGGTCTTAAATTTCTAATCGAGCTGTCAGATACTGGAGGAGGTTAAAGCACAGGGCCTTAAATACCAGGACCAAAATATCAGGACCACTAATAGCTAGTGGAGAGATCTACGGGGGAAGACATGTGAGTATTTAGAGAAATTTAAAACAACCAGAACAGCACTGTTCTGGGGTCCTGGTGGTGCAGTAAGCTAATGCAACCAAACTGCAGCCAAAAAACCCCCTCATGCTAGATCTTGAGTTCATAGGTTTGATCCCAGGGCACCCAGGTCGACCCAGCCTTCCCTAAGTCAGTAAAATGAGGACCAGCATATAAAGAGCTGGGGCGGCATGCTGTGAAACTGTTACTATACTGTTTCCAAAAAGAAAAATAACAAACAGCGGTCACTTATTAATGTACGATGCTTTCTGTACACCAGCAGTGCCACCTACTGGCAGTTATAATATCTGCATTGTACAACTGTCTATACTGTCTGTAACACTGTAATTACTGTTTCATGTTTGTATTGATTCATGAATTGTATAATTTGCTTTGAATTGCTTTGAATTGTAACTGCCTTGAATTGTATTTGCCTTGAATGTATTAATCTGTACTGTAATTTTTTATTGTTCTGTATGTTCCAATGTATGCACCCCGCTCCGATCCTAAGGGGAGAGGCGGGTAATAAATAACTCAGTATTATTGTTATTGTTATTATTGTTATTACAACCAGAGGAGTAAGAGCCTTACCACACTCTGAGGAAAAGTGGCAAAGCAACAAGAACATTCTGTCTTTCCTGCTGAGTTCCCGCATGATACCGGCATCCTTCCAGCGTCCTTTCATTCCGGTCCCATGGGGGAGCGAGCTAAAACTGCATCTTTATGCAAACGGGGTTTTTCTCGTTAGCACAAAGCCCCAGTTGTACCTTGGTCCCTTACAAGACTGGAATGAAAATAAATGACGATGCCATGTGGGAAGGCAGCAGGAAAAACAGAAGGTTCCTGCTGCTTTGCCGCTTTTCCTCAGAGTATGGTAGGGCTCCAAGAGAGCAGAAAGGCACACCTGCCAGTAGGCTATTACAATAGTCCAGGTGTGAAATAACCAAGGCCTGGACAAACTAATGGGCAGTCTCGACAGTCAAAAACGTCTGCATCCTATCTTCAAAAGATAGAAATTACATGCCTTTGCAATTGCTGGACAAACGATTATCCAGCAGGACTCCAAGGTGCCTGGCAACTGAGACAGGGGCCAATGTATAACCCTCTAAACACAGTGGGGGGCATGAAAATGGGGCTAGTGGGCAGTCAGGTTGAAACACCAGGATCTCTGTTTTATCCACATTCAACTTAAGACATCCATAGAGAAACACTCAACAGGCAGTCTGTCATGGACTTCCATATAGTAGCATCAACTGAATCAAAGCTCTGGAAGATCTGACTGTCATCTGTGTAGATGTGATATTGGTTTGTGTTTTTTTTTTTTTAAATAAAGATTTATTAATAAAAATAAACATGAATAAGTGTCAGTTTGTTACAGAAATCTTATGATAACAACACTAACATAACCAAAAATAAAATACAACACACAGTAAGAGAAGGGATGTGAAGTTGGAAGTATAACAAGACCACTGTACTTCATTCCAGACATGCGATTTCATTGAGATGGGACAGAGAAAACATCATTCCACATTCTACCATGATGTGGTGGAGGTTGTGGTGCAGATACGACTTCAGAAAGATATGTAACTATAGGGAACAATTGTTCAATGAAGGTGTCAGCAGCATCGTCAGTGGTTGACTTCTGAATATTGGTGGAGAGCTTCTCCATAAACCATATGTCCCAGAACTTATCCCACCAGGCACTCATATTGGGCATTTCATTTTTCCAATTTTTAGCAATCACTAGAGCCATTGTACTGTCTATTGTCCTTTATGGATCTGAAACATGGGTCACCTAGCACCACCACCTACGACTCCTTGAATGCTTTCATCAGCACTGTATACGCACAATCCTAAATATACACTGGACTGACTATGTGACAAATGTTGCGGTCCTTGAGCAAGCATGGATCACCCGCATTGAGGCCATGATATTGAGAACACAGCTGTGCTGGGCAGGGCACGTTTCTAGGATGGAGGACCATCGCCTCCCCAAAACAGTACTCTACGGTGAACTCGCTATGGGTCAGCGTAAGAGGGGTGCTCCAAAAAATGATACAAGGACTCCCTGAAACAACATCTCAGGCTTTGCCAAATTGATCACCAACAATGGTCCGCCCTAGCCTCACACCAGGAGGCATGGAGACGCACTATCCACAATGCTGCAGCCTTATTTGAGAACTCACGCTGAACAAGTCTTGAAGAGAAACGACAACGCAGAATCACAACCCAGGAACATCACCCAAGGAGACCTTCTGCTGTGCTTTCTGCAACCAGACTTGTTTATCTCAAATTGGCCTTTTTAGTCATCAGTGTGCTTGAAGAAAGCGCAGGATGAGTCCTTCCTGAATCTTTGTTTGCGAAGAAAAAAGCCAGAAAAAAAGATTTGGGAGATGGCAAGTAAGAAGACAATAATCTCCTTATGTTTTAAATTCTTATTATAGAATCGGTGAACAGTGATAGTAAAAGTAGTTCTGGAGAGGGGTTTATGGCCTGGGTGGTGATTTTGCTAATAATGTCGAGTGTTGAGGAACCTCCAGACGTTGGGCACTCAAGCCACATGTGTACAAACGTACTCAGGTGGGTACAACCTCCCCAGCATATGGGGGAGGCAGTTTTGGTCATCCTGGTCAGTTGTATTGGTGTGAGATGCCATTTACAAAGTAGCTTCAAGGATGTTTCTTTTAAGGCAATAGAGCAGAGTTTAAAAATTGGTGATGTCCAAAGTTTTAGCCAATCCGTCTCATGAACTGATACATTTCATTCACTTTCCCAAGTTGCTTTATAATAAATATTGCTCCTGAAGATGTCATCTATCAGCCACCTGTATATCTGGGCCGCCCTGCCTTTGGCTGGTGTGATGGGTGACCTGCAGATATGTTCATATATTTTGGGAGAATGTAAAATGAACCCAGAGGTTACTACTCTGGTCAAAAACATGCAGACCTGACAAATTTGAAACCATTTGGGGACATACAGGGACAAATCCTCGAGAAGCTCATTTACTGTTTTGGGCTTAGACTGAAGGAAGAGATCTTGTAACGCATATTGACCCCATTCCTCCCATCCCAAAAATTGGCTTATCTTATCTGGGTCATAAAAAAGGGAGTGTAGTACAAACGGTTGAATAGGTGAGGGGGGAGGAGCAAGGACATGCACCCACTTGTGCCAAATTAAAAGGGACGTGCGCAGAAATGGTTTGTCTAAGTTGTTCAGCTGATGAGTGGTACTCTTAGGAAAGCAGTACTTGAGGACTGACAAGTACTGTAGATCTAATTCAAGCATAACCCACCTCGCTGTCAGCTTTTTTTGAAGGAAAAGCTAGTTTGGGCTAGCTGAAAAGCCGCAAAGTACAGCTCCAGGTTGGTAATGCCAAGACCTCCATATTTAGGGCTGGTGTATCTAACTTGCTGTGGGAATCGGGGCCTCTTCCCATTGAATATATAATCATAAAGGAGTTTTTTTTCCCAAACCTTAAAGTAGGAAGGTGGGGGAGAGAGATGAATACTTTGAAATAGGAAAAGCAAACGGGGGAGGGCAAACATTTGATCAGTGCTATTCTGCCTAAGAGAGATAACAGGAAGGTCTTCCAGATTTTTAATCGAGTCCTTAACAAACTTGTAAGGGGTTTGTAGTTCCGCAGAATTAATTGCTTAAAGTCCTTCACAATTAAAACCCCTAGATATCTGAATCCAGAGGGATGCAGACTGAATTGCTTTTTGCCATTCCAGTTGAGAGGGAAGCGGGACATTAAGGCAGAACACCTCTGACTTGTTCAGGTTAAGCCTAAAACCTTTGTAGCTGTCAAAATCTTTCAGGATCAGCTGTAGCGCTGGAAAAGACCTGTCCATGTCCCACAGATACAACAGAACATCATCTGCATATAGGGAAAGTTTGTGTTCTTTCCCATAGATCAAGGGGCCCTTAATGTCCGGATTACGTCTGACCATTTCTGCAAAAGGCTCAATAGCCAACGCAAATAGGATGGGGGATAGAGGGCAACCTTGCTTAGTCCCCCGCTGTAAGGAGATAGGCTAAGAGTCCATTCTATTGACATGGATTACGGCACTGGAGCCATGTGCCCTGTAAATAACCAATAAACTTGTGGCAAAGCCCATTTCAGTTAAAATGTCAAACAAAAAAGACCAGTCTAATCAGTCAAAGGCTTTCAGAGCATCTAAAGAGACCAAGAAGGTCGGGTGAAGGGAGAGGTTGACATGGTGTATGACATTCAGAGTTCTTCTAACCACGTCAATCATCTTACGGCCGGGGATAAATCCCACCTGGTCTGGGTTTATGTATGAGGATACAAATGAGTTGATCCTATTTAGCATGATAGCGGACATAATCTTAAAATCTTGATTTATCAATGATATTGGCCTAAATGCTGACGTATTGGGATTAATATGTGTAGTTTTGGGAATAGGAATAATTTGGGATTGCTTCCATGAATCTGGGGGAAGGGAATTATTCAAGCCTTCATTGTACAGGGCAATCATGTGGGGGGTCAGGTCCTCTTTAAAGAGCTTGTAAAATTTGGAGTTAAATCCATCTGGGCCTGGAGCCTTCCCCAGGCACAATTTATGAAGGACCTGATGAATTTCCTCTGATTTAATCGGACTATTAAGAATTGCGGAATGTTTGGGGGTTAATTTTTTCAGTGGCAGGGACTTTATGAATGTGGATCTGTCAGGGTTGGGCTGCTCTGCAGAATACAAATCAGCATAAAAGGATTCAAATTCTCCCAGAATATTTTTTAAAACAGATGTTATCATGCCATTTTTGGTGGTGGTGCTAGAAATTAAATTTTTTTCTCTGATTTTTTTTTTTTTACTAGTCTAGCTAACAATTTAGAATTCCTGTTATTATGCTCGTAATAGTATGCTTTAGTGAAATGGAGGGCTGTTTGAATTTGGTGAAGATCTAGTTCCTAAAGCTCGGACCTCTTATTAAGTAGGAACAGGTCTGCATCTTTTTGTGTATTTCGGTGTGTTTTGGAGTTCAACAATCTCTAGCAGTAAGGAAGTTCGTTTAGCAGATCTAAGTATTTTCTGCTTCGCTCCCTCCTGTATAAAGAGGCTGCGAAGCATCACTTTTATCGTGTCCCAAAGCAAAGCCTCAGAGGTAATTTGTGATCTATTTTCTACATAGAACAATTTTAAGGACTTTTGAATACTGGACTTAAATTGGTCATCTAATAGCAGTCTAGGATTAAACCTCCAAATCTTGGTGGCTTGAGCATTTGGATCTAGTGTCCATGTCAGGAGAAGGGGGGCGTGGTCAGAAAGGAGGATTTCAATAGACACATCTGTGATCTGGGAAAGGACTGACTTGTTAACAAAAAAAAGATCAATTCTGGAATAAGACCTGTGGACCGGGGAGAAAAAACTATACAGCCTCTCTGTCGGATTAAGTGTCCGTCAAGGGTCAATCAATTCTAGGAGCGCCAAGGGCACTTCAGGAATTAGAGGGGGTGAATCAGGGCTTTTGTTGACCCTCGGGGACCTATCCAAAATAGAATCTAGAATCGCATTAGAATTGCCTACTATGATTATAGTCTCTCTCTGGCTTTTCTTCGCAAACGAAGATTCAGGAAGGACTCATCCCGCGCTTTCTGCAAGCGCGCTGATGACTAAAAAGGCCAATCTGAGATAAATAAGTCCGGTTGCAAAAAGCACAGCAGAAGGTCTCCTTGGGTGATGTTTTTGGGTTGTGATTTTTTCTGCGTTGTCATTTCTCTTCAAGACTTGTTCGGCGTGAGTTCTCAAATAAGGCTGCAGCATTGTGGATAGTGCGTCTCCATGCCTCCCGATGTGAGGCCAGGACGGACCACTGTTGGTGATCAATTTGGCTGAGCCTGAGACGTTGGTTCAGGGAGTCTTTGTATCGCTTTTTTGGA
Organism: Gambelia wislizenii; assembly: GCA_030847615.1. Lineage (NCBI taxonomy): Eukaryota > Metazoa > Chordata > Lepidosauria > Squamata > Crotaphytidae > Gambelia > Gambelia wislizenii. Next base: position 189,047,155 of record JAUMIR010000002.1, on the reverse strand, counting down.
GCTCCCCTCTTACGCTGACCCGTGGCAAGTTCACCGTAGAGTAGTATTTTTGGGAGGCGATGGTCCTCCATCCTAGAAACGTGCCCTGCCCAGCGCAGCTGCGTTCTCAATATCATGGCCTCAATACTGGTGATCCCTGCTTGCTCAAGGACAGCAACATTCATCACATAGGCAGTCCAATGTATATTTAGGATTGTGCGTAGACAGCGCTGATGAAAGCGTTTATAGTGCTTTTCGCAAAGAGGGCTAGCTCATGGAAGAAAGATTCTAAGAAATCTTTCTGGTGAGCATTTGGCGTGTAGTAGGTAGCCAAAGTGACCAGATGATTACAAAGTAAACCCTGTATCATTATATATCTACCTTTCTTGTCCCTTTTTAAATCATAAAGTTGAAAAGGCATACCCTTGTCCAGTATTATAGCCACTCCTCGCAACTTGCCTGAACCACCAGAAACAAATTGTGTTCCAAATTTGGAAGTGGAAAACACTGTCTTATCAGATCTATTATGTGTTTCTTGGATAAACAAAAGATTGGGTTTGTGAGTGCAAATTTCTTTTAAAAATTTTTGGCGTTTTATTTGCAAGCAGAGTCCTTTGACATTGAATGATAGGATTCGGATGCCACTCATGGCAAGTCACAAGAGGGGGCGCTGACTGGATCGACTCTGAGAACAATGGTCCAGAAAGCCTTCTCCTCAAAGGGTACCAAATGCAGACACCGAATTGCCCAAAATACAGAAGTACATCTAAATAAAGCATGTCATCTCCCTTCTCGTAATACAAAAAAAAAAAGTAAAAAATCAAGTATATGCTTGATGGAAAAGGGGGGAAATCACCAAAGAAGAATTCAAACAGATAGCGAACACGTGTAGGAGTAAAGTCAGAAAAGCTAAAGTGCAGAATGAGCTCAGGCTTGCTAGGGAGGTTAAGAACAATAAAAAGGGTTTTTTTGGGTATGTCCGCAGCAAAAGGAGGAAGAAGGAAATGATAGGGCCACTACGTGGAGAAGATGGCAAAATGCTAACAGGGGACAGAGAAAAGGCAGAATTACTCAACACCTTCTTTGCCTCAGTGTTTTCAGAAAAGGAAAAGGGGGACCAACCTGAGGATAATGTAACAGAGGACACAATAGGGGAAATCCAGCTCAAAATAAGTAAAGAGGTAGTACAGGAATACCTTCTTAATCTAAATGAATTTAAATCTCCAGGACCAGATGAACTACATCCAAGAGTATTAAAAGAGCTGGCAAATATAACCTCAGAGCCATTGGCAATAATCTTTGAGAACTCCTGGAGAACAGGAGAAGTCCCAGCAGACTGGAGGAGGGCAAACGTTGTCCCCATCTTCAAAAAGGGGGAAAAAGAGGATCCCAACAATTATCGTCCAGTTAGTCTGACATCAATACCAGGGAAGATTCTAGAACAGATCATTAAACAGAGAGTCTGTGAACATTTAGAAGGCAATGCCATAATCACAAAAAGTCAACATGGGTTTCAGAGAAACAAGTCATGCCAGACTAATCTGATCTCTTTTTTTTGATAAAGTTACCAGCTTGGTAGATGAAGGGAATGCTGTAGACATCGCATACCTTGATTTCAGTAAGGCCTTTGACAAGGTTCCCCATGACATTCTTGCAAACAAGCTTGTAAAATGTGGGCTAGACAAGTTAACTGTTCAATGGATTTGTAATTGGTTGACCGGCCGAACCCAAAGGGTGCTCAGCAGTGGCTCCTCTTCGTCTTGGAAAGATGTGACCAGTGGGGTGCCACAGGGTTCTGTCCTGGGCCCAGTGCTATTCAACATCTTTATCAATGACTTGGATGAGGGAATTAGGGGCATACTTATCAAATTTGCAGATGACACCAAATTAGGAGGAGTAGCTAATACCCTAGAGGACAGGATCAAAATTCAGAATAACCTGGATAGACTGGAGAGCTGGGCCAAAGCTAACAAAATGAAATTCAATACGGAGAAATGTAAGGTACTGCACTTAGGGCGAAAAAATGAAATGCATAGATATAGGATGGGGGAGACCTGGCTGGATGAGACTACGTGCGAAAAGGATCTAGGAGTCCTAGTAGACCACAAGTTGAACATGAGCCAACAGTGTGATGCGGCAGCTAAAAAGGCCAATGCGATTTTGGGCTGTATCAATAGAAGTATAGTGTCTAGATCAAGGGAAGTAATAGTGCCACTCTATTCTGCCTTGGTCAGACCTCACTTAGAATACTGTGTCCAGTTCTGGGCACCACAATTCAAAAAGGATATTGACAAATTGGAGCGTGTCCAGAGAAGGGCAACTAAAATGGTGAAAGGTCTGGAAACGATGCCTTATGAGGAGAGACTTAGGGAGATGGGTATGTTTAGCCTGGAAAAAAGACGGTTAAGAGGCGATATGATAGCCCTGTTTAAGTATTCGAAGGGATGTCACGCTGAGGATGGAGCAGGCTTGTTTTCTGCTGCTCCAGAGACTGGAACACGGAGCAATGGGTGCAAGCTCCAGGAACAGAGATTCCACCTCAACATTAGGAGGAACTTTTTGACAGTAAGAGCTCTTCGGCAGTGGAACACACTCCCTCGGAGCGTGGTGGGGTCTCCTTCCTTGGAGGTCTTTAAACAGAGGCTGGATGGCCATCTGTCAGGGATGCTTTGATCAAGATTTCCTGCGTGGCAGGGGGTTGGACTGGATGGCCCTCGTGGTCTCTTCCAACTCTGCAATTCTATGATTCTATGATTCTATGAACATCAACAATACATAACAAGAAACCCAGAAGGAGGGAGGCCATCTGAACGATTACCTCCCGATTGGATTTCAATGTCGTTCCAATCACCTTCGGTGCACCCTGTTGGGCGAGGGGGGAATAGTATATATCCAGGCTGGAGCATCCATCCTTGCAAAAAAGCGGATGAAATATAATGTAAAACGAAGTAAATGGAGGTATGAACTTGTCAGAGTGCATCGAGAAAAGTGACAGTCATAAAAAGGATTTGAGTGAAGTTTACCATGGCCATGGCAACTGGTCTCTTTAACTGGGAGCTGGCAGAAATCCTACATGTGCTGCTGGCAGGTGATGGTTGTCAGTTGGTGAGATTTGAAACACTGTAGCTGGTACAGAGGCAGAGAAGAATAATGTTAATCTGAAGAACCATGAAGAACCATAATGGCGGAGTCCTTGTTATCTAAGAGAGGGCAAGAAGATGGTGACAATATGGCTTCCACTCTTCTGCAGTGGGGACTAAGCTATCAGGTAGCAATCTCGAAAGAGGCACTTTCAGGAAGTATTCGGCTCCAAGTGACTCGTTTCTCTCTCTTCTTCTGGACCATTGTCCAGCCCAAAGAATTTAGCCCTGGCAATGGCTGTTGTTCGCTTCTGATTTCCAATTCCAGGGATCTAGGAACTTGGACGTCTAGGGCAGTCAGCACGTCCAGGAGTTGGAGTTTAGTTGTGGACATGACAGTATTGCCCTCTGTAATTATAATGCGGAATGGGAATCCTCAGCGGTATCGAATACCTGCTTCTGTCAAAAGCGAGATGAGTGGTTTAAAAGCTTTTCTTTCCCGCAAAGCCTCCGCTGAGACATCTTGGAAAATTGATACCGGAGTGCCATTAAAGGTAAGTGAAGTCAGCTTGTTTAATTTGGAAGCCACTTGCGTCTTCTTAGCAAAGGAGGAAAACCTCAAGAGGATGTCCCGGGGTAGACACTGGGCCAGCTGAGGGGGGATCAATGACCTGTGTGCTCTTTCTATGTCAGCATCATTCAGCTTGAACTCTGGGCAGATATCGTTAAGCCAGCTGATTAAAAGCTTTTTAGGTCAGATTTTTCCACCCCTTCTTCTAGCCCGCGAAGGCGGATATTCAGACATCTATTCCTGTTTTCCAGATCATCAATTTTATCTAAAAGGTACTGGTTGGACTCCGCCAGTCTCTGAATCCGTGGTTCTTGGGCTGATGTCAGTCTTAGAGCCTCAGAAACTGTAGTTTCTATGGCTGTGACTTTATCTGTCAGACTGAACAACTTTGCGGTTACCAGCTCAAGCACTTGGGCTAGTTCACAATGCAGATCTAGCACAAACAATTCCCTTTGCTTCTGCAGCTGGGCAGAGAGATCCTGGTCCGTTCCCATCTGCAAGTCAAGTTTGGGTCTTTTCCCAGCCTTGTTCGGCCCAGGGGCCATGCTGTCTCTGGGTTCTTCAGAAGCAGTCGCCTGAAGAGCCCTTCGTTCTTTAGCTGCTGGGTAGAAGTCATCAATTGTTTGTTCCGCCGGTCGCTTGCTACCTGGCATTAATGAAGGTGACCTAATTAAATCATTGTGATAGTAATATACTCCAGTTTGAGCAGAGTTTTGCAAGATTTAGGAGGAGTTCAATGACTATGTGTCTGCCATAGTCAATTACTAGCCCCGCCCCCTTTCGTAGATGTGATATTGGAAACCCACCTCTGAGATAAGAAATCTAAGGGCAAGCGTATATAGTGAGAAAAGAAGAGGACCCAATACTGATCTTTGAGGCACCTCTACAGTTACAGGGAAAGTTGTTGACATATTTCCCTGAAATGAAACAGTGGAGGAATGATCAATAAAAAAGGTTTAAACCAGAACAAAGTGTCCCATGCTATTCCTAATGATTCCAACTGTAGTAGTAAGATCTGATGGTCCAAAGTGTCAATGGCTGCAGAGAGATCCAATAGGATCAGCACAGGTGTTTGACACCAAGCCTTTGCCACTAAAATACCATTTACTACATGAGTCAGAGCCCCTGACTGAAATTGATCAAAAAGAAAGTTGTGTGTGATCAAATAAGGCATCAATTAGGAAAGGGCCACTCTCTCCAGGATCCAGGGAGGGTTTCTTTAATACGGGATGCAGGACAAAGTGCTTAAAGCAGCCTGGGAAAATATCCTTTGAAAAGGAGTAGTTCACCAAGTATAAGGCAGAAACACACACTGCCCCTCCAAACACACACACACACATGCATAAATGGCCACAGCTTCAAAGTTGTTGCTCCAGATGATCCCACTGTTCATATATTTGCCAGCCTTTCAACTGACTTAAGTCTGACTTCGGTCTTGTCTGCACCGGCAGCTTAATCTGTTCTGTTCTGGTCCTGGATGGACTGCAATGGTGTCCGCATGTACCTGTGTGAGAGTGTTGTTTGCATGGCCAAGCTGGGCCACCACTGCATTGGCCCCACTGGCCCATCACCCTTAGTGGCACTGCTGCTGCTTTGGGCCTGGCATCTCCTGTCGCTGCTGGTAAGGTAAGCAGAGGGAGTCCCTGCGATCAATAAGAAGGGGGTAGCAACCCCCTCCTTGTGGAGCACATGGTGTGGTGCCCTCTGCTTACCTCACCAGCAGTGATGGTAGATGCCAGGCTCTTGTACAGAATTGCTGGCGAGGCAGTGGCAGTGGCACTGATGGCAATGAGCCAGTGGGGCTGATGTGCTGGGATGGGTCACTTTGGCTCAAGCCCAATCCAGCTGTCCACATGCCAACAGACCCTGGAGTCACTCTGGGGTTTCCTGTAAACACCAGACCTTTCACCAACTTTGCACAGTGTGTGGCAATGTTTGGTTAAGGACCAGAAAGTGTGGATCCTTCCCCAGAAGTAGCCATATGTCATTTGAACTGCCAGTGCCAGATTTGGGGTGAATATGGTGTTTTTGGCCTGTGCAAACAAGACCTTAGATACAATTTTGGGAAGTACTAAAGGCAAAGGAATTTGGAGCTTTTGGCACCCTCAACAACCATTTCTAAGTAATTTCAATGCTAATTTTAGAAGTTTAATGAATTTTCTAAGCACTCATTGTAAAATTTCTTTTAAAATTCTTGAAGACTCCAGCTTTGCTATATACTGAAAAAGATTCTACAAAGAATGTTCGAAGGAATGAATGACACTGTAAGCTCTAAGACTCACATTGCTGTGACCAGTAAATAAAATAAAGACATCGCAATCTACGTTCTCTGTTATAAGCGTCAAAGTCAGTGGGGAAAAGGTAAATAGAGTAACTGACAGTAATTTAGAGTAAACATAACGAATGGGCATTTCCATGTTGCTCTCCGAATTATATATTCTGTCCATATCAGACTCCACAAACTTATTTGACAATGATCTACTCTCTCTGGTCACTTTCTGGCACAAAAGAGAGAGAGAGAGAGAGGGGAGCCCCTTGTAAGCTGTCCACACTATCCCTTTTTAGCATTCACTGACCATAGCCAGCTTGCAAGAACATCCATCAGAGAATACATTTACAGAGTGGACATGTCCCTAACACTGGATGTTTGCTATTGGCCCTGTTCCTGGGATACATTCCAAATCCACACATAGCAGAACTTTAAAATCATCTATGGGATGGTGTAGGCAGAACAATGAGGTTATAGTTACCCCAAAGGAGAATTTCCAAAGCAAAACAGGGTGTGTATTTTTTTTTTAATACAGCAACAGGAACCCAGCTGATGTTTTATCCACACTTGGTTTTTATTTACTTTGAGCATGACAAACAATAGTAAGAGCAACTACAGAATAGGATATTCGGTTTACAAGTGAGCCTTCTCTTTTCATTCAGAGCGTGGCCCTGTCATCACGCGCTTACTCCTCATCACTCAACACCTGGTTCCAATTTGCATGCTTCTAAACTAATAACTGCATTGTATTAGTTTACACTTGTTTGATTGCCTTCTTGCTTTTAGACTCAGGCTGCACATCTAGTACTAACAGGTTATTCTTAGAAACAGAAGAAAGTAGAGGTTGTCTCTCGAGGCTCTGCTTTCACTTTCTATCCAATTCAATTCTCTTATGCCCTTCCTCTGAATTTGCCTTCTACTGAGTTCTGGTGTGATTAATTCAGAACCAATGGGTTCTTACAAAAACAAACCAACAAAACAAAAACAAGACAAAAAGACAAGATCCTAGAAGGGACTAGAAGCAGAAATGAAATTTAAAATGTATAAAATTAATGAAATATTGTTACTCGTTGAATTAAATACTTCAATTAAATATTGAGGACTGACTAAATCCATTGTTAGCACCTACTAGAATAGATCTGTGATAGTAAGTGGGACTTACACAAATGGTAATGAACAAGTTCCATTAATGTTAGTGGGTCCATTCTATTTGGGGATAACTTTGAATTTAACCTCAATGAATATAGAATTAAAATGGCAAATTCCCCTGCTGACTCTTTTATCTCTGCAAAATCAGGTGCAGAAGTGAATAGGCTGGCACTTAAACTACTAAGTATCCTATCGGATGTGAAAAGCTTTACTCTGTTATTTTACAGTGTCACTGTCAAACCTATTTTAGCTAAAGCAACAGGGGATTTTCTTGTGGCCTGAGGTCTGGTCTTATAAAGGGACTGGCAAAATGTAAGTCTTGGAAATAAACCCCTTCATCCAGTTTTTCCAAAATAAGTCTGGTTTCACAGATTCACATGATGCATGTTTCCAAAATGTGTCCGAGTAAGCAAGTATTCTAATCTGGACAACAAATTAAAGAAAGCACCCATGCCAGGTCAGTCTAGACCTAGGAGGCCACAGGAAGTTGTTTTCAAACAGATTTATTTCAACATTTGATCCTATTAAAAAAACAAAAAACATATCCATTCCCAAAATAGCTAAGCAACTCCCACCAGCAACATATTAGGGATACACCTTAATCATTCTAAAATGGAAACAACAAAAAGAAGCACTTTTACTGCAGCAATCATATAGTAGCCATCCTCTCTCTGAGCTCACTGTATATCTCTCTGAGCTCACTGTATATCCATCCCCCTGCTCTGTATCAGTCTCTGATTTGAGATCTATCCAATTGTGCTCCTTTTGTAGCCAGATTTAATTGTTTCTAAAGACTTCTCTGTTACAATGAACCAGCTTTCAGTATCAATATGAGGGTCCCTGTGAGTACAGACGTGTACATGCAAGCAGACAAAGGGAAAGCTTGGTTAAAAAGCGTCCTTATAAACCACCCTTTGGCGGCACAGACATTTCATAACTAATTGCTCTGTACTGATCACAGATATCAGCCATATCTTCCAAAAGGCTAGTTAAGTCTATATATGGTCAGAAGATTGCAGGGCCAGAATATTTGTTTTGTTATGCTAGAATCAGATAGCTTTGTGCCCATCTCTTACTCCAGTGGGTTGGAGCTAGATCACTCGACAGAAGGTTGATCTGCTGGAGAATTAAAAACCTACAAGTCCTCTTTGTTGTTTGTGTCAATGAATAAAGCCAAAAGAAATGGATAAGGAAGGCTGCAATATGGAAGCAACAAGTCACCTTGTGTTTTCAAGAAGACATGCTGTGTATGGCATACCTGTGCAAATCCATCCAAGCCAAGGATAGGATGCACTGTGTGTGCACCTTTCTGCCAAACCTAATGTTTTTGTACTTGAGTTTTCAACTCTACACACAAGACCAAGTCCCAGATATAAATGTGGAAGTTGTAAAACAGGCTCACCTGTGTGTCTGCTTTATGCAGAGGTACCTTTGGTCATATCCCACTGCCTCAGGATCATTTCTAAATTGTGTTCAAAAGATGTGCATAAGATTTAAAGCACACAATCCCAATTCAAGTGGATAAGTGTGCCTCCAGTGAATCTTCCCAGCTGTATTTGGATTTCTCTCTTCATCCCTCCCCTTTCTAATCTATACTCATATGAGCACTCCACCTTTTCTATTCCAACAAGTTTTATTACATTATTTATAATTTACACTCTAGTTAGTACAATCAAGGCAGTTTATAACAAAAAGTAGATAAGCTAATAAGGTATCTGAAAGAATGGAACAGACATTTTAAAAGGCAGTATAAGGGCAACCACATCAGCGTCTTAACAGTCTTCAACAATTTTTATTGATCATCTCCTGCTGATTACTAAATTTTGGGTAAGGGCTCTTCAATGGCAAACCTAAAACAATGTAAAGACAGAATTAGAATTTCTCTCTTGACTGGGTGTCACAAACCATGGACCTATAGCAGAATAAAGTATGATTCTGCATTAAAAAAGACTCTGCTTCTGAAGAGAGAAAACTCAAAGCAAAGCACTATCATAAGCTCCAAAGAACAGAAGGATTCATAAGGAGAAGGTTAGTGACTCACAGGTTAGTACAATCCCATGTGTGCTCACTCAGAAATAATTCCCACTGATTTTGGAGATTATCAGACACAGGAAAACATGACAAAAAAACTGCATCCCAAGAATGCAATGAGAACAGAAAGGGCAACATTATCAGATGCCTGTGTCTTCAGCATTCCTGGGGCAAACCACTGGTGCATATGAGGCTTCACTTTTTTATTGATGGGGCTAAGCCACCAATAAAAAGGGATGCCTTATTCACATCTTTACTATGCCCCTGGAACGCTGAAGGATGACATCATCTGATAATGTCACCCATTTCTGTTCTTATCATGTTCTTCTGACACAGTTTTTGCTGCATCTGATAATCTCCTTTAATGAAATTTACTCTTAGGTAAGTGTGTACCTGACTGTAGTCTCAGGTACACTGGGCCCAGGACATTTAAAGCTTTGTAGCATAGATGGGGAGGAGGCAGCCCTGCAGATGCTGTTGACTGTGGTTCGCATCATCCCACACTACTGCTGTTTGTACTGGCTATAGCTCATGGGAGCTGAAGTCCAAGAATATATAAAGAGCTGCACACTCCTCATCCTTGCTTTATAGGTCTAATACTTCCTGAATCATGCTTGTATATATGCTGTCAGGAGATGGGAGGGCATCAGATCAGTGCACGTTGCTATTAGACACAGCTGCCTACAGCATAACATTATTTGACACTATCCTTCCTGCTACATAACACCTGGCTAGCTGTCCCCACTCCTTGTTTGGAGTAACACAGTAAAGAGATGTAACCCATAAGTAGAGTAAATGGAGTAACACATAAGAAGATGAACACAGGGAGCACGGGGGCAATTGTGGGCCAGGGGGTTGATGGGCTGCACACACACCCGGCAGGAGATCTTGGAAGGCCCCACATCATGCCTCACACACCTGACACTTGCTCTAATTTTGAGAGGATTTTTTGCTACAATGCCCCCCCCCGCATCCTCAATAGGGTTCTGGGGAGCAATTCTGCTTCCTTTCCCCCCAAACCATTTTAGAACCAGGAGAGTCCTTTTTCTAACAAGAAGTAATGTGGAAATTGATTTATAGTTGATTTCCTTGTTACAAAAAGGCTCTTGCTGGGTCCAAAATAGCCCAAGGAAGGTGCATGTGGTGAAATTACCCTGCACTAGCTTTAGAAGGCATGATGGGCATTTTTAGCAAAAACTGGAGGGTGCTAGGAGCCCAGAAAGCTTCTAAAATAGACCTGGGGATCCATGTAGCTCTTGGGCTGTACTTTCCCTACCCCTACACTAGAAATGTGTGAAATAATGGTGGAGTATTTGTGGTAGGGAGATATGCCTCTGATCAACATTCAGTGTGATAAGTGTTCTCACATGCTCCTGTTAAGTATGTTGTTCCCAGGACCATGTATACTGAGCACATTGGCTGGTTTTTCCATAGAAAAAAAGACATATGGTATATTCTCTGATACCAAGTATATGTACATTACTGCTCTTGCTTCTACTATTGACTCTCTGCTTCTGCCATTTCTCTGATGTCAACCCTAAGTCTATGGGTTCTGCTGCCAACAGGGCATGAGATCCAGCAACCTTCACAAACATTAGCAAGAAAGCAAACACACATTATCTTTTTGCCAAAAACTTTCAGATAATGTTCCCTTTCTAGGAGAGAACCTACTGCCAGCACTGGCTTGGGGATTCTGGGAGTTGTATTCCCCTCAGAAAAAAAAAAGCTTCTGCACTGCCTGCTTTGCCTCAAGCATCACTGCTGCACTCTCACAGACTCTTTGCAAACTGCTGGTGACTTGCAGTTGGGTTCCATGTTCTATCAAGCATAAAGCAATTGGGTCCAACTGCACTGATAAGAAGTCATAGCAAAATGCTCTGGAGAACATCTTTCATCCCCTTGGAACTGACTTTTCTGCTTGACTGAAAAGGGTGAGCCCAAAAATTTAACTGCTCTGTAACTTCATTCTCGTTTAACTGGAGCAAAAGCCTTAACAATGCAAAATAATTTTTATTGAATTGGACAAGGGACATGCAAGTTAAATGTTATTTTCTAACTTTTTTTGCACAAAATGCCTTAAATAATAGAACTGTGTGCTTTATTCCCCCAAAAATATCCCTTTATTGATTTCCATCAGTATTGCATGAAATCACCATATTAGCCTTCCCCCATTAATGGGATCAGACACACAAGTCTTGTTATATTAGTGATTTTCACAGTGTAACTTAGTAAGCTATTTTTAATGCTCTGCCGGAGGCTTGCCAGGGTGATCATATTTTGACATTTGATAGCAGAGGCACAATAATTTTGGCCCAGTTTGCTTGATTTGCAATTGTTAGGAGTGCAAAGGAATGTGACCCATCTATAAGAGCAAAGGCTAGGGGAGAAGAGTTAATCAGAGAGAGAGAGAGAGAGAGAGAGAAAATCAAAGGGTCTGCTTTCATTTCAGGGTCTGCTGGGACAAAATGAAACAGCAAGGCAAATGGAGAATGGAGCTGCTCTTTATGCTTAAACACAGTGGGCCAAATGCCTTGCAGCTACTAAAAAGAGATGCATTTTTAATCTCTCGGATTCCTTGCAGACTTTGACTGCCATACCATTTGCCCCATTAGTGGAACATCTTATTCTATACAGCAGATGGATAACTCTACAGATAAAGTGTGCTAAGTACAGTGGGCTTCATTTTTCACTGCTTGCTTATACAACATCTGTCCAGTGTAAGATGTCTTCACAGAGAAGGAAACCTGAAGACCAATTTGGAAGTCCCAAGTCTATAGGAGCCAGCATGTCTCATGACAACTAGCAGTTTTGTAATCAAAAGCAGGGAAGGGAGAATAAGTAAAAGCACAGCAACATAGGAACTGGCCTTACAAGTATAGTAGGCCAATCTGTTTACTTGATCTAATTTTGTCTACTCTAACTGGTAGAAGCTCTCCAGTTTCACAGGCAGAGAGGTCTTTCCATCCTCTGCTACCTGCTTCTTTTAATTGTAGACCCCAGGACTGAACCATAAACCTTCAATATACAAAGCATATGCTGCATCCACTGACCAGTAGCTCCGTGCCCAAACAGGACTGAGTGAGCCAGTTATAGGTGAGTTCACTTGGATAAGGAAAGTAGGATACTGAGTTTGTTGATCAACTTTGGAGAGGCTGGGAGAGGGTAGGGTCATCTCATAATTATCCAACTTTTAGCCCAGTAGTTCCCACCTTTGGGTTTGCAGATGTTGTTGGGTTATAACTCACATAATCCCTAACCAGCATGGCCTATGACCAAGGGTGGTGAGGGTTATAGGCCAATAACATCTGGTGGCCCAAGGTTAGGAACTATTGGTTAGACAGATGGATTGTTCAAATCAGATGCATCTTTTTGCATTTCCTCACTTTAGACACAGCTCACTGGGACTGTATCTCTGCTTAACATTCCCTACATTCAGGACTGCTAGAGGGAGCCTAAACCTTGGCAAAGTTTCCATATACAGCCATAATCAGTGATTAATAAAGAGGACATGAATAATCCCATGCTAAACTTCCACAAACATGTTGCTAGTTTGTGTACCACATAGTGTGTACAAAATGGGAGGCCTTTGCTTCCACTTAGGGAGGCAAAGACCAAAGAAACTGAGGAAAGTGCTGCCCCCACATTCTGCTACACAGCCATGCCTGAAACCTATTGTGACTTAGTAAGAGCATTGCCATTCTGCTCACTTGCCAAACCCACGTTTGGCAGGCTGTCAATATTTTAACTATTGCCACATCCTTGAGAAAAATAACCACTGTTCACCTGTTATACCACATTCCCGAACCTTGGATGTACTGGACTCCAACTTCCATCATCCTTAGCCAGTACAGAACACCTACCTGCAGAAAAATAATACACCATCTACCTTTAGCAACCAATGTGAATGGTGAATATGGCTGCAGTCTTGAGCTGTGTGGAATATTAAAATATTTTAAAAATCTAAGAGCAGAAAACAGCTTCTACAACAAGCACTCTCTTGGTAAGGAAGTATTTTTTTGCATAACTGAATTGAATTGAATCGAATTGAATCATAGAATTAAATTGTAGAGTTGGAAGAGACCACGAGGGCCATCCAGTCCAACCCCTGCCACGCAGGAAATCTTGATCAAAGCATCCCCGACAGATAGTAATCCAGCCTCTGTTTAAAGACCTCCAAGGAAGGAGACCCCACCACGCTCCGAGAGAGTGTGTTCCACTGCCGAACAGCTCTTACTGTCAAAAAGTTCCTCCTAATGTTCAGGTGGAATCTCTGTTCCTGGAGCTTGCATCCATTGCTCCGTGTTCCAGTCTCTGGAGCAGCAGAAAACAAGCTTGCTCCATCCTCAGCCTGACATCCCTTCAAATACTTAAACAGGGCTATCATACCACCTCTTAAGCGTCTTTTTTGCAGACTAAACATACCCAGCTCCCTAAGTTTCTCCTCATAAGGCATCGTTTCCAGACCTTTCACCATTTTAGTTGCCCTTCTCTGGACATGCTCCAATTTGTCAATACCCTTTTTGAATTGTGGTGCCCAGAACTGGACACAGTATTCTAAGTGAGGTCTGACCAAGGCAGAATAGAGCGGCACTGTTACTTCCCTTGATCTAGACACTATACTTCTATTGATTCTATTGGTCAACTGAATTAGAATGGACTCGCTAGGATACTTAACATAATGGTTTAATCTTGATTTTGCAGCAGTAAATATCCAATAAATTGTTTTTCCAAACATGCCAACACTGGGGTAGAAAGTGAGTAGGAATAGGACATTTCCCAGATAAAATCTGAGCCAGGCCTCAGCTACAGATTTGGTGTTCACTGTCAAAATTCAGGCCTGGGGTCTGTGAATTAAGTATGCACAAAGTATCTTCCCTTCACTGCTGAAGTCACAGAGAGGCCCCTGCACGCACACAAGTGGAGCAACAGTGGAAACGTCCCAGGCCAAAGAGTATTACTTTGAGACAAATTCCCATCTTATAGGGCTCCTTGCATAAAGAGGATGCAGGTACAGAAGGACAGGAACTGACTTCACAACCTACTTTTGTGCTCTTGTAAACAGGTCTTCAATTGCAAACAGATGGGTGCTGCTCTTCAGCCCCTAATAACCACTGCAAAAAGGCTGCAGTTTCCTTAAAAACACCTTCAGGAATTCTGGTGAGAGCCCTGTGGTGAAAATGATGGTTATGGGATGTGTGTGTCCATCAGGAAGGAATCTGTCATGTTTGCACTATTATTATGATTCTTCTCGCTCTATTAACATCCTTGTTAGTAACCACAAACTTTTCTGAAAGCAGCCTTGGCCGCTTGCAGCTATTACTTACAGTACAGCTCGTGCAAGGCAGTGTGGAGAGAGGCAACATTAGTCATTCTCCCAAAAGGAACGCATGAGAGGGGGGAGGTGGCAGTAGGAGGAATTGCTGTAACTGGCAAATCCCCAGTCAGCTAGGGCTTCGTGGTTGTCAATATGCAACTAACCATAGCCTTCCTCAGCTCCTAGCATGGACCTCTGAGCTAAGGAGCTAAAGGACTCCGTTCTCTTCTACTATGAAGAGTTTTCTAGTTTTCAAGGCCATAGCACAAAGGTCAGCAGCTCCATTCAGTTTATGATACATGGACAATGAAGAAAGCTCTATAGGAACAAAGCGAACAGTTCTTTTGTCTTCCTCCTCCAGATGTTTTGTGTAGGTGAATGGACCACTTCAGGCATAATTCTTAACTGTGACTGTTACCTGCATCACCCTTGACTCATGTGTACTCAGCTTCTGCCCTCCTTTTGATTACCAACAGACTGGACCATTTTGCTTTCCTTTTTAATTAATGGCAGTTCAGTACTACATCTGAACTATAAGCAATAACTAATATTAGCTAGAGATGTATATCTTTGCTTTTTTTTCATTCTCACATATGACAATGAAACATTTCCAGAATTTTCTCCCAGCTGGGTAGCATTGCAGGAGTTCTTGTACAACTTTCCACAATTTTTCATGCTCCTCTTTTCATGCTCATGTAGCTGCTAAAAATATTGCAGTATCTTACTTTTTTTAAAAAAAAACACTGGATGAGATCATTTCAACTATTCATTACATTCCACAATGCTGCAGCCTTATTTGAGAACTCACGACGAACAAGTCTTGAAGAGAAACGACAATGCAGAAAGAATCACAACCCGGAAACATCACCCAAGGAGACCTTCTGCTGTGCTTTCTGCAACCGGACTTGTTTATCTCGGATTGGCCTTTTTAGTCATCAGCACACTTGCAGAAAGCACAGGATGAGTCCTTCCTGAATCTTCGTTTGCGAAGAAAAGCCAGAGAGAGACATTCCACATCTTAAATGCAGAGCTTGGAAGTAACTACAGTTGGCCCTCCATGTTCACGGATTCTGCATCCATGGATTCCACCATCCATGGCTTGAAAATATCCTCCCCAACCCCCACCCCAAAAGCAAACCTTGATTTTTACCATTTTACATATGGGACACTATTTTACTATGCCATTGTATATAATGGGACTTGAGCATCTACAGAGTTGGTATCCACATGGGGTCCTGGAACAAAACCCCAGCAGATACCAAGGGCTCACTGTATTTACAGGTTACTTCCAATTAATTATTTTTGTCCAATAAGAAATGTATAATCGTACCATATTACAATTGTAATTTAACAAGGGACAATTCTACTGGTTTAGCAGTATAACTGTAACTTTTGAGTTAGTTTTATTGTTATGAAGGTAAACCTTCATTAAATAGTGGAAGAAGAATATCACATGGTTCAAGGACTGGCTTATGCTGGTGCCCTGTACTCTGTTGTGGATGTTAAGATGACTGTGGGGTGGGCAGGATGAGAGTGTGTTTTGTGCCCCAGCTTTTGCTGGACGTCTCCAATACTACACACATTTACCACATACAACTGAGTATTATTAGCAAAGGGTGCTATGTTTGACTCATGCCTGAATGGCTTACTGGCCCAGAAGTACCTTCTAAGGTCTACTCCTTTGGAAGTTTGGGTGTATTGTTTGGGCTGGTCCAAAGCTTTCTATGTGGCACATAACCCATCTCCTTAATTCAGCTTTGACCAAAATGGGTATAACTGATGCAAAGCTGCCATCTTTAATAGTGTATTATATCCCTGCCAAGAACCAGCTGAACATGAAGCTGTTGCTTCCTAAAGAAACCACTTTCTCCTAGAGCCCAATTTGTCTGGCCACAGGTTTGAGAATATTAAGTTGAAAGTTTAGTTTGCTCTCAGTTCCTTATTTATTTATTTATATGTATTTTGACTATCATTGGCATGGTGACAATACACTTGTCAGTGTCTGGGTCCCAAATGTTGAGCTAGAAGTGGTGCTGTGGCTCATAGTCACCACTGTACTGGAGATGTGGATGGCCAGGTGTGGCTGAGGATCTCAGATGGCAGCAAAAGTCAGACTCCTAAGCTTTCCTTTCAGAATGCTTTCCAGGCCAAATTCAGAGCTGAGATGCACACAGGAGCCTTAAACACCATTGATTTGAATGGGGACATAGTAGACTTTTAGAAGTTTAAAAACTAACATAGCCCTGCCCAAAATAAGGTCTAAGAAACAGCACGAGCTCCTGTTTTAGTTGCTTTTCTTTCTTTCTTTTTTTTTTCTCTGTCTCTCTCTCTCTCTCCTCTCACTTTTCTCCACTCTTCTCTCAGCCTTTACCTATCTCTTGAGGCTGTCTTGCAATGATCTATATGCCTTTGTCTAGCAGACGGATTGACAACTATCAGTGTTAGGACAGTGGCCTCCCAGAGGATCCTAGATAGCTGCACTCTCCATCCTCTGCCATTTACGTTACCCCCATATGCCCCCTTAGGGAGGTATGGGGCAATTTTGCCATTTGGGGCCTCTTTGGGCCATTTTAGGCCTAAGAGAAGCTCATCCCTCCAATAGGAAGTGACCCAGAAGTCATGCAGATTGGGCCTGGGAGTTACAAAGCAGCCCTGGGGTCTCCACTTTCCCCAACTAGCAGTTTACCAAAGGTGCATATGAGCTATAGGCACTTGGGGATGTTTCACAAACCCATGAAGATCATCACATGATGGATCTCCATTTAATTACTCCACACTGCATAATTATGGGAATTGATTGCACTGAGCAAAGAAGTTCAAGGTGATATGAAATCTCCAGCTGAGGCATTTGATTTTACACTGTGTTTAGAAGAGAAAGTGACAAGTGTGTTTAGAGAAGGAGGGACTGTGCCAAAGGAGACCCTTTGATACATTGTTGGTGATGGGCTCACAAAAACCTGGACCCAGACACAGACCCACCTGAAGGTCCTTGTTTCAATCCCTGACACATCCAGTTAAATAGCAGCAGGGGCAGGCCTTGGGAAATGTTATTTTTGGGACTACAACTCTCAAATTCTGGAGGGCTGCAGCTCAAACATATAACTCCTCCAAATTGTGAGGAGGTCATCGGATCCAACCAAGATCCTGCAGAGGAGCTACCAGAGTGGGCAATGGTAGATAGTAAGTGAAACAGTCTCATTTGCATACCCCCCCAACATTTCACAGATGAAAACAAGATATGTTTGACTAATCTCACACTACATTGTTATAGCACTATTATTCCACTTCAATTGCTATGGCAGCCTCCTGTGGAATCCTGGGATTTGCAGTTTAGGGAGGGGCATTTACAACTCTCAGCCAGATAGCTCTTAGGCCACACTAAAATACAAACCCCAGAATTCCACAGGTGGTAGCCAGAGCAGTTAAAGTGGAATGATAGCACTATAACAGCATAGTGCGATAAGCCAATAAGCAACATCAGAATGTGGTCAAGATGACATTACTAATGAGGGAGAAAACAGAAGCTAGGAAAAGCTGATGCTGTATGCTTTTACCTGAGCCTACAGGGAAGGGCAAGATGCTGCCCCTTCTTCTCCTCTTCCTTCTGTGGAGTTAAGTGAGTACAAACCCTTTTTTTGCACTTTGAATGCAGTGTGCAGCAACTGAAGTAAGCTGAGGACAAAGGGGGGAAATAAGAGGAGGAGAGAGAAATTGGGGCATTTTAGAAGCAGCTGGAAAAGTGGGACAACAGAAGAGTCATTGGGACCGCCCCTGCCAAATTGGGACAGTTGGAGGACATGAATTTGGCATTTTTCTTCATTCCTATTGCAGACTGCATAGTCACCCAGGGAATGCAGACAGGTCCCTGCTGCAGTTCCATACTGCTCTTACCTGTAGCATTCAGCACTTACAGCTGAAGAGGGAGAAAAGGGGAAAGAGACAAAAGGAAGATATGAGAACAGGAAGAAGAATATGGACAACTTTTACACATACTTAAACCTTGGCTACTGTTGGCAAAAATGTGTTTTGGAGAGGCATTTGAAGAACAGGAAAGGATATGTTCCAAGATGAGTGTTCCACATGTAGAGGACAGAAAGAGAAAATGGGAAGATTTGTTAAGAGAACAGAAGATATTCTAGTCCTCTGAAGCAGGACTGAAGGAAGGACAAGTTGCTTACTTGTAACTGTAGTTCTTCCAGTGGTCATCTGTGAAATCACACAGTTGGGTTATTCCTGCGCCTGTGCAGTGCACCTTGGAATCTTCTAGAATACAGTTGTCCCTCCATATCCACGGATGTGGAATCCATGAATTTAAGTATTCACAGCTTGAAAATATTCTTTAAAAAATAATAATCCAAAAAGCAAACCTTGATTTTGCCATCTTATATAAAGAACACCATTTTGCCATGCCATTACATATAATGAGACCTGAGTATTCATGGATTTTGGTATCCACGGGGGGTCCTGGAACCAAACCCCAGTGAATATGGAGGGACAACTGTAGTTATGCAAGACTTTTTGGCGGTAGCTCTGCCACCCTAACAGTCCCTCTCAGGTGTTCCTGCTCATTTACCTCAGTTCAAAAGGACACCACAATTAGCAGCATCAGCAAGATCAAATTTAGAGCAGAACATAGAGGGGAGGATTGGGGATCTGTGTGTTTTCACAGATGACCACTCAAAGAACTACAGATACAGAAAGCAACCTGTCCTTCTTCCTCGTGGTCTCTGTGAATCACACAGTTGGGAGACTAGCAAGCTTTCTCACAGGTGGAGGGAATGTCCTGCTCCACAGATAAAGGACGAGGGCACACAGTAACAGTGAAACATGGAAAACGTTTATTAACACGCTCACTGATCACTGCAAAGAAGACAAGAGAACAGCTCTCCCAAAAGCAGCAGCATCTCTAGACCTGTTATCAAGTCTGTAATGGGAGATGAAAATCAAAAGAGTTGACCAAGTAGCTGCCTTGCAAATTTCCTCCAAAGGAACACCAGAGAGAAAGGCAGCAGATGCAGCTACCGCCCTTGTGAAATGAGCTCGAATTCAAGATAGTAAGGGTTTTCAAGCCAGTTCGTAAGCAAGGGTGATTGCAGAAATGACCCACTTAGACAGGGACTGAGGAGACACAGGAGTGCTGCGGTTGGAATCGAAGTAGCAGACGAAGAGACAATTCGTCTTTCAGAATGGGGCAGTTCGTTGAACATAGAAGGCAAGAGCCCAACAAACATCTAAGGAAGAGAGCGCACACTCGAATTCATCCGTCGGATTCTGCATCAGAACAGACAACACGATGGACTGGTTCAAATGGAAGCTGGAGACAACCTTAGGCAGAAAGGACATGTCAGGCTTGAGCACACCCTTGTGCTTGTGGAACACCAGGTAAGGCACATTAGATCGCAACGCACAGAGTTCATTGGTGCATCGGGCAGATGTCACCACCACAAGAAAGTCCATCTTCCAGGATAGGAGGTGGAGATCCGAAGGGGCCATGGGTTCAAACAGGCATTTCGAGAGCTGCGAGATGACGAGTTCCAAGCACCAAGATGGAGTAGGCTCAACAACAGGCGCGTGAAGGTTAATGTAGCCCTTCAGGAGCTTTTTGACAACTGGGTCCTGGAATGGAGAGGGTCAACCCAAGCTCTGGAATTCTACAGAAATCACAGCAAGGTAACACCTGAGGGATGCAAAAGATAATCCCGAATCAGAAAGATGTAAGAGAAACTGCAGAACGTTTAGTATGGAAGAGGAGGCAGGAGTAAGACCCCACTCTGATAAGTATGCCACAAACTTCTTTCACTTGTACAGAAAGGTAGGAATGACAAGTGGAGGTCTGAAGGGAAGCACCGACCACCAACTGGACCCCTGGAGGCAACGGAGCTGGAGGGGCAGTCGAATTCAAGGATGGATTCATGGAAGAATCCTCCAATCCATGAGCCGCAGAGTGGCTAGATCTGGATGTCGAACCTGGCTGTCCTGGACTGTCAATAGATAGGGACAGAAAGGCAGATGGAGAATCGTTGTCTCGCCAAGTGGAGCAGGAGTCCAAACCACAGTTGCTGGGGCCACCACGGAGTGATGAGGTTTGATCCAACCTGTTGCAGTGTAGCTTGATGATTACCCATGTTAGCAGTGGAAACGGAGGAAACAGGTACAGCAGGGGGCCGTTCCACTGGAACAGAAATGCATCCCCCCTCAAGCCTTGCACACTGGACCTTGCACAGTATTGGCAACACTGTCTGTTGGCTGTGGAGGGGAAGAGGTCGACTTTCAGTGTCCCCCATCGATGGAAAAGAGAAAAGGCCATGGAACAGTGCAACTTCCACTTGTGGACGGAGGAACTAGAACGGCTCAATCCATCTGCAAGAGTATTCTCCTCTCCAGGGGGGTGTATGGAGTGGAGAAGGATGTTCCTCTGTATACACCAGTTCCAGATCTCGATCGTGGTTGACAGTAGAGTGGAGGATCTTGCCCCACCTTGTTTGTTTACATAGTACATTACAGAGGTGTTGTCCGTAACAAGGAGCAGCGTCTTGCCGACCAGTAGGGATTCGAAGGACTGCAATGCCTTTTGTACAGCCAAGAGCTCCAGTTGGTTGGTATGCAGCAACCTTTCCTCCAGTGGCCAGCTATCCTGGATGGCAAACTGGCCCAGATGTGCTCCCCATCCTAGTAGAGAAATGTCCATCGTGAGAGTGACTTGAGGTTGAGGGGGTTCAAATGGCAGACCTACAAGCACGTTCTTCAGATTCAGCCACCAGTCCAAGGAACATTGAACCGACTGAGGCATGGTCAGTACCTTGCAAGGAGGATTGACCAGATGATCGAAGATGGAGAGAAACCAGGACTGGAGGGTGCAGAACCAGAACCTTGCGAACGGAGTCACGGCCATAGTGGATGCCATGTGCCCCAACAGGGCTTGGATGGATGGGGCAGGTAGTCAACAAGACTGGCGGCACTGATGAATGAGAGCCCACATGGTGTCAAATCTGGTCTCCGGGAGGTACGCAGCTGCTTTGCAGGAGTCCAGGCACTCTCCAATGAACTGGATGGTCTGAGATGGAGACTAGTGGGATTTCTCCATGTTGATCACCAGACTGAGAGAGTCCAGAAGCTGCAGTGTCACCTCGATGCCCTCAAGAATCTGGTTGTGGGAACTGGCCACCAAAAGCCATTTGTTGAAGCAGGGAAAGATCACAATTCCCTGCTGTGGAAGCCAGGCTGCCACCACTGCCATACACTTGGTGAACACTCTCGGGGCTGTCTCCAGTCCAAAAGGCAGTACCCAAAACTGAAACACATCTTCACTGATCTGAAATGCCAGGAACTGTCTGTGGGATGGGTGGATACCCACGTGGAAGTAGGCATCTTTCAGACCAACCGTTGCAAACCAGTCTCCTCACTGCAGAAAAAGAAGAATAGATGACAGGGTGACTATCTGGAACTGTTTCACGGGGATGTAGAAGTTCACCCCTCGGAGGTTGAAGATCGGGCGCGGGCCTCTGTCCTTCTTGGTCATGAGGAAGTACCTCAAGAAGAAGCAGAGATGACACAGGTCTGGAGGCACAGGTTCGATGGCACCTTCTGGAGCAAAGTCTGCACCTCCTCGAGGAGGAGCAGAGAGGGAGATGTTATTCGAATTCGACCTGTCGGGCGATAATATTCAAATTCGATCCAGTATCCGTCCCGAATTACCCGAAGCACCCAACGGTCCGTTGTGATGACTGACCAGACATCCTGAAAGAAGGCCAGGTGATTTCCAAACTGCAGGGCCTGAGGAGAGATAGAAGAACAAGGATTTAGAAACAGTGTTTGCCCTGATCCCTGGGGTGCTGTTTGGACTGGGGCCTGAATCATGATGTAGACAATTGGCGCCTAACCTAGGATGTTGAAGACTGAGATGGGTAGTGAGAACAGTGGGAGATTGGTGGGCTAAAGTTCTGTGCCTAGAATATGTACAGGGGGTACTCTGCCACCCAGATCTATTTTGTGCAGCAAAAGATGATGTAGGGGGCATATCATATTTCTGGGCCGTGGTCCACATTTTTTGAGTGAACTCCAGCTTCTCATCTATTGACTGGTTGAAGAGGCTGGTGTGATCAAACAGCATGTCCTTGATGGTAGCGCAGGCCTGAGGAGACAGGCTGGAGGATCTTAACCATGCGTGCTGACGGAGTGCTACAGAGCTGGCAATGGATCTTGCCGCACAGTCAGCTACATGGCAGGCTGAATTCATCTGCAACCCGGCCAAGTATTGTGCCTTGGATTGGATCACCCGAGCCATGCGCTTCTGTTCCTCAGTCAGACCTTCCAGGAACAGTGAGATTTGGTCCCAGAGAACTTGTTGGTATGCCCCCATCCGTTCAGAGTACAGTAGTTTGCAACACAGGAGCTCAAAGCGATTGAAGAGTACAATTTCTTGCCCACAATATCCAACTTCTGCCCCTCTATCTGTCGGAGTGGCTTGCAAACGCTGCTGAACCCAATGTTGAGAAGCCTTCACCACCATCGAATTCAGCTTGGGATGTTCACGCAACCAGCCAATGTCATCACCTGCCACCCTGTACTGGTGATCTATCCGCTTTGAGGTGGATGGGAGAGAAGATGGATTCTCCCACAAACCCTGGGACTACTTCAGTAGCGATGGCAGAACAGGAAACATTGCTACCGGAGGCCCTTTTGATTTGATCCAGTTTTAGATGGGGTCTACTGGATTCGACTCCTTCTGCAGTGTTTTCAGGTCCAGGGCATTGGCAATACGGACCATGTGTTCCGAGAAAGCCTGTACATCATCCGTCTGGGAAGATGAGTCATCATCCAGCAAGTCAGGTGGTGGTGACGGCTGGTGAGGCTCATTGTATGAGGAGTCACTATCCAAGAGAATAGGCAAGAGTGTTCTGCTTTGGTCTTGCAGATTTGGGAACAACAAACTGGATCGCGGAGGAGGTGTTGGAGGGCATTCAACAGAAACAGGTGGAAGAGGCCTATCTGCCGGCAGATGAAGCACTGGTGGGAGATCCAGAGATGTACGTCAAGGCTCAGATAGTGGCGTACAGCAAGACACAGATGGAGATCTTTGCAGGGTGACCTGGCTTCCTGCATCCTTCATTATCAGCCAAATCGGTTCTGCAGGGTGGACACGAACCAGGTTTGGAGGCAGGATGAAGGATCGAGCTGGAGAGCAGAAGTCAAGAGGATCTCAAGTTGCATCATCGATGTGGTAGTATCCTTGAATCCTGTCAAATATCTGCCCACACAAGTACATCCTCCATCGCACTGAGGGCCACATCAAACACACCATGGAAACCCCCACGACCTCAATCCAAGGCCGAAGGAGTGCATGGAACTGGCCATGGGGATAGAGATCTGGATTGGGATAGAGGATACACCACTATCTCTTGATGTCCAGAACTCTTCCCAACATCACTGGATCCAAGAAGCTCAGCTCTGGAAACAGACAGCAAGGGTGAGCAACAAACCAGTGGAGCTTCACATCCCAAGAAGGAGTCAACAATCTCCCCTTCAGACATCAACCTGACCTCCACATTCACAATCTCCAACGAAGGAGTAGGAGACGCGGCAGCCAGCAGAGGTGGAATGGGTGCGATGGACACCTGTGCTGGTGCTGAATGGGTGATCGAATCCAGGTCAGAAGAGTGCCTCGAATGTTTCTTCTTCTTAGCCTTCTTCTCACCCGCAGGCTTAGAAGGAGTGGTGTGAGGCTGTCCCTGTCCCAATGAGCTTGGATTGGAGACGTTGGGTTCAGAGGTGGATCCAACCTGATGCAAGACATTGGGTTCAGAGGTGGATTCAACTCGATGCCATTTCGTAGGGCTCATGGAGCTAGAATGGGACCTCTTGAGGGTCGGAGAATGACTCAAAGTCGACTCACCCTGGGTCTTTGGAAGCACCGATAAAGTGGCCGTTGGTGGAATGGACTGCTTCAGAGCCTGCTCATACAAAAGTGCCTTTAGCCTGGATTGGCAATTCTTGCAAGCCTGGGGCATAAAGGCCTTGCAGTAGGTACAGGTGGAGATGTTATGAGACTCTCCAAGGCACAACAAACAACAAGAGTGGCTGTCAGTAGTGGGCAATTTAGCCCCACACTCAGAACAGCACTTAAATGAGGCCATGGCAGACAAATTCAGAATCGGCAGACAAAATCAGTGTCAAGGGTCAGTCTGAAGTAGTAACCAGAACACAGTAACAGGGCCAAAGGAGTAAGTGAGAGAGCAGTAAGAGGCAGTCCGAGTCAAGGTTGGAGAGAGACAAAGCCGCAGTCAAAACCAGTCCAAATCAGGAGAGGATAAAGTCAACCCAGTAGCCAGAAAACAGTCCAAGTCAGGAAGGGAGCAAACATCAATCAGTCCAAGTCAGAAAACCAAAAGAGAAACTATAGAAGATAATCAGTGAGAGCAAAGGTTCCTTGCGTGCTGCTAGCACAATGGACAAAAAGGAAGTGAGGTAAATGAGCGGGAATACCTGAGAGGGACAGTTAGGATGGGCAGAGCTACTGCCAAAAAGTCTTACATAACTATTCTAGAAGGTTCCAAGGTGCACTGCGCAGGCACAGGAATAACCCAACTGTGTGATTCACAGAGACCACGAAGAAGAACATAATCTTAATATAACCTAAGAGGAGGCCTTTGGAAATTGCTGAGAACTTTCTTCCCCTTTCTTTCTTCCCATCGCCACTGAGATCTGAAATGTTGTCATTTGGGGCAATGGAAGATGCTGTTTGTTTTTCTATCTCACAAAATATTACCTTTGTAAGATTTGTGTGCATTCCTTCAGGGTGCTCTCTGCTGGTTCAATCTCCCATTTAAGAACAACACAATTTTGTGTGACAGGGATAAGGCCACACAGAGCCAAGAATTCACCACTGTCCAAGAGATCAGGACAGAATAACAGACCACAAGACAAGTGCCAGGTCTACTCATGTTGGAATAATCCTCTAAAAAAACAAATGGGTGGAGGGCGGGGCTGCCATCTAGAAAGAGACCTAAAAGTATATTTGGGGAAAACAGCATGTGTTGTCTATAGGGATGGTACAAGCTGCTTGTCATCTAGACTAAGGAAAAACAAAAAAAGCCATACATAAGATAATTACTTCCATTCTTTGCTTATTTAACCACAGGCATTGCTACAAAGGAAAGGCTGAACAATCAAGGTCTAGTTGCTAAGTGCTAAAAGTTGTGCAAGGAGGTGTAGAGAAGGCTAGGCAAGGTGACTTGGCCTGTACATGATCAGCAGCCCTGAATCCAACCAAAAAAGCAATGAATGGATGTATTAGGATTGCCAGATTGAAAAAAATTAAAAGGAAAGGAGGGGTACCAATCAAAAATACCACATTCTGGTTTCTCTCTTCAGAGCAGAAGAGTTCTATGGGGCTCTGGGGCTCTCAACAACCATTTGAAATAAACCTGCAGCCATCAATTACCGGTACATATATGTAAGGACACTTCCAGAGCTTTTAAAAGTTACAGCTCTCAAAATCCCCATGCCAGCATGGCCACTGGCTATACTGACTAGGGGATTCCAGGAATGGCAGTCTAAAAACCAACTTTTCCAGGCTCTGCAATGCCCTGCCTTCAGCATTCAGAACTCAGTAAAGATATATTTAAGGTCAATTCTGAGATTTGTTAAAAATAATCTCTGGATTTTATTTTAATCCAGGACAATATCTCAATCTTTAATCACCATAGTTGAGAGCATTGCTACTAAAATGCTTATTTATTTAATATATTTTTATTTATGCTTCCCCCAAGAAGGCTGAAGCACCAAACGTATTCACTCTCTTTCCACAATGTAGTCCTCACAAGAACCTCATGAAGTAGGTTATGCTGTGAAAGTGTGATTGAATCAAGGCCACCAACTGAGCTTCACAGGTAAAGGGATATTTGGATGCGGGTCTCCTTACACTCAGATCGAGCACTACACCACACTCATTCACCGGTCCTTTCAATTCATGCAACGCATGCAATGGCAAAGTCCTAAAAATTCTGTTTGCATCTATCTGCTAAATTTCCACCATACACTACAAAGCACAGAATGACTGTGGATCTGCTCTAGTAGGTACATCAGAGACACTCTTTCCCACCACTTGACCTGACAGTTGCTTCAGAGCAAAGGTCTCTCTTGCCTTCTAAAGAGGACCATCAGACATCTGCCTCAGAATCAGACTTGCCCATTACAGAATTCAAGATTATCTTGTGTTGGAATCTATGGGGGATATACTGTAGTTCTGATTCAAGAAGAGAATGATGCCACTCTGCAGGCCTTACGGAGACTATATGACCACTGAAGAATTACAAACCATTTCTGTTTTTGCTTAGTTGATGCTTCCAGGTTCTGCTCTTGCATGATACTTGTATGCAGGTGAAATTCAGTTTGGATTTGTAGCATGTGTTATGGAAATTTTTCTGGCGACAAAATATGCAATGAATGGCTTGACTTGAAATCTTGCCAGCATGTGTGTGCTGCTATCACAACATTAAATGACTTTTCCTTAGGGTGAAAGTTCTTGTGATAAATCATGGAAAAACTGACTTGTGCTATCTTTAGTCACTGTGCTGTTTCGCTCTCACAAGTCATTCACAGCTCTAAAAATATAGTTTATATCACCACATTCTTGGAATTCTTTTACTTCTTACATTCTGATTTAAGTGGCATTAAAGTCCCGGCTGCAAAGTTCAAGGCTGCAGGACAGTATCTCATCAGAGGATTAGCTGTCACCTGAGTTCAATACATTGTTTGCAATATTTATTTGCTCTGAGCTCCAGAGCTAACATGGAAAAATCTCCCTGAATGTACACCTACTAGCTGATTATATGGAACAAAGGCTAAAATGATCCTAGAACAAGATAATAATTTAATAAGCACTGCAATATAGATCTAAATTGAAACACATGCATGCAACAGAGGCTGCTTACCTAGGGAATGAGCCCTATTGATTCTCCAAGGCCATGGGGATCAAGACCCTATTCACCCACTGAGAATTGTTAGTTGTTCTTCTGGACTCACACATCTTTGCCATTTTCCAATCAACCAACTTATAAGACTTTCCTAAATTATTTATTAATGTGAAGACACCAGCAAGTCCAGCACAAATCCAGTTCTCTGGAATTAATTACAAGTTTGCCTGATGCTTCATAGTTTGAGTAGAACTGAATGCTTTCTAATTTTCCCTGATAGGGACCACGCGGTACGTTGTGTTCTTTATCCCAACTGGCAGCTCAACAAAGCTGAGCAATAAAAAGCTCCATTTGTGTAATAAACTGTGGTACAATCTACTACTTAGGCACAAGGTCCTTAAAAACATGCAACCTTTTCTGCACATTACATTAAACTCAAACCAGATGGGCACTTATAATTCCTTGCCTTTCACTCAAGTGAGTCAGGGAATCTGCAGTTGGAGGGATCTGTTTCACCACATTTCATCCTTCCATTTACCCAAGTTGTTCAAGAGGCAGTTTAGTCTCACCATGAGCTATAAATTAAGCTGAAAAGTAGCAGTTTGCTCAGGATCAGACAGTGGTCAACACATGGCCCATTCACACATTTCCTTAGTGGAGTACGGTCCACTCCCAGGTGGTTGGTACATATAATATTAACATTTTAAGAGGGAGATCACATGGAAGGGACTAATAACACCACCAACAGCACTGAGAGTGAGGCATGCTAGTATGGAAACTAACCATATTATCTGCCCTTACCCACCTACACCATGCCCTGCGTTCATAGACTCATAGAGCTGGAAGGGTACCTACGGGCCATCTAGTCCAAGCCCCTGCCAATGCAAGGAACCACAGCTAAAGCATCCCTGAGAGGTGGCCATCCATCATCTGCCTAAAAGGTTCCAACAGACAAGGCTGTTCTACTGTTGAACAGGTCTCACTATCAGGAAGTTCTTAATATTTACATGAAAATGAAATATTCCTGGACAGGTGTGAGATGAGCCAGAAAGGAGCAAGTATGCTACTCTTAAAACCCACTTTTGTTTCTATCTATTCAGAAATAAATTCTATGGGGATCAATGAGACTTAGGAGATTATCAGACATATCAAAAATGGCATTATAACAATGCCAGGAGATCGCAAAAGGGCTTAATTATTAGACAACGTGTCCTCCATCGTCTCCCAAGTGTTCTGCTGCTGTTCCGATGCCATTCTTTTTTATTGACAGGGAGAAGCTGGCAATTGATCTCCCATTCTGTTTCTGTTCCTGATTTGCCTGTGTGCCATAAGGTGCCCTGTTTTGCTGGCAAGATTCCAATGTCAATGGGCAGTCCTGCCAGAACACTTCCGGGTGAGATCGGGACATCCAGGTAAGCTACCCTCTTTTTTGTACCTTCCCCAGGTTACTTGTAAATTTTAAAGTGTGTTTTTGTGTGTGGTGTCACTTTTACTGTGTTATTTTTCTTTTTATATTTGAATTTCCCGCACTTATGTCTTCTTGCGAGAATGGGCAGGATTTCACTCCAGGAAGTGAACAGAGCTCCGTTAGAGCTCCAATCATGCCTTGGCTACGTTTTAGAGGTGAGAAAAGGTAAATGCAGTGGGGAGGGTGATTGTGCTGCAATGGGAGTGGGAGTGGAGATTGTGGAACAGGAATGCTTTTTGCATTCCTGTCTGATAATCTCCTTACTCCTACAGAAGTTGTGTTAGAGTTGCAGCTGAAAAGACCCACAGCAAAGTCTGGCTATGAACCTGGATTCCCCACACCCAAGTCCTTATAAAGATGCTCTATAGAGCGCCTTAATTGTAGAACACCTTAATTCCTTAAGGTCTCTCCTGGGGGGGAAAGGCACATAAGCATAGGGATGGAGAATAATATTGTTCAGTTCATATGCTGATACAAATGCTTACCAAATTCACACTTTTTGAATCAATGTGAAAACCAGAACAAATTATCCTTTGGTAGTGCACATCTCTCTCTCTCTTTTTTTTACAGTAAAATTCTCCAAACAAATGATGTACACAAAAATGCATGTGTAACCTTTTAAAAGTACAAAAAGGAAGGGCTGTTTTTAACATTTGTACATTGGACAAAATGTGTACAAAATGAGCATTAACATAAGAAATCTACATGGATTCACATATGGATTTTCTTGCTGACTTTTTAGAAACACTTTAAAACAGAAATGGAAATGAAACAAAACAAATGAAGAACTGGCTAAACACAAAACTGAAAATGACTAATTCATCTACCCTGGTTCAGAAGCAGGATATGTTCTTTAAAAAGGTTTAGATGAAGTTAAAATCCTCACTCTCACACACATGCAAACACATTGGTGCACCCTAGTCCTTCCATTGTCAAGCATATTCTTTTGCCAAGGGCAATCCTAATATCATGCCACAGAGTGAATGCTTCTGCCCTAGCTCATTTTCAAGAAGAGTAGAGGCATATCCCACTTAATAAAGCTTCTGACAAAGAAGCATCTTGTTTGCAAAGTCTTTTTATGTTCACCCAGCCTCCTTTAACTCCATGTTCTCTGTCTGGCTAGATGTTTTTTTAGCAGCATCAGCACTGTGAGGATGATCAAGAAACACAGACTTTCCATTGTTGCCGCAGCATGCCTGCAGTAAACAATGCAATAGAGCTTGACCTGGCAAAGAATGGAATGTACTACAGCCCATCCTAGTACTGCTGTTCACGCCTGCCTACAACAGTCAAGGTAAACAGCAGCTGCCTCCAGAATCCCTTACTGAGCATGCATGAACAGCAAAACAGAGAGAAAAGGTGAAAATAGATAAGCCTGCAACTACTCTCAGCATGTTAACAACAACAACAACAAAAAGCATAGATCTAGAAGTTTGGTCACCAAAATGGAAATCATAAGAAAAGTGGAGGCTGGAAAAATAAAGCCATTCCTGGATGTATTCTGTAAGAAGCTTTCCACTGGTCCCTAGAAGATTCATAATATTTTTGTAGATTCATAATATTTTTGTCTATGAAGTCTGTCTATTAAATAACGAGACTGATACAATAACCCATCTTTATTTATATGTATCACAATTCTAATGCTCGTCCCCTTCAATATACTCCCCAATAACAGTCACACACTGATGCAGTCTTGTTTTCCAGTAGTCGAAGCCATGGAGCAGATCAGTTTCTGTCAGCTGTTTCAACACATCTGCTGTTTTCTTCTTTACTGTATCAATTGACTCAAAATGTGTTCAAGCACCGATTTCACTTTAGGGAAAAGAAAAAAGTCACATGGTGCCAAATCTGGTGAATATGGAAGATGATCAGGTGCAGTAATGTGTTTATTGGTCAAAAACAGCTTCACAGAAAGTGCTGTATGAGCAGGGGCATTGTCTTGATGAAGAATGAAACCATTTCCCCACAATTCTGGCCTTTTTTTCCTGACTCTTTCTCTCAGCTTTGTCAAAACTTCCTTATTATAATGCTGGTTCAATGTTCTGACTTCTGGAACCCATTCTGCCAAAAATTACGCCCTTGATGTCAAAACCCCCATTGAGCATGGACTTGCTTTGATGTGCTTTTTCATTCTTGGTGATGATGGCATCTTCCAGTGCATTGACTGTTGTTTTGTCTCTAGATCATACCAGAAGACCAGGTTTCCTCACAAGTGATGATTTTTTGAAAAAGGTTTGGGTCTGCCTCAAGTTGTTGCAGAATGTCATGTTGCTCGACTTTTAAACTTAGCATTTTTCCAGTACACAACAGACAACACAGCTGCTTTAAATGACGACTGACAATTAACTGAACAGTCAAGAGTGTTGATGTTTGTCATGCAGGTTCAGACATGTTCAAAGTCACTACTCAAGTGTTCACAATCAGTTCTCCCTGATTTGTCTGAAAGGTAGAAACACAGTCTCATTATTTAATAGACAGACCTCATATTTATGCAAGTCTTATCTGACCTTGTTGTTTCAGTTCACCTGTGCATTCATTAGTTTTGAATAAGAGGTTTGCTGAAACACGCTGAATAGCTCTTCTTCTTTGTGGTACAGGGACTTATCCATATTCTTTCCACATTATTTCTGCCTTTGGTATCAAATATTCTATTAAATAAGTAATGTCCAAGAACACATCTGCTTCATTAACTGAGGTATACCTGTATGGGGAAGCTTCTAAGTTCTGGTGCACACTTAAACTGCCATACATTTACACATACTGAACACATACTTGGTGCTTAACATTTTATTTTATTTTATTTTATTTTATTTTATTTTATGAATATATAACCAGCTTTGCTTGCAAGTAAAGACAACCTATAGAACCACCACAAAAGGTAACCCATGAAGCCATGTTTTTACTAAATGGTGAAAAGTAAATAAATTATGGGGTCAGGAATGCTTCCCTCAGTAAGACACTCTCAAAGTAAAGTGCCACCACTGAAAAGGCCCTGCCCTTGAATATCCATCCATGTGCTAAATTCCAGCCATGCCATCCAATGCTGAATAGAGAATATGAGGAGAAATACAATGGGGGAAGTGACCCCTAAAATACATAAATCTCAGGGCACTCAGGGCTTTAAAACTAAAAGCCAATACCATGAATTGAGCCTGGAAATGAATAGATATAAAAAACAGGTCAGATAGGAACAGAATTAAAACAACTAAAACACAGCATGAAAAGCAACAGCAACCCAAAAGGTTTCAGTGAGCTAGGTATCAAAACAAGCAAATGTTTGGCCAAATAAAAAAACTTTAAGAGGTTCTGAAAAATAAAGTTGGCACCTGTCATACTGCAGAGGCAGGGAAGGAATTCCAAAGGCAATGCCATAGTAGAAAAATCCCTCGCGCATCTCCCATTATAGAGCAATGGAACAATCAGAAATCTTGGTCTATAAATCTCAATAAACAGGTAGGTTGATAGGGGACATAGTGTTACCCAAATTCTATGGGGATCATGGTAACCCACTAGTGTCACGCAAATTAAGACATTAATATGGGGGATATTAATTAGTTCAAATTAGGCTGCGAGAGGCTGGTAACTAGAGGACCTTTGCACCTGTGTATACTGGTACTCATTGATGAGACTCCAAGACAGAAAGTAAATAAAAATGGTTTTATTAAAAAATAAATTCACATGTGCACTCACGCTTCAAGCAATCACACAAGGCTAATGAAGAAGCAAGAGGAAGCATTTGGATACAGGAACAGATTTTGGGATGATGGGCTATATTTTACCTGTCTGATGAGCAGAGGTTTGTGCAGCAAAGAAGTATGGCTATGTGTGCTGGGCAACCCAGCAGAGTAATGGCATCTGGAAGACTGTGCACACTTTGGCTGTGTTTTGGGGTGATGTTTATATCTCACATTGCACCCTTAAGGGGTATTTTGAATAGAGAACAATGTTTGAGTGAGTTTCCCAGAGTTAAACAATGGAAGCTTCAGCTTCGTTAATTACTGTTAATAATTGGATCATTAAGACTGATGGTTTTGAGGCAACCTTATATTGTTGGATTGGAAAGGTGTGAAGGGAGACCTTTGCAGAGTAATGGGTGTTCTGATCACTTGTTTGTGTCGGAGTATGACTCATTGCCCGGCATGTCCAGGGTGGATTAGCACGTTCCTTCCTAATGACTTGTCAAAGGGGGCTCCACTTAACCAGTCCTGGGTGTGTCTGTATTTTTGGGGATTTTCTGGGACAACTTCCTTTATCTCTATGGTGGCATCTGCATGAACCCTTCTATGGATGGTTTGATCTACCACAACCTACATCAACTGTTGATTAATTCCAATCTTATGAATTATTGCCAATTAATAAATTATTGTATGGGAGGGGTGCAAGGGCATGTAACAACAGTGCTCCTTTGAGTAATCTAGAACCACAAAATTAAAGGCTGGTTGTTGTTGTTGTTGTTGTTGTTGTTGTTGTGTGCCTTGAAGTCATTTCAGACTTATGGTGACCCTAAGGCGAACCTGTCACTGGGTTTTCTTGGCAAGATTTGTTCAGAGGTGGTTTGCCCTTGCCTTCCTCTGAGGTTGAGAGATCGTGACTTGCCCAAGGCCACCCAGTTCCTTTCCATGACTGAGTGAGGATAGGAACATTGGTCTCCAGTGTCATAGGCCAATGCTCAAACCACTTCACCTCTCTGACTCTCAAAGCTGTACAGAATACGTAAATAACATCACCTTGAATCTGGCTCAGTATCATCTCATTTTACTACTGGATGTAGTATTATATACTTTTGGATCCAGGTTGGGCTTTTTCAGGAGTGGACACACCACCATCTCCTTAAACCATAGCAGGCACACACCACCGGCTCCTGTACAAAAGCTTTTGCCACATCCTGGATCCATCTGATATACCCTTCCCTTGCACCAAATACAAGTCGGGCAAGAAAGTACATGTTCAGCCATGCTACAAGCACCTTATCCACAGTTCAGGCCTTTCTTTCTAGAGAGCAGTCAGTCAACAGGGTTTCACACCAATATATATTATTGTCTATGGCTTAAATTGTTAGTCCCAAATAACATAAACCCAATAACTCAAGGGGAACCTGCAGAATCAACACTTCTTAAAGCTTCATTTTTTTTTAATGGGCTGACTGTATTTGGAAGTAACAATTGGATACAGGCCAACTCAATGATTCTAAGATTCCTGCCTTCATGGGTATACTCCTACAGATAGCAGTTAGATATATATGTTACTAGGGTATGAATTTGTACAATTTGACTCTCTTCCCATTTCTTTGCTATTTATATGCTCAGGAAATCTCACAGTGATGACTGTAGTTGCTATTTTGTGTCTTCAAGTCATTTCTGACTTGTGATAGCCCTATGGTGAACCTATCATAGAGGCTGAGAGCATGTGACTGGCCCAAGGTAACCTAGTAGGTTTCCATGGCCGAGCAGGGATTCAAACCCTGGTCTCTGAGTCATAGTCCAACACTCAAGCCACTACACCATGCTGGCTCCTATGACTGAAGACCAGACTGCATTCTGGCGGCATTCTCCTGTTCTGTGATTTACCAACACAGGATATGCAGGGATCCCATCTTCATTAATTCTATCCTCACAACTTCAGAAAAGCATCATCCAGACAGAGGGTGAAGTAAAATGGCAGCCACTTTAACATACTTCAAAGCAGTATACTGTAATACATTCCCATTTTCATATTTACACAACCTGCAACTATACTCCTTCTCTCTCTTTTGCTCTAATCTGTTAAGAAAAGGACTCACAGTTTTCCCTTTCAGCAAGTGCAGGGGCCTGGACAAATGCCTGGATGGTTACATTCCTCACTTCATTGCAAACATTGCCCTTGTGCAACACTGCTGCATTTCCACTGAGTGCATTTTTCTGGTCCAAAAGCTCCTGCTGAATCACACCATTCATCACCAGGCTTGAAGGGCCTCTGTCAAGCTCCTTTTCCTCTGCTTCAAAAGGTCAATGTTTCCCAAGGATCAATAAAAAGCTGTAAGCAGAAAAGTCATATATTACTTAATATGGCACGGAAAGAAGGAAAAACTCAAGATTTATATATATATAAATATATATTAAAAAGCAACTGTGGTCCATAAGTAAAAATTAGTTAATACCTTTTATTAGGACTGCTAAATGTTACAAATGTTGAAGTGGTAGCACAAGCTGAAGTATGTTAAAAGGGATAACATTGGGTATGTTAAAAACAGGAACATGGACTCATTTGCACTAGTCATAGTGTGGCACCGCTAAATGGTTTTGTACAACAAAACTCTTTTAATTTCCTTCTGGGGCTCTGTTGGACTATTTGCTAATACAAGTCCTCATCATGGTTAAGTTTCCCTGACTGTAATTTTTGCATAGAGCATGGCAATCCATCCACAGCTGTATCCATAACATCCAAAATCCTCTCTGTTTCTTCTAATTAATAAGCAACAAAGAACTAGCAATAACTGTTTATTCTTGTGTTTTCAAATATTCATTTTTCTTAGCATTTTGGAGCTCTTCATGTGATGCATCTTTCCAATGGAAAGTTGTTGGTGATGACAGGACAATCCAGGAAACTGCATCTGCTTACCCCCCCCCTTTTTTTTTAAAGTAACTTTGTGTGGCTGAACATTAAATCTTTGATGAATTAGGCCCAGGGCTTTGGTGACGTCTGTGCTGAACCGATATGACAGTTTTATATGGATTATGATTATTTATGTTTGTGAAAAATAGCGAACGAGAGCCAGCAAGGCAGTGTCGGAGCTCAGAGACCACCAGCATCGGTGTTCCTCATGAAGCCTTTTTATATTAGCAGAGTATGCTCATTCTGAATCTTGGAGCATGTGCAACATTTTAATTTTCACTAACTGCAGCAGGATCCTTCACTGAAAGCCCTGTAGGTCACAATGTGCCCTTAGAGATGCCTGCTTTCACAACACACTCAAGTAGTGCTGGCATATTGGGTTCTCTTCCCCTCCCTCCCTGCCCCCCATGTCAGATTTGGCCTCTAAACATTCCACACTGTTCCCGCACTTCAGCTTGAACTTAACATATTTACAAAGCTTAAGCATACTTGTGAGCCTCAGAACACATCTCCCATCATACACTGCTGCCAACATATAAATTGCAAGACTATACACAGAACAGGACGTGTCCTGTCTCTTCTCTGCCTATAAATATCAAGACCCATAAAGTCTCATTACAATGGTAGCTTTACATGGGCTCTTCCAAGCAAGATGAAATCTGTTGAATAAAAGTTTCAGACAACTCTGCTCCAGTGTTTCTGATTCTGCTTAATACCAAAATGTACAGCGGGGCCATAAATATTTGAAACACTGAAAAGAAAAAAAAAGTGTTCCCTACCACGGCCCCAATTAACAGTGCAGATGTAACAAGGGCAAACTCATCATACAACTGTTCTAATATAGGCAGGCTAGCACTGTAAAGGAAGGAAGTACTGTATTCTAAAAGGACACATACAATCTTAACCACAGTGCAAGCATTTGAAACAAAAAGCAAGAGTCTCTAGAAATCTGGAAGCAACTAATTAAAAGTGATTACTTGTAATTAATTCTTTTTGCCCAATATTGAAGATATAACTACATTACAATGCAATTGTAAGTTAATGATGAATAACTTTACTCCTTTTGTGACATACATTTTTAGTTACTTTTATAGTAATGGGATGTATGGTCTCATTAAATGATGAAGGGTGAATATCACATTGTGCTTCATATTCTTTTGTGCGTGTAGACATGAAGACAAGGTGGATGGGTAATGTGTCTTGTAACACAGGCTAGAGGCATGTAGCATTTAGCTGGGATTTTTAGTAACTACTAGTAGTGTGATCATAGCAACAAAATACTTTTTGTGCCCTGGTAGTATAACGGTAACAAATTGTTTTTAAAAAGTAACTTTCCAAGACAGCATAAATACATGAGATATGCAACCAAACATTGCAGTGTAGAGCACTACAGTGCATTATCCTCCTTCAGGATATTCTCTTAGGACTTTATCAGATGGACAAAATACAGCATCATAACGACGCTACATAGCCGCAAAAGGGCGCACAGATCAGACGATGTTGCCTTTTTGCAGTTATGTCTTGTCAAAATCCTGTACCTTTTAATTGATGGCTTAAGCCATCAATTGATTGCCCCTGCCGTTTTGGTGCTGGCATTGTCAGCATGCAAAACCTCTGGCCATTTAACTCTCATCACAACAGCGAGAATGGGCAGTCCGGTGTGAACACTTCCGGGTAGGATCGGGACATCCAGGTAAGTTTTGCTCTTTTTATGACTCTCCCCAGGTTACTTGGGATTTTTAAAGTGTGCCTAGGTGCTCGGTGCAACTTTTTATGCGTTAGATTTGTTTTTATTTTTAAATGTCACATGGGATTTTGAACGGGGCTCCACTCACTTCCTCTTTACTGCCGGGAAGCCTTTGCCAGGAGAAGAAGGTAAGTGCAGGGGGAACGTTCTTTCCCAGGCATAGAAATTGGGTTTTTTTTATGCCAGCAAAATAACGTTTTAAAAGGGGTCATCTGATAAAGTCCTTAGGGCTTGTCTTTATGGTCAAAATAATCCAAATGGCAATTGCATGGAAGGAGATCTGTACAAATGGACATTTGCATAAATACGTCTCATTCAGAAGGGCGGCAGCCAAATCCACCTTAAAGTCCTTCAGGGAAGTGTTTGGAGCTTTTCTCAGACTTTACAAAAAAACTCTGTAGAACATGTGAATGTTAGGACAGTCGCATTCGCATTGCTATGACCAGGCAATGTAATCCAATTGGCTGGACAAGCATGGGGGTGGAGCTAGGAAACAGGAAAAGTGCCTGCTGCCACCATGTTGGATTTTCAGCTAAGTGATGGTCCAGTAAGTTGATAAAACAGCAATCTTTCACTCTCTCTTTTTTTGTAAATATGAAATATTGCATGTGCACACCATGGTAAACTGTTTTTTTTTAAAAAAAAAACAGTTCAGCGATGGCAGATTTAAAACAGCAAGTAAATCACTCATGGCTGCCATCTTGGTTAGGGGTCATGTGAAGTTTAGGGGGGCTCTTTTGACTGTTAAGACAGGTCACAGTGCTGCGAATGGCTGCTTCTCCAGAGGAGGTTGTATTCCAACCCCCGCATATAGATGGGACCTTACATTTCCCCTCTCACCTAATTTCACTT
Organism: Gambelia wislizenii; assembly: GCA_030847615.1. Classification (NCBI taxonomy): domain Eukaryota; kingdom Metazoa; phylum Chordata; class Lepidosauria; order Squamata; family Crotaphytidae; genus Gambelia; species Gambelia wislizenii. The sequence goes on along the minus strand of JAUMIR010000002.1, from coordinate 189,009,190 downwards.
CAATCAACATTCCATATCCATTGATCATGCTCAGTTCTCATTAGGCTCTTTCATAGTCTCATCACCTTAGGTTTCCCCCACCCCTAAAGATTTTGTGTACTTCTGCTAATCTTGAGTTTTCCCCAAGAATGCGCACATTGTGAATGCACACATACTCCAATTATGGCTATATAAACCATATTCCTGAGCATAAAAAAATAGAAGGAATCATGATTGCTACCTCCCACACAAATCTGTCTCCCCACTACATTTAGCATCTGAGGTTATACATGTTTCAAATTTCATCATGGGCAGAGGTATGAAGGGACATTAGGCAATCTAAGAGAATACCTTTCTAGTTGTACTGCTTTGACTGTGGAATCCACCCCCCTTCAAGGTTTTTAGTAAGCCACGCTTCTAACAACAACCTTCCTAAACATTAGGAAGAACTTCCTGACAGTAAGAGCTGTTCGGCAGTGGAATATACTGCCTTGGAGTGTGGTGGAGTCTCCTTCTTTGGAGGTTTTTAAGCAGAGGCTGGATGGCCATCTGTCGGGGATGCTTTGATTGGGTATTCCTGCATGGCAGGAGGTTGGAATAGATAGTGCTTGTGGTCTCTTCCAACTCTATGACTCTATGATTCTATAAAGTTTTAGATGAACTGCTAAGATGGTTTTGCTTTACCCGGCATTTGGTTTGAGCTGAATTACCTATCTGTGCCCAGTGTGTGCGTTTTTTTAAAAAAAACAAAAAAAACAAAAAATGTTGGCTCCTGTTTATACCATCTTAAATACAGTATATGCACTATTATATGTAATTTTAAGGGGGGGTAAATTGTTTTAAGTTATTACTATTGTTACGGATTTGTTTTTATATCCAATTGTGAGCCGCCTTGATTGCCTAATAGGCAAAAGGTGGGGTACAAAAATAAAGTTGTTATTATTATTATTATTATCTTTGTTCTATGCACTCAGGTTCTTATTATATAGCTAAAAATGGAGTATAAATGGTTTTAGAAATAAACAGATTATTTTGGGGGGTGTGGTTCCTCACAACATATGAGACTAACTCTACTGCTGCTGGTCAGGTTTATATAGATTTTAAGCCATGAGAAGGGGAGAGAGCAGTATGGGCAAGTACACATTTTTTAAAGCAAATCACTTTTTAATTTTTGGGAATATAAAAATACAGTATGTTTGGTCTAACTTAGGTTGGTCAGAGCTTGGAATTCACTAGTGACAAAGATTCTTGTAATTAATTCCTTTTTACAGAGCATAACTAACATTATTATTGTCACTTAAGCCAGTATAACTCAACACCTTTTGCACTATAACTACCTTTAAATTCTGTTATAGTTTTGGGATTTTTTGGGGGGGGGAATTTTTATTGGAGTAAGACCATTCTACTAAAAAATACACCCGACCGCAAAAGGCCATAACAATAATACAAAAACAATACTAATTATTTTCCTCTAAAAGCTGCCCTGTCCTGTGCCTTGGCTGCTGTCTCATGTTCTGCTGTAAGTGCTCAAGCAACAATGAAGTGAACAAGAAGAAAGTATGTTTTGTATCAGAGACAAGTGCTTTGTACGATTCAGATTTTTAAGTTACAAAAAAAAACCAAGCTCTGGTTGGGTCATAAAGTTATGAATATATTGCCTAAAACGGATATGATATGCAATTTGCCTGTACACAGTCTGAATCCAGTTTCAACATTTTGAAAATGAGGACAAATAATCCACATGCTATTCTGAATTCCCTATTTTCATTCTAAAATTCACATTTCCAAATGCACATCCCCTGGTCCAATTATTCTTTGTTCATAGGCAAATGTAAGTGAGTCTATTGGTGATTATTTCCATGAAAGAATTCATAGAAATACATTGTTTAGTGACACAACTTTTCTTTCTTTCCCTCCTTCCTTCCTTCTTTCCTTCCTTCTTACTTTTTTGGCTGATCCAGGCATGTAGAAGGAGGGAGGTGATAACTGACCAGTCTCTGGGATGGATCAGATTGAAGTAGACTTTATTAATGCTGATTCTTGGAATTCCTGCTTTTCTTTCTCTGTGCTAAAACTTTTTCTGTTTGTCAGTTCCTGCAATGGAAACTTCCTGAGCAATTTGGAAATGGTGAGGCAACAATACTTATAAATACATGCATTTAAAATCCCTCCTTAGCTGCAATCACAAGATATGCATTGCAGGCACATTCGGTCTTTGGAAAGTATGTTTCAGTCAGGGCATTCTGTTGAAAAGACTTGATCATAGAGGAAGACAATACACTTCCTTTTGTAGATTTAAAATCTAAATATTCACTTCCTCCAGAAACTAAGGAGGAATATTTACAAGTGGTACATCTTACAGAATTGTCCAGATGCTTGTAAAATAACCAGAAATATTTCAATTTTTTTTTTAAAAAAAAAAAGCTATACACAACCAGACACACTACTTCTTAACCATCTCAAGATCTTTCAGTCTGGACATCTTTAGTCTGGACAACTTCTTCTGGGAGGCCTAGAACATGAAATCTGGAGTGCAAGTTTCTCAATTAGGGCTCCTTTTTCAATGTGGCCTTTCAATCATCTATTTGGTTTTTTAATAAAAGGCTAATGACATTTACTTCTAGGGTAGCGCTACTGCTGTGTACATGTGTACGTGTGTGAGAGAGTGAGGAGGGAAGAAGAGTGAGAGAAAGAGGAAGAAAGAGAAAGACACACACAGAGTGACAGAGAAGATGCGTGCTTGTCTCTCCCTTCTGTCTCTTTCTGTGTCACCTGCACCAGGTTGGATGGAGAAAAATGGGGGCAAAAAATATCCCCGTCCCCAGATTCTTTTTTTAGGGCAATCCTGTGCCCTCCTTTAAAGAGGATAGTTCTCTTCTTCCCCTGCAGGATCTTCTACCCTCTTTGCCTGATGAAGAAGCCAGTAGGCTTTGAAAGTTGGTGTGATTAATTTCATTGGCCTATAAGGCCAATGTGTGTCACTACAACGTGTGACTTGGATTTTGTTTATGGTCAACACTTCAACCCCTATGGTTTTTTTTTTAAAGAAAATGTCAGAAGAAGAGAGACCTGGGGCCTTGACTTCATCCACCAACAGTTACCAGTAGTACTTAGACAGTAGAGTGATCAGGTAGATAGGACACCTAGTCTTAGCCTTTTCCATACACGGATACATTAATTTATGTAAATCCATCGTCTTTTCTGGTTAATGCACTTTCTTTTTATGTTGATATGTTAAGAAATGTTCCATTTATTCTGTTCCCCTTCCTAACTCCCCTTAAAAAAGTAGCATCAGTTATCATTGTCAACTTTGACAGCTTTTCCCAAATAAACAAGATGCAGTGGACTATGTACCTTGTTTTTAAGAAGGAACAGGAGATGCATTTCATCATTAAAACAAGATCTGTGCCCTCCACGTGGCCTATTTATATGGGGGGGGGAAAGCTGTGACTTTGCCAGCACTACTTATTTTGCACACACACACACACACACAAAACACTGCCCCCCCCAACCAAATAAGGTATGTGTGTGTGGGTGTCCACACTTTGTTTTTAAGGTACAATGTGCTTCTGGGTGGGTTCCAAGAGAACAAGATGCATGCACTGTTCATGGGGTGGGAGCTATTTTTCTGCCCTTGCACTGCCAAAATTAAGGAAGCAGGGCCCTCTGCAGAATCTGGGGGTTGGGATGAAACATGCATTGCTCACTCCTGCTCTAGAAACAATCCCTCCACTTTTTAAAGAGAATTGTTTCGTCATTCACGAGATGGCAATTCTATACAGTTGTCCCTTCATATTTGGGTTTGGTTCCAGGATGCCCCATGGGTACCAAAATCCGTGAATACTCAAGTCCCATTATATGCAATGGCATAGCAAAATGGTGTCCCTTATCTCTCTGGCTTTTCTTTGCAAACGAAGATTGAGGAAGGACTCATCCCGTGCTTTCTGCAAGTGCGCTGATGACTTAAAAGGCCAATCCGAGATAAACAAGTCCGGTTGCAAAAAGCACAGCAGAAGGTCTCCTTGGGTGATGTTTTGGGGTTGTGATTCTTTCTGCGTTGTCATTTCTTATATAAGATGTCCCTTATATAAGATGGCAAAATCAAGGTTTGCTTTTTGGTTTATTGTTTTTTTAAGAATATTTTCAAGCCATGAGTGCTTAAATCCATGGATATCAAATCCGTGGATATGGAGGAACAACTGTATATATTTACCTGGAAAGAAGCCCCTTTGAACTTGCGTAGTATGGCTTGATTCTAAGCAGACATGCACAGGACTCTGCTGCAAGGTTTGGTAATCTGAAAGCTTCTGTTACTGGTTACTAACAATGCCCAGCATGAGGCTAATGTGCTGCTGTTAGAACAGCTTCAGAGGAGCCACATCAATGCTTGGCTTTTTAGCAGAATCATTTACATTCAGGAGGCACAGCCAAAGGAAGTGTAATGCATGTGCTTGAACACTTCTCTCTAAAATTAGTGGGACTTAGGTGATTTACTCTGGCTAGACTGTGCATATACTTTCTCATATCTTTCTCCTATCTTTTCAACTCCTTTTGCTTAATGGAAACAAACACAGAGCAAGTCAAGATGGCTGCTTCATCCACTTGTCTCCCAATTTTTCCTGTTTGTCTTAGCAGACTTTCAAGATGTGGAAGTAAATAAGTCTCCTGCTATTGCATGGTGAGTCACTGTTAAGCAATCATGGTCTGCCATAAAACTTTTAAAAAGTTGAAGAGAAAAGCCAGGAGGAAAAGAGAAAGAGTGAACACACCACATAGATGTGACTTATCACATTCCTTGCATGTTTATTGTGGCATGTTTGTATTCCTGAGATTCTGCTTGCAAGAATGTTGCTGATAAAACACTTGTGTATTTATACTTTTTTGGGGTGTGTGCTGCTGTTTACAGTATAGTAGTCTTTAAGGATACTTCCGGATTCTCTAAGGGCTTGAAACACAGACAAGCCCAGATGAAGTTTCCCCACAGACGACTCTCAAAAAGACAACCAGTTCCAGTGCAGCTGACACAACTGGACATGATCAGGGAGAAAACAAGTCAATGTTCAGAGTTCAGTTTCTTTTTTAACTGAAAATAATTAAGATAGCCCTTGTGAAAAAAATATTTCTAGAGCTGTCGTGGAATGTGTGTGGAATTGGGGTTATCTGTTCTTCCTCTGTACATCATATTCTGGTTTGGAAGTTCCTGTTCATTAAGCTCCCTAGCGCCTCCTCCTTGCAGCAGACTGCTCAGCTCACAGGACTGTTTCATGTGAAGGTTACAGTCCATTTTCCCATAGAGTCACAGATTCTTTCTGTGCCCTAGAGAGGTGGCCTACCCACCTCTCCAACTGCTGCCAAAGAACAAGCAGCTTGTGATGATTTCTCCAGCAGTGGAAAAAAGACAGCTGAAAAATGTGTCTGACAGATTAGAGCTGGACCAGTTGTGGCTCTTTCTGCCACCTACACAGCTTTGCCTTGGCATTCAGTACTCATTCACCTTCCACTCAAATCTGCCCTGCATGCTCATTCACTTAGGGTGCATCTACACTGTAGAAATAATGCAGTTTGACACCACTTTAACAGCCATGGCACCATCCTACAGAATCCTGGGATTTGTAGTTTTATGGGGCACCAGCACTCTTTGGAAGAGAAGGCTAAAGCCCTTGTAAAACGAAAGGTCCCAGGATTCCATAGGATGGAGCTACAGTACTTAAAGTGGTATCGAACTGCATTATTTCTATAGGGGGCCGTTAAATATTTCCTGTGAAAGTGCCACAATAGACATGATGCTATTACAGCTAGGAAATATAATTCCTGTGAGCTTTAGCTTGAAAGGACCAAATTCTGTTAAAATACTGTTGCAGCTATTCCATTTTCATTCCAAAGAACATTTTTTTTAAAAGGCAATGTAATATTGTTAACTGATTCAACATCTAAATTGCTCTCTGTGTAGAAGTCACAACTAAATTATTTCTAGACTATAGAAATATGCTAGTCTTGGATTACACACAGAGAGAAATCGATTTTTCATACTGTTACATGTTGGTCTTTCATAAACACAGAGAGCAGCAGCATTCACATTTGAACATAGATGTCTGTGGTCAACAATACCATAACACTGATGTTTCCCACCCTCTTGACACCACAGGGGGATATAAAAGGCACAGTAAGATTGGCTGTATCCCAAACCAATCACTCACTAACCAACCATATGCTGTCTAAATGCATCTAGAGCTGCATAAAACTCTGCATCTGAAATGCAAATCCGATAATAAGAATTAACTTGCTCTATTTTTTGTTCAGTTGGAAGAAAATGAAAGTGCATTATATTTCACCATTTATTTTGCTTCTGCTAGCTATAAAGGAGACCAAAGTGAAAGGAACGCAAAAGCTCATATCTGACTACTAGAAGTTTTGCTTATCCCTCATCTTATAAGCCATTGTAGGTTTTTCCCACTGCTATAGAGTCTAGGGGCTTATCTATACCAGCCAATATACCCTGGCTCCCTGTTGGAGGATCCTGGCTGTGGAGCTGGATCACTCTGTCCCCATTATTTGAAGGAAACAGGCTAGAATCCAAACAGAATGCTGACCCATCACTGCAGCCACCACTGCCATTTTCCTTACTCTGTGGGTCCAGGGGAAGCCAGTTGCACCACATGACAAGCCCTCTGCATGTGACCAGCTGTGGTCAGATGGTTTGGGACTGCTGCCTGGACCCAGAAGACTAAGGGCGACTGGCAGCAAATGGTGAGGGGTGGCCTGCTGGAACAAGCTCCCACAGACACACTGGGCCTGATCTGTTTCATCCTGGTGGAAATGGTTTAAAGCAGACATTATTCTAAATAATAAAGGGTCCTACTCTGGCTTGCCCCCATCTGAGCCTCATTTCTACTCCAGGGGTTGTAAGGACTATAGGACATTTTTTATATTTATATCAAGCAGACTGCAGCATATGAGCTTCTGGTACAAAATGAGCTCAATGCAATATGAGCTTTTGGTACAAAACAGGACAAAAACATGCAGGGTGCTCCAGTAAGGTTATAAAACAAAACTTACGTTTATTCAGAGAATACATCTTAGATAGGGGTGAAAAAAAGATAGGATAGAAGAGAGTTATCTAACTTGGATGGAAGAGTCTCTAAGGCTCATGAGTGGTTATAAAGCATATTGAAGCAGAGCTGCCTCATGTCCAATGGCTTCTAGCCTCTAGCTTCAGGCTTCTGAGATGAACAGTTGTAAAACACTAAAACTTCTTAGAGCAAGTGGGGAGTGACTTCTGCATGCAAGTAGGAAGTAAAACCTTGAAAACACAGATCAGTCACACACAGAGAGAACTGTAAACCAACGTTGATGCCCGAGGGCAGAACCGGGTAAATGCCCTGTGTCGTTTGGACTGCAGGGCTCACAGATGGAGGCAAGCTGGGGTATTTAGTCCATGTAGATAAGCCCTAGGATTCTTTGTGCCTGTAATGTTACATTTAAAATTTAGTCTCCTGAATCCCTTCTGCTTTTAAAAATACAGTAGCACCCCACATCTGCTGATTCGCCATCTGCTGATTCAATTATCCATGGATAGCAACAGTGGGGGGGCGGGGTGGACAGTGGAGGGAGGGGATGGCTCCGGGATGGCTCCAGTGGCAGTGGTGGAGACAGGGGGGAGAAGAGGACGGGAGATCTTGCAGTTGCCGGCTGGGGGTTTCCGGAGGCCTGGGAGGCAGTGGAGATGGCGGCGGTGGCGTGCAGTAGTGGCTGTGGCTGACAAGGAGGAGGCCTGGGAGACTGCAGCAGCAGCACACATAGTGGTGGTGGTAGTGGGGTGCATAGCAGTGGCTGAGGAGGATGCCTGGGAGGCCACAGTGGCAGTGCATGTGGTGGCAGTGGTGGGGCCTGCAGCAATGGCTGAGGAGGAGAAGGCCCAGGATGCCATGGCAGCGCACATGGTGGTAGTGGTGACGGTGAAGGAGGAGGAGGCCACAGCGGCATGCGGTGGTGGGGGAGGAAGAGGAGAGCTGAGAGGCCATGGCCTAGGCGGGCGGGGTTGCAGCAGCAACCTGGGCCATGAAACTCTCTCCCTCTCTCCTCCTCCAGGGTGTTCACTATTATCCACAGATTTCATTATCCACGGGGGGGGGGGGAAACCAAGCCCCCACAGATATGGGGGTGCTACTGTAATCATTTATTTTCCGGTAAATCATTTTGATTTTTAAAGCAATATCTGAAAAATTACTTATTAGCCTGTTAACTTAGACTGCATTACAGGTATATCTGAGTTAACAAAGTAGATGTGTTCCTGGGCATTACTTCTTTAACAAAACATTTGGTACCAGAGGCAGAAATATGTTATTATTAGTATTAGTATTAGTAGTATTATTTCTTACCCGTCTCTCCCTATGGACTGAGGCGGGAACAATGCGTTAACATATAAACATAATATTAGTTAAAAACACATATCAGTTAAAACTTACCAATTTAAAAAACAAGCAAGACTACAAGATTTTAAAATAATCAGTACACAGTTTAAAACTCACAATTTAAAATCACCTGACTAGGCCTGCCGGAAGAGACTGGTCTTTAACACTACTTTACATTCCGACAGTGTATTCAGCTGTTGTATCACTTCTGGCAGGCCGTTCCAGAGTCTAGGGACAGGTGAAGAAAAAGTCATCAGGGTGACAGTTGCCAACTTAGTCCTAGCTGACATGAGCAAATGTTCCCCAGAAGACCTAAGTGTTCAGGGCAGATTATACAGGAGAAGGTGACCTGGACCCATAGGTAACCTGGACCCAAACCATATAGGGCTTTAAAGGTAATAACCAACACCTTGTATCTTGCCCGGAAACTAACTGACAGCAAGTGGAGTGATATTAATATTGGTGAGATATGATCACTCCTGGATGTACCAGTGACTTAATCTGGCTGTTGTGTTTTGAATCAATTGAAGTTTCCAAACTTGGTACGAGTTAAAATATTCAGTAAATGGTGAAAACTGTCTTTCTCAGGTGTCAGAAAACCATAATGAGGAGAAACCTGGAATGATGACAATCTTTGCAGTTCAGGAGTTATGTGCAAAATTCATATGTGGCAATTTTTGGACAAAAAGCAGTATTTTCCATACAAAAAATAATTTCTTCTGTGTGGAAAATGCTTTTTCCTGTACCAATAATACTGTTTTCTGCATTTTAAAAACGTGCAAATTTTGCACAGAACAAGTCCCCAACTACAGCATTTTCTTTGCAGGAAACAAAGAATGACACATGCATACTTGTGCAGAATAAGGACTTTTTCAGGCACATAAAAAGTGCTGCAGAGGGCTCGGGAGAGGTACGCACCTGTTTCACAGCAGTGGGCCAGTTTCTCACAATGCCATCCCTCTCACATTACCCTCCCTGTTCCTTCTGTGTCGCATGGAAGGAAAAGGCACCACTTTTTATTCACGAAAAACTTCCATGAGTAAAAAGTGGTGCCTTTTCCTTCCACGCGACACGGAAGGAACATGGAGGGTAACACAAGAGGGACAGTGTCATCAGAAAATGGCTCCCTGCCACGAAACAGGCGCGTACCTCTCCCGAGCCTCCCACAGCACTTTTTAGGCATCTGAAAAAGTCCTAAGTTCTGAACTGGAAATAGTTTTTGAAAGCTGAACTTTTGCACAGTGGGAAGAACATTACTAAAATTATTAATTGCTTTCTTTAAGAATGAAATTTTACATCCCTACACTGGTGATAGCATAGTATTCTTCACCATATGAGAGACGTAACAAGCTATTTCAAGAAGTCCATATTCGCAAGTTCCTATGTACAAGGAGGAGAGAAATCAACATGAAGCGGTCATTGTCAGGCAGCAGAAAGGAAGGACAAGCACCATAATAATTACTCAGACTTCAGTGAGAGTAAGGGACTACATAGGTTTTACAATTCCCGGAATATGTACCTGTAAATGAGGCAAGCCTCTGTTCTTTAGAATGCATTGAAGAACTGACACTGGTTCCCAGGGACTAAACTTTTTTTTTTAAACCCTCATGTGTACATGTACATATCATATTGCCATGTCTACCTATGAATACAAAGCAGATGCAACCAGAAATGTCAAGAGGTTGAAAGCAAAAGGAACTAAGAGTCTAAATGACACAATCAATCTTCCACTATTTTTTTAAGGAGGAGCAGGTTACAAGTTTGTACTACTAAGTCTGAAGTGTGGGTGAGCAGCTTCTTGTTGTTAATTGCCATCAAGTCAACGTCAACTTATTCAGGGCCGGTTTAAGGGCCCTGCAGCATCTGAGGCTGCAGGGGGCCATGTCATTGGGGGAGGCTGTCGTAACCCTCCTCCTGCAAAAACATTTATTAGTCATAATCTGAATATCCTGTACTGTGAATAGGTTAGATTAGGTTACATTGACCTGAAATAAAAATATGCCCCCCCCAAAAATAAAGCATTGCAGGGCCCCCCAAAATTCCTCAAACCAGCCCTGATCTTATTGTGACCCTATGAATGACAGACCTCCAAGACATCCACTCTGTTATCAACTGCCCTGCTCTGGTCTTGCAAACTCAGAGCTATGGCTTCCTTAATTGAATAAATACCCCTGTAATGTCGTCTTCCTCTTTTCCTACTGTTAGTGCCCCCGACAAGCCCCACCCTCAAGAACCCCAAACATTGGATTATTAATAATTTGCCATATTAATATAGTCATCCATGTGGGAGTACAGTATAGTAAAACCCAGGGACTCACTGTAAAGATCCCAAAGGCAAGTACTAAGCCATGGATCGCCCAAGGAAAGGACTATTAACAAATTCCAAACTGAAGGAAACACAAGAAGTTCAAGCTAGGCCTAAGGATGTTGCCTACACACACCTTGGTGACAGACAATTGATCCCATCTGCAGTGGTTGGAGTATTTCTTTCTTTGGAGGTATCACCCTTCCCTTAGTCCTCAGACCCAGTCATCAAGGAGGCAGCTTTGTAAATTTAATCACCAGAACATTTAGGGTAGTCGCAACACATTAACATCTTTGGAAACCCATTGTTCAATCTCTGGAGCTTCCTGAAATCAATTGTTTCAACACACAGAATCCCATCACCTGAGGGCATGTTTTTGGGTATAATTACTGGCCCAAAACCCTGCCTCAGTGTACGCAGGCCTCTTTCCTGGGGACACTCTGCCCCTCTGTGTAGCCAGGCACATAGATCTATTTCCTGAAGATACTCTGCCCCTCTGTGTAGCCATTCCTGCTTCATCCATCCATGCTGCTCTGAGACTTTAGACTACAGCACAGGTGTTGTATCACCCCAGAAAAACTCCCTATCTATTCTGCTGTCAATTCCTCTTCTTCCATTCCTATGAGTGGTCTCGTATGAATGTGTTGTTGTATGAATGTGGGTGTGATTGGTGTTATTCTTTTTAAAGCCTTAATAAAAATCATTGTTAACTTTTCTCATCTTGTGTATATCAGTTCAGAGTTAGTAGGGGTAGACATAGACGTAACGGTCCCCTTTATTGTCCCCTTTTGTATTGCTAAGTCAAGTTGCTGTTAATTTCCCCCAAACATTAGAAACTCGATATTGCATGGGATTTCCACAAGCGCTTAGGGTAACGCTACCACTTTCCACCTTACCAAGCATCATTGTCTTTTCTAATGAGCCCTCCATGTGTTATTCAGCCATAGCTCCCAACATCCCTGCCCACCAGTTGTGACAGTTAGAGCTAATGCAAACTGCAGTCCAACAACAACTGGTAGAACCTTAAATTGGCCACCTTGGCCTAAAGAAATTATACATGGACACCACATATCTAACCAAGACAAGTATACTCTGTTCACAACATATATAAACCTATGTGTGTGAACCTATCCCAAGTTACATTCTGACACTAGAGTTCATTCCCACCTCCACTGATTGAAAGAAGAAAATTAGAGTTCTTCAGGCTTGAGCTTCTCACCTTTGGGATCCAAGGAAGCATCCTCAGAGCTTAACAGTTCTTTTGTGGTTGCCTCTCTGCTTAGTTGCTCACTTGTTTTATTAGGTTTTTTGTTTTACTACAACAAAAGTGTTTTTTGTTTTTTTTAAGAATGGAAAGGAAAAGAAGAAAAACATGGCAGGGACATGAAACGGAAAATTAATGCAAATCAAGCCTACACCAGGCCAGGAGGAAAGGAAGAAACAAAAGCCACAATGACAAACCTGATTAATAAAATAATGGAAAAGATTCAGAAAGCACCAGAAAGTCTGGAAATAGAGAGTGACCAATCTTTCAGTTAAGCACACAGCTTTCCCTATGGGACTTGCTCAGTCCTTTCCTAGGAACACTATACTATATATGTTCTTTACATATGCACACACCAGGTAAAATACACTTATAGCTAGCTGGCTGTGTGTTTTCTATTCTATAGCACATGGGACAAAATGTCTCCTTGACAGTTCTGAGTTCAACCAGGGCATATCAATTATATTGAAGCAAAATCTAACTATGAACCATAGCAAAAGACAGAAAAACTATGACCCACTGTTGCCCAGATGTATTCAATCTCAGGAGATTTTCACACAGGGAAATTATTCCCCGGGAAGATCGGGACAGAAATGGGGCAGTTCTGGAAGCAGCGCCACGTTTCACACACCCACTTCTCTCTCCCGATGTCCCGTCATCCTGACGCTGTGCTCGTTCTATTTCCCCCCTGCTAGGTTCCGCGATTTTTTATTAACGAGAGTTTGCTATTGATAAATAGAAATAGAACGAGCACAGCGTGAGGATGACAGAATTGAATACATCTGGGCAACAGTGTTTTACCAGCCAGGATTTCCCTCAATGAAATGGGCTTCATATTGTGATGTATTCATTTATTAATTAAAAATACTTATTAAAAGATTTCTAAGCTGCTTTTCAAGGCATGACAGCCCTCACTTGTTTCCAAGATAAAAATATAAATCTTTATTCTAATACAGACAAACATCCTTAAAAATGATTTTTAGAACTCAATCCAGACCACACCAATTAATAAAATGGAGGCTGAAATAAAAGTGACTGAAGAGGTTTAGTGGGGGAAACATTAAAGATGAAGCCACATTGATCTCCAGGGGATTTAGTTTTAAAGGAGGGGTGAGAGCATCACCAAAACAAAAACAAAAAACTGTCCCTGGTACCTATTATTCTAGCACTTTTAGTAAGAAACCATGGAATAGGACCTTGGACACTGATATGAATGAATGCACAGGCTAGGACTTATGGAACGAAGCAATCCTTCAGACAAGCTGGTCCCAAACAGTGTAGGGCAGCCATCTCCAATCTGGGACCAACTATATGTTCTGGACTGAAGCTTCCATCATCCTTTACCATTGACCACGCTAGCTGGAGGTGATGAGATTTCTGGTCCACATCATCTAGAGGGGCCCAGGTTGGGAAGGGCTAATTGAGAGTTTTAATGGCCAAAGCCAGAACTTTAAATCAGGCTCAAAAACAAATAGGCAGCCTAACCAGTGGTGAGGAATGAGGAGCACATAAGTTCATCAATAATGGGAGAGCACAAGTTGGCCATCACTGCTTCAAATGAACAGAAGATTAAGTACAAATGCCACCAGCTAACCAAAGGAAACTCAGGAAAAGTTACTTTAGATTACAACTCTCAGAATCCCCCAGACAACATTGGTTGGGGATTCTTGGAGTTTTAATCCAAAATGATACATTCTGGGCACCTGCAAAGTAGACTGTACTGTATTACCATTTACACCAATCTAAGCAGGTACCTAATGCCAACACTGTATGGATTAGGAATGCCTCTATATACTAGTATTGCTCAGGCAAACAACTGGACAATCAAGATTCCAGTAACCACAGTACCAACTACACAGCAGTTACATGCCTGTCTTCTTTGCTCCATAGTCAGGGCAATAAGCATCTCTAAAGTCTTACAAAGTGCTCAGCACACCATCAGTGCTAACATTATAAATAAAAACAGACTCATAATGACAGCCAATAATGATTCAGGCCCCAAGGTACATGAGCACATGGTCATGTTTGCTTCTTTGCATCAGTGACTTTGTAAATCATTTCAATGTTTCGAAGGTTCAAATAGAAACAGTGTGTTACTGTGCTGAGGATAAACTAGGATACTCAACTGGCCAATGCCAAGGAAGGTTCTTTGGTCTTCATATGTATACAGACAAAGAATTTTACTTCATTACTGTTACCCCACTTGTTCTTTATAACTCAGATATTTTTACACTAAGGCTGAACAGAGGTGAACATTTATTTCACTTCTAACTCCATTTGATACTATGTAAATGCTTGCCACCTGCCAGAACGATAGAGAAAACCTACCATAGATTACCAAAAGAGAAGACATCTACTTGAGGTGTCATGATCACCACAAGTGAACAAAGCTGGGAGGCAGCAGCAAGATATTGGAGGAGGAAACTGTTGCATCGCCACTGCTAAAGAAAGATTCAACTGCAGTCTAGCTGGCTTGTGTACATCAAATGGGAGAAGGCACTACAGGTATATTGTTCTTTGTCTCAGGAAGCAAAACTAAGAGGCTAGTCTTGGGATACTCTTGGATCAAACAACTCTGGGGTGAGGTCTCTGTAATTATCTATGCAGACAACAAGCTTAACTTATGATTTCTTCTTTTTTAAATTTAATTCTCCTCCATTTTTGTGTAAATGTAATTATTTCCTTTTTTAAAAAAAGAAGAATTCTGAGCTAATAGACCAGAGTGGGGAAACCTTGACTCCCACTTGAACCCCAAAACAGATCCAACAAATGGTGTTCAGTGGGCTTTCCTGAGTGAGTGTTTCTCTTTAGTAACCAAGATCCATTTTACTCCTTTTGCCCCAAACTGCTAGGTCTGAGACCAGATTATAAAAACTGAACATGGACATGAAGATGGACTTGTGGCAAGTGATAGGTTGCATCTCACAGCAGCTGGCAGTAGAGTCTCACAAAACCCAATCGGGGGGCTTTAAACTGAGTTATGTTGGGGAAGGAGTCAGTATTCTTAAGGGCAGGAGTTCATCAAGTGCTGGATATAATAGTCCAAATGTTATAGAGAGAACTTGGAAAGGAGTACAAGAACTTAACAGTGGGAGGGAAATAAACCTTAAGCAAGCAGCTAGGGGGAATGACCCGTGTTCTTAGATTTCTTTTTTATTATTATTAATTTTTATATATAGAATATAACAATATACAGTGAGGCAATGTGTATACAATAAATATGCTTTTCAATCATTGTTTTCAAAAGTTCCTTTATCTTCCCTCTTCCCCCCCCCCTCCATAGTGTTGACATTCACAGGTTTATCTTTCTACTATTCCCGATTTTCATCTTCACCAGCCCTTTGTTGTCCTCCAGACTAGGATAAGCTATGTACAAACTATATCTAAACAAATATCTTCTATTATATATATGAGAAAAGTGTTCTTAGATTTCTCTACACACTTGACTTTTTCAAACGGGGTAAAAAAAACCTGAGGTCGGGAGAAGAATGGGGCTGTTGCGCTTACAGAGCCCTGTTTCAGACAGCCGTCCTCCTCCCGACCTTCCCCTATCCTTGCTCCATGCTGCCTGCATGAAAAATGCACCACTTCTATTCATGGAGAACCCCCGTAATACAAAGCAGCACCCACAGCACGGAAAAAGGACGGGGGAAGGTCGGGAGGAAGACGGGGTTGTCTGAAACGGGGCTCCGTAAGCGCGACAGCCCCGTTCTTCTCCCAACCTCCTAGGTGGTTTTTTTTACCCCATTTGAAAAAGTCCACTGGCACAAAGCATGGGAAATAAACAAGATGAACATGAACTCTTAACACAGCTAAGCAAATATATATATTGTATATGTTGCAGTTCCCAAGTGTGCTGATTGGCTGTTTAGGAAACATACCCAACTAATCGTAGTGCTCCATTGCCTTGCCAATCAGCAGGTTGAGGGCATTTTTCAGCACCACCTCCTTGGCCTACAGCCACATCTTTGCTCGTCGAGCTGCAATAACTAAATACTCAGCCAGCTCCCCTTGCTGTCTTAATATGCAAGCATGGGAAAAATAAAGTTGCTTTCTATGCATCCCCCACCCTCTTCTTTCTTCTTTTTCCTCCTGTCCTACCTTGCAGGGTAGGTTTCCCCCCTTCTCCTGCTCTTCACCCCTTCTGCACCCAAAAACACGAGCCCTTTCCCCCCTCCTTCTGCCCCAAGGAACGTACAGATTGCAAGAAAAACTGCTAGATAGGGGTGGGAAGGAGGCAGGAGGCTGCCCTGTGGTTCCAGGACCTCTTTTTCCTCCTTGCGGGACCCCTTGGGGTCCTCTGGTCACCCCTGGTTCTGCTTCCCATGGAGAGAAAGGCTTTCCTTGCTGTACAGGACAGGCTGCTACCTGCTAAAAGAAAACCTCCAGCCAGTGGGAGGAGCCAAAGCTGGCAGAGCAAAGTGGGCTGTCATTAACCGCCAGCCTCCCCCAATAAGAATCCAGAATGCTGCCCTCAAAGGGCAGCTGGCATCGGAAAGGAAGGCTGAATCTGTGGGCGGGGCAAAGGCGAACCCAAAGACTCACAAAAAAGTTAGAGGTGACCATTCCACCCCTTGCTGGAGAGACTCCTTCACTCCCTTTTTTATTCACTTCTATTTTAACAAGCAATAGACAAGGGTCACTGGACCCCCTCTTCTCTAATTGAGGCAGAACTTTTGCATGCTACTTTCACCAAGTTTCTAGGCCAGGGGTCCGCAATGTCCTCAATGGGGGTCTGCGAAGGCTTGAAGGCTGCTTGGCCCACCTCCTCCCTGTAGTGAAGCAGCCACAAGACAGGAGCCAAGGCAAAGGCTGGCTGGCTGGCTTGGCCTGTGCATTGCCATTAAATCCGTTCCAGCCACAAACCAGACAGAAGAAGCAGGAGAAAGGTCTTCCCTCCCACTCCATTGCCTCTCAGGGAAGATTTCATGGATGGTGTAATTGTATCATTATGATTACGATTATGATTATTAGGGTTTTAAATCTAAAGCCTTGGGGGACCATGGCAACAAAAGATATTTAAAGGGGTTACTGGTAAAGAAAAGGTTAAGAGGCTTTGTAATTATATTGTTGTTGTTGTTATCAGGTATTATTGTTATTATTGTTGTTAGGGTTTTAAGTCTTGAGTTAACTCTTGGGGGTCCATGGCAACAAAAAATATTTAAAGTGGGTCCCTGGTAAAGAAAAGTTTAAGAGTCACTGGCATAATTGTATTACTGTTGTTGTTGTTGTTGTTACAGTTTTAAATCTTGAGTTAAGTCTTGGGGATCCATGGCAACAAGATATTTAAAGGGCGTCCCTCGTAAAGAAAAAGTTAAGAACTGCTGCAATAATTGTATTACAGTAGCACCCCCATATCTGCGGGGGATTGGTTCCAGGCCTCCCCCCACGCGGATAATGATAATAGTGAACACCTCCGTCACCATTGCCACCACAGAAGCAATGGGGGGGATGAAGGGAGAAGGGAGGTGAGAACTCCCCTCCCCTCCCTTCTCCCCCCCATCACCATTGCCGCCAATGGGAGCCATCCCAGTGGGGGTGAAGGGAGGGGGGTGAGGACTCTCCTTCCCTCCTTTCACCCCCCCGTCACCATCGCTGGTCAATGGAAGGCATCCTGGGGGGGGAGGGAGAAGGGAGGTGAGACCTCCCCTCCCTTTGCCCCCCATCACCACTGCAGCCACTGGAGCCATCTGGAAGCCTCCTCCTCTCCCTCCCCCATCCACCTCCCCAGTGTCACCAACCGCAGATAATTGAATCAGTGGTTGGTGATTCAGCGGGTATGGGGTTGCCACTGTATTATTATCGCCTCCCAAAAATACTACTCTACGGTGAACTCACCACGGGTCAGCGTAAGAGGGGCGCTCCAAAAAAGCGATACAAAGACTCCCTGAAACAACATCTCAGGCTTGGCCAAATTGATCACCAACAGTGGTCCGCCCTGGCCTCACATCGGGAGGCATGGAGACGCACTATCCACAATGCTGCAGCCTTATTTGAGAACTCACGACGAACAAGTCTTGAAGAGAAACGACAACGCAGAAAGAATCACAACCCAAAAACATCACCCAAGGAGACCTTCTGCTGTGCTTTTTGCAACCGGACCTGCTTATCTCGGATTGGCCTTTTTAGTCATCAGCGCGCTTGCAGAAAGCGCGGGATGAGTCCTTCCTGAATCTTCGTTTGCGAAGAAAAGCCAGAGAGAGATTAGTATTAGTATTAGTTTAGGTGTGCCTAGCATAACATAATAACATTATGTGCCCTGCTGGGGTTTCAAGCGGTGGTTGCAGTGTGGGGCTTGGAGTGGCAGTGTTGCTTTCACACAGTTCAGCCACATGGCATTATTTTAGGGGGAAAATATTGCATTTGTTTACATGTGGATGGTGACAGGCTGAGGGAGTGAGAGGAGGGAGGGGCCCTTGTGTGGCTGGGGTTTAGACGCAGATTGAGTGGCAGGAGTGGATTATGAGGTGAGGAGGGGATTTGCACGTGGATGGTGACTGACTGAGGGAGTGAGGGGATTGGTTTGGGTATCTTTCCTAAGCCACCAATTAGCACACTAGGAAAGGAAACATACCCAAGCCTTATATATAGAGAGAGATGGTTTATTTTGTAAGAATTGAGTCAGTGAAGATGAACCTCCCAACTAATTAATTGGATTTTTGGAATAGTAGACATTATTTACTCTGTTAAAGAACCAGACCAACTTTTGATATGGGTTTTGATATCGCTCGGGCACTCAGGGGGTCAATCATCGCCCCGCTGCCTCTGCTGCCGCTGCGATGGGACCAAGGCAGTCAAGTGGCAGCAGCAGCAAGGGCAGGGTAACAGAATGACTCAGCCTTAATGCACCATGCATATGTTACATCGGGTACAGCTTGTATAATATATTTATCTGGCTTTTCTTCGCAAAGATTCAGGAAGGACTCGTTCCGTGCTTTCTGCAAGCTCGCTGATGACTAAAAAGGCCAATCCGAGATAAAGAAGTCCGGTTGCAGAAAGCACAGCAGAAGGTCTCCTTGGGTGATGATTCTGGGTTGTGATTCTTTCTGCATTGTCATTTCTCTTCAAGGCTTGTTCAGTGTGAGTTCTCAAATAAGGCAGCAGCATTGTGGATAGTGTGTCTCCAAGCCTCCTGATGTGAGGCCAGGGCGGACCATTGTTGGTGATCAATTTGGCCAAGCCTGAGATGTTGTTTCAGGGAGTCCTTGCATCGCTTTTTTGGAGCGCCCCTCTTACGCTGACCCGTGGTGAGTTCACCGTAGAGTACTATTTTTGGGAGGTGATGGTCCTCCATCCTAGCAACGTGCCCTGCCCAGCGCAGCTGTGTTCTCAATATCATGGCCTCAATGCTGGTGATCCCTGCTTGCTCAAAGACAGCAACATTCATCACATAGTCAGTCCAGTGAAACCTGGTGGAATGTGTCTCATGATTGGAATGTTTTAATAGAGGGGTATAACCTATTTCAGAGAAATACACCAAACAGGAAAGGAGTAGTAGTAGCATAATATGTCAAAGATGTTTACACCTGTGAAGAGATCCATAACTTAAATCCTGGAAGCCAGGTTGAGAGCATCTGGGTAAAAATTAAAGGGGAAAGAAACAACAGTGCTATCATTGTGGGGGTCTACTACAGACCAACAAGTCAAAATTAGAACTTGGATTATGTCTTCCTAGAATAGATGACTACACATTCAGAAAGGAGAGATGTAGTAATAATGGGAGATTTAAATGAAGCTGATATTTGCTGGAAGTCAAACTCTGCAAGAATATAAGGACAAGCAAATTCTTCATGTGCCTTGCAGCCAACTTCATTGTCCAGAAGGTGGAAGAGGCAACAAGGGGATCAGCTAATTTAGATCTGATCCTAATCAACAGTCTCTCTCTCTCTCTCTCTCTCTCTCTCTGGCTTTTTCTTTGCAAACAAAGATTCAGGAAGGACTCATCCTGCGCTTTCTGCAAGCGCGTTGATGACTAAAAAGGCCAATCCGAGATAAACAAGTCCGGTTGCAAAAAGCACAGCAGAAGGTCTCCTTGAGTGATGTTTCCGGGTTGTGATTCTTTCTGCGTTGTCATTTCTCTTCAAGACTTGTTCGGCGTGAGTTCTCAAATAAGGCTACAGCATTGTGGATAGTGCGTCTCCATGTCTCCCGATGTGAGGCCAGGGCGGACCATTGTTGGTGATCAATTTGGCCGACCCTGAGATGTTGTTTCAGGGAGTCCTTGTATTGCTTTTTTGACAGTGATGACCTGGTTAATGGGGTGGAAGTGGAGGAATCCTTAGGTGGGAGTGTTGTCATCAGGATCTGGTTTCAAACGTCCTTGTCATTGTCGTGGGCTGCTCCTGAGCTGCAGCATTTAGTAAACCATCGCTTTTCATTGATGGGACTGAACCATTGTCCTCATGAGCTGCTCTTGGACTTTTTGCACACACCTGATAATCTCCATAGTATGGGTGACACCTGTCTTGACAATAGTACATGTGAAAGAGATCTAGGAGTCTTAGTAGACCACAAGCTGGACATGAGTGAACAGTGTGATGCAGCAGCTAAAAAAGTCAATGTTATTCTTGGCTGTGTCAATAGGATTATAGTGTCTAGATTGATGGAAGTAGTAGTACCACTTTATTCTGCTTATGTCAGACCTCACCGAGAATACTGCGTCAAGTTTGGGAACTACAATTCAACAACGATATTTACAATCTGGAACGTGTCCAGGGGAGGGTGACCAAAATGGTAAAAGGTCTGGAAATCATGCCATATGAGGAGTGACTTCAGGAACTGGGTATGTTTAGCCTGGAGAAGAGAAGGTTAAGAGGGCACATGATAGCCATGTTTAAATATTTGAAAAGGTGTCATATTGAAGATGGAGCAAGCTTGTTTTATGCTGCTCCAGAGACAAGGTCATGGAGGAGTGGATTCAAACAACAGAAAAAGAGATTAGAAATCATCCTGAGGGTAAGAGCTGTTTGACAGTGGAATACACCGAATGGCCACCTGTTGGGAGTGCTTTTGTGGTCTCTTTCAAATCTATGATTCTATTATTCTATGGCTTCATCTGATCACTTCAGCCAGTGTGCAGCACAGCTTGAGCAGAGCTCGGAAAAGTTACCTTTTGGAGCACAATTTTTCAGCCAGTTTCAGAAACATTTTTTTTCATCACTTGAATAGCATGTGTTCCAACCTGAATTATTTCAGGGATAGCAAGACTGGGGGAAATGTCTCCCTAATACAATATTATTTTTCAGACCAGAAATGAGGATCGGAATTAGCAGTTGGTCACTTGTATTATTAAGGTTTTCCATATCTTTCCTCACCTTGTAACTATAGCATCCACAACCTTTTTAAAAAGTTTATGACTGTTTTTCATGTACGTTTTTTACACTACATCATTATTGGCTGAAAATTTCCCAAAAATCACAATGAGAGATCACTTCTGGTTCCAACTTCTGAGTTTCTCTGTGCCATTGGAGGGGTGGGATTGGGGGCTTAATAAATATATGTATTTGTTTGGAGGCCTCCACAAGTGGTTATTGCTAGTTTTTTTAATCTGAAAAAAATGGAGCTGTGAAAGTTTTGGGGGAATACAAGAAGATGGTTGGGGACCATACCCATAAGCGATAGCCTTTTGAAATCAAGGATGTGCAAAATGTGTCTATGTACCCAGACACTCCTATGTGGCACCTTCTGAAGGCTAGCAAACAAATTGCAACTTAATTTGATTATGGAGCAAGGAGAAGTCTTAGAATGAAATCTGTGCATTCCAAAAAAGTTACTATACAGAAAAGCTTGGGATAGGTTGCAGGTCAGTATCCATGAAGAAGGGAAGAAAGATAAAAATCATTCCACAAAACACATCTGCAGCAAAGCCAATGTGCAAAGAACTTTAAAGCACTCTCTAGTTAATTACACTTCCCTCCTGCTGCCTATGGAGATTCCAAAAAACTACTTACAAATACTGAAATTGAAAAAATCTGCCTTTTTGTGGCAAAGTTTTTAAAAAGACCATTAAAATTAACGAAATTATACACTGGTCTAAAACAAAGGCAGCCCAGAGATGCCAAATTTAAAATTATATCAAATGCTTTTTAATGTGACCCAGATAAATACTTTACAATTACAAGATGGAACACTGCTGCCCTGGGGGAAATGGAGAACAATATATTTCAGAGGCCAGATACCCAGGGGATTAAGGATTTACACTCCACTAATCTTACACTAATCCACGTACAGCAAACATGGAATGAAAAACACCGCAAAAGCAAATTACATCCTAAACATGCAGATGGCTTGCCCCTCAGGAGACTGAGCTGGGTGGCTAAAAGATGTTCAGATAAATAAATGCAGAAGGAATAATAAGGACACAAGGCTTCCTGGAAAAGAAGACTCTCTAAAATAATGCCCCCTCCCTCTAACACACACATGCACAGAGAGAGGGAGTGAAACAGAGCACAGATCAGCAGAAAAGTAGAACTCATTCCTGATCCAGTCACAATGTTTAATCTGACTTTCTTAATACATTTGAGCATCCAGCGCTTTTTGCTCTATAGAAGCAGTCTACAATCAGAGCCACTCCTATCATTTGGCCAAGAGTGAGGAATTAGACAGCCCTCCAGATATTCTTGAATTGAAAATTCCATCAGCCGTAGCTAGCATACCCAATGGTGAAGGATGCTGGGAGCTGCTTTCAGCAACCTCTGGAGGGCTGCACAAGTCCCACCCCTAAATTAGGCAGAGCTTGGCACTGTATCATGAAAAGGTATTAAATTTGTTAGTTATTAATTACATTTTACTGCCAGGGAGGGGCTGAGATGCTTGTTGAATTTTCTGCCTCAGGCACCAAAATAATTGGTCTTAGGTATTGCAAACAATAACAATGACCTGGGTGGGGTGCACTTGTGGCTTTGCCTCAGGTGACAAAATTTCTTGGGGCAACTCTGTCCACAATTGAGAACTTTGCGGCTACACAGCCTACGAAACTTGGTTATAGAAGTAAAGGACTAGCAAACACTATACCATTATTAACAACAGGACAGCCATGCTCCAGGCAAATACGCATATTGCATCTATTGACATTGTCTTCTAAGGTACCTCTAGAGGAGGCTTTTATTATTATTATTGTTTGCTTATTATTTACTTACTTATTTCATTCTCTCAGTGTGGGACCCAAGGCAGCACACAAAAAGAATCACCTAGAACCTAACAATCAGATTTTAAAGACAGTTAAATTATCACATTTAAACAGTACAAAATCATTAAAAGGTGTACAAAAGTTAAAAATAGCCTAGACCTAAGCCATATTATTCAATCAGGCTGCCTCAAACAAGGGATTTTATGGGGAAGTGTCTAAATATGTCTGTCTTTCATTTCTTTCCCCTACTATTACTGCTGCTGCTGCTTAGATTCTTGCCCCCCCTCCCCACAACTGTTCCCTAAGTCAAACAACTTGACCTCTTGGTGGCTTTCAATACCATCAATCATGGTATAATTTTGGGCTGCCTTGCTGGGATGGAACTTAAAGGCACTGCTTTACAGTGGTTCTGTTCTTTCTTGTAAGGGTAAACCCAAAAGGTGGTGTTGGGGTTCCTTGTTCAACCCCTTGGCCATTGCCCTTTGGTGTCCCTCAGGGTTTGGTTCTGTCCCTCATGCTATTTAACATATACATGAAATTGCTGAGATAAGTCATACAGAGTTTGGGGGTCTAGTGCCACCAATATACAGATGACACCCAATTCTATTCCTACCTCAGTCCAAGGAAGCTGTCTTGGTCCTAAACTGGTGCCTGTCAGTAATGGACTGAGGGCAAACAAATTAAAACTTAATCCAGACAACACAGAGGCACTCTGTTAAGATGATGGGATATACAATCACTGGAAATTTATATTGTAAAGAGCTGGCATGGTATAATATGCTACAGCCTGCAGGGGCCAGCAATGAGCAGGCTCAATGTAGCTGGTGAGCATATCTAGATTATGTATGGGAGACAGGCATGAGAAGGACATGTGAAAAATAAGTCTTATCTGTATGGGAAAATGTGCCTGAGAACCACTAACTAAATAACTAAATAACATGACTGCACTGTATCTGTACTGTATAATTAGATCACCCCATTCAGTGTCTCTGCACTTGACTTGGATTTAGTTCTCAGACTGTGTGCATTCAGTCTGGGATGTATGGTGCAAGACTGCTCTATGTATTGTGCTGTGATATGTAGTCTGTATGCTAGGAGTCTCAGACTCATTGTAAATATTACTACAATATGCTTTAGTAAAGAGAAATAGTTTAGACACATGTCTGTGTCTGTGTGCTCATTTCTTCACCTGATGGTTGCAATTCTGCTACAACAACTTTTGCTGACTGGTCCTCTTGATATGTTCGGAGGTACCAGTGTGTTACCATGACACACTCCTGGTCAGTCCAAAAGCAGATAAGAGAATAGGGATTTAGCCTGTGCTGAATGGGATCATAATCTCCCAAAGATGTAGTTCTGCAGATTATATGTGCTCCTGGAGCCAACCCTAAGCCTGGAAGTTCAGGTTTTGGCAGTGGCCAGGAGTGCATTTGCACACTTAAGGCTTTTGTGCTAGCTGTGCCTGTTCCATGAGACATCAGACCTGGTCAAGGTGATATATGCCTTGGTTACATTCCATTTGGATTACTGTAGCATGCTTTACATGGGGCTACCTTTGAAGAATCCTTCAAAACTTCAGTTGGTCGAAAGAGCTGCTGCCAGATTGTTAACTGGAGATGGCGACAGGGAGCGCACAATTCCCTTGTTAGAATAGTTCCACTGGCTGCTGGTCTGTTTCTCGGCACAATTTGAAGTGCTGGTCATGACCCATACAGCTCCGGTCCAGGTTATGTGAAGACAATATTCTCCCTTATGAACCTGCCCACGTTTTCAGATCTGCTGGGAAAACACTTCTCTCTGTCCCACCACTCCCACAGGTACATCTTGTCGGAACACAAAGAGAGCCTTCTCTGTGGCTGCTCCCAGGCTCTGGAACTTGCTTCTGATGGACGCACAATGAGAATAACACATAACTTGCAATGTAAGTCCATCTATTGTTTCTGAATCTTTTGTAAACACATTGGTCAACAGCTTCCCAGAGAGGTTAGACTGGCATCCTCCTTGCTGAAGGCAAGTGAAAACATTCTTGTTCTGACAGACCTTTGAGAATTCAGTTTTTAGAGCGAAATGGGCCTTGTATAATGTGCTGGATTTTGTTGTTATTCATGTTTTATGTGTTTTAAACGTTTTTAATCGTTGGATAGTTTAATTACATTTTAACATTTATACGAAGTGACTTTTTATCTATGGACCAGCTGGGCTGACACCACATTGGCCCTGCTGGCTCTTCCCCTGTTTTTGGAGCTACCACCACCTCACCAACTAAGCAGCTCCCTGCAAGAGCCTGGCTGGCCCAGACATGTAATCAATAAGGAGGGGGGTGCTCTAACTTCTCCTTGCTGATTACATGGGCACCAGATTTTGACCTCAGCAGAAGCAACACTGCCGGCCAGGCTCTCACAGGGAGCTGCTTGGCTTGGTGAGACAGCCAGCTCCAACAGAGATCCAAACCCTTTGCTGCACTTCTCAGTGCAGGCTAAGGGAGATGGAACTGTGTTTGTGTATAGACAATTGGATTGGGACGAAACAAACCTGATCTAGCTGTCCAGTCAGCAAAAGAACTCAAGGTCACTCCAGAGTTTCTGGGAAGCCCCAGAGTTTTCCCCGACATTGCTTAGATTGGAGCAGAATCAAGTTAAGGACCAAAAAAAAAAAAAAAAAAAAAAAGCAGTTCCTCCCCAGAAGCAGCTGTATGTCATCTGGACTGCCAGCACTGGATTTTTATTTATTTTATTTATTTTTTTTGCCAGTGTAGACAAGGCCTTAGGCAGGGTCTAGGCAGTTTTTCCTGATCCTTCAAATTGATGGCATCAAGGCTGAACCTGGGTCTTTCTGGATTCAAAGCATGTGGTTTCAAAGACTCCTCAAAACCATTACATACAAAGTTCTCTATTTGCCTCAAGACACACATTTCCTTGTTTTCAGGTGTTTTTCAAGCACTTAGAAGTCAGCATGGTCTTATAGCAGTGCTTATAGGAACAGGCTCCACAGAAGACAGAACCACAGCTACTGTCCATCCATAAGAAGAAAGGATCAGTAAGCAATCTATGAGATGATAAATAAATCTCTTAGGACTTCTACTGTTCAAAACATGATAGCTGAAATCTGAAGACAGCAATCACAGATAAACATCTGAGGGCATCTACATGGTGACAGAATTATAAATATTCACTGTGTTCACTGCATTTCTATTCTACCCTTTCTTCCACAGAATTGAAGGCCACATACAAAGGGTTACCAGAAATTCTTCCATGTAAGCAAACCTACCCCTTATGACTTTGGGCCATGTTCTGGTACGTTATATCGGGATGAAGCAGGTATGTACATTTTGTTCCACCAAAAGCCTATGAAACAAGTAGATATTTGAACTGATAGCAAAATCCACATGCTCTAGGAGCACTCGGAATCTAGAAGTAAAACATGTATGATGCTATCCTATTCACATTTACTTGGGAACATCACCAAAAGCAGTGACACTTCACTTCTGAGCAGACATGATGGCATTAACTACTCCTCTTTTCTGAAAAGTCTCCATCCTTTCATAAATACCAAAAGGCACTGGAGTAAAACTGGAACTAGTCTTGAACTAATCTTCCATTCATTTCCAAAACATTCCAAAGTACATGGTAAAGGCAAAATACAAAGCTGCAGTCTAGCAATGCTAGGACAATGGGGAGATTATGACACCAAAAGAACATCGACTGCTATATCCAGCAAATGAAAATCTGTGCATGAACAGAATTGCATGCAGAAAACATCAAGCTATTTTAAGACTGATTGTAGATTTACTTGTATTTGCTATTCTGTTTGTAAATTATTGTCATAAATTTCAACTGAATTTTTTACTTCTGAAAATTTTACTTTTGTCTTAACTAGTAGAGAAACTAAGTCCAACCACCACTTCTTTAAGGAGCTGATTTATCAAGTGCATCTCTTGTAAAGATTATGTGAAGAGGAGGTGAGCTCTTCCAAAATGTGCAATGTGGGGGAAAAATGTGTCATTTGTGCTGCACAGTACTCTAGCTTTCCATAATCTGAATGAAGAAGAATTTCTGACTCACACATCAACAGCCAGCTGCTTTTAAGAGCTACTAAAGTATCATAGGCTATATTTCAGGGTAAGGGACTGGCCAGACCACCTCTGAGTATTCCTTGCCTAAGAAAACCCTATGAAATTCATGGGGTTGCCATGAATTGACACACAAAGTAATAAGCTAGAAGAGGGGAGAACATTGCTCCTCCCCATGAAATTTTCCTTAGGTACCCAAATTTCTAGCATTATAGTAACTTAAAACTTCAGTTGAACTTTTAAGAAACATGGTTTAGGCATTAAGAAAAAAGCAGGAGACAAAGTTACCAAGTATTGTGAAGACACCAAATATAAGAGTTCTAGGTGGACATGGTTTTCAGTTTCTCTCTGCGATGCAAGAAATGTGGGTTAGAAGGGAAATTTAACTGGGTGGCAGAATTCTTATTGGGGTAGCAATGTCTTAAACCCCCCCCCCCCAAAAGCTATACCTTGAGTAATAGCTCTGTTACTTTAGATGCTGGGCACCCAAGGGAAGGACTGGAACTGATGACTATGTATAGTCTGAAAAGATGTGCTCTTTGATCAATAGGTAGCAGCTTTTCAGTCAACTCATAGTCATTTTTTTGAAACAGAGCAGCTCAAAGAACATCAAATCAATGATTCAATATTACTCAAAAGGCATGAGTTCTTGAATAAACAGTTGAACCTTGCCTTACAAGGTGGGAGCTAAGAAGGTAACAACTTTGTGAAGACTAGCAACACAATCTCAAAGAGAGAAGGACAAAGGATCACCTTCATTTGAATGTATCAGAATAAAGGGAAGCACCTTTTGCTTCCAAGCAAAATGTAAAGGAGAAATTTTTAAAAAGAGAAATTTGAAAGAAGAAAATGTTGGGTTAACTAGTAAGATTTTTTTTTCTAAGTACAGTTGGCCCTCTGTATCCATGGATTTGGCATTCACCGATTCCACGGTTTGAAATTATTATTATTTTTAAATACATTCCAAGAAGCAAACCCTGATGTTGCCATTTTATATAAGGAATCATTTTATTATGCCATTGTATATAATTGGACTTGAGCATTCATGGATTTTGGTATCCATGGGGGGTTTTGGAACCAAACCCCAGCAGATACCAAGGGCCCACTATAGAAGACCCTTTTTAAAATTCCCAAGAGTTTGCTGTGGGGAGAAGTACCCATTGTAAAGTTCTACAAATAGTCCAAGGCATCTGTCAGAGATAATTTAAGTATAATTCACCTTACTTTCCTGATGGGAGTATGGATAAGATGATCTCCCAGGTTCCCTCTGTAACTCCATAAAATGTTTCTAATACAAAATCTCTAGATGCATTGCTAAGTATTAATACAGTTATTGTTAATATGAGAGTACAATAAGGAGAGAAATGTCAGTTACCTTAGAAACTCACAGAGGAATAATTTTTTTCTGATTCATATCAGCTGCAGAACTTATGTTTTAAAATTGCACACAGACCTGCAGCTTCAGCTGCATAAGCAGAAGCAGATGTTAGAAGGGAGAAGCCAGGGCAAAGTCTATCCCTGTGGGTACACATCTCAACATAAAAGGACAGCTAACTTAATGGGAATATTTCCTTGCTACCTAAACCACCATCCAAGCTTAGAATGTGTATCTTACTGCCACTGCTACATGCACCAGACTCTCATTAACCACACAAACAGCCGTGCTGCTTTCTCTTTCAAGCTGTCAAAGCTGTTGCTTCATTTTGCTTTCCAGTCAACGAAAATGGAGCAGATAATGCAGTTGGGGAAATGCAGCAAAGAATAGGGAAAGAAGTAGTACTGTACAGAAATGCCTGGCTACTCTAAATGAATTCAAGCCTCCAGAGGCAGAAGATCTACATCAAAGAGTATTAAAAGAACTGGTAGAAGTAATCTCACAACCAACTGGCAATAATCTTTGAAAATTCCTGGAGAACAGGAGAAATCCCAGCAGACTAGAGGATGGCAAATGTCCCCAGCTTCAAAAAGTGCAGGGGGGTGGTGGGGAGAGAGGATCCAAACAATTATTGCCCAATCAGCCTAACATCCATACCAGGAAATATTCTAGAGCAGATTATTAGTCAGTCTAAAGGGATGCTGTGATCTCTAAAAGTCAATATGGGTTTCTCAAAAACAAGTCATGCCAAACTAATCTTATCTTTTTCTCAATAGAGTAAAAAGCTTGGTAGATGAAGGGAATGCTGTGGATGAAGCATATCTAGATTTCAGTAAGGCCTTTGACAAAGGAGATTTTCACACAGGGCCAAAATGCCCCGTTACTGCCCTGCCACCTCCTCTCCCGTTCCTGCCACGGAATAATGTAAATCTTTCAAATACTTATCTTAATTCCACGGCAGGAATGGGCTCCCTCTCCCCTCACTGGCCAGCCGTAAATGCAGCCATCGTAAGGCTGCTTTTACGACTGGCCGTCTGAAATTCCGGCCATTATCGCGTGATAACGGCTGGGTGGTAAATTTAAAAAATAAAACTCCTCCAAACATAAAATCAGTTCACCAAGCACAAAAATACACTTTAAATCACACAATCAAAACAGGGAGGGTAAAATAAAGGGTGCCACTTGCCTGGATGTCCAGATCGTACCAGGAAGTGCTCAGAACAGACCTCCCCTCTGCGGCTATCATTTCAGAACAGGAACAGGGCTCCTGTTTGCACACCCATGATTGCGTGATAGCGACAGAACGGGAGGTCTATCCACAATGAAAAATCGTGATTACATTGTTCCGGAACAATCACGGGAGCAGGATGGATGCAGGACAGAATGGGGTCAACGTCATCCGAAAGGGAAAACCTTTCCCGACCCTGTTCTATTCCTGCCACGGGAGATATAACCCATGTGAAAATCTCCAAAGTCCCCCATGATATTCTTTCAGATAAGCTAGCATTAGGTGGATTTGTAATTGGTTGACCGACCAAATCCAAAGGGCACTCACCAATGGCTTCTCTTCATCCTGGAGAGAAGTGACTAGTGGGGTGCCACAGGGTTCTGTCCTGGGCCCAGTGCTATCCAACATCTTTATCAATTACTTGGATGATGGAATAGAGGGCATGCTTATCAAATTTGCAGATGACACCAAATTAGGAGGGGTAGCAAATACCCTAGAGGATAGCATCAGAATTCAAAATGGCCTTAACAGATTGCAGAGCTGGGTTAAAATAAACACAATGAATTTCAAAAGGGAAAAATGTAAGGTACTACTTTTAGGCAGAAAAAAAAAATGAAATGCACAGATATAGGACATGTGACGCCTGTCTTGAAAACAGTACACGTGAAAGGAATCTAGGAGTCTTAGTTGACCACGAGTCAACAGTGTGATGCAGCAGCTAAAAAAGTCAATGCAATTACAGGCTGCATCAATAGGATTATAGTGTCTAATTCAATGGATGTAATAGTACCACTATATTCTGCTTTGGTCAGATCTCACCAGGACTACTGTTTCCAGTTCTGGGCATGACAATTCAAAGATATTGACAAGCTGGAACGTGTCCAGAAGAGGACAACCAAAATGGTTAAAGGTCTGGAAGTCATGTCCTGTGAGAAGAGGCTTAGGGACCTGGGTATCTTTAGCCTGGAGAAGAGAAGATTAAGAGGTGACATGATAGCCATGTTTAAATACTTAAAGGATGTCATATTGAAGAGGGAGCAAACTTGATTTCTGCTGCTCCAGAGACTAGGTTACAGAGCAATGGACTCAAACAACAGGAAAAGATATTCCACCTAAGCATTAGGAGGAACTTCCTGGTGGTAAGACCTGTTTTGACAATGGAATACAGTGTCTTGGAATGAGGTGGAGTTTCCTTCTTTGAAGGTTTTTAAACAGAGGCTGGATGGTCATCTGTTGGGAGCGCTTTGATTCTTGCAAGGCAGGGGATTGGACTGGATGGCCCTTGTGGTCTCTTCCAACTCTATGATTCTATGGATGTGGGTATTAACTGGGTAAGGACAAGAAATTATTTTCTTTCTTTCTTCCTTCCTTTTTTTTACATGTTCCAATGCTAAATAATTGTATTTGAAACATGTTGAGGAGGCTACTTCCTAGGCTGGCTGAAATTAAGTTGGAAATAGGCTTCTGAGATTCCAGCTAGCATCTTTCTGAAACACCAAGATGATCTTTGCTCCGCAATCAATAGACAGAAGTGTTAATAGCTGCAGCTCTACCAAGCACAGAGATGCAATGATAAGAAAAAACACACTTATAGCATACTGGGATGCATAATGTCAAAATTATGTGTCCTTATGTAGGAAAAGAGTAGTTGCAAATTTTCTCCTCCCTAACAAACACCTAACACATAAAAAAAATCTTTTTACATAATTGTCCTTCTCCCTTGTTTTGCTACTGTTGCTGCTGATTAAAAATTTTGGATTTTTCGCTCTTGCAGAGGAAGGAAAATCTTGAGGCTATTGACATTTGTGACAAGGTGTCTTGACATGTTGAAACACGTTCCTCATTTCTCTTTACATCCCTGTTCTTTTATGGTGTTACTACTCTGAAAGCTACATCACAGATGTGCTACAGGTGTAAGTTTTCTTATTGCACAGAAGTTGCATTTTACACAAAATTCTGTGCACAAAACCTTGTATTTTGTGAAAAACATCATTTTTGAGCAAAAACTTACTAATATTTTTGCCCCCAAAGTCCAAAATGCAAAAAAAATTGAAAAAGTGCACAAAATTTTTCATAATCTTGTCCAATAAGGAAAAACCTTTTGAACCTTCTTCCCATATATGTGCTTATAAAATATGTAAACATTTAAATCATTTAAATCCCTACATAAGAAAAGAATGATTGCCAACCTTGTTGTCCAGGGATTCTTGTTTAGAGTGGTATTTGTGGTCAATGTGATCTTGATCAACAGGTATCAGTTGTAGCTCTTTTCTTATGATAATTAGCAGGCAGAGGTCCATCTTTCCTCCACTAGTGAGGCATCTCATATTACCTCATAATGGGTCACATATACTGAGGTAATACATTTGATGCTACCATGTTGAGCCATAAGATTTGCATCTTACTCACAACCTTGCCTTTTTGGAGCATTCACGTGAGTTTTTGGTTTGGGCATCAAAATATCTTCCAAACCTTCCTTATCTATTGATCTGTCTGCCTGCCTGCCTGCCTGTCTTACACCCCACCTTTCGTCCAGCAAGGGACTCAAAATGCTTGACACTGCTGGCTCATGTTCAATTTATGATCAAGAATAATCCCAAGGTCATTTTTGTATGTGGTACTGCTGAGCCATGTATCCTCCATCCTGTACCTGTGCATTTGGTTTTTGTGAGATAATTGTACAATTTTGCATTTGCCTCTATTAAATTGCTTTTTTTAAAAAAAATTGCCTAATTTTCTAGTTTATCTAGGTCTTTTTGAATTATGTTCCTATCTTCCAATGTGATAGCCCCGCCCCCAGCTTTGTGCACCTTGCAAACTTGATAAGGATTTCTTCCACCCCATCATTGATAAAAATGTTGAAGAGTAATGACCCTAGGACAGAACCCTACGGCACTCCACTGGAGACCTCCTTCCAGTTTGAAGCACAGCCATGGATGATGGCTCTTTGAACATGGTTTTCCAACCAGTTATGGATCCATCTGACAGTGTTCCCATCTATTCCACATTTAATCAGTTTGCTAATCAAACTTTATGGGGGACATTATCAAATACTTTGCTGAAATCCAGATAAATGACATCCACAGCATTCCCACCATCTATTGAACTAGTGACCTGACTGAAAAAAGTATAATATTAGTTTGGCAAGATTTGTTATTTGTTATTGGCAAACCAATGTTGACTCTTACTGATCACTGCCTTGTCATCAAGATACCTGTAGACAGATTACTGTATTATCTATTCTAATATTTTTCCTAGTATTGACTTTGGGCTGACTGGTCTGTAGTTTTCTGGATATATATATTTTTTTTTTTTGCCTTTTTTGGAGAGAGGGACAATGTTTGCTTGCCTCCAGTCCTCTGGCACCTCATCTGTTCTCCAAGAGTTTTCAAAAATGATGGCACATGGTTGTGCAAGTATGCCAGCAAGTTCCTTCAGTACTTTGGGATACAGTTTGTCTGTCTCTACAGATCTGAGCTTGTTTAGGTTAGCTAGGTGAATCCTGACTAACTCCCTATCAATCTTGATTTGCAATCCAGATCCCTTGCCAAGGTCTCTGCTGCTGCATGGAAGTACACAGTTCTATTTTCGGGGGGAAATTGAAGCAAAATAGATTTTGAGTAGTTCAGACCTTTCACTGTGATCTGTTATAATTTTGCTATCCTTATTGAACAGTGTCTCCTTGGTCATTCTCTTGCCAGTAGACCAGTAGTCAATTATGCTCTTTCAACAGGGGGTGGGGAGTCTTATGCTCCAGCAGCCTGGTTACCATATAGGATGAACACAGATAAAACAAATGGACTGAGAAAATTGTAGTACAGTATGACCCCCGTATTCACGGGGGATACGTTCCCAGACTTACCATGGATATCAGAAAATGTGGATAATAGTGAACTCTATTAAAATGGATGACTTCTGGCCCAAGCACACCATAGAGTCAAGCTGGAGGACCTAGAAGAAGCCTGGAGAGACCATTTTTTTTTTTAATGCAGGTAAGTGTATCTGTGACTTCAGGTCCCATGGATATAGGGGTTGTACTGTAATACTAATTATCCGTCTAAATTATCCTATTAAATTATTCTATTTAGTAGGATATTTGAGTAGGAAGAGAACTAGACAGCATGTCAGGAACCATGAGGCCTGGAGATGTCACATGAGAAAGGCTTTTGGTCTAGGTACCATCCATCCTGATCAGCTGCCATTTTCAACTACGTATGTGTATGCATTTCTGGATGAATATAGATGACTAACTAAGCAGGTTGTATGAGGAAGCTTGGCTTTTTAAAAAAAGTGTACAAAGTATGGCAAATTGCAGCAATGCAGGCAACTGTAGCTACCCTTATAGTATTCATTGGTTGATGTTGTTCCATCCTTAGTTACCTGCTCGTTCTTCTGCAATCCAGGAAGATATATCTCTCCATTCACTGCTGCATATTTTGTCATAACTTTGAGGGAACTAGTTCAGGATGAAGATGGTTAAGATGTCCTCATAATCTTAAAAAAAATATTAATACTGATAATGCTGATATTTCAAAGAAGCAAATGAAACATATCTACCTTTCTTTGGAGATGTCCTCCAAAGAAGGATGTACTGTATACATAATCATCCCACCCCATCGCATAACACAAAGCGAACCATAACTTCAAATATATGACTACAGTTTTCATTAAAAACAAAAACTCCCTCAAATATACAGTAGTAATCTGCCCATAATGGAGTTGAATACAGAATCTCTTATTATTATGGGCAGGAGCCACACCTCACCCTTCTTTCTCCCTGTAGATTCACCCCACCCCACCCACTCCCTTCTGTCCAGAGTATTCCAACAATAAACTGCCAGATTTCTTACTCTGCAAATAAAGTTAATAGTAATATTTAAATGATTCAAAACAAACCATAGTTAGAATAGTAATCTTAACTCTTACATTAACAATCTAAAAAAACACAAGTAAAGGGCAAAAAAGACAAAATATTGCATAGGTACACATACCTTGAACATGTATAAAGTTTTAAACATTCCACCTCAGAAAATTGAAAGTTTTGTGGCAAAAAGCAGAATTTACATAATACTCAATTTTTTAAAAAAAAATCTACAACAGAGCATTAGGGCCTAAGGATAGCTGTGTTTGTGCCTTCTGCTAAGCAGCCAGGAATCACCAAGGTACTGTAAGAGTAGATGGGAAATCAAGCTAGTTAAGTCACTTAGGAGTACAGTGCTCAAGCATTAATACCAAATGTCTTGCAGGAGAGAAAAGAAATACTCAGAACCAATGATATTTCAGTTTGTGTAGCATGTTGCAGAGCACACAATATTCTCTCTGTATCTGTCATTAAGTATAAGCAGTAGCCAGGCTGCTGTCTCTCCTAGGAAGAGGTTCTGTTTGGAAACATGACACTTTCTGGCACTCTGGATACCACCACCACCACCACCACAGCTCTGCCCAGGCGACTTTTAAGTATCATGGCCCATTCACAGCTCCCACTCTTTTTAAACTCTTGGGCTTCAGCTCTTCTTCATTCTTTCCTTTTGCTCTGTTTTCTAAACAAAGCTGTGGAGGGGCAAAGGAAAAGGCTGGTGCTTATTCAGTGGAAACTCCATTGATTACTCTGTGTGGTACCTTTCTGACATCAAGGACACCTTTGGAACAGGGGAAAATCTGGGTTCTATCAGCTCTTATAAGCAAGTGTTTCGAAAGGTTTACAGAAAAGTAAAGTAAACATAGCTCTGAGTAACAAAAGAGTCCCGTTTATGCATTCTTTGATTCACTGTAAAGGATGGTGTAAACTGACTTTTTAACCAAGCATTAGGCAAGCATTTGGGCCCACGCCATTCCATAATAAACAGTGACATGGCTATATTAAAATATTTACTTAATGCACGGCCGTGACTTATAGTATGAGTGGCTACTCAATAGAATGTCCTGAGTGCTAAGGCGTCAGGTGCCACTGCCTGTATAAATATTCTGTGTGCACTTGTTTATAGGAAAACCCCATCTGGATTTGGCTAGAAACAGCAGACACCCTGGTGACCCCAGTTTTTGCTATTGGAAAATATAACACAAATGTTCGTTCATCCAGAATAACGGCAGCAGTTAAGTGCCATTTGACAGACTGAAGGGTATTGGCTTTTCTCAATAAGGAGCAAGACCTGTGGCGGAAATATTTTCACAATAACAGCTCCTGGGGAATTGCAGCCTTTCGTGGAACAGTTGCATTGGACACCCTCACATCTCACCAAAGCTTGTTAAAAACAGATTTTCTGGGGATGCCACAAAGAATGCCCCCCCCCAAATAATGGGTGGGGAGAACACAGCTGGAAATAGAATTACTTCCAAGTTCTTCTGTTGCATCTTAATGTCCTCTCACTATAAACATAAGAAGAGACCTGCTGGATCAGGCCAAAGGCCTATCTTGTCCACCATCCTGTTTCTACAGTGGCTAACCAGATGCCTATGGACATCAGGACATGAATGCAGCACCATCTTCTTGCTTATGGTTTCTGGCAATTTGTACTGCCTCCAATCCTATAGGCACTGTGATATCTTTCAGCCTTCCTACTCCCTTCTCTGTGCCCACACAATGCCAAGAGGAGAAGCAGTTGGCAAGACAAAAAATGAGCAGAAACCCACAAGCAGAGTTTTCATTTAGCCAGATGTAATACCAATGGGTCATTTGTAAGAAATTTGTTAGCAAGTATATGAAATGGTATGGACTTAATGATACACACATGTACAAAAAGACAAGAGATCTGTAGTGGTAGCTTACCAGCAACTCAGTGGATGAATATCTACTGTCTTTCAGAACATCTGCCCTTTAGATGAGAAAATGAAGCTACTGCCAATTACTCTAGTACAAAGCTACACAAAGTGGTGGTCCCTGGACCAGTGCAGGTACATGAGCCATCAGCTGCCTACAGAGTTTCCAAGAACAAAAGTAACAATAGTAGCCAATGGGCAGAAATAAGGGTACCAGTCCCTTGAACATGGAGGGGGGGTTGCCAATCTCCCACATCAGATATCTTAAGAACCATTGCTTTAGTAGGCATCAGTCTGCCACTGTACTTCTTACTTCACAAGCAGAAAATAAAAACAGAAACAGTAATATTGGGAATTGTTATATATTTTTGCTTTTATCATTAAACATATTTTTATTCACTCTTCCTCAACTTTATCCTAACAAAAACCCAGGGAAGGAGGTAAGATTTAGGATGAAAGAGCATGACTGGAACCAGACTACACAGTGACTTCCCTGGCTGATCAAGAAGTTAGACCCCCCTCCATGTCTTCTTCATTCAAAGCTAAACTACACCATGCAGCCCCTCTTCCTCTGCCTCTCTGAAATGTACTTGTTACATTTGTATCCCACCTTTCCAGAAGCACTCAGAGCAACTTTATCAGGGAAGCTAGTGTGAAATACAGCAACTTGCCAGAGGCAATCCATTGATGTTTCAAATGTAAACACATCATTCTAGCCACTGCACCATACTGGTATATGAAAACATGAAAAGTTACTTATAGACAAATTATATGTGTAAGCCACTACTTGTGCACTGCCTATTCATGAATTAAATTTTGGAAATACATCTGACTTAAATTCTGATTGGTCAATGCTGTAAAGTATGAGAATCATACCATAACATACCATATCTTAAGGCAAAAGATTACATCTTAGCCAGTGTTATACATCACTTTGTTCATAATTACAAAATACTGTGGAACCCAATGTCCAATATACTGTGCATTTATGGCCACCCTTGTATATACTGGACCCGTTCAAGCAATCCAAATTTCCTTGGGTCACCTCATATAATGTTTGAAAAAGTTACACTGGGATTGGCAGAAAGGAAGGGCTACTGATCACCATCAAGAATGAAAGCACACATTACTAAATGTTATCAACAAATCCTTGACAAGCTGGTAACTTGTACTTAACTGTATTGCAACCAAAGACACTGGGGTCATATTTTAAGTGATGCTTGTTTGGGTTGGATCCAGTGGTC
The DNA here is from genome assembly GCA_030847615.1 of Gambelia wislizenii. Lineage (NCBI taxonomy): Eukaryota > Metazoa > Chordata > Lepidosauria > Squamata > Crotaphytidae > Gambelia > Gambelia wislizenii. The sequence continues at coordinate 188,971,431 of JAUMIR010000002.1, read as the reverse complement.
ATATTTTATTTAAGTGATATCTGCTTGGTTTGGATCCAGTGGTGTAGTTCAGGCTCTCCGAATCAGGTCCAACAAGTGGGGATACCTTCCAAAGTATGTTTTCAGGTGGGTTGGACAATTACCATGGGGAGGAAGTGTGGGAGGAAAGAGGAAAGAAGTCCAGTTACATTAGTGGACTTCAGCTAGCATGATATTGGATTTAGCCCTTTGAATGCTAATACTGGCTATTACAGCCCTCTGAATCAATGGATTCCACCACCCATGGCTGGAAAAGGTGCCCCCCAATATATATATATTCCAAAAAGCAAACCATGATTTTGCCATTTTATATAAGGAACACTATTTCACCATGCCACTATGTATAATGGGATTTTAGCAACCATGGATTTTGGTATCCACGGGGGGGGGGGGAACCAAACCCCAGCAGATACTGAGCACCTACTGTATTCAATTTCTTCTTATATTTCTTTAATATGTCAATAAAGTGCTTGTAAAATTCATTGTAAAAATAATGAAAAAAACAATTGTATATTGCTTCATATACCATACAACCCGTTATCTATGTATACACTGATACTTATTGTTCCAGCTGTATAAATTGATTTCTATAAAAAGAATGTTTAGGGCTGCACTCTGATACATCCTAACCACAGCATAAGCACCATTTAAATCAGTGAGACTTACTTCTGAATAGACATGGCCAATCCCATAGAGATTTGCTGTTGCTGTGTGCCTTCGATTCGTTTCCGACTAATGGAGATGCTAAGGCAAATTTATCATGAGGTTTTCTTGGACAGATTTATTCAGAGGGGGTTGCCTTTTGCCTTCCTCTGAGGCTAAGAGAGTGTGACTTGCCCAAGGTCACCCAGAGAGTTTCCATAGATGAGCGGGTATTGGAACTCTGGTCACCAGTCATGGCCTAATGCCCAAACCACTACACCATGCTAACTCGCATAGAGACTTACTTAGGTATAATTCCTGTTTAACTCAAGGGCTTTATTTCTCAGTAAATATACAAAGGATTGTAGTATAAGAAAATTTCTTAAGTCCAACTGATTTCAATGGGGGATGTGAGCTTGTGCTTGACTGTCCCTCAAAAATCTATGGAACGGCAAAGTATTGTGTATTGTTTGATTCAGACTCATAGTTAATGAAAAAAGAAGAGGAAGGTTTATTTAGTCAGTTAAGTTATTTAGATATTTGGTCAGTAAACCACTGTTGCTAGAGATAGCTGATTTATTTTCGAATCTAATCCAAACACAAGGGAAGTGGAAATAACCTCTGTCACATAAGCCTTGCAGTGGAAGTACTTTCCTTCCTTACTGGCCAAATCTGTTGACAAGGAAAACCTCAAAAGATTAAGCTAATTTAATTAGGCTAATTTAATCACCACAAAATATAGTTGTGTGAAAGCTTGAATCCTGTGGAAACCTAACAGGGAGTAAGCTCCACTGAACACAGCAGCATTTGTTTCTGAGTAAACTGGCATAGGATTGTGCTGTACTTCTCTACTTCTGAATGACGACTTGATCTTGAGGTGAAAAAGAGTCAACAAATGCCAAAGTTTACAAAAACAGCTTCATCTGATGCAAGTTGCCTGCCACATCCCCCTTCCTTATTCCTTTCACTTTACTCCTCAGGACTTTAATTATATAACAAACGCTCACAGTATAAATACAATCCAACTCTCATATCCTGTCAGACAACTTAGTATTGCAGACCTGACTGAAAAATGCTGGCCACACATTTCAGCCATGCGTTGCTCTATCTTTATGAGTAGGATAGTTTAGTCTAGAGGGATGCTATGTTGAATAAGATGAGCATGATCAAGGTCAGGATACATATATGATAGTAGGCTTACCTTCTCCCCTCCCCCCCAGGGATGTACATTAATGCACCTCTGGGGCTGTGAATTTATATACCTAATGAGTTATTGAGAACATAAATATGTTTCATTTCAGGTTCTGGAAGTTGCACCACATAAGAGATGTGCCTTTTGTCACCCAAAGAAACATGTGGTGTTCCTCTGCCAACACTGTTACTATGGAATTATAAAGATCTTTCCATTATAGTTTGCCTTGATCCATGGAGCAAATAGAACAAGAAAAGGGGTGGTCTAGTGATTTATTTGCAGTCCAAGGCTAGGTTGTGGCACCACCAAAAGTATTTGTGGGGAATGGTGTGTTGGGGTATGCATTACAAGACAGTTCTGCATTATCTCACTATGAAAGCAGAATGTACATGGTCATGTCAGCACCATCATAAAGAAAACTTCTTTCTGCCACTTATGCCTGTATATTACATCAGTTCATGTTTCAGATCCATAAAGGAGGATAGACAGTACGATGGATCTATACACACTGATTTTTGTGCTTTGCCTCAGGTGTTTATTGCTCCAGACTCTTTTGTGAAGTCTTCCAAATGCACTATATGCCTTTGCTAATCTGTGATCGATCTCTTTGTCAATCTTGCCATCTGAGATGATGCTTCCCAGGTACGTGAACTGCTGAACGGACTTGAGCACAGATTTGCCGACGTCAATGTGGGGATGGTGGTGTTCGTCCTGTGGTGCAGGCTGGTAAAGAACTTCTGTTTTCTTCAGGTTGACTTCTAGCCCAAACAGCTCTGCAGCTGTTGCAAAGCAGGACGTTAGGCGCTGCAGAGCTGCTTCTGTGTGGGCAACAAGGGCAGCATCATCGGCGAAGAGCAGCTCACGGACTAGATAGTTTAGAGCCTTAGTGTGAGCCCTTAGATGGCTTAAGTTAAACAAGCTACCATCGCCACCACCTACGACTCCTCGAGCGCTTTCATCAGCGCTGTCTACGCACAATCCTAAATATACACTGGACTGACTATGTGACGAATGTTGCTGTCCTTGAGCAAGCAGGGATCACCAGCATTGAGGCCATGATATTGACAACACAGCTGTGCTGGGCAGGGCATGTTTCTAGGATGGAGGACCATCGCCTCCCAAAAATACTACTCTACGGTGAACTCGCCACGGGTCAGCGTAAGAGGGGCGCTCCAAAAAAGCGATACAAAGACTCCCTGAAACAACATCTCAGGCTCGGCCAAATTGATCACCAACAATGGTCCGCCCTGGCCTCACATCGGGAGGCATGGAGACGCACTATCCACAATGCTGCAGCCTTATTCGAGAACTCACGACGCACAAGTCTTGAAGAGAAACGACAATGCAGGAAGAATCACAACCCGGAAACATCACCCAAGGAGACCTTCTGCTGTGCTTTCTGCAACCGGACTTGTTTATCTCGGATTGGCCTTTTTAGTCATCAGCGCGCTTGCAGAAAGCGCGGGATGAGTCCTTCCTGAATCTTCGTTTGCGAAGAAAAGCCAGAGGAGAGGACATCAGTTCATAAAACTTCCAAAATATCTATGGGCACTGTGCAAGAGTTTTGTTTTCTGCAGAACCTCTGCTTATCTTTCAGATGAGGTCCCAATGGGAGAAAGGTACAATATACATAAACAGGCAGGGAAGTACTATATACAGGACAAAGTTACATGTGATGCACATCGTTATTACCATTATTGCTTCCATAGAAGAAGTTACGTTTGGTGCAGTTCGCTAAATTTTCTCTAATACAGAAGTCCTTAACACCAACTATGGCCCAAATATTGCATTTTCCAGGGTTACCTATGAAAACCCATTTAAATCTTTCATGTATGTATATCCAGAGAATGTCAGGCTTCTGTGCCTCAGTGAAGTCTCTATTCTAATCCTTGGTTGCTTGCTTTTATCTTATTTTCCCAGTTCCTACCTCCTCTACATGACTGATCATAAACCAAACACACCCCAAAATCCATGCAGGAAAAAAGGGGTATCAGAGAAGGAGCACAATTTTTAAAATTAGCATATGTAAAAAGCTACTTTATAGGACACTAATTTTCTATATTAAATAAAAAGACAAAGGCACTTGCAATGGTCCATGAGAAAAAAATGAAATTCACAACTGGGCAATACATTTATTAGGACCAATCAAAATGCCACCAAAGTGTCCAAGCTTTGGAGTTCTCTATTTTATATGTAATAATTTTCTAATTTATTTTATACATTGTAACTATAATTATATTATAAATTCTACACCCAGAACAACCCAGAAGACTAGGCACACAAGCATAATAATCCTACCAAGAGTAACTGTTGCAAGAGATGGTGCCAGGCAAGTTCCATATTGCCTTCCAATTGAATTAGGTCCCCTGTCCCAAATTTTTAAAGCTGAAACCCAAAGGAATATTCAGGTACATCCCCCCTCTCCCCAATGATCAAGCATTTGCTCTTCCTATACATTCATTATCACAGCTGCTCCAGAGGGCATTTGCAAGCATCCCGAGGCCTAGTGGAGCAAATACAGATGATTTGCTACCCATTTGTGTTTAGACGAATTTGACTTGGCAGTATGCCTGGGTGTGCTTGTACAAGTGAGGTAATGGCTCAGATGCAGAAGCCCTCTGACTCAGATGTCTCAAGCTAATGAGCTCTTTATAACCTGGCTTGTTTTTAGGAATACACGGCTCTTGATCATGTTAGTATATATAAGGCTATCAGAAAAAAACAACTCTCAGCTAACTTCTGAAGTTAACTTGCACACTATTGATGTTTCTGTTTTGCTAGGTTCAGGAACTCAAGGCCAAAGCTTTTAATGAAAGGCTGCTGCTACATTTGCTATTTTAGCTTTACAAAATCAGGATTTGGGTTCAACAACATTGGGACCTCTCCAAATAAGTTTATTTTTTTGTTTTCCAAAACATGAAGAAAAAACAAATTGTTTTTGCAGCTAGAATTAGGAAACATTACTGGGTCAGCAGGTAAGTACTGAAGGAACTTGCAGGAGGCAGACAAGGGGTCACTAAATTTTGTGTCACACTTCAGTAGGCCAACCATTTATGAAATTTTATCCTGTGTTCTGTTTAAGTTCTTTGTTAGTTATGTTTTTTATAAATAAATATTTAACAATATTAGCCCTAGATTCTATTCGGCAGAGTTGGACAATGGCAGCGGACCCAAGGGCCACTTTTCAGGTTCACCAAATGCACATTTTTTTGCTTGTTTTTAATTAGATGAAAATTCTAAAATATTATTAAATTCATTATATTATATTTAAATTAATTATATTCATTAAATTTATTTATTTATTGGATTTATACCCTGTCTTTCAACTGGGATGGGATCCAAGATGGCTACTGAAATTAATTCAGTTTCACTAATTTATCACAAAATAAAATAGATAACACAACTTTTATTTTAAAAAAATGTTTATTTATTTATTGTTATAAGGTCATTTGATGCCAATCTCCTTACTCTGGTGCTTTGTAGCTCAATACAGCCCCCTCAATCCCACCCCTCTTTCCCTCTTCTCCTGGTGCAACAAACCCTACTAGTGGAAATGCAGAGTACTCTGTCGTGGGGCCTACTAAGCTGTGCAAGTGACTTCTGCCAGGCCCAATCCAGAGTCTTCACATCCATCTTCCTCCCTCTACTTCCCCTTGGCATTGTGAATGGTTTCTATAATCATTGCCAGCCCAGCAGCTCTTCATGTCTTCCTCCTGCTCCCACCCTTTCACCTCCACTTACTGCATCACAGATTTATTCAGAGGCTAGCTTTTCATTTTTCTGCTTGGTGAAGGTGACAGAGAATGGTGGTACAAGGAGAAGGGAGGAGCAGAAAGCCTGGCAGAGAGAGGGTAGTGGATACAGTGGAAAGGAAACTATTTTGACCATTTGCCAGTGAAGCAAACTGCTAGACATAGAGGAGAAGGCAGCTACAATGGCAGAACTAAAGGCTGAGGATAATTTGTGAAAGAAGGACAAAGAAAGGCTCCCCTCTTAACTCCCCTTTAGGATCACTGCAGTTTGACACTGAATTTCAGGAAGCAAACTGCAATGCTGGGTTTTTGGCATCAGATCAGAAGGGTGTTGTTGTTGTTGTTTCACATTTTTCCTGGGGGCTTTGGAGGGGTGTCACTAAAATAAATATAAGGGCTACATGCAGCCTGCTCTTTGGCCATTCCTGCTATAAGGACATTACACTGGTGTAACTTGATTCTGCCAGCAGTTGCACATTTTCATTGCTCACACAAAGTTGACTCAGAGACTTCCCTGTGCAAGCAGCAGTGGTGAGAATGAATGATAGCAAGTAGAAAAAATGGCAGCCACCTGGCACACACTCCCAACTGAGACCTGCCTATCACATAAAAGGGAAACCTTGGACCCGCAGAACTGTGGAGATGATCAGAAGCTTCAAAAAGCCCAGGAGGACGCAAGGACAATATCACTGTATTGGGAACAGGTCCCAGTTTTGCACAATGTTTTATCCTCGCATGCTGCCTCCATGCAGACTCTGTGCTGTAGCAGAGAAGGACAGGTTGTTAACCTGTAACTGTAGTTCTTCGAGTGATCATCTGTGAAATCACACACTTGGGGTTAATCCTGCGCCTGCGCAATGCACCTCAGAACCTTCTAGAATAGTTATATAATGCTTTTTAGCAGTAGCTCCGCCCACCCTAATGGTCCCCGTCAGGCATTCCCACTTATTTACCTCAGTTCCAAACGACACCACAATAGCAGCATCACAACATTAGAAAGCAGAGCAGGACATTGAGGGGAGGATGGGTGGGTCTGTGTGATTAAACAGATGACCACTCAAAGAACTACAGTTACAGAAAGCAACCTGTCCTTCCTCGTGGTCTCTGTGAATCACACAGTTGGGAGACTAGCAAGCTTTCTCACAGGTGGAGGGAATGTCCTGCTCCACAGATAAAGGACGAAGGCACATATTAACAGTGAAACATGGAAAACATTTATTAACACACTCACTGATCACTGCAAAGAAGACAAGAGAGCAGCTCTCCCAAAAGCAGCAGCATCTCTAGACCTGTTATCAAGTCAGTAATGGGAGATGAAAATCAAAGGAGTTGACCAAGTAGCTGCTTTGCAAATGTCCTCCAAGGAAACATTGAAGAGAAAGGCAGAAGATGCAGCTACCACTCATGTGGAGTGGTCTTGAATTTGAGATGGAAGAGGCTTCTGGGACAGTTCGTATGCAGAAGTGATAGTAGAGATGACCCACCTGGACAAGTGCTGCGGGGACACAGGAGCACCACAGTTGGAAGTAGAGCAGGACACAAAGAGCCAATTCAATTTACAAAATGGAGCAGTCCGTTGCACATATAAGGTGAGAGCCCGACAAACATCCAAGGAATGGAGCACATGCTCGAATTCAACTGTCGGGTTCTGCATTAGAGCAGGCAACATGATGGACTGGTTCAGGTGGAAGCTGGAGATAACCTTGGGCAGGAATGACATGTCCGGTTTCAACACAACCTTGTGCTTGTGAAAGGCCAAGTACAGTGGATCTGAGTGCAAGGCACAGAGTTCCCCAGCATGCTGGGCAGATGTCACTGCTACAAGGAAGGCTGTCTTCCAGGAGAGAAGGTGAAGATCCGACGTGCTCATGGGTTCGAATGGGCATTTTTGAGAGGTGTGAGAGGACGAGTTCCAGGCTCCATGCTGGGGTGGGTTCAACCACGGGTGGACAAAGGTTAATGTATCCTTTCAGGAACTTCTTAACAATAGGGTCTTGAAACGGGGAGGGCTGACCCAAGCCCTGGAACCCCGCAGAAATGGCAGCCAGGTAACACTTAAGGGATGAAAAGGACAGTCCCAAATCAGAAAGGTGCAACAAGAATGGGAAAACATTCAACACAGAGGTGGAAGCTGGAGTCAGGGCCTGTTCTGACAAGTATGTTTCAAATTTCCTCCATTTGTACAAATAGGAGTGGTAGGTAGATGGTTTCAACGAAGTCTCAACTAATGTTTGGATCTCAGGAGGAAGCAATGGTGGAGGAACAGTCAAATTCACTTCTGAATCCAAGTGTGGATTCATGGGAGGATCTGCCAGTCAACCATAGAGTGACTAGGTCCTGAAGTCGAACTCTGCCATTCTGGATGATCAATAAGTTGGGTCGGAGTGGAAGATGGAGGAACTGACGGTTTGCGAGCCGGAGGAGTGGTCCAAACCATGGCTGACGGGGCCACCATGGAGTAGTTAGGATCGCATTTGACCTGTCCTGACATAGCTTGGCGATCATCCGTTTCAACAGTGGGAACGGAGGGAACAGGTAGAGAAAGGGGCAGTTCCACGGGAACAGAAATGTGTCCCCCCTGGAACCTTGCGGGCTGGACCTCATGCAATACTGGCAGTATTGCCTATTGGCTCCAGACATGAAGAGGTCGACTTTTGGACTCCCCCATCGACAGAAGAGAGACATGACCAGGGAACGGTGCAACTTCCACTCATGGACTGAGGAACTAGAATGGCTCAGTCTGTCTGCAAGAGTATTCTCCTCCCCAGGGAGGTGTATGGAGTGGAGAAGGATGTTCCTCTGTATACACCAATTCCAAATCTCAATCGTGGTTGACAGTAGAGTGGAGGACCTTGTCTGTTTACATAGTACATTACAGAGGTGTTGTCCGTAACGAGGAGCACAGTCTTGCCAGTCACCAGGGATTTGAAGGACCTCAGTGCCTTCTGTACAGCCAAGAGTTTCATGAAGTTGATGTGCAGTAAACGTTCTTCCATTGACCAAGTGTCCCAAATGGAAAACCGGCCGAGATGCACCCGGCAGCTGATCAAGAAAGCATCTGTGGTAAGTGTGACTTGAGGTTGAGGAGGTTTGAACAGATGGCCCGCAAGCACATTCAATGAATTCAGCCACCACTCCAAGGATCACTGAACTGCCCTGGGCATGGTCAGCAGCTTGCGTGGAGGATCATCCAGAGGGTCAAACACAGAGAGGAACCAAGACTGGAGAGAATGGAATAGGAGTCTCGCAAAGGGAGTCACAGCCATTGTGGATGGCATGTACCCCAGCAAGACTTGGATGGACCATGCAGGCAAGTGATGTGAGCAGCGGCATTAATAGATTAAGGCTTGCAGAGTGTCCAGTCTGGCTTCTGGAAAGTAGGCAGCGGCAGTGGCAGAATCCAGGCAAGCACCAATTAATTGGATGGTCTGGGATCGATTCAGGTCAGACTTCTCCAAATTGATCACCAGACCTAGGGAGTCCAGCAGATGCAGCATCACCTTGATGTCTTTGAGGAGTTGGGTTCAGGAATTGGCCCCCAAGAGCCAGTCATCTATATAGGGGAAGACAATTACCCCTGTTGCCACTGTTTGGATTATGGCCTAAAGCAGGAAGCCGACGACTGGCACCTCACCAAGGAAACCGAAGACTGCGAAGATAGGTAGTGAGGGCAGCAGGAGGATGGAGGGCTAAATCCCCAATACTGGGTGTAGGTAAAGGGGGCACCTTGCCACCCCAACTGACTTCTGGTAATGAAAGATGTCGATGGCATACCATACTTCCTGGCAGTATTCTGCATCTTCAGAGTAAACTCCAGCTTTTTGTCCATCGATTGGTGGAAAAGGCTGAAGTGGTCAAACGGCATGTCCTCGATGGTAGCACGGGCCTGAGGGAACAGGCTGGAGGACTGTAACCATACATGCTGACGGAGTGTGATGGGTCAGCAATGGATTTTGCCACACAATCAGCCACATGACAGGCTGAATTCATATACTGCCCAGCCAGGGATTGAGCACTGGACTGGACAGTGCGAGCCATGTGCCACTGTTCTTCAGGGAGCCATTTCAGGAAAGGTGATATTCTGTCCCATAATACCTATTGATAGGCCCCCCATACACGCAGAATAATTAGCAATGCAGAAGCTCAGAGCGGCCGATGAATACCGCTTTTTCACAACAATATCATGCTTCCAACCCTCCTTGTCTGTCGGGGTGGCCTGCGAGCACTCAGCCTTCCATCCTTTTGTAAGTCGGTAAATTGAGTACCCAGCTTGTGGGGGCAATTAGCTAACACACATTGCAAATTGTTTAATGCAGTGTAGATGTGTAAATAGCTATTGCTTAAAAAAACAATTTGTAAGCCGCTCTAATAGCCTTGTGGCTGAAGAGCAGGGTATAAATAACTAAATAAAAATAAAAATAAAAATAAATAAATATATGCTGGGAGAGCGAAGGAGGCTTTGTCAAAGATCAACTGATCTTCCTGGTGAAAGCTTCCTGCTGACTTCGGTGCCTGGATTCCAGTTATCTTGACTTCTGTTACCCTGACTCATGCTTAGACCTTGGACTGTCCCTGACTACTCTGCTGCCTGCTCCTGTTGACCCTCGACTGCTTCGGACTACGCTGACTGATTGCAGTAAGCCTCTGACCTTTTGGACTGTGTCACTGGACTAAATCTTTGACTGTGTTTGCATTCCTGTGAGCTAATTAACAGTTGTCTCTCTTCCCAGATTAGTGCTGTTTATACTTTGCTGGTACCTAGTTGCTTTCTGGACACTGTCAAACATTAGGCCATGCAATCGGTGTGAAGGAGGAGACGTGATGTTGTCAAATGCCTTTCAGGCTATATAAAAGTTTCCCTGGAACTGGTAACAACCACGATCCCTATCTGAAGGTGTATGCAGAATCCGGAGTGGGTGTGGAGATTTGGAACAGGACAGAGGATACTGAACTATGTCCCAACATCCTGAGCCAGTTCCAGCATCACTGGATCCAAGAAGATCAGCCTGTGAAATGTTCAGCGACAGAGAGTGCTGGCTCATGGAACATCTCGAGTCGGGAGCTCCAGGATCTCCTCTTCAGACAGAGACAAAGGTTCAGTGTTCACCACTTCCACCAAGGGGGTGGATGACACTACAGGTGGCAGTGAAGGAACACGGTTGACAGGTGCCACGGAAGGAACATGGTCAATGGGTGCCACTGATTTTGTCGAGTAGTGTGCTGAGTTGCGGTCTGAAACATGCTTTGAATGCTTCTTTTTTTTCTTGATTCTCTCCCATTGGTTTGGGGGGAGCGGTGTGGGGCCAGCGCCGTCCCGACTGGCCCAGATTGGAGGCTTTGCGTTCAGAAATGGATTCAACCTGACGCTATTTTGTAGGGCTCTCAGATCTGGCATGGGCCCTCTTACGGGTAGGAGAACAACTCGAAGTTGACTAGCCCGGTGGTTTTGGGGGCATGGATACTGTTGCCATCAGTGGAGCAGATGGCTTCAAAGGCTGTTCATATAATAGAGCCTTAAGGCGCGACAGGCAGTTCTTATGAGCCTGTGGCATAAAGGCCTTGCAGCGGGCCCAGGCCGACACATTATGAGATTCGCCCAAGCATAAAAGGCATCAAGAGTGGCCACTGGTAGCCAGCAATTTAGCCCCACATTCAGTGCAATGCTTGAAGGAGCAGCTGCTTGTTTGCTATGGCCTCCTTCAACGTCAAAGACACGGTCCGAGGTCATAGCCGAGAAATACACAGACAAAGCTGAAGGAGCAGGCGAGAGACTAGTCGGAGACAGTCTGAGGTTGAGGTAGGAGAGGGCCAAATCGTAGTCAAATCAGTCCGGGTCAAGATAGGAGAATGCCAAAATGAAGTCAAAAACCAGTCCAAGTCAGGAGAGGAGAAAATCCATAACCGTAGCCAGTCAATCCAAGTCAATATACCAAAAATCGAAAGAGAAACTAGTAAGGAGCGAAAGCAAAGGTTCCTCGTGTGCTGCTAGTGCGGCGGACAAAAAGGAACTGAGGTAAACAAGCAGGAACGCCTGAGAGGGGCCGTTAGGGTGGGCGGAGCTACTGCCAAAAAGCATTATATAACTATTCTAGAAGGTTCTGAGGTGCACTGTGCAGGGGCAGGATTAACCCCAACTGTGTGATTCAGAGACCATGAAGAAGAACAAGCCATCGCTTTTCATTGATGGAAGTTTCCACCAATGAAAAGCGACGGCTTAATCTCTGCTGCAGCACAGAGTCTGCACAGAGGCAGCATGCAAGGATGATGACACATGCAAAACTGCGTGGTACAGTGACATCATCCTTGCAGGCTTCTTGCCTACACTGATAATCTCCTATGTGAGAAGTGCCTTGGAAAACTGCCCAATAAGAGAGGTGATTGATGTAGGAGCAAGAAGATGTTAGAGCAACAGGACAATAGAGAAATACTTGTCTGTGCCAGCTTGTATGTTATTGCACATAGTGGCAAATGGAACAATCACTGGAGCCCCAGAAAATGGATACAGGATCTCCATCTTCCCTGTGCTTAATTTCTAGAAAGAGAAGTAACCAATGACAAACCTATAATGATACTACACTACTGACCCTGCAAACTGGGATTCTTCAATATCAATGTGATGGTACAGACTTGGTTATTCAATGGTGAAGATATGGAACATACATCTTTATGCTCCAAAAAGCTACTATCAGTTTCCTACCATGTCTATTCTTCCATACACACACCCAACACTTAATCTCCAATGGATACAGTGCTATGGTATCCTAGGGTCACTGACTTTTAGTACGTGTTTAAAGTACTGCAGGAACAAAACCCTAATAAATTATTTTTATATTCTCTGTTCTTAAGTTGTGACATCTATAAAAGATAAAGGGAAGCTCTCTAAGAACCTAGCCTCAACTGCTTATCTCCTGTTTGAACAGTTAAAATACCAGCTTGGTTATTACTCATGCTTTCAGCTAATGAAGTATTTTCTGTGCACAGAGACTCCTGCACTGTGCATAAGCGCTGCAATTTAGATACCCGGCATGCATACTTAGAACTCTTGCCAAAAAGGTGAATATGCTCTTCCTTCCCCTTCTCATCTGCCTGCAGTCCCCTTCTTCCATCCTGCTTGCTATGCAATTGCTGGCCTCAGATATTTTAGGCTTCTCTGAGATAATCCAAGGTTTGACACCATGGGAAGAACATGGACAGTCTTTCAGATGGTAAATAATATGTCTGAAGACAATGAATTCATAACAGTGGTATACTTTAGTTATCCTGATCAGAGCTCAGAAGTAACAGATAACATATAAATAAGTTACCTGTGTAATATGCTACTTTTGAGAATAATGAAGGGCATATTGGCATTCCTTTTTCTAAATAACACAATGATTAGAATAATCATCAATGATTTTCCTTTTTCTTTATTTAGCTTTTTAACCTTTTCCTTGTTATTTTTTGGAGAACTAAAAATGGTTTATTAAGACATTTTAAGACCCCCCCCCCATTTTAGCTCTTTCCTTATAGGAGGAAGAGTCTTCCCCCCCCCCAAAAAAAAATCTAAAGATAATAATAATAGAAAAGCAATGTAATGAGTACTGTGACAAGTAACAGAAATTCTTCTGGCAGATTGTGTTTGGAGCCTACGCTCCAATTCTCAAGCTTCTAGCTGTGCTAATTCCAGCCCATGTCTGGGAGGACCATTTTAGAGCTACCGGTATCTTTACTGACTCAAATACTACTCAATCTGCCTTTGTCAATGCTCTGGATGTTACTTCCTCTTCCTTCTCCTCTTGGAACTTGATTTCTAAGGAGGAAGTGATTGAATTAATTCATCACCTTAATGGGCAAAGCTCCTGAAATAGATTATAATCCTGCTGAATTTATCAAAATGAACCAAGATTGGTGGGCCCCTCTGTTAGCTCCCCTTTTCATTGTCATAAACCAATCCAGTAAAATCCCCGTTAGCTGGAAATATGCAATGGTGGTTTCGATTTACAAGAAGGGACAATTTAGTGATGCAGGAATTATCAGACCCATTAAATTGCTCTCAATAATATATTTATCCAAAAAGACTGATTGATTTCCTGGAGTCTAATAATGGTGTCTTGGAGGCCCAAGCAGCCTTTAGAAAGAACTATTCTGCCACCGACCATTTTTTTGATCCTTTTTCACCTAGCGGAGAAACATCTCAAATTTTTACATGGTAAATTGTATGTCACTTCTTTGAATTTGAAGTCTGTCTTTGACTCCATCCCCTGAATTAAATTATGGAAAAAACTAGGTAAGATCTTGGATGGTAAAAGACTTCTCTATCTCATAACAGTTCTATATAGTGACAGTAAGTTGCAAATTAGATGTGGCACACAGGGACAGCTCACTAACAAAATGTCTATGCCCAGAGAAGTCAGACAGGGTTGTAACCTCGCACCTACACTGTTCAATCTGTATATAAACGGCCTTGAGGAGGCCTTGTCTGACTTCAAAGGACATTTGCCCAAACTCGGTGCTAGGAAAGTTGCTATCCTACTTTATGCAGATGATGCCATTATCCTTTCTCGGTCCAGACCTGGTTTGAAACATCTTTTAATGAAATTTACAAACTATTGCTTGACTAATGATCTGAAAATCAATTTCAGAGATCCAAAGTCAGGGTTTTTGAAAACAAATTTTCCCAACATAGCTGGTTTCTTGAGGGGCATGCCTTAGAACAGGTTAAACATTTCTCATATCTGAAACTATCATTCCATCATATTCTGTCATGGAATGCTCATAGATCAGCTGTTGTCCAGAAAGCACTAGCCAGCTCATCTGCTATAACATACTTCTTCTTTACTAAAGGGGGCATGTATGTACCATCTGCCATCAAAGCGTTTAATGCCAAGTCCACTGCACAACTCTTATATGCTTCTAATAAATGGATAAGGAAAATGACACCCGAGATCGATAGGCAACAGACAAAGTTCCTAAGAACCATTCTCCAGTTCCCTAATTGGTCTCTAATTCTGTGCTCCTATTGGAAACAGGGAAAGCCTTCTTTCGATTAGGGCATGATGGTATGCTTTAAAACTTTGGATGGAAGTTAGTGTTTTTTGTGTGAGTTCAGGCTTGCTTTTATTTCTGTCCCAGGATGACTATGTAAGCAGCTGGTCCAAGCTTCTTGTTAAAAAAAAAAAAAAAAAAAAAAGCAGCTTCAATTGGTCTCTCTTCCTCCCTCCTCTGCAATCTGGGTTTGAATATTGCCCTCAAATCTGTTAAGCAAAGATTTTAGCTTTTTGCAATCTGTGCTACTGTTCATACGTATCCTGTTCCCTTAGTGTAATGAACGTTCATTATGTCAGACCTTTCCATATAGCTGACTATTTAAAGAACCTGTCGGTGGTTAACTACTGCAGATGTTTTTCTAAGGCCAGATGTAATGTCTATTCTACTGAATTACTTCAAGGCAGTTTTGCTGGTGTGCCATATTTGGGAAGACAGTGACCATGCAGTAATATGGCAGTTGAGTTGATGAAACATATTCTTTTCTCTCATAGCCTTTATAATCAGGCCTATCATTATACAATCCATCCACTATTGAGTGAATTTCCAGGAAACTCAGATCAATTTTACATCAGGTTTTTATTGGAAGACAAGTCCCCAAAAGTGACCCTGGCTATTGCTAAATTTCTTACAGAGGGAGCCAGGATTAGAGCTTATTGTGTTTTAGGTAAAAGCCCATTGTAAATGTTTCACAGTTTAGATCTTTTTTTAAATATTCTGTCTATTTTCTGTCTTATGCTTAGTTCTTTTTTTGTGACGAATCTATGGATCATAATAAACAAACTTGTTTACTTGTTTACTTTGCAGGCCTGCATGCCAGGAATAGTCAGGGACAATACAAAATCTCCAATCTGTGCCTGTGATGCTCCAGAAATTGGTGAACTGCAGCTTCTATCATTCCTTACTGTTGGTTATCATTGGTAAGTCTGGTGGGAGTTTTAGCCCACCAACATTTGAAGAACCACACGTTTAACCCCAACTCCCATGTCCAGAGTCTTGTTTAGACATGTGAGTTCACTGTAGTAAGATACATAACAATTTCAACTGAAGTCCTAAACTGAATAGAACAAGGCTTCATCTAGCATTCTGAGATGCAGGATTCTAGTGGTTTATTATTCATGCCCCAGAACTGATGTACAACAGAAATGTTTCTATCTCACAATAAAAATTTTAACCAATAAAACGAAGGATTTTTTTTTAAAGGTCCTCCATTTCCCCTCCATTTCTATAAAGCTTCCACAGGATCTACATAAAATCTGGGCCCTGTTCAGGCTCATCGTATCCAGCCAAGCTATTCTTATCACAGGAAACCAACTGTCTGCCGCCATATTCATGTTTGGCTCCGGTACAAACTTCCTCTCTTGAAGGAGCACACCTGTGGAGGTTACTTTCAGACCTAAACAACCTGCTCAGTCACAATCACTATTCCTCTCTCACAGAGATGAAAATCAACTGTTTTTGCAGCTCTTCAAGGCAAGTTCTGCAAAATATGCACCCGCATTTTAATACTTTAAATATCCTCACTTAGTTCAGCTCATTTATTTAGAGGTCATATTTTGATTTAAAGATGCTGTAATACTACAGGAAATACATAGAAAACTTGAGTGACCTCTGATTACCTATAATGTTGTACCACAGTTCTAAACATCTGCAACTCTGCAAATAATTTTTTATTCCACCTCCATAAAACCTACTTCTCCATAGGGAAGAGCAGGAAGCCCTTCCTTTACTGTCCATTATTCAAGCAGGCAAGGAGGAAAAGCAAAAATCTGCATACTTAGTAGCATCTAGAAATTATAATTAAATTCAGTGGGGGTTTTTAAAATACAAACCCTCTTTTTTATTTATTACTACCCTAAAGGCACCAGATCCCACCTGATCTTGGAAGCTAAGTAGGGTCAGCCCCAGCTAGTATTTGGATGAGAGACCACCAATGAATATCAGTTGCAGTAGGCTATATTTCAAAGGAAAGAACTAGCAACAACACCTCTGAGTAGTCCTTGCCTAAGAAAAACCCACAAAACCCATGGGGTCACCATAAGTTGACAGGCAATTTGAAGGCACTCATATACACATATATTCATTTTCCCTGCCTTTCTCCCAATATGGGACCAAAGACAGCTCACAACACAGATGAAAAGAAAGTACAGCTAACACCCAATTAAACAGTAAAAAAAAAGTTTTAAAACAATTAAATTATCCTATTAAAAACAGCACCAATTTAAAACAGTTCAAAAAACATTTAAAACAGAACAAAAGTACAGCGCGCACACAACCCTAAAGGACCCTTCCACAGTAACCAATTAACAGTCAAAGGCTGTCTAAATAAAAACGTCTTTGCCGGCTGGTAGGAGGAGAGCAGAGAGGGGGCAGCCTATTCTCCCACAATCACAGTCTTGGCCAGCCTCTTGTGTGTCCTCACCAAATTTGCCCATGACAGTGGTGGAACGCAGACAAGTTCATGTAGGGAGATAGTGGCTGATATCCTGTTGGTAAGTACCCAGTAAAATAGACCTAATTGGTGTATTTTACACAGGTAAATCCTGTTTATTCAATGGTTCTATACTAGTCAGGATTAATAATAGGGTTTAGGTCATGGTCTTTCAGATAGTCTGGACCAAAGCCATATACTGATCAACACTGTATAATGGTAAGTAACCTCTGGTCAACAGAAGAGTCCAAGACCCTCTCACTTACATCATCTAGGTAAAGGTTTTGGCATGGCTGCAGCAACTAGAGAATGAACTTCTGCAAATTCTTGCAACATCTTAACAGTACCAGTATCTATAACTGGCATACAAAGCTCAACAGCAGCCTGTTACATTCAAAGCTGGACTGCACCATCAGGTTTTAGGTTGCACTGCACTACAGTGCACTATTATTCCATGAGGTGTAGACATCTTTTTTTAAAAAATAAAACAAAACAAAAAACCATTCTTGTCATAAAATAGTTGGTAACTGTAAATTAAATTGCTATGAATCAGGCAAGCCTAAGTACGGCAACACAGTTTTGTGTGAAGATTTAATCAAACCTTCATCTCAAAGCCACAAACTGCACAGTGCCATGGAATTTCTAAACAAACTCAAACCATGAACCTTTATATAAACCTATTCTCTACCCCTGGCTTTCAAGGAGGATGAGACAAAGCACCTTGTAAGAAAAGCTCTGCTAGGTCAGTCAAAGGTTCCATCCTGTTGAGCATCTGATCTCCCATGATGGTCATCCAGATGCCTCTGAGAACCCACAGCAGTTCATGAGCACAATGGCCCCCTTCTTATTCTACCCACAAGCAGCAGTTGTATAGCAGATATCCATCATTATGAGATTGCAGCCTTATTTTCCAGATAACTGTTCCCTTTTAAGGTGCATCTTGCAACAATATGGGCAGGGGAGGTAACTAATAGCTACCATTTCATAAAGAAAAAGTATGATTTGAGGTGATTTGAGGTCATACAAGAAGGCTATGACAAAAGTGGGCTTAAGCTTGAATCTAAGATCAAATACTCACTGAAACACACTTTCATAGCAATAGCTTTCCCAAAAAGTCTGGGGTGTGAAGCTCTTCACTGAGTGTTTAGTGCAACACATTGTGGGAAATGTAGCATTCTTCATGCAGCCCCCACTTAGTAGTTACTAAGTAAGTTTAGGGAAACTCCTTGCATGCTTAAGTTCCTACCCCTCTTCTCCTCAAACCATCTTAGCCATTTGTAGCTATGGGGTGACTGCTGAGTCATTCATCACATGACCTCATGATTTAAATGTTTTATTATCCTTTGTTTACTCTCTTGGGGAGAGAAGCCTTAAACACAAGGTTCTCCACTCTCTTCCTTCCCTTTCCTACCATGCATCTCACCTCCAATCATGAAGAGGAGAGTTAAAGCTCTCACATATTCACCTTTTCTGAAGAATAAGGAAATATGGATGCTACTGCTGTAAAACTTAGAAAATCCTGACTTGTTTATCCTATCCTAACCTGAAAACTCCCAGGATTGGGTGAGTTTCACTACCCTGAAAATCCTTTTAGTTAGTTAAGGACCTAGCCTTGCTTTGAGTAAGTACATTGCAAACCTGTTAGCAAACATTTTGATATGCATTTTTAAACAAATGTCTTTTTGTCTTTAATTTGTCTGAGTGGCCTTAATGACTGGGTGATTCAGAATACTTACCAATGCTAATTGAGTCTTGTCTGCTTTGTGTCTCCCATAGCTTTGCTCAGTAAACTTTCTCAAGAAGATATTCCCAAAGGGCTTGCTCCCTGGAATCTTTAATTTTTATTTTTTTAATTGCTCATATACCCCAACAAACATGCATGGTGTTTAATGCCACTTCCACAGCTAGGTATAGAGTAGACTTAGAATTATGAAGGGCAGGACACTCAGCCCCTCACGCTTTTGAATGGGAAAATGGTGAATATTCCTAAAACCTTACCTGAAGGAGCTTTTTGTACTTTTATCAGCTGAATGGTAGAAAGATGTTCTACCACAATGTCTTTCTTCTTCAACCACACTGCTGTATCCCTTTCCCTCATACCCAGCAACTTGGAGTTTGTTTATTCTAGTCTCACTGCAAATCTCCCTCTGGGAAGTTTTCTTTCTGCACCATCAGGTGATATATGACTTGATCATCTGCTTTAGTCTTGACAGGCATGT
This sequence comes from Gambelia wislizenii, assembly GCA_030847615.1. NCBI lineage: Eukaryota > Metazoa > Chordata > Lepidosauria > Squamata > Crotaphytidae > Gambelia > Gambelia wislizenii. Next base: position 188,952,153 of record JAUMIR010000002.1, on the reverse strand, counting down.
CACTTTATCACACCAGCCTGTTTTCTCACAGCAATAGTGAAGCAAACAGGAACATACCGGTTTGAAAACATTCAGTATCATACTTCTCTGCAATCATGTGAGTGTGCCGTGACTTGAGTGTGCTGCTTTGGCAATCCGAGGTCCTTTCTGCACCAGGTCCGTAACTCCGCCATTTGGCCTACTCAGCATGCATGCCTTTCCATTTTTCCATGTTTATTTTTCTTACAATTTCATAATTATGGGAAAAGAATAAAACTTTTTTATCATTTTGCTGTAATTATTCAATCACAGCAAAAATAAAAATAAAAGAATATAAAAGGCACAACGTAAAAACAACCTTGGCATGCTTGGGAATACCGGGGCGGGGGGAGAGTTGGATAACCATGTCCCCTCATGCCACAGGACTGCTGTCATATTGTTACTGCAGCAGAAGCAACCTATTGCACTAGGGGGACTAATGGAATAGCAGCAATATTGGAAGCCATTGACAGGATCCCCCTGTCAATGAAAAAGTGTGCTACAGAAACAAATGAAATGCAAAGCAGCAACTGGATAGACACAATGTCATGTGGTAAGTACTGGCCAAATATGCTAATATCTCGCTGTAATTACGAAATACCAGCTTCATGTGATAAAGTCTGTTGTCTCCTATGAGAAGATGTGCAAATGTATTGATGGCACAGAAGCCTTGAGTCCAACCTCTACATTTTGGAAGTGAAAAGTCAAGTAATGGGTAGCACATTTTGGAAGTGAAAAGTCAAGTAATAGGCAGCCCATCGTGGAGTAGGCCAGAAAAATCAGAGTAGGATTCCAGTTCATCATCCCTCTAAACTATTCCAGAACATGTTAACGAAATGGGAAATCATAGTTTCTATACTGCATACATGCAGCAGGAGTCATAGAGCTTGCCTACACTGATGAAAAAAATCCAGCCTCATTTCACATTTTCCTGGTCTGCAATGACCCCATTAACACCACACACACATTGAGGTGACATCAGCATAACTGGCCACACAGTTCCCTGTGATGACATGACCGTGTCTACTCTATTTTCCTCCCTTCCCAGCATGCAATGCATCAACCTATCAACCAATAGCCATTATTGTTTGCCTGTCAATCTATTGGATCCACTCTGATTGGATGCCTCCCCCATCCAATCCCATTTACCCCTTCAATGATCATCAGTAAGGGAGGGAACTTTAAATGTACTCATACACACACACACACACACGTGACAGAAAAAATGTTTTATCTATATTTTATTTTTTAAAAATGTACAGCCACGAGATCAACAGTGAGGGGGTAGCAACTGAGTGAGCAAGCAAGGCGTGACTGAGCCAGTAAGCTCCCACCATCCCTCTTCCTTCCTCCCCCCCACTGCCATTCCCTGCCCATCAGCCTTGTGTTGACATTTTTTTTAACTGCAGTGAATGCACGTATGCAGACCTCCATACAAGTGTGTGAGCGAGCAAGCAAATGACTGTAGGAGCTGTTTAAAAGAGAAATGGAATGAAAAGTGGAACGGACTCTCTTTTTGGGAGGCCTTTAAAAAGTTTGATGTACATCTTTCAGGAAGGGAGGGAAGGAAGCTCTGCAGCCAGTTACCCCCTTTTCATATGATTTTCTTCCCCACTCACCCCCTTTCATCTCATTGCTTTCTCCACTCGCTCTCTTTCATCTGATTGTCTTCCCCACTCACCTCTTTCATTTGATTGCTTTCTCCACTTACTCCCTTTCATATGTTCATTTACCCACTCATCCCTTCTCATCTGATCGCTTTCTCCATCCAACCCTTTCATCTGATCACCTAGATGCACATCCAACCTGTTTAAAGCCCTCCCAAAAAATAGAGTCCATTCTACTTTTCATTCAATTCCTCTTTTAAACAGCTCCTACAGTCATTCACTTGCTCACTAGTGCGGGAGATCTGCTTATATACATACGTGCACTGAAATAAAAACAACATGGCGGTACGCACCATGCTTGCTGGAACCAACCAGTCCTGCCCAGCAAAATCTCCTTCCCTGGGCTCCACAATGAAACTACCTCAGAGTGCTGGCCACACACAGGATTATCCAGATTTTCTGGAAAAGTTCAGGGTAAGAGGAGAGGTTTTTGTAAAGCCCATTACAGCCCTCAGAAACACATTCCCTGTGAATTCTCTGTGAATCATCAAGAATATCATGTGTCCTGATTGAAGGAACTATGAGGTGGGTATGGATCCCCCCACCACCAGTAGACAAGCCAATAGTGTCAGATTGTTAAACAACTTCACAATAGTTTACAAATTCAATTTTTAAAACTATTTATCCAAACCAGAAAATGCACCTTTACAAAGCAAGTTTCCCAAGTAAGCCTCCCTTTTATTCAAAATACACTTGCTCTCTTCTTTATCTGCCCTCTTTCTCCAAACCTTCTCTCTCTATTTCATTTTCACTGATGAAATGAGGTGGGTCCAGCTGACATCATGTTTCAAGGCATGAAGAGGAAACTTCTCTGACAGCTTTTCACTGTCAGGGCCCAGACAAGCCTCCACTCTGCTCCTCAAAGACTCCATCCTAACTGTCCGCAAGTAGAATGAACTGTTTTCTCTTTAGACTTTTCACCCTGCTGTTGTAAATCCCATTGGCACCCAGCCAAAGCCTATGCTAGACACAGCCATAATAGAGTCATTTTTCTTCTGCCCTTTGCAGGAGGAAACAGCAGAAATGCTCTCCTTTCAAATCATTTAACAAAGTGCAGATCCCAATTGAAGGTGACTCTGTAACCTCTCCAGCAGAAACCCTTGGCTCCACTGCCCTGTGCTCACCCCACAAGGAAGCAGAAGCCAACAGAGACAACTGAAAGGGAAATGTACATTAGGAACAGCTTTCATTGTGGCAATACTGTAATGTGGTGATACAGCTGCTCCTCTGGGCTGCATTGGATGGAATAAGGGCATATGGATGGAATAGTTTACTGGGAGTGGGTAAGAGTGGCCATATAACTTTGGGGGAAAATACCATTCTTCTTAAGCGATGCTAAGTTGGGGCAGGGACAATACATGCTGTTATCTAGAAAGTGAAAAAATCCTCTCAGAATGCCAGGGGAATAACTTTTGTCCAGATGAGCTCCCGTAGTGAGTCTCCATATTTGAAAGGAAGGGGGTCAAAAATTCAAAGTACTTTGCAATAACAGTCTTCACTGTTTATTGTGAAGTTTTTAAAAATATATATACGGAAATATGCATTCCAGCCTGCTTGAACAACCAATCCAAATTGGGGCACATCCCAGAATTCAAAATGGGATTGGTTAGACATGCGCAGGGGTGGGCTTGCCAGCGACAAAGTGGCCAAAGCTGCCATTGTTGATTTTCATGGAAGTGATCGTGCGCTATTTTCAAGTGACAGAGTAAAAAGTATTTTTTAAGCAGAAGATCACTCTTCCATGTCTCTGATTTAACAAGGGGGGGGGAAGGGAAACAAAGGAAGCTTTTGGGGAATAATAATGCACGTAATTCACTCATGGCCACCATCATTACTCGCAGGCATGGTCTGTGTGAACTTCAAATATGGATTGCTTCCCATGCCAGCAATCTTGCAAATGTATCATGGAGACAAATGAACACTGCAGCAATGGTGAGTTAATGAGCTATTTTCCGCATTTAATTCTCCCATCTAGCTGAGGCCTACAATGACATTATTCTTTTTTCTGTACTGAACTGGGTTGAAATCACAAAGCCCAATGCTATGGAGATGACCAGTGTACCATCTTCCCCTAAGAAATGTTGGTCAAGAGAATCATCATACTGAATGACACAAATTTAAAGTGTAGTCATCTGGAACCACCTGGATTCTCTCAGACACAGGCCATGTTCATCACTGGCTGCCTTAGCTCAGAGACAGGGAACAAGAATGAGGATACTGTTGGCATACAACTCTCATCATCCCTCCCCAGTGGCTATGCTAGCTACGTCTTATGGCTGTTGCAGTCCAATAACATATGAGTGGCCACACAGTTTCCACTCAGTGCTTCAATCTGTCATTCTTCCCCCTCACTTCACTTTAGCTTCCCGCTTATCTTCATTGCTTACATTTGGACTGTAGGTTCCTCAAGGCAGAAGCTTATTCTTTTGCTTCTGCTCTGTCATAAGATGCCATGCTGTGCAAAATCAAAATAGTCATCACAATAGCCTGGATGCCAGTATACCAGGAAGGTAAGAGATCAGGGAAGACTTGTAACTCACTGATTCTTAGAGACAGGTCCCACACAGAATAGGCTGGGAAGCACAAGAACATATAACTTCACTTGTAGACTTGAAAAATGTATCTGCTTCCTAAATCTTTTGAGAAACACTGAACCTTTTTAGATTTTGTAGCACAGGTCAACAAGCACAGATCATCTGCCAAGCATGGAAGGAGGGCAGCAATAAAAATCTGCAACACTGAAGAGATGCTTGCTTATTACTACCCCTCAACTAAAATGTGTAGTGCACACTGGGAAAACAAGAATTCATTTTAGCATTTGCCCTGTTCAACTGGCCACTACTCCATATAGTGAAGTTAGAATCAAAGTGAAAATCTGCATCTTATTGAATGAAATGCTGGAGAATTATTCCCTATTCTTCCTTAAGCTATCCAAGTGCCAGTCCCAATCTCACCACTTCATCATGACTTGTGTTCCTGTTACGTTTCCTCAGAGTTAATTAAATCCAAATGACTTCTTGTTCTGGTGTGGAGTTTGTGTTGTCATTTGGATCTTGTGTTTTCTTTCCACTATGCCAAAGGGTGATGACTCACTTGAATTACACATCACTAATAGCTAACAGAGATGCAATGGCATCCACACCAAAATGGCAATTATATCACCGAGGAAGCATTAGACCTCCTGGAGTTCCAGTAAAGAAGCACACAGTCATGTTTCTAGGGCATGTTGGGAAATGTGGGGGGGGGGAATGGAGTCATCAGTAAGTGGACATCACTCAACGAAAACTGTCTGGGTACAGCTATGTCTCCTAGAAATTTTTTGGAGCCAGCATTTTAATCAGCTATCATGATAAAAGCATGGAGCACTTAATGATAAAATGTGAAATACATCCTCGTATTTACCAGTCTCTATGACAACAAGGGACAGTGGGTTACCTAGAATAAATGCAATTACAATAAAGCAGCAATAATGATGTCCTGAAAATATCAGTGCTCTGGCAAATTCAGCCTCAGTTATAGAGCAGTAGAATAAAGACAACGGCAGCTCAGTGGGCATCCTAACCTACAGTGCCAGAACAGAGGTTAAATATGGGATGGTTAAAAGAAAAGAAAGGAGGGAAAAAATGACAGTCATGTACAAAAGAGTCATAAAGCTGAGGTGTAATTGTTATTCATTGAGACTACAGACTAAACCTTGGGACATGGACAGGGCAAATGAGGAATGGAATGTCCAATAGCTGCTTGGCAGTCCTGTTGCCTGCCTGCATCCTCAGCTGACTGATTCTATCAAGAATCAGCTAATTTGTAATATGATGCCATGATGGGCATCATATATGCCCTTTCTGTATGCTTTATGATAGGAGATGCAGAGCTGAGGGTGGTCTACACATAAGCTTGCCTAACTATGTTAAGCCAACTCTCAGATATTCTAGATGAATTTTTCCATGCCTTAAGGATATTTCATTTAATCTTTGTTATTTGTTTGGCTCTGTATTTCATGTTTCCCCTGCTAATGGTTTGACCATTTCCAAGGAAGGTATTGAAAAAAGACCTCTATAATGCTGAGCCCATATCCCTCTCAGTACAAATATGTTGTGAACACAATGCTTTTGAAACAAAAGAGTCTGGAGCAATAAACACCTGAGGCAAAGCACAAAAATCAGTGTGTATAGAGCCATCGTACTGTCTATCCTCCTTTATGGATCTGAAACATGGGTCACCTATCGCCACCACCTACGACTCCTCGAGCGCTTTCATCAGCGCTGTCTACGCACAATCCTAAATATACACTGGACTGACTATGTGACGAATGTTGCTGTCCTTGAGCAAGCAGGGATCACCAGCATTGAGGCCATGATATTGAGAACACAGCTGCGCTGGGCAGGGCACGTTTCTAGGATGGAGGACCATCGCCTCCCAAAAATACTACTCTACGGTGAACTCGCCACGGGTCAGCGTAAGAGGGGCGCTCCAAAAAAGCGATACAAAGACTCCCTGAAACAACATCTCAGGCTTGGCCAAATTGATCACCAACAGTGGTCCGCCCTGGCCTCATGTCGGGAGGCATGGAGACGCAATATCCACAATGCTGCAGCCTTATTTGAGAACTCACGACGAACAAGTCTTGAAGAGAAACGACAACGCAGAAAGAATCACAACCCTAAAACATCACCCAAGGAGACCTTCTGCTGCGCTTTTTGCAACCGGACTTGTTTATCTCGGATTGGCCTTTTTAGTCATCAGCGCGCTTGCAGAGGGCGCGGGATGAGTCCTTCCTGAATCTTCGTTTGCGAAGAAAAGCCAGAGAGAGGAGAGAGAGAGAGGACACATTTTTTTTCTTGCTAGAGAAGAGAATTGGGGGGAGTGGCTGAAGCATGCACTTGTTGGAAACAAAAAAATACTAGTACCTGTATGGTAGAATATATGCACTACTTGCACAGAACTCCAGGTCCAGTCTTCAGAATCTGTGGTTATCTGTTGGGTGGCCATAGGTTCAAAAGCAGATGAGGTTGTGCATGTAGAAAGGAAGAAGCAGTTCCCCATACCACAATAATTCACTAGAAATCATTCTTTGACCTTATTACAATTACATACCTGTGTGTGTATGTGCATCATGTGCAAAGACATGTGCCTTCAAGCTGCCTCTTGACCCTATGAATTTAGAGGTGTTCTTTGTCCCATCCATAGGTAAAAGCAGATAGTTGAGCATGAAAAAACAAGACCTTCTCAGAAGTATGAAGAACTATCTCTCTGGATGAAATTTCACTGAAAATTCTCACTTTCTTTTTCTAAGATATTTAGAAAAGATTTTCTCATACCATCTGCCCTGCTTGTTATCATTTTTAAATTTGTAATTTTAAATTTCTGTCTTAAACACTGCCATTTTTATATCTGCATTGTTTAAACTTATTATGCTTTTTTTCTTTTGATCTATTTTTAAATTAAATTATGACCTTTCTTAGAATCATAGAGTTAGAAGAGCCGCAAAGACCATCTAGTCCAACCCCCTGCCCTGCAGGAATACACAATCAGCACATTCCCAACAGATGGCCATCCAATCTCTGTTCAAAAACCTCCAAAGAAGGAGACTCCACCACACTAAGAGGCAGTGTATTCCACCGTCGAACAGCTCTTACTGTCAGGAAGTTCTTCCTAATGTTTAGGAGGAATCCCTTTTCCTATAGTTTGAGTCCACTGGTCCATGTCCTAGCCTCTGGAGCTGCAGAAAACAAGCTTGCTCCATTCTCAGTATGACATCTCTTCAAATATTTAAACATGGCTATCATGTCCCCCCTTAACCTTCTCTTCTCCAGGCTAAACACAGCCAGCTCCCTAAGCCGCTGGCATGGCTTCCAGACCTTCCACCATTTTGGTTGCCCTCCTCTGGACACATTCCAGCTTGTCCATATCCTTCTGGAATTGTGGTGCCCAGAACTAGACACAGTATTCAAGGCGAGGTTTGATCAAAGCAGAATAGAGTGGCCCTATTACTTCCCTTGATCCAGACACTATACTCCTATTAATGCAGCCTAGAAGCACATTGGCTTTTTTAGCTGCTGCATCACACTGCTGACTCATGTTCAGCTTGTGGTCCACTAAGACTCCTAGATCCCTTTTGCATGTACTACCATCAAGCTGGGTGTTGCCCATCCTCTATCTGTGCATTTCATTTTTACTGCCCAAGTGTAGTATTCTACAATTCTCTCTGTTGAAATTCATTTTGGTAGCTTTGGCCCAGCTTTCTAATCTAATTTCTAATTAAGGTCACTTTGAATTCCTATCCAGTCCTCTGGGTATTAGTTACCCCCTCCTAATTTGGTATCATCTGCAAATTTGATAAGAATGCCCTCTAGTCCATCATCCAAGTCGATAAAGATGTTGAATAGCACTGGGCCTAGAACAGAACCCCATAACAGCCCACTAGTCACTTCTCTTCAGGATAAAGAGGAGCCATTGGTGAAGAGCAGCCTTGATTGTTTTAATCATAGACACAAAACATATTTTAAAAAAGACTAACCAACCTTCCCCTCCCCACCCTATGCCAACCCTTCTAAAATTCTGACAGTCCCTCCTGTGCAGCCTAAAGATCTCCTTATGGAGTCCAAGCAGAGTAAGTACAGACAGCTGGCTAAGAAACTGTAAATGAGAAACTCATAACTTAAGTTATGAACTGAATAACATAGGAGAAGGAAGCAAAAAATGATGACCTTTTCCCTATACAGTTCCTTCAAGCACAGTACTAACAGAACGTCCTAAATGTTCCTGTCCTAAATGTTCCTTTCATTGTCACATGTGCACACGGCTATTCACAGTCAAGCCGAAAATGCGAACCCCAAACAATATGCCATATTTCCATGGTTTCCTCCTTGATTTTTCCACTTCCCCCAATGTCCATTGTGTGAAGGATAGGGAACAAGCTTGGGAAACAAACCTAGCCGCCTTCATTGGAAAAAAAAAATCTACAAGAGGAAGCAGATATGGCATCATCCCAGGGATGGAGGCTTTGTATGCGCGAGGTCCCAGTTCAATCTCTGCCATCTTTTCATAGAGTTAAGAAAGATTCCTGCCTGATAACCTGGAAAGCTACTGCCAGACAGAAGTGACAATACACGGCTAGATGGAGCAATCATCTGGCACTATAAGGGAGCTGCCTTTGACCATGAATTAAAATGGAGCAACCACGTTCACAGGAGAATTGAACACAACACCTTATCCATGAAATTACCATGCTTCTAACCTACCTACCTCCAAATTATTAAGGATAAGAAAATAGCTTTGGGAGCTTGATAATGATGTTGGTCTTAACCTATAGTATTTCAGGGCACTTACCAAGGATTTTATGCCTAGATTCTATGCCCCCTTCTTTCTTGTTCTTTCTGGGGAATGGGTATTGTTTGAAAACTCGTCTGAAAACTGCCAACAGAGACTCCAAAGATTCCTGAGAGAGACCTGCTGGTTTTGCCAGAAGTGAGAGATATTTGTTTTGAAAGAGCAATGTTCTGGACATTTAAAAATAGTGTCCTGAATCTCCCCAGCTTGGCATGTTCCATCACAGGTTAGTGTGCCCTAGGCTATGAAGTTCTTTGATAAACACACCTCCAACTTTCAGATGAACCGGTCGCACTGAAGCATGTGCACAGAGAGACAAGCAGCAAGGAGTCTGCAGCACACTTGGCGAAATCCCAGATTTTTTAATGAGTGGGGGGCTTTTCAACACCTGCTCCAGTTCTAGCCCCATAGGTACTCAGCGAGAATGTCAGTAGTAGTAAATGCTAGCAGCTTCTAAATGGCAGTCTCCCAGAAACAGTGGGTATTGGTTTGGCTCAATGGTCTGCACCTAGTTCATGTACCTAGTTCAACTAATGCACCTAGTTCAACTAATGATAATTACAGAATAAATGGCTAGCATGGAATGAACCAAAAATAATTTCCTTTCCCATTTATTAAAAAAGAATTTGCTCTCTGACCTGCCAGATGCCATGAATTAACTATAGACAGTAGAAAAGTCATGGTTCCAGATCAGTACAGTATAAATTTCACAAAAGTGGAAGAGATGACACTGTATGTACAAGGTTGTAGCTGATATTCCCAGCACATCTAGGTAAGAGATCTCAAATAGCAGGACCTGTTTGAGTTCAGTAGCCTAACTCAGCAGTGGCGGCACTAGAGATGTGTGGAGAGGCTGGACTGCACCAGGTGATACCATCAGGGGAGCGGGGACACACCAGCCTTAGTGATGCCCCAGTAACTCAGTAACAGGTACATTCATATGTTCAAAAATCTCTAGGCTCAGACACAGAGGCAGTCTTAGAACCTGCCAAACACAGAAAAGATTCAACCAGAATTAGCCCAACAAACTGTGGACTCTGCAGTCACCATAGAACAGGTTTTCCTGAATATGTGCATTTTGTATGGGCTCTAAAGAACTAGAGCGACAATCATAAATATCCCATGGAGTTGTGAAAGCTAACATTCAGAGAAAAAGTATGGCAATTTAAATTCAGACTAGCAGATATAAGACTAGACAATTGCAACAATAAGATGGATTTGAGAGATTATTTTTAGGATTGCCTTTAGTATTCTCCTAACACAGGGCTGGGCGACTCTGTGGGGTGACAGCATCAATTTCCCACACAACTCCCTGTAGGCAGCACCAGTGTGGCAGCAGCACAATGGAAGTAATGCCATGGCACTTTCATTCTGCAATTCAGCTGGTTTGTAACAGTTCCAAGAGGATGATAAGGGGTTGGGCAGAGGCAGGGAAGGATGAATAACACCACAATTATGAGCATTTTGGATGTGTTTGAGGTTTTTAAGGGGGAACTGTCTGAGGAAAAAATACAGACAATTAGGGGGTCTGCAGGCTTTGGGGACTGCACAAATGGGGGTCAGGGCCTGAACATGGCCTGTGGGCTGCACTTGCTGTACTGCTCTCCTCACAGTTGGCTCTTGGTTCCTCTTGTAAGAACTGACCTTCAAAGTCTCAGAAACTGAAACAAGCCTGAGGTAAAGCAATCAAACACTAATGTTTGCACAAACAAGCTGGGCAGGTAGCTAGTTCACTTTTGAGCCTATTTCATATACAGAGAGCAAAAGGAAACAAGCTAAAAACAAGCTTTTCAATATACCCATAAAGCCAAACAGATCTCCCTTAGTCCTTAGTGTCTGTTGTTTCAGAGATGGTCAGGTCTCCAAGCACAGGCTAGAAGCTAGTTATTGTCAAATAATAGTATGTGATATTCCTTCTCTGTACAGTCTGATATCTTCTCCCTCTTTCTTCTTTCTCTTAGACTTCAAACCAGGGTGGGTTTTTTAAAAATAGGAACCAGCCCAAAGTCTATGGTGACTTTATGGACCATCTACAATTCTACATCATCAGATAAGTATCCATGTGGTATACAACTCCATATTTGGTATCACTTTGTGCCAAGACAAGTACCATATAGGGGAAAATAGCATGTGTCATGCACATGGAGCATGCTACAATGTCCCTGTTACATAAGAATGTCATCTAAAGTGAGTCCTTAACATATAATATATACCCTTACAAATGTCCATTCTACAATAAGAATTGAATCAATCAACTATTTACTTAAGAAAAACAGCACTCCTGGTGGTACTTTCCACAGACAGCCCAATTAGACCCATGATTTTGGGATTTTCCAATTCAGCACTGGAATCTTCCTTCCTGCGGGCTATTATTGGCATCAGCTGGATTTACAGCAATGCACAGCTGCAACTAGAATCATAGTCCCAGCCATAAGCCTAGTAGCTAAGGATCCTCTAGGCCACTAACCTGCCCCATTTCAAAATGTGAGAATTATTCTGCAAATGACATGAAAAGAAATTGCTGGGATAAAAGGCAAGTAATCTAACCACATTAATTTATATCAGTTTTATCCAGCTAAGCGTTATAATAGATTACATTTGTATCCTACGTGTAGCCTAATGGAGCTCAGAACAGCATTCTAGATATGCAACAATCTTGGGATATAAGTTCTCTTCTGGTGCCGAGGATTCTATGATTCTATGATTTTCATAGCACATCAAGAGTCACAACTGGGATTCTTACATTCATGCCCAACATTGACCATAATGTCACATTGGCTCTCGATAGATAGAGTCATAGTTTAACAGAACAGCAGTAGCCATTAAAGAGGAATTACCAAAGACTGGTTTACTAAGTATTTTTAAATGGTTTAAAAACAATAAAATGGTAACATGGTAAGTATTTTTAAGTAGTTAAAAATGGCTAAAAATTGTTCAGGGGTGAGAGGCAGAGCATTTGAAGCCAGCTGTAGATTTTATTAAAGTGCACAGGAGTCTACCTTATCTTATGTGCAGCAGCTCAGAATGGCAGGGTGTCTGGGTTTTGATTGACTGTGTAAAATGAACAGGCGTATGTGATAAAGTAATCAACTATGCATAATTATTGAAAATGTCTTTAAACTTTAGCTAGAGTTGTGTGTCAACTTCCAGATAACACATTTAAAGAAAAATGCAAAGAAATGTAAAGTAAAAACAGAGTAGTAGAGATGACAATAGATATGTATAATTCAGAAACAATGGATTTCATAGCAGTTATCAGGTATTGAAATTCAACTTTTAGGAAAATTGAGAACTGTTCATCGGAATGACAAGAAGGAATGCTATATTACCACAGCATTGACATATGTAGATTTCTTCATAAAAACTTCTTAGTTTCCCCCCTTTCCTTTCATTTGTAAGAGAATGTTTGCCAGCACCATGTAAAGCAGAGTTGGGGGATAATGCTGTGGTCTATGGGCCACATGTGCCCCCAGGTCTGTTTTTGCAGGCCCAAAAACTCCTGGAGCCTGCTCCACTACCAACTTGCCAAACATTGGAAGAATTATGCCTCCAGATTCCCCTCTAACTATAAATTATTTCTTATTTTGTTGGGAGGGACCTATGTGGCACCAACAGAGAGAGATGGAACTGGTCCTTGGACCCTTCAAGGTTACCCTGCTCTGACATAAATGAACCATATGACAGTTGATACATCTGTGGTTTTAGAAGAGAACAACCAACACTGACATGCTAGGGCAGTGGTGGGGACCATATGGCTCTTGTTGTTGGACGAAGGACTTTATCAGACGTCCCCTTTTAAACGTTCTTTTGCCAGCATAAAAATATCACTCCATAATTTTATTTTGTTTTTACAATTATTATCCAGAAACAGAGACATATCTGCAATTGACCATGGAATATATGACCACTAATACATAATCTGGTAACTCGCACAAATTCTTAATAATCTTATTATATTGAAATAAGAACAGGTTTCTAAACCTCAAGTGAAAAGATAAAAATCTTAAAACATGCTCTTCTAAAAACCTACAAAATAAAAAGTGTTTCAATGGAGCTTCAAATAGTTACATACCTCTTACAGGACACTGTCTCTATCCTATTTCTACCTCCGCACACCTAATACTCTCCAGTGTACATTTTAGCAAATCTCTTCTGAGAAATCCCTAGAAATAACAAAAAGGAGCAAGAATTTTCCAAATGTGTAAAAAGATATACAACACCCACATAGGATGCATGTGTATAACTGAACTGTAATAATTTAGTCCCCTTACACCAGCATTCTAGTGTTCCTGAGCTAACAGTGGTCATGATGACTTATTAACAACCACTTTAAGGGGCAATAATGCAGTAATTAATTTCTTCCTTATATCCATAAGTTGCTGTTGGCAGAGCAGCTTCCCAATTGTTGAGTAACTTGTTCAGTAGTAAACACAAACCCCTTCCAAAGGCAGCCCTAATACAGCTCTGGACCTGCCATTATCAGCCCCCACACCTGCCCTGCCAGGAGGCCTTTATTTAGCACTAACATTCATCACCCCGACTGAGCACATAAATAATGCCATTAGCCACTCCAAGCAGTGATAAAATTAGCAGTGTAAACAGAGAAAGTAAATGACCTTAGTGGAAAACCATTGTTGATCCTGACCCAACACTTACAAAGGAGATTAGTCAGAGAAGAGCAGGGCAGGATGACAAGGGCTCTTGGGGACTGTTTAAAAACCCAAGTCTCCAGAATGTTTATTCTTAGGAAAAGATCTAAGTCCCTTGGTGAGTTTTATAAGATTTGTGGCTCTCAAAATGGAGGTGCTTAAATCAAATTCTTCCCTAATATCTGCCAGATTAGATACAGTGATTACTTACTGTTTTAAACTCCTCCTCCTAGCCACTCCCCCCCATGTGTCCAGTTTGGAAGATGAGCAGAAAGGAAAGTTTATTCTCCCATGTGGCTTTCCTCCATCTCCTCCCAACTCCACCCCTGCCACCTCATAAAACAAATTCTAAAAAGAGATAACAAAGTCTGCAGAACATATGAATTGACCCAAGCTCTAGAAACCTTATTTAGGCAAATGTTAAGGGTCTCCCCTGGCCCCACTTTTTGAACCTGGAGTCTTCCCATGAGATTGACTGAGAGCCACTGTGCTTATAGAGGGACAGTCCACTATGCAAGATATGGAAGTTGCTTGAATGTTTCCAACTTACAGTTGTTCAGAACCATGGCCCAGCAACTAACCATGTGGAATATGGCAAGGAACTGTTGCTTGTCGGCAAGGAACTCTACTCATTTACTCTTCACTCCAAAACAGAATGCACTGAACAACAATTCATACAAACAACTGAATGGCTAAGAAGAATTGGTTTAAGCCAATCTTCATCAGTATGCTCCTTCACTATCTGCCCCAATTCATGCAAGTGTTGAGCTCAGAGTAGGATGGGAAGGCAGAGGAAGTAAGACTAAAGATTGAAAATCAGTGACAGTGAGAGTTCAAAATGGGGGGATGGGAGGGGGAAAAGAGAAGGATTTTCTAGTCCTATCCCTTTCCCCCTGCATCACTGTTAACTCTGATCTTCCATTGACCTGTTTGGGCTACTTGAAGACAACCCGGCCTAGGATTCACAAAAACCTCTGGACCTTGGTTTGAGGTCTATCTAGAAACTTTCACAAGCATGTGCAGTAGCAGCTAGATATGTCAGGAAGCATGGAAAACTTGGTAGTCCATGAAAGCTAATGCATCTAGTCACAGCAACTTTCAGACCACAACCTGAGATACGGTCATTCCTATGAGTTCTCCCTACTGTCCTCCACATTCAAAAAAGCTGTTGAAAGGATTGACAGGAAGGATTGTTGGTACGCAATCCTCTTGGGCATAACCTTTTGTGCTTCAACTGACATCATCAGACTCATGATAGGCCTAGAGGATATGCTGTTTTACACTGAGGCCTGCTTAAAATTTGATTTGGAGTACATTCCACAGATCCCCTTCAAATCAATCAAATTTAAAATGGGATATTCTGAACTGGATATCAGGGTTCTAACAAGATTCCTGAAAAGCTGAATGTGAAGAAGGCTCACAAGCCAGATGGCTGAAAGACAAAGGGGAAAGTAGGCAACAAGTTGAGGAAGATGAACAAATCTAGTAGAGACGTTAAAAAAAAGTAAGAGGCTAGGAAAAGGAAGAATGGTGTTGTGTTGGAAGGAGTAGAATTAGCATACAATACACTTTGAATTCAGAGCAGAGCTACTGAAAGCAGGGGTCCCTTGGACTGGGGCCAGTTTGCAAGCCATCAGGTGCCAGTCCACAGATAGTTTCAAGGAAAGGGGGAAAAAACTGTTTTAGCCAATGGGAATAAATAAGGTACCAGTCCCTGGCACACTGCAAAATAAATTTGCTTGTCCCCCACATCCAAAAAACCTGGAGAAGCATTCAGTTAAGGGACTCGGAGAGACAGAGAAACAAGAGAACTGTGAGGCCAAGGTTACTATTTCTGTGTATGTGTTTTCACTTATGAAGGAGGGGGCAAAGAAACTCAGAATTATTTTGATATGTACAAGAATGGGGATGGCTGACATAGCTCTAATTTAGAAAACATATAGTAAGTGATTTTGAGGAGTCAAGCTGATATTTATTTTGACTTCATTCAGTTCTATTCAGTCCTATTTAAAACCAAACAATGAGAAATTATCTAGAGTTTAATAAATTAAATGTCTGCAAAGCCCTTGAAAACCTGGTGAATGGTTACTAACAGGAGGCAAAGTGCTATAAACTGCTTAAGGCACTACAATTCACCTACCTACTCTCAACAATTAATTTCATATTGCTCTTATTATCATATCTTGGAAGAAGACTTGAAGAGCTGAAAGAATAAACATATAGTGCAAGCTAACATATGGCTCTGAGCCCTGACACCATTTAAAAAATGAATTTAGAGTGGGGAGATGAGTGGCAGAGAAGGGAATGGGCATATAATCTTTTCCCTGAATATACTGTAGTGTCTCCTCTACAAACTGGACTTCTAAGGAGCATTCTCCACATAAGGCTGCTAAACACATACGAAGAAGATGCAAAAAACTTTAACTGTGTGAGAAAGTAGAGAGCTCAGGAGAGTTCAAGCATTGCCACAGATTTGGAATGTTGGCTGGAAGAATGGGGAACATTATGCTGTGGAGAAGGAGGAGAGAAGCATAAAGCTAGACAAGAGACAAAAAGAAAGAAGGTTAAGCACATCTGGGTCTAGCAGGTTTGATTTACTAAGGCAGGAGGTAAACAAAGCTCCTTTGGGCTATGGCCTAAAGTCAGAATGAAAATTTGGGCTATAGACTATGAGTGGCATAGCTTTGAGGCCATGATATTGAGAACACAGCTGCGCTGGGCAGGGCACGTTTCTAGGATGAAGGACCATCGCCTCCCAAAAATACTCTACGGTGAACTCGCCATGGGTCAGCGTAAGAGGGGCGCTCCAAAAAAGCGATACAAAGACTCCCTGAAACAACATCTCAGGCTCAGCCAAATTGATCACCAACAGTGGTCCACCCTGGCCTCACATCGGGAGGCTTCGAGACGCACTATCCACAATGCTGCAGCCTTATTTGAGAACTCAGGCTGAACAATTCTTGAAGAGAAACGACAACGCAGAAAGAATCACAACCCGGAAACATCACCCAAGGGAACCTTCTGCTGTGCTTTCTGCAACTGGACTTGTCTATCTTGGATTGGCCTTTATAGTCATCAGCGCGCTTGCAGAAAGCGCGGGATGAGTCCTTCCTGAATCTTCATTTGCGAAGAAAAGCCAGAGAGAGAGAGGCATAGCTTACAGGGAATGAGGGCAGGAATTACTTGCTGCCCTATTTCTCTGTTTCCAGGCTACCAGGTTATGTGTCTTTGGAGCAGCTGAAAACAAAACTGAGCTCTCCTGGACAGAATGGCAATGAGACACAGAGGAAGCACACCATCATCAATAATGCATCACATCATCATGCCACCTGGACAGCACCACACCACTGAACAGGACTCGGCTAATGTAGAGAAGGTTATGTCAGCATATTGGATTGAGAGTCATATGGAAATCTGATTTTCTGTAAAGTTGTATAAACCTAGCATGTTTGGAGGAGTTTCCAAGAGTCATCCCAGATCAGTACACTATTGACCATGCTTTGCAAGTGTCGTACATGCCTCCTAGGCAGAATCGTAGAATGGCAGCTTATATTAAGAACTGGGATAGATGCCATGATGTTGGTGATTGGAGTATATGAATACTTAATTTTTATCATTAATGTAGATGACATTTTTACAATGGCTCCCAAAATGGAGTGAAATGGTCTTAGGGCTCAGCACTGTACGACGTCTGTCTATTAAACAACAAAACTGTGTTTCTACCTTTCAGATAAATCAGGGAGAACAGATTGCTAGAGTGGTGACCTTGAACATGTCTGAACCTGCATGACAAACATCAACACTTTTGGCCATTCAGTTAATTGTTAGTCATCGTTTAAAGCAGTTGTGTTGTCTGTTGTGTGCTGGAAAAAATGCTAAGTTTAAAAGCTGAGCAACATGATGTTCTGCAGCAACATGAGGCAGACCCAAACCTTTTTTTAAAAAAATCATCACTTGTGATGAAACCTGGAACTTCCAGTACGATCCTGAGACAAAATCACAGTCAATGCACTGGAAAACACCATAATTACCAAGAATGAAAGAAGCAAGTCAAAGCAAGTCCACATTCAAAGCCATGCTGTTTTTTTGGTTTTTTTTGTTTGTTTTTTTTTTACATCAAGGGTATAATTTTGGCAGAATGGGTTCCAGAAGGCAGAGCAGCGAACCAGCGTTATTATAAGGGAGTTTTGACAAAGCTGAGAGAAAGAGTCAGAAAACAAAAGGCCAGAACTGTGGAACAATGGTTTCATTGTGAAGTCGAAGGCTTTCATGACTGGCATCCATAGATTCTCCTTGGGTTTTTTTCCGAACTGTGAGGCCGTGTTCTGAAATAGTTAAACAGCACCAAAAAAGCCCACAACATGGTTCCGATATGTGGATGACACTTTCACTGTTTGGAACCATGGAGAAGATCTGGTCTCATTCCTGAACCACCTGAACAGTATCCACCCAAATATCCAATTCACAATGGAAAAAGAGAAGGAAGGAACACTGCCATTCTTGGATGTCCTAGTCATACACAAACCAAACCAACAGTTAGGCCACAAGGTATACAGAAAACCCACACACACTGACAGATCCTACACAAGAACTCCAATCATCACCCAGGACAAAAAAGAAGCACAATAAAACATTGGTAGGCCGCGCAAAAAAGGATCTGCGAACCCCACTACTTGGAGGATGAACTGAGGCACTTAAACTGGACCCTACAGGCTAATGGTTACTCCAGATCAGACATCACAAGAGCAGCCAGACCCAGAAAAAAACCACAGGAATGAAGAAGAAAAACAGCCACTCAAAGGGAAGGTATTTTTACCATACATCAAAGGAGTCATACACAGAATAGGGAAACTGATGAGGAAACACAACCTCCAAACAATCTATAGACCAACCAAGAAAATCCAAGAAATGCTACGCTCAGCGAAAGACAAAAGAGACCCTCTCACAGCTGCAGGAGTTTACCCCATACCATGCAGCTGTGGACAAGTTTACATAGGGACCACTAAATGCAGTGTGCAAACATGAATCAAGGAACATGAGACACTGCAGACTGGGCCAGCCAGAAAAATCAGCAGTAGCAGAACATGTTATAAACCAACCTGGACACAAAATGCTATTTAAAAACACAGAAATTCTGGACCAGGCCAACAACTATCATGTCAGAATGCACACAGAAGCTACTGAAACTCACAAACACCTGGACAACTTCAACAGGAAAGAAGAAACCTTAAAACTAAACAAAATCTGGCTCCCAATGTTAAAGAACAATAGAATCAAAACTCAACATTTACAAAGGAATTCCACCTAAGGACAGGGGGATTCCCAGCAGATAATGGCCCATCAACCAACCATCAGCCAAACAGACACTAATGAGCCTTCCATTTCTATACCCAGGAACTAACCATTCAATTACACAAATTTATATATACTCCACAACAAGGGTTCACAGCATATAAACTCCACATACACTCCTACCCAACCATTCTTTGAAGATGCCAGCCACAGATACAGGCAAAACATCAGAAGCAAACTATTCCAGAACACGGTCTCACAGCCTGGAAAAAACACAAGGAAAATCAATGGTTTATTCTTCATCAAAACAATGCACCTGCTCATACAGCACTTTCTGTGAAGCAGTTTTTGGTTGATAAAATGCATTACTACACTTGAACATCCCACATATTGGCCAGATTTGGCACCATGTGACTTTTTTCTTTTCCCTAAAGTGAAATTGGTGCTTAAAGGAACATGTTTTGAGTCAATTGATGCAGTATGAAGAAAACAGCAGATGTGTTGAAACAGCTGACAGAAACTGATCTGCTCCACACCTTTGACCAGTGGAAAATAAAACTGCATCGGTGTGTGAGTGTGAATGGGGAGTATATTAAAGGAAACAAGCATTAGAATTGTAATACATATAAATAAAGGTGGGTTATTGTATCAGTCTTGTTATTTAATAGACACACCTTGTACATCACCTTGCACCAAGTCTTTTTCCTTTCAGATCTTCAATCCGTCTCCTTCTAAGAGCAGTCATACTTTAAAAACCCTAGGTTATCTAACAAGCCAGTACAACACTGATGTTTTATATCGTGACTAAATGGTCAAAGCAGCCATAGTTCTTCTGCAAGTAATAATACTTGGCACTATAAATCTTCAAGCCTGCTGCCAGTGATGATATTCCTGTCCTGTTAAAGGAATTTCATATACTAATTATTGTCTTGTTTTGCTTTATTAGTACTTTTACAATCCAAATGGGATTTTTCCCCACCCCATTAAATACTTTCCTGAGTGTTTTTTTTTTTTAGACTTAACTATGAATGTTCATGAGCTGCTTAGAGCAATAGTGGTGGGCTTTCATATATGCTAAGAAAAGTCACCACCCAGCTGGATCTTAATTTGAGCCAGGACCACTAAGCTTTGTTCTGAAATCACTGCCAAGGCCCAACAGCCACAGCTGATAATGTGAAGTAATAAACAAGAAAGTTTATTTGAGTCATTGTACAATTCCTTTCCTTCAGAATTGATTATCTATAGTCAGCTCTTTTTTCAGCAAGATGATTTTCAGATAAGAAGCTCCAGGCAGGCATGAAGCTGGACATCTATCAATTTAAAAAATCAAGTTTCACTTTGGAAAGGGGTGCTGCAGAGAATTTCCTCTTGCAATTGGACCTCACTACATGGTTCCAGAACATGGATGAAACTTGGTGGAATGGTGAGTCCTCTAGTAAAATACCTTCTTCATGAGGCACAACACCAGAGTCAACAATCAGCATGGTTGGGCAAATGCCAGACAATAAGACCCTGGCACTGGAGCTGATCACTGATGGAGTGGCTCTAAGGGCAAAGCCATTCTAGGGCCCATACAAAAGAGCAAACTTCTCTTGACTGAAAGGTAAGACTAGAACATAGACAATTCTCTGTGGGAAGCACAGAAGATATCCATAGTTTCACAAAACCTCTCACCCTCCAACTGTGAACCTTCAGGTTGTTGGGGTGTTGTGCATAACAGTCCTTGAGATTAAGGACTGTCATGTACAACACCCCAATAACGTAAAGGTTCACAAATGGAGGCAGAGAAGTATAGAGTCTGGCCTGGAGGCTGCCAGATGATTGGATGCAACTTATGAGATGAAAAAAATGAAAAGGCAGTCAAAAGCCTGTAGCATCTTATCTCTTTCCTGTTTGCCCAAATTCCTCCCTGCATCATCAGGATTACTGTTTTTGCTTCACCACATATTTTTTGCCTAAGATCAACCCAAGGTGACAAACAAAAATGGCCTTGGCCATAACTACAGGGCCTACCTGTCCATATCAATGTCACACACACAACCCAGTTAGCTTTTGTCTTAGGAATGGTTGTCATTACAGTATATCCATGTGCTGACATCATGGAAATGTTGCTCTCCTGACCAATGGCTGAAACTATACGGGCAATATATTTGGGAGATTTTAAAGATAATGATGGCTCAGAAATTGGGAAGGAAAGTCATCTGAAGAAAAAGAGGAAGATGTAAAAGCTGGAAAAAAGAAAATGCGGGAGAAATGGCCAACTTGTAAAACAGGAAATGGAAGGTGAGGAAAAGTGGCATCAGCCTTCTGGGAAATAAGTAAACATGGGGAAAAGACAAGCAAACCCTATATGGCTCTGGTCCAGGTCATCTGAAGGGCTGTATTCTCCTATATGAACCTACTTGTGTTTCAAGATCTTCTGGAAAGCTCCTTCCCTTTCTCCTACCACCCTCACGGATACATCTGATGGGGACACGGAAGAGGGCCTTCTCTGTGGGTCTGGAACTCCTTTACTAGAGAGTTGAAATGGCACCCTCCTTGCTGTCTTTCTTTCTGAAGACAGGTAAGGATTTTATTCATTTCAGTAGGCCTTTAAGGAATGAATGATTGTTTACTGGAAATGGGCCTTGCATAATGTGCCATACTGCCTATTTGTTGTCTTCCTTTTAATGGCACTATGTTTAATTTTATTGATAGTTTAATTACATTTTAAACTTTTATATGAGGCAAATTTTAAGCTATGTTTGAGTCCTGGACTGGAGAAAAGGCAGGATATAGATAAATAAATATAAATGTAATAAAAATGTGTTGTGGGGGGTACTGGGCAGTGATCCAAAATAGTCCTTAGTGTGAGATAATTTTAAAGTTAGCTAATTTTAAAGGTAAAATTGCTATAAGCAGGGACTTACAGACTCACCTATGGGTTTATTTGCTGGCTGTGGCAGTGGAGTGAGACTGCAGACAGCCACCATTTTCTTCCCAGTGTGCAGCTTCTTCTTCCCAAGAGCCCCTGTAACACTTTTCAGGGTCTGGGAAGAAGTGACCAATCAGAGGCCAGGGGAGGTGGCCAGGGGTGTTTCCCAGGTGCCTGAGGTTGACTCCACAGCCTTTAGTCAGGTCCATTCAAAGAGTATATATTTAGCTGCTGTCTGTTCCTGCAGTCATTCTGTCTTGAATTGCCCTTCCAAACAGAACTCTGGAAAGTGAAGATTTGTTACTTGCCCTGACAATGCCCCCCATCTTTTAATAACTCCAAATTGGCAATATTTCATAAATTGGCTTGTTGTGGCCTTCCACATTGTTGGCAGTAAAGTGGGACTTCCCAAACATCAAGGCTGGAGTCATGCTTGAGGGTAAGCACAACCTAAGGAAGAGCCTTCTAAATTCCTTAAAAGGTCACACCCAGGTCAGAGTTATGTGAACTCCCCTGAGAATGTAGGGTTAAGGTGATAAGGGCTAATTCTCCCTGGGAAATTTTGGAAGGGAATCATTCCCTAATCCAATCAAAAGTGGCTGCACGATCATTACCTTACAAAGTGGGTTTTCCTTTCCACAATCCTAAAACAATAGAAGGTTGCCTGTGACCTTTCAGTTCTGAATGCTTCATCCATTAATGATCGTTAATGCATCCGGAGAATCCATTGTCTAAACATAGGCATACATTGTATTCTACTCCAAAACTTACCTCTTCATGGGAAATTTCAAATATAACCATCACTCTAAAACACCACCCAAGTGTGCACAGATCCCCTTCCTTCCATCTCCACATCAGTCTATGCCATGACTCCTCCTACCTGGACTCCTTGCTGCTGGGTTCCTGTGCGGTCTGCTCTTTGCATCGGTACAGTATTACCCACCATCCCCTCATTCTATTCCTCTATCCAAATACTTCCTATTTCCTTCAATAGCCTTGTGTGATTACTTGAAGCCTGAGTGTTCGTGTGAATGCTGTTAAGATTAATTTTCAACAGAAACCATTATTAATTCACTTCCTCACTTGAGTCCATTCAGTTAGTACTGGTATACACAAGTCAAAAGATCCCCGCAGTTGTCCAATCTCTCATATGTTAATTTCCCCAAATTAAGATTCAGACATGCCTGGAATTCCCACAGACCTCAGCAATTCGGGTAACAAGTCAATGGAGGAAATAGCAGCAATGGAGCAGAGGAAGCAGTGGCAGTGGCTGAGGAGCAATACGTAGCAGTGGTAGCTGTGAAAAAGAAGCAACTCAAAGTGGCAGCAGTTAGGCAGTCAGAAATAAGGACAAGGGGTGGGGAAATGTGTGTGTGATGTACTAGATGGCCATCCAAAATTGTACCCAGTACATGAAAGCTAAAGTGGGAACAATTGCTATAAGCAACTGAAGTGCTACAGGTAGCATTATGATCCCAGTTGCATAGTGATGGTATAAACCCCACTTCTTTAATGGAACAAGGGGCTAGTGTGAAAAGGAAATGGCACTATTCAATGGTTCAGTTGACAGCTTCAGAATGAGAGCTGTTGCAAAGAACAGAATGGAATGAAAGAAGTATCTGCTGTTAACAGAATTATTACTAGAGCCACATCTAGTTGATATTGATAACCTATATATATATATATATATATATATATATATAGGTTATCTCCTTAATTTGGGGGGTTTTAAGGGTTTAAATTAGAATAACACTTGGAAATTGTAGGAAATATAGCATCCTTCCTGCACAACCACCACTTAGTAAGTTTAGGGAACTCCTTGCATGCTTAAGTTCCTCCCATTTTCTCTTCAAGTTACCTTAGTTATTTTGTAGCTCATGGAAGCTATATGATATGGGGTGACCTGTTGAGTTCATCACATGACCTCCTGGTTTAAATGTTTTATTGGTCTTTGTTTGTTCTCCTTTTAAGTGAAGCTGCACCATGAGGCTTTTTCTCTTCCCTTTACTTCCACGCACTTCACCACCGTGCATGAAGAAGAGAGAGATAAACTCTCCCTTACCAGCATACTCCTTTTTCTGAAGAATAAAGAAATATGGATACTACTGCAAGTAATACTAGGGAATCCTGATTTGTTTATCCTATCCTAACCTGAATCTCACTGGATTGGATTGGGTGAGTTTTACCCTGAAGACCTTTAGTTAGTTAAATACACTACTTTTGTCTTTTGAATATGTAGATTGCAACTTGTTAGTAAATGCTTTGATATTTTAAAGTAAGTTTTTCCTTGCCTTTATTTCATTTGAGTGGCCTTAATGACTGAGTGATTTAGAGTACTTACAAATGCAAATTGAGTCTGGTTCCTTTGTGTTGCTTAACTCTGCTTAGTAAACTGAAACTTTCCTCTAAAAGATAGTCCTAAAGGGCTTGCTCCCTGGGATCTTTAATAAATTCATAACTTTTTATGCTCATACACCTCAACAGAAATTCAGTAAAAATTCCATTCTTTTCTGTGGGGAGTGGTTTTCTCCCCCTTTCTTGTTATGTTTTTAAAATGTTTTAATTCACTTCTTATGTTAATTAAATTGTTCTTTAATGTTATAACTTCTTAATTTTTTGCTGAACTTTGTGCTATTGTTCTAAGCTAGTGTGGGCCTTCACTGGAGGAAAAGTAAAATATAAACAAAATAAAATAAACTCAGCAAACTTTCCCAAAGATAGCCCGCTCCCCTTCCCACCACCACCACCAGCTGAACCTTAGTACAGAATAATCCCAGCTTTATCACTGAATCACCTTCTGCATACCAGTGAGGGTTTTCATAGAATCATAGAGTTGGAAGAGACTTCAAGGGCTATGCAGTCCAACCCCCTGCCATGCAGGAATATATAATCAAATCATTCCCAACAGCTGGTCATCCAGCCTCTGTTTAAAAACCTCCAAAGAAGGAGACTCCACCATGTGAAGTTAAAGCCAACAAGTTCTAGATGGTGTGGAGAGTCCCACAATTAACTTTCCACTGAGATATAATGATGGATGGCATTTGTTTATATTCAGGATCTACCTGTTTCCCATGTTCTGCAAGCATGTACTAGATGGGGTGTCAGACTGTATTGAGGGAAAGATATGTGGACTCAAATCCCTGCTTAATCATAAACCTTGCCCCCATCATTACCTCTCAATCTAAACTATTTCACAATGTTGTTTTAAGGATAAAATGGAAAGGGAAAATCATGTATTCCAGCTTAAGCCTGGCTTAAATTATGTTGCATGGAAATGCACTGTGTTTTGAAGGTATGAAAACTGCTGCATAGAATTGAGCTATCCTTTGCAAACAGGAAAAACAACTACACTAAATCAGGGCTAGAATGTCTCTCTCTGGCTTTTCTTTGCAAACGAATTCAGGAAGGACTCATCCCGCGCTTTCTCCAAGCACACTGATGACTCAAAAGGCCAATCCGAGATAAATATGTCCGGTTGCAGAAAGCACAGCAGAAGGTCTCCTTCGGTGATGAATGCGGGTTGTGATTCTTTCTGCGTTGTCATTTCTCTTCAAGACTTGTTCGGTGTGAGCTCTCAAATAAGGCTGCAGCATTGTGGATACTGCGTCTTGAAGCCTCCCAATGTGAGGCCATGGCAGACCATTGTTGGTGATCAATTTGGCCGAGCCTGAGATGTTGTTTCAGGGAGTCCTTGTATCGCATTTTTGAAGCGCCCCTCTTATGCTGACCCATGGCGAGTTCACCGTAGAGAACTCTTTTTGGGAGGTGATGGTCCTCCATCCTAAAAACGTGCCCTGCCCAGCACAGCTGTGTTCTCAATATCATGGCCTCAATGCTGGTGATCCCTGCTTGCTCAAGAACAGCAACATTCGTCACATAGTCAGTCCAGTGTATATTTAGGATTGTGCGTATACAGCGCTGATGAAAGCGTTCGAGGAGTCGTAAATGGTGGCGATATGTGACCCAGGTTTCAGACCCTTAAAGGAGAATAGATAGTACAATGGCTCTATACACACTGATTTTTTGTGCTTCACCTCAGGTGTTTGTTACTCCAGACTCTTTTGTAAAGTCTTCCAAATGCGCTATATGCCTTTGCTAATCTGTGATTGAGCCCTTTGTCAATCTTGGCATCTGAGGAGATGATGCTTCCCAGGCAGGTGAACTGCTGAATGGACTTAAGCACAGGTTTGCCTACGGCAATGTGGTGATGGTGGTGTTCATCCTGTGGTGCAGGCTGGTAGAGAACCTCAGTTTTCTTCAGGTTGACTTCCAGCCCAAACAGCTCTGCAGCTAGAATGTAACTGTGTCTGGTAGGTTTGATAAGGAAAAGTTCAAATTGGTGAGAATTACATCTGCCCTGCCTACTTGCCTTTGAGCCTGCACATTCTTGCATTGCTCCCATCCTCTGCCATTAGCCCCATCAATCCATGGGGAAAGGCAAGTAAGAAATGCTTGTGCTGATACTTATTATTATTATTAGAATGTGGCCCCTGACAAGTTTCCCAAACTGGAATTTAGCCCTCAAGATGAAAAATCTTTCCCACCACTAGCTTTGTATATGGCTTGGGTATAAAGGCAATAAAATATACTGGGCTGGAAAGGATTTTCTCTGCATATCAAAGGTAAAGAACCATGTAAATTGTCTCTGGAAAATGTGCAATAAAAAGCAACCAAAATGAGCATGGGGCTGGAGGGAAGGTCACATTGGGGCCTTTTTAGCTTAGAAAAAAAGATGAGCAAGTGAGAGTATGATGGGAGCATATACATCAATGTATAGTGTGGAAAGTTTAAGGAAGGAAGAAAATGGAAGAGCTTTTTCCTATCTCATAAAGCTAAAATTTCTGGCTTTCTAATGAAGTAGAATGGCTGAAGGAAGATAGAGCAGACAAAGATGAATAACATCTTCATATAAAACACTGTCAAAGTATGGAAATTTTCTGCCACAAGTTGTAGGTATGGTCACCAACATGCATACCTCTAAAGAGGGATTAAGCAAAATTCATAGCAGACAGAGCTATAGATGGGAATTAGTCAATATATATGGATTTCCCAGTTCAGACAGAGTATATATACATCTCAATACCAGTTACTATGGAAAGTGAGCAAAAGGGTGCTGCTGTCCTCAAATACTGTGGGAACAGAATGCTGGACTAGACAGGCCTTGAGTCTGATCCAGCACAGATCTTCTTATGATCTCATACCTCTGTGTTCACCTACACTGTGGATTGGCTTGCTTGCATGAGATATTACACTATTTTCCATATAAAATGCTTCATATTTTCCATACAAAAGCCTTCATGCAGTACCACTGAGGGACTGGGGTGGAGGGGGACTGGTGGATGGACAATCTTCCCTAGCTAGTTTTTCATCTTTTCAGCTGTATGATTTTGAGTTACAAAACCACAATAGCTGCTTGGATAGTCAACAGCCTGATTCATTCAACAATTGCCCCAACATCTGCTTTTCTATTTTTCCCCTGGAATTGAATGCAAATACTGTAGATAGTTAAGATCTGCCTCTTAATTACAAGCACATGGAAGGTCAGCTGCGCCTGAGAGGATGAGGAGAGCTGTCTCAGGAAATGCAAGCAAGCTGTGACGCGTGTACATGTCACATTCATTTTCCTGATGTGTTACTGATTAGGGCTCTTGATCCAAAACAAACACTACCTAGTATACAGATTTTGGAGCCTGCTTCCTCCACTTGCAAGTGTTAGGGTCTGGAAGGAGGTTTCACTGCAAAAACAGCAATGTTACTCAGAGAGAATGGTGGCAGAAGGAGAAACAATACAGGGGGGGGGGGACTGGTCCCTGCTTGTGCACTTATGTTGCTGATTCCAGGTTTTGGGCACTCTTGGGCAAGATGCTTCCAGTGCATCCCACCCCCTTGCTGCTGGTGGTAGCCATTGATTTGCTTCTCCATCTGAGCTTAATGAATATTATCTTATGTGGCAAGGTGGGGAGAAGTTTTGCTCCTCTCTCTGCTTGCTTGCTTACTCAGGGAAAACAAGTGACAGAGCCACTGTTAAGGAGGAATAGCAGGGTTAGGAAGTTCTCAATACCGGTTGCAAGGGAACAGAACTAGCTAGGGACAGGGAGAAGGACCTTATTTGGGTGTGGCCCTCAGCAAATGCCTTATGATGTCCATCCCTGAAGCCATACCACCACACTTCCAGCTCCTTTGGTGCTTCAGAACCACCCCTGCAGTTTGGTGAAAATGACTGGTAACACTTTGAAACAGTTAGGAAGAGACTACCCCAGAGCACTGGAAAGCACTGTTGAGACAGATCCCTTTACCCAGGCTGGCCCCCAAACGCCAATTCCCTAAGAATCCTATCCCTCACCCTGCCCTTGTCCCTGCACTTAATTCCTTTCTGGAGTGGGTTTCTGGGCCTCAGGGTAAGCCCTTGGTTGTGGACCTGTGGCTATGTTGTGGTGGTGGGTTTTTTATTTTGTTCTATGTGGCCTGACTCCAATCCAGGCTTGACAGAGACAGCCAGCGACAGGTTTAAAACAACAAGAATAGATTTATTGAACACAGAAGAACACAGTATCTTAATCTCTAATATTCTATTCTTTTAGGCTCCTCAAAACCCTTCTAACAGGCTATACTATCTCTCTTCAATCCAACCATGTCTCTCAAATCCAACCATGTCTCTATCAGTTTCAAAGCTATTTCTGAATTGCCTCAGATACTGCTTTTGATACTTTCGGATCACCTGCAGCCCCCATTCACAGCACTTCCTGAGCTGTGTTTGGCTGCCTTGAAGTCAAGTCTGCCTAGTGCCGCCTTAACAACTGTACACTGGTGTAATATTATTCCCCCAAACGTTTTGGCCTATAATGCCCAACAGCATAGTGGATTGTTGTAGTCCAAAACATCTGGAAGGCCAAAGGTCCCCTACTCCAGGGGCTCAGCTATAAGGCAGTTTTTAGACCGAGAAGATTCGAGAAATTTATTCTGTCACCCACTGTACCCATGATTTGTCACAGATACTAAAGCATCTCGGATTTATTGTTTATATGAATCTACGAATGAGTGCCCATTCCTCCTGCCTCTCTGCTTCTAGGACAGAGTGCCAGTCCCTCCCGGATCCCCACGTGCTGCAGCGGCTTCTAGGACCAAGGACCCTTTCCTCCTGCCTCCCCACTACTTTTCCTTCCAATAGAAATCAATGCTTTAAGTGCTTTCTGTCCCAACCCAGTTCTCCCCCCACTTCTTTTCCTTCCAATAGGAAGCAATGCTTTAAGTGCATTCTGTCTCACCCCACTACTTTTCCTTCCAGTAGAAAGCAATGCTTTAAGTGCTTTCTGTCCCACCACACTTCTTCCACCCCACTACTGCCTCCCTGCCTGCAGCGGCAAGCAAGCCAGCAAGCAGCCAGGTGATTGGGACAGGGAGAGCGCTGGGGATGCCCAGCCTGGGCTGGAAGCAGCAGCAAGGAGGAGGGAGAGGAGACCAGCTCTGGTTCAACAATGGAGGATCCTCAATAGCAAGGCATCCCTTGCAAGCCCGCCCCCTCCAAGGTCTGACCAATCACAATTCAGCTCTGCTATGTGCCATTTATTCGAGATGGTTGCTGATTGATCAGACAACCAATAGTAAGAGGTAAGTTTTTTCCCAGACTTTCCAAAAATGTCTGTGGAAAATAGCGGGATGGAAAGTCACGGTTTTACTGGTTTTTTTGCTACCCCTCCTTTCGAATAGCACAAGTATGCCACGATGTGTGTGGGAGCCAATGGGGTTCATCCCAAATTCTTCCCGGATATTTTTTGCCGTGTACACAACCTCCTGGTATAGTGTATCCTGTTCACACTTGTGGCACACTAGCACTTTGAATATGTGGACCAATTAGTGGAATGGCTTGTGATGTGGAAAATGGCTGCATCTGCTGACCTAAGATTTCTTACCTGTTTCACATGATTTTACGACCTGACAAACAGAACGTTTTCACAGTGTTTACACTGGCAGAATGTCTGGGATGGGGAGACACTTCTTGCCAATGCTGTATTGACAACCAAGGAATGTTGCATTTTCCTGCCCCAGAAATATACCACCATAGCCTGCTTTAGATCGTGAACTTGGAGGGGGGATTCTGAGAAGCTCAGCCTGACCCAGTGGTGTATAGGGCCAGAAAAAGCTGGTGGTTCTGAAGATAGGGGAAAACAGAGATGTGAGCCTCCAGGAAGCCTCCATGCAGGTAGAGGTACAGCCTTATCCTTTACATAATTTTAGTTGAATTTAGCAGTGAAAATTTTTGTTTAGTGAAAAGGGGACAGAGCCCACGTGGCAAGAAACAGACCCACACCACCTCAAAAGGTCCCTGCTTGTCACCTTGTATGGAGGCTGACACTCTTGTTTCCATTTTCACTAGAAGAAACCCTGTCAGATATGATGGCCATCTATGCCCCTGTTGCACTGTGTCTTGTTATAGACACTGAACATCACCTCTCAGCACTACCTTGCTTACGCTTGGCACTGAAGCAGAGTCTGCATCTGAGGAGCCGACATCCTCTGAGATTGTTTCCAAACGCTCATTTCCTCGCTCCAGTCTAAATTACCCTGTAGTTAGACACTGATCTGGCTCAGATAAAATAATTGTAAGATTCCTTTGAAGTTCTTGTTCCCAATGAACGTTTTGATCCTTGCTGGCTGCCTCATGCTTGGCTATTTGGGATAGTGTCTGGAAAAGAAGCAAAACACTTATGCATTCCAAATGCTGGTGTAATTTACCTTATTCACAAGGACCTGGAGTCATCCTGGCCTGGAATAAAACATTGGGATAAAACAATGGCTCTCCTTTTTTTAAAATTATCCAAAGGCAAATAAGTATATGCAGCGAAGAGTAGGCCTATGTTGTAACCAACAAGGTTTGTTAGAAATCAAGCTTTTTCTAGTACCCAGATCCGCCCTGAGGTTTTATGCAGCATTCATTTTTAGGCAGCTGCTTTTCTGCTGTGCACTTTTCAGAACTGAAGAAGCTGCATTATATGAAGTCAGACCCTTGATTCTCTAGTTCAGTACTGTCTATGCTGCCTGGCAGTGGCTGTCCATATTTTCAATCTGGAGTCTTTTTTTCTAGCCCTACCTGGAGATGCCAGGGATTGAACCTAGGACATTTTGCATGCGAAGCACCTAATGTGCTACTGGCTACAGTCCCTCCATGAGCACATAGTTCTAGCAGCACACATTTCCTTTTTGCTAATGCACCTCTTAGCTTTTTATTTATATTTTCTTTTAATCTACCCAGAGATCTTATGATATTGGGTGGGATATAAATATTTTAATAAATAATAAAAATGCCTGTATACATTAATTTGGGTATTACGTTCCTCAAAATATGCAGATGCAGGTTGGTCACTGGAGTGGAGATCAAATTGACTGTTTTTAATGTCTCATAACGGAACTCTTGCCGTGTTCCACACAAAACTATAACATCAGGTCCATAAATACTTTCCTATTATTGCTGTCTTTACCTGGTAGATGATTTGTTGTTGTTGTGTGCTTTCAAACCATTTTTGATTTATGGCAACCCTAAAGCAACCCTATCATGGGGTTTTCTTGGCAAGATTTGTTCAGAGGGGGGTTGTCTTTACTTTCCTCTGAGGTTGAGAGAGTGCGACTTGCCCAAGGACACCCAGTGGATTTCCTTGGCCAAGCAGGAATTCAAACCCTGGTCTCCCAGTGTCCTTAGTCCAACACTTAAAATACTACACCCTGCTGGTAGATAATATCATTGACTTTTATAACAAAGCAAGAAAGAATGTTATCCACATTTTTAAATTTCCTTGTATTGTTTTTTTTTTTGGGGGGGGTGTCTATTTTTATCAACACCTTCAATAAAAATGAAAAAAAAAACCTGACCTTGTTTAAAAGATAAGTAGAGATAAAAATTGGCAGCCTTTGAATGAAGATTCTTCCACGCCACCAGGTCAGAGATCATAAATAATTCAGTGCTTTTATAGGGTTAACAAGTCAATCCTATATGTTTCTGGAGACAGTTTAAACTACTACAATCATATCTCTAGCTCTTCAGAAGGAAAAGAGGGCACTAATTGTTTTACACATTTAGATTCAACAAACAGTGCACACTTGGGGAAGCACTGTCCAGCAGAAAGTGTCAAGAGGTTTATTTTTGTTGAGACCTGTGAAAGGATCGGAGCTCAAGCTTTCAAATTCTGCTTCCCTCCCTGGAGCTACAGCATGTAAACAGTTTATTTAACATGATTTTTTGGCATGTCTTCAATAAACCCCTATAATAATTCCCCTGGCAGACCAAACATATTGCAGATTAACAGACACGACTGCAGTAAAACACCCAACCAGCCTCTCCTCTGCTTTCCTGTTTGTGCACAATGTAAAATGCAGTACTTAGTTATGTTTATGCCTCTGCTCCCAGCTATTTTGGTGGGACACCAAGCTGCCCCTACTGACAAACTGCTTTAGACTAAACCCAAAAGAGGAAAAGCCATTTCCCTCTCCCCGACCCCTCGCATGCTGTAACATGGTTCCTAATGTACCTACTTCTAGCTTATAAAATGTGCTAGGTGTTGACTGTTGTTTATCTACAATGCTTTACTGGCTTGATCCAGGCTGAAGGAAATTCTGAACTAATGTTAAATCACCTACTGCTTACATTTCATCTGAATGTGCTTGAGTTCATTAAAAGTTTATCATGCCCATTAAACAACAACAAAAAAGTGCCTATAGAAACTGATTTAATCTCCTTAGTGCTACAAGACGAAAGCACACAGATGAGGCTGAACACTGTTGCGTTTTAAAACATGCATTACATAAAGTCCAGCAGCCCTGAATGGATCAGAAGTACAGAGAGCCTGTATCACCTGCATTGCTAGCATAGCACAGTTTGGACATTGCATTTTGCTATGCAAGGGGCTGGCAGCATACCACATCAATGGAAAACTTGCCAGAGACCAGGCCCAGGAGTTCATCATCAGCTGCTCAATGTCATGGCTTCAACACTCCTACAGAGACCATGCATTGTGTGATATTTGAACAAACAAATGTCATGTGCAAGGGTGCTGGTTGAACATCTAATGGCAACAAAACAGTGCAGGCCTAAGCCGTGGCTTTGCCTTTCTGCATCTGGGAATGCTCAGCCTTTTTTAGGATTTTCAGTTTGGCCATGGGCTTCTATCATGGAGCCATTTGAGACAATCCTCAACCAGAGATTCCTAGAACCTGTTTGTAAGGCATAGCACAATCCTAAAAATATAGTTATTGATAAAGGGAATTTCCTTCATCAGTAAGTAACCATAATCGATCTCATATATCTGGGATTAGTGAAAATAGTCTTCAGGACAGTAGGCTAGCCTCTACCATTTTCTATCCAGAAGGTGGCAACAAGAGCAGGTGCCAACAGATTTAAAATATGAGATCTTGACTCTAGAAGCCTGTGTTCCAACAGAGCCAGCTTTTCATGCAGAACTGGGTAGAGCCATGCCAGCAGGACATGGACAAATTCAGAGGGAACTTAGAGATAAGAGGGGATAGATGATGAGGGAAAACCGTTAAAGCTAAATATTTACAGCTTCCCAAAGTGACAGCTAAGAAGGGACATGATAATTGTAGGCAAATATTTGAAGGCTGTAAGTACAGTGAGAGAGACAAATTATTTAGTGACACATCTGGGGGAATAGCTGGGAGTGATTAGGTAGAACCTAAGGACAAAGAGAAAGGGAGGGAGGAAGAAGAAATGATAGTAAAGTGTCCTAGATTCATAGATTGATATCTTGTAAGCCTTACAGTGTAAGGAGGAGGGGGTGATACTTCATTACTGGGTATACTTACAACCAACATACAGAACACTGAGAATATCTGTCACTGACTTTATGCAGTTCAACTAACACATTCAATGTTTTGTTCAACAGTAATTCTTGTATTTGACAATATGTCTTTATTTTACAGAACACATACAATCCATTCCAACTCTCTGTCTGAATCAAAACCCACCCTTTAATTCTTTGTACTTCAAAATATCCTAACAAATACAAGTTATCCAATGCTATCTGTCTTCTATAGTAATAATGCACAGTTGGATAACATGACATGCTAAACTATAATCATGGTACTTAATTTTCATAACAGAATTCATTTTGTGTAAGATACTCAGCTGTAAAGTAGAAGTTCCTAATTCAAACCTTGCTTCTACTACTAACTCAAAAGGTTACCAAGCAAGCTGCAACCAGACTTCTTTATCTCAGATTGGCCTTTTTAGTCATCAGCGCGCTTGCAGAAAGCGTGGGATGAATCCTTCCTGAATCTTCATTTGCGAAGAAAAGCCAGAGAGAGAGAGTATTATCTCAACTTATCCACTGCCATGTGCAATAGTCTATGTCATGCATAGATTTCTAAACTAATGGAGTGCTCTGGTTGTTTCAAAGCAGGGCATACATCCCTATTCTAAAAGTTTGTGATGGTGCACTAGGAGCAGGCTAAGTTTTGAACTGGATGAAAAGACTGGTCTGGAGGCATATGCAAATAAAGATCAGCATAACCATTCCATATATTCAAAAACCATGTGAATTTAATCTGAGTATGGGCTCGTCTACACTAGCTACTTAAATCTGGGGCCAGTCCAGAGCACAATCTGGACTTGCCCTGGATTGACCACAATGGCAGCCACGTGCACAAGGCTGAATCTGGTACAATGGCTATCATTGTCCACATGGGCCAGCTGGGCCAACACCACACTGGCCCATCCCGTTTTCAGAGCAGCAACCACCACTTCCTTGCGGGCTGAGGAGCTCTGTGGAAAACCTGCCCATCATGCCGTTGCTTCTGCTGAGGTCAGAATGGCTGCCCAAGGAGAGGGTCCTTCTACCTCCTCCTTGTTGATCACATAGGTGCCCAGTTCTGACCTAAGCAGAAGCAACAACGCTGGCCAAGCTCTCGCAAGGAGCTGCTTGGTTGGTGAGGTGGCAGCCCCAATGGGGATCCATCCCCTTTCCTACACTGCTCAGCACAGTGCAAAGGAGATGGTACCACGTTTGCATGTGGACAACTGGGTCGAGCCAAAGTGAAACCAATCCAGACAGCAAAAAACCCCAAGGTTACTTCAGAGTTTCTGGGAAACCCTGGAGTTTTCCCCAACTTTGCTTAGTTCAGAGCAAAGTCAGATTAGGGGGGGGGGCACCATGCCGTTTGTCCTCATCATCTGGACTGCCAGCGCTGAATTTGGGGTAAGTCAGACTTTTTTGCCAGTGTAGACAAGCCCTGTGTGGGATCTGCAACAAAATGCTGCAGTGTATTCACCTTCCTAATAGGACCACTGATTTCCAGGTTTCTCCAAACAAAACATTCCACTCTTCCCTCTGCTGAACCCATGTTTCATTCCTTTGCCCAGCTATTACTGTACAGTCTATGGCTACTGAACATACTTAATTCTCACCAGGCTGTTCCTCTTGTTTTCACTACCCTTAGGTGTTTTTTTAAAGTTTTTGTTTCTCTGCAAACTTTGAGGTTCCTCTGAGCATGGTGGTACCTTCCACCTCTTTCTCAGTGCTTCCATTTTGGCTATAATCCTTACTCACTTGTACAGAGTTTGATTAATTTTATTTATTTATATATTTATTCTATTTATAGCATACTTTTCTCCTGGTACAGGACCCACAATGTCTCACATCAAATTAAAAACAAAGTACAGCTAAAACCTACTTCATACAAGAGTTTTAAAACAAATATCAAATTTGTGACAGTTTATCTACCATACTACATCCACAAAATTCCTCTGAAGAAAATCTAATATAGTTCAATTTTTTACAATACACAACATTTAAGTGGGTTGAGCAGAGACCCTTTAAGTGGGTTGAGCAGAGACAATGGTTTCCTGGCACACTACACATATTATAACACTAGTTAACACTCCAGCCTCATGAGGGTGCTCTTGACCAGTTTGTCACATCTCCTTTCTGGTTCCCAGCCAGCATCACACTACATTCCATAACTCCCTCCACCATTCATATGGTCATCCACCCAACCCTGGCCTTAGGCAACATCTTTCCTCTTGCCTTTGTCCCACACCTACCATCTTTAGAATATGTCACCTCATCACCACATCCACAAGTTTTGCATTTCTACGGCTATTCATACAACCTGCTTACAAGGTTTGTTCCTATGCACTAGTTCACTCCATGAATCTGAGGAAGTAGACCAAGTCCACAAAAGCTTATGTTACAACCTCTTCCTCTCACTTACTCTCAAAGGTGCTACAAGATCTTTTTGCATAATGGTTTGTTATGTTCAACTCCTCCAGTTATCCTGAAAGGTTTTCAGCAAGGATTGCTCTTTAAGTATTTTTAATAAAAAACAAAAGGCTTACAATGTAGACTAGCATGCACATGGATTGGTACTAGGAGGGATAATTATTTTAACAGAATTAACTATGTAGTATGTTGGACGAAACTAATTTAAAAATACCGACTTTACTCCATTTCCACTAGGAGGAAATGGATTGGGCTTTGTGCCTATTGCTGTAGCCGCCAGGTGCCCTTACTCTTCCAGGTATGGGCAGTAGGCCTTCAGCATGTGACCAAGGCTGGTCACATGCACCAGGCCTTGTCATATTTTGTGGCCTGGCTTCCTGGACCCAGCAGAGTGTTACCTGAATTGTGTGGGGTCTGTGAAGAACCCACTCATGTCCAGATATTAATATGGGGAATTTTAATTAGTTCAATATGGCAGTGAGAGGCCAGGTAACTATGGGGCCTTTTGACCTATATATGCCAGTACTAACTGATGAGACTCACAGCCAAGAAATAAAATAAAATGGTTTTGATTGAAAAATAATCACGAAAGCATTACACCAACAGTCAGGCTTCAAGCAATCACACAAGGCTATCAAAGGAAGTAGGAAGTACTGGGAAAGAGGAATGGAGTTTGGGATGATGGGCTATACTATACCTGTCTGAAGAGCAGAGATTTGCCTTCAGGGTCACACAGCAGATTGACAGAGTGACGAGATGCAGGAAGCTGAGAATTCTGTGAACACTTTAACTGTGTTTTGGGCCAATATTTATACAAATATTTACCCTTAAGGGGTGTTATGAGTGGAATACAATGTTAGATGAAGTTTTCCAGAGTTAGACAATGGAAGCTCCAGCTATGTCAGCAATTGCGAATAGCTAAGACATTAAGATGGATGAACGGCAGGCAGCCTTCTATTGTTGAGGAGAGGGGTGCAAAGGAAAAACCAGTTTGCAGAGTGAGTTTTCTGGTCACTTGATTGAATTAGTTACTGACTTACTTCCAGGTGTATCCAGGAGAATTAGCGCATTTCCACCCTAACGCACTGTCCAAAGGGGGTCGACTTAATTACTACCCAAGCATGTCTTTTTAGGATTTGGAAAGACCTCTTCATTAGGTTTTGAGCAAACCTTCACTCAGTCTCTATTTCTGGGGAAGTCTGGGTCTTCCTCTAATATCATGATGCATCAATAAATAAGACAATTTATGAAATATAGCCAATTGATGAATTAGTGGAAGGGTGGGGGTGTCAGGGCAGGTAACAAGAGCAATGAAAATTACGGTGTCCGCTGCTGTGTTCTGTTGGGGCTCTGGCCCATTTCATCCAGGTAAAGGGGGCAGAATGGGCCTGATCCGCAACAGGGATACACCAGTGGGGAGGGAGCATATACTACCTTATGTAGATAAGCTCTTAGCTATGGAAACCCACTGGGTGACCTATGACAGACTCACCATAAGTTAGGGTTGACTAACATGTCCCCATGCAGTGTTTAAATCAACTTCCATTATTCTCTCAACTTCCATTAAGTTTTGATGTAGAAAGATTATGCAAAATCTTTCAGAATCTCACCCTGCAGGGAGAAAGCAACTGAAATTCTTTGTTTTTGCATGTGAACATGAAATAAGTAAAGATGTATATCTCTAATCATAATTTAACAATAGTCTGTGAAATCGCATTTGGGTTCTGTATTCCTAAAAAGAATTAGGCAATAACCTGGCTATTCAACTCTAATGGTTACCATGGCAAAGGGAAATGAAGAGAACATTAATAAGAAGATAATGTATGAACCAGGAACAATTTTTTAAATAAAATACTGCCTTTAGCCTATCCTTCCCTCTGTAGCTTAACTCATGCCTTTCGGATGGGAACGTTCATTGAATAAGCATTAATTTACTGGACAAAGTTCTTTCCCAGCCTGCACCACAGGATGAACACCAATATCCCCACATTGCCATCAGCAAATCTGTGCTTAAGTCCATTCAGCAGTTCACCTAGCTGGGAAGCATCATCTCCTCAGATGCCAAGATTGACAAAGAGATCAATCACAGATTAGCAAAGGCATATAGTGCATTTGGAAGACTTTACAAGAGTCTGGAGTAACAAACACCTGAGGCGAAGCACAAAAATCAGTGTGTATAGAGCCATTGTACTGTCTATTCTCCTTTAAGGGTCTGAAACATGGGTCACCTATCGCCACCACCTACGACTCCTCGAACGCTTTCATCAGCCACTGTATACGCACAATCCTAAATATACGCTGTGACGAATTTTGCTGTCCTTGAGCAAGCAGGGATCACCAGCATTGAGGCCATGATATTGAGAACACAGCTGTGCTGGGCAGGGCATGTTTCTAGGATGGAGGACCATCGCCTCCCAAAAATAATACTCTACAGTGAACTCACCACGGGTCAGCATAAGAGGGGTGCTCCAAAAAAGCAATACAAGGACTCCCTGAAACAACATCTTAGGCTCGGCCAAATTGATCACCAACAATGGTCCACCCTGGCCTCACATCGGGAGGCATGGAGACGCACTATCCACAATGCTGCAGCCTTATTTGAGAACTCACACCGAACAAGTCTTGAAGAGAAACGACAACACAGAAAGAATCACAACCCGCAATCATCACCCAAGGAGACCTTCTGCTGTGCTTTCTGCAACCGGACTTGTTTATCTCGGATTGGCCTTTTTAGTCATCCATGCGCTTGCAGAAAGTCCTTCCTGAATCTTCATTTGCAAAGAAAAGCCAGAGAGAGAGAGAGAGACTGGACAAAACCATATCCATATATTCTTGCATTTGTTTCCAAACAGCAACTATCAGATACTTTTGGATGTTCAGAAAACTTCTCCTGTTCTTCCCCACAAATACTCTGGTATCAAAGAGATTCTGTTCTGCTATGTCAAAGGGAGTGTTAGGATGCTCTTCATCTTCAGTCGTATGTTTGGTCATGGATAGCAGAGTAAGCAGAACAAAAAGCAATTAGATAACAGTAGGATCTTTGGGCTCGTCTATACGATAGCTCCAGAGTAGTAGCAATTTGCAGCACAAGCCAACTGTCTTAATGGTTAATAGAGCCCCCATAAACTTTGCATGACCCCTAGCCAAGATGGCAGCCACAAGTTAATTACTTGCACTTTTAAATCTACTGCTACTGATTTAAAAAAAAATATTTACCATGGTGCACACAAGCAATACTTCATATTTACAAAAGAAAACAAGAGAAAAGAAAGGAAAAGATCACCGTTTTATCGCCTTGCCAATCTCTTGCTTAGTCAAAAATCCAACATGGCGGCAGCAGATGCTTGCCCTGTTTGCAAGCCCCACCTCCCATGCTCATCCAGCCAATCAGCTTGTGCTGCCTCTCCTATGGAAAAGTGCAGTGATGCAAATGCAACTGTCTTAATGAGTGGACATGTGCACCTCCTATGGAGGTTTTTAAAAATTCTGGGAAAAGCCGTGAAGGCTTCTCCAACAGTTTACAGTGGATTTGGCTTACCCCCTTCTGAATACTACGTATTGATGTGAATGTCAGTTTAGACAGATTCCATGTGAATTCCAAGGGAATTATTTTGACTGTTTGGACAGGACCTTCATATCCTGAGGCCTCTTGTCAGCTGTATCTGTCCTCTTAGCACTTCTACTGTCCCTGAATACAAGCTTGAAGGATGCTGGAAGACACTTTTGAAGAGGTCCTGACTCAGCCTTAGGCCCTTTCTGGTTACAAAGGCACCACTGTGCTTTAATCATTACGGTAATAACAATTAATCCTTGCACTGACAAAACACGTTTCAAATGAGTCTCTCTAAGCTTCTTTACCTAAGCTAATAAGAAATACTTAAAACCTTCACCAGGGACAGAAATCAGGGTCATGTTTAGGTGCAATATTTCCAAAAAGCATATGCATTACAGCACAAGAGATCACTTACTCCTCTTTTCCTAAAGAGTTCTCTATTATTGCTCATGGTCTCAAAGTAGGCCTGCCAATTACAACTGGACAACTTCACAAAAGAACCTCAGCAGCTCATTCTCGTTTCTCAAATGACTGCCTGTGTACACCACTTCAGAGGGAAATAATGAGCATGAAATCAAATTATACGGGCACCCACTTAGACACTTGAACCATAACTGCTTCCCTTAATCTTTATTTTGAGGACAAGGTAGAAGCCACTGTAGTTATGACAAGATTTTATTCCATCTGTTGCTTGTGGAATTAATTCTTAGTCAGTCTTTAAGACAAGTTGTAACCCAATTCATTACTTGGAATATATCCACAAGACAAGTTTTCTCACCACAAGGAAACATTTTGTAGTTGCCTCATGGCAGTAGCTCATTAGATGTATGCTGAAGCCTACCAGGTCTTTGTTTGAACACGTGCTAAGAGACTTTTCAAGAATGCAACCCACATAAACATTCATCACATATTCACCAGAGATACCTCCCTGTGGAAAATATGTACAAGAATCCATCTTCATTTCATGTTAATTGCTTGCACTGTCACCTTTTCATCACTTAAAATGTGATGGAGAACCTTCCTAGAGATAGCAAGATTGTAGCAAATGCACAATCATAAAGTTACAAAAACAAAATGAAACAATGAAGAGTCTTGTGGCACCTTAAAGAAAACTAACCACAGTTTATAGAAGCTTGTGCCACATCATTCCTTTTGGGCCCAGGACTTTTAAGATGCCGCAAGGCTCTTCATTGTTGTTCTACACTGGGCTAACATATCCATCCCTCTGAAGATATGGTACTTACACATTCATTAAGTTATGCAGTCATTAAATGTTAAACAATACTGTGAAGTCGAAGGCTTTCACGGCCGGCATCCATAGATTTTCCTTGGGTTTTTTCCAGGCTGTGAGGCTGTGTTCTGGAAGAGTTTACTTCTGACATTTCACCTGCATCTGTGGCTGGCATCTGTGGCTGGTTTATAATATGTAGAAGAACATGTTATAACCCAACCTGGACACAAAATGTTATTTAAAAACACAGACATTCTGGACCAGGCCAACAACTATCATGTCAGAATGCACAGAGAAGCTATTGAAATCCACACACACCTGGACAACTTCAACAGGAAAGAAGAAACCTTAAAAGTAAACAAAGTTTGGCTACCAATCCTGAAAATCACCAAAATCAAAACCCAACACTTGCAAATGAACTCCACCCAGGGACAGGGGGATTTTCAGTGGATAATGGCCCATCAACCAACCGTTAGCCAAAAAGACACTAATCAGACTTGTATTTCTATACCCAGAAACTAACCATTCAAATATACAAATTTACATATACTCCCCAACATATAAACTCCACACACACTTCTACCCAACCATTTTCTGAAGATGCCAGCCACAGATGCAGGTGAAATGTCAGAAGCAAACTCTTCTAGAACATGGCCTCACAGCCTGGAAAAAACCCAAGGAAAATCTATTAAACAATACTTATCCTTATGCTGTAAATTCTAGCCTATAAAATGAAGAACACAAATCAAATTATCATAAAGTACAGCCAGAGACATTCCCTTCTATCACGCTGGCTTCTTTGTGCTTCTTTTGCATTTATATCTCTGCTTATATTGCTGACCAGCTATTATCTGGATCCATGCATTTCTGTTATCGATCTTGAGGCATGAATTTGTACTATCAACAGAGCTGCCTTTGCCAGCAAGGAAAGATCTGTTAGCCCAGCCACACCTAAGCTATCTTCAATGGATTGGGGGGGGGCATAAGGAATCTTACCAATTGATTCCCTCTCAGTAATTTGTGCTGCTCATATATTCAAATATTATTCTTTGCATTTTGCAAAGATGCCAGGGTGAATGGCTCGACCCTTGTTTTGGAAATCAAGAAACTCTTGGAGTTGCTCAAAGTGTTTGAAGCTGTTCAGAATAGGCCTTCTGACACGATTTAATACTTCACAGCACTGACGGCAGAAAGGTGCCTCGTCACAATGCATTACTTTCCAAGTCACTTTGAACAGCATTGCTCTGAACACTAATTTGATTAAAATAATACTATTTCCCTTTTAGATCTACTCCTGAATGCAAATCATTGAGGCAGGTCACAAAACCAGATGCCAGAAACATTACTGAGAGAAAGGATACTCAGAGATACACTCCTCTGCTCTAGTACCCTCTGCTGGTGGAGAAAATTCTGTTCTTTTCTGATAAAAGTACATTTATTATTCCATTCCACACATAACCTTGCATTTGGATGCCTAAAACCATGTTCTCTTCTTTGTGATTAATTTATTAGGAATAACTATCAGCCCCCTGCTCCAGTTACATAGTCACAATAATCAAGTAGCAGTATCAGAATGCCTCTGAATACCAGATGCTGTGGAACAATTATTTCCTTTTGCCCTCATGCTCAGCTTGGAAGTTTCCTATAGGTTTCTGGTTGCCCTGTGGGAACTGAATGCTAAATAGGCTTTCCTGTGATCTAGCATGACTCTTCTTGTGCTCTTAATGCAAATCAGAATAGATACGTATGAACTAAAAATGTGGGGAAAGTTTTAAAATCTGTAATCTAAATCATCATGACATGCTTTACTTGTGCATATAAAAGGGTGGTCAAGTATAACTTCAGCACTTTATGTGTTCTTTAAGACACACAGCATAGAAGAGGGTATGCCAATGGTGAAGGTGAAGGGAAAAGGGCAATAGGCAGTTTGAGCTACTTGTTGCAGTTTGGGCTACATGAAACAATCTGCAAGACTACTGGCCTGATAACATGTTTACATTACATAGTATAGGTATACCACTTAATGAGCCTTTAAAAGCTACTTTTTTAGTCCAACTTTCAAAAAGGAGTTGTACTTTAAAAAGAAGGTAAGCTTTCAGATCTCTGAATTTGTACTGCATCTCCCCATAAGCGTGAGTTAGTTCCCAAGAAGAAACTAAGTACTGCTGGAGTGACTGCTACACCTTTCATAAATTTTCAAGACTTCATGGACAATTTATTTCTCATAGCTTTCCTGTGAGTTTCCCAGTTTGTTAATATAATTCTTGAACTGTGAAGCCTGGAACTGAACACAACACTCAAAAGGAGAACGTCTGTCAGTGCTCATGAGTGTGTTCACATTTATTTCTCCAAATCTGGAAATGGCTTTTTTTTTTTAATGCTAGCAGAACACATGGCTGAAAACCTTTCAGTTCTTCACTTTCATTATAGCATTTAAATAATTTCTGTACGACCACTGCCTAGCTAGTTATCAAATGGGGAAGCATATTTTTCAACCGATTAGGGAGGTAATTCTTCACTAAGTTTCTTCTTGAAGGCAGCAACAAGTAATTTTAGCAATTTTCCTCCCACGGCAAAGAAGTCTTCAAATACCACACAATTTGAAATCTATTCACAATTTGAGACTTATTTTGCACAAATTCACATGTGGTAGTTTTGCACAGAAAGCAGCTTTTTCTATATAGGAAACAGCATTCTCTGTGTGGAAAAGAAAATTTCAATGCAGAACCATTCATTGCTGTGCAGAAAATGCTGTTTTCTGTGCAGGAAAAAATTAGTTATGGATTTGTTCTGCATAAAATTCACATATTGTTGATTTGCATAGAAAACAGCATATTCTGTGCAGGAAACAGCATTTTCTGGGTGGAAAATAATATTTCAATGCAGGAATATTAATTCCTGTGCAGAAAATAATGGTTTCTGCACAGAATATGCTGTTTTCTATGCAAACCCACCACGTATTAATTTTACGCAGAACAAATCCCCAATTACAGCCCTTTTTTGCATCGAAAACAACATTTTCTGTGCAAGAATTAATAGTTCTGCATCGAAATATCATTTTCCACATAGAAAATGCTATTTTCTGCACAATACAACCACATGCAAATTTTGCGCAGAATAAGTCTCAAACTGCAGTGATTCTCATCAGTCCAAGATTGTTCTCATTGGGCTTCTTGACTCTCAAAATACATGTTTTTCAACCATTTAAATATTTTTGAATATTCTTTACAACCAATCACATTCCAATTTCTATTAAAGCTGTTGCTTCTAGTTTAATTGCATCTTAACATTTTTTTCATGTCTTTGTATCTGTATTTGTTCTAATCTTTGTAAGCTCTTTTATTGCCCAGTATTGTGGATAAGTCAGAACATAAGTGAATAAATCCTCCTCATTCTCGTCTTTCAAAGTTCTCTTGTGATGATTATTGACTGGCCCAAAGCATGTGAGGAAGCACTACTGAACACAATAACATATGAGTAAACGTGGACAGGATGGGAGTGAGGAGACCTAAAAATATCATGATGATTGTATTCTTTCTGCCCTACAAACAAGTTTGTTTCTCAAAGAAAGCTACTAGGTTGTTCCTAGCAAATCTATGTCAGATACTTGGGAAGCGGAGAGACATAGATGGGTAGAAAATACAGTAAACTATTCTAAGGGAATGCTGTAAAAGAGCACTGTGTTGTGAACACTAATAGCTAATGCATCTAGCACAATCCTTTAAGGTTAACTGACTAAACCATCTTTTGCACGCACCCACACACACCTTCATCCACTCCCATCATCTTTGATAGGGTTCCTTCACTACTGGATGAGAAACATGACATCAATAAAGCAACAGTCACATGGCTACCTCATTAAAGTAGAGAAGTATGTTATCCCATATGTCT
The DNA here is from genome assembly GCA_030847615.1 of Gambelia wislizenii. NCBI lineage: Eukaryota > Metazoa > Chordata > Lepidosauria > Squamata > Crotaphytidae > Gambelia > Gambelia wislizenii. Next base: position 188,907,384 of record JAUMIR010000002.1, on the reverse strand, counting down.
AATTTAACGTGGGTGAGGGAGAGAAATGAAATAAAGACAGGCCTTTCTGCTGCTGGAAGGAAGAATTAACAGCTCATAGAGTGAGCAGATTTGTGAAAGGCTTGTGGGTTTTTGGATAAAAGCATGAAATCTGCCACAGTCTTAAGGCATGTCCAAATAAAAGATTTTCAGATAAGAAGCCATCACCAACCAATGTCTTAACAGCTCTAGCAAGCGTTATAAATGCTGACTGCAATTTTTTCCAACTGATGTTTTGCTGATAGTGATTGCTTATGGGTATAAACCATACCAACAGGGTTATTTTTTAGTTTTGTGTTTTTACATTTCTATTCCCACTGACCTAGGTATCCAAAAAACCATGGCAATCAATTTAAGATGCCATGAAGTAGTACCAAAATATTTTCCAAAATCCGTCTCACTGTCCTGGGCCACTTGTGAAGAGTTACTAAATATTAAACCAAGAGAGGAAAAAACAACATCATCATATAATACTGTACCTTTCCAAGCTTTACACACACACACACACACACACACACACACACGGAGTTATATTTCCCATTGTTAATAACAGTATTTCCAGACTGATTGATGGTGAAGAATAGAGTATTCTTGTAGTCATATAAGTTGTAGAACAATTCAAAAACAACATAAAAGCATACATCCTAAAATGAATGGAGAGGATGAACAGGAGCTTGGCTAAAAAACAAGGCCAACAGGTGTTTTGTATGTGTGTGGTGGAAAAGATAGCATAAGGTGAGCTTGTGTCTATTGGGTTAAGCCTCCCCAACCCTGGAGAATCTTTTGGTAGAGTTTGTTGGGTTGAGGCTGTTGTGTCTCTTGGGGTAAGGCTGTTTGTGCGAGCTGAGAGGAAGCTTGCTTGTGTGCTCATTATTGTTCTTTTCTGTCTAGGTCCTGGCCCTCTGCCTGAGCATAAAGTCTCAAGGGGGTGGGAAATCTGCTGAAAAGAAATGAGTGAGAAATTTGGTTGGGGGAGTAGCTAGCAGCCACTAGCTCTCTATACAGGTGCAGTCCCAGTCCTTGGAGTTTGTGCAACAGGCAAGGTCAACAAGTGTTTTGTGTAGGTGTTTAGTGGGAGAGTTTTGAGGGGGAGGCCCAGAGTTCTGTTTCAGTGCCTATTTAAGCCTACTAAATATGGATGGTAAGGGAGCTGCTGAAATCACCTGCAACAGGTGTGGTATGCTCTTCCTGGAGGATGTGGGTGGCTTCATCTGCAGCAAGTGCAAGTTGGTTGTCCTGTTGAAAGAGAAAGTCCAGCAACTTGAGGCCCAGGTATCAACTCTTCAGCATATTAGGTATCATAAGGTTTTCTTGGACAGAGCGGAGCAGACTGTCCCAGATGAAGAACACTCAAGAGATGTCTCTGAGGAGGAGATCAGTTCCCAAACACAGGAGGTAGACATTTGGAGTAATGTCACATATAGAAGTTATAGGACTAGGGATCATTCTGTAAGTTTGGAGCTAAAGAATTGATTCAAAGCTCTCTCCCTTATCAGTGATGACAAGGAAATGGAACAAAAGCAACAATGTCAGTCCTCCGAGAATGTGCAGGTGACCTTGGAAGATTCAGCACATGGAATGGTCCCTGCCAATCCGGAGAGGTGGTGGCAGGGGACTCCCTCCTGACAGGAACAGAAGCAGTGCTTTGTGGGCCTGACAGGATATCCTGAGAGGTGTGCTGTCTCTCTCCCTTGGGCAAAAATCTGTGATGTAACAGAGAGGCTAACAAAACTCATCAAACCCACTTACCATTACCCCTTTATTTTGGTCCGTGTGGGAACCAATGACACTGCAAGGCAGAGCCTCCAGGATATCATATGGGATCAAGAGACTCTGGGTGGGAAGTTGAAGGATCTTATTGCACAGGTTGTCATTTCTTCTCTCTTCCCAGTAAAGGACACAGGCCATGAAGGAAGAGAAGAATAATGGAAGGGAACAACTGGCTCCACAGATGGTGCTGCTGAGCCTGATTTGGCTTCTTGGACTATGGTCTGCATTTCATGAAGATGAACTTTTGACAAGTGATGGGTTGCACCTCACAGCAGTTGGCAGGATTATTTTTACTGAGAGTCTCACAAATCTAATAAGGAGGGCTTTAATCTGAGTTATGCATGGGAAGAACACAGTATTCTTGAGGGCAAGAGTTCATCAAGTGTTGGAGATAATAGCCCAAATGTTGAGAGAGAGCTTGGCAAAGAGTACAAAAACCCAACAGTGGGAGGGGGGAAAGCTTAAATAAACAGCTACGGGAATGACCCATGGCCTTAAATGTCTCTACACTAAGGTACAGAGCATAGGAAGTAGTCAAGATGAACTTGAACTCTTAACACAGCAAAGCAAATATGATATACAGTTGGCCCTCCATATCCACGGGTTCTGCACCCATGGATTCAACCAACCACATCTTGAAAATATTCCATGGGGAGGAGGGATTCCAAAAAGCAAACCTTGCTCCATTTTATATAAGGAATGCCATTTTACTATGCTATTGTATATAATGGGACTTGAGCATCCACAAAGGGGGTCTTGGAAACACTGAGGGCCCACTTTAATAGGCATCATTGAAACTTGGTGGAATGAGTCTCATGATTAGAATGTAATATTAGAGGGGTATAACCTATTTCAGAGAAATAGACCAAACAGGAAAGAAGGAGGAGTAGCATCATAATATGTCAAGGATGTTGAAATCACACCTGAGATCCATCATGTAAATCCTGGAAGCCAGGTTGGGAGCATCTGGGTAAATATTAAAGGGGAGAGAAACATTGTGGGAGTCTACTACAAGCCAAACCAAACTGAGGACTTGGGTCATGCCTTTCTGGAACAGATGATGAAACATTCAGAAAGGGGAGATGTAGTAGTAATGGGTGATTTCAACTATCCTGATATTTGTAGGAAGTCAAGCTCTGCCAAGAATATAAGGTCTAACAAATTCCACACTTGCCTTACAGGCAATTTCATTGTCCAGAAGATAGAAAAGGCAACAACCTATTTTAGATCTGATCCTAACCAACAGAGATGATCTGGTTAATGGGGTGGAAGTGGTGGGATCCTTAGCTGAGAGTGACCATGTTCTCCTGGAATTTGTGATACAACAGAAAGGGGAAGCTAAGCTTAGTCAGACAAGTATTCTAGACTTTAAGAAAGCTGATATCAGTAAACTCATTTAGAACTGTTTGAAGTTGTGCCTTCAATATGTCACTTTTAAGAAACTTCCACCCATCATGCTCCCTTCTCTTTTAGTATTCCTGACCATGAGATCACATCCAGTATTTTTTTAAGTTTACTGAAATCAGGTTTCTTAAAGTCTAGAATGCACCCATGCATGAGGAATGAGGAGGAAAAATGGGAGATGTTTAAAGAAACCAGGATGGATGTCTACAGAACTTTCAACTGAGCTAAGATTTAAAAGGAACATGTACAGTTGTCCCTCCACATTCGCGAACTTGACATTCGCGGTTTCGGTTATTCGCGGTTTTGGGAGGGCCCCCCCGGGGCCCCCCCAAAACCGCGACACGGGGCCTCCAGAGGCCCCGTGAAAGACATAGAGGGAGCGGGGAGGCCCAGGGAGGCGTCCACGGGGCCCCCGGAGGCGCTCCGGAGGCCCCATGAAGGCCTGGGGAGGGGTGGGGAGGGCTGGGGAGGCGATCCTGGGGCCTCCGGAGACGCTCCGGAGGCCCCAGGAAGGCCTGGGGAAGGGGTGGGGAGGGCTGGGGAGGCGATCCTGGGGCCTCCGGAGACGCTCCGGAGGCCCCAGGAAGGCCTGGGGACGCGGTGGGGAGGGCTGGGGAGGCGATCCTGGGGCCTCCGGAGACGCTCCGGAGGCCCCAGGAAGGCCTGGGGACGCGGTGGGGAGGGCTGGGGAGGCGATCCTGGGGCCTCCGGAGACGCTCCGGAGGCCCCAGGAAGGCCTGGGGACGGGGTGGGGAGGGCTGGGGAGGCGATCCTGGGGCCTCCGGAGACACTCCGGAGGCCCCAGGAAGGCCTGGGGACGCGGTGGGGAGGGCTGGGGAGGCGATCCTGGAGCCTCCGGAGACGCTCCGGAGGCCCCAGGAAGGCCTGGGGACGCGGTGGGAAGGGCTGGGGAGGCGATCCTGGGGCCTCCGGAGACGCTCCGGAGGCCCCAGGAAGGCCTGGGGACGGGGTGGGGAGGGCTGGGGAGGCGATCCTGGGGCCTCCGGAGCATCTCCGGAGGCCCCAGAAAGGCCTGGGGACGGGGTGGGGAGGGCTGGGGAGGCGATCCTGGGGCCTCCGGAGACGCTCCGGAGGCCCCAGGAAGGCCTGGGGACAGGGTGGGGAGGGCTGGGGAGGCGATCCTGGGGCCTCCGGAGACGCTCCGGAGGCCCCAGGAAGGCCTGGGGACGGGGTGGGGAGGGCTGGGGAGGCGATCCTGGGGCCTCCGGAGCATCTCCGGAGGCCCCAGAAAGGCCTGGGGACGGGGTGGGGAGGGCTGGGGAGGCGATCCTGGGGCCTCCAGAGACGCTCCGGAGGCCCCAGGAAGGCCTGGGGACGGGGTGGGGAGGGCTGGGGAGGCGATCCTGGGGCCTCCGGAGCATCTCCGGAGGCCCCAGAAAGGCCTGGGGACGGGGTGGGGAGGGCTGGGGAGGCGATCCTGGGGCCTCCGGAGACGCTCCGGAGGCCCCAGGAAGGCCTGGGGACAGGGTGGGGAGGGCTGGGGAGGCGATCCTGGGGCCTCCGGAGCATCTCCGGAGACCCCAGAAAGGCCTGGGGACGGGGTGGGGAGGGCTGGGGAGGCGATCCTGGGGCCTCCGGAGACACTCCGGAGGCCCCAGGAAGGCCTGGGGACGGGGTGGGGAGGGCTGGGGAGGCGATCCTGGGGCCTCCAGAGACGCTCCGGAGGCCCCAGGAAGGCCTGGGGACGCGGTGGGGAGGGCGGGGGAGGCGATCCTGGGGCCTCCGGAGCTTCTCCGGAGGCCCCAGAAAGGCCTGGGGACGGGGTGGGGAGGGCTGGGGAGGCGATCCTGGGGCCTCCAGAGACACTCCGGAGGCCCCAGGAAGGCCTGGGGATGCGGTGGGGAGGGCTGGGGAGGCGATCCTGGGGCCTCCGGAGACGCTCCGGAGGCCCCAGGAAGGCCTGGGGACGCAGTGGGGAGGACTGGGGAGGCGATCCTGGGGCCTCCGGAGCATCTCCGGAGGCCCCAGAAAGGCCTGGGGACAGGGTGGGGAGGGCTGGGGAGGCGATCCTGGGGCCTCCGGAGACGCTCCGGAGGCCCCAGGAAGGCCTGGGGACAGGGTGGGGAGGGCTGGGGAGGCGATCCTGGGGCCTCCGGAGATGCTCCGGAGGCCCCAGGAAGGCCTGGGGACGGGGTGGGGAGGGCTGGGGAGGCGATCCTGGGGCCTCCAGAGACGCTCCGGAGGCCCCAGGAAGGCCTGGGGACGGGGTGGGGAGGGCTGGGGAGGCGATCCTGGGGCCTCCGGAGCATCTCCGGAGGCCCCAGAAAGGCCTGGGGACGGGGTGGGGAGGGCTGGGGAGGCGATCCTGGGGCCTCCGGAAACACTCCGGAGGCCCCAGGAAGGCCTGGGGACGGGGTGGGGAGGGCTGGGGAGGCGATCCTGGGGCCTCCAGAGACGCTCCGGAGGCCCCAGGAAGGCCTGGGGACGCGGTGGGGAGGGCGGGGGAGGCGATCCTGGGGCCTCCGGAGCTTCTCCGGAGGCCCCAGAAAGGCCTGGGGATGGGGTGGGGAGGGCTGGGGAGGCGATCCTGGGGCCTCCAGAGACACTCCGGAGGCCCCAGGAAGGCCTGGGGATGTGGTGGGGAGGGCTGGGGAGGCGATCCTGGGGCCTCCGGAGACGCTCCGGAGGCCCCAGGAAGGCCTGGGGACGCGGTGGGGAGGACTGGGGAGGCGATCCTGGGGCCTCCGGAGCATCTCCGGAGGCCCCAGAAAGGCCTGGGGACGGGGTGGGGAGGGCTGGGGAGGCGATCCTGGGGCCTCCGGAGCATCTCCGGAGGCCCCAGAAAGGCCTGGGGACGGGGTGGGGAGGGCTGGGGAGGCGATCCTGGGGCCTCCGGAGCATCTCCGGAGACCCCAGAAAGGCCTGGGGACGGGGTGGGGAGGGCTGGGGAGGCGATCCTGGGGCCTCCGGAGACGCTCCGGAGGCCCCAGGAAGGCCTGGGGACGGGGTGGGGAGGGCTGGGGAGGCGATCCTGGGGCCTCCGGAGACGCTCCGGAGGCCCCAGGAAGGCCTGGGGACGGGGTGGGGAGGGCTGGGGAGGCGATCCTGGGGCCTCCAGAGACGCTCCGGAGGCCCCAGGAAGGCCTGGGGACGGGGTGGGGAGGGCTGGGGAGGCGATCCTGGGGCCTCCGGAGACGCTCCGGAGGCCCCAGGAAGGCCTGGGGACGTGGTGGGGAGGACTGGGGAGGCGATCCTGGGGCCTCCGGAGCATCTCCGGAGGCCCCAGAAAGGCCTGGGGACGGGGTGGGGAGGGCTGGGGAGGCGATCCTGGGGCCTCCGGAGACGCTCCGGAGGCCCCAGGAAGGCCTGGGGAGGGCTGGGGAGGCGATCCTGGGGCCTCCGGAGACGCTCCGGAGGCCCCAGGAAGGCCTGGGGAGGGCGGGAGGGTGGGCCGGGGAGACCTCCGTGGGGCCTAGCAAGGCCCCGCAAAGGCCTGGGGAGGGCGGGAGGGAGGGCCGGGGAGGCCTCCGCGGGGCCTAGGAAGGCCCCGCAAAGGCTTGGGGAGGGAGGGAGGGAGGGCCGGGGAGACCTTCGTGGGGCCTAGGAAGGCCCCGCAAAGGCCTGGGGAGGGAGGGGGGAGGGGTGTCGTTATTCGCGGTTTTTTCACATTCGCGGGGGTCCGCGGAACGGAACCCCGCGAATGTGAAGGGACGACTGTACAAGAAATGGAAAAAGGAGGAAATCACCAAGGACAGATTCAACTGAATAGCCAGCATGTGTAGGGGAAAAGTCAGAAAAGCTGAAGTGCAGAACAAGTCCAGGCTTGCTAAAGAGGTTTAAAACAATAAAAAGAGCTTTTTTGGTTATGTCTGTAGCAAAAGGAAGAACAAGGAAATGGCAGTGCTACTGCGCAGAGAAGATAGCAAAATGATAACAGAGGACAGAAAAAGGCAGAACTACTCAATATCTTCTTTACCTCAGTCTTTCCTCAAAAGGAAAACAATGCATATGGAAAATGGAGCAGATGTTGCTGTAAGGGAAATGCAGCACAGAATAGGTAAAGAGGTAGTACAGGAATATTTGACTAATATAAATGGATTCAAGTCTCCAGGCCCAGATGAATTATATCCAAAGGTATTAAAAGAACTGGCAGAAATAATCTCAGAACCACTTGAAATACAAACCACTCATAAACGTTGAGAATTCCTAGAAAACAGAAGTCCCAGCAGACCGAAGGAGGGCAAATGTTGTCCCCATCTTCAAAAGGGGGAGGGGGAAGAAGATCCAAATAATTACCACCCAGTCAGCCTGACATCAATACCAGGGAAGACTCTAGAGCAGATCATTAAACAGTCTATAAGCACTTAGAAGGGAATGCCATGGTCACCAAAAATCAACATGGGTTTCTCAAATGCACGTCATGCCAGACTAATCTTATCTCTCTCTTTTTTATATAGATTTACAAGCTTGGTAGATGAAGGGAATGCTGTGGATGTAGAATATCTTGATTTCAGTATGGACTGACAAGATCCCCTGTGATATTCTTGCAAACAAGCTAGTAAAACATGGACTAGACAATGCTACTCTTAGGTGGATTTTGTCCTATTCTCCAGTCAGGAGGTGACCCATGAACAAGGTGGTTGGAGTCTAAGAGCTGTTGAGGAATTAATTCAGTGCAGGTCAGTCACAGAGTATTCAACAGGATGAAGGAAGAAGCAATAGGGTGGTTGTCAGTCAGTCCAGAAGTCATTCAGCAAGCCAGCAGTCCAGATAAACAAAGCCAGCAAGAAATAAAAACAGTGTTGTAAATCATCACCAGTCCAAGGTCAGGAAAAGCACATACTGCTAGTTTCCAAAGAGGGTTGAAAGCAACAAAGCTGCCAGGGAGTGGCTGGGAGATTTATAGCTTGCTGTTTCAAGATACCAGGAGCCTAATCAGGTCAGCATCTCCTACTTAGCAACTGCTGGGAATGACACTCTCTTTGTTTCTTTATCCCTCAATTAATGATGGTAAGGAGCCATCAGCAGCCTCCTGCTGGAGAGTAGGGCCCCCCTTTCCTCAACCCCTGGCTTCTCAGAGACCATTGTTATCGAGAGCTGCAGATTCCTGGCAATGTGCCTCCTCCTCTCTGTCTGAATTGTCTGAGTCCAGAGGGTGAGTTATGACAGATTTGTAATTGGCTGACTGACCAATCATCTGTGTCCAGTTCTGGACACCACAATTCAAGAAGGATATGGACAAGCTGGAACATGTCCAGAGGGGGGTGACCAAAATGGTGAAAGGTCTGGAAGCCATGCCCTACTTAGGGAGCTGGGTATGTTTAGCCTGGAGAAGAGAAGGTTAAGAGCCATGTTTAAATATTTGAAAGAATGTTATATTGAAGATGGAGCAAGCTTGCTTTCTGCTGCTCCAGACACCTACCTTATGCCGCTATAAGAACTGCTCCCCTTCCCCTTGGCCCTCCGGGAGTGAATGCAACTGTCGTAAAGCTGCATTCATGTCCCGTAAAGCAAACCCCGCCCATTCTCACGAGAGAATGATCGCATAGGAAAATTGAAAATAAAAATAAACATAAAAGTTTTTTTAAAAAGCCCCAACACACACTTTAAAAAGAACAATTAACCTGGGGGGGGAGGGTGCCACTTACCTCCTTGTCCTGATCACACCTGGAAGTGTCTAGCAGGGACCTCCCACTGTGGCTGGCATAGCACCAGCATAATGGGACACCTCTTCGTAAGCCCATGATTCTGTTAGAAACGGAACGGACTATCTATTGGCGGCTTAATCCATCAATAGAAAAGAATGCAACTGGAACAGAGGGGGCACGGGAGCAGAACTAGACAGGGATGACGTCATCTGAAAAGAGAGCCCTTTGGCGCTCTCCTGTTGTCCCTGTAGTGGATTTAAAAGGTCTTCTGATAATCTCCTTAGAGAAAAAGAACACTAGTGCCCAAACTGGAATCCACATTCAGCCAATATCCCTCCTCCCATTCTCATTCCCACTATTAAAACTCAAGGGAATACAGAACCCATAGCATAAGTACAAATGGGAAGAAAGAATACAACATGCTTGCAATAATTTCAAGAACACCCATCGGATTAAAAAGAGCACTAAAAGCGTTAACTTTGTACTGTAGAGAGGAACATCTAGTACTTAACTACCAAAAGACTAAAATTATGGCATTTGCCAGAAGGCTGAAGAAATATGCTTGGAGTATAGACGGCCATAAGATTGAGCAGGTTACCTGTTTTAAATATCTGGGTGTAATCTTCCATGCAAATGGCAGCAGAAAAGCACATGCAGAATATGCTGCAGGCAACACACAGAGGAGCTCGCAGCTATACTTAAATTCTTTATGACAAGAGGAGGTCATTATATACCAGCAGCACTTAAACTTTTTGAAGCTAAAGTGGTAGCCCAATTGCTATATGGTTCTCAGTTGGGTCCTCCTCCAAACTTTACACAGCTAGAGCTAGTCCAATCTAAATTTCTAAGATCAGTTTTTCAACTGCCAAATTATGTTCCCAATGCACTGTTAAGACTGGGGGCAGGATTCATGAAAGTGGAGGCCAGAGTATACTTAACTATTGGCTTAGATTATTCTTTGTTCCCACTGGACTTGCCCTTTTACTCTGAACGATGATTTCCAATCAGAGTGGAAACGGTTAGGGCTGACTAAAGTTGCATCTCTGGGTTTTTCCCCAGAACTTCTGCATAACCTGGGATACGACCGAGCTTAAGCAGCTATCAAGCAACGAGTAATAGATATAGAACAACAAATAGATTTAAGCAGTGCACCATCTTTCATGGTTAGTGACAACAATAGATATTTCTCCTCACCTTTGTCATATTTAGCAAACCTAGAAATACCCAACCACAGAAGGGCTTTTACCTTAGCAAGATGTCATGCTTTACCTTCAGACGTTCTTGAAGGTCGATATAAGAAGATTCCTTTTGCTGACCCGGACCGTACGACCCCGCTCCCCTCCCCTAAAAGAAGACACATACAGTCAAGTGTAATGAACAAGTTTGTATTGAGTACAAAATAAGGAAAATTGGTTAGGTACAGGTTAGTAGATGATGATTGGCAATAAAAGGCTGCAACTTGCTGATGGCTGCCAAATGGTTGGCACTCATGCATGGGTCGTGATGTCATAATTGCCCAACCCAACGTTGGTCAATGGACTCACATCAGACACTTCTGACCCTCCTGGAGGAGAGAGAGCTGTTGGCCAAGCCGCCCCGCCTGACACTCTCTCCTTCCCTGTAAACAAAGTGTTAATTAAACAATGAAAGGGATCTCCATGAACTTGAACTTGCACTTAAACTTGAACATGACGGAGACCCCCTTCCCCCCTTTTCCTGGATCAGGACCCATGCCATCTGCCCAGCAAATTGCGACAAGAAAATACAAAACAATATGATATAGAGGGAGGGTGGGTGGGTGGGTCTTCGGCTCCAATGAGCCAACTGGAGGAGCCTGCACCAGAGGCTGGCTTAAATACCAGCCCTGTTGCAGGCTCCTTCATCATTCGTCCGTGCCAGAAAGCATGGCCGATTGACCCGCCTCCTCCTCTGCGTGAGCCAATCGGGGCAGGGCAGGCCCTCCCCAATTGGCCCGCTCTTTCGCGCTTCTTCCAGGCTGCAAGGCAGGCCAGGAAGGAGAAGCAGGGTAATGGTGGCCCCCATGTCGGCCAGCCACACGGCCGGTGGGGACCCCCACGTCGCGGAGCGTTGAGGGTGCCGGCCGGGCCGCAAACTGGCCCACTGGCAAGCCAGTAAGCCCCCTTGCTGACAGATTGTGTCCCTGTGATTCTGGGCAGGTAGAAACAACAGAACATGTTATTCTTCAGTGTTTATTTTATAAAGACATCCGCTTAAGATTTATATCACCTTTACTGTGTAAATATCAAGGTCATACTGACTCTTTTTATACTTCTTTGCTGTTTACAGATATCAATTTTAATATAACATACAATGTAGCTAGATTCTGTGTAGCAGCGATTAAAATCAGACAAACAATGACCTTGGAGGACCACTAATATAAATTTGGCTAGATTTAATGAGAGCGTATACCCTGAAAGGATTATTTTAAATGTTTTAATCTCTTTCCTGTATATTGTACATTTATTTATTTGTGCTGGTCTATGACCGCAATAAAGAAATTCTTCTTCTTCTACAACATGCTTATCCTCACATGGAATTAGTTCTGGTCTTCAGCTTTCTGCCCCAAACCTGTAACTCCTCTCCTGCTGCCCCTTCAAATAATTTGACAAACATCTTCTTCCGCTCTGTGTATGCATGTGTGCATGACAGTATGATCTACAGTTGGCCCTCCATATCCATGGATTCTGATGAATCCATGTTGAAACATGTTGAAAATATTCCAACAACAACAACAACAACATCCTTATCACCATCCAAAAGGCAAACCTTGATTTTGCCATTTTATATAAGGGACAAGCGTTCGAGGAATCGTAAGTGGTGGCAATAGGTGACCCATGTTTCAGACCCATAAAGGAGAATGCTGTCCTTGACCAAGCAGGGATCACCAGCATTGAGGCCATGATACTGATAACACAGCTGCGTTGGGCAAGGCACGTTTCTAGGATGGAGGACCATCGTCTCCCAAAAATAGTACTCTATGGTGAACTCACCACAGGTCAGCGTAAGAGGGGCACTCTAAAAAAGCGATACAAAGACTCCCTGAAACAACATCTCAGGCTCGTCCAAATTGATCACCAACAATGGTCCTTCCTAGCCTCACATCGGGAGGCATGGAGACGCAATATCCACAATGCTGCAGCCTTATTTGAGACACTGAACAAGTCTTGAAGAGAAACGACAACGCAGAAAGAATCACAACCTGGAAACATCACCCAAGGAGACCTTCTGCTTAAGCTTTCTGTAACCAGACTTGTTTATGTCGGATTGGCCTTTTTAGTCATCAGTGCACTTGCAGAAAGCGCGAGATGAGTCCTTCCTGAATCTTTGGTTGTGAAGAAAAGCCAGAGGGAGATAAGGGACACCATTTTACCTCCACCATTGTATATAATGGGACTTGAGCATCCACAGATTTTGGCATCTATGGGAGTGGGGTCTTGGAACCAAACCCCAGCGGATACCAAGGGCCCATTGTACTTACCTGTCTAAATTGCGCATGCTCCTTATGGAAAATGAAGTCCTGCTCATTCTGCTTACTTACAGTGTCCAGATGCCTATGGGAAGCTACTAAGTGAGGCATGAAGACAACAACCTACTTTTGCTGTTGCTCCCCAGCATCTGGTATTCAGAGGCACATTACCCCTGATCCATTCAGCCTTTATTTATTTATACCCCACTCTTCAGGCACAAGGCTATCAGAGCAGCTTACAAATTGTTTTAAGCAATAGCAATTTACACATCTACACTGCATTAAGCAATTTCCATTGTGTTTAATAGTCAGTGATAGCCTAATCTCACCTGAATTTTTCTATTAGAATGTAAGAAAAGCCTACTAAATAAGACCAAAGGCAATTTTTAGGGCACTGCAATAACACACAGACAGGAACCTGTGCACTGTTGACACACATACGTTAGTTCACTGCAGAGCACAATTTATTTGTTTATTTATGTCATTTGTATGCCGCCTTTCTCCCAAGATGGGACCCAAGATGGCTCCCATAAAACCTTGTCTTGTCTTATGATGAAAATACTTAAAAGTACTCTTTGGGCCTCACTTTAGGCAACAAAATGTCTTGCACCAGCACTATTTGTTATGTGCCTAAATTGACTAGACATTTTGTACAATAATTTTAATTACCGTCTCTAAAAGTTTACTGAGATATCTACACTTTTTACCAAAAGCTACATTCTAATGTAAAGTTATCTTAAAATGAAATAAAGCTAAATTCTGCCACTTGTAAAAAAATTAAATGTGCATCGATTTGTTTGGTTTGCAAAACATTTTTATTCACTGTTAGAAATCCTGATGATATCTGGCTTCAGCTGTTTCCAGCAGTCATGGATTATGGAGATTTTCAGATGCAATTTTCAGCAGTATATATTCCAAAACAGCTCCATTGCTGCCACGCGGCAGGGGAGCAGTTTCGGATGATGCCGTTCCTCTGCTGAACCCCTCCGTGTCACTTCCGTGACAGAATGGAGGAAGCCGCGTCATATTTCATTCACGTTTGTTGCCTGTGAGTGAAACATGATGCAGCCTCCTCCATTCTGTCATGGAAGTGACACGGAGGGGTTCGGCAGAGGAACGGCGTCATCTGAAACTGCTCCCCTGCCGCGCGGCAGCAACAGAGCTGTTTTGGAATATATACTGCCGAAAATCGCGTCTGAAAATCTCCCAAGTCTCCAAGCTCATTTTTAAAGCCTCAATGGTTCAAATCCCTGCTAAGCCATGGAAACCCACTGGGTGACCCTGGGCAAGCCACCCTCTCTCAGCCTCAGAGGGAAGCAAAGACAAAAAACCAACAACCCAACCCAATCTTGCCAAGAAAACCCTGTGATAGGTTCACTTTAGGCTCACCATAAGTCAGAAACAACTCGAAGGCACACAACAACAAAGGATAAGAACCGTGATGGAATGAAGCCCAAATAAAAGCTAAGATTTTCAGAATTCTGAAATGTGAATCCAATGACAAAGTATCTGTGTGCAAGGAGCCACAGGCCACAGGACACGCAACTCCCTATTTAGGGGAAAGTATTTCCATGTTTGGGAATGTGAGTTTCCAGGCAGACCTGAACCCTGCAAACCCTGATCCTAGAATTAGAATTCATCTCAGGGTAGTGAGCTGTGGACTGCTTCTGAAGACTTTGGATGGAGACAGTAAATGGAAGATACAGCTGAAATATTTCTAAGTACCATCTCCTTCTGCATAGGAAATTATGAATTTTATAGATCTTGGTTTCACTTGCCACACTAGTCATATTTTAGCATTCTCTGATCTCACAACTTGTTTCCTCTTAACTGGAATTCAAGCCAATAAACCTAGATCACAAGTTTATATGCATATTACAAGAAACACATTCTAAGTCACTTAATACAACCATATTTAAGTCTCCTTCATCTTCCATTCATCTTTGTCTCCAAAGACCCTCTGATTTAATCTAAAGGTTTTCTCTTGAAAAATTCAACCAGTTTATTTTAATTACTCATTGCTTAGGAAACTTCAGAGAAGAAATAAACACTCTGTGAGCATGTGAGTTGAAAGTGACCTGAATAAAAGAAAAGGAGGAGGTGGTAGATAAAATTAAGAAGTGATAGGTTATGTTTAATGGTGAAGACAGATGTACCATTTAAAAAGGAGTGATCGTATTGTGAGGCCATGGCATGGCTGGCATCACACTTAATACAGCCCACATATGTCGCTGGAGGTCAAAACACTCAACCAGCCACCAGTTTCATCATCACTCTTGTAGTCAGGCAGCATTGTTGTTGTTTTTTAACTGGCACATACCAACCACATAACTGGTGTGTGTGTGCACAGGCACACATGCACGCACACACACACACATACACACACCAAGTTGCCTGTTGACTTATAGAAAACATATGAATTTCATATGGTTTTCTTAGGCAAGCAATAATCAACGTGGTTTGCCATTGCCTTCCTCTGAAACATAGCCTATACTGTACCTGGTATTTCTTGCTGTTTCCCCATCCAAATTCAACATATGAGGAGGGAGCATGCTCACCCTATCAACCTCAGTCATCAGTTTCCTTGCTCTCCCTAAGATTACAACATTGATCTGAAGAGAAGAGCTTCCCACTACATGCAAAGGCTCCCCACATAACTGGAACATACATAATGGGGGCGGTCCTCTTCAGATTCATCACTAACCACATGAGAAGAGTAATCAAATTGACAAGGAAACCAGGGGGAATATATTTTTCTGTTCCTCTCTTGATGATGGTTCAAATAATGCTTGAATATGTCTATATCGAGAGCCAGTGTGGTGTTTGAGCATTGGACTACGACTCTGGGAGACCAGGGTTCAAATCCCTGTTTGGCCATGGAAACCCACTGGGTGACCATGAGCAGAGCAAGCCACACCCTCTCAACCTCAGAGAAAGGCAAAGGAAAAACCCCGCTGAACAAATCTTACCATGATAGGTTCACCTTAGGGTTGCCATAAGTTGGAAGCAACTTGAAGGCACACAACGATATGACTATATCAGGGTGGGCAACTAAAATGGGTCTGGCAGCTAATTTGTACTCCTGGGATCCTGCAAATGCTGCACAGACTGTGAAAAATGCCTTGAAAATTAAACACTTTAAACATAGAAATCGCCAAAAGTCCACTCCTGGTTTTGAAAAATGAGGCTGCTTTTTTTTAATTAAACAGTACAAGAGGCCCTGAGAGCTATTTAAATAGTGAATTACTGCTCCTAGAGGCTTCCTGAGGAGGCAATTCAACCCCCCCTTTTTTTTGGCCTGAAAAAGGGCAGTCCAGGGAGTGTGAAGGGGGTGAGGGCTGGGGAAAAAAACAACTTTGGGGCCACATGTTACCCCTACTTTGGCACCTCCTGGTCTGTTTGATATGTTTTGTTCTTTCTTTGGCCTTAGAAGAAAGACAAAACATTTAAAGGGAAGTTTAAAAAATCTTTCAAGTATTGTAGAAAAGGAAAGAGGCTTATAATCTCTGAGCCATAAGCTACTCTCTAAAGGTGGATTCTTTCCTCATTCAAATAAGGCGGGGGGGGGGGCACTAAATTGAGGACTTCTGATAGTGAAACTGTTGATATCTTGCCCTCTGCTCTCAGGAAAAGGGAGCTATGACCCTTATTTCCTCTACTTTGTGGTACCACCTTAACAGCTCACAAAGAGATATTGCTGCTCCTAAATCCATCCAGGGAGTTAATCCAAGTGAGGGAGTCAATAGGGGTTTGGCTGGCCTTATCTGTTTCCTTGAACTTAGTTCCTCATTGTGTACATCATTTTATGACTGATAGTTACTCTCTGCACTGCTTGCTGCCTTTAACTACATATACAGTACATCTCCAAGCCTTCTGATGTCCATTTGCTTTTCTGGATGTAGACCTGCTTGATGTGATCTCCCCCATATATATTAGAGCACATATTAAGACTGTTGAGCAATGAGCTTATATGTAAGGAAATAATAGATCATATAGTGAAAACAGTATAATATGCCCCCAAAGTAATAGGATAATACTAGTAGTAAACATAGCTTTTGAGATCATCCCTCACTACCAGCTGAGCCTCTGTGAAATCACAGAAACCCAGAGATCAAACATGTCCTATTCCAAACCAGTGACTGGGTTGCTAGTATGTCATGGAATGTTCATAAACTTTTGTAATGCTCAGGAGTTTAAATGATCAGCACAGATGAACTATGAAAAGTGGGGCAGTTTTTTGCAAGGATGTAAGAGACACAAGGAGGCATTACTACTCCAGCAGTGATCAACAGCGAGTCATAACTTCCATACAATTTATCATTTTATCAGTTGGAGAAAATAATTCATAGATTCATTTCAGAAATACTTCCTTCTTCACATTGCCAAGGTGACTGCAATGTACTGTATGTGGTGCTGTCTTTACAACCAGCTAATTAGTTCAGAATATGTCAGCAAGAGTATGTAACATGGGACCAGGTACTTGAAGGACTTCTTTTTCCCTCTGTGTTCATCAGAGGGAGAGGTTCCTATTATACTGTCTTTTCCCTTTGCGTAAATTTCCATAACATGTTGAACTGAAATCTCAAATACTGGTCTAGGTCTTTTTCCTTGAAAGGATCTATGTGAAATGGACAAATGTTGGTAAGGAAGGTTTGCCTTGGAACATCATTGTGTTTGGGCTGAAAACTCAAGTTGTTATTTTGGTGCTGTGACTCAGCAGACTGGTGCCCGCCGAGCACTGTCAAGTCAAAGCAGAAAGATGTCCAAGTTACCAAGGCAGGTTTCTGACCTGATATACACAAAAAGCCCAGCTTTCCAAATACTAATTTGGAGGTCCCATAACGGTTCCTGATACCATGCCACATAATATATCTGTGTAAGTCTTTCAAGAAAAGGGCTCATATATACCGGTATGTACCAAGCCAGATGAAAAAAATCAAGACACTAGGTTCAGCTCCTGGAAAGAGTAGAACAATAAATGGAGTAATTTCCCAATGCAGATCTAGGATATGCTACTTGAAAGACAGTGTTGGTAGGAATAAAGGCAGCAAGAAAGAAAAGAGTTCTTGATTCCCAGCCACAACCACTTGGATCTGTGTGCTGTCGTAAAAAGAAAGGGAGTGAGTGAGCCAGAGAGAGTTGGCTTTCTTCCTTCTCCTCAGCATGAGGGAGTGCCAAGAGCAGTCCACATGGGAAAATGTAAAAAAAATTAAAAAAAATCTTTAGGCTGTTGCCATCCAACAGGGTCACCATTTAGGGAGGTAGAATTGCCTTACTCTGGATTTCAGACACCATGTGATAATTACTCAAGAGTATTATGTTTATTAAGAGGTATAAAGGTAAGCACAACAAATACTATTATCCATATAGTCTTTATAATTTAATTTTAAATATATCCAAGAAAAAACACTCTAGGAGAAAGAAGAAACAGAAATAACATTGCTGGTGCCCACACTGAGTATTACTACAGGGTTGCACTGTGCACAACACTACTGAAATTCAAACTGGGATATGTCAAGTCATAGCTCATGGTATACCAGTTCCACTTCCAGACCAATGAAAGGAATTTCATGGCCAATTCACACACCCTTCGACACTCTCCCACACAAATCGGTAGTATACATGATGGGTTGTGGCACACATGCAAGGGTTCTGTATGCTTTAGGGGTGGGGTGTCTAAATGACCTTTCTAGGATTCCACACCCTTCCCATCCCAACTTGTGAGTCTGTATTTATGAAAAGATGTAGAATGGTCCAAACTGCTCAGGCAAGTGCCATCTTGCAAATTCCCCACTGTTATGGAAATCAGCTGAGTAGTGTCTACTCTCAGACACTTGGGTGTCGTCTATACGAGGAGGAAAAAACAGAGTACCTCGCAGTAATGGCATCTCGCAGCAGCAATGAATTGTCTTAATGGTGCTTTTGGCCCCAGAAGCTACACATGCCAGATGGCAGCCGTGAGTGATTTACTCGCGTTAGTACTTTGCCGCCATCTAATTTTTTAAAAAAAGTTGTCTAAGGTGTACTGGAGCAAATAGAGCAATTTTTCAAGTTAAAAGGGCAGCAAAAAAAACCTCACCACCCTGTTTTATCACCTTAGCGACTGCTCGCTAAGGCGAAAATCCAACATGATGGAAGCGGGCGCTTGCCCTGTTAGCAAGCCCCACCCCTACACTCGCACGGCCATTCAGCTTTGCTCTTCCTCTGCTATGGGAAAGCAGTTCAAAGCAAGTTGCTTGTTCTAATGAGCAGGAATGTGTACTCCCTTGCCTTGCTGTTTTTAAAAAAAACTACAGAAAAAGCCATAAAGGCTTTCCCACTCTGTTTTTGCCATTTTGCCCCCCCCTCCTTCCGAATACTGTGAATTGATGCAGGATCCCATTTAGACAAGTCGTATTCCCAGCAAATTCCACAAGGGTTATTTTCACCATTTAGACAACCCTAAGTTTGCCTTCCTTATCCTGGGAATATGCTAACTAAATCTTGGGTAAGTCAACAGAAGCCAGCCAAATCTGTAGGTTAGTGTCTGTTTTTTTCTCCCTGAGAAAGAAATTCAAGTATTTCTCACAACCTATTTTAATGAGTCTTCTGATCCCCACATAGCTATCTTTATTCTCCCTGTTCTTTAATCATGAGTATGGAGTGTCTTTGTATGACACAAAAAGTTAAATGTTGCTCTTCCTTTGTGACTGTAATGTGATCTGTTTTATAAAATATTTTACTTACTTCAAGTTTAGGTATATATTTTAATTAGTTAATTTCAATTATGATATAATTATGATGTAATTGTATGAAAGCTTGGATGTTTTATATTGTTTTATGTTAATTTTATTTTTTGCAATGGTCTTTGGACTAAGCAATAAACATTCATCATCATCATCATCATTATTATTATCATCATTTATTATCTGCTCTTTAATTTTCCCTTTGCTGGGTCTCACTTAGGATTAACTTCTCAGACGTCAGACTCCTAGCTGACAGAACACAACAGCTAGCTTTGTTTTCTGCAGGAAATCCTATGGCACTGTGGGTTTCCCTAGACAAGAATCTATTGCAGAGTTTTAATTCTGTGGACCTTTGTCTTATGTTCAGCCCATACACTCAAAATTGTCACAGAAAGGAGATAAAGTTCCATTAATCTCCTTCTAAAAAAACTGAGGTAAGTGCTGGAACAACTGAAATTTCTCATCATTCTGAAGTGAGGTGCGTGTACATAAAAACATGCACATGTGTAAGATTCATGCAATTTTTGCCACACCAAGAGGTAGTTAATACAACAAATCAGGCATTAAATATATTTGTAAGACATATTTCATGTATTACATTATGCCAGTAGTGGAGTGTAATCACAGATAAAGAATTATTAATTTTATGAACCAGCCAGTTCAGCATTGCTTAGTAGGATGCCCCACTGAATCTGGGGTGGTGGGGGAAGATATCTTCAGGTAAACGTGTGGAATGGCACTGCTAATTTGTGGATTCTAAGGCTTGTGACAAACAGGACTCATGTGGGTAGCTCATACAGGTATGCTCCTCCCCCAGACTGAATTCTCTGCTTGCGGATCCCCTTTTAATCCACATTTCCAACTTGTTATAATTTTGGTCAAGGACCAGACATCACTTCAGTGTAATGTATAGTGCCCAAGCAAACAACATGGACAAGAAATATATGCTAAACAGCAGTAGCAAATTATGACACATTGGTTGTGTATCATTGGCCTATGCACATTGGACTTTTGCATAAACTGGGGAGAAGAAAAGCACCCCTATTTGCCTGTTTTTTCACTGCTGCCTTTGTTGAAGGGCTAACCAACTTGGGAGTTCCCTTCAGTGTCCATTTAACTCAAGAAGAAGCCCATTAAGGAGTACATAAAGCTACTTGTGAGAGCAGCACACTTGTTCGAGACAAAAGATCATGCTACATGTGTCATAAAAAGCCAAAGACATCTTCCAGATGTTTTTTTGTGTTGGGCCTGCACAGATGTTTTCTATGTCTGCCCATAAATGTTAGAAATGTAAAACATTTGTGGTCCCACAGATGCAAAGATTAAATTATGCCAGAGATCGGATAAATCCCTGTGTAATGCGAGAAGACCATGAACTGCTCACATACATTGTTTTTAGTAAAATCCACCCTATTTTTTTCCAGTGTGTGGCTATGAAGAAGACTTTTATTGTTATTAAATGGGATTAAACATTACATCTGATGCTGAAAAGAGGCACACGCAGGACCATAAAAAATATCCCTTAATATATCACAAACAAGGCCATGAGACCTTCTGATCTCATTGTGGCTCTTATAAAAAGTAATAACTGTGCTGAGCCACCAGGGATGAGAGAAACTCCTTTATTTCTCCCAAGAGCTTAAGGCTGTATGATCCAAGTTTGGAGTTCTGTTTCTCCAGGTGGCATCTTCAACGTGACTATCAATATGCTAATTCATTTTAAACCCCGATCCCTTACCTTCTACATGGTAAGAAGCTGCATGCCTGAAGCTGGACTAGAACTTGGAAATGTTCTTTTGAGACGGCTACAACTCCCAGAATTCTCCAGATAACATGTCTGATGGCCTTGCTGGATAGGGAATTTTGGGCACTCTAGTCTAAACAACAAACATTTGCAAGTTCTGGCTGTACATAGGTATCTTTCATCTACTGAACAGACTAGAAGAGTAAGAGAAAA
Organism: Gambelia wislizenii; assembly: GCA_030847615.1. Taxonomy (NCBI): domain Eukaryota; kingdom Metazoa; phylum Chordata; class Lepidosauria; order Squamata; family Crotaphytidae; genus Gambelia; species Gambelia wislizenii. The sequence goes on along the minus strand of JAUMIR010000002.1, from coordinate 188,886,414 downwards.
AGAGGGTGTCTAGATTCCGCCCCTATGGTGATCTATCCAGTGGATACTCAGTGCTATCTGGATTGATTGTGCCTGATGCTGGACCACCATAAAAGTGCCATGGTCCATTGCTAGAAAAGGGACACCTTTTCTAAAAATAAATAAATAAATAGTTTTTGCACAGCGGGGATCAGATGGACAGTCCTTTTATGGGAGAGGGTGGGGGTGGGTGGTGTTTAGGGATTTTAATCTGTATTTGTATTTTAATTTTTGTAAGCCGCCCCAATTGTTTTTAACAGAGGGGCGGGATATAAATAAATTATTATTATTATGATTATTATTATTATTAACGAGATGGATAGCTTCCATGAACAGATTTCACTCACCATCAGGCCAGAGGATATATCTGATGTTTTCCAAGGAGCCTTGCCTTAACATGTGGGCATCTGTGCACTGATCCCTATGGTATAGAAACAGGGTTGGTGTCAAAACCTCTGCTCTGTTTAGCTCTATCTTGATTCTCTAGGATCATGAATAAACAACCTTTTTCTCCCTTGTCACTGAAATGAACTGGAAAGGTATAGTTGCTTTAAATCAGGCATGGAAAAGCCCTCCAGATGTTGTTGAACCAAAAGGGCCATGATCTCTTCCCATTTGGCTATGTTAGATAGAACAAATGGGAATTGCAGTTCAACAACATATGGTGAGCCAGAAGTTGCCTGTTCTTGCTTTAAATGTATCTGGCAGAAGAAAAAAATCTTGTATTTTTCAGGAAAAACTATCCAAAAACCATTACTGTATTTCTATATTCAGGATCAAGTAAACAGTAGAAAGCTTGATGATGGATGGTAGACTTGAGAACTTGGGGTTCTAGCATTTTGAACCAATATACTAGTATAAGTGTTAGTTTCTCTGTGCATTTTTTTTTCTTTTTCTTGCTTGAGCAACAGCACTGTTGACATTTAAACTGATTTTGTAAAAAGAAAAAGATTCCCAAGATTTCTTTCTATTTTTAAAGATTAGGTGCTAGCTTTGTACAGATTATTTTGTGTCCCCCCCCTTTTTTTTTCTTTATTTCCGAGGCTAAAACTCCACTCACTCCCAGCCTCTGTGGAAATCTGACAGCAAAAAACAAGGGGTAGAGTTAATGCATCTTATCATATTAACATCTGCATCCACTGGAACCCCTGGAACACTCTGTGCATAGCCATAAGATCTCTAGGGGATTCCTACAGTCCAGGGAGGCAGGGCCTGCTCTCCTTCCCAGGGAGTCTGGCATGGGAGACCCTTAGAATAGATACTGCAGAGAAGCACAGAGACAAAAAATATGGAACATCATCACTCTCCACAAAGTATCCTTTCACAACCGTGTGTCTCAAGGGAAGTGTCTTGGAGATAGGTTTTACAGTGCCAATTGAGCTCTCTATTAAAACTACAGATTGGATGGGGGTGAGACTGAAATCCTTGAAGGAAAAGAAACATTCTTAGAGCTTGAGAAAGTTATTATTGCACTACAACTCTCATGCTGGGTGTGAGATTCTGGGGGTTTTAATCCAAACAATGGTAAAATCTCCAAACTATAATTTAGCTTGACTATCACTGATACCTTTATGAACAAGAATAAGGGCTTCTGCAGCTCCCTACAGCAAAGCAGATCTGGATTATTGAGTCCAGGCCAAGGTTTCATGATTCATAATTCTTCAGAATGTCTGCTTTATGGAAGAGGGATTAAGATTAAGCACTGATGTTGCAAAGTGTTCTATGGGATATCACGGTGCTGTGGAAATGTCTGTTGTGCAGAAGCCATCTTCCTGTGTTATTTTGGCATCTGGAAATCCCAGTTCCAACAGGACCCGCAGAGGGTTAACATGCCCTTTCCACCTATCTGTTGTTGCTTCATCCAAAGAGTTTCATGTTTTGTATGTTGTATTTTATTTCATGTATCAGGTTTGCCCATATTATCCTTTAAATGGGTCTGAGAGCAAGTGAATTTCATAGCTGAACAGACGCTTGAATCTGAGGCTTCCAAAGTCAAGGACAGACCTGTCCTGTAAGACATTACAAACAAACTCACCATAATGGCATAAAGAGAAGTTGCCTATGATAGGTATTTTCAGTGCTACACACAAGCATATGAGGCACAACATCCATAACTTCTAGCAGCTGGAATGACTAAAAAATTATTAAACATTTGTGATGTGACAATGAAATAAACATGTTCTACATCATGTAAGAAAACAGCTCATTTTGGAGTGAAGCGAAAAACGTGTAATGATCATGCATTAATTCTGCAGGTTCAATGCTAGCCAAATCAGATCTTGAAAACATTACTTTTTGGACTAGAATTCACCAATGACCATACTGGCTAGAAGAGTGTGGGAACTGCAGTCCAAAAAGTAACTTTTCCTACCTCTAAATGCATATACAGTACCTTCAAATATATTTGTCTGTTGTGGGTAAATGGATTAACATCAGTAACATGCACTGTGAGGGGTGGAGTATGAACTGTTTTTATCCAAAATAAATACATTTGAGGGCAGAAAATACCTTCTCAAAAGAGATGTATTTAGGCCTAAGCTTGCTAGAAGAAACTGATACTTCTTGCCCTTCAGGTGTGAAGGGACAACTGTGGAACTCAGTGCTAAGAAAAACATACGCTATTCATACTTAATACACTTTCTTCTTCACCATTACATCTCATATCCCAGAAACATAGTTCTAGTGTTGAAAACAGATTCTCAAGCTGGGCTTTACCTCTAACCAAGTCCTGGTTGAACATTATGGGGTTATCTATATGGTGAAAATACTATGCAGGAAAAACCTTTGCAAGTTTTCCCTTATTTTTTTAAAAAAGCTCCATGGGGAAAGTGCGTTCCCACTCATTGGAACAACCAATTCACTTTGGTGCACATTCCCGATAATAGCAGAAGTGGAAAGCTGATTGGTCAGACATGCACAGGAGATGGAGCTTGCTAGCAAGGTAAGCACCCCAAACCGCCATCTTGGATCTTCACCGTGGTGATTGTGCGCTCAGGTGACAAAACAGCTTTTTTTTTCTATTTGTTTAAGTGGAATGTTGCACTTCTGCACCTTGGATTTGCTTTTTTTTTTAAAGCAGTTTATTGGCAACTGGTGACAATAAAAATATGAGTAATTCACTCGCGCCCACCATCCTGATTCACATGCATGCCCGTTTAAACGACGAACATGGATAGCTTCACATGCCTGCGATCTTGTAAAAAAATAATTGAGACAAATGAAAGCTGCTACAAATAGGCATTAGTGCGCACCAAATCCACATTTTATAGTCTTGTATAGAAAAGCCCTATGATTTAATGAGACTACCATTACAAAGCCTATGGTCACAGACAGTGACAGCAGTGGAATCAATACCTGCTGATTTTATGGATGAGAAAACATAGCAAATCAGACCCTAGAATGTAGTGGAGAAACACAATGAACAGGCAATATACACGTGTCACAATTCCACTTATGCCGAAAAGGGAAGTGTAACAAGTGGCTCCTGTTTAAACAGGAATATCAAGACACATGACAACTCTTTACCCAAATCCTTCCTGACTACTTCCAATTATGCTACTCACTTTGGCTGCAATGTGCAGACAGATGTGGGTGGGGCTTGTATGCTGTGGCTAAATGAGGTTCATGCAAATCAGATGCATATCAGCAGATGCTAGATGTAAACAGGTCAAGATTTGCACAGAATTCAATGCAATCTGATTTTCCATTGTAAATGAATGTGTTGGTTTGTTTTCACATTAATGTTCATGCTACCTTCAATTTGCAAGATCACAAAATGCAAGAATACAGACTTTACTACCCCAAACAGGTAGGGACTCTGTGGCTCTCCAGATGTTGTTAGACTGCAACTTCAACAAGATCTGAAGGGCCACACATTCTCCACCTCTAAGTTAGGGACTGACATAAAGTGAATGCTATACAACAAATTCCAAAATCCACAAAACAGTGATACCTTTATTGGCCAACCAAACTGCACAAAATACACCATGCAAACTTTCAAAGCTTCACTGACTTCATCAGGCAAAGATGCTAAATCATATAAGAAAAGAAGAGACATTGCTAGAGTCACAAGCCTACATTTTGTTTCAGATATTACTTCTGTTGTCAGTTAAGATGGTCTAAAGGGATGACCTATAAAACCCTAAATGACTTGGGGTCAAGATACCTGAAAGACCACCTCCTCCCATATGAGCCTGCCAGAAATTTGAGAACTTCAGAGTCCCTGTTGTGTATCCCAATGCCTTGTGAAGTTAGATTGGTGGGTACACACAACGGCTTTCTCTGCAGCAGCATCTCATCTATGGAACTCCCTACCCAAAGAATTTAGGCTGGCTCCATCTCTTTTCAGCTTCCAGTGAGAAGCCAAATCAGTGTTGTTCTGCATGGCATTCAAGGTTTGAAACGGCTGTTTTAACTGTTTCAAAACTAGATTCTAGGATTGTTTTTAGACTGCTTTTAGGACTTTTTAAGGAGTATTTTAATGTGTTTTAAAATGTTTTTATTTTTGTAAAGTTCTAATTGATTTTTATTTGTTCATCACTTCTGGAGCCCTTGTGGGCTGGGAGGTGATACAAAAATACTTTAAATAAATAAACAGTCCAATGCTTAAACCACTTACACCATGCTGTCTCTTCATCTAAAAGATAGCATTGCTTAAAAGAAATCACCAATAAGGTAATAGGTTCCACTATATTTTCATGTAATGAGAAATACTTTGGCTTTAAATCAGCAGTTGTGCTGAATTTTAATCAGGACTGCCTCAAAATATTTTTCTAACCTGAGGTGAAGGACAAGATGTCATTCCTCTCTCCCTGTTCCTAGTGTAGAACACAAATGATCTGGCAGTTCAATCATTTTTCAACACTCAGGACAGTCAGAAGAACTTCTCTAGTGCAGTATATCTCAAGTTATCTAATGTGGGGGACCTGGAATTCTTTTTTTCCCCCTAATGTGCCAGGGATGAGTATCATATTTGTATGCATTCCCTACAACTGGAAACTCACCAGGAACTCAAGGACTGGCACTTGTCCGTGGACCACCACTTTGAGTAGCACTGCTCTAGTGCACCTCAAGCCAGAAGGCTAGTAGCAGGTGTGGTGGTGGTGGGGAGGCTTGGAAAATTAAGTCCTCATTGCCACTCACTCGCTATTCCACCTGACATCTACTTGATCCCTGTTCAGTCAACAAAACAGCAGCTATAGCACCAGCAAATGACATGTAAGCAGAGCAACTGTCCAGAACATAAGAAGCTACCTCACAACAGGTCAGACCATTTGTCCAGTCCAATGTTATTTACATTACCTGGCAGCAGTTCTCCAGGTTTCAGACAAAGGTCTTTCCTAACCTTACCTGGAGATGCCAGGGGATGCACCTGGGACTTTCTGCACTGCAAAACAGGTGTGCTGAGTAATGGCCCTCTTCAGGATGCTTGTCGGGATGGCTACCTCTCTTACCTGTTTCAGAGGACTTTCCCAACTGCCTGAGATACACTGGAAGAAGGCAACTAGGCAAGACAAGAAGGACAGCCCAGGACAACAATAAGCAATTGCACCCCACTATTGAGGGGGCAGCCCCCATAAGACTGGAAGTAGCCATGGGTTCTGAAAAAATTACCTGCATATCCCCTGCTGCTCCTGCTCCAGCATTTCACCCTCATTCTCCCTAATGATTGGGCTTGCACAGGATTTTAAGGTCATTTCCAGTTTCTGCTTTTATTTCTATTCTGTATATGCTTTGCTGCATTTGCCATATTAAGGCAAGCAGAGTCTCCTTTACTACTAAAGTTCACTTACTGGGATAGGCAAATATATACTATGACCATTTTATTTTGGGTTGCAGATCCATACTGTTAACTGAGTTAACTGAGCAATCAGGCAGGGAATGCTGGTTGTTTTCATTTCACAGAGAATGAATAAGATCTGCCCATACACAAATGACATCAATATATTGCAAATAAGCATTTGGCTTCCCTTGACAATGACTCATGAGCATAAATATCTTCCTCTACATAACCTTTCAATCCCTTAATGCCAGGCAGAGCAGAAGCAGACTGGGCTTTGCTCTCTTCACAGCAACGGTACACTGAACCTATAGACATTAGCGACAGCATCATTTCTGACTGCATCATTTTAGACAGTGAGTGAAAGACACATAAGGGGTTCAAGGTGTCACAAAGGTCATTCTGTTCCCAGGAACAGTAACTACTAGTTGATCTGTGATGACTTTTGGTCTCTTTTTCTGCATTTACTCCCTGGAGAGTTAGCCATATACATGCTTTGTCTCAAAAAAGTCTATACTGTAGATGCGGAGTCTATGGCTCTCCAAATGTTGAGGAGCTGCTACTTTCATCATCCCCCACAACTGATCAGGCTAGTTGAAGCTGATAGTGACTAGAGTCCAACAACAAATGGAGGACCACTAATTCCCTAATGTTGCTGTATACTATAGAGGACAAACAAGCTTGTGTTACGAACATGTTACAACTGATAGGAAAAAGAATGAACTTGCATTATGAAAAGTTTTGATGGAGAGTGGAATGAATCCATTATGCTCTGCCAAGACTCCAGAGTGGATTGTAGCATCCATGGAAAAAGCTCAAATACGTTTCTTAAGTGTCACGTATGAAAACACCCTCACTCTCCATCTTCTCTGGTGCCAATTTTTTGCCCCTCATATCTGGTTTAATGAAAGTTTAGTCTGAAAGAAGCCAGGGAAATGCTCCAAGCAAGACAATGGAAAACTGTCACAAAAAGACAAGAAGAGCACTGTTCCGAAAAAGAAAAATCCTCAAACATTTGTCAAATAAGGTTTAGGTACAATTAATCCTGCTTGAGTGGAGGGGATTTAGAACGCATGACCCTTGAGGTTCCACCCAATCCTATGGCTTGCAACATGAAACAAATAGAGGAAAAATGTATGTGACTCAAAGAGCAGTTCCAGGATTTCTTCCTCTCTCTGCCCCCCTTCCCCACCCTAGAGATGCTGAAAGGGCATGAGACCATTTGCAGCCTGCACTAATAGTACTTGGCTGTTGATAAGACTGCCAAGGCAGGACATATTAAACAAGATGCAACCATAGTTCCCTGAAATCCCATATTCTTGTAATGCATACCCTGATAAAATTGCATATTGTTACTCTGACAACTTTAAGACATAAGATTCATTGTGTAATGTAAAGGGGCACAGGAGTCAGAAGCAGCAGAAGCAGTGCAAAGTTGGTTGCAGCTTCTATTGGAACTATGAAGCTCACTAAACTTATGAGTTGCTGGTAGTGATGGCATAAAGCTCTACCCTGGAAATAAGTCTTGCTGTATGGCCAGGCTTATATCAGTTCCCCAACTCAAAAACAAAACAAAAAGTGCCCTATAAATTTTGGAAATCCATGCAATATATGAACAGATAGTGACTGCAAATCACCCGTGTGTGTGTGCGTGTGTGTATATAGTAGCACCCCCACATCGGCTGATTTGCCATCCACTAATTCAATTATCCAGGGATGGCGACAGCAGGGGAGGGATGGACCGGGGGGAGGGGATGGTTCTGGCAGCAGTGCTGGGGCATGCAGAGGCGGTGAAGGCCGCCGCAGCACAGTGGCAGCGGCAGTGGCAGAGGAGGCCTGGGAGCCTGCAACAGCATGATGATGGTGGCAGGGCATGTGGCAGCGGTGGCAGTGGAAGAGGAGGCCTGGTAAGCTGTGGCTGAATGATCATGCTGGCAGGGTGTGCGGAGGTGGTGGGAGGCCACAGCGGCATAGGCGGCACAAGTGGTGGCAGAGGAGGCCGCAGCAGGGGTGATGGTAGTTGTGGGGCATGCAGCAGTGGCAGCAGAGGAGGCCTGGGAGGCCATGGCCTAGGTGGGCTGGGTTGCGGCAGCAGTCTGGGCCACGAGCCTCACTCACTCCCTTCCTCCTCCTCCAGGGCGTTCACTATTATCTGTGGAATTCACCATCTACTGGGGGGAGGGGCTGGAACCAATCCACCATGGATGCGGGGGTGCTACTATATGTGTGTGTATATATGTGTGGTGTGTGTGTGTGTGTATATGCACACACAGACACACACACACTTGAATTGTTAGCCTCAGAGGTTCTTTGACTTTCAGAGTGGGTGGATTCCTATATTACACCAAAAATAATTTGGACTCTTAAATTTAGATACATAGCATCAGGAAGGTGGCTGGGCTTCAGAGTGTTGTTACTGTGTGCCTTCAAGTCATTTCTGGCCTATGGTGACCCTAAGGCAAATGTATCACAGGGGTGCTGTTTACACGATGAAAATGTAGTGGGAAGAATTCATGTCCAACCCTGGTAGTTTACACGTACTTCGGGTCGGTTCCGAGCTTTTAGGAAAGGGGGCACCTTTTATCCCACAACCCGCGGGACATTCAGTCCCACAGTTTGCGGCGGGTTTTAAAAAAGGCATGGGAGGATTCGGAAAATCAGATGTTTAAACAGCCCGGGACAAGATATCTCGGTACTTGGTGATGACCGGAAATTGATGTGACCAGAGGCGGGCTCAGAGATCAGAAGAGGGCTCAGTCACCCATTCAATAGATTCAAAAGATTCAGCCTCACCAGCTAAGAACAAAGGCTTCCCTTCCAGCTGCACTTAGGTCTGTTCGTGTGTCAATGCACTAAGTCACCCTGTTCAATGGATTTTAAAGCTGCAAACCCTTCAGTTTCAACCTCCCCCTCCCTGCATGGTTGGGTTAATTTTTAAAGGGACAGCACAGGGTTTGGGCATGGATCACTCCTTCCTCCACACTTTTGCTTGCTTTAAATGGTATTTTTACAAATCAAAGGGACAGCACAGGGTTTAGGGAACAGATCGCTCCTTCCTCCCCACTTTTGCTTGCTTTAAATGGTGTTTTTACAATTCAAAGGGACAGCACAGGGTTTGGGCACGGGTCTCTCCTTCCTCCCCACTTTTGCTTGCTTTCAATGGTATCTTTATAAATCAAAGGGACAGCACAGAATTTGGGCATGGATCGCTCCTTCCTCCCCACTTTTGCTTGCTTTCAATTGTATTTTTTCAATTTGAAAGGACAGCACAGAGTTTGGGCGTGGATCATTCCTTCCTCCCCACTTTTGCTTGCTTTCAATAATATTTTTTCAGTTCGAAAGGACAGCACAGGGTTTGGGCATGGATCCGCTCCTTCCTCCCCACATTAGCTTGCTGTCAATGGTGTGTTTACATTTTAAAAGGACAGCACAGCAAGGGTCTGGGCACGGATCACTCATTCCTCCCCTCATCCCCAACGCAGAAGCTGGAACAAACATTTGAGCCAACCAATAGCATCGCTTGTGGTGGGAAACTCTAAAGGAAGTACGTCACCGAGGTTGTGAAAAAACGATTAATCGCATCCTTGATTGACAGCTAAAAAAAAAATCCTGGTATCGTAAACTTGTGTAAACAACCCCCCCCCTAAGGTAGTATATAGTGGGAGAAGATACATACCACAGGACGTGATGCCGTGTAATGATCCAGGGATCTCCCAGGATATCCAGTTCAGAGACAAAAATCGTGTAAACAGTGAGGGATGAATACGGGATCAAGAAGTCCTGGGACACCCCGCGACAATAACTAGTGTCTAACTGGCACCAGGTTTTCTTGGCAAGATTTGTTCAGATGGGGTTTGCCATTGCCTTCCTCAGAGACTGAGTGAGGGTAATTTCCCCAAGGTCACCCAATAGGTCTCTATGGCCAAGCAGGGATTCAAATCTTGGTTTCCCGCAGTCCTAGTCCAACACTTAAATCACTATCACAATGGCTCTCCTTCAGAGTGTACAGGCAAGTAATAACCTTCTGCCGGGTCCTTATACTTGCACATTCTGACCACTCAAGAGCAAACATCACAAGAATGGTTGGTCAGCTCTCAGTTCTACTTCTGTCTTTGCTGTTCTGAACTGCCTTTTCCCACACACTACTTGGTCATGTTAACATCAGGGTTGCTTCTGTTTCATGTGGTGTTTACAGCCTGCTAATGGCTTTTCCCTCTGCTCTGAAGCACTCCCAGGACTGCAGTTGGCCTGCAGAAGCACATGTTGTAGATGAACTGCACAGATGTTCAGATCTGGCAAGCAGCTGTTTGACACTGCACTTGTTAGCAAGGGATAACCCCCACATATCTTGGGGGAAAGGCATAACATCTCTAACAAAGCTGAAATGAAGAATATATGTACATCCATCAATTTCAACAGTATAACAGTATGTATAATGAAAGGGCACAGAGCAATGCACAGAGTTCTCCTTGAAAAAAAACATATCATGCAAGACATGATGGTCTATCTGGAAATGCCTGACATTTGGTAATGGTATGAAGCCCACCAGTAGCAGAATAAGTTATGATAAATGGACACAGCTCTTTTGATGTATCTATATACTAGTAAGCTATCTCCAATTGTACTTTTATGCTACTTATGCATTCATTATATGTGACAAATTACTCAAAAAATTCATGCAATTTCCATATAAAGTATTATATATAAATCTTTAAAAGAGCACAACACAGCATTAAAAGCCCAACTCGAGTCAGTCTGTCAAAGCTTGATGGCACAAAAATGTTTTGACTTGCCTATGGAAGGAGAGCAAGGACAGAGTTATCCTGGCCTCTCTTGGGAGGGAATTCCAAAGTTTGGGAGCAGCCACCTAGAAGACCCTCTCACTCGTTTCCACCAAGTGAGCCTGAGAGGGTGGTGGGTCAGAGAGAAGGCTCTCTCCACATGATTTTAGAACTCTGATGGGTTCATAAAGGGAGATGTGGTCCTTCAAATAGCCTGGACCCAAGATTTATAGGGCTTTACAGGTCAAAACCAGCACTTTGAATTGTGCCCGGAAATGGACCAGCAGTCAATGGAGCTGTTGCAACAAGGATGTTGTGTACCCCAGTTAACAACCTGCCTGCAGCTCTTTGGGCCAACTGAAGTTTCTGATCATTTTTCAATGGTAGCCCCATATACAGCACATTACAATCATCTAAACAGGATGTAACCAAGGCATATACCACCATGGCCAGATCTGACTTCTCCAAGGAACTGGTGCAGTTGGCACACTAGCTTTAACTGTGCAAAAGCACTCCAGGCCAGTGCTAAGACCCAGGCCTCCAGGCTCAGAGCTGCATCCAGGAGTACCCCCAAACTGTGAACCTCCATTTTCAGGAGGAATGTAACACCATTTAACACAAGCTGAATCCCTATTCCCAGATCTGTCTTTTGACAAATTAATCTGCTACAGATTTTAGTCTGAACTTCAAAGGAGTTATCTAAGTGCTGACTCTGTTTTGGGATAGGGTTCAGCCCTTTGGATAGCTCCCTTAAAAATCAGACAAAAACCTGGAGCTGTAGTCTGCCCCCACTGACATGGAAACCACTAATCACTACTAGATAAGATATAAATAACTTCATGTAATCCTTTTTATTGCTTCTACATTTTGCCCCTTCCACTGCAAACAGCCTTTGAGCCATTCTACACACTGTACAGCAGGGATACACAACCTGTAGGCCCCCCTCCAAACTTAAGTGTGCCCTCCTAAGGGTAACCCGAGCTCTTCCATTACTACCACCACAACCAACCACTACCCCACATGCCAATGTCATACAGATCACTCTTTCCACACTTCACCTGGATGTATAGCTATTGTCCTCAACCCTGCATTCCATGCAGCTCTCAGGACCACAAATTGTACATCCCCACTTGTCTAGAACAATTCCACAAACTGAAGTGATAAAATTCAGCACTTTTATTGCTACCGTGTGAGGTCTCATATTTGTCAATATTCCCCCATCACCACTATCCAGAAAACTGCCATTCTGAACTAACAAAAGACCCCTGAAGCAGAAAAATGCCAGATGCTACCCTACCTTGGCTCCTGGGACATTAAAAGAACTGTGTGGCTCACTGAGATACCAGGTCCAGTGAAATGCCTAAACAAGTGAACCATCTTGTTGCAAGCAGTTATGTTGGGCATAGTGTTTTTAAACTAAAGGGTTGCCTAAATGAAGAAAATACTTCTCACAGAATGCAAGGATAATACCTTTTGTCCCAATGGGATCATGTATCTATTCACTGCATTGTGAAGAGTGGGGGGGGGGGGAAGGGTGAGAAAACAGCTCTTTTCTTTTTTCTTTTCTATGAGTTTGCTGAAGTGGACGTTCGCTCTTCCGCAACTTGTATTTTGTTTTAAAAAAATGTTCAACAGGGGCAACCTGGGGAAAATAAAATTGTGAGTGATTCACTCATACCCACTATTTCGATTCATAGGCATGCCCATGGGAGCACCGAATGTGGTTTGCTTCGCAATCCTGTGATCTTGCAAATAGACCATTTAGACAAATAAAGCTGCTGTGAGTTGGTGTTACCCCGCAGCAATCTACATTTCCCCCCTCTGTATAGAGAAGCCCTAAGAGAATAAGAGTGCAGGTTTTCATTAATTGGTTACAAGATGGTGACAGAGAGCTATGGTGTAACCATGCCCCATAGTGAAGCCAAGAGAGGTTTAGTGGGCCTCCCTTCCTCTCCAATCCAGTGGGCCCCATCTTGCTACCCAGTGGGCTCACAAACCTATGTGTTCCAAACCTGCACAACAAACTTGTAGCAGGTCCTGGACACAAGGCAGCAGCTTTAACAGCTTTTGCTTTCACAGGCCAGACAAAGAACAGTAAAAAAGAAAAGGACAGAGAGGAGTTGAAGTGCTGAACTGAAGTCTTCACATGCTTACAGGTACCTCCTGTCTTCCTGCCAGTTCCTCCCCCATCAGGAATACTGCTACCAAGCTAAATAAGTTGTGTTGTGGAAGACTGCCAACTAGATGTGCTGGCTTGTTTGTTAACACTTCTATCCCATTATTCCTCCAGTGAGCTGAAAGAGATGTACATGGCTGTCTTCTTCCCTAATTTGCACTCACAACAATCCTGGCAGGTAAGCTGGGCTGATACTCACCCTGCAACACTCATGACTCAGTGGAGACTTAGCTGGATCTCCCAAGTCCCAGTCTCATCAGTCTACCTATTCCATCGCTCCTCTTCCTTTAGTTAGCCCAGTTCAGCTGTACAACATAAATCAGAAGCATGAGCAGCAACAAGAGGAGAGGATGGGGTGGGGTGATGGCAGCAGCAGGAACATCTACCTAAGCATGGTGTGGTGCAGGAATGCCCAACCACATCAAGGGTAAACATGGGCTTGGCTGAATGGACCACTGGGCTAGAACAAGCAGCTACCTTTTCTGACAAATGTCAGTCTTTATGCAGCTGTTTAGATTGAGATGAGTGAGGAATTTATTAATGGTTTGAGAATGCAAAGAGCTTTCTGTACTTTCTTTTGCATGAGTCGCCTCTTCTGGTGAGGAAAACACTTCACTTTTTCCATTAATTTCCAGGCTGCTTTTGTATTATCTATCCACTTGCTACTTCTGTGCACCCTTGCCTTCTCAATGAAGAAAAGGAAAAGGAAAAAGAAAAAGAGGGGTTGCTAGAAAGAGGGAAGGGGAGATCTCACCTCCATTTATTTTATCTTCCTAGTGACCATGTCAGCTTTAAATAGATTGATGGCTGTGTACCAGACTTAAATTTGTAAGATCATGGCCTCCTTCAGCCAATTCCCAGGACTTAGAAAAGTTACTATTTTGGACTCTCTCTCTCTGGCTTTTCTTCGCAAACGAAGATTCAGGAAGGATTCATCCCGTGTTTTCTGCAAGCGCGCTGATGACTAAAAAGGCCAATCTGAGATAGACAAGTCCGGTTGCAGAAAGCACAGCAGAAGGTCTCCTTGGGTGATGTTTCCGGGTTGTGATTCTTTCTGCGTTGTCGTTTCTCTTCAAGACTTGTTCAGCGTGAGTTCTCAAATAAGGCTGCAGCATTGTGGATAGTGTGTCTTCATGCCTCCCGATGTGAGGCCAGGGCAGACCATTGTTGGTGATCAATTTGGCCACAGCTCCCTTAATCCCCTGCTAGCAACCCTGAGGGAAGGGAAAATAGAAAACAATCCACTATAAGGGTAGAGTGTGTTTAGTGGTCATGAAAAGCTACAGGGGAGAACCTCGGGGGGGGGGGAGAAATGGAATGGGATTGTGTGGAGGAGGGCATTGCTGAATGATTGGGGCAGTGAAGAGGAGGGTGCCAGTTACACGACAGAAATTGTCACGGTGCTTACCGTGATTTTGTGATCACGAATCCGCCCCTCGCTGTTTGTATGATTTATGTCACTGATCTGGATATCCTAGGTGGTCCCGTGACTGATATTTACACATTCAAAGTACTGGGTTTTTTTAGGTTGTAGTTTGTTTGTTTTGGGCTGTCAATCAAGTATGCGATTACTCGTGTTTTCACAACCTCGGTGACGCACTTTCTTTAAAGTTCCGTGCCATGAGCGCTGCTATTGGCTGGCTGGGGGGGGGGAGAGAGGGGGGCAGAGGTTTGGTATTCCCCTCGCTTCTTTAAAAAAAGTTAACCCTTGAAACAGAGGCAGAAGGCACTTTTCAAAGACCTCAGACGGAGGAACAATTAAACCATCTCCTTTCCTTTTGAAAGCAAGCCGAGTAGAGGCTAGGCATTTTGAAAGACCAGACTGAGATCTTTCACTCAGACGCAGGGAGATCAAGCTGAATGAGGTGGGGGGGTTGGGTTTCCCCTTTAAAATGTTAACCCTTACAGCAAACCAGCTACAGACAGACAATTTGAAAGGCACAGGCACAGAGGGGGAAATAAAGGGTGTTCATTCGCTCAGAGGCTGGAATACCAGGGAGGTGATCAAGGCAGGGGATGAATGGGTGACCATCTCTCTGTAACATGCAGCTGAGGAAGAGATTAAAGCTGAACGGTTTGCAGTGTAGAAATCCATTTAAAAAGGTGATTGAGTACACATACGCGCGCGCAAACACACACATCAACCTTCGTGCAGCTGGATGGGATGCCTTTGTTTTTGGCTGGTGAGGCTGGATCTGTTGAACAGGTGACTGACCCCTCCTTTTCTGGTCCCTGAGCTCTAAGCCCGCCCCCAGTCACCATTTCCGGTCATCCCAGTACTGAGACATTTTGTCTCAGGCTGTTTACATTTCCGATTTTCCGAATCCTCACGTGACTTTTTTAAAAACCGGCACAAACCGCAGGACTGGAAGTCCTGCAGGTTGAGGGATAAAAGGTGGGGCCCCCCTTCCGAAAATCATGTACCCGACCCGATGTACGTGTAAACTGCCAGGGATCGACACGAATTCTTCCCAGGACATTTTTGGTCCAGTTCCACTTATTTCTCTGTAATGGCAAAAGTAACACCTTAGACCAGGAATGGGAATCATGCCCTCCCATCCATTTTTAGGGTCCTGTCCTGAGCCAACAACAACCACAGGGGAAAAGAGAGAGAGAGAAATTGTCACTCCAGAAACAGTGACTGTTCCTTTAAAATAAGTGCATGCCTCCTAACTTTTTTTTGAAGTGGAAGTGTACTTTCAGTGTTTGTTGGTGTGTTTAAGCTCTGCTTCCACCTTTACCCAAGCTCCATAAATCTCCACTGCTCTCCTTCCAAACAGAACCAATCAGGGTTAAAGAAGTACACCCCAGACTTCTCACTGCTTGGAGAAGTGGGGTAAGCATAGAAACATCTTGTACTGGAACAACCTCTAATGATGTAAACATACATAACCTTTTACATTTGGTAAAATTATTTTCAGGAAGAATCCAAAATGAGGAATTCTATGAAACTCAAAAGCCAACATAGGCATACACCAATCAAAGGTAACCCAGTCAAACATGTCACTGTCTCCTGCTTCTCTGCAAGACATTTCTCTGCTTCCAGTTGTTTTTTCAACCTATCTGTTTAATCATAACAACAGCAGACAAAGAGAATGGGCTGCTCCACAGCCCTACGCCTATCCTTTCCCTGTGCCAGCAGTGAGAAGCAGACAAAAGGAATCTCCAAAATCCAGCAGAACAGAATTCAAGGTCCACTCGAGTCCCCAGAAGCCTGTCTGGTATATTGTCCAGTTGCTCCCTTGCTCTCCCATTGATGAAAATCAGGCTTGAAGGATTTGCCAAAGCATCTTGTTTAAGTTACAAAGGCTCCTCTTGCACTGTGTATTGAGCTGCCTGCCAGGATTCTTTCTTTAACACAGCAATTGATTTACAATATAATTAGAAGCAAAGAGGCATCCTGCAGAGCCGCTTATCCATCCTTAATTTTCCATAAGCAAAGGGTCTATTTTTAAATCTGGAAGGCCTAGTGGAGTCTTGGTTTCCAGAGGAGGGAACAAGCAATAGGAGCCCCTGTGGCAGCCAGGCAGACACCATCCACCTTATACCCTGAGGCCAATGCTGCTGCTCTGTTTAGTAGTACATTACTCTGTTCTTTCCCCACTTTAGGAAGATAGCCTATCTTAGCTTTCCCCAAATGTACAGGGCACCATCTCCTCCCTGGCCTTCACAAGAAAATAACTGTGAGTGGCCAACAATCACACACCACAGAAAGAATGAAGGCAGTCAGCAGGAGGCAACAACCCAGAGGGTCACGTCTTTGTCTGAATGAACCAGAGATTAAAAGTGTTCCTTGTTTGCACTATAACTCTTAGAATTCCCCAGTTGGCATGGAGATGGTCATGCTGGCTTGATGGATCCTTGGAGTCGTAGTCTAAAAACAGTTAATATCCCAAGCTCTGAAATAAACAAACACAATGCAGCAGCCACATCCTTGAGTACAGCCACACACATAAAGGCATTGGGGATAACCAATATGTCTTCAAAATCCCCAGTGGAGAAGTAGATGAGGAAGCCATCTTGGCTTGCTCCACCTTTTCTTTTTGTCACTCATGTAATTATCTCCCTCTCTTATCTATTGTAACTGGCAAAACTACAGGCAAAACTACAGGTGTGCCAAGAGGGAGGTTAAGGATCATGGGAGAGAGATAACAGAAAAGGGTTGGCAAATCTAAAACTGCACTGGGAAAGTTCAAAGGATATATGTGAATCACAGCTACACAGCAAAAGTTGTTGTTTTTTTTAGAGCATATCTTTAGGGTACTGTATAAAGGAATCTACTAGTCTGACTGAAAGATCCACCTTCAGTCCACCTTCTTGAAAGCTGTCAGCTTCCATCATATGTATCCCCCACCCCACTCACCATTTTTCTCCAATGGTTTTGATGGTTAGGTTATTAGTCTCACATCTACAATGTTTAGGACTTAAATATCCATGCTTGGTATTTCCTGCTGTGCACAGTACAGTATTTACTATTTTTTCCCCCTTTCAGGTAGATGCAATAGGGCAAATGCCTGTGGGTTGCAAACTTTGTTTCCCCTGTAATACACCAAACATTATTCCCAGACCATGGCACAATGTTTACTAAAAGGATGGCTGCAATATTTAGGAAAAATCTACCAAGAACTGTAAAGTCAGACACCTCCTGAAGACTTCCTCTGAAGACAGTTAGTAAATTGCCATTACCAAGAACCCAGTGTAGAATGAATATCTTCTCATTCGTTTGTGAAGCTTAAAACATTACATGAGTCAAAAAGAAAGAAAGAAAGAGAACAAATGCCAGTCATGCTGTAAATATACAAGTGAACATATGTTAAAATTTATCAGATGTATATTACAATAAACCCCCATAGTGTATGAAGTGGTCAGTAGAGATTGATTTTGAATCAACAGAGTTTCTTGTTACAAACATAAAAAGAGAATAACTTTATACATAAAATGTTAAAAGCATAGCATGGGAAATTGTGTTCTGATTAAAGAAAATAGCATACAAATGAAAGGACTGGTATGAAGTAAGGAAGAACATACTGGTAGTTGAAGTGATCACCAAGGCTGTCCTTAGACCTATTTGAGCCATAAAATGGGCATGCAAGGTGACCTTATGCAACATTAAGAGGCTGTGGAAATCAAGAAAAAATTGAGATGGGTGAGGGTAAAGATGCTGAAGCTTAATCCAGACAAGTGGAGGTGCTATGGATTGGAAATAATGTGCTCTGGCTGGAGGATTACAACTGGTCCTAGATCAATTTACATTTCCCCTGAAGTGTGCAGTTTGGGAGTTCTCCAGGACAGCTTCCTAGCTAGTTCATCGTGGATGGCCAAGAATGCTTTTTGCCAACTCAACCTATAGCGGTCTGGTTTTAACTCAGGTATCCATCCTCTAGTGAAGTCCAGACTAGACTACTATGATACCCTCTATGTGGTACAGTAGGTGTCCTGGTGGCACAGTGGTTAAATGTCAGTACTGCAAGCCACAAGGGTTATGAGTTCAATGCAAGGTTGACTCACCCTTCCAACCTTCCGTAGGTCAGTAAAATGAGTATCCAGCTTTTGGGGGACAATTAAAAAAAAAAACACTGTAAATTGCTTAGGGAGTGCTTCAGCACTGATAAGTGGTATATAAATAGCTATTGCTATTGCTACAGTATGCCCCCATATCCACAGGAGATATGTTCCCAGACTTACAGTGTAACCGTTAAACCGTGGATAATAGCGAACCGTACTGAAATGAATGGTGTCCGGCCCAAATACTGGTGGAAGCATACCACAGAATCAAATTGGAGGACCTAGAAAATGCCTAGAGGGGACATATTTTTTTCAGAGATGGGTAAGTGAAGCTGTGGATATGGGTTCTGTGGATACGTGTGGTGGTGGTCAAACTGTACAATCTTGAAATTTCACCTGGTACTTTTACAGTGCTGATTTTGATTCTTAAAACAATTTGGGGCCCAGTGACCTGGAGAAGTGCCCCCATCCATATCATCCTGCCCATACCTTAAAATAAGAATAGGACCTTCTCGCATGTCTCCCAGTAAAACATTCAGATTGGTGGGTACAAAGAAAAGGACTTTTTCAGTAAATATATTCAGGGGTAGCTGTAATGGCTATTCAGCAATACAGTATATTACAAAATCCACAAAAGAGCAATACCCTTATTGGCCAACCAAAATGCACAAAATGCATTATGCAAGCTTCCCAAACACCACTGGTTTCTTCATCAGGCAAAAGATATTTAAAAACTATACAGGAGAAGAAGGAAGGTGACAATGAAAGAGTCACAGGCCTATAGTTTGTATCAGATGTTGCTTCTGTTGTAGTTCAGTTGTTCTGGAGAGATCTCAATATGAGCAAAGGCCACTCCCTTTCTTGGCCATGTGGGGACCAGGAACAAAAGCACAGTGGTTAAATGCCAGTACTGCAAGCCACCACATTGCAAGTTCGATTCCAGCGGGCTCCAAGGTTCACTCAGCCTTCCATCCTTTTGTAGGTCAGTAAATTGAGTACCCAGCTTGTGGGGGGCAATTAGCTAACACACATTGGAAACTGTTTAATGCAGTGTAGATGTGTAAATAGCTATTGCTTAAAACAATTTGTAAGCCGCTCTGATAGCCTTGTGGCTGAAGAGTGGGGTATAAATAACTAAATAAAAAAACCCAATAAAAGACAGGTAATCAAAGTTCAACTCCATTACTCCACTTTTTCAATAGCAAATCATTGTTGTGGAACACATATCCAGCAAGAGAAGCTCTGTGTGTACATGTGCATGTGCATGTGCATTCAAGTTGCCTGTTGACTTATGGTGACCCCATGAATTTCATAGGGCTTTCTTAGGCAAGAAATACTCAGATATGGTTTGTCATTGTATTCCACTGAAATGTAGCCTACAGCACCTGGCATTTGTTGGCAGTATCCTATTGAAGTATTAACCAGGGCCGATCCTGCTTAACTTCCAAGATCAGACGGGATCTGGTGCCCTTAAAGTATTTAGGCCCTTTAAAGCCCATTTATTCTGCACAACTTTCTTATAAGAGATGTTTCACTGGACTGCTGTTGGCTGTGTAATCCATACATGTTTATTGGTTTTACTGCTTTTCTGGCCTGGACTGACAGATCAGCCCACTGCAGAGCAGTGTGGAAATCATTTGTAAGTGTGGAGCCTTCCTTCTATTATTGCAGTCTTCCTTATTTGCATAATATTGTTTTAGATATCATATTTTAAGCTTATTTGCATAATATTGTTTTGGATATCAAATTTTTAATTTACTGAATACACAGAGTATATTTGTGTTCACTTTATTGCATGTGTGGAGGAAGAACTATGGAATGGTATGTTCTGTTGTCGGCCCTGCTGTGTTGCTTAGGATGGAGTGGTAGGGAGGCGGGGCAGGAGTGTAAGTTGACAGTCGGAGGAATCAGCTAAAGAATGGAAATACTATGGTTATGCTATTTTGAGTTCACTCTGTACCAAATTTTTCTTTAAAAATCCCATTTTACTCAGATGTGTTACCTTTGCATGTTGGTTGTCTCTCCCTCTCCATCCTTTTCTTTGCTCTCCTGCCTTAGAAACCCTTGTTATTAATAGTAAATAAATAAAAAAACAGCTGTGTGATCCATAAGATTTTTTTTTAATGAGAAATGGATTATATTTTTTATTAGGACCACTTCTGTGTTATAAAAGTAGAACCTAACTGGGATGAGTTTTTGCGTTCCCTAAAATGCTGTATCGTGCATGATATGCTAGAAAAATTATGGAATAAGGGAAGACAAAAAGAGTCTAAAAATCTGCCTCTGCTCTAGGCCATCTCAAGAGCCTCTGAGCTTTGAAAAAGGCAATGTGTGGTCCTCAGAGCATCAGCCAACTCTCTGGTTAGCAGGGATGGAAAGAAATAAGTGTGCAACTCAGCAAGCTAAAAGATGATAATTTAACACTTCTGTTCTTCACTCATCCTAGAGTAAGCATCTTTCATCATGAGACATACATAATGACCAATTCACCAGGACAGAATTAAAACTTTGTTTTCCCCCCAATCTCTCATTTTCTTCTCATTTTTGTACCATCAGCTCTGGAGAAGCTTATACCACTTTTGTAACATTTGGGTGGCCCAAATAAATGGTATTTACCCATCCCTGTTTTTTGTTTTTATGTATCACTAGTAAAGTCATTCTTGGAGTGTGGTTTCTTGTGGAGCCAAAATGAAACCACCCATGCTAAGAAGGAGGTATCCATAGGTTTGAGAGAAGCCCAAGATTTCCAAAAGTACAACAGATTTTTAGGGGGGGAAACAAAAATCAACAGCCCATGGAGGACTGAGCATGGTGAGTAGGGATGAGGCGATTGTTGTGAAGTGGAGCAGAAAAACAAGGGAAGGCTGAATTAAGTTGAGTGTCTTTGTAAAGGGCATTGATAGATGAATGGGACACTGAAAAGAGTTTCATATGCTGCAATATTTTGTTGCAAGTCTCACTGATAAAATCATTTTTAATCCTTAATTCAGGAATTGGAAGCATGCTGCTTTCTCTCAACATCCCTCAACACTTTCTGTGCTGGTTAGACCTGACAGACTTGCAGTCCAACAATATCTGGAAGACCACAAATTCCTCACCTCGACAATAACCACTAGGTACTGCATAGACCAGCCATGGTATCAGTATGCTAAATTCAACTAATCCTTAATCTTTCTCAACATCAAGGTTGTGTTTATATTATTTTCTGACATAATTCCACAGAAATCACTAAGGTTCCATGCACAGTGAACTTTGCCCATTACAACTAAGTTCCCTGACCCAACGTTCTCATCCTCAAACAAAACCACCCCACAATACAAAAATACTTGTCTGTCTAGTAAACAGTCATTTTCTAAACCAGTGAGATTTTCACACAGACACGGTATCAGCAATTTCCCTCCTTCAACAGATTCCCAAGCCCCTCTCTTCAATTTTTAACTATGCCAGTAATGGGGATTCCTCTCGTCCCCTGGGAGATTACTCCACAGACTCATAGATCTTATTGCCAGGAAGGCAGGATTTCCTCATATCTGTCCTCTGTTAGCCAGTTATTTGACCAGTAATCACTCCACTATGCCTAGTCACTCCCTCTGCCTGTGATACTGAAGTGATTCCTCATACATTTGTTGGTTGTCATTTGTCCTAACAGAATTAAATCTCCCTCCTGAGAAGAAGTAGCATCTCTTCACATGATCCAGCATTTCAGTGCCTCTTATGAATTCCCATCAAGCTACTGGCAATATAAATGTTCAGCATTCCTCATAGGATCTCACGGTTCACACTGCTATCTAAACCAGAGGTTCCCAAATATAATATTTTCCCCAGGGTCAGTTATGCCATTAGGATATACAATAATGCCATGTTGAAATCTCATTATAATCTATGTGCCATTTACACAGACTAATCCGTCCCATAGCCTGGCTAAGCAGAAAATGTTTTAATTAATATTCTCATATTGACCTCAGATTAAGTCCTCTACCAAAGGGGAGGAATTCCACTGTTCTTTAAAAAATCCATTCCAGACTGACTGTGGGGAACATGTCACTTTCCTAGTGCTCCCCTGTGCTAAAATTCCCCAACCAGTTAAACACACACCCATACCAACACTAGGCACTGGGGGTTTATTTCTCAAAATAAAAATAATGTTTTAAAAATTATACATTATCTCTTTCGTCTCAGGGCCAGCTACCAAACATTCTGTTTGAGAGAAAGTACTCAAACAGAGAAACTACTAAGTGGCAACTTTCACCCCAAAGTCAAACGATGGCCAAGCTATTTTGGCACATGAAAGTCCCACAAACACCTGCTCTACTCCTTGCCATTGAACATACAATAATAACAATAATAACAATTTATTACATAATGGTGGGAATTGATACCCTTTTATAATGCCTTAAATGTGCCTCATTTTGCTAAGTTGCCCCTACCTCATCTGTAGGCTGAAGGCATACATATCTACTACACTGGCTCATTTTCTACCATCTCACTGCCATCTGTTTTTAGAGCATGTACACTGCTGATAGTATAGACCTGATGATGCAAGATAGGGCTGAGTTTGCTCCTGAAGGACAGGGGAAGGATAATACATCACTTCCAGCAGCTACCTACCTTGTTCTGGATCATGGCAGACCAACCCTTAGTTATTACCAGAGAAATAAGTTTTTGGGGTCTTAAAATGGTAATACTATCAGCATTACTTGTTACATTTGTATACAGGCAAAAAAATATTCTTATTTTGTTTCTCTCCTTAGATGAGGTTTCCACATGGAGGATATGGAAGTTGCCATCTTGTTGCTTATCTGTATGTAGGCAGTGTCCCCTTGTTCTAATCAGGAGCCCTGGTGATGCAGTGGTTAAATGCCAGTACTGCAAGTCACCACGTTGCAAGTTCAATTCCAGAGGGCTCCAAGGTTCACTCAGCCTTCCATCCTTTCGTGAGTCAGTAAAATGAGTACCTGGCTTGTGGGGGCAATTAGCTAACACACATTGGAAACTGTTTAATGCAGTGTAGATGTGTAAATTGCTATTGCTTAAAACAATTTGTAAGCCGCTTTGATAGCCTTGTGGATGAAGAGTGGGGTATAAATAACAAATTTTAGAAAAAACCTTGTAACACACCTAGGATCAACTGTCAGTGTTGAACAAACCACCAAGAAACTGGCAGAGTTCAAAAGACAGAGGAGTGTCATGTGAAGTCCTACCTAGAAAGTGCAACCTACCACAGCAAGATAATATAAACTATCATTGTTATGCTCTAAGAGGTGGGATATGGACATTAACAGCCAAACGTCTGAGAATGGTTTTTTTTTCCTTTTTGCTAGGCAAACAGAAAATAATAATGAAAGTTACGGGGCGGGGGAGGGAACTGTCATAGGATTCTTGAGCATGGCACAAAATAACTTAGCTCATTTAAGTTTGAGCTCATGCCTCTTCCTTTTCATGTGTAACCAACTTCTTCAGATCTAAATTCAGTGTTGGTCTCCATAAAACTTTTAAGAAATACGCTGTATACAGAATTTGTACCAGAGGAACACCAAGCATAATACTGTATATACATATTTTCCTACGTCAAACTTACCAATTTACAATGTTTCCAGTGTGCCTAATTCTTTTCATATCCACACTGTTCATGATTACTCTTCTGCAATCACTGCCCTAGGCAGATGCTTTCTCAACCACTTTCTGTTTTACCCCACCTAACCATCATCAGCTGAATGGCATAGACAGGGCCAACGGCCATCTGATAGTCACTATTCCTTTGTGGAAAATCCTGTTTTATCTCCAAAGAACAGAGGAAGAATCCATCAGAAGTTTGCTCTCAGAGTCATGGTCAATGGGAGCCCACATAATTTCTTTCCTTGTCCTTGAGGACAATTATGCTTTGCTGATAGAGATTGGGTGGGGCTCTTCCTCGTGACTTCCTTCTATTATCTTATGAGAAAGCCCAGATTTACTTTAGTATCATGTGCTATTGGTCAATTAATTATATACGGCTGCATGCTTACTAGAGTGTAAGCCCCACTGAACACATGTGCTGCATAATATCTAGGAGCGATATGAATGGAGAGCAACCTCTGTAAAACTCTGAGATTAAGCAGGTTTAGATGTTTAGGAATATGGGGCTCCTATATCTTTAAGAGCTGTGTAGCTGAGGGCATTACAAAAGAAGTTGATTGTCTCAGTTCTGCAAACAAACTACACATGCCAAAACCCCTTCTTCCACATCACTGTAGAATATTCTCATCTCCATTTGTAAGTGACCACTCTCAACAGTCCAGTTATCACACTAGTAGCATCCTCCACCCAGCACAAGAGGATTACTTCCTCAGTGAGGTGGCTGCACTATCTGCCCTCAGGCCATATCCTGCTTCCCCATTAGCCAGTCCCAGCCTTTCTCTGACACAGCCCCTTTCTGGGAATGCTGAAAATGTGTTCCATTCCCATTTACTGTAGAAGTTCAAACCACTGTCAACATCACCATGCTACTACAGAGCATGAGGAAGTTACTTTTGGATTATAATGCCCATGCTGGCTGGGGGATCTATAGTCCCCAAAAGGAACAATTCCAAGCTCTGCCCCATTACACTGACCACCACCAACAGTAGGCCATCATGTTCTGGGGCCACATAAAGGTCCACACACATCCCTCTTCTCGGAAAGTACACCAATAGTTTCCAGCTGTGTGTTCTCTTTTTTCCCCAACTAACGCCACTAATGTTATTTGTTTGGCCATAGGTCATCACAAAATAGCCTGTACTCTGTTACCCAGATAGGTGCCAGCAATGCTTGCCTCCTACAAGGGTTGGCTTTGGCTGGAGAATATTGTCCCCTAGGCACAGATTGCCAATCTCCATAGCAAGGCTGTGGGGAGCCAAAGCACATTGCCATGGTAGCCTGGGGTGACGTAGAGGCCTCCCTGACAGAGCTCTGCCAAGAACCCATTATGTTCTCCAGATGCTGCTGTTCCTCTTCACAAAGGGCAGCAATTGACACAATAAACCAACTATTTGTGAAATTCTTCTGGAGGGGCAAAGCAGCCCACAATAAGTAGAAACATCTTTACCCCCTGAAAACATGCAATACAGAGGGGAAGCATTCCCGTGACCTGATGTTGTACCACTGGGCACAAGCATGGAAATGAGCACGAGAATGCATTTTCCGGATGATTGTTTTATCCTCAAGCAACCCAGTACAGAATTTATTCAGAGAAATAGAAAGCACTTGTGGCTGTGCCGCAGGAAGCAATCGAGTAAGCTGCTAAAGACTGGCTATAATCATATCTTGTTCTAATCAGATTGGAAAGGACCTGAAGGCCATCCTGGCCTACTTGTGCACTCAGGTGTGATTCTCTCCATACCCAATCGTTCATTCCTATCAGTTTTACATTCCACTAAAGAAAAGTACATCTACACTATAATCTGAAACAATCAAGGAACAGAGAGGAATGGATCAACACACCATTCTAGAGACCTCTTCTGGTCACTGAGCAAATTTAGCATTTAGCAACATTTAGCAGAACAGCACATAGCTCAAGAAAGTAGCTAGGCCACATGCCTCAGAAGAGAAGTAACCCTGCTCCCTCCCCCAGCCACATTTGTCTTCCCTTCTGTTTGATTCAGTTTCCATTGCAGGGGTTCAGAAACCCCTCCATTGTGCCTGGGTCCAGCTTCAGCAGAGACCCTCCTGCTTCTTGCTGCCAGTAGCCACCGCTGAGACCCAAGGGATCATTTACATGGCAAAATAAATCCTCAAAGAATGCGACAAGAAGCCTGATAGTTCCCATGCATTTCGAAGCAACAGCGCCCTTTTCAGAAGGAGGGGGTGCAAAAAAACCATAAGTTGCGCAGTATCAGCGTTCGCTAGTTTTCCAGACTTTTTTGATTAAGTTCACGAAAATGCGCATAATCTGTCATGGGAACTAACCATCGTGTAAACTGGCATCGACCTTTTCGAATTACTGTGAGCAGAGCTGAATCCTGATTGGTTGGAGTGACCATTCTGCTTTATCTGAATAGACTGAGGGGTTGGAGAGAAGAAATTCACCCTTCTTCTGCTTGCAGCCCACTTTGGAAAATCTGCTCTGAGCCCTTCCTGTCTGTTTCAAAGGAAGGCTTTGGGGGTTGGGAACATGATCATGACTAGCCCCTGCTTCGCTGGTGTGAGTGTGTGTGTGCATTCGTGTGTGCAGGGAAACAGCCGATCGCATGTTTGTCCTTTTGTTTGTTTGTCCTTCTGTTCACTTGCCTTTATTCAAGGCTTCGGAGGCAGGGAAAACAATCAGAAATGAGGCTAGCCCCCTGCTTCTGTGGCGTGTGTTTGTGTGTGCATGTGTGAAGGGAAGGGAAGGGAAGGGAAGGGAAGGGAAGGGAAGGGAAGGGAAGGGAGGGAAGGGAAGGGAAGGGGATCGCTCCACCATGCTTTTCCTTGTTCATGCTTTCATTGACTCCTTTCTTTATAGAAGCCTTTCAGGGCTGGGGAAGACGGGGAAGTTGACAGATCACTCTTTCGATCTCTTGTTTGTTTGTCCTTTTCTTTCCTCTCATTATTTATGGTCTCCATGACCCCCTCCTTGCTCCCTCCCCGCCTCCTGCCTGACTTTAATCATCTGGAGGTGATCCCCCCCCACCTTTGCCTGTGTGAACTAAGGAAAACCGAAAGTGGCTGCATCTGGCTGCATCTTCCGAATATGCCAGGATTCATGTGATTTATGCGCTCCTGTTGCGAAAGAATGGTAATCCAGAATCTTGCGAACTTTTTCCTGTCGTGGAACCGGCCCCCAAGAGAGAGGAGGAAAGCTTTCCACGTACTCAGATTCAGCTGTGTGACCTGTAGAATGTGATGTGAGAAACTCTGAAGAACAGAAATTAAAGACTATCCAATATCCAAAATAGAATGTTCAAATTCGAAAATACAACCAAGTTTGAATGACTGGCCGAGGCATATGGCCATCCAAAAATGGAGGCAAACTGAATGTGGGGTAAGAGCTGGGATACTTTCTGCTGGGTAGGAACAACAGAATCGATCAGAAGTCAAAGGAAAGGAAAGATCATAGGAGATCCAGGATGGAAGCATTCCAAGGGGATTGTAATTTATTTGGAAGCATGATATTCCTGCAATGAGCAAGAAGCCAATTATTTTACATACACTTGTCTTGTCTTGGAAGGGATTTGCTCTGAAAGCCAGCATAAAAGTACTTGGAATATTATTATTTTCTATTAAAAAACACACAAATATATGCCTCTTTCCCTGAATAACCATGCCTAGCTTTCTACAAACTCAGTGGCCTAGTGTGCAACAAAAGAGAACTTTCAAGTTATTGTGTTCGCAAAGGAAGTTTAAAACCTGGAATTGTGAGAAGAAAGGAAGTCAAGGTATGAGGTGTGTAAGATATTGTATGGTGTTTTTTTTGTATATAAGTAATTATAATATTATATATGGAGAGAGAAGCTATGTGAGAATGAAAGGAGGATTTAGGTGCTTGTTTTTTTTAAGAAAATATTATGGTGTGTTTAGGATGTCTATATGTTTGTTTGTTTATTTGTTTGTTTGTTTGTTTGTTCTGTATATAAGGTGTATGTAGTTGTTATTAAAATTAATAAAAAAAAAAGAAGAAGTCCCGGGACACCCCGCGACAATAACTAGCGTCTAACTGGCACCAGGTTTTCTTGGCAAGATTTGTTCAGATGGGGTTTGCCATTGCCTTCCTCAGAGACTGAGTGAGGGTAATTTCCCCAAGGTCACCCAATAGGTCTCTAAAAAAAAAAAAAAAAAAGTTATTGTGTTCATCTACACTGAGATCTACCTGCCATCCTCTCTATCATGTAATGACACCTTTTGGACAGAAATAGGGAGATACCATTGGGGCCATTTGCACCTATCTGTCTTTCGTCACACCAATCACCGAAGTGATATGCCTACTTACCCCATGTGTCCGTCTCGCATCTCAGCTGGAGCCTATATTTCCATTTTCTCACCATAGTAAGCAGTGTTTTTCAAACTTCTGTCTTCTTTTAAAAAACACTGTTTTTATTTTTAAAACCTGTTTCTATGGACTTTATCACACCCCCTCCAAAGTCCGTTCTTTTGCCGGCATAACTTTTCCATTTTTTCTGCCGGCAAAAGAACTCTCCATGCTGCACCTACCTTGCTTTCCCAGCAAAGGCTTCTCAGCAATGAAAGAAGAAGTGAAGGGGAAAGCCATTCACTTTCTCATTCAAAATCCTGCAGATTCTCACAAGAAGACTCTCGTGTGGGAATTTTTTTAAAAAATGAACACAAAAAAGTTTTTTAAAGCAAATACACACATTTAAAAACTTACAAGTAACCCAGGGAGGGTAATAAAAAGTGTGTCACTTACCTGGATGTCATGATCTCACCCGGAAGTGTTCATGCTGGACCAGCCATTCATGCTGCATTCATGTGAGTACAATGGCGCAAGGATTCACACACCAGCAAAGTATCACGGGGATCAATTGACAGCTTCAGTACAGGTTTTGGCCAGTACATAAATATGAAAGGGTGACATCGTCTGATATGCACACCCTTTCGCATTTCTGTTGCATTGTTATGACACTGTATTTAGTGCATCTGACAAAGTCCTATATATCTAGATTGTAGTAGAACAGGATGTAAACAACTTCAGCTTAACTAGAAGACATCTAAGTAACAATGGAAATTGGTCTGGATCACACTTCAGTGCAAAAGTATATAATTTCACACTTTCAAAATAATATCCTATAATCATAGAGTTGGAAGAGACCACAAGGCCCATCCAATCCAACCCCCTGCCACGCAGGAATACACAATCAAATAATTTCAGACAGATGCCCATCGAGCCTCTGTTTAAAAACCTCCAAAGAAGGAGACTCCATCACACTCCCAGGCAGTGTATTCCACTTCTGAACAGCTCTTACTCTCAGAAAGTTCTTCCTAATGTTTAAGTGGAATCTCTTTTCCTGTAATTTGAACCCATTGCTCCATGTTCTAGTCTCTGAAGCAGCAGAAAATAAGCTAGCTCCATCCTCAGTATGACATCCCTTCAAATATTTAAACATGGCTATCATGTTACCTATTAATCTTTTCTTCCCCAGGCTAAACATGTCCAGCTCCCTAAGTGGCTCATCGCAGGGCATGGCTTCCAGACATTTCACCATTTTGGTCACCCTCCTCTGGACATGTTCCAGCTTGTCCATATCCTTCTTGAACTGTGGTGCCCAGAACTGGACACAGTATTTCAGGTGAGATCTCACCAATGCAGAATAGAGGGAACTATTGCTTCACTTGAGCTAGACACTGTAGATGCAGCCTAGAATCACATTGGCTTTTTTAACTGCTGCATCACACTGCTGACATATGTTCAGCTTGTGGTCCACTAAGACTCCTAGATCCCTTTTGCATGTACTGCCATCAAGCCAGGTGTCACCCATCCTATATCTATGAATTTCATTGTTACTGCCCAAATGTAGTATCCTACATTTCTCCCTGTTAAAATTCATTTTGTTAGTTTTGGCTCAGCTTTCTAATCTGTTCAGGTCATTTTGGATTCTTATCCTGTTCTCTGGGGTATTAGCTATCCCTCCTAATTTGGTGTCATCTGCAAACTTGATATGCATACTCTCTATTCCCTCATCCAAGTCATTGATAAAGATGTTGAATAGCAGTGGGCCTGGGTCCAAACCCTGTGGCACCCCACTATTCACTTCTCTCCAGGATGAAGAGGAGCCATTGGTGACTACCCTTTGGGTTCGGTCAGTCAACCAATTACAAATCCACCTAACAGTTGCATTGTCTAGCCCACAGGTTACTAACTCTTTTGCAAGAATATTATGGGGGACCTTGTCAAAAGCCTTACTGAAATCAAGATACACTACATCCAGAGCAGAGCAAAGTTGGTAACTCTATCAAAAAAAGAGGTAAGATTAGCCTGGCATGACTTGTTTTTGAGAAATCCATGTTGACTTTTAGTGATCACGACATTCCTTTCTAAGTGCTTACAGACTGTCTGTTTAATTATCTGCTCTAGAATCTTTCCTAGTATTGATGTCAGGCTGACTGGGCAGTAATTATTTTGGTCTTCTCCCCCCCCCCCTTTTTAAAGATGGGGACAACATTTGCCCTCTTCCAGTCTGCTGGGACCTCTCCTGTTCTCCAGGAGTTCTCAAAGATTATTGACAGTGGTTCTGAGATTACTTCTGCCAGTTCTTTTAATACCCTTGGATGAAGTTCATCTGGCCCTGGAAACTTGAATTCATTTATACTGGCCAGGTATTCCTGAACTACCTCTTTACTAATTCTGTGCTGTATTCACCCTACTGCATCATCTGCTCCATCTTCCCCAGGTTGGGCACTGTTCCCCCTTTGGGAGAAGACTGAAGCAAAGAAGGTATTAAGTAGTTCTGTCTTTTCTCTGTCCTGTTAGCCTTTTGCCATCTTCTTCACACAGCAGCCCTCCCATTTCCTTGTTCTTCCTTTTGCTACAGACATGAAAAAACAAAAACCTTTTATTGCTTTTAACCTCTTTAGCAAGCCTGAGCTCCATCTGTGCTTTAGCTTTTCTGACTTTCCCCCTACATGAGCTGGCTATTTGTTTGAATTCTTCTTTGGCAATTTCCCCCTTTTTCCATATCTCGTACATGTCCTTTTTAAGTTTTAGCTCAGTTGAGAGTTCTTTTGACATCCATCCTGGTTTCTTCAGACACCTGCCATTTTTCCACCTCATTGGAACTGTTGAAAGTTGTGCCTTCAATATCTCACTTTTAAGAAACTCCCATCCCTCATGAATTCCCTTCTCTTTTAGTACACCTGACCATGGGATTGCCCCCAGTAATTCCCTACGTTTTCTGAAATCATCTTTCTTAAAGTGTAGAATGCATGTCTGACTATGCTTGGCTTCCCCTTTCCTCTGTATAACAAACTCCAGGGTGCCAGTTACATGACTATTTTTATCATGGGGAGAAATGGGATTCCCTCATCCCGAATTCGTCCCTTGTTGTTTACACGATTTGTCACGGTAGCAGAAGTCTCAGTTTTTTATAGTTCTTGTCCTTGGTGCCTCCATCCCGGTACAGGGGCACACAGCAGAGAAGTATTTTGATTGGTTGGACTTTTGAGGGGATGGACTTGCACCAGAAGCCTGACAAGGCTGGATCTAGCATGTTGGGAAAAATGAAATCCACCCTGCCAGGTACAGACCCCTCCCACCCTGTTTGGCTTCCCCACCCCTTGCAGCTGCGTGGGACAGGGGGGTTTCCTTGACTGACACAGAGAAAACCCCTTTCCCCCTGCGCGGGATGGTGGGGTCTTCTCTGTGACTGACACTCACGGAGAAGACCACCCCCATCCCGCACGGGGTGAAAGAGGCTTCTCCATGACTACCAGTCACAGAGAAACCCTCCCGCCCCACACGTCTTCCCCCTTTCCTTGCAGCCACGGGGGGGGGGGGGTAACCCATCCCACCCTGCACGGCTTCCCCCTGCCCTTGCAGCCGCTCATGGCAGGGGAGTCTTCTCTGACAGTCATGGAGAATACCACCCCCTGCCCCATGCACCTTCCCCCCCACTACCCTTACAGCCATGTGGGTCAGGGGGGTCTTCTCCATGACTGACAGTCATAGAGAAGACCACTTCCTGCCCCGCGTGGCTTCCCCCACTGCCCCTGGAGCCGCATAGGACGTGAGAGGCTTCTCCATGACTGCCCCACACGGCTTCCCCCCTTCCCTTGCAGCCATGGGGGGTGGGGGGTCACCCTTCCACCCCGTGCGGCTTCCCCCCACCATTGCAGAAACGTGTGGCGGGGGGGTTTCCATGACTGACAGTCATGGAGAAGACCACCCCATGCCCCACGCGCCTTCACCCCACCACCCTTGCAGCTGCGTGGGATGGGGGGTCTTCTCCGTGACTGCTACTCATGGAGAAGACCACTCCCCTCCCCGCACAACTCCCCCACCACCCCTGGCTCCAGAGAAGACCCCCTATCCTGCGCAGCTGCATTGGAAAGGGAGGAAGCCATGCGGGGTGGGAGGGCTTCTCCGTGACTGCCAGTCACAGAGAAGCCTCTCTCGCCACATGTGGCTCCAGGGGCGGAGGGGAGAAGCCGCGCGGGGTGGGGGTGGTCTTCTCTGTGACCGGCAGTCACGGAGAAGAGGGCTGCAAGGGAAGGGGGAAGCCACGTGGTGCAGGGGGTGGTCTTCTCCGTGACTGTCAGTCACAGAGAAGACCCCCCACCCCATGTGGCTGCAGGGATGGGGGGTAGGCGTGCAGGGTGGGGGAAGACACGTGGGATGGGGGATGGTCTTCTCCATGACTGCTAGTCATGGAGAAGACCGCTGCCCCGAGCGGCTGCCAAGGTTGGGGGAAGGGGGAGACTTCTCTGTAGATGCTTGGGGTGGGCAGGGGAGGGGAGAGACCCTGCCTGGCACTCTGCTGGCTTTTTTGGAGCCAGCGGAGGACCCCAGGGGGGGGGTAACAAAATGGTGATTTCAAGGCTTCCCTTGCTAGTCCGCCCCCTCCAATGTCCAACCAATTAGAAATGATCCCACGCCCTGGGATGGTTCCTGGCTGTTCAGACAACCAATACCATGGGCTGTCTCAGACTTTCCCCAGAAAGTCCTTGAAAATTAGAGGGGTGGGAAGTCACATGTTAACTGGGCTTTTGCTAGCCCCTCCTTCTGAATAGCCCGTGATGTGTGAACTACCAGGGATTGACACGTATTCCTCTCGGGGGGGTTGTCGTGTAAACAGCCCCCAGGAGAACATGATCACTCCCCACTAAGGATCCTGCCACTTTCACTCGATTACCAAGGTCACCCTCATTGGTTAGGATTAGATCTAAAATAGCTGATCCCCGTGTTGCTTCTTCCACCTTCTGGATGATGAAATTGTCTGCAAGGCAAGTGAGAAATTTGTTTGACCTTAAATTCTTGGCAGAGTTGGACTTCCAACAAATATCAGGATAGTTGAAATCCCCCCATTACTACTACATCTCTCCTTTCTGAATGTGCGGTCATCTGTTTCAGGAAGGCATCATCCAAGTCCTCGGTTTGGCTTGGAGGTGTGTAGTAGACCCACACAATGACATCCCTGCTGTTTCTCTCTCCCTTAATTTTTACCCAGATGCTCTCAACCTGGCTCCCAGGATTAAATCATGGATATGTTCACAGGTGTACACATCCTTAATGTATAATGCTACTCCACCACCCTTCCTGTTTGGTCTATTTTTCTGAAATAGGTTATACCCCTCTATTAATACACTCCAACCATGAGACTCATCCCACAAGGTTTCAATGATGTCTATTTTATAACTTATATAATCTTATATAAATTATATAAGATTTGTTTTCCTGTGGTAAGAGTTCAATTTCATCCTGTTTAGTTCCCATGTTCTGTGCATTCATATAGAAACATCTAAGACCGTGAGCCATTTCCCCTATCTGCCTTTTAAAGGGTTTATTCCTCCCATTGTTGGGTTGTTCTGTTATTGTCTTGCTTTCTGTATAACATTTGGGCTATTATCGCTAGCACTTGATGAACTCCTGCCTTCAAGAGTAGTGTCTTCCTCCCACATACAACTCAGTTTAAAGCCCTCCTGATCAGATCTTGCAGAGTCTTAGCAAAAACATTCCTGCCAACTGCTGTGAGGTGCAACCCATCCCTTGCCAGAAGTTCACCTCCCTGAAACGGCATCCCATGGTCCAGAAAGCCAAATTGTTCCTGGAGGCACCACCTGTGTAGCCAGTTGTTCACCTCCACTATTCTTCTCTCCCTTCCTGGGCCATGACCTCCTACCCAAAGCCTCATAATCCCTTGTGATCTTCTGGAGGCTATGCCTTGCAGTATCGTTGGTTCCCACATGGACCAAAAGGAAGGGATAACAGTAAAAGGCTTGATGAGTCTTGTAAGCCTCTCTCTTACAGTACATTTGAATTTTTGCCCAAAGGAGACAGCATACCTACCGAGACATTTTGTCAGGCCTCCAGGCTACTACTTCTATTTCTTGCAGCAGGGAATCCGCTACAACAACCACCCTCCTCCTTCGAGTTCATATGCAAAATTCAATTCAGTTCTCCTTTGAAATTTGCACTTTTGAAAAGGTGCAATAATGTTATCCAATAGAAATGAGTACAAAATGCATATTTTAAGAGAAAATATCACCACTGAGTCATCATAATCAAGCTCTACAGATGTGGGGATATGAGAATTTTGGCCAAAGGATGTGAGTTCTACGCTAGTCTGAGCCTTATGGTGTCTCTTCTCTCAATGATTGTCTTACGAGAGCAATGGACTGGATGAGAAAAAACAAACTGAAGCTGAATCCAGACAAAACGGAGGTTCTCACGGTAAGAGCCCCAAACCCAGGTACTAGGATACAATCTCCAGTCCTGGATGGAGTCACACTCTCCTCCAAGGACTGTGATCGCAGTTTGGGGATACTCCTGGACTCGTCGCTCCAAATGACAAATCAGGTAAATGCAATGGTCAGGAGTGCCTGTTATCAGCTTCAGCTGATCTGCCAGCTGCGCCCTTTCCTGGAAGTCGGGGACCTTGAGACCGTGGTACATGCTCTGTTAACCTCCCGTCTTGATTTCTGTAATGCACTCTATGTGGGGCTACCCTCGTGCTTGGTCCAGAAACTTCAAATAGTACAGAATATGGCAGCCAGACTGGTCTCAGGTACATCTAGAAGAGACCATATAACACTGATCTTAAGATCATTTCACTGGCTGCCCATTAGTTTCCAGGCCCAGTACAAGGTGTTGGTTATCACCTTTAAAGCCCTAAATGGCTTCGGTCCAACCTGTCTTCGGGACTGCCTTCTTCCATATAACCCTCCCCATGCACTCAGGTCCTCTGGGAGGAATCTGCTGTAGCCTTTAAAAACTAGGCTCTCCTCAACCTTCCAGAGGACCTTTTCGGCTATTGTTCCCAGATTATGGAATGGCCTGCCGGACGAGATCCAGCAGGCACATTACCACCCTAAATAGCTTTTAAAAAGCTCTTAAGGCGGATCTCTTCTGGCAGGCCTTTCCTGAATAGATACTCAGCCATGAGAGAGAAAAAAATCTTTGGTCTGATCCCTATCCAGCTATTTTATTGTGTTGTTTTTAGTATTTATTAAGTATGTTTTAAATATTTAATGATTTAATTGTATTTTAAGGGGTGGGTGGGATGGAGGGGTCTGTATCTATATTTTAAATGCTGTAAGCCACCCCAATTGCATTTTGTAGAGGGGCGGGATACAAATTATTATTATTATTATTATTATTATTATTATTATTATTTTATTGTATGTTAAATACTAGCAGTAGGCTACAGATTGTAGCCATGGTTATAGCAGGCTGAAAGTAATGGTTAATCCAGACGGTGAAAAAAACCTCTTAGAATCCATAGGGAATCCGATGTGTACAAATGGGACCCTGTAGTGTTCCGTCCTTTTTGGAGGGAGGGGGAGCAAAAGTTGGGGAAAGTCCACAGCAGAAGCTTCCAGAACTTTTCACGAGTTTTTTTTTTTTTAACTGACGGAAATGCACACCCTCGCCTGTTAGGACAACTGTATCGCATGCATCACATTGCTGAAGAGGACAGATGATTGGTTGGACATGTGCAGGGGGTGGAGCTTGGCAAGATGGCAGATCGCAGAACCGCCATGTTGAATTGTCGCCATAGCAATCGTGCACTGAGGCGATGAAACAGGCTTTCTTTCCTTTTTTATTATTATTTAAGCAGAAGATCACTCTTCTGCACCTTGGAGTTAGTTTTTTTTTTAATATTGTTTGGCAAGGCAAGCTGGGGAGTACAAAACTGTGTGTAATTCACTCGCGGCCACCATCTTGATTCTCTGGCATGCTTCCATGTGAACAGGAAACACGGATAGCTTTGCACACCAGCAATCTTGCCAAAAAATCCTTGAAAAAGATGACAACTGCTGAGAATTGGCATTTCTGCACCCCAATTCAAATTTTATCCCCTTGTCTAGACTGGTCCTAAATGAATCCAACTTTAGTTGAACAATCCAACTTTAGTTGGACAATCAGACAATCCTTTTCAAATCTTCCCCACCATATTTAAATTTGTTACACTATAAACTGCAATTTGAACAAGCAACTCAGACCTTGCAAGGCTTATTTTACTCTGGCATGGATTCAGGCTTAAATGGCAATACTGTACCACTATAAAATATAGATGTGTAGGCTGCTTAAACTCCCCCTTTTAAAAAAAAATCTCTTTGAACATAGAAAACAAATTCCGAGTAAAAAAAGTTTAGCCTAGCCCTTTTCTTGACATGCTAGCTTTCAACCTAGTTTTAATTTATTTCATGTAGGAGCATTCAAATATGTAATTATCTTCCACCAGCAGCCTGATCTAGGGACTGTTTTAAGCCATAATGAACAGTTGTTGTTTTTCTTCTTTCCAGAAAACACATTCCGGGGTAGACATGTTGGCCATGCAGTAAAACAAAATCCACAATCCACAATGAAGGTATCACTTTTTTGTGGATTCTGAGTTTTTTCAGATTAAGTCTTACAAAAACAATGAGAATACAAGTGTAGTGGGAAATAATCAATAAACCTAATATAACAGAGTTATCATACAATAAATTTAGGACTTGCAAACTGGTGCCATGGGACACTACCATGTATTAACTATAAAGCTTCAACCTTTTTACAGAAACTTTTAGAGGAATTGCACAGAAGGCTGAGAAAGAGGCAATTCTGTAATTTTTTTCATTAGAGTCTAGAGCATCCGAGCATCAGAAAAGAAGAGAGAAAGGATGCCTTCAAAGTGAACAGCCATAATTTGGAAAAGCACATTGTTATTCCTGGAAAGTGTTCCACAGCTTGCAATTTACAACCTCTGTGAAAAGTTTCAGCTATTTACACAATCCCAGCCTTGAATTGGCAGCTGTGATATTCTTGTTCTTGTTTTCTTTGCAGGCTTATGTAGCATAATGCGCAAATGCTGAACTGCTCTCTTGCCTTTTGCAGTATACTAGTCTTTAATTTATGAGCCTGGGACAAATGATTTGTGACAGAAACTCTTTATAAAAGTCTATTTCATTTACGAACCCAGTCAAGAAAAATTATATTTCTGCATTATTCAGTGTAAGATCCCAAAAAGTATTTTATTTTCTTAAGCCAGGTGGTGTAATGGTTTAAGCGTTGAACTACAACTCTGGAAACCAGTGTTCAAATCCCTGCTCAGCCATGTAAACCTACTGAATGACCCTGGGCAAGTCACGTTCTCTCAGCCTTAGAGGAAGGCAAAGGCAAAACCTCCTCTGAACAAATCTTGACAATGATAACTTGAAGGCATGCAGCAGCAACAACAACAACCCTTG
Source organism: Gambelia wislizenii (assembly GCA_030847615.1). Taxonomy (NCBI): domain Eukaryota; kingdom Metazoa; phylum Chordata; class Lepidosauria; order Squamata; family Crotaphytidae; genus Gambelia; species Gambelia wislizenii. Next base: position 188,848,823 of record JAUMIR010000002.1, on the reverse strand, counting down.
AACAATCTAGGAGAGTGATTCCCATGAACTTTAAAGCCTAGCATAACCATTAACATTTTGTCTGATGAATGCTCATCTTTCCGTAGAAGTACAATCTGAAAACAAGATAGTCACTGGGTTGGACAGATGCTAAACCTTTTTCTAGAGGAAAATGGGTCTTTCTTTCAGAGTCAAAACTGTATAATCCAGTAAGATACAATAAGTAATTTTCTCCAGATCAAATTAGCTCTCTTATTCATGCAATAGTTAGACTGCTAGGACAAAACCAGTGTTTTATTTAAAAAAAAAAATTAAGAGGGTTGTCTATATGTTATGAGGGTCATTTGAAACAGCCTATTTATAGTACCTACCCCATGTGCTACTTATACCATGTAGAAAAATTTGCACATGGATCATGACAATGACATGGGAAATTTCCCTGACACTACCAGGCCCCTACTGGAATTTTTGGTGGTGAAAGTGGATGTTCACTCTACAGATGGAGCAGCCAAAGCAGAGAGGCTGTTTCTGCTGACCTCCACATGGTAAGTGGCCATTTCAAGAACCAAGAAAGCTAACTACCACCTTAAGGTATCACGAGGGTATGCTCATCTATACTGCCTGGACTGCACCTCATTCTTCCTGTATTAGACAGTATTTCATACCATAAGGAGGTGAACTGGGCTAAACACAACAACACTACTCTCTCCCCCCTGCCCCAAATAAGAGACTGTTAATAAAATACATTCCAAACCATAAAGAAACAGCACATTGATTTTCCTGAACGGAGACATGTACTATTTAGGGTCCCTACAAAAACAAATAAAATGGCCATTGCAAAACAAGTACTTAGAAGAAAATGCTGTGGAAAACTCTCAGGAGAACACTGTGTTTTAATATGGTCTGCATACTGTGCATCATTGCTGGTCTGCTGAAAACTGTGCTGTAAGAGAGAAAAAATGCATCTGCATTCCTTCAGAGTAAAAATATTCATGTGCAGACATCACAGCACAATCATAGTCATTTTTCCTCTTCTCTCTCCATCTTCCTTCCCTTCTGCAGCTTGTAGAAGCTGTTTAAACTAGTTCTATCATCACCATCACCACCACCACCTGGGTACCTGGCTTATGGAACAAAAGTACTGTACTACCATAACCACTGCACCTCATTCATATATCAGAAGCTGCCTTATACCAAACCAGACACTGATCCATCTAGCTCAGTTCTATCTATATCAGAGGTGGGCAAACCCAGCCCATCAGCCTTAAATGATACAGCCTTCAGCCTAAATTCAAACATCTCTGGAAATTGATCGGTTCAAGACAGCCCACTAGAAGAAGAAAAAGAGATGGAAGAAAGGGAGAGTGAAATGGGGATATGAGAGGGAAGAAAAGAGGAGATAGAAATAGACAAGATAGAAGTGGGCAGAGAAAATGGCTTGCCTACGCTTTGCTTTGTTTCTACCACCTTTAGCATCAGGCCCTCAAATTTACATCTGAGTAAGCGGGTTGCCAACCCATGGTCTATACTTATTGGCAGTGGCTTCCCAGGGTTTAATCAGACTGGGGTTTTAATGTCAGACCATCTACAGTAGAGAACATGTGCTCTACAGCTGAGATATGTTGTTGTTAATTGCTATCAAGAGGGCTATGACTTACAGCAACCCTGTGAATGAGAGACCTCCAAGACAGCCTGTTGTTAATAGCCCTGCTAAGGTCTTGCAAATTCAGGCTTCCTTGATTGAATCTGCCCACTTGTAATGTGGTCTTCCTCTTTTCCTACTGCTGAGGTATTTGACTTTTCCCCCAAGTACTCCAGTGGATTACTGGAGTGGATTGGCACTCCAGGTGAATAATAAGATGGCAAATCATTACTGAATACTTAAAAATCAAAAGTGTAGCTATGTTTATTGGTTTGAATGCTACAATGATACCATGTTCCTCCTGCCACTTTGGTGCTTGGAGGGTGATGGGAAGTGTTCCATTCAAATCTCACACCTACTAGGATTTCCCTAGGTAGTCTTAGCAAAACCACACTTCTTTGAACAGATTTGATTTTCACTATGGGGAGCTGGCCTCACAGAGAGATAATGTATGTGAAGTGCTTTGTACCCTTGCAATGTGCTATACATAGAAACACAAAATAATATTCTGCAGATCTTATTTTCCCCTATCACTTTCAATTTTTTCAGCTGTTCATCTCCCTGGTGGTTTTTCTTTTCTAGTCAATATTAGAGCCTCTCTCCAAAATACTCACAAAATCATGCACATCTACTTACATCTCTTAACCTTAAGAACCAGGGTCCTGGTCAGATTTACAGCTTTTGACCAATGTGGGGCAGTGTTTGCAGTTATCTTGCAGTAGGGTTAATATATAGGTCATCATGAATAGTTCAATAATTGGCTAAACCATGATTTGCTGAACTGCCCTGATTAGTATAAAAGCTCTGTGTGAAGGCTATTTGGAAATGCAAGCAACTATAGAATACAGCTTCCTGTTTGTTGAACAGGGATGAATGCAAAACATTTTTTGCTTGTGTGGTATGCCCTGCCAGTTTGTTTCCATGTTAAGTTCCAAGTGTTACTGTAAAAGACATATAAAATATAATCCCTTCTACACTTTAGGAAGCCTGTTTTTTCCAAATGATATCCCCAATAGGAAAAGACTGTAGCAGAGTGGTGAAGCAGTTGATTTGCATGCAGAAGCTCCAAGGTTTAGCCCCTGAAAGATCAGACAGAAAGATAAGGTAACACGTAATGGGAAATGTCTCTGTATGAGATGCTGGAGAGCCACTCTCAGTGAGACTAGACAGTTTTTTTCTCTCTCTCTGGTTTCTCTTCGCAAACGAAGATTCAGGAAGGACTCATCCCGTGCTTTGTGCAAGCGCGTTGATGGCTAAAAAGGCCAATCCAAGATAGACAGGTCCGGTTGCAGAAAGCACAGCAGAAGGTTTCCTTGGGTGATGTTTCCAGGTTGTGATTTTTTTCTGCGTTGTCGTTTCTCTTCAAGACTTGTTTGGCGTGAGTTCTCAAATAAGGCTGCAGCATTGTGGATAGTGTGTCTCCATGCCTCCCAATGTGAGGCCAGGATGGACCATTGTTGGTGATCAATTTGGCCGAGCCTGAGATGTTGTTTGAGGGAGTCCTTGTATCGCTTTTTTGGAGCGCCCCTCTTACACTGACCCGTGGCAAGTTCACTGTAGAGTAGTATTTTTGGGAGGCGATGGTCCTCCATCCTAGAAACGTGCCCTGCCCAGCGCAGCTGCGTTCTCAATATCATAGCCTCAATGCTGGTGATCCCTGCTTGCTCAAGGACAGCAACATTCGTCACATAGTCAGTCCAGTGTATATTTAGGATTGTGCGTAAACAGTGCTGATGGAAGCGTTCGAGGAGTCGTAAGTGGTGGCAATAGGTGACCCATGTTTCAGACCCATAAAGGAGAATAGACACTACAATGGCTCTATACACACTGATTTTTGCGTTTCGCCTCAGGTGTTTATTACTCCAGACTCTTGTAAAGTCTTCCAAATGCGCTATGTCCCTTTGCTAATCTGCGATCAATCTCTTTGTCAATCTTGGCATCTGTGGAGATGATGCTTCCCAGGTAGGTGAACTGCTGAACGGACTTAAGCACAGAGTTGCCAATGGCAATGTGGGAATGGTTGTGTTCATCCTGTGGTACAGGCTGGTAGAGAACTTCCGTTTTCTTCAGGTTGACTTCCAGCCCAAACATCTCTGCAGCTGTTGCGAAGCAGGATGTTAGGTGCTGCAGAGCTGCTTCTGTGTGGGCAACAAGGGCAGCAGCATCAGCGAAGAGCAGCTCACCGACTAGATAGTTTAGAGTCTTAGTGCAAGCCTTCAGACGGCTTAAGTTAAACAAGCTACCATCAGTACGGTAATGTATATAGATGCCATCGTCTTCTTCGAGCTCTAGACAGTAGTGGGATGGATAAACCAATGGTCAGACCTTCTGTAAGACACATTTCCATGTGCTGAGGATAACTGAAGGCCAAACAAGATGTGACAAGATTCCTACCTTGCATGGCAGTTTCTTTTTTAAAAAAACATATAATGTGCTCAAAACAGCCTGAAACTCATCAGGACTTTCATGCAGGGGTAGAAGTACTCCTTTGCCTCTGCCATACTGTCAAGGTCCTGATCTGAACTGAGTAAAGAGATGAATGCCACACCTAGTCTGACCTGGAGAAGACTCTGCAGATACTTTGTCACTAATGGTAAGAAGCTGAAACTGGGCCTTCTTAGGGCTTTATCAGGTGCAGCAAATACAGTGTTATAACGATGCCTAATTAACACGAAAGAGTGCCTATACTGCACAACATCTTGCTATGGCCATTTTAAGAGGTTAATAAGGTATTCCTTTTTATTGATGGCCAAAGCTGTCAACAGATCTGCCATGGTGTTTTTTTCACGGTTCTGCCCACGTTTGAAACCATGCGCCATTGTGCTCACATGAATACAGTGTCAATGGGCAGAACACTTCCAGGTGAGATCACAAAAAACAGGTCGGGACCCTCTTTTTATGAACTTTCCTGGTTTAGTCGGAAGTTTTAAAGTGTGTTTCTGTGCTTGCGTGTACACTTGGTGTATTGATTTTGGTGTATTTTTTAATTTAACAACACTTGCGTCTTCTTGTGCGAATCAAGCTATAGTATCATGTGAATGGAAGAATGTTATGATTATATTTGTTTTTACAGTATTTTGTCTTCTGAGTTTTTTTAGGGTTGTGATTTTAATGTAAACCACTCCATGTAGTTTGAGCAGAAAGGTGGTACACTCATTTAAAAAATAAATAATAATATAAACATGCATACAATTAAAAAAAACCATAAATACAGATAAAAAAGACAGCTTTGAAGAAACAAATTTCAAAAGTGCAGAAGGTTTAAGTGGTTAACACCTGTTTTTCTATGGGATTTGTAGTATCTATAACCCTTCTCCGAGTAATGAATCAGGACAGCAGCCATATCTTACAGGAGGCAAGGGAGGGAAATCATTGTGAATTTATTTCTCTTAGAGGAATCATTTGTTATTGGACTCAGCAGGTAATGTGCAAGAACGCCTGTTCACGTGCCATTTACAGTCTTCATGTTCCTTAGGGCAAGTACAGAAAAAGCTGGATTATATCCTTACTAGAAGGCATTTGACTTGTTTTAATAATGACAGCATCTTTCTTTTCCCCTCAAAAGCCTTACAAATATGCTTAAAATTTAAATACAACGAGCCAATACAACATTATTTCATAATTCCAGGAATATGCCAAACCGAGAATTACTAAACATTGCACAGCAAAACAAGACACCACAAAGCTAGGGTTTTAGATTGCTACAGTGAATAGCATTTCTATTTAAACAGAACCAGATTGCAGACACGAAATATTTTGTGGACAGTTATGAACATGGTAGGAGAGGTCTCAGCGAGGCCCCTGCTGCCTGCATGTCACCAGACTACAAAATCTCTGGCACATAAGGCCTAGCAATGTGTATCTGGTCCTTGTAAAGGTTTCAGTGCTTAACAGGCCGATAACATTCAGGTGAATTTTAACACTTTTTCACTCATATAGCCTTATTGTAGTGGTGGTGAATTAATATAGCCAGTGTACTACAATAACAGCATTCTTTGATCAGATGTGTAGAAGGATGGGCAATAAAATAGAGCCTTATAAAAGGTGGGATGTTACAGCATCTACCTTTCTACTTCCTGTCCAGTCTAGCCTATTCAGGAGCAAAGCCTGGACAGATCCAGGTCCTGTCCACCTTACTTCTACACCTGACCTGCCATTCTCAGCCATGGAAAGTATCCCTGGCAGACATAGCAGACTGTTTAGAGGTTCCTTCTTTGGGAGAATCCACAAGCCAGGGTGAAGCAAGGTGATGAGAACGAGACCCTGAGAGTTTCCAACCAAAGCAGAACACAACCCCCTTGTTAAGCCTTGCACAGAATGCAATTACTACCAAACGATTACTATGGAAAACTATCACATTTATTGCAAGAAAACAAATTGGTGATTGCTACGACAATGACATCATAGGCTGTACTGCCAGTATAAATAGCATTTGGAGAATTCGTTTGTTTTGTGCTATTTAAAATATAGTGTGGGAGCCTTTTTCAAGCAGGGGAGGGGTGCATGCAAGCACATATGAACAACAAGGTAGCCATGTTCATGTTTATCTTAAATGTTTATTTATAAAATCAGTGCCCCCTGCACCTAAAATGGACATTTTTCTATGCTAAAACATATTTTAATTACAGGGGGGAAAGTATTTTATGTACTGCCCTCTCTCTTTCTCTATTTTTATAAGGATGTTTATAAACAAGTGCACAAATATATATTTGAGGAGAAAACAGAGAATACTTCCTGGTGAAGAGCTGAGATTGCTGCAAATGGAGTACTATAGAATCATAGAATCATAGAATTGTAGAGTTGGAAGAGACCACAAGGGCCATCCAGTCCAACCCCCTGCCATGCAGGAAATCACGATCAAAGCATCCCCGACAGATGGCCATCCAGCCTCTGTTTAAAGACCTCCAAGGAAGGAGGCCCCACCCTGCTCCAAGTGAGCATGTTCCACTGCTGAACAGCTCTTACTGTCAGAAAGTTCCTCCTAATGTTGAGATGGAATCTCTGTTCCTGGAGCTTGCATCCATTGCTCCTATACAGTTGTCCCTCCGTATCCATGGATTTCGTATCCACGGATTTAAATATTCACCACTTGAAAATATTATTAAAAGAATAATAATCCAGAAAGCAAACCTTGATTTTGCCATCTTATATAAGGGACACCATTTTGCTATGCCATTGCATATAATGGGACTTGAGTATTCATGGATTTTGGTATCCACGGGGGGTCCTGGAACCAAACCCAGACGAATATGAAGGGACAACTGTAGTGTGAACAATTTTTTAAAACACACAAAATTACCCAGTAAGTATGCTCAGGAGTATAGCTTAAATTTATATTAAACCACAAGATGCATACTTTATAGCAGAAACAAAGCACACTGAGCTCTAAGACAGTATCTAATCCTCCTTGGGTTCCAGTCTCCCTGATACCTTTGTTTGGTCGCTTCCTAGCTTTTATACTCATTGTCTTCCCATTCTAAACAGTGGGTATGCCTCTCCTAAGGCCTACTTATTTGCAGTAAGACTTTTAAGCTTAAAATATTCTGGCATTGCTGGTCCTGCCTTTTATTTTTTTTTCCCCATCTCCAAATAGCTTTGAAAATGAATTTGACCCTCAAACTTAAAAGATTCTGTAACCTTGCACTAAAAGGAAAAATAGCAGTATGCCCTCTAACTATTCAGCTCTTCAGTTCTGCCTCTGTACCAGAACAATAACATGCAGTAACAACTAAAAGATGAATGAAATATGCCTAGAAGTCCCATCCTCTGCTCGAGATTTTCTTCCTTCTGCATGGGAACTAGCTGTGGCTATGAACTGTACCCTCATGCGGAAATTTTAAAAGAAACAGACATGTTAATCTCTTGCTGCATAAAATGGAGGGAAGGGGAGAGAGAAAAAGAATGTGGCAGCACCATTAAGACTAACTGGTTTTTCATTTTAGGATTCACTTTCTTGGATGTAAATCCGCTTCTTCAGATGAAGTACAGACAATGGTTTCACGAAGCACTCTGTTGTGTGCCTTCAAGTCATTTCCAACTTACAGGGACCCTAAGGCAAATCTATCACAGGGTTTTCTTGGCAAGATTTGTTTGGGGTGTGTGTGTTGCCTTTGCCATCCTCTGAGGCTGAGATAATGTGACTTACCCAATGTCACCCAGTGGGTTTCCATGGCTGAGCAGGGATTTGAGCCCTGGTCTCCAGAGTCATGGTCCAATGCTCAAACAACTACACCATGCTGGCTTCCCATGGTGTACTACACATATTAACACAAGAGTCCTCACCACTGCACATATAAAAAACAGAATCTTCTCAGAGAGAGTTTTTAACCCAGAGAAACTGACTTTTGGCAAGCAGAGTTATTGCTTTCAAGCATCAAGATTAACTGACTACTGTAAAGATCTGAAAGACCTATATCACCTTGCCAAACCCTTTGAAAATTTAGGGCAAGGGACATGAATTGCATCTGTATTTATTATTTATTTATTTAAATATTTATACCCAGCCCTATATCAGGAGACCTCAGGGTAGCTTACAGATAGCATTAAAACAAGTCAAACTATAAACACAGTAAGAAAGTATAAATAAGCTAAAAACATATTAAGCAATACAATCAGTTAAAACAGATTTTTTAACTTTTGCTGTAAATTGGGTTGAATTAATAAGGCCCAAGGGCTTTGGCAAACAGACAAGTTTTAACTTGCTACCTAAATGACAAGAGTGTTGTTGCTAATCGGGCTTCCAGGGGGAGAGCATTCCACAGTTAGGGTGCCACAGATGAGAAGGCCTTCTCCCATGTTCCAAGACATCTATCAAGCTACTTACTTACTCCTTCAGGCAGAGTGCAACCCCATCCAGAACAGCCTGTTTACCCAATTCCCAGATCCAAGAACAGCCAATCCACAGAGCCTCAATCTTATTGGGATCCAGCTTCAATTTATTGGCCCTCATTCAGCCCATTACAGCATCCAGGCACTAGTCCAGCACCTGCGCACTCCAAGCTGACTCCGATGATAAGAAGAAATAGCTCTCAGTGTCATCTGCATACTGATGGCACCCCACTCCAAACCCCCTTATGACCTCCCCCAGCAGCTTCATGTAGTTATTGAATAGCATGGGGGATAAGATGACACCCTATGGCACTCTACAGTTTAATTGGCATGGAGCTGAATAGAAATCCCCCAGTGCTACTCTCTGGAACTGGCCCTCTAGGTCTATACAAGCCCCACAAAAATGGAGTGCCCCACAGTAATGGCATTTTGCAGCAGCTGCAACCTGTCTTAATGGTGTTTTGGCCCCCAAAAGCTTTGCATGCATGCTAGTCAAGATAGCAGTCACAAGTGGATTGCTCGTGTTTTCCCCTACTGTAATCTGCCCCCACCTAACTTTTTTTTTAAACTATTTCAGCTGTGTGCTGGAGCGATATTTTGCCTTTCTAAAGAAAGAAAGAAAAAAAAACACCATGTTTTCTTGCCTTAGCACTTGCTCGCTAAGGCAAAAAATCAACATGGTGACGCCGGGCACTTGCTCTGTTAGCAAGCCCCACCCCCATGCTCATCTGGCCAATCACCTTTGCATTTCCTCTCCTATGGGAAAGCGATTCATATTGAATCGCTTCTCCCAATGAGGGGGAACTCGCACTTTGTGAGTTTTTCGCCATTAAAACAACCGCTGTGTCTCCTATTCCCACAGCCAATAGGTCCCGCAGAGACAGCCCAGTAAGATATCAAATGGTATCAAAAGCTGCTGAGAGACCCAGGAAGATCAACAGGGTAGCCCTTCCATGTCTTTCTCCCAGAGAGGTGATCAATCAGAACAACTAAGGTAATTTTAGTGCTATACCCTGGCCTGAAACCAGACTGAAATGTATCCAGATTTTCTGTTTCCTCCAAGAATGCCTGAAACTGCCCAGCCACCTCAGGCTCAAGCTCCTTGCCCAAGAAGGGATCCCATTACATTCCATCCCAATCCCACAACTGTATAAATATGCTTTATAACCTGAGCCTTTAATATCCCTCGGTACTGCATCTGAAGAAGTGAGTTTATATCCATGAAAGCTCATGCTAAAATAAAAACCAGTTAGTTTTAAAGGTGTTGCCACGTTCCCTTTTTTCTCCCCCTCCTTTCCCCCTCCTTCTGACGAGGAAAGACAGTCTATTTTCTATTGCATCACGTGTTTCAGTGCTGCTATCTGAAATAGCTTCTGGGGATGATTCCATGAATCCCCAGTACAGATGAAGCCCTGAATGCTCCAAGACCCTGTGAAGAGGGTCTCCTCCTTGGGGCAACTGTTCTATGTCGATAGGATGTGTCAGAAAGGACACTTCTCATCTTATGCTTGACCAATGCTTTCAATCTCTCCCTTTCTTTTCCTCTGTAAACTCCAGCTATTTTGTTGTGGTGGTGGTTGTGATTTAAAAGTTGTTTACAGTGCTCATAGTCCAATGCAAACAGCTCAAGGACAGCAAACAATTGCAGGAGAGAAGGGGGCAGCTAGAAAACACAGACCTACATCAGCTTCTGCTCTTTGGCTGCTCACCTAATCCTGTAGCCACAAGGGACTGGAACAATCCAGCAGTTCTGCAGCCAAGAACACAGCATTACCTTGATCCCTGCAAAGGCTGCAAATATGGACAGCAGTACCACTGCTGGGATTGCCATATGCCTCATCATACCTCCCTGACGAGCTGAGCCTGATGCAGAGCAGGGTATATAATGTGCCTATTTGAAATTTAGAGGTTGTGCAACCAGCCTACCAGGGCAGAGACAGAGAAAGTCATTTCCCATGCAGCTAGAAGCACTTAATTTTTTTGTCAGTATATGTCTGTAAGGAAAGGTGTGGGGTTTTTTGATGGATAACTTAGGATGTTCATTGTTTATTTGTGAACTATGATAAGTCTAACTTATCATCTAACATTCTCAAAGCCTGTTCTTATAGCAAATGTTCAAACAAGCACATAGTAACACACAACATACCATTATTTGCAACATTGCCGTTCAGAAGAAACAGAGAGAAGTAGGACAGTAAAGATGGTGGCCGCAAGTGAATTACGTGTGTGATTATTTCCCCAAATCTCCCTCTGTTTCTCTTGTCTCCCTCCTTGTTAAATCTTCTGCTTTATTTTTTTATTTTGCTGTGCTGCTTGAAAATAGCACTTGATCACTTTTGTAAAACTCAACAATGGCAGCTCCAGCCACTTCATCGCTGGCAAGCCCACCCCCACACACATCTGACCAATCACATTTTGACTTCCAGGATGTACCTAAAAATCTGCATTTCCATGTATTTTTTTTAAAAAAAAAACTTTGTGATAAACAGTGAAGACTGTTATCACGAAGTATGTGGAGATTTTGGCCCTCCTCTTTTCGAATATGGTGAATGCTGCGGAAGCTCATCTGGACAAAAGGTATTCCCCTTGCATTACCAGAGGATTTTTTTCACCGTCTAGATAACACCTTGGTCTGCTAAGCAACAAATCTAATATACAGAACTGGAGCATTTCTGCATGGGGCTTATTCAGTGAATTGGATGCATGAATTCTGTATGTCTAATTTCTGTGGTCTGCACACATGGCAAGGACTAAACTTTCACCTCCCTTTGTAGAGAAGAATAATTTGGGTGGCCAGTGCAGGCCATGGAGTTTGTTCAGCCAGGTTTATGTCCCCAAAATGTCTCAGGAGAAAAGTATGTGCCATTTTCAAGGAGACTCCCAAACATTATTAAAGTACCCTGTGGAAAAAGCATGCACAGTTGCTGCCTTCTTAAGATGCTCTTGCCAACAAAGACAGGCCTATGTATTTCCTTGGTAAGCTGTGGATATCTCCCTCCTCCCTAGCCAATCCACTCTGCGTGCCTCACAAAAGCAGGCAACAGGGAGATGGTGAACTGGTTCTTCAACCTGCATATCCATAAACTGATTACTCACCGTTTGATGACTCACAAATGAAATGTGAACTGACTCCATTGAAAAACATTTAATATACAGTGATACGAAAGTATGGACAGTAATGTCAGATCTGTGATGTAAGCCACCACTTCAAGCTGCAGTTAAGAAATGACAACTATGTATATATGAACTAGCTATAAGAAGATTGCAACGATTAATGGATTGCTGGGAAGCATTAAAAAGACAAAACATGCTAGACTTCAACTATTCCCAATGTATTATTGCACTATTTCGGGTCAGAAAATATACAGTATGTATAAATGGGATGGCTCCTTTGCAATAAAGTGTCTCTTTGTCTTGTCATTTGAATTGCACTAGCTCTCTTTACAAGTTTTTACAACTTTTGGCCTTGTAGCACTCATCTGTCTATGAGACAGAGAACAACACTATGTACTGCTGGAACCATCAATTGGAGATATTCATTGGCAGGTATCAGATTCTGAAGGCATGAATCAGAGTTAGAGTCTACTTTTTGCACATTAAGGGAAGCTAGGAAATATTTATCCCTCCAAACTAAGACCATTTGATCTAGTGTTTTTTGAACAGAATAATGAACAGTTTGAACCAAGTGATACTGTGGAAAACTTTTAACTAATTTTGTTACCTTTTATGAGTTTTCTAAATCTCTCCCTCCACTGCCACTATGGAGAAACAGCTCCTTGAATTTTCTTTACAAGAATTCTGGTGGTGTCCATTAGGCTCAGTGAGTTACTTAATGACTTCTGCCTTCTGTCTCAGATTGCTTTAAGGAAATATACAATAGGGGAGGGGTGGAGACTCACACTGATGCTGAAAACTGTTCTACTTTTTGCTAGCTTATTCCTGGCTTACTGTGAATGAACAATATGCTGGTGCATGCACCCCATTCACTCCCACATCTCTACTCCCTTTGTGGGAAAAGGTATATTTGACCAGGAAGCATTAGCTTATCATGACAGCTAAACCTGGGATCCTAGTTTGTGGAGGATCCCAGGTTCAAGTGTCAAGATAAGCTCTCTTTTCTGGTTTGTTTTACCAGATGATGTGAATGGGTGGAGTGCACCAGCACACTGCTTGTTCATGATAAGGCAGGAATCCTAGCTCATCAAGTATCACAACCACTTTCTGCCCATTGTTGCTACCTTACCTTACCCCTGCTTTTGTTATTCAGTCAAGTTTAATGCTCCCAAATCACATCATATTACCTCTCCTTATCCTGCTCACCAACATGCATCCAGCTAAAGACAATCCCAAGTTTCTCCTTCCTTCATTTCCTGGCTGTCTTCTCTGTGATACAGTTCAAATCTCTTTATCAATACATAGACAATCTGGATTTATGGAAAACTCCACGAACTGGGTAGGGCACAAAGTTGAGCTTCTACCGCTAGGGTTACCCCTGCCAAACAACTAACAACAAGCAGAATTCCTCACCACCAAGATCAGGGATTTTATGCAGGCCTTTCCAGATAAACCCAACTTATTTAGCTGATAATATATAAACAGTTTATCAGCTTTTGCGCATTCTCAGTGCAACAGGATGGCTGTTGTTCTTGGAATCCTGTTTGGTCATAATATTTAGAAGAGGGCTCTGATAGCTGAGATAAGCTGCTCACCCGCAACAGATGGCTCTGGGAGATGCACAGCTGAGCCAACATTCTGAAGGGAATGAATAAACTTGTAAGTAATGCAAGTTGTTTGTAAGTGGTTTGGGTGAAATGTCACATGTAAGACTGAGCAGGCATGCTCTGTTGAAGGTGTTTGAATTTATAGAAGTAAGGATTCAATGAAAAAAGGGCCAAATTTGGTTTTAAGCTTCCTTAAATAAATGTATAGCTCAGCAGATGCCTCTCTGCTATGTGATCATAGAATCATAGAATCATAGAATCATAGAATCATAGAATCATAGAATTGCAGAGTTGGAAGAGACCACGAGGGCCATCCAGTCCAACCCCCTGCCACGCAGGAAATCACAATCAAAGCATCCCCGACAGATGGCCATCCAGCCTCTGTTTAAAGACCTCCAAGGAAGGAGACCCCACCACGCTCCGAGGGAGTGTGTTCCACTGCCGAACAGCTCTGACTGTCAAAAAGTTCCTCCTCATGTTGAGGTGGAATCTCTGTTCCTGGAGCTTGCACCCATTGCTCCGTGTTCCAGTCTCTGGAGCAGCAGAAAACAAGCCTGCTCCATCCTCAGCGTGACATCCCTTCAAATACTTAAACAGGGCTATCATATCGCCTCTAAACCGTCTTTTTTCCAGGCTAAACATACCCAGCTCCCTAAGTCTCTCCTCATAAGGCATGGTTTCCAGACCTTTCACCATTTTAGTTGCCCTTCTCTGGACACGCTCCAATTTGTCAATATCCTTTCTGAATTGTGGTGCCCAGAACTGGACACAGTATTCTAAGTGAGGTCTGACCAAGGCAGAATAGAGTGGCACTATTACTTCCCTTGATCTAGACACTATACTTCTATTGATACAGCCCAAAATTGCATTGGCCTTTTTAGCTGCCGCATCACACTGTTGGCTCATGTTCAACTTGTGGTCTACTAGGACTCCTAGATCCCTTTCGCACATAGTCTCATTCAGCCAGGTCTCTCCCATCCTATATTTATGCATTTCATTTTTCCGCCCTAAATGCAGTACTTTACATTTCTCCGTATTGAATTTCATTTTGTTAGCTTTGGCCCAGCTCTCCAGTCTATCCAGGTCATTCTGAATTTTGATCCTGTCCTCTAGGGTATTAGCTACTCCTCCCAATTTGGTGTCATCTGCAAATTTGATAAGTATGCCCCTAATTCCCTCATCTAAGTCATTGATAAAGATGTTGAATAGCACTGGGCCCAGGACAGAACCCTGTGGCACCCCACTGGTCACATCTTTCCAAGACGAAGAGGAGCCACTGCTGAGCACCCTTTGGGTTCGGCCGGTCAACCAATTACAAATCCATTGAACAGTTAACTTGTCTAGCCCACATTCTACAAGCTTGTTTGCAAGAATGTCATGGGGAACCTTGTCAAAGGCCTTACTGAAATCAAGGTATGCAATGTCCACAGCATTCCCTTCATCTACCAAGCTGGTAACTTTATCAAAAAAAGAGATCAGATTAGTCTGGCATGACTTGTTTCTCTGAAACCCATGCTGACTTTTTGTGATTATGGCATTGCCTTCTAAATGTTCACAGACTCTCTGTTTAATGATCTGTTCTAGAATCTTCCCTGGTATTGATGTCAGACTAACTGGACGATAGTTGTTGGGATCCTCTTTTTTCCCCTTTTTGAAGATGGGAACAACGTTTGCCCTCCTCCAGTCTGCTGGGACTTCTCCTGTTCTCCAGGAGTTCTCAAATATTATTGCCAATGGCTCTGAGATTATATTTGCCAGCTCTTTTAATACTCTTGGATGTAGTTCATCTGGTCCTGGAGATTTAAATTCATTTAGATTAAGAAGGTATTCCTGTACCACCTCTTTACTTATTTTCAGCTGGATTTCCCCTATTGTGTCCTCTGTTCCATTTTCCTCAGGTTGGTCCTCCTTTTCCTTTTCTGAAAACACTGAGGCAAAGAAGGTGTTGAGTAATTCTGCCTTTTCTCTGTCCCCTGTTAGCATTTTGCCATCTTCTCCACGTAGTGGCCCTATCATTTCCTGCTTCCTCCTTTTGCTGCGGACATACCCAAAAAAACCCTTTTTATTGTTCTTAACCTCCCTAGCAAGCCTGAGCTCATTCTGCACTTTAGCTTTTCTGACTTTACTCCTACACGTGTTCGCTATCTGTTTGAATTCTTCTTTGGTGATTTCCTCCCTTTTCCATTTCCTATACATGTTCCGTTTAAAGCTCCATTGAAAGTTCTTTAGTCATCCATCCTGGTTTCTTGAGACACCTCCCATTTTTCTTCCTCAATGGTACTGTTTGAAATTGTGCCTTCAGTATCTCCCTTTTGAGAAAGTCAAAACCGTCTTGAGGTCCCTTCTCTTTTAGTATTCTTGACCATGGGATCATCCCCAGTATTTCCCTGAGTTTATTGAAATCAGCTCTCCTAAAGTCAAGAATGCGTGTCTGACTATGCCTGGCTTCTCCTTTCCATTCTATAACAAACTCCAGGAGAACATGATCACTCTCACCTAAGGATCCCACCACTTGCACCCCATTAACAAGGTCGTCTCTGTTGGTTAGGATCAGATCTAAAATAGCTGACCCCCTTGTTGCCTCTTCCACCTTTTGGACCATGAAATTGTCTTCCAGGCATGTAAGGAATTTGCTAGACCTTGTAGTTTTGGCTGAGTTAGATTGCCAGCAAATATCAGGATAGTTGAAGTCACCCATCACTACTACATCTCTCCTTTCTGCATGTATGTTCATCTGTTCTAGAAAGGCAACATCCAATTCCTCCGTCTGATTTGGGGGTCTGTAGTAGAGTCCCACAATAACATCCCTGTTGTTTCCCTCCCCTTTAATTTTTATCCAGATGCTCTCCACCTGGCTTCCAGTATTGATGTCATGGATCACTTCACTGGTGTAAATATCCCTGACATATAATGCTATTCCTCCTCCTTTCCTGTTTGGCCTGTTTCTCCTATAAAGGTTATACCCCTCTATTCCTACATTCCAATCATGAGACTCGTCCCACCAGGTTTCAGTAACGCCTATTATATCATATTTGTTTTGTAGTGCAAGGAGTTCTAGTTCATCTTGCTTATTTCCCATGCTTATTTCCCATGATCTTCAAGCAAAATCTGCTTTTTCAAGGAGATACCTTTCCTTCAAAGATTCTTTATAGCATGTGACTGTTATAATACATTACTTACCTAGTGCTGGATGTCAGAATTGAATGCGAGATGGACAAGACCTCTGTTACCACAATTTCTCTGTAATAGGCCATATTTGCGCAGGCTTAATCAAAAGAAAAGCCCTCTAATTTTGATAAAGCTTCCTGCCTAGCAAGTATATCTTGGATTTCAGCCCAATACACTTTGATGAGTTCTAGTGAATTTCTATGGAATACATTCTTTCACTTCCATGGAACTCCACATAATCGACTGACTTGGGGGTCATTTACACGAGCAAATATTCCTCTAAATATACCGCTAAGATAGCTCATAGTTCCCACGGATCGCAGCACAGCATCGCCTCATTCAGAAGGGGGGAAGGTAAAACACCCAAATATAGCGTGGCAAGGGATGTCACTACTTTTGCAGGTATATTTGCAATGTAGCACATTATTGACAGTGTAAACAACCATTCCGCTAAGGGATACAGCAGAGCTGCATTGTGATTGGTTGATGATGCAGGGGTGGGCTTAAAAGAGAGGCAGGGAGGGAGGGAAAGACAGTAGCGATTAGAGGAAACTTTGAAAAAATCCTCTCTGCTATTTTGCAAGCCAGTTTGCAAATAAAAAGGATTCCCAACAATTTTCATTCAGGGAGCATTCCTTCTCATCCTCTCTACTGTTTTGCAAGTATGTAAAAGCTCAGTTTGTCAGCTGTGATCCTGTGCATGGGGGAGGGAGAGAAACCATTTCACGAAGGGCTGTATCAGAGCTGCACTGCTATTTCCCCCCTCTCTCTCTGGCTTTCCTCTATTGGGGAGAAAATGCTGTTAAGCAAGGAGGAAAACCTTCTGTTTGATTTGTGGGAAGGGAGTGGGGGGGAGGGGGACTGCCTCTAAGCTGTTAAGCACGGAGTTCGGGCCAGGGCAGACATTCCTATGGCATTCCTTTCCCTCTCCAATGCTTGGCCATGCCCCCAGCACTTTTGGCTGTGTGAACTTCAAAGCGGAAAAAATCAAAGAGCCACAAAATATAGCTGCGTAAACATATACCATGTAAACTACCCACCACTGATGCGGGAAAGCGCTAAAGCGCAACTTAACGCAATAAAACCTGCCGTGTAAACCAGCCCTAGGACATGGTTCATAGTCAGTTTTAGTTTCCATACACTAGTGTGGCAATTGTGTAGGGGGGGGGTTGTATACGCTGACCCCTGTCCACTTCATCCCTATACTATTTATATTTATATTTATATTTATATTTATATTTATATTTATATTATTTGAGGGAGTGATGTGTATAGATTGCCCCCTCAAGCTGGAACCTCCATTTGAAGATCTGAATCACATGGAGACTAATGTCTGAATAAAACTCATATAGACCACAGAACTAGAATATCAGCTGTGCAATTTGGATATTATGATCTGATCTGGTCTATCAGAATCCATATACAGTATGTACTTAGGTGAATTGAAGTGTAACGTAGGTTATTTCAATGTAAAACCGTGAAGAGTTTGTGAAACACATCTCAGTTTTGTGATTTTGCTCTAAAATGTGTTCTCTTCATTTTATCTTTCACAATTAGTGTAGTTTAGATGCTGGGGGCTCCAGCAGCCAGCAACCTGGTTATCTCCAGTCTGCCCATAACTATGTCTCTGTCCTGCCTCTGCCCCGTTATTGTTGCTTAATTTGGTATCTGACCTACAAGTCATTCATGAATTTATCTTCTGCCTCTTGTCCTCACTACCAATTCCCTAGTTGTGTCTGACATGAAATCTGTGACAAACTTTGTAAACTGTGGTAAACTTGGTTTCAGTCCTCACAACTAGTAGTCAAAAGGAATATGACTGATACACCTTCTGGTTGTAGCAATCTGCTAATATCAGGAGAGGGAGAGTATTACAACTTTTAACCTGAAGCTTCTTGGTTTTAACATCTGCAGCCATGTGTGCACGTTTTATTATTATATCAGGTACACCAGCACGCTTCCAGACAAAGCTTGTACTGTGCCTCATTTGTGGGTGTCTACAGAAGGTCCAGATGTCCTTGTCTTCAATTGGCAACCTTCCTGAGTTGTCCCTTTGTTTCTTCCATCTTTTTTATAATTTGAAAAAAAAAATGTCTTAAGAAAAAATAGACAGAAAGTCTGCACAGTGCTTTTCAAGCATTGGTAGTAAGAACTCTTTCTCTTGAAGAACCCTGGGCAACTCCAGCAATACTGAGAGCCAGTTTTCTGCCACTACAACACTCCAGAGCCAGAGATGCCACCATAAATAGCTCAAAAAGAAAAGAAAAATCCAGAAATTAGCTTTTGTTTTTAAAAAAACAGTGTTTTTTAATGTTCAATAGCACAGGAGAGTCTTGCAACCTAAATCAAAGGTGAACTCCCACTCCTAGGGGCTTCTATTTAAAGCAATTTACCTTTGGGGGGCAGAAAAAGACTGGGCCAGGGAGTCTGGGAGTATCAAGGTCCGCAAAAACAGGGCTACACTTTGTCTACCCTCAGGTTAAGGAACTGTTGATAAGAAGAGAGATTGTTGAATGGTATTATTCTCATATGTGGGCAAGCTATCAGACAAACAGTGAACCAACAGGATTTTCTCCTATAAGAAGGAAAAAAATTAAGACGAGAATGAGATAAAATACTGCAACTGTGCTTTGAATACTGAGTTAGTGAA
The DNA here is from genome assembly GCA_030847615.1 of Gambelia wislizenii. NCBI lineage: Eukaryota > Metazoa > Chordata > Lepidosauria > Squamata > Crotaphytidae > Gambelia > Gambelia wislizenii. The sequence continues at coordinate 188,829,835 of JAUMIR010000002.1, read as the reverse complement.
TGCTTCATTATAGCTAGCAACTCAATACTATCTTATAGTATCTGGCCCTGTAACATAACTTCGTGTTTCTGTTTTATAACTGAAGAACTGTGATTTGTTTACTGAGCATACCCATACCAAAACTGGTTTAACACTAGCCATTTCACCCATGGTAAAAAGCCAGTAATGGCAATCTATGTGAGAACCTGGAAATTGTCACTAAGGGAAACTGGAAACAACAGAAAAAGTTTTCCAAGGACTCTAACAGTGCAAATGTTTGTTTGTTTGTTTATATATTTATATTCCGCCCTTTATCCGAAGATCTCAGGGCAGCTTACAATAAAATCAACTTAAAACAATAAATTACAAACGTTTTAAAAGATTAAAAATATATTAAATGGTTTCTAAATTTAAAAACAGACAATTTAAAACTGGTTAAAGCAATCTTGAACCATAAAACATGTGCAGCCTAGATGAAACCAGTTTGGCCCAAAGACTTTAATAAAAAGCCAGGTTTTAACTTGGTGCTGAAATAATTCCAATGTTGTCTCTAATCAGGCCTCCAGCAGAGAGAAATCCACAAATGGGGTGCCACCACAGAAAAGGCCCTCTCCCATGTCCTCCCACAATATTTCCCCCTACTGATGGGACATAGAGGACTGCAAGCATGCAATCCCATGCATGTTTATTCAAAAGCAAGTTCTGTGGTTCCACTTCCTGGAACTAAGTTGCAGTCTCAAGAGTCTTGCCAAAATTTCTTTCTTTCTGGGAAGCCATAACCAATAGTTGTACAAAACTGATACAAACTTGTAGCGTGCACAGGCCAGGCATCTAAAAGTCAACCGTACTCTAACACTTATGTTAATCCATCACAATGAACTCTTCCTATAAAGTATCAACAATCTGCTTCTGCAATGGCAAAGTCCCCCTATAAACACTAATCCTTCTTGAATTCAAACACCAGCCTCACTGTCACTGCTCAAAACATTATCCAAGTTTATTTGTTACAAGGTTCTTACGATTTGGGCAACTGGTTAATTTTGCCCCACATGCCCTTTTCTTCTGCTCTAAATAAAACATCAAGCCAAACTATCAGTCAGAGACACTTCACTGCCCTAAAAATGGCAGCTTTGCTGGAGGCCTCAAAGAGTGAGGTTGTGTTGCTATTCCTAAGGTTCACATCCAAACACATTTGGGTTGGGCCTCTTTACTGCATCTCCTAATTGTTTAGATTTATGAGGCATCTAGCATAACCTCAAAGACAGCATTTAAAATCCCCGAGCTCTTGTTCTGTTTAATTCATTCCTTTTATTCCTAGAGTTTATGGTTCCAACTCTGCAAGTCTAACTGTGCAATTGCCAACATTCTGTTTCTTCTCCACAGTGCGAGGCAGGTCTACATCTCTGAAATTTATATCCTTTTAAAATGTTTGTGATTTCATTGCTTATCCCACCCTGCCCCCAAATTTCATCTAATCCTTTCATCAGGTGAGATGGGCTTGTTCTTTCCCAGGGAAATGGCTTCATTTTCATGCCCTTTCAATTCTTCTACCATTGTTCTTGTACAACTATCTCCTTGAAGTCATAACAAAAGCCCACCATTGTTTAGGCCTCAGTTAAGCAAGCATCAAGGTAACTGTGACCTTCTGTATAGTACAGAACTCTTTATAGTACTGACACAATCTGAAGGAAAATGACAAGAAGTTAGGTTTATATTGTAATCAAATTGTGGTTTTAGATCTGTTGGTTAGTGTTGCACAAGTTACTGCTTCTCACATATCAGTTCTCCAGCACAGAAATATAAATAAGAGCAAAAGGAGTAAACTTGTGGAGTTTACTTATAGAGCTTACTGTATAGTAAAATGATGCTACATACATAATTCTGATATCTCCAAATTTTCAAATTGATGAATTTAGATTAACAATTGAATGAAATACCATTACACACCTAGAATATCCCCACCAAACAATAATCTCAGCCCTTAATGGGGCTCAAACTGATTTGGTCCATCTAGCTCAACACTAACTTATACTTACTCCCTGGGCTATCACATATGAATCTTACCAAGACCTGCCTGGAGAAACCAGGGACTGAACCCAAGACCATCTCTGTGTAAAGCATGTGCTCTAAAACTGAACAACATTTCTTCCACTCAGTTATATCCTCTTTCTCTTACTCCTCCCCCTCATTAAGCTAACTGGTGTTATACTTACAAAAGAAACATGGAACAAAGTAGTTTCCCAGCAAAGAACCAGATGATTCACAAGGCCAGTACAATCGGCTCTCCACATTCACAGGGGTTAATAATAATAATAATAATAATAATAATAATAATAATATTTATTTATACCCCGCCCCTCTGTTAAAACAATTGGGGCGGCTTACAAAATTTAAAATACAATACAAATAAAATCCCTAAACACCCCCACTCCCACCCTCCCCCATAAAAAACATTAAACAAATATAAATTAAAACAACTAATCTAAAATCACATTTAAAACTATAAATACAATAAAATATAATAAATGGCCAGCAGCCTAGAAGAGGCCAGGATCCCGAGGCCGGGATCTAATTAGGAAAGGCCTGCCGAAAGAGATCCGTCTTTAGTGCTTTTTTAAAGCCACTCAGGCTTGTTATCTGACGGATCTCATTTGGCAGGTCATTCCACAATTTGGGGGCAATTACCGAAAAGGCCCTCTGGGAGGTTGCAGACAGCCTAGATTTTTGTGGCTGAAGCAAATTCCTCCCAGAGGACCGGAGTGCGCGGGGAGGATTGTATGGGAGGAGGCGGTTCCAGAGATAAGTTGGACCCAAGCCATTTAGGGTTAGAGGCGCAGCACACCTGTGAAAGTGGGAAAACTGCAAATATCTCCGGGCCCCTCTGGGGGGTGGCTATGAGCCAAAGAGGGGAATCAGGGCACCACTGCCATGGTCCCCAGTGACTCACTCACCCTCCCTGCCTCTTTCCTCCATAGCCGTGTGGAGGAGTTGGACACAGCGGAGGAAAAGAGCCTGGAAGGGTGGCCAGAGTGAGCAAGGGGAGGCCACAATGGCCACACAGGGAGCAGAGCCCTCCTCTGCCGAGTGCTGCCACTGCTGCCATAGTCCATAGGGGCTCACTCATCCTCCCTGTCTCCCTGCCTTTTTCTTCCACAGTTGGGGCACATATGGAGGCACTGGGAGCAGTGGAAAGGAGGATCCTGGGAGGGCAGCAGCGGGGAGGCCATGAGAGGCACACAGGGAGCAGATCCCCTTCCCTCCCCCCTCTGCCAAGTGTCACCACTGCCATGGTCCTCTGGGGGCTCGCTCACCCTCTCTGCCTCTTTCTCTGCTCACCCACCCACCCTGTCTCTTTCTTCCACAGTCAGGGTGCACATGGATGCACCGGATACAGTGGAGAAAAGTAGTCCAGGAAAGCAGCCAGGGTGAGTGGTGGGGAGGTTCACATCCAAAGGGAGGCCACAAGGAGTGCATGGAGAGCAGAGTCTTGTCCCTCCTACACTGAGTATGACCATTGCTGCCACCGTGGTCTCCGAGGGGCTTGTCCTCCCTTCCTGCCTTTTTCTCCCGCAGCCAGGGTACTCATGGGGACACTGGGTGCAGCAGAGAGAAGGAGCCAGGGAGAGTGGCAAGGAGGCTACAAGACGTGGGCAGGAAGCAGAGTCCCTTCCCTCCTTACTCTGCTGAGCACCACTGCCACTGCTACCTCCAAGCAGATTCCAATGTTGTCTCTAATCAGGCCTCCAGCAGAGAGAAATCCACAAATGGGGTGCTACCACAGAAAAGGCCCTCTCCCATGTCCTCCGACAATATATTTCCCCTACTGATGGGACATAGAGGACTGCAAGCATGCAATCCCATGCATGTTTATTCAAAAGCAAGTTCCACTGTGATTCCACTTCCTGGAACTGTCAGGAGGGAGGAATTGGGGCCTGGCAGGTGGGCTGGCTACCATGTGGACTCACCTGGCAGGAGGGTGGCAGCCAGGAGGAGGCAGAGGCCAGCCAGGGCCATCGTTCAACAGAGCACCATTTACCAGTGGGGACAGCAATGAAGGGCCCTCAGGAGCATCTCCTATGTCCTGTGTCCAGCCACCCACCCATTCTCTCTCTGTCCTCAAGCTGAATGGTTTCCCTCCCTCACTAGTTTGCCCAGCCGTCCTTCCATCAAGGCCTTCTTCCTCTCTCTCTCTTTTGCTTTCCCCACTTCTTCCCATGCCCCTTCAGACAAATTCGTGAATAATCACAACCACAAAACATAAACCTGCAAATGTGGAGGGATGATTGTAATTACTCTTTTAGTTTTGTGAGGGGGAACATAATACTATAGGTATACTTCTGATAAATAACAATATAGTAATAGGCACATTATTCTCTCTCTCTCTCACTCACTTTCACACATACACACATACACACACACTATTAAAGGGAAAGAATAGTGGTTTGAACATTGGACTACAAGTCTGGCAAGCAGGGTTTGAATTCCCACTCAGCCATGGAAACACACTGGGTGACCTTGGGCCAGTCAACCTCAGAGAAAGGCAAAGGCAAAACGCTTCTGAATAAATTTTGTCAAGAAAACCCCATGATAGGTTCACTTTAAGGTCACCATAAGCTGGAAATGACTTGAAGGAACATAACAAATAACTGTGAGAAACCCATTTTTTCTCACACAACAGGATTGCCTCAGAGATGCATATCTCAGCAGATTTGCAAATTAAGCCCATGTTACCTTCCAATAATCAATTAACAAGGCACACTAAATTCAAAATATGGAAGTGACAAAAGGACATAATGTGAGAAACGGACACATAAATGGAGCATTCTTGTAAACATATCATTTAATTTGTTTCTGCCATTCACCAAAATAAAGGAGTAGAACATGCAGGAGAATTAGACTGCTTTCAGACATAAGTCTTATTCTGAATTATGTTTTTGCTTTGCTTTCATCTTTATTACTTGTAGAACCTCAATTTGTTCCTGTTAGGTGCGTTAAACCAAATAAACCCACAATATTTCATCCACACTAGTGGGCAAATAATGAAGGGATGCACTGAACTTCTAAATACTTGTCCACTTCAACTCCTCTTCACTCCCACTCCTCCCATGGTCTCACCCCAGACACACAGGTAGTTGTGAACATGCACAGAGGTGCTCTGTACCCTTCCACACATACAAGAATTTCAAAATATTATGCTTGCCATTTTGCCATTTATCTTGCCTTAACCTATGTACAGCATACTGCTAGTGTATCTTGGGCCATTCTGTCTACTGAGGATAGTCTGCCAATTCCTTCAAACATGGTTCAGCATAATATTATTGAACCTGAGTGAAATAATCATGCAAGGATAGGACAATACTAGTCTCTCTTTGTGGGTTTTCATTGACTTTCTTAGATAAAGATCAACCTTTGCTATTTCTGGAGATTCACCGCAGGTTTCAGAAGCTTTCTGGATTTGCAGGTAGACTACCCATCTCTGTCCCTGCACAGAAAAATGTTCCTTTTGCTCTGAGTTAGAAGGATAAAAAGATAATCAGAAGAGAGGTGCAGAACAAATTTTAAAATTTGGGCACAGGTAGTCTGGTGATTTTTTAAAAATTTTTTTAGTGTGCACACAAGTTCATAAAATAACTGCACACATACTCACAACAACTTGTGCATCCAGGGAAGTAAACAGTGGGAAGAAGCAATGGGTATCATTGCTGAACTCAGATCTATGGGAGCAAACCAACAACTTTGAACATTTCTGTTTCTGACCCCGTTTTTCAGCAAAAAGGAGTATCCTCAGTAACAGAAAAATGGATGAAAGGGATATAAAACATGGGTTGATAACAGAAGGATAGTCATGTCATCTGGGTGCCCCCTGGAATTGTTGGAAAGAACTGTGCACAATGCATATTAAGAATCTGTCTGGAAGCACCTCTCAGATGTAGATAAGCAACAGAGCACCATCTCTTTTAAATCGGTCAACACTGGGGAGTCATTTCAGTTTTCTGACTATTTTAATTAATCTGATCTCTCTTTTCTATATGTCTCATAGCACTGTCACATCATCTCAAAGACCAAGAGAACTGAAATATCTACAGAAGCCAAGGTACAAGGAACCCTATTTATAAGGTATCACTATAACCATTTCCCTACCAATTTTCTGTGCTGCTCCTAGTAGTTTTTGGTGCTGACACATGCCTTTTGACAACAGCAGCACCCTGAGACAATGTTTTCCAAACCCAGCATTCTCCTCCAGAGGACTGGCAAGCCCCTGCAACTAGGCAAAGGCATGGAATGAATGTTGTTGTGCACAATGGCCAGCGATACTAAGAAGGTGTCTCAAAAATGACTATTTCCAGCCAATGTGACACACAATGCTGGCATTGTGCTGTGGAGGACAAAGAAGAGAAAAATATCGGCCATTTGATCATTTTCACTATAAATGGTAAAGACTCTAAACTTTAGCTTTCTTAGGAAGTTTTTAGTCAACTTCAACTTTTATTCGGCTGAAAAAACATTCTTTTATTTTGACATCACATGCATCTCCTTTTTTTATCAGAGGGATAAAAAGTCTCTTTTATCTAGACAGAATGCATCAAGTTGCAGAATGACTCATCAAATGAATCTATTCTATAAATTAAGCCAGAAAACAAGCGTCTCAGAGCCCTGGCAGTGTCTAAATGTCAGACCCACGGTGCACAGTCATAAACAGTGATCTGTACTTTCTCAGCATCTGGGCTGAGAAACAGGGAGATGGTAGCAAAAGCAACACAGGTTCCTCCAGAAGGGCTGCCATCTTGCCGCATGGAGATCTTGCTGGTCTGTCAGCAGTGAAGGAGGACACAGCCACTCCCCTCCCTTCTTCCTTTCACTTGCATCTGCTTTGAGCCAAAACAAAAGCTCTCTTGGATTTGCTGGTAATGGGAAGACATGCTGCCTCTTTTTTTTGTTAAGGATGTGTGATGCTCTGCCAATTTTCAGACAATTACAATACTCCGCTAAACAAACAGTCAGATTAAGAAGTGTTGCCAGTTCTCTTCAGTGGGCCTGAGGAGAACAGCAATCCCAAATCCATTTTGAAATTACGTATCTTTCTAAATTTCAGACTGGCCATAATCTGCTCTAAGTGTGGTGTTGTTAACCTTTCACCTTTCACCATTCAGAGACTGCTGATGCAAGACAGAGGCTGCAGACAAGAAGTGGAACCTATGGGTGAATTTATCTCTGCAACAGATGCTAGGAGATTTTCTAAAGTTAGTTTGGAGATATATGTGCACAAGTGATTGCAGGATATTCTTTGTGAACACAGCCTTCAATATTGCTTAGAAAATTTACTTGAAAGCAAAGAACAGAGCAGAGTAAGGTAAGATGGGGAAAACACACACACAGGGAGGAAGAACAAATGAAACTGTGTAAAGGTGATGTGATACCAAAAAAAAAGGACACATGATGCAATTATTTGGACTTAACAGGTCTGGGTTCAAAAGTTGTGTGTTTCTGAAGCTCACTGGGTTAAAGACTGTAAAAGCTTCTGCACTGAAAAAGAAAAGTTTTTATGTCAAGAATTGGGAGCTTTGGGCCTTCCAGATGTTTCAGCCTACAACTCGTAACCATCCCCACAGAGTGTGACCAATTTTATGGAGCTGCAGGACAAAAACATCTGGAAAGTCAAATGTCTCCACCCCTACACCATCATCATCAAAAGGCCTTCCCTCTGTGACATTATTATTGAGCAGGAAATCATCTAAGGAGTTCAGACTTCACTAAATTGACTCCTCTAGAAGAGCATTTTATACAGTATTTCAGTTTAGCTGAGACATTTCTACATGCTCATATACTGTGTCCAAGAATCAATCTGACTGAGGCAGTTCACATTCCATACTGAAATGACTTTTCATGCACCAAAACAGGAGTAGGTTAAGCAGTTCTCAGATTAACATCTAGATATTATCAGGCCCTGCCACATGCTTAGCTCCTCATACCAAACCCCTGGCTGTAAGAAGTTACCATGCCAGGGAGAGATAGCTATACCATTTCTATGGTCAAGATTCTTTTGACACATTCTTAAAATTTTGAGGCCAATAGTATCTTCCAAAAGCAGAAAAACACAAGCAGGAAAAATGGCTCTGACAGAAACACCTGTTGGATACGCATATGAAAAAAATGAAATAAATAAATACTGATCCTGGTCTAAACATACAAGTATACACGTCACATTCTAAAAGAGATGTGGACAGACACTTGGAGCAAAACTCTTTTCCATCATCAAGTACAACTCGCCTGATCCTGAGCTGAATGCAAAACACATCAACTGATACACCTCTGTTAAAAATGTTCTTAGCCTTGAAGCAGGACTATTCTTCTCCACCTCTACCTTCCCATCCAAGGGGCAAAACTTATTTATGATAGACCTTTTTCACTTCAACCATGGCATGTAATGTGGCAAGGCCACACAGTGCCATTCTTTTTTCCCCTTTCCATCTCTCTCTCTTTCTACGTGACTGAAAGAGGAACTGCTCAGTAGACGGCTGGTACAGCACAGTAACAGGGAGAGCTGGAGATAAGCTGAAGCACTATCCTAAAGGAACATGGATGGCCGCAGGTAACAGGAATGTCTGCACTGTCCTTGATAAAACATGCTTGGAACTGCAAATCCTAAGTACTGGAGCCCCCCAGAGATTGAGGCAGACTGTACCAAACAGACTCCCCCATCAGAGATAACTCCTTTAACCACAGATCCCACGAATAAGACTTTGCTGACCAAAGCCCTGGCGCACAGACACATATAACCCCCGCACACTATACTTCCCCTGTCTATCCAAGAGAATTCCTGTAAAGCTATTGGATTAAGATTCAAAGATGAAGGCAGCGGGGGCAATGCTTTGATAGTGCCTGGTTGGGCCAACAGAGGAATGTTATGGGCTTTTTCCATAGCTGTTTCTTCTCAACTCTGCTTGCAACAGTGGAATGATGCAATTGCACAAACCAAAGCCCTCAGTTGCTCCAAGCAAGGACAGGTAGACCCCGGAGCAATTATGAAATCACTTGCCATAAATCATGCTGTAAAATAGTTAGCATATGTTCTGTTTTGCTAAATCTAGGCCTGAAGAGAAGTCTAGTGTACCAATGGCCTCTGCAACTGCAAGAGTTAGACTCCTTGGCCATTCCTGCTGCTGCTCTGTCATCCTAACCAGATTTCAAATTCAGGGCTTATCTACACTGCAAGGTTAAGTGGTCATTACTTTAAAATGCTGCTGTGTTGGCAGCATGCATACAAAGAAACATCTCAGAACTATTGGTGACACATTACATACCTGACTGATTTTAATATATATTGTTTTATATGCTGTTTTACTGATGTTGTTTGTTATGTTATTTGTTTTTGTCGTTGGATCTCATTTTGGGAGAAAGGAGGGTTATAAATCCAATAAAAAAATAAATGTTCCTCATCTAGATCCACAGAGAGGCAGGTAAGAAATCATCCTCATTCTCATGACTGCCATGTTGCAAAAAAAAATGTCATTTTGAAAATGGGGGAAGCTATCTGCATAAAACAAAACTGTGTGCAGAATGCAGACTGAAATCTAAAGAATCAGCATTAAGCATACTTCTTATAGACAACACCAGTCTCACTCTTATACCTTCAGTTGCTCTTCTTTCAAATGAAGTTATGCCCCCAGTTTTTTCCCTACTGATTTTGCCCATTCCTCTATGAATGGAGATGCTTGTATCCACGTGGATCTAGTTTCTTAAGCAGTTTCTCATATTGGCTCTGTATTATGAAAATGATAACCATAATTGTGTATCCCTGCCACCATGTAAAAGAAATATTTTAATGAAAATACTGTATGAAAGAATGATTCATAAACAAATTCCACTCATTCAACTTTGTTTTCCCTAGTTTAATTTATGTAGATACTGCACAAATCGTAATCACATGGTTGTAGCGCTCTAGTCTTCTTAGGCCATATTGGTAGCATTCAGACAATCATCTTAACCAGTGGTGAGAATTGTGTGGCTCTCCAGATGTTGTTGAACTGCAGCTCCCAAAATCCATCCTCTTTGGCTATGCTGGTTAGGGGCTGCGAGTCACTGAAGTTCAACATCTGGATGGCTGTACAGTTCTCACCCCACTCCAAAAAATTATGTGGCAGATCACTTGAATACAGCCATTGATAACGGGATTTCTGTTAGTGCTTAGTTCTGCCATAATTTTAGCCAACGGTGAATGCATGTGAGCTGTGAGCCAGAAGCCCCCTGGTTCATACCTCTTCTCAGCCATGAATTCCTTAGTTGCTTAGGCAACTCACTATATCTTAATCTTCAATCTGCAACAGAGTTGTAGAAATAGTGGCCTTCCTTACAGCCTCTATTATAAAGATTGTTGATATAACATACCCAAAGTGCTCTGCATGCTTGAAATGCACTGTATTATTATGAAGCTGAGTATTTGGGACATGTCTTGTAGGAACTTCCCCCACTTTCAGCCTGACCTTGTAACAGCGTACCAAAAATACAAGTTAGGTTGTAAAAACTGAAAAAGGTAAGCACAGCATGATGAATGAGCTCTCTGTGCCAATGGGAAGACATGCTCTTAATCCAATTCAGAGTTCTATAAAATATGCAATGAAGGAAAATGGCACATGCTGGTTTTTGCGTGTCCAGGCAGGATATGTCCCCCTCCCCCTTCCCCAAATAAAGACAGACACAACATTTGTTTGAAAGAGTATATTGTTAACATAGGAATATAGTGGCAATAAAAGGCCACAACTTTTATTGATGACAGCTGCAGTGGTTGGTTCAATCACATGGGTTCGGATCCAGATATCGACCAACCCGCCTGCTGGTCGATGATACCACTGTCGGCCCACTTGCTGACAATCACCAGCCCAGAAGGGGAGGAGTCTCGGCATGTCCCTGAATGCTTGCTGATCCCTCCCCCTCTCACACCAAGGACACCGATGTCACCACACAGGGGGTCTCCATGACCTTGACTTTGAAGGTTGAGACCTTGACCATGAACTTGACAGACACCTCCCATTACCGATGACCTTAGAACAGAACCCATGACAACCACCCCCCAAAAGTTGTGGCAGACAGTAAATGCACTAGCATGCTATAACAACCCATGAACATTGAAAATATAGGCAGGATGGGTGGAAGGATTTCTGAAGAGCCACTGGCTGGTCTGGGACAGCGGTCGGGAATTTATACCCACTGCCAGACCGGAGTGAAAACTGCTGCAAGAGGCAGGAGAGCCCCCGCCTCCCAGCCAATCAGATTAGGAGGCCCAGGAAGGCCTCTGATTGGGTGGGAGCTGGTTCAAACCCAGCAATCAGGGCAATGCAGGCTTGTCCTGATTGATTAACACTGACTCCCTCCCAGCCCGCGAAGCCAGCCAGGAAGGAAACAAAGGAGCATGCCACCTCTTCCCCTCCACATTGTGGGGGGGGATGAAGCAGCACTGGCCCAGGACCCGCAAACCAGCCGCCCGTGGGGTGAATCTGGCAGCTCCCTTGTTTCCATCTACCTCTTGGCATATTCTGCTATGGATGCTCCTGAGAACAAATAATAGGAGCCACTGTAATAAGCAGAAAGAAGTACTGTACATCTTTGGGTTTCCATGCCCATTTGTGAAAAGAGAGGGAAACATTGCAGCTAAGGATGCCATTGTTTTTACTGTGCCTTCAATGGCAGCCTGATACACAAATATTTACCAGGTGAACCTCTGGATGGCATGGAAATAAAGGGACAGGGACAGCTTGGCCTGTTTCATTTCTATAAAAAGCTGCATTAGGACAAGTAACATAAACTGGCAACCCAATTAAAATATGGAATTCATGCAAGAGAATTACTGAAACCTTTACTCAAGTGATGCTTTAGACAATAAAAGCCAGCGTGATGTAGTAGTTTGAGCATGGGATGAGGACTCTGGAGACCAGGGTTTGAATCCCTGCTCAGCCACTGGGTCACCTTTGCAAGTCACACTCTCTGAGCCTCAAAGGAAAGCAAAGGCAAAAACCTGAACAAATCTTGCCGAGAAAACCCAGTGATAGATTCACCTTAGGGTCTCTATAAGTTGGAAATGACTTGAAGGCACACAACAACAACAGTTCTTCACCCAGTGTTTCAAGTGGATAAAACTTAATTATAGTAGATTGGAGAGAACAGGAGTACATAGTTCTAGCTAGTAAATGGAAAATGGCATTAGATGTTGAGGTTCTTCTTAACCAGAAATTGACAGCTCACAAATTTGCCTTCCAGTACCTAGTACTGTCCTAACAACCATGTAAAGCTGCTCTTATCTTTGAGGAAAGCTGCTGGCCAGCTGCTGCCTTTGATAGGGATGTAGCTTTCAGAAACCCCACTGGATATGACCCATGCTGGTTACACACAGAGAGGAGAGAAATAAAGGTATCAAGAGGATCTGGCAGAAAATGGCCACAGTTTAACAGAGCAGGCTTTAAAGGTTTTTAGTAGTCAAGAGTAAAAGCAGCGGCTCCTGGACCTGGGGTCACAAATTCAATTCTGCAAAACTGTAATTCTGCCTTTGACTATAACAGTCTCTTTTCATGGCATGGAGGAGATGAGATCCTTGGCTTTTGGGCTCCTGGCAGGCATTTCCTTTCCTATTCACCAGCAATGCAGACAGTTTGAGGTTGCTCTGTTGTTTGCCAAGAACTCAAAGGCAGAAAGATTAAGTGCCAGAAAGGCCTTGCTCCCACACACACAAAAGTTCTTTTTGCCAGTTCAGAGGATGATGGGTATTCCATCATGGCATGACATAATGAGGTGCAAGACATGGGCATACCTTATCTTCACATGATGTCACATTACTGTCACTCAAACACCCCTGCTATACCTACACTGGGGAAGGGGGAGGGGGACTGTTACAGTCTAATTAACAATGTCTGGAGTGCAAAAGCCAGAGTTTTCCTGCAGGGAACTCAAAACATTTATTCTGGATGACTCTAGAGGCTGGCGGTTAAAGGCAATAAATACAGATTGGATTTCATCGTGTGTAGAGTGAAATTCTAATTTTTAATAATATCACTGCTTGTGATCTGACATTACTAAAAGAGATGTTGCAATACAATATCTGAGTAATGGAGGGATAACAGTATTTTCTTCATCCCTGGCTGGAGGAGAGCTGGATGCATTAATCAGTCTTGGGGATAAAAGAAACAAACGGACGAGATGGTTTCCTAAAGACAGTGCAAGAGGCTCATGCAGAATGACCCAGAAGCTCCTGCAAAAGAAGGATTATTCACCATGAAAGAAATAGGTGATCAGTTGCACCTTAGCAACATGCATGAATTCCATATAGCTTTCAAACAGAGCAGTGGCCATGCTGGTTGGGGATTCTGGGTGTTATAGTTTAAATAAGGAACTTGTCCAAGTTCTGCTTTCAAAGACAGAAATCATATAAACCTGTCTTCCTTATCAGTCCTCTACTGCATCACACACACAGAGATGCAAACAAGGAAGAAAGTCCTGGAGAAAAATTATGATGAACATGTTAAGGATGAAATGCTGAAAGATATGGGTGAGTAAAAGGTAGCTTATGTCCAGGTCTAGCCTAATTACTGGGGAGAATTAGGTAACTGGCTAGGCAACAGAGTTTAGGTGTCATGAAAGGGCAACAAATGCTGATTATTTAATTTCTTGTACTTTTTTTTTACCTAAGGTACCTAAGAGGTACCTTAGAGATTTGGGTTTTTTTCTTAGCCTTTAGAGCTAAGGGGCAGAGTGAACCCACAAGAGGTTTGGAAGGCAAGGATGAGAGGCTGCACTGTAAACTTAAAACAACTATGTCTAGTATGAAAGGAGTGCACATTGACTTTGAAAGTGTGTAGGGGGGATCATTTACTGCTCTGCATCAGCCAGTAAAATGTCTTGGATTAAACCTGTCTTTCAACAATTTTGTAGAACATGCAATGGTGTGGGTATGGCCCCAAAGCCTGCTGCTTCCTACAGTTAGTTGGTATCATTTGCATAAGCTGCAACTCTTATTTGTATCAGCTCAGTTAGGATGCATATACTGTAAAAAAAAAAAGAATAAAACAAATGAGAGACAATTAAATAAAACACTGATGGAAACACACTACTCTCATACTAGACACAGTTGTTTTATGTGTTTTAAGTGCAGCTTTTCATCCTTATCTTCAAAACCTCCTGTGGGATCTCCCTGACCCTTATCTCATATGCATGTGCATGTACCTTCAAGTCACCTGTCAATTTATGGCAACCCCATGAATCTCACAGGGTTTTCTTAGAAGTTGTCTAGATGGTGAAAATGCTTTTCATAGAATTCGAGGAGAGTACCTTTTGTCCCAATGGGATCCTGCAGTTTGACATATTCAGAAGGAGGGGGATAAAAAAAAACAAAAAACAAATCCTCAATGGGGAAAGTCTAAAGGAAATGCACATTCCTACGATTTGTTGCACAATCTTAGAAGATGGAACTGAACATCTCATTGGTCGGATGTACACAGGGGCAGGCTTGCCGTCAAGCGTTCAGAAGCTTAGTGATTGTGTTTTTTTAAAAAACTTTTTTAAACTGTCAATTTGGCAAAGAAGGGAACCTGGCAGCGCTCAGAGACGACAAGGAGGGTGGCCACTACAAGGAAGAAGAGGAGAGAGCCTCCCACCCTTCACCCATCCTGGTGGCGGCGGCATCCAATTCCAGCTACAATTAAATGGACAGGAGGAGCCCTTGGCCAGCTGCTGGTTGCGGAGAAGGATGGCAGAAGGGTGAGCAGCTTGGTCTCTCCTCCTCTTCCTCGCAATGGCCGCTCTTCCTCTCATCTCCGGGCACTTCCAGGTTCTCAACTTCCTGCAAGTGTCTCCCCCAATCACCCGCCACCACGCAAAAAATAAAAAATAAAAAATTACACAGCCGCCATCTTGATTCCTAGCAATGTGAACATCGGATTGGAGAGCTTGGCAGCCTACCGTTTTTGAAGAAAACACTGTGGGAACAAAACGATGCTGCTGCAAATTGCTATAATGCACAGGTATAAAAGCATTATGTCTTCTCGTTTAGACAAGCCCTTAGGCAAGGAATACTCAGAAGTGATTTTACCATCTTACTGCTCTTTTATTTCTACATGTCTCTGCCAATGACCTTTATCTGGATACCTCTGTCACCCTTAGGAGTCTGAATGTCTTCTCCCTTGCTGCTGCCTTTACTGCCTCCCAGAATGCCTCAATAAAGTCATCTTCATTTTCAAAAGCCCTTCCCAAACTCACCATTTTCCAGGAAACAACCCCTCTATTCCCAGTGCCTACTGCAACCTAGCTGATGAATGTGAGACAAAATTGCTTATTCTTCCCTGTTCACCCTGGCTCCATCTTCCTCCTCTTCCTCTGTTGTGTCTAATTTTAAACAAACACCTTGGGTTAAAGGTTTATCAAATCTATTATTTGCAAAGTATCATGCACATAGACAAATGGTATATAGATAGTAAACAACAACAACACAGATGTGCCCTTAGTCATTAATATCAACTGCAAATGATTAGTATTGGTCTGTCGTATCATTTACACTAGTATATCTTTTACTTTTACATACATCCTTTCTGAGAGGGCAGTTGTCTCCCAACTCCAGGCAGTCTTGGATGATATAAGTTATCTAGATCCATTTCAAACTGGCTTCAGAGCAGGATACAGAGCTGAGACTGCTATGGTCACCTTCATGGATGATTTTCGCCTGAGCATTGACAAGGGGAGTGTATCCCTGCTGGTGCTCTCAGAGTTCTCAGTGGCATTTAATACCATCACCATAACATTTTTCAAGAATGTCTGAGAGATTTGGGAATTGGAGGCTCTGTGCTTCAGTGGTTTCAGTCCTATCTCTCGAGCAGGTTCCAGATGGTGATGCTTGGGGATAGCTGCTCCTCAAAAAAGGAGCTGTTATATGGCATACCACAAGGTGCCATTCTATCCCCAAGGCTGTTCATCATCTACATGAAACCACTGGGAGAGATCATCTGAAGGCACAGGGTGAGGTGCTATCAGTATGCTGATGACACCCAAATGTATTTTTCCATGCCTTCAAAAGGAGCCTCAGCTAAGGATAGTGTGTCTCCTCTGAATGAAAGCCTGGAGGAGGTAATGGGTTGGATGAGGAAAAACAAACTGAAGCTGAATCCAGACAAGACGGAGGTGCTTACTGTCAAGGGTCCTAACCTGGGTTTGTATGTGAATCAACCAGTCCTGGATGGGATTGCACTCCCCCTGAAAGCCTGTGTTCACAGCTTGGGGGTGCTTCTGGATCTGTCACTCCAAATGACACCTCAGATAGATGTGACTGCCAGAAGTTCCTATTACCAGCTTCTGCTGATACACCAGCTGCACTCGTCCCTAGCATTAGAGGACCTAAAGATGGTAGTGCATGCACTGGTAACCTCAAGGCTGGACTTCTGCAATGTGCTGTACATTGGCCTACCTCTGTATCAAGTTCGGAAACTTCAATTAGTTCTAAACATAGCAGCCTGATTGGTTACTGGTACACTTAGGAGTGATCACATTACACCAGTGGTTCTTAACTTTTTCTTTACCAGGGACCCCCTTTAAATATTTTTTGTTGCTGTGGACCCCCAAGACTTATAAGATGTAAAACCCTAAGAACAACAACAACAACACAATTACACCATCCATTAACCCTTCCCTCAGAGGCAGGGGGAGGGAGGGAAAACCTTTCTCCTGCTTCTTCCTGCAAATTTGTGGCTGGAATGGATTGAACAGCAATGTGCAGGTCAAGCCAGCCAACCTTTGCCTTGGCTCCTGTCACTGGGGCTGAGCAGCCTTCAAGCCTTCACAGACTCCCTGTGAGGATGTTGCAGCCTCCTGAGGGTCCATGGACCACAGGTTAAGAACCACTGCATTACACCAATATTAAAATCACTCCACTGGCTGCCAATCAGTTTCCGGGCAAGTTACAAAGCATTGGTTATCACCTTTAAAGCTCTACATGGTTTGGGTTCAGGTTACCCATGGGATCACCTTCTCCCATATAAACTGCTCTGTATTCTCAGGTCCTCTGAGGAACATTTACTCCAGTCAGCCAGGACTAGACTGTTAACCGTCACCCAGAGGACTTTTTCTTCAGCTGCCCCCAGACTCTAGAATGGCCTGCAAGAAGAGATTCAACAGTTGACTACACGGTCGAATACATTATGTGTTTTAATGGGTTTATGTATTTTTAACTGATATGTATTTTAATTGATAAGGGTTGTTTTGTATAAATCTGTTGTTCCCCACCTGGAAACTGTTTACCATTACCACTCTGGAAACTGACAGTAAAGTTGATGTTATCACAAAAAGTCTGGAAAAGTTAAAACAGAATAAAGTTGGGGGGGGGAGAAAATGAACCAATGGAAACAGTACACAATATGGGAGTGACTAAGATGTTTGTCCCAAATTAACACAGAAAGTAAACTCAATGGCACAATATGGACATGTGTCTGAGATGATGTGTGTTAACTTCAACATCTGAAACAAAAAATTACATCTGAATTAATGCTGGAGCCGTGCATTAAGTGCAATTATTTTTAACACCAAATAGGGGAAAAAAACCATTAAAAAAACCCACTGTTCTAGAATTAAATGAAATATTCTTCATGAGTTCAATATGGGCTGGAGGGATCACTATTCTTATGGCCCTTGTCTACAGTGGTTTGATTTGCAGGGATTAATGTTAACACAAAATGTCACCTCTTGTTTGTGTTTGTTTGTTTTTTAACAGCACAGCCATGTTTATCCCATTTGTGATTTGCTAAGGTCAACCAGTGAAAAGACCAAGCCAACTGTTTCCAGTTTTGAACTGAGCTTTTTTTTTTTTTCTTTGACAACACCTATGATGAAAAGGGGTAGGAGGAAAGAAGCAGGAATCACATTCATGGAATCCTTGGCTAGTGTGGGTTCCTCCATTTGTCTGCATGTTGTGGGTAGAAACAAAGGCTGGGACAGTGCCAAGGAATGATCTATCTTATTATCTGTAATTTATCTAGCAGAAGCAGTTCAGCTTGTGCTGTGCTCAGGGCAGCTAGACTCTGCCACACAAACATTACAGTGAAATATTTGGGGTAAAGAACCAACTCTGCTGGCAGCAGCAGATGTTTTATTTCATTTCCTCTCTGCCTCAAACCTCTTCTCCGTAAAGGATCAACACTCCATTTCCCCTCCACCAGTGATGAAAAAGCTCATAGGGTTGTAATGACATCGCCTAGGCAGGGCTTACAATTAACAGGTTACAGACCATTCTATAAAACACTGCGATGCACAAGCAGAAAGATTTGCTTGGATTTTCAGGGAGTGCTTTTGTGCCAACTTCCTCCAACATGTTTTACAACTGACCTGCAAAGAATGTGTGTCACTGAATAGAATATAAAGCCCTGGAGAGCATAAAATACAGCTGCATTGTTTAATAATCTCTCATCAGTGAGATTGGCGAGACAAGGGAAAGGTGATCTAAGTGAGATAACTCCATCTAGTGTGTTAGAAGGAACAGTTTTGCTACTTTCACCAGTGGAAGATTCTTATAAATTCACTCGGCCTGTCAGAACAGCACATAGAAGGGGTCATTCAATGTACTGACAACAGTCCTGCGCAAATACTTCAGCCTTTGGCCACACGCTAAGCAAACACTCTGGATAGCTTCACAGTCAGATTAAAATGCCAGAGCATCCAGTGGTGGTGCATTTGAAATGTGCTCACTAATTTATTAAGTTTATTCTTAGCAAGCATGGAGATATCAGAAAGCTGAATTTCTCAATGACAAACTGGTAAGAAGAATGGGCTGTACAAAATTTCAAACCAGGTTAAGCCCTTGAAGACAACCATTACTGAGAAGTACAAAAACTGCTGGATCAAACATAGAAGGGTAAGGAAACCCTATTTTAAAAGGCTTTCTGGACTTATTTGACAATGGATCTAGTGGCAGAACAGCATATCTCCAGTCTGGAGTTCCTTACACAATTGTGTTTTGCACAATTCATCTCTTTCCTGATTTATAAACATGTACTCTGGATTTAGTTACAGAATGTCATACAAAGAATTATACAACTATGCAGCTGGGAAGGATCTTCCAAGCCAAGTACTCCTTATAGATCAATCCACTTAATCTATACTGTTTTAAATTATATGGTGGTGAAAGCCTCTGTGTGTCCATCTGCAATACAGCATCTACAGCAATGGGTAGGGTGTTTTAATGGCATGGGATGCTCATTAATATGATTCTAGTTGCTGAAAAGAACTCCTTGCTATAGAATGCTGCCAAACAGTCTAGTTTCAATCCAAAGGTACTGTATCAAATTGCCCTCTGGTCCACCTATTGCAGTAGCAATTGCAGACTTCGAAGAAGAGAAAGCAGATAATCCACTTGAGAATCATACCATGAAAGAAACTGTGCAAGGAGCAAGGACCTTTGGCCCTCACATCCCTTTGGTGAGTTACACAGTGTGTCTCTGATTAGCAATGCTGTCCACTTTTGGTTTAATTTTCAGCCAAAACCTGGTCATTTTTCCTTGAGGAATAATTTTTGGAAGTTTCTGGAGGTTAGGGGACAAAAACAACACAAACTTGCGGGGGGGGGGGTTGTGTTACAGCCATGTTGTGGCAGCTTACTTTATATTTGAGTGATCTTTTTCTGGAATTTTTAAAACTGAAGTGGGCTCTAGGCATCTCCTGAGACACAAGGACACAAAAGGAGCCGTGGTGGTGCAGTGGTTAAATGCCAGTACTGCAAGCCACCACGTTGCAAGTTTGATTCCAGCGGGCTCCAAGGTTCACTCAGCCTTCCATCCTTTTGTAGGTCGCTAAATTGAGTACCCAGCTTGTGGGGGCAATTAGCTAACACACATTGGAAACTGTTTAATGCAGTGTAGATGTGTAAATAGCTATTGCTTAAAACAATTTGTAAGCCGCTCTGATAGCCTTGTGGCTGAAGAGCGGGGTATAAATAACTAAATAAATAAAAATAAATTTTAAAAAAGAGTTGGACCATATGTGTCCTATGGTCTGGATTTTTCACATCCCTACATGAGAGCTTAATGTTGGGATAGACAAATCTGTCAATTTCAGTTTTTCTTCATTTTTCATTTCTCTCATCTTAAGAATATTTCCTCCTGTTTCCATATTAGTTTCCATATTTTAAAAAAGGTCTACATGAAATATTCATATGCATTTTCATGTGCCTTTCTCCTAATATATAGCACCTGTAAGTTATTTCCATGAAAAAAATGCCTTTTTGTGCACATTTCCCCCCAATTCATATATTTTTGTAAGTATTTTTAAAAATTAAGAATGGCTTTACAAAATTCTGAAAAGTGCCAATACCAAAGGATAATTGTCTTTCAATTTGAGTACAGTGGGCCCTTGGTATCCACTGTGATTTGGTTCCAGAAGCCCTTGTGGATAACAAAATCCATGGATGCTCAAGTCCCATTATATACAAAGGCATAGTAAAATGGTGTCCCTTATCTAAAATGGCAAAATCAAGGTTTGCTTCTTGGGGAGAAAAATTTGTGGGGAGGAATATTTTCAAGCTGTGGATGGTAGAATCTGTGGATGGCAAATCTGTGGAAACAGAGGGCCGACTGTACTGCTTCAGGAAATGTAAATTAGGTAGGTCTGGATTTAAAAACAAACAAAATGAATTTCTCACCATGCCCTAACTTAATGCAAAGTCATTATTCATTTTACTATTCAGACAGATGTAGTTCTGCAGAGAAAGTTTATTGTTTTGTCTTTTTGTTAACTTAAAATGATACATTACTTTATCCTATCTTTTGACCCACCAGAGCCTAGAAGGGATCTTTTAAAAAATAACATTTAAAAGTACCATTAAAACAGAAATGTCTATAAAATAGAAATATATACAGCAGCAACAAACATAAACACCAACAACTGGCATAAAAATCGGGGAATACAACAGCCAATACTCTATAAAATTGAGTTTTACCAAAGCCCTCTGAAACAAAACTTTTTTCACTCACTGGGTAAACACTAGTAGGATCCTGGTATGGCAAGCCTCTCTAGAGAGGCCTCTTGCTGTCCTATAAAATGTAACAGCCACATATCTGACTACGATGAAAAATATGTAGCAATACATCAACAAACACTACTGACGTGAAGTTCTGAATCCAAATAACCCCACAAGGTAAAGAATGACTGACATCTGCCTTCTGCTAATGTTTCCTAATTTTATCACAGCAAACTCCATTAACAATTTGGGAAGGGGTTTCCTTCCTTGTTCATCCTTTATCTCACTAAGGCCTGAGATCTTTGTAAACAGCATGTCCTGAAGTCTTTCTGTCCACAGATGGATCTCACTGAAAGCTGCTCTTTCCATCTCATTCAGCCTATGGGACAAAGAATCATCACCCACTATAGACAGTGGATCACTGAACCCTCTGTCAGTAGAGCAAACTGTGAGGTTAATCGCTAGCAGGAAACAGGAAAATTTGCTGCCCAAGATAAGTCTGTATATAGAAAGCTTTAAAATAAGACAGCAACAAGCATTGTATATTTTTGTCCTAGCTTGCCACATAAATCAACAAGAGGTACACCATGGACAGGCCCTTACCAGACATAGGGAAGTTCAGTAAGCCCTGTGTGAGCTGATGCAATAGGAGCTGCTGGCCCTGAGCATTCAAAAACTGTGTGCTTGGTCCACAGCTACTTATTTAACTAATCTATCAGCAGAGCCTGGACACTGTTGGCTACCTCTTGAGGTCCATACCCAAGTACAAGACCTACTGACAGTCCTCAGAGCCCTCTGGCCCTTCTCCTCCCGCTCTTCCTCCCTGCTCAGAGCCTCTTCACTGTTCTTTGTGAACTCTCCAACTTGTCCTCTCTGTTGGAGGACAGCACTAGCTTTGCCACACAACCTGTTCTGGCCACCCAAACTAGCCTGCTGCCTTAGGTGTGGTGGAAGATGCCAGCTCCCACCATTACCAGTACTGAAGTAAGTGCCAACTGCCAGAACAGTCATCTTCCATAGACAAACTGGGTGGGGAATGGCATTGTGTTCTTCATCTCAGGAAGTAAAAAGTGAAGTCTTCATCCAGTCCTGAACAACCTTGACTCTCCTGACCCTCTCTTTCTTCAGGGCAGTGACTGGGCTTAGAGCGAGAGAGCAAGCAAACAGGCAGCAGTAGCAGTGGCAAGGAGGGAGTAGAATCATAGAATCATAGAATTGCAGAGTTGGAAGAGACCACGAGGACCATCCAGTCCAACCCCCTGCCATGCAGGAAATCACGATCAAAGCATCCCCGACAGATGGCCATCCAGCCTCTGTTTAAAGACCTCCAAGGAAGGAGACCCCACCATGCTCTGAGGGAGTGTGTTCCACTGCCAAACAGCTCTTACTGTCAAAAAGTTCCTCCTAATGTTGAGATGGAATCTCTGTTCCTGGAGCTTGCACCCATTGCTCCGTGTTCCAGTCTCTGGAGCAGCAGAAAACAAGCCTACTCCATCCTCAGCGTGACATCTCTTCGAATACTTAAACAGGGCTATCATATCACCTCTTAACCATCTTTTTTCCAGGCTAAACATACCCAGCTCCCTAAGTCTCTCCTCATAAGGCATCGTTTCCAGACCTTTCACCATTTTAGTTGCCCTTCTCTGGACACGCTCCAATTTGTCAATATCCTTTTTTAATTGTGGTGCCCAGAACTGGACACAGTATTCTAAGTGAGGTCTGACCAAGGCAGAATAGAGTGGCACTATTTCTTCCCTTGATCTAGACACTATACTTCTATTGATACAGCCCAAAATCGCATTGGCCTTTTTAGCTGCTGCATCGCACTGTTGGCTCATGTTCAACCTGTGGTCTACTAGGACTCCTAGATCCCTTTCGCACATGGTCTCATTCAGTAGAACCAATGGAAGTCCAATAATAGCAAGTTGCCCTAATTCCCCCCACCCAAAACCAAAAAACTGAACCTGTCAGACACTGCCTAAAAGCCATTAAGCTTTCCTTTAAAAGTAACAGATAACTCCTGATAAGCTTAAGGAGGTTCTGATCTGTCTCAGGGATCCATGGTCTAAGGGTTCATGATCCTATGCTAGCATCCTAAATAATAACTCCTGATGAAATGCATATCTTTGTCAAAAACTTATCGTGCTACAAATTCCACTTTCCTTAGAAAACCTAGTCTACTGTACAAGTCTTTCACAGTGTTGACACAATGAAAATTTGTGACTATTCTTCCTTTGCAGCAGAAGAAAACAAGAGATCCTATTCCTTGTTAGATTAAGCTGTACTTGCATCCCCCTCTCATGGGAGACAGTAATTCTAGAGAATAAACATGCTCACACAATGCTTCCAGTAGCAACTTTACATGTGTACATTCTTCCTCCAGTTACTCCTTCTCTTTCATCCCATGGAGCAAGGGAAGAAGAGAGTTCTGATAAAACACTGGAGAGCTGCTATTGCTCAAAATAGCCAGCAGTAAGGGAGAAAGGGCCATGAGTCAATTGTTAAGCAAGCAGATAATTTCCATGCACCTGGTTCAAGATTCTGTCCCTAGCATCTCCAATGCAAGAACCTAGGTAGCAGGGGTAGGAAATACTGCAGCCCAATACCCTAAAGGGCAACCACCATCTGGAACACAGCAGTTATACCTTGCTCTGATTCGTTGCCACAAACAGGATGATTGACGGTAATTTGTGTCAGCCCCATATCCCGGCCTTAAATTATTAATCTAGACAACAAGATTCCATTCTATGGGGAAAAAATTCACTGGCTTTCCTGTTCTTCAATTACTGCTTGTTATTTTTAAAAAGCTAATTCAAGGCTGCCCTTTGATTTGATATTTATGTTGGAATGTCTGCATACAGCTGAGGTGGGGTTGGCGAGAGATAACTTGGTCAAAGCAGAGAAACTTGGGAAAGGAACAATGTGACCCTTAACCATTCATTTCCTGCCTTTTTAGACAGAGCTGCCAATTCAGATGGATTGGTGGAAGGAGGAATGGGAAAGATTCTTTTCTCTACTACTACTGCAGAAGATCTAGCAAAGGTATAACGACTGCAAAGGTAGGAAAGGCTGATCATGTCCAAGCTGCCTTGGCTATTATGTGCACAATTCTATTTTTTTAAAAAAATATTATTTTCTGGTTAAAAATGCAGACAACTTTGAGAAACTTCCATTCCAACACTTCTTATTTAACACTGGTGTTGTTTTTAAAGTAACAGAGGAAGGAGTAGCACCCAAATTCCTGCTATCTGTAGAAATGTCAGATGGCACATATGGCTGCATCTGCATATCCCATGCAGAAGGAAGTGAGAGAAGACAGTGCAAGATAATTACCATCTTATTGGAGATGTGGGGGGAACAATGCTGTCACAAGGAAATACCATGAACTAGAGAGCAGGCTGGCCTTTGCATTGTCTTCTTGACTTATTTACTAATGTAGATGGAAAAACTACATTGGCCAAATTGCTCATTTGCGTTACAAATACTTTGCTTCAGGACTGGCCTTATCATTAGTCAGAATGAGGCAACTGCCTCAGGTAGATGATCCTAGGGGCAGGAAGGTGTTAGAGAACAGATGTATGTATAACACACAGCATCCTTGCTATCCCCATGTGGGGTAGTGATAGCTGTCAATAAGATTTAACTGCAGGTCTGATCAGTTTCTTGCATGTGATGGGTGGAGAAATCTTGCGTTTTGTGTCAGGTATCAAAACAATGTCCCTTTCTCTGTAACAACTAACAAGTTACAAAGATGCATTCAAAGTTAATTTTACAATGCATTCTTATACTGTACATTAATTCACCAGCACTTACTCCCTGATATATGTTGTACAGGACTGTAGCCTAAATTTGACAATGAAGTTGCTTTAACTGTTGCTATGAAGCAAATAAGCAAAAGTGATTACTGAAACCACACTGAGAAAGAGACAGGGGGCACACTAGCAGAGCCGTGTTTACAAGACAACACCCACTGCTACATTTTCTATCAAAGTTATGTTTATATGGGAGATTCCTACATATTCTGTTCAGTGTTCATTACATGAATCTGTAATACCTGAACTTGATTAAAGCAGTTTGGAGTCTTACTCTTAAAATGTGACTAAAAGTAACTTGCTGCAAAGTAAAAGTAACTTTAAAGTAGTCAATTACAGTTAATGATACAGTGCTGTTTTTACACTGCTTGTTATCTTTCACAGAATCATAGAATTGTAGAGTTGGAAGAGACCACGAGGGCCATCCATTTGTGTTACTCTTTTTAATTAGGATTGACATTGTAGACAAAATCACTTGGAGCCATACTGACATGGGTGCAATAATTGATACAGATATTGACTTGGCTCCTGCGTGCCATTTATTATTGGATGCATTTCCATTTGTGCAACCTAAAGATGTTGACAGGATCCTTGGAGGGGTGAGAGCAAACACATGGGTACTGAACCTTTGCCCTCACTGGCTCTTAAAAGTAGCCAGTGGAGGACTGGTTGAATGCATAAGGGGAGTAGTGAATACTTCACTGTGGCAAGGCAAAGTTCCATCCTGCCTAAAACTGGCTGTAGTGAGGCCATTACTGAAAAAGCCCTCCCTGAAACCCACCATACTAGAAAATTACAGGCCAGTCTCCAATATTTCTTTCTTGGGCAAGGTTAAAGAGCTTGTGGTTGTATCTCTGTTAGTTCTAATGGACTTCACAGGGGGTTTCAATACCATCAGCTATGGCATCCTTCTGACCCATCTCTCTGGAAAGAGGAGTTGAGGTAGCTGTTTTACAGTGGTTCCAGTCCTTCTTGAAGGAGTGAACTGAGAAGATGGTGCAGGGGTTTTCTTGTTTGTTATCATGGACAGTAGTCCCTCAGGATTCGGTTCTGTCCACCATGCTGTTCTGTTCCACATATACATGAAACCACTGGGAGAGATTATGCAGAGTTTGGGGGGGGGTCTGATGTCACCATTTCTATCTCACCTTCCATCTAATTCCAGGCTTACAGCTTGAGTATACTCCTGAGCCTTCATTTCCAGGTTTCAGGAGCAGCCAGCAGTGCATTTACACTGTTACAACTAGTGCACCAGCTGCACCCACTCCCAGAGATGGCAGATTTGGCTACAGTGACAAATTATTATTGTTGTTTATTAATATGATTATTATTTTATTTCTTACCCGCCTCTCCCCAAGGCTCGAGGTGGGACACAGCATGAATTATATATATGATATATATCTCGGTATGTTCAATATATATAATTTTCTTGGGTATGTTGCCTTTCCCAGTGTGCTAATTGGCAGCTCGGGAAACACACCCCATTGATCACCATTCACATGCAAATTCCCTCTCCACTTCACAATCCACTCCTGCCACTCAGTCTGTGGCCCAGATGGGGATCCAGACAGTCAACTGGCGGCTCTGATGGGCCACCTGCAATGGGACCAGGTAGTCAACTGGCAGCAGTGGTGGCGGGTCACCTGCGAAGGGACCCAGGCAGTTAACTGGTGGTGGCAGTGGCCACGGCGGTAGCAGGGCAACAGAGTGAGTCATCCTCAGCAATTCCAGGAAAGGTCTGGAATGCTGAGAAGGGGGGGAGGAATTAAAAACCCACCAACCTACCTTACAAGGTTGTCATGAGATCTAGGTGTTTTGGGGGGAATTTAACGGTGTATGTTATGCCAGGTACAGCTAGTGTGTGTGTGTGTGTGTGTGAGAGTGTGTCTAATACCACTAAAACATAAAACCATTTAAACACATAGGTTAAAACACATAGGATTAAAACAACCATTATATTAAAATCATACATAAATTTAAAATACCAATTTAAAATTCATAGTTTAAAATCGACTGGGTAGGCCTGCTGGAAGAGATATATCTTTAATGCTGTTTTAAATTCAGGTCATTCCAGAGTCTAGGGGCAGCCAATGAAAAGGTCCTCTGGGTGACAGTTGCCAGTCTAGTCCTGTCCAGTTGAAGTAAATGTTGCCCAGAGGACCCGAGCATATAGGTCGGATTGCACAGGAGGCAGTGATCCTAGAGGTAGCCTGGATCCAGACCATGTAGGGCTTTAAAGGTAATAACCAACTCTTTGTACTTTTCCCCAAAACTACTTGGCATCCAGCAGAGTGATTTTAATATTGGTGTGATGTGCTCCCTCCTGGATGTACCCCATATTTTAAACTAACTAGAGTTTCCGAACTTGGTACAGAGGTAGCCCAATGTACAGCACATTGCAGAATTCCAACCATGAGGTTACCAGTGCATGCACTACCATCTTTAGGTCTTCTAATTCCAGGAAAGGGCACAGCTGGCATATCAGCCAAACCTGATAATAAGGACTCCTGAATGTCATATCTATCTGAGCTGACATTTGGAGAGACAGATCCAGGACCACTCTCAAGCTGCAAACACAGTCTTTCAGGGGACTGTAACCCCATCCAGAACTGGTTGACACACCTCTAACTCTAAATTATAACCCTTAGTGTTAAACATCTCTGTCTTGCCTTGATTAAATCCCGTTGAGATTATTGTAGCAGATGCTATACGGGACTGCCTTTAGAATCTATTCAAAAATTTCAGCAAAATGTTACAGCCAGAATGCTGACTGGGGCCAGTTATAGGGAACGTATGACACTCTTGTTGAAACTAGAGAAAAGAGATTTGACGATTTAAAAAAAGTTTATAATACTTTTAAGTTGATTTTATTCTTTTAAATATTTTGATATTGTTTTAATAATGTAATTAATTTAATTCTAATTAAAATGTGTTTTTAATGTACGTTAAAAAGTGTTTTAATTGTTTAATTGTTTAAATGTATGTTTTAATTGTGTGTGTTTTTAAAGTGTGAGCCTTGGGGGAAAAGCGGGATGACGATGACGATACAGTTTCACTGGCTACGGGTTCATTTTTGAGCATAATACAAAGTGCTGGCTATGACCTATAAAGCCCTATGTGGCTCCAATCAAGACTATCTTCCAATATGAGCCTCCTGGTCCATCACCACCACCACAGGCCCATCTGGTGAGGATATAGAAGAAAGCCTTCTTGGTGGCTGCTCCTAGGCTGTGGAATTTCCTTCTGCGGGAAGCTAGGCTATCCCCTTTTCTTCACTACTCTCACTGACAGGCAAAGACATTTTTTATTCAAACAGGCATTTAATGATTAATTAACTGCAGGGAGTCATTCTTACAGGGGGGGAGTATGCTGTATTTAACTTTATTGTTGTTTTTAAATGATTTTACACTTTTTAAAATGGCTTTTAAAGGCATTTTCATCTGGTAACTTGTTTATTTGCATTTTAACTTCTTTATTATCAGAGTTTTAGCATTCTCTTCTTATAACGTTTTTGTAAGCTATCTTCAGTCCCATGACAGGAGAAAGTGAGGATATAAATAAATAGATAAAACAATAATATAAAACGAATTCTTGAGTAACACTTGAAAAATTCCACTTAAAATGCCTCTTAAAATACCATACAAAGTAACTTGAAAAAGTAACAAACCCCACAAAGCCTCTCCGTAACTGCTGTTCTCAAACTCTATTACGTTGTTTTTGAAATGTGACTTGCTAACAAAAAAGCAAACAAATTACAAGTAGTTGCATTAACTGCAAAATGTTAGTCCCAAACACTGGATTAAATAATATATGATGGAACTTCCCACGATTATGTGTATTCTGGAGGCAGGTCTGCATGTGACTTAGACTTCAAATAGGAAACTTAAACATGACCAGAACATTATTTTTTCACATGGGGACCAGGTTAGTGCTAGGGAGAAAAACATGATTTGAGAACAAGATTATAAAATTGATCCAGTAATTCAAGAAGAATCAGTTTGTGAAATGTCTGCTTCCCTACTTTTCACAACAATTTAAATGATTCATCAGTATGTTTACTTGGGAATAAGTCCCACTGAGCTCAATAATGCTTTGTTATTGCTGTGCACCTTCAAGTCATTTCCAACTTATGATGACCCTAAGGCGAACCTATTGTGGAGTTTTCTTGGCAAGTCTTGTTCAGAAGGGGTTTGCCCTTGCCTTCCTCTGAGGCTGAGAATATGTGACTTGCCCATGGTCACCCAGTGGGATTCTATGGCTGAGTGGGAATTTGAACCCTGGTCTCCTGGTGTCCTAGTCCAGCACTCAAAACACTACATCATGCTGGCTCATGCTTCAATAATGTTTACTTATGGTTAAACATAACATAGGAGTGCACTGTTGATCTCCGTTTCCCCATACCATCCACAGAAAAGGCATGGAACATCATTTACATGTTGATTAGGTGTTCTTTAAATATGACACTTAAAATTTTTGGCAGGGGACTATTATATATTTCAGTGAGAAAACTATGACCTTCCAGATATTGTTGGACTGCAAATCCCAGCAGCCCTAGGCAAGACAGCCAAAAATGATGAAAGTTCAGAGGTTCAGTGGAACAACATCTGAAGGGTCACACTTTGCCCATCCCTGTACTCACTCACTCTTGCTCTCCCTTGTGCTCTCCTTCTCAATCTCTCTCTCTGTGTCTGTGTATATATATATATATATATATATATATATGAATGAAATCCAAATACAAAAAAAAAAAAATTCCTAGTAATTCAAGCTTAAAAATAGGATTGCATTAAACAGCATTTTGTTTGTATTTTTTAACAAGCCTGCCCTTTCTTCAGGGCAGTGAGGGGGTGTATTTAACATCTCCCAAATAAAATGAGCTGCTGGAGAAGTGATCTAACCCCCAAGTAAAAGCAGGTATTTCTTTCCTTTAGATGTTTTTTATAGTGGCAGCCTTTCTGAATTTTCTAACATTCAAGGAGCACCTCAGAACTGGGCTTTGTATGAAAAACAAAATGACACAACTCCAAGTATCTCCTCTCTTCCCCAATAATTTTGCTTTGCCCCTGGAATACAGTTGATATAAAACAGCCAATGTTGAACAGGCTGAAGAGAGTGAAAAATGGCCCTTTATACATAGCATCTTTATAAATAGGCTTTTACTTAATACAGGGCATGCATCCTCCAGTAACACAACTACAACACCTGAAAAGGACAGGTTGCTTACCTGTAACCATAGATCTTTGAGTGGTCTTCTGTGAATTCACACAGTGGGTTACTCCTGCGCCTGCGCAGAGCGTTCGGAACTATCTAGAATCGCTAGGCAGAACTAACTTTGCAACATTTTGGCGGTAACTCTGCCCACCCTAACAGTCCCTATATAGGTGCTCCCGCCTAAATCCCCTCAGTTCCGTAAAGGACGCCGCAAAGAGCAGCATCAGGATACATTAAGCATATAAGCCATAGCAGGACACAGAGGGGAGGATGGGCGGGTCTGTGTGAATTCACAGAAGACCACTCGAAGATCTATGGTTACAGGTAAGCAACCTGTCCATCTTCTTCGTGGTCTCTGTGAATACACACAGTGGGTAGACTAGCAAGCTTCTCCTACAGGAGGAGGGGTGTCATGCTAAGAGTTTTGATGAGGACCAGCAAAATGATACTAGTCATCAATAACAATGAATGCAATGCATGAACATGAAACCCAAAACATGAAATTTGGTATATTTCAAGGAGTTACCGCAGAACACATGAATAAAGCATTTACACTTGCAGAAGAGAAAATCATAAAGGAATTACACATGCACATGAGAAAGCCATACCATAACAGAAAATAGTCATTGAATTGAAGAGAGGAGCACAGACCTCCCAAAGGCTGCCTCAGCACGGGATCGAGTGTCAAGTCTATAATGTGAAATGAAAGTCATCGGCATGGACCAGGTCGCCGCCCTGCATACATCCTCCAACAGGATCCCGGAAAGGAAGGCGGTTGAGGTGGAGACCGACCTGGTGGAGTGTCCTCGAACTCAAGTAGGGGGAGTCTTCCGAGCGAGTTCATAGCAGAGTGAAATCAGAGAGACAACCCATTTGGATAGTCTCTGTGAAGAGATAGGGGTCCCCAGTCTAGAAGCAGAACAAAAAACGAAAAGCTTAGGAGATTTCCAGCGCTGAGCAGTCCGTTGAACATAAAAGGCCAATGCTCTCCTGGCGTCCAGGGTGTGCAGAGCTCTTTCAAAGTCATCTTTGGGGTCCTGCATCAGGGCAGGAAGCACGATGGATTGGTTCAAGTGAAAGCTAGAACAACTTTGGGGAGGAAAGAGAGGTCGGGCTTAAGCACTACTTTGTGCTTATGGAACACCAGAAAAGGAGCGTCGGATCAGAGGACACAGATCTCTCCAGCTCAACGCGCTGACGTGGTCGCCACTAGAAACGCTGTCTTCCAAGACACAAGCCTGAGGTCGGCGGTGGCCATAGGTTCGAAGGGTTTCTTTGTGAGTTGCAACAACACCAGTTCGAGGCTCCACACAGGGGTAGGTTCTACTACCGGGGGGTGTAAGTTAATGTACCCCCAAAGGAACTTCTTCACTGTTGGATCTCTGAAGGGTGAAGGTTTGCCCCTTGCCTGAAGTTCCACGGATATTGCTGCCAGGTAGGTACGAATGGAGGATGCTGAGAGACCGGAGTTAGAGAGGTGTAGGAGAAAACGGAAAATTACCGGTATCGAGACAGAACTCATTGAAACATTAACTTTAGCAAGGTAGGATTCAAAGCGTTTCCACTTATAGGAATAGGATCGTCGCATTGACGGTCAAAGCGCAGCATCCACTACAGCCTGAACGCTTGGAGGCAGCGGAGATTTCGGGAGGCCGCCTGGTGCTGGTGCCGTCCCTATGGTAGGATCCTCCACGCCGTCAGTCGGAGTGTGCCCAGGTCTGGGTGCCTGGCCCTCCCTTCCTGCAGAGTCAGGAGGTCCGGGTGGTGTGGAAGATGCAGAAAGCGACGACTGGCCAGGCGCAGAAGGGGAGCAAACCACGCCTGTCGAGGCCACCATGGTGTGATGAGGATTGCGTTTGATCGATCCCTGTGCATCTTGGCTATAACTCGGGTGAGGAGTGGAAACGGTGGAAACAGATACAGGAGGGGCCCGGACCACCGAAACAGGAACGCATCGCCTTTTGAGTCCCTGCTCCGGTCTCAGGAACAGTACATGTGGCATTGCCTGTTGGAAGCTGTGGCAAACAGGTCGATGTCCATCGTTCCCCACTTCCAGAACAAGGTCCGAGAGACGGAGGACTGTAGGCTCCATTCGTGTACGGAGGAAGAGGAACGGCTCAGTTCGTCTGCAAGAGTATTCTCCTCCCCTGGCAGGTGGATGGATTGGAGGAGGATGTTCCTCTCGATGCACCAGTCCCAAATTTCCATGGTTAGAGAGAGAAGAGGCAGAGAATGAGTACCCCCTTGCTTGTTGAGGTAGTACATTGCCGTGATATTGTTGGTTGCGACTAGGACCACCGAACCCGATACCAGGGTCTCGAATGCTCTCAGGGCTTTCTGTACTGCTAGAAGTTCCAACAAGTTGATATGAAGCTGTTTCTCGTCAAGGGACCACGTCCCCTGTACCGAGCAGTCATCGAGATGGGCCCCCCAGCCCATCATCGAAGCATCGGTGGTGAGGGTGACATGAGGTTGAGGGGGCTCGAAGGGCATGCCGGAAAGTACCATCACTGGGTCGAGCCACCAGTCCAGGGAGCGTTGGACAGCCCATGGCATCGTGAGGAGGGTTCCAGGAGGGTCTATAAGGGGATCAAAGACTCCCAGAAACCAAGACTGGAGCGGTCGCATCCTGAGTCGAGCAAACTGGGTAACAGATGTCGTGGCCGACATGTGTCCCAGGAGTGTCTGTACCGCTAACGCTGATACTCTCCGGGATCGATGGCAAAGATGGATGGCAGCACAAAGAGAGGTGAAGCGGTCTGAGGGCAGACGGGCGATTGCCGACTCGGAGTCGAGGCAAGCTCCGATAAACTGTATTGACCGGGTGGGCTGGAGGTGGGACTTCTCCATGTTCACTATGAGTCCAAGTGAGTCTAGCAGTTCCAGGACGAATTCGACATCGAAAATCAGTTGTTGTCGAGTCTGAGCTGTTATCAACCAGACGTCGATGAACGGAAACACAACGATGCCCTGCTGCCGTAGAAAGGCTGCCACCGGTGCCATACACTTGGTAAAGACTCTCAGTGCTGTGGAGAGGCCAAAGGGAAGCACCCTGAACTGGAGGGACTCCGTCCCGATATGGAAGGACAGGAAGCGCCTGTGGTCGGGGTGTATTCCAACATGGAAGTAAGCGTCCTTGAGGTTGACCGAGGCGAACCAGTCACCCTCTTGGAGAAGAGGCAGGATTCTGAACTTCTTTGGAGTTATGAAGAAGTTCACTCCTTGTAGGTCCAAAATCGGCCGCAGTCCGCCCCCTCACTTCTTCACCAGAAAGTATCGGGAAAAGAAGCATAGATGACGTTGGGACGGGGGGACCATCTCGACCGCACCCTTTTGAAGTAGTGTTTGGACCTCCTCAAGGAGAGGAAGGGATGGCGAGGTTATCCGGATGTAGCCTGTCGGTGGGAGTTGGTCAAACTCTATCCGATAACCCTCCTGGACGATGCGTAGCACCCAGCGGTCTGATGTTATTGATAGCCAGTTGGGTAGGAACCGAGACAGGCGACAACCTAAGAGTGGAGTCTAAAAGGAAAGATAGAGAGAGTCATAAGGATCACGGCTCAGAACTTTCTCTTTCCCAAGTCCTTGGACCTCTGCTTTGTGGATGAGCAGAAGCGAGAGGTAGAGGACTGACTCCTCACCAAAGGAGTGGCGGGGGGCTGTTGCTGGTACCGAGGCTGCCTCAAAGCCTGTTGACTATAGTTTCTCCGGGAGGAGGAAGGGTAGTATTGGTGCCAGGAGGGGTGTGCCTTGGATCTGTAAGTGGTGGAGGGCATACCGTACTTCCTGGCTGTCGAGCACATTTTCTGGGTAAACTCGAGCTTCTCATCCGTAGCGGAGTTGAAAAGACCCGAGTGGTCGAAGGCCATATCTTCAATGGTAGAAGCAGCTTGAGGGGCTAAGCCCGAGGAGCGGAGCCATGCGTGTCTGCGGAGTGCCACGGAATCGGCAATTGTTTTCGCAGCGCAATCTGCCGCGTGTCAGGCCGAGTTCATCTGCTGGCCCGCTAAGGCTTGCGCTTCTTGCTGGATGGCCTTGGCCATGCGTCGATGCTCGTCGGGGAGGTCCTGGATCAAGGGTCCCAGCCATTCCCAAAGGACCTGCTGGTAGGCCCCCATGCATGCTGTGTAATTCGCAATGCAAAAGCTCAGTCCTGCTGCAGAATAGAGTATCTTTCCAATGATGTCGATTTTGCGGCCTTCAGAGTCAGCCAGGCTCGCCTGAGGTCGACGCTGGTGACAGTGTTGAGAAGCTTCCACCACTACGGAGTTGGGCTGCGGGTGTTCACGGAGCCATCCAATATCGTCTCCTGATACTCTATAGAGACGGTCTATTCTCTTTGAGGTGGGTGGTATGGAGGACGGATTCTCCCAGCTGCCCTGGGTTAGCTTCAGTAGGGATGGGAGAATCGGCAATTCGGCCATAGGAGGTGTCTTGGACTTGAGCTGGCGTTGAATCAGGTCCAAGGGGTCAGAGTCCCTCTCCGTCAGCTTCAGGTCTAAGGCGTGGGCCATCCGCACCATCTGCTCCGAGAACGCCCATATGTCGTCTGTAGGAGACGAGGAATCTTCGTCAAGCAGTTCCAAACGTGGAGACGGATGTCTCGGGACATAGTGGGAAGAAGAGCTGGACGAGTCAGAAGATGAGTCCACAGATGGGGATGGGCTCCGGCTGGCCGATGACACTGTCCATGGAGGATGGGAGGCTTGTGTCACATCAATAGGGCCTGGTGCAGGAAGTGGGGGTAACGGCCTGTGCTCCTGTCGAAGTGGGGAGACTTGACTCACGGTGTCGACCCTGGTGGAAGCCCGCCATCCAATAGATGGATCCGCTTGGCTGCCCGTATCCACAAGGAGAGGTCTGCGGGGTAGGTTCCAGTCAGCACTGGACCGATCCAGCACATGAAAAGAAAGGCGTGGTGGGGAACGGAAGGAGCTCGTCTGGATGAGGTCTCCGGTACTGGAGGAAGGTCAGCGGTACCCAAGGAGGCCGTGGAGCGGTGTTGGAGGAGGCCGATATTGGGAGCCAAGTGTGGCTCGGGCTGCATTGAAGGCACCATATGCATAGTGAGTGCTGTATTCGTGTTCCACCTCCATCCCATGATGGACTGGAAAAGGCATAGGGATATGGCTTGTTCCCTCTGCCAGCTGGGAGGAGGATTCCACATCGATAACTATCGTGTCCGTACAGAGGAGTTCCTTGCAGGACACAATCAATGCCGGCGAGTCAGCCCTGGCATGAGGTTGGGCTTGATCCTCATCAGAAATGTCTCCTTCCTCCAACTGGACCACCTGGACGGGTGTCAGACCCAAGGGTTGATGTTGTTCAGGGGTCCCGATGGCAAGAGCGAAGCCCTCTGTCGTTTGCGGTGCAGGACGCGGAGAGCGTTTGGGTACCGAGGCTGAAGATGTCGGGTCCAAAGGGCGAGGCAGCTCCGTGGGGACTGATGCGGCGGTAGCCGAGGTGGCAGATTCTGGCCTGGAGGAGGTACGTTTGGTCTTCTTCTTGGGTTTCCCCTTGGAGGAGAGGCCAGAGCGGTCATGTCCCACGGCCAGTACCGAGGGTTGATCCCGACCCGAGCCCGAAGGTCTGTCGGCCTTCTTCGAACTCGATGTCATCGAATGTTTATGGGATTTTCTGACCGCTTCGGGATCAGAAGCCATCGCTTCTCAATACTTAGGGCTAGAGGCCTGGTGATGTTTTTTTGATGGGCCAGCCTCAGGAGATCGGCCCCGTTGTGGACTCGGCCTCTTAGCCAAGGGCCCAGGAGATGATGACCTGGCCCTTCTCGGGGGAGCGGCCGTTGGTGGAAGCGGTGTAGCGGGCAGGCTCAACGTCTTCTCATAGTGGAAAGATTTTAGCCTCGATGACGTTGTTTACGAGCCTGCGGCGTGAAGTTGTGGCAGTGGGAACAAGCGTCAACGTTGTGGGCCTCGCCCAGGCAGATGAGGTACTTAGAGTGGCCATCAGAGGCTGTCAACTTTGCTTGGCAAATGGAGCACCATTTGAAGCCCGCTAATTTAGAAGCCATCGCAATCAGACCTGAGACAGTCGCGAAGTCAAGTGTCAAGCCAAATCGAGGAGCCAAATTGTCGTCAGAAGCCAAGTCGTCATCAGAAAAACCATCCGGTCAAAAGCAGGGATATGTCAAGACAAATCCAAAATCCAAATCCAAGTCTAAAAACAGTCCATGACAAACACAAGTGAGGAAAAAGACTAGCACTAGCGAAGACAGTTCCTTACTAGCTGCTCATGCAGCAGACAAAAGGAACTGAGGGGATTTAGGCGGGAGTGTCTATATAGGGACCGTTAGGGTGGGTGGAGTTACCACCAAAATGTTGCAAAGTTAGTTCTGCCTAGCGATTCTAGATAGTTCCGAACGCTCTGCGCAGGCGCAGGAGTAACCCACTGTGTGTATTCACAAAGACCACAAAGAAGATACAGAAAAGAGACTTGATGTAGTTTGTATGAACCAGAACTGCTGAATCCCAGCTGAACCATGACCTTACTGGATGCCCTAAAGACCAGCCACTATATCTCCACTCAGTCACAGGAGATTATTAGATACAGCAAAAAGTACCTTAGCAGAACACCAGGATGATGTTACTGTCCCGCGAACAGGACCCAGTTTCAGACAACGTCATCCTCATTGCGTTCTGCTCCTGTGTTTCAGGGAGTAACTCCTAACTCTGTAAGGAGTTATTTTTCATTGACTGGGAGCTTTTGTCAATTAAAACCAATGCCTTACTAATGGTTGCAGCACAGAAGCAGAACACAAGGAGCATGTCTGAAACCAGGTCCTGTTTGTGGGACAGAAACGTCATCCTGGCATTCTGCTAAGGTACTTTTTGGATGCGTCTGATAATCTCCATAGACTACATACACAGTTTCCATAATTATTGCTGAGATGATATACACACTAAATACTAAAGTGTTCCACAAATGCTTAGTACTATTATTAAGTGCTGTTCAGAAAGGCAGAGGAATATACTGTGTATCCATGAATACTGAACAACCTGTGGGGATGTGGGTGGAGGGCAACTCAATTGCTTTCAGAAATGAAGCCAGATTTGTACTTCTTCCAAAATGCAGTAGGTTGCAGATTTAATCATGCTATAAATTGAGTATTTCTTATCCAAAATTCCCAAATCTGAAATGCTCCCAAATCCAAAACTGTCCACATGGGTGACTGAGACAGTAACACCTTTGCTTTCTCATTGTTCAATGTACACAAACTTTGTTTCATGCACAAAATTATTTTTTAAATTGCATATAAAATTATCTTCAGACTATGTGCATAATAAGTATATAAAACAGACATTTTGTATTGGAAATAAATTTTGTGTTTAGACTTAGGTCCCATCTCCAAGACACCTAATTATGTACAGTATATGCAAGCATTCCAAAATCCAAAACAATCCGAAATAAGGAATACTCAACCTATATTTCCATTATATTGTATCAAATAGCAAGAGAAAAATAGTCACCTAAAAAACAAAAGAATCAATGCTGGTCAGGAGTATTGAACTATTTTAAAATGGAGAAAATGGTTCCACTCTGTATACCAGATTAGTACTGGCCTTGATCCTATTGCTTGTTGATCATTACCTATTGATGTTCTAGGCCAAAAAAACCCAACAGACTCTGGTAGCATCAGGGCAAAAAAACCAACAGACTCTGGTAGCATTAAGGCAAAAGGAGAGCTATTACAATAAATTGGCTACTGCATCACATTCTGGCAGCAAATATCTAACAATTATTGCATTAGAGATAGACAGAAATGTTCCTGCCACTGGCAGTAGGATAGTCACAGTATTCCAGCTCCATGATATCTACTATATTTGCTAGAGATGACATGTTTCCTGATCCTATTATGCCTAGCAATGCTGCTTGGTTACTCTAGCTCCAGATAGCAAACCAAGAAATAAAACAGGAACACCTTGAAAATATATGGAAACACAAACATGATATAAATAATTTGTCATATTTTTCTATGCAACTGCAAGTGTACAGAAACTGAACTTTCTAAGCAAAAAATGTTATGCTCACAAAGTAGCTCAAAGACCTCTATAGTGCCCCGAGCCTGGGGCCAGCCCAGAATTTTGCAGTGTGTGCAGTATCAAAGGAAAGATTGGACAATTGCTTCAAAGCTCTTTATTCAACAGAACAATGAAAGTCACTTATCACATTATAGCATGGTTATGTTGAGGATGTGGGTCTTGAGAACGTGGACTGAAAGTTCACATGAATTCTAAAACTTCAGAGTTGTGGTACACAGGTCAAAGATCAAAAAGCAGAAATCAATGTCAAATCAGAGGCAAATGTGTGTGGTAAAGGCAGAACCTGAGAGTGAAAGGAAAGAAGAAAAGTCTGTAGGCCAAGATCAGATGTGTGCAGCAGCTAAGTTCTGTCACAACTGTGCTACAAAACTGTTGGTTAGCCAGAGATTCACCTCTGTCAGCTTTAATGTCAGTTCCCTTTCTAATACTGAAAACCAAAATATACTAAACTGTTTGCTGATCTTAATGAACATGTGTTTGTGAAGTACTTTATCTAATGTTTTTGCTAACAGTTTTCGTCATGCCAGCCTGCATTGCTCTTGCATGGGATGAACCATTTTCTCAAGGCCTACAATAATCATTTATGTTTTGACTTCTGAAAATTTCTGATGCAACTATATAGCTCATATACTGAGTGTTTTTTTAAAAAAGACCACTGGGTAGAACCTGAGACAAAGATGGGAGTGTAGTCACTTATACATATAAGAATAAGAAGAGCATGTGAACCAAGGAACCTAGGGGAGAACTAGAAAGAAGATATATGAGAATCATGCTGAAGATTATAGGTGAATTCCTAGATCAGATACATGAAGGCTTGCCCCGATGGAATTTGACATACATGAACTGACCAGCAATATAAATGGTGTATGTGTGTCTTTCTCAGGTTGTCTCTTTCTTTCTGTCTCTCTGAGGCCTAGTGGCAGTAGACAGCCCTGTATGCGATGAGGGAATGCTTTGGCATGTTGCACAGCACAGCCCCAACGTCCAGAACAGTATGTTTTATCCTCATTACATGTTTTCTGAAATGTTGTTGGCGAAAATGTGAAATTATTTGGCTGAGTATTCATAGATCTGGCAAATCAAAAACTTAAAGTTTAGCATCTTCCCGTCAGAAAGGAAAATGAAGTCAGATATTTTTAGCTACTCATTGTTAACTGCAGAACAAAGCCATAACTAAGATATTTAGTCTCTTAGCATTTACATGACAATCTGATCTCTCTCTGATTAAGATATAGTTGTTTGTTAGCCCAGTAAACCCTAAAGGGCAAGAACATTCTCCCCACAGACATCCCACCAACAAGACTAAGCAGTAAATACAAACTGAGTTTCCATATACAGTACCTCTTGAGCCAGGCCAGTAGCTGTACTTGGTTGTTAGCAGACAGCCCACATATAGGCTGGCAAACACTAGCTGTTCTCAATGCCTCTCTAGAATGATGAGGATTTGATCAAACCCTCAGATTAAAAAAAAAAAAATCTGATTCTGAGAGCTGTTCGGCTGTCAGGACTGAAATAATATAAACAGTATCAGCTAACTATGTTGCATGATGAACTGTAACTGCAGGATATCTGAGAAGAAGAAAAAGTGCAATACAGTACTTAGAGCATGTTCTCGTGATCCTTTAATACAGATTCATAGCCCTTAAAATACATTAGCCAACTATTTGTTCACATAACCATAGTGGCTAAAATACTTCAAATTCAAGATCAGCCACTTTTAAGTGGTTTTAACAGGTGATTAATCAACTAAAATTTTAGCTAGTTGATTCTGCATGTGTCGGGGGGAAGTTACATTAAAAGAGATATTTGTTTGTTTTGTGGGGCTGATTAAGTAAGGAGCATTGCTTTATTGTTATTAATGTTTGGTCTGAAGGTCTCCAAAGCAGTTCACAAGCAATTAAAAACAAAGCAGCTCATAAAGTAAAATGTAAAAATCCAAGAACAGCAACTGAAAAACATAATCACACTACAGTGGCCACAATTTTTTTTAAAAAAAGAGTTAGCCATCCAAAAATAAATTCAAGAAGGAGAAAGCAAGCACCAGAAACATCTGTCTAAAGACAGGTGCCATTTACACGATGAAAATGTAGTGAGATGAATTCGTGTTGATCCTTGGTAGTTCACATGTCCTGCGTGACGGTCTCGAGCTTTGCGGAAGGAGGGCCACCTTTTATCCCTCAACCTCCGGGACTTTCTGTCCCACAGTTTGTCCTGTGTTTTTAAAAAAAGTCACGGGAGGATATGGAAAATAGGATATGTGAACAGGCTGGGACAAAATATCTCGGGAGTAGGTGGTGGCCGGAAATTGAGGTGGCTAGGGGCGGGCACATAGTCCTGAGAAGGAGGGGTCAGTCACCCTCCCCATCCCCTGCTTTTTTTTTTTAATGGATTTTCTCACTGGCAATCTCAGCGGGAGGCTTGTGCTTTCTTAAAGGCTTGTGTCCCTGTGCCAGCAATCTCCGTTTAAAAGGACATATTCTCTTTAAATGGATTCTCTTCCCTGCACCAACGAGGCTCGTGTCCCTGTTCTTTTCCCCTCCCCATCTTCCCTCTAGGCTGAAAGCAAAGCATGCGGTGTTTGTGTGCACACACGTGTGCACGCATGCCTGCCTCAGTAGATTGCCAACCACTCACTTCTCAGCTGAAAGCAAAACAGGGGCGTGCATGTGTGTGTGTGTCTTCAAGCTGCCTAGGTGGCTTTGCAAGTTCCTTCCTCTGAAATATAGCCTACAGCTCCTGGTATTCAACAGTGATTCTTATGGGTTCTTTAAGACAAAAGTTTTATTTTGCAGTAACCTCTGTGGATTTACAGCCAAGGCAAGCCCACCAGGGGTTTTTTAAAACAGGAATTGTGCAGAGGGGGTTGCCTTCACCCTCCTTCTCTGACCAATGCAGACGCTTGAGCAAACATATGTGTCAGCCAACAGCATCACTCATAGTGGGAAACTCCACGGGAAATACGCCAGCAAGGTTGTGAAAAAAACAAGCAATCACATCCTTGAACTTTTCCCCATGTAAACAAACAAATCATGGGATACTATGTCTCGGGATCTTGCTTTTGTCACGGAAAAGGTTGTCATGTAAACAGCTATCCCAGGATATTGATCATCCAGGAACAAATCGTTTAAACAACAAGGGATGAACTCAGGATCAGGAAATCCCATTTCTCCCTGTGGTAAAAACTGTCATGTAGCTGGCGCGCACATCTTTAAAAATTATCCAAAGCATCCCAAGGAAGGAAGTTCCAGAACCTAAGCAACACCACTGGAAAGGCCCTGTCCTGCTTACTCACCACCTTAACCTAAGGCTTGTTACAGGACACAGAGTAGTGCTTCTTCCAAAGATCTTAACGGGCAGGCAGTTCCCTAGAGTAAGATGGATTGAAAAATAAACTTTCCTTCTCACAAAAAGTGGTAATCACACACTTCCTTCAGTATCTGGGAAAGTTTTTTGGGGGTTTTTTTGTCAAAGTTTCCATAAAATGCAGACTTATTTAAAGTTAAGCAAGTCATAAAAGCTAACAGCTCTTAGTAATTTCAGAAAGAACATAAATTGTTAGGGCAAATCTACTGCTACAGATTTCAATCAGCTTGAAACCCCTTTGCCACTGCTTTCTTCAAAGAGCTAAGATTACTGTAATATTAGTCAGATGCTACAAGTTCTGTGTTATAGAGATCCTAGTACAATAATAGAATCATAGGACTTTTTCAGATCAACCAAATACAGTGTCATAAGGACGCCTAATGATTGGGAAAGGGCACGCATACCAAACAACGTTGCTCTTTCATGATCATTTAAAGTCCAAATCCCATCCTATTTTATTGACAGCCCAAGCCATCAATTGATCCCCTGTGGCACTTCTGTACTGGCATTGCCAGTGTTTGACTCCACGTGCCATTGTACTCATGTGAATGAAGCATTAATGGCTGATCCAGCCAGAACACCTCTGGGTGAGATCATGACATCCAGGTAGGTGATGCACTTTTTATGATCCTCCTCAGTTTACTTGAGACTTTTATAGTGTTTATGTGCTTTTAAAACTTTTATTTTGTTACTTTAGTTTTCATTTTTTTAATTTCTTGCGCTATGTGTTCTTGTGAGAATCTGCAGGATTTCAGACAGAGCTCCGTTCACTCCTCGTTCACTGCTGAGAAAGCCTTTAGCATGGATAGGAGGTAAGTATGGCATGGGGAGTTATTTTGCCGACATAAAAATGGCAGATGTTATGCAGGCAAAAGACCGGGATTTAGGGGGATGGTCTGATAAAGTCCGTAGAGTTTGGAAGGGACCACAAGGGCCATCTAGTCCAACCCTCTGCCATGCAGGAAACCCGAATCAAAGCACTCCTGACAGACGGCCATCCAGCATCTGTTTAAAAACCTCAAAGAAGGAGACTCTACCATGCTCCCAGGTAGTGTATTCCACTTCCAAACAGCTCTTAGGAGATTTTCACACGGGCTATATATCCCGTGACAGGAACAGAACAGGGTCGGGAAAGGTTTTCCCTTTCAGATGATGTTGATCCCGTTCTGTCCTGCATCCATCCTGCTCCAGTGACTGTTCCAGAACAATGTAATCATGATTTTTCATCGTGAATAGACCTCCCATTCCGTCGCTATCACACAATAACGGGTGTGCGAACAGGAGCCCTGTTCCTGTTCCGAAATGACAGCCGTGGAGGGGAGTCCATTCCAAGCACTTCCTGGTACGATCTGGACGTCCAGGTAAGTGGCACCCTTTATTTTACCCTCCCTGTTTTGATTGTGTGATTTAAAGTGTGTTTTTGTGCTTGGTGAACTGATTTTATGTTTGGGGGAGTTTTATTTTTTAAATTTACTGCCCGGCCGTTATCACGCGATAATGTGATAACGTTTCAGATGGCCGGTTGTAAAAGCAGCCTTACAACGGCTGCATTTATGGCTGGCTAGCAAGGGGATGGGGAGCCCGTTCCTGCCACGGAATTAAGGTAAGTGTGTGAAAGATTTATGTTATTCCGTGGCAGGAATGGGAGAGGAGGTGGCAGGGCAGTAACGGGGCATTTTGGCCCTGTGTGAAAATCTCCTTACTATCAGAAAGATCTTCCTAATGTTTAGGTGGAATCTCTTTTCCAGTAGTTTGAGTCCATTGCTCTGTGTCCTAGTTTCTGGAGCAGCAGAAAACAAGCTTGCTCCATCCTCAGTATGACATCCCTTCAAATATTTAAACATGGCTATCATATTACCTCTTAACCTTCTCTTCCCCAGGCTAAAGATACCGAGCTCCCTATGCTGCTCCTCATACGGCATGGCTTCCAGACCTCCCACCATTTTGGTCACCCTCCTCTGAACATGTTCCAGCTAGTCAATATCCTTCTTGAATTGTGGGGCCCAGAACTGGACACAGTATTCCAGGTGAGGTCCAGAGAATTTTAGAAATAACAGTTCTTCTCCAGAGAAGTTTAGAACTACAGTTTACAAGGTACCCTGGTCAGGTGCTATGACAAGGAGTAAAACTGGTTATATTAGTAGTTTAAGCAGACCTGCAGTTACTGTTAAAACAGTTTGGGTGTAATTAATCCACAGGTAATGTCAAATTGTGGAAGACCATCCATAAATATGTTGAAAATCTAGAAATAATCTCTCTCTTTGATCACTAGTTTCAGAGAAATTCAAGGAGAGTTCAGGGCTATTAAATCATGCTAATGTTGAGAGTAATACAGCCTAAATTCTTTTATGGGGATTCTGGTCTGTAACTGTACTGATGAAAAAACAAATGGAAGATGCTCCCATTCCAGGCTAGTCAATTCAGAGAGAACAATGTATAGTTCCCAAACACCATGAATCTGCAAGTAGTATAGGAGTAGCTATGTGTGAATCATAAAAGTGGGTTGCGAAGTTTATGTAGGATTCTGTTCATACAGATGGCATACAGCTTTCTCACACTGTCTAATGACAGGGCCCACCATAATGCCAAATCAAGAAATGAATGACAACATTTTGCTCTCAGACTCTGAATATGATGAATGAAAAAGCTTGACTCCCTCAACAATACTGATCGTGTACACGTACCATGTCTAGGCATTTTCAGAACAGCCAGTATTAGAGAGAGGAGTTGTTATATTTTACAACTGCTTAAATCACCTGTGTCAAAGCAAGAAACAATGAGGCTGTCCAACAGTTAGGGCTAGTCTTCATCATTAAACACACAAACAAAAACTCACTTTCATATATCTAGTATATATCCATATTGCACTGTTATAGCACTTTGACCCCAATTTAAATGCTATGGCTACATCCTATGGAATTTAGGGATTTGTGGTTTTGTGAGGGATTTAGAATTCTCTGCCAGACAGTTCTAGTACTGTAGTTCAAGAGAGTTTATGTACCCACCAAACTACAACCCTGGCATTCCATTAGATGGAGCCATGGCAGTTAAAGTAGGATCAACTGCTACAGCTATGCAGTGTGGATACCACCTAAAAAACATCATGCCTAGAACTCGCATATGTTTTTATAGGAGGAATTATGAAAATGTCTTTTAGTGGTAAGGAAATATTTCAGATAGTATTCTGTTCCACTTCTTATGGAAAGTGGAGAATTAGTAATATGCAAA
Source organism: Gambelia wislizenii (assembly GCA_030847615.1). NCBI lineage: Eukaryota > Metazoa > Chordata > Lepidosauria > Squamata > Crotaphytidae > Gambelia > Gambelia wislizenii. The sequence continues at coordinate 188,785,208 of JAUMIR010000002.1, read as the reverse complement.
TCATTTGGATGCTATACACAGATGGGGGTCTCACTGCAGTTTTTACACGTATACTTTAATATCAGTTTCACAATCATAAGCATATTCTTTGCCCAACACCATTAAAATATCAGCATACTCAGCATATATATTTGAGTAACTAATGAGCATGCATATACTATGTGTATATGGCTTTAATTCATAAATTATGCAAATCCACATATTTTCCAAATTTGTGTGTGTGTGTGTGTGTTGTCATATAGTTCTGACTGTATACATCCTATATGGTAAACATTTGTGCTCTTTGTGTACTTAGTAAGAATGGGCACATGAGTAGTTTTGTGTGATGACATATATGTACATACCGATGCACACTGTATGTATACATGCACCCAATCTGTTCGCTCACTGTGTAAATATATAATCCATAATCCAGGTATGATAATTTCTGATATAGCTATTGTGTAATTCATATTTGCACAGATAGACCATTCAATACAGATCAGCTGATGAGACTTTTGGGAGGGGGAGAACAAACACCCACTATAAACTTCCAACTCTCATTGATGCAAAACAACCAAAGGATTTAGGCATAATGTGAACCTACAACTACATTACAATGTGAAAGAGAAAACAAGTGGGACAGAAAAACCAAAGTACTAGGAAGCATAAATTACCTGGATAGACTTTCAGCTGAACTATGTGTTTTTGGCAAGTCTCTTGGATCTAAATTCTTGGTTTCTCTGAGGGGTACGCTCACAATTTATTAAATAGTGATACTTGCTTTTAAATGTGAAGCACAGTATGAACTGGTTTAAAACAGAGTGAAAAGACCTGGTGCAGATGGAATTAGACTATCCCTGGAAACTGCTTTTTCACTAACAACTTCTTATAACTCAACTCTGAAGGAAGACAAAAAAAAAAAAAGAATACCATGTCATCCTCATATGCAATCCTCAGTCCTTACCTGTGGCAGGAGGTGGCAGCAAGGTTAGATGAGCTGCTTTTTCCTCCCCTGGCTACGTCACCAGGTGATGGGGAGTGTGTCCAAGCACGTGAACAAGAAAGCCACAGTCTGTTTATTTCACACAGTGAGTACATATGCCACACCCAACAAGGCTGCAGAGTCTGGACTGGTACCACCACCCCACACACTGGGAAAGAAGCTGATCCTAAATTGAAGAGAAAATTAGGGAAGAATTTGCTGCTTTGCTTGTACAGAAAGCCTACAGCTGCTGCACTCGGGGGACAGAACATCAAGCTATAGTTACTCTTGTCTCTGGAAGAGTTAAGTAGAAGAGGAGTGGCCTCCTTTCCTAGGGCTCAGATAACAGCAAAAGCCACAATGTTTTGCTTCAAATGCGCTCCAAGCCGCTCCAGAATATTTTTAACTCTCTCTGTCTGATTCTGGAAGATGAGACCCTCCTTCATGTGGGGGCACTTAAGTGTGGGGGCACTTAAGAGTTTCAGGACTGTCTTGCTAAACCTGCCAGCCTAAGCTCACCTGCTTAGGCATCAGTCCTACTGAATTAAATGGGGGTTGCAGCTGAGTAAATATGCTTTGCACATGTGACTAAAGCAGGTGACTAGGGTAGCATACACATTATAGCTCTCAGGGTTAGCAAACTGCCGGATGAAGCTCAGTGAGACATGGAGAAGAAAAGCAGACAGAGAAGAAAAGTCACACCTGAGGGACAACAGAGCAACTTTGAGGAGCAGATTAATTCTGTTAGGCCAATACAAAACTATGAGACTAGTAAAACATGAGCACAGGAACCGGTAAAGTTACTGATTCCAATGTAGGGACTATTGTGTTTGCATCCCAATATGAAGTTCAATCCTGAGAATGTCTGAACAACTATCAACACAAATTAGATTAATGTCACTGGGAGTACCATGGAATAAACCTTTAGTCTGAAGGCAGTCTAAGTAAGTGGAAAAGCAGCCATTTTCCACAGATGTGTGTACCTCGCCTTATGGTCATGTAGGCAACCCAGCAGCATAGTGGTTGCAGTATTTTTACATCTTCTTGAACAATATGGTTTTCAATTGCATTTGTTTTCACACTAGATCATAACTTAGAATCATAGAGTGGGAAGAGACCTCAATGGCCATCCAGTCCAACCCCCTGCCATGCAAGAATACACAATCAAATCCTTCCCAACAGATGGCCATCCAGCCTCTATTTAAAAACCTCCAAAGAAGGAGACTCCACCACACTCCCAGGCAGTGTATTCCACTTCCAAACAGCTCTTATTCTCAGGAGGTTCTTCCTAATGTTTAGGTGGAATCTCTTTTCCTGTAGTTTGAACCCACTGCTCCGTGTCCTAGTCTCTGGAGCAGCAGAAAACACACTTGCTCCATTTTCAATATGACATCCCTTCAAATATTTAAACTTGGCTATCATGTCACCTCTCCACCTTCTCTTCTCCAGGCTAAACATGCCCAGCTCCCTAAGCTGCTCCTCATAGGGCATGGCTACCAGACCGCCCACCATCCTGGTTGCCCTCGTCTGGACACATTCCAGCTTTTCAATATCCTTCCTGAATTGTGGTGTCCAGAACTGGACACAGTATTCCAGGTGAGGTCTGACCAAAGCAGAATACAGTGGCACTATTACTTTCCTTGATGTAGACACTATACTCCTATTAATGCAGCCTAGAATCGTATTGGCTTTTTTAGCTGCTGCATCACACTGCTGACTCATGTTCAGCTTGTGGTCCACTAAGACTCCTACATCCTTTTTGCATGTACTGCTCTCAAGCCATGTGTCACCCATCCTCTAACTTTGCATTTCATTTTTACTGCCCAAGTGTAAGATCCTACATTTCTCCCTGTTGAAATTCATTTTGTTAGTATTGGCCCAGCTTTCTTATCCGTTCAGGTCATTTTGGATTCTGATTCTGTCCTCTGGGGTATTAGCTACCCCTCCTAATTTGGTGTCATCTGCAAACTTGATATGCGTACCCTCTATTCCCTCATCCAAGTCATTGATAAAGATGTTGAATAGCAGTGGGCCTGGGGCCAAACCCTGTGGCACCCCACTGGTTACTTCTCTCCAGGATGAAGAGGAGCTATTGGTGATTACCCTTTGGGTTCGGTCAGTCAACCAATTACAAATCCACCTGACAGTTGCATTGTCTAGCCCACAGGTTACTAACTTTTTTGCAAGAATGTCATGGGGGATCTTGTCAAAAACCTTACTGAAATCAAGATACACTACATCTACAGCAGTCCCTTCATCTATCACGTTTGTAATTTTATTAAAAAAAAGAGATAAGATTTGTCTGGCATGACTTGTTTTTGAGGAATCCATGTTGACTTTTTGTGGATCACGGCATTCCTTTCTAAGTTGTTACTTAACGATCTGCTCTAGAATCTTTCCAGTATTGATGTCAGGCTGAGTGGGTGGTAATTATTTGGGTCTTCTTTTTTCCCCTTTTAAAAGATGGGGACAATATTTGCCCTCTTCCAGTCTGCTGGGACCTCTCCTGTTCTCCAGGAATTCTCAAAGATTATTGACAGTGGTTCTGAGATTACTTTTGCCAGTTCTTTTAATACCTTTGGATTAAGTTCATCTGGCCCTGGAGACTTGAATTCATTTATACTGGCCAGCTATTCCTGAACTAGCACTTTACCAATTCTGTGCTGTATTTCCCCTTCTGCATCATCTGCTCCATCTTCCCCAGGCTGAGTACTGTTCCCCCTTTGGGAGAAGACTGAAGCAAAGAAGGCGTTAAGTAGTTCTGCATTTTCTCTGTCCCCTGTTAGTCTTTCACCATCGTCTCCACGCAGCAGCCCTACCATTTCCTTGTTCTTCCTTTTGCTATAGACATGACCAAAAAAACCCACCCTTTTTTATTGCTTTTAATCTCTCTAGCAAGCCTAAGCTCCGTCTGAGCTTTGGCTTTTCTGACTTTCCCCCTACATGAGCTGGCTGTTTGTTTGAATTCTTCTTTGGTGATTTCCCCCTTTTTCCATTTCTTGTACATGTCCTTTTTATGTTTTGGCTCAGTTGAGAATTCTTTCAACATCCATCCTGGTTTCTTTAGACACCTCCACTTTTTCCTCCTCATTGGAACTGTTTGAAGTTGAGCCTTCAATATCTCACTTTTAAGAAACTCCCATCCTTCATGAACTCCTTTATCTTTTAGTATTTATGGCCGTGGTATCACCCCCAGTAATTCCCTAAGTTTTCTGAAATCAGCTTTCTTAAAGTCTAGAATGCATGTCTGACTATGTTTGGCTTCCCCTTTCCTCTGTATAAGAAGCTCCAGGAGAACATGATAACTCCCCGCCCGAAGGATCCCCCCACTTCCATACCATTAACCAAGTCATCCCCATTGGTTAGGATCAGATCTAAAATAGCTGATTCCCATGTTGCCTCTTCCACCTTCTGGTCAATGAAACTTTAACCCAGCTTGCCTGTAAATGGTGACCTAATCCATTCAACAGGAGAAAGTAAAGGTAGATCTGGCCAGGCCACATAACTCTGAATTATGAGGCAAAAAAAAAAAAAATTGAAGTGATTTTAATAGCTCCAATATAATGATCTAAAAATACCTTGGGGCCAATGCTGAGTTCCTTTTGCCTATCTAAATACTTCCTTGCTATTTGGGACCAAGGAATGGAATTTGTTCATCTTGTCTTTGAGAAACATCTTTCCAAACAGCAAGGCTCCCAAATAGCTTAAGCCTCAGAGGTAGGCAACCTGCTCCCACTTCTCTGCTTCTCCAGCCAGCAGCCTTGATTACATACAAGAAAATCAGGAAAGCTGCCATGAAAGCAAATGGAACTGCATGGTATAAATACGCTTAAAATCATAAAGAGAATATTGAGGGAACAGATATATTTGGAAATGCAACTCAGAGTTCTGAACACTACTTAAAATTTGGAGCAAACATCCGTCTGGAATTCCTAAACAAGTTTGTGGAAGATACTGTGGGAGCCTCCCCTGCGTGTTCTCTCTCTCTGCGAGTGACAAAATGCAGAACTTGCTGAATCTCTAAAATTACATGACTGGGAAGGAGCAACTCTGAAAATATAGAACAAACACAAAACAAATTAAAAGGACCCCCTTTCCTGTCAGCTGTTTATTCATGAAAGACCATAAAGGCACATTTCAAAAATTCTCTCAGTTACAAACCAAGAGATGCAAAACTAAGAAAGACAGTAGTTTTTCCCAAAATAAAACATGGACGTGACTTATGTGATCACAGAGAGAGACATGTTTAATTTTAAACCTCTGGAAAGTCTCTTTCTAGTTCTGTAGCTTTCGTAGCACCCTTGACCATCATGAGTTCCAGGCTGACCTGAGCAGTTCAGTTTGTTGCACAGGAACAACAAAATGCTTAAAGGTAAAGGTGAAAAATAAAGGTGAAGGTTGGCGGGCTGAGGAACCTTGGATCTTCCAGATGTCTTTAGACTCCAACACTATCCAGCACACCAACGGTCAGGGATGATGGGAACAGTAGTCCATAAACATCTGGACAGCTATAAGTTTCCCAGCTTTGACCTAAAACAGGGGTGATTCAAGGCTTTGATGGCAGTATTTAACAGAGAAGAACAGGTAGAGTGAGCTTATCTCATAGAATTCATAGAATCTTAAGAGCTGGAAGGGACCACGAGGGCCATCTAGTCCAATCTCCTGCCATGCAAGAATACACTACTAAAGCACTGCTGAAAGATGGTCACCCAGCCTTTGTTCAAAGACATCCGATGAAGGAGAGTCCATCATCCTCTGAGGCACCATTGAACAGTTCTTACAGCAAAAAAAATCTTCCTAATGTTTAAATGGAATCTCTTTTCTCATAGTCCAAAATAAGTGATTTTCCCAAGTGCTAGCTGTTTGTCTTTGAAGAATCCTGATCTGCCCACTGAAATCACCATTTTAAAACTGCTGCAGAATAATTAGGGTTAAGAACATGGCGTTTTATGTAAGTAGCAGGTATGTTTTAGCTTAACTTTCAAGAATCCAAAGTTCATCTAAAGCAATACTATTACTGTGCTAGCAAGATTCCAATTGTTCTCAGATAAAAAGGCTAGCTGGCAGGTATCTGAACCACTTCCAAGTCAATGTTTTTGTAAGGCCATCTGCTTCTCCCTTTAATAAGTACCCAGCTGTACAGCCATTATGGTGGGTTCTGAGCAGGGCTAGCCTAAGATATTTTTCTGCCTGAGGCAGGATAGCAAATGGCACCTCTTCTCTATCGTCACCCCACAGTCTAGGCATATAATGCCAAAAACAAACAAACTTATTTTAGCAGCTGAAACAAAATGTCTCAGAAATATCCCCCCCCCTCCCATGCAATAAAAATACAAAAACAACAACACAAATTACCAACAACACCACACATTTATTTCCTGAGGCAGCTGCCCCGTGCTACCTAATGAAAGGGCCAACCTTGGTTCTGACTGGGTTTTCATTCTTTACTAAAGGTAGCAACAAATTAGTCTGACCTTTGTGATACCTACTGCATAATATAAATGTTTATCTATGTTCCTCTACCACCTTCTCTTCCTCTTAGGGCTCATCTACACTGGCCAGACTATGCCAGCTTCCCACCAGCATATTCTGGACCCAGATCAGGCCCATTAGCCCTCCATTACCTGCACAAAATGAGATGGAATCTCTGCCGCCACCACTGTTGTCTGTGTCGCATTCTCCGGAGCCAGGACAGAGGCCAGCAGCACATGATCAAGGCCCCCTGCCTGTGACCAGGCTTGGTCACATACTGCAGGCCTCCTTCCTGGCTTCAGACAGTGTGATGCAGATGGCAGCAGTGGCAGCTGCAGAGACAGGCCAGCATGCCGGTATGCACTCCTGCAGTCCTGCAGAGCCCAATCCGTTTTTTACTAAATGACACAGTTTTCCCTGGGTATTTTGATGAAATGGTTTAACGGGCTTTACCCTATCTTCCCCCATCTTTGCCCCAGGCATCGTCAGGCCCGGGGACAAAACAGTGCAAGAGCCCTGTGTCGTTTGGACTGCAGGGCTCCATGAATGGGGCAAAATGGGGTAAATAGTCCCTCTAGACAAGCCCTTAGTCCTTTCAGGACTTCATCCACTTAAGAAGATTACCAATTTAGAGAAACTGAAGAACTCCTGCCTCTTTTTTAAAACATACACAACCAACTGTAGAGCTTGTTCCTGAAATCCAGAGCAATTAATCCAACTGTTCACATTAGCCTTTTATATGCCCCCACCTAAAGATATCTGCTATGTGGGTCCAAAAGAATTCAGGCAAAAAAGTGCTAACAGCTGTTCAGACATGAAACTGTCTAATGCAGATAGAGCCATGTGCTACTACAAGTTTCCTGTATGCCCTAGTCCTCTGTGGTTACTTTAGCTCCAGGAGCTACACATACGTATATAAAACTCCCCTTTGAACAGAAAAAGGATCCGCAGAACTCCTGAAATGGAGGGTAGCAAAGAAGGGCTACAATCTGATTGTTTGGTAACAGACTCTGCTAAAATGAGAAACACAGATGAGGACTCACTGAAAGTCATGCTAGTTTTTCATGTAAGGAAGCCAGCTGCTGGAGACTTGCTGCATTTAATCAGAGCTCTGTCCATTCCATTCCCATCATGCAGATGAAAGGGAGGCAGACGACTAGCTGAGGAAGCTGGATAAAAAGAAAACGGATATGAAGCTGATATGAAGAACTCTACAACATATGCAGAAGGAATAAATACTCCTAAAATTGCTGAGAAGGAACAATCCATATACAGGTATACCTCAGTTAACAAAGAAGGTACAATCATTACTTCTTTAACAGAAAATTTGGTACTAGATCAGGAATCAAACAGGAGCTCAGGAATCATACACAAGGTAAAGTCTTCCCCTTTCTAATCTGCAACTATAGTAATACTGCCATTAACTGACTAAACCATAACAATATTATTTTCTACAAAAGCTCCTTCTATGTTAGGAGTTGTATACAAGGCCCTAAGAAGGATCAGGGAAAAATACCTTAATTGTGAGATTTTACATTTAACTATTAAATCATCGTCCTTAATTCTTTTGTGGGGGCACCTCAAGCTTTCCTCAATACTATAGTACTACCTTCTCTAAGTGAGTGTATTTGTCACCCACAATATATGAGGACAGTATTACTCCCCATCCTGACCATCATTATTCCAAACAGACTATAGACCTTTGTGGTTTGGCACTACAATCAATGAAGAAACCAATATCTGAAAACACCCTGACCCTGGTTTCTTGCCACATTAGCAATTTGCTTTTAGCCACACCAGACAGAAGCTTTTCATTCACCTCAGCATGTAGGTACGGTTACTAAGGCAAATTTATACAGTCAGTTTTAAAGAGGATTATAACATGCACAGCAGGGGTGGGCAAAGTCTGGCCCATGGACCACATGCAATCCCCAGGACTATATTTTTTAGCCCACATGGGTAAATTAAAAAAAAAACACTTTAAAAAACATTCTCCAAAATGGCCCTAAATGATCTCTAGGGAGGGCAGCGGGCATTTCCACCAAGTTTGGAGACCCCCGGGACCAAAAAAGATTTTTTTGCAAAATTGTTAAAAAAACAAATTCCTCCTCAATATGCCCCAAAATGCCTTCTGGGAACCAAACATAGTGAGAATGCTTCCATGTCCTCTAGAGGGCATTTGGAAGCATATATATATATATATATATATACACACACACACACACACACACACACACAGTATATATAATTTTCAGAAGTAAGTGTGTGTGTGTGTGAGTGAGTGAGTATGTGTGTGGCTCTCCAAGGTCTCCAGGGGACTAATGCAGCCCCCTAGCCTTCCACAGTTGTCCACCCCTGTTGTACAGGTTATAACGCATGTAGAGTACTCAAGGAAGGTGAAACAATTACTGGCCCTGGAAAAATTCTTCATGATGACTGAAAGCAGCTGGGCATCTCATATCCAGGACAGTGGTTCTTAACTTATAGTCCAGGGGCCCCCAGAGGTCCACAATATCCTCATAGGGGGCCCACAAAGGCTTGAAGGCTGTTTGGCCCTCCTTCTCTCTGCAGTGGAGTGGCCACATGACGAGAGCCAAGGCAAAGGCTGGCTGGCTGGCTTGGTCCACGCATTGCCATTGAATCTGTTCCAGCTACAAACTTGCAGGAAAAAGCAAGAGAAAAGTCTTCCTTCCCCCTCCAGTGCCTCTGAAGGAAGGTTTCATGGATGGTGTAATTGTATTATTATTATTATTATTATTATTATTATCAGGTGTTGTTGTTTTTGTTGTTTGGGTTTTAAATCTTGAGTTAAGTCTTAGGGGGCCACAGCAACAAAAAATATTTAAAGGGGGTCCCTGGTAAAGAAAAGGTTAAGAACCACTGCTCTAGGATATTGTGGCATCCCCTATAAATTCAAAGCATGATGAGTGCCAACCTCCATTTTTTTTTTGCAGGTTTTTATCACAGTCTAACCTAGATTTTGCTCATACATATTTTTTGTTTCCTCTTGGATATCCCCAACCAGTTCCTTGCCATGGTATTCAAGGTATCTCTAAACCTGGTGCTCTGACAGGCGATGCAGGCCTGTCATAGACATTCTGGGAGGCTGGAGAAACTACACAATTTCAGATGGCATAAGGTTATATGATTTGCAACAGTCCTGACTGTTTCATCAAAGAATTTAGCACTAGGCTTCTCAGAGGTTACTGAACTCCTAGCCAATCCATATGCCCTTGCTCTGCAAAAACTCAGTACAATGGCACATTTCCTGTTCTCACCATTCATACCTTTAGCAATCAAGTAGTAAGAGAATCTCTTAGCATATTTGCAAATAGTCAGGGCGCTGTGTATAATATGAGAAGGAATTTGGTAGACTTCTGTATCTTCTTTCTTTCTTGGTCAATACAGCACAGGTATGATAAGCCAGTAAAGTGAATTAATAGCTGAATCTATTGCCTCATTTCTCTTCACACAGCTCTGCCTGGCAGCCATCTTGTAAACTCGCCTAAAAAGATGCAGGCATTACAATGAAAAACTTTCGCCTCTTGGCCACTAGGTGGTGCAACATAAATATACTGTACTGTGTCTTCCATTTAACTTTTCCCTTTACCCCCTCCTTCATGTAATAATTAAAGGGCACAAGTGGGTAACTTAGCTTTTGACTCCTTGGGAGCTGCAACAGACTGCCTGCTGGTTTAAAATATTTTTTGACTCCTCTCCCAAATCCATTTATAACTGTACAATGTCTTAGTCAGGATTTGAACCCTTGTACCCTAGAGTCCTAGGGCTTGTCTACATTAGCGGTGAAAGTCTGAATGGACTCCTGTCCCGAAGCCGCCCTGCTACTTGTCAAATTCACTTCCTGTCTTAAAATAGTTTCCAAGTAAAGCACCCTTCATTAAAGAAAGATCTTTAAATGTTCTTAGCTGTAAAGCATTGCTCATGGAGGCTTCTAGGACAGTGGCTCTTAACCTTTTCTTTACTAGGGACCCCCTTTACGTACTGTATCTTTTGTTGCCACAGACCCTCAAGACTTAACTCAAGATTTAAAACAATAACAACACCTCTCTCTCTGGCTTTTCTTCGCAAACGAAGATTCAGGAAGGACTCATCCCGCGCCTTCTGCAAGCGCGCTGATGACTAAAAAGGCCAATCCGAGATAAACAAGTCCGGTTGCAAAAAGTGCAGCAGAAGGTCTCCTTGGGTGATGTTTTTGGGTTGTGATTCTTTCTGCGTTGTCGTTTCTCTTCAAGACTTGTTCGTCGTGAGTTCTCAAATAAGGCTGCAGCATTGTGGATAGTGCGTCTCCATGCCTCCCGATGTGAGGCCAGGGCGGACCACCGTTGGTGATCAATCTGGCCAAGCCTGAGATGTTGTTTCAGGGAGTCCTTGTATCGCTTTTTTGGAGCGCCCCTCCCACGCTGACCCGTGGCGAGTTCACCGTAGAGTAGTATTTTTGGGAGGCGATGGTCCTCCATCCTAGAAACGTGCCCTGCCCAGCGCAGCTGTGTTCTCAATATCATGGCCTCAATGCTGGTGATCCCTGCTTGTTCAAGGACAGCAACATTCGTCACATAGTCAGTCCAGTGTATATTTAGGATTGTGCGTAGACAGCGCTGATGAAAGCGCTCGAGGAGTCGTAGGTGGTGGCGATAGGTAACCCATGTTTCAGATCCATAAAGGAGGATAGACAGTACGATGGCTCTATACACACTGATTTTTGTGCTTTGCCTCAGGTGTTTATTGCTCCAGACTCTTTTGTGAAGTCTTCCAAATGCACTATATGCCTTTGCTAATCTGTGATCGATCTCTTTGTCAATCTTGGCATCTGAGGAGATGATGCTTCCCAGGTAGGTGAACTGCTGAACGGACTTGAGCACTGATTTGCCGACGGCAATGTGGGGATGGTGGTGTTCGTCCTGTGGTGCAGGCTGGTAAAGAACTTCTGTTTTCTTCAGGTTGACTTCTAGCCCAAACAGCTCTGCAGCTGTTGCAAAGCAGGACGTTAGGCGCTGCAGAGCTGCTTCTGTGTGGGCAACAAGGGCAGCATCATCGGCAAAGAGCAGCTCACGGACTAGATAGTTTAGAGTCTTAGTGTGAGCCCTCAGACGGCTTAAGTTAAACAAGCTACCATCAGTACGGTAGCGTATATAGATGCCGTCGTCTTCTTCAAGCTCTGCCATAGCCCTTTGGAGCATCGTGCTAAAGAAGATTGTAAATAAAGTTGGTGCAAGAACACAACCTTGCTTCACTCCATTAGTTATTAGAAAGGGCTCTGAAAGAGCATCGCCATATCTGACTTGACCACGCTGGCCCTCGTGTAGCAAGATAATCATTTTAAGGAATTTGGGGGGACATCCTAGTTTTTCCAGGATCTGCCACAGACCTTTTCTACTTACAGTGTCAAAGGCTTTGGTGAGGTCGACAAATGTTACATAGAGACCCTTGTTCTGCTCCCTACATTTTTCTTGCAGTTGCCTAAGGGCAAATACCATGTCTGTAGTACTCCTATTGGCTCTGAAGCCACATTGGCTTTCAGGGAGAAGTTCTTCTGCAATAGCAGGAACTAATCTGTTCAGGAGTATCCTTGCAAGGATTTTTCCAGCAATAGAGAGCAGTGTTATGCCTCGATAGTTTGAGCAGTCGGATTTTGCTCCTTTTTTCTTGTACAGGGTGATGATGACTGCATCTCGGAGGTCTGATGGCAGTTCCCCTTTTTCCCAGCAATTCACAAGAAATTCGTGGAATTTTTCGTGGAGTGCATGACCTCCGTGTTTCCAAACTTCAGGTGGGATTCCATCAATCCCAGCTGCCTTGCCGTTTTTCATCTGCTGTATGGCCATAAGGGTCTCTTCCAAAGTGGGAGCTATGTCCAATTCATTTTTCATTGGTTTTTGTATCATATATTGGATAGCTGAGGCTTGGACTACTCGGTTGGCGCTAAAGAGACTTTGAAAATGTTCAGCCCAACGACTTAGGATGGAGGCTTTATCAGTAATTAATGTTTGACCATCTGTACTGTATAAGGAGCTTTGGACCTGATAAGTAGGTCCAAACACTGCTTTAAGAGCTTCATAAAATCCTCTATGATCACCCAGATCTGCACAGCGTTGTGTCTTTTCTGCTAAATTGATCCACCACTTGTTCTGCATGTCTCGGAGTTTTTGTTGTAGTTTGCTACATGTGAGGCGGAAAGCTGCTTTTCTTACATGACAGGTTGGCTGGGCGAGGTATGCCTGGTGAGCAGCTCTCTTCCTTGCCAACAGCTCCTGGATCTCTTGGTTGTTTTCATCAAACCAGTCTTGATTTTTCTTGTGGGAGAACCCGAGGGATTCTTCTGCAGACTGGAGGATACTGTTTTTGATATGTTGCCAAAGCACTGTAGGAGAAGGATCTATAGGATGGTCTTCAAGTTTCGTTTGTAGGTTTGCCTGGAAGTTGTCTCTCATGGTAGCTTGTTGAAGATTGTTGACTTGGAGCCTCTTCTTTAAGATGCCACCCCTCTTAGGTTTGAACTTAAGATGAAGATTTAGTTTACATCTGACGAGGCGATGATCTGTTTGGCATTCTGCACTGGGCATCACTCGGGTATGACGGACATCACGAATGTCTCTCTGACGGACTAGAACGTAGTCAATGAGGTGCCAATGTTTGGATCGGGGATGCATCCAGGTTGTCTTCAAGCTATCTTTCTGCTGAAAGATTGTGTTTGTAATAGTCAGCTGTTGTTCTGCACAGAACTCTAGCAGGAGGCGTCCGTTATCATTGCAATTTCCAACACCATGCTTGCCTAAGACACCTTTCCAGGCTTCGGAATTCTTTCCTACTCTGGCATTGAAGTCACCAAGTATAATAATTTTATCTTCTACAGGGACTTTTTGTATGAGTTGGCGTAGGTCTGTGTAGAATTTGTCTTTCTCTACAGGGTCGGCTTGCATAGTTGGGGCATATACACTAAAGAGAACAACATGTGGGAGGCGTAAGGAAATAATGCGATCAGAGTGTCCTGTTGGCAAGGTTTCGAGTTTGGAGGCAATGGAGTTTTTAATCATGAAGCCTACTCCTGAAAGATGTTTTTCGGTTTTGGGTTTGCCAGACCAGTAAAGTGTGTAGCCGGCGCCATGTTCTTTAAGGCTGCCTTCCTCATGGAAGCGAACTTCACTAAGAGCAGCGATGTCAATATTAAGCCGTGATAGTTCAAGGGCTATTAGGGCAGAACGACGCTCAGGCCGTCCACTATCTTTAGAGTCTTGCATGGTTCTGATGTTCCAGCATGCAAGTGTCAGTTTATTTACACCTTTGGAGGCCGGTGTGTGCCTTTGTTTCTTTGCCTTGGTTTGACCGCATCAGAAGATTCCCGTTGGCCTCGGCTAGCCAACCAGGTAGTTGGGGATGAGCTTTCTTTAGGCCACCTTTTCTAGGCCCCTCTCCATATGGAGCAAGCAGTGCTCTCCTTAAAAAAGGCTGCTTGGTCGTTCAGAATGCTGCCGAACAAGACTGTCATCTCCCGGGTCAGGCTTGAGCGACCAATGTCCTGAACCGCCTGCATGCAGGGTTGGGGCTGCGGCTTCCAGTGCATCTTTACACCTGCCGGTTTCGTCCCTCACCAGTCGCTACAGGGCTTTTTTGGAAATGGATTTGTCCTTCGAGCCTGTGCAATGGATTTTTCTGGTGGAGCGCAGCGTGCACAGAACTGGCCTCACCCTTTAAACCAGAGATTCATCTGCCGTGGCCTTGCAAGCATGGACGTGGCAGCGAGGTCCTCGGGCCGTAGGTTTGATTAGAGTTTCCTTCTCTTAGATGGTTGACCTTACAGGGTTGGACGAGCACCATCTGCCCGGGTTTGGGATTAGAGTTTTCCTTCTCCTAGGACAGTTGCCATAAGGCTAGAGAGCCCATCCTGCCCTTTGACGCTCTTTGTCAGACCCTTCGGTTTTGACCTGTCTGGCATGGGAGACCCTACCGGTGGCTATTATGCCACCGCCAGCATAGCTCAAAACGTCATTAGGGTACGCAAGCCTCTCTCCCACGACAAGGGGGCGTCAATGGAGAGGAAAACAATAACAACAACAACAGCAATAATAATAATACAATTACACCATCCACGAAACCTTCCTTCAGAGGCACTGGAAGGGAAGGGAAGACCTTTTTCCTGCTACTTCCTGCAAATTTGTGGCTGGAGTGGATTGAATGGCAGTGCGCAGGCCAAGCCAGCCAGTCTTTGCCTTGGCTTCTGTCATGCAGTTGCTCCACTGTGGGGAGGAGGTGGGCCTGGCAGCCCTCAAGCCTTTGTGGACCCCCTATGAGGACTTGTTGATCCCTGGGGGTCCCCGGACTACAGATTAAGAACCACTGTTCTACGAGAACAATTGTGAACAAAACAGCCCCCCCTCCCAGAATGGCAGCAGTCTAAGGCTCTCAAAAATAGGCAGGGCAAGATATGTATTACCTGATCCTCTTTTATGGCTCAAGATCCTTTCATGCTACACAGTAATAGCAATACGATTCTGTTTAAACTAGCATGGCAAAATCCTGGGGTTTGTAATTTTGTGAGTCACTAGAGGATTTCTCTGGCTGACAATTCTAAATGTCCCTCCTGAAACTGCCAACCTAGGGTTCTATAGGATGCATCTATGGCAGCTGGAATGGAATCATAGCACTATAACTGGGTTGTGTGAAAGGGCCCATGCTCTGTGTGATTATCTGTTTTGTTTTTTGTTTTTCTTTAAAGCACACAGGGGGGCCGTTTACACGATGAAAATGTCCTGGGAAGAATTCGTGTCGATCCCTGGCAGTTTACACGTACATCGGGTCGGGTACGTGATTTTCGGAAGGGGGGCCACCTTTTATCCCTCAACCTGCGGGACTTCCAGTCCCCTGGTTTGTGCCGATTTTTAAAAAAGTCACTGGAGGATTCGGAAAATCGGAAATGTAAACAGCGTGGGACAAAAAGTCTCGGTACTGGGATGACCGGAAATGGTGACTGGGGGCGGGCTTAGAGCTCAGGGACCAGAAAAGGAGGGGTCAGTCACCCGTTCAACAGATCCAGCCTCACCAGCCGAAAACAAAGGCATCCCTTCCAGCTGCACGAAGGTTGATGTGTGTGTGTGTGCGCGCGCGTGTGTGTACTCAATCACCTTTTTAAATGGATTTCTACACTGCAAACCCTTCAGCTTTACCTTTTCCTCAACTGCCTGTTACAGAGAGATCGTAGTAGCTTGGTCACCTCCCTGGCACATTAAAATATTCAAGCCTCTGAGCGAATTAGCACTCTTTAATTCCCCATCTCTGTGTTTGTGTCTTTCAAAACGCCTGCCTATAGCCTCTTGAAATCTCTGCAGCCTGCTGTAGGGGTTAATATTTTAAAAAGCCAAGAGGAAAACCAAGCGCTTGATTTCAAAAGGAAAGCCCTGAGCGAAAGATCTATCAGGATCTTTCAAAATGCTTTCTGTCTCTTCTGAAGGGGTTAAAATGTTCAAGAAGCAAAGGGGGAATAACAAACCTCTGCCCCCCTCTCTCCACCACCCCCCAGCCAGCCAATAGCATCGCTCGTGGCACGGAACTCTAAGGGAAGTACGTCACCGAGGTTGTGAAAACACGAGTAATCGCATCTTTGATTGACAGCCAAAAAAAAAAAAATTAAAACCTAAACAAACCCGGAACTATGGACGTGTAAATATCAGTCACGGGACCACACGGGATACCCATATCAGAGACATAAATCGTATAAACAGCGAGGGGCGGATTCGTGATCACTTTGTCCCGGTAGGCAACGTGACAATTTCTGTCGTGTAACTGGCACCAGGCTGTATCCCAGTGGTTCCCAGTGTTGAGCCACAGGTCTTGTGTAACTCTCATTATCCCTAGCCAGCATGGTAAATGGTCAGGGATGATCAAAGTTGTAGTCCAACAACATCTGGTTGGGAATAAATACAGCGTACATACATTAATAAATTCTTTTCCTCTCAGTATCAGCTTGTCCTGTGCCTACTACCATCAGCAGTATGGCCTGTGCTTAATGAATGAACTTTGTAAATGTATCATGCCCTAATGCCACATCCTATATTTCTCCACCCTCTTCTTTTTCACTCACTTTGTTTCATGTTCCCCAGCCTTGCCTCTCTCAAGATATTTCCAACATAGTTTTCACTATCCATACTGACAGTTGAATTTTAATGCTAGGAATTATACAGTTTCATCCATAGCCAGCCGAGGCATCAAAATAGTTTTAGGGACAGACCAAAGGGGAACAGGCAAAGATTCAGGGGAATAGCCAAGTGCAGCTGTTGCTGTATTGTAGATGCTGCTGCCTAGCATGGTTGCCCCATTCTTCCTCATATTCCGTACCCAATCTTAGGGGTAGCATGGCTGTTGCCCTGGTGGCTAGGCCAAATGGGCTGTTTTCTAGGGTCTGAAAGTGTAGCATCAATACTGATTCTTTTTTGTCTATATTTGGTCTACTACATGTTTTCTTCACAAGTGGCAAGTGCAGAAAATATTGCCCGCATAGGAGCAAGGGAAATTATTGCATGCATATTAATTCCTGCTACCAAAGAGAAAACTGATTGCTCTTCTATTTTTCCATAGTCAGAGCAGGAGTCTAAAGAGACCCTATGTCAATATGCTGAGCAGCGAGGATATTTAATTAATACAAACCTAGGTGCCAGTATGTTGAAATGCTCTGAGTGCTAGAGTGGAGGCTTGTATACACAAGGGGAAAAGCCTGCAACACACACACACACACATCTACAGGGCCAGATGAACTGCATCCCAAAGTACTTAAGGAACTTGCTGATGTACTCCCTGAATCCCTTGCCGTCATTTTTTAGAAATCTTGGAGACAAGGCAAGATGCCAAAGGACTGGAGAAGGGGAAACATTGTCCCACTCTCCAAAAAAGCGGGGGGGAAGAAGATCCAGATTAATCAGTTAACCTCAATACTAGGGAAAATATTAGAATGGATTATACAGTAGTCTGTCTGCAAATATCTCGATGACAGTGCAGTGATCAATAGGAGTCAACATGGGTTTGTCAAGAACAAATCCTGCCAAACTAATCTTATATCTTTTTTCAATCAGGTCACTACTTTAGTAGATGGCAGGAATGCTGTGGATGTCATTTATCTGGATTTCAGCAAAGCATTTGATAATGTTTGATCAGTAAACTGATTAAATGTGGAATAGAGGGGAACACTATCAGATGGATCAGCTATGCCTCTTCTCTGCTGTCCCAGAGGGGAGGACCAGGTCTAATGGTTTGAAGTTACTGGAGAGTTGATTTCAATTGCACATTAGAAGTAACTTCTTGACAGTAAGAACAGTTTGGCACTGGAATCATTTGCCTAGAGAGGTGGTGGCGTCTCCTTCACTGGACATCTTTTAAAAAGCTATGGACAGCTATATGCTGGGAATGCTTTAGCTGGATATCCTGCATTGAACAGGCAGTTGGACTAGATGGCCCAAGAGGCTCCTACCATCTCTATGATAATGGAAACCCATGGAGTTACCTTGGGCCTGTCATGGTCTCTTAGCTTCAGAGGAAGACAATGGCAATCCGTATCTCAAAAAAATCTTTCCAAGAAAACCCCATAAGGGGTGGCATAAGTCGGAAGTGACTTGAAGGCACAAAACAACAACAAAGATTTCATATGTTGGAGTGAATACATCTCAGTGTTAGGAGGAACTGCATATCCCATTTCTTCCTCCTTTATAGACCAGACTTTTTATACTATGGACTTTATGGTTAGTTCCAGTAACCTGTATTAAGCCTGTTCCAGACCCACCTTTTGTACCTTGCAGGGGGGCAAACATGGTTTCTTGTTGCCGTTTTCCTAGATCCTTCCCCTAGTGCCAGAATCTATAAATAGCAAAAAAAATGCCAGGAAAGGCCAAGAGAACTATGTGGGGCAAATGTAATAAGAAGTGAGTCCTGGCTTACAATATATATATTAATAGGAAACTGTTTCTTTCAGTGTGACAGCACAGGGCCATGAAGAAAGCAGCATAGCCACCTCATTGCTTCCCCTGACCCCCAAAACATATACAAATCTGAGTTTTGCTTGTAGGAGGGCTGGAGCACCTCTGGAAGTCAAGATAAATCTGCTTATACACACATGGCATAATTCGGAGAGAAGGCAAGGTTTATACAAGAAACTGAGGCTTTAAACCCCAAGTACCATAAATAGTATATTTTTAAGAGCTTACAGTCCGTTATAGGCTTGGGGCCAGGCCCCTTCTTTGGCAGCTGTCTTTGTTTTATGATTAATTAAAGTGAGGCAACGAGACATATCTATTAACAAGGGCATTTGAAGCATCAGTGTGGAGTATTCCAAAAGCTCATTTCTTTGCCTTTAGTCTTCTTGATAGGAAAACAGTCTTTCCTTCTGCTGGTTGAAGAGGAACATACTACAGCCCCCATCTCTTCTGGTAGCAGGAGAAGAAGAGTTACTGGCAGACTCAGCTTTATCTTTATTGTTCCTGTCTCTTTAAACAAAAAGGAAGTGTTCAACAAAAATTTTACTCCTTGTTTTAAAAAATACTGTATTATGAGATTGTATTATTATGTTTAATATGCATGTTTCAGTGCAGCAGATGTCCTGACAGAAAAATCACCATTTGGATTGCTTGGCAAAATACACTTGTGTTGCCAGGTTTTCAAACAGCAATAAGGGACAATTTAAATTCATAACATGCAGAGTTGAGAGTCAGGAAGTAGCTATTAACAAGTTTGTGTTCTACCTCAATTCCAAATGGAAGTACTGATTACAGTTCACTTAGCCATGTGTTTCTCTGCAAAATTAACAGATTGTTCACATTCATAAATGGCATGATGCACACATTTGTCTTTATGAAGGCCCCACCCCAAAATATGGGATTTTTTGGCATCTTTTTCAGTCAATATAAAAGAAAAAGCTTTCCAACCCACAAAGAGGGGACATCCCTTATAATAAGGGTATGAATAATTATAGGCCAGTCTCTTTATTACCATTTTTGAGCAAGGTGATCGAGAGGGCAGTTGCTCTTCAACTCCAAGCTGTCTTGGATGAAACCGATTACCTAGACCCATTTCAAACTGGCTTTAGGACAGGCTTTGGGGTTGAGACTGCCATGGTTGCTTTGACCAACGATCTGCGTCTGAGCATCGACAGGGATAGTGTGACCCTGTTGGTGCTCCTAGACCTCTCAGCAGCTTTTGATACGATAGATCACAGCATTCTTCTGGATCTCCTGAGGGAGTTAGGCATCGGAGGCACGGCTTTGCAGTGGTTCCGGTCCTTCCTCTCAGGCAGGACCCAGAGAGTGCTGCTCGGGGACAGTAGCTACAGTAAAAGGGAGCTTACCTGTGGAGTGCTATTCTGTCCCTGATGTTATTTAACATCTATATGAAGCTGCTGGGTAAGTTTATCTGGAGTTATGGAGCTGGGTGTTATCAGTACGCTGATGACACTCAGATCTATTTCTCCGTATCTCGTTCGTCGGTCTCGAATTCTGACGGCATCTCTTCTCTCAATGAATGTCTTCGGGCAGTAATGGACTGGATAAGGAAAAACAGATTGAGACTGAATCCAGACAAGATGGAGGTGCTCACGGTAGCGGCCCCGAAACCAAGAATCAGGTTGCAATCTCCAGTCCTGGATGGGGTCACACTCTCCTCCAGTGACTATGTTCGCAGTCTAGGGGTGCTCCTTGACTCGTCGCTCCTGATGACAAACCAGGTAAATGCGACAGTCAGAAGTGCTTGTTATCAGCTTCGGCTAATACGCCAGCTGCGCCCTTTTCTGGAAGTAAGGGATCTTGAGACCGTTGTGCACGCGCTGGTAACCTCACGTCTTGATTTCTGTAATGCACTCTACATGGGGCTACCCTTGTGCTTAGTTCGGAAATTACAGCTGGTACAAAATATGGCAGCCAGGCCAGTTTCTGGAACATCTAGGAGGGACCACATTACTCCGGTTCTGAGGTCCCTCCACTGGCTGCCTATCAGCTTCTGGGCCCAGTACAAGGTGTTGGTTATCACCTTTAAAGCCCTAAATGGCTTGGGCCCAAGCTATCTCAGGGACCGCCTTCTCCCTTATAATCCTCCCCGCGCTCTCCGGTCCTCTGGGAGGAATTTGTTGCAGCCACAAAGACCTAGGCTGGCAACCACCTCCCAGAGGGCTTTCTCGGCTGTCGCCCCCAAATTGTGTAATGGCCTGCCAGATGAGATCCGCCTATTGACATCATTAGACAGCTTTTAAAAGGCTGTCAAGACGGTTCTCTTCAGGCAGGCTTTTCCAGAATAGTTAACCCCGGCCTCAGGAACCCCCTCTGGAGGTTGCTTCTGGACCTCCAAACTGATGCTGCTTGCTCGAAAGGGTTTTTAATAAATTGTATTATATACTGATTTTAATTTGTATTAATTTAATAATGTTTTAAGAGGGGGAAGGGACTTTGAGTTGTTTTTACTGTGTACTATTTTATTGTTGTAAGCCGCCCCGATTGCTCGCAGAGGGGCAGGATATAAATACATTTTATTATTATTATTATTATTATTATAGACAAGCTTTCCAACCTGCAAATAAGGGACATTCCTTACAATAAGGAACAGCTGGCAAGCCTAAACCAGTTAATTAGGAAATGGATCTCTTAGTCTTAGAAGTCCAATGTCTTCTTTTTTTGCCTCCATTGTGAAAATATCTTTACAAATCTGTAAAGAACAACAGAGTTAGGAATCTGGGCACCGGCACACATGATTTCTTCATTAATGTTTTTACCCTATTTATTTTCAGAATGGGGAGCAATTAGTGGCCTTGGGGCTCTTTTCTTCACTTTTCAAATTTTACTTCGTGTGGAAGTGTTAATCAAAATCCTATCTGTGGTGAAGAGTTGTGTTTTCTTTTTAACCAGTTGCTGACAACTCTCCCCCTACACAACAGTGCTCTCAACCAGGATATGTGCTCACAGGCATTACCTGAAGAGTGGATGGATCTGTTAAACCAGCCATCTTATTTTACTTATCAGACTCTGAAGTGTAGCAGAATAGTTCTCAATGGACCATATCAAGGCTTTTCAATCTTTCTAACCTCAGCATCATTTTCTTGCATACAGCCAAAAAGGCTTCAAATCCATCCTCTAGCACTGCAATAAATCTACAGATCTGTGCAGCTGTACTCTGCGTATGTGCTGCTCTTTCTGTTCTTTCTATTTGTAATCATGCCCATATAACTTACAGGGGATAGAGTGGCCTTGTGATTTGGAAACCCTGTGCCTACAATTACATAGTTAGAAAATCCAAGTACAGTTTCAAACCTACCTGCATATTCATTACATATAAGCATACCCTCCAACTGTCCCATTTTGGCAGGGACAGTCCTGGTTAATCTTCTGTTACTCCACTTCTTCAGATCCTTTTAAAATGTCCCACTTTCGCTCTCCTCGCTGCACTTTCCCTCTTTCTCCTCAGCTTACTTCAGATGCAGCAAACAAAGTTTAAAGGAGGCGGCAAAGCCTTGTCTTTCCCAGCAGGCTCAGCCAAATGCAAACTAAGGAGTTGTTTACATGGCGAAAAAAATCCCCGAGATGCAGTCATCATCACCCTGTACAAGAAAAAAGGAACAAAATCCGATTGCTCAAACTATCGAGGCATAACACTGCTCTCTATTGCTGGAAAAATCCTTGCAAGGATACTCCTGAACAGATTAGTTCCTGCCATTGCAGAAGAACTTCTTCCTGAAAGCCAATGTGGCTTCAGAGCCAATAGGAGTACTACAGATATGGTACTTGCCCTTAGACAACTGCAAGAGAAATGTAGAGAACAGAACAAGGGTCTCTGTGTAACATTTGTTGACCTCACCAAAGCCTTTGACACCGTGAGTAGGAAAGGTCTGTGGCAGATCCTGGAAAGACTAGGATGTCCCCCCCAAATTCCTTAAAATGATTATCTTGCTACACGGGGGCCAGCACGGTCAAGTCAGATATGGTGATGCTCTTTCAGAGCCCTTCCTAATAACTAATGGAGTGAAGCAAGGTTATGTTCTTGCGCCAACTTTATTTACAGTCTTCTTCAGCATGATGCTCCAAAGGGCTACGGCAGACCTCAAAGAAGACGACGGCATCTATATACGTTACCATACTGATGGTAGCTTGTTTAACTTAAGCCGTCTGAGGGCTCGAACTAAGACTCTAAACTATCTAGTCTGTGAGCTGCTCTTCGCTGATGATGCTGCCCTTGTTGCCCACACAGAAGCAGCTCTGCAGCACCTAATGTCCTGCTTCGCAACAGCTGCAGAGATGTTTGGGCTAGAAGTCAACCTGAAGAAAATGGAAGTTCTTTACCAGCCTGCACCACAGGACGAACACCACCATCCCCACATTGCCGTTGGCAACTCTGTGCTTAAGTCCATTCAGCAGTTCACCTACTTGGGAAGCATCATCTCCACAGATGCCAAGATTGACAAAGAGGTCGATCACAGATTAGCAAAGGCACATAGTGCATTTGGAAGACTTTACAAAAGAGTCTGGAGTAATAAACACCTGAGGCGAAACACAAACATCAGTGTGTATAGAGCCATTGTACTGTCTATTCTCCTTTATGGATCTGAAACATGGGTCACCTATTGCCACCACTTACGACTCCTCGAACGCTTCCATCAGCACTGTTTACGCACAATCCTAAATATACACTGGACTATGTGACGAATGTTGCTGTCCTTGAGCAAGCAGGGATCACCAGCATTGAGGCCATGATATTGAGAACACAGCTGCGCTGGGCAGGGCACGTTTCTAGGATGGAGGACCATCGCCTCCCAAAAATACTACTCTACAGTGAACTTGCCACGGGTCAGTGTAAGAGGCGCGCTCCAAAAAAGCGATACAAGGACTCCCTCAAACAACATCTCAGGCTCGGCCAAATTGATCACCAACAATGGTCCGCCCTAGCCTCACATCGGGAGGCATGGAGACACACTATCCACAATGCTGCGGCCTTATTTGAGAACTCCCGCCGAACAAGTCTTGAAGAGAAACGTCAATGCAGAAAGAATCACAACCCAGAAACATCACCCAAGGAAACCTTCTGCTGTGCTTTCTGCAACCGGACTTGTTTATCTTGGATTGGCCTTTTTAGTCATCAGCGTGCTTGCAGAAAACGCGGGATGAGTCCTTCCTGAATCTTCCTTTGTGAAGAAAAGCCAGAGAGAGAGAGAGAGAAAAAAAAATCCTCAACTGATTTGCCCAGAATCCTAATAGTTCACACAAATTTCAGGTCAATGTCACCATATTCAGAAGGAGGGGGCCAAACTAATAATGAGATGCGCGATATAGGTTTTTGCTATTTTTTCCAACTTTTTTGAAAAGTTCTGTAAAGTTGCGCACTATTGGCTGTGTGAATTACCAGCAATAATCGTGAAGCAGGGGCTCACAACAGAGCTGAGATTCAATTGGTTGGACCTATGAGGGGGCGGGCTTGCAAAGGATTCCTTGCAATACTAGATCTGCAATATTTTTAGGAAGGGCCAGGCAACCCCAACGCTCTCCCCTTCCCCGTTCACCGCCTGCAGGGGCAGATAGACGGGCTTATGGGACTGACAGTCCCATAGGCCTATCTGTCCACTGCTGCTGCCTGTTCCTCCCTGTGCCCCACTCTTCCCCATTCGCCGACTGCTAGGGCAGATAGACAAGGCAGTAGCCCATCTGTCTGCCATGGAAACCTGTTCCTCCCTGCGCCCCCCTTCCCCAGTCGCCAGTTGAAGGGGGCCCGGGACCTCTCCGCTGCTGACACCCTTTCTGCCCCACGTGAGAGATAGGCCTCCGTGACTGTCAGTCACGGAGACCATGCCCCCCATGTGAACTGCACAATTGCTAACTTATTGGGATTTATCGGAACAGCCAAAATTGTGTAAATTGCTCGGCTCTGAATCGAAAGCGAGGTAAGCTCAAGCTACAGCTTCTTTCTCTCAGCAGTTCCGATGTATGCCACTTTGTTTTGGGAAAGAGAAGAATTGATATTTCATGAGCTATAACCTTAAAGGAGTCTATGTTCCCTTAACTGTGACACATCTTGCGCCTGCATGTTTTGCCTGCCCAGATATCCAAAAAACCAAGGATCTCCTGGTTCCTCAGTGAAACTCACTGGGCCTTGGCACTGCTGATTCTCATTTATGTTGTCTGTGCTGCTGGCTACAGAATATTGGGTTGTATAAATGCTCCCAGATGCACCCCTATATAAATATATGCTTTAAATGGAATAAAGGAAAAGAACATGCAACTCAAACTAGCCAATCATCCAATTCTTGTGATAAATAGAAAATGAATGCTCTTTCCAAGACAGAAAGTTCCTTCTAACCCGAAATCAAAGAAGATACAGTGGTAGCCATAGTGACTTTTAGATGGGCATTGTGTGTGTGTGCGCGTGCGTGCGCACGCACACGCACCACAGTAGCATTAGGAAAAGATAGGAACTAAAGGAAGGACACTCCTCCAGGTAGGAGTTATAATACCACTAGGTTGGAATACCTGTAACTTAGAACCAGCAAGAAGCTGCCATAAACAGAAAAACTGCCATAAATGTGGTCTGGGGAAAACAGAAGATCGATACAAACAGTGGCAGAAGAACTGATGGGGGAGTGCATTGTCTGTGAGCCAGATGTTGCAATAAGCAGGGGCCTTCCTTTTTATTATTGTACACCGATGGCACGTTATGATTTTTAAATACATTTAATCATTGTTTTTATTATAGTAGGTGTTTTTTGTAAGCCATTAAAAATGATATTCTAAAAGCAATATTATTTTTTCCAAATGATATTAAAAACAATTAATGCTCCCCTGGTTAAAACAGCCCCTAATTTACTATGCTGAGATGGATGCAAAATCTGAAACTGAAGCCAACTGTTTCTTTCCTGGGTATATTCAGTTCCAGGAACAGCAACTAAAAAACAGTTTTAGATAAGTAGACACTTCCGTTTTCAGGATCCCTTATAAATGACTGGACAACAGCTCTCCATCTCCTGCTATTCCCACCAATCTCCCCACCACCACCACATTAAGAGTTAACCTGTTGTTGTTGTTGCTATTGTTGTTGTTGTGTGGCTTTAAGTCATTTCCAATTTATGGTAACCCTAAGCTGATTCTATCATGGGGTTTTCTTGGCAAGATTTGTTCAGATTTGGGTTTGCCTTTGCCTCCCTCTGAGGCTGAGTGTGACCTGCCCAAGGTCACCCAACAGGCTGAGCAAAGATTTGAACCCTGGTCTCCAGAATCATCGGACTTTATCACATGAAGCAGTAAATCGCAATTGGAGCTGGATAATCGCATCTTTGGCTGGGGCTTATCACATGACGTCCTGTCCCTCCTGTTGCTGATTTGCACTGGAATCATTGGTCAAACACAGCTTTTCATTGACGGGGAAATCCTGTCAGTTGCTGCCAATATTGCTGCTATTCCAGCTCTCCTCTCATGTGGTAAGTCCCTTTCACTGCAGTTCCAATACTGGCAGTCATGTGAGTGGCTGTGGTTCCCACTTCTTCCCCTCCCTCCCTCACTCCCTGCTATTCCCAAACAGGCTGAAGGAACTTCTATTTATTTATTTTTTCTTTTACTATTTATTTTCTTTTAAAAAGTTTATTGCTTGGCCCTGCACCAGGGAGGGCATACATGGGGCAGGGGAAGGAGAGTAATCACAGGATTTCAGAGAAAGTGTGATAGGGAGTGTTTTCAAGCGGTATGTTCCCATTTGCTTCCAGAATGTGATTACTCCAATATCACACGCTGGTGTGATAAAGTCCATAGTCCAAGGCTCAAACCACTGCAACACTGGTCTCTGACCCCCTGTCTTATATGGCAATAAGGGGGAACACCCTTGCAGGAGTGGGAACCTTATGGCCGTCCCACATGTTCTTGAACTGTCACTCCCAGCATTCCTCACCAGAGTTTGCTGGCAAGGATTGCTGGGAGCTGCAGTCCAACAACATCTAGAGAGCAGCTGATTTCCACTTGTGCTGTAGGCCAAACTGTCATCTTACTAAGAACAGTATGCACAAACACACATACAAACAGGAACACTTTTTTAAAAATCAAGTGTAATAACACCAAGCTGATTTATCATCAGGACGTTTGTCCTCTTGAAAGTTCATATATCTACTCAGTCTGAGTCTCTCGTACATGTGAAGACAGGTTCACCCTCCCTATGGCCCCAGAGAGTTAGCCACTTGGGAAAACACCCAATTCTGAAGAGAAGAAAAAGCAGACAAAAATAGTTTAGTCTTGTTTTATTTTATTTTTTCCTTTCCCATTGGCTTCCAGACAGGGTGGGAGTCTTTGGTTGTGTCTGAGCTAAAATTACAGTAAATAGAGTACGGCTGGAAAGCTCTGTGTTTGGGATAACAGCAACTTGTACAAATTGCAGGAAAGAAGATGAAGGATAAAAAGCTCATGAAGAAAGCATCAGAGGTGTGTCTCCTAGAAATGATGGTCAGATCAAATGGCCTTTCCTAGGCCTCTGCCATGGTCATTTGTTGCTGCTGGTAGACTGTACAATTGTGAGATGTGCAGGGGAGTGTATTTTATCCAATTGAATTAGGTTTGGAGGTTCAGTAGTTTATATAGGCATAGCCAACAAACTTGTGCATTGCTACTGTGTCCCCAAGTCTAATGTCACTGGGGTGTTGTCTAGACCAAAGCTGCTTAAACTGTGGATCGTGACCCCAAATGTGGCGTAACTGAATGTGGGGGTTGCAAAAAAAAAATGGCAACAGTAATAGGATTTGTATACCTATTTTATATACCTAGGGTCGCATAAAAATTTCTCGGGCGAAAAGGGGTCACGAATGGAAAAAGTTTAAGAAGCACTGGTCTAGATGGTGAAAATACCCCTCATAGAATTCATAGCGAATACCTTTGGTTCCAGTGAGATCCCGTGGTGATTCACCATATTTGAAAGGAGTGGGTGGCACAATCTCCAAAAACTATGCAGGAAAAGCCTTTTCGGCTTTTCTCGAACGTTTAAAAATAATGTGTACAAATGTGCATTACCGCCCATTTGGACATCTGATTCGAATTGCAATGCATTCTCGGAGAGGAGCAGAAGTGGAAATCTGATTGGTTGGACATGTGCAGGGGGCGGGCTTGCCACCCGGAAACACCATTCTGGAGTTTCACAGTAGCGATTGTTCCCTTTTTTGCTGCATTGAAGCGACAAAACCGCTGTTTTAAGCCGGAGGTCACACTTGCACAACCTTGATTTATATATATATTTTAAATACTGTGCAGCGGTGGCAACTTTTGGAGAATAATAATGCAAGTAATTCACTCGCAGCCACCATCTTGATTCACAGGCATGGGCTATTTGTGCCTTCAAACACAGATAGCTTCACATACCAATGATTTTGCCAAAAACCCATGGAAACAAATGAACCCTGTCTTACTCCTTTTTCAACTTTAGAGAGGGGTTTTCTCCGTTGACTATAATTTAGGCCATTTGATGTTCATAAATTGCCTTGATTAAATTCATATAATTTCAACCAAGATCTAATCTTAGAGGTTATTGGTGGAAGTCCTTTTAAGGAGGGTGTGTTTTCTGTTAGCTTCCATTTCGTGTACATTTTTAAAAAAAAAACATAAATACATCATCAAAGTATCTGCAAAATAATCCCAATCATTTCTGTAGAGGGGTTTCGTTATTGTACTTTAGCATGTGTTAGGAAGGCCTTGCACATGAGGACTGCACACTGAGCCAAATAAAATTTACCACTGCTCTGGAAAAAAGAAGATGCATGTCCATTCAGTTTATTGGGACTTATTCCCAGGAAAGTGTGTATAGGGTTGGACCTTAAGATACAAAAGTCCTTTCTATAAAAGTCAAAATGGCAGAATGCATCACACACAAAGGAGTTGCCATTTATTTTCACAGTCATCAGTCAGGGATCCTGTTTCATGTTTTACACTAAGGACAGTGTTCTGCCAAGTTTAGGAACAAGAAGCCAAAGTTATATAGTACATTGGTTGTAAACTGGCTGAAAGCAAATTTATACCTTTTACAATATGTATGGGAATTGTGGTGTGGCAATTGCACATCACCTCAGATATTGTTGGACTGAATCTCCTAGCAGCCATGACCATCATAGCCAACATGGAAGAATGCTGGGAGTTGCAGTCCAACATCTGGAGGGCTGCATAATTCCCATTAAATGGACACCAAATATTGCCCACACTTGGCACACAGAAAAGTTCATAGATGTACAAGACTGCAAGAAAATCAGAACATAATTATGGGAAGCTGACACTCATCCTGTAGAATGGAAATGCAAAGACAACCTGATTCAACCTAAATAGTTCCATTATTGCTGCACTTCCGTGCAAGCAGCAGGAATCATAAGAAAGCACACAGCCAGCAATAAATCCAGCACAGCCAATGCTAAGGAATGCCGGGAATTGCAGGCTGGACTCAAGGGTGTGCAGGAAGAGTCCTTCCCTCTACTGGCCAAATCAGGTGGTCTTACTTCTTCTGTTGTTGATGACTGTGCATCACTGTCCCATCCTGACTCCCATCC
Organism: Gambelia wislizenii; assembly: GCA_030847615.1. Taxonomy (NCBI): domain Eukaryota; kingdom Metazoa; phylum Chordata; class Lepidosauria; order Squamata; family Crotaphytidae; genus Gambelia; species Gambelia wislizenii. The sequence goes on along the minus strand of JAUMIR010000002.1, from coordinate 188,756,250 downwards.
CTTCAGACTGCCAGACCACTGTCTTCCCGTTTGTCTCCTTGCACTCGCTGCTGTGGAAAGTGGATCAATGTTTTGTTTCCCTTTCATTTTAGAACCTGGGGCTACCCACTGATGCTGAATGGTGGCAGATTTTGCACAGTGGTTAAATGGTGGCACAGTGGTTAAATGGTGGTACTGCAGCTACAACGTTGTGAGTTTGATCCTACAGGGCTCCAAGGTTCACTCAGCCTCCCATCCTTCCATAGGTCAGTAAATTGAGTAGCCACCTTGTTGGGGGCAATTAACTAACACATTGTAAACCACTTAGGGAGTGCCTTGCACTGATAAAGCTGTACAGAAATATAATTGTTATTGCTATTACTATTATTTTGCATACTGGGTGGTTAAACTGTGGGATTCACTGCCACCAACTTAGAACAGGGACATTCACGGTGGTTCAAGTCTACCTCTTCTGGGCATCATATTACAGATAAGACTATCAGTGGCTACTCATCATGGTGGCTATGTAGTATCTCCAAGATTAGAGACACTACTCTTCTAAATCCCAGTTGCTGGGGAACATAAGCAGGAGGCTGTTGTTGCTATCATGTCATACTTCACAACTTCCCAAAGGCATCTGGTTGGTCAGTGTGGAAAACAGGATACTAGCCCTGATAAGCATTTCCAGTTGGGCTCTTTGTATGATCTTAAGTTCTTAACAGAACAAGACATGGACACCTTTCTTTACAGGAGATGGAAATTACTCACCCACTGAAATATGGTACTTCAGTGATATAGGGAGAGTTTCTTGCATTTCCTCCTTTCACTGAGGCTCTCGTGTTAGGGTTACAGCTATCTCTGTCAGAAAACAAAATGTATAGCAATAGAGATGGAATTGTGGCAGCTTCCTAGATCCTCTTCTCCCTACCTTGAAGTCGGGGAGTTCATCAGATGCAGCTTTTGGCTATTTTTCTTTCGTTCCATGCATCCTTTCCCATGGCCATCATACCTTCCCCTCCCTCCCCTTCCAAAACTGGTTCTGGGTTGCCAGAGTGAAAACCAGAGAGGGCTCCTATACCTTTAATGGTTGTGTAGAAGAGGGAATTTCAGCAGGTTCTGCTTGTTACCTGTGAGTGACAAAGCAATACCTGCTGAAACTCCCTCTTCTATACAAGCATTAAAGGCACCCTCTCCAATTTTGACTCTAGCGACCCTAGTAAATGGTGATGTCTCCCCACTGCAATTCCTCATCTGGACTCACACTCATGACCTGGCCTGGCCTCTCTTCTGCCCCCCCCCTTTTGCTCTCTGGCTCATCTACATGAGCCCCCCAAAACTGTAGAACCCTGCAGTAATAGCAAGTCACAACAGTTGCGACTTGTCTTAATGGTCTTTTTGTCCCCAGCAGCCCCCATAAGCTTTGCATGCTAGATGACAGCTGAGATGACAGAGCCCTATTCCCTTCTCCAATCCCGGGGGGGGGCGATGGCGTGGGGGGGGCGGGAACCGGGGAAGGAAGAAGAAGAGGAGGAGAGATCCCTCTTCTCTTCTCTGATTCCTGTAGCAGCAGCATTGGTGGGGGGGACCAGAGAAGAAAGAAGAAGAGGAGAGAGTCCTCTTCCCTTCTCCAATCCCCATCCCAGATCACGTGGGGGGGGGATGGCAGCTGCAGGTGTTTGCCCTGTTAGCAAGCCCCACCCCCATGCTTGTCCAGCCAATCAGGGACGTGCTTCTTGTTTTCTTGGGCAGCAAGTCCTATCGAATCATGTCCTAACGAGGGGGAATGCACACCCCCTCAATGTTTTTCAAGACTCCGGGAAAAGCAGCAAAGGCTTTCCCTCAGTTTTTGCCATTTTGGGCCCCCCTCCTTCCGAATACGGCGTAATGACACGGATTCCCATTTAGACAGGTAGGCTTCTCATTGAATCCAACAGGGAGTATTTTGACTGTTTAGATGGTTCCTGACTTGCTGAATCGCAGGTTGTTGAGGAAGGAGCTCATGAACAGAGCTGCCACAACTCACCCACCTCCTCTCTTAAAGATGCCATGGAAGAAAATTGCAGTTTGTGGGATACATGCTCTCTCGAGCTGCCTGTATGGTACAAGGTACAAGAATTAGGAAATCTATAGGGCATGTGTATACCCCTGGGCTGTATACAACTAGCTGGGACAATACTGGCAGTATTGTCGCTGTTGGAGCCTTTGCAAACAATTATGTGTGTGGGAGGGGGAAGCTACACAGAAAGACAGAGTAGTGTTCAAGACTGACATACTATAATAAGATTGGAACTTTTTTATGGCTTTGTTTTGATTACGGTGCCTCATTTAAGAACTGATTTGGTGCTCTTAATTGATACCACGTTTAAGAAGTAACTAACTGCCTTACTCTTTGTACTGCAGAGAGCATTACTCTCCTTACTCTCAAAAAGAAAAGGCAAACAAGAAAAGAGAATCCATCTAAACACTAGGAAGAACTTTGTGACAGTAAGAGATGTTCGGCAGTGGAATGCACTGCCTTGTAGTGCGGTGGAGTCTCCTTCTTTGGAAATTTTTAAGTAGAGGCTGGATGGCCACCTGTTAGGAATGCTTTGCTTATTCCTGCATGGCAAGGTGTTAGACTGGGTGGCCCTTGTGGTCTCTTCCAACTCTATGATTCTATGATTCATTAGGTGCATGTATAGAAAATATATCACACAGTGGAGAAAAGTGCTCTTATGCAAACTTTTAAAAATAGACACAAGGATAGCCACATGGCACAGAGAAATGTCAGGAGATTATCAGACGTGTCCCTTGAAACTGTTTCTGTAATGCTACCCCCCCCACCCATACCACTCCCGTCCCTATAACAGAATGATCAAAAAATTTTCACACATTTGCCTTATTCCATTATAGGAACTGCTCCCCCTCCCCTCAGCTTCACTGCAGTAAAGGCAGCTGTCCTAAAGCTGCTTTTACTGCAGTGAAGTCAAATCCCTCTCGTTCTTGTGAGAAATTTGAAAATAAAAACAAAACAAAACATCAAAACAGAAAAGCAAGCCCCAAAACACACAGTACAAACCCCAAGTAACCAGGGGGGGGAAGGGTGACACTCACCTGGATGTCCCTATCAAACCCGGAAGTCTTTGGCACGGACCTCCTGGTGATGTCACGTGTCACTGGCATTGCGCCAGCACAACAGGGGATATTTTCAAACGCCCATGATTCCGTAATGATAATGGAATGGGCTTCTTATTCACGGCTTAAGCTGTGAATAAGAAGGAGCGGGGGGGGGGAACGGGAGCAGGATGGGAGCTTCCCAGACAGGGACGATGTCATCTGAAAAGGAAACAGATAGCAATCTCCCCTTGTCCCTGTCCCGGGTTATTGGACACGTCTGATAATCTCCTCAAAGAAGAGGATACAATTGTGATGATTAGGCTCTCATTTTAGAGCAAGGTTGCATCTGTGCAATAGCAATTAACACAATATTTTCAGGAACACGCAAGCTAGAGAGAAGCAAAGAAGAAATTCAATGTGTAAGTTGAGGACAGAACCAGCTGCTCTTGTACCTATTAACATCCATAGGGCATTGTGACAAACATAGGGCTTATCTACACGGGCCAGAATATGCCACTTCGCCACCAGCATATTCTGCCCATGGATCTAGCCTGTTGCTCCCCTGTTACCTGCATGGAATGAGATGGAGTCCAGACCATCACGCTGGCCGGTCTATATAGCTGCTGCCACCTGTCTCCCACTCTCTGAAGCCAGAAAGCTGGCCCAAAGCACGTGAGCAAGGCCCCCTTCATGTGCCCAGCCTTGGTTACATGCTGTGGGACTCCTTCCTGGGTACAGAAGAGTAAGGCAGACGGCAGCTGCAATGACAGGCCAGCATGCTGTGAGCTCCTGTGGTCACATGGGTCCCAATCTTTTTTTTTTTTTTTCAGGTGAAGTAGAATTTACCAGGTTTTTTTTAAACGGTGTCATAGGCCTTACCCCCACCTTAGCCCTGGGGTTCATGAAGACTGCCCAGGGGCAAAATGGGGCAAATGTCTTGTGTTGTCTGGACTGCAGGGCTCCAAGATGAGGTATATAGCCTGTCTATACCATAGTCTTTGTGAGAGAGATTTGACAGTATTTTATGTGTGGGTCTGTCTCATTGCAAGAACCTTTGCAGTGATGTTTTCCTCAGAATCATGCTTTGTTTATATCAGAAATATAGACATGATTTCCAACAGAGTTTATGCTGATGTAGCTGTCCTGTGTACCTTAGAGCTCTCATGCAGGAATTTCTCCACACCATTCAGTAAGCCTTCTCAACTGGATTACCTAAGTGTTTCCTTTGCTGGAGGTGGTACCATCATCTGCCTAATGAATAACAGAATTCAGAAGCACTAATCCAGTTAACCTGGATTTTACTGGGAGAACCAATTGTGCAAACTATCTTTAAAACTGGAAGTGCAGGTTGTCTTTAAAACTGGTCACCTAACTATATAAATTAACCTTTGTGTGACTAAAAGATTTGGCTTAATAAGCTACACAGCTCTGAGAAGGAAGTTTTCTGCAAGTCATTAGATTATTAAAGGTCATAAGTACTTCACACAGTGGAGGTAGTTATACAGTACTTCAAAATAAAAAAATGCTTTGAACATGTTTGTATCTTTTGCTTGATTGTCTGATGCTATCTCTTAAGCACTCTTGAGAGTGAGGTCAGCTGTTCAGACACTTGTTCCTGCCTAGGATTTATGGATCTTGACTGCAAATGACCTTATCACTCCCTGTGCCTTTGTCCATGTTTCACCACTTATTACTGAACCAAGATGCCATAGTTTGTTTTTATGCCTAATGCTGGACACTTCAGTTCTGTTTTCTCAGTTTAAGAAGTCAATGATCTCTTAAGATTCCTTCTTTAAGTCTTGCATTTGAACAAAGATACTGCAACAGATATGAGTCTGCAAGCCAAGAGAACAACCAGGTTTATTTTAAAAGTTATGAGGAAGAAGGACTGAGGTCAAGGAAAGAAGACCAGCATAAGTGGCCAGGTGCTGGAAAAACAAAAAACACTTGCAGGTTAGGTATGTATTTAAACAGTTGGCTAGAGAAGGGAAAGATGAGAAATGAGCTGGGATGAGCATGCCGTGGATGGGGGATAAAAGAGAAGTCAATGGATGCCCAGAGGTAGAGGTATGGAACACATGATTCTTCTGACCAGGCAAACATCTAGAACCTTCAAGGACAGTGCACTAGATAGATAAGAGTGGAGGGAAATGTGGGTTCCCAGAGATTGTTGGATTGTAATTCCTTACAGTCTTAACCACCTTGACCACTGGTATGGGATGATGGAGAGTTGCAGTCCAGCAGCATGTGGCCCAAATCTGATGGGCCACATTTTGCCTATCTCTGACGTAGATCCTCACTTCTTGTGTAGCATGGGAAAATGTAACAATTCAGGGACTCCTGATGCAACAGAAGATGGGATTTTAAGGACCAGCTCTTTGGCTCTGGGACTGTCAGAGGGAAGCCTGAGGGCAGGAGCTATAGAGACATGGCATTTGTAGATGTATTTTTAATCTCTCCTCAGTACATGACATGTGGCCACATGCATACACACACTCATGCTCACTGTACTCTGGAGAGGCATAGAAAGAGAACAAGCTGAATTGAGATGCCGATCCTTAAATCCACCAAGAGCATAAGAAAACCTATGCTGGGTCAAGTCAAAGTCCTACCTCTTGTCTCGCTTTCTGCGATCATAGTACTTACCCAGATGGCTTCCACAAAGAAGGCATAAGAGCAGTAGTATCTTCCCACTTTGTAATCCCATCAAAGGTAGTGGTGTACTGGTGAAATCTGAAACAGGCCCTTACCAGGACAACCTCTGTAGCTACACCCCCACAGAGAATCCCAAAAGGGTATACGGCTCTGCTGATCTAATAATACACCATTGCTGGGAAAATCCATATTCCCCTCCAGTTACTGTAAAGATTGCAGCTCAGTTCAGTGGGAACACCTTGAGTCAAAGGGATGTGGGTGGCAGATGATGTCATAGTCCCTGCTCATCAAGAAGTCTTCGGTTTTTGACTCTGCAAGCCCTTCCACCACTTCACCACTGTTAAAAGGCATACTGCCTTGGATACTGGTGGTCATATATACCATAGCCATTTTGATTGGTATCAGTTGACACCCTTATTCTGCATGAATTTGACTAACCCCCTCATTTTCTTACAACATCCAAGGAAGGCCAGACATCAGGCTGCAAACAGCATTTAGCCAGGGAAAAAGAAGCAGACAGGGAGTCTCAGTAGTTGTCAAAATTATGTTGGCACTACAAGAGATGGAAGTGCAGAGAAGCCTAACTGGGTGTTCTGCCTCACAACTAGCCCTCACCAATCCCATCTTCATTGGCTCCGATTCCCAGCCATCTGCTGGCCCAAGCAGTAGGTTCACTTTTCTTCCAAAAAGAGCAAACGTGACCACCTCAAGTGAAATATTGTGGGAACATTACACAGATTAAGTAACATGCACGTGGAGCTGGGAAATTTGCAGTTTTTCTCCCATCAAGCAATTGGATGCGTTAGGCTTCCCCTTCACCCCCAATGGCTGTTTCTTTCTTCAACGTTTTCTTCTATGGAAGCCACAGTGAGTCCTTGGAAGCAGAAGTGTGTTTGCAAATTGGGCCTCTTCCTTTTTCTATTTGTTGCTGGGCAGTGGTGGAGTCAACAGAATATGTGGAGTCAGGGGGGTTGTCTAGATAGTGAAAATACCCCTCATAGAATGTGAGTAGAATATCTGTCCCAACACACTGTGAATGAGAAAAAAAATTCCACAAGCTGTGGTAAAAGGGTTTGTGGTTTTCCCTGAAGTTTTTTTTTTTTTGAAAATGCACGTAGATGTGCATCCATGGACATCAAAATGTGCAGTGATGCACATTTTTGATCTATTGTCCTTTATCAGAGCATGTGAATGCTCCATTTGAATAGATGCACACACATGTGACCTGGCAAAAAAAAATGGAGACAAAACACTGTTACTGTGAATGGGCAAAAATGCACATCCACTCAGAGTATACCATCATGTCTAGACTGGCCCAGGCTCCCTTCATTGCTACATGCAGAAATAGTAGTTCCCTGGTAAGGTGGCCTTCTAGCATCTGCTATTGATGATGTCATTGACAATCTAGTAGATCCACAGGGCCCCTATTGGGAGGAAAGTGGGATATGATATAAGTCAATAAATCAAATCAGCTGCTGTAGCAGCTGTTTACAGGACATGTTAGTAGATGGACTCATCAATGGGTGTCTCTCACAGCAACCTCTCATCTGTGTCCCCAGGGAAGTTAGGATGGCTCCTTTGTTTTCTTTTCAGTGACAGGTCAAAACCTTTCTTTTCCAGCAAGCTTTTGGAAACTGATTTTGACAAAAATGACTGTTATGGAGCACCATACTGTTTTTAATCTGATTTAAAATAAGATACTGTTTTAAATCTGATTTAAAATAAGATACTGAATGTTTTTAACTATATTTGTTTTATTGTATTCTGTCTTTTTGTGAGTTGCCTTGAGTCCCAGCCTGGGAGGAAGGCAGGATACAGATAAAAGGATAAATGGATGGATAGATGGATCTGTGATCATCAGTCTCAGGAGGACAGAGGGCCATGTTTGCAAAACAGTGTACAGCTAGAGTGTCTAGATTGCACCCACTGAAGCAGGCACTGTTATCTAAAGTCCAATAACAAGAGAAGCTATCTAGGGCCATCTGTGTGACTGTTCATCTTGACTATTAGTTGGCCATCCAGAATACCACTTGCAGGGTGCCTTGCAGGCTATGGATATCCACCAACACCAACTTAGAGAGGCCCTACAGAAACGGTGGGTAATGTTTTGCATATACTCTGAAAATCCCATCAGCCCAAACTGATGGACTGCAAATCCCATCAGCCCAAACCAGAAGAGTGAACGGGAGGCTGCCACCTTTGCTCTTGAATATTTGCGAAATGAGTTAGCTGCCTAAATGTAGGAGAAGCTCTGTTGCTAGTCCCCCATGGCCAAGTCTGTCTGCTTTTACCCACAGCATGCATCCGATATACCCATGTTATCTGGGTAGCAAACATATCAGTCATGCTTCTGCTTCAGCCAACCCTGTCACTGAAAGCCAGATTTCTCAGTTCTCTAGCAAGTCCTGAGCTACTGTTGTGACTATTTCACACTTTGCTTATGGACATCGTTTTGACCAACTTTCCAAGCATTCTGGCTAGAAGCAGCTGCTTATAAGCATGCACTTCAACAGTCCCTATTTGGCTAGGGCAACCCTGATTAATCCTTTATCATCCCACTTTTTCAGTTGCTTTTAAAATGTCCCAGTTTCTCTCTCTCCCTCCCATTTTCCCACTTCAATTGACGCAAACAGAATTCGAAATGTAAAAGCAGTTTGCACTCAACTCAGCACACAATAATAACTTTTAGTAACTTTTGCCACCTTGACAGCAGAGATTTTCAGATGGGAACAAAAAAAGTGTTCTGGTCTTACAATCTCCTCTCCCACCCCTCTCCCATCCCTGTAACAACATAAAATAAAAAGTTTTCAGACCTACCTTGTTCACCCCTTGTTCCCTCAGCAGGGCAGCCCAGGAGTGAAAGGAGCTCGAATGGAGTTCCTTTCACTTCCTGGATTGAAATCCCGGCTGCTCTCATGAGAAGATGAGAGCGCAGGAAATTCAAACTGTAAAAGGAAAATACACATCAAAAAGTTACACTAAGCACCTAAACACACTTAAAACTTTACAAGCAACCCGGGGAGGGTACAAAAAAGTGTATCACTTACCTCAATATCTCAGTCTCACATGGAAGTGTTCTGGCATGGAGCTCCCACTGACGCTGGGATCACGCCAGCATAACAGGGCACCATTTCATTTGCAGGACATTCCATGACAAATATAACAGGGGATTCATTGATGGCTTAGCCCATCAATAAAAAGAAGTGCCAGCATAACGACAGTCGAACGGGAGCATAACAAGAGAGGAATGATGTCATCTGAAATGCAAGCCCTTCAGTGATCTCCTGGCATCATTATCACGCCATATGTAGAGTGTCTGAAAATCTCCAACATATCAATGTTGCTTGGGAGATTATCAAATGTAATGGGACACAGGAAAAAAATGTGTTCCAAACCACGCCAAAAGAATGGGAGGAGGACATCCCAGAGGCATCCCAGAGGCGTAGTGCTGCCGTGGACAAGGCTTCCCTTTCTTATTGACAGGCACAAGCCACAAATAAAAAGGGACACCTTACTCATGGTTGCACTATGCCCCCGGGACGCTGGAGGACATAGTCATCTGATAATCTTGCCTGTTCCTGTTCTTGTCACTATCTTCTGACATGGTATTTGCTGCATCTCATCATCTCCTCGGTCACACAAGACCTGGTTTTTATCTGTGAAGTGATGGAGGTGGGGTGGTATGTATAAGTAATCTTCTATAGCTTAAATCACAGCCTGTCTTTTCTTCACTGTTGTTTCTTTACTGGTATTACCCTTTAACCAATTTGCTCCTGCTTAATTAAGTAGGGACTCCTTATAGGGCGGCCAGAGTGAAAACAGGCTCCTGTACCTTTAAATGGTTGTGTAGAGGTAGGGCATTCAGCAGGTGTTGAATATTTGCTGCTTGCATGACAAGCAACACTGCTGAAATTCCCTCTTCTACACAACCATTAGAGCTATAGAAGCCCTCTCTAGTCAGTGTGGCAACCCTATGACACACCCACAAATAGGCTGAAATCCTATATTCATTTAACCTCCTTGTAAATCTCCACTTAACTCAGGGCTTACTTCTAAGTGAACATGTATAGAATACTCACTCTGTAATCATTCTACACCTCCTTTCTACCTGAATTACTATGTAGAAGAGTAGCTACTATACATAGTTTTTTTTTCTTTCCTTAATAGGAAGGGTCAAATAACCAATCAGATGACATGGGATTCTATACAGCCAATGAGTTGTTATACCTTTCTTATTCTGTATCAGAAGACTCTCCTTACTGTTTTCTTTATTCCAGAGGCATTATGCCTGGGTAACAGGGGCTCTTAACCTTTTTTTACCAGGGACCCCTTTTAAATATCTCTTGTTGCTGTGACCCCCCCAAGATTTAACTGAAGATTTAAAACCCTAACAACAACAGCAACACCTGATAATAATAATAATGCAGTTACACCATCCATTAAACCTTCCCTCAGAGGCACTGGAGGGGGAGGGAAGATTTTTCTTCTGCTTCTTGCTGCAAGTTTGTGTCTGGAGCAGACTGAATGGCAATGCGCAGGCCAAACCAGGCAGCCAGCCTTTGGATCCTGTCACATGGCCACTCCGCTGCAGCAAAAAGGTGGGCCAAGCAGCCTTCAAGCCTTTATGGACCCCCTGTGAGGACATTGAGGACCCCTGGGGTCCCGGATCACAGGTTAAGACCCTCTGCTCTAAAACTTAGAGCTAATGAAGAAATAAGCTGACCTATGGACCTTTCTCAACCACTTCCATTCAACTGCTTGGGAAGACTAGAATCTGGCACTCCAGGGCTGTTGAATTCTCTCCCATAAATGATTATGTTCATCTCCTCACTGTCCTCATTTTGTCAGCAGGCAAAGACCCTTTTATTCAGATCAGGCTTTGGTTCATTCGCTAGTTGCTGTGAAATAATTTTTAAATGGAAGGTGCTTTTCATTTCCTTCACTGGTTTTCTCTGAAATGTCTGAAACTGTTTTTAATTCAGGGTTGTCTAAACGGTCAAAAAAACCCTCATGGAATTTGCTGGGAATCCTACCTGACTAAATAGGATCATGCACCAATCCACACTATTCGGAAGGAGGGGGGCCAGAATGGCAAAAACAACTGAGGCTTTTTAAAAAAGTGAGTGGGGGGTGCACATTCCTGCTCATTGGGAGAAGCAAAGGACAAGTAATTTGAACGGAAGCGCAAAGCTGATTGGCTGGGCAAGAGCAAAGATGGGGCTTACTAACAGGGCAAGTGCCTGCTGCTGCCATGTTGAATGTTTGCCTTGGAGAGCAATCACTAAGGTGATGAAATGGGGTGGGCTTTTTTATTATTTGCTTTCCTGTTAAATTGGAAAATCACTATATCACTCCAGCGCACCTTGGACAACGCTTTGTTTTTTTAAAAAACTGGAAGCAATGAAGAACTAATGCAAGTAAACCACTCACGGCTACCATCTGGAATGTGAGGCTTATGGGGGCTTCTGAGGCCAAAAACACTGTTAAGACATGTCGCTGCTGCTGCGAAATCCCATTACTACAAGGTACTCTGTTTTCTTCCCCCTCGTGTAGATGGGCCCTCAAGTTTTGATTTTCACATAATAGCTTGTTTAGTTCTTTAATTATTTTTAGCTGTGTTGATTTAACTCATGTTGCAAGCCATCTTGGATCCTACATTGAGAGAAAGGTGGCATCTAAATTTAAATATAATATAATTTATAAGTAGGCATTTAAAAGTAGGACCGAGGTGGTAGTTAGAACAGTAAATACATGTTCTGATACACTAGTAAGGTATGTGATCTGCTACACTAAGATCCTCTGTGGTACAATAGTTTGACTGCTGGACTATGGAGATTATCAGATGGGGACAAATATAGTGTCCCCATTTCGCTATCTCCTCTCCTGCCCCACTCCCGTCCCTGTAACATTTTTTTAAAAATTCAGACCTACCTTAATAGCGCTGCAAAAACTGCTCCCCTCCCCTCCAACAGCCCAGGAGTGAATGCCACTCTCACAGAGCTGCTTTCACTTCCTGGAAAGGAAATCCCGGACTGTTCTCACAAGAGAGCAATTGTGCAGGAAATTAAAAAATAAAAAAGGTAAAAAAGTACACCAATCACAAAAACACATTGAAAAACTCCCAAGTAACCTGGGGAGGGGGAAAAAGTGTGTCACTTGCCTCAATGTCCCAATCTCTACCAGAAATGTTTGGCAGTGACCTCAAAGTGACGCTTGCATCATGCCAGCATAACAGGGCACCTTTTTGCTCACCTGTCATTCTGTTACAGAAACAGAGCAATGGGTCAATTCACAGCTTAGTCTGTGAATAAAAAGGAGCACGGGAGGAAATGGAGTGTCATGCTCCTTAAGCCAGAAGAGGAGGAGGACATGGCAGGGAATAGCCCTAGGGACCCTGGCACAGGGTTATCTACACCTGTGGCAGCATGGAATCCTGCCAACTTAGAGGCTTGAGCAGAGGAAGAGCCTGGTCCGAGTGGGTTGGCATCAATTCCAGCAGAGAGTCCTGTCAATTTAGAGAAGGATGAAGAAGAACAGAGGAACTTACCTCCACCACCATATACCCAGCAGTGAGCTCAAAAGGAAGCTCAAAAGAAGTCTCTGAGACTTTATGAGAAAAACCTGCTCGTTAAGAAACACCTGACAAAGCCTTAATTGCTTTATAAATGCTGGGAGAGGCGATAGAGGCTTTGTCAGAGATCAACTGATCTTCCTGGTGAAAGCTTCCTTTTGACTTCAGTGCCTGGATTCCAGTTATCTTGGCTTCTGTTACTTTGACTCATGCTTAGACCTTGGACTGTCCCTGAGTACTCTGCTGCCTGCTCCTGTTGACCCTCGGATTGCTTTGGACCATGCTTACTGATTGTGGTAAGCCACTGGCCTTGTGGACTGTGTTACTGGACTAAATATTTGACTGTACTTATTCTTATTCCTTACTTAGCTTACTCCTATAATTTAGCTTATTCCTGTGAGCTAATTAGCAGTTGGTTCCCTTCCCAGACTAGTGCTGTTTATACTTTGTTGGTACTTAGTTGCTTTCCAGACATGGAAGGGGCATGGGAGCATAATGACATGGGGATGATGTTGTCTGAAAGAGAAGCCCTTTCTCAATCTCCTGTTGTCTCTGTAATGACTCAGGGAGACCAGGGTTTGAATCTCTGCTTGGCTATGTAAACCCACTGGGGGACCTTGGGCAAGCCACACTCTCTCAGTATCAGAAGAAGGCAATGAAACCCCCCCTCTGAACAAATCATACCAAGAAAACCCTGTGATAGGGTTGTCTGAAGTCAGAAATGACTTGAAGGTGCACAACACAATACTAGCAAATGTAAACAACTGTGACAAATGGAAAAGACAAAGCAGCAGCATTTTTTTTAACTGTTGAAACCTCCACCTAAGATCCAAAGAACACCGGCCACTGCTTTGTAATGAAAAGTTTGATGCTTTGGAATTGTTTTTCAGTAACAGCTTTCAGGGCTGGGGAGCAGCAGTGAGCTTTTAAAGCTGAGGGGCACTTCTGATGTAGTTTGAGGGGTGGGATCTGCTGTTCAAACAAACCAAGCCAAATTACCACACCCAACATGTCTAACAATACTGTATAAATGTACTCAGAAATAAGATCCAAGGCCACCCTTATCATGACACAGCTCACTAGATGGGCTGGGAGTAGCAATGAAGTGTTGGGGGGACAGTACTGTATATACCAGGTGGCTTGCCAACATCTCCTAAACTGGCTTGCTGCAGTGGAGGACACTGTCCTCTTGCCAATATCCAAGTAATATTTTTTTCTCTGTGTGGAAGCAAGGATGCTGTCTGGTTCTTTATGTTAAGCGATAAAATATCATCACCCAGCCTTGAAAAACTGTTGGGGTAATATTGCTTTACAGGCAAAAGGGAAAATGTTGGAGCAACAGACCACTTACTAGTACAGTTGTCCCTCCACATTCGCGAACTTGACATTCGCGGTTTTGGTTATTCGCGGTTTTGGGAGGGCCCCCCCGGGCCCCCCCAAAACCGCGACACGGGGCCTCCAGAGGCCCCGTGAAAGACCTGGAGAGAGCGGGGAGGCCCGGGGAGGCCTCCACGGGGCCGCCGGAGGCGCTCCGGAGGCCCCATGAAGGCCTGGGGAGGGGTGGGGAGGCCTTCGCGGGACGCCCGTAGGCCCTCTGGAGGCGCTGCGAAGGCCTGGGGAGGGGTGGGGAGGCCTTCGTGGGCCCCGCGAAGGCCTCCGGAGGCGCTGCGAAGGCCTGGGGAGGGGTGGCGAGGCCTTCGCGGGACCCCCGGAGGCCCTCCGGAGGCCCCGCAAAGGCCTGGGGAGGTGTGGGGAGGCCTTCGCGGGACCCCCGGAGGCCCTCCAGAGGCCCCGCGAAGGCCTAGGGAGGGGTGGGGAGGCCTTCGCAGGACCCCCAGAGGCCCTCCGGAGGCCCCGCGAAGGCCTGGGGAGGGAGGGAGGGAGGGCCGGGGAGACCTCCGCGGGGCCTAGCAAGGCCCCGCGAAGGCCTGGGGAGGGAGGGAGGAAGGGCCGGGGAGACCTCCGTGGGGCCTAGGAAGACCCCGCGAAGGCCTGGGGAGGGAGGGGGAGGGGAGTCGTTATTCGCGGATTTTTCACATTCGCGGGGGTCTGCGGAACGGAACCCCCGCGAATGTGAAGGGACGACTGTACAGCTGAAGGGGATTTGATCACAGCTGTTGCTAGGCAGAGTGCTGACTATCAAGCACTCCTATATAGTTGAAGGACAAGATGCATTGTGTGGGGGTTAGTGTCGCAGAAAGAGGAGTGTTAGTGGATGTTGGAGAAATTGCTGTTTAGTGTATTAATGAGGTTTGCTGTGTATATACTGTGTTTGTTTATACTGCAAGTGAAGATAAAGGTCTCCAGATATTTTTGGATGAACCTCGTTGTCTGTAAGTCTTTCTTTTGTGTGTGAAAGTGGGTCAGAGCTGTGAAACAGGTGCTAGCTGAAGCCTTTGTTTGTGCCTTTTTTACTGCACAGTTCTGCTGTTTTAGCTACTCCTGGGTTTGTTTGTCCCCAGGCTGTTCCAGTTGCTTCTCAGTGAACCTATACTGAGTGGACAAAATCCCCACTGAATTCAATGCTGTTTACTTTTATGAAAGTGGGTAGAAGATCACAGTCTTAGTAGTTCATTGTTTCCTTGTCTTTGTGTAACTTAAACTCTCGATTCATTGTTTACTCACTTATACAAAGAAATAAACATTGCAGTACCCCACTGCATTAACACATTTTCTGTGTCATCCACTTAGAGCCGTGGCTGTTAACCTTTTCTTTAGCAGGTGCCCCCTTTAACTATGTTTTGTTGCTGAGGGCCCCCAAGACTTAACTCAAGATGTAAAACCCCAACAAAAACAACAACAACAATACAATTACACCATCCATTAAACCCTCCCTCAGAGGCACTGGAGAGGGAGGTAAGCCTTTTCTTCTGCTTCTTCCTGCAAGTTTGTGTTTGAACAGTCATACGCAGGCTAAGCCAGCCAGCCTTTGCCTTGGTTCCTGTCATGGGAGCTGAGTAGCCTTTAAGCTTTCACGGACCCCCTGTGAGAACACCATGGCCACCTGGGGGTCTGTACACCACAGGTTAAAAACCACTGGCTTAGAGCCTTCCCAGTCTATACAGCACCTAGAAGTTTTTTTCCAGATGTAGCTGTACAGAGACTTCTTGAAAAATCCAATGATCTCTGCCTAACAAAAGAGTCCTGGCTTCACAAAAGGGTCAGAGACAGGCTGCATACCAAAAGGGGCCACCTTCCTCTGCAGAAGGGGTTAATTTTTGCTGTCCTTTGTTTCAGCATACCACATGGCCTGGAAGTAGGAGTGGCCTCTGCCTGCATGAAATCCCTCACCTGAACAACAGCACAAGCATCTGAGACAACATGTAGGTCTGTGACTTCAACACCATCATTTTTCTTTCTTTCTTTTTTAACATCTTTGCCTGATGAAGAAGTCAGTAGAGCTTTGGAAGCTTGCATCATGTGTTTTGCAGTTTGGTTGGCTAATAAAGGCATCATGTTTTGTGGATTCTGGATTTTGGTTTGCTACATGGCCAACACGGCTACCCATGAGTTTGTTTCCTTCCCAGTCTAGGTCTTGTCTATACACGTCGGGAGGGAATATGAACATGTTCGGAAAGGAACTTTCACAATGATGTGATCTGTCTACATGGCCAAAAGACCCACCCAAACTCCTCATGACCCTCTAGCCAGATGGCTGCCATGAGTGATTTACTCATGATTTTAAAACTGCTGCTTCAAATATTTTAAAAAACAAAATTTCCCAGGGTGCACACAAGCAACACTCTGTATTTACAAATAAAGACATTTTAAAAAAGTATGAAAGGCATTTTATCAACTTACCGGACCCACGCTTAGCCAAAAATCCAACATGCCTGCTGCATCCATTTCCCCTCTGTTAGCCCCATCCCCTGTGCTTGTCCAGTCAATCAGATTGCACTGCCTGTTCGTATCTGTGCAAACGTGAGTGTTCAAACGGTTGCACATTCGGAAGTCAAAGTCGTACGGAGTTTTTCAGAAAATCAGTACAAAGCCCCAGACACAGCACACACCGACTTTATAGTGGATTTGGCTGCCCCCCCTCCAAATGACACTTATTTGTGCGAATGGCTATTTGAACGTATTGCCAATCTTTCACATCACATTTTTATTATTTTGACCATATAGACTCAGGCCCTTTTTCTGTTTACACTTTTTAACAAATTAGTAACAAACCTGTTCAGTTTTGATCTGTAAAACACTTGAGAATATTTGGGATGATTGTGCTTTTAATTAGAAGCTTCAGCCCCTATAATTTCTTCTTGCACAGAAGCACACAGGCCTCTTAAACCTTTCCTAGCAGTTTGTGTGGCTTTAATTACTATTTGCATTTTATTTAATGGATGTTTCACATTTTGCCATCCAAAAATCAATGAAACTAAATGTAATTAATGCCCCAGAGAGGAATAAAAACAGATTAAGAGGTTATTAACTCATAATGTCAGGACTCCACTGAACAGGAATCAATTGGAGACAGAAATAATGAAAAAGTTCAAATTATAGTTGCAGGAGATGTTTCCTGAATTTGGATTACTTCTGAATAAACATTACTAAAGACTTTTGATCATGGAACTGGACACGGGCACTGATACTATAACGTTAAACAAAATGTGGGACAATAGTACTGCACTGTGAAAACAAGCTTGCTGCACAGTTCTGGAGAGTCTTCTCTAACATAGGAGATTATCAGACAGGAACAAAAAAAGTGTTCCTGACCTGCAATCTCCTTTCCCGGCTTTCTCCCGTCCCTGTACCAGCAGGAAAAAAAAACTTTTCACACCTACCTTTAGCGGCATCAACAAGGCAGCCCGGGAGTGAATGGAGCTTCAACTGAGCTCCTTTCACTTCCTGGTCTGAAATCCCAACTGTTCTTGGAAGAAGATGAGAGTGTGGGAAATTCAAAAATTAGAAGCAAAATAAAAGACAAAAAGTGACAGCAAGCACAAAAACATTATAAGTAACCCGGGGAGGGTACAAAAAAGTGTGTCGCTTACCTTGATGTCCAGATCTCCCCCCCCCCCGGAAGTGTTCTGGTAGGGACTTCCCATTGATGCTGGCATCTAGCCAGCATAATGGGGCACCTTTTTAGTTGCAGGATGTTCTGTGACAGAAATGGAATGGGGGCTCCATTGATGGCTTAGCCCGTCAATAAAAAGCAGCATCAGCATAACAACAGCCGAACAGGAGCATTACGAGAGGGGAACAACATCATATGAAACATAAGCCCTTTAGCGATCTCCCGGCATTGTGATGACACCATATTTAGAGCATCTGATAATCTCCATAGAATGTAGGCTAGCTTAAGTTAGGGCACACAAAGATCCTGTGGTCATCCTTTTACTCTGACCACAGGCCTGAGCTACCATTCTCAGGGGTTGTCTAAATGGTGAAAATAGTCCTCGCAAAATTCGAGAATACCTTTTGTTCCAATGGGATCCTGCATCATTTCACTGTATTCAAAAGGAGGGGGGCCAAATACTCCACGGGGAAAGCCTTCGTGGCTTTCCCTGAAGTTTTTTAAAAACAACATGTGAAAGGCACTTCCTGCTCATTGGGACAAGCAAAGTGAATTGATGTGCTTTTCCGATATGAGCGGAAGTGGGAAGATTATTGGTCAGACGTGTGGGGGGGGGGGGCAGAGCTTGCCAGCAAGGCAAGCACCCAGAACTGCCATTTTGGATTTTTGCCATAGCAAGAAAATACCTATTTTTGTTGTTGTTGTTGTTTGCTTCTTTGTTAAAGTGGAAGGTTGTACTTTTGCACCTTGAAATGGTTTTTTGAAAAACTGTTCAGTGGCAACAACCTGAGGTAAATAAAAATGTGAGTAATTCACTCATGCCTGCCATCTTGATTCACAGGCATGCCCATTGGAACAGCGAGAGTGGATAGCTTCGCATGCCTGCGATCTTTAAAAAAACCTGTTGAGACAAATAGAAGCTGCTGCGAACTGGCATAAGTGTGCACCAGTCTACATTTTACTGCTTTGCTCCAGTCTTAGCACTCCCATTCATGGGGCCACAATGCTTGTAAGCCCTACTAGGTTTGAGGGCCCTGGGCAAGATGTCATCTGGGGATCCCCTGGTTTAACACACGCACCCTGTTCTCTCTTTTTCTTCATTGCACTCTTTTTCTTTGCTCTTTCTCTCTCCCTTGTTTGCTCTTTCACTTTCTTTTGGCATCTTAATCTTTTGTCTTCCCTTTCCATACCCCTTGGCTCTTTCCTTCCTGCTCATTTTCTCCCCTTATCCTAATGCTCTTTCTTTTCTCTTTCTCTGCTCTTTCCACCCACCACTGCTCTCTGTCCCTCACAGACACTCCCCATTTCTCTTACCAGGCAGGTGCACCTTATCTTTCTTGGTCTCTTTCTTAACCATTAGGCTGGGCAGACTGCAGTGCAGCTATGCCTGTCATCTGGACTTCTCTGGAGCACATCTGGACCCAGGTGGCCATCTAGAGGCCATCTGGAAGAACTGGGATGCCAGACTGATCTGTAAGTGGGGGGGGGGGATGAAGGAGAAAGTGCGCAGGATATAGGTGTAAGGAGAACAAATAAAGGACCAGAGTAGGATAAACGGAGGAGTGCCAGTGAGTCAGGAGAAAACGCAAGAGGAAGAAACACAAAAGGAATACTAGCAGCTGCTGCTGGTAACTTCATTTGGTGGCCCTAGTGACCTCTTTGAAACTTGTTTGTTTTCAAGGTAGGCTCAAAATGTCTTTCTTCTAAACTCTATATGTGAACACTTTAGATCAGTGGCTCTTAACCTTTTCTTTACTGGGGACCCCCTTTAAATACCTTGTTGTCATGGTCCCCCAAGACTTAACTCAAGATTTTAAAACCCCAATAATAATAATAATAATAATAATAATACCTGATGATAATAATACAGTTACAACATCCATGAAACCCTCCATCAGAGGCACTGGAGGGGGAGGGAAGACTTTTCTCCTGCTTCTTCCTGCAAGTTTGTGGCTGGAGTGGATTGAACATTAATGTAAATGCCAAGCCATCCTTTGCCTTGGCTCCTGTCGAGCGGCCACTGTAGGGAGAAGGTGGGCCGAGCAGCCTTCAAGTCTTCGCAGACCCCCTGTGACGACATTGCAGGCCCCTGGGGCTGCGTGGCCCACAAGTTCAGAATCACTGCTTTAGGTTTTGCAGGCTGACGCTGAAAACATACAGAGAGCGATTTACTGTTGGCAGAAGTTACATACCTTGCAGCTGTCTCAGTTTGGCAGGGACGAAATTAATCCTCTGTCATCCCACCTTTTCAGCTGCTTTTAAAATGCCCCAGGTTCTTACTCCCACTTTCCCTCTGTATCCTCAGTGTACTTCAATGGCTGCAACCTGAGTTCAAAGGTCAAAAATAATTTATACTCAGCTGGGGGAGAGGAGAGGAGGGGGCAGAATCTTGCTCTTCCCAGTTTGCTTAGGCAAAAGCTAACTGCTGCAGCCTCTCCTAACTTTTCTGTTCTTCCTCATTCACAACATCTGGTATCCTGACCAAACTTTCGTGTTCCTTGGCCACATATATTCCAGTTTTCATCTGTGACATATTGGAGTGTACGAAGTTATAGTCACGGATCCAAACAAATCACTAACGTAAGCATAAACATATAGTAAATACTTTCAACTTTGTACTTGTTAATTGATTTTTAATTTACTTTTAAAGACTTTTTTATAATAAGGTTTTAGTTATATTTGGTTTTAATTTGTTGTAAGCCATCTTGGGTCCTCCGCTGGGAGAAAGGCAAGATATTATAGAGAGAGGGGAGGAAGAGAGAAGCAAGCACAGTTTTGCTACACATACAAGGATTGTTCCTAAGGCTCTCAGTATACCACAGATCCTGGATAAGGTTAATGGGATTTGGAGTGGGGCATAACTAACTAGTAGAGCACAAGCTTTGCATAGAGGGGGTCCCAGGTTTCATTCTCAGCAAGCAGGGCTAGGAAAGAACCCTGTGGCTAGATGGGCCATAATCCGATTCAGCTCCCTATGTCCCTGTGATGCATTCAAACTAGTTATGATGATCAGTAATCCCCTTTGTAAGACTGTGTCACTGAACTCCCAATACTATGATCACCTCCCACGTGGCAACCGCTGCCCTTTTGCACCCTGTCCTTTTGCACGCAATAATCCCAAAGGCCAATGCAGGTGCATTGGGGCTGAGCAAAGAGGAATGCTCTCTCTCATTATTAACAGACAGCTGGTTTTAAACCAACAGATAGTAAATGCTGCCACCCAGAGGCACAAACTGTGATCTGGTCAACTTATCTGCAAAGAGAAAAGTAGAGTTGAGGTTTCTCTTGTAGGAAGAGAAGCAGAGCACAAACCTGCAGATTTGAATCGGTTTAGTAGCTGCTTGTACTGATGTGAAAGGGGGATAAGGTATCTTAGATGAGTTTCTTCATTCTTTCCAAACTACAATTTCCAGAAATTTTTGGAAGAATCCATCATTGTTACATAGGTATATAAATGATGCATTTTCATGTTCTAGACTTTCAGACAACACTGTTATAGTGTTACTATTCCACTTTATTTGCTATGGCTGCCTCCTGTTGAATCCTGGGATTTGCAGTTTAGGGAGAGGCATTCACAACTCTAGCCAGAGAGATCTTAGGCCTCACTAAACTACAAACCCCAGAATTCCACAGGAGGAAGCCAGAGCAGTTAAAGTGGAATAGTAACACTATAACAGGGTACTCTGAAAATCTGCTTAGATTGCTGCAGAAGCTGACCTAATGTAGTAACTCACTGGAACCACTGAAAAAGGTTACTAAACTGATAGGATTGGGTACCCTTATCCTTTGTATTGCCTAGTAAAGTGATTACAGTTGTTCCTCTGTATCCACGGATTTAAGTATTCATGGCTTGAAAATATTTTTAAAAATATAATGATTCAAAAAGCAAACCTTGATTTTGCCATCTTATATAAAGGACACCATTTTGCTGTGCCATTACATATAATGGGACTTGAGTATTCACAGATGTTGATATCCATGGGGGGTCCTGGAACCAAATCCCAGCGAATATGAAGGGACAACTGTAATTGGGTGGAGGGCCCTGCTTACACTCCACCTAGTGTTGGGTGGAGGGCCCTGCTTAAGGCTTGGAAAATTTGGAATTTTGCTAAATCCAACATTTCAGGGAACTGTAGTGAGTGTGAAAGCACACTGTGCATGCTCAGAGGCACTCTCAATGACGGAGAGTGCCTCTGAGCATGCACAGTATACTTTCCACCATTTCTCCATATGGTCTTGGGCTCAGCTGTGGCATTTCAACAATGTTCCAAGGTTAAATCATAAGGGGAAAGGAGTTGGGATGGAATGGGAAGGGGACCCTTGTATAGCGGTTTGTCTCCACTCTCCCCTGACTCCAGGCGCTTTCCTTGTGACCCATTTGTGCTCAGCCATCTGGAGAAAGAAGAGGAAACCATCAAATATTTCCTGTAGAGACTGAATATAAAAGCAGCTTTCAGTAGTAGTGGCTATAATATGCCAATTTCCTGTAAGAAACTGAGGGCACCCCACAACTATCCCTCTTCACCCTCTCATTGTTCTTCCCTTTCCTCTTTGCCCTCTCCTTCACATACAGGGCAGTCTGTGTTCATTCACAGGCAAATACATGTACCGTATATATATTTACATATACAAGGAGAATACATGGAAGAAAGAGAAGAAGTTGGCTGCATAAGGGATGGGTGGTCTTAGTAATCCTTCCCAATTGTAGGAATGGGAAGAATATCCATTTAGTATTCATTCCCGGATCAAAAACAAGGTTCCTAATAGTCTGGAAACCCCACCAGGAAGGATAATAGGCAAGCCCCATAATAGAATGCCCCAAAATATTGAGGAATTATTCTGCCTAGAAAAATATATGGGGTTTTGTGCAAAACCCTGTTTTCTGCACAGAAAACCTATACTGTGGGATATTCAAGTACTGTACAGGGAGAATGCTGAGGAGGAATGTTAATTTTCTCCTGCAGTGGGGCGAAATTTACCATAATCATTTGTCCCCACATGAAAGTATGAAATAGCCAGGACTGGCATCTCTATCCAGTAGTACATGGGGAAGGTTATTGAAGGTGACTAAAGAGCTTGGAAAGTTACCTTTTAAACATACGGTAATTAGTCACCATTTGGTTTTTTTAAAACGGTAATTTATTGTTGATGTTTGCTGTGGTGTTCAAAAGTAATGTGTGTTAGTTGTTGCTTTTGCTCAGTACATTTTAAAATAATTTTGTATTGTAAAAAAAAAGTCCTAATGATTAATCTTGTAAAATAAGTTAATTCCCACTCAGTTATGTAACATTTGAAATTTAACTGTGTCTTATGCTTTAATTACACCAAGAAAATCCAGCATCCCACATTCTCCCTTTGTAGATCCCTCCACAGGTTACCAGTCCAGGCTAAGGCTCACTACAAGCTTTTGGTTTTGGTATTCAAGGCCCGGCACTTTAACCTCCCCCAATATCTGGCAGCTCGGTTAGCATGGTATGTACCATCTTGGAATTTAAGATCTTTAGACAAAGGATTATTGGTGCTTCCACCAACGCATACGGCTCTATCAAAACTGTTAGCCTTTCAGGATCTGGCTCTGTATTTGTGGAAAAGTCTTCCTTTGCACCTCTGTTTGGAGGAGGATCTTACCACTTTCATAAAGTGCTGAAGACCTTCCTCTTTGATTTGCTGGATTAAGCTGCTGAGTGTGTCTAAGGTGGCCAAGATGGGTAGCGACTGATGAGGATTTTGTTTTTAGTATGTTAGTATATTCTTTTAGTATTTTAGTATTTTATAATAATGTGTTTTATTGTCTTGTTTTGATTATATATGTTTGATAGTTTGCCTTCTGGTGAAAAGGGCATTATAAATAAACATTGTTGTTGTTATTAAATCATCACAGGTAACTGAATTTTGTGTTTGTGTCTTCAAGTCCTCTGTTGACTTATGGTGACCCCATGAATTTCACATTGTTTTCTTAGGCAAGGGATACTCAGAGGTGGTTTTGCCAGTTTTTTTCCTTTCAAATGTAGCCTACAGCACCAGGTATTTATTGGTGGTGTTCCATCCAGGGCTGACCCTGCTCAGCTTCCAAGATCAGCCAGGATGAGGTGCCTTTTGGCTATTACTTGTAACTAATTTCTTCAAAACTCTGACACATTTCTTGTCCTAGTAACCTCCAACTGCCAGGGGCTGAGCAAGCTTCCTTCTCATCAGTTTTCCATTCTCTTGGTTCATCTAATCTCACTGGCATGGCAAGAGCACTGTCTTTGATAGCAGCTTCAGCCTGAGAAGCCAACAGGTTAATAGCAGTAACTCTGGCATACAGGAAACCTATCTAGTTAAATCTAATGATGGAGAAGCCATTTGTCAGATCAGCAGCCTGCTGCTTTCCCTTTACCATGGATTTCTCTGCATACCAAAGTTTATGTTCAACAGTGTAGCCCAACAGGATTGCTTATCTGACCTATAATGCTCTGGCTCTGTCCCCAGTTAGCCCAGTGAGTCCAGGTCTGCCTTGTCCTTTCTCACTCCTGCACGTTTTAGTCAAGTTTATGAATTTCTCAGTTCCCAGTTGGCAAAGGCAGCAGGGCGTGTCCTCAGAGCCCTGGAATTTTGGAGACAAGAATCTTTCCCAGGGTGAGCCCTGTGTGAGGAATTGTCTGGGATCCCAAACTTTGCTGTGAGCAATTGTGAGTGGGGTAGGTCAGAGCTGGGAAAGGGGGAAGGATTGATCGGTGGGCTCAGGGGCAAATGTCTCTGAAATCGAATGCTGTATCTCCATCCAGTTTTGAAAGGTTATTTTGAGTTTTGCATATTTCTTTGCAAACAAAAATGTCTATTTCTAGATTTGCCCTTGACTTGGTTGGGCTTCAGGCTGGGGAATGCAAGGCTGACTGCCAACACTAGAATGAAACAAATCCTGGCTTTGGTCAACTCGGCAGAAGCAGGACAGACATTCAGATACTGCTATCTGGAGAGGTGGCAGGATCAATTCCCCACCCCTTGTGAAGCAAGACAGGAATATTTCTGTCCAAAGTGAGAGCTGAAGTCCCCAAAACCTTGGGGTGTAAAACAGACAACAGGGGTGCACTCTTATGCATTTCCAATGAAACCATCAATATGGTGGAAACTTCAGGGCTGACCCTCCGTTTGAATAGTGAACTGAGCATTCTAGATGCAGCACAAGAGCCTGGACTTGTTTGCCACTTCCACAGGCCAGTGGCTTGTAGCATTCAGATTTTTTAAAAATTGTGATTATTTCAGTCTCTTTTGAGAATGGGAAAGTAAAGATATTTTAAAAATACAACTATTATGGCAATTACTTTTGGGGTCTTGAAATGATAACTGTAACTAATTACCCTTGGAAAATAACTCATCAGGATCTTAGCAGAGGCTATTGGAAGTTATTTGACCCTGGCCTTTTGCTATTATGAACCTACCAAATGGACCGTAAAAATGTTGTCAATGGATTTGATTATAATAGATGTTTAAGGTAATAGGCGTGATTGTAAAGCTGCAAAATCCATAGTTCTACATTAAAGCATAATAAAATCTTTTACATTATTATTCAAGCGTGTGAAGCATGAAGTAGTAGCATTTGCAAGTGACACTCAAATATTTTTCCATGCTTAATTTTAGAAAACAGTAGGCTTGCGTATAACACAAGGGATTTGTTCTGGGACGCTTTGTGTAATTTGGAACCCTGTTTTTCTTAACTGAAATGAATGATGAAATGTTCTCTCTAGGCATTTCTAGGTCCTCTAGCATGACTGTATGGTCAACTTCCAGCAAAAGCATCCCATAGAATCATGCTGGACAACATAGAAAATGCTGAGAGAATTTTTGTTGTTGTTGTTGTATATAAGTGAACCCGCATAATATGAGCTCACATAATACACTGGCCTACTGTATATTATATTTAATGCACACGCTGATATTCCATTCTTTTTCAGTCTGGCTTCATTTTCAGAATGGAATATTGATTTTTCCAATAGCTCAAAGCAGCACTCAGAGGAAATAAGCAAGTGGAAGTGGAAGTGGAAACAAAGATTCAGGAAGGACTCATCCCGCGTTTTTTGCAAGCGCACTGATGACTAAAAAGGCCAATCTGAGATAAACAAGTCCAGTTGCAGAAAGCACAGCAGAAGGTCTCCTTCGGTGACATTTCCAGGTTGTGATTCTTTCTGTGTTGTTGTTTCTCTTCAAGACTTGTTCGACGTGAGTTCTCAAATAAGGCTGCAGCATTGTGGATAGTGCATCTCCAAGCCTCCCGATGTGAGGCCAGGGCAGACCATTGTTGATCAATTTGGCCAAGCCTGAGATGTTGCTTGAGGGAGTCCTTGTATCGCTTTTTGGGAGCGCCCCTCTTACGCTTACCCATGGCAAGTTCACCGTAGAGTACTATTTTGGGGAGGCGATGGTCCTCCATCCTAGAAACGTGCCCTGCCCAGCGCAGTTGTGTCCTCAATATCATGGCCTCAATGCTGGTGATCCCTGCTTGCTCAAGGACAGCAGCATTCGTCACATAGTCAGTCCAGTGTATATTTAGGATTGTGCGTATACAGTGCTGATGAAAGCGTTCGAGGAGTTGTAAGTGTTGGCGATAGGTGACCCATGTTTCAGACCCATAAAGGAGAATAGATAGTACAATGACTCTATACACATTGATTTTTGTGCTTCGCCTCAGGTGTTTATTACTCCAGACTCTTTTGTAAAGTCTTCCAAATGTGCTATATGCCTTTGCTAATCTGTGATCAATCTCTTTGTCAATCTTGGCATCTGAGGAGATGATGCTTCCCAGGTAAGTTGAACTGCTGAACGGATTTAAGCACAGATTTACCTGGAAGTAAACCCTGTTGAACACAGTGGGGCTTTCTTCTGAGCAAATATGTCTATGATAGTATTGCTAAATTCTTTCTAAAAATGTAGGCTAGTAGTCTCAGTAACTGTCCAATATCTCAATAGATTCCTTTAGTTCTGACCCTTATAGTCTTATACAGCAAGTTGTCTAACAGGACTGCTGAAGACAGGCTCCAGGGAAGAGCTCAGATGACTTTGATAACTTAAGGAAGTTTAAGGCAGAGATGGCAATCATGTAGTCTTCCAAATATTGTTGGACTGCAGCCCCCAGCATTCCTCACTATGACTAGGGATGCTGGGAGTTAAAGTTTAACAAGATCTAGAGTGCCAGGTGATTCCCTGCTTTAAGATGTTATTAATTAAGGGCTGCTTTCCATGACACATGTATAATGTGTACCCAATTATGTTTATTCTGTAATAAGTAGGATGGATAAGCACAACAATTTGACTGTCTGAATGTACACTCCGCAGAAAGCCATTTTAGAAGATCCAAGTTTCTGCACATGGTGAAATAAATGTGTGACTTGTACATTACAAAGTATGCCACAGGTATGGTAATTCTGCAAAATTCTTTTCCCAAAAGCAACATCTGAGGCAGTCCTCAGGCACTGTAGACCCAGGAACATATAAGCACACAAAATGCACTCTTTATTGTATGTATGTGTGCTTTTTAATCAATCTTGAAAGGGCTCCAGTGTACCAATGATAACACAGACTAATCCAAAGTGGGAGGAAAACTGAAAGAATGTGTCTGGAGAGAGAAGTCTAGACGTTCAGTTTAAAATGGAGACCCCCGTCCCTGTATGCCCCCATCTCTCAGCAGTTATGCCGAAGACTCTGCAGACAGAAATGTAAGACCAAGTTTAGGAAGCTCAGGGACTGTGAGGGGAAATCCAAGGAACTGTGGAATTGTTAGCTGAACAAAGGCATTTGGCAGTTTGTTGGCAAGAAAAACAAAGGCAGATTGAACAGTGCAAAAAATATGCTTCAGAATGAACAACATTTCTAATACAATTCTATTGTATATTCCAAATAACAAGTGAGCTGTGAATTGCCCACACCATTTTGTCTTGTAAAGTCAGTTCACTCATACAGTAGTGTATTGTATGTATTATAACATCAGGCAAAACAGACCTACTTTTGACTGCTTTAATGGTGGGGAGGGCAGAAAAGTTGCATTTCTGATTTTTGCAGATTTAGGTATAGATTCATTTTCAAGAACAAAATTTCCAATGCTATATGTCTGTACGTTCATCTTGCTGTATGGTATACATTAACTTCCAGTGGAAATGGACTTTGCCTGTCTTTATGGAGAGACATCTTGAATCACCAACCAAAAATCTGTGGGCACATTGTCAGAACCTTGCATTAGAAGTAACACTATTAGTTGAAAGTTCAAGGACAGGACAGATCTGTGATGGAAAAGGCAATTTAAATAGTATATTAGCCTTTGGATAGGAAATCTTCTTTTAGCCTTTTCTGTGTTTTCATAGAATACATATTTCTTTGCCGGACCCGCCACATACTGTATAAACAGACCTTTGGGCAATTCTTTATAGCTGACAGATTTTTGCTAACAAATGTCAAAGTCCATTTGTCTCATAAGAAAGGTTCCCCCCCCCCATGCAATACTCTATTCTCCCTTGTAGAAAAGGTATGTGTATGTATGTGTATGTGTGGCCCCTGGAAGCAGGGAGGCTAGAAGAATACAGGGCAGGGGGAAAAAAGACCTGGCCCATGCTGGATCGCAGCTAGGGTTGTTTCAGACTGGCTATGGAATGGTGGAGGTGATTTGTTTTGTGTGTATTCTAATTACCATAAACATTTAAATGAGGTGGAAAGTGCAAGTTCTGTCACAGGAGCAGCACTCTTGATTTCAGTAAAGATATTAAATACTGCGGGTGAGGGGGAATCAGTATCACAAACTCCCTCAACTACAACAGTTCGCTATACTTTTTGTAAGTATAATCAAAATTTCAGAAATAAGTGGTATTTTTTACCTTAGCTCTATAAGGTACTTTTCATTTTATCTTCTCTTTAAAAGTTAGAGGAAAGATATATGTGCATTTTCTGTGATCAACTTGTTCTGTTCTCATGGCTAATTAATATTTCCTGATATCTCCTTGAATTGTTGAGCGCCAATGTGGTGTTGTGGTTTGAGTGTTGGACTAGGAATCTGGGGACCAGGGTTTGAATCCCCGCTTGGCTGTGGAAACCTACTGGGTGAACTTGGGCAAGTCATATTCTCTCAGCCTCAGAGGAAGGCAAAAGCAAGCCCCATCTGAACCATGTTGTCATGAAAAACCTTTGATAGTTTGCCTTAGGGTTGCCATAAGTTGGAAACAAAGGCACATAATAACCTTGATTTTCTGCAACCTGAAGCAATAGCTTCATACCTTTTCTTCAGCTTTCATAAACATGTGTGCTGTGCTTTATGTACTTTTTTTGTGTATTAGAAATTTCTATAAAGTCCTGACTTTTATTTTAAAGCTTGGTTCATATATTGGGGAATCCACCAATTCCCTGTCCATAATGTAATCTACACCCACCACTGTATATATAGCGTGCTGTAACAATATGCATATGTACCCATTTCATATACACAGGGTATGCTTATTGACTAGAATTCAGAGTGCAACACCAATATGGCTGTACACGATAAAGAAAGAACAATGAGAGACCTAGTGAGATTATGATGCCAATATCTATATGGGCTTAGAAGCAACCTTTGTACCAGTTTTTTCACTCTACTCTTGTTTTTAATGGTATCATGTACAACATGGCTTCTCTTTTAATTCTGTGCATGTATTCTGAGGGCTCTGTTTAAAGTATTGCGGCCTTGTGAGGCCAGTTTGGTTAATGTGGAGAGAAAGGTTTTCTGGGTTGTGTAGCATGGCCTGCTCATTGAGATTAGTTGGGGTCAAGTTTGTACCATCTGTTTATTCAGGACCTTTCAATATTGTTTTCCTAATTATTAACACTATCAATTATCCTGAGGGATGGCACTATGCCTGGGACAAAATGAGAGCGTTTCCCCATCAGTAAAGGTGCTGCCCACTTTTTAGTGGCTGATCCCAGGCTCTGGAACTCTCTACATGAGGCCAGAATCATTCCACTTGGTTATCCTTCTGCTAACAAGAAGAAGAAGAAGATGTTTTTCTTCAGACGGCCATGTTCAAGTTCCCATTGAGCCATGACAGGCCTATTTATTTAGTTTTGCTGTAATTCTATGGAAAATGTTAAACTGACATATCACTTCAGAAGAGTAACAAAGCATCTCAACAGCAACAAAAGTGTAACAAAGTAAACAGAGAAAATGAGCAATAACAATAGATCAAAGACTATAAAACCATAATAGCTGGGAGATAAATTTTAGATACAATGACTAATTTTGAGATGACCAAAATGGATTTTTCCAACATGTAAGTTAGGATGGTGAACAGTGAGGAGATATTTGGCCATTAGCTTTTAAGATGACATTTTTGCTAAAGTAATTTTTAATTGGTGCATGCTTTCTATGTTTGTACTGGCATGTTATTTACAACCAATATGCTCTGATGTTTTAATTATAACTTATTTCATAACTATTTCATCCTGTGAGAGCCAGAATGGTGTAGTGGTTTGAATATTGGACTAGGACCCTGGGAGACCAGGTCCCAATGCCACTGTGGTCATGGAAACCCACCAGAATTGATGATGAAAGCTGCCTTGGGTACCACTTTGGGAGAAAGGCAGCATATAAATGAAATAAATAAATAAGTGACCCTGGGCAAGTCACACTCTCTCTTTCTCAGAGGAAGGCAAGGGCACATCCCCTCTGAATAAACCTTGCCAAGAAAACCCCATAATAGATTTGCCTTAGGGTCGCCACAAGTCACTAATAACTTAAAGGCACACACTACCACTACTGTCTCCTAAATGTTTAATCTGTAATTATTAGCCAGCTTGAAGACTATTTGAATAGAAAGGCAGGATACAAATTGAATCAGTGCAGACCGCTAGCTCTGATGTCAGAAGCAGAACGGTGAATCCACTCTAAGTTTTAGTCCAAAATATCCAAAGTGCTAGACCTATTTAAGGGGCAGGGTCAGCACCTTGGACAATTCTGTCAAAGTTCAGACTAAAACCTGGAATGGATTCTCTACCGCATTGACAGATGTCTCCACTTAATTTAATAAATAATAAGGAACACAACTTTTTGCTCATTTGGTTGTATTTGTCCATTAGAAAAGCATCTGGAGATCTCATCTATGGGCGGCAAAGCATCGTCCTCTGACAGTTTGTTCCAGCAGTTGGGCCTGGCTGTTTTGTTATTTTTAGTTGCTGGTTCTCATGCTACCTTCCTTTGCTAATGTAAAGAGCCTTTTAGTACCCAGCATTGTCACTCCACAAGAGAATTTAGCCACTGTAAACACTCTGTCATCACTGGCTTGATACTGGGGAAAGAGAGAGAGAGAATCTGTCTCCCCTAAATCGCTCTAACAAGTCAACATGGGAACCTAGTTGGGGGGAGAGAGGAGACCATGTGATCAATCGTCATGTCTTTCTTCTACTTAATGCTATTTTTATACTCCTTTCCACTTCACTAATCTCATAATAGTCCTCCACTAGAAACACCAAGCACAAAATAAGCCAAATGAGAATTCCTCTGTGACAAACCCATCAGAAAATAAGCAAAGAGGTAAAGTGAGTTCTTTACTGGAAATTTGAAATGGTGCAATGGTATGTATGTTGAATCCCACCCCCACCCAAAATATCACAAGTTAATCATTTCAAATCTCCCAGTTATTGAACAAAAAACTATAGCAGTTTTTTTTCAAGGTACTTTGGATTTATTGTATATTTTTTCATAAAGTGGGTGTCTATGCTTCAGCCAGTGTGCTCCTCATTAAATTATTAGATGAAAATTTTGTCTGATTCACCAGGGAATTTCATCCTGGGTAGAATCAAGGTTTTCCAGGGCTGTACCTCTTCAGGTTTCAGGTTGTGAATAACATTTTCTAGGACAGTACCAATAACTGTGGAACTACCACCAAAATGCCAGTCTTGAGTCAAGGTCCATCTTTCCCCTCAGTACCAACTAATGGTACACCCACACTCACATACACATTGTGAAACCATGGAGTTCTATATTGTCCTACTATCAGCAGTCATTAACAAGGGAGTGATGAGATGGGGAAACATATTATACAATGACACAAAACATGTAACTACTACTACTATGCATGAGAAAAGGGAATATTGACTGACACTTCAGAAGCAGACATGACCCAGTGTGTCCTTAACCACATAGGTTGCACTATAATGTTGCCTTTGAAAAATACCCAGAAATGTAGTTGGTGAAAACTGCTACTGCTAGTGGTAGAAATCTAATGTGCTAATAATTCAACATCAACACACTGCCAAATTAACTGGCTTCTGGAATGCTTTCGGATTCCACTTTTAAGTTGTTGCTGCCGTTGACCCTTAAATTGTCTGGGCCTTGGTGTCTAAAGGACTGCCCTCATCCACATTAATGTATGTGCATAGTCTTCTCTTCAGAGGAGTCTCTGCTTTGTGTTCCAGCATATTTGTGGTTCAGGTGGCTGGTGTACATGGGACAAGGCCTTCTCCATGGTGGGACCTAGCCTCTGGAAGTCTGCAGTGTAGAGGATTTGGTTGCTTCCCTCTCTTGTGCTTAAAGGTTCTAGTTGAAAACAACCACATCTAGATACTATTTGCAGTAGGGTACTTCCTGTATCTATGAGACTTGGTCCAATATACATAAGTGGGCTATACCTTTATAAGGATCAACTACCATGTCACCAAAACAAAAGCTTTGGAATCCTACTTATTTCTTTATCAGGCCAATTTTTTTTTAAATAGAGAGGGGTAGCAGAAGGTCATTGCTGCTATTTTTAAAATTATTTAGGTATTTATACCCCATTCTTCAGCCACAAAGGCTCTCAGAGCGGCTTACAAATTGTTAAGCAATATCACTTTACACATCTACACTGCATTAAGCAGTTTCCAGTGTGTTAGCTAATTGCCCCCACAAGCTGGGTACTCATTTTACTGACCTACAAAAAGATGGAAGATGGAGTGAATCTTGGAGTCCTTGGGATTAAACTAGCAATGTTGTGGCTACAGTACCAGCATTTAACCACGGCACCACCAGGGCTCCCTGCGTTATTACTTATTCTTGTCCTAACTGCTAGTGTTATTGTTGTTTGATCAATTGTTATTTAAAGAGATTGCCTTTAGTTGTTTGCAGCTTGAGAGTCCCCTTGAAGGTGGACAAAAATGTATAGTAACTAAACAATGAGACAGTGAACTCTGGATATGTAAATCATGAAGGAGCCAGCTATTCCAGAAATGAGAGGACACTGACCGTCCAGATGCAGGGCATGTGGATAATGTGGACAGGGCTAGATTGACATTTTGCCACCTGAGGTGAAGGAGAGGATGCCCCCATTATCCACCTAGCAGCTGATCAGACCATCAGCTGAATCTTACTGTGAACCTAGTGATGGGAGAATATTTTCCTGCAAACTTGAGAGCAACCAGTCAGCTTGGAGTGTGTGGGGCTGGTTGCATGGAAGGTTTGTCTTCTTCCAACAAAGGGGAACAGCCAGGGGTTTGTTGCCATAGCCCCCTCAATAGCTCTCAGCATCTGCTACTGAGGTGACTTTCTAATGGTGGGACTGACCCTTGAATGAGGAGAAGCATAAGGAGGGAGCCCTCGTGAGATAGTGGTTAAATGCTGGTACTGCAGCCACAACGTGAGTTCAATCCTACAGGGCTCTAGGTTGATTCAGCCTTCCGTAGGTCAGTAAAATGAGTGCCCAGCTTGTTGGGAGCTAACACATTGTAAACCACTTAGGGAGTGCTTTGTACTGATAAGTGGTATAGAAATATAAATGCTATTGCAATTGCTATAAGAACATAAAAACTGGTGCATTGTTTCCCACAGCAACAACAATTTTTAGGAATATAAAACTGACTCATTGTTGCTGGCAGCAGTATAGTAGCTGTTTCCCCATTGTCCCTTGCTCCTACAGACACATTAGAGCCCAGAAAATGATGAAGAGGAGGAGGGGTGATATTCAGGCCCCAAAGAACCATGATGTGGCAGGCAGCAGTAATGTTTGAAGGCGTAACAACATACAAACACTTTCTACTATTATTCCTCCTCAGACATCATCAGTAACCCTTGCCAACAGGAGGTGATAGGAATTGCACTATCTGGTGTACCAGGTCAGGAGATAAACCTGCTCCTCTGGGGACAAAATACCTAGTTTGTATTGTTAGGTAACAGATTTCTGAAAAGTGTGAGTGTCAGAGAGAGAGAGAGACTGACTTCCATTCTCTCCCAGTGTTCATCATGGAACTTTGAATGAGCAACGATTGGAACATACCAAGCAGCAGCAACAACACATTTAAGATCAGAGTAATCAGTACTTTTTATGCATTATGGCATATTATTAAGAATTCGTTCCTAATTTTGAATATTTCGTTATTAGAAAGCAAACATGCAGTCTATAATCTTTGTGTAAGTGCATGTATTTTTGCATCTTTCTACAATTGTCTAGAAGACTTTGGGCATGCAAGACAGCAGCCCAGAAGCAGTACAGAAAGAAATGATAGGCAAATATGTGAAAAATAAAAACAAGATACAGAATTGGTCTTGTTCCTATGTGGCTCCTAAGTGCAGGCACAGTTCCTGAACAGCATGGATAAATGGGACAGGGAAGCAGTCCCCATGCTGCTTGCTAGTAATGTTTCTCAGAGCAATAAGGGAGGCCTGGTTGCACAGTGGTTAAATGCCAGTACTGCAGCCCTAATGTTGCAAGTTTGATCCCAAGGACTCCGAGGTTGTTGACTCAGCCTTCCATCCTTTCGTAGGTCAGTAAAATGAGTACCCAGCTTGTTGGGGGCAATTAGCTAACACACATTGGAAACTGCTTAGTGCCTAGTGCACTATAAAGTGGTATACAGTTGTCCCTCCACATTCGCGGGGGTTAGGGCTGCAAGACCCCTGTGAATGTGAAAAAAACGTGAATAAAAAATAGGTCATGCCACACCCTCCTGGACCCCCCCCCCGCTCTCCCAGAAGCAGCGACGGGGGCTTCTGAGGCCCCCGTTGCTGCTCGTCTCCACCCCCCACCCGTCCTCCCAAAAACCGCGAAGAATCAAAACTGCGAATGTTAAAGCCACGAATGTGGAGGGGCAACTGTAGATGTGTAAAGTGCTATTGCTTAATACCGTAATCTGTAAACCACTCTGAGAGCATTTGAGCAGGGTATAAACACCTAAATAAATAAATAAATAAAGGGTCTGTCTGAATGCATGACTTCTTCAGAGTCCCTTTTTCCAGTCCCCACATGGCCAAGAAGGTGAGTGGCCTCTGCCCTGCCTTGAGATCTCTCCAGAACTACCACAGATGCAACATCTAATACAAAATATAGGCCTATGACTCTAACATAATAACTGTTCTTCTTCTGTATGATTTTTAAAACTTTCTTCCAACTGTAGGTGTTTCTTTATCCCCCTTCTGCTCTTCCTTGCCTCACCCAGCACTCCTGAAGCCAAGCTCTGGGGATTCTTGACCTTTCTTCATTTGTTTATTCCACTGTCCTGATCATTTTTCCTTCAAAAGCAATTGAGTTTTACAAGCAATTTATAACCTAGTTTTATAAGCAACTGAGCTGTCCTTTCCCTGCACCTTCTAATCTTTCTATATTGTTTTTTATTTTATCTAATCTACTTCTAAATCTGCTTTGTAATAAAATCTTAACCTATAGGGGATATTGGGTAATCATTGTTATATAGCAGCTTTGGATTTAGCTAACCTATTGCAATATCAGTGTCATTGGTTGGGCAATGGTGGATAGAGTCACAGGGATAAACGACATCCATGTAAACCACGTGTGTTTGGGTGCTTTTCTATCTCTTTCCATGATATACCTTGATGCTATCTCTCAAATTCAATTACTTAACCAAACCAGGCATTAGCCTTGTTTACGGTACTGATGAAACCAGATGTGGCTTATTTCAGCTTTCTCTCTTTAGATCTGGGACAACATCTGGGAGTAGGATTCCATAATCAGTTCTAAGCTAGAAATCATTACCACAGCTGATGTATATGAACTCATGAGATAAGACATTAAGGGGGAAATTAGGCCAGAGCTGACCACATCAAATAAAAGAAATGACTGACCATCTGTACATCTCTCTCTCTCTCTCTCTCTCTCTGTATCTCTACCCCCCTGCCCCGCCACTGATTGCTCCATGGTTCAGTCAGCATAGCAACGTCCAAACAAAACTAGGGGGGGTTACAAATGGAACCTTAGACCCGCCACTGGAAGCAGGGGCTATCAACTCTGGAAGGAACATAAAATACAGTTTTAGTGAGAATGAGATAGTAAAAAGGAAATATTAAACTCCCTTAGTCAGGCCTGTCTGCCCTGGTATTGCATGCTCTGAATAGTAAGGGGTCTTCTATGCTTCAGACAAATTCCTTTCCTAACATTCCTGCTTGAAATTGTTCAACACTAGGGTTTCCAGATCTCAGGGCCTGGCCCCAAGTCTCTTGTTTGGGTGGGTTAACTCCAGGCAGAAGACGAAGGTGCAGATTCTCACATTTTGGGGGGCTCAGCTACGGGCAAGAGGAAAGGACTCTGTGCCAATCCCCAGCTCAGCTAGTAGAACAGCAGCTTGCTACAATTTCCAAGGCTTAATTCATTTGTTGCAACTTGCCAAGATTTTCTGAGGAATCTATATACAGTACGGTATTGTACAGTATTTACTTAGCTTCTTCCTTCCCTCCCAGTCACTGTGGTGCCAGAGGTCACTTTCTATTCTGCTTTGCATCCACCTCCACTCTGCTTTGCACCCATCTTCTGGCTAGAAGACGTAGGCTAGATTAAGTGTTCTTTATCCCACCTCCCCCAGTAAGTGAAAAGAAATAACCCCTTATTTTACCTAAAGGGGAACACCCCATTTAGTTATGTTTTCTGTCTAAATTTCCAAACAGGAAAACATGTCATCTGTGTGTGTGTGTTTGAATAATAAGCTGTGGGTAACTGTACTTGGTACTTAATGCATATAGAAATGCTTAATGATATCACCAGGGTGTCCTTAGGTCTCAGGTTTTGGCCTGGAAGCCTCAGGGCCTGGGACAATCCTGAACCCTATTGAAGCAGTTGTTTAATCTGCTATGGAATTGCATTCTTTCAAGCACTGTGCATCTAACAACAGCTGCAGCTTCCTTCTGAGGAGCAGACCAGTGGGAAGAATGGGGGGAATGTTTATCCAGTTTAGAGTTCAGCAGAGATTGGATTAGAACAGTACTGATTGGACAGCTTTTATGTCAATAATGGATGAATCCCCTCCTCCTTTCAACTGCTTCACAGATGGGTGGTACGCTGCACTGCCGCCCTTTACGTCAATTATGACTGACCAGCTTTTGTGTCCATACCACATATTCCCCCTTCCTGTGTGGCATGGATCTGTCACTCCAACATCCCATTTTAGTTACATCTTCTTTCTCCTGTACAACTGTTAAAGGCACAGAAGCTCAGTCTATCTTTGATCCCCATCATCCTCAATTTACTTTTTTTTAATTTACAGTATATTCCTGCATATAAGACTGCTTTTTAACACTTGAAAATCTCCTCAAAAGTGGGATGGTGGTCTTATACCCCAGTAGATCTTTTCCCCTGCTGTGAGAATGATTGAAGTGTAAATGGCCTGGGCAGTTTTCCCAGCACATCCTTCCTCCTGCTGTGAGAATGACTGCTTTGCAGTGTTAAATGAACTTTGAAGTGTTAAATGGCCACCCATTTAGCTCAGGAGAGTCAAAATGATGTTTCTTTTCAGGACAAGTTAGCCTAAAATTAGAATTTCTGGATTGAAACTTATCATTTTGCATCAAGTTTAATCTATGGTGAAATTCTCTTGTCTGCCAATGTGGCTCTAAAATCATTAATGTGCTCATTCATTAATGTGCTCATTCAAAAATTAGGGATTTGATAGCTTCATATTAATCAACTTATTAATGCAACCTTACTTTCCAAAGATTGAACACCACAGAGATTTTTCAAAGTATCCCATGCTTTTTTAGCTGTTCCCAGTCCTTTAATTTCACAGACTATTCCATCATCTACAGCCACTGAGCTGGCTGGCTGGTGGGGGACAGGCTTTCCAGCCGGGTGGCTGGCTGGACGGGGTGTGTGTGTGTGACTCTATATTTTAACTTAAAAATTGGGTGGTCGTCTTATGCGCCCAGTCGTCTTATGCGCCGGAATATACCGCACTTTTAAGTCATTCTCATATTCTAACTTACAATATTCTTAGAAGTTTCAAAAATGATGCTTATGTTTGAATTCTTCTGGTTTGCACATTTACCAGGAACGTGCATAAAAGTGCTTATTAACTGGCCATGCAAACAAATGCAAATCTGCAAGGATGAGGTAAGCTACTGTACACTCAGAGGTACACCGCACAAGGGTTTTTTTCAGTGATTATTGTACTTTCATTTTGCTTTTGATTTCCATGGCCCGCACGACACCATTGCTATTTAGTGTACCCTCCGTTTCAGTTTGGCTGCTATCACGCAACAACTCATTGTCGATTTCTGCCTGTCAATGGGGCTTAATTGCGCATTTATCCCTCTACAAGTAGAGGTGTGGTGTGAAATTTCGTGTCTGTTCCACTTTAAGTCATCATGTGGTCCTCTGAGGGCGTGTCTTCATTGTTCAGTCAGTACTCCACCCCCTTACAGCTTCACATTTCACTTCTGGTGGCCATTTGGTGCAGGAGCTGGAACAGATCTTGTGAGGTAGGTTTAATAAATTTACTTAAAATTTGTATTTGGTAATTTCGCGTGATGCTGCACAAGCGCTTGATAGTGTATTTTACAGCTAAATTTCATATGAAACATGATTTCTCAGCTCAGGTTTGCTGTGGACAATGAAACCTTTCCTCATCCCCAATTATCCCACAGGTGCCTCTCATGTGCTCCATCGCCATCTTCCCTCCCATAAATAAAAACAATGCTGCTTCAGGGTTTGAATGCTTCTATCTATCCTGTGGTCAGAAAATTGACCTGGCATTGTGTGCTTTTCCCTAGCATTAAATGTTATGTTGCTCATTTCTCAATTTCCTCTTTTTCTCTTTTCCTTACTCATGCGAAATCACATTAGGTAAGGCATGTTTTTGATAAAGTTACCAGCTTGGTAGATGAAGGGAATGCTGTGGACATTGCATACCTTGATTTCAGTAAGGCCTTTGACAAGGTTCCCCATGACATTCTTGCAAACAAGCTTGTAGAATGTGGGCTAGACAAGTTAACTGTTCAATGGATTTGTAATTGGTTGACCGGCCAAACCCAAAGGGTGCTCAGCAGTGGCTCCTCTTCGTCTTGGAAAGATGTGACCAGTGGGGTGCCACAGGGTTCTGTCCTGGGCCCAGTGCTATTCAACATCTTTATCAATGACTTAGATGAGGGAATTAGGGGCATACTTATCAAATTTGCAGATGACACCAAATTGGGAGGAGTAGCTAATACCCTAGAGGACAGGATCAAAATTCAGAATGACCTGGATAGACTGGAGAGCTGGGCCAAAGCTAACAAAATGAAATTCAATACGGAGAAATGTAAAGTACTGCATTTAGGGCGGAAAAATGAAATGCATAGATATAGGATGGGGGAGACCTGGCTGAATGAGACTACGTGCGAAAGGGATCTAGGACTCCTAGTAGACCACAAGTTGAACATGAGCCAACAGTGTGATGCGGCAGCTAAAAAGGCCAATGCGATTTTGGGCTGTATCAATAGAAGTATAGTGTCTAGATCAAGGGAAGTAATAGTGCCACTCTATTCTGCCTTGGTCAGACCTCACTTAGAATACTGTGTCCAGTTCTGGGCACCACAATTCAGAAAGGATATTGACAAATTGGAGCGTGTCCAGAGAAGGGCAACTAAAATGGTGAAAGGTCTGGAAACGATGCCTTATGAGGAGAGACTTAGGGAGCTGGGTATGTTTAGCCTGGAAAAAAGACGGTTAAGAGGCGATATGATAGCCCTGTTTAAGTATTTGAAGGGATGTCACGCCGAGGATGGAGCAGGCTTGTTTTCTGCTGCTCCAGAGACTGGAACACGGAGCAATGGGTGCAAGCTCCAGGAACAGAGATTCCACCTCAACATGAGGAGGAACTTTTTGACAGTAAGAGCTGTTTGGCAGTG
Organism: Gambelia wislizenii; assembly: GCA_030847615.1. Classification (NCBI taxonomy): domain Eukaryota; kingdom Metazoa; phylum Chordata; class Lepidosauria; order Squamata; family Crotaphytidae; genus Gambelia; species Gambelia wislizenii. Next base: position 188,716,866 of record JAUMIR010000002.1, on the reverse strand, counting down.
GAACACACTCCCTCGGAGCGTGGTGGGGTCTCCTTCCTTGGAGGTCTTTAAACAGAGGCTGGATGGCCATCTGTCGGGGATGCTTTGATCAAGATTTCCTGCGTGGCAGGGGGGTTGGACTGGATGGCCCTCGTGGTCTCTTCCAACTCTGCAATTCTATGATTCTATGATTCTATGTACTCCTGTACCATGTTAATTTGTGCTTTGAAGATACTATTCCATGCCATTCTGTGTTCTTGTCTTTTACTGTTGCAGGTAGGCACAGGGACCATTAAAACAGATTTTGCAATGTTCTGCTGTGACAATGGGAGCTTTGATAAATGTCCCCATACTGGTATGTACCTCATTGTTACTCTTTTGGTAACAGAAATTTCTGCAGTTTACACATTTCAATATTTCTTATTTATTTATTTCTGCTTTCCTTAGAAGCAGATAATCATTCCAGCAATGCTCCTGGCCAAGGATCAAACATGTTCCTACAGTTTGATTGCAGTACTACATGCCCTAGTCTCTGGGAGGGGAGGAAGCTTGCTCCATCCTCTGCATGAATTAACTTGTAATAGCAATTTCTGTCTGCTATGCAACATTTCTTCTTTCCCTGAATCCGTCTAATCATGCCCACCACTCCACGAAAACACTCTTTTTAAATTCTCAACTTTGAGTACAATGCTCCGTGCACCAGTCTCTGGTGGGGGGGAAGCTTGCTCCATCCTCTGCCTGAATTAACTTGGAATAACAATTTCTGCCTGCTATGCAACATTTCTGCTTTCCCTGAACCCCTCTAATCATGCCCACCACTCCACGACAACACTCTTTTTTATTTCTCAACTTTGAGCACAATGCTCCATGCACCAGTCTGTGGGGAAAAAAAGCTTGCTCCATCTGCTGCATGAATTAACTTGGAATAAACAACTCCTGCCTGCTATGCAACATTTCTGCTTTCCCTGAACCCCTCTAATCATGCCCACCACTCCACGACAACACTCTTTTTTATTTCTCAACTTTGAGTACAATGCTCCGTGCACCAGTCTCGGGGGGGGGGGAAGCTTGCTCCATCCTCTGCCTGAATTAACTTGGAATAACAATTTCTGCCTGCTATGCAACATTTCTGCTTTCCCTGAACCCCTCTAATCATGCCCACCGCTCCACGACAACACTCTTTTTTATTTTTCAACTTTGAGCACAATGCTTCGTGCGCCAGTTTCTGGGGAAAAAAAGGTTGCTCCATCCTCTGCCTGAATTAAATTGGAATAACAATTTCTGCCTGCTATGCAACATTTCTACTTTCCCTGAATCCCTCTAATCATGCCCACCACTCCACTCCATGAAGAACAGGCCATTTTGAATAGGTAATCTTACAGAGCCACCAAAGTTTTGTTCCCATTCCCTGCACATTTGTTAGCAGCTGCAAGGCAACACTGTACCAACAGTACTTCTGACTTAGGCTATCTATCCAGTTTCCCAACATTTTGTTCCATTCTCCTGACATTTACAACATATCTAAGAACAAAAATGAGGAAGCAGCTGTACAGTTATGAGCTGCTCTGATTTTGACATTAGGAATGGTACAGATTCAGGTCACAAGGGATGGAAGCACAGATTTAGGACTTTTTCGGACAAGTAAAATGCAGCGCAAGCAGCCTCGCCATGTTGCGAGGCTGCAGCGCTGCAGGGTGTCCCTTTCGGATGACGCCCGTGGCGAGGCTGCTTGCGCTGCATTTTACTTGTCCGAAAAAGTCCTAGTCCTCATGGTCTGTGAGCAGAACCATTTAAAGTAGTTCTTTCTTCTTGTATAGAAAGAGAATCGCTGCTATTCTCCCATATTGGGAATTTCCCACCAAGCCTTTGGCATTTAATCAGCGAGTACAAAATGCTGCTGAATGCTTAAATTTCACAGGAAGAGGACAAAAGGAAGATAAATGATGAAGGGTACACATGGACACCGTGGTTTACAGAGCAAGAGAGATAAGCATGTCTGTAATCAAAGTACTGTACACAAGATTGGTCTAACCAAAGGATACATTTATATTCCAGGAACCCTTTCACACTCCACAGTTATAGCACTATGATACCACTTTAACTGCCATGGTTCCATCCTATGGAATCCTGGAATTGGCAGGATTTTTGGGGTGAGGGGTGGGGGAGGTTGTAGTCTAACCAAACTACAAACACCAGGATTCCATAGGATGCTGCCATGGCAGTTAAAGCAGAACCATAGTGCTGTAACTGTGTAGTGTGAAAGGGCTCTAGGTTAGTGCTATTCAAAGTAGTGGTATGTGTAGCATTGCTGGGCTGCAAATCATTGGCTGCCAGTCCACAGCAAGTTTCTAGTTATGAAATAAACAGTTGTAGCTAATGGGCACGAATATGATACTGGTCCCTGGCACATTAGGAAAAAAGATCTGGTCTCTTAGATCAGACACCTGGAAAAACACTGTTCTCAGTTACTTGTATCATTATTCACCCTTCATTCAGTAACATAAAATAGGATAACAAAATCCACAAAAAAGTGATACTTTTATTGGCCAACCAAATTGCAAAACACATGATGCAAGCTTTCAAAGTTCTACTGGCTTCTTCATCAGGCAAAAGATGTTGAAAGAAATAAAACTGATGATGTTGGAGTCACAAGACTACATGCTGTTTCAGATGTTGTTCAGTAAATATATTTTACTGTCTTTTGTCCCAACTCTATATGGCCAAGAAGTAGGAGTGGCCTCTGCCTGCATAAGACCACTCATCTGAATAACAAACAACATATGAAACAGCATGTAGGCCTGTGACTCTAACACCATCATATTTCTTTCTTTAAAAAAAAATCTTTTGCCTTGGGAGCCCCCATAAGCCTCCCATTCCAGGTGATTTATTTGCGTTTGTTCTTTGCCACTGCTGTTTTTTTTTTAAGTTGTCCAAGGTGCACTAGAGCAATAGAGCGATTTTTTTTATTTTATAAGAGTAAGGGCCCATATACACGAGGGGAGAAAATCTGAAGTACCTCATAGTATTGGCATCTTGTAGCAGCAGTGGCATGTCTAAATGGTTTTTGTGGTCTCGGAAGCCCCTGTAAGCCTCGCATTTCTGATGGCGGCCGCAAGTGATTTACTTGCGTTAGTTCTTCACTGCAACCATTTTTTTAGTTGTCCAAGGTGCACTGCTGCAATAAAGCAATTCTCCAATTTTATAGAAAAGCAAAACAGAAAATATCAATTCTGTTTTATCACCTTAGTGAGCGATCACTAAGGTGAAAATCTAACATGGCGGCAGTGGGGGCTTGCCCTGTTAGCAAGCCTTGCCCCCGCATGGCCAATCAGCTTTGTGCTTCCCTTTAGATTTCCTGTTGTTCGATAGACCAAACAAATAGGAATGCACACACCCCGTGTTTTTTGTTTTGTTTTTTTTAGTACAGGGAAATCTGTTAAGGCTTTTAGTGTGTTGTTTTTGCTGTTTTGCCCCCCCCCTTCTGAATAGTGTGGATTGGCAATGGATCCTGTTTAGACTGATAGGATTCCCAGTGAATTCCATGAGGGGTATATTCGCCATTTAGACAGCCCTAAAACAAAAATTAGGCATCCTATTTTATTGCCTTAGCAAGGGATCGCTAAGGCAAAAATCCAACATGGCAGCAGCGGGCATGTGCCCTTCCAACAAGCCCCGCCCTTGCTTGGCCAATCAGCTTTGTGCTTCCCTTCAAATTTCCTGTTGTTCGATAATGCAAACAGGCAGGAATGCACACACCCTTGGTGGTTTTTTAAAAAGCATGGGCAAAGCCCCAAAGGCTTTTACAATGTTGTTTTTGCTGTTTTGGGCTCTCTCCTTCCATATAGTGTGGATTGTTGCCGGAACCCATTTAGACAGTAGGATTCCCAGCAAATTCCATGAGGGTAATTTTCACCATCTAGAGCAGCATTTCTCAACTGGGGTTCCGTGGAACCCTAGGGTTCCTCCAGACATCCCCAGGGGTTGTGCGAGAAAACAGTATTAAATAATCATGGAGAAGTGGCAAGATGAAATGGGCACGCCTCCAAAGGGGCCTCTTATGGGTCAATGGGGCCTCCCTCCTAGCTTTTGCTGTGCCTTGGCTTATATCTCCCCTCCACAACAGAGAAAGCTGAGGGAGGAATGAATGTGTATGAATGAGTTTTCACACCAACAGAGCACGCTTCCAAATGGGCCTCTTATGAGTCAACTGGGGGGGGGGGAGTTTATGTGCCAAATACCTTGTTCTCCCTCCCAGCTTTTGCTGTGCCTTGGCTTTTATCTCCCTGCCACAACAGAGAAAGCTGGGGGAGGAATGAGTGTGTGTGAATGAGTTTTCACACCAGTGGAGCACACCTCTTGCAAGCAGCCAGTTCCCCATGGACCCAGCGCACCCTGCAAGAGAAGGAAGCAAGGGAGAAGCCTGCTTGAGCCAAAGGGGTACAAACTGGGTCCCCACCCCCAGTAAGGTGGTCTTTTATCATTTGCCAGAACTGAGGACGAAAGAGGATGCTGGTTTGCATAAAACTGATTTAAAGGTACAAATGCAAAATGAGGTTTTTTTAAAATTCAGAACAATGGAAAGAGCCTTCAATTTACCAAGACACTGGCTTGGCTGGAAGGACAGCCTCCCCCTCAGCCTGAGCCTGGCTGCTTAGTTAATGAATTAAATATTTGTGTACCAAAAGACAAGCACAGGTTTCACATTAATAATGTTATCATAATAAATATATTTGTTTTTCATCAAATATATTTGCATTAGTCTTTTTTGTATTTTCATATGAAATTTTTCAGGTTTTAATAATGTTTCACAATAAATATATTTGTCTTTCATTTGATTTATTTTTATTATGGATTACCATTTTTGGCATTTTCATAGAATATTTTGCCAGTATTTTAATGCACACTATCAATACTTCTCTGCCAGTATGCTCTTTCAGGCCTGTTACTTTCAAGTATTATATGTATTGCTAGCAGCTTAAGAGGGGCGCTCCAAAAAAGCGATACAAGGACTCCCTGAAACAACATCTCAGGCTCGGCCAAATTGATCACCAACAGTGGTCCTCCCTGGCCTCACATCGGGAGGCTTGGAGACGCACTATCCACAATGCTGCAGCCTTATTTGAGAACTCACGACGAACAAGTCTTGAAGAGAAACGACAACGCAGAAAGAATCACAACCCGGAAACATCACCCAAGGAGACCTTCTGCTGTGCTTTTTGCAAGCGGACTTGTTTATCTCGGATTGGCCTTTTTAGTCATCAGCGCGCTTGCAGAAAGCGCGGGATGAGTCCTTCCTGAATCTTCGTTTGCAAAGAAAAGCCAGAGAGAGAGAGAGAGAGAGAGAGAGAGGGAGGAATATAATAAGCATATATTCCCTCCCCCACTGTTTCTGTAAATTTTTAAAGAAGGGAGCTGTAGGTATAATCTTTACCTGAGACCTGAAAATTATTTTCAAGGGTTCCTCCAGGGTAAAAAGATTGAGAAAGGCTGGTCTAGAGACAACCCCTTAGTAACCCACTCCTATGGCTCCATTCTAATAATGTCAGACCAAGCAGCTATTTCAAACACACATGCAATCCAGGCAGTGAATCCACTTTAACGAATTATGCAGGAAAGACAGAAGTCAATTGACGCTTCGCAGTACTTTGTGACTCCTGCTCCTCCAGCCTCATTCTCTCTCAGCTGAAGGCGGCCTCCCCACCGCGGAGGCGCCTCCAGCTGCTCTTATTCCCACCCGAAGCCTGTTTCCCCGCTCAAACCTTTGCTCCGCGGTTTACATTGAGGAGGGCTCCCCCTAGCGTTTACGTATCGTATCAGCGCATCTATTTGGCCAGCATGTGAACACACGGGGCGGGGGGGGTGGAAGAGGAGGAGGAGGAGAGTCTGAAGGGAGGGTGAATCAGGCTGGGGAACTACAAATACCAGAAGCTCTTTGGGCAGCTTCGAAAAGCCTCTCCCCCCCAGATTAACCTAATAAACTCCTTGGATTGCAAATGATAATATTTTTGCAATTGTTTTATTGTGGCTCTTGCATGGTTTAGCCTGTTCTCAACAAATGGGAGGACCCTGTTGCAGAATTCGACCCTGATCGCCTTTTTCTCTCCCCCTCCCTCCACCAGAGACCCATTTTGCATTTTGTCTTTTGCTGCGGCGTCAGCTGGCTGTTTGCTTGCATGCTTATTTATTTATTTATTTGGCCGCAAAGAGAGAAGAGCCGAAGTCAGGAGGGACTCTCCCTGCAGCAACCAACCTTCAGGGACCCGCCATGGAAAAACTGCTGAAAAGCGAGCTGAAAACCAGCGTCCTGAAGGCATTTGGGAGCTCGGGAGGCGGGTGCATTAGCCAAGGGCAGAGCTACGAAACCGACCACGGGCGAGTCTTTGTGAAAATCAACAGCAAAGCTCAGGTTAACGCAGGGATTGGCAACTCGTTAGTCACTACAGTAATTCTATTAGATACCGGAGGTCTGGAAGCGTGTAGGGCGGGGATTACTTTCCAGCAATTGCTCTTCCAGACTAGTAGTCTAAAGACAGTATAATAATTATTATTTATACCCCGCCCCTCTGTTAAAACAATCGGGGCAGTTTACAAAAATTAAAATACAAATACAGATTAAAATCCCTAAACACCACCAACCCCCACCCTCCCCCATAAAAAGATATTAAACCAGTATATAAATCTATCCTATATAGAACATATATAGTGTGTGTGTGTGTTTGTATATATATATACTGTATATATAAAATATATATGAAATATATTTAAAATATTATACTTAAACCCAAAACCTCAGAGGGATTTTATTTATTCTTTAATCTATGGCTAATGGCAAAGGCAGGGGTGGGCTTCTTCAGGATTCCTGGGCAGTAGACTCAGCCTTCATATAGACTTAATGCGGTTTGTGATGAGACCACTTGACCCCAGAGGGGGCAATAGGAGTTCTGCTGTTGGGCCTTGGGTGGAAATGGAAAGGAAAGGGATGAAGCCTTTGAAATTGGGAATTAGGTGATCTGTCAGCAGTCCTCAGGATTTGGAACCTGCCACCAGAAATTCAATTGCACATTCAAACCAGAATATGCCAGTGATGGATTAATCTTGTAAGAACTCTCTCTCTTTGTGTGCGTGTACACACACACATTATTGTGTTTCAGACCAATCTTCTGGCTTCTAGAAAGTGGTCTGTCAGTCTTCCTTCCAAGCGGTTTCTGTATACTGTATTGTTAGTTGACATGCCAGGTGTGAATTCAAGTAAAAGCATTGTTAGGTTGACTTTTTTTCATCTTCCAGAACAAAATGATCTTCCCATAGGTCCTGTGGGAATAAGTGTGCAAGATTCACTCCAAATAAAGTTGGTGCCTACATTCAGCCAATTACCAATGTGCTCAAATTAGTTCGGAAGCCAGATAACGTTTTCTAACATCTTGAATGAGACAAAATACAGTATGGTGTCTAATTTATTGAAGGCTCCTGCCTCCTTCTTGTGAATTATGTTCTAGCATTTGGGGGAGATATATATACAGTACATACATATATATATGAATGTATACAGTGAGAGATAACAGATTACAAATCTAAATATATTACATGCTTAACAATTTCCCCAAACTACTAACTTGTTAGTGTGTAATAGTGAAAGGTTAGATTGGAGATTGGGAGGTCCATGTTCATGAGCCATGAAACCCACTGGATGACCTTGGCCATTCTCTCTCTCTCAAGGAACCTTGACCTATCTCACAGGGTTGTTGTGAGAATAAAGTGGTGAGAAAGTGAAACATGTTTTCCACCTTGATATCGACTGGCAGGGTATGAATAGCTAAAGTTACATGTTAGAGAATTCATAGAGGTCTACGGCTACATCTCCATTGTAGAAATAATCCAGTTTGACACTGCTTTAGCTGCCATGGCTCAATTCTTTCGAATTCGGGGATTTGTAGTTTTGTGAGAGATCTAGCCTTCTCTGTCAGAAAGCTCTGGTACCACAGAAAACTACAAATCCCAGGATTCAATAGCATTGAGCCCTGGCAGTTAAAGCAGTGTCAAACTGGATTATTTCTGCAGTACAGATGCAGCCTATGAAAGCAAAACAAGCAAACAAAATGAATTTTCTCTTGCACAGTTCATGTGTGTGCAGCCAAAATAATTTTTCTCCATTCAATTGGTGTTTTTTTTTTTTTACTTTTGGCCAGGCTAGGACAATGTTTGAAGGGGAAATGGCCAGCTTGATAGCTATTCAGCAGACCAATACTGTGCGGGTCCCACAGCCAATTAAAGTGCTGGATCTCCCTGGAGGTGGAGCAGCATTTGCTATGGAGTACCTGAAGATGAAAAGTCTCAGCAAGTATGTTGGGGTTGGGTGGTGGGGGGCACACCACTGGCCTTGATAGAATGTTTTCATCTTCTGGTTTACATCTGCGTTATGTCGCCTCTTAGTGGCAGTTCTGTACAAATGCCAGTTTTACTGTTTTTAAATACTGTACTGTAACATCTCCCTGGAAGTAAAATAAATTCAAGGGAATTAACAAGCTTGCATCCACATCATGTTTTGGGATGACTTAAGTGAAGTTATGCCAGCAGGGGACTTCTCCCTTTAGTTACATCAATAACATGTACTCTGCCTTTTGACAATTATAGGTAGCTGTCAAGAGGTCTGAGAATATCCATACTATTTTGTGCAGAATGTTTCCAGCTTACTAGGCTGAGATCCAGCCTTCTCACTTCAAAAGGATTTTAATATCCATGAAATCTTAAAAGTCTTGATCTTGGTTTGCCATTATGTTGATTTAAGTATTTACACAATAGCTATTGAGAAGCCACTGATGCACCGGTCATAGTCTATGTAATGGCTTTATGATGGAAGAGGATGGCAGCAGGACCACTTTTGCAGGGGAGTGCAGAACTAGAAATAGTGAATATTGTTACAACTAGAATGCTGGGTTTTTATAATTTTCCCCCATAAGGCAGTCCTGTCTTAATTTCAAAGTTTCTGCATCTAATCTTTTGTGGTAAAAGTGCTCTATTCCTCCCACTAAAAAGACTACTGGGTGGGAGGCAGAGGGAAATTAGAGAGAAAAAATTATGGTTCCTAAACACTGTTAACTTCAGCTTCACCTGCACCTGACAGGAGTCCTTTGACAATTAATCCTGAGGTACGTACTAATTGTTTTTGAAATATAGCCCTCAGCAGTTTACAAACTGCTTCCATAACACTTCTTTCTCCACTGTACATATTGTTTAAATCATACTGAACTATGCATTGCCTCAGGATGCATCTGCACTGTAGAAATAATGCAGTTTGACACCACTTTAAGTGCTGTAGCTCTATTCTATGGGATCCTGGGATTTGTAGTTTTACAAAGTCTTTAGCCTTCTCTGCCAAAGTGCTAGTGACTCAAAAAACTACAAATCCCAGGATTCTGAAGGATGGAGCCATGGCAATTAAAGTGATATCAAAGTGCATTATTTCTACAGTGTAGATGCATCCCTAGTTTCCCTGCATCTGTTACATATGGGTCAGAGGGAAATGTCCAATTGTTAATTGTTGGGGCTTGGGAGCGCATAACAAGTGTTGGAACACTTCCAAGAAAATGTGCAAGCAGGCTTGTCCTTTATGGAAATGAGTTATTGTCAGACTGCACAGAATGTGACGGAGCCTAAAGGATCTCACAATAATCCAATTCATCCTGCTTGTTCTGGGCTGACTTTCTTAATGGCTTTTCCTTCTCTTTCTCAACTTGAAACATTGCTGTTCTTCAGTTCCTTAGATATTTATAAAAAGGCCTAGCCTCATGACTGGTTTAACACATCTGGCCGTATTAGTGAGACTTTTATGTTAAAAGCCTTCCTTTGCATCTGGGTCCTGTGGTCTTACCATGTATTGTACCAGTCTGAAGCTTGGGAAGATAATACAGTATATGTATATGGAATGTGTGTGTAATGAGACTGCATGAAACCTCTTTGTATTTCTACATATAAAAAAGTTATGTGATGCTCAAACACGTAAACTGGGAATGCTGATGATTACTGGTAGTTCATAACACTTTATTGATCCCAACAGGAAATGTTAAAGGAAACTTTGACAGATCACTTGTTTGGGGCATAGAAAAGAATGTCCCAAATTGGGCATTCAGTAAAGAGACTTGCAGGACAAACCTATGTATATGTACTCAAAATAATTCAACTAAGTTCAAGGCAAGATATGTCCATGTATGTATGTATAGGTTTGTAGCTTTTACTGATTTTGACATCTCCCTGGCTGTTGAGAATTATCTGAAAATCACCAGATTTCTAATACTTACTATACATGTCCAAAGGCTCTGTTCTACAAGGCACTACTTAAGTCACAACATCCTATTGAAAGATAGTACTTGACTTGGTGACTTTCATTTCTCAGTGAAACTAAATCAAATTTCATTCATCTCAGATTCCTCCAAAAGATCCCAGAACCTGGAGGTAGGGTGGACAGAGGGTTCAAGTCCCCTGCCAAGACAAGCCTGGGTATGTGTGTGCAGAGCCACTCCCTCAAAATGATCTGGCAAAAGTTGACTACCAACATCCCTATGTAGTTGAGCTTCCTCTAGAATTATCAGTAAGAAGTGCACTAAATGGTGAAGCACTAAGAAATATTCAGACAGTGATTGTCATTGAGCCTTTTCAGGAATAATAATAATAAAAAAAGGCTGCCTGCAATCTCTTTTATTTATTTTTATTTAAATTAAAAAAAATCTTATGTATGTGTACTTGGGAGTAAAGTACAATCAACACATGGAGTGCACTTATAAGTAAGTACACATTGTGTTTTTAGGGAGTCTTTGTATTTAAGGATTTTTGAATGATCATGAATAAGAAATGTTAATTTGCCCTCCTGCTGCAAGCACCTGTTAAGTAGTCAAAATTAGTAACAACCTTCCTGCCAATGTTGAGCCTCCTTCCACCTTAAAAACAGTTCTGGGGCATCTGATAATTCTTTATAGTAAGTTCCCTTTTCCTTTCCAACATATTCCTTGTGTGTTTCTGAGTGAAACCTCTCTCAAGTGGATGCTTTTGGGATGGTTTTGATATCCTCTGATCAATAATGCTTGTTCCTCCCCCCCCCCAATAGATACTCTTCAAAACTTGGAGAGCAAGTAGCAGATCTTCATCTTTACAATCAAAGACTTGGGGAAAAATTAAAGAAAGAAGAAAACAGAGTTGGTAAAGTATTGGTGGAGTATATATTCTGTGCCTTATTGTAGCTATCTAATAGCCACATGACCCTCAATTTCAAGAAAATGAATTGCACTTAATCTCCATTTACATCAATGGGACTTATGCACAGTGTTCTCTGGTGAAGTCTGAGTGTTCATTAAGTACCACCAAATTAAAAATATAAAGATGTTATAGTTAGGCAATTCCAGTCTCCCCTCCCTATTGTCCCTTTTATGATACTGACTTTTTTCACATCTAGATTACCATAGAGCAATATTATGTATAAAATATTAATTTCCTATAATATTTCAAGTTTGTTATTTCACTTCCATTTTGGTTAAAGTCATAAAGAATTTGTAAAAAATAAAACTACCCTGTTTCTAGCAGAATATTTTGGATGGCTACTCAGATTTAAGTCCTACTTAAAGATTTGAGTAGGGCTTAGTTCCAGAAAAGTGTGTTTATGATTTGTGCTGTAGGATCTGAAGCTGTAGTCCTATAGCCAGTGTGCATGAGCCCTATTGAATGGAGTAGGACTTACTTATGAACAGGCATTCATAAGCTTGCTCTGTAAGTGGAGGGAAAAAAATCTGTTTTTTGTTTTCACACTTTGCTCTTGTTCTATTTGACAGGGAGAGGGGCAGGCCTTTTTGCAGGCCTGACAGAACCTCACTATGTGGACAAGTTTGGATTCCATACAGTTACTTGCTGTGGCTATATAGCTCAGGTGAGTTCCAGCTTTGCATACCAAATGCAGAAATAACGATTTCAAATGCAGAAATAATTACTGTAATAGACTTTGCTTTATAAGTAGTACAGCTTATGATGTTAAATTGTGTTATTTCATTTGCTACTGAGCATCAGCAGGAACTTCTGCTTTCCCTAATTTAGTTATTCCAAAACAGAATATGCCAAAGTAAGTTCTCATTAAACAGAGATGCATGTGTCCTTCCCCATATGTATCTGAGGAAGATAGGAGGTCAGACTCCTTTCACCTTATATTCTGGACACATTGATGAACTCTCATTGTGTTCTTTGCTATATACTTACCTGTTTATACTAAGTATTGACATTGGATGTAGTAGAAATGAATATGTTTAGACTGGATGAGATAGCTGAGGTATATCATGAAAAAAAATTGCATTAAATTTGAAGGTGATGTTGACAAGGTATAATGTCAGTAAACCTGTTTTAACTACTAGACAATCAGTGCTTTCTGTATTGTATGTAGGCCATAATATCTAAAGCCGAACATTTCTTGCAGTATAATTGGTAGTGCATACTGAGGCTGTGTGTGAGAAAATAAATGGTATTTGAATAGAAGTGGCATTGAAAAGGATATATAGGATTAGCCAAACTGATTAAAGACAATGGCCACTAGTTTAAGTGGTCAAGAGATGCAGCATTCTGCTCTACATCAGGGGTGGTCAATTGTTGGGAGCTAGGGGGTTGCATGGGCTCTTCGGGAAACACTGGAGGGCCACAGTCCCAATCCCCCTCCATTTCTCATTGTTCCTACTCTGCCATGCCCCCTTGAGGAGGCATGAGGACAATTTATCTGGGGCTGCTGAGATTTTTTTTTTTTTTTAAAAAATTGACCTCTGGAGGAACCTTGGGGCCACACTTTCCCCACTGCTGCTGTTTAGCAAGCCTGGGGAATTTGTGGCCCTTTTTATATTGTAAAATTATAACTCCCATCACCCATCATGATTGGCTGTTCTGGTTAGGGTTGATGGTGAATCCAGAAACATCCAAAGGACCACACATCCCTCAGCCATGCTCTATAGAACAGTTTTCCTATGTGATACTTTCATTTTTTAGGTAAATGAATGGCAAAGTGACTGGCCCACTTTCTTTATACGTCACCGGCTCCAAGCCCAAATGGATTTGATTGAGAGAGATTATGGAGACAGAGAAGCAAGAGAATTGTGGTCTCGACTAAAGGTACTGGAGAGATGCTAGAATGCCAGATTAAGAAAGCAGAGAGTAGTCAATGTATCAGCATCTACATAGGCTAAAATCCAAGTGTGCTTGCATATTAGACCCTCCACATCATTCTGACAGATGTTTTTGCTACAGATGTGAGATCCTTACCTTACACCACTGCCAGATCTGCTCTCTGTCACAGGGAGTGTTCTTTAGCTCCCAAGCCAGGAGTTTAAGGAGAGCTGACCTGGATAGATGTTCGTTTTTACTCTTGGACCATCTTTCAAGTGGAGTGGGCAACATTCAGGATACAAAGAGTAGGGTTGATCACAGTTTCCTAGGAGGCTGAGCCCATACTTTGTCTTGCCTTAAACCCTTTTGACATATATAGACACAGTCTGTATGTATCTTTTCTACCCCAACTCCATTGTCTGGTTGTCCTTTGGTATTCATAATTTAGAATTGCATTTCAACTGTATATCATTTGTATAGTTCACACAAACTACAATCTTGCTTCCAATTCTGGTTTAATGGCAGAATGAGTAGGGATCTTATTTAAATATGTATCTAGTTCTCCTCATTTCAAAAGCGCAAATTTATTTATTTATCTAATTTATATCCTACCTTTCTTCTGAATGGGACCTAAAGGTGCTCATATAAGAGTTAAGACAAGGTATATGAATTTAATTCAATTAAATAAGCAACCATATTAAAACATCAGTAATTTAAAGCAATATAAAACCACTAGTTTCTTGGTAACAATGACAATCTTTTGGATTTATGAGTGAATTCTGTCCCATGACAGATCCCTTTATCCAGGCTGGCCCCAAAACACCAACCCCTAAGAATCCTGCCACTCAGCCTGCCCTTGTCCTCCCACTTAATTCCTTTCTGGAGTGGGTTTCTGGGCCTCAGGGTCACCCCTTGGTTGTGGACCTGTAGCTATGTTGTTGTAGTGGGTTCTTTATTTTGCTATGTGTGGTCTGACTCCAATTCAGGTTTCATTGAGACAGCCAGAGACAGGTTTAAAACAACAACAAGAATAGATTTTTTGAATACAGAAGAACACAGTATCTTAATCTCTAATATTCTTCTCAAAACCATAGATGGTTCTCCCTTCTAACTGGCTATACTGTCTCTCTTCAATCCAACCTTGTCTCTCAGATCCAACCCTTTCTCTATCAGCTTCAGAATCCTGTCTGAATTCCCTCAGACACACACACCTGCTTTTGATACTTTCTAATCTCCTGCAGCCCCCCTCACAGCACTTCCTGAGCTGCAGTTGGCTGTCTTGAAGCAAGGTCTGCGCAGCATCTCCTTTACACACTCCTCTTTCAGAAGTCGTTGCTCTATTGAGGTCTCAACAGGTCTCAATCTAGAGATAGAATCCACATGACAGCACCATGATATACACGTAGCATTACAAAACATTACCTTATCACTATATTTATCATACACATTTTCTTTCCCCCAGTTTCTTATTTCACATCAAGTTTACCACAATACATAGCAATAATTTTACAATTTTATTTTATACATTACATTTAATAACAATACACTTTAAACAACAGTAGTTCTTTATTTTCTTCCATTAACATACAGTATTTACATTTGATTATACTTTGGGTTTCATCTTCTTATAACCTTTAAACATTCATTGTAGTAATAATCTATACCATTAAATACAAGCATTTTCATTCCCCCTTCTACATTCATTAAGATTCATGTGATTTGCTGTTGTTGTTGTGTGCTTTCAAGTCGTTACCCACTTATGCTGAACCTAAGGCAAACCTATCACAGGGGGTTTTGGGCAGAATTTGTTCAGAGGAGTTTTGCCCTTGTCTTTCTCTGAGGCTGAGAGTGTGTGACATGCCCAAGGTTGCCCAGTGGGTTTTCATGGCTGAGCGGGGATTCGAACCCTGGTCTCCAGAGTCATAGTCCAACTCAAACTACTACACTATGCTGGCTCCCTTTTTATGATTACCCTTCACTTTAGTATTTCCTCCATCTCCTGGGCCATACTGTCTGTATGTTTTCTTGTTACCCAAAAAGCCAAGGTAGATATGGTTGTAGCATCTCCATTTTACATATACTGTAATACTAAGCATCCTTTTTTTTTTCTGGGAGGTCATAATATAGCACAAAAGTGGGGTTCAGTGGCCATATGCAGCCCATAGGCTACACTTTTCCCACCAGTGTCTTAAGGCATGCAATGCAACTGCCGATCCTGCATTGGGTTCTGAAAGGGAGCAACGTGTGGTGCACGCGCTGGTAACCTCTTGTCTAGATTTCTGCAATGCGGTCTACACGGGGCTACCCTCATGCTTGGTCTGGAAACTTCAGTTGGTACAAAATATGGCAGCCAGAGTGGTCTCGGGAACATCTCGGAGAGACCATATAACTCTAGTATTGAAATCTCTCTACTGGTTGCCTATCAGTTTCCGGGCCCAGTATAAGGTATTGGTTATTACCTTTAAAGCCCTAAATGGCTTGGGTCCAACTTATCTCCGGAACCGCCTCCTCCCATACAATCCCCCCCGCGCACTCCGGTCCTCTGGGAGGAATTTGCTTCAGCCACAAAAATCTAGGCTGTCTGCAACCTCCCAGAGGGCCTTTTTGGTAATCGCCCCCAATTTATGGAATGGCCTGCCGAACGAGATCCATCAGATGACGAGCTTAAGTAGCTTTAAAAAAACACTAAAGACAGATCTCTTTTGGCAGGCCTTTCCTGATTAGATCCCGGCCTCAGGAGCTGCGTCTTCTGGCCTTTTTTAATCTTGTGTGTATTTGTTTTTAATGTGATTTTAGTTAGATGGTTTTAATTTTATATTGTTTAATGTCTTTTTATGGGGGAGGGTGGGTGTGGGTGGTGCTTTTAGTCATTATAACAATGTTTTAATTGTTGGGAGCTGCCCCGATTGTTTTTAGCAGAGGGGCGGGGTATAAATAAATAAATAAATATTATTATTATTATTATTATTATTATTATTACTATTAACGTCTTGGACCCCTGCAATTCCACCACTTCCAGTCCAGCTAAAATCATCGTTCTTTGCCTCTGTTTGCCTCTATCAAAGCATTTCTCTTCCTGTCCCATCAGTTGTGATCTGTGCAACACTGCAAAGTGGGTAGAAAGGGATTTTTAGGCAATTAAAAAAATAATGTACATTAACATTAATTTAGTTTGCCAGGCATAGGCATAGACATTGGGCCAATTATGGTAGTCAAAGCAGTACTATCCTTAATACAGAACATTCACAAATTGTGAAGAAAAATGAGTAAATATACAAAATTCAGGGTTTCATGTGCTCTTCTTGCTGCATTAGGAGACCCTGCAGTTTTCTCATTAAATTACTTTTTGCTTCTTTTGTTTGGACAGTTAAATTTTTTGTTTATGTTTTTTTTAACAGCCAAAGATTCCTGAGATGTTTTGTGACCTGGAGATCATTCCTGCTCTCATTCATGGGGACCTCTGGGCAGGAAATGTTGCTGAAGATGACTCTGGGCCAATTCTCTTTGACCCGGCTTGCTTCTATGGCCATTCTGAATTTGAACTTGCAATTGCTATGATGTTTGGTGGCTTCAGCAGCTCTTTCTTCTCTGCTTACCATAGCAAAATCCCCAAGGCTCCAGGCTTTGAAAAGCGCAACAAACTTTATCAGCTATTTAATTTTATTAACCACTGGAATCATTTTGGGACAGGATATCGGGGATCTACTCTTAATGTAATGAGGAAGCTTTTAAAGTAAACCTCCAACACTCTTCCTGAGTTAGTGGTTCCCTGTTTGATGTCAGAACATCAACTAGGATGAATCAGAGATTATAGGCAGTCACCTGGAAGTTTCAAAACGTAATGATTAAGGTGGCATTTGTACACATTTGATTCCTCACAAAATGCTTGCAGTGGTTTGTAATTTTTGCATTCTGTTAATTGTCAACTAGCATAATAATAACCACTTTGATAAGGTTAGGAGAACTGTGTACAATTAATATCAGATGGAATGAACTGTGTAACATTAATACAAACAGTGTAAAAACATCTAATCCACACTATCACCCAGTAATGGTTGGTTCTATAGTTTAGCAATTAATCATGAGAGACTGGAAGGCAATTTGCCAGCCTACACTATCTTGGACTTTCACAGTAGTTGGTGCATTCCAAAAAGTAGCTGCAAAAATATGAACCATGCAGAATTGTTAAACTACTGTATTGAAATATGCACAATACCTTTTGTGTGTGTAACAGCCTTCCCCCCCCAAGAGTCAGGGATGGCCCTAACATAAGACAGAGTGAAGCAACCACTTCAGGCAGCAGCTGTTCAGAGGCATGGGATGGGCAGAGTTGTATATGCCATGTGATCAACTTTGTCACACACACACACACACACACATTGCATTATTGCCTTCAGGTGAGTGGAATATGCTGTCTTGGTACCAGCTTTCTGGTCAACCTTTGTACATGGAAGGGCAGACTCCTTTCTCCCAGGCAGCAAAATGTTTTGGTCTGCTCTTGAGAACAGCACTGCACTGCATGAGAAACAACCTTTTAAAACTTGTTCGTATTTCAGGAGCAAAGCTGGCTTTAGGAACACCTATCGCAAGGTCCTGCTTTTTATACACACATCTCAGCAAGAATAGTTAGTATTACAGTCTACGTACCAATGCACGTTAGAGCCTCAGGATGCAATCCTGTGAACGTTTACCTGAAAGTAAACTCCGTTAAACACTGTGGGAGTTACTTTTGGGTTATACATAAACTTGTGTAAGAATGGACATGGTTTGTTGTGAAATTAGTTTTAACAGGCAAAGTAAACTGAAAATCTTTTTTTTAAAAAACACCATTTGAAATGAGACAAGCATATTTTCAAAGTTTTATCCTGTTTACATGTGGATTAGCTTCACTTACGGTTTGTAACAGCTTGGAAACAGGTATGAAGGGAAAAGAATATTGCAATAATGATTGGTCTGGGTATTTTAGCTATATCCCAAACATTGGCCATAGCTATTTAATGTCAAGCTTTTCTATCTCTCGACAAGCCAATATCTTTATGAACTGGATACAATGTAATATTATATTCGAAAGAAAGTGCTTCTGAGCTTTTCCCTGTTTCTGGTAAGGAATGAAAATCTTGTGTTCCTCTAGATATTGTTGAACTGCAACTCCTATCATGCTTCCACTGCTGGCTTGCTAGGGCTGATGGGAGTTGCATTTCAACAACATCTTATAGGCCACAGGTTCTTCACTCCTGGATTACACATTTAAAATAATGAATGTAGATTCTTTGTAGGACAACAAGTAATTTGAGATCTAAATCCGGGCACCCCTCTTTTTGAGATAAACACTGGCCCCACTATCAATTCCTTAGAACATTTTTCTTTTAAAAACTCTTTTAAAGGAGATAATAATTAAATACAGTATATTGATAAATTGTATGTTACAAGTATTGGGCTATGCATTTCATGCATTATATAGGTGTGTAATTAACAATGATGGAAATCTGTTGGAAGTATTTTTAAATATATTTCTTTTCAGTTAGCACTGATATTTTACCCATGATGTACTTTTTAGATTTTTAAACCATTCTTAGTTAGTAAGTATAAGTATAAAAACTAAACAACTTTCTTCTTCCCCCATTAAACATAATATTTACCACTAAGTATCAACATTGTTGGATTGTTGTTAAGTGTTGCATTATTGTGTGAATGTCAAATTAATCTTCATTTATGTTAGGAATATCAGTATTAAAGCAGTCAACAGAGTGATCCAGGGCCTAATAAGCTCATTTTGATATAGAATTTGAATCAAAGTTGCCATGCTATATTTACTTTGTATGCAATATAGAATCCAAATAAAATCTTGACATTGCTGCCATAATTTGTAGCTATAATTCCTTCTAACAGTAAACTTGTATGACTGAATACCTATCAGTATGGAAGCAAAAGGGGGCCATCCCAAAATAAATTAGTGTTTTTTTTTTCATGTATGAGGCCTGTCTATTAAATAACAAGACTAATACAATAACCCATCTTTATTTATATGTTTCACAATTCTAATGCTTGTTCCTTTAAATATACTCCCCTTTCACACTCATGCACCGATGCAGTTTTGTTTTCCAGTAGTCGAAGGCATGGAGCACATCATTTTCTGTCAGCTGTTTCAACACATCTGCTGTTTTCTTCTTTACTGCATCAATTGACTCAAAACGTGTTCCTTTAAGCACGGATTTCACTTTAGGGAAAAGAAAAAAGTTGCATGGTGTTAAATCTGGTGAATATGGAGGATGTTCAGGTGCAGTAATGCGTTTATTGGCCAAAAGCTGCTTCACAGAAAGTGCTATATGAACAGGCACATTGTTTTGATGAAGAATGAAACCATTTCTCTACAGTTCTGGCCTTTTTTTCCTTACTCTTTTTCTCAGCTTTGTCAAAACTTGCTTATAATAATGCTGGTTCACTCTTCTGCCTTCTGGAATCCATACTGCCAAAATTACACCCTTGATGTTAAAAACAAAAACCCACGAGCATGGCTTTGAATGTGGACTTGCTTTTACATGCTTTTTTCAGTCTTGGTGATGATAGTGTTTTCCCAGAGCATTGATTGTCGTTCTGTCTCAGGATCACACTGGAAGATCCAGGTTTCATCACAAATGATGATTTTTTAAAAAAAGTTTATGCCTCAAGTTGGTGCAGAATGTCAGTGCAAATGTCCTTGCAGCATTCATTTAGCCCTGGTGTGAGAATCCTATGGACCATCTTCGACACAAATGTTTCTCATGTTGAGATCCTTATGCAAAATTTTCCACGCAGTGTTTTTGTGAATGTTCGTGACTCATATTTCGGGAAGCCTGACTGTGTGTAAATTAGGGATGGGAATTATATAGCTTTCTGGAACATGTTGGACTAAAATTCCTACAAATCCTCACAACTGGCCCTGCTTGCCAAGGCTGCTGGGAGTTGCAGTCAAGCATCTGGAGGGCTGTATAATTCCCACCTGTGATGTAAATTAAAGGAAACTATGTTTCTTTAAAGTGCCAATTAATTGTTTGATGAGGACCTGTGGCTTCTAGGAAGTATGGAAAATGGTGGCATCATTTGAGGAAAGAAAAATGGGTTGTGGGGAAAAGAAGAGGGAAGTAGCATGCTCAGTCCTCAAGCTATTAGATCAGAGATGGGCAAAGTACAGCCTGTGGGTTTTCCCCACAATGGAGGACCTTTTTCAAGGCTAATGGTGGTGGTGGAGGTGGTGGGATGGCTGTATGCCAAAGGTTGCATCTGACCCTTGGGTTGGAGGCTCCCCAGCCTGGTTCAGACAACATATAGCTTATAGTAAATACTATAAAGGCATAGTAAATACTATAAACAGTTATGTCTAAGGACAGAAAGGTGTCTTATCCCCTTCAAACTCTCCAGATCTCTCCTCTGCCTCAACCATGTTGCTATTAAATATTCAAGGGTGGAGGATAGCATTTGCAAACCAGAGCCTTCTAGCACTATGGGAGTACATGCTGACAAACCTAACTTGAGATAGCAATATTGGCTACCCTGTCTTGTTGGGCAGGAATGGGTATATCTTGTTATCCAAAAGAAAAGTGGCCTTGGCTCTGGTGAAATGAAGGGGGAAATCATTCAGGTACAAGTCACTTGGATTAGCTCTTTTCCACAGAGGTTCACCCCATCTCACTATTGACTATGCCCATCTTTTAAAGAGATAGGAACATTATACAAGGAAATCACTGAATATGTACAGGTGCGTATGTCTTCCCTTCTGTGCTAAGCACAGAACTCTGTACTCCAACACTTAATAGAGAGCTTCCAAGGCATATACCTTTGAGTCTAATGTAGGCTGAGGTTCTGGTTACTATCATTTTTAGACATTAAGCCCTATCCCCATTTCTCTTGAACCTATTCTCCCCCTTTATATAAGTACATACAGTCGGCCCTCTGTATCCATGGATTTGACATCCACAGATTCCACCATCCATGGCTTGAAAAATATTTTTTTAAAAAAATCCAAGAAGCAAACCTTGATTTTGCCATGTTATATAAAGGATACCATTTTACTATGCTATTGTATATAATGGGACTTGAGCATTCACAGAGTTTGGTATCCACGGGGGTCCTGGAACCAAACCCCAGTGGGTACCAAGGGCCCACTGTAGGTGCCTTTTTCTCCATTCTGCCAGTCTCACAGGCTCATATGGTGAGGATGGGAGAAAAGGTCTTTTCAGTGGTTGCTCCCAGGTTGTGGAGCTTCTTACTTAGGAATGCTTGGCTGGCCCTTGTTGTCATTCCTCCTGCAGGCAAATGCCTTTATATTTAGGTAGGATTCATGGATACTGCAGAAGGGTCTCTGAACATAAGAGTTCTGCTTCCCCCACTTCTTTTATTGGTGTGGTTTAACTGCATTTTAGTCTGTTCTGCTTTAACTGCATGGTTAATTTGATTTTATTGTTAACTACCACGAGTACCACAATTTGAGAAAAAGGCAAATAAATAAACATAGATTTAGACACAGATACATTCTCATATCATTCCTAGATCATATTCCAATACGGTACTGAAGAAGATAATGACACATTCTGGTCCTGAAGTTCACTGGGTGCCTACTGTTTCTCACTGTACAGGAGAGGAGCAAAGATAAATTTGGGCTGGAAGAATAAAATGATGGTCTCCACTCCGAGTGGCCTGAGGAAGGAAGCAAACAATATTTGGTTTAACTGCTCAGTTGCCCACGGAGACTTCCTTTCTTCTATTAAGAAACGGTGTTCTAAATTCTGTTGTTTCATTATTTGGAATTTTACAGACACTCTTATCATTTGGGGGAAAATCAATCTTAAATTTAAAATAATTTAAATGTATTGGCATTATTATTTACAGATAATAAAAATAATAATTATAATAATTTTTAGCATGAGCCCTGACCATACTGCGGTTTTTCCCATGGCAAAAAGCAAGGAGCAGGTTCTTCCTTGCAAAGCAATGTAACCTCTTCACTGTTTATTTAGTGGTTGAGTAGCTGAATGTGTGCACTTCCAGGACTGGAAAGAGAAGGTGCATCTCCACCATACAAATAAAGTTGTTGCTCCGTATCCACAGATTTGGTATCCACGGATTTAGGTATTCACGGTTTGAAAATATTCTTAAAAAATAATAATCCAAAAAAGCAAACCTTGATTTTGCCATCTTTATATAAGGGACAACATTTTGCTGTGCCATTCCATATAATGGGACTTGAGTATTCACGGATTTTGGTATCCACGGGGGTCCTGGAACCAAAACCCAGCGAATATGAAGGGACAAACTGGATTATTTGCCATGGCTTCTTCTTATGGATTCATGGGATATGTAGTTTGGTGAGGCACCAGCACTCTTTGGCAGAGAAGGCTAAAGACCCTGTAAAACTACAGATCCCAGGATCCCATAGGAGGAAGGAGCCATGGCAAATAATCCAGTTAGATTATTTGTGCAGTATGGTTTCCCGCCTTGAACACTGAAAACCATCCTCCTCTCAGCGACTGCCGGCTCTTTTTCTCCCTCCCTCCCAGCGGCGAATTGTCTCGTTTCGTCCGTCAGGCGGGCTCCTCCTTCCCTCCCTCCCTCGGCAGGGTCTCGGCTCTGACGTTTCGAGGTGTTCTGACCCTCGCGAGGCGCCATACTGGAAAGGCCTAGCTTGAATGAGCCGGCGCCAACGACAAGCGGGAGAAGCCGCTTCGGATCTCGGTGGAGGAGACAAGAGGTGCTTCGCGTGCCGCTCTGGGAGGTACCAAGTGGGGGCTGCAGAGGGGGTGGGGAGGATTCTACTATCGGTAGCGGAGGGGAGGATTCCGACGTGGTCTGTCTCTGCCCCTGCGAAGGGAGGAGGCCGAGATGCGTTCGTGTGTAAATCCCGAGGAAAGAGGGATGCGGGCTGGGCGGCGTTCGTGTACGTGGGAAGGAGGGCACCGCGTGACTCTGAAATGGGTTAAAACCAACCTCTAAATTGTATCTCAGAGCCTCTACCTTTAATTCTGGGTCAGTGCCAGGGCGTGGCATTAAATAAGCCCGAGTTTAAGGCTGGGCAAAAATTCTCTTCCCCTGAGCGCCAGTTGATATTGACTATATTCCCTCAATATTGGATAACGCCCTGCTGGTTTCTCCTGGCTAGAGTAGACCTATGCAGTCAGTTGTTGAATAGTGAGTCATCACTGAGGTAAATCCCATTGAATGGCTCCCCCTCTATTCAGGACTAACAACAGGATTTAGACCAGTGAGAGCAAACGGGCCTGGGACACTTCTAGAGCAGTGGCTCTTAACCTTTTATTTACCAATGACTCCTTCTTTAAATATCTTTTGTTGCCACGGCCTCCCAAGATCCCCAAGATTTAAAAACCTAATAATAATAATAATAATAATAATAACAACAACAATATCTGATGATGATGATGATGATGATAATAATACAGTTACACTATCCATAAAACCTTCCCTCAGAGGCACTGGAAGGGAAGGGAAGACTTTTCTCCTGCCTCTTCCTGCAAATTTGTGCCTGGAGTGGATTGAATGGCAATGCACAGGCCAAGCCAGCCAGCCTTGTCTCCTGTCACGTGGCCGCCCTGCTGCAGGAGGGAGGTGGGTTGAGCAGCCCTCAAGCCTTTGTGGACCCCCTGTGAGGACATTGTGGTCCCCTGGGGGTCCCCAGACCATAGGTTAAGAACCACTGTTTTAGAGGTAAAGGTAGACTTGTTGTCACTTGTCCAGTAAATGGTTTGAGAGACCCTGATTCAGAAATGTCTGAACTTTGTACATAGCCTCTGAAGAAGTCCTTAACAGTGTACCTAAGTCGAAAGGCATCACGATTTTTTAATGATCAGACAATTATCGTTTGAGCATTGCGTGTCCAGTTTGTTTGTGGATTCCATTGAATGCTGCACAGCTTCTGTTTCTTTCATAAACAGCCCAACCAAAATACTGTATACAGTAGAGCAATAAAAGTGTTGCTGTATGTTTTTGTTTCATCTTTTAATGGATGAAAGAAAACATCCGTCTTGTATCCTGTCAATGTTTTTTTGGGTGGTGGTGGAGATTTAAGCTTTAAGCCTAGTGAAGTAATGGACAAGTGCACTTTGTTGGTTGTGAAATGTGAGGAGTCAGTGGTTAAATTTAATGTAATGGTAAATGCTGCTTTGTTGCACTTTTACTAGAGAAATTTTTGTCAGAGCACAAGATGGTTTTAAATGAGATGGACAATGGCGAATCTGAACAAGAAGACAACAGAATTGTGGAGCCTGATGTTATTGCCAAGGGAAACATACTTGAGAGTTTTACAGAGAGTCAAGAAACACTGGAGTTGATTAATAATCTCAGATTAGTGCATGAAGAGCTGGCATTGCGAGAATCGGCACTTCAGAAATTTCAAGGTATGAAAGTTTCCTTTTAGTATATACGACTAATTGGGGCTTTATCTTTAGATCTTGCAAGCATAATGACTAAAAGTGGGAACATAAATAAGGGTTGGCTTTTATTAATTGAACCTTAACCCTAAATCCTGTTGGTAGGCCTAAACTAGAGTAGACCTACTGAATCAATGAGACGTGTTTAAACATTAACTTTCCATTCAGCAATTGATTCAGCGAGTCTATTCTGACTATGAATAGGATTCAAATCATATTCATTAAATTCAGTAGGGCCCAGAGTCCTAAAAATACTTACTAGAGAGTCAGACCCATTGGATAGAGAAGAATTGCTGAGCAAAATAAGGCAAGACAGTATCTCACAGCTTCTCATTATTGTATACAACTGGTACAAATTTTAAGATATGAAAAATACTTAATAATTTCTAAAAATCTAACCCTTGTTAATATTTTACTCTCCAAATCCTTAAATTTACATTGAAGTAGACTAGTGGGCTATTGTCACAAATTTTTCATTATAACATGTTTGGGCTTTTTCACATTACACAGTTATAGCACTATGATTCTGCTTTAACTGCCATGGTTCCCTCTGGAATTCTGGTGCCTGTGACCAAATTACTGACTCCAGGAGGATTCCACAGGATGCAGCCATGTCTGTTAAGGTGGAATCACAGTGCTATATTCGTATAGTGTGAAAGGACCCTTTATCAGAATTAGACAATATTATTCCCTTTCATGTTTGTCACAGAGCAACATTGTAATAATATCCTAATCTACCTTAACAATATTATATTGTCATACATCATTTTGCATGTGTTGTAAAACACTTTCAGAAAATGCTCTGGTCTTGGAAGAGTCTCAGTCATTATTGCACCATGTTTTTTGTATTCCTATATGCAGTTGCCCCATCACATTCGTGAACTCAGCATTTGCGGTTTTGGATATTCGCGGTTTTGGGAGAGCACCCCCTCCCAAAACTGCGACACAGGGCCTCCAGAGGCCCCGTGAAGGCCCAGGGAGGGAGGGGGGAGAGCCGGGGAGGCCTCCACGGGGCCTTCGGAGACCCTCCGGAGGCCCCATGAAGGCCCTGGATGGGAGGGAGGAGGGACAGGGAGGCCTTCACGGAGCCTCCGGAGGCTCCATTGAAGGCGCTGGGTGGGAGGGGGGAGGGATGGGGAGGCATCCCCGGGGCCTCGGGAAGGTCTCCTGAGTCCCCGTGAAGGCCTAGGAAGGGACTGGGGAGTCCGGAGAAAGCGACTATGGGGCCTCCGGAGGCCCCATGGTCGCTTTGGCGGGGGAGGGCAATCATTATTCGCGGATTTTTCACATTCGTGGGGGTCTGGGGAACCTAACCTCCGCGAATGTGAAGGGACGACTGTACTCTTATTTAGAATCAAGTCTTATTGGATTTAGTAGTGTTTACTTCCAAGTATATATAAACAACTTAAAGGCACCAGATTCCTTCTGATCATGGAAGCTAGGCAGGGTCAGCTCTGGTTAGTACTTGGATGGGAGACTGCCAACAAATACCAGGTGCTGCAGATTATATCTCAGAGGAAGGAACTGGCAAAACCACCTCTGAGCATTCCTTGCTTAAGAAAACGCTAAGAAATGTATGGGGTCACCATAAGTTGACAGGGGACTTGAAGGCGCGCGTGCACACACACACACACACACACATCTGTATAGTTATTGTACCTCTTAAATGAAATGGGGGAGCTGGAAGCTAGGCAGGGTCAAAAGACAATCAGAATGAACTGGCATGGAGCAACTTCCCTGTGAAGAAAAGTTAGAATATTTGGGTCTTTTTATGTTAGGAAGAAAATGATGGAGGATGTGATTGAGATGTATAAAATGTGCATGGTTTGGAGAAACAAAACAGGGTGAAGCTTTTCTCCTTTTCAGTACTGACAATAGACTGAGCACATGTAAAAAGAAATACTTTGCACATCATATAATTAAATGGTGGAATTCACTCTGGTAGTATGTACTAATTGATGGTGATCATTGTGGATAGCTTTAAAAGGGGATGGATATACAGTTGTCCCTCCACATTCACAGATTTGGTATTCACGGCTTTAAGTATTCACAGCTTGAAAATATTCTTAAAAAAATAATAATCCAAAAAGCAAACCTTGATTTTGCCATCTTATATAAGGGACACCATTTTGCTATGCCATTGCATATAATGGGACTTGAGTATTCATGGATTTGGGTATTCACGGGGGAACCAAACCCCAGAAAATGTGAAGGGACAACTGTATTTATGGAGGAGAAGGCTTTCAATGGCTACTGGTCATGATGATTATATATTATCTCCAGTATCAATGGCAGTATGACAGTTAGTAAGGCTCATGAGCAAGAAGTGCTGTTACACTCCTATCTCTGGTTATGGGTTTCCTTTAAGCATCTTCTAATCATTGGAGGAACAAAGTGCTGGTCTAGATAGACCTTTGGTCAGATCCAGCATGGCTGTTCACTTGTCATTGTGCAATCAGTTAAGAACAGTGGTTTTTCAAAAAAGTGTAACTTTTTAATGTTTGAATAAGGCAGTTGTTGAAAATTCTGGCTTCTAATTTGTTTCTACATTCACATAGTAGAGGATGTAATTTCTGTGACTTTCTCCCTATATCTGTAGCTCCATAGACCATATGCCACACCATTCCCAAAGGTTTGTCAACCACTGGAGCAGATTTTGAAGTGGCATAGCAAGACTGGAAAGGGAGATAGGAGAGCCATGGATACTGTTCCATTCATGGAAAGAAAGTGAAGACCCATGATTTTCTTTTTCAACCATTTGGCAGTTATAGTCTGTCTTTAAAATATTTTTTAAAAAAGAGGTCCTACCTCTGTATATGCCTTCCCAAGGATTGAAGTCTGTCAGAGAAGTCCTCTTCTCTATCCCACCAGTAGGGGAAATACAATTTGGGAGACTCATGGGAGAAAGTGCTTCTCTCTGTGATGCTGTGGAAGACCCACTCCTTTGAGACTGACTTGCACCCACACTGCTGTCATTCTACTGCCAAATAAAAACATAATTTTTTACTAAAGCCTTTGAGGCTTAATTGTTTTGTCCAAATCTGCACTTGTACATAGTTTAAACGGTCTTATATTGTTGTAACTGGTTTTAAACTATTTTGTTTTACGTTAAGTCTGTTTAAATTATTCTTGTTATTTCAGATTGGTCAAATTGATTTTCTTATATTCCGCCTTGAGATTTTTTGATACAGAGCTGGATATACATATTTTAATAAATAGATAAATAAGTAAAGCAGGGGTGGGAAACACGTGGCCTTCCAGATATTTTGGACTATAACTCCTGTCAGCTCAAACCAGCATTATATGTGGCAAAAGATGTTAGAAGTTGCACTGAAAACATCTAGAGGACCACACATTCCCTCTTCCTGATCTAAGGAGTAGTGTAATTCTTCAGCAAGTATATTTACTAATTTAACTAGTCATTAATTTTGAAAAATGTGTATAGAAATCCAACTAAAGCTAACAAATTATTTAATTGGAAAAAAGCTGTCAAAATCTAATGCTTTTACAGCCAGCATCCATAGGTTTTCTGTGGGTTTTTTCCAGGCTGTGAAGATGCCAGCCACAGATGCAGGTGAAATGTCAGGAATAAACTCTTCCGGAACACGGACTCACAGCCCGGAAAAAAACCACAGAAAACCTATGCTGTCAAAATGAATCATTACAATCATTAGAATATTTTATAGAATATAATTTAGCAATAACAACCTTGGATTCTGTGCAAGAGCATATATTGATATTATTCATACATCATTAGTGGTCAGGGGTGTACAGTAAGCCCTTCGGATCTGTGGGGTTTGGTTCCAGGATGCTGAGCAGATACCAGAAGAACTCACAGATGATCATGTCCCATATTAAATGATGGCAACGTGAAGGTGGACATTTCAAGACGTCCACATCGCCACTATTTTATAAGGTGGGACTTGAAAATCTGCGGTTGGTTGAATTTGTGGATCTGGAGCCCACAGATCTGGAGGGCTCACTGTATAGGTAATGCAGTTCCTTAAAAAACAACAACAACATTTTGTTATAAGAAACAGGTTTTGCAACTTGCAAGTGATTGCTCCCTCTCCCAATCTGGTGGGATTGCTTTGGAATCCAGGTACTGTTTGAAATATTTGTAAAATGTTTTTAACCAGCTAGATTCAGAAAATGTCTGATGGAAGAAATCCACAAGCTGAATTCTTTGATTTCTGTGATGAGGACAGTGTTAATTTTGTGGAATTCAGTGTCTCCTGATAGTTTTGGTATTGAGCTACATTTTGTAATGTTAAGATGTGGTCATTTAAATATTTTTATTAATCTTTGTTTCTAAGCTAGGACTTCAGAAGGGTCTGTGGTGTTCTAACAGCAGATTGATGTTGTCAACATGCTTAGCTAGCCTGCTGTCTAGTGGCTATTAATATCCTGTGATTAAAGTGCATTCTTTCTATCCTACTACATATTTGTTATTTTCCAAGAGCAAATTTAAGATGATTAAGAGGAATAAACCAGGTACTATCACCACAAGCTTGTCTGACTCCTACTACAAGTGCTACAGTAGCCAGTCAAAGGGCCACAGCATTATGGTTTACATATAGTTCAAGGATCTTGCAGTAGGATCTTCTCTTCGGGCTAGCAAGTTCAAAGATAATCTAATAACATTAGAAAACTGATTGATCTTTGATGATTTCCACTGAATAATCTTTCCTCTTTCAGTTATAATGAACAAGTACCAAGAACAGCCTCATCTTTTGGATTCTCATTTAGGTAAGGTTTTTATAAATATACCTTTATAGAATCTCTGATTTTTAGTCAGCTTGGAAGAAATATTTTATATTTGCAGCGGTGGTGGGTTGGGTTATCTGTAGCCAAGGTGCTTGGATAAATGGCTGTGATGTGATTGAGTTCCCGCAATACCACTAACCAGTGTTTCAAGTAATTGATACAATGATCCCTGAAAGGTGAAACACGGAAATGGAAAGTGTTGTACTGCCTTGTGATTTTCCCATGTGGAAAATGAGAACTCATCACAGAGGCTTCAGTGAAGATGCAGAGATCACTTGAGCAATCTTTAATTTTTGCAAGACTGCTCCTGTGTAATTGGAAATTTATGTCATGGGAGACAGTGAGAGAATGATTTATAAACCTCAGCCAAAACTGGAGTTCATGTTTCTGAATATGTTTGTAAACTAATTCTTCCTTTCCACCCCATCTGTCTTTTGTTGTGTTTCTTCTAGAGTGCATGTTGAATTTACTATTAGATATTGTCCGGGATGAAGCATCTCCCTCTTCTTTAATTCATCTGACCTTTCAATTTCTCTACATCATTTCAAAGGTAAAAATGGATTATAATTGGGTATGTAGTTTAATCGCTACTGTCAAATAATATAAATGAGTGAGTTATTGTAAAGTAGTGGTCATTTTAACCATTATGACCTGTATTTCGTCAGGGATGTGCTTCAGAAACAACAGAATTGGGTGGTCTTATTTTGGTTGGTGTCTGCCATTACGGTTTTCCTTCAGTAATTAATGCAAGAAATCCAGACTTCCTTGGAAAGCTCTTAATGTTGCCTGACATTAGGTGGCACCATAATCATATTGTTATTATTTATATCCCACTCCCCCCCCCCCGGAATGAAGAATAAGTGCAACTTACCAGATAGGCATATAGTTAAAAATGCAAAAAGTGTTGAAATGTAATTAGACTATATATAGAATTAAAAACAATTGGAACAGGTGGGGAAAGTGTGACTTCTGGGCCACATGCTGACCTGGACTCTGCTTTTGTGGTCCCCAAATCTTCTAGCCTCTTATTGATGTGATTTTTCAGGCAGTGTTCACCTAAAAACCATGCAGGAAGGCTGATGATGCCACTTAGTAGATAGCAATTTGCCGCAAAGCCACTGTTTTGTAGTTTCATTTCATCCCTATCTCCCAATCCACCCCAGTCTCTCACTGTGGTTTTATCACAAAGGCAGTAAACCTTTTATAGGCTGTCCAATTAAGATGTTGTTGTTGTGTGCCTTCAAGTCACTTTTGACTTATGGCAACCCTACGGTGAACCTATCACAAGGTTTTCTTGGCAAGATTTATTTGGAAGGGGTTCACCATGCCTTCCTCTGAGGCTGGGAGAGTATGACTTGCCCAAGGTCACCCAGTAGGTTTCAATGGCTGACCGGGGATTTGAACCCTGGTCTTCAGCGTCATCCAACGCTCAGAATATTACCCAACGCTGGCTCTCCAGTTCAGATGTAGGTGGTCACTTTATGTATTTAAATGTATAAACAACCCTTCTTCTACAATGGATCCCAGAGCTGTGTACACAACATTTTGAAATCATACATATGTTATAAAATGATAAAATTAGAAAATAGTTCATCTATTGGAGAAAAGGATAAATATCACTTATTATAGAAAAGTATTGTCACAGAGAAGCTCTCTAGCCTAGCTTTCTCCATTACATTTCTGTTTTCGATGGAAGCTTCCTTTGTGTGAGCTCCCTTTTCAAACCTGAAATAGTATAGCCTGATCACAGGTTTATCATTTTGGGGATAACTGAACATAGCATGCTGTATGTTCACACAGAAGACATTTTAACGATACTATGGGTGAAGAAAACTTGCATGTGGTACAGCTGGTTTTTAACGAATTGAATATTTTGTTGTTGTTGTTGTTGTTGTTTGCTATTATCTCTATTGGATGCTATATGTAAATATTTCCGAATTCATTCCCAGTGTGTTTCAAAGTCCATTTAAAGTGTTGGTAATGACCTGAAGAACCACTTTCATTCTTTTCAGCTTTACTGCACTGTTTAATGAGTTTCTAAGGTCCTCCTTGCCCACCTATCTAAACAATTGGGTTTTACAGGCATGCATGAGACGGTCATTTGGGCAGTTGGCCCACATTTATGGACCTTATTTCTGCTGTGGGCATAATTGGCCATGATGACACATTTATTATTGTCATTTAACTTGTTTTATTGTCTTTATTGGTCTATATTTTACCTATTTTAGTGTTAAAGATGGCATATTATTTATTTATCTTAATATTTTGGTGGTTTTTACTTTTAAAATACATGAGTTATTATTGCACATTTGGATGCTGAACGCTATCTTGGGAGGATTTTATCCTAAACACTGCATATAAGTATATCAAATATGCAAATTAAAATGTTTTTACATTGGAGAACTTTTTATTTATTAGGTCCGAGGATATAAAACTTTCCTGCGACTATTTCCTCATGAAGTAGTCGATGTGCAACCTGTTTTAGATATGCTCATGTGTCAAAATCCAAAAGACCATATGGTAAGTTCTGTTTTTTCATACCTTACAGAGAAATTGTAGCTGCAGAAATGTATGTGACAACTCAAGCAAATAGATAGGGAATAGCTGTTAAAATGTATTTTGTTTGAAGGCCATATTGCTAATTTAGAATTGGGGAGTGGGAAGGAATAATAAATATGCACATTTTGTCAAGTGTGCGTAGGGTGTCGTCATAGCTCAGTGGCAAATAAATGCTTTGCAGAAGATCCCAAGTTAAATTCCTGGCATCTCTAAGATTGTGAGAGACCCCTGCCTGAAACCTGGGGAGAACCACTGCTAATCAGTTTGGTCAACGTGGTCTGATTCTGTTCATACTGTCATCCATATGTTGTGAAACACTAAAGGCACGTTGTATTTGTGTGCATTACAAACCCTTTTAATAGAATAACTCTTCACCTTACTTCTTAAGAATGCATTTGTATTCTTACAATTCACATTAGTTTCTAAAGGTATAGAGAGCTGCAGTCTGAAAAATACAAGCAGTTGTCTTGGTGAAATAGAAGGGCTACTTCTGGAACCCTACATTTGAGGACCTTTAATATTTTTTTTCCTTATGTTTGCATGTGTCTTCAGAAACCCTGAACTTTTTTGGCAGAGTTCATGGTGATGGAGCTTAGAGTTGTTGTTGTGGATGAATAAAATGTAAAATAAAATAAAATATTCTACTTGAACCTGGTTTCAATTAAACATTTGTTAAGTTGTTTTTAGGTTCATTAAAAAGCAAATTCCATTGGACCTGAACATAGTCTTAGCTGTTCTAAGATCTCTCTCTCTCTCTCATTCTCTCTCTCTCTGTATATTCTAATAGTAATCCATATTTTGTGTGTGGAGATGGTTTCACATATGTACATTGTAAGCTTTCTGGGCACATGGAGTATATATTTTACAGCCTTTATTTTGTGATAAATTATTTTTTTTCTGACCCTTACTAGACCTGGGAGACTCGTTACATGCTCTTGTTATGGTTGTCTGTGACATGCCTGATTCCATTTGATTTGGCACGGCTAGATGGAAATATCTCTTCCCTAGAAGGATGCTCTCGTGTATCGACAATGGACCGTATCCTCACAGTAGCAAAAGTGAGTTTTGCTAGACAATACCATTATAATCTATGGCACTTTCCTTGTGCTTATAAAAGTAGAGTGCATTTTATGATATGGAAATTACAATGACCAGGGATGTTTTACTTGTACTTTTATCATAACAGTGCAGCCTTGGATTTGATCAGTTGTTCCATTGAAACAGGTACTTTCTGTCCTGAATACGCAATTTCAGTAAATCGTTAAAAAATGAGTTGAAACTAAATTTATCCAAGTTACACTGGCCACATTCAACATGTACAGTTGCTCCCAGCATGGAGAAAATGATGTTGCTATATAGCGGTTAAAGATGAGAACATGACAGGAAAAAAGTGGCAACTTTAATTTAGCAGGATTGTGGGTGAATACATGTCAATAATGCACCATATTCAACAGACTTTCTTTTTTGGGGGGAATATTTTAATTAACAACAGACAAGGATCACAAACAATAATGAGAAAGAAAAAACAAATAATGAGAAAGAAAAAACAAAGACAAAATGACAGGATACAGCATTTGTGCCTCCCAACTTACCAGCCTATGGTTATAATTATTTAGTACCTCTACATCCTCTCTTGTCAAAACCTTATAATATTAGTTCATATTCTGTTTAATTAATTAATTAATTAAATTAATTAAGAATATTAGTTAATATTCTATTTAATCAAATAAAATACACATGATATTCTTTTCTGTTATTCTTTAAATCATATTATAGCTAATCTCCCTCACTTTTTCTTCATATACTCAATTACTAGTTCCCAACCTCTTTTAAAACTATCCATTTCGGTGGAGCTAAAAAAATAAAAAATAAAACTATCTGATGAGTTCTCTCTAATGGAATTTGTCAACTTATCTATTTCTACCAGGTCATACAGTTTTAATAACCAGGCTTCCAGCACAGGGACTGCCGTGTCTTTCCACTTCTGTGTATATTAAATTCTGGCTTCTGTAATCATATATTGTATAATTCTTCCATATGATTACTGAAGAAAGTCAGGGAAGAAAGTGCAAAGGCAGATTTACTGTTGAACATTATGAAAACAAAAATAATGACCACAAATAATTTATACAAGTTTAAAGTAGACAATGAAGAAATTGAAATAGTTCAAGATTTTCCTTACCTTGGCTCAATCATTAATCAGAATGGAGATTGCAATCAAGAAACCAGAAGAAGACTAGGACTGGGAAGGGCAGCTATGCAGGAATTAGACAAGATCCTGAAGTTTAAAGATATATAATTGATTAGTAAGGTCAGGATTGTCCATGCCATTGTATTTCTCTGTACGAATGTTAAAGCTGGACAGTGAAGAAAACTGATAGAAAGAAAACCAGCTCACTTGAAATATGGTGCTGGAGAAGATTCTGTGGATGCCACAGACTGCTAAAAACACAAACAAATGGATCCTAGAGCAAACCAAACCTGAATTCTCCCTAGAAGCCAAGATGACCAAACTGAGACTGTTGTACTTTGGACAGATCATGACAAGACAGGACTCACTAGAAAATAAGTGGCACAACAGTGCTTGGTAAGGTAGAAGGCAGCATGAGAAGAGGAAGACCTCATTCCAGATGGATAGACTCAGTCAAGGAAGCCATGGTCCTGTGTCTGCAAGACCTGAGCAGAATGGCTGAGGACAGAATGGTCTTGGAGGTCTCTCATTCATAGGGTCGCTATTGGTCAAAATCAACTTGACAACAATTAACAACAACAAACCTCTTCTCCAGCTGTTCTTCCCTCACTCCCAATAAGAAAAGTTCTGGCTTTAATTTAAATTTAAGTTTCAACATCTCTTCCATTGTGCCATGTACCATAGTCTTATATTTTTTCACCTTACCACAAGTCTATCACATATAATAAAATCTTCCTTCAATTTGACTACACTGCCACCATTTATTTGTAGAACCTTTGTAGATCTTAGAATTTTTTCTCATGTCCAATACCATCAGTACAGTTGGCCCTCTGTATCCACGGATTTGGTGTCAATGGATTTAAGTATTCACAGCTTGAAAATATATTCTTTAAAAAATAATAATCCAAAAAGCAAACCTTGATTTTACCATCTAATATAAGGGACTCCATTTTGCTATGCCATTGCATATAATGGGACTTGAATATTCACAGATTTTGGTATCCATGGTATTTGGTCCTGGAACCAAGCCCCAGTGAATATGAAGGGACAACTGTACATCATTTTATAAAAGTTTTCTTTAAGATCATACCTTAATGTAAATTTTAAATAATTTCCCCCATATCCTCTCGCATTGTTCTAAACGTATTTTGTGGCCTATCTTCTGGCCCCATCTATCTATCTATATACAACTCTTAGGCATGTTGCCATTACCATCTATCTATCTATATAAAACTCTTAGGTATGTTGCTGCTTAGAAAACTTCCCAACCAATCATATCTCTCCATTGGCCAGACAATCAGCACACTGGGAGTGGAAATATGTGGAACACTTCCTGTAGCTGCAGGCCCTGAGTCCGCCACTGGGTAGGTCCGTGGGGGCTTACTTGTGAATAAAGGGTTTCTTTCACCCCCTCCTCTGGGCTGTTCACCTGAACCCTGCACATGCTGGCGGAGCCAAGTTTCTTGAGGCTGCCTCGAGGGCCTGCACAGCGGTCCCGGGTAGGTATACTTGGGAGTAAAGCCCTACTGGGCTTCCTTTCCCCAGGTAGTGGCAGAACTTGGTTCCCCCCCCCATTGAAGCATGTTGGAGGAGTGGGATAAGATAACACTGGGTACAGCTAGTTTAATCATACATTCTTTAACCTATTTGTCCTCCATTCCCATTCTCAGTAAGAACTAATACATTCTAGCAATTAAATGTTCATCATTTACACACAGTTGCATTTCAAAATCTGATTTTGTTGTTCCCAAAGTGTATAATTTTTTATCCATTTTAAATATTTCAAATAGTTTTCTATAAAAGTACCATTGGAGATGGTATCCCTCCAGTTCCATTTGTTCTTCTGATTTTATTTTATACTGGTATTCAAACAGACTCTTAAGACTTAAGCACTCAGAGTCCTGGGCCTGAGTGGGCAAATTCATTAGTTTCATTATTTGAATTTTTGTGATACTAATTTTTCCTCCAGCTTGAATATGAGAATTTTGGAAAAACCTTATCCAAAATGGAAACCATTGTTCACCTTCACTGAAGTCTAAGCTTGAGTAATGAGGTTTCTGGAGAATTGTTACGGCCACTGGAAATAGCAGTAGTTCCCCCACCCACCCAATGTCTTTCTACCCTCCCTCATTTCATTGTGTATGAAATATGGACAATGTGAAAATTCATAAGGGAATAATATCATGCCATATGTTCTATTTTACTGTATATTACTGTGAAAGAGGGAAGATGAGGACATGTTGTTTTTGTTTGTTTATACAGTCGGCCTTCCACATTTGTAGGTTTAGCTCTGGCAGATTTGATTATTTGTGGATTATTTGCTGCTGCTTCTGCTGCTGCCCCATGCCATTTTTAATAGGGACTTGAAGCCTGACAAGACTGAGAGAGCCTGCAAATGTGCAACGTGGCTTGAAAATCCCTAATAAAAGTGGTGTAGGGCAGCAGTGGAGTTGGCAGCAAGTCCTGCCTTCCACCCACTTCTGCCTTTTGAAGGAACCCTGCTGCCTCAAAGGCATCCATGGTGGGTTGAATCTGCAGATTGTACATTTTGTGTATGTTAAATATGGTTTGGGGGGGGGGTAGAGATATGTGCAGTTTTTCCATTTTTGCAGGGGTCCTGCACCCCTAACCCCAGAAAATGTGGAGAGCCAATTGTATTTTACTGTACTTTTCCTAATTAGCTCAGAGTCGTTGAGAGAAGACAAAAATTCAAGCCTAATCAAATAAAACCATAAAAACAACAACAAATACTGCAGGCAACAAAATAACCACAAAAAGACCACATTCAGCCAAATACTAGTTGAAAAAATAAGGTAGAAATGGAGATGGAAATGGAAAATAAGGTTAAAATGAGAAGTTGTACTTTCCGTGAAGGTTCATTCCAGGATGGTAGGAGGATCAATCCATGTGATTTGGTTATCCCCGTGTGCCAACTGGACTGGTAGGAGCAACATTCTAAATCAGTTGTTTTCAGCTAAGCTCCTAACCTTCCCTGCCAGTTTTATTTTCTAGTTGCAATTGACCAGTCAAACTCAAAACACTATGTACCTATAACCTAGCATATCCTACCGCTTAACCTATCACCTAAAATTATAACCCAAAAAAAGAACACAACACCCAAGGGTGGGCGTGGATTGATCCTCTACCATCCCAGAATGAACCTTCATGGTAAGTACAACTTCTCATTCCCGGGATGTTACGGAGGATCAATCCACTTGATTGGGATGTACCGAAGCCACCCTAGGGCTGGCCTTAATGCCTATTTATGCCCAACCAACTGCAGTACTGTCCTTCCAAAGGCAGCCTACGCCAATCAATATTTATCCAATTTGTAGTGTGTTACAAAAGTAGTTTGACCACCTGGCTGCCTCACAGATTTCTTTCAATGACACTGATACAGCATAAGCTTTTGATGCAGCCATTGACCTAGTAGAATGCGGATAAACATTCTGTGGTTTAGGTTTATTTTCCAAATCATAACAATGGAAAATACAGGCATTTATCCATCTTCCAGTCACTGTTGAAAATGCCTTTTGCCTCATCGTTCTTGGATTATACGACACAAACAATGCCTCTGTCTGTCATATAGCCTCAGTCAGTTCCATATATTTTTTTACTCCCCGTCAGACATCCAGTGTCTGCCATCTCTTTTCCTCCAAATGAATTGGCTTTGAGCAAAAAGTTGGTAAATGAATCATGGCTGGCATCGAATTATTGCCAATACATTTTGGCAGGAATGTAGGGTCAATTGTTAAAGTCAATTTGTTGTTCTGAAACTTACATAAATGTTCATTTATGGGCAAAGCAGCTAATTCTGAAACTCGATGTCCAGAGGTAACTGCTACCAAAAAAGCCACTTTAAATGTAAGTAGACACAAGGATGTGTCATACAATGGTTCATATGGCGGCTTCGTCAACTTATTTAACAC
The DNA here is from genome assembly GCA_030847615.1 of Gambelia wislizenii. Lineage (NCBI taxonomy): Eukaryota > Metazoa > Chordata > Lepidosauria > Squamata > Crotaphytidae > Gambelia > Gambelia wislizenii. The sequence continues at coordinate 188,678,902 of JAUMIR010000002.1, read as the reverse complement.
TAAATGTAAATCACATGTAGGAAAACTATGTCTAGTAGGGAACAGTGTTATTGTTGCCCCATTTAAAAATTGTTTAACATGAGGATGATTCGATAATGACACCCAATCAAATATTAATGCCACTGCTAATGCTGACGCCTATCATTTCTATTATTTCTTTTTAGTCTTACCTTATTGTAAGTGACAAGTCTCGAGATGCAGCTGCAGTCTTGGTCTCAAAGTAAGTAATTTTTTACTGATACTGATAAAAATGTCTGCATTTTATTAGACATATTTATGTCTTCCCACTCAGTCCAAAGGCCATGCAAGGTGACATGCCAAATAGATAAAGCAATAGTAGATGAACAGTAACAATAATCCAATATGAGTACATCAAAACAATCAGCTAAATAGGTTCAGATATCTTCTTTAAGTTATCATGACCCAAAGCGATATAGGGTTTTATTGGAACCAGCAGCTTTATTGGAATTAGGATAGGATGGCCTGTAGAATGTGTGCATAACCACAGTTTGGCTATTTTATTTTGAATTGTCTGTAGTTCCAGACAGTTTTCATGGCCAGTCCCACATAGAATGTTAAAATAATCTAAATGATTACTAGAATATACCTTTCTAATTCTGACAAGAATGTATTACAGTTTAGGCCTAGTGTATGGATAAGTGGGACTTGTAACAAAATATTGCAATGCACTCTTGTTTCTTAAGAGGAGTGCTTTTTCTTTTTCTTCCTCATTTATATCGTGCCTTTCTCCTAGTGAAGGACCCAAGTGTCTGCTCACCAGCCATCTAGGAATACTACAGGTTGAACACCCCTTATCTGAAATATTCCAAATTCCAAAATTGTCTGCATGGGTGGCTTAGATAGTGACACCTCTGCTTTCTGATGGTTCACTGTACACAAACTTTGTTTCATGCACAAAATTATTAAAAATATTGTGTATAAAATTAGCTTCAGGCTCTGTGCATAAGGTGTATATGAAGCATAAATGAATTTCATGTTTCGACCTGGCTCCCATCTCCAAAATATCTCATCATGCATATGCAAATATTCTAAAATAAAAATAATACTCCCAAAATCCAAAACACTTCTGGTCCCAAGCATTTCAGATAAGAGATACTCAACCTGTAGTAAGTCATAAGGCCAATTCACACCGCTCCCTCATTTCTGGCTTTGTCTACACTAGCAATAAAACCCGACTCCCCCCTTGAATCCAGTCCAATAATGCCATATGACGTGCGGCATTATCCTCGAATCTGGTGTGATAAGGGCACATGATGTATGGCCTTAACCACACCAGAAATGGGGTATACCACCTAAAACCTGGTTTTAGAAGACCCGCACATTTTTCCGGAGTTTGCTGGAAACTCCGGAGAAAACCGTAGTGTGGACAAAGATTCTGCACTAGATTCAGAAGGCAGGACAATCACTGCCTGACAGGTGTTACCATTTCCCCCTCCTTGGCTCTGCCACTGTTGGCTCTGCCTTCTCAGCGCAGTGACTCATTTACTATGTGCCAGGAAGGCAGAGCCAGTGACAGTGGCACTAAGGAGGGGGGAAAATGGCGGTGCAGGGTGCAGTCACTCCTTCTGACCTAAGAAAGAGTGGCTGCATGCTGGGAAAGCAGACCCCCAGTGTGCATCTGCTTGTTCTGAGGTTAGAAGGAGTTACTCTGCCGGGGGCAGTCCCTCCTTCTGACCTTAGAAAGAGCAGGTGTATGCTGGAAAAGCAGACCCCCAGCATGTGTCTGCTCACATTGAAGTTAGAAGGAATGACTCTGCTAGGTGCAGTCCCTCCTTTTGAGCTCAGAAAGAGGGTCGTATACTGGGAAAGCAGACCCCCAGTGTGCACCTGTTTGTTCTGAGGTTAGAAGGAGGGCAGTCCCTCCTTCTGATCTCAGAAAGAGCAGATGTATGCTGGAAAAGCAGGCTCCCAGCATGTGTCCGCTTGTATTGAGGTTAGAAGGAGTGACTGCTGGGTGCAGTCTCTCCTTCTGACTTCAGAAAGAGGGCTGTATGCTGCCAGGTGCAGTCCCTCCTTCTGACCTCAGAAGGAGCAGCCATATGCTGGGAAGACAGGTCCCCGGCGTGCGTCCGCTCATTGCATGCCAGTGGCACCAGTGCCGAGGAGGTGTCTGGAAATTGAGGGAGGCCAGGCAGTGGTGGACCTACAGCAGCAGTAAAAATCCAGACTTTGGTCAGGGAGATGTGGCACTTAAATTCGGACCAGAGTAGTCTGAAATTAATGTGGCACAGCTCCGGTGCACTTAGGGCCAAAGAGGTCCGAATTTCAATTGTTTTTTTATCCCCGTGTAGATAAGCCCTCTGTTTATGTTTTCGAACTGACACCCAACAGTTCTATGGCTTCTGGAGGTCATGGAGCATGCTCAGTTCGCATTGGGCTGTTTGTTAATCTTCTGTTCTTTAATGCTTTATAAACTCAAGAGATACTAGTATCTCTTTTTGTTAGTGCCAACTTTTTGACCAATCCTTTCAGCACTTAACTACCTGAATTCAATGTTACAGGGAATTATTCTATATCAAGATTAAATTGAAGCCTTTTAATATCATGGCAGTTTGATGAGCTGTTGTAAATTAATTCATTCTCTTACTTTTGTGTCAGAAAGTGATAATTGCAATACCATGGCTAGATTTCTGCAAATTTGCACTGTTTTCATAGGATTATTTCTTTTTCAATAGCCCAAATGTATGAAATGATAGAAAAGTTTATTAATGAAATGTAAGCATCCTTTGCATTAATGTGTGAATACAATCAAATAATGCCCAGGCTATTAGATACTAGTCCAACATTTGTATAAAACCTTCTTATGAACATACTGTTCCATTTCCCTCATCTTTGCAGTTTAATTTGTCTCATAGGGTTGTGACAACTGCATTTTGGGGGCAATTTTATTCCGTATCATACACACCTTTTGTTCCAGTTGTAGTGACAACATTGTCTGGAACTTAAGAATTTAAAAGCATTATCACAATCTTATAAAGTTATAATACATTAATAACATGACTGTGAATTATCCACAGCAAATTGGTCTTAAAGTTTCACAGACCCTGTTATATGGTGTTAAGTAAGAAATTAGTATTGGAGTAAGGTTAAAATTGGTTTTTAGTGACCTCTAGTGGAAATTCCAGGCAGTTTATGTAAACTAGTTCATATATTTTGGCTTGGTCCATTGTTTAGGAAGGTAGTTGATCATTTTGTTTATTGTGTACATTTGTATTTCTTTCTTTTTTAAAAACAAAATGATGGAATATGTTGTCAATAAAGGTATGAATAATTTTCACTATGCCAGTCTATGCTGGTCTTGGTGAGAAGGAAGTGGGAAACAGATCCATTCTTTGATAAGGTGGGACAGACTTAGTACTTTATGCTTGTGCTAGTGTCACTTTGGAAGAGCAGTGGAAGTTATCCTTTGCTCATAGCATTGTTCTGCTTCCTTTTTATCATTCTAGATATTTTAGATTTTTCTAGCAACTCTTGAAAACAGAGCAGGTCTCTATACCTCCTCATGACCCAATTCTTAAGTTTGCTACCAGCTTTTTGAATAGTAGAAGGATAAGGGATCTGGAACACCATAACTTATCTATAAATAAATGTCTGAAAAGACATTTGATTATTCCTCAGTGTTTTAAGATAGTGATCAAGTTGTATTTCTGTTCCCCCTTCCCTGTCCACAGATTTCAAGACACTTTGAGTGTACAGTGTCACTGTTTAGATTTCTGGGTTATGACCTTCTTCAGAAAAGACAGAAATAAAGAGCTGAGGGCTGGAATGTTCCCAGCCAAAATATGTTGGAGAGCATCCATTGGACTATTGCCTTTGGGAACAAAAACCAGTTTGGCTAACAGGAAGAATGAGTTACTGATTGAATTGCCTTGAATAGGTAACTTGCAGTGTTTTTTCCCCCCCCCTTATGATAGGTTTATAACCCGCCCTGATGTCAAACAAAAAAGAATGGCAGACTTTCTGGACTGGACCCTTTCAACATTGTCTAAATCCTCCTTTCAGACGATGGAGGGGGCTCTTGTAATGGATGGCATGCTTCAAGCCCTGGTAAACAATGCTATTGCTTTCAAAGATAATCCCATATTTTCTTCTAAATGCTATTGCTGGCAGAAATTCAGTAGTAGCATTTAGTTGCCTTCCCATCCCTTAAGCTTGGAGTTGTTTGTTTATAAGTACAGCTGTAGGAAATTACATGTGGCTGCCTGATGTAATATGAATTAAAATTCATCTTCTGTTAATAGTTGGGTAGAAGGAAAGATTTCAGCGAAGGCAAGGTCTTTCATTTTTAAAGCTTTACCTTTGTGTAATTATTAAATATATGGAAGCCTTGTTTCCCAGTCCTCGATATGTTATTCTTAGAAGAGAATATTTGCTTATTTTTTTCCATTATGGATTCGGTAACATAATCTGCAGAGCCAATAAGACTTTCAGTTCTTGCTTGGTCATTTCATAGACATTATATTAATTATCTTTTTGAACAACATGGAACTTAAATTGCACCCCAGCTGAGACAAATATTCTAACTCTAAAGCCAACTTCAGGTTGCAGTCTTAGTATGACAAACAATGTAATAGTGGCTTGAGAATATGTGCCTGCCTCTCTCTCCTTGGCCACTGCCACACTGCAGAAAAAATGCAGTATGACACTGCTTTAACTGCCATGGCTCAATGCTGTGGAATACTGGGATCTGTAGTTTTGTGAGGTATTTAGCCTTCTCTGTCAGAGAGCTCAGGTGCCACAACAAACTACAAATCTCAGGATTCCATAGGATGGAGCCATGATATTTAAAGTGGTGTAAAACTGCATATTTATGCATTGTATAGCAGCTCTAGTCTCTCTTCTCCACTCACATGTCCAGCTTTGGAGCTTCTGTACCTGCTTGTTAAATTGGAAAATTGTGGTTTAGTTGCTGCTTACAAACCATGATCTGGACTTCATATACATTTTGCAAGAAGCTTGTCAAATTGGATGTGTTTTATATCTCATACACCCACTCAACCCACCATTCTACATATGTCCTAATTTTGCTCCTTGCTCTGTGTGGAATCACTAGTGAAAGGGGTTGCAAAGAGATGAGGTAAGGTGAAAAAAAAATCGCTTCCATCCACCCTCTTCTTCATTGTTAAAACTGTTGCCCTCAAGTGGATTGCTTTGTTTTCTGTATAGAAACAAATGGCAGACAGTCAGTTTCACTGGAGAAGGTAAAGGTTTGCATTTGTGGACAGTCCTGGTGTCAGTTCCATTAGTATGAATGGTATTTTTCTCCGCAGGTGGGCAAAATGTAGACCTACACATCTTTGTATTGACTGGCACCCATCTACCCCGCAAATGTTTTTCCCCCTTTGAAACAAAGAGAATTGTGTTCCTAGGAGCCTCTGAGAATTCATGTTTGGAACAAGGCATGTGACTGTGCCTTGTTTTAAGCTTTCTTTAATATGGGAGGTGGATTTCTAGTCACTTCTGATTTGGGTGGGAGGGAGTTACACAGCCCCTTGTGGGTCCTTTGGGGGAGAGGGCCAAAGTGAGCCCTGGACTTGCCAAAATTGCCCACCCCTGATTTGCTTTCCTTTGACAACCTGCCTAAGTTTTATTTCTTGGTTACACCTAATTGTAATGTCTGTGAGGATTCATGGAATTTTGCTATTAGTAGTTGATAAAACTTTTCATATATGGTATTTCTTCACATTCTTGCTTAAAAACAAGATAAAAGCAAGGAGGGGAAAAGAGAAGTACTTGATTTCTGTTTTGCAAGAATTAAGGGTTAAATGTCTTCCTCATCTGCTAGACAAAAGCTGCTAGTACGTGATGAAACATGTAGAATGCATATTGCTTTAATGTTAGTCATAATTCCTTTAAGTGTGGTTTTATTCCACCTGTTATTAGTGTGTGTTAAGCGAAACAGGTGAAAACCTAACAAGCTGAATCGAAACTAGAATGAGATATGAGATATAATTTTCTAAAAGCAGGAACCGACGTCTGCCTCTTTATTGTGCATTTTTCTTCCCTTTATTCCTGGAATGGTACAAGTACTGAGTATCTTTATTGAAAGGTCTTGGTTGTTTCTCCTTGCTTGGTTGTTTCTCCTTGCTGTTTATGCTTGTGCTAGTGCCACTAGCACAATTGCTTAATGAATTTAGTGGATTTTTTTTCCCTTTCATGTTGAAAGGCTAAGTTATGAATGGCAGACTAAAATATTATAGCCAGAATATGAATATTTTTAGAAGAAATAAATGACAACTGTTAGCATTGTAGAAGTTGAAAGGATTTTGTGTAAATGCACTGAATCTGATTGAGTTACTCAAGCGGCATTTGTATAGCTTGGATTAATTTTCCCTTTCACTGTGAATAACAATTTACTTACTAGGTGGGATGTATTTATTTAAGATGTTTATATACTGTCCAGCTGGCAGAATGCTCTTGGATCTTATGAACAGTATTTTTGTAAATGAAGCTCCCTTCCTTAAAAGAACTATTTTTTTTTGTATAATAATCCAGTTCTTCCATTTCTCCCATGCCCTAGTGTTTGTTGTTTTGTGTTGCTAGTGTTGCTTTCTGTGTGACAGAAAGAGATGAGAACTTTGAGATAGGAAACATATGGTTCAGCTCTCTGTGTTTCTTTGCCCTGGTCTTCCGTGGTTTTTCTCTTTCCACATGCAACAGGGACTGGTACCTGATCCCAGCCTGTCTGGGAGGAATATATAAGGCAGACACTTTCCAATTTCCAGTGGTTCCCACCTTTTGATTAAAACACTCCTAGCCTGGCATATCCGCAGAGAGGACAGATAGAAAACAAGGTTGGAGTAAGGGAAGTGAATCCATGTAGCACAGCAATAGGTAATCTGGTGCTCTTCAGGTGTGTTGAACTGCAATTCCTTTTGGCCTGGCCCATGATTATGGGTGTTATGTAGACCAAAATAGCTGGAGGGTGCAAGGTTGTACACCTGTGGTATATGGTCTTGTGGAGAAAGGATATTTGGAAGGAGGAGGAATAGCTAGCATTCTCATTACCTAACCATTAAAAACAAAAACAAAGCCTCACCCTAATGCCGTCCTTCAAATTTTGTAGACATTTCAGTAATAATAGTATGTTGTTTATGAAAAAAAGTATCTCCCATTCATTGCTTAAATCCTTCTCAAGAAATTATATTGGTAGCCTTTGGAGACAGCTGGTGAGGGAAGGTGTTGAGAGAGAGGGAACTGAGGCTATGGGAGTGTGATTATCTTGTCAGTCCATATTCATATTCTTCCTAATAGAAATAGAAATGTTTCTATGCACTCTCTCTCTCTCTCTCTCTCTCTCTCTCTCTCTCTCTCTCTCTCTCTGTAATACCTGGAATCATGTTGCAGGAGGGGTGAGCAGCTGCACCAGGTGCAGGGCCCAAATTTTGCCTCAGCAGTGGGCTGTACCCCACTGTTTTAAACTGATTTTCACTTAAAAAGGCTATGTATCTATTTTTTCAGTGTATCTATTTTCTTGGAGTGGGGTGTGTGTGTTAGACATGTTGAGGAATGGAGATTTATTGTTCTGGAGGGGCCTTTGTGGCTGAAGAGCGGGGTATAAATAAATAAATAAATAATTTTTTTTAGCCAGTGTGGTGTAGTGATTGAAGTGTTGGACTAGGACTTTGGGAGACCCCATTGGGTGACCTTGGGCAAGTCACTCACTCTCAGCCTCAGAGGAAGTCAAAGGCAAACCCCCTCTGAACAAATCTTGCCAGGAAAACCTCATGATGCAGTCACCATAAGGTTAGGGTCACCATAAGTCAGAAAGGACTTGAAGGCACACAGCAGCAGCAACAACATACTGAAATAGTATACCAAAATAGAATCAGCCTTCATATCAAGATTTGGCCTTTAAAAATATATAATAGTAACATGCATTTTACTGAATTATTTGAGCAGATCTAATCACCTTGGTTATTATTTAGTAGGTAATTTTATACTGAAGTGCTTCATGATTAATTGTAGTACATGGAACAGCCTTCTTCATCTTGGTGCTCTCAGATGTGTTAGATTACAACCATAACTCCCCAGCTTGCAGCTTTGGGATGATAGGAGTTGTGGGCCTGCATCAGAAAGGAGGGCATATCTGCACATTGGTGAGCCATTGTGAAATAGGGGTGAGTGTGGTTTAGGAGGGAATCCCAAGTTCAGATTCTTGCTTAGCCCTCTCGTTGACCTTAGATCAGTAGCTTGTTTCACTCATATGGCAAATGAATGCTTCAGTGAGATCTATGAAAGAAATGTGGAAGAGAAACACAATAAAGGTGGCTGATTTTGATGGAGACAAAAGGAATCTTCATAATTCTAAGAAGAAATCTTGAATTTTGAGTAGAAGTAAAATGTTTCCTTTGTATTAAAAGCCTGTTCAAATACAGGTATACCTCACATAATGAAGTAGATGTGTTTCTGGGCATTACTTCTTTAATAGAAAATAAAAAAGAAAGAGTAAGAATAGGTTCCTGCAGCACAAAAAATAAGAGCAGTTCAGTGTGTTTCAGCAAACCTTATCACTAAAACTAACAGTACAGTAGGACCCCTGCATCCATGGGGGATTGGTTCTGGGCCCCACCATGGATGGTGAAATCCGTGGATAATAGCAAACTCCGCTGCCACAATGCAGGAATCCTCCTGGCCACCTGCTGCGCTGAACCCCCCCCCCGCGAGGTCATCTCCTCCCTCACCTGCCAGCCCGCTGCGCTGGAACCTTCCTCCCACCTGAACCCTCCACCTGCCCACCTGCCGTGAGGTTGCCTTCTTCCTCCTGGAACCTTCCTCTCATCCACCCAAACCCTCCGCCTGCCCACCCATTCGCCTCCTCCCCCTCCCCCACCCACCAGATCTGCCGCGCCAGAATCCCCCTGGCAAGGTTGCCTCCTCCCTCCTTCCCCCGCCCACCTGCACATCCACCCACCGCAACCCCCTTGTGAGGTCATGCATTCTTCTCCCTCCTGGAACCCTCCTCCCTCCTGAACCATCCACCCTCCCACCCGCCACACCAGAACCCACCCCACCATCACCATCTGTGGATAATTGAATCCATGGATGGCAAATCAGTGGATGCGGGGGTGCTACTGTATGCACATGTGAAATGAAGCAACCAAGTTAGGAAACAAAAACATTTTGAACATACTAAAGACCAATTGAAAGCTTCTTGCCAAATGTATCCAGGGTTGATTTTTTAAAATTCTTTCATCAGCTTCTGCATTTCTTGTGATTTCCATTGTGGTGGTCACACTTGTAGATTTATATTTATTTAAGATGGTGAGGGTAGCTGCTGAGGCATGCTTATCTGCTCTCCCTCAACTTTTCTGTTTTGCCACCCCTGCTCACTAAGGGATTCTGGGGGCAGTTTACCTTGCCTGATGTAGACAGGTACACATGGCTACAGTAGGACTGGCTAGAGTAGAATTCCATTCTTTCCCAGCTTAAGCACTATTGCATTGTTTACTGCAGGCACACTGCTACAATCTGTCACCAAATGTCTGTTTTTTCCTCCAAGCTTCCTTCACCAGTACCCAGCTTGTGGGGGCAATTAGCTAACACACATTGGAAACTGCTTTTTGCAGTATAGATGTGTAAATTGCTATTGCTTAAAACAATTTGTAAGCCGCTCTGATAGCCTTGTGGCTGAAGAGTGGGGCATAAATAACTAAATAATGATAATAATAATAAAACAATAGTCCAGCACAATAGTCTGTGTGTCTGTGTGATGGATAGCTGTATGAGCGAATGAGAGAAGTATGTTCAGGAGCCAATCTTCTGGGAGGAAGCAGAAAGGGGAGGGGCTTCTGGATGTTTTAAGTTGGAATGCCAGTGGAGAGAATGACAGTTGGAGAAGGGAGTGGACTGTGAAGGGATATAATGTGCTAATGAGAGGCTGAAAAGGGTATTTGGCTTGAGAAAAGACTAGAGTGAAGTAACGTGCAGGGAAAATGAGTATTTAAATCAGTTATGTTTATGTTATTCAACAATAAATCATTCTTTATGTTTGTTCATTACATTTCAGTCTGCTCATGAAGGACTTTCCATTTATTTAGTCCACACCTAATTACAAGTGTTATCCATCAGTGTGTGATGTAATTTTGGCCATGGTGTGCTTGGGTATCACACATACACCATATTGGGGAAAGCTGGTGTAGACTTAGATTTTCCTTGGTTTTTTTCCAGGCTGTGGGGCTGTGTTCTGGAAGGAAAATCTATGGATCCCGGCTGTGAAAGCCTTCATCTTCACACTGGTGTAGACTGTTTGATTTTGTTTCTGCCCTCTTAGAATCTATGTGTGTGAACGTGGGCATGAATCTTGGTTTTGTGAACTCCACCCATTACACCTCACTGAAGTAATGTCTTCAGTGGAGATTATGCATTTAATTGAAAGCTGGATCTTCTCTTCCAGATTCTATTATGTAGAAACCACTAGAAAAGCAGGTTCTGCATCGTGGGATTTGGGGAGTCATGCTTTCAAATAGATGCAGGAACTCCCAGTGTAAGCATAGCCTTATCCACTTGGTGAGGAAGTGGTTCTTTATTGTGGAAACCCAAGACCTAGTCTGCTCCATTTTCATCATGTGTTGAAGTTTGTCAGGAAAGAAAACATGGGGGAATAAACAAATTCTGAAGAAACCACAGGTTAATGAACCATTGCTTCTTAAATCTGTCAGGGCAAACTGGTATGCAACTGTATAGTTCGTCATTTAATGCATAGTGGTGAACTCTGACAGTTCTTGTTAAAACATGCACTGCATATTACACAACTGGCTTCCCCTTATGGGCTTATTCTGCTGCACCTGTTGATAGTACACCTGTTGTGAAATCATGTATTGCTAACAGGGAGCACAGTGTGATCCCTTTTAGATACAGTTTTGAAGTATGGCAGTTGTAACTGAAAGGCAGCATTGGATGCAGAGGGTATCTTCCATGTATCTGCTGAAGATATCTGTATTAAACACCTGTGGCACTAACGCATGAATGGCTGGTTGCTTGGTGCCATGGACGGTTTCCTTTCAGTGCAAATTCTGTCTTTGAATTAAGGATTTTTCTTAAGACTGCAGAGTGGGACAAATGAGTTAAATTCCATCTCTGTATCTGCTCTGCCCCTGTCAATTATTCCTTCTCCAACTGATGCGGTTTGAGTTTGAAGAAAACACTGCATGTAATAAACTTTTTTGGTCTTTAAAGTCTGGTGTGAATGTATATTTATCTACATAAGCCTATATGTAGGCTTATGAATAAATTAAAATGAAGTTGGCACAGAACTGGTGGCAAAAACCCAACAATTTTTCAATAACTGTAAGAAACATCTGTTTGAGAACTCTGTAATATAAGCTCTATAGGCCAGCAGGTTTGCTTTTAAACCTGCTTCTGTGTAAACCAGAAATGTTTTGTTAGCCCTGTAGGGCGTAGCACGTCAGGTTCTTGCATGACAGCGGTGTCCTCATCTTGGAGTAGCCTGGGGCACTGAAACTTATTACGTTGTGTTTAATTTCTTTTATAAGATATACAGTATACAAATGTGAGTAATGACTTTGAAATAAAGTGTCTTAGTAACGTAATGAAATGGAGTACCCTAGTGACTACTTCTACTTCTCAGAAAAGGGTATTTTCCTGAGAGTTCCTCATATTTTAAACTATTGTTTGATAATGCTTTTGCTCTTTGGTAGATTTTGCCCCAGGTAAGAAATAACCCTGCTATACAATTCTTTACTCTCCATGCACAATAAAAGAGAGGTGTATTGCCAATATCCTTTAACTGATGTGGATAATGCTGGGAAGTTTTTAACACATTTTAGCCATCAAGCCTTTAAGACATACTGATCTGATGTTTTTCTGCCTGCTTTCATATATATAATTAACCAGCCTATTAATTAGATGAGTGCAGGTTGGGCTTCCAAGTTGTTTCCTTCTCTTTTTTCCTTTTTAGTTGATTCAACAGTGTTTTTGAACTGTTAAATTCTTGATTTGGATGTGCATTTACGTTAAGAATATAGGAAGGTGCATCTTTCTCAGTCAACTCCTTGGTCCACCTAGCTCAGTATTGACTACATTCCTGGTAGCAGCTCTCTGGGCTTCAGACAGAGCTCTCTCCAAGGTCTATCTGGAGATTCTGGTGACTGAATTTTGGACTTCCTGAGTGTAAAGCTCAGCTACGGAGTATATTAATTGTTGAACTTTCTCTCTTCAAACATGGGGAAGTATGTGAAGAAACCACTTAAATAGTGATGACAAAACTGATAGCTTGGTTCCTGAGATATATGAATGAAAGGAAGTTCATAGAAGGGAACACTCTCTCCCCCCCCTCCCCCCGCTCTCTCACACACATCCCTTTGGAAGATCAGCGATCCCCTCTAATGGAGTAGGGGGCTGTGGGTGGGAGATGGAATTGGCCAGAATTGAGCAGAGGCACCTTAGGCCAAGAGAGCTCTGCTTGCAGAAGGTCCTTGCTTTTGCTTTTGGCTTGACCCCTTATCCAGAAACATCCCATCCCACACTATTCCTAAGGGCCTCCGGACCATCCAGAGGCAACTGTTTTGGCACTTCAGAAGAGAGGAAAGGATTGAAAAATCCCTTTCTTTCTGTTCAAAATTCTGGAAATGCAATCTTATATCATAGATTTTGGACTTTTTACCCCCACTGCCAGCCACAGATTAGCACATTTATGTAAGTTACAACCACATTTCCCAGTTTAAATAAAACATCTGGTGTCTAAGACACTTTAAAAAAAAAGGGGGGGGAAGAAAATGTGAGAATCTCAGGATTCTAATGCTAGCCATGCTAATTGCCCTAGCAGCTTCATGCAGGCTGCACAATATATGTTCCTTGTCCAAAAATGATTGTAGGATTATTCTTTTTTTGTGACACATCCATCTTTACCCACCTGATACCTGCTTGTCATTTGGTGTGCTTTTAGAAAGCAGGGTGGGTAAATTATCTTGGAACAAGCAAATTGCCTATCTCACCTCTGAGGGGTGCTGAAGAGCAGTCACCTGTGCTCTTTTCTATTTTCCCTTAAGGTTGGGCATATCCCATTACTTATTAGAGCCAGAGGGTAACTGCAAATTCTTGTCTGTTTGGCAGCAAGAAGTGCCTGCTGCCAAGCAATCATGCCATCTTTAATAGTGATGATTTGTATAGCTTGGGGAAGACGTCCCAGAGGTAATGCTGATTCTTCCATCTTACAAAGCCAAAGCCCTTAAGTGGGTTATGCAGACAATTAGGAGGTGTGTCAGGTTCTTCCCTGATTACTAAGAAACTAGTTTTTGTTTGTATCTTGCACCATGTTATTTCAAAAGCAACAAAACCAGATCTGACACTTCTATTGCTAGGATACGCCAATCATTTTCTATAATTTGTAGGTGGTGTAATTATTTAAAGGAGAGGTAGCTGCATTCCTCTCAACAGGTTTGTTAGTTTGGTGCATATTATATGTTCCCATTAATATTGAAAACATGGTGTAACTTAGGAATGCCCAAGAAGTACAATAGATACCTTGCTTACTCCCGGCATGGTCTGCTGTGGACTTTTAAAGTTTCTAAAGATAAGGCAAAGCGAATGTATTATTGACTTCCAAATTAAAAATGGATTCCTTCCATTTAGGGGCTTAAGCATGTTTAATTGCTCCAGGAGAAAGACAATCTGAAAATATCTCTCACTTATCTTTGTTGCTTTGATGTATACTTTTAAAATAGTTTTGGCCCTTCAGATGTTTTTGGGCTCTGTAATCTTTCACCATTGGCTATACTGGCTTAGAACTGATGGGATTTGGAATCTGGTAACTTATTGAGGACTCCAGTTTCCCCACTCCTACTTTAAAATTTAGTTTTAGTATCTTATGAAGCTCCAGAAAGCAGCAGCAAAGGGGAAATTCCTTGCAAGTCAAATCTATATTTCCCATCCCATTTGATTATTTTAACAAGCAGTCCATGACTCAGCACAATTGGCCATAATAATTTTTCTGTAATATTACCGAGTGTGTGTATCAATTGGCTGTGGTTTCACATTCAGAAAGTTTTTGCAAACTTATTAAAATAAATATATAATGAATACTCCTTGAACTGAACTGGCAAAATCACCTCTGAATATTCCTTCTCTAAGAAAACCTTATGAAATTCCTGGGGTCCCCATAAGTTGACTTGCGATTTGAAGGCACACACATACACACACACTGAAAATTTGACTAAAACTGCAACTGTTTGTGCTATACAACAAGCAACTTAGTTGGTGATGTTCCCATTTCATAGGTTTCCATTCTTAACATTGAATCTAAATGTACCCTATTCATGCTTTATTGTTGTTAAAGTCTTGCAAAACTTTGTAGCTAATTATTCTACAAGAACAGCCTCCTATCTTGTAGTTATTTTCAGAAAGAAATAATTTCCTTCCAAGTGTTTCATAGTCTTTGTCTTTTAGATTTGAACAAAAGACTGGTAAGGCAAGGCAGTGTTAGTAATCAAGCTAGGAGATTTACGACTGATCCAACTCTGCAATTCTATGATTCTATGATTCTATGTGTGCCCTGGTCTACTAGCTGCAGGTCCAGCTTGCCATCCAATCATGCCACCAGAGGCTTCTGGGAGTGTGATTTGCCTTGGGCTGTCAGAGGGAGGTTGCAACTGCCAACGTCCAAGAGAGGCAAAAATAGTCCTGGGACTGTTAGAAGGTGCCCACCCTTGCTGTATGCACTCCCATGATGGATGCTTTCCCCTGCTAGCAGCCTGCCTCTCCAGTGGCTGAGCAATAGTTCCACACCATTCAAATCTCTTTCAGCCACTGTATTTACTAGTTTTTTTGTGTATCAATTACACAAGTCAGTAATAGTTCAGAACTGGGAAAAAATGGCGTTTCTCTCAATTGGGGCTTGGTATATTAAAAAAAAAAGAAAATAAGGGAAATAGCACTTGATGAAAAGCCTGCATCTGCTGTACACAATAATAGAAACGACTAGCATTCTTTTAAATGTGTTTTCCCTTTATTAATTTCATTAGTGACAGTGAGGAATTTATACCTCCTCCATGGTCACATCTGGACCTATGGAGAGATGGTTTAGCTGAATGGTAAATGTATTGTGTTGAACCTATGAACCAAATATTTCATATAAATATTGAAAATCTTATTTTTTGGGGAAATACTTTGCAGGGCCTGGTGAGTTGCTTGTTTGTTAAAAGATGGT
The DNA here is from genome assembly GCA_030847615.1 of Gambelia wislizenii. Lineage (NCBI taxonomy): Eukaryota > Metazoa > Chordata > Lepidosauria > Squamata > Crotaphytidae > Gambelia > Gambelia wislizenii. The sequence continues at coordinate 188,663,715 of JAUMIR010000002.1, read as the reverse complement.
TACATTATGTCACTATATGATAATAACAGTTCAATAAAATTTAATAAACTGAGCACTTATCTCTGTGAATAATGGTGAAATAGATATTCACTTAGCTTGCTGCCTGTTGTTTGTCTGTTCTATGCAGCTGAGCAGGGCTGTCAAGATGAAATTGGTTAGAAGACCAGATCTCTGGCTATACAGATATCCAAAATATTTTTTTTCTTAAAAAAAAATTAGATTCACTAAGATTAACCACCATTTATTTCTTTACTAAACATGTATAGCTTGTCTATTGTTGGAAAAATCCTTGCAAGGATACTCTTGAACAGATTAGTTCCTGCTATTGCAGAAGAGCTTATTCCTGAAAGCCAATGTGGCTTCAGAGCGAATAGGAGTACTACAGATATGGTATTTGCCCTTAGACAACTGCAAGAGAAATGTAGAGAGCAGAACAAGGGTCTCTGTAACATTTGTTGACCTCACCAAAGCCTTTGACACTGTGAGTAGAAAAGGTCTGTGGCAGATCCTGGAAAGACTAGGATGTTCCCCCAAATTCCTTAAAATGATTATCTTGCTACACGAGGGCCAGCACGATCAAGTCAGATATGGCGATGCTCTTTCAGAGCCCTTTCTAATAACTAATGGAGTGAAGCAAGGTTGTGTTCTTGCGCCAACTTTATTTACAGTCTTCTTCAGCATGATGCTCCAAAGGGCTACGGCAGAGCTTGAAGAAGAAGACGGCATCTATATACGTTACCCTACTGATGGTCGCTTGTTTTATTTAAGCCATCTGAGGACTTGCGCTAAGACTCTAAACTATCTAGTCCGTGAGCTGCTCTTCGCTGATGATGTTGCCCTTGTTGCCCACACAGAAGCAGCTCTGCAGCACCTAACATCCTGCTTCGCAACAGCTGCAGAGCTGTTTGGGCTGGAAGTCAACCTGAAGAAAACGGAAGTTCTTTACCAGCCTGCACCACAGGACGAACACTATCATCCCCACATTGCCGTTGGTTGTGGGGTTCAACAGTTCACCTTCCTGGGAAGCATCATCTCCTCAGATGCCAAGATTGACAAAGAGATCGATCACAGATTAGCAAAGGCATATAGTGCATTTGGAAGATTTTACAAAAGAGTCTGAAGTAATAAACACCTGAGGCAAAGCACAAAAATCAGTGTGTATAGAGCCATTGTACTGTCTATTCTCCTTTATGGATCTGAAACATGGGTCACCTATCGCCACCACCTATGACTCCTCGAACACTTTCATCAGCGCTGTATACGCACAATCCTAAATATACACTGGACTGACTATGTGACGAATGTTGCTGTCCTTGAGCAAGCAGGGATCACCAGCATTGAGGCCATGATATTGAGAACACAGCTGCGCTGGGCAGGGCACATTTCTAGGATGGAGGACCATTGCCTCCCAAAAATAGTACTCTACGGTGAACTCGCCACAGGTCACCGTAAGAGGGGTGCTCCAAAAAAGCGATACAAGGACTCCCTGAAACAACATCTCAGGCTTGGCCAAATTGATCACCAACAATGGTCCGCCCTGGCCTCACATCGGGAGGCATGGAGACGCACTGTCCACAATGCTGCAGCCTTATTTGAGAACTTACACTGAACAAGTCTTGAAGAGAAACGACAATGCAGAAAGAATCACACTCCGAAAACATCACCCAAGGAGACCCTCTGCTGTGTTTTCTGCAACTGGACTTGTTTATCTCAGATTGGCGTTTTCAGTCATCAGCGCACTTGCAGAAAGTGTGGGATGAGTCCTTCCTGAATCTTCGTTTGCGCAGAAAAGCCAGAGAGAGAGAGAGAGCTTGTCTTTTCACAAAATGTATGAGGCACGTACCATAACTGAAAACCAATACAGTGATATTTACTAAAAAGTAAGTATAAGAATGACCTATCAGTTCCGTAAAAAGCAAGTAAAACACAGATATGACACAAATAATTTGAAATTTTATAATTTTTCTTTAGACCAGCCACAAATCTAAAAATATAGGACAGTCAGTAAAACATTGAGGAAGAAATTAAAAAGAGTTTCCTAAAACTTAAACATCTTCCTAAAAAGGAAACAGGCCTTTACCCTCCAGTGGAAGACTGTTGAAGAGGAAGCAAGCACACTTCCCTTTGGCAGTCTGTTCTAAATAGCAAAGTTACCACAGAGAAAGCCTGCTCCCATTTTCCTCCCTATGGAACACTCAGGATTGCCTTAGCTGTTGAGCTCAGAGAATGTGTAGGGTTGTACAGGAAAAGCCTTGATACTAAAAGATCTGAATCATATAGCTATACAGTTGGTTCAATAATGTTTGTGGACTATGAAAGGGCTAAGGACCTAAATACCCTAAAGGCACCAGATCCTGTCTAGTCTGGGAAACTAAGCACGGTCAGCCCTGGTTAGAACTTGGGTGGGGGACAACCAACGAGTACCAGGTATTGTATGCTAAATTTCAGAGGAAAGAACTGGCAAAACCACTTCTGAGTATGTCTTGCCTAAGAAAACCCTACGAAATTCATGGGATTGCTATAAGTTGACAGGCAACTGGAAGCACACACCCCCCCCCCGTGTGTACATACGTGAAAAGGCTATTCGTAGGCTGCATTGTGAACTCCCGAACAGCCTGATTTCTAGCCTAGAGGCCAGTATGCATATTGTTGCCTTAAATGTAGGAATGTGGAACACATCCAAACCCTCCTTAGGTGATCTTTTTTGACACTGATCTGTCAAAGCTGTTTCTATATAGTCACAGCCTAAAAAGTATCCTGAATTGGAGCTACCCTGTCATCTCTGTGGGAATGACTTTCATGTGATCAAACTTATCTCTTTAATTTCTTCTTGCTGATTTTTGTGACAGACCAAATCACTGTATAGAAGGTACTGCCAGTCTGGTTGTTACAAAACTGTGTTTATAGTATAAAAATTCTAAAGGATTCAGATGAGATTTTGAAGGATAGAACTTGAAAATATTAAAGTAATAGTACCAGTATTACATAATAGCTCTCTGCTGCTTTCCTGATTTCAACATTTCTTTCTGACAGAAATATACTTGGGTTGCAGATCTTCTGCAACTAGCACACATTTTATTTAACACCATCAACCAATCCTAATCTGTTCTTCATACCTTGTAACGCACTGTTCATTAAAGCTGTGTTTAAGATCATGAAATGCAGTTCATTAAAATCTAAAACAAAACAGGTGCATAGCCTCAGGGAGTTTTTGTTGCATGTATACCATAGCTGAAATTACTTAAGTCTGTAAATAGCTGTTGCATATGTGGAAATATTTCTAGGGCTGGGCTATGTTCCTTTAACTTTAACTCCTGGCCATATTTATCTGGAAGGCTTCCTACTAGATTGACAAGATACAAGGTTGAAATAAGTGCTTGGTTTGAAGTCTGGATTAGTGTTTAAATGAGTAAAAAATAAATATCACTTGTGGATATTCTTTTGTATAGCTTTGGTAATTTTTCTTTTCACTGAATAAACTCTAGGCATGCTAAATTAAATGTCTGAGATTGTCACTGTAGCTTCAACATGGACTTTTAACAGCTGTACTTCTCATTATGGCATGTTGTCTCTGGAATGGACATGTGGGGCAGTCTTGCAGAAGGGGATCTGATAGCCACCTCCTCTCTTTTAGTGGCTGTATGATGCCAGAGGTATGGCCATACCACTTGAAATAATTGGACTTCTGGCTGAAACACCAGGTGGAGCTTTTTCAAAAACCAGACTTTGCTTCCCTGTGTGAAGAAGGAAATGAAGGAGCAAAGCCAACTACTCTCAGGCAGCACTTCCAAATGTTCCTGAAAATGCCAGCTGAGAGTGGCCAGGATCTTTCCTCTACCCTCTTCCTCACATGTTGTTTTGCTGCCCCATTCCTTGTGCCTGGAAGGGGTAGAAGAGTTCTAGAAGATTTTCCTGAGAGTAATCAGCTTTGCTTCTCTGGTAATGTAGGCTGAGAGCAGGAAAGGACATCCCTGCGATCTCTGATTACTAACTTGAAGATTCCTCTCTTGGCTAGGAGGGATGGTGGACTTCCATCAGGCATATGTCCCTCTCTGTCTCCAGCTCTGTTTCTACATATGCATATGTGCACATGCATCCATGCTTGCGTGCACACACACACAATTTTATATTGAGCAGTGGGTGCAAAAATTAACTTGCCACAGCTGTAGTAATAAACATTTTTGTGTTATACTAAGTGACACACACAGCAACCATCCTGAGTCAATGGTGCACATGTCTGGGCAGCTGCTCTGAGAAAACTGTAGGGTGATCCCCTGCATCTTTTCAAGTCTACTTAGGTTTGTTGTATGAATATGGATGTTTCTGGATTCATATGATTTCAGCCATGCAGAAACGTATAGATATGTGCAACTATATGCATGTAGCTCTCTTGAAATCAGAGAACTTACTCCAAAGTAATAACTTGGAAGAAGGGAAGAGCTGCTGATATTGTTACTGTTATTGTCATTGTTGTTGTTATTTACTGTTTTACATTACACAGGTAGTTTATATTGTAGTACAAATAGCTATATTTTCATGTAGCTGAGTGAACAAATTACAGCTACCATCAGCCTAAGATTCCAGATAGCAGCCTGATTATTATTTTTGTTTCTGGCTAATTCATGTTGTGCAGGATTATTGGGTGTAGCTAGTTTGGGTGGATGTTGGCTAATGTATCTTGTAGCCTCATGGTCATGAGACTTATATTTAATGGTGCAGTTTTAAGATAAAACAAGAGGAGACTGCTGAATAACTTAAATAATAAGAATGTGGGCTTGGATTTTGCCTTTCAGTAGTGTGGAATAAAACATTAAGATCCTATTTGGGTATTTGATATCAAAAACACCTGTATGTTGTTGCAAAGAATTTTACTTTCCAGCTTTAAATTCCTTCTAGGCACACTCCACTCCACTTTGCTAATAGGTTCAAGATTGTAATGAGTGCATGAAGATGTTGGGGAAGATCATCTGGAGTTATGGGGTTCAGTATGCTAATGATACCCATCTCTGCCTCTGTTCTGCACCTTGTGCCAAGAAGGCCTGAACTATTGTCTGGGTTCAGTGGAGAATTTGATATGAGTGAATAAATTGGGGTTTTCCAGCAGCCTGGGGAGGGACTCCTTCAATGGGTATTGGCTCCGCCTCCAACCAATCGCAGGCAGAATTCTCTGTGAATTTAAATGTTAAAGCCATCCCCTCCAGGAGGTGGAGCCAACCCCTACCTCCCCAGTTCTGTTCTGCCTTGTGACTGAAGCAGGCGGTTTTTTCCTTTGCTCCAGCGTGCCAGAGAGAACAAAGAGCCAAGATGGCGGCCCCCAGTCACAACCTCGTGGTGAGGGGCGATCTCTCCTCGGAGGAGGAGGAATTCTCTGAGCCTGGCTTGCAGAGCCAGGGTTCCGGGCTCCGTGCCCCCTTCCTGGGGCGCACGTTGAGCCAATCGACCCAGGAGGGGTCAGAGCGCGATGTGGCCTCCTCCCAGGAGGCGGACCGCGCAGCTGCCGGAACCGCGGCGCCGGAGGGGACCTCTGGAGAGGTGCCCAGGCGCAACAGAGAGGAGGAGGATGGCGACGCGCTTCTGAACTCTCTCCCGCCGCTGCAGATGGACGGTAGGACCCTGCCGCCTTCGTTTGCCGCGTGGATCAGTTTGATCACGCGGCAAGTGTTGGCGGCAGGCATCGAGACCATGGGGGACCCCGGGGTGGCCATTCAGCGGGCGCGGGGGGGTCTCCCATTTCAGGCCCTTACCCCAGCCGTTTCGGGCGCGGGAGGCAGCGGCGCTCCTAGGGCAACCAAACGGGGCCACGGGGAGGCGTCTCCGGATTCCGAGCCAGCCGGTCCGAGCCACAGTGTGCCCACAGGGACCCGGGGGGGACACGGGTCCTCACCCCCCCGCAAAAAACTGAGAAAGGAAAAGCACCTTCAGGCCCCAGTAGAGGCCAAGGATTCCTCTGGGGATCAGGAGGAGGGCGATCCCAGGGAGGAGGGGGAGCTCTCTTCAGAGGGGGAGGAGGAGAGTGGTGATGACCAACCTTCCCCACGCCTCTTTGAAACATCATGCTTCTCCCTTCTGCTGAAGAAGGTGCTGAGGGCCTTGGAACTGGAATCAGTGGACCCAGACAAGGGGGGCTCTACCAAGGGGGTCCCTGAACTTAGAACAGCGGGCAAGGGGACAGGCAATACGCTACCCTTCCCTGATATTCTGAAGGAGGCTATAATAGGTGAATGGGAGAAACCGGGGGCCCCTAGGGCCCAACCGGCCTTGGCAAAACAATTATACACCTTCCCTGGAGAGTTCATGGATATGCTAAAACTCCCGGCCATTGATGCGCCGGTGGTGGGGCTGGTTTCTGGATCGCTTTTCCCTAGAGATGGGGACGAGCATCTCAAGGCCCCAGATGACAAACGGATAGAGGCTTTTTTGCGTAGAACACACGAGGCGGTAGCCTTAGCTATGAGGGCGGCATCAGCAGCCTCTATCTTTGCCAGGGCCATCATCCGGTGGGCCAAGGATATGATCACAAATGTACCTGAGGACGAAGCTACCTATCGTCAGGGCATGAACAAGATTGCTAGGGCCTCAGCCTTTGTCGCGGATGCGAGTTTAGATGCACTTCGATTCTCCTCCCGAGGAGTGGGTGCGAATGTAGCAGCCAGGAGGCAACTGTGGCTGAGAAGCTGGAACGCAGATAACAAAGCCAAGGCTAATCTAGCTGGGTGTTCCTTCAAGGGAGGAAAGCTTTTTGGGGAAACACTAGATGAGGTCCTTGTGGAAACAAAGGACAAGAAAAAGGCGCTTCCTTCTCTCCCTAAGAAGGAGGAGCGCAAGCCTTTTCGTCCTTACCCCCAGGGGTTTAGAGGGTTCAGACAGAATTTCCAGAGGGACTTCAGACAGCAGAAGGGTAATTGGAACCCTTCGAGACCCTTTCAGAAACCCAGGTTCAACCAGTCCCCCAAGGGTTCTGGCTCCCAGCCCCCCAAGCAAGGAGGCAAAGGGAACCAGTCCCTCTGACTATATGGAGGGAACGATTGGAGGCAGGTTAACCAATTTTTCAGGGATCTGGGAGACTACCTCAACAGATGCTTGGGTCATCAAGACAGTGAGACAAGGTTATACAATAGACTTCTTGTCACGACCCCCTCCGGCCTTTGTGCAGTCATGCACAACGAACTGCAGAGTGAAACAGCAGCACATGGAGGAGGCAATCAACCACCTCCTAGAGATCCAGGCGATAGAAAGAGTCCCGGAGAACGAGAGATTCTCTGGAACCTACTCCCCACTTTTTCTGGTTCCAAAGAAGAACGACGAGTGGCGGGCCATTCTAAACTTGCGTGGCGTCAACCGTTGGGTGGCGAAACGCAAGTTTCGGATGGAGACGTTACGCTCCATCCTGGAGGGAATCCAGGAAAGGGACTTCCTAGCTTCGCTGGATCTTCGGGAAGCGTATTTACACATCATGATCCATCCAGCACACAGACGTTTCCTGAGGTTCGCGTTCAAGGAGGATCACTTCCAGTACAGAGCCCTCCCCTTTGGTCTATCTTCGTCCCCACGGGTTTTCACCAAGGTGTTAGTCGCCCTGATTTCACACCTGAGAACCAAGGGGATACACATCTTCCCTTATCTGGACGATCTATTGATCAGAGCGTCCACACAGGACAGAGCGTCTCAGGACGTGGAGACGACAATAGCCTGCCTGGAGGCCCATGGTTTTCTGATAAACAGGAAGAAGAGTCAGCTACTGCCGGTACAAAGGCTCCAACATTTGGGGAATGTGTTGGACACCAGACTGTTTCGGGTTTTCCTCCCAGAGGAAAGAAGCCTGAGGATTCAGGAGTTAGTTCGCATGGTGCTGGATCAGCCCAAATCTACCCTGATGTCGCTGGCAAGGCTGTTGGGACAGATGATTGCGTGCATCGACGCTGTCCCCTGGGCCAGGTTTCATCTCAGGAAGTTACAGTGGTTTCTCCTCCCTCTTCAGGATCTGATTGCCAGGAAGACTTGCAGGTTCCTGAAGGTACCCAAGGAGGTGAAGGAGTCACTGGATTGGTGGCTCAAGGAGCATCTTTCGCTGGGGGTTCCAATATTGGAACCAAGGAGGACGGTGGTAACAACGGATGCGTCCCTGACAGGTTGGGGGGCCCACTGCGGGGACCGGACGGCACAGGGCCTCTGGTCGGAACAGGAGCAACAGTACAGCATCAACCTGTTGGAGCTACGGGCGGTGAGGTTGGCGTTGGCCAGCTTTGCCGAAACGGTGGAAGGGACGCATGTCCTCATACGCACGGACAACATCTCGTCGAAGGCCCACATAAACAAGCAGGGGGGGACCCGGTCGCGGGCCCTCATGGAGGAGTCGGAGAAACTGTTCTCGTGGGCGGAGAAACACCTCCTCTCAATCAGGGCAGAGTATCTGCAGGGAAAGCTGAATATCCAGGCGGACTGGCTGAGCAGGCACACGTTGAACCAAAGCGAGTGGAGTCTCAACAATCTGGTGTTTCAGATGATAGTATTTCGCTTCGGGGATCCCTGGGTGGATCTCTTTGCATCAAAAGAGAATCACAAGCTTCCTCGTTATATATCCAGATTCTGGACTCCGGGTGCATTAGCCTTCGATGCTCTGACAATTCCGTGGCCGAAAACATTGTGTTACGCCTTCCCACCAACGACATTGTTAGGCAGGGTTTTGCGGAAGATCAAGCAGGAGAAGGCAGAGGTGATTCTAATTGCTCCCCGTTGGCCGAGACGTCCCTGGTTTCCGGCCTTGATTCAACTACAAGTTCAGGATCCCTGGCCTCTACCTCCATGGCCGGATCTATTGACTCAGGAAGGTTTTCTTCATCCGGATCCAGGTTGGTTAAGACTACACGCTTGGAGGTTGAGCGGAAGAGACTATTGAAGCAAGGTTATGACCCTGAGGTGGTGGATACGATGCTCGCGGCAAGACGACCCTCCACGATTCGTTTGTATGAGGTCACTTGGAGGGCCTTCTGCAGGTGGTGCCGAGGTAGGGGCATCCGGCCAGCGAAGGCATCGGTCAGTTCGGTGTTGGCCTTCCTTCAGGCAGGGCTGAAGAAAGGTCTTGCTGCCAGTACGTTAAAACGGCATGTGGCAGCTCTTGGTTCGATTTTGAAGGGGGTTCGAGGTAAGACTTTAGCCTCCCATCCGCATGTCCGTAGCTTTCTCAGAGGGGTCAGTTTGGTGCGGCCGCCGGTGGTGCATAGGTTTCCATCATGGAAGTTAAATGTGGTGTTGAAAGCGTTGACTCAGGCACCTTTTGAGCCAATTAGAGTAGTGGATTTGAACATACTTACTTGGAAGGTGGCCTTTTTGGTAGCAATCACTTCAGCCAGGCGAGTGTCTGAGTTGGGTGCCTTATCGGTTCGCGAGGAGTTATGTGTGTTTCACAAGGATTCGGTTACTTTACGATTGGATCCTTCGTTTGTACCCAAGGTGAACTCTTTGTTCCATAGGGCACAGGAGATTGTATTGCCTTCTTTTTGTCCACGTCCTGGAACAGAATTAGAAAAGCTGTGGCACATGTTGGACGTGAGGCGAGCATTGAAGATGTACATCAGGAGAACGGCGGAGTTTCGCAAGTCTGATTCCTTATTCATTGCTTGTTCGGGTCAGAGGAAGGGGAGGAAGGTTTCCTCCTCTACGATAGCAAGGTGGCTGAGATGTTGCATTGAGCGAGCGTATTCAGTCAGTGGGTTGGCAGTCCCAGCGGGGATTCAGGCGCATTCCACCCGTAGCGCAGCGACGTCTGCAGCGTTGGGTCCAGCATTGTCTATTCTTGACATTTGTAGAGCAGCAACTTGGGCCTCAGCATCCACCTTTACCAGACACTACAGGATTGATGTGTATGCGTCAGCTGATGCGGCCTTTGGTAGGCGGGTGTTACAGCAGGTGTTACAATAAAAAAAAAAAATCCCACCCTTTTTTTGGGACCGCTGTTTTAAGTCCCATTGAAGGAGTCCCTCCCCAGGCTGCTGGAAAACGGAACATTGGTACTTACCGTGAAGGTTCCTTTTCAGCAGCCTTGGGGAGGGAGTCCTTACCCACCCAAAAAAAAAAAAAAAAAAAAAAGAAGGGGATAGTAGATGTAGAGCAGTAGGTTTGTTTGGTGGTGTGGTTTGCCTTGTTACTATAGTTTTTTATTGAATGTTTGTTTTATTTAGAGTTGACTATTTCTTTTTGTTTGTTGCTGGAGCTGTATTCATACTTCTCTGGGGAGGTAGGGGTTGGCTCCACCTCCTGGAGGGGATGGCTTTAACATTTAAATTCACAGAGAATTCTGCCTGCGATTGGTTGGAGGCGGAGCCAATACCCATTGAAGGACTCCCTCCCCAAGGCTGCTGAAAAGGAACCTTCACGGTAAGTACCAATGTTCCGTTCCATCCAGACAAAATGGAAGTTTTCTTCTTCAGGAGGGAGGTTAAACTGGGGTTAAGGTTATAGTCTGCTCTGATGCACTCCCTCTGAACGATTAGGAGCCCTGGTGGCGCAGTGGTTAAATGTCAGTACTGCAAGCCACCACATTGCAAGTTCAATTCCAGAGGGCTCCAAGGTTGACTCAGCCTTCCATCCTTTTGTAGGTCAGTAAAATGAGTACCCGGCTTGTGGGGCAGTTAGCTAATACACATTGGAAACTGCTTAATGCAGTGTAGATGTGTAAATTGCTATTGCTTAAAACAATTTGTAAGCCACTTTGATAGCCATTGTGGCTGAAGGGCAGGGTATAAATACCTAATTAAAAAAATAATTAAAAATTAGGTTCATAGTTTGAGGATCCTCTTAAACCCAGCAGTATTTCTGGAAGGCTGAACTGTGACTAGGAGTGCCTTTGACCAGCTTCATTTGGTGCCAGTTGTGCCATTCCTAGGGAAAGCAGATTTGGCTACAGTGGCTAAGGCATTAACTACCGCTTGATTAAATTACTGTGATGCACTCTCTGTGGGACTGTCCATGAAAAGTGTTTAGAAGCTACAGCAAATGTAAAATACAGAGGCCGGACTGTTGTTGATTATGCACTTTAGAGACTATCACTTGTCTTGCAAGAATTGCACTTTCAATTTGTTTCTGAGCAAATTAAGGTTAAAATTAAGGCTACAAAGCCTGAAATGGTTTAGGGATAGGATATCTGGAAGACTTGTCTCCTCATCTGTTTTCTTGTTGTTAACTGCTGTCCAGTCAACTCCGATTTATGTCAGCTCCATGAATGAGAGACCTCCAAGTCGCCCTATCATCAACAGGTCTTGCAGATTCAGGGCTGTGGCTTTCTTAATTGAGTCTGTCCATCTGGAATACAGTCCTCCTCTTTTCCTACTGACTTCTACCTTACCAAGCATTATTGTCTTTTCTAGTGAGTCATGTCTAGTCACAATATGGCCAGAGTACAACAGTCTCGGTTTAGTTATCTTGGCTTCTAGGGAGAGTTAAGGCTTGATTTGCTCTTGAACCCATTTATTTGTCTTTTTGGCAGTCCATGGTATTTGTAGAACTCTTCTCCAGCACCACACTTCAAATGAGTTGATTTTCTTCCTGTCAGCTTCCTTCACTATCCAGCTTTCACAATCATACATAGAAATGGGACTAACTTTAGCATTCACTGAAATATCTTGACACCTCAGAATCTTGTCTAGTTCCTTCATAGCTGCCCCTTCAAGTCCTTTCAAGTCTCCTTCTTTGGAAGTTTTAAAACAGAGGCTGGATGGCCATCTGTCAGAAGTGCTTTGATTGGGTATTCCTGCATGGCAGGGGATTGGACTAGATGACCCTTGTGGTCTCTTTCAATTCTATGATTCTGTCATTTCTCAGCCTTCCTGAAATGTGTAGTCCTCAGCACAGGCACTATTACATGTCTCACCAACTCATAAGGCTAGCTTGGTGGGTAAACATGACATGGCTTTCTCTGTAGCACCACCCCACCTGTTGAACTGTCTTTCACAGGCAGTCAGGTTTTCACAGGCAGTCAGGCTTCATTACTTTTGAGTTTCTGGTGAGCAGCTAAGTTGGTTATTTGTACATAGCCCTTGGATGTTAAAATTAGGGGTGGCCTCTCTAAACTTTTTTAACTGTAGTTTTTAAAATTATTTTTTCGGAAGTAGTTTTGGTCTTGTTTTCAATAATTTGATTGGTGTATTGAATGTTTTAAAATTTTGTATTTGCTGCAAATAGCTGCAGAGGCCCTTGTGAGTGGAGAGACAATAGATAAATGTTTTAAATAAATTAATTAATCCCTTGTACTGCTGTGAGGATGGGGTGACATCCTATAAGGGGGCTTGCCGCTGGATGGCAGGCCATTTTGTGGCCCGGCTGGCCACCCCTTTCAGCCATCCTTCTCGCCCCCCTCCCCCTGCTTTGCTACCTGAAGGGGGGGGGCGGCCGCATGGCAAGCCCCTGGGTGCAGCCATCTTCCTGTCTCCTTCCCAGCCTCCTTTGGGGCTTGGAGGGAGGGGGAAGGACACGGGCCAATTGGGGGTAGCCTGTCCGGCCCCGATTGGCCCAAATTTTGGCAGGCTTTGGCCCCTTAAATGGGCGGACCTCTGGCCAGCCGCCTCAGAACAGAAGTGACGATGTGGGTTGCTGGCTGGAGGCTCCGTCGCGGCCTCTCCTTAAGGGATCCGGGGAGCCGAAGACCCGCCCACCCTCCCTGTAGGTTCTGATTTCCTGTTGCAATTTGCAGGGTGGATGTTATGGATTGTGATAAGGTATTGAGGTCCAGGGGTCTCCAGCAAGTACAAGTTCAAGCTCAAGTTCAAGGGAGACCCCACCTCTGTTGCTAACTTTGTTTTTAGGGGAGGAGAGAGAGTCGAGCGGACGGCCCGGCCATTGGCTCTCTCCTCCCGGGGAGTTGGGATTGACCGACTCACAGCCATGGCCCACATGGGTGGGACAATGATGAGATCACGACCCATACATTGCCGCCAACCACTTAGCTGGCAAGTTGCGGCCAATTTATTGCCAACAATGTATTACTCTTCAACAATGTATTTTATCTTCTACACTACTAACCTGTACCTAACCATGTTTTCCGAATATGTAACCAATACAACATTCAAATATATTGTGTGTATGTGTGTTATTCAGGAGGGCGGAGGGGCTGTACGGTCTGGGTCCGCAAATGCCAGCATTCTTTACCAATATTTGTTTCTGTCTTCCTTCACTTTTCTGTGTGGGAGATGCATTACAAAGACTTGCAAACTCCATAGGCCCTTAAAACCCCACAGACCAAGTAGGGTAGTGAAAGTATCTGGAACAGTAGAAAGAGGGTGATTATAAGACTTAGACATTCCGTTTTGGCCATTCTGAATTGTAAGCATATGGTTGTGCATCCAGAATGAAGTCAGACAAAAGTTGATAGGTCAGGAAGGCTTTTTGGATATACTGTAGTGCTATTAACTGTATGTCACTTTCCATCTCAAATAGATCGTTTAGCAATAGTGAGAGGGGAGCAGGACAAGGTATTTGAGTCATGACAGCTGGAGCCAAGCAGAATGATGGAGGCCACAAAATTGTGTAAAGTATATGTATGTGGATATATGGTGGTGTGGTGTGTTATGTGCGTGTATGTAATATCATGACAATGTATTTCAAGTGCAGAGCTGTTCTGAAAGGAAATAATTCAGAAAAAAAGTTACACATTCTTGAAAGACATGCTAGGCATCCTCTGTGGCATTACTAAGGTCAGCGTTACCCTTCCCTCCAACGGTGTCACCTGGTGCTGTTTGGCCTCTCCACACACCCCTAGCGACACTGGGTGTCCTGTAGTCTTGGATCTTACTTTTTGAATGAACATTGCTTGTACAAAAAGACAAATAAATTAATTCTAGAGCAAATCGAGTCTGAACTCCTGCTAGAAGCCAAAATGACTAAGCTGAGCATATCATACTTTGGATGTATCTTGAGAAGACATAACTTATTGTAAAAGGTGGTAATGCTGGGAAACGTTGAAGGGCAGTAGGAAAAGAAAAAATCATATTACAGATGGATTGATTCAATTAAAGAAGCTATCATCCTAAGTTTGCAAGACCAGAGCAGGACTATTAATAATAAAATTTCTTGGAAGTTTCTCATTCATAAGGTCATAATACAGTTGTCCCTCCACATACGCGAGGGTTAGGGCTGCAAGACCCCCGTGAATGTGAAAAAAACGTGAATAAAAAATAGGTCACGCCACATCCTCCCAGAAACCCCCCTGCCCTCCCAGAAGCAGTGATGGGGGCTTCTGAGGCCCCCGTCGCTGCTCCTCTCCACCCCCCGCCCTCCCAGAAGCAGTGAAGGGGGCTTCTGAGGCTCCCGTCGCTACCCCCCGCCCTCCCAGAAGCAGCAATGGGGGCTTCTGAAGCCCTGTGGCTGCTTCTCTCCTCACCCCCCCCCATCCTCCCAGAAGCAGCGATGGGGGCTTCTGAAGCTGTCCTCCCAAAAGCAGCGATGGGGCTTCTAATGCCCTGTTGCCACTTTTGGGAGGGGGGCTCCCAAAAACTGCGAATAATCAAAACCACGAATGTTAAAGCTGCGAATGTAAGTTCAAGCTGACTTGATGGCAAATAATGAATCCTTCTTCAGTGATACCCTGAAGAGTTGGACTGTGCCTGCTTTTTCCTTCAGAAAGCTCCCCCAAATCAGACAGCAGTAGAAATGAGAAATTTTATTAACTGTGCTATGTTACTTCATTAAGCGGTTAGTAGACTCTGTGTGTATGTGTGTGTGTGTATGTATGCGTCAAGGTAATCAACAGCTTCTATGAAGGCATTAACATATCATACAAGGCAAGTAAACTAGTCTGCTTTGAACAGTTTTGGCATTGTCTGGCATGCTTTATTGAGTTTGCATCCTGGTGGCTAAATGCATAGTTTCACAGTTCTGAAAGGTCCCACAATCCTCTGCGGTAGATTAGGAGAGGCAAATGAAGGTTGTATTATTCTAATGGAAGCCTTTACTGGATCAGAGAGCCTTGTGTCAGTGGTAGGATGCCATTGCATAAGATGAATATATTAAGTTAAATTTCTGAACTAACAAAGTAAATGTGACTACACTTGCTTACTTCATTGTTTGGTGGCCTAAAAATAAGGTTCTCCTTATTTAAAACAAACAGGAACATTAAGAAATACATGTCTAGCTTTTCCAAATTATGTTACTCCCTGCAAGATTCAGTAGGAGACATGGAGTCTTTGGGTACAATCTAGAGAATGTTTGTCACTTCCAGGCATCTCATTCTTTAATTTATTCTAATAGATTTTTACTTTTTAAAAGTTGCATTATTGAGAAGATTGGTCAGTTAAAAACTGTCTAATTAGTCTCTACCTCTGTTTCCCATCTACTAAGCAACCTGTGTGTTTTGCCTAAAGATAGAGGTAAATCCAGGTAGCAGCTACATTTTATCTTTTTAAACAATGAGGACTCAACCTTTGGTTTTGGCCCAAACAAACTATCCTTAAGGGCAGTCTTGGGTATCATCACAACATCTAGAATAGCCTAATTTGACTGTCTGCTACCTCCTCCCACGTTGCATTTTAAGACTGTAACTAAATGCAGATTACATGGCTCCAACATCAGTATGCTTCCCCCCCTCCCCTCCCCTTTTTTTGTTTACCATTTAGCCTGATGAAAGTTTCTGAAGAAATCAAAAGCTTGCTCAATATGTTATTTGGTTGAATAAATAATATAGCTTTATTAGAGATTTTGGAATGGAAAATTGTGACTTAGAAGGAGGCTCAAGATACCCAAATTCAGGGGGGAAATGTGCTAACCAATTTTGATATTTTGCTGCAAACAGAAGGTGTGGAGAAACAGGAATCTTGGGATTTGTTTCAAAAGCTTTTGATAAGCTAATGTTATATATTAATGCACCATGGATTTTAAAAGAGCTGATTTCACTAGAGTAAGGAAATCCCGAGTGAGATTCCCAGTGTTAGAAATAATGAGAAGAGAATTCAAGATGAGTGGGAAATTCATAAAAATCGAATGAACGACTGCAAATGATTCCTGTGAAAAAGAAAAACAGAAGACATCTAAAGATACAGGTGTGGCTATAGCAAGAGCTTTCTGGTGTTCAGATTTCAAAGGGAAATGTATGGTAAACTGAAGAAGAGGTAAACCACCAGGGCTTATAGGGAGAGTGTCAGAAGAGCTAAAGCCTGGAATACTGGGCTTAGATTTGTAAGAAATGTTTTTTTTTTAATTATTATTATTTTTATTTGCAGCATAAATCAAGATACTTACATAAATCAAGATATTTGCAGCATAAATCTAGATATTTACAATGTTATCGTACAGCAAGTTTCATTCCAGCACTACACAATTTCCATTACTAATTCCCCCCATATATCTCACATATCTCACACCCTTTCATCCCTTCCTCATTTTATTCACTTCCCATCATCCTTCTATTACACCTCATTATTCAATCTTTCCTCTCTTCCATTCAAACTCCCCCCTTTCATACTCATTTCTCTTCCTCTTTACCATCTCACTTACTTTTCCCCTTCTACTCATGAACCCACCTCCTTCACAACTTCCTTTTCGCCCCTCCTGTTTGAGTTACATACATATATTTCATTGATTTTTTTTCCTATTGTATCCCTCCTATTTTCTTTATTTAAATTTAATATTAAACCTTCGTTGAATCTCTCTCTTTTTCTTTGTTTGCTTTCATCTCAGATGCTTTTGATACTGTTGCCAAAGTTTCCCCATCTTGGTGTCTCTAAATTTATTAAGCTTCTTTTCTTATTTTATTGCTTCTTTTTGTCCAAATGTCCCAAGTTTCTCTATACCCTATAAAGTTTTTTTTATATATATATATTATTATTTCTTCCAATACTCGAAAACTGGATACCATTCTTCTTCCATCTTCGACATCTTTCTTTTGTTTAAAATATGTGTTAATCTGTCATTTTCTCTCATTTCATTGACTTTTTGCAGCCAGTCCTCTATTGTGGGGGTTTCTTTTTTCTTCCAATTTGAGGCTAATAATAATCTTGCTGCCGTAACTAAATACAATAATACCCTTCTATACTGATGCTTAAGTTCTCCTTCAAGATTAACTGTTATATTTAGTAAATATAGTTTGGGGTCCATTACAAATTCAAACTTAAAGATTTTTTGTATTGTTTTGTGAATTTTCTCCCAGAATTTTTGTATTTTAGTGCACCTCCACCCAGGGCCGGTTTAACCTGTCTGCCAGATCCGCATTGGCGGGGGGCCTCGGGGGTGAAGGGGGCCCCCTGGTGAGTGTTGCCCTTATCTGATGAAGGAGACAGCCAGGAGACAGCAGCCGGCTCCTCCGCTCCTTTGGAGCCCCTTCCCCCTCCCCCGTCAGGCAGGGCATGGCAATAGCACTGAGCTAGTGCGGGAGATAGAGAAAGGGTTTGCTCTTGGGAAGTTGTAATTTGGAGACAGTCCCTGGCTGCATTGCTGTGAAGGAGGAAAGGCAGAGCAGCTGGTCGTGTGAGTGAGTGACTGTCTTCAGGGGGCCGCGGGGATCTTGGGGGGGGGGGCTGCCATGCACAGTGGGGTGGTTATTTTACTTTTTAACTTGTTGCTGGAGTCAAGACAGATGGCTATCCAGCCTCTGTTTAAAAACCTCTAAAGAAGGAGACTCCACCACATTCCCGCCCTCCTCCAAAAAAATGTCTCCAAAACTAAAGAGAAAGTGAAAGAAACAGCAGCCCTCTATGGCAGAAGCTGGAGGGAGTTTGCTGCTACCGCGGAGACGGTGAGTGTGTGTTTATGAGAGAGACAGGGAATTTGAGGGTTGTCTCGGAAAGGGCTCCTTTCTTTCTTTCTTTCTTTCTTTCTTTCTTTCTTTCTTTCTTTCCCTTCCCTTCCCTTCCCTTCCCTTCCCTTCCCTTCCCTTCCCTTCCCTTCCCTTCCCTTCCCTTGCCAACTGAGTTCAGCCTGCATTTGTGTGTGTTTGCCTATGTGCCTTCAAGTCATTTCTGGCTAAGGCAAACCTACCATGGGGTTTTCTAGGCAAGGTTTGTTCAAAGGGTGTGTGCCTTTGCCTTCCTTTGAGGCTGAGAGAGTGTGACTTGCTCAAGGTCAGCCAGTGGGGTATTCATGGCTGAGTAAGGATTCAAACCCTGGTCTCCATAGTCATAGTGCAATGCTGAAACTTTTACAACACTCTTAACTCTTTTAACAGAAGAATACTGTATAAAGAATATAAATTAAAATTTGGAGTAATATTACTGGGAACAATGGTTTTATTGTTGTCACTAAAACACCAATATCCAGTAGTGTTATGTGAGAGGCATTGGCCTAGAGCAGTGGATCTTAACCTTTTCTTTACCAGGGACCCCCTTTAAATATCTTTTGTTGCCCCAAGACTTAACTCAAGATTTAAAACCCTAATAATAATAGCTAACAACAACAACAATACAATTACACCATCCATTAAACTTTCCCTCAGAGACACTCTTGCTTCTTCCTGCAAGTTTGTGGCTGGAGTGGATTGAATGGCAATGTGCAGGCCAAGCCAGCCAGACTTTGCCTTGGTTCCTGTCACATGGCTACTCCACTACAGGGAGGAGGTGGGCCAAGCAGTCTTCAAGCCTTTGTGGACCCCCTGTGAGGACATTGCGGACCCCAAGTTAAGAACCACTGGGCTAGAGAATGCTGGAAAAGGAACAATGCAACCAGATCTTGAGAAGGGTGCTGGCAGGGGGATTCTGGGAGGTGTAATCCAAGAGTAACTTTCCCAGGCTCTGAATGCAGCCTAGAATCATAGGGCTGGAAGGGACCCCAACAGCCATCCCATCCGATTGGCTTCTGCCCTGCAGGAACACACAATCCAAGCATTCCTGACAAATGCCCATCCAACCTCTCCTTAAAAACCTCCAAAGAAGGTGAGTGCACCACACTCCCAGGCAGCAGAGTATTCCACTGCCTTACAGCTCTTACTGTCAGGAACTTCTTCCTAATGTTTAGGTAGAATCTCTTTTCCTATAGTTTGAGTCCATTGCTCCGTGTCCTAGTCTCTGGAGCAGCAGAAAACAAGCTTGCTCCTTCCTCAGTATGACATCCCTTCAAATATTTAAACATGGCTATCATGTCCCCTCCTAACTTTCTCTTCTCTGGGCTAAACATGCCCAGCTCCCTAAGCCGTTCCTCATAGGGCATAATGGCTTCCAGACCTCCCAACATCCTTCTCGGTATCTTTCTTGAATTGTTGTGCCCAGAACTGGAAACAATATTCCAGGTGAGGTCTGACCAAAGCAGAATGGAGTGATACTATTACTTCCCTTGATCTAGACACTATTAATGCAGCCTAGAATTGCATTGGCATTTTTTGCTGCTGCATCACACTGCTAACTCATGTTTAGCTTGTAGTCCACTCTTTCTTTTCTTTGAGGAAATCTGCATCATTACATTAATTGCTAATAAACTAAAAATATTATGTTAGTGCCTATAATATAGTTTTTAAACTAAATTATTGGTGTCAAATTATGTAATACAGTAGGCCCCTCTTATCCACTGGGGATTGGTTCGGGGGGGTGGATTCTGAAAACCATGAATAATAGTGAACACCATTGAAAAAAATGGTACTTCTGGTTTAAAATACCATAGAGTTGCCTTGGAGGGCTTAGAAAACCACTAGGGAGGACACATTTACTAGGAAGACTCTAGGGCAGGTGTGCTGTTCTGTGTCCCATGGATAATGAATCCATGGATACGGGGGCCCTACTGTGATCTGAACATCCTGTACGGTGAATAGGTTAGGTTACATTGACCTGAGATAAACATATGGGGGCCCCAAAATAAAGCACTGCAGGGGGCCCCAAAATTCCTTAAACCGGCCCTGCCTCCACCACATATGGTATAATGTACCTGTATCTTTCTCACAATGCCAACATTTGTTATTTTCTGTTTTATATATCTTACTGATTCTAGCTGGTGTCAGGTACCATCTATTAACTATTTTCAAATGGTTCTCTTTCAAAGCCAAGCATGCCGTAAACTTATCCGTATCTTTCCATGCACTTTGCCATTCATCCATTGTTATTGTTTCTCCAATATCCTGCGCCCATTTTGTCATTGCTTCAGTTACAGTTTCATTTTCCAATTCTCTATCCAGAAGTAATTTATAATATTGCGATATTTTCTTTCCTTCTTTTCCCCAAATCACTTTGTCTATATCAGTTTTCGATATCTCTAAACCAAGGCCCGCTTTATCCTCCAGAAATCTATCTTTAATTTGCAAGTATTTGAACCAGTTCATGCATTTCCCTTTTAATTTCAGCTCTTCTTGCGTAAAAATTTCCATTTTCCGTTCTTTTTCCCACAATTCTTGGTCTATCAAATCCTCGTATCTTAACCATTTATCTGTCTTCTCCCATCTTCCTAGAAAGGCTTCTTGCGGGGAGATCCATAATGGCAGTTTAATGTAGAATTGTTTTTTTATTGAATGCCAAATTTTCAACAGTGCTTTCTTTATTATGTGGTTTTCAAAATCTTTATGCACCCGCTGCTTCTCATAACCTAAGTATGCGTGCCAACCAAATCTTAATGCATACCCCTCTAGGGTTAGTGTCCTTGTATTTTCTAGTTTAATCCAGTCTGTCAACCAGCTAAGACCACCAGCAATGTAATATAATTTCAAATTTGGTAGGGAGGCGCCTCCAGTGCTCTTATTAGCTGTTAAAATTATATTCTTTATTCTCGCCTTTCTTCCTGCCCAGATAAACTTGCTTAGGTCAAAGGTCCACTGTTTTATCGTTTTTTCATTTTGAAGTATTGGTAAGTTTTGAAAGAGAAAGATACACTTTGGCAAGATGTTCATCTTTATTGTGTTTATTCTGCCCAACAAGGATAAGTCTAGTTTATTCCATCGAGCAAGGTCGCCCTTTATCTCCCACCATAATCTTTTATAATTGGTTTCGTAAAGGTTTATATTTCTCTTATTTATCCAGATGCCTAAATATTTAACTTTATTTCCAATCTTACAACCCGATTTCAATTTCAGTTGCTCATCTTCCTTCTTTGTTAAGTTTTTTGTTATTATTGTAGTTTTCTCTTTGTTAAGTTTAAGTCCTGCTAAGTCCCCGTATTTCCTAATCATATCAAATAGTCTTTCTATGTTTTCCACTGGGTCTTCTAGGATTATTGCAATATCGTCTGCAAAGGCTTTTATTTTATACTCTTGGTTTTTAATTTTGAGCCCTGGAATTTGATTTGCATTTCTTATACTATTACTCAAGCTCTCCAACGTCAAGATAAATAATACTGGGGATAGAGGACAACCTTGTCGCGTCCCCTTCAGAATGTCAAACATTTCAGTATTCTCTCCATTGATTATCAAAGTTGCTTTTTGGGTATGGTATATTGCTTGTATATAACTCATAAAGATTTTCCCGATATTTAACTCCTCCAGTGTTTTTAACATGAATTCCCAAACCACGTTGTCGAAAGCTTTTTCCGCATCTAAAAATATTACCTGGCAGGGGAGACACCTTGATCAAGAAATGTTTAAAAATAACAAAAAGTGGCAATGTAGCTCTGATGGATGGAGAATATAGAGAACTCTTGGTTAGTGATAGTGGGAAGGTGGAACTGTTCAATCCCTATTTTGCTATATACCACTGCCTGCCAAAGAATTCTGTGGGCTTTAAAAGCTAGTGTGATCTATTTCCTGCCTTTTGATTGGCTTAATGTTGGTGGGAACACCCTTCAGAAAATAAAGTCTCAGCATTAGTCCACTTTCTCTAATTTATTTTCTTCACCATGGTCTCTGTAAATCACACAATTGAGTTACTGAACCTGTGCAGAAACAGCATTCGGAACATTCTAAAGCAGTATACAAAGCTTTTTGGTGGTAGCTTTGCCCACCTCTGTGTGGTATATAGATACCGAGCCCGCCAAAAGCACCTTAGTTCTTTTCTGTCCACTGCGTTAGCAGCCATGGAGCATTCTTCTCATCAGTTTCTCTTTCGGTTTCTGATATTTCTCACTGGATATATCTTCAACATCATTCAAGCATTGCTTGGTATGCAATACAAAGATTCAAGGCCAGGACGAACATTGTGTCTGCTCTGCTTGGGTGAATCTCACATCATTGCTTCATCTGAACTGCAAGGCCTTCACTCCTCAGGCTTGGAGAAACGGAATCAAGGCTCAAGGCTCTGCTGTATGAGCAATCCTTAAAATCAGCAAAAACAACAACAACAACTATTGTTGACTTGGACATCAAAGGATTCTGATCACTGTCAGGATTCGAAGACGTGAACTCTGTCGGTACTGACTGCCTCAAAGGAGCCCACTAGGCACTTGTTTCCACATTCCCTGCCTAGTACTTTCCATTCCGACTCTGCTTCGAAACTTCATTCCTCCTCTAAGCATTCAGGAAGTGAGGCGGCTACCCACTCATGATCTGCAAAAAAGTCCACACCGGTGGTTGTGGTCAATGAGGTGCTTCTGGTGGTTGAAAAACCTCAGCCTTGACTCTGAACTCTGGCTCTGCCACCGAAATGACATTCACACTCAAGATGTGCAGGCATGCAGAATCATTAGATTCGACCAGTTCAGATTCATCCTACTCTTTTGGCTCGAGAAGCTGGTCCAGGTGTGGGTGCCGTAAGCATAGGTGTGTATCTGGCCACCGTTGGGATCAACATGACCGCTCAAGATTGAAGCATTGTTCACATCAACATTTGCCCTTATATGACTCATACTATGATAGCCCTGAGAGTTTCTACATTTATGACCCTTATGATATCAGTATCAAAGTGAACTGGCCTGACATCAATACTAAGTAAGCTTCTAGAGCAGATCATTAAACAGTCTGTAAGCACTTAGAAAGGATTGATTGTTTATTTCTGCATGGCAGGGGGTTGGACTGGATGGCCCTTGTGGTCTCTTCCAACTCTATGAGTCTATGATTCTATGAATGCCGTGATCAGTAAAGGTCAATATGGATTTCTCAAAAACAAGTCATGCCACACTAATCTTATCTCTTTTTTTGATGGAGTTACAAACTTGATAGATGAGGGGAATGTTGTGGATGTAGTGTATCTTGATTTCAGTAAGGTTTTTGACAAGGTCCCCATGCTGTTCTTGCAAAAAGGTTAGTAACCTGTGGGCTAGACAATGCAACTGTTACGTGCATTTGTAATTGGTTGACTGACTGAACCCAAAGGGTAGTCACCAATGGCTCCTCCTCATCCTGGAGAGAAGTGACTAGTGGGGGTGCCACAGGGTTCTGTCCTGGGCCAAGTGCTATTCAACATCTTTATCAATGACTTGGATGAAGGAATAGAGGGTATGCATATCAAGTTTGCAGATGACACCAAATTAGGAGGGGTAGCTAATACCCCAGAGGACAGGATCAGAATCCTGAACAGATTAGACAGCTGGGCCAAAACTAACAAAATGAATTTCAGCAGGGAGAAATGTAGGATACTACATTTGGGCAGTAAAAATGAAATGCAAAGATATAGGATGGGTGATACTTGGCTTGATGGCAATACATACGAAAGGGATTTAGGAGTCTTAGTGGACTATAAGTGGACGCCTGTTATCAGCTTCGGCTGATACGCCAGCTGCGCCATTTCCTGGAAGTAAGGGACCTCGAGACTGTGGTGCACGCGCTGGTAACCTCCCGTCTAGATTTCTGCAATGCGCTCTACATGGGGCTGCCCTCATGCTTGGTCCGGAAACTTCAGTTGGTACAAAATATGGCAGCCAGAGTGGTCTCAGGAACATCTCGGAGAGACCATATAACTCCAGTACTAAAATCTCTCCACTGGCTGCCAATCAGTTTCCGGGCCCAGTATAAGGTGTTGGTTATTACCTTTAAAGCCCTAAATGGCTTGGGTCCAACTTATCTCCGGAACCGCCTCCTCCCATACAATCCTCCCCGCGCACTCCGGTCCTCTGGGAGGAATTTGCTTCAGCCGCAAAAATCTAGGTTGTCTGCAACCTCCCAGAGGGCCTTTTCGGTAATCGCCCCCAAATTGTGGAATGACCTGCCGAATGAGATCCATCAGATAACAAGCCTGAGTGGCTTTAAAAAAGCACTAAAGACGGATCTCTTTCGGCAGGCCTTTCCTAATTAGATCCCGGCCTCAGGGGATCCTGGCCTCTTCTAGGCTGCTGGCCATTTATTATATTTTATTGTATTTATAGTTTTAAATGTGATTTTAGATTAGTTGTTTTTAATTTATATTTGTTTAATGTTTTTTTATGGGGGAGGGTGGGAGTGGGGGTGTTTAGGGATTTTATTTGTATTGTATTTTAAATTCTGTAAGCCGCCCCGATTGTTTTAACAGAGGGGCGGGGTATAAATAAATTTTATCATTATTATTATTATTATTATAAGCTGAACATGAGTCAGCAGTGTGATGCAGCAGCTAAAAAAGCCAATGTGATTCTAGGCTGCATTAATAGGAGTATAGTGTCTAGATCAAGGGTAGTAATAGTGCCACTCTATTCTGCTTTGGTCAGACCTCACCTGGAATACTGTGTCAAGTTCTGGGCACCACAATTCAGGAAGGATATTGAGAAGCTGGAATGTGTTCAGAGGAGGGCGACCAGGATGGTGGGAGGTCTGGTAGCCATGTGCTATGAGGAGCGGCTTAGGGAGCTGGGCATGTTTAGTCTGGAGAAGAGAAGGTGGAGAGGTGACATGATAGCTATGTTTAAATATTTGAAGGGATGTCATACTGAGAATGGGGCAAGCTTGTTTTCTGTGGCTCCAGAGACTAGGATACAGAACAGTGGGTTCAAACTACAGGAAAAGAGATTCAACCTAAACATTAGGAAGAACTTCCTGAGAGTAAGAGCTGTTTGGAAGTGGATTGCACTGCCTGGGAGTGTGGTGGAGTCTCCTCCTTTGGAGGTTTTTAAACAGAGGCTGGACGATCATCTGTTTAGAATGATTTGATTGTGTATTCCGGCATGGCAGGGGTTGGACTGGATGGCCCTTGTGGTCTCTTCCAACTCTATGATTCTATGATTCTTTGATGGCTGTGAATATTGATTCGTACGTTACCTCCAGTCTTCTTCCTGAAGATGTTCTCTTCTCAAGAAGAAATGTCAATCCCCTTCTTATTCTTTTTCAGTTGCCCATTCTCTGACAAATAAAAGATGTCAGTGTCATGGTCAGTCAGGACTCTGAGGACTCAGAAGGCGAGGAGGCTGAGCCAGTAGCAGAAGAGCTGGCTGAGTCTGAGTCTAGCCCTGAAGAACCCAGGGCTCAGCAGCCTAGCCCTCCCCTAGCTCAGGGTCCAAGCCTGGGAGACATAATGGAGCAAGAGCAAGAGGTAGAAGAGCAGGTACCTACCTTTAGCCAAGGAGAGCAGAGAAGGCGTGGCTTCATCATTCCCAGAGATTAAGAGACAGAAGCTCATCAATCACCCCGCAGCTGGGAGTGGGAGCTGGCCCAACATAAGCAGGTGGGGGAGGCTGAGTTCCTTGTTTCAGGCAGTCTGTGTTACTTGGAGGAAGTCTCTGCCTGTGACTCTCCTGGAACCTTGCTATCTTGAGACTTTGGATATCTTGACCTTGGACTGCCTTCGTTGACCCACCTGCCGGAACCCTTTTGACCTTGGACTGCCTCTTCGTTCTGCACTCTCTCTCTCTGTGTACTTCTGACCCAGTAGGACTGCTACTGACAACACCAGGTACTGTGCTTTTCAACTGGGTTGTTGCTGAGCCGGGCTCCTTATCAGCTATTGAGTTGGCTTCTCGACAGTCAGACACAGTCCCATTCTATTTCAATTTACTGTTCTTTGGCCAAGAGGAGGCGTAGAGCTCAGTCCCCTTCTGTTTCTGTTGCCCATTGTGTTATAATTCACGCCTCCCTTTGAAGGTCCGCCAAGTTATCACCCAGCTTGGTTCTCCACTTCATGTTGCAGCTGATCGACGACTTGACTCCACCACTCTTCAGAAAGTCTTCTTTGCCATTTGTTCACCTTGTTCAGCTCATCGGTTTGACCGAGATTATGATGGGTGCATCAGGTGCTCTTCTCCTGAATATTCTGAAGCATCCACCTGAGAATCTTAGACTCCACAGCAGTTCATTGCTTCCCCACAAACCTTAGTGGAACATGAATCTTCATCACCTACCAACAGCATCACTGCTTTTGTGGAGCAGATGGTTCAAATGGTGAATGCTTTAGATCTGAAGATGGATTGTTCTGATGATGAACCCATCGATTTGGTTTATGGTCAGATGGAGACCCAAGTTCCGACCCTACCTTCTATTCCTTTATTACCTTCAATTTCATGTATAGCTCACTGCTCTTGGTCTACACCATCTTCAATTCCTTCAACTTACAAAAAGATCAACACTCTCTACTGAAGATTCTCTGAACACTCTCTGCTGAATTTTCTGAAGATGCCAGCCACAGATGCAGGCGAAACATCAGAAGTAAACTCTTCCAGAACACTGCTTCACAGCCCGGAAAAAAACTAAGGAAAATCTATGGATGCTGGCCATGAAAGCCTTCGACTTCACTCTCTACTGAATTGTCGAACCCAAAGTGGACTGGCTCTCCCATCATCCCAAACCAAATTTAATTATTTTTGAAGTTGCAAAGTCCGAGTCCATGCAAAAGACTCATACCACCTCTGCCTGAAAATTTGGGCTGCTGTCTCAATCACGATAGCAACAGAAGACCTACTACGGATGGTTGAGGCCATCCTCCACACAAAGAGCATCCAGTTCACTTTGATACTGATGGCAAAGGTCTGACCAGTCAGCTCTTCTTCTGCCACCACACAAGGCACCGGTTCGTTATTGCCCTCAGCGTAAGAAGAAGTAAACTGATTCAACCAAATGTCGACTTTGACCTCCTATGACATTTGGAACTTATTTTGACGACAGGCTCTCTCACCAACTCCCCGCTTGGCAAGCCATTATGACCAACTTTTGGGTTCAAGATGTTGTGTATTGTGGCTATGCCATAGAATTTCAAGAACTTCCACTCATTGGTTTAATTTCTGTTACTCCTCCTTCTGATGTTCGTTTAAAAATAAATAAATAAAAACAAATTAAAAACAAAAATGCAGGCTAGCCATGTTGACTATAAAACAAAATCCAGAGTACCCATTGCAATGATATCTTCATTAGGCCACTCACAAGTCAGGAAATATATTACACTGGCTTTCAAAGCCCACAGAAAGAAGATTAAATATGAACCTAAAAAGATGGACAATTGTGTCAAAATACATTTCAAAAAAGATAAATGTAAACTTCGGTATCTAGAAAGGGAAAACTAGATGGACAAATACAAAATGGGTGACACCTGACTTGAAAACAGTATATGCAAAAAATGCAGAGTTAAATATGTGTTTGTACTGTAGTGTGGAGGCAAGAAAGGCCAATACATTTCTTGGTTGCATCAAAAGAAGTAGAACATCCATGGTATTCTTTGGTCAGACCTGACCTGGAGTACTGAGCTGAGTTACAGACACTACAGCTTAAGAAGGAAATCAGGAAACTGGAATACAGGAAGGCCCTATCTTTCAACAGCTCTTTTGACAACTCTTTCGATGCTTGCACATTAAGAACAAGTTCCATTCATTCAGCGAGGAATCCACTGTTTTGAGTGTTCTTGCCTGTGGAGGCTTGCTTGGGACTGGCCACACATGCATGCACTACTTGGAAAGTGAGCTGAGAGGGGAAAATAGTCACCAAGCCCCCTGAGAGACTTTGCAGCATGGGCAGACACGGGCACCCACAGGCGTGTGCAGGCAGTCCTAAGTGAGCCATTGTAATTCCTAAATATTCCCTACATGGGCTCTGCTTTTTTGCCAATTCTGGTTTCTGACACTACTGCAGTCCCAGTACCTGTTGGATAAGTGGGGGCCTCTTGTATACCTAGTAGAGGGCAAAATAGATGATGAAAGTTCTAGAGGTGATGTCCTGTGGGGGAATGTGGAAAGAGCTGAGTTTGTTTAGCTTGGAGAAGAGGCAATTAAGACACAATAGCTTTCTTCAAGTTTTTAAAGGGATGTGACATGGACGACTTGATGGAACAAATTTGTTCTCTTGTTTCTCTAGAGGGTAGAACCAAACAAACACATTGAAATTAGAGGAAAGGGGATTTTGATTAACCCTTAGGATAAACTTCCTGATGATCAGAGTGCTTTGACAATGGAACAGAATCTTTAAGGGGATAAAGTCAGTTGCCACATATCAGCAGATTTTTTGCAGTAGCTTGGAGTTCAACTAAATAACCTTTGAGGCCCCTTCTAACTCTTATTCTGTAGTACAGAGATGTGGGAAAACACAGTGTACAGACTGGATGCCTCCAGGACTCCCTAGAACTACTTCAGTTTTTTCTGTGGAATTTTTTTTTTAAATGGCCCAGGATACCTCTACACCCTTCTAGGGTGTAGCCCAGGAGAGGCCTTTTTGTAAACACTATATGGATGAATTCCTGCTGTTTTTTTTTTAAAAGGACCTCAGTTGGGCCTGGAATGCACTGAATGCTATGCTGGGAGAAAGGTGGGATATAAATTAATTAAATAAAATAGCATGCTCAGGGGTATTTGTGTGTGATGTAATTGTCCCACATGGCCCACTGAGTAGTGGTGGTATGGAGAAATTTCAGGCCAAAAATATTTTTTGAGGGGGGGAGTTTTAAAAATTGGATTTAACAGGGGTGACATAGCTCTCCATGGTAGATCGGTGCAGGCCCCTAGCCATTGGTAGTTGCCTGTCCCTTTTCTAGTATATACCAAGTTGAGAAAATAATCTCTCTCTGGCTTTTCAAGAAAATACAGTAATGTCAAGCATATTTGGCAATTAACTGATACGTTTCAGGTTTCTTCTGGATTATTGAAGAAGGTGTAACATGTATGGCTTCAGTTTTTGATGGGCTTTTGAACTATAGCCCTAGGTAGAATTGTTCATGAAATAGAAATAGTTGGACAAAAATGTACAAAAATGTTGTATTTTTAATGATCTCCTTTGCAACATTTGATGCAGTTTTTGGAATCAAAGGACATTGTGATAGGGCCTTTAAAAGGAAACAACAGTTCAATAGTTGTGCTCTGCTTGTGAATCCTAACATGCATGTATCTGTATCTCAGCTACTATGTACAGTTGAGTTAATCTTTCTCTGTGTGAGTGGACTTGCCATAGTCTCCAGGGGACTTAACATTATGTATAATTTTTGGTGGACATAAATGAAGGCATTGTAGTCTCATAAATTCTATTTAACACTAATCTGGTATGACTGAGACTGCCTTGGTTATATTAATGTACCAGTATTTTAATAACACACTTCCTCCCCTCTTTTTTCAGGCACAACTTTTTAAGCATGGAAAAAGAGAAGACTGTTTACCATATGGTAAGATTCTTCAAAGCATTATCAACATCTTAAATAATTGGGAGAACAATATGGTGAAGCATGATGTGGCTAAAAAGTCAAATGTTATGAATTCACATTAGTTTCAGTGGGAGAGATTTTAAGAATTGTCTTACCTGTCCCAGTGGCTAGGGTTCTAAGAACAACAATTATGTCCAGAAGGAAGCTTGTGGAAGGAGGTGTTTTGTTTTTCCCTTCTCAAATATCTGTTGAGGTAGAAGATCCTCTGGAATAGGATGGGATGTAGAGCAGAGTACTGATGGGAAAGGGTAATCACCTCAAATTTGCTGGAGGCACTTTGTGCAATCAGGTTCCTCCCAATTTGGGGGTAATTTGTCCTGCAGCCTCTTGTGCCCCATTAAGCTGTTCAAGAGATCCTTCAGCCCTCCAAAGAACTGTTTCCTGGATTCAGGTGGTGAAAGAGGGCAGGAGGGAAGAAGGATATTGCCTTCTACAAGCTGCTTCCTTGTGGGTCTTGGGATCCAAGCCAGTGACACTTAAAGGTGCTTTACTTTGGCAGAATTGTGTCCAGCTTTTTCTACTCTTATAGTAGATTTGCACATGCACACTACACTCTTGTAAGATTGGTCTGTTGTTCTGTGCATATTGGCCCATTACACATACAGACATGTACACACATTTGGGGGACGTAAGATTGAATGGATCAGTCTGTTTCTGGTCCTTGTCAATTTTGCATGGGCCCATTCTACTCCTATGGATTTTGGACATAGTTTCTCTCAAAGCAGGTAGGCATTTCTGAACATAGAGGATTTTATATATATTTTGGTAAAGTTTGTTTGTTTTTTGAGCTGAGTAGTGTGAAATCCAAAGGGTATCTATATTCAGTCTGCACATTATCTGGGAGATGTGGATCTGCTCAGTTGGTACTGGAATTTTCAAATAAACAGTATCTTAAGCATTTCTAATGAGAGGTGCTGAAAACTTGTTTCTGAAATCAGGTAGTAATCCATCAGTGCCAAGCTGCATGCATGGACAACAGTACTCTAACCCAATTCTTGATATTTCCTTTCCCACTTTTATGATGAAAATGTTTTCCTTTATTTATTGCTGTTGAGCTACAGATGGGAGCATTTTTGTATTTAAACTTCAGTAAATTTTTGAGCCATGATGTGGAACTAAATAGAATAGGCTCCACATCACCTTTTAAGATCAGTGCATTTTCTCTGTATTCTGAGAAAATGATCACCGAATGGCAGAACTATGCAGGATTACTTGTTCTTCTATTAATATCATAGCCTTAGGGACATTCTATAAAGTACTCAAGCATTGCTTCAGGTGACAAATATAATTAGTCTTCTTTCTCTGTTTCTTTGGTTCTTAAGAAAATTGTCTTCATCTTGAACATTAATATTTTATTTCCCATATTTTATTCTAGGACATTTCTAGGGTCTGTTCAGTTTGTAACAACAGGACACATCATGTTAATTCAGAAGTGCTGAGATTTCTCATTTACTGTGGTTTACATGACTTTATCTCTCTTGTTTGGCTTCTTCTCTCACTGGAAATAGCAAAACAAATGAGGGAGCCTCCATCTGCATCTTGTTCAAAACTATTTTTACATTTAGGATAGCTGTCTTAATAAATTTGAGTCCTTAGGCAGGGTTTATGATTGCTCATGAGTAACTGGTTCCATTGATTTCAATAGATTCATTCTAAGCATGGCTCGATCCAACTGATTGTTTAATGGTCCATTTCACACCTACTTTGTATTAAATATAGGAAGAAAAATACAAATCCATATATTCATTGAGCTGTTTGTTTCTTTTAGCGTCTACTGTGCTTGAATGCCTTGATAAGTGCAAGCTCTTTGAAAGTAACCAAACACTTCTTCGCAAGCTGGGAGTGAAACTTGTTCAGCGACTAGGCCTGACGTTTCTTAAGCCAAAGGTGGCAAAGTGGAGGTTTGTTCTTCTCAGAATCATGTTTTTACTTGCCTTCTTCCTTTTTATTGAGCTAACCTGAAGTATAAAATCTATCATTGCTAGAGGTGGATGAAGTTCACTGGGTGACAAGAAGTTCTGGTTTAAATATACTGGTGTAGGAACATTGTTATTCCATGGATATTAGAAGCTTCTTCCTTGTACATTTGCATGATGTTAGCTCTCTATTTCCTGTATTTTTGTTCTGTACTTGAATGCTCCTTCTAAGGGTAGATTTGAATTCATATAAAAACAAATCGCTAAATGTGGTATTTTCTGAAAGGGAAAACACAAAACATATTTTCATACTTTGGAACATGGTATCCTATATATTTGAGGAATTATATGTGTGCAGCATAGTATCCTATATATTTGAGGAATTATATGTGTGCAGCATAATATAAGAGAGGTGTTCAGTTTTACAGAATTTCCTATCTGACTCATATTTATGTTTGTAAATTTTTATTTTATTTTATTTCAGAATCCAAAAAATGTTGGTTTTGATATTTTGTCTTTCCCTGGAAAGGAATTTGCACCAACTTTTAGAGATTATTGGGTGTCATCTTATTTTTCTTTCTTATTTCCATTTAATCTTATATCATTACCCAGATAGACGTCTGATAGCCTGCATACAGTCAGCCCTCTACATTCACAATTTGGCATCCACAGAGTCCATCATCCACATGTCAAAAATATTAAAAAATAAATTCCAAGAAGCAAACCTTGATTTTGCCATTTTATATAAGGGATGCCATTTTGCTATGCCATTGTATATGAGCTCTGTATATAAATAACAAGACTAATGCAATAACCCATCTTTATTTATATGTATTACAATTCTAATGCTTGTCCCCTTCAAAGTATTCCCCATTTACATTCACACACCGATGCAGTCTTGTTTTCCACTGGTCAAAGGCATGGAGCAGATAGGTTTCTGTCAGCTGTTTCAACCTCTCTACCCTTTTCTTTACTGCATCTGTTGACTCAAAATGTGTTCCTTTAAGCACTGATTTTACTTTAGGGAAAAGAAAAAAGTCTCATGGTGCCAAATATGGCGAATATGGAAGATGTTCAAGTGTAGTCAGGCATTCATCAGCCAAAAACTGCTTCACCGAAAGTGCTGTGTGAGCAGGCGCATTGTCTTGATGAAGAATGAAACCATTTTTCCACAGTTCTGGCCTTACCCCCCCCCCTGACTCTTTCTCTCAGCTTTGTCAAAACTTCCTTATAATAATGCTGGTTCACCGTCCTGCCTTCTGGAACCCATTCTGCCAAAATTACATCCTTGATGTCAGAAAAAACAATGAGCATGGCTTGAATGTGGACTTGTTTTGACATGCTTTTTTTCATTCTTGGTGATGATGGTTTTTTCTAGTGCATCATCAACAAGAATGGAAGAAAATTGTTACTCCTCAAATTCTTTGTGAAATTAAGGGAAAATGGAATGTATGGTAAAGGGTGGTTGACACGGTAGAAATGAATTAAGTGCTTAATAATTTAATGAGTATATTGATGAATTCATTGAATCCAATTGAGATATTTAAAGTGGGTTATAAGGTGTAATTAATTAATTATGGAAAGTGTTCTTTGATCTTTCCTAATTGATGGATTAGTAATGACTGATTAGATGATTAATGATTATTATCAGTGAAAGGCAAGGTTAATTATTCATGAAGTAATTTAGAGATACTAAATGAATTTCTTTTTGGAATAATTGATTGAAGGTGGGCCCTTTCTTTTTTTGGATTAATTTGGGTAACTGAGAGTTGATTTTCTAATTAAACAAGAACAGTACTAAATTTCAAGAATATAATGATCAACGATTAATTAAAGTGATTACTATACATATGTATTTAATGTTAAGAATAGCTAATGAATTAAGTTTTCTATACAAGATATTTTGGATGAATTAGGTGAATGAATTTTGGTGTAAAGGTGTTAATTTGATCAGTTAATTAATTACTTAATTAATTGATTGATTTGAAGAATACATTTGATGGTTAAGAAAGAATTAGGCGTGCAATAAATTGTCTTAGCATTATTAGGAAAAGGAGGTAGATCAGGAGTGTACTGGAACAACTTGCTCTCTATTCGTAAGAATATTTGTTTGCCATATTCAGTGTTGAGAAAATTTGATATAATTTGATATAAAGATTGGATAGAGTAAAGAGTGAAAGGGGAAGAGGAAAGAGAAGAGGAGGTAGAAGGTAGAAGAAAAGAAGAGGGGAAATAAGAGGTGGGTTAAAAATATATACAAAATAGTAATAACAAATAATAATAATAATAATAATATAATTTCTTGCTTCGTGCTTTTCTTAATCTTAATAAATCTGTAAGATTTAGAGGAAACAATAACAATAGCTATGTCTAAACTGAGGACAGGGAAATTGCGTGGTAATGAACAACAGCAATCACAACAAAGAAGGGACTCATGGGAAGAACCTCCTGATTACCACAGGAAATTTATGGAGGAAATGAGATCTTTCATGAGAGAGATTAAACAAGATATAAAGAATTAAAATCTCAAGTGGGGGAGATGGTAAATGTATTTTTGGGAGAAATTTTTGGAGTTTCCAAAGCAGTTTCCATCAAACATTCTGTAGGACATGCCATAGCTCCCCAGGATGAACAAGAAATGCTTTAAATATGTTTTAGCCTTTAGAAGAAAAATTCACATTTTAATAAACACAGTGAGTACTGTCACATGAGAGAAAACTCTATTATGACACTGAATTTAATGACTTTATGTTAGGTGGCTTGTGGATGCCTTGTTTGTACATAGGTGTATTTTTGGATATCAAAACACTTTTAAACCATACCACAATAGGCAAACAACAAGTTATCTCTAAGTGTTAGGCTGCTTTTTAAAGGAATATAAAGGAAATTGATTTAGCCTTAATTATACTTCTGGAATGTTTTGAAGACTTAAAAACGGTAATTTCCTAGAATATGGTAAACATTGTACAATTTTCTTCCTAGGTATCAGCGGGGTTTCCGATCTTTATCTGCAAATTTGCAGTTTTCTACTGATGGCTCTATTGCACAAAAAGCAGATAATGCAGCTGCTGTTAAGAAGGAGGAGGAGGCGGAAGAGGAATATGATATTCCAGGAGAGGTTGAAAATGTTGTAGGTGTGTCTAATGCAAAGAGAAAGCAATGTAATTTCTTACCAGCCATTGCGATGTGTAAACATAGCTTTTGCTTGTGCATCTACTGTATATTCTGGCGTATAATATGACCTTTGAACCCTGAAAAATATCCTCCAAAATCGGGGGTCATCTTGTACGCCGGATACACTTTGCTTCACCTGCCGTCCGATCTCCTACCTCTTTGCTCCCTTTGCAAATGGAGCGAAGAGGCAGGAGATCGGGTGGGGGGGGGGAGTTTGAGGCAAAGTGTTTACCAGTTCATTTGTCCCCCTCCTCTGCTTTCTCCCCCTTTGGGGAAGAACCGAAGACAGAGGAGGGGGATGAATGTTGCGGTTTGCTGCGGCCGCCGCTCGATCTCCTGTGTGTTCGTTCCGCAAAGGGAACGAACACACAGGAGATCGAGCGGCGGCCGAGGCAAACCGGGTACATTCGCCCCTTTCTTCCACCCTCCTGGAAGGTGGAAGAAAGGGGCAAATCCAGCAGTTTGCAGCGGCCGCCGCCCATTCTCTCCGTCTTCATTCCCTTCGCGAAGGGAATGAAGACAGAGGGAAGGGGGGGCGGACGAGGCAAACTGTGTATAGCAGTTTGCAACAGTTTGCAACTAGCGGTTTGCCTCGTCCACCCCCCTTCCCTCCGTCTTCATTCTCTTCGCGAAGGAAATGAAGACGGAGGGAAGGGGGGCAGACGAGGCAAACCGGGTATAGAGGTTTGCAACGGTTTGCAACTAGCGGTTTGCCTCGTCCACCCCCCCTTCCCTCCGTCTTCATTCCCTTCATGAAGGGAATGAAAACGGAGGGAATGGGCGGCGGCCGCTGCAAACCGCTGGATTCGCCCCTTTCTTCCACCTTCCTGGAAGATGGAAGAAAGGGGCAAATCCAGAGGGAAGGGGGGTGGATGAGGCAAACCGGGTATATTTGCCCCTTTCTTCCACCTTCGAGTCAACTTTGACTAGAAGGTGGAAGAGAGGGGCGAATGCCACGGTTTGCCTTTGTGGCTGCCCATTCCCTCCGTCTTCCTTCCCTTCGCAAAGGGAAGGAAGATGGAGGTAATGGGCAGCCACTGTGGCAAACTGGGTATATTCGCCCCTTTCTTCCACCTTTGAGTCAAGGGTGACTGGAAGGTGG
The DNA here is from genome assembly GCA_030847615.1 of Gambelia wislizenii. NCBI lineage: Eukaryota > Metazoa > Chordata > Lepidosauria > Squamata > Crotaphytidae > Gambelia > Gambelia wislizenii. Next base: position 188,628,187 of record JAUMIR010000002.1, on the reverse strand, counting down.
AAGAGAGGGGCGAATGCCGCGGTTTGCCACGGACACCGCAAACGGACACCTCGGTGGCCGAGGCAAACTGGGTTCATTCGGCCCCCTCCTCTGCCTTCACTCCCTTTGGGGAGAAACCAAAGGTGGAAGAGAGGGGCGAATGTAGCGGCTGGCTGGCTGGGGGGGGGGAGCCCTGCCACCTGATCCCATTCGCTTTCCCAACTCACGAGGAGCTCCTCGTGAGTTGGGAAACAAAGAGGATCAGCTGGCAAGGCTCCCCCAGCCAGGCAATTTGGGGGGTGGTCCTATATGGCAAATATATTCCAAACTCTACATTTTTACTTGAAAATTGGCCGGAATATATGGCACTTCTTCTTTATTTAGTTTGAGAAGCAAGAAAAGAAATGGTTTCAGTCATGATCTGTTCATCATTGTAGGAAATATGTTTCTATGATTCTGTTAGGTGCTTTTGATAACTTGCTTTGCTCTCCTTCCATCTTCCCCCATAATGAATGGTGGAATGCCTAATCTTTTATCTTTTTTAGCCTGAATGGTAGAGTAACTTTATAACTTGGTACTACATAGATCTAAGTCCACTTGTGCTTATGTAAATTTAATGGTAACATCTACATTGGAGATGAACTTTTTTTTTTTGTTGAGAAAAGAATAGTCAGGCGGATCTCACAGGAGATGTGTAATTTGAAAACTTAATTATGTGGAGCAATCATGCAGTTAACAGTAATATCACTGTTGTGTACCTTATTTCCGGAAACAAAGATGCCCCCCTCCCAAAAGACCAGTATAGAAAAAGCTGATTTAGTTGCCCGCCAGTTTATCAGGGAAACTATATTTTGGGATTGGTTAAATTCTACGGATGTGAAGAAATCCTGTCATGGATGAGATTCAAGTAGACTCTGGTTGTCTTGCCACAGTGAGAATTCTCCAGTTTCTCTTGAACTCTCTGGTGCAGCACTGAGCTGGTGAATGATTTTGGTTTTTTTGCTTGTGATTTTCACAGTTGCACAAAATATGATTCATGTAAAACTTTACAAAACAACTGTATTTCCCTTAGTAAAGTATGTCCGTGTGTGCATGCATGCAAAACAGGACAGCCTGATTGATAACAAAGAAATGAACAGCTGATTCAATGCTACTACATTTCCTCATTCGTTATTCATTCCAGTACTGTGCATTTTATAGAAATGTGCAAAAAACCAACAACCCTCATATAAATAAACAAATTTCCACTGCCTTAGAGAAGCTCACTCTGAGCACAAACATTTTTTAAAAATAATTTTTATTAATTTTAAAAATTAAACGACATACAATTTCTACATAAAACTTAACAAACATATATAACAGTGATTCCCTCCACCGAGGGACTTCCCTTTACATTCATCCCTCTTTCCAAAATACCATTGTTTCCAACTCAGGTTTGCTTCCTCTCTCCTTTATTAATACAAATTCTAAAAATTTACTCCATTTTTCACCAAAAACATTCTTATTTAGCCCTCCTTTTTTTTCCTTAACCATATTTGTTAATTTCTCATTTATAGCTATATTCCATACTTCATCATACCATTCTTCTATTTTGTATTCACCTTGTATTTTCCATTTCTTTGCTATTGTTAACCTTGCTGCTGTCAGCAGATTTGTTAGTAAATCCTTAACAATTTGATATTCTTGTATTTTTTTCACAATATGATAATAATGCTATTTCAGGGTTTAGAGGTATATTTATCTCCAGTATTTCACTTATTTCCTTCATTACTATTTTCCAAGAGCACAAACATTTTAAAGGTTTCCTGTTTACCATGCGAAGATGAGTCATTCCAGGATTTGCAACTCTAGTGAATTATTTGAGATTTCTCCTTCTTTAGTGCTACATCTTCCAGGGTGCCTTGTGGGGTGACAGTTTTAAAACTGGTGTAAGATGTTTATGCATAAATAGCTACAGCTGTCCTGGGTGTAGCTGTGCCATCAAAAACTTTATACATGCATAAAAATTTAAAAATAGGTTAAAGATTTAAAGTGTATAGTCTTTAAACCAGTTCTTCCAGAGTCATTCTATGTCATTCTAAGTCCAGGGGCTAATATGGCTGACATGCTTTCAAGGCTATAATTGTCTTCTCATGCTTTGTAGCTTTCAGCATTGTATCGCCTCAGAGCATTTTGCTTCTTTAGAAAACAAATCTGCTGTTAATCTACTATTTATGGTTAACAAGGACCTGTGGCCTGATAATATACTGGAGATACATATACAGATTTACCATGCTGTTTAAAAACAATCAAACAATGCAAGCTCAAATCAAGTGGGTATTGTGGAAGTATCCACACGTGCAGGTCCATTTGAAATCAAGTATCATAGGAAGGTATTTCACATATATGCAGTTAAGTACAAGTTACAATCCATTACTATAGTGGAATGGAGATAACTGATCCACTGTTTAATGTTAAGTATCAAGTGCAGATTAGCCCTTGTGATCTTTGTTGGATATTTGAACCCATATAGTTTAGACAGCTCAGACACAGATAGAACAGGCCTTAGCTACTTTGATTTACAAAGTATGGGTGGGAAACAGAGCACTGCCCATGTTTGAGCCACCAGTGTGCTCTTGAACCAGCTAATATTTTCATTGTTGGGACCTGTTGACCTGTATGCTCAGATCATCCAAATTAATGGTGAACTAATTCTTGTCCCAACAAGCCTGAACAATGTATGTTTCTTGTTACACAGAAGATGTTTGTGCCTGTTTGGTTTTGCCCATGACATTAGTCTGAGTTGTTTTTTAAGTGGCTTCTTATCTTCCTGCACTGTTTTGAATGTTTTCTCATTTTACATTTTGTCTCCATTCTTTTAAAAAGACTAATACTCATCCTCCATTGTATTCTCTCTAGTTAAAACAGATAATGATGGCCTCAGTGGGATCCTCAGTATCAATATTCTGCTTCATAGTGTTCCATTAAGATGTGGACAGTGATTATCTCTTAATGTAGCTAGAATTAGAAGTGCCAAAAGAAAGCATCTACTTTTTCCTTTTGAATTGATTTGATCTTGACGAGGCCTGAGACAGCGATAAGTCTAAAGGTTATATCCTAGATGTCCTCTAACTGTGATTAAAAAAATATGTTTTTACAGAGCAATTATTGATTGGATTGAAAGACAAGGACACAGTTGTCAGATGGTCTGCAGCAAAAGGGTAGGTGTCCACAAATGAAATAGACTTTCTGTTTGTAAATATAAAATATAACTGTCTAACTAGAACTTGAACTGATTGAGTTGGCTGGTTATGTCAGATTAACATATGAAAATCAGCACCAGCTCCATTTCTACCTTTTCTTCTTTAGGTTCCTTAGACACAATTTTGGGATATATTATGGGAACATTTTATCTTGAAACATTGGGGAGCAGCCATATTGTGTTGTAAAATTATAGTGGGTATAGATACCTTTTTTTTCCATCTAATCGTCATTGGATTCAAGACCACAGTGTGCACAGTGATTCTTGTTTCCATATAAACAAAGGCCCTAAATTGACGAGAGAAAAACTTGAGTGGAGGCTAAATGGGCCAGAAACGTTGGTTGTAAATACAAAGTTTGTTATGGAGAACCTAAAGCCAACATTTTTTCTTTTGGCCTTGACTATTGTGAGTAAAATAACTAAGAGAGGGAGGAAGGAAAAGGAATAACTAAAAAGTTGAAAAGTATGGATAAACGGTTGTACTTGACTTGAGACCTATGTGACCATATCTATGTAGTGTCTCAAGTTCCGTGAGACTGAAATAACTCACAGGATCACAGCTGATACAGAGAATGCAGCTCTTTCAAGGCACAGTTCACAAATGAGTGTCATCCCAGGTGGAACCTGACTGGACAGTGGAGAAATTGGAAAGAATCAACAGGGAGCAAAACTTTACTGGGGCTATAAGGCACCATGGATCTAGCAGGGTAGACAGTGCAGCAAGATAGTTAAAGTTGATTCTGGCCCAAGAGGTATCCTTGTTAGGGTAGGACAAAGAGAGATCTAGAACAATATCATGAGGAAATGGTTCTGAAAGTTGAGAGACCAGTGAGCATGGTCTTGAAGCTTTGGGACAGAATTTTTGTACCCTGAGTGAGAAAATCATGATTGAGAGACTCTGTCATAACTCTTTCTACAGTGAGGCGCTAGAACAAGCATTCGGTGACTAAACTGAAGGGCAGTTGTAGACTCAGAACAAAGAGTACAAAGATCTCCTTGTGGCTGGTCTCAGGATACTGTAGAACAAATGGAACAGTAGTTGATGAATGTGGAGAATTAAAGGAGATTCCTTGCTCGTACTTTGACTAAGTGAAAGCTAGCTGACTGAACATTACAAAAGCCACACATATGGGAGACCAATAGAGGAATGCAGAACAAAAGATGTCATGATGGGGCATCCACATGATACTTTTATTGCCTGATCTATCTTGGGGTGGGGATGGTTCAGATTTGAATCCTGTTTCTTGCCAAGGCTCATGGGTTGTCTGACTGAAGAGGGGACTTGTAGTCGGCGGTACAGTATTTGTATCAGGTGTTCCCTTTTTGGACAACTCCTTTTAATATAATCAGGAGTGGATATGCATAAACAACTCTCTACTAGCAACTTAGCTCCATTTGGAGCCCTTCTTGTTGACACCCTTCAAGCTTCTAACTCTTGCTTCCTTTCTGAGAACAACATGGATTTTTTAGCCATGGCACCTTGGTGACAAAATATCTAAAAACCAAAACTATTTGTTTAAAACAGATCATGACAGGCAAACCTTTCTGCAAAATACTGGAAAAGGGAGCACAAGGAGTGAAAATGAATACATTTTTTTTCCTGAAGAGAAACATGAAAAACATAATAACTATTTTTCACATCAAGAGAAAGAGCTATTGAAAGGTCCACTGGCTAAACCATAACAAAGTTTCCAAGAGGTAGAAGAAACTGCAGTTTTTGCTCCCATGTGGGAGCTACCCACTGTTAAGATTGACCAGTACTCATTAGCACAGTACACTTCAGGCATAGCAAATTCAAGTCTTTTGGTGGGCTATAATCTCATTTGCTGATTCAACAAAACATTACTGTTTTCCCAGGCTCTCTAGCTTTCGCTACCCCCCCCCCCCCCACACTGACCTTGGCATACTTGAGTCAGGGTAATCATCAGGAATGCGATATCAAGCAGGCTAGATATATGTTCGCCAAAACTCACAATACTACTACATATCCCATCTTCCGCACATGATAAATCTCATGGCAGACATGCTGGTTGTACCAGCACCTGACACTAAGGGAGAAGCAATAGCAGTGAGACACTTCCCATTATGCCTGGATATAGTTCCAGCTGAGGGCTCCTTTTGAGTACAAGTGCTTACTTATGCCAGTTAAGCAGACTGTACAGATGCAGATACATAAATTAACTCACACTCTCCTAGAATTACAAAAATATTAAAGTTGGATAGATAGGTTGAACAATTGCAGACAATACTAGATCTGACTTTTGAAATGGCTAATTTTGAGTTTTGGTGGAATCACAGCTTCATTGTAAAATGTGACTAGATACACACTGATATGCATTCTTGAATGTGAGTTTTATGAACTCTTGTTGCTTTTTTTTTTTCAGGATTGGCAGACTGACTGGAAGGTTGCCGAAAGAGTTAGCTGATGATGTGGTTGGGTCTGTGTTAGAATGCTTCAGGTAATACTTTACATTATGTAGAGCACTCTTCAGTTCACACGCAGGCCCGATCTGCCTTCTTGTGCCATTCCTTCACTTGTTTTCCCACCTTCCATTAAGACACACCATCCAGATTTCCAAGCCACGATCCACCTTCTTTTGAAACTTCACTCCTTTTCCCACCTGCCACCAAGGTGCCCCATCTAGCTTTGCAGCCCTGATCTATTGGTTGAATGTTTGTGTCTTTGTATTTACTGTAAGTAAGGCAACTTACTTGCATTAACTGTGTGTCAGGAATATGGTCAAATGGGGGGCATCCATTCTCCAAGCCTTTGCCTCCTCCACATTACCCAGAGGTTGGAGAGGCAGGTGCTACAGCTGCTGCTCATGCTACCATGTGATTTGGAGTGGAGGAGGCAGAAGGACTTTGCCAATCTGGCAGGTGTGTCATGGTGTTAGATGGCAAAAAGAGGTCTGGGTGATGCTGTTGGCAGGACAGGAGGAGGGGCGAGGAAGAGTGGGAGAAGGAGGGTGGGGGGGAAGTGGATCGGGGCTGGAAACTAGATGGGGCATCTTGGTGGAAAGTGGGAAAAGGAGTGAAGGAGTGGCATGACAAGGTGGATTGGGGCTTGGAAACCTGGATTGGTGTCCTGATGGAAAGTAGGAAAGGTTGTGAGGGAGTGGTGTGGGAAGGTGGATCTGGGCTGGAAGCCTGGATTGGTGTCTTGATGGAAAGTGGGAAAGGGAGTGAAGGAGTGGTACAAGAAAGTGGATTGGGACTTGTAAATTTGGATTGGGCCTTTTGGTAGAAGGTGGGAAAAGGAGTGAAGGAGTACCATGAGAAGGTGGATTGGGGTGGAAGCCTGCACGGGGTGTCTTGGTGGAAGGTGGGAAAGGGAGTAGAGGGGGTGGGGCGTTGGCAGGAAAGGATATGGAGAGGGGTAGCAGAAGGAGTGAAGTGGGGAGTGGGAGCCAGTTAAGCACCAGCTGCAAATTCTCAAATAATCAAATCTCAGAGAGAATCCTGCGAATATGGAGAGCCAACTCCATATATATATGTTTTTAAAATTAAGTAGATTTGACATATCTCCCAAACCAGTATGTTACTGGTGGCTAGCCTGTTTCTCTAAAGTTCAAAATGTGTGTGAACTATTGCATAAATAAAATAAAAACAGTATTTTGTATTTCTTTGGTTCGAAGAATTAAAATTTGTGATGATTGGTGAACTATGTTTTCTGTTTGTTAGTGCTTACAAATGTAGAATTTTAGGTTATATTGTCATTCTTTAAAAAAAAAATCTATGTGGAACAAGCATATAATTGGCCCTGTTTGGATTATCATATCTTGGCTAATTAAAACAAAATGTGCATGAGCTTTTTGCCTGCAGATGCAGCACGTATAGGTCTACAATAAAAGTTGAAAAAGCAGTGGAAGGGATGAGAAAGCAAGGGGTACTTAGGTTGGGCTGTGGTTGTGGGTCTAGCATTTTGTATGGTTGCCCTACATTGGGCATCCCTTCCCAAAAACAGGCTGTGAGAAAATCCAAACTTGATTTTTGTGCTTCTTTTGTTGCACAGAACATAACGTAGCAGAAGACTTGCTTTTGGCAATCATATTTGACAAACACAGGGAAACTGAGAACTCTGAAACATGAGCTTAAATGCATCCCCCATCCTTCATTTTCTAAAATTATAGTTTTCAGGAAACTGACAGTGCTTGGCATGGTGGATGTTTGGCTCTAGCAGAACTAGGAAGAAGGGGGTTGTTGCTACCTTCCCGGCTCTCTGATGGTAAGTATCTTGGACTTGGACTTGGTTCTAGCTAATACACACACACACACACATATATATATATACACACATACATACACACACACACACACACATATATATATATATATATATATATACACATACACACATAAAATTTGCTTACATAATATTGTTACATATTTTGCTATTACATAATAACAGCAAAAAAGAGAGAAAAGAATGATGCAGTGGAAAGATGTGCAGTAATAATAAGCTAGAATGCTTGGGGAACCCTGGTTTATTGTTCTTGAGCAATATATTGGTGCAAGCTACTCAACTGCTCTTGTTGAAAGCAGGAGTGGCTAAACAAACCATAGACTTTGAATCTTTGGTTTGTTTCTCTTTATGTGTGAGCCAGAACTCTGACTTGTCTATGTTGGGGAAACAGAACCTAGAGTTTCATGGTTTACACATAACAATAAAGCAAACAAAGGCAGAAGATCTGTAATTTGTTTAGATGCTTCTGCTTCCAGAAAGAGTCAAGTGGGAGTTACTAAGCAGCTGGAACCCTGACTTATCATTATGTGCAAATTTTTCTGTTGAATTCTAGAGCAGTGACTCTTAACCTTTTCTTTACCAGGGACCCTCATTAAATATCTTTCTCTGGATGGATTAGGAGGAGCAGTCCACTATACCAATGGGTCATTCCCCATATATTTAAAAATTATAACAACAACACCTGATAATTATCATAATAATACAATTATACCATCCATTAAACCTTACCTCAGAGGCACTGGAGGGGGAGGGAAGATTTTTCTCCTGATTCTTCTTATGAGTTTGCATATGGAGTGGATTGAACAGTAATGTGCAGACCCAGCCAGCCTGCCTTTGCCTTGGCTCCTCTCATGTGGCAGCTACACTGAGGGGAGGAGGTGGGCCATGCAGCTTTCAAGCCTTCCCAGGCCCCCTGTGAGGGTATTGCAGCCCCCTGGGGGTCCACTATGCTAGAGTGACTAATAAGTAGAATCAAATTAATGAAAAATATGAAATGCTTCTGTCAGCTTTTGATCTTGAGAGTGTCTTACTTGATAACGAATGTGGGCTTTTTTATTTTAAGTATTTTTTTCTGCTTTCCAATCATAATTGTTTTGCTGACATTGCTAATCCCTGCTACCCCTTTGATAGGCCTGGAAACTTGCCATTCTCTTCAGTTTTCCTCTTCCGTATTTTAGTATTGGCTAAAGTTTGCTACTATTTCTCTTTCAGCATCTATAAACTTTATAGTACCCTGAAAGTAGTGCCTTTGAGAACTACATTTGTTCAAAATGTCACCTTGAAGCGGATTAAAGGGAACACATGACCCCTTCATAACAAAAATTTCATTGGATGCCTACTCAAAATGATACTTTTGACTTGTAAAAAGCTATATATGGTATAAGACTTGGGCACTAAATGATGTTCTGTTTCCGTATGAACTTGCTTGAAATTTAGTTGTGTCTCTTCTTTGGGTCATACCAATGTCAGGTGTGTGTTTGGTTGGGAAAATGTGACTGCACTTACATTTGGAACTATCTGCACTTGGGAATTTTATTTAACCCCTTGTCTTATTTCTTGGATGGGATGAACACCCACCCTCTTTTTTTTGGCTGACTTACTGGCCTATCGTTTGACTTACTTTCATTACGTATTTTAAATTTCAGCTTCTCATAGGGGTTGTCTAAATGGCGAAAATATAGAATGTGAGGAGAATACCATCTTGTCTTGGGATTCTCTATCACTGCCATATTCAGAAGGAGCGGGGGCAAAAATGCCAAAAAGTATGCTGGAAAAGCCTTCGTGGCTCTTCCCTACATTTTTTAAAAAAACAGCAAGGGGAATGCGAATTCCTGCTCATTGGAATAAGCGACCAAATTGATTTGCTTTCCTCAAATGAGTGGAAGTTAAAAGCTATTTGGTCAGACGTGTGCATCATGTTGGATTTTTGCCTTAACGAGTGAGCGCTAAGGTGATAAAAAATTTTTTTTTTGTTTACTTTTTTGTTAAAGTGAAAAAAGTCTTTCACACCTTGGATAGTTTTTTTAAAAAAATATTGTGTGGCTATGGCAATTTAAGGTAAGTGAAAACACAAGTAATTCACTTGTGGCTGTGATTTTGATTCTCAGGCTTGCCCATTTGCACAGCAAATGTGGAGAGCTTCACATGCCTGCTATCTGCCCAAAAAACCATTAAGACGAATTGCCACTACTGTGGAGCAATCCACTTTTTTTTACCTCCTTCAGACAAGCCCATAGATGTGGTTACTGCTGTCTTTGTTTTTATTGCTGTTTATTTCTTTAGTGTATGACCTTCATGACGGATTCTTAGTGTGTCTCAATTTGTAGTTTAACTCCCCTACCTCAGTCCCTCTACAAAAATTTCATCCCTAAAATTACTATTTACATAAGGATAGAAACCTGCATTGCTGCCAGTGCTGAAGATCTTGTATGGAGCCCAGTATCTCCTGTGGTTTCCATCTTTTCCTTCATTTTTGGGTCTCTTCAAAAATTCTGTTACTCTTTGTGATTTTGAACAGAGCCTTACTTGCTGTTTTTATATTCATATTTTGAGTCCTATTTTTTAATTATTCTACACTGTGATGCCCGGCATCTTCCTAGTGGCGCAGGGGCCTTTCCTATCCCACTGCTGCCACCACTTTTGTGACGCCGCACCACCATCTCACAGCCGAACTTCATCTCCCAGTGGTATAGCACAAGTACCTAGGTGTGGATTGTGGATTGATGGCTGTGCCTACTTGTCAGAGAATCACTCATGTCAGGCTGCACGTCTTGAATTAATATAAAGAATGTTTATTGTCACAGAACAAAATATAACTGTATAAACAAGTCATTTGGCCTGCATATACATTCACTCTATAAGCCTTTCCTTCCCTCCCTCTCTCCCTCCAGCCCACAGCTTAAATTCTCCCCTTGACTACTGCTCATGAACTGCTACTTTTCTTCACTCTCCCCCCCCGTTTTTCCTCCAGAAGCCCCTCCTCCTTCCACTTCCTCATAGAGGATTGGCTCCTGGAGACCACTGTCCTCATTGGCTCCCCTAACCGTCCATCACACACACATATATAGAAGACATGTTCTTTGAGTGCCAATTCTTGTATAACTGATGTGGTCCATTCACACAAGAGGGGAGGTATCAGCTGACTCGGAGGGAAGGACCTCCAATGCTGACAGAGAAAAAACCATGCCCCAGTGTGGACTAAGGGTGTTCTGTAGCCATTCATTGCAGAGTGTTGGGTGGATAAGAGAATGGAGTAGCCTGGAAAAAGTTGTGACAGGCTGACGGGAACACTGATGAGATTTATATACAGCAACATTTTATTGCCACTCCGATTTACGATTTCTGAGGAGTGTTATACAGCATAGGGCAACTTGCCATGCATCTCTCAGAAATCTCACCTTGCTCATGACACCTCTTTTGAAGTATCTTCATGTTTTATATTTTTCTGAACTTTGAAATACAGCTACAACTCAAAGAACACTCAAAAACATCTTTAAAAATAAATATTTTAGGATAACAAAAAACATTCAAAATGCATACATACAGATGAAATTCACTTAAAATGTGGATTTTCTGAGAAAACATTTAAAAAAGAAGTCTGTCACTAAGTATCTGTATGTGAATTATTGTTCAAATATTGAAAAATTACATATCGTTGTGGAATGATGTGGAAGCAGGATGAAATGAAATAAACAGATGTAAAATTGATAAGAACAAAAAATAATAATATATTACTCTGTCCATCCCCAGCTAAACCTTAAATATTACCACTAAAATTTAAATTAGATTTATGAATGTCTAACTTTTGATGGAGTATTATAGATGCTTGATACTTGTATATAGAAAACATTCAAAGGGTTTTTTATATAATTTATTTTGGATTTTGTTCTCCATGCAAGACACATAATAAAACAAAAGCAATATAAACACTTCTATTTTGCCATAATAATTAATTTTACCAAGTATAATACATAGCATTTTACTGTAAAATTAGAAACAAATCCCCCAAATTTATAACTCTTGAAATAGAAAATGGTTTTCAGCAGTTTAACAACATTTCCTTTTGCCTCCCAGCCACAAAGCCTGACATACTGTTATTGTAATGCTTACAATTTAGCATAGATACAAAGTATAGAAATAACACCTTCGCCAGCAGTGTTCTTTCTAATATGAATTAAAATAAATTACCCTTCAGTCTGGACTTTTCCAGACATTTGATGTCCAAGGATGTAGTAGTTTATCGAGGATGAAAGCATTTGTGTGTGAACATCTGGCATTTGAACCTCCTTTCAAAAGTCCAACCTCAAGACTTAGCTTAATTTTTAATTTTTAAGGTGTGCTCTACATTATCCTTTTGCACAAAGGATGTACAGAGGGTTCTTGGCTACCCTTAGATGACAATTCAGTTACAATGCTCTGATTCCAGCAATGTCAATGGAACCATTCTAAGTGTTGCTGGGTTAATAAGTGATGTTTGTGATACAGTCTACCCATGTTGTACTAATGCTGCTTCATACATTGTATTGACAATAGTTGATTATAGAATTGCAGAAAGTCAAGCCAGTATAAGTATTTAGGTTGAGAATGTTAAACCAGTTTCATGTCAGTTTAGATTTGGACTAATTTAAGATATAAAACATTTTCGTTGTGCCATTTGACTATGGATAAAACTGATGCAATAATCTGTACTATGTTAACAAGGATCTAAGTGAACCGAGCAAGGATATATGAGTACTTTCAATCCCTGTTACCAAAGCATATTCTCAATTAGGATGCAATGACTATTAAGCTGTAAAAAGCAATTAGAAGTTTTCAGGCTTAAATAAATTTTGAAAGAATCAGGAAGAAAGTTGGAAAAAGAAGTTGTAATAATATTTTTTTTAAATGAGAACAAAATAAGGCAAAGAGATGATGTGGCACTCATCTTGTAAGATCTTGGTGTTACTACAGGATATACCTTTCGTGAATGTAAAAGTCATTCTGACATTTTCAGTTTGTATTTAAATGTTCACTCTATGGTTTGGAGATATTGAGTTACACTTTGAAACATAAATACAAAATTAAAGACAGTTCATATTTACATGGCACAACCTGAATAAATCAAACGGGTTCACCAGACTGAACTCTAGGAATTGGTACTGAACATTTGGTCCTTTTGGTTGGCCGCTGCTCTTTTATGTAGCTGTGATAGTGCATTAGAAAGTAAAGCATCATGAAACTCTAGTTCTCTTTCTCAGGGTGAACACTCGACTGCATTCATTTGTTCGTATTCGTTTTGTTACTTCTCTTTGATTGGTCCTTTTTTGTCCTTTTGTTTTTTGACTGCAGTGATTGTCCTGAATATCGGATGGTTCAGGGGCAGAATCGCTATACTGAGAATTAATGTCCTGATTACTTTTCTCTGCAGTCTCCATTTGGAGTTTATTAGGACTATAGGAAGCTAACTGACACAGAGCAACAGCTGCAGTTTGTTTTTGCTCATCACAGCTGTCAATTGTCCTGAGTTCCTGGACTTCCTTTCTCTGCATTACACCAAGAGGCTTATCAAAGGAGCTTCTATCTGTGTGATTTTCTGAGTTACATACTTCTGCTCCCAAACTGTTGTTTTTAGTTTTTAGAGATTCACTATCTTCAGCTTCATATGATGAGCTCTGCAATTTTATATTACAGTTGTCTTTTACTGAGAGATTCAGAGGCATTTCCTGGAGTTCCATGAAGTTCTGATTTTCTGTTTGTAAAGTGTTCTTGTACATATGTTCATGAATTATGTTAACATCTGGCTTCTTGGAGAGATTAAGTGGTGCTATTCCTGTGTCGTCATCAGAATTGGACAGAGGCTCTTCTGTACCATCACATCCATGTTGTATATTTTCATTTTCGCTAGTGTCCTCTCTGTTAGAAGGAAAAAGAAAGCAAATGGGAAAGTTAATGTGTAATTAGACAATTATTATTATTAAAATAAAAATTGAAATAGGAGTATTATAAAATTTTGACTTAAATATTATGGTACTATAAATAGGAAAGTTTGGGGTTGTTCTGTACAATAGAATCTTCGAGTTGGAATGGACCGCAATTTGTATATACATACAAATTCATTCATATTGATGTGAAATACATTTGTTAATATGGATAACGTTTTCTGTTTGCTTGTCAGAGACCTGGGTTTAAGTCCTTAGGGCTTGTCTAAATGGCAAAAATACGAACAAATGGTGATCCGTACACATGGCCATTTGCACAAATACGTACCATTCAGAAGGGGAGGACTCACCCTAAAGTCCATTCGCGTTGTATGGGGCGTTGTATGGATTATTTTAAAAAACCCATATGACCGGCAAATGAGCAATTGTTTGACCACTCACGTTCGCACAGATATACACAACCAGGGGAATTTGATTGGCCGGATGAGCACAGGGGGCGGGGCTAGCAAAGAGGGAAATCAGCAGCAGCCGCCATGTTGGGTTTCCGGCTAAGCGAGGGTCTGGTAAGTCCATGAAACTGCGACTTTTACTGTTTTTTTCTTTTATTTTACTGTTGTAAAGATGAAATGACACCTGTGTGCACCACAGGAAGCTTGGTTTTTTTTTAAAAAAAATTAGGTGGTGGGAGATTTGAAAATCACGAGTAAAGCATTTGCTGTGGCCAGCTGAGCTAGGGAGTCATGCAGAGTTTAGAGAGGACTTTTAAGCTATGTAGGCTGTTCACATTCTTGCGAACGCCTTCCCCCTCGTATTTGTACATATCATTTCCCCCTCATATAGACAGGACCTTACAAAGTCATGAAGAACTGCAATTTGTGCCAAATTGTCATGGTGGGATTGTTCCGTGGATAAAAAGAAATCGTAGCTCATCTAGGGATATACAGGGAAGGGAATTTTAAGTTAGATTAATGATAATTTAAGGGCTATGGTTACAGATCATGATTGTTGTGTGCATTGCTTGTAAAGTTAGATTAATGATAATTTAAGGGTTATGGTTACAGATCATGATTGTTGTGTGCATTGCTTGTACAACACATTGCAATATAAATTGTCCCAGGTTGATCCATCATAGATTCCTTGACTTAAGATGGGTTGTGCGTGACATTAGTAAACATCCATTTTGGGGGCCTTTTGTATGGGTAGTTGATAGAATTTTTTAAAGCATAAAATAATAAATATTATTTTTTATTGGAAGATGGGCAGGAAATTACATTCTGTTCTTTCTAAAACATTATGCATGTATTTTGATATGTCAGTTCACCCTATCCTTAAGTCTCAGAGCAAGTAACCATAGTTTTGACATCACTGATGTAATCTACAGAGGCCCAGCCTTTTGTGTACTAACCCATACTCAAGGACCCACCTTCCTTGGAATATTGGTTTCAATACTAACCTTACTAATATTTCAAGAATTGATAAAAACTGTGATATTTGTCATATTTAAAATAGGATTGCTTCTTCTCCCTCAAGTGTTCGTTTTATGTTGGTTACTTTACCCTGTTTTGGTTTGGAATTTTTTATTGTGTTAAGTCTCTTAAAATAACAAAAGAATCTAAAATATTAATTACAGTTGTCCCTCCGTATCCACCGATTTAAGTATTCACGTCTTGAAAATATTTTTTAAAAAATAATAATCCAAAAAGCAAACCTTGATTTTGCCATGTTATATAAGGGACATCATTTTGCTATGCCATTGCATATAATGGGACTTGAGTATTCATGGATTTTGGTATCCACGGGGGGTGGGGGGGTCCTGGAACCAAACCCCAGTGAATATGAAGGGGCAACTGTATGTTATATGGTACTTTGGGTGTCACAGTGGGCAGGAAAAGGGGCTGGTAAAAATAAATTTTAAAAAGTGTCCTATCCTTGAACATTTACTAATCTAAATCTGCAATCCCATGCCAATTTATTTGGGCATAACTTCATTTAATTTGGTGGGACATACTTCTAAATAAAAATGTGGAAGATTATACTGTAAATCAGTTAGCTAAATGCAGACTGAAATGGAGAACACAACAGAGAAAAGAAGAGATAAAACACTATGTTGAACATAGTGATAGATATAGTATAAATGAATGAAACAAAGCACCATTTTACTATCATATTTCCCAGTCACTTCCATATTTCCTTCTTCCCCCCACACATGCTTCACTCAGTCTTGGTTCATTTTCTCTATTCTTAAATCAAGAAATCTATGATGGATCAACCTGGGACAATCCTATAAATGCCTGTTGAGATCTAAACCCCACACAGTTCAATGGGTTGTACTCCCAGATTAACGTGTATTGCAGGGGTGGAGCTCAGTTGGCCTATGACATATTCCCATCCAGCTCACTTCTTCTCTCTTTGGCGCTGCAACCTTCTTGGCAACTAGAGAGCCTAATTGTGCTTCCACATTGGCCAGGAATGAAAGAAACCTCTTTCTCCTTGCCTGTTATAGACATCTAGTGGGCTGCCATAGCAGGGATAAAGCAAGTGTGTGTACAAGTGTGTGCGTGCGCGCGCATATGTGGGTATAGTGGTGATTTAAGAGAATGATCTTAGATTTGGCCCTGACCACTTCAGCTATGCTGTCCCTCACTGACTATCTCAAGTGAAGCCACTCCAGCCCATCCAACTACTGTAATTCCAGAAGTAATCATAAGGTGAGTCCCAGTCAAAATAATCAAACATACAAACAACAATGACAGCAAACAAACAGTTTTAGTACAACCACCCTGGTTTTACTATTAAAAAGGTTTCTGTGGAAGGCACACCATGTTTCAGAGAATCGCAACCCCTTTATATGGGATTCTTCCATTAAAATAAGTACTGGTGAAAGAAGTTAGCTGGAAAGGGGACCTGAGGTTTGCAAAAATAGCTTAAAGATGATGTGTGATACCCTTCCCTGACATATGGGATTGTAGCTTTAATCATATGCTTCTTACATGCTCTGTGTTTTACCAGTTTGACATGTAATGAAACGTCGTCCTTGGGAGTCCCTGTGTGATGTATCCTAAGGGCATGTTTGCTTTTTCTGTAAAATTTTGAAAACATAGCTTAGAAAGATTATTGCTTTTACCTTCTGGGTGAGTTTCTCCTGGTTTCCTTTGATAGAGGCAGGGTAGATTGGTCTGTAGTTTTCCTCACAGGTCTGAATGCTGTAAAACTTTCATCAGGTTGATCATACTTGTTAATATTAATAGCAGATGACCTGCTGGAAAGGTCAAACAGACCTTCACAACTGCTGTGGCTTGTCTGAGTGAAATTTGTTGGGCTGGGTCTTCCTGGGGACCCTGTAGCTGCACTTCCTGCACGAGGGCTCATTTTGGCATTTTCTCTCTCATTTTGGTCCTCTTTGGAATGGCTTTTGGCATGTTCCATTGGGATTTCTTTCTCATAGTCAGCTGCTTTTCTTTGAGTATTTATTGAATGTTGTGTGGCTGGACTGGAAGAATCCGGATACACCAGGGTTGTTTCTTCCATTAAATGAGAACTTGGGTCTCTGTTAATACTTGTAATATGTGGTAGCCTGTAAAATGCTGATTCTGTTGGTCTACAAAATCCATATGGTATTGGTGGATTAGGATGATACTGCTGGAATAAACGGTAGTGTTCATATGTTGCTGGATTTATTGGTTTAGAAAGTGGTCCAGGATGAGGAAGAAAATGTCTTTGATCTTGAGAACTGTAGACAGAAAGCACTGAACTTTCACACTCATGAGAGTTTCCTGGAAGGAAGTAAGGTGCATAGATAGCCAATCCATGTTCATACAGTGAAGGTGAGTATTCAGGAACGATAGGGTGCATATAGGATGGAATGGAATTGAAACCTTTTGCAGGTGGAATTTTGTTAGTAAAATCTGGTGCAATATGTGTGGAACCTGTTTTCCATGGGTTGGCTGGAGCATGAAATGCTGACTTGGTGTGGTAAGAAGAGCTTTTGTTTGAATCAGAAAAAGATGGCAGCTGAGATATGTCAGTATTGTCTTTACTGTGTCGGTGTTCTACTGGGACAAAAGCAGAAGGTCTTACAATGCCTTCAAGACCAGGCTGCATGTTGGCCGTGCTGTCCTCTTCATTACTGATCAGAGTTAATTCCTTCTGAACTGATGTTTTTTGTCCATTTAGCAATTTATTTGTTGCTTGGTTTTGGACTTCTATGTTTTCCTTGGCATCGTCTTTAGAGAAAGGATATTGAGGTTTAGAGTCAAGATTTGAGAGGGATTTAGAGGACATTGGTTTTGTTTCAGATTCTGCTTGATTGATCTGCTTTGGTTCCAAGGAATTTGATTTTGAACACTTGATAATCCGATCCTGTTCAGACACTAAAGTAATTGAGTTTTTGCACAGCCCATACTTCATGTGGTTAAAAAGATGTGATTTCTCATTGCAGGTGAAAGGGCACTGAAAGCACTTGTATTTAAATGGTTTTCCTGGAGGTCTTGGAATATAATGAGGTTTTTTTGGCTTACGCTCTTTGAGGAGGCTCATCTTCTTCCTCTAATGATTAGGCTTAGGATTTTCCTTACACCAATTTGTTGAGGGTAGTTTTATTTGGTTTAAACTGAATATACGTTTCCCAAACTTCCTTCTAACTCATACAAGAAATTCTCAAAAGATTTAATTTGAAGCCGGTTCTGGAAGGCATTAGGAGAAAACAGCAGTTGCCACAGGAAGCTGCAACACAAAAATGAATGTTAGAAGTATTGGAATCTGAAAACTGAAAAGAAGATTCCTAATATTTCAAGTATCTGATCATTTCCCCCCTCTTTCTCCCCCCGCTTTTTTTTTTGCAAGAGAAGAGTCTTGATCTTTAGACTGTAGAAGCCACCACCCTATTTCCAGCAGCTTCTGAGAAGCTAGTAAGTAGGGCATGATGGTGGTGTCTGCCCTCTGTTGTTTGTCCCTCTGATCTAGTATTTCAGGTTTGCTGCTTTTGAACAAAGTGTCCATTTAATTGTCTTGTTTGACAGCCATTAATTTGGCCTGACGTGTGGATTTATCCAACTCCCTTTCAGAAAGCCATTACCACATTTGTGGCAGCCACATCATAGATTTATACATAGACATTACAATATTAGCAGACGTTAATTTTCACTCCCTATTCTGTTATTTCCCAAAGTGGAATTCACTTCTTTCTCTCCTGCAGCACATTCAATGGACAGTTTTCACCACAATCTCAACATTTCTTTTCTGGATAAGTCATAGCTAATTAAGAAAGACCACATTGGTTAATATGTAAAATTGGGTTTCTTTGCCCAAGATGCATTGACTCTTGTTTCCTACTTTATTAGACATTCACCCCCTCTGCAGAATACGTCACAATTTGCTTTCATTTCACTATACTTCAGTAGCTTGATGTCATCAATAAACTTGGCTGACTCATTGCTCATCCCTAAATTCACGAATTATGAGAATGGGGAAAATGAAACCAACACAGAAGAATTGGTCAAGCCTTCATAAACATTAATACCCTAATGAAAAACTCCTATATCTGTATAGAGCCCTAATTAACTGACCTGAAGTTCAAGGGTGTTGACTACCTGAAATTCTTGTTGAATTAATTAAAGAGAACTTGTTCAAACAACAGTGGAGGAACATCCACTTGGGATGTATCTGGAAAAAGATGAAAGCAGAGAGAGAGGGAGTTGTAGGTGGATGAGACAAGGAGGAGAAAAGGTAGGGCCTAGTAACAGAAGGAGAAGCTTGAGCAGAATCCAGTCTAGCCAGTTGGGGAAAGAGGAAGAGATTCCTTGCTGGGGAGAAGTAGGGTGGAGTGGAATTGAGTCCATCCTGCAGAGCTGACCTAGCTCTGCTAGAGAGCAAACAAGCTTTTTGAGCAGCCTAAGCAAATATTTAAGTATTAACCAGTGTGAATACCTTGCAACACCCCATAACAAGCCAGATATTAAGGGCTTAAAATGGTATCCTCCTGCCAGTCTCTTGGTTGGTTATCTGACTGCATTGCTATTTTAATGACCTTGTACTTTGCTGTATAGTTAGTTTTAGTATTTGTTACCAGACTACCAGGTATGAATCTGAGTCAAGCATCTTCTATTGATTTATAGGGGAATGATCTGCTTGCTTTGTCTTAGAAAAAAATGAAACAAGTGGATACTTTTAATTCAAGCTGGCGATTTTCTCGGCAGATAAGTCAGATGGGCTTGTATTGACTTGTTCCATTGTTTGCTGATTCTGAAGGCGTGAGAATCTCTCAGAGTCATGTTCTCATGATTTTATAGGATGTGTTATGGCAAAGATCTAAAAACTGATGATTTCATCATGAACTGTAAGCACCATTATCAAAATGATGACTGTTGCAAAACCATATACTGTATCTGAGTTACCCGAAACTGCAGTAATACTACTTGTTAATTTTACAGGGGAGTCTGATGGCTTTTCTTAAAAGTGTTTTACCCATTGCTTTTCAAATTATAAATGTTAAGAACTCAACATTGTTACTGTAAGAATTAAGAGAGGCTTGATAGTAAAGGTTAAAAACAACAGACACAAAGTATCTTAAAAGAAATTTATTTTAGTGAGATTTTTCTGGATTTTCTAAGGAACTGTATACATCTGATGCTGTTTGCTACATTAAGGTGCCAGATTTTTACAACTTTAGACAATCAGCACTCCTACTTGTTTGCAAGTGATTATAAAGGGCTGAGATTTTTTTTTAAAAAAATATCGGAATAGACAATGAGTATATCTATCTACAGTTGCCCCTCCATATCATGGAATTTAAGTATTGGTGCTTATCCACAGATTTAAGTGGATAAGCACCACTTATGCTTATCCACGGATTTAAGTATTCACAGCTTGAAAATATTCTTTAAAAAATAATAATCCAAAAAGGAAACCTTGATTTTGCCATCGTATATAAGGGACACCATTTTGCTATGCCATTGCATATAATGGGACTTCAGTATTCGGATTTTGGTATCCACGGTATTTGGTCCTGGAATCAAACCCCAACGAATATGAAGGGACAACTGTATTTAGCATTTTTCTTTAAACCTTAATTTTATGGATTGCTTATGGATGCAGATATACTCCCAGAGAGTTGTTTCTTTTCTGTAAAGCAGAACTTCTGTAAAGGTCTATCTTTTGGGGGTTTCTGGTGAGATCTAAACAACTACTCAAAAGATGTTCAAAGTGGACTTTTGCTTTTCTTTCAGTGGACCCCTGTGAGCACCCCCTGCTCCAAGCAATTGCTATTCAATATGTTCTGTGTCGTGCTGTTTGAAAAAAAAAATACAGGGTTCCAGTGCCCACCCACCCCGCTCCCAGATTGTGTAGTTCTTTGGATTCCAGACATTGAAATTATTTGATATAGAAATTTATAAAACAGTAATCAAACTTTTGTTTCTTCTCTTCATTGTATAATTATTTGGATTAGTTCTGTATACTCACACATTTGTTTGGATAATAGAATTAGAAATAAATAGCAATAAAGAAGCAAACCAGTTTTCAAAGAATGCACTTTGAATTTTGGGCAATGATGTATAACCAAAGTAGAAGACTTGGTGAGTTCAGTCTGTACCTATTGTACTTTTGTGCTGGCTTGTAAACCTTGGTGCGTATTATATTTGAATTTTCTGTTGTCACAACAGACTGTCTCCTAGTTTACCAAGTTGATACCTATCAACAGTTTGAATTTATATTTTTATACAACAATGTATAGAAAGGAAATATTTGTTTATTGATTGATACACATTTTTATTCAGCTTGCTCTAATGTATAGGGTGCATTATTGCTTTATTTACTGGAGCTAGATTCACGTTAACATTTGCAGTATAAGATTTCATCATTAATTCTTGAGGAATGGAAAAACAGATTATTGAGCCAAGTTTGTTTGCTTAACTATACATCTGTTAATTTAAGATGGATTAAAAGCAACACTGGAGTTTTCTGTGCCTCAGTTCATGTGAGTATGATTTTTTTAAGATGTCAGGTAGCCAGCCTCCTGATAGCTTAGTTTGTATTGAAATACACATTTTCAGCCAGCAAAACACTCAGCAGTTAACCCCCTTTTAAAATTATTTTCATCATCAACTAGACCAGAAAGTGAAGAGCAAACACCGGACACAAAGTAACTCTAATAGTACAATCCTACAGACATTTATTAAGAAACAAATCCCATTGTTTTCTGTTCCCGTGTGTTCTTTATTGGACATAAACCCTATCTCACTTAGTGGGACATACTCTTGAGGAATATCAATCTGTTAGATGTGCTATATTTGAGCATAAAACAGTCAGTTGTGTAATTTGCTTTAAAACTGGGGATGCTATTATAATTTGGTTGGGAAGTTTACAGTAAAAAGCACATTGTCATTTTTTGCAGTGCAAAGCAACATAAATTGAAAATATACAGTTACACTTCTGGATAAAGTATTATCTCCTTCCCAATGCAATTCCTTTCACTCTGAAATTGTCCTTTTTTATATGTCTCTACAAGGAATTACCAGCAACAAATTTCTGTTTTTCTTATCTAATCTTTTCTTGTGACTGTTGTCCTAATATGTAGCACTGACTCAAGGAAAAAATTCAAAGGGCAGACAGAGGTATAATCATCTTGCTTACTACAGCATAGCTATGAATGGCTGCGCAACCATTTCTGAAGAACATTAATACGCACACACTCGGCTGCTATTGCAGCATTCTTTTTGGTGATATTGATCTGGCTGACGAGTCCTCATTGGGGTGGAGCATTTAGAAGGGCATGCTGTGATTAAAATATTGTGATGTGGCATTATTGCATAATGCAAGATCATGCCATTGTCACCTACCTACCATTTTGCAAGAACAGGACTTCTGGATTTACCTCCCCCCCCCCAGTTCATATTTTCCATTTGCTCCTCCCTTCTGAACTTTTAATCTTTGAAACTAAAATGTAAGCTCTTATGAAAATATGCTTTTATGCTTGATAAAATTAACAGATAAAGTGAACAAAAGGACAGATTCTGTAGAGATTGAGGTAGCCTAGGATGGGGTGGGGGATTAAGATTTAGAAATGTTAGAAATTTTAACAATAAAAATGAATTATTTTTAAAAGCAGCTTGAAACCATTTTCAATTAATGAGATAGTTGTCCATTTACTCATTTTTGAAAGTCTAACATAAAAGTGTCAGTACAAAAGTTACTCTCTCCCCTACTTCCCCATATGTAAAGTATGCTTTTATTTTGAGGACACATTTAAGAAAATTAAAGTAATAGAATACTGTGCTGAATTTGAGTCAAAGTAACAAAGAGTCCTGTCGCGCCTTAAATACTAAGAGATTTATTACAATGTATACTTTTATAGACTACAACCTATTTAAACAGGTGAAATGGGTGGTAGCCCATGGAAGCTTGTGCCATAGTACATTCCTTAAAGACTTCAGTGTGTCATAGGGCTGTTTGTCATTTTTGCTGCAACAGATTAATCTGGTTTACCCTCTGGCAAACTGAGTAAAATTAAGAAATCTATGAAGATACTTTATGGTTTCTTATTTTCATCTTTAAAGTAAGTAAAACATCAGTGGAATAGAACATAATTTTAAAAAGGAAGCTAAAATACATACTGAGAACATGGATTCACAGTATGTTTTTCAACCTGAATATTGCCATAGCAATGTTTGAAAAGTGAACAAAAGCACTGCAGTAAACAATTTTTTTCAATAGATTAAAATAAAATTTGTATTCGTCTCTTTCTTAAATACATAAAGTTTCTGAAATAATGCACCTGTCTTAGAGGAGTTGTCTTTCCTTTCAAGGAAAGTGCAAAGGCAGCCTAATAAATACAACTAACTAGCATTTCCCCCCATTAATTGATTGCTTTTTACTTTCAGACTTTTTTGGATGTTTGTTGCTGATTTAAAAGGCCACTTACCTGAGAATTTGGGAGCAGTTGTTCAGGGTTGTTAAACTGTTGCTGTCAGTGCTCAGAGAGAACTACCTGTCCGCTGCTTGATTAAGTGAAACTGAAGGAGGTTGTTTCAATGGGAGGGACTTAAAAGTGTAGGAGTTGAGCCCTGAGGGTGTAGAGATGCACCTGATATTACCTCAGCCTGAAGCTACAGTTCATGTGTTTCCATCTACTGCTTTCATTTGATGTTACCTGAGCATCTGAGCTATCAAGCAGAACACTTGTCGTGTTTGTGCCCTCTAACAAGCAAGTTTTTGTTTCTCCCACTAAGTTAATAATCTCCTGTCACAGGGAATGGAACACAGTACAGACATGTTTCTCAGTTTAAGATCTTTTAAATCATTTCTCAGCAAGAGGCAGATCATAATGAAGACTTTACATGGTCATAAAACAGTAGCAGAAATTGCAGGCTGCAATACAGCCTTGATTTGGATTTTCTAATCCTCCTTATGTGAGAATACTTGTCTGCTGTGGCATTCCTCTCCTTTCCTCCTTCCGCTCCCCCTCCCCACTTGTCCTCATGATAGCTTCTGTCTGGGATCGGTGAAACTGAACGAACTGGAAGCCTACTTGTTGTAAAAACTTGTCAAAGTTTGCTTGTAATCAGCAGCTAAATATATTGTAAATGAAAAGGAGACACCTTAGTAGAAATCACATCTTAGTTTTCCTTTACAATTAGATCTTCCAGCCATGTACATACTGCATCACAATTGCACTATTATTGTTTTATTTTGTATCACATATGTGAGAGTGGGTAACAGTTCAGTTTTGTTTTGTTTTTTTTTAAAAAAACCCAGCTATTTAGAGACTGGACATCCTTTATAGCTCCATTTCTCCTCTTCTTTCCCCCAATCCATATTTTTGCTTCCAGCATTTATTCTTATTATTTGCATGCTGGCAGGCTGCCCTGTCTACATTTTTAAGTGCAAAGGAGCAATATGCACAGCCTTCATGATGCAACCTGGATAAAAGGAGAGAGCCTCATAATGTTGTCCATGTGTTTTGGGAGCCATTATGCCTAGGGATTTATCCCCATGGAATTGAAGATCAGTTATTACTTGACAAACCTGACTAAGTGAGTTCTGAATTACAAAGCTGTTGTGATTAATTATGGCTAGGTGTTTGTGTTTATTTTCTGATAGTTCTATAGATTTTGTTCACCCCACAGCCTGAAGTAGAGATTAGAATCTGAACTTCAGCTTTGCTAAACACTAATTATGCAGAATGTAGACTTAAACTTGAAAAAAATATGGTTGTCTCTATCCTATCCTGTGTTTTAAAAAGAATATTGCTTAAGAGGGCTTTTCAGCAAGTTCCACACACACAAAAGGCCCTGTGGATGTATATCCACAATCTGCTTCATCTGGTTGCTTGTGACTAGAATGAGGTGAAGGCAAAAGCTACATACTACTACTACATACTGCATACTACTACGTAGTATTGGTAGACAATGGAATGACCATTCATTATGGAAACCAGGGAATGATGTTCCCACTGCCTTGGCAAGGAGATATGTTCATGCTCTTCTTTTCCACTACGTTGCATTTAGAGTGAAGACAATCAATTAAATTGACTTTATCAACATTGTCATGGTGACATATGAAAACCAACCATCATAGTTACTTTGAATGATTGGGGGAGTGGAAAATTTTTTAAAAAGGTAACAAGGCAATACATGTTTTTAAAAACTGCAAAAGGCTAGAATGATTAGGGGCTTTTTGCAATCCTCAGAAGTATGCTTTTTGCCTCAGTTTGAAGTGTCAGGTTGGATATACATGCCTCTGTGCAGTTTACTTCTTTATGTTGCACCACAGTTGAGGTCAAGGCATTGTGTATATTGCACATTACTCCCTCCGCATGACTCTGAACCAAGAAAAGTTAATTTTTTTATACTTCGTAATTTAAACATACACACAGAGTTGGCCTTCAATTTTTGCAGGGATTAGGGGTACAGGATCCCTGTGAACATGGAAAAAGTGTGAATATTTTAAGGCTCCCAAACATGCACACTACAGATTCCTTCTGCAAAATTCTCCGCCTTGCTCTGTTGCTGCCTCTGTCTCCTAGGATGATGACACTCCTGCAAAAATCTCCTGCAGTTTCGTCGTTCTTCTCCTTAGCCGCCTCCTCCTCCTCCTCTATGTGTCCTTTCCTGGCCCATACCTTCCTTTCCCACCTTGGCACCACAACACCTGGTGCATTGTGGTGCCAAGGCAGGAAAGGGAGGTATTGGGCCGGGAAAGGAGATGGAGAGGAGGAGGAGGGCAAGAAGGATGATGACACTGCAAAAGATTTTTGCAGCAGTGTCATCATCCTACGAGGTGGAAAGGGGAAGTCTTGTAGACCAACAGTGAAGGCAGTCACAAACTTGGAAATAAACACACACATGAAAATTGAGGGCCAACTGTATATTTAGAGTCATTGCACATATCTCTTGATTACTTGTATAATCTCAGAGTTATATTGACTCCTACAGATCAAAGCCCACTACCCAACTCAGGAGCAGCATTCTGATTCTGTATGCATCCCTGACAAATTTCAGAGTCTCTGTCTCTCTCCAAATGCTATCAGTTTCCATTGATGTGAGAAAGAAGCACACTTCTTTTATGCCCTGCTTCCATATTGCCTTTTCTTAATGTAGTACAAAATTTCTGATGAGCACTACATTATCCAGTCCTTCACTCCTGGATATGCTTTGCATACCTCATCACATGACTTTACAATTTACATTAAACAAACAAATACTGGGAGAAGAAGTGTGTGGTTCTCTCCATGCTGTTGTACTGCAGCCCCCATCATCCATTACCATTGGGTGGCTGGCAAGACCTAAAGAGACCACCAGTGTTTGTAGGGTTACATGTTCCCCAGTTCTGAAGTACACAAAGCTTGCATGTCTGGGGGGAAATAAAACTAAGAAATATAATATGTGTGAAATGAGATTCATACATCCTGGGAGTAAATGCTAAATAAGTAAAACTACATGTTTTGCTTATTTATTGACACCACCAAACATCTGATGAAGGTGGGTTTTTGGTTTTTCTTGTCACTTAGCCTTCATAGCCCTGATTTCAGTAAACTGGACAGTATAGGACCTCAGGCCACTCAACCTGATACTTCCTGTTGTGGCCGTGCTTTTCAATATGAATAGTGCATGGCCATGTATCTCAGAATCTGCATGAAGTCAGAAATTTTCACTGAAATTTCCAATGAGTTTTTATAATCTTTTTGTCACAGCACAGTGAACAATAATACATCTTTTAAAACTAGATCCAAAGATCTTTTTCAAGGGATTATGGGATACTAGACCGCCTAAGGCCAAGTCTGAATTTGGACTCCATTTCAGGTGTGGGTGGATGTGCCTTATAAAGGGAATACAAAGAGTTGGGAAGTGAGTCACAAGATCAGGTGGACAGTGACTGAAGGTGGAGTCTCCTAAGGCAGCAGTAGAATGCTGGAGGGGCTAGAAGCTGATGTGAGGTCAAGGATAGACATGGGTTAGGTTACAGTAGCCATCAGGCAAAGAAAGATAGAGCCCTGGCTTGGCTGCAAGAGGTTTATAGGGCCATGTATATCCTGGCTGGGTTGAAGAATCAGGTGACAATATTTAAGCTGGTAGATCAGCTGACTGTCTTCATAGTGGAACTACAGCCTAGAGGGCATCCTTTTCCCTAAGGCTTAGTCAGGTCAGGTCAAAGTTTTATTGCTTATGGCTTAAGGCCTTTGTAAAAAAAAAAAAATTCACACTCACTCAGAAATATATGTGACTTAGAATATTTGACCATCCTGGGAGTAAATATTAAATAAGTAAAACATCTGGATATAATTACATTTCTGTCCCTTTTTATTTGCTAATGCATCAGTTGAAAATGTCTGTATGTGTTTAACCAAACTTGAAGGGTATTTGGGGGATGGTCTGACTACCAATATAGACTCGGTTGATTTTGCAAGGGGTCTGGAAGGCACCAAGGTTTTGCTGTGACAAGTTTGTCAGTCTGTTGTCTGTTGGTCTGTTACTGCCTGAGGTCTAAATGGTTGGATGGATTTTTACCAATTTTGGAGGGGATGTTTGGAATGGTCTCAAATAACATAGGTTATGTGGCATATGTTACATTTATTTGAGGGTCTCTGAGGAGCACTGCACTTATCCCCCCCCCATTAATACAGAGTAGTATGATTGGTGACCAGTTAGAGGGATGCTCACTGAATGGTAGCTGAGACTGATGTGCAACTTGAAGAGTGTTTGAGCACTCCTAAGAGACAGGAGGTCATGCTCCGGAGTTGTTAAATTATACAATCATTAATGGTGGGTAATGATTTTCCCAAACAAGACTATGTGCTAGAGCTAAGTTATTGTTGTTATATGCCTTCCAGTTGATTCCAACTGATGGCAATATTTATTCAGAGGTGGTTTACATTGCCTTCCTCTGAAGCTGAAAGAGTGTGACTTGTCCAAGGTTACCCACTGGGTTTCCAGAGCTGAGTGACAATTTCAAACCTGGTCTCCCAGAGTCCATTTCTATTACAGCTTAATAATGAAATGATTTTAATAAATCAAGAGTAAAAATGGGAGCAATTAAACTGATAAATAATAAAAATAATAATCAGATTAGGGCAATTTGTGGTAATCTCTTAACACCGCTTTTGCATGAATTATTGAAGCTGCTGGGGGGTGGGGAGAGCCAACTGTCCAGGGCCGGTGCAGGGCCGGGAATATATTCCCAGCCGCCAGACCTGAATGGGAACTGCAAGCAGCAGTCCCCGCCCCTCAGCCAGTCAGAGGCCCCAGATGCCCCATGCCTCTGATTGGCTGGGGTGATGCCTCATCAGCCAATCCGGGAGAGGAGCCTCTCCCTGATTGTCTGACTTACGATCCTCTTTCCAGCCCGCATGAGCTGGCCGGAAAGAGAATGCCCAACCAAGATGGTGGCACCCATGCGCTGCCACGAGGTGGGTGAGCTGCTGGGGGGGGGGTGCTCCCCCAGATGCAACTTCGGCCGCGGGGAGAGCAGGTAAGTCCTGCAGCCGATCAATTAAACTAATAAATAATAAAAATAATAATCAGATTAGGGCAATTTATGGGAATCTCTAACACCGCTTTTGCATGAATTATTGAAGCTGCTGGGGGGGAAGGAGAGGTAAACTATATGCCAGGAATAATTCAGTATCTGACAATAGATAGCATATGTTTTTCCATACAATTTTTGAGTGTAATCCATTAAAATTGTACCTAAAATTTAAAATGGGACTGCAGGTACAAAGCACAAAATAAAATCTAATCTGTCTCAATTTCCACAAAGACATCTACACGGAGACAAAGTGTCCTAGTTTGCATGGCCTCCTGAGAAACCAGAGTGTTGATGGTACAAACAATAGGTCTTGGAGATTGTTGGATAGAGGATGGTTTGAGCCCTGCTCATTGTACCTTACCATGGGGGAGATTTTGAAAATTCTTTAATACCGAGCATTTCTTGCTGATACCTTCTTTTATGCTTGTATATGAAAAACATATCTCCTCCCATGTATCTTAAGCACTTTCACAAACACTGCTACTTCCCACATTCACCTAAATCCTGCCAGGCTCAATATCCCTGTTAACCCTATTATTTTACTGACAAATCCAACCACTATCAGTTCCCTTCCCTTTTGGCTGCAAATGAAAATTCTTTGTACCTGCTGAAACTTTTAAATGGACTGGAGTAAAGGCTGATGTTTAAACAAGAAGCGCTTGATATTGGTAAGTCATCTCTTTCACCCTTCTAATGGCATCTCTTTCTGACCTTGAAAATTATTAAGTGATTTTGGGAATACGTTAAGATAGCTGTTCACCAAAGGGACTACTAAAGTTTGACAATTTCTCTGTATTCTTTGTGAACATTCGCCTATTTTGGAGTTCTTTTCTCACTTTGGTAATTATAAGGGAAGCCAGGATAGTGATGTTGGCCTCTGGGCATGATCCCAGTGTAGCAAAGAGCTTATTAAATGCCAGCCACTCCCTGGAAGTGGTAGCTGCTAGGCAGACCTGCTCAACTGGGCTGTAGCTGAAATAGAGCAGAACGTGCAGGTGCAACAGGCATTGCCTTAAACTGGAGGCAACAGAGTAAAATACCTGGATGTGCAAGTTCAGGGAACAGAGCCTTGGAGACAGGATGCTTCTTGTTTTCTTCATTAATGGATATAACTGGTACTTGTAAAATTGACCTAGAAAAGTTGGAAGCTGTTTTTCTTTGTTCAGGCAACTTTACTGTACTTCCATCTAGTGTTGTATAATGATTACATACATGTAAACCACTCACCTGACAGGTGTCACCCTTCAAAGAGGATGGGCACAATAGTTATATTGGAGGCGATGTAATTCCAAGCTTGATGCAATGCTGATTGTTATCATTGTTATCCTCCTCAGACCATTTTATACATACTAGTTTGTATGAATTGATGTCAGCATGTTTTTAATGTCATCTGGAGTCATATTTTTATTTTCATTCCCTTCAGAACTGGCATGCTTGCTTTAACAAATTATGCTTAAAATACACGTATTAGTAGTTTACTACTTAAACTAGATTGCAGCTTCTGATAATTAATATACTTTGAAATAAGAAGTCTAGAATGTTTTAGTAGTCCCTGCTACTATGGTTAGATTTGTCTGAGGAACTGTGTGACCTGTCAGGCAGTATTAAATTCTGATGACATGCTTTGTACAGACATGGAACTCTGGGTTGCAGGGGTGGGGGGCAGAGAATTCAGCTCGTGCTGTGCAAATAACATTTCCCAGTTAGTGCTTTCTTTAGCACTCTCTAAAGATTCATTTTCAGTGACTGTGCCATCCAGATAAAAGCAGCAACTATTTCAAGAATATCTGTATCCTCATACATACAAAGATTTTTCCCCCTTTTCAGTTCTGCTTGCACAATTGTTGACTAACACCTTTTGAGACACTCTTTTGTCCTTAATGACATCTAATCTCCTCCTTTGGTGGCATATAACATGTCTGAGCAATTGTGCTGGACAACTGAATTTTCTAGGCAGTTTGTGAGGCAAAATACAGTTTGAAGTTTGACACATCTTAGATGTCTGACTCATAGAAGATAAGAATTAATAGTAAATTCTGGATTACTACCTCATGTGTCTAAGGCTCCTGCTGGTTAGTGTGAGGCTTTTCATGTTGGCTTACCATTTATGGTAACTACACTGTGTTGTATGTTGTAGAAATGCAAGATAGGAAAACAGTGGTTCTGAGAATTCAATAGATGTAAGTAAATAAACTGATGGTCCATTTTGCCCATATTGTCAACAGCTTTCTAGCATCTTAGGCAGAGTTCTTTCCCGGTTTTGCCACTTGTGCTGCCTGTAAGTGAAGTTGGTCACCTTTGACTCATATAGTACTTTGTGTAAGCAGCTACATCTTGCTTTTCTGTCTTCTTATGCTCTGTATTCAGCTGTGTTATGAATGAAAGATTTTCACATCTCAAAGGACCACTGATTTTTTTTCTGTTCAGCCATCAATCTAAGATGTGACTTATCATTTAAGATTTCCTTAAAAGGTTTCTAGAGACAGTGATGGGAGACTAGATTTGACAGGTAAAGTATGAACAGCGTTGATATATGCATTGCCTTTTAAGTACAATACCAGGAATGTGTCCCTCTTCTCTTTGTTATTATCATCAGGATGGAGCTGTCAACCAACAACATGGATTCAAATTTTGGTTTGTGGCTGATGAGTTTGAATATCACAAGCCAGATTTCAACAACCACACCAGAGCTAGTTGTTATATGCAAGTGTGTTCATAACATCAATGAGAAAGGAAGTGGCTAAATGAAATATAAATATAATGCAAAATTTCTGTCAAAATACACATGCACTTCACGCATCTTGACTTACTAGGAGAGTCTTTAGGTCGTCTGCTATTTCTTTGGTATTTCCAAGTAATCAACATTGTGGTTTAGTTCCTTATGTTAAGGTTTAGGAAAAAAAACACAATTTGGAATTACAATAAATTATATGGTTACTGAGGTTTTCAGATATCCTACTATTAAATGTACTATCTTTTCTCCATGAGTTCATGGAAACAATCATTGTTAAAAATGAATTAATATACTAGCATTTGGTTGTGGCCCATAAGTTAACTGTGCATAATCAACATATGTTCAGATAATGTTTTTTGTTAGGCCTCTAGAATAATGTATGTCTTTGCATATGAAGTTCTTAAACTGGGCAAATGAAGGATGAAATTAATTTAAAATTGTCTGTGGGAATGTCCTTCCTTTCTATTCTTTTCTTCTTTTTCTAATACTGATTACATTGAAGGGTTGTACTTTTGTACAATTTTCATTCCGTATTTCTTGACGTTTTTAACAAGGCAAGATATCACTGCCAAGTTGAACAAGGGTATCTCAAAATATACTCATGCATAAGTCTAGAAATTGTAGTCAAAATATCAATCCCAAAACTCCAGGTCAACTTACCCAGAGGTCAATGTAAGTACTGTGCCTTAACTCTTATCAAAAGAAGGAACCATCCCCTTCTCTGAGTGGTGAAAGCTTGGTCTGTCCCAGGAGAACCTAAAAGATGCACTGACCCCCCCTCTACTCTGTCTGTTGTGATGCTGCTTCTGATGTTTTTGAATGCCTGGGTGGGAAAATGGTAGCAACAGTGGCTGTTTGGTGCTTCTCCTCAGAGGTCTATTGAGAGTAGAGGAGGATTAGTGCTTCTTTTTAGGTTCTCCTGGGACAGACAAAGCTCTTGCCTTTCACAACTGTTCAGAGAAGGGGATGGTTCCTTCTTTTGATAGAGTTAATACTGTACCTTGACTTTTATCAAAAAAGGAACCATCCCCTTCTATGAGTACAGTGGCAAAATGCCTTTTTGAATGTCTGGGAGGAAAAATGGTGCTGCCGTCGGCCAAGATCAGCTGCCCCCTTGAGGTGGCTCAGGTGCTTTCCCTGCTTTGCAGAATGACCCTTGACTTATCCACAGGTCATATCAAAATCCATAATTTTGCCCCCCAAACCTGCCCTTTATGTATACATGAGGTCAGACTTATACACAAATATATACGATATATGTCCTAAGGTAAGAGTAGGCAACTTAGTATGCCTTCCAGATGTCTTGGATTAAAACTCTCAAAGCCCCAACCAATATAGCCCCTGGGCTGGATTGTGGAAGATGTCATTGAAAACACCCAGAGAGCACCGAGATACTCATTACCAAAAATGCTTATATGCAGTTTGGGGTTCTGTCTTGAACAATCCTGCAAGGACTTCTGTTTGATATACAGTTGTCCCTTCACATTCGCTGGGGCTTGCTTCCAGGACCCCCCATGAATACCCAAATCCATGAATACTCAAGTTCCATTATATGCAATGGCATAGCAAAATGGTGTCCCTTATATAAGATGGAAAAATCAAGGTTTGCTATTAGGATTAGGATTTTTTAAAGAGTATTTTTCAAGCCGTGAATACTCAAATCCGTGAATGTGGAGGGAGAACTGTAGTAATAAAATATCCATAGCATTGAAATAAAACTAAGGAAGGGAAAATGATTCTGGCAACATTTGCAGATGCATGATCAAGCACTAGTTTTTAGAATTCTCAGTTACACTAGTATTGATACTTTGGAAACTGCTGCTGATATGAATTCTTATGTAAAAATGCTTAGATAATGCTTTTAAAATATATTCAGTAGTAAACTTAAATTAGTTTAATATTATATAATCACTGTACATAATAACTGTACATAATATTGTGTTAATGCCCTAAAAGTATGGGCTTTCCAGTTTGAACTACCTTTGTCTTGAATTCCATTTATAGAACAAAACTATTCCAGCCAGTCTTATATTCAGAGTTTTGTTTCTTACACTTGGTTAGCTATTATAGGTCTTGTGTTCAAAGTGTTCGCCTTGTAAATGTGGACTATATATAAGTACCCACTCTTTGCTATGCCAACTATGTTGTCTTCTTATTCCTTTCCCTTTCAAACATAGTACAAAATAGTCTTTCTGCTTTTTGCCTGAGAAAGTTCAAATGAAAAAAAAGGGTTTTGGTGCTAAAATGTATATATGTGAATACTTTGTAATAACAGCTTAATATAGCCTCCCCCTGTGAATGAATAAGTGAACAGAGGGGGGAGTAGATATGAGCCTGACATTCTCTGTGACATGTTCTCATAAAAGCATGGTTTGTTGTGATGTCGCCATAAGTGCAAGCAGTGAACTGGAGAAAACCCCCACTCATTGCATGATGCATCAGTGGGTACTGTACTGTCTGCCCTATTCATTATCAGTGAATACCTCCTGCTTATTACTGTCTCCTGTATGTAAAACAGGTGTGCCACACTTGGAGCCCACCAGGGCCAAATGCAGTCAGTCAATTAGCCATGTATAGTGGCCTTGAAGGTGCTTCAGAATCTCCATGTTTTTGCACCCTTAGGCCACTGCAGAACTAAAAACAAGATTAATTGCTACGTTGGTAGCCTATCATACTTGGCTGGAGGCCAGGGGCTGCATTTAGCCACATGCATTACAAGTTATGTAGATGTGTCTTAGAGAGCATTTTCTTTGTGTTCATGCTGAGTGGATTGTATGTATGTTTAAAGAAACTTTGTAGAGCTGAAGCAAAAGACTTAGTTATTAGAACTTTTTTTAAAAACATATCAATTTTTTTAGCTTTGAGATTCTTTCAAAAACATAATTTTTTTCTTAAGGAGCTTAAGATTGACTGTTGTTCAAAAACTGAGGTAAAGAACATAATAGCAGAATGATTTTCTCCTTGCATTAAAAAGGAGCCCTCTGTACTCCTCGCTGATGGAAAGACAGAAATTGTTTCTGTGTTTTCACAGGACTTAACATGTTCTGTTGCAACCTGTCCTTAATGTTAAGTTAAGGAGGGTGCGATAGAACAGGTGCTCATTAGTACCTCTAGGCTACAGCAACAGGTGACTGCATTTCTAAAAAAATATTGTGCAGGAACTCAGCAGGTGGATCTGGCTTCTGATGGTTCTCTAAATTATAATAGATATGATATGCTAATTACATAGAAATTCCTTTTTTTTTTTTAAAACTTCTTACAGTAACTTATGTTTGGTTGGTGCAGATTGATTCCATGTACCTGTCACGCCACATTTGTGAGTGTGTAAATTAAAATAGCTTTTGGTTTTGAAACTCACTTTGACAGGACTCTTGAGTATAATTCTGGTTTAAGAGGGTACTGGAGAAAAGCTTACCATTGGTTAAGGAATTGTTTTTGGTCTGAGTACTTCACTGTCAAGTTAAAAATACCTAATAACCTGTATTGCACAACGTCAGTGTACTTTACTATAAAGTCCTAAGCAAACTATGACTGGAATATTGCTGTTGTACTATGCAGACCTAACTGTGCCAGCTTATGTGGTGGCAGCAGGAGAATGAAGCCACAGGGGCAGAGGCCTTGAAGGAAGTAAAGCATAAGCTGGAGAGCCCAGCAGGTTTGGTCTGCCTTCCCTCGCCTCTGCTGCGTTGCCTTGGAAAGATTGCCACTGCTAATCTAGTCAGCAACAGGATTCTAGTCATATTGTGCTTATGTATATTTTTTTATTAAGTATTTATTTTATTAGATTATTTATATTCCACTCTTCAGCCACAAAGGCTCTCAGAATGGCTTATAAATTGTTTTAGCAATAGCACTTACACATCTACACTGCTTTATAGCACACTAGGCACTCTCTAAGCAGTTTACAATGTTTACAGCATAATGGACTAGTGAAGAAATTAGTAATTCATGATAAAATAATAAGTATTATGCCTTCCAAAATAGCTTGTTCCTTCAAGCCAGTATTCATTCGACAAAAGCAAATCCCTACTGCTGAAGGGGTTTTGGATCTGATGGACCTGGCATTAACAACAGAATAAAAATATCTGTTCCAGCTGGAAGGACTTGGGAGCTTCTCTTAGTTCTTCACTTCTGCCTCCCTTCTCTTATGGACCTAGAAATGTTTCCTATGCATGTTATACTCTTAATTAATCCTAGAGTGCTTACTACCAGCTTTGGCTGTTACTGCTGCTGTGCCCCTTCCTAGAGTTGGAGGGTCTAAAGATGGTAATGTACACACTGGTAACCTCAAAGCTTGACTTTTGAAATGTGCTGTACATTGAGCTACCTCTGTACCAAGTTCAGAAACTTCAATTGGTTCATAACACGGCAGCCAGATTAGTCACTGGTACATCCAAGAATGATCATATCACACCATTATTATGTCCACTCAGTATAGGCTCACTGAGAGGTACCTAGCTCGGCCTGGGGATGAACTAGACCCAGGTGTAGCCAAATAGCAGATAAACAATGCAGCAGAATAGGGCTTGAAACACAAAGGCTTCAGCTAGCAGGTTTTATCACTGTTCTGACCCACTTTCACCCACAATAAGAATACTTACAAGCAGCAAGGTTTTTCTGGAGGCTTTATCTTCAGTTCCAGTATAAAACAAACACAGAATATATACAACAAACCTCAGTAATGAATCCAACAGCTATTTTCCGAACGTGCAACACCAACTCACACAGAGTGCATCTTTATAGATAGAGTGTTTGGCCAGTTACCTTCTGCCTAGCCACAGCTGTGCACACACCCACTTCAGCTGTGCTAGTGTGGTCTGTTGCCCCAACATTTTCTCTCTGTACTTAAAGGGATATTATCCTGACATATTAAAATCATTCCACTAGCTTCAAATTAGTTTCTGGGCAAGTTACAAAGTGTTTATTACTTTTGAAGCCCTACGTGGTTTGGGTCCAGGTTACCTATGGGATTGCCTTTTCCTGTATAATCTGCCCTGTGCACTTAGGTCCTCTGCGGGACATTTGTTCCAGTCAGCCAGGTCTAGGTTGGCAACTGTCACCCAGAGGACTTTTTATTTAGCCACCCCTAGACTGTGGAGATTTTCACACTACACTGTTACAGTGTTACTATTCCACTTTAACTGCTCTGGCTTCCTCCTGTGGAATGCTGGGGTTTGTAGTTTAGTGAAGCATAAGAGCTCTCTGGCTGAGTTGTAAATGCCCCTCCCTAAACTGTAAATCTCAGGATTCCATAGGAGGCAGCCAGAGCAAATAAAGTGGAATAGTAACACTATAATAATGTAGTGTGAAAATCTGTGGAATGACCTGCTGGAAGAGATATGACAGCTGAATACACTGTCTGAATTTAAAGCAGCATTAAAGACCAGTCTCTTCCAGTAGGCCTACCCAGATGATTTTAAATTGTGAATTTTAAATTGTGTATTGTTTGTTTTAAAATATCTTGGTTTTACTTATTCTCTTATATTGATGTTTTTAACTGATTCATGTTTTTAACCAGCCATATGTTTATATATTAATTTCTTATTCCCCGCCTCAATTCATAGAGA
Source organism: Gambelia wislizenii (assembly GCA_030847615.1). Lineage (NCBI taxonomy): Eukaryota > Metazoa > Chordata > Lepidosauria > Squamata > Crotaphytidae > Gambelia > Gambelia wislizenii. The sequence continues at coordinate 188,591,484 of JAUMIR010000002.1, read as the reverse complement.
GAGGTGGGTAAGAAATAAATGTTGTTATTATTATTTGCTTAAGTTGGGGTGAGGATTTTGCTGCCCTTAAGGCTGCTGACAGACTGCAGAAATAATGCAGTTTGACACCACTAACACCACTATAGGATGGGTCCATCCTATAGAATCCTGAGATTTGTGGTTTGTTGTGGCACCAGAGCTCTCTGTCAGAGAAGGCTAAATATCTCACAAAAATATGAATCCCAGGCTTCCACAGTGTTGAACTGTGTCAGTTAAAGCAGTGTCAAACTGCATTATCTCTGTAGTATGTCAGCAGTTTAAGTGTTGTTTTCAGTTCACAACCTCTCTCTCTCTCTGGCTTTTCTTCGCAAACGAAGATTCAGGAAGGACACATCCCGCGCTTCCTGCAAGCACGCTGATGACTAAAAAGGCCAATCCGAGATAAACAAGTCCGGTTGCAGAAAGCACAGCAGAAGGTCTCCTTGGGTGATGTTTTTGGGTTGTGATTCTTTCTGCGTTGTCGTTTCTCTTCAAGACTTGTTCGGCATGAGTTCTCAAATAAGGCTGCAGCATTGTGGATAGTGCGTCTCCATGCCTCCCAATGTGAGGCCAGGGCGGACCACTGTTGGTGATCAATTTGGCCAAGCCTGAGATGTTGTTTCAGGGAGTCCTTGTATCGCTTTTTTGGAGCGCCCCTCTTACGCTGACCCGTGGCGAGTTCACCGTAGAGTAGTATTTTTGGGAGGCGATGGTCCTCCATCCTAGAAACGTGCCCTGCCCAGCGCAGCTGCGTTCTCAATATCATGGCCTCAATACTGGTGATCCCTGCTTGCTCAAGGACAGCAACATTCGTCACATAGTCAGTCCAGTGTATATTTAGGATTGTGCGTAGACAGCGCTGATGAAAGTGCTCGAGGAGTCGTAGGTGGTGGCGATAGGTGACCCATGTTTCAGATCCATAAAGGAGGATAGACAGTACAATGGCTCTATACACACTGATTTTTGTGCTTTGCCTCAGGTGTTTATTGCTCCAGACTCTTTTGTGAAGTCTTCCAAATGCACTATATGCCTTTGCTAATCTGTGATCGATCTCTTTGTCAATCTTGGCATCTGAGGAGATGATGCTTCCCAGGTAGGTGAACTGCTGAACGGACTTGTTCACAACCACCTTGGCAGCATAACCAGTGGTGAGGAATGTTGAGAGTTGCCATTCTGACATTTGGGGGGAGGACACAATTCCTACCCCTTGCCTAAGTCCTGTTTTTTTTTACAAAAAACAACAACCAGTATTTCCTAGCCCACCTGACTATGAGAACATTTTTCTTTCATTGGAGAGAGGCAGGGGATGGGCTGAAAACTCAATTTGTGGAGACTGGGCTGGTATGGGTATATGTAAGGTGACTGAGTCCTATAGTTCCTTCTTGGGAGTTGAATCTTTCCCTTAAGAGGACTTAGTTCTTTTTGGGACAAGAACGGTATACACAGTGCTGTTGACAGCTTTCTAGCCTTTATCTCAAGTATTGGAGGAGTTGTGGTGGTTGTGAAAGATACCACTGCTATTGGTACTCTATCCATGGAAGCTTACAGTCAGGTGTCTGGGCAGAGGAAGAATTGATGGTCTTCTGTTCAAATACAGAAATAAAATGCCCTCTCTTTCTGTCCTTGTTATATGGCGGAAAAGTGTCTATGCTTTACAAACAACAACAACAAACAAATCTTTATTCTGAAGTGAAATGGCTTTTGTAATGCTTGACTTTTCCTTACGGTAGAAAATCTCATAGCTACTGCCTGACAAATCTCATGTATGTTATTCCAAAGATCCCTGTAATGTATATGGTATGCTTGCTCTCTCGCTTTCTTTCTTTCTTTCTTTGTAAAATCAGACTTTTCCCTGATTGTATTTATAATATCAGTAGCAGGATTGTTTAATCTTCACAAGAAAAAAACCATGGTAGATTTTCAAAAGCTGCCCCCAGGGCCTGTTTCCGTGTTCCTGTATAACCAGTTAAATCCATTTTTTTTCACGTTTATTCAACACACTTGAGAACAGGTTAAACTACATTTTTCCAGACTGTATTACTGCTGTTAGTTTTTTTTTCCTCTCACAAAATGCAGAAGAAAATACCAAGTTATTAGTTCTGCTATATGGCTTTCCCATACAGGGTAGTTTTGTACTTTTTTTTTAATGCACATGTTCTGTATTAGGTGTGCTTCATACTTTGTAATGGGGTGTATTCAGATTGCGTTCACCTCCCCTAAAAAAGTTGATTGCTATTATTATTGCTATTGCTATTGTTGTGTTTTGTGCTGGACTGGTTCTAGCCCTTTCCAAGGGGAAGCCTTTCTGTGTCAATGGAGCATTATTTAGTACAAAAGACACAGCTACTGAGAGGACTACTGCTCCACTCAGCAACATGGTGGTGGGTGAGAGAACTTACCCTGCCCACCTCTATCCTTATGGGTAAGTGGTTGGTCTTCCTTGAGAGAGGCTGTATTCACACCAGTATTTGAGTGTGTTGTAATGGTTTACATGTTTTACACACCACTACCTCACACCAAGTGAGACAATAGGGATTCGTCATCTCACACTTCAAAGGTGCTATTAAAATGGAAGCTCTAAAATTGCTATAAACATGTACCTCAAAAATGGGATGAGAGAAGGGAGTCATAAGTATGTAGTGGTTTTTTAGGAACAATCTTTGAAATGTCTGTGAAATGGGTGAATGAATGGTATCATAGTGGGGAGAAAGTAGGAACAGGGCCTAGTAATAATACCCTTTACCTTTATAGCCTTTTCAGTATGCTTTAAATGCATTATCAATTTATAATACTTCAGTAAGTTAATATTATTATCCCCCCAACCTCCAATTGCACCACAAGGCTACTGTGTCTGAGAGAGTGTGATGTGTCTGAGCCCAGCCAGTGCGTTGAAATTAAAATCAGGGACTTCCTTATTTATTGTTCAGTCTGTTAGCCACTACATTGCCTCATACCATACCAGTGTGAAGGAGTCTGTTTTAATGGGACATGTTATAGGCCTCTGTAGCATATTTAAATGTAACACACCTCTTTTTTCCACCTTGTATTTATCACAGAACACAATTTGGACTGCAAATCTTGACAAAGAAGGGAAAGCATAAAAATTAAATGACTCCTTTCCCCCCCTGCAGGCTGCTATTTCTGTAGGCTGCATCAGTTGATTAAATTACATACAGCTCAGTAAGCAGTATGTTTAAATTATATTACCTGAACGGGAGATGCCAAGGGGAAACCTTTTAGGGAAACCTGTGCAGTTGGTAGGCTTTGGCAATGTACCATTGGAACTGTGTGAAAGATTCCATTCACAAACCTCTTCAGCCTTGCCAAGAAAAAAAAGTCACAAGACTAATAAGGCTGCTTTTTACTATAATGTTAAAACCATTGCATGATGTGAAGGCAATACGTTTTGTAGAATATTAATAATTTTCTGCTCTCCTGTTGTCATCTTTGGGAGCTAAAGTATCTGTGTCCTCTTTGAATCACCTCGTCTGTAGCAGCTACGTTACAGGGTTATTAAATCAATCGAATGTAACTATTTTCAATCTGAAGGGGTCTCATTTTAAATTTAACTATGGATCAGGTTGTACCAACACTGGTCATGTGACACAAATCAATAAGGCAGAATTCCAGGGAATCCTGACTTGTGTCATTCATGACCATGCATTCTGGTGCAAACTTCTTGATTCCTCCCACCGGCATGAACAGATTTCATAACTAGGAACGTACCAGAAGGAAAAAGCTTAATGTTACATCCAAACTATATATTTGACTGTTGCTTCCAAACAAGCTAGGAATTGAAAGCCAGCTTCAAACCCTGGGTGCAGACTCTGCCTTGTTAAGGGAGCCACAACACAGGCACCCCAATTCATAATGTTTAGCACATGTTGTCCTCGTGAGTTCCTGGTTATTGAAGTCACTTCCACGGGAAAGAGAATCCAGGTTGGGGTGGGGGGCAGTCAACTATACTTGCTCATTAATGAAAAACCAGGCTTGCCCAAAATTCTAGTGTATCATTTTGTGCAAATGGGACCTGTTACATATTTTTAAACCAAAAATGTGGCCTTCATGGAATTTATTAGTCTTTTAGTGTCAAACTCAAACTAGTCAAGTTTTGACTAAACAGATGTTTCTAGGTCAATAATTTTCAAGCTATCTTATGTGGTAGATTGGCCTCTTATTACAAAGGGATTCATACCATATTTATGCATATTATTCTGATATTCACATTGTTTCCTGAAAACTTGATTCAGACTGACAGCCAGTGGCTTATGGATGGGCACCAGTCCACAAACCACCTTTAAGTAGCATTGCTCTAGGTATTTACAAGCAAGACATAAAGTTGATAACCACCTCATGTTATTTGTCTCCAGTACTTAATAGCAGGAAAGATGTCTGATAGGAAATTGCTCTCCCTTATCTTGTAAAGGCTTTAAATAGGCAAACCTGGTATTATTGGTATTGTAATGCCATATACCATCTGGGTTAATTTGGGATGCTGTTGATTTGTTGACTTGTTACCTAATGGAACACTATTGTTGAGGAGTAGTTTTCTTCCCACTTGGCACTATGTTTTGTGTCTGGGAGGAATACTAAGTTTTGGGGGATTAATGCAGGTCATATCATTCATTTTGTTACATTTGTGATATTTTATATTTCATCTGTACGTTAGCCTGGATTTACATTCCCCAGTTCCTAAAATATTTTTTATTGAGGGTTAGCATTATCTTTGCTAACTTAGTTTTTGATCGTTTTATTTAAAGGTCCCTTGAGGTATGTTATTAGAGATTTATTTATTTTTGAGTTTGCTCTAATAGTTAGTGTGCATTTTTTGTCCCAACTTATAGAGTATACAGTCGTCCCTTAACATTCGCGGGGGTTACGTTCCACGGACCCCCGTGAATGTGAAAAATCCACGAATAACGACCTCCCTCCCCCTCCCCCACCATAGTGACCATGGGGCCTCCGGAGGCCCCATAGTTGCTTTCCCCAGCCTCCCCACTCCCTTCCTAGGCCTTCCCGGGGCCTCCGGAGACCCTCCCGAGGCCCCGTGGATGCCTCCCCAGCCCTCCCCCCTCCCGCCCAAGCCCTCAACGGAGCCTCCGGAGAGTCTCCGTAGGCCCCGCGGAGGCCTCCCCGGCCCTCCCCACTCCCTCCCCGGGCCTTTGTGGGGCCTCTGGAGCATGTCCGGAGTCCCCATAGAGGCCTCCCCGGCCCTCCCCGCTCCCTCCCAGGCCTTCATGGGGCCTCTGGAGCGTCTCCGGAGGCCCCATGGAGGCCTTCCCGGCCCTCCCCAGCCCTTCCCCAGGCCTTCATGGGGCCTCCGGAGCGTCTCCGGAGGCCCCATGTTCACCTCCCCATCCCTTCCCACCTCCTCCTCGGGAGACCTCTCCCGGCCCTCCTCCCTCCCCCCTGGGCCTTCGTGGGGCCTAGCAATGCCCCGCGGAGTCCTCTCCCGGCCCTCCCCTCTCCCTCCCCGGGCCTTCGTGGGGCCTAGCAAGGCCCCGCAGAGTCCTCTCCCGGCCCTCCTCCCTCCCTCCCTGGGCCTTCGTAGGGCCTAGCAAGGCCCCGTGGAGGCCTCTCCCAGCCCTCCCTCCCTGGGCTTTCGTGGGCCTCCCTCCCCGGGCCTTCGCGGGCCGAGCAAGGCCCCATGGAGGCCTCTCCTGGCCCTCCCCCTCCCTCCCCGGGCCTTCGTGGGGCCTCCGGAGCATCCCCGGAGGCCCCATAGAGGCCTCCCCGGCCCTCCCCGCTCCCTCCCAGGTCTTCATGGGGCCTCCGGAGCGTCTCCGGAGGCCCCATGGAGGCCTCCCCGGCCCTCCCCCAGGCCTTCATGGGGCCTCCGGAGCATCTCCGGAGGCCCCGCGGAGGCCTCTCCCGGCCCTCTCCCCTCCCTCCCCGGGCCTTCGTGGGGCCTAGCAAGGCCCCGCGGAGGCCTCTCCCAGCCCTCCCCCCTCCCTCCCCGGGCCTTCGTGGGGCCTAGCAAGGCCCCGCGGAGGCCTCTCCTGGCCCTCCTCCCTCCCTCCCCGGGCCTTCATTGGGACTAGCAAGGCCCGGCGGAGGCCTCTCCCGGCCCTCCTCCCTCCCCCCTGGGCCTTCGTGGGGCCGAGCAAGGCCTTGCGGAGGCCTCTCCCGGCCCTCCTCCCTCTGTCCCCGGGCCTCCGTGGGGCCTAGCAAGGCCTTGCGGAGGCCTCTCCCGGCCCTCCTCCCTCCCTCCCCGGGCCTTCATGGGGCCTAGCAAGGCCCCGCGGAGGCCTCTCCCGGCCCTCTCCTCTCCCTCCCTGGGCCTTCATGGGGCCTAGCAAGGCCCCGCGGAGGCCTCTCCCAGCCCTCCCTCCCCGGGCCTTTGCGGACCTCCCTCCCGGGCCTCCCTCCCTGGGCCTTCGCGGGCCTAGCAAGGCCCCGTGGAGGCCTATCCCGGCCCTCCCTCCCCGGGCCTTCGTGGGACCTCCGGAGAATCTCCGGAGGCCCCATGGAGGTCTCCCCAGCCCTCCCCCAGGCCTTCATGGGGCCTCCGGAACGTCTCCGGAGGCCCCATGGAGGCCTCCCCGGCCCTCCCCGCTCCCTCCCAGGCCTTCATGGGGCCTCCGGAGCGTCTCCGGAGGCCCCATGGAGGCCTTCCTGGCCCTGCCCAGCCCTTCCCCGGCCTTCATGGGGCCTCCGGAGCGTCTCTGAAGGGCCCCGTGGAGGCCTCCCCAGCCCTCCCCCTCCCTTCCAAGGCCTTCGCAGGGCCTCCGGAGGGTCTCCGAAGGCCCCATGGAGGTCTCCCCGGCCCTCCCCGCTCCCTCCCAGGGCTTTCACGGGACCTCTGGAGGCCCCGTGTCGCGGTTTTGGGGGGGCCCAGGGGGGCCCTCCCAAAACCGAGAATAATCAAAACCGCGAATGTCAGGTTTGCGAATGTGGAGGGGTGACTGTAATCTATGTTATATTTAGCTGTTTATATCAGTTTGTATAAGGCTCCTGTGCTATTGCTTTAGAAAATTATGGTTGTAACCAGGAGCCAATCAGGTTTTTAAAGAAAGTTAAAAAATCTTCCAAACTCAGCAGAAATACCACTCTCAGTTCAGTTTGGCCGTTTATTAAAATAACGAGCGGGAATAGAGGCAAAGTGGCCAGCAAGACAACGAGAAAGCACATCAGGGTCTGCAATGAAAATCTCTAGACATAGATCACATTGAGGATACTACTTTTGATAATTCTGCTACTACATCTAACTTAGAACCCCATTTAACTTTAGAAGCACATAGTCCACCCAAGAGCATGGTCCAGGCCCCCAATTTGAGTTCGAATTTGCTCCTCGAATCCAAAAATGTGGAATTAGATGCTGACATGGTCTCTCTAGATGTCTCTATACCTTTAGATCAGATAAGTGCCCCCCCAAAAAATAATGAGGACGATCTTTTATCCTTTGAAAATATGCCATCCCTGGAAATTTTACTAGAAAAGGAAAAGAGGACATTGACAGATTATCGTAAGTATAGGGAAACTGTCTTTGAACAACTTAGTGCTATGGAATTTGATTCTTTTAACCAGGAAATGAACCCGTGCCCCTCAGTTAAGTCCTGATATGGATCAAAAGGTGCTAAAAGACAATGAGAATGGTCATTGTTCAAATTTATTTAATATGTTAAAAGACCAGTATGATTTAATAACTACTATCAAATCTAACATTGATGTAATATGCTGGACCATAGGGGAAGGGATATTACAGGCTGCCTCCCCAAAAGCCCTAGAGTGATCCATCCAATATAAATATTGATACAGGCCATCTTGATGATCCCTTACCTCAAGATGACACTAAATCAGATCCAGCTGTCTTACACTTAGATAAAAGATCTAAGAAAAAGGGCAAAAAGAGAAGGAAAAGAATTAAAAGGAAAGTCTGTCCAAATTTGGAGAAGGAACTATTTAAAACTAGAAGGGTAGTAAACTTTAATTTTAAGAGACTGTTTAACCTTTTAAACAGCTCGTCGAAGTCTCATATGAATTCAGGACAGACAGGGGATGTAACAGTACATACTGTGAAGAAAGATCATAGAGAAAAGCCATTGGCAAAATCAGCAAGCCCAATTGACACAGACTTAAATAACCCTTTAGGTTGTTTGACGAAGGGCAAGTTACCAGATAAATCAGAGGAGATTAGTGACAATAATATGGCCCAGCTAAATAGAAGGGAGGATAAGCAGAACTCGCACGTCCCTCAATTAAGTCCCAATATTCCTCTTTAGTCCTTAAAAGATCTCAACTGGCTTTTATCAATGATCCCAAGCCATATGCCTTTACTTCTCAGTCTTATAGAAAACTTCATTTTCTCTAGCAGGCTAAAGCCCTGGGGATATTTTTTCTAAAAGAAGGGGATATAGAAAATATTCAATATTTATTTTACAATTATTTGATGGCCAGAGCTTTAATAACTTTTAAGGACAACACTATAGCTGTAAAGCTATATAATCTAAAAAAATGTTTCTTCGACAACGTATAGAAATTACAAGAGTTTTCTCTCATGTAGCACCATACCCTTTATTAGTAAATACATCAGCCTGTAGACAGAAGTTACCATCTGAGAAACCTGGTAAGATTGCTCAGATAGCTGAGGATGTTGATTTAATCTGTTTAGATGATATATGGCCAAACCTTGAAACCTCTCACGACATACAGAATCCCCCAGATAACGTACTAGTGGATGAAACGCATGAATTCAGCTTAATAGAATCATTCACAAGACTTCCTCTTTTGGATAAATTACTCATCATAAGTAGATTGAACTCGCTTCAAGCCGGGTTGAATAAATTATGTGAATCTGAGTATATAGTTGATAGTATGATTACACAAGTTGATGAGCTGGTCGCTACCCCTATTAACCGTCCAGTGCTTAATAATGATGATAATTCATATACTAGTTTTTTGTCCAATAACATCAATGTTCCTAAAACATACGATATTAGGAATTTCTTTAAAGTGACGGATATCACTAAAATATTAAGGAAATATCTCCAACCAAACCTGATATCTACAGACCCATCTTGACATTTAGAGACTCACTTAAAATGCTCTCTTGGAATGAAGCAGGATGGTTTAATAAGTTACAGGATGAGGATTTTCTAAAACATCTACAGACACATGACATTATTTTTCTCCAAGAAACATGGGTCCCAGATGGATGTACTATGAACCTTCAAGGTTTTACTTCCTATACTGTCCCAGCTACAAAGGTTACGAAGCTTGGAAGGCCCTCTGGAGGGCTTGCTATTTTGATTTCGACCTCGCTTAACACTATTACTCAATCCTATTCATTAAGTTCTTTTAATTTCTTAGTTTTAACAGTCTCTAATATACTTCCTGAAATACTGTACATTATTTGTGTGTATATCCCCCCAGGTAAATCGGGCATTAAGGAACATTTACCGGTACCCTGGGATAAACTGAGTCAAATTCTGGAGGAACTAGACATTCTATCACCTAATCCTTGGGTGATTATAGGAGGAGATTTTAATGCCAGGTTTGGCTTGGCTTCTCCTGATAACACAGTTTTTGGATTATGTTTGGATAATGTGCCAGAAATTTCCCACAGGGTGGCTCTGGATGCAACTGTTAATACTGGTGGGAAACGTTTTTGCCCATTTAGTGGCCATCCCCCCCCCCGCCCAACATTTTTTATGGTTGGAGGTACAGGGTGCCTGGGGGGGTGTCTGTGCTTTACCCACACTTCCTGTGAAGGATGGACACTTGGGTAAATGATTTATCCCTATGCAGGTATAGATAGCATGCCTCTTGGTCTTGCTTCTGTTGCAGGAATGAGAGCACTTCACTTGCAGTTTAGTGTTCCTAGCTGGTTTCTTCTCTACTTAGCCACATCAGTGCTCATACAGCCATTTAGAATATAGGTAAAATGGGATAAACAAAGTTCCATCCCTTGGCCACTTACAGTTTTTTTTTTAATTGTTCCTTTGAAAAGAGTACACTTCCACACTTCAAGTCCCACCATGTGTATTTTTTGTTTGTTTTAGGTGTGTTTTGCTAGGAAAAGTTCAAAAAAAGATAGTCTACTCAAGGCTATCCCTTCTACCTTCCTCCTCCATTATTGTACTGTCTCAGTAGAGTAATTCCCACAGAATGATTAGCAATTGTAGAAGCCTTTCATTGACTGTCTTTACTTCTTTTTTCATGCAAGCCCTTCACATATAGTTCATATTTGTTATTTCAAATGTTTTCCACAGTTGTTCCTGTGATTTTAAAAGGACTGACCTATGATGAGAAACGGGGAGCCTTCAGTGTCGGCTCTAATGTACGCGATTCAGCTTGCTATGTATGTTGGGCTTTTGCTCGTGCCTATGACCCCTTAGAATTGAAACCGTTTGTTAAACAAATTGCAAGGTAAGTTACGACAGTACTGTATAATCTTTTAAAAAAAAATTGCTTTGTTTCCAAATGGGACTGATTTCAGAAAATGCATAATGGGATAAAATTGCATGGTACTTACAAGCCAAAGACAGTTCATACAAAAGAAATTGAAACAGTCCCAGTTGTACCACTTTCAGAATAATTTGGCAAAACATTTTTCAGTAGTGCAAACTGTTAGTGCATTTCTGGAATATATCGGGATGCTAAAGTGATGCTTTGACCTCCACTTTCTTTACAAAACATCAGCATGTTAAAGAGGAAGGATCAGGACTATCTGAAGAGTGGACAAGGAGGGAGGAGAGTTGGAAGGACAGAATGAACAAAAGAGATTCAAAGAGAGTGGTGCATGGAGGCTGAGAAGAAAAGATAGCAGCATGTAGACACCTGGTGCTTAGCTGTAGAGGTGGATCAAGAGGGGTTGACATCCTCTGCAAGCAATAGGTGTTTTCCTTGCCTACTGGACTATTATAATAGGCTATATGAATTCGAGTGGAGGAGGTGCAAACTTAGCTCTCAACCCTAGATAGCACACAGGAGAAACTCCAGTAGCAAGGCCAGAAAAGATGGAAATTCCCTTACCCAGAATCTATTGGGAGGAACTTATTTGAAATGTAACTGTTTATCCAAGGGAGAAAGATTCTCTTTCCTAGCAACAGAAAAATTGACAATCTGCTTTGCTTAATAAGGTGGCTGACAGTTGCAATAAAACTGAGCATACAGCATTCCGTACTTGATTTTTTAAAACTTTTCCTAATTAAGGTGAGGGAGCATGGGGTTTTCAGTGTATCCTTTCCAGAAAAGGAATAGACAGACACTTAAAATGTCATCCCAAACTCCTGCTATCTAAAGAAACAAACACAGTACAGGAAGAGTATCCCTTATCTGGAATTCCAAAATCTGAAATACAGTCGTCCCTTCACATTCGCGGGAGTTAGGTTCCACAGACCCCTGCGAATGTGAAAATTCCACGAATAACAACTGCCTCCGGAGGCCCCGTGATGGCCTCCCTAGCCCTCCCACTCCCTCCCAAGGCCTTCATGGGGCCTCCGGAGGCCCTGTGGTCACCTCCTCAGCCCTCCCCCCTCCTTCCCAAGGCCTTCACGGGGCCTCCGGAGGCGCCGTGTTGCTGCTTTTGGGAGGGCGGGGGGCCCTCCCAAAACTGCAAATATTCAAAACCGCGAATGCTAACTTCGCGAATGTGGAGGGGCAACTGTACTCCAAAATCCAAAATGGTTCATATGGGTGGCTGAGATAGTGACATCTGTGGTTTCTGATGATTCAGTGTACACAACCTTTGTTTCATGCACAAAATTATTGAAAATACTGTATTGTGTGTAAAATTACCTTCAGGCTATGTGTATAAGGTGTATATGAAACATATATGAATGTCATGTTTAGACTTGGATCCCATCTCCAAGGTAGCTTATTATGTATATGCAAGTATTCCAAAATCTGAAAAAATCCAAAATATGGAACACTTCTCGTGGCAAGCATTTCAGATCTCTAATCAGTGAAATATGAGCTAAAGCTGTTTTTGTCCAATTCACCTTTTTTTAGCCAAAGGCTAAAGGTATTGTCAGAGCTGTAGATTTACCAACAAAACTGTCATGATCTCTTATGCACCCAGCTTAGCAGTGCACTAAATGAAAATGCTTCTACAATTTTTTTTTAGTTTTTTTTTAAAATCCTACTAGAAAGCGATAACAGCGTTTTCCTCCTTTCCAGTTGCAATAATTTAGTGTGGGAGCTCAGCAATAAAGTCTTATGCTGAGAATCAGGAACCCTTTCACAGCATGACACACAGTTTCATCTGTATTAGCACACCTTGGTTAGCAGCCAATAGCAGTAATAGCATGCCTTTTCTTTCTTGTCTTTTCATTCCAGCCTTAGGTGTGTCACGTTGTCCTCTCTGAGGGGAGTTATCATGAATTTTGCTACCTTTTCAAAAATAAACAGTTCACCATTTTAGAACTAATTGCTTGAACTTCATAGGTGTGTGTGTGTGTATGTTGGTTTATTTCACTCAACTGATCTCAGGTAGTGGTTTAATTCCAAAGTAGTCTTGACTAGCTATTTCAGGTCAGGTACTTATGTTTGCACTGTTGCAGCACTGTGAAACTCAAATTTCTTCTCCTACTTTGAGGCTTCAGTAATAACTCATTAATTTTCTCTCACAAATAAATCAGTAAAAACACATAGGAAGATTTTAAAATAAACTCTGCCCCATATCTTTCTCAGCCTGTCCTATGAGATACCATGAACACAATATTGGTGGGCTTCTCATTAGTGAAGCTAGTGCCAACAAGCAGCACCGTGGAACTGCAAGGAATATCTTCTTTGCTGAAACTGTAAACATATAATCTATTCAAAGGACAGAGGTGCTAAAATATATTGAATGGGTTCTAAAGAAATAGAAGCTGTAGACAGGGAAAATTTATTTAAACTTATAAAATTTGAACTAAAAACTACAAATTTTGAGCCAGATGTCTGAGGGCCCATCTGCACAAGGGAAAAAAAAAAAAAAAGGAATACCTTGCAGTAGTGGCATTTTGCAGCAGCAATGACATGTCTTAACAGTCTTTTTGGCCTCAAAAGGCCCATAAGCCTCGCATTCCAGATGGTGGCTGTGTTACCACTGATTTTTTTAAAGTTAAGTTTAAGTTTTTTTAAGTTGTGTAAAGTATGCTGGAGTGATATAGCAAAACACCCCCCCCTCCCGTTTTATCATCTTAGTGATTGCTCGCTAAGGCAAAAATCCAACATGGTGGCAGCAGGTGCTTGCCCTGTTAGCGAGCCCCTCCCCCAGTCTCACCCAGCCAATCAGCTTTGTGCTTCCCTTTGAATTGTTAGTTCTTCACTTGTCCTAATGAGCAGGAATGTGCCCATCATTTAAAAATCCTTCCACAGTGGACATGGGTAAAGCCTGCTTTAAAAAGGAGGTTTTGGCCAGCTGGCTGAAAGAAAATAGAATGGTAAATTCTCATCTATTGTGTGCTGGATTTCTGTTAAGTCTTAAAGAGATTTAAAATATCCTTTGCTAAAAAAAAAAGTCTATTTAAATTTTAGCTGAATACCTGGATAATTGTATTGCCTTAATACTGCTGAGACAAATCTCAATAATAATTAGAAGGAAAGTTTGTGTAGACTGGAAACCTCATCCTTTACCTGCACTTCAGAACAGTATCATTTTTGGACTTGAAGAGTCTGATGATAGTGTGGGAGTGCAGGGAATTTAGTCTTCCCTGGAGTACTGCGTGGTGAGAAGAAAAGAGAGGTGTGGCTCTCATGTAAAGTGAGCCACTTGGCTCTCTGGCAAGTTTAGCCTGCAGAATGAGGAAATAATGAATATTGCTCAGAGCTACATCTTGTGCTCTGATGAAATGCTGACAATAATTTTTACATGAAGAATACATTTGTTCCCTGACTAGTTTGTTCTGAAGAACAATTTCTGTCTGTTACATGTTGGGTAATATTTGCACTCTTTAATTCCATTTTCCATATCTGCTTGTCTGAGTGTGTTAGCATAAATGTAAGATTTTTGAAAATTTTCTGGTGAGGTCATTTAGCAGTCAGGCTTGTTAGCATACCCAGATTTTTCTCATAATGGCTCAGGTCTTACTGACCCCAGTGACTCATTTACTCCAGCAAATTGGGGTTGGGCTGCACAGATTCACTGTTTATCCATACCTTCCCAAAGAACAAATGAAGAAATGTGAAGTCGGAGGCTTTCATGGCCAGCATCCATAGATTTTCCTTGTTTTTTTTTCCGGGCTGTGAGGCCATGCAAATGGGTACTGGGGGCCAATATAACTAGTAGAGGTTTTCCTTGGGGTTTTTTTCCCCCAGGCTTTGAAGCCGTGTTCTGGAAGAGTTTCTTCATGATGTTTCGCCTGCATCTAGGGCTGACATCTTCAGAGAATGATTGGGTAGGAGTGTGTGTGTGGTTTATATACTGTGAGCCCCTGTTGGAGAGGTTATGTAAATATGTGTATTTGAATGGGTAGTTCCTGGGGGAAGATATGCAAGGAGGATTAGTGTCTGGCTAATGGTTGGTTAATGGTCCATTATCTGCTAAAAATCCCCCTGTCCCTGGGTGGAGTTCATTTGCAAGTGTTGAGTTCTGGTTTTAGTGTTCTTCAGGACTGGGAGCCAGGTTTTGTTTACTTTTATGGAAATGATAAGTCTTATTTTGAGGCAATTATCAGTGCTAAGCTGATAAGCACTTTCAGGTGGGAGTTAAGAGTCAGACATGTTATGGTCCATCTGAAAATGTGTTATATATGTAAAGCCCAGGTGCCTCTTTTAAGCAATGGAGGAATTTTTTAAAAAGGAAAACACAGTAGGGATTTGTGTGTAAGGTTAAAAAAATACTCACTACAATTGTTTATATATAAACTGCTAAAGGAAAAGATATAATTGTAATAATCACATGAGCAGACTAGAAATAAATAGAATAGCCCAAAGTTTGTCTGTGAGTCTTAATGGCAGTCAGGAGTGGGATCAGGCAGTCCTACATAAGGCTGGTGCTACTAGAGTTCCTAGTGGACATCCACTGTACTTCCAGATTGGGAAGTTGGGAACATTCCTCACTTCCTTCTTCTGAAAGCACTGTGCTGAGCCACTACCATTCTTTGTTCTGTCACTGCAATAGATGGGATGGAGGAAAGTACTTCTTAACACATTAAACTGTAGAATCCTTTACCTTAAGCTGTCATGATGGCTGCTGCCCTTAACATCATTAAAAAGGTGATTGATCAAATTCAAGGTGGATCCATCTATCAATAGCTGCTAGTCATAATGACTTTATGTTGCATACACTGTCAGAGATGGCATGTTTCTGAATATCCATTGCAAGGAAAGGTGAGCAGGAACTTTTGCCCTCACATCCTCCTTGTAGGTTTTTTAAATAGGTGTCTGGTCACTGTAGGAAAAGGACTCTGGATTACAGGTCACCTTCCTATATCCATGGGGATATGTTCCTGGACTTATAAGTGAAACCGCAGATAACAAACCCTATTAAAATAAATGATTTCCGGTACAAATATGCCATAGAGTTGCATTAGAGGACCTAGCGATTCCTAGAGATGATACCTCTCTAGGCATTTTCCAGTGCAACTCTATAGTACACGTCCCAATTTTTTTCTGCTGTGGAGGAACTGAAACAACTTATATGGGCGTCAACCTGTATACAGTAGCATGCCTGTATCTGCTGATTTGCCAACTGCAGATTCAATTATCTGCGGTTGGCAATGGTGGTGGGAAGGGAGGGGGAGGATTGATTGTGCCTCCTCCTCCCTTCCCCTGGGATGTCTCTGTTCGTGGTGGGGCCATGGCAGGGGGGAAGGGGGAAGGGAGGGGCAGGAGCAATCATGGCTGCCCCCTCCCTGCCCCTGGGAGAGCTCTGGCCACAGCCGGGCCATGGCGGGGGCGAAGAAGGAAGGGAGGAGGGAGGAGTGATCACACCTGCCCCTCCCCCTCCTAGGAAAGCTCTGGTCACGATGGGGCCATGGCAGGGGCCAAGGAGGAAGGAAGGGGGCAGGAGTGATTTCGACTGCCCCCTCCCTCCCCCTGGGAGAGCTCCAGTCGTGGTGGGGCCATGGCAGGGAGAAAGTGGGCAGGAGCTGTTGTGCCTGCCCCCCTTCACCTGGCAGAGCTCCTGTGGTGGTGGTGAGGTGGTAGTGGTGGATGGCATTCGCTATTTTCCACAGAATTCCCCATCCGCGGGGGGCCCTGAAACCATTCCCCCGTGGATACAGAGGTGCTAGTGTATAGCATTTTGATCCATTACCTCTCTTTTTCTTTTCTTGTAGTGGAGTAGGATTTGGGGAAGAACTGTAATTTCCCATCACTTGTCTTTCCTGACAGGCATGATGTGGTTTGGCTAGTGTATTGAGGATTAAAACTGCAAAAAAGGAAAGATGATACTACTTCCTGCCAGTAAAAGGATATGCACCCTGAAAAATTTCAGTGAGAAGCAGTCTTATCAGAGGGGTCCTTTCCTTATCATTGAATGTTGTTTTGTAGAGCAGCAGGATTCTAATTTAGTTCTACAAGTCAGAGAAACAGAAATAATGTTTAGATCTAATTTGTACTTAATATTAATAGAATCTGCATTATTGTGACAGAGTAGCTTAAGGATATTGTATGAATTCCTCCTTGCCAGATGAACTTTTCAGCCAATTTGTGCACCCAAGAATTTATCTTTATGGTATAAGTACCCATTTTTGTGGCTTTTTGATCACGATGTTCCTTCAAGATGCCATACCATTCTCTCCTTACCTGATCTAGACTCATATAGACATTTGAGACTCTTTACAACAGAAAGCCTTGTGTATGTTTTTAAAAATTCTGTCTCCACAGCCATGAAAACTATAGATTTGGTTAAAATATGACTTCTAGTAATATTACATGTCTCTGAAGAGTTCTTTATGGTAAATATAATGCCATGACAAAATATTTGGTATGCTTTCAAACACTAAAAAAAAAAAAGTCTCATTAATGCTTGAATTGATGAGACTGTCATTTTCATATCTGTTAGAAATGAGGTGCAGTTAACTCCAGATATGTGAAAAGATCTTCCATTGTTTGCTTGTGAAATAAACCTACTTTAATTGTTCCTTTCTGTTGAGAATACCTGGTGGTATATTCGGTAAACACCCATAATAAAAGTGAACAGTAAGTGATCCCTTAGCTAGCTGCTGTTATTTCAGAGTGATGCACTTGTTCATGTGTGTCTCACTGTTAGTCTCTCTTCTGGACATGTCTTTGTAGAGTATCTACCTCTGTCTATCCCCAATTTTAATGCTTGACCAGGGATCCTAGACCAAAAAAAGCAAGCAAACATATTACAAGATCTTTGCTTTGAAGAAGTCTCCAATACCTTTTTGGCTTCATTAACTAGTAGCCAACATATTTTTATAGTAAGGCCCTCAACAGCAACTTAAATGAGTCAGTGGTGATGACAAATAAATTGACCTTCTGATGGACCAGAAGCAGAATGGAAACAATTTTTAAACTAGTCTACTCATTCAAGACTGCCCCACAGTCAGTCAATATGGCATCTGCTAGGGATCATAGAATCTTAGAGTTGGAAGAGGCCACAAGGGCCATCCAGTCCAACCCCCTGCCATGTAAGAATAAACAATCAAAGCATTCCTAACAGATGTCCATCCAGCCTCTGCTTAAAAACCTCCAAAGAAGGAGAGTCCACCAATATCCTAGCAGATGACTTGTCAAAGCAATACATCCTCATAAAGTTGCCTCTGAACAAGTTATCTGTCATGATTTCCTTCCCTTCATAAACATAAGCCCTTCCTCTACCACTGTATACAAAAGCTATGTGATAGAAAACATCAAAAATCTATAGAACAGACCTACCTATAAATTAAGATTATACTGGTCTGTACAGACAAGTAAAAAACAAAATGTGTAGCAGAATTTTGAAAAACTGGCAAATTATCAGTAGAAATAGTATTCAGAGATTTTTAAAAATGTTTTCTGACATTGAGGTAATAAAACAGACATTTTATAGTGCTCTTTTAATTATTGCTACAACACGTATTAAACTTTCTGCTAATATTCATATTTGTAAATAAATCTTAGGCAA
Organism: Gambelia wislizenii; assembly: GCA_030847615.1. Classification (NCBI taxonomy): domain Eukaryota; kingdom Metazoa; phylum Chordata; class Lepidosauria; order Squamata; family Crotaphytidae; genus Gambelia; species Gambelia wislizenii. Next base: position 188,573,465 of record JAUMIR010000002.1, on the reverse strand, counting down.
TAGTGATTATGTCCTCAGAGTGAAGAAAAATGTCTAACACAGCTGGTCTTCTATGATTGTACTTGGATCACAGACTGCTTGTATATTGTCCACTATAGAAAAATGTCACATTTCAGGGACCTATTTTCTGTAAAAACATGAATATTCAAAAATGCTTTAAAGTTCTTGTTATTTGTTCTCTGTCAACTTTTATATGTTCCTTCTTTCTGTCTGTAGCGCTCTGGTTATAGCTGCTGTATTTGACCGTGATGTTAATTGCAGAAGAGCTGCCTCGGTAAGTTAAGATATAATCTTTAAAAGTTTTTTTTCCCCCAAGAGATGCTGTATGGTACTATGATAGCATTGTAACATGCTTTTTTTTTTTTTTAATAAGTGCACTTTATTGATGGGAAGTTTTTCCTAATGTATACTCTCAGTCTGTCAAAGGCTTTTGCTGTTTGTCTTTCTGGTCAGAAATTTGCAGGGCTTTTTTCTGCTTGTTATGCTATTTGGGCATGTTGTAATAAAGATTATGATAAGGTATGGAAGTCACTGTTATATATTTCTATTGTGGAAACAAGTTTCCCACATTTGTCCAATATAGGCAATTCCAAATTCAATTGAGCTGTTGATTTAATCTTCCCTAGCCTACTCTGGTTGAGGCTGCCACGAAGACATATGTGAAAGGTTAGAACAGTCACAGCCAAGTACTCCTTCTTTAAGTTGTACTTTTATCTCACAGCTTGAGGACAGGGGAAACTTACTTAAAGAAATCATGATCTTTGGTGTTTTAAATCATACAAATTCTTCCACAGTGGTATGTGTTATACAGTTGGCTCTCCACATTCACTGGGATAAGGGGCTCAGGACCCCCACAAAAGTGGAAAAACCACAAATATCTCCAGCCACCCCCCATATTTAACACACACAAAAAAATACATTCTGGGAGGCTTGTGAGGCTTTAACGTTTGCAGATTTGATTATTCCATATTATTTGCTGCTGCCTCCACTGCTGCCCTACACCATTTTTATTAGGAATTTACAAGCCTCACTGCACATTCACAGTCTCTCTCAGTCTTGCAAGGCTTGCAGTCCCTATTTAAAATGGCATAGTGCAGCAGTAGAGGCAGCAGCAAATAATCTGTGAGGAATCAAATCTGCAAAAGTTAAACATGCAAATGTGGAGGGCCAACTGTATTGTCATGTCCAGGCTAACACTGCACATAATCTTCCTATCATGTCCAGCCCTTACAGACACTTCTCTTTACGACACTAAATGTTATGGGTTTAAGAAACCAAACGCTTGCTCGGAAAGATATGGAAATTATGCATTAATTGCTACAAAGTGACTAGTTCTGATATTTTCTCTTTACATGTTAAGGTTTAAATATTTATAGAGAAAATAGCAACTATAATCCATATGGTTTTTACTTTTCTTCTTTTTTAAAAAACATGTGCAGAGTCTCTGTCTTATTTGTTCCTGCAGCAGGCCATTCCCATTTTTTCAGAGGATTGGCTGAGACTTCAGAGGACTTCAGCCTGGGCCTCTGAGTTCCAACTACAGTTTGTAGCTTCCTTACATGAGTATTGAACAGTTGTTGCACAACTAACTTCCCCTTCGTTGTCAGTTCACCTATGGTCCCTATAAGACTATACATGAATCAAGAAGGCCTTGCTTAGGCCCAGGGAAACAGAAAACACTTGCTTCTGCACATTGTAAGAACCATTCCAAATGCTGTTGCTAGGTGCTCTGTTCATTTTTATGCTGCTCCAACAATCAGGTAGTGAAGGGGAGGTGGGAAATAGGATTTGGGAAGGGGAAGAGGAGTGGAGCCAGAAATAATTGAGGCAGGGAAGCAGAGGAAAGTGGCAGAAAAAAAGTATATTTCATGCATTTGTGAGAGTGGAGGCAAAGGGAGGATTTCCCTCTGTCTCAACCTGACCATGTGTGTATTTGTATACTTGTAATGCATACGTTTTGAAGGTACACGGGAGTATACATGAGTGGGAGTTGAGTGTGTGCATGTTAATGTATATTTATTACACGATACTTGTGGAAGGTGGAGAGTTGTCCTTCTGCTCCCCCCCCCGTGAATTATTACGGAAACTCATTTGAAAATTCTCACTACTAGTCCAACAGCAATCCACCTCATGTTGCCTTGGAAAATGTGTTTATAATAGCCTTGCATTTTGACTCCAGTGTCATGGCAAGCTGACTTGAATCCCTATATCTGTTAATTTGCATGAAAGTAGCTGGCATGGTTCTTGTGGTTATCATGATTTAATCGTTTAGTGTGGCATCTACAAGGTTCAGGTTTTCCTAATGATCTTGAGAACTACACTTTCTGAACATTTATAAATGAAAAACACATTGCAATGCTTCTGTGCAGCCAAGAGTGGGGGATTTTGCAAATTTAATGTAGAATGTAATATTCCACTTCCCATGAATAATGATTAAATAGCTAAAGCAGGGATTGGTAACTTAAATGTTTGCTATTATTTAGATATGTTTAAATGAGTGTAGCATTTTCCCATGACATAACAAAAAGTAGTAGGCAGAAATAAGTAGCCACTAGCATTTTGGATATCTATCAGCAGTTCAAGCTAAGACAGATTTAACATGACTCAACACCAAAAATAAAGATTAATTTAGTAACCAGTTCCCTCCTTCACCTTTCCTATGAAGTAATGGTTTCATTCAAATTTAAGCTACACATTGAAGTGATTTTATATGCCTGCTAAATTCATTTTCCCCTGATTGTTGTTTTCAGAGAGTAGAACAAATTGATGAGTATAATGCATATAATTTAAGGCTTGTTAATTTGAAATGATGGGCATGCAGTATTATGAAATTAAAATACACCAAATTGCCCCAAGATATGTGCTCAGTTCTCTTTTGAAGTCTGTGAGAATTTTACTGGTCTGAAGATTTGAAAATAGACTGGGTTTATCATCTTTGCAGTACTTTCTAGGGGTAGAGAGAGTGGTTTATCTGAAGGCAGTTTCTGCTGCTTAGTGTAAACTATCTGTGAAGTACACTCTATTTAAATTAGGCACACTTAATAAATATTTTTGACTATAAATTATCCAGCTCAATCCATCCATTAGTTTGTTGCTCTCCAGATATTTTTTAATTACAGTGTAGGGGCTCAGCACAAAAATACAGTACTTCACTTTTGACTATGAGCTATAAGTTGAAGGTGATGTCTCTCTCTGTGCATGCGAGTGTGTGAGAATATGGAAATTTGCAAAACACCTGGGAGATACACTTTCATGTAGCTTTGTTAGAATATGGAGGCTTCACTGCAGTCAATAGGACTTCTCATGAATAAGGTGGCTTTACTATAAACAGTCCAATAAAGTTGGTATATTTAAACTTATCTTTTCAAAGAATTATATTAACCTTTGCAGGTTCTCTCGTCAACTACAATCACAACTCCTTGTCTGATTTTATCTTCACTGAGACTTGGGATAGATGCAAGAAATCATATTTTACTCTCTTGAATGGTTATGCTTTTGTTCGTTTTTCCAATTCAGTCTTCTGTAAGGAAGGAGACACCAAGTTAAAACTAGTGTGTCAGCAATCAGTATTGTGTGTCAGCAATCAGTGTTGGTCCAAATACATATCTGCATACAGTGGTACTTTAAGATAGATTTCTAAGAAATTCTCTAGTTGTATTTGAGGTAAAATATTAGAAACACTGTTACATTCAGTTGTTAGCAAAAGGAAGAGTAAACAAGTAAAATCTCTCTGTGGAGAACTTCTTGAATTGTGTATGGATTATGTATGTAAACCTATTGTCAGCATGTAGGGCAAATACTTGTGCAGCTCCATAGCTGCTGTGTGGAGGTTGTCATAGCTTGTCCAACTTGTTTGTGATCAAGTCAGAGACAGGATTTGGAGACATCAGCATTTACAAAATGTGTCTGAATGAATGACCTTTTGTTCTCCTTACCAGACTTTGTGTCCGTTAACATTATGATGTTAAGTTCCTGTGATATGTAATCAAATGTGCAGAAGTTTTGTAAACAAAAAATTGTGGCAGCAGACTGCATGCTCTGGAGTTTACATATTCAGAGAAAACACAGTCTTTTTTTTCCTGCCAAGTACTTAATCATCAACATAATTGGAAAATTTGGTTAAGTTGTCCTGATGTAAAAAGTTTCCACTTATGTTACATAAAGACAAAGTAAAACATATCTTCCTTTCTTTGTAAGTATAGTGTTAACAGTAAAGTCAGATGTTTAATTAAAAAGATTAATTAACAGACTAGCAGTTTGTGTTTAAATCAGGTTTTTTAATATATCAAAACTTGCTGTAAAAGTGAAGACTGTTAAAGAGGACCACTCCAGCCAAGCTACTGGCAACAGCTTCTTCATCTTGTAAATCTACTGTATCATATAGAAAGAGAAGGAGCAGTTTATAATTCTAAAAACTGTAAATATAGCACACAGACTTTTCCAGAAACATGACAAAAAACACTCTTTTGATACTTATAAGGGCCTTGATTTTTAATGAAAAGTCAGCAAGAAAGGCCACAGTTGTGGGTGTGTTTATTTGTTTAATGAACACTCATTTTTAAACTGTTGGCATTCCACATGCAAATAGAAAAGAGCATTAGCACATAAAGCAGCAGTGACAACAACTCCTTGAGGGCATATTCACCCAAGGAAGCTGACTTTAGCTTTTAAAATAAAGCCCATGGGTCATTTATATAGCTGTATGTTTATTTTCAATTCATGATCTGGTGTTTATCTGCAAGCAAACCTGACTCATTTTGTATGTTTGTTCTCTCTTCTTAGGCTGCCTTCCAGGAGAATGTTGGTAGACAGGTAAGGTAACTTAGGAAAAACACAAGTCTTTTCATTTGATTTCTTGTAAATCTACTGTAGCATAAAATTAAATGTAGACATTTTGTCACTTATAGAAGTAAGGGGAAGGTTTGGTGAATTTTGATACGTGATTTCAAAATTATCATGGTGATACTTTGCATGTACCTATTAAAAACATAATTATGATGCTTCATATATCCTGTAAAAGAGCCTTCAGGATCTTAAAATGTGGCATATCAAGTAGTACTGCCCTTCTAATCAACATAGTGCTGAAACTTTTAAGTGGGTTTATCTAGAACTGTATGTAGACAGTTATTTCTGCAGAGCAATAGAAACAACTTTATCCTTGCTGCTCCGGTGACACTTACCTTGTGATTCAGCAATGGTAAATTGATTGATAATAATAAGAGGGAGTGTCTGTGTTTACGTCCACCTGTGGACACTGTAAGTCATTTAAACATCAAGCCAGAAACCTCAAAATTTGGCACAAGGTTTTTGGTAGTTGTTTTAAGTTTTAGTTCCAAGTTTCAAGTCAAAGGTTCTGGGAGTGAAGGGGAATAGAAACAAAAAAGAAGTGCTTCATTCTCACCACTGTACTTTCCTCCTCTTACTCTCTCAACTAATGCCCATCCAGATGCAAACTGATTCTCCACCACACATTCAATGCCTGTTCCTCAGTTGTCATATACAACTGTTTTCCTGGTAGATAGGCTTCAGAGCATCCTTAAGCAGATTGGGTTGCTCCTCCCACTTGCTCCTGGTAGGCAGGAAAGAAGTCAAGAATGGCCCTTTCCAGTGAGGTCGCCTGAGAGGAGTGATCCCGGATGACCAGTTTTCTTTCCTACCGGTGAAAGCTTCCTCGCTTTGCTCCCTTGACCGCGTGTTTTGAAGAGCGCTCTATTCAGTCCTTTTTCTTCTCCCAACCTTCCTTGCTTGCCCTTCCCTTTTCTTTCTGGATCACCCAAAAAAGATGAGTTCTCTTGCCTTTTCTCCCCGTTTCTCTCTCCTGGTTTATGCTTTTTCTTTAGTGCTTTTCTTGCCTCACTCTTGCAAACATCTGTTCTAATGAGAATGCTGAAGAAAGGTGACAAGCTTCCCCCCACCTCAGCCAATGTGCCTATCCCCCGGCTTCACTCCCTCTGCACGGATCTGGAGCCAGCCAATCTGCAGCCTCCAGTGCCGGTCCCACAAGGGGGGAGCCCCGGTCCCAAGCGGAGAACAGAAATTCCCTCCGGGCCACTGCGGCTTCTATCCCCCACTACACTTCTAGTGCTGGGGAGGAAGATTTGTCTGTCATTGCTGGACCCCAGGGCATCACTCAGGAAACTGTGAGTGCCAATGGGGCCTCTGGATTGGCCCTTTGGGGTGGTTACTTGGCCCCAGGCTTGGCCACCTGGATCCCGGAAACAGTGGGCCTGCTGGCTGCCAGCTTTTCCCAGTCCCATGACCTGGATTTTGCTGGGATGTCAAGGAGGGAGGGGCAGTAGACAGTCCATCTCTCCTTCCTCTCCCCAATTGGAGAATGCTGCTGAAGAGAGGTGATTTTTCATTGAAGCCTCTTGCTTGGGAGCCACTTGAGGTCAGTGCCCAGGCATGAGTTCCTCTGCAAGAGAAGAGGCTCACGCTCCCTCCTCTGGTGCCTCCTCTGGTGCCTTCCTCCTCTGATACAGGTGGTCAGAGATGAGTGGTGTAACCCAGATGCTAATAGGGCCCAGCCTAGCTTTGCCAAGAGACTACAGTCTACCTCAGAGCATCATGATAAAGCTTCAGGTCCCTCTTATAGATGTCCCAGTCTTGGCCCTGGGTTCCTCTGCTGTCTTTTGCCATGATGGAGAGGACACCCTAAAAATACCTGAGGATAGGAGGTCCGACTCAGCTCTCAAGAGAATCCATGAGGCGCTCTTCCTGGCTATCAGGGTGGCAGCCTCAGAGACCATGGTAGCAAGAGCCTCCCTCCAATGGACTCAGGACATCCTGGCAGAGATATCAGGCAATGAGGTTAAGGTAAGGCAGGGCTTCAACAAGTTCTCAAGGGCTGCCACTTTCATAGCTGATAGAATCTTGTATACCATCCAGTTTTGTGCAAAGGGCCAGGCAGCTGCAGTTGCAGCTAGGAGGCAATTGTGGCTTAAGAGCTGGAATGTAGTTTTTATGTCCAAGCAGAATCTAGTTTTTACCTCCTTCTTGTTGTTTGGAGAATCCTTGGAGCCGGTTCTGGTAGAAGATAAGGATACGAAAAAGACTCTAGCTTTGGCAAGGGGAAAAGAGGACAAGAGATTGGCCTAGACAGAACTGTTTCTCTTGTGCTCCAAGAGCCCACTCCAGTGCCTTCCAGGGCACCTTCTTTCAGTCCAGATACTCCAGACCTTGCAGGCAGCACTGGGGCAACAGCAATTTCCAACACAGACCTCAGACAGGCCCCTCGGGCAGACCCTATCACAATGCCAGCAACAGAAGCCAACACAAGAATCAATAAGCATGACGGGGACCCTCCAGTGGGGGAAGACTTCAGGAGTTCATAGGGGCATGGGAGAACTCTACTTTGGGCCAGTGGGTGCTGCAAACTATTCACTGGGGTGACCAGATAGAGTCCTCCCATCACACACACCCCGGTTCATTCCCATCCTGAAGTGTAAGGATCCGACAAAGCATTACTTCTTATAGGAAGCTATCCAACACCTAGTCTGCTTGGGAGTGATAGAGAAGGTCCCATGCCCTCAAAGGAGGAGGGGTTGTTACTCCAACCTGTTCCTTGTCCCCAAGAAAAGTGGCAAATGGAGGACTGTCCTCAACTTGAGAGGTCTCAACAGGTTCCTGAAGAAGAGGAGGTTTGGCATGGAAACCTTGAAGCATATACTCCCTTTGCCCAGGAGACTTCCTCATCTTCTTGGACCTATGGGATGCCTATCTTCACATCCCAATTTTTCATATGAACCACCATTTCCTCCAGCAACAGCCACTACCAATACAGGGCACTTCCATTTGGCCTGTTATTGGGCCCCAAGGTCTTCTCAAAGATCATGGTGGCCCTTGTGGCTCACTGGGGGAGGGCGAAGCTGCACTTTTATCCATATCTGGACAACCTGCTCATTCAGTTGACCATCAGACTCCAGACTTCAGGCACAGATGAACATTCAGATCATGCTCAGATCCCTCCAGGAGCACGGGCTCCTGGTAAAATTCGATAAGACTTCCCTTTCACCGTGCTAGCAGATCCAGCGTCTGCGTGCTAGATTGGACTCCATAGCAGGATGGGTCTTCCTCCCTTAGGAGAGGATCAGAGTGATCGAGAAGGAGGTCCTGGGGATCTGAAGTGCTTCCCTCACAGATATCATGCACTTAGCACAGCACCAGGGCCTAATGGTAGCTTGATCGACTGCCTATCTTGGACTCATTTTCATACAAGGCCCCTTCAATGGTTCGTTCTCCCCTTTCAGGGGGACATCATAGCCAAGTGCTATCACCGGACAAGGATATAAGCAGAGGTGCAAAGATCTTTGAGGTGGTGGACATCCCCAGCAGTCTGTAGGGGGTGGCTCATCTGGAAACCAGAGAGAATTCAGATCACTTTGGACGCAAGCTTGAGGGACTGGGAAGCCCACTGTGGAACACACCTAGCACAAGGGAGGTGGGCTGAGGAGGAGATGTTACACAGCATCAATTGGCTGGAGCTCAGGACAGTCAGGCTGGTGCTCTTAGCCTTTCAAGAGCTCATTTGGGGCAAGGCCATCAGGACCAACAACACAACAACGAAGGGCTAGATAAATCAACGGATGTGTATTGATTGAATTAGGAACCATCAAGTTAGGTCTCCACTTGATCCTTTTTATTGGTCAAATCCGTTGTGTTTGGGGAGAGGGGGCAAACAATCTTAAAGAAGTAACCCTTCAAGCTAAGAGACAGTTAATTAGAGCAGAGGTGGGCAGAAGGTGTTCTGGTAGATTTCCAGGTTATTTCTAGTGGGTTAGCAATGGTTTCCAAGTAGTCATTTAACAATTGTGACACCATAAGACCTTTTCTCCTTGTAATAGGCTATTCACTTTGTATGGACAGGGGTAGTTTTGTGTGCCGTAGATTGGAGACAAATTCCAGTTTTCATATGGAAAGCAAATTCCTAGACTAAGCATGTACTCATAGTAACTTTCTTCTCAAATTTTAAGTCCTCAACCTCCTTTTTTGAAAAGTATTTGTCAGATGCAGTGATGGGGGACTGCAAAAATAGGCAGCTGCAAGCTGCCCTCCCTTGCCTATCGTATACTGAAATCTAAATTAGAACATATTTTCAGAGCTTCAGAAGGGAATTAAAGAATGGAATAGTGGCAGTTTGAGAATGTCATGCCGTTTGATTAGTGAAGAAAAAATAAACCTCAGTCTTCTCAGGTTATACACAGAACTTTCCTATTCCTGAGGGACAAGAAAGAAGAGTTTGACTTGGTACTACTATCATATACTCATATAGTTCATTTCAATCAGGAGGGCTTTAAACTGAGTCAAATGGGGGAGGGAGACAGTATTCTGGAAGGCAAAAGGGCTGGAGAAAATAGTCAAACTGTCATAGAGGGAACAAGGCAAACAGCGCAAGGCCCCAACAGTGGGAGGCAAAAAAACTTGCACAGGGAGCAAGTAAAGGGAACACATGGTCTCAGATGTCTCTACACTAATGCACAGAGCATGGGAAATAAGCAAGATGAACTTGAACTCCTTGCACTACAAAACAAATATGATATAATAGGCGTTACTGAAACCTGGTGGGACGAGTCTCATGATTGGAATGTAGGAATAGAGGGGTATAACCTTTATAGGAGAAACAGGCCAAACAGGAAAGGAGGAGGAATAGCATTATATGTCAGGGATATTTACACCAGTGAAGTGATCCATGACATCAATACTGGAAGCCAGGTGGAGAGCATCTGGATAAAAATTAAAAGGGAGGGAAACAACAGGGATGTTATTGTGGGACTCTACTACAGACCCCCAAATCAGACGGAGGAATTGGATGTTGCCTTTCTAGAACAAATGAACATACATGCAGAAAGGAGAGATGTAGTAGTGATGGGTGACTTCAACTATCCTGATATTTGCTGGCAATCTAACTCAGCCAAAACTACAAGGTCTAGCAAATTCCTTACATGCCTGGAAGATAATTTCATGGTCCAAAAGGTGGAAGAGGCAACAAGGGGGTCAGCTATTTTAGATCTGATCCTAACCAACAGAGACGATCTGGTTAATGGGGTGCAAGTGGTGGGATCCTTAGGTGAGAGTGATCATGTTCTCCTGGAGTTTGTTATACAATGGAAAGGAGAAGCCAGGCATAGTCAGACACACATTCTTGACTTTAGGAGAGCTGATTTCAATAAACTCAGGGAAATACTGGGGATGATCCCATGGTCAAGAATACTAAAAGAGAAGGGACCTCAAGACGGATGGGACTTTCTCAAAAGGGAGATACTGAAGGCACAATTTCAAACAGTACCATTGAGGAAGAAAAATGGGAGGTGTCTCAAGAAACCAGGATGGATGACTAAAGAGCTTTCAATGGAGCTAAGTTTTAAACGGAACATGTATAGGAAATGGAAAAGGGGGGAAATCACCAAAGAAGAATTCAAACAGATAGCGAACACGTGTAGGAGTAAAGTCAGAAAAGCTAAAGCGCAGAATGAGCTCAGGCTTGCTAGGGAGGTTAAGAACAATAAAAAGGGTTTTTTTGGGTATGTCCGCAGCAAAAGGAGGAAGAAGGAAATGATAGGGCCGCTACGTGGAGAAGATGGCAAAATGCTAACAGGGGACAGAGAAAAGGCAGAGTTACTCAACACCTTCTTTGCCTCAGTGTTTTCAGAAAAGGAAAAGGAGGACCAACCTGAGGATAATGGAACAGAGGACACAATAGGGGAAATCCAGCTCAAAATAAGTAAAGAGGTAGTACAGGAATACCTTCTTAATCTAAATGAATTTAAATCTCCAGGACCAGATGAACTACATCCAAGAGTATTAAAAGAGCTGGCAAATATAATCTCAGAGCCATTGGCAATAATCTTTGAGAACTCCTGGAGAACAGGAGAAGTCCCAGCAGACTGGAGGAGGGCAAACGTTGTTCCCATCTTCAAAAAGGGGGAAAAAGAGGATCCCAACAACTATCGTCCAGTTAGTCTGACATCAATACCAGGGAAGATTCTAGAACAGATCATTAAACAGAGAGTCTGTGAACATTTAGAAGGCAATGCCATAATCACAAAAAGTCAGCATGGGTTTCAGAGAAACAAGTCATGCCAGACTAATCTGATCTCTTTTTTTGATAAAGTTACCAGCTTGGTAGATGAAGGGAATGCTGTGGACATTGCATACCTTGATTTCAGTAAGGCCTTTGACAAGGTTCCCCATGACATTCTTGCAAACAAGCTTGTAGAATGTGGGCTAGACAAGTTAACTGTTCAATGGATTTGTAATTGGTTGACCGGCCGAACCCAAAGGGTGCTCAGCAGTGGCTCCTCTTCGTCTTGGAAAGATGTGACCAGTGGGGTGCCACAGGGTTCTGTCCTGGGCCCAGTGCTATTCAACATCTTTATCAATGACTTAGATGAGGGAATTAGGGGCATACTTACCAAGTTTGCAGATGACACCAAATTGGGAGGAGTAGCTAATACCCTAGAGGACAGGATCAAAATTCAGAATGACCTGGATAGACTGGAGAGCTGGGCCAAAGCTAACAAAATGAAATTCAATACGGAGAAATGTAAAGTACTGCATTTAGGGCGGAAAAATGAAATGCATAAATATAGGATGGGAGAGACCTGGCTGAATGAGACTACGTGCGAAAGGGATCTAGGAGTCCTAGTAGACCACAAGTTGAACATGAGTCAACAGTGTGATGCGGCAGCTAAAAAGGCCAATGCAATTTTGGGCTGCATCAATAGAAGTATAGTGTCTAGATCAAGGGAAGTAATAGTGCCACTCTATTCTGCCTTGGTCAGACCTCACTTAGAATACTGTGTCCAGTTCTGGGCACCACAATTCAGAAAGGATATTGACAAATTGGAGCGTGTCCAGAGAAGGGCAACTAAAATGGTGAAAGGTCTGGAAACAATGCCTTATGAGGAGATTCTTAGGGAGCTGGGTATGTTTAGCCTGGAAAAAAGACGGTTTAGAGGTGATATGATAGCCCTGTTTAAGTATTTGAAGGGATGTCACGCTGAGGATGGAGCAGGCTTGTTTTCTGCTGCTCCAGAGACTGGAACACGGAGCAATGGGTGCAAGCTCCAGGAACAGAGATTCCACCTCAACATGAGGAGGAACTTTTTGACAGTAAGAGCTGTTCGGCAGTGGAACACACTCCCTCGGAGCGTGGTGGGGTCTCCTTCCTTGGAGGTCTTTAAACAGAGGCTGGATGGCCATCTGTCGGGGATGCTTTGATTGTGATTTCCTGCATGGCAGGGGGGTTGGACTGGATGGCCCTCGTGGTCTCTTCCAACTCTGCAATTCTATGATTCTATGATTCTATGAATTGTGGAATTTATTTAAAAAATCTTTCTGCTAATATAATGTGTCATCAGATTCTCCACCTCCGAAATTATGTTATGGGTAGATGAAGTGTTCTTTTTCTCCCCTACCTCTTGGGCACCTGCTCCTCAGTCAGTCATCTGAGCTTGAGTCTTTCAGCATCTAAATACTAAAGTGCCTAGGGCTCTTTAATTAAAGAGAAATCCAAAGTCATTCCCCACAGCATAGTTCCCGTTGTAATATTTGCGTCCCTGGGATTCTGCCAGCTTCCTCACAACACATATGAAAACCAAACCTCTTCTGAGTATTCCTTGCCTAAGAAAACCCTATGAAATTCACCATAAGTCAACAGGTGATTTGAAGGCACATAACAGGTTGCTCACCCCCCCCCCCATATCCACGGTATCGGTAACCATGGATCTTCTTTGTGGTCTCTGTGAATCCACACAGCTGGGTTATTCCTGCGCCTGCGCAGAACACTTGGAATCTTCTGGAATAGTTATGTAACAGATTTTTGGTGGTAGCTCCGCCCACCTCTAACGGTCCCTCTGAGGCAATCCTGCTTGTTTCGTTTAAGTTTCATTTAACTGCGGTTGAGTGGGGGGGAGTTCCCTCTAGGCATCTGGAGGTTTTTTATAGATTCTCCTTGATTTTTTTCCAGGCTGTGAGGAGTTTATTTCTGACATTTCGCTTGCATCTGTGGCTGGCATCCAGCTGATGCCAGCCACAGATGCAGGCAAAACATCAGAAATAAACTCTTCCAGAACATGGCCTCACAGCCTGGAAAAAGCCCAAGGAGAATCTATGGATGCCGGCCGTGAAAGCCTTCGACTTCACATCTGGAGGGTCTCTCTACGCATCTGGAAGTCCTCCAGTGTGACCCTGTGGTCAGCTTCTGCCAGAGGCTGACCATGGAATCGCACTGGAGGGCCACCAGATGCCTAGAGAAGCATTCTCGCTAGGCATTTTCTAGGTTCTCTAGTGCGATTCTGTGGTATTCTATGGCAGTTCACTATTATTCTTGGTTTCAGTTATAAATGGTAAGTCCAGGAACATATCCCCTGCAGATACAGGGGGCAACCTGTACATACACATAGCCTTTCTAAGGGCCACGCTACATGTTATGTTACATGCCATGTTAGATCACATGTGATAATTTTAAGCCCTGAGAGCCTCAATGAAGGCTAGGAATGTCATATGGGTTTGGGAGGAGTAGCTTAGCCTTCTCTCCCCAGGCCCTTCCATTAGCAGTCCAGATAGGAGGAGATAGGAGTCTACTATCAAAGACAGAGTATGTGGATGTAATTCTGTTTCAGTTGAAGACTTCACCTATGTTCTGCTTGAATGCTCCACTTTATAAGGGCTTCTCATCTCATGTCAAGGTTTGCTTCTTGTTATCTGATACTAAAAAAATTGGTATCCTTAAGAACTTTTAAATTCTTAGCTAAAGCTATGCAAATATGCTCTATACAGTCTAAGCTGGGTTTGGGAAGTGTAACTATTTCTATTGTAAGTTCTTACTTGGGCTGTTTTTTTTATATTTGTGTAAACTGGCTGCTTGCTTGAAATGCAATAAACTGAGTGACTGACTGTATTTAGCTACTTGCCCTTAGGCAACTGCAAGAAAAATGTAGGGAGCAGAACAAGGGTCTCTATGTAACATTTGTCGACCTCACCAAAGCCTTTGACACTGTAAGTAGAAAAGGTCTGTGGCAGATCCTGGAAAAACTAGGATGTCCCCCCAAATTCCTTAAAATGATTATCTTGCTACACGAGGGCCAGCGTGGTCAAGTCAGATATGGCGATGCTCTTTCAGAGCCCTTTCTAATAACGAATGGAGTGAAGCAAGGTTGTGTTCTTGCACCAACTTTATTTACAATCTTCTTTAGCATGATGCTCCAAAGGGCTATGGCAGAGCTTGAAGAAGACGACGGCATCTATATACGCTACCGTACTGATGGTAGCTTGTTTAACTTAAGCCGTCTGAGGGCTCACACTAAGACTCTAAACTATCTAGTCCGTGAGCTGCTCTTCGCCGATGATGCTGCCCTTGTTGCCCACACAGAAGGAGCTCTGCAGCGCCTAACATCCTGCTTTGCAACAGCTGCAGAGCTGTTTGGGCTAGAAGTCAACCTGAAGAAAACAGAAGTTCTTTACCAGCCTGCACCACAGGACGAACACCACCATCCCCACATTGCCGTCGGCAAATCAGTGCTCAAGTCCGTTCAGCAGTTCACCTACCTGGGAAGCATCATCTCCTCAGATGCCAAGATTGACAAAGAGATCGATCACAGATTAGCAAAGGCATATAGTGCATTTGGAAGACTTCACAAAAGAGTCTGGAGCAATAAACACCTGAGGCAAAGCACAAAAATCAGTGTGTATAGAGCCATCGTACTGTCTATCCTCCTTTATGGATCTGAAACATGGGTCACCTATCGCCACCACCTACGACTCCTCGAGCGCTTTCATCAGCGCTGTCTACGCACAATCCTAAATATACACTGGACTGACTATGTGACGAATGTTGCTGTCCTTGAACAAGCAGGGATCACCAGCATTGAGGCCATGATATTGAGAACACAGCTGCGCTGGGCAGGGCACGTTTCTAGGATGGAGGACCATCGCCTCCCAAAAATACTACTCTACGGTGAACTCGCCACGGGTCAGCGTGGGAGGGGCGCTCCAAAAAAGCGATACAAGGACTCCCTGAAACAACATCTCAGGCTTGGCCAGATTGATCACCAACGGTGGTCCGCCCTGGCCTCACATCGGGAGGCATGGAGACGCACTATCCACAATGCTGCAGCCTTATTTGAGAACTCACGACGAACAAGTCTTGAAGAGAAACGACAACGCAGAAAGAATCACAACCCAAAAACATCACCCAAGGAGACCTTCTGCTGCACTTTTTGCAACCGGACTTGTTTATCTCGGATTGGCCTTTTTAGTCATCAGCGCGCTTGCAGAAGGCGCGGGATGAGTCCTTCCTGAATCTTCGTTTGCGAAGAAAAGCCAGAGAGAGAGAGAGAGGGGAATGGGGGAGAGTTTTGACAGCTGTGGTATCTGCAAAAGGAAAACAAAGTGGGGTGAAGAAGAATTTCTGCTTCAGTTTTTTTAATCTCTTCAAATGTTATTGTCGGCCACATTGGTTAGACCATACATTTTGTCCTTTTTTTTTCTTTAAAAAAACCAACAACACCCCAAAACCTTGTACTTGTTCATGTTTGCTGTATTCAATCCTTGTTGCCTTAGGGTTTCACCAACTTTTGCATTTAATATCAACCCTGACTCCCACTGGCTCTGAAACTGAAACCACTCCCTTAAATGTCTCTGTACCCCGAGGTGGCTTTTACCACACCTTCCATTGACTCTTTCTTACTGAGGTGGCAAAGTAATCTGGTTCACCTGGTGAACGTGCTAGTGCTGGTTATGAAGCTCTATTGTGGGAGGTAATTGCTTAATGGTGCATTTTGGCTTGATCCTTAGTTCTACCGATACAACCTTGGATAATTTCTCTTTTTCAAAGGGGCTTAATCCAGTGTAGGTGAACTTGGGGTGTTCAGCTTCTGCTTTTTTTGTCATTTATTAGAACAGTGAGTTCCACCATTTTCAGTCTGGTGCAAAACACATATACCTAGAGTTAAAGAACTCTGAGCATAGGAATTTGTTTTGTGTACCACAAATGAGCATAAAGGTGCATAGACCTTAATACAGAAAAATCCACTCATGTTTACCCCACACTTTCTTCATTTCAGCAATATTATAGAGGGATAGCCATTTTTGTTGGTACAGGTTGAGTAGCCCTTATGCAGAAATACTCCAAAATCCAAAATACTAAAGTATTTAAATAAAAATATCAAAATAAAAAATGTTTAAAATATTGTACACCATTACCTTGTATATGAAACATAAATGAATTTTGTGTTTAGACTTAGGTCCCATCTCCAACAAATCTCATTATGTATATGCAAACATTCCAAAATCCAAAACACCTCTGATTCCATCCATTTCGGATAAGGGATACACAACCTGTATGGTTAAAAAATCTTTGTTGATCTATTGTGAGTCCCCCACAAGGTCTACCAGTAGAGTCAGGTCTACCTTCTTCCCAACCTTAGCTTAGCCATTTTGGCACATATTTCCTTATGTTTGGTTATGCTGGAACATGTGCAGTTCCATCTAGACTCCAGATAACTTATTGTGTGTTACATTATATAAAAGCTTACACTTGATAGGCAGTGGTGGAATTTTCCACCTAGCTGGTCATCTTGCTCAAATGCTGATGCTTAGTGTTTATGTAGGACTTTACACATAGCTTGATCTCTAATTATAAATTATTATCAACAAATAAAAATGTTGTCCTGCTTCTTCAAAGGGTTGCTCATAAGTGGAAAGGGATGGTGAAAGAAACTTTTGAGTCAGGGTAGGGAGGGTATAGACTGTGGTGTGTCCCAAATGGAAGTCTGGCAGATGTGTAGGATGTTCAGATTGCCCTGGAGATTTTAGTAATCACAAAACTACCTGTCTCATCATCTAGTAAACACCCTGCTCTGACTTCATCGTTTTTTGAGTGGGTGGTGCTCTTGGCTCCCAGACTTTCAGCTTTGTCTTAGCTGGTCTTATACAAAAGTATTGAAGAAGCATGTTTTATATCCAAATAGCATTTTTGATTAATTAAATAGTGTCTGCAAGTTTGCATGGGTATATTGCTTTCTGTGCATGTCTATTGAGGAAGCAACCTTCTCTTTCTAAATAGTTTTATATTGTCAGTATTCTAAAACTAAGTCTTGTCTGTATTTGATCAATTGTTTCATATTTTACTGTGTTTGCATGTGTCAGCTTAGGTAGAGGAAGTGAAAGACAAAGTGTATTGGAAAAATGTCTGGACTTCTTTTAATGCAGTGGTCTCTGTCCTTAGCTGTGGCAGGGGTGCAGAGGCATTCTTCTGCATATCAAAATGGTCAGAATGAGAGATAAAAGTACAGAATTCAATATTGTTGGAGCAAGAAAATGAAAAGGTACATTGGATTCTTGATTGATGGCAGGAATGGATGCACAAAAAATTGAGCAGCAATTAATTATAAAGTGGGCAAGCATTTCAGACCTTAGCGGAAAGAGAATAAACAGGGAGATCAGTACATTTGCCATGTGTACTGGAGACCAGGAGACATTAATTTTGAAGGTCATGGTCAGAAAGGAACAGTGAACTGTTGGTAAGCATGCCTTTTAGGCATCACCTCCTAAATGGACTTAAAGTGGCATGTGGAGTAAGTATCTAGAATGTTTGTCTGTGTTTCTGAATATCTCTGAAGCCAGTCACATGAGACTTCCTTTAATGTATTCGCTGCAATGAATACTTTGGGGTTTTTTTTGTTTTGTTTTGTTTTTTTGCTTAAGGGCAAGGGAAGAGCATTTGAGCTCCCCTAATTTTTTTCTTTAAGTTTCTGCAAGGTAAAACAACAGGGATTTAAAGGTAGGGATTGGAATTTTGAATTTTTTAAAATTATCATTAAATGTTTCTGTTGTTGACTAACAACAAGGTTATGTGTTGTTACAGTGATACGTATCTTCGGTACATTAAGTTACATTGTTAAGTATTTATTAAAAATATTTCTTTATTGCCTCCAAGCCTTCCAGGGATCCCAAACTGAAAAACAACAGATAAAAACATTCTTAAAACAATAAAACATTTTTTTAAAACTAAACAAACACCCTGGCTTTAAGGACCAAAGGTATTGCACTCTTGGCTAACTGTTGGGAGCTCAGTGGTGGTAGAATAAATCTAACTTCTCTTGGGAGGGAGTTCCATGAAAAGTGAGGTGCTTTTGCAGAGAAAGTCCTATCTCATGTACTCACCAACCTACCTTCTTGGCTTATTTTCAAGATCTCAGATTTCAGTCAGGCTCATAATTCTTTCTCCATCCAAAGTTCTGATGTAGAAGCCACTCTGTGCACCCTAAGTCATGTTCTAATGCAAGTTTAAATGAGTTGTATGAGAGGACCTTTTCTATAAACTGACCTCCATTGTGGAATTCTCATATGGGATGTCCATTTACTCTAATTAGCTTCTGTTCTCAGGTAAATATAATTTGATTCAGGCCAACAATGATGTTTTGGACAACTCTGATTATATGCCACAAAAGGCCTCAAAGTCTGCCTTTTTGTTTGGTTTTGCTTTTTATATGTTCTTTGTTGGTTGTTCTTTCGTTCTTTGAATGGTGGTTTCTGCCATGAATGCTAAGTGGAAAGGTAGGATAAAAATTTTAGAAATAAATGAACAAGAAAGGGAGATGAGAGTTTTGGTTGGGTGGGAATTCACTAGCCAAAGTATTTGTGGAAGACCCTTAGCTTTGAATTTAAGGGCCAGTGAATTTCACATACCATAAAACTGGTCGATAACACCTGTGTGTGGACAGCTTGTTCATACTGCAAGAGACAATTTTGTTACTGTAACACAACCTGTAAGAAGCAGCAATACTTGTGACCCACCTTCTTCCTTTAGAAGGAGTGTTAAGTATTCTTTGCAGCCTAAGAGAATGGTTGATAATTATAATAGGTTTGCCCAATCCATTTTTAAAATTTTCCTAATCTGTTTTATAATGTGATGCAACAAGCAACTTTTTTTCTGACTAGAAGGGAGATTAATCATTTATTTTTCTATTGGAAGAAATAATATTATTGAAGAGTTTGGCAGGAAAGGAACAGAAATAAAAAAAAAATTATTGTATACTCCTACTTGATAATAGCCATCACGTTTTTATTCGGTAGGCTTTTCACA
Organism: Gambelia wislizenii; assembly: GCA_030847615.1. Lineage (NCBI taxonomy): Eukaryota > Metazoa > Chordata > Lepidosauria > Squamata > Crotaphytidae > Gambelia > Gambelia wislizenii. Next base: position 188,554,378 of record JAUMIR010000002.1, on the reverse strand, counting down.
GTAACGTGTGATTTAATTGGGCATGAGATTTTCTCCCAAAGCCCAAAGCTTGCTGAATTAAAAAAGAAAAACAACAACTCTGGTACTAAGAAGCTGCAGGTTCTTGTGCACTTGGCAGAAGAGTGGGAGGACTTGCCTTGTATATAGTTCTGTGGATTGTCTCTCCAAAATGGTTGCAGCAGTACTCCCCTTTTATTTATTTATTGTTTGCTAAGGATCATACAGCACATAGTGTTGGAAACTACCCCATTTAAAGTAGATATTGCAGCCATTTTAGGGAAGACAACAGTTTTGCCCTGTTTACCCCCCCCCCCCGCTCTTTCAGATTGTGAAAATTGAAAATCATTTTCATGTTTCATGAAAAATTGCCCTCCTCATTTTGGCTGAGCCCTGTTTTTCTGTGTGTATTTAGAGAAGTTGTTAGAGTGAGAAACGTTCCCCAAAGGCCTGTGATTTATACTATTGACATATTTGGAAGTTCAGAACTCAGTTTAGTTCAGAGCACAGATATCTACAGCATCTGCAGTGAATTAATTTACCTTTTCTACAGTGTCCTTGTGCTACTTGTTTCACTTTGATGCAATACACTGAGCACATCTCTGTGTGTACTGCACACTTCTGCAAACATCCACCCATTCATGTCTTTGTCTTGATATGTATTCTTGCATGAATGTGCAGGTATGTGAAGAACAGCAGTGAAGGCAGGAAGGCTTCACCACAAGCATTTTCAGATCACATGATTGAAGATAAATTCTATATCATTTTGAACTTTTATGAATCCAGAAGAATGGGAACAAACAAAGAGTAATCAAAAGTCATCATCAAATGTCTGGAACCTGTCCAGAGACTAGTAACTGTTTCAGCGTCGTAGCATTTTGGTAATTAATTTCAGTTTGTCTTTCACAGTGCCTTTCAGGAAAGGCTTAATATTCCATAAAACAATACTAAGACAATACCAGATCAGCTGATCAGAATGCTAGCTATCTGACCTATATATCAACAATTAGAAGTGACACAGAGAATTTCCAAGGATGAAAGGTGTGTTGGGAGATTGAGAGTTGAAAACCAAGTGATTAATCCCGAGAACAGTAATCATAGCATGACTGCTATGTGGAAGGAACTGAATTACATTTGTAAAACTCCGGGTATTTATTTTAAACCAGGAAATCTTCAAAGTTTCAAGATCATCTAATTTTTAATTGTTGAGGAGGAGAGGAAGAGATTGACCAATACACATACATCGTTATAAATGATTGGGACACTTGTGTTCACCGCTATGAATTTCTTTTTCATGATTAAGGAATAACTGATGGGAGAGAATTTAGCTCTTGTGCTGGGGGCCCTCTCCCCTCTGTGGTTCTCTCCTCCTTTTGCCAGAGCTCAAGTGCTGTCAGTGAGGCTGGCCCAGAAACTAGCATATAACTTAGGAAAGGTAGTCTAGATAGTAGAGTCCTCCATGTTATTTGGGTGAACAACAGAGATAAGATCAAAGAATTTCCAGAGCTTTGTACAGGAAGCACAAGTAGACAAAGGGGGATGCATAGGGGTGCTTCAGCTTCAGAGGGAAAAGAGGTGGACTGTAATGGTAACAACTGGAAACCTGGGAAAAGGGCAGGGGAGAGATATAATTATACCTTTCCTCCACATGTTCTGTCCAAAAATATGGGGGTAGGGGTGGGGGTTTGAAGCTCCTTTGTGTTGAGATACTTTTTAAGGGAGGCAGGTTAAGCAGGTTTTTCTGGGCCAAACCAAGGTTTTAGCAGGCAAGGACCACCAGAGGAGGATGTACAGGTACAAGGATTCAAATCTTGGCATTCCAGAAGTCAGTCATTTTGGCTTCTAGAAATTTTTACTGATTTCCCAGTGGAGAGACCTCAGAGCATTCTCGAGATCTCTGGGTTAGCTCCTCCCACTCTCTCCTGGTAGTCAGGGAACAAAGGAGCTTTGTGTAGGCCCCTATCAGGGGATGATGGCACAATCAATCCCCAGGTGAAGCCAAAAACTGTCTCAGCAGGCTTGGTAGCAACCCTTTCCCAAGAATACTCACAGAGCATCCAGAAAACAGGAGGTGCTTTTAATCTTTAGTAGTTTCAGTATATACAGTTGCCCTTCCACATTCGCGAACTCGGCATTCGCGGTGTTGATTATTCACGGTTTTGGGAGGCCCCCCACCCTCCCAAAACCATGACACGGGGCCTCCGGAGGCCCCGTGAAGGCCCTGGGGGGAGGGGGAGGGCTGGGGAGGCCTCCATGGGGCCTTCGGACACCCTCTGGAGGCCCCGTGAAGGCCCTGGGAGGGAGGGGGAGGGCCGGGGAGGCCTCCACGGGGCCTTCGGACACCCTCCAGAGGCCCCATGAAGGCCCTGGGAGAGCGCGGGGAGGGCCAGGGAGGCCTCCACGAGCCTTGTGAGGTCCCGTGAAGGCCCTGGGAGGGAGGGGGGAGGGCCACGGAGGCCTCCATGGAGCCTTGCACGGCCCTGTGAAGGCCCTGGGAGGGAGGGGGGAGGGTCGCGGAGGCCTCCAAGGAGCCTTGTGTGGCCCGTGAAGGCCCTGGGAGGGAGGGGGAGGGCCGGTGAGGCCTCCACGGAGCCTTGCATGGCCCCGTGAAGGCCCTGGGAGGGAGGGGGAGGGCCACGGAGGCCTCCACGGGGCCTTGCGAGGCCCTGTGAAGGCCCTGGGAGGGAGGGGGAGGGCCGGGGAGGCCTCCATGGGGCCTTCGGACACCCTCTGGAGGCCCCGTGAAGGGCCTGGGAGGGAGGGGGAGGGCTGGGGAGGCCTCCACGGGGCCTTCGGACACCCTCCAGAGGCCGCATTAAGGCCCTGGGAGGGCACGGGGAGGGCCAGGGAGGCCTCCACGGGCCTTGTGAGGTCCCGTGAAGGCCCTGGGAGGGAGGGGGGAGGGCCACAGAGGCCTCCACTGAGCCTTGCACGGCCCTGTGAAGGCCCTGTGAGGGAGGGGGGAGGGTCGCGGAGGCCTCCAAGGAGCCTTGTGCGGCCCGTGAAGGCCCTGGGAGGGAGGGGGAGGGCCGGTGAGGCCTCCACGGAGCCTTGCGCGGCCCCGTGAAGGCCCTGGGAGGAAGGGGGAGGGCCGGTGAGGCCTCCACGGGGCCTTGCGAGGCCTCCGGAGCCTTGCGTGGCCCCATGAAGGCCTTGGAAGGGAGGGGGAGGGCTGCGGAGGCCTCCATGGGGCCGCCGGGGGGATTGGGGAGGGCTGCGGAGGCCTCCATGGGGCCTCGGGAGGCCCCGTGAAGGCCCTTGGCGGGAGGGGGGAGGGCCGCGGAGGCCTCCATGGGGCCTACAGAGTGTCTCCGTAGGCCCCATGAAGGCCCTGGGCGGGAGGGGGGAGGGCCGCGGAGGCATCCACGGTGCCTCAGGAGGGTCTCCAGAGGCCCCGTGAAGGCCTTGGGAGTGGGGAGTCCGGGGAAAGCGACTATGGGGCCTCCGGGGGCCCCGTGGTTGCTTTGGTGGGGGAGGGGGGCAATCAATATTCGCCCATTTTTCACATTTGCGGGGGTCCGTGGAACCTAACCCCTGTGAATGTGAAGGGACGACTGTACAAGCAAAGTGCTACGCCAGGCATGTCAGGATCATAGGAAGAGAATGATCTCTTAATAATAAGAATAATAATAACATTTATTTATACCCCGCCCCTCTGCTAAAAACTATTGGGGCCGCTTCCAAGAATTAAAACATTATAATAATGACTAAAAACACCACCCACCCCACCCTCCCCCATAAAAAGATATTAAACACAATAAGATTAAAACCTTCTAACTAAAAAAACACATTAAAAATAAATATATACATAATTTTTGAAAAGCCAGGAGACTGAGTTCCTGAGGCCGGGATCTAATCAGGAAAGGCCTGCCGAAAGAGATCCATCTTTAGTGCTTTTTTAAAGCTACTCAAGCTTGTCAGCTGACGGATTTCATTCGGCAGGCCATTCCACAATTTGGGGGCAATTACTGAAAAGGCCCTCTGGGAGGTTTTAATGTGCTTTTATACACACAGTACAGCATTGGCTTAGCCAAGTACATGGCCACATTGCATCAGATTTCTACCTTCATGGCTTTGTACTGTAGTAACCCTCTTCTGATGCAAGCCTTCTCATGCAGCTGTAGCATGATTAGTATGACTGGCAGTTCATGGAGTCAGTCATTATGACTCAGCATGATTTCTGCAGTTCTTTGGCCATTTTAAAACTTAGGGTTCAGCATCCATTTCCTGACAATCCCCTCCAAAATGGTCAAACTACTGTGCAGGACACATGTTATCATTACAACATAACATCATACAGATACATTGTTAGACATCAATCGTCTGTCGGTTGATCTTTCCCCTTTTTGACCTTTCACCTTACACACAATAGTGACAAGGCCGAGCTTCTTTGCCATCTCCCCTGGCTTCCTGCTGGTAGTGCTTTTGTGAGCAGGTCTGCTACATTGTTCTCTGATGGACAGTACCTCAGACACAGGACACCTTCCTGTATTAGCTGCCTCACATTTTGGTAACGTACCACAATGTATTTTGCCCTACATTTCAGATTTTCTGCTTCTGCCATTGCTATGCAGGCTTGTGAGACCTCATGCACCTCAACAGGCATTTGGCATGGCTCACCAAGATCTGCAAGCATCTGCCTAAGCCATTGTACCTCATTTGCTATCTCAGACAACACTGCAAATTCAGCTTCTGTGGTACTTATGGTTACGCAGTTCTGCTTCCTTGATCTCCACACTATGGGACTTTCTACATTCCTGACCACCAACCCGGTCACTGACTTCCTGTCTAAGATCTCTGCAGCGAATGAACTGTCCACATAGCACTCCAGGGTCACCTGACTTCCTGCCAGCTTCAAGCTCATGTCCCTTGTTCCCTTGAGAAATCTAACCGCCATTTTCAGGGCTTTCCAATCTGCCCTCCTGGGTTTGGAGACTCTTCTGCTGAGCACCCCAACTGCAAAACTGATGTCAGGCCTTGTGTTGTTTGCGATAAACAACAGACTACCTACCACTGAGTGGTACAGGTCTGGTCTCTCAAACTCCTGTTCTGCCTCTAAGTTTACAAAATCAGTGGTCATTGGGGTCCTGACCACTTTTGCCTCACTTAACCCACACTTGGCAACCAAGTTGTCAATCTTCTTCTTTTGACTTAGGAAAAATTCTCCATTACCTCTACCTCAACGCCTAAATAACACTTTAGGTTGCCAAAATCCTTTAACTTGAACCAGTTTTATAACTCCACCTGCACCTTCTTAACATCTTTGACACTCTTTGCTGCCACACAGAGGTCATCCACATAGATGCCTAGCATGACAGCACTATCTCCTGCCCCTTGTACACACAGGCATCTGCAACGCTCCTTGTGTACCCTAATGACACCAACAATTGGTGTATACACTTGTTCCAGCACCTGGTGCTTTGCTTCAAGACGTAGAGTGCTTTGCGCAACAAGTACACCTTACTCTCACCTGCACTGTCATACCCAGGGGCCTGTTCCATGAACACTGTCTCCTCAAGATCAGCATTCAGGTATGATGTCTCAAAGTCAAAGTGTTGCACAACCATCTTCCTCTTGGCTGCTGCAGCTAACACTTATCTGAGACTTTCTGGCTTTGCTGTGAGCGAAAAAGTTTTGTCAAAGTTTGTGTAGCACTCCTGCGAAAAACCTTTCACAACCAAGCATGCCTTATACTTTTGTGTCCCATCAGGCATGTCCTTCAGCTTGTAGACCCACCTGCAACCAACAACCTTCTGGTCTTTGGGCCTCTCTACTATTTGGAACATTTTCCTCTCCACCAGTGACTCAAACTCAGAGTCCATGGCTATGTTCCACTTCTCCTGCTCTTCTTGGGGAAATTTTAGGAGTTCCTGAAAACTGGAAGGCTCCTCTGCTATGACATTGTACAGACTGGCCTCCTGAACTACAAATCTGTCAGGAGCCTTTCTGACCCTCCTTGACCTTCTGGGGATGATCACCCTAGTTCTCCCTGGCTCATCTTCACTTGCACTTCTGCTAGTTTCTCTCCTTGTGTCAAGTTCCCTCTTCAAGAACATGTTGAGCTCAATGTGTGTTTGGGTGTGTGTTGAAGTACTAGGCTTTTCTTCCTCAGCCTCCCCTTCATCATCATCATCAGTCTCAATCACCCCTCCATTTGTGGTACTTTTGGACGTTGTTGGCACATCCCTCCCTAAGGGAACAAAAACCTCCTGATTGCAGTGCAGTCTATCCCACCCTGAGTGCATTTCAAATTTTGCAGTCCTGGAGTATGTCACCATACCAGGAGAGAGAGAAAATATGTACTTACTACCCTCATAGCCAAGAAAACGCAGTCTCCTGGTCTTAGGCTGCCCAGGCTTCTTTAGGCTAGGGTGAATAAGCACATGTGCAAACTGCCCAAAAATCCTCAGGTGCTTGAGGTTTGGTGCTCTACCATATAATAGACAACATGGGATCTGAATGACACTGGACGTCAGCAGTCTATTCATATGGTAAACAGCAGTTCTCACTGCCTCCCCCCACAGCCCAGCTGGGGCTTGTGCATCTTCCATCATGCACTCCATCATACTCTTTAGCATCTCAACTTTTCTTTCAGCAAGCCCATCCTCCCCTGTAGACGCTGGGTTTGTGGTCTTGTACCTGATGCCCCTCGTACACAACCAATTCTGCAGATTGTTAGATAAGAATTCCCCTCTATCAGATACTAGACTGGAAACCTTAAAAGACGGGAAATCGCGTTTCACCATGTTTACCCGGTCACAGAATTTCTCTGCAGCGTGACTTTTCTCCTTTAGTAAATACATTTAGGTGTACCTAATGTGTCTGTCCATAATTACAAACAAATAACACCCCCTACAGTGGGTTTATAGGGGCCACCTAAGTCGGCATGCACAACCTCAAAGGGTCTTTGGGTGACACACTTGGACTTTTTGGCAACTGGGAAAGCCTTCATCTTAACTTGCCTACACACGGCACATTCTAGAAACCTTGGGCAGTGTTTCATATTTAGACTAGGACAAACCTTTGCTAGCTCCTTTAACCCTTTGAAACTAGCATGGCCCATTGGTCTATGGTAATAATGAACACATTTGTCATGTAGGGGCACATTGTCTGCAGGATTCACATTTGCCATCTTCCCTTTAGGTAACATGTAATACAACCCATGTTTCTTTATCCCTCTTGCACAAACATTATTCATGTTATGTCTTTCTGTTATTGTACATTGATCCCCTTCAAATATCACCTTATAACCATCTGTGGTAATTTGGGATACACTCAATATGCAATTTTCCAGTTTGTTCACACGTAAGACATTATCAAAATCTTTGGGTCATATGCAGTACCCATTTTCTGCACCTTGCGGGGAGCACCATCTGCATGTGTAATATTGGTTATTGAAGCATTTTTAACATTGCTTAACATTCTCACATCATTTATCATATTGTGAGTTGCCCCACTATCTAATAGCCAAGTTTCCCCCTCATTACCATCAGGATAGTGCTTTGCTATTAAAGCATGGCTTCTAGCCTGAAAGGATGCACCCCTCCTTTGCCCTTTATTTCTGCTGCTGCCCCTCATTTCTCCACGTGCAGGCATTTTACAGTCCTTTTGCAAATGTCCAGGTCATTTACATTTGAAACAGCATCTGGCATAGATGCAGGCTAATTCCTCCACAATCTCCTGGTTGTGCCTGGTAATCTTTGGCTGATTCCCCTCCGTGCCGGAATCAAACTGCTTGTGCTGGATCTCTTCCATGATACGTCCAGCCACAAGGTCTACAAATAAATCATGCTCTCTGATGCTTTGCAGACTGTAGATTAGGAAATCCCATTCCTTTGGCAAACTGCCCAACAATATAAAACACTTGTGGTCTTCCGGAATCTCCCCCCCCCCCGCTGTTGGCTACCTCTTGGAGAAGCCGTCTCATCTCCTCCAAATGTGTTTTCACACAACCTCCAGGGCACAGCTTTGTGTTATACAGTCTCTTTGCCCAGATCATCTTTGATAAGCAAGAATTCTGGTGGATCTCCTCTAGTGTCTTCCAGAGTTGGAAGGCTGTGATTTTTTTGTGCAACATGAACCATTTGGGAGGGGCTTAGACATAAAAGAATCTCAGACCTGACTTTTTGATCTGCCAGTCTGAATGCTGTAACTTCATTTTCAGAGCCTTCTGGGATTACGCTCTCATTCTCCAAAACATGCCACAAATTGTCTTTCATTAACAAAGCTTCCATGTACATTCTCCATACTGGGTAATTACTATCATTCAGCTTTTCAAAGCATACAGAGCTTGCAGCCTCTGCCATGGTACTGTCTAAAACAAAAAACAAAAACTTCACCAACTGTGAAACTCAAACAGGGGCGGCTGGCAATGCTCCAAGGTCAACTACTGATAAAGCAAGCCTGGCCGAGAACAGAGCCAGTTAAGAAATAACTTAACGGTTTCTCAGCCACCTAGCCAAAAACACTCAAAACAAAAAGAGTTTCTGGGAAGTTTTCAGGGTGCACCCTTATCTAATCTGAGATCAATCTACTGGGCCCATAACCATTGTCAGGGGATGATGGGACAATCAATCCCCAGGTGAAGTCAAAAACTGTCTCAGCAGACTTGGTAGCAACCCTTTCCCAAGAATACTCACACACACAGTGTTTGGCATCCAGAAAACAGGAGGTGCTTTTAATCTTCAGTAGTTTCAGTATGTACAAGCAAAGTGCTACTCCAGGCATCTCAGGATCATTGGAAGAGAATGATCTCTGTTCTGTCTTGCTTTTATACACACAGTACAGCATTGGCTTAGTCAAGCACATGGCCACATTGCATCAGATTTCTACCTTCATGGCTTTGTACTGTAGTAACCCTCTTCTGATGCAAGCCTTCTCATGCAGCTGTAGCATGATTAGCATGACTGGCAGTTCATTGAGTCAGTCATCATGACTCAGCATGATTTCTGCAGTTGTTTGGCCATTTTAAAACTTAGGGTTCAGCATCCATTTCCTGACAGCCCCTTCCTCTGAGGTCATCCGGGGGGAGTGACCCACCTCAGTCCAGTTGTTTCCTGCCTACCACTCCTGGAGTTTGCTTTGTCTTGGTTCTCCAGGCGTCCACGTGGTTTAACAAAGGCAGCGTGGGCAGCATGGAAAATACAAAAGAAAGCAAGAAGGCCAAATCAAAGGGATCAAAGAAGGTGGTCAAGCCCCCCACATTTACTAATGATCCCATGTCGAAGAAGGGGCCAATTACCTTCCCCTGGCTGCGTTGACCAATTACCTTCCCCTGGCTGCACCCCAATCACTGGAATTGGGAAACAGCCAGGATGCAGCCGCCACTGTATCCCTCCAGGAAGAGGAGGCTGGGATCATCTCAGAAGAAGAGGAGACACCCATGCTGTCGCAGCTGAACCTGGCCCTCCGGTAAGCCCAAATATGGGGATCAAAGAGGCCATGAATAATAACAGGGCCCCGGGGACTGCGCCTCAGGGACTATTCAGTGGATCTATACTCACTGCCAGGCCTGGCGGCCTGGATTAAGGAAGGACCTGGTGGCTAGGGAGGCATTGAGGGTTTTGGCTGCTGGTCTTACACAGCCAGTCCTGTTGGGTCTTACCGGCCTCTGGCGGGGGGCAGCAACCTCACTGGGAGCCATCTCTTCCAACCCCCCAAGCCGCCTTTCTCCCACTGCCCCTGCCGAAGCAGCCTGCGCCGGCGCTACTGGGACCCATCCCTCCCTCCACCCAGCTGGCTCTGCTACAGCTTCGGCCATCGCTCCTAGGACCTTTCTTCAACCCCAGCCTTCCAAACCACCCCCAACAGCATGTGCCGCCGATTCCAGGGCCCTCCATCCCTGACCAGCCAGCGCCGCAGCAGTTTCCCCCGTCCTTACTGGGGCCCGCCTTACCTCCCACTCAGCCGACCCTGCCACTGCAGCCCATGCCTCTATAGCAGCCTGGGGCTCCGACGCCACTTCCTCCAGCCCAGCCAAGACACCACCACAGGTCGAAGAAGAGGCTGGGGAAAGGAAAGGCCACAGCAAGAGAGCGCGCTGTGTCAGCAAGGAAAGTTTTGGCCTTTTCCCCCCTGACGCTTTCTCTCAGCTTTGTCAAAACTTCCTTATAATAATGCTGGTTCATCGTCCTGCCTTCTGGAACCCATTCTGCTAAAATTATGCCCTTGATATAAAAAAAAACAACCAATGAACATGGCTTTGAATGTGGACTTGCTTTGACGTGCTTTTATTTCATTCTTGGTGATGATGGCTTTTTCCAGTGCATTGACTGTCATTTTGTCTTGGGATCATACTGGAAGATCCATGTTTCATCAGAAGTGATGGTTTTTTGAAAAAGGTTTGGGTCTGCCTCAAGTTGCTACAGAATGTCAGTACAAATTTCCTTGCGGCACTCTTTGCTCTGGTGTAAGAACCCTAGGGACCATCTTGGCACAAACTTTTCTCACGTTGAGAAGCTCATGCAAAATTTTCCACACAGTATCTTTGTCAATGATCATGGCTTCAGCTATCATTCGGACAGTGGCTGATTTTTTCCACAATTTCTTTGGTTCTTGAAGTGAAAGATCGTCTAGGGGATTCATCGTCTTCCACATTCTCACATCCTTCTCTGAATCTTATGCCACTCAGACACATGCACACGAGACTTGCAGTCTTCCCCGTAGGCCTCAGTAAGCATTTGAAAAGATTCCATTGGTGTTTTGTTCAATTTTACTAAAACTTTCAAATTGACATGTTGCTCAACTCTTACAGCATTTTCCCGACACACAACAGACAACACAGGTGCTTTAAACGACAAAGACAATTAATTGAATGCCCAAGAGTATTGATGTTTGTCATGCAGGTTCAGACGTGTTCAAGGTCACCACTCAAGCATTCACAATCAGCTAAAATTGGAAATGGAACTGCACCTGCTCATTTAGCGTCTCTGTGTGTGCCAGGCTCTTCCCCTCAGATCTTCATCTGTAACATAAAGCAGCAAAGACTGCAAGGGAAGACAACATCCCTAATATATTTGAGAACTGTTTCATTAAAGTGAATATGACTAGAACAGTCCTGTTGATGATCTGAATGGAATAATTAGTCCTCATGCATTTGGAAGAATTCACAACTTGGGCACTAGCAAGTCCAGAAATTCCCAGGCCCATGTATAGTGAGTTGAGTCAGTCGATTTTCTGTTTTAGTAATTGCCAACTAAACTTTCCAGACAAAATGGAGACTTAGACCCAAATGAACTCAAAACAGAGGTGAACTGATAATGGATATAAACACACAATTCTTGCTTTGTTCTGTATGTTTTATATTGGAAACACAGTTCCTGGCTTAAATATATCTTGATTTCTATATTTTCACAGGTATTTATACATTTTTTTAAAAAGTTGTGAATTAATCACCGGTATTTGTATGGGTTTGTTTTGTATTATGAAACTGTACAATAAATTTTGTATAGGTAACATATGTATTCTCGAGATCAAAGCAAATTTATTTAATAGGGTGTCAAGCTTATGGTTTTATGGAGAGAAGCAGGGTATCAAATTAAGGCAACATGGTTTTGCTAAAAATCAAGAGACTAGGTTGAATTGGTAGAGGAAAGCAACAAATGAAAGAGTAGCTGGGTAACATGAGACCTTGGGATGCTATTTAAATTGCTGTTAGGTTGGTTTTACTTCTTAAAATCTGAACTAGTGAAATGTAGAATGTTTTGAGTGATATATAAGTAAGGCATAATTAATGCATTACTTTTTAATTAGTTCTGTACTTTAAAAATGACCAAATGACTAGAGCCATGGTTCTTAACCTATGGACTGGGGACCCCCAGGGGGCCGCAGCGTCCTCACAGGCTTGAAGGCTGCTCGGCCCACCTGCTTGCCTGCAGTAGAATGGTCACATGACAGGAGCCAAGGCAAAAGCTGGCTGCCTGGCTTGGCCTGCGCATTGCTGTTTGATCTACTCCAGCCACAAACTTGCAGGAAGACGCAGGAGAAAAGTCTTCCCTTCCATTCCAAATCTTGAGTTAAGTCTTAGGGGTCCATGGCAACAAAATATGTTTAGAGGAGGTCCCTGGTAAAGAAAAGGTTAAGAGGCACTGGACTAGATAATGCAGTGTTTTGGTATAAAGTAAATGAAAAGACATAGTATACATAAAATGGTTTATCAGTCTACTAGACTCATTTGTCCACCCTTAATCTCATTTACATTGGCTATAATTAAAAGACCATGTACGTATACTTTAACATACTTCACTGCACATATGAAAAGCATACTGATTTCCCTTTCTGGTTGTAAGTCTTCACATTGTCCTAGATGATGTCCTAGACTGCTAGAGGGTCACTTAGTTATCAGGAATGATAGCTATGAGGTGGTACTGGTGGAGGGCTGCAGTAAGAAACGGTTTGTAAAAAGTCCAAGTGTGAGTAGTGTGGCTGTTTGTATTCCAGTTTTTATCATATCTGTCAGTGGGAGTGCTGACAACTGAGCCGGATTCTTTCTGTATAGCCATATCACATCATGTGTACACCATGTATACTCATGTATAAGTTGAGCTCGTGTATAATAAGTCTTTGACAGGTTTTGGTGCCAAAATTATGGATTTTGATATGACACATGGATATGTCGGGGGTAAAAATTTGGGCTCAGCATGGGGATTCTCTGATCCATTCCGTGGAGAGGCAAAAGCACCAGTGCTTCCTCAGGAGGCTAACCATTATTGGCTGCAGCCACCTCCATTTCCCCACTCAGGCATTCAAAGAGGCCTTTTGCCACTCTACCACTCTAAAAGAAGCACTGAAACCCCTCTATTCTCTGTGGTGGCCTTTTGCAGTGCCTGGGTGGGAAAATGGTGACAATAGTGGCTCTTTGGCACTTCCCTGCTGCAGCAGAGAAGTGACCTCTGTCTACCAGGATGGGGAAGCTCCGAAAGAGCCACTGATAAGAGAACAGAGGGGAACATTGTTCTCTTCAGGCTGTCCTATCATGGTCTAAGCTCTTGGACGTTTAGAGTATAGTCCATGCACAGAGAGCCTGAAAGAAGCACCCCCCCCCTCTACTCTCTGGTATGGCAGGGAAGTCCCTAAAGAGCCACCAGAGAGAGCAGAACGGGATGTTGCTTCCTTCAGGCTGTCTGAGCTTAGTCCGAGCAAAGTGAGCCTGAAAGAACTCCTCTGCTGTCTCTGCCAGGGCAGAGGAGCCCCAAAAGAGGTGCTGGAGAGAAAGCAGAGGGGGCTTTTTAAAGGTTCTCCTGACTCCTTTTAATCCCCACACTCCGATAGGCAAGCACCAAAGAGCCGCTGCAACGGTGGGGAGAATGGAGGGACTTGGGGATTCTTTCCAGTTTTCCTAGCTCCTTCTAATCTCCCTGCCGAAGTGGGCAAGCACTAAAGAGCTGCTGCCACAGTGGGGAGAATGGAGGGAGTTGAGGCTTCTTTCTGGTTCTCCTGACTCCTTCTAATCTCTTCACCCTGTAGCTCTTGCCATACTCCATGTGAGGAGAGCCTCCTGTAAAAGAAGTGCCCCTCAGCCTTGATAGGGAAATACCAAAGATTTCATTGCTGAAGCAGAGAGAGTGGGGATGGGAGTAGAGTGCCTGCTCTTCTTTTACAGGAGTCTCTCCGCAGATGGATTATGCTTAGTTCATCTGGGGAGAACCTCCTGTAAAAGAAACATCAACACCCCCCGCACTTTCCCTATCTCAGCAGGGAAATTTTTGGTATTTCCCTGCTGAGGCAGGGAGAGTGGAGGGAGTCAGTGCTTCTTTTGGATTTCTCTGCTGCAGTGGGGTATATGTGTGCTTCTTTTAGGAACCCCTCTGCTGTCTCCACCGTGGCAGAGAAATTCCAAAGAGCTGCCACCACTGCCATTTTTTAAGCAGGATTAGTGTACTGACCCATGTATAAGTCGACTCAGTTTTTTGGGGTCGATTTTTTGTCGGGGGATGATAGGACACTCAATCCCCAGCAGAAGCCAAAAAATATCTCAGCAGACTTAGTAGCAACCCGTTCCCAAGAATACTCACACACAGAGTGTTTTGACATCCAGTTAAACAGGAGGCATTTTTATCTTCAAGTTCAAGCAGTTGCAATATAAACAAATATATACACTCGACAGACAAACTGCTTTGCCAGACATCCAAGAATCTCAAGAGAAAGAATGCTCTGAACTGAGCCTTCTTTTATACAGATTTACAGGGCATTGAATCAGTTTAACCACATGGGTGCATTACATCAGATTTTGCACTCCAGGCTGTCTCCTGATGGTATGCCCTGCAGTAACCCTCTTGTGCAGCTGTGGGCTCAAGGCTAGCATGACTTGGCAGTTCCTTGGCCTCAGCCATCATGACTTAGCAGTCGCATTTTTGGCATAAAATTTTCAACGTACACACAAATATATATGGTATTTCCTACTTTGGTTTCCCATTTGGTGTGTGTGAGAGACACCAAGACATCTTTTATGTAGGAATTCGGGAGGTCATTTCAATACTTTCTTTTTAAAAAGAGCATTAAAATTTTAGTTGAGGGTAGGTACAAATTTTCAACTTATTCATATGAAATCATATTTCTCCTTCCTTTGATAGGGTACATTCCCACATGGAATTGACATTTTGACTGCAGCTGACTATTTTGCTGTTGGTAACAGAGTGAATTGTTTCCTCAATATAAGGTAAGAGATATTGCCTGAATTTTAATAAATATGTAGATGACTTTTATTCTTTAAAATGCCTCCATGTTTCTGTCAATGGCCACATGAGTAATCTCAAAGAATATGAGCAGTATGATTCTTTTTGTTGTCTCTGGGAAGAGTGAGTGAATGATGTTCCTATTTTTACTCATAGTTTTTACAAATAAAAGAAACAACTAGCTGTTCCTTAACCTTTTTATAGTTCCCCACAATGAACTTAATTCAGGACAGAAGACTGCTCGTAACAGCAGTTCTTCTTCATGATTTCAGTGCCTCACACAAAAGGGTTTTGCAGCTGTGCAGAGGCCTTATTTGGAACTTTCTAGAGCTGAGTAGCTTGACAGGATCCCCTCCCCCTCCATACCCATCACGCATGCTCGAGCCTGCCAAGCTATCATTTACCTCAGTTTCTTTAGTCTGCCAAAAGAGATGCATCTTTTGACTTTCGCTTGCTCTGAGTCTATCTGAATCTTATTTTCTACTCTAAATCTTTCTTCATTTTTCAATCTATGTCTGATTCTATTTACTGCTTAATTTTTTAAAAAAACAACATTCTGTATACAGTATACAGTAGGACCCCTGTATCCACTGATTCATTATCCACTGATTCAGTTATCTATGGGACACAAAACAGCAACACCTACCATGGAGTCTTCCTAGAAAATGTGTCCTCTCAAGCCATTTTCTAGGTCTTCCAAGGCAACTCTATGGTATTTTAAACTGGAAGTCCCATTATTTTCAGTGGTGTTCGCTATTATCCACGGTTTTCAGTATCCAAGCCCCCCCCCCGAACCGATCCCCAGTGGATACAGGGATCCTACTGTACATTTGTTCTTCCCTTTTCTTTTCCTCTCCCCTCTTCTCTCCTTCCCCTTCTACGGCCTCTTCTTCAGCTTTGTTTAAACTCTGCATCACTGGCACAGGCAAGGTTCCTTTATTCGACAGCCATACAGAGTGCTTGTGTTGTCTGGGGGAGACCTACAATTCCTGGGACTGATGGTGGCAACAACTGTGGTCACGTATCTCTTGACTGACGCTTTCCCCCTTTTCATTTTAGTTTGTATGACACTTTAACCCACTGTGGGACCCTCAGCCTAGTGGATTACTACTGCTTCCACACATTCTGAGATTACTCACAGAGTGGATGAGTTGTTCAAATCTACTATCCAGCATGCCATTCTGGTTTTTCTATCTGTCTTGCATTGTCACCACAGATGCTTCCTCAACAGGTTGGGGTGCTCAATGTGCAGACAAGAGGGTGCAAGGGCATTGGATGCAGGCAGAAGCCTGTTTTCACATCAGTGCTTTTGTACTACTAGCTGTCATCAAGACTTTTTGTGCTTTTCACCATCACCTCTGCAGCAAAGTAAGTGCAGATTGCCATGGACAACACAACCACCGTGTGTTACATAAACTGACAAGGGGGAACTTACTTGTCTATGCTTCTCAATCTCACAATCCACCTCTGAAACTGATGCATCCATCCTGTATCCATCTAGCAGGAACAGACAACATCCTGGCAAATGCTCTGAAACTGAGACCTACAGCACGAATGGTCGCATTCGAATCATGTATTTAGGCTCATCACCAATTCTTGGGGCCTTGTACAGATAGATCTTTTTGCCCCTGCATCCAACAGAAAATGCCATCTGTACTGTTCAAGAGCAGGAGGCGAACACAATTCCCTAGGGAATGCATTTCTGTAGACATGGTCTGGCTCTCTCATATATCTCTTTACCCCCTTCCCTCTGACAAGGAAAGTGGTGGTGAAGATCAGCAAAGAAAAGCCAATGCACTTGTCAGAATACCATTTTGGCCAAGTCAGGCCTAGTTCACTCCACTCCTCCAGCTGTTAAGGAATCACATAGTATGACTTTGTGTAATGCAAGATTTTCTTTCTCACTCGGATGGACGAGCTCTTGATCCAGACCTCAAAATGCTGAGACTGACTGCGTGAAGAGTGACCACATGACTTCACTTAGACTAACGTCTATTTTAGCATCTTCTAGAAAGCTGTCAACTCAATGTTTTTACAACTATAAATGGAAGAGATTTTGTAGTCTAACAATTTCAGTGTTGAAACAGCCTCTATCAACATCAATATCTACTGTATTACATTACCTGTTACACTTATGTGAGTAAGGTTTGGCATTCTCGTCGCTTAAGGTGCACCTTGCATCATAGTGGCTCACCAGCCAGCTTCTTCATCACTGGCTACCTTGTTTACTAATCCACTAGTGAAAACATTCTTGAAGAGCTTACAGCATCTCTGTCCTCCCTCCTAGTACCAACTTAGTTGCTTTCATTGGTGTTATCACAGCTGATGATGAAGTATGAACCACTTGCTACTGTGGGTGATAGACTGCTCACCCTGAAGGTGATATTCCTAGTGGCAACCACATCTGCAAAATTATTGGGTGAACTAGCTACACTTCAGTGTGACAAACCTTTTCTCTCTTTCCATTGTGATAATCATACAATCATAGTACCAGAGTTGGAAGAGACCATCCAGTCCAACCCCCTGCCATGCAGGAATACACAATCGAAGCATTCCCAACAGATGGCCATCCAACCTCTATTTAAAAACCTCCCAAGATGGAGACTCGACCACACTTCAAGGCAGCATATTCCACTGTCAAACAGCTCTTACCGTTAGGAAATTCTTCCTAATGTTTTAGGTGAAATCTCTTTCCCTGTAGTTTGAATCTATTGCTGTGTGTTCTCATCTCTGGAGCAACAGAAAACAAGCTTGCTCCTTCTTCAATATGACATCCCTTTAAATATTTAAACATGGCTATCATGTTCCCTCTTAGCCTTCTCTTCCAGACTAAACATGCCCAGCTCCCTAAGCCACTCTGCATAAGGCTTCCAGACCTTTCACCATTTTGGTTGGTTTGCTCCCCGATATCTCCTTCCTGCCTAGAGTAGTGTCTCAGTTTCATCTGAGCCAAAATACCGTACTACTTACCTTCTACCCACAACCATCTTTGCCACTGGAGAAATGACTTCATACTCTAGATGTACATTGTGCTCTAGCGTATTATATTCAACACACTGCAACTTGCTGTGCTACAAACAGGCTCTTCATCTGTTATAGCACCCCCCAGACAGGGACAGCCTGTGTCTTCACAACACCTCTTGAAATGGGTATAGAGGGGATTAAGACTATATGAACTTGCCAAGTGGTCTGAGTCTACTGGATTTCAAGCACACTCTGTGAGAACTACAGCTACATCAACAGCTCTCCCACAAGGTCTATCTCTACTGGATCGCTGTAGAGCTGCAACATGGTCACAAACCTCCACATCCATACAGCACTACAGGCTAAATATGAGAGCCAGAGCAGGTGCTCAATTTTGCCGTGCAGTTCTTTCCTTGGTTCCTCAGTGACCTGACCTGCCGTCCATGGGTAAGCTTTCTGGTCACCCATTTGTGTGGGGCATAGAGACCACAATGAAGAAGAACAGGTTGCTTACCTGTAACTCTTGTTCTTCGAATGGTCATCTGCCCTCACGCCAACCTGCCCTACTGTTTCCATTTTCACGTCCTTGCATGTTTAGTGGCAGACTTTGAAACTGAGGTAATAGTAGCTTGGTAGGCTTAAGCATTCGTGATGGGTACAGAGAGGGAGGGGATCCCACCAAGCTACTCAGTTCTAAAAAAAGTACAGAATGAGGTCTCTGCACAGGCGCAAAACCCGTTTGTGTGAGCACAATGACCACTTGAAGCACCACAGTTACAAGTAAGCAACTGTTCATCTACCTGCAGTGCCAAGTCAGATGTGATAGAGTGAGGTAATAGAATTCTGGAGGCTACTGTTACTATAGGGCAAATCCATGCTTATGAATATTCTCTTATTTAAAATACTGCATGTAGTAACCTAACACGGGAGAGGGAGATAAGGAGGGAAAGCTTTAACAAAGCTTTCTTCTGAGTGTCCTGATTTACTACATGCAGAGAGGTGGGTTTTGGTGGAGGAGTCAGAACTGTACTCTCCACTTTCATCCTGAAGGGATGGTCCAGAATCCTACCAATGCAATCTGTACAATGTATAGGTCAGTACTAAGCTTAAATACATCTTGTACATCAGCTGGAGGGATAGTCTTAACATTTATGCAATAATATGGATTCATGTATTCACTGAATACAAGTGAAGTTATGGTGAACTTAATGGATGTTGGTTGATGATTTGCAGGCTTTTAAAAAGAGGAACAGGTTGGGTATCTGTGATGTGAGCTTACTTCCCTTTGTTTTTGTTACAAAGTTCCTGAATTATCTTAATTTTTGATTGTCCCTTTCATCCTTAAGCTGCTCAGCCCACACTCTTCCACTCCACCCTCCTTTACTCTTTGCTTTCCTTTGTTCATGCCTTCCTCCTACACTAAGCCAGTTTCCCAACTCCCTTTTCTGTAGCTAAACAAAAACAAGGGAACACAATGAGTCATTTCTTTGCTACTTTTCTAATTTTTTTAAGATTGCAGAAAAGGTGGTCATTGGAGTATTGACTAGTTTGGATCTATGTTGAGATACAAATTTTTTTTCCTTGAGAAAGATGGTAATTAGGGCTTTGTTGTAAATGATGGTTTCCATTGTTTGTATTAATTGGTGTTTTAGAGGGTTTGCCCTTCTGCATGGTAAGACATCACTCATCTTGCTTCTTTGATCTACTTGTATTTAACCACATATTTTTTTCTCCAACAAGTAGCCCTGCCATGATACTTCTGGCTAATCTGGATGGCACAAATTTATTTTGCAGGGAAGTTAGTGTATACTTCATTTTCTTTGTGCAACAAATGGAATATTTCACTTTATTCTGTCTGTAGTGATTTATCTCACTATATTTTAACTTTTTAAAAATGTAAATTAGAGCTGGATGATTGGGTTAGTACTAATAGTTTTAGATATGGACAGAGCCTGGATCATTGCGTATGTTTAAAAATCAATTTGTTAGTGTTAAGTTTTTGAATTGTGGATTCTGTGTTAATTTGTCACCATTAATATTAATAAACTATTTTATTTCACTAAATTAGCCATACTTAGTTATGCATGGTAAGATATAAGGCAGCAGGAAAATAGGAAGACCACATTGCAAGTGTGGATTGAATCAAGGTAACCATGGCCCTGAATTTGCAAGACCTCAACAGGGCTGCTGTTACCAGGATGACTTGGAGGTCTATCAGTCATAGAGTCACCATAAGTTGAACTCAAGTTGATGGCAATTAACAACAAGAAGTGAGATTTACAAATCTGCATGGAGATTGTCACTGATAACTCCTTGGGGTACATCTTGTTATTCTCTTCTTCAGAAGTGTTATTTTTGTAGTTTTAAAGTCCTCTTTCTCCAAACTGGGACTTTCTTTCCAGATGGACTACAGCCAATAGTACAGTTATGTCCTTGGGATGCTTGGAGTCCAAATGTTGTTGGGAAAGCCTGTCCTAAAGCATGAAGTTTCATCTAACAATCTGTTTAGTTACATTTGGTGCTGATCTACATCTTCTCTTCCTTCCAACCCCCACCCCCATGTGTATAATGTTCATTCAGTCTTCAGTTTGCTTGTTCAAGGTTAATAAGGAGTCATGTTGAAGATTAGTAAGGAATTATGTGTTTCCTTCAACTGGAAGAAACTCAAGTCAGTACAATTACAACTGTAAGTGACTGGCTACAAAGTTCAGTCAGTCAATCAAGTGTGAAAAATTCAGTGTTTTGCGTGTCTCTGAGCATATGCATAATATTTTTCTGCTCAACTGAATATACCAAAACCTTTCTGTTTCCCCACACTGAATCATAGCTTGCAGCGTGGTTGGCAAATCCCAGAGGTAAAACATGTGTTTTACATGAGGGACCAGGGCTCTTGTGTTCAATCCATTACCTCTCCAGTTTAAATGGTCAAGTAATTAACAAACACACGACTCTCTGCATTTATCTTATGTTAATATTTTTATGTTCAAATCACTTAACTTCATACTGTAAGACTAATGAAATAAGATGATATTTGCACCGTTCATTCCTGTTTTCTGTTTCACATGACACATGTGAAATGTTTGCAGCAGACATTCAGGAAAGATTGAAAGTAACCCAGGGACTGGTCTCTGTGGCATCTAAACCTCATGACTGCCCCATTTTCTCACATAATAAAAAGGGGGTTATTAGAAATGGATTCAGCAATCTTATACTAACTTGCTATGAATTAACCCCATTAAATTCAGTGAGAATTCCACGTTCTGTCTGTTCTATCTCTTCAGTGTATATATTGCTGGATTTCCTGAGTATACACATCCAATGATTGATCACTTGGTTAACATGAAGATTAACCACTGGGATGGGTAAGTTTATTTATGCTGATCTTTGGGAAATCAATACTTTGATCATTGAGTATAATTTTTCTCTGTATTAGATTATTAGTGTGACTTTTTTATTATTTTAAATTCATTATTACAAATTGCTAACAATGTTTGACTTGCAATTATGGTATGTCTGAGGATCTCATGCAAATCAGGGGCACTAGTGAAACAGTAGTATTTAGCCATGAACTTGTACAACTATGGAGATTTTCACACGGGGAAAATATCCCCCAGAGAAATCGGGACAGAAATATTTCTGTCCCGGAAGCAGCGCTGCGGTTTGCACCCCCACTTCCCTCTCCCGATATTCCGTCGGCCTCACGCTGTCTTTTTTCTTCTCTCTTCCGTCATATTTTATTAACAACGAACTCCCGTTAGTAAAATATGACGGAAGAGAGAAGAAAAAATACAGCGTGAGGACGACGGAATATCGGGAGAGGGAAGTGGTGTGCGAACCGCGGCGCTGCTTCTGGGACAGAAATATTTCTGTCCTGATTTTTCTGGGGGATATTTTCCCCGTGTGAAAATCTCCTATGTCTTTACTAGCTGGACCCGGCATACCATATGCCATTAAAAAACTCTGTCCCCCTGCCACCCCCCTCTGCTTGTTCTGCCCCCTGCCGCATCTCCACTTGTTCTGCTCCCCTGACACCCCACTCTGCTTGTTCTGCCCCCTGATATCCCCCTCTGTTTGGTCTGCCCCCTGCTACCCCCCCTCCACTTGTTCTTCCCCCCTGCCACCCCCTCTGTTTATTCTTCTCCCCTGCCACCCCCTCCACTTGTTCTTCCCCCTGCCACCCCCTGCTTCTTATGCCCCCTGCCGCCCCCCTCTGCTTGTTCTGTCCCTGCCACACCCCTCCGATTGTTCTGCCCCCTGCCATGCCCCTCTGCTTGTTCTGTCCCCCTGCCACTGCCTCCACTTGTTTTGCCCCCCTTCCCCCTCCTCCACTTGTTCTGCCCCTGCCACCCCCTCCACCTATTCTCCCCCCTGCCACCCCATCCGCTTGTTCTCCCCCCTGCCACCCCCCTCTGCTTGTTCTGCCCCCTGCCACCTCCGCTTGTTCTGCCCCCTGCCACCACCCCTCTGCTTGTTCTTCCCCCCTGCCACACCCCTCTGGTTGTTCTGTCCCCTGCCACCCCCCTCCGCTTGTTCTGCCCCCCTGCCGCCACCCCTCTTCTTGTTCTGCCCCTTGCCACCCCCCTCTGCTTGTTCTGCCTCCCCTCTGCTCTTTCTGTGCCCCCCTCCACTCGTTCTTCCCCTTGGCCCCCACTCCCTGCACTCTAGCACACACTACATCCACCCCCATGGTACTCACGCTACCTCTCCCATGGCCATGTTTGGAATCCAAACGGTCCCACCCCCAATGTGCTGATTGGCTGCCCAACAGACCTGTGATTGGTTGGTCAGGTCCCTAAGCAGCCAATCAGCACACTGGAAACAGCAACATACCCAAGATAATTATAGATAGATAGATAGATAGATAATAGTATTTTGATGAGTGAGATTAATTTATGAATTTATGAATCTGGTTTAAAACATAATGAAAAAACATGGTTTCTTGATACATGAATAAGCAGTGGTGTGTCGCAGGCTCACATTCTCCCCTTTCTTCTTCTGAACATCTGAAGAGAAGATCATTAAGATCCCTATCCAAGGTATATGTGGCCTTACAGTTCTTAGCTGACTCTATGTTGGACGCAGCAGTCTTCGCGTTCCAAGCCATGGTAGCAGTGACAGTTGCTACCACCAGTTGGCTGCATCATTGGGAAGTGGACGCCCACTCCAGGGCTAACCTGTCCACTACTCCCTTCAAAGGTACATGTCTCTTCAGAGCGGAGGAAACAAAGGACAAGAAGAAGGCCATGCCTGTACTGTCCAAAAGGATGCCAACAATTCTATCTCACTCCCCATGGGAGGTTGCCTTCGCTATTTTCACCAGCACTGGGAAGCAAACACGACGGACAGATGGGCCGTGTCCACTATCTCTCACAGGTACCAAATAGAATTTGACTGTCTACCAAAAGGCAGATTCATCCCCTCTATTCTCTCAGCAAATCCTCAGAAAAGGCGGGAACAGATCGAGGCAGTGGACCATCTTCTCTGCATCAAGGCTATAGAACCAGTGCCGACCTCTCAGAGATTCTCCGGCATCTACTCCTTATGCATGGCTCCAAAGAGAGGAGGGGGTGCCTGCTCTATTTTAGATCTGAAGTTCACCAACAAACATCACCTACAAGCAGTTCCACATGGAAATGCTGTCTTCCATTTGGGAAGCCCTTCAAAAAGGGGATTTTCTAGTGTCCCTGGACTTGGCAGAGGCCTATCTCAATGTTTTAATGACCAAGGACAGCAAAGGGTTCCTTTGCTTCACCTTCAGCCAGAAACACTGTTAATTCAGAGCCCTCCTTTTCAGCCTGGCATCGGTGCCCAGGGTGTTCACGAAGCTCCTGGTAGCCTTGGTGGCCCATTTTCAGGCGCAGGGGATCCATCTGTATCTGTTCTTGGATGATATCCTACTTTGAACTCCATCCAAGCCGAGGGCTCAGAGGGACCTCCAAACCACGATCTGGTGCCTTCAGGATCACTGCTTCTTGATAAATTACAAGAAGAACACCCTCCTACCTTCGCAGTAAATTAATCATCTGGGTGCAGTTCTGGACACCCGGTTGGAAATGATTTTTCTGTCTCAAGACAGGCAAATCACAATCAGGAAGGAAGCCCTGAAAGTCTTATCAAGGGTCTCTGTACAGCTGATGGAACTGTCGCGTCTCTTAGGCCTCATCATCTCAATGATACTGGTCGTTCCATGGGCCAGGTTTCACTCCAGACCCCTCCAGTTGTTCCTCCAGCAGTACCAATTACAGATCGCACTCAGGAAATGCATGCTGCTACGGGTGCCATTTGAAGTCAGGAGTCCCATACTCTGGTGAACAAGGGTGGCCAATCTGGCGAAGGGTTCCCCATGGACAATGAAACACCAGATCATGCTGACCATGGACGCCAGTCTCCTTGGTTGGAGAGCACATTGCCAGGGGCGTCTGGTTCAAGGAGTCTGGAGTATGAGTGAGAAGTCTCACAGCATAAACTGGCTGGAGTTAAGGGCAAGTCACCTCGCGCTACTACACTTTGCGTAGTTGTAAATTTGTCATCACATAGACTTTCACAGCATGAATTGGATATATTAAACAAGGGTTTATCATTTGCACCTACTCCACATTACAATGCTTTTCAAACATGCATAGACCATTTCAAACTAATTAGACAAATCAAATTAAAATATTTTTAAGGATTCAACAGCTACTCATAATTCAACTTTAAAATGCCCGTCAAAATTCAGCCCACCTGTAAATGACCACTGTATTCAAACTTTTGAACAAGTCACATTAAGAGACATTTAAAAAGTAGAATCACATCTTAGAAGACCTTGGTCAAATTTGAGTCCTATTGAAAGATCGACATTATCTGATATATCTGCTAACACTAATCTCATTATTAAATCAGCGGATAAAGGTGGAGCAATTGTTCTTTTAGATAAATGTCATTATTTACAGGAGGTTTAGAGACAGTTAGGAGACACCAAAAGTTAAAAGAAGTTAAAATCTGATCCCACTTCTGTCAAACAATTTATTAGTAAAATAACCATTCAAGAAGCGGAAGCATTGGGATACATAGGTTCATCTATAGCAACATTTTTACCACAACCCTTTCCACAAACTCCCATTTTTATGTTCTTCCCAAAATTCATAAAGAAGGTTTCCCTCCTCCAGGGAGACCTATCGTGTCCAGGTCAGAATAAATTTTGGAACCAATTGCTAAATATTTGGATACCTTTTTAGTGCCTTTTGTAAACAAAATGCCTACATTTATACAAGATACATGTCATTTCATCACAGAAATTAAAGGAATAACAGTAACAGAGTCTACTTGCCTCATGACTTGATGTAAACTCATTATACACATCAATTCCATATAATGAGGCCAGATCCACGATTGAGTTTTATTTGCAGTTGAGAAGTTATCAGCATCTTCCTACACATTTTTTGCTGGATTTGTTAGATATAATTCTTGAAAAAAATTATTTCCGTTGGAAAACAAATTTTATTTACAAATCAGTGGGGTTGCGATGGGTAGTCCCATCGCCCCCAGCATAGCTAATTTGATCATTAATAATCCAGATACAATCCTTTTCACCTATATTGATCATTAATATTCCAGATACAAATCCTTTTCACCTATATTGTCTATTATGACAGGTTCATTGATGACATATTTGTTGTGTTTACTCAAAAGGATCTAGCACAACAATATTTTGCTTGGATTAACACTATCAACCTGCATATTAAATTCAGTTGTCATTCATATACAGAAGAAATTGCATTCCTGGATTTTTCAGTTTACACTAAAGAGTTAAAATTGGGAGTTAAGTGTTACAGAAAGCTTAACATACAATTCTTACCGCTTAAGAGAAACTCTACCTTAAATCAAGACTATGAGACTGCAGCTGACAGGCACCATTTGGAACTATTAGCTAGATCATACCCAGAAAAACTCATTAAAGAGGCATGTACCAGAGCTGATATAATTGACAGAAACACTTTATTAACTTAAAAAAAAAATCAGCACAGTGACAAGATAGTGGGTATATTTATGTTCAATTAAGTATTTCATGCCATTCGGAATACAGTCGTCCCTTCACATTCGCGGGGGTTAGGTTCCCCAGACGCCCGCGAATGTGAAAATTCTGCGAATAATGACTGCCCTTCCCCACCAAAGCGACCATGGGGCCTCCGGAAGCCCCATAGTTGCTTTCCCCGGACTCCCCACTCCCTTCCAAGGCCTTCACAGGGCCTCTGGAGACCCTCCCAAGGCCCCGTGGATGCCTCCCCAGTCCTCCCCCTCCCTCCCAAGGCCTTCACAGGGCTTCTGGAGAGTCTCCGGAGGCCCCGTGGAGGCCTCCCTGGGCCTTCACAGAGCCTTCTAAGGCCCCGTGAAGGCCTCCCCCCTCCCACCACGGGCCTTCACAGAGCCTTCTAAGGCCCCATGAAGGCCTCCCTGGGCCTCCCCTCTCCCACCCCAGGCCTTCACAGAGGCTCCGTGAAGGCCTCCCCGGCCCTCCCCCTCCCTCCCTGGGCCTTCACGGGGCTTTAGAAGGCCTCCCCAGGCCTCCCCCCTCCCACCCCGGGCCTTCACGGGGCCTCCAGGAGGCCCCTTGCTGTGGTTTTGGGAGGGCGGGGGGGCCCTCCCAAAACCACAAATAATCAAAACCACGAATGCTAAATTCGCGAATGTTGAGGGGCAACTGTATTATTATTAAACATTGCCATTTAATACAACATATTCCTGGCTGTCAAAAAAATCCCCATTCTTGCCTTCCATTGCCCTAGAAACCTAAAAGATAAGCTGACACACCAGATATTATGGTTAAAAAAGACAGAGATATCAGACCCAAAGCACGTTATCCTTGTACTCACTGTAATCGTAAGTAATCTCTAAAAACTCAGTCTTTAAACATCCTCATACTACAGAGGTTTTCCAATTACAAACTTTTTTGAATCGAAACTCCTCTGGAGTCATTTACAGGATTTTATGCCCTTGTAAGTTACTTTACATTGGCCAAACAAGTAGGATTTTGAAAATTAGGACGGGAGAACAGAAAAGTCGTATTAGAATGGGAAATTATGATAGTCCACTAGTTGAGCACTTTATAAAATACAAACATGATGCAGAGTCTTTAAAATTCTTTGTAATAGAAACTATTCAGTATCAACTACAGCAAGGTGGTTCGTTTCAAAGAAAACTACTTCAAAGAGAATGCTTTTGGATTCACAGACTTAATACTGTTAGCCCATCTGGTTTAAATAATAGAATTAATTATACATAATATTTATGATGTTAATAGTTTTGCCCATAGTGTCTGGGGGAAGGGTAAAAAGAGTATTGGTTCACTTTAAGAGTTGAAACCATAGGAGTTAGAATCAATGTAGTCAGAAACTCAGGTCTATATAAGGATACTGCTATACAGACATACTGCTATACAGACATAATGCATCGTTGGCTATCAACCAAGGCAGTCGAAGGTAAGCTTATATATTAACTTATATACTAATGTAGTAATGAGTAATAATTAATCGCACACCAATATTTAACATAATATAGATTTTGTTTTGCTTTTATGCAGATAGGATACACTGCTTAATGCGGGGGGGGGGGAATTGTCCCAGCAGTTAAAATTTGACTAGGTGAGCATATAACTATTAAAAATTAATTATTTGATAAGCTGTCAATAGGAAACTAAAAATAGTATTTTTATAGTATATACAGGTTCTTGAACACTTCTAAATTTAATATGGAAAGAAAATAAATGTGTAAGGTGAGCCTTTTCACATTTTATAATTACACATGCAACAACATTACTCCATTAGTAATTTAGTTTAAGGTGTAACTTAGTTCAAGTGTATAATTATAATATGTCATATATACATTGACACTGAGGAAGGGCCACGAAATGTACCGAAATTACACCATATTTGCTCCAAGGTTGTCATATGCCCAGAACATATAATGCCTAGGACATATAACCAACAGGAATTTGCCCAGGACATATAACGAACAGGAATTGCCCAGGATATACAAACAACAGGAATACACGGATTTTATTCATTGTTTAATAATTAAATGGAATCTGTTTACTCACCTTTCTTATTGTAGTCTACATCGTGTTGGCAGAAGGGCCAAGTAGCATTATAAGTAAGGATATATTTTCTTGTATGCATATGTAGTATATAGTGTTGTGTATTTAGAATTCATCATAATTTTGAATGTATTTTCATTCTATATACTCACCTATATAGGTTTATCAATCATTGTTTAAAAATTAAAAATTATTGTATTGTATTATATGTTTAATACTGTATTGGTGTGAATGTAACACTATACATAGATCATTATTGCTTCATTCTAGAGGCTCATCAATCTTTGTTTAAAAATTATCATATAATATTATATGTTCAATATTGTATTGAAAAATAACACTATACATAGTTCATTATTGTTTCATTTGTGTATATACTGTTGAAAGTGTGCACACCATATAAATACAAGTATTACTGGAATTATATTCATTGTAGCTAATTGTAACTAGAGAAATACTAGTTGTGGTATATTATTAATATTATCTCTTTGCGACTTAAGCACGGTGTCTGAGTCTGGCTAGCAATAGAACTGAGGTCGTGGTGGCTGGAGCGGGGAGGAGTCAACAGTCCTCTCTAGCGATCACGAGGTCTAGTTTAAAATTTCTTTCTGCCTCTTTTCTGGGTGGCTGAGGGGGGAATTCCAGGTGTAATGTTTCTGGATTCCTCCTCTCTAGAAACCCAGAATGCACCTTCACGGTAAGTACCAATGTGACAGTTTGTTCTAATAGAACATGTATGATATAGAAAGAGATACAGTATTAAAACATTGTATCTATACTTCAATCAAGTATTTTTCTGTCCATTGATCTGTTAGACAAGTGTGCTTTGATTTTCAAGGAAGTCCAACTGGAATCACATTCAGTTACTAAGTAAATCTCATGTACACATGGCATTTTCTTTAACATGGAAATATAAAGTATGCACTCATAAAATGAAAGTTAAGACTTCCTTTTAAATAAATATTAAACAAGTATATTCCTTTTCCCAATCTTCTAGTGTTATTCGAGAGTTGTCAACCAAAGCTCTTCATAATCTTACACCAGAGGCCCCTGAATATATGATGAATGAGGGTGAGCAGAAATACTTTATGGCCTAAAGTCCCTAGGGATAGTACACTATGATTATAGACTTGAATTCAGTGTTTTAAATAGAAAAGCAATTTGGATCTCCCTGACAAGTATGGCAATCAAGTGTTTGTGATTCAGAGAGCTCTTGCACCATAGCTGGTGAAATTTATAAATGTACAAAGAGGATAGTTTTGAAAAACAGACTTCTTGTCCCATTTTCTGTGGCATCTTCCAGGTGACATTAGAGGGGCTGTTATAGAGTTAGGTATGTGGATATTTAAGACTGTTGCGAAATTTCTGTTGTTCAGCATATGAAGAAATTTATGACCACCTTTATGAGATTATGCTGTGGAAATGGAAGTACTAGTTATTTATGCATTTCTGTAAAATATCTCAGTATATGTAAAATAAACATGAAACAAGGCAGCCAAATATGAATAATATACACCAGCAGTAACAGCTACTACTATTATTATATTTGGTAGGGATCTGGTTTCTGTATTTCAGACAGGAAAGGAACTTGGGGACCAGCTCAGTTTGAGTGCCCTTTTAAAATGTAGCTAGTGTTTAAATAATGCTATTACTTTTCAATTTTATCAGATTCTCTGGCACAAAAATAATAATTTGATATGTAATTATTTTTCATGTTGAATCCATAGTTTTGCCAAAACTGCTACCACTGGCAGTTGGCACAGATCTTCATACTCGCCACGGAGCAGTTCTGGCCTGTGCTGAGATTACCCATGCCTTGAGTAAGCTAGCAGAAGAAAATAAGAGGTAAAAATCAAAATTAAATACTTTGCCCTATCTTTTGTGTTTAATCTATTCTGTCACCTCTGTTGTAATCAGAACATCTTAAGCTTAGAAAACAAAAGTTTCACCATTATCAGAAATGGCTGTGTTGTTTTGTTTTACACAAAATTTTGTGCTATGATCATATATGTCAGGTTATGATGCTTACCCATCATGGCTGTCTGACTGCTGTTTTACTTGGGCAACATTCTATTTACTTTTGGCAAAGTGGATACCCTGTCAGTCAGTATTGTTATGTCTAATTGTATAGCATGCATCTCCCATCTCAGGCCACTTATCTGCAACCTTTCCCAAGCCATCCGTCCCACAGTGCCTTGCATCCAAGAACCTCTCAGAGCTATCCATTAAAGAAATAGGCAGCTCTGGAGAGATCAGGCTTCTGGTGGAAATCACGTGCTAGGTGGCTATCTCCTCCTCTGGCAATGGCAAACGAGTGCCATTGCTTGATGGCTGAGGCCACTCATAGCTGCGCATAGCTCTCATTGTTCTTCCACTTGAACAGAGAGCTTTTGGGTTTGTGTAATGTTAGTGTATAATAACTGGCATGGCTTTCCTCATTTCCTAAATGAGACTTCAATTTTTTTTTATTTTTTATTTTTTTTTTTTGCTTTGTTTGGGTGTGCTAATAAAATGGACAGTTGAGAAATCTCAGTTGGCCTTAAATATAGTAAAAACTAAGGAAAAGATGCCAGCAAAAATCAATAGGATTATTGGTGTTTCTAATATACCTACATTTAGTTAACCGTTAAATTGTCAGCTTGTAAAAAAGCCTCTTATCTCTCTCTATATAAAATGCTTGTGTATGTTTCCTTTCCCAGTGTGCTGATTGGCTGCTTAGGAAACATGCCTAACCAATCCCCTCCTTCCTCACTCCCATAGCCAATCATCATCTACATGCAAATTCCCTCTCCACCTCACAATGCACTCCTGCCACTCAGTCTGCATCAACACCCCCACCCTCACAAAGGCCCCTCCCTCATTTCACTCCCTCAGCCACTCATCACCCACATGTAAAACAGTGCAATTTTCCCCCTAAAATGATACTGTGTAGCTGAACCATGTGAAAGGAACACTGCCACTCCAAGCTCCATGCCACAACCACCGCTTGAATCACCAGCAGGGCACATAACGGCATATGTTACACCAGGTACAGCTATACTAGTAATGAAATAATATAGGATCTAAGCAATGCTGTATTGACTTAAAATTATTTTTATTTTTATAGATCTGTTACATCATATTTAGATGAGAAAATCTTGGAAGGACTTAAACAGATCCATGTGGAGGTTTGTTCAAACTTTGTTTTAAAAACTTGCTTTATTTTACAGGTGTGTCATTTAAGTAGAAAAGCCACTTATAAAACTGGAAGTCTGTATAATAGAGTGATTTGGGAATGGGTGAGTAGAGAGAAGAAATTTCCAGAAATGTTGAAGCTAGGGGGGAAAACAGAAATGTTCTGAAAAAATTCAAAATTGTGATATTATTTCCTTTTACAGGTTGGAAGTCAATTTGTTACTTTAGGAACATAAAATGTATTCTGTCTAATTTGGTTTGACATAAAATTAATTTGTTTGAAATAGCAAAAGTATATTTTGTTTACATCAGGTGTAGGCAAAGTGCAACCGCATATTTTGTGACCCGTAACACCTACAAAATCCCTAGACCAAGCTTTCTCTGGCCAAAAAAAAAAAGGGGGGGGGAAGAGAATTGCTGTTCCTGGAAGACTCCAGCTGAAATAGGAAGCCTTTAACATCTTAAATAGGTCAAGGCCTCCCTGTATCATTTAACACCCCCCCCCCAAATAAACACACACTTGATAATCAAAAATGAAGTTCTGCCTATTTTGGTCCTTTTGCTTTATTGTTCAGTGGTCCTGTGCACTATGGAGGGTTTAAGGGCATAAAGATAGCTATGTAACAAGAGTTGTGTGTCTAGTAGGGAAAATAATCCCCTTGGGATGGGAGGAGCAGAAAGGCCTTTACTGTTTGCCCTATCCAGGAGAACATTGGGCCCATCTGTAGCTCATGGCCTGTAGTTTGAGAATTGCTGGATTAATTGCAAATTCATGAAAAATCCCCTGTCACTTTTCTCTTGCAGCTTTGCCGTCGTCAGTTGTACAGGTAAGAGAAATGCCAACCAGGTACACTGTTTCTGTTTGAAAATGAATTTGCAGGAGCGGGATAATAAAAGGGCTGTTGAAGTATACAGCCATGGAGGCAATGTGTAGTAACTTGCAGGAAAAAAGCCCGACTTTCTACAGTCATTTTGGGCATGCCATACTTATAAAGCTTGTTTGGCATATGAACAGACCAAACTTGCTTCTTGGGATAGAAAGTATGATTGTGTTTTTAAGTAGTTGTGGAGCAATCCAGTCTTGAATTTCATTTATGTAATGCATGCATGTAATGAGTTGTTGTTGCTGTTGTGTGCCTTTAAGTCATTTCTGACTTAAGACAACCCTAACATAGGGTTTTTTAAGGCTAGGAGTGTGTGACTTGCCCTAGCAGGTTTCAGTGGCTGAGTGGGGTTTGAACCCTGGTTTCCAGAGTCATAGTCCACTGCTGACAGAGGAGATTGGCATCCTCTTGAAGGGACATGGATAGACTTATCACAGAGGTGCTTATGATGAGCAAGGTATGCCACTGTGAGACTGTGGTTAAGGGTATTTTGCTGCTTGAGGCAAGGTAAAAAAAATTGTAATCAACACCATAACCATTTTAACTAGTTCTGAATTAGCAGGTTCATAACATTGGTCCATGAAATACTCAAGAGTTTCCTGTGATATGTTAAGACTGCCATTTGTAAAATCTTGTTCCTATAGCTCCATTGCTTTATCTAAAAATGGAGCAGAATTTTATACGATGAAGCGAAACAAGGCTGCAGCCTTAATAATGTATTACTTCATCAACATTATGTTGTATGCAGCAAAATATAATTTAAATCCTCATGCATCCCCTCTAAGTCACGATTTCCCCCCTTGAACCATTCATATTTTGTTTCTGTTTTATTGATTTAATTCTTTCTCCAGCCATACCCAGGTGATAACAACACCAAAATAAATGTTTGTCTTGCTTTGTTTTTGGTGAGGGAGTCCATAGTTGACATCGGATTCTCAAAATAGTCCATCATCAGTTAAAGGTTAAGAGCCACTGCTATACGTGATGCAGATACAGTGTAGCATGGATAATGCTTTGGTCGAGACTTGTGCTAACAAAAGTAAATGATTCGTGGCTGAATTACATGTTACAATAGACACCTTATGGGTGTTAGAAATGACCACAGCATGTTTTCTTCTCTTCACTCCCTATCACATGTATTCATTTACTTGCGATGTCACAGTGTGATGTTACAGTCTCATGTGATACATCTCCCTGTTCCAGCTTTCCGTTACTGACCATGGAGAAGCACATGAAGCTTCAATGTCATGTGAAGGCATACATTACAGGGAGACAGGCAAAGATGCAACATAGAAAAGCCATTTTGGTAGCTTTCAAGTGTCTACTATAGCATTCAGTTTTGGCCGTCAGCATAATTAAAAGATCGGTATATAGCATTTTGGGTGGACCATGGATAGAAAAGAAACAAATGAAAAATGTGAGCTAAAAGTGATATTTTTGCTATTTATGACAATAAAAGTCTTAAATGGTAGAACTGATTCTTTTTTCACCTTGCAAACATTGTTGTGTGCCTTCAAGTCATTTTCAACTTATGGCGACCCTAAGGCGAACCAGGTGAGCCCTGGTTAGTACTTGAATTGAGAGACTGCCAATGAATACTAGAGTCAGGCACTTGAATATGAACCCATGTTTGTGTGAAACCATCACCACCACATTTTATACCAGAGGCTCATATTTCTTGCCTCAGGAATTCTTTCAGACCAGCAAGAGAATTTGGATAGCTGTTTCTCCAGTGAAAATAACATGTTTGTAAGTTTTATAGCCTTCTGCAAGCCTTTTAGAAGTGCTGTTAAGCTTTAAAACAAGGCATGCCATTGTGCTGCCAAATTTTGGGAGTATAGCAATGAGGGGTGTGACCAACAAATGGATTCAAGGTGAACCAACATTGCTAATCCACCTCTGGAATTTCCCCACCTTTGCTTTTTGGGAGCCATCATCTTCAATACCATCAGCCAATAAACTGTTTTTATTATTATGAACTACTTTGAGAACAATTATGATTAAAAACTAGTATAATTTTTTAGGTAAAACCATAAATAGTCACCTCCTTCCAAACCTTTTAAAAAACCAAAGATAAATCTATACATCTTTTCAGGCATTCTAGATGTACCACGCTTACAGCCATGTAGGAATATAATTTTGATCTTTTACCAAACTGATGCAAAGATTTTTTCAGCTAGTGAGGAGGCCATCTTGTCTCCATAGTTTAGGAAACATTGTGTTGGAGTGGGCATAGTAGTACAAAGCAATGGCGATATCTCAGCTATTGCATTCCTCTGAACATTTATAAATAGTTGCTAGAAAGCTGCCATAATAAGGATTTTATATAAATCAGGAAATGAAATGGAGGAAGAGATTGTTTTAATTTGTGTACATTTCTAATGCTGTGTCTGCATGCCATAGTGGTTTAAACTATGATATGCATGAGCAACACACTAATACCCACAGCCCATTCACTCCTGCTGTCATACAAAAAGCCAGAGTAAGATGCAATTAAGGGATAGCTTTCTATTACATCTGAACTGGAGAAGTAGTTAATGGTTCCAAACAAGCCCAAATTCTTATTTGAATCTCTTTTGATTATGGCATGCTTACAAACATTGCACCACAATTCTGGGTTCACACATCAAATAAATTCTTCAGTTTTTTCATTTGTTCATCTAAAGAGCAAACTGATAAGGAAAAGGTTGTGTGTGGTTGCATACTCCTCATTAGGCTGCATTAGGTTGCATTAGGCCAGGATTTTTGATTTAGCAACATGTATAGCTGAAGCCTTGATGTATTTCTACTTTTGACTGTTGCCAAGGGATGTAAATTTTGATTGTTTTTCATTTGTTCTTTATTCTTCAATTAATACATATACTGTTTTTGTTTTCTAGGGGTTTGGGTGGTGAACTAATGAGACCAGCTGGTATGATACATGGCAGTATTTATTGATCCTGTTTTAAGAATATGCATTCATTATATATCATTATGTGTTTCTTTATACCCTTCTCTATTCTTGAGTACAATTGGCCCTCCATATTTGCAGGTGTTGGGGTGCAGGAACCCCATGAAAATGGAGAAACCACAACTATCTCCAGTCCCTCCTTCCTCGATGGGACCCTCTCGGGTGCAGGACGGGAAGACAGGTTGCCACCATTGCCATGATCCCCAGGGGGTTTGCTCCAGGATTGGGGTCCTCCACTCACCCGCCCTCCCTGCCTCTCTCTCCCACAGATGAGGCACACGTGGAGGCCCTGGGCACAGTGGAATGAAGGAGCCTAAGAGGCTCTGCCCCTTCCTCCTTTGCTGGTAACTGCCTCTGGGCCAGCTTTCAGGAGGAAGGGACCAGGGCCAGGCAGAGTGCAGCAGCTCTGATGGCAGCAGACGGATGGATGGATGCCTGGTGAACTGGCTGGCTAGCGGGCAGCCAGGATTCAGGCTCACCTGGCAGGAGGGTGGTGGCCATGAGAAGACAAAGGCTGGCCAGGGACATTATCCAGCAGGTTGCCATTTAGCAATGGTAAGGGCAGCAAGGGTGCCACCAATGGAAGGCCCTCAGGGGCATCTCCTGCAACCTGTCTACTCACTCTCCATCCTCAGGCAAACTCGCGAATAATTGAATCAGCGAGAGTTAAACCAGTGAATGTGGAGGTCCAACTGTATTGGTATTCTAATAACAAACATATTGAGCAAAAATGTTGTCTTGAATTTCTTGATTGGCCAGGCAAACTGTCAACTTGTCTTTAATTTTACTCAAAGACATAGCTCTCCTTTTAGCTATGCCCTGTCCATTAGGTAGAATGGTTACGTAGAATAGGTACCTAACCTCAGTGTCTTCCTGTTCAACAAAATATATAGAATCATAGAATTGCAGAGTTGGAAGAGACCACGAGGGCCATCCAGTCCAACTCCCCTGCCACGCAGGAAATCTTGATCAAAGCATCCCCAACAGATGGCAATCCAGCCTCTGTTTAAAGACCTCCAAGGAAGGAGACCCCATCACGCTCCGAGGGTCTTCCCCAACTAACAAGTAAATGCAGAACTAAAACACAAACTGGTTCCAAAGGACAAACTGGTTGTCCTTTGCAACCCTTTTAGGAGCCTTCAGTAAACCAATGCCCCCCTTACATCTGTAGAACAAGGGGTAGGTAGGGCCTACCACAGAGTTCATTTACTAGCACTTTGAATTGTATTTGGATATACTGTGAGAGCCCTCTTTTATGTTCTATAAAAGTGAATTCTATGTGCTGATTGTATCCCTGACAAATTTCACTTTCTTTTCATACTTTCCCTTTTTAGTCTATAGTAGAAACAGCTTGGCTGGGCTAATTTGTTTTCTGGCCTGTTTGGCACTGAGGTACATATACCTCACTCTAAAACCAGTTCTCAGGAGCAGGAGCGTGTTCCAGTCTAGCGCAAATGTGAGGACTCCCAACTGGAAGAAAAAGAAAGGCACTCTGTACAAGCAGGAGATTGTGCACTGACATTTCAGTCAAGGAATGTTGACAACATGATATACAGAACCGTATTGGGCCTTAACTTGCAACCTCTGTGTGCCACTTGGATATGCTTAGGGCTTAATCCACTTGTTATTCCGAAGCAGAGTAAACCTCATTGAATCAGTGAAACTTAACTTACAAAGTTCTCTTTAATTCAGGGGTTCTGTTCTAGTTGGGATGAACAATTGGATTTTGGCCTACATTTGTACTGCAGAGAAAGTAGCTTTGGCTATGTAATTGTGCATAGCTCCCAAAAAACCTTACATTATGCTGGAGTGTTTGTTCTTCTTACTAAATATGTAGATCATACATTGTTATCTAGTGAATAGAAGTTTTAATAATTTTAATATGAGTGATCATGTTGTGTTTGTTGGAGCTGGAAAACTCACACAGGTGTGTAAGTCCAAATTGAGTTCAGTGCACTATTTTGACACAGAATCGTCCTTTTTATTGTTTTCACAAATTATATTTTTCTGTTTTCCAGTCTGCACTTTGATTGAAAAGTTATCCCTTTCAAAAATGCCTTTCAGAGAAGATCCCATAATTGGTATGCTGTGTTTCTAATGTTTAATTTTTTTTACTGTCCATCTTTTATAATGCTGTTGAACAGCAAAGTCCTGCTGATCTTATTTCCCCTTCCTACCTCCAACTGTCACCGGCTTCCTGATGCTGTGACTATTTTTGTCTTACTGAGTTTTATTGAAAATAGTAGTGTCAAAAGGATACAGCACATCTCTTTGGAAGTTAGGATTGATGATGGAAATGGAGATAGTATCAAGTGATGACAACTGCCAGTGAAAAGAGGCAGTAGTTCCATTCCACTCAATTTTCTTCAGTGTTCTGTGTGTAGCTCTACCATTCATGCACCCTTTATATTGGGACATGATTGGTGGAAGCATTTTTTAAATAACTAGATGGTGAACAAATACTGTATTTCAGAACTGTCAGTTTGAAACAATTAACACTTAATCTGAAAAAAAAAAGCTGCTTTAAAAAGATGTACATCCATTTACATTTGGAGAGATAAGTAATTTTATGAACAAAATTGGAATGTATTAATGTACTTTGAAAGTTATGGGTTGATTAAGATAGAAAATGCACATATTGATTGTCAAATGTACTTTCTTCTTCTCCAGATGGCTGGCAATGGCTGATAAATGACAGTTTACAAAGTCTGCATCTTGTTTCAAGCAATGCAAGACAACAAATACAAGTACAGTTTGTTAATCTCTCTTCTTGTGTGTTTTTATTATTCAGAATTATGAAAGGAAAAATACCTGTTAGGAGTATTAGGAGTTGGGGTGAGCAATGGGCTGAGGACACCAAATTATTTAAAGTGGATAAACAAAAAGGGGCAGCAAATTACTTTAAAATCATCATCATCATCATCATCATCATCATCAAAATACTAATTCCACATACTAATGGGTCATAGAATCATAGACTCATAGAGTTGGAAGAGACCACAAGGGCCATCCAGTCCAACCCCCTGCCATGCAGAAATAAACAATCAATCCTTTCTAAGTGCTTACAGACTGTTTAATGATCTGCTCTAGAAGCTTACTTAGTATTGATGTCAGGCCAGTTCACTTTGATACTGATGTCATAAGGGTCATAAATGTAGAAACTCTCAGGGCTATCATAGTATGAGTCATATAAGGGCAAATGTTTTGATCTGTTGGTGACAGATAAAGAAGGAGACCATGGAATTGTAGTGAATAGCTTTCATGAAAATGTTGACCCAGTTTCTAGCTGCTGTGGAAGAGTCAAACACCATGCTGGATATAATTAGAATTGAAAATAAACTGCCAGAACCTTAATGTCTTTATATTGGGGGTGGGGGAAAATCATGTGGCCCTCCAGATGTTGGACAGCAACTTTTAACATCCCTTACCATTAGACTACTACAGACCTCCAAGCCAAGCTGAGGACTTGGATGATGCCTTCTTGGAACAGATGACCACACATCCAGAAAGGAGAGATGTAGTAGTAATGGGGAATTTCAACTATCCTGATATTTATTGGAAGTCCAACTCTGCCAAGCATTTAAGGTCCTACAAATTCCTCACTTGCCTTGCAGACAATTTCATTGTGCAGAAGGTGGAAGAGGCAACTAAGGGATCAACTATTTTAGATCTGATCCTAACCAACAATGATGATCTAGTTAATGGAGTGGAAGTGGTGGGATCCTTAGGTGGGAGTGATCATGTTCTCCTGGAGTTTGTTATACAGAGGAGAGGGGAAGCTAAGCATAGTCAGACATGCCTTCTAGACTTTAAGAAAGCTGATTTCAGTAAACTTAGGGAAATACTGAGGATGATCTCCTGGTCAGGAATACTAAAAGAGAAGGGAGTGGCCAAATTGATCACCAACAATGGTCTGCCCTGGCTTCACATTGGGAGGCATGGAGACACACTATCCACAATGCTGCAGCTTTATTTGAGAACTCATGCCGAACAAGTCTTGAAGAGAAACAACAATGCAGAAAGAATCACAACCCGGAAACATCATCCAAGGAGACCCTCTGCTGTGCTTTCTGCAACCAGACTTGTTTATCTCAGATTAGCCTTTTTAGTCATCAGCGCGCTTGCAGAAAGCACTGGATGAGTCCTTCCTGAATCTTCGTTTGCGAAGAAAAGCCAGAGAGAGACACATGATGAATGGGAGTTTCTTAAAAGTGAAATATTGAAGACACAATTTCAAACAGTTGCAATGAGGAGGAAAAATGGAAGGTGTCTGAAGAAACCAGTATGGATGTCTAAAGTACTTACTGCTGATCTAAGATTTAAAAGGGACATGTACAAGAAATGGAAAAAGAATACCACATTGGTCACTTACCATTAATGTGTATTCTGGAGAGACCGGAGCAAACAGGAATCAGTAGTTGATTGGGATGGTCTGCTACTGCCCAGGCAAAAGCAGGAAGTTACATCTTGGTCTTTAGAAATTCAAATTTCTTTGTTCTCCTCCTGTGTGTAGCCACGAGTCCAGTTAACTGACTAGCAAAGCCCCTAGGCTAAGATACAGATATTGAACTAATACACTTGCAAACTATGTCACTGTGAATATGCAGTCCAAGGATGGGGTGATTCCTGTTGGTTCCATTCTCTCAAGAATGAACATTCATGGTAAGTAACCAATGTGGCATTCTCAGAGAGATGGAGCAAACAGGAATCAGTAGTTGATTGGGATGTGCCCAAGCTGCCCCATGTTCCATGGGTGGGCTGGACTGCAACTATGCCCTGAGCACCTTTTGGAACACTCTCCATCCGAACATGGCCTCTGTGGCTTGGAATTTGTCTATCTTATAGTGTCTTATAAAGGTAGATGGAATGCTCCATGTAGCCGCCCTACATATTTCTGAGATAGGAGTATTCGTGGAAAAAACGGCTGATGTAGCCGTTGAGCTCGTTGAGTGCACCATTATTCCCAAAGGTCTCGGGATTCTTGCGACATCATAGGCCAGCAGAATGCATGCCTTTATCCAGGTGGCGATTGTCCTCCTGGACACCCTGTTCCCCGTGGAGGCTGGGTTGAAGGAAATGAAGAGGGAGTCACAATGCTTGAAGGCCTTGGTCCTTTTGATGTAAATCTTGAGAGCCCGCGTGACATCCAACTTGTGCCAGAGGACTTCTCTTGGGTGACATGGGTCTGGGCAGAATGAGGGTAGGATCAGTTCCTGAGAAACGTGGAACTCGGACAATACCTTTGATTGAAAAGATGGGTCTGTTCTCAAACTGACAAAGTTGTCATTAAAGGAACATAGACGATCCTGAACGGATAGGGCTTCCAGCTCAGATACTCTTCTGGCTGAGGTAATGGCCACTACGAAGGCGACCTTCAAGGACAGAACTCTCAGTGGAATCAATCTCCACGGTTCAAAAGGGGGACGCATGAGTTGCTTGAGGACTAGAGGTGGGTTCCACATCGGAAACCTGTGTCGCACCGGGGGTGAGATTAGGGTTGCCCCCCTCCATAGGAAGTGGTGGACGTGTGGGTATGAGGAGAGGGATCCTCCTTGTTCCACACAGAGGACCAAGGCTAGCGCCACCGCCTGTCTTTTTAGAGTGTTCGGGCGGAGGCCCATCTCGAGCCCCTTCTATAGGAACGCCAACATGTGTTTAACTGCTATCTGGTCCTGTGGTGTGCTCACAGAGGAGCACCACCTCTTGAATGCTTGCCAGGTTACCTCATATATTTTTGTGGTAGACTGTCTTCTGGATGAGAGAAATGTCCTGACGACTGAGTCATCGTAGCCATACTCTTTTAGTGCTCTCCGCTCAACCTCCAGGCAGCTAACCATGTTACATCTGGATGGTTGATTGGGCCCTGCTGTAGAAGATCTTCCCATTCTGGGAGTCTCCATGGTTTCTCTACTGACATGCTCATGAAGTCGGAGAACCAAGGGCGTCTGGGCCAGTACGGGGCTATGAAGACCACCTGTGTCCTTTCTTCTCTTACCTTTCTGCATGCTTTCCCTATCAGCAGAAAGGGGGGAAAGAGGTAAAGCAGCCCCTCTGGCCAAGGGGCTCACAGTGTGTCTGTGCCCTCCAGCTGGGGATTTGGGTATCTGGAGAAGAACCTATTCAGTTTGGTGTTGTTTGGAGATGCGAAGAGGTCGACCTCTAGTCCACCGAAGTGGGCCTGGATCTGTTGGAAGATGATCTCGTTGAGTTCCCACTTGCCGGGAAGCACTGAATGTCTGCTTAGGAAGTCCGCTTGACCGTTGTCTGAGCCCTGGAGGTACTGGGCTGCTATGGACTTCACTGATGCCTCTGCCCACTTGAAGAGTAGATCTGCTTCTTTCTGGAGCGACCTGGATCTGGATCCCCCCTGTTTGGCAATGTTCGAGTGGGCTGTTGTGTTGTCCATCAGGACTAACACGTGGGAGCCCTTGAGCCGTTGTGTGAAGTGTTGAAGGGCCAGGTGTGCCACCCAGAGCTCTAGCCAGTTGATGCTGTGGGATAACTCCTCTTGGTTCCAGGTGCCCTGGACCACTTGGCTTTGGTAGTGCACTTCCCAACCTTTCAGGCTTGCGTCTGAGGTCACAATTATTCAGTCTTTGACTGATAGGGGGAGGCCTTTTGCTATGGTCCGCTTGT
This sequence comes from Gambelia wislizenii, assembly GCA_030847615.1. NCBI lineage: Eukaryota > Metazoa > Chordata > Lepidosauria > Squamata > Crotaphytidae > Gambelia > Gambelia wislizenii. Next base: position 188,513,029 of record JAUMIR010000002.1, on the reverse strand, counting down.
AGGGGCTGGAATGGTATCATGCCCATGAAACCACTTGAATGGCTGAAATCAAAAGGCTGAAGATCCTGGCTAAGGTCAGTAATTGTACTGACTTGAAGGTTCTCAGTTTGCTTATCTCCATCCGAAGAGTCTCTTGACGATCCTGGGAGAGTGAGATTTTATATCTCCTCATATCTGTATTGGTCCCGAGGTGTGTTATTGATTGAGAAGGCATGAGGTAGCTCTTCTTGAAATTCTTCAAGAACACGTGTTCCTGGAGACATTGAATTGTTGTGTCCAGGCTCTTCCATGCCTTCTCGAAGGAAGGCGCTCTCAGGAGGATGTCATCCAGATAGGGGTACAAGTGAACTCCTTGTGTCCGGAGAGGTGCTATCAAAATCAGTAGGACCTTGGTGAAGACCCTGGGCGCTGTGGAGAGGCCGAATGGGAGAGCCCTGAACTGAAAATGCTTTTCTCTGAATGCGAAGCGAAGGAACTGCCTGCTCCCCTCCCCGATCTTGATATGGAGGTACGCTTCGGAGAGGTCCAGAGAGGCCAGGAAGTCTCCTGCTTGAAGGGCCTCTCTGATTGACGGTAGAGTTTCCATTCGGAAGCGTTTGTATGTAACGCATGAGTTGATGTATTTGACATCTAAGATGGAGTGGGAGTCCCCTCCCTTCTTGAGCACTGTGAAGAAGGAGTAGACCCCTGAGAATCTCTGGTGTGCCGGAACCTCTTCTATTGCCTGTATTTCAAGTAGGTGTTGAATTGCCTTTGATAGATCCTCAGCTCTTTGTTGGCTCTTGGGGACTGGGGCAGGAAGGAACCTGTTCCTCAGCCTGGAATTGAACTCTATGCAGTAGCCCTGCACAATCATCTGCAGGACCCATCTGTCCATCATAGAGTTTGACCAAGCTTCCCAGAACAGGGAGAGCCTGCCTCCCACAGGGATCTCCATGGAGTCAGGACTATTGTTTGGAGGAATCTCGCTGCTGCTGCTGTCCTCCTCTGCGATCGGCTGAACTCTTTGAGGTGGATGGGTTCCTGATAGTTGAGTTGGTTCTAGCCCAAGCTGGGCATGAGGACCGGTACTCTCTCTGCCTGTTGAAGCCTTTGGAGGGACGAAAGGAACAAGATGGTTGGAAAGGACGTTTGCTTCCCTTCTTGTCTCCCTTGCGGAGTGTAGAAGACATTGCTTGTTTCATGTCTTTTGTTTCCACTAGGATGTCCTTGAGGGCTTCCTCCACGAACAATTTGGAGCCTTTAAAGGGGGTGGAACAGAGGGCAGATCTGGTTTGGATATCCACCTGCCGATACGTCAACCAGATGGAGTATCTTGCTAGTGCTGCTGCTCCTATTGATCTGGCCGCAAAGGACAGTGAATCTAGGGAGGCGTCTGCTATGAAGTGCAGAGATGACTTAACCCGCGTTAAGATCCTGTGAAGGGTTCTGGTATCTAGTTGTTGTACTTTCAGAATCTCATCCAGCCAGAGTATTGCCGAACTTGCAAACAGAAAGGTGGCTGCTGACGCTTGAACCACTAGGGCCAAGGCTTCGTAGACCTTCTTCAACACCCCATCGGCACACTTTTCATATGGGTCCTTAAGGAGGGCTTCCCTGGCCTTAGGTGCTAAAAAAATTGAAACTAGGGAGGCTACCGGTTTGTCGACCACCGGGACCTTCAGATATTCCAAGACCTTGTTTCCCAGGGTGTAGAACATCTGCACGACTAAGGTGCTCCTTTTCCCCAGAGACGGTTTGTCCCACTCTTCTGCAGTGAGTTGGGCAGAGGTATCTGGGAAGGGAACAACCTTTTTCTGCATTGATGGTGGGCGTAGAACGGCTGCCACCTTTTCGCTCCTCTTTTGTGAGGAGTTATCTGGGGCTTCCTTCTGCTCGTCTAGGAGACTTAGCCCCAGAATAGAAGCCACTTTGGCAAGGAGGTTTGTGTAGGAATCCCCCTGGAAAATGCAGTCAGAGAAGTTGGGTTCTACAGGTTCGCTGTCAGAACACTCTCCTTCTTCTTTCTCATTGTCAGGTGATGGCTCTCCCTCCTCAGAGGCCTGTTTGCCCTCTATGACATGCAATAATTGGTTCTCCCCATTGGATTCTTCCCCAGATTCCTCTGAGGAGTGAACAGGTGAAGTGGCCTTCCTATTTTCCTGATGATTAGACTGAGACGACTGCAAGGCCACATGAACAGGGGTTGACACTTCATTAGTCATGGGAGGCCCCGCCTATACTCCTTGAGTAACCTGTAGGGTTTGCCTAAACCCTGAGGATCCTTGGTGTCCTCCCTGAGCATAGGTGACCCCAGTGTGCCCCTGATTAGCAAAGGGATCAAAGAGAAAATCCTGTCTCTGTGGAACTGGGTGCAGTAAACAGCCACCACCAGAGGTCGCCCGTGTGCAGGGCTGCGACCCCTGGCAGGTGCTAGGTGTCTCTTGTTGTGCCATAGAGTGGGATAGAAGGCCCTGGTTGGTGCTTGGGAGGGCCTGCTGATCCATTATGTGGGCATTGAGGCCCTGGCTGGTTCCTGGGAGGGCCTGCTGAGCTGTACTGTGGGCTTGGGGGCCCTGGCTGGTGCTGGGAATCGGCTGCTGTAGCATGGAGCAGGTGTGGGGACCCTGGCTGTTGTTGGGCAATGCCTGCGATTGGGGGTCAGAGGCGCCCGAATCCTCTCCGGGGAAGAGCGCTGAAGAAAGAAGCTGTAGAGCCACCCTGAGGGCCCACAGTTCTGGTGAACTGTGGTCTAGCGGGTGAGCCCCCTCCTGTTGCCAGACCCATTGAGGTCCCTAACACGGTCTAAACAGCCCCCCCCCATTCTCGCTAGGGGTGGGGATTAGGTCGCATGCTGTAGAAGGTCGCTCAGTAAGAAAAAATCCCTGAGAGTCCAAGCTGGAGGGGGGGGGGGAAGAAGGGTCCCGATCCGTGCTGGGGCTCGGAGGTGAGTCCGAGCCCCCTTACCTCCCCCCTTGGTCCTGAGGGGACACGTGTCAGCACTCGGCCGACTGCTGTGCGTTCTGTGGTGGCCTGGATCCCTGCACCTCCGGAGGGGTGATAATGGTTGGTGCGGTGTCCTGCCACTGCTGGGGGTGATCCCTAGGCAGCTTGGAAGCCGCTGCCTTGGAGGCGCTCACTCTGGCCTCCGCAGGCCTTGGCTCACTTCCAGAGTGGCCTTGGCCTGCCTTTCTGGCCGTTGATTTTCTGGTGTGGCTCGGCTCACCTGCCAAGGAGCCTGCCACCGCTGGAGGCCCTTGGCTCACTCGTCGAGCTGCCATGGCTGCTCCTTTAGTCTCTGTCCTCCTCTTATTTGAAGGAGCCTTGATGGAGGTCTCCTTTTAGTGCCATTTCCCATCTCGTTGAGAAGTGGGGGAGGGAACGCAAGAGAGGAAAAAGGAAAAATAAAAGAAGGAGGAAAAAGGGGGGAAAGGAGAGGTAGAGGGAACAGAAAATGGAGTAGTTGAAGCAAGGTCTGGAGGAGAAATCCTACATCTTGCCTGGGTGAAAGCAGGAAGTAAACTGGCCTGGAATTTGTGGGTACACACAGGAGAACAAAGAAATTTGAATTTCTAAAGACCAAGATGTAACTTCCTGCTTTCGTCTGGGCAGTAGCAGACCATCCCAGTCAACTACTGATTCCTGTTTGCTCCATCTCTTTGAGAATTTAAGAATTCTTTAATGAAGAATTCCAACAAATTGCCAGCTTGTGTAGGGAGAAAGTCAGAAAAGCTAAAGCACAGAAAGAGCTTAGGTTTGCTAGAAGGTTAAAAGCAATAAAAAGGGTTTTTTTGGTTATGTCTGTAGCAAAAGAAAACAAGGAAATGGTAGGGCTGCTGTGTGCCCAATGCTAGCAGGGTACAGAAAAAAGAAGATGCCCAATGCTAGCAGGGTACAGAAAAAAGGCAGAACTACTCGACACGGAACCACTGGCAATAATTTTTGAGAAGTCCTGGAGAGCAGGAAAGACAAATATTGTTCCCTTCTTCAAAAAGAGGGGAAAAGAGGACCCAAATAATTACCCAGTCAGCCTGACATCAATACCAGGAAAGATAGACAGATAAACAAACAGTCTGTAAGCACTTAGAAAGGGATGCCACGATCTCAAAAACAAGTCATGCCCAATTAAGCTTTTTTTTATATATATATAATCACAAGCTTGGTAGATGAGATGAAGGGAATCCTATGGATGTAGTGTATCTTGATTTCAGTAAGGCTTTTGACAAGGTCCCCCATAATATTGCAAGAAAGTTAGTAACCTGTGGGCTAGACAATACAACTGTTAGGTGGATTTGTAATTGGTTGACTGACCGAACCCAAACAGTAGTCACCAATGGCTCCTCTTCATCCTGGAGAGAAGTGACTAGTGGGGTACCACAGGGGTCTGTCCTGGGCCCAGTGCTATTCAACATCTTTATAAATGACTTGGATGAGGGCATAGAGGGCATGCTTATCAAGATTGCAGATGACACCAAATTAGGTGGGGCAACTAATAGCCCAGAGGACAGAATCAGAATCCAAAATGACCTTAACAGATTAGAAAGCTGGGCCCAAACTAATAAAATGAATTTCAACAGTGAGAAATGTAGTGTACACTTAGGCAGAAAAAATGAAATGCACAGATATAGGATGGGTGACACCTGGCTTGATAGCCGTGCATGTGAAAGGAATCTTAGTGGACCACAAACTGAACATGAGTCAGCAGTGTGATGCTGAATGCCAGAAAAGTCAATGTGATTCTAGGCTGCATCAATAGAAATATAGTGTCTAGGTCAAGGAAAGTAATAGTTCCACTCTATTCTGCTTTGGTCAGACCTTACCTGTGGAATACTGTGTCCAGTTCTGGGCACCACAATTCAAGAAGGATATTGACAAGCTGGAACATGTCCGGAGGAAGGCAACCAAAATGGTGAAAGGTCTGGGAACCATGCCCTGGGAGAAGCGGCTTAGGGAGCTGGGTATGTTTAGCCTGTAGAAGAGAAAGTTAAGAGGGGACATGATAGCCATGTTTAAATATTTGAAGGGATGTCATATTGAGGATGGAGCAAGCTTGTTATCTGCTGCTGTAGAGACTGGATGGGGAGCAGTGGATTCAAACTACAGGAAAAGAGGTTCCATCTAAACATTAGGAAGAACTACAAAATAGTATGAGCTGTTTGGCAGTGGAATGCAGTGCCTAGTAATCTGGTGGAGTCTCCTTCAGAGGTTTTTAAACAGAGGCTGGGTGACCATCTGTTAGGAATGCTTTGATTGTGTGTTCCTGTATGGCAGGGGGCTGGACTTGATGGCCCTTGTGGTCTCTTCCAACTCTATGATTCTGTGATCTTGAGCACCTTTACCCTCCCCCTGCTAGATAATCAAACAGGAAATCAATAACAAGCAGGCTGAATATATGTTTCCCATAATAAACCATACTACAACACATCCCATCATTACTACACCATAGAATCATGGCAGGCAAGCTGAATGTGCCAGCACCTGACAGTAATTTGGCCTGGTTGTGGTTTCTCAAGTGCAACAGTTGACTACTGTGGGCTGTTTTAAAAATCGTGTGACTAGCCAGTGCATGTGATCCTTCCATCCTTCTATAACACATTGATCTAAGATTTATGGAAACTCCTTTCTCAGAACTAGTAGGTTATCTGATGGTGCCTATCAATGGTGTTTGTGTGAATGAGTCCTAATTACATTACAGTGCAAGCCATAGGGATTATCTCTTGGGTATTTCCACAACAGAACTGTTTGTTCCTTTAGGGTGCAATTGCAAGGGGAAGGTATTTTATGTTTACCAAGTTTTATCTTTGTCTTTGCCTTAGGAATCAGCAGTCTCTGCTTTAGCTGCTCTGTGTAATGCATATTATTGCACTGATGAGGGAGGTGCAAATCCAGCTCAGCAAGGTAATGATTCACAAGGTTTGTTTCTGTCTTCATTAAGGGATAACCTATAATGATCTTGCTAGCTAGAAAAATTCCAACAGAAGCAAAACTAGCCTAAACTAAATCAACACCTTGGTGGTTAGCAGCTTCTCAGGACCCAGCCCTGTTATGTAGGCTATTAAGAAGCACTTAATTGGAGATGGCAGCAGTTAACGTTGCCTGTCCCTTCTGGAGAAATGCCTTGGAGAAATTAAAGAATTCTGATTTACAAATGTATGGGACAATGCTGCTTTTAATATATCTCATAAATTACCTCTCCCATTGCCACTTGAATTAAAGCAGTGATTATGTTTGCACTTTTGAGTTGGCATTCTTTCTCATCTTTAATCTCTGTACAATGTGAAGATGTGACTTTTAATAGCAATACAGAGTGATTTGCTGTAGCATAAAAGAAAACTCAGTATAGACAGATTCAATAAAAGTATGGGAACAGAATAAAAAGATGAGATGGTAGATACACAAGCCAGCAAATGTCTGCATTTCGATGACTTATAGGCACATCCCTTGGAGCATTTGATGTAGTGTGGTCCATATGAGCTGATTCTCTTCTCTCTTTTTTTTTTTCTTGTCAAAGAGAAAAGAGGAATTAAAGGAATGGGTGTGATGCAAACTAGAAAAAGAAAGGCTTTGTTTGAGGGGGATTGCAAGGTGGAAAGCATCCTCCAAGCTACTGTCCTTTAATTTGTGGGGGATTTGCAGTATCCCTTCCCACCAGTGATAAAAGGCTGCACCTCCTCAACAAGCAGATAGCAAAAAAAACACTTCGCTCCAGCATGCAGCCAGGAGCAATACTCCAGCTACAGAGTTTGATGCTCTGGGACTGTGCCATAGACTGCAGACCTAGTTTACACCTCCAAGCTAAAGGCTTCACAATAGAAAGCTATAATTATGCTTCTCTCTTCTGCTTAATAATCAAATAATGCATGCTTTCCTGCTTCTTCTTGCCTGCAGTTTTCACTTTTGTTTTTCTTAATTCATTTCTGTGGTTTCCTCCCCCAACCAACATTTTTTCAGTTTATAGCCACTAATTCTGTTAAATCAATGCTGTAGACTTATCATATCATAGTAACATGTTCCCATTCCCAAGGGTGCCTGCCATGTTATAGTCCCATAGCCATTGTTGGGTATTATTGAAATGTAACCTCTGATGGCTTTTCTGCCACTTCTTAATTGTGTGTCGTTGCTAAAAATGTCTTTGAAATTAAAATAAATGCTTTTGTAGCTTATTGTCTCTGCTATTAATGCAGAACATATAGGCAAGAATGGGGTAGGGTGCTTGAGGAATTAGGTCCTTGAAAGTTCTGATATGAGGTTGCCTGATCTGCAGTTCCTGAATTAGTGGGTGGATCAGAATACACACATCCATCAGATTTCATAATTCTCTGAAATATATGATGCATTTCTTGGCTCCAAATTGTACTTATCTTGTGTTCTAAAATCTATATTTTACCATAAAATACTACTAGAAATGTGTATTTTGAATAGAGAAAAAAAGTATGAAAATGTTTGTCTATAAGTTTTTGAAATATGTATACTTCTGATTATGGATGTGTAAATATGGAAGTGTGAATTTATAAGGAGCTTGTGTTCCTTCAGCCCTCTGTGTTATGTGTGCCCTGGTGTTCCCAAACACTTAAAATATCTGAACCAGTTGTCAGATGTTGGGGGAGAAGAAACCTCTTGAGTAACTAAACAGATTCACATGACCGATGACAATATGATGTCTGTTTGAAATGGCACATAGGGCCTCAGCTTGTACTCGGGTTCCCAACATCCTCGTGATGTTGCAGGTGCAAATCCTTATGTGGCACTTGTGAGGTCACAGATGTGAAGTGGGCCAGAATTATTTTTGGGTCATCTGATTATGAAAAGAGATGTGGAGGCCATCCTTCTAAATGGGCCTAGAATTTAGGTAAAATGCAGTCAGTCAGGAAACACTGCATCCCAGAGTAAGGGGCAGGGAGCAAAACCAAAACATTTTTCAGTGCCTGGGCAGGTGGCAATATTTGGCCAGTAGCTGGAGCAGTTGCCAACATTCCTTCTTGAACATGTATCCTGTGTGTGTCTTTACAGCACACATGATGTCAGGAGAATTTTGCCAAGTCCAATGTTGCTGTGGCTTTTGTAATGTTCACTGCCAGTCCTCGGGCAGTTTTTCCCCAAACCCCTACCAGGTTTTGTAGAACAAGAAGGCTCTTGAATCTCAGTGCTGGCAGTCTACTCCCTGCTTTATATGAAATGTTATGATGTGCATTTGGGCCAGTCTTCTCTGATTACTCTTCATTTTTTGGATGTGCTTGCATTGCACAAGGACAATACGTATGCAGACACTTTTGTGCAGAGGCAGAAAGCTCTAGTCCCAGCTGGGAATGGATGAGATGGGTTTCCAGGCATTAAAGCCCTCTCATGTACAAAAATCAAATGTCCTCTCCTTCAGTGCTGCTGATCTTGAGATTTCTATCCTTACCTGGAAAAGCACAGTCTCTCTCCTCTCTCTGGTTTTTCTTCGCAAACGAAGATTCAGGAAGGACTCATCCTGCGCTTTCTGCAAGCCTGCTGATGACTAAAAAGGCCAATCTGAGATAAACAAGTCCGGTTGCAGAAAGCACAGCAGAAGGTCTCCTTGGGTGATGTTTCTGGGTTGTGATTCTTTCTGCATTGTCGTTTCTCTTCAAGACTTGTTCGGCATGAGTTCTCAAATAAGGCTGCAGCATTGTGGATAGTGCATCTCCATGCCTCCCGATGTGAGGCCAGGGCGGACCATTGTTGGTGATCAATTTGGCTGAGCCTGAAATGTTGTTTCAGGTAGTCCTTGTATCACTTTTTTGGAGCGCCCCTCTTACGCAGACCCGTGGCGAGTTCGCTGTAGAGTACTATTTTTGGGAGGTGCCTCCATCCTAGAAACGTGCCCTGCCCAGCGCAGCTATGTTCTCAATATCATGGCCTCAATGCTGCTGATCCCTGCTTGCTCAAGAACAGCAACATTCGTCACATAGTCAGTCCAGCGTATATTTAGGATTGTGCGTATATGGCGCTGATGAAAGTGTTCGAGGAGTCATAAGTGGTGGTGATAGGTGAGCCATGTTTCAGACCCGTAAAGGAGAATAGACAGTACACATTGATTTTTGTGTTTCGCCTCAGGTGTTTAGCACAGTAATTGCCTGAGATTCTAGTCAGCACACTGAAACCTGGCGGCCCTAACTTGTAGCAGCCAGTAATGCTCAGCTGCTTCCACGTTCTTTTTTAAAATTATTATTATTATTTTCATTAACATCGTACACTGAATCAGATTGAATCTTAAACTTGTCCTTGTATACAACAGAAATCAACAATAATGTACATGATTATTAACAATATTGTATCTTTCAATAAAAAACCCCTGTAACACAAGAGTGTACTAAGACTTCCTACTTTTAAACTTTGCTGAATTTCAGACTAGTAATAGGGAAAATAAAACACTTAAGTGACTTTGATTACTTTATATTATTTACTCTTGCATTTTGGCTTATCTCCTAGCTTTGTTGGGGATGCTTAATTTCCTAAATCAATGCTAACTTGTAGTTTACCCTTTTTTGTCCAATATTCCAAAATTGGTTCCCATTCTCTTTTCCATGTACTCTTTTTTATTACGCAATCTATTTGTCATCATGTCTAATTTGAGCATGTCAATTAACTTGTTTTTCCACTCATTAACTGTAGGGCGATCTTTCAATTTCCAGTTTTTGGCTATAATTAGCCTAGCCGCTGTAATCATGTAGAGTATTACCCTCTAGTATATATTTCTTTTTTCTACCTCTATCTCCTCTATGATATTGAATAGATATATCTTAGGGGTGAATTCTAACTTTATTTGTAAAATTTCTTGAATACATTTGTGAATTTGCATCCAAAATTTCTTAATCTTCGAGCAGCCCCACCACACATGCATCAAAGTACCCAGATTCTTTCTGCATTTCCAACAGTTGCTCGAGATCTCTTGATTCATCTTATTTAACCTTAGTGTCATATAGTACCATCTAAGGGCCATTTTAATGTAATTTTCTCTTAAGTTTCGGAATGTGGTAAAAGCAAAAGCTTTTTCTAGCTTTATCCCATTCTTCCAGGGAGATGGTTTCGCCTATGTGTAATGCCCATTTTATCATGTACTGTTTTATATACTCTTGTCCTGTAGATCTTGTTAACAGCAGTCTATAGATTTTTGAGATTGCTTTTTTGTGATTATCTTCTAACAATAATTTTATCCAGATCATTAAGTTCTTTCTCAAAACCAACTGTTTTCAGATCCTCTAAATACCTGTCTTTCAATTGTCTATAGGCAAACCAGTTTAGATTATATTTCTCCTGCAGTAGCTCGCTTCTCTCTAAATACAATAAATTGTCACCCCCTATCCTCCTAATATCAGAGTACCGCAACCAAGAATCCATTTTTGACCACCTTGACATGAAGGCCTCTTGTGGAGAAGTCCATAATGGTATTTTAAAATAGAACATCGCTTTAATTTTTTCCCATGTCTTCAAAAGGCCCTTCCTTATGCAATGATTTGTAAATCCTTAGTGAGCTTTTCTTTTCCATAGATTAAGTAAGCGTGCCAACTGAATCTGATGTCGTGACCTTCCAGATTTAGTAGCTTCTTATTTCCTAAGTTCGCCCACTCCTTTAACCATACCAATGTTGATGCTTGGTAATATAATCTTAAATCTGGAAGGTCACAACCACCTCTTGATTTTGTGTCAGTTAAATAGGACCTTTGAAATCTTGCCTTCGTTTCCCCCCATATGAATTTAAAAATGTCTTTTCCCCATATTTTGAATATTTTATCGTTATTCAGAATGGGTAAATTCTGGAAAAGATATAAAACTCTGAGTATGATGAACATTTTAACTGCAGATATCCTTCCCAACAGTGATAGACCTAATCTGCCCCATTTTTTCAGCTCCTGTTTTATTTCTGACCAAGTATTTTTATAGTTGTTGTCAAATAAGTCTGCGTTGCGTTTGGACAGCCATAGACCTAGATATCTAACTTTGTTGTTAATCCTACATCCTGGCAACTCCACAAGATCTTTTTCTTCTCGTTTGCTCATATTTTTTGTTAGTATTGTCGTTTTGTGTTTGTTAATTCTAAATCCTGAGAATTTGCCAAACTCTTTCATGGTATTTAAATACTCTTCTATTTGTTCCTTGGGGTTTTCCATAAGAATGATCAAATCATCGGCAAATGTCCTTAGTTTATATGTGAAACTTTTTATCTTTGTACCAGGGATTTATTCATTTTTTCTTATTCTTCTGTTCAGAACTTCCAATACTAAAATGAATAGAAGGGGTGCAATTGGGTGACCTTGCCTAGTGCCTTTTTTGGATTGGGACGTTCCTGTCTTCTTACTGTTTACTATAATTTGTGCTGATTGTTCTGTATATATTCTCTCTATTCTACTGCAGAATTTATCTCCCAACCCAGATCTTTTTATTACTTCCCACTGTATGCTAAAATCCCACTGTATGCTATCAAAGGCTTTTTCAGCATCAACCAGCATCAACCCCACCTTCTTTTCATTATGGACCTCATAGTATTCTAGCATGTCCAAAACAGATATCCCCTATTCTCCTGCATGGTATAAAACCATTTTGGTCTTTGCTTACAATCTCTGAAATTATGTTTTTCATTCTGCTTGCCAAGATCATTGTATAGATTTTGTAGTCCAGATTTAGGAAAGCTGCTTCCACATTCAGGATCATAGGCCACCTAGCTGTGGATATGTGTTCTAGTGGTATGGAGCTACCATTCACAAAAGTCAGCATGGATCCAAGGAGCATGTGAATCTGCTCTCAGCGAGAATAAAAATGCAACACTTGTGATTTTGTTGCTGAAGTTCTTTAAACCAAAATGGGTGGCCTTGTGTGCTTCCAGTGGTCTAACATTGTCTTCTCCTTTTCTATTGTTTTGGTTCTTCTCTGTCCTTCTCTACTATTGTGTTTGGCCTTATTTTCAAGAGCTTTCATCTCCTTGATAGAAAACTAGTTTTCTGATGTAGTTATACTATTCAACTCTGAAAATTAGAGAGATGATTTATGATTAAACATTATTTGGCTTCATTTTTAATTATCATGCAAAACCTTTTTTAGAGCTACTGTTACATTTCTGTTTTGTAGGACAAAGCTGTAAAGAAAGTAATGGTCCAATTATAAATATTGTTACATTTCTCTGTTTCATAGGACTAAGCTGTACAGGAAGTGTTGGAACCAACTGTTTGGTTCTCTTTCAAAAAGAAGAGTGTACACTACTCAGAAGCATAAATATTTAAATGTGCATTGTTTCCCAAAATTTGTTTGGATACCAGAATTCACGTCTTTTAAAAGTTTTCCCCCCACTGTCAGTGGACTTACACCTTTTAATGCTTTCAAACACATTGTGCAATACAGTTAACAAAGGATACCACTCAAAAGAAAAATAAACCAGTGCATTGTCCTGCTACATTAACAAAATGTTGCTGTAGTAAATATTAATTAATAATTAAGGGCATAACCATAGTGTAAACAATATTTACTATACTTTGAAGTTGACATTTTTCACTCCCTTTGGTAATAATTTATACTTATACAATTGTTTCAGAGCTGCAGAGGATGCTCCCATCTTCCCTGCCCTCTTCTGTCCAGTTCTAATTAACAAAACTATGACTGTTGTGTTTTTCTAGATGAACTGGTGAAGCAATACATTTCAGGACTTCAAAGCCATGAAAAAATGATTCGGTGTGGCTTTTCTCTAGCCTTGGGTGCTCTTCCTAAGTTTCTTCTAAAAGGCAAATTCCAGGAGGTAAGATAGAATGCAGGTGTTAGGTTGGAAGGTCAACACTTTTCTAAATGTTGGAATGAATGTTTCTGAATTAAATATGTCTGATTAATTAGACATACATTGCTTTGTAACATATACCAGTTGCTGTAGGCTATATTTCAGAGGAAGAAACTGGCAAAGCCACCTCTGAGTTTTCCTTGCCAAAGAAAACCCTATGAAATTTCATGGGGTCACCATAAATCAACAAACAACTTGAACACACATACACACAGTACACACGAGTGTTTTGTAATAAAATCTCAGTACAGTTGTCCCTTCATATTCGCTGGGGTTTGGTTCCAGCACCCCCCTCCCCCGTGGATACCAAAATCAGTGAATACTCAAGTCCCATTATATGCAATGGCATAACAAAATGGTGTCCCTTATATAAGATGGCAAAATCAAGGTTTGCTTTTTTGGATTATTATTTTTTAAAGAATATTTTCAAGCCGTGAATACTTAAATCTGTGGGTACCAAATCCATGGATACAGAGGGACAACTGTATTTTTTATTTGCATAAGACATAAAAGATTAGAAATCTTTGAAGCGTCAGAAGACATTCACATCTCTGTCAGGATAACTGTAGGCATGCTTACATATGTCTGGCTTGTGGGTAGAAACAAAGAGGAAATTAGCAAACAAGCAATGGGCAATGGGAAATTGTTGCTATTTGGGTTGATGGGGGGGTGTAGTTTTCCCTTGTAATGTATTGTCCTCTACCAACACCCTGGAATATCTAGAACTGAATCCCAAAGGTATGTCTGTAGTTTCTTTCTTTGGGTTGGGAAGAGGAGGAATCCATTATGTTTGGGTTACTCCCATCACCACCCAGAGAAAGGCAGGAAGTAGATTTCATATTCATAATTGCAGAGTCACATCTCTGAGATGTGTCAGCAGCAGGTAAAAGAAAATATTTTCAAGAGGCAAAGTATATGACCTGTGTCTAGCAGGTACAACTGGCCCCAGGGTATAGATGCAACATTTGAAATAGGCATGTGGTGGGAGGGGGCAAGCTAAATGAAAAGTGACAGTTTCCCATCTTTTCTCATAGAAATATTGTCCTTATTGAGGATATGTAAGCCAGAATCCTCTTATTAACTTATGCTGGCATAACCCTAGTGTGAAGAGGTGTGCTTGAAGGAATGGATGAGAAGCAGCTAATCCCAGCTCAGGATGCTATGATGGGAAGGGCCTCTGTGAGAGAGTCTGAGAGAATGACCATTGGAACTCAGTTGGGAGTGGACTATGATGAGAGCGGGTTGTATGAGTCAGATGAGAGAGGCTACTGGGAAAGTGGATGATTTGAGTGGAAGTATGGTCGGTCACTAATAGAAAGAAACATTGTTAATATTTCATCATTACACAGTCCTGGAAGTTGTTATTTATCACACTCTTATAATGAATCAACTAAGCCCTTTTGTTAACTGTTACATTGGCTCATATTGGATTTATTTCCCTTAGAAAAGGAGTGTTCACACTATACAAAAGATTAGACGTGGTTAGACAAACTTGTCTACTAAGAGGGTCACCTGGAGACTCAGGCCCAACCCATAAAGGGATACCAGAGTGGGGACCTAGAGTAGGGTGGCTGTGACAGGCAGCCAGAGCTGAGAACTGTGGTGTCAGCCTGGGGGGGCCAACGTCACACCTAGTTATACCAAGTAAGCTTACAACAGTTAAAGATAGCTAAAAATTCACAACATACAAAATATTCACAAGATACAAAAAAATTATATAAAACGTAAACTATCAAAGAATTAAGACCTGTTTAAAACCTGTCAAGCCATTAAAAAGAAAGCAGCAAATAGAAAATCCAGTGCATTATGCAAGGTCCATTTCCTCTAAGCAATCTGTCCTCAAGGGCCTGCCAAAACAAAAAGGTCTTTGCTTGCTTGCAGAAAGATAGCAAGGAGGATGCCAGTCTGGCCTCTCTGGGAAAAGAGTTCCAAAGTTTGGGAGCAGCCACAGAGAAGGCTCACTCTTGTGTTCTCAGCAGATGTAGCTGTGAGGGTGTTGGGACAGAGAGAAGGGCCTCCCCAGCAGATCTCAAAACATGGACGGGTGCATAAGGGAAATACAGTCCTTCAAAAAAACCTGGACCTGAGCCATATAGGGTTTATAGGTTATAACCAGCACTTTGAATTGTTCCCAGAAACGGACTGGCAGCCAATGGAACACTTACACCAAGAGAGGTATGCAGTACTTGCTTGTGCAATGCTCTTTTCCTCCAGATGCTCAGTGGCATCCTTACAACACTTGGACACAGCTCTGCCTTCCAGTATCCACTGATTGGCCATTGGGTGTGCCCTGCTGCTTTCAGCTGCCATTGTGTAGCTGATGGAAAAAGAACAGCTTTCACCCTACAGACATCCAGCAAAGGTATTCTGGTGGACCATTCCACTCCATCAATAGATCTTGGCCAAAGTATATATTTTTTATTTATCAGATTTATAATGTGCCTTTCTCCCAAGATAGGACTCAAGGTGCCTCAGTAGAACAGTATCAAGGTGTTACCTCTATATGCTAACCTTGTCACACAGACAAATGATAAATTTGAAATTTGATGTTTGTTAACAAAACCAGATTTCCAATACAGTGTTTGTGTGCAGCGTATGGAGTATATGTGCCTTTAACACTTCTCACACCCACCACTTTTACTCTGCAACCTGGTCCTTCCAGCAACTTTACCTTCTATTGTTTCCCCCCCAAAGATGTCTCCATTAAAAATAAAAGCTTAATATAGTGTAAGCAGTTTGCTTTTTTCCTGTTTTCTTTCAGGTTTTAGAAGGTTTAAAGAAGGTCACTTCAATTTCCCCTGAAACTGTGAGCTTTGCTGAACCCAGAAGAGATGGATTAAAAGCTCTTGCAAAGTATGCTGTACCATTTGTTTTCCATGTGCCTTTATTTTTTTCTTCACTATAAAATGTAAAAAAAAAAAAACTATCAAAAAAGAGATATGTTCACATTCTTTTAAGGCTCCATCCAGTGGTTTTTTTTCTTTTAAAAGTATTTTTAATGAAATGTTTTAAATCACATTAAAAGTTACAAAGATTAGAAACAAAAAAAAAGAGAAAACTGAAATGCAATAAAGTAAAAATTAAAGAATACAAAGCAGATGTAAAGAAAGAAAGAAAAGGTGACTTCCAATCTTCCTTTTGGTGGTCATATGCATATGGTTATTGATACCTCTCTCTCTGCAAAATTACCACCTGATCCCTTCTTTCAATACTCTATTCTTTCTTATCGTCAAAGCCAAATTTACCAGGCCATCCCCCCCCCCCTGTAAAAAGTCTATAAGGGGATTACAGTCTTTGAGACATGTCACTACTGATCTTTCTCTGATCAAACAAGATAGTTTGTCCATATCTGCTAAATCTATCCATTTAACCAACCTTTCCTCCATAGTTAGTAACATGTGGGCTAGACAGTGCAACTGTTAGGCGGATATGTAATTGGTTGACGGGCTGAATCCAAAGGGTAGTCAGCAATGGCTCCTCTTCATCCTGGAGAGAAATGACCAGCGGGGTGCCACAAGATTCTGTCCTGGGCCCAGTGCTATTCAACATCTTTATAAATGACTTGGATGAGGGAATAGAGAGCATGCTTATCAAGTTTGCAAATGACACCAAATTAGGAGGGGTAGCTAACACCCCAGAGGACAGGATCAGAATTCAAAATGAACTTAACAGTTTAGAAAGCTGGGCCAAAACTAACAAAATGAATTTCAACAGAGAGAAATGTAGGATATTACATTTGGGCAGTAAAAATGAAATGCACAGATATAGGATGGGTGACACCTGGCTTGATGGCAGTACATACGAAAGGGATCTAGGAGTCTTAGTGGACCATGAACTGAATGTGAGTCAACAGTGTGACTCGGCAGCTAAAAAAGTCAATGCAATTCTAGGCTGCATCAATATGAATATAGTGTCTAGATCAAGGGAAGTAATAGTGCCACGCTATTCTGCTTTGGTCAGACTTCACCTGGAATACTTTGTCCAGTTCTGGGCACCACAATTCAAGAAGGATATGGACAAGCTGGAATGTGTCCTGAGGAGGACAACTAAAATAGTGGGAGGTCTGGCAGCCATGCCCTATGAGGAGTGGCTTATGGAGCTAGGTATGTTTAACCTGGTGAAGAGAAAGTTAAGAGGGGACATGATAGCCATATCATACCATTTAAATATTTGAAGGGATATAATTGAGGATGGAACAAGCTTGTTTTCTGCTGCTCTAGAGATGAGGACATGGAGCAATGGACTCAAATGACAGGAAAAAAAATTCCATCTAAACATTAGGAAGAACTTCCTGATGACAAGAGCTGTTTGGCAGTGGAATGAACTGCCTTGGAGTATGGTGGAGTCTTCTTCTTTGGAGGTTTTTAAAGAGAGGCTGGATGGCCATCTGTTGGGCGTGCTTTTATTGTGTGTTCCTGCTTGGCAGGGGGTTGGACTGGATGGCCCTTATGGTCTCTTCCAACTCTATGATTCTATGATCTTGTAAAGAACTATATTTAACTCGTATTTTTTTTCTTTTCCCATCTTTTTGCAACTTATATGCCTGTTACTTTCCCAATTTATTTGCAAATTCAAAGTTTTTGTTTTGTTTTACATAATTTGTCTTTAGTTCCATCTCCCTCACCATTAGCATAGATAACTCCCTCTGTACAAGCTTAATTTGGTTCATAATAATTGCCTTTGTTGGAGACTTCACTAATTCTTTTTCCTTTCTATTTATCTCATCCAAAATTCATTTTTTCATTTCTTTTTAAGTTCAGCATTATGCTGGATGAAACACCCTCTCATGAATGTTGGTTTTTTTAATGGTTGACATATTCAGTAAATCCAAAATAGAGATAGAACAGTTGCAAGGTTATTAATCAGTGCAGCCTCTCGCTTTTTTCCTCCAAGTTGTTTTTCCATTAAGTTGGCAATTTATTCTCAACATAATCTCTGTAGTTTCAAAAAGCAGTCTGTTTGTTCTTAATTCTATCTTCTTGTGTTGTTGTTTCCACCAACTGGTTATTTCCTTTTCAAATAAACAATCCACATTCCCATAGAGATCTGGTTTCTTAGTCAGCTTCAATATTCTCAAGGTGCATTCATCAAAAACAAAATACATTGGGCCCTTGGTATCTGCTGGGATATGGTTCCAGGACCACCACCACCCGGATACCAAAATCTGTGGATGCTCAAGTCCCATGATATACGATGGTGTAGTAAAATAGTTTCACTTATATAAAATGGCAAAATCAAGGTTTGCTTCTTGTCATTTATTTTTGTGGAATATTTTCAAACCATGGCTGGTGGAATCAATCCGTGGATGCCAAATCCATGGAAACAGAGGGCCAACAATAAGAAATCTATCATTTAAAATCTATCATTTTAAAATCACTGTCCTCTTTATCCGTTTATAGTTGTCTTGCTCTTAAACGTAATTCTTATAAATAGCCTTTATTTTGTTTGGGTTTTTTGTTTACAAAAAGAAGGCAACTCACCAAGGCTTTAATCTCACCACCAATTGGAAGATCTCTCTTCAGTTGTAAATCAAGTCATAAAAATGTAGTTAAGAAAGTGAGGATTTTCACAGGTCCAGTCTCAATTAAAGGCTCACTTAGGTGGTTTGCGTTAACCCCAAACTGCCCCCCCCCCCGCCACTGCTCAACTCGCTTTCACAATTGCTAAAGTTTCAGCAGTCTCCTTGCAAGGAGCAGTGTTTCAGAGCAAAGAGCACACTCTTGTCTGGGGAGAGTTTTCACCAGCTGGAACTTGCCTCCTAGCCAGCTATTTTGCTGCCTAACCTTTCCTTTTTGCAGAGCTCGAGCAGGGACATGAACCACCATCAGTCCTCACCCAGAAGTCCCAGTGGTATTTTTTTCTATGGTACCTGCATTTCAAAGATTACAATTCTGAAACAAAGCAATGGTGCTTTCAAGTGTAACTGTAGTTTTTTTCTGTAATGATTATTGTACAGTGAAAGAATATTTTTAATTCTTCTGAAATCTTTATGAGGTGGTAATGTCGAAGTGGCACTGGTCTCTACTTTTTTATTACCCACTTCTGTATATTGTGTTTGTGTAATGATAAATTTTTTAACAATGTAGGTTGGATAGTTAGAAATAAAAATAATAATTCTGTTTTCCTTATAATATTTTCATATGTAGATCTTGGTTTTTTTGCATTTATTTATGGAAATGTATGCTGTTGAAGTTATATGCCTGTATTTTACTTTTTAAAAAACAAAACAAAACACCACAATGTTATTATCCTGTTCAGGTGACAGAGAGCTCTCCTGCAGCTTTGGCATAAACACCTATGTTTTAACTAGCTTTCCCAATCCTTTACCTGTATAATTGTAATGTTTTAAGGAGTGCAATGCAGGAAAGCAGGAGTGTGTTGCAACTAATAACACATAGTTGAATTTCTGCTTATTTAACAGATGCCAATTACTTTTGTATGGATTAGGCAACATGTTGATGTAATTCATAAGAGAGCTCTGCATTAGAGAAAGGTCAAAGGCCACTGGGCACATTTAGAACAACAGTGGAAACAAGTGTCTTACGATATTGCAGAATCTTGAATTTTCAGCTTTGGGCCCAAGACCTTTAATCTCTGCAGAACCCTGGCAGCTTGCAAGCAGAAGAAAAGCTTAATGGCCAAAGGGTGTGTGTGTTGAGATGACACAAAGGGCTAGTGAGGTGCCCCCTTTCTGCATAAAGTGACTGACACTGACTTGATTCCTTAATCTGAGTAAGTTGTCACTCAGCACCAGTTGAGCTACTGATAGACTAGCATCATGTTTAATTCTCAGTTGAATCCTGTGCCTGTTTTCAGGACTAACGACTATGATAGGATCTTAGCTAGGAGAAAATAAAATCAATGGGTATCTCTCCCTCTCCTCTTTAACCACTAAATTCTGCAGTTCAAGTATGTAATATCAAAAGCCTATGATGAATATTTACTCACTTGGATCAATTACTTCTTGTTCTGTAGTTTTAGAATTAGCAACAATAGAAGATGCTTTTCCTACCCATTTTGATTAACTGACTATGATATGTTTCATGAAAGTGTTCAGCAGATTTTACAGATATATTATTGATTTTGTGTATATATTTATTCTTTCTCCAGAGTTTGCCTAACGGTTGGTGTGAAAGGAGATGGGTCACCAACTGAATATGTGTGCAGAAAGAACATTGCACAGATATACAACATATTTCTGGATGGTCTGAATGATTACACAACAGACAGTCGTGGTGATGTTGGAGCATGGTAGGGTACTTCATCTTTATAGAGTAAATCTGACTTCTGTGTATGGAGCACATCTGATGGAATGTTGATGAGAGAATGGGAAAAGAGCATGAAGGACCCAATCCTGTGACAGAAAACTGGTATGGGAGGGGTCTCCTAGAGTGAAAAGAGGTCCATGATAGTTGAGAAATGAGATGGCAGTTGAAAGAAGGAGTTGAAGATGTGATGTAATGTGATGTGATATGATGAGGAGAGAGAGAATGTGTGTTTGGCTGTGAGTGTAGCTGAGAGAATATATGTCCAGTGAGAATAAATGTTAAGAGGAATAGAGGCTGATTGGAATATAGAGCGAGAGGAAAGAAAGAACCTCATAAGTTACTGAGTCTGACAGTTTCGGAAATTATATGGTCACCACAGAGTGGGACTAGCAACCAGTCTAAAGTTAACCAAGTTGAAGACAAAGATCATAGAATCATAGAGTTGGAAGAGACCTCAAGGGCCATCCAGTCCAACCCCCTGCCATGCAGGAATACACAATCAAATCATTCCTGACAGATAGCCATCCACCCTCAAACACACACTCATATAAGTACTATCCAGATTAAGTCCAGTCCAAAGGAGGGGATATGGGGGAAGTTTGACAAAAAGGTGGCAACTGTGGAACTGCGGTCTCCACAGATATTTATTTGGTGGCAACGTAAGTGACAAGGTGGCCAGGCTGAACAGCGATGTAAATTCAGCTGGTGTGCAAGGCATCACAAATTTGGTGGCAGCGGTGGGATTTGAAAGGCCCCTGCATCACACTGTGTTCTTAAGTTGTAAAGCAAAAAGAGGATAGTGTTCAGAAGAAGGACTCAGTAAAAACCACAAGAAGCAGTGTTTCACTAGCACTTTTCACAACTGAAGTGGCTTAAGGGTGGTACAGTTTAGCTTTGCCAAAACAAAGACTGAAGGAAAAGCAAGTTGAGCAGTAAAATTGATGAAAAACCATGTTTAGTTCATAACCCAGCCACAAGTTCTTGTAATTTTGCAAATCTAGTGTATTTTAAAAAGTTTTAATTATATTTAATCTACTAATAACGAAGGTTCTCTGGATGGATCACAAAAAGCTAAAAGAACAGAATACTATTCTTTAAAATGTAGCACAATGAAAAGCAAACAGCACAGAAAGAAGAAAATTTTCCACAGTTGCTGACATATGCTAGTTAGTTAAATTTCCTCTTTCTTTAAAAAAAAATAATCTCTTTTTGAATTAAAGTCGTTTTGGACTGTCTCAATCTTTTATTCCTTACTATAATTTGAATTCTAAACTTTCCTTAGTTACACCTCTCTCCCACAGGATGGAGTGACTGCTTTGCAGTTCCATTTTGATGGTTGGTCAGCAGAGGGGGCAGTTGTATCAGCAAATGGAGTATCTGTTGTAATGTCTTAGGAAGAAGTGACTATTAAAAAGAGCAAATGAGGTGTAACTGTTTCTGCTGTCTACAAACCCTAAGGTAGGGATTGGAAAACCTGTGGCACTGCAGATATGGCAGGACTGTCATAACCCCTAGCCAGTGTAGCTAATGGTTAGAGAGGATGGAAGTTGTAGTCCAACAGCTTCTGGGGCCACATTTCCTCTCAGCACATTGAAGTGTTCATTTGACACAAAATCAAGATCACTTAATATCTCCTCACATAAAACTAACAAAGAGTGAAGCTAATTAGATAATTTTGTTTAATAGTTCAACGTGGTTGGTAGGTGTAATATTCAATCTGCTGTTGTTATTTTTGTGTGGAGATGGAACTTTAAATAAAGTACATAATAAAGTAAACAATTTAATATAGAGAGAAATCATTTTAAATGAAGGAAGTTTGTATATTTTAAATAAAGGAAATAATCAATTGGGCTTTGTAGCCTTGAACTTGTGCTTTTTTTCCACTGCAACTGTTAGAACGGACAAATGAATTAGTGAGAAGCTTGTGGTTGTGTGTCTTTATGTCATTTCCGACATATGCTGACCCTAAGGCCTATCACAGGGTTTTCTTGGCAACCTATCACAGGGCTTTCTTGGCGAGATTTGTTCAGAAGTGGTTTTGCCTTTGCCTTCCTCTGAGGCTGAGAGAATGTGACTTACCCAAGGTCACCCAGTGGGTTTCCACAGATGAGCAGGGATTTGAACACTGATCTCCAGATTCCTAGTCCAACACTCAAACCACTATACCATGCTGGCTCTCTAGTGAGAAGCCACTTGCATTAATTGTTATGTAAAACTATTTTAAAAAATATTTCAACAATATCATTCTTTGTGTTAAATAAATCTGGCAAAAAGAGAGGGGAAAGAGGCCAGCATTCAGGATACATATGCAGAAAGTAGTGAAAGCTGGAGAAGATGGCATCAGGTCATGGACATACGGTACATTGAGACTAGTAAAGACCAGAGCAGTCACACGATGGTCTTTGGAAAAGGAAATCTTAGCATGGCAGACCCCAAGTCAGGCTGTGGTTGTGTCACTGGGGCAGTTTAATCTTTCCTCTCACTCTATTTTAGAAATGAAATTCTCCTAGCTGTTTGCCCAAAGAGCTGCATTGGATGGAGGAGACATTTTAATTAGGTAAACAGTTTAGTTGGAAATTGTTATTTCTGCCCTTCTCCCTAAAGGATTTTTAAACAGAAATTTCAAACAAGATTTACAATATTAGACCCAATTTTTCCTAGAGTCTTTATATTATCCTTAGAAATGTGGATTCTTCCATATGTGTGTTTTGGATGTGTGTGTGTGTACAGGTTTTGATATGATAACGATTTGTTTTCAATTCTCTTTAATGTTATAATGTGTAGTTTTTACTTCTATAATGTTCTGTTTAATACTGTAACTTTTTTGCTCTTTTTAAATCCTCTTACAAGCTGTCTTGGGTTTTGCAAGGCAGGGGGGAGAAGCAAGGAAAGAAAATCTGTGACTGCATACACAAACTTAACAAACGGAAGCCTTTATCACTAGCCCCTACAATGGATTTAGAGCTGAGAGAGTTGTGAATTCAAGAGATGAATTTTGTTTGTTCCAGTTGTTACCCCCAAATCCAGAAGAAGCCACTTTGACAGCCTTAGGGCCAAGGAGAAGAAAGCAATCTCATTCCATGTTTATCTTCAAACCTGTAAAAGGGTCCAGTGGCATCCACTCTTAGATGCTAAGTAGGTTAATGCTGCAGTCCCCTTGCCCACTAGTTGAGAAATTTGCTGTAGGTGGTGATAGGAGTAGAGGTTATAATAGTGGTGATTGACAATAGTTATCTAATGTCCATAAAACATAGTCTAGGTTGTGGCTGTTGTGTGCCTTCAAGTCCATTCCGACCCTAAGGTGAATCTGTCACAGGGTTTTCTGAGGGCTGAGAGTGTGACTTGCCCAAGGTCACCCAGTGGCTTTTCATGGCAAAGCAGGGATTCAAATCCTTGTCTCCAGAATCCTAGTCCAACCTTCAAACCCCTACGCCATGCTGGCTCCTATAGTCTAGGTAGCCATCTAAAATTACTTCATTAAAAAAAAAAAAAGACTAACAGTTGTTTTGTTCTATTTTATTTGTATCCTGCTTTTCTCCAAACATGGGATCCAAGGCAGCTTACAACAAGGTTAAAACAAGATACCATACAGCTAAAAGCCTGGTGATACAAAGGTTGAAAAAAACAATTAAACAAGCTACCATGTTAAAAACCCATTGATTTAAAACAGTATAAATTTGTTTTAAAATATACAATAAGAATAAAAGTACAGTTGGCCCTCCGAATCCATGGGTTCTGTATCAATGGATTCAACCAACCATGGCTCAAAAATATTTGAGGGGGAGAATCCAAAAAGCAAACCTGTTGTTTGCCATTTTATATAAGGGATGCCATTTTACCACGCCATTGTATAGAATGGGACTTGAGCATCCATGGATTTTGGTATCCACAGGAAGTCCTGGAACCAAACCCCAGTGGATACCGAGGGCCCACTCTATAGCACACAGCCCATTTAAAGACACCTCTGCATGAATATAATAACAAGAAAAAGTGGCTTAAAATAGGAATTGGAAGTTGGAATTGTGTTGGCTTGTTTTGGAAATTTCCTACTTAATAGTTTTTTTGTTTGTTTGTTTGTTTTTTTTTGTGGGGGGTGGATTGTGTCCCATCGAAGATATATAGGACGGAATTGCATTTCTAAATGGGAAAAAAACTGTTTTTAAAAGATTCGTGGGAAAGCGAACTAACTGTACTTTCCATATGCAAACTTAACATTCCTTTTGACAGGTTGTTTGCTGGGACTTGTCCAAACTGTCTGCAGGTGTTAAATATGAATACCTTAATAGCAACATGAAAAGGGGGAAAAGTATCCTCTTATGAATGTTCACCTAATTGCTATGATGCAGTTTATATATTTTACCACACAAGTCTGATTTTTGATTAAAGTACTCGTCCACTCGTTTTAAAAGTTCATATTAATTCACCTTTTTTTGACCTTGGGACAGAACTACAAAGGGCTTTTTGCCTTGGTGAGATGCACGTAGATCTTTTAGAAGTGAATAATGTAACTGTCTTGGAAAGGAGCACATTGCTCTGAGGGCTCTTGTGTAACAAAATTTCAGAGAAAGTGTTCACCAGATCCTTTCCCTCCCTCCCATTTCAGTATATGTTTGTGAAATCATTCTTGCCATCTATACTTTTCAACAACTAGAGTAGTTAATGTTTTTAAACATTTCTCAAAAGCATAGTACTAATTCCCTCTATATACCAGGCATCATCATCATCATCATCATCATCATCTATCCTGCCTTTTCCCCATTTTGGCACTCAAGGCAGCTTACAACAGTTAAAACAAACATAGCTAAAAATTCACAATTAAATTATTGTCAAGCTATTAAACAAAAGTTTAAAATGCAGTTAAACTATACAAAAATTAAAACCAGTTAAAGACATAAAGATATAATGTGAACAAACAGCTTAATATGTATGAAGCAGAAACTCAGCTAGGTGCCCGTGTCCGGGCTGAGTCAATGAAGAAGGACTCTTTTGAGCGAAAAGGTACCATCCTTTGGTTTAGGACAAGCAACCATGGGTCTTGTTGAGTTCATTCAGAGGAGCACTTTTACTGCTGGGAATTTATTCCTGTGCAAAATGTTTTTGGACTTTCAGGGTGACATGAAGGAGAGCAGGGCACTGGAGTGGGGTGCTTTATGGTTCACCCATATGAGGACCTGTATTGGTCTAAAGATTTATAATACTTTATGTCTATAATCCTATCCACACTTATCAGGAAGTTAGTCCTATTGAACTCACTGGGGCTTACATTTGAGTAGACATACATAAAATTGTACTGCAAATCTGATATTATCTTGAATAAGTACATCTATTGTAGCATTTATTCTTATTCAAAATCCAAATGAGGAAGATATACTTTTCCACAAATACACTGTTCTGCCTTTCTTCCTTCGCATTCTTATAAGTAGTCACTTATGTCACTGTAGCACATTCAGACATTTTTGTTCCAGTTTTAAAATACAGGTTGAGTCTCCTTTATCCGGAATTCCGAATTCTGAAATATTCCAAAATTGTCCACATGGGTGGCAGAGATAGTGACACCTTTGCTTTCTGATGGTTCAATGTACACAAACTTTGTTTCAAGCACAAAATTAGTAAAAAATATTGTGTATAAAATTCCCTTCAGGCTATGTGTATAAAATGTATATGAAACATACCGTAAATGAATTTCATGTTTAGACTTGGGTCCCATCTCCAAGGTATCTTTTTATTATTCCCCGCCCCTCTGTTAAAAACAATTGGGGTGGCTTACAACAGTTAAAATACAGCAATACAGACTAAAACTCCTAAGCCCCACCAACCCCCACTCTCCCCCATAAAAAGATATTAAACTAGCATCAAATTAAAATCCACCTAAACTTAAAAGTCACATAAAATAAACAAATACAAAAATCAACAGCCAGCGAGTCAGGGTAAAGGACTAAAAGAGGCCAGGAGACGCAGCTCCTGAGGCCGGGATCTAATTGGGAAAAGCCTGTCGAAAGAGATCCGTCTTTAGTGCTTTTTTAAAGCTACTTAAACTCGTCATCTGATGGATCTCGTCCGGCAAGTATTCCAAAATCTGAAACATTTCAAAATCTAAATACCTCTGGTCCCAAGCATTTTGAATAAGGGAGACTCAGCCTGTAGTTGAATTTATTTCCTAATCCGGTAATTACCCTGTTTTTTATGCAGTGCTGGATTTGCCTTTGCTCATGGTTTTTGGGTACCTACTGCAACCCTTCATATATATGGCACAATTCTGTTCTGAAGTCTTTCCTAACCCTTAGAAGAAACTATTAGGGATGGGTGGGCCAAGACTCCAAAGTATGGCAAGGGGGCTGAGAAAAATCTGATGACTTGATATGCCCAAGCACTTTCTACTAAGCTGATCTTAACACCAGGAGATAAGCTTCCATTGGTACAGATAGGAACTTGCTTGTTGCAGCTGATAGGAACTTCAATAAATAGCTTGTTGTTGTTGTTGTTGTTGTTGTGATTGTGTAAGGGGGAGGGTTAACTTTCATCTTCAGTCCTAACCTGATTACCTACAGCAACAATTTTTAAAAATATATTAAATGCTTTTGTGTGCTTAATAAAATTCACTTTGTTACTGGTCCCTCCTTTTTCATTATATATCCAGGGCTATGACATGTTTGTGAGAATGTCATAAAGAGGAGATTCTAGTATCTTGCATGAGTGATCACTGTGAGAAATCCACCCTGTCCCAAAGCCTTATGTTGTGGTTGTGCTGAAAACATTAGAAACATGCGGGCAGTGCCTAGGGAAATACCAAAAGCTAGGGAGGTATTAAAAAGGGCAACCAATGATGGGGGACAGGTTCTCAGTGTTCACAGAATGTGTGTGTGTTCTACTGACTGTGAGGTGCTTGACGGAGGGCATACACACAGAGGAATGGTATTCAGATCACAGATGTAATGTGACTCCCACTTATCTCTATGAGTCTCCAAATTAACAATGGCAACTTGCTTTGTATCCTTATTTCAACAGGGTGAGAGAAGCTGCTATGACCAGTTTAATGGAAGTGACGCTGTTGCTAACGCAGACTGAGCCAGAGTTAATCAACACTGATGTGTATGTAGTTTGCAAACAATTTGTGTGTGCTTGCCATATGGTTAGGTAATCATCCATTTCGGTGGTGGTGGGGTATTCTTAAGTACCTGTTATTGATGGGATTCAGCTGCTCTTATAACTGTTCTTAGAAAAAGAACTCAACCAGAATACTACTACTACTAATATTGTTGTTGTTGTTGTTGTTGCTTCTGTTTGGGAGCACAAATAATGTAGATGATGTTTCTGTTTATCACTGTCTTGTTAAACTGAATAGAGAACAGTATATTTTTTGTGTCTAAAAATACTGACTTACTTTTATTTATGTACATATTTACTGAGTTAGTGTGGTACACATGTATATATTTAATTTGAAACATTACAGGTCATCTCTCCAAATACTCAAAGTATAACAATCATTTCCATCAAAATGCAGTATCATTTTTAAAAATTAAAATAATGCTTACAGCCTCTTGAACAGTTATTTTTAAAAATGTCAAAACTTGGAGCTGATCAGAGGAGCTCATTAGTTCTGCTTGGCATGTAAAAAGGCCTCATGTTTTTTTTTTCCTGGAAAGTAGAAGAGAAAAACACAAGAGTATCTAACCACCTCTAGCAAATCATTCCCCAGTTTTTTCACAGCTGTTTGCACTTTCTTTGCTGCAGGAATTCTTAGTGAGCCCTGACTAGAAGATTATAATGGAAGTGGGGAGTGAGCAAACATGGAGAGGTGTTGCTCCCTAAAATACCCAGTTTCCAATGAATGGTTTGTTTGTTTGTTTTTTGTTTGTTTTTGTTTTTGTATATTTTGCTTTCAGTTCCAAGCAGATCATGTGCTGTGTGGCTCAACAGTCAGCTGAAAAAATTGACCGATTTCGAGCTCATGCAGGATCTGTGTTCCTCACACTTCTGCACTTCGACAACCCTCCTGTCCCCTACATACCCCATCGAGAAGAATTAGAGAGGATATTTCCAAGGTAACCAATATGTAATGGTCTCAGATAAAGCTACCCATAAAACATGGAAAAAATTACTTAGTGGAATATTACATGTTTGTAAAATATCTTTGAAGGTAATACTGTACAGTTGCCCCTCCACATTCGCGAACTCAGCATTCGCGGTTTTAATTATTCGCGGTTTTGGGAGGGCCCCCCGGGCCCCCCCAAAACCGCGAAAAGGGGCCTCCGGAGGCCCCTTGAAAGCCCTGGGAAGGAGCGGGGAGGCGTTCACGGGGCCTTTGGAGACCCTCCAGAGGCCCCGTGAAAGCTTGGGGCGGGTGGGGGGAGGCCCCAGGGAGGGAGGGTGGAGGTTGGGGGGAGGCCTTCACGGAGCCTTGGAAGGCTCCGTGAAGGCCTGGGGAGGGTGGGGGGAGGCCGCGGAGGCCTTCACGGAGCCTTGAAAGGCTCCGTGAAGGCCCCGGGGAGGGAGGGGGGAGGGTGGGGGGAGGCCTTCACGGAGCCTTGGAAGGCTCCGTGAAGGCCTGGGGAGGGTGGGGGGAGGCCCCGGGGAGGGAGGGGGGAGGATGGGGGGAGGCCTTCACAGAGCCTTGGAAGGCTCCGTGAAGGCCTGGGGAGGGTGGGGGAAGGCCCCGGGGAGGGAGGGGGGAGGATGGGGGGAGGCCTTCACGGAGCCTTGGAAGGCTCCGTGAAGGCCTGGGGAGGGTGGGGGGAGGCTGCGGAGGCCTTCACGGAGCCTTGAAAGGCTCCGTGAAGGCCCCGGGGAGGGAGGGGGGAGGATGGGGCGAGGCCTTCACGGAGCCTTGGAAGGCTCCGTGAAGGCCTGGGGAGGGTGGGGGGAGGCTGCGGAGGCCTTCATGGAGCCTTGAAAGGCTCCGTGAAGGCCCCGGGGAGGGAGGGTGGAGGGTGGGGGGAGGCCTTCACGGAACCTTGGAAGGCTCCGTGAAGGCCTGGGGAGGGTGGGGGGAGGCCCCTGGGAGGGAGGGTGGGGGGTGGGGGAGGCCTTCACGGAGCCTTTCAAGGCTCCGTGAAGGCCCCGGGGAGGGAGAGGGGAGGCCGCGGAGGCCTTCACGGAGCCTTGGAAGGCTCCGTGAAGGCCCCGGGGAGAGAGGGGGGAGGGTTGCAGAGGCCTTCACGGAGCCTTGGAAGGCTCCGTGAAGGCCTGGGGAGGGTGGGGGGTGGGCAATCAATATTCGCGGTTTTTTGACATTCGTGGGGGTCCATGGAACCTAACCCCCGCGAATGTCAAGGGACAACTGTATTTTGTTCTGACTTGACAGGATTGGGTTTTGGGATTCATAGTCACTATTTGTGTTTATCAGAAGAAAAAAATTGAAGAGCATTTCCTTAAAAAAAATTACTTAAGCAGTTTTGGTGTGTGGATTTCCTGTCCTCAGAGCTTTCTCTAGAACAGTAATAAGTCTTTGAAAAAGAGGGGGATATCAATAGTTTCAAAGGAAAGATGTGGCAATTGGTTATTGATATATTTAACTAAGATTTAGACTGTGCATATACATATGATTATACATATATGTGAAACAGTACCCTGGCAATCTGTTTTGAAAGGACAAACCACCTTCAGTTGAGATGGTCAAGAGAAGAGAAACAATTGTTGAATTTAAACCTTTTTGGATCTGCTGTTTCCCTGCTCCAAATTACCTCCAACATATTCCCCCTCCAGAGAGTTATATAAAATGTGCATTGGTGTGTGATGGGTAATTGGAGGTTCACTGGTTGATGTAAAAAAATCTTACTTCATGCATATAATTTAATTCAAGCATAATTTGTCTTTTTTCAATTAAAAACATAAATTTGACATATGTGTAACTTGATTAAAGTAAATGAGGTTTCCAGACTTACCTAGGTAAGCTGGGGGGGGGGCATTTATATACTTTCCAGCCTCGCTGTCGGCTACTCTTTCTTTGGTGGCTTCCCCAGTTTCCATTCCTCGTATTTCAATGCATGTGGATATTACATTTTGTGTATAGTGCATGATGGTTTAGTCTGTGTATTTATGCATTCAGTTTTGGCAACTTTTGGCAAGAGCTGGATCCATTGGGGGTGGGGGAAAGACTGCATGCCCCTCTTCTCCATTTCAAGGATCCCCTTAAAAGATATTAGGGATTAAGATGTTCTGGGGCTGGCACAGCTTTGGGGCCAGTGCCTCAGCCTTGCTCACAGGTAGCAGGGGAAACAGGCAGTATCTTCTGAACCTGTGGATCTTACTTGTTGCCCTCCCACAGATTCCCCCCAGCAGGAGGACTGGGGTGGGTTCATTGACCTACAGAAGCGTTGTCTTATGTTTAGATCCATGCTACATGCTATACCAAGGCTCTAAAAGCAGAAACCAATAAAGTAGAGGCCATGTCAACTCCAGCATTGTCTCCAGGTGTTATAAATTTGTTTCTCTTTCCCCTTGCTGGCTTGCTGATGCTAGCAATGCCATAGGGTATTAAAGTGGCATAGTACTGTGAAAGCACCATTTAAAATATATCTGTTCTACTGTTGGGTTTTCACATTTTGCTGTCAAAGTTCTTCAGCTTTGATTTCAGCGGCTATCCGGGTGAAAAATTATTGAACTGTCAGTTTGGCAAAATAAACAATTGCTCAGGAGGCAGTCATGTGTATATTAGCTGTTTCTTATTGTTCCTAAGAAGAGACCGTATTCTCTATTTTTCTACAGATCAGAGGCTATAACATTCAATTGGCAAGCAGCATCACAAGCCTTTCCTAGAATCACACAGCTTTTGGGTTTAGCATCGTATAGTTATCATGTTCTAACAGGTCTGACTGTGTCTGTTGGTGGACTGACCGAATCAACAGTAAGTGAATAAAATGCATTTGTGTGGTAAGAGGAGTTCTTCATCACTTTAAACATGGAATGCCTAACTTAAGAACTATGTATCAGTTCATTTGGCTTACAGCTTTTGGAAAGCAAGTTGCTCATCTCTAGAAATACAAATCTCTTTTAACTTTTTGAATGGCTGGGTAAATGGCAGCATTGGCAACTCTTTGGCATAGATTTTCCTTGAGTTTTTTTCCAGACTGTGATGCTGTGTTCTGTAATAGTTTCTTTCTGATGTTTCACCTGCATCTATGGCTGGCATCTTCAGAGAATGGTTGGGTAGGTGTGTGTGTGTGGAGTTTATGTGTTGTGAACCCCTGTTGGAGAGTATATGTAAATTTGTGTATTTGAATGGCTAGTTTCTGGGTGGAGATATATGCAAGGAGGATTAGTGTCTGTTTGGCTAATGGTTGGCTAATGGTCCATTGTCTGCTGGAAATCTCCCTGTCCCTAGGTGGAGTTCATTTGCAAGTGCTGAGTTTTCATTTTAGTATTTTGCAGGACTGGCAGCCAGATTTTGTTTACTTTTAGGGTTTCTTCTTTCCTGTTGCAGTTGTCCAGGTGTTTATGGATTTCAATAGCTTCTGTGTGCATTCTGACATTGAATCATAGAATTGTAGAGTTGGAAGAGACCACGAGGGCCATCCAGTGCAATCCCCTGCCACGCAGGAAATCTTGATCAAAGCATTCCCGACAGATGGCAATCCAGCCTCTGTTTAAAGACCTCCAAGGAAGGAGACCCCACCACGCTCCGAGTGAGTGTGTTCCACTGCCAAACAGCTCTTACTGTCAAAAAGTTCCTCCTCATGTTGAGGTGGAATCTCTGTTCCTGGAGCTTGCATCCATTGCTCCGTGTTCCAGTCTCTAGAGCAGCAGAAAACAAGCCTGCTCCATCCTCAACGTGACACCCCTTCAAATACTTAAACAGGGCTATCATATCGCCTCTTAACCGTCTTTTTTCCAGGCTAAACATACTCAGCTCCCTAAGTCTCTCCTCATAAGGCATGGTTTCCAGACCTTTCACCATTCTAGTTGCCCTTCTCTGGACACACACCAATTTGTCAATATCTTTTTTGAATTGTGGTGCCCAGAACTGGACACAGTATTCTAGGTGATGTCTGACCAAGGCAGAATAGAACGGCACTATTACTTCCCTTGATCTAGACACTATACTTCTATTGATGCAGCCCAAAATCGCATTGGCCTTTTTAGCTGCCGCATCACACTGTTGACTCATGTTTAACTTGTGGTCTACTAGGACTCCTAGATCCCTTTCGCACGTAGTCTCGTTCAGCCAGGTCTCTCCCATCCTATATCTATGCATTTCGTTTTTCCGCCCTAAGTGCAGTACTTTACATTTCTCCGTATTGAATTTCATTTTGTTAGCTTTGGCCCATCTCTCCAGTCTATCCAGGTCATTTTGAATTTTGACCCTGTCCTCTACGGTATTAGCTACTCCTCCTAATTTGGTGTCATCTGCAAATTTGAGAAGTATGCCCCTAATTCCCTCATCCAAGTCATTGATAAAGATGTTGAATAGCACTGGGCCCAGGATAGAACCCTGTGGCACTCCACTGGTCACATCTTTCCAAGACGAAGAGGAGCCACTGCTGAGCACCCTTTGGGTTCGGCCGGTCAACCAATTACAAATCCATTGAACAGTTAACTTGTCTAGCCCACATTTTACAAGCTTGTTTGCAAGAATGTCATGGGGAACCTTGTCAAAGGCCTTACTGAAATCAAGGTATACGATGCCCACAGCGTTCCCTTCATCTACCAAGCTGGTAACTTTATAAAAAAGAAGAGATCAGATTAGTCTGGCATGACTTGTTTCTCTGAAACCCATGTTGACATTTTGTGATTATGGCATTGCCTTCTAAATGTTCACAGACTCTCTGTTTAATGATCTGCTCTAGAATCTTCCCTGGTATTGATGTCAGACTAACTGGACGATAATTGTTGGGATCCTCATTTCTTGAAGATGGGGACAACATTTGCCCTCCTCCAGTCTGCTGGGACTTCTCCTGTTCTCCAAGGGTTCTCAAAGATTATTGCCAATGGTTCAGAGGTCACATTTGCCAGCTCTTTTAATACTCTTGGATGTAGTTCATCTGGTCCTGGAGATTTAAATTCATTTAGATGAAGAAGGTATTCCTGTACTACCTCTTTGCTTATTCTGAGCTGGATTTCCCCTATTGTGTCCTCTGTTCCATTCTCCTCAGGTTGGTCCCCCTTTTCCTTTTCTGAAAACACTGAGGCAAAGAAGGTGTTGGGTAATTCTGCCTTTTCTCTGTCCCCTGTTAGCATTTTGCCATCTTCTCCACGTAGTGGCCCTATCATTTCCTTCTTCCTCCTTTTGCTGCGGACATACCCAAAAAAACCCTTTTTATTGTTCTTAAGCTCCTTAGCAAGCCTGAGCTCATTCTGCGCTTTAGCTTTTCTGACGTTATTCCTACACGTGTTCGCTATCTGACATGATAGTTGTTGGCCTGGTCCAGAATTTCTGTGTTTTTAAATAACATTTTGTGTCCAGGTTGGTTTATAACATGTTCTGCTACTGCTGATTTTTCTGGCTGGCCCAGTCTGCAGTGTCTCTCATGTTCCTTGTTTCATGTTTGCACACTGCGTTTAGTGGTCCCTATGTAAACTTGTCCACAGCTACATGGTATGTGGTAAAATCCTGCAGCTGTGAGAGGGTCTCTTTTGTCCTTCGCTGAGTGTAGCATTTCTTGGATATTTCTGCGGGGGTGGGTTGGTCTGTAGATTGTTTGGAGGTTGTGTTTCCTCATCAGTTTCCCTATTCTGATTCTGAACTGAAGCACCTAAACTGGGCCCTACAGGCTAATGGTTACTCCAGTTCAGACATCACAAGAGCAGCCAGACCCAGAAAAAACCACAGGAATGAAGAAGACAAACAGCCACCCAAAGGGAAGGTATTTTTACCATACATCAAAGGGGTCACAGACAGAATAGGGAAACTGATAAGGAAACACAACCTCCAAACAATCTGTAGACCAACCAAAAAAATCCAAGAAATGCTACACTCAGCGAAGGACAAAAGAGACCCTCTCACAGCTGCAGGAGTTTACCACATACCATGCAGCTGTGGACAAGTTTGCATAGGGACCATTAAACGTAGTGTGCAAACAAGAATTGAGGAACATGAGAGACACTGCAGACTGGGCCAGCCAGAAAAATCAGCAGTAGCAGAACATGTGATAAACCAACCTGGACACAAAATGCTATTTGAAAACACAGAAATTCTAGACCAGGCCAACAACTATCATGTCAGAATGCACAGAGAAGCTATTGAAATCCACAAACACCTGGACAACTTCAACAGGAAAGAAGAAACCTTAAAAGTAAACAAAATCTGGCTCCCAGTTTTGAAGTATAATAGAATCAAAACTCAACATTTACAAAAGAATTCCACCCAGGGACAAGAGGATTCCCAGCAGATAATGGCCTATCAACCAACCCTTAGCCAAACAGACACTAATGACCCTTGCTATACCCAGAAACTAACCATTCAATTACACAAATTTACATATACTCCCCAACAGGGGTTCACTGCACATAAACTCCACACACACACACACCTACCCAACCATTCTCTGAGGATGCCAGCCACAGATGCAGGCGAAATGTCGGAAAGAAACTATTCCAGAACACGGCCTCACAGCCTGGAAAATAAACCAAGGAAAATCTATGGATGCCAAAGCCTTCGACTTCACAACTCTTTGCCACTTTCCCTCAAAGGAGCACTGAGAGGCGAGGGGAGCAGTGGGGATGTGGCAGAAGCATGGGCACCTGGGCACTTAGCTTGTTAAACTTCTGCATGTTGGCAGGGACCATCTCTGGCACTGGGTCCAAAGTGAAGTTTAGCAACCTCATGATGGCTGCCTGGGCTGGCCCAATCCATCCCTTGGCTCCATCTTGCCTCCTCACTCTGACCTTTCCCGCGCTGACCCAACCTGGAGATCCATGGCAGCACTTTTGCAGCCTCACCAGACCCAGCGGAATGAGACTTGCTCTTGGCTTTGCTTCCCTTTCCTCTGCCTTGTTGGGATGTGTGGTGTGCAGTATAGCCCCTTTCCTGCATCTGGGCTTACTCACGAGGAAGCCCCTCTGATTCCAAGTGGTGGCTGCACCCCCGTATCAGGGGGTGTCCGAGTAGCATTTCCTTTTCTTGCCTTTCTCTCGCCTTTCGCTACTTAGTCCTTTGGGTTCCTGTTGAGAGCTGCCTACTACACCAGCCAAACTTGACCCTGTTCCAGCCTATTCAGTATCTTATGGTCATTGGAGTTTTAATGTTTGCTGTGTCCTACTCATTGTCCTTTGTCATCCATTCACAAATGATGTAGGAACTCAGCTCAGTTGCATAGGCCTGTTGCTTGGTCACTGTACAGTATAGTACTGTAAGATCTGTCCATTACTGTTTTGGTAGTTAAAAAGAAAAATATTATTTTCATGCATTGTATTGTAATATGACAGTTGCACAACAGGGAAATCCTACACATTCTACACTTATTTTGGTTGACTTTTTGGACTAGTGCTACACCATGGTCCAAAAAGTCAACCAAATATGTGTAGAATGCATAGTTTACCATGAATCAAATATGCACAAGGAGAGAAAGGTTGCAGTGGTTAACCAAATCATAGGCTAGTAAGAGTAGGAGTTCCTTGTTGTGCAACTGTCACATTACAATACAGTGCATGAATAATATTTTCTTTCTAACTATCAGAACAGTAATGGACAGATCTTACATTACTATACTGTACAATGACCAGGCAACATGCCTATGCAACTGAGTGCTACACCATGGTCCAAAAAGCATGGAAAGGCAAGAGCATTGAACTGATACTGTATTGTTTGCCTTCCACAAGAAACTATAGCATAGGATGCTTGGCTCTATTGAATATGTTGTACTTCCATATGAAATGTTTAAAATGCTTAGTACCTGATGCCAAACTATTGTGGTATTTCCTAATGAATAAGAGATTAAATTTGCATCAGGGAAAGTTTTTAATACAAGGGCTTATCCTACCCGTATTTTCACAGACAGAAAAATAGTTGCTTGAAGAGGTCAAACAGAGGCTTTTCCACAATATTTTCCTATTGGATTTTTAGAAGTGGTTATACTTAGTTTTGAAAAGAGTAAGCAGTTGATTGCTTCCAGCTCCCTTGCGTATTTTTGGCTCTGGCTGTTTGCTTAAGAGAAGAATTTTCTGTTCTGATTTCAAAAATATTAACATTGAAATCCTAGCTCTTTCTGGACTTCCTTGGAATATTTCTCAATAGGTTAGTTTGATTGCGGTCCAATAATTTTGTACCATGTGAGGTGCTAGTGTGGCTCTAGACAGAAGTTCATTAAAGAATTAGAATGCTCTTGTGAGCCCAAAATACTGACCCACAAATTAGGCTGCGGAGTGTTTGAATTACAGTTGTCCCTTCATATTCGCTGGGGTTTGGTTCCAGGACCCCCCGTGGACACCAACATCCATGAATACTCAAGTGCCATTATATGCAGTGGCATAGCAAAATGGTGTCCCTTATATAAGATGGCAAATCAAGGTTTGCTATTAGGATTAGTATTTTTTTAAGAATATTTTCAAGCTGTGAATATTTAAATCCGTGGATACCAAATCCATAGATATGGAGGGACAACTGTATTTGCTGATTTGGGCTTGCCTTCCACATAGGTTTGAATGCATGTAGGGAAAGTGCAGCCTGTGGCCACAGGTAGCTCCTCAGATCCAGCTTTATGGCCCTGAAGTCCCCTGACAACCCCTAAAGCCCCTGAAACCTTTTTTAAAAAAATCTTGCTGGTTTGGACTATTTTTCACTGAAAACCCAGGCAAAACAACCCCAAAGTCTCCAAATGCAGTGCTTTGATTCTCCCAGTCCCCAGAGTCCTACCCTAACTGCTGTATTAAGTTTTTTAAAAGGCAGAAAATTGGCCCAAATGGTGACTGGAAATGATGTGACATCACTTCTGGTGCACCCACAAGGTGAAGGTGTGGCCTGAGCAGGGGCATAACATTTCTTATATTGACTTTGAAAAGTCAGGGTATCAGATCTATAAATAAAACATAAACTTTTCATATGTAAAACTGTAAGTCATTCTCTGCCAATAAGACGTTTATATTTGGGAATTTTCCTCACTTGCAGGTGCGCTACTCATCCCAAAGCCTGTTTGATTATCTGAAGAGTATTCAGAATGACATGGAAGCAATGAATAGCTTTTGTGAGACACTGCTGCAGGTTTTTGAGGATAACCTACTGAATAATAGGTAATCTGTCTTTCTTTTTTTTAATAATATTACCAATTTGTTATTCATGTATCTATTACATCATGAATATTCATATTTCCACTTACATCTTGATTTTTTATAAAACTCATCTACGTAATCCATTTTTTCTTCCTTATACAATATATTCATATCCCCTTTCTTTACATATTTTAATGAAAATGTGATCACTTATTTAAATTACACATGAAACAAAATAACAGCGATTAGACTTCCTTTCCACACAAATGTTAGGTTTTTTTTCAATTGTAGTGTTTTTCAAACCTGTAAAATTAATCATTTCAATCCACTGATTTATCAATTTTTGCCCTATTAAACATTTATTGCCTTATATCACTTTTTGGTGGTAGCTCCACCCGCCATCCCAACAACCTATATAAAGGAGCTCCCCGCCCAAACGCCTCAGTTCCTTTTTTTCCGCCGCTCTCAGCAGCATTAGGAATGTTCACTGAGCCCTTACTTGTTCTTCTGTGTTTTGACCTCAGACTGTTTCACTTCTCTCTTGGCTAACTCCTTGGATTTTCTTCACTGCTGAATTTGGATTGTTTCTGGCTCTTCCTTTGGCTTGGTTGCACTCAGTTTTTCGCCTCGGCTGAAGCTTTATTGTGGCCTACTTTGCTCCCTCATGGTGTCTTCGGGATTTTTCAAGGCCTGCTTGGCCTGTAGGGCCAAAATGCCCTAAGCTGATGGGCACCTGAAGTGTCTCCTTTTTCTTGGGGAGGTGCACAACATCCAAAAATGCAAATTTTACAAGGCCTTTACTCACCAGGCCTGCAGAAATCAGGAGGCTTGACTTAAGGCCCTTCTGTATGAACAGGTCCTGTCCGCTAGCCTCCGTTCCACTTGGTCTGCCCCTTCGGCAACGAAGGTTGGCTACTCGAAAACGTCGGGGATGAAGTATCATCCAGATGGCAAGGGCCACCATACTACCACTGGTACCATCCTTTCCCCTGTGCCTTCAGTTGCTTCTGGTACCAATGGCTTCAAGTTCTGCTACACCATGGACCTCGGGATAGATGGCCTTAGTAGAATCATAGAATCATAGAGTTGGAAGAGACCACAAGGGCCATCCAGTCCAATCCCCTGCCATGTAGGAATACACAAGTAAATCGTTCCTGACAGATAGCCATCCAGCCTCTGTTTAAAGACCTCTAAATAAGGAGATTAGATCATCTAATGTGATATATGCCATCCTCTGTCAACAACGCCATTCAGCACTCTACATTGGGCAAATAGGCCAGTCTCTGTGCCAGAGGATAAATAGTACTGAGGTCATCAGTACCTGCATCCATCCTGGTCCCGTCGGCACCAACCATTTCAGCACGGGCAACTTTGGTCCTGCTGCGGCCTTCGTAGCTGATGGCGGATGGGTGTAAGGAACAGGAGAGGTGCAAAAAGAAGAAGCATGCCAGGATGCCCTCTCCTTGTCCCCAGGCCTTCTCTCTGGTTCCATTTGAGCAGGCCCATATGATGGCTGTTGCCCCATTCTTTGAGTCTATCTTGTCCTGAGAGAAACAATCTTCTGTAGTCCTACTCAGGTCCCCGATCTGGATAGACATCTCTCTGGAACCTGCAGCTGACCTCCATTCTCTGGAAGCAGTTTCTGAGAGTGAGATTAAGGATGCCCTACTGGACATGGACATCATTCAAGTATTAAGGGAGGCTTCTCTGTGGGACACCTCACACGACCAACTGCTCCCTCCAGTGCCAGACCCTCAACCATCTGTACTGGCCTCACTCCCCCATCCAGTACCGTAGTGCCCATCCCCAGATCTCCAGTCCCGTTCAGATTCACGTGACCATTCTCTACAACACCTGCCCTGTGATTGGCAATCCCATTCAAGTTCACATGGTCGCCCTCGCCACTCTAGGACCCCTCGACGGGGCACCCACTCTCTGTGTCAGAACCGCCATCATCATCATCAGTCCCATCCCAAGCTGGTAGCCCTCTTGGAGGAGAAAGTACAGCAGCTGGAGACACGGGTAGCTACACTTCAACAGATTCGTGAGCAAGAGGTTTTCCTGGACAGAACAGAACGAACAGTCTTGGATGGGGACCGCGCAGAGGAAGTGGCTGTGGAGGAGAGGGTCACTTCACGGACACAGGAAGTAGACAGCTGGAGGAATGTCACACACAGAACAAGAAAATCCAGGGATTCTTCCAGCAGCTTGCAGCTACAGAATCGATTCGAAGCCCTTTCCCTTATCAAGGACAACGAGGAAGAACAGCATGGACAGACTTCAGGGGTAGAGTAGGGGACCTTGAGAGGACCACCGCAAGGAACAGCAGCTGCGAAGCCTCAGCGGAGGCGTGTGGTGGTGGTGGGGGACTCCTTGCTGAGGGGTACAGAAGCAGTGGTATGTGGGCCTGACAAGATGACTCGGGAGGTGTGTTGTCTCCCTGGGGCAAAGATCTGTGATGTGACCGAGAGGCTGACAAGACTCGTCAAGCCTACGGATCATTACCCCTTCCTTTTGGTCCATGTGGGAACCAATGATACTGCAAGGCACAGCTTTCCCAAGATCAGAAGAGATTATGAGGCCCTGGGGAGGAAGCTGAAAGAAATGAACGCACAGGTGGTCATCTCGTCTCTTCTGCCAGTTGAAGGGCATGGTCCAAGAAGGGAGAGGAAAATAGCCGACGTAAACAACTGGCTCCGTAGATGGTGTCGCCGAGAACAAATTGGATTCTTGGATCATGGACTGCGCTTCCATGCGGGGGGACTTCTGGCAAGAGATGGGGTGCATCTTACAACAGTTGGAAGAAACATTTTTGCCAACAGTCTCAAGAATTTGATCAGGAGGGCTTTAAACTGAGTCAAATGGGGGAGGGAGACAGTATTCTGGAAGGCAAAAGGGCTGGAGAAAATAGTCAAACTGTCATAGAGGGAACAAGGCAAACAGCGCAAGGACCCAACAGTGGAAGGCAAAAAAACTTGCACAGGGAGCAAGTAAAGGGAACACATGGTCTCAGATGTCTCTACACTAATGCACAGAGCATGGGAAATAAGCAAGATGAACTTGAACTCCTTGCACTACAAAACAAATATGATATAATAGGCATTACTGAAACCTGGTGGGACGAGTCTCATGATTGGAATGTAGGAATAGAGGGGTATAACCTTTATAGGAGAAACAGGCCAAACAGGAAAGGAGGAGGAATAGCATTATATGTCAGGGATATTTACACCAGTGAAGTGATCCATGACATCAATACTGGAAGCCAGGTGGAGAGCATCTGGATAAAAATTAAAGGGGAGGGAAACAACAGGGATGTTATTGTGGGACTCTACTACAGACCCCCAAATCAGACGGAGGAATTGGATGTTACCTTTCTAGAACAGATGAACATACATGCAGAAAGGAGAGATGTAGTAGTGATGGGTGACTTCAGCTATCCTGATATTTGCTGGCAATCTAACTCAGCCAAAACTACAAGGTCTAGCAAATTCCTTACATGCCTGGAAGACAATTTCATGGTCCAAAAGGTGGAAGAGGCAACAAGGGGGTCAGCTATTTTAGATCTGATCCTAACCAACAGAGACGACCTGGTTAATGGGGTGCAAGTGGTGGGATCCTTAGGTGAGAGTGATCATGTTCTCCTGGAGTTTGTTATACAATGGAAAGGAGAAGCCAGGCATAGTCAGACACGCATTCTTGACTTTAGGAGAGCTGATTTCAATAAACTCAGGGAAATACTGGGGATGATCCCGTGGTCAAGAATACTAAAAGAGAAGGGACCTCAAGATGGATGGGACTTTCTCAAAAGGGAGATACTGAAGGCACAATTTCAAACAGTACCATTGAGGAAGAAAAATGGGAGGTGTCTCAAGAAACCAGGATGGATGACTAAAGAACTTTCAATGGAGCTAAGTATTAAACGGAACATGTATAGGAAATGGAAAAGGGGGGAAATCACCAAAGAAGAATTCAAACAGATAGCGAACACGTGTAGGAGTAAAGTCAGAAAAGCTAAAGCGCAGAATGAGCTCAGGCTTGCTAGG
This sequence comes from Gambelia wislizenii, assembly GCA_030847615.1. Lineage (NCBI taxonomy): Eukaryota > Metazoa > Chordata > Lepidosauria > Squamata > Crotaphytidae > Gambelia > Gambelia wislizenii. The sequence goes on along the minus strand of JAUMIR010000002.1, from coordinate 188,471,816 downwards.
GAGGTTAAGAACAATAAAAAGGGTTTTTTTGGGTATGTCCGCAGCAAAAGGAGGAAGAAGGAAATGATAGGGCCGCTACGTGGAGAAGATGGCAAAATGCTAACAGGGGACAGAGAAAAGGCAGAATTACTCAACACCTTCTTTGCCTCAGTGTTTTCAGAAAAGGAAAAGGAGGACCAACCTGAGGAGAATGGAACAGAGGACACAATAGGGGAAATCCAGCTCAAAATAAGTAAAGAGGTAGTACAGGAATACCTTCTTAATCTAAATGAATTTAAATCTCCAGGACCAGATGAACTACATCCAAGAGTATTAAAAGAGCTGGCAAATATAATCTCAGAGCCATTGGCAATAATATTTGAGAACTCCTGGAGAACAGGAGAAGTCCCAGCAGACTGGAGGAGGGCAAACGTTGTTCCCATCTTCAAAAAGGGGAAAAAAGAGGATCCCAACAACTATCGTCCAGTTAGTCTGACATCAATACCAGGGAAGAGTCTAGAACAGATCATTAAACAGAGAGTCTGTGAACATTTAGAAGGCAATGCCATAATCACAAAAAGTCAGCATGGGTTTCAGAGAAACAAGTCATGCCAGACTAATCTGATCTCTTTTTTTGATAAAGTTACCAGCTTGGTAGATGAAGGGAATGCTGTGGACATTGCATACCTTGATTTCAGTAAGGCCTTTGACAAGGTTCCCCATGACATTCTTGCAAACAAGCTTGTAGAATGTGGGCTAGACAAGTTAACTGTTCAATGGATTTGTAATTGGTTGACCGGCCGAACCCAAAGGGTGCTCTGCAGTGGCTCCTCTTCGTCTTGGAAAGATGTGACCAGTGGGGTGCCACAGGGTTCTGTCCTGGGCCCAGTGCTATTCAACATCTTTATCAATGACTTAGATGAGGGAATTAGGGGCATACTTATCAAATTTGCAGATGACACCAAATTGGGAGGAGTAGCTAATACCCTAGAGGACAGGATCAAAATTCAGAATGACCTGGATAGACTGGAGAGCTGGGCCAAAGCTATCAAAATGAAATTCAATACGGAGAAATGTAAAGTACTGCATTTAGGGCGGAAAAATGAAATGCATAAATATAGGATGGGAGAGACCTGGCTGAATGAGACTACGTGCGAAAGGGATCTAGGAGTCCTAGTAGACCACAAGTTGAACATGAGCCAACAGTGTGATGCGGCAGCTAAAAAGGCCAATGCAATTTTGGGCTGTATCAATAGAAGTATAGTATCTAGATCAAGGGAAGTAATAGTGCCACTCTATTCTGCCTTGGTCAGACCTCACTTAGAATACTGTGTCCAGTTCTGGGCACCACAATTCAGAAAGGATATTGACAAATTGGAGCGTGTCCAGAGAAGGGCAACTAAAATGGTGAAAGGTCTGGAAACAATGCCTTATGAGGAGAGACTTAGGGAGCTGGGTATGTTTAGCCTGGAAAAAAGACGGTTTAGAGGCGATATGATAGCCCTGTTTAAGTATTTGAAGGGATGTCACGCTGAGGATGGAGCAGGCTTGCTTTCTGCTGCTCCAGAGACTGGAACACGGAGCAATGGGTGCAGGCTCCAGGAACAGAGATTCCACCTCAACATGAGGAGGAACTTTTTGACAGTAAGAGCTGTTTGGCAGTGGAACACACTCCCTCGGAGCGTGGTGGGGTCTCCTTCCTTGGAGGTCTTTAAACAGAGGCTGGATGGCCATCTGTCGGGGATGCTTTGATTGTGATTTCCTGCGTGGCAGGGGGGTTGGACTGGATGGCCCTCGTGGTCTCTTCCAACTCTGCAATTCTATGATTCTATGATTCTATGATTCTATGATCCCGGGATGGTTTCAGGAGCTGGTCCAGATCTTCGTGCTGGTCCTCCCACTTGCGAAGTCCACCCTGCCGTGGCTACTGCCCCTATAGTTGCTTGCCTTGTCAGTTTCACAGTTAGCATCAGGACGACTATCGTTGCATGGACCTGTACTGCAGGCATTACAGCAAACTGGACTGTTATTCCTGGGAGCACCCGCCTCTCTATGGCTGCACGCAATATCATGGCTGTGACTGCTCCATTGAACCTGACCCTCATCCCCAGCATGGGCATGACCCGCCTTCTCCGCGGCACCCTTCCTCTGCAACCATCCCCAAACCATCTGAATCAGTTCCTGAAGGCGACCTGTCTCAACTGGCATTGTCCCCGGCTCTGCTGCAGCCCGCCAACACTGATCAAGAGTTGCTTGTCCCAGATCCATCAGGTCCTTTGCACAATCCTTTGCCAACCCCGCAGTGTTCCTATTTGTCATCCCTGGGCAAATGGCCTCGCACAAGATCCCCATTGGTTGCGTCGGATGCTGGCTCGGTTTCATCCACAATATTGTTGCTGTCAGACCTAGGTCTTACAATTAGCCTTCAAAAATCAAAGGTCATTTTTATCCAGAAAATCCAGTTTATAGGACTGGATCTTGGATTTTACCATGGACAGATCTTTTCATCCCCTGGACAGAGTAACGAAACTGCTTCTCTGTCTCAGCCTTACAGAACAGAAAAAGGGTATGTGTCTAAGAAATTCAAGTTGTCCTCAGTCTCATGGTGGCAGCAACTTCTGTGATCCTATTTGCATGCATCATGATGAAGAATCATGTCAGGTTTCTCACCAGTGACCAAAGCACCTCCTATTCTCAACTTTCCACAAGGAGTTCCCTTACGTGATGCCTGAGTGAAGTGAACCTCAAGACTGGGATGGCTTTTAAGCCTCACAGCCCACTAGCAGCAATAACCCTAGATGGGTCTGTTCCTAGCTGGAGAGTGCTTATCAGTCCTTAGTTAATCAATGGCAAGTGGTCTCTGTTGGAGGCATCTCTGCATATCAACATGCTAAGAGTTTCTAAAAGTTACGAAAACATTCAGGGCATTGGAAAATCTACTGTGTTATTGAAAAGTATAGGTACTGTCTCACAAGAACATCGTGGTATTCTACTGAGCAAATAAGGTGATACAAGTTTAGAACCACTAGTAGACCTTACTTTCCAATTCTGGGAATGGTTTATCTGATGTCATATCATGCTGGTCACAATACATCACCCAAAAGGCATATACATTCAACAAGAACAAGTCCCAGTTTCACAAATGGAAAATTGATATCCTGCTCCTCATGCCAATATTTCAAAGATGGATCAATTATTTTAGATGGTATGCCTTTGGCAGGAGCAATGGTTTTTTTTGTGCTTGTTTTAATGTAAAACTCCATGTACATATGTGGTGCCATATAAATAAATGATAATAATCATAATCATAATAATGTGGACTGTTTTACAATCAAGCCCAATGCCAACGGTTCTGAACAAGATCCCTCCATCCCACTGGAAATGTATTAGGAGACATGTTCCTTTTCAGTTGGGAGGGGATGTTAATATTTCCCCCATTCCTTCTATATAAAATTGTGTAAAACAGGACCAATTGTATCCTCATAATTCCTTGGTGGCCCGGCTAACATGGTTTATACCATTGGTCTAAATGTGGAAGAGCAATTTCTATAGGTTGCTGCTGGCACCTTACCTGATCATCCATCAGAAGAGTGAGGTAAGACTCCCAAACATAGAGACTCTGTGACTAATGGTGTGAAGTATCCAGACACCAAGCCACTACCACAAAAAGTGACTGACGTTTTCTTGGCATTGTAGAAACCATCCTTGTAAAAGTCTTGCCAGGCCAAATGCCATAGGTGTCTACATGTTCTTGCTAAGAATATCCCTCCTTTGAAGGTCCAGACCATATCTTCATTCTTTCCATGAGAATTGGAAGAACATAGCTGGGCTCTACTTCTCTGAAATAATATATTGCTGCTATCTCTATATAAATCTATCCTAGGACTTATGAGTCTTAGTTTGTACTTAATTAAGAAGTATCTGAAGGGTTTTAAAAATCCACATTTGATTGTCTCACTGCTAATTCTGACTTAGAAATTGCCGTTAGTGCATTTAAAATTATTGAGAAGACTGTTAGCCATGTCTAACCATCATCCAAGATAGCATTCCTTACAGCTATAACTTCAGAGAGGAGTTCGAGCAAGATGGCAGCCTTAAGGCATGATGCCCCTTTTCTGCAGTTTCATGAGGACAGGGTGACACTAAGACTGGACTTCACTCTCCCTTCGGGGTGGTTTTTGTCTTTCGTCTCCCCCAAACACTAGAGATTCCAACTTTCTACCCTAATATTGAAAGTAACCATGCTTTCATGGTCACAGTAGATATCACACAGGCCTTTGCCTTTTGTGCAGATTTGACGTGTTCTTTGAGATAATCCATGCAATTGTTTGTTATGGAGAAAGGAGGAAAGTACTTCCTGCCTAAAGACTCTTAAAGTGGGTATGCAACACTATAGCCTTAGCTTACCAGTTAGCATGACACTCACTATCAAAATTTATCCAGAAGTCACTTGATTGGGACTCTGGTTGGCATACCATTGCAGAATGTTTGTAGAGGTGCAGCCAGCTCAAACTCTGTGTTCGTATGTCACTGTAGAGTAGACCTCCACTCTGAGACTGGGGCATGCTTTGGGGATGCTGTGCTCTCTCCTGTTACAACATGAGAGACTTCTCATTTTCCACGAGAGTAGCTAGCTGCTCTTCCATTTGTCTCACAGGGATTTTTTAAAAAAGAGAAAGATTCTTTTACCTGTAACTGATTCTTCAAATGACTATCTCTAAACTCATATAAAGCACCCCTTCCTCTCTATCTGGTCCTGCCTACCTGTGGTCCTTTCACGTTTGCCACAGCAGCAGACTGGAGCTGAGAGAATTAAGTGGGATGTGTGCTGGATCATGCACAGTGTAAGAGGTGGAGCTCCCACCAAAAGGCCAGTTTAACTCTAGATGTTTTCTAGGATGAGATTGCAGAGGCACAGAATGACCAGTTGGGTGAATTCACAAGAACTTGAAGAACTACAGATAAAAGTAAGCAACCTGTTAATTTTCAGTACCCAAGACAGTAATGCCTCTAAATATGATTTGCTGTGGAATATTAACATGAGGGTGCTATTGTACTCATTTTCAACTTCTGGTCTTCACTGAGGAGTCTGGTTGGCCCCCGTGGAAACAAAATACTGAACTCGAGAGGCTATGGGCTTGATCAGGCATACCTCTTCTTGCATTCTTATTTCTAAATGTTAGTGGATGACATAATTACCTCCTGACTGCCATCTTGCTTCCTTCCTCTTGAGTGCATAAGGTGTACAGTTAGTCCTAGGTTATATCAGAGTTGGACTGCTTACAGGAATGGTGTGAAGTTTAGCCAAAAAAGAAAATTCTCCTATTTCATTTTGACCATTGTGGGTCTCAGTATCCTCTTATGTGCTTTCCTCACTTAGAGTATCTGTACCACTGTTAAAGATGCTGGACCAAATACTGGCCAATGGCTGCTTTGATATGTTCGTAGCTGAAGAAAAGTAAGTGATTATTAGGAGATGGTAAGATTCTTTCCTTCTGATTTTTTCTGATCTTGATAGAAGGTTTATCTAGAGAACTCCTTTGTTTTGAAAAGTTCACTATTGATACCTCAGTAGGTACACTGTAGGTTTAGCAGCATTATCACTATGATTTAAATTTTCCAATGCTGGTGAGATTCCAAAGAGTCTGATGTCAGGCTTGGAAGGTTTAAATGGCCAGTATATCCACACTAGATAATTCCTGGTTTCTGCATGAGAATCACATTAGTGCACTATCAAGCATCTGATAGGCAATGGATTCTCTGAGAGTCCCTTCTTAAGTTCTTATCTAGAGGATCAGAAATCCTGCATAATTCTATTGTCCTCTTTGCTCCTTATTCTGTTTACTGCTCTGCTTCCTAATTGGGTGTGTTTCCCTTTTTGCTCACTGAAGATAATTTAAAAATAAAATAAAAATCTGTGAGGATTTATGAAAGACATGGGAGAGTTAACATTGTAGATACGGGGAAGATCTTGATCACTGAAAAACATCTATTCCCACTATTGAAATGTCCTCTGCCCTTCTAAAACCCAACTTAATGTCCAGTATTCTTAATTCCCCAGAAATGGTTCCAAGTTTGAGCAATGAAAAGAAAACAGAAATTTGGAGAATGTCTGTGTTCGTAGGTTGAGCCAACATGTATACCAGAATTTGAGCATTTCCTCAGAATGATGGCCTCAGGCACCACCATCAAAATCAAGCCTTAGCTTTGATCAAGATTTCTCAACCAGGGTTCCCTGGAATCCTCGGGTTCCATGAGAAATCATAAAGGGGGGAGGGGAATCAGCTGTATTTATAGAAACTTTTATGCAGGCTTTCCCTGAGCCCTTAAAAATATTTCGAGGGTTCTTCCAGGGTAAAAAAGTTCAGAAAGGCTAGCTTAGATGGCCTCCTAACTCCTACAGCTCTCCCAAAGAGAGCTCTTCCAATACATTGCCAGTACATGTCGAGCCACATCTTAGAAAAACTCCCCAGTAGATTTCCCAAGACAGTATGGGAAAATTAAGGTGCATCAAATGCTTGAACCTGCAGATGCTAAAAATAATGCATGTTCTACTAAAACTGGGCAGAACATTCTTTTCACTGCTCTCCTGCTTTTGAGATCTCAAGGACAGGAGAAGAACGTTTAAACTTTTGTACCCATCTTAATGAGCCGATGTGGTGTTTGGCCATCATCTATCCTGTTGCCTGGTTTAATTATTTGGTGTGGGTGGTGGCAGGAGTAAAATAGCCTCAAGTACTAAAATGACAGGGAACAGCAGCAAGCACCATTTCTGTCAGAAGAGAATGTTGCCCTGTTGGTTCCAGAGTTCCGAAAGAGCCAGTAGGACAGATTTCTGTGCCGCTCCAGGAAGTGGTTTATACTGGTGTAAAGGACTGTTACGTTGTTATGAGGCACCAACAGGGGTTTCACCAAAATACGCAAGCAGGCAGAGAAGCAAACAAACTTGCTTGCTTAGATTTTCCTTGGGTTTTTTTCTGGGCTATGAGGCTGTGTTCTAGAATAGTTTCTTTCTGACATTTCGCCTGCATCTGTGGCTGGCATCTTCAGAGAATGGCTGGTTAGGAGTGTATGTGGAGCTTATATGCTGTGAACCCTTGTAAGGTAGTGTATGTAAATTTGTGTAATTGAATGGTTAGTTTCTGGGTATAGAAATGCAAGGCTCGTTAGTGTCTGTTTGGCTAATGGTTGGATGATGGGCCATTATCTGCTGGGACTCCCCTTGTCCCTGGATGTAATTCCTTTGTAAGTGCTGAGTTTTTATTCTATTGTTCTTCAAAACTGGGAGCCAGATTTTGTTTACTTTTAAGGTTTCTTCTTTCCTGTTGAAGTCGTCCAAGGAAAATCTATGGATGCTGGCCGTGAAAGCCTTAATCTTCACAAACTTGCTTGCTTCTTTCTTTCTTTTTAAATTATACATACCTACACAATTTGATGGAGTTGTAATATGCCATAGAGTAGACTCATCCACTACAGACTTTAAGTAATAAATCAATGGGTCTTTGACTTTTACATACAGATAAGAGATTTTCTTAAAAGTGGGAATTTGGTTCTGCAGACTGTGGCACAGGGATGGTGTGTGTGTGTGGGACTCTCCATCTTGCTCTTGATTTAAGGACCACCCTTAGGGGTTCTGTGATTGATCTGGCTAAAATGCAGCTCACTTTTTTTCAACGGCTCCATTTGTAGGAACACGTGTGCTCAATTTGCATAACACAGAATCTTTAGACAGATCCCTTTTCCCTAGACACTGATTCTGTTTCTGCTGGAGAGCTGCCCATACAGGAGAAGGAATTTTCTCAATTTCCTTTGGAGAGGCTGTGCTATTTGAGATCACCCATAGGTTAGAGTTAGTTATTACTAACATTGTGGAATTGGCAGATGACAGAATGCAAAGCAGGTCTATCTCAAATGCAGAATCCTACACGTAAGTCTACATGTACTAAATTTTTTCCAGATGCTCAACTGCACTTGGCCTCTTTGCTGAATGCCTGTATTGTCATTTCCTTTGGCGATCACACCTCGTTCCCTATATTACCATTGTTCTGTGCTGAAAAGCAGCAATCACTCCCATTAACTGAATTAATCTCCAATAAATTCCATCCACTCTATGAATAATAACCTTGCATAATTGTGAGGAAAGTTAGCCAGACTGAAAACAAATAATGCAGAGAACATTCTCCACACCTTTCCAGTCCTATTGTATAAAGGACATGCTCTCTTGTGAATAATTTACATACACCCAGCTTTATAGAGTCTTTTGCTTCCACTTGGAGAATCTGGACAAATTTTCTCTGTGGAATATGCATGGAGACTCAATTTTCTTGGGTTAGATTTTGTTGGGGAGATGACTAAACAACTTGAAAACCTTTATTTAGGCACAATGCAAATGTAACAACGATTTATATATATTTGATTGATTGATTGATTGATTGATTGATTGAATTTACACCTCACCTTTCTCCTGGGTGGGATCCAAGGTGGCTTACAGTAATTTAAAATAAGATTCAGTAAAATCTTAATTTGCAAAAGTTTTTAAAAGTAACTATTATTTTTAGAGACATGGTTAAAAACAGTTTACAGTTGTCCCTTCCTTTTCACGGCTTTCCTTTTCGTGGTTTTGTGTATTTGCAGAGTCCCACCTGACCTCGGCTCTTCCTCTGGGGAAGTGTGTGTGTGTGTGTGTGTGTTGGAGGAGGAGGGCAGGCAGGCGGGGCACACAGTGATGCAGCAATGGTGGCAGGGCTCGCCTGCCCCTGCTGTGGCTTTGGCCGGCCTCCCCCTCCCCAGGATTATGGCGACGGCAGCACCACCACCAACTCCCCACCATCCACTCGCTGGGTGGGCAGGTGGGGGCACGTGGTGGTGCGGCGATGGTGCCGAGTCTCTCCTGCCCCCATTGCGGCTTTGGCTGCCCTCCTCCTCCCTGGGACTACTGCAGCGGCGGCGGCACCAGCAGCAACTGCCCTGCCATCCACTCACCAGGTGGGCAGGGGGGCAAACGGGGGGCACAACAGTGCAGCAATGGTGATGGGGCTCTCCTGCCCTCACTGGCTTTGGCCGGCCTCCCCCTCCCTGGGACTGTGGGAGCCACTCAGCCCTGCCTCCCACCTGGCTTCAGCTTTTCTCCCGGGGAGGGGGAGGGGAAAGTGTGTGTGTATTGGAGAAGGAGGGCAGGCAGGCAGGGCCCACAGTGGTGCGGTTTTTACTTTACTTTTTACTTTACTTGTGGTTTTTTACTTTCGCAGTGGTGCTCTGCCCCTTCCCATTCCCACCCCACAAATGGGAAGGGATGACTGTAAAGCATATTTAAAACATAATTAGTAATCAAAGATTAAAACACCACACATGACTTCACATTATTTTCAACATAATTTAGATCTCGAAGGCCAGCATGAATAGCAAGCCTTCACCTGGTGCCCAAAAGAGAGCAGAAAGAGGGCCAACTGAGCCTTCTGTGGAAAGGAGTTCCACAGGCTGCGAGTCAGCCTCTGAGAAGGCTCTCTCCTGTGTCCTATAAAACGTACTTATGAAGATGGTGGGACAAAAATTATGCACCAGTGATTAGCACGTGATTTCTGGGCTAAGACAAATAGCAGCCAAAGCTACCATTCTCCCTCTAACTCCCCCTCCTTCAGATGGTCCCAATTAATGGGAGCCTTTTGGTAGATAGGAAGGGCAGTGACATCCTAGTGGCCAGTAGCTACTTCTGTAATGCCCAGCACATTTCACAGTGCTCAAAGGAATTGTTTATCTTTGAAAAACAAATTGCTAAAAAAATATTATTATTCTTTTTTTTTCTTTTTCTTTCTTTCTCAGCCACCCATTTCCTATGAAGTTACTTAAACTTTGTAAAGAAGAAAGCAAGAAATCTAAAGATGTCCAGAAACTCCGCTCCAGCATTGCAGTGTAAGTTGAGACAAAAGTGTAAGTGGACAATGACTAACGCTGACAAAGAAATTGTCCTTTTATGTGCACGGTTTTAGGGGGAAAGCTACAAGAAATGTAACAAGGAGGGAAGCTTTTCACTATAATGTGTGCTCTGCTCACGTCTCTTTAAAAAGGTGCAGCTATTGTTATTGTAGGGAATTTGGCAGAACTATTACTTATTTGTAAAGTCAGTATTGCTAACTCTTATATGGGAGTTGAGAAAAGAGTTGAAGTGGATGATCATCTGCCACTTTCCAAGCAGGTAGATGTGGGACAGCTGTTTTATTCAGCTGATCATGTTATCAGCCATTCTCTTTTTGAAAAATCCTCTACACTCTTTTTCATTGGGGGGACTGGGTAAACTAATAGCAGCTCCAGTCTTGTGTGGCTGCAAGACTCAGGTCTAGACCTCGGGATAATAAAGGAGCCTGCCTTCCTTTCCAGTTCATCACATTTTAAAGGATCCCTCTGGCAGAGACACTCCCAGCAGAAGATTTGTGCTCACAGAGCTTTTGGTGGATGTACTGGTCAATTCTGCTGTGTGATGTGTGCCCACCCATCAGCAGACAGAGTTCCTATCTACCAGTCCTATGCAGTGAACGGATATGACTCAAGATTGCTCTGCCCAAGCATTTACATATAGCCTTAATTTTACAAAAACAGTAGTTTGGATGTTGGGTGTTCCAGATAATTTCCCCAGCAGCTCAGTGGTTTAAGGTACAAAAAGGCATCCATAATGGAAGCGCTAGGGCCTGTGACTGGAATTCATTAAATTTGCTGCTAATTGTTTGTTTTTAACAAGAAGGTTCTCTAAAGTTTGTTCGTGCCTTGGGTTTACAATTCATACATAGCAGCAAACTTGTCGCAATTGCAAGGCTAGGCAGCACTTCCTGTTTGCTCTGTGTGTGTGTGTGTGTGTGTGCGTGCGTGTGTGTGTATACATACATGCACTTACAGTCAGCCCTCCATATCTACAGATTCCATCATCCACAGCTTGAAAATATTCCTAAAAAACAAATGTAAAAAAATCTAAAAAGCAAACCGTGATTTTCCCCATTTTATATTAGGGACACCATTTTACTGTGTCACTGTATATAATGGGACTTGAGCATTCACAGATTTTGGTATCCTGGAACCAAACCCCAGTGGATACTGAGGGCCCAGTGTATGTGTGTATGTATGTATACATGTATCCTGTGTGTTTGAGCACAGTTTAAGTTTAACTAACTTAAAAATACATATCAAGAGTAAAACATTTAAGCTTCCGCCTTCTTCAGGTGCCAAATATATATATAAATATTTAATATTCACCTAGCACAGGATTTAATGTCAGGGGATTCCAACTCCTGACATTTAAGGCATGTTTCTTCAATATTTAAATAAATAAAATTACGATATTCTTTAAGCTTTAAAATTCTTAAATATTTAGTATATCTAAGTGGTTGATAAATAAATAATTTTAAGGTTTTTTTTTTTACTTCAAATGATTTGAGATTAAGTATTACCTGATTATTGAAGGATTTTCTGCAGTCCCTGATTTCAGAAGTATGAGCATTCATATTAAAGACCTTCAGTTGGAAGCTTTGGATCATCTTGGTCCAGTGTCTGTCCATTTACTTTGCTTTCCTCAAAAATATGCTGCCTGAAAATAAGCAGTAGTGCCCTCTAGGAAACCTCATTCAGTTGTTTTTGCTGTTTCATGCAGAAGAGCCTCTTCCTGTTTTGAAGTGTCATAAACACATTCCGTGCTGGCCACTCTTAATTTCTTATACTGTAATCTTCTTTAGAACATCATATTCTAAGAACAATTTCTAAACCTTTAATTTTTTTTCATGCACACATTTCTTCAGAATGAACTGTGCAATGGATGGAGTAGAGAACGGAACATTGGACTTACCATGAAGGTTCCTTCTCAGCAGAGTGGGGAGGAAATCCTTAAGACTGGGTTGGCTCGTCCCACGCAACAAGACAGGCAGGGCACTACACCAATAGATAGAAAGACAGACATAGCACTAGGCAGGAGAGCCATTCCCCCTCCCCAGTGATGACAGAGCAAACTCCAGTGAATGCAACCAAAACTTTTTTTTTTATCGTCTAGATAATTGGATAGGAAAGGATTTCCTCCCCACTCTGCTGAGAAGGAACCTTCACGGTAAGTCCAATGTTCCATTCTCCAGCAGAGTGGGGAGTCAATCCTGAAGGCTCGGATCTACCCAAGCAGTCCTATTAGGGATGGGGCTTCAGTATTTCAAAACATACTGCAACACCCTATGGCCAAAGGCTGCTTCAGCAGAAGCAAACTTATCAATTTTATAATGTTGCAAAAAGGTTGACTCCAAAGACCAAGTCACCGCTTGACAAATCTCTGCCAAAGAAGCTGATGTGTACAAAGCCGCTGAAGTAGCAGCACTTCTTGTACAGTGTGCCAAAATTCCCTTTGTTACTGGTAAAGAACTATTTACATAAGCCAATTGAATGCACAGCCGTAGCCATCGAGATAAGGTGGTAGAAGAAACCTTCCTTGTTTTGTACCTATCAGGAAAGGATACAAACTATCCGATTTTCGGAATGCCTTTGTTCTCTCCAAGTAATATTTTAAAGCATGTTTGAAATCTAATTTGTGTCAATCCTTTTCCAATTGAGTGGTCGAATGAGGGCAAAAGGAACGCAATAGAATTTCTTGAGCTCTGTGAAATACCGAATTAACCTTAGGAAGAAACGTAGGATCTAACCTAAGGGAGACATAATCCTTGTGAAGAATGCACAATTTTTCCCTGAATGACAGAACTCCTATTTCAGAGACACACCTAGCCGTGATAATTGCTACTAGAAAAATCACCTTGAAGGAGAGAAATTTTAAATCTACCAATCTCATGGGTTCAAAGGGCTGTTTGACCAGCACATTCAAAACTACATTCAGGTCCCAAGTTGGGAACCGATGGATCACCGGAGATTTCAATTGAGACACCCCCTTAAGGAATCTACAGACATGAGGATGAGACCCCAAGAGCACCTTTGTTCCAATTTTAAGAATTGAACCTAAAGCCACTACGTGTCTTTTCAACGTATTAGTTGATAGACCCTTCTGCAGACCTGACTGAAGAAAGGCTAGCACTGAACCCATTGAAGCTTTTTGAGGCCTAATGCCCTTACGCTTACTCCATCTACAAAACGCCCTCCATGTAGTCTTGCATAATCTAATAGTGGACGGTCGTCTTGCCGCCAAGATGGTCTCCACAACCACCTCCTCATATCCTTTAGCTAATCATCTTTGCCACTCAAATTCCACCCGTGGAGTTGTAACCAGCTTGGATCTGGGTGGAGAACCCCGCAGTAAATTCTCCCACTGAGAAAGAGGCCATGGTTCCCCCACCTGGAGAAGCACTAGATCGGGAAAACAAGCCCTTCTTGAATGGACCTATTAAAATGATCTCTGCCTTTTTCATCTTTACCTTCCATAGGACCTGAGACAGGAGAAACATTAGTGGAAAGGCGTAGCATAATACCCTTGGCCACTTATTATTTATTTATTTATTTATACCCCTCTCTTCAGCCACAAGGCTAACAGAGTGGCTTACAAACTGTTTTAAGCAATAGCAATTTACACATCTACACTGCATTAAGCAGTTTCCAATGTGTGTTAGGTTGATCGTAAGAGCAACGAAGGCCAATGCTCCCTGGGTCCAGAACCTGGATACATATCTTAGAAGTTTGTGATTCTCCCTCAACTCAAATAGATCCACCCAAGGCTGGCCGAACCATTGGGTAATGATCTCAAAAACCATGGTGTTCAGACCCCACTCTCCCGGGTCCATCCTCTGTCCGCTCAGCCAATCTGCCTGTATATTGAATGACCCTTTCAGAAAGTCTGCCTTGATTGACAACAGACGCAATTCCGCCCATTGAAACAATCTAGCCCTTTCACCATCAGAGGAAGAGACCGTGCCCCCCCTTGTCTGTTGATGTGGGCCTTCGGGACATGTTGCCTGTACGTATCAAAACATGACTCCCCTGCACCAGGTTCTCGAATTGGATCAATGCCAAACGAACTGCACATAGTTTTAGCCAATTTATACTGCTCTTGGCCTCCTGTTCCGACCAGATCCCTTGGGCCATTCGACCTCTGCAGTGTGCCCCCCATCCCCTGAGGCTGGCATTTGTCGTTATCACTACTCTCCTGGGATCCTGAATGGGAACCCCTAGAGTGAGGTTCTCCCCAACCACCATGTCAGAGATTCTTTTACCACTGTCAAAATCTTGACTTGTATTTTCCTTTTGGATGCAACGTGATCCTGGAAGGGAAGGAAGAACCTCTGCAGAGGCCGTAGATAAAATCTCACCCAGGGCACCACATCAATGCATGCTACCACAAGACCCAAAAGTTGAGACAGACTCAATAACAGAACATGTCTTTTGTTCAAAGTTGATTGAACTAATTGCTGTAACTTTTCCCTCCTGCCGTCTGGGAGGAAAACCTTGTAGGACTGAGTATCTATGATACGCCCCAGATATTGTAACCTTTGTACTGGATGCATTTGGCTTTTGTCTCAATTTATCAAAAAACCGAATCACTCCAAGCAATTGATGGGTAGACTGAACATGATGTTTAGCCAACTGAAGAGATGGAGCCCTGATGAGAAGGTCATCCAAGTATGGATGCACTTGAACTCCCCTTCTGCGCAGATGGGCCACCAGCACCACTAACACTTTCGTGAATACCCGTGGCGAAGCTGAAAGACTGAATGGTAGTGCCCTGTACTGATAATGATCCTCCTGAAAATCAAATTGGAGGAAGTGCCGATGAGCTGGATAAATGGCTATGTGAAGATACGCATCCCTCAAGATTCAACGACGCCAAGAAATCTCCCTCCTGAATGCTCTCCAGGATAGACCGGAGTATCTCCATTCGAAACTTCTTCCATGCCACCCAACGGTTCAATTTCCGCAGGTTGAGAATGGCTCTCCATTTCCTGTTCTTTTTTTGGCACTAGGAACAAGTGAGAGTAACCCCCTCGAAACCTTTGGTTCGTAGGGACTGGTTTGATCGCCTGTATCTGTAAGAGATGTGCTATAGCTTGAATGACTAAGTGTCGCTTCTATTATACCCTGGTGGTATAAGATTGTTGGAAGGATGGTGGGGGCCTTTGAAGGAAGTCTTTTTGTTGGTTCTGAGTACACAGGCATCTGTAGAGATAAACCCCCAGCAATGGGCAAACCCCAGAAGCCACGCCCCCACTGGCCTTCTTGACCAATCAAAGAGACCGATTGGTCCTCGTCCCTGGTTTGGAACCTTGGAAGGAAGACCCCTTCGGTGGTGCAGAAGACTAGGATTTGAATTGGCCCTTATTTGACCCCCATTGTTGTCTGAAATGACAGAAATCCCTCTGTTTATATTGTGGTTTGAAGTTGCAAAACTGTTGACTGCTTGTCCTAAACCCTTTCTTCTCCTCTTGTTTAGGAAGCGAAGGAAGAGCCTTCCTCTTTTCCTTAGTTTCGACTAGCACCACAAGAGCATCACCAAAAAGTTTGGACCCTTTGAACAGGCAAATTGTCAGATTAGCCTTGGCCTTCGTGTCCGCATTCCAATTTTTTTAGCCAAAGTTGTCTTCTCACAGCCACCTTTGCAGCCATGGTCCTAGATGCAAACTGCATAGCATCCAAACTGGCATCTGCCATAAAGGCTGCTGTCTTTGCAATCTTGTTTACCCCTTGTTTTACCTTGGCAATACCGCTAGGCAAGGAATCAACAATATCCTTTGCCCAACAAATGGTGGCCCTGGCAAAAAAGGATGTCACTGCTGCTGCCCTAATTGCCAAGGCCGAGGCCTGATGAACTCTCCTAAGGTACATGTCGACCCTCTTATCCTCAGGGCTCTTTAAATTGTTGTCACCATCCCGAGGATAGAGATAGCCTGAAATAAGCCCTGCTATAGGAGCATCTACAGGAGGCAGTTTAAGTTTCTCCATTATTTGGTTTGGAAGGGTGTAAAACTCTTTAGCCAATGCTGGAAGGTTCCTGGCCTCCCCTGGTGTCAACCATTTCCCTTCCAATGTGTCAGAGAATATTTCTGGGAAGGGTATGACAAACTGTTCTGCCTTAGATTTCACCCTAATTTCAGGCACACACCCCTCCCCTTCCACCATCGACCCCATATTGCTCTGGAGTCCCAGTGCTTTTTCTGCCTTTTTAAGAATTAACTTGAAAAACTGTGGCTCAAACAGCCTGGGAGACAGTTGTTGTTGGGACGTTTTACTGCCTTGGTTGTGGCTGACCCTGATGCCCCAGCCATTGCGCTTAGCAACAGCCTGCCCTTTTTCTTTGGGCATTTCAAGATGGTGTCTGTAGAGGTTTTGGTGGGCAACTGAGTGTGCCTCCCCTGCCCGCTCACTGCAGCCGCCACAGCCTGGCGTGACTGCTGCGATCCAGTGAGCCAGCTGTGGTGGCAGTTCCTCCCTGTCAGTGACAGGGGGAAAGGGATCGGGAGTCTCCCCTTCACTCACAACCTGCCGTTCAGGGACAGACTCTCCCTGGGCGGCGTGGTCCGGCCCAAAACTTGAGCCCACGTCACGCACCCTCTTCAGCGCCATCAGGGCCTCCTAGCTGAGCTTGGATCCTCCCAAGAGATCCGAGCTGCCATGATCCTCCTCCTGGCCTGTTAGGGCCTCCCGCTCCGTCTCCTCCTCAGAGAAGAGTTCGGGGCTTTTTTCTCTTAGCGCCGTTCTCTCAGATATCCTTGTCAAGAGATAGTAGCAGAGTTGAGAGAATAGTCAAGAACAATAGCAGGGAGGAATCAGGGAAGAAAACAGCAGATAGAAGGCAATTCAGAAGAAGAAATCGCTGGAGCTCTTCACCCTGCTCTGTATACCTCGCGAGGCAGGACAGAACTGGGGAGGGGGGATGGCATTCCTGCCTAGTGCTATGCCTATCTTTCTATCTATTGTTATATTGCCCTACCTGTCTTGTTGCGCAGGAGGAGCCAACCCAGCCTTAAGGATTGATTCCCCATTCTGCTGGTGAAGCCTCTTCTGTATAGTGTGCATACTTAGATTCAGTGATAAAATGCATATCTGTGATTTTTTTTAAAGTCACAAATGAAATAAAAAATACTTCATTTTTTCTAGTTTTTGTGGCCTGATTCAGTTTCCAGGAGACATGAGAAAGCAAATTCTGTTTCAGCTCTTCCTCCTCCTTTGTCATCCATTTCCAGTTGTAAGTATTGGAGATGTTTGTTTGGATTCTAATATTTTCTTCTTTTATTTATTTTTCATAAAATAAACAGTCACTGTTTTTAATTATACATGTATAATTAATTACAAAGCTAATCCAATTAACTTTAGGTATATGTAAGAAGTTATAACATATCGTCCAAATTGAAATATATTTTAATGGAAGTCTATGGGCAGAGTTCATGTTTGAAGCAAATGTGAAAAAAGGATGCTACCTAGTTTCAAATTATCCTTTTGCATTAGGACAATATTTCCATCAGGGACAGTGTCCAAGTCTGTCTGCTTGCTTTCAGTACCCCGCTTGTTGGAGATTCCTCTAAGTGTTAATTTAAAGAACATTTAAAAGACTATTTGCATTTTTATCCACATAACATTTTTAAATTGGCTGCATTCTTGCTTGAAAATTGCTCTCATTTATTCTAACCCTGTCTATCCAAAATAGTGAAAACTGCTCATCTTTAAAGTTCATTTTTTTTATTTTCTGGGCCTGCATAATTAAAAAACAAGTTAGCTAGCATCCTGTTGGTTAGTCCCGTCTAAAACAGACCTATTCAATCGTTTGTTCAATGAAGAGCCAGCATGTTTATAAATCCAATGGATTCAATGGGTCTACTCTAGTCAGGACTAAAAGAAAATTCTGGCCTGTGTAAATCCTCTGCTACTGTGTTGCTTAACCAAATCCAGTAGTTAGCCTCTCTTTTGCAAGGTTCTTCGTTTTCTGTCTCTAGATAAGGAAAACGACAGCCAGTCAAGTCTATGAAATGCTGATAACCTACAGTGATGTTGCTGAACCTGATGTTTTAGAAGAGGTCATGACCATTTTGAGTGACACCAACTGGTGAGTTAACCTAGCTGCACTGGCAACATTGTTCTGACCCGCAAACGGTAGTACTTAACCCTCTGTGCTGGACCACAGATAATACCTGGCGTGTATATGCCTGTCACTACAGGGAGCTGGGAGATACTTAAATTAAAACTAGCAAGAATCTAAACTTACATAAGCATACATATAAAGAGTGAACTAGGACTGCTTCTGCATATTTATTTAAAATATTTGTGTCTCCTGAAGGGCTTCCCACAATATTTATTAATTTAATTAATTAATTTCTCCCAAATGATAATCCAGGTGGCTCACACATGAATTAAAACAAGATACATGAATTTTAAAAAGTAATTTAAAAAGTTAAAAAGCAATTAAATAAGTTACATTAGAACAGCAATACTTTAAAACAATCATTATTACAATTTATTAACATCTGTCTTGGTGGTAAGAGAGCGTGTGGACAGACAGTGATGTTAAAGCCTTTCCCCAGCTCTCCGGCATCTCTGCTGTTACTACTCTGATCCTTAGGGGCCTCATAGCACTCCATCCAGGAGGTGTGGCTGTAACTCATGGCTTTTTCTCACACAGAACAGATGGAGTGATGCTCTTGGCTACCTTTTGGTGGAGGAGCAGCTGAGATATGTTGACAGAGATGTCATATTAAAGCTATTCCAGCACTGATGTTTCTGATGTTGCTTATGGGGCAAAGTCAGAGCAACAGCCACCTAATGGACAATTGAAACTGCATTTACTCTGCTTGACTAGTTCGTAGAATTAACTACCTGCACATTATGACTCTCCCCACCCCAATATTTATATTAGGAAATGTACATTCAGGGGAAATTTCCCTTGATGAGGAAAGTCAGTCCAATAAGTTCAAAGTCTCACTGCAAGCACTTAATTCAATGTAGTATAATTTCACACTTTTTCTTCTCCAAACAGGGATGCAGACTTGTCATTTTTGAGGAAGCAGCGTAACTACCTATGTGATTTAATGAAAGTGCCGAAACCGCAATTAGTAACCCAGGTAATGTTCACAAAACTCCCTTTAACTCACCTTGAATATTCTGGGGGATTATTTTAGGAACAATTTATATGTATACTACAAATCCAGTGAAGTTGAAAGTTTTAGGGTAGGGTTCTTTAATGTCATGCTCCAAGCCCTCCTCTCTTCAATATGTGCATGTGTAGAGCTGCCAAAAAGCAGGTGCTTTTTAGCTCCCTCCATTCCTTGAAAACATTCCAGACCTCTGGTTCTCAGCTACTAGACAGAGAGCACGAATTAATGCAGCACAGCTGGCTCCCAAGTGTGCTTAATGGAAAGGAGTGATCAGAATTTCCACTCTGAATTTTATGGGATCCCTCAAGTTCCAACTTTACTTATACAAAAAACTTTTTAAAAGACAGACGAGTAAGTAATTATTTCTTCTTAATTAACTATAGAAACACAAAGTAGATATAAAATGGAATTATGGATAAAGCCTTCTTGAATCCAAATTTTCAACAGCATTGAAAATTCAATGAAGAAGTCTTCCACTTGTAGCAGGGGTGGAAATCATGTAGCTTCCCAGATGCTGAACTGTTGATTCCAGCAGCTTTGCCACCATAGTCCCTGAGTATGAAGTATCTTAGTGGGTATAGTCCAGCACTCTGTTTGGAACCATCCCTAATACAGTCGTCCCTCCACATTCGTGGGTGTTGCAGGTGGAAGACCCCCGCGAATATGAAAAAAGTGAATAAAAATAGGCCTTGCCACCACCCACCTGCAACCCCCCTGCCCTTCCCAAAGCGGCGATGGAGCTTTAGAAGCCCCATTGCCACTTTTTGCCACCCCCCGCCCTTTCCAAAGTGGCAGTGTGGTTTTAGAAGCCACGTCGCCACTTTTGGCCACCACCACCACTGCCCTTCCCAAAGTGGCGATGGGGCTTTAGAAGCCCCTCCGCCGCTTTTTCCCACCCCCACCCTCCCAAAGCCACGATGGGGCTCAAGAAGCCCCATCGCCGCTTTGGGAAGGGCGGGAAGTGGTGGGCGGGCGAGCGGTGGGGAGGTTTTCCAGCCATCCCCACCCTCCCAAAGTCACAGCAAGGCTTGAAAAGCCCCATCACCGCTTTGGGAAGGGTGGGGGGTGGCTGAAAAGCGCCTTTGCCCCAAACTCCCCGTTCTCCCGCTGCTTGGCTCTCCACCCCAAATGGAGCCAAGCCCCAGGAGAGCGAAGAGTTGGGCATGCAATTTTCTTGGAAAGTGCTCCATTTAAATCGGCTCCCCTCCCTTGCGTGCGAGGGAGAGAAGCTAATTTAAACAGGGCGCTTGCTGAGCAAACCATGAATACCTCCAAGAAGATCTTCCAAAACTCCTCTAGAATGTTCCAAAGACTGCTGTGTGCAGGTGCAGAATACCCCAATTTTGTGACTCATAGAGACCAGCTCTGAGCGATCTTCAAGGAACATTCTGTTGCTCTCCCAGCTTGTTTTCAGCTTGACTCGGGCCGTCCTCATCTTTCAGGCTTTGATTATCCCACTGGCTTAGTACTTGGTGTATTTTTAGCTAACCTCAGCCTGTTTTTTCTGATATCTGTTTTACTTTGTCACTTGTCGAAGGCTATGTCCTCTTCTTTCTTTCTCGTGTAAGCACTGTACAACCTGCGGTGTGAAAATCCCTGGCCGCAATGGGTGCTCAAAGCACCTTTTGTGTTTGGTGAATTGTACCATGTTGGTTCCTGCACCCACTGTAAGACATTTACCTCACAGGCCAGGAGGAACAGAGAGTCAAGACTCAAGGCCCTGATACATGAACAGGCGCTTCTTCCAACCGATATGCCTTCATCTGCCAAATAGCATTCTGAGGTGTCAGTGTCTTGGGATCCTCCTACCCGGCTGGAGTCAGTACTGACAGGCTCATCAGGCTTTGTTTGAAATTTGTCAAAATGGGCTCCCCACACTGTCAGGAGTTAGAGACTGAACTCCATTATAAAATGGCCGAACAACTTCAGACCCATGCTGCATGAACTACCAACAACAACAACAACAACAACAACTTTATTTTTGTACCCCGCCTTTTGCCTATTAGGCAATCAAGGCGGCTCACAACAATTGGATATAAAACAAACAACTCCATAACAACAGTAATAGCTTAAAACAGTTTATTCCCCTTAAAATTAAATATAATAATACAAATACAGTCCTCCCTCAGCATTTGCAGCCTCCACACTCACGGTTCTGCATATTTGCGGTTCTGCAAGGGGAGGCCGAGGGAAGTGGTGACAGGGCCTCTGAGGCCCCGTCGCCACTTTCAGGAGGGAGTGGGAAGGCGGAGGGAAGCGACTACGGAGCCTCCGGAGGCCCCGTGGTCGCCTGGGGAGGGAGTGGGGAGGGAGTGGGGAGGCCTGGGGAGGCGGCTTCGGGGCCTCCTGAGGCCCCATGGTCGCCTGGGGAGGGAGGGGGAGGGCAATCTTTATTCATGGAATTTTCACATTTGTGGGGGTCTGTGGAACCTAACCCCCGCGAATGTGAAGGGACGACTGTATTTAAAAATAATTGGCGAATTCACTAATAATATAAAATACTACCCTAAAACTTTAAACTATAACATAAAAACATAAGCATAAAACATAAAAAGAGGGAGAAGCATCCATTAAAATGGTCAATTCTATTCAAGGAAGGCCTGCTGGAAGAGATCCGTTTTAATGGCTTTTTTGAAATCCTCCAAGCTGGTTGCTTGATGGATCTCTTCTGGCAAGGCATTCCAAAGTCTGGGAGCAGTGACAGAAAAAGATCTCTGGGAGCTTATTGTTTATCTAGATCTCACTGGTTGCAATAAACCCCTCCCAGAAGATCTAAGGGTACGGGGCGGATTATATGGGAGGAGGCGATCCCTTAGGTAGGTTGGACCTAGGCCATGTAGGGCTTTATAGGTCATTTCCAACACCTTATACTGTGCTCGGAAACTGATAGGCAGCCAGTGAAGGGATTTCAAGATTGGAGTAATATGCTTCCTTCTCAATTTCCCGTTAATTCATGCCTAGTCAGGCCACTAGGGGGCAATGTCCTGTATATCTATCTATCTATGCGTGTGTGTGTGCGTGTGTGTATGAGAGCTCAGAACAGAGCTCACTTCCTTCTCTTCCTGTGAATGCTGAGGCCTGGTGAAGCAGTTTCTCCTTCAATTGTAAATATTTGTACATATTGAACTGTTTGACTTTGAAGATAAAAGTGTCTCCTGCTTATTTGGACATGAAACACTCTGTGTGTGAATATTCTTGGGAAAGGGTTGCTACTGAGTCCGCTGAGATAATTTTTCGCTTTTGCTGGGGATTGAGTGTCCTATCATTCCCTGACACCCCCCTCCAAATCTGAATCACAAGCACAGTTGCTAAAGAGGCTAAGGCATGCATTCCCTTTTATTTTGAAACCCTCTGAGACTGCTTTGGTTTTGAAACAAGCAGGCTTTCCTATGGAGGTCCCAACTATAGCTGGTTGGTGTCTTGAATTGTCCGTTCCCAAGAAAGTTGAGAAAATGAAACAAAAGAAAAGGAAGGAGGAGGATATGTCTGTCTCTGCTTCCATGTCTATGCTGCCTTCAGCTCTTGCTTCATCTGAACTGGTTCTGACTGCTAAGTCCACACTGTTGCATGCAACCTAATCTGTTGCCATTCACTCTGATCATTCCCCCAACGAGGCTTTGAACATTGTTGAGGTAGAGGTTCGATCTACGTTGGATGGTGAAATTGTTGAGACATCTCAACACTCATATAATACCAACAATTGTTGAGGATGTGGCTACGGTCACAGGAGCAGATGAAGCTCTTCTTGCCATTCCATGTCCTCACCCACAACACTATACACTGCCTAGTCCTCCTTAGCCTAAGAGATTACATCCTCCTCTTCCAAGAGCTCCACAATCCTACTCTCTCACTTCCTCGAGTTCGGGTTCGACTAGTTTTTCGGGTTTGAGAGATAAGTGTGAAAGGGGTCATGCCAAGAGGCATTACAAACTTCATAGACGCCACAAGCGTAGCAGACAGTACCAACCTCCATCTTATGACTCCTACTATGATAGCCTGGCAAGTGTCTTTCTCTGTTAGAGATACTATGAAGCATGCGCTCAACATTGTCCATGGGCTCAATCTCCTCTTCATATGAGACATCAGTCTCAATCCTGCTCACCTTCTTTGATGATGTATGTCATTGTGAAGTCGAAGGCTGTACCTCCACATACACTCCTACCCAACCATTCTCTGAAGATGCCAGCCACGGATGCAGGCGAAATGTCAGAAAGAAACTATTCCAGAACACGGCCTCATAGCCCAGAAAAAAACCAAGCAAAATTGATGTATGTCATTATTTATCCATCAGCCCAGTTAGGGCACCACAGGTTGGATGATCAAAGACACTCCCCTCCATGTGGCTGCTGATAAACCGGCTCCTAGAATGGACACTGTTCCTCAGCCATCTCAACCTTCTGCTCCCTGTGTGCAGCCCTCAGGCTATGAGGACCAAAAGACTCAACACCACCACAGAGTTTCCCCCCAGAGTCTGTGGCAGCTTGGCCTACCTCATCTTCTGGTTCACCTCGAGTTCGTATTCCTCCTTGGTACCTTGGCGAACACAAGTCTGCATCACCCACAGATGACATTTATACCTTTGCCGAACAAATGACTCACATGGCCAACATCTTAGACCTGCAAGATAAGCAGGAAGATGAGCCCATAGACCAGGTCTACCATAGGACCCAATTGAAGGTGCGTATGCCACCCTCTACCTTCTTTGTCTTCAGTCCTTAGAATCACTCACTGTTCTTGGTCTACCCCTTCTTCAATCCCTTCAGCACTGAAGAAGATTGACTCCCTTTATTGCATTTCAGAGTAGGATTCTACCTGGATTTTCCAAAACCCTAGGCCTAATTCCATCATCATAGAGGCGTCCCAGTCTAGGTCTTTCCAGAAGACACACCCTTCTCCCTCTGACCAGGGAAGAAGCTGGATGTGATGTCCAATAAGTTTTATGCATCTATGGCTCTCAGGATCTGTGTTGCAAGCTATTCCACTTGCATGGGAGCATACCAGTAACATCTATGGGAATGTATTTTTCCCTTTCTAGAGAAGCTCCCTTATGAGGACAGAGTTTTGGCTAAATGGCTATCAAGTCCAAAGTGCATTTCCTTGCTGGGCACCAGATTAACTTGGCCTGTCACTCTGCTGATGTTGCCACCAAGACCCTTGATGGATAGATTTTTCTTTGGGGGCATGCCTGGTTAAGGTCTTCCAGGCTTTTGTTACAAACCAGATCAACCATTGAGGACATGTCTTTTGATAAAGATGGGTTGTTCCATAAGAAGACAGATGAGAAGTTAGAACACATGCAGAAAATGCATTCCACAGCTTGGAAATCTGGATTTCCCTCACAAACGTGGTTCCAACCGCAATTGCGTTATGGCTGGGGTGGATCTTCCCCTAACTGAAAATTGTTCAGTCTACCGGATTATCATTTACCTAAGGCCCAACAATCAAATCCTTCTCCAGCGCATAAGCAATCCATTTCTCAGTACTGTCAATTCCATTTCAGAGCTCTACTCTTTGGACTTTCCACCAGGCCTCGTATGTTTATAAAGTGCATAGTCATGGTTGAGACAACATGACATCACTGTCTTCTCCTACTTTATGATTGGCTTGTTGTCACCAGCTCCAAACAAAAGCTCCAGTCTGATATAAATTACTCCTTTGCACTACCACTTGATTTAGGCTTTGTCATCAATCTTGCCAAGTCCTCCTTGACGCCTACCCAACAAGTACAGTTTATAAGCACTTGCCTTGACACAATTACCACTTCTGCTTATCTAAATGAAAGATTCTGTTGCTTTCTCGACACACTTCCGCAGTGCAGAAGCTCCAGGAGAGCATCTGCACAGATAATCCAAGTCTTGCTCGGCTTCATGGCATCTACCACTCACCCCATTTGCACGGTTAAGAACGTGACTGCTTTGGTCCTGGTTCCTCTCCCAGTTCAACCCACTAGCAGACTCACAAAATCTACACCTCACCATACCAAAGTAGGGTCACAGGTCTCTGTCTTGGTGGCTGAAGGCTCAGAATGTACTGGTGGACATGCTCTTCCTGCCCGCGCCACCAGCACTGTTGACTACATATGCATCTCAGAACAAGTGAGGAGCCCATGTGCAAGGACTGTTGGTCAAGGGCAGAAGGTCTCCAGCAGAGTAGTTATGGAGCCCTGGTGTTGCAGTGGTTAAATGCCAGTACTGCAACCCACAAGGTTATGAATTCGATCCCAGAGGGCTCCAAGGCTGACTCAGCTTTCCATCCTTCCATAGGTCAGTAAAATGACCTACAGCTTGTTGGGGGCAATTAGCTAAAAACATTGTAAACCACTTAAATTATATAAATATCAATGCTATTGCTATTGCTGTTGCTAGTAGTTACTTCACAACAATATACTAGAGATGCTGGTGGTGAAGAAGGCGTTTCAGGCATTTGAGCTGGTTCTTCAAGATCAAGCTGTCTACGTTGCCCCATACAACTTGACCATTATGTATTACATAAGCAAACAAGGAGAAAGAAATCTCGAGCCCTACTTTACTTGACAATTTGAATTTGGAACTGGTGTCTAGCCAAGAACATCTCCCTCATGGCGTTTCACCTTCAGGGCAATGGAAACACCTTAGCAGGTGCCATCAACAGGTCTTGCCATGAGTAGGTTTTCCATCCCGACGCCTGTCCAAAATCTTATATGTTTCGGGTGCCCTGGCGGTAGATCTCTTTGTGTTAGTACAGAAAACTCGATGTCAAACATTCTGTTCCAGGATTCCATTCAAAGTTGCTTGGAGATGCCTTCCTGTATCACTGGGGAGGGCCCTATTGCTCCATTCCTACTAACCATGAGGGTCCTTTTGAAGTTACATCCAGACAAAGCCTGATACATCCTTGTCATGCCCTGGTGGCCCCACCAGATATGGTTCACCTGTTGAACAACAATTGAATCTATTACCTAGATCTCAAGACACTCAACATCATGGTCTGGAGGCTATTCCTCTGAATGACTTACCTGAGAGGGTCTGAGACATTATCAAAGCATCCCATAAGCCTTCTACGATGAAATCTTACGCATAATGCTGGCAAAAGCTTTTAGCCTTCCTATCAGCCAGAAACTTGACTCCATCTTTAGCCTTGATTTGGGGCATTCTCGAATTCTTACTTACCTTGGCTAACTCTGGTATGTCTTTTTCACTGATCAAAGTTTACTTGGCTTTCATCTCAAATCGCTTCCTATTGGCTTTTTTCTGAGATCCTCTCATCAAAAAATTTCTGAAGGACTATTGTAACCTGCACCTTTCGGTCTCAGGCCCTGCACTTGCCTGGAACCCACAACTTGTTCTGTCGCAGCTTCATTGACCTTCATTTGAACCAATGGCCTCGTGATCTGCAGCTCTTCTGCTGAAAGTTTTAGTTGCTATTTTCCCAATAATGGGTATGTTTTCTCAATACAGATTATTGTTGTTTATAACAGCATAACCATTGTGCCATTTTTATTTCCTTGTGTCTGATTTGTGTAACCAGACTTGCTAACCTCCCCCCCAGTTGTGTGATTCACAGAAACCATGATGAAAAAGGATAGGATTATGTGAAGTTGAAGGCTTTCACGGTCAGCATCCATAGGTTGTCCATGGGTTTTTTGGGGGTCTGTGAGGCCATGTTCTGGAAGAGTTTCTTTCTGATGTTTCGCCTGCATCTGTGGCTGGCATCTTCAGAGAATGGTTGGGTAGCAGTGTGTGGGGGTTTATATACTGTGAACCCCTGTTGGGGAGGATATGTAAATTTGTATATTTGAATGACTAGTTTATGGGTGGAGATATGCAAGGAGGATTAGTGTCTGTTTTGTCTAATGGTCCATTGTCTCCAACAGGGGCTCACAGTATATAACACCCCCCACACACGCACCCTTACACCACCATTCTCTGAAGATGCCAGTTACAGATGCAGGCGAAATGTCAGAAATAAACTCTTCTAGAACACGGCCTCACAGCCTGGAAAAAAACCACAGAAAAGGACAAGTTACTTACCCTGTAACTGTATTCTTCTCATATGTGTGTGTGTGTGTGTGTGTGTGTGTGTGTGTGTGTCATCTGTGAAATCACACAAACCTGCCCAATCCTCCTGCCTTGTGTCCTGTCATTCCTTGGTCCCATCAGTGTTGCTTAGGCAGTGGAAATGGAACTGAGGTGATTTTTGACGGAAGGCTATTTATATACCACTCAGAGGCGGGTCGGTTTACTGCCCCAAAGACCTTACTTAACTGCTCTAGAATGTTCTGAAGACTGCTCTGCGCAGGCACTGAATACCCCAATTTTGTGATTTCACAAATGACCCACTCAAAGAACTGTGGTGACAGGTAAGTAACCAATCATTTGTCCCTCTCCTTTCACTCAGGAATTAGTAGAATACCTTAGGTTTACCTAAATGATGATGGGATACAGTTACAAATAACCAACAGGGATCCTAACTAACAGGAATAACCTGGTTAATGGGGTGCAAGTGGTGGGATCCTTAGGTGAGAGTGATCATGTTCTCCTGGAGTTTGTTATACAATGGAAAGGAGAAGCCAGGCATAGTCAGACACGCATTCTTGACTTTAGGAGAGCTGATTTCAATAAACTCAGGGAAATACTGGGGATGATCCCATGGTCAGGAATACTAAAAGAGAATGGACTTCAAGACGGATAGGACTTTCTCAAAAGGGAGATACGGAAGGCACAATTTCAAACAGTACCAATGAGGAAGGAAAATGGGAGGTGTCTCAAGAAACCAGGAGGGATGACTAAAGATCTTTCAATGGAGCTAAGTTTTAAACAGAACATGTATAGGAAGTGGAAAAAGGGAGAAATCACCAAAGAAGAATCCAAACAGATAGTGAACACATGTAGGAGTAAAGTCAGAAAAGCTAAAGCGCAGAATGAGCTCAGGCTCGCTAGGGAGGTTAAGAACAATAAAAAAGGGGTTTTTTTGGTATGTATGTCCGCAGCAAAAGGAAGAAGAAGGAAATGCTAGGGCCACTACGTGGAGAAGATGGCAAAATGCTTGCAGGGGACAGAAAAAAGGCAGAATTACTCAACATCTTCTTTGCCTCAGTGTTTTCAGAAAAAGAAAAGGGTGAGCAACCTGAGGATAATGGAACAGAGGACACAATAGGGGAAATCCAGCACAGAATAAGTAAAGAGGTAGTACAGGAATACCTTCTTCATCTAAATGAATTTAAATCTCCAGGACCAGATGAACTACATCCAAGAGTATTAAAAGAGCTGGCAAATATAATCTCAGAGCCATTGGCAACAATATTTGAGAACTCCTGGAGAACAGGAGAAGTCCCAGCAGACTGGAGGAGGGCAAATGTTGTCCCTATCTTCAAAAAGGGGGGGGGGGAGAGGATCCCAACAATTATCGTCCAGTTATTCTGACATCAATACCAGGAAACATTCTAGAGTAGATCATTAAACAGAGAGTCTGTGAACATTTAGAAGGCAATGCCATAATCACAAAAAGTCAACATGGGTTTCAGAGAAACAAGTCATACCAGACTAATCTGATATCTTTTTTTGATAAAATTACCAGCTTGGTAGATGAAGGGAACTCTGGATATCACATACTTTGATTTCAGTAAGGCCTTTGACAAGGTTCCCCATGACATTCTTGCAAACAAGCTCGTAAAATGTGGGCTAGACAAGTTAACTGTTCAATGGATTTGTAATTGGTTGACCGGCCGAACCCAAAGGGTGCTTAGCAGTGGCTCCTCTTCGTCTTGGAAAGATGTGACCAGTGGGGTGCCACAGGGTTCTGTCCTGGGCCCAGTGCTATTCAACATCTTTATCAATTACTTGGATGAGGGAATTAGGGGCATACTTCTCAAATTTGCAGATGACACCAAATTAGGAGGAGTAGCTAATACCCTAGAGGACAGGATCAAAATTCAAAATGACCTGGATAGACTGGAGACCTGGGCCAAAGCTAAGAAAATGAAATTCAATATGGAGAAATGTAAAGTACTGCACTTAGGGCGGAAAAACGAAATGTATAGATACAGGATGGGAGAGACCTGGCTGAAAGGTTATAGTGGTCTGAGTAAACATACCAGATACCCATAGTATGCGAAAGGAATCTAGGAGCCCTAGTAGACCACAAGTTGAACATGGGTCAACAGTGTGATGCGGCAGCTAAAAAGGCCAATGCGATTTTGGGCTGCATCAATAGAAGTATAGTGTCTAGAGCAAGGGAAGTAATAGTGCCACTCTATTCTGCCTTGGTCAGACCTCACCTAGAATACTGTGTCTAATTCTCGGCACCGCAATTCAAAAAGGATATTGACAAATTGGAGTGTGTCCAGAGAAGGGCAACTAAAATGGTGAAAGGTCTGAAAACCATGCCTTATGAGGAAAGACTTGGGGAGCTGGGTATGTTTAGCCTGGAAAAAAAGACGGTTAAGGGGCAATATGATAGCCTTGTTTAAGTATTTGAAGGGATGTCACATTGAGGATAGAACAAGCTTGTTTTCTGCTGCTCCAGAGACTAGAACACGGAGCAGTGGATGCAAGCTCCAGGAACAGAGATTCCACCTCAACATTAGGAGGAACTTTTTGACAGTAAGAGCTGTTTCGCAGTGGAACACACTCCCTCGGAGCGTGGTGGGGTCTCCTTCCTTGGAGGTCTTTAAACAGAGGCTGGATGGCCATCTGTCAGGGATGCTTTGATCGTGATTTCCTGCGTGGTGGGGGTTGGACTAGATGGCCCTTGTGGTCTCTTCCAACTCTACAGTTCTATAATTCTACGAAATTACTATAGTTAAAGTTTACTAAAATAAAATATGCTGAGTCCTGCAATATGGTTTTTGTTTCCTTGTTATCAAAAGATTTGAAAATAGTTTCATGGCTCTCTGATCTGGGAATGACAGCCACATCTGTATCACTCTGTGTTTTAGTTGAATAATTCACTATCCATAAGCTGGAGGAATTTTCACAGCAGTTTGAATTCCTAGTACTGTACTCTTCCCCCGACCCAAGGAGGGTATATGAAAATATGCAGCACTGTTCAGCTCTGAGAGCTCACATTTCACAAGGGCATATAGAGAAAAACACAATGCCTTGTTAAACCCAGGGGGGAAACTTTTGAGTTGTGTATCTTTTACCAAGTCTCTTGATTATGATTTTCCTTTTTGAAGGAAGAACTTATATTTATTTTCATCAAATAAACATGTGTTTTTGAAAGTTACTCTTTTGTCTGATTATAATGAAGAAAAATGGTCTGAAAGACTTCAACATCAGGCAAGTTTTTTTTAAAGCAGTTTTAAAAAAAGTTTATCTTCTTCTGGGACTACAAATGGCTGTTTCATGAGGGAACAAGCATCCACTAATGCATTAGTAATCTCTGTGCATTTCCCCAGTTATATCCACATGTGGAAAGTCATGCACAAGACACTGCTTATCTTGAAACGCATCAGTGTGTTAGGGATTGCAGTAATCGTTCATTTGTTATAATACACTTTGTACCAAAATGCATTTTCTTCAGGAAACTTGGGTTATAGAAATCCGCAAATAACTAATTATTTATCCATCCAGGAAGTCTTATAGATAACTGTTTCTTCTCTTTCATTTTCAAACTAACTCTTAAATATCATGAAGTTAAGCTACAATTCTTTTCCTTTTGTTTATTTTCTGCAGAAAAAATAATTAGAAACCCACTAACATTGAAAGCAAAGATTCTGGAGACCTGTAGATCCAAAGGAGGAAGCAGATTTCAACTCAGCAACCTGAGCAACTGTACAGCCTGAATAAGTTAAAAGAAAAAGTAATAGGCTGCAGGCCTGCTTTTAGTTTTTTGGGTTTTGTTTGTTTGTTAACTAAACTTAAGCCTGTTGGAGCTAACTCCACATGCATAGCCACAAGATGGCAGTTTGGACACATAATCTTCTCTTGTTCAAATTCAATATGAATGCTGATCACTGATATTTTATGTTCCTTTCTCAAAACTGAATTAAAGTATCTATTAGAGAGATCAAACCACAATTACTTGTATATTCTGTTTTCCCCAGCTGTTTTCCCTGTTTACAATGAAATACTGAATATGCTAGTGAAGCAGTTTGTACTTGCCAAAGCAAGTTACCTTGCCATGCATTGCTCACTCAGCTGTTCGATAGAAAGAGCCAATCCACAACTCTAGTTTGTTGTACTCACAAGGATAACAACTTTGCTCTTGAAAAGGAAAATGGGCGGAGGGGGGAGAAAGGGAAATGTATTTGAATGCTAATATGGCAACTGTGCAAACTGATACTCAGGAAAGGAACTGTTGGTGTTTTTTGTCCTATGTGAAGGGTGCCAAAACAGTGGGATCACAACCTAAATTGATTGTGTAATTTTGACTTGAAAACTGAAAACACAGCACCTCTGAAAACAGGAAACACAACTGAACCGTCTTCTTTCCAACTTTAATATAATAACCTCCTGCTTTTTTGACAGTATTTTATTTTTTATAAATATTATAAGTACTTACAAAAATACTTATACCACTCCTTTCAAATCATGTTCCTTGCACAGTTTACAAAAGGCTTAGCACATGTAAAATGTGTAAATACAGTATATTAAAAGTCATAAAAGCACCATAAAACAGACAGCAAGATTAAAATTGCACCTACAGACCTTGAGAAAATAATATAAACTCTTCTCCTAGAATCCTGCACCTCAGTGGGCTACATACCAATGCAACTATGCTGGTATAAGTGGTGACAGCAGGGTGAAAAAGGCTGTGGGCACAGCAGCCATGAAGGAAGTCATGCCCTAGAGAAACCTATGGCTTGGAGGCAGCAAATTTTGACTGCCTTTCCTTGCCCCTGCTCTACAATCCTGAAAAAGTGCCACCACCATTTACCTAGAATTAAAAAGATAGCTAATTAGATTTTATGAGCAGCCCCCCATGAATAGGGATGGGACAAGTTATCTTTCACCTTTCTTTTCCCTTAAGAGGGCTAGGGAAATGTGTAAATGAAGAGTTGTTGCTTGGGTACAGAATACAATTATGTAGAGGACCAGTATGTCGTCCCCCCCCCATGTTTTTCCCCCCCATTTTCATGATAGCATACATTCTTTTGACCATTTGTACCTACAATCATCTGATGGCGAGGAACTTCTAGTAAGAATATATACTATTTCCCCCATTATTATAGCCAACTTTAACCAGCCATTTATGGTATTTTCCTCTTCTGTGTTGATTTCCTGTCCTTAGGACAAAAGCATCACAAAGGCAGGTTTCATACATCTGAATATAAACTATATTCCAGTTGTAAAACTTCTGTCTCTCATCCTGCTGGAGGATGTTATAATATGGGGCCTCTTTAATCCCTGCATAGGAACCAATTGCATCACAAAGCATAACAGATTTTATTTGTGGGAGAGCCCAGCTGTTCCTGCCAACGCTGGGAGAAAGTGTGTGGCCCTCAAGACCTCTTGACTCATTGTAGGCTATTAAAGCACCACTTGAAATTTATGGGGCTGCATTTCATTCTGGCAAATAATGCAAAGAGGATGGACTATGCCACACATACGCACCCCACAATAATTATTGCATAAAGTGAGAAGAGTTGAAGAATGTACTAGATATTGTGTATAAGTTGGGATGAAAATCACAGCTGGCTTTGACTCTGTCAAATGATAGCCAGAACTTTCAATGGACACCTGGAGCAACGTGGTAACTTGTCTGTTCACCCTGCCCAAGCATAAGTAATAACAGATCTGCTACCAGCAGGATCTGGTTCTCCCTGTTTTCCCAACATAGAAGTAATACACCTTTGACTCTCCAGATGTTTTGGGCAACAGTCCGCACAATCCCTTATCGCTGGTCATGCTGGCTGGGGCTTCCAGGAGCTGGAAGTCTAAAAATCTGGAAGGCCAAGGATTCTTCACCTTGGAGGATGCCATGGTGTCCTTGAGTTCCTAGTTTCTCAATAACAAGCCACTCCATACAACAACAAGCAATGTAGAAAATAGGATTCAAGGACTATATTCTGAATTTGCTGTCATTCTGCTTTCTGCTGACCCCTCTTGTTGCCACCATACACTCACCCACAAAAACTCCATGAAACAGAATGATTAACTTGTGCTTTCATTAATACAGTACTTCTTCTGAGAAAGGCATCTGTAAATGAAGCAGATTTCATTGCCATTACTATTCGGTTAACCCCAAACATTTACAAATAGTGTCTTCTGTGACCTGTTTTGCAATGAAGAGCTTTCCAGTGTACCACATACTTCAGTTAAAATGGTAATAATCCACTCCTTCTTTAAGTTCCAACAGGTTCAGATTTTCCTCAAACTGTCCACCTGTCAGATCCTGCAGGAATGAAGAAACACATCACTTAGTTAAAGACACCTACAACCATGGTCATTACTGTGCTTAATTGGTCTGCACATGCATGCCAAACCTAGACTTCATGACAATGAATTCCTAAACATCATGCCATACAGAATTTCTTTTTCAATTTCTGAAGAAATTGCCCACCATGCACTTGGCCTGTTCATGCTTCTCATATTACTTTTTCTGCCTCGCAACTATGTAAGTCGTCTGAATTGAGGCCATGAACATGGGTGTGCAGATTTTTTCCCCTAACACACTGACCTTTTTAGGAGCAGGAAATTCCACTATAATCCCACTTGGAATAATTTATAATAGGTCAGTATAGAAGGTCTATTGATCTAAGAGGCAATATAAACAGGGATACTAGTGTTTGATGCATGTCACTCATTTCCCTCTTTTTGACAGCACGTATTGGAAGTGGATTTATTGCCTACAGAGCAGAAAGTGAGCAAAGTTCATAGCTGAAGTAAATTTGACTACTATTACTACTTACCAATGTAAAAAAAACCAAACCCCGCATTCTTCAAAATGGCAAGTGATCAGAGGAAAGCATCTAGCAGTAGAAATGAATGATCTTTGTTCTGGAATAGTGCTTATCAGGAGAGGTCAAACCTCGGGGGTCCCCTCCTGCATCTGCTGAATGGAATGGTATCTCCAGAGGTCATCTATATGAGTTTCCACCATCCATTTATTTTGAATCCCCACCACAATAACCCAATGAGAAGTTACCAGGGTCACTTTACCATGCACTTTCTCCCCTCACTCTGCAGGGCAACACACACACTGAGCAAAGACACGTGAACAAGAATGTGGAAGGAAGGAAAACTTTAAAAGAAAGATTATTCTAAGCAAAAATATACATAGCAAAAGATATCTGTTACATGAAGGGTACCTCCCTTCAGGCACACTCAAGAATTGTAAGGTTACAGTACAATCTAAGTCGTTCACATTTAAAAACAAACCAACATAATTTCTCTAATGTGACTATCTAAGAAAACATTTCCTATTCTATTCAGAGAGAGCTGGAATCATGAGTCTGGATGTTCATGAGGTAAACTGGGAGTCTGAACGCCTTTGTCCAGCCTTGACCAGCTTTCCCTAGGTGGGACAGGAGCTCCAGTCCCAAAGCTTCTCTTTGTTCTTCTTTCCTTGTCTCTTGGCCTAAGGCATTATTTATAACCTCTTCACAGAAGCATCTTGAAGCTTCCTCCAGCTGGTCATCTTCATTGGTCAGTTATCTCTCATGGTCTCTGATGTTCCCCTGATATTGACCCCCCCCTAAAATGTAAAGCTTTTAACTCAATAGCCCATTAACCCTTTGTTTACCCCCATGGCTGTGTTGCCTAGATAATGGGAACAGCCCATTATCACACCAGATATAATCTGTTTCCCAGTCCTTCCTAATCATGGTAAATCATGATGATATTGTTAAAATGTGCTGAACATAAAGAATTCTTCTGTATACCCTCCAACGCTTCAGATGAAAATGAACGTGTGGCCAACACTGGAGTATGATGAAGATGGCAAAAATGAGGGAGAACACACAACCTAAGAGAGGCTGCTGAAACGTGTTTTTGCCTGAGTGTAGGGCAAGACTTTTCTGCTCCCTCCTCTCCTCCCTGCTGATTTAATTGAGTGCAAATTATTTTTGCACTCCGAACTCAGTTTGCAGCGACTGAAATAAGCTGAGGACAAAGGGGGAAAGTGGGAGGAGGAGAGAGCAAGTGGGACATTTTAAAGGCAGCTGGAGAAGTGGGATGGCAGAGGATTAATCTGGACTGTCCCTGCCAAATTGGGACAATGGAAGGGTATGCTTACGTGTGCTGCAAGTGAAGCTACCTATTGTGAATGGCGTTCACCCCATATGCTTCATTGAGTCAGGTAGGTTAAAGGAATTTCTGCTCACGGGAAATTATGTTTCATTTGATTCTCTGCAACACTAAACCTGAAAGCCAGCATCGTGTCATGATTTGAGTTTTGGACTAGGACACTGGGAGACCAGGGTTCAAATCCCTGCTGACCATGAACACCTACTGGGTGATCTTGGGCAAGTCATACTCTCTCAGCCTCAGATCTGGCAAACCCCCTCTGAACAAATCATGCCAAGAAATCCCCGTGATAGGTTTGCCTTAATGTCACCATAAGTCAGGAATGACTTTTTTAAGGCATACAACTACAAGCCTAAACCCATTGTGTTTGCATAGACACCATGAGGGCTTTAATATGTTTAGTTGGAACAATGCTTATTGTTCTTGATCCCCTCCCTTGAACAGAATGACTCAGGAGACTCCCAGCTGTGCAGAATAGGGAAAAAGCACATGCCAAGGCGTCTACATCGCACCATAACCCAATAATATACAGCTTCAATGGGAATAGTATGCTCAAGCACATACAAGGTCAATGAGAGTGATGGCTGCAAGTCCCTGAGCAATGGCAAGCATACAGCCCATAGAAAACTTGATAACGTTGATCAAAATAATAATCGCACCAGAGAGTATATAAGTGGGTAAGAACTGAAGACAATAGGCAGAGAAGTTGCTAAAAGAGTTTAAAGATGCAGGGAACTGAGGCAGTGTCAAATGTAAGCTGCCAGTGAAAACTTAAGTGGTCCTGCTACTATTCAGTCATGTAAATGGATTGTCCAGAAATAAATCCCCAAATCCCTGACAGGAGCACTTCACTCTTGACTCTGTGTTTCGATGTTGAAAGTTTGTGGCTGGAGTGGATTTAATAGCAATGTGCAGGCGTTTGACTCTGTGTTTCAAGAAACTTAAACAGAATACTGATGACAGCTCAATGCATTCGTGATTTGGTGGATTTTGCATGATGAGTACCTTTTGCCTGACGATGCCTTTCATCAAGCAACTAGGCTATTAATTCTGGTTACAAGTGATTCCTACAAATGCTATTTATTGTATGAAAAGGACCATTGTGCCTACTCACCCATCCTGCAACATGTAAAATAATGAGCTATCCCCCACCCCCCATTCTAGCTAGCAAGTAAAACAGGTGACATCACTGTTAACTTCAGCAATTATTTTGAGCTTTTAATTTCAGAGCACTTTTAATTTATGTTTCCAGTGGGATTAGCCCCAAACAATGCTCCATCATTAGATTAGTGACAACAAAGAAGCTATTACTGTGTGTGAAGAAAGCATGTAACACTCAGTTTATGCACTGTTTCTACCAAGCGTTCAAAACACTTCACCTGCTGTCTGTCAGTAATCCTTACAACTCCCCATAAGAAACCTATATTACCCCTCTTGCTACAGTTGAGGAACTGAGACAGCATAGTTGGCCAATAAGCTGATGGCTAGACTAAGATCTGGACTAGGGATTTCTCCTGCATTGAACTCATATACCACTCTGATACAATATTTAATTCCATTCTCTGCTGGGGACCATCTTTGAGTGGGAAACAAATTCAATCCAAACATTGTTACTTAAAAAAACAAAAACCCTCCAACAAGACAGGATGTTGAGGGCATAAAGACAAGAATCATTTATCTTGCTCAAGGGGAAACATCCAGATACATAATGAACTCAGAAGCAGGCATAAATTGTTTCCAGTGAGACTAACTGGGAATCCCCCCCGCCACTAATACAAGGTTTTGTGGGCACAGCCTACTTTATCAGATGCTACCCAAAACAGGATCTCCTCTCTTTGCTGCTAGCCTTTGGGTTTAGGGGCAGGGGGAGGACACCACGCTGCTGCCCAGTCACAGATACATTAAAGTTAATGGATTTCTTCATTGTTTTCTATGGGTAGCTCTCACATATGAACAGGCAGGAACATTTTAACATTGGACAAATGGTATGAACATTAAGGAAACCTGCGGTTGATGAGCACTTGAGCCATGAGATGTTGAAAGGGATGGGGGAGCAAGACAAAAAATAGAAAAGAGGGGAGGATATTGATCTGCTTGAGTTCCTAACAGTTTAAAGTGTTCTGGAGGTAAGAATTATGGCCGGGGGGATTTGTGAATGAGGTTTTTTTTTTTTTTAAAATACCCTTCTTATTGCCCCTCCCCACCAAATAACAATGAAGCACTCAAGTCTAGATTGGGCAGCCATCCCCATTCTGACCTCTCTAGCACTGCCTAGTACAAGAGAAGGAAGACGGAGGAAGCAACCTCTCTGAATTCCAGCCAGGACACCAAGGCTTCTGTTCTGAACTCCTCTTAGAAGCTGGTAATGCACTGGAACATTTACCAGTGTGCACTGCCCAAGCCCACTTTTAAGGCCAAGGCTCTTAAGACTAACATCCTAATAAGTCCAGAAGTTCTACTGAAGTCAGTAGATCATACATGGAAATCTATACAGAAATGTGTTCTATTTTCTGTTGGCATATCCTGCACCAATTTTTACTACATAAGTATTCAGATATTCCAGTATTACACTATGGATGTAGACTGTGGCTCTTCTGTCCAGCTCACCTCTTCCAGAGTTCCATATAGCAATGCTTTCAACCTCCAACCTTTGGAATCACACAAGAATTACAAATGTATCACCACTACCAACAAGTCTCCTATGAAGCTCTTCATATAGTTACAGGATTCAGGGCTGGTCTGGATGTCCTCTAACAGAATATGCTAACCCAATCACTCTAACTGTAAAAGCTCAGAGAATTTCAAAAAAGAAAAACTCATTTGGCCAGGTCCTTCCTGGAATGCTTTAATGTTAATTGAATGATTCTCAGCTTCTACCTTTGTGAATAAACCAAGAAGGTAGGAGGAGCAAGCAGATTTTGGTCCTTCACTTCTTCAAGGGGAGGGGGCCATCTACACCCATCGTTCTGAAGAGACAGATCAGACAGAGAAAGTCACAAACAGCAAGGGAGGGAGTTAAATCTATATCTCCATCTAATTCCAAGAAACCTGTATTGGTGCTGTCAGTAATGGACTGGATGAGGGTAAACAAACTAAAGCATAATCCAAACAAGACTTGGTTAAGGCAGATCAGGAAATAGGGACTCAGCTTGTGCTAGGTGAGGTTACATTCCCCCTGGAGACAAAGGCTTGCAGTTTGGGTGTACTCCTGGATTCATTTCTGAGCCTAAAGGCCCAGGTTTGAACAGTGGAAATGAGTATATTTGCATAGTTAGAGCTAGTTCATCAGCTGTCCCATTTCCTGGAAATGGCTGATCAGGCCATGGTGACACGTGCCTTGGTTACATCCCATTTGGATTTCTGTAATGTACTCTACGTCAGTTGGCCTAAAGAGGCGCAGCCAGATTGTGAACTGGGACTGGCACACCACACCCTTGTTGGAACAGCTTTAGTGGCTGCTGCTCCATTTCCAGGCACAATTCAAGTGGCTGGTTATAAAGTCCTTTACTGCTCACCCAGGCCTTTAGATCTTTGGGGAGGCTCTTCACTTAGTCCCACCATCTTCTCAGGTGCATCTGGTAGAAAGAGGGGAGAGGGCCTTCTTGGCGACTGCTCCTAACTTTGCAACTCCCTCCTTAGGAAGTCTCAGGTGACTCCGACTTTGCTATCCTTCTACTAAGAGATTAAAGCCTTCCTCTTCTGATAGGCTTTTAGGAACTGACTGCAGTGGGCTTTGAACAGTGTAATCGTTGGTTGATTTTTTTTAAAATCTTCTGCCTTTTAATGGATATTTAAATTGTTTTAAATCTATAGATTGTTCAATTTATTTTAAAAATAACATACATTTTTAGTGGAAGTCTTTTAATGAATTTTAATCTACATATGTTTTAATCTTTGTTGCTTTCAGCCCCAATATTGGGGGAAATGTGGGACAGAAATGAATTCCTCCTCCTCCAGGGAGAACATTCTCATGCTCTCATCATTGTTACAAGCCCATTTGGTCAGGAGATATGAGAAGGCTTTCTTGGTGGTTGCTTCCAGGCTTGGAATTCTCTTCTACAGGATGCTAGGCTCCCCCTTCCTTCTGTTCTCCTTAGATAAAGACCTTTTCATTTAAACAGGCTGTGATGGATCCCTTCTCCAGGCTGGCCCTGCAATTCCAACCCTTGAGCTCCATGGCATTCACCTTCCCCCTTTCCCTTTCCCCTGAAGTTCACTCCCTGGATCAAGTACTTGGGCCTCAACCAATGGATGTGTTGTTCACTGGGTTTACTGTGGTAAGTGTGACCAGGCACTATCAAAACTTAGCAGGAACAGCCAGACAGAGTTGTAAAAAAAAGAATATACAAGTAGAAGTTTACAATTAACACAATCAGGTAAAACATTACCCCCCCCCAACTATTTTATCATTCACAGCTCCCCCAAACCCTATTCAATTCATCCCCATGGGAAGACTGGCTGTCTTATCTCTATTAGAGCTTTGCCCTATTTCTGTGCCATCTTTCCCCCCTCCTTCAGCAACCATTTCCCTATCTCTAGGTCATCTTTCCCCTATCTGCCTTCTATCAGAAACAAGCCTCAGTTTTGTATCCTTTTCCGCCATGGGCTCCCCTTCATAGCATTCCCTGTGATTGGCTGGTATCAACCAGGATTGCCCAGTTCCTCCCTTCTTACAGGCATTTGGCAATTAATTGGTTGTGCTGAAGTTTTTTTTTTTTAATGGAACATATGCACTGTAGTCTTATTTTGTTTTTCTAAATGCTTTTCTACTGTTTTTAAATTAGGATATTTTATTTATTTATTAATTTTCCCCAACTCGTCATTATCAGGTTCTAGCTGATTAATCTATTCTGTAAGGTGCCTTGGGTCCCATGTCAGGAGAAAGGCAGGACAGAAATCAGATAAATCAATACAGAAGATTCTAGTTTGGAAAGCTAATGCAACGTACTCCACCGATGCAATATTGATACAAAAATGCAATGTAATGATGCAATATTACAAAATGCCTCACATCTTTAGCAACCTTGTTCAAAGGATGTGAAAATCAGGGCAAGTGCTGGAATCCCCCTCCCCCCAAAAAACTTTGCCAACTGGAACATTGTGTTATGTCTAACGCTATCTAAAGAAGCTGTGTACAAGCAGAACTGAACAAGAAGTGTGTTTGAGGACTGTGTACTTCTCTACCTGAATCTGACCAAACACAAAGAATATCAAAGCTCAGTGGTAGTGCAGGCTCAAATGGGATTAAGGGCTGTCAACAGAAAATATGTACTTTTTTTCTTCACAAGGCTTTACAGAAAAGCATACAATGGCACACAGAGAGCAACATTCTTTGCTTGATCCAGTTGATGCCTTTTGCATACACATGCTTTTGTACTGAAATACCCAGTAGGGAGCAGACTGGGCAATTATTTCTTCTTACCAAGGAAGACTTTCAAGAGAATGCCAAAACAAGCTAGCCAGGAGCTGCTTGCAGGAGGGAAGGTGCACTGCACAGCTGGCAAGTGCAGCAGTTCCACCCCTGGTTTTTAAGTCTTTCCAAAGCAAACAGCCAAGCATTTCCAGCCATACAAGACTAAAGAAAAGTCTGCCTCTTGCATCCTGACACATAATCTCTTATGACGGGCCAATTATTCCAGAGAAAGAGGCCTGTAGAATATAGATACTTGTTCTTGGAAAGTTTGTCAGGATAGCCAGGCAGGGTCTTCAAAGCCAGATTCCTACTGAAATCCCTACTGCTAATTCCATCTTCCGCACAGAGACAGTAGAAGTCCATGAAGTGTTTCCTGATTGCAAAGTATGGTGACAGGTGCCCAAGATTTCTCCAAAAGATGGGGAAAAACAAGAAATCAGGCACCCTGCAATAACTGGGGAGGAAGAGATGAATGCACCAGTAATAGTATAAACAACCAGAATTGGAGAAACCAGCATGGTGCATTGATCTAGAAATGGTAATGCAACATTGAGGCTAAAGAAAAGGCCAAGGTTTGTTAATTGTGCAGTGTTGAACATGTAATTGGTACTCCCAACTACCAGGCCAATTCAGGCACCACACTCCCCATGTGGGGATGTCAAAAATACTTCCATATGGCAGGGCTCCATGGTAGGTAGGCTGGGTGGGGGAGTGGTGCCATTCAAATGTCACTCACCAGTCATGTGGGATTTCATCCTATCAGAACTGGCACATAATATAAAGTGGTAAAGACTGGTTTGTTAGAAAGTGCGCCTTATGATGGAAGGCTGGATGGAGGAATGGTGCCATTCGAATGTCACTCACCAGTCACACACTTTCTAACAAACCAGTCTTTACCACTTTATATTATGAGTACCATGGCCTCTTCTTTAACCTCAATATTGCCTTAAACATTTCTAGATCAATACACCATCCTGGTTTCTCCAATTCTGATTGTTTATACTATTATTGGTACAGTCATCTCTCCTCCCCAGTTATTGCAGGGTGCATAATTTCCTGTTTCTCCCATCTTTCAGAGAAATGGCATTTTACTAGTCAAATTTACTAGTCAAAGTACCTTCTTATCAAGTGACAGCTATCTGGCTGATGAACAATAAGGAAGTATCTACTTATGCCATGATTTAATGGTCTAGCATAATTTAGAGCCCCAAAACATACATGGGACATCTTTTTTAAAAAATGGCTGGGGTCAAAATCCTGGCTGCTTTCATATTCCAAGTATATGACTGGACAGTTTGTAGCCTACATTGTTTGGATTTATTTATCTAATATCCCATCTTTCACCCAAGATGGGAACCAAGGTTCCATAATGACCAAAAACATTAGTTGTGGTGGTACAGGCCCCACTCCACAGACGGCAGGTACAGCAGTCCCACTTAAGCTATCCTAATTCACAGACAGGATGCCAGCCTAGAACCAGCTAGAATATTGTTAACACATGGTTACGCCAGCATATTTAACAGGAGAGGGGTGCCAAAGCAGGTATCTTCTTGCATTACAGCAGCTAGGGGGGGGTGTTCCCTATGCTCACTGCTATGCCCCTGCTCACTGATCAGCTGCAGATCATTGATCTTGTTGCCCTTGAACACCCAAGAAAGGAAGAGCAACCTTGTGCAGGGGGCAGAGACAACTCCTTCTCCTCTAGGGCAGTGAAATGCAACTTGATGCACCCTCTCAGCCAAGCAGTGATGGTTGGATGCAGTTCCACCTGGACCCCCACCCCACCCCAGGTGCTGTTGCACACTGCAGGAAGATGTGGAGAAGAAACCTCATAGTCTGATTAGCCACTCCCAATCCCAGTAAACCTGAGTCAAGCTTCACTTAAGTCAAGGTGGCATGTATGAAGCTCTTCACTGGACTTGGAACTGCTTGAGCTTTGGACAGAAATGAGAGGTATAAGATCCTTATCTGCAAGGAAAGCGCTAAAGGGAGATGCATTTGCTACAGATTCTTCAG
The DNA here is from genome assembly GCA_030847615.1 of Gambelia wislizenii. NCBI lineage: Eukaryota > Metazoa > Chordata > Lepidosauria > Squamata > Crotaphytidae > Gambelia > Gambelia wislizenii. The sequence continues at coordinate 188,429,199 of JAUMIR010000002.1, read as the reverse complement.
CTATAGCCCGGAACAAGGATACCAACACAGGATCCTGTCATGCTCCACCATTATAGCACTTTGAATCCACTTTGCTATGGCTACTTCCCATGGAATCCTGGATTTGTTGTTTGGTGAGGCACTAGAGCTCTCTGGCTGAGCATTCTAAATATCCCTCCCTCAATTTGTATTGAGCCAATGGAAGGCTAATTTTGGTCACATGAGAGTTTGTGGATATTAAATTCTTACAACGCATTAGCCCAGTGGGGGAAATTCTGAGCCCCTCCAATTGTTGTTGAATCGCAGCTCCCAGTAGCCTTCGCCAGTTTAGCCAATGGTGATGAATGCTGGGAGTTGCAGTCTGACAGCATGGGGGGGGGCACACAGTTCCCTAGCCAAAGGCAAGATCATTTACCTGTCAAACTATTAGAATGTCAAACTGCACAATCCACAATTCTGTGGAGCACAAGCAGGAAGCAGAGTTATGAATTTTGTTATTCTGGAAACAGAAACCTGTATCTGGCAGGGCATTTCACCAAATGACTACTGTTCCATGCTCAATATGACTCTGTTGTCTCCCAGTTTAATATATGATATTCATACTATTCTCCAAATATCACATGAAAAAGTGTAAATGAAGTTCAAGTGCCCGGTAAAGAATTAACCATCAGGTAATGCATTCATCAGTGTGTTAATTTTGCTCCTTTGCCTAAACCAAAAGAAACAGCAGCCACTGGTCACTGTTCATTTTTAAGGTAACACCTTTTTAGCACTCCAATGACCGTTGTGATGGGCTGTTGGAAAAACAGGGGACATTTTCAGATGTAATTTTTGGCAGTAAATATCCCAAAACAGCTCCGTTGCTGCTGCACGGCAGGGGAGCGGTTTCAGATGACGCCGTTCCTCTGCCGAACCCCTCCGTGTCACTTCCGTGACAGAATGGAATGGAAACCATGTCATATTTCATTCACGAACGTTGCCCGTGAGTGAAATATGATGCGGTTTCCTCCATTCTGTCACAGAAGTGACACGGAGGGGTTCGGCAGAGGGACGGCATAATCCGAAACCGCTCCCCTGCCGCGCGGCAGCAACAGAGCTGTTTTGGGATATTTGCTGCCGAAAATCTCGTCTAAAAATGTCCAGGGACTGTGTTGTCTTTATTTTATGATGAAACTCAAACTTGAGCTCATACTTTGATGCTTACTGTCATGGAAAAATTGGATTTTCTTCCTGCAAGAATGCCACAATGTCTGTACAAGAGAAATCTTATGAAACGCATCCCTTTTCTATCTTTTTAATTCTTAAAGAAATTCACTATATCGCTCCAACCATGTTGCCCACCAGCTCTACAGAGTTAAGGACAAATAATCCCACAAACATGGTGGATCCAGAAAGACAATCCACTTGGTGGGTCCAGGAAGTGGCAAGCAAAGATAGAATATGCTATCTCCTTTTATATCACACCTTTTGGTTGGCTGCCTAATTGCCTCTCCCAATTCCTTGGTGTATGTGTATGTGCCTTCAAGTTACCTGTTGACTTATGGTGACCCCATGAATTTTTCACAGGGTTATCTTAGACGAGGAATCCTCAGAGGTGGCTTTGCCAGTTCCTTCCTCTGAAATATAGCCTATAGCACCTCGTATTTGTTGGTGGTCTCCCATCAAAGTACTAACCAGAGCTGACTTTGGTTAGCTTCCAAGATCATACGGGATTTGGTTCCTTTAGGGTATTTAGGCCTTCTTGGTAGTCAGAAAGAAATCACTCACCTTAAGAGACTGTAAGCCTGTAGATTAAATCCCTTGTTAGAGCCCTTCTGCTCTGGGACTCTACTCTGCATCATATTCAGTCTCTGTATTCCATCCTTAGAAACTACTGTACTTCAAAAACATCCTCTTTCCCAGGACTGTGTTTTCCACTGAAAAACTACCCAGATTCCCTTCTTTCTTCACCTATGCAAGGAATCCCCCTCAATCTTCTCCTTATTGAACCCTGCCTCTATCTCCCACTCCAGTTCTACAGCTCTTCCCTGTGGCCAGGTGAACCTCACCCACAATGCTAGTGAACTCCATGTAGGTACGAATCTTCTATGTATTTTGCTGTAACTGTCCATTTGTATGATTGATCTGAGCTGCTCTTGTCATATTACACTGGGAAACAGCTGTTTTATCTAAAATCCTTCTGAATGGGTTCTTAATTCTTTTTAATAAACAAAACATACTTTCTAAGTCTGTGTCTGCAGTCTTAACCTTAAAGGTGCCAATTTTTCAGCACTGCTTAGTGTTCATTGTGAAAAAAGTTCCCCTATACTGTTGTACATCAGTAAGTACACAACGTATGTGTCACAGGACACCTGGTAATGGTGAGTAAAATGATAGCTTCAGATGATCCACCTAAGCAAAATTGGGTGGCTAATTTTTTAAAGTGTGCCAAACTGAAATTTAAAAAAATCACCACAAATAATTTGAAAACTAGTCCTAAGGTATCTATCATCATACTCATCTCATACACTTGAGCATAACTGGGATTCCAGAAGTTGTGAGGGTCTGCGGGGCTGCCTAGGCCAAAATACTGCTGTCAGCAGGACACCCAAGATGTAAGCCAGCCTTTGCTTCCTCGCCAGCTCAGTTTGTGTTTTAAAGACACCAAGGAAGGCAGGAAGACTGCACAACATCCCCAAGCAGCTTGTTTTATTGCTCAACAGTTTATGCTTTATTTCCTAACATTTAACCTGCCTTCCTGTAATCTCACTTCTTGTGAAAATCTCAAGGGACCCACAAAACAATTCCCCTCCTGCCTCCCTTCCTGATGTATTCGTAAAATATTTGAGTATTCATGCATTTTGGCTTATGCTCTCCCTACTATTTTTGTGTTGTTTTTAGTATTTTTAGTAATTATTAAGTATGTTTTAAATGTTTAATTATTTAATTGTATTGTAAGGGGTGGGTGGGATGGAGGGGTTTATATGTATATTTTAATGCTGTCAGCCACCCCAATTGCATTTTGTAGAGGGGTGGGATACAAATAATAATAATAATAATAATAAGCATTTATCAAAATTCTCCTAGATTTGTCAGCCCGTTTCCTGAATTGTGGTGTCCAAAAGGGGACACAGCCATGCAAACCAGGACTTGCCTGTATTGGCAAGTTAGGACTGCTTTGCCACCTCCTGGGTATGATGCTAATGCTGAATAGAGCTTACCACAGTTCTGGTGTTTGCATCACAAACATCAGAGGACTGGCTCTTGCTTCATAAGGCTGCCTGTGGGATACTTCCCTCCCTCACCTCTCTCCCTGCAGCAATCTGCTGTCGTCATTCATTTGTCTGTAGGACTCAGTACAATGAATCTCCCTCTATCTCCAGGGCTCCGCAGGACTGTCAGCGGAGCCCCGGAGTGGGTGGAGGGTTCGTATTTGAGGGAAATTAAATACATAGCAGTGCGGTGGGTTTGTTTTTCATCTCATCTTTCATACGCAGCCTGTGCTGAAACAAAAGTTCACAGGGACCAGAAATACCTCTCAGTCTGAATCCTTGGATTTATCCTTAGTCTGCATAATATCACCATAGAGCAACAAGAGTTCAGCTCCTCTAAGCAAGTTTCAACCAGTTTAGAAACCATTTCCTCTGCCATCAGGACAGCAGTGGAAGAACTTTAACCCAACCATTAGAAACCACAATCCATTTTTCTTAGTGGCGAGGGGCTGCAGAAGAGAAGTTGGGTGAGGTTTTCAGATTAAGCTTGATGCAAAGCCAAACACTATTTCATGCAAACTGAGAATGGAGGGGAAACAGAAGAAAGCCACTGCCAGTTGGCAAGTCATTTAGCAGCTCTGGAGTGCTTCTTAAGGGGGAATTTACTAACTACTCATATAATGTCCAAAGAATGACTCTTAGCTCTTCAGAACTCTTAGCTCTTGAGAAGCCATGAGTTCACTATGATAATTTTTATACTCTCTGAATTAGTCTATATTCATCTTTGAAGCATTCTAATTATGTCCAATAATCACCTATCCCCTGACCTAATATTATCTTTATTACCAACATATGCCATCTAGGCATATTTTTCCATGAATCTCTTCTGCAGACCTCTGGAAACAGCATTTCTCCTTTGCCAACTTCTAAATATCAATTCCACTCTAGTTGTATTTTGTAATGAAAAATATGATCTAGCATTGACAAAGGGAATTTTTTTGAAAGAGATGGCTATGTTTGTCTTTTTCAGTATAAAAAGGCAAGGAGAAAGCCATCTCATGGCAACTTTTAAGACTAAACAATGTCTTTCACCATAAGCTTTCCTGGGCTACAGCTCACATCTTCAGATGCATCAGAAGCAGAGCCAGTGGTGAGGAATGTTGGCAGAGTTGCAGTCCAGCAACATCTGGAAGGCTGCATGATTCCCACCCATGATTTAGATAGTTTTTCTCTTCTCACAGTGCAGGACAAGGATTAGACTAGCTGGCATGTGCAATCTTCCCTTGTCCTGATTTCACAAGGACAGAGCAGATAATGGAGCAGCACTGGCTAAACTAGGCAGTGGCTACTGTCCCTCCATGTACATGATGACAGTGTAGCATTGGAACTGGATATGTGTCTTCACAGATTCAGCTCTACAGCAGAATTCAATTTGCTCTTCCAGGAGTCATTTTGACAAAGAAGGGAGGTAACTTTACAATGGTAGAAAAGGAAGGCTCAAAATGCCCAGTGAGGAATTCATAAAAATCATAGAATGACAGAGTTGGAAAGGACCCCATATGCCATCCACCCCCTTGTTCAATGCAGGATCTTCCGCTAAAGCATCCCCAGCAGGTAGCTGTCCAGCCTCATTTTTGAAGATGCCCAGAGAAGGAGACCCCACCACCAGTCTAGCCAATTGGTTCCATTGCTGAACCACTCTTACTGTTAAGAAGGCCTTCTGGTGTTGAATCAAAATCTACCTTTCTGTACCTTAAAACCATTAGACCTGGTCCTACCCTCTGGGGCAGCCCTTTAGATATTTAAAGAGTGTGATCATAATTGTGCATTGTGTAACCCTGGCTAAGCTGAATTTTAAACACTTTAAAATGATATACAAGTTATTAGTTCACTTTCCTGAATGAATGATTCTAATATGGTGCTTTTGGGGAGATTCAGTGCCAATTTCTTTCTCTTTCTCTCTCACTCTCTCTCTCTCTCTCTCTCTCTCACACACACACACACACAGTGTCAAAAAACAAGCATTTATTACTCATTTTAAAGGGTAATTCCCAGTTTGCCACTGAAATTTAAAATCATGGTTTGCTGTGAAATTTCAGCAGTGCCATTGGGGTTTGCAAAAACAGTTTGGGGGTCTACACAGGGTATATCCATAATGCACAATTATGGCAATTGATATCACTTTAACTGCCATGGCTACATCCTATAGAAACCTAGGATTCGTAGTTTGCTGAGCTATTTAGAAGGCACCCTGGTACCCTGTAAAGAAAGGAACTGAGTATTAAATTAGTTTAATTTTGTAGTGTGCAGAATAAAGTACTCAGACTTGGGAATTGTAGTCCAGGGGAGTGGACCAGTGTTTTCCAGCAGATAATTCCAAATCATTCATTTGTCAAACTGCTATTAATGTACAGTGGGGATATACTCTAAGACAATAACTAGCACACTGGATCACTAGGGAGGCAAGAAGCCTAATATCAGCTGTTGTACATTCCTTAAATTCTATACTTATTTTGTCTTTCCAAATAGGGACCAAAAATGATCTGTGTTGTGATGAAAGGCACCACATCATCAATATTTTTTAAAAGGTGCTTTCTTGTAAATGGGGTTGGGGGACGTTTAACCTGGTGTGAATTTCTCTAGTTGGTCCAGAATAGGAAATTATACTCACCAGTTTTACACAAATAATGAAAGGTGGTGAAGCGTCTCTGAAATGTAGAATAGGAATCCTGGGTTTGGGAATTTCCTAGAGAGAAACAAACACATTTCTTCTTAGCTAGCTATTTTATGGCTGCCTACTGAATAGTGTAATTTCTCAGCTAGTTTGACTTTGGTGGCTGCAGATTCTCCCTGAGTACTGCTTCACTGTCAGCACACTGTTCTGTGGTTGATACCACTTCTCTTTCTGTTGCCTATGTACAATAAGCCATTTTTGCTCTCGGTTCATCTAAATGGAAGACTCCGGAAACACAATTTCCAGAAATACCATTTTGAGAGCAAAGGGCATTTAGGGTTGGTACACTCCCATACTATTAAAGAGATACAAGTTATACCTGCACAGATTTCCCATGCCCTTGAAATGCCACTTTGGCTTCTGTGTAAGAGTAGAAAAAAGCTCCAGTGCCTTGTGAGTAGCAAAGTTCCCCATTAAAGTCAGCAACAGCAGATTCAGCCCCAGAGGTATCATCTGTTTTCTACTGACATAATTTACAGACATAGGAGAAGCTGATTCACAAAACCCCCACATCATTCTGTTCTCCCTCTTCTACTGTATTAATTTTATAGGCTCACATTCAGAATTGTTGTTCAGCCAGAGGAAGAAAAAGTGGGGGGAACCCCAGCAGGAACTGTACTTCCTAGTGGGTAATGTTCTTTTTGGAAATTTAGTTTTGCTTCCTGTTCTTTCCTCTCCATTTTGTATTTCTAAGGCAAATCTTTTCAAAAGGAGGATCTTTCACTCTAAAGACTTCATTCTCCTCTGCTAGTGTTTACATTCGCATGAGGTGACAGCCATTCATAAGGAAATAGTAGTGTGCCAACTCGCAATGCTCAGGAACCAGACAGAGCCCTTCATTCTCTTGTGGCACACAGAACTGGTACCAGCCCCCAAACCTCCATTTCTTTGGGAGACTGTTTAAGTAAATGGCCATAAGCCAGCCATTAATCTGAAAACAATTTTCATATTACAAAGATGAAATATTAGCTGGTATAGTCATTTTGCCAGCTGGCAAATGTAATATATGCATTGTTTATCCATCAAGTTGCCTTTCTCAGTTTCTGGCCCATTTGCACAGCATCATGTGAGCTTAGAATCCTCAGAAGCCAAACTTTGTTTTAAAAAACCCACACACAAAACCATAATGGGTTTCTAGCTTCATGATTAGCAAGCCCAACATGAAAACAAATAAGCCGTTTTTAATAAAGGCTACAGAAATGTTTGCCTCCTCTCCCTCAAAATTGGGAGTTTAGATTTTGGCATTCTGTATCTGTCGTAAGGTTCCTTACAGTTCCCTTTTCTCTTCCAAGGATTTTGTCACACAGGGCTGTAATCGCACAAATCTATGTGACGTTAGAGGGAATGGGTTCCCACTATTACATGAAGTTGTCCTCCTCCCATGGCCAGTCTATGCTCCAACTGCCATTAACTTGCCACTTTTAATTGAAGGGTTAAGCCGTCAATAGATCTTCAATATCACTGTTTTCACGGTATTGAAGGCGTGTGAAACCACGTCCTGCTGTAATCGTGAGATTACAATGTGAATGGGCGGTCCTCTATCCCCCCTCCCCGTGCCCAGCGAGAAAGCTTCCAGTTGAGAACGTGAAGACCATCTACAGTGCACTCTTTTTGTAAGCTATCCCATTTTGCTAGCAAGTTTTTATGTTTGTTTCTGTGCTTATGTGTTTATTTTGTTTGTGTTCTGAGGGTTTTTTGGTGTTTTTATGCAAACCTGCATCTTCTCGCAAGAATCACTGAGATCACACGCCCTGGCTAATGCGGAAGTATGTGGACATTTCCCTTAAAGGAGCATGCACAGGTCAGTGCAAAGCATTAATATATTGTTAATGAAAGGTAATGCGAAGACAAGTGCTACTGTAGCGAGACCTTTAATCCTGTTCTTAAAACACTAGTCATGGTTGTTTGATAATTTCTGTTGCAATGCCACAATGTTTCCACTTTCCTACTCATGGAATTACAGTATTTTAAGATGCTAGTCTGATAAAGTCCCAAGAGATATACCATTGACAAATTAATTCAGGTTCCACAGTTATTTTAAATTTGCAGCCAAAATAAAGCAGGCAATTCAAATAACATTAACTCCAATAATGATGTAATATTTAAATCAGTTACATTCACTGACTGCAGTCTTAGGCATTTTCATACAGACTCTATGACTCCTCTCACATCTACTCCACTGTACTGGGAGCTGATGAATTCTGCCCATCCACAGTGATTAAGGGATCACAGTGCACAGATGGAATTTCAGGTCATGTGTGGATCAGGACTATTACCAACCTTAGAATCTTCATAAGTGTAAAATCCTTTTGTGATTTTATTTTTATCCACATCACAAAATGCCACCACCTACAGGAGACAGAAAAGAAATTTGGTCAGCAAAACCACTATTTTGCACTAGTTGTTCCAGATATTGATACACACGTGCACCTTACTACTACTATCAGTAGTAGTAGTAGTAGTAGTATTTGTAGCCCGCTTTTCTCCCAAGACTGGGACCCAAAGTGGCTCACAGTTTTTTAAAAAAACACACAATTAAAATATCCAAAAAGTGTACATTAAAACAGAATTAAACCAGTTACATCATTAAAACATCAAGATATTTTAAAAAATAAAATATTAACAACTTTTTCAAAAAGATAAAAAGCTTTTAAAAGAAGGGTTTAGGCCTGCCACTGGAAGGACAACAGGGAGGGGGCCAGTCTGGCTTCCCTGGGAAGGGAGTTCCAGAGTCTAAGAGCAGCCACTGACAAGGCCCTCTCTTGCGTGCTCACCAACTGTACTTGAGATGGTGGTGGGACTGAGAGAAGGGCCTCTCCAGATGATCCCAGGACCTGTTCATAGAGGGAGATATGGTCTGTTAGATAGCCTAGCCCTGAGCCATATAGGACTTTATAGGTCATAACTAGCACTTTGAATTGTGCCCAGAAATAGACTGGCAGCCAGTGGAACTGTTTCAACAGGGGTGTGGTATGATCTCTGCAACCTGGCCCAGTAAACAGTCTGGCTGCACCTCTTTGGGCCAGCTGAAGTTTCCAAACACTCTTCAAAGGCAGCCCCATGTAGAGCGCATTACAGTACTCCAAGTGGGATGTAACTAAGGCATGTACCACTATGGCCAAGTCTGGCGTATCAAAGAATGGGCACAGTTGGCACACTAGCTTTAAGTGTGCAAAAGTACTTCTGGCCACCACAGAGACCAGGACCTCCAGATTCAAGGCTGAGTCCAGGAGTACCCCTAAACTGTGAAACTTGGTCTTCAGGGGGAGTGTAACCCCATCCAACACAGGTTGAATCCCTGTTCCCTGATCTGCCTTCCAACTGACCAAGAGCACCTCTGTCTTGTCTGGATTAAGTTTCAATTTGTTTGCCCCCCTCTAGTCCTTTACTAAAGACAGACACTGCTTTAAGACCAGACAGCCTCCTTGGCACGGGGTGGAAAGGAGTAGTAGAGTTGAGTGTCATCCACATATTGGCAACATTGCCCTCCCAAAACTTCAGATGACCTCTCCCAGTGGTTTCATGTGTATGTTGAATGGCGTGGGGGACAACACCAAGCCCTGAGGGGCCCCACAGGCCAACGGCCAAGGGGTTGAACAAGAGTCCTCCAGCACCACCATCTGGGTTTGCCCACCCAGGAAGGAACAGAGCCACTGTAAAACAGTAACTCCAAGTCCCATCCCAGCAAGGTGGCCCAGAAGGATACCATGGTCAATGGTATCAAAAGCTGTTGAGAGGTCAAGCAGAACCAATAGGGACACACTCCTTCTGTCCAGTTCCCTGTGTAGGTCATACACCAAGGATCTTCTTCGTGGTCTCTGTGAATCACACAGTTGGGTTACTCCTGCGCCTGCGCAGAGCTTCGGAAACTTCTAGAATCGCTAGGCAGAATGTGCTTTGATACATTTTTGGCGGTAGCTCCGCCCACCCTAACGGTCCCTTATAAGGGCTTTCCGCCTAAAATCCCCTCAGTTCCTTTCTTTCCGCTGCGTTATCAGCTTAAGGAACTTCTGTGTGCTAGGTGTTTTTGAGATCTCACTGGTTTTGACTTGGTTTTCTCTTTCGACGACGGTTTTCGCTACTCCCAACGGTTCTGGTGTCTGACTCTGATATTTTGGCTTTTGACCACTTCTTCTGGTTTTTGACTATGATTTCTGCTCGCTCCCTTAGTTTGTCGCTATCTCTGCACTCTGTTACTGACCTTGGACTGGCTTGACGACGATTCTATCCTTGACGACTTCTGCGGTATTGTGATTTATGATGTCTTCTAAAGCATTTAAGCGGTGTGTGATCTGCCAAGCGAAACTCCCAAGTGCGGATGGCCATTCCCGTTGTTTGATCTGTCTGGGAGAATCTCACAATGTCAACGCATGCGTCCATTGTAAAGCGTTCACCCCGCAGGCCAGAAAAAAAAATAGGCTTTCACGCCTTAAATCATTCCTATATGAAAAGGCCTTGCTCCCTAAGCTTCAAGAAGAATGGTCTCCAGTCCATGAATATTGGAAGAAAAGATGGAACATGAAAGAGAACGTGTAAATCAGGAAGGAAAAAAAAACACATATAAGAAATATATTAACATAAGGATGGGCCTAAGTGATGTAAAAATAAAAACAACATAATACTCAAAACGACACTGAAACGGGAAGCTAATATATTAGAAGGAAAGCAAGATACAAAGTGGAAGAAAGTTTCAAGCAAATGATTAAAAGATAGGTAAAGGAAGATAATGAGATTAAATTTCTAGAGATAGGAGGAAAAAGGGAGATAAAGGGGAAAAAAGTCAAAAAGGATATCTTGATCGGGTGGGAACTAAAGGAAGTAAAAAGGATGGATGAAAAGAAGGAAGGTATTGTAAGTGAGATGGTGAGAGTAAGTTTTTGGGAAAGTATGGATGGGATGGGTGGGATAGAAGAAAAAGAGAATGGATGGAGAGGTAGGAGAAGGGAAAAGTTAAGAGAAGGTAATGAAGAGTTTAAGATGGATGTAAAGAGGAGGTAATGAAAGACTAGGATGGTTGAAAGACTAGGATGGCTGTAAAGTGATGATTGTAAAGTGTAAAATAAATTGAATGAATGTGTATATATATAAATGCAATGTAACGTAAATGTAATACAGTTTAAGATTGTCTATCTTTTGAAGCACAAATAAAACATATAATTAAAAAAAAAGAAAAAGAAAAGGCCTTGCTCCCGACCGCACCACCTACTTCTGCTTCTGCTCCTTCATCAGAGTCTCGGGGCCGTGAATGCTCTCGGTCCCCACCGTCATCTGGACAAAAACGCCGTCAGTCTCGAAGCCCTTCGAGGCGTTGATCCACTGCATCGGATCCTGAGGCCCTACACTCTGCCCATCGACGTGTATCCTCGGATTCGGCTCGGGACCGTTCGGCGACGGCTAAAGAACCAACCCCATCGACCTCTAAGCAGGCTATGGGGGAAAAGGAGCTCTCTTCCACTGCTACTGCTTCTTCCTCAGAGCCAGCCAAGAAAAAGAAAAAGGAGAAACATCTCTCCAAGCATTCAGAGGGCAAAAAAGATAAAGATAAAAAGGTCAAGCCGGTGGAACGTGATGTTCCACAAGTTCCTCCCCGAGATTCGAAGGGCTCTGATGATAAGTTCCTCCGCCCTCCACCACCGTCCACTCCGGACGTGGCAGCCCGTGATCTACAGACCCCACCTCGATCTTTGGATGTTGTGACTGTTGAGCTTTCCCCTGCCGTGGATGTTGCGAACCGTGTGGGATCATCACCAGCTCTAGTTGTGTCACGGGACCAACTCCTCCGACGTCATTCTTCGGATGTCGAAGTAGAGATTGTCGAATCCGAGGACCTGGCTCGGCCTCTCATTCCCTCCATCAGAGAAGATGTGCCAGCTTATTCAGCATATGATTTGGCCCACTCCATTTGCAGAACCCATCTGGGCTCTCCGTCGGGGTCACAAATCTTCAACCCCAGAGGAGATCTTATTGAGGTATCACAACCTTCACTTCCGAGACCACATTCTCGCTCACCTGTGATTTTGGATGTTGCTTCACAACAAGATGCTACTGTGCAGGTTTCGCCGCTTGAGCACCGACCTCTGCCACGAACTCCACCAACCCCACAGCCTCGCTCCCCCACGCCAACTCGGCCTAGAAGCCGTTCGCCTGACGCATCTTCATCTGAGTCAGTTGCTTCCTCGGACTTCTACAGACCCTATCTGCCGTCTCCAAAGTCAGAGCTCATGGACGACGATTCCACTTCCCCAACCGACGACGTCCGAGCCTTCGGGGAACAGATGGTGAGGATGTCACACGCTCTGGACTTGAAAGTCGAGGATCGGCCAGCTGACCCTGTCGATCCCATCTTTCAGAGGATACAGTCAAAAGCACCACCATCTGCTACCATACCAGTACTACCTTCATTATTGAAACTGGCGCAAGGGTCTTGGGAGAACCCTTCATCAATCCAATCCACGTCCAAAAAGATTGACAGACTGTACAGAGTTGGCGGAGATCATGTTGACTGGTTGCAAAACCACCCGAAACCGAACTCGGTAGTTGTGGAAGTAGCCCAAAACAGAAAGCAACGCCGGCCCTTGTCTTCCCCTCCAGACCCTGAGGGTAGGAAGCTCGACATCATGGGCAAGAAGATATATTCAGCAGCTGGGTTGAGCTTCCGTGTCGCTAATTACTCGGCGTGCATGGGAGCATACCAGCAAGTGTTATGGGAAAGAATGAACCTCCTGATCAAAGATCTTCCTGAAGAACGGCGCAGAATGGCAGAGGCTATCCAATCTAAGGCACAATCTCTTGCGGGTCTTCAAATGAATTCGGCCAGACATGTGGCAGACTGCGTAGCAAAAGCCATCGCTGGCTCTGTAGCCCTGAGATGACATGCTTGGCTAGTTCCTCTGGCCTCATGCCCCAAGCATCAGCCACAATTGAAGACCTTCCCTTTGACGAGTCGGGCTTGTTCAACGGGTCTACCGACGACAAGCTCGAATTCTCTCAAAAGATGAGGAATACGGCCAGGAAGTATGGTATGGGCTCCACCTACCAGTACCGGCCCAGAGGGAGGTATCCATGGCAGGCTCCACCCTATGGCCAACAATCCCGGCGGGGGTATTCCAGTCAGACCTACCGGCGTTCCCGTTATGCTCCTTCCACATCTCTGGCCTCTTCAGTGAGGAGCCAGGGCTCGAGCTCCAGACACCGACAACAGCCCAGGCAACGACCCAGGGACCAGGACTGAAAGAAGTTCTAACCCCTTCTATTTGATGATCTCTTTGTTTCTCCCTAGACTCCTCTCTTTGGGGATCGACTGTCCAACTACCAAGACGCCTGGTTTTCAGTAACTTCAGATCGATGGGTGCTCGAAATAGTTCGAACAGGCTATTGGATAGAGTTCGACACTGCCTCCGACGGGACGGGTTCGTTCAACACCGCCCTCCCCTCCCCTCCTCAAGGTGAAAACTTTGCTGCAGAAGGGGGCCATCGAACCTGTCGACCCCGATCTCCATCACCTCTGCTTCTTCTCGAGGTACTTTCTGGTCAGCAAGAAAGATGGCGGGCTGCGTCCGATTCTCGACCTTCGCGGGGTGAACAAGTACATAACTCCAAAAAAGTTCAGGATGGTCACCTTGGCTTTGATCCTTCCACTTCTGAGGCAGGACGATTGGTTTGCATCCATAGACCTGAAGGACGCCTATTTTCACATTGGGATCCACCCTGCCCACAGGCGCTTCCTGGCATTTCAGATCGGGACCGACATCTTCCAGTTCAGAGTTCTCCCCTTCGGCCTCTCCACCGCTCCTCGTGTCTTCACGAAGTGTATGGCAGTGGTAGCGGCCTTCCTTCGGCAGCAGGGAGTAGAAATCTTCCCTTACATTGACGACTGGCTGATTGTTGCGCAGACTCGTCATCAGCTCGAACTCGATATTGGCCTCTCCTTAGATGTCTTAGGCTACCTGGGACTTGTTGTCAACATCGAGAAATCCCAACTCCTGCTGACGCAGGTCATTCAGTTCATTGGTGCACGTTTGAACTCTTCAACCGCGACGGCTTATCTGCCTCGGGACCGTTTCGACAACCTCCGTTCCCTGATCTATGCCTGCCTTCGGTCAAGAAGGCTCCCGGCACACTCAATCCAAGTGCTCCTCGGCCACATGGCAGCTACGACTTATGTGACTCGGCTTGCCAGACTTCGTTTCCATCCTCTCCAGCATTGGTTTCTCCAAGTATTCGACCCTCTTCATGATTCTCCAAACAAGATGCTTACTATGCCGAGAGCGGTTCAGAGGTCACTGGACTGGAGGCTGGTACCGGACAATGTCTTGTCGGGCATGCCCTTCGACCTCCCTCAACCGGACATCTCTCTGACAACGGACACTTCGATGCAAGGATGGGGAGCGCATCTCGACTCCTACGAGATCCGAGGTTCCTGAAGTATGGAGGAGCAAGCTCTGCATCAACGTCCTGGAGCTCCTCGCAGTTCAAAAAGCGTTGAGGGCCTTCGAGCCCCTGGTGAGGGGCAAGACAGTACTGGTGCTGATGGACAACACGTCAGTCATGTACTACATAAACAAGCAGGGAGGCACAAGATCCCCACAACTTCTCCAACTCACGCTGGACATATGGGAATGGTGTGTGACAAGAAAGGTGTTTCTCCAATCCATTCATCTACCAGGGGAAGAAAACACTCTTGCCGACGGACTCAGCCGTTCGAGTCTCTCCATCCACGAGTGGCAGCTTCACAGGTCGGTCACTCTAGACCTATTTCGAACCTGGGGATTTCCTCAAGTGGATCTTTTTGTGTCTCCCAAGAATGCCCAGTGTCCCCAATTCTGCTCGAGGCGTCCAGCTCTGAGGTCAAGAGGAGACACGTTCCTGTTTCAATGGTCGGGCCCGTTACTATACCTGTTCCCTCCATTCCTATTGCTGACAAGAGTGATAACCAAGCTTCGTCGGGACAGAGCAAACGCCATCCTCATCACACTATGGTGGCCTCGACAACCGTGGGTTGCAACTTTGCTTCGGTTGTCGAACCGGCGTTTCATCCGCCTTCCATCCCAACCAGATCTGCTCACCATTCAGGAGGGCAAGGTCAGACATCCCGACCTGGATACTCTAAACCTGACTGCCTGGAGGTTGACCCTGTGACTCTCCCTTTGGGTTCGACTCCTACGAGTTCATCCTTGGTACCGAGGCAACCTGCGTCTCTACACCCAGACGTCCAAGCCGTCATCGATGCGGCAAGGAGGCCTTCCACCAGGAGATCCTACAACTATAAGTGGAAGAAGTATGAAAGCTTCCTGGCATCCCGGGATCCTCTCCCCGCTTTGATGCAGGATCCGAAAGACGACTTTGAACGCACCCTTCAT
The DNA here is from genome assembly GCA_030847615.1 of Gambelia wislizenii. Lineage (NCBI taxonomy): Eukaryota > Metazoa > Chordata > Lepidosauria > Squamata > Crotaphytidae > Gambelia > Gambelia wislizenii. The sequence goes on along the minus strand of JAUMIR010000002.1, from coordinate 188,413,936 downwards.
CTGATGGACGTCAGAAGGGCTCTGGCTTTCTACATTCAATGGACTGCGTCCCACAGAAAGTCACCCAAACTGTTTGTATCTTATGCTGAATCGAAACTGGGAGAGCCCATTTCTTCGCAGAGACTGTCGAAGTGGGTGACCTCGACGATCGCTCTTTGTTACGAACTGGCCAAGAAACCTCTCCCGTCTCGGATTCGAGGACACTCTACGAGAGCTGTCTCCACCTTGACGGCTTTTCTCTCTGGGGTGCCTCTAGAGGACATTTGCAGAGCTGCGACCTGGTTGTCACCTTTGACTTTTATATCTCATTATAGACTTGATTCTCGTTCTAGGAACGAGGCGGCCTTTGGGAAGGCTGTGTTGTTATCTTCTATACAATGAGTGTCTGTTTATGCTGCCAAGTCATTGCTATTGTATGTTTTGATCTGTTACTGATGTGCCTTTAGTGCTTTAATCTCAAATGGTCGATGTGTATGGTACATAGGTGTAGGACATACCCACCTCCTGAGAGGAAGCTTGCCAGTCTACACCCAACTGTGTGATTCACAGAGACCACGAAGAAGATGGACAGGTTGCTTACCTGTAACCATAGATCTTAGAGTGGTCTTCTGTGAATTCACACAGACCCACCCATCCTCCCCTCTATGTCCTATTACATCATATAAACATGCTTAATGTTCCTGATGCTGCAAATTGCGGCGTTATTCAAGGAACTGAGGGGATTTTAGGCGGGAAGCCCTTATAAGGGACCGTTAGGATGGGCAGAGTTACCACCAAAAATGTATCAAAGCACTTTCTGCCTAGCGATTCTAGAAGGTTCCGAAGCTCTGCGCAGGCGCAGGAATAACCCAGCTGTGTGAATTCACAGAAGACCACTCAAAGATCTATGGTTACAGGTAAGCAACCTGTCCTTCCCCTTCAGCATCCTATTCCAATAATTAGCCACGTCCAGTTTAAAATGAGTTCACCTTAGAAATGTATGGGCTAAATCCAATTCCTAGTCTCAGCTACAGGAGATACATTCAATCGACTGCTGCATGGTAAATCAATACTTATGTGACTCCCCTTATTCAATGGATCTACTCTAGTTGGGATTAACCTTAAATCTCCCAGCTGAATAGAAGATGGATGAGCTTCCAACCCAAAGCCAAAGCAAACCCATAAGAAATGCTAAAAGACTTTAAAACAGAGCATAGGAAAGAGTTAGCATACAGTACAATTAAACACACAGACACACATAACACTTGGGTATGTTTCCTTTCCCAATGTGTTGATTGGCCGTTTAGGAAACGTACCCAACCAATCCCCTCCCTCCTCTCACTCCCTCAACTACTCACCACATGCAAATTCCCTCCCCACCTCACAATCCACTCCTGCCACTCAATCTGCATCTACGTCCCCAGCCTCACAAGTGCCTCGCAATCCTCTTCCTCCCTCAGCCACTCACCATCCACATGTAAAACAATACAATATTTTTCCTCAAATAATACCATGTAGCTGAACCATGTAAAAAGAACGCTGTCACTCCAAGCTCCATGCTGAAACCACCGCTTGAAAGCCCAACAGGGCACATAATGGCATATGTTAACGCCAGGTACAGCTATACTAGTTAAAATAATTCAAGTTAGAATTGGTACCATAAAATAGAGTCTCATTTGTTTAGTTTTGAAACCAATCATACTCTTGTCATTACCATTTTTAGATCACTATTCTGCAAGGTATTAGGTCTCAGAGCAAATAAATGCTGTTGTACTTTTTATTGATTTGTGGCTTAATTCAGTAGGATTATAATATTATAATGTGTTTTGTGATGTTTCAACATTTCTTGTCTGTTTTTGTACCATTTTTACCTATTTTTAACTACCGTATATTCTGGCGTATAAGACGACTTTTGAGCACTCAAAAGTGCCCTCCAAAATTGACAGTTGTCTTATACTCTGGATATACTTTGCTTTGCCTGCCTGCCTATCTCCTGCCTCTTCGCAAACTGAGCGAAGAGGCAGGAGACGGGGCAGGGGGGTGAAGCAAAGTGTTTTGAAGTTCATTCTCCCCCCTCCTCTGCCTTCTCCCCCTTTGGGGAGGAACTGAGACAGAAGAGGGGGGCAAACGTTGCGGTTTGCCTCGGCCGCCGCGTGTTTGCCTCTGCAGCTGCCGAGGCAAACCGCTAGATTCGCCCTTTTCCCCCACCTTCCCAAATCGCGCCTTTGGGGAGGGGGGTGGCTGGGAAGCCCCCTCATCCCTGCCACCCGCCCACCCTCCGCACATCCACCCCCCTCCCCAAAGCGGCGGAATCGCAGCTTTGGGGAGGGGGTGGCTGGGAACCCCCCTCCTCCCAGCCACCCAGCCACCCTCCGCCCAGCCACCCTCCCTTCCCCAAAGCCTCGCTTTGGAGAGGGGGGGTGGCTGTGAAGCCCCCTCCCCCCTCCCCCCATCCACCCTCCGCTCAGCCACCCCCTTTCCCCAAAGCCTTGCTTTGGAGAGGGGGATGGCTGCGAAGCCCCCTCCCTCCACCCCCCCAGCCAGCTGGCCATCCCGCATTCCCGAACCCACCAGGAGACTAGGCACCCTCCTGTGGGTTGGGGAATCGTGGGAGGAGGGAGCCCAGAAGTGGAGTTAAATCCCTAGATTCACTCCCTCTCCCTTGATGGTGGGGAGAGGGAGCGAATCCCGGGGTTTGGCTCCACGGCCCCGTGTCCTCCCTATGGAGCCAAATGGGGCATGTTCGCCCCTTCTCCCCACCTTCCTTGACGGTGGGGAGAGGGGGCGAATCCAGGGGTTTGCCGCGGCTGCCCCTGCTTCCCCCGCATTGGTCCCCTTCGGAAGAGCCAAGACGGAGGGAAGGGGGCTGCTGAGGCAAACTGGGCATTTTCGCCCGTTTCCTCCACCTTCGAGTCCAGTTTGACTGGAAGGTTGCAGAGAGGGGCGAATGTTGCCCTGCCAGCTTTCCCAACTCACGAGGAGATCCTCATGAGTTGAGAAACAAAGAGGATCAGCTGGCAAGGCTCCCCCAGCCAGCCAAATTGGGGGGGGGTGGTCTTATCTGGCGAATATATGCCTAAGCCTAGATTTTTGGCTGGAAATTGGGGGGGGTCTTATACGCCCAGTCGTCTTATACACCGGAATATACGGTATATTTCTTTTAAGTGCAAGCTGCCTCAAGCCTGGTTTTGGGAGAAAAATAGGATTTAAGCCAAATAAATAAACAACAAAAACATCAACTTGAACTATGATGAAACAATTAAAAGAGACGGCAGGCAATCATATGCAAACAGTATGGCTCGAATCCAGGAAAGATTTGGTCTGTCAATATATACTTGGAAGAGACATACATGGTTGGTGGCCCTACACAAAAAGCTTACTGTTCAAGTGAGAATCATGCAGGGAATTGTAAACTACGATATGTTTATGGTCACATGCCCCCCACAAGGTAGTACTCTTGTAATTAGAGGAGTAATTCAATAGGATTATAATATGAGTTTAATCATATATATTTGAAACTTTTAAAGTTCTAAAGTAATAGAAATATTGAATTACAGGCGCTGAGTCTCCCATATCTGAAATGCTTGGAGCCGAAGGCATTTTGGATGTTGGAATATTTTGAGATTTTGGAATACTTGCATATGTATAATGAGATGTCTTAGAGATGGGACTCAAATCTAAACAAAAAATTCATTCATTTCATATATACCTTATACACATAACTTGAAGGTAACATTATACACAATATTTTTAATAATGTTGTGCTTGAAACAAAGTTTGTGTACACTGAACCATTAGAAAGCAAAGGTGTCACTACCTCAGCCACCCATGTGGACATTTTGGATTCTGGAATATTTCGGATTTCAGAACTCCAGATAAGGGAGACTCAATTTGTATATTAATCACCCAATGATCTGCATTGTGACATCTGAACTACTTGTTTGGTCTCTGGCTTTGAACTAAGATTGACTATCACTGTATTGGAACAATATGATACTATTTGTTGAGGCTTCGATATTTTTCTTCTTGTGGTGTATTTTACTTCAATAAAGATAGCAGTAATAGTAGTGATGATCCTGTTGCTGACAATGGTGGTGATGGTGATAATGAGGAAGAATAATTATCATTGTTATCCAAGGTCTGCCTTCTGTGGGTCAAAAAAGTATACTCACAGAAGCTGCTTCCATGCTTTAAGGAATTTCCCTTCCATACTAGAGCTCACTGTGCCTTGTCTTTGCAAGTTGTGCATTGTGCATTGTGGTTGTGCATCATATACTTTGCATTGTGCATTTTAGTTGTACACCCTATATTTCACATTGTGGTTATGCCTTGTGGTTGGACATCCTATACTTTCCATTCTGGTTGCGCATTCTACACTATACATTGTGATTACCCATTGCAGTTGTATAATTTATACTTTGCATCAAAGTGCATGGCACTTTGGCCATATGTAGTCATTGGCATGTGTTGCACAGTGTTGCTATTATGCACGAGGGCTGCATAGTACTGCCGTGATATATGTCTGCATATGGATATTTACACAATGCTAAGGAGATGTCGTATTGAGGCCACAGATATAGTTAGCTAACTCAGGAGGAAAACAATTACTGTTCAGATGAAATGAGAAAGCTGCAGGTCAATTTTTTTTCAGGCTAGAAAAGAAGAAACCACAGGAACCTTCTGGAAAATGGTATTTGCAATGCATATTCCAAAAAGAATGAAAAACAAGAAATCATCTGAAGAATTTGGCAAGGTGACATCCATAAACAATGCTACATTAACAGCAAGTTAAATCTTTCCATGCTGATTTGTAACACTCTGCTAGCATGAGATCTGCTGAAATTTACAGTTCAAGAGTGTCTTCTCATTTTCATTCGGTTGGGTGCAGATTTAGGCAAGGGCAACCGGGCTGGATGAAGCAGAGTTCACTGCCTCATTCTCCTCACAGCAGCCTCTCCATGCTCCTGAAAATGCTACACATGTGGTCAAGGGAACATGCTTAGCTCACTGGAACATGCTTAGCTGTGGTGCAAAGAGAAGGGAGATCTCCCCCAAAACATGAAGAAAAGTTCCCAATCATGGAGACTTTCTGCCCATGGATTAGGTCCATTATATGGATTTGAAATATATTTAAAACAGGAAATCAGATATAGGTAAATCATATCCTATAAGGAGGAATGCACATTCTGAAGGCTACACACTCCTATATGCCCACACGCACTCATGCACACACACACACACACACACGGTTGGACCCCCGATATGCACAGAACCAATATCCACAGTTTCACTTATCCACAGGACACAAAATAGGGGACACATACCATAGAATTGCACTGGAAAATGCCCAGAGAGGCATCCTCTCTAGGCATCTTCTAGGTCCTCCAACACAACTCTATGGTATGTTTTTACCAGAAATCTTTTATTTTAATAGGATTTGCTGTTATCCACGGTTTCTGGTATCCACTAAGTCTGGGAACCAAACCCCTGCAGATACTGGGGTCTAAGTGTATATGTATATGCATATAGAATCATAGAGTTGAATGAGACCACAAGGGCCATCTAGTCCAACCCCCTGCCTTGCAGGAATACACAAAGTATTTCCAAGAGATGGCCATCCAGCCTCTGTTTAAAAACCTCCAAAGGAGACTCCATCACACTCCAAGGGAGTGCATTCCACTGCCAAACAGCTCTTACTGTCAGGAAGTTCTTCCTAATGTTTAGGTGGAATCTCTTTTTCTGTTGAGTTCATTGCTCCATGTCCTAGTCTCTGGAGCAGCAGAAAACCAGCCTCAGTATGACATCCTTGCAAATATTTAAACTATCATGTCACCTCTTAACCTTCTCTTCTCCAGGCTAAACATACCCAGTTCCCTAAGCTGTTCCACACAGAGCATGGCCATACCTCATATATATGTACATACATATATACATATATACGTGTGTGTGTGTGTGTGTATACAGAGGCTGCAAATGCTTTTTCACATACCATGATCTCTCTGTAGCAAAAACATTTTATGTGATATTCTTAAGATGATTAAGATGCTGCCATTGAAAATGTGCTAGCATAGATGTGATGTTTTTCCAGAATCTTGAAATCACACAGAGATCTATGACAGCTGTTCAGGAATGCAGTAGTTATATAGATTCCAGCATTATTAATTTGCTTGTTTAAAGATCAGGTTGCAAAGCCAAGCCACAAAGGATGCTGGCAATCGTTTCTGAAGCCTTACTTAGATCTGTAGGCTTATTATTTATTTACTCAGTTTTTATTCTACTTACAGCTATAGATCAGGCTCAGAAGATAGCCTACAATTAAAAACCACACATGGGAAAAGAATAAATACAGGATACTAACACTGGCATGTGTGTATCTGAGTAAGATTTTTAGTACTTGAATAAGTGGGAGCTATTTTTTGAGGCAGAAAATAAGAGGCATCCATTTTGTATGGTTTTAGTTCAGCAAAGGTTTTGCCCAGAATTATGGTGCATTTTTAAGGTCCAGCATTTCTATCAACATGGCAGTTTGAGTTTGATGAGCTCCATATCTTGCATATCTGATTCGTGCACAAATCTATTGTTTTGGTAGTTCTCAGTACCATTAAATTGATTAACAGCTGTTTAAAAAGCAGAAAATAAGAAAAACTGAAACTGTGTTTATTCGTTTTTGATTTACAGCCTGCCCTATTCCTGATAGTTTATCAGGCAGATAACCTTCTGAGATAGGTCATTATTACCATTTTTTGGCAATATAAAGAACTGAGGCTGATAGTGAGTTAGTCCTAATCATTCTGAGATAACATTTAAATTCAGACCAGATCCACTTGACAAAATCAAAATTAGAGCACCAATGTCTGAATAAATACTTGGCATAACATTTTGAAAAATGTGAGGATTCTGAGAATATTTCTGCCAGACAAATGGAATGGATGCTACACGAATGCTAGCTATAAGTCTGCTTTGTGCATGATTTTTGTTCTATTGTAAATAGTTTAGAATAGCACAAACTGTTTAGTAGCATAGAAACAGTTTATAGTAACCTATAAACAGTCTTAGAACAGGTACTTCCTGCACCATCCTATATTCACATGGGTGGTCTAACCTCCAGTTGCTTATTTTTGTGCCATCACTATTTACCTTTTCATTAATTAAGAAAGCAAGAAAAAGTATGCACCCAGAAGCTGGAGAAAGAATGCATGTGTAATTGTTTATACAGTCACCAAGTCTGGCTAAGAGACTTGTAGGACCTGCTTACTTTAGAAGATCAATGGATTAACGTTCATCTTTATTTATTTCCTCTCTTATCAATAAGCCCTGATATCTGGCCTGTTATGAAGATTGTGTGAAATATTATCTGGTGTTCAGGGCGAGACCAGCTGTTTTAACAGACAAGTGGAAAGGATGCGATACAAGGACTCCCTGAAACAACATCTCAGGCTTGGCCAAATTGATCACCAACAGTGGTCCGCCCTCACATCGCGAAGCATGGAGACGCACTATTCACAATGCTGCAGCCTTATTTGAGAACTCATGCCGAACAAATCTTGAAGAGAAATGACAATGCAGAAAGAATCACAACCCAAAAACATCACCCAAGGAGATCTTCTGCTGTGCTTTCTGCAACCGGACCTGTTTATCTTGGATTGGCCTTTTTAGTCATCAGCACGCTTGCAGAAAGTGTGGGATGAGTCCTTCCTGAATCTTCGTTTGTGAAGAAAAGCCAGAGAGAGAGGAGGAAAGGATGTTATTCAAGGGGATGGACCACAAGTCAGTAACATACTGTTTGCTTTGTCTGTATAAGCCTTTAAGACTGAGTCCCCAAGATCTATAAAAGCTGAGGAAACATCACTCTCTTAAGACACTGAACAGCCACTGCTTATCATGGTAGACATCACTGAGGTGGACAGACCCCAATCTGATTGTACAAGTCATCTCCTGAAATAGCTTATTCTTTCTATTGCAATGTTTTCTTACTTCTCACTCTTTGCATTCATTAAAGGGCCTGGGTCCCCATATAAAAAATATATGTTTTTTTTTTTTAAAATGTGTCTACGTAAAAGAAATATAACATGTGAAATAGCTCTTAATCTTCTTTTAACTTCTGAGGAACCTACGGAATAACTAACTGATTGTGGCATTCCTTACAAGTTGGAACTCAGGTTGTGTGGTCTTGTTGTAGCTGCTTCCTTTTTTGCATTCTCCCCAAGAGTGTATTCTTTCTGTTTACAGACTTCTTTGGACACATCATGAGACAACATGACTCACTGGAGAAAAAAATGATAATACTTGGTAAAGTGGAAGGAAGATGGTAGGAAAAGAGGAAGACTGCATTATAGCAGGATTGACTCAATCAAGGAAGCAGCCTTGAGTTTGCAAGATCTGAGCAGGGCGGTTGATGACCTGGGCTCTGGGAGGTATCTCATGCACATAATCGCCATGAATGGCAATTGACTTGATGGCAAATAACAAAAACAACAAAAAAGGGAAATGTCTTTCCTTCTGCTTGTTTAGCATTTTAACTTTCAGGGCATCCAAAAGCAATAGAGAAATCTTGTTAATGTTCAAAGGAAAAGAGTAGTTTTATGGGTGGTTCACAAATCTGAATTCTGGAATGTACAACTGAGAATAGAAAGCCAGCACCCATTTTCTAATGCTGAGCCAGCCCATCTCATGTGTATTAATTTATCTAAACTCACACAGGACAAATTTTAAACATGTCTGAAAAAAATCTGGTTGTAGAACCTCTCCAGTACAGAATATTTTTATAGGCTTACACATTTCCATATGTGCGATCTATGTTGTACATCACTGTAGCAGTATCATTAGCACCCCTAGAACTTTGGCACACTCTGTGCTTTTCTCATTAAAACTCCTTGTGCTGCATCGATGGGGGAATAAACTCATAAAAGCAGCCCTAACATTCATGTTGCTGTACCTGGACTGACAAAACAACCCATAAAAGTTTTGGCTTTTATCTACAGCTGCAAGCTTGAGGTGAATCGGATGTTTTTCAAACAAAACAGGTCTGTTCAGCTTCACTCTTGCAGAAATGCTACAACCATGTCAATTCCTTGAATCTGAGAAAGCTGGGTTTCCTTAAAAGTGCTCGGGCAGCTGTAAAAATGGCTGTTGGGAAGTCCCTGAAACACGGTTGGTTTTCTAGCAAAATCAGGAGATTCTGAAACCCCTACCTACTTGAGAACAAAACAAAACAGGAGACTAGCAGATCACGGGTCAAAGTGAATGCACGAGATAATGCCTCTCTAGCACATTAGCTTTCTCTAGCACAGTGCATGAGTGCCTCCATATTGTGAGCTACTTTTGCCTCTACCAAAATGAAGTGGGAATGAAATGTGACTTTTGAACATGCTCACACTTACGCTCTCTGTTGTTCCTTCCTCAGTGTTTGCCACAAACTCTTGTAGCCTGTATGGTACTCATGCTACCAGATGACCACACAAAATTTCTAGTAAAGATAAATATATTCAGTCCATAGAAACATTCAAACCTCTGTGATGGGATGGTACTTCAACTCTGGACTGCTCTCCTAAGGAGATATGGTTGGTGACATTTTTGCTTTGTTTACCGAAGTATTTTAAATGTTAATTTAGTAGGGGAATTGATTTGCTTTAAAGATGAATCATTTTTATGTCTCTTATCTGTAATTTTATCACTGTACTCATGTTTCTATATTTTTATGTACATTGCACTAGGATCTCTCATGGATAACTGGTGTTTTATAAATCTGTAAAAGAAGTAAAACTAACTGTTGTGGTTGAAGTGAACTGGGGAAAAATAATAATCTAAAATTCATTCATTAGCCATAATTTGGCTTTATGTGTATGTGTCCCATTAATTTACCTTCTCCTTTACCACCTATGTGCTCACAGTGACTAACTGTGTGAAACAATTATGATAAACCTATACGAAACCATCAGAACAAAAATAGACTCTTAGGTGAGTCTTTGAGAGTCTCAAAAATAACAGAGTCTGAAATAAACCAAGAGAAAACAGAGGGTGGTCTTGCTTTTGTCCCTCCATTGGAGGCTAGAGAAAGGCTGCATTTCTTGGTCAGAGTTGGTAGGTAGAGTCATACATTACACTTGATATTGAAATGCATCCCTAGACTTGCATAAGACTCTATTCCTTATTCACAAAGTTTTCAAGGAATGACATTATACTCTTAACATGCTGGTAAAGTCAATTACTCTGAAAAGGATGAAGACGTGTCAATGTTTCCTCAACCTCAGCCAGTGTTTCCTCAAAACCAGCAGGAATATCCAGAATGAAACTCTGCAACAAGTTATTCTGCAACAGGATTTAAACCAAAATAGGAAAAGAAGCAAAAGAAGCAAATGACAGGCACCCTCCTTAAACATATACAGTCATCCCTTCACATTCGCGAGGGTTATGTTCCACAGACCCCCGCGAATGTGAAAATTCCACAAATAACAACTGCCCTCCCCTTCCCCCGCCAAAGTGACCACGGGGCCTCCAGAGGCCCCATAGTCGCTTCCCCCCAACTTCCACCTGCCTCCCCATGGCCTTCACGGGGCCTCCGGGGGGTCTCCACAGGCCCTGTGAACGCCTCCCCAGGCCTCCCCTCCCTCCCAAGGCCTTCACAGGGCCTCCGCAGGCCCCGTGAACGCCTCCCCAGGCCTCCCCACTCCCTCCCCAGGCCTCCCCCTCCCTCCCAAGGCCTTCACGGGGCCTCCGAAGGCCCCGTGTCGCTGCTTTTGGGAGGGCGGTGGGGCCCTCCCAAAACCGCGAATATTCAAAACTGCGAATGCTAAGTTCACGAATGTGGAGGGGCAACTGTATAACCAAGTGGTGATCCTTCCTTCATATAAACACATTTTCCCCCAAAGCCGTTACATGAACGCAATACCCGATATATACTATAAGACAATTATTGCCAGTAGAATAGTGCTGGTACATAGACATGTTTCCTAATGAACAGGGTGTTGAGGAGCATGGCCTATCAAGGGCACTGTTGCTACAAACCCCACATTGTCAAGTCCTCTTCAACAAGGAGCAAAGAATTCTGCTGTGGTGTAGGTAGGATGAACTAAGGGAGAGAAGACAGTGATTCCTGCTCCCCGTTTTCAGAATATCTTTAAACCAAGACTTCTCTTCCTATCCTAAGCTGCCTCAGACATAAAAGGGCTCTGTTCTGAAGTAAGGGGGGGCTCACCGGCTTGACGATGGGCCGATTTGCGGCCCGGCCGGCGCCCCCCCCCGCAGCTCCTCCATCTGCAGCCCCCACGGCCACATGGCCCGTTGTGGGAGCCGCCATTGCCAGGCTCCCTCTTCCCGGCTCACCATTGCCTAATAGGAGGGGTGTCTGCCTAACTATGCTTAAGGCAGCTCTCAAAAGCCAGGATTGCTGAATTGGTGATAATGCTTCCCAACATCTCAGATTGTTTATCCCAAGCCATGTGAATAAACACTGCCCGATAAAGCTCCCCACAACCTCGCCAAGACAAGAGCCATGCAACTGACAACTTAAATTTGAACAGGGGAGAGGAAGCAAAGATAACAGGAAGCAAACGTAAGAAAATTCAGCCACCTATTCTTTGGCATCATTAAGGGAAGGATCTGACCAGGATTGAGGAACATTTGGCCCTCAAAATGTTTTGGTGTTTCTGGGAGTTGTAGGGAACTCAGTGGGCCCTCAGTATCCACTGGGGGTTGGTTCCAGGATCCCCCTCCCTGGATACCAAAATCCATGGATGCTAAAGTCCCATTATATAAAATGGTGCAGTGAAATGGTGCCCTTATATAAAATGGTGACCAGCAAGGTGTGCTTCTTGGATGTTTTTATTTTTTTATTTTTTATTTTCAAGCCATGGATGGGTGAATCAGTGGATAAAGAATCCATGGATATGGAGGGCTGACTGTATTTGGTTCAACTACCACAGGAATGGAGACTGTGGGGCCCTCCAGATGTTGTTAACAACAGTTTGAGGCTGCATATTGAATGGTTATGGGTGATGGAAGCTGCAATTCAACATCTGGAAGGCCACACATTCCCTATCTCTGAAACAGAGAGGCTTACTTGAAGTTGGCAGAACATGACATCTCATATGCACTCAGTTCTTCTAACAACTTAACTTCTTGCAAAAAGTGATTTTACTAGGAGGAAAGCAAGTCAGTGAATCCACCTAGCATGGTCTCCCTTTAGGGCAGCCATCATACACAGTGCATCTCTGTGTGTGTGTCCCAAGCAACTTGCCTAAGAATATTGCACTAAAGCTAACCTTTAGTACTTGAATGGGTTAATGCTCCCAGCTATTTTTCAAGAGTAAAATAAAGCAGAAAGAAATAAGTCTAATTGCAACCTTGATACAAGCAAAATAATATCCTGGCCTGCAGTGTTGCCAAAGCAAATGTTATGCAAAGGTCAGCTTGGAAGAATGTCAGCATCTCAGTTAATCAGAGCCACACCAGCAATGGGAAGGGCTTCTCCATTCTGCAATAAAAGGAAAAAGCTGACTTGCTTGATGGCGAAACACCACAGACAGACAGCTGCAGTATTCTGTTCTTGCACCACTGTGTCTCTCAGTGGGTGGCAACAAAAGACACAAATGTTTACTGGAGACCACCGATTCAATTCCAAACTTTACCTTTCTCACACCTAGGAACATTTTTAACTGACAAGAGAGAAACTAAACAAACAACACAGATAGAGGTCCAGGGACTGACTGCTGTACTTCTCTTCAGAGGTTTTTCTCAATGCAAGGACAACACAGTGAACCCCCATCCACACCCACCATCTCTCTGAAACAATTTCATCAGCTGGAAACTAGGTTAAATGAAAGCAAACAAGGGATTTCACAAACCACATTGCACAACAGTGGAGGAAAATGATGAAATTTCCATAGCAACATCAAACAATTTTGCAAACTACACTCAAGTGACTTAGGATGACTCAACATTTTGGAGTGGACCTGTCTGTCAGCTTAAAAGAAATAATCATTTGCATGTGTCTAGCATTTCAGCTTCTCATGATGGCACTAATCCACCTACTGCTGTATTTACACAAAAGGAAGGTGGAGATAAAGCATGGGACAAGCACTCAGTGGGTCTGGGTTTATATGCAGCTTCCTCAAAACACAAGTTAGATGCTAGTCAAACCACATTCTCTCTTGCTATCTTACACACACACACACACGCACACACACACATTTTAGTTTACCTCCACAAAATGAACAGAATTCTACATTCTTCAGTACAGTTAAGAGAAGAGCTTGGAAAAGTTCCATTTTTGTTCTATAACTTCAAGAACCCATAGCTAGCATGATTCTGGGAGTGGCAGACCGCAAAAATGACAATTTCTAATGCTTTGGTCAAAAGGTTTACAATTTCTACTAAAAGGTTGGTCACTCTTCTGAAAAGCAAAATATCTTACAACTTGATTTCAGTTTTTCCCCATTTTTTTCTCTTTTTAATTATTGTATGTTTTTAATCTTTTTAATTTAATATTGTTTTAAGGGGTGGATGGGTTAGGGTACTAATGTAATTATGGAATTTTTATGCAGTAAGCCGCCACAATTGCATTGCAGAGGGGCGGGATAGAAATAAATGTTATCATCATCATCATCATCATCATCATTGATTCCTACTCTAAATTGTGCATTGAGGGAGAACATAAAGGCATGTGTACGTGTGCATGAGCATACACACACATGTATATATTTCTTATGACAATGAGAGCAACATGGCCTTATGGCACACCAATATTGTGGTTTTCTGGCACTTACTACACATATGTTTATACCAGCAATTATCATGGGGTCATAAGGACTTCTGAGAAAATGTTACTATAACTATAGGTTATATCTGTGTATCACAGTAAAATACAGAGTAAAATATTCACCCTGTTCCTGAATTCACAAGACATTTGTATTTCCAGTGGAATTTTCCAGACCTAGAGAGACATTTTAACCCATTTTGAATCAATGGGAAAGGAAACAGTCACTAAAACTAATTTATGAACTAATGTGTGTGATGGTGTAGTATTTAGAGATCAGATTTTCTGAGGTGCTAAAACTGACATGGTTCCCACCCAGATTTGATACAAGCTGGGATAGGTGAAAGGAATTAGTAGGCAGTAGAAATGGCTGGCGGAAGAGAAAACTCCACATAGACTCACAAATAGACTCCACAGTCTGTTGTGGAGAGGGCTGTGATTAAGGAGGTTATTGGGCAGGGACAAAAATAGCGTCCCAATCTTGCTATCTTCTCTACCGCCCCTCTCCTGGCATGAGAATGAAAAGTTATCGCACTTACCTTTGCTGCATCATCCCTCTTCCCTCAGCAGCCACAGAATGAATACAGCTCACATGGAGCTGTATTCACTTCCTTATTTGAAATCCCAGGCCATTGCCCACGCCTGAGCGCGTGGGAAATTCAAAAATAAAAAGTAAAAGAAAGCTTTTTAAATGACAGCAAGCACCAAAACACATTTTAAACTTACCAAGTAACCCAGGGAGGGGGAAAAAAGGGTGTCACTTACCTGGATGTCCCGATCACACCCAGAAGTATTTGGCAGGGACCTCCCACCATGGCTGGCATCATGCCAGCAGAATGGGGCACCTTATTGCTCATCTGTGATTCCATTACAGAAACAGAACGGGTGATCTATTGATGACTTAAGCTGTCAATAAAAAGGAACGTGGATGGAATGGAGGGAATAACGCCACAGGGACATCGCTGTTTGATATTCAAGCCCTTTGGTGATGTCCTGTCATCCCTGTGGCAGCATATTAAGAATGTCTGATAATCTCCTAAGACTCTTGCTAATAATGGGCACACATTTGGATTTCAATATGATTTTCACGGGTATGTTTCTGTACAGATACGTGATGCATAACTATAAACACACAACACACACACACACACACACACACACACACGTGTGTGTGTGTGAGAGAGAGAGAGAGAGAGTTACCTTTCTATACAGAACCTATACTCAGATGATTTTATCACCATTAGAAATGAGTTAAAATTCTAAATAATGGGTTATACCCAAAGGATGCATAAATGGAAGGAAATTCCTCATGGGTCTTTCCACTGCATTCTCCCCACACATCTCAAAGAGGTGAATATTATGGTCCCAACTAATTTTACACCAGAAAACTGATTATTGTAAACCTGTAAGCAGGTCTTTGTCTTTTAAAATGCTTTATACAGCACTGAGCATCTTTAGGCACTTAATAAATTATTAATTATTGTCATATCAGTAATAGTTCACAGTGCATTGGTTGCCTTCCTCTTCAAGTACCACTTCATACTGGATTTTAACTAAAGTCATAAGATATTTACATCTCTGTTAAATGAATCTGTCTTTAGGAAACGCAGTGGGCTGTCCGTAAGTGTAGATTTCATTTCTCTATGGGTGGCCTCAGGATTGCTGATTAAATAGGTTACCAAGATTTTTTTTCTCATGCCTTCTCAGTGTATTTATCTCTAACAAGAAAACTTGTTTAGGAATACAATAATGTTTCAACTGTGGTCACAGGAAAAAGCCATTTGATGCTAGCAGCCTGTGATCTTTTTTTTTTTCTTCTTCTTTTACTTTCCACTGTTAAAACAAAGTGACAGAATGAAGAGTGGTTCACTAATTATGGCACAAATGGCATTATTACAGTTTGTAACAAAAAGGAACCCTGTAGCAGCTATTCTTACCACATGCTTATAAAAATTACTTAGGTTTACTCTGCTCAAATGAGTGTATTTAGTAGTGATTACTTTTTGAAGCATAATCTCTGGTGCTTTCTATGTATCAGGCCAAGGCTGCTTTATCCTATCCTTCATTATCACATATTTGCTGCAATTACTTTGGGTGTTTGAATGGAAAGAATCGTAATTTCATCTTTAGAAGTGGCAACTTGCGCAGCATGGCCAATGGTCCCATCATCATCCTTCACTTCTTATTTAGGGCATCTCCACTTGGCTCAGTTTTAAACTAATTTAGTATCTGTTTATAGACCAAAACTGTAAAAACAACCATATATGTCTTTAAACCAAAGTAATAAATGAAGAGGAAGACATTCTTTTCCATACTTGAGAAAATAGACATAAACATATATGGCAGCAAAAATGACATTTAGCAGAATGGCACCCACTCATGCATTTGTCCTTGCAAACTCACCTTCCTCTGATTAGCTGGAGACAAACTCCTAAAGAGCTTCCGACCTTGTTTTCCAGCATTCCAAATAGTGAAGCGTGTCCAGTGACTCAGAATTCTCTCTTCTAGAAATGAGACACGGTGTGTCCAGATGGTCTCCCTGAGAAATTAGGAAAAAGAAATGAAGGAGCAAAATTCAACTTTAACCAGCCACACTACAGTCAAAAGAGACACACACAGAAACTGGGCTGGATGCACCACTAGAAGATCTGAACTATGTCACTGTGAAAACATTCTCCTGATCTAATACTAAACTTGAGATCTCCAGGAGATGAAAACTCCCATCATGTAGGTGTTACAATATGTTCAGCCTATTCTGCTCAAATCTAGGCTACAAGCAATGCCTACTTCTCTGGCCCAGAGACAACTCTCAAGGCAAATCATATTATTCAACTGCTGATCTAACAGGATTGCACTGAACCTGAATGGCATCTGGATGCAGGGTGAACTTTAAAGGACAGGTAATTCAAGAGGCCACCTGTAGCATCAGGCTTGAGTATAAGTTTGCCTATTAAAGATTGGCTAAATGTCCACTCAGTGGCTAAAACAAATAGCTCATCTTCACTTGTGAAGCTGGCAACATCAATCTGTATGGCCAGCATTGTGATACTACTTCCTTTCTCTTTTCTTAATATGTGAGATTTAAGTGCCCCTTCAGCACATAGTTTCTGCTTGAGTGACAAAGATCAGATCCATGCTTGTAAATATATCCCACCTAGATGCTGGGAAACCAGGAAAGACTGCTCTGAGATGCCAGGAAGGGTCAGATACCTGTATACACTTTTTCTAAATGTAAGTATAAAACACATAGGCATCAAATATGTACTTATATTTTATACTTATAGTTGATTTGCAACTATAATGTAAAGTTAAAACTCTACCCTGCAAGAAATGCTCACTTGTTACCCAGAGACTGGGTGGCTGAAGAGAATGCAATATTCCCAGAGGAGAAGCATGGCCTTAGGGAAAGACACCCAGATTCCTTCCAGCATTTTTTCTCATGGGGCTTGTCTAAACAAGGCAATATAATATGAATTGGTGCGCAGTAAAGCCAATTCGCAGCAGTGTTCATTTGTTTCCACGGTTTTTTGGCAAGATCGCTGGTATGTGAAGCTACCTGTCTTTGATGTTCACACAGCCATGCCTGCAAATCAAGATGGTGGCCACGAGTGAATTACTTACATTTTTATTCTCCACAAGTTGCCGTTGCCAAACAATGCTTTTTTTACAGCAAATATAAGGTGCGGAAGTGCAACCTTCCACTTAAATAAGCTTTTAAAAAAAGCTGTTTTGTCACCTCAGCACATGATTGCCACTGAAAAAATCCAACATGGTCATTCCATCCACTTTGTTGCCAGCAAGCTCTGCCCTCCTGTGACATCCGACCAATCAGCTTTCCACTTCCACTCTTATCAGGAATGCGTTGTGATCCGAATCAGTTGTTCCCAATGAGCAGGAATGTGCATTTCCCTCACATTAGTTTAAAGACTATGGGAAAGCTGCAAAGGCTTTTACTGTGTAGCATATGGCGTTTTTGGCCCCCCTCCTTCTGAATACAGCGAATCACCACGGAATCCCATTTGGACAAAAGGTATTCTCCTCAAATTCTACGAGGAGTATTTTCACCATTTAGACAAGCCCTGGGCCATACTTCTGTTTGGGAATCTTGCATTCTCACCATCTACTTGCCTTCCCATCTACTGCAACTCAGAGTCCTCTGTCTACTTTGTGGATCCTTATCAACTATATTTGCAACTTTAGTGGTGTTGAACAACAGAGACACAATGGTGTATGATGATGATGATGATGATATGTTTAAAAAGGCAATTGGATGTTTAGATTTTGCTAAATGCTGTTTGCTTTAACTAATTCCGTGTAATCCTGTATTGTCATATATTCTTTTAAAATGGGGGGTAGGGGGCTGTTGAAAGCCTGAGAAGATACATTCATCTAAGTTATAGTTTCCCAGACAACAATGTCCTTCCATTTTCTGACAAACCCCACCCCCCAGTTTTTATTAAAAACAAAACCAAATCTTGCTATAAGGTCGGCATTCTTTCCCCAAATCACTGGCTCTCACTTCCCACTCCCCGGCCCGCTGATTCAAATCTCTGTTCAGCCATAAAGCTCACAATGTGATCTTGGATCAATCACTATCTTTCAGTGTAACCTCTCTCTCTCTCTCTCTCTCTCTCTCTCTCTCTCTCTGGCTTTTCTTCGCAAACGAAGATTCAGGAAGGACTCATCCCGCGCTTTCTGCAAGCTCATTGGTGACTAAAAAGGCCAATCCGAGATAAACAAGTCCGGTTGCAGAAAGCACAGCAGAGGATCTCCTTGGGTGATGTTTTTGGGTTGTGATTCTTTCTGCATTGTCGTTTCTCTTCAAGACTTGTTCGGCGTGAGTTCTCAAATAAGGCTGCAGCATTGTGGATAGTGCGTCTCCATGCCTCCCAATGTGAGGCCAGGGAGGACCACTGTTGATGATCAATTTGGCCAAGCCTGAGATGTTGTTTCAGGGAGTCTCTGTATCGCTTTTTTGGAGCGCCCCTCTTACGCTGACCTGTGGCAAGTTCACCATAGAGTACTATTTTTGGGAGGCGATGGTCCTCCATCCTAGAAACGTGCCCTGCCCAGCACAGCTGTGTTCTCAATATCATGGCCTCAATGCTGGTGATCCCTGCTTGCTCAAGGACAGCAACATTCGTCACATAGTCAGTCCAGTGTATATTTAGGATTGTGCGTAGACAGCGCTGATGAAAGCGTTTGAGGAGTCGTAGGTGGTGGCAATAGGTGACCCATGTTTCAGACCCATAAAGGAGAATAGACAGTACAATGGCTCTATACACACTGATTTTTGTGCTTTGCCTCAGGTGTTTATTGCTCCAGACTCTTTTGTGAAGTCTTCCAAATGTGCTATATGCCTTTCCTAATCTGTGATCCATCTCTTTGTCAATCTTGGCATCTGAGGAGATGATGCTTCCCAGGAAGGTGAACTGCTGAATGGACTTGAGCACAGATTTGCCGACGGCAATGTGGGGATGGTGGTGTTCGTCCTGTGGTGCAGGCTGGTAAAGAACTTCTGTTTTCTTCAGGTTGACTTCCAGCCCAAACAGCTCTGCAGCTGTTGTGAACCAGGATGTTAGGTGCTGCAGAGCTGCTTCTGTGTGGGCAACAAGGGCATCATCATCAGCAAAGAGCAGCTCACAGACTAGATAGTTTAGAGTCTTAGTGTGAGCCCTCAGACGGCTTTAATTAAACAAGCTACCATCAGTACGGTAATGTATATAGATGCCGTCATCTTCTTCAAGCTCTGCCATAGCCCTTTGGAGCATCATGCTGAAGAAGATTGTAAATAAAGTTGGAGCAAGAACACAACCTTGCTTCACTCCATTAGTTATTAGAAAGGGCTCTGAAAGGGCATCGCCATATCTGACTTGACCACGCTGGCCCTCGTGTAGCAAGATAATCGTTTTAAGGAATTTAGGGGGATATCCTAGTCTTTCCAGGATCTGCCACAGACCTTTTCTACTCACAGTGTCGAAGGCTTTGGTGAGGTCGACAAATGTTACACAGAGACCCTTGTTCTGCTCTCTACATTTCTCTTGCAGTTGTCTAAGGGCAAATACCATATCTGTAGTACTCCTACTGGCTCTGAAGCCACATTGGCTTTCAGGGAGAAGTTCTTCTGCAATAGCAGGAACTAATCTGTTCAGGAGTATCCTTGCAAGGATTTTTCCAGCAATAGAGAGCAGTGTTATGCCTCGATAGTTTGAGCAGTCAGATTTTGCTCCTTTTTTCTTGTACAGTATGATGATGACTGTATATCGGAGATCTGATGTCAGTTCCCCTTTCCCCCAGCAATTCACAAGGAGTTTGTGGAGTTAATCGTGGAGTACATGACATCTGTGTTTCCAAACTTCAGGTGGGATTCCATCCATCCCAGCTGCCTTGCCGTTTTTCATCCACTGTATGGCCTTAAGGGTCTCTTCCAAAGTGGGAGCTATGTCCAATTCATTTTTCATCAGTTTTTGTATCAAATGTTGGATAGCTGAGCCTTGGACTACTCGGTTGGCACTAAAGAGACTTTGAAAATGTTCAGCCTATCGATTCAGGATGGAGGCTTTATCAGTAATTAATGTTTGACCATCTGTACTGTATAAGGAGCTTTGGACCTGATAAGTAGGTCCAAACACTGCTTTAAGAGCTTCAAAAAATCCTCTATGATCACCCAGATCTGCACAGCGTTGCATCTTTTCTGCTATATTGATCCACCACTTGTTCTGCATGTCTCGGAGTTTTTGTTGAAGTTTACTACATGTGAGACGGAAAGCTGCTTTTCTTACATGGCAGGTTGGCTGGGCGAGGTATGCCTGGTGAGCAATTCTCTTCTTTGCCAACAGCTCCTGGATCTCTTGGTTGTTTTCATCAAACCAGTCTTGATTTTTCTTGTGGGAGAACACGAGGGATTCTTCTGCAGACTGGGGGATACTGTTTTTGATATGCTGCCAAAGCGCTGTAGGAGAAGGATCTATAGGATGGTCTTCAAGTTTTGTTTGTTGACTTGGAGTCTCTTCTTTAAGATGCCACCCCTCTTAGGTTTGAACTTAAGATGAAGATTTAGTTTACATCTGACGAGGCGATGATCTGTTTGGCATTCTGCACTGGGCATCACTCGGGTATGATGGACATCGCAAATGTTTCTCTGGAGGACTAGAACATAGTCAATGAGGTGCCAATGTTTGGATCAGGGATGCATCCAGGTTGTCTTCAAGCTATCTTTCTGCTGAAAGATTGTTTTTGTAATAGTCAGCTGCTGTTCTGCACAGAACTCTAGCAGGAGGCATCCGTTATCATTGCAATTTCCAACACCATGCTTGCCTAAGACACCTTTCCAGGCTTCGGAGTTCTTTCCTACTCTGGCAGTGAAGTCACCAAGGATAATAATTTTATCTTCTACAGGGACTTTTTGTATGAGTTGGCGTAGGTCTGTGTAGAATTTGTCTTTCTCTACAGGGTCGGCTTGCATAGTTGGGGCATATATACTAAAGAGAACAACATGTGGGAGGCGTAAGGAAATAGTGCAATCAGAGTGTCCTGTTGGCAAGGTTTCGAGTTTGGAGGCAATGGAGTTTTTAATCATAAAGCCTACTCCTGAAAGATGTTTTTCGGTTTTGGGTTTGCCAGACCAGTAAAGTGTGTAACCGGCACCGTGTTCTTTAAGGCTGCCTTCCTCATGGAGACGAACTTCACTAAGAGCAGCGATGTCAATATTAAGCCGTGCTAGTTCATGGGCTATTAGGGCAGAATGACGCTCAGGCCGTCCACTATCTGCAGAGTCTCGCATGGTTCTGATGTTCCAGCATGCAAGTGTCAGTTTATTTACACCTTTGGAGGCCGGTGTGTGCCTTTGTTTCTTTGCCTTGGTTTGATCGCATCAGAAGATGTCCATTGGCCGCAGCTAGCAAACCAGGTAGTTGGGGATGAGCTTTCGTTAGGCCACCTTTTCTAGACCCCTCTCCATATGGAGCAAGCAGTGCTCTCTTTAAAAAAGGCTGCTTAATCGTTCAGGATACTGCCGAACAAGACTGTCATCTCCCGGGTCAGCCTCGAGCGACCAAAGTCCTGAACCGCCTGCATGCAGGGTTGGGTCTGCGGCTTCCAGTGCATCTTTACACCTGCCATTTCGTCCCTCACATAACACTACAGGGCTTTTTTGGAACTGGATTTGTCCTTCGAGCCTGTGCAATGGATTTTTCTGGTGGAGCGCAGTGTGCACAGAACTGGCCTCACCCTTTAAACCAAAGGTTCATCTGCTGTGGCCTTGCAAGCATGGACGGTAGCAGCAAGGTCCTCGGGTCGTAGGTTTGAGTAGAGTTTCCTTTTCTTAGATGGTTGACCTTACAGGGTTGGACGAGCACCATCTGCCGGGGTTTGGGATTAGAGTTTTCCTTCTCCTAGGACAGTTGCCATAGGGCTAGAGAGCCCATCCTGCCCTTTGACGCTCTTTGTCAGACCCTTCGGTTTTGACCTGTCTGGCATGGGAGACCCTACTGGTGGCTTTATGCCACTGCCAGCATAGCTCAAAACATCATTAAGGTAAGCAAGCCTCTCTCCCACGACAAGGGGGCATCAATGGACTTTCAATGTAACCTACTGCAAGTAAAATATACATTCCCACCCTTATCCCCACTTCTGCAAAGCTACTCTTCATGCAATCCGGGAAGGCTGCTACTAATTACATTGACTGGAAAGGCTATTACAGATAAGGCTGACTGTTGTGAGTTGTGGTAAAGAGATGACAGAATCAAAAGATGGACTCTTTCTTTCTCTATTCAAGCACTGGAATTTAGCAAGTTTATTTCCTAGCCAGCAAGCACACATGAAATGGTACATCAAGAATTCTGTCTGGATCCTAATGGTGGTAGGGGAGAGTGAGGGATTGGCAGACAAGCGAGGCCGTCCCAGGCTCCTCCCCCTTCCTGACTAGTGTGTGTCAGCAGCAGGGCCAACAATGGACTCATCGACCAACAGGTGGGTTGGTTGATGTCTGGATCCAAACCCATGGGTTTGTGCCAATCAACTGCAGCTGTCATCAATAAAGTTGTGGCCTTCATTGCCAATTATACATTCTCATGTATCCAATACATTCTTTCTACAACATGTTTGGTGTCTGTTGTTCTTTGGGAGTGGGTGAAGGGAGGCACATCCCACCTGGACACGCAAAGAGATGACAGAATCAAAAGATGAACTCTTTCTTTCTCTTTTCAAGCACTGAATTTTAGCAAGTTTATTTGCTAGGCAGCAAGCACACATGAAATGGTACATTAAGAATTCCATTTCACCTGCAGGCAAACTATAAACTGCATTTCATAGTTTAATTTATTAGGGACTGGAAAGTATAGGAAACAGTGTTTAAGTGATGGTGACTGGACAGCATTTAAACAATTTCTCAACTCGAGATTCTGTGATTATATGAAACTAACAAACATGGCAATTGCTCTCCCAGCACAGATAAGCCAGTATATACAGTGGACCCTTGGTATCTGCTGGGGTTTGGTTCCAGGAACCCCCGTGGATACCAAAATCCGTGGATGATCAAGTCCCATTATATACAATGGCATAGTAAAATGGTGCCCCTTATATAAAATGGAAAACTCAAGGTTTGCTTTTGGGATGGTGATGATGGTGATGATGATGATTGAAATATTTTCAAGCTGTGGATGGTGGAATCCGTAGATACAGAATCTGTGCACAAGGAGGGCAAATTGTAATTTGTCTGCATATTTTTGCAGATTTTCGCTACTCTTAAGATATGCAACACAGTGTCGCTTGCTCTAAAGTGCCAAAAACTAAGATAAAACAATCTGTTGCTCAGATTTTCTCATCTAGTATCACCCAGGACCAGTCTGTCTGGCCATAGGACAACTAAATATTTGAAACAGCAGCAAATTAACTGACTAGATAGGGCAATTTTTCAGTAGGCAGAATGAACTGAACTCCCAAAATGTATACTTGGTTTAATTGTCATAGACAGGTATTTAATATTTATTTATTTACTCTTTTCACTTACATCCTGCCTTTCTTCCAAAAATGAGACTCACGGAAGCTAAAAATGTATTTAAAAACAATATAGATTGAAAACAATATAAATATTCAATAAAAGCATAAATACAAAAGTTATTTAAAAACAATCTGTTTATAAAGTTTAAAACATTACAATTAATTAAAAGACCTTATACAAACCATCAAAACAGTACTACACTGCATTAAAAGCCTATCCCATTCAGTTTCTAAAGGCCTGACAGTATAAAAAGTGTTTTAATTTGCTAGTGAAAGGACAGCAAGGACAGAGTCATCCTGGCCTCACTAGGAAGAGAGTTCCAGTGTCTGGGAACAGTCACTGAAAAGGCCCTCTCCCTTGTTCCCATTAAATATGCCTGAAAAGGCAAGACAGAATAATACCTCCCCAGAAGCTCTTAGAGCTATAATGGCCTCATAATGGAAGATACAGTCCTTCAAATAGCCTGGAATCCAAGTCATTTAGGCTAAATTTGACACAACCAGAAATAAAGAGTACAGAATCTAAATCTAAACATGCACAGAAAAGGTTAATGGGTAAGAAAAAGGTAAAAAAGTACAAAAGACCTGAAATTAAAAATAGTTGAAAATCTGCAGTTTTGACCTGAATCAAGCTAAATTGATCAGTTTAAGTACAGTACAGATTCAACAGCATTGTATCAGAATTGGTATTGCACAATAAATTGCCTTTTATTTATTAAATGGGGTGTTGCAGTTTCTGAAAATGGCACTACAGCAATAGTTTATTAACAATTTGATACCAACATTTGTCTGGGCTTCTTGTAATGTCGAAATAGGATTTGATTTTCATTTTACACTAAGGGAAAAAGAGAGGCCAAGCAAACAAAAATCCATGACGTACTGAGGATTCTGTCCTGAAGTACTGCTTATTGCTTATTAAGTCTAAAATGCACTCCATTTCCAAAGATTGGTTTCCCACAAGTTAACACTATGCACATTTTCTGGGGCTTTTAATGGATTTTTGTTTTACAGAGTTATCCTTAAGAAATCTAAATGTGTTTGCAGAACAGAAAACCAAACAATGGGAGCTTTTAACACTATGCTTGTGTGCTTGAAAACTTGGTTTGTTTTTCTCATAAACAGCAGGGCTAGTTTTGTAACAACTCTCTTGCTATCTAGCTAACAGAAATTTTCACACTACACTGTTATAGTGTTACTATTCCACTTTAACTGCTCTGGCTTTCTCCTATGGAATTCTGGGGTTTGTAGTTTAGTGAGGCCTAAGAGCTCTCTGGCTGAGAGTTGTAAATGCCCCTCCCTAAACTGCAAATCCCAGGATTCCACAGGAGGCAGCTATAGCAAATAAAGTGGAATAGTAACACTATAACAGTGTAGTGTGAAAATCTCCAGAGTATAGCTGAGAATATCTTAGAATATCTCTGAGTATTTTTGGACATATATTCAGCAAGTTCTAGGTGTTAAAAACAGTCAAGAAATAAAAATTAAGGTAAACTATATATAAGAATACCCAGGCTTCCCTCATTAGAGTGTTTGATGGTCCCGCCTTTTCCTTTTACCCCTCTTGTTTTCTCTCTCTCTCTTTTGGGGGCAGTTAGATTTGAAAAATCCAATAAACACATATATCAATATATTGTTTATTTAGGAGCATAAGAGTTACCAAAAAGAGCTTTGGGGATAAATTTTAATTGAATAACATCTCTCTTTTGTTCTCATTTGGGCTTGCAAGAAAATACATTTTTAAATGGAAATCCTCTGTCTATTGAATATTGTGCTACCCAAATGACAGGATGACACAGTCTTGATGGAATAAATGATTATGACAGATCCAGGTGGACACTTTTGTGCACGCCTCGAAAGATCAGAGTTTCAAACATATTTTGTCTGATGGACAACCAGTTCTCAGAATTGGTTGACATGCACTACAACTTACTTCCATGTCCAGTTCAAGGTACTGCATTTAAAGTTCTACAGATACTAGGACCTGGATATCTCAGGAAAGCACCTGTCTCCATTCTTCCACGAAACCTTACATGAGAGGCAAGAATATCTGCAAGAAGGAGTAGCACCCTGTGATAGTTGCCCCAACTGCTGTTACTTCAAGGTAACTACCACAAGGTACCACTCCTGGTCATAAATTGTGAAACATGCCAATGAGGGACATCAGAGTATTCTTATTAGCTGTATGTTCATGTGAAGGGCTTTAAATTAGTGTGCATATGGGGATGGGGAAGGTTTAGAGGGTGCATATATGCAGTGGGGAGAGAATGATAGGACAAGCTCATGGGGTGGTGAGGGAGGCTTCTACAGTGTATTATATTTGGGGGATACAGCAAGAAGTGGTCAATTTGAAACTCTTCATCAGTCTGCAGTGGATCCATGTGTCACAACTGTGTATATATATCATTCAAACTGTATATTTTGGAACTTTTAAAAACAGAATGAAATTTATCCTCTCCTACCTCCCCCACTCTGCTCCCCAAAACTCCTCTCCATGACTAAAACACAGGCAATACAGAATCCAGAGAAGAGGTTGTAGTGGGAAGTCAACCAATAAAGTTATAAACTTGACAGCATTGCTAAAATGGGAACTTTATAGCAAAGGCAGCAAGCTGGCAGATGTCTTTTTGTTCAAGTGTATTTTTATGTCTGCACTTTCAAAATAAAATTCTAGTATGTCATATATAAACATCAGATAACATAAGCAAGTACTAGACCTATCTGAAATGTTGAATCCACATGGCTTTGCAGCCGTAACAAGGAAACATCTGCAGATGCAGAGAACAGGTTAGGATTATCAATTTCAAGCACATTCAACAAACCCAGGGCAGGCAGTCCTCCCTCCCCCTTATTCAGTCTCATTCCTCTAATTTCATAAAATCAGCTCTATTTGGCTTGAAACAATTTATGCTCCTTTTATTTGGGCTCGTTTCTCACCGTCTTCAATCATGTTTTGTGAGTTTTCTTAAGTAATCATTCCCACCAGAAAAGTAATATTTCAGAATGTTATTGCCTAGTATGACATAAAGAGAAATGATCATAGCAGAGACTGCTAGTTTACACTGAGGATTCTTCCACGGATATTCCAACTAAGTTTCCAAACTATGCTTAAAAATAACCTGTGATGGCTAGGTGGAATAAATAGGTTTCCAGTCAATTTAATGTCTGCATACAAAAGTGTAACTTTAGCACTGGTGCTATATGCATACAAATTACAGACTTGATTGGATGTCTTAGATTTTTTCTCAATGAAAAATGAGGCACAAAATGCATTGCAAGTGGTAGAAACATTGCCATCCAGTTAATATTTAATCCTTGGAATACAAAAAGCTAATTTGCTGTGGGTTTATATATAGCACTTTGCTAAAAAGATTATAAACCTTAGCCAGGTCAGTAAACCCCAAGCAAGCATTTTGCTGAAATGGTTCACATTTGTTAGGTCCATTTCCTAACATGGAGAATAATCACATTACTATTCACACTGATTCCTGATCAAGCCTGAGTGTAACATAACTTGCCTGAAAATGCTCCTTCTTGATTCACAGAGCAGTTACCCACCTGCAAAAAGTTGAGGGGAAATTTTAAAGAGATTTTCAGGAAGGTTGGGAAAAGGTTGGGGTTCTCAGGTAAGGGCATAGATGCTAGTGTTACTGAAAGAGTGTGGTTACTATGTTTACCACTAAAAAGCTTTTTTAAAAACCCTCTTACCTCAGTTGCATTTATATTGAAAGAAAATTGTTAACGTTGATTATACTGATTGTAACATGAGGTTTAAATTAATGTTACATTGTGGCCTCGAACGTGTTACCAAAATCTATAAAATATAATGCTCTTGGGTATGTTGCTGTTTCCAGTGTGCTGACTGGCTGCTTGAGAAACATTCCAAACCAATCACAGCGCTCCGTTTGGCAGTCAATATTAGGAGGGAGCTGCTAAGTTAAGTTTCCTTTTCTCCCAGCGATGACGAAGGCCAGGCAGGAGGAGGGAGAGGAAACACGAGGTAGAGGTGCTGAGAAATGGCTCTGGGTTGCTGCTGGGTGAGGGGTTTTGAATAGAAGGGAGGGAAGAAAGAAGGAGGTAGAAAAGAAGAGGAGAAAGTTGATTGCAATGCAGGAGAAGCAGTCAGAGCCTGGAAAAGCTTCCCCTGACCCTGCACACTGGAAACTACAACTCCCAGAATGCTGCAGCCACCATAGACACCATGGTGATTGGTCAGATGTGGAGGGGGTGTTTTTCACTTCACTTCCTCCCTCCCACCCAACAGTGGGACTGGAGGGAGGTAACAAATGATTAAAATCAGTAGCTATTAAAAATAGCAATAAAGCTAGATAGATGCCTAAATAAGTGATTAACAAACTAAACTGAAAAATATGAGGAAAACGTTTTGGTTTCCCCCTTCTTCAAGTTGCTAAAGGAAGAAACTGAACTGCCCTAGAGGGTGGGAACTGAAGGAAGCAGAAGCTGGTTATTTTACAGTTTATATTTTCCAGTTTTCTTTGGTTAATCGCTTCAATATAAATATACTTAGTTTTATGGAATAATGGCACATTTCTGGGATTCAGCACTAACTTGACAGAAAACTGCAGGTGGTTTGCTTTTTTATCTCATGTCTGTGTGGGATTTCATATATATATTAACTCTATAGATTTCATACATGTGTGTGTGTATATGAGAACTTAGCCAAAAACTGTGGGGTGTGGGCTTTGCTCAGGGTGGAAAATGAGGAAAGATTAAAACAACAACAACATTTAGCTGTTAGTCATAGCACTGGGGTGGAAAAATAAGCAAGGTTGGGATAAAAATAATTGGACACATCTCTCATATATAGTGTGAGATTTAAAAGCAAACCAACACGTTTTCTCCCAGGATATATATATGTGTGTGTGTGTGTGTGTGTGTGTGTGTGTGAAATCTGTAGAGTTAAAATGCCTAAATACCCTAAAGGCACCACATCTTATCTGATCCTGGAAGCTAAGCAGGGTTAGCACTGATTTGTGCTTGGATGAGAGACTGCCAAGGAATCCTAGGTGCTGCAAACTATATTTCAGAGGAGGGAAATGGCAAAACCACCTGTGTTTTTCTTGCCTTAGAAAACCCTAGGAAATTCATGAATCCACAGACAACTGGAAGACACATACACACATATGGAGTTAAAACCATTTAAAAGTGAATTAAAAGATAGCATATAAAAATACATCTAAGCCATAGCATTGCCAGAACTGAAGTCCTCTGTTTTCTTACGTTGACTCTCATCCAAGTACTAACCAGAAGTGATCCTTGTAGTGCTTCTGTTTGCCATCTTTTTGAGATCGCGCCTCAAGAAACTCTTACGTGCACTGGAGTAATGTAAAATTGAAATCTCCTATAACGACATATGTTATGCTAGGTACAGCTAGTGAAGGTGAAAAGTCCTACTAAATATTTCCTTCCTTCCACCCTCCCCATCCACCATTTGAGTTTGCAAGGGAAGGAAACAGCTACATGTATGTGAAGTCGAAGGCTTTCACTGCCGGCATCTATAGATTTTCCTTTGTTTTTTTTCAGGCTGTGAGGTTGTGTTCTGGAATAGTTTCTTTCTGATGTTTCTCCTGCATATGTGGCTGGCATCCTCAGAGAATTCTCTGAGGATGCCAGCCACAGATACAGGCGAAACGTCAGAAAGAAACTATTCCAGAACACAGCCACACAGCCCCCCCCCACAAAAAAACAAAGGAAAATCTATAGCTACATGAATTTTAGAAAGCCACATTTCTCACCCACCCACCCGCTGAAAGCTAAAAAGAACTACATGCACATAGGAAGGATGCAGGAAACAATGACCTTTTATCTATACATAAAAATTGTAAAACAGAACTAGCCCACCAGTCATTCTCATCAAAAATACACACACCACCCCAGCCTTCTCAACAGTATTCCGCAAGAACAATTCTCAGAAAACTTTCAAAGAAAGAGTGATAGACCAACAATTTGAGTCCTCTTCAAATCTTTCATCTCTACTGATACTTCTAATGCCTATGTTTCTCTATGTCATTCTCTTCTGTGTCCTGTGCCCTCTTCCTCTCATTTTTGTCCATCAGTCATAAGTACTCAGTGTCTTAATTCTCTGCATGTCTTTCTATCCAATCACTCTTTTTTGTTCTTCTTTGTCTTCCATGTATCATCTCCGTATCTTATGCATCTCTAGTCCTGCGTGATTCCCTCTGCTCTCTTTCTGCGTGTCTCTCTCTTCCTTCGCTCACCTTTCTCTCTTCTTGTCTCAGTTGTCACCCACCCACCCCTTGCATAGGCTGAACTTCTTGCTCTTCACTCCTTCACTCTTACTTTTTTGCTGCCTATTGCACAAGCTGTTTGCCATCGCAACTGCCACTTGCCATAGAGTGAAAAACTTAGGGGAAGACAGCAGGGTATGCAGATTGGGTAGGAAATACCGTAGCCAAAATGCTATATCAATATAATTCCAGAAAAGGACCTCAAAAGGACACTATATCTCATTGAAAGAAAAGAATATTACGTTCTGGCTTAATTCCAGAAACATACAATTTGACAGAATTACCATTGACACATAGGTCTGATATCTAGTAGATGGTTGCAGTCCATATTTCTTTTTTAAAAAATGAGGGGGGAGGCCACTTAAAGCAATCACCGCTACAAGAAGCTGCTACAAGCAACAGCTGGTGGCCTTCACTGAGAATGGTCCAATGGGAATAACGCTACGGAGAAGTTCCTCAATTCCTGCTGGGTCTTACTGTGGTTTCATTAACACTTGAAGCAGTGTGAAAGTTTTTAAAAGGAAAAAATAAAAGTGGACTTGACTTGACTCTCCATAGCCTTGTAGACAAAAGGATATGCCTGGTACTACCTTGAACACAATAAAACTTAATTTCAATTAAACACACATCAGACTGTACTACTTGCCTATTTTATTAATTGGGAACAACCGATAACATTGCTCTCAGAGTCCCTTCTCAACCATCACTCACTGCTTTAGTTTGTATTCACAAGATCAGAGTAATGTATTCCTTCCCCAACAGCTCAGTGAGCGAGAAGGGGATGGGGGGATGGTAGAGCAAGAAAAGAAAGCCAGTGTGGTATAGCGGTTTGAGCACTGGACTACAACTCTGGAGACCGGGATTCAAATCCCTATTCAACCATCGAAACCAGCTGGGTGACCTTGGGCAAGTCATGGTCTCTCAGCCTCAGAGGAAGGCAAAGGCACCCCCCCAAAAAAAATCTTGGCAAGAAAACCCTTTAACGGGGGCAGGGGAGGTTGCTCACCCATTCCAAGACATCTTGGAAATTCAAGGAATTGAAAAGCAAGGTAGCTTTTTAAACATAATAAACAGAAATTACCCAGAAAAGCAACAAAATACTCAGGGGGCCGGAGTGTCCTTCCTTACAAGGAAAGGCAAATAAGTGGATGCTAATTGTATGGAACCTCCATGTTGAGAGACAATACACTTCTGAAGCCAGCAGCTGGGGACAAACATGTTACTTTCTTGACTTTCTTGCAAGCTTCCTGAAGGCCTTGCGCTTAGCGTCCCCTCCCCCGGAAACAGAATACTGGCCCAGATAGGCTTTCCTCTAACAGAATCTTACATTCCTGTATTCTTAAAATGAATAATGGCTGGGATAACAAAAAATGTCATTCTACTTGAACCATTTGCACAGCCTGAAGAGGACTATATTTCTGTCACTACAAGATCAACAGAGCCAATGAGTTACAGGAATGACATGTCTAAGCTAGCACACTTACCGCTGTCAGGATACTTTGATTACTAACAGCAATTTTCCCCACTGTTCCAAATGTGAGCCTCCCTTAACAAAAGACTGTGCCTTGTGCCAAATGGTTCAATGTGGGAAAATGGGAACTGGGATGAGACCAACTAATCAAATTCTTCAACTTTTCACCTACAGTAAGATTTGTAGCAGCCTTTCCCTCCAGAGATGAAAGATTGATTATTACAGTGTAGGCCAGCCAAGCCTAAGTTTAAAATGACTTCTCTAGAGCTGAAAAGACGAAATCATGTGTGGTTTACTAAAGCAGCATTCTTACTTCCATATTTGACAGTAAAGGCCTCCTCACCTTTGGATCTTAATCTGGAGAGATACCGTGTCCAAGTCATGATTAATCACTGTTGAGCCTTTATCAAAACAGCAAAAGACCTGTGTACCATACCATCAGACATAGTTATGAATTATGTATGCTTAAAATTGCTTGATAACTATCATTAATATACAGTCCAGTGAATATAATGTCAAGTTATAAATTCAATGTTCTACTCAGCACAGGCAAAGTGATCATCTTAAGAATGCAGTGCTCTGGTTCAATGTGGAACTACCCTAGAGTTCAGTTTTCCTTGTAAACATTCATACACAAAATGGGAACTGGGCAGAACATGGTAGTGCATAATACCTGAGGAGTGATCACCCATGTCCACCTAATACAGTACCATTAACTTGGCATAAAGTCAATGAACACCACCTAAATCCATTCCTTGTGCTGAATCAAATACAGGTCTGGGATAAATAAAAAGCATCCATAAGTAAGTGAAGTGATTAACTATATAACATGTTTTTCTGATTTTCCAGGAAACAGACTTGACATAGCCAAACACTGACTTATCACAGACGTTGACACCTACGCAAGGTCTGGGGGCTATGCATGTCCCTCATAGGACCCCTGAGGACCACACATTCATTCCCTGCACTCTCCACTCCTGAATTTTGTTTAGTTACTCAGAACACCCATGAACTCTCTAAAAGGGATACACGTGGTAATTTCCCCCCCAAACTACTCAGGGGGCATGGGGGCATTTTGAGTTTAAAACATTCAAATTTTTAAAAAATCCAAATTTGAGGTGGTGATCTCTGGAGGGGCCTTACAAATGGCTTGCCCTTGATTTGTAGCATTTTCTCACTTATTCTTCTACTGCTGTTGCTGCTATAACAGTGGATCAGCCACTGGCAGACACTGGAGTCAGATAATCATTGCTCTTCTTCAAAAGAGTTTACTTTTTGAAAATCATGTCCAGAGATGAGATCCACTGGTAAAAAAAAAAAGACTGAAAAAAGCTATGTCAGCCCAATCCCAGGTGGCTAACCTGACAAGGCACTTTGATAATTTGTATGTATATAGGTAGAGGGGACACTTCCCTCCTTCCTAAATAATTTGTTGTTGTTGGCCCTCATTTCTGACTTACAGTGATCTCAAGGCAAACCTATCATGGAGTTTTCTTGGCAACATTTATTTAAAGGAGGGTTGCCATTGCCTTCCTCTCAGGCTGAGAGAATATAACTTGTCCCAGTGGGTTTCCATGGTGGAATAGGGATCTGAATCCTGGTCTTATAGACTCCTAGTCCAATGCTCAAACCACTATACCATGTTCACTCTCTTTCTAATACCTGGATGCATTTGCTTGATTGCTTGTATTTACAGTAGGACTCCCATACCTTCTGGGGATTGTTTCTGGGGGGGGGGGGGAGAATACCAAAAACCATGGATAATAGCAAACGCCATTGAAAATAATGGGACTTCTGGTTCAAAATACCATAGAGGTGCCTTGGAGGACCTAGAAAATGGCTAGAGAAGACACATTTTCTAGGAAGACTCTATGGTAGGTGTGTGCTGCTTTGTATCCCATGGATCATTGAATCAGTGGATAATGAATCAGTGGATACAGGGATCCTACTGTATTTATTCAATTTTATTGAATTTCTAAAATGTTCCACATCAAAGATATTTGGTATTGTGTAAGGAAAGGGTTGATGTATGAATATGAATAATGATGAATATGAAGTTCAACAGACATCAAGTGAGTGAATTAATTTCGTAAAATAATTGGTGTGGGGCTAAATTTGTGGAAAGGAATACTAAAATTAAACATTTTAGTGGTACATTAAATCTTTTAGAATAAATCAACACCTATTCTTAAAACATGATGTGCTAGACTATCCCCAAACTATCTGGACTATAATCTTGCACCCAACTATTAACCCATTAGGTTTAAATTTTAATAAACTGAATGCAGAATTACAGTCATAATGTGAGATACCTTGATGCAAAGGAAAACTATTTGGTACAAGTCATGCTGAAGATATCCAATACTGTTCAAATTGTTTAAGGCAGTGGTTCTTAACCTGTGATCTGGGGACCTCCAGGGGTCTGTGAAGGCTTGAAGGCTGCTTGGCCCACCCCCTCCCTGCAGTGGAGTGGCCATGTGACAGGAGCTAAGGCAAAGGCTGGCTGGCTTGACCTGCACATTGCTATTAAATCCACTCCAGCCACAAACTTTCAGCAAGAAGCAGATGCTTCCTTCCCCCTCCAGTGCCTTTTAGGGAAGGTTTAATGGATGGTGTAATTGTGTTGTTGTTGTTGTTGTTGTTAGGGTCTTGAGTTAAGTAAATCTTGAGTTAAATCTTGGGGGTCTATGGCAACAAAAGGTATTTAAAGGAGGTTCCTGGTAAAGAAAGGGATAAGAATCACTGGTTTAAAGAATACTTCCTTCCATGCCTCTAAAATCCAGACATCTAATTTATATTGCTCATAGATAGAACATTCCACATTAAATCTCTGAAAACTTTAGGAAACACCTTAATGGGAATGTATTTGCTTTAAGCAAAAGGTTCTTCTAAAGGCAAACATTGAAGAGTGAAGACATCTGTAGTTTTTGAGTCATGATTTCATATCCTTTCTAATTAAGATAAGTGAATCATAAAGGGTTGAATATTAAGTAAAACATGGGGGTGTGATGATTTCTAGTGGGAATTATTAATTGGATCTCACGAGTTCAGTGAATATTTATTTCTTTGAATCCACAAGTGCAGCCAGTCTATTTTAGGGCAATTTAGCAATTCATCACCATTCATCACCATGGTGGGTGTCACAACTTGGAAGTTATTCCTACATGATGGCAGCAAATTGGAGCAGCCAGTCCACATGAAACTTCAACAATGTCTGGAGACCAAGGGCTGTAATGTTTACTATCCCTCCAGCTAACAATGGAATTTTGGATATAATCAAAAACATCTTTTAATATAACCATAAACTAGTAAGATCTTCTGACTTGGAATGTAGCTGCTGCTGCCATCTTTTGACATATTTCTGTTAACTCATCTTTATAGGATATAGCCTTCCCAGATGGAAAAGTAATCCAGACTTTTACAAACATTGCACAACAGTCCAAAACTATATATTCTAGCACCTTCTTCCAGGCCCTTAACAGGAGTCTTTCAGCCATCCCCAAGTGCTTTCTCCCCACCTCCCCAAGATCAAATAAAAGATCAAGAGGGTCACTATAGATGTGTCTCTTCTGAACTGAAGAATTTAAAGCATCAGAAAAACCACTACATTTACTTCTTCCAAAAATGTGACAAATGAAAACTGAGGACTACATAGGACCATCTCTCCTTGGGATAGCCAAACATAAAAAGCATTCTCCTTGTAACTGGAGATAATTAAAGATATGACTGGTTAGGACTGCCACCCACATTATCCATAGCTAAGCCACTGGCCACCTCAATGGGACAAAAAAAGAGTAGACCATTAAGGATTTCACTGTGCATAATAACAATAATAATTATAATTATGATGATGATAATTTCTTACCTACCACTCCCTATGGATCAAGGCGGGGAACAACATATTAACACATAGACTACACATAGAGTACAATGTAACCATGGGGGCCAATCTTTCATGATACCAAACATGGAGCCAAAAAACAGGTCACAAAAGCCTATTAATAATCCCTCCTTTAACCCACAAATCATTTTTCAGAATAAGGAAAGGAAATATTATACCTACTTTAAAAGAAACAACAACAAGAGGGCTTGGCCTGGTCTCCTGTTTCTGAAAATGTACTTACTGTGCCACTATGTGCCTCCTGGTGCCCTTTTATTATTGGGTCTTTCTTGAAAAGGAGGGTAAGATCAATTTATGCTCATCAGAACACAAAATTCTCTGCCATTGTAGAATAGGTATTACATTTATTGTATTTATTATAAACAGAGTTACCAAAATATGAACAATCTATAGAAAGTACCCATAAGAATCAGTGAGGAATCTATTTAGGCCACATATCAGAACTAGTTTCAGACACAATGCCTTAGCATTTAAACAACCAAGTAAATGTCTACCAACCTGAACCCCAAGTTAAAACAGAATGTATGGGAAGGTACTAGTGATAGAAAGAATATTCAAAAATATTTTTTAAAAGGTCAAAAACATATTTTCTGAGTTGTCAAGAAAGTGACAAGACAATTCCTGGACTAGAATCTTCACAGGGACTTGTTCAGTACCAAAATTTCAAGCAACTGATTTGCACAGTAGACAGTATTTTCTGTGCAGACAACACCTTTTTTGTGCAGATAACAGTATTTCCCCACATAAATATTATTTTCCATGCAGAAAATGTGTTTCTTGCACAGAAAATACTGTTTTCTGTGCAAATCAATAATGTGTGAATTTTGTGCAAAATAAGTCGTGAATTGCAAATGGAATCAGAAAACTGTGGTTTTGGAAGACTTTCTTGCAGCAGGAAGAAAATTTCTAAAATTATTCACTTGCTATCTTTGGGAAGAAAAATAGTAAAAAGTTATATTCCTAGAAGGTACACAGAGAGACATACATAAAAGATAACGTATGTGCAGTACACTAAATGTATCATGTGATTATCCTCATCATCATCTGCTCCTTCTGATTTCACAGTTTACCAGCTGTTACTGACTGGAGTTTTGGACCATTCGTGATTT
Source organism: Gambelia wislizenii (assembly GCA_030847615.1). NCBI lineage: Eukaryota > Metazoa > Chordata > Lepidosauria > Squamata > Crotaphytidae > Gambelia > Gambelia wislizenii. The sequence goes on along the minus strand of JAUMIR010000002.1, from coordinate 188,377,458 downwards.
GAATTTTGTCTAAGATCTAGGAATCTGAGAGGTATAATCAGATAATGTGGCACGTTCTAAATAACATCATTTTTTTGTAACTGCGCTACTGTGAACCTATCTATGGCAATTTCTTTCAGATGTTTGTCAGTTTATTTGGAATTGCTCCTAGAGCATTTATCATCACTAGAACCACAGTTGTCTTCTTTTCCCAGAGGCACTGAATCTCAATTTGTAGGTCTTACATTATTACATTATTATAATATATTGCTGTTGTTGATATTATAGCTAGAATCATTAATTAAAGAGATACAGTGGGCTCTTGGTATCCACTGGGGTTTGGTTCCATAATCCCTGATCCATAGGTGCTCAAGTCCCACTATATACAATGGCTTAGTAAAATGGTGTCCCCTGTATAAAACGGCAAAATCAAAGTTTGCTTTTTGGATTTTTAAAAAATATTTCAAGCCATGGATGGTGGAATCTGTGGGTGCAGAATCCGTGGATACAGAGGGCCAAGTGCCCAACACAGTATATGTCCACACTGAGTTCAATGGACATAGTTCTGGTCTATGAGCTGTGATGAGGAATAAAAATAGCAGTTCTGATCATTTCTAAGTGAAGAGAAGGGGAATATTTTCTGATTAAGGCTTCTGGACTAGAAGATGGTATAAAAAGAGCTGGGAAGTAATTCACAAACATTATCTAGTTCCTGTTAATTTTTTGCTTCTGTTGAAGCTCTTTGTGGATTTTTGCCTTTTTGTGTTAAAACATTATCTGGCAACAACTAAATCCAGCCTCACATTGATGACTGATTCTACAGCAGCCATGTGACCAAGAGGCTAGGTGAATGGGTCCACTCATGATTTGAAAATGTAGGATGGTTTGATACACTAGAATTATGTTGACACATTGCCAATTATATTTCCATAAAAATAAGTTATAGAACTCTATGCTTCACAGCCAACACATTCTCTGCACACATGTCCACCAGATTTTCCAGACTCTAAATTGAGTTAAAATAGACCAATGACTATGATTCAAAAATACACTGTGAAACTAATATACTATCATAGCATAAAAACAGACCTCAAATACCAAGTTTGGTTTTATATTTAAAACTTGCAAATTAAAGCACAACTAAAAAAATTATTGCCAAATTCTTGGCACGTAAACACATATATAACCTTCCTTGAAATGGATGGAAAATCAGATACAATATAGAAGTGACATCTAAGGCTTGCTTTTTGAATGTTTTCCATCACTGTCCCACACAATCTTCACTGTCTGCCCTCACCACCAGGAAGATCCAAGACCCGCTGACTGTCCAGCTGCCTGGGTTAAGATATGCTCTGCCCACCAGGCCCAAAAATATCTGGAATTATCGGGCCCTGGTGGTTAGGTAGCATGCTGTGGCCATGGTCATTTCACAAGGTAAGCCAGAGAACCAAGGCTTATCAGCTGAAAATAGTGTGCAGTGTGCATACAGTCTGATAGCTTCCACTTGCAATGAGAGTAGCTAAATTGTGAATCTTTGCTCCATGGTTTGTTTGGTGTGTTGCCTGAACGCAGAACCATTCTCCTCTCTGTTTTCTTTTTCTCACAACAAATCAGAGAAAGAATTCAGGGTTTGTATAGTTCGGTTTTTTCTAGTCTGTTGGAAGAGAAACAAGCCAGAGAGGCGAAAGCACCATGCTCACGTGACATACTAAGCAACTCATGCAGCAAAGCTCCATGATTTATGCAGCCACTCTAAATGGGTGACTGGGCAGCATGTGCCAGGATACCTTATATACACAGCAAAATATGGTTCCCACACTTTCCTAGCTTACTGTATCATGCCTGTGTATATGTGAGTATTCTCCTCTATGATCACCATAGACTTTTCAAAGAGCAAGAGGTGGGAACAGTAACCTCTCATGCCTCTGTGTGCGCACCTTCAAGTCACCAGCTGACTTATGGTGACCCCATGAATTTCATATGCTTTTCTTAGGCAAGGAATACTCAGAGGTGGACTGCCATTGCCTTCCTCAATATGGCCTACATAATTCCCCTGCCTGGGGAGTAAACCAAGAGAAATTTACTTCCATCTTGCAGGCCTACTACCAGGCAGTACTATAAATATTTTCCAACCACTCTCCCCACAAATATGAAAAGAGAAATGGGCTGCCCAATTTACCAGGCAGCATTGTTGTGGTTGGGAGAGAAGCACCAGGGTTTTTCTCTACATGGTGTCTGTTGGCTTCTTGTTCCCAGGGTTCTGTGAGGCTTGGTAAGGCCCTGGGGAGAGATGGGAACTGCCAGGCAATGAATTTAAACCTGGATTTGAATTCACTGGCTGGTAGGTGTAGCCAGAATGAGCTGCCTGCAGTGTTCATTCTGGCCAGGTGGGAGGGTATTTAAGTTCCAGACTACTTGTGCACTCAGTAGTGCTTCTTTGAGTATTGTCCCACCCTCCCTCCCTCTGTTTAATCCCGCAATCTCGTATGTATGTGGCATTGTGGGGCATGTTGCCATCCATATTATTATTACAACTTTTTGGGGCAGAAAATATGGGTCCTAGATATTGAGTACCAGTGTCTTCCTGGCACTGGTAACATATCGGGGTCTCCTTAGGTGTGTGGGGCAGATCTGGTCTTGCCCAGCTCAAGGGCAGACACTGTTCCTGCACCCCCTGGTGGCAAGGGGACAATGCTGGGGCACCCACTCAGGTGATCCTTTCCTGTCATCCCGAAGGGTTCGGCAGCAAGCCTGAGGATTGGGCTCATCGATCAACAGGCAAGTTGTTTGATGCCTAGATCTAGACACATGCGAGTGCCAACCTTACCTACAGCTGCAATCCATAAAAGTTGTGACCTAATTCTTCCGCTCTATGATATCATGTGTGTTGGTGGGTTATTTCATGTGGATTAGAGCTCACCCCTGGACGTGCAAGTATATTTAAATGTAAAAGGAAAAAATAAATTTAAAATTGTTGGATTTTAAAAATATAATACAAAGAAAGGAAACAACAAAAAAGGAGCAGATTGAAAAAAAGAGAGAGAGGTAGACAGGATATGAGCATGGCCTAGACATATATGTTTTGCCACGAAATATATTTTCTTGAAAGTTATAGCTATAAAATACACACTTTTGCGTAGCCAAAGCAGTGACATCTTCTGACTATTGAATGATTGTGTGTATGTGTTTGTGTGAATGATTATCTTCCAAGTCTTGGAGTTTAAGTCCATTGGACTATATACTAACCTATGTTATAAATATGGGTATTTACATGCATAGCACACATGCACCTGCATGGACATACACAGGACAACTCCTAATTGTCTACAAAGCTAATTTTCCATATAACTTAGTCGTCCAAAAGAGTTTGAATGTTCCCCAGCTTATTCAGAAAAGAAATTAAATTGTACCATATGCCTTTTATAAAGCTTACTCATCATAAAGTCTTACAAAAGCTAAGTAATTAATACAGAGTTACAGAATTACAAGTTGAAGCTATAAGGCAAGCTGAAAGTGTGGGCGGAAAGCACTGATTCATCATTTGACTGCAAATGCTTAATATGAAAGGACTAAGACTAGTGTTATTTTTTTTCAATGGCACCACCAAGTTTAGAACAGCTCTCTGATAAACAGGAGTAAATGTCTTTATTTCAGTTAGTCCAAAAACTCCATATGGCAGTTGCTTGATCTGAACCAGTTTAAGAAATCACTATGTAGCCTTCATTCTCATCATGTTGCAGAAGCTCATATGCTCATACCAGTTCCACTTGAGCCCTGTTCAAGGGTGTCTGAACATGAGAGTAGGAATGTAAAAAATATTCACAAAATTCCTCATTCTCAGAGAAAGGAAAAGTGTTACTTGTCTCGTTCACATGCTACTCATGAGAATGGTTGCAGATGCTGCCAAGTTCTTCAGCAATTTTGCAACCATCTGCAAGAGTTATTTCCAGCAGAAGAATGTGACGAGGAGCACTTTGCATTTTGTTGGCATTTCCATAATTTGTCCAAAAATGTGAGAAATTAATCTTCCATTTGTGAAGCAAAGCACAGATCGATTGATCAAAAGGTCGCAAACATCCCATCTAAAGCTTCTGATTTTTCAAAGTCTGTGCAATGAAGCACAGTAGTTTAGTTTGACTGTAGGGTACAGTTTATACAATCTGTGGAAAAATTGTTCTTGTAAGTGCAGGAAGTGTCTTGAAACCTTTCAGCAGCTTCTGCCATGATATGATGTCTGTCTATTAAATAATGAGACTGGTATAATAACCCAACTTTATTTATATGCGTTACAATTCTCATGCTTGTCCCCTTCAATATACTCCCCATTCACATTCACACACCAATGCAGTCTTGTTTTCCACTGGTGAAAGCTGTGGAGCAGAACAGTTTCTGTCAGCTGTTTCAACACATCTGCCATTTTCTTCTTTATTGCATCACGAACACCACCATCCCCACATTGCCATTGGCAAATCTGTGCTTAAGTCTGTTCAGCAGTTCACCTACCTGGGAAGCATCATCTCCTCAGATGCCAAGATTGACAAAGAGATTGATCACAGATTAGCAAAGGCATATAGCGCATTTGGAAGACTTTACAAAAGCCTGAGGCGAAGCCCCCAAATCAGTGTGTATAGAGCCATTGTACTGTCTATTCTACTTTATGGGTCTGAAACATGGGTCACCTATTGCCACCACTTACGACTCCTCAAACGCTTTCATCAGTGCTGTATACGCACAATCCTAAATATACACTGGACTGACTATGTGAGAAATGTTGCTGTCCTTGAGCAAGCAGGGATCACCAGCATTGAGGCCATGATATTGAAATACAGCTGTGCTGGGCAGGGCACATTTCTAGGATGGAGGACCATCGCCTCCCAAAAATAGTACTCTACGGTGAACTCGCCACGGGTCAGCGTAAGAGGGGCGCTCCAAAAAAGCGATACAAGGACTCCCTGAAGCAACATCTCAGGCTTGGCCAAATTGATCACCAACAATGGTCCGCCCTGGCCTCACATCGGGAGGCATGGAGACGCACTATCCAAAATGCTGCAGCCTTATTTGAGAACTCACGCCGAACAAGTCTTGAAGAGAAACGACAACACAGAATGAATCACAATCCGGAAACGTCACCCAAGGAGACCTTCTGCTGTGCTTTCTGCAACCGGACTTGTTTATCTCGGCTTGGCCTTTTTAGTCATCAGTGTGCTTGCAGGAAGTGCGGGATGAATCCTTCCTGAATCTTTGTTTGCAAAGAAAAGCCAGAGAGGGCATCTATTGACTCAAAATGTGTTACTTTAACCACTGAATTCACTTTAGGTAAAAGAAAAAAGTTGCATGGTGCCAAATCTGACAAGTATGGAGGATGTTCAAGTGTAGCAATACATTTATCAGCCAAAGACTGCTTCACAGAAAGTGCTGTGTCCAGCAGGCTCATTGTCTTGATGAAGAATGAAGCCATCTCCCCACAGTTCTCACCTCTTTTCCCCTGACTCTTTCTCTCAGCTTTGTCAAAACTTCCTTATAATAATACTGGTTCCCTGCCCTGCCTTCTAGAACCAATTCTGCCAAAATTATCCCTTTGATGTAAAAAAAGAAAAACAAACCAATGAGCATGGCTTTGAATGTGGAGCTGTTTTGACGTGCTATTTCATTGTTGGTGATGATGGTGTTTTCCAGTGCACTGACTGTCGTTTTCTCTCAGAATCATACTGGAAGATCCAGGTTTCATCACAAGTGATAATTTTTTGAAAAAGGTTTGGATCTACCTCAAGTTGCTGCAGAATGTCAACAAAAATTTCCTTGTGGCACTTTTTTTGCTCTGGTGTGAGAACGCTAGGCACCATCTTGGCACAAACTTTTCTCATGTTGGGATCCTCATGCAAAATTTTCCACACAGTCAGTGTCTTTGTCAATGTTCATGGCTTCGGCTATAATCCAGACATTGAGTTGGTGGTCTCCTTGAACAATCTGGCTGATTTTCCCCACAATTTCTTCAGTTCTTGAAGTGGAAGGTCACCCAGGGTGTTCATCAACTTCCACATTCTCACATCCTTCTCTGAATCTTTTGTGCCACTCAAACACATGCACGCAAGAAATGCAGTATTCCCTGTAGGCCTCAGTAAGCATTTGAAAATATTCCATTGGTGTTTTGTTCAATTTTACTAAAAATTTCAAATTGACATGTCGCTCAACTTTTAAACTTAGAATTTTTCCAGCGCACAACAGACAACACAGCTGCTTTAAACGACAAAGACAATTAACTGAAAAGCCGAGAATATTGATGTTTGTCATGCAGGTTCAGACATGTTCAAGGTCACCATTCAAGCATTCACAATCCCTTCTCCCTGATTTGTCTGAAAGGTAGAAACACAGTCTCGTCATTTAATAGACAGACATCGTATTCTTCTAGACTGCCTTGCTGGAATATAATTTGGAGGCACACATTCATGGTGGCTCTGGTCCTTCTTGGAGGGGCAGTTTCAAAAGGTGGTGTTTAACCCTCATCTCTATTGGTCTATAGCAGCCCTCTGAGTTTCACTCTGTGCCCCATGCTATCTAACATATATGTAAAATTCTACTGGGAGAGGTTGTCCAAAGTTTAGGGGTTCAGTGCTATCTATATGCTGAATATACCCAGTTATACTTCTCCTTTCCTTCTAAATCCAAAGAAGGAGAAGAATGAATCAGTGTCTGATGTAGGGATAGAAAGAACATTCAAATAATATTTTAAAGGGTGTGTGTGTCTCATGTGCCAGGGAACTGCAATGAGACGCTCTTACAAGAAGTTGCTGCTCATGCATTGAGGAAATGTACTGTAGCCAGGTGGAACTCCACCATGTTTTCCCTCTCCCACCCTCCAGAACTCACCATTTTCCTGTGTTCCCACCCTCCCCAACCACTATTTGGCTGTATTAGAAGGCCAAGGGAAGGCAATGGGCATCCATGGATCATCTGGCTATGTTCTGATAGCAAGATGCATGATGACACACCAACCTCCAGACCCTATGGAGGACACCCAGCAGGGCCCGGAGGATGCTGTCATTGTTGTACATCTGGCCACTATATGAATTAGCACAATCTCCACAAAGCAGTTCAAGATGTTCAAACACAATGAGAACATGTGCAGAAACACTGATTTTCTCCCACAGCAAGGAGAAAACAAAGGTAATTATTCAACCTTGCATGTGAGGACAAAATAATCAAGAATTTACATTCCTAGTCTGCTGTCATTAATCACCTGGTTGAGGGCAAATGAATTGTTTAATCCAGGCAAGACAAAGAGTTCTTTTCATTAGTCAAAAGGCAGATAAGAGAATTGGGATTCAGCCTCTGTTGGACATTTTATAATCTATTTGAAGACTCAGGTTCACAGCTCGAGTGTACTCTTATATTCAGCCCTGAACCTGAGTAGGTTTGCACAGTTAAGCCTAATATACCACTTGCACCTATTTTTGAGGTGCCAGGTCTTCCCACCACATGCATTCTACATAGGGCTTCCTTTGAAAGGTGCTGAGAAACTTCAGCTGGTTCAAAATGCTGCAGCCAGACAACTGACTGGGCACAGTTATTGGCAGCACTTGACTGCCTTGTTAGAATAGTTGATGGATGCTTTTTAAAACTGATAATTTTCAACTGATATGTTTACTTACAGTTTACTTATAGTTTTCTATTTGATCTGTATTTTATTGCTGTTAGCTATTGATTACTATTTTTAGTGGAAAGGCCTTTATCTCTGTGTGTTTATCTATACTGCAGAAATAATGCAGTTAGACATCCCTTTAAGTGCTGTAGCTCCATCCTATGGAATCCTGGGATTTGTAGCTTTACAAGATCTTTAAGCCTTCTCTGCTAAAGAGTGCTGGTGTCTTGCAAAACTACAAATCCCAGGATTCTGTAGGAGGGAGTAATGGCAGTTAAAGTGGTGTCAAACTACATTATTTCTACAGTGTAATGCTCTCTCTCTCTCTCTCTCTCTCTCTCTCTCTCTCACACACACACACACACTCTACTAAGGGAAAGGTAGGGCTTAATGGGCACAGATTTCAAACACCCTTCTGTGTTCCACTTGGGGTGGGTGGGTTTGTGGTGGAGACTGTGCGCATGGGTCTATACCTTACTAAGATTCAGTCACCATATGCATTAGTCTTTGGATCACTTTCAGCACTCATCAGTGCGATTCTTTCTGTTTGGCTGAAGAACTGGAAAAGAATGGGTATGGCCCACAGTATGGATGAACCAAGATTTGAATGCAAGTTCTCCTCAAAGATACTCTTGTACAACCACATTTGCCAAGGATCAGGCCATACCATTCAGTCAGATTAACCTACCTGAAATCTTCTACCACCTCCTCTCTTATGAGGAGGAATTTTTTTATGAATATGGACTTCAGTCTTCCAGTTGTTTCAACTCTAGCATTCCCCACCATTGGCTGTTCTGGGCAGAAGTCTACTGTAAATCCTATTCTAGTTCCAACATAAGTAGACTCATTGAATCATCCAAAATTAAGTGTTTGTCTACAAAGATCCCATTGATTTACTGTAGGGTATCTGTCAGAAGATATGAGGCCACATTAGCTCTACAGGGAACTTGGGGAGGGTTACACCTCCTCCACTGCCTCCATCCCTAAATACAAACATTTCTTTTTAAAATTCCCTCAAATGCCCCCTGGGACTGTTTGGGTCTCCCCAGGCCCCTCGTGTTTTCAGCGCTGCCCCCCCCGGGCATTTTAGGCCTAGGACACACCTTTTTCCAATGGGAAGCAATCCAGAAATTGACCTTCCAGTCACTTCCTGTGGAAAAAGGGCCCCTTGTGGGCCTAAAAAGACCAGGGTGAACCTGAAACAAGGCAAAATTGCCACACACAACCCCAGGGATAATTGTGGAACATTTGGGGGCAAAAAATAAAAACAAAACAACTGATGTTTCTAAATGTTTTTGGGGATGCTGGGGGTCCTAGGGGAACTACAGAAACAGTTTTGGGGATTGTCTGTGACATATAAGCTATACATTCCTGATTATATGGGTCTCCTTACAACGTACAATCAAATTTAGGCCATGGAATTCTCTCTCTCTCTCTCTGTTAATTTATCTGTTAATTTAACCGATTGATCCCTTAGTTGATTTATTTGTTCTCTTTTAAGCATACGGTTATGTGAAAACTACCATCACTCACAATACACACATCTAGTATATTGTTTAGCATGCCAAACTGTAGGAGGGAGCCATAACATTTTGTACAGTTGCAATATGGCTGCAGGTAGTATGGAAAGGGTATAAGAGTGACACATCCTACGTCAGTACAGGTAAAATTAAAAATGCACAGAACAATCTGACCTGAGTTCCAATAAATATGGGAACATGTTTTGTCCCATTCAAAAATAAGTCCAAAACACATGACAGATTGGGACTAAACAGAGGGAAGAGGGAGTTTACCTCTTTACTCTTGCTTTTCTGTGGAAAATAATCCCAGGTAGTATTTATTACCAAAGATGCATCAGCAGTAAAAAGCAACATTTGGGGTAAAGAGGGGTGCGGGGTGGACGTTTTCAGCTGGAAAATGGATTGAAATCAAAGGGTTAACACTCTCCTCCTCCTGACATAGTTCTGTTCTGGACTAGGGTTTCAAAACCCTAATATCAGAGATACCTGATGTTAAGGAAGAGCTATCTTGGTCTCTAAGCATGCAACTTTAAACATGCCATTAGTGAAAAGTGTAGTTAGATTCTCATGCCTTTGAGAAATCGATAAGGGGCTCTAAGAGCCAAGGCAAGGAGGAAGAGTGCATCTGAATTGTCACTCTAGCACTTACATGCTCCTCTGTGGAAGAGCCAATTCAGAAAGTCCCCACTGCAGAGCTTTACCTTGGGAATAATTTCATAGCTTCAGGTTGTGTCATAAGGACAAACAGTGGGTGGATACTGGGTTCAATGCAGAGAAGTGTGTGACTGTGCCTTCCAGCTAATTACATGAAAATTACAGAGGCAGGCTTTGTGAAAACCTGTAATGAATACAACTTAACATTACTAATATATGTTTTTTTAAAAATGTAGCTTAAGGAGTGTCAGAAAGGAGATCATTTTTGGTTTTCCCTCCAGGTTTCCGGTTCGTCTAGGTTGCTTGTACGCTGGGATGTTCCCAGGGCTAGTAACTGGGATTCCTGCCTTGAGGGATCAGGGAATGCCATTTTCCCAGACTCCCAGTGCCAAGGCAGGTGCAAGGAGAGGAACTGTAGCAACTTGCATACAGCAATTAAAGAAACTGCCTGAAACAAATGAAACTAAAAGCAGTGCTTAAAAGTTACATAAACCATCTCCCACAAAAGATTCTCACTGGTTAATTTCAGTCTTCACATTAAGTACAACTTCATAGCCAAAGGCAATGTCAATGCATCATAAGGATCAATGAGTGTCAGATTTGGGCTCCAAACCCCACATCCCTGATGAAAATGTTTTGTTTTGTTTTTTTACTTAAAAGAAGCAATGTGCTCCCTTCCATGAAACAATATCATCTTTTGTACTATAACAGTAGCAGCTAAAATACTTGACTGTCAACATCTCTTTCTTCCTTTTTTACAATAGTAAATGTAATTGAAAGAAGAAGGAACTGAAATTATGTGGCAGAAGCCACATACAGTTTTTGGCTAAGAGTATTTTCTGACCAAGAGCAGTTGGATATGGCATGAGGAAAAAGGAGAAATACAGCTGTAGAGAGGTTAAGAGGTACAGCAACTGCCAGTATAATAAAAGAAAAACCAACCATACTCAGACAGCTCTGTTAGTAGATTGTGAAAGTAAATATGTTGCTCCGCACATGAGCAACATATTTAGTACAATTAACAACAACAACAACAATGACAAAAAAACCTATAAAAGCATGCAAACTTTCAAGTCCTCCGGATCTAGCTTTAAATATATTGCAACCTGCTCAGAGCCTCTGCATTTAGGTAGGCTCAAAACAACTCCAGATTGGGGATGCAAAAGTATTTTGGTGGTTTCAAGGCTCTTATATGTTTCACAAGAATCATTTTGTGACAAAGCATACTGTGCTAGGCTCTCAGTACAGTTCAACAAACAGAACAAACAGAAACAAAATACGTACTAATTCATGCATACGTTTTTAAAATGTTAAAGGCTAAGAATGCGTATAATTGGGAAATACACACAGGCACGCTTTATTCAATAGGGAAACTGAGCACAAAATGTGTATATTATGACAAGTGAGCAAATGCATACACTTGAGAAAAATGTGTACTGAATATGTAGATGAAGTGAGAAGGAAAAACAAACTCTGCCAGCCTGATATGAATGAAAGCTGTGATGGGAATATTGGTGGTATTCACAGCAAGTCAACACAAAGATGAGGAGTTTTTCTACATCCCTAATCCAAATGCATACATATTCCCCCCCGCATGTCTTTAGGTAGCAACATAAAAACATCTGTAAAGATTGCTAAGTCTTTTATAATCAAACTGTTCCTATTAGAGGTATGTACACTACGTCATTCAGATCCTATCATCAGAGAGAACATACCACCTCATCACACCTCCCTTGCCTTTAGCACAGGAGACGATGAGACTGAGGCCGCTTCTTCCTTTTGCCTTCCAGTAATCGCTTCTGTAAGGTAAATTAGTTGTGGGAATTACCCGGAGGAGAAACACAATAATTAATTCCTACATTTAAATGTCACCAAATGTATAGAACTTATTTCCACTAGCCAATCAGACATGACTCTCCTTTTCTCCCCCCCCCACCCGCCCCTCTAATGGGAGTTGCAAAATTAGGTGGATACTGCTGAGTTTCTGCCTGTGGGGCATGTAGGGGCCCTGACAAACTGCAATCAGCTCTCACTGATGATTTAGAGCGACCTTTTGTTGAAAAGATTAGATGGCACACCTTTGTTTAACAAACCATGCTCTTTAGGTTTCATGAAGGCTGACTTCTTAAGCTATAAGTACTAAAAGACACAACTTTGTCTTAACTGTGCTTTCAGACAAATTGTACATCTAGATTGATAGCTGACAATTTTAATGTGTGTATGTGTATCTCTATGGATCTCTGTGTAAATATTTGATTTCTTGTCATATTTAATCACTTAGTATACTACAGTAAGCTCTCTGTATCCATGGATTCTGCATCCAGGATTCAACCATCCATGGCTTGAAAATATTTAAAAAAAAAAATAAATCCAAAAAGCAAACCATGATTTTTCTGTTTTATATAAGGGACACAAATTTACTACGCCATTATATATAATGGCACTTGGGCATCCACAGATTTTGGTATCCACAGGGGATCCTGGAATCAAACCCCAGTGCATACCAAGGGCGCACTGTATCCTAAAGGCATCAGATCCCATCTGATCTTGGAAGCTAAGCAAGCTCAGCTATGGTTAGTACTTGGATGGAAGACTGCCACTGAATACCAGATGCCATGGGCTATACTTCATAGGAAAGAACTGGCAAAACCACCTCTGGTAGCTTTTGTTCACAGGTAGGCAAGGGGAACAAAAGCTACCAATGCATCATGCAGTGTGGCCTTAAATTATTTAATAATGTTCTCAGCCAGGCAGTTTGTTAATACCTCCAGGCATAGTTAAAATTAACAGAAATGATTCCAGTATCTTAAAAAAAAAAATACAGTTCAAGAGAGGAGCCATGAGAGCCTTAAATATTCAGTACAGGTTTCAAATCTATGTATAGCAGAAGAACTCAGGAGTGCTTCCCCGGTGGGCAAAATTTCAGTTTGAAGATAACTAAGGCTGCAACACAATGCAGAAATAATACCGTTTAACACTGTTTTAACTATCATGGCTCCATCCTATGGAATCTGGGATTTGTAGTGTGTTGTGGCACTACAGGCCTGACAGAGAAGGCTAAATATCTCACAAAACTACAAATCCCGGAATTCTGCAGCATTGAGCCATAGCAGTTAAAGCGGTGTCAAACTACATTATTTCTGCAGTGTGTCAGCAGCCTATGTAAGGCTCCCCGTGTGGCATCCTATGATGCCATTCAGTGTTGCCACCTGGCTTTTTAGATTACTGACACAGACCTCCTTTTGCAGCTCATGCTGAAGGACCTCCAGAGTTCCCGCAAACTGTCTTCTCCAGGGACTCTGTTCCACTTTTCACACATGACAAGATAGATTAAATATAGGCACGCCCATACACAATCTCCCCCACCCAACATATATGCTTATTAGGCGTACACAAACAGACAGAGGGATGGACTGAGAAGCCTCTAGTCTAAACATTTCATCTGAAATCTCCTTATGATATTTCCACATTCTCTAAGTACGTTGTAATGTGGCAGGGTGTGTGTGTCTGTGTCCATACAACCTTGCAAAATGGAATCAGTAACAGGTTTGCTGTTAGCTCAGAACAAATTATCTCCCAAGAATATGTTTTCCCCACAGCAACTAGCGGCCTTTTTCCAAAAAGCTTGACATGTCATTTCAGAGGCTGGAGAAATGCTCATAAACTGTTCAAACTGACAAAACTAAAATTCTATTTAACTAATAACAAAAGGGAAATACCCTTCTATTTCCTTCTATATGCATTACTGTCTTCCAGTGAGACTTCACGTGGACAACTAAGGGATCAAGCTCTTCCATACAATACTTTTTATCTTCTCTTTTGGCCAGTCTAGTCTCAGCCAACAAGAAGTTGCCTCCATTCAAAAACATGCATGACCAGAGCTTGGAAAATTATTTTTAAAACTGTAAACAGCTACAGTTCTAAGATGCTCCCAGTAGCTAGTTATCATAATTGTTAAAATTTTGCAAGGGTGCCTTCCTATTTTAAAAATGTTACATTTTGATTTGAGTTCTAAAAGCTGCTGGTTCAAAAATATGTGCTCCTCCTATCCATTCAGTGCCCCCCAAAGAGTGGAAGGCAGCTGTACAAGCCAACAGTTGGGTCATGTGATAGTGTTTCTCCAACATTTAATGAGGCTATAACCCCAAATAACTAAAACAGTTACAATTAGACCATGAAAGGAATGTCGTTCCCTTGTCTTCAGTTGCAATTCTGATGCAATCTAGCTACACCATCTTCACTGAAGAAAGGAATTAAAACTGCAAGTCAGTAGAATTGATATTTGTAATTAGTTATTTCCAAGCTCTGTGTACAACTGCAATCAATTCTCAGAATCATTGCCATACGGTAACAATTTTGCCCTTTTTAAATGCAAAATATAACATATAGTTTATGTTGCTCAGCATCTTTGAGTTGAAACAGAACATTGGACAGACAGATAATGCTAGCACTACACAAGCTTTTCACATCAAAACATTCATGTTTGATCAGGGAAAGCCTTTTGTCAAACTGCTAAGCAAATGCCGTCAAAATCTAAAGCACTCAAGTCTGGGACACTACTTGTTGAGATTCTATAAATCTCCCAAAAGAATGTTTTTTTTAGGGAACAGAGCTTAGAAAAGCATCTGCAAAGAATTGGAACAAAGATGGGGAATCATATACCCCTTCAGATGTTGTTGGATATCAGGCTCAGCTAGCATAACAAACTATGAAGGATATTCTATCAGCCTTCCAACAGCTGGTGCCCCTGCACATGTATTGGGCTACAATCCCCATCATGGCCCAGCCATGTCAGCTGAGGATAATGGGAACTGTAGTTCAGTATATTTGGAGACATCAAACTGGGGGACTCTTTTTAATATATATTTTTATTAATTTTAATACAAATTATCTACATCACACAAAACATAAGAAACAAAGAATAAGAAAAAGAAGCAGAGAAAAAAGAAAGATCTAGAAAAGGAAAATAACGATATACATGTATCCAAATACACACACACACACACACACACACACACACATATATATAAAACTAAAATTAAAACTAAACCAAGATTAAACATCCTACAAACACTATACTAAAGATCTTAACTAAAATAATAACCATAAAGGAACTAATAGTCTAACTAATACCCTAAACACTAACCCAGTAATTAAAATAAAAACACAAAGGACTCTGATCCCCCGGTCCAAATTGTAATGAAAAACAAAAACCCAAATAAAAGATAAATTAATCTACCATTACAGGTCTAAGTAAATAAACATACTAAGCTTAATAATAACCAAACCCACAAATTATTACAATGTTAGTACAGGTCAACCCACATATCCATGGGGGATACATTCTAAGATCCTCCCGTGGATGCCTGAAACCATGTATAATAGGGAACCCTATTATTTTCAATGAGACAAACACTGGAAGTTGACCACAGAATTGCATTGGAGGACTAAAACTTCAAGGTCTAGCAAATTCCTTACTTGCCTGGAAGACAATTTCATGGTCCAAAAGGTGGAAGAGGCAACAAGGGGGTCAGCTATTTTAGATCTGATCCTAACCAACAGAGATGACCTGGTTAATGGGGTGCAAGTGGTGGGATCCTTAGGTGAGAGTGATCATGTTCTCCTGGAGTTTGTTATACAATGGAAAGGAGAAGCCAGGCATAGTCAGACACACATTCTAGACTTTAGGAGAGCTGATTTCAATAAACTCAGGGAAATACTGGTGGTGATCCCATGGTCAGGAATACTAAAAGAGAAGAGACCTCAAGACAGATGGGACTTTCTCAAAAGGGAGATACTGAAGGCACAATTTCAAACAGTACCATTGAGGAAGAAAAATGGGAGGTGTCTCAGGAAACCTGGATGGATGACTAAAGAACTTTCAACGGAGCTAAGTTTTAAACGGAACATGTATAGCAAACGGGAAAAGGGGGAAATCACCAAAGAAGAATTCAAACAGAGAGCAAACAGGTGTAGGAGTAAAGTCAGAAAAGCTAAAGCGCAGAATGAGCTCAGGCTCGCTAGGGAGGTTAAGAACAATAAAAAATGGGTTTTGGGGGTATGTCCGCAGCAAAAGGAGGAAGAAGGAAATGATAGAGCAACTACGTGGAGAAGATGGCAAAATGCTAACAGGGGACTGAAAAAAGGCAGAATTACTCAACACCTTCTTTGCCTCAGTGTTTTCAGAAAAGGAAAAGGGGGACCAACCTGAGGAGAATGGAACAGAGGACACAATAGGGGAAATCCAGCTCAGAATAAGCAAAGAGGTAGTACAGGAATACCTTCTTAATCTAAATGAATTTAAATCTCCAGGACTAGATGAACTACATCCAAGAGTATTAAAAGAGCTGGCAAATGTGATCTCAGAGCCATTGGCAATAATCTTTGAGAACTCTTGGAGAACAGGAGAAGTCCCAGCAGACTGGAGGAGGGCAAACGTTGTCCCCATCTTCAAAAAGGGGAAAAAAGACGATCCCAACAATTATTGTCCAGTTAGTCTGACATCAATACCAGGGAAGATTCTAGAGCAGATCATTAAACAGAGAGTCTGTGAACATTTAGAAGGCAATGCCATAATCACAAAAAGTCAACATGGGTTTCAGAGAAACAAGTCATGCCAGACTAATCTGATATCTTTTTTTGATAAAGTTACCAGCTTGGTAGATGAAGGGAACACTGTGGACATCACATACCTTGATTTCAGTAAGGCCTTTGACAAGGTTCCCCATGACATTCTTGCAAACAAGCTTGTAAAATGTGGGCTAGAAAAGTTAACTGTTCAATGGATTTGTAATTGGTTGACCGGCTGAACCCAAAGGGTGCTCAGCAGTGGCTCCTCTTCATCTTGGAAAGATGTGACAAGTGGGGTGCCACAAGGTTCGGTCCTGGGCTCAGTGCTATTCAACATCTTTATCAATGACTTGGATGAAGGAATTAGGGGCATACCTATGCAATTTGCAGATGACACCAAATTAGGAGGAGTAGCTAATACCCTAGAGGATAGGATCAAAATTCAAAATGACCTGGATAGACTGGAGAGCTGGGCCAAAGCTAACAAAATGAAATTCAACATGGAGAAATGTAAGGTACTGCACTTAGGGTGGAAAAATGAAATGCATAGATATAGGATGGGAGAGACCTGGCTGAATGAGACTACGTGCGAAAGGGATGTAGGAGTCCTAGTAGACCACAAGTTGAACATGAGTCAACAATGTGACTAGCACTTTGAACCAAGAGTGAAAGTGTATTGGTAGCCAGTGGAGCTCCTTTAAAACTGGTGTTGTGTGGATAGTGTAAGCAGTTCTGTTGCATATTGTCCAGGTGCAGCCTCTGCATCATCTTCAGGGGCGGCCCCATGTAGAGTTCTTTGTAGTAGTCTAAATAGGAAGTGGGTGGCCAGATTATCCCCACTAGGAAAGGCTGGAGCTGATGGGCCAATTTTGAGTTTTCCCAATACCTTCTAAGTATTGGGAAGCTAAAAAGGCCAATGCGATTTTGGGCTGTATCAATAGAAGTACAGTGTCTAGATCAAGGGAAGTAATAGTGCCGCTATATTCTGCCTTGGTCAGACCTCACCTAGAATACTGTGTTCAGTTCTGGGCACTACAATTCAAAAAGGATATTGACAAATTGGAGCATGTCCAGAGAAGGGCAACTAAAATGGTGAAAGGTCTGGAAACCATGCCTTATGAGGAGAGACTTAGGGAGCTGGGTATGTTTAGCCTGGAAAAAAGACGGTTAAGAGGCGATATGATAGCCCTGTTTAAGTATTTGAAGGGATGTTACGCTGAGGATGGAGCAGGCTTGTTTTCTGCTGCTCCAGAGACTGGAACACGGAGCAATGGATGCAAGCTCCAGGAACAGAGATTCCACCTCAACATTAGGAGGAACTTTTTGACAGTAAGAGCTGTTCGGCAGTGGAACACACTCCCTCGAGCATGGTGGGGTCTCCTTCCTTGGAGGTCTTTAAACAGAGGCTGGATTGCCATCTGTCGGGGATGCTTTGATCAAGATTTCCTGCGTGGCAGGCGGTTGGATTGGATGGCCCTCATGGTCTCTTCCAACTCTACAATTCTATGATTCTATGACCTAGAAATGCCCAGAGGAAGCCATTTTTTTGGGACATGGATAAGTGAAACCATGAAGACCAAATCTGTGGATACAGGGGTTGACCTATATTTTTATTGCTCATGAAATCCACTGCTTCCAAACTTTCAAGAAGTACTTAGTTGGTTTATCCTTTAACACTCATGTCAATTTGGCAATTTGGGCTAGCTCTACAACCTTAACCATCCATTCCTCTTTCATTGGTGCTTCCATCCGTTTCCATGTTTGAGCGAATAATATTCTTGTTGCTAAGAAGTAATATCTAAGAAGTAATCTATATTTACTATCCAGTTCTTTATCCATAATATCCAAATAAATAATTTCCGATGTCATTGCAAAATGGACCTTTAAAACTTTTTGAATTAACATACATATCTTAGACCAATAACTTTTAGCTTTCTTACATGTCTACCACATATGAAAAAATCTGCCTTCCTTATCTTGACAACCCCAACATTGACTTGAGGCATTCTTAAAAAATTTTGGCAGCTTATTTGGAGCTAAATACCATATGTACATCATCTTATACATATTTTCTTTTAAATTACTACACAAAGTAAATTTTAAATCTTTCATCCATATTTACCCCACTTCTCCATTTGAACATTGGGCCCAAAATTTTGTGTCTACTTTATCATATAATATTTAACCAGTTGATCTTCCACCTCTAATTTCCAAAGATATTTATATATTTTAATCACATGATCATCATCTTTACACAGTTCTAAATGCCCCCATTTTCTCCAACCTCTATAGTTGGATCTCTATTATCTTGATTAAATCTCTCCATGTGTTGCCTATTAGCAAACCAATTAAAATCGTTGGCTTCTTTGAATAGCATTTCTCTTGACTTAAGCTGCTAATTCTCTTGTTCCAAATACAAAAGGTCATCATATGATAACCAACTCTGACTTTTGATCCATTGTTTCCTGAAAAAAAAGCTTATTGCGGTGAAGTCGCTAATATTATCTCAAGAAAAAGTCTCTGCTTGTACTTAAGCCAAACTTGCAAAAAAGCATTTCTGATTAAATGATTTTTAAACATAGCATGTGCCCTCATTTTATCATACCAAAGATAAGCATGCCGCCCAAATCTTAGATCATAACCTTCAAGTTCCAAAAGTCTCTTAACTCTTAACAATATCCATTCTTTCAACCACGCAAAACAACAGGCCTCATAAAACAATCAAATGTTAGGAAGCCCCAGCACACCCTGCTCTTTCATATCACACAGAGTTTTAAATTTCATTCTTGGGTTTTCCTGCCTGCCAGTCAAATGCAGAAATTTCCTTCTACAAAGGGTATTCCATTTCTTAATATGGAGCCTGTTTGAAATAAAATAAAAGTATGGGCAAAACGTTTGCTTTTATTATTGCAATTCTCCCATCAAAGATAAATTTAATTTTCAGAGTGAGGGACTATTTTTCATCCTGTATGGGCTCTCATCTTGGTCACCTGCCTGGAAACAACTCTGCACTAAATCCACTTCCAGTCCTGCCTGGAGACACATGCAGAGTTTAAAGATAAAATAAAAACAAAGAAACTGACAATTAAAGTGCCTTACCCAAGGATTTTTTAAAACTTAGTTCAAAAGTTATTGCATAGTTACAATCTTAAGTAAACTAATTTGACAGAAATCACTCTGAGTGAACAATCACAATCTATCCTGTATCTCAAATCCAACATTCCAGGCTCATTGTGGAACTATGCTGTGGTAAGAAGCCCAACATGACAGCAAACTTCAGAGCTTGCAAGCCTCCAATTAGAGGTTTGCCTAAAGTGAATCACTGCAAGAACCAAATGCTTATGCCCCTGGAAAAGACTTGTTTAGATCACTATTAGAAGGTATTGGGAAAACTCAAAATTGGCCCACCAGCTCCAGCCTTTCCTAGTGGGGATAATCTGGCCACCCACTTCCCATTTAGACTACTACAAAGAACTCTACATGGGGCCACCCCTGAAGATGATGCAGAGGCTGCACCTGGACAATATGCAACAGAACTGCTTACACTATCCACACAACACCAGTTTTAAAGGAGCTCCACTGGCTACCAACACACTTTCACTCTTGGTTCAAGGTGCTAGTGGTGACAAGTGGCCTGTGAAGTTAATACCCAAAAGAACACCTCTCCCAATATATATTTGAGCACTGAGATCTGACAGGAGAACCTTTCTCTACATCTCACCAATAGGAGTGATACATTTTGTTTAGACACCTTCTCTATTAGGGTCTCCCGGCTGTGGAATGGCACTGACATTGGCCTCGTTTCAGTTAAAAATTCAGTTAAAAACTCAGTTCAGTTCTTCACCAAAGCTTTGGGAACCCAGTGATCATAAGCTGATTCATTGTGGATTGCTGTTTTAGTCCATACAGCATGCACTGTTTTAAACAGTTCTACATTGTTTTACACTGTTTTAATTGTTCTGAATTCTCTCATGCTGTTTTATTGTCTGTACATTGCCTTGAGATCTTTGTATATAGGGTGGCAGACAATACACAGGAAACAGAAGAAAGCAGATTCAACATTCTCAAGCCACCTGAGCCTGAAAATGGCTTGAGTGTGTAGGTGATTTACCAAATATATACTGTGTACCAACACAAATGGAATATATTATTGTAGAGTAACTGTTTATCCAATAATTATCAAACAATGCCCCCAGGTAGATTCATACAATATATGTCTTACTCTAGAACTGAATGAGTGGCTGCCTGTGGGTGGTAACGGTAGAGAAGAAGGCACTGGTCAACTCGAAAAACTCCACCACCTTTTCGAAGATGTTCATAAAAGAATACCAAGTCTTCTGGAGTACCCTGCAACAGAGGACACCTTGTTCAAATCAAGAATTTCAATTCAGATGTTTGAAAGTAGAATACCATTGTATCATATTATATATCCAAATGAAAGTAATTTTTAAAATGTCTTACTTTTAAAAACACCTGTAAACAAATGTGAACATCAGTTCCAGAAAAGAGAGATCCAGAGACCTTAAGTCCATAGCGTTTTCTTCCTTCTTGAAACTGCCAAATAGCTTAATTAACAGATTGGATGAACCACAAATCTGTTAATTAATTAGCACCACAAAAGAGCTAGCGTGGGTGTTGTGGAGAACAGGGTTGAAATTCTTGTTCAGCCATGGAAACCCACTTACTTTGGGTAAGTCACAGTCTCTCAGCCTCAGAGGAAGGCAAAGGCAAACCCTCGTCAAAGAAATTTTACCAAGAAAACCCCATGATAATTTTGCCTTAGGGTCACCATAATTCGGAAATGACTTGAAGGCACACACAACAACATGCACCACAAATACTAAAAGCTGTATTAGTTTGATATATAGGATATATATATACATATACATATATATATGCTAGGCCACTGTTACATGTTTTGGAATCTTCCTATATATCCTGCATCATGTGTGGCTTCAGCTTGATATTCTTATGGGCAAATCAGAAACTGGAGTTTTCAAGCTTTGCATGAAAAACAACTTCAAACATCATTCAAGGGTATTATTTAGCAACTATAAATATGGAAATGGTAACTTCCCATATAAACTACGGAACTGTAGTCATGGCTGAAGATTAACTAAAGCTGAATCTAGCACAATGAAAGAGATGTTACTTGTGAGAGTAACACACCAAAGGTGTGTTGACATCCTGCTATCCCCAAAAAGAGGGTCTAGCTGACAAGGGGAAAGGAAAGGAAATGAGATAATGAACCTAAAACTTCTTCCTGCCTTCTTTCACAGAGACTACTACCATGGGAAAAGCAAGGCCTGGACCAAACTTGCTTTTGCAGACATACACCTGCCCTATTCTTGCCACAATAGAGAAATGGTTGTGATGAGTGGGGTAAGCATAGAAACAGGGTGGGTTGTTACTGGGATGAGTGTGAAGCAAGGGAGACAGAATAGGGCTGTGGCAGGACAACGGTAACAATCTTAATAACCTATGCCACATGAGAGTATTTGCCAAGTTAGCCCAGATTTGTCTACTCTAGCCTTCCCCAACCTGATGGTTTCTAGGTATACTGCACTACAATTTATTTATTTATTATTTATTTTAGGTATTTATACCCCATCCTTCAGCCACCAGATGGGTTACAAATTGTTAAGCAATAGCACCTACACATCTACACCGCTTTATAGCATCCTAGGCACTCTCCAAGCAGTTTCTAATGTGTATTAGCTAATTGCCCCCCCCCAAAGCTGGGTACTTGTTTTACTGACCAATGAAAGGATAGAAGGCTGAGTGAAACTTGGAACCCTTGGGAACAAACTTGCAATGTTGTGGCTTGCAGTACCGGCATTTAACTACAGCACCACCAGGGCTCCCTAACTCTCACCAGCCTTTCTCATCATCAACGACAAAAACAATTATCAATCATCATCATCATTTATTTATTTATACACTCGGCTCACCTTATGCATGGATTCTGTATCCACAGATTCAAACATCCACAGCTTGAAAATATTCCTCAAAAAAAATTGCAAAAAGCAAACCTTGCTGTTTGCCATTTTATATAAGGGATGCCATTTTACTACACCATTGTATTTAATGGTGTGGAGAGCATGTTATGAGCTGCTGATGGAATGTTGGGGAGCGAATGGGAAGAGAGCATGAAGGAGCCAATCCTGCGGCAGGAAACTGGTATGGGAGGGGTCTCCTAGAGTAATGGTCTGGATGACAGTTGGGAGAGTGAGAAAATGACAGTTGAGGAGAGACATGACAGTTGAAAGGGAGAGTGAAAGATGTGATGTGATGGGGAGAGGCTGGAATGTGTGTATGGCTATGAGTGAAGCTGAGGGAATGTATGTGCAGGGAGAATATGCATTAAGAGGAATAGAGGCTGATTGCAAATGAAGACCAAAGCAGTTCTGTTATCTTATTAAAACAATAAACCAATCTTCATGCTTATTTATCATATCCAGTCCCCTCATGACTTATTTACCCTTATTGGTATTTAAGTGGCACTCTAACCGTGTAAAAGCCCACATGCAAATGCAAGTTGTAGTATGTGGGGAAATAATCATTGTAATGTAAAAGCAATCTTGTGTACTTCATTCACATCCTAAGATAAGTCTAGGGTTTTTTCCCTGCATGCATTTGTTCTCCCAAAATTCCCTTTCTCTTATTTCACTGGGCAGTTCCAGCCAACTGGAGTGCTGGGTCATTCAACACATGACCTAATTTAAATTTTATTGCTTTTGTGTAACTTCCCTTTTAAGTCTGAGTCTCTCCATGAGGCTGGAGCCATCTTAGCCATCTTAAGCCATCTGAAACCATGCCATGATGCACCGGAAGCCTGCCTCCTATTGCTGTAGGCTGAGTGAGTTTTATTACCTAAATACTCTTAGTTAGGGATCTCTTTTTAAGTTTGTTTTAGTATGTAGATTGAGATTGATATACCTTCAGTAAACTTTGATTTGCATTTTAAACTGACTCTTTTGTTTTGCAATGAGTCTAATTTAACTGGGGGATCCCAGACCTCTTGAATACACTTTTAACTGATAATAGAGCTTAAGTCTGCAATCCTAAGCGCACTCTGCATGAAGCATGAACATGAAGTTAAAGTAATTGTTTTTTAACTCCCTTTTAAAATGAAGATATTTCTTGTTGTTTTTAAAAGGACTAGATCCTGGAATTTTTTAATACAATTTTATTTTTTAGACTCATTACCTTCCCACACAAGTACTATCCATCTAATTGTGGAACTGCAGTCTCCACAGATTATTAATTTGGTGGCAGCAGTGGGATGTGCAAAACCCCAGGGTCACAAAAGTGGTGGCAGCGCAAGTGACGAGGCGGCCGGGCTGAGTGGTGATGTAAATTCAGCTGGCGCACCTGATCATCACAAATGGGTCTTGAGCATCCACAGATTTTGGTATCTGTGTGTGTGTGTGGGTCCTAGAACCAAACCCCAGAGGATACCAAGGGCCCACTGTATATGCAGGGTGGTAATTCTTAAAGTCTGACATATCTGGAAGATACCAGGTAAGGGAAGGCTAGCCTAATCTCCCTGGCAGTAACTCTTTATGGTCTTAAAAACCTTCTCCCATCAGATGGCACCTGGTTCTTTAAAGTTTGAATCTGCAGTCTTCTAGGTATAAGGGGACTGGACCTGCATTCTTCAAAATACAAAGCAGCGGCTTTACCACAACAGCACAATAAGCCTCAATGATTTTATGATCCCTTGACTACTTGTATATCCAAAAAAACAATTGTCAGTTTCTGTCATGCTTCAGACAGCCCATTTCTGACAAGATGCAATACAGAACATTGCCTGGGAGGAAGTGATTTGTCCCTGTCTTACCTTCCCACCAATTGGGATACTGGGCAAATCTGTTTCACCAATGACAAAAGAAACCCATTGCCAGTAAGATGGCATCATCAGACACCCTATACAATTTGTGCTAACTGGCTATAATGATCCCAAGGCCCTGATATTTAACAATCAAGAAAGATCTGATTGTGGGTCATATTGTGAATATATGCAAGTAGATCTATAAAATAGTTGGGAATTTTTTAAAAAGATGAAGTGATTAATCAAGTAAGCAGTCTAAACAAAGTCAAATAGAATAAGAACTCCTGTGGATCTCGTACAGCTCAGTGGAGTACAGCTGCAGACCGTCTCCCACAGACCTTTCCTTGTACTTTATCAATGTCAGAGATACACCTGCTTGCTGTCAGTAACAGCAAACAAAACAAAACTGTGAACAACAAAACTTTCAGATTTCCAGTTGCTTTTTAAAAGGCTGCTAAAAAACAAGTGGCAGACCCCACTCCCAAAGCATCCCCATTAACACGGTGCAGACTATGCATCTCATCACACAAACAGGAAGGAGCAGTAACTGCTCTGGAATAGAATTAGAAGTGTTCCTTCACACTGAAAGCACTATCATAACAACAAAAAGGAGGAAAGAACTCTGCAGCCCCTTAAATTTCTAAGATCATTCCAGGATGTAGACTCAGTATAAATGGAATAACATGACTCTTTATCAGGCCATAAAACAATTTCAAAATCCTCCTCTGAAATCCTGCCCCTTTATTTCATGTAGCTGAAGGTGATGATGGAACAACATCTGTTTGAATTTAGCAACACTGCAGCCACTTGAGAATATAATGCAACCCATATAATTGTCAAATGTTCTCAAAATATTGTTTGTTTCTCATCCTATTCTCTGTTACCAAGTTGTTCCAAATGGTGTTATGTAAATAAATAACTGATTTACAAAGCAGGGGATTAAACACTGTGGCTTCATGCTGAAAATGAATCATAGGACATGGCAGGTGGCTAGAGAAATATTTCAATGGGCAGGGGCATATTTTTTATATATTATGCAGCGGGGGGGGGAGCAGAGGGAAATAGGGAGCTTGGTGACTCCATCAGCTGTGCTGAAAGACCTGTTGCTCTATTGGGCTCCCCCTCTTCTTGAACCATTTCCAGCTGGTCATTTTAAGAACTAAATTTAAAGAATTGGGGTTTGAGAGTTTGCTCTTTCTCCTCCTCCCCTCCAAACAAACCCTTGTGCTTTTGCATCATGTCTTTCAGACTGCAAACCTGCAGGCACAGATTGTCTTGTTTTTATTGATCGAACATTGGAAACTTTGTTATCTAATAGAGGTGAGTGGAGGACAAACACATGGCATATGTTTATTTAAAACATCTTCCAAACAGTCTTCTACCAAAAAGGTCTGCAAAAAATACATGTACTAAACTAACTAAAACAGTATGTCCCTTTGCTCAATTACCCTTAGGTGTCATTGTAATAATATAAAATAATTATACTAATTGAACTCCACTCATACTTTTCTTCCTCCTTTCTCCTTCAAAGAAATACATTAATTACAGTAATGTATATATTCTTGTGTGTGTGTGTGTGTGTGTGTGTGTGTGTGTAGCTTTAGCTATATACAGTAGACGCAAAACCTTTTGAGGCTGGAGAGAAAGAAACGTACCAATTTCTAAAAGATTTGATGGTAAACTTGTTAAATGCTGGGTCTTATATCTAGCTTTGAATTCATTCAGAACTTGTATAAAATTCTCAGTGGCACTTTTTTCTTTTAAAAATCATATTTATTAAAGGCTTATATCAGGAGGCATGGAGATGCACTATCCACAATGCTGCAGCTTCATTTGAGAACTCACGCCAAACAAGTCTCGAAGAGAAATGACAACGCAGAAAGAATCACAACCTGGAAAGGAGACCCTCCACTGTGCTTTCTGCAACTGGACTTGTTTATCTCAGATTGGCCTTTTCAGTCATCAGCACGCTTGCAGAAAGCGTAGGATGAGTCCTTCTTGAATCTTCGTTTGCGAAGAAAAGCCAGAGGGAGAGAGACAAAGAACAATAGTAAATTATCCTCTCATTTCTCTCATCCTCTTGCAGACAACATTTCATAAATTCAAAATACAATCAGACAATTACAAGCAAACACAGAGAAGAACAACAGATCCTGGCTGATACCAAAACTGCTCACCAGCAAAATGTCCAGAGCACGGGTGGCCATGTACAGAATTTATGTGAAGCATATATCTTATAAATTAATACTGTGTGATCTCAAAGTATCTGGCTATTTTGCCCCTGGCGAGCTTAAGTTTAAATGCCGATTTCTCCAGTAGTGTAAGGGTCAAAATTCTCACCATTGCTTTGATGTTAATTTAGGAGAAGGGTGGCAATGGTCAGAATTAACTTTATTTCCATCCTGCCTTCCCTGTACAGGCTCCAAGGTGGTTTACCTCAAATTAAAACAAGGCATAACTGAAACCTTCAACTGCAAACACCTTCCTGGCACAATGCCATAACACTATCAAGTTCCAGGTTTGATGTCTCCATTTTTGAAACAAAATTCTTATTTGAAACAAAATTCTTGCCCACTCAAAGTCTGATCATGATCTTCCTTCAAGTCACCTTGCTGTTCTTTTCTGTGGTAGTAGTGGTGGTGTGCCTTCAAGTTGTTTCAAACTTTTGGAGATCCTTAGGTGATCATAGGGTTTTCTTGGCAAGATTTGTTCAGGGAGGGTTTGTTGTCGCCTTCCTTTAAGGTTGACAGAGGGTGACTTCCCAAAAGTCACCCAGTGGGTTTCTGTGGCTGAGCAAGGACTCAAACCTTGGTCTCTGGCAGTTCTAGTCCTCGTGGGGGCACTTTTTTGCCACATTTTACACTTTTCCACATGCCCCTGGGCTATTTTAGGAACAGGAAAGACCTTTGCCTCAAAAAAGTAAACAGGACCTGGCTTCAATAGCATTAGCATAGTATTTGTATTTCAGTACCGCTTATCAGTGCAAAGCACTCCCTAAGTGGTTTACAATGTTTTAGCTAATTGCCCCCCAATAAGCTGGGTACTCATTTTACTGACCTGTGGAAGGATGGAAGGCTGAGTCAACCTTGGAGTCCTCTGGGATACAACTCATAACGTTGTGGCTGCATTACTGGCATTTAACCACTGTGCTACCAGGGCTCCTTTATATGGCCAGTCTTGTTGCTTTAAAAAATGGGCTCTCCTGAACCTAAAAGCCAAGACTCAGCTGCCCTTTCTAGGCTATGATTGTATGTTTTAAATTTTTTTTCTTCTAATTTATATATATTTTAATTAATCCATGTTTTTAATTCTTTGTAATTTAATATTATTTTAAGGGGTGGGTGGGCTAGGGTATGGTGACTATGGGGTTTTTATATTGTAAGCCGCCCCGATTGCATTGCAGAGGGGCGGGATATAAATAAAATTTTATTATTATTATTATTAAAATTGCCTGGGGAGGGGGACATGGTGAAAATGTCACCCCTGGAGGTACTTGGAAGCAAAACATGACTGTTTTTGTAGGGGTGTGTGACTCTCTAAAGACCGGGGGGAGGGGTAATGCTGCCAGCAGTCTCCCTCAGTTGCCTCCCGGGCTCAATGGTACTGAAAGCCACTGAGAGGTCCAGGAGAACTGTCCAGTTCTTGTCACAGATCATCCCTCAACGTGACCAAAGCCGTTGTTATCCCATAGCATAGATGAACAGTCTTTAGGCTGTGGAATAGACAGATACATGCATAACTCTCCTTTATAAAAGACAGGTGTTTTTACATGCCCAATTCCATTTTCATTCTATCTCAGCATCATTCTTGGCTGCTTTTAATTTAGGGAGGTAATACTGGGAGTGGGACAAGCTGTTCATAAGCACAGGTACAGCATGGCAAAACACAGCAGCAGCTGTGGTTTTATCTTGTTGAAACCAGAGTGGAAACCTGACTTGAAGCTATTGTAAGGATCTGGCTTTATCACAGATCTGTTCTGGCTTCCTGCTATTCTGCAGCCTTCTTGGCAGGCAACCTTGCAATACCTTTCTTTGATAAGAGTTTGGTAGTGGTGTCCTCTCCATTGACGCCCCCTTGTCGTGGGAGAGAGGCTTGCGTACCCTAATGACGTTTTGAGCTATGCTGGCGGTGGCATAATAGCCACCGGTAGGGTCTCCCATGCCAGACAGGTCAAAACCGAAGGGTCTGACAAAGAGCGTCAAAGGGCAGGATGGGCTCTCTAGCCTTATGGCAACCGTCCTAGGAGAAGGAAAACTCTAATCCCAAACCCGGGCAGATGGTGCTCGTCCAACCCTGTAAGGTCAACCATCTAAGAGAAGGAAACTCTAATCAAACCTACGGCCCGAGGACCTCGCTGCCACGTCCATGCTTGCAAGGCCACGGCAGATGAATCTCTGGTTTAAAGGGTGAGGCCAGTTCTGTGCACGCTGCGCTCCACCAGAAAAATCCATTGCACAGGCTCGAAGGACAAATCCATTTCCAAAAAAGCCCTGTAGCGACTGGCGAGGGACGAAACCGGCAGGTGTAAAGATGCACTGGAAGCCGCAGCCCCAACCCTGCATGCAGGCGGTTCAGGACATTGGTCGCTCAAGCCTGACCCGGGAGATGACAGTCTTGTTCGGCAGCATTCTGAACGACCAAGCAGCCTTTTTTAAGGAGAGCACTGCTTGCTCCATATGGAGAGGGGCCTAGAAAAGGTGGCCTAAAGAAAGCTCATCCCCAACTACCTGGTTGGCTAGCCGCGGCCAACGGGAATCTTCTGATGCGGTCAAACCAAGGCAAAGAAACAAAGGCACACACCGGCCTCCAAAGGTGTAAATAAACTGACACTTGCATGCTGGAACATCAGAACCATGCAAGACTCTAAAGATAGTGGACGGCCTGAGCGTCGTTTTGCCCTAATAGCCCTTGAACTATCACGGCTTAATATTGACATCGCTGCTCTTAGTGAAGTTCGCTTCCATGAGGAAGGCAGCCTTAAAGAACATGGCGCCGGCTACACACTTTACTGGTCTGGCAAACCCAAAACCGAAAAACATCTTTCAGGAGTAGGCTTCATGATTAAAAACTCCATTGCCTCCAAACTCGAAACCTTGCCAACAGGACACTCTGATCGCATTATTTCCTTACGCCTCCCACATGTTGTTCTCTTTAGTGTATATGCCCCAACTATGCAAGCCGACCCTGTAGAGAAAGACAAATTCTACACAGACCTACGCCAACTCATACAAAAAGTCCCTGTAGAAGATAAAATTATTATCCTTGGTGACTTCAATGCCAGAGTAGGAAAGAATTCCGAAGCCTGGAAAGGTGTCTTAGGCAAGCATGGTGTTGGAAATTGCAATGATAACGGACGCCTCCTGCTAGAGTTCTGTGCAGAACAACAGCTGACTATTACAAACACAATCTTTCAGCAGAAAGATAGCTTGAAGACAACCTGGATGCATCCCCGATCCAAACATTGGCACCTCATTGACTACGTTCTAGTCCGTCAGAGAGACATTCGTGATGTCCGTCATACCCGAGTGATGCCCAGTGCAGAATGCCAAACAGATCATCGCCTCGTCAGATGTAAACTAAATCTTCATCTTAAGTTCAAACCTAAGAGGGGTGGCATCTTAAAGAAGAGGCTCCAAGTCAACAATCTTCAACAAGCTACCATGAGAGACAACTTCCAGGCAAACCTACAAACGAAACTTGAAGACCATCCTACAGATCCTTCTCCTACAGTGCTTTGGCAACATATCAAAAACAGTATCCTCCAGTCTGCAGAAGAATCCCTCGGGTTCTCCCACAAGAAAAATCAAGACTGGTTTGATGAAAACAACCAAGAGATCCAGGAGCTGTTGGCAAGGAAGAGAGCTGCTCACCAGGCATACCTCGCCCAGCCAACCTGTCATGTAAGAAAAGCAGCTTTCCGCCTCACATGTAGCAAACTACAACAAAAACTCCGAGACATGCAGAACAAGTGGTGGATCAATTTAGCAGAAAAGACACAACGCTGTGCAGATCTGGGTGATCATAGAGGATTTTATGAAGCTCTTAAAGCAGTGTTTGGACCTACTTATCAGGTCCAAAGCTCCTTATACAGTACAGATGGTCAAACATTAATTACTGATAAAGCCTCCATCCTAAGTCGTTGGGCTGAACATTTTCAAAGTCTCTTTAGCGCCAACCGAGTAGTCCAAGCCTCAGCTATCCAATATATGATACAAAAACCAATGAAAAATGAATTGGACATAGCTCCCACTTTGGAAGAGACCCTTATGGCCATACAGCAGATGAAAAACGGCAAGGCAGCTGGGATTGATGGAATCCCACCTGAAGTTTGGAAACACGGAGGTCATGCACTCCACGAAAAATTCCACGAATTCCTTGTGAATTGCTGGGAAAAAGGGGAACTGCCATCAGACCTCCGAGATGCAGTCATCATCACCCTGTACAAGAAAAAAGGAGCAAAATCCGACTGCTCAAACTATCGAGGCATAACACTGCTCTCTATTGCTGGAAAAATCCTTGCAAGGATACTCCTGAACAGATTAGTTCCTGCTATTGCAGAAGAACTTCTCCCTGAAAGCCAATGTGGCTTCAGAGCCAATAGGAGTACTACAGACATGGTATTTGCCCTTAGGCAACTGCAAGAAAAATGTAGGGAGCAGAACAAGGGTCTCTATGTAACATTTGTCGACCTCACCAAAGCCTTTGACACTGTGAGTAGAAAAGGTCTGTGGCAGATCCTGGAAAAACTAGGATGTCCCCCCAAATTCCTTAAAATGATTATCTTGCTACACGAGGGCCAGCGTGGTCAAGTCAGATATGGCGATGCTCTTTCAGAGCCCTTTCTAATAACTAATGGAGTGAAGCAAGGTTGTGTTCTTGCACCAACTTTATTTACAATCTTCTTTAGCACGATGCTCCAAAGGGCTATGGCAGAGCTTGAAGAAGACGACGGCATCTATATACGCTACCGTACTGATGGTAGCTTGTTTAACTTAAGCCGTCTGAGGGCTCACACTAAGACTCTAAACTATCTAGTCCGTGAGCTGCTCTTCGCCGATGATGCTGCCCTTGTTGCCCACACAGAAGCAGCTCTGCAGCGCCTAACGTCCTGCTTTGCAACAGCTGCAGAGCTGTTTGGGCTAGAAGTCAACCTGAAGAAAACAGAAGTTCTTTACCAGCCTGCACCACAGGACGAACACCACCATCCCCACATTGCCGTCGGCAAATCAGTGCTCAAGTCCGTTCAGCAGTTCACCTACCTGGGAAGCATCATCTCCTCAGATGCCAAGATTGACAAAGAGATCGATCACAGATTAGCAAAGGCATATAGTGCATTTGGAAGACTTCACAAAAGAGTCTGGAGCAATAAACACCTGAGGCAAAGCACAAAAATCAGTGTGTATAGAGCCATCGTACTGTCTATCCTCCTTTATGGATCTGAAACATGAGTTACCTATCGCCACCACCTACGACTCCTCGAGCGCTTTCATCAGCGCTGTCTACGCACAATCCTAAATATACACTGGACTGACTATGTGACGAATGTTGCTGTCCTTGAACAAGCAGGGATCACCAGCATTGAGGCCATGATATTGAGAACACAGCTGCGCTGGGCAGGGCACGTTTCTAGGATGGAGGACCATCGCCTCCCAAAAATACTACTCTACGGTGAACTCGCCACGGGTCAGCGTGGGAGGGGCGCTCCAAAAAAGCGATACAAGGACTCCCTGAAACAACATCTCAGGCTTGGCCAGATTGATCACCAACGGTGGTCCGCCCTGGCCTCACATCGGGAGGCATGGAGACGCACTATCCACAATGCTGCAGCCTTATTTGAGAACTCATGACGAACAAGTCTTGAAGAGAAACGACAACGCAGAAAGAATCACAACCCAAAAACATCACCCAAGGAGACCTTCTGCTGCACTTTTTGCAACCGGACTTGTTTATCTCGGATTGGCCTTTTTAGTCATCAGCGCGCTTGCAGAAGGCGCGGGATGAGTCCTTCCTGAATCTTCGTTTGCGAAGAAAAGCCAGAGAGAGAGGTAGTGGTGTAAAAACAAACTGGCACTTGTTGGTTACATAATATGCACACCAAATCAATGCTCGGTTGAAGCACCTTTGGAAGCAATTACAGCTGTGAGTCTTCTTAAGTAAATTTCTATCTGCTTCACACATCTGGATCCTAATGTTTTTTGCTCATTCTTCTTGACAAAATGGCTGCAGTGCTGTTGGGTGGGGACGTTTGGTGAACATCAAAGTCTTGCCACATATTTTCAATCAGACTGAGGCTTTGACTGGGTCATACTAAGACATGAATGTTCTTGCTATTAAACCTCTCAAGAGTCACTTTAGTTGTGCATTTAGGGTCACTGAAATGTGAACCTCCACCCCAGTCCCAGATCCCTTGCAGACTGAAACAGGTTTTTCTCTAGCATTGCCCTATATTTGTTTCCACTTCTCTTGCCCTCAATTCTGATCAGCTGACCAGTTCCTGCTGAAAAAAGCATCCCAGCAACATGATGCTGCCACCACAATGCCTCGTGGTAGGGATGGTGTGCTCAGGGCAATGAACTCTCTCTTGGTTTTGTGTCATGCACACCATTTTGCAGTAAGGCCAGAAAATTCAATTTTGGCCTCATCACACAAGATAATTTTTCCCCCAAACGTGTGGTTTTCCCCCACATGTCTTTTTGCCAACTTATAAAGGGACTTTTATAGGGGTTTGTTTCAGTGAGTGGCCTTCTTTTTTGAGACTCTTCCATAAAAGCCCAGTTTTGTGGAGCATCTGGGTGACACCCACAAAATTGAGCCATTTTTTTTGGGGGGGGGGTGTAATTGGTGGTTCTGCACAACATTATTCCAGACTTATATTGATAGCTTCCTGGTATTCATCAATCAATTACTTTATTTATATCCCACATTTCTCCCCAAAGGTGGGACTCAAGGCAGCTTACAGAGTTAAAAAGAGATATAAGTAAAACCACATATAGCTGGAAAATACTAAGAGTTAAGATTAAAATAATATTTCATTGTCTATAGAATTAAAATCACATAAAACATTAATTTAAAGCACAGATTTAAAATAGGACTGTTTGTTCAGGTATGTTCCCTGGGGCCTTCCAGAAGCTGATGTAGTTAATCTGACATCATGTGGCACTGAAATTGCACACAGGTGGACTCAATTCAACTACTTCTACAACTTCTACAGGCAGTGGGTTGGCATTAGAGGTCATTTATGCATGTAATAGAAAAGGGGGTGAATATATGTACAACCTAAGAAATATCACCTTATTTTTGTTCCACAATAAAAGTATTCTGCAGCTTCACAGTGTTGTGTAACTTGTGGACATCGAACGGTAACAATGCAATTGAATCTATTGCGATTCCATCTTTTGACAAACCAAAGATAGACATATCAGGGTATGTGTGTGAATACTTCTGCAAGGCACCATATGTTTTTAGTTTCTATTAATAGGGGTATTAAAGAATTTGGCAAACAGTAACAGATCTGTGGAGTGGGAGAGTAAACGAAGACCTACTCACCAGAAAGAGAAAATGAGAATTCCTTTGGCCTACTGTCTAGCTAGATTTATCCATCCCCTGTGCTCAACCTTGTGGTGATGCTCTGTGTCAATGGCAAAATTCAAACCTGCTTCTGTTCCTCATGTCACGCTTCATGCTAAGGGAAGTTAGCCACATGGTTTTAATTATCCAGCAGCCTGCTGCCTGGGGGTTGCATGCCTATTTGTAGACCTTATTACATTACATACTGTACCCAGTGCTTCAAGATGTTATACCTCCTCATCTGAAGTAATATTTTCACCATAATTAAGAATGTTGTGGTTTAAATCCTCCACAACCTATTTCACCACCAATGAATTTCAAACGTGTTGTTTTAAAATATGTCTGTATTAGCATGCTAAAGTGGGTGACTGCCTGCTCAGATCAAAGGGGGATTTGAAGAGCAGGGCTGCTCAGTCCCCAAAGTGGAAGAGTTCCTGTCAACTGCTTGGCAGCCACTCTCAATTAAACAGAAAACACATTGTATTGTGCCTCTACTGGGGTGCTGCTGAATGTGATTAGAGACAAATATTGATTCAGAGGAGAGCAGTAAATGTTAGACAGAACTTAGTATGAACAAGCATAAGAGACAATGGATAGCGAAAATAAATATGTAGGTTTAAGAAATCGCAAATGTCCATAAATGCCATAATTACAAATGCTAACATATTACTATTAATTACTGGTCTTACAGGGCTGTTTGAACTAAGCTAATGTGGAGGAAATGGCGAGAACATCTTTAAACACTCACTCTTTTCATGCTTATCAAAGACAACAAATGGGGGGAGAGAATGGTGCCATGCATATCTGCCCCATCTCTTTATTCACTGATCTCCCTGTTCTATTTGCACTGAATGGCTTTAGGAGTGTCCCACTTCTATGGTGCATTCTACCCACATTCAAATGAAAGTGAGTAGAGCCTACAGTGGAGCTTTCCTGATCAGCACAAGGAGGTCAGTGCCTGATGGGGTGGAACCAAGCACACATAAGGTGGTGGGAACAAGACTATAGGGAAAGATCTTATTTATTTATTTATTTAGGTATTTATACCCCGCTCTTCAGCTGCAAAGGCTCTCAGAGCAGCTTACAAATTGTTTAAGCAATAGCAATTTACACATCTACACTACATTAAGCGGTTTCCAATGTGTGTTAGCTAATTGCCCCCACAAGCTGGGTACTCATTTTACCAACCTACGAAAGGATGGAAGCCTGAGTGAACCTTGGAGCCCTTGGGATTGAACTTGCAATGTGGTGGCTTGCACTACATCCGATCTTATTGCTGTTGCCACTGATGCTTAAGAATGCATGAACAGGACTGCTGTATAAATGATGGTGATCCATTAAATGCAACCCTGAAAGCAATGAAGGGTAGCTAGCTACTACAT
The DNA here is from genome assembly GCA_030847615.1 of Gambelia wislizenii. Classification (NCBI taxonomy): domain Eukaryota; kingdom Metazoa; phylum Chordata; class Lepidosauria; order Squamata; family Crotaphytidae; genus Gambelia; species Gambelia wislizenii. The sequence continues at coordinate 188,342,313 of JAUMIR010000002.1, read as the reverse complement.
ATTTCCATGGACAAGGAAAACAGAAATGGGTTTTCACCTGAAAGAATTGTTTGGAAAATTCTCCTTACAGTAAGACATTTGGGCAAGAATCCTATTAGTTATTTCCAGAGTAGACCTACTGAATCAATTGTTGAATGGTGAGTCAACACATATATAAATCCAGCTGACCTGATGGGGTCTACTCTAGAAGGAATAGCAGTATGATTTAGGCCTTAGATTGCAGTACTGCAAGCTAAAAAGTTTGGTAGGTTTCTGGTAGTCATGATTTGACACAGGGATTCCTGTTTCAAGACAGGTGTGTGTGCGCCTTCAAGTCGCCTGCTGACTTATGGCGACTCCATGAATTTCATAGGGTTTTCTTAGGCATGGAATACTCAGAGGTGGTTTTGCCAGTTCCTTCCTCTGAGCCTCCAGCACCTGCTGTTCAGGATGGGCAGTCTCCCATCCAATTACTAACCAGAGCTGATACTGCTTAGCTTCCAAGATCAGACAGATCTGGTGCTTTTAGGGTATTTGGGCCTTTGAAGACAGGACAATTCATGATCTCCCATCTAGATTTACATTTCTATTAAGATACATTATTTTCATAGAATAATTCTGATTACCAGAGAGTTTGTGTAGTATGATGGATACTAAGCTATGGACCAGAAAGACTCCAGTTCAGATCTCACACTCAGTCTCCAATCTGCTCTCTGTGATAATTATCTAGAGTTAGCTTTTTGAGATTGCTTTCAGGGAATCCTTTAAATAATGTATATGAAGCATTAAATATTACTATTAATGATAGTAATATAAATATTGCTACCACTATTGTTTCTGCTGATAAGGCTGTTTATCCAGTGTGACATCACTCCACCAATTTCACTGGTACTGGCCAATCTGACATAATTAAGGGTATAAAGCACCATCAGTTCTCCACCCCACCCCAGAACTAGATATAGCAATTGAAGTAGACTTTATTCGTATTTTACATTACATGGATGGATTACATACACTGGCCCAGCTCTGACCTTTAACATATGCATAGACACCACTGTTTTCTGCTGATTATTTCTGGTGGCTATAACAATGGAATTAAAAATCACTTTAGAAAACAGAGCTAGAACAGCTAAGTGCTGTGTCTAAACCTCTGTTATCGCTTCATAGGAATAAGCACTTAATAGGGAACTGAGGGTAGGACAATGATGTTGACCAGGAACAGAGGGAGAACTCTTATTTCTCTCCTTGTTATGTGAGCAACTGCATGAGGAAATAATAGTAGCCTGCAGATACCTATTAGTTATTTGTTTATTTAAAGGTTTTGCAACTGAACAACAGGCACACCAGTCATGTTTACAAAAGGGGGAACTACAGCAGCAACAGAGACATGCACGTGTCCCTGACACATGCATACACAGCCTCTTGACTGCTCGTGGACAAGACTGATCGGGCAAGGAATAGGAAAAACAAATAATGTGCAGCACAGCAAACAGCAACATCACATGAACTGGATTTGTACCAAGAGTATTACTAAAGCTAGACATTACAAACTTAAGGTTCATCTTAACATGCTACAGCTGTAGTCCTAAGCACATTTATTCATGAAAACGACCCACTGAACTGACTGGGATGTACTTCCCAAATAAACATGGATAGGATTGGACTATTTGAATTAAAGAATGAAGTCTAATATTAACTCTCACAAAGGTTCAAAAGTGTTTTACAGAGCTCTGGCAAAATCCTAGGAAACAATAACAGCACGCGAACTGGAAAAAGAGATGCATAGGTCAGTGTGTATCTGGCAAAGAATACATCCGACCTTCAAAATGAAATTGGCCTACTTTGAAACAAAACACTATAAATTGCAAATCTAAGCCATCTCTGAGCCAGATGAGCCCTCCTGCAGTAATGTACTGCTGTGATTATCAAGGACTTGATCCTGATGGTTCTGCCAGTCATAGTTTCATATGTGCGAACTCCAACCACTTATCTATTCCACCTGAAAAAAACACAATATGAAAGTACTACATCACAGTTCTTCTTACTTTTCTCTGTGTGCTTATGTTTGCATGTATTTGGGTCTATTTATTCATTTATTTTTAGGTATTTATACCCCACTCTTCAGCCATGAAGGCTCTCAGAGAGGCTTACAAATTGTTAAGCAATAGCACCTACACATCTACACTGCTTTTATAGCACACTAGGCATTCTCCAAGTGGTTTCCAATGTGTGTTAGCTAATTACAGTAGAAATTCAGTAGTTAGTTAGTGACATAGGTTTTTTTCCAAATCACATCATTCTTCCCTAAGTCATCACCAGAGACATACCGGAGGAGAGGACCTGTTAGAACCCAGCACCTTAATTTAATACCTCCACCATTTTTAAAAGAGCTTTCCACAGAATTACACAAATCTTGTTAAGGTTCTTGCTAGCTGTGTGACTGAATTCCACGGCCATGTCCTGATAGGCCTTTAAATCATTTTGACCCGATCCTAAAACAGGAAATCTGTGACGAAGTTATAATTGTTCCATTGTTTGGGAAATAAAGTTGAAGGATTACTCTCCTGAAATAGAAATATGTTAGCTGCACTAAACATGGAAAGAGTTAAATTAATTAAACATAGAAGGGGTGAAAACCCAGTAATAGGATTGTGGTAATTACCTCAGTATGCTTAGTAACATGCTATCAAGGTATGCTGTCAAGAAGCTTTCTTTTAAAGGGCTTTATAAGCCTAATTTATTTGGCTCCAGCACTTACTTTCTTGGACAACACTCAAGTACTGATCTCTGTTCACTTTTACCCATGTTGTGCCAAGAATATCAGAGTCTGCATTTTGTCTTGCTTTTTCCCTAAAGGACCTTGACAAATCATTTGGCAACTTTAATTTAGGGTGGGTTTTTTTTTAAGCAAAGCTGGATCCATGCCTTCCATGCCTTCAGAAAAAAAGGCATCAAACCCAAACTACCTCTCCCAATTTGAATCCTTTGGAAGTTAAACCCTTTTGTTAACTTCCAAAGGATTCTGATTAATCCTTACTATGATCCTTCTTGAAGTACATCTGGCCCTCTATATCCACGGGTTCTGCCTCCACGGATTCCACAAACCATGGCTTGAAAATATTTTTTGGTGGGGGGAGGAGAATCCAAAAAGCAAACCTTGCTGTTTGCCATTTTATATAAGGCACAACATTTTACTATGCCATTGTATATAAGGGGACTTGAGCATTCATGGATTTTGGTATCCATGATGGGTCCTGGAACCAACCCCCAGTGGATACTGAGAGCCCACTGTATATCCTACACCTTAATTCTGTAGGTTCCCCCCCCCCAGATGTCTTTTCTTATCACAGGAAAGGGAAGAATCAAAAGTAAGGACAAACTCAGCACTGGTAAGTTGCATTTAAAGAACTATCTGCTTCCACTGCACTATTCTCCCTAGGGTTCACTGAACATCACTCTTGTCTCAATCCCTTTGAAAAGTGACGTGCTTGATAGTCACAGTCTGCAACCAGGAAAAAAATGTACAAGTCAGAAACAAAACTTAGAGCAGCAACTATATCCAGCAGGAAGTTCTAGAAAATGAGGGAGGAATATGAGGCAATGATCTGGGTATATGACTAGACTAAAAGGAGGCAAGCCCAGAGCAGTGACTTGAACGTAGACAAAATGGACAGCCATCTCTCACTCCATAAGTGATAAAATTTGACTAGTAAGAGACAAGTCAAGAAAAGTGATTCCTTCAGAGATTATGTGGGCAGCCTCTTCTGTGTCTAGGTACTCTCTCTCTCTCTGTCTCACTCACACACACACACACACACACACACACAAGTCTTTGATATATTTCTCACAGCACACTGCACCTCTTATGGCACACAGTTCAGAAATTACTGCAAGCTCTTCATTCTATCCCGCTTTATTTAGCAGAGTCTCTACTATACGCAGGGTTTGTGACAATATTATGCATACAAACAGGAGAAATCCAGGACCAAGAAAATGTGAATTCGGCAATTCATATAAATAGTGCAAAGATGCATATATTTGTCTATGATACATAAGCTACCATATTTCTACTACTTATGGAGAAAAGGAAAAAATAATTCGGAGCCCTGAGCCTGCTCCCCTAGGCATCTTAAATTTTGTAAGGAGTCAAAGCCTTAAAAGACTAGCAACTTGCTTTATAAAAATTACCAGGAGGAATGTGAAGTCGAAGGCTTTCACGGCTGGCATCCATAGATTTTTCTTGGTTTTTTTTCTGGGCTGTTAGGCAGTGTTGTGGAAGAGTTTACTTCTGACGTTTCACCTGCATCTGTGGCTGGCATCTTCAGAGAACGGTTGGGTAGGAGTGTGGGTGATGGTGGTTATATATATTATATATAATATATATATAATGAAATGTCAGAAGTAAACTCTTCCAGAACAAGGCCTCATAGCCCGGAAAAAAAAACCAAGGAAAATCTATCATGAGAAAGTAGCAAAGCACAGAAGTTACAAAAGGCAGCAGTGACCAAGGGTTTGTCTAGACAAGATGAAATAACGCTCATACCTGTACATTATAGCAAATTTGCAGCAGCATCCTTTTGTTTTTTAGGGTCTTTCCCAAAAATGATAGGCTGAGAAGCTCTCCATGCTTGATGTTCACACACCCGCGAATCAAGATGGCAGCTGTGTTATGTGCTCCTGCTGCTGCAGTGTGTGTGTGTGTGTCAGGGGCAATCAGGAGAGACAGAGTGGGAATGCAAAGGGAATCCAGAAGCGCCTGGAGATGACGAGGTGGATGGCCATCACAAGGAACAGGAGGAGAGACTGGAGCTGCCAGCCCTTTCTTCATCCTGGCAGCGGCAGCATCCGAATCCAGCTGCAATTAAAGGGGCGGAAGGAGCCACCTGGCCAGCTGCTGGTTGTGGAGAAGGAAGAGGAAGGCAGCTCTTTGATGCTTTGGCTTCATTTCGCCTTCCTGGGCTGGGCTTCTCCTTCTCTCATGCCTGTCCTGCGCCTTCCAAAGCCCACTGACATAGTTGAAGGTGAGATGAAGCCAGAGCATTGAAGAGTCGCCCTCCTCTTCCTTCTCCACAACCACCTCCTGTCCCTTTAATTGCAGCCAGATTCAGACAATGACAATGTCATAATAGGTGAAGGGCTGGCAGGTCCAGTCTCTCCTCCTGCTGCTCGCAGTGGCCACCCTCCTTGCCGTCTCTGAGGGCTGTCAGGTTCCCTTTGCCATGAAGAATTGTCCTCTATACTGTACAGTTCAAAGGGTAACAGGGGTGGGAGTGGGGCAAAAAAGCACACAATCACTAGTGTGAAAAGTGCTTCTGGACACTTGATGGCAAGCCCACCCCCTGTGCAAGTCCGACCAATCAGATCTACAGTGCCTCCCTCTCCCGACTGTGCAGCAAATCAAATGAGTTGTCCCAATGAGCAGGAATGCACATTTCCCTCACAGTTTAAAAAAAAAAACTTCAGGGGAAAGCTTCAAAGGCTTTTATCTTGCAGTATATGGCGTTTTTGGTACCCCTCCTTCTGAATACAGTGAATCGCGGTGGAATCCTATTTGGACAAAATGTATTCTCCTCAAATTCTATGAGGAGAATTTTCACTGTTTAGACAAGCCCCAAGAGATCTCGCAATACTAGAAAGCTCTCCTGGAATTTACCTGAAGCTGCCAAGTAGGCCTGGACTAGAAACAATCAAGATCATATAAACATACACTCTTCACCGTTTTTCTGTAGTGAAAGCTGTGTTTTCTCAATCAAGTCCACTGTGCAAAGCACAATTACTTCCTCTGGCAAACTCCCACAGGAAAATTAGTAAAATGACATTTTCACTTTGATGTAACATTATCTCTAACCTTCCATGAAGATGCAGAGAAAACTTCCACTGAAACACTTACTTATTTCAAGAGACAGAGAGGTGTGCCTGAAATCTTGGGGTACAAACAAATCTTTAAAGACAAAAACAATTTACTGTGCTTATGCTTTAATAAATGCACTAACTGCATTTATTGCATTTACGTTTCTGGATTAGAATCCACTTAATTGGCTCATGAAAGCTTATGCCACAATAAATCTGTTTGGCTTTATGGTGCCACAAACTACTCCAATTAAGGCAACATAGAGACTAAGGGCTTGTCTACATGAAGGGAAAAAAAGCCCAGATTGTGCCACAGTAATAGCAACCTGCAGCAATGGTGACCTGTCTTAAAGGTTTTACAGCCCCCATAAACTTTGCATGCCTGTAGCTGAGATGGAGGCCACGAGTGGATTACTTGTTTTTTTTAATCTGCCGCCACCAAACTTTTTAAAAAAAATCTGTTTCTATGGTGCACACAAGCAATATTTCACCTTTCCCCAAAAAGAAAGAGAAAAAAAGATAGCACAAATCACCATTTTATCGCTTCAGTGATCACTCGCTAAAGCGAAAATCCAACATGGCAGTAAAGTGGGCGCTTGCCCTGTAACCCAGCCCTGCCCTCTGTGCTTCTCCAGCCAATTAGGTTTGTACTGTATCCTGCAGCATGGGGAAGTGACTCATGTCAAATTGCTTGTCTTAACAAGCAAAAATGTGCATATCAGTGGAGTTTTTTAAAAAAAAAAAGTTGGAAAAACCTGTGAAGGCTTTTTTCGCATAGATTTTCCTCTTTTTAACTCCCTTCCTTCACAATTTGATGAGACAATGTGGGATCCCATTAAGCCAGCTCATTTTCTGCGTGAATTCTGTTATGGGTATTTTCACCATGTGGACAATGCCTAACACATTTCTAGTATATGTGGTCACATGGACATGAAGGATAGAATACCGTTCTACAGCTTTTTTTTCTTTTAAAGACAGAAGGGGGGGAAGCTTTTGATTGTACATTCTAAGTGTATTGTGTAATACAATCTTTAAATCGTATCTCTGGTGTATGCTTTGTATTGCAACATTTGAAGAACAGGTGTACAGATTTAGTCACAAATGAGAAAAGCAGGTTGCTGCTATGAAGACTATTTGGCACATGGAAATACTGTAATGTAGACATTTTTGGTCTGTTTCTGTATTTATTGGCAGCAATATGACACCCACAAGTTACTCTGTAAGATAAAAAAAAGAGGGAAGGGAAATAACTTCTTAAGATGGCATATGGTAAATCTGACCAGTTCTTCTTTTATTATAATTATGAATACTTTATTATGAAGATTCATGTGGCATCTTTTCTGCTGTGGTGGTATGTTCTTCTTAGTCTTAAGATTACAGAACCGTGCCTTATGCTGAGTTAGACTGTATGTCAGTTTACAGACCAGTACTGTCAGCACTGATTGGCAACAGCAGACCTTCTGCATTTCAGGCAGACTTTTCCCAGCTTGATTGATTGATTGACATATAAGTAAGCACTTGTATAGTGGTACCATGTCCACAACCTGTTTCAGCTTACTGCATAAAAGTAATGTTGGCATTGCTGATTGAGATATACTCTTCTCAGCTCTGTATAATAATGGCTAATGTTGACATATTATACCTGGCTAGACTCAGGGAGTGATGAGACAGCAAGGCCACTTCATTAGCTTTGTTGAGACCAATTGCCATTTGGCCTCAATTTTCCCATAACTGTTTCCACCAGCACCCATTCTACTTGGCTGCATCAGAATGAAAGGTGAGGCAGAGAGACCTGCTCCATCTCTCCTGACTGGGGACACTGCCATTTTGTTCCTCTCTTTACAGAATCACCTGCCTCAGTGGTTTTCCAACTAGTATTTCTTCAAATAATAATACTTAACTTACTGAATTTATTCCCCTGAGATGCTGTGATGGCAGAAATGGACAAATTATCTGGTCTGATTAGAGAAAGTTAATTAGTGACATTTCTTAAAGACTGGAAATCCCTTATAGACTTTTTGCAGCAACAAAAAAAGGAAAAAAGAAAATGACTTGATAACTTTTGGTTTGATGATGAGAATGAAAAGGCTATTGAAAGAAGGGACTATGTTGTAATACTGGAGAGAAAGGTATAAATAATATGCATTTATAACTGCTGAAAGGAAGATCTGAAGTCACTTTCTTCTTTTTTTCCTATTTTTCATTTCATTTTCTTATCTTTGTTCTGCACTTTTTAATTCGTATTTTATTGTAGTTTAGTTTTGTATCTTTTTATAAACTTTACAGTTCTTAGTATACTTTTATATATATCACTTATTTTTAAGAAGAGGTGTTGTGATGGCCACTAGCTCAGATGGTATTAAAAAGAGATCAGATAAATTTGTTAAATATAGGTTTATCACAGAGTTTGGAAAGGCATTTCTTATGTTCGCAGGAGTCATTATAACAATTTAAAGAAGAATTTGCCATTTTTACCTTCCCACCCCATCTCATTCCCTTCATATTATATATAGATTTCTGTAAGACATTATTTTACATGATAAACAAATGTGTGTGTAATGGCAGAATGGCTGTGTGTAAATAAATAACATAACTTACATAAAAAGTCAATTTACTACTAATAAAAGAACAAAAACTGGGGAGCATCCATTAAAACCCACAAGAAAAAAGGAGACATGTCTCAAAATGCTTAAAATATGGTCTTTTGTCAGGTAAAAAACCCAACACTTTTGCAGGAGTAGGGGGAGGACTTAGAATCAAACCTGCAGAAATTGTTGAGCCAAGAACTCCATAACCATTTACTGGCATAATGAAAATCATTTTGAGTGGCCCCCTGAAAAAGGCCTTAAAAATCTCCATATATTGAAACACATCAGGCTTTTCAGCTAATAAAAGATCATTTTTTCCTCTTAAGGGTGAGTGCAGCAGCAGTGGAAGGCTGGTGACTAATTTGTGGAATCAACAGTCAGGGCCAAGATTTTTCTATCCACCTTTTCCCCTCACCCCATGACTCCCTTCACCTCTGCAAAGAAACTCCCTCCCCAGGTCAACAATGCTAGTGCAAATACAGTGCAGCAATGGCAACTATGAGGGACCACAGGGCCCTGCCTAGCCCAGAGGATCAAGTCACTGTCAGGAGCAGACCAGACAGAAGGAATTCAGAACCTCTCCAACTAAGCAATCACCTCCTACCTCTTCAGGGGGATAGCAGCAGTGAAGATGCTCAAACAAAAAACCAGCAACAAGGGATGACACATGCCAAGGAAGGAGTCAAGGTAACCACCAACCACAACAACTGGGGGGGGGAGTGCTGGTGCTTGCGGACTCATTGCTCAGGGGTACAGAAGCACCTGTATGCCAGCCTGACAAGATGAATTAGAAAGCATGCTGTCTTCCTGGTGCACGTATCTGGTATGTCACTGACAACTTGCCAAAACTCATCAACAACACCGATGAATACCCCTTTCTCCTTAATTCATGTGGGTACCAAAACACGCCAAGAACATCTGTGAGCAGGTCACCTCTGACTATGAAGCTTTGGGCAGGAGGTTGAAGGGGTTTGAGGCACAGGTGGTATTCTCACTAATTCTGCCAGTGAAAGCTAGAGGCTACACTGGGACAGGGAGATACTAAAAGTGAATGACTGGCTATGTAGATGGTGTAGACAGGAGAGCTTTGGTTTCTGGGACCACGGTCTTTACGTTTTAGACAGAGAACTACTGGCAACAGATGAACTGCACCTCACAAAGATTGGAAATAATGTCTCTGGTTGTCTCCTTCTTTGGCTGTTTTTAAACAGAGTCTGGATGGCCATCTATCAGGAATGATTTGATTGTTTATTCCTGCATGGCAGGGGGTTGGACTGGATGGCATTTGTGGTCTCTTCCAACTCTATGATTCTATAATAGCATGGCAAGTCTGATCAAGAGGTCTTTAAACAAAATCCTTGGCAGGTTGGAGATGATAGCTCAAACATCAGTCCAAAGGCAATCTCTAAACACAGAGACGTGAATTCTTGAGGAGAATCTGAAGGAGAGAATGCGATCCACAGAAAATTTGACAGTAAAGGAAAATTTGACAGATAAGTGAGAACAAACAAAGCTTCAAATGTCTATACACCAACACATGGAGTCTGTAAAACAAACAAGATGAGCTTGAAGTCCTAGGCAGGAAAGTAAATATGACTTTATAAACATAACATAGACCTGGTGGGATTACAATATTCTAAAAGAATGGATGTGGCAGAAAAGGAGGGGGAGTAGCATTATATGTCAAAGACAAATTCAGTTTTAGAGAAATTCATGACATGGTCAGAGTGGATCAGTTGAGAGCATTTAGGTAAAAATAAAAAGAGAAATAAATAAATGAAACATTGTAATAGGAGTTTATTACAGGCCACCAAACAAAGAAGAGGTAGTGGAAGATGTTTTTGCCAGGAGTTAGAGACTGAACTCCATTATAAAATGGCCACACAACTGCAGAGTCATGCTGAGACATAATGGCTGACTCCAGGAACTGACTAGTCATGCCACAGCTACAGAAGGAGGGTTCTTATTGGTGTGTAAGATCGTGTGATTGAGTAAACCAATGCCCTGTAACTGTGTATATAAGAGAGCTCAGAACAGAGCTCACTTCTATTCTTCTTGTGAATGCTGATGCCAGGTGAAGCAGTTTGTCCTTCAATTGTAAATATTTGTACATATTGCAACTGCTTGACTCTGAAGATAAAAGTGCCTCCTACTTATTTGGACGTCAAACACTCTGTGTGTGACTATTCTTGTGAACGGGTTGCTACTAAGTCTGCTGAGATAGTGGGTTTTTTTGCTTCTGCCAGGGATTGAGTATCCTATCAGCTGGGTTATGGGCCCAGCTGATTGATCTCAGATTATATAAGGTGCACCCTGAAAAGTTTCCACAATTTTTTTTTGTTTTGAGTATTTTTGGCTAGTTAACTGTGAAACAGTTAAGTTTCATCCAGGCAGTGTGTTAGAGCTATCTTCAAGCAGCCTTGAAGAGCTGCCAGCTGTTTGTGTTTCATAGCTGGAGATTTTTTTTTTTAATTCAGACAGCACAATGGCAGATACTAGCCACGTTCGTTTTGAGAAATTGGCTGATGATCCCAGAGGGTTGAGAGGATGAAACAGCAGCATTCAGCTTAGCAGAGCAGAAGGCTAGAGCTGCAATTCTCTTATTGCTCAGCCCCTCCCAGTAAATACACACGGCCCCAGCAAAGACAGCCTTTCAGCTTTGGACAGCTTTGAAAACAGTTCATCAGAATTCATCCTGCTTCTCAAAGATGATATGGACTAAGAGACTTTATAACACAAAGCTGTCTACTGTGTGAAAGCCCATTTGGAGGAAATGAGGCAGCTTTTTCAAGAGGTGGCCAATAGATGGGTGGACATTCCAGAAGCCCATAAGTGTTTTATTTTATTGGGCAGTTTGCCAAAGGAATGGGATTTCCTAATGTACAGTCTGCAGACCACCAGGGAGCATGATTTGTCTGTAGACCTGGTAGCTGGGCGTATTCTGGAAGAAGTCCGATGCAAGCAATTTGATTCCCGGACGGAGGGGAATAAACACCACAAATTACCAGATGCAATTCAGAGAGCACTGAAACACACTCCGAGGCATCTGTGGCGGAGGGAGCCTGCAGCTATGTGAAATGCTGTTTCAGATGCAAAAAGCCTGGACATTTTCAGAAGGGCTATAAGATGCCTGCACCAGATAGGAGGGGTGGCACAGTTACAGGGCAAAGGAGGGGTGCATCCTCTCAGGCTGCAAGCCATGCCTTCGTAGCAAAGCACCATCCTGATGGTACTAAGGGAAGAATTTGGTTACTTGATAGTGGGGCAACACACAACATGGTGAATGATTTAAAGCTGTTAAGCAATGTTAAAAATGCTTACATAACCAATATGACCCTTGCAGATGGTGCTCCCAGCAAGGTGCAGAAAATGGGCGCTGCATATGTGCCATCTTTTGGTAAAGATTTTGAAAATGCACTATGTGTTATTGGAGAATTGTATATTGAGTGTGTCCCAAATGACTACTGATGGTTATAAAGTGATATTTGAGAGGGAACACTGAACAGAAAAACATAACATGAATAATGTCTGTGCAAAAGGGATAAAGAAACATGGGTTGTATTACATGTTGCCTAAAGGGAAGGTGGTAAATGTGAACCCTGCAGACAATGTGCCCCTACATGATAAGTGTGTTCATTACTACCACAAGCTAATGGGCCATGCTAATTACAAAGGGTTAAAGGAGCTAGCAAAAGTGTGCCCTGGTTTAAGCATGAAACACTGCTCAAGATTCTTAGAATGTGCTGTGTTTAGGAAATTTAAGGTGAAGGCTTTCCCTATTGCCAAAAAGACCCAGTATGTCACCAAGAGACCCCTTGAAGTTGTCCATGCTGATTTAGCAGGCCCCTATAAGCCCTGAAGGGGGTAATCACTATTTATTTGTGACAGTGGACAGATACACTAGGTACACCTACATATACTTACTGAAGGAGAAAAGTCAGGCTCCAGACAGTTTCTGTGAGTGGGTGAACTCAGTGGAACGGGAATTTCCTTCTCATATGTTTTCCAGTCTGGTGACGGATAGGGGAGGGGAATTCTTATCCAACAGTCTGCAAACCTGGATGCATAGGAGGGGCATTTAGACACAAGACCACAAACCCAGCATCTCCAATCAGGAGGTGTTTGTTCCCTTGGGGAGGGATGTGCTAACAACTTGCAAAAGTCCCACAAATGGAGGGGTGGTAATGCCTGATGATGAAGGAGAGGCACAGGAAGAAAAGCCTGACACTTCCCATGCCACTTCAACACTCACACCACCACAAACAAGCAAACAACATAAACAAGCATTGAGCCTGACACAGGGAGAGAAAGCAGCAGTAGTGCAAGTGAGGATGAGTCAGGCAGAACTAGGGTGCTCATCCCCAGAAGGTCAAGGAGGGTTAGAAAGACTCCTAACAGGTTTGTAGTTCAGGAGGCCAGGTTGTGTAATGTCATGGCTGAGGAACCTGCAAGTTTTCAGGAGCTCCTAAAACTTCCCCAGGAAGAGCAGGGGAAATGGAACTCAGCCATGGATTCTGAGTTCGAGTCACTGGTTGAGAGGAAAGTGTTCCAGGTAGTAGAGAGGCCCAAAGACCAAAAGGTTGTTGGTTGCAAGTGGGTTTACAAGCTGAAGGACATGCCTGATGGGACACAAAAGTTTAAGGCACACTTGGTTGTGAAAGGATTTTTACAGGAGCACTACACCAATTTTGACAAAACTTTTTCACCCACAGCAAAGCCAGAAAGTCTTAGGCTAATGTTAGCTGTAGCAGCCAAGAGGCAGACAGTTGTGCAACACTTTGACTTTGAAACAGCATATATGAATGCTGATCTTGAAGAGGCAGTGTTCATGGAACAGGCCCCAGGGTATGACAGTGCAGGAAAGAGCAAGGTGTACTTGTTGCACAAAGCGCTCTACGTCTTGAAGCAAAGTGCACATTGCTGGAACAAGTGCATATGCCAAGTTTTGGTGTCACTTGGTTACACAAGGAGCGGCACAGACTCCTGTGTGTACACCAAAGGGGCAGGTGACAATGCTGTCATGCTAGTTATCTATGTGGACGACCTTTGTGTGGCAGCAAAGAGTGCTAGTGATATCAAGAAAGTACAGGTGGAGTTAGAAAGCCAGTTCAAGTTGAAAGACTTAGGCAGCCTGAGGTGTTATCTAGGCATAGAAGTAGAAAGAACCGGTCTTGGAGAATTTTTCTTAAGCCAGAAAAAGAAGATTGACAGTCTTGTGGCCAAGTGTGGGCTTAGTGAGGCTAAAGTGGTCAGGACACCAATGACCACTGATTTTGTGAACTTAGAGGCAGAACAGGAATTTGAAAGGCCAGATCTGTACCACTCAGTGGTAAACAGTCTGTTGTTTATTGCAAACAACACAAGGCCTGACATCAGTTTTGCAGTTGGGGTGCTCAGCAGAAGAGTCTCCAAGGCAAGGAGGGTGGATTGGGAAGCCCTGAAGAGGGTAGTTAGATTTCTCAAGGGGACCAGGGACATGCGCTTGAAGCTGACAGGAAGTCAAGTGACCCTGGAGTGCTATGTGGACAGCTCTTTTGCAGCTGAGACTTCAGACAGGAAGTCAGTGACTGGGTTGGTGGTCAGATATGCAGAGAGCCCCATAGTGTGGAGATCAAGGAAGCAGAACTGTGTAGCCATTAGTACAACTGAAGCTGAATTCGCAGCCTTGTCTGAGATGGCAAGTGAGGTCCAATGGGTAAGGCAGATGCTTGCAGACCTTGGGGAGCCATGCCAAATGCCTGTTGAGGTGCACAAGGACTCACAAGCCTGCATAGCTATGGCAGAAGCAGAAAACCTGAAATGTAGGACCAAGTATATTGCGTTATGCTACCAAAATGTGAGGCAGTTAATACAAGTTGTTGTCTTGTGTCTGAGGTATTGTCCATCAGAGGACAATGTTGCAGACCTGCTCACAAAAACCCTTCCAGCAGGAAGCCATGAGGGATGGCAAAGAGGCTGGGCCTTGTCATTAGTGTGTAAAGTGAAATGTGTCAAAAGGGAAGGTCAACCGACAGACAAATGATGTCTAACAATGTATGTTGATAATGTTATGTTGTAGTAGTTTGACCATTTTGGAGGGGATTATCAGGAGTTAGAGACTGTACTCCATTATAAAATGGCCAAACAACTGCAGTGTCATACTGAGTCATAATGGCTGACTCCAGGAACTGACTAGTCATGCCAGAGCTACAGAAGGAGGATTCTTATTGGTGTGTAAGATCATGTGATTAAACCAATGCCCTGTAACTGTGTATATAAGAGAGCTCAGAACAGAGCTCACTTCTCTTCTTCTTGTGAATGCTGATGCCTGGTGAAGCAGTTTGTCCTTCAATTGTAAATATATGTACATATTGCAACTGCTTGACTTTGAAGATAAAAATGCCTCTTGCTTATTTGGACGTCAAACACTCTGTGTGTGACTATTCTTGGGAATGGGTTGCTACTAACTCTGCTGAGATAGTTTTTTGGGGGGGGGGCTTCTGCCAGGGATTGAGCATCCTATCATCCCCTGACAGTTTTTCAGAATCAAATCTCAGAAATCTCAAAGACATAGCCATGTTAGTCTGGAATATCAATATGCAAAAGAATCTTGTAGCAACTTTGAGACTAACTGAGAGGAAGAAGTTGCAGCATAAGCTTTTGTAGACTTAGGGTCTACAAAAAAATGGTCAAAATAATCCTCATAGAATTTGTTTAGAAATCAATCTGTCTTAACGGAAATCCACATTGATGTGTCATATTCAGAAGGGGAAAGCTGAAAACTCCATAAACTGCGACTGGAGAGCCTTTGTGCCTTTTCTCTGAGTTTTTAAAAAACTCTGTACAGAAGGTGCATGTCCGCTCATTTCATTAAGACAGTCACATTCACATCGCTGTGCTTTTCCATAGGAGAGGCAGCGCAAGCTGACTGGCCAGATGAGCATGGGGCCAGGGTTTGCAAACAGGGCAAGCGCCCGCTGCTGTCATGTTGGAATTTCTGCTTAGCGAGCGATCAGTAAGGTGATGAAACCTCAATCTTTTCCTCTCTTTTCTTCTTTTGTAAATGTAAAAGATCGCTTGTGTGCACCATGGTATTTTTTTTTTTAATTTCAGCAGTGGCAGATTTTAAAACGTGAGTAATTCACTCGCAGCTGCCATCTTGCTAGGGGGCATGCAAAGTTTATGGGGCCTGTAAACCCATTAAGACAGGTTGCAGCTTCTGTTAATTGCTACTACTGCAGAGTCTGTCCCCTGCTCCCTATATAGATGAGCCCTTAATCTACTTCTTTAGATGTATGGAAGTAGAAATCTCAAAGATGCAAGAATTAGTAGTTTATGGGGGGCTTCAGTTACCTAACACAGTATCTGCTAAGCATAGGCTCTCCAACAAATTCCTCATGTGCCTTGCAGATAATTTCTTATTTCAAAAGGTAGAGGAAGGAACAAGGCAATCAGCAAATTGGACTTGATCCTAATCAATAGGGAGGAGTTGGTTGCTGGTATCAAAGTAGTTGCTACTTTAGGGGGAAGTGACCATGTAATGCTAGTATTTGCAATTGTGACACAGGGTGAAGAAGAACATAGTCAAACTCAGACCTTGGATTTCAGGAATGCTGATTTTAAAATGTTTAGGGAATTACTGAGTGGAATCTCATGACTAGACATGTTAAAGGAAAACAACACCCAGGAAGGGGAGGAGTTCTTGAAGAAGGAGTTGCAAAAAGAATAATCACAAACAATCCCAGGGAAGAAGAAAAATGGGAAATATCTGAAAAAACCAAATGTGGCTGTACAACAAACTCAAGGAGAAACTTTAAAGAAAAATTAGTATATGTATAGAATGGAAGGAAGGACAAATCACCAAGGAGAGTATAGATGTGTAGCCCAAACTTGCAGGAATAGTATCAGGAAAGCTGATGCTCAAAATGACCAAGGAGAGTACAGATGTGTAGCCCAAATTTGTAGGAATAGTATTAGGAAAGCTGATGCTCAAAATGAGCTGAGATTGGGTAGGCAAACAAAGAACAACAAAAGGGTTTTTTTTTCAGATATATTTGAGGCAAGAGAATGACCAAGGAAACAGTGGGTCCACTATTCAATAAGGATGGCAAAATCCTAACAGAGCACAATGAAAAGGTCAGAATTCACTCAATACCTATTTTGCTTTGCTTTCCCCCCCACACACACACAAAAGAGAATTTTGTACTTTCATGCAGCAACAAAGACCTTGGCAAGGGATCCAGATGGCAAATCAAAATCGATAGGGAGTTAATAAGGAATCACCCTAGCTAACATAAACGAGTTCAAATCTTCAGGCCAGATGAACTCATCCCCAAATACTAAAGGAAGCC
Organism: Gambelia wislizenii; assembly: GCA_030847615.1. NCBI lineage: Eukaryota > Metazoa > Chordata > Lepidosauria > Squamata > Crotaphytidae > Gambelia > Gambelia wislizenii. Next base: position 188,325,566 of record JAUMIR010000002.1, on the reverse strand, counting down.
CTGGTAGTGCAGTAGTTAAATGCCGGTACTGCAGCCACAATGTTGCAAGATGGATCCCAAGGGCTCCAAGGTTCACTCAGCCTTCCATCCTTTCATAGGTTGGTAAACTGAGTACCTGCTTTGTGGAGGCAATTAGCTAAAACACATTCAAAACTGCTTAGAGAGTGCCTAGCGCGCTATAAAGCAGTGTAGATGTGTAAGTGCTACTGCTAAACAATTTTTAAGAAGCTCTGAGAGCCTTTGTGGCTTAAGAGCTGGGTATAAATACTCTAATAAAAATTTTTAAAAAATAAAGGAACTTGCTGATAAACTTGCAGAACCACTTGCTGTCATTTTTAAGAAAGCTTGGAAAACAGGTGACGTGCCAAAGGACAGAAGAAGGGGAAACACTGTCCCTCTCTTCAAAAAAGCAAAAATGAAGATACAGGAAACTATAGACCCCTCACCCTAACCTCAGTACCAGGAAAAATATTACATATCTAGGAGCCTGTCTGCAGGTATCTTGATGACAATGCTGTGATCTGTAGGAGCCAGCATGGGTTTGTTAAGAATAAATCTGCCAAACTAATCATATATCTTTTTTTCAATCAGGTCACTAGTTTAGTAGATGGTAGGGATGCTGTGGATGTCATTTATCAGAATTTCAGCAAAGCATCTGATAAGGTTCCCCCATATTATTTTGATTAGCAAACAGATTAAAATGGAATAGATGAAAACACTGTCAAATGGATCCATAACTGGTTGGAAAATCATGCACAGAGAGTCATCATCAGTGGCTCTGCTTCAAACTGGAAGGAGGTCTTAAGTGGAGTGCCCCTGGGTTCTGTCCTAGGGTCATTATTCTTCAACATTTTTGTCAATGACTTAGATGATGGGGTCGAGGGAATCCTTATCAAGTTTGCAGATGATGCAAAACTGTTAAGAGATGGTTAACACATTGGAAGATAAGAACAGAATTCAAAAGCCTACGGATCATTATCCCTTCCTTTTGGTCCATGTGGAACCAACGATACTGCAAGGCACAGCATTCCCAAGATCAGAAGAGATTATGAGGCTCTGGGGAGGAAGCTGAAAGAAATGGATGCACAGGTTGTCATCTCGTCTCTTCTGCCAGTTGAAGAGCATGGTCCAAGAAGGGAGAGGAAAATAGCCGATGTAAACAACTGGCTCCGTAGATGGTGTCACCGAGAACAATTTGGATTCTTGGATCATGGGCTGAGCTTCCATGAAAGGGGACTTCTGGCAAGGGATGGGGTGCATCTCACACCAGTTGGCAGAAATGTTTTTGCCTACAGTCTCAAGAATTTGATCAGGAGGGCTTTAAACTGAGTCATATGGGGGAGGGAGACAGTATTCTGGAAGGCAAAAGGGCTGGAGAAAATAGTCAAACTGCCATAGCGGGAACAAGGCAAACAGCGCAAGGACCCAACAGTGGGAGGCAAAAAAACTTGCACAGGGAGCAAGTAAAGGGAACACATGGTCTTAGATGTCTCTACACTAATGCACAGAGCATGGGTAATAAGCAAGATGAACTTGAACTCCTAGCACTGCAAAGCAAGTATGATATAATAGGCATTACTGAAACATGGTGGGATGAGTCGCATGATTGGAATGTAGGAATAGAGGGGTATAACCTTTATAAGAGAAACAGGCCAAACAGGAAAGGAGGAGGAATAGCATTATATGTCAGGGATATTTACACCAGTGAAGAGATCCATGACATCAATACTGGAAGCCAGGTGGAGAGCATCTGGATAAAAATTAAAAGGGAGAGAAACAACAGGGATGTTATTGTGGGACTCTACTACAGACCCCTAAGTCAGACGGAGGAACTGGATGATGCTTTTCTAGAACAGATGACCACACACGCAGAAAGGAGAGATGTAGTAGTGATGGCCGATTTTAACTATCCTGATATTTGCTGGCAATCTAACTCAACCAAAACTTCAAAGTCTAGCAAATTCCTTACTTGCCTGGAAGACAATTTCATGGTCCAAAAGGTGGAAGAGGCAACAAGGGGGTCAGCTATTTTAGATCTGATCCTAACCAACAGAGATGACCTGGTTAATGGGGTGCAACTGGTGGGATCCTTAGGTGAGAGTGATCATGTTCTCCTGGAGTTTGTTATACAATGGAAAGGAGAAGCCAGGCATAGTCAGACACACGTTCTCGACTTTAGGAGAGCAGATTTCAATAAACTCAGGGAAACACTGGGGGTGACACCATGGTCAGGAATACTAAAAGAGAAGAGACCTCAAGACAGATGGGACTTTCTCAAAAGGGAGATACTGAAGGCACAATTTCAAACAGTACCATTGAGGAAGAAAAATGGGAGGTGTCTCAAGAAACCAGGATGGATGACTAAAAAAATTTCAACAGAGTTAAGTTTTAAACGGAACATGTATAGAAAATGGAAAAAGAGGGAAATCACCAAAGAAGAATTCAAACAGATAGCGAACACGTGTAGGAGTAAAGTCAGAAAAGCTAAAGTGCAGAAGGGTTTTTTTGGGTATGTCTGCAGCAAAAGGAGGAAGAAGGAAATGATAGGGCCACTACGTGGAGAAGATGGCAAAATGCTAACAGGGGACAGAGAAAAGGCAGAATTACTCAACACCTTCTTTGCCTCAGTGTTTTCAGAAAAGGAAAAGGGTGACCAACCTGAGGAGAATGGAACAGAGGACACAATAGGGGAAATCCAACTCAAAATAAGTAAAGAGGTAGTACAGGAATACCTTCTTCATCTAAATGAATTTAAATCTCCAGGACCAGATTAACTACATCCAAGAGTATTAAAAGAGCTGGCAAATATAATCTCAGAGCCATTGGCAATAATCTTTGAGAACTCCTGGAGAACAGGAGAAGTCCCAGCAGACTGGAGGAGGGCAAACGTTGTCCCCATCTTCAAAAAGGGGGAAAAAGAGGATCCCAACAATTATCATCCAGTTAGTCTGACATCAATACCAGGGAAGATTCTAGAGCAGATCATTAAACAGAGAGTCTGTGAACATTTAGAAGGCAATGCCATAATCACAAAAAGTCAACATGGGTTTCAGAGAAACAAGTCATGCCAGACTAATCTGATATCTTTTTTTGATAAAATTACCAGCTTAGTAGATGAAGGGAACGCTGTGAATATCGTATACCTTGATTTCAGTAAGGCCTTTGACAAGGTTCCCCGTGACATTCTTGCAAACAAGCTTGTAAAATGTGGGCTGGACAAGTTAACTGTTAAATGGATTTGCAATTGGTTGACCGGCTGAACCAAAAGGGTGCTCAGCAGTGGCTCCTCTTTGTCTTGGAAAGATGTGACCAGTGGGGTGCCACAAGGTTCAGTCCTGGGCCCAGTGCTATTCAACATCTTTATCAATGACTTGGATGAGGGAATTAGGGGCATACGTATCCAATTTGCAGATGGCACCAAATTAGGAGGAGTAGCTAATACCCTAGAGGACAGGATCAAAATTCAAAATGACCTGGATAGACTGGAGAGCTGGGCCAAAGCTAACAAAATGAAATTCAATACGGAGAAATGTAAGGTACTGCACTTAGGGTGGAAAAATGAGATGCATAGATATAGGATGGGGGAGACCTGGCTGAATGAGACTACATGCGAAAGGGATCTAGGAGCCCTAGTAGACCACAAGTTGAACATGAATCAGTAGTGTGATGCGGCAGCTAAAAAGGCCAATGCGATTTTGGGCTGTATGAATAGAAGTATAGTGTCCAGATCAAGGGAAGTAATAGTGCCACTCAATTCTGCCTTGGTCAGACCTCACCTGGAATACTGTGTCCAGTTCTGGGCACCACAATTCCAAAAGGATATGGACAAATTGGAGTGTGTCCAAAGAAGGGCGACTAAAATGGTGAAAGGTCTGGAAACCATGCCTTCTGAGGCGAGACTTAGGGAGCTGGGTATGTTTAGCCTGGAAAAAAGACAGTTAAGAGGCGATGCGATAGCCCTGTTTAAGTATTTGAAGGGGTGTCACGTTGAGGATGGAGCAGCCTTTTTTCTGCTGCTCCAGAGATTGGAACACAGAGCAATGGATGCAAGCTCCAGGAACAGAGATTCCACCTCAACATTAGGAGGAACTTTTTGACAATAAGAGCTGTTCGGCAGTGGAACGCACTTCCTCGGAGCATGGTGGGGTCTCCTTCCTTGGAGGTCTTTAAACAGAGGCTGGATGGCCATCTGTCGGAGATGCTTTGATCGTGATTTCCTGCTTGGCAGGGGGTTGGACTGGATGGCCCTCATGGTCTCTTCTAACTCTGCAATTCTATGATTCTATGATTCTAGATAAAACTAGTGAATTGGGCATAAATTAATAAAATGAAATTCAATAGAGACAAATGCAAAATTCTACATTGGCTATACAAAAACCAAATATACAAGTATAGGATGAGGAGATACGGTTCAGCAGTACTACATACCAAAATGACCTTGGGATTATTGTTGATAATAAGTTGAACATGAGCCAGCAGTGTGATGCCACAGCAAAAATTGTGAATGCTATTTTAGGTCCTGTCTAAATGGTAAAAATAATCCTCACAGAAATTGCATGGAAGGCGATTTGTCTAAAGTTGACATTCATATCGACACTTCTTATTCAGAAGGACCATTAAGACAGGTCCCAGCACTGCTATTTCTTCAGAGCAGAGCAGCTTCTCTTCCCCCCCCCTTGTATAGACAGGGCCTTAGCCTGCATTAATAGAAGCATAGTTTCCCAGTTGAGGGAAACAATAGTCCCCCTATATTCTGCGCTGGCCAGGCCTCATCTGGAGCATTCAGTTCTCATTGGGTGTCTCATTTTACAAAGAATATTGACAAGTTGGAGCAGGTGCAGCTGCCTTGAATCTCATTTTGGGAGAAAGGTGGGATATTAATTCAATTAATAATAACAACAACAGCAACTACTACTACTACTACTCAGAGTAGGGCAACGAGGATGATAAAAGGTATGGAGAACAAAATCTACTGTATGAGGAAAGGCTGAAGGAGCTGGGCACATTCAGCTTGGTGAAGAGAAAACAGAGGGGTGACATGACGACACTCTTTAAATACCTCAAGGGCTATAACAGAGAGAAGGGGGCAGGATTGTTCCCTGCTGCACCAGAGGGTAGGACCAGATCTAATGGTTTAAAGTCATAGGAGAGAAGATTTCAATTCAACATTAGAAGGAACTTCTTGACAGTAAGAGCAGTTCGGTAATGGAACAAATTGCCTAGAGAGGTAGTGGAATTTCCTTGTCTAGACAAGGAGCCTGTCTGCTTAGGCTGGACAGCTATCTGCTGGGGATGCTTTAGCTGGAGATCCTGCACTGAGAAGGGGGTTGGAACTTGACGGCCCAAGAGGCCCCTTCCAACTCTACAATTCTATGACTCTATTCTATAACACTAAGTAGAAGCTGTTCAGAACAAGTGTCTATCCACACTGTATACAGGCACAAAACTGACTCCCCACACCACATCTAAAATGTCCAAGCAGTGACATAAATTAATGTAGCATAATGTTCAATGAAACAGCTGTTTGTAACAAAAGCAATCTCAGGTCTCAGAAGACATTATAGCAACTAATTCTGTGCAGATACTCAAACTCCTAACTGCTCCAGTATTGATACCAGTACCTACCTTTCCCCCTTCATCAAATCTGCCCACATGACAAAACCATTCTCGAGAACAGAACCAAGTTGGCATAATTACAGTTGGTCCATGGGAAGTGAAAATCTGGAAAAAGCATAATGTAACAAAAATACATTATTTACTATAAAAAGCCACAGTTTTAACACATATGCATTTTATGCAAAGATTCAGACCCACTTTGCACATTACAGTTTCTTTCACACTTTCTTTCATTCTTAATCTCCATAAAGAAATAGCATGGATAATGTATAAAAGCATCATATAAGCATTTTATCTGTTTATGAAGGCTGGGCAACATAAGGACAAATTATGAAAGGTACTGGGAGATCTGAGAAGATCTACAATGTTCTACCTTTTAAGCTCAAAGCAGCAGAGGGGGGGAAAGCTAAGACTGACAGAGTGGTGCTAGAGATGGTAAATTTTACTGTAATGATTTATCTTGCCCTCCACCCCAGCCACCACATCTATATGTTTTTCTCCTGCTGGGCAAATAACAGCTTTGCAGGTAGGTGGTTCAGGGAAGGGAATCAGACAAATTAGTAACGTACAGTTGTCCCTTCACATTCGCTGGGGTTTGGTTCCAGGACCCTCTGTGTATACTCAAGTCCCATTATATGCAATGGCATAGCAAAATGGTGTCCCCTGTATAAGATGGCAAAATCAAGGTTTGCTTTTTGGATTATTATTTTTTAAAGAATATTTTCAAGCCGTGAATACTTAAATCTGTGAATGCCAAATCTGTGAATATGGAGGGACAACTGTATTTTAAACTCTTCCACTGCACCATGAAGGGGGTGGATCTTACCCACCCCCTTCATGCCTGATCATGGATGTCCCAACATTTCATTTGGTTAGGCCCGTGGGTACATGAGTATTGCAAAACACTGCCCACTATATCAATACTATACTGTATTCTATAAAGAGATTAATTTGTACTTGATACACATGTTCTCTGTGTACAGCATGAAATTAAGAAACAAGCCTTACAGATCAACCTGAAAGTGGTACTTGATAGGGGTACATGCAAGAATGAGGCTCAAATAGCATAACTGAAATATTTTCTGCTTTTAGTTCTCTGGTATATAGTAAATTCTCCACAAGATCAGAAGGACTGGACCTGAAAATGGAATTACTGGAAACCAAGCACACCTGGATACTTTACTATTTACACACAACATGCCAAAATTAACAACCAACGGAAAGAACTGCTGTAGCAACAAATAAAGTGGAAAGTATTTGAACACATTTAGGGCTCAACAACACAGCCAGAGGCAGAAAGTTTTGACAATGCTCATTTAATTTTTAAGTAGCTATAAAAATAAGAAAAAAAAACAGCACATCTGACTGTAAAATGTTAAAAAAGATATTACAGAAAGAGCGAGGGAGGGAGATGCAGGCGTACCTGGTAAGAATATGTTTGAAAGAAAGTGGTGTCTTGGGAAATCAAATCAATGTGACCCTTAATTTGTATATTTCTGAATGATGACAGCTTCAGTGAGTAATACCAACAAAAGCAGGAAGGCTTACAATCACCCTTTTCTGCTTTAAACAAATATGCCTCAAATCTAGTGTTGAAATAAACCAGAATATCCAGATTATGTAAGGTAAGCCTATTCTTTCCATGAATACAAGACAAAATGTCTAGCAAGTTTACAGACTAATCTTGTTGACAAGAAGCTAGAGAAGCAAGTATACTGCATCCAAACATAAGCATTATACATCCAGTTACTTGTACAAGCTAGTTAATCAGAGAACCGCAGACCTAGAAAACAGAGTACCATTGTATCTTTGCTCTTTAGGGAAAATGCATCTGACTCCATGGTAGTTTCTTAAGAGCATAACACTAGTGTTTAAAACTTTCACATCCTGCCTCTAAAATACCTTCCTAAATCTACAAGTTATCATCCTTACATTTTATGTGGTATGAATGTGAACACAGGTCACCCAAATTCCACAAGACAGAACAGCCAGGAGGCCAGCAACTCTATGATGGTTAATAAACAGCTATTTATACTTGAGACTAGTCTTGAGCACAGTCCTATATACCTCTCTATTCTGAGTTCAGTGAGGTTTGCACCCAAGTAAGAGTGACAGGATTGTAGCCTATTCCATACCTTGCAACATTTCACAGCTGAAAACCAGGATACATCAGTGTAGTCAAGATGGCAAATGTTATTAATAAGGAAGAACACATAAGCTAGAGGAGGCTGCAACAGTTTGGTTTTCCCTGAACCTACAGAGGAAAGGCAAGATTCTATTTGCTGCTCTCCCTCCCCCCTGCTGAACTGAGTGAGTGCAAACTATTTATGTATTCTGAACTCGGTTTGCAGTAACTGAAATAAGCTGAGGACAAAGGGGGGAAGTGGGAGGAAGAGAGAGAAACTGGGATATTTTCTAAACAACTGAAAAAGTGGGATGGAAGAAGATAAATTGGGACTGTCCTGGTCAAGAATAATATACAGTATGCACTTTAAAATTAATTTGGCAGGTTCTCTGAGAGCTTATTTTTTATAAATGTATTAAGATATTTCTAAAAAGCAAACATTGTTTTTCCTCTGTCAGCCTCTATGCACACATTTTCAGTTGCACTAAGTCAGGGTATGTGCACTTACTGGTTTATTAAAATATTTACATCCCAATTCTCAGTCTTAGGTTATGTTTCTGGTGACTGCTTAACTTTTTTTTAAAACAAAGTTAAGCAGTCACCAGAACTTTTTAGGTTATGTTTCTAGTGACTACTTAACTTTTTTTTTAAAAAAAAATCCATATGCTAGATAAAAACAGCATAACAAGTTGAGGGAAGTAATAGTCCTATATTCTGCGCTGGCCAGGCCTCATCTGGAGCATTCAGTTCTCATTGAGTGTCCCATTTTACAAAGAATATAGACAAGTTGGAGCGGGTGCAGCTGCCTTGAATCCCATTTTGGGAGAAAGGTGGGATATAAATGTAATTAATAATAATAATAATAATAATAATGACTACTACTACTACTACTATTACTACTCAGAGTAGGGCAACAAGGATGATAAGAGGTATGGGGAACAAAACATACTGTATGAGGAAAGGCTGAAGGAGCTGGGCACATTCAGCTTGGTGAAGAGAAAACTGAGGGGTAACATGATGACACTCTTTAATTGGTACTGTCCCCCCACCCCAAAAAAAAAAAAACACACAGAAAAAGGAAAAAGACAATGTGGCATATGCTGGTGAAGAAGCTCTATCATTAGGCAGGATAAGTTGGTTACCATGGGCAGCTGATTTTGGACATCCTGAAAGGGCACCAAATTGCTAGTCATTTGCTTTGTTTTACTGCTAGTGATCTGGTGAAGTGCTTGTGGGATTTTCAGCCTTATATGCCAAAACTCACCTGGCATTCAGTACTATGCACCTTGACTTGGGTTAGTAAATGGCCCTGTTTGCTGCTCCATCAGCCAGTAAAATACCTCGATTTGGTCTGGGTGTTTCGTAAAAGAGCAACTAGCTTGAAATTCAAATGGGAGCTGATCTTATGGTGCTGACTCTTCCCTCCCCTATTCCACATAAAATTCACTTTCATAGTAAAAACAACTATACTAACCAGATAATACAAAGTGGCATGTTAGCACTGTATGACGCAATAAAAGCTTTAGCTTTCTAAATCTAAAACACTCTGTTCTCCTGGATTTTAAACCTATAAGATATATTTAAGCTGCATGTGAACCTACCATTGAATGAAATGGTAGGGTAAAATGCTTATTTCATAGAACCTTCAAATTACAAATTACAGTCCCCTAGCTCCAACAACAAAAGATGTAGCAGAATGCATAGGCTGTACAATATAACATATTATTTAAAAACAATGCCATATAACTTCTGATTGATTAGCAGATTATGTCCATATGGTAAAAATATACAAATAGTTTTATTTTCTTTTTACTTAAATCAAACCAATAAATAATGGCTCAGTTTTGAGATTTAGCCTGACACACTTAGAACTTTGGCTCTGATGACTTCACATCTTGGAAAATTAATAGTAGTAATTTTCCTCTTCTCAATGCATACCGTACTTGCATGTCAAAGATGAGATACTTCCCAAAAACAGATTATATATAATCAGAGTAGGGTTCTCCTTGTGTTTTCTCTATATAAAAATATCAATGTGAGTAGAACAAACCTAGGAACTTCATGTCAACACTATCTCCAGGAAGGGAACTCCTCATTTCCAAGTAATGAAGTCCACAAAAAAAGTCTGTGATAGGAGAGGCAGAGACAATGCCATTTTAACAAAGTACTGAGCAAGGCTCCACATTATGTAGCAAACACCATTTTTGGCAGTGTGTATGTTTTCCTGGAACACACACACACACATAACACAGATCTCTTGCAACACACACATATCTGAAACATTCAGGTATGCAGACCAGAGAACAATGAATGGCCAAGAGTTCCCAAAACAAGTACATCAGCCTATGAAGATGTGCTTATTTCAGGTCACACTTTGTGGGTGTTCTAGAATAACCTCCAGCATGAAACCCCACCTTAATCCTATTGCTAGCATAATGCATCAGAAAACGGCAGTCATGCATACCCAGACGTCATTTATATAGGTGACTGTCTGAAGGAATGAGATAAACATATTCCCAGAAAACTTGGTACTACTGGACAAATAGTGACAATTAAGAATTGTACTGTCACATATCTTTAGACACATATCTGGAGCTTATTCACACAATGGTTGGAAACATTCAGATCTGACCTCATCTCAGATAAATAACTAGTAACATTGTGATTAAGGAAATTTGCATTACATTGGCTGTTTTTTTTTTTAAAAAAAATAAAGCATTATATGGATGTTTTAAACATTATGTTATGGGGCAGTTCATTTGTAATACAGAATTTTCCTGAGAATGTAGTACATTTTGGCAAGGAGCTGGAATTCAATTTCCTGAATTGGTTACAGTTCCAATTTGTAATTCACATAGAAAGCACTGTGGACTAATTAATTGAAGTTAAGGCCTAGCAAACCAATGACTCTGTACCATTCCAAGTCCAGAAGACTTTTGAGCAGACCCCAAGCCTTATACACTTCTGAGATATATAGTTCCCTCCCCATATGCAGGATTAGAACCAACACATTGATGTTAAGTTAAATAACATTAAAAAAAATTAAATCAGCATGTAAAAGTCTTTCTTTCTGCAAAACAATTTATTGACATTTTGAGGACATGGTTTTTGCAAATAGTAATTTTTGGGGGGTGGGGGTTGTCACTTTTTTTATTTCTACATTGTTTTCCCAACTTCACTGTCTTCCTCTGCTGTCCTCCCTAGAGTTTTTCACTTTGTGGTGGGTGGTGACAGCTGCAAGGATCATGAAGTAAAACAGACTCTAAGAACAGTAGGGAGGAAGCATCAAGAAGCAGGAGCTTACAGTCTTACTACTTCATGGTACAGAGCTGTGTAGGGGGGAAAAAAAGACTGAATGGCAGGGAGTGGGGAGAGAATAAGAGGAGATGGTGTAACCACCCTTTGCTTTGGTGTTTATCAGTGGAAAGTCCCTTTTAACTACAGCATCTTACTAATTTGCTAAGGCTTATGGCATACTAAGCATGAACTGAAGAGGAGCCATGTTGACATCTCCTTCACCCCACCCCATCCCAATCTCATACTCTCCTGCTCATCCTCCATGGTTTACTGGGTAGCTATGAAAACCTCTTGTCTTCTTCCTGCTTGCCATGCTTCCTTCCACTGATGTTGATGGCAGTGGACTCTGTTCACCCACTAAGTCACACCACAGCTATGGGCATATGGACCTCCCTCCCTGTTATGGGACTCTGCAAGTATTGTATTGATAATAGTGGACCATCATATTAGGAGCTGCTGGTTATTCTTTGAGTGCTGTACAAGTCTCTCCTTTTTTTTTATTCAGATAAGCTTTTTCAACTGAGGGTTTTTAAGGAAAAAGCGTGTAAGAAGATGCTGTTCTGTTTTAAATTATACTGTTTTAACTGCTTGTTAATATTATTGATATTGTAATTCTATTTCAATGTTGACTTTTGGTATGTTTTTAACTACACTGTAATCATTTTAATTTGTAAGCTACCTTGAGTCTCAACCTTGGGCAAAAGGCAGGCTATAAACAAAGACAGTGATGAGGATGAGGATGGCCAAAGGAGTATGAGCCAAATTATACAGAAACGAAGCCATTGGTGTGTAAGAGGGCCTAGAAACTCTCTCCCAAAATCCAAGGCCCTTTTTAACATACACTTTGGACCCTGGATTTAGAAGGTTTCTAGTAAGACCAGATTCAAATACCACTGAAGGCAAAAAGCAGGTGTGTACTTATGCATCAGCAGGGACGCGATAACACAGAAGACTGTCTAATTCAGGGATGAGTGAAAGGGCAACAGGCTAGATGGTCATGGACTGCAACTTCCAACAGCCCTAATCAGCATAGCTGAAGATTGGTGGGAGCTGCAGTCAAACATCATCTGAAGGGCTGAATTTTCCCCACCCCTGGCCTAAAGGCACATGCTCTCATCAGTTAGACCAACCTACATACTTCAATATGCTTTTTCAAACATAAAAGAAGCACAGGTTGGGCTGAAGTCCTCCAGACTGGATGTCCAATTCTTCACCATGCAGAGCATATGTGAGTCACTGAATTGAGGATTTAAAAAAAAGGCTTGGCCGTGCTTCACTTCCTACTTTTTGCTGAAATGCTATTCACAACCTTTTTGTCTGCCATGAAAGTCTTCAACATACTCTACAGCTGGCATTTTGCAGAATGGCAAGACAAAGTATCCTAAGGGGGGAAAATGGTCTAATTGTGAGACAACTCAAACAACTTTAGATCATATTCTGTTAAACCATTTAGCCCTAATGATCTCATATTGTTAGCATCTTTCTTTCTTATGACTGAACAGCAGCTCTGGTTTTATGGTTGAATACAGTCTGTGCTCACTAATAATTCTTAGTAGAATCTATATAAATCCCTAACAGGGAATGTTTAAACCCTTGGATGAAAAAGGCAGCAAAAGGTCCACTGAGAGAAAGTAGGCCTTGTGATGTTTGCTTCAAGACAATCAGTGATCGTCATCTACACTGAGAAATGATAAGAAAATGATGCTCATCTACTTGTAGACTGACAGGGGAGAGGGGTACAACCTGAAACAGCTTTAATATACCTGCAAACTGTAGCCCAAAGTGAACTGTTACTTTTGGTCTGCCAACTTGGTAGCCACAACAGGGTGCCTGTGGCTTTTTACAGCTCTGGAGGTGCCCAAAATAGTGAAGTGTAGCCCTCTGGGCTGTGAAGCATGCTCACCACTGATTTACAGTCTGAAATAAAATGCTTTTTATTTTGAAATCTATACATACAGAATCAGGACGCATACAGGAAAAAGGGCAGAAAAGCTCAGACAGAATTCCTTGAGAATGGATCAAGAAAGCAAGTACCCAAAAGAAAGATGTTAATGACATAAAAATTTGAGACATTTAGTGTGGTCACATTTTTTGACTTATTTTTAAATGGATGTTAACAAGATTCTAATACTATGTTCCTAATAAGCTGCCAATAACTCTGCTGGGATTCCAACCAAAATCTGTTGAAATGCAATTCTATAACCTCTTGTATCACAAAATCACAGCGTATTTCTGTCTGAAATATTCCTTGTAAGGAATAATTACAATTTTAGAAATGTCTGCAACTGAACAGAAGAGGGGGCAGTTCTACCAGCTAGGCATACTGGAAACCATGAATGACAGGTTCAATGGAACCATTCTTGGCAAGAATTTGAATAAATCAAGTTTATTCTGTTTGGTCCACAACAACAACAACAACAATTTATTTATATCCTGCCCCTCTACGGAAAAAAATCGGGGTGGTTACATCAATTAAAATATACATCCAGATCCTCAATCCCACCCCACCCCTTAAAATACAATTAAATAATTTAAGAATTAAAACATACTTAAAAAATACAAAAATAATAATAAAATAAAAATAAAAATAAATAAACAATGGACAGTGGCGAGATCGGAACAAGCTAGATTCCCCCCCCCTTTTTTTAATGGCCAGGTATCTATTCAAGAAAGGCCTGCTGGAAGAGATCTGTCTTAAGAGCTTTTTAAAAGCTATTTAGGGTGGTGATATGATGGATCTCACCCGGCAGGCCGTTCCATAATCTGGGACTGATAGTCGAAAAGGCCCTCCAGGAGGTTGAAGAAAGCCTAGGTTTTAAAGGTTGTAACAAATTCCTCCCAGAGGCCCTGAGTGCTCAGGGAGGATTATATGGAAGGAGGCGGTCCCAAAGATAGGTTGGATCCAAGCCATTTGGGGCTTTAATGGTGATAACCAACACCTCATACTGGGCCCGGAAACTAATGGGCAGCCAGTGGAGTGATCTTAAGATCGGTGTTATATGGTCTCTTCTAGATATACCCAAGACCAGTCTGGCTGCCATATTCTGTACTAGTTGGAGTTTCCGGACCAAGCATGAGGGGAGCCCTATGTAGAGTGCATTATAGAAATCAAAACAGGAGGTTACCAGAGCATGTACCACAGTCTCAAGATCCCCGACTTCCAGGAAAGGGCGCAGCTGGCGTATCAGCCGAAGCTGATAACAGGCACTCCTGACCGTTGCATTTACCTGATTCATCATCTGAAGAGACGGGTCCAGGAGCAGCCCTAGACTGCGAATATAGTCCTTGGAGGAGAGTGTGACCCTATCCAGGACTGGAGATTGTATCCCAATGCCTGGGTTCCGGGCTGCTACTGTAAGTTCCTCTATTTTATCTGGATTCAGCTTCAATCTGTTTTCCCTCATCCAGTCCATTACTGCCTTAAGACAATCATTAAGAGAAGAGATACCATCTGAAGTCAGAGACATGGAGAAATATATCTGGGTGTCATCAGCATACTGATAACACCCCGCCCCATACCTCTGGATAATCTCTCCCAGCGGCTTCATATATATATATATATATATATATATATATATTGAATAGCATTGGGGACAGGAAGGCACTATGTGGGACACCACGATTAAGCTCTTTCCTTTTAGAGCAACTGTCCCGAAACTTCACCCTCTGGAATCTGCTCGAGAGGAAGGAACATAACCACTGCAGTGCAGTGCCTCCAATTTCTAGCCTTCTCAGGCGATCCAAGAGGATGTCATGATCTATTGTGTCAAAAGCCACTAAGAGATCCAGTAGCACCAACAGGGTCACACTACCCCTGTCAATGCTCAGGAGAAGGTCATCAGCCAAGGCAACCATGGCAGTCTCAACTCCGAATTCCACCCTAAAGCCAGTTTGAAATGGATCTAGATAATCGGTTTCTTCCAAGACAGCTTGGAGTTGGAGAGCAACCACCATCTTGATCACCTTGCTCAAAAAAGGTAATAAGGAGACTGGCCTATAGTTCTTCATATCCAGAGGGTCAAGGGAAGGTCTTTTTAGGAGTGGTCTAACTGCTGCTTCCTTCAAGCAAGATGGAACATGACCTTCCCTAAGGGATGCATTGATGTCTGTAAGGAACATCCTCAAGGCATCACCCCCCTGGACGGCCAGCCATGAAGGTCAAGGATCAAGAGGGCAGGTAGTCTTCCTCACTCTACCAAGGAGTTTTTCCACCTCATCAGTACTTACAGATTGAAATTGATCCAGTATAACCTCATCAACAGAATTTCTGGACACCTCGTCAATCGAATCTGCTACAACCCCAGCATATAAGTCGGCTCTTATCTGAGAGATTTTATCTGCAAAGAAGTTGTTAAATGCATCAGAGCAGGCCATTGTCAGGTTTAGTAATGAGTTCTGCACAGGTGGAACCTGTGTCAGTTCCCTCACCACCCTAAACAGCTCTGCCGGGCAAGACTCTGCAGAGGCTAACTTATTCAGTACCAAAACTACCTCATCCTCCTCTGCCTGAGCCATAAACCTTAACCTCCAATACTTAAATTCCCTTCCCACAGCCACTACTAGCTCTCTCTGCAGAAGAGAAGGATTTCCTTGCTGCATGTATTGCCTCTCTATAGGAATGAAGACATTTCCTATGATGAGTCCTGTCAGATAAAAGCCAAGTTTTTTGCCAGATGCACTCTAGTCGTTGTCCAACCCACTTCATCTTCTAAGTTCTTCAGTATACCATGAATGGTGATTAGAAGTGGGTTGCAAAGGACAATTGGGAGTGATCGTGTCGACAGCCTTGGTAAGATTGGTGTTCCAAATATTGACCAAGGCTTCAACAAAATCACCGGCATTACCAACCAATAAACCCTCTAAGGCTTTCTGGAATCCAATTGGTTCCATTAGCCTTTGAGGGTGGACCATTCTAGCAGGTCCTCCACACCCGATGGGATGGACAGTGGCTCTGAGTTCAACCTTGATCAGGAAATGATCCGTCCATGACAATGTGGTGGTTTTTGTCACTTCCACCCACGGATATTCCTGTTCCATACTAAAGACCGCATCGAGGGTATGACCCACACAATGAGTGGGCTCGTCAGCCAATTGGGAAAGGCCCATGGTTGTCATGGACTCCATAAACTCCCGAGCTGCACTTGATAAATTTGACAAACTGGTCTCAAGTGGGATGTTGAAATCACCCAGAACTAGCAGTCTGGGCGACTCCAACAACAACTCCAAGACCAGTTGTGTCAGCTCGGTTAGACAACGGGGTGGACAGTATACTAACAGAATCCCTAGACTCTCCCTGGTCATCGCTCTCCCAATGACATTGGGAAAAAACAATATTTTTAGACCAGGATATTCAGTGATTTTTTAAAGTATCCAATCTGTACATTAAGATTAAAAACACCACAAGAATATAAAACAGCAAACTATTTCCAAGTGCATGAATACAGAGGCTAACTTATTCAGTACCAAAACTACCTCATCCTCCTCTGCCTGAGCCATAAGCCCTAACCTCCACTACTTAAATTCCCTTTCCACAGCCACTACTAGCTCTCAAAATCCATTCACATGCCAAAATAACAGACCCTCAAGGCTCTCGCCTTTTGCTGGTCAAAACATTTCTACCAGCATCTGTATCTTCATCTCCACTACCCAATATAATCCATTTCACAACAGTTCTCCTTGGCTATGAGTATGTGCAAACTGCAAATCTCATGTTCCTTTTAGTTGTTCCTGAACTTTATTCTTGAAATCCACATTGAGAATTTAAGGCATGAGTTGCAGTAGATGATGCTATTGTGGCATTCAGTATTTGCCAATAGTCACATAACTAAGAGCATGAGCTTCCTTCCCCAAAGACAGTCCAATAACATGCGTGTAATGTTAGGGATGTTGTAAGACACCTGATGAGAACCATGGTTGATAGCCTAATGTCAGTGTAAGTAATCTCCTTTCGTTATGCAATAGAGAGGTCGTGGGTATTACAACAAATTCCAAGGTTCATTGCAACTTATTTATTTATATTAATTTAATATATTTACAGCTCATTGTTTAAGGTGTAACCTATCCTATTAGGATATATCAACTAATATAAAACATCAGATATGAATTATCTGGGTTGTTATTCTGTAATATCACTGTATTTTATAATTACTTTTAACTGCTGTTAAGCTGCTCTGAGCGGTACATAAACACAAGAATGGCAAAGTTGAAACACAAACTAATAGGATAATCAACTAAAAAGTAGCTACAGCTATAAATAAAAGAAATAAGCAGAACGACTCTTCTAAAATCTACAGTCATTAACAAGGGGGAGAGGACATATGTATTTTCCAGGGAAAGTGCCTCCAAAGACATCAGGCCACCACTGAATGGGCTCTGGCCTTGGTACTGACCAATTTGGTAGCTCTCAGGGTCCAACCAGCTTCACCAGAAGTGCAGAGGGTCATGCAAATAATTTTAAACCTTTTAGAGTTTTAAAGGTCAAGATTAGCACTTCAAAGTGAATCTGAAAATGGACAGATAACCAATGCAATGGCACAGAACTGCTATAATATGTTCCAAATAGCCCGGCTTCAAAAACACATCAGTGGCTCTATTCTAGGCCAGATGACATTTACAAACTGCATAGATTTTCCTTGGCTTTTTTCCGGGCTGTGAGGCCGTGTTCTGGAAGAGTTTCTTTCTGATGTTTTGCCTGCATCTGTGGCTGGCATCCTCAGAGAATGGTTGGGTAGGAGTATGTGTGGAGTTTATATACTGTGAACCCCTGTTGGGGAGGATATGTAAATGTGTGTAGTTGAATGGTTAGTTTCTGGGTATAGAAATGCAAGGCTCGTTAGTGTCTCTTTGGCTAATGGTTGATTGATGGGCCATTATCTGCTGGGAATCCCCCAGTCCCTGGGTGGAATTCTTTTGTAAGTGTTGAGTTTTTATTCTATTGTATTTCAAAACTGAGAGCCAGATTTTGTTTACTTTTAAGGTTTCTTCTTTCCTGTTGCAGTTGTCCAGGTGTTTGTGGATTTCAATAGTTTCTCTGTGCATTCTGACATGATAGTTGTTGGCCTGGTCTAGAATGTCTGTGTTTTCAAATAGCATTTTGTGTCCAGATTGGTTTATAACATGTTCTGCTACTGCTGAATATTTACATATTTACATATGTAAATATTTATATATTTACATATACTCCCCAACAGGGGTTCACAGCATATAAACTCCACACACACACCTACTCAACCATTCTCTGAGAATGCCAGCCACAGATGCAGGTGAAACGTCAGAAAGAAACTATTCCAGAACACGGCCTCACAGCCCGGAAAAAAACCAAGGAAAATCTATGGATGCTGGCTGTGAAAGCCTTTGACTTCATATTTACAAACGACCTATAAAGGCAGCCCTGCCTAGAGTGCATTACAGTCCTTGATATAATATGTCCTCAGGATGTGTCTAACTGAAGTCAACTCTGCTTTCTCCAGACTACGATCTCTCTCTCTGGCTTTTCTTCGCAAACAAAGATTCAGGAAGGACTTATCCCATGCTTTCTGCAAGCGCGCTGATGACTAAAAAGGCCAAGCCGAGATAAACAAGTCCGGTTGCAGAAAGCACAGCAGACTGTCTCCTTGGGCGATGTTTCCGGGTTGTGATTCTTTCTGCGTTGTCATTTCTCTTCAAGACTTGGTCGGCGTGAGCTCTCAATTAAGGCTTCAGCATTGTGGATAGTGCATGTCCATGCCTCCCCGATGTGAGGCCAGGGCGCACCATTGTTTGTGATCAATTTGGCCGAGCCTGAGATGTTGTTTCAGGGAGTCCTTGTATCGCATTTTTGAAGCACCACTCTTACGCCCCATGGCAAGTTCACCGTAGAGTACTATTTTTGGGAAGCGATGGTCCTCCATCCTAGAAATGTGCCCTGCCCAGCATAGCTGTGTTCTCAATATCATGGCCTCAATGCTGGTGATCCCTGCTTGCTCAAGGACAGCAACATTCATCACATAGTGAGTCCAGTGTATATTTAGGATTGTGCATATACAGCGCTGATGAAAGCATTTGATAGTGACTAGGATAGTGACTTGTGAACCAGCCTAAGTCTGTAAAAGCATTTTAGGCAGCCAAGCACCTGTGCCTCCACAGAACCACCAAACACCCTTCAGAACTTGTCGCAAATCTCCATCCAGATCAGATGTCTTCCCAACCAAAACTATCATCTTAATTGGATTAAGTACTGGCTCACTTTCCTAGAACTGCATTCCTGGGATTATTACATGGAAAATAATATTAGTATGTGATTACTGGTGATTCCTCAGCCAAAATCTCTAGATGCTACTCAAAGTGGTGGTCTTCAGAATGGTGCCAGTACATGACCTATCAAGTACCAATCTGTGGTGAGCTTCTAGGAAACTATGCAAATACAATAATACAATATAACATATATGATACTGTTACCTGCCATCTGCTACATTATGAGAAGTGCTGCCCCAAATGATTTCTCCTAGCGGTTTAATTAAGATGTTAAAATATCTGAGACATCACATAGAACTGTTGAAAATGTTCCTCCAGAATGAACTGGAAGCAGTCTAACACTGTATCCTGGAGTCTCAACCTGAAGAGGTAATATAGAAGGGTATCAGAAGAACCAATAGGCCCATACTTCCTGTTGTCTATTTTATACGTTCATAATCAATTAATACAACCAAGATAGTTTACGTCCCAAAACCAGGTCAAAAGCTGAACTAGAATAGATCTAAATAATCAGTTTTATCCCAAAGTATTGGATAATCCTTAGCATAAGACAAGACATCTCACCACCCTTTAATCTGCCAAGAAACTAGATGGTGAGATCTGTGCTTTATTTGACATCTTAGTTTGGAAGAAGGCCAAAGATGTTTGCCCCTGCAATGAGGAATAAGACTGCAGGTTAACTGCTGCTCTGTGAGAGCAGGAGCCACATCTGGAGTGTGCTCTGACCAAGAATCTTTTTACAGTGAAGATCATGAGCCAATTCAGAATTGTGTGTGTGTGCACATGTGCATGCCTTCAAGTCACCTGTCAACTTATGGTGACCCCATGAATTTCATACGGTTTTCTTAGGCAAGGAATACTCAGAGGTGGCTTTGCCAGTTCCCTCCTCTGAAATGTAGACTACAGTACAGTATTTGTTTGTGGTCTCCCATCTAAGTACTAACTAGGACTGACCCAGCTTAGCTCCAAGATTTTAGATATTTTTGAAATAAAATTCTACATTTAAAAAATTTCCCATGCATTGCCTGAGGTCTTCATTATCATGCTTACCCCGAATCATATTATTACTCAAGAAAACACTTTTGGAACAATTCATCCCTCTCTACCACTTTTTTTTCCTTTTTAAAACACCCACTAAACTGTGTTTTTTTCTTTCCACCTCCTTCTTTAAATAGCTGGGAAAAGCTCTTCCCCCAGCATCTCAACATTATATACTTTTATTTATCTCCAGCTACTGCCAAACCCTAGAGCAATGGGAACCCTCTAGTTTTGTGTGATGATCATGAGAAGTGGCTAAGACACTCGTATACACGTAGACTATGCCAAGTTCTGCAGTCAGCAAGATAAACTGGTAAAACTGCATTATGAAACAGTTTGTGAATTAATTTGTAGGTGTAGAGCTGGCTTCTTCAGTGAGATAATGAGTTTATTCTTCATTTTCTATCATGCCCCAGGGAAGATTAAGTCATATTTTTAGTAAACTGACTTGGTCAGCCACATTAACTTGATTTCCTAGAGCTTCTGAAAGAATATACCAACTATGTTTTAGAGCATTTTTGAGTAAATGGATAAACTGATTTGTGTCTCTGAAAGCAGTGTGTGGGTGTTGTTATTCCGTGGCCCTATGTAATATACAATATATTAGTCCAGTGACTAAGGAGATTATCAGACATGACAAATACGACATTATAATGACATCAGGAAACCATGAAAGGGCATTCCCTAACGCATGACATTGTCCTCTCATGTTCTGCTGCCAGGAAGAAGGCATTCTTTTTAATAGGTGTGCAAAAGCTGCTAATTGATCTCCCATGATGTGTTTTTCACAGTACTGCTTGTGTGTGAAACTGCACCCCGTTCTGCTGGCATGATTTCAGTGTCGATGGGCGGTTCCCACCAGAACACTTCTGGGTGAGAATGTCAAGGCCAGTCAGGCTGAGGACTCTGAGGATTCAGGAGACGAGGGGGCTGAGCCAGCTCCAGGAGAGCTGGCTAAGCCTGAACCCAGCTCTGCTATGCCAACTACAGCAGAGCCTATGTCTCAGCAGCCAAGCATCCCCCCTGCACTGTTTCCAGGCCTGGGAGACATAGAGGAGCAGGACAAAGAGGTACCTACCTTCAGGCAGAGGAGATCAGAAAGGGCGTGCCTGCAGCGATCCCGGAGATTATATGAGAAACGCTCAGCAATCACCAAACAGCTGTGATTAGGAGCTAGGCCAATATAAACAGCTGTGAGACGCTAAGCTTCTTTGTCGGAGTTTATCTGCATTCTACAGTGAAAGCATGACTCTGACTTTCTTGGTGCCTGAAATCTTGTCTTCTAGACCTTGGATTGACCTGGAACTCTTGACCTTGGACTGGATTCACTGACCTGCCTTCTGGAACCCTTGACCCTGGACTGAACTAGTGAATTTGCTCTCTGGACTCTTGGACCTTTGGCTTGCTACAGAACTATTGAATTACTGGTACTGTGCTTTAGAATAACTTTTGGATTGCTGTCAAGCCTTGCAACCCTATCAGCTTCTGGGCTGGCTGCTTTCCTGGACAGAGAATGCAAAAACTAGGTATGGGACACTCTTTTTATTAACCTCACTGTTTTGCTGGTAAGTTTTTAAGTGTGTTTCAGTGTTTGCGTGTTCATTTTGTTTGTGTATTTAGGTGTTTTTAGACTTTTAAGTACACTCGCATCTTCTTGCTAGAACCACCAAGATCACATGCCCCCGCAAATGCGGAAGTAAACAGCACGAGCAGTCATGCTCTGATAATGCTGGGGCCGCTCTTTCTTGTTATTATAGCAGCATGTGATAAGAAGTATTATTATGCCAGGATACTTACGCTTTAAAATATAGTGGGAGGAAATGTTTTTAGAAGCTCGTCTGATAATCTCCTAAATGTGTACTGCTGTGCAGAAATGACTGTGTAGCCAAAGGCCTTTCTGTCATTTTTCAATGGTGTCTCTTCACTTGGTCTGCTAGCTTCATGCTTATCCTGTTGAATGCAACACATTGTACTTGCATGTGTTCAGAAACTGGAAAATAAGGACTCCTCCATTATTATCATTCACAGTAACTTGCCTTTAATAATTTTGCAGATCTAGTCACTGATATGAAGTCAGCAACTAAAAAAAATCACCCCTCTGGCCTTTAGCATTGGGTTACTTATAAAAAATCTTTCTACTAAACATAAGATAGAGCACCCCCATCTAAATGACTCATAAGTGTTGGACTAGCATGTCTACCATTCTCATGATAGGTGCTGTGATCAATGTGAAGCCAATATGTCTGCACTTCTAATCCTCTGAGATAGGATAAACTGCAAGACACTCTTTGTGTATTATTCCTCACTAAGGTTCTAAGTACAGGAAATCAGGCTTATACACTTATGGAGAAGAACTCATTTTCAGACAACATGCACATAAACGCTTGTGTGTCCACATTAATGTCGTCCAATTTCAAGTATATGACATGCGGTTGCTTGAGACTGCGGATCAGGAGGGCCCACTGTAAAGCAAGGATTAAACACTGCTTGTTGCTTACCACAAATGCTAATGATTTTGTCACTCATTATGGTATTCAAGGTGGGGGGAACCTTATGCCTCTGTTCCCCTTCAGAATGCCATGCTGCTATTGATATTGTTTCCTGTAAGCATTACTTCCAGACTCTGGAATTAAAATGGAAAATACAATACATTCCATGCAGATAAGTATAAAGTACAGTTTTCACATGGTGGTGGTGTAATCTGAACTTCACATGTATGCTAGAAAGTCTGATCTTGCCATGACTGACCAAGAAAGAAATCTTGGGATCTCTTCTTGGTGGCCACTTCCAAACTGTGGAATTCCTTCTCTCTGCTTTCTTTTTAATTTAAGCAGGCTCTGAGTAAAGTGGAACCCAGACTGGGAAGAGGAAGACCAAGATCCGGACCAAGATCTGGAATAAGCCCAATGAGTCTATCTATGTGGAGGAGAGGAAATAGGCAGAAGTGGTCTTGTGACAGGAACCCCTGAAATTGAATGGTGGTGTGCAGAGGGAGGTGTGATAGACACCCTCACAATAGGTGAGGACTCCAGGATTTCAACTTCAGACACATTCTCCGAGGTAATCGAAACCACCTCCATATCCTCAGAGAAATGCTGATGTACACCTGACTTTCAAAGAAGAAGGTCACTTAAAGCCAGGGATGTCACCAACTCAATTGTGGCTGGGACCAGTTGGGAAACTGTAAATGACAAGTATCACTGGAGACCACTTGTACAGTAGAAGCTTTGGGAAGATGCTTATTGCACTTCTTTTTCTTGTGTCTGTGCTGTCGGGCCAATGACTCCATATTCACCTCTAGAGACCACCCAGAAGGATGTTGACATGTGACTGACTGTCAGATTCGAGCAGTGAAGTAGTCTTCACTTTTGATGGTATAGAACCAGAACCAGATAAAGAACACTTAACTGGAGGGCAGGCAGAGGAAGCCAAGGCCAGTACAAGCTTCAAGGAAGATGCTCTGTCTGATGGACCCATCCCAACAGATGCAGAACACCAAGGAATTACATCTGAAGCCTCAGAGACTGTTCATACAAGAGTACTTTCAAGCACAACTCTAGGTTTTGTCTCACCTGAGCCGTGAAAGCTCTACGGTGGGCACAAGAGGCAACCACATGATAGAGCACAGGAGTTTCTCCAAGGCAGAGAAGCACTTCAAGTGCCCATCCTTCTCTAAGATGAGATTCATTTCTTGAAGCACGCCAGTGGGACAAGGAGCCCAAAGGCAAGCGTGGCCTCAAACATCAGAGCAATTCAACGAATCGAGCCCCTAATGAAGAAACTGAGAATGGCCAAATCAAAGAGAGTCAACAAAGTTGAAGAAAGCCAAATTGAAGAATTGTGGTTCCTATTGATGCTGTGGCAGTGGCAGACAAAAAGAAACTGGCAGTTTCAGAGGGAAGGCCCCTATATAGTGGCACTGGAGCTGGGAAGGGCTACCACCAAAAAGCTTATGTAACACTCTAGAAGGTTCTGAACGGTACACTGCGCAGAAGCAGGATAACTACATTTGTGTGAGTCACAAAGACCATGAAGAAGAACACAGTTTAGATTTAAGTTGCTTTCAATCACTTTTCTCCCAGCAGCTTATCTATTACAGAGACATGAATTCCAAAACTGACATTAAGGAGAAAACTGGTACAAAAATAGGGGAAAGAAGGAGCACCATAAGAGAAAAAGCACTCCTCTCTTGCTCATGCTATTTTTTAAACTGGTACACACACTCACTCCATTTTACAGTCCTGCTGCAATTGCATATAGCTGAACCCTTAATAATAATAATAATAATAATAATAATACGTTCTGTACCAGTTCATGTACAACTGTACCAGTTCATGAACCCAATTCTAAAACTGCAAGAAATAGCTAGACAAAATAATAATGGGCATGATTCAAAGAGCTTGGCATTAAAGGAAAAGAAGATGTGATGCTTACAATCTTCTAAAATGTGGGTTCATAGCTTTCACATTTCAGCACGTTCCACTACTGTTTGGAAAGTTTCTAAACATTCTAAGTTTTGAGGGAATTTATAAGCAGGAATTTTCCCATCCAATATAGTTACCAACTGAGTTACTGAAGTATCCCTGCTTTTGAAAAACTTATTTTTATCGTTCTAACTTCAAAGAAAGATGATTGGTTAAAATTTAAAGGAAAAAACACAGTCTCCTATGGAATTTAAACCTTAATGCGTTGCTACCAACATTTGCTGCTTCATGGGCACAAAAACCAATAAAGTTATACACATTTTTGTGGAATACTTAGTGAACTGATTACCATATAATCTCAGCTTCTTAAACACCATATTTAGCAAGATTCACACAACAATCAGTCTCCAGTGGCCTGTGCCAAATTCAAATTGCTCAAACTACATACTTTTGCCTTGATTTTTTCCTAAGGTGGTGCTAAAGAGCAAAAAATACTTCTTGAACAACCAAGAATTCACAAGAAGGCCAACTAACTCTCAAAGAACAATTACAAAATCAACAAAGCAGTGATACCCTTTTACCTATGGGTTACACCTATAGAGTTTTACCCATAAACTAACAAAGTTTCTTCCAGATGTAATAGTACAGCATTTATTTAAGAAATTCAGTGTTCTCTATCTAAGAAAAGAGCAATTAGCTTCATACAGGACAGGGACATTTGGATCTAAAAAGAAGTTACTTTTCTATTGCTACTGGGGCTGGAACTTTTTATTATCCGTCTTTTATTCCTCTTTGTCTCTAGTCCTCACATGGCCAATAAGGGGAGTAGCCTCTGTCTGCACTCAAATCCCTAAATACCATCTTAACTGTTAGCATCTCAGACAAAATGTAGGCCTATGACTCTAACACCATCATCATTTTTTTCCCCTGTATGGTTTTTAACATCTTTACCTAATGAAGTCAGTGAAGCTTCAAAAGCTGGTGGTAGATTTTATATTTTCTTGCATTTTGCTGCATGGCCAACATGGTTACCCCAAATACACACACACACACACACACACACTCAAAGAACAATCACTGTCTTCTTTTTTGTTTTTGTTTTCATTTTATTGATGATATTTTATTTTTTGTGATACTATATTGCTTTTGGAAAATCTGTAAACAATTCTGGTAGGTTTATTTATATACCAATTTAAGTCACTAAGGGTTTGGGGTTACAGCTACATGGCACTCTGCATGCAGAAGGCCCAAGTTTCAGTCTTAGCTTTAATCCCCAGTTTATTTATTTTTTAAGAGTAATCTCATGTTTCAGTGCTGGGAAATCCACTGCTTCTTTAGGTGGACATGTCATGACTTTGGTCTCAAGCTTGGAGGTTCCTGATGCTGAGTTAGATAGTCCTATGTGCAAAATGGTTCCTAGATGGAGCAAGAAACACAGCAGGAAGAGGGCCACTGAGCAGATAAGAGGTTCCTGTCTCTAGACCAGGAGTTTCCACACTTATAACAAGAGAACAAAGCTTGGGATGAGTAACTGGGACAAAGAGGTCCGTAAGTCCTCAGTGTTCTTGCAGTTGCTCATTTGGAGCTGTCTGTGGTACTGCAATCAAAAGCCTGCTTTACCTTGCGGGTAGCAGATGTCAACAAGGTACAACAAGGCAGCATTGAGAAAAGTAAGGCACTATTCTGGCTCCAAATGGCAATTTCATGCAGTTGTCAGATGTGCCCTTTTTCAAAACACAGACTCCTCAGAGGGTGTGGCAAACTGTTGGCCTGAGTCACTGACCACTGGCATTCACTGCATTATACCTCTTTCTCTTCCTCGCTGCCTTTTACAGCTCTTCTGCTGGCCTGTTTACTTCTCTTGTCTTTCTCATCTGCCTAGCTGCTCTTCTGATTGCCTCACCTCTTATTCATAGCCAAAGGGCTACTTTTGGGGGGTCAGAACCTTCACCTCTTCCACATACCTTTTTTTCCTCTTCACCTAGTGACAAGGTTACCAGAAATCTTGTCAACTGCCAAGAATTGGATTCTGCACAGAACTATGTAACTTGAGTCTTAACTCTTACACTATCTGATTTATTTATACACTACATGTAGACAGGATTTAGCACAGTCGGGCAATTATGCAAAATCATTTTAGAGAGCAATACACTCAGCTTAGAACTTAGAGTAAAATTGTAAAATTGTAGTGTAACCGTGATAATTGTGGCTCTGACTTATAAAAGCCTTCAGAGAAATTCCAAGGGTATTCCCATTTCCACGGATACTACTGACTTCTAAATATTCCTCAGCTCACTAAGGACAAGCAAATTCGTTATTATCAAAGCCATATGTACATACTTTGAACTCCCAGCTCGCTTCAGTCCCCTTTACTATGCCCCCGTAAAGGAATCCAATCCATATAAGGAAACAGAAAGAATTTCAAAAATCTCCACAGAGACTAGGAACACTGCCTAAAGCCATTATGGTTTTATAGGAAGCTGAAATCTGCAACGCAACACCTTTAACTAAGATCTTCTTTTCATTTATTAGCACTGTACTGTACTGATGAAGGAGACGAGTGCTTCAGAGCTTTTCAGAGACATAATAAATCAGATAATGGACATTACACTCCCTACAAGCTTGGCTCTAAAATTTGCAAATTGCACATAATTAAAGCTGTTCATTTTCTGACTTTTTCATGCCATTTTAAGAAAGACCCATAAGATTAGGATACAAATACCGCTGAAGTGATTTAGACTTACAGTCAGCACTCTACATTGGGGTGTGTGTGTTAGGGGCATAGGACCTTAGCGAAGGTGAAAAACTGTGCATACAGTCATCGTCACCACCACCAATCCCCTCCTGAAGCCTGAGGCTGCTGTGTGAATGTGCACAGAATGGCCTTGGACATTGGGAGTGGAAAGCATCACGAGGGAAGAGACCTGGCAGAAGGGGTGCAAAGCCAGTCCCAGGCACACTTGTTTGAAACCCTCCCTACACTATCCCGAAACCCGCAGTTCTGGGCTGACTTCTTCATCCTTCCTATGATCCTCCATTTTCTCCTTCTCTCTGCCTCTCTCCAGCCCACCATTCAGATCCTCCTCCTTTCTTGTTAACTCATTCCCAGCTTGGTGGGGGCAACATGAAAAAAAGTGGAGGTGGCCGAGTTGGTGCTCCTGAGGGAAGTGCTTTGTTTCAGTGGTTCTTAACCTGGGGTCCGCAGACCCTCAAAGATCTGCAATGTCCTCACAGGGGGTCTGTGAAAGCTTGGAAGTTGTTTGGCCAACCTCCTACCTGCAGTGGAGTGGCCACATGACAGGAGTAGAGGCAAAGGCTGAATGGCTGGCTTGGCCTGCACATTGCCATCCAAACTGCTCCAGTCACAAACTTGCAGGAAGAAGCCAGAGAAAAGTCTTCCCTCCCTCTTTAGTGCCTCTGAGGGAAGGTTTAATCGATGGTGTAATTGTATTATCATTATCATTATTATGTGTTTTTTGTTGTTGTTATGGTTTGTGAGGACTGTGAGGCCATGTTCTGGAATAGTTTCTTTCTGACGTTTCACCTGCATCTGTGGCTGGCATCCTCAGAGAATGGTTGGGTAGGAGTGTGTCTGGGGTTTATATGCAGTGAACCCCTGTAGGGGAGTATATGTAAATTTGTGTAACTGAATGGTTAGTTTCTGGGTATAGAAATGCAAGGCTCGTTAGTATCTGTTTGGCTAATGGTTGGTTGATGGGCCATTAGCTGCTGGGAATCCCTATGTCCCTGGGTGGAATTCCTCTGTAAGTGTTGAGTTTTAATTCTCTTGTATTTCAAAACTGGGAGCTAGATTTTGTTTACTTTTAAGGTTTCTTCTTTCCTGTTGAAGTTGTCCAGGTGTTTGTGGATTTCAATAGCTTCTCTGTGCATTCTGACATGATAGTTGTTGGCCTGGTCCAGAATTTCTGTTTTTTCAAATAGCATTTTGTGTCCATGTTGGTTTATAACATGTTCTGCTACTGCTGATTTTTCTGGTTGGCCCAGTCTGCAGTGTCTCTCATGTTCCTTGAATTGTGTTTGCACACTGCGTTTTGTGGTCCCTATGTAAACTTGTCCACAGCTGCATGGTATGCAGTAAACTCCTGCAGCTGTGAGAGGGTCTCTTTTGTCCTTCGCTGAGCATAGCATTTCTTTGATTTTTCTGGTTGGTCTATAGATTGTTTGGAGGTTGCATTTCCTCATCAGTTTCCCTATTCTGTCTGTGACTCCTTTGATGTATGGTAAAAATACCTTCGCTTTGGGTGGCTGTTTCTCTTCTTCATCCCTGTTTTTCTGGGTCTGGCTGCTCTTGTGATGTGTGATCTGGAGTAACCATTAGCCTGTAGGGCCCAGTTTAGGTGTCTCAGTTCATTCTCCAGGTAGTGGGTTTCTCAGATTCTTTTTGCACGGTCTACCAATGTTTTTATTGTGCTTCCTTTTTGTCCTGGGTGATGATTGGAGTTCTTGTGTAGGTATCTGTCTGGGGGGGGGTCTGTATACCTGTGGCCTAACCGTTGGTTTGGTTTGTGTATGACTAGGACATCCAAGAATGGCAGTGTTCCTTCCTTCTCTTTTTCCATTGTGAATTGGATATTTGGGTGGATGCTGTTCAGATGGTTCAGGAATGAGACCAAAGCTTCTTCTCCGTTGTTCCAAATGGTGAAAGTGTCATCCACATATCGGAACCATGTTGTGGACTTTTTTGGTGTTGTTACCCGGCTTGCTTTTCAAAATGTTCCATAGAATTCGTTATCCCACTGGAAGTAGCTTGTGGAGAGCCAAAAAAGCCCACAACATGGTTCTGATATGTGGATGACACTTTCACCATTTGGAACCACAGAGAAGAAGATTTGGTCTCATTCCTGAACCACCTGAACCACATTTTTTCTAATGCAACAAAATCAAGCTCTTAACTTTCATTTAGTCCTCAGATCCTAACATTTTGTATGATAGGTTTTGGTAGATAACTATGACACCCAGGCAGAAAAGGAGAAGGGTCACTAGGAAATCTGGAATTGGTATTACAGTTTGCCATTAAGGGCCTACAGTGTCAATTCAGTTCTTTGTTGCAAGGGTTCATCTGCTTTAAAAGGTTCTCACTATACAAGGGAGTCACTGAGTAAACCCTTGATATGTTAATGGTGAGAATGACTTTTTCTGTTGAGTGGCAGCAGGAAGCTACTCATTTTTGAATGATTATCTCCTAGAAAACTATTCACTTTGGGCTAAGTGAATGGTTCCTCCTACAAGCATTCAATTGTGGAGGTTTTTAGACATTTTGTGCAAGTGAAAAAGTTTTAAGGCCACATATATGGACCTTGGTTGGTCTCTCTCTCTCTCTCTCTCCCACCCCCGTGTGTGTGTGTGTGTCCACACATGGCCACATGTATGCACAACAAAACAGTGCAAATGTATTCCTATGCACTCTAGACAGGGCCGGTTTAAGGAATTTTGGGGGGCCCTGCAATGCTTTATTTTGGGGGGCCCATATGTTTATCTCAGGTCAATGTAACCTAACCTATTCACAGTACAGGACGTTCAGTTTACAGTAGGACCCCTGTATCCACAGATTCATTAGCCAGGGGATACAAAACAGCACACCTACCATAGAGTCTTCCTAGAAAATGTGTCCTCCCTAGCCATTTTCTAGGCCCTCCAAGGCAACTCTATGGTATTTTAAATCAGAAGTCCCATTATTTTCAATGACGTTCCCTATTATCCACAGCTTTCAGAATCCTTGCCCGCACAGAACCAATCCCCAGTGGATAAGGGGGGGCCTACTGTATTACATAATTTGCCACCAATAATTTAGTTTAAAAACTATATTATAGGCACTAACATAATATTTTTTGTTAATTAGCAATTAACGTAATGGTGTAGATTTCCTCAAAGGAAAAAAAAAGCGTGGATTGCAAGCTAAACATGAGTTAGCAATGTGATGCAGCAGCAAAAAATGCCAATGCGATTCTAGGCTGCATTAATAGGAGTATAGTGCCTAGATCAAGGGAAGTAATATTGCCACTGTATGCTGCTCTGGTCAGACCTCACCTGGAATACTGTTTCCAGTTCTGGGCACAACAATTCAAGAAAAATACTGAGAAGGATGGTGGGAGGTCTGGAAGCCATTACGCCCTATGAGGAGCAGCTTAGGGAGCTGGGTATGCTTAGCCTGAAGAAGAGAAGGTTGAGAGGTGACATGATAGCCATGGTTAAATATTTGAAGGGATGTCGTACTGAGGATGGAGCAGCCTTTTTTCTGCTGCTCCAGAGACTAGGACACGGAGCAATGAGTTCAAACTACAGGAAAAGAGATTCCACCTGAATATTAGGAAGAACCTCCTGACAGGAAGAGCTGTTTGGAAGTGGAATACACTGCCTTGGCATGTTGTGGAGTCTTCTTCTTTGGAGGTTTTAAAGCAGTGGCTGGATGGCCATCTGTCGTGAGGGCTTTGATGGTGTGTTCCTGCAGGACAGAAGCCGATTGGATGGGATGGCTGTTGGGGTCCCTTCCAGCCCTATGATTCTAGGCTGCATTCAGAGCCTGGGAAAGTTACTCTTGGATTACACCTCCCAGAATCCCCCTGCCAGCACCCTTCTCAAGGTCTGGTTGCATTGTTCCTTTTCCAGCATTCTCTGGGGTCCACAATGTCCTCACAGGGGGTCCACAAAGGCTTGAAGGCTGCTTGGCCCACCTCCTCCCTGCAGTGGAGCAGCCGCATGACAGGAACCAAGGCAAAGGCTGGCTGGCTGGCTTAGCCTGCACATTGCCATTCAATCCACTCCACTCCAGCCACAAACTTGCAGGAAGAAGCAAGAGTGCCTCTGAGGGAAAGTTTAATGGATGGTGTAACTGTATTGTTGTTGTTGTTAGCTATTATTATTATTATTATTAGCTATTATTGTTAATATTATTAGGGTTTTAAATCTTGAGTTAAGTCTTGGGACAACAAAAGATATTTAAAAGGGGTCCCTGGTAAAGAAAAGGTTAAGAACCACTGCTCTACCCAAAGGCTCTCATATAACACTAATGGGATACTGGTGTGTTGAAGGAAGGAAGGAAGGAAGGAGAGAGAGAGAGAGAGAGAAAGAGAAAGAAAGAAAGAAAGAAAGAAAGAAAGGAAGGAAGGAAGGAAGGAGGGAGGGAGGGAGGGAGGGAGGGAGGGAGAGAGACGGGGTGGGTGGGATAAAAAGTGAGAAAGAGGGGAGAGAGAGAGAAAGAAAGAAGCCCTTACTGAAGAGAGAGGAAAGAGATGCCTCCCCCGCCTCTCACACACAACACACACACACTCACCTTCTCCTGGCTGCTGGCCTTTTGACAATGATTCTGGCAGGAGGGGGCGAGTGAACAGCAAACTCCCTCCAGAATCAGTTTCGCTTTCTATTTGGGAGACGCTGTTTTTTTTTAAGCCAGCAGGAGATTTTTGCAGGAGGAGAGTTATGACGGGTGGGGCCCCTGGGTGCCCCCCCCCAAATGCTGATTTGGCAGACTGGTTAAGCCGGCCCTGACTCTAGACATTATTTTTTTCATTCCTAGAATGGTGGAATGAAAATTACAGAAGGGTTTTTGTAGCCTTAAGTCAATCCAAGGCAGGATATTGCCATAGCAGGTAGGTCAGCATAGCTTTGCCAGAAAAGCTATCTGACAGATGATGTAAAGTAAGGAATTTGGTGAAGGAGCCTTATGACTGAGAAGGATTTATTTATCTGGTATCTTAAAGACAGCTTAACCACTCTACAACTAGGGAAACTACCCACACATCATCAATACCTGAGAAAAGGCTTTTCTGAGGCATTGGATAATTTGCTCTCTTGGCAACCTGCATATGCTACTTTCAGGACTATTCATGAAGACAGGAGGTGGGCCGAGCAAGCTGTTGCGGACCCCCTGTGAGGACACTGCGGCAGCCCCTTGGGTGTCCCCGGACCACAGGTTAAGAACCACTGGGCTAGACCATTTAGACAGAATGCTACGGAGACTATTGTTTTTAGGGGAACACATTTCACTGTTGGCTCCTTGAAAAGGACTATTTGGTCCTTTACAAGTTGCCTTACTCCAGCCTAGAACTTCTTCCTGCATGGACTATAAAGTCTATCATAGTAGTGTTGCCTGAGAATGGTGGGAGTTCAGCTTGTCTGGGAACTGTTACATTGGAAAGGGCTGCTCCAAAGCATGGGATCTCATCTAAAATTTCTTCAATTCAGTTTGACAGTAATTGTGATGTAAAATTTCTAGACTTTGGGGGAGGGGACAGGTTTTCTCCATTTTTAAGAAAAAAGAAGTAAACTTTCAGGAAAATTGAAAAAAATGTAATGTTAGTACCCTTTACAGATTGAACTAAGTCACTTAGTTACTTTAGAAGCATAAAATTTGTTATGTTAAACTTAGTTTGGTATAGAATATTACATTTCATATTTTATGAGTGCAGTTTTATCAGAAAACTATAATCTGAATGCACTTTTTAAAAAAAAATCTTTCAAACAGAGCTACAAGGTCCTGAATGGTAAGGAACACCCGAAGTGCAAGCAATCTCTTCGGTTTTGACAATTTATGAGACTCAAGCAGGGGGGAAAAAAACAATAAGAAGAAAAGAAGTTATCAATAGCAAAATTATTTTGTCTCCTCTTGTCTTTCACAAGGCCAAGCAGACATAAAGCAGTCATTTCCATAAAAAATACTGAGAAAGGAAACCAGGCTCAGGAATTACAATGATTTCATATTGTATATCAGTGGTTCTCAGGCTATTTGATATGAGGGAATGAGCATTTTTTCCCTCTGAAGTATAGACTGGTATTCATTAGCGGTCTCCCATCCAAGTACTAACTAGGGCTGAACCTGCTTAGCTTCCAAGATCAGGTAGAAGCTGGTGCCTTTAGGGTATTCAGGCCATCTCAATATTCCAATGACTATGTGCCCACTGGTGACAAACCTTTCTTTCTTGTCATCAATTGGAAGGTGATGACTTGTGCACTAGCACTGTTCTATAGACCACCGCTTTGAGTAGCAGTGCTGCACACAGTCTTATATAAACGTTTCCCTGCTACACAGTTGTTAGAAATAATGGGGAGGGAATAAATATGCAAACTCCTTTTCTTAAACATTCTAAAAGAAAATATTTCGTAATTCATTTTTTTTTCCTGAAAAAAATAAGGCTTTGGGATTTCCAAATCTCTAATCATTATCTGCATCTTTTTTTCTTCCCACCACCACCACCACATACATTTCACTCCTTTTTCAAATAGCTTGCTTGTTAACAATTAATAAGGAGTCATTACTTTGAGAGAGTGGAGACTGATCCACTGCAAGTACAGCAATAAGTGGATAGCTACAAAGACTGGTCAGTGAATCAAGAACGGAGAACTCTTAACCTGAAATTTTTGAGAGTCTTTGAGCCTATGTAGAATCAAGGATAGAGCATGTAAGACAGAGGCAGGGATCCCAAATACAATCGGTGGCTTCTCCAGTTTTAATGATATCTATGATAAATATAACAAGCCCACTCTTCTCTGCAACCACCTTACCTTAACTGTACAACTAAAAGCAGGAGGATAAGGTGGAGAAGAGTGAGTGAGTGGGTAAAAAGCAGAATGGGAAGGGTGGGTTGGGACAGAGCCAGAAGGACAGAGGGAAAAGCCATGAAAGAAAGAAATGGGAAATGGATTGAAGAAAATATTTCATATCATCATCATCATCATCATCTAATAATAATAATAATAATAATAAATGTATTTATACCGCGCCCCTCTACTAAAAACAATCGGGGTGGCTTCCAGCAATTAAAACATTGTAGTAACGACTAAAAGCACCACCCATCCAAGAGTCTAGCAGTATGTGAGTAATATACTAAGAATTTCAAGGGAGTTTTTGCAGCCAACCTCATAATCATGTATATTATACATACAAAAATAATATACAATAAAATCAGTCCAAAATATAATCCACAGAGTAAGGAGAATGCTACTGATGACAGTGCAACCCCCCCCCAACAAAGACAACAAATACTTTTCCTTCTATACATGCCCATGAAGGGCATTCTGAAAGGGCCTCAGCTGACTGGGAGCCTTGATCTTAGGATAAGCAAACAAATCACTCCCTTCCACCACCATTCTCTTCTAAGAATCATTTCTTTTTTTCCCTTTTTCATTATTTTTTTAAACTTCTTTCCTAAACTTCGTTGTTCTTCCGCTCTATATGTCCAGCTATCTGAACAGGAATCCAGAAAGTTCTGTTTCCCTCTCTCTCCTCCTTGCTGTCTTCTCAAAGAAATCGTTCAGATTAATCTGCCTAAAAAACACAGCTATGTGACAAAATTCTTTCAATTCTAAGATTTTATCTCTTGTGGCCTCCCTGTTTCACTGAATGTGACAGAGACAGAGGCATGCACCCTAACAAATTCAAATTCACTCAAACATATTTTAACTTCAATGTTAACTAGGGAATCTAGAAAGTTAGATGAAATTAATAGAAAAATTAGTGAATTAATAACTTCATGAGACAATCAACGTTAATTCCAGGCTCTTTCCAAACCAAAAGGTACAAAGAGCTCAGCTGTTCAGAGGCTCAACACAGGATCAGTCAAAATAAAGGAGACTAATGTTTAGTTCTGGTAATTCAATGGAAAGAAAGTCCCTTTCCTCTTAATTTGTTTAGCTAGCTACATCAAGCAGTATAGCACAATATTCAAGAAAAGAACTACCATCAAAGGTATTCAGGTATTATTAATTTATTTATTGAATTTGAATCCCAAGATGGGATTCAAAGCACTTTACAATAACTTTAAATCGATCAGCCTAAAACATTAGTTTACAGCAGTTTAAAAAGAATTAAATAATATTATTATTAAAAATGATTAAAACAGTTAAAACACTTAAACATATTTAAAACATAATTTCCAGTAAAATATTAAAAATATAGCACACCACTTTACAAGTGCACTAGTCTTTACCTGTCGGCAAAAAGAGAGCAGGGAGAGGCCAATCAGGCCTCCTGCCAAAGGGAATTCCACAGCCTGGGACAGCCATGGAGAAGGCTCTCTCCCAAGTCCTCCCAAATCCTCCCAAAGATGGTGGGGCTGGGAGAAAGCCCTCCCCTCCCTATCTTAAAGTTTGCACAGGGTTGTATAAGGAGATACGATAGTCTTTCAGATACTCTGGACCCAAGCTGTGTATGGTTTTAAAGGCCAAAACCAGCACTCTGAATTATGCCTGGAAACAGACCAGTAGCCAGTAGAGCTGTTTCAACAGGGGAGTAATGTGATACCTGTAATCAGATGTGGTCAACAGCTGGGCCACAGCATTTTGGACCCACTGCAGTTTCCTAACAGTTT
This sequence comes from Gambelia wislizenii, assembly GCA_030847615.1. NCBI lineage: Eukaryota > Metazoa > Chordata > Lepidosauria > Squamata > Crotaphytidae > Gambelia > Gambelia wislizenii. Next base: position 188,289,510 of record JAUMIR010000002.1, on the reverse strand, counting down.
CCAAAAGCAGCCCCATGTAGAACACATTACAGTAGTCCAAAAGGGGTGTAATCAAGGCATGTGTCACTGTAGCCAGGTCTGAATTCTCAAGGAATGGGTGCAGCTGTCACACTGCTTTTCACTGTGAAAATGTACTCATGGCTGCAGCTAAAACCTGAGCGTCCAGCAGTCCAGGAGGAGTATACCCAAGCTGCAAATCTGAGATTTCAGGAGGAATATAACTCCATCCAACACAGGCTGATCAGTGGGAGGCAGAGATGTTTCAGAACTGGACCATTTCTGCCACCAGGAGTGGCCAATTCAAAGGTACCCTTGTGAGTTAGTCAATAAGGTGATGACATGGCAATCAGGCAGGCATTAGAAAGTTTCTGAAGCTGCAGGGAAGAACTCTCTTTAATCCAATCAAGGCAGAAAAGCACAAACATATTATGATCCAGAGTCTTAACATTGTTCCTGGCACCATTTTAGGAACTTGCAAAACAAAAAGAATTCTTGAGACAAAGTGTCTGGACAATGCCAATTAAAGGCACAGTGCATGTTATACATCATATATGATACAATACCCCATCCGAGAGCCAGAAGGTCTGCAGCTAGTAACAAGTTGCAATACTACTTACATTTCATGCATTATGAAGATCTAACCCTGGCACATTCAACTTAATTTTGAGAAATAGCACGATTTGACCCTTTCTAACATTTTGGAATGTTTTCAAGTTAACAGCCCATATGTTTATTGACAGAGCCAGGATGAAAAAATGTGGATTAAAAAAAAAAAGAATGATTCAAGAAGCAAAGGATTCTACTTGAATAAATTAAGGGGTTGTTTGGGGGTTAGACGAGGCTAACACTCAACAAGTCATACTGTTCATAACTTGGAAATACAGCTAACCATTTCACTTTGAGAACAGGGTAACTTTTAAAAAATGTAGCAAGTCTAGCTAAATTTTCACTTAAAAACTAACTGTGGCTGGCTGGAACCGGAAAATATTTTAATAATAATAAAGGAACTCTGAATGGCCATCCTTCTCAGGGATTTTACCCCCACAGAAAAGGCACCTTTTAAAGGAGCTGGCGGCAGCCATAAGCACCCAAGGACATAGAAAATCCCACTGAGCTGACAACTACATAACTGACTAGCAAAGCCAAAAGGCAGAGAGTAAGAGAGGACAGGCAAGTCCAAAGTCCATGAAAACTGAAGAAATCCAAGCCAAGAAATGATTCAAGAAACTGCTCAAAGAAAGTTCCAATCAACGATGGTGCTCCAGTGGATGAAAAGGAACTGAAGGATTGAGTGGGAATGGCACGAGTCACATGTGCCATGTGGAGGACGGGCTGCCACCAAAATGCTTATTCCTAAACTTTAGAAGTTTCCAAATTATGCACCACACAGGCGCAGATAACCCATTGTGTGAGTCACAGAGACTATGAAGAAGAAACATAGGTTTACCTTTACTCTTCCTAGTTTCCTGTCATCCCCCCTTAGCCTCACCAGTTCTCATCTCCTTTTCTTTCGTTTCATATTTTATGGTCTAGTCCTTTAGTTTTAAATCACATCTTTGTAAAAACAAATGAAAACAAGTAACTGGTTGAAAATAAATTTGCTGTCTACACATGATTTGATACATGCCTGTTTTTCATTCCCCCCCCCAACAAATTCTGTTCTTTACAAAGCTGTACATTTTTATTGCATCACATGTAAAGCATTACTCTGCTTTGGAGACTACAAAGCTGTATAACAATATACAGTAACTTTCATTTTATGGAACCTATAATATAACAAACCTATGAACTGTGCTCATAAAATCTACAGATTCAGTAAATTCTAACAGAGGTTTATGATGCCCCAACCAATAAAATTTTCATGGGAATAAACATCATGCTAGAACTGAGTTCCATGATAAAGGGCATACATACTCTTCTCAAAAACTACCATGCTGAGTACACAGTGATTCAAGCCATTTCAGCTGATATAACCAAATCTCAGATTCAAATAAGGAAACAAAAGTAAGTGTAACTTCTGGAGTTAATGCTCATGAGCACAATTCAGGACACATATCAGTTCCGGATAGTCCCTAGGAAATACTTCCCAGAAGTTTTTGTGGCTGTCCCTATGGTTCCCACTATACCAATTATTAACATGTGTTAAACCACACTCTGTATTAGTTCCCCCATGTGAATACTCCTGTACTTCTAATGGAAAAATCCTAAACAGCATACCCCACACTAATAAGAACTAAATACAACATAAAGTCTAATACTTTACCTACAAAATAGAATTCATTTTGCAATGAATGTATTTGGATCTGTGTGCACAGATGTAACTTTTCATGGTCAAAACTTTCAGGATACTGATACTGTTCCATCACTTCAAAAGACATAGGGCATGATAATTTAGGTAGGCTTCATCTCCAAATCTCTTCATTAATTCTCCACACCCCTGTGGCATATCACCCCAAGTTATATATCTTAACAGAATGCAGCTTAATGCTGGATAGTAAACTGGATGAATTACACTTTATTTATCTTTTGTAAACCATTTGCTCCTGAATATCAAGACTGCACAAGATGGCAAAATCTTCATAACTCTAAAATTTAATTTTGCTATCTGACAGCAGTTTTCCTACAGCTTTACAGATAAGTATTCAGAGATTTCTCAGATTGGGCCAAATGATATTTGTTTACAGGCATGTGTAGTCAGAAATAAATCACACTGGACATACTTCCAGGTCCGTGTATTTATACCCCAACTTTATGCTTGACCATAGGCTTCCAAGCCAACTTGTAAGGGCCAATTCAAGAGAACTGATGAGAAATTATTAACAAATTCGTGGAATATTTATAAACTAAGAATAAATTTTAGCTATTTATGAAATCACCAGAATACAAGAAAATGTTCCAAAAAGGAGATTTCAAATAATGATCACAGTGTCCAATTACCTGCAATAAAGAAGATTCAACAAAATTAACTTAAATAATTTATTAGTTGGTATATTTTAAGAAGTTTGATTGATGAGGATCATACAACAATTCCTTCTAATAATTAGGAGTTCTACAGGTCACCAATGGCAGTGAATCATTCTACTGTTGGATTTCATCTTGTGGTTTAAGTGTTTCATGACATTTAGTGGAGTTTTCTTTTATTTATGTAAACTATCTCTCTTTCTTATATTCCATTATCTTCATCGTGATAAATATTTACCATTTCCTTCTTTGGGAAGAAATATATGTCATATGTCTGTAGGTAACATATGCAAAGCCACTTAGAAAAAGGACAACTGGAAATCCTGACATCTCTGTGGGAAAGAGACACAACTCTTTTCCTGTCTGCCATTTTTGCATTCCAAACCTCATCCTCACCAGTTTTCTCTTTAGGGGATTTTAAATACAGTACCTGTTGGCAAACAGTACCGTAAAATATACAGTAGTCATATTTGGCTCTAGGTATTATTCATGGCAAACGACTTAATGTTTTATTAGGTGTGGAACAGAAGGAAATATAATGGAACTTATATTCCTCAGTTCAGAAGTCCAAATAATACCACTAAACTGGATAAATGCCACTTCAGCTATGTTATTCTTAAACAGAATGAAACCAACGGGAGCCAGCATTTCTCTGTGTGGTTAAACTCCACTACTCCTAAAGAATAGGGCACTGTTTTTATCCTTCCCCTAGACTGAAGCATTGCTGTTTCCTTCCTAGAAATGCTGCAAAATCCTTGATTATTGCAGACCACAAGGTTTCTTCCATAACAACCAACATATTCTGAAACAGTATGATTTCAAGTTTCTTCCAAAAGGAAAAAAAAACACCTTTGTACTGAACTCACTCTCTTCTTTTAGATATTTTCCTAATCATGTTTGTATTGTGTAGGAAGCTCTAGTTTTTCTGTGAAGTTAAAGGCTTTCACGGCCGGCATCCATAGATTTTCCTTGGGGGTTTTTCCGGGCTGTGAGATCGTGTTCTGGAGTAGTTTCTTTCTGACGTTTCGCCTGCATCTGTGGCTGGCATCTTCAGAGAATGCCAGCCACAGATGCAGGCGAAACATCGGAAAGAAACTATTCCAGAACACGGTCTCACAGCCCAGAAAAAACCCAAGGAAAATCTAACTTTTCTCTTTGTGAATGGCCTGAGAGAGAAATGATCAAGATTAAGTTGACAGTGGTCCCATTTTGACAAAAAAGTAATACTGTAGTAACAGTGATATACTGAAATTACTTATACATTTTCCCCATATGACTTAGGTCCTGTGTAACTAAAACTTTGCAACACAGAGTAAGTTTGCTAATACAAAATATCAGATTTTTTTGTTATAAAAGGAAAGGAAATACTCTACTGAAGAAATTTTGTTGAAGCATGACAAAAAAACCAAGACACCCTCATGACTGGTTTTTACAGACTTTTTTAAAAAACAAACTGTTGAACTGTTTCTTAACATTGCACATAATGTTATACAATAATCTACAGTAGTTCAGTGGTTCTTAACATGGGGTCCGGGGACCCGAGGGGTCCACAAAGTCCTCACAGGGGATCCGCGAAGGCTTGAAAGTTGCTTGGCCCACCTCTTCCCTTCAGTGGAGTGGCCACATGACAGGAGCCAAGGCAAAGCCTGGCTGGTTGGCTTGGCCTGCATATTGCCATTCAATCTACTCCAGCCACAAACTTGCAGGATGAAGCAGGAAAAAAGTTTTCCTTCCCCCTCCAGTGCCTATGAGGGAAGGTTTAATGGATGGTGTAATTGTGTTGTTGTTGTTACGGTATTATATCTTGAGTTAAGTCTTGGGGGTCTGCAGCAAGAATTACATTTATTTAAATATTTAAACGGGGTCCCTGGTAAAGAAAAGGTTAAGAACTACTGATCTAGTCAATACACATTATCCTGACAGCACCAGTGTCAGTGAAGTGATATAGGGGCAAGTATGCTAATTCATAATTTGTCCTTGTCATATTAACATTACAGCAGCAAAGCATGTGGCTGCATTCTCTGAGGCATGATTCTTGGGACACCATGCTTACTGGTGAATGAAACCCTTGCCTACAAAATCCAGGCTGTTCTGCTGAGTTACAGTCCTACGTAGTGAGTGGCACTTACTTCTGGTTCTATACAACTGTGTTCCTTCAGTATTAGAGCCACAGCTAGAGGAGAGGAAATCAGGCATGTAACAGATTGGGTCAGCTGAGAAAGAACATCCATGTTCCTGTCTTCTATCTCCTCCTGAGTTGGTAAAGAATTATGGGGTTTATAGTTTAGTTCTTGCTTTAGCCCACCAACCCAAGAATTGTATTGGATTTTTTTTAAGTGGGGCGGGGGGACAAACCCTGTACTGTAATTCAGGCTTGTAAGAGGCACAGCAAACCAGCAATCCTGGTCTGATGTGCTTTCTGATGCTGATTAGTTTAGCTGCATCTACTTGCAGGAGGAAACAAATACAAGCAGGTGTGAAATGGCAGCATGCTCTTTTGAAAGATAAGTCATAGTCTCCAGGAATCTCATTTAATTTTGGGTATAAACCAGACTATTTTGTAGATTGCCTTTTCCTTTAAAAAAAAACAGGATTTCACCACCACCACCAAAGAAACTGATACTATGTTGCAAGAAGAGTTCAGATAACTGTGTGGGAGCACTGTTCCCACAATGGAACTCTGAGCCTTCTTTTCTTCTGCCCATGGCTTTTCTGTGTACAGTTGTCCCTCCATATTCGCAGCTTTGATTTTTGCAGTTCTGTTTATTCGTGGAAGTTTCTCCCTCGCTCCCGGAACGCTGGCTTTCACTGGCCTTTGTTCCCTGGGGGAGGGGGGAGCAGAAGCTCACGGAAGCCACCGCTGTTGCCGCCAAGAAGCCTAATTTTAAATGCACTCGGGTATCTCTCAGAGTTCAATCTGGTTGAGGAAGGAAAGCAAGCCTCATTCCTCCTCAACTGGATTGAAATGTGAGGGACACCCACTTTCAGCAGTTTTAAAGGGCACTCTTGGCTGGGTCAGTCCAGTTAAGGAGGAACTAGGCCTGCCTTTCCCTCCTCAAACAGACTGAACCCCAGAGTGCCCTTTAAAGCTGCTGAAAGCGGGTGCCCCGCACACTTCAATCTGGTTGAGGAAGGAAAGCAAGCCTCATTCCTCCTCTCCTCCTCAACCAGATTGAAGTGTGAGGGACGCCTGCTTTCAGCAGCTTTAAAGGGCACTCTTGGGTTCAGTCCAGTTAAGGAGGAAACGAGGCTTGCCTTTCCCTCCTCAAATGGACTGAACTCCAGGGTGCCCTTTAAAGCTGCTGAAAGCAGGTGTCCCTCACACTTCAATCTGGTTGACGAATGAAAGCAAGCCTCCTTCCTGCTCAACTGGATTTAACTCTGACGGATGCCCACTTTCAGCAGCTTTAAAGGGCACCCCTTGGGTTCAATCCAGTTAAGGAGGAAAAGAAAGGGGGCAAAGTTCAATTGGTTCAATGGCAGTTCAATCCGGTTGAGGAGGAAAGCAAGCCTCGTTCCTCCTCAACTGGATTGAACTAAATGGGTGAAGAGGAAAAGGGGTGGAGAAGCAAAGTGTCTTTGCCCCCTTTCTTTTCCACCAACCCAATCCACAGTGGTGTGGGTCCATGAGCGAGAAGCCTCATTTTAAATGCACTCGCCTTGCCACCCGGTCCCTGGATTTTCAGCAGCAGTGAGGCCAAGTGCGTTTAGAGCGAGGCTTCTCAGCAGCAAGGCCCGAGCCTTTCCGCCACCTTCTAGACGGCTTCGGTTTAATCCTCCCATGGGGGGCCGGGGATTGGAGGTCCAGGCAAGGCCCAGGCATTGCCGCCACCCAGTCCCTGGACTTTCAGTGGAGACAGAGGCGGCTGGCGTGGGCCTCAGGTGCCCCCCTGACCTTGGGGGTGGCAAAGTATTCGTGTGTGTTTTTTCAAATTTGTGGGGGGCTTCTGCCCCTAACCCCCATGAATATGGAGGGACAACTGTATTTCTACCCACTGGGATCACAGATCTGGATGGGTGTGATGCTTAGAATAGCAATCTTTCTTTCCCTTTCTGGCCCCAGAGGTTTGCCTAGCAAAAAGGTGGCTGACTGCTCACAAGGGCTATCCATGGACTCAGCCCCAGTGGAAAGCCTCAGCATTTATGACTGTACCTGATGCCTTCCTATGCCCCATGCCCCAAGTGGTCTGCAGTGGGGAAGATGCTGTTAGAAGTCTTCCTGGCTGTCTGCCATTGCATGCAGAAGGGTTGTACGAATAGCAGCAGGATGACATTTCCATTGTCAAATACTGATAGTGGATTCAGAGCATGGCTCATGGAAGTATCATCAGCAAACTAGGAAATGATTAACGGGTGATGGAAGAGCTGTCAACAGGGTGCAGGGAATGGCTGTCAGTGTTCCTACAATACTGTTTATCTTGGCAGCTTCTGGTTATGCTGCTCCTTCGGCCCAGGCCCATGATTCTGTTACACTTTGGCACAGCAGCAACCGTCTTAGTTGGGACATAGGTTCATCTTTTCTGTGATGCTGATAGTCAATTGACAAAGGCATATTCTACACAGCTGTCTTATCTGCAGCAAATGCACTTAAAGATGAATGTGAAAACTTGCAAATTTCCAACCTATTCAATTAAGTACACTGAGTGCTGTGAAACTGTAGCCTCTTGCCACCCCCACAAGAAAAGCAGTTCCTGGGAACAATGTTATTTTGACCCTCTAGCCACTGCGCACACCCACATAAGAAAACAATATCATCATCTGGAAAGTACCTAAATTGAATCAACCCAACCCCAGCCTTATGGTATTTATTATTAGATTTTTATTAAAGTGGTACCCTGCCTTTCTTCCCTCCCTCATGGAATTCAAGGCCTATCAAGTCATTTGATGCTCTGCATTTTTGGAGGGCCTCCCTCTTCTCATCACAGTGGTCTGTTAGAGAACTATCAGAGTCATTACAGCAAGATGCTTTACTTAAAACAATTCAGTATTACTGAAAATGCAAGTTTGCTCTATAAGATTTAATGTATTCTAAAGGTTTTCCTGCCTTCTTTTCCCCCTAATTGTTGATTCTCAGAAGCCCTTTGACTTAATATTGTCTCCCAGGCTAATTGGCCAGACTCAGTAGCTCTATTCTCTATAACTCCTGACAGAAAAATGATAAAAATTTCTTGAAGACCTATCACCAGTGCTAAGTTGAAATGCCAAGAAGCCAGCACACTTCCTTCCTAAGTACTCTAGTTAGTCCAAAAAATACACTGTCTAAAAGAAATAGCAGACTGTTGACTCTCTACAGCCCTTTTCCTGTAAAAGCTCCAAGCTTTGTTCAATCTCATTTATTTAAATTAGTCAAGGGACATAAAATTTTTGTAATTATCCTATGTTTGAAAAAAAAATGTTATAAGTAGTGTTACAAAGACACAGGGATTCACTAGGGACATCATTCAAATAACTGATATTTCATTTTTGGAATTTCTACTATGTCAATGTTCCAAAAGGCAAATGAAGTCAAGAGATCCTAAATAGTGAGCAACATCTGTAATGGTCTGGTTCCTATGAAAGGAACAAGTGATTAAAAGCCCTCTGACTTGTAATCCCTCCTGCTGATGCCTATGTGCTTGTGCTTGCTCTGCAAACCATATTTTGTATTCTAGAGGCAAATGTAAGCTGCAGTTCATGAGTTCAGCTGAAACACTGGCCAAAATCCGGTAGATGTACTATGCTAGTTGTTGTACCTTTTTCAGGACTGGACAAAGATTGCGAGGAAAGACAGACAACATCTGCTAGCCCTGAGCAGCCTATTTCTCAAATGCTTCACTTCTTTCATGGCTCCTGAACCTAAGATCATTTTCACCCTACTGCCAACAATTACATCAGCATAGTGTACGAACAGATTATATGATTTGCCAATGATCTTGCAAGAGCTGGGGGGGCTGTAGAATGAGGGGAGGGAAGGAGGGCATACAAGAGGTCATTAGTCTTAAATACATGCTCATGTGGTTTGTTACAGTATGTCTGATCTAGTCTGGGGATTCATACTAACGGGGCTTACACAAAACATAGCCTGGAAAATAGTCTCTAACCACACACTTCCAAACTCATCGAGAATTAGATGCAAATGCAGACATCATTAGTACTGCAATAACTTGTTGTCATGAGAAATCCTCTTTGGAGGCGGAAATAGAACAGTGTGCAAGCTGGCTGAGGATCAATTCAGGTATCAGAAAAATAATCATGATTGGATGTGAAACCAGAGTTTAGAGCTGCTTTGTCTGCTTTCACATTTCAGCAGCCTGTCACTTATGTTCTACGTCCAGGTATAGTAGCACAGAAGGAGGAATAGCAGTTTTAACTGTGGATCATCAATTCAGACATTACACTAAACCATGTATAGCACAACTCACATTTTGCCAAGCCAGATCCTTTTCAAACTATGGTTTCTAATTATGATTTGGAAGCCAGCTGTAAATCATGGTTTATCAATTCAGATCAAGTATGATGGGTATGAAGTCTGAATAAACTCTCTGTATGGTACATGTCAATAAACTAAATGTCCTCTCTCTAGTAGTAATGCACTGAGTTATATGTCTTTAAGTTTACTTGACTGAACACCTCGGTTATTTGATACATAATTCTTCATTTGACTACACGGTTCCAATTATTAATGCAATTGTATACCAGAATCTCCTTAGGCTTTATGGCTACAGGATAGTTTACAAGTTAACAAAATAACACAAACACAGACATCAAATTACATACAATTCAATCAAGTTGGATTCATTAAAAACAGGAAAACAATACAAAAACCAATAACTGATAACTAAACTGTAAAAATAAATCCTTTGACAGCTAATGCTTTGCTTCCATTTTCCCATTTACTGCTCAACTGGTTGTCTTAAAGTGGGAACAAATTTTGTAGAAGCCAAATTTGGTAATGTGGTGTTGCTTTTAACTCTGGTGATTTAATGGGGTCTTCAAATGATTAACTTGTGGCATTGTTCAACCTAAAAACTGGGTGAAAGGTTTTGTGTGCAAAGGACTAATGTTGCAGCTGGGGTAATGTAATAGCTTGGGGCTTGTCTATATGGCAAAAATACTCCTTACAGAATTCATAGTTTTTGTCTAAATACTTTTTGTCTAAATGAGATCCCGCATAATTTTGCAGTATTTGGAAGGGGGGGACTCCAAATACTCTGCGGGCAAAGCCTTTCTGGCTTTTCCCATATTTTTTAAAAAACTCTGAATGAAATGTGCACTCCCGCTCATGAGGACATCCAATTCACTTTGATGTCCTTTCCCAATAAGAGTGGAAGTAGAAAGCTGATTGGTCGGACATGTGCACGGGGTGAAGCTTCCTGGCAAGACAAGTGCCCAGAACCACTATGTTGGATTTTCGACGTAGCAATCGTGCACTGAGGCAACGAAACAGCCTTTTTTCTGTTTTTTTAAGTGGAAGGTCACACTTTCGCACCTTGGATTTGCTTCTTTTAAAAAATACTGTTTGGTGGCAGCAACTGGTGCCAATAAAAACATGTGTAATTCATTCATGCCCATCATCTTGATTCCCAGGCATGCCCATTTGAACAACAAATGTGAATGGCTTCGCATGCCATCTTGAAAAAAACAACCCACGGAGACAAATGAAAGCTGTTGCAAATTGGCATTAATGTGCATCAATCCATACTTTATTGCCTCGTATAGACAAGCCCTAAGAGACTAAAGATATGAATCAGGAAGTCTCTGGTGTGATTTTTGCCTCTGCCATGAACTGATTAGGTGGTCACTCTCTCGGCAACACAAGTAGGTAATACAAATTGACCTTACATAGTTGTAGTGAGAATTACAAACAGAGCATTTTTGAAAGTGCTCTTCAAAAGTTAAATGTTAAGATGTCTCCTGGATGCATCCTTATACTGGCACTAGAACATAATTAGCTAAAATGAGGTAAATGAGAAGCAAAAGGCATTATTAGCTATACTTGCTACTTATATTTATTATTTAACAATGTTTTATCCTACCTTTGATAACAGGGTCACCAAAACCTCTATTATGAATTGTTATACATGACTATTAATTTCTGTACTGTATAACATCCTGCTTCACAACAGCTGCAGAGCTGTTTGGGCTGGAAGTCAACCTGAAGAAAACAGAAGTTCTTTACCAGCCTGCACCACAGGACGAACACCACCATCCCCACATTACTGTCAAGTCCGTTCAGCAGTTCACCTACCTGGGAAGCATCATCTCCTCAGATGCCAAGATTGACAAAGAGATCGATCACCGATTAGCAAAGGCATATAGTGCATTTCAAAGACTTCACAAAAGAGTCTGGAGCAATAAACTCCAGTGTGTATAGAGCCAATGTCCTTTATGGATCTGAAACATGGGTCACCTATCGCCAACACTTACGACTCCTCGAACGCTTTCATCAGCGCTGTCTATGCACAATCCTAAATATACACTGGACTGACTATGTGACGAATGTTGCTGTCCTTGAGCAAGCAGGGATCACCAGCATTGAGGCCATGATATTGAGAACACAGCTGTGCTGGGCAGGGCATGTTTCTAGGATGGAGGACCATCGCCTCCCAAAAATACTACTCTACGGTGAACTCGCCATGGGTCAGCGTAAGAGGGGCGCTCCAAAAAAGCGATACAAAGACTCTCTGAAACAACATCTCAGGCTCGGCCAAATTGATCACCAACAGTGGTCCGCCCTGGCCTCACATTGGGAGGCATAGAGACGCACTATCCACAGTGCTGCAGCCTTATTTGAGAACTCACACTGAACAAGTCTTGAAGAGAAACGACAATGCAGAATGAATCACAACCCAAAAACATCACCCAAGGAGACCTTCTGCTGTGCTTTCTGCAACCGGACTTGTTTATCTCTGATTGGCCTTTTTAGTCATCAGCAGGCTTGCAGAAAGCACGGGATGAGTCCTTCCTGAATCTTCGTTTGTGAAGAAAAGCCAGAGAGAGGGTGGTTATGAAGTGAGTAGGACGGAGACTAGAGTGATGATGGTGGAAGACTTGGAATGAGTCTGACCAAACACAGCCTAGAGCTGATTGGAAATCCTACACCTTGGCAGTGGTGGCAGCAAAGAAATCTTTCTTCACTGCCATCTGTAATGTTGTCCAGTGGAGCTGTTTCCAGAGGTGTGGGGACTTTTGCATTCTGCCCCACAAGAGCCGTATATAAAACCACTCAGCAGCCACTTGTGAAGTGTTTGCATAGCACTTTGCAGATGGAATAACTTGGATCCACTCTGACTTGGATGCTGTAGTTAATAACACGACCAGTGGACATAACTTTGGTTCTTGCTTGTTCAGTATTATTGAATACATTCCACTCTGTGCAACCTGAGGATGAGGACAGGATCCTTGAAGAGGGGAGAGCCACTGCATGCATACTGGACCCATGCCCATCCTGTCTGTTGAAAGCAGCCTGAGGGGGGGTCTGGCAAATTGGGTAAAGGGAGTAGTGAATGCTTCACTACAGCAAGGCAGGCTTCCAGCTTGCCTAAAAGAAGCTGTAGTGAGGCCACTACTGAAAAAAAATCTTCCCTGAATCCCACTAGATTGGAGAACTATTGGCCAGTCTCCAATGTCTCCTCTTTGGGCAAGATGTTGGAGCATGTGGTGGCCTCCCTGTTTCAGGCATTCCTGGATGAAACAGATTATTCAGATCCATTTAAATCTGGCTTCAGGCCTGGTTGTGGAACAGAGACAGCTTTGGTCACCTTGGTGGATGACCTACACAGGGAATTGGACAGGAGGAATATGTCCCTGTTGGTTCTGCTGGACCTCTCAGTTACTTTCGATACCATCGACCATGGTATCCTTCTGGGTCACCTCGCTGGGATGGGGCTTGGTGGCACTGTTTTACAGTGGCTCTAGTCCTTCTTGGTGGGGTGGACTCAGAATGTGATGCTGGGAGATGCCTGTTCGACATCCTCGCCATCAGCCTGCAGTGTCCTTCAGTTCTGTCCCCCCGTGCTCTTTAATATCTGCATGAAACCATTCAGAGAGGTCATCTGGAGTTTTGGGGTTCGGTGTCATCAGTATGCTGATGACACATAACTCTATCTCTCCTTTCTATCCAACTCCAAGGAAGCTGTTTTTCTACTAAACCAGTGTCTGCTGTCAGTAATGGACTGGTTGAAGGCGAACAAATTGAAACTTAATCCAGACAAGACAGAGGTGCTCCTGGTCAGTTGGAAGGCAGATCAGGGAATAGGGATTCAGCCTGTGCTGGAGGGGTCACACTCTCTCTGAAATCTTAAGTGTTCAGCTTGGGAGTGCTCCTGGACTCAGATCTGTGCATGAATGCTCAGGTTTCGGCTGTGGCCAAGGATGCATTTGCACAGGTAAAACTAGTGCGCCAGCTACACCCGCTCCTTGACAAGTTGGATCTGGCTATGGTAACACATGCCTTGATTACATCCCATTTGGACTACTGTAACAGGCTCTATGTGAGGCTGCCTGTTCGGAAACTTCAGTGGGTCCAAAATGCTGCAGACAGGCTGTTGACTGGGGCTGGCTACATGGATCATGTGACTCCCCTGTTGAAACAGCTGCATTGGTTACCAGTCCATTTCCAGGCAGAATTCAAAGTGCTGTTTTTGACCTTTAAAGTTCTAAATAGCTTGGGTCCAGACTATCTGAAAGATCTTATCTCCCTATACAAGACAGCCTGAGTGTTAAGATCAGCAGGGGAGGGAGAAAGGCAGGATATAAATCCAATAAATAATAAATAAATATGGCCACAAAGGAGGTAAATGCCATTTTTTTCTGCTTAAGAGAGTTCAGATTAGTTTTCCTTTAGATCAGGGGTGCAAGAAGTGTGATCTGCCAGCCACATGCACCCCACCACCACCCACCACCCTGCATCTCTGCAAGCCTTCAAACTCAACTGATTTTCTTCCAGATATGTTTTGACATAAAGTTGGTGGAAAATGCTAAAAAATTCTGTGCTCAAAATTTCACCCTCCTAGACCCTCCACCACCACACCCAAATGCTGAAAAAGGAGACAGAAACAAAAAGAAGTAACATTTCATCACTTCCAGTTTTGGTTATGCGCACAGGATGGTTAGCTAGGTGGAAACTGGCTCTACCCCCAAATGCAGTTGCCCATCCCATTTCAGACTGTTTTATATGCATGAACCTATCAATATTCAGTATGAGGTATGTTCCCATTTTTGCTCCAAAATGCTTTTAATTTACAAAACTGATAAATTATGATACATTTTCTAGGCCAGCTGATTATTATTCATGATATTTCTTCTAGAAAGAAGGCAACAGTTCCTTATTTTCAATATTTTCCTAGTGTAACATTTAGGGTCCTATAAGGAGGGAAAGCTGCATCTTTTCAATACATGCAGATACTTGAAAATTGTATCTCAACAGCAAAGAAATGAAGTAAAAAAAGCCCTTAAAACGTAAAAGTTGTCTGTTATGTAACACTGTAAAATAAGGACTGTGGCATTACATACACAACCCTTTAAATTTATATAAGGTGTCGCTCCTTGACAAGCACTTCCATCTTCCTCAGTTTATGCTTCTCATTACTGAAATATGTATTCAGCATCATGGAGAGAGAGCCCTATGGGAAGAAACCAAGCATTTCAACAAAGGGATTTTTTTTCTTGGTCAGAAGGAGAAGGCATAATTTATGCCAAGAACACTCTGATCTGTTACAGCAGCTTGTTCTGCAATAGGGCAGGAGGTGAAGCTTTACAAGTCTTTTTCCATGGCTTTGAATGAACAGGAAATAAATATAAAGTACCCATTAGTTTGTAATGGTCTAAGAAAAACCAGGATTGTGAAGAGTAAAAAGCCCATCAACATTCCCCTGTGTCAACCTCTTTAATAACCTTCAGTGGGTTTACTCTCACAGGATTAGCTTTGCAGCTTCATTCACTATTGTTTGCTCAGAAGCATGGCTGAAAAATTCTGTTTGGTTTATGTGGTACACCAAGAAAAAGAAATCTTTCCAGCACTAATAGCTTGGAGATAGCATCTACTACAGAGGGGGGGGGGGATGAGAGAGAACAGGCTTTGAGTTAAAAGTCTAGCAGTGTTTGTTCCTGCTTTCAATCTTATTTGCCCTTAGTATTCCCCATCACTGACTTGGATTTATTTACTAACCATTGATCAAATGAGTGCACTGAAAAGATTTTCAGCTCTTAACATCCTGAGACAGGACAAATGGATAAAAAGGAAACATGCACCTAGGTGCACATTATCAACAGAAGACTGGCTAATGGCATCTGAAACTCCCAGTGTTTCCAAACCAATCCAGCAGTATTGCAGGCTCAGCTTTCCCCCCTTAAGACTTACTGAATTTACCTTGCTAAACTCACATTCTCCAATATTTGGAATGCTGAAAATTAGGATAGTCTTAACATGGGATCATAAAATAGCGTGGCTCCACAAACTCTGCAATAAACTACAGCTTGAAAGCAAAAGCTCAAACACAGTACATGAATACAACCTATTAGTCTATCTAATCCAACATTGTTTACTGTGTTCAGAGATCTTAGGCAGAGATATTTCATGGCACTACTATGTTTCAATGGGAACTGCCAGGGATTCAGCCTAGATATACAAACTGTGTGCTTTGCCATAAAGCTGTGGAACGTCCTGACTTGGCATTCTCACCTATATCACAATGAACACATTAGCAACTGAAGATTTTCATTTTTTTAAAAGCAGAAGTAGCTGTGTGATCCACGAGTATAAACAAAAATCAGAGTTAGGCAATATGTTTATTAAGACAAATCCAAATGTTACAAAACTGCAAGAGTTGAAGACCTCCGAAATTCTTCATCAGGCTAAATCATACTTTGATATGGTCCCATCCTCTGGCTGGATATTGTGACCATTATTTCTGCAGCTACTCCCACCTTCATCAGTTTTCACATTCATCAGATGAAGAGTTTTGGAGAATTCAAAAGCTTGCACAGTCTTATGACATTTCAGTTGATCATAATAAATGCTGATTTCCACATTTACTCATGGACACGGCTGTTTTTAATTTGCTTTGACAAACACCACATATAGATGTTAATGGCAGAATGTAGCATGCAAGGAAGAACCTTTTCCATCACTGATAAGAGACTGCTCTACACTGAGGGTTCTATCACTCTGTTGTTGCTGTGTTGTTGTTACGGCCCTTCAACTTGACTCTGACCTATGGTGACGCGATCCTAGGATTCTCTCAGCAAGAATTATTCATTTTTTATTTAAAGTTTTCCAAATAGATAAAATAGAACAATAGCGATATATATTAAAAAAAAAGAAAACAGAAAGAAGGAAAGAAAGAGAAAAAAAGTAAATACAAATATGAGAGAGAAAGAAGAAAAGAAAAAAGGAAAGAAGAAAGATAGCAGTGACTTCCTATCTTTTCGGCGGCAGTTATTAAATTATATTAATCTATAAAACTCATCAATACCTCTTTTGTACAAAAAAAACCCCCATCAACTTCCTTTCTATAACTGACAATTAATAACAATCCAAATTAGATCTTCTACAGTAAAAAATATAACCCCTACAGGAAGTCAATCAAAAATTATTCTGGGTGCTTCTGGGTGTGGTAATGGCTGGATGACGTCTCCTTCACGGGGCTCCACAATGGGGAGAGTGGAAGCAGTGGCATCACTGGTTTAGAGGCAAGGTCCAATTCGTCATTTTCTTCCCGGATAAGTGGATAGCATGGAGATTGCTCACAAAGTCCAAGAGAACCTCACCAAGTTCCTGAGGACATTAGCAATTAGTCAAGACTGAAGTCGGGGGGACCACATGTCAATTTCATCTGTTCATCCCACTGATCATAAGCCTGTACAGATGCCAGCAACTGCATCTTTAAAAAAAATTATTTCTGTAAAAATAATTGCATTTATTGGATAAAATGAAATCTTCAACCCAGTGGTATTATCACTGCTTGGGTGAGTTTCCTGCCTTTCATATTAATGGAAAAGGTCTTGAAGGTTATTTTAAAGAAGTTTTAAGTTTGCAAATTGAAATCAGAAAGTCTAATAACATTGTGTGAAAAAAATCCTTGTAGACAAAGGATATAATAATGTGAAATGATGAACTAAATCTTTAAAGCTGGAAGATTAAATATTTTTGTGAACACTTTGCAAATAAAAAGGGAGTAAAGAAAGAGACTGCTTTGTTTTGAGAAAACAGAATTATTTTGGCTGGGAGAGGTAGCTCATTGAAAGCAATCTGAATAATAAGAGATGCTAAATACCCATCTGGGTTGTTGTTTCATTCTATCAGAGGAGTTGCCATGGAGATAGAATTATTAACTCTTTACATTCCAAGATTTAGTTTAATAGAAGAAGGCCAAAGATGTACCCCCAGAAAGGAGTGTGTTTCAGCAATATAGCAAGTGATACTGGAGGAATTTAAACTGATGAGAAAACACTTCAAGAATTTTAGAATGAAATTGAAACTGAACTTTGGATCCAAGGATGATATGATCGAAGCAGGGGAATTGGAAGACATAGACGGGGAAATGGAGGAAATATTGGGACCTGAAATGGAAGATCAGGCCCGAGAAGTCAGCTTGGAGTGTGGAAAAAAAAATCACAGACAGGAGTGTAGTCAGACCGAGAAGATTTTTGAGACCTGGAGGTGATCCTGGAGGAGCTGGGGGAGAATGCTGGTGACATTAGAGACAACTCAGAATAGAGGAGTGGCATTGAGTATGGCGAAAGCGTAAGAATGGGTGGGTGGGAGGGACACTCAGGTTGTCTGGTTTCTATTCAGTTCTCTGGAAAGAGAGAAAAATGAGGATAGATAAACAAGATTAATAGGAATGTGTTTTTTTTAATAAGATACCCCCAGGGATTTTGGAATTTGATCAAAGGTGTCCATTCTGTCCAACTGCAAAAATTTGGTAAAATGCCAAAGGTTAAATTTAAATAGGAAAGAGTAAAGCAATAAGGACTGGTCTTCTGGATTTAAGATGTTAATATGGGTCTCATTATATGATGTTGATTTAATGTAAAGGAATGGCTGTTTAGACTTATAGATGACATTGATTTAAAATAAAGGAATTGGGGTATAAAATAAAGTCTGTTGATTTAAGAAATTATCTAAAAAGATTATTAAGATTTATTTATATGGGTTTTGGTGGTTTAAACTTCTAAAAGTGATATTAATTTGAGAGGGGGTGCATAAAAGAGTAAAATTTACATTAAAAAAAGAGAATGTAACTTTTTTCTGTGGATGTTTGGGGAGATACAGCTGATATTGAGTCAAGTTTATTTTAAATGGGGAATTAAGAGGGGGAAATTTGTTGAGGTTAATAGAAGTATTTACATCTGAGAGGCAAGGTGATATAATTACAGGTTGACTCCTGTACCCACAAATTCGGTGTCCACAGTTTCACTTATCCATATCTGAAAAAAATATGTTCTCTCTAGGCATTTCTAGTCCTCTGATGAGATTCTATGGTCAACTTCTGGCATTCTCATTGAAAATAATAGGGTTCCCTATTATCCACAGCTTCACGTATTGCCCTCTACGTTTAACTTAGTTTAGGGGAGGACTAATAGTAACAATTAAGATTACGTATACTTATTATAATTATTGAACATTTTATTTATATTTGAGCAAGAGAAGAGGTTTGGCACTGACTTTGTCTAAGTCTGAGAAGTGTGACTTGGCCAAGGTCACCCAATTGGTTTCCATGGATGAGGTAGGACTGGAACTCTGCTCTCCAGAATCCTACTCCAAGTCCAACACTCAAATGAGTAAATCATGCTAGCTCTACTACTCCCTCCAACCTTATTCTTATGCCAACTCAACCACCAGTGTGCTTTGAACAATGCAGTGGTCACATTTCTGAGTTTCAGTCAACTTTTCTATTTCTACAGAGGGGGAGCATCCACTGAGTATGCAAACTGGCAAACACCATAAGATGGAAACTGATATTGTCTTTACTCAGTTTGCAATATCAATTTATATCAATTTCCAAAGTCAACCTAACTGCAGATCTACTGGCCACAACATCTATCCAGAAAGTTCAACTTTTTGTTTCTTCTACTATCCCCTTATTTATTTGTTTATTGCACAATCTAGCTTGACGAAGAGTTCTAGAATCATAGAATCATAGAATTGTAGAGATTCTCAAAACTGTGAAAGAAGGCCTATTTGAAAACTGCAGGAACTGCAGCTTTTGCAAATGTTACAGAAGAGACAAAGGGGGTAGGAGCAACTGCCTTATGAACAAAAACATTAAGCTTGACAAGAGCTTTCTATTTGCAGATGACCATAATTACAGTGCTATAAAAACTTCCAGTCTGCCACTGCAAGAAACCAAAAACCAGGCATTCTTTAAAAGCCATGATGAAATAAGTGCCAACCTAATTTTACTACACAATCATCTTTGTTCCACTCAATCCTCAGAAACCTGTTTTCAGAAACTGAAAACATGATGCTGTAGCTGTCCTTTGTTGCCTATTTGCTATCTGGAAAAATCTAAGGACATTATCACACCAACCCTGCATCTTGTAGCAATCACATTATTAAAGGAAATGGGAATATACCAGTTGTAAAACTTTTATTATCACACCTCCTTCATTTGTGCAACTGTGCTCCTTTGGCAACCTCCTGGTGCGATAGGTCCCTTTGCTTCAATTGTGGGATGACTGCAGTCAAGTGGCATGAGGGGGTCTGATTCTCCTCCTGCCCCCCTTTCTCCCCCTCCCCCTTGCCATTCTAAAGCAACATTGAGTCAGCCTGCTTTGGAATACTGAGGGGGACGGGTGTGGAGGAGAATCAGACCCTCATGCCACTTGATGAGTGCATGATTGCAGTTATCCCGGAACTGAAGTGAAGGGACCTATCGCACCAGGGGTAGCAGTGGAACAATAGCGATATTGGCAGGATTTCCCCATCAATTAAAAGGGCTGCAATGGTAACAACTAGAATGCAAAGCAGCAACAGGATATCCATGATGTCATCTGATAAGTACTGGCCAAAGTCATTACTATCCTGCTGAAATTCCACTTTAGCAGCCTCACGTGATAAAGTCCTAAGATTAATGTACATCTCTGTGAAAGGTAAAAGGCACACATTTTTACAGAAACACTGTGCATATGAGAGTGAGCAAGAGAGTGTGTGTGCAATGCTTCTGTTCCCGCAGTGCCACAAGATCAGTAGTGTAAGTGTATAAGCTCTCTCACTGTGACAGAAAGCAGAGTTTCATGCAATTCAGAAGTTACAGACTATTTTGCTCAAAGAATTAGTCAGTGGGAGCTCTTATGTAACTGAGATGAAAGTGTGGAGCTTAAACCAAATCCACATATGGAAAACTGTCACAGAAGCAAAATATGTAAAATGAGAGGGGAAAATTAAAATAATGTTGTCTCAGCACATTAAATGTTGCACCAGGATTAGACTGAGAAGGAACCAAGTCCAAATTCATAAGGACAGGTTGCTTACCTGTAACCATAGATCTTCGAGTGGTCTTCTGTGAATTCACACAGCTGGGTTACTCCTGCGCCTGCACAGAGCTTCGGAACCTTCTAGAAACGCTAGGCAGAATATGCTTTGATACATTTTTGGCAGTAACTCCGCCCATCCTAACGGTCCCTTATAAGGGCTTCCTGCTTAAATCCCCTCAGTTCCTTGAATGACGCCGCAATATGCAGCATCAGGAACATGAAGCATGTTTATATGATGTAATAGGACATAGAGGCGAGGATGGGCGGGTCTGTGTGAATTCACAGAAGACCACTCGAAGATCTATGGTTACAGGTAAGCAACTTGTCCATCTTCTTCGTGGTCTCTGTGAATCACACAGCTGGGTGTAGACTGGCAAGCTTCACTCTTGGAGGCGGGTATGTCCTATACCAAGTACACCATAGATGCACACACCTGAGTTTGAAATATTAAACACACAATCTAAATAAAGGTATCAAAGCAAATATAACAATAGTGACTTGGCAACATGAACACTCACTCATTGAATAGAGGATAACAGCAAGCCTTGCCAAAGGCTGCCTCGTTCCTAGAATGAGAGTCAAGTCTGTAGTGAGAAATAAAAGTCAAAGGTGATGACCAGGTTGCAGCTCTGCAAATGTCCTCTAGAGGCACTCCAGAGAGAAAAGTTGTCGAAGTGGAGACAGCTCCGGTAGAGTGTCCTCGAATCCGTGAAGGCAGAGGCTTCTTTTCCAGTTCGTAGCAGAGAGCAATGGTCGATGTCACCCACTTCGACAGTCTTTGCGAAGAAATAGGCTCTCCGAGTTTCGAGCCCGCATTAGACACAAACAGTCTGGGTGACTTCCTGTGGGATGCAGCTCATTGAATGTAGAAAGGTAGCGCCTTTCTGATGTCCATGAGATGAAGGGTGCATTCGAATTCGTCCTGCGGGTCCTGCATCAAAGCAGGGAGAGTGATGGATTGGTTGAGATGAAAGCTGGACACCACCTTTGGAAGGAAGGAGATGTCAGGGCGAAGCACCACTTTGTGCTTATGGAAAGCAGTGTATAGAGGATCAGATCTCAAGGCACAGAGCTCACCAGCCCGACACGCTGAAGTGATGGCCACAAGGAAGGCAGTCTTCCAGGATAGGAGTCACAGATCAGTAGAAGCCAAAGGTTCAAACGGTCGGCGAACCATCTGGAAAAGGACCAGTTCGAGGCTCCAAGCCGGGGTCGGTTCAGTCACCGGAGGGTGCAGGTTGGCGAAACCTCTCAAAAATTTCTTTACCATCACATCAACAAAGGGGGACGGGCGACCTCTCGCCTGGAACTCGACAGAGATAGCTGCCAAGTAGCACCGGATCTAGGAAAGCAACAGGCCCGCCAAAGACAATTGGAGAAGAAACTCAAGTACCGTTGGGATAGAGAACGGTTCAGGACTCGGTTCCCGGGAGGCCAGGAAAGCTTCGTACTTCTTCCACTTGTAGTGGTATGACTTTAGAGTGGACGGCCTTCGGGCAGCATCGATGACAGCCTGGACGTCTGGATGAAGAGCTGCAGGTTGCCTCGATGCCAAGGTTGAATCTGAGAGTCTCGAAACCGAAGGTCGAATTACAGAGTCAATCTCCACGCTGTCAGACGCAGAGTGTCCAGATCGGGATGTCTGACTCTGCCTTCGTGAATGGTAAGCAGATCCGGACGGGAAGACAGACGAATGAAATGGCACTTGGACATGTGAAGCAGAGTCACAAACCACGGCTGCCGAGGCCACCACGGGGCGACGAGGATGGTGTTCGCTCGATCACGACAAAGCTTGGCAATCACTCTTGTCAGCAGCGGGAACGGAGGGAACAGGTTGAGTAGAGGACCTGACCACTGGAGTAGGAACGCATCTCTACTCCATCCCGGAGCGCACCGCCTTGAGCAGAACTGGGGACACTGAGCATTCTTGGGAGACGCAAAGAGATCCATTTGAGGATACCCCCAGGCCTGGAACAGATCTAAAGTGACCGCCCTGTGTAGACGTCACTCGTGGACGGAGAGACTCGAACAACTGAGTCCGTCTGCAAGAGTGTTCTCCTCCCCTGGAAGATGGATGGATTGGAGAAACACATTCCTGGAAACGCACCAATCCCAGATGTCCAGCATGAGCTGTAGAAGTTGGGGGGACCTCGTACCTCCCTGCTTGTTCAGGTAGTACATGACAGGCGTGTTGTCTGTCAGTACTAGTACAGTCTTGCCCCTCGCCATGGATTTGAAGGCTCGTAATGCTTTCTGGACGGCGAGGAGTTCCAGGACGTTGATACGGAGAGCTTGCTCTTCAGTGCTCCAAGAGCGACGAATCTCGTAGGACTCAATGTGCGCTCCCCATCCCTGCATCGAGGCATTCGTTGCCAGAGATACGTTTGGCTGAGGAAGGCCGAACGGCATGCCCGACAGGACGTTGTCTGGTACCAGCCACCAGTCCAGAGACCGCTGAACTGCCCACGGCATTGTAAGCATCTTGTTTGGAGAATTGAGGAGAGGGTTGAACACTTGCAGGAACCAGTGTTGGAGCGGACGGAACCGGAGTCTGGTGAGGCGGGTCACATATGTCGTGGCTGCCATGTGACCGAGAAGGACCTGAACTGAATGAGCAGGGAGCCTTTGGGACCGACGGCAGGTATGGATCAGGGACCGAAGAGTGTTGAAGCGGTCTTGAGGTAAATATGCCGCTGCCGTCACAGAGTCTAGGCGAGCTCCAATGAATTGGATCACTTGAGTCAGCTGGAGCTGAGACTTTTTGATGTTGACAACAAGTCCCAGGTAGTCTAAGGCATCTAAGGTGAGGCCAACATCCAGTTCAAGCTAATGTCGAGACTCCGCCACAATCAGCCAGTCGTCGATGTAGGGGAAGACCACCACACTCTGCTGCTGAAGGAAAGCTGCCACTATTGTGATGCACTTCGTAAAGACTCGAGGGACAGTCGAGAGGCCAAAAGGAAGCACTCTGAATTGGAAGGCTTCAGTCCCAATTTGAAACGCAAGGAAGCGCCTGTGATCTGGATGCATCCCTATGTGAAAATAGGCGTCCTTCAGGTCTATGGAGACGAACCAGTCATACTGTTTCAGAAGTGGAAGGATGGAGGCCAAGGTGACCATTCTGAACTTCTTTGGGGCTATGTACTTGTTCACCCCATGGAGGTCAAGAATCGGGCGTAGACCGCCGTCCTTCTTGGTAACCAGAAAGTACCTCGAGAATAAGCAGAGGTGATGATGGTCGGGGTCGACAGGTTCAATGGCCCCCTTCTGCAACAGGGTCTGCACCTCCTCAAGGAGGGGAGGGGTGGGCAGAGTTGATTGAACCCGTCCCGTCGGAGGTAGAGTGTCAAACTCGATCCAATAGCCGGTCTGGATGATTTGAAGCACCCAGCGGTCTGATGTTATAGAAGACCAGGCATCTTGGAAGTTGGACAGTCGATCCCCGAAGAGAGGTGTCTAAGTAAAAACAGAAAAAGCATCAACAGGGGAGTTAAAATTTCTTTCAACCCTGAACCCTGGATCTCTGTTGGGACGGTTGGCAGTATCTGGAACCTCAGCCCTGGCTCCTCACCGATGAGGCCGGAGAGGCGAAGGGAGCAAACCGGGACCAACGATAGGTCTGGCCAGAGTACCCTCGTCGGAACTGTTGGCCATACGATGGGGCTTGCCAGGAATATCTGCTGCTAGGACGGTACTGGGACGTGGAAGTGGAGCCCATACCATATTTCCTGGCAGTGGTCCTCATCTTTTGGGTAAACTCGAGTTTTTCATCGGTTGACCCATTAGACATGCCCGATCCATCGAAGGGAAGATCCTCAATGGTGGCTGATGCTTGCAGTGTAAAGCCCAAGGAGCGTATCCATGCATGTCGACGCAGCGCTCTGGAACCAGTGATGGTTTTCGCTGCGCAGTCTGCCACATGCCGAGCTGAGTTCATTTGCAACCCTGCAAGGGACTGGGCCTCAGACTGAATGGCTTTGGCCATCTGATGTCGCTCCTCCAGGAGGTCCTGAATCAGGTGGCTCATTCTCTCCCATAGGACCTCTTGGTATGCTCCCATGCATGCGGAATAATTGGCTACACGGAAGCTCAGGCCGGTGGCTGAGTAGATTTTCTTCCCAACGATGTCCAATTTTCTGCCCTCTGGGTCTGGTGGAGATGACAGAGGTCGGCGCTGCTTTTTATTCTGGGCAATCTTGACGACCACAGAGTTTGGCCTGGGGTGGTTCTGGAGCCAGTCAACATGGTCTCCACCAACTCGGTACAGTCGGTCTATTTTCCTAGACGTCGACTGTATGGACAATGGGTTTCCCCAGGACCCCTGCGCGATTTTCAGCAGGGAGGGCAGTACCGAAATGGTAGCCAACAGGGGCGCCTTCGACTGGATCCATTGGAAAATAGGATCAACGGGATCAGCCGCTCGCTCTTCCAGTTTCAGATCCAGGGCGTGAGACATCCAAACCATCTGCTCCACGAAGGCACGAACATCATCGGTTGGAGAGGCCGAATCATCTTCCATCAACTCAGCCTTTGGAGAAAGCAGATAGGGTCTGTAAAGATCCCAAGATGTGGCAGAGGATGAAGTTGACCCAGCTGGTGAAGGACTACGGGCCCTTGACGGGGGGGGGAATGAGGCTGCAGAGTTAGAGGGGTTCGAGGCAGAGGACGGTGTTCAGGCAGAGAGACCTGGATCACAGCATCCTTTTTCATCGCAACATCCATACTGACAGGATGTGGGGACCGAACAATCGAGCGGCCCGTAATCGTGGTGTCAAGGACCTCACCCCTCGAGGTGAAAATCTGTGAACCGGTAGGTGACCCGAAACCTGTCCTGCAGATGGATTGGGCCAGATCATAAGCAGAGTAAGCCAGGACATCATCTCGGATGGTAGGTACATGACCTCGAGGCACATCTTCGGATTTGATAAGCTCAACCTCCACATCTGAAGAATGGCTTTCCAGTAATTGAGCCCTTGACACAACCAGAGCCGGAGATGTCTCCAGGCGCACAGGGGGTCTCACGATATCAGTAGCAGGTGGGAGCTCAACTGTCACAACCTCCACTGAACCCGACAGGGTACGTGAACACCGAGACTCAGGCTCTGTAGTGGTGGATACCAGTAGTGGGCGTACAAATGTACCCTCGACCTCCGATGCCCGGCAAGGGGGAATCTCCGGGACCGCACGCTCCCCAGCTTGGATATTTTGATCTTCTCTTTAGATTTGCCAGCATCATGCTTGGACAAATGCTTCTCCTTCCTCTTTTTCTTCAGTGGTTGAGAGGAAGAAGCAGAATCAGCAGACAGACGGGCTTCAGTAGTGGATGGAGTCTTCTCTTGAGCGGCATCCTTGGATGTTGAAGGAACTGGCTCCCGAACCGGTGTCAAATGGTCCCAAGTCGAATCCGACGATGCACGTTGAAGAAAGGAATGGAGAGCCTCGGGATCAGACGTGGTGGAGCGGCGCCTAGACGGACTTCGGGACCGACAACATTTTTGTCCAGTAGATGGAGGGGACCGAGATCATTCACAGCCTCGAGGCTCGGAGGGGGGAGCCAAAACAGAGGCAGAGCCTGGAACAGAGGCAGGGAGCAAGGCCTTCTCATAGAGAAAGGACTTCAGGCGCAAGAGCCTATGTTTTGGGGCCTGCAGTGTAAACGCATTGCAATGGACGCATGTGTCGACATTGTGAGCCTCTCCCAAACAGATTAAACAGCAGGAATGAACATCCGCAGTTGGGAGTTTTGCTTGACAAATAACACAGCGCTTGAAAGCTCCTTTGCCAGACATTTTACTCACAATAATAATAATAACAATCACAAGGAAGGGATCGTAGTCAAAGCCAGTCCGAGGTCAGTAATGATATCTGAGGTAATGCCAAAGCCGAAGGAGTAAGACAAAATCGTAGTCAAGAGCCAGAAATAGGTCAAAAACCAGAGTGATCAGAAGCCGAATACCAAAACCAGTAGAAGAAAGGGAAAATCGTCGTCAAAGAGCCAAAACCAAGTCAAACCAGAGCGATGAGAGAAAAAATACCTAGCGAACAGAGGTTCCTTCAAGCTGCTAACGGGGCGGAAAGAAAGGAACTGAGGGGATTTAGGCGGGAAGCCCTTATAAGGGATCGTTAGGATGGGTGGAGTTACCACCAAAAATGTATCAAAGCATATTCTGCCTAGTGTTTCTAGAAGGTTCCAAAGCTCTGCACAGGCGCAGAAGTAACCCAGCTGTGTGATTCACAGAGACCACGAAGATCTGCCTGATATGTTGTCAACAAATTATTCACCTTCTTGACTCCCACTACTGTTTGGGGCTGTGAAAAGTTGATTATCCAATATATCAATTTTAAAGGGTTGATGGCTTTCTAGACATGCTACATAAATATCTCACTTTGAACAAATTCATGGGAATTACAGGTATACCACACTCTGATATACACCTGTGATTTACATTGAGAAGAAGCCCAATCAAGGGACCTCAGCTACTAATCATTAGATTTTTATAGTTTGTTACTTTAAGCATTGTTTAAATTGTTAAATTAAGACATTTTCTACTCAGAAAAAGACATGATCAGCCTCCTCTTCCATCCTCTCTGCCTATGCTATTTACGGTAGCTTTCTAGAAATAAATCAGAATACTGCTAATGAGGTAGGAAAGATTGCTGGTACATAATTGTCTTTGGCCTAAAGGTGACTATTAGTCCTGATTCCTTATAAGAATAGATCCCCTGAATCAATGGGAACTTGGTAAGTCAATACTTCCATAAATTTCATTGATTCAATGGAAAGTCTAGATGCGGACGAACAATTTAATTAAACCCTTTGTTTAAAATGAGACTAAGGACAAACATATAATTGTAGAACACTGCTTTCCCCAACCTGAGGTAAGTAAAATGTCACACAGATAAACCCAATCTGTAATTATATCAACTAGAGTTTTAATCTCACCAAAAGCTACAAATATCCCAGTAGATATTATAACCCAATTTGCACAGATTCAACAATAAGGAGAGGCTGAAGTCTGAATCTCAAACTCATCCAATATGCTTTTCTAGTAAAATACCACATGTAATTAGAAATTATTATCCTCTATGATCCCTGGACATTTTACAAATATTCTCAAAAACAAAATCCACAGTCAGACAGTTTCTTTATTAGGACCAATACAGAAAGGTTTTGTAAAGATCACTAGATCTCTTTCCACACCATCATACTGTGACGCTCTTAGGTTCAACATCAATACCAAGCTTTACTGGGTGCCCACTGGTAATACATTTACACCAGGGCTTCTACATTACATTTTGCCTCCCAAATATTTCAGAGGTTGTATAGGGTGCCAGTTACACGACAAGTTTTGTTGCGGGGTTTACCGTGACTTCCTGATCCCGTATCCGTCCCTCACTGTTTATACGATTTTTGTCACTCTTTAGGAAATCCTGGAAGATCCCGTGATTGGTATTTACATGACAAAAGTTTTTATTGGTCCCGCACTCTTATATCCTGTGCTTTTGCTGTTTACACATGTTTAGCTTACCGGGATTTTTTTTTTTTTTGGCTGTCAATCAAGGATGCGATTAGTCGTGTTTTCACAACCTCGGTGACGCACTTCCTTTAGAGTTCCCTGCCACGAGTGATACTATTGGCTGGCCGGGGGGGGGGAGAGGAGGGGCAGAGACTTGGGATTCCCCTTGTCTCTTTAAAATGTTAACCCTTTAAGCAGAAGGCATTTTGAAAGTCCCAGAATGTGATCTTTCACTCAAATGCAGGAATGAACGCTTTCCTTTTGAAATCAAGGCTGGGGAGGGGAGAGAGGGGGCAGAGGCTTGGGATTCCCCTTGTCTCTTTAAAATGTTAACCCTTTAAGCAGAAGGCATTTTGAAAGACCCAGAATGTGATCTTTCGCTCAGATGCAGGAACAAGTGCTTTCCTTTTGAAATCAAGCTGAGTGAGGTGGGGGGGGAGGCTTGGTATTTCCCTTGTCTCTTTAAAATGTTAACCCTTAAAGCAGAGTTTTAGCTGCAGAGTGAATATTTCAAGCCAGCAACAGACATTTTGAAAGACACAGATGCTGGCATTTTTTTTACTGTGCATTGTGTGGGGGGGAATAAAAGTGTGTTCATTCGCTCAGATGCTGGAATATTTTACTGTGCCCGTTCAGACCCAGGGAGGTGATCAAGGCAGGGGATGAATGGGCGACCCTCTGCCCACCACGATCTCTTTGTAACATGCAGTTGAGGAAGAGGTTAAAGCTGAAGGTTTGCAGTGTAGATATCCATTTAAAAAGGTGATTTAGTACACGCACACACATACACACACACACACACAAACCTTCGTGCAGCTGGAAGTGATGCCTTTGTTTTCAGCTGGTGAGACTGAATCTGTTGAACGGGTGACTGACCCCTCCTTTTCTGGTCGCTGATCTCTAAGCCCACCCCCAGTCACCATTCCCAGTCATCCCCAAGTACTGAGATATTTTGTCCCAGACTGTTTACATTTCCGATTTTCCAAATCCTCCAGTGAGTTTTTAAAAACCGGCACAACCCGCGGGACTGGAAGTCCCGCAGGTTGAGAGATAAAAGGTGTCCCCCCTTCTGAAAATCATGTACCTGACCCAATGTATGTGTAAAATGCCAGGGATCAACATGAATTGTTCCCGGGACATTTTCATCGTGTAAACGGCACCTTGGTCACATTGTGATTTATTTTAAGTATGTCAAGTTGTGACATGGAGATTTTTGTGTTTGCTGGTTTTAAATCAAAGGAGTCATTTATTTTGGCTCAAACCTAGGGTAACACTTCTGGATGTAAATACCATACTGACTTTTATAAGGACATGATTTAATGCATTCAAGACATTCTACAGATCTTTTTAACATGAAATGGCGATAGGAACCCTGAAGGTAGCTGATCAGTAAAAGAGCAGTAAAAGAAAATCTTATATCCTGGCATAATATCATTCTCTACCTTTCTGTCAGTTGCAGGTGCCTCCTCAGAAACGGAGACCACAGGAAAAATATCCAGCATTCATCAGACTAACAAAATATTTTCACAACTGGTACTAAGAATGCCTTTTGATCTTGAATACCTCATTTAAATGTTATTAATACTAAGCTTATAATGTAAGAAAGCCATTTTAAAATTTAATGAGGCATTTCTTTTCTTGTTCATGTCTCAGACATTTTTTGTCTTCTATTTCTTTTGGCCACACTTTCATTATGCATGCCTAGTTCCACTCTAAATGATTCAAAGGAAAACAGTATACCTTTTCCACTGGTATATGTTTTAACAGACAAATACTGTATGTCCACCCATGCCTCACATTTAGATTATGTAAAATGAAAGGTGTGGCTTTTGGTTTGTTAGTGATGGCTGTCTTACCAATAGTGAAGGAAAACAGCGGTGGTTGCAGTAGGAAGATTTGCAGGAGAGAGAGAGAAAGAAAACCTGCAAGATGTCTCAACTGAAATACATTTAATCACATGTTTATACAATAGCCTAAAAGCTTAGAATAACATAATGCATTCACTCTGAATTAATGACTACACCTTGTACATTTCAATACCATAGCAGAAACCAGATATAGCCAATTCAATTTATTTATTTATTTTTTTTGCATGTTAATGTACTTCCAGAACTGACTAAAAATCTTAAACATTATGCAGTACTGGACACTTTCTTGCTGTGTGCCTTCAAGTTGTTTCTGACTTATGGTGAACCTAACACTAGTTTTCCTGGCAAGATTCGTATAAAGGTCTAAAATGAGGGCCCTTTTCTTTCTTTCTTGTAAAACATAGAACATAAATTCTGTCTCATGATACCAGCCACAACCAACTTTAGAGCAAAGCAAGACAAGGCATATATGTAAAAGAGTATTAGAGTGTAGGATTTCCTCCTTCTCATACTTTCAGCAGCCTCAGTTTGGGAGGAGACATGATTTTCTGTAGCAACCATTAAAGCTGAGTCTGGCAACAGGACCTCAACTTTTCCTCATACCGCATATTCCGGCGTATAAGATGACCTTTGAGCCCTGAAAGATATCCTCTAAAATCGTGGGTCATCTTATACACCGGATACACTTTGTTTCACCCACCGTTCGATCTCCTGCCTCTTCGCTCCCTTCGCAAACGGAGGGAAGAGGCAGGAGATCAGGCGGGGGTGAGGAAAAGTGTTTACCGGTTCATTTGCCCCCCCTTCCCCTGCCTTCTCCCCCTTTGGGGAGCAACCGAAGACAGAGGAGGGGGGCAAAAGTTGCGGTTTGCTGCGGCCGCCGCTTGATCTCCTGTGTGTTCGTTCCACAAAGGGAACAAACACACGGGAGATCGAGCGGCGGCTGAGGCAAACCGGGTACATTTGCCCCTTTCTTCCACCTTCCTGGAAGGTGGAAGAAAGGGGCAAATCTTGAGGTTTGCAACGGCTGCCCCCGCTTCCCCCCGTCTTCATTCCCTTCCAAAGAGAATAAAGATGGAGGGAGTGGGGGCGAACGAGGCAAACCAGGTATTTTTTCCCCTTTCGTCCATCTTCCTGGAAGGTGGAAGAAAGGGGCGAATCCCACGGTTTGCAACAGCCGCTGCCCATTCCCTCCGTCTTCATTCCTCGAGCCACCCTTCCACTCTCCCCGAAGCTATGATCAGGCTCCTGACTGCCGCTTTGGGGAGGGGGTGGGTTGGCTGGAAAGCGCCCCCCCGAGCCACCCTTCCACCCTCCCCGAAGCCACGATCGGGCTCCCAATCACAGCCTCAGGGTTGGGGTGGGTTGGCTGGAAAGACCCCCCTCGAGCCACCCTTACATTTGCCCCTCTCCTCCACCTTCAATTCCTTTAGGAAGGGTGGATGGGTGGTGGCTGGAGGGGGGGAAGCTTTACAGCCAGCACCCGCCCTTCCGAAACCCACGATCGGGATTCCTATCGCAGCTTTGAGAAGGGTGGCTGGGTGGTGGCTGGAGGGGGGAGGCTGGAGGGGGGAGGCTTGGACATTCAGTTGTCCCTCCATATTCACGGATTTGGCATTCACCGATTTAAGTATTCACGACTTGAAAATATTCTTTAAAAATAATAATCCAAAAAGAAAACCTTGATTTTGCCATCTTATATAAGGGACACAATTTTGCTATGCCATTGCATATAATGGGACTTGAGTATTCACTGATTTGGGTATTCACGGGGGTCCTGGAACCAAACCCCAGTGAATGTGAAGGGACAACTATACTCGCCATATAAGAAGGAGGGGTCGTCTTACATGGCGAGTATATCCCAAACTATATTTTAACTTAAAAATTGGCGGGGGTCATCATCTTATACGCCCACATTTAAGAACCCTAGATTGTGATAAGAGGATTTTTTAAAAATTCAAATACTGTAGTCCTAAAATTTTGATTTTACAGCACATAGTGCAGATTTTTCATCTCTTGCCAAGTTTCAGACATTTCAGACATGCTTCTTTTGATTATGAAATGTGTATAAGCTGAAAGAAAACAGCAAGTTTATGACCTCAGCACTTTTGGAGGAAGGATTTTAGCAGCCATGTTGAAAAAATATAATGCCAAAGCACATTGCAACTATGTCACTGTTAGAATAAAATATTTATTGGAAACAAATTAAATATAAGTGTGGATAACTTTTTTCATTTTTAAAATTGTATTTCTATCCCGCTTTTCTCCCAAGATGGAATTCAAGATGGATAATATATGCTGCCAAGCCTGAAAACATTCCATTTAAAGAAGTGAAGCTCTAGAAAATATCAAAAGGTGAGGTTGCCTAATTCTCTAAAATAGAATTATTCATTAAAAAGGTTTCTAACATGTAAATGGCATCATCCAGGTTCCACTGCACACAGCTCGAAACTTCTCTAAGATAAGAAACCATGTTATCAGAACACCAAAGCAAGGGACACATGGCAGATGCAAATAGTAAAATAAGTTTTTTAAAAAAACCTGAAACATCTGAGGGATTATCCATGAATCTGTAAACAGTCAGATGCTTAGGGTGACTGTGCTTCACTCCAAATTCTGTCATAGCCATCTGAGACTTTTTAGCATTGAAGGCCAGCCTTCTGTACCTATCTATTTCCCTCGCAACAAAGCCTCTACTCCGTGTTGGAACCACAGAGAAGAAGATTTGGTCTTATTCCTGAACCACCTGAATAGTATCCACCCAAATATCCAATTCACAATGGAAAAAGAGAAGTAAGGAACACTGCCATTCTTGGAGGTCCTAGTCATCCGCAAACCAAACCAACAGTTAGAGCACAAGGTATACCAAAAAAACCCCACACACGGACAGATACCTACACAAGAACTCCAACCATCACCCAGGCACAATAAAAACATTGTAGACCGTGCAAAAAGGATCTGTGAACCCCACTACCTGGAGGACGAACTGAGGCACCTAAACTGGGCCCTACAGGCTAATGGTTACTTCAGATCAGAAATCACAAAAGCAGCCAGACCCAGGAAAAAACAACAGGAATGAAGAAGAATAACAGCCATCCATGAGGAAACACAACCTCCATAAAATCTACAGACCAACCAGAAAATCCAAGAAATGCTACACTCAGCGAAGGAGAAAACAGACCCTCTTACAGCTGCAGGAGTTTACCGCATACCATGCAGCTGTGGATAAAGTTTACATAGAGACCACTAAACACAGTGTGCAAACACGAATCAAGGAACATGAGAGACACTGCAGACTGGGCCAACCAGAAATATCAGCAGTCACAGAACATGTTATAAACCAATCTGGACACAAAATGATATTTAAAAACATAAACATTCTGGACTAGGCCAACAATTATCATGTCAGAATGCACAGAGAAGCTATTGAAATCCACAAACATCTGGACAACTTCAACAGGAAGGAAGAAACCCTCAAAATAAACAAAATCTGACTCCCAGTTTTGAAACACAACAGAATCAAAACTCAACACTTACAAAGGAATTCCACCCAGGGACAAGGGGATTTCCAGCAGATAATGGCCCATCAACCAACCATTAGCTAAACAGACATTAATCATCCTTGCATTTCTATACCCAGAAACTAACCATTCAATTACACAAATTTACATATACTCCCCAACAGGGGTTCACAGGATATAAACTCCATACACACTCCTACCCAACCATTCTCTGAAGATGCCAGCCATGATGCAGGCGAAACATCAGAAGTAAACTCTTCCAGAACACGGCTTCAAAGCCTGGGGAAAAAACCCCAAGGAAAACCTCTACTAGTTATATTGGCCCCCAGTACCCATTTTTCTCGTGCTGCCTTCCTTCTTTATCAAGCGAGAAATCTCTGTTCTTATACTGTATCTGCATCCTTACTATTACAATGAGTTAGCTCTGTCTACCATTTCATGTTTGAGGGCTATTCAGTAGGCCTATTCTCTAACAAACATGTGATGTTGAATAAAAAAATTCTCACATAACTGAATCTTCTTCAAGAATGACTGGTGAGAGCAATTTTCCACAAGTCAGTTACTACCCTATTTGAATAGAAAGAACAGCACCTTTAGGAAGGAGCCAATGCAGAAAAGGGCTCGACCAAAGCAAGGTATGGGTAATTCTTACCAATTTGGACATTTCCCCCACAAAGTACAGCTCAACTATATGCCTGCCTTCTTGTTGTGCACTGTCAAGTCATTTCCAACCTATGGCAACCTATGGAAGAATCTATCACAGGGTTTTCTTTGGCAAGATTTTTTCAGAGAAGGTTGCCATTACCTTCCTCTGCGGCTGACAGAGTGTCACTTGCCTCTTTATCTCCAATCACTGATGAGAGATAAGGACAGGTTGCTTACCTGTAACCATAGATCTTCGAGTGGTCTTCTGTGAATTCACACAGCTGGGTTACTCCTGCGCCTGCGCAGCGCATCGGAACCTTCTGGAATCGCTAGGCAGAATGTGCTTTGATACATTTTTGGCGGTAACTGCCCATCCTAACGGTCCCTTATAAAGCGCTCCCGCCTAATTCCCCTCAGTTCCTTGAATGACGCCACAACCAGCAGCATCAGGAACATTAAGCATGTTTATATGATGTAATAGGACATAGAGGGGCGGATGGGCGGGTCTGTGTGAATTCACAGAAGACCATCTATGGTTACAGGTAAGCAACCTGTCCATCTTCTTCGTGGTCTCTGTGAATCACACAGCTGGGTAGACTGGCAAGCTTCACTCCAGGAGGAGGGTATGTCCTATACATATTGCCACTAGTACCCTGTTGCACAGTCAAACCTTAGTTAGAGTCTTGACAGCACATTCTTAAGCAAGCACTAATAAGCTATAAGATCAAACCATAACATGACTTGACAACATTAACACTCACTCATTGAATAGAAGACAAAAGTACAGCTTTCCCAAAGGCAGCCTCATTCCTGGAACGAGAGTCAAGTCTGTAATGGGAAATTAAAGTCAGAAGTGATGACCAAGTTGCAGCTCTGCAAACATCCTCTAGAGGCACCCCAGAGAGGAAAGCTGTCGAGGTGGAGACAGCCCTCGTCGAGTGTCCTTGAATCCGTGGTGGTAGTGGTTTCTTCACCAATTCATAGCAGAGAGCTATGGTCGATGTCACCCACTTCCGAAAAACGTGGTGGAGAAATAGGGTGTCCAAGTCTCAACTCGGCATAGGATACAAAAAGTCTAGGTGACTTCCTGAAAGGAGCAGTCCTCTGGATGTAAAAGGTGAGCGCCCTCCTGACGTCCATGTAAAAGGGTACGCTCGAATTCATCCTTCAGATCCTGCATCAGAGCAGGGAGAGTGATGGACTGATTCAGATGGAAGCTCGACACCACCTTCGGAAGGAAGGAGATGTCAGGACGGAGTACCACCTTATGCTTCTGGAAGGCAGTGTACAGAGAGTCCGATCACAAGGCACAGAGTTCACCAGCTTGACGCGCTGAAGTAATGGCAACAAGGAAGGCAGTCTTCCAAGACAGGACTCTCAAGTCGGTGGATGCCAAGGGTTCAAAGGGGTGTCGAACCAGCTGTGAGAGGACCAGTTTGAGGCTCCACATCGGTGTAGGCTCCAGTACCGGAGGATGCAGGTTGACGTAGCCTCTCAAGAACTTCTTGATGGTTGGATCCGTAAAAAGAGACGGATAACCTCTCGCCTGGAATTTGACAGATATCTGCCAAGTAGCACCAGATCGACGAAATCGACAGTCCTGTGGAAGACAAGTGTAGAAGGAAATCTAGGACAGTCGGGATGGAGAACGGTTCGGTGACCGACGATCGATCAGATAGAAAGGCTTCAAACTTCTTCCATTTGTAGTGATACAACCTACGGGTAGCAGGTCTTCGGGCAGTGTCGATGACAGCCTGGACCTCTGGCGGAAAGAATGGAAGGAGCTGGCCCATCGGGATCGAGGGCAAATCCGAGGCCGTAGGTACAATGGTCCTCTGTACGGAGGATGGAGTCAGGGCCGTAGCCTCCATGCCGTTAGCCGTAGAACTTCCACATCTGGGTGTCTGACCTTCCCGTTCTGAATGGTGAGAAGGTTGGGACGGGACGGAAGTCAGATGAACCGGTGCCTGGCTAAACACAGGAGGGTTGCAAACCAAGGTTGTTGGGGCCAACACGGAGTAATGAGGATTGCATCTGCTCGGTCCCAACGCAGTTTGGCAATTACCCGTGTCAGCAGTGGGAACGGAGGGAAGAGGTAGAGAAGTGGACCTGTTCAATGGAAAAGGAAAGTGTCGCCCCTCGATCCTGGGGCACGTTGTCTGGAACAGGACTGGTGGCACTGAGTGTTTTCTGGAGACGCAAAGAGGTCGACTTGAGGAGATCCCCATTGACGGAACAGGTTTGAGGTTACCGACCTGTGCAGCTCCCATTCGTGGATGGAGAGGCTTGAACGGCTGAGTCCGTCTGCAAGAGTATTCTCCTCCCCAGGAAGATGGATGGATTGGAGAAAGATGTTCCTGCAGATGCACCAATCCCAAATGTTCAATCTGAGTTGGAGAAGCTGAGGGGATCTGGTTCCTCCTTGCTTGTTCAGGTAGTACATGACTGAGGTGTTGTCTGTTACCACCAGAACGGTCTTGTTCGTCACCAGGGTCTTGAAGGCCCGAAGTGCCTTCTGGACGCTGAGAAGCTCTAGGACGTTGATATGGAGAGTCCGTTCCTCGGCATTCTAGGAGCCTCGGATTTCGTAGGATTCGAGGTGAGCTCCCCATCCCAACATCGAGGCGTCTGTTGTTAGAGAAACATTTGGTTGAGGAGGGTCGAATGGCATTCCCGCTAGGACATTGCCTGGAATCAACCACCAGTCAAGCTACCGACAAACCGCTTGAGGCATCGTGAGCAGTTTCTTTGGAGAGTCGCATAGGGGGTCGAAGACTTGTAGAAACCAGTGTTGGAGCGTACAGAATCGGAGCCTGGCGAGGCGGGTCACACAGGTAATAGATGCCACGTGACCCAGAAGTATCTGGATTGCATGGCCAGGGAGACTCCGGGACCGACGGCAGGTATGGATTAGAGACTAAAGGGTCTGGAATCAGTCTCGAGGTAAGTAAGCCGCAGCCGTACTTGAGTCCAGTTGCGCCCCGATGAACTGGATAGACTGGGACGGTTCGAGCTGTGACTTCTCTATGTTGACTACAAGTCCCAGGGCCCCTAAGACATCTAAGATGAGGTCAATATCGAGTTCAAGCTGAGGTTGAGAACTCACCACAATAAACCAGTTGTCGATGTAGGGGAAGACCACCACTCCCCGTTGTCATAGAAAGCCCACCACCACCGCCATACACTTTGTGAAGACTCTCGGAGTGATCAAAAGTCCAAATGTCAGGATCCTGAACTGGAACGCCTTGGTCCCGATCTGGAATGCCAGGAATCGTCTGTGGGATGGATGGATCCCGATGTGGAAATAGGCATCTTTGAGGTCTATGGAAGCGAACCAGTCGTACTGTTGTAGGAGTGGAAGGATGGAGGGCAAGGTGACCATCCTGAATTTCTTTGGTTCTATGTATCTGTTCACCCCACAGAGGTCAAGAATGGGACGGAGGCTGCTATCCTTCTTCGTGACCAGGAAGTACCTTGAAAAGAAACAGAGGTGGTAGAGATTGGAGTCCACGGGTTCGATGGCCCCCTTTTGCAGCAGCGCCTGCACCTCTTTGAGGAGGGGAGGGGAGGGTGGCGTTGACCAAACACGGCCTGTCGGAGGTAGAGAGTCGAATTCGATCCAATAGCCATTCTAGATGATTCAAAATACTCAGCGGTCTGTTGTTATTGAGAACCAGGCTTCATGGAAGTCTGACAGTCTAGTTCCAAACAGTGGGGTCTAGAAGGAAGAAAGAGACAGTAGTAAGTGGAAGATCAAAATTTTCTCCTGGCTGGATCCTTAGATCGCTGCTGTCCAGGAGGTCGGTATCGTGAAGCTGACCCTTGGCTCCTCACCGATGAGGCTGGAGAGGGAGAGGGTACGTATCGGGATCGGTGATATGATTGGTCAGAGAATCCCCGATGGAACTACTGGCCTGATGAAGAGGTCTGCCAGTTGGTGTGGCCCCTGGGACGTTACTGAGAAGATGAAGAGGTGGCCATGTTATATTTCCTGGCGGTTGCCCTCATCTTCTGGATGAACTCCAGTTTTTTGTCCGTGGAGCCATTGAAGAGTCCAGATTCATCAAAGGGCAGATCTTCAATAGTAGCCGAGGCCTGAGGGGTGAGGCTGTATAAGCCGGTATATCTGCATGGATGCCGAGTGAAAACGGTCGGGTTCGGGCCATGACCTCAGGTTCAACGACCTCAACTTTGATGTCCGAGGGCGAATGCTCAAGAAGCTGGGCTCTTGAGATGACAAGGGTAGGAGATTGGGCCGCCCGTTGAGGGGATACATCCGTCTTGGCACCAGAAGTTATGTCCACTGCCATGATCTCCACCGAACCCATAGGGGTAGGAGCACATCGTGATGCAGCAGTCTCCACCGTTGGCACTGGAGATGGTTGGATGAATGTGGCCTCGGGTCCAGCAGGGGTTTGCGACTCAACAGTATCGACCAGCCACGCAGCTTTATCAGTAGAAGCTGCAGATGATGCGGCAGTTGATTTCAACTTCTTAGGCACATCTTTTGGCTTGCTCTTCGATTTAGAGCCATCATCATGCCAAGAGGTGTGTTTCTCCTTCCTTTTCTTTTTCAAAGAAGGTACGGCCTCAGCAGGGATATCAGCCTGGCTGGTAGATTCAGAAGACACCGGCTCCCGAGAGATGGCCTTCGAGGTGGAGGGCTCTTGGTCCCGTGTTGATGTCAAAGGCGTCAAGCGAGCTCGATCCCGAGCTGCTTCAGAAGTATGTTTGTGCGAAGCATGCACAGCCTCCATGTCCGAGGCGGTCGGACGTCAGGACGGGCTACAGGACTGATGGCGCTTCTGGGGCTTGGCCTTCGGAGAAGGCGAACGGTCATGTTTTTGCAGTTCAGGCGCTGGAGTAGAGGCCGGAGTTGAAGTAGGGGCCGGAATTAACGCCTACTTGTACAAGAAGGACTTCAGATGAGACATCCTGTGCTTACGAGCCTGAGGGGTAAAGGTCCTGCAGTGTATACAGGAGTCAACATTATGGGTCTCTCCCAGACAAATTAAGCAGCGGGAATGGCCATCCGCGCTAGGAAGTTTAGCCTGACAGATCACACATCTCTTGAAGGCCCCTCTTCCAGACATTGTACTCACAGAGTCGCCAAATGCAAAGGGAGAAACACGGAGAGTAGTCGAAAACAGTCCAGGTCAACACCGAAATTCAGAGGTAAAAAGCCAAATCCAAGGGAGTGAGAGAAAATTGTAGTCAAAAATTCAAGCCAAGTCAAATTCAAGTCAAATCAAAAGTGAAAGAGAGAAAAACTAGCGAACAAAGGTTCCTTCAAGCTGCTAACGCGGCGGAAAGAAAGGAACTGAGGGAAATTAGGCGGGAGCGCCTTATAAAGGACCGTTAGGATGGGCGGAGTTACAGCCAAAAATGTATCAAAGCACATTCTGCCTAGCGATTCCAGAAGGTTCCGATGCTCTGCGCAGGCGCAGGAGTAGCCCAGCTGTGTGATTCACAGAGACCACGAAGAAGATCAGCAGGATAAGCTTGAGGGCTGAATGGGAGAACCATCCACTTTTAAATTTTGTAAGCCGCCCCGATTGTTTTAACAGAGGGGCGGGGTATAAATAAATTTTATTATTATTATTATTATTATTATTATTATTATTAGTTTTTAATCATATTATTTTTTTACAATTATATGCTGCCTTGAGTCCCAATTTTGGGAGAAAAGCAGGATACAAATAAATTTAACAACCCCTACCACTGTGAGTTTTGTCAGGTCTGCAGGCCAAAAGTTCCTCATTCCTGCCTTACATGCATTTCTGAGACAAATGAAGCATGATATGATACCATATTCAGAATATGAATATGACACCATGTTCACAATCATACATGATTACCACAACCAGACAGATTTTTCAACATCAGTAGGGCATTTATGAAGTTTAGATCAAGTTGTCAAACTTGCTGCAGTAGAATTTTGCCTTGGGATTCTTCTGATTAAAAAAAATAACCAATCATGTTTAGCATAAGCAGATCTGTTAGCAGAGCTATAAATAACTCAACTGCTGTTGTTTACAAGAAGTCATCAGTTTTGTGCCTTTTGTCCAAGAGACATCATTAAGTCTACAAGAAAATCTTTACATGACAAGTATCTCTGCAAAGCCCACTCAAGAAAGTAAGCAGAACTATTTTTATAGATTTCAAAACCATCCAGATGTTTGAGCCTGAAAAGTAGCAAAGAATTATAAGACTGCAGAAGATCCATTCTATTCTACTATTTTCCTCTCATCAGGAAGTCCTTCAAAAAGTTAGAACATGATGGTCCAGCGAGGATCAGAGGTGAAGCAGCTAAGACGAAACCAAGTTGCAGTAAGTACAAAAGAAAAACAAAAAGCAGAGATCAAGCAAGAGAGACCAAGAGCTATCAGTGGATTAACTTTTATATCCTCGTTCTGATGCCAGGTAGAGGCTACAAAGAGATAAAGTAGC
Organism: Gambelia wislizenii; assembly: GCA_030847615.1. Lineage (NCBI taxonomy): Eukaryota > Metazoa > Chordata > Lepidosauria > Squamata > Crotaphytidae > Gambelia > Gambelia wislizenii. Next base: position 188,249,091 of record JAUMIR010000002.1, on the reverse strand, counting down.
CACCTGTATGCTACAGCCTCACTTTTTATGCTCATGTGCTCCAAAGTGCATCTCTTAGTATAGCATCTCTGTCAGTCCTTTGATACCTCCATAATTTCTCTTAAGGGTTTTTGAAACCTCTTAGAAGCTCCCTTATCAGCAAATCTACCGTAATCTTCTTGATTCTTTCCACTGCAGCAGACTCTCCAATGCACTGAATTAAGCCTGATGTCACTTAGACTCTGTCCTAGACATTGTTTGTAGTACTGTTATAACTTCTCAACCAAGCAGCATCAACATGAGACTATGTCTAGTCTCCTTGTCACTGCAGTTGCTGTCCCAAGAGCTGCCCTGAAGCTCTTCTCTTCTTAATTTTTCTCACAAACAGCTCTGATCTTTCAGCCTTTGTTGTTCTTTCTGTTGGTATACAGAGAATAAACCAACATAAAACAACATGCATTGTAGTTTTTTTTAAAGCAGATTCTTACCCAGCTTTCTAAAGGTTTCAGTTTGGAGGTATCCTATATAAGGTAATAACATCAAATATTACAGATCATAAGTCTGAGACCTTCTCACATGTGAGTCTGGGATCTTGAATATAAATCTGGGATCTCCTTAAATATGCCCTTGGGGTTCAGAAGAAGACTCATTCTTTTGAGTCTTCAGGTAGTCTCCGCAAGACTTCATACAGTCAGCCCTCTGTATCCACGGATTCTGCATCTGCAGATTCAACCACACCCAGCTTGAAAATATCCCCCCCTAAAAAAGAACAAACCCCAAAAGCAAATCTTGATTTTAGCCATTTTATATAAGGCACACTATTTTACTATACTATTGTATATAATGGGACTTGAGCATCCACAAATTTTGGTATCCACATGGGGTGCTGGAGCAAAACCCCAGTGGATACCAAGGGCCCACTGTATTAAGATAACTGCTTATTTCATTAGAATTCTGTAGCTTTTACAAACCTGCTTCACAATATTATTTAGTATGTACTAGATTAACAGAGGCAAATGTCTGATCAATGGTTGTGGAGTCTACCTATAAAGCTTTTGTGTATATGGCCAAAAATGGCTTAGAAAACCTAACATTCCATGCTCATATTGAAAATATATTCTGTCACGTATTGTTAGATCAGTTCTATAACCTGGAGTTTGCACTTGTGACTCTTGTGTTGTAAAGTCAATATAAGAGTACTGTAGAATCTTCCAGACCCCCCCCCCAAATTTTTAAACAGAATTTATAAAATCTCCTTCACTTTTATGTAAAAATGAGCTAGATTACTCACACTCTAATTTTAAATTTCTGCCAAAACCCAAAATTGACTGATTCATTGTGCTAATGTTCATGGTTTAGAGAACACTGACAATCCACATATGCTTACAATATCCTATATTATTCTTTCCAGAACTCTTCACTCACGAAACCGATTTATTTACAGCTAAATTGTGTGATAAATAATTAAATAAAACATTGTGCCTAGCCTTCTAGCTTACTGAAGAACTATTTTCCTGAACTCCTTTGATGTTTCAACCTGAAGATACAATGGCTGTGTTTGGTTTTCACAATATGCCACAGTTTCTCATAATAGTAATGAGCTGATAAGTCTTGGACGTCTGCACCCATCTCTCCCCTTTCTTCTTATGTAATGGCCAACATGAATTTGGAAACTTTTCCTTCTGTTTTTAATTAATCCCAGCTTGTCTGAAAAAAAGAAACTGCAGTTAATCTTATTTGCTTGGGTGGAAAGCCGAATTTAAATCATGGCTTATGACATTTGATAAACTGTAATTAAATTAAATTTAAATTAAATATTAAATCATAGTGTTTCTTATAGAAAAACAGAATTAAAATCATAAGATTTACCTATAGTAGGGGTGGGAATCAGGTGGTCTTCCAGATGCTATTAGCCTGCAAGTCCCGACAGCCATAATTAGCAAAGCCAATAGTAAATAATGCTAAGAGTTTCAGTACAACTTCAGGAGGGCCACAGAATTCCCATCCCTGCCTTTTGGCTAAACCAAAGGACAGAACTGCTAAAACTGAGTCTCACCTAGGCTCACCAACCACAATCATCCATGTTTTTGTGATATCCAAATGCAGCCAAATGTCTGTTCAAATGTTATTAGGATATATTCTTCCAGTCTTCTGTCAGGTTAACTTCCAAGCTGAAGTTAGCAAGACTAGAGGGATTTATCTTCTAACATGTGGAAGATTAATGCATTAAAGTCAGTTCTAAATATAGAAGTGTGGGAAAGATTTGGTGTCAGTTGGATAGCCAGTAATACATGCCAAACAATGGCACTTTTCATAAGCCAAAAAAAAAAAAAGTATGCTTTTCTTGGCCACAATACATTTTTAAAATGTAAAACACATATACCCCAAAGAGGGATATGTATGGCCCCATGTAGGTATGTTACACGTGCTTCCACTCTATTAAGATCCACTGGAGTTGACATCCTAACCTTTAAAATGCAAGTAACTTTGGGGAACTCAGGGGTCTAGAATACCGAACACACAATTTATCTACAGATTTACTGGGACCATGTTTATCTTGGCCACCTGCCCAGTCTTGGGAGCAAAACTATATTTGTCCTTTCTTTTTTTAGTGAAACTTCATTAGTCACACTAGAATTATGCAATCATCACTCTCATTCAGAGATAAAACATATTCCTATTGAAACCTCTGAAAGCTTGTATCCATACTTTTAACTACAACAGGTAAAGGGGTCCCCCTGCATTACTAACTTTAGAGTGAACGGAACTGAAACAGGTCTTATACTATAGCAAATAGAACAGACCATTCATGCAATTTGTGAACTTATGAGATCAAGCCCTTAGCTCTCTGTGCAAAAGTAAAAAAAAGTTATTGTCAAGGAAACTTTAAAAATACTCATGTGGATACTCTGAAGAGAACTCTTAAAAATATCAGTGCTTGTGGGGGGAGGGGAATCTAAACTGAGTTCATTTCAGACTATTAAGGGGTATCCTGGAGAGCAACTCCTAAACTTTACTTTTCCTTTCCTTTTGCCAGGCTGCTGTCTGGTTGAAAGCTGCATCACTCTCATGTCAGTGCTCTCCAACAGGCTTATGATGCTTTGATGTGAAACCAATCCCAAAGCTTGTTTTCGGATGCTCCAGAGACTAGAACACGGAGCAATGGATCAAGCTCCAGGAACAGAGATTCCACCTCAACATTAGGAAGTACTTTCTGACAGTAAGAGCTGTTCCTTAGTGGAACACACTCCCTCGAAGCGTGGTGGGGTCTCCTTCCTTGGAGGTCTTTAAACAGAGGCTGAATGGCCATCTGTCGGGGATGCTTTGATCAAGATTTCCTGCAGGGCAGGAGGTTGGACTAGACGCCCCTTGTGGTATCTTCCAACTCTACAATTCTATGATTCTATGATTCCAAAGCCCTTAACATTTACCTGTGGGATACACTGCTATTCAGCTACAGGACTTTCTAGCAGAATAGAAGGCAATTGCAAATGAAGTGTGTGCATATGATTGTTCTTTCCCTTTGCACTTTGACATATCTTCAACAGAGGAACAGGAGCATCCACACTAAGCTTCAGTCCTAGGAGGTTACAAAGGCTTCTCCTAAAACCCTCTCTTCCCTTCTCCAGGATTCTGGTTGGAGAAGACTGAAACTCCCTCTCTTAGTGCTAGAACCCTACTATCATACAGCATTTGTTGGCTCTCAGCTGAAAAGTCAGGGGGAGTCTTATATGCCGGATACAAGTCCGAGATGGGGCTTCGTCGGAATGATGGAAGTGGCTGGATGTGGGGGGAAAGCTTGCTAGCCACCTTATCCCCCCCCGCCCAGCGAGGCTGCATAGCGGGGTGGAGCCTCGCTGGCTGGGAGGGGGTCTTATCCGTGCCTGGCTGGATTTTTTGAATTGTGGTGCCCAGAACTGAACACAGTATTCTAGGTGAGGCCTGACCAACGCAGAATAGAGTGGCACTATTACTTCCCTTGATCTAGACACTATACTTCTATTGATGCAGCCCAAAATTGCATTGGCCTTTTTAGCTGCTGCATGACACTGTTGACTCATGTTCAACTTGTGGTCTACTAGGACTCCTAGATCCCTTTCATACATAGTCTCGTTCAGCCATGTCTCCCCCATCCTGTATGTATGCATTCAATTTTTCCTCCCTAAGTGCAGTACCTTACATTTCTCCATATTGAATTTCATTTTGTTAGCTTTGGCCCAGCTCTCCAGTCTATCCAGGTCATTTTGAATTTTGATCCTGTCCTTAAGGGAGGGTGGCTGGCTGGGGGGGGGGGAAGATTTCCAGCCACCACCCGCCTTCCCCGAAGCTGCGATGGGGAGCCCGATCGCAGCTTTGGGGAGGGCGGGTGATTGGGGGTCGTCTTATATGGCGAGTATACCCTAAACTCTATATTTTGACTTTAAAATTGGGGGGGTCGTCTTATATGCCCAGTCGTCTTATACACCGGAATATACAGCACTATAGCTAGACTGCTGAATGGGGCTGGTTATAGGGAGCACACAACTCCCTTGTTGAAACAGCTCCATTGACTACTGGGCCATTTATGGGCACAATTCAAAGTGCTGGTCACAATCTATAAATCCTATTATTATTATTATTAGTATTGTAATCATCTTCATCCTCAGCATCATTTATTTATATAGCATCAATGTACAATAAAACAACCATAAACAGTGGATCTTGCCAAAGGTGTACAATCTAAAATGTATGTGTGTGTGTGTGTATATATATATATATATATATATATACATATATACACACACACACATACCTACACACACAAAGAGAAGGAAGGAATAATAAAATATAAAACTATACAATAAAATTATCAAATGAATTATCCATATAAAGTAATTATAGATATATAAAGTAAACTGATCAATACATGTAATCAAAATATATAAGATTATAAAACAACATTAAACTAAAATTCCAAAAGCTTTAGAAAACAAGAAAGTTTTAAATTGAGATTTTAAAATAACAAGGAAAGGAGCAGTCCACAAATGTTCATGGAGGCAATTCCAAGAGAGTGGAGCAGCAAGTGAAAGAGAATGAAACTGAGCCAGGGAAAAGGAAACCCTTGGTTGGGTGAGAGGCCTAGAGTTCCTAGGACACAGATCTCAAGCAGGCTGGTAAAAAGAAAGAAAGGATGAAAGATGGCGGAGCTAGGTTGTATAGGGCTTTGAACATTAAAACACAAAGCTTGTACTGAATTGTAGAAGAAATGGGTAACCAATGAAGATATATCAAAAGTGGAATAAAAAGATCAAAATGGCAGGCCAAAAATATAATCTCAGCAGCAGAATGCTGAAAGGAAGCCAGAGGATTAAGGTGAGATAATGGATGACCAGTGAAAAGAAGATGGCAATAATCAAAGTGGGAAATGACCAAGGCATGAACCAGAGGACTGAGGTGTCTTAGCAGAGGAAGCAGAAATGCTGGTCCTAGCAGAAGAAGCAAAAATAAAAGGTCTGATTTTGGCAATGTTATAAAGAAAAACATGACATGATTTTGCTAAAGCCTCAATGTGAGGAATAAAAAACAAAGAAGAGTCAAAAATAAAGCCAAGACTATATGCTTTCTTCACAGGATAAATGGGAACATTATTGATTAGCCATTTTGTTTTAACCTGTATTGAAACATTTTGGGAGAAAGTTGTGATATAAATCAAACAAATATACAGTCGTCCCTTCACATTCGTGTGTTTCACATTCGCGGTTTTGCATATTCATGGTTTGTAGCTACTGCTGGAATACATCAACAATACAGTACAATTGGCATTTACTTATGACTTCTCAGTTCACAACAAATGCAACATTTATTAATTTATTACATTTAGGAGTTCAGAACAGTTAAATTTCTAAATACTAGCAGTGTCCAAAGCACTCCCTAACCCACACCCATGTGGAAGGTTAACAGTCTCTAAAATTCCTGACACATCTTATTACTATTCTGCTGCTCCTAATTCACATAAACTAATCTAAAAGAAAAACGAAAGAAACAAGATCTACCCAAATACATAATGGATGGCAGTTTTCCATTTTTACCAACCGATACATGTGGTTTTAATTTTAAAATTAGGCATTACACAGTGGTACTTGTCATCACACTCTTTGTCATCATCCATAAAAAAACTCACTGCATTTTATGCTTCTCCGTACATTTACATTAAAAATACTGTGAATCTGAAATGTGATTTAAAGATTTCAAATGCTTCAAGCATTATGGTTGAGTGGAGTGACATAGCCCTGTCCCATTTTGGAAAATATTGTCATTGTAATTTGCCAAGTAGAAACCTCGACTCTTGAAGGAGGGTACCTTAAAAAAAAATAGAAGTAGTAACAAATTGCTGAAGACTGAACAAAGGTCTTTTTGTATCACCGTCAGCATCACTCTGCAGTTTAAATTTCATAGAACATTTATCCCTTTGAGTGATTGGAGGATAGAAGTGTTTTGACCCAGAACCTTTTAGGAATCTACACAAACCCTAAGGAGAGAATATAAATAAAACATTAAGTTAACTCAACTGAAAAGAGTTGCTTTAAATGTCCCTTAGCCTCAGAGGGGCTACAAATACAAGAGACTAAATATGCCCTGTTTCAGTCAAAAAGTGTCAACATTTTTTTAATCATTCCATCTCTAACTGCACTCAAAGGAAGGCAAGCAGAGGATGTTCTCATATTATAGTTGCATTCTTACAGCACTGGAACTTATGACAACCATTCTCAAAGAAATATATTTAATGTGAATTCGAAGGCTTTCATGGCCGGCATCCATAGATTTTCTTTGGGTTTTTTTCCGGACTGTGAGGCTGTGTTCTGGAATAGTTTCTTTCTGACGTTTCGCCTGCATCAGTGCTGGCATCCTCAGAGAATAGTTGTGTACATGTGTGTGTGTGGAGTTTATATGCTGTGAACCCCTGTTGGGGAGGATATGTAAATTTGTGTAATTGAATGGTTAGTTTCTGGGTATAGAAATGCAAGGATGATTAATGTCTGTTTAGCTAATGGTTGGTTGATGGGCCATTATCTGCTGGAAATCCCCTTGTCCCTGGGTGGAATTCCTTTGTAAGTGTTGAGTTTTGATTCTGTTGTGTTTCAAAATTGGGAGCCAGATTTTGTTTACTTTGAGGGTTTCTTCTTTCCTGAAGTTGTCCAGGTGTATTTCAATAGCTTCTCTGTGCATTCTGACATGATAGTTGTTGGCCTGGTCCAGAATTTCTGTGTTTTTAAATAACATTTTGTTTGGAGGTTGTGTTTCCTCATCAGTTTCCCTATTCTATCTGTGACTCCTTTGATGTATGGTAAAAATACCTTCCCTTTGGTGGCTGATTTTCTTCTTCATTCCTGTGGTTTCTAAGTCTGGCTGCTCTTGTGATGTCTGATCTGGAGTAACCATTAGCCTGTATGGCCCCGTTTAGGTGCCTCAGTTTGTGTGGCCAGAAACTTGGCCAACTCATACTTGGGGGATCCAATGGCGCTCACTATGGGTCGGAGTGGAATGGAATCCTTGTGGATCTTGGGAAGTCCATACAGTCTTGGTGGGAGAGCCTCTGATCTGCATAGATTCTGGTGTATGATTGGCTGAATTGATGAGTTCTTGATCAAGGCATTTGTTTTTTCTGGTGATTTTGTTGGTTGGATCTCGCTTGAGTTTTCTGTATGTTGCATGGATCCAAGAGTTCCCTTATTTTTTGTCTGTATTTTTCTGTTTCCATGACTACTGTGGCATTGCCTTTGTCTGCTGGGGGGATAATGATTTCTGGGTCTGCGCTGAGATCCTTGATGGCTTTTCTTTCTTTTATGGTTATGTTGCTGGGTGGTGGTTTTGCCTTTCTTGGGATCCTAGCTGTTTCTCCTCTTGTCTCTTCTGCCTCTTCCTCCGGGAGACGGTAGAGGGCAGATTCAACATGGGCGATGATGTCTTCAACTGGGATTTTGGTGGTGGTAACTGCAAGATTGCCTCCTTTGGACAGGATGGATGTTTCTTCTTTTGAAAGTTGCCATTCTGTTAGGTTGATAATAGTCCGTGATATGTCCAGCTGGGGTTTCTGTTGGTGTTTGTGGCATTTGTCAAATTTTTCTTTTTGCCTTTCAGTGTGAATCACCATATCTTTTTCCATTTTTCTGTAGGTGAGATTGTCAATTTTGTCCCAGTCTTGGGTGTTCATTTTTTGACTGATGTTGAGGTGGAGTGATAATAGCTCCTTGTCTGTGTTGGCCAGGTCTTTGTGGGTGGTGTGTATTCTCTCTCGTAACAGGATTCCATTCCACCCCGACCCATAGTGAGCGCCATTGGATTCCCCACGTATGCCTTGGCCAAGTTTCTGGCCACACAATTACAAACCTACAAAGGACAAACCCCTCACTACATCAAAGACTCATAGCTCACTTCATAGAAAAAATCAACATCAAACTGAAACCTGGAGACAGACTGATAAGCTTTGATATTGTCTCCTTGTTCACCAAAGTCCCCATAATGGACACCATGGGACTCATACAACAAATATTTCCTGAGGACATCACAGCCTTGTTCAAACACTGCCTCACCACAAGCTACTTCCAGTGGGATAACGAATTCTATAAACAGATAGATGGGGTAGCCATGGGCAGCCCCCTGAGACCAGTGATAGCAAACTTTTACATGGAACATTTTGAAAACAAGCCCTGGAAACAACACCAAAAAAGCCCACAATATGGTTCCGATATGTGGATGACACTTTCACCATTTGGAACCACGGAGAGGAAGATTTGGTCTCATTCCTGAACCACCTGAACAGCATCCACCCAAATATCCAATTCACGATGGAAAAAGAGAAGGAAGGAACACTGCCATTCTTGGACGTCCTAGTCATCCGGAACCAAACCAATGGTTAGGTCACAAGGTATACAGAAAATCCCCACACACGGACAGGTACCTACACAAGAACTCCAGTCATCACCCAGGACAAAAAAGAAGCACAATAAAAATGTTGGTAGACCGTGCAAAAAGGATCTGCGAACCCCATTACCAGGAGGACGAACTGAGGCACCTAAACTGGGCCCTACAGGCTAATGGTTACTCCAGATCAGACATCACAAGCGCACCCAGAAAAAATCACAAGAATGAAGAAGAAAATCAGCCAACCAAAGCGAAGGTATTTTTACCATACATCAAAGGAGTCACAGATAGAATAGGGAAACTGATGAGGAAACACAACCTCCAAACAATCTATAGACCAACCAGAAAAATCAAAGAAATGCTACGCTCAGCGAAGGACAAAAGAGACCCTCTCACAGCTGCAGGAGTTTACCGCATACCATGCAGCTGTGGACAAGTTTACATAGGGACCACAAAACCCTCAAAGTAAATAAAGTCTGGCTACCAGTCCTGAAAAACACCAAAATCAAAACTCAACACATGCAAATGTACTTCACCCAGGGACAGGAGGATTTCCAGCAGATAATGGCCCATCAACCAACCATTAGCCAAACAGATACTAACGAGCCTTGCATTTCTATACCCAGAAACTAACCATTCAATTACACAAATTTACATATCCTCCCCAACAGGGGTTCACAGCATATAAACTACACACACACACATACACAACCATTCTCTGAGGATGCCAGCCACAGATGCAGGGGAAATGTCAGGAAAAAAAACTATTCCAGAATACAGCCTCACAGCCCGGAAAAAAGCCAAGGAAAATCTATGAAATATATTTAGTTTATGTGCCTTAATGTATGAAAGCCACAGATTTAAGTGTCCCCAAATTGGTGCATCCTAAATCTCTTAAACACAAAATAGGACATGGTCTTACTTTAATGAGAGGATTTCAACTTGCACCATACAATTCCAAGGGTTTTATTATGAACCTAAAATTGTGCTAAAAGGTTTGGGAAAATAAAATAAAATAAAATAAAATAAAATAAAATAAAATAAAATAAAATAAAATACCTCTCTGCTCAGGCAGCTCACAATCTAGAATAATCAACACACGAGGTACGTAGACATTCTCCTCCATCTCTTTCGTCAACAAGTGTAAATTTCTTCTGACATACCATTCACCAAAACTAGTATTAAGTATGAACTTCAATATTCTCTTAAGGAGAACCCTAAACTTAATGGCAGGCAGAGGAAGGCTGGGAAAATAAAATCAAGATGAAGAAACCAATGCATATGGCACTGCCTCAAACAAATTTTTATTTATTGTTTCTATTTTTAAAAGTCCTATGTTAATTAAGCTCTAACCCTATTTTCAGGTCTCCCCCACCACACACACAGAAATCCCCAGCTTCTCTCCATGCTTCCTCCCCAGTCATGATGGCTCATCCTTTGCTTTCCATCTACTCTGAAAGGCAACCCTTTATTTGTTCTCTCAAAACACTAACAAAATCCATCAATATTCCTGCCTTTTCTCATTTGCCCCACCCACACCTGTTCTCTTTCTCTCATCATTTTTCTTCTCACTGTAAGTACTATTCCTTCTCGTACCATCTGTTGCTATCCTTCTTCTTACCACTCCACTTTCATACCACTCCTTCCCCTTGTTGTTTCACTGTCTTTCCATCTGCCTTATGATATTCTAAATAACCTCTATTACTTCCTCCCCAGAAATAATGCAGACACTCTAGTAGTCCACTCTGAAACAAACGAAACCAGATCAACTTAATAGGAACTCTTCTATTTTCTTCTTCCCCCGGCCTCTCTCTCTTAAAGTCAAATAAAAAGTGTCCCCCAAAAATGTATACAACCTTTAACAGCTAATAGTAGCTATGGTGTTTATTTAAAGGCTGACTGAATAGATTTATATTGAAGAATAAATATTATAATAATGATTTAATCAGAGTTACAAATTCCATCTTAAATTAAAATTTTATGTAAGGTGTTCACATTGTTGTCTCTGCACAACAATGCACTGCTCGCATTGTCAAAGCAGAGTTTCAAACCTCACTTATAATTTCTCTTGTAATTTCATAACATAATTTATAACGTAACATAACATATATAACATAGTTCATAATTTCTACTATTGTTATCTTTAATCCTGTTAAGACTGTATACATTTAAAAAATGCAAAAAAATTCCAGAATTAAAAACTGTTAAGGGTAAATAATTTGGCGGGGGGGGGAGCATACCATTTATATTTAATTCAACATGACCGAGTAATCAAGCAGGGGTATGGGTTGTACTTCAGGACGGGGGGGGGGGGGAAATAGGTGAAATGCATTTTTAATCAGATAGTTCTTATAAATTAGGATCTGGGTGCTGAAAGATAAGCCATGTAATTGTTTTAATCTTGAAGCTACTAGCCATATTTGAAAATACATTTGAGGTGTTTCAGTGTCACTTGCACTAAAAGATACTTGCAGGCAAGGATTAAGCGGACCCCCTTGAACTGGTGAGTTAGGGAGGAGGAAATGGGCTAATTTTCCTTGGATGTACATAGAAATGAGTCATTCAATAATCCCATCAAGGTAGCCAAACACTCTTTGCTTGCAAAAATCACCTTACAATACCACCAAAGTGTTCACAGCTTCCTGCATCTTGTCACTCTGTCTGTCTGCTGTGTGACCCTCACAGCTCCATCTGAGTATTTTCTTCAATGATCTCTGATCGTTGGATAAGTACAGTATAGCCCATCATCCTGAACTCTATTCCTCTATCCCAATTCTTCCTATTTTCTTCAATAGTCTTGTGTGAGTGCTTGAAGCCTGAGTGTATGTATATGTGCGTCCTCCTGATTATTTTTCAATAAAAACCATTTTTATTTTAGCCCCTGGTCTGAAGTCTCATCAGTGAGTACCAGTATACACAGGTCAAAAGATTCCATTACCCGGCTTCTCACTCCCACATTTGAGCTAATTAAAATTCCCCATAGAAATATTGATTTTTGGAGGACATGTGTGGAATTTTTACTGGCTTCAGTAATTCAGGTAACAGAAACAGCAGGAAGCTCACACCCTATCTGTCAGTGTCACCGTAGCAATAGCGCTTACATTTCTATACTGCTTTATAGTGCTAAGCACTCTCAAAGCGGTTTACAATGTGTGTTAGCTAATTGCCCCCAACAAGCCAGGTACTCATTTTACCAACCTTGGAAGGATGGACGGCTGAGTCAACCTGGAGCCCTGCAGGATGGAACTCACAATGTTGTGACTGCAGTACCAACATTTAACCACTGCACCATCAGGGCTGATTATCTCTAAGTATACCACTGAAGCCTTCCACTAGATTTAAATAGCAACAAAACCTAAGTTCCGAATGGATCCACTTTAAATATAATTAAATGTGGATCCCGCTCCTACATCTTACAACAAAGCTTACAAATATTTTTCCAACTTGCTCTGTCTCTAGGTCCTGCCAAATAGTGCCTGGTTGAATTGTGGGCCAAATTCCCTGTTGTTCTTCTTGTTGTTGTTGCTGCTGCTGCTGTCGTTCCTGCTGTTAGAAGGAGTACTGCTACAAATCCTGCTCTGAATTATTTTGTACCTTGACACATACCAAGTAAACCATACCTTCTAAACATCTTCTTTGAGTTTAGGAGGTTTCATCTTCACACATTTTATGCACTCTATTCTGTGGGGCTCACTGCTTGAGAACTGATTCTATTTTATGAGAATTGTATCTCAATGAGATCATGATTCTAATTTATTCTATCCTGCAAAGCCATTTCACATGTTATGAGATATACTAAGTATACCAATATTTTAACTACCATAGTATGATTTTTACCTCAGAAACCTGAAAGTAAAGAAGAGATATTCAATCCTACCCCCATAACAACGTAGGTACCAGAGAACTACCAGGCAGCTATGACTGTTTATAGGTTCCCTCCTTAGTACATGTCCACGTATATTTGGATATGCATTTCTTTCATGCTCTGAGCTGCTAGCAATGATTCTCATATAAAAGTCTGTACAGCAACAATTTTTAGTTGTTTGTGATCTGCCATCAGCTGTGCAGGCAAAATGCCTTCTGATGGTGAAGACACGGATTTAATACAGAAAACTTTTATACTTTACCTGAAACATTCACTCATTGTTGACTATTTTTTAACAAAAGATATTCAGCAGTAACCGAACAGGACTCCAAATAATATTAGAACAAGTATTTTAATATAAAGTGAATTTACAAAGCAAGAATAAATATGTTTTATGTAAGTCAATGTTTCACTAAACTCTTGTGTTTAAAGTTTGGCCAACAATACTTTAGCATTCTCAAATTTATCTCATTGGTTGATACTCCCTATCATCACTCATTCTAGTTTCCATTTCACCTTAGTAAATAAAATAATAAAATAAGGAAAGTTGTAAAAAAAAAAAAGCTGTAAAAACAAGTCAAGGAGAAATATTTCATTTGAAGTACTCCTAGGGACTCACTCCATGCTAGGTGGTCCTGCCCTTGGGTCACGTATCAGGGGAGAGGGGAATGGATGAATGAATTTCTGATGTATCTCAGGCGCCATATAGTTTTCACTGCAGGTTGTAATTGTTGTTCTGATTACAATTGTGAGCTGGTCAGGGATCACAGCCACCCATATGGATCAACAAAGGACAAAGAACTATAAAAGATGACAGTGCCAGTGAATACCCTGAGGATCATTTAGCCACACCTCACAGACTGCCCTGTTGAAAGCAACAAAGAGGTCATTCCTCTGATCTAATCTCTACACTGGCTAAACTCTACACAAATATGAAATGTGAGCCCTTGGCATACTCCCAACAAGTATGCACAATTCTCAATCATCTCAAAGGACCATATCAAGAAATTGATCCTTTTCTATAAGACTTATTTTGTTTTGCCTTTTGGTGTCAACATGCAGAAAAGCAGTGGAGAACTCTACCCAATCCAAGATAGTGAAGAAATAGAAGCAATGTGTGTCAAATTAACTTAATAGGTAATAACATAAATCTCACATTTTGTTTCAAATGCAGTACCTTTCTTCGTGGGAAAAGATTACAGTATTCAGTAAATGAAAGGTACTCAAATAAAAATGAACACGAATCATTCCTTTCTATATCTTTTAATTTCTGTAACTACAAACATTTGACTCAAAAGTGATTTCTAATTTACCATTCTATTCCATGCTAAGTAGAACATAAATGTTAGCATGTGCCAGTGAAAAACAGCATCATGGATTGGTGCAGACATGACACTGCTCATACCCTAACCATTTGTGCATTTGTGTTAAGGGAAGGGCTGTAGCTCAGTGGCAGGGTACAAGCTTTTCTGGCCAGATTTTCCCAGATTCAGTCTCTCACACTTCCAGGTAGCACTTGAAAAGATTAATCTGAAATCCCGAAGAACCACTAAGAGCTAGTGTTAATAATGTGGTGGACCAAATCACATATTCCTTTTTTATGGAACTAATATGGACCATACACTTTTAAAATGTCCACCTCTTTTTTGTATTAAATGAATTAATTTCTCTTCTTTGTCATCTGTAATCAGAAATAATAATTATGTCTGCACACATTTTAACAGGGCTAATTTTGCTAATCCCATTAACTTTGATATATATGTAATGACTAAGCTTAATTAAAGCTGGGCAAAGAGAAGCTGTGAACAAGAAAAAATAGGCTAGCGAAAGGAACCATGTGGTCCAATCTCTTAACCATGATTAAGGAATAGGTTGTATTATGTCTACACTGGACCTATACCGGGAGCTCAAAACAGATTACATAACTAACTCAGAGGGGTCACTCTAACAGCTTTTTTTCTACACCAATCAGAGGAAGAGAGAGTGAGATAGAAACTTAATCATCTTTCAAAAATGAGTCAGTCTTCTGGCACAGGGAAAATCAATATTCCCTTAAACTGACTTTTTTCATTCTTTCTGAAAGATTAGTTGGTATCATATATGATACAGCAAATAAGTTATTTTTCTGTTTTAATCTGGGTTTCAAACAGACACTCTTACATAATATTTTTAACTTTTATAGATACACAAACTTATCAGTGGCCATAGCTGCACAAAAGTGGAGTCCAAAACACCACAAAGGCACCACTTCCCTTAGCAACCAACTCAGTGTTGCTATATGCGTTAGACTTTGGCAACTTCTCTGTGTGTCACACTGTTTGCCAGTTCAATACAGAGACAGGAAAAGAAATAAGAAATAAACAGACTTCTGCAAAGTTGATATTTATGCCAGACCCACCAAGTTGCCTAGAGAAAACATTACACACAGAGTAAAAGCCATTTTATTAAGCATCTTGGGATATGTTTTCTTGTGAAAATTCTATTCTGTCTAATCAAGCATTTATAACAACTAGAAAATTTTAAATATTAAAAAACAATTTTGGAATAAGATCATGATTTAACACTTAGCATCTTCCTGTCTTAATATACAGATAGCATGTGTGCCCCCCTGTCTCTCCTTCCTCTTCTAAATTATTATAGTGGTGAGTTGCAAAATACAGTTGTCCCTCCACATTCATAGGGGTTAGCAGTGGAAAAACCCCGCGAATGTGAAAAAACCGCAATAAAAATCTATGTAAAGATTGGTGGGGTGTGTGGATAGAACACCCTGGAGAAGGAGGGAGGGACAGAGGGAGAGAGGCTCGTGGCCCAAGGCAGCTGCTGCTGCAACCCGACCCACCTAGGCCTCCCAGGCTTCTGCTGCCGCCGCCACCACCACTGTCACTCGCACTGTCACCGCCACCATGCCCCCATTGCTGCCGCCATCCCTACCATGCCCCCGCTACCGTACCTTTGGGGCCTCCGCCGCTGCGTCCACCATGCTGCCGCTGCCACCACCAGACTGAGTGAGTGTCCCACTTTAATTGGCTTTTGTCCCCCACACAGAAGGGGTGAAAGCAGACTGAAGCGAGGCAGTCAGTCAGCAAACTGCCACCACTTTAATCAGCTTTCGTCCTTCATACAGAAGAGGCGATAGCCAATTGAAGCAAGGTGGTCACTCAGCAAACTGCCACAAATTTGCTGAGTGAGCGCCCCGTTTCAATCTGCTTTCATCCCTCACATGGAAGGAGCAAAAGCCGATTGAAGTGAGGCAATCACTCAGAAAACTGCCACTGCTTTTGCTAAGTGAGTACCCTGCTTCAACTGGCTTTCATCCCTCACATAGAAGGGGCGGAAGCCAATTGAAGCAAGGCGATCACTCAGCAAACCACCACAAATTTGCTGAGTGAGCGCCCTGCTTCAATCTGCTTTCATCCCTCACACAGATGGGGCAAAAGCTGATTGAGGTGAGGCAGTCACTCAGCAAACTGCCACTGCTCTGTTAAGTGAGCACCCCACTTTAACCAGCTTTCGTTCCTCACATGGAAAGGACAAAAGCTGATTGAAACAAAACGGTCACTCTTTAATCGGCTTTCGTCCCTCACACTGAAGGGGTGAAAGCCGATCGAAGCAGGGTGGTCACTCAGATTTCCTTGGGTTTAGCTCCACCCCCAAAATGCATTCCCTGTGGGGAGGGGGGAAAGCTGAGGATTTCTGCAAATAGGCGGAACCACGCATGTCAAAGCCGCAAATGAGGAGGGACGACTATAGTACCTTTTCAGTTAATCCTTTCTTCCTCAACATGTGTTGCACAGAATTGTGCCACCAGTGATAGCCCAAAGTTCATGATGTTCTGCTGTGGAATATAAAATATGGAAAGCATTATGCTCCCATGTATTATTTTCCAACCAACATTGTAACCTAAGAAGAATTCCTATTTCTTTGTCTCCAATTCTCAGGACTTTATCAGACAAGCTTCCTCAAATGTTCTTTTGCCGGCATTTTTTTTTTTTACTTTATTTTTTTCACAAACATATAACAATTAAACTTCCACAGAAATTTACCAGCATATTTTGAATAGTTTTTCTGCTGGAAAAAGAACCCTTTCTACCAGACCTTACCTTGAGTAGTGTTCAAAGGCATCCCCAGCATTGACAGAGTACGAACGGAGCTCTGTTTACTGCCTGGTTCCAGATCTCGCAGATTTTGCGAGAAGACACAAGTGTGATAATTTTAAAAAATACATCAAAACCAAGACACAAAATGTAGACACAAGCACAGAAACACACTTTTAAACGTAAACTTTTAAACTTAAAAGTGAACTGGTGAGGTTCATAAAATGAGCATCCCTTACATGGTTTTCATAATCTCACCCAGAAGTGTTCTGACAATTAACACAAATAAACTATAAATAAAATGCTACAGCAGGTCTATTGACAGCTTGGACCATCAATAAAAAGGAACGGCTTTTTGACAAGACATGATCGCGAAAGGATGATGTCATATGATATGTGCACCCTTTTGTGTTAATTTGGCATCGTTATGATGCCATATTTGCCACATCTGATAAAGTCCTCACTCCCTCTTTGCCACTTACCATTCTGGTAAGAGCAGAAAAGCCTTACTGGAAGTCACCCTCACTGGTACTTGCTTGAATACTGATACAACAGCATCCCAGACACCACAGAACACGGAAAATGTATTTTCCACCCCAATCCCCAGGCTTCTCACTCCTTTGTATGGAGCTCAGTTGTTCTAGAAAATCTTGAGATGTGAACCACTTGATACTGAAGCAAATCAAGAACCCTAGAAAAACTACATGTCATCAAGCCCCTGGCACCTAGGATGTTACCACAGTAGACACGGACAATTGTACAGCAATGTCCTCTCCCCTCCTGCCAGACTGGATAGGTGGAAAATGAAAATGAAGGTCAGAAGATCTGGAATTGATAATGAATAAACAAAGACATTTTCTAAATGGGTATGTGTGTGTGTACGTGCTAAATTGAATTCCCATTGCCACTTCGTAGGAAATTAGCGTAGAATACTATGATATCCTTTCAATTCATGAAGGGTAATAATGAGGCCTGTTAGTCCAAACTTGTGCCCCAAGAAAACAGAGTACAATAAGGCCTCAACTTACGTGGTTTCTATTTCCACGCTGCCAGTCTCCAGACCTTGTGCCTCCTAGGATGATGACATTGCTGCAGAAATCTCCTGCAGTGCTGTCCTCCTTCTCTTGAGGAAAAGGAAAATGACATTAAAGGAGATTTTTGTAGCCACCGCAGCAGGGCTTAGCTGGTGGTGGCAACGGCAGCTCATCCTCCTCATCCTCTCTGTCTACTTTCCCACCAATAGCCCCCTCCAGTCCATGGTGTGCAGAGTCTGTGACCAAGGAAGTTTCTGCCCCTGCTTACCTGCCAGCTCCCTCGCTCATCTGCTCACTTTCCCTCTTGGTGGCTGGTTGCTCTGTTTGCCTCACTCTTCCCCAAGCGCCACTCTGGTAGCCCCTCCACACACCCCTCGCTGGGTATATCCTCCCCCTTCCCCCTCAGGCCTCCACTGACAATCTTATGCCAAGGCCAGCTAGAGTGAGAGGAATGGCGGGGGGGGGGTTAAGTGAGGAAGAAGGCAAAGAAGCACTTGTTGTTGCTGCTTCTGCTGGACAAGGAAAAGCTGACAGCTTGAGGAGGAATCCAGCATGGTTCCCTCTCCCCACCCCTGTTTGTTTTACACACTGGAGACATCATCACATCACTGTGGAAAATCAAAAAAGGTTCTAAATCCGTCTCTCCAGCTCCCACTCCACTGCATGTCCCTCAGAGGGTGGAAGGAGGAGGCATTTGCAGAAACAGCAACAAATGCCCCTTCACCTTCTCCCCCCTGTTTTGCCACTCTCACTCTAGCTGGCCTCAGCATAACATTGTTAGCAGGGGATGGAGGGGGATGCTGGAGTGATATGCGGGCTGAGAAAAGGAAACAGAGCCAGTCAGCCAGAGGGAAAGTGAGTGGATGGGTGAGGGCGCAGGCAGGCAAGCAGCAGGCAGAAGCCACCTTGGTCGCGGACCATATACACCATGGTTTGGAGGGGGCTACTGGGGGGAAAGGAGGTGGAGAGGAGGCGGAGGGTGAGCCACTGGCACTGCCAGCCCAGCCTTGCCATGGCTGCGGCAAAAATCTCCTTTAGTGGCATCTTCCTTCTCTTCCAGAGAAGGAGGATGACACTAAAGGAGATTTCTGCCGCGGTGTCATCATCCTAGGAGATAAAAGCGGGGGAGGAACAGAGACTTGACAGCAGAGGCAACAGAAGTGTGGCAGAGGAGGCCTGGGAGTGACCTGAGATTTTTGCAGCTGCACAGTCTGCAGCATGCATTTTTGGGGAGGGGGGTTTAAAATATTAGTGTTTTTTCCACTTTTGCAGAGACCCTGCGCCCCAACCTCTGCTAAAGTTGTTGGCCTACTGTATGTTCTAAGGCACACCAAGCACTCCTGTTTAATTATGTTGGAGGAAAGGATCAGTAATGAGAGAACAAGCTGGCTGTCCTTCAGGAAAACCTGTATGCTACCAACTCTCCACTAAGAAACCCTTAATAAATTCCCCAAAACACTTAAGAGAAACTGTCAGACATTAGAGAAGGACTATGTTCGTTCAATGGCAGAGCACATGTTTTGCAGGCAAAAGTTGACATGTTTAATCTTTAACAAGTTCACATAGGACTGGAAAAGACTGAAACCTTGGAAAGCCAGGTGGATAATCATGAGTGGATCAATGGTTTGACTGAGTATAAGACAAATCCCATGTTCCTATGAATCTACTGTTCACCAACTACTGCCTGACAGCATTTATCTTTTTCCCATTAAGAAACTGACAAAAGTAGAGAGGATCTAATACTTTCATTAATCATAAGAACACCCTGTCAATGTAAACAGCTAGTATAACACACTGTAGGATTAATTTAAAAGGATGTTTTTAGGTTAACAGGGTGGGTGTTCTTGAGTTGCTGTTCGAAAACCCTGTTTTAGTAAATCTGTATTAGGAAAATATTATTTTTAACCTAACCAAATTACAACTTATACAAACTCCAGAAGAAGCAGGAAGATGACCCTTTGTGTCTTAATATATGATCAGAGAACAAGAATAGAAACGCAACCATGCTGGATCAGACCAAGAATCTTTCTAGCCAGGACCGGTTTAAGGGCCCTGCAGCACCTGCAGCCACAGGGGGACCAGTCATTGTGGGGGGGGGGGCTGTCATAACCCTTCTCATGCAAAAACATTATTATAGTTGTCCCTTCATATTTGCTGGGGTTTGGTTCCAGGACCCCCCATGGATACCACAATCTGTGAATACTCAAGTCCCATTATATGCAGTGGCATAGCAAAATGGTGTCCCTTATATAAGATGGCAAAATCAAGGTTTGCTTTTTGGGTTATTATTTTTTAAATAATATTTTCAAGCCATGAATACTTAAATCCATGGATACCAAATCCGTAAATATGGACGGACAACTGTAGTAGGAAGGCTTCTGACCCTAACTGCATTGGGTACCAACCAGCCGCAGAAGGGGAAAGCCACTATGAAATGGGCAGCATGTCATGCCCCAGAAGCCTGATGAGGCTGTAGAGTCAGAGGAGGGGAACATAGCAGGCAACAGCCCTAGGGACCCTGTCACAGGTTTATCTACACCTGTGCCAGCAGGGAACCCTGCCAACCTAGAGGCTTGAGCAGAGGAAGAGCCTGGTCCAAGTAGGTTAGCATCAGTTCCAGCAGAGAGTCCTGCCCACTTGGATAAGGCTGAGGGAGCGGAGAGAGAAGCCCAATGCCAGTGGGGAGGGAAATGCTCTTGGTGGTGGCCCCTGAGAGGATGGAGGAGGTGTTAATGGAGCTGTCTGGTCCATGCATTACAAGGGTTTACTATTTGTTATTTTAAAACTCTTAGCCTAGAAATGTGAGTATCTAGGCGTTTTCACTTATGAAGAAGACAAGGACTCCACACCCTATCTTTCCTTTAAACATATTTAATGCCAGGTCAGTGGGTTTGCCAAGTGGTCTAGGTGGGGTGAATAAGGCCAACCTTCAAGCTAGACAAGAGAACTAAATAATCTCCAGTTTCCAACTGCACATATTTGTTCAAGAACCAAGCATAGAAATATTCAAAAAATGGTCACTTGCTTTTCAAATAAAATGAAGTATCAAATTAGCTAACTAAAACCTAATTAACTCACCAAAGCAGCTGGTAGATACCTGAAGGACTTCATAAACTGGCTTTTATCATACTGCACTGTTATAGTGCTATTATTCCACTTTAACTGCTATGGCTGCCTCCTGTGAAATTCCGGGGTTTGTAGTTTAGTGAGGTCTAAAAGCTCTCTGGCTGAGAATTTAAATGCCCCTCCCTAAACTGTAAATCCCAGGATTACACAGGAGGCAGCCTTAGCAGTTAAAGTGGAATAATAGTGCTACAACAGTGTAGTGTGATAATCTTATCTTTACTCTGCCAGAGACTAAAAGACAAAAGAAGAATTCCTACACAAGTATATTTCAATGAGAGCTGGGAAAGGGAGAGGGACATTCAAACTGGCCAGTCAACAGCCAGGGAGGACCTGGACTAACAGGCCTTTCTATAATAGCTGTGGAAAGGCAGATAGCACGTTCCTTAGATATTAAGAAGTTAGTGAAGGTGTTTGCTGTTCAAAAAGCAAGAAGAATTAAGATTTAAGTGAGTAATTTTTTAAAAAAATCAAAGAATCTAGAAAAGAAAAGTCCATTTTATAAATGTCGTGTTTTTAAATTATATGATACAAATTTTATGTAAACTGGTTAAAATAATTTTAAAAGAATAATTCAGGCTATACTTTGTTTTTCAAACTTTACAACATAAGATTGTAAAAGTAAGAAAGGGCAAAATGCATTAAATATACTAAATTGGACTCAGTTCTTTCTTTTCCAAACTTCAAATTCTGCATGCTTAAGCTAGTGTTTTGTCATTTTTATTTAGTGTAAATGGGCCAGTCTTTTGAGATTTGTTTAATAGAAATGATCTATTTTAAATATTAGGAGACTGTTGCATTAGAGTGTTTTGTAATATGTTTGTATTCTGTTTGGCTGAGGAAATCTACTCCAATATCACATTAGTGCCTATAATACAGTTTTTTAAACTAAATTATTGGTGACAAATTATGTAATAATCTGAATATCCTGTACTGTGAATAGGCTAGGTTACATTGATCTGAGATAAACATATGCCCCCCCCCCATTCCTTAAACCGGCCCTGTTTCTAGCCCAATATTCTTTGGTCACCCAGATGCCTGTCATAAGCCTGCAAGTAGGACATGAGCACAATAGTACCCACCCCCATGTTTTTCAGCCAGTCAGACTGATATCAGTACCAAAACCTGCAGTTTATGCAGCCATCCTATAGCTACTGATAGCCTATATGGAGGTTAGGCAGATTTCATTGGCAAAAGTATAGAAATCTTCAGTGCAGCAGCAAACACAAACTCTGCAAGGCAGGTATTCTTCATGAATGATCCACAGTGGCTTACAGATTGTTTTCACTATGCATTATGAAACTTTTAGTCATAGAATCATTAAAACCATTCATTTGTCTGAGCAAAACTTAAATTTAGTCTTGAGATGATTACATCATCCCTATAATTTTGTTTTTCTGCTCTGAAAATATCACCCAGTCTGAGTGATTTCATTTACAATGTCCTTACTAACCCACTGAAATGTTTCTTTTATAGATATGAATCGGGACACAAAAAGCCTAAATAATAACCTACATTGCTTCCTTTCAGTACCTAATGTTCCCAATTTTGTCTCTGCCTAAAGAATATCTGTCTGTTTTATTTCTATTTCTATTCTTCATCATTAATTTTAGTTTAAAGCTTTATTTAAATCTCTATTAGGAATCCACCTAATTGTTGTTCATGCCCATTATTTCTACTTATTCCAGATAAATAATTTATCTACCTGAAACAACTTTTATTCTAACTACTTTCTCTTTAAAATAAGTCTTCCATTTCATTAATTGGTCAAAACCAAATGTCATTAGATGCTGTGGTGTTACAAAGACCAGTGTCACCCCTCCCTCCAACAGTGGACTTTATCATTAGACAAGTGTCTTAAAATGCTGTAATAACACGAATAAGGAAGGCAAAAATATAGTGGCATAATAACTGGAATTATCAAACAACCATCACTTACGTTTTAAGAACAGTTTTAAATGTCCTGTTACAGTAGCTCTTCCAATATAATTATTTTAACTAATACATACATACATACATACATTAATTACATACATTAAAACACAGAAAGCAATAGTAGAGACAGCAACAAACTATAACACTGCAAATATTTAAAAGAACTAAAACAATTCTTAAATTATATTAAATAATAGTACTGGAATAATGCAACAGTGCTGCAAATCCCAAAACTACATGGTAATTATTTTGCCAAACATTAATATTTCTTGGCAAAAACAGCTAAAATAATAATCCAGTGACATCATAAAGAAAGCATTTGGACCTGAGGAGGCTTGTCATCCAGGCTATCCATCATTTTTGTTTTACATGCCTAATACTACTACAGTCTTGTACTATACCTCTCCATTGACGCCCCCTTGTCGTGGGAGAGAGACTTGTGTACCATAATGTCATTTTGAGCTATGCTGGTGGTGGCATTAATAGCCACCGATAGGGTCTCCCATGCCAGACAGGTCAAAACCGAAGGGTCTGACAAAGAGCGTCAAAGGGCAGGATGGGCTCTCTAGCCCTATGGCAACCATCCTAGGAGAAGGAAAACTCTAATCCCAAACCCCGGCAGATGGTGCTCGTCCAACCCTGTAAGGTCAACCATCTAAGAGAAGGAAACTCTAATCAAACCTACAACCGAAAGACCTTGCTGCTATTGTCCATGCTTGCAAGGCCACAGCAGATGAACCTTTGGTTTAAATGGTGAGGCCAGTTCTGTGCACGCTGCGCTCCACCAGAAAAATCCATTGCACAGGCTTGAAGGACAAATCCAATTCCGAAAAAGCCCTGTAGCGATAGGCGAGGGACGAAACAGCAGGTGTAAAGATGCACTGGAAGCCGCAGACCCAACCCTGCATGCAGGCGGTTCAGGACTTTGGTAGCTTGAGGCTGACCTGGGGGATGACAGTCTTGTTCAGCAGCATCATGAAAGACCAAGCATCCTTTTTTAAGGAGAGCACTGCTTGCTCCATATGGAGAGGGGCCTAGAAAAGGTGGCCTAACGAAAGCTCATCCCCATCAACCGGTTGGCTAGCCGCGGCCAACGGGCATCTCCTGATGTGGTCAAACCAAGGCAAAGAAACAAAGGCACACACTGGCCTCCAAAGGTGTAAATAAACTGACACTTGCATGCTGGAACATCAGAACCATGCGAAGCACTGCAGATAGTGGACGGCCTGAGCATTGTTCTGCTCTAATAGCCCATGAACTATCATGATTTAATATTGACATTGCTACTCTTAGTGAAGTTTGTCTCCATGAGGAAGGCAGCCTTAAAGAACACGGTGCTGGCTACACACTTTACTGGTCTGGCAAACCCAAAACTGAAAAACATCTTTCAGGAGTAGGCTTTATGATTAAAAACTCCATTGCCTCCAAACTCGAAACCTTGCCAACAGGACACTCTGATCGCATTATTTCCTTACGCCTCCCACATGTTGTTCCCTTTAGTATATATGCCCCAACTATGCAAGCCGACCCTGTAGAGAAAGACAAATTCTACACAGACCTACGCCAATTCATACAAAAAGTCCTTGTAGAATCGTAGAATCATAGAACTGCAGAGTTGGAAGAGACCACGAGGGCCATCCAGTCCAACCCCCTGCCACGCAGGAAATCACGAGCAAAGCATCTCCAACAGATGGCCATTCAGCCTCTGTTTAAAGACCTCCAAGGAAGGAGACCACACCACGCTCCGAGGGAGTGTGTTCCACTGCCGAACAGCTCTTACTGTCAAAAAGTTCCTCCTAATGTTGAGGTGGAATCTCTGTTCCTGGAGCTTGCATCCATTGCTCCGTGTTCCAATCTCTGGAGCAGCAAAACCAACCTTGCTCCATCCTCAACGTGACACCCCTTCAAATACTTAAGCAGGGCTATCATATCGCCTCTTAACCGTCTTTTTTCCAGGCTAAACATACCCAGCTCCCTAAGTCTCTCCTCATAAGTCATGGTTTCCAGACCTTTCACCATTTTAGTCGCCCTCCTCTGGACACGCTCCAATTTGTCAATATCCTTTTTGAATTGTGGTGCCCAGAACTAGACACAGTATTCTAGGTGAGGTCTGACCAAGGCAGGATAGAGCAGCACTATTACTTCCCTTGATCTAGACACTATACTTCTATTCATGCAGCCCAAAATCACATTGGCCTTTTTAGCTGCCGCATCACACTGTTGACTCATGTTCAACTTGTGGTCTACTAGGACTCCTAGATCCCTTTCACACGTAGTCTCATTCAGCCAGGTCTCCCCCATCCTATATTTATGCATTTCATTTTTCCACCCTAAGTGCAGTACCTTACATTTCTCCCTATTGAATTTCATTTTGTTAGCTTTGGCCCAGCTTTCCAGTTTATCCAGGTCATCTTAAATTTTGATCCTGTCCTCCAGGGTATTAGCTACTCCTTCTAATTTGGTGTCATCTGCAAATTTGGTACATATGCCCCTAATTCCCTCGTCCAAGTCATTGATAAAGATGTTGAATAGCACTGGGCCCAGGACAGAACCCTGTGGCACCCCACTGGTCACATCTTTCCAAGATGAAGAGGAGCCATTGCTGAGCACCCTTTGGGTTCGGCCGGTCAACCAATTACAAATCCATTGAACAGTTAACTTGTCTAGCCCACATTTTACAAGCTTGTTTGCAAGAATGTCATGGGGAACCTTGTCAAAGGCCTTACTGAAATCAAGGTATGCGATGCCCACAGTGTTCCCTTCATCTACCAAGCTGGTAATTTTATCAGAAAAAGATATCAGATTATTCTGGCATGACTTGTTACTCTGAAACCCATGTTGACTTTTTGTGATTATGGCATTGGCTTCTAAATGTTCACAGGCTCTCTGTTTAATGATCTGCTCTAGAATCTTCCCTGGTATTGATGTCAGACTAACTGGACGATAATTGTTGGGATCCTCTTTTTTCCCCCTTTTGAAGATGGGGACAACGTTTGCCCTCCTCCAGTCTGCTGGGACTTCTCCTGTTCTCCAGGAGTTCTCAAAGATTATTGCCAATGGCTCTGAGATTATATTTGCCAGCTCTTTTAATACTCTTGAATGTAGTTCATCTGGTCCTGGAGATTTAAATTCATTTAGATTAAGAAGGTATTCCTGTACTACCTCTTTGCTTATTCTGAGCTGGATTTCCCCTATTGTGTTGTCTGTTTCATAATCCTCAGGTTGGTCACCCTTTTCCTTTTTTGAAAACACTGAGGCAAAGAAGGTGTTGAGTAATTCTGCCTTTTCTCTATCCCCTGTTAGCATTTTGCCATCTTCTCCACATAGTGGACCTACCATTTCCTTCTTCCTCCTTTTGCTGCAGACATACCCCAAAAAACCCTTTTTATTGTTCTTAACCTCTCTAGCAAGCAAGAGCTCATTCTGTGCTTTAGCTTTTCTGACATTACTCCTACATGTGTTCGCTATCTGTTTGAATTCTTCTTTGGTGATTTCCCCCTTTTTCCATTTCCTATACATGTTCCGTTTAAAACTCAGTTCTGTTGATATTTCTTTAGTCATCCATCCTGGTTTCTTGAGACACCTCCCATTTTTCTTCCTCAAAGGTACAGTTTGAAATTGTGCCTTCAGTATCTCCCTTTTGAGAAAGTCACATCCATCTTGAGGTCTCTTCTCTTTTAGTATTCCTGACCATGGGATCACTCCCAGTATTTCCCTGAGTTTATTGAAATCAGCTCTCCTAAAGTCAAGAATGCGTGTCTGACTATGCCTGGCTTCTCCTTTCCATTGTATAACAAACTCCAGGAGAACATGATCACTCTCACTTAAGGATCCCACCACTTGCACCCCATTAACCAGGTCATCCCTGTTGGTTAGGATCAGATCTAATATAGCTGACCCCCTTGTTGCCTCTTCCACCTTTTGGACCATGAAATTGTCTTCCAGGCAAGTAAGGAATTTGCTAGACCGTGAAGTTTTGGTTGAGTTAGATTTCCAGCAAATATCAGGATAGTTGAAGTCACCCATCACTACTACATCTCTCCGTTCTGCATGTGTGTTCATCTGTTCTAGAAAGGCATCATCCAACTCCTCCATCTGACTTGGAGGTCTGTAGTAGAGTCCCACAATAACATCCCTGTTGTTTCCCTCCCCTTTAATTTTTATCCAAATGCTCTCCACCTGGCTTCCAGTATTGATGTCATGGATCTCTTCACTGGTGTAAATATCCTTGACATATAATGCTGTTCCTCCTCCTTTTCTGTTTGGCCAGTTCCTCTTAAAAAGGTTATACCCCTTTATTCCTACATTCCAATCATGAGACTCGTCCCACCAGGTTTCAGTAATGCCTATTATATCATATTTGTTTTGTAGTGCTAGGAGTTCAAGTTCATCTTGCTTATTTCCCATGCTCTGTGCATTAGTGTAGAGACATCTAAGACCATGTGTTCCCTTTACTTGCTCCCTGTGCAAGTTTTTTTGCCTCCCACTGTTGGATCCTTGCGCTGTTTGCCTTGTTCCCTCTATGACAGCTTGACTATTTTCTCCAGCTCTTTTGTTTTCCAGAATACTGTCTCCCTCCCCCATATGACTCAGTTTAAAGCCCTCCTGATCAAATTCTTGAGACTGTAGGCAAAAACGTTTCTGCACACTGGTGTGAGATGCACCCCATCTCTTGCCAGAAGTCCCCCCCTCATGGAAGCGCAGCCCATGATCCAAGAATCCAAATTGTTCTCGGCGACACCATCTACGGAGCCAGTTGTTTACGTCGGCTATTTTCCTCTCCCTTCCTGGACCATGCCCTTCAACTGGCAGAAGAGACGAGATGACAACCTGTGCATCCATTTCTTTCAGCTTCCTCCCCAGAGCCTCATAATCTCTTCTGAACTTGGGAAAGCTGTGCCTTGCCATATCATTGGTTCCCACATGGACCAAAAGGAAGGGGTAATGATCCGTAGGCTTGATGAGTCTTGTTAGCCTCTCCGTCACATCACGGATCTTTGCCCCAGGGAGACAACACACCTCCCGAGACATCTTGTCAGGCCCACAAACCACTGCTTCTGTACCTCGCAGCAAGAAGTCTCCCACCACCACCACACGCCTCCCCTGAGGCTTCGCAGCTGCTGTTCCTTGCGGTGGTCCTCTCAAGGTCCCCTGCTCTGCCCCTGAAGTCTGTCCATGCTGTTCTTCCTCATTGTCCTTGATAAGAGAGAGGGCTTCGAATCGATTCTGTAGCTGCAAGCTGCTCGAAGTATCCCTGGATTTTCTTGTTCTGTGTGTGACTTTCTTCCAGCTGTCTACCTCCTGTGTCTGTGGAGTGACCCTCTCCTCCCCAGCCAGTTCCTCTGTGCGGTCCCCGTCCAAGATTGTTTGTTCTGTTCTGTCCAGGAAAACCTCTTGCTCCCGAATACATTGAAGTGTAGCTACCCGTGTCGCCAGCTGCTGGACTTTCTCCTCCAAGAGGGCTACCAACTTGCACTTGGTGCATGTGAAGTTCCCCACGTCTGTAGCCAAGAAGACAAACATCGCACAAGTATTGCAGGTGACTGCCGCAGTCCCCTCAGTGTCCATGGTGAGAGCTTTTAGGTAATCTAAGAACTCTTAGTTAATGCTGAAAACTCTATGCTATACTTTTAAGTATGCTGTTTAAGACCCTTATGGCCATACAGCACATGAAAAATGGCAAGGCAGCTGGGATTGCTGGAATCCCACCTGAAGTTTGGAAACACAGAGGTCATGCACTCCACGATAAATTCCATGAACTCCTTGTGAATTGCTGGGAAAAGGGGGAACTGCCATCAGATCTTCAAGATGCAGTCATCATCACCCTGTACAAGAAAAAAGGAGCAAAATCTGACTGCTCAAACTATCGAGGCATAACACTACTCTCTATTGTTGGAAAAATCCTTACAAGGATACTCCTGAACAGATTAGTTCCTGCTATTGCAGAAGAACTTCTTCCTGAAAGCCAATGTGGCTTCAGAGCCAATAGGAGTACTACAGATATGGTATTTGCCCTTAGACAACTGCAAGAGAAATGTAGAGATCAGAACAAGGGTCTCTATGTAACATTTGTCAACCTCACCAAAGCCTTCGACACTGTGAGTAGAAAACGTCTGTGGCAGATCCTGGAAAGACTAGGATGTCCCCCAAAATTCCTTAAATTCCTTGCTACAGGAGGGCCAGCACAGTCAAATCAGATATGGTGATGATCTTTCAGAGCCCTTTCTAATAACTAATGGTGTGAAGCAAGGTTGTGTTCTTGCTCCAACTTTATTTAAAAACTTCTTCAGCATGATGCTCCAAAGGGCTATGGCAGAGCTTGAAGAAGACGATGGCATCTATATACGCTACCGTACTGATGGCAGCTTGTTTAACTTAAGCCGTCTGAGGGCTCACACTAAGACTCTAAACTATCTAGTCCGTGAGCTGCTCTTCGCTGATGCTGCTGCCCTTGTTGCCCACACGGAAGCAGCTCTCAGCGCCTAACATCCTGCTTCACAACAGCTGCAGAGCTGTTTGGGCTGGAAGTCAACCTGAAGAAAACAGAAGTTCTTTACCAGCCTGCACCACAGGACGAATACCATCATCTCCAGATTGCCATCAGCAAATCTGTGCTTAAATCCATTCAGAAGTCCTGGGGAGCATCATCTCCTCAGATGCCAAGATTGACAAAGAGATCGATCACAGATTAGGAAAGGCATATAGCGCATTTGGAAGACTTTACAGAGTCTGGAGTAATAAACACCTGAGGCGAAGCACAAAAATCAGTGTGTATAGAGCCATTGTACTGTCTATTCTCCTTTATTGATCTGAAACACGGATCACCTATTGCCACCACTTACGACTCCTCGAACGCTTTCATCAGCGCCGTATATACACAATCCTAAATATACACTGGACTGACTATGTGACGACTGTTGCTGTCCTTGAGCAAGCAGGGATCACCAGCATTGAGGCCATGATATTGAGAACACAGCTGTGCTGGGCAGGGCATGTTTCTAGGATGGAGGACCATCTCCTCCCAAAAATAGTACTCTATGGTGAACTCGCCACAGGTCAGCGTAAGAGGGGTGCTCCAAAAAAGCAATACAAGGACTCCATGAAACAACATCTCAGACTCGGCCAAATTGATCACCTACAATGGTCTGCCCTGGCCTCACATTGGGAGGCATGGAGAGGCACTATCCACAATGCTGCAGCCTTATTTGAGAACTCATGCTGAACAAGTCTTGAAGAGAAATGACAACGCAGAAAGAATCACAACCCGGAAACATCACCCAAGGAGACCTTCTGCTGTGCTTTCAGCAACTGGACTTGTTTATCTCAGATTGGCCTTTTTAGTCATCAGCGCGCTTGCAGAAAGCATGGGATGAGTCCTTCCTGAATCTTCGTTTGCAAAGAAAAGCCAGAGAGAGTGTACTATGGTCTTACGTGAATTTCTTTCTCATTTATAAATAAATTAATTTAATATGTGTGGCTTACCTTCTCTTTCCACCTGCATTAAAAAACTAGTCAAAAGTATAACCAGATATCGATAATGACCTGAACTCTTAACTCTAATAAAAAAACGTTTTGCACTGAATATTTTATCTTTACAAAATGCAGGAGTAGTAAGTTAGTACTATAATATGGCAATACAGTGCAAGATATACTTTGATTCAAGTATGTTGAATAATATTATCACCAAAAGCTAACTATATTTGCTTAGATGCTATTCTCCTGCCATCTACCCACCTCCCCTGCTTGACCAACTGGGTACTGCTGAGTAGAAGCAAAGAGATGAAGATTAATTATATTCTTACAATTTAGTAGCATGGGGCCAGAGATTTCTATGAATGAACAGTCATCTCTCTTAATCTCTCTCTCTCTCTGTATCTCTCACACACAGCATTAACTGCAGTTAGTGTTAACTATTGTTTATCCAAACAAGACAGCATCATACTTAACTGCTTGTTGTATCATGACCAACTCTGTGGCTGATAAAAAAACAGAGTCAAATGTTCTGATCTCTCAGAGGCTATGTTGGAAGGGGGAGGGCATCAGGCAAGCCTGGGGAGAAGCTAGACTCTCTCACATCACCATGGTTTGTTCTGGGCATCCAAATATAGCACAATCCAACAAGTCTTGAAGAGAAACGACAACGCAGAAAGAATCACAACCCAGAAACATCACCCAAGGAGACCTTCTGCTGTGCTTTTTGCAACCGGACTTGTTTATCTCGGATTGGCCTTTTTAGTCATCAGTGCGCTTGCAGAAAGCGCGGGATGAGTCCTTCCTGAATCTTCGTTTGCGAAGAAAAGCCAGAGAGAGAGAGAGAGAGAGAGAGAGAGAGGATGTTTACTTTACCAACATAGACAAGAGAGATCATCTCAAAAAGCTGTGTGTCAAAGGGTCAAGCATGATGGCAGATATGAAGTGATAAATAATGATCAGTATAACTACCATCTCTAAATTCATCTGACTGATTACACAGGCCTAGAGAAAGAAATGGTGTGCTTTGGGTAATCACAGGGCATTACTGCCATATACATTCTACTAACTAAGGCAGGGCAGAAGCAAATTTTTATTCCCATGGAGGACTGTACGACTGCATTTTCAATTGAAAATTAGCTAGAAAGCTGAAAAATAGCCCCTGGGAAATCTGACATCTGTGTTTGTTGGCCAATCTTTTGTTGGAGCCCTGCAAAAAAGGGATTGGGGGCTGCATTTAGATGCATTTTCCCACCCATGACCTAAGGGGTGTTCTATGGTTGAATAAGAAGAAAGTGCTATAGGGGAGAGGAGAGAGTTATGGAATCCAAGGAGAGGAGACTGGTAGAAAGCATCAAACAATGGAAAGGTGGCTGAGGAAGATCTACCTGCCCACATTCCATAATTCTCTAGTGACATCATTTAGCACGGTGAAGACACTGTTTTCTAATCAATTCATGCACAACTCTGAAACAATATCGCAAGGTGATGTGGGAAAAGAAATAAAAACTATTCAGAAAATTTAAAAAGAACCCAAACAAACTACAAACATTAAACAATTGTCAACTACAGCATTTAAAATCAGAAGGTTCACATCACAATTCTTAAAGTGGACAGCAAAGTCAGTGTAGAAAAACATGGCACACTCGGTGCCTCCCAAACATCAGGAGAAAAGGCACTCCAAAAGCCAGAGGGGCTATAGATAAGGCTGGGCTGTCAGTGGTGGGATTTTAGAGCAAGTGCTCCAGGGCCTTCCATAGCTATGGCCCCCATGCTGTTGCTGGTACTGTGTACAAGCAAATTAATATTCTTGCACTGTAGGACTGTCACAAGAGAAATGTTTCTAGAGTGCTAGAGCTGTAGATTTCCCCCTACACAAGGGCTGATAGCATTTACTGCCCACCCTGACACCATTTCCCACCTGCAGAGTCAGCGAGGAAGCAGATGGTGTATTATGACTGACAGCCTCTGAGATTCTGGCCTTGGTCATACCAGCTGGGCAATAGGCATGAGAAATGCCTAGAGCTGACCTCTACCTCAGGCCTGAAAGAGGCTGGCTTTGGCCCCAGCATAGACTCTAGGCATGCCAAGCCTAATCCACTGCAGCATAAATATGGGAAACCTTCACATTTGCACAAAACGGGGGCATCACTGCTCCAGTACTCCAACCAACACAATTCACTCTTACCACAGCGAAGCCAGACTGAAATGTATCTAGATAATTGATCGTATCCAGGAATCCTAAGAACAGAGATCTCAATACAATATCGGCCTCTTGTCCAAAGATGGTAGAAATAGAAGTGCCTCTTTGATTTACCTATAATATTTTTGCTGTTTGTTAGCTATCCCACCTTCAGCTCACTCTGGTTCCCGGAATGGATTGGAGAGTGTACCAACCATTCCACAGAACCTTACTCTGCTCCTCTGCAATGCCAGGTCGGATTTTTTTAAAAAATGCACATTATTTACAATCTTCTTTTGGATGAGGATGCCAACCTGGCTTGTTTCACAGAAACCTGGCTGGGAGAGGATAGCGCTGTCACGTGGATGCAGGCCCTCCCAGCTGGGTATTCTGTCAGTGAGCGGGTGACGGGAAGTGGGTGGGGAGCAGAGTGGCTCTATTTTATCAGAAAAATCTGACTTTGACCAGGATACCTGTCTAGAACACAGTCCACTTTGAGTGTATGTCAATTAGCCTGAGGACCAAGAATCGTTTGGGGATTCTACTAGTATACCGACCACCCCATTGTCTAGCAGACTGCCTAACAGAGCTGATACAGCTGGTCTCAGAGTTGCTGTTGGAGTTGCCCAGACTTTTAGTTTTGGGCAACTTCAACATTCCACTTGAGACCAGTTTGACAAATCTGACTGGTGCGGCTCGGGAGTTCATAGAAACCATGACAAACATGGGCCTATCCCAATTGGTTGTCGGGCCCATACACTGTGTGGGTCATACCCTCAATGCAGTCTTCAGTACGGAACAGGAATATCCGTGGGTGGAGGTTATTAAAACCACCACATTGTCATGGATGGATCATTTCCTGGTCAAGACTGAACTAAGAGTCTCTTCCCACCCCACCGAGGGTGGTGGACCCATTAGAATTGTCCACCCCCAAAGACTAATGGAACCAATAGGATTCCAGAAAGCCTTGGAGGGTTTAATGGTTGGTAACGCTGGTGACCCTGTCAAAACTTTGGGTAATACCTGGAACACCGACCTTACCAAGGCTATCGACACGATCGCTCCCAAGCATCCTTTCCAACCCGCTCTAAACCATAAGCCATGCTATATATCAGAGCTTAGGAAAATGGAGCGGGTTGGACAATGACTACAGTGCAACTGGCGGAAAACTCGACTCTTATCCAACAGGACTCATCATAGGAACTTTCTTTGGTCCTATTCTGAGGCAATACAGTTGTCCCTCCACATTCGCGAATTTGACATTCGCGGTTTCGAGTATTCGCGGTTTTGGGAGGGCCCCCCAGGGCCCCCCCAAAACCGCGACACGGGGCCTCCAGAGGCCCCGTGAAAGCCCTGGGAGGGCTGGGAAAGCCTCCGCGGGGCCTCTGGAGACCCTCCGGAGGCCCCGCGAAGGCCCTGTGGGGGGAGTGGGGAGGGCAGGGAAGGCCTCCGCGGGGCCTCCGGAGACCCTCCGGAGGCCCCGCAAAGGCCCTGTGGGGAAGTGGGGAGGGCTGGGAAGGCCTCTGCGGGGCCTCCGGAGGGTCTCCGGAGGCCCCGCTAAGGCCCTGGGGGGGGGAGTGGGGAGGGCAGGGAAGGCCTCCGCGGGGCCTCCGGAGGGTCTCCGGAGGCCCCGCGAAGGCCCTGTGCGGGGAGTGGGGAGGGCAGGGAAGGCCTCCGCGGGGCCTCCGGAGACCCTCCGGAGGCCCCGCGAAGGCCCTGTGCGGGGAGTGGGGAGGGCAGGGAAGGCCTCCGCGGGGCCTCCGGAGGGTCTCCGGAGGCCCCGCGAAGGCCCTGTGCGGGGAGTGGGGAGGGCAGGGAAGGCCTCCGCGGGGCCTCCGGAGACCCTCCGAAGGCCCCGCTAAGGCCCTGTGGGGGGAGTGGGGAGGGCAGGGAAGGCCTCCGCGGGGCCTCCGGAGACCCTCCGGAGGTCCCGCAAAGGCCCTGTGGGAAAGTGGGGAGGGCTGGGAAGGCCTCTGCGGGGCCTCCGGAGGGTCTCCGGAGGCCCCGCTAAGGCCCTGGGGGGGAGTGGGGAGGGCAGGGAAGGCCTCCGCGGGGCCTCCGGAGACCCTCCGGAGGCCCCGCAAAGGCCCTGTGGGAAAGTGGGGAGGGCTGGGAAGGCCTCTGCGGGGCCTCCGGAGGCCCCGCTAAGGCCCTGGGGGGGAGTGGGGAGGGCACGGAAGGCCTCCGCGGGGCCTCCGGAGGGCCTCCGAAGGCCCCGCTAAGGCCCTGTGGGGGGAGTGGGGAGGGCAGGGAAGGCCTCCGCGGGGCCTCCGGAGACCCTCCGGAGGTCCCGCAAAGGCCCTGTGGGAAAGTGGGGAGGGCTGGGAAGGCCTCTGCGGGGCCTCCGGAGGGTCTCCGGAGGCCCCGCTAAGGCCCTGGGGGGGAGTGGGGAGGGCAGGGAAGGCCTCCGCGGGGCCTCCGGAGACCCTCCGGAGGCCCCGCGAAGGCCCTGTGGGAAAGTGGGGAGTGCTGGGAAGGCCTCTGCGGGGCCTCCGGAGACCCTCCGGAGGCCCCGCAAAGGCCCTGTGGGGAAGTGGGGAGGGCTGGGAAGGCCTCCGTGGGGCCTCCGGAGGGTCTCCGGAGGCCCCGCGAAGGCCCTGTGCGGGGAGTGGGGAGGGCAGGGAAGGCCTCCGCGGGGCCTCCGGAGGGCCTCCGGAGGCCCCGCGAAGGCCCTGTGCGGGGAGTGGGGAGGGCAGGGAAGGCCTCCGCGGGGCCTCCGGAGACCCTCCGAATGCCCCGCTAAGGCCCTGTGGGGGGAGTGGGGAGGGCAGGGAAGGCCTCCGCGGGGCCTCCGGAGACCCTCCGGAGGTCCCGCAAAGGCCCTGTGGGAAAGTGGGGAGGGCTGGGAAGGCCTCTGCGGGGCCTCCGGAGGGTCTCCGGAGGCCCCGCTAAGGCCCTGGGGGGGAGTGGGGAGGGCACGGAAGGCCTCCGCGGGGCCTTCGGAGGGCCTCCGGAGGCCCCGCAAAGGCCCTGTGGGAAAGTGGGGAGGGCTGGGAAGGCCTCTGCGGGGCCTCCGGAGGGTCTCCGGAGGCCCCGCTAAGGCCCTGGGGGGGAGTGGGGAGGGCAGGGAAGGCCTCCGCGGGGCCTCCGGAGGGCCTCCGGAGGCCCCGCGAAGGTCCTGTGGGGGGAGTGGGGAGGGCAGGGAAGGCCTCCGTGGGGGAGTGGGGAGGGCAGGGAAGGCCTCCGCGGGGCCTCCGGAGGGTCTCCGGAGGCCCCGCAAAGGCCCTGTGGGGGAGTGGGGAGGGCTGGGAAGGCCTCCGCGGGGCCTCCAGAGACCCTCCGGAGGCCCCGCGAAGGCCCTGTGGGGGAGTGGGGAGGGCCGGGAGGGCCTCGGCGGGGCCTCCGGAGGCCCTGCAAAGGCCCTTTGGGGGGAGTGGGGAGGGCAAGGAAGGCCTCCGCGGGGCCTCCGGATGGTCTCCGGAGGCCCCACTAAGGCCCTGGGGGGGAGTGGGGAGGGCAGGGAAGGCCTCCGCGGGGCCTCCGGAGGGCCTCCGGAGGCCCCGCGAAGGCCCTGTGCGGGGAGTGGGGAGGGCAGGGAAGGCCTCCGCGGGGCCTCCGGAGACCCTCCGAATGCCCCGCTAAGGCCCTGTGGGGGGAGTGGGGAGGGCAGGGAAGGCCTCCGCGGGGCCTCCGGAGACCCTCCGGAGGTCCCGCAAAGGCCCTGTGGGAAAGTGGGGAGGGCTGGGAAGGCCTCTGCGGGGCCTCCGGAGGGTCTCCGGAGGCCCCGCTAAGGCCCTGGGGGGGAGTGGGGAGGGCACGGAAGGCCTCCGCGGGGCCTCCGGAGGGCCTCCGGAGGCCCCGCAAAGGCCCTGTGGGAAAGTGGGGAGGGCTGGGAAGGCCTCTGCGGGGCCTCCGGAGGGTCTCCGGAGGCCCCGCTAAGGCCCTGGGGGGGAGTGGGGAGGGCAGGGAAGGCCTCCGCGGGGCCTCCGGAGGGCCTCCGGAGGCCCCGCGAAGGTCCTGTGGGGGGAGTGGGGAGGGCAGGGAAGGCCTCCGTGGGGGAGTGGGGAGGGCAGGGAAGGCCTCCGCGGGGCCTCCGGAGGGTCTCCGGAGGCCCCGCGAAGGCCCTGTGGGGGAGTGGGGAGGGCTGGGAAGGCCTCCGCGGGGCCTCCAGAGACCCTCCGGAGGCCCCGCGAAGGCCCTGTGGGGGAGTGGGGAGGGCCGGGAGGGCCTCCGCGGGGCCTCCGGAGGCCCTGCGAAGGCCCTTTGGGGGGAGTGGGGAGGGCAAGGAAGGCCTCCGCGGGGCCTCCGGATGGTCTCCGGAGGCCCCACTAAGGCCCTGGGGGGGAGTGGGGAGGGCAGGGAAGGCCTCCGCGGGGCCTCCGGAGGCCCCGCGAAGGCCCTGGGGAGGCGGGGGGAAAGCGACTATGGGGCCTCCGGAGGCCCCATGGTCGCTATAGCAGGGAAGGGGGGGGCAAACAGTATTCGCGGTTTTTTCACATTCGCGGGGGTCCGTGGAACGTAACCCCCGCGAATGTGAAGGGACGACTGTACATGCAGTGCAGAGATCCTTCTCCTCTGCACGTATTGCATCTGCAGAGTCCCATCCAGCAGAGCTGTTTAGGGTAGTAAGGGAGATGACACAGGTTATACCTGCACAGAACCCATTGCTTAACCCAACAACGGCCTGCTGTGACACGTTTAAGAATTTCTTTGCAGATAAAATCTCTCAGATAAAAGCCGACTTAGATGCCAGTATTTTGACAGAAACAATTGACGAAGTATCTAGCAACTCTGCTGATGTAAGTTTACTGGATCAATTTCAATCCGTGAGTACCGAGGACATGGACAAGCTACTTGGTAGAGTGAGATAGATTACTTGCCCTCTCGATCCTTGCCCTTCATGGCTGGCCATCTGGGGAGGGGTGCCTTGATGGTGTTCCTTATGGACATCATCAGTACATCTCTCAGGGAATGGTGTGTTCCATCCTATTTAAAGGAAGCAGTAGTTAGGCTGCTCCTGAAAAAACCTTCCCTGGACCCACTGGACATGAACAACTATAGGCCTGTTTCTATGTTACCTTTCTTGAGCAAAGTGATCGAGAGGGCGGTTGCTCTTCAACCCCAAGTGGTCTTGGATGAAACCGATTATCTAGACCCATTTCAAACTGGCTTTAGGACGGGATTTGGAGTTGAGACTGCCATGGTTGCCTTGACCGATGATCTGCATCTCAGCATCGACAGGGGTAATGTGACCCTGTTGGTGCTTCTAGACCTCTCAGTGGCTTTCGATACGATAGATCATGGCATTCTCCTGGATCACCTGAGTGGGTTAGGAATCGGAGGTACTGCGCTCCAGTGGTTCCGGTCCTTCCTCTTGGGCAAGTCCCAGAGGGTGCTGCTCGGGGACAGCTGCTCCAGTAAAAAAGAGCTTACTTGTGGCGTTCCACAGGGCGCCATCCTGTCCCCGATGCTGTTTAACATCTATATGAAGCCGCTGGGTGAGATTATTCGGAGTTATGGGGCTGGGTGTTATCAATACGCTGATGACACCCAGATCTATTTTTCCTTGTCTCAGTCGTCAACCTCAAATTCCGATTGTGTCTCTCCTCTTAATGACTGTCTTAAAGCAGTAATGGGCTGGATGAGGAAAAACAGATTGAGATTAAATCCGGACAAAACGGAGGTGCTCATGGTAGCGGCCCTAAAACCAGGAGTTGGGTTGCAACTTGCAGTCCTGGACGGCGTCATGCTCTCCATTAAGGACTGTGTTCACAGTCTGGGGGTGCTCCTTGATTCATCGCTTCAGATGACGAGTCAGGTGAATGCGACGGCCAGGAGCGCTTGTTATCAGCTTCAGCTGATACACCAGCTGCACGCTTTCCTGGGAGTAAAGAACCTCGAGATTGTGGTGCACTGGTGGTAACCTCTCATCTAGATTTCTGCAATGTAC
This sequence comes from Gambelia wislizenii, assembly GCA_030847615.1. Lineage (NCBI taxonomy): Eukaryota > Metazoa > Chordata > Lepidosauria > Squamata > Crotaphytidae > Gambelia > Gambelia wislizenii. Next base: position 188,210,618 of record JAUMIR010000002.1, on the reverse strand, counting down.
TCTACATGGGGCTACCCTCGTGCTTGGTCTGGAAACTTCAGCTGGTACAAAATATGGCAGCCAGAGTGGTCTCGGGAACATCTCGGAGAGACTATATAACTCCAGTATTAAAATCTCTCCACTGGCTGCCTATCAGTTTCCGGGCCCAGTATAAGGTGTTGGTTATTACCTTTAAAGCCCTAAATGGCTTGAGTCCAACTTATCTTCAGAACCGCCTCCTCCCATACAATCCTCTCCGTGCACTTTGGTCCTCTGGGAGGAATTTGCTTCAGCCACAAAAATCTAGGCTGTCTGCAACCTCCTAGAGGGCCTTTTTGGTAATTGCCCCCAAATTATGGAATGGCCTGCCGAATGAGATCCGTCAGATGACGAGCTTAAGTAACTTTTAAAAAGCACTAAAGATGGATCTCTTTTGGCAGGCCTTTCCTGGTTAGATCCTGGCCTCAGGAGCTGTGTCTCCTGGCCTCTTTTAGTCCTTTACCCTGACTCACTGGCTGTTGATTTTTGTATTTGTTTATTTATGCGATTTTAAGTTTAGGTGGATTTTAATTTGATACTAGTTTAATATCTTTTTATGGGGAAGGGTGGGGGTGGGTGGGGCTTAGGGATTTTAGTCTGTATTGTTGTATTTTAACTGTTGTAAGCCTCCCTGATTGTTTTTAACAGAGGGGTGGGGCAAAAATAAATTTATTATTTTTTATTATTTATGTAATTATGCCTACAATCTTTTATTTCCTACTTGTGTAAACTACTGTTGTTTGGAAGGGTAGGTCTATTTTAATTGTTCTGGAATCTATCTTGCTTCTCAAACCTGGGAGCAAATCAGGATAACAAATAAATAAATGGTGCATATTCATCTCAGGAAACAGACTCTACAACAGGGATATACATACTGGAATGGCTATGTGCTCCATGAGTTCCCTCAGTGAGTCTGATGAGACAAACTAGATAGCCTTCAGTATTTTAGATGGGAGAAGATATAAACTGGCTGCTCCCCATCTTAAAAGAAGCTCCAGGGTTGCAGAAGAGGGGGACTGACTTCAATGCTCTGACCTGGCATGGTCAGAGTGCACCAAAGAAGCATAAAGCATAATCTCTTGCTTGTTATCTTCTACTATATTCGTTGATTATCTAGGTGACAACATTTAATTAATTGACATAAGATGTCTGAGGATTATTTTTAAAGAAAAAGAAGACTAATAAATCTCATGTGCTGCATTTGTTCTTTAAAATCTCCCCTCACCCCAATATTTTGGAAATGAATACTTGGCTATCTGCTGTCAAAATGATTAACAAGCTCCCCCTTTTATTTGATTTTGGATATTTCTTTCTGACATAGGACAGGTTTTACCACTTGTCTGACTCATCATACACAAATATAGCTTGACTGCACCACTAACACTTGCAGAGGGTTTGGAGAACAAAGGACCGCTGATGGATTTCATTCAAAGAGGATGACGTTAACTTTCAACAAAATGAAGGACAAGAATGAATCAGGATTCCATGACTTGATTAAAAGCCTTTAATTACACAATTATTGCTTGTTAGGACAAGTCACCTATACAGCTTCTGTCATCAACTGACAATCAGTTGTACCCACCTGAAAATGGGGATGTACTGACTGTAATAAAGAGAGAGCAGCACATGAAGTCTGTCCTTTGTTCCCAACAATGTTGTAACTTCTAGGTTAAATGAAAGGCACAGGTCTGTCCAAACATTTTCCTTACTGATCACTATGCTGCACATGACTTTACTTTTTGAAAAATGGCAATAAATAGAAGCATTGTCCCAGGGCATTAACTAGAGGTATAAAACTGTTCCACACAACGAACATAAACTTTACAATATTCCCTTAATAGCCTGGGTTTATGAGAACCACAGTAGAGGGACTGATGGTTGGAATGGTGCATAAATGGCAGGACAAGCTCCTTGCTTTTACTCCAGTATCCGGTCAACATTATTTCATCCAATATGCATGTCCACAGCACTCATAAAGTAAGGTGTTAATTGAACTGTCTTATTTATTGCCAAACTTTTAGATCATCAATTCATGCAATTACACCACTAGCATGCCCAGTACACTAGACTTTCAGCTATGTTTCATCTCTGTGCTTTTCATCATCCCATCCCACTAAGTCTATTTCGCAAATACCTACTTTCATGCTGTACTGTTTACAAAAGCTGTGCACACTCAGACTTCACAGCAGGAAATCTGCACACAGGATTCCAGTCCCTAGCAATCAAAAAGGTGTTTTTTAAAGGCATCTCTGCTGCTGAATAACCAAACAGACTAACAATGAATGGATCCCAACAGAACTATTCATTTGATTCAACAGGTTGAAGGAACTTCATCTGTAATTTTATAAAGAAATCAGGAGTTAGCATCCTTAGGAATACAGAAAGCCTACTTGACTTCTGAGTGGTATAAAACAGGCCCAACTTTAAAACTGAGAAATATGACAGACTGTCAGGTATTAGGATAAATAAAGAAAAAACCGCATTACTGACAAAGAATATGGATAAAGAAGAAGAAGATACACTTAAAGTGCTGACGGGCTTTAAAGTAGAGAAGAAAATCAGATATTTGGGAGTTATAATCACAAAAAACAACATGGATCTTGTTGATAACAACTACAAAAAGAAATGGTCAGAGATTAAAAAAGATATGGAAAATTGGAAATACTTAAATCTATCTCTTTTAGGAAGAATAGATGCGGTGAAAATGACTGTATTGCCAAAGATGATTTACTTATTCCAAAATCTCCCCATAGTATTAAATGACAATATCTTTAAAGCTTGGAACAAAGATATAACAAAATTTATATGGCAAGGCAAAAAACCGAGAATAAGATATAAAACACTACAAGATGAAAAGGGGAGAGGTGGGCTGGGACTACCAAATCTAAAGCTATATCATCAAGCAAGTGCTATTGGTTGGTTATATGAGTGGTTTATATTGAAAGACAATAAGCTATTGACGCTGGAAGGCGTGGGTATGAAATTTGGATTTCATGCATACCTATGGTATGAAAAAGAGAAAACAGATAGGAACTTTAATGACCATTTCATTAGAAAATCCCTCCTTAGGATCTGGAAAAAAATCAAGGCACAGATTTACATGAAGCTTCCTTTGTGGGTGTCCCCACAAGAGGCATTTAGGAGAACGGAAATGATTCATAAAGAAAATTGGTGGACATATAATGAATTGTTACTGGCTCAACAAACGGGGTGGAGACTTAAAACCAAGGAAGAACTAGAACAAGATCAGAAAAAATGTACTTGGTTTCAATATCGTCAACTTCTAGAGAGGTTTAAAATAGATAATAAAAAGCCAGGGGTGGAAAATCTAAAAACTGAACTAGACCTCCTTTTTGCTGACTATAAGGGGATTAAGATATCAGGGGCTTATAAATTGCTGTTGAAATTGGAAACAGAACAGGAAACAGTGAAGGAATATATGATAAAATGGTCTAGAAATGTGGGGCGAAGCATTTCAATGGAGGAGTGGGAGACCCTGTGGAAAAAGAATATGAGTCTCTTTACCAGTATGGAATTAAGAGAGAATTGTTACAAAATGCAACATCGCTGGTATTTAACCCCAATGATATTGGCAAAAATGTATAAACAGGTAAAAACAAACTGTTGGAAATGTGGGGAGGTAAATAGTTCATTCTTCCACATGTGGTGGACATGTAAATCGGCGAAACAATTTTGGAATAATATACATGAAGAGATTAGGGGAATTCTCAGGGAAGATTTCAAACTAAAACCAGAGCTGTACTTACTAAACATCTTTGATGAGAACTTCCCTTTAAAATTCAAAAAAATTATGATGTACATGACCACCACGGCCAGAATAGTTTACGCGAGATATTGGAGGCAGGACAAGATCCCTGTTAGGGAAGAATGGCAGAGGAAAATGGGAGAAGTGATTCAAATGGAATATTTAACATGCTGGATTAGATATAAATCAGTGGAAGATTTTAGAAAGGAATGGGAAAGGGTAATTAAGTTTTGGGAGGGAAAACGGAATGGATATATGACTTTTTGGATTACAGATTAGAACAGAGTAATGAATACCCCAATAACACTTTCCTGATACAGATAGGATCTCTAATAGATACCTGAAATCTTGAAACTTTACTCCTTCGGGGTGAGTTAAGAAATATAGCATCAATGTATTAGATTCTTTTTTTCTTTTGAAGATATTAAGCTGAAGCCAAAGTAGATATGGTAAACTGACCCAAACACTGCGAAGTTGGAAGTCTTTTTGTTTTCTTATATTGTTAATGTAAAATGATTGTGTTTAGTTTTGTGTATATTTTGTAAATTTTGTGTATATATTTGTGCGTAGATTGTAATTTTGTGGAAAATTCTAATAAAAAGATAAAAAAAAAAACTGAGAAATATATACACAAACAATATTTGCTGTGATATTCAGAAGACAAGATAAACTCACCCAAACCCTTCCCTGTACATTTCACTCTACAGACACATAGAAGGTTCAGAGGATTCATCAAACTCTGCGAATCAGTTTTAATTTTCATGTAAGATTTCTTGTTCACCTAGGTGCAAAGAAGGACTTAAAATACTTCTTTTAAAGGTACTGACACTTGGCAGGGCTCAGTGGAGGATCAGAGAGAAGGAATACTTTGGCAGTTTTTTGTTCTGCCCTGTCTATGAATTTTACACTTGGGACAAATGACCTAATCTAGAAAGGGTGGCAATGATTTTTTGCACTATCTCTTTCATATGTATATTTCCTTACCCTCATAATTAACATGAGCGAGTGGGTTTTCACTAGGCTTTGCAATTTGTTTTCTGCTTATAGTTCTACCTGCTTTGTTGCCCCTTTGCTGTAGCTATGGAGACATTCCAGCCTAACCTTGACATTCAGTCAGATGAGTCCTATCTTTGTTTCCCCGCATCCAGTGAATGTCCTAGAAAGTGACAGAACCTGGTCCAACTACTGTTTTCTCCATTAAGTACCTGATTTCCCTCTTGGTCTGCTGCTATATAACACACATGGTTTTATTCTGTTACTACTGGTACTGCTTGGGTGGCAACATGTGAAAGTTTGTTTTTAAACTATGAATTATTTCTGGCTATTTGGGTAGCACATAAATATTATAAACATGTACATTTTTCAAGAAACTCCATTTGCAAGCAGAGAGACCAGCAGTACTTTTTCTAAACCATGTTTCCCTACCAGCAATGCTCTGCTGCAAGTTAAGCGATATTCCAATATTTGTAAAGGAGAATTATTAAATATGAGAATGAGTTGCTATTCAAGGACAGTGGAGTTTGTCTGCCATTGAAAACAGGAAAGGAAAAGAATCACATATGTTAAATGCTGGAAGCAATCTGCACTATTTTAAAGGAAAGTGCTCCCTGTCAACTCTAAAATGAAAGTTTTTTTAAAAAAATAGCAGTTAGATTAAGCATCTTTATCTTTCTGATTATAGACAAATTCATTCATCCAAAAATCACATCTTAGCAACCAAGACATTCCTAATTTTGTAGCAGCCTTTGTTTATAGAGAAATCCTGCCAACTTTGCTATTTTCAGACACTCATCCTTCTTTGTGGTAACAGACATGAATATAAACTTACACTTTAATATCTGAACTGATATATTTATATATACACTTTGAATTTTATGGAGAAAGTTCCATTCAAAACATAAGTCTCCATATAAAGAATTAATATCTTTTGCAGGGGATGAAAGCATGAATCTGTTGGAAACCTAAGCCTCATTTCCACCGTAGTAGTTCCTTTCGTCTCCAGTCTACCCATTGCTTTGTCCAAAAGCAGTGACAGGCTGAGTATTCACATAAATAAATAACTTACAAATAAATAAATATTCTTGATGGCCCACAGTATAGATTCATAATTGTTCTGGAAGTGGATCAAAGTACACTTTCAAGCCAAGATGGTCCCATGCCACAAAACAGACTACCACCAACCACTAGATGATATAAAGCTAAAACCACTGAATGATATATTCTGAGTAAGTCTTGGGAAAGCTACAGAATATCCAGTGTGCTGGATACAAAAGCTGTTGTATAATCTCTCTCTATTCTAATTTCAACATCACATCAAAGGCAAAAATAGTTATGGGGATATGGAACCAAATATGCTTAACAACTACTGGAGCTCACTGTAAGTTGCTTCCATGAATACAACTTCTGTGTGTAACAGAAGGAAATACTGAATCTGTTAATATCAGTTTCTAATTTTTCCCATCTTAAATTCATTCCATCCTGCTTCCGCATCCATTGGTGGTTTCTACTCAGGTTCTAAAAACAAAGTTTGCAAATGTCTTCACATAGATTTCTCCTAATGTGAATTTTGTGTGAAATTTCCCCATGTACACACAATTTTCTCATTATTATTATTTTCACTAACATACATGCATAATATACTCACTTTTTAATGTACTCTTTTACTGGAGAAATGTATAGCAAAACTGAGAAACCCACCAAAGGATAACTGAATTTTGGTTTCCATAGTGGCTCAGCCGCAGTGAATTATATAAGTCTGCATTAAAATGAGAACCAAACTTCTCCACCAAGCCTATCAAGAGGCAGAGGTTCCTAGAAGAAAGTGGGGAGGATGGAATGAAGACTCTCTTTCCCCTGCTCTACAGAAAATTAACTCCTTCTCATCTCCACTTTCATACTAAGAACATCAATGTGAAAATGCTGAAGGGTAACCTAAAATGGCTTCACATGTGCAAATGTGGCACATAAAGACATTTGCTAAAATTTAACACATTTCCTGAGCTACTTGAAAACTCAATGGTGTACAATTAAGTTACACACAAGGATCCAACCTGATGGTAACATTCAATGAGTGCCCGCAAATACTTCTCATTATAGCTGCTGAGATTGCAAGTAAAAGGGCAATAATTGCCTAGCCATCATTAGTTTCTTCAGGGGGCCCTGCTGTCCTCATGGTGCTGCTGCTCCTCTTCCTCTCACATGCATTTCTCCTTCTCTTTCTGCTTTAGAACTAACTCTTAGTATGAGGGATTCGCAGATGCCAAACTGTGACAGGTAATCTGGATGCTGTAATGTCTGCCCTGAGCTGGGAATAAATTGCTCTTTTTAAAATCATGATTGGATAGTAAAGTGGACCTGTTGCAATTTTACCCTGCAACTTCTTGTTAGTTTTCCTCTACAGCTTCAAATCTGAACAAATCTTTCTTTCTTTCCTAGTTGTATTTTCTGCGCTATGCAATATCCTTAGGACATGCTCTTACGAAGAAAGCAGTCAGTGAAAACAGCTGTACCGGACAGTATTCCAGAACCCACTTTGGCTAGAGATTCCATTTCCCTATAACATTCTCCCTGCCTAGGTTTGGTCAAAGGGGAGGAAGGAAGAGCTGTGGAAGAGCTGGTGCCAGCGCCTACATTTATGTGAGTGCTCAGTACTGCCTCCAAAGAAGGGGGTTTTGATCCATGAAAGCTCATGCAAAAATAAAAAAAGTCTAAAAAATGCTGCCACATTTCTTTTTTCTCTCCTCCACCTTCCTTCCTCCTTTTTATGTGAGCCTAGTGAGTAAAACATCAACAGCCAGACATGTGGATGAGAGACTTTTACAACTTATCTTAAATGTCTCTCTTCAGTAAGAGGAAGGGACAAAATAAATAAAATATTAATAGTGGTAAACATGAACATTTTCTGAAAAACAGAAAAAGACTGTTAGCTGCTGTACTCTACCTGCTTAAATGGTGGGAATGAGTGAGGAAAGTGTATATACAATGGAAAAATTACTTACAAAAATGTAAACATGTGAGAAAGTGTCACAAAATAGCATGTGTTTGGGAAAAAAATTCATACAAAACATGTATATTTCAAAATCTCTCTGGCTTCTCTTCGCAAACGAAGATTCAGGAAGGACTCATCCCACGCTTTCTGCAAGCGCGCTGATGACTAAAAAGGCCAATCCGAGATAAACAAGTCCGGTTGCAGAAAGCACAGCAGAAGGTCTTGGGTGATTTTCCAGATTGTGATTCTTTCTGCGTTGTCGTTTCTCTTCAAGACTTGTTCGGCGTGAATTCTCAAATAAGGCTGCAGCATTGTGGATAGTGCGTCTCCCGATGTGAGGCCAGGACAGACCATTGTAGGTGATCAATTTGGCCGAGCCTGAGATGTTGTTTCAGGGAGTTCTTGTACCGCTTTTTTGGAGCGCCCCTCTTACGCTGACCCATGGCGTTCACCGTAGAGTACCGTATATTCCGGCGTATAAGACGACTTTTGAGCACTCAAAAGTGCCCTCCAAAATTGACAGTCGTCCTATACGCCGGATACACTTTGCTTAGCCCACCTGCCTATCTCCTGCCTCTTCGCAAACGGAGCGAAGAGGCAGGAGATGGGGCAGGGGGGTGAAGCAAAGTGTTTTGAAGATCATTCGCCCCCCTCCTCTGCCTTCTCCCCCTTTGGGGAGCAACGGAAGACAGAGGACGGGGGCGAACATTGCGGTCGCCGCTGGATCGCTTCTGCAGCGGCCGAGGCAAACCCGCAATTCGCCCCCTCTCCCCACTTTCCTGGAAGGTGGGGAGAAGGGGCGAACGTGCCCCGTTTGGCCGCACAGCCTCCGGATCCCCCTCCTGCACTCTCTCCTGGAAGGGAGCGCAGGAGGGGCATGCGGAGGCTGCGCGGCCAAACCCGCGATTCGCCCCTTCTCCCCACCTTCCGTTTGGCCGTACAGCCTCTGGATCCCCCTCCTGCGCTCTCTCCTGGAAGGGAGCGCAGGAGGGGCATGCGGAGTCTGCGCGGCCAAACCCGCGATTCGCCCCTTCTCCCCACCTTCCTGGAAGGTGGGAAGAAGGGGCGAACGTGTCCCGTTTGCCGTACAGCCTCCGGATCCCCCTCTTGCGCTCTCTCCGGGAAGGGAGCGCAGGAGGGGCATGCAGAGGCTGCGTGGCCAAACCCGCCATTCGCCCCTTCTCCCCACCTTCCTGGAAGGTGGGGAGAAGGGGCGAACGTGCCCCGTTTGGCCGTACAGCCTCCGGATCCCCCTCCTGCGCTCTCTCCTGGAAGGGAGCGCAGGAGGGGCATGCAGAGGCTGCGTGGCCAAACCCGTGATTCGCCCCCTCTTCCCACCTTCCTGGAAGGTGGGGAGAAGGGGCGAACTTGCCTCGTTTGGCTGCACAGCTTGCGGATCCCCCTCCTGCGCTCTCTCCTGGAAGGGAGCGCAGGAGGGGCATGCAGAGGCTGCGTGGCCAAACCCGCGATTCGCCCCTTCTCCCCACCTTCCTGGAAGGTGGGGAGAAGGGGCGAACGTGCCCTGTTTGGCCGCACAGCTTGCGGATCCCCCTCCTGCGCTCCCTCCTGGAAGGGAGCGCAGGAGGGGCATGCGGAGGCTGCACGGCCAAACCCGCGATTCGCCCCTTCTCCCCACCTTCCTGGAAGGTGGGGAGAAGGGGCGAACGTGCCCCGTTTGGCCGCACAGCCTCCGTATCCCCCTCCTGCGCTCCCTCCTGGAAGGGAGCGCAGGAGGGGGATCCGGAGGCTATGCGGCCAAACCCACGATTCGCCCCTTCTCCCCACCTTCCTGGAAGGTGGGGAGAAGGGGCGAACGTGCCCCTTTTGGGTGCACAGCCTCCGCATCCTCCTCCTGTGCTCCCTCCTGGAAGGGAGCGCAGGAGGGGCATGCGGGGGCTATGCGTTGGAAGAGGGGGGTCGTCTTATAGGGTGAATATATCACAAACTCTGCATTTTACCTTAAAAATTGGGGGGGTCGTCTTATACGCAGGGTCGTCTTATACGCCGGAATATACGGTACTATTTTGGGAGGCGCTGGGTGATCTTATTTCAAAATATGTGCACAAGAATCCATATGAAATTTTTGGACAAACTTAAAAAAATACACTTCCAGCCAAACTAGGAAATAATGAAACTGGCTGTAGGAAAATGAACACATAAGTGAAATTGATTTTTAAAAAAACTCTACTTTATGTGCCGTCTGCTTTATGTGTGTCTGCCTGGTTAAGTGGTATTCAGCCAGCTCTGGGGAAGCCTTCAGTCCCTCAAGGGATCCGGTATGTGCTTTGCAAATGCTCTTAAGTATCATTGCCACTATAGCTTCAATGGTTCAAGCATCTTTTAAACCAATATACCAATTATAACCCTACCAGGCTTGCAGCCGTTTTTCATGCTCTGGTAAATAAACCTACCAACCAACCACAGCCACAACAGGAGGAAATCATGCAGCCCTCCAAATGCTGTTGGACTACCCTAGTCAGCACAACCAATGGTAAGGAATGCTGGGAGTTGCAACCTAACATCTGAGTTACCACATGTTTACCACCTCTGTTATATAACACACACACACACACACACTGCGCACACCAAGAATCACAGACAACACAGGCAGACCACATCTAACAGCCTTGACAGACAATAACTGGGAAGCTGGGTGGGGTCAAGACACTTCACCTTTATAAGCAGGGTAGTCATTCTGACCAGCGCTGGAAGCAATACTGTTTTTGGCTGTAAGCTCTTTGTGATCTCTGACTCTTGTTGTGATCCTGGTCTTGCTCCCACGACTTCGCCCATGGTCTTGCTCTTGCTCCTGGTCTCTCTCACAGGGATGACAAGGTCCATGCTCCCGCTTGACCTCTGCTCATCGTCATTGGTCCCGTTCCTGGTCGAAGTCACGATCCCGCTTGGTCTCTGCTCAACACCATCGGTCCCACTCCCATCAAAGTCCCGAGTCCTGGTCATGGTCCCGCTTTGGACACGGATGTGCACGCCATCCTCCATTGAAGGTGGTACTGGACAGACAGAGGACAACTTCTCCACAACCGCTTTCCAGAACACCAGTACCGAGGTCACAGTCCCACTCTGACTCCAGATCTCCTTCTCCCCATCCCCGTTCATGACACCCGTGCTCGGAGTCTTGCAGTTCTCAGTATATGGACTATGACTCACCCTGGTATGAAGATGAATGGTCCTGGGACAGATATGACTAGTACCATTACAAAGTCCCCCCATTCAGGGTTATCCATCAGATCGGTACTATTAGGAGCCGGATCCATGGTACCACTACTTTGACGAACCCTTGCTGAGACTGTACAAGAGATGGTACTGCCAGGGCTTCTTGCCACACTACCTCCAGGATGGATGGGGCGGTAGACTGTACTGCCCAATAGGTCACTGGAAGAACCACGGTATTGGCATCCGAGACCGCATCAGCCAGATCGTGCCGCTTCGCCCCAACAGAGACAGGACATCTGACACATGTCCAGGTCTCCGCAGAAACAGGCACTGCAGTGGTCAACCCCACGGTCCCCACAAACACCTCAACAAACGTCTCAGTCACCTCCTGTGCTAACTTCTCCGAAGCCTGTGGACCCTCATAAGGTGACAACACCGGACACAGCAGGGTGGCCTATACGGCCTATACCAGCACTTCAAGGGACCCCAACTCGTGGTTCAGATGACTCTCACTCCGAGACTCCATCTCCTAAACCATCTTGCAATGGAAAAGGTGTGCAGACTGACCCGCTGTCTCCCACGGATGATGTCCGTTCATTCGCAGAGGTGGTGAATCGCATGGCAACATCACTTGTCCTGACAATTACCCAGTTGGATGTCCATGTGGATGATCCCATTTTTCATGATCTCCAGAGGCAGGCCCCTCTGCTACCCTCCATACCTATCTCACCCTCCCTGATGCAGATTGTCAAGATGGGCGACTCCACCTTCTGTCCTTCTCACTTCCAAGAGATTGGAACATCTCTATTGGGTGTCTGAGGATACGGCTTCATGGCTAGCCTCACACCCAAAGGTGAACTCTATAACTGTCGATGCGGCCCAGATGCGCACGTCGCACATGGTTCACTCCTCTCCTACAGACTACGAGGGTAAGAAATTGGATACCATTAGGTGAAAATTCTATTCCTCAGTCTGCTTGGTTACTAAGATCACCAACTACAGCGCTTGTATGGGAGCAAATCAGAGGCACCTGTGGGACACCATTTCTCCATATTTAGACAAAATTTCACAACAAGACCTTGACATGGTTCATAATATGAGAGATGATGGCCTCGCTCTAGCCAACTACCAATGGCAATCAGCTAAGCATGTGGCAGACTGTGCTCAGAAGGTTCTGGCAAGCACCATAGCAGTATGCAGGCATGCGTGGCTGCGCTCGTCTGGCCTCTCCTCTATAGCCAGGTCGGTGATTGAAGACCTCCTCTTTGACAAGGCCAGTCTTGTCCATGCAGACACAGAAACAAAGCTGGAGCATACCCATAAAATGCGAACAACTGTGAAATGTTTTGGCATACCACCACCTAGCCATGTCTCTAGGTTACACCTCTACAGCAAAAGTGTGGCTTTTGCTTCTTCTGATGTCTGATTTCATATGGGCTTGTGTCAGCCCAAGAGACACTGGTGCCACAACCCAGGCTTTTATTCCAACCAAGCTGTGTCAGTAAGGGCAATCAAAGAACAGGCGAAATGTTTTACATCATTTAAATGTAGCTCTGCTGAGGCCTGAGACTACAATGCTAGGCAAGAGCCCTCTAGGTGTGTGGTGAAATGGCCCTCCCCTTGTGGCACAACTAAATTTAGATGAACATGCTATCAGTCCAAATAAAGTGGCAAAGTGGTTAAATGCTGGTACTGCAGCCACAACGTTGCAAGTTTGATCCCAAGGGCTCCAAGATTCACTCAGCCTTCCATCCCTTCATAGGTTGGTAAAATAAGTACCTGGCTTGTGGGGGCAATTAGCTAACACACATTGGAAACTGCTTAGAGAGTGCCTAGCGCACTATAAAGCGGTATAGATATGTAAGTGCTATTGCTTAACAATTTGTAAGCCTCTCTGAGAGCCTTTGTGATTGAAGAGAGAGGTATAAATACCTACCATATATTCTGGCATATAAGATGACCTTTGAGCCCTGAAAAATAGCCTCCAAAATCGGGGGGTCGTCTTGTATGCCGAATACACTTTGCTTCACCCGCCGACCGATCTTCTGCCTCTTCGCTCCCTTCGCAAACGGAGCAAAGAGGCAGGAGATTGGGCGGGGGGGTGAGGCAAAGTGTTTACCGGTTCATTTGTCCCCATCCTCTGTCTTCTCCCCCTTTGGGGAGGAACCGAAGACAGAAGAGGGGGCGAACGTTGCGGTTTGCTGTGGCCGCAGCTCAATCTCCAGTGTGTTCCTTCGCCAAAGGGAACAAACACACAGGAAATCAAGCAGCAGCCGAGGCAAACCAGGTACGTTTGCCCCTTTCTTCCACCTTCCTGGGAGGTAGAAGAAAGCAGGGGAATCCCGCGGTTTGCAATGGGGCTGCCCATTCCCTCCATCTTCATATCTCAGAGCCACCCTTCCACCCTCCCCAAAGCCGGGATCGTGCTCCCGGTCGCAGCATTGGGGAGGGGATGGGTGGCTTGAAAGCACCCCCTCTAGCCACCCTTCCACCCTCCCCAAAGCCGTGATCGGGCTCCCGGTCGCGGCCTTGGGGAGGGGGTGGGTGGCTTGGAAGCTCCCCCCTCTAGCCACCCTTCCACCCTCCCTGAAGCCGGAATTGGTCTCCAGGTCGCAGCCTCAGGGAGGGGGTGGGTGTCATGAAAGCCCCCCCCCCAACCACCCTTCCACCCTCCCCGAAGCTGGGATGGGGCTCCCGGTCATGGCCTCGGGGAGGGGGTGGGTGGCTGGAAAGCCCCCCCTCGAGCCACCCTTACAGCGGCCGAGGCAAACCGGGTACCATTTGCCTCTTTCTTCCACCTTCCTGGAAGGTGGAAGAAAGGGACGAACCTTGAGGTTTGCAGTGGCCACCCCCACTTTCCCCCCATCTTCATTCCCTTTCAAAGGGAATGAAAATGGAGGGGGGCGGATGAGGCAAACCAAGTATTTTCACCCCTTTCGTCCACCTTCGAGTCAAGTTTGACTGGAAGGCGGAAGAGATGGGCGAATGTAGTGCTGGCTGGCTGGCTGGCTGGGAGAGCCCTATCAGCTGATCCTGTTCACTTTCCCAACTCACGAGGAGATCCTCGTGAGTTGGGAAACAAAGAGGATCAGCTGGCAAGGCTCCCCCAGCCAGCCAGCCAGCCAAATTGGGGGGTGGTCTTGTATGGCGAATATATGCAAACTCAAGATTTTTACTTCAAAATTGGGGGGTCGTCTTATATGCCCAGTCGTCTTATACGCCGGAATATACGGTAAATAAAGGAACCTGCTTCTGTGACTCTGTCACAGAACCCTTTCATAATCACTAATACACAGACAGCACTTTTGTTTGCCATATGAAGTCTGGAACCACCATAAGAAACTAAGACATTTCCTGCTGTCACTCAGTATCAAAGGAGTTGTCAGCGTTAGTTTCCCAAGGTATGTTTTATCAGCATTAGGCTTTCCACTTTAGTATTTTTAAAATGCTGATGTTTTATTTACCCAAGAAGTATAAGAAAATCTCAATTTAGAAATAAAAGAAATAAAATCTCCTGGAACAGATGAAGTTCCTCTCATGTAAGACCAAGGTCTTTGAAAGCACTACACAATTTTAAAACCTAACTTTCTCAGATCATCTTACTTACACCCTATCAGCAATACAGTTGCACTCTACCAAGTGCAAGCACTTTCTTTTTTAAGTGCTGCAGTAACTTCTTCTCCCCAAAAGACAAATGAGATTAATAAGAAAGTACCACACACTCATAAACAAACCCTTCCATTAAACTAAGAAACAAATTTGTCATGGTTGCTTGACAGACTTTTTACTCCCAGGTAATATCTTATAACTAAACTTTTTTTCAGATTCCAGAGATGTAGTTGGGTTAATATGAGTCAAACAAGAAAGCCTCCTCTGGCAATAAAAGCACAACATACATTTTTTTTGTTGTCTGCAACCTACTTCATTTGATGCTGTTTTTCGTGGCTTTCAGCTAAGCTCCATAAATATGAAGATAACAGGATTTTCTAAGAACTCATATTCAAAGCACTTCCTACTTGTCAGAGTCTGGGCACCACAATTCAAAAAGGATATTGACAAATTGGAGTGTGTCCAGAGAAGGATGACTAAAATGGTGAAAGGTCTGGAAACGATGCCTTATGAGGAGAGACTTAGGCAGCTGGGTATGTTTAGCCTGGAAAAAAGACGGTTAAGAGGCGATATGATAGCCCTGTTTAAGTATTTGAAGGGGTGTCACGTTGAGGATGGAGCAAGCTTGTTTTCTGCTGCTCCAGAGATTGAAACACAGAGCAATGGATGCAAGCTGCAGGAACAGAGATTCCACCTCAACATTAGGAGGAACTTTTTGACAGTAAGAGCTGTTCGGCAGTGGAACACACTCCCTCGGAACGTGGTGGGGTCTCCTTCCTTGGAGGTCTTTAAACAGAGGCTGGATGGCCATCTGTCGGGGATGCTTTGATCGTGATTTCCTGCATGGCAGGGGGTTGGACTGGATGGCCCTCGTGGTCTCTTCCAACTCTGCAATTCTATGATTCTATGAGAGGTTCAAGGCACAGGTAGAATGTGCATAATCAACAGGCTCCAAGGTAAAGTATACATCCAAGTTGATGCTACCATCACCATGCCAATGTTGGAGGAGGAAAAATAAACATATTTTTAATTCCATATTGTTACATACTTTTGGATCTTCTAAAGTGGTTTTTACCCATTATATTCACAGTGCACATCTCTTCTAAGTCTTGTAAGCTTGAGGGCAGGGAACTGTTTTGTTGTTCTTTTTCTTGTAAAGTGCCATTGATAGCACTATAGAAATAAAAGATTATGATGATGATGATACCCCCTACTTGGTGCAGAACTTTCTATTTAAGCAGTCTGCAGGACTTAGCCAGTATCACATTTCATTAGAAAGGGATACATTCAGAGTATCTTTTGACTACATAAAATTGACAAATAAAAGCCACACAAAAAAATTATCACGGCAATCCATCACAAAAGTTCCAGCAAGACATACCACAATATAAGTCCCCAAGGGAAATGGTGATACAATAACAAAATTCACACAATTAGTTCACTTGTGCAAAAGGGTAATTTTGGAATATACCCTAAGAGCCAACTAATCAAGGGAAAGAAGGAACAAAGATGCTTGGCAGACTGGGTATTTTTGTGTTGCCCTCTTTTTTTTGTCAAATATCTTGACTTAGAGATAGATTCTTCTAGTGCAGCAATTAAGTAATACTGAATGTGATCTTTAGGCAACTCATTGGAATTATCCAGACTTTTGTCACAATCTTGGGGTGTACTGTGTACACTGCACACAGTTCCCTAAGGCTGTCCAATTAAAAACATGAAATGAGACACACACACACAAAACAACCCTTTCCCAGATTCTGAATTGTTTGCATGTTAACTAGCTTATGCAATACAAAGCATGAGCTTAAACTGAAATAGTTATGAGCCACTCCATGCAAGACAAAAGACAGTAGTTAGCAAGCTTCACAGCCCAGAGGGGCCCATGTGAGTCTATCTTAGATGGCAAGGGAAAATGTATGCACCTCTACAGACACATACGTGCATGCATGTACACACATACATTCCTTTGATACATCCCACTGAGAAGCACAGGATAGGAAAGGCTTTACACCCCCCCACACACTTAAATGATCCTAATTAGCATCACTGGTGGAGGGAAACACAAACCTTTCCTACTCCAGCAACCTTCTGTCAGATCATTGGAAATGTGGAGGGTGTGAGTGGGCTTTAACTTCACCTACATCCCAGCAATCTGGATCAACATCCTGAGATGGGGCAAAGTTAAAGCCTCCAATTCTCTCAGGAATCCTGTGAAAAATTTCTGGAAGCAGGAACAAGTTTCAGCTCTGCCCTTCTTCCAAAGCAGTGATCAGAGATGACTGGTAATGTACACCCTCATTTAAAGGACACAGAGCAGTATTGCTGGGAAGCAGCCTGCACGAGAAGCTAGGCTGGCCCACTTTCTCCTCTGTTTCCGTCAGCAGGCAAAGACCTTTTTATTCAGACAGGCATTTGGCCGCTAACTCACTGTTATGGAAGGGTCTCTTAATGCTGGCTGTTGTACTTTTCCTGTAATTTATATTCCATCTAACACTATCCCACAGATGGAAGTGGCTTTAATTAAAATAAGTGAGTGAAAACGTCCTGACCAATTTGTTTTTCTGTTCATGTAATTGAAAGTATATAATGCTATTCATGTATTTCAAGGGGGGAAAAAAACATTTTAAAAAATTAGTATTGTTCAATTTTGGCTCCACGTCAATTAATTGCAGAAGTTGATGCCGCAATTGCTGATTATAAATATTATGTCTATAATTTGTTAACTAATTGGAGTATACCTGGCACTGCCTTGATTTGTACCCAATATATCAGAAAGGGTCTAAGGGCACATCTCTTCCCATCTCCCCCTTTATTTAATTATTTTAAAATCATTTCTATATTTATGCTTTTTATTGATAGTTTCCACATACTTTTTAATCTGTATTTTCTAATAAGTTGTAAGGTACCTTGAGTAACCCTTTACTGGGGAAAAGGAGGGACATAGATGAATGGATGAATGAATAAACGAATAAATAAATACCCCCTTTTCTTTTTCTTCTTCTTTTACTGAGTTCTTATTTGGAATTTCAACTTGAAAAGCAGTGTTGTAAATCTGGATGGCAATCAAAAACACTCCATCAAATTTTGAGATCTCCAGCATCATGTCCTGATGAATTATGGTAGCCTCAGAAATACCAAATTTCTCTTTTAGTATTATAAATGAAAGGCCTATCAGTATAGCATGCAGCCAAAGAAGTCAAGAACTATAAGGGGAGTAGAGCAGAAAGCCACTGCACTTAGGAGCGGAGGTCAGCTGTTGGTAAAAACTGTTTCAACCACCAGACAGTAGTAACTCTATTGCGGAGAGAAGGGCTTTTATCTGAATAAGCATCATGAGGTCCAACTCCTTCACATTCTGCCACAGAACTAGAGGACTGCTATTTATACGAGAGAACATAAAGCAGGTGCAGCTTTTTTCCCCACATTAAACCATATAATTATTGCCTCCAGGGCACAGGCTTTCAATCAGTGCCAGTCAGTTGGGGAGTTTTGGGAGTCTTTCAATGAACAGTTCATTGACCACAAACAAATGACAATTATTGCTCATTGTGCAGAGTATGCAGATTGGTTCAACTTCAGCTCCATGCTTATGCTCCAACAATTACACCACATTATGAAATAGCTGTTATATACATAGCAGTACAGGATCAAGTTGATGATCTCAAGTCTAGCATACCTTAATGGTATCATCAGAGCTGAGCTCCACAAGAACCCATGTGTTTACACACATACACAGTTATGCATAGGTACAATAACGGGTTAACATCCCAAGCTGCACTTTACAATATACACCACGAGGGCCATGGCAGGGGGTTGGATTGGATGGCCCTCGTGGTCTCTTCCAACTCTGCAATTCTATGATTCTATGATATTTAAGCACTAGATGACCTTAGGCAAGTCACATTCTCCCAACCTCAGAGGGAGGCAAAGGCAGAACAAATCTAGCTAAGAAAACCCCATGGTAGGGTTACCATAAGTTGGAAATGACTTGAAGGAACACAACAACAACAATAACAATTGATAATTGGCTCTGCAACACAGCTGAAGGGTGTAGTCTCTCTACCAGGTAAACAAAAGGTTACTGATGTGATGAGTTAGGTTACATTTATTGGGGGTCAACATCACATAGGAGCAACAGAGATCACAAGAGGCAATTGCCCAATGAGAAGGACAGGTTGCTTACCTGTAACCATAGATCTTCAAGTGGTCTTCTGTGAATTCACACACCTGGGTTACTCCTGCGCCTGTGCACAGCATTCGGAACCTTCTAGAATCGCTACGCAGAATGTGCATTGATACATTTTTGGTGGTAATTCCACCCACCCTGATGGTCCCCTTAAAAGGCGCTCCTGCCTAATTCTCCTTAGTTCCTTGAATGACGCCACAACCAGCAGCATCTGGAACATAAAGCATACATATCATAGTAGGTCATAGAGGGGAGGATGGGCGGGTCTGTGTGAATTCACAGAAGACCACTTGAAGATCTATGGTTACAGATAAGCAATCTGACCATCTTCTTCGTGGTCTCTGTGAATCACACAGCTGGGTAGACTAGCAAGCTTTTCCCTAGGAGGAGGGTATGTCCTGTACACAAGTAGATGAGGGCTATACTCTGTACATAAAGAACAACTGAATTTATTAACAAGCACATCCTTTAAGCATGAAAGCAATTCATCAATAAAAACAAACTCACTCATTGAATGGAGGACAGAAGCACAGCCCTCCCAAAGACAGCCTCATTTCTGGAACGAGTGTCCAGTCTGTAGTGTGAGACGAAGGTCAAAGGTGATGACCAAGTTGCTGCACGGCAAACATCCTCTAGGGGCACTCCAGAGAAAAATGCTGTCGAGGTGGAGACAGCTCTTGTTGAGTGTCCCTGAATCTGTGGAGGCAACGGTTTCTTGGCCAATTCATAGCAGAGGGCAATGGTCGAAGTTACCCACTTCGACAAGCGCTATGAGGAAATCAGTGCACCCAGCCTCGAATCAGCATAGGAGACGAAGAGCCTGGGTTATTTTCTGATGAGAGCTGTCCGTTGTATGTAGAAGGCAAGGGCCCTCCTAACATCCATGTAGTGGAGGGTGTGCTCGGATTTGTCCTTTGGATCCTGCATCAGAGCAGACAGAATGATGGATTGATTCAGGTGAAAACTGGAGACCACTTTGGGAAGGAAAGAAATGTCTAGTCTCAGCGCCGCTTTGTGCTTGTGGAAGGCGGTGTACAGTGGCTTCAAATGCAGGGCACACAGTTCTCCAGCTCGGCGCGCCGAGGTGATAGCGCCAAGGAAAGACATTTTCCAAGACGACAGCCTCAGGTCCGTGGATGCCATGGGTTCGAAGGGTCGCCGAACCAATTGGGAAAGGACAATTTCGAGGCTCCAGGTCGCAGTAGGTTCGATCACTGGAGGATGGAGATTGACGTTCCCCTTTAGGAACTTCTTGACCACAGGGTCCTTGAATGGAGAGGGCTGACCCCTTCCCTGGAACTCAACAGAGATAGTCGCCAAATAGCAGTGGAGCGATGAAATGGAAAGTCCCGCTTCAGACAGGTGAAGAAGGAATTCAAGGACCACCGGTAATGAGCAGGACTCTGTGCACAGCCCACGAGCAGCCAAGAAGGCTTCTAATTTTTTCCATTTGTAGTGATAAGATTTGCGAGTTGCAGGCCTTCGGGCAGCGTCGATTACAGCCTGGATATCAGGTGGAAGGACCGGAGGAGGTGGCAGCACTGGAACCGAGTCCAGATTCATAGGCATATTCTCCATGCTGTCAAGCAGAGTGTCTCGAGGTCTGGATGTCTGACCACTCCGTCTTGGATGGTGAGAATGTTGGGACGGTTCGGAAGCTGAATGGACTGACCTCTGGCCAGATGTAGAAGGGGTACAAACCAAGGCTGACGGGGCCACCACAGAGTGATGAGGATGGTGTCCTTTCGGTCCCGATGGAGTTTGACAATCACTCTTGTCAGTACTGGAAACGGAGGAAAGAGGTAGAGGAGCGGGCCTGTCCATTGGAATAGGAACGCGTCGCCTCTCGAGCCCCGATCTCGACCTCTGAAGCAGAATTGGTGACACTGCTTGTTTGCCAGGGACGCAAAGAGGTTTACCTGTGGGGTCCCCCAGCGCTGGAATAGGTCCTTTGCAACTGACTAGTGTAGCATCCATTTGTGGACGGATGAACTAGAACGGCTGAGTCTGTCTGCAAGAATATTCTCCTCTCCCAGCAGGTAGATGGATTGGAGGTGTATGTTCCTCTGGACACACCAGTCCAAAATGTCCAATGTGCGTTGGACGAGTTGGGGGGACCTCGTTCCTCCCTGCTTGTTCAGGTAGTACATGACGGAGGTGTTGTCTGTCACCAACAACAGAGTCTTGTCTGTCACCAAGGTCCCAAAGGCCCGCAGTGCCTTCTGTACGCTGAGGAGTTCTAGAACATTGATATGGGGCATCCATTCGTTGGCATCCCAGGTCCCTTGTATCTCGTAGGCTCCAAAATGGGCTCCTCAGCCTAGCATGGAGGCATCCGTAGTTAATGAAGTGTCTGGTTGTGGAGGATCAAAGGGCATCCCAGACAGTACGTTCTCTGGTATCAGCCACCAGTCCAAGGAGCGTTGGATGGCGTGTGGCATCATCAGGAGTTTCTTTGGGGAATCCCTTAGAGTATAAATACTCCTAAGAACCAGTTCTGGAGAGGATGAAACTGTAGCTTGGCGAGGCGTGTAACATAAGTCGTAGCTGCCATGTGGCTGAGAAGCACTTGAACCGAGTGGGCTGAGAGTGTTCGGGACCGATGGCAGGCATGGATCAAGGAATGGAGGGTGTCAAATTGGTCCCAAGGGAGGTAGATTGCTGCCGTCAATGAATCCAGCCGAGCTCCGATGAATTGGCTAGACTGGGACGGTTGAAGTTGTGACTTTTCCATGTTGACAACAAGTCCCAGGCTGTGTAAAACATCTAGGGTGAGATCAATGTCAATCTCGAGCTGGTGTCTGGAGCCTGCTGCAATCAGCTAGTAGTCGATGTAGGGGAAGACTACCACACCACACTGACAAAGAAAGGCTGCCACTACCGCCATGCACTTCATGAAGACTCTCAGGGCCGTGGAGAGTCCGGAGGGTAGAACATGGAACTGGAAGACATCATTCCCAATCTGGAATGCCAGGAATCGCCTGTGGGATGGATGGATCCCAATGTGGAAGTAGGCGTCCTTGAGGTCTATGGATGCAAACCAGTTGCCTTGTTGGAGGAGCGGGAGGATGGAAGCCAGGGTCACCATCCTGAAGTTCTTTGGTGCAATGTACCAGTTCATTTGGTACAAACAAAACTAACACATTAGAAGTTTTCTAAAAAGCACCTAAACACACTTTAGAAGTCCCAAGTAACTCAGGGAGGGTCATAAAAAGAGTGAAACTTACCTGAATGCCCCAATCTCACCTGGATGTGTTCACGCTGGACCGGCCATTCTTACTGCAGTCACGAGATGTAAATGGCTGGAGGTTTTGCACACCAGTTATGCAAAGCACCAGAGGGAATCTATTGATGGCTTCAGCTGTCAATAAAAAGGTACGGGATTTTGACAGGACATAAATGCAAAAGGGTGATGTCGTATGATCTGCGTGCCCTTTTGTGTTTATGTGCCATCGTTATGACATCATATTTAATGCATCTGATAAAGTCCACAGACTGTTTTGTCACTTTGTAACTAACTTCTAAGTAATGCCTGAAGGAAAGTGCCTTCATGTACAAGATACCTTTTTGCTAATGTAAGATTGCTTGCTTAAAATAAAAGCTTTTCTTTAAGATCTCTTCTTTTCCACTTCCTCTTCACGTGCCATTGCTCTTTGTGGGTTTGTGTGGGTGTACAGAATTCTCATATCCAACAGGAGGGGGAGGCAAAGTCTCTGCAGAATCAGAGGTGGGGGGAAGTACAAGTTAAGCCCCACAATAACTTCCCACTAAGTTACTGAGTCACATGGTGTAAATTAGTGGGGGGTGGCAACTAGACAGAATTCAGGGGTCCCATCTCCTATTCAAGAACAGGAGATGGGCTGGAGTCCATTACAACGTATATTTTTAAAACCTTTCTTTTTAGCAATTGCTGCTGCTACTTAGTATTTGACTCTGTTGTCACCAGGGGGGAGAGCAGTTTTGCTCCTCTCCCTCTCAATCAGAACTAAATTGCTGAGAAGTAAATTTCTCAGTTATATATGCAAATCTCAGTTCAAACATGCAATTGGAAGCTAACAAGCCACAATTAACCTTAGTGTGATCATAAAAACATCTACAATACATTAAAGATATTCACTTGTTTCTCCCTGGTGATAATCTAGAAAGCTTGAAATAAACTGTACATAAGGGCAAAAGAGTTCTCTAATGTAACACTCATTCTGCAGGTTGTTTGTTGATTCTATCCTGGCTAAGCTCTTGTTTTCTGGGAAATGGACATGGGAGGGGTGTGCAAAAGTAGGAGATAGCTTGTCTGCATCTTCCAAGTGAACACTGCTTTACTAAAACAAAATAAGAATAAAACAGTAAACTGACATTTTAGCTTATTATGCTGACCTCTCCTGTACAACCTGATCTAATGGAATGGACCCACCCCCAGCTTTCCCATAATCATGGAAGGGGAAAAATGTACAAGATGGCTCTCAACTACGAAGCAGACTACAACAGAAAGCTCCTGCCGTAAAGTCAACGGGAGAGTCTTTAATGCCCACAGAGTCTGTAACCTTTCATGGAATGCCAGAAAAAGCAAGTGTCCACCCTGAAGAGTAAATTCCTTGAGTGTGAAGTTTTGGCATACAGCCAGCCGCTGTGTTGTTATTGCACATCCAAAAGAGATTCTTCCACATTTCAGAAACATTAAAAGGCGTCTTTGTTTTTTTAAAAAAATATTACCACAATACACAAGACTCTTCTTTTTAGAAAAACAAATTAGACAAATACAAAGGTTTAGGCAATATTTTTTAAGGTGGGAAATGCTTAGCACTGTATCACATTGGCCTCAGTCATACAATGTTCTCCCTCATGCCATAAGCCACAGAGATTCCATTCCAAAGTACAACATGGTACACAAAAGCTGACCAATGTTAAAGAGCAGTTTTAAACATATAAGTAAAACAACTTTTTAAATACTGTCTTATCACAGTAGAAAAGCAGAAGAAAGTGGTTAATACAATGCACATTAATGAGCAAAAATGTAATAAAACAAATGTTGGAACTACTTGTTCTCAATATACTCAGTGGAGAAAGGAATGATAACCAAACAATATATACTCAAGAGAAAAAAATAGTAACAAATTTAATCTTCTCTTTTGATAGACAAGTGATAAACTGATAAGACTTACACAACAGGCATGATTTTATTTTCTCTTCAGCAACTGTTTTAACAGAAGCATAAAAAAGTAATCCATATACATTGTTGAACTGGATGAATTTAAAAATGACGTGATCTGAAACAAGAAACTGTCGTGGAGTAAAATTATTTTAGAAAGGTATCCATGAGAGGAAAATTATACCTGGCACCGGTAAATCAAAAGAATTCAAAATCATATCAATACCATTAAACACATTGCAGCAAACATCAACATGAACTTCAAGCACTTGCAACATTTTCAAAGAACACACACACACACCTGCATTGCAACTCGGGCAGGCAGAAACTCTGTTAAAAACACCATACAGACAAGTACTGGAAGTGAGTAATATACTATTGATGTTAAATAAGTTGGCTAGCACTCTCCCAGTGTTGCTACCATTTTGTAGTGTTCTGCCCCTGAACAGTATCATTTGCTATTCTAATCTCCCTCAGTTTCCCACAGTATAAATAATGAGCAAAATAATGAGCAGGTATCACTTAGCAGAGCAGCATCAGTACCACTGCTTCCTTTTCCCGGTGGTGGCTAGCTTGTCAAACCAGGTGAATATAAACAGAGACGGGGAAACATCTGCCACCATGAGGAGGTGAAGGAACTGGCCTTGAGAGCAATCACACTTTTCACAGAAGTCACACAAAGGATTCTAGCACACTAACAATGATAAGCTAAAACTAACCATGATAGACCTGTATTTGCTTTAGGCTGCACATACTGGTATATAAAAACAGAATTCCAAAGGTCTTCAATATGCTGATGTCACCCACTTCTACTCCTTCTTGTAATAAGAGTTGGGGCTGTGCAGGTACTGGAGTACTCCTAAAACTCTGTCACAGGAGGCCTGAGTGTGCTCATGGCTTAGAGTCCCTGAGATCAGATACAGTTAGCCCTCCAACTGTTATCTTTCCTGGATAAGGATTAACAGGGACATAGGTTCATACCTTGATAATACCCTTTCTGGACTAGTAAAACATGCTCTGTGTAGGGCTGCCTTGCAGATGATACAGAAACTGCAGCTGACACAGAATGTAGCAGCTAGATTACTATCCAGAACATCATAAAAACTGCATTACAAACAGTTAAAAAAACCTGCACTGGCTGCCAATATGCTTCTAGCCTGAGTTCAAACTGTTGGTGATGACATTTAACATGGCTAAATGGCTCAGGAGGACTTCAAAACTCTCTCAATATGAAAAACTTTAGTATTGCATACTTACTGCTCAACCAAAGTAAAATGTAAATAACAGGACTGACAAACCAAAACGGCTCTGTTTTCAAAATGGTCTTTATCCTGGAAGTTTCTTAGCAAATAGACTTTGTAGATTTTCACATGCCTAAAATATCCCTCGGAGAAATCAGGACAGAAATATTTCTGTCCCGGAAGCAGCGCCGCGGTTCGCACGCCCAGTTCCCTCTCCCGATATGCCCTCGTAGTCACGCTGGGTTATTTCTTTCCTCTTCCAGAATATTTTATTAACAGAGAACTCCCGTTAGTAAAATATTGCAGAAGAGGGAAGAAATAACCCAGCGTGACGACGAGGGCATATCGGGAGAGGGAACTGGGCGTGCGAACCGCGGCACTGCTTCCGGGACAGAAATATTTCTGTCACGATTTCTCCGAGGGATATTTTAGGCACGTGAAAATCTCCTTTGTATTAGAAATCAAAACCAAAAGGAAGCAGACTTTGGCACATCATAACTCTGAAGAATATTGCCATGTTGTTTCTTTTTAAATCATATCAGGGAAGCTGGAACATGGACAAACAGATTTGAGAGAAATCACATTGATCTGGGCAGCATGACAACATCCAATTTTTTATGGTCAAACAGAGAAGTGGAAAGTACTGGAAATGCTGGTAGTTCTAAGCCAAAAATGGGAATAGTGAGCCAGACAGAGTTTAAAGCTTTATCTCTTTCTTCCTAGAACTAGATTCCAGTTGTCACACAACACTGCTCTCTGCTATTATTGGCTCAACTCCTTCCGGAAGACAAAGTCAAAACTTTCAAAAAGGATTAAAAGTTTACTATTCCATTGTCAGGCCTAACTGTTTTCTAAAAGCACAAATCTATGCAGGTATTCTTTCCTAATGATTTCTTGCTTTATCATCATAAAAGACTCACAAAGTGATATTTGCTTTGTGGCAGGTGGACTAAAGAGAGGAAATCCCTTTGTATATTTCTGCATTTGTTACATAGTGTACAGTAACTGGCCTGGTGCCTGTGCCACAAACAAAATCTTAATTAATCTACCTCACAATAAGTACTGTGCATGAATGTGGCCAAACCCAAGCATAGAACTCAGCATTAATACAAACTCTCTATTTTAGTCCTTAACTGCCGGTGGAATAGGAATTAAGCAATGTGCCCATTTACCAGAAACTGTATCACAAAACAGAACAAACCCCCTGCAGTCTTAAAATTCATTGTATCTTGAAGTTGGCTTTGAATTCTCCGCAGCTGGCAGAAAGAAGAACAAACATTACTACATGCAGAGCGCTTATACCCACAGCACTGAGCAGACTGATCTCATGTGCCTACATAATACCAAAATTCCCAATGGCATTTTCTTTTTGAAAAACCCAGAGTCTGTTAACTGTTAACTACTGAGGGCCTTATTCATCCAAGACTTTTTTTTCTGAGAAATGCCTTGAAAGCACAGCCTGTACTTGTCCTATGGAAAGAACCCTACTATTTTCAACAGATTTATTACATATACTTCCCAAGAATATCTCACATTCAGTATCTGCACGAAGTCAAAATAGGCCAGAGGAAATGAAATCAGACAAGAATACACAGATTAATATGACCTGAGTTTCATGTTGCTTCACCCCACAACATCCTCTCCAACAGTCACATCAATTTCAAGACTGTATTGTTTGTTGTAATTTCCAAACTTTAAATAAGAACCGTACTCTCCAATGTATTTTCCTTGATCTTCAATCCAAGGCAGAGATCCATTTGGCTATGCATGTGTATAATTGTAATATTGCAGTTTAGGAATGTGTGTATAATTTTATTTTATTTTATTTTTTGTCTTCTTATTTAGTGTCAAACATCAATTGAAATGATGGGTTTGGAGAACAATGTTCCTACAGATTTTACCTAGTGAGCCTTTTATAAACACTACATAAATGAACTTTAAAGAAAAAATCCTCTTTTTTAAAAAAGTCAACACTATAGAACAGCTCGCACTTACTAAAAGTTTCCTGAAATCTAAATGGTCTTCACCCCTCTCCACCCTAGGGGACAATGCATGCAAAATAGTGTGTGTGTGTGTGTGTGTGTGTGTGTGTGTGTTAAAAAGTATTAAACAACACTTTCCAAAAACAGTAACAGGAATAACAAAAACAACAGACAGAATGAACTTCACAGGTAAACTAATTGTATATTTTACTATAATGTGTTTACATTACAGCAGGAAATAACAAGGAAAACATTTCATTACATAAAATGCTTTCAAACGATACTTGTCTGGTCTCCGTATAAGGCAAACTGTAAGAGATTATGTCTTAAAATAATACATGTAGATAAAATAATGACAACTGTGAAGATAATCATGCTGCATTTCCTTTAAGATTAAACCTTCTCTAAAACTTCCTTAAGTTCATAATCAAAGCAATTTATAAATTCTGGGTTTTTTATTTGTTCTATTTTTTGGATTTAAAATATACTGAAGAATGTAGTGTCCTGTAAGTCATAATATACATTCTAACAGATGGGTGAGGAAAATAGATATGTTCACCAAGCTCCACAAAGTCACCACTGTTAGAAGATTCCTTAAGAATTAATTAACTCCCCATGCAAATGAAAGTACCATCAATCCTATGTAGCTTCCTGTTCAGCTGTTTTAAAGAGTATTAGATAATTTAAAACTGTCAGTTCCTCCCATTTGCATACTTCAGCTTGTCTTAGACTGAAATTGTGACTTTTTAGAAAATTCCAATATTCGGGAGGCTATTAATTACACACTACAGAATCGTATTTGCACTGCACAATCCTCCTTCTATTGTTTTAAATATACCATGTCACATAAGCAAGCATTCCCTTTTAATGTCACAGTGAGAAATACTGACACATAAGTTCTGTAAAGCCCAAATTTTATTTTGATATGCAGTAATGTACCTATGCAAGTAATTAAACAGTGGCTGCACATTCTGGTCTCTGCATGCCTATATGAGGTATTTTCCTCTTATGCTCTCTCCTTGTGCTGCTAGACACCACAAGCTTTTTCCACCTCTTTATGCATTACTGATTCTTTAAAGCAGGGTAGGAGACCTCTGGTTCAGAGACTGAATATAGTCTGCAAGGCCTGGCTTGTCGTTTTAAGGTTAAGCAGGTGCCATGTGAATAGCTCCTACAGCAATGCAGCAATGTGCTACATGATGCACAATGTTGACTCTGGCTGCATCAGTAAAAGCTTTTATCCATCATTCATGATTAAAACCCTAAGACAGCTTTACAACGCCACAGAACATAGGCAGCATGTGACAGTGTGAAAGGCTGTACAGGCTGAATGTTCCCTATCTGAAATGCTAGGGACCAGAGTGTTCCATATTTCAGGGGGAAAAAATTAAAATTTTGGAATACATGTACAGTATTTGCATATATGTACGTAATGAGATATCATGGAGATGGGACCAAGGTCTAAATACAAAATTCATTTATGTTTCATATACACCTTATGCACATAGCCTGAAGGTTATTTTATACAATATTTTAAAATAATTTTGTGCATGAAATGAAGTTTGTATACATTGAACCATCAGAAAGCAAAGGTGCCGCTATCTCAGCCACCCATGAAAAAAGTTTTGGGTTTTGGAGTATTTGGGATTTCAGAACTTCAGATAAAGGAGGCTCAATCTCTAGTAGGATCAAAATACAGAAGAAGTATGCAAGCTTTTGAATTGCCAAGAACACTTCCTTGGTGTAGGTAGTTTTAGAAAACCACAATTTTCTGTTTCTTCTGCAGCCTCTAACAAGAAACAGAAAGAAAGAAAAACCTCATAAGATTATAACTTATCACACACTTTACACTCCTTAGCATTCCCAGGGAACATTTGACATAGCAAGAGATGCAAGGCTCATGGTGAAGGCGGGAGTCACAAATTGGCATTAAAATGTAATTCTGGCCTCAATCTTATGCTGACAGAAAACCCCCTCCCCTTAGCACACTTGCCAATCTTTCATAAATACTATGCAAAGATTTAACAGGGAACATTTAAAAGCTTTTTGCAAACACCTAGCAACTTGTGCATAGTAAGACTTTATGGGCAAAGGGCCTGTTTTTAAAACAAAAATATTCCTAAGAAGAAAGGTTTGTTTGCAGTGTTTTTGGAAGCAGTTTGATGTAACCTCCAATGTAGGGCTGTTTTCCACACTTTAGAATGATCTGGTCTTTATCAGCTCCAAATGGGAAAACATGCCCTTTGCCAATGACACACAGTGTCAGCTAAGCACTTTGAAAAAGGGTGGTGGCCCAAAGAAAAATAGGAGTCTACATTTTATGATGACTCTACAGTTCTGTCTACAGAAATGTTTAAACACTGAACAATGAAAGCTACAAAAGAACTTTTTAGCACTAGTTTGTAAAGGTCAATAACATATCATTCTATTTTATTTCCTAGATTACAATTTCTGTCTTTTAATCACCTGAACATCAACCTTTATTTTTTAACAAAGCATACATTTTCACAATTATTTCCCACCATGGGACACTTTGATATAAAACAAGAAAGAGAATCTTCTATAGAAATAATTTATCAATTACAGAAATAACAATATTCCCTGAGAGACAACTGGGATTGCAGTGTCAGTAGTCTTGGAACTACAGCTGTCCCTCCACATTTGCAGGTTAAGCATTTGTGGATTTGATTATTCATGAAGTATATGGATTTTATTATACGTGGGTTTCTAGGTCACGCTGGAGGACCTAGGAATGCCTAGAGAGAACACTTTTCTAGGTATTTCTATGTCCTACAGTGTGATTCTATGGTATTTCCAGTGGAAGGTGACCACAGAATTGTGCTGGAGGGTCTAGAAATGCCTAGAGAAATGTCCGGTAAAAAAACCAGTGTTTTATATTTGTGGTTTTTCCACTTTTGTGAGGATCCTGTACTCCTAACCCCTGTGAAAGTTGAGGGCCAACTGTATAAAATAAGAACTGTCATGTTCAATTAGATCAAAAGTATCTCTAAACTACCCCTCTGCTTCCAAATGTGAAAACTATCTTGTTTACATAGCACTTTGAGGCTTGCAAGGGAAGAGGTAAGCTCAAGTAGGTAGACTGAGGTTGATGTAAGTGGATCCAGTCAAGTCAGTCAGTTTACAACAAAGTAGACCACAGTATATCTAATTACAGAAAGTCCTGACAAAGTCAAGCTGAGGTGAATCAAGATACGTCACGTAAAAGTCAAAGAAATTCAATTGATACTGTAATAGTGACAGCAGGTTCCAATGAGCAAGTATCAACAGGCTGGCTTGTTAGTGGTACACTCCCAGTGACCTTGCAGTAAAGGACTGGAGCCATCAGTAGTCTTTAAAAGACTGGCACAAGCTCACCTTCAAATGGTTCTGCCTACTTGGCTAGATTGGAAGACTATATTGGTAAGACTAGAGTGAAAGGACTACAAAAGATTGTGAAGGGTCTGAGCAAGTAGCAGTTTGATGAAATTGGAAATAAGCGGATGTTTAGTTATCGAGACAGTTTGATTTAATGGGGCACTAGTATCACTTTCTTTGTCTCAGTGGAATTTATATAAAAAGGGAGACAGTTTGAAGATTCAAGCTCAATAATTTGATGACTGATTAACTTAATAAGCTGGATATTGAGCTGATTAAGAGGTTTCAATAATTAGAACTCACTAGAATTTATAATATAATTTGTGAAAAAGTCACAATAGCTGTAATTTAAATAGCATTTGAATGGCAACTGGGCTGAGACCCAGAGCCTATACAACTTCACAAGCGATGATTTCACGGAGAGGTTCAATCGAAATGCCACCCAAACAATTGGACATTGATGCACAAATTTTGGATGAGCTCAGATCTCTCAAGAAAGAGATGAAAGATCTAAAGAATTTTTAAAGAGACATAAAACAGGACCTAGACAGAATAGAGAAAAGATTGGATAAGATGTCAACAGACTTAAAAGAGATTAAAGAGGATGTAGACAATGTAATATCTAGAACCACAACTCTGGAAAATCAAACAGAGGGAATTACTAAAAACCTGAAAAAAGAGCAGCATGCAAATTTATTACA
This sequence comes from Gambelia wislizenii, assembly GCA_030847615.1. Classification (NCBI taxonomy): domain Eukaryota; kingdom Metazoa; phylum Chordata; class Lepidosauria; order Squamata; family Crotaphytidae; genus Gambelia; species Gambelia wislizenii. The sequence continues at coordinate 188,179,432 of JAUMIR010000002.1, read as the reverse complement.
AGAGATAAGATACAGAGAAAAATGTGTAAAACTAAGAGGCCTTCCAGAAAAGATGTATGAAAATCTACAAGAAAGTTTAATCCCAGCTCTAGCGAAATATATAGAGGTGACTGAGAAACGTATGGAACAAGAACTTGATAAACTTTTTAGAGCACATTTGGCAATAGCTAAGGAAAGAAGACTACTGAGAGACATTGTGGTTTCATTTATAAGAACAAAATTCAGCAATAAAATAATACAGAAAAATTATACAGACAAATTAATAATCGAAGGGAAAGAAATTCAGATTTACAAAGGTACCCCAACGGCGATTCTTAAAAGGAGACAAGAATACAAATCCCTGACCCAAAAATTAACAAAAATGGGTGTGAATTATAGATCGGAACGAGTTGGGGGGGTAACTTTTACGTATTGACAAAAAAGATACAGAATAAATTTGATGGGAAAAGTAAAAGAATTTTTGAGAAACATAAATGAAGAAGAACAAAGATATGAGGAAAGAAGATGGAGGAAGAAGAGCAAGAGGGAAGATTTACACTTATATTATAGAGCATGTAGTCTCGTCTGGGTATGTAAGTGGATTGAATTAAAGGATATAAAGCTGTGAACATTTGAAGGTGCTGGTTTAAAATGAGGATGGCATGCTTATTTGGGATTTGATAAGGCCAAGATACATAGAGATTTCATTAACCATATTATCAGAAAAGCTCTATTGAAACAATGGCAAAAAGTTAATTATCCTAAGTATTATCCTAAGCTACCAAGATGGATTTCTCCCCAAGAGGCCTTTTTTGGCAGATGGGGAAAGTGGATGAAGCGGAAAGATGGATAACAAATAAGGATTTGTGTTTGAAGAACGAAGAAAATGTTATTGTTACAAAATTAAAAGAAACCATGATGAAAGATGGTTGGAAGCTGAATTGGTTTACATATCAACAGCTGTATAATAGATTTAAACAAGATAAAGAGGAATTCGACTTTATGGAAGAAGGGACTGATATGGATAAAATAATATGGGATAAGAAGAAGAAGAAAATAACAAAATTATACAGTAATTTTCTATCAAGAGAGCAAGAAAAGGAGACGATTAGAGATGCAATGATCAGCTGGGCAAGAGATTTTGCGGAAATAATTGAGATGGACGAGTGGGAAAATGCTTAGGAAAAAACAAAAGAATTCCAGCTTGTCAGAGCTTAAAAGAAAACTACCTGAAAATAAGCAACAGATCCAGAGAGGCTGCATAAAATGTATGGAATAAAAGAGAAAACCTGTTGGAAGTGTAAAAAGGAAAATAGCTTGTGTGCATGTGTGGTAGAAATGCCCGATCATTACAAAATACTGGACTAAGATTCATAATATTATACAAACAGCATTTAAAATACAATTTGCCTTCAACCCTAAATTGTACCTATTAAACTGGACCAATTGTACCAATACTAGACAGGCAGGACGAAAGAAAGCATTGGAGAATATTGTTATATTTATGTACAGCAGCGTGTATGACTTTGGCTGCAAAATGAAAAAATAAAGATCCACCCCAAATCAAGGAATGGCTGAATAAGGTTTTGGAAATGAAAGATAATGATAGACTAACACTTATACTGAATAAAAAAAAATCAGATAAAGTGGAATTGGAATGGTCACCAATAATAGATTATTGTAAAAAACGATGGAATACGCACATTGACATTTAGAGAATTTTCAAAGATAAAGAAGGGGGAAGCTGATATCAGAGGAGTAACATAATAGGATTAAAGGATGAATTGTAATTAGGGGAAAAGAACATTAAGAAGAAGGAGGAGAAAGCATATATAGCACTGACAGAACTAGGAAGACAAAACAAAATAATTCTTATAGAAAAAACACTTTGGGTTGTTCCTACGGAGGAAGTCAGTATTTTAGAAATAATTAATGTAAATGCTAAAATTATAGTTGAGGTGTATTTATAAGAATGTATACAGTTATGTATAATATGTGCAAAAGATATAATAATAATAATTAAAAAACCCAAATGGTTCTGCCCACTTGGATCTGCAATCCCCAAACGGCTGCTGGCTGATTCTATAGCTGTGTGTTCCTGTGTGGCTATGAAGAAAGTAGAGCTTGTGCAAGAAAGCCACACCCTCAGGCTGAACGAGTACTGAAAGGGATACTGAGGGCTTCCTTATGAGTAGACCTTCTTGTGAGTCATCCGTTATCTGAATCCTCCATAGAATTAGATGTTTGAATCTGGGATATGACAATTAGAATGCACTGTATTAATTATCAGCATGCTACTGGTAATGTAGTACACTGATATGCAAAAGCAAAAATTATGTTTCTTTTTTAAAGTATTTGCTTCTTTACAACTGCCAGCTTTGGCTTGTCAGTTTCTATTATCTTGTTGATAATAGAACAGCTAAATTAAATATGTGCCCAATTATACATTTATTTTGTTCATTAAAATGTGTCTCTTACCATCTCATACTAAAATAGCTGAAAAAGGTTTTTGCTATTGTTGTTAAGAAAGGAAACAGTTGGTGTACCTCTCTAAATGGGTAAAGAGCATCAGCTGGCACCTTGTTCATTATTTATGATGTTGTAGGCTGGACTTACAACATTGTAAATATTGCAATTCACATTTACAGCTGTGGTGCCATTGTAACAACTGCAAATGCCTCCCCACCTAACCTCAATAGCCAGACAGCCACAGCAACTGAAGGAATCCAAAGCACTGGAGAGTGGGGTGTTGAATGATGATGTGTCCAGCCTCCTGAAACAGGACCTTCTGCACCACACTTTGCTGATAGGAGGGAGATGGAGACATCTTCATTCGGTGCTCACTCTCTAATGCCTCAAAACTCTTTCAGTTGGGAATGGCTGCCTGGCTTTTAAGGTGGGCTTTGGGGGGTTGAATTAGGAGATGTAGGTATGAAGATGGAGCTCCACTGTTGTAGCTACATCTACTTATGCAGGATCTAGACTCTCCTTGCTCAACAGTACCTGCTCAAAAATCAAAGAAAAATACGGTATCCAGGAGTACATCTAATATGTAAACCTGAGTTTTTAAAAGATGTATATCAGCCTTGTATATAGCAAAAAACTAGTCTGGAAAAACATGACCCTGCTCCAGCACAATCCAGCCCAGATGAATAAGAAGGTTATGAATAACAAACCCAGATTAATAAAAGCTACTGAAAGCTACTGAGAGATCAAGCAGAACAAAGAGGGGCACAATCCTCTGGCACAAAGGACCAGGTAATCCAGTATCCTGTTTCTTACAGCAGCCAGCATGAAATTAGCCAGCAAGGTATGAAGATAAGAGCTCCTTTTTCTGCTCTACCAGGAATGGCATACCATGTCTGAAATGACATCTGCTGGTGACAAACCCATCCCCACCTATGATTTGAGTTATCCTCACTTGAGATTTTGTTTAATCTACTTTTAAAAGCCAATTTAAGCCGTGACCACATACTGTATGAACTTTCTTCAACTGGCCCAGAATCTACTACCAATCTATTTTGTTAGATAATATCAACTACAAAAACTATCCTGACTAAACAAGGAAAGCATTCTGGGCTTGCTTTAATTATCTGCCTGTCAGTTTACAGCAAAACTATATTCAAAGCTTATCCTCAAGGTTTCAGTATTCCAACTAGTATCTTGCCACTTACATGGAATTACAGTTGTCCCTTCGTATTGGCTGGGGTTTGGTTCCAGGATCCCCGTGGATACCAAAATCCATGAATACTGAAGTCCCATTATATACAATGGCATAGCAAAATGGTGTCCCTTATATAAGATGGCAAAATCAAGCTTTGCTTTTTGGATTATTATTTTTTAAAGAATATTTTCAAGCCGTGAATACTTAAATCTGTGGATACGGAGGGACAATATGTAATGCTAGCATCTGGGCTTAATAAACTAAGCAACAAGAGAAATTATTTGTAAACACCTCTTCTAGGAAGTTAGGTAAGCACACAATTTTTCCACTGGAGAGAAAATGGGTAGAGGGGAGTGATTCCTTCAGAAAGATGTTAGCCACAAAAGTTAAGTTAAATCCCTTACAGTGCAACCCTGAGTTCCACTTGTGCCAGCTAGAAAACTTTAGATAAGTACTTCTCCAGTTATCTAATGTGGGGGACCAGCAATTTATCCCCAGTGTGCCAGGAAGTGATGCCATCTCTGTCCTCATTGTTTCTTTCTTTCCTGGAAACTTTTCAGATACTGGCAGCTGATGGCTTGTAAGCCAGTTCCAATACATGGATCGCCACTCTGAATAGGACTGCTTTAGGATACTAAGTCCACTGTATTGGGCAACTAGAAGATACTAGGAGAGAGTCAAAGGTTACACTAGTATAACCCCATGCTGCTGCAAATGACAAAGAAATTGCAAGACCTATTCCATGTAGTAAGCTCCTTTGGTGGTCACACCCCCAATGATGGCACAAAGTTATGCTAGCAAAAGACATGGGTGCCATTTGCATGATGAAAATGTCCCAGGAAGAATTTGTGTCGATCCCTGGCAGTTTACACGTACATCGAGTCGGGTACGTGATTTTCGGAAGGGGGGGCCACCTTTTATCCCTCAACCTGCTGGACTTCCAGTCCCGTGGGTTGTGCCGGTTTTTAAAAAAGTCACTGGAGGATTCGGAAAATCGGAAATGTAAACAGCCTGGGACAAAATATCTTGGTACTAGGGGATGACCGGAAATGGTGACTGGGGGCGGGCTTAGAGATCAGCGACCAGAAAAGGAGGGGTCAGTCACCCGTTCAACAGATCCAGCCTCACCAGCCGAAAACAAAGGCATCCCTTCCAGCTGCACAAAGGTTGATGTGTGTGCGCGTGTGTGAACTCAATCACCTTTTTAAATGGATTTCTACACTGCAAACCCTTCAGCTTTAACCTCTTCCTCAACTGCATGTTACAAAGAGATCGTGGTAGGCACAGGGTCGCCCATTCATCCCTGCCTTGATCACCTCCCTGGGTCTGAACGGGCACAGTAAAATATTCCAGCCTCTGAGCGAATGAACACCCTTTAATTCCCCCTCTCTGTGTCTGTGTCTTTCAAAATGCCTGTCTGTTGCTGGCTTGCTGTAAGGGTTAACATTTTAAAGAGGCAAGGGAAAACCCAACCCCCCCACCTCACTCGGCTTGATCTCCCCGCGTCTGAGCGAAAGATCTCAGTCTGGGTCTTTCAAAATGCCTCTGCTTAAAGCGAAAGAAATTCTAAGCCTCTACTCGGCTTAATTTCAAAAGGAAAGGACATGGTTTAATTGTTCCTCCGTCTGAGGTCTTTCAAAATGCCTTCTGCCTCTGCTTAAAGGGTTAACATTTTAAAAAGACAGGATAAACACAAACCCCTCTCTCCCCCCCAGCCAGCCAATAGCATCCCTCCTGGCGTGGAACTCTAAAGGAAGTGCGTCACTGAGGTTGTGAAAACACGAGTAATCGCATCCTTGATTGACAGCCAAAAAAAAAAAATATCCCGGTAAGCTAAACATGTGTAAACAGCAAAAGCACAGGATATAACAGTGCGGGACCAATAAAGACTTTTGTCGTGTAAATATCAATCATGGGATCTTCCAGGATTTCCTAAAGAGTGACAAAAATCGTATAAACAGCGAGGGGCGGATACGGGATCAGGAAATCATGATAAGCCCTGCGACAATTTTTGTCGTGTAACTGGCACCATGGTGTACATTAAAACACTCCCATTCTACTCAGTGGAGATTCAAAACTCACTCTGGCTCTTTCTCCCTGGCACAGCTACACTCCTTTTGTTCTACTTAGATTTCTGTACCTTTGACAAGCTGATTGGCAGAAGGCATTTATGTAACAAGTTACCCCCTTCCCCTAAAATATAAAAAAGCAGGAGGTTCTGAAAATGTCCAGAAGTCAGGTCAGAGGTTGTGGCCATAAGATCTACAGTTACTTAGTCTCAAGATGGAAACTGCAAACTAAATGAGTCACCAGCAATGCTACTAACATATAACACGTGATGTATGCCTACTAAATGAGTCACCAGCAATGCTACTAACATACTAACATATAACATATATGCCTAGTGAGCTCTTTTCTGCTGCTGTCCACTATGCAGCCTTGAAGGACACAGGAACATTCCTTGTATAAAAAGCCTGGGGCAACACAGTTAATAGTGCTGTCAATTACAGCCTTGCCAGTTTTCCAGTCCTCTATTTAACTCTTATCAGCTGTCTTCAGCACAAGGTTCTCTGTGAGATGAAGTCCAGTCTTTCCCCATTCTCACACCCCAGCAGGGTTCATGGTCTGCATCTTACCCAAATTCTCCCCACTTGAGCTTAGATTCCTTAGGTGACCCCCAAAATTATGCTGCTACTAGCTATATCCGGTGTAGCATACACCATCACCCACACGCCCTACACCCCCCGACGGTACACATGCCGCTCCCCCATGCTGCCCCCCACATCCATCTCTGCCCTCCCTGCCCCCTGCTACCACACCACTCACTGCCCTCCCTGTGCCCCTCACTGCCCCCTGCCCCCCTTGCTGCCTGCCCCCTGCCCCCGTGCCCCTCGCTGCCTGCCCCACCTCCACCGCCCATGCCACCTTGCTGCCTACCCTGCGCCCTGTGGTGCCCCTTGCCGACCTCCCCACCCCTGTGCCCCTCGCTGGCCCCACCCCCCTGCCACCACCGTGCCCCTCGCTGCCCTCCCCGTGCCACCTGCCTGCACCCACCACCACCCCACTGTACCCCTCCCCGCAACCCGTCACCCCACCCGCACCGCCATCCCCACATCCCTCAGTGCCCCTTGCAGCCCCACTGCCACCCCCACACCGCCCCCCGTGCCACCAGACCTGCCCCCTGCTCACACACAGCATGCCACATCCCCTCCTACTACTCGCACCTCCTCTGCTGGTGGCCATGTTTAGAAAGGACTTAAATGTCCACATGTTCCTCCCCCCAGTGTGCTGATTGGCTGCCCCCAACCAAGCTTTGATTGGTTGGTCAGTTTCCTAACTGCCTATCAGCACACTGGAAACAGTAACATACCCAAGAGAATTATATATATAGAAGATACTGAATGGACTATTTTATTTTATACCCCACCTTATCTCCTAGCACAGAATTCAAGGTGGCCTGAATCTACATTGGCTGGAAAAGGGATTTAAAAAGGACAATAATGGGCAGATAAAGGCAGTCAAACAAAGAAGCATGGGCAAAGTGTGGCTAGATGAGTAAGCAGGGCCAGAGAAGACCCAAAATGCAATATGGACTTTGTATGAGAAAGCCCATTGGATACCTTAGCTTTTAGGATAAGTGGCTTTGGTACTGTACACTCTCAGATGTGCTGGGGGGTAGTAATCCTCCTAGCATTTTCTAGTTTCAGAAGAGCACACCCAGGGCTGAAACTGCAACTGCCTAAGATTCCTCACTAACCTACTTGGTACTGTACTGGTATATACAGATGAGCCTGTGGACTAATGACAAAAGTTCCACGCTGTGTCATTCTCCTCTTATTTGATGCTATGACTGATATTTGAGAGCACGCTACAGAACAAATGTTCTGTCTGCTTCCGCATTTTAGCTTCCCGCATGAAAACTGCTGGCAGGCATACAAAGTGAGTTTGACCTTAATGCTACTATTTGCCTATGCAATGGCTCCATTCCCACAATGATATGCATTTTATTTATTATGACATGTTCTGACAAAATAAAATGTGGATCTTACATAAGTCCAGCAATTGCATTCTCATCTTATTTCATAACTAAAAAATCAATACACACATATTATACAACTCCTTTAGATTATCAGATACTAATAATAACAGAATATATAAAAGTCTTCAAATTAATTTCTGTGAAATCTTCAATAGATCCTCTCACAATTTATTTTATTTCATTTTGGTGTCAAGCATCTCTGCTATCTGGTGGCCATACTGAATTCGTCTATTCAAATCCAGTATGCTCTAGGGATTCCATTACAACGTTCAAATATCTAAATATGGTGTGTGTGAGAGAGAGAGTGAGTGAGAGAGAGAGAGAGAGAGAGAAAACCTTAATAAATGAAATTTGAAGACAAAAACCTTGTCATATAAAGGGCAAGACGGGAAAGAACATGGGATTCTGCAACTAAATGTTCCATTTTGATTCCAGTAACCCAACTTCTAGAGTTAGCTGATTCACAGACTCTGGATTGCAGTTAGATTATTATCATAAAACACAGGCAAACTACACAACCTCTGGTCTACCTTATAACTTCTTCCTGGGACAAATAACTGTAGTATCAGTTGAAATGAAGAATTATTCATTAACAGCCAAATCATTTAGAGAAAAAAAACTGACACAAACAGAAAGTCACAGAGGTGTTAGAAAAGGCAGCTAGATAAGAACAATTTTTTGCATACTAAAGAGGGAAAAGGAGAAAGAAATAGTAAGACTGTCAGAACAAGATAAATTTTCAAAATTGGGAAGATATACAATTCTTAAGGTCGCTCGCATTCAGGAAGGAAGTAACTACAGTAGTTTGATATGGGAAATCCTTGAAAATCAAAGTAAAACAAGTTGTAATACACAGACAATTGTTACATTGGTACACATATAATGTCAAGGATAATGGAACATACAGTCCCAGAATCCTAGCAATACATTCTCACTGTAGGCAAAAATATAGGCTGGCTTGACTTTCAATTATAAGCAGGCCTGTCTGCAAGGTTATGTTATATCAACAAATGGTAGTAGCTGTGGGTTTCTTCCCACCAGCTGTGTCTTATTTCTCTTCTCTCACGGCTTGGCCTCTGAAGCAGTCAATCTTATGGGTAGCTCTAATCAGTTCTCTGTGTGGAAAACGAAACTGTTGCCTTGTTGCTTGCCTGTGAGAAATACACAGAGCTGTTCTTTGCTTTCTAGTGAGGAGAAGGCTGCATCATTTCAAACAGCCAGAATGTAGTTTGTTTTGTAGTATTGTTTTAGATATTCAAATAAAAGCCTGGAAAAGGATATTTTTCGTCTGTCTCCATGTCTATACACCTAGGTATGCATAAAGGCATATGGTCCTCATGCTTTTGCTGATTCTGCTATTGTTCCCTCTGGGCATGTACAGATTGCTCAGAGGGGCTGCATACCCTGACATATAATGCCTCACTTTTCCCCAGGCAGCTTCAATGGGGTGAATACATTAGCTCCAATCCTAGGGTGCATCTTCACTGTAGTAATAATGCACTTTGACATCACTTTAACTGCCATGGCTCCATCCTACAGAATCCTGGGGTTTGTAGTTTTGTGAGGCACCAGTCCTCTTTGGCAGAGAAGGCTAAAGACCTTTGTAAAACTACAAATCCTAGCATTCCATAAAATGAAGTTATAGCACTTAAAGTGGTATCATTATTTCTACAGTGTAGATGCACCCCTACTGTTAACTATGGATAAGATCAGTAAACTACAACTATTTGTAGCTGGCACGGTGAGAGCAGGGTCAATTCATGCTAAGAGCAGTGGGACTTGAGCAAAAGAGGGCAAGATTCCACAGCCTGTCCTCTAAACACAGTTAGAGGATTAGGATTATTCTGTACGTTCTGGTTCTAAGGGAAGCAATGAAGATATTAGCAGACAAATTTTCTTAAGAGTTCAAAAATCTTGCTGATTCACTTTCTAAGAGTTCCCAATATCAGAAATTCAGGAGCCAGTGCTGAGCTTTTACTCAAGTTCAACTCATAAGGCTGCTAACCACCCACTCACCCACTATCACAACTACTATTTTTATTTTATAATCTGAATGGTTCTCCCCACTGTGGAATTTCCCTCTCTGAACAACGACCATCATCTTGCTATTTTCAAACCACTACACTCTCCACCTTTCTCTATTCTCTCTCTTGACCCTTCCATGACCTGTGGTCTGACAAAACAGTAACCTTCTCACAGAAGCTGTATGACCCTTTATCTCATCTATCACTTCTGATCACTCTCTTGATGAAGGATCAGCACCCGCAAGAGCCCTGAGGCATACTGCCATTTTGAGGCCCTCCAGAAGCTTTGTTGCCCTGTCATGGCTGCCATTTTTACAGAGTGGAACTGATGTTTTGTCTCTTTCAGTTGTCATTTTAAGGCGAATTCAGGCTGTTTGGGGGTAATGAACCTGAAGCAGTTTGCAATGCCCTAATCTGCCCTCAGTGAATGGTGGTTTATTTTTAACACCTTGGAAATCTGGTCCAGACTTACAGTGATGTCTACCCAAGTTTTCCCTCTTATAGAAGTAACAGTTTTCTCACCATCATCAGGAACTCTACAAAGATATTTCTGAGAGGGCTTAATTCTCATTGGATAATCAGTGACAACAGATTAAAAGAACATGGTACCAAGTCCCTCAGACTCCATTAGGTATATCACAAAAGTATAATATTATAAATTGCTCCTAGATCCTGAATGACTGAATAGCGCCAGGAACCAATAACAGCACTCTAACCATTTCAAGTACAATAGTTCTGCATAAAACCAGCATATATAGCAAGCAACACCTCAGGAATTTTGTTCTTCTTTCTGTCTTTTGTCATCATGCACAGCAATACAAAGTTCTACAACATAATATTTTCTAAAAAGCTTCACTATTAAGAGAAAGGCAAACGGTGTATATAGACCTATTTTTTTTATACAGATAATTTATTGTTTGTTCAGTGATAATGAACCTATGATGCAGTGAATCTTTTTTCCAGAAAAACACTTGGTTCTTTGATCTGAAATGTAGAAAAGCAATTGATATTTTAAAGTAAGTTACCATCTGTAAGAAACCATTTAGCCTGGTTCCAAGGGTATGCTTTAATGAGAGTTTCTAGAATGTACATAATCCTTGCAGTTCAATGGCAAATATATTCTCATCCTGCTCGCTCGTCAACTCTGTTTGTCGTAAAAGTATTTGTTTGTTTAAAAAGTTTCCCTACAAGTCACAGTCTGGACAGACATACTTTTCTATTTATCTCTTTTATTTCACTTTTAAACTGCACAATAACCAGAGTTCTCTAGGCAGAGTACAATACTTTAGAAATCCACACTATAAAGCTTTTGTCTATTTGGCTATCATGCTATAAAAGTCCACAAACTTGGTTAAAGAGTCCTGAAAGTTGGTGTGTGGTCTAATGGGACCAAAATGAAGACTACAGTAAGGTTTTCCTAACCTGTCAACAAATTTGGGCAACTCCCAGACACGCACATTGGATTTCTATACTTTGTGCTATAGAATGCATTTTTAGGAACCACTTCTGACAAAACTTGATATTTAGACTTAGGCTGATATCTTGTGCAAGTTCAGTTACAGCCAACAAACTGTTCTTTTTCTTTCTTCCTTTGGGAAATTGTTGGTTTTGGTTAATTTTGCATGGAACTTGATATGAAATAAATTAAGGATTTTAGATGCTATCATTCAAACTTTTGTTTTATTGCAATAACAACTGAAATCATCAATATAAGCCTGGGAAACACCATATAAATTTCCTACTATCAATATAAAATAGAAACAAATTATAACAGCATATAAGAAAACCAAGATAAAACCAGAAACAAGGAGTAAAAACACTGGCGCACCTTCACCTGGCATGAAAGAACCACAACCTACATGCCTACAGACAGCCTCCCAATCTCAAACAGCTGCAAAACCTTGCTACAAACCCAGATGCCAACTCTGCCCACACATCTACTTGAGAAATGTCATCACAGGACCTAATTACATCATCCATAATATTAGAGGAACTTTCACTTCATCATAGAATCATAGAGTTGGAAGAGACCACCAGTTCAACCCCCTGCCATGTAGGAATACACAATTAAATCGTTCCTGACAGATAGCCATCCAGCCTCTGTTTAGAAACCTCTAAAGAAGGAGATTAGATCATCTAATGTGATATATGCCATCCACTGTCAACAATGCCATTCAGCATTCTACATTGGGCAAACAGGCCAGTCTCTGTGCCAGAGGATAAATGGACATAAATCAGATATTAGGAATGTGAATACACAAAAAACTGCTGCATCTCTGACCTCAGGACAGCTGTACTGGAACAAATAAACAAACAAATAAACTACAAAGAAAAATTAGAAAGAGAAACAGCTGAATTGGGATATATCCACAAACAGCGGGTTGAACACAGATAATGGTTTCCTGGCACACTACACATATTATAACACTAGTTAACATCCTAGTCTCATGAGGGCACCCTTGGCTAGTTTTATCACATCTCCTTTCTGGTTCCCAACCAGTATTACGCTACATTCCAAAACTCCCTCCCCCATTTATATGGTCATCCACCCATCCAAGCGATAGGCAACCTCTTTCTTCCTGCCTTTGTCCCTCAATGAACATAGTTAAATTGAACTTGTCACCTCATCCACAAGTTCTGCATTTTGATGACTATTCAACAGCCAGCTTATCAGGTCATTCCTAGGCACCAGCTGACTCCATGCATCTGAGGAAGTAGAACAAGTCTACAAAAACTTGTGTTACAACTTCTTTTTCTCAGTTAGTCTCAAAGGTGCTACAAGATGCCCTAATCTACATGCCAGTCAAGCCATTCTGACTAATATGATTCTATCACTGACAACAGGATCTCTTGTAGCAGCCCACCTTGATGACCTTGGATCCAAGGAGGTAGAAGTAAAAAAAGATGATCCTTTAGATAAATCTGGCTTTAAAGGTTAAAAGCACCATCTTGAATTGGTCCTACAAATGGACTGTCAGCCAGAGCAGGTGACAAAGTTCTAGCACAATGTGATTATGTGATAATATGATTTTAAAACTGCATTGTGGATTTTTTTTCATCAATAGCCATGCCATAGTGGAGGGGGAAATGAAGTCATGTCCTCTCCAAGTATACTCATTTGTTTGCTTGCCTGCCTGTTTAGTGTACTTATATACCAGCTTTATGACAAAGCCTTCCCAAGGTTATCTTACAGCAATTAATTAAAACAAAAAATCAAACCAATAAAACATTTTAAAATCTTCAATATATTGTTTCCCTTGTCTTTTTATTTCTACTTGGTCATGTAATGTGTTCCCCTGCTGGTCATAGAGCATTCCCACTCTTGAGGGCAGAAGGTCCATCAACTACTGGAGATAATAGCCCAAACATTATATAGAAAACAAGGCAAATAGTCCAAGAACCCAACAGTGGAAGGAAAAAAAAAACCTTTAAAAGCCAGATAGGGGGGATGGTCCATGGTCTTAGATGTCTCTATACTAATGCACAGAACATGGGAAATAAAAGGATGAATTTGAACTCTCAGCACAGCAAAACAAATATGATATAAAAATAGGCATCATTGAAACTTGGTGGGATAAGTCTCATGAATGGAATGTAGTAATAGAGGGGTATAACCTACTTCAGAGAAATAGGCCAAACAGGAAGGGAGGTGGAGTAGCATTATACATTAAGGATGTGTACACCTATGAACAGATCCATGACTTAAATCCTGGAAGCCAGATTAAGAGCGTCTAGGTAAAAATTAAAGGGGAGAGAAATAACAGGGATGTTGTGGTGAGGGTCTACTACAGACCTCCAAGCCAAACGGAGGACTTGGATGATGGCTTCCTGGAACAGATGACCATACATTCAGAAAGGAGAGATGTAGTAGTAATGGGAGGTTTCAACTATCCTGATATTTGTTGGGAATCCAACTCTACCAAAAATGTAAAGTCCAACAAATTCCTCACTTACCTTGCAGACAATTGAATTGTCCAGAAAGTGGAAGAGGCAACTAGGGGATCAGCTATTTTAGAGCTGATCCTAACCAACAGTGATGACCTAGTTAATGAGGTGGAAGTGGCAGGATCCTTAGATGGGAGTGATTAGGTTTTCTTGGAGTTTGTTATACAACAGAAAGGGGAAGCTAAGCACAATAAGAAACATATTCTAGACTTTAAAGCTGATTTCAGTAGACTTAGGGAAATTCTGGGGATGATCCCCTCATTAGGAATACTAAAAGAGAAGGGAGTTCATGATGTAATAGTTTCTTAAAAGTGAGATATTGAAGACACAATTTCAAACAGTTCCAATGAGGAAGAAAAATGGGAGGTGTCTAAAGAAACCAGGATGGATGTTTAAAGAACTTTCTACTGAGCTAAGATTTAAAAGGGGCATGTACAAGAAATGGAAAAAGGGGGAAATCATCAAAGAACAATTCAAACAAATAGCCAACTTGTATAGGGAGAAAGTCAGAGAAGCTAAGGCACAGAAAGCTTAGGCTTGCTAGAGAGGTTAAAAACAATAAAAAGGGCTTTTTTTGTTATATCTGTAGCAAAAGAAAGAACAAGGAAGTGGCAGGGCTGCTGTGTGGAGAAGATGGCCAAATGTTAGCAGGGGACAGAGAAAAGGCAGAACTACTCAACACCTTCTTTTCCTCAGTCTTCTCCCAAAAGAAGAACAGTGCTGAACCTGGGGAAAATGGAGCAGAGGATTCAATAAGGGAAATGCAGCACAGAACTGGTAAAGAAGTAGTACTGTACAGGAATACCTGAGTATTCTAAATGAATTAAAGTCTCCAGGGCCAGATGAACTACATCCAAGGGTACTTAAAGAAGTGGCAGAAGTAATCTCAGAACCACTGTCAATAATTTTTGAAAATTCCTAGAGAACAGAAGAAATCCCAGCAGACTGGAGCCAATGCAATTCTAGGCTGCATCAATAAGAGTATAGTGTCTAGATCAAGGGAAGTAATAGTGCTACTCTATTCTGCTTTAGTTCAGACCTCACCTGGAATACTGTGTCCACTTCTGGGCACTACAGTTCAAGAAAGATATTGACATGCTGGAACGTGTCCAGAGGAGGGTGACCAAAATGGTAAAAGGTCTGGAAGCCATGCTCTATGAGGAGTGGCTTAGGGAGCTGGGTATGTTTAGCCTGGAGAAGAGAAAGTTAAGAGGTGACATGATAGCCATGTTTAAATATCTGAAGGGATGTCATATTGAGGATGGAGCAAGCTTGTTTTCTGCTGCTTCAGAGACTAGGACCCGGCACAATGGATTAAAGCTACAGGAAAAGAGATTCCACCTAAACTTCCTGACAGTAAGAGCTGTTTGGAAGTGGAATACGCTACCTCGGAGTATGGTGGAGTCTCCTTCTTTGGAGATTTTTAAACAGAGGCTGAATGGCCAGCTATTGGGAGTGCTTTGATTGTGTATTCCCGCATGGCAGGGGGTTGGACTGGATGACCCTTGTGGTCTCTTCCAACTCTATGATACTATGATTCTTGGTTTAAGTCCCCCTTTGCTTTCTCATAACTTGTGGGAGAGGTCTCTTGTTCTCCCTTTTTGTTGTCATCTTCTGTTTCTCTGCATTCATTATTACAGAAGTTCTCTTTGTCCCTGCACACATGTTGCTGAACAGTTGCATTCACGATTCTGATCCTATTTCTGTCACCTTTTACGTTTGTTTCTCATCTGTCCATAATTATTTAAAAAGTTTCATCTGTTATCCATTGAGGCTTCTCTTTCTTTTTTGGCTGCAGAGAATGTCTTTTTGCATTCCTCCCTGACAATGTCCCTGGCTTTAGTCTAGAGTTCTTCTGGCTCCCAGTCAATTAGGCTTTATAGTGCAAATCTATTTTTTTGTTCATCTTTAAATTCTACAGGGATGTTCTTGAGGCTGTATTTTGGCACAGTGGTTGGTTCAGTGTTCTTTAGCTTTACTCACACGTTTTATATTAGGAGTTTGTGGTCTGTGCCACAATCTGCTCTTGGTCTTGTTTTTGCAGAGAGAATGGAGAGTCTTCATCTTCTGTTTCCAATTATGTAGTCTCTTTGATTACTGTATTGGCCATCAGATGATGTCCATGTATGCAGTCACCTCTTCGATTGATTGAAGAATGTTTATGATGATCAAAGTGTTGGCCTCGCAAAATTCAATCAGTTGGTCTCCTGCTTCATTTTTTTGATCCTAAGCCAAATTTTCCTACAATCTTTGATTCTATTTCCTACTTTTGCATTCTAATAGCTTATGATGTTTTGGAGTGTGATCAATTTCTTCCTGGGCTCTAGCATTGTAGTTGGAGCATAAACCTGGATTATGCTTATATTGATGGGTTTTCCCCTGAAGTCTAATTGATTTTATTCCATCAGACTTTGCATTATATCCTTTGACTGCTTTTGCTACATCTCTCCTCACTATTAATGCCACCCTATTTCTTCTTAGATTTTCATTTCCTTAGTAAAACATGCATTTTTATGTAATTATCTGACTCAAAATGTCCCATTCTTGTCCATTTTAGCTAACTCACCCCATGTACTGCAATGTTTATACTGTACATTCCATTTCTTGTTTTACTATGTCTAGCTTCCATTGATTCATGCTTCTCACACTCCTTGTTCCTATAACATGTGCTGCTCAGCTACGGACTTTCCTTTAATATCTGAGCACATCAACAGATCATTGTCCTTTAGTCTTGAGTCAAGCTGCATAATTAGCCACAGTGCTACTCATAGTTGTCCTCTGCTGTACCCCAGGAGCTCGTTGGGTGCCATCTGACATGGGAGTGACATCTTCTGGCACTATCTCTTGTTTCATTTTTTACTGTCTCATCATAGGATTTTCATGGTAAAAGACATTCAAAAGGGGTTTACCATGCCTCCCTCTGCATAGTAATAACAAGTGTTAGCTATGGTGCCACTGCATTGTCTCTGAGAGATCCTCTACAGTGTCTCCCTGTACTACTGCTGCTGCCCAGTAGCTGCTTGGCACATTTAGTTTGGTGCAAAACCTGTCTGACACTGTAGACCCTACCATTGTCTCTGAGAGATCCTCTACAGTGTCTCCCTGTACTACTGCTGCTGCCCAGTAGCTGCTTGGCACATTTAGTTTGGTGCAAAACCTGTCTGACACTGTAGACCCTACCAGCAGCACTGTTGCCATCACCATAGCCTCTTGCCTCAAAGGAGCATGCCATCCCACCACTATGGAAAGGTAGTGCCATTGGTGGGAGAAAATTACATAACTGACTTTATATACAGATAGACCCCTGTCACCACAGGACCCATTTGCATTTGAAAAAATATGGTCTCTCTAAGTATCTTTTAGGTCCCCCAGTGCAACTCTATGGTATGCTTTTGCCAGAAGCTGACCATAGTGCCAAGCTGGAGAACTTAGAAGATGCCTAGAGAGAACACCTATCTAGGCATCTTCTACGTCCTGCAGCACAACTCTATGGTATGTTTTGGCTGGAAGTTGTTTATTTTAGTAGGCTTGGCTATTATTTGCAGTTTCCAGTATCCATGGTAAATCTGGGAATGTATCCCCTGCAGATACAGGGATTGTACTGTGCTGAAAGAACTTTGCACCTGTGTCTCAAATTAGCAGACCCCCACATGCTGCACTGCACCACATTTGAAACTGAAATGGGAGTATCAGAAATCATTTCTTATACTGCATTTCTAAAAATGACTGAAAAGTCCCATTGTGCACACATGAACCTTCAGGAACACAGGAACAATAAATAGAAGAATAGACAGAGCCAAAATCTGATTCCCACTCATTATTAATTTCTTTATATACTTAGCCAAGATGTTTAATCTCGCTGTATCACCATTTCATAAACATAAAAACCTCCCAAACATGAATGGTAAGACATCCACTTATCAAATTACAATGTGTTGCTGAAATAATACCCTTACCCTTCAAGATCAAAGCAAGAAATGATTTTAAAAACCAAATAAGAATATTGGTTCAGAGGAGGTATACTTTGCCTGTTTTGTTCTATTTTACACTTCTTAATGTAACATAAAGAAACTGGAAAGCTCAAGATGGCACAACAGCAGCAATTAGGCTTACAGACCACAAAAGAGTACAACCATTCTGAAAAACAGGGTCCAGATAACCAAGGTTTATATATATATGGCTGGTAATCTTTAGGACAGTTGTTCTTAACCTGTGGTCTGGGGACTCCCAGGGGTCAGCAATATCCTCACAGTGAGTCCGCAAAGGCTTAAAAGCTCCTTGACCCACCTCCTATGGGCAATGGAGGCTGGGCTGGCTGACGGACTGGCTGGCTTGGCCTGCGCATTGGTGTTCAATCCGCTCCAGCCACAAACTTGCAGGAAGAAGCAAGAGAAAATTCTTCCCTCCCCCTCCAGTGAAGGGAGATTTAATTATAACCGTGTTGTTGTTGTTGTTGTTATTGTCACCATCAGTTATTATTAACTATTGTTGTTGTTGTTGTTTTAAATCTTGAGTTAAGTCTTGGGGACCATGACAACAAATAATATTTAAAGGGGGTTCCTGGTAAAGAAAGAGTTAAGAGCCACTGATTTAGGAGACATAAGTAAATACCAAAAATATATCTCTACATGTTAAGTTGTGGAATGTTTGTATCCTAGCATATGCTTCTGGTTTACATAATTACACACTAACACTATGTTTGCGTCCCAGTTCTTCAGGCATCTGAAGAATCAAGTTCACTGCACAATTCCAGTCCTCACACCTGCCTCCTATCACCTTTAACATTTAAGCCACTTTTGAAATTCAACACTACATGTTACTTATGGACTCTAGCAAACATCTATGGGATAGCATATTAGTCTTCTAAACTTTGACTTTGTTCAGACCTGAAAACACTGGCCTCATAGAGCCAACAATTACACTGTCCTTAAAAAAAATGACCCTCTCCTAAATGAATCTCCAAAACACAGAAATTACATGTGTTAAGGAGTCACCAAAAACAAACAAACAAAAAACAAAACAAAACTAGTCGACAGTCACCTTTAGCTCTAGTCCCTTCTTACCTATTAACAACAAAAAAGGAGTTACAACAGTGACTTTGTATTAGTTAACTGGGCTATTGCCCACACAGGCTGCTCACACTGTTACCCAGTGTACTAAAAGGAAATAGTTGCTGCCTTGAGCCCTTGATCTGCCCACGTGAAATGAAGCATGCTGGCTGACCACAGAATGGCCTCTGTTCCCTTCTGCAATTGCCAACATCTGCTGGGCAGATCTATGAATAATTTTATAATGAAAAGCTCTTCCTACCCATTCCAAGCCATGTGTGTGTTTATGTTTGCAGTGACTATGTAATCCAAGGCAGATATCAATTAGGGTTCTGTTGTTGTTTTTTTCCACACTAACAAAACAAGGTTAGAAGATCCAGCTTTGCTCAAGAGACCAAGTAAGTTTGATAGTGGCCATAATGCATTATTTCTAATGTAATGAAATGCTCACCAAACAGTTGGAAACTTTTGCAATCTGAAACACAGCTCAACTTTTCAGTTTAGAATTTTCATACATGAAATGCGAGACAACAGAAGAGGACTGGTTCACTTGCTACTGATATCACAATGGCTCTTAGCTGTGCAGAGAAAGATGCTGTTGTTCCTAGGTGGCTGTTACATTTACAGGATTCTATTCCATGTGGAAGGTTACAGGTTGCCCGGTCCTAAACTATTAAATTACCATCCTTCTCAGTTTTCTGACAGCCTCTCTTTTGCCCATGCCAGTGTAACATGATAAAGAAAGTTAAAAGAGGCATTGCCTTCACTTACAGAGATTTGGGACATTACAAGATGCCTAGCAGCATAGTGGCTTCAGACGATGTGAAACAGGCACAGCTAATGTTTACAAGTGGTATTCAGACTTTTATTATATGTTCATAATGTGATTTCTTTTTTAAAAGATACCACACAAGACAAAACCAAAAACCATGTAAAACAGAATTCCGTTAGCAGTGTGATTACAGATTACAGTAGCACCTCCCGTATCTGCTGATTCAGTATCCACTGATCCAGTTATTCGCGGTTGCCAGCTGGGGGTCTCCGGAGGCCTGGGATGCAGCAGCAGTGGTGAGCGAAGGTGGTGGAGTAGGAGGAGGCCTGAGAGGCTAAGGCAGCAACTGTGCACATGGTGGTGGTGGTGATAGTGGTGGAGGAGGAGGCCTGGGAGGCAGCGATGGCATGTGCGGTGTCGTTGATGATGGTGGTAGAGGAAGGGGAGGCCGCAGCAGCAATGGCATGCACGGTGACAGTGGTGGAGACCTCGGTGGCCATGGCAGTGTTGGTGGTACAGGAGAAGGAGGCCTGGGAGGCTGTGGTGGCAATGGCGTGTGTGGTGGTGGTGCTGGTGATGGTGGAGGAGGTCTGGGAGGAAGAGGAGGTGGCGAGTGCAGTAGCAGTGGTGGAGGAGGCCTGGGAGGCCATGACAGTGCATGTCGTGGTGGTGGTGGTGGTAGAGTAGGAAGAGGCCTGGGAGGCTGCAGTGGTGTTAGTGGTAGAGGAGGATGAAGTCTGGGAGGCAGCAACAGTGCATGCGGTGGCGGAGGAGGCCTGGGAGGCCACAGAGGTAGCAGCATGTGTGGTGGCGGAGGTGAAGGAGGCCTGCGAGGCGGCGACAGCACTCACAGTGTTATTGTTAGTGGAGGAGTCCTAGGAGGTGATGGCACATGCGGTCGTGGTGGTGGTGGTGGTGGAGGAGGAGGAGGAGGCCTGGGAGGCCATGGTGGTGTGTGCAGTGTCGGAGGTGGACGAGGCCTGGAAGGTCACTGCGGCAATGGCGTGCACAGTGGTGGAGGCCATGGAGGCCTGGAAGACCATGACAGCAGTGCTGGAGGAGGAGGCGGCGGCTTGGGAGGCAGCAGCTTAGGTGGGCCAGGTTGCGGCAGTGGCAGTGGCAGCCTGGGCCATGAGCCTCCCTCCCTCCCTTCCTTCTTTCTCCAGGGCATTCGCTATTATCCGTGGATTTATTATCCATGGATTAATTATCCACAGGGCCCCCCAGGACCAATCCCCCATGGATACTGGGGTGCTACTGTATAAAGAACTTCAGAGGACCACTTCATCACTAGCATACTTCACTAAGAGTTTATTTAGGTATGTGACTATGCTACATGACCAAGTAATATCAACAATTTGTCAATTAAGAAACAGAATTGTTTCTTTTTTTTATCATAGTCCTTTTTATTAGCTTTACACAATAGTTTTACAATAACTTAAATCATACAATAACTTAAATCAAGTTGATGCAAATGTTCCATAAAGTTTTACATCCAATTTTATATTTTTCCAACATCCATATACACAAACACAATTATTCTTTCTTAAATAAAAAATCTTCTTTCAGATTAAAATTCTTCCTATTTTATTCCTTTCATTCTCTCTGCCTTCCTCTTCTCCATTCAGCCTCTTCACTTCATGCTCACTTTGTTTCAAATTAGTTCATTCGTTGTTTCCCATTAAGATTAACCCATAATTTCACTTTCCAAAATTATATTGTCTTTCTAAGGCGAGACTTATTTGGATCAACCTCCCCTTTTTTTTCCTTCTTTATATTAGGTTGTTGCAGGTATTAGATTTTTTTTTAAATGAGTAATCCCCCTTCAACCCATTTTCCCCAAATTTCCTGTAAATATGATTTTATTTCCTTCCATTCTGCTTCAAAATTCTCTAAATTGTTTTCTTTTATAACCTGGGTAATTTTATCTAAATAAATCAGTTCCACTATCTTAAGGTACCATTCATCTATTGATGGTATACTTTCTTTTTTCCAATGTCTTGCGAAAACTATTCTTGCTGCCAAAATTAAGTTGAATAGTATTCTCTGTTGGGGTTTAGTAACATCCTCATCTAATAAATAACATTCTGGGCGCATCTGTAATTGGATTTTTAAGATTTTCTCTATTTCTTTATGTATTATAGACCAATATTTGTATGTTACTTTACATGACCACCAACAGTGATAAAAAGTACCAACCTCTTCTTTACATTTCCAACATTTATTTTCATTGTGTTTATATATTCGTGCTAATTTATCGGGTGTTAAATACCACCTGTAAATCATCTTCCAGCAATTTTCCTTCAGATCTTGTGAAGCTGTTAGCTTCATAGTTTTATTCCACAGTTTTTCCCATGCTTCCATCATTATTGGATGTTTAATGTTTTGTGCCCATTTTATCATGGGCTCCTTGATTATTTCCTCCTCACAGTCCCACTCTAATAATTCTTTGTGGATCCTAGACAAATCTTTCTGCCTTTCCGAGGTCAGTATTTCTTCCATTGTTGAGTTCTTATTCTTAATACCGTATAATTTGATGTCCAATTTTAATTTTTCCCATATTTGTCTATATAACCACCAATGACAAATTATGCCTTGTTCTTTTAGTTGATCTTGAGTTTTTATTGTTAATTGATTTTTCTTCCAATCTATAAGGTCTTGATATTTTAACCATTTCACACCTGGAATCTGCTCTCTTCTATAAAAGGCTTCCTGGGGTGATATCCATTTTGGGGTGTTAGACACTATTCTGGCCTTATATTTTTTCCACACCCTTAGTAGAGGTCTTCTTATATAGTGGTCATTTATCTCCTTATTAACTATGTCCTTATTAAACCACAAATAGGCATGCCACCCGTATCTCAAATCTTCTCCTTCAATTATTAATATGTATTATCCAGTTTTATCCAACTTTTAATCCATTTTAGACAGCAAGCATGGAAATATAATTTAAGGTTGGGTAATCCTAAACCTCCTCTACTCTTTACATGTTGTAAGTTCTTTAATTTTATTCTTGGCTTTTTTCCCTGCCATATAAACCTAGTTATTTCTTTTTGCCATTCATATATAATACTGTCATTATTAATAATTGGAATTGTCTGGAAGAAGAAGAGCATTTTTGGAAGCACATTCATCTTTATTATTGATATTCTCCCTAAAAGGGTTAATTTCAATCCTGACCATTTCTGCAGATCTTCTTTGATATTTTTCCATAATTTCTGGTAATTATTTCTCATTAAATCGCTATTATTTTTTGTGATGGAAATTCCCAAATATTTTATTTTCTTTTCCCAGGTAAATCCCGACATCTCCGTAATCTGCTCTTTTTCCGTTTTTGTTAAATTGAAAGCCAGCATCGCAGTTTTATTCTTATTTATTTTCAATCCTGAAATAATTGCGAATTCATTCAATAATTTAACCATTTCTGCCATCTTTTCTACAGGGTTATCGACAATTAACATCACATCATCTGCATAGGCTCTTATTTTAATCTCCCTTCCCTTGATTTTTATTCCTTTGATTTGTGAGTTTTTAATGTTATTAATCAATAATTCCATCACCAAAATAAATAATAATGGGGAGATCGGGCAGCCTTGTCTAGTTCCCCTTGATATGTCAATTTTTTTGGTGTTTTCTCCATTAATGATTATCGTGGCATTTTGAGCTGAATATATGGATTTGACCCATTTGGTGAATTCCATTCCACAATTTATTTTTTCTATAATCTTAATTATCAGGGGCCAACTCACACTATCAAACGCTTTCTCAATATCCAAAAAAATCATTGTAGCCTTTTTATCCGGATGTTTTCTATAATATTCTATGGCGTTCAGTAAGGTCCTCGTATTCTCTTTAATGTCTATTCGGCAGAAACCCATTCTGCTCTTCCTTTATCCAACTTGTTAACACAGACTTTAATCTATATGCTAGTATATCTGTAAATATTTTATAATCTTGGTTTAACAAAGATATAGGTCTATAATTGGCTACATCATGAGGGTCTCTTCCTTCCTTATGTATTAAACTAATTTGGGCTTGTTTCCAAGAAGTTGGCATGCCTTTGTCTTTTATTTTATTTAATAATGTTTGGAATGGGATAATTATTTGATGTTCTAAAGCCTTATAATACGCCATAGATAATCCGTCCGGCCCAGGTATTTTACCTAATTTCCCTCTTTTTATGGCCGAAGCTATTTCTTCTCTCGTTATTGGTTCATTTAGTATTTTCCTATGGTCTTCCGCAATTGTCCCTAACCCATTTTTATTTATAAATTCATCCATTTTTTCCTCAGAAATTGATTTTCTTTGAAATAGCTGTGTGTAATATTCCACAAATGCGTTTTTAATCGATTTCTGGTCATATTTTAATTCTCCTTTAGTTTTTATTCCCTGAATTACATTTCTTTCACATTTTCGCCTGATTTGGTGCGCTAACAATTTTCCAGGCTTATTAGCGTATTCAAAGTATTTTTGTTTATTTATTCTTAATTTTTCTCCCAAATCTTCTGCCAATATAATGTCTAATTGTTTTTGTAATATTTTTATCTCTTCCCCAATTTTTACATTAGCTGGTTCTTTTGTTAAATCAAGTTCCTTTTCTTTAATTAGGTTATTTATTTTTTCTATCTTCTCTTTTTGCTTTCTTTTCTTAATGGCTTTCTGTTGTATAAAAA
This sequence comes from Gambelia wislizenii, assembly GCA_030847615.1. NCBI lineage: Eukaryota > Metazoa > Chordata > Lepidosauria > Squamata > Crotaphytidae > Gambelia > Gambelia wislizenii. Next base: position 188,155,288 of record JAUMIR010000002.1, on the reverse strand, counting down.
AAACCCGCATCACCAGCATCCCATATCGTTGTTAAATCCATACCTTCAGTGCTGTTTTCTTCAAAATACAACTCCGTTCTTTCTCTGGCTTTCTTTAATATATTTTTATCCTTTAGTAAGGATTCATCTAATCGCCAATTCCATTGTGCTTTTTCACTTTGTATACTAAGCAGAATGGCATTATGATCTGACAAGTTCCTAGGTAATATCTCCGTTTTGATTATCCTCGATGCCCATAATCTTGAAATTAGGAACATGTCTAACCTCGCCAAAGACTTATGCCTCTCTGAATAAAATGTATATTCTTTGTCTGTTTTGTGTCTTAGTCTCCAGACATCTTGCAAATCTAATTCTTCCATCAAATGAAAGAAAGATTTCGGGAGTTTACCCTGATCTTTCTTTATTTCCTTATCCGATTTTCTGTCTATCTCTGGGTTTATTACCCCGTTATAATCTCCCATCATCAACAGATGGTCATATTATAATTGTTTTATCTTCATCATCAAATCCAAATAGAATTTTTGTTTTTTCTCCATCGGGCCATATATCCCAACAATTAGATATTTTCTATCATTTATATTTAGTTCAACCCCAATTAAATGACCCAGTGCATCGTTGAATACTTCTCTTGAGTTAATCTTGCCATTCACATAGAATATGACTCCCTTTTTTTTTTGTCTTAGCTGAGGTCATATATAGTTTACCCAAACCTTTATTTACCACCAAGTGTTAATCAGTTTGTTTAATTTTTGATTCTTGTAAACATACTATATCTAATTTTTGTTTGTTCAAATAATGAAAAATTTTTCTATGTTTCTGAGGTGAATTAAGTCCTTTAATATTCCATGAAAGAATTTTTAAATTCGCCATAGTCATCTTTATTTTTTCTAATTTTCCTAATCCCACATCAGTTTTACCTTTCTTTTCACAAATTTTCTTCTTCTCCTGCCTCTTCTTCTTCTCCTTCCTCTTCCTCTACCTCGCTTTGTTTTGCTCCATCTGTCTCATCTTCTGTTTCTTCTAATTCCTCTGCCTTTTCCTTGCCCATTCTCACTTCTCTGTCATTATTTTTCACTCTCTGTTCTTGATTATATTGTTCATCTATTCTTTGAAATTTTTTTTTGTATTTCATCCAAAATTCTTTAGCTTCTAAAATATTATTTACTTTTATGGTTTTTGACTTAAATTTAAACGATAACCCTTCTAATCTATCCCATCTGTAAGTTACATTCTTTTTTCTTAATTGGAACGTTAAGAAATTAAATTCTTTCCTCTTTTGCAATATATCAGCTGGAATATCCTTCAGTATCAATACATCCTCACCCTCTATTTGGAAGTTCTTCATGTAGTTTTTTTGTAACATCTGATCTCTAATTGTTTTTCTTACAAATGTAACGACTATATCTCCCGGAAATTTCCTTTGAACATTTGATTTATTACGTAATCTAAATATTCTATCAATTTCAAATTCCATCTGTTCTGTAGTTACACCTAAGAACTCAGCTATTGATGGAATCAATCTGTCCGGGAGGTTTTCATCTTTCTGCTCTGACAAACCTCTCACTTTTATACAATGTTCTCTTTGTTTTAGTTCTGTAATTAAGGTATCATCTATTTGTTGAATCAGGCTATCATTCATTTTTTCCATTTTCTCTTCCAATTTCATAGTTTTGTTCTCTATCAGATTAACCTTCTGGTCAGTTTTTTCTAAATGGGCCGATACTTCATCTAGGGATTTTTTTAATTCTCTGATTTCAGCTCTAATCTCTTGTTTTATTTCTGCCTTCAGATCTCTCATTTCTTTTCTCAATTCCTTTGCTTCATTTTTCAGATCTTGTCCTATTCTTTTTATCTCTTCTAACAATGCCGTTTGGTCTACCATTTTTACTGGAGCCTCTAAAGAAGGTCTTCTTGTGAATTGCAGTGTCGCCTGTTCTGTTCTCTTTCTGGTTGTCCTTGACATTTTCTATTTCTATTTCTATTTCTTATATAATTGCATTCAAATTTATATTTTCACCAGAATCACTTCTTCCATATATCTTACCACAACTTTTTAACAAATAAGTTCTAAAAAAACAACAACAAATAATTCACAATAAATTCCCCGTCCAACAGTTATTAATAGACAATAAGTTCTATTGCAGTTCAGTACTCTCTATTTTAATGCCCTCCACTTTCCTTAAAGGTTTTCTTTCTCAAGCCTCTCCTTCTCAATTAAAATCAATAAACAAGCATACAACAAGACCTTTCACTACTCAGCCAGTCTACCATTAATTCACCCTTGTTGGTTTTTCTCTATGTTTCTATATATTTCAATTTTTCTCTGTGTTTCTATATATTTCAATTTTATCTCTATATTTCTATATGCATCAATTTATATCCACCCTCAAGTACTCTCTGCTCTTAATAATTGTCAACATTCAAATACCTCCAAATATCTTTTTCATATCAGTTAATATTATTTCATATCAGTCAATATTATTTCATGTCATTTAGTTAATACTTCACCTTACTATTATTAAATCCCCATACATCGCAGTAATTCACAAAAACAAATAATTCACAATAAATTCCCCATCCAACAGTTATTAATAGACAATTAATTCACTTTCCTAATCACTCAAATAACATCACACTGTCACTTCCACATCTGTCACACTGAGCTCAATTGGTTTTAGCGTTTTGGTGGGTAACAGTTTAATACTTTTCTTAATTATTTCTTTCTTTCTCTTCCTTATGCCTTTCTTTCTTCTCTTTCCAAGTCTTTTTTTTTCTTAAGTCTCCTTGTACCTTTTTCTTGTTTTTCAGTTCGTTTTCTCCCCCTTGTGCTTTATGTCCTTCTATACAGTTTATCTCTATGTTCACTGTTTTACAGCCTTTTACGCCCTCTTTTGAGTCCTTTTCGGCTTTGCTCACTTTACATTCCAGCAAAGTCCCCACCCTTCTCTCCTACAGCGATCAACAGATAAGCTGCTGGATTTAAAGGAACAGATTGCTTTTCTCTTCTTTTACAAATGTAAGTGTCTATTTTTTTTTCCAAGTCCCAAACCAAACCATCCAGTCAGCTTTCAACACAAATCTTTCATCTGGCCACTCTTTTCCTTATCTTTGCTCTTTACACTTACTGGTACCTCCAGTTTCAGTCTGCTTCGTCTCTACTCCTCCTCAGGCTTCACTTTTCTTTCGTTCCTTATCAGGGGGAAAACGTCTCACTGCTTAAACTTTCAACTGCTTTGTTGAAGCCTTCTTCTCTCCTGCTTTAATTTCCAATGGCTGTTGATATTTGTTGAGAAAGGATATTAAACCCCCTCGGTTAAGTCTTAATTTTTTTTTAAATCGACGGCAGGGCTTTTGCCATAAAATGGCACCGCGTACGTGGTAGCGTATGGCTCACGACTCCTTTAGGTCCCTTAACCTAAGTATTTAGGTATCAGGGAACCTAGTCCGAGCCTCTGTGAGCCCCCTTCGACCCCCACGTTCCTCGTGGGGTAATCAGCCTAACCTGGCCCTTCGCCACGCCGCGGGAGTAACTTTTCCAAGCTACAGAGCTATCGAAAAAGCCTCACCGCCCCGCCATATGTCGACCGGAAACCCCCAGAAACAGAATTCTTTCAATGAGAGAGCAAGTATCAGTCCCAGTGCAACTCCCTGCAGCCATTAAGATGCTCTGGATTTATAAAGGATATTTATATCATATTTAAATTTCCAAACAGTTTGTTTAAAGAGATCTCACATTTAACATGATCCCATGATTCAGCTCATAAAATCAAACTTGTAAAATTTTCCTAGACAAGAACTTTCAGTATGAACAAAAAACCCTGTGTCACCTTAAAGATTAACTCATTTTGATGAGTATGTTTCTGGGGAATAGCATCTACTTCATCAGAACTATGGACTCTAGTTACAAAACCTTACAGCATTTTTAAACATGCTAATCGTAGTGCTTTGTGCGTTGGACTATGACTCTGGAGACCAGGGTTGGAATCCCCACTTGGTCATGAAAGCCCACTGGGTGACTTTGAGCAAGTCACACACTCACAGCTTCAGAAAACCCTGCAATATGGTCGCCTTAGGGTCACCATAACTCGCAAACAACTTGAAGGCACACAACAACAGCTACTACTACTAATAATAATAATAATCTTGCAGCTCCTTGGAGACTGCTGCTTTCATTGCAACAGATTAATCCAGCTAGCCCTCTGAAAATCCCAACATACTGTTTTTCAACCTGGTACAAATGTACTTTTTTTTCTGGTCATGGGAAAACCCTACAGGTTCCAGGATTATGTTTGAATCATAATCAAAGGTGGCAAAGCATCATGTAAGAAATGGCCTTTAGGGTTACTGGAATTACCATCTCATGATTTAGAGAGTCTCCCATACAACAAGAAAGAGCACACATCAACCACTTATAAAGGAATGCAGCCTTTGCATTCTGTATACTAGTTGCATTTGTGGTGACTTTGTGGCTGTCCTGTGGTCAGACAACAATGCTGCATGAGAAGAAATCGTAATTATACAGAAGTGTGAATGAAAAATTTCTCCACCTTCATTTGTATTTGGGCCAGAAGAACCAATGTCATAGGCTTAGGAGTATCTGCAAAATTTCACCATCAAGGACCAAACCTTACAAAGAATAAAAGCCCAGAGACCACAACATCCTAAACAGCCCCCCCACCCCATTATTAGTCAGAAATGTATCTAAGTGGCAAAAAAACCTCCCTTGCGGTTTTAATATGCAGAATAAAGCATTGTATGCTTTCTTGACCACACTGAGGAAGCCTCAAACATTTGTTTTAAAGTGACTTAACAAAGCATAGATAAAGATTTGTTTTGTTGAATTTATTAATAAAGTTATAACCCATGGTTTCCACAAGGGCTTGGAACAGATAACAACCTATACAAACATAAAACAGAATAACAAACCACTGTCATAAATTGTTACAGTACAAACATAAAAGGTCAAACACGTGCACACACACACACACACACACACACAATTTACTACTACAAATACGCTTTTGGGTACCAAACACTTGCCCAAAAAGGAAAGTCTGGAATATGCCGAGCCTCATATTTTAAGTGAACTCCAAAAGGTCAGACCTCTGAGGGGTACCTGGGAAGCAACTTCGGAGCAAGTATCTCTGCCATGTCCCAACCTAATAATAATAATATAATAATAACTTTATTTTTGTACCCCGCCTTTTGCCTATTAGGCAATCAAGGCAGCTCACAACAATTGGATATAAAACAAACAGATCCATAACAACAGTAATAACTTAAAACAATTTACCCCCTTTAAAATTACATATAATAGTACATATATTTAAAATAATTGGCAAATTCACCAGTGACATAAAATAACTACCCTAAGACTTTAAAACTGAATATCAAAACATAAAGACATAAAAACATAAACATAAAAAGAGGGAGAAGCATCCATTAAAAAAATGGTCTGTTCTATTCAAGGAAGGCCTGCTGGAACAGATCCATTTTGATGGCTTTTTTGAAATTCTCCAAGCTAGTTGCTTGACAGATCTCCTCCGGCAGGGCATTCCATAGTCTGGGAGCAGCGATAGAAAAAGATCTCTGGGAGGTTGTTGTTAATCTAGATCTCATTGGTTGCAATAAACCCTTCCCAGAAGATCTAAGGGTATGGGGTGGGTTATATGGGAGGAGGCGATCCCTTATGTAGGTTGGACCTAGGCCATGTAGGGCTTTATCGGTCAGTGATGGGCAACCTTTTGAGCTTGGTGTGTCAAACTTTTCCAAAAAACTGAGCATAACTCAGGTGGTGTGTCACTTTGAGGAAAAAATATGTATGTGTGCAGGATTTCCACTTTGGGGAGGGTGGGAGGGGGGAGGAAAGTGGGACCAGGGCTTTGAAGCCCTGATTGCCACTTTAGGGGAGGGGGGAGGGGGAGGAAAGTGGCGACTGGAGCTTTGGAAGCCCTGAGCACCACTTTAGGGAGGGTGGTGAGGTTGCAGGCGGGGGGGGGGTAGGAGTCCTATGGCCACGTGTCATCAGAAATGGCTACACGTGTCAGTGCTGACACATGTGTCATAGGTTCGCCATCACTGTTATAGGTCATTACCAACACCTTATACTGTGCTCGGAAACTGATAGGAAGCCAGTGAAAGGATTTCAAGATTGGAGTGATATGCTCCCTTCTTGATTTCCTGGTGACTAACCTGGCTGCCATATTTTGCACCAGTTGTAGTCTCCAAACTAGGTATAAGGGTAGCCCCATGTAGAGAGCATTGCAGAAATCGAGTTGTGAGGTTACCAGTGCATGCACTACAGTTTCTAGGTCCTTTGTCTCGAGGTAAGGGCGCAGTTGGTGTATCTGCCGAAGCTGATAACAGCCACTCTTGACTGTCGCATTCACCTGAGCAGTCACGTGAAGCGACAAGTCTAGGAGCACCCCCAAACTGCGAACACAGTCCTTAGCAAAGAGTGTGACCCCGCCCAGGACTGGCGGTTGTAACCTAATACCAGGTTTAGGGCCCCCCACTGTAAGCATCTCCGTTTTCTCTGGATTCAGTTGCGTCGATTTTTCCTCATCCAGTCCATTACTGTTACAAGACAGTGACTGAGGGGAGAAATACCATCTGTCGTCATGGCTGATGACCGAGACATGGAGAAATGTATTTGGGTGTCATCAGCATACTGATAACACCCCGCCCCATGTCTTCGGATTATTTCTCCCAGCGGCTTCATATAGATATTAAAAAGCATCAGGGACAGGATGGCACCCTGAGGGATGCCACAATTAAGCTCTATTTTTGATGAGCAACTGTCCCCAAGCATCACCTTCTGGAATCTACCTGAGAGGAAGAAATGGAATCACTGAAATGCAGTGCCTCCAATCCCCAACTCTCCCAGGCGTTCCAAGAGGATAGCGTAATCTATCATATCGAAAGCTGCTGAGAGATCCAAAAGCACCAACTGGGTCACAGTTCCTCTGTTGATGTTTTGGCAAAGGTCATCTACCAGAGCCACCATGGCAGTTTCCACCCCAAATCCTGGTCTGAAGCTGGTTTGAAGTGGATCAAGAAAATCGGTTTCATCCAAGATTACTTGGAGTTGAGAAGCAACGGCCCGCTCGATCATCTCGCCCAAAAATGGCAGATGGGAAACCGGTCTATAATTTTTCAAGTCCAGGGGGTCCAGGGAAGGTTTCTTTAGGAGCAGTCTCACAATTGCTTCCTTTAAACAAGTTGGCGTAACTCCCTCCCTAAGGGGTGCACTGATGGTCTCCTTAAGAAAGGCCATCAATGCATCACCCCCCTGGATGACCAGTCTTGATGGGCAAGGGTCGAGAGGGCGCATTGTCTTCCTCACTTTTCCAAGGATCTTGTCCACATCATTGGTACTCATCGGCTCAAAGTGATCCAGTCTAATCTCAGAAACGGGTTTACTGGACACCTCATCAGTCGACTCTGAGAGATTTTATCTGTAAAGTAGTTATTAAACACATCACAGAAGGCTGCTGTCGGGTTAAGTAGAGGGTTCTGTACAGGTGGAGCCTGTGTGAGCTCCCTTACCACACTAAACAGCTCTGCTGGATGGGACTCTGCAAACGTAATACGTGCAGAGCAGAAAGATCTCTGCACTGCACGTATTGCCTCTTGATAGAAATAAAGAAAATTCCTATGACAAGTCTTGTCAGATAAGAGTCGAGTTTTCCACCAGGTGCACTCTAGTTGTTGTCCTATCTCCTCAAGCTCCATAAAATGATATTCCCATTAATGGAGATAGTACAGTCGGATCCCCGTATCCGCGGAACCAATATCTGTTGATGCAGTTATCCGCAGACACAAAATAGGGACGCATATCATAGTCGCACTGGGAAATACCTAGAGAGGCATCCTCTCTAGGCATCTTCTAGGTCCTCCAACACAATTATGGTATGTTTTTACTAGAAGTCCTTTATTTTAATAGGGTTTGCTATTATCCACTGTTTCCTGTATTCATGATAAGTCCGGCTACTGAACCCCTGTGGATATGGGGTCCAACTGTATATAGAACCTGTTTATCTGGGTTGCACTATAAAACACTGGAAACAATCTTGCTAACCCTCTAGTGGGTTTATAAGGATTCTAAGTACTTGTGTCTGCATTTAAAAGAAAATGCATAACTCTTGCTTTGACCTTGGAACATTGGGTTTGAAAAGTAATTCAATAATGTTAGAAAATGGAGAAATTATTCACTGCCATAAAACCCAACTATCAATAACTATTTAACTGGTAGTTACTGCTAATTAACACCTTGTTTGAAATGTTAGTGTTGGGCCAGACCACAGGAGATACAAATAATGCTATAGATGTTGTCACTGTTCACCTTAGTGAGCACACTGTGTTACCAGTTCCTTCAGACATTGTCTTCCTCCAACCTAATTTGTTTACCACACAGACTACTATGCTCATAAGTCTACTGTCTGCCGGAAGTCCAATATATCTGGGAACTGTCAGGTTGGGTAAAACTGTCCCAAAGCATGGGATCCCATCTTACAACCTCATTGACTCAGTTTGTAACCCATTTGTGTCTTTCTTTTTTTTTTATCCTCACCAACATGTACAGTTCACTCATTCTTTGAAGATTTTGTGTTCACTCACTCTTCAAATGCTTAAAAGAGTGATTTATTTCAGTTACAGAGCACTGATCCACCCCAAATACAGCAATAAGTAGATAGCTACGAATACTAGTCAGTGAATCAAGAGTGGAGAATTCTTAATATGAAATCTAAGAGTCTCTGAGCATACGCAGAACATTTTTCTCCACAACTCAAGCACTACAACCTTTCTGCCTCACCACTCCCAATTGAGAAGCGTGGTCTGCAAAGACCAGAGGTAGAGCACATGTTTTGCATGCAGAAGCCAGGGACACCAAATTCAATCTGTAGCATCTTCAGTTTTAATGATCAGGTGTCTAAAAAGCCCTCTCCTCTTGGAAGCAACTATGGAGCAAATCTCTCTGCCATGTCCCAACCTATCTCCTCAAGCTTCATAAAACGATGTTCCCAATGATCAGGATAGTACAGTTTGATCCCTGTAACCATGGAACCAATATCTGCACATTAATATAATATGTCACTGTGAAATCAGAGTAGGATACAAGTTGGAAACTAAAATTAGGATCCAAAAGGCTCTCAGTTACATGCTCCTTCCCTGCATTAGTCATCCACTCTATAATACAAATTGCTTTTGAAAGTCCCTGAGCTTCAAAGCAAATTTCTCACATGATGTGTGTGTGGCTATTTAAGAACTATAAGTCCAATGAAGGCAAAGGGTTAAGAGTCCTTACACTTGAGAAGGAGAAGGTGCTGGTCTAGCCTCTCCCAAGTTGGTGCTCTCTAGGTGTGCAAGACTACAACTTCCATTATTCCATAGTGTGGCAGTTTATGGGACCAATAGATGCTCTCAACTTCTGGAGAGCATCAGGTTGAGGAAGACTATTCTAGAATAATGCACTCAAAAGGCCATGCTGCATTATTCAGGCCTGAGGTAACCCCTACAATATGCAACATATCTAACAATCCTACAGCAGTATTTATTCATTAATACAACAGAAAACATTACAAAGAAATAAGGAAAAGTGAGGGGATATATGAGAGAGAGAGAGAGCATACACTCATTATTTTTAATTTTATGTCTCATCATATGATCTCGCACAACCCTTTCAGAGAAGCAAAAAAACAAAAGAAATACTAATCAGTGATGGTAGCCATGAAGATAAACTATTTAGTGTGGCACTGTAATATTTTGGAACTCACAGGGTCTCAAAGCAACACCAAGTAAGGGCACTGAGCTACCACTGACAGAAACAACATTTTTTAAAAAAAAAACACCTTAAGTGTTCTGGAGGTTTTGAAAATGTCTTCACAAGCATATTTTCCTTCTGATAACAGGTGCATGCTATAACTGTGAAGTAATTTAAATGTGGGCTAGCATGGAAAATTGTAGAAAGTTCCCCTTAAATAACAAAACCTTACACCATTTTGCAGTTTCTATTTTGATAATTAGTTTTTTTTAAAAGACAAAAGCAAGTCATACATGGCATTTCATTTCACACTGTTGGGCTTAACCATTTCAGCTGCCACAGGATATTCTGAAGTGTGCATACTCGATGTTTCAAAAGGTTAAGCTCGCCCACATCACAGAGGCCACCTCACCCATGGAGAGGGCAGAGCTCTTCCAACAGCTCCCCAGCAGCCTGATGCAGACCACTTCCTCCTCCTTCACATACCAAGTGCCTTACTATCACTCACATTTCCTCTTGGGCTAGGGCCTGGTTAACTTTTTTATAACCACAGAACCCATGTGTGCCATACCCTCCCCCCCCCCGCCTTCCCTTCTGCTCAGGCTACTTCTCAAACTGTGATGTATCTGCCGGAGCTGCACTTTTTTAAAAAAGAGTATCTGATAACCACAGTTACAATGATCACAAAAGGCGTACCTTACAAAAGAATCAAGTTCTAGTAACGGGTCATACCGCATTCCTCGTATGGTATTTAAGGTTTTCCTCTGCAAAACTGATCTTCAAAAGGCCACAGAAGATACATTTTGTCCCATGTGTTTGAAGTAGTTTGTAAAATTAAGAACACTTCTTCTGACCTTTAGAGTGAACTCTAAATTTAGAGGATGATCTTCTGAGGTTGTAAGTGCTATAGTGTGTATTTCAAGTCTTTCAAGAAGCAGATAGCATTGTGAGTCCATTTAGAGCAGAGCATCCTCTTGAATCTATAGTCTAAACCCCAGTTACTAGTTTCAAATGTAGTACAAAACACCAAAACAAAGGAAACTTGGTAAGTCAACACTTTTGTACATTCCACTGGTTCAATGGTACATTGGTCCAATTTAACTTAGGGCTAGCAAATTAATTTTGCTCTTTAGTATGTTTAATTCCTTGCTAAACAAATGACAGTAAATCTGCAATCTTATTTTAATGTTTTAAAGTTTCAGGTATTTGGTCCACATGTTTATTGATTACATTTCTATCTACATTTCCTCCACTGAGGTAGCACATATGGCTCCTTTCCTACTTACTTTACCCAACAACCCTGCAAGACAAGTCAGAATCAGGTGGAATGACTGGTCCAAGGTCACCAAATTAGTTTCAAGGTTCATTAAGGACTTGAACCTGGATTTTCCAAATCCTAGTCCAACACTCTAATCATTACACCTCATCTTTTTATAATCTTCCTTAGTGGCCCTGCACACATCTGGCCTTATCTCTTACCTGTAAAATGACATCAGAAAAAGAGTATGACTGATCTACCTAGCATTTGTTATTGTTAAAATGAAAGAAACAGTAAGTGAAAGATTAATGTAATCAGTACTGTTTAAATATGCCTGCTCCCCTCAACAAAACAGGAATCACAGGGTTCCAAGATGGGATGGCAAACAACTACCATATCACTACTCAGAATCATCTTCCCATTCCAGAGATAAACCAGTTCATCAGCTAACAGAACAGCTAACAGAGTTAAATTTTATTTGCCTGAGAATACAGTGGAATCCAAAGTTAATTCATAGTAACTAGGAGATGATCCCTACCTACCTCTAGCCAAATGAATACAAGCACCCAATCAGTGAAACCAACCCCATGCACTGCAACTGCTAAAAAAAAAACTAGGTAAGCTTGGAGAGAGCTTCACTCAGGGTTGTCATATCTCCTTTACAGCATTCCTCATTCCTATCAATTTGATACAAGCTCGAATTACTTGACTAAAGTAAACCATAGAATGCATCAGGTGAGTGTCCAGAACCTAGCACTTTTCTCCACACGCTAAATTCCATCAGAATATTGATACACTCTAAGCTATTCTAGGAACTTTCTTCTCCATCATTCCATAGCTTTCTTCTCCATCTTTCACTCAAGCTGGTGACTAATGCTAGCCCTCTACCTACTGCATGCATTGTTGTTATTATTGTATAAGTACAGCATATTCTGTTTTATTTCATACTTCACTCAAGTGATCAGCTGTAACTGCACCTTTAACATATATTTTGAAAGCGTCATATGGATTTCTCTGGGCATTATATTTATCACTCTGCATATATGCCAGCAACAGTAGAGCAGTAAGGAAATGAAACTGTGTTTCTACAGTATGAAAACTAGCACTGATACATTCCTCTGCTCAGCAGCTTAAGCTTAGTAAAATGAGAAACAAATGTCTTCCTGCCATAAAACCACAAAATCTAAGCCCAAATATGTCCTTCCTAAGGAATGCTGGGATGATCTGTCACTAACCAGCCATTAGATCCCTCATCATACTCATCGTTTTCCTGCAAACAGGATGGATTTCTTCTGTAACTTGTCCTTGTTTTTGCCAAGTCACTTTTTGTTCAGTGATGGCCACATGCCTAGTGAAACAATCAGTTGTTAAGCCAAATATGTCCGTTTCAAATCACACAGATTCATCACAGTCAAATATAACGCCCAAATTTTTAAAACCTGAATACTTCAAAGATATGTATTAGTACATACGTAAAGAATGTAAAACCATTTTTCATGACAGCACCATGAAAAACAGTTTAAACAGTTGACGAAGTTTTACTATTTCAAATATTAGAATATGTACAAATATAGAACACATAGTGGATTCAAAGGGATAAACAACTGAAAGAAGCAAAAAAAAACTAATAAAAACAATAACACATTTGTTATTACAAGGGACTGGTGGGAAACCAAAAGTAACATAAAGACTACTTCAGTCTGTTCAGAAAAAGCCAGAATTATTCAATCATCGTGTGTATTGAAATGTGGTACGTTCCTGTTTCCCAACAAAGACCTGATCTTGCAACTGTATTATTTTATTTTATTTTTATTTTATGTGTGTGTGTGTGCATTCATATATATGTACACACATATAAACTTAACCTGATTTCCATAAGAATTCAAAGACATAGACATGTTAGTTTGAAACAGTATTCAAATGGATCTTGTAGCACCCCTGAGACTAACTGAATGAAAGAGGCTGACAGCATAAGCTTATGCTACCAACCTCTATGAAAGCTTATGCCACCAACTTCTTTCTCTCAGTCTCAAAGGTACTACAACATCTCTTTGATTTCAATGAGTTCTCTTTAAAAAGCAGCTAGAAAATAAACCACTGCATAACCTATATCACAGTGGAAGATCTGTAATCGCAACCAGTAATACCCAGCAACAAACATAAATATATTCAAACAGATGCCCCAGTCTTCTGATAACTAAGTGGGAACAAACCAACTAGAAGACTAGCCATTAAAGTGAGATCTAACAAAATTCTTCTCTGTAAACGACCAGGAAACCAGCGGAGACTGTGCTGACAGTGACCTGATGAGTGAGTACAACATGGCTTATGGCAACATGTTTGAAGCCTACAGAATCTGTTTTATAAAGCATCTTATAAATCTAAACAGTAATAAATAATTGAGTGGATACAAATAAGCACGACTGTTATTTTCACTTTCAAATGTTGTTTTTCTGTTTCTCTTTGCCAAGTGTTTTGTTTGACACTGATGACCAATACTGTATTTCAGATACAACACAACTTCCAGAAAGAATATAGTTTTGCTGATGTTTTGTTACTAATGCTGACTTACAATGTAGATTCCTTCAGCTGTATTTTTACTTATGTCTCTTATTTGTTTCATATATATTATTAATTTCACCCTTCACATCTCTGTACTGCAGTCATTTATTTTCTATGCAATTTTTAACACAGCACAACAACACTAAATTATTCACATTTTATCTCTTTCCACGATGAGTTCAGAGTAGCATATAGAAAAGTATGCTACTCCATTTTATCCTCACACCAACTTTTAAGGCAGGGTCAGGTTCATTCAAGCCATTGTCTTTTCCATCACCATGTACGGATGTGAGAGCTGGATAGTGAAGAAAGCTGATAGAAAGTGAATCAACTCATTTGAGAAGAGTGCTGAGGATACCGTGGGTAGCCAAAAAGACAAACAAATGAAACTTAGAACAGATCAAGCCAGACCTCTCACTAGAAGCCAAGATGTCTAAATTGAGGCTGTTGTACTTCGGTCCCATCATGAGAAGACATGGCTCACTGGAAATGTCAATAACACTAGGAAAGATGGAGGGGAGAGAAAGGACAGAAGACCGCACACCAGCTGGATAGACTCAATCAAAGAGGACACAGGCCTGAACCTGCAACATCTGAGCAAGGTGGTAGAAGACAGGCGGTCTTGGATATGTGTCATGCTCCCCTCCCAGACCCCTGGTATGGATTATGACACAGACAGTGAGGCAGAGGAAGAGGGTGTCAGGCTTAGCTCTCAGGACCCAGAGGCAGATCCTGACAGGGAAATGGAAGGGCAGAGGGACCTCCCATGCAGGAGACAAACAGGGATACCTCCCAGTAGCCACAAAACATAGATACAAACAGAACATATCAACAGTAATTCAACGCAGATAAGAATGGGAGAGTGTGTGATGCTCCCAGCAGCTTTGTATCAAATGCTCATCTACCAGACAACAGCCGGGAGAGAATTCCAGACCATAAATATGCCCACCTCACTCTCAGCCAGGTGTTGCTGACAACTGACCTTTCTGGAGGAAGCAACAGTCTTCTCTTGATTCCTGGCTTATGCTTCTTTGACTTTTGAACTCTGCTTTGTGGACTAACCTCCTTACTGGATACTCCCTCAAACTGAGGCTTTGGATTTACTGCCTTACCCTACTGACCTAGATTGCCTAGACTCTGATAATGATACACACTGCCTTGTAAGTTCCTGTTTAACCAACCTGGTGGACGTCTCTGTTAATATGCTCCTGGCTGGCTCCCAAGACAGGACAAGATGTCTCATTCATGGGGTTGCCATGAGTCGAAGTCGACTCAAAGGCAGTTATCAACAACAAGAAGGCCAAGTACAAACTAGAATGAAAACAGAATGACTAGCTCAGCATTATCCAGTGAACTTTATAGATCTCCTTAGTCATGGTTGTCAGTGTTGTTCCTATCCTCCTCCTCCCCCTTCCAATTTATATTCTATCACTCTTCATAACAACCCAGGTTGACTGTACTCTAGGACATAAATTATTCTAATCACACCACTGAAAAAACCTCTTCAAAAATGTAAGAAGAACATACAGTTAACATATAATGTCTACTATATTTGTATGTCAATATTACCTATTCTGTGTAATTAGGCTTAGGAATCTAAATGGTGATATATGGTTCTAAATGACAGCACAACACAAGGCTAACAATATAAAACCATCATTGACTAAAGAGTCAATTATCTGTTTATAGTTTGAGACAAGGAATATAGGAAGGACAGGTACTTTGGTTCACATTTGATAACCTCTCTCCCTCAAGTTTCTTATAATAAGTTTAATAATATGCATACAAAGGATATTTTTACTACATCCTGCTACTTAATGGGTTTGTATAACCATGACTCCAGTTTCCAAGTGCTCAAGACAAATGTCTAATTAGCATAAGATGAAGAGATATAACCAATACCTGAGTAAGGAGTTGCTCTTGTGTTAAATTATTGATCCACCTAGTGTATCGCTCTGTCGCCTCCACTGGCTCTCTCTTAATTTGGCAGCCTATAATCTGGAAAGCAGAAATATAAACATCAATTTTGAGTAGTGCAAAAAAGACAGAACTGAAAAAAGGACAGTCGGCCCTCCCTAACTGCGGGGGATTGGTTCTAGGACACCAAAATTCGCAGATGATCAAGTCTCTTATATAATGCAAGACACAAGGCTGGAGAAAGACTGAGGATCTGTGAAGTGTCAGGAAGCGTGAATCTACACCAAGCACTATACTTGCATTCCCGCTGAGAGATCCTCAGACTCTCCAGACTCACATCTCGTTCATCACTACTTATGTTGTGTACTGTGTACTGTGTTTTGTATTTTGAATCCACAGACCCAGAGTCCGCAGATATGGAAGGCTGACTGTATTGCTAACTTCCTAATGAATCATATGGATTGCTGCTTGTCTTCTGTTTTGATGGGATGAAGATCAACATTACTTTGGCAGCAGCTATAATTTTAAGTGTTATTCATTCTAGACCTAAATCAGATTTGACAATTAGAACTGCTCTTGATACTACATATTCCCCTCTGTCTTGTATGTTGCCTCTAGCTCTTTACATCCTGTCCAAAATCTCTCCCCATGTAGCTGTCAAGGCCCAGGAGGAATCACTGCTTATGCTTACTGGTGGGGAGCGGGGATGGCAGGGAAGCAATTCAGATGTTAATGAGTTACATCATCTTGGCTCAGAGGGGGTAGGAAATGCCAGTGCAGCCTCCTATCCCTTCCCTTTGGAGTTGCATTGGTTGAATTGCCTTCCCACTCTCTCCCCCTATAACCTTAAGCAGAAGCACCGCCACCCCTCCTAAGGCTTGAGAGCTGCAGGGATGAAGGAGTTCTGGGTTGCACAAAAGATTACAGAATAGCATCTTGTACTCCGACCAAAAACAGAGCCACATGTGAGTCAGCCACAATTACATGCATGTACATTACTAACAAATTTCTAGCCATAATGGCACTGGAGTCAAATCAGTAGGTATTTGGCATGCTCAGTTCCAACACATATGCATGTAAACTAATTCCTTTTTATCATCATCGTTATTGTTGTCATCATCAAGCAAGTTTCTGGTGCATGGGCTCTACTGGAATGACCTTACAATTACAAGGAAGAGTTATCTATGTATCCAGAAGACATATCAAGCCAGGTGCATAGTTAAAAAACAGAACATTCAGATGAGTGCAACAGTTTGATTTAGACATTTTTGTTGAAGCAGCTGTGATAATTGTACAATCTGATCACATTACAATGGCTTAAGATCATACACATATAGTTTCCCCAATTTGCTTATCTGTGGGGCTGGCAGGGTATCCATGCAAGCTGTCGATTTCCAAACAAAATAGAAACAATCTTGTGTTAATTGTGTCATTATTGACATTTTACACCTGCTGGATCATTCACTTTCAGACTTTGGAGCAGCTGGCAGATATTATCTGAACCAAAATTAACATTAAAATTACTGCCTTATGAATCTTTGTTTTTAACGGTCAAGGTTTTGCTAGTCACAAAACAACTTAACTAAAGAGAAGAGAGCTATAAACAATCCAGACCTTGTTACCCTAAGAGGTTTGGGGGGGGGTTGCTTTGAAACAATTTAAACAATAAAAAAAAACCAGAAGAAACCACCAAAATTAGTAACCAAGAAAAAGATTCCATAATCGATTTTCTTCCTTTTTTCATTTTTTTTTCAATTTTTCAGAAAAAACAAAAAAGGCTTCAGGAAAAAAAATGGGGGAAACTTTTTTTTCCCCATGAACTTTTCCAGTTTTTTTTTCCAGGCCTTCAAATCTCTAGAAATAACAAAAAATGCATTCACACACAGCACACATTCCTAAGAGCCACACAAGGCTATTGAGGAGTAAGGCAGAAAGATTGGATAGAGGGAGAAATTTGGGGAAATAAGGTGATAGTTACTAGTCTTGAAAAGCGAAGTACTCAGAAGTCTGAGGGTGACACTGGAAGTTCTGATATGGAGGTGCACTGAAAAAGAGAGTGGCTGGGCTCATCCACAGTGGCACATCTTTGTATTTTTTGAGGGGGAGGGCTAATATTTATATCTTGCTTCATATCCTGAAGGGATACTTCAGCTAGGACAAAGCCTAGATGGGTTTCCCACTGAGTAAACAAAGGAAACCAAAACTTAACTGATTGCTGTTAATGGATGGGAGATAGAAATTGGTTGTTTAATGACAACCTCACAATACAAGATAGGAGGGGGGTTGAGGTGAAATTTCCTTGGGACTGGGGTTGGAAAGGTCACTTGATTGTTTAGTTGGATGGCTCATTGCTGAGGTGCCCAAGAAGAAATTAGCACATGCCTCCCTAATGTCTTTGTTTACCGGGGACTTCTGCACAATCCTAGTTTGGGCTTGCTTCCTAAAAGATTTCTAAGACAACTTCCCAGGTCCTTGTGACCTCCACCTGACCTCTTTTTGGATCACCCTGGCCAACTTGACCCCCCCTTAGAAGTGTCCAATATTTCCAATTATGAGATATTATAGGGAAGGGGTAGTAGGGTGTGCTAACAACCTGAACATGTACCAATCATGGATTGCGCTTTGTCCAAGAGTATGATAAGCCCTCTTCTCTTGCTGTCTTACTATTAGAACTACAAATCGAGAAGAGTTTAGGCAATAATAATAGCTGGATCATGACTTTATATATGTATTTTTATTTATTTTACACAGCTTTTAATTGTTTACAAATTCAAAATAACTTAATATAACAATGTTCAAAACCATAAAATACATTAAAATCAAATAATAAAACACCAAAATAGCAAGAAAATAATAAAATAGCATTATGCTTTTTATTACTCTATTATTTCATATTACTAAATTTCAATGAAATTTTACAAAATCACTAAGAGTAACTGACTAGTTTGGCAATGAAGAAAACGGAGGAAATTCCCTACTTGGAAGCCCATCTGATCCAGCCAGTAGGTGCCATAACAGAGGGACAGTAAAATGTAATGCAGGAAGACTGTAATCACCACATAGTATTTGCACTGCAACACAACATTTTGTTATCAGAGAATATCAACCTGCACCAGTTCAATGAAGAGTTCACTAATAACACTAAATTATATGTTGGGGGAAAGTGGTAAGGGGTGGTGGTGGGTGTTTTTATAGTCAGTACAGACCTCCAAAGATCCAGGAGCAGTTGGCAAAGAAGAGAACTGCTCACCAGGCATACCTCGCCCAGCCAACTTGCCATGTAACAAAAGCAGCTTTTCATCTCACATGTAGTAAACTTCAATGAAAACTCCGAGACATGCAGAACAAGTGGTGGATCAATATAGCAGAAAAGACACAATGCTGTACAGATCTGGGTGATCTTAGATGATTTTATGAAGCTCTTAAAGCAGTGTTTTGACCTACTTATCAGGTCCAAAGCTCCTTATACAGTACAGATGGTCAAACATTAATTACTGATAAAGCCTCCATCCTGAATCGATGGGCTGAACATTTTCAAAGTCTCTTTAGTGCCAACTGAGTAGTCCAAGGCTCAGCTATGTACATATGATACAAAAAACGATGAATTGGACATAGCTCCCACTTTGGAAGAGACCCTTAAGGCCATACAGTGGATGAAAAACGGCAAGGCAGCTGGGATGGATGGAATCCCACCTGAAGTTTGGAAACACAGAGGTCATTTACTCCACGATTAACTCCACGAACTCCTTGTGAATTGCTGGGGAAAAGGGGAACTGACATCAGATCTCCGATATGCAGTCATCATCATACTGTACAAGAAAAAAGGAGCAAAATCTGACTGCTCAAACTATCGAGGCATAACATTGCTCTCTATTTCTGGAAAAATCCTTGCAAGGATACTCCTGAACAGATTAGTTCCTGCTATTTCAGAAGAACTTCTTCCTGAAAGCCAATGTGGCTTCAGAGCCAGTAGGAGTACTACAGATATGGTATTTGCCCTTAGACAACTGCAAGAAAAATGTAGGGAGCAGAACAAGGGTCTCTGTGTAACATTTGTTGACCTCACCAAAGCCTTCGACACTGTGAGTAGAAAAGGTCTGTGGCAGATCCTGGAAAGACTAGGATGTCCCCCCAAATTCCTTAAAATGATTATCTTGCTACACGAGGGCCAGCATGGTCAAGTCAGATATGGTGATGCTCTTTCAGAGCCCTTTCTAATAACTAATGGAGTGAAGCAAGGTTGTGTTCTTGCTCCAACTTTATTTACAGTCTTCTTCAGCATGATGCTCCAAAGAGCTATGGCAGAGCTCAAAGAAGAAGACGGCATCTATATACGTTACCATATTGATGGTAGCTTGTTTAACTTAAGCCATCTAAGGGCTCACACTAAGACTCTAAACTATCTAGTTCGTGAGCTGCTCTTCGCTGATGACGATGCCCTTGTTGCCCACACAGAAGCAGCTCTGCAGCGCCTAACATCCTGCTTCACAACAGCTGCAGAGCCGTTTGGGGATGGAAGTCAACCTGAAGAAAACGGAAGTTCTTTACCAGCCTGCACCACAGGACAAACACCATCATCCCCACATTGCCGTCGGCAAATCTGTGCTCAAGTCCGTTCAGCAGTTCACCTACCTGGGAAGCATCATCTCCTCAGATGCCAAGATTGACAAAGAGATCGATCACAGATTAGCAAAGGCATATAGTGCATTTCAAAGACTTCACAAAAGAGTCTGGAGTAATAAACACCTGAGGCGAAGCACAAAAATCAGTGTGTATAGAGCCATTGTACTGTCTATTCTCCTTTATGGGTCTGAAACATGGGTCACCTATCGCCAACACTTACGACTCCTCGAACGCTTCCATCAGCGCTGTATATGCACAATCCTAAATATACACTGGACTGATTATGTGACGAATGTTGCTGTCCTTGAGCAAGCAGGGATCACCAGCACTGAGGCCATGATATTGAGAACACAGCTGTGCTGGGCAGGGCACGTTTCTAGGATGGAGGCCCATCGCTTCCCAAAAATAGTACTCTACGGTGAACTCACCACGGGTCAGCATAAGAGGCGCGCTCCAAAAAAGCGATACAAGGACTCCCTGAAACAACATTTCAGGCTCAGCCAAATTGATCACCAACAATGGTCCGCCCTGGCCTCACATCAGGAGGCATGGAGACACGCTATCCACAATGCTGCAGCCTTATTTGAGAACTCATGCCGAACAAGTCTTGAAGAGAAACAACAATGCAGAAAGAATCACAACCCGGAAACATCATCCAAGGAGACCTTCTGCTGTGCTTTCTGCAACTGGACTTGTTTATCTCGGATTGGCCTTTTTAGTCATCAGCATGCTTGCAGAAAATGCGGGATGAGTCCTTCCTGAATCTTCATTTGCAAATAAAAGCTAGAGAGAAAGACACACCAGTTTTCCTAATAATCAATTTTTGTAATTCAAAAATTAAGAGAAGCAATATTTGAAGCACAGTCCATCTCTACATTAATGGTATATGGGTTATTTTCACTTAAGAAGAGGTTGTTACACATGGATTTGCTTGCATATTTAACAAGACAAACTTTCTCTCATTCGCATTCATTTCATGGGGCTCACAAAATAAACCTTATGTATACAACAAGAATTTTATGGGGGAAATTCAGAGAAGTAGGTGAAAACAGATGCAAGGTCCTGGGCAAACGCAATTCTGCCTGTCTGAAAGGCATTCCTTAACCAAAAGATAAGGAAGTTTAGCTTCTTGTACACAAAACCGACTGACCCAGCCAAAGCTACACAAATTTAAAATAATGAACAGCTGTCAGGAGGCGACAGATTAGTCTTAGTATTGGCTTTCTTATGACCAGATTTCCAATTAGAGCTGAATGTGTAAGTTGGTCCTCTCCAAACTCTGAAGTGTAGTAATGCTAGGCAGCCAATTTAAGCTATGTCCAGACCATTAAAAACCACATAACTAGGAGATACTAGGTTAAGTACATTCCTTATACAATACAATGCTTGTAGGCAAATACACTAGCAATGAAATCCCTAAAGCAGTTAAATTAGAATAACAGGCATTTAAAACCAGCTAATTCCACTGATTTCAATCCAAGCATTCCATCTGGCATGGTTTTAGATGGCAGCATAATTTAGAACAAAGCAAAATTCATAAAGCATCCAGTTCAAAGATAAGCTTAGGCTCAGAGCTCAAATGACAGAATAAAGTATTGCTTAATCTTCAGAAAGCAAAATTCATTATATCTAAATGAGGGACCTATCCACACTACAAATCTGTATCACTTTCATGCATTGTTAGCATTTTAATTCCCATAACATTTCCACAAAGAACTCTGGAAATTGTAGTTCAGTGAGGATGTTGCAAATTTTGTCAGAGGTTACTTGTACTGCCCCATCCTCTTCACAGAGCACCATTTCCCCAGGTTAGCTGTGGAAAGGGAGTTGTGAAACCACTGCTAGTGCATACCTCAAGACTCTTACTAAAGCGCCAGGCTTCTTAGAACAAATATCAAAAGACTTCTTTAAAAAAAAACAAAAACAAAAAAAGCATAACCACTGAAGAAGACATACATTTCATGCTTTCATGGACAGTTTTTCCCCATACAAACCGCATATGTGTTACAACTGAAAGTGTTTTTATTCAAATCCCCACAGTATAAACATATGGCCAGTTGTCATCCTGTATGTTGTACCAGAAACTAAACTATTTTATCCTTGTCATTTTGAGAACAATCATCTGGTTAAGAACATAAAAGCCATAGGGGATTATACCAAAGACCTATCTATTCCAGCATTCTGTTCACTAGAGAAGTAAAGAGCATTTGCTAATTTTCTCACAAATTTCAAGAAACCCTGTCAAAAAGTCAACCATCACAGACCTTTCAACCCCCTTTTCATTTCTGAACAAAATTATTAGTTTTTTGGGCAAAAAACAATGTTTTTGTAAAAGAACTATATTTTGCACGTAACAGAATGGGTTTGTATAAAAGGAGTTATTTCTGCAAAAAAAAAAAAGTGAAATGTCTACAAAACATTCCAAAATGCAAAAAACAAATAATTGGAAAATGTGCAAAAACATTCATAATCTCCCTCACGAGGTAGAAAAGCTTTGAAATGTTTTTGTTCTTTGTGTGATTAAAGAAACAGGCCAAGAAGAAGCATAGTAAAAGAACTTCCCATTCTTGATGATCCAGGAAACTATGATTACTGTATTGTCTTTCAAGCAAGCCAAGGCAAGAAGCCATATTTTAAAGATGCCTTATGAATGTTGGTTTATTTGGAAGGAAATAACAATGGTTATCCACTTCAAAAGTATCCTGCTATGATTAACAGCCACTACCATGCTTGTTCACCCACATAAAGAGGAGGGTTAGGGTCAAACAGACCTATATGCTGCTTCACTAAGCCCTGTCCATACCTGGCTTATTAAGCTAGGCTCTGATCATAAAGGCTCATCCTAAATCAAAATTTAATACTGCACTCTGAAAGCAGCTAACCTAAGCAACAAATCAGAGTGCTTCCATTATACCAAAAAAATAAGACCCCATCTTAACAGCAAAAACAAAAACAAAAACAAAAACAAAAACAAAACAAAACCCTCATGGAGAACCCTACCTGTCTAAATGGCAAGCTGGGTTGTTCCGGCATTTTGTGAAGGAGGGGGCCCAAAAACATAAAAAACTACACAAGAAAAGCCTTTGCAGCATTTCCCGGAGTTTTAAAAAAACTGCAGGAGAATATGAATCGCTGTCCCATGCGAGAGGAAGTGCAAAGCTGATTGGCTGGATGAGCACGAGGGGCAGGGCTTGCTAACAGGGCAAGTGCCTGGTGCTGCCATGTTTGATTTACACCAGTAAGTTTGATTTACTTCCAGAGACACCATCAAGACAGAGCCATGGCAACAACTCACTCTTTCAGTAAAAACTGACATCATGGATCCTAACACAAGAAACATGGAAAAGGAATCATGCTAATCCTTTCTGTGATTAAATCTACTCTGAGTGCTCTCAGCATTTGATTTTGATATGTGTTACTAAGAAGATAGAGAGCTCAGTAATAATGTTTTGCTAAGAAGACAGAGAGCTCAGTAAGTACACATAAAGAGAAAAGTTTACCACTTCACTCAGAAGGCAGTGACACCCTGACATTTTGAACTTTCAGATCAAAACCCTACAAACGACGAGTTCATTAATCCATATTATTTTCCTTCAGTTTGTGTTAAACAGTTTGTATGTATATGTCATGTTGCCAATTTCTCTCTCTCTACCCCCCTCCTCTTCCCTTCTCCTCTCTGTGTTCTCTCCCCAGTTATGAGACTGGAGAAGTGCTCCTAACATTTTCTGACTGGTCATGCATCTCATAGCAGACATTTTGCAGTCAAATCCACAACACTTTTTTTAAAATTGCCAAATGCAATCAAGGAGACCAAGAAGGTTGGAGAGCCTTGCACTGTACTGAGTTGGATAACTATAGTGAAGCTGGGGTCTTCATTGGGGGTGTGTGATAATTGGAGATTGCATCTCCCATTATCCTGCCATTCAGTCATCAGGCAGCTGCAATCTCAATAATCAGGTAAACAAAGGGTTAACAACTTTAGGCTTAATTAGAGCTCTGGAGGAAAGGTAACACCTCCAGGTCAGTGTCAGCAATGACAACAGATCATCCGAGGTAGGACTGACCAATGGGAACTACCAGAGGGTAAATTCAAATAAGGACTATAAATTCTTTATTCTGAGCACATGGCTTAGTCAGATCATGATGAGAGACAAAGGAGAGTCTGGGATACAGACACCAGGCCCAAAGCTGAACCATTGACAGCTGGTGAGCCAGGCCTAGATAGCCTAGCCAGCTCACAACTTCCTGGGAATTCAAAGACTGAATCCTGCATACTGGACTTCACAGTTTGTGAGTAGAGAGTAAAGAATGTCTTAGTCAGGTGGCGTTAGGGTTTTATGATTTATTTTCTTACTTGGCTGGATGTAACTAAAATGCTTTGCTTTTACTATTCTCTAACTCCTAAGCTGAACCTGAAAGGAAGGGCCTTTCATGAAATGATTTACCTCTTAAGCTTGCTTGAATAAAATAAGTTCTTTTCTATTTTTAACAGCTAACTTTCATGTGTCCTTATGCTCTGTGTCATAGCTGCTGGGTCTTTTATTGGGGATAGAGAAGGAGAGTAGCAAGTAGTTCTGCTGGTTAATCATAGAACCTTATTCAGTCTCCTGGCAGACTGGTGAAAGAATTCATCTGGGTGATGGCAGCATTTTTTGCCTCTAGGGGGGTTTAGAAGCGCCCATGAACTGCACCTTTCATTTGGGTTTTTTTGGTTTTTATGAGGGAAACAAACACGTAATTCCCTTAGATAATTTAATTCAATTCATAATAAATTGACAGTAGGCCCTCAGTATCCACAGACTGAAAATGAAGAAATAGTCCCAATTTCTTTTTACTTGCAATCAACTGCAGCTAGGCTGAGAACTGGTACCAGGGCACCATGCATATATTCTTGTGGCACTTCTATTCCTTGCTTCCAAAGGCAGAAGCAGCAGCTGGCCTGCTCCCAGCAGGAAGAATGTGTGTCTAGTGCCTGGGGCTTACTGCTTTCACCTCCTCCTCTCTTCTGCACACAGAAGTGAATACCAGGATGATGCTGGCACATGAGGCAGAAGTGGCAAGCTCCTGGTATCCTGGGCTTACCACTGCAGCCCCCACCTCTCCTGTACACATGGAAATCAATCTTAGGATGATGTGGGCACACGAGGCTGATGCAGCAAGAGCCTGGTGCCCGTGGCTAATTGCTGCAGCCTCCCCCTCTTCCGTGCACATGGAAGTCAATCTTAGGATGATGTGGTCACACGAGGCCAATGTAGCAAGAGCCTGATGCCCGTGGCTAACTGCTGCAGCCTCCCCCTCTTCCGTGCACATGGAAGTCAATCCCGTGATGATGCTGGCATGCAAGGCAGAAGCAACAAGTGCCTGGGGCTTACCACCATAGCCTCCCCCTCTCCCATGCACATGGAAGTCAATCCCAGCATGTTGGCACATGAGACAGAAGCAGCAAGTACCTAGTTCCCAGGGCTTACCTGTTGGAAAATCCAGCATTCTTCCTCCCCCTTTGCTTGCTATTAGAGCATGTAAGTCTAAGAGAGGTTTAGGGATCTCTTGCATGTCAAGAGTTCTTCTCCTTCTCCTCATCCTATCCTTAGTGGGCATGGACTGTAAATAGGCACAACCTAGCCATATGATCATGTGACCTAGGTTACTAACCTCGTGGTCTAGGATTACTTTATGACTCTTTGTTCTACCTTCCGAAGAAGAAACATGTCTTCCCTCCCTGTAGGGATGTCTGCCTTTTCCCTTTTTCCCAGTCTCACTGAATGGTGAGTCAAGACTTCTATCCTATCCTAATTCCATTAGTTCGTTAGAATGTAGCTTCCTATGCATATGTAGATTTTAAAGCCATTAGTAAAGCTTAAGTATTTCTTTCATGAAGAAGTTGCCTGTTTCTTTGTTTTGAGGCTTGGGGTCTAAGCACTGTACTTAACTGAGTCCTGTTCCTATCTCTGCTCTAACTCTGCTACACTAAAGTTAATTCCTGACAGTTTTAACTATGAAGAAGTTTTCCCAACTACATTACTGCTGAAGTCTCTCCCTCTCCTGTGCACATGGAAATCAATCCCTGGATGATGATGCCACACGAGGCAGAAGTGGCAAGCACCAGATGCCTGGAGCTTCCTGCCACAGCTTCCCCCTCTCGTGTGCACAGGGAAGTCAATTCCAGGATGCTGGGGTTGCTAGCATGTGAGGCAGAAACAGCAAGTAGCACAGGTCTGGCACCTGGGGCTTACTACTGTTGCTGCCGCTTCCCCCTCTTCTATGCACATGAAAGTCAATTCCAGGATGCTGGGGATGCCGGTATGTGAGGCAGAAGTGGCAAGTGCCTGGTGCCCACCATTTCACAGATCCTTGTGTCTTTTCAGTTGTCTTTTGAGCTGTCACATCATTTCATCATCAACCTCATTAAAAACTTACAATAGAATACAACCCTCGTTGAGTAAATTTACATAACATCTTACATAAATATGTTCTCTGTTTTTCAACGATGCATACAATAGGGTTCCTCCTCCCATAAGTTTAACATGAATTCATATATTATAATGTTCCCATTTTCCAATCAATACATAGCATATTTTCCTAGGCATTTATATTGCTGCATCTTCTCTTCTAATTAACCACCTAGTATGTTTCCCGGCCCTTTCAGATAAGACAACTGAATCCACACCTGACTTTGGATAAGTGAACAAATCAAAGAATCAATAGATAAAATCAGGGAATCATAGAATTGCAGAGTTGGAAGAGACCACGAGGGCCATCCAGTCCAACCCACCTGCCACGCAGGATATCTTGATCAAAGCATCCCCGACAGATGGCAATCCAGCCTCTGTTTAAAGACCTCCAAGGAAGGAGACCCCACCACGCTCCGAGGGAGTGTGTTCCACTGCCGAACAGCTCTTACTGTCAAAAAGTTCCTCCTCATATTGAGGTGGAATCTCTGTTCCTGGAGCTTGCACCCATTGCTCCGTGCTCCAGTCTCTGGAGCAGCAGAAAACAAGCCTGCTCCATCCTCAGCGTGACATCCCTTCAAATACTTAAACAGGGCTATCATATCGCCTCTTAACTGTCTTTTTTCCAGGCTAAACATACCCAGCTCCTTAAGTCTCTCCTCATAAGGCATCATTTCCAGACCTTTCACCATTTTAGTTGCCCTTCTCTGGACACACTCCAATTTGTCAATATCCTTTTTGAATTGTGGTGCCCAAAACTGGACACAGTATTCTAAGTGAGGTCTGACCAAGGCAGAATAGAGTGGCACTATTACTTCCCTTGATCTAGACACTATACTTCTATTGATACAGCCCAAAATCGCATTGGCCTTTTTAGCTGCCGCATCACACTGTTGGCTCATGTTCAACTTGTGGTCTACTAGGACTCCTTAATCCCTTTCGCACCTAGTCTCATTCAGCCAGGTCTCTCCCATCCTATATTTATGCATTTCATTTTTCCGCCCTAAATGCAGTACTTTACATTTCTCCATATTGAATTTCATTTTGTTAGCTATGGCCCAGCTCTCCAGTCTATCCAGGTCATTCTGAATTTTGATCCTGTCCTCTAGGGTATTAGCTACTCCTCCTAATTTGGTGTCATCTGCAAATTTGATAAGTATGCCCCTAATTCCCTCATCCAAGTCATTGATAAAGATGTTGAATAGCACTGGGCCCAGGACAGAACCCTGTGGCACCCCACTGGTCACATCTTTCCAAGACGAAGAGGAGCCACTGCTGAGCACCCTTTGGGTTCGGCCGGTCAACCAATTACAAATCCATTGAACAGTTAACTTGTCTAGCCCACATTTTACAAGCTTGTTTGCAAGAATGTCATGGGAAACCTTGTCAAAGGCCTTACTGAAATCAAGGTATGCGATGTCCACAGCATTCCCTTCATCTACCAAGCTGGTAACTTTATCAAAAAAAGAGATCAGATTAGTCTGGCATGACTTGTTTCTCTGAAACCCATGTTGACTTTTTGTGATTATGGCATTGCCTTCTAAATGTTCACAGACTCTCTGTTTAATGATCTGCTCTAGAATCTTCCCTGGTATTGATGTCACACTAACTGGACGATAATTGTTGGGATCCTCTTTTTTCCCCTTTTTGAAGATGGGGACAACGTTTGCCCTCCTCCAGTCTGCTGGGACTTCTCCTGTTCTCCAGGAGTTCTCAAATATTATTGCCAATGGCTCTGAGATTATATTTGCCGGCTCTTTTAATACTCTTGGATGTAGTTAATCTGGTCCTGGAGATTTAAATTCATTTAGATGAAGAAGGGATTCCTGTACTGCCTCTTTACTTATTTTGAGCTGGATTTCCCCTATTGTGTCCTCTGTTCCATTATCCTCAGGTTGGTTCTCCTTTTCCTTTTCTGAAAACACTGAGGCAAAGAAGGTGTTGAGTAATTCTGCCTTTTCTCTGCCCCCTGTTAGCATTTTGCCATCTTCTCCATGTAGTGGACCTATCATTTCCTTCTTCCTCCTTTTGCTGCAGACATACCCAAAAAAACCCTTTTTATTGTTCTTAACCTCCCTAGCAAGCCTGAGCTCATTCTGCGCTTTAGCTTTTCTGACTTTACTCCTACACGTGTTCGCTATCTGTTTGAATTCTTCTTTGGTGATTTCCCCCCTTTTCCATTTCCTATACATGTTCCGTTTAAAACTTAGCTCCATTGAAAGTTCTTTAGTCATCCATCCTGGTTTCTTGAGACACCTCCCATGTTTCTTCCTCAATGGTACTGTTTGAAATTGTGCCTTCAGTATCTCCCTTTTGAGAAAGTCCCATCCGTCTTGAGGTCTCTTCTCTTTTAGTATTCCTGACCATGGGCTCACCCACAGTATTTCCCTGAGTTTATTGAAATCAGCTCTCCTAAAGTCAAGAATGCGTGTCTGACTATGCCTGGCTTCTCTTTTCCATTGTATAACAAACTCCAGAACATGATCACTCTCACCTAAGGATCCCACCACTTGCACCCCATTAACCAGGTCATCTCTGTTAGTTAGGATCAGATCTAATATAGCTGACCCCCTTGTTGCCTCTTCCACCTTTTAGACCATGAAATTGTCTTCCAGGCATGTAAGGAATTTGCTAGACCTTGAAGTTTTGGTTGAGTTAGATTGCCAGCAAATATCAGGATAGTTGAAGTCACCCATCACTACTACATCTCTCCTTTCTGCATGTGTGTTCATCTGTTCTAGAAAGGCATCATCCAATTCCTCCGTCTGATTTGGGGGTCTGTAGTAGAGTCCCACAATAACATCCCTGTTGTTTCCCTCCCCTTTAATTTTTATCCAGATGCTCTCCACCTGGCTTCCAGTATTGATGTCGTGGATCACTTCACTGGTGTAAATATCCCTGACATATAATGCTATTCCTCCTCCTTTCCTGTTTGGCCTGTTTCTCCTATAAAGGTTATACCCCTCTATTCCTACATTCCAATCATGAGACTCGTCCCACCAGGTTTCAGTAATGCCTATTATATCATATTTGTTTTGTAGTGCAAGGAGTTCAAGTTCATCTTGCTTATTTCCCATGCTCTGTGCATTAGTGTAGAGACATCTAAGACCATGTGTTCCCTTTACTTGCTCCCTGTGCAAGTTTTTTTTGCCTCCCACTGTTGGGTCCTTGCGCTGTTTGCCTTGTTCCCTCTATGACCGTTTGACTATTTTCTCCAGCCCTTTTGCCTTCCAGAATACTGTCTCCCTCCCCCATTTGACTCAGTTTAAAGCCCTCCTGATCAAATTCTTGAGACTGTTGGCAAAAATGTTTCTTCCAACTGTTGTAAGATGCACCCCATCTCTTGCCAGAAGTCCCCCCGCATGGAAGCGCAGTCCATGATCCAAGAATCCAATTTGTTCTCGGCGACACCATCTACGGAGCCAGTTGTTTACGTCGGCTATTTTCTTCTCCCTTCTTGGACCATGCCCTTCAACTGGCAGAATAGACGAGATGACCACCTGTGCGTTCATTTCTTTCAGCTTCCTCCCCAGGGCCTCCTAATCTCTTCTGATCTTGGGAAAGCTGTGCCTTGCAGTATCATTGGTTCCCACATGGACCAAAAGGAAGGGGTAATGATCCATAGGCTTGACAAGTCTTGTCAGCCTCTCGGTCACATCACAGATCTTTGCCCCAGGAAGACAGCACACCTCCCGAGTCATCTTGTCAGGCCCACATACCACTGCTTCTGTACCCCGCAGCAAGGAGTCCCACCACCACCACACACTTCCGCCGAGGCTTCGCAGCTGCTGTTCCTTGCGGTGGTCCTCTCAAGGTCCCCTGCTCTACCCCTGAAGTCTGTCCATGCTGTTCTTCCTCGTTGTCCTTGATAAGGGAAAGGGCTTCGAATCGATTCTGTAGCTGCAAGCTGCTGGAAGAATCCCTGGATTTTCTTGTTCTTTGTGTGACATTCCTTCAGCTGTCTACTTCCTGTGTCTGTGAAGTGACCCTCTCCTCCACAGCCATTTCCTCTGTGCGGTCCCCGTCCAAGACTGTTCGTTCTGTTCTGTCCAGGAAAACCTCTTGCTCGCGAATCTGTTGAAGTGTAGCTACCCGTGTCTCCAGCTGCTGGACTTTCTCCTACAAGAGGGCTACCAGCTTGCACTTGGTGCATGTGAAGTTCTCCACGTCTGTAGACAAGAAGACAAACATCGCACAAGTGTTGCAAGTGACTGCTGCAGTCCCCTCAGTGTCCATGGTGAGAGCTTTTAGGTAATCTAAGAACTCTTAGTTAATGCTGAGAATGCTAAACTGTACTATTAGGTATGCTGTATTTTTGTTTGGTTACTGAAATTCTCAGCAACAAGCAGCCTCTCCCAACAGTTTTTTTTAAAAAAAATTCAATCTCCCCAGTCAGAATGGCTGTCCAGAAGCTGCTCTCCTTCTTCTCCCTGGCAGGAAACTGGCCTGGAAACTGGCAGGAAACGTGCTGTCCAGAAGCTGCTCTCCTTCTCTCTGGCAGGAAACTGGCCTGGAAAGCCTCTGCAAGGAGTTATATAGAGCTAGGCTCACAGCTCCACCCCCTAGTGACTCACAGGTGTGACTCACAGGTGTGACTCACAGGAGGACTCTTGAGGGTAATATCTATGATATTAACAAAGAAAAAATAAAACATTTGTTTGGACCCTTGTTCCTATATGCACATTCAATTAATTATTATCCAAACTGCTGACCCATGGGATACTACCTTAATCCATAAATAATATTTTTTCAATCTTACTCCGCTTCTTGCCCCCTTCCTATGTTACGGGTTATACTGAAACCAACATAATATTAACTCATTCACCCTCTTATCTCTTTTTCCAAAATTCCATTACTGGTTTCCATTCCGTTTCTTGTGTTTGTGTAGGTTTTTGCGTCAGCTCAAAAGTAAGTTTGTTTATACAGAACATATCTGCCACTTTCTATAACCATTCAGCAATTGTTGGAATTTCTTTCATTTTCCATCTTTGAACATGAGTTGTCTCATCTTTTCTGATGTGAAAGAGTGTGATATATTGTTTAACAACCCTGTCTCAGTTTAACTGTAGTGTCTCTTCAGCCTTGTGTCTCACTGCAGACTCACCTCTGATTTATTTGCTACTTGTGTTGTGTATTGATGTGTGAACCTTTCCTATGAAAAAAAGGGTCCTAAAATGCCGGCGTATAAGACGACTGGGCGTATAAGACCACCCCCCCAATTTCCAGCCAAAAAACTAGGCTTAGGCATATATTCGCCATATAAGACCACCACCCCCAATTTGGCTGGCTGGCTAACTGGCTGGGGGAGCCTTGCCAGCTGATCCTCTTTATTTCCCAACTCACGAGGATCTCCTCGTGAGTTGGGAAAGTGAACAGGATCCGTTGGCAGGGCTCCCCCAGCCAGCCAGCCGCAACATTCGCCCCTCTCTTCAACCTTCCAGTCAAACTGGACTCGAAGGTGGAGGAAAGGGGCGAAAATGCCAAGTTTACCTCAGCAGCCCCCTTCCCTCCGTCTTGGCTCTTCCGAAGGGGACGAAGGCGGGGGAAGCGGGGGCGGCCGCAGCAAACCCCTAGATTCGCCCCCTCTCCCCACCTTCAAGGAAGGTGGGGAGACAGGGCGAACATGCTCCGTTTGGCTCCACAGCCCCAATCCCTCCTTCTGGGCTCCCTTCCGAAGGTAGCTCAGAAGGAGGACGCAGGTCCTTGGAGCCAAACCCCGGGATTCGCCCCCTCTCCCCACCTTCAAGGAAGAGGGAGCAAATCTAGGGGTTTAATTCCGCAGCCCCAATGCCTCCTTCTGGGCTCCCTTTGCAAGGAAGCCCAGAAGAAGGCATCGGGGCTGCAGAGTTAAACGGGGCATCTTCGCTCACTCTCCCCACCTTCAAGGAAGGTGGGGAGAAGGGGCAACGATGCCGGTTTGGCTGCACAGCATGGGTTGGGGAATGCGGGATGGCCAGCTGGCTGGGGGGGCTGGAGGGAGGGGCTTCGGGGAGAATGGAAGGGTGTCTGGAGGGAGGGGGTTCTCAGCCACCCACCCCTCCCTGAAGCTGCGATCTCGAGTGGGATCGCGGCTTTGGGGAGGGGGGTGGCTGGAGGGAGGGGGCTTCGCAGTGACCCACCCCCTCCCTGAAGCCACGATCTCAAGTGGGATCGCAGCTTTTGGGAGGGGGGGTGGCTGGAGGGAGGGGGCTTCGGGGAGGGTGGAAGGGTAGCTGGAGGGAGGAGGCTTCTCAGCCACCCACCCCCTCCCCGAAGCCGTGATCTCAAGTGGGATTGTGGCTTTGGGGAGGGGGTGGCTGGAGGGAGGACGCTGGAGGGAGGGGGCTTCAGGGAGGGTGGAAGGGTGGCTGGAGGGAGGGGGCTTCGCAGCCACCCCCCCCCTCCCCAAGCCACGATCTCGAGCCGGATCACGGCTTTGGGGAGGGGGGTGGCTGGAGGGATGACGTTGGAGGGAGGGGGCTTTGGGGAGGGTGGAAGGGGGGTTGGAAGCGGGGCTTCCCAGCCACCCACCCCCTCCCCGAAGCCACGATTGGGAGCCAGATTGTGGCTTCAGGGAGGGTGGAAGGGTGGCTGGAGGGGGAGGGCTTTCCAGCAACATTCGCCCCCCTCCTCTGTCCTCGGTTGCTCCCCAAAGGGGGAGAAGGCAGAGGAGGGGGACGAATGAACCGTAAGCTCTTTGCCTCACCCCCCCCCGCCTGATCTCCTGCCTCTTCGCTCCATTTGCGAAGGGAGCAAAGAGGCAGGAGTTCAGACAGCGGGGGTGAAGCAAAGTGTATCCGGCGTATAAGACGAGCCCTGATTTTGGAGCCTATTTTTCAGGGCTCAAACCTCGTCTTATACACCGGAATATACGGTAATTGGTCAAACCAATCCCTCAAAGACTGTTCCCTCAGAAGCTAAGAGGGAGAATAAAATGCTAACTCTTGATGAGAAAATAAAGATCTTAGATCTTTTGGAAAATGGCATGTCATTTTTAGAAGTGGGCCTTAAGGTAGGTAAGAACAAATTAAGCATCAAGTGGGCCATAAGGTTGGTAAGAAAGAATCAAGCATCTGCACAATAAAGCAGAAAGAAGCTGAAATTCATGGATGTGCTAGTGCTGAACCTACAATGGCAAAAAAAATGGTCTCTGGTTCATGATAAAGTGCTTGCAAGGACTGAGAAAGGATTACATGTGTGGATAGAGGACGTGTCACAGAAGCATATCCCTGCTGATGGCAAAAGTATGCATGAAAAAGCACTTAGTCTCTATGAAATTAGTTTCTGTGAGTTGAGGAGAGCGAGAGGAGGGAGTTCAAGGTGAGTAAGGGCTGGCTGGCTAGCTATGCCAATACTACAGCCCCAAGAATGTGAAGATCAGGGGAGAAACATCAGCCAATCTCCGAGGCAGCATCAGCATTTCCAGAAGAGTTCAAGAAAGGTTATCTTCCAGAGCTAGTTTTCAATTGTGATGAAACAGGCTTGTTCTGGAAAAAGACGCCCAACTGTAACTACAGCCATTAGAATGCCAAGCAAGCTCCAGGATTCAAGGCCTGGAAAGATCACCTTACTCTGATGCTGTGTGGCAATACAGCAGGTCACATGATCAAGTCAGGCCTCATCTACCAAGCAAACAATCCCTAGGCCCTTTAGAACAAAACAAAAGAAGAAAAGCCTGCCTGTGTTCTGGCAACACAACAAGAAAGCTTGGGTGACTGTGATTTTGTGATTGGATGTTTACACCAGTGCTTGATTCTGGAAGTGAAGAAGTACCTCGAACAGAAAGGGCTGCCATTCAAGGTCCTCCTCATAAGCGACAATGCTCCCGGCCATCCCCAATCTCTCTGCTTCACCAATGAGAACATGGAAGTGATGTTCCTGGTTCCTAACATTATATCACTGCTGCAGCTACTTGATCAAGGCATCATCAAGTACATTAAGACTATTTATAACCGCCTCACCTTTGTGAAGATTCATACTGTGCTTGGTATTAACCCTGACTGCAGCATCATGGCTTTATTGAAGAGCTTCATAATTGCAGGTGGTATTGTGCTTATTGCGGAGGCTGTAGATGCTGTAAAGTCTGAGACAGTCAATGCAGGCTGGAAGCCATTATGGGGTGAGGTAGTCAGTGATTTCAGGGGCTTCCCCACTATTGATGCAGAAGCCAGGGGCTTGATTACACAGTGAAAAAAAACTGTGAAGAATTCACCAAGATTCCTAATTGTTTACATGCATTGCGCCACAAAGTCGCCTCTTTCAGAAGGAGGGGGGCACAAAAGCCCATTAGTAATGCAAGAAAGGATTTCGGGACTTTTCCTGACTTCTTTGAAAAGTAGTGCATTTTCGATAGTCTGAACAAGCATCACACTACGTGCTGTGTGAATTACCAGCAATCTTTCAGATACATTCACAGCAGAGCTTTGCCATGATTGGTTGAACTCACCAGGGAGGGGTTTGGACAAGGAGGGGATGGAGGAAAGATCCATGTTGTTTCCAGCCACAAAAAAGACTGTGAGTGCTAGCCTTGCGTGTGTGTGTCTTTCCTTCTCTCCCTCCCGCCTTGCTACTTTCAGTCTTAGTGTGTGTGAATGATCTAGTCTCCCCTCCTGCGATCGTGTCCCTTCTCTTCTGCTTGTGCTTAGCCACGAAAAAGACTGGAGTGCTAGCCTTGTGTGTGCGTCTTTCCTTCTCTCCCTCCCGCCTTGCTACTTTCAGTCTCTCTGTGTGTGAATGATCTAGTCTCCCCTCCTGCGATCACTTCCCTTCCCTTCTCCCTGTCTTGTGCTTAGCCACGAAAAAGACTGGAGTACTAGCCTTGTGTGTGTGCGTCTTTCCTTCTCTCCCTCCCTCCTTGCTATCTTGTGCCCAGCTGCTATGATCTGAAGAATTAAGCAAGCCTTTTCCAGTCTCTCTTGTGTGTGTGTGTGAATGTTCATGTCAGGCATTCCTGTGGTAATCAGAGGATGTGCTTGGGAGGCCACGCCCCCGTCTCAGTCTGTGTGTGAATATCAAAGCGGAACACAGCTGAAAGCTAAACCGATAGATCAATTAAGCAATATATCATCTGAACAATGCACTACAGCTGCGAAACAGCGATAAAACACAAATTACCGCAATAAAAACTGTCGTGTAACTGAAGCCCAGGAATATTTTGAATGCTGCAAGGGAACTTGGTGGGGAAGACTTCTCTGACATGATTGAGGAAGATGTGGTGGAGCACACAGGAGAACATACAGACACCCTTACCAAAGAAGAACAAGAAGATTTGCTGAAATCTTCTACTGATTATGAGGATGAAGATGCAGAAGATGTAGAGGAGGCACAGTAATCATTTTGGACACTTGAAAGATTTGCAGCAGTTTTTCAACAGCCACAAGTGTTAAAGGATATGATCCCTGAGCACAATCCTTCCATGGAATGAAGCCTTGGTGTCACCTGAGGGACAACAACATGCCTACAACCTTTGCATGCCTATGACAATGTTTCTAACTAAACCATCTGCAACTGAGAAGCCCCAAGCTTCAATGCTTGAAGATTCAGAGCCCTCAACCTACATGAGTATTATTGAACCTCCTCCAAATGTCAATGTAGTGTACATAATCCTCTGACGTCTAAACAATATATATGAACTGTACATATAACAACTAAAATATTTACAAGTATTTATACCATTTGTGTGTGGTTTTTTGCAACAAACACCACTTTATATACAGGACCTGATGTTGGAGTATATGACCATTTTCATGTGGAGAAAAGGAAATATGAACTAGCTGCTACATGTAGCCAGATAAGAAAATACTGTACAGGTAGCCTCCCTTGATCTGGCCAAATACATGGAGAGGAGGAAGTGTACTGTACACAATTTCTGCCCACTGATGAGGCTCATCAGTGCTGCCTCAGCTATCCCTTTCTGTACACCAAAGGATTCAACATGTGAATGCCACCTGGGTGCATGTATATGGTTCAGCAGACAGGTTCATGGATAATTTACTGGCTTAATTAGGAAACTCAACCATGCAAATCAGTACTGTATGCACATGTTCCATTCTTGCATTTGCATACAGATACAGAAGGGGATGGGGGCAGCATATCCACATGCACTGGCTCCCTTCCCCTCTCTGGGCTAGATTGGGGTGAGTGTATTGTCCACTCCAGCTCTGTGAACAACTATAATGAGCAGTGTGACTGTAGCAGGTGGGAACAGCAGTACTACATGAAAATCTCTTCTGGATGTACCCAATCTTTTGGCCCAGCAAATATTGGCCAGCATCATATAATTTCCATGTGCACAAGTCATTTTTTGAACAGGGCATAGAGGGCAATTCTCTTGCTCTTATGTTCCATCCAAAAACCTCCTGCACGCAAACTAACTGAACCTTTGGGGAGGGAGGCAGAGGCGGGCACCAGGCACTTGACGCTTCTGCTTCAGATGCCAGCATCAACCTGAAACTGACTTCCATGTGCACAGGAGAGGAGGAGGATGCAGTGGTAAGCCCCAAGTGTCAGGCACACATTCTTCCTGCTTTCTTTTGGGAGCAGCCAGCTGCTGCTTCTGCAGAAGCTCTGTAGCCAAAGCAGGAAGAATGCGTGCTTGGTACTGGACCTTGACACCACAGCCTCCGCTGCAGCCAATCGCAGGTACTGTAAATTTTAAATAGGGACTTGAGCATCCATGGGGTGGGGTGGGAGGGTCTTGGAACCAAGCCCCTGTATATACCAAAGGCCCATTGTATATTCATTCTTAAAATTATATTTACTCTGGTTTGTGGGAAATAGCCATCTCATATCAATTACATTGACTGATGTAACTGATCATACCTGATCAATGGGGACAGTTGTTGGAAGAACAAGCTCTTCAAAGCAGCTGGCACTCTGTGGTCCTTGGTTGTTCAGAGGGGTGATTGTCCTCTACTGTAGAGTACTGAAGCTGCTTCTCCAGGTAATACCATTGACTCCATTGCTCCAATTGCTCCTCTTCTGCTGACCAACAATCTATGTGGGTAATACCCACTGTGAATTGAACTGTTTTTATTTATGAAAGAGTTATTATTCCTTGTGTCTCCAGCTGGGTTGCAGGTGTGTGACTGAAACTGGAATCCAGTGCCCAACTGCACTGTTCAGAAGCCTCTGTAAATTCCCCCTTCCTTTCCTGGCTCCTGTGTCTGCAAAAGGAAATGGAATGTGTATATATGGAATTTACAGAGGCTTTTGTTTTTAACAACAAAAACAAAATAAAAAACCCAGAGAGAGGACTCTCTTTTTCTCTCACTTTTGGTCTTCACAGTTCCAATTTATTTTGTATTCCCAGCCAAATGGAGAAGGAATTGACAGCTATCCTGAAAACTGCTGAGAGCATGGCAATCATGAAAGCAGGAAATGATAATGAGTGTTTTACAGTGGAGCCATAACTTAGGAGAGCAGGGGACATGAGACCCCACAAACACCTGCATCCTCTCCCAGTGCTATTTTCAAGATTTCAAATGTTGGTGGTTGCTTTTTTTTTAACTTATTTGCTATCCAGGGGCACTGGACTTCAGGGGGTCACAAAAGGGGTCTCACACGTTGCATGTGGCCCATTCTTTCACCAAATTGGACTTTTCCATGCTCACTCTTTCCATCTCTAACTATGAAGACTCTTGTGAAAAATCAGATTTCATAAAAGAAAAAAAAAATCCTAGCCTCTACTAAACTACAAAATATGGTGGTAATGATCTCAGTCCCCTAGCTCCTTAAAAATAGTGGCTGAAACACTTTCTTCTAAATGTGTCTTTCATATTTTCTTGCAGAAAAACAAACAAAAGTGAATCCAATGTGATTTTGATTATTGTTCTTCCCTTACTTTAAATATAAAGTCAACAAATATCTGAAGGAGCACTTTAAATAAAATTGCTAAATCATACGAGTTTCTGACTTAATGAAACACTATTCCCAAACCAAATCTTCTGCATAAGTTTACTTCTGCTTAGGTATGCAAAAAATCAATATTTAACTTCCTGTTAGAAGCATGAAACAAACACTGTGAGGGAGTTTAAGAAAATATATCAAGAATCAGTTAAGCAAGAGCCCTGAAGATAAGAGTAAACTTTCTCTGTATTGCCACTTAACAGCAAAATCATATTTTCAATTTATACCTGCTGAGTGATGACAGGGCTGTCCCTAACTTAGCAATTGTCCCTAGTTCAGCTACACAACAACTCACTGTTAGCACAAAAAGAGGAGGAAGAGGAGGAGATGACAATGACAGAGAGAGGACACAGTAGAAAAGAAACAGCTCCAGAGAAAGCGTAAATGTCTCTGCAAAGGCACAACATTACACAAACAAAAGGCAGCATGAGCTACAAACACTGTAACTAGCATCAATAGAGAGCCCTGCACTACGATCCCAGCCCCAACAGAGGTCAAGATTTGGACAAACTCTACAACTAGTCACAGCAAACCACTAAGAATAATGCCCAGCAAGCAAACTCACGTATGCAACAGCAAGACAGTGCTATGTATTTTTAACACATTGAGTTTGATTCACAGTACAGTTGGTCCTCAACATTCACTGGGGTTAGGGGTACAGCACTCCCATAAAAGTGGAAAAACCATGAGTATCTCTACCCCCCTCCCAACCATATTTATCACACACAAAAAGTACGACCCACAAATTCAACCCACCACGGATGCCTTTGAAGCGGTGGTTCAGTTGCAAGGCAGAAGGAGGCAGCTGGCGGGGGTTGCCACCACCTTCTGCTGCTGCTCTACACCATTTTTAATAGGGACTTACAAACCTCACCACATGTTGCAGTCTCTCTAAGTCTTGCGAGGTTTATAGTCCCTATTAAAAATGGCATAGGGCAGCAGCAAATAATCTGCAAATAAGCAAATCCGCAAATGTGGAGTGCCAACTGTACACAAATTTAGCACTATCATTCCACTTTAACTGCCATGGTTCCACCCAATGGAATCCTGGGACTGCTAATCTGATGAAGCACTAGAACGCATTGGCTGATAATTCTAAATGCCCCTCCCTAAACTGCAAAGCCCAGGATGCCATAGGATGGAATAATAGCACTATAATTCAATCGTGTGAATGGACTCAAGTCTTTAGAATCAGGCGAACATAAAGGAATTTGGGAGACTGCACAAAGTATTCGTGCACAACCCCAGACTGTCAGGAAGAACAAGACAAAATATACAAAGACAAATTGAAAACACGCATACACATCTTCTTAGGATCCTTACAAATGACTTCTAGTTTTTCCACTAGATCTGCAAAGATAGAGGGCCTCACTGGAGTAAGGCAAAAATGGAGGACCAAAGAAAACAATGCTCTTTACAAAAAAAAAAAAAAAAAAAGACATCTCACTAATTTTAATGAATGCTTGTTAAACAATTAAGATTATTTTTAAGGAAATGATATGCATGTTCTTACAACTGCTTCTCCAATCTCCCTCTGCGTCCTACATCATTCTTGAACACAGTACAGTCGTCCCTCCATATTCGCGGGGATTAGGGGCGCAAGACCCCCGCGAATGTAAAAAAAAGCACAAATAAATATAGGGCTCGCCGCTGCTCCCCCCTGCCCTTCCCAAAGCAGCCATGGGGCTCTGCGATCCTCATAGCCACTTTTCGCCCACCTTTATTTGTTTGGGAAGTGCAGGGGCGAAAAGCGGCAACAAGGCTCACAGAGGCCCATGGCTGCTTTGGGAAGGGCAGGGGGTGGGTGAAAAGCAGCGACGAGGCTCACAGAGCCCTGTGGCTGCTTTGGGAAGGGCGGGGGGGTGGGTGCCAAAAAGTGGCGATGAGGCTCCCCGAGCCCTGTGGCTGCTTTGGGAAGGGCAGGGGGGTGGGCGAAAAGCGGCGACGAGGCTCCCAGAGCCCCGTTGTCACTTTGGGAAGGGTGGAGGGTGGGTGGGCGAAAAGCAGCAACAAGGCTCCCAGATCCCCCTGTGGATGTTTTGGGAAGGATGGGGGTGGGTGGGCGAAAGGCAGGAACGAGGCTCACAGAGCCCCGTCGTCACTTTGGGAAGGGTGGGGTGGGGGTGAAAAGCAACAACAAGGCTCGCAGAGCCCCATCGTTGCTTTGGAAAGGACGAGGGGTGGGTGAAAAGTGGCAACGAGTCTCCCAGAGCCCCACTGTAGCTTTGGGAAGGGGTGGGTGGGCAAAAAGTGGCAATGAGGCTCCCAGAGCCCTGTCTCCACTTTCGGAAGGGCAGGGGGGCTGGGCGAAAAGCGGCGACAAGGCTTGCAGAGCCCCATCATTGCTTTGGGAAGGGTGGGGTGGGTAAGTGAAAAGCCCTTCTCCTGACCACCCTTCCCACCACCCACCCCCAGAGCCAGCCCCAGGAGAGCGGGGAGTTTGATGCCTTTGCCCTGAACTCTCTGCTCTCCCGGGGCTTGGCTCCCCACCCCAAATGGAGCCAAGCCCAGGAGAGCGGGGAGTTGGGTGCAAGGTTTGCTTGGGGAGCGCTTTAAATTCACTCCCCACGCTTGTGTGTGAGGGAGAGAAGCTGATTTAAACGTGGTGCTTGCTGAGCAAACCGCGAATAGGCAGAACTGCAAAAGTGAAAGCCGTGAACGCGGAGGAACCAGTGTATTTACAGCTCAAATCTAACCTGAAATTTTTGGGGATACCATGCCTCAAAAACAGACTACTGCATACAACATTCAACCTGTTCTTGATGAGATATACTTTTCTAGAGGTTCAGGTTTATTTGTTTATTTATACCTCGCCCCCCTTCAGCCACAAAGGCTCTCAGAGTGGCTTACAAATTGTTAAGCAATAGCACTTTACACATCTATACCACTTTACAGCACACTAGGCACTAAGAGGTTTCCAATGTGTGTTAGCTAATTATCCCAACAAGCTGGCTACTCATTTTACCAAAGTACGAAAGGATGGAAAGCTGAGTGAACCTTGGAGCTCTTGGAATTGAACTCATAACGTTGTGGCTTCAGTACTGGCATTTAAACACTGCACCACCAGGGCTCCCTGGTGTTGTCAGTCTATGACCATTCCTATTTATTCATTCTTAAACCATATTGGGGAGATTTGCCCTCTCAAATTGACATAGATAAAGTAGTGAAAGCCAAGGTACTATCTATCATACTAGACTCACAGAATTAATTTATGGAGGTATACTGTGGACATATGGTATAGAATCAATCAAGACAGCCTTGGAGGTTTTCAAAGCCCACCGAGAGCTCCTCCAGACAGGACAGGTTACTGGAGACTGCAGTACTTGTAACTGTAGTTCTGGTTTCTTTTTTAAAATAACGAACTCTGTTGTTTCAGAGCAGGGGTGGACAAAATGCAGCCCCCAGGGCTGTTTTTGTAGCCCTCATGATCCCCCAGGAGTCACTTTTTTTGCTCCAAAACATCCCAGGATTATTTATAGGGGGTAGAGAGGGCTATTTCACACGTTTGCCCCTCAGGAGTAAAAATGAAATTGTGAAATTGTTCAGGATTTTTTTTTCCCTCAGGAAAGCCCCAAATCATGCCACTTTGTCCCACAAAAGCACAAAATACTTTTTTTTTTTTGCAGTTTAGTGGCACTTTCTGGCACCAGTAGCAACATTTTATTCCCACTCAAAAAGTAGTTTCCTCTTTTAAAAACCCAGAATATTTCTGTAGAAGGGACATGTGTGGTTCGATACTTGTGGTTCATAGTGGGAGCACTTTCACACTACACAGTTAGAGTACAGTGGGCCCTTGGTATCCACAGGGGTTTGGTTCCAGGACCCTCTGTAAACACCCAAATCCATGGATGCTCAAGTCCCATTACATACAGTGGCATAGTAAAATAGTGCCCCTTATATAAAATGACAAAACTAAGGTTTGCTTCTTGGAATGTATTTATTTTTTGGAATATTTTCAAGCCATGGATGGTGGAATCCATGGATGCCAAATCCATAGATACAGAGGGTCGACTGTACTATGATTCTATTTTAATTGCCAAGGTCCCAGTCCATGGAATCCTGGGATCTGCAGTGCAGGGAGGGGTATTTGGAACTCCTAGCCACAGAGCTCAACTGTCTCACCAAACTAAAAACCTCAGGATTTTACAGGATGGAACCATGACCAGGACTGCAGCTGCACAGTCAAAACTAGTGCGCCAGCTGCGCCCATTCCTTGAGAAGTCAGACCTGGCTATGGTGACACATGCTTTGATTACATCCCGTTTGGACTATTGTAACACGCTCTACGTGGGGCTGCCTTTGGAAACTGTTCAGAAACTTCAGCAGGTCCAAAATGCTACAGACAGGCTGTTGACCAGTGCTGACTACAAGGATCATGTGACTCCTCTGTTGAAACAGCTGCATTGGCTACCAGCCTGTTTCCAGGAAGAATTCAAACTGCTGTTTCTGATCTTTAAAGCCCTAAATGACTTGAGTCCAGACTATCTAAAAGACCATACCTCCTTATATAAGCCAGTGCAAATGTTAAGATCTGCAAAGGAAGGCTTTCTCTCAGTCCCACCACCTTTGCAGGTGCAGTCAGTGAGGACTTAACAGGGCCTTCTCTGGGGCTGCTCCCAGACTATGGAGCTCCCTTCCATGGGAGATCTGTTTGACCCCTCCCAGCTCTCCTTCCACTGGCAGGTGAAGACATTTTTATTTAGGCAGGCTTTTAGATTTTGAATTTTAATTATGGAACTGCAGTATGTGTGTAAGTGCTGTGCTATTTTAATCTCTCTTTATCTTTTATTAAAACTATGCTTTAAATATGTTTTAGTGTTTTAATTATTTTTAAGCATGTTTTTAATAATACTAATATTTAATTTCTTTTTAACTTTTGAAAATTTATGTTTCAGCTGTATCTTTTAAAATTATTATAAGCTACCTTGAATCCCATTTTGGGAAAAAGGCAAGATGTAAATTCAATAGATAAAATAAATAAATAAATAGTATTTACAGTGGAATGATAGTGCTATACCTCTGTAGTATAAATGGGATACTCCTCCACCTCAGTGTTATGTGGAGGGGGAAAGCAGAAGCAACTGGCAGCAGGGATATTCTCTTGTTTTTAATAAAATATTAATAATAGGAATATTGGTCCATTGTTCCTTTAAAAAGAAGGCATGCCTATACTGGGTTTCACAACACGTAGAGACAATAGTCATGGCATTGAGCAGAAGCACTGAAAAAATATGAATGATGATTGGTCAAGTTGCCTATG
The DNA here is from genome assembly GCA_030847615.1 of Gambelia wislizenii. Lineage (NCBI taxonomy): Eukaryota > Metazoa > Chordata > Lepidosauria > Squamata > Crotaphytidae > Gambelia > Gambelia wislizenii. The sequence continues at coordinate 188,111,570 of JAUMIR010000002.1, read as the reverse complement.
ATGTCAGACAGCCTCCCCACTCCCATCACCATCTTTTACACAGACTAAGAAAAAAATTATTTATTTATGTATTTATTTAGTTATTTATACCCCGCTCTTCAGCCACAAGGCTATCAGAGCAGCTTACAAATTGTTTTAAGCAATAGCTATTTACACATCTACACTGCATTAAACAGTTTCCAATGTGTGTTAGCTAATTGCCCCCACAAGCTGGGTACTCATTTTACCAACCTACGAAAGGATGGAAGGCTGAGTGAACCTTGGAGCTGGCTGGAATCGAACTTGCAACGTGGTGACTTGCAGTACTGGCATTTAACCACTGCGCCACCAGGGCTCTATGTGAGACGCTGCAAGTGGATCCAGAGGGGGAACCAACTGGCAATTCCTGGCCCAAACAAGAAACTCTATTGCAAGAGCTCTTGCTTCTTTGCACCAGTCTGGAAGACCCCAAATGCTAGAATAGCAGTAAGGCACAGTTCTGTTAAGCGGGGGGGGGGGACCCTTGGCCCCAACTCTAATGCATGCCTAATTCATTGATCTAAAACAATAAGCACTGAAGAAGGATTTTGCTTAAGAGTAGTTCAGTGAATGCCATTTAGACATGCTATTTTAATACCTGCCACCTTTTATTTGGATCTTTGCCCATCATGGGTAGTTAAAGCATCCAGGTCAGATCTGAAGAACTGCACTTTGGGGAGAAGTGAAGTCCCTCCTCTCCTTAAAGGTATAGTATAGTCCTTCCTTTTCCTTTTCCTTTTTTTTAAATACAACTTTATAGAGCATCACAAGATTAATAACTAATATCTGGTTTCTAACTTTCCTTTTCCAGGTAAAATTCTCCAGAGAGTGGTGGTTTTGAAGGAGACTAATTATCTAAAGCTAGTCTAGTCCAGGTTCAGTTATGGGTCGGAGATGAGAACAATAATATTTTAGTATTCAGATGTCTCTCTTCCCTTTCCCTACTTCTCAATTAGTTTCAATCCAATAAAAAAGTTATTAAAAATACCCCTAAATCAAAATGTTCATAACATCATAGCCCATAGCTTATTCCTTTCCACAAAATATCCAAAACAAGGTAAATCAGACAATTATGCATTGCAGGTTGCATTCAATTGCTAAGCTGCCATTAGAAAAACATGGTGTCTTAAGATGTATGAAATGACAGTGCCTCCACTTCCTAAGCTCAGATTTTTCATACAATTTTAAATCAGTACCTCAAGAGAAAATTAACTTTCTTCAATCAGTGACTAAATTAAATAAACAGATAAAGAACAGATTGTTAGCTGTTTTCCTTACTCATAAATGGGTTCTTTTGGAGTCCTATTCACTATCTCATGATATTCAAAAGTTATACAAGCCCTTTTGGATTTCTGGGGGCTAAATTCCTTTAAAATTATTGCCATTGGTGGTCAAGTTGCCACTTGATATTTCCCCTAAGTATTATTACAGAGGTTCAATTGGGATATAGTGCAACACATAGATCATTTTATGTAACTAGCTGGGCCCAGGGTATCATACGCCATTAAAAAACTCACCCCCAAATGCCTAGTAGACCTCATGACAACCCTGTAAGGTAGGCTGTTGGATTTAAATTCCTCCTCCCCTTCTCAGCATTCCATACTGCTGAGGAATTGCTGAGGGTGACTCTCTCTGTTGCCCTGCCACTGTTGGTAGTTGACTGTTTGGGTTCTCTTGAAGTGGCGGAAGCGGCATCCCGCTGCTGCTGCCATCGCTACTTGACTGCCTGGGCGCTGTCACAGCAGCAGCAGCCCATCACCACCAGTTGAATGCCTGGGTCCCATCGCAACCCATGACTGGTGAGTGGTTGACTGAGAGAGAGGAAGGAGGGAGGGGGCCTTGTGTGGCAGAAGTGGATTGTGAGGTGGAGAGGGAATTTGCATGCGGGTGGTGATTGGTTGAGTGTGTTTCCTGGGCAGCCAATCAGCACACTGGAGAGGAAACATACCCAGGTCTATTGTACATACCCAAGAGTTTTATGTAGATATTCCTAAATTCTAAGTAAAAACAATCTATTTATCTATATCTATTATCTATTTGTCCATGTACTAACCAGGCCTGACCCTGCTTAGTTTCCAAGATCAGACAGGATCTGGTGCCTTCAAGGTATTTAGGCCTAAATAAAGTGACCCTATCGCAGGGTTTTCTTGACTGTGACCTCCCAGAGTCCTAGTCCAATGCTCAAACCATTATACTACACTGGCTCTTAATACAATGGCACCTGATTCGAAATTGGGGGGGGGGTATGGCAACAGCTGTGTTAGTGTTAGACCTGTGTTATTCCTAAATCCTAAGTAAAAAAAAATTCTAACACAGATCTAACACTAACACAACTGTTGCCATTTCCCCCCCCCCAATTTTGAATCAGGTGCCATTGTATTAAGAGCCAGTGCAGTATACTGGTTTGAGCATTGGACTAGGACTCTGGGAGGTCACAGTCAAGAAAAACCCTGCAATAGGGTCACTTTATTTAGGCCTAAATACCTTGAAGGCACCAGATCCTGTCTGATCTTGGAAACTAAGCAGGGTCAGGCCTGGTTAGTACATGGATGGGTGACTGCCAAGGAATACCAGGTGCTCTAAGCTATATTTCTGAGGAAAATGGCAAACCCCTATTCCTTGCTTTAAAAAACCCTATGAAATTTATGAAGTCACCACAAGACGACAAGCAGCCTGAGTTCACAGAGAGAGAGAGAGAGAGAGAGAGAGAGAGTTGAACTAAAATTCCCTGTCCCATTTGTGTTTAATTGCATTAGTAGTGCTATATCCATTAAGATTTCATATGTTTTTGATAATAAAGCAATTACAGGGAACATGTGATTCCTTTGTTACAATGGTTTTACTGGCTACCTATATGTTCCGAGCACAGTTCAAGGAGCTGGTTATAACCAATAAAATCTTATGTAATATAAAACTAGGTTAAAAGAAAAATGTAAATTCAAAGAGGTAGAGTGCATCCCAAGCAGCTAGAGGGGGTTTGGGGGAACAAGAGGTGTACCTTGGCTTATGTGTCTGTGTTTTACCTAGCTTTGTGGATTGGTTTGTTTTGGTGTGGGGTTTGTCAGCCAGTTTGTTGGAATGTTCCTGTGCATTTTGCCTGGTGTGAGTGTGTGTATGTTGTCTCTGCATTTTGTGTCATGCAGTATGTATGTTCTGCTTAGTCTTTTTTGGTGTTGAGATTTTACCAGTTTGTATATTTCTTGGAGCATCATATTTTGCTGATTATTTTCTTTGCTTTATGGGAGCAAGTACATGATTTTGCATTTTGAGCTCAGATGCCACTTTTGCCTGTAGCCAGTTTTTTGGCAAAACTACTCATCTTTGAATTTTATCAGTTTTCTTTGTGTGAAATGGTTACTGGAGCAGGAAACTGTGGTTCAAGAAAGCAGTTTTGTGTTTTGGAGCTCAGTCCCCAGCTCTGCCGTTGGGTTCTTGGTCAATTTTCTTTTATCATCACCAAGTATGCATTCTGGGAAACGGGTATTTTGTGGCTGACCATGTTCCCCACACCAGAAATTTTGTGAATGGATATCCTCCACCTCACAATGTCTGCTTCTTTGTAGATGAAGCCATAACACTTTCACAACACTCCACATACTCTCACCTGCTCAAAAAGGCTAGGAGGTTCTGTTCAATGGAAATGTAGGGAAGAACATCTAACTAAAAACCCTGAAATGTGCTAACTAGACACCAGGACCAGATAGCACCAAATGCTTGTTGAGTGCTTTCCTTCTTTATCGTTTATTTTATGAAGGACTTGTACTGGTTTGTTTGTTTATTTATTTATTTATTTATTTATTCCTCTTTACATTATGTTGCCTAAAGAAAGGGTTACACCAGAGATTTTTTTAAAAATGTATTCTTGTTTTCTTCAGCTAACAGCATTTTTTAAAAACTCAACCCTTATGAAAAGAAGGGCACAGTCTTTAACTTTAATTTTGAAAGAACAAAAGAATGTGGTTATACTAACCTATCTTATATGAGCTACAAAAATGCAGAGCTTTTCTGAAGGAGCAATGATTCCCATCTTTCTCATGTCAGCTTTGAAAAATAATTAACATTCCTTGGGGGGAAAAGTGAAATGGGTGTATAAAGCAGCAAATTAAGACATATAAATGGAAATTTGTATGCATTAATTACAAAGGAGTATGACTTGATTTCTTTATTATGTGCCAGTTAAATGCACTTCTGCATTTAAAACAAGTTATCTTAAAAGCTTGCTTTACGGTTACTGCATGCAGTATTGAAATCAGCATGCATTGTTTGAACATTTGTATATACTGTAATTTTATATCAAAAGCTCAATGTTCTGTATTTTCTTTTTTTTCTGGACATGTGATAGCACACCCACCACTGAATAAAGGAAGCAGCAGGTAAAACAAACTTGCCCAGCACCATACCTTGGTTACGTAAGGCCAAACTGTGGTACTGCTACTGATAATCAATTTATAAAGGTCATCTGCCACAAACAGAGGAGAAAACTACTTGAAAACAAGCACAGGAGTCTTTCAAATGGCCCCTAAAAGAATTTTTGCTGTGCATACAAAATTTAAATCTCACTACTGCTGACTGTGAGTCCTATACAAGTCTCCTTTCTTTCAAACTAAAGCTGTAAAAGTCATCTACTAATCTACCTCAGACTTTTACACTAAATTCCTCACCCACTGTAGCTTCAGATCAGGAGGCATAACACCAAGCCTAAAAGGATACCAGTATGGTTTAATGAGCAGAGTTAAGAGAGGCCTTATAGGCAACAAAGATTCTTTCGGAAAATGGAAATTTTGTCCAAATGAGAAGAAACAGCAACACAAACTGAGAAAAGAGAAATGCAAGCAAACAATAAGACAAGGGTGTGGAGCTGTTCTCCACCTGTTAAACTAAACTCCCATTAACACTTAACACTACAGTAATTATACTACCAGGGGTGATGGGTGTTGCAATCCAAAAACATCAGAAGGGCCACACATTCCCTACCCCTGCAGTGGAGGATGGGAGAAAATGAGCACTTACCCAACAGCTTCCAAAATCCCTGCATACATCAGAAGCAGTAAACTGAGCAGAGCAGTTAGAGTCATAGCAAAAGAGAATAAGGCAAACCTGTCTTCCCTATGGAGGATACTGGGCAGATATCCATTCTTGAACTGACTTTTCCAAGGAAGATAGTCATAAGAACAAAGGTGAGAAGGTATTAAGTTCTAGGTTTATGTGACAAACAAAAAATTAACAATTCATCAGATCCAGTTTTCATAAAGCTCTCAAGAAAAATGGCTTCTTCCTCCTAAGGAACAGAAAAGGGCCAAAACGGAATCTCTGTACAGTACCTGCTTTAGCTGCTCACTGCCCATGGCCCTTTCCCCCTACTCTTGTCCCCGGGGCCAATGTGATGTTTTAATCCCATCTCAACAGATAACTTTCTCATTTTCCTCATAGCAATAAACATTCCAGCAGCTTTATTTTCAGAGCAGCTGGAAAAAGTTGGTAAACACAGAGCTCTAGCACACCACCTCAGAGGTTTCACTGACCCAAACACAGGATAACAGACTTAGTCAGCATCCACTACCCTGTCTGTCCCCCCCCCCCATGAGTACTCTGCCAAGACTTTGCTAGGCAGACACATTTTTAATTAACAGTGAATTACCAACCTTTTAACATTTCAGGGCATGCAGGACAAAATTGCACAAAAGGAGATAAGCCCTTTCAAGTAGTAAACAATACTTTGGTGTTAATTGTAACTGTTGCAGCTAATTGTGCTGGAAAAAAGAGAAGAAAACCTAGGAAACAATACTTTACAAAACAAAACAGAAGGCTTCTGAAAGAAGCAGCTCTGGCTCAATAATCCATGCACATGCAGTGAAATGCTGAATCTGGCAAAAAAGCCAGATGCATGCTGAAAGGCTGGGCCTTAATTTTCTCACCTCAAGGTGATTCACATTGACCTCAGACAAATGAGCAGCTGGTGACAGGATTATAATATATTCAAGCTGTACTGTTGTTACATAAGTTGTGACCCCATGGATGAGATACCTCCAAGAGCCCCTGTCCTCAACCTCTTTGCTCAGGTCTTGCAGGCTCTGGGCCGTGGCCTCCTTGGTTGAGTCTATTCATCTGGTATGCAGCCTTCTCTCTTTCTACTACCCTCTATCTTTCCTAGCATTATTGTCTTTTCTAGTGAGTCATGCCTTCTCATGATATGGCTGAAATGACAGTCTCCGTTTAGTCATCTTGGCTTCAAGGGAGAACTCAGGCTTGATTTGTTCTAGGGCCCATTTTTTGGTCTTTTTGGCAGTCCACGGTATCCATAGCACTCTTCTCCAGCATCACTGCTCAAATGAATTGATTTTTGTTCTGTCAGCTTTCTTTACTGTCCAGCTCTCACTTGGTGATGGGAAATACAATGGCTTGGACAATCCTAACTTTAGTGTTCGGATTTTTATCTTTGCACTTTAGGATTTTGTCTAGTTCTTTCATAGCTGATATTCCCATTCCTGTGTAGCCAGTCCCAGTCTAGAGTAGCCTCCTGTTCTAACAGTAGCCTCCTGTCCTGAGCTAATTGTAGTATTCAAAGAAAATAGCAGCTGCTTTAAAAATATATATGAACACTCTTCAAAAAACAATTCAGTACATATTAACAGCAAATTCTGCAAATTTTTCCTTAACTTGCAATAAACCTTGGCATATGAATCCACTGTAGAAGTAGAGATACTGAATGTTATTAGAGGAAAGTAAGGAGCCTTTATTTCTACTTCCATAACTTAATATACATGTAAATTATAATGCACATACACATGTATAACAAAAAAATGTTACAATTCAATGGAAGTCAAGAAAAACATGGAAGAACAAATTTTCAAAGGCTAGCATAAAATAATATGTATAAGACATTCCAAAGTGAGTTGGGAATGGAGAAGTAGCAAGCTGTATTAGATTATGATGGAATGCAAATTAAATGACTTTCAGGAGTGCTGCCGCAGGTAAAAAACAAAAGGAAAATTAGAAGGAAGTTCTAAGGTTTCACCAACAAGCTGCCCTCTCTTACTTTGCTTTGAAGAAAAGTCATGTTTTCATGTGTTCATGATTATAGTTAATGACTGCTGAAGAGATGGGCTTGAGCCAAAGCTATGTATCCGAACAGCTCCAAAACTCCAGGAGAACTGGCTTTGAAATGATTTCCTACGCCTCGGGTTGATGCGGGGAACATGACAAACTTGCCATTGCTGCTACCACTAAGGATTTCACCTCAAATATCTTATATGGAGTGGAATCCCGGCTTCCGTGAATGAGTGAAGATATAATTCACACACAGCTGTAACACAGGACACTTCTGTCTGATGTACAATGAATGAAACTAAATTAGTAACTTCTATACCTGGTTGTTATAAAAAATTTAAGAGATTAAAAATTGAGGTCAAACTCTCTTGTAGTGCTCAACAAAAAATTATAAACTTCATATACATCTTTTGGTACTTTTATACATACATTCTGAAACCCCAACAGTTCTGAAACTCCAGCAATAAAGTACATTTCTTCTGCTTTGCCAAAACAAAAAGAAAGTTAACTTCTATTTAAGTGGTGCAGTTACTGAGATAAAATGCTCTACTGGTGAAGATATTGACCAGGTAAATTACTGCCATTTGAAAAGATAGATATCAATGTGCTCATATACCACATTAAGGTTTTATAATGTCCCAAAAATATTTTGTTACGACTGAAACGGATATGTTCAAAGCGAAAGCTGAGCTGATTTGCACTAACCAACAGCTTAGTATATTGGGAGAGTGTTTTTTGTTTTTTTTTAACCATGGGAGGGGTATCGCCTGTAGGCTGCATTGGCCCATAAAATTCTGTTTTTCAGCCCACAAAACCCCCTAGCCCCCACTAAATGTGATGTTTTCACCCCCAAAACAGGCCAAAACCGTTTGCAGTAGTTTTGGCCCCAGTATACCCAAGACCCCAAGTAGCAGACTAATGCAACCAACCTCCCTCCCTCAGCCAAAAACAAAATAAGAAGTGATATAATGTCATTTCCAGTTGTGTAAAAGCCCTGGAGGAAGGTGCAGCAGTGAAAAATGGCCCCTGCCCTCCTGTATTTACTCCTGCCTGGGAAGGAAAAAAACACAACATTATGTTGCCATTATGTTAATGGCTACCCTGATTAATATTGGGTGGGAGGCCACCAAGGAACACCAGGTGATGTAAGCTATATTTCAGAGAAAGGCAATGGCAAACCACCTCTGAGTATACCTTACCTAAGAAAACCCTGTGAAATTCATAGGATTGCCATAAGTCGACAGGCGACTTGAAGACACATACATACATACCATTAGAGTCAGAAACTGTAGCATTGGCAAAGAAAATGTTATATACTTCTTTGGTTGATGACCATTGCCCACAAATGACACATTTTGTTGCTGTCTCATCCAAAAGAGTTATTAGGAGTTTAAGTTGCCTCCTCCAACTTGGCATTTACTAAAAGTGTGCACATCCCACTCTGACTGCTGGCTAGAGCAGATGGGTTTTATAGTCCAACATTTCCTGAAGGTATCAGGTTGAGGACAGTTGTCTAATAACGTGTTTATATCTAATAACGTGTTTAAGTTTTACCACTGTCCTGCTGGATCTCTTCTCTTCTTAGCACACACACCTAACCCAAGCACTCCCTTCAACTGAGAGAATGACATAGAACTTTAAAGGCATCAAATAAGGAGGAAGTGTTTGTGAAGCTGCAAAATGCCACACTGTTTCATCTTATCGTCCATGTGGTTTTGTATTTATATGAAACCACTGGATGAGGTCATTTGGAGTTCTGCGCTAGAGTGTCATCAGTATGCTGATAACACTTGGCTTTCCTTCTACTTGCCTTAGGAGTCACTAATTTATCTCTTTTTTGATAGTCACAAGCTTGGTAGATGAAGGGAATGCTGTGAATGTAACATACCTTGATTTCAGTAAGGCTTTTGACAAGGTCTCCCATGATATTCTTGCAAACAAGCTAGTAAAATGTGGGCTACACAATGTGGTGGATTTGTAATTGGTTGACTGACTGAACCCAAAGGATAGTCACCAATGGCTCCTCTTCATCCTGGATAAAAGTGACTAGTGGGTGCCACAGGGTTCTGTCCTGGGCACAGTGCTAGTCAACATCTTTATCAATGACTTGAATGAGGGAATAGAGTACATGCTTAACAAATTTGCAGATGACACCAAATTAGGAGGGGTAGCTTATATCCCAGAGGACAGATACAGAACTCAAAATGACTGTAACAGATTAGACAACTGGGCCAAAACTAACAAAATGAATTTGAACAGGGATAAATGTAGGATACTACACTTGGGCAGTAAAAATGAAATGCACAGATATAAGATGGGTGATACCTGGTTTGATAGCAGTGAATGTGAAAGGGATCTAAGAGTCTTAGTGGACCACAAGCTGTACAGGAGTCAGCAATGTGATGTGGCAGTCAGAAAAGCCAATGCGATTCTAGGCTGCATCAATAGTATAGTGTCTATATTGAGGAAAGTAACAGTGCCACCATATTCTGCTTTGGTCAGACCTCACCTGGAATACTGTGCCCACTTCTGGACATCACAATTCAAGCTGGAGCATGTCCAGAGGAAGGTGACCAAAATGGTGAAAGGTCTGGAAACCATGCCCTATGAGGAATGACTTAGGGAGCTGGGTATGTTTAGCCTGGAGAAGAGATGGTCGAGAGGTGACATGATAGCCATGTTCGAATATTTGAAGGGATATCATATTGAGGATGGAGCAAGCTTATTTTCCGCTGCTCCAGAAACTAGGACATGGAGCAAAGGATTCAAATTACAGGAAAAGAGATTCTACCTAACTATTAGGAAGAACTTCCTGATGGTAAGAGCTGTTCAGCAGTGGAATGTGCTGCTTCGGAATGTGGTAGAATCTCTTTCTTTGGAGGTTTTTAAACAAAGGCTGGATGGCTATCTGTCATGAGTGCTTTGATTGTGTGTTCCTGTAGGGCAGGGGGTAGGACCGGATGGCTCTTGTGGTCTCTTCCAACTCTATCATTCTATGATTCATCTGGGGCTGTGGAGGTAATGGACCAGTGCCTGCTTTAATGGGCTGGATATGAGCCAATATACTGAAGCTGAATCCTGATAAGATGGAAGATTAGTTGATCCCTGGTGCAGGAATTGGGAAAGTTACTTTGCCTGCATGGAGTTGCTCTCCCGTGAAGGAGCAAGTACATAGCTTGATAGTATCACTGAACCAATTTCTGTCACTTGAGGCCCAGGCAGACTTCATGGCCTGAGTACAGCTTTAACTGGTCTGCCCACTACATCCCTTCTTAGACAGGAATAAGGTCACAATAGTTCATGCATCAGTAACTTTCTGATTAAACTACTAGAATGCACTCTAGATGGGGTTCCCCTTAAAGGTGACTTGGAAGCTGCAGCTAGTGTGAAATGCAGAAGCTAGACTGCTGACTGAAATAACACAAAGTCATAAAGCAACTCTGATTTTAAAGAAACTGCACAGGTTGACAATATGCTTCTGGTCTGAATTCAAGGTGTCACTGATGACATTTAAAGCTCTCAGCAACTTGGAACCTCAATACTTGGGGAGGCAAACTATCTGCCATCCAAATTTGGAGGAGGGATATTATTTTTAGTTTCCTATATAGAGACATAAGGCAGTGAACAGCTGACTGGGAAGCATATTAATGCAAAGACATATGAAACTTTCACTTGTGCAAAGTGAGTGCAATCCTCAAACTTTTGGCATGAGTCCTGTTCAGCCCTTAGTGGTGAACATCCTCAAAGCTGCTGAAAAAAGAAACTCAAGTCTATGAACAATCGCTACAAAAGGGGGGACTATTTCACTACAAAGCTGAGGTTAGGATTTTTATCTTTTCTAACAGAACTTCTCTGACAGTGAGCATGCATATGGCTTCCATAAAGGACTTCAACATCTCAAGCAATGCCCGTGGCTAATTGCCTGACATATAAGGAAGAGAAAATGATTTTAAAATGATTTAGCAACTCCAGACCCAGTTTTATAGATAACATAAAATATGACCATATGACCATATATTTAGCAACTATACAAAAACTCTAGAAGTATAATGCTGCACTAACAGAACATTGTTAGATGTGGTTATTGGCATGTGGAAGCCATGCTGGATATAAATTTAATTACAAAGTTGTATCAGTAGGGATGGTTTCCATTTGTGGTGTTTCATTAAAATGCACAACAGACTTGAACTAATACTTGCTTTGAATCCAATGTGGTTTTTCAGAAACGCCAAATTAAAAGGATTTCTAAGGGCCCAGTTTAATGAAAAACAAACACACAGCTTAATTTCATTGTGTTTCAAGTGATTTATGTGAAAAAACACAATTAATGAAACCTGTCATAAGCACTGTACCTCCGTCACCAATCAACTCACCCTTTTCCAATCAAAAGATGCTTGTGTACCCATTTCATTTACGCTACCATCAATTCTCCTCCTGCCTATTGTTCTAGTGTAACACCTTTAAAAAACCAATGAGTGCTTATTAGACTTTCAGGGGTCTAACAAGCAGACATTGTGGCAGATCAAGGTAGATGCTAGACCCATAACAAAAAAGATTAGGATCACAACTACAGTTTGGTAAAGTGAAGGTAACACAGCATCAGACCTCCTTTTCAGGCCTAAGAATATCTTGTAAATGCAGGATGAAGAATTTTAGTGCAGCCTTCTATGCTAGTATACTTCAGGTGCTGTCAGAGGTTGCACATCTATTTTATATTGCTGTACACCACCCCAAGATCATCATTAAAATGTATTAGTGAATGGGCCATAATATGGAGGCAATGAATGAAATAAGAAGTTTATTTTGTCACAGCCTTTTAAACAAAAGGTACAAAGTCATAATCAAAATCAGTTTATGTGAAAATCTCTCTCTCTTGCTTTTCTTCGCAAACGAAGATTCAGGAAGGACTCATCCCGCGCTTTCTGCAAGCGCGCTGATGACTAAAAAGGCCAATCCGAGATAAACAAGTCCGGTGGCAGAAAGCACAGCAGAAGGTCTCCTTGGGTGATGTTTCCAGGTTGTGATTCTTTTTGTGTTGTCGTTTCTCTTCAAGACTTGTTTGGCGTGAGTTCTCAAAAAAGGCTGCAGCATTTTGGATAGTGCATCTCCATACCTCCCAATGTGAGGCCAGGGCGGACCACTGTTGGTGATCAATTTAGCCGAGCCTGAGATGTTGTTTCAGGGAGGCCTTGTATCGCTTTTTTGGAGCACCCCTCTTACGCTGACCCCTGGCGAGTTAACCGCAGAGTACTGTTTTGGGGGGGCGATGGTCCTCCATCCTAGAAACATGTCCTGCCCAGTGCAGCTGTGTTCTCAATATATGGCCTCAATGCTGGTGATCCCTACTTGCTCAAGGACAGCAACATTCGTCACATAGTCAGTCCAGTGTATATTTAGGATTGTGCGTATACAGCGCTGATGAAAGCATTCGAGGAATAGTAAGTGGTGGCGATAGGTGACCCATGTTTCAGACCCGTAAATAGTCTCATTGAATAGACAGTACAATGGCTTTACACACACTGCTTTGGGGGCTTCGGCTCAGGCTTTTGTAAAGTCTTCCAAATGCGCTATATGCCTTTGCTAATCTGTGATCGATCTCTTTGTCAATCTTGGCATCTGAGGAGATGATGCTTCCCAGGTAGGTGAACTGCTGAACAGACTTAAGCACAGATTTGCCAAAGGCAATGTGGGCATGGTGGTGTTTGTCCTGTGGTGCAGGCTGGTAGAGAACCTCCGTTTTCTTCAGGTTGACTTCCAGCCCAAACAGCTCTGCAGCTGTTGTAAACCAGGATGTTACGCGCTGAGAGCTGCTTCTGTGTGGGCAACAAGGGCAGCATCATCAGCGAAGAGCAGCTTATGGATTAGACAGTTTAGAGTCTTAGTGCGGGCCCTCAGATGGCTTAAGTTAAACAAGCTACCATCAGTACGTTACCGTATATAGATGCTGTCTTCTTCTTCAAGCTCTTTGGAGCATCATGCTGAAGAAGACTGTAAATAAAGTTGGAGCAAGAACACAACCCTGCTTCACTCCATTAATTATTAGAAAGGGCTCTGAAAGAGCATTGCCATATCTGACTTGACCGTGCTGGCCCTCGTGTAGCAAGATAATCATTTTAAGGAATTTGAGGGGACATCCTAGTCCGAGTTGCCAAGACTATTCTAACGTTAAACAAGATTGTAACACCAAGCAAGTCATTTTAGCAAAGCTCTTAGATAACCAAATTTGAGTGTTACATAAATGTTTGTCAGTACAATCTGGAACTCCAGGTTGCTACTATTAGCAAAATGCCTGCATATTAGGGAACTGAATCAACTGTTCTTGCCTGGAACAAAACAGGCAGGGCAGATAATTGAAACACCAAAAGCAAAATCAACTTGGATTACAATGGTAACTGCAAGTTACACAAGAAGATTCTATCTCACAGATTTCTGTTGTATTGTGTGCCACTATGTAACACTGCTTCTGAATGATGTAACTCCTCAGACTGTAGCTCTCTTATTTGTTCAGCATCTTGAACAAGACAAGGAGGAATGAATATTCATTGCACTCACAACTGTACCATCCCTTGTTTTATGCTAATAGAAGAGATACTAACAGTAAAAACAGGCTAAGAAACCAATTAATATAAAGAGGGACATGACACTCCTAGTTAAAAAAAATAGAAGAAGAAGAAGAAGAAGAAGAAGAAGAAGAAGAAGAAAAAGAAAAAGAAGAAGAAGAAGCAAAGACATAGGTCAGCAGTGGGCTGTCTGCCCAAGTCAAGAAGACTCTCTTGCAGATTTAGTAGTAGTTGCTGTTGCAGATACTTGCAGGGTCATGACTAAACAATGTATTTATTGTATCCCTATCCTTACTGCCATTTCATTATTATGCAACTTGTCCAAACAAGTGAAATGAGACTGGGTAGAGTATGAGCTCATATGTATACATACATACACACGGACACACAAAAACAAAGATCTATCTTTTACTAGCGAGAAACAAATGCACAAATTAAACTCTTTTAAAAGCTTAGTCATCTGTGAGCCTCTTTAACAACAATGCTTGCCAAGTTATGCATAGCAATACTGTGGTATGGATTAATGTCTAAAAATTAAACTCAAACCATTTTGCTTCTGCTGCTTTTCATTTTAGTTCAAAGAAAAAGTAAATTACTGTTATCCATCTGGCTGTATCCCTTCATTGCCTCACAAAGGGTTATTTCCCTTGGTATACTTTTTTTTCCCCCAAAGGAGCACTACATCAAGAAAAAAGTGTCAGGCACTTTCACTTGGTAGAGTTATTTTTAAAGTATGAAACTAAAAACTGAAACTAATCACAATATAGCATTCACTCACATAGGCCATGTTGAATACCTCTGCACCAGTAAAGCTTGTAAAGGACAACAACTATCATGTCAGAATGCACAGAGAAGCTATTGAAATCCACAAACACTTGGGCCCCGTTTACATGGCAAAATATTCCCTTAAATAAACTGCTATGATTCCTAATTGTTCCCACACATCGCGCCACAGTATTGCCTCATTCAGAAGAGGGGGAGCTCAAAAACTCAAAAGTAGTGTGATAGGGGATTTTGCTACTTTTCCCAACTTTTTTGAAAAGTAGCATGACTTAGCACTTTTGATTGTGTGAACTACCATTTCGCTAAGGGCTATGTGAACTACTAGCAATCTTCCCAATACAGTCACAGCAGAGCTGAGCCGTGATTAGCTGGAGTGACCAGGAAGGGGGTTGGACTGACTAGGGAGAGGATGGAGGAGTCTGAAATGAAAAGATCCAGCCATTGTTGTTTCCAGCCACGGAAAAGATCCAACCAGTGCTATCCCATCCCAATCGCCCAGCTGTCTGCCTCCTGGCTTGCTTAGCTGCTGCCATCTAAAGAATCCCCAGTTAGCCTTTTCCCCTCTCTCTCTCTCTCTCTCTCTCTCTCTCTCTCTCTCTCTGTGCTTGTGTGTGTGTTCATTCCCTCGCCCTGCTGAGATCCTGTTTCTGTGTGAGAAGAGAGAGAGGAGGGGAGAGTGGGTGAGGGAAACGGGGGGCTTGATGGGGGGTGGCTCCTCAGCTGACACTCCCTGCTAACGTAATAAAAATTAGCAGGCATTCCTCAGGTAATCAGAGGGAAAGGTGCCAGCACTTTCTCCCTCTCTCTCTTTCAATCCCTTCCTCTCTTGCAGCTCCTCAGCATCTTCCCCCAAATGTGCTTGGAAGGCCATGCCCCCCATCTCTGTCTGTGTGAATTACAAAGTGGAAAACTAAACCAATCAACTGATTTAGCAGTAAATCATGTGAACTATGCAGCACTGGTGCAAAAATGCGATAAAGTGCAAGCTACTGCAATAAAAACTACCATGTAACTGAGCCCCAGGACAACTTCAACAGGAAAGAAGAAACCCTAAAAGTAAATAAAATCTGGCTCCTGATTTTGAAATACAATAGAATAAAAACTCAACACTTACAAAGGAATTCCTCCCAGGGACAGGAGGATTGCCAGCAATTAATGGGCCATCAACCAGCCATTAGCCAAACAGACACTAATCCTCACTGCATTTCTACACCCAAAAACTAACCATTCAGATACACAAATTTACATATCTTCCCCAACAGGGGTTCACAATATATAAATCCCACACACACTCCTACCCATCCATTCCCTGAAGGTGCCAGCCACAGATGCAGACGAAATGTCAGAAGCAAACTCTTCCAGAACACGGCCTCACAGCCCGGAAGAAACCCAAGGAAAATCTATGGAGGCTGGCCGTGAAAGTCTTTGACTTCACAGCAAAGCTAAGTATGGCAGCTAAGTTTTGAACTAACAAAGTTCTAATCCTACCTATGTGATTTACAGGTGGCAGAACATGAAAGGTACAATACAGTTCCCTTATTACAAGAGTGGGAACCATGTACCCCTTCAGGTGCTCTTCAACTGCAACTGCCAGTAGCCCTGGCCATCATGGACAGTGATGAAGGTATGCTGGGAGCTGCCATCCAAGTACAACTAAAGGGCTGAATACTTGCCTTGGTAGATGTTTCTGTGTGTCAGATTACTGTCTACTAAATGTTGTTGTGTTGAAGTATGTCTTAAAGTTAACTCCGACTTATGGTGACCCTTTCCTAGGGTTTTCTTGGCAATATTTGCCATTGCCTTCCTCTTAGGCTAAGAGAGTGTAATTTGTCCAAAGTCACTGAGTGGGTTTCCATGGCTAAACAGGAATTTTAACCCTGCAATCCCAGAGTCCTAGTCCAACACTCAATTTACTGCTATGTGCCTTCAAGTGCACACTGATTTATGGCAAACCTAATCTAGGGTTTTCTTGGCTAGATTTACTCAAAGGGGTTTGCCATTGCCTTCTTCTTAGGCTGAGAGAGTGTGACTTGCCTGAGATCACCCAGTGGTCTTCCATGCCTGGACAAGTATTCTCCCAGAGTCTTAGTTCAACACTCAAACCACTGCATTACACTGGCTTTACAATGACAGTGACACTACACTGGCTTTACAATGATACCCGTCCAAAATATAACCAATAATACTAGCCAATATATCCAACCTTAACAGGTAACTTGTGCCAATTTTTTTAGCACTACAGTTACTATTCTTTAACTCATTCCTAATCCAGGTTCTTGTACCTCTGATCTTGCACTACTGTCTCCCCACTAGAGTGCAGACTCCTACAAATAACAACCTAGTGGGAGAGTTGCACAGCTTTGCAAGAATCCAACTTGCCTGTCCAGAAAGGCAAGCTGGATTACACCTAGAATTCAACAGAAGTAAACAAAATCTTAATGTGTGTGTGTGTGTGCATGCGTGCCTTCAAGTTGCCTGTCAACTTACGGTGACCCCATGAATTTCATAGAGTTTTCTTTGGCAAGGTTTCAGGTGGGCAAGTTCTAATACTATCTGAACAGCTCATTTGTCTATTGAGCAATAGTTGTTTACAAGTTTCCAAAAGACAAAATAATAGTACTTGACATTTTACTATCAACTCAATAGTTTTGACATTAACCAAGATTTCTTAAACATTTTCAACCAGAATGGTAGCAAGGTTTCTTTGAACATGGGTGGTTTTTAGCATTTTTCAGACATAATTTGTTTAAGGAAAATATGTATTTATGTATTATTATTATTATTATTATTATTATTATTTTGTATCCCCCGCAAAAAAGATCTGAAATATCTTAAAAACCATATCTTCTTATATGAGCCCACCCTATTTTTTTAAAAAAAATATTCTTTATTAACATAGTCAATAATATAAAACATCATACAGGGTTCAACTACCAAACAACTACCTAAACTAACTGCTACAACTAACAACTATCATAAAATAAAGGAAAATGGGGTGGGGGGAGAGAAAAAAGGTACTGTATTTATGATTCCCAACTTGCCTGCCTATGGTTACAGTTATCTGGTAAATCTACTTCCTCTAAAATCAAAGACATTATAATATTTTGTTCATCCTCTACTTGACCAAGTAAAATACAGTTCTACTTAGCATTCCTTTCTACTATTCTTCGAATCCTGTAACTGCTATCCCCCCGCCCCTTTTTTCTGCTAATCTTTCCCACTTTTTTGTATGAGCCAGCCCAAGTTTTAATGTCTTTGAGGGAGGGCTTTCTCTCAGGCCCACCACCATCACAGGCATGTTTGACGAGGACACAGGAGAGTGCCTTCTCAGTGGTTGGCCCACCTTCTGTTCAGTTTCTTCTGCAGGAAAAAAAACTTTTTATTTATACAGTGTGACCCCTATATCCATGGAGGGATACATTCCCAAACTTACTGTGAATAATGGAAACCACGGATAATAGCAAACCCTATTAAAATGAATAACTTCTGGCCCAACGTACCATAAAATCAAGATGGAGGACACAGTGATTCTTAGAGAGAACACCTCTCTAGGCATCTTCTAGGTCCTCCAGCACAACTCTATGATAAGCTTCCAGCAGAAGCATACCATAGAATCATGCTGGAGGGTCTAGAAGATGCCTAGAGAAGACATCTTTTTTCAGACGCAGATAAGTGAAACTGTGGATATGGATCACACTGATAGGGGTCTCACGGATACAGATACTGTACTGTGTTAAAGCATAATATGCTTATAAATGGAAAGCAAACACAAACTTTTGTTCAGAATATTTTTACCACACAAATCTTTTTCAGATGTAGTTGAGGGAACCCAAATTACTGTAATCACAGTTTACCATGGGCTTTTAAATTAAGCAGTACACTTATTAAAGAACAAAAAGTATTTACCATGAGGACCAAGCAGTAGATATATCCTTTTCTTTCTAAGTTGCCTTGTATAACTTAACACACGAAAGGTGCTCTCTTTAACCTGAACTGTTTTAATCAAAATTAACAAGTAGAGCTGAGTAGGCTGAACATTATCATCAAACCCTATTTATCTAGCCCAATGGTCTCTTCAGAAGTGTATATGACAATTTGCACAGCACAACCGTTTACTTCTACAGTAGTCTTAAAACTGATCTAAACTGGGATAGTTACTTTTCCTTCCTACCAGCTAATCAGCCCAAGACTGAGGCTTCCATGGTTTGTTCTGCACTGCCTTTGGGGAGAAATAATTTGCAGCAACAGAAAGCTTGAATTTCATCTCAGTGCAAGATCTCCCTGAATGCTGTACTGAAAGACATGAACAGGTTCAGTACTGATGAACCAGGGCTTTCCTATGTTTATATATGTCTGCTGTGAAAGACTAGTTCACAGCTGAGCTCAACCATAAATTAACTGGACAGTCCTTATTGGTCATTAATCTAAATTTCCTTATAGAATATAGGAATAATACTAACTTGCCTTTCAGAGTTGTTATAGGTTCTTTTGAAATAAAACATACATTGTAAAATAATTACATATATAAATACCACATACAAAAAACCACTACATGACTGCCAAGTTACTATTATTTGTTCATCCTTTCCAACTTAGTATTAATTAATTTTTCATTTTATTGTACTACTTCTTTGTAATCAGGTGTTTAAATATGGCCATATATCATAAATTTTCAGGAAAGATAAATAAAAAAACAAAGCTATTTTAGTTGACACTCTAGGAACATTCCTTTAAAAAAAATTAGTTGAGCTATAATAACCCTACCATCTATGTGGCAACTACGATCAATGTTGCTACAATATCTTCCAAGCCTTCCAAGAAATTACATGCTAAACTGTTAAGTCAACTGAAGACTTTTTGAAAGATTGGAAACCATTTATGCATTTTTGAGCAATAAGAATCTAACGATGTAACACAATCAGCCCTCCGTATCCATGGATTCTGCATCCATGGATTCAACCATCCATGGCTTGAAAATATTCAAAGATTTAAAAATCCTAAAAAGAAAACCTTGATTTTGCCATTTTATGTAAGGGACACCATTTTACTACACCGCTGTATATAATGGGACTTGAGCATCCATAGATTCTGGTATCCATGGGGGATCCTGGAACCAAACCCCAGTGATACCAAGGGCCCACTGTAAACTGTGGATATGGTTATTAGCAATTTTAGTACGGTTATTTAGTTGGCTCTGTAATAATAGAATAATATTTTTATTTTTATTTTAATTACAGTCAGGATGAGGGAGGATCAGAACCCTACTGTATATAAGTTGTATGTCTTTTCCTCCCTTTCCTTCTTTTTCTTTTCTCTTCTTTCCATTTCTTTATTTTTGATTGCATAATGCTTTGATTATAAATTAGATTGTTCATGATAAAAATTAATTTGAAAAAAATAAATAAAAACAAATTACATGCTTTGCTCTTAAGAGAAGGGACAGGGACAAGTACTCACACTTTTTGGATATTGAATTGCAGCTTCCCTCTGCAGCCTTATTCGCTGGGGCATCATCACATCATCCTGTAATAAATAGTACACAGTTAGTGAAGGAAAGAAAGTGAATGAGAGAAAGAGAGCCCACCTCCGTTCTCAAACAATAACTAGGAAATAGTTGGCCTTCTAAATAGTAAAATAACCAGATAATCTGGCAACTATCACACACCCAACTATCACACACAAACAGCAAGTTACAGATATTAGAAGAACTCCAGCTACCATGTTAGTTCAATGGTTATTGGATAGCATTATCCTGTGCTGGATGGTTATTGGATAGCATTATCCTGTGCTGGTTGGGGTTGCACTCCCCCTGAAAACACAGGTTCATCGTTTGGGAATGCTCCTGGATTCAGACTTGAGGCCCATGTCTCAGCAGTGACCAGGTGTGTATTTGCACAGTTAAAAACTAGTGTGCCAACTATGCCAATTCCAAGAAAAGTTCGATTTGGCCATGGTAACACATGCCTTGATTACACCCCAATTTGGATTACACTAATACGCTCTTCATGGGGATGCCTTTGAAAAGAGACCAGAAACTTCAGTTGGCCCAAAGAGCTGCAGCCAGATGGTTAACTGGGGCTGGCTACAGGGAATGCAACAGCTGTACTGACTGTCTGTTTCCAGACACAATTCAAAGTGCTGGCGATGACCTATAAAGCTCTATATGGCTTGGGTCCAGGCTATTTGAAGTACAGTATCTCCCTTTATGAGCCCATTAGAGCTCTGAGATCTTCTGGAGAGGCCCTTCGCTGTGTCTCACTACCTTCTCAGGTTCATTTGGTTGGCGCAAGGGAGAAGGCCTCCTTGGTGGCTGCTCTTAAATTCTTGAACTCCCTCCCTAGGGAGGCCAGAATGGCCCCATCCTTGCTCTCCCTCCATCAGCAAGATAAGACATTTTTATGCTGTCAGGCTTTTGGAAATTGGCTGGAGTGCGCTTGTAATGCTGTGTGGTGCTGTTTTTAAGGTTTGTATATTGTCTTTTAATGAATTTTAATGCTTTTAATGTTTAATTGTTTAACTATATAAATTGTTTAATTTTTAAATTTTGTATTTATATTTTTACTGAAGATCTTGCATAGTTTTAATCTGAATTGTTTTTAAATATGGTTTTAGCCACCTTGAGTATTTTTTTTTTAGTGAGAAAAGCAGGATATAAATGAATAAAATAACAACCACAACAACCTTAAAGACAATTAACATGGGCTAAAGTAAAACCCAGACTTTTTGCACTAAGCATAGCTGAGATAAAACAAACCACAATTTTAATCTATTGCAACATTATGTTCTCCCCGTGAAGCAGAAATAATCATGTATCATGATTTTAAAAACATCTCCTTACAAAAGAGTAAGACAGTGTAAGAGTTCTGTATTTGTATTTTAGGTGCAGTGGGCCCTTGGTATCCATTGGGTTTGGTTCCAAGACCTGTCGCGGATACCAAAATTCCAAGGATGTTCAAGTCCCATTATATACAACAGTGTACTAAAATGGCATCGCTTTTATAAAACAGCAAAATCAAGGTTTGTTTTTGAGAATATTTTTGAACCATGTTGGTTGAATTAGTGGGTGCAGAATCTGTAGATACGAAGAACCAGCTGTACTTACAATTCAACCAACCTGGTACTGTTTTTTATATAACAAACTTATTCAATTCAGTGATTCCTACTCTTGACAAATTACATGTGTTCAGCAATATTATTCACTATTTATATCATTCACTATTTACAGAATCTTTAAAGTATAGGTTACATTAAAAACCTTTTCCTAACAATTCTTGGAAGAATTGTGTCAAGCACATTCTTACTTGACATCTGAAGAATTAAGGCTAAAAGATGAGATGCAAACCAAATATTGAATTCACAGAATCCACGTGAACCCAGCAGCTCTCTCAATTGCATACATACAGTGAAAACAAAGTACGTCTAGATAACATTAGTTGCTAACCATGGGCCTAAAGATATTAATGCTAGTATGCAACTCAGCAAGGCTGAGTTAGAAGCATTAGCTGACTCAAGAGTTGTTTTACCCAATCCTCTATTAAAAAAAATATAACCACCAACTTATTATGAGCCTCAGCCACTAACAATCAAATATGAGAAACTGATTCGAGAAATTACAAGAATGTTGAGACTGAGGGCTTGTCTAAATGAGGTGATATAACGCAGACTATAGCATGTTATAGCAAATTCGCAGCAGTGCTGTTTTGTCCCCATGGTTTTTTGGCAAGATTGCCGATATGTGAAGCTATCCATGTTCGATGTTCACACAGAGGCATGCCTGCGAATCAAGATGGTGGCCGTGAGTGAATTACTTGCATTTATATTCTCCACAAGTTGCTGCCGCTGAATAGTATTTTTTTAGCAGTAAATCTAAGGTGTGTAAGTGCACCCTTCTGCCTAAAAAAGCTTTAAAAAGCTGTTTCATTGCCTGAGCACCACAAAAAAAGCGCACAATCGCTACCACGAAAATCCAGAATGGCAGTTCCAGCCACTTCATTGCCAACAAGCCCTCCCCATGTGCACTTCTGACCAATCAGCTATCCACTTCTGCTCCTATCTGGGAATGCGCAGAGATGCATTTTGGTTGTCCTAACGAGTGGGAGTAGACATTTCCCCTGCATTTTTAAAAAACACTTGGGAGAAGTCCAAAGTCTTTTTTCACATAGTTTTTGTGGGGTTTGGCCCCCTTCTTCTGAATATGGCGAATCACCACAAGATCCCATTAGGACGAAAGGAATTCACCTCGAATTCCATGAGGAGATTTTTCACCATCTAGACAACCCCTGGCTGTGATGGTCACAATCTTGACTATGCTGCTTGACTTTACAGGAAAGAGATTGCATTTTGTTTCTTTTCCAATTAGCTTTTTATGTTAGAAAAACAACAATATGGTTTAAAAAAACAGAAAAACAATGTAGTCTGTTTTATGTTATTTGATACATGTTCTATATAAATTTTAGAATCATTGCCCTTAGATATGCACTACTTTTATATGCTTCATTCCATATTACAACCACAAACTGATCAGTTTTCAACCACTGTCTTTACCAGTCTTTACTAATCATTAAATGCTTCCAGAAGTAGGACAGTGCATTTGGTGGATACTAATTTGTAGACCATCTATTAATGTATGTCAATGAAGTTATATTTCTCAGTGCTCCCACATTTTTTTTTTAAAGCTTTCATTTGGTGAACTCAAATATTAGGAAATGGTAGATTCCGAATTCTACCACTTTAGTCTGGATGACTCTGGAATCTATTGTGATATGTATTTGGCAAAAGGCTCGTAAACATCTTCTTTTGCTCCATCATGACACATCAATGAAGATGTTACGACAGCCTCCCCTTATATATCTGAACTATTTGTTTCTGTTTATCTCAGCATTCATATGGGGATGAAAATCTGACGGGGAAAATACTGCCAAAACCCCTGGTCACATGGGGGAGGGGAGTTAAAATGTTGGGTTTTTTAAGCAACCAAAATGCATATAAAGAGAATCCCTGGAGTCAATAGCTGTAATTTGAAAAGGGGGGGGGGGTTGAGAGGTTGTTGGTGGCTACACTGAGTCACCAGTTGCCTGTCCATGTAGAGTCAGGATAACCTTCAGGGTTAACCCAACACTACAGTTTTTTTAAAAACGCTAACAAGATTGGAAATCTGTGCCAGTAGCTCCATCTAATTAATCTACTTCATGGTTAAAGATAAAGAAAACAAAACAAAAATGGGAAGCAGCACTGCTTTCCAGATGTACAGAAGCTGGTGACATAATCACATTTTTTTTCATACACTGCCAAGTTCCTAACACTATGTATAAATGACTTTCTCAAAGTTGTTTGGGAGAGAAATTAACCTGAGCACATAGCTGAGCAGTCACAGCTAGGTATTATATATATATTGATTGATTTTACATCCGACTCTTCTCCCAAAAATGGGATTCAAGGCAGCTTACAATAATTTAAAAAGATGCAGCTAAAACATTAATTTACGAAAGTTAAAGGAAACTAAATATCAGTATTATTTTTTTAAAAAATCTCTGAAGGTTAAAAACACTTTGAACATATTTAAAACATAATTTTAAGAGAAGTTTTTTTTTAAAAAAAGTGTCTGTCTATTTATTTTTTATAGCATTTATACCCCACCTTTCTGCCAAAAAGGCTCCCATGGCAGCTTACAAATTCCCTGCCCTTAGGCTTACAACCTAAAATTACATGAAACACAAGGAAATGGGGATGGTAGTGGGTAAGGGAATTAAGTCCAACAGATACTGCTTGCTCTTCTCTCCCTCACAGTAGTGGCAGTTGGTATGGAGGGAGGGTCTCTTGCCAGCCGTGGGCCAAGGCATGCTGATGCTGTGCTTAGCTGCTGTTCTCTCCTTCAGATGGCATCTTAGTACAGAAATATCTAAGAGAGCTAATCTGATGCAGTGGATAGTGTTGAATTAGAACTTGGAAGATGCAAGTTCTAATCTCTACTGACTGATGAAATTCAGTGGGTAACCTTGTGCAGTCACCCACTGGAGATTTTATCACTGAAATTCAAGAAGCATTTTAAACCACATTTTTATTGTGCTTTTTCAACCTGCTCTCATATATGTATTAGTATACACTATTAGATTACTTTCTCAACAGTTGATCCCCAACAGAAAGGATTTCAATTTGTAAACTATTTGAACTGTTTTCCAATAAAAGCATTATAATAAAATTACTGTGAGAGAATTTAAATATTTTTTAACAAAGATTTCACTGTAATTCTTCTGTCATCAATTCAGAAATGTAGAGATAAAAGGAGAATGCATGACACCAGAATGTAGGCATAAGCATAATACTCTGCCTTCAAAATCTTAGCTAGAGGTTAATCAAAGGCTCATATGAAAGAAGCTTATATTATTGAAACACATCTAAATACTTTTTTCCAATGAAATCATGCTATTGAAACT
The DNA here is from genome assembly GCA_030847615.1 of Gambelia wislizenii. NCBI lineage: Eukaryota > Metazoa > Chordata > Lepidosauria > Squamata > Crotaphytidae > Gambelia > Gambelia wislizenii. The sequence goes on along the minus strand of JAUMIR010000002.1, from coordinate 188,086,729 downwards.
GTGGCACAAAAACAAAGGAAAGAGAATTCAAATATTCTATGATCAAATGCATAATTAAAAGCAGCCACTAAACCAGAAAAAGCATTCTGGAACATCATCCCCAAATAGCTCATAAGAAATCTGATGTCTAAAGATACACTTCCTGTTATCTAAAGTACACTCCAAGCAGGAAAGCAATTTGCTAAAATGAGGAAGAATAACAAAGATCTTTACACGTTATAAAAAGTCAAGAAGGAGTTCTAAACAAACCCAGACATGTTTCTGATTCAGGGGCTTCATAATCTTCAGTCACCTCCCTAGATTTGGATTTAGTCACTTCTACAAGAGATTAGCCTTGTCAGATGCTAGGAAAAACCACAGCTGTTAGCTATTATCTTCTTTTTACAGTTAAAGCAGGATGCTTTGAATATAAATACAGCAATTAGTTATGCTAGGACAATTAACTAGAAATTGGTATCACAGAAAGTAAAACAGTGTATTTCCCTGATGGAAGTCTCTGTAAGAAACATGACGGGTGAATTCAGATGACCTCAAAGCATTTGAAAGCCAAAGTTATTTACTAACCAAAAAATCTACCTGAGAGCCACTGTGGGGTAGTGGTTTGAGTACTGGACTAGGATTCCAGAAGACCAGGGTATGAATCCCTGGCTCGACCATGGAAACCCACTGAGTGATGCTGGGCAAGTCACTCTTTCTAAGAATAAGGCAATGGCAAATCTTCAAATAAATCTTACCAAGAAAACCCTAGGATTGGGTCACTATAAATCAGAGTTGACTTGATAGCACAAAACAATGATAACAAACATTCACCACATTACATTTGTTACTACATGTGATTGTAGCTGCCTGCATCCCTCAGAAATCCAATGATTTGCTAAGATGGTAATACTGAACTTAATCTACTTGGAGGAACAACAAACAGGCCTGAATCCCATTGCATCAATGGGAACTTGGCATGTCAACACTGATTTAAGTTCTACTAATTAAACAGGTCTATTCTGTTTAAGACTAACAACAGGATTTGGGCCATGACCTTGTCCACATGTAATTCAGGGGCTTTAAAGCTGATACTAGCTAGCCACTAGTCTTCAGGATCCAGAGACAGTGAATTGCAGCTATCAGACAGAAGAGGAAAAACAGCAGTAAAAACAAAAACCTAGCAACATAAGTAGATATGAACAACTGTTGTTTCCCTTCCAGATCAGGAGCAAGATTCATGTGGCTCTCCATATGTTGTTGGATTGCAACTACCAGCATCCCTAGGTAGCACAGCTAATAGAAAGGAATGCTGGGAGCTACAGTCCAACAATGTCTGGAGGGCCACATGATTACCACTTCATTCTGAATCTTAAACCCACAACCTGCCCATCAAGTTCAATAATTACTAAGACATAGATTGCACTACAGTAAGAAGTGCTATATTCAAAAGGTACTGAACACGAAATATAGCTGATTGAGCACCAAGACGAAATGGATGTTGTGTAAGTAAATGCAAACCAACATTAAAGTGGAACATTGCAAACTCTTCCATCAGATATGGGTGGAGAATTGACAGCTCTTCAGATGTTGCTGAATTCCAGTTTCCATCAGTCTTACTCAGTATGACTAACGATAAAAAAAATGATGGACACTGCATTCCTAACACCTGAGGACAATAAGTACTCGAAACTTGAATTAAAGTGGCAATGCTCTAAGTATTAGTGATCCTTTTCCAAGGTCTTTTCACAGTCTCTTCACATTCAAGAAAGTCCTATTTGAAAATTTATTACAGATAAGACTGTATCATGGTCTATTTAATAGGTAATACAGTAAATATCAGGAAATGCCAGCTCATATTAAAGGATATCAATAAAGTACCTCCTCAAAAAGTTGGTTTAAACTGTTAGCAAATAAGTAAACTACAGTTATGTTTTTTTTTCCTTTTAAAACAGAAATACTGAAATATATCCTTTACAATACCCTCCTGAAGATTTCCAGTCTTTGTGACACATGCAAGCAAATAAAATCAACTCTACAAGTGGAACGGGAATCAATATTTATTTCTGCCCCCAATTTCTGAGAATTCAATGAGAAATACAGGCTCCACTGCAACATCATTTTACTTAGGCCAGAGGGGAAGACATCTTAAGCTAGTGGGTGTCTACATGCTATTGTACTTCCCCTTTGATATTCCCACAAAAAACATATTGCTTCTTCACCTAACATAACCTGGGACTGTTACTAATTCCCATCAGGCAGGCCAAGTAATATAGCACCATGAAGTCCAGGTTGTTTAAAGAATTTCCATGACTCCAAATGAATGACATATATGTCATATAATAATAATAATAACTTTATTTTGTACCCCGCCTTTTGCCTATTATGCAATCAAGGTGGCTCACAACAATTGGTTGTGTACATGCAGGCAGAGGAAAAACTGAATCAACTTAATTTTTTTCAGCCTATGAGAAACTTGCATGTGCAATTGCAGCAACAATTCATAAAAATCAATTGCTTGGCAATACTCAGGCAACATTCCACATGGCTGACACTAAGATTATATTCTGAATAATTCCATACTGAGTTGGTGAACTGAAACCAAGAGAGGTAAATGAGAACAATCACAGACAATATTAAGTCACACAGCTGGTAACATCTGCTTCCAGCAATTACCGCACAGCACTGAGAAACTGCTCCCAACAAGAACACCAAATAATTCCTAGATGCATATCGATTTCAGGAATTTCTCTCTTCCCTCTTTTACTATTAAAACAGGAGAGGAGAATACAAAGGGGGAAAAATGTTTATCAACACGTCAGATCTTCACATACAATTTTCTGGCAACTCAAAACACTTCTACTACATAGGGGAACATGGCAAACAGACCTTCCAATTAATAGTTTTCCAGATTCTGTAATGCTGTAGTAAATCATAAATATTTTAATGAGAATAATTTCAAAGGGTCTGAACAGTAAACCATTTGTGTTTGTGCCAAAATAGATTAAGCCTGGTTTGAAGACTTAAGAAAACATACCCCTTTTCTTTTTTTAAGAAAGCATGCTGGAACTTTTCCAGGAAAGAGACAAAATAAAGAAAGAAAATATAAATGTTGCTGCAAAGTGGCAGGTAGTTTGGATGCAGGAATGAAGACAGCTATGTAAAAACTGAAACAGTTACACACCATCTTTCTCAGTTCAAAAATGGGGACACTCAAATGCATACTCAGATACAATGCACGTGTGCCCTCTCCCAAACTGAAATAAAAGAACAAAACTGAGATAAGATAGAAAATGAAGTGCTCAGTTAACTTTTCAAAAGTGGAGTGCTGGTGAACCTTCCTTAGAAGGTCACTATCATCAGAAAGGAAACAAGCCCAAATACAGTCGTCCCTCCACATTTGTGGGGGTTAGGGTCTTGAGATCCCCATGAATGTGGAAAAACCGCGAATAAAAAATGCTGCTCCTGGGACCCCGCCCCCAGTGGGAGGGAGGCGGCAGGAGGGTGTCTGGACAGCCTGGCTGGCCTTTCCGCTGCCTTCCTGAGCGGACTCTGGGCCTTAGAAGCCCAGGAGCCCCCTTAGGAAGGCCAAGGAAGGCAGCGGGCGGGAGAGAAGCTGCCCTGTGCCCTGCCTCCCCGCAGCCTTCCTGAGTGGACTCTGGGGCTTTGAAGCCCCAGAGCCCGCTTAGGAAGGCCAGGGAGGGCAGCAGGCAGGCAGGCGGGAAGCTGCCCTGCCTCCCCACGGCCTTCCTGAGTGGACTCTGGGGCTTTGAAGCCCGGAGCCCGCTTAGAAAGGCCAGGGAGATCGGCGGGCGGGCAAGCAGGAGGGAAGCTGCCCTGCCTCCCCGCAGCCTTCCTGAGCGGACTCCGGGTCTTTGAAGGCCCGGAGCCCGCTTAGGAAGGCCAGGGAAGGCAGTGGGCGGGAGGGAGGGAGGCTGCCCTGCCTCCCCGCGGCCTTCCTGAGCAGACTCTGGGGCTTTGAAGCCCCGGAGCCTGCTTAGGAAGGCCGGGGAAGGTAGCGGGTGGGAGGCAGGGAGGCTCCCCTGCCTCTCCGCGGCCTTCCTGAGCAGAGTACGGGGCTTTGAAGCCCCAAAGCCTGCTTAGGAAGGCCGGGGAAGGCTGTGGGCTGGCGGGCGGGAAGCTGCCCTGCCTCCCAGCAGCCTTCCTGAGCAGACACCAGGGCTTTGAAGCCCCGGAGCCCCCTTAGGAAGGCTGGGGAAGGCAGCAGGTGGGAGGGAGGGAGGCTGCCCTGTCTCTACGCGGCCTTCCTGAGTGGACTCCGGGGCTTTGAAGCCCCGGATCCGCCTCTGGAAGGCCGGGGAAGGCACAGGCAGGAGGTTGCTCCACCTCTCGCCAGCCTTCCCGAAGGGGCTCGGGGCTAAACCACGAATAATCAAAACCATGAGTGTGAAAGCCACAAATGTGGAGGGGCAACTGTATCCAAAAGGTGTCCCATAGCCGCAAACAGTGGAAAGGGGGGAATACAGTAGTTTCCTATCTAAATTACTCTGCTTTAAGATATTCCAAAACAGGGCCCCATGCAGGTTGAAAACCCATATCTATGATGCACTGAGACCACAAAGAAGGAGTAGTAGAGCTCACATGGCACTCAATACACCATCCAATTGAATATGGAAGCTGCTTTGATCACTCACAAGCACACAGAGCTTGCTTACTGGGAACAGAGTGACAGGTCAGGTCACACCTGCTAGAACAGGTGTCCCTTCATATTCGCTGGGGTTTGGTTCCAGGACCCCCCATGGATACCAAAATCCATGAATACTCCAGTCCCATTATATGCAATGGCATAGCAAAATGGTGTCCCTTATATAAGATGGCAAACTCAAGGTTTACTTTTTGGATTATTATTTTTCTAAGAATATTTTCAAGCCGTGAATATTTAAATCCATGGATACCAAACCCGTGGATACGGAGGGGCAACTGTAAAATGCTTTAATTAAGCCACTTACACAACTGCCTACTTCATTATTACATCTGTGTTAAGGGACATCAACTTCTTCGAAGTTAGCCTTACTAAATTATCTATTAACAGAAACAATGCTGACTAGTTCATGCATTTCTATACTCCTCATGACAGAAGTATCTATGTGGGACATTCCAGTTTCCAGCCTGACTAAGTATGTCTCAAATCCTCATTTAACCTTTTCATACAACATGGGGAGATTATCAGCCTCTTTTCAGTGGAGATGGGAAACACAGAAGTTCTCCTAATCACAATGAAAACAGAACATCTCCACTTGCCCCATCACAGATATTACTGAGAATCCACGAAATAAAATGGAGAAACCAGTCCAGTTCCTCATTATATAAATATAATTCTCTCTTCAAGATAAGCTTGCATATATCAAGCTAAGGTTTATGTCTTTCTGATGGTAAAAAGGAAAACATGGAAGTCCATGTAGCAGAAACAAGTTAATCAGCACAATGCAATCATAGTTCCTACATATGAAGTCCTGTTCTTTTAAAATCTGCTCTTCCTTGGATTACTTTGATAGGAAAGAAACAGGAAGTTTGATAACAAACTGTGGAGATTATCAGATGCATCAAAAGCAGTGTTATAACAATGGCATGAGATCGCAAAAGGGCTTATTTATCAGACATTGTGCCCCAGCGTTATGCAAGCATTCTACTGCCTTTACGAGGGAGTTCCTTTTTACTGAAAGTGAGTACTGAAGGTGAGAAGTTGAGATGTGCTCTCCTATATAGCATTTGCATTTTGGATTTCAGTGTGTGAGAAAAGGTCCCCTGTTCTGCTGGCGCGATTCCAGCTTTAATGGGCAGTCCCGGCAGAACACTTACGGGTGCAAACAGGAAAACTAGGTACCATACACAATTTTTATGAACCTCCCCATCTTGCTTGCAAGTTTCTGATCGTGTATCTATGTTTTTCTGAACGTTTTCTTTTTTAATGTTGATGTGTTGGGTTTTTTTAGCACACTTGCATCTTCTTGTGAGATACACCAAACTCACATTCATGGAGAAGCACGGAAGTAAGTGGCGCGAGCGCTCATATTGCCAGATTCTTGGTGTGATTCTGTATCGTTATCATGGTAGTGTGCAAAAATGTGTCATTGTGCCAGAACACGAATGCTGTAAAATATAGTGCCATAATCACATTTTAAGGCACTCGTCTGATAATCTCTATTTATTTATTTATTGGATTTATATCCCACCATTCTCCCAAGATGGTATTCAAGGCAGCTTACCATAATTTTAAAAAACACAACTAAAATATTACAAATGTTACAGAAGAACTGAATTATTACTATTATTAAAACATAACAGTAAAAAACAGAACATAAGATTAAAAACATAATATCAATAAAAATTACAAACATTAAAAGACAGCACACCAATTAGCAGCATACCAATTAAAATTCACATTTCAAAATCCTGCATAGATAAAAATGTAGTTTGTTTGTACTTCATCTATAAATCTATAAACTTCATCTATAAATCACTCAGGGCCAAAGTAAGCAGAACACAAACAGTCCACACAAACAAAGTCTTCTGCATTAAAAACAAAATTTAAAAGACTCCCAGGGGGAGGCAATCTGATGAGAGGTGGTGGTGCTGGGTGAGAATCTGCCATTTGTCCTGTGGGTTTAGTGTAGCTTCTCAAATTAGTTGAGGATTATTCCAGAATCGCTCCAGAAATGACAGGGTTTGGTGCAGCTTTTTAATTTATTCCAGAGTTATCTGCTATTGCTAACATCCCTTTTGTTTTTACTATAGCTTAAAATAGGGGAAGATGACAGAACCAGACTTTGTGGCATTTCACTAGTTTAGAGCAAATGTTAGAACATTATGATGTGTAACTGAGAGCCTTACAATGCAATTTTATTATGCACAATAAAAATTTCAATAATTAGTTTGGAGCAAAGGGCAATCCTTTCTTTTTTAAATTTGGTTGCTAAAGCAACACACACACTCATGTAAAAAAAAAGTATACCCTCTTTGAATATATACCCTCTATGGTTTACTTATCAGGACATAAGCAGTCATCTGTTCCTTATCAGGTCTTAAAGTTACCGGTAGGTAAATACAACCTCAGATGAACAACAACGCATGACATAGTACACCGTGTCATGATTTATTCAACAAAAATAAAGCCGAAATGGAAAAGCCATGTATGAAAAAGTAAGTACAGTAGGACTCCCACGTCCATGGGGAATTGGTACTGGGCCACACCGCAGACAACAAAATCCGTGGATAATAGTGAACACCATTGAAAATAATGGGATTTCCTATTTAAAATACAATAGAATTGCCTTGGAAGACCTAGAAAATGGCTAGAAAGGACACATTTTTCTAGGAAGACTCTATGGTAGCTGTGCTGAAACTGAAACCGTGGATAAATGAATCAGTGGATCATGAATCAGCAGATACCAGGGGTCCTACTGTACACCCTTACTGCTTCCATATGAATTAAGACGCGAAGTAGCAGATAGGTGCTGCTAATCAAGTGCCCTTGATTAACTGACCATCAGCAAGTGTGACTACCTCTATAAAAAACAAAGTTTTAGCAGTTTGCTGGTCTGGAGCATTCAGGTGTCTGTTAACACAATGCCGAGGAGGAAAGACATCAGCAATGATCTTAGAGAAGCAATCGTTGCTGCCCATCAATCTGGGAAGGGTTATAAGGCCATTTCCAAACAATTTCCATCATTCTTCAGTGAAAAAGGTTATTCAAAAGAGGAAAACATTCAAGTCAGTTGCCAATCTTCCCAGGAGTGGATGTCCCAGTAAATTCACCCCAAGGTCAGACTGTGCAATGCTCAGCGGAACTGCAAAAAACCCAAGAGGTACATCTCACACTCTACAGGCCTCAGTTAGCATGTTAAATATTAAAATTCATGACAGTACAATTAGAAAAAGACTGAACAAGTATGGTTTGTTTGGAAGGGTTGCCAGGAGAAAGCCTCTTCACTTTAAAAAGAACATGGCAACACAGCTTAGGTTTGCAAAGTTGCATCTGAACAAACCACAAGACTTTTGTAATGATGTCCTTTGGACAGATGAGACCCAAGTGGAGATGTTTGGCCATAAGACACAGTGACACGTTTGGCAAAAACCAAACACAGCATATCAGCGCAAACGCCATATCAACTGTCAAGCACAGTGGTGGAGGGATGATGATTTGGGCTTGTTTTACAGCCACAGGACCTAGGAAACTTGCAGTCATTGAGTTAATCATGAACTCTTCTGCATACCAAAGTATTCTAGAGTCAAATGTGAGGCCATCTGTCTGACAGCTAAAGCTTGGCCGGAATTGGGTCATGCAACAGGACAATGATCCCAAGCACACAACAAATCTACAACAGAATGGCTAAAAAAAAAAGAAGAAAAGAATCAAGATGTTTCAATGGCCCAGTCAAAGTCCAGATCTCAATCCGACTGAAATGCTGTGGCAGGACCTTAAGAGAGCTGTGCATAAACAAATGCCCACAAACCTCAATGAACTGAAGCAATGTTATAAAGAAGAGTGGGCCAAACTTCCTCCACAGCAATGTGAGAGACAGAGTCATACAGCAAAGGATTACTTCAAGTTACTGCTGCTAAAGGCAGTTCTACAAGCTATTGAATGATACAGTGTATTTAGTTTTTCACACATGGTTTCTCCATTTTGGCTTTATTCTTGTTGAATAAATCATGACACGATGTAATATGTTATGTATTGTTGTTCATCTGAGGTTCTATTTACCTAATTTTAAGACCTGCTAAGGAACAGATTATTGTCATTACGTCCTGATATGTAAAACCACAGAATTCAAAGAGGATGTATTTTCTTTTTTCACATTACTGTATATATATTAACAGTTTACATACCAAGAATGGTAAGGCTGCCAGTTCAGATATGACCATCATCCACATTCTGCTGATTAAGTCACAAACTTTATCTAATAGTATTATTGTCTTCTATAACACAGAAGAATATGTAGTGTAGAGACATTTGTCATATAGGTAGCTGCTTTAGCCAGTTTGTATTTTCTGAATGAATCATCACCTTCGAAGGACATATTTGAGTAATTCCCTTGCCTAAAAGATAAAACTCCTATAAACAGAAAAATGGATAAATCTCTTCTAATTGCAATTCTTGATGCCGCATGGGATTTATGAATGATCAATTTATCAGTGATGGCTGGTGTCCCCTATGTAAGTGGGGCAGTGAATCTGTTGTGTGTTTTGGCCAAGACTTTAAAGGTGCTATCCAAGGTACTGAACCCTAGCCCCAAAACAGGCTAAGCACCTTCATGTTTCCTTTAAAGTTCATACCCAAAGCAGGTTCACCACCCACTAACAAGGGGCTGGTTTGGTCTAGAGAGAGTTCTGACTTAATTTGCTCTAGGGCCCATTTATGTGTCATTTTGGCAGTCCACAGTATCCTTAGACCTCTCCTCCAGTACCACACTTCAAATGAATTGAGTCTCTCTAGAAAAAATGGTCTAACTATTACAACAATGCCCCAGGTGCCATATAAAAAGCACCACCTCCATTCCAATGAGAGTGTGCATCACTCAGACTTCCAATATTTTATGAGGTAAGCATGCATATCTGACTGCAGAATTTTCCATCTTAATACAAAACTCGATTAATCACCATAGCCATATGAAACATTTACATATCAAACTACAGAAAACTATCAGTCACCAGAACAGACTGACCAAAAAGGGATGAAAGGGATACTTGAAAACTGCATTGCCAAACATAAATAAAGTGACAAAAATAATTTCACTTACAGAATCCAGGAAGCAGAGGTAGGTCCCAGAGCTCTGATCTATTGCCTGATTTTTAGCAAAGCCGACTGTCAATGAAATAAAAGAACAACATGCCAGATGAGTATACAGTAATTGTAAGTAAGTAAGTAAGTAAGTAAGTATAAATTTATTCAGTCATTGACCAGTAATTGTATTTCCCCCCATTCAGTACTGAGTTATAAGTGTGATGGAAAAAGTAAGACCAAATCTACACTCAACCTGGCTTGACTGCCAATATCAATTTTACATTATCTAATAATTATCTGAATAATTATCAACCAGTCTCTAATATTTCATTTTGGGGCAAAGTTATGGAGCATGTGGTGGCCTCCCAGCTTCAGGGGTTTCTGGATGAAACAAATTATCTAGATGCATTTCAGACTGTTTTTAGACCTGGTTATGGGACAGACAGCTTTGGTCACCTTGTTAATAACCTATGCAGGGAAAAGGACAGGGGGAGTATGTCCCTGTTGGTTCTGACAGACCTCTCACCAGCTTTTGATACCATCAACCATGGTATCCTTCTGGGCCACCTTGCTGGGATGGGACTTGGAGATACTGTTATGCAGAGGTTCTGTTCTTTCTTGGAGGAACAAACTCAGACGGTGGTGCTGGGAGGTGGGGACTCCAATGCCTTGGCCATTGGCATGTGGGGTCCCACAGGCTTCTTTTTTATCCCCCATGTTATTTAACATCTACATGAAACTGCTGGGAGATGTCATCTGCAGTTTTTGGGTGCAGTGTAACCAATATGCTGATGACATTCAACTCTTGTCTCTCCCTCCCATCCAATTCCAAGGAAGCTGTCTTCCTTGGAACTGGATGCCTGTTGTCCGTACTGGTCTAGTGAGGGCAAACAAATTGAAACTTAATGCAGAAAAGACAGAGGTGCTCCTGATCAGGGAACAGGGATTCTGCCTATGCTGGACAGGGTTACACTCCCCCTGAAATCCTAAGACTCACAGCTTGGGTGTTCTCCTGGACTCAACTTTGAGCCTGGATGCACAGGTTTCAAAGTGGCCAGGAGTGCATTTGCACAATTAAACTAAAGTGCCAGCTGCGCCCACTCCTTGAGACGTCAGATCTGGCTATGGAGACACAGGCCTTGATGGCATCCTGTTTGGACTATGGTAAGACACTCTACATGGGGCTGCCTTTAGAAACTGTTCAGAAACTTCAGCAGGTCCAGAACGTTGTGGCCAGAATGCTGCCTGGGGCCAGTTATAGGTAGCATATAACTCCTTTGTTAAAACAGCTTTGCTAACTATCAGTTTGTTTCCGGGCACAATTCAAAGTGCTGGTCATGACCTATAAAGCCCTATAAAGCTTAGGTTCAGACTATATAAAAAACCGTATCTCCCAACACAAACCTGCAAGGGCTATAAGATCTTTAGGAGAAGGCTTTCTCTCAGTCCCACCACCATCACAGGCTCACTTGGTGAGGACATGAGAGAGAACGCCTTCTCAGTGGCTGCTCCCACCCTTCCGCGGGTGGCCAGGCTGGCCCCCTTCCTGCTTTCCCTTCACAGGCAGGCAAAAATCTTTTTGTTCGAGCAGACTTTTAATATGTAATTGCTCCCACTGAGGCCTTTTTATTAGGGTGTGTGTTTATTTTTTTTAACTTCTGCATGTTTTAAATAACGTTACATTATTTAAATTGTGACGATTTTAATTGTTTCTAAAAGTGTATTAAAAGATTTTAATTGAAGTTCTTTTGTGAGCCACATTGGGCCCCATTCTGGAGACAAAGGCAGCACATATATTAAATAAATAATAAATAAATAAATAATTTTGAAAATACAAGTTTGATCTGTGCACCCGTGAGACATGACCAGTTCAGACATAATGGCCTACTCCAAAAACTCATTGTTTCTTTGCAAGTGGCCAAGACCTCAAGCACTTCCTCTCCCTCAGTTGTTTTAAGATGCTCAATTGTTTTAAGATACTGTTTTAAGATACTGATTCAAAGGGACTGCTGAAACCAGGGTGGGAAACTGTAGGAGCCACATAATGTACCTATAAAGCATTGGAATGCAGCACCCCATACTCCCCTCAAATCATTTTTCTTTTTGCCCCAACACACCCAATCACAGCCTCTAGAGCACATGGGAAGCATTTTAACTTTTGGAGCCTCCCCCCCCCCCGGGGCCATTTTAGACCCAGAAGAGGTTTCTTTTTTCTTTTTTCCATTTTGCAACAGGAAATGGACCCAGGTCACTTCCTGTTCACTTTCCTGTTTTAAAAAAAGGCCTGTCCATTAAAAAAAGATGTCTTTCAAAATGGCCTGGGGTGGGTCCAAACATGCCCTCAATGCCCCCTAGCTTGGTGTATATTGGTGTCAAAAACCTGATTAAGGGAGGCATAGTTCCAAGACATGAAGCTAGATACCTGAAACTTGGTGTGAATACTAAAGGCTCTAGGGGTATGTATCAAAGGGTTATTTTATCTTTAAAGTGTTAAAAGGTTACTGCTCACAAATTTATTTCAATTAATTAATACATATCAATGTATTTATTCACTAATTAGTGCATAACTTGGCAGCTGAAACACTTTGAAGCTAGGGGCCAACAGTCCAAATCAACAAAGATACAGTACTACCCCCTCTGCTGTGGAGAAGCTGTCATCCTCCACAAATTTGATTGGCAGATACCTCCCTTGTCAGCTGAATGCTTAAATGATGCCATGTTTTCATGCCAACAGTGTAAACATAATAACCAATATCCTATATACTTTTAACATACGCATGGTGTAGCAGTTTGGATGTTGGACTATGACTCTGGAGACCAGGGTTCAAATCCCCCACTCAGCCATGGAAACCCACTGGGTGACCTTGGACAAGTCCTATTCTCTCAGCCTCAGAAGAAGACAAAGACAAACCCTGTCTGAACAAATCTTCCCAAGAAAACCCCTTAATGGATTGCCTTAGGCTCACCATAAGTCAGAAATGACTTGAAACCACACAACAAAATATGTATCAGTGAAGTTGCACTGAATTTCACAGTTGTCCAGCTGACTATACAATGGGCACCATGGCCTTTGGCTCATCACAGCTGATCAATTCTATCCCTACCAAATCAAATATGAGAGGGGGCTGTTTGTGTACTTGCAACATGAATGACTGGAAAAGGACCATCATTACACAACCTCTGAGGAAGTACTCAGAGCACAATTATTTTTAGGATTGCACAGTGCTCCAATAGGATTATGGCCCATAAGTCTAGCTCTGACAACTGCTAACTTTGTTTGATGGTTTCTGTTTATCAAACTAAAGACTATTCCCACACAAAGCTGAGTACCTTCACTAAAAGGTCATAAAATCAGTCATGGGTTGTTCCTGCAAAGCAAGATGGAGTCAGCACTGGAACAAAAGGGAACAAAAGACAGCCAGAAATGCAAATTCACCCTCATTTAAGATCACTTTCTCAGTACTCAGTAAGTACTATATATTTTATTTCTTTGGCACATAATGAAAAATTATAAACTATCACACTATGGTCATTCTGATTTCATAATGTATGATGGGTCAGCAAAAGTAATAAATTAGTCACAGGATAATCAAGGCTGTAGGACATAATATATTTTTAAAATACCATTGAAAGGTAAAACATTGCTATACATATTTAAAGGCTGGCTCTTGGCCACGGTGATGGTATTAAGATAAGTGGACGGGGGAGGGGTGTGCTCATTTGTCCAAGCGCAGGTAGTTATAAAATAAGTTATTTAAACTGAAAACAAGGCAACCAAAATATGGTAGTCAATTACTTGTAACAGAAATATCATTTTTAATTATTATTATTATCACCAAAATTCTGTCTCTAAAGAGACTTCATTCTGTAGAACTAGATATTTTAAAAATGGTCTCTCGCTATGAACCTTATGTTCCACATAAGCAAAGAATTCTCTGTGATATTGCTACACTGATGAACCTCAAATGTTTGTGCCAAGGCTTTGCATTTTGTAAGGTCTGCTTACTTAGTGAAAAGAGGCTGTTACCATGGTCACAGGAGTAAAAACCTAAGACCCCGTGAGATATTAACATTCCTCACTCTTGGAAAGAAGTAGTTTTGTGGTAGTTTCTTTAAAGCCACTGACCCTTTCTTTTGTGGTGAGCTTTCCCTTTTGTTTTTCTTTTTCCTTTTCCATGACAGAGAAGAATCAGAAATGAATCTTAATCCAGTGTAAATAGTCCAAGATGTGAAGACGATCAGATTATTTCATTATTGGGGCTGCTTACTACAAAGAAAATACTCCCTACAAGTTTTAACTACTCTTAATGACAGCAAAGTAAATCACTAAAGCACAAAAAAGCCCACAAAGATTTGAAACTAAACCGGCTCCCCAAATATAAAGACAACTGAACTGTTCTTTCTGCACTGGAAAGAGATTACTGAATAGTTACCTGCTTTAAAATTAGTATAGCTTAATGTAATACACCATTCCTCAACTTGCTTACCAATCACTAGAAATGTTCAGAGCAATGTAAACATCGAAAAGCCATAGGTTTCATTCTATTATATTTTATTTAGCATTTCACCATGTAAATCCATTTGTATGTGTATGTGTATGAATTTACAAATATACACAGCAGGGCACAAGTTAATGAAGATTAAGATAAGTACATATAAGAGAAGATGGTGCCTAACATGCTGGAGTCCAAGGTCGTTTTTCTATTTAAAAACACCTTGGATAGAGCCCAAAATGGACAGCCAGCACACATGATAGAAACTCAGAGAGCAACACTCCAATTAACTAACAGCAACTAACAATATGACAATAGCATTTTGTACCCTTTGAAGTTTCCAAACCACTAACAGCAGCCTCACACATGCTACAGTTACCAATAAGGCACTTTACTTTCTCTCATATAAATAAAAGGAGACGGAAAAGACCCATGTGCAGGGCTAAGACAATAGTGAATGTTAGCAGTTCTAGCATCCACATTGAGAAATGGGTTTTTCTGCTTTGCTTCCCATTTGCTTTGTTTCACAGGACTCAATGACAGACACCAACACACACCCTCAGAGAGAACCAAGCAAACCCTTCTCTTAGGTTCTGATTTTTGGTCACACTAGAATTGGACAACATATTGGGAACTGGGTCTTATAGGGGTGGGAAACTTGTGGCCCTCCAGATGTTGTTGCCCTGCCCCAGGCAGCATAGCCTACAGCCAAGGATAATGGGATCCAACATCATCTGCAGAACCACAACTTCCCCACTTCTGGGCTATTATATAGATCTATCAACAGCTGGTGTGAAGGAAATCACCTACACCACTGGTCAAGGTCAGGTGTTACAAGTTACAAATACACACATGCACCAAAATCCCACTTCTCAGAAGACAAAGGAGAGGAAGAAGAACAGCCAGCCACACCTCCATCATACCATCAAGCAACTAAGTACACCTCCACTGTACTGAGACCTGGCTCTCCTCCTCCCTCCCCATCATTCTTCCCTTGTGTGTTGTGACTTAGACTGTAAGCTTGAGGAAAGCAATTGTCAAATTAATTCTTTGTAAGCTGTTCTGGAAGACTTTTTGGCTAAGGAGGAGGACATAAGTATTTTGAATAAAGAAATAAAAGCAGTTTTAAAAGGTGGCATCTCAGAGTGCAGAAGAAACAAAGGAAAAACAATATTTGTGAGGTCTAAACCATGTGTTAGAGCTTTAGGGAAAAGCACAGCTGCCAGGAGGAGCATAGGTAAAGCAGCAAGCAGTGGAAGGGTTAGACATCTCCTGTTCGTGCTATTTCAAGGCTTCAAACCCTGGGAAGGGGCCACCAAGGGATTGTTACATGCATTCATATGCAACACTTAGTTCACCCTTCTAAAAAGTAGGTTAAAATGATTTTTACAATCTATCTCAAACTTTTCTGCCTTTTCCTTTATCCCCAACTTCCAAATAAGCACAAATAAAAATAATCTACAGAGGTTAATGGGGAAAAGCAGTGCTGGGTATATATTACATAAGATGATTTATATACTTACTGGAATTAGAGTGGAGGAAACAAATTAAAGCTTTCTAAATAAAAATGCACCAGAAATTTATACTGGAGAACAAATGAGGCAATACTGAAATGCATTTTATTCTCTTTCTTCTTAGGTATTCCTTTCCTTCTTACTGATAAAACCTGTCCTTTCTGGACTCTCACAGACAAAAAAGATGGGAAGCTTTAAAACTCAATACAAATGTTTACAGTTCACATCCCACTAGGCTGCTCTTCATTCTGGAGTGGTCATACGTAGCAATTCAACTTGAATCTGTTACTTTCCAGCCTATTACAATGATTTCAGAGCTATAGATTTTCCTTGGGTTTTTTCCAGGCTGTGAGGCCGTGTTCTGGAATAGTTTCTTTCTGATGTTTCGCCTGCATCTGTGGCTGGCATCTTCAGAGAATGGTTGGGTGGGAGTATGTGGAGTTTATATATATATTGTGAACCCCTGTTGGGGAGTATATGTAAATCTATGTAATTGAATGGTTAGTTTCTGGGTATAGAAATGCAAGGCTCGTTAGTATCTGTTTGGCTAATGGTTGGTTGATGGGCCATTATCTGCTGGGAATCCCTATGTCCCTGGGTGGAATTCCTTTGTAAGTGTTGGGTTTTTATTCTATTGTTTTTCAAAACTGGGAGCCAGATTTTGTTTACTTTTAGGGTTTCTTCTTTCCTGTTGAAGTTGTCCAGGTGTTTGTGGACATTCCATAGTGAACGCTATTGGATCCCCCACATATAACTTTTCCCCCGCGTATGAATTTTCTTGGTTGGTCTGTAGATTGTTTGGAGGTTGTGTTTCCTCATCAGTTTTAATGTCTCCTTGTTCACCAAAGTCCCCATAATAGACACCATGGCACTCATCCAACAAATATTTCCTAAGGACATTACAGCCTTGTTCAAACACTGCCTCACCACAAGCTACTTCCAGTGGGATAACGATGTAAAAGATCACAGATGCAGGCGAAACATCAGAAAGAAACTATTCCAGAACATGGCCTCATAGCCCGGAAAAAAACAAAGGAAAATCTATGGATGCCGGCCATGAAAGCCTTCGACTTCACGATTTCAGAGCTGTTTATTTGGCTTTGATCACAAATTTAACCTTATTTGTGCTTTTCAGTATAGCACACAACAGTTCTGACTTTTTTCTCATTCTGAAGAAAGGTACTGACTTTCTCTACAGAAATAAATATATAACTTTTTAGTCACTATTGCCAAGTTACAGTACATTTTATTTGTCCCTAGAACACATACTGAAAAATGAATGGAAGCTGAGGAAAAGCAGGTACACAGATGGGGGACAAGTAACTCTTCACATGCTGTTGTTGATAATGACTCCATGTTTCTTCAGCACAGACTACAAGGGCTAAGGATGAAGGAAGTCATGGTCTAACAACATCCAGAGGAATACGCACTCTCCACCCCCAAATGTAGTACAGCTTGCTGGGGTTAGGGGCACAGGACCCCCACAAAAGTGGAAAAGCCACAAATATGTCCAGGCCCTCCAAACCATACTTAACACACACAAAAAGTACAACCCACAGATTCAACCCACCATGGATGCATTTGAAGTGGTGAGGTTCCTCCACAAGGCAGAAGCGGGTGGCTGGCGGGACTCCCCACTGCCTCCACTGCTGCCCTATGCCTTTTTTTTATTAGGGAATGATAAGATTTGCTGTATATTCAGTCTCAGTCTTGTGAGGCTTGCAGTCCCTATTAAACATGACATAGCACAGCAGCAGAGGTGGAAGCAAATAAGCCATGAATAATCAAATCCACAAAAGTTAAACCCACAAATGTAGAGGACTGACTGTATTTCATTTAAACTGGGATTCCTGGCTTGTCACTCCCAAACAAGCTAGGAATCATATGCCAAGAAAAAAGAAACATCACCTTGCCATTCTGGCTTGTCAAGGAAGCTACAAACTATGAGCTCCAGTTCACCAAACATGCAGACCAAATCCCTCCTAGTTTGTTAACAGTCATGGTAGCAAGGAGGAGCCACGTGGCTACAAGCACAAGTCCTCACAGTATGTCTGAACTCTTATCCCACTACACACAAAAATGTTATACTGAGAAGTAATCTTACAGCAACATTCTTTAAAAATACCAACCTCCACAGGGCTGAGATGAAGAATTTTCTCTAAGCACGACACAAATGCCAACATCTTCCAAAATAACCTTCCATTGTTCTATTATGTTAATTGAATTATCCTGGTAAGTGGAGAGAATATGGAAGAACTGAGTTTAATATCTGACATTGGAAAGTTAGATATGACAATATATTAGTGGACTTAGTATTTGGATGCTAACAGTACATTAGCACTAAAGAATTGAACGTAAGTGTACGTACCGTACTAGCATCATTAAAGATAGAGAGCTCCATGGATCCTTGGAAGTCTTGCTCCAGAACAGACTTCAAACATTCATCTAGCCAGCACTCAGCATTGTAAACTGGCAGAATTACAGACTAAAGTGAATAAGAAAGCATAACAGGATTAGGAAAATGCATCATCCTTTATTCTGTGATTCACTACTAATGACCATTAAACAACATCACAAAATACTTTTCTTCTGCCCACATCACCAAAGATACCCAACTACTTCTGAGAAAAGATAAGATGCAGCCCTTTTCCTTACAGGTTTTTTTTCCTGCCCTTATCAATAATTGTTCTTGTGTGACACAAGTTATTTCCAACATGGTGACACTAAGGCAAACCTTGCAAAATCTGTCCAGAGGCAGGTTTGCCTTGGCCTCCAAGCCTGAGAGAGTATGATTTGCCCAAGGTCACTCACTCGGTGGGTTTGCATGGCCAAGCAGGGACTTGAACCCTCGTCTCCAGTCACCGTCCAATGCTCAAACCATTACAACACAGTGGTGCTATCAGTTCTGTAGTAAAAATTATGATTTCCTTCTCCCAGATTTTGCTTCCTCCTCTCTAGCCTGGTCCCTTCACTCTCTGGCAAGCCTCACTCAGGTTATCACAGCTGCCTTCTTACTACCAGCAGTAGACTTGGTGACAAGCTTACCCATTTGGGATCAACCAATACAAGCCTAATATGAACCTGCAGTATGTCCTCATGCACTGCAAAGGGTTTTACGCCTCATGGCAGCTCAGTATTGTGAAATATGCACAGTCTCACCATCTGCCCCAGCCATCTCTAAAAGAAAAAGGGGCATGCTTTTCAAAGCTGCACTAACATTAGTGGGGGTGGATCCATTCTGCTAACCTTACATGTCTCTCAGGAATTACAGTAGAACAGTCCTGTACCCTCTCTAGTCCTATTTAGGAGGCTGCTTCACACCCTGATATAACAGAATTAGAATTCTGGAGCTAGTAAATATTGACAGAGAAGGCTCTCTTTCACATTAATGCCTTCAAATTACTGTATATCAACCAAAATCTAAAATTGTTCTCCCAAACTGTCAATTACACCATTTGAATAGCAAGCCAATTCCAAATTTCATAATCCTCACATGAGTTTTAGATTTCATATGTTCAAAACCACATGCATTGTTATATTTGGACGATTTCCTTTCAGTATCAGCATTAACAACCTGTTACATATAGTTGCACTTTAGCACTACCACACCATGTCTGGAGGAGGGGGAGAGCTTCAAAGCACAATGTGTGGGATTGGCTAACAGGGCAATAATGAGCTCCAGTTTCACTTATAGCCAATCCTTATGCTCAAGTTGAACACTCCTATTGGCACAAAACTCTTATACAGAAGCCACTATACATTTGAGGAAATGTCCCTATCCTGAAATATAAGCATCTGAACAACAGGAAACGTAATTTATGTAAAAGTGCCTACACTACTTCTTACCACACTCACCATGGCACACACACATCCCTCATCTGAAAGTACGATAGGCTGCCATTTTCTCTTAAGTATAGAACCAAGGACATGGAATAACTCCTGTAGTTGCTCTACACTTTGGGAAGACTCTAGGTGACTTCAAAATGTCACCTTCTTTCTGAGGTTTATGCTGGGGGTGGATGGGCAGAAGAACACATTGACTTCATGCACTGACTTCAGAAGTGCCTCCAGAGTTTCTGAAGCTAAACATGTCATCAAAGCACAATACAGTGGGCCCTTGGTATCCCCTGGGGTTTGGTTCCAGAACCCCCAGTGGATACCAAAATCTGTGGATGCTCAAGTCCCATTATATACAATGGTGGCGGTAAAATGGTGTCCTTCATATAAAATGGAAAAATCAATGTTTGTTTCTTGGATTTTGTGTGTGTGTGGGGGGGGGATTCTGTGGATGCCAAATCTATGGATACACAGGGCCAACGTACTGTTGGTGGATTCTTTATCCATGGATTCAACCAACCATGGCTTGAAAATATTTTTTTAAAAAAAATATTCCAAAAAGCAAACCTTGCTGTTCACTATTTTATATAAGGGACACTCTTTTACTATGCCACTCAGGTTCGGACAAATTGATCACCAACAATGGTCTGCCCTGGCCTCACATTGGGAGGCATGGAGATGCACTATCCACAATGCTGCAGCCTTAAGAATTCACGCCAAACAAGTCTTGAAGAGAAACGACAACGCAGAAAGAATCACAACCCAAAAGCATCACCCAAGGAGACCTTCTGCTGTGCTTTCTGCAACCGGACATGTTTATCTCAGATTGGCCTTTTTAGTCATTAGCATGCTTGCAGAAAGCACGGGATGAGTCCTTCCTGAATCTTCGTTTGTGATGAAAAGCCAGAGAGAGTATATAATGGGACTTGAGTATTCAAGGATTTTGGTATCGGGGGGGGGGGGTCCTGGAACCAAACACCAGCAGATACCAAGGGCCGACGGTACAAGAAGGATCACAGTACAACCATACATTTTTGCTGGTTACCAAGGCCAAACATTTTTTGTTTGAGTACTTGCCTCTTTTCCAGAGAAGCAGCACAGTTAGCAGAACTCTAAAACAGGAGTGGGTATCATGTGGCCCTCTGTAAGCTGTCACACCACAGCTCCCACCATTTCCCACTACTGACTGTGCCACCTAGGACTGCTGGGATGTACAGTACAATAACATCTGAAATGCCGCATGATACCCATACCTGCTCTACAAGCAAGCTTAAGGAAGAGACTTCTTCCCAAGCAACCTACCATGTTTTGAAAACAATCAGATGGAAAAGATTTATACATCTGCTGTCTTAAAACAAATTTTAGAAGTGAAGACGGGGATATGTTTACGATGAGCAGCTTCTGGACTCTTAGAATAACCAGGCCTCTGCCAGAAATACACAAATGTTTTCCACATCATGGTTTTAAGTATATACCATTAATGGAAGCAGTACCCATCGTATTAACAAATACAGAAAACACCCAGTTACAGAGGTAAGTTTCAAAGTTAATTTCAGGAAATTAAATTGGGGCCTAACAAACATCATGTGCAAATACATGTGACCCAAACTACAACTGTCAGCTCTTTTTATTTCCTTTGGGGTGGGGGCAAGATGCTTTGGGACATGATGTAGTATAGAGAACTGACAAGCAAGGAAACGTCTGAGCACCTTCTTCTCCACTCCAGAGCTTAAGAAGCAACTTTACTGTTAAAACAAAGAAATACATATGGCTATCTGGGAATTATCACACACATTTTCAGTTCTATTACAAGCCTACAACTACTACTGTGAAAAGGCATGATGACTGCTGGAGCATCTACACCACTCTTGCTTAGCCTCCCAGCAATACTGTCTCAGAGTGCTGAGGAAGGACTCTTGGTTGCTCTCCAACAGCACTCAGCTCTGAACATTCCTAAAGCTAATTGTATCTAAATTGAAAGACAATTTCAATTTAGTCTGTTATTTATATTTAGTGTGTTGTTAGTCTGGAACAACAGTAAACAAGGGGATCTTGTAGCACCTCTGAGATTGAGAGAGAAAAAATTGTAGCATAAGCTTTTATAGACTTAGTCTACAAAAGCCCCTCTTGCTTATTGTATCTAAGTTCGCCTTCCATTTACAAACTCTGCTACAGTATAAAAACAATCAGAACAGTAAGTAAAACCATATGGGACCTACCACCTCAATCCTACTGCTTCCTTTCCCTTCCCTACTCAAAGGTGCAATGGATTGTGACTGAGGTCTCTGCAAGAAGGGAGGCGATGGAGTGGCCGGTGGCTTCCACTTGGTGAGCGCAGAATGACCACCAGCAAGGGCATCTTCTTGGGAAAAGGTAAGCAGACTACCTGTTTCCCCAGAGCCCTTTTCTGTGGAATCCATCACTGACTACTGAGCAAAAAACAAAACCTCAGGGAGAGTGGCAGTGCAAACTGGGCATCTCACAAATGAGGATGAGCAATAAAGCCATAAACATTATGGTTCAGGGAAGTTTTAAAAAGGGCCTGTTGTGCACAGGCTGCAGTACATGGGAGGCAGCACTGCATACCTTTTATGCATAAAGTAAAAAAAAGAGAGAGAGTAGGGGTTATGAAGTGAAAGGGAAGATGCAGGACAGAAAGAAGCAGACACTTAAAACCAAAACACCTGGAAAGGATGGGAGGGGACCAATCAATGAGGGAAGAGACAGAGAAGATATATACCAGTGGTTCTTAACTTGTGGTCTGGGGACCCTAAGGGGCAGGACCGGTTTAAGGAATTTTGGACCCCCTGCAATGCTTTATTTTGGGGGGGGGGGTCTGTATGTTTATCTCAGATCAATGTAACCTAACTCAACCTAAGCTATCCACAGTACAGGATATTCAGATTATTACTAATAATGTTTCTGCAGGAGGAGAATTACTACGGGGCCCCCCACAATGATGGGCCCCCCTGTGGATGCTGACCCCGCTGGTGCCCTAAATCGGCCCTGCAATGTTCTCACAGGGGGTCCTTGAAAGCTTAAAGGCTGCTTAGCCCAAATCCTCCCTGCATTGGAGTGGTCATGTGACAGGAGCCAAGGCAAAATCTGCCTGGCTGGCTTGGCCTGCACATTGCCATTCAATCTGCTCCAGCCAAAAACTTGCAGGAAGAAAAGTTCTCCCTCACCCTCCAATGCCTCTGAGGGAAGATTTAATGGATGGTGTATTATTATTATTATGGTTTTAAATCTCGAAGTAAGTCTTGGAGGACCCTGGCCAAAAAAAAAAAGATATTTAAAGGGGGTCCTTGGTAAAGAAAAGGCTAAGAACGACTGATATATACGGTAAGTGCGAGGGGAGGGCTTTATTAATAAACTGGAGGCTATTATGACCAAGTGGGATACTAACAGGGAAGAAAGAATGAGATTGGGCGGCAATAAAAAGAACAGGAGGGAAGAGGTCAGCTAGACAAGGGGGAAAAACCAGTGGGCGGGCAGAGAGCCAGGGCGGACACGCGGCCTTCACCCAGCTTCTCCCTCCCCCGCCGCGCGGATGGAACAGTCCAGCCCGCTCTCCCTTGCCCCCCCCTCCTTTGCTCAGTTTTGCAGGAGCCCAAACCGAAAAACCGCGCGCGTCGCTCGCTGTCCTCCTCCTCTTCACACGCCCCCTCCCCACGTCTTTCTCCTTAGGGAGCAGTAGAGACAGGAGGCTAGAGCGGTAACAGCGGCGGTGCTAAGCGCGCGGCGGACGCTGCTCCCGAACGCTATAGGCGGGTTTTTACGAAAGAAGTCCAGTCCGTAGTGTTGCGTTGGCGGAGGTGGGGGGGGGGCGCGAGTATGGCTGTAGGCAGGAGGGCTGTAGGAGGGTGTTAGCGGTCTAGCGTTGAGGGTGTTGTCCTCCTGGGTCGAGCCTTGCACTTTCCCACTAGTTTAGCTCCATACGCAATAGCCAGTCACAGTTTTAGTGCTGTTATTCCACTTTAACTGCTCTGGCTTCCTCCTGTGGAATTCTGGGGTTTGTAGTTTAGTGAAGCCTAAGAGCTCTCTGGCTGAGAGTTGTAAATGTCCCTCCCTAGACTACAAATCCCAGGATTCCACAGGAGGCAGACAGAGCAGTTAAAGTGGAATACAGTTGTCCCTTTGTATTCACGGATTTGGTATCCACAGATTTAAGTATTCACGGTTTGAAATAATCCAAAAAGCAAACCTTGATTTTGCCATCTTATATAAGGGACACGATTTTGCTATTGCATATAATGGGACTTGAGTATTCATGGATTTTGGTATCCACGGGGGTCTTGGAACCGAAGCCCAGCTAATACGAAGGCACTTAAGTTTGTTTATTTATTATTTATTTATTTATACCTCACTCTTCAGCCACAAGGCTATCAGAGCAGCTTACAAATTGTTTTACGCAATAGCAATTTACACATCTACACTGCATTAAACAGTTTCCAATATGTGTTAGCTAATTACCCCCACAAGCCGGGTACTCATTTTACCAACCCACGAAAGGATGGAAGGCTGAGTGAACCTTGGAGCCCTCTGGAATCAAACTTGCAATGTGGTGGCTTGCGGTACTGGCATTTAACCTCTGCACCACCAGGACTGTAGTGTGATAATCTGCTTTAACAAGGCTGTGTTTTTCAGTTCTGTTTTAGTTCACCTTGCACTTAGTTTCAATATGCTAGAAACCTTTGTAGGTGATCAGGAGCACTGTGGCATTCGTTGGCTTTTTAAAGGTGGATTCCCATAAAAAGCTGCATGTGTTCTATATGCACACAAAGAGACACTTCGCACTTAGCTCTTTTTAACTGTTCTATCTTTGTCCTCCAGACTGGCATTTTGTATATGTTCAGTGGCAGGCTGTTTAAGGGAGTACTATACAGCAGTGCTTATTAACCTGTGGTCCAGGGACCCCCAGGGTTTGCGATGTCCTCACAGGGGGTCCAAAAAGGTTTGAAGACTGCTGGCCTACCTTCTCCCTGCAGTGGAGCAGCCACAAGACAGGACCCAGGGCAAAGGCTGTCTGGCTTGGCCTGCACATTGCCATTCAATCTGCTCCAGCCACAAACTTGCATGAAGAAGCAGGAGAAAAGTCTTCCTTTCTGCTCCAGTGCCTCTGAGGAAACGGTTAATGGATGGTGTAATTGTATTATTATTATTATTATTAGGTATTACTGTTAGGGTTTTAAATCTTGAGTTAAATCTTGGGGGTCCATGGCAACAAAAGATATTTAAAGGGCGTCCCTAGTAAAGAAAAGATTAAGAGCCACTGACCTAGCACAGGCCCTTGTCAAGTTCCCCTTTTATAAGCTTTCTTTTCTCCTTCAGTTACATTTGTTTTCCTACCATCACTGGGTTGATAAACAGAAGGCTGTTCAGTTTGTAGCACTAGTAGCATAACTGAAGATACAGTAGAAGAAACTATACTAAGAAGACTCGCCCCACCAGCTATTAATATGTAATCGCTTGCAGGGAGGCTACTTATTTTATTGTTGGGTTTTAATTGATTCTTTTTGTGAGCCGCTTTGGGTCCCACTCCAGGAGAAAGGTGGTGTATAAATTTAATAAATAATAAAATAAATAAATAGGGGACCTTGTGTAGAACTTGCAGAGTGAAAGTATTTTTAATCAAAGTTACAAGCCTCAACATACACACCCTACTCTTAAAGCAAATCTTTACTTTCCAACACCCAATCAGAATAGAGACAGAGTTGCTATTGCCAGTTAGGCCTGTCTCTTTAAAAAGAAAACCTTGCATACTTCATGGTGTTTCACAAATGAGATCTTCATTGGGTATTGGTGTGCTGGTCAAAGCTGTCCCTTGGGAAACCTATTTCAAGATAGGTGTGCCCCCTGAACTACTCCTAATTGAGCTGTAGAGTTAAAATCCCATAATGTTTACCTGATAACTGCCACTCTCCATTGCCCACTGGGGTAAAAAGTATAAGTAGAGACTTCAAGCTTTCAGAAGGTGACAGGACTGTGAGGCAAAACTCAGTGATAAAAATCTGTATATATATAATTCTCTTGGCTATGTTACCTTTCCCACTGTGCTGATTGGCTGCTCAGGAAACACACCTAACCAATCACCACCCACATGCAAATTCCCTCTCCACAATCCACTCCTGCCACTCAATCTGTGACCCAGATTGGGACCCAGACAGTCAACTGGCAGTGGCGGCACATCACTTGTTACGAGACCGAAGCAGTCAACTGGTGGTGGTGGTAGCCACCTCGGCAGCAGCTGGGCAGAGCAAGTTACCCTCAGCAATTCCAGGAAAAGTGTGGAATGCTGAGAAGGGGGAGGAGGAATTTTAAAATCCACAGGCCTACCTTAAAGGGCTGTTGTGAAGTCTACTGGGCATTTTGGGGGGAGTTTTTTAAATGGTGTCTATTACACTGGGTACAGCTAGTATGTGAATAATAGTAGTGGGTGCTCACCCCACAAAAAAATAGTACCATCATTGCTTTTTAGAGGGGAGATATCATAGAAATCTGTTGTCAGCCATAATATATGATGACTAGAAGTACTATATAGGTTGTGTAAATACTCCATACATATTTGTGGATGATCTCTTATTTTTCTGCTTGCAAAATGGGTTCTCTGGATTTTGGCTTTTGTATCATATCTGATTACTTAATAGCAAAAACATCATGCTTTGGAATCTCGATATTTTGAATTTTTTTAATGTATCATGCATATGTGTGTTTACCCATGGATTTAAGTAACAGTCTTTGCAGCCATTTGTATTTGTAGTCTGAAGGCTTACACACATACACATAGCATTGTGTGCCCAAAGTCATAACAAAATAGGTTGGTTTATTAAACCCTCATTTAAATTTAGTTCAGTTATTCTTTTTTCCTCTGGCACTTGGATTAAAGTTATCTTCATTGGCATGCTCATAGTGTTGGGTACTACTCTCGGTGCCTAGTAACTTTATCTGCCTAATTGCTTTTCCACTTCTTCTTTTTGTTAGGAATTCAGTTAAGTGTATTTGTACCCTGTCATAATTTGTGTGTACACACATGTGTTTTCTCACACTGGTTATCAGAGAGTAACACTGACATTTGTTTTTATGACTTTTAGCTTTCAGTGTTGGGAACTATAACAATGTGGCTGTAATCTTACACATTACTCATAAATCCTATGCCTTTCAGCCGAAAAGGCCCAGAAGTAAATCTATTTAGTCTCACAGTTGTTTCTCTTTCACTCTGAAGTTGCTGAATTTGTGTGTGATAATTACTTTAACTGTAAAAAAAAAAAAAAAAAAAATCTGTCCAGATTCCCAAAGACCCTAAGTTCCATGAGCCCAAGGAAACTTTAGACTGAAATGCACTCACAAACACACCCCTTTTGTCATGCATCATGGCAACCTGTGTATGAAACTGTTCTGGGAAGTGTTCAGAATCATTTTGTGATACAGCATGGGGGCTGACTCTTCAAAGCACACAGATAAAAAGCCCAAAATTCCAGTGGGCTAGCACAAGTGGCTCACTTTGAGTCTCAGCAGTTCTCAGGATACCAGCCAAGATGCTTTAAAGCTGCTTTAATGCTGCAGCTTGAGGCTTTGTAGCATGCCCTTTAACATTTCACAGATGAAAACTGGGACACATGGCCAAGCAACACCAGAACATGAAGAGTCAAGATGGCAAATGTTATAAATGAGGTAGAACACACAAGCTAGAAGAGGCTGCAGCAGTTTGCTTTTGCCTGAGCCTATTGGGAAAGGCAAAGTTCTGCCCCGCCCCTTTCCTAAGTTAAGTAAGTTGAAACTATTTTTGCACTTTGAAGTCAGTTTAATTAAATTGAAGTATGCTAAGGTTAGCAAAGGAAAGTGGGAGAGCGAGAGCATAACCAAGCCATTTTAAAAGCAGCTGAAAAAGTGAGATAGCAGAGGATTAATCAGGATTGTCCCTGCCAAATTGGAGGGTACAGGGACAGACTGTTCAAAACACAAAGATTCTAGTAGGCTACCCAAAGTGGCTTGTTTTGAGTCAGCAGTTCTCAGGATGTGAGCCAGGAAGTTTTAAAGTTGCTTTAATGTGGCAGCATGAGGCTCTGTAAAATGTACAAACTTGACTGACATAGTAAGCATTATACAGTTGGACCCCCATATCTGTGGGGGTTTGGTTCCCAGACTTACCATGGATACCAGAAACTGCAGACAATAGTGAACCCTATTAAAATAAAGAACTTCCTGTAAAAACATAGTTGTTTTGGAGAACCTAAAAGATTCCTAGAGAAGACACCTCTCTAGGCATTTTCTAGCACGATTCTATAGTGTGTGTCCCCTATTTCATGTTCCATGGATATGGGGTCCAACTGTATATGTAAGTATGGCATGGTACAACTGAGTGTCAACTTGTGAAGGTAAAACTGAACATTTCCTTTAACTGCACCTCTCAAACTACCCAAAGTATGATAACTGTACGTTCCTACAATTTGCCAGTTGATTTGACAATTGGACAATAGGAGGTTTGGTTTGCAGAAAAAAAGGATTAAAAACAGGTACAGTAATCGCACCACATTTGCAGGTTAAACACTTGCAGATTTAATTATTTGTGGATTATTCTATTTGCTGCCACCCTACAGCATTTTTAACAGGGGCTTTGATAACACCAATGTCACTGGGAGGAAATTAAACAGGCAGGGTGGCTGGGCCCGCCCAAGTGTGCATTCCCTCACTCTCTCGAGAGGGGAGGGGAGCACGAGGGCACATGCATTTCCTCACGCACTTGGGTGGGCAGTGGGAAGGGGATGGGATGAGGGAGTGTGTTCCCTTGCTCACTCATCAGTGGAGGAGAAGGGGATGGGATGGAAAGTGCAAGTAGTGAGGGTGCATGCATTCCTTCACTCACTTGTGTGTGTGGAGATGGGATGGGGGAGCATGAGGAGGGAGGATGCATGTGTTCCCTTGCTCACTTGTACAGGTGGGGGTAGGGGGTGGAATGGGGGAGCACAAAGAGGGAGGGCAGGAGGAACATGGTGATATAGTCCTTTGAAAATTTAGGACAAGGGACATGATTTACATCTTTCTGGATCCTATTACATTCTATCCCACTCCCACAACTGTATAAATATGCTTTATATCTAAGGCCTTAATACTACTCAATACTGTATCTGAAAAAGTGGGTTTATAAAATAAAAACCAATTAATCTTAAAGGTGCTGCCACATTTCTTTTTATTTCTCCCCCTCCTTTTTAAGAGTGGTATTATCTTCTAAATTAAGGCCATTTGGCATCAAGGTGTCCAGTCTTTAGGTCCAGAGGTTTTCTCTCTTTTCAGGCATGGTTAAATCGTAGTCATGTTGGAAAGGTTATGTCACTTGTCACTCAGAATTAAAATGTATTTGCAACAGGTTGTTCCACAGTTTGGGAGATGATTTGCTGATCTGTGGTTCCTGAATCTAGTGTGAAGATCAGTGGCAGATTTTCTGACATATTGCTCCCTGAAACAACATCTCAGGCTTGGCCAAATTGATCACCAACAATGGTCCACCCTGGCCTCACATCGGGAGGCATGGAGATGCACTATCCGCAGTGCTGCAGCCTTATCTGAGAATTCACGCTGAACAAGTCTTGAAGAGAAACGACAACGCAGAAAGAATCACAACACGGAAACATCACCCAAAGAGACCTTCTGCTGTGCTTTCTGCAACCGGACTTGTTTATCTCGGATTGGCCTTTCTAGTCATCAGCGCGCTTGCAGTAAGCGTGGGATGAGTCCTTCCTGAATCTTCGTTTGCGAAGAAAAGCCAGAGAGAGGCTGGCTGTGTCCAGGGCCCTGGCAATCAGTTATGTATTGATTGGTCTCATATATGTATAGGGGAAAGAAAGTAAATACTCTGTGAAGATTGCACATATATTAGTTTAACTAGGTACATGTACATACAGAGATTGATAAGCTGCAATTTGTGCTAGGTTCCAAGAACAGAAAGATGTGATTAAAATAGACATGCATAATGATTCCTCACTTCATTTGTAAGCTGTTACCCAAATTGTGTGGGGTCCGTGGTGACCCTCTAATGTCTGAATATTAATATGGGAATATTTAATTAGCTCAAAATGGCAGCAAGAGACCAGGCAATGGCAGGACCTTTTGACCTATGTATACTGGTAGTAATGGAGGAGACTTAGTCAGAATTTATCATTAAATGGTTTTTATTGGAAATTAATATCAATAGCATTTACACGAATGCTAAGGCTTCAAACAATCACACAACGCTATAGAAGAAAGTAGGAAATATTTGGATAAAGGGATAGAGTAAGGGGATTGTGGTTTAGGGGAGGCACAGGGGAGGTCTGGAAGGCAGATTGGCTACACAGTCTGAAGTGGAGTTGAGAAGAAGAGGAACTGTGCGCACTTGGATGGAGTTTCAGGGTGATATTTATATCTGATAATTCCCCTGAAGGGATGGGATTTTGAGTGGAATATGATGTTTCTCAGAGGTTCCCAGGACTAGACAAAGGGTGTTCTGGAAGAGTTAACAATCATTAATGATCGCTGTGTTTAGAATTGAATAGGAGCAGGCAATGTTTATTGTGGAAGGGGGAGGGGGAAGGAAGAACCCATTTTACAAGCATCAAGGACTCTGCTATCGTTAAGAGGATTAGTGAATGACTCACCTCCAGGTGATAATCTCTGACCTGAGTATTTATTTGGGGAATTTCCAAAGACACCTCCTTTAATCATACATGACTCCAGCCTTGGTATTTGGGGGTCCCTGGTTTACCTGCTAACCATGTGGAAGGCCACATTAAGCCAAATTATTAAATATTGCAAATTATTTGATATTCTAAGATGGGGGCTATCAGGGTAGGTAACTAAGCATCAAAGGCACACAATCATTCTGGTAACGAGTCCCACACAACAGTAGCTTGAAGGCTGAGCACATTTATATAGCAGCAATCCACTTTGTTCATCTTTTTTAGCCAGATGGAAGAATAATTTGTGTGAGCATGTCTAGGAGAAGGAAACAAAGTTAGCAGCAGCAAAGAAAGGACAATAGGAAACAGGACAGGAGTAAGGTGGAAGCAGGGGAAGAGATTGCATTTAAGGCTTTACTGAACTGCAGATTGTTCACCCATGGAAAACTCAGATGTATTGTAAGTAAAGGAAATTCCTATACTTGTATAGGGAAAGTGCCATCTATAAAGCAGGCCCAAGAGTATCTTCACATATTATGGAAAAACCTATGTGCTATATCCAACATTAGTCCTATCTAAACTAGATGCTTCAAAATCAAAACTGATTTTGAAGAAACACCTCAAAATCAATTGGGCATGTTAGCTGTGAAACTAACAACTCCCACTCATTTCAGTGGGCCTACTCTAGATTGTTATAGATTGGATTTAGACCCTTATTTGTTTCCCCTTTTTTCTTCCAGTTAACAATGTTCTTCAAACTCTTATTTGTTTGGGGTTTTATTTTTTAAGGTAAACAATCAAATTTAATAGTTACTATTTCCCACATCATTATCGCGTACTTGAAAAAAAGAATACAAAAACTCTAAGATCAGAGTGTCTAATTTTCCACACTGGTTCCCATATGTTCCCATTTTTAAAATCCATTTACAGTATTCATGTTTATCCTGTTTGGCAGATAGATACCACTGAATAGCAATATTATATTGATTATATACCCGTATTTCACATATATATTTGATAGTAGTTTAACATGTTGGTTATATCTTTGGCAGTAGAAAACATGTAGGTAATGTGCTCTCTGTCGAATGTCATAATATGCTTTTATTTGATTTGTTTATTTTTCAAAAATTACATTCTACCTTTCATCATAAAATGATCTAGGGCCATTATGGAGTGTCATATTTTGTTTTTATTTCATTTGTTTGCTTTTCAGAAATTATGTTCCACCCTTCATAAAATGATCCAGAGCTATCACTATATTTAAGATATCATTGTAATATATAGGTTGAGTCTCCCTTATCAAGAATTCCAAAATCCAAAATGCTCCAGAATCCAAAATTGTCCACATGAGTAGCTGAGATAGTGACACCTTTGCTTTCTGATGGCTCAGTGTACACAAACTTTCTTTCATGCACAAAATTATTTAAATATTGTGTATAAAATTACCTTCAGGCTATGTGTATAAGGTATATATGAAACATACATGAATTTTGTGTTTAAACCTGGGTCCCATCTCCAAGATACCTCATTATGTACAGTATTTCAAAATCTGAAATATTCCAAAACACCTCTGGTCCCAAGCATTTTGGATAAGGGAGACTCAACCTGTTCATCAGTTCAAATAAAATATACAAGTCAGTATCAAAATCAATATACACTGTTCTTCAAGAATATTGCTAGCATGAAGGGACAGAAATGGGGAAAAGATGGTAATAATCTCTTCCCTGTGAGCTGTGTTTTCAGAATTTGAGCAAAGGAGTACAGGAAAAACAAAACAAGGTCATTATTAGACTGAATTTCTGACATTTTAAATGTGTCAAAACATCTTATTAGTCTTTGGATTTTGTATTGTTTCAGACTTTGTCCTTGGTGTTTATGTCACAGTTACTGATTATGATGAATTATATCACATATATACAAATAGTTTCAGTCTTAGTTCTTCCACTCTTAAGGTCACTATAGATTGAATTGCAGCACGGCTGATAACAAAAGAAACATTGATGTTAAACATTTAAACATTGTCTCTGAAAATAATAGAAGTACTGTACAGTATTCATCTTGGTCTTTGCTGACCTGTACAGAGCAGTCATAATACTTTAGAGACAGTAAACTGTGGTTGTTTTCTTATTGTTAGTATCTTTTTTTACACTATGTGTATACTTATTAGAGGAAATGAGAGTTGTACATTGCCCTTGCCACATAGTGAGGGTTAAAGTAAGACATACTGAGACCCTAAACTGTGAAAGGTTTAAGAGAGCTCATAGCATTATCCGTGTGTGTGTGTGAAAATTTAGAAGCCACTTACATTCTGAAGTGCCAAACTGTAGTTTATTACCCATGTAAGGCATGGTAACACAGGCCTCATTTGGAGTACAATTCTGGATGCCTAATTTTAAGAAGCATACAGACAAGTTGAAGCAGGTGCAGAGAAGGCAACAAGAATGATAAGAAGTATGGAGAACAAAACCTATCAGGAAAGGTTGAAGGAGCTGGGCATGTTCAGCTTGGTGAAGAGAAAACCTGAGGGATGATGTGATCGCACTCTTTAAATACCTCAAGGGCTGCCACAAGGGCTGCCACAAAGATGAGGGTGCAGGTTTGTTTTCTGATGACACAGAGGGGAAGATCAGGTTTAATGGTTTTGAGTTACAAGAGGGTAGATTTTGATTGAACATAGAAGGAATTTCTTGGCAGTGGAATCAATTGCCCAGAGAGTTGATGGGGTCTCCTTCTCTGGACGTCTTCTAAAAGAGGGCCGGACAGCCACCTGTTGCGGATGTTTTATCTGGAGAGCCTGCACTGAGCAAGGGGTTGGACTAGATGGCCCATAGATCCCCTTCCAACTCAATGATTTTTTTAAATAGATTTTTGTTACCAGGTGTAGCACAATAAAATGTGGAAAAGTCAAGGGGTGTGTGAATACTTCTACAAGAACCTGTGTGACAACAACGCGGAGCCTTCTGCACATGTTCAGACAGAAGCCAGTTCCTTTCTTAGGTGAAAGATGCTCTGGAGAGTCATTATTTAGTTTGGTCATTGATATTATTTAAACATATTACTAATAATACTTGATTTTCGTTGCCAGCCACAGATGCAGGTGAAACATCAGAAAGAAACTATTCCAGAACACGGCCTCACAGCCCAGAAAAAAATCAACGAAAATCTATGGATGCCGGCCATGAAAGCCTTCAACTTCACAATAATACTTGACATTTTAAAAACTACTTTGATCATCTCTCTCTCTCTCTCTGGCTTTTCTTCGCAAATGAAGATTCAGGAAGGCCTCTTCCCACGCTTACTGCAAGTGCACTGATGACTAAAAAGGCCAATCCGAGATAGACAAGTCCGGTTGCAGAAAGCACAGCAGTAGGTATCCTTGGATGATGTTTCTGGGTTGTGATTCTTTCTGCGTTGTCATTTCTCTTCAAGACTTGTTCGGCGTGAGTTCTCAAATAAGGCTGCAGCATTGTGGATAGTGCGTCTCCATGCCTCCTGATGTGAGGCCAGGGTGGACCATTGTTGGTGATCAATTTGGCTGAGCCTGAGGTGTTGTTTCAGGGAGTCCTTGTATCGCTTTTTGGAGTGCCCCTCTTACGCTGACCCATGGCGAGTTCACCGTAGAGTACTATAAAACACTTTTCCTGCATTAGGTAAGAAAGTAATATAGCAACCTGTTAAGGCTAAACTGGGGCTCTTGCCTTGGAACTCCCAGAATAGCTCCCCTGTAGAGGTAACCGTGAGTAGCCTCACTCTAAAGTGCCCCCTACAGGGCAAAAGCTGCCAGCACTCACTGCAGTGTTTATAACCAGCCCAGTGAGAGACTGGATAACCAGTGGGGCCACTCACCTCTGTGAGCCAACCAACTCGTCCCTCCGATCCCCAGAGAGACAGAGAAATGTAGCGAAACCAAGAGGTATAGAAATGTGCAGCATCAATGTATAAGAAGGTTAAGAAGACTTATTTTATTCAAGCAAGTTCAAGTTATACAAATCTCCCATGAGGCAGGCACCTTCCATGCTCCAGGCACACTTTAAAGTTAGAGAAATAGCAAGGTATTAAGGTCAAAGCATTCAGTTACTTTAAGCTACATTCAGTTACTAAGTTCAGCTACATCCAACCAAAGTGGAAGAAATTAACATAATTCCCTAATGTGATCCTAAACAGGCCCTAAAGGTTCTACTCACTATGTTGCAGTCTCTTCAGATGGTATCAGGGAAAACTGTGAGCTAAGCCAGGCAGCTTGCTCTAACAGCCATTCCTGGCATTTGGCTCTAACATGGGGGACTATATAGAGCCCCTTTGTCTTCTCCAAGCCATGTGCTCTGACTCAGCAATGTCCTCACACAAAAGCAGGTGGGATTCCCGGTTCAAGAGCTGTGATTGGCCATTTCTGGTCTGGTGATGTGATGTCATTGATGATGCCATCTCATGAGCTTCTATCGACGTGGTGTTTTAGACCCTCCTTTCCAGTTAACCCTTTCCTTACCTGATGCCATTTTGGCAAGACAATACTGTTTGTAGATAATGGGACATGTAGTTCTCTGGCAGAATGATGGGAGTTGCAATCAACCTTGAGGCAGGATGATGGGAACTCCATCATGACACAAACTAAGCCCAGAGTCTGGTTAGTATAATTCTTCACATTTTGCAGATATGGACATTAGGCTGAACATCGGTACAGTCAGATTCTTTAATGTGGGTGGGAACTCTATTCATAATTGCTCTCTATTCATAACTGCCTTATACAACTGGCTCCGTAGATGGTGTCACCGAGAACAAATTGGATTCTTGGATCATGGACTGCGCTTCCATGAGGGGGGACTTCTGGCAAGAGATGGGGTGCATCTTACGACAGTTGGAAGAAACATTTTTGCCAACAGTCTCAAGAATTTGATCAGGAGGGCTTTAAACTGAGTCAAATGGGGGAGGGAGACAGTATTCTGGAAGGCAAAAGGGCTGGAGAAAATAGTCAAACTGTCATAGATGGAACAAGGCAAACAGCACAAGGACCCAACAGTGGGAGGCAAAAAAACTTGCACAGGGAGCAAGTAAAGGGAACACATGGTCTTAGATGTCTCTACACTAATGCACAGAGCATGGGAAATAAGCAAGATGAACTTGAACTCCTCGCACTACAAAACAAATATGATATAATAGGCATTACTGAAACCTGGTGGGACGAGTCTCATGATTGGAATGTAGGAATAGAGGGGTATAACCTTTATAGGAGAAACAGGCCAAACAGGAAAGGAGGAGGAATAGCATTATATGTCAGGGATATTTACACCAGTGAAGTGATCCATGACATCAATACTGGAAGCCAGGTGGAGAGCATTTGGATAAAAATTAAAGGGGAGGGAAACAACAGGGATGTTATTGTGGGACTCTACTACAGACTCCCAAATCAGACGGAGGAATTGGATGATGCCTTTCTAGAACAGATGAACACACATGCAGAACGGAGAGATGTAGTAGTGATGGGTGACTTCAACTATCCTGATATTTGCTGGCAATCTAACTCAGCCAAAACTTCAAGGTCTAGCAAATTCCTTACATGCCTGGAAGACAATTTCATGGTCCAAAAGGTGGAAGAGGCAACAAGGGGGTCGGCTATTTTAGATCTGATCCTAACCAATAGAGATGACCTGGTTAATGGGGTGCAAGTGGTGGGATCCTTAGGTGAGAGTGATCATGTTCTCCTGGAGTTTGTTATACAATGGAAAGGAGAAGCCAGGCATAGTCAGACACACATTCTTGACTTTAGGAGAGCTGATTTCAATAAACTCAGGGAAATACTGGGGGTGATCCCATGGTCAGGAATACTAAAAGAGAAGAGACCTCAAGATGGATGGGACTTTCTCAAAAGGGAGATTCTGAAGGCACAATTTCAAACAGTACCATTGAGGAAGAAAAATGGGAGGTGTCTCAAGAAACCAGGATGGATGACTAAAGAAATATCAACAGAACTGAGTTTTAAACGGAACATTTATAGGAAATGGAAAAAGGGGGAAATCACCAAAGAAGAATTCAAACAGATAGCAAACACGTGTAGGAGTAAGGTCAGAAAAGCTAAAGCGCAGAATGAGCTCAGGCTTGCTAGGGAGGTTAAGAACAATAAAAAGAGGTTTTTTTGGGGGTATGTCCGCAGCAAAAGGAGGAAGAAGGAAATGATAGGGCCACTATATGGAGAAGATGGCAAAATGCTAACAGGGGGCGGAGAAAAGGCAGAATTACTCAACACCTTCTTTGCCTCAGTGTTTTCAGAAAAGGAAAAGGAGGACCAACCTGAGGATAATGGAACAGAGGACACAATAGGGGAAATCCAGCTCAAAATAAGTAAAGAGGTAGTACAGGAATACCTTCTTAATCTAAATGAATTTAAATCTCCAGGACTAGATGAACTACATCCAAGGGTATTAAAAGAGCTGGCAAATGTAATCTCAGAGCCATTGGCAATAATATTTGAGAACTCCTGGAGAAGTCCCAGCAGACTAGAGGAGGGCAAATGTTGTTCCCATCTTCAAAAAGGGGAAAAAAGAGGATCCCAACAATTATCGTCCAGTTAGTCTGACATCAATGCCAGGGAAGATTCTAGAGCAGATCATTAAACAGAGAGTCTGTGAACATTTAGAAGGCAATGCCATAATCACAAAAAGTCAACATGGGTTTCAGAGAAACAAGTCATGCCAGACTAATCTGATCTCTTTTTTTGATAAAGTTACCAGCTTGGTAGATGAAGGGAATGCTGTAGACATTGCATACCTTGATTTCAGTAAGGCCTTTGACAAGGTTCCCCATGACATTCTTGCAAACAAGCTTGTAAAATGTGGGCTAGACAAGTTAACTGTTCAATGGATTTGTAATTGGTTGACCAGCCGAACCCAAAGGGTGCTCAGCAGTGGCTCCTCTTCGTCTTGGAAAGATGTGACCAGTGGGGTGCCACAGGGTTCTGTCCTGGGCCCAAAGCTATTCAACATCTTTATCAATGACTTGGATGAGGGAATTAGGGGCATACTTATCCAATTTGCTGATGAAACCAAATTAGGAGGAGTAGCTAATACCCTAGAGGACAGGATCAAAATTCAGAATGACCTGGATAGACTGGAGAGCTGGGCCAAAGCTAACAAAATGAAATTCAATACGGAGAAATGTAAAGTACTGCATTTAGGGCAGAAAAATGAAATGCATAAATATAGGATGGGAGACACCTGGCTGAACGAGACTACGTGCGAAAGTGATCTAGGAGTCCTAGTAGACCACAAGTTGAACATGAGCCAACAGTGTGATGCGGCAGCTAAAAAGGCCAATGCAATTTTGGGCTGTATCAATAGAAGTATAGTGTCTAGATCAAGGGAAGTAATAGTGCCACTCTATTCTGCCTTGGTCAGACCTCATTTAGAATACTGTGTCCAGTTCTGGGCACCACAATTTAAAAAGGATATTGACAAATTGAAGCGTGTCCAGAGAAGGGCAACTAAAATGGTGAAAGGTCTGGAAACGATGCCTTATGAGGAGGGACTTAGGGAGCTGGGTATGTTTAGCCTGGAAAAAAGACAGTTAAGAGGCGATATGATAGCCCTGTTTAAGTATTCAAAGGGATGTCACGCTGAGGATGGAGCAGGCTTGTTTTCTGCTGCTCCAGAGACTGGAACACGGAGCAATGGGTGCAAGCTCCAGGAACAGAGATTCCACCTCAACATGAGGAGGAACCTTTTGACAGTAAGAGCTGTTCGGCAGTGGAACACACTCCCTCGGAGCGTGGTGGGGTCTCCTTCCTTGGAGGTCTTTAAACAGAGGCTGGATTGCCATATGTCAGGGATGCTTTGATCAAGGTTTCCTGCATGGCAGGGGGGGTTGGACTGGATGGCCCTCGTGGTCTCTTCCAACTCTGCAATTCTATGATTCTATGATTCTATGATCCATTCAGCAGTAGCTACCCAAAGGAGCCAGAGCAATCAGTTCCTTCCTTCCTTCCTTCCTTCCTTCCTTCCTTCCTTCCTTCCTCACCATGGTACTGCTGCCTCATCCCCATCTTGCCTCACCTTACTTCCCTCTTGTATACATTGCCACTGTGCCTCCCTTTCCTCACCTTATGCCTTCTGCTTCACAACCCATGCTGAGACTCCTCCCTCCCTCCCACTTGTCAAACCTTGCATCATTGCTTAGTATTGGTTCAGTAGCACCAGTTGCACAAAGACTTAAAACAGAAGACAGGTAGACATTAGTGGAGAGAAGCAGGCACAGAGGGAGGCAAAGTGAGTAAAGGGAAGGGTTGCTAAATCCCTAGTTTCCTCCAGGACAGTCAAAGAATTATTCTTCTCCCCTGGTTCCAAAGATGGGGTGTATATTCTCAGGTCAAGGCAGAGGCACACTTTTTGCTCTTTTATTATTACAATGATAATGTTGAAGATTTGAGCATTATTTATTTGTTAAGTATTTGTATGACTGTTAGCTATCCAGGAAATAATAATACTGTAGGGCAGGATATAGATGAAATAAATAGTCAAAATTAAGTATTTAATCTAAATTAATTAATAGTTCTATTTTGAAGATTGCACATATATGTGGGAATACGTCCAACTGAACTCAATGGGATGTATTTCTAAGTAAATATGGACAGGCCTCACATCATCAGGTTTGAATAATCTACAACAGAAATGTAATTTCTCATGTTTCCTATATAACAGGAGATCCTTAGAAGATTTGGATTGAGGACACAAAAGGCAATCACTTAAGCTGGTGCAGGCAGCTGAATGAACCTTTAAATCCTGTTCCCCTGCTTTTGATAGCATCCTGCAATCACGGGGGGGGGGGGAATCAAAGCTGTAACAAAATGAATCTGTTGCTGTTCTTTCTTTCTGCATGGGCACATGGCTGCTTTGATCCTCATACTACCTCAAATGCAAAGTCACT
This sequence comes from Gambelia wislizenii, assembly GCA_030847615.1. Classification (NCBI taxonomy): domain Eukaryota; kingdom Metazoa; phylum Chordata; class Lepidosauria; order Squamata; family Crotaphytidae; genus Gambelia; species Gambelia wislizenii. Next base: position 188,047,599 of record JAUMIR010000002.1, on the reverse strand, counting down.
GGCAAAACATGGGTAAATAGCTGGGATTTCTTGCATGCCTTCCAAAAATCAGTATTGTGTGGTCTCCCTAAGACTGTCCGGTAGATCCTGTATCCAATGGTGAAGATACAATGATCCTTTATTTTAGCAGGGCAACTGTTTCCAAATGAGCTCAATACTCCAGCTTTAGAATTTTGCTTCTGAGAGGTTAAAATTTTTAGTGCATAAGTACAGGAAACATCTGACAACTTAAAATGGGAAAGTGCTTAAAGAAATAAATCATAATCTGACAAAGGAATGTACACACAACTGGAAAAAATCTACATAGAAGTCCACAAGATATATTACACACACATCTTTCTATATTATACAGTCAGGAAGGAAAATAAATTACGAAGGGACTTCAAAGAATCAGACCTTTAAATAGATGGTCTCATTGGGCTTGTAGCACTAATTAACTGCTACAAGGATTAGGATATAAATGAGTCAGTAACATCTGATCTATCTTTGCCTAAAACAAAATAATCCATACACCAGTTTGCTGAAAATATGGAAGGTAATTTCTGCCTGCATAATCAAGTAAAGCTTTGTTGGTGTGTGTCTCATTCACACACACACACAATTTTAACTGTTGGTGCAATAAAGGCAGCCTGTGATCTCAAAATCAGAGTTTGGTATTTCAGTATAATAATTAGATAAAGAGAAAGATTTTACTTAAGTTAATATTTTCCTTAACTTGGTGAATAAATGAAAGTCATATTTGGTCTTATGGGCCAAATTATTCTGCATGATTAAAAATAAGAGAGAGAGAGACTATCTGTCAATAAGTACTTTGAAAGGAAGTTTTCTGTTATCCCGTACTCCAGGAGGGGGAACATCTGATCCTTCAAGTATTGGACTTCAGCTCCCCTCATTGCCCATTCTAGCAGAGCTGATGAGAGTTGGAGTTCAATGAACTCTATGGGGAACCTGCTGTATTCCAAATGATGAGAAGGAGGAAGTTAGCTTGTAGATAGTGCCTTAGTCACCGTTCAATAGATCTTTCACCCACGTTCTGTTGTGTTACTATTAAGACATTTACTTTGCCTGTTCTTCTCAGATGAATGTCAGTTTTTGACCTTTTTTCTATACTAAGCATTTATTTATTACATTTATGTCTAGCCTTTCCATAAAACACCTAGCAGCAATGAAAGAAAGGCAAGACGACAGCCATACAAAATATGTTACAGTAACAGGTTACTAGGGTGCCTAAATACCCTAAAGGCAGTAGATCCCATCTGATCTTGGAAGCTAAGTGAGGTCAGCCCTGGTTAGTACTTGGATGGGAGACTACCAATGAATACTAGGTGCTATAGGCTATATTTTAGAGGAAGGAACTGTCAAGACCACCTCTAAGTATTCATTGCCTAAGAAAACTCTGTGAAATTAATGGGGTCATCATACGTTGACAGGTGACTTGAAGACACATGCACACATGTGCACACACAATGATACTGCTGTGAGTTAGCCAATGTGAGTATCAATTAAACCCCAACAACAGCAACAAGAATCTCCATATGATGTTGGAAGAGGATTTCTTTTCATGCTGTGAGTTAATCTACATATATCCTGGTACACATTAATAGCATATATGCACAGCCCTGTGTCACAAAGAGGCAAAATTCCTGCAAACTGAGCAGTCAGAACTGCACTACCCTAGAAATTAGATCAGGTTATTTTGAACCTCAAATATGGGGAGAACTTTTTAAGCATCTCAAGATGGTGGCCTGGAAAAAGACGACTTGATGACAGGTAAAATCATTAACAAGCAACTAAGGTTGCAATTCTGTACCTACTGGCCAAGGGATAAGTTCTATTCAAGTCCATCGGACTTATTGAGGATGGAGCAAGCTTGTTTTCTACTGCTCCAGAGACTAGGACATGGAGCAGTGGACTCAAACTACAGGAAAAGAGATTCCACTTAAACATTAGGAGAAACTTCTTGACAATAAGAGCTGTTCGGCAAAGGAATGCACTGCCTCATAGTCTGGTGGGGTCCCCTTTGGAGGTTTTTAAAGAAGCGGGATGGCCATCTCTGGGGGTGCTTTGATTGTGTATTCCAGCATAGCAAGGGGTTGGACTAGATGGCCCTTGTGGTCTCTTCCAACTTTATGATTCTATGATTCTATGAACTGCTGCCTGTCAACCCTGCGATCACCTTCTTTTCTCTTTTGTGGAGAAACTCTACTTAGGATGGAAAAGTAGTCCAGCTGCTCTAGTCCCTTTCAACTATGATTCTGTGGAATTTAACATCATATCCCTCATACTGGTAAACATCCATGCAAATGTTCAACATCTTTCAACAATGGACTGTTTTTCAGGAGTAGAAATTGGGGACTTTATCAGACACGGAAAATATGGCATCATCATGACACCACATAACCTTGAAAGGGTGCATGGATCAGATGACATCACCCTTTCGCAGTTATGAAGAGCCCAAAACCCATTGCTTTTAATTGACAGCTTAAGCCGTCAATAGATCTCCCTGCTGCTTTTTGCTGGCATTGCTGGTGTGTGAAGCTTCTGTACCTTTAAATCATGGACTTACCTCGACAATGGCCCAACTAGCGCAAACATTTCCAGATCAGATTGGGACATCCAGATAAGTGACAAACTTTTTTTTTACCCTCCCTGGGTTACTTTGAAGTTTGCTTGGGGTTAATTTTTGACATATTTTTTGTTTTATTTTTGAATTTCCCACATGATGAAATTGCGTGGGATTTCAGAAGAGAAAGTGAACGGAGTGCCGATCACTTCCTTTTTGTTCACAGAGGAGCCTTTGCTGGGAAAGGTGGTAAGTGTGGGGGGAACATTCTTTTGCTGGCATAAAAATTGATTTTTTTTTAATGCCGGCAAAAAAACGTTCTAAGGGGGACATCTGATAAAGTCCATAGTGTCAGGACTCAACATGTTTAGAACCCAAGCTAAATAAGATCTTGTCCAAACAGAAAGAAAAGAAACTTATTTTGGGCCCTAGTTCAGGCTATGGTCTTGATGCATTAATTTTTGAAAAAAAGCCTGTGGCCTTGATCCTAATGGGATCCCCAACCACACTCCAGACTCTCCACCATAATCTCCTTGACCATAGGAACAAAATCATGGCAAGATGAATCACAGCATTGTTTAGCAGCTGAAAACCTGTCTTTCCCCTGCTTAAGCGGTGGAGCACATGATATGGATCAGGGCCAGCTAAGCTATAGGGATCCCATTAAACTTCACAGTCTTGCCTATTATTCAAGCCAAATCCACACTACACAAATAATCCAGTTTGAAACTGTGTTATTTGCCATTGTTCCCTCCTATTGAACAATGGGATTTGTAGTTTTACAAAGTCTTTAACCTTTTCTGCCAAAGAGTGCTGGTGCCTCATCAAACTACAAATTCCAGGATTCCATAGGAAGGAGCCATGGCAAAAAAATCCAGTTTCAAACTGGATTATTTGTGTAGTATGGATTTGGACTCATTGAAGTAGATATGAGAAGAGATGTCAAAAGCAGCTTTTCACAAACCTCAAGTACTCAGGGTCTCAAAAGGAACCAGCAACTGGGTCAAAACCAATCAGTGATCTTCAAATGCCACAGAAATCTGGTTGCCTATAGATTTCTCTATGGATTTCCACCCACCTGCTTTGCTCATAGCTAGGCGTCTAGTTTTTTAGTAGCTAACTCTGTTAACATTTGCAAATCTAGTGTTCTGGATTCTGTTTAAGTATTCGATGCTATGTGATTTATATTTTTGTGCCCAGAAATGCTGAGGAAGTAAGTGAGCAACTTCCTGAACATTCATCTTCCTTTCTCTTCAGTAGAACTCTGCATATTTTAACAGTATGATTTGGTGCTCAAAACACCAAAAAGCAGTACTAGCTAAGTTTATCTTTTATCCTGAGCATGCTATGTCAGTCCCGTATATTGTTCATATCCTATATGAAGCAAAAGAGCAAGTTAAAAAAACCAAACAAACCAAAAACCTGGGTGTAGATCCTAATCAATTTAGTTTTTTTAAATTATTTTTTAATACAGAAAATGCAGAATGAAGTTAAGAAGTTTGTTTATAAAAACTAGAGCATAAGTCAAAAAGCTATAGTTTTTATGGTAGCTAAACAGAGTAATCTTAAGTTGAAATAAATGTTCTTGCATTTCATCCACTGCTGGATATTGTCTCTTTCAGAATACAGAAGCAATAGGTTACAAGCAAGATAAATACCTGTAACTAGAGCAAGACAACAATAACAACAGCAACAACACCAAGGAGCCCTGGTGGCACAGTGGTTAAATACTGCTACTGCAGCCACAACTTTGTGAGTTTGATCCTGCAGGGCTCCAAGGCTGACTCAGGCTTCCATCCTTTCTGTCATGTGCCATGAGCCTGTTGAGGGTATAGAGCAGTGGTTCTCAACCTGTGGGTCCCCAGATGTTGTTGGACTACAGTTCCCAGGAGTCCTCTGAGGTCTCACTTGACAGCCAGGTGGCCCTCCCAGTAGGATTGAAGCTGTGGGTTCAGTCCTACAGCCTCACTAATTACTGGGAGGACCACCTGGCTGTCAAGGTGAGACCTCAGAGGGCCCCTGGGAACTGTAGTCTAACAATGTCTGGGGAGCTATAGGTTGAGAACCACTGGTATAGAGTCAGAGGAGGAGAAGAACATGGCAAAGAACGGCCCTAGGGACCCTGGCACAGGTTTATCTACACCAGTGCCAGCAGGGAACCCTGCCAATTTAGAGGCTTGAGCAGAGGAAGAGCCTGGTCCAAGTGGGTTGGCATTAGTCCCAGCAGAGAGTCCTGCCCATTCAGATAAGGATGAAAAGAAGAGAGGGACTTACCTCCACCATCGTATACCCAGCAGCAAACTCAAAAAGAAGCTCAAAGGAAGTTTCTGAGACTTTATGAGAAAAACCTGCTCATTAAGAAACACCTGACAAAGCCTTAATTGCTTTATATATGCTGGGAGAGGTGATGGATGCTTTGTCAGAGATCAACTGATCTTCCTGGTGAAAGCTTCCTGCTGACTTTGGTGCCTTAATTCTGGTTATCTTGACTTCTGTTACCTTGACTCATGCTTAGACCTTGGACTGTCCCTGACTACTCTGCTGCCTGCTTCTGTAGACCCATGGACTGTTTTGGACCCACTCTGACTGATTGCGTTAAGCCTCTGACCTTTTGGACTGTGTTATTGAACTAACTCTTTTACTGTGTTTGCATTCCTGTGAGTTAATTAACAGTTGTCTCCTTTTCCAGACTAGTGCTGTTTATACTTTGCTGGTAACTAGTTGCTTTCTAGACACTTTCATAGGTCATTAAAATGAGTATTCAGCTTGTTGGGGGCAATTAGCTAACACATTGTAAACTGCTTAGAGAGTGCCTAGTGCACTATAAAGCAGTGTAGATGCGTAAGTGCTATTGCTAAACAATTCATAAGCCACTCTGAGAGTCTTTGTGGCTGAAGAGTGGGGTATAAATACTCTAATAAATAAAAATAAAAAACAAACTCATTGTACAGTAGTACCCCTGTATCCACTGATTCATTATTCACTGATTCAATTATCCACGGGACACAAAACATACCTACCATAGAGTCTTTCTAGAAAATGCGTCATCTCTAGGCATTTTCTAAGTCTTCTAAGGCAACTCTATGGTATTTTAAACCAGAAATCCCATTATTTTCAATGCCATTTGCTATTAACCACATTTTTTGGTATCCACTGGCCCCCCAGAACCAATCCCCAGCAGATACAGGGGTCCTACTGTAATAATGTTTTAACTTTGAACTTCTTGGGTTGTTTAATATGTTTTCATCTTGTTTATATTATTCATTGATTTTAATCTGGAATTGTATACATTGGTTATATTGTTGGTTATATTGTTGCCCCCAGAGATCTTACAGTAAAAGGATGGGATAAAATACCAAAATAAATCAGAGTGTTGACAGAGTTACACTTCAAAAGTAGCTAATTGGGAAGAACGAACTTATTTTATTGCTGTAAAAAGTAACATCTGTTTACATTTAACTTATTTTTAAGGACATTTTTCTTTAAGACGTATTCCTATTTCAAGGCATTTTCTTTTTTGAGGGTATTTATAAGGTCATTTGTCAGAATTTTTTTTTCATTTTATGCCATTCTCTTATCTATAAGGAGGCTTTTTTCCTTTCAAAAAGAACAGAAAGTAATGGAAAAGTAACAAACAAGCACATTAATCAATGTAACAAGTTATTGTTTTAACACAGTATGACACACTGTAAGCATGAAGGGAATGAATTGCCTTTAAAAAGTAACTTCCCAAGCACTGCTCTCAGTTGGTGGCTCTAAAATGTGAACATTTCTTATAACCAAATAAATGAATGAAGTGAGAGATCTAAGAGCGAATGTGACCTAATTAAACACCTCCAGCCACAGTGCCAGGCTTTACTAACCAGAACCTGAGCTCATAATTTGTACAACATAAACATGCTATTTCCCTCTATGGAGCAGTTGAGAAAACATAAAAGCAACATTCTTGGCAACCTAGATTTTACATTGCTGAAGTTCTCTGGTTCAGTAGGAAGAAAAACAGTGCGGTGAAGACAACTGTGCATAAGCAGAATCTTCTTAGGAGCCATGGCAATTTTTTTTTTTTAGTCTCCACATATAATTATTTCCTTTATTCAGGAGCTGCAGAAGGAGGAAGGAATCATGTAGAAGGATAGTAGCAGAGGAAGTCGAGCTTGTGCCGCTTCAATATTATGATTTCAGATGGTCAGAAGGCATAACAAAGGCTCATTTTTCCAAATGCCCAGCTGAGCCAACAAGCAATGAATGAGCAAGCCATAGTCAATAGCAAGTTCAGGATATCACAGAGAATGAATCAAAGTGTGGAGATGCTGAGAAATGTGGGAGGTAGGTGTGAAATACCACAGAGCTAGGAAGGGATCAGAAATAAATCTCAAATAGAAGAGAAAACACTTGAGCCTTACCCAAGGATTGATTCACTCAGTCATTTGTCGAGTATCTCAATCATCAGTTCAGTGTGTTATCACATGATTTAGAAAATTTAAATCTGACAAACTGAAATTTGGCACAGATTACTAGCCAGGCTGTAGAAACCAGACATTTTTACATTTCTGCCATGAAATGATGTTCCAGTTGTTAAACTCTACACAGATTAGAAGGCTGAACGTTTGTACATGTGTAATCCAAGGTAAAGTAATTACTAGTTAAGCCCAGACATCTGGTATATCGAAAGCAGAGCATAAAGTATACTTCAGAGGAGTCAGGTGATCACAAAACTACCTAGAAATATAGAATTTGGTACAATATGTAGCCAAAGACAATGTTTTAGAATCAGCATTTGGAAATGAGACATCCAACCTTAAAAATAAAAACCTCAAAACATCAGTTTAATATTCTCATGACTGAAGAATTCATAACAAGGTATTCCTAGTGTCCTTGAGAATTGTGCTCATGTGTACAATGTTAACAAAATTATCATGGCTAAGGAAGGAAGCCATTTCTGTGATTTAGGTGGCACTTCTATGAGCCTTATGATCCATCACTGCAGTCAAGGAAATTACTGCGAGGTGCAGCTTCCATAATTAATTCATACATTATGTTTGTGTCTGCAGCTTGTATCTAGAATCTTGATAGATGTCTGCTTCATAAGTCACAAACCTTAGTAATAAAGTATGACTGTCACGAGCAAGCATATGAGCATGCATCTTGACTGAGTATCTGATACATGGTATATGTTATCTTTTGATGCACATAGAACAACAGATGATAATAAATTGGAATAAGGGCAATTATCTTTAGAGATTACCACACGAGTGCTTAAAAACGTGATTATGGCGCTATATTTTACAGCGTTCCATGTTCTGGCAGAATGACACATGATTTTGCACACTGCCATGATAAGAATACGGAATCACCCCTAGAATTGGGCAATACAAGTGCTCGTGCTGCTTACTTCCGTGATTCTCCATGAACAAAATTTTGGCACGTCTCACAAGGAGATGTGAGTGTGCTAGAAAGCTGCTAAACACCAAAATGAGAAAATGTTCAGAAAAGCACAGATACAGCATGTTTATAAACTTGCAGCAAGACAGAGAAGTTCATAAAAAGAGTATACGGTATCTAGTTTTCCCATTCGCACCCAGAAGTGTTCTGGCGGGACTGCCCATTGATGCTGAAATCGTGCCAGCAGAGTGGGGCACCTTCTTGCACACACAGAAATCCAGAACATAAACACTACAGGAGATCAATGTTCAACCTTCTCCCTGACAATAAAAAACCCCAGTACCTCCCTCGTAATGGCAGCAGAATGCTTGCAGAACACTGGGGCATGATGCTGTCTGATAGGGAAACCCATTTGCAATATCATGGCAGCATTATAACGCCATTTCTGATGCATCTGATAATCTCCTATGACTCCCAGATTGCACTAAGCCCTGTTACATGTAACAGAATATTTATTTGTAGTTGGTATTTCTTTGTCTCAAAATATTCTTGAATGAGAATAAATGGACCCTATTTTTCTTTGCATCAGGACCAGCCCAAGATACTTTATGGAGTAGCTGAGAGCTGGCAATTATGCTGTCTGATCACCAAAGGAAAACACCTAAGGCCAATGAAATGATTTTGCCCCTTGAGGCAGAAAAGCCCATAAGGATCTCTCCTCATCTGGAACATACTGACTGAAGCAAATAACTCACAATGTGTATTTTTTGATCTTCCACTGTTTGCTGCCTTCTGGTAGCCACTTCCCTCCCCTCAATGCATCATTCTCTACTAGACACAGGTGTCTTCTCAAGGTCCATACTGGGGCAAACCAGATAATGGCTTCTTTTTTTTTTTTCCAGAATGAATTTGGCCAACAAAGTATGCTTAGCATAAAAAAATGTCTGAACATTGTGCAAAAACTAGTCCCAGCAACCCCACCCCTTCAATTGCCTTGTCTCCACCTTCAGAAGTGAGAAGATTGCAGCCCAGAATCAGTGTGTAAGCACATATTGGTAGGAATGTGTGTGTGACATGCTCAGCTGTTGTTTTCATTCAGAAAAATGTGGACTTGTAATGGCATTCATGTTGCTTCCTGAGACAGAAGGGAGTTGAATAAATACCTGTTCACTGCCAGGGCTCATGCTAAAGAGATAAAGACACAGAATAACAGAAAATGCAATGAGTAGAATGAAGAATAGAGGAAGGGGCAGCCTCAGCAATGAGGAATTTTCATTTTTAAGTAAAACTGGGGTATCACATCATTCCTTGAGACTGTAAGCTTGAGAACAGGGATTGTCTTATTATGGAAATCTGCTGTGTGTTCATGCACACACATGCACACATGGGCACCTTCAAGTTGCCTGTTGACTTATGGCAACACCATGAATGTTATGGGATATTATTAGGCAAGAAATACTCAGAGGTGGTTTGCCATTGCCTTTCTCTAAAACAGTGGTTCCCAAACTTTGGTCCTCCAGATGTTTTGGACTTCACCTCCCAGAATTCCTGACTCTTTGCCATGGTGGCTAGGGCTTTTGGGAGATAAAGTTCAGAACATCTAGAGGACCAAAGTTTGACAATCACTGCTCTAAAATATAGCTTACAGCACCTGGGGCCCATTCACACTAAACAATTATAGCACTATCATTCCACTTTAACTGCAATGGCTGCATTCTATGGAATCCTCCTGGGGTTTGTAGTTTGACCAGAGGCACCAAAAGCTCTGTCTAGTTTAGGATTCTAAATGTTCCTCACTAAACTCCAAACCCCACAGTTCCATAGGGTGTTGCCTTGGCAGTTAAAGTGGAATAATAGCCTCACAGCCTGGGGAAAAAAACCCCAAGGAAAATCTATGGAATAATAGCACTATAATTGCATAGTATGAATGGGCCACTGGTATTCCTTGGCAGTTTTCATTCCAAATAGAGACCTGGCCCTTCTTTTTCCTTTTCTTTCTTTTTTTTTGGGGGGGGGCAGCTAGGGAGCTGGTGGAAATGCTTTAGATAGATAGACAAACAAATAACAAGCATTTGGAGAAATGCATGTTAAAGATACAAGGTATAACTATCTATGCTCTAGCTTTGTTCCACCATTAGACTGACTCTTTGCTGTTATTTGAAAGCCTGTGTCTTATCTTCCCTTTTAAAAACATTTATTCAGTACCAAACCTTTACCAAATACAATTTACTTCTCTACAAGAGCAGATGTTTTATGGTTTAAAAGTCACATTCCTTCCTAAAAACTTTCCCATCTGCTATTCTGCACCTATCTTGACACCTATGTTTTAAGGATATTTCACAAGGATCTGTTAAAATTTATGTCCTCTGAGTTTGGGCAAATAAAATTAAATGTTCTTTTCATATTAAATTTCTTCTAGAGTTGGGCTGGAAGGAAGAAACATCCAAAGAACCAGGCAGCCTAGGGCAAGATAGTGACACTCCAGATGTTGTCGAATTAAAAACCCCATCATCCTTAACCATTGGCTATGCTGACCATGTATGATGGGAGGTAGTACAATAAGATCTGGAGGGCAATGTGTCCCCTAGCCTATCATAATTTTCTCCCCAGAATCCTGGGAGCTTACCAGTAGGGAAAATCCTTTCCATAAATTAATGGTGATTATTTCCAGGCAAAGATGTGTGTGGGATTGCAGTCAAATTGTCCCCCATAGGTACTGCACATGTTTAGATGTAGGATGGGATATGTTTATTTCAATAAAATAAATATGAAATAATATGTGATGGGCAGGAGGAACAGCTATTAATAATATTCCCAGTACCTTTGCCAACATGAGACAATATGTCACATGGTGGCATGAGACGGCCAGGATAATTTAATTATCTCGGGCATAGATAAACAGGTAAAAATATTTTTAATAAGCAATATTTCAGAGCCTCAGCCCACACTTTCTGTTAGACAATCTATAAACATATTCCATCAGCATCCAATTTCTCCACTTAATTAGAAGTTAATTACATGCTGTGCAACAGGTACCTTCGAAAGGAGCTTCCTATATCCCCCCCCCTCCCACGTACTGATGGCTGTTTCAGATTGTAGTCTCGCCTTTGAAATACATTCAGGAATCCTTTAATCTCTCCCTTTCTCAATGGGGCATTATTTAATAGGCCACGTACCATGGCACTACCACCCTCCATCCACCCTCTGTGCCTTACTTAGTAAATACCTTTGAGTGAGTCATTAGGTTTAATATTAAAACAAAACGTAAGTGCAGCTGATAGCATGCTGGGGGCACCTTTTAAAGTTCTTGCTTCTTTCAAGTGCAAACTCAAAGAAAGGTGCTCCATTTGCAAACACCAGTTCTTCTACTATAGCAACATGAGTATTGAACACCTTGTTTCTATAAAGCATGCATGATTCTGCTGGTGTTTAAGCAGCCCAGTTTTGCACTAAATGCCAACTGCATTCAGAGGAGGACGTACCCCTTTGTACTGAAGGGACAGGACAATATGGTGGATGCTAAATTTCTGAAAATGCTACTCCATTAGGGACCATGCAAGGGGCTGGATTTGAGTCAAGCCTCCTGCAGTGTTTAGTCCTATAGTTTCTTTACAAGTGAGAAAGGCAAGTTGGAGCCCTCCAAATGCTTTGGACTCTGACCACCATAAGCATCAGTCAGCATGGTTTATGGCCAGGTGTTATGGGAGTTGCAGTCTCAAAAATCTGGAGGGTACCAGGTTGCCTACCATGTTACATATGAAAATTGCTTCCATTTGTGCACCAAATTGCTTTTGTGGTTGCTGCAGGCAGTACCTGTGTAGAACATGCCTAAATACCCTAAAAGCACCAGATCTTGTCTGATCCTGGGAGCTAATCTGGATCAACCCTGGTTAGTACTTGAATGGGAGACTGCCAATGAATACCAGCTGCTGTAGGCTATATTCCTTGCCTAAGAAAACCATATGAAATGTATGGGGTCACCATAAGTTTACAGGCAACTTAAAGGTATATACACACACATACAAACAGGAAAATCAGTATGACCAAAATGCATTCTCAGTTGGAAGGATGAATAGTTCTATAGGCAGAAATAAAGGACTTTATCAGACTAGCCCCTTTAAACGTTCTTTTGCCAGCATTAAAAATCCATTTTTATGCCAGCAAAAGAATGCCAGGGAATGCACCCGACTGCACTTACCTTCTATCCCAGCATAAGGCTTCCCTGGCAATGAAGAGGAAGTGAACAAAGCCCCATTCAGTTCCTTGTCTGAAATCCTGCGACACTTCATTACGTGAGAAATTTAATAATAAAACAAAAAATAAAGCATAAAAAAGTTACACCAAGCACCTAAACATACTTTAAAAGTTTCAAGAAACCTGGGGAGGGTCATAAAAAGAGCAAAACGTACCTGGATGTCCTGATCTCACCCGGAAGTGTTTGCGCTGGACCGCATTGACGTGACACTGCATTGATGTGATTTAATTGGCCTGAGGTTTCATGTGCTGGCAATGCTGGCACAAAAGTACCACGGGGGATCAATTGACGGCTGAAGCTGTCAATTAAAAAGTACGGTTTTGGGGCAGACTATAAATGCGAAGGGCAACGTTGTCTGATCTGTGCGCTGTTTCATGGTTATGTAGTGTCATTATGACACCGTATTTTTCCCTCTCTGGCTTTTCTTCACAAACGAAGATTCAGGAAGGACTCATCCCGCGCTTACTGCAAGTACGCTGATGACTAAAAAGGCCAATCCGAGATAAACAAGTCTGGTTGCAGAAAGCACAGCAGAAGGTTGCATAATGTTACTTCTCCAGCAGAAAAGCTTAGACAACAGAAAGTTGGATGGAAACATAATATCACTGAACTCCCTTTAAGCAATCAACATTGGAAAGAAGGAAACAAGAGTTGATCATGCTTAGAAAACAGGAATCAGCAACATTTCTGGTTACTAGAAATGAAGCCCAGGATTGCCTTGCAGGCAAAGATGTCTCCCATGGTGAGGAACAGGCCTCTCTTATGACATTTAGAACTGCATTACTGTTTTAGCTCATGTGATTTTTATCATGGATAAACTACAGTACTCATAAACTCTCCTGTGATATTTACAAATTGTAAAAAACCACCTTGTTGTCTGTATATATTCATTTTATGTTTTATTCTTAAACTCTGCAGAGCAGGGACTGAAGAATGATGCATGGTTTCATAGAACCAGTATGAAAATGAAAAACAATGGCAAAATAAAATGTTTAGCTACCCTTGCAATTTTTCTTAAGTCTGTTTTCTCACGGGAAGGAGTCTGCATGATTTGATATGGTGTATTGTGTCGATCAGAACTTGGAAGCATTATAAGTCCCAAAATCCCCCAGGCAGCGTGGCCACTAGGAGTTATAGCACACACAGTATTTTCCCAAACTCTGCCAATCTCCGTCCTCTGGTTGAGAGTTCTAAAGGCCTCTCCCTTAATGGCCAGATCCCTCTGCACAGAACCATGGCAGTTAGGGTGTAATGATTGATTGCACTGGCACTGTGTTAAAGGGCCCTGGATTCCTGTGATGTGTTATAGTCTAGAAATTTCAGTTAATCCAAAACAGGGTTTTTGAATTGCTAATAGAGACTGGGCAATATTATCATACTCTCCAACTGCCCTAAGGCAATATTATCATACTCTCCAACTGCCCTAAGTTGTCAGAGCCAGTCCTGATTGTTCCCACTTCTTCAGCTACATTTCAAATGTCCCAAGGCTTGTCTAGACAAGAAGATATAATGCTCATTGCTGCACAGCAATGCAAAATCACAGCAACATTCTTTTGTCTCCACAGTCCTTTGGTAAAATTGCTGGTATGCAAAGCTATACTACCCATGCAGCAACCATGCCTATGAATCAACATGGTGGCCAAGGGTGAATTACTCACTTTATTATTCTCAACGCATTATTGCTGCTGCACAGTTTTTTAATAAAAAACCCTGCAAATCAAAGGTGCGCAAGTGTGACCCTCTGCTTTAAAAAGTGCTTGGTCACCTCCGTGCAGTGAAAAAGCACGACTGGCAACGTGAAACTCCAAAATGGCGCTTCCGTCCACTTTATTGCTGGTAAGACCTCCCTCCCCCTCCGGCGCACATCCAACCAATCAGCTTTCTACTTTCGCCCTGGACTGTGCTGCAAATTGGTTGTCCTAATGAGTGGTAATGTGCATTTCCATGCATTATATTAAAAACTTCAGGAAAAGCCATAAAGGCTTCCCCACCATAGTTTTTTGAGTTTTTTGGCCCATCTCCTTCTGAATAAGGCGAATCACTGTGGGATCTTGTTGAGAAAAAAGTATTCCCAGCAAATTCTATTAGGATTATTTTCACCATCTAGACATCTAATCCCCCCAGTTTCTCTCTCCTCCCCCTACTTTTCCACTTCATCTTCATCTTGCTTCAAATGCTGAGTGCAAATGAGTAGCTTTTAGAAAGTGGTTAGTTAAGCCTAGCCATTTAGTGCTAGGAGTAATGTGACTGCCCACCAAGGGCACCATGTGGGCCGCATACCCTCCAATTGTCTTGGTTTGGCAGGGACAGTCCTAATCAATCTTCTGTGCTCCTACTTTTCAGCTTTCAAAATGTCCTAGGTTTTTTTTCTCTCCTCCCCCCACCGCCCCACTTTCTCCCTTTGTATCCCTGACTATGAAATTGTTAATATGTTTGAAATTTAAAGTAATATCTCTTTTATGAGTCCTTCTTTCTTTCTTCCCCCCCCCCTCCCAGAGTTGCAGAGTCTATGTGGCTGGCACAACTAGTCAGTCTAAGCTGGTCAGTGCTTTGCTGGCACAAACTTAGAAATGTTGCTTATTTTAATGGGGGAGGAAAGAAATGATGTGTAGTTCCCAGGCAATGCTTGCATCATACCAGGCTTCTCCTGTGCACTTTTAGCCATCCAAAAATAAAATAAAATAAAGCAAACAAAAAAAATCTGGATGCAATTTTAAGGCTTTGAACAAAAGTCACATAAGGTTCTGAATAGCAAGTGGTTGCTTTTACCCACCCACCCACCACTTAGGGGCACACAGAAGGATAAAAGGCAGTGAGGAAGAAGCCAGAAGCAATAGCTCTGCCTAGGGTTGGTCCAGGTTGGTTTGCTGCCTGGGGCAAACAACAAGATTGTGTCCTCACTCAACCCAAGATTGGACTAGCAAATTATTATTTCTTCAACATTGGTGATGAGACAGTGTTTTCCACTGCAGCTAAAGGTACAAAGCTAGATTAGGAGGTACAAGGCAGGCGATAATGAACACCACTGTCTCCTCCTACGCTTCAGTGCTGCTGTCATGTATCTGCCATCTGAGGTAACTGGCCTGCTCTTCCTAATGGTGGGCTCTGTCACCACAAGTGAGGAAATAAGGTATGCCACTTCATAAGTAATGTCCGTTCTTTGAGAGGTACTGGAACTTGGGAATGTTACCTTTTAAAATGACAGCTCCCAAAATTGCCCAGCCAAAATGTCCATTGGCCAATCTGGGTGGGTTTTAAATATATGTACTATTATATGTAATTTTAAAGGGGGTAAATTGTTTTAAGTTATTACTGTTGTTATGGATCTGTTTGTTTTATATCCAATTGTTGTGAGCTGCCTTGATTGCCTAATAGGCAAAAGGCGGGGTACAAAAATAAAGTTATTATTATTATTATTATTGATTTTGAGATCCTTAGTCCAAAAATGTTTTTTTAAAGCTCTGGTACTACTTGTTTTTACCACCTATTTACTACCGCATCTGTCTTACCTCCCCCCTCCCTTATTTATTAAGAGGAATATAGCCAGCTTCTTCCAGCAATTCTCTAGTCTAGACCAAGTGAAATGACCATCCCTAAGTCTGGTTTACATAACAGTTTAGGCTTTTGCTGTTCTAGGAGAAACATGCTTTGCTGAATTAAGAATCAAATAAGACAACAACCTCCTCCTCCTCCTCCTCATGCATTTTTCTACTGGGCTTCACAATTCCAGGTAATGAGTTAATGTAAAAAGGGGAGGGATCACCATTGTACATTTCCCCCAGATTTATCAGTTTTAAAAAATGCTCTGTAATTCTCTGTGTGATTTTTTTTTAAGAATAAAAGGCTGTGAAGATGACAGATAATGGAGGGAAACTGCAGCAGTAAATGTGGGAAGAAGAAACCATTGACAAAGCTTATGGGTAGACTTATTGGCACAGGACGAGCCACTGCTGCTGTGTGTAAATATGTTTACTTGCAAGTCAGCAGTGATCTCCAAAGCAGATAGTCAAACACAAAGGTGCGGGATACCCTGGAAACCAGCCTAGGGCCGCAATAGTAAGCAGTTAGGCTATCCATTAATGTTAGCTAGCCTGGCCTGCATAGCTCAAACATCTGAATTTTGGGGGTCTCATCACACATGCTCTGGAAAACTAAGACTGCAATATCAAAACCAGTGAACAATTTTACATGCCACAGCCTCTGTTAGCTACACACACACACACACACACACACTTCCTCGCTTCCTGGTAACTTAGCAGCTGTTACAGTGCACGATTATCCCTCCCCCCCCCCCCAGTTGTTGTGGCTGTCCATTTTAGTTAAGCATCTCATTTGTTTAGTTTGCTGCTCCTTTATTTTGTCTAAATCATGCCTCAGATTTCTGAAAATGCTGCTGTCAGTGTAACTTTCTGGCATGTGACTGCTTTGGCCATTGGCCCTAGAGCTTATGCTATTAGAGCTCCTTTTCTGAACATCTAAAATTGCAGAACATTGTTTTCTTGCAGCACTTCTGATCTCATGCACTAAAGTCCACCAGCAGCATTGCACACATACAAACAGGAGGCTCTGAAACAAATGAAAGATTAAGGCTACCAAGGGGATGCACATAAAGATAAATATCTGCCTTAACCATCACATAAATGATGGTTTTGAAGACAGGAAATTAATGTTTATTAGATCCAAAGCTAAACAATTGTTCACCTTCATTTTTAAAGTTTGTCTTTCCCGAAAGAGAAATTCCTGAGGAGGTTAAAACATGCACTAAAAAAACCTGGTTTATTTCAAAATGAAAAGAAAACAAAAATGTAGGGAATGATACAGAATTAATTCACTCCCCACCCCTCTGGTAATGAAACTTACGTTTAGGTATGCTGTACAACCTTAAGCATGTCTGCTCTGAAGCAAGTTCTATGAAGTTCCTTCTTATTGTCTGATTTTCACGTTCTTAAGATTCCATCCTAGTTTTCTGATCCAGTGTTTGAGGGATGGGGATGGAAGCAGTGTACTAATAAATATTTTTTTTCTTTGTATAAATATTTGTAAGGAAATAAAACTTATAGTACTTGTTCTTAGTCTTTTGTCATTTAGCTAATTATCCTAGGGGTCGTTTACACGGCAAAATAAATCCTCAAAGAATGCGACAAGAAGCCTGATAGTTCCCATGCCTTTCGAAGCAACAGCGCCCTTTTCAGAAGGAGGGGGCGCAAAAAACCCATAAGTTGCACAGTATCAGCTTTCGCTAGTTTTACGCACTTTTTTGATTAAGTTCACGAAAATGCGCATAATTTATTGTGGGAACTAACGATCGTGTAAACTGGCATCTGCCTTTTTGAATTACTGTGAACAGAGCTGAATCCTGATTGGTTGGAGTGACCATTCTGCTTTATTCGAATAGACTGAGGGGTTGGAGAGAAGAAATTCACCCTCCTTCTGCTTGCAACCCACTTTGGAAAATCGAGCCCTTCCTGTCTGTCTTTTGGGGTGGGTGGGTGGGAAGATGCTTCGCTGCTTCACTGGTGTGTGTGTGTGTGTGTGTGTGCGTGCTGGGAAACAGTGATCGCATGTTCGTTCTTTTGTTTGTTTGTCCTTCCATTCACTTGCCTTTATTCAAGGCTTCGGAGGGAGGGAAAGCAATTAGGAATGAGGCAAGCCCTAGTTCTGTGGTGTGCGTTTGTGTGTGCATGCATGAAGGGGATCATGCTTTTGCTTGTTCATGCTTTCATTGACTCCTTTCTTTATAGAAGCCTTTTGGGGCTGGGGAAGACGGGGGAGTTTGACAGATTGCTCTTTTGATATCTTGTTTGTTTGTCCTTTTTCTTTCCTCTCATTATTTATAGTCTCCATGACCCCCTCCTTGCTCCCTCCCCGCCTCCTGCCTGGCTTTAATCATCTGGAGGCGATTCCCCCCCCCAACTTTGCCTGTGTGAATTAAGCAAAACAGAAAGTGTCTGGATCTGGCTTCATCATCCGAAAATCCCAGGTATCGTGTGATTTATGCACTCCTGATGCGAAAGGATGGTAATCCGGAATCTGGCGAACTTTTTCCTGTCGTGGAACCGGCCCCTAGACTACTATGTCAAGGGATCTTATAGTACCTTTCAGACTAACTGAGAGAAAGAAGTTGGTAGCATAAGTTTTGGTAGACTAAGAGGCTTATCACATGCCAAAGTAAAACAGCAGGGCAGCTGGAAGGTTCCGCTTTTCATGCTGCCTTACCATATGATGTCATCATTCTTCAGGTGTTCTGCTGTTCTGGTCCCATGGGAGATCGAGCTAAAACCATGTCTTTTTACTAACTGGAAAAATCGATTAGTAAAAAGACATGGTTTTACCTCCATCTCCCACAGGACTGGAACAGCAGAACACAGAAAGAACAATGTCATGTGGAAAGACAGCACGGAAAGCAGAACCTTCCAACTGCCCTGCCACTTTCTTGCGGTGTGTGATAAGCCTCTAAGAGTATGTCTACACTGTAGAAATAATGCGTGCTATAGCTCCATCCTATGGAATCCTGGGATTTGTAGTTTTACAAGGTCTTTAGCCTTCTCTGTCAATGAGTGCTGGTGCCCCACAAAACTACAAATCCTAGGATTGTATAGGATGGATGCGCCATTGTACTGTCTGTTCTCCTTTATGGGTCTGAAACATGGGACACCTATTGCCACCATTTACGACTCCTCGAATGCTTCCATCAGCGCTGTTTACACACAATCCTAAATATACACTGGACTGACTATGTGACTAATGTTGCTGTCCTTGAACAAGCAGGGATCACCAGCATTGAGGCCATGATATTGAGAACACAGCTGCGCTGGGCAGGGCATGTTTCTAGGATGGAGGACCATCGCCTCCCCAAAATAGTACTCTACGGTGAACTCGCCACAGGTCAGCGTAAGAGGGGCGCTCCAAAAAAGCGATACAAGGACTCCCTGAAACAACATCTCAGGCTCGGCCAAATTGATCAGCAACAATGGTCCGCCCTGGCCTCACATCGGGAGGCATGGAGACGCACTATCCACAATGCTGCAGCCTTATTTGAGAACTCACGCCGAACAAGTCTTGAAGAGAAACGACAACACAGAAAGAATCACAACCCGGAAACATCACCCAAGGAAACTTTCTGCTGTGCTTTCTGCAACCGGACTTGTCTATCTCGGATTGGCCTTTTTAGTCATCAGTGTGCTTGCAGAAAGCGCAGGATGAGTCCTTCCTGAATCTTTGTTTGCGAAGAGAAGCCAGAGAGAGAGAGATAGGATGGAGCAATGGCAGTTAAAGTATCATCAAACTGTATTATTTCTACGGTGTAGATTCAGCCTCTGCCTATTATGAGGTAGACTTAGGGCTCATTCACACAGGCCAGAATATGCTGGCTCCCTGTTGGCATACTTTGGCCTCAGATGTGGCCTATTCCTCCCCAGTCCCCTGAAAGAAATGGGACGGAGTCCAGACCATCACACCAGCCCATCTCTCAGCCACCGCTGCTTCCATCTGCATTTGTAGTATGTGGGGAAATAATCACTGTAATGTAAAAGCAATCTTGTGTACCTCATTCACATCCTAAGATAAGTCTAGTTTTTTCCCTTGCATGCTTCTGTTCTCCCAAATTCCCTTTCTCTTATTTCACTGGGCACTTCCAGCCAACTGGAGTGCGGTCATTCAACACATGACCTAATTTAAATTTTATTGCTCTGTGTAAGTTCTTTTTTTAGGTTAGAGTCTCCATGAGGCTGTAGCCATCTTAAGCCATATTATCTTTGTTTAGTGATCTTTCCTGCAACCATGCCATGATGTTCACCATGCAGCCTCTTACCGCTATAGGCTGGGTGAGTCTTTCTACCCTAAATCCTCTTAGTTAGTTAGGAACCTCTTTTTAAAGTTTGTTTTAGTATGTAGATTGAGCTTGATATACCTTCAGTAAACTTTTGATTTTCATTTTTAAACTGACTCCTTTGTTTTTGTAATGAGTCTAATTTAACTGGGTGATCTCAGAGACCACAGACCTCTGAATACACTTTTAAATGTTAATTGAGCTTTGTCAGTCTGTATTCCTAAGTTGCACTCTGCATGAATTTAAAAGTAAATTATTTTTAACTCTTTTTTAAAGAAGATAAATTTGTTGTTTTTAAAAGGACTAGATCCTGGAATTTTTAATACAATTTTATTTTTAGACTCATTACCTCCTACAGCATTGCATTCTCTGATGCCAGGAAGTCAGCCCACCACATGTTATCAAGGTCACCTGCATGGTGACCAGCCTTGGTCACATGCTGTGGGACTCCTTCCTGGTTGTGGAGAGAGTGATGTGGATGGCAGCTGCAGCAACAGGCTGGTGTGCATATATGTCTGATTTCCTAGACTAGTCCTACCATGATTGTACCATGCCTCTGGAAAAGATTCTAACATTTTCTGCTACTGCTGATTTTTCAGAAAAAAAGGAAAAAAGAATAAAGCCATTAAAATTAGCAGTAGTAGAACATGTTATAAACCAAGCTGGACACAAAATGCTATTGAAAACACAGAAATTCTGGACCAGGCCAACAACTATCATGTCAGAATGCACAGAGAAGCTATTGAAATACACCTGGACAACTTCAACAGGAAAGAAGAAACCATAAAAGTAAACAAAATCTGGCTCCCAGTTTTGAAATACAATAGAATCAAAACTCAACACTTACAAAAGAATTCCACCCAGGGACAGGGGGATTCCCAGCAGATAATGGCCCATCAACCAACTATTAGCCACACAGACACTAATGAGCCTTGCATTTCTATACCCAGAAACTAACTATTCAGTTACACAAATTTACATATCCTCCCCAACAGGGGTTCACAGCACATAAACTCCACAGACACCCCTACCCAACTATTCTCTGAGGATGCCAGCCACAGATGCAGGTGAAACGTCAGAAAGAAATTATTCCAGGACACGGCCTCACGGCCTGGAAAAAAAAAAAAAACAAGGAAAGCAATACTACTAATTATTATAAAATGTCATATAAATGGTGAACAGCAAGGTTTGCTTTTTGGAATTTCCCTCCCAAATTTTTTAAAGCTGTAATTGGTTGAATCCATGGATGCAGAATGGAGGGCTGACTGCACTTGTCTGCCTGCTAACAGAAAGAAAAAAATGAAGTTTTTATTGTGTATAAGAATGTTTGGTCCTGAAAAAGTCTTCAGCAATGCAAGGTCCAGGGACTTCAGTACATTCTGAATTGTTATCTCACATACATCTTGGAACACCCTCTCTTCAGAAAGTTGAAACCACTGAGCAAGTCCACCACATGTGAAAATAAGACCAATATAAGTCACATCCTCTTCAGCACTTGGGAGAGCTATTTTTGGAGCTGCATGATAATTTTGTTAGGGTTAAATACCATCTGTATAAAATTTTGTACATAGTTTCTCTTGATTCTGCCAAGATGGGTTTTAAGACTTTTAATTTCCATATGTAGTTCCAATTATTATCTTAAATCAGGTGGCCTAAGTCCTGTTCCAACATTAGTTTTAAACCTTTCATTTTAGAATTATTAATGGAATTCAGCGGTCTGTATATGCCAGATACTAGACCTCTGGAATTACTATTGCACAGTTTTATCAATAATTCAAATGAGGTAAGTGCAGATGTAGCTTGGTTAGTAATGTTTTTGTTACTTGAAAAATGCAAGATGTGAAGAATCCTATACCACATACATATACCTTTAGGATTATTTCTTGGAATGTTGCCCTATGACATATTGATTACATGGAAATAAATATGTCAGTCTGTATAAGCTAACCTCTTCCCAGCCTGCAAATTGATTCTATTTATCATCATGGTTAAATAAAGGAAGATATGCATGGCATTAATTGTTCTTGCCATCTATTTCAAATTGTTATGGTGGTTCTATGAAATTGATTTTTAGTTTTGCTAATGGCATACTGATGTTGCTTGAGGAAGAAATATTTTAAATCTGAATCTTCTTTTAATTCAATCAAAACCCATAGTTTATCATAGGGTATTTGTTAATAAATACCCTAAAGGCACCAGATCCCAGCTAAGCAGGGTCAGCTCTGGTTAGTACTTGAATGGGAGACCACTAACGAACACCAGATGCTGTAGGCTATGTTTCAGATGAGCTGGCAAAACCACCTCTGAGTATTCCTTGCCTAAGAAAACCCTATGAAATTCATGGCGTCACGATAAGTCGACAACTGATTTGAAGACACACACATATTTGTTGATTAAAGTAGTTGACTTAGCTGAAAAGAGGAGCAATATTTAGAGACATTTGTATATCTAGTTCCTCCTCTGTTGTTCTTCTGTGTAATTAGGTTTTAGCTACTTGTGCTCTTTTGCACATATATAATAATCAATAATCATACAATAATTTTTCCAGTTTTTCAAATATTTGTCAGTTTGTATAATGGAGAGAACCTGAAAGAGGAAGCTGATTTTTGGCAGCAGCAGCAGCAAGGACCAGCCTGCTGGGATGGGTTCCCATGGACACAGGGAGCCCAGTCTGTCGTGTCCCAGTGGGAACTCATTAAACTATTTTTTAAAAAAAAACATGATAAAGGGCCGGTTTGCCCCAGTTCCAGCCTTGTATCTGCCCCAGGGGTGGTGAGGACTGCCCAAGGCAGCATGGGGCAAAAGCACTGCATCATCTGGACTGCAGGGCTCTGGAATGGGGGCAAGCTGGGATATCTGGCCAGCGTAGACAAGCCCTTAGTCTTATTATTTCTTCACTATAGTTTCCATCAGATACATATTTGGAAGGAATACTAAAGAGAGGCTTCTTGGTGGTACCTCCTAGTCTTTGGAATTCCCTGCTAAGAAAAGTGAAGCTAGCCTCATCCCTCCTGTCCTTCTGCAATCAAGCAAATATATTTTTGGCATTTGCCAATGAACTGTTTTTTATTTCTTGTGTGTTGTTCCCCCACTGCATTACTGATATATTTTAACTGGGTGTCTTTTTAAACAGTGAGTTTAATGTAATTTAAGCTGTTATTTCTGCATTTGTATTTTATTATTAGGTATCTTAGGCACTATTTTTAGTGGAAAGGCAGAATATATATTTAATAAATAAACAATAAGTAATGTTTCCAGAGACGAGTCACATAGAAATGGGGAATGGATGAATCAACCAGCTCTATAAATTTTCTGGGTGGGCCCTATGTAATATGTATCACATTCAGGTAATTAGGGTCTGTTTGTAGAATATGTGAACCTATGACACAGGGTGGTGTTTATGATCATCACTCTTTTAGAAATGGAGCCTGATGCTACTGCAGTAAAACAGAGTAAGTAATTACATAGTAGGAAGAGATATCATCAAGAAGAACAAGAAATAATACACAGGCACAATTCTTTGCATCTCTCTCCTTCCTCTGCTCCTTTCCCCTTGTAGTATTTACCACCAGAATCTTGTGGGGGAATAAAACATTCCTTTAAGGGGAATTAAGATCCTGAGAAAGCAAGTTCAAATTATGGTACATGCCCAAGAAAATAAAGAATTTTGCAATATTTCATCTAAGAATGAGGCTGCTTAGTATTGTTTTAGCCCAGTAATTAGATGTTTCAGCAACTGCATCATCATTTGATGTAATTACTGTAAACCACATTGAAACTTTGCAATCAACTGATTTGGGTTTTCAAACAAACAAAAACCCTAATCTGCAAAACAAAATTGACATGGGGAAAAAATCCACAAATGGATGGTGATACAGTTGTAAGACTGAAACCTTCTCCATCATATAAGCACTATGGGAACATAACCTCCAAACTAGAATATGCTAGCATGCATTTCACAAGCTTTTATGGTACCGCCAGGCTTGTAAAGGGGTCTTTACAAAGGAATCTCAGTGCTGATGAACTGCAGCACAGGGACAGGCTCACATAACTGGTTTTCCCCATTGGGATTGTGAGCATGGGGTGCTAATGGTGATCTCTGTTGTGGGAGATTTCCAGGTTCCCAGTTCCCAATGCAACAACATGAGAAGATGTACTTGCAGGGGAGGGGCAATATTCTTAAAGTTGTCCCTTTGCTCAGGAGAAGTCTGTATACAGCGTCTTACATCTGTATTTGTTAATTTAAAATGTGGGCTGGGAAATATTCTTGATTGGGCCACTATTGCTAAATTGTAATGTCTCTAAATGTATTGTTTTGTTTAAATTCAGGTCTTAGGACTTTATCAGACACTTTAAATACGGTATTATAATGATGCCACATCAACATGAAAGGGTGCGCATATCAGATGATGTCTCCCTTTCACGTTAATGTCCTGGCCAAAGCCCGTCCTATTTTATTGACAGCTGAAGCCATCAATAGATCCCCGGTGGAATGGCTGGTCCGGCCAGAACACTTCTGGGTGAGATCGCGACATCCAGGTAAGTGACATACTTTGTATGGCCCTCCCAGTTTACTTGAGACTTTTAAAGTGTGTTTGGGTATTTTTAAAAATTTAAATTTTCTTTTTTCTTTTTTTAAATTTCCCACATGAGAGTTTTCTTGTAAGAAACTGCAGGATTTTGAACAAGGAAGTGAACAGAGCTCTGTTCACTTCCTCTTCATTGCTGGGGAAGCCTTTGCCAGGAGAGAAGGTAAGTGTGGTGGTGGTGTGTTCTTTTGCTGGCATAAAAATGGAATTTTTAATGCCGGTAAAAGAACATTTTAAGGGGCTCATCTGATAAAGTCCTTAGTTTACTGATAGTTGTAATCACTGTTCCTGATTTTCCACTCCCCCTTACACCAAGGAAGGGCATGCTCTAGAGCTTAGAGGGCTGCACTAGCTAATTTTCACCTCCACTACTGCTCTAAAGAACCACAATTTTACAGTCACCATTTTGACGGCCAGAAGTGCTTTGTGGTGGTTCTTTATGTTTGGGATGGGGGGAACCTCAAAACAAGGGCCCTGTCTATACAAGGGAGGGGAACGGAGTACCTTGCAGTCATGGCATTTTGCAGCAGCGGCGACTTGTCTGAATGGTGTTTTTTTGTCCCAGAAGCCCCCAGAAGCTTCACATGTGAGTGATTTGTGTTAGTGCTGAACTTAAAAAAAAAAAAAAAGCTTTGTCTAAGGTGTGCTGGGGTGATTGACTGATTTTTCAAGTTAAAAGGACAGCAAAACAAAAAAACACTCCATTTTGTTGCCTAAGGGGAAAATCCAACATGGTGGCAGTGGGTGCTTGCCTTGTTAGCAAGCCCTGCGCTCACCTGGCCAATCAGCTCTGAGCTTCCTCGCATATGGGAAAGCAAATGTGCTTGTCCTAATGAGAAGGAATGCACACCCCCTTACTGTTTTTAAAAAACTACAGGAAAAGCCACATAGGCCTTTCCAGCACTATTTTTGCCGTTCGGGGCCTCCCTCCTTCCGAATACTGTGGATTGATGTGGGATCTCATTTAGACAGGTAGGATCCCCAGCAAATTCCATGAGGGTTATTTTCACCATTTAGAGAACCCCAAAATATTTTAATGTTTTTAAGTAATTTCTTAGCTGAAAAATATAAGGAGGATCTAAGGGCTGGGGGGGTCATTAAGGGTCCCAAGGGCTTCATGCAGCTGCAGGAATCCTGCCCCTCCCTTACACAAA
Source organism: Gambelia wislizenii (assembly GCA_030847615.1). Classification (NCBI taxonomy): domain Eukaryota; kingdom Metazoa; phylum Chordata; class Lepidosauria; order Squamata; family Crotaphytidae; genus Gambelia; species Gambelia wislizenii. The sequence goes on along the minus strand of JAUMIR010000002.1, from coordinate 188,021,828 downwards.
CAAACATGGGTCAGAGTCCCATTCCAACGTCATCATGAGAGCAGAAATCATCTCTTGCAGGTTCTGTTGCTCTTGGAATTGCTTCCTTCCTCATTTAAGAATATCTGTCTAGCGCCTCTCTCCCATCTCCGGCCATGTCCCTTCTTTGAAGAAAGAGAAATTAAGTAACAATATAACAAAAATATTATAGAACATGTGCATTAAGTAATTACATCTCCTTCACAAATTAAGAAGCAGGCTTCCAATGGTCAATAGAAAGGCCACATTTAAGTGGACTCGGGCACCTCTTTTAAGAAATTAAGCATCTCACCCCCTCCTCTTTCCTCATTCTGAGAGTACAGTTCAAATGCTTACATAACATATGAAATCTATGGAAGAACTGCCATACTGATGCAAAACTTAATGATGGTATTGTGTACCTGACCGTACCAGTTCACTTCTACCCTTTTTCTAATTCCGTGCTATGCCATCTATACACTGTACTATAAATATTTAGGTGGTAACAGGGCAGCAAAGCTCAAATCTGCCTGAATGTCTTCAAACAAAATCTGTGCTGATCAGGTTTTTCATGTGGCTGTGCCAATGCACCTGGAAATGTACTTTTAATGTGCTTATAGCCAGCATACCTTGTTATTGTGGCACAACCTTTTCCTCAGGAACAAGCTGATCATGTTCTTTAATTGTACAGCCAAATATGTGAGTTAGGTCATTGTTGCAGCTGCATATAACCCAGATTTGTCTGAGGACACATAATAATCCCCAACTATTGTTACACAGGAATTAATTGAAATGTCTCCAGGTTCAGACATTGGTACTCTGACCAGTTTTGAAGCCTGCATGGCATAGTGGTTTGAATGCAGGGATGGGGGAAGGGAGGATGGCTCCCTCCTCCTCTCCCCCCCTCCCTCCCCATCACTGCCACCCGGGCCAAACAACAACAACATTGAGACAAATTGCAGCTGCTGCGATTTGACATTACTGCAGAGCAATCTGTTTTCTTTGGGGGGGTGTCATATAGATGTGATCTTTGTTTACTTATTACAAGGGTTCCTTGACCTGGTTGTTTCATTTCAAACGTGTATATTCTTAGCTTTGAATAAAATCTGTATTGAAACCTATTAAACTGCTTGGGACTGAATGTGTGGTGTAAGAGCCTATTCCTGTTCTTTCCATGTTATTTCTGTCTCTGGTACCAAATTTTCTGTTAAAGAAATAATGCCAAAGAACAAATCTATTTTGTTAACTGGAGTATACCTGTAATCATATGCTTTACTTCTCTAAAATAAGTAGCACTCATGAGTCTTATTCTAAGATTTCAGTTTAGGACTTCAGTTCAAATGTATTTACGGCCCGTCTATACGAGGGGAAAAAAATGGAGCACCTCACCGTAATGGTATTTTGCAGCAGCAGCGACTTGTCTTGATGGTTGTTTTTTGTTGTTTTTTTTTGGTCTCAGAAGCACCCAGAAGCTTTGCATGCCAGATGGCTGCCACAAGTGATTTTGGAATATAGCCTAGTCTGATATTTGCTGGCAGTCTCCCATCCAAGTAGTAACCAGGGCTGACCCTGCTTAGCTTCCAAGATCAGACTGGATGTGATGCTTTTAGGATATTTAGACTCTATTGGTGGACTACCAGTCCTATAATTCTCTATTGACCAGGTTGGCTGCAGCTGATGGAATTGGGATCTAACAACCTCTAATAGGGCCACAGGTCCCACGCCTAATATAATTTTTAAAATGTGTGTGTGTGTGTGTGTGTGTGTGTTCTTCTCTTGACTATTCTGGTGGATCTCATCCCGAGCACTCTATGCGTGTGCGTGTATACATATAAATATAGATATATTGTGCGTGTGTGTGTGTGCATGCGTATGTATGTGTGTGCACACATGTGGCTTCAAGTTGCTTGTCGACTTAAGGTGATCCCATGAATTTCATAGGGTTTTCTTAGGCAAGGAATACTCAGAGGTGGTTTTGCATGTTCCTTCCTCTGAAATATAGCCTATAGCACCTGGTATTCATCAGCGGTCTCCATCCAAGTACAAACCAGATCTGACCCTGCTTAGTTTCCAAGCTCAGACAGGGTGCCTTTAGGATATTTAGGCACAAATATATTGATATCAAGAGCATTTTCACTTGCTGAATTTTTCTCTGTTTAAATGTGGAGTGGTCCTGCCTAATTACCATCTCCATGGTCAACAGGTAGCAGTGAGAAATGTGGTGGGCACCTTGTGGCTCTCTAGTCATGGTTAGATTCAGAGACCCCAGGATAGCAAATTACTTTCCCCATCATTGTCTCTGAAATATTCTTAAATACGAATGTTCTTATAAGGACAATGTGTACATAGAAATGCCCTCCATGTGTTCAGTGTAGCTTACTCCCAAGTAGGACTACATAGGACAGCCTTTATTATTCCTGAGAAACCTTAACAACAATGTTATCCTAGAGCGTTTCCCAAACTTTGGCCTTCCAGGTGTTTTGGACTTCAACTTTCAGAAGCCCTAGCTGACTTGGCCAACAGTCAGGAATTCTGGGAACTGTAGTCTAAAATATCTGGAGGACCAAAGTTTAGGAACCACTGTTCTAGAGCATCATCATTAAGTACACTTCTGATTGATAATGCATCAGGAGGCTCAATGACATAGGAGTTTTAGTGGTCCAGTTTTGCCACGTCATTTCAGGGGGGTGGGCTTGAACTCCCTCTTTCGGGATGCATGGTTAGACTGCCACTCCCATGATCAGCTAGAGCCAGCAGGGAGAGATCATGGGAGAGGCAGTCCAACCCCATCTGGAGGGTTAGTCACCCAGCCAGAATTTAGACCATATTATAGGAACTCATGGTCTTAAGTTTTTAACTTGTATTGTTTTAAAATATGTTCTTAGCCACTTTGAGTCCCATTATTTGAAGAAAGGCAGGATATAAATGAATAAAATAAATAATAATAATAATAATAATGAGGGAACCCTTTCTGTTTTATTCTGGCTGTGAAGCTTTTGAAACCAAAAGAGTTTTATTGTTCTTAGAAAGCCAGCCTGGTGTACTGGTTTGGATGTTGCACTAGGGCTGCACTGCACAAAGAATCCAGTTTGACACTGCTTTCACTGCCATGGTTCCATGCCATGGAATCTTGGGATCTGTGGTTTGTTGTGGCACCAGAGCTCTCTGACAGAGAAAGCTAAATATCTCACAAAACTACAGATCCCAGAATTCCATAGCATTGTGCCATGGCAGTTAAAGTGGTGTCAAACTGCATTATTTCTGCAGTGCAGCTACAGCCCCTGACACTAGATAACAGGGTTTTAATCCTCAATTGGCCATGTTAACCCAGTGGGTGAGTTTGGGCAAGGCTCACACTCTCAGCCTCAGAGGAAGGCAAAGGCAAAAACCCCTCTGAACAAATTTCGCCAAGGAAACTCCGTGATAAAGTTTCACCTTAGGATTGTTATAAGCTTGAAGGCACATATTTTTGTATTATTTTTATTATTTTTATTATTTTTTTCTTTTTCAAATATGTATAATTGTAATGTGTAACTTCTAATTTTAGTATAAAGGTGTAAATATAATGTTCATTGGAAAAGAAAAAAGAGTGATTATCGTGTGCTTAGATTAAGAGGAAAATGTATTAGTGTTAGGATAGATAGTTTTATTTTTGGATTAGTAAGATGTTAGGATGGATAGTTTTGTTTTTGGATTAGTAAAACGTTAGGATAATAGTTTTATTTTTGGATTAGTAAGAAAAGAGGAAACAATTTTTTTGCGTTATTGTGGGATGGGATGGGAATGAGGGTTCTGAATGTATATTTTAAATACTGTAATATATGTAATGTATATTTTAAAAACTGGTTGCGTTTTGTAGAGGGGTGGGATACAAATAAATTTTATTATTATTGTTGTTGTTGTTCCGGCCTTTTGCGGTCGGGTGTATTTTTCAGTAGTATGGTCTTATTTCGGTAAAAAAAAATAAAAAATAAAAATCCTAATCCCCCCAAATTCCAAGCCACTCTCCTTTCCTGGAAGTGAGGCCAGCCAGAGGCCCTCACAAGAGCCGGCAGGAGCGGGGTCCGTTCCGTTCCGCGAGGGCTCCGGTCCGCGTTTTGGCGCTGGGGTGGGCGGTTCCCGAGGCGAGGCGAGGCGGCTCCCCGCCCTCCCTCAGCCAGGAGCGCAGAGAGCCCGCGCCGGCTGGGAGGACGGAGCGAACTGCCCAGGAGGAGGAGGAGGAGAGCGGCCGTGGTGGCCGTGCTGCTGCTGCTGCTGCTGCTGCTGCTGCTGGAACCTCGCGTCAGGCCGGCCATGTAGCGGAGTCCCGGGGCGCTCGTTGCTCTGCTCCTCCTCTTGTGCCTGGCCCGGCGGCGGTGGCGGCGGATCCCTTCCGAGTAGCCCGGCGGGGACCATGCGGAGAGCCCCGTTGCCCGGGCTGCCTCCGCCGACGCCTTCCCCGCTCCTGCTGGGGCTGCTGCTGGGGCTGCTGCTGGGGCTGGGCAGGGGCTGCGCGGCGCAGTACTCGAGCGACCTGTGCAGCTGGAAGGGGAGGTAAGCGCGCAGGGCCGGCGCCCGCTCTCTTCCGCGCGGGATGCCAGAAGTTTGGGGCTTTGTCCGGGCAGATCCCTGCGCCCGGCTCCGCTTCTCCAGGCGCCCTCCCGCTTTGGGGCCACCCTCCCTCCCCCCAGGCCAAGGTGCCCCCTCGCCCCCCCCCGTCCTCCTCGGCCTCCCTCCGGGTGGGCGCTCCTCCGCGCCAGGTCGCAGGGGGTTAACCGGGGCGCCCTTTAAACGCAGCGCCCACCCACCCCGGAGGGCTTCCCCCGGCCTCGGGTGAGACGGGGGCGGGGGGGAGGCGTAAGAAGTGGCGGGGAGACGCTGCCGCCCCTCCTGGATTTGCTCTCAGTGCCGCGGCGATCGAGTTCCTCTCCCTCCCCCGGACTTCTCTCGCCGCCGCCGCCCCGGCCCCCTTGGCTTTCCCGAGGAGCTGCGGCTCGCATCGGGGCGGCGGGGGGGGCGGCCGCGGGGACGGAGACAACGGTGCGTCCGAGGCGCAGAGGTTTGGGGCCCGCTGCTCTCCGGGGGGGGGGGGAAGGGCGCCTTGCGGGGGCTCAGCTCTTCCGCTCCCGGTTCTGTCTTACTGATCTTTTAATTTTGACTGAGGATAGATAGTTTCGTCCCTTCTGGAATGAAGGGGGGGGCACAAATCGTCAATCTCGGTTGGTTCTTCCTGCCTCCCCCTCTCCTCCTTGTCTCCCCCCTGCCCCCCCTCTGCCTCCCCTCTCCCCTGCCTCCCCCCCCCCTCAGGGACACATGGATCTGATGGCGTGGCGAAGGGGTCCCCCCTTCCTCCGCTTGCCCTTGCGCGGATTCCTTGGACGGGGGCATTTGATTACCATTCGCGGCGCGTTCGGGGATGAGCCGATTGCCAAAGCAACGGGCGAGCGGCGGTGGGGCGGAGAGGGCGAGGGGAGCCGAGGCCCGGAGCAGACAAAGGTAGAAGGGCCCGAGGCAGCCCTTCCGACCGGCCGGCTGGCCGGCCGCCCCCCATCTGTGCAACCCAACACCCGCATCGTCGCCCACTCCCGCCCCTCCTCGCTCGGCGACCCCCGGCCCCCACCCGAGCCTGCCCGCCTGCCTGCGGCTCCGCTGTAACCCCGCCGGGGATCGGGGAAGTCCTCCCTTTGGCGAGCCAAGTTGACCAGCGTTTGGACAGCCAGCGGCTCCCGCTTCTCCCAAGTTGGGGGAGGTTTAGTTTAGCCTTTTCGAAAGTCCCCCCCCCTTTAAAAATCACTGGAGTGGATTTTCTCTCCCCTCCCTCGAGCATGTGTACTTTGAAACACCGGATTAGTAGCACGGGCTGGGTTTGTTTGCTTGTTTAGCCTGATGGGGTTACATGGCTTGGGAGTTCTTTTTCTTCTTCTTTTGGAGCCTTGTGATCGAGAAGAGGAAGAAAAATAGCCTAAATCCGAGTGAAGTCTTGAGGCCGGATTATTTGGCTGTGGATTCTTTTGGTGGCTTTTCTCTGGAAACGCTAAAACTGGCTGCAAGAGGAGGCAGAGGCAGAGGCGTGAAGCTTTTTGGAGGGGCTGGTTCACAGCTTTGCTGACTTTCTCTGGAGTTCACCTGCTGTTGTACAACACAGATCTGGTACAACACTGATCTCAAAAGATACTGGATCTGGAGTCAGTCTGGCCTCTCTATTCCACTGGTGGCATAACGTCATGGATGTTACTTTAGATTTCCATCAGCATTGCTGATGGCAAACTTTTGCCCAGCAATTCCTTGGGTGCCACAGCTATGCTAATCGTTTTGGTTGTGAAATCTTTAGAACTCCTTGCCTCCTCAATTCTTCCCTCCACCCCCCACTTTTAATCTTCTGTAATAATTTTAATGAGTCTTTATGGTTTTTCAGAACCATTTGTAGATCCTGACTCTGAAAAAAGTCATTTGGACACAAGACCATTGCTAAATGAAGTGCATTTGCAATCTATATTTGGCTACTATGGGGGCAACTTTCTAAATAGCTTTGTTAGACTTCACACTTATTTTAAGTTATGGGGTTTAAGCAATAACCTGGAATAAACAGTGGACTGGTTTTTTTGAGAGTACAATAGATGAAAGTGGTAAAAATAGGATTTTGATGCATCCTTTCTGTTGTGCTGTTTGTTTCTTTGCTTCTGGGGGATTAAGGGGAGAATCCAGACATATCTTATAATTGCTTTTAGGGGTGGAGGAAATTCACATAATTCATGACTATCTCCAGTGTCAAGAATGGTCACATGGTCTGTGGCAAAACATTTGCATTATTTGGAAAGATAATGTCTGAACGTAGTGACATGGGATACTTACTGGACAACATTTGATAACTTTAAAAGGCTTTTTCTAAAAGTGTTCAACTGATTTGGAACAACATATGGTTTTTTCACTGACACATTACTGATAGTGTGACTTGCTAAAACAGCCTTTCATTAAATATCTGTAATTCTTAGTTTGTGACCCTAAATTACTTAGAAGTAACTTCCGTGTGGCTTATTTTTTTTCTTATTAAATATGTTTAGGAATCTTATAGAGACTTATCATGATCACTAAATAATAAGTCCACACTTTCTACTGCACTTGTACAATATTTTAATTTCCACACCTATGCATAGTACTGTACTGTACATGCAAACATAGTTATAAATATTCCAAACATTCTGTAGGGTAAATGCTTCTTCCTGTTATACCAAATGAGGAATTGAGGCTGACTGGTATTTTTCCAAGATGGGCCTCATAACTCATTGAGTTTAAGGGTTACCTGAAATCTGAATTTGCATTTCTCATGTCTAAATCCAAGCAAGGTTCCTTACTGGACAACAGTCAGTACTAGTTTAAGACAGGGGTGGTCAACCTGTGGCCCTCCCAGATGATACTGGACTGCAAGCCCCAGCAGTCCTAGCACAGTGGCTAAAGGTGAAAGATGTTGGTAGCTGGAGTCCAGCATCATTTGGGTGGCCACAGGAGGCCTACGCCTGGTTTAGAGCCTTTCAAATGATCTCTTAAAAGAGGCCAAACAGTAATGCACTGCTCACCATGTAGGCTAGTGTAGCTAGTTTTACAAGTGAAGAGGAATGGTTTTATACTACAGTTGTCCCTTCATATTTGCTGGGGTTTGGTTCCAGCCCCCCCCCCCCATGGATACCAAAATCCATGAATACTCATGTCACTTTATATGCAATGGCATAGCAAAATGGTGTCCGTTATATAAGATGACAAAATCAAGGTTTGCTTTTTGGATTATTATTTTTTAAAGAATATTTTCAAGTCATGAATACTTGAATACCAAATCTGTGGATACAGAGGGACCGCTGGTACTTGTTCCAGCTGTGGAGTGGATAGTGGAACAGACAGTACTGATAAACCAGGCTCTGGTGCCTGAGTCACCTGCCCCTAAATTTAGACATAACAACAGCAAGGCAGGAGAAAATTGGTCTCTCTCTCTCCTCTCGCTCTCTGTGGAGTTTGGGGAGAATGGTTTGCTTTGGTGATCTTACAAATCCCTAACAGAGGTGGGATCCAAACCAGCAACTTCCTGGTTTATATTTCAGTCTTTCAGCCATTATCCTAAGCCAGCTCTCATTAATATGTTACTCTACTGATGAATGAAGTCTCTCTTCTGGGCTTTCCAGTGCCCCTAATGCCAACCACAAGGGATGAGTATGAGCAACATGACTCACTTCCTCGTTGCAGAAGTGACCCAACAATCTCTCCCTCCCCCTCCTCTGGTATCTGTCATCAAGTGTTTCAGTTTCAGGGAATGACACATTCTTGCTGACACTTACAGTTTTACAAGAAGAGAACATCTGACTTTGGGGAGAAAAATTAGATGGAGCTGACCAAAACAGGTGGCCACGGATGAAGCCATACTGACTATAGATCATGGTAGATCATATAATTTATGTGGGAGGCAAATATCCCTGGCTAGTCAAGCTAGGACTGGGAAAAGACTGCTGCCTAAAACCCCTGAGAGGTCCTCACAGTGTAGATTGCTTTTGGATAATGTATGGTCTTCAAATATTATTGGAGGCAACCCCAGCTGATGATCCCAAAATTAGGTTCCCCCAGCTGTTTTGGACTTCCACCCCAGAAGACCCAGACAGCTTGGCCAACAGTCTGGAATTGTGGGAGCTGAAGTCCAAAACATCTGGAGGACCAAAGTTTGGGAACCACTGGTGTAGAGGAGTCAGTGGTCTCAGTCTGTTTTAAAGAGTTTTCTTGTCAGAATTTATTGCAGGAAGATTTTCCATTGCCTTCCTCTTAGGCTGAGAGTTTATAACTTGCTCATGGTAACCCACTGGAGCTGAGTGGTGATTTGAACCCTGGTCTCTTAGATTCCCATTCTAGCACTCAAAAGACTCCACCATGCTGGCTCTCAGCTTTTCTCCTATACAAAATTAAATAATCTATAGCTACTGGCCATGATGGCTACATACTAATTTCAGCATTCTTCTGAATGCCAATAGTGGAAGGATGAGCATGGGAGGGTGTTATTGTCCTCCTGCCCTTCCTGTGGGCTTCCAGTAGGTATTTGGTTGGCAATCAGATGGCTTGGCTACAGAGGCCTTTGATGTCTCTCTCTGGCTTTTCTTCGCAAACGAAGATTCAGGAACGATTCATCCTGCGTTTTCTGGAAGCGTACTGATGACTAAAAAGGCCAATCCGAGATAAACAAGTCCGGTTACAGAAAGCACAGCAGAAGGTCTCCTTGGGTGATGATTTTGGGTTGTGATTCTTTCTGCGTTGTTGTTTCTCTTCAAGACTTGTTTGCCGTGAGTTCTCAAATATGGATGCAGCATTGTGGATAGTGCGTCTCCATGCCTCCCGATGTGAGGCCAGGGCGGACCACTGTTGGTGATCAATTTGGCTGAGCCTGTACTAACTACTCCTTGTATGAGGATGAGAAGATGAGAGTAGCAGGGGTGGAGACCTTAGGCCCTGAGGCTGAATCCCAGTCTGGACTTCTGAATTCCCTTCCCTTTCCATCATTAGGTACCATAGTTTCCCAGGTTTCCTGTGGCTGTTTTCCCCATTCTGAATGGTTGCAGTGCCTGTCCTGAGGTATGGTTACTGGCAGTAAGAGCGACAAGCTAAAATATGCTGCCATCCTGGTCCCACCCCTTTGCCCCATCCACTATAGGAATCCCCATCCCCACAACCTCTCTGAAATTGCCTTTGGCATTAGTCTGAAAAAGTTTTCCTAGCTTTGATAGATGGGTAACAAGTGGACTTTGGGTTTTCTGAAAGACTAGCTGGTGATGCTACAGCCCTTCCATCTCTGTCTTCTCATTTTATGGTGACCTGTAGTGATGTGCTAGACTCTTAACAACTAGAGGAATGGGGTTTGGAAATAGAAAAACCAAGTTCAAAATCTTGGTCTGTATTGAAGTTTGTTGCATAGCTGTGGGCCATGTTTTGCTCCCAGAGCAACAGGGCTGTTGTGAAATTAAATGTCCTCAAAAGAGGAGTTATGTGTAAAGTAATATGGGTGTGTATACAATAGTTCTTAAGAATTGGTGATTTTTAAAGCTAGCATTCCTCCCTGCCCCCAAAGCTTGTGGCAATTGTGCCTTGCATATCCTGGGGGCAATCAGGTAGTTCCTGGAATGAAGAATGTTCTTCCATGCCCAAAGCATCAACCTACCATTGCTCAATTATGAATGGCATGTCACTGTAATTCATTTCTAAAAGTAACTTTCTGAGCTTTAAAGCATTACAACTTTTCAGGCAGAACCTCCCCATCACCCCACAAAATCCAGCTTGTTTCTCCACATCACTCAGTTGCTGTGTGTAAGACTGCATTGAGGAAAGATGCATTGCTTTCTGAGTGTGTAGCCCTAGAAGATATGCTCCTCATCTCAGTGATAGTAGTAAGAGATCATGTGCTGCCTGCAGCATATGAGTAAGTAGTGTGTGTCCATATTATCTAATCAAATCTGTTTTAGTTATCTCTCATAGTTAAAGATCACAGAACTTCTCCCAAGATGTCTGAAATACTGAGCATAGGGGTGTAAATACCAGGCCTTCTTATGGTGTTTCTCTCACCTTTGCTTCAAACCCAACAGGGTTTTCTTAAAATCGCCTGTAGTTCCTATTAATTTTAAGGTAACAGCTCTTTATTCTCTTTAACTATGACTTTTAACTTAATCTATTCTGTTCAACTATGAGAGATAACAAAATGAGGAACTATGCTTAATGTATTCATAGCTGGTTATATGAAAAGTTCTGTAGTTTCCATTGTGCTTCCTGGAAATTAAAGTGATACTTCTAGTGAATCAGATTGGAAGGCAACTGTAGTATCTGAGAGTGGGAATAAAAATTGGTTCCATTTATACTTGTACAACATGCAGCTGTACAAGGAATGATTGTCCACCAACAGACCTATGAAAAATGCTCCATAGATGTGATCTCTTTCTGCTAGTCCATGAATTCTTATCATCATACAGTATCTAAGTAGTCCAAACACTAGGCACTGGAGCTTCCAAATCCTCCTATATAATAAGACATAGTAGATGTTCTAGCAAGTCTTTTAAATTACTTTCATGTATTATAAAACCAGTTGTGGGAGTCTTCAAAATATGGATGGGTGCCATTGCTGGGTAGAGTAGAGTGTACAGTCCATGTAAAAGGGAAGGATGTATGAATTGCAGTAGCTTCCATGTCGGTGGGTCATGGACCCACTCTGGGCCAGATAGTTCAAACAATCTGATAGCACCTGACTCAGTCCTTTGGCTAACCCCCTTTACAGTTCAGAGTAAAACCTGGAGTGGATTTGCTGTCCTACTGACATGGGAGCCACCAGGTATGTACATTTGGGAATGAGATCACTGTCTTGTTTCTCAATACAGTTAGTTCAACAGATGTGTCTGTATTTGGCAGAAAATGTGAATAGGCCAACAAGGATATACTGCACGTTTTTGTTAGCTGTCTTGCACATTGGATATTTTAATTTATGTTTAGCACCTTGCAAACGAAAGATATTTTTTCATCTCCACTCAGTATAGTGAATAGCTATAGCTATAATTAGGTCATAAATATAGAGCCAGGTCAATTTTGTTGGTTTTTTAAAAAAACGCACCAAGCATTCCAAGTCATCCATTCCAGTAGGAGCCTTACTGCATATCCTAATTTTTCTTCTCTTGTCAACCCTGCTTTTTCAGCTTTGATATCTCATGGATTGTAGGATGCAGCGTATTCAATAGGAGCTTCTAAAGTCTGCACCCACTTTCCTTTCAGCAACAAGAAAAGCTCATAGCCACCCACTGGTGCATAAATCTATTGTCTCAATGTCAAGGTCACTTAATGCAGAAACTTCAAAGCAGAATCCCCATTCTTCTTTCCAGTCACCTTCTACGTTCCCTTTTGGATTTCTTTAATCTCTTTAATCAAAATGCAAAGGCATTTTGGAATTGAAGTAGTTCCAAGTGGTAGATTATTTGGTCTTTGCACTGTTCTTTCACTCATATCTTAATCACACACTGATTTAGAAACTTGGGCCCTTGATGTCAATGAAATAAAGTTATTACCAAAATGTATGTTATCAGGAATCTGAAGGGTTTGGGGGCTCAGATTTTTTTTTCTAGTGCAGGATTCAGTTGAGGAACATGTGTAGCTATTAAGAGTGCTTCTAAACGTGTTTGCTTTACCGTTACTGAGAAAAAAGACATTCATATTTAAAACAGAGAAGTGGGGCTCTCAGGTTCTACTACACAATAGCCCTGAGAGGTGGATTGCAACTTCCATTTCCGGTGTGGGGCTGACATGCTATTCCGGGTCAATCAGGTTTTGGTGTCTGAATTTGTCTCTGGAGATTTTCAGATGGGGCCAGAATTCTGGGGCAGACACGGAACAGGTTCGAGAAAGGGGCTCCCTTTTGGATGATTTCGACCCCTTCCGTCCTGCTCCGGGGGTATTCTATTCATGATGAAACATCGTGAATAGAACACCCCTTCCATGTCTCATGGAACCAGGGACATGGGAAAAGGAGCCCTGTCCCTGTTCTGAGATGACAGGCACAGGGGAGGAGGTCTGGTCTGAGCACTTCTGGCCACGAATGGGACAGCCAGGTAAGTGGCACCCTTTCCGCTCCCTCCCCGGGTTACTTGTATTTTTTAAAAATTATTTTTGTATTTTATTTCTTGCTTTGACTTTGGGGGGGGGTATTTTTGAATTTGGCGCACGGCCGTTCTCACGAGAACCGTCGAGCTTTGAGTTCCTGGTTGTAAATGCAGCCTGATGACGGCTGCATTTACAGCTGGCAAGCTTGGAGATGGGGAGGACGTTGTGTCCCGGAATGGAGGTAAATGTGCAGACATTTTTGTCCATTCTGAGGCAAGAACAGGAGAGGAGGTGGTGGGGCACTAACAGGGCATTTTGGCCCCATGTGAAAATCTCCTTTGAGTTTAATATCCTGCCACAAGACTGCCTTCACATTGTGTTTACTTTACTGTGCTAAGAAGATGTTTGGAATCACTGTGGTTTTAGTCTTGGGCTAGGAATCTTGGGAGACCAGGGTTTGGATCCTTGCTTTGCCGTGGAAACCCACTGGGTGATCTTGAGCAAGTCACACTCTCTCAGCCTAAAAGGAAGGTGATGGTAAACCTCCTCTGAGTAAATCTTGCCAAGAAAACCCTGTGATAAGATCACCATAAATCAGAGTCAGCTTGCAGGCTCATACCACCACCACCAGACCACACTGTCATTTTGATGGCAGTAATCTTGGAGGTCCCAGCTGTAATACTGAAGCAGATCACAATTATTTTTTTCTTATGTATCAAATGTCCCACTGAGCAATGCATTTCTCAAATATGTCAAGTGTTTCCATGTGCTGTGGGACAAAAGCATAGAGGTCAAGAACTCACTCCCTTTCCAACAAGCCTCTGTGCTCTTGATGTGGCTTTCAGGATTATTCAGCCGTGTATGTTTGCAGACAGTATTATGATGATGATTACAATTTGCGTTTCTTGGAGCTTCCTCATGTAACCTTTGAACAGAATGTTGTATTGACATCCCCAATAATGTCAGCCTCTTCACCCTTAAATGGAAACCATATGTTGGCTTATATTTTCTCTCCCACAATTAATAGCAGCAAAACCATTTGACTTTGTTACTTTTACTTAATCGAAATTTTGTCTGGTTTGTCTTTACTGTGTTCCTTCACAAGAATCTATGAGTATTTACCTACAGATTCTTGTGTAGCATCACAGGAAAGACAAACTGGAAACAACTTCGATTACATAAGTAAAAGTTGATGGTGGTTGGTACCATTGTAGTACAAGGCTGGATTTGAGGCTCAGTGTTTTCTCCTCATCCACAGATTTCCTGAGTGTTTTTGTCACTTAACCTTTGTTTGTTATGGTGGATAGCCTGTACCTCACCAAGATCATGCATGGTTTCAGCTCATGTACATTAATGTTGGGACATTTTGTGACTCGGGGTGCATCTACACTGTAGAAATAATGCAATTTGACACCACTTTAACTACCATGGCTCCATCCTACAGAATCCTGGGATTTGTAGTTTTGTGAGGCACCAGAACTCTACGGCAGAGAAGGCTAAATCCCTGTAATACTACAAATCCTAGGATTCAATAGGGTGGAGCTACAGCAGTTAGTGGTGTCAAACTGCATTATTTATTTATTGTTTTTAGGTACTTATACCCTGCTCTTTAGCCACAAAGGCTCACAGAGTGACCTACAAATTGCTAAACAATAGCACCTACACATCTACACTGCTTTTATAGTGCACTAGGTACTCTCTAAGCAGTTTTCAATGTGTGTTTGCTAATTGCCCCCACAAGCCAGGTACTCATTTTAGCGACCTACAAAAGGATGGAAGTCTGAGTGAACCTTGGAGCCCTTGGGATTTGAACTTGCAACACTGTTGCTGCAGTACTAGCATTTCATCACTGCAATTATTTATATTGTGTAGATGCACGCTCAGTGATGAGCAACCTTAAACTTTCTAGGTCTGTCTGGAACTGTACTTCACCGCAGTGTTTCAACAACTTTCATATAAATCTGCAGGTGTTTTTTCAGATAAATGGATTGCCTTGAAGTAATGGAAACATATTTATAATAACATTTCTGTTTTCTTTCCCTGCTCTCCCTCCCAGTGGATTAACACATGAGTCTCACAAGAAAGATGTTGAACAGGTCTACCTCCGCTGTTCTGAAGGATCCATAGAATGGATGTATCCCACAGGAGCCCTGATAGTCAATCTGCGGCCCAATATTGTATCTTCCTCTTCCAAACATTGGACTGTTTGCATAAAGCCTTTCAAGGACTCTGCAGGAGCAAATATTTATTTGGAAAAAACTGGAGAACTCAAACTGTTGGTCCGAGATGGAGACCACAGCCCCACCAGAGTGCATTGCTTTAGCTTTGATCAGGGCGGACTCTTTGTCGAAGCTACCCCTCAGCTGGACATTAGTCGGAAGATTACGGGCTTCCAGTATGAACTCATAAACAAGGGGATGGCGTCTGATTTGCACACGGTTTCTGGTGAGTTCTGAGATGTTTGACTACAGTTGGACTTGGCCTGTGTAAGAATAGCATGCTGGGTCTGTAGGTCATCAGTTTTCAGGCTGTGCAAAGTGTTTGAAAAGGTAGGAAATGAAAATATTTAATTTCATAAGAGGGTGACAACATCGTGTGATCTGTTTTGCTAAGAACATTGTGCTCTTCAGATACAGAGTGAAGATGAGTTTGGTTTAGGTAGAGAACACAGAGGTTCAAAAGTCAACAAACCCAACATTCATGGCCCTCTCACCAGGTAGGCTGTGCAGCTTTGCTTGTTTCCAAAGTGAACAACCTGTTAACAAACAGTGTTCACTGTAGTTTTCCCCTGGGGGATCAAATCATTAGGTCTCCTGTCCATTATTTTCTGTCTGCTTTCAGCCCTTCACCATCTGTGCAAATGTAGATTGTGAGGTGGGCCCAAAATTATGATTCAAATGATTCAAAAGGGAGGCCACACCTTGTAAATTCAGGCCTACTTTACACATGGTTGACTTTCTGTGTAGGCCTCATTTCCAAATGGGAACTTACATATATCCAGGTGTTAGAATTGCCCGCACCTGTTATGTCACATGTACAGTGGTTGAATGGCAAGCAGTTAAACCAGATATGACTTCTGGTTGGCCTTAGGCTCCTTTTGTTTTGCTTTTGTTCCTCTTATATGTATACCTGTTTGTTGACCTAATTACTCATTGTTATGAAGGAGTGGTTACCCCCCCCCACTCCACCCCCAGGCCAGCGGCCTGTCTTACTACTTTCTTGTCACAATATGACAGTGATACTGGCCCTTGCTGATCCAGCTCATAATATACACATGTCAAAATACTTAAAAAAAATTTCTTTGCAACTTTATGCCTCTGTTGATCTTCCTTGAATTAGCAGCGTGGCATATAGGATACATCTTAAGCAGCAGTCTAAGAGGCATGGATACCCTTCATACACAACTTAGAAAAAAAATACTATTTTGGAATACAATCCTGGCTCTCCAGGAGCATGCCCACTCTATTCTGGGAATGGTAGTCTCAAGAGTTAATCTCTCTCTGGCTTTTCTTCGCAAACAAAGATTCAGGAAGGACTCATCCCGCGCTTTCTGCAAGCGCGCTGATGACTAAAAAGGCCAATCCGAGATAAACAAGTCCGGTTGCAAAAAGCACAGCAGAAGGTCTCCTTGGGTGATGTTTTTGGGTTGTGATTCTTTCTGCATTGTCGTTTCTCTTCAAGACTTGTTTGGCGTGAGTTCTCAAATAAGGCTGCAGCATTGTGGATAGTGCATCTCCATGCCTCCCGATGTGAGGCCAGGGTGGACCACTGTTGGTGATCAATTTGGCCGAGCCTGAGATGTTGTTTCAGGGAGTCTTTGTATCGCCTTTTTGGAGCGCCCCTCTTACGCTGACCTGTGGCGAGTTCACCGAAGAGTAGTATTTTTGGGAGGCGATGGTCCTCCATCCTAGAAACGTGCCCTGCCCAGCGCAGCTGTGTTCTCAATATCATGGCCTCAATGCTGGTGATCCCTGCTTGCTCAAGGACAGCAACATTCGTCACATAGTCAGTCCAGTGTATATTTAGGATTGTGCGTAGACAGCGCTGATGAAAGCGCTCGAGGAGTCGTAGGTGGTGGCGATAGGTGACCCATCTTTCAGATCCATAAAGGAGGATAGACAGTACGAGAGTTAATATATTTGTAGCAAACTGTCAGAGAACTTCAGGTATTTCTTTCTACTTTAAGAAAAATCCATGACTGGATAGCGTTGCGGAATCAGGTTTTAGTCTGTCAGTTCTAAAAGTTGACATTGTTTTGACTTGCTGACTATCACTTGATTCTGATGAGACATAGTTGTATGTGTCTGTGAGCACTAAAAACTGTATTTCAAGTTTAGTTTTACACAAAGGTTTGCTGCTATCTGCTTTATAAGAATCCTCCTCCCGTCTATGCATCAGTAACTCTTCTTTTGTTATTCTTGCCTTCTGCAAGTTGATATTTTCTGTTTGTTGGCACTCTGTCAATTCCAAGTGTCTGATAATAGACATCTGCTGTTGGGTGACCTTGCATCTGTAGCAGCAACCTGATCTACATCAGCTGCTGGACCAGACTGCAGTTCCTTCCACTCGTCAATAGGTGGCACATTTGCCATTATGACTAAATATTAAACATTCTCCTTCAGAGCTGCAGCCCTGTATTGACTGTGATATTCTAAAGTTGGGAATTTTAGGATCTTAAATATTTCCCCTGGGACCACAACACTGCAACAGAATTCCAAGCAGTTCAGTTCAATACATGTACTTAGAATTAAGTCCCATTGTGTTCAGTGGGACTTATTTCCAGTTAAGTTAATATGGGGCTGCAGCCTTAGTGTATTACTACTTACTGGTACATAGTTTAGTGGATCCAGGTGCTGGTTCTTTTTCTGTTAAAAATCCAGTTGATTGTATTTCTCTCATCAGACACCACAATATATATTTTTTTAAAATGCCATCTTTCATAGGATGTATTATTGTGCTCTACTTTAGCTGGCCAAACTTCTTGGAGCATTGGGGGAAATGTGATGACTTCCTTCATGTTTCTTTCCTTTAATTTGTACCCCTCCTTTCTCCCAGCAAGGAACTCAAAGTGGCTTACAAAAATTTAAAACAAAGTCCAGCTAGAATCTTGTTTTACATGAGTTAAATACAATTAAACAAACAATTCTGTTTTAAAAAGCACACATTTAAACCAGTTTAAAACACATTTAAATCATAATTAAAAGATATAAGTGCTCACATCACATACAAAATACCTTTCTTCCACATAATTTAAATACCACAGGCCTGCCTAAATAAAAAAAGGTACGTATTTGCGTGTCAGTAGAAGGAGAGCAGGGAGAGGGCCAACTGGACCTCCCATGGAAGGGAATTCCACACTCTGGGAGCAGCCTTTTAGAAGGCTCTCCCTGTGTCCTTACCTGAGAAGCCTGTGATGGAGTTGGGACTGAAAATACGCCCTTCTCTGGACATTTAAAAGTGTGGAATGGCTCATATGACATTAGTCCAGTGGATTTACCTACTCTCTCACTGTGAAAATCCAATTTATGAGCTTGTAGTAATTTTTTGGCTGTTGATCCACGTGTACACCAAAACCCTATTCTTGTCCACTCAGAAGCAAATCCTATTAAGTTCATTGGGGCTTCTACCTATATAGGATTGCAGGTTTGTTCTCTTACTGACGAGTTAAATTCATTTGTTGAAAAGACTTGGATTGATCCCAGCCTGATCTGAGAAATATTTAGTTATTATCTTCCTTTTTATATTTTCTGAACTAGAGCATACTGCTTTTGGTTTTTTTTTCCAAAGGGCCAAAAATAGTCTGGCTACAAAGCAGGAATGGGTACATCTCTGGACATCTTCAAAAAGAGGCTGGACAGCTACTTGCTGGGTATGCTTTAGCTGGAGATCCAGTGGTTGTGGTGTTATACCCACACGCAAGGTTCTTGTACACACAAGGTGGAAATACCACTCCCATCTAGCCAGAACAGACTATGATGAGGGCTGCTGGGAGAGGTAGTCCAAGAGTAACTGGAAGGTCACAGTTATCCACTTCTACTGTAATACCTTGCTGGGTTAACTTTTTCCTGCAGTCATGCTCTCTCATCAACATGGTTTTTTCTATACCCCAATGATATCATTGAACTCTTAATTCTTTTTTGCTCCTCTTCTATCCTAGCTGTGATCAAAGCTCACCACCCATCTTGTTAATACTTGAATGACTTGCCATGCCCCCAAAATCATTGCAGAGTGCATCAATACATAAGCAAGCCATACTTGGCAGACTACCAGGGTTTTAATTAGTAGATCTAGCATTTTATTAGTTTACAGTTGCCTTTCTGCTCAATCTGGGCTTTGCAAATAATGCTATGAGAATGAAAGTTCCCAAGTGAACTTCTGAGAGCAGTGAGTAAATGCTGCACTGCAGACTTGATTTTGTTCCCTTGAGCTTAATCAACCCAATGCTGTAGCACTGTTTGTCCACATTTTTTTCTTGTCTTCTCTAGTGGATGCCAGAAAGGGAATTGCAGCATTGCTGTAAGTAAAAACCCTGTTAGGTAAACTTTGAGGTTTGCTGTAGCATGGACTTGATATCTGGTGAATGTGTGATAAACCCAGGTGTTTGTGATGGACAGAAGCAGGAACAAATTAATTTCCAGTGTGAATGCACCTTGCTTCGGTTCATGACACTTCATGCCAGGAGGAAAGTTGAGGCCATATTTTGTAGATTGTCCATGTCTGCACATTGGATATCTACTTGTGGATTGTATCCATTGCCAGTTTTACAGGTCAGAAATATGTGCTGACCCACAACTGGAGTGACATAATTAGAAAGTACTGAATGGGGCAAGAAAGTGTCAATAACTATAAATCCCCAAAAGATTGCACTTGAATATGCCCTTGAAAAAGCATCCTATTTATCATTACGCATTCCACTGTGTGGGAGATAAAGGCCACCTCATGCTGCAGTTGTTACACTTTGGTGTGACTGACAGGTTCCAAGAACTACATATTATAAAAACGGGGCTAGCACTGAAGCCAGATTAAGGTGGTTAGGGCTCTGGAGTAGTTTCAAAAGCAGGACTCCTCCTCTTGTTAATGTGTTGTGAGCAACCCTGTTGGAGTGCCACCTTCATGCTGTGGTGGATCAGCTGTGTTGTCAGTATCAGGAGCAGCGTTGCCAGCGATCCCAAGGTAGCACTCTCTGCTTTACTTATTCCTCAGCTGGAAAGTGGAACTGGGGAGTTAGTAAATGTTAACTACCACTGGATGAAGGTGGAGGGGGATGGAGATCCGCCCCCCTCCCCAGAGCTTTCCAGAAGTACTTTTCTTTTGCTAGCAAGAATCTTAAGTGTACAAGAACCTTGTGGGTGCATGTAGTACCACAACCATTGGCTCTCCAGCTAAAGCATCCCCAGCAAGTATCTGTCCAGCCTCTTTTTGAATACATCTAGAGAGAGACCCCCCACCATCTCTGTAGGCAATTGGTTCCATTGCTGAACTGCTCTTACTGTCAAGAAGGTCCTTCTAAAGTTCAATCGAAATCTGCTCTCCTGTAGTTTAAAACCATTAGACTCACCTCTCTGTGACAGCCCTTGAGGCATTTAAAGAGTGCAATTACATCACCCCTCAGTCTTCTTGCTGAATATGCCCAGCTCCTTCAACCTTTCCTCCTATGTTTGTTCTCCATACCTCTCATCATCCTTGTTGCCTTTCTCTGAACCTGCTCCAACAACAATGAATATACAGTAACAGGATTGAGGAAGCCTTGGCCCTCCAGATGTTGAGGAACTGCTACTCACATCATCCCTCACTATTGGCCAGGGTGGTTAGGGCTGATGGGAATTGGACTTAAGCATCTGGCATGCTACAGGTTCCTTCATATCAGTGTCAGCCACTGATGTATACTGGGGCTACAAAAAACGTGTGACTGTGATTAAGGGCATGGTCTAAATTGTAATAGATATTAGAGAGGAAGAGAGGGAGCCAAGTATGTGAGGTGCAGTTGCCTCTTCTAAGAAAGGGCAATGTGTTGGCCTTTATTGCAGGATGTTGCAGAAGGTAACTTTATTCAAATTCTTCAGAGCACAGCATGCCAGCTGCTTTTGCAGTGACACTTTTTCGGACTGTGAAGAAAATTTAAAAAATTAAAAATATCCCTCCCCCATTATTATCTCACAAATTCCAGTGTACAGTTTAATAAATCCAAAACAGGAATTGTATTAAATCACTTTAGAATGAGCAAATAAAAAGTTTGAGGTAAAGACTCCCTCAAAGGTCATTGCTACAACTCCCCTCTCCTCAAACCTGCTGCTTTTAAAACATCTTTCTTTTTTTTATGAAAGGAAGGAAAGTTGGGGTCCCTTATTGAGCTTGGACTAATCTTTCCTTTGCAGCTGTTCAGCAAGGATTCCAATCCTCTTATTCATGCTGAAAAGCACTTTACTTCATAAGAGTTTGCTCCAAAGATTCAAAGTGTTTTAAACTCTAAGCTCTAGGTTTTCACTGCAAAACTGTTTCCCTGTGCCTTAGCCAAGATCTGCAAACTTAATTTACTGGAATTTAGAAATATAAGCCCCTGTTACCTTCAGGGGTTATTTGGCATTAGGCAAGTCAAACTTTAACAAACATTTCTTCTATCTTGATTGGATCTGCTTGTTATAAGGCAGGTTCTGCTGGTTTATGGGTTTCCTATATTTTAATGTCCAGTAGCTAGTTGGAAAATTTATAAATGCCTACATTCAAACAGCAATCAACTTAAGCCGGAAGAACAGCCAGCCATTTCCTATAGGTGAGTTGTTAATGTTTGAGAAATAGAGCCCTTGGAAAATAGTTTCTCTAGCATGATTAAAGGGTGTTTGAGAAGGGGGAAGATGAAAGATCTGTATAGGGTGGGGAGGGCAAAAAGGTCCCCCTCCTGCAAGTTGTTTTGCAGCCCTTGACTGACCAGACTGCCTTAGAGTATCCCTTTTCTGGTTTTAAAAAAAGGTGAATTGCTTCTACAGGAGCCCAGCACAAGCACCACACTTCTGTTTTTGTTGTTCTTTTGACATTTGGGGCAGTCTATGCTGCTCTGGAAGGTTCCAGGGACTGTTGGCCCCCAGATGGGCTGCAGTAGCCAGCCTTGATCTAATCCCCCTCTTTTTATAGTCTCTATTCTGGATTGGCCTCTTTAAGTGCCTTTTGAAGTCCATTTTCTGGGTATGTTACCTGGTTGGCACATTCCTCCCTGGCCCACTGAGGACCATCTCTGCCATCTTCTTATCCTTGGTCTTATGACAAAAGGCCATTTGCCTCGCATTCATATCATTGTTATGGCTTCACCACCTGAGGGACTGTCAAGTAGAGACATTCTCTTTCCTATTATCAACCAAATGAACAAGCAAGGCCATTCCTCCAATTAGCGTCTCCTTCAGTGGATATCTTATCAGTGAGTGCCCATCTGTAACAGCTACTGCTCTTTCGTTGCAGCTTTATTGTAGAAGGGGGTGCTTGTGGATATGACTCTCATATTACCCTTTTCAGGACTGGATAGACAGACCGTCACTGGTGGCAGTGTGGTCTTTTTAACAGAAGGGAAGGGAAAATTCAATTCAGAGATGAGGAGGGAATACCCACCTTGTCCCCAATATCTTAGCCATGTTTGGGAGAAGAACAGTATGTCAGATTCTTTTGCTTCTGGCATTAGATTCCCAGGTGTATTGGAGGGGCAGCAGGAGATGCCTTTTTGGGGCATACTTTAGAGGAGATTCAGGGAGTTATATAGTCTGAAAAATAATTTGTCCAAGCAGTAGGTCTTGGGGGTAAGGTGACCCTGAAATCAGAATAGGACTTACCATTCTGTCAGTTAATAAAAAGTTAGTGTGTTTCAATTTTCCCTCTCTTTAGAGGTGGCTTTTAATGGCAAGTAGGCATTAAGCTGAAAATTGTTTTATGATTCACCCCTCCCCCCAGCAACCCTGTTCTTTTTGGGCTTAAATGTTGTTGGCAGGAGAGGAAAGGGCAGAAGGATGTGTAAGCGAAGAGTCACTTGCTGTAGCTTCTTTTTGGAGCTGCAGAGTCCTCTGGAACCGGCTTTACAGAGTTTTTGCCTGCCAAAAGGCACATAATGACCTTTTTACAAAACGAGGCTGCATTTTCAGAGCCAAAGCAAGGTCACACCCAAAAGCAGTGGCGGAAGGGAGAGGGAGCCCTGTCTCCTTAGTACTGTTGGATCTTCTTCTATAGAAGCAAAACCGGTTATTAAAATTAATAAATGAGTGCTTTCTTTCTTTTGCTAATCCTCCACACATAGATGCATCTTTTAAAAAATCAACGGGTTCTTCCAGTATTCAGAATAATGTGATATAGATTATTAGAAACATAAAACTGTATCGTCATTTAAGAAGCTCAGTTGATTTGCAGCCAGCTAGCACTGACTTGATGGGTTATTTTCTTGACTGGTTGGGTACAATGTGTGCTTACGTTTGTACAGCCCGTTGTGATGAACATGTTAAGAAGCTGTAATCCTATTGGACTTTGGTAGCCAAGGTTTACAGGCTGGGGAGCGGTGGAGTAGAAGATTATAGGATTTCTGCATTAGTGCTTAAAAAAAAGCTGCCCATATAATGGGGGAGGGAGGGTGGTCATCTCTGTTATCATTTTTCTACTTCGGTCCATTTCTTAGGAGATTTTCAGATGGGGACAAAAATAGCCGTCTCGCTATCTCCCCTACCGCCACCCTTCCATCCCCATCCTGGCACACAAACAAACATTTTCAGACCTACCTTATAGTGTATGCTCTTCTCCCCTTGGCAGCCCAGGAGTGGGAGCTGCATTCACTTATTTGAAATCTCTGGCTGTTCTTGGTGAGAGGACAAGCGCGCAGAAAATTCAAAGATAAAAAAGAGAAATACACACACCCAAGTCAAACCAAGCACCTAAACACACTTAAAAAACACCAAGTAACCCGGGGAAGGTACAAAAAAGTGTGTCACTTACCTGGATCTCCTGATTGCACCTGGAAGTGTTTGGCACAGACCTCCCACTGATGCTGGCATCACGACAGCATAACAGGGCACCTTTTCACTCACCCGTCATTCCATCATAGAAACGGAACGGGCAATCTATTCACAGCTTAGCCTGTGAATAGAAAGATCCGATGGTGGAATGGGAACAGTGCAGGAGCATGATGACCTGGGGACAACAACGTCTGAAAATCAAGCCCTTTAGTGATTCCCTGGCGTCTGTATCATGCCATATTTAGTGCGTCTGATAATCTCCTTAGCCTTGCTTTATGGAGGCATCTTAGAAACTAAAACTATTCGGAAAGCCCCTACCTTTTGACATTTGCAAATTAAGGACAAGTTCCAGCCATTTCATGAGGAATCCATTTTTAGGATTAAGTCCAAGAGCAGGGTTAGGGACCACCACCCCAGCCTGAGGAATAATCTGGTTGGCATGCTTGTGCTGGTTGAGGCTGAAGCCCAAATGAGGTGGGGCCTGGCCCTTCACTATTCCTCCCTACCTAGATGTCACTGATGAAGGGACAGATTGCAGTTGCAAAAGGCCTGATCATTTGCAGAAAGCATTTGGCTAAGGATGACAGATTGCTCATTTCTGCAGTAGAGGATAAAACCTGGGGCCCTTTCACACTACAGGATTATAGTACTATGATTCCACTTCAACTAGATCCTATCAAATCCTGGGATTTGTAGTTTGGTCAGTGTCACTAGAGCTCTCTGGCATAGAATACCCCTCCCTAAACTACAAAGCCCAGGACTCAATAGAATTTTGCCATGATAGCTAAAGTGGAATCATAGCACTATGATTTGATTGTGTGAAAGGGCTCCAGGTTAGTAAGGGGGGAACTAGAGACAGCAGAGGTACAAAGAGGTGGGGAAACACATCTGGAGTTGTATGCAATTCTGTTGGAAGATTGCATAAATATTAGCTCAGTGGAGCAATATTACAGAGGGAGTCGAAGAACAGCATTCCAATTCTGAAGAGATACCAGGCATTTTATACCTCAGAAAATACTTGTAACCTCTAGGTATTTTTTTTACTGTAGTTTTGTTACTTCAAGGCAGCACAGTTCACCAGTATTTTGTCCTCAGCATGCATTTTGTTCCAGAAAGTCTGAGGTGATAATATAGAGTTGTAATCACAAAGTCACAATTAGTGAAAAGCAGAAGAAAGCTGTAAGAAAATCCAGTGTTGATAAACTTTACTTTTAATGTGGCAGGAGCCAGAATTGAAAAGGAAGTTGTGTATCTCTCTACGTTTTGGTCCATTTTGCGTTGGATTTTATTATTATGGGGAGGTGGATGGAATACCTATGTGATCCAGCAAGTTTCCTCTGCTTGCTAATTCTTTAAAAACTTCATTGAATTAAATTAGAAATGATGCAAAGCTTGTCTGTATCTTCTGTGACAGATTGGTAGGAGAGAAGGAACCTTCTGCTTCTGTCAAAAATATAATCCCCTAACAGACATTGTGAGACATAATGTCTAAGAGGTGGTCAAAAGCCACAGGGGGGTGGGGAATACTGTAGATGTGGTTACCCCTATTCTGCAAAGGTGAGCACATTACAAGGCACAGAAAAGCATAACCAGCATCCCTAAGGTATCCTTACCTGAAAGTAGCCACTGACTTCGGTAAGACTAGTTTCTCACTAAATACCCACAAGGTTGTACATCTCTTGCTACTTTCCCAACACTTGTGCATGGCTCTCTTCATCCTAGAAATCTTAGGGAGTTTTTTGATGACCGCCCACTAGGAGGGACAATTCAACCTGGTGTCTTCCCCTGAGCATCACGATGACCTGATAGTTCACAGAACTATTGGCATTTAAAATACCTGACAATCCAAACTTTTCAGACAAGGAGCAAATTAACTCCTACATGCCTTGTTGTATTTATTTCTCAGAGGTGTGTTCATTTTGCTCCCTGACTGGTATTCCCTAAATCTACAGGATAGGTGATGTTTTAAGAGAGGCTGCAGGCATACAATAACTTACCTAAATTCCCCAGAATGTAGTGAGGCTTACTTCTAAGAAGGCTTGTATAGGATTGCAGTGGTAAAGAAGTTCAATCTGAACAGTCATAATTTCAGAGATTAGTTTGAATTTGCACATCTTCTGGAATTATAGAAACACTCTTGCAGAGCTGCCAGAGGATGGGATTTCAGAGCTCCATTTCTTGCCCCCACCCTAACCATTGGGTTGAACAGAAAGGGAATAAAATGGAAGTTCAATGGAAGAATTCCTTCAGGTTCCAGAACTGGGATTGCCTTACATCAAAACTTGGGTTGTTCATACACTGAGCACACATAGTTCTGTCCCACTTGGAGGCAGAGTGACCTCTGCACCCTGTAACAATTATGTAAGGTACCACTGGGTTCATTGGGAGTTCCTTTGAGATTTTGCTGTAAAACTAAAACCCTACCCTGCATTCTTATTTTAAACAAGAAAATGGTCTGGCTTTCTCCAGTATGTGAATTGTAGTTTGTTCTCTTCTATATGCATTCAGTTCAATGGGACTGTGGCAGAAGTGCACAGCCATCCATGCAGTTCCAGATATTTCAATAAGTTGATGGAGAGTCAATGAACAATAAATAAATAAATAAATAAATAAACCTTTTTTTAAAAAAAATAAAAAACCACACACACAAAATGAACCAAACCCCACAACTTCTTACACTACACCCTCTTTTAGAAACAACTCATAAAGTATTGTTTAGGTTATTTTTAAAAGGCTTCCTTAAACTTTGATCTTCCACTAACTTGCTTTGGAAGTTTAACTTTAACCAGCTCCCAGTCATTTAATTCAATTCCACTCCAATCTGGATTCCATATGGGGTTGAGACATTTTCCTGGCAGGGCTCCAGCTTTGGTTAATATGTACCAGCTCTTGGTTTTATTGTCCTGATACCAGAGGGCAAGGGAAAGTTATTCTTGCGCTGGAACAGTACATGAGATAAGAGTGTATATGTATAGAAGGACAGGAAACTTGTGGTGAGCTACCTTCTTAGAGCAGTTTTTCCCTTCCAGCCATGTCCAAAAAAGATGTGTAGCATAGATAAAAGTTCTTAATTTCTAGAATGGAGATAGGTTGAGCCAGAGAGTGATAAGATGTGGCCTCACATTTCAGAATGCTTAAAGCACAGTGAGGAACATTTATCTTGGCAGTGGATTCCCAGCTTTATTACTGCCACTTCAGAATGTGACAAATGAAATCAAGCTTTATTACCAGACAACAATGAACATGGCTTGGTTTTTCTTCTGTCCCTACAAAGCTATTTTGGGTGTTTGAAACAAGGGGCCGTGTTTATGGGCAGTGCTTAAACCAAGAGTCTACTCACGGCCTCTGAAATAGTGCAAGCAAATGCTGGTGAAGTAAAACTTTGTCTCTTGCTCCTGCCCAAAATACTATGTATGTTTTAATGGCTCCAAATGTATGCCCTGGACCTGTACAAACTGATCCAAAGGCAGCCATCCAGTCATGTTTGTGCACTGTGATTTGATAGGCTTTCTGCTTTTGCTGCCTGGTTAGGACAGCAGATATAAAAAAGCATGGCCAAGAGCACTAAGTAAAGAGCAATGCATGTGTGGTGGTGTAGCATCAGAACTTTGAAAAGTTTCAGATGTGAAGGAACCACTGGGCTAAGCTGGCCCGAAAAGTTTCTCTTTTGGACTAGAACACCTCCACTTTTCCAGCCAACATGGCCATTGGCCATACTGGCTGGAGTATTGGGGGAGTTATAGCTGAAAGAAATTATTTTTCCAGGCTCTGAGCCAAAAGCAAGAGTGGTCTGATTCCTGTCCTGTGTAATGTTTCTGAGCCTTTTGCTTCCTTGGTCTTACAATTGTGCTTTAAATGTCTCGCCCTTTTGCAATGTGTCTGCTTTGCTCAATAAATTTATACAAAGTGACAGTGTGCACTCTTGCTTTCACAGATCATAAATGATCCATCCAGCAGAGCTTTCTTTGCAAGGATACCCTGCTGGCATTTTTGTTGTAAACTCTCTGGCAAGGGGCATTCCTAAAGGATAGGTTAGAAATAAAATACAAATATACCTCTGCTAATGAAGTAGATGTGTTCCTGAGCATTACTTCTTTAATGGAAAATTTGGTACCAGAGGTAGAAATAACATGGAAAGAATAGAGATGGGTTCCTGCACCACAAAAAGGAAGAGCAGTTCAACAGACTTTTTATCCAAACTAACAGTATGCTCAGTCATTAATCAGAATGGAGACCACAGTCAAGAAATCAGAAAAAAAACAAGGACTTGGAAGGGTAGCCATGAAGGAACTAGACAAGATCCTGAAGTGTAAAAATATATAATTGAATACTAAAGTTAGCGTTGTCCATGCCATTGTATTTCCCATCATTATGTATGGCTGTGAAAGCTGGACAGTGAAGAAAGCTGATAGGAAGAAAATCAGCTTATATAAACTGTACTGGAGAAGAATTCTATGGATACTGTGGACTGCTAAAAAGACAAATAAATGGGTCCTAGAGTAAATCAAGCCTGAGATCTCCCTAGATGATTAAACTGAGACTGTTGTACTTTGTATACCGTATATTCCGGCGTATAAGACGACCCGGCGTATAAGACGATCCCCCCAATTTTTAAGGGGAAATGCAGAGTTTGTGATATATTCGCCCTATAAGACGACCCCCCTCTTCCAACGCATAGCCCCCGCATGCCCCTCCTGCGCTCCCTTCCAGGAGGGAGCGCAGGAGGAGGATGCGGAGGCTGTGCGCCCAAAAGGGGCACGTTCGCCCCTTCTCCCCACCTTCCAGGAAGGTGGGGAGAAGGGGCGAATCGCGGTTTGGCCGCGCATCCTCTGCATGCCCCTCCTGCGCTCCCTTCCAGGAGGGAGCACAGGAGGGGGATCCGTATGGCCAAACCGGGCACGTTCGCCCCTTCTCCCCACCTTCCAGGAAGGTGGGGAGAAGGGGCGAATCGCGGTTTGGCCGCGCAGCCTCTGCATGCCCCTCCTGCGCTCCCAGGAGGGAGCGCAGGAGGGGGATCCGCAGGCTGTGCGGCCAAACGGGGCTTTGGGGAAGGGGGGAGGCTGCGCGGAGGGTGGCAGGGGGGAGGGGGCTTCGCAGCCACCCCCTCTCCAAAGCGAGCCTTTGGGGAAGGGGGGTGGCTGGGCGGAGGGTGGGAGGGGGGCAGGGAGTAGGGGGCTTCCCAGCCCCCCTCCCTGAAAGCGCGTTTCAGTGGCTTTCAGGGAGGGGGGTGGATGCATGGGGAGTGGGCAGGGGGAAGGGAGGAGGGGGCTTCTCCGCCACCCCCCCTCCCTGAAAGCAGCGGTTCCGCTGCTTTCAGGGAGGGGGGTGGATGAGCGGGGGGTGGGTGGGCGGGGGAAGGGAGGAGGGGGCTTCTCCGCCACCCCTCTCTGAAAGCAGCGGTTCCGCTGCTTTTAGGGAGGGGGGTGGGCGAGCGGGGGGTGGGAGGGGGGAAGGGAGGGAGGGGGTTCTCCGCCCCCCCTCGCTGAAAGCAGCGGTTCCGCTGCTTTCAGGGACGGGGGGATGAGCGGGGGTGGGTGGGTGGGGGGAAGGGAGGGAGGGGGGAAGATGAGCGGGGGGGAAATGAGGGGGGTGGGCGGGGGAAGGGACGGAGGGGGCTTCTCCGCCCCCCCCTCCCTGAAAGCAGCGATTCCGCTGCTTTCATGGAGGGTGGTGGGCGAGCGGGGGGGGTGGGCGGGGGGAAAGGACGGAGGGGGCTTCTCCGCCCCCCCCCTGAAAGCAGCGATTCCGCTGCTTTCATGGAGGGTGGTGGGCGAGCGGGGGGGGGTGGGCGGGGGGAAAGGACGGAGGGGGCTTCTCCGCCCCCCCTCCCTGAAAGCAGCGATTCCGCTGCTTTCAGGGAGGGTGGTGGGCGAGCGGGGGGGTGGGCGGGGGGAAGGGACGGAGGGTGGTGGGCGAGCGGGGGGTGGGCGGGGGGAAAGGACGGAGGGGGCTTCTCCGCCCCCCCCTCCCTGAAAGCAGCGATTCCGCTGCTTTCAGGGAGGGTGGTGGGTGAGCGGGGGGGTGGGCGGGGGGAAAGGACGGAGGGGGCTTCTCCGCCCCCCCCTCCCTGAAAGCAGCGATTCCGCTGCTTTCAGGGAGGGTGGTGGGTGAGCGGGGGGGTGGGCGGGGGGAAAGGACGGAGGGGGCTTCTCCGCCCCCCCCTCCCTGAAAGCAGCGATTCCGCTGCTTTCAGGGAGGGTGGTGGGCGAGCGGGGGGGTGGGCGGGGGGAAGGGACGGAGGGTGGTGGGCGAGCGGGGGGTGGGCGGGGGGAAAGGACGGAGGGGGCTTCTCCGCCCCCCCCTCCCTGAAAGCAGCGATTCCGCTGCTTTCATGGAGGGTGGTGGGCGAGCGGGGGGGGTGGGCGGGGGGAAAGGACGGAGGGGGCTTCTCCGCCCCCCCCTCCCTGAAAGCAGCGATTCCGCTGCTTTCAGGGAGGGTGGTGGGTGAGCGGGGGGGTGGGCGGGGGGAAAGGACGGAGGGGGCTTCTCCGCCCCCCCCTCCCTGAAAGCAGCGATTCCGCTGCTTTCAGGGAGGGTGGTGGGCGAGCGGGGGGGTGGGCGGGGGGAAGGGACGGAGGGTGGTGGGCGAGCGGGGGGTGGGCGGGGGGAAGGGAGGAGGGAGTTCTCCGCCACCCCCCCTCCCTGAAAGCCGCGGTTCCCCTGCTTTCAGGGAGGGGGGTTGATGCACGGGGAGTGGGTGGGGGAAGGGAGGAGGGGGCTTCCTAGCCACCCCCCCCCCCAAAGCCGCGGTTCCGCGCCTTTCGGGAGGGGGGGTGGAAGCGCGGGGGGTGGGCGGGTGGCAGGGAGGAGCACTTTGCTTCACCCCCTGCCCGATCTCCTGCCTCTTCGCTCCGTTTGCGAAGAGGCAGGAGATAGGCAGGCAGGTGAAGCAAAGTGTATCCGGCGTATAAGACGACTGTCAATTTTGGAGGGCACTTTTGAGTGCTCAAAAGTCGTCTTATACGCCGGAATATACGGTATATCATGAGAAGACCTGACTTTCTAGAAAAGGCAATAATACTTGGTTAGGTAGAAGGCAGTAGGAAAAGAGGAAGACCACATTCCAGATGAATAGACTTACTGAAGGTTGCCTGAGTGCAGGACTGTTGATAATAGGGTGACTTGGAGGTTTCTCATTCATAGGGCCAGATAGAGTACTGGCCAGATTTGGGGCCAGAATACATCCACAACAAGCCGGTGTATTCTGGCAAGTCTAGACAAGCCCCTAGTTTGTTGCCTCACTCAGTATCCTCTCTTATGCTCTGTTCTGCCAGTGAATGCAGGAGTGTGCTTTGCCAGTCAGGTCTTGTTTGTTTTTCTTTAGGTTCTGTATTGCTGTAAGGCATTCAGACTGCACACATAAGCTTATCCTTACAGCAGCCCTTGAGATGGGGATGGGTAGGTTGAGAGACCAGACTTAACATCACACCATGGTTCAGCAAAACTTGGGGTTTGTCTACTGCCTCTTCTTGTGTGCTCTGATTCCTAGACTTCTGATGTCAAGGCAAGTCATAGTTTGCCGGTCCTTCAAATTGGACAAACTGCTTTCCTGTGGAATCAGAAGTAGGCAAGGAATGGAGAATATAAGCCTGAGTCTTTCTCAGATCATGATTTCTGGATGGGCTCCTAGTGACTTACTCAGCCATGCCAAGTTAAAGGCAGAGTTGGGATTAGAGCTCAGGCGTCATAGATTAAGGCCTACATTCTAGCTTTTCCACATTTGCATAAAGCATTTTCCACCCAGGATGGGACATAGAAAGAAAAGAGCTCCATTCTCTTGGCACTGACCAAGTTCACGACATAATGGGACTCCTGACTCATAGATTAAGGCCTACATTCTAGCTTTTCCACATTTAAATAAAGCATTTTCCACCCAGGATGGGACATAGAAAGAAAAGAGCTCCATTCTCTTGGCACCGACCAAGTTCACGACATAATGGGACTCCTGACTTAAGCTTAGTAAAAGGAATTTAACCTGTAAATACACTTAATGAAATTCCATAACCCCAGCAGGCAAAATCTGGAATAGTTTTATATGCTGAGCATTTAAAAAGAGATGAATTTTTGTTTTCTTAGTCTTCTCTTTTTATGACAATAAACCACAAGCCCTAACAGAAATGAAAAAGAATTCAAGATTAATAACTTCTGCAAATCCAAAAGAACCATTGAGCAGCACTTAAGCTTTGTTAATATATTATGCTTTCTTCAGGCCCCAGTTGTAGCAGCAAATCCCAGCTGTGAAACCTTAAGCTTTCCTCAGGTATATGTAGCTCTGGTTTTCAGTGGAATTATGCCAAATTTCAGCAGCCATTCAAGCACATTCACCCGTTAAATCTTATATTTTTGATGTGCTGATATCAAGCTCCAGGTAGAAGACTATAATTTGTTAAATAGTGATTCCATTGATGTGTTCAACTGAAGCATTGGGGCAAGGAAGATGGTCTTTTCAAGATTCTTCTCTCATGTGGAGAAGAAAAAGAAACCATCAAATCCCTGCTCAGTCATGGAAACCCACAGAGTGACCTTAGGCAAGTCACACACTTTCAGTCTCAGAGGAAGGCAAAGGCAAACCCCTTCTGAACTAATCTTGCTAAGAAAGCCCTGTGATTGGTTCACCTTAGGGTTCTCATAAGTCAGAAATGACTTGAAGGCACACAGCATCAAATTTTGGGCATGATCCTGAAGCACTGCGAGAATGAGTATGAGTCATTGCTTACTCTGGCTACTTCTGGAGAACATTTAAAATAGTCTCAGGGCATTGGAGATTAGGAGCACATGGCCATTTATCATTATTACCCAAAACTTTGTACAATATTGGAAAGAATCTGCCTTAGTCTCCTTCACACAGATTGGGGATGTTCATATGGCTTTTTGCTGACTTGCCATGTGGAGACGAAACAGGACCTCCTGGCTGTACTCCTTGAAATCTGCATTCAGACAGTGCCATGGGGGGGCGGGGTAGGGTTGAGATTGTTATACCCATAGTACTATGGGTTGGGGCTTGTGTTGTGTAGATGAATAAAAATTTTGAAATCTGTGATCATTGATGAAAATGCATAATGTAGGACTTAGTGAGGAAAAATATTTTTGAGGTCAAGCAGTATAAAAACAACATAATAAATAATATACTATTTTCCAATGAAGGAATGGTACTAGGCAGCCAGGGACTATCCCATTATCATGAGACATTGGGGTCTAGCTCCTCTCTAATTGTTTCTGTCTAGAATCATAGGGTTGGAAGAGACCACAAGGACCATCTATGCAGGACTCTCTGCCATGCAGGAATACACAATCAAATCATTCCTGACAGATGGCCACCCAGCCTCTGTTTAAAAACCTCCAAAGAAGACTCCACCACACTATGAGGCAGTGTATTCCACTTCTGAACAGCTCTTACTGTCAGAAAGTTCTTCCTAATGTTTAGGTGGAGTCTCTTTTCCTGAAGTTTGAACCCATTGCTCCGTGTTCTAGTCCCTGGAGCAGTAGAAAACAAGCTTTCTCCATCCTCAGTATGGCATCTCTTCAAATATTTAAACATGGCTATCATGTAATCTCTCAGCCTTCTCTTCTCCAGACTAAACATGCCCAGCTTCCTAAGCTGCTCCTCGTAGGGCATGGCATTTAGGATCCCCCATGGGTACTAAAATCCATGGATGCTCATGTCCCATTATATACAATGGCATAGTAAAATGGTGTCCCTTATATAAAATGGTGAACAGCAAACTTTGCTGTTTGGATTCCCCCCCCCAAAAAAAATATATTTTCCAGCCATTGTTGTATGAATTCATGGATACAGAAGCCATGATATATTTTGCTAAAACTTCCCCATGAATTTAGTTTGATGAACCTCTTCATATTTTAGGCCTTCCTATGAGCTCTGTAACATACCCAGTTTTGACATGCCTAATAAATATCTATGCTATAATCAGTGTTCTGCTGGCAGAACTTTCTTCTCTGCTCCAAACTGCAGTACTCAAAGCAGCTTCCAAAAATTTCTTAATGCCACAGAGCTGGTTTTGGAGGCTCATTGGGGCTGCAGTGGTGGTGGGGGAAGATCTGAATTCATCTGGGTTCCACTGGAACCCATTGTTTCACCAGAGGTCCACTAGATGTATGAGCCTAGACCCGTTAATTTTGTCTCTCATTATTTAGCCAGGTAGTATTTGACATGTATCTATGTGAGCAAATTTTGCTTACATCCTGCCCTGTTTAATTGCATGTCTTTGATTACAGTGCAGTCCCGTGCATGTTAACTCACAAGTACATCCCACAGTATGGGGCATACTCCAGTGTAAGCATGTACAGTATGGCAGCTTCTATAACTGTGGCAACCAACTTGTGTGCAACTGTTTATTCATCCTGGTTGACTAGACTGGAAGCAGTCTTTGGAAGTAGCTTAGGGAGAATGTTCAAATTACACAGATATGGCCCTTTATTTAAAATCAAACCTGGTCTTCTCTTAGTGTTGAACAGTGAGATGAATGAACTTAATTTGGATCATCTCATCCATCCTCTTATATAGTTCAAGGCATTTCTGATTTCTGTAGAACTAGAATTTTTCAGGTGGATGTGTTTTTTTCTGATTTTTGGTGGCTACAGCTTCCTTTTCTGTAATTGTGCTTTTTGGCCCTTGCATACAGTTCCTGACTATCCATATTTAATCATAATTGCTGTCAGCCTTGGAGAAAATTGGACTTAAAAAAAAAAGCCTATATGTAATTACAGAAGAACTACCAGTACTGGAACAGATTTCTTTCCATAATGAGTATAATCAAGTCCTGACCACTAGTATTCAAACAGCTGCCAATAGTTCAGCAATTAGTTTGCCTTTGACTGGGTTTTGGTTTGCAACAGTTGCTATACGTTGGTTTCAAAACCCGAAGGTTATATTCTTCTTTGTTGCCTTTGTGCCTCACACAATTGGGTTCTTGTGCCTGCACAGCAATTCCCTTCAGAAAATTCTAGAGATGAGTAGCTTGGCAGGAAGTACCACCCCCTCCTACCTACCGTACATACTCTAGCTTGCCAAGCTACTTTCCCCTCAGATTTTAAGTTCACCAGGTAGTGTTCAGGGACCTGAAACAGGGGAGGTAGGGCAGGTTTGTGTGAGGGCCCAAGGTGTGATAGGCCCTTGAAGAACTGCTTGACAATGGGGTTCAAGAAGAGACTTGATCATGTAAGGGATGGAGATTAATGTGCCACTGTGGCAGCTAGGTACACTTTTTGAGAGGAGAAGGCCAGGCCTTTCTTTCGAAGGTATAGCAGAAAGCGGAGAACTGTTGAAAGTGATGTGGGAGAAGGTGACTCAGATCTCTCTGATGCAAATGAACACATTTCCCCACCATTTGTATTGGCAAGACCATTTGGTGGAGTCCCTCCTGGATACTGCCAGGACTGCTGCAATGCGAGGTGATGTCATGGTGTTATCCTCTATGCTGATAATCAGAGCACCTTGAGTTCAGGGTGGAGGACATGTCCTTGGGAGTGTAACAGAAGGTCTAGTGCTCTCAGGAGAGGCACGACTTGGCCCTGGGAGAGGTGGAGAAGCGCAAGAACCCAACTGTGTGAGGGCACAGATGATCACTTGAAGAACCACAGGTACAGGTTAGCATCCTGTCCATCTTGCACCCATTAAATGGAAGGATAGGTTGCTTTGATTGTAATGTACATATGTAAGTAGGGGCAGGATCCATGCTTCAACTTTTTGAAAATAAGTGCTCGTATTTTGGAAACATTTAGTCTCTTTTCACACTTACAGTGTGTATGTCCCCGACTGACTTCCCTGATAATTTACCTAGCTTTTTCTTATAAGCATTGCAATATAAGCTAGTTCATTCTGTTGACTAGGTTGGATGTTTTCTATAATCGTGTCTATATGGAAAAGACAAGTGTATGGAAATGAGATAAAAAGTAAGGTGGACTAAGAGAAAAACAGTGTTATGCTCAATTTTTTCTCTAATTCCTTGTGTTATCAGACACCAGGAGGAAGGGTGTTTTTTGTTGTTGTTGTTGTTGTTTTTTTTTTTTGGCAGGGCACTTTCTTGATAGTATCAACTAACTGGCGGTTGATGGAGAGAAAACTCATCATTGAATTCACTTCGAAGAGCCTTTGACAATGCCCTGGAGTGGTGCTTTATTGGGCACTGTGGGGGATGTTAAAATGCTACCTTAGAGGTCCTAGGGCAGGTGTCAGCAATGGTGGAGCCTGGAGGGCTGCTGGGGCTTTAGCAGCTGCCTGAAGGTGGCAAGTGCTGATGTCAAACCTGGTGAAGATAATGGATTCGGTGGACCCTTATTATGATCTAGGACAGTGATGGGCAACCTGTTGAGCTTGGTGTGTCCAACTTTGCCAAAAAACTGAGCATAACTCGGGTGGTGTGTCACTTTGAGGAAAAAACCATTATCTCTGCCGGCGGAAGTGAGGGCAAAGATCCCGGCTTAACTGGAAGTCCCAGAACTAGACGCTCTATGCCTGATTTCTGTTGTTTTGGCCTACAGACCTCTGGCACAGAGTGTCTAATAGGGGAGGATGAAACATTTGTGACTACAGTTGTCCCTCCACACTCGCGGGTTTCACATTCAGGATTCCGCATATTTGCGGATTCCCGCTTTGGGGAGGGTGTGAGGGGGGAGGAAAGTGGGACTGGGGCTTCGAAGCCCTGATCGCCACTTTAGGGAGGGTGGGGGTGGAGGAAAGTGCAGACCGGGGCTTTGGAAGCCCCAGTCGCCACTTTAGGGAGGGTGGAGGAAAGTGGCGACAGGGGCTTTGAAGCCCAATCGCCACTTTAGGGAGGGTGGTGAGGTTCCGGGTGGGGGGGGGGAAGGAGGCCTATGGTCACGTGTCATCAGAAATGGCTACGTGTGTCAGTGCTGACACGCGTGTCATAGGTTCGCCATCACTGATCTAGGAAACCCATGAGGGGCTAGGAGCATCCTTTTGCTATATGAACACAAAATACCAGCTTTGGTATAAACTGTGACACTTGTTATCTGGACAAATAAATTTTGATCCTTGAGCAGCTGTTGGGAAACCCCTCCCCCCCCACACACACCTGGAAAAAATTACATTCAGATGTCATGGTAAAATACCTCTATGCAGCAGCTGGAGTAAGTTGCAATTGGCATTGGAGGCTCTGCTATGGGAAACTGAAAGCTACTTTCAGCATAACGCTGATAAAATACTCTTGGATTAAAACCTCTTAACCCCAGAGGGGAAAGTGCAAGAAATACATGGAGTTCTGATCACCGAATGCTGTCCAGGGGTTTTCCAATGAGACTTTCATCTTAATTTCTTTCCTCTTGCAAAGGAGTAATTAAAAGAAAGAACTCTGCAAGTTGGTTGGCTAATAGTGAAGGTACTTCTTCAGGTACTTTCCTCAGTACAGCAGAATCTAGACTGAAGGTGTCTGGGCCTAGAGTGTTGCTTCACAAGACAGAATGTGAAAAAGTATGCCATTAGTGTAGAGAACTAAATAGATGGCCTTCAGATACATTGGTTGGCAGTGTAGTGGGGGCCAAAGGGTGACCAGTAGGGGTAAGGGCTGAAAAAGGTTACTTTGGGTCATGACACTATCAAAGGAATTCCCCATTGATTTGACAGCAAGCATGCACAATGCCAGCATTATGCCTTGGCCTCTTTAGCAGAGTAAAGCATTGGGTGTTGGCAATGCAGTGAAATCCCTTTTCCTTCCCTTGTGGATTGGAGGAGGAGGAGGATAGTTGCAGATAGTTTGTAGGGGTTTGTTTCCTTGAAATCCTGAGTATTGAGGATGTCTGAGTCCCATCACCAGGAGCAGGAAAATGCACTAAGAAGAGTATTTTTTAAAAAATTAAAAATCAGGGCTTTTCTTTTGTAAGCAGGCAGCAATTTTGCTCATAAACAGTCTCTATTCATAAATTGTAGTCAAAAGGCTTTCCATAGCAACACATCAACTAGAAAAAACCCCAATACAAAACTGCAGAAATGTGCTCCTCCTCGGAATTCTTTTTCTTCATCAAAATGCTGAAACAGGGAACTATACTTTGAACAGATTGGATTTTAAATACTCTGTGTTTGGTGACCTCTTCTCTTCTCCCCCCACTCCTCCTGCCCGGGTACACCTGGTGCGCTCTGGGTTTTGATACAAGGTAATAAAGATTTGAGGGAACATTCTCTTGCATGTTTGGTTTTTACTTCTGTTAAGTGATCCAACAGTGGAATTAAGTATACTTAGGCACCACCTGTTGTGAATCAAAATTCTGCTGGAAGCTGAGGACATCAAAATATTACAGAAGTGATTTGCAAATCCTCTGCTTGCATCCATGGTAGTGCCTGAAGCAGTAATGTCTACCATCTCTCCTGGGATGATGTGTACAAGTTGTAGATGCATTCAGTTCTAGATGTTGTCCATGACAGACATAAAGGGAGCTTACCAATAGCTCAGACTTCTTTGGGCCAGGTCATTGCAGTGTCTAAAGTGGAGGGGGCAGGCAAATTGCAGCCCTTGTTCAAATGCCTCTTCTAGAGGAGCAATTCACCTTTTAAAATTGGTTTCACATCCTCTGTCACTGTTTAACATTTTTTTAAAATATTGATTTTTCAAAATCAGATATGGACTTCTAGCTGCTACAGTTTTTGTTTTTGGAGTGGCAGTGTGATATAGTGGTTTGAGTGTTGGACTAGAACTTGGGGAGACCAGGGTTTGACTCCTCGTTCAGCCATGGAAACCTACTAGGTGATCTTGGGCAAGTCATATTCTCTCAGCCTCAGAGGAAGGCAAAGAAAAAAAAACCCTTGGAACAAATCATGCCAAGAAACTGTGATAGGATCTCCTTAGGATTGCCATAAGTCAGAAATGACTTGAAGGCATACCACAACAACGTTTTGGCAGTCTCTGGCCCTCAGAGGATGCTGGAACAGAAGACTAGGCCCTGAATCCACCACAGTCTCTTGCTCATTTTTTGAAGATATCTTAGATATTGTGTTCAAGGATCACACAAAACAATATGGTGTGTGTGTGTTTTATATGAATACAGAAATACCAAAGATATATTCAGTACATGCTTTCCCTATCCTTAGTTCCGTCTACCGGTCAAGAAAACTGCATAGAAGCAGGGCATGTTCTCCACTGGGCTGCTCTTCTTCTGAAATAGGCATGTGATTTGCAGGAGGATAGTAATCCTATTAAATGAAGTACTGAGCTGTACAAGAATTGTCTGAATGGATTTTGAGACCCACCCCAACCCCTGAGACCTAGATTTTTTTTTTTTACCCAAATGCCTACCATTTCACTACATTTGGGGGCTACTGTGACCCATTGTAAAGTTTTTAAAAATCAGGGCTGGAGGGACATGGCAGGAGGTGCATTCCTCCAGTTTCCTTGGGGTGTGTGTTGTGTCAATGCAGCCCTCCCCAACTCTAACAGTTCTCTACCTAGGTCTAGACAGGTGTTACATTTTGAAGTAGAATCATAATCTCCTTTTGAGCTTCTTGCCCTGGCCTGTGTCTCAAATAATAATAAGTGAACTGGGCTGAACAGCATTCATTTAAACACCCAGTGATTCATACCTACACAATTGAGAAGATTTTTGCATTAGGATACACAAAGCACAGATGAGCATGCTTGAAACTCTTACAAATCTGAAAATTTTCTGTGAAGGACAGTAACTGACTTGGTTACGTGTAAGCCTATGCACACTTAGGAAGAAAGCTGAATCCATGTTTTATCCCATTTCTTAATTTCTCTTTCTTTCCCCCAGTTATTATTATGAGTGGCCTGCTCATAAGGATGAAGTCTATTAGTTAACAAGTGAGTTCACAGAAGTGGTAATTTTTGTATTCTGTGTACTGGCAGCTTGCATGTTTTAAACAATGTCACTAAATGCTTCAGTTCATAATTTGAAGATTGGGTGAGAGCCCAATACAATGTGCTGGTTCTTTAAATTTTATGTAATCCTCCTGGAAAACCCTTGTGGTTGAATGGACTAAAAAGGTAATAAATAAATTGAAGTGTATAATCTTCAATTCTGTCATTCTTCTGACCCATTAAGTGCTTTAGCATGACTGTCTTTTCACAGTGACCAGTGAGATTAACATTAGGTGCTGGCACAGTTGATGGATTTTCATTTGTATGATCAATGCAAGTGTCATGTTGGGATGACAAAAGAAAGTTGTGTCCTCACCTCCCCCTTCCTGATCTCTGGGCCTCCAGTGGGTAGATTTAATTAGCATGTTGCTAGATAGGGCAGACCTCTGAGAGCAAAAGGAATTCCATAACTGAATAGGGCATTATAGAAACATCTGCACTTCTAACAGCACTACCTTCTCATCAGAAGTAGCTGGCTGAGTACAAAGAGCAGCTACATTCTTGCCTTGATTAGATTAGCTTAGGGTCTCTCTACTGTTTCCAGCCTACACACTTCTCAGAGTGGTAACAGATCTGGCCTTGAGTTTCCACTTGATCTTCCTGTCTTCAGACACACTGGCCAACTTTTATTTCTTGAACATACTCTAATTATGCTTTTTAAAAAGATCGTAGAAGCAGCTCAACTATGTAAGACTTGGTTATGTGAGTCCCCACCCCCAAGTTATTTTATAGTGCCTCTGTGTTTTACTACAGATGTCATCAAAGTAATGAATGGTTGGTTCACAAACAAGTTTTCAGATGGTTTTCCTCCACATGAACCAGTCCTCATGTATGAGGGGACTGTATACAGGAATGCTTTGCTGAAGATCACGTCATTGTGGCATCCATGCAGATATAGCTCTTAGGTTGACCCCCATATCTGTGGAGGTTAAATTCCAAGACCTGAAACCATGGATAACAGAGAACCCTATTATTGTCAATGAGACAAACACCAGTGGTTGACCATAGAATTACATTGGAAGACCTAGAAATACCTAGAGAACATATTTATTCAGACATGGATAAGTGAAGTTGTGGATTCTGAATCAGTGGATACGAGGGTTGACCTGTACAACTAACTAGGTGAGCCCCAAGGCACTTGTTTTCCTGTCCGGTCTTCAACTCTCTTCAGAATTTCCTCTTCTGCTCTTCTAATGCCTTCAGATGAAATGCTCCAGTCTTTTGTGGCAGCCCTAATTCAAAAAGGTGTATGCACTGCACACGGTTATAGTCGTATTTGGGGAAAAACAATGGCTTCAAGAAAGGAAAGAGACCTACCAAAGGATAATAAAAAATGATGGTTATCTTTACAGCTACATAACAGTAGGGAAGAATTTAGTTGTTGTACATAGTGGCCAGCGTCCTGTTTGCTGGCTGTAGAGTCGGTGGGTCTAAACCAAGATGGCTTTTGCTACCCTCACCTCATTGTCACTATGCCCCAATCAAGAAAGTGATGTATATTGATATAAGTGACCCTTTATTTTGCTGCAAGTTACCCACAAGATCCAACTTGAGTCTTTCAAAGATAGCCTTTCTTGGAAATGTTGAGACCGGAAGATGGGGACAGACACCACATCTTCAGGCCTAATCCTTAAGGTGGGCTGCTGTTTTGCGAGGGGGACTTGCATTAGCTCATGTGGTGTTTATGTTCTTGAGACACAAATATCCTCATTTTCTTTTTTCCTTTTTATTTTTTCTTAGCTCCCTGCCGACCTTGCAGTGACACGGAAGTGCTTTTGGCTGTCTGCACTAGTGACTTTGGTAAGGTTACTTGATTTCTCTGCAATTATTGTGCTCAGCACTGGTTTTTAAACCCTGGTCTTTCCTCATTGTGATAATTTGCTAGATTTGGCCAACAGAAAACTCAGCAAACAGTGAACAAACTGAAAGTACCAGATTCTGACAAACAGGGGAGTTCTTTTCTCCTTGTATGGGAGTAAACAAAGTGTGTCCAAGAACTACAAAGGGAACAAGGGGTTAAAGGCTTTATGGGTGTTAGCTCTGAAGAGCTTCAGTTAAAGCCATTGTGTTTGGCCAGCTCTTTTTCTGCAGTGGACAAAGGGAGATGGGCAGCAATAATGGAGGCAGAAGTTCAAAGGTTTTTAGGAGCAAGCAGTGGGAATTATCCTCTTGATGTTCCTAGACAGACCCCTGACAAAAGCCTAAATACTGAAGTGCTTATTTTTAAATTAAAGTTGGGCTTTTTAACAGGAGAGAGTTTTCCTTGTAATTCTGCTATGTTGTAGATGGAGTGTATGGTTTTCCCCACATAAAACCACAGAAACAAGAGGAGTTCAGCCCCAGAAATGACCTAAGCATAACAAAATGTGAGATGGAGCTGGGGCTTGACAGGAATAAGATTATATTTTGACCCTTGTACTATTAAGGGTCAAATTTCCATCTATGGAGATAATGAAAGGTAAAGCTGGAATCAAAAAGCTGAATGCAAAAGCAACCCACTTTGGAAAACTAATGTTGAGTTATGGGTTATTAAAAAAACAATTTTGTGCTTATCTAGAATTGTCTTACAAACATATATGCGGCCATGAAATGGTGTAACATATATGATCTTAATCAGGTTTGCAAGAAGGGAGAAAGCAAGGTTGTTTAAGCTCACATATTTTGTTTTGATGATAAAGACAATTTTGCTACAGACAATGCCTGTGTAAAATTACAAAACTACCCCCACAAAAACCATAGAACTAGACTAATAGAAATCATCCTCTTTTCTGGTCTGGTGTGCCCACAAACTCAAGAGATTTCTCCAACATAACTGGTGGGCTATCTGTCTTCCTATGCCTGATTACTGAATAACATTAAAACAATTTTCCCACGCTTGGAATGTAGAGTAAGCGCAGCAGTGAAACAGCTGGGCATGTCTGATCTTGGGCATCTGCTACAGATAAAAATACAGTCTACTAGAGTTATGAACATAATGGGCAATATTCTGAGCAGGGGCAAGAAGATGCAACATCCAAGAATTGAAATGGGATTGCTCTAGGTTTGTCTCTGTGGAAAATGTTCCCCAGACAGGTGGTGGCTTGCTCTCAGTGATTCTTCATGGCAGAGTGCCAGAGAATTCAACTTAAACATTAGGAGGCCATTAATAGAATTCAATTGAATAGTCCTCTCTGAGTCTTAGTGCAGGTCTTTAATTATCTTAACAGTGCTTACTCTATTTGACAGCATGTTCTGTAGGATGAATGCGTAGTGGCACGCGGTGAAGGAAGTGATTTCTTTTTAATTTTTTACAGTAGAAAGATGTCTATGGTTATAGGTCAGGGGTGGGAATAATGCAGCCCTCCAAATGTTGTTGGACTGCAACTCCCAGCAGCCCCAGCCAGTACAGCCAATGTTGATGAATGCTGGGATACATGACTTCTGGATGGCCCCATGATTCCCATCCATGTTGTAGGTACATCTGAGAACTAGATCTGGCATGTTTCAGAAACATTTAAGGTTACCAATGTAGGATTTTCAAATATAAATATCCATTGAGTACATAGAGATCAAACATGAGTTGAAGTCACTCTGAAGACTACTACATTACATTCATAAACACAGATCTAAAATACTTCACTACAGAAACATATATTGATACTAACAAGTTCTTAACTTTTTGGGGGTGCGTGCATATCTCTTGAACTGTGTTTTGTTTTTTCCTATTGTGTTTTAGAATTGGATGGTGAAATTTTCCTTCTTCTTAAAAGATGCCATTGAGTCAATGAACCCAAATGTTTGTAATCCAGATTTCCATAGACATTAAGCGGTAGTGACAGAGTTCTCTCTGTGTGCGCTGCAAATATACAGTGGGCCCTTCAAATCCATGGGGCTTTGGTTCCCAGACCCTGTATGGATACCAAAAACTGTGGATGATTGCGCCCTATATTATTAAATGGCAGTGATGTGAACACACATGCTTCAGTATATTTGTATTTGTATTTATAAATCCTTGATGTAATTGTATATTTTCCATCCCCAGTTGTCAGAGGTACCATCCAAAATGTCATCAATGAGGAGGAGCAGAAAGATTCCATCATTGATGTGAGTGTGGATAGAATTTACAGGCAGAAGACAAAGATCTTTAAGCCTACAGAAGACAGTGACAGGTGGCAAGGACAGATCAAGACCTTGCTTCAATGTGGGGTGAGACCAGGAGAAGGAGACTTCCTCTTCACGGGCCGCATGCACTTTGGGGAGGCCAGGCTAGGCTGTGCCCCTCGTTTCAGAGACTTCCAAAGGATGTACAAAGAAGCCAAGGACAAAGGTCTAAATCCGTGTGAAATTGGCCCAGAATGAAATGCACTCTTCAACGTAGGCCATTCTTGGGGTTCAGACAGAACTAACTGTTAGTTGCTGCAGATGCTTTGATCTAAATGGAACTAATAACTGGTGAGAGTGGAACAGCTTGATGGTGGAATATTCTCCTTTTGGAGGACTGTAAGAGGAGATTGGACAAGCATCTATCAGGATGGGGCTAAGTCTAGGGACTCCAGCTGCTCCAGGAGGCTGGACTCAATGACCCGGGAGGTACCTTCTAACTCTGTGATCTTATGAATGCAAGAACCACAACAAGCCAGTCCTTGTGGCCCTTGGTACGCTAATGAAAAGCAGCAGAGGTACTAGTTAAAGGATCCAAGGCTGGAATGCAATTCCACATCTTCATGTGAACTAAATTATTTTTGTAACTTGGGGCTGGGGGTGGGGAGGGAATCCCAACAAGGAAAAAAAAAAAGAAAAGAAACGCATCACAATCTCCATGTCTTAAAAATATAAATCAACAGATGAACCTTTGTATCTTTGTAATACTAATGTT
Source organism: Gambelia wislizenii (assembly GCA_030847615.1). Taxonomy (NCBI): domain Eukaryota; kingdom Metazoa; phylum Chordata; class Lepidosauria; order Squamata; family Crotaphytidae; genus Gambelia; species Gambelia wislizenii. The sequence goes on along the minus strand of JAUMIR010000002.1, from coordinate 187,977,576 downwards.
TAAAAATGTGTTAAACAGATGTAGCATTTTGCATGATATAAATGGACAACAGCATGGTAGAGGCTGATGAAACCATCCAATGTTTTGTAAAAAGCTTGATGTACAATTTTTTTTTAAAATGGTTTCTTATGACAAATTTATGAAACCAAACACTTGCTTTCCTTAAAAAAAATAAATAAATAAGAGAATGTACAATTGCCACCTGATTTTTTTTCTCAGGCTGGTGGGTTGCTTCCATTCCAGAAAAATAAAAAAAGTTCCTGGATTTGGCCCATGTTATTTTTGATTTCTAAATCTTTTCTTTGTCTTTCACAGTATCAGCAAAATGGTTGAGAATGCAAAGGTGCCCCTGGGAAATCAGGAAACCATTTCCTTAACCCTAGGTTTATACATAGTAATCACACATATTGCAGAGATTGCACTGGCTTCATATTGCCTTTTGGGATGTTACTCTTGAATGGTAGTTGTCTCCTCACTCCCCATGTAATAGCCCTAGGATCAGCAGAGATGGCCAGCCTTTCTCAGAGTTTGGCCAACAAAGACACATAGAAAGGATATTACAGTAGCTGCTCCTAACTTACAGAACTTACTTTCCCTTGGAGATAGACCAGCTTCTGAGTCTTGACTATTAGAATAAGTTTGATTTGGCTTGAGGAGGTAGCTTGTAGATCAGGTTCAATGCTGTAGTGAACAATCAAATTACTTGTATCTAGTGATATACTTTTCGCTGTGAACTTCCATAATAGATAGAATTTAAGTTGAATAAATAAATATAGCTCAAGCTACTTCTCCTAACCAGATCAGACATTGTCATCAATATTGTGGTCCTTGGGAAGCTGAACTTTGACTGCTCCTGTTGTAGAACCGACAGTAGCCATTAGCCGTTATAACATGTATTTATACATCCCATGTTTTCAGGTTTTCTTCTGTTTAATTCAGCGGTTCTCAGCCTGTGAGTCCCCAGATGTTGTTGGACTACAGTTCCCAGGAGCCCTCTGCGGTTTCACCTTGACAGCCAGGTGGTCCTCCCAGTCATTAGTGAGGCTGTGAGTTCAATCCTACAGCCTACAGCCGACAACATCTGGGGACCCACAGGTTGAGAACAACTGGTTTAATTTAAGGGTCCCTTTACGACAAACCCTAGATTTTGAGGAATCTTCAAAAACTCTTTTGAATTGTTAGCTCCATATACATGTCAAATAGGGTAGTAATACATTTCAATGTTATTGCATGTTAAAAGTCCTCTGCCAATACTTTCTCCAGAGGCTTTTACTTCATCTTGGCTCCAGTCATAGATCTGCATCTACTACAGCTATAAAAGCCGGAGCAGAAGCTAGGCTATGTGGCCTTCACACAGTCTGTTAGATGTCAAGTCTCTTATACTATGCTTTGTGTTGTAAAATCATGGGAATGCATTCCTCTTTGCTTGTACTACATGAACTAGAGATTAGCATCTCTGGGCAGAAGCAGCATGCTTCTAAGGCAGGTCAGCACCCTGGCATGCTAAGGAAAGCCCTGGGGCAATGAACTCTTTTTTTTGTAGCGCAGTCTGTTCCATGTAGGCTTAGACCGAGGCAGGTGTGACTGTGACATACTATTGTTCTAGGGCCTTTGCACACTGGACAAGTATAGCACTGTGATTCCACTTTAACTGACGCAGCATCACCCTGGCATTTGCAGTTTGTTTCTTTGCTTAATATCCCAGTTTTCTCCCATTATAGGAGCAATATTTAGATTATCAGCCAGTGAGCTCCTCTGGTGCCTCTGACCAGACTACAGCCCCACCTCTACAAATCTGGGACCCTTTCACACTCCATAATCATAGCGCTATGGATTCTATTTCAATGGCCATGGCTGCCTCCTATGGAGTCCTGGGGTTTGTAAGTTGCTCAGAGGTCCAAGAGGAGCTCTCTGGCTGAAAATTCTAAATGGCCTTCCCTAACTGGTAATCCCAGGATTCTGTAAGATGCAATTAAAATGGTGCTAGTGCTATAAATGTGTATAAATCCCTACTTCTCCATGAAAACACACTGGGTGACCTTGGGCAAATCACACTCTCTTAGCCTCAGAGGAAGGCAATGGCAAACCCCATCTGAACAAATCTTGCCAAGAAAACTCTGTGATAGGTTCATCTTAGGGTCTCCATAAGCTGAAAACGACTTGAAGGCACACAGAAGCAACAACAGCATAAATGTGTAGTATGAAAAAGCCTCTTACTGAACACATCTGTCCAAAACACAGAATTGGATATATGCGTATTTAAAATATTCCACTTTTGACCAAACACAGACCTCCAAGGTGTATTCTTGGCAAGGGTAGGAAACCTCTTTCAGCTCAAGACCAAAATTCAATTTTAGAGAAGTTCTTTGGGTCCACAGTCCTGAGAATAACAACAAAACACCCAGCATATTTCAGCCTAAAAAAATTACTGCCAATAGAAATACATCTTAAATGTGCTATAATACTTCCCTCTTTCTTTTTATACTGAAACAGACTAACATGGCTGTCTCATTGAAAATTAATGCCAACAGTGAATTGAAACTTTAAAATGGAGAGAAAGACAAGAGCTGGGAAACCATCAAATGATTATGTCATGAGGAAGGGTGTGTGGCTCTCTGGGGAAGCCAGGAGGGCCAGATTGGCCCTAGAGCCTGAAGTTCCCTATACTGGATGTAGTTAAAACTGTCTGTTGCAACAGATAACATACAAAATGAGTATCAATCTTGTGCTGCCAAAGGCCTCAGTAAACAAAAGGAGTTATTAACTGGCAGTTAAACAATAACAGTGTACGATCCCATTCTTACTTGGATTATTGTTTAAATATGCTTTCATGCTTTCTGAATAAAGATTTCTTTAAGGCCCATGCAGATTTCTTTCCTCCAGTTAACAAGAGGATGCCTCCTCCAATTTCTGCCCATTTTCCAAAGGTGTTAAAGTGCCATCAGTGCACACCCCCAGCCTAGCCATAGAGCATCTATGTGGTTTAAAGACTTCTGGTCCCTTCCTTTTCACTCACATAAGCTCTGGTTGGAGTCTGGCTCCTTGTCCTGGGGTTGCCAGCTGTGTGTCTGCTTGCCCGAGGTCTTTGTCCTCACATCTTGTGCTTTGCCACATGCAAGTTCTCTTTTGTGTGGGAAGTTTTCAGAACTGCTGACATGTGTTGCTATATGCCTATTATTGCAATGCTGGCAGGTGCACACATAAAAATTACAGGCTGTGTGAGGGAGGGACTGACAAGGGTAATTTAATGCACATTTTATTTTCTTCAGAAGGGAGTGTTTATCATGGTCTTCATCATGAGCCACACTGGATGGCCAGAGATGCTACACCCTGTCCTTTACAACATTATTATCTAACATCCAGGATCTTCAATGTATTTGGCTTAGTCCCAAATATGTGTCTAAGACTACTTTAATATCAACTGCAGACTTAGATCAGTTACTGATAAGAGGAGGAGTTGTAAATCATGGAGCTCAGTTCATTTTGGATCATAAGATGGGGGGAAATGAGTTCCTATTTGCTGTGAATTCCCCCACCCTCTTTTCTGTACAAGTTCAGAAGGAGAATTTTGAGTAGTTTCAGAACTGGCAATCAGGTTGGTTTCCCATAAAGACAAAGATGGCATGTTGCCTGGGATAACTAAGATCAACAATGGCTCTAATTTTGCTAGCAACAAATTCAATATGGCTTCCTGCAATAATGATATTTCAGAGGAAGAACCTCCTCAGCTTTTACTAGCTCTGTGATGAGAAGATTGGAGAGTTTCTTACAGAAGACAAGTAGTTTGTCTGGCTTGGGTCTGCATACCCTGAACTGGGATATTAAAGACATGGTGAATAATATCTTCCTCTGGTATGTTTGGAGCATATCATTATGAGTTTGTTTTTGTATACTGTGGTTACTGTTGTAGATCTTGCTTTAAAAAATGAATATAAACGACAACAGCATTTGTTGTAGGGGAAAAGTGGCTGCCTGACAGATGGCATTCTGTTGAGCTCAAAAAATTCATAGTTGGGGCAGAATACTACTGGTATTTCTGATAGTTGGGGGTCAACCCTGCAGAGTTCCCTCTCCCAGACCATGTGTTTTAGAAAATCATGCTTGTAAATGCTTTTTACTAATGTAACAACGACCAGTTATTATGCCATTGTTGTGCTGTAGAAACAAGACTCCTAAATGCTAGCTATAGTGGAGAAGAACCAGCTGTAGCAGAGGGGAAGAAACTAAGTTCTTGTCACCTTCCATTTTAGAGAACTTTCTTGAGGAAGGATTTCCCTCAGAAATTTTGCAGAATGGGCATATAAGAGAACTTGTTATCTTAATTGTGCATCTTGCTCATGCTCAAAAACTAGCCTCAAAATCTTAAAAAATCTATACTTTTATTAGTTACATTAACATCCTATCTTTCCTCCAATAAGCTCAGAAAGGAAATGAGATGATCTGGCAAAATCTGAGCCTGATAATGATCTTACAGTCTCAGCTGTGAGAGTCACTAGGAAAGAGCTGAGAAGTTGAGTTCACTTTTTGGCCTGTTTTAGCCACTGTTTTAATGAGTGACGATGCATGAAAGTATCAGCATGAGTCACATGGAAGTAGTAATGGAAGCTCTCCAGAAGTGTCCTTGCCATAGAAAACCTTCCTTTCCACTTTGGAACTGGTGCTGCCAACTTTTTGTCCCAAGAACTGCAATTTAATTTGCAATAATTAGGTCACAATATTTGGTTACTTCCATGCAGTGTAAAAATCTCCTGCTGATGCCTGAATAACAAAACAGCTTGGCCCGCTTCTGCATGTATAACAGACATTGAAAAGTGTTGTTTTGAGGGTTCCTCCACTTTTCTGGAATTCCATGAGATGGACAAATGCTGAGAAAGTGGGGAACTTTGTGGAAGTGTTAGGTATAGGTCTGATAAAAAGAGTTAATTCTGATATAAATACAGTATATGTCAAATGATGAATAATATTAGGGCTAGCATGGTGTAGTTGTTTGAGTGTTGGACTAGGGCTCTAGGAGACCAAGGTTTGAATTCCCACTTGGCCATGGAAACCACTGTGCAACCTTGGGCACACTCTCAGCCTCAGAGGAAGACAATGAAAACCCCCTTCTGAATAAAACTTAGCAAGAAAGCCCTGTGATAGGTTCGTTGTAGGGTCATCATAAATTGGAAGTGACTTGAAGGAACACAACAACAACAATGAATATTTTTATTAGCTACATTAACATCCTATCTTTCCTCTAATCAGGTCAGATGGTGTATGTGGCTCCCCTCTTGATTTTCACAGTGGTGGCGGACTGGCCAGGGTGTCAGCTTGCCAGGGGATGATAGGACACTCAATCCCCAGCAGAAGCCAAAAATTATCTCAGCAGACTCAGTAGCAACCCTTTCCCAAGAATATTCTCACACAGTGTTTGACGTCCAAATAAACAGGAGGCACTTTTATCTTCAAAGTGAAACAGTTGCAATATGTACAAATATTTACAATTGAAGGAGAAACTGCTTCACCAGGCCTCAGCATTCTTCTCTTCACAGGAAGAGAAGGAAGTGAGCTCTGTTCTGAGCTCTCATATCTCTATCTCTTTATCTATCTATCTACAGGACATTGCCCCCTAGTGGCCTGACTAGGCATGGCTTGGTAGTTCATGCAGCATGGTTCTGCAGTTGTTTGGCCATTTTATAATGGAGTTCGGTCTCTAACTCCTGACAATCCCCAAACTACTGCGCAAGACACATGTTATCATCCCAACATAGCATCATTAACATACATTGTTGGACATCAGTCCAACTTCCCTTTTGACACCTTTCACTTTACACACTAGTGACAAGGCCCAGCTTCTTTGCCATCTCCTCATGGCTTCCTGCTGGAAGGGCTTTTGTGAGCAGGTCTGCAACATTTTCCTCAGATGGACAGTACTTCAGACACAAGACACCTTCTTGTATTAACTGTCTCACATTTTGGTAGCGTACCGCAATGTACTTGGTCCTGCATTTCAGATTTTCTGCTTCTGCCATAGCTATGCAGGCTTGTGAGTCCTCATGCATTTCAACAGCATTTGGCACAGCTCCCCAAGATCTGCAGCATCTGCCTTACCCATTGTACCTCACCTGGCATCTTAGACAAGGCTGCAAATTCAGCTTCAGTGGTACTAATGGCCACATGGTTCTGCTTTCTTTATCTCCACACTATGGGGCTCTCTGCATACCTGACCACCAACCCGGTCCTGACTTCCTGTCTGAAGTCTCAGCAGCAAAAGAGCTGTCCACATAGCACTCCAGGGTCACCTGACTTCCTGTCAGCTTCAAATGTATGTCCATGGTTGCCTTGAGAAATCTAACTACCCTCTTCAGGGCTTTCTAATCCGCCCTCCTTGGCTTGGAGATTCTTCTGCTGAGCACACCAACTGTAAAACTGACATCAGGCCTTGTGTTGTTTGCAATAAACAACAGACTGCCAACCACTGAGTGGTACAGATCAAGCCTTGCAAATTCCTGTTCTGCCTCCAAGTTCACAAAATCAGTGGTCTTTGGTGTCCTGACCACTTTGGCCTAACTAAGGCCACACTTGGCCACAAGACTGTCAATTTTCTTCTTCTAACTTAGGAAAAATTCTCCAAGATTGATTCTTTCTACCTCTACTCCTAGATAACATCTCAGGCTGCCTAAGTCCTTTAACTTGAACTGGCTTTCTAACTCCACCTGCAATTTCGTGACATCACTGGCACTCTTTGCTGCACACAAAGGTCATCCACATAGATAACTAAACATGACAGCACTATCACCTGCCCTCTTGGTGTACACACAGGCATCTGTGATGCTCCTTGTGTAACCTAGTGACACCAAAACTTGGTGTATGCACTTGTTCCAGCAATGTGCAATTTGTTTAAAGCCATAGAGTGCTTTGCATAACAAGTACACCTTGCTCTCACCTGCACTGTCATACCCTGGGGCCTGTTCCATGAACACTGTTCAAGATCAGCATTCAGGTATGCTGTTTCAAAGTCAAAGTGTTGCACAAGCATCTGCCTCTTGGCTGCTACAGCTATCACTAACCTAAGTCTTTCTGGCTTTGCTGTGGGTGAAAAGGTTTTGTCAAAATTGGTGTAGCGCTCCTGCGAAAAGCCTTTCGCAATCAAGTGTGCTTTACACTTTTGTGTCCCATCAGGCATGTCCTTAAGCTTGTACACCCACCTGCAACCAACAACCTTTGGGTCTTTAGGCCTTTCTACTAACTGGAACACTTTCAACCAGTGACTCGAATTAAGAATCCATGGCTGAGTTCTACTTCTCCTGCTCTTCCTAGGGAAGTTTTAGGAGATCCTGAAAACTTGCAGGCTCCTCTGCCATGACATTGCATAGCTTGGCTTCCTGAACAACAAATCTGTCAGGTGCCTTTCTGACCCTTGTTGACCTTCTGGGGATGAGCACCCCAGTTCTGCCTGACTCATCCTCACTTGCACTGCTGCTGCTATCTCTCCCTGTGTCAGGCTCAATGCTTGTTTGTGGTGGTGTGTGTGTTGAAGTGGCATGGGAAGTGTCAGGCTTTTCTTCCTGTGCCTCCCCTTCATCATCAGGCATTACCACCCCTCCATTTGTGGGATTTTGGGAGTTGTTGGCACATCCCTCCCCAAGGGAGCAAACACCTCCTGATTGCAATGCAATCTGTCCCACCCTGAGTGCATTTCAAAGTTTGCACTCCTGGAGAACACCACCTTTCCAGGATGGAGAGAAAACACATACTTATTACCCTCATAGCCTAGGAAACACAGCCTCCTAGTTTTAGGCTGCCCAGGCTTCCCTAGGTTCAGGTGAATCAGTACATTTGCATACTGTCCAAAAACCCTTAGGTGCTTGAGGTTTGGTGCTTTACCATACAATAGACAATATGGGGTCTGGTTGACGCTAGATGTCCACAGTCTATTTAAATGGTAAGCAACAGTCTTCACTGCATCCCCCCACAGCCCAGCTGGGGCTTGTGCATCTTCCATCATGCATTCCATCATGTACTTCAACATCTCAATTTTCCTTTCTGCAAGCCCATCTTCCCCTGGAGATGCTGGGTTTGTGGTCTTATGTCTAATGCCTCTCCTAAGCATCCAGGTCTGCAAACTGTTGGATAAGAATTCCCCTCCCCTATCTGTCACTAGACTGGAAACTTTATGAGAAGGAAATTCACATTCCACCGTGTTCACCCACTCATGGAACCTGTCTGCAGCCTGATTTTTCTCCTTCAGTAAGTATACGTAGGTGTACCTAGTGTGTCTGTCCACTATCACAAATAAATAGCAGTTACCCCCTTCAGTGGGCTTATAGGGGCCTACTAAATCAGCATGGACAACTTCAAAGGGTCTGTTGGTAACACATTGGGTCTTTTTGGCAATAGGGAAAGCCTTCATCTTAACTTTCCTGCACACGGCACATTCTAAGAACCTTGGGCAGTGTTTCATGCTTAAACCAGGGCACACTTTTGCTAGCTCCTTTAATCCTTTGTAATTAGCATGGCCCATTAGCCTGTGGTAATAATGGACACACTTATCATGTAGTGGCACATTGTCTGCAGGGTTCACATTTGCCACCTTCCCTTTAGGCAATATGTAATACAACCCATGTTTCTTTATCCCTTTTGCACGGACATTATTCATGTTATGCCTTTCTGTTACTGTACAGTGTTCCCTCTCAAATATCACTTTATAACTTTTTTATTTTTTTAATTTATTTTATTTTATTTAGTTAGTTATTTATACCCTGCTCTTCAGCCACAAGGCTATCAGAGCGGCTTACAAATTGTTTTAAGCAATAGCTATTTACACATCTAACTGCATTAAGCAGTTTCCAATGTGTAGTCATTTGGGACACACTTAATATACATTTCTCTAGTTTGTTAACACATGACATATTTTCAAAATCTTTACCAAAAGATGTGACATATGCAGTGCCCATTTTCTGCACTTTGCTGGGAGCACCATCTGCAAGGGTAATATTGGTTATAGAAGCATTTTTGGCATTGCTTAACAATGGTAAATCATTAACCATATTGTGCATGGCCCCACTATCAAGTAACCAAATTCTTTCCTCAGTACCATCAGGATGGTGCTGTGCTATGAAGGCATGGCTTGCAGCCTGAGAGGATGCACCCCTCCTATCCAGTGCAGGCACTTTACAGTCCTTCTTAAAATGTCCAGGCTTTTTGCATCTGAAACAGCGTTTCATGTAGCTGCAGGCTCCCTCCTCCACAGGTGTCTCTGTTTCAGTGTTCTCCTGATTGTATCTGGTAGTTTGTGGCTGTTTATTCCCCTCCATCCGGGAATCAAATTGCTTGCATTGGACCTCTTCCAGAATACGCCCAGCTGCCATGTCTACAGACAAATCACTCTCCCTGGTGGTCTGCAGACTGTACATTAGGAAATCTCATTCCTTTGGCAAACTGCCCAATAAAATAAAACACTTATGGCTTCTGGAATGTCCACCCATCTAGTGACCACCTCTTGAAAAAGCTGCCTCATTTCCTCCAAATGGGCTTTCACACAGCCTTCAGTAGACAGCTTTGTGTTACAAAGTCTCTTAGTCCATATCATCTTTGACAGGCAGGATGAATTCTGATGACCTGTTTTCAAAGCTGTCCAAAGCTGAAAGGCTGTCTTTGCTGGGGCTGTGTGCATTAAGTGGGAGGGGCTGAGCGATAAGAGAATTGCAGCGCTAACCTTCTGGTCTGCTAGTCTGAACGCTGCTATTTCATCTTCTGAACCCTCTGGGATCACACTTTCATTCTCCAAAATGTGCCACAAATTATCCTTAATTAATAAAGCCTCCATGTATAAACTCCACACTGAATAATTTCCATCAGCTTTCCATCAGTCCCCAGCTTTTCAAAGGGGACAAGACTATTATCTGCCATTCTGCTGATTGAGTCAACAATCCTCCAGCTATGAAACACAGACAGCTGGCAGCTGGCAGCACTTCAAGGTTACTTGAAGATATTACAGGGCCTGGCTGAAACTTAACTGTTTTTCAGCCAACTAGTCAAAAACACTCAAAACAAAAGAGTTTCTGGGAGGTTTTCTGGGTGCACCTTATCAAATCTGAGATCAATCAGCTGGGTCCATAACCACTGTCAGGGGATGATAGGACACTCAGTCCCTAGCAGAAGCCAAAAATTATCTCAGCAGACTCAGTAGCAACCCTTTCCCAAGAATACTCACAAAGAGTCCAAATAAGCAGGAGGCACTTTTATCTTCAAAGTCAAACAGTTGCAATATGTACAAATATAGTTGTCCCTCCACATTCACGGATTTGACATTCATGGATTTGAGTATTCACGGCTTGAAAATATTCTTTAAAAAATAATAATCCTAATAGCAAACCTTGATTTTGCCATCTTATATAAGGGACACCATTTTGCTATGCCATTGCATATAATGGGACTTTAATATTTGCGGATTTGGGTATTCACAGGGGATCCTGGAACCAAACCCCAGCAAATGTGAAGGGACAACTGTATTTACAATTGAAGGAGAAACTGCTTCACCGGCCTCAGCATTCACAGGGAGAGAAGGGAAACTGGAACTCTTTGAGATCCTTTCAGAAACCCAGGTTCAACCAGTCCTCCAAAGGTTCTGGCTCCCAGCCCTCCAAACAAGGAGGAAAAGGGAACTAGTCCCTCTGACTATATGGAGGAAACGATTGGGGGCAGGTTAACCAATTTTTCAGGGATCTGGGAGACTACCTCAACAGATGCCTGGGTCATCAACACAGTGAGACACGGTTACACAATAGACTTTTTGTCAAGGCCTCCTCCAGCTTTTGTGCAGTCGTGCACGACGAACAGCAGAGTGAAACAACATCACGTGGAGGATGCAATCAATCACCTCCTAGAGATCCAGGCGATAGAGAGAGTCCCAGAGAATGAGAGATTCTCTGGAACCTACTCCCCACTTTTTCTGGTACTAAAGAAGAATGACGAATGGTGGGCCATTCTAAACTTGCGTGGCGTCAACCGTTGGTTGGCGAAACGCAAGTTTCGGATGGAGACGTTACACTCCATCTTGGAGGGAATCCAGGAAAGGGATTTCCTAGCCTCTCTGGATCTTCGGGAAGCGTATTTACACATCATGATCCATCCAGCACACAGATGTTTCCTGAGGTTTGCATTCAAGGAGGTGCACTTCCAGTACAGAGTGCTCCTTTTTGGTCTATCATTGTCCCCACGGGTTTTCACCAAGGTGTTAGTAGCCCTGATTTCACACCTGAGAACCAAGGGGATACATATCTTTCCTTACCTGGACGATCTACTGATCAGAACACCCACCCAGGCCAGGGCATCTCAGGATGTGGAGATGACAATAGTCTGTCTGGAAGCTCATGGCTTTCTGGTAAACAGGAAAAAGAGTCAGTTACTGCCGGTGCAAAGGATCCAACATTTGGGGAATGTGCTGGACACCAGACTGTACCGGGTTTTTCTTCCAGAGGAAAGAAGGCTGAAGATTCAGGAATTAGTTCACATGGTGTTGGATCAGCCCAAAACTACTCTGATGTCACTTGGAAGACTATTGGGGCAGATGATTGCGTGCATTGACTTGGTCCCCTGAGCCAGGTTCCATCTCAGGAAGTTACAGTGGTTTCTCCTCCCCTTTCAGGAGTTGATTGCCAGGAAGACTTGCAGGTTTCTGAAGGTGTCCATGGAGGTGAAGGAGTCACTGGACTGGTGGCTCAAGGAACAGCTTTTGCTGGGGGTCCCAATATTGGAACCAAGGAGGACGGTGGTAACAATGGATGCGTCCTTGACAGGTTGGGGGGCCCACTGTGGGGAGCAGACAGCTCAGGGTCTCTGGTCAGAATAGGAGCAACAGTATAGTATCAACCTGTTGGAGCTACGGGCAGTGAGACTGGCATTGACCAGCTTTGCCGGAATGGTGGAAAAGACCCATGTCCTCATCCGTACAGACAACCTCTCGTCGAAGGCCCACATAAACAAGCAGGGGGGGACCCGGTCGCGGGCCCTCATGGAGGAGTCGGAGAGATTGTTCTCGTGGGTGGAGAAACATCTCCTCTCAATCAGGGCAGAGGAGCTGCAGGGAAAGCTGAATATCCAAGCGGATTGGTTGAGCAGGCACACATTGAACCAAAGCGAGTGGAGCCTCAACAATCTGGTGTTTCAGATGATAGTCTTTCGCTTCGGGGATCCTTGGGTGGATCTGTTTGCATCGAAAGAGAATCACAAACTTCCTCGTTATATATCCAGATTCTGGACTCCAGGTGCATTAGCCTTCGATGCTCTGACAATTCCGTGGCCAAAAACATTGTGTTAAGCCTTCCCACCAATGGCTTTGTTAGGCAGGATGTTACGGAAGATCAAGCAGGAGAAGGCAGAGGTGATTTTAATTGCTCCCCGTTGGCCGAGGCGGCCCTGGTTTCTGGTGCTGATTCAGCTGCAAGTTCAGGATCCTTGGCCTCTACCTCCGTGGCTGGATCTGTTGGCACAGGAGGGGTTCCTCCACCCAGATCCAGGTTGGTTACGACTCCATGCTTGGAGGTTGAGCGGAAGAGATTGTTGAATCAGGGTTATGACCCTGAGGTGGTGGATACGATGCTTGCGGCAAGACGACCCTCTACGATTCACTTGTATGAGGTCACTTGGAGGGCCTTCTGCAGATGGTGTCGGGGTAGAGGCATCCGGCCAGCGAAGGCCTCGGTCAGTTCGGTGTTAGCTTTTCTTCAGGCAGGGTTGAAGAAAGGGCTTGCTGCCACCATGCTAAAATGGCATGTTGCAGCTCTTGGTTCTATTCTGAAGGGGAGGCGGCGTAAGACTCTAGCTTCTCATCCTCATGTACATAGTTTTCTCAGAGGGGTCAGTTTGGTGCGGCCTCCGGTGGTGCATAGGTTTCCATCCTGGAAGTTGAATGTGGTTTTGAAAGCGTTAACACAGGTGCCTTTTGAACCAACTAGAGCTGTGGATTTGAGCATACTTACGTGGAAGGTGGCCTTTTTGGTAGCAATTACTTCAGCTAGGCGTGTGTCTTAATTGGGTGCCTTATTGGTTCATGAGGAGTTATGTGTGTTTCAGAAGGATTCAGTTACCTTGCGACTGGACCCTTCCTTTGCACCTAAGGTGAACTCCTTGTTTCATAGGGCGCAGGAGATTGTATTGCCTTCCTTTTGTCCGTGTCCTGTGGCGGAATTGGAGAAGATGTGGCACATGTTGGATGTGAGAAGAGCATTGAAGATGTACATCAGGAGGATGGCAGAATTCTGCAAGTCTGACTCCTTATTCATTGCTTATACAGGCCAGATGAAGGGGAGGAAGGTTTCCTCTTCTATGATAGCGAGGTGGCTGAGATGTTGCATTGAGCAAGCGTATTCTGTCAGCGGGTTGGCAGTCCCGGCGGGGATTCAGGTGCATTCCACTCATAGCGCAGCGATGTCAGCAGCGTTAGGGCCAGCGTTGTCTATCATAGATATTTGTAGAGCGGCAACTTGGGCCTCGTCGTTTACCTTTACCAGACATTATAGGATCGATGCATATGCATCAGCTGATGCGGCCTTTGGTAGGTGGGTGTTACAGCAGGTGTTACAGTAAAAAAAAAAAAATCTCCCACCCCTACTGGGACTGCTGTTTTATGTCCCATCGAAGGAGTCCCTCCCCAGGCTGCTGGAAAACGGAACATTGGTACTTACCATGAAGGTTCCTTTTCAGCAGCCTTGGGGAAGGAGTGCTTACCCACCCAATTTTTTTTTTTAAAAAAATTGGAAAATAGAAAAAGGGTAGTAGAAGTAGAGCAGTAGGCTTGTTTAGTTGGTGTTTTTCTTTGTTACTAGCGTTTGTGTTACATGTTTGATCTGTTTGTGATTGCTTAATTCTTTGGCTGGAGCTGTAATTACACTTCTCTGGGGAGGTAGGGGTTGGCTCCACCTCCAGGAGGGGATGGTGTTTACATTTAAATTTACATAGTATTCTGCCTGCGATTGGTTAGAGGCAGAGCCAATACCCATCGAAAGACTCCCTCCCCAAGACTGCTGAAAAGGAACCTTCACGGTAAGTACCAATGTTCCATTCTAGCAATGTTCTTCCTCCTCTCAGCTCTCAAAAGCCTCCCACCTCTTCTCTTCAAGCTGCAGCAGGTGGGTCCCTCCTGTACCCCAGGGGTCTCAGGTAAACTGGCAGCCTCCCTCCTTTGGTCCCAAGGGAGAGGCCTGTGAAGAAAAGATGGATTGCTGCTCTGCTTGCCCTGGGTTCCAAGGACCTAAGCTATTCCCCTGGGAGAATGAGTGGATGAATGAAATCTTCTGGAATGCCATCCTCAACCATTTGATGCCCTTCACATTGATTAGTATGCATGCTGGAGATTGGAAAGCACTGGAGGCATCTAGAATTGTGTAACATTGAACCAGTGTAGTGTAGCAGACCAAGTGCAAGTCTTTGGTGGAAGGCGAAGAGATCCAAGACTGTATCTCTATCCAGCCATCAAGCTCACTGAAGCCCATTTCTCTCTCTTTGCCTTACCAAGTTGTGAGGGTAAAACAGGGTAATTCCCACACCCACTACACTGAGCTTCTTGGGGAAAGAATGGAATGCAAATGTGAGAAACAAGGAAGCACCCTTTGTCTAGTCTGGGGAACCTCTGAAAGGTGCCATTTTTGTACTGTCTCCCTTTATATCCAAACCAACAGAATTTGATGTTGATGGAAATAGTGTTGTGATGGGATTGACTAGTGCTATCTTCCAGATTCCCTTAACATATTTTAGCATTGAAAAAGAAAGGTGGGATCCAGGATTTCCAGTTAACTTGCTGTGAAGTGGTTTTATCACCTACAGTCATTGGTAGGATGCTCAACAGTTATAGGCTAGGTGACTAGGAGACATGGGCTGCACCATAAAATCTTTCACCTGCTCACCAGATGGGTGTAGATGCAACTTGACGGACTTGTTATACAAAGCACTTGGATAGTCCAGGGAGTGTTTGTTGCAGTGAAAGGGACAGGGGAATAAAACACATCTGGTGTGGTTGTGGTGGAATGTTTGGTATGTTTTGCATGTAATGCATATTTAAAGAATTTTAGGTATCAGTTCACCCTTCCTGGAAAGAGGGGCGTGTGTGAGCCCTTGCTTCAGGATCTAATAGGACCAAAGTCAAGACCAAGGCCAAATGAAGGTGGTTGAGATCCTGGAGGAGTACCAATAACTGGACCCACTTTGTACCTGTCTCGTACACTATTAGAGGAGTGGTGGCATAGAAAATAAATGATTGCACAACATTCTTCATGTGTGAACCCATTTTTAGCTCTGTAACGTCAGTGAGACTAACAGCCTAACTTCATGCATTTTTACTGAGTAACACAAGTAACACAAAAAATGTTCATGGTAACGGAAACACCCAGAGATTAACGAAGTGCTGGGGGAAGAAGAAAAAGCACACTACATCCTTTTTTCTTAAGCATTCAACTCCTAGCCTCTGAGGGGGATAAAGCAATTGCGCCATCTAAACCATTTGATAATCTGGCCTGGCTCATGTCAGTGCTTGGCATTCAAGAGCACTCAGTATGGGATACTTTCAATTGAATAGGTCCATCAGAGTCCGTGAGAAGGATCTTTCAAAGATCTAGCACCAGACAAATCCATGAGAAATTTGTGTGGGTCCCCAAATCTGTCAGTTTTTCCATTTGTGTAAATGGAAGGAGGAATTTATGCCATTAAAGAAAGAAAAAAAAGGCAGACCTTGTAGTTCTGCAGGATACTCTGGAATTTCAGCCTCTCCATCTGTGGATTTCTATGTGTAAGTTAGGTGTGTAATTCTCATTGATACAAGGAACTACTTGGGTTGTAGGGGACTAAAAGGGATTGTTTAGGTTGTATGCTTTGATGCATTAAAAGTACAATTCAGTAATCCTCTTATACAGATGATGTGTGTGCATTTCAGGGAGATGTGTGGAACTGCAAGATGACTATTAGAGCAAAAGGGCTATCTTATTTTCTTGGAGTGACATGGATGACTCTAGGCTTGTGTTTTATGCTCTGTTTGTCAGTATTGCTGTTTTCAGGCAGTGGGTTGATGATCTGTCCTATATGATAAAGACAATGGACTAAATCAAAAGTTACACAAACAAAACAGAATGATTCCTTTTCCTCCTTCACAGTGCAAGCTTGCTCAGTCTCCTCAAATTTGCTCCTAAGCATCCCCAAACTTATCACATAGCTTTGGGGTGTTGGAACAGGCAGAAGATGGAGAAGGAGTTTGATCCATTCATGGTGTTCATTCTCCTGGTGGAAGGAGACTATTGGAAGGAACGCAAGAGCGAAAAGTCCCATAGCTCTAAAAATGTGGGATCTCTTTTAAGAGACATGTTCCAGCCATAAGAGTGAAGGCTCAGAACATCCTGTGTGATGCATAATACCCGGGACTGAAAACATTACAGTTGCATGGCAAAGCATGCACCACCCATCCTGGAGTAATTATAATTGCTGGGCAAGTCAGGGTTGGAGAGTTATATGGAATGACGAAACATGCCCTAAAACAAATGGGTGAATCAGGGTGCACTAAGCTCTCCCTTTGATTTGCAAGGCTTTCTGGAGCCACACAGTTTCATTTAGGGAGACGAGAGATGGTACATGCACAAGTCACAGCAAAACTACAAGGTCAGAAGGCTACCTGTATCTTAAAGGCCAAGGGCATGGCATGCCAAGTCACATAACTACAATGCTAGAAAAACTTGCAAGGGTTAGTTTGGTAGGATAGTGGATAACAAATTTTCCTTCAAGGAGAGCATTCAAATCACCATCTAGTTGGAGAATCCTTATCTTTCAGCATAGCCCAGCTTCCAAGATTATTAATGAGGCTGAGAACTGTAAAGCCTTTGGCTCGCTGAGAAATGCTAGAAAAAGGATGAAAGGACAGTACGTTTTCATGTCAGCCCTATGTGGCAGCAGAATTGCCTTTACCCAGTAAATGTAGTTTATTGATTTATGTTATAAATATAAGGTGGAAGAGACTATGGAGATTATCAGACACGCTGAATATGGCATTACACGAATGCCAGGAGATTGCTAAAGGGTTTCCCTTTCACATGATGCTGTTCCCAGGTCATCATGCACCTGTGCTGCTTCCGTTCCACTCGTGCTGCTTTTTATTCATGGGCTAAGCCGTGAATTGATTCCCCTGTTCCATTTCTGTAATGGAATGACATGCTTCTGAAAAGGTGCCCTGTTATGCTGGTGCGATGCCAGCATCAATGGGAGGTCTGTACCAGAACACTTCCAGGTGAGATTGGGATATCCAGGTAAGTGACACCCTTTTTTGTACCCTCCCTGGGTTACTTGGGATGTTTTAACTGTGCTTTTGTGCTTGCTGTCACTTTTTAACTTGTATTTTGCTTTCAAAGTTTGACTTTCCCACGCTTTCATCTTCTTGCAAGAATGGCTGGGATTTCATTTCAGGAAGTGAAGGGAGCTCTGTTAGAGCTCCGTTCACTCCTGGGCAGCCCTGATGCTGCTAGCAAGGTAGGTCTGAAAAGTTTTGTTAATGTATTGGGTCAGGGATGGGAGAGGGGTGGGAGAGGAGATTGCGAGATGAGAACACTTATTTGGCCCCATCTGAAAATCTCCTATGTTATGCCAGGGCTGGTCCAAGACTTTTCACTGTCTGAGATGAAGGACAAAATGGCCTAAAATGGTCCTGATGGGAGAAGACCCATTGGATCAGTTGGATTTACCTGCATGCTGACTCACCATTCAACAGTTGATTCAATAGGTCTACTCTACATGGGATTAACCTACAGGAAACTGGCCAATGTGTTCCCTCTGTTTTATATACAGAAGTGACTGGGGATTCTTTCTTCAGTACTGGTCAGCCACATCATACCTACAGATTATTAAGCATTCAAAGCATCTGCATAACTTTTATTAATGTGTAGCAGAGGCTGTTCCTATCCGGCAATAGATATTTGTTGTGTCCCTTCAAGTTGTTTCCGACTTATGGTGATGCTAAGGTGAACCTATCATGGGGCTTTCTTGGCAAGATCTGTTCAGAGGGGGGTTCTCCTTTGCCTTCCTCTGAGGCTGAGAGAGTATGACTTGGTCAAAGTCACCCAGTGGGTTGTTACCTGAATTGCATGCAGTCTGCAAGGATCCCACTAGTGTCCAAAATTATTATGGGGAATATTAATTAGCTCAAATATGGCAGTGAGAGACTGGGGAGATTATCAGGCGACCTAAATATAGCATTACAGAGATGCCAGGAGATCGCTAAAGGGTTTGATTTTCAGACGACGTTGTTATGCTCCAGTGTTGCTTCTGTTCAGCCAGCGGTTCTTTTTATTGATGGGCTAAACTGTCAATAGATTACCTGTTCCGTTTCTATAATGGAATCACAGGTGTCTGAAAAGGTGCCCCGTTATACTGGTGCAATGCCAGCATTAGTGGGAGGTCTGTGTGGAACACTTCTGGGTGATCTGGGGGTGATCTGGGGGATTATCTGGGGGCACCTGGGGGGAGATCTGGGCATGATCTGGGGGCAATCTGGGGGTGTGAGGGATCGCCAGATCACTGCCTAGATCGCCCCCAGATCATGCCCAGATCACCCTCCCAGATTGCACCCCCATCATCCCCAGATCGTCTCCAGATCGCCTCCAGCCTGGACTGGTTTTGTAATTTCCCGGCTCTCCTCTTCTTACGAGAGCAATCAGGATTACCATCCAGGAAGTGAAAGGAGCTCTGTTAGAGCTCCATTCATGTCCTGGGAAGAATGGACGCGCGATTAAGGTAGGTCTGAATTTTTTTTTCTTTTTTCTGTTACAGGGACAGGAGAGGTGCAGGAAAGGAGATTGAGGGATGGGAACACTTTTTTTGTTCCCATCTGATAATCTCCTGGGTAATGGCTGGATCTTTTAACTTATGTATACTGGTAGTAACGGAGGAGACTCTAAGCCAAAATGTACAATTAAATTATCTTTTTGGAAATTAATATCAACAGCATTCACGCAAACACTCAGGCTTCAGGTGATCACACAAGGCTATCAAAGATAGTAGGAAATGTTTGGATAGAGGAATAGAGTAATGGGATTGTGGGTTATGCTGTACTGTTCCTGCAGAGCTGAGATCATGAAGTAAACCAACAGTGAGGGAGTCCGGAAGACAGGATGGCTACACAGTCTGACGTGAAGTTGAGAGGAAGTGGAACTGTGCACCCTTTGGTGGTGCTTTAGGGTGATATTTATATGTAATAATTCCCCTGACGGTTTTGAGTGGAATATGATGTTTCTCCAGAAGAGTTAATGATCATTAATGGTCGATGTATTTGGAATTGAATGGGAGCAGGCAAGGTCTTTTGCTGGAAGGAGAAGAGGAGAGGAAGGACTTGTTTTACAAGCATCAAAGACTCTGCTATTGTTGAATGGATTAGTGAATGACTCACCTCCAGATGTTAATTTCTGACCTGAATGTTTGTTTGGGAAATTTCCAAAGGCCCCTCCTTTGGTCATACATGATGCCACCCTTGGTATTTGGGGGTCCCTGGTTTACCTGCTAACCGTGTTGAAGGCCACATTAAGCCAAATTGTTAGATATAGCCAATTATTTAATATTCCAAGATTGAATATTTAATATTCCAAAATTTAATATTCCATCACGGTAGATAACAGGGTTTCCATGGCTGAGTGGGGAGTCAAATCCTGGTCTTTAGAATTCTAGTCCAATGCTCAAACCACTACAACATGCTGGTTCTCCTGGCAATAGATATAGCTGAGACAAAATGTTTCTGACATGTTAAAGGTGTAGGGGTTGCTAGGCGAAATAAGGGACAGAGCTCCTATATAATTGTGTAGGGACAGAGCTCCTTAATTGTTTGTGTAGAATGGTTGCATGACATACAACACTTGCTGAAATTCCCTCTCCTGCATAACTATTCAAGGTGTAGGAGCCTTGTTCCTTATTTTGCCTGGCAACAATGCTCATGTACTTATGCTTCTTGAATAGATTTATGGAACACAGACTGTATCACAGCATAACCATATTTAGAACTGAATACAGAGCTGTGCAACCACAACTCTCTTGTGTTGTATAGCAAAGGATGGGCCACTACTGGAACAGATCCAGTCACTTGCGAGATGTTGGTGTGCTTAGCCAAGTCAGAAGTACTAGTTTTCCTGTGTGGTCATGTCTGTTGACAGCAATAATTAAAGTACTATGGAGAAGAGGTAGGTGGGTAGGTGGGATCTGTCAGCTACTGGCAGCCAATTCCTAAAACTGGTCTTTCCAGTTAATTCAGGAAATGCTGAGTCAGACATAGTCAAACCAGTTTGGAACAAGGTATTATTTACATCTATTAGGAACATTAAAAAAAAAACTTAGCTCAGTTCATCTTGTCATATGCAAATAGTGGTGGAGATGGTAAAGGTAACTTTCCCCTTCTCCATGAACCAAGGCATATTTTGTATAAATTTGTGAATAGTTCTAAATATATTTTGCATGACAGTATGAATTGATTGTTGCTCAGCTACCATGAAAGCACTGCCTCCTCTAAGCTGCACTTCAGCAGAACAGTTTGCTCCTGGTTTCTACACGGACAATCTTATAGCAATGTGAAGTCGAAGGCTTCAGAAAAACCGGGAAAAAAAACAAGGAAAATCAATCTTGTAGCAGTTTAGCTTTGCCTTCCTTTGATCAAACTGGTTCAAGCAGGTCTGAATAACAGCCTCCCCCACATGTATTTCTACTCAGAATCAGCTTCCATTGAGTCCAATGGAATTTACTCACAGTCAATTGTGCATAGCAAAGATATGCGACTTCACTGGGTCTAGGGGCCATTTTGCTTGTCCCTCCTGAAGGCCACACCCCTCTCAAAAACAGGAATTCTCACATTTTTTTCCCTTCAGAATTGGAAGTAGCTGGAAGTTCAGTTACCACAAGCCCTATCAGCTCATTTTGGAAATGTGTTGAATCAATTCACATAGAGAATGCTACTTCCAGAGCTTTCCTCACATGAGGAGTCCCTACTCATGGGAGATTATCAGATGTGGCAAACACCATGTCAAAAGATCGTGACAGGAAAAGGAAGGGGCGACCTTTCCAGACAATGTCATCCTCCAGCATTCCGGGGGTGTAGTGTGGGCATCAGTAAGGCATCCCTTTCAATTAGCGGCTTCTTCCCATAAATACAAAAGGGACGCCTTACTGATGCCTGCACTACAACCTGGAATGGCTGAAAGACGTAGCTTTCTGTTCTTGTCGTGATCTTCAGATGAGGTTGGGAACGTAATTTTTTTGCACATCCCCCTGTGTCTGATAATCTCTATGGACTGGGAACCCTGATTTGATAGGGTCCTTGATCTCAGGGAAGGGAACACAGGCCACACTCATTACTCTTACTCCATGCGAAAGAAATGATAACAGTGGAAATGGTGGGAGGTAGTGCTAGTTCACTCCCCTTATTGTGTATTGATACAACACACTTCCAGAATGCATGAATGTGTGTGTATGTGCCTTCAAGTTGCCTGTCAACTTATGGTGGACCCCATAAATTCCATAGGGTTTTCTTAGGCAAGGAATACTTTGAGGTGGTTTCGCCAGTTATTTCCTATGAAATAGAGCCTATGGCACCTCGTACCTGTTTGTGGTCTAAGCCAAATACTAACCAGGGCTGACCCTGCTTAGCTTCCATGATCAGACAGGATTTGGTGGCTTTAGAATATGAATAGGACAACAATATACCCAGGCAATCAGAATTTCACTTCTGGTTTTGAGGGGGGAAAGCCTACCTGGCGACATGGCCCTTTATCTTGTGCCAGTACAAAAATATTGCTCTTGGACCCCTTTCACACTGGACACTTATAGCACTATGATTCCACTTCAACTGTCATTGGTAGTGGAGGGAGGGGCCTTTAGAATTCCCAGCCAGGGAGCTCCTCTGGTGCCTCTGACCAAACTACAAACCCCAGGATTACATAGGATACTGCCATGGCAGATATAATACTATGATTGTGCAGTGTGAAAGGGCCCCTGAAGGACCTGAGGAGTAGCAAATCATAGATTTTTCTGAAGAACTGGGAAGGATCCTGGGGAAGCATGGGGGGCAGGAATTGAAAATGGCCTTGAGGGAGGCATGCAGACCATGACCTGTACTTTTGCCTACCCCTGTAGCCTCAGTTTATACCCCTGCAGCTTCAGTTCATTTTTGTTTAGAAGGTAAATAACATATATGGCTCCAGTGACACAAGATCAAGATTTGTTTTATTATAGGGAAAATGCTAAAGACAGAAAAATATTGCATTGGGATGATGGATTCATTGACAACTGAAGCTCTGCCCATCATACTTCTCAGAGGGTAGCCTAAACCTTCCTTAGAGCAAAGATAATTGAACTTAGCCAGTGTTATTTTTAGTGGTAGAGAGCTAGCATAGTGTAGTGGTTTGAACATTGGACTTTGACTCTGGAGACCAGGGTTCAAATGCCCATTCAGCTATGGAAATCCACTGGGTGATCTTGGACAACTCACACTTTCTCAGCCTCAGAGGAAGGCAGTGGTGAACCCACTCTGACCAAATCTTGCCAAGAAAACCCCGTGATAGGTTTACCTTAAGGTTTCTATAGTCGGAAATGACTTTAAGGCACATCTCTCTGGCTTTTCTTCGCAAACGAAGATTCAGGAAGGACTCATCCCACGCTTTCTGCAAGCGCGCTGATGACTAAAAAGGCCAATCCGAGATAAACAAGTCCGGTTGCAAAAAGCACAGCAGAAGGTCTCCTTGGGTGATGTTTTTGGGTTGTGATTCTTTCTGCGTTGTCGTTTCTCTTCAAGACTTGTTCATCGTGAGTTCTCAAATAAGGCTGCAGCATTGTGGATAGTGCGTCTCCATGCCTCCCGATGTGAGGCCAGGGCGGACCACTGTTGGTGATCAATTTGGCCAAGCCTGAGATGTTGTTTCAGGGAGTCTTTGTATCGCTTTTTTGGAGCGCCCCTCTTACGCTGACCCATGGTGAGTTCACCGTAGAGTAGTATTTTTGGGAGGCGATGGTCCTCCATCCTAGAAACGTGCCCTGCCCAGCGCAGCTGTGTTCTCAATATCATGGCCTCAATGCTGGTGATCCCTGCTTGCTCAAGGACAGCAACATTCGTCACATAGTCAGTCCAGTGTATATTTAGGATTGTGCGTAGACAGCGCTGATGAAAGCGCTCGAGGAGTCGTAGGTGGTGGCGATAGGTGACCCATCTTTCAGATCCATAAAGGAGGATAGACAGTACGATGGCTCTATACACACTGATTTTTGTGCTTTGCCTCAGGTGTTTATTGCTCCAGACTCTTTTGTGAAGTCTTCCAAATGCACTATATGCCTTTGCTAATCTGTGATCGATCTCTTTGTCAAACTTGGCATCTGAGGAGATGATGCTTCCCAGGTAGGTGAACTGCTGAACGGACTTGAGCACTGATTTGCCGACGGCAATGTGGGGATGGTGGTGTTCATCCTGTGGTGCAGGCTGGTAAAGAACTTCTGTTTTCTTCAGGTTGACTTCTAGCCCAAACAGCTCTGCAGCTGTTGCAAAGCAGGATGTTAGGTGCTGCAGAGCTGCTTCTGTGTGGGCAACAAGGGCAGCATCATCGGCGAAGAGCAGCTCACGGACTAGATAGTTTAGAGTCTTAGTGTGAGCCCTCAGACGGCTTAAGTTAAACAAGCTACCATCTGTACGGTAGCGTATATAGATGCCGTCGTCTTCTTCAAGCTCTGCCATAGCCCTTTGGAGCATCGTGCTAAAGAAGATTGTAAATAAAGTTGGGAAAAAGGGGAACTGCCATCAGACCTCCGAGATGCAGTCATCATCACCCTGTACAAGAAAAAAGGAGCAAAATCCGATTGCTCAAACTATCAAGGCATAACACTGCTCTCTATTGCTGGAAAAATCCTTGCAAGGATACTCCTGAACAGGTTAGTTCCTGCTATTGCAGAAGAACTTCTCCCTGAAAGCCAATGTGGCTTCAGAGCCAATAGGAGCACTACAGACATGGTATTTGCCCTTAGGCAACTGCAAGAAAAATGTAGGGAGCAGAACAAGGGTCTCTATGTAACATTTGTCGACCTCACCAAAGCCTTTGACACTGTAAGTAGAAAAGGTATCTTGCTACACGAGGGCCAGCGTGGTCAAGTCAGATATGGCGATGCTCTTTCAGAGCCCTTTCTAATAACTAATGGAGTGAAGCAAGGTTGTGTTCTTAAGGCACATAGCATTTTCAGTAATCATCACCTTAGATAGCTCTTTTAAAATTTTTGAAGATGGGGTTCAGAACCGTGAGGAACTCCTTTAAAGTTCAGACTAAAACCCAGAGCAGGTCTACCACCCCACTGAGATGGAAGCCAGCAAGCCACCCTTGCTTATTTTAATTTTTTCAAATGTATTTGTTACTATTTTATAGACCACTTTTTCTGAAAAAGCACCTAATGCAGCCTACGATATACAGTTGTCCCTCTGTATCCACAGATTTGGTATCCATGGATTTAAGTATTCATGGCTTGAAAATATTCTTTAAAAAATAATAATCCAAAAAGCAAACCTTGATTTTGCCATCTTATATAAGGGACACCATTTTGCTATCCCATTGTACATAATGGGACTTGAGTATTCACGGATTTTGGTATCCATGGGGGGGGGGTCATGGAAACACCCTCCCCCCAGCAAATATGAAGGGACAACTGTAAAATAATGCTCTGCATTCTGATTTGAAAGGAACATAAAGAATGAGAGGGAAAAAGTGCATGCAAGCCTGTATTAGCTATTTCATACTGTTGCATAGGGAAGTTCCTTATAAGACTAGGGGCTTGTCTAGACAAGGCAATATAATGTGGATTGGTGCATAGCAATGCCAATTAGCAGCAGTGTTCATTTGTCTCCATGCTTTTTTGGCAAGATCACTGGTATGCAAAACTATCCATGTTTGATGTTCACACAGAGGCATGCCTGCGATCAAGATGGTGGCTGCAAGTGTTTTTATTCTCAAGTTGCTGCCGCTGAACAGTATTTTTTTTAACAGTAAATCTAAGGTGTGAAAGTGCGACCTTTCATTTAAATAAGCGTAAAAACCTTGTTTTGTTGTCTCAGTGCTGTGAAAAGCGCATAATTGCTACTGCGAAAATCCAACATGGCGGTTCCGGCCACTTTGTTGCCAGCAAACTCTGCTCCCCATACATGTCTGACCAATAAACTTTCCACTTCTGCCGTTATCCAGGAATACACTTCGATCTGAATCAGCTGTCCCAATGAGCAGGAATGCGCATTTCTCTCACATTATTTTAAAAGCTTCAGGAAAAGTCGCAAAGGCTTTTCCCACGCAGTATATGACATTTTTGGCACCCTCCTTCCAAATACGGTGAATCACCATGAGATCCTGTTTGGACAAAAGGTATTCACCATGAATTCTATGAGGAGTATTTTCATCATTTAGACAAGCCCTGGGTGAAATAGTCATAGCAGAAGTTCAGCCTTGGAGGAGAGAAGCCAATATAGCAATTGTTCTGAGCCAACAGAAAGAAACTACTGTTTCATCACAGCACAGATAGATTTGTCTAGTTCCATAGTGTTCACAATGACTAGCAATGATGCCATCCAGGTTTTCATATAGCAGTCTTTACAGGCCTGCCTGGAAAGGCTTGGTTCTGTCTAGAACCCTGTGGGCCACTGGCTGATTTTAAAAGTATAAAGTGAGGATGAACAGAGAACAAGGCAAATAGTACAAGATCCCAACAGTGGAAGGAATAAAACCTTTAAAAGGCAGCTAGGGGAAATGGCCCATGGTCTTAAATGTCTCTATACTAATGCACAGAGCATGGGAAATAAACAGGATGAGCTTGAACTCTTAATAAATGATTTAATAAACATCATTGAAACCTGGTGGGATAAGTCTCATGACTGGAATGTAGGAATAGAGGGGTATAACCTATTTCAGAGAAATAGACGAAACAGGAAGGGTAGTGGAGTAGCATTATACATTAAGGATGTGCACACCTGTGAACAGATCCATGACTTAAATGGAGCCAGGTTGAGAGCATCTAGGTAAAAATAAAGGGGGAGAGAAACAGCAGGGGGTCTACTACAGACCTCCAAGCCAAACTGAGGACTTGGATGATGCCTTCCTAGAAGAGATGAGCACACATTCAGACAGGAGAGATGTAGTAACAATGGGGGATTTTAACTATCCTGATATTTGTTGGAAGTCCAATTCTGCCAAGAATTTAAGGTCCGACAAATTCCTCACTTACCTTACAGACAATTTCATTATCCAGAAGGTGGAAGAGGCAACAAGGGGATCTGCTATTTTAGATCTGATCCTAACCAAGAGAGATGATCTGATTAATGGGGTGTAAGTGGTGGGATCCTTAGGGGGGAGTGACCATGTTCTCCTGGAGTTTGTTATACAGAGGAAAGGGGAGGCCAAGCATAGTCAGACATGCATTCTAGACTTTAAGAAAGCAGATTTCAGAAAACTTAGGGAATTACTGGGGGTGATCCCATGGTCAGGAATACGAAAAGAGAAGGAGTACATGATGGATGGGAGTTTTTAAAAAAATGAGATATTGAAGGCACAACTTCAAACAGTTCCAAGGAGGAGGAAAAATGGCAGATGTCTAAAGAAACTAGTATGGATGTCTAAAGAACTTTCAAATGAGCTAAGACTTAAAAGGAACATGTACAAGAAATGGAAAAAGGAAGAAATCACCAAAGACTAATTCAAATAATTAGCCAGCTTGTGTAGGGGGAAAATCAGAAAAGCTAAAGCACAGATGGAGCTCAGGCTTGCTAGAAATGTTAAAAACAATAAAAAGGGCTTTTTAAAGATATGTTCTTAGCAAAAGAAAGAACAAGGAAGTGGTAGGACTGCTGCGTGGAGAAGATGGTGAAATGCTAACAGGCGACAGAGAAAAGACAGAGTTACTCAACACCTTATTTGCCTCAGTCTTCTCCCAAAAGGAGAACAGTGCTGAACCTGGGGAAAATAAAGCAGATGATTCAATAAGGGAAATGCAGCACAGAATTGGTAAAGAGGTAGTACTGTACAGGAATACCTGATAACTCAAGGAGATTATCAGACAGGCTCTTAACACCTGTCCCTGTCCCAGTTCCCCTCGCACCCCCTCCCATCCCTGTAACTGAATTAAAAAAAAATTCAGACTCTTACCTTAAACCTGAGATAGAAACTGCTCTCCCCTCTTCCGGCAGTCCAGGAAATGAATGGAGCTCTCACAGAGCCCCATCCACTTTCTGGAGACCAAATTGTGTGAGGAATTAAAAAAACAAAAGCCAAATGTTAAAATACACCAAGCACCTCAACACCCTTAAAAAACAACAACAAGTAACTCTCAGAGAGTACAAAAAGGGCTGTCACTTACCTGGATGTCCAGATCGCCACCAGAAGTGTTCTCTACTTACCTTCCAGGACCTTACAGAGGCAGGCAGCTGGTAGAAAATTTAAAAATAAAAATACAAGCTGACATCTAAAAATTAAAACAAGCACCAAAACACTCTTAAGACTTTACCACCAACACGGGGAGGGTACAGAAAAGGCTGTCACTTACCTGGATGTCACGATCGTACCCAGAAGTGTTGTCATGGACCTCCAAGATCATGCCAGCATAACGGGGCTTCTGTTTGCACACCCATGATTCTGTGAAAGAAACGGAATGGCTTAAGCTGTTAATTAAAAAAAAAAAAAAGGAAACCAAATGGGGTCAGCACGGGGTCAGAACGGGAGAAGGATGACGTCATCTGAAAGAAAAAATATTTAATGATCCTGTTGCATTCCTGTTCTGGTTTCTAACGCCCGTGTGATAATCTCCTAAATGAATTCAAGTCTCCAGGTCCAGATGAACTACATCTAAGGGTACTAAAAGAACTGGCAGAAGTAATCTCAGAACCACTGGCAATAATGTTTGAGAAATCCTGGAGAACAGGAGAGGTCCCAGCAGACTGGAGGAGGGCAAATGTTGTCCTCATCTTTAAAAAAGGGGGAAAAGAAGACCCAAATAATTATCATCCAGTCAGCCTGACATCAATACTAGGAAAGATTCTAGAGCAGATCATTAAACAGACTGTCTGTAAGCACTTAGAAAGGAATGCCATGATCACGAAAAGTCAACATGGGTTTCTGAAAAAACAACTCATGCCAGACTAATCTTCTCTCTCTTTTTTTTTATAGTGTTACATACTTGGTAGATGAAAGGAATGCTGTGGATGTAGTGTATCTTGATTTCAGTAAGGCCTTTGACAAAGTCCCCCATGATATCCTTGCAAAAAAGTTAGTAACCTGTGGGCTAGACAATGCAACGGTTAGGTGGATTTGTAATTGGTTGATGGGCCGAATCCAAAGGGTAGTCACCAATGGCTCCTCTTCATCCTGGAGAGAAGTGACCAGCGGGCTGCCACAGGGTTCTGTCCTGGGCCCAGTGCTATTCAACATCTTTATTAAATACTTGGATGAGGGAATAGAGGGCATGTTTGCAGATGACACCAAATTAGGAGGGGTAGCAAATACCCTAGAGGATAAGATCAGAATTCAAAATGACCTTAACAGATTAATAACATCTGTTATTAATGGGCCAAAAATAACAAAATGAATTTCAACAGGGAGAAATGTAGGATACTACACTTGGGCAGTAAAAATGAAAAGCACAGATATAGGATGGGTGACACCTGGCTTGATGGCAGTACATGTGACAGGGATCTAGGACCACAAACTGAACTTGAGTCAGCAGTGTGACGTGACAGCTAAAAAAGTCAATGCAATTTTAGGCTGCATCAATAGGAGTATAGTGTCTAGATCAGTGATGGCGAACCTATGACACGCGTGTCAGCACTGACACACGTAGCCATTTCTGATGACACGTGGCCATAGGCCTCCTTCCCCCCCCCCCCGGAACCTCACCACCCTCCCTAAAGTGGCGATTGGGCTTCAAAGCCCCTGTCGCCACTTTCCTCCACCCTCCCTAAAGTGGCGACTGGGGCTTCCAAAGCCCCGGTCTGCACTTTCCTCCACCCCCCACCCTCCCTAAAGTGGCGATCAGGGCTTCGAAGCCCCGGTTGCCACTTTCCTCCCCCCTCCCCTCCCTAAAGTGGCGATCAGGGCTTCGAAGCCCCAGTCCCACTTTCCTCCCCCCTCCCACCCTCCCCAAAGCGGGAATCCGCAAATATGCGGAATCCTGAATGTGAAACCCGCGAGTGTGGAGGGACAACTGTAGTCACAAATGTTTCATCCTCCCCTATTAGACACTCTGTGCCAGAGGTCTGTAGGCCAAAACAACAGAAATCAGGCACAGAGCGTCTAGTTCTGGGACTTCCAGTTAAGCCGGGATCTTTGCCCTCACTTCCGCCGGCAGAGATAATGTTTTTTTCCTCAAAGTGACACACCACCTGAGTTATGCTCAGTTTTTTGGCAAAGTTGGACACACCAAGCTCAACAGGTTGCCCATCACTGGTCTAGATCAAGGGAAGTAATAGTGCCAATCTATTCTGTTTTAGTCAGACCTCACCTGGAATACTGTGTCCTGTTCTGGGCACCACAATTCGAGAAGGATATGGACAAGCTGGAATGTGTCCAGAGGAGGGCGACCAGGATGGTGGGAGGTCTGGAAGCCATGCCCTATGAGGAGAGGCTTAGGGAGCTGGGTAAGTTCAGCTTGGGGAGGTGAAGGTTAAGAGGCAACATGATAGCCATGTTTAAATATTTGAAGGGATGTCATACTGAGCATGGAGCAAGCTTGCTTTCTGAGGTTCAATAGACTAGGACACGGAGCAATGGACTCAAACTACAGGAAAAGAGATTTCATCCTAACATTAGGAAGAACTTCCTGGCCATAAGAGCTGCTTGGCAGTGGAATGCAGTGCCTCAGAGTGTGGTGGAGTCTCCTTCTTTGGAGGTTTTTAAACAGAGGCTGGATGGCCATATGTCGGGACTGCTTTGATTGTTTATTCCTGCATGGCAGGGGGTTGGACTGGATGGCCCATGTGGTCTCTTCCAACTCTATGATTCTGTGATTCTATGAACACCCAGGTTGTCTTACCAGTTATGACAAAACTAACCTACGTTCAACTGATCCTCCATATAAGCTGAGAGACCAAGCCAAGAGGCATTAGTCTTTCAGCCCACAAGCTGAGTGTACCAGTTGTCCATGGGTGGGTTGCCATCTAGGATCTAGTCATTGTTGTGGCAGACGTTTGGCATGTGCAAATGCACAACAGGGACAAACCTGTGGTTTCTAAGACAGTATAAAAGGGATCAAATTGCTTAATTATAACAAGGCACAATACTGAGGATGAATGGCTGTAGAGTGATTTGAGCCCACACCTGCATTTCTTGAAATAGCCAAGATATTGTACTCTTATGATCAGTGCTGCTACTGTCACAAGCAATTGCTCAATGTGTGTGTGTGGCTAAGAACCATGAAGATATGTATATTGACTAAGAGTGTGCCCATACCATACAGTTTTAACCACTGTAACTGCCATGGCTCCATCTTATGGAATCTTGGAACTGCTAGTTTGGTGAGATATATCAAATTAGCTGTTAAAGAGCACTAGTTCATGGCAGCATTAGAGCTGTCTGGTAAAGATCACTCTAAATAATTCACTAAACCATTAAACCCAGCATTCCATACAAGGGGATCTGTGGCAGTGAAAATGGGATCAGTTACAGTTGTGTTGTGGCAACGCCCTGAGATGGACTTGGAAAAAAATAAGTAATATAGATGTGAAAAGTAGTTGTTAGGATAAGGGCAGGGTCAATGCCAGTTAACAACAAATGGAGGGAGTTAAGAGATCTGTGCTGTTTACATACTGAAAGGAGTGGAAATAATTATATTTACAAGCATTCAAGAAACTGTGGTTAGATGGAAGAGAGTGGGGTGGAAAATTGGTGAACTAGATCAGGAAAACTAGAACTGGAATAAACATAAGAAAGAATGCAGAAGAACACCACATAGAAGTGTAACTGATAGTCATCAAAATCCAAATGCTAATAGTTTCTTATGTAGGTGCTCATGGTGCAATTCATAGTCACCACCCAAACCAGCTGAAGTTTCAGGTCACTGAAATGTTCTTACTCAACTTTGGATCCAAATGTTTATAGCCTACAGAGCAAAAAGTTTCAAATTTCATAGCCACCCCCAAAGCCCAGATTTAAATCTCAAATGCTGGGTACATATTTCCACATGCACACTGAATGGAGAATTAATATTATCTCTAGGAAAAAGACTTAAAAACTGGAGCTGTTCTTGACTCTCTCCTAGAGTGCTTCAAGTTAGTTGAGGAATTCCTCTTTTCCAACTGCAGCTGGAAACAGAATCAAGGTGGTTGGTTCCACAGGTCACTTAATATATAGTATTATATTTCTGATTAGAATCCCAGAGAGACTTTCATGGTTAAGAAGGTGCAATTTTTAACTGAAAGAAAATGTTACTTTCCATGTTCACTCATTTCCAAAAGGCCTAAATACCTTGATGGCACCAGATCACATCTGGTCTTTGATGCTAAGCAGGGTCAGGCCTGGTTAGTGCTTGGGTGGGTGACCACCAAGGAATAGCAGGTGCTGTAGGCTATATATTTTAGAGGAAGGCAATGGCAAAACACTTCTAAGTACTCCTTGCCTAAGAAAAGCCTAGAAAATTCATGGTGTTGCCATAAAGGGACATGTGCACACATATTGCAGAACGGTGATTTCCCCCATGGATAGAACATAGGGCGCTATCTGTTTCACTACAAGGTAGTCAGAGTGACTCAGGCCTGCTTGAAGGAGGAGTGGATTGACTCAGACAAATGTCTGACACAAAGACAAGAACAACCCACCTAGAACTAGGTGTTCCTTAGTTTTTCTTTTCAGTTGGGTTCCCCCTTTCAGTAGTTAAATAAAGATATCAAATAAAAGATATCTTGTCTGGTATTGTTCAACCGTGGTTGCCAGGTCAGTATCCTCCCATTCACTGAGATTTTAGGGCCAAAACTTGAGACCAGGAGATCAGCACTTGTGATGCCAAGTGCTACAAGTGGATTAGAATTGCTTCTGGGTTAGTTTGTTGTACCAGACATGAGGGTAATCTGTGTAAATGAGCTCATAATATGGGTACAACCCAGCTAACCAGGTAATAAGGCAACCCAGAGCCAGGGGGAAAACCCACAAGGCATGTTTTGGGAGGACAGACAAATGGCAAAATACAGTTGGCCCACCCTATCTGTGTGTGCTAGCCATCTGTGGATTGGAGCATCCAAGGATCACCATGGCTCACTTGCCTGCACGACCATTGATTAATATGAGGTTTGAGCATCCATGTTTCTTCCTATCTGCAGGGGGACCCGGAACTGAACCCCTATGGAGGGGAAGGGCCCACTGCATGTCCAATAGCTGCAGCAGTTGTCACAATTCCCTCCAGGTCTCACAGTCTTCAGGGCCTTATCTAGAGAATGCACAACTTGTAGGGAGCATCATGAGCTTTCCAGTTGTACAGATCTTAGCAGCAGTGGGTGCAGAGCCTGGCTGGTCCACTTCCAGGTCCAGGATCAGGTCCACTTCCTGCTTTACACCAAATGGCATGATGGACCCAAGTGTAAGCACTCACCAGCTCTCTCCCCATGGCTGACCTTTGGTGTAGTGACATTGCAAAAGCCCAACACGCATGCAAACACCTTTATGCTGAGCCAAAGAGCTATGATACCAGTTGAGAACAGATGAAGATGCGTGCTCAGGCTTTAAAGCCACCTGACATATGCAAATCAAACTATCTCCTCCTCCAGTCCTGCTTGTCGTGAGCTTTGCTTCCATACCTGGAGATCCATAGAAATAGCAGTTTCCTGAGACTTCAGCCAGCACCCTGAGACCTGACAACCCTAAACTCAACAGCCATGTTGTTGCCTTTGCTAAACACTTAAAGGGTCAGTGTTTGATGAAAAGGACTGCTATTCCAATCACCATGTTCTTTATTAGGAGATACAGAAAATATTTGGCAAACCCTAGCTAGCCATTCAAGTAGGTTGGAGTGAACTGCTTCAGATGGCACACTAAGAAAAGTCAGAACTGGTGTCTGGTGCAGCCAGATTTTTTGGAAGTGGTCTTCCCCAGCCTGTACCCTCCAGATGTTTTGTACCACACTTCCCAGCATGCCTAATAAATGGCCATGCTGGGTGGAGTTAATGGGGGTTGAAGTTCCAGGCATTTGGGTGGCACCCGCCTAGTGAAAGCTGTTCTAAAATGTTGGCCATAATGGGATGGGAGGTGCCATTTTAGCTCCACCTCAGGCAGCAAAATACCAGGAGCCAACACCAAGTGCCAGCTGAAAAATATTTATTTATTTATTTATTTATTTGATTTATATCTCTCCTTTCTCCCAAGATGGGATTCAAAGAACCCAAAACCTAGAACACTACTTCAATGTGATGCTTATAGCAGATGTTTCCTGAACAAGCATTGCTTTTGCCTGTAATGAGAGGCAAAGCCAGGGGTGTGGAACGTTCAGCCCTCCAGATTCTGATGAACTGCTTCTCCCATCATATCTCATCATTACCTAGACTGGTAGGGACCAATGGGAATTGGAGGGCCAGAGAGTTGTCTGGAGGGCCAGAGAGTTTCCCAGTCATTGCCTTAACTTCACTGTTTCATGACAGTGGGCAAAAAAAATTCTGGATCAAAAATACAATAAAGTTAAATACAAGGAGTTAAGGTTCTGTTCTCCTGCTTTGGTTGAGCTGAAAAGGCAGGTAAAGGCTAGCAAGGAGTTGATTGCTGCTCCAGGGCGGGATCGACACCCACCTAGTTCCAATTGCCCAATTGCTTCTCTGTGCCAGCTTGCGTAAACAAAGTGAATTTGAACGTGTAATGCTGACTGTTGTACTATATTTGGTAGCTGCTCCATTGCTTTTGTTTCTTGGCACCAGTCCTGTCTCCCTCTGGCTTCTTGTCTCCTTTTTCCTTTCCCACCCTACCTTCCTTAGTGAGGTTGCTCCTGGCACAAAGCCTTTTGCTAGGTTGTAATCCCACCATCTTTTTTTGGCCACTGATTGTGCTGAGAGCATGCAGAAAATAGGATATCCAAGGCTGCTGCCACACTGCAGAAATAATGTAGTTTGACACTGTTTTAACTGCCATGCCTCAATGCTTTGGAATTCTTGGATTTGTAGTATTGGGAGATATTTAGCCTTCTCTGTCAGAGGATCTGGTGCCACATCAAACTACAGGTTCCAGGATTCCATAGGATGTCAAACTGTATTATTTCTGCAGTGTGGCAGCAGCCTTAGGGCTCTTCGACATCAGCCAGGATACTCCAGCTCCACACCACCATATCCTGGCTATGGAAGTAGCCCGTTCTGCCCCCATTACCTGAAGAAAATGGGCTGGAGTCCACACAGGGATGCTGGCCAGTTGCTTCAGCTGCCGCCACCACCATTTCCCCTGCTCTGCTGGGTCTGGGCAGCTGGCTGCCCCATGTGACAATCCCCCTGCATGTGACCAGCCTTGGTCACATGCTGCAGGCCTGCAGCCCAGACCTGGCAGAGCAAGGGTGACTGGCAGCAGCAGTGATGTCTGGCCTGCTGGGACGGGCTCCTGTAGACATACGAAGCCTGATCCATCCTTAACGCATTAAACTAGGTATTTTTTAAAGAAAACACCGTAAAGGGCCCTATCCATGCTTGCCCTCATCCCAGCCTGGTATCTGCCCTGGGGGTGGTGAGGACTGCCCAGGGGCAGAATGGGGCAAAAGCCCTGCATCATCTGGACTGCAGGGCTTTGGGATGAGGGCAAGCTGGGGTATTTGGCCAGGGTAGACAAGACCTAAGAGGTCCTAGCTATTAGAAATACTTTATGAACAAGAATTCCTCACTCTGTAAGCCTCCATTCAAAGCAATCAACTCCAACCACTGGGGAGGGGGGGAAATAAGATGGTCAAATTATGGCCCTCCACATATTGTCGGCCTACAACTCCCAGTGGTCCTAGCCAACATAGCTAATGGCAAGGAATGCTGGGAGCTGCAGTCCAACATTATTTGGAAGGTTGTATGATTCTCTCCACCAGGCCAGATGGATCCAAAGATGCTCTCAGAGATGAGATGATCAGAATGGAGCAAAACAAAACAAAAAATGGGGGGGGGCTAAAAAGACAGTTGTAGCACCTTAAAAACTAGCAATGGTTCTATGGCACAAGCTCTTTTGGACTAGAAGAGTTCTTGTCGAAAACACACAGGGTCTCTATTGACTCTCCAAGTCTCCTGTTCCCTTCTGAGCAGATTGACTGATGTTTCTCTTCCTGACACTGTTGCTATGCATGTGTGTGCATGCACCCATGTGCTGTGCGACTGGAAGAGTGAAACCAGCCAGCCAGCCAGTCCCTCCATGCAAGCAGTACTGGCAGTTGAGGATAGGACACCTGAACCCTGCTGCCATCTATCCAGGCCATCAGTTTTCCTGCTGAGAAAAGCCCTTACACTCCAATGGCGATTGGAGATATTTCATCCAAGTATGCTACAGAGAGGCTTTGAAACCCCTCTGCTGGAGCCATTGTAAAGCCTAAGGAGATTATCAGACAGTAAAAATATCCCAGCACAGGGATGACAGGCGATCGCTAAAAGGCTTACCTTTTAGATGGCGTCGTCCCTGTCCTATTCTGCTCCTGTTCCTCCCCCGCTTCCTCTTTATTCACGGAAAAATCCATGAATAAGAGGCCCGTCCCATTATTATAACGTAATGATGGGCGAGTGAACAGGAGTCCCATTGTGCTCCTGGGATGACAACTGGCTGTGATGTCACCTGGAGGTCCCTGCCGGACACTTCCAGGTGCAATCCGGACAACAAGGTAAGTTAACCCCTTCTCCCCTCCTTGGGTAGCTTTTATTTTTTAAAATGGGGTTGTGTGGTTGCTTTTGAGTTTTGACAGCTGGGGGGGGGTATTTTTAAATTTGCCACCCAGCCGTTCTCTCGTGAGAACGGCCAGGATTTCAGTTCCTGGTCATAAAAGCAGCCTTACGACTGGTGCATTTATCACTGGGCAGCGAAGGGAGAGGGAGCCCGCTCCTGTTGCAGAATGAAGGTAGGTATGTGAAACTTTTTTCTTTATTCTATGGCAGGAATGGGAGTGGAACAGGTAGGGGTAGCGGGACAGAAACAGACCCTAAGGGTCCATCTGATAATCTCCTAACTGGAGTGTAGAATGGTACATAGGACATGATGGGGTAATCCTCACATCCCCACTCAACTCTGCAACACCCTCAAACTGCCCCTTCTGAAAAAGCATCCTTCCTTAATTGCAGTAACATAGGGTCCGTCTATACGATTAAAAAAAATCCATTTGGGTGGTAAAAAACACAAATCAGCAGCCATTCATATGCATATGATCCAGCTACACAATTTTTTACCCCCCTAAACTCTGTATGAGCCCCCTTCCCCAGCTGGCTGGAGCGAGCAAGCCAAGCGGCAGTTTTAAATCTCCTGCCGCTTTTTTTTTTAAATTTAAAAAAGCGCCTGCTTTGCAGACATTCGATTTTCCCTATTTACAAAGTAAAATAAAAATAAAAATATATAAAATTCACCGACTTACTGGACTCTCGCTTAGCCGGGAATCCAACATGGTGGCCGATCCCAATTCCCCTCCTTGCTAGCCCCGCCCCCTCTGCTTGGCTAGCCAATCAGATTACAGTGCCTGTTCGTATGTGTGCAAACAGGGTGTACGGACCATCAGCCATTCGAACAACTGTACGGATTTTATGCCAAGATCCGCTAATCCTCCTGAACGCTGAATCCACGTAGTTTACAGGGGATTCACTAGCCCCCCTTCTGAATGACACGTATGAATCCGAATGGCTGTGTGTACGGAAAAGCGATCTTCCGAACGGCGTGCGTATTTTTTTTACCATGTAGACGGGACCACAATGGAGGCTTTTTTAAAAAAAGTGTTTTAGTTGGGGATTGCTGCTGGAGAATGGAAGCAAACTCTTCTCTCCCTGGTGATAGGACCCCCCCCCTTAAAAGGTACCCTTTCCCTATTGTCAGGTCATTAAAAAAGCTCAATTTGAACCAAAGAAGCATTTTTAAAGTTTGTTTGTGGTGGAGATGGACAGAGGGTGTATCTACCCTACACAATTGTAGGAATTTGATACCACTTTAACTGCCATGGCTCCATCCTCTGGAATCCTGGGATTTGTAGCTTCATGAGGTATTTAGAATTCTCAGGCAGAGAACTCCTCTGGTGCCTCACCACCAAACTACAAACCCCAGGATTCTGTAGGAGGGAGCCATGGCAGTTAAAGTGGTATCAAACAGCTATAAATCTGCAGTGTGGAGACAGAGAGAGGTACGTATCTATGTACGTATGTACACACACAGAGAGAAACAGAAACACAACACACACATACACAGAGGGGGATGTCTGGGCAATAATACCAAAGGCACATGGGTTGTTCTGCTCATTGCTGGAACATGACCCCCAACGTGCTTCCTCAGAACTAATTTGATCCTTGACCAAAAAATGTTTCCCCATTGCTTCCTTACAACATGCTCCCATCAGTTTATTTCAAATATAGGCCACATTTTGTACACATTTTGAAAAGATGGCATTTGTAGGTACCTTCACTCAGCACTGGGCAACTTCCTGAGAGACATGTTAAAAATATAGAATAGATCACTGCCCATTTGCACAGTTACTTACTACAGCAGCAGCAGCAATAACAAAAACATAATTATCTTAATTGGCATGACACAACCCCAACCCTGCATGCCACTGAACAGATCTGCTGTATTTTTATGTCGCAGGCAGCTCATGCAGCTTCCAGTGGAAGATGGTAATGTTAAAATTCTCTGATATTCCTTGGTATGTGGAGGATGCC
Organism: Gambelia wislizenii; assembly: GCA_030847615.1. NCBI lineage: Eukaryota > Metazoa > Chordata > Lepidosauria > Squamata > Crotaphytidae > Gambelia > Gambelia wislizenii. The sequence goes on along the minus strand of JAUMIR010000002.1, from coordinate 187,939,757 downwards.
AATTCAAGTTCACTAAGGTTCAGCAATTATATTTCCACTTTGATATTTCAGATTTAGTACTAATTACTTGTTCTCAGAGACAGAGAACAACTCTGAGAGATAAACTCAGGTCCTTTTAAATCGTCAGTCTGCACTACAGCTGCTTTTTTGGATAACCAAAATAAGCCAGGAACTGATGTAAATAATATTTAATGATAGAGTGACTCCATATAAGGATGAAAGAATTTTCAACATAGGTGTGAGGAGGTATGTCAGAACAGAACCATGTTCTGGTGTTTTGCTTTACTCTTCCCCAGTTTTATATGGTGGAGGGACCACAATAGCTGTCCTTTCCAAACAAATCTCTTCAGTCTTTAAGAACCAGAAATTTACATCCCCCCTATCACAAGTTGAGATTTTTCAAGATTCTGTCAGGAGCCATAAAGACCATGAAAGCTGGGTGGTTGACATGCATCCTGCAGTTCACTTCTTGCTTAACTTGATTCTTCCTTTATTGAAGAGGATGAAGCGTAGGATCAGGAAGCATATCTCTGTTAGGAACAGTTTACCAATATGATTGGGCTTGATACCAAGGGTGCAATTTAATGGATGATCCACCCTCTCGTATGGCAGCTTATTCCAACTATTAATCATATGTTGTTGTTGGTGCTCACACTTAATTTGAATTGTAATTTCTTGGCGCCTTGATAGGGTGGTGGTTGACACTATGTAAATAAGTTGCAGAGACTGGCAGTAGCCAAGCTATTTCAGATCTTAGTAGTCATGACTTGTTCGTACAAGGCTTACAAATTGCTCAAGAGAGGGTAGATATGTACTTTAGAGTTGGCTAAGTAAGCGATATTAGACATCCTAAAACAAATGCAAAGTAATTAGTTTTTGCACCCATGGCTTCTGTCTCTAAATCACATTCACACCAAGAACCTGAACTCCATTTTGTGCTATGCAGATGTGAACAGTCTGAGGGCACTTACACATTATGCAGTTATAGCACTGTGATTCCACTTTAACTGCTGTGTGGCTGTATCCTTTGCAATCCTTGGGTTTGTAGTTTGGTCAGTCACCAGAGGATCTCCCTGGCTGAGAATTCTGAACGCTCCTTTCCTAAACTGGTAATCCTAGGATTATATAGAATGCTGCTATGACAGTTCAAGTGGAGTCATAGCACTACAACTGCGCTGAGAGCAGAGGACTAAACAAAATGGATTCTAGCAGCCATCTCATGCAGGTGGGATGGTCCTGTCAGCAAGAAAGACAACTCACAGAGAAGTCTCCACCTTTTCCAATTAAAAATGTTTTGTTTAAATCAGAGACCAGATCAGAGTCAGTATGGCCTGTTCTTAGAAGGCTTTCATTTTATCTATTTGCTTTGTTTTTGATGCTAGGTAAGAAAGTTGTTGCCAAAAATATAGAAAAACAATTTTAATTAGAACTTGGCTTGGGTAGGAAGGATATATGTCATCAGAGAAGCAGAAAGTATAAAATCTGTTGTAAAGGTTAGATCTGGGTCCCTTCTGCTTAGATAGGCACCCATGTGCGCATGTTGTTGTTATTATTAGTTGAAGCTTGTTCTTATTTTTGCTAAGGCTTGGCCTCTCTGAGGATGTTATCAGACAGCCCCTGAAAACGTTCTTTTGCCAGCATGAAAAACCCCATTTCTATGCTGGCAAAAGAATGCTTCCTCCCTGCACTTACCTTCCTATCCAGGCAAAGGCAGCTTCAGCAATAAAGAGGAAGTGAACACAGCCCCATTCACTTCCTTGTTCAAAATCCTGCAAGACTTCGTTGTGCGGGAAATTCAAAAATAAAAGCACAAATAAAACATTAAAAGTTTAAAAAAGCACACACGCTCTCTTTAAAAGTCCCAAGTAACCCAGGGAGGGTCATAAAAAGAACGAAACTTACCTGGATGTCCCAGTCTCACTCGGAAGTGTTCGTGCCGGACCGGCCATTGACACTGCAGTCACGAGAGTTAAATGGCCTGAGGTTTCGCATGCTGGAAATGCTGGCACAAAAGTGGCAGGGGGGATCAATTGATGGCTTAAGCCATCAATTAAAAGGTATGGGTTTGGGGCTGATTTTAACTTGCAAAGGGCGACATCGACTGATCTGCGTGCCCTTTTGCGGTTATGTAGCATAATTATGATGCTTTTTTTGAGTGTCTGATAAAGTCCTGAGTCTTTTTGATTTTTTGTCTGTAATAAATCCTGACCAAGAAATGCTGCTGTCTCTTGCCTGTTTCTGTGGGTCCAAGGTTGTCATCCAATAAGGAGAGTTTGAGTGACAACGTAGTGTGAAAGCGCTCCAGATTCCCCATGGTTGGGCTCATCATTAGAAGACTCCTTGCCAGTGGTGTTCCATATCCCAAGGGTTGCATTTATTTGTTCCTGTGGTCAAGGTAAAGCACTACAATTGGGGCCACTGTAGCAAAAGGTGTTGCTCTTTACCTGATACTGAGTGGCAAAGGTCCCACTTATAGGGCTCATGAAATAGTGTGCAACTTTTTTTGTTAGCTGAGATGTTCTGCTTTTTAGCTCCTTTTCATTGATAAAGCATCATCTGCTGTAGGGGTGGACAAAAGGCACTCCTGGGGCTGATGGGAATTCTCCCCGCCACCATTTTTATGGAACACAATCCTCCAGATTGCCCAGACCAGCCAATTTTGACCAAAAAAAAAAAAAAAAAAGTCTTCTGGCTGCCTTTGTGGCAATTCATCATTTAAATAGGTTGCAAGGTGCCCTCATATTCTTTAATATTTTAAAAAACCTAGCAGATTATCAGCTGGACTTCTGGCCACTTCCAGTTATTTGTATTGGCTTCAGTGAGGCCTCCAAAGGATCCTGGGATAGGCAACTGGCCCCTGGACCTTCTGCGGTTGCCCACTTCTGGGCTAATGTGTTCTTTCCTTTCTCTCAAGCTTTTACACACCAGACATTCCATCAAATGAGTGGTAAAAATATTTTTTCCCATCTGACACGCAAACAACTCCATGTCCACTTTGGATAACTGAGATCCAGTTCTAGTTAGCTTTGTCACATTTTCCTTTTGAAGAATGAGGACAGTTTGGGGAGACATGCTGGGGTGTGTATGAGCCAAGTGAGTTTCACACTGTGGCAGTAAAGCAATGCAAATCTGTTATGTCCAGTGACGCCAGTACCAGGGGTTACATGAGGTTTTCACAAGTCCTGCATTCCTATTACTGTACGCTTCACTGGCTATTCAGAAAGTAAATGGGCAGTCCTTTTTCCTGCAGATGTTTTCTTTTGGTCACAGCTGGTGAGAACCCATGAAAACTAAATCCACAGGCCTTACTTGTGCTTACCTAAATGTCTTGAAATGGCATTGATGTCATAAACTAGCTTTCCCTTGATTGCATCTCCTGAATGAGCAAATGAACATGAGCAAATATACTTTTCCCCATGACACTGCCCTGATACTGCCCAGTGTGAGGCTTCATTCTGCAAAGACAAGACAAGAGAAATGTCCTAAGAAAGTAAACTGTGCTTTTTATTTCAAATACCTTCATTTAACCTCATGTTAGGGCTGTGGAGTCAGAGTCAGGGAGACAGAGTTGGAAGCAATTTTGGATGGAGGTGGAGTTGGAGTTGGTAGAAATGTACAGTACTGATTCCAAAATAAAAATTGTTAATATAACAATGTATGGTAAATATATCATTTCATACTTATATTTTATAATTAACCAAACAAATATATTTTACATTCTTATCAGTCTAAAGCCCTGTCTATACGAGGGGGGAAAAATGTAGTGCCCTGCAGTAAGAGCAAGTTGCAGCAGCTGTGATTTGTCTTAATGTTGGTTTTGTCACCAGCAGCCCCCATAAGCGTCACATCCCAGATGATAGCTGAGGAAGGGAGAAGAGAGTGAGAGAGCCCTTCCCACCTTCCTTGGCCCCGTGGCGATGGCAGAACGGTGGGGGGAACTGAGGAAAAGAGAAGAGGGTGAGAGAGACCTCCCTCCTTCCTCAGCCCTGCGGCAGTGGCAACAGCAGGATGGGGGGGGGACCAAGGAGGGGAGAAGAGCATAAGAGAGCCCTCCCCACTTCCTCAGCCCTGCGGTGGCAGTGGCGGCTGGGGATGGGTGGGAATGACAGCTGCCCTCCTCCCTTCCCCATTCCCAATCACTTGGGGGAAACTAATGGCTGCTGTGGGCACTTGCCTTGTTAGCAAGCCTCACCCCTGCGCTCGTCTGGCTAATCAGATTTGCGCTTCCTCTCGTTTGGGCAAGTGAATCAAATCAATTTGCTTGTCCTAACAAGTAGAAATGAGCACCCCCTCATTGTTTTTTTTAAAAAAGATGGGGAAAGCCGCAAAGGCCTTTTTGGTGAGTTTTTTGACCTTTTTTGTCCCCCTCCTTCACAATATGGCGAAATCACATAGAATGCCATTAGAATAGGTAGGATTCTCCTCATATTCCATGAGGAGTTTTTCACTGTTTGGACAACCCCTAAGTGGCCCAATGACTCATGTGGTGGTGATGAAATGTCTTGTGCTACCATTTTAGTACAGTAAATTTAGTTCCATAAAGTATACATTTGCCACAATCCTGTCTCACTTACCCTGGACCTTTTCTCAGAGCAGCTGGATTGGAGCAGGAGATAATGATGGTAAGGAGGAGGAAGAAAGTCAGCATAGTATAGTGGTTTGAGTGCTGGACTAGGGCTCAAGCAAGAGTTAGAATCCAAGCTCAGCCACGGAAGCCCACTGGGTGACCGTGGGCAAATCACACTCTCTCAGCCTCAGAGGAAGGCAATGGCAAAGGCCCTCTGAACAAACCAAATGATAAGATTGTCATAAGTATAGAACCAGTGTGGTGTAGTGGTTTGAGTGAATCTCCACTCAGCCACAGAAACCCAGGGAGTGACCTTGGGCAAGCCATACTTTCTCAGCCTCAGTGGAAGGCAATGGCAAACCTGAATAAGTCTTGTCAAGAAAACCCTACAGTAAAATCATTATAAGTCAGACTTGACTTGAAGGCAAATGATAACAACAATAACACTGATGATGTCATATAATGCTAGTACGAGTAGTATAGATTTCTAGCCTACTTTTCAGGATAAAATTCCTCAGAAAGTAGATTACAGTGTTCTTGAATTTACAAAGACAAATAATCATGCCATAGAAACAATATTCAATACAGTATGACCCCTCCCCCCCAATATCTGTGCAGGATATGTTCCTGGACTACTGTGAAAACATGAAGCCATGGATAATAGTGAACCCTAATAAAATGAATGACTTCTAGCCCAACTTCTAGCAGAAGCATACCACAGGAACACAGGAGGACCTAAATGCCTAGAGAGGACATATTTTTTCAGATGCGGGTAAGTGATCTAAGTAAACTATGGATATGGTTGTACTGTATGTGCAATATTAAATAGCACGATAGGTTGACGTAAGTCACATAAGGAGCAAGTGGTTATGGTTATAGAATTTTGTGTATAGCTGTGAATTGTGTATATAGATCATAGTATTATAGAGACTTGGAAGAGAACAAAGGGCCATCCAGTCCACCCCCTACCATGCAACCCCCTACTCATACTACAATCCTACTCTTGGCTAGCCAGTTGGATAAGGATAGGATACCAATGAAGTCATCTCCTGGCACCATCAAACGCTCTGAGATGTACTGGTACTGGGTATTCTTATTGTCAAGACACTGAAGGACAGATGGGGAAGAATTTCATTTGGTTCACTTAAAAAAAATACAGCTTTCCAAAATCTTCAAATTTCTTCATAATTTGTATACAAATAATTCAAAGATTTTAAAAGTGTAAATGAGCAAAACTGAAGGAGTTGCCAACTCAGGAAGAAGAGAGCTTAGTGTTAAAAGTCAATCGTTGAATTTCCATGCATTTATGATATTTGTGGTGTTGAATTGGGATTGTCATTTTTTTTGGTGACAGGATCCCTATTTTTTAATAGTTACATAACCTGTCTTTCTGATTTCATAGGATAGGTCTACATATTGAACTTGGCCAGTATAGGTGGCTGACAATTTTGTTCAGTTCATTTTGATTGGAATTTTATAAAACTCACAAATTTCTTCATAAATTATATGACCCCCCCCCCCCCGAGATTAAATAAATTTGAATGTGGGGAAAAGTGGAACTAACAGATTCAGCTATCTCTATTTCATAGTTTTGGCATCAAGGTATTAAGTCTATGTCTGCACTGTGATTTGGGTTTAGGAGCTCATAGTATAGCATGGGCAACACCCAGAATTCCCCAGCTAGCATGACCAGTGACATGTTGGCTAGGGGTTCTGGGAATTGTACCCCTAAATAACTTCTCTAAGTTCTGCCAACTTGCTGGAATGTTGTATACATGGATAAGATAGAGAATGTGTTTAAAATTTTAAAAGTTTTGTTTAAAAATTACTGCACATCAAAAGGGTTATCATAAAGTATGTTGATGACTCTTCTGAAGAGCAGCAATTTTTGTATATTTAGCTCACAAGCCCTTTTGAAATATCAAATGAGATACCAAAAGTGTGAATGCAGATTATTGTGGTTTGTGTCAAACACATCTGTCATGGACTGGAGCTCCCCAGCACTGGAAATCCACATCAGGCAGTGACTCTGGATCTCATTCTTGACATTTGACACAGATTGGGAAGCGGAGGAATGCAGAGAATTTGGTGACTTGACACAGGATTTATTATACTGCCCTTGCTGCTTTAGCAGCCTGTGTAATGCAATCTAAGAAGTATTATTTGTATGTGGTGCAGCCAATTTATAATGTGAAGCTAATTTCTAAGACAACAACAACAGCACCAAAGGAGGCTGAATACACTTCTTTCCTCTCTTGCTGTAACAGACATGAGAGTAGGCTTCAGCTTTTTTGTTTTGTTTTGTAGTCACTGTAATGACATTCTCCCCACCTTCTTTTCCCCCTTCTCTTTCTGGAAGCAACTTAGAGTTTATATTCACCATGTTTATTGACCTGGGAGTGAGATGGAAATGAGCCAGACGTTAAAGAAAAAGGAGCCCTTTGTGTCGTTGATTAGGATGCTATATTTGGGTCAAATGCATAGCCAGAAGTTCCCTGTCATAGATGCAATCATCTGCTAAAATTTAATAATGCCACATAAAGTCTTGGGGCCATGAACTGGTGCATGATCTACAGTTAGCCCCTACCACCAGGAGGACATGAAGATGAGGCAATGAAAAAGGAGGCAGAAACCCACTGGATTCCCCAAAGAGCAGCAGAGGCATATAGGTGTCTTCTGTTTCTAAGAGCACCCTAAGTGTGCTTTTGTATTTACAAGTGATGCTGCTTTCTACTGACCTACTCCTAGAGCTTTGAAAAGTTACTTTTTTTGGACTATAGCTCCTGGAAGCCAGCACAATGGAAAACTAGCCTGTCAGAAAGCTGGTCTAGAGTCTTTTCCCTAAGATGCTAGTTTTCTATGGGGGGAAAAAAAGCTTTTTTGAGTATGGGTGAACAGTTCAATCACATGAGCCCACCATTACTAAGGGACACCTGAGAGAACTGAGCCTCTTTCTCATGAGTCGCTGTCTTTCACATCTTCCCTCACAGAACTACTGAGGAGAAAGAATGGGTAACTCCATCTTTAGCTACTTGAAGGAAGTACAATACTTAATGATGACCAACTAACAAGCTTGGTGCATATGACTTTTATACACATTGAGAAGTGTTTTGTGATATTTTTGAATCCATCTTTCTGTTGGAAGAATATATTATTCTTGCAAGACTTCAAGAGTATGCAGACACAGTAGTACCCTTTATATATCTGCAAAATGTAATAAGTGGTCTGTAAAATTCTCTGGAGGGAAAAAACAAAACAACTAATTGATGTGCAAAGTGGTCCTCTCAGTAATCAATCATGTCAAGCCAACTTTACGTTAAAACACTTGGCCAACACAAATGTTAAAGAAATTATTCCCATGTTCTTTGACTGCTGTGAAAGTTCTGTGCATCTGATGCAGAATCACTCATGTGATTCTCCAAGCAGTAAGATTCTCTGTATGGCCTAACCAAATGCACACCACTTCCTCACAGGGTGTGTTGCAATATAAACAAGGAAGCATGTGTCATTGTGGCCTGATTTAGCATCTCCATGCATCTTTTTCAGGAAGGAGAACTGCTGCTGCAGCTGATCGTGAGCAAAGGCACCCCCAATAGCAGCAGCCACCTGAGCATCCAGAAACAATGCTGGAACCAGGAGCACCAGAAGCTGCAAATGAGATCTTTCAGGGATTATGCTCCCCACTTTCAGAACATGCTCTACTTCCAATCCCAGATTAAATTATCTACTGACCATCAGAAGTTCTGTCTTCTCTGGACTGGACCCCAGTCAAGGCAATGGCTCAGTATTTCCATAGCCTCTTTGGCATTTGTTAAAAAAGAAGAGATGGATATCATCAGCATGATGACAAGATCCTGTCTCCAAGCCCTGGATGACCTCTCCCAGCTGCATCATATTGATGTTTGTTTGCTTATACAAAATGTATATCTTCTCCTTTTGTACCAGCTGCAGTGTATAAGGACTTTATCAGACCACCCCACTAAACCCTGTTCTTTTGCCAGCATAACTTTGCCATTTTTATGCCGGCAAAAGAACTCCCCATGCCACACTTACCTCTAATCCTGCCAAAAGGCTTTCTGGCAATGAAAGAGGAGTGAACGGAGCTCCATTCGCTTCCTCGTTTGAAATCCTGCGTATTCTCGCGAGAATACATAGCGTGGGAAATTAAAAAATAAAAACGAAAATAACAAAGTAAAAGTTACACAAAGCACCTAAACACACTAAAAACATCCCAAGTAAACTGAGCAGGGTCATAAAAAGTGTGTTACCTACCTGGATGTTGCAATCTCACCTGGAAGTGTTCTGGCTGGTCCTGCCATTGACGCTGCATTCACATGAGGACAGTGGCATGAAGTTTCAAATGCTGGCAATACTGGCACAAAAGTGCCACAGGGATCAATTGACAGCTTGAGCCGTCAATAAAATAATACATTTTTTTAACTGAACATGATCACAAAAGGACAACGTTGTGTGGTAAGCATGCCCTTATGACATCTTATTTGCCTTGTCTGATAACATCCTAAGATACATGAAAATCAATAATAAAATACAATAGCATTTCAAAAAGAGGGGGGAATAAAACACAAATAGATACAGGAGCTAAAACCCAAATAAGAATTCTAAATTCTAAATTCTTCCCCATTCAGTATTTCTTAAATTACTTTCAGATGTATCTGTCATCTCCACATAAGGTTCAAGGAAATGGTAGGAAACATCCCTTGGCCACCTTAAAGCTGCTTGTCTGCCTGTAGGCCTCTCTGAGAACATTGTTGAGAATGTTTTGGCCTGCATTACTGACTTCACAAGAGGATGTGTCAAGTGCTTTGCCCCTTTGCCCTTCTGATTTCCAAACTCTTCCGTAAGTGATTGAAATGTGATGTTTCAGATTCCCTCCCAATCTCATAAGGGTTATTATTTGCTGTCAGGAGACAGAAACACAAATCATTCTGATGATCCCAAATCTGTAAGAAAAGCCCAGATTCAGGGTGGAGCACAAAGACACAAGAACAAATGTTGCATTTTTTTTTAAAAAAAAACCTCTTTGAGATGCAATACAGCTTGGGAGGGAGGCTGCTTCCTCTGTCCTTATCTATGGCAGATGTGCTGAATGATTCTCAGAAATTTGGGAGCCTGGGGAACTGACCCGGTGCTGCAAGGGTGTCTTCTCCTGGCTCCCAGCAAGATGTGAGCGCATGGTGCCTAAAATTCATCATGCTAGATGATGTCATGACATGATGAGACAGAAGATCATAAATTTCAGAAGAAAAAGTTCCCATTGTGGCTCAGATGCTGGCAGTAAATCCAGATAACAGTTCATTCCAAGCTTGCCTTATTACACTTCCCCCTCCCTCTTGCTTGCCTTTTTTTTAAAAAAAAGAACTGGTGAAAAGCAGATGGTTTTCATCTGCCCCCTTTGCATATGAGATGACACATCCCATCAGCTATCACTGCTCCTCTCATTCTAACAGCCTCTCTCTGTGTACTCTCTCCACCCTCCTTTGTCAAGAGGGGACCTTGTTGTGCTTTGTATTTTGCTTTCTGGTCATCATGGCATCATTGCCTTTGGATGTGAGCACCAAACAAAACCAAGGAAAACCTCTGTTGTTTTATTGGCATAGCTAACCAAAGGGCAGCACAGCCAGCCCCAAACCTTTGTTGCCTCAGGTGAAGAGAGTGGCCCCCACCCACCCACATAAACAAAAGCTGACTGGTGAACCTTTCTTCAGCACTGACGAAGGCACAGGATTCTCTACCACACCTCAGGGCAGAAGGCCAGTGAAGGGGCACAAGTGGTGCTTAGGTCTCTGCTCCACTGCCTTGCTTCTGCCAATCACAGTCTGCTGCCTGAAGTGGCTTCCTAACTCTGCCTCATGGTGGGACCAACCCTGTTAGTATTGTAGAGAAGGGAAGTAAAACTTCAGTCAGTTTCAGAGTTGGAAGAGACCACAATGGCCACCCAGTCCAACCTCCTGCCCTGCAGGAATCCCCAATCAAAGTATTCCTGACAGATAGCCATCCAGCCTCTGTTTAAAAACCTCCAAAGAAGGAGACTCCATCACACTCCGAGGCAGTGCATTCCACTGCCAAACAGCTCTTACGGCCAGGAAGTTCTTCCTAATATTTAGATGGAATCTCTTTTCCTGTACTTTGAACCAATTGCTCTGTGTCCTAGGGCTTTATCAGAACAGTCAAATACAGCATCATAAGGCTGCCTAATGATTGCAAAAGCGCAAGTGTACCAAAAACGTTGCCCTTTTGCAATCATATATTGCTTAAAAACCATACTTTTTTTATTGATGGCCCAATTGATCCCCCATAACAATTTTCTGCTGGCATTGCCGACATTTGAATCCATGCGCCATTGTACTCGCGCGAATGCAGCATCAATGGGCAAACATTTCCAGGTGTGATAGGGACAGCCAGGTAGGGGATGCTCTTTTTATGACACCCCCCTCCCCATTTACTTGGGACTTTAAAATTGTGTTTTGGTGCTTTCATGAACTTTTTGTGTCCTTGTTTTGTTTTGTTTTTGAATTTCCCACATGAGTGTCTTCTTGCGAGATTAGGTGAGATTTGAATCCAAGAAGTGAATTCCATTCACTCCCCTTTAGTGCCTGGGAAGCCTCTTTAATGCAAAGAAGGTAAGGTCTGGGGGTGGGGAGTTCTTTTGCTGGCATAAAAATGTCACAATGTATGCTGGCAAAAGAACTTTTATAGGGGCTGGTCAGATCAAAGAGATTTTTGGATGCCTAAAATCAGCTTCTTGTCATGCAAGCAGCCTCCGGAACAGTATCGAGGCTGCTGCGCGGCAAGGGTCCATTTTGGACGCCGCCGTTTCTCTCTTGGCATCGTCCGTGACTGTTGCGGCCAGCACTGGAGGCGGCCGTGCTATATTTTACTCACGGACAACTTTTGTGTGTAAAAAATAGCGCGGCCGCCTCCAGTGCTGGCCGCAACAGTAACGGACGACGCCGAGAGAGAAACGGCGTCGTCCAAAATGGACCCTTGCCGCGCAGCAGCCTCGATACTTTTCCGGAGGCTGCTTGCACGGCAAGAAGCTGATTTTAGGCATCTGAAAATGTCCAAAGTCCGTCCCTAGTTTGATTGTTGCTAAGTGTAGCTTCGGTGATTATTTTTGTCCAATACAACAAACAACTATTTTTTAAAATACCCCCCCACCAAATTATTCCCTTCTCAAAATCCCAAGAAATAAAAGACAGAAGGCCAGTTGCTATATTATTTAATTGTGTTTTCCCTTCCATTGCTTCATACTTACAGGAGATTTTCACACAGGGAAATTATTGGGAGATTGGGAGAGATTGGGAGAGAAACACAGGGAAATTATTGGGAGATTGGGAGAGAAACGGAGGAGAGAAATCGGGAGAGAGATGATGGGAGATCACAAGAAGGAAGGGGGCATGCGAAATGGGGTGCTGCTGCCAGAACAGCCCTGTTTCTCTCCCAATCTCCCTGGGGAATAATTTCCCCATGTGAAAATCTCCACAGTTGGACCTGCTTATGAGCAAGCACATAAAAGATTTGACTGCACATGACAGAACATTTTTTTTTAAGTTTAAAGAGTTTCTTATGAGCTGTTCATATACAAACTCTCAATTTTCTTCCAGAAAATATGTAAAAATATCTAATGAGGTAGACTCTTTCCCTGTCTTTATATTATCTTGCAATTCTTCCTAAATTTAAGAAATTTATATCTGCTTTTCCTCTTTCTGACAAAAGGAATTGGTTAAAGCAAGTTACAAAATTCTTTTAAAAGCATGAGAATAATAACCAAGCCACTGAAGTGTATAATAATACTATTATAATACTAGTATTATATAGTAATATAATATAACATAACATAATACAACAGCCAACCACTGAAAACCATTTTTAAAACACAGTGAAGGTGGTGGCAAAAACAAAAATGCAAAGAAACAAAACCATTAAATTTAAGGAGCTGCAAAGTAGAATGCTTTGCGGAAATGTTAGCTAAAAAAAACTTTTTCTCAAACATGAAAGCAAGATCTTTTAAAGGACTGATGTTAGAAATGGTAGAATCCCTCCCAATGGCAATAGAAGGATCCTTACAGCAAAGAATTCTCAAGCAGATGTCTCCTTGCAGGAAACAGTGGTGAACATTGTGTTTGGGGCAAGCACGCTTTTGGGGCTTTGTCATGAGTTTGTCCTTCCTACTAATATAGACGTAATTTACAAGATTAATGCACCTATTTGTGCCTTCCGTTTTGTTACAGCTGTCTCACTGTCGGCCAGATGCTTTAAACAGATTCATCCCATTAACAGAGCTTGCCACTTAATGAATGGAGACACTTAAGGCTGGAAACATCACTCTGGAATGGAAACATTTTGGCCTCCATTCAGTAGCAGCCATAGTTTCTTGTGTGTGAAATGCATTTTGGGGGTTCTTGGCAATTTAGTTTGATTGTATAACATGTTGAGAGCCAGTGCAGTACAGTGGTTTGAGTGTTGGATTAAGACACTGGGAGACCAGGGTTTGAATTCTTGCTCTACCATGGAAACCCATCTTGGGCAAGTCACAGTCTCAACCTCAGATGAAGGCAAAGGCACATCCCCCCCGAACAAATTCTGCAAAGAAATCCCAGAATAGGTTCACCTAAGGGTTGTCATGTCAGAAATGACTTGAAAGCACACATCAACAACAATACACCATATTCAGAAATTGGAAAAACCTGGAGGGTGATGATCAAGAGAAGAAAACAGAAGGTGCCATGTTTGGTGGACTCTTATAGGTTAGAGGCCCAGGCCCTCTAGGTCCATTTCTGAAATTAATTTGACACATGAACCATTTGCAGAAGGGTTTGCCGAACGAGAGCCGTCAGATAACAACCCTGAGTAGCTTTAAAAAAGCACTAAAGACGGATCTCTTTTGGCAGGCCTTTCCTAATTAGATCCTGGCTTCTTTTAGTCTGCTGGCCATTTATAGTATTTTATTGTATTTATTGTTTTTAATTGTTATTTTTTGATCAGTTGGTTTTAATTTATAATTGTTTAATATTTTTTTATGGGGGAGGGTGGGGTGGGGGGTGTTTGGGGATTTTATCTGTATTGTATTTTAATTTTTGTAAGCCGCCCTGATTGTTTTAACAGAGGGGCGGGGTATAAATAAATATTATTATTATTATTATTATTATTTGTATAATGGAAACGTTTAAAAGCCTTATCACTTTCTTGGTGGATAGAAAGCATTTGGAACATCATAGTGATAGGGAAATTAACTGAAAGAATAAGGGCTACTAGAGATAATCAAGACCACTCTAAATTCTATTTGACATAGTACACATTTATTAGTTATGCAGATCAAAATGCCAGTCTTTTCTTTCCTTTCTCACAGGTTGCTTTCTAGAGAACTATCCTGTCACAGTTTTTCTTGTTGTGTCAGTGGGAGATTTTTTAGTTGAATAGATGAATCACAAACCTGATCCACCTTATATTGCTGGATCCCAGATGCAGTTTGTTGGTTATGTTTGTTTCTGTAAAATCTTTACAATAACAATTAAAACAATTTGAAAGTGGGTGGCGCATAATGCAAATAGTTATCATGCCCAGCTTCTAGAACTTGGAAATGGACTCTGACTCAGAAGCAGTGGGCATGCCAGGACCTGTTGAACAAGAGCAAGAGGATGTTCCAGAGCTACAGGCCTCAGAAACAGACAATACTACAGTATCAGCTTGACAGAGGGTCCTGCCCCTTCAGATACAGAGGACAACCTACCTATACCTACCTTCACAGCATAGATACAATAAAAGGAGGGCTTGAGCTGGTCTCAGCATATTTATAGCAAGCAGCAATTAGTTAACCAGTACATGCATTAGTTGCTGCTCTATTCATACACAGTGCTGCCCTCCAGGTGTTGTTGGAGATTATCTTACCTACCCGATTACCCATTGTATTCCTGCTCACTGTGTTGGACTTGGACTGTGTTTGTTTACTCTGGATTCTGTTTCCCTGACCTGGATTCTGCTGGACTACCCTGAACTCTGTTTGCCCTACCTGGACCTTGTATATTGGACTATGCTTGTGTTTTGCTTGCTAGTAAAGTAAGTGACTGACTTCAGGTTGCCTTGATTCCTTTGCCCGTAATTAGTTTGTGCTTATCAGCTGTGTAGTAACAAGCCTTTGGCTGGTTGCCCAGACAGTGTTTGGACAATAGTTACAATGTATTTAATTTGCTTTATTTTAATAAGCCACCTCTCCTACCATGCTGTGGCCTGGTGTTCTGTCAGCTTTTCCCCTCCTGTCCTAAGGTGTCATTAGAGTTGCCAGGTGAAATAAGGGCAGGGCTCCTGTCCCTTTAATAGCTGTGTAGAAGAGGGAGTTTAAGCACGACAAGCAACACCTGCTGAAATTCCTTCATCTGCACAACCATTAAAGGAATAGGAGTCCTGTTCCTTTTTTCATCTGGCAACCATAGGCATCACTAGGTTTTCTGGTTACATTTTTCACACTAATGATCCAATTCCTGCCATTTTTTCTGCTTCACCTCTACAGTAATAACACATTCTTATGCATCCTAGCCTTAGAAATTAATCTTATTGAACTCAAAGGGAGGAGACAACATGCACAGTGATTGCTCTGTATAAAGTCTCCTCTTTAGCCTCTGTTCCTCTCCCTCTTGCACACATCTCTGTAAACTTGTTTGGTGGAAGGGAGTCCTAAAATTTGGAATAGTTGGAGGGGAGAGAGAAAGGAAAGAAGGAAGGGAGAAAGACCTATCAAATGAGGAGAGAAGGGCAGGGAGAGAAATGGTGGAGAAAGAAGAGGAAGCCTCGAATTACAAGCTACTCCAAATAGTAGCATCTGATCTTTATTAGAAATATCTGGGCATATTTTTTGCACACTATATTAGGAGAATCTTAATGGTAAACTCAATATTAATACTAATACAATGCTACTAATAATATAATATTTATTTCTTACCTGCCTCTCCCTATGGATTGAGGTGGGGAACAACACATTAACTTATAAATATAATGTTAGTTAAAAACGTATCAGTTTAAAACTTATCAATTTAAAAAACAAGTAAGACTAAGGACGTTATCAGACACAGAAAGTACGGTGTCAAAAGGACGCCACATAACTGCAAAAGGGCACATGGATCAGACGACATCACCCTTTTGTGGTTAAAATGAGTCCCAAACCCGCACCTTTTAATAGATCTCCCTGCTGATTTTTTGCCGGCATTGCCAGCACGTGAAGCCTCTGTCCCTTTAAATCTTAGACTTATCCTGACAATGGGCAGACCGGCGCAACACTTCCGGATCAGATTGGGACATCCAGGTATGTGACAAACTTTTTTTGACCCTCCCTGGGTGACTTGTAAGTTTTAAAGTGTGTGTGTATGCTTAGTTTAACTTTTTGACATATATTTTAATTTTAATTTTTGAATTTCCCATGCAATGAAATCATGCGAGATTTCAAAAGAGGAAGTGAATGGAGCTCTGTTCACTTCCTCCTTATTGCCGGAGGAGCCTTTGTCAGGAAAGGAGGTAAGTGCGGGGAGGAGGGCGTTCTTTTGTCAGCATAAAAATTGATTTTTTTATGCCGGCAAATGGACAGTATCCAGGGGGACGTCTGATAAAGTCCTAAGACATTTTAAAACAATCAGTATACAGTTTAAAATTCACAATTTAAAATCATCTGGATAGGTGTGCCGGAAACTCCTGATGTGGAGGGGATGTTCCACATCAGGAAATGCTAGAATTTCAAGGCTGAGTGCCAAACACATTGGAAGTGTTTGGGGCAGGTGTCTGAAGAGCAGTTTAAAGAAGAGGAGCTGAGAGGGGGTTAGGAATAGAAAGATTTAAAAAAAAAACAAACTCCAGCTGCTGAACAGATAGGGGAACCAGACAACTGTAAAAATCCTTTCCTTTCCCCTTCCACCTTAACAATGTCCTGGGACTGGTTGAGTTTGTTTGTTCTGATAGGGTGCAGGAAGATATGGGAGAAATTACTCATGCTACAGTCCTATGCACACTTTTGTGGGATTAAGTCCAATGAAAATCAATGAACAGGCATGTATAATCAGTTTTATTTGTCTGTGGCACAATGTCCATTACAAAACACTGTGTTAATACAATATACTTGCTACAATGTTTTTATGGCAAGCAGAACACTTGCCATAGAAACATTTTATGGATGACTAGAAAATCACATACAAGGTAGGAAATGAACAGAAAAAATCTGGATATTAATAAAATAATATATCACTACTTAAATGACTCTGGCAGTTAAGACAACAGATCCCTTCCAAACTTTTCAAGCACACATATGAAGCGAGATGGGTGCCTGCTAGGTGGAAGGGAAAAAATGGCTTAGGGATCTTGCATTTCCCTGTGGAAACATTTCCTCTAAAATGCAACCATTCATTGCTGAATGGGTTTCCTCAAACCATACAAGCTGGGTTTTTTAAAAACTGAAGGATATGAACACATTCATCATCATCATCATCAATTGTGACATCTGGATTGAAAAGTTTATCTGTGTAGATTGGTGAAAAGGCACGTTCATCCCTTTTCTCCTGGGCTCTCTGATCTCTGTTTTGCAAGTCCATCCCATAGCAGTTCTCAACAACAACTGAAGTTGTAAAGAAAGAACTGAGGCTGCTGCAAGTTCAGCGGCTGCACTTTTCTCTCTCTCTCTCTGCTGGACAAGATAGGCTGGGTAAAACTTGTGTCTCCACCCAGTGCCATCCCTAGGACAAATAGCACCCTGGTTGAGGAATTATACCCCCCAGCCTCCTGGTTAGCTTTGTAGAAAGCATGTATGGCTCCTGGGGCAGGGTGATGTTAGGGGCTTGATGCTGTCTCCTCCAAGAACTCAACATCTGTATACAAAGCTGGGCAACCACATATAACAAATATGAGAATGTTTGCATGAACTACATTTGAGAATTCTTGCAAGCCTCCCAGCTATCCTGCTTTGGCAGGGACAGTCCTGATTAATCTGTCATTCCATTTTTCAGCTGCTTTTAAAATATCCCAGTTTCTCTCTCCTCCTTCCACTCTCCCCCTTTGCCCTCAGTTCTCTTCAATTGATACAGACTGAGTTTGGAAGCAAAAATAGTTTGCACTCAACTCAGCAAGCGGGGAGAGGAGAGGAGGGAGTAGTGTTACCCTAAGAGGTGGGGTGGGATTGTTGGAGTCCCGCCCACAATGCCAGCATCTCTTTAAGATTTGGGGAAATTATAGTTCATAAAGGAGGTTGTGAGAGGAGGGTAACCGGGGATTTTTTCATCTAGGCACACCAGTAATAATGGTAGAGAGCACTCCAGTTAAAGTTGAACAAAGTATTTTATTTGAATTAATAAATAAAATACAGGGGATATGCTAGCATACATGAACATACACTCATACAAGGCTATTGAAGAGAAAGGCAGGAAAGGTTGGGTAGAGAGAAGTCATAGGTGGAAGGGTGATAGTTACCAGTCTCGGAGAAAGAGGTCTGTGCAGTGGAGAGACTCAGATAGCATATGAGGGTGGCATAGCGAAAGAGAATGGCTGGTCCGGTCTGTGGCATATGTGGTTAGGGTTAGAGCTAGGATATTTATACCCTACTAGCTATACCAGGTGTAACATACACCTTCAAACTCAGCCCCTCCCACCCCCACTCCGATGCCAGGCATGTGCCCCCTCTACCCCCCATCAGGCACGCACCCTCACCCCAAAGCCAGGCGCACACACCCACCCCCTGATGCCAGGCATGCATCTTTTTTGGTCCCCTTTCTCCCTCTTCCTTCTACACCCCATCCCATCCCCTTCTTCTTGCATGCCTGGATGAGCGAGTGAACCCATATGCCTTCCCTCCTCATGCTCCCCAATCCCATCCCCTTTCCCCATGAGTTAGCAAGGGAATGCAGCCATCCTTGTGCTCTCCCCATCCATGTGAGCGAGTGAGTGAACACGTATGCACTCCCACCTCTTGCTCCCCCATTCCCTTCCCCTGCCCACCTGTGCAAGTGAGCAAGGGCACGCATGCGCGCTCCCTCCTTACACTCTCCACCCCTGAGCAAGTGAATGAGAGAACACACATGCCCTCCCCCCCACGCTCCCCCTATTCCATCTCAGGGATGAGATTTTAAGCTGGGCCAAGAGTGAGTGAGGTAAATGGAATGAGTGGGAGGGACCATTTGTGAGGGATGAGATTTTACGTTGAGACTGAAGTGAGGTGGATGGAAGGAGGAGGAGGGAGCATTTTCAAGCCAGAGATAAGATTTTAAACTGGGACAGGAGTGAGTGAGGGGGAAGGAGGTGGAGGGAGAATTTGGACAGCATTTGAGTGCCACAGCAAGCCAAGGGTTGTCTGTGCGGAGGTGGAGCAATCATCTTTAACTGTTTAAAGTATTGGAGGTCTCTCTACTTTTCAGGGGGGCTCTGGAGGCTTGGGGGACATACTTTGCCCTCCCCTGCCATAAATACTTATCCTATAGAGTCACCATTTATACTTATAATGAAAATTTGTTCATTAACATTTGTGGCAAATTAAATAAACATTTTAGCTACAAATATTTTTTTGAGATCTGCACCTAGCCCTGTTTCCCCCCCCGTAAGTCCTGTTATTTTTACATTGCAATTTTCTATAACACAGACTTTTTAAGGAACGCAACTCTTGCCTTATAGCAGACCTTACTGTACTCCAGTCAGCATAAGCAGCAAGAAAAGAATGTCCCTTATTTTTAAAGAGAGGTGCAGGGGAAGACAGAAATACCCCAGCTCTACCAGGAATACAGAACAAAGTTTGTTTAAAGCCATTAGAATATGTCATAATGTTTGCTTAAGTAAGAGCAGGGACGTTGGGAAAGTATTGCAGCTGTGAAGAAGTTGAAGGCGACTAAGGCACTGGAATGGAGATTTAATAGCTGTCTCCCTTTGAAAAGAAACCAAGATAACCACGAAGGAGTTAAAGCAACATTGTCAAACTGACTCCTGCAAATGAGCAAGGTTGGGGAGGGGGTGTTTCCACACACACCCTCCACTTCATTTTGGTCGGGAGTTCAGCTCTAGGTTAACAGCCCTGAGGATGTGGTTGCAACCATAATGGGTTCAAGAGTTAACTCTTCTGTAAACATAACTTAAATTTCATTTTGGGGAAGATAACACCCTTAACTATAATGTTTTTTAAAAGCCAGTGGGGTGATCAAAGCAGAAGTGTGATGCCTGAATTCTTTTTGCTACATGAAGGCTGGAGAATGGTGACCCTCCAGATGTTTCTGGCCTACAACTTCCACCAGCTTTAGCTGAAATAAGCAGTGGTGAGGGATTATGGGAGCTGGTCTCTAAAAACATTAGGAGGTCCACAGTTGCTTACTGTTGCATGTAAGGGAGAACTGGACATTGAAACTAGGCACATGGCTTTGGGCCTGTTAGCAACTTGGCAAGAACAACAACGACAACAATGACAACAACAACAACAATTTATTTATTTGATCTGTATCCTGCCTTTCTTCCAATATAGGGACTCAAGGCAGCTAACAATGAGTTTAAAACAGTTCAAGTTAAAAGTAATACAAAATATTAAAAGTATAAATATAAAGTTTATAAACAGATTAAACAATTTGCACAGCCAAAACCACAAACATTAAAATATATAAAAACTTTAAAATTCAAGTCACACAGCATTTAAAAACCTAGCTCACATCAAATTGCAAATGCCTACCTTTAGTGACAGCAAAACAGAACTATCAGAACTGTTAATTTGGCAAGGGTTCTGGATGTATTTATAATAGAACATCTTCAAGTAAAACACATTCAGGAACAACTGCTAGCAAGACTAGGGGTGGTTATGGAGTGTGAGACACGGAAAGGAGACGGAAATAAAAAATGACACAGATCTTCTGCTTGTGTATCTACCTCCATATGTACTAAACTAGAGTCAAATAGTACACTAGAACAGTGGTTCTTAATCTTTTCTTTACCAGGGATCGATCCCCTCTAAATATATTTTGTTGCCATGGTCCCCCAAGAATTAACTCAATCTTTGCAATGGTCTTTGGACTAAGCAATAAACATTTTCCATGGACTTAACTTAAGATTTAAAACACCACCACCACCACTACTACTTGATAATAATAATACAATCACACCATCTATTAAACCTTCCCTCAGAGGCACTGGAGGGGAAGGGAAGACTTTGCTCCTGTTTCTTCCTGCAAGTTTGTGGCTGAAATGGATTGATGCAAAGGCTAAACCGGCCAGCCAGCCTTTGTCTTGCTCCTGTCATGTGGCCACTCCACTGCAGGGAGGAGGTGGACCAAGCAGCCTTCAAGCCTTCACGGATTCCCTGTGAGGATAACCACGGACCCCAGGTTAAGAACCACTGCACTAGAATGTTAGGAAGTTGCCTTGTGCCATGTTACTCTGTTTATCCATCTAAGCCACTATTGTTTTCTTTGACTAAGGAGATTATCAGATGCGTCTAAAAAGTACCTTATCAGAATGCCATTTTGACAGGCGTTTCTGTCCTGTGAACAGGACCCGGTTTCAGATGTCCTTGTCCTATTCTGCTCCTGTGTTGCAGCAGTTAGTAAGGCAGCACTTTTCATTGATGGGGAAGTCCAGTCAATGAAAAGTGCCACCTTACTAACCGCTGCAGCACAGGAGCAGAACACGACGAGAATGACGTCATCTGAAACCAGGTCCCATTTGTGGGACAGAAATGTCATCCTGATGTTCTGATAAGGTACTTTATGCTGCATCTGATAATCTCCGAACACTGACTCTTCAGAGTCTCAGGGACAGGTCTTTATCATCACTGGATTCTTTTAACTGGGGGTGCTAAGAACTGAACTTGAAACCTTGTGCATTCAAAAGATGCTCTTTACTACTGAGCTGTGAGCACCCCACAAGTGAAGCTGTTGAATCTAATTCAGCAATCCATTATGGCAAACTCTAAGGCTGTCTGCCTCACAGGGCAATTTTACTTCTAGAAAACTGGGGTGGGGTTGG
This sequence comes from Gambelia wislizenii, assembly GCA_030847615.1. NCBI lineage: Eukaryota > Metazoa > Chordata > Lepidosauria > Squamata > Crotaphytidae > Gambelia > Gambelia wislizenii. The sequence goes on along the minus strand of JAUMIR010000002.1, from coordinate 187,918,210 downwards.
GGGAAGTCCCGAAAAACACTACTTTGGGTGTGTTACCATAAGAGGTTGGGGGTGATTTAGAGACCCACCCATGGTGCCAAAATCTCTGTTATTAGTTGGGGGAATTATTAGCTCAAATGGATGCCTGCGAGGAGGTTAACTGCAGGTATGTTTTCACCTATGTATACCAGTGCTAACTGCAGAGGACACTGCAGATTAAAGTGAAATAAAGTATTTTTATTGGAAATAACACAAAAGGCATTCACACACAACTTATGTTCCTAAGAACCACACAAGGCTATCAAAGAGTAAGAGAAATTGGATAGTAATCCTATTCACCAAAATTGGAAAGATTCACGAAAATAGGGTGATAGTTACCAGTCTTGAAAAGCAGAGTTCTGTGTAGCCAAGTTACTTGGGTGTTTGAGGGTGGCACACAACGTTCCAATCTAGAGGTGTGCTGAGAAAGAGAGTGTATGGGTTCATCTACCATGGCACACCTTTCTATTGTTGCATGGCTAATATTTGTACCCGGTTTCATGTCCTGAAGGGGTACTTTGGCTAGGACAAAGACTGGATGGTTTTCATACCAGACAGAGAAAAGAAACCAACACTTAACTGATTACGTTAATAGTTGGGAAATAGGAATTGATCAGTTTATGACAACCTCGCAGTGCTGGACAGGAGAGGGTATGACGTGAGATTTCTTTAGGAGTGGAGTTGGGAATGATCTCTTAATTTTTAGGTTGGATGACTCATTGCTGAAGTGCCCAAGAAAGGATTAGCACAAACCTCCTGAATGACTTTGTTTACTATCAGGCTTCCGCACAATCCTAATATGGGCTTGTTTGCCAAAATATTTCTAAGACACATTCCAGGTTATTGTGACCTTCACCTGACCTTTGTGGTTCCTCTTGGCCAACCTGACCCTGAGAAGTGTCCAATATTATAGATTTTCCTTGGTTTTTTTCCTGAGCTATGAGGCCATGTTCTGAAAAAGTTTCTTTCTGACGTTTCGCCTGCATCTGTAGCTGGCATCTTCAGAGCCAGAACATGGCCTCATAGCCTGGAATAAACCCAAGGAAAATCTATGGATGCCGGCCGTGAAAGCCTTCGACGTCACAGTGTCCAATATTTTCAATTATGAGCTATCATAAGGAGGGGGTAGTAGAGTATGCTAACAGGTGCATCCAGACTGACCGAAAGTTCCAGTTTTTGTATCTGTTCTTTCCAATTTTAAAATTGGAAAATAAACCAATCTGGGGAGCTGGCATAAAAAGTTTCTGATTGTACCAAGAGCTAACAGACAATATTCTGGGAGAAACAAAACATATATGGATCTCCAAAATAAAATCAGAAAGAGCAGGAATGAAATCTGGGATGTTTTGGTCTTTTTAATCAATGTGGATATGCCCTTTGTTTCAAAACTAGACTCTCAAAACAGTTTAAGAGGGAATCTGGGCAGGTGTTATACTTGGCCCTACAGGACTCCTGCCCATGGGACTGTGCAATTTACTTTGAGGTGATGCAAATGACATGCATCCCATGCGGTCCTAGTGTATTTCCTTTGTCTTGCCTGAAGTATTTCACTCCTGGATTAATACTGCAAGAGCAATTTGTTCTGGGGCAATCTGATATCCTTTTTTAGTATGGATTTTCTCCCTGCTGTGTTATATTTAGGACTTTATCAGATGCAGTAAATATGGCGTCATAACGACACCTAATTAACATGAAACACCTAATTAACATGAAAGGGTGAGCATATCACATGATGTCACCCTTTCGCGTTAATGTCTTGCCAATAAGTTGTACTTTTTTATCGATGGGCCAAGCCGTCAATCAATCTCCCATGGTGCTATGGTATTGCTGACATTTGAAACTTCGCGCCATTGTGCTCACATGAATACAGCATCAATGGGCAGAACACTTTTGGGTGAGATCGAGACAGCCAGGTACTGTATGGTTTCTCTATGAACCTCCCCGGTTCACTTTTTAGTTGAATATGATAGTGATCAGGATAGATTTTGTAGGATAGATTTATGCAAATAACTGGGAGAGAGGAAGAAGATCGATGTGTTGGTTTCTGGTGCCCCAGAGGCATCTGGAGGCTTCCTTTCAGGATTGGTCATATAATGTGTTCCCCTGCTGGTCATAGAGCATCTCCACTCTTGGTTTATATTTCTCTTTGATTTCTTGGATCTTGTGGATGAGGTCTCTTGTTCTTCCTTTTTTGTTGTCATCTTCTATTTCTCTGCATTGATTATTATGTTTGTTCTTCTTGTCCCTGCACACAAGTCGTTGAACAGTTGCTTTCAGGATTCTGACCATATTTCTGTCCCCTTTTACTTCTCACCTGCCCTTAACTGCTTGAAGAGTTTCATCTGTCATCCATTGAGGTTTCTCTTTCTTTTTGGCTGCAGGAGTTGGACTCGATGGCCCATGAGAACCCTTCCAACTCTACGATTCTATGACTCTAGTCTACTGAAAAGTGAGGCCAGAGGGAGGAACAAGTGAGAGTCACAGCAGGTCCATAGTTATATGAGACCCACAGTGACTTTTCAGCTTTGCCTGTTTTGGATAATACATGTGAGATAACTATCCTTGCCTAAGGATGGTGCCCAAATGCAAAGTCTATCCTTGCTTTCTTTTGTGCAAATAGGGAATATATTTCTCAGCAGTGTTTCAGCATGGCTTTTAAAAAACTATATAAGAAGCTGGGTGATGAAAACACAGTTATAAAACATGCTCTCTTCTACCATTGTCCCCAATCAGGTGCCCTCTAGGTGTGTTGGACTGCAGCTTCCATCATCCTTGAAAACAGGCTGGCTAGGAATGATAGAAGTTGTGATCCAGCTCATTTGGAGGATGGTTGCCAGCTAGGGAGATCTGCCTGAAGTATGTACACTCAGGAGTATACATACATGTGGACTCATTTGTTGCTACCAGGACATAAAATAACATGACATTCTTATTCTCTCTGTGTGGGTATAGCCTTGCCTTCAGCTCTGCCTTCCTGAATGGGTTTCTTGCAACAGACTCCAGGCGTCTGGGTCCCTTGATAACATTAAAATCTCCACTCCATAAAGACTGTTCCAGAGACCAAATTGCCCCTAATTTATATGTTTCTCTTCACTTTGAAACACAAGACTCCTGATGATAACATCACAAGTGACAGAAGCGGGTTTCTGTTATTAATTACAGGGTGGCATGATTGACAAGCCAAGCCACAGAGGCCAGCGTGATCTCTGACAGAGTTGCTTAATGTTTTCCTACCCCTCAAATACAGGGCTGGACACAATGGCTTGCATTTTCCAGTTCACTGAGGGAAAAATCCCTTTAAATAGCGCTGCCACCAATTAAGATTTTAAAAGACAGAATGGCTAAAGGAAAGCCAAGGAATTCAGCTGGAATGGAATTATGTTTTTGTTTGTATTCTACAACCAGGGATGTTTTCCAAAAGTAAGTATGTGGAGAAGGCAGGGATATTTGGAGCTCAGCCTTGTAACTGAATATAGTTTGAAAAGCAAAGCAGCTGTGTGGTTCCTAAGTAAAAAGAAATATCAGAGATGAGTAGTATTTTTTTTTAATTAATATCACTGGAGTGTTACAAAAGTGGTGCATATATCACTTTAGTGCCCCTAATTAAATGTACAGTATTACCAATCTAGTTTTTGTGAATATCAAAAATGAACAGGAAATAAATCTCTTCTGAAAACAATAAATGTACCACTCTTGTATACACCCTTAATTATATGTATATTAAAGCTGTTAATGTATACACCCTTAATTAAAGATTACAATAGTAGAGAAGTGTTGCCAAATTACAAGAGAAACTTTAAGTGAGGTTTGCAACTCTGTGTTTCGACAATGCAAACAGTGCATTGCTGTGCAGGGACAACAATTTGAACACCTTTCATAAAATTGTAATTTAAGATGGAATTTGTAACTCTGATCAAGTCATTATTATAATATTTATTCTTCATTATAAATGTATTTACTTAGCCTTCAAATGATCACCATAGTTACTATTAACTGTTAAAGGGTGTATATCTTTTTTGGGAGGGGGCACCCTGTATTTTGCTATAGTGACCGACCAACTAGAGGTGCTCTAGTTTTAAAGTCACTGTATGGTGACTACAGCAGAATAAGGTCACTATGGACTTTATCAGATGTACTAAATACGGCATCATAACGACACCACATAAATGTGAAAGGGCACACATATCAGATGATGTTGCTCTTTTGCAGTTATGTACTGGCCAAAACCTATACTTTTTTTTATCGATGGATGAAGCTGTCAATTGATCCCCCCTGGTGCTTTAGTGCCAGCATTGCTAGCATGTGAAAACTCGTGCCATTGTATTCATGTGAATGGAGCATGAATGGCTGGTCCAGCATGAACACTTCTAGGTGCGATTGTGACATCCAGGTAAGTGACGTACTTTTTATGACCCTCCCCGGGTTAGTTGTAAGTTTTCAAGTGTGTATATGTGCTTTGTGTAACTTTTTGTGTGTTGTTTTTAGTTTTTTTTATATTTCCCGTGCGAGCGTGTTCTTGCAAGAATCCGCAGGATTTTGAACAAGGAAGTGAACAGAGCTCCATACACTTTCTCTTTCATTGCTGGGAAGCCTTTGGATGGGAGGCAAGGTAAGTGCAGCATGGGGAGTTTTTATGGGGGTGGTGTGATAAAGTCCTATAACAAAATGTAATCTTCATCACTGAAGCTCTGCTTAGGTCAGGCAATGAGATCAGAGTTGTGTTTTGACCTGTCCCCTCAAGCTCTGACTTCCCTATGTGGAAGGGGGATGCACTTCTGTTTGCACTTGAACCTGGTAGAGGAGAGAGTTCTACAGTCTCGAGGTAAATGCAGATAAGGTGCTCCTCCATTCAAATCTGGAACCCTTTCACACTACATAATGGATTCCACTATAATGGCTATGGTTCTGTCCTATGGAATCCTGGGATTTGCAGTTTAGGGAGGAATAGAGTTCTCAGCCAAAGAGCCAAATTGCCTCACTAAACTACAAGCCCCGGGATTACACAGGATAAGGTTATGGTGCTTAAAGGATTTTCCGTGGTTTTTTTCTGGGCTATGAGGCCATGTTCTGGAAGAGTTTATTCCTGACGTTTTGCCTGCATCTGTGGTGAAAGATCTTCTCTGAAGATGCCAGCCATAGATGCAGGCGAAACGTTAGGAAAAACTCTTCCAGAACATGGCCTCATAGCCTGGAAAAAAACCCACGGAAAATCTATGGATGCTGGCTGTGAAACCCATCGACTTTGCACTTAAAGGACTTTATCAGAGTACCCCCTAAACCAATTCTTTTGCCAGCATAATTTGTGCTGTTTTTATGCTGGTAAAATTACTTCTCATACCACACTTACCTTGCATCTAAGCAAAAAGGCTTCCCTGGCAATGAACGAGGAGTGAACGGAGCTCCGTTCACTTTCCTTGTCTGAAATCCCACAGATTCTTGCAGGAATACATAGCACGGGAAATTTAAAAAAAAAAATTAGCAAAGTAAAAGTTACACAGAGCACGTAAACACACTATAAAAGTCCCAAGTAAACTGGGGAGGGTCATAAAAAGTGTGTCACCTACCTGGATGTCACAATCTCACCTGGAAGTGTTCTGGCCAGACCAGCCATTAATGCTATAATGACGAGAGAACATTGGTGTGAGGTTTCATATGCCAGCAATGTTGGCCAAAAATCACCACAGCTGATCTAATGACGGCTTGGCCCATCAATAAAATAGATTGGCTTACGGCCAGTACGTAAACATGGAAGGCCAATGTCATCTGATATGCGCGCCCTTTTGCATTTATGTGGTGTTGTTATGATGCCATTTTCATGTGTCTGATAAAGTCCAAAGTAGAACAATAGTGCTATAATTGTGCAGTGTGAAAGGGCCCGATGGCAGTTAAAGTGGAATTATAGTGCTATAACTGTAATGTGAAAGGATGTGCTTATCACTCAGCTAAGCAAAATTTAGGGGTGGTGGTGGTCGAAAGGCTGAACAGCAGGGCAGGGGCAAGTTAGTGGTAGAGCCACCTCTAGTTTAGGTACAGGATCTGAACATTTGCATCTCAGCATGCAGAACAGTTATCACTGAATTCATGGTCATTTAATATTGAGGATGTGGCAGCCATACCAGCCCCTAATCTGCCTAAGAAGGTACATCCAGGACACTGGAAGAGGATTTGACCAATGGGAGGGTGGGGCATTTTCAAGGCGATGGTTGTCAGATAAGTTGAGGGGGCCCAGAGAGAGGGATTGGGATCTCAAGGAGAAAGGGGCCATGAAAAAGGGCCATGACAGTGCACAAAATATTTTTTCCAAGGGTTACACTTGCAAAGTTTTTTTTTATCAGCATGAGTTTGCTTTAAAACAAACTCAACTACCCCCCCCACTCAGTTGTGTTTTCTTTGCCACAGCTTATATCCCCAGACATTTAAATGACTGCATCTCTAAAGAAGAAGTGACAACTTTACTTGTATCGTGTGGTGTGGGTGTCTCTCCTCCTTTAACCCTTCAGGTGTATTATCTGGGGCTGTTCTTTTGACCTGAACGAGCTTCTGGAGGGTTCGAAACCATGTGGTCTGGATGTTGGCCTCAGGAGAAAAAGGCTTGAAGGAATAGAGCTCATCGAGAAAAGCCAGGAGGAAGGAGCTCAGTTCAGTGTCCTTTACCCACATACGTGTGTGTGTGTGTGTTGTGTGTGAAAAGTAGATGAAATATATGAGTACACACCTCCCCTTCTGCAAGTTACACATGAATGGGAGCAGACATATGCAGAACTACATAATTTCCTTGTGTCACATATGGTTTAGTTTTCAAACAGATTTCAATAGATTTAGGAGATTTTCACACTGGGGCCAAAACTCCTGTTTCTGTCCTGCAAGCCCCTCTCCTGTTCCTGCAATGGAATGGAGGTAAATGTTCACACGCTTACCTCCATTCCGCTGCAGGAACGGGCTCCTGCACTCCTTGCTGGTCGGCTGTAAATGCAGCCGTCGTAAGGCTGCCTTTGTGACTGGCCGGCTGAAATCCCGCTCATTCTTGTGAGAGAACGGATGGGAAGGAAATTCAAAAATACCCCTCCCAGCTGTCAAAGCAAGAAAGAAAATGAAAAAATAAATTAAAAAAACCAGGTAACCCAGAGCGGGGGAAGGGCGCCAGTTACCTGGATGTCCCATTCGTGGCTGGAAGTGCTTGGCATGGACCCCCCCCCTGTCGTGGCTGTCATTCTTTCAAGAACAGGAATGGGGCTCCTGTTTGCACACCCGGTGATTCCGTTATAGAAATGGAACTTGTGGTTAATAACGATTTCTCCCTACTATAGCACGGGGAGATAACAGAACAGTCACGCTTAGGGCACGGAACAGTGTGAACATCGTCTCAAAGAAAAATCTTTCAGCGCACCTGTTCCGTGTCTGTAACGGAACAGATTGCCTGTGTGATAATCTCTTTAGACACATTTGTGGGTAATTTACTCAGTGAGTATTCTGCCACAATGACTAAATGGAAGTGCTATGTTCACAGGCAGTGTACAAACTGAAAACCAATTGTTGGGGGCTTTGGACGATGGAGATTATCACACCAGCATCCTGTCTCGCTTCAATTACATTAGTGAAGGAAATGGGAACACACCAGTCCTACAACGTTAATGATCGCACCTCTCTTCCATTCGTGTGACTGTGCCCATTTGACAACCCCTGCTGCCACCCCTGGTGCAAGAGACTTTGGTTCAGTCCTGGAATGAGTGCACTCATGGCAGGAGTGGTCCTTAATTTTCGTCTTCTCCCTCCTCCTAATCGCTTTTCCAAAGCAGCACTGAGTCAGCCTGCTTTGGAATAGCCAGCAGGAGGGGGAGAGGAGTAAAATCAGGCCCCCCTCATGCCATGCGACTGCACTCACCCTGGAACTGAACTGGAATAGACCTATTACATTGGAGCAGCCACAGATCAAAAGCAATATTGGCAGGATTTCCCCATCAATTAAAATCTGCACTTCATTGACAAGTTGCATACAAGCTGGCAACGGGATGGAGACAACGTCATGTGATAAGATACAACCATAGACATTGTTATACAGCTGTGTTCATGTTGCACAACCCTCGTGTGATAATGTCCTCAAACTCCGACAGTTCCCAGGCAGTGTGGTCGGTGGCCATGTTGGCTTGGGGATTCTGGATGTTATACTCCCCCAAAGTAACATCTCCAAGCTCTGGGTAACTGGGGGAGGGGGGGTTTCTGTTCTCTTCACAGTCTGCTTGTGAACTTCCTGGAGACCTCTGACATTGTTGGGTGATGCCTCCAATACTTATCTGTTCTCAGCTGAGTTTGATTGTCCTCTGAATGCACACAATGGGATTCCTACATTTTGCAGTATGAAAGCTGTATTACTATATTAAAGAAAAGTGATCTTTATTTACTCAGTCCATTACAGGAAACTTTGTGTCAAACCCAGAAACTGCTCACCATGGAGTTCCTGTACAGTCATGATTTTAGTTTTAAAGTTCTTAACATGATTTTTCTATCCATACTAGACAAATTCTGGCAACTTTGCCAACTCTGCATGTGGATGCCTGCCTTATTATATGTAAGATAAACAGATGGCAAAGAAACTGTCTTAGCCACACAAAAATACACTAGGTAAAGCTTCTTAACGGAAATTACACTGAAATATCTTGTGGAATGCAACTGCTCATCTCCCAGCACAGATGTTTTGGATCAAATCTCATGCCAAGAGGACAGGGGCAGAGCCCTTCATAAGGAAACACATAGGCTGTGTTTAAGGCAGATTGTCTCTTGCAAGGGGTGAAAGAACTTAGCCAATGGCATGATCAAGGCAGTGGGATTCCTCTATTAGCTCCAGCCCCATGGATAAGGAATGTGGAAATGGAAGGGCTATCTGGTCAGTCCTCATCTGTGTTCAAGAAAGTCTTTGGACCAGGAAAGTCTTTGGGAAGGAGAAAAAAGAGGGATGATTTATGTATCCCCTGCTCATCTCAGATGCAAGCTTCAGTAGCCCACACTGCTTTTTCTAATTTATGCCCTTGTCATCACAGACTTTATGGTGTTGCAGGATATACAACTGCTACACGATTTGCAGTTTATAAATCTGAAAGAATGGTAACCTTTGTCCATTAAAGTTGCATCTGGCCTGATACAAATATCAAAGATATTTTGAGGATAAACCCACAGCAGTGTTAGATTGTTTCTTATTGAAATATAATGTTTCTGGGGTACCCCTGGTTAAATGTATTCACATCTTGGATATTGGTTATCAAGTGATACTTTTTCATGGAAAATATGTCATAGATTCCTTCACCTTGTTTCAGAAAAGAAGATATATGAATGATCAAGTAGCAGAGGTCGGAGGAAATTCAGCAGCAGGGACAGAAACAGCAAATGTAAACCTGTTTCCACCTGCCCCCATCATGGGATTGTAACCACATGACAAGTATGAATAGGCTTGAATAGAGGTATTGAATCCAGGCTATTAAATAGAAGTCCCAAGGACTTCAGCAGCATGTAATATCTCTTAAGTATATTTAGGCTGCAGGTTTAGATCTGCAAAGATGAGTTCTCAAATGTTAATGTTCAAAATGAGAGCTGAGTTTTCCCAAGAACTAAGTACAGAACAACTCTTGTGGTAGAGCATTAGCTTTCTTCTAGTTCAGGCCATTACGCCAGCTGAGGACATTGTTCTAGACACAAGCATTATCTGTGGGTGGAGGGAAAACATCTATTGGGAGCATTCTTAAATTTGATGGGAGTCTTCTTTCAGTACAAATAGACATAAAACTGGAAATGAGCATCGGACAAGAGCTGCAGAACACAAGATGAAATTTACCTTAGCATCTGTTTGATTGATGGACAAACTAAGCTGGCCAGAGAAATACTGCAAAACTAGCCATCTCTTGATGCCACATATTTTAATATCTCTTAGTATGGAAGATAAAATATACTTTCAAGGCAATTGCATGTATGTGTTCACATGTTTGAGAGACAATAAATCACTGTTCTGAGATTAAACCAGCTGTTCTTATAGATAAATACAACTACCCCTGCAGAAAGTGTCCTAAGACTATAGTTGTATGCACACCTACCTGGAAGAAATGCCTACTGAAATTAATTGGTCTTATTTTCAAGTAAACATGTTTAGGATTGGGCTGCTTGGTTGAGAAGAATGCATATAATGTGATGAAGTCTGACTTTATTTTTCTGAAGCTGTTAAACTATTACCTCCTCAAGCCAAATGTTTATTGCCTAGTCCACACTTATGGGAGGTGGTCATCCGTTGATAAGATTCCTTTGTAATGAAGTGTCACAGATCCACAAAGCTCCTTCAAAGAAATGGAAGAAGAGCCATATTTTTTTATGCCCAAGAAATATATGACCACACTGCTAATGTGTTTACTTTAGCAGGAAACAGTTGGAGATGTTGTTCTATGTCCACCAAAGAACTGTAGGCTCTGCAAAGGTTATGCTTCCTTTACTGTCATAATTTATAGCCCCCTTGAAAAATCTTTGTTCCTTGGAATGATCTATAGGAATTTCCATGATCCTAACTCCCCTTAAAGAAATTTGAGACCGCCTGCAAAGAGAAAAAGAGATAAAAGACTACCAAATCCCTTCCATATATTATGGAGCTTAATTTGTCTAATCTCCAAGCAATCACCACTCACTTCTCCTGGGCTGAGTTTACACAGACAATAGCCCCTTTCCACCATTCGAAGGGTTGAACTATAGAGTAAAAGTTTAAGGGAGGAAGAGATCACTTGAAAGCCGGAAGGCTGTTAAGTGATGGACAGATCCGATTCCTGGAACATAGCCCAGGCAAGAGGGAGAACCCTTGGCTTCTTTTGCACTGAAATGCCTTCTTAGTGCATTTTCACAAATACAGTATTTGCAACAGGGAAAATTAAACAGGACGAGAATGACCAAAAGAGAGAAAAAAAAATATATCTGCAGCTGAGTGGTAAATTAGTGTTTTGAAATGCTGTATTAATCCATCTTCACTAGTACTTTTAACATTTAAGCAAGACTTAAAGAAAGTTGATTCTTCTCATGTTTTACAATGCAGACACAGTATTTTAAACTACACTTGAAGTTGCAAAATTTGCCTTTGAGTTGGCCATAGTGTAACATATTCCTGGTTTCCAAAAAGGGGCCGCAGCCATAAAACTTGATAGAATGGTGAAGGAGTCACTAGTGAAATGGTAAAACAGATCTATAGCCCAATGTAAAGCATTAGCTTAAAAACTACATATAGGGCTACCAAACTTGTAACTGCCCAAGAGTGCAGCAAAAATAAACATTTACTTCTGAGAAATTGAAAATGTTTTTTTTTAAAATTATAACTGCAATGATAAGTAACTAAATGGTGTATGGATACCTATGTGCATGCATATGAACCTTCAAACAATAACTTACCATTTTTAAAGGTAGTTTCCCAAGCTTTGCATAGTGGTCTGAGTGTTGGCTATGACTTTGGAGACCAGGGTTTGAATCTCCCCTCAGCCATGAAAACCCACTTGGTGACCTTGGGCAAGTCATACACTCTTGGCCCTCAAAAAACCCTGTGATAGGTCCCCCTTAGGGTTGCCATAAGTCAGAAATGACTTGAAGGCACACAACAGCAAACATCTACATTGCAGCTGTCTTCATCCCTCAACAAAAGCAGATACACTTTTAGCTTGATATTTTTAATGGGCCTTCACAGGTCCTGAAATCTTCTCTATCAGCCCTGAAGTCAAGTGGGGATCAAGGTTTCACTAGCACAAAGCACGAAATAGTTGCTTTTGGGGACTACACCTCCCAGAATCCCCAGCCAGCATGATCACTGACTATGCTAGCTGGGGTTATGGGAGTTGTTGTTCTCCCCCCCCCCCAAATCTTCCAAGTTCTGATGTAGTCTTGCAGTCCTTTTCTTGCTCCTTACCTCCCAATTAATCCAGTAGAAGTTTGCCCTCAAACTGACCCTGTTCACTGAAAGCAGATTTGCGTTGTCCCTCCACACTGGCAGCAGTGAACACAACTTTTAGTGAACCACGTTCTGCCCTTAGATTTTCCTGGATGAACCCTATAAATCTATGGCAGGGCTTGCAGTTTGCAAGCAAATAATACCATAGCAGAACACTGGGCCAGGCTATGAAAATTTCACAGAGAAAGGTAAACTGTTTAACTTGTAAGGTGATTAGACAGCATACAAATCGCTTGGCGGGTGTGCATTTTTCATTCCCTTAACATCAGCACATGACTTCAGCCACACCATGGAAACCAGCAGTGACCACTGTCTGTCCCCATGGAAACTCCTCCCCCTGTTATCCCGTTTCCCATTAATTCAAAGAAACCAGTGGAAGGTTGATGCAGTGGTCAGCATCTGCAATGAGGACTGGCCTCTGAGCTTAAGTCTCCTGGTGTCAGAAGTAAATTAAAACTGGGTAAAGAATGAGGATAAGATTACAGACTTCACAGCCTGGGATCACACCCTGATCAATGGGGCTCTCAAAATCTTCCAGGGCCGCTTTGTGGCAACTTCTAAATCTGACAGATAGCTTGCTAGGAAGCAAATAAAAGGCAAGGAAGGATCTAGAAGGAAAAACTTGCACGGAACTCCAAGTCAGATTAGAGGATGGAACTGTCAGCTGTGTCATTAACAGAGGAGCTAAGCCTGAGAAACTCTATAAAAAAGCCAAGAGAACAAATTCTGGCCCTGCTAGTAACAAAAATATGATAGACAGATCTATCTTGGCTGTCCCAGTTCAACAACTAGTAAATGAAACTTGGGACTTTATCAGAAACAGCAAATACAATGTCATAACAACCCAATGAACACAAAAGGGTGCCAATACCATACGGCATTGTGCTTTTGCAATTATGTGCTGTAAATAAGGCGTTCTTTTTTTTATTGTCGGGCCAAGCTGCCAATAGATTGGCCATGGCAATTTTTTTGCTGGGATTGCAAGTGTGTGAAACCACATCCCGTTTTGCTGGCGCGATTCCAGCGTCAATGGGAGATTCCCTGCCATAACATGTCCAGGTGGGAACGCGACAACTAGCCATGGGATGCTCTTTTTATGAACCTCCCCGTGTTGCAGGCAAGTTTTTAAGTGTGTTTCAGTGCTTGAGTGTTCATTTTTTAAAAAATTTAACTTCTTTAGACTTTTAAGCATGCTTGAGTCTTCTCGTGAGAACTGCCGAGATCATGCTTGGCAGCGAACACGGAAGTATAAGGCTGCTTTTTCACGCTATCATGGCAATGTTTGATATAAAGGGTTCTTTTGCTGGCACAAAAATAGTGTAAAATATGGTGCCAAAAGAACGTTTTTAGGCTTGTCTGATAAAGTCCCTGGTTTGTTGAGTGGTCTTAGCAACACTTTTATAGGACACTTTGTTGGAAGATAATTTTAAAAGACAAGCTAAAAATATTTCAAACAATCAGATGAATAGAATTCAACAATATTATAAGTTTCTTTCTAGATCTCCACCCTAGCCAGAGAGATACCATAGTGAAACAGAGACACTGAGCTCCCTAGATGAAATTAAACTTCAGGGAACATATTTGCCTGCAAAGCTACCCTCCTGCCCAGTGAACCCCAGGCCTAGAGAAATCAAGAAAAAGATGCTTGGGGTTTGTCGTCTGATGGGGCATAAGAGCTCTCTGGCTGAGACTTTTAAAGGCCCCTTCCTAAACTGCAAATCCCAGGATTCCATACAGTGTTGCTATGGCACTTAAAGTGGAATCAGCGTTGCAATTGTGAAGTGTGAAAGGCCCTTCTTCCCCACAATGTAGATCTGAGTAGAAGGAGTCATGTTATCATATATACACACACACATGTGCACGCATACACATCAGTGAAAAACAACATCACGAGAAAGCCTAACCCTTGAACATCTTGCCAGAAACCGAATCTTTGGCGGAGGTTTAGTTTATAAATGCTTTATTGGAGTCTTGTGGCTCCTGCCTCCAGGATTGCTTAACATGTGAGGAAATGCCCTTTGGAAGTCTCCACACGCAGAGGAGGAACTGGGATTATCTGAAGAAGCCGTGTAACTGACACCGGGTACGACAACTGCAAAACTGTTCTCATTAGGATTGTTTGTTGACTGCAGTGAACTGTGTGTCACACTGAAAATGGATACTGCTGTGACCTAGGCCTCCTTCTGCTTGTCCTTCCTCCTATAGAGAAATGCAAAGGGAGGGTGGGGGGAGACAGTGAAGATTTTCCTTACACAAAATGGAGGGCCAAATACAGGCATGAATTAAAGCAGTCCACTCCTTAGGCATCTGTTTTTCTTAGGACTTTATCAGACAAGCCTTAAAAATGTTCTTTTGGCACCATATTTTACATTGTAAAAGAACCCAAAATATTAAACGTTGCTTTGAAAACATGAAAAAGCAGCCTTGTACTTCTGCGTCCGCTGCTGAGTGTGGTCTTGGTGGTTCTTGTGAGAAGACGTGAGTGCGCTTAAAAGTGTAAAAACAGCTAAATTAAAAAACAAAATGTACACACAAGCACTGAAATACACTTCAAAACTTGCCTGCAACATGGGGAGGTTGATACAAAGAGTGTCCCATGGCTAGTTTTCATGTTCCCACCTGGAAGTGTTCTGGTGGGGACTGCCCATTGATGCTGGAATCATGCCAGCAGAACGGGGCACGGTTTCACATGTGCATAATCATGGAAAAAAACGCCATGGCCAATCTATTGATGGCTTGGCCTGACAATAACAAAGAACACTTTATTTTCAACACATAATCATGAAAGCATGACGTTGTCTGGTATTGGCGCCCTTTCGCATTCATTATGTATAGTAATGACACTGTATTTGCTGCATCTGATAAAGTCTTTAGAGCCGACTTCCAGTCTGAAACAAATCAGGTGGTTAATTATTTATCATTTAATGAAGTCTCTGACTAAGGACTTCAGATGCGGCAAATATGGCGTCATAAAGACACCTAATGAACATGAAAGGGCGCAAATACCAGATGACGTTGTGCTTTTGCAATTATGTGTTGAAAATAAGGTGCTCTTTTTTATTGTTGGGCCAAGCCGTCAATAGTTTGGCTGTGGCGGTTTTTTGCCATGATTGCGAGCATGTGAAACCATGTAACCTGGGGAGGGTACAAAAAGAGGGTAGCTTACCTGATTCTTGTGATCCCACCCAGAAGTGTTCTGGCAGGACCACCCATTGATGCTATATTTATGAGTCAAAAATGGTGCAAGGTTTCAGACGCCAGCAGAACAGAATGGGTGATTCATTGACAGCTCTGGCCCATCAATGAAAAGAAATGCTACAAAACCAACAGCGGAAGACAAAAGGATGATGTTTTGTGATATTGGCGTCCCCAGCCTTCCTAAGATTGTACATTCACTTCACCTTCAGTTGTAAGCCTCTCAGATATTATTCACTAAGGCATTTTATAAGGATGTGGACAGGATCATTGGAGAGGTGAGAGCCACCACATGCATACTGGACCCATGGCCATCCTGGCTATTGAAAGCAGCCAGAGTGGGACTGGCAGATTGGGTAAGGGCAGAAGTGAATGCCTCATTACAGCAAGGCAGGCTTCTAGTATGTTTAAAAGAAGCTGCGGTGAGTCCACTACTGAAAAAATCCTCCCTGTTTCCCATGAGACTGGAGAACTATTGGCCAGTCTCCAATGTCCCCCTTTTGGGCAAGGTGTTGGAGACTGTTGTGGCCTCGCAGCTCCAGGCATTCCTGGATGAAACAGATTATCTAGATCCATTTCATTCTGGCTTCAGGCCTGGTTATGGGAAAGAGACAGCTTTGGTCACCTTGGTGGATGACCTATGCAGAGAACTAGACGGGAGAAGTGTATTCCTGTTGGTTCTGCTGGACCTGTCAGCGGTTTTTGATACCATGGACCATAGTATCCTTCTGGGTTGCCTTGCTGGGATGGAACTCAGGGATACTGTTTTACAGTGACTCCAGTCCTTCTTGGAGGGGTGGACCTAAAAGATGGTGCTGGGGGATGCCTGTTTGACATCCTGGCCACTAGCCTGCGGTGTTCTTCAGGGCTCAGTTCTGTCTCCCATACTGTTTAATATCTACATGAAACTGTTGGGAGAGGTCATCCTGAGTTTTGGGGTTCAGTGTTATCAGTATGCTGATGACACACAACTCTATCTCTCCATCTGTCTCCAAGGAAGCTGTTTATGTACTAAACCAGTGTCTGATGTCAGTAATGGACTGGATGAGGGTGAACAAATTGAAACTGTAGAGGTTTTCAGACAGGAACAAAAAAAGCATTCCTGTCCCACAATCTCCACTCCCGCCCCGTCCCGTCTTTCTCACGCCACAATCACCCTCCCCACTGCACTTACCTCCTCTCCCATCATTCTGGCAGCCCAGGAGTGAGTGGAGCTCTAGCTCCGTTCACTTCCTGGATTGAAATCCCGTGGATTCTTGCAAGGACGGGAAATTCAAAAATAAAAATAAAAAGAACATGAAAAAAATGACAGCAAGCACAAACACACACTTTAAAAGGTAACCCGGGGAGGGTCATAAAAAGTGTGTCATTTACCTGGATGTCCTGATCTCACCCCAAGGTGTTCTGGCAGGGACCTCCCATTGATGCTGGGATCTCGCCAGCATAACAGGGCACCTTTTCGCTTGCAGGAACATCTGTGACAGAAACAGAATGGGGGGTCTATTGATGGCTTCTCCTGTCAATAAAAAGCAGCGCCAGTGGAACAGCAGCAGAACAGGTGCATAATAAGGGGGGAATGACATTGTCTGAAAAGGGAACCCTTTTGCGATCTCCTGACATTTGTATAACACCACTTTTAATGCATCTGATAATCTCCTTAATCCAGACAAGACAGAGGTGCTCCTGGGCAGTTGGAAGGCAGATCGGAGAATAGGGATTCAGCCTGTGCTGGATGGAGTCTCACTTCTCCTGAAATATCAGGTTTGCAGCTCAGGTTTGGATCGGAGTCTGAATGCTCAGGTTTTGCCTGTGGCCAGGAGTGCATTTGCACAGTTAAACTAGTGTGCCAGCTGCACTCGTTCCTTGAGATGGCAGATCTGGCTACAGTGACACATGCCTTGATTACATCCCATTTGAACTACTGTAATGTACTCTACGTGGGGCTACTTTTGGAAAGTGTTCGGAAACTTCAGTGGGTCCAGAATGCTGTGACCAGTCTGTTGACTAGGACTGACCAGAGGGATCATGTGACTCTCCTGTTGAAACAGCTGCATTGGCTACCAGATCATTTCTGGGCAGAATTCAAAGTGCTGGTTTTGACCTTTAAAGCCCTAAATGGCTTGGGTCCAGACTATCTGAAAGACTGTATCTCCCTATATAAGCTGGCCTGACTGTTAAGATCTGCAGGGGAGGGCTTTCTCTTTTTATTATAATGCTGTATAGGGCCCTACTGCAGCTTGCCCCTGTCTGAGCCCTGTTTCTGTCTTGGGGGTCACAAGTACTGCTTGGGGGCAGATTGGGAGAAATGCTCTGTGTTGTCTGGACTGCAAGGCTCTCAGACGGGGGCAAGCCAGGGTAAATTGCCCATGTAAACAAGGCCTTAGACTAGGTTGCCTCGCTTGCCCATAAAATAATGCTTCTTGGCTGAAATGCTCTTTTCATCTCAAAGCACTATTGTATGGATGAACAAGTCTAACATGGTGACTGTTGTTACTAATTTTTTCAGAAAAATGATTGGTTCAGTACAACAACATTATAGAACCACCTTCAGCTGTTCTACCCCTCCCTGCACAAATTCTAAACCAACCAGAAGGTAATGAATTGGGCTTTGGCACAGGAAATTAATTCAACCAATGCACGTCAGAACACTTGGCTCCTCTCCTCTGCTGGCTTTGCAAATTACTACTTTGCAATGTTCTCTGTTCATTATGTCCCAAGAGAGCACTTGCTATCTTTGGATTCTTATTTGGTTTAAAAGACACTAGTGTTTAAGAGGTAAAAATGGGCATGTGGTCATAATATAGGGCTAGCGTAAACAATGTGTGCAGATGATCTGCGACTCATTGTGGGTGACTTAAAGATGATGTTCCATCTGAACCTCTCAATGTTCAGCTCACCTGCACTGGTAAATACAGTGAGTGCCTGGCAAATCTTCAAGTGTCTCATACTGCTTTGACTACTGACCTGTTTCCTGGTGTTTTAGCTCCGAAGTGAGCACACTTGAATTTTTTAGAGTCAGAGCTGGGTAAGGGCCCTGCAGCACTTGCAGCTGCAGGGGCCCCCATCATTGTAGGGGGACCCATCATAACCCGCCTCCTGCAAAAAAACATTATTAGTACTAATCTGAATATCCTGTACTGTGAATAGGTTAGGGTAGGTTAGGTTAGGTTACACTGACCTGAGATAAACATATGCCCCCCCCAAATTCCTTAAACCAGCCCTGTTTAGGGTCACTTCATTTAGAGAACATATTCAGGGGTAGCTGTGTTGGCTATGCAGCAAAATACAGATCGACCCCCGTATCTGCAGGGATACATTCCAAGACCCCATGTGGATACCTGAAACCATGGATAATAGAGAACTCTATTATTTTCAATGAGATAAATGCTGGAAGTTAACCATAGGATTACATTGGAGGAACTAGAAATGCCTACAGAGAACATATGTTTTTGGATGTGGATAAGTGAAACTGTAGATAATGATTCTGTGGATATGGGGGTCAACCTATACAACAAAATTCAAAATCCACAAAAGAGCAATACCTTTATTGGCCAACCAAAATGCACAAAATACACCCTGCAAGCTTTTGAAGCTCCACTGGCTTCTTTATCAGGCAAAAGATGTTAAAAAATCATACAGGAGAAGAAAAGTGGTGATTGATGTTAGACTGTGGAGATTATCAGATAGACCCAAAATTCCTTTGTAGGAACAGAATTTCCCTTTCTCACGACGTTGTTCCATTCCTGTGTTGCTCCCATTCTGCTCCAGCAATATTACAAAAACGGGGAAACATCATTAATAGACCACCCATTCAGTTTCAGTAAAGGAATCCCGGGTGGTCTGAATGATGCCCCGTTCCTGTTTCGTTATGCTGGCATGATGCCAGCAGTGGGGGGAGGTCCATGCCAGACACTTCCGGGTGCAATCGGGACAACAAGGTAAGTTAAAAACTTTTTTCCTCCTCCCCAGGTAGCTAGTATGTTTATAAATGGGGTTTTGTGCTTTGGTTACTTGTTTTGACATTTGCAGGGGGTTCTTTTTAAATTTGCCACCTGGCCGTTCTCTCACAAGAATGGCCAGAATTTCAGTTCCCTGTCGTAAAAGAAGCCTTACGATGGCTGCATTTATGGCCAGGCAGTGAAGGTTGGGGGAGCCCGTTCCTGCTGCGGAATGAAGGTAGGTGTCTGAAACCTTTTTATTTATTCTGTGGCAGGAATGGGAGTGGGGTGGGTGGGTGGGGTAGTGGGACAGAAATGGGCTACAAGGGCCCATCTGATAATCTCCATTATGTATCAGATATTGTTTCTTTTGTAATTCAGTTGATTTGGAGGGATTTCAATGCAGGCATAGTCCACTTCCCTTCTTGGCCATATGGGGGACTGAGACAAAGAACAGTACAATTTAAACTCAATGAGCAGCAGTAAAGTACCTTCTCTTTGGATGGTTGTCTCTGTCCTTTGTGAAGCCACAGGGCCTTTTCTTAGGCAGTGAACACTGAATTTCTCAAGAAGTCTTGTACTACTACATCTTGAAAAACCTTTAGGTGTTGTATAGGTGTGTTGCTTGTGCTTCACCAAGTGTAGAGACAACCTGGATCCTAAGAGAAGTTACTTTACTGCTGCTAATGGAGTTTAAACTTTGCCTGTATTGAGATCCCCCCAAACCAATTGAACTACAACGGAAACAACATCTGATATAAAATGTAAGCCTCTGACTCTAACATTGTCACTTTTCTTCTCCTGTATGATTTTTAAGAACATCTTTTACCTGATCAAGAAGCCAGTGGAGTGTCAAAAGCTTGCATAATGTATTTTGTGCATTTTGGTTGGCCAATAAAGGTATCACTCTTTTGTGTATTTTGGATTTTGTTGCATTTTGATTTAGAGTGGGTTACTGACATACAATTCCTGTACCCTCTTACCAAAAGGAGAGAAGAGGCATTAGAAGATCTGTTCATCCAAGGATTTTCCAAAGTCATTCTCCATGTTGCTGTTCTCCAACAGCATAGTAATAGGTTTGTTTGATTGAGATGGCAGAAATTGGTCTCCCTTCATTTTGTCCTTCCCAAAACAATCAGGGGCACACATGGGTACACATGGGCACACACAGACAGAAAAAAAGCAATTTTTGTAAAGTAGGCTGAAATGCCAGGCTAGCAGTTCTGTTGCTGGGAATGCAGTTGGTGTGCATGGAATCATTTCTGGCTTCCTGAGCAAAATGACAACCCCACTGTGGCACTGTATATCCACCTAAGAAATTGCATAGGTGTATACTTCCATAGCTGTTAGACTACATATGTTCTGTTTTCCCTTTTCCTGTAAAAGTAAGCAGAGGCAGCAGTGGGGGTGTGTGGGGGATGGAGAAGTCACCTTGGTGTTCTTCCAAGAGTCTTCAAAGGTTTCAACTCTTAAAAATACAAAATGCACATTAACATTGGCTTCAGTAGCTCTCAAAACACAAAGCCATAAATTGGAAAGAAGAAAAACGTGTTGTGGCAACTGGATTTTAAATGTAGTTCCAAAGCTAATAAAGGAATGAGATTATAATAATAAAATATGCATATATTGCTGCCTTCAGCAGCAACATATCCTGCCTTCAGCAGGAAGCACCTATCAGAGAGCAGGCTGTGTGCACCAGTAAATCAGTGCACGTGGCAAGACCAAAGGCATCAAAACTAACTTCTTTACACCCACCACACTCAAAAGAACCCAACAGTCCCCCTCCAACTTATTTGGCCTTGGGATAAGTGCAAGGAGCAGTGGGTGTGGGAAATGTTGATATACAGGAACTAATCATGACAGTCTACATAACCACAATGCTAAGAAGAGGTTAAGGACATTATCAGACAAGTGTCTAAAAACGCTGTAATTCCACAAATGAGGATAATGGAAACATGGCATTGTAACACTTATTATCACATATCGCTGCAATTGCATAAAAGAACCACCACAGAATTATCGCAGGATGACCACTAGCACTTTAAGAACAGGAGTTTACTTCTGCAATTTAACATGGGTGAGATTTTGATGGTTCTTGCGAGAAGATGTGAGCATGCTTAAAACTCCAAAAACACCTTAATTAACAAAGTAAATGAACACACAAACACCAAATCAAACCTAAAAACATGCAAACTAAATGGGACAGTTCATTAAAAAAGCATCCTCTGCTTCATTTTCACATTCTCAACTGGAAGTTTTCTCACTGAGGACTGCCCATTCACACTGTAATATCACGATTACAACGGGACGTGGTTTCACACACCATTGATACTGCGAAAAAAGTGATATTGAAGATCTATTGATGGGTTGTCCCATCAATTAGAAGCAATGCCTTTTTCTTAGCTGGAGCACACAGTAACCACACGAAGACAACAACGTTGTGTGATAGCCCATTTGTGCTACCATGATATTGTAATAGTGTGATTTTTGCCACATCTGATAATGTCCTAAGAATGCAGGCAAGTGGGTTGACCTGTATCTATATCTTTGTGGCTCTATGGAATTCTATGGGTTTTTGAACACAAACACCCCAAATTTAGCATAGTGCCCAAATTATCAGGGCAAGCTGACCGTAATAGCACAGTAGGTTGGCAAAAGGCAGTACAGTGGTTAGCATATTGCATTATGGCTGAAGACACCTGGGGTTGCATGAGAAAGGGAAAGAAAGAGACACACCATTTACCTAAGAACACAATATCAGCTCAAGATTTTTCAGCTGTCTCCCCCCAGCACTGGAAAGAAATACTCTATCTCAAAATCAACAAATTTATTTGGGCAGTCTTCAGCTTCACCAGGAGCAGGTCTTTTTGTAAAGCTATTGGATCTTAATTGTCAATTCAAGAGTAAACCAGGGGCAAATACTTTGCACTACAACAGGGATATCTTACAACAATATAATGGTATTGAGCAACTCCATCCCTGTCTCTATGGAGATTATCAGACACAGCAAAAATGGCATTATAACTATGTCAGGAAACTGCAAAAGGGCTTCCCTATTGCATGACGTTGTCCTCTTGTGTTCTACTGCTGTGAAGAAAGTGTTCCTTTTTATAGGTGGCCGAAAGCCACTAAGTGATCTCCCATGGCGTTTTTTTCACAGTACTGCTTGTGTGTGAAACCACATCCCATTCTGCTGGTGTGATTTCAGCGTCAATGGGCGGTCCCTGCCAGAACACTTCCAGGTGAGAATGCGAAAACTAGGTATGGGACTTCTTTTTTTATGAACCTCCCCATGTTGCTGGTAAGTTTTTAAGGCTGTTTCAGTACTTGTGTGCTCGTTTTGTTTGCTTATTCAGGTATTTTTAGACTTTTAAGCACGCTTGCGTCTTCTCACAAGAACTGCCAACATCTTGCCCACGCAAAAAGTGGAAGTTAACAGCACGAGTGGTCACGCTGCTGAAATTCGGGGGCGGCTCTTTCTCGTGATTACAGCAGCATGTGATGAGAAAAGTTATTATGCCAGGATACTTACGCTTTAAAATATAGTAGGGAAAAAACATTTTTAGAAGCTTATCTGATAATCTCCTATAACTGTGAGGACTGAAGCTGTGACTGTTGTTCTTAGTAATATATTAGAATGGATCTGGATCACATTGGATGAGGGAGCCAACCCAGCATGCCATACAAAGATCAGGGGCCCATTCAAACTACACAGTTATAGTGCTATTATTCCATTTTAATTGTCACGGGAGATTATCAGATGCATCAAAAATGGCATTATAATGATGCCATGAGATCACAAAAGGGCTTCCTTATCAGACGACATCATACCCCAGCGTTTTGCAAGTGTTCTGCTGCTGTTAAAAGGGAGTTCTTTTTTATTGTTGGGGAGAAGTCGAAAATTGATCTCCCATAGCGTTTGTGTTCTGGATTTTTGTGTGCCCCGTTCTGCTGGCATGATTCCAGCATCAATGGGTGGTCCTGCCAGAGCACTTCCGGGGGCAAATGGGAAAACTAGATACTGTACGCTCTTTTTATGAACCTCTCCATCTTCCTTGCAAGTTTCTAAACATGTATCTGTGCTTTTTAAAATCTTTTCTTTTTTTAATTTTGGTGTTTGGGGGCTTTTTAGCTTGCTCGTGTCTTCTCACAAGATGCACCGAAATCTTGTTCATGGAGAAACGCAGAAGTAAGCAGCGTGAGCACTTGTATTGCTGGATTCTTGGGGTGATTTTGTATCATTATCACAGCAGTGTGCGAAAACGTGTCATTGTGCCAGAACAGGAACGCTGTAAAATATAGTGCAATAATAATGCTTTTAGACACTCATGTGATAATCTCCATGGTTCCATCCTCTAGAAACCTGGGGTTTGTAGACAGTTTAGCCACTCAAGTATTCTGGCTGGTAACTCCAAATGCCCTTTCTTAAATTGCCAAACCCAGGATTTGATAGGATGGAACCATGGCAGTTAGAGTGGAATAATAGTGATGTAAGTGTGCAGTGTGTATGGCTGGATTCCAGTCCTCCTACAAAATGGATTCTGGCCTGGATCTTAGGTCTCATCTGTCTCTTCAGGTCCTCCGTTGGTATTGGCACACCATTGCCACCTTGGAGAAGGGTGTGCTAGCCCAGTGCTGGAACTGGGTTCAGGGATAACATCTGTTGGTCCAAGCCTGAGGGCCGTGTGAGTTTCTGCCATCTCAGGCTCATATGGACTCTTTTATTCCAGCCTGGCCACTTATTCTCTTAGCTCTGTATTCAGGTCAATGTTAGATTCTTGAGGTTTTCTTGCTAATTTCTGTCCTTCCTGAAAGGTAAGTTTCAGGACATGTTTTGGTGTGGTACAGCACTCTTCTTCAACCTGGTCTCACCTGATGTTTTGGATGACAATTCCCATCAGTTCAGATTGTGTGGCCAGTGGCCAAAATTTCAGAAGGACAGGACTTCTTGTCCAAAACACTCTCAGAACCTCAGGCTGGAGAAGGCTGGACTGTGTTCTCTTTCGCGAATTATCTCAAATCTATTCCATATCTTCTTCAGCATCTACAAAAAAACTGCTGGGAGAGGCTGTTGGAGGGTTTGGAATGTTTTGTCAACAATACTTGGATGTCACCCATGTCTGTTTCTCTTTGTCATCTAATACTGATGAAACTGTTGGCAAGTGCCTAAACAAGATAATAGCTGACAGCTAACAAATTAAGCTTTACCCAACCACTGTAGATATGCTTCTGGTTTAGAAAGAAAGCTCGGCTCTGGAACAGAAATTCATTCTATTCTAAATAGGTTCCTACTTTCTTCCTTAAAAAAGATTTTAAAAATGCAACAGGAATGGATTTGGAGCATGAGGTTGCTCCTGGACTCAGCTTTGCATTTGGATGTTCAGTTACCAGGAACGTCTTGGCTCCTAAAGAAGTCAGACCTGTTAAAGAAGCAGATGTCCTGTTTACTTCAAGACTGGATTGACTGTAATGTGGTCTGTGGGAGGATACCGCCTAAGAATCTTTGGAAGCCATGCTTGGCCCTTATGTACTCCTTCTATGAATGAATCAAATCTTTTTATTAATTAATTAAAATATTTATATATTCTGCCCTATATCAGGAGACCTAAGGGTGGTATGCAGAGTAAAACCCATATGAACAGATTAAAATAATTTAAAACAATAAAAATAGTTTAAATAAACTAAAACAAATATTAAGCAAGCTGACCAGTGAAAAACAGGTTAAGAAGGCTAAAGCAATTTAAAGCCACATGTATAAATATTTGGGAGTGAATCAGTTAGGCCTCAAAGGCTTTAGTGCAGAGCCACGTTCTTACCTGATACCTAAATAAGCCACCATTAATGCTAGTTGGGCCCCCGTAGGGTCCCACAGGAGGTCCTCTTCTACATCCTATACAGTATATGGTTAGGACACAAAGGGGGGCCTTATGAAAAGACCTCAGTCTTC
Organism: Gambelia wislizenii; assembly: GCA_030847615.1. Lineage (NCBI taxonomy): Eukaryota > Metazoa > Chordata > Lepidosauria > Squamata > Crotaphytidae > Gambelia > Gambelia wislizenii. The sequence continues at coordinate 187,893,156 of JAUMIR010000002.1, read as the reverse complement.
AGGAAGGCATATATAGGGAGAGCTTCTCCTTCAGGTGTTGACATATCCTGTTTACATGGATGCACAGGGGAGCTAATTTGCATGGATGCTTCCTAGCTCCCTTCATCAGCTGATCCATGCAAATTAGCTGGGGAAGATTTGCTCATGTCCAGCACTGAGAGAAGTTCCTTTTTCCAGCACTGGGCTTATCTGATCTGGTTTGTTCAGAGATATCAGTGGTCTTCCCATATGCTGAAGACAAACACATTTTTATTTGGCACAGGCTTTCATGGATTGCAACTCCACCATCAGATCTTGCATCTGCTGTTATTGTCCGTAAAACCTTATGACAAAACAGGTTAGATTTTAAGGTACCCCAAGGCTCTTCTGTTTTTCCTGCAACAGACCCGTATAGCTCACATTCTTCTCCTCCAGAAAATCCAGGGGTAAGCCTGTCAAGGGCTAAAACCTGGGTTCATTCCCTTGGATCCCAGATTAGCCCTCCTGTAGGGGTAATCCAGAGTAGCCTCACTCCAGGATGCTTCCTACAGACCCCCAAAACAACCAGTAGCGCCCCCCCACTGGGTTAAACTGTGGGGGATTATTTCCCTTTGGCACCCCCCTTTTCTCACGCACAACGCAGTGGGAAGCTGTGCATAGTCTATATTAATCAGTGGCACTCCTTGCCACTATAGAATCAACTAACTCCCTCCTCCTAACCCAAGAGGAGACTCACAGTAGCATAGTCAAGAGGTAAGGCACATGGTAAGCATCAGTTATAGGAAGATTAATAAAGTCACTTTATTCAAGTGAAAGCAGTCATGCAATCTCACATGAGGTAGGCTTCTCCCATACCTCAGGCAGGCTTAAAGTTATAGCAGTTACAGAGTAGTAATATCAAAGGATTACATTACTCAAGTTACATTCAGTTACTAATTTTAACTACATCCAAACAAAGTAAAGAAATTAAAAATAATTCCCTAATGCGGCTAAACGTGCCCTAATCACTACTAAATACAATACTTGCAGTTTGTTGCCTTAAGATGTTATCCAGGCAGCTGGGAGCTCCAAGCCAGAGATGGGATGGCTTTTTGCTCAACCAGCCATAATCAGTCCTTGTTCTCTCTCTCACATCTCTCTCCAGAATCTCTCTCTAGAATCTCACCCAAGAATCTAAAATGGCTTCAAACAAAAGCCAAACAAAAGTTAAATCTTCATCAGAGTTCCCGGGTTTAGAGCTGTAATTGGTCAGTCCAGGTCATATGGTGTCATGGTTTTTGATGTCATCTCTTTAGCTCTGTGGAGGTGGTGTTTTAGACCCTCCCTTCCATTAACCCTTTTCTTACCTGATACTATGATGGCAAGACAATCTGTTTACAGACAAAGGGAGTTACAGTTCTCTAGCAGAATGATGGGAGTTGCACCTTAAGGCAGCATGATGGGACTCCATCATGACAAAGACCTTTCCCTCAGCTGAGAGAAGAGGAGGGTCTTTCAGTACTGGGATAGAAAATAAAGCCTAAAAGCATTCTGGGCAAATTGTGATGGCTTTCGCCTACCACTTGTTATCAATGCTGGGCTGCCTACTATGCTATTGATGCTCCCCACCTGCTCTCTGCTAAGCTTGCTGTAGTCTGGCCAACCAGAGTAATGTCTGTGTGCGTGTGCATGCATACACACACCCCATCTTGTCCAGGTCCTCTTCAGCCCTTGTGTGTTAGGAGTGAATTTTCCCTTGGATATAAGCCAGAACAATATAAACCACTAGGTCTGTGGAGTAACTTTGCAGCTTGCTCGTTAAAAGCTATGATTGTTCCATGGAAACTTAAGATCTACATGAAGTTCATTTATTTTTGTTCATTTCATGGCCCTCTGGGTAATAAAAAAAAAGGGAGTTTAGATTTTTCCTTTCTCCACACCCTGACAAAAGTAGTATAAAATGTTCCTACAGGTGAGAGAACCAGAAGGAAAATGTATGTGACGCACAGTGAAAAGAAAGAAGTGCTTTAAAGTTTTATGCGTCAGATTTTCCAGTGGGCACAATGGCACCTATGTCTTGTGCCAAACTTTTCAATCTGGAGTTTGCTAGGGGAAGGATAAAAATAGATATCAGAGGATGCTAAACATCTGCTTGTGGGTGTCAGAAGAAGACTCTTGGAGTAGAAAGTACTTTTCCTCTGCTGGGATGAAGACATTATTGGCTACTGGGAAAATACACCAGGTTTCTGATTTACAAGTTTTACTTTAGAAATCTAAAAACAAACCAAAACAAAAGTCCTGCTGGTTGCAAACCTGCCCATAGAGTTGGCATCCAGGGATGACTACTCCAAATATTTCTTGCTCCTCTCCTTTCTCACATGACCTCAGGTAAAGTTAGAATATTTGTTTTTGTTAACTGTCAGTCAAATTGACATGAACTATTTATTATCAGCAGCTTGCTAAGGTCTTGCAGACTCAGGACAGCCGTAGCTTCCTTGATTGAGTCTATCCACCTGCAATGTGGATTTCCTACTTTTCCTACTGCCTTCTACCTTCCCAATCATCATTGTCTTTTCTAACCAGTCATGTTTTCTCATGACATGTCCCAAATGCAATAGCCTCAGTTTGGTCACTTTGGCTTCTAGGGAGAATTCAGGCTTGATTTGCTCTTGGAGTCATTTATAAACGTCAGAATATCATTGCAGCAAAATTGTTGATCACAGACATATGCATGGCATTGTAATCCTGCGGAAGAACTGATAAAACATATGGTATTTTGGGGGGATATTATCTACACCTATTCCCTCGAAAAGCATGTAACAAAAATAGTTGCAAAAACAGAATTTATTTATTCTTGAGTCTCCTTTGCTCCTTCAAGTTAAGCCAATTTAAAATCAAGTACCATTGAGCTCCCTGCAAAAACTGGGAGATCGCCTCAGATCTCTCTGCCCTTGGGTCCAATATTACTGCATTCTTTATTTTAACTGTGTGGCTCTTCCAGTTATTACTGCCTGATAATTTTAGAAGTGGGATGAGCCTTATCACACTATGCTGTTATAGAACTATTATTCCACTTTAACTGCTATGACTGTCTCCTATGGAATCCTGGGATTTACAGTTTAGGGAGGGGCATTAGCATTCTTGGCCAGAGAGCTCTGAAGCCTCACTAAACTACAAACCCCAGAATTCTACAGGAGGCAGCCATAGCAGTTAAAGTGGAATGATAGTGCTATAACACTGTAGTATGATAAGGTAGACAGAACTTTCTTAACTGCAGGCATGTAGGGTAGATACACAATGGAGTGGAAAGCTGGTAAATGTACCTACTTTTCTTTGAGTTATCTAAACACACACAGAGACAGAGGCAAGGTCTGCGTTCTGCAAACTGGCTCCTTCCAAATGTGTTGGAATGTAACTGCTATCTTCCCCAGACCACATGGCAATTGGATACACTTGCTGTGGATGATGGGAATTTTATTTCAGGACATCTGGAGGGCATTGGTAATTATATTGGGATGTGGCAGGCACTACCACACATGGTACTGTGCATGACTTATGTGCAGCAAATCCCAGAGTCAATCCCTGGCATTTCCCATTAAAACAATCTAAGCAGCATGGCTGGGAAAAACCCCTATCTGAAACTAAGGAGAGAGAATACTGAGCTTGATTGTTGTTGTGTGCCTTAAAGTCCTTTATGACTTAGGGCGAGCTTAAGGTGACCCTATCATGGGGTTTTCTTGTCAATATTTATTTGGAGGAGGCTTGCCATGGCCTTCAGACCTCACCTGGGATACTGTGCCTAGTTCTGGGCACCGCAGTTAAAGAAGGGTATTGACAAGCTGGAACATGTCAAGAGGAGGGTGACCAAACTGGCAAAAGGCCTAGAAACTATGCCCTATGAGGAGTGGCTTAGGGACCTGGGTATATTTAGCCTGGAGAAGAGAAGGTTAAGAGATGGCATGATAGCCATGTTTAGATACTTGAAAGGATGTCAAATTGAAGTGGGAGCAAGCTTGTTTTCTGCTGCGCCAGAGACTAGGACATGGAGGAATAGACTCAAACTACAGGAAAAGAAATTCCACTTAAGCATTAGGAAGAACCTCCTTCCCATGGGAGCTGTTTGACAGTGGAATACACCTCCTTGAAGTGTGGTCTCCTCCTTCTTTTGAAGTTTTTTTTTTTTTTAATAGAGGTTGGATGGCCATCTGTTGGGAATGCTTTGATTGTGTATTCCTGCATGGCAGGGGGTTGGACTAGATGGCTCATGTAGTCTCTTCCAACTCTATGATTCTATGATTATATTCTATGATTCTATGGTCCTGTCTAAACAGTCAAAATAATCCTCATGGAATTCACATGGAAGAAGATCTCTCTAAACAGACATTTACATTGATATGTCATATTTGGAAGGGGGCAGCCAAATCCACCATGAACTCCATCGGAGAAGCCTTCACGGCTTTTTCTGGAGTTTTAAAAAAGCTCCGTAGGGGATGTGAATATCTGCTTGTTAAGACAGTCACATTCGCATCGCTGCACTGAGGCAGTGCAAGCTGATTGGCTGGATGAGCATAGGGGGTGGGGCTTGTAAACAGGGAAAGCACCTGCTGCCACTATGTTGGATTTTCAGCTAAGCAGGAGATTGGTAAGGCATAAAATGGCAACCTTTTCCTCTCCTTTACTTCCTTGAATGGAAATCCCCGCCGTTCTTGTGAGAGGACAATTGTGCGGGAAATTTAAAAATAAAAAGCCACAAATAAAAGAGTAAAAGTGACAGGAAGCACAAAAACACACTTAAAAAAACAAGTAACCCAGGGAGCATAGAAAAAAGTGTGTTGCTTACCTCATTATCCCAATCATACCTGGAAGTGTTCTGGCACGGACCTCCCACTGATGCTGGCACCACACCAGCATAACGGGGCACCTTTTTACTTGCCCGTTGTTCCGTGACAGAAACGGAATGGGCAATCTATTGATGGCTTGGCCCATCAATTAAAAAAACCCACTGGCAGAACGGACGCAGCACAGGAGCATAACAACTGCGGAATGATGTCATGTGAAAAATAAGCCCGCTAGCAATCTCCTGGCATTTGTGTAACACTATATTTAACCTGTCTGATAATCTCCAGAGTTGCAGGCATTAGCATTCATCAAATAAAGGGGGGCACTAGGGAAACAGGGGGCACAGTTTGTGAAGCTGAGCATGTAGGTGACATAGGGTGCGCTATAAGCATGGTAGAATGAATAGATACAGAGAACTACTTGGAGAAAGAACATGAAATGGAGCCAAGGTGGATACGTTTAAGAGCCAGCATGGTATAGTGGTTTGAGGATTGGACTATGAATCTGGGAGACCAGGGGCTTGTCCACACGGTGAAAATACCCATCACAGAATTCGCTCAGAAAATGAGCTGTCTTAATGGGATCCTGCATTGTCTCATTGTATTGTGAAGGTGGGAGGGGGGGGCAAAAAGAGGAAAAACTACACGAGAAAAGCCTTCACAGCTTTACCTGACTTTTAGAAAAAGCTCCAGTGATATGCGTGTTTTTGCTCATAAAGACAAGTGATTTGACATTAATCGCTTCCCCATACAGGATAAAGTGCAAAACTGATTGGCTGGATGAATGCAGGGGGCAGGGCTGGGTTAAAGGGCAAGTAATCGCTAAAGTGATAAAATAGAGGTTTGTGTTATCTCTCTCTCTCTTTTTTTTTTAGAAAGGTGGAATACTGCTTGTGTGCACCATAGAAATAGGTGTTTTGTTTTTTTTTTAAAAAAAGTTCAGCGAAATATGAGTAATCCACTAGTGGTCACCTTCCCAGCTACAGGCCTGCAAACTTTATGGGGGCTGTAAAACCATTAAGACAGGTTGCAGCTGCTGCAACTTCCTATTACTGTGGAGCAGTCTATTTTTTTTCCCTTCGTGTAGACAAGTCCCAGGGTTCAAATTCCCACTTATGCATGGAAACCCATTGGATGACTACGCTCAGCCTCAGATGGAGGCAATGACAAACCTTTCTGAAGAAATCTTGCCAAGGAAACCCCATCACAAGAGGGTCACCATAAGTCAGAAATGAGTTAAAGGTACACAATATCAACAGCAGTGTGCATTTACTTTGTTTCTGAGTAAATGGAACACAAAGGACCCTGGGATAGGCACAGAAACCTGGAAACTGAGACAGGACATGAGCTACCCTCTGATCAACTAGCTTTTCAATATAAAGGCAAATATGATTACCCACCACCTTTATTATACAGACATAAATACATTCGTTTATTTATTTACCTACTTTTAATTTATTTATGGGATATATATCTTGCATTTCCCCCCAAATGGTGGCTTACAATAATTTTTAAAAACATCCAGAAGAAGGAACTTTGTTTGGGCAATAGCAAGGAGACTAAGGACTTTTATCAGACATAGAAAAAACTGTGTCATAACAATGCCACAGAAATGTGAAAGGGTGTGCATACTAGACAATGTCATTCTTTTGCGTTTATGTCTTATTAATAAGCCATTTTATCTTATTGATGGACCAAGCCATCAATAGATTGGCTGTGGCACTTTTTTTCTGGCACTGCTGGCGTTTGAAACCTTGAGTCGCTTTTCCCTCATCATTACAGCGTCAATGGCTGGTCCAGCCAGAACACTTCCAGATGAGATCATGACCTCCATGATGAGCCTCCCTGGTTTACTTGGGACTTTTAAAGTGTGTTCCTGTGCTTTTAAAAACTTTTTTGTGCGTTATTTTTCTTTTATTTTTTGAATTTCCTGTACTCATGTCTTCTCATGAGAATCTGGGAGATTTCATTCCAAGAAGAGAACGGAGGTCCATTCACTCCTCCATGAATGCTAGGGCTGGCTTTTAACACCAGACAAGGTAGATATGATAAAGGGGGTTCTTTTGCTGGCATAAAAACACCACAAAATATGCCGACAAAAGAATGGGAAAGAAGGGTGGTCTGATAAAGTCCTAAAACATTTTGGTTGAAAAAATAGAAGGTGCATAACCTTCAACATTTCAGAGATGAAAACAAGGACACATGTTGCCAGGCAACATCAGCACATGGCCAAGATGTCAAAAGTTATCAATGAGGAAAAACACACAAGCTAGGAGAGGCTGCAGCAGTTTACTTTTGCCTGAGCCTACTGGGAAAGGTAAGTGTCTGCTCCCTCCTCTCCTCTCTCCTCTGCAGAGTTGAGTGAAAACTACCAAAAGTTCCTGTGTGTATTATGAATGATTACGTATGTATGTATGTATGTATGTATGTAAGCGTCTGTTTGTCTATTTGTCTATCTGGGGAACAGCTAACTATAGGCATACAGAAGAAAAGATACTATACTAGCAGCCCAAATTGTATTTTAATCAGCTATCTACATTGGGCTGGGGATACTTTAGAACTGGGCCTTGTTTCCTGCCAAGGCTCTGGACAGACCAATTTAGAGGTACCATTATGGGCTGACTGGCTGGCCTGGTAATCAGGTAACCATTCACAATGGCATGAATATGATATTCCTTGTGGGCAGGCAATTAGTTACTAGCTTACAAGCTATGATCTAGTGCTCTAGTTTGGGACAGCCTTCAAGTCTCTTGTCCTTGCTGTCTTTGGAGATTGTGTCTCACAATCTCCAATCCTGCCACTGTCCCAGTCTGCTTAATGTTGCTTAATAACCCTACCCACCACACTTACCTCCTCTCCCATCGACAGGCAGCTCAGGAATGAACGGAGCTTTAATGGAGCTCTGTTCACTTCCTGGACTAAAATCCTGCCTGCTATCGTGAAAAGATGCAAGATTGGGAAATTCAAAAATAAAAACAAAAATACACAAGAAAAAGTTACAAAAAGCACACACACACACTTTAAAACTTCCAAGTAAACCAGGGAAGTTTTTAAAAAGTGTGCCACTTACCTGGATGTCCCAATCTCACCCAGAAATGTTCTGGCAGAACCACCCATTGACGCTGCATTCACAAGAGTTAAATGGCCTGAGGTTTCACATGCTGGCAATACCAGCACCAAATCACAACAGGAGATCTATTGACGGCTTGGCCCATCAATAAAAAGAAATGCCATAATGACACCAGCGTAATGCAAAATGACATCATTGTCTGATATTGGTATCCCTTTGCGTTCCTCTGGTGTCATTATGGCGCTACATTAGCTGGGTCTGATAATCCCCTTTCTCCAAATAAAATTAATGTTTTAGCCATGGTGCTGGAGTGATGTTAGCCAGAATCATAAGTCACAAGCTGTACATATACATAAAGCATCATGTCTGAGCCTCTCTGTAGATACACACTGAATGACAACTGAAGAAAAACATTATGAATGTAAATCTGTATTGATGTAATGAATGTAAAGTCAGCATTAAGCAGACTGGGGCAACCCTACAGAGTCCTCTTGCAGTTGCTCCTCGGGTTGTGGCTCACAGTTGGGTGTGGGCTGGATGCATCATCTTTCAGTGCCCTGCTCACCAGCACTGCAGAAGTCCTTTAGTTGGTGTGGCTGCCTGGCTTTTCATGTGGGATTTGGGGGGTATTTAGGGGACTGTAAATGTTAATAGCCAAATTTATGAGGTCATAAGTCTAACTTATGACATTGTAAATACTGAACAGGATGGGACTTTAAACTTTGGGACTTTTGCTGGGATCCACGTGAGAACCAGCAAACTAAAGAAAAGGGCTGGATCAGAAAATGAGATTATAATGCCATTCTCCAGTTTCATTCTGGTAAAGTTTTTGATGTAGCCATTTAACTTAAATTTAAAAGGCAGTTTAACATACACTCAATAATTAAACCCCCCTTCTACTGTAAATATGATTGAATTAGATTTTTAAAAATGTATTATCAAGTAACTAAATGCATCAACCTTTCTCTTTAGTGCAGATGTACAGTACATTGATTTGCTTTAGTAAATGGAAGGGGATGCTTCTTCATTGCCCCAGGCTACATGAAGTCTTGGAGGGGTCAACCCTGCATGCACACTTACTTGTAAGTAAGCTGCCACAAACAATGAGACTTACATCTGAGTAAGTGTGTATAGAATTGAAGAAGAAGAAGAAGAAGGCAGGGGAATTGTCTCAGATGTGTGGTGCAGAATAGCAGTTGCATTTTCCTTTAAGATCTCATGGGTTGATATTTCATCAGAGCTGGAAAGAGTTTAGTTATCTCCAGTTTGGCCAAATTCATCTGTGATTTGTTTGTCTGGCAAGAGAGTTGGAAATCTCAAAAATTATTCTTCTTTAATACAGTTTCCACTCATTCTGAGGATTTGGACTGGTTCCAAGTCTTTTTATGTTTCAGCTTCAGGTACCAGCCAAAGCCACAAAACTGCTGAAAGCCATGGAAAAATGTTAAATGCAAGACATTTTTTTTAAAAATCTACATATTGCATCTTCAGAGAAGGGCTTGGTCCATTTTTGGGCCTACTTCACTTTTGCATGGGTTTGGTAAAACTAGGAATTAACTGCTGACCACAGTGAACTCTGTGCTAGGATTTACAAGAAGCCAAACTGCTGCTTTACCTCAAAGCAGTGATGAATTTCCCCCTGAATATCCAAGTCATAATTTAAATGTACTGCTCAGAGAGAAAAGTGGAAGAGTTTCAGATTTCTAACTGTGTTGCATTCTGGCCATCTAGGAAGAGACTCAATCTATCAATAAATGTGTGGCTGTACCGAATTGGCAAAGAGCGCTTCTTCAGCTATTTCTTTTGCTCATGTGTGTGTCTTCAAGTTACCTGTCAATTTATGGTGACCCCATACATTTCATAGGGTTTTCTTAGGGAAGGAATACTTAGAGGTGGTTTTGTCAGTTCCTTCCTCTAAAATATAGCCTACAGCACCTGGTGTTCATTGGTGATTTCCCATCCAAGCACTAACCAGGCTTGACCCTGTTTAGCTTCTAAGATCAGAAGGGATCTGGTACCTTTAGGGTATTTAAACCTCTTACCTACCTTGAAATTGTTCCTTTTGTTTTGGTTATGTTTCGTAGCTAAAGTGAAATCAAACTACAGTAGTTGCAATTTTGTTTTCATAGAAAGCTGTTCTCAGGTGCTTTTTAAGTGTGAGGAAATTCAGAATGGCTGTGTCCTTTGCGCTCACTAAGGGCCATCATTATAGTCAATAGCAATCAAATATTACAGAAAGTAACACACTTTTACAGAGTAGATGAATTGCTCCTCCAGCAATGCATTTTGGATATTATCAGAGGTGGGGGAACGTGCCAAAAAATCACATTCCCAACTGCTCCAGAAGATTGCTAGAACAGCAAGGTCAACCTTACCAGATGCTGCATCCTTCAGCCATTCCCAGGGCTTACTGCTGCCATGGATGAGGCTTCCCTCTTCTATTGACAAGGACAAGCTGCCAATAAAAAAGACGCCTTATTGATGGTTGCGCTATGCCCCGGGAATGCTGGAGGATGACGTCATCTGGTAAGGTCATTCCTTCCTGTTCTTCTACCAATCTTTTGACACGTTTTTTTGCTGTGTTTGATAATTGCCTTTATTTTAAATGTGCAGTCTTAGGACTTTATCAGACACATTAAATACGGCATCATAACAATGCCACGTAAACACGAAAGGGCACGCAGATCAGACAACGTCATCCTTTTGCATTTATGTCCTATCAGAATCCTGTACATTTTTATTGATGGCTGAAGCTGTCAATAAATGTAAAACCTCAGGCCATTTAAATCTCATGACTGCAGCAAGAATGGCCAGTCCGGCACGAACACTTCTGGGTGAGATTGGGACATCCAGGTAAGTTTCACTCTTTTTATGACCCTCCCCGGGTTACTTGGGACTTTTAAGTTGTGTTTAGGTGCTTAAAAAAAACTTATTAGGCTTTATTTTTGTTTTTATTTTTGAATTTTCTGGGTGACAAAGTCTTGCGGGATTTCAAACAAGGAAGCAAATGGAGCTCTGTTCACTTCCTCTTTATTGCCAGGGATGCCTTTGCTGGGAGAGGAAGGTAAGTGTGTGTGTGGAAGTGTTCTTTTGACAGCATATTTTTTTTTTAATGTCTGCAAAAGAACGTTAAAGAGGTTAGTATGACAAAGTCCTTAGTCTTCCACAGACAGGACACTAATTAAAGCAGACTTTGTGAAGAATATAAATCACAAGCATGTTACAGTAGCACACCCGCATCCGCAGGGAATTGATTTCAGGGGTGCTCGCGGTTGGCAAATTCTGTGGATAATAGTGAACACCATCCAGGGGAGGCATCTCTGGGGAAAGGGGGGGTAAGTTCACTCCTCTGCCCCCTTCGCCCCTGCCATGGCCCCACTGTGGCAGCGATCGCAGGGGAAAAGGGGGAAGGGGACAAGGCCAGTTTGCTCCTCCACCCCTTCCCCTTCGCTCTCGCTATGGCCCTGCTGCGGCAGCAATCACAGGGGCAAAGGGGGGAAGGGGGTGAGGCCAGTTCGCTTCTCTTATTTTTATTTATTTATTTATTTATTTATACCCCGCTCTTCAGCCACAAGGCTATCAGAGCGGCTTACAAATTGTTTTAAGCAATAGCTATTTATACATCTACACTGCATTAAACAGTTTCCAATGTGTGTTAGCTAATTGCCCCCCACAAGCTGGGTACTCAGTTTACCGACCTACGAAAGGATGGAAGGCTGAGTGAACCTTGGAGCCGGCTGGAATTGAACTTGCGACATGGTGGCTTGCAGTACAGGCATTTAACCACTGCGCCACCAGGGCTCTGCACCTTTCACCCTTTGCCCATGGCCCTGCCATGGCAATGATTGCAGGGGCAAAGAGGGAAGGGGACAAAGCTAGTTTGCTTCTCTGCCCCTTCCCCCTTCAACCCCACCATGGGCCCATGGCAGCGGTGATTGCAGGGGCAAAGGGGAAGAGGGCAGTTTGCTTCTCCACCCCTTTCACCCTTCACCCCAACCATGGCCCAGCCATGGTGGCGATTGCGGAGGCAAAGGGGAAAGAAGACAAGTCCAGTTTGCTCCTCCCCTCTCCCTTCACCTCCACCATCACCACCATGGCAGCAGGAGCCCTCCCAGTGGAAGGGACGGGGGACGTAAGATCCCTCCTCCTCCATTCCTTCTCCCCTATTGCCAACCATGGGTAGTTGAATCCACGGTTGGCGAATCAGCAGATATGGGGGTGTTACTCTACTAGGAAAAATGACTTTACATTGGGATTTTAAACATTATTTAAAAGATGCCCCATGCTGTTTTTTTCTGGGAAGGGAAAAGGTGGGATTAAATGACATAATAAGGGATAATATCACATCTTTTGTATTGCAGGTCAAGGGCTTGTGGTATTATGGTGCTATTTTTGCACACTGCTGTGATAATGATACAGAATCGCCCCAAGAATCTGGCAATATGAGCGCTCGCACCACTTACTTCTGTGTTTCTCCATGAACGTGATTTTGGCACGTCTCGCAAGAAGACATGAGCATGCTAAAAGCCCCCAAACACCAAAATTAAAAAAGAAAATGTTCAGAAAAGCACAGATACACATTCAAAAACTTGCAAGCAAGACAGGAAGGTTTGTAAAAAGAGAATACGGTACCTAGTTTTCCTGTTTTCACCTGGAAGTGTTCTGGCAGGACTGCCCATTGATGCTGGAATTGCGCTAGCAGTACGGGGCACCTTGTTGCACACACTGAAAACTGGAACATAAATGCTATAGGAGATCAATTCTCGACTTCTCCCCTCAAAAAAAAAAAAAAAAGAACTCCCTTGTAACAGCAGCAGAATGCTTGCAGAATGCTGGGGCATGATGTCGTCTGATAAGGAAGCCCTTTTGCAAGCTTGTGGCATCATTATAACACAATTTTAACGTGTCTGATAATCTCCTTTGTTCAAAGTGCAAAAGTAGTTTGCTTTCAATTAATTCATCAGGAAAGAGGAGAGGCAGGGATGGCATCTTTCTCTTCCCAGTAGGCTCAGGCAAAAGCAAACTGATTCGCCATTTCTTTGCTTGTGTGCTCTTCCTCATGAATAACTCTTGCCATTTTGACCACACTGATGCTGCTTAGCCACATAGATCCTGCTTTCATCTGTGACATGTTGGAGGGTATTTCACTTGACATTTTATCCAAATTCTGAGGTAAGGTTGAACTCTTCTTTCAGAGGCTTTTCTAGCTTTATGTTTTATAAGCAATGACATTTTTCCAATGATTAGAACAAATTATCATTATCAATATTTTTTTAAAAAAAGAGCAACACTTATAGTATACAATACAGTTTTTGAAGAAAACTAATAGTAACATAGAGATAATTACATGTGATAACTTTTGAATGAGAGAGCAAGCAGGTGATGGAGGAGATTATATCCAATATTTGATTTTAATATATGTAATTGTATATTTTTAATAGTCAATAATTAGATAACTTTTACATAAACTTATAGTAGTACAATATTATATAATTTGATAAGGTTTGGACTTCAAGGGGATACTTTATTATTTTGTTATAACCTCTTAACTGATATATTGGAATCAAAAATCCCCTTTTAGTGTAGTTGTTTTCTGTTTGTAGTTTTGGGGATAGATTAGAATTGGGGGGGTTAGATTAGGTGGGGGTGTATTGTTTGTTCTTTTGCATTTGAGTTTATATTGTGTATTGTCTTTTTCTTTTTTTATTTTCTCCTTCTATGCATTTTAGATAGTTAAAAATTATGTGCTTAATCATCATCATCATCATCATCATCTCTCTCTCTCTCTCTCTCTCTCTCTGGCTTTTCTTCGCAAACGAAGATTCAGGAAGGACTCATCCTGTGCTTTCTGCAAGCGCGCTGATGACTAAAAAGGCCAATCCGAGATAAACAAGTCCGGTTGCAGAAGGCACAGCAGAAGGTCTCCTTCGGTGATGTCTCCTGGTTGTGATTCTTTCTGCGTTGTTATTTCTCTTCAAGACTTGTTCGGCGTGAATTCTCAAATAAGGCTGCAGCATTGTGGATAGGGCGTCTCCATGCCTCCCGATGTGAGGCCAGGGCGGACCATTGTTGGTGATCAATTTGGCTGAGCCTGAGATGTTGTTTCAGGAAGTCCTTGTATTGCTTTTTTAGAGCGCCCCTCTTACGCTGACCCCTGGTGAGTTCACTGTAGAGTACTATTTTTGGGAGGCGATGGTCCTCCATGCTAGAAATGTGCCCTGCCCAGCGCAGCTGTGTTCTCAATATCATGGCCTCAATGCTGGTGATCCCTGCTTGCTCAAGGACAGCAAAATTCGTCACATAGTCAGTCCAGTGTATATTTAGGATTGTGCGTATACAGTGCTGATGAAAGCGTTCGAGGAGTCGTAAGTGGTGGCGATAGGTGACCCATGTTTCAGACCCATAAAGGGGAATAGACAATACAATGGCTCTATACACACTGATTTTTGTGCTTCACCTCAGGTGTTTATTACTCCAGACTCTTTTGTAAAGTCTTCCAATGCGATATATGCCTTTGCTAAACTGTGATGGATTTCTTTGTCAATCTTGGCATCTGAGGAGATGATGCTTCCCAATAATATAGTAAACAGATACATGGTCTAATAATGTCTTGAGGCCACAAAAGAACAAAGCAGAATCAATTTGCAAAATCCTCTTTGCAATCTACAAATATTGCAAATATTACAAGTAATATGTGGCTGCCATAGAAAGCTGTGGCCTCAAAGTCTCCACTGTAGTGTTTAAAAATGACATGTGATATATTTTCACTGCACATAGAAGCTTCTCTCATCATACCAGATGTATTTCAGTTAGCATCCAATTAAACATATGAAGAATTGATGTAAAAGTACCTGAGGAGGTGGAGAGTCCATTTTTCCTCACCCACAATGTAATTCCTGAAAGTCTTTACACATTAAGGCCTCAATCCAATTAATAATCCAAACTAGAGCATATTCCAGAATCAATGGAACTTTAAATTTAGGACTTTATCAGATGTGCTAAATACATCGTCATAACAATGCCACATGAACACGAAAGGATGCACGCACCACATAATGTTGCCCTTTCGCGTTTATGTCCTGCCAATAAGCTGATCTATTTTATTGATGGGACAAGCTGTCATTAGATTGGCTGTGCTGTTTTTCTGCTGGCATTGCCAGTGTATGAAACTTAGCACTTTTTTCCCTGCGTACTTACTGTGTAAATGGCCAGATCAGTCAGAACACTTCTGGGTGAGATCACAACATCCAGGTAAGTGACACACTTTTTATGGCCCTCCCCAGGTTACTTGGAAGTTTTTAAGTGTGTTTGTGCTTTTTAAAACTTTTTTGGGTGTTTTTAAAATTTCCCACACGAGTGTCTTCTTGCAAGATTTTGAATCCTTTTCATTGCTAGGGAAGCCTTTGCCAGGAGACAAAGGTAAATCTGGTGGGAGGTGTTCTTTTGCCAGCATAAAAATTGCTTTAATTATGCCAGCAAAATAACGTTTTCAGAGGCTCGTCTGATAAAGTCTGTAGACTTATAATATTACCATTTATTCACCTGGTCTTCTGTAGACTAGTTTATACTAACAGTTGGATTAAGGCCTAAAGATTGTGCTTGCAGACCAGAAGGTGGTACATCTGGAGACATGAATGAGGGTGGAGAAAGTCTCAGCCTGAAGACATCATATCATTCATCCATCTTTAACTAAACAGTACTAGGGAAATGCAGGGAGGAGTCATAGACTAGAATCCTGTGAATGACATATGTCAGCATGCTTCCCAGTTACTTTCCCAGACATTGCAGAAGGAGGTATCCTGTTGCTTCTTATGCAATTTACTCAGCCAGAAGTGCAACAGTAGCGGGGGATTGACATGTATCCCTCTGCCCCCTCAGCCACTGATCAACTGTTGGATATTCCTGGGCACATTCCAGCTGCCCTAATGCACCTGGAGATGAAGGAATGGCCGTATGCTGGGGCCAGGAGCCCCCAGCAGGTGTTGCACAGCTGAGGAGAAAGTGAGGACAGCAGAGGATCCTCCATCCCTCCAACAACATGTAGTTAATCACTTTTGTATGTATGCTGGTTGAAACTTACACTCCACCAGTGTGCTTACTGGATCTTGGCCATAGTTTAATCACATAGTTTAATTCCGTGCACTGTAGGCGCCTGGGTGGTGTTTTCTAACTGTCTGCCTTCCTTTAAGGTGAAAATAGCTTAATTCAGTCATTTCAAATTTCCAAAGGGAAGGCTTAGACACTACACAAATACCCAGGTCTGGTGAGAAAGCTACTTGAGACATGCCAGAATTTCTCCCTTCACTCACTCCCAGCCTTGTCAGCTGTTCTTGTAAGCTGTGCAAGGAATGTGCCCACTGATAATTTGATCCAATTATCACTCTTTTAGCCCATGGGTGTCATGTCAAGAGCTCTCCTTTCTCACTCTCATTCTCTGCATGCTTGAAGTGACTGCAGGACCTTCTGCAATGGAAAGTGAAGAAGAGAGAACTTTTGCTGGGACAATTAAACTCTGGAATGTGCTTCAGGCCAAGAGATCTATCTAGGAGCCCTTGGGGATAATGGGTAATACCAGATAGATTGTGCAGAATGAAACTCAGCTGTAAAAAAGTAAGAAAAATGTAGCTCCATGAACAGAATTCTTTTGGAGTTTGGTCTAAAATAGTATTACAGTAGGACCCCCGTATCCACTGATTCATTATCCACTGATTCAATTATCCATGGGACACAAGACAGGATACCTACCATAGAGTCTTCCTAGAAAATGTATCCTCTCTAGATGTTGTCTAGGTCTTCCAAGGCAACTCTATGGTATTTTAAACCAGAAGTCCCATTATTTTCAATGGCATTTGCTATTATCCATGGTTTTCGGTATCCATGCCCCACCCCAAACCAATCCTCAGCGGATATGGGGATCCTATTGTAGTCATATGTATTTTGTCCCGTACCATTTAAAAGTCATGTAAAATGACTGGGATAGTTCTTGGTCATTGGTGGCCTGGCAAGTATGTGTGTCATCCTGAGGTCATTGATTGCAAAGTGGGATATAAATGTAAGAAACAAAGTCAACTGCCGGAGAAGATGTACAAAGTATAATAAAATATCTTGAGCACTGTTGGAAAGTAGATGTGCTTACTTTAATTTTTGATTTGATATGGCCTTTTTAAAACATTGTATCAAAGACCAGTCCCACCTCTAGTAACATATAGAAAAGGACCAAAGTGTTCTATCAATGGATACACTTTTGTACTGAGGGAGATAGTGCTGCCATTGTCTGAAACCTCGTGCCATTTTTGACTTGTGATTCCTGTGTCAGTGGGCAGTCTTGCCAGAACACTTCCGGGTGGGATCACGAGAACTGGGTAGGCTACCCTCCTTTTGTGTACCCTCCCTGGGTTACTTGTTATAATTTTTTTAAAGTGTGTTTATGTGCTTGTGTAAACTTTTTGTGTGTTATTTTTCTTTTTCTTTTTGGATTTACCATGCTTGTGTCTTCTCGTGAGAATGGGTGGGATTTCAGTCCAGGAAGTGAACAGAGCTCCGTTAGAGCTCTGTTCATTCTTGGGCTGCCTTTGGATGGAAAATAAGTTAAGTGTGATGGGGAGGGTATTGTGTTGGGACAGGGACGGGGTTGGAGATTGTGGGCAGGAATGCTTTTTGCATTCCTGTCTGATAATCTAAGGCTCCATCCTTTTGTGCACCTGGAATACAAACATTTGGGCATCTGCAAATGCCCTTAGAGAATGGAAACATCTTCCATCTGTCACCAGAAGCAATGGAGTATATACTGTATTGTGTGTGTGTGTGTGTGACAGCTGACATATTGACAACACTACCTACATACTAAAACACTGATGTGGAAATTGTCATATATTCCCTTTGTAACACCCCCACCCTTGGCTAACAGGAGGCTGCACTCTCTACGTTTCTCAAGCATATAGTGAGATCTCACTCCTTCCAACTTTTCAGCCTTTGCCAAGAAGGAGAAAGTTGGATAACAGCAAATAAATTAGCCAAGGTGCATTCACTCAGCAAATGGCTCCCATCCATCTTTGGATCATGTAATAAGCTTTCTGGACAGATGGAATGCTGGCTGAGACATTTCACTTCAAAATGAAAAACATAAGCATTTTGTG
Organism: Gambelia wislizenii; assembly: GCA_030847615.1. Taxonomy (NCBI): domain Eukaryota; kingdom Metazoa; phylum Chordata; class Lepidosauria; order Squamata; family Crotaphytidae; genus Gambelia; species Gambelia wislizenii. The sequence continues at coordinate 187,875,154 of JAUMIR010000002.1, read as the reverse complement.
GGCGTTTGGACATTTCATCCTCCAAATATGAATAGCAAATGGCAGCTGGACTACAACCACTGCTCTGTTGCCTGTACTCCCTCTCCCCCTCCCCCAGCACTGGAGGGGCTTTCAGCTCTAAGGGAGCTTCAAGCGAAGCACTTGTCTATCTGGGGGTTGAATCTGAAACCCAGAAGGGAGGCACTCAGACCATCAAAACTGCCCAAATGCCTCAGTAATTCTGCTTCACATCTTGACTTCTTGTATTATGTCAGTCCTGATGCTCTGGGGGTATTCTTGTAAGCTGTGAAAATGAGTTCACTGGGCTGCTAAGTGAGTTCATTGACAGTAACAAAAGTGTTTCCACTATAAAGAAAGAATTCAGTCCAAAGCATGAAGATTTAAGGAGTAAATAACCATCTGTCAATAGGATACAGTATAATGGTCACTGAGACAGTGAATTGTACATCACACCCAATTATTTTAATTGCACACCTAGTTGTTATACGCAATTGTATTGGACTAGGGCCATCTTGAAGAGGCATTTATGAGCATGAACATGTTTTGAGTGTTGAAGCTTCCACACCTTTCCATCCATAAGAATGGCTCTGTGAAGCTTGGATCCTGCTCTCAATATAGTGTTTCCTGAAGAGGAGTGAATGACACAGCACTTAGTGCCTCCCTCCCAAAACTGGGAATGTTCAGAGTGTACATTAATTTCTTAATGCTCCTAGGAGATATAGATAGATTAGATAGATAGACAGATAGACAGGTTCAAAACACTTGCCCAAAGTGCTTGGTTTCTGCTACTGCCTGTTACACTGAATCTCTGGACATTATCAGATGCAGCATAAATTGCAAGATTACAATGTCAAATTGGTCCCGCGATTGCACAACATCATCATCTTCATGTTCTTACTCTGTGCTCCAGCTGTGAAAAAGGCGTTATTTCTAATTCTCGGGACAAGCCATGAATAGATTGTCAGTAGTGCTTTTTTAGTGCTATTGATGGCGTGCAAAACCATGTCCTGTTGTAATCACGAGATTACAGCATGAATGGGCAGCAAGAAAACATCCAGGTGAAAATGCGAAAACGAAACACAGGACACTCTTTTTATGACCGGTCTCATTTAGTTTGCACATTTTTAGGTTCGTTTCAGTGCTTGTTGTTCATTTACTTTGTTAATTAAGTTTTTTTTTTTTGGAGTTTTAAGTGCGCTCGCATCTTGTGAGATGCTGAAATCTCACCCATGCCGAATTGCAGAAGTAAACTCCCATTCTTGAAGAGCTAATGGTGGTTGTATGATAATTCTGTGCTGTTTCTTTCACGTGATTACAGCTACGTGCGATAATAAATGTTACAATGCTATGATGTTTCTGCTACCTTCCTTCGCAGAATTACAGCATTTTTAGACACTAGTCTGATAATGTCCTCTCTCCCGAGGGAAAAATAATGCAGCAGGTGGTAGCAGGTGCTCCCCCAGATTGGGAGTGAGAACTGTGGGATTGCATGTGGTGTTTTGGGGAATCCACTGTAGTTTAGGGAGCACCCTGGTGCCCCCAAACCTCCAGCACCTCAATAAAACACTTCAAAATGCCACAGAACATATTGAAACATGCCTTGAAAGACTATTTCAGGGAGGGCACCCCAAACTCGCAGTTTCCCCAAATGCTAGGTCTCAATCTCTCACTATGAGCCTATCTAATTTTTAAGTTCCTCAAAGGAGGGCTTTGTCTTGTTCCCATCACCATGACAGGCACATTTGCTGAGGACACAGGAGAGAGCTTTCTCAGTGGCTCCTCCCAGATTGAGGAATTCCCTCCCATGGGCAGTTAGGTTGGCCCCCTTTCTGCTGTCTTTCCACCAGTAGATAAAGACCTTTTCTGTTTATCCAGGCCTTTGGGTGTTAACTGACTGATGCAGAAGGTCTTTTAATTGGGGCATGCTGTATTTTTAGCATTTTAACAGACCTTTGAAACTATTTTAAATTAATGTTTTCACTATAATTATTTCTTTCATAGTTTCAAACTTATGTACAGTAAGACCCCCCATATCCACTGATTCATTATCTGCTGATTCAATTATCCACAGGACACAAAACAGCACACCTACCATAGAGTCTTCCAAGAAAATGTGTCCTCTCTCTCGCCATTTTCTATGTCCTCCAAGGCAACTCTATGGTATTTTAAACCAGAAGTCCTATTATTTTCAATGGTGTTCACTATTATCCACGGTTTTCGGTATCCACCCCCCCCCCACAAGAACTATTCTCTGGCAGATATGGGGGTCCTCCTGTATTTTGTTTTAATTCATATTGTGGGTCTCATATTGAGAAGAAGGTGAGATATAAATTAAATGAATAAAACATTTAAAATAATATAGGTTCCACACCACTGTGTGGCCCTGTGGAGCTTTGGAGGTGGTTGAAATGGGCTCTGGAGTGAAGCATGCCTGCCTATACCATAGAAGATGGGAAGTGCCCATAGGACCTTTTCTCCTTCCTAGAATGAAGGAAGTAAACCTACTTCCAAGGGTAGTAATGCTGGCATTCTTCATAATCTATCTGGTATTGCCCATTATTCTCAAGGGCTCCTAGATAGATCTCTTGGCCTGCAGTACATTCCAGTGTTTAATTGTCCCAGCAAAAGTTCTCTCCTCTTCACTTTCCATTGCAGAAGGTCCTGCAATCCTTACCACAGCATGCTGTTATACCAGGTTATTCCATTTGGAAACCATTTGGAAGCCAAGATAGCTGATTGTTGTCTCTATGTATGTATTGCACCTCACCATATTTGCACTTTAATAGCATGATTTGCATGGGTTTTTTTCCCATCTGCACTAATGCTGTTGCACAACAAGGAAGTAAAGAGTGGTGACATCTTCTGCAGAGTTTCAGGACAACTAAGCAGGCCTCCTTGCTCGTTCATGCAAATGGGATGATAATGAGACTATCATGGAGGAGGCTTGATTGTGAAGAAAACAAGAAAGAAGAACCAAGACACCTTTCCCCTTTGACAGGGTTTCCTCCACTAGCGCTTTGCACATATTTGCTGTACTGTTTATATTTTGAAGTGAGAGCTAAAGGTTGATTTCAGCTGGCTGAAGATCTTTAGTTAAAATTCAACAGTCTTTTACAAGTTGAACCTATCTCTCTCTCTGGCTTTTCTTTGCAAACGAAGATTCAGGAAGGACTCATCCTGTGCTTTCTGCAAGTGTTCGGCATGAGTTCTCAAATAAGGCTGCAGCGTTGTGGATAGTGCATCTCCATGCCTCCTGATGTGAGGCCAGGGCGGACCATTGTTGGTGATCAATTTGGCCGAACCTGAGATATTGTTTCAGGGAGTCCTTGTATCGCTTTTTTGGAGTGCCCCTCTTACGCTGACCCGTGGCGAGTTCACCGTAGAGTATTATTTTTGGGAGGCGATGGTCCTAGAAATCCTAGAAATGTGCCCTGCCCAGCGCAGCTGTGTTCTCAGTATCATGGCCTCAATGCTGGTGATCCCTGCTTGCTCAAGGACAGCAACATTCATCGCATAGGCAGTCCAGTGTATATTTAGGATTGTGCGTATACAGCACTGATGTAAGCATTCGAGGAGTCATAAGTGGTGGCCATAGGGAAAAGTGTCTTAGGCAAGCATGGTGTTGGAAATTGCAATGATAACAGATGCCTCTTGCTAGAGTTCTGTGCAGAACAACAGCTGACAATTACAAACACTATCTTTCAGCAGAAAGATAGCTTGAAGACAACCTGGATGTATCCCCAATCCAAACATTGTCACCTCATTGACTATGTTCTAGTCCGTCAGAGAGACATTCATGATGTCCGTCATACCCGAGCAATGCCCAGTGCAGAATGCCAAACAGATCATCGCCTTGTAAGATGTAAACTAAAGCTTCATCATGAGTTCAAACCTAAGAGGGGTGGCATCTTAAAGAAGAGGCTACAAGTCAAAAAATGAACCTATACAGTCAGGAGTAAACTCCAAAATGACATGCAGTGGAATTCACTCTCACACACCTACATGTAGGAGTGAAGCCACACCCCATAAACTTGATTGTAAGGTTTTACTAATGTTTTGTTTCCTTGGGAAGTCTTTGGTTTTTTTGTTGTTGAACATTTTAACTTGAGTTAGCTACTTTGCAGTGGTGTCTGGATTCATGGGGTTGGTAAGTCCACTGTGGGGTTTAGTCTGAGCTTTAAAGGATTTATCTAAGGAGTTGAACCTGTTTTGGGGGTGGGACCAGCACCTTGGATAGCTCCTTAAAAATTGAGGCTGGTGCCACACTGCAGAATTAATGTAGTTTGACACCACTTTAACTGTCATAGCTCTACCCTATGGAATCCTGGGATTTGTAGTTTGCTGTGTCACCAGAGCTGTCTGACAGAGAAGAGTAAATGTCTCACAAAACTACAAATCCCAGAATTCCATAGCATTCAGCAATGGCAGTTAAAACAGTGTCAAACTGCATTAATTTTGCAGTGTGGCAGCAGCCTCAGACATAGGACTTTATAAGACCAGGCAAATACAGCGTCATAAGGATGCCTAATGATCACAAAAGGGCATGCGTATCAGACGACATTGTCCTTTCGTGATCATGTAAAGTCCAAAAGCCATACTTTTTTATTGATGGCTCAAGCCGTCAATTGATTCCTCCATGGTGCTTTTTTCCAGCGTTGCTGGCATTTGAATCCTCATGCCATTGTACTCACATGAATGCGACATCAATGGGCAAATATTTCCAAGTGCGATCGAGACAGCTAGGTAGAGGACGCTCTTTTTATGACCCCCCCCCATGTACTTGGGACTTTAAATGTGTGTTTTTGTGCTTTGCTGTACTTTTTGTGTGTGTTTTTAGCTTTATTTTTTAAATGTCCTGTGCTAGCATCTTCTTGTGAGAATCCGCAAGATCTCAAACCCTGAAGTAAATGGAGCTCCATTTATGCTGTGTTACTGCTAGGGAAGCGTCATTGACACCATTAAGGTAAGGTCTGGTATGGAGGGTTCTTTTGCCGGCATAAAAACAACACAATTTATGCCGGCAAAAGAACATTAAAGTGAGGTGGTCTGATAAAGTGCTAAAACCTGGAGGAAATTCTCCATCCTGCTGATCTAGAAGCCATCAGCTGCTTCTACTTCTTTCCATATAAATAACAGAAAACAATACATAAATTAATAGAATACAGTGACTACAATTTGGATCCCAAATTTTTTTTTGTGGGAGGAGCTTTGCTCAGATAGATTTGGAGGTCAGCCGATTCAATTCTGAATTGAGGTTTGGAACCGGAAATCTAGAACTCCCATGAATAATGGTTGCAAATCAGTTGAAATTGTGACTTTTTTTTTTTTTAACAGAAGTGAATGAAATGGCAGAAGTGAATGGCAGTCATAGGGTGTATCTACACTACAGAGTTATAGCAGTTTAACACCACTTTCCAGATTCCAGAGGGCTCCAAGGTTCACTCAGCCTTCCATCCTTACATAGATCGGTAAAATGAGTACTCGGCTTGTGGGGGCAATTAGCTAACACACATTGGAAACTGCTTGATGCAGTGTAGATGTCTAAATTGCTATTGCTTAAAACAATTTGTAAGCCACTCTGATAGCCTTCTTGCTGAAGAGCAGAGTATAAATGAATGAATAAATAAATAAATAAATAAAATAAACTTAATTAGTTACTGATGCCTCTAGGAATGATAATGTTACACCTACATTAAAATCACTTGACTGGCTGCCAACTAGTTTCTGGGCAAGGTACGAAGTGGTAGTTGTTACCTTTAAAGCCCTACAAGGTTTGGGTCCAGCTTACCTACAGGATCGCCTTCTCCCATATAATCTGCCCCATACATTCAGGTCTTTTAGGGAACGTTTACATGGGACCCTTGGGACCTGCGGGCTCCAGATCCACAAATTCAACTGACTGTGGATTGTCACACCCCATATTATTAAATGGGAGTGGCATGAATGCGGACAGGCAGGAGCATGTGTGTTCACATTGCCACCATTTAATAATATGGGCCGTGATAATCTGTATTTATTGGTACCCCCATGGGGTCCCAGAACCAACCTCCTGCAGATCTGAAGGGGCCACTATACTTCAGCCGGCCAGGACCAGGGTAGCAACTGTTAACCAAAGGACTTTTTTTTATCAGTTGTGGAATGACCTGCCGGAAGATACCAGACAGCTGAATATGCTGTCTGTGTTTAAAACAGCATGAAACACCAGTCTCTTCCATCAGGTCTATTCAGATGATTTTTAAATTATGAGTTTATTGTTTTTAATATGTATGCTTTTTTAAAACTGTTATGTTCTTTTAACTGATTATGTCTTTATAATTGGTGTTCATGTTTTTAAATGTGTTTTGTATCTATTTGTTGCAGTATCTGTTGTTCCCCTCCTTGATCCAGAGGTGGGTAAGAAACAACAACAACAACAATAATAGATGATGATGATGATGATGATGATGAAAGAAGACTTAAAATTATGCTGAAACAGCACAACATTCAGCACATTCAGGTTGCAAAGAAGTGAACCTGCCCCAGGAGTTTCCTCCAAAAGCATCTTATTCCATTTGTCTTCAAAATATTAAAGAGCAAAAATTCATCACAACACTACAATGTATTGAGAACACTTGTAAGATCAGGTTGAGAACATATTCACCATAGACAACATGGCTGTCTGTAGGGTATTAAGAAGCCAGACAAAATGGAAACCTAATGAAGTTGCAGCTTTAAAGAAAGGCATCTGTCATTATGACCTCAAAAGAGATGTGGGGGATGAAGGAAAAGAATAATTGGAATCATCAGTGCTTTTATCCTCACAATATGGATGCCAGAATTTGAAGTCCTTTGGGAAATGATGTAAGATTGTTACAAAAGTGTGCAGGTAAGTTCTTCTCTCATGCCAAATTCTTGCTGGGAGTTGGATTGGTAGAATCCTAATTTCAATGTAATCCACCTGAAAGCCTCCTTGATAGTTGTGTGGAAAAACAACCTGAAAATATTTTAAGGAAAATATGAAATGATAAACTTCTGAAAAGCAGTGCACTGCATTTTTAAAAATCTTTGTGGACCACAACTTTTATTTTTTGTGGCTTCATCATATTAGTGAGACATTATCTTTTCTTTTTAAGCCAAGACTTCCAGATCTTTTTTTTTTTTCATGTTTCAGTTAAGTTTTTATTTCTGTTTGGTTCTTCTCTTCAAAACAAAGACCAAAGCAATTAATGGCATTGTTAACAAAACAAATACAGTCATATCAATGTATAGTCAAATATGAAAGACTAAGAATAAAATAAGAAAGCCATTTCAGCTGAAGAATGTAAAATTCATTAATAATAACAAGGAGATCATAGAATCATAGAGTTGGGGGAGACCACAAGGATCATCTAGTCCAACCCACTGCTCTGCAGGAATACACAGTCAAAGCACTCCTGACAGATGGCCATCCAGCCTCTGCTTAAAAACCTCCAAAGACGGAGACTCCACCACACTCTGAGGCAGTGCATTCCACTGCCGAACAGCTCTTACTGTCAGGAAGTTCTTCTTAATGTTTAGGTGGAATCTCTTTTCCTGTAGTTTGAGTCCATTGCTCCATGTCCTAGGACTTTATTGACACCCCCCTTAAAATGTTCTTTTGCTGGTATAAAAAAAAAAATCAAAATTTATGCTGGCAAAAGAACACACACCCCTGCACTTACCTCCTCTGGCAATAAAGAGGAAGTGAGAGGAGCTCCGTTCACTTCCTCTTTTTGAAATCCCCCACAAAATTCAAAAATGAAAATAACAATAAAAAAGACACTCCAAGCATCTAAACATACTTTTAAAATCCCCAAGTAACCCAGGGAAGGTAAAAAAAAAAAAAGTTGGTCACTAACCTGCATGTCCCGATCTGACTCGGAAGTATTCTGACCGGTCCAGCCACTGATGGGGTAAGTCCAAGATTTAAAGGGACAGAAGTATCGCAAAAGCAGTAGGGAGATCTATTGACGGCTTAAGTCGTCAATTAAAAACTATGCCATGTTGGCTGTTTTTAACTGTGAAAGGGCGACGTTGTCTGCACGCCCTTTGATGGTTATGTGGCATTGTGATGATAAATGTCTGAAAAAGTCCCTAGTCTCTGGAGCAGCAGAAAATGAGCTTGTTCCATCCTTAATATGACATCCCTTCAAATATTTAAACATGGCTATCATGCCACCTCTTAACCTTTTCTTCATCAGTGCTAAACATACCCAACTCCCTAAGCCACTCCTCATAGGGCATGGCTTCCAGACCTTCCACCATTTTGATTGCCCTCCTCTGGACACGTTCCAGATAATAAAACTCTTCAGCTCAAAACATAAATATATACCCCGCCGCGAAGTGGACAGAGCCAAAACCACTGGAACACCCCATAACAAGGGTGAAGAATAAGACACATGCTGGTAAATATAGTAATGGCAGGGGATGTTGAGAGCCATCATAAGCGCCAACTGTCCTCCTGTAATATCTGCCTTGTTATAACCGTTTAGTAATATATATAGAGAGAAAGGGGGAGGCAGGCTGCACTATGTTTAGACCAAACTTTCAAGACTTTATAGCTCCACCTTGAACATATTAATGACACATTTTCTACAAACTGGGGAGCAGACATGAGAGAATCAGTTGCTCCCTAGCCTACCTGTTCCAGACATGGTGGGTGTTTCAGACACTCGTATACCAGGAGCAAGTTAAAGTGATAATCATAGAATCATAGAGTTGAAAAGGGCCCCTTCAAAAGGGGGCATTGAATCCAACCAGTGGTTAAATGCCGGTACTGCAATTCACCACATTGCAAGTTCGATTCCAGAGGGCTCCAAGGTTCACTCAGCCTTCCATCTTTTCGTACATTGGTAAAATTAGTACCCGGCTTGTGGGGGCAATTAGCTAACACGCATTGGAAACTACTTAATGCAGAGTAGATGTGTAAATTGCTATTGCTTAAAAACAATTTGTAAGCCACTCTGATAGCCTTGTGGCTGAATAGCGGGGTATAAATAAATAAATAAATTCAGCTAAAGCATCCCCCAGCAGGTATTGTCTAGCCTCTTTTTTTGAAGATGTCCAGAGAACGAGACCCCATTACCTCTTTAGGTAATTGGTTCCATTGCCAAACAGCTCTTACTGTCAAAGGTTCCTTCTAATGTTCAATTGAAATCTACCCTTCTGTAATTTAAAAGCATTAGACCTGGTCCTACCTTGTCATGTTAACCACATCTTCAGTCAGGGGACAATGGCTTCAAGGTTAAACAGTAGGGTTTATTGTCACAGAAAACTAAAGAGCATAGTACTGTATACAGTATTGTTGTTTTGAATAAAGCTCAAAGGAAAAAGCAGTATAATAAAAAAGTATTTACAGTCAGCCAACTCATTCATTGGTTACCCAAATATCCACACACACCCTTCCACTGCAGTATCCTCCCAACTATTGGGAGCAGTTCTCAGCACAACAATTTGTTACCATTTCTAACAGTTACACAGCACACAGAGTTAATGGCAGGAAAAGGTCACTTACAACTTGATCCTGACATACCTTCTGGGTCAGCAGAGGACAAACCTATACCCTCTTCTCTGTGACAGCCCTTTAGATATTAAAAGAATTCAATCATGTTACCCTCAGTCTTCTCTTTACCAGGCTGAACATACCCAACTCCCTCAATCTTTCTTCATATGTTTTGTTCTCTATAACTCTTATCATCCTTCTCTGAACCAGCTCCAACTTGCCTATATCCTTACTAGAATGAGGCACCCAGAACTGAACACAGTATAATGGGCCCTGTGGGGTTTGGTCCCAGGATCCCCCGTGGATACCAAAATCAGTAGATGTTCAAGTCCCATTATATACAATGGCATAGTAAAATGGTGTCTCTTATATAAAATGGCAAAATCAAGGTTTGCTTTTTGTAATTAAAAAAAAAAACATTTTCAAGCCATGGGTGGTGGAATCTGTGGATGCAGAATCCATGGACACAGAGGGATGACTGTACACCCCAGATCAGGCCTGACTAGTGCAGGATATAGTAGGACTGTTATTTCCCTTGTCTTGGAAACTATGGTTTTATTAATGCAAGCTAAAATGTTATTTGCCATCTTTTCTGCAGCATCACATGGCTGGCTTATGTTCAACTTATGATCAACAATAATTCCAAGGTCCTTTTCACATGTGCTGCTGCTAAACCAAGTACCCTCCATCCTATAAGTGTACATTTGGTTTTTGTGGTCTAAATGTAGAGTTTTGCATTTGTCTCCATTTAATTTGATTCTGTTAATCTCAGCCCAATTTTCTAGTAGATCAAGGTCTTTTTGAATTTTGTTCCTATCTTCCATTGTGTTAGCTACCCTGATCAGTTTTGTGTCATCTGCAGACTTGATAAGGATTCCTTCTGACCCCAGGGGTGGGCAACAGCAAACAGGGTAGGGGCCATTTTTCCTTCCTGTGCCTCCATTTTAATACTGATCTTTCATATGTTTTAACTACTGTATATTGTGCTTGTTTTAATTTTAAAAGCCAGGATATAAAAAGAGTTGATAACTACAGTTGTCCCTTAATATTAGCTGGGGTTTGGTTCCAGGACCTCCCGTAGATACCAAAATCCGTGAATACTCAAGTCCCATTATATGCAATGGCATAGCAAAATGGTGTCACTTATATCAGATGGCAAAATCAAGGTTTGCTTTTTGGATTATTATTTTTTTTAAGAACATTTTCAAGCTGTGAATACTTAAATCTGTGGATACCAAATCCGTGGATATGGAGGGACAACTGTATAATAATAGTACCTCCACCTTCATTGTATTATTATGTGCTTTTGTGGTGGTATGATTATGATTATTTGCTTTCTAGATTTGTATGTACAGTCTCCAGAAATGTGAGATACATACATATCTCTCACACATACACAATGTGACTGCATAACCTATAACGAATTTTGTATGCTACTTGTTTCAGAGTGCCTATAGAATAAATTTCTCTGGTCATGATGAGGACAGTTTGCACAAGCCCAACGTGCTCTGTGTGAAGGGGAGAAGGACTGTGTCCACAGGACATGCCCCACCTGGCAGCTGCAGATTCAGCCTCAGTGTGGAAGGGCACCATGGATGTATAGGTGCATAAAGGGTGGGGTTCACTGGGGTTCTTCTCCCTGTCCCATGCATGTGTGTGAATACAGCCCTTGCCTTACCATCACATTGATGATGAACATGTGCCACTTGGGTGTAGGGCTGACTCATGAGGTGGGGTTAGAGCTAGTGGGACTTTGGGCATTGGAGGATCACATGTTTGCCACCCTTATCTTAAATCCTACAGATGTGCCTTAAACCTGCCACTGTTCAACTCTGCTTCACCCAAATCCCAGAACAGTTTAATTGATAAAAATACTTGCAAAAGAAGAGACATCTCCATGTTTAAAATGACACACACACACACACACACACACACACACACCAGAACCAATTCCAATTAAACGCAGGGCCCCTGCCTAAAATACTGTTGAGAGAATGAATCTTTCCTTCTTTATTCAAAGTCTGTGTTGCAGTCCTGCTGGTTTCCAGAAGGTTGTCATGGTTTTTCAGCAAATAGCTGATGTCATCCTGCTTTTGTGGCCCAAGGCCTTTTCAGCTGACCAGCTCTGGGGAGAGCAATTTAAGATCCAAAGGGTCCAGGGTCTCACTCTGCTACTGGAATGGCAATTGCAAGGAAAGCCATGTGGGGCAGGCGGGTGGTGGTGGAGGGGTGGAAGAGATGTTAAAATAAAAGATGGGAATCCGGCAGGGCTCCTAAGGTGGCAGAAGAATTGATGTGAAATGAGTGTGGCAGACACCAAAGTAAACAATGATAGCACTGATAGCAGAAAAAGATTGAAATCAATAAGGAAGCTAATTGAAGCCGATGAATAGCCAGAAAGAGAAAGGCAGTCAAAATCATACAAAAGCGGGAGAAAAATGAAGAAATAAGCTGTTTGCATTGTGACTTAGGAACTGAAAAGTAGGATAAGCATGTGGAGCCTTGAAGGCATTCCAGATAGGGAATGTCATAGATCCAATGCATTAGAGCTGACATCTTTCTGTTTGGTGATTAAGCAATGCACAAATCCCAACATTTTACCAATACGAAACACTTATTCATTTCTCGCCATATTCTAAGCTCCCTTATTCATATTAATTAGTATTTTAATCCTTGAATAGGCACATTAAAATAGATGTCTTGTGTGACAAAGCTATACTCTATCTGGTATGAAAAGAGATGCAAAGCGTGTCCCTTTGAGATTCATTATTTGGCAAATGAAATAGTCATTTATGCTAATACAAAAGAGAGACAGAGGAGAAACAGGGTGCAATCAAAATCTTGAGGTTAGCTGGGTTGTTTGTTTTTTTTTAAAAAATGGTAACAAATTCCTAACTGAAAACCAGAACAGTTCATAGATGAGCAGATGCATAGGGCCAGGCCTTTCAGTAAACTGAACAGTCTTTCATCTCCTGTTTGGTTAGGCCAATGTGTATGTTTCAGCTACCACATTGAAGACACTTACGTTGCTCCAAAGGACAGCTGTCTTTGTGTGGTAAATAAACTGTGGCTCACATCCCTTATACTGTCAGAACATTGTTCCATCTAGCCCAGTATTGTTTATTCTGATCAGATATCCTGCCTCCCACTACACACACTTTAAAAAAATATAGGCCTAAATCTAGAACAGACTCACTGAATTAATGGAGTCTAGAGAAGTATTGATATACCATTCAGCAGCTGACCCAGTGGACATACTCTAATTGTGGCTAGCAATTGGACTTAGGCCATAATATTTTTATTAAGGAGATTTTAAACAAAATGGCATAACAATAACATTCATAAAATTCATCCAGATAGCAGACCATGTGTGGTGGCACAGTTCATTTTATGTCTGTTTTATACTTTGTGATTATATAAAGTAGGTCTCAGGGCTTGGCCGATTTTCTCCAGTACTCAAGGCAAGGGGGCGGGGGCATCTTGGAAAGTGTGCGTGTGTTTATTTCTCTCACTTGTTAGACTTTCCCCCCTCACTTTTTAGACTGTATTTTTATTTGAATTATATATTCTGTGCAACTGTGGTTAATACTTAATGACATCACCAGGGCCTGTTTCCTGTGACATCCCAGGGTCATCAGATCTCAGAATTTGGCACTAAAATCTCAGGGCCTGGGATAGTCCTGACCTGGGAACACTAAATAAAGTTAAGTTCAACAGTCAGTTAATCTTTGGATTATAAATGTGTTGTTACTTGATGGTTATCAGAGAACATGGCTTTTCACAGTTAGTCGTGTGAATTTGGAGGTCTGCTCTTCTGTCCATTGTTGTTACTAAACTGTAAAAAATGAAATGAAGTTGTTAAAAGTCTGTTTCATTTCCCACTTGCTGAGTGCTAAGCTGTATACTGTAGTCCGTTTCTATGTCAAGATTATGTTGCTGTTGTGTGCCTTCAAGTCATTTCTAACTTACGGTTACCCAAAGGCAACCCTATCATGGGTTTTTTTTTGCAAGATTTGTTCAGAGCAGGTTTTCCTTTGCTTTCTTCTGAGGCTGAGAGAGTGTGACTTGCCCAACATCACCCAGTAGGTTTCCATGGCTTTCCATAAGGAAGATGAGGGCTGAGATTCTACATGAAGTTGGTGGTGAGGAAGACTTTGCCTGTGCAGTTCTGTGTCTTCCCCCCTGTCCCAGCAGCTATCAAACCTTGATCAGCTGCTAGTTAATACTAGGGAGAGGAGGAAGGGGGAAGCAATTTAGAGGAGGAAGAAGTGGCGGGTTTTGGCTGGTAGGAAAGTGCACCCTTTCCCCGCTTACCCTCACAGCCCAGAATACCTGATATTTCTATCCTGAATTGCCTCTCCCTCCCCTCCTATGTTTGTCATAACTCACCTTCTGGACACAGAGGAGGAGGCAGATTGCTAGGAATCTACAGCTCCAGATGAGTCCAAGGAGCTGGGGACTGATGCAGAGGGAGGCTCTACTCCCCAGGAGGAGGTTGCAGATGCTGAAGACATGTTACCATCCTTTGCAGAATGACAAAGAGACATTACTCTGATCCCAACAGCTGTTAAATAGGAGATCCTGGCCTAAATAGGCACCTGGGGTCTTGAGACAGCTGCCTATAAATATCCCAGCCATTTCCTAGAAGCTTTGTTGCTGACAACCATTCTCTCTTCCAGGTTTGTGTTTTCCTGACCTTAGACAGGCTACTCTGTTTTACTCCTTGCTGGCTTTGATTATCTGCACTACTGACTTGCTGTATGACTTACAACCACCCTCTTGTTTCTCTCTTCATTCTTCTGGATATCCTGTGATTGACCTGGACTAGATTAACTACTCAACAGCTGTTGCATTCCAACCACCTGATTCCTGAGACACTTGCTGACTGGAGCATAGGACACCATTCTGGAAAACAGTAGTAGCGATCTTTCTGCTTGATAGTTGCCAGGAAGGGGATGGTTTGGATATGGCAGAAGTTGCCAGAGAATAGCTCTCTACATTGCATACATAAAGAGACATAAGACATGTGTGAGCCACACTTAGGTACACCATGTCCCTAACAGGAAGTCACCCAAGAATTTCTTGGTAAAATTTTATTTGGTCCCTTACATTAATAAATCTCAGCTAATGTCTTAGACCTTGGACATTTTCAGATGTGATTTTTGGCAGCAAATATCCCAAAACAGCTCCGTTGCTGCTGTGCGGCAGGGGAGCGATTTCGGATGACACCGTCCCTCTGCTGAACCCCTCCGTGTCACTTCCGTGACAGAATGGAATGGAAACCATGTCATATTTCATTCACGAATGTTGCCCGTGAGTGAAATATGACGTGGTTTCCTCTATTCTGTCACATAAGTGACACGGAGGGGTTCGGCAAGGGACGGCGTCATCCAAAACTGCTCCCCTGCTGTGCGGCAGCAACGGAACTGTTTTGGGATATTTGTTGCCGAAAATCGCATCTGAAAATGTCCTTTGTCTGCATGGGCCAAATGAAACAGCCTCCCCCTGTTTTCATGCCCAGCTGTCCAGATGACACAGGGGTTTGGCCCTGATCATAGTCCAAATTGTCCAGACAACATCTGAGCAGTTCCAATTAGAAATCCAGGAACCCCTCCCCCTTAAAACAGCTTTTTAAAAAACAGAAAACCCAGTTCCTGCATGAAAAAACAGAGTGTTCAGTGGCAGGAATGGACGTCTATCTGCATGGATTCACTCCATTGTATCAGCAGGCACCTCCACCACCCCACTGGTGATATGCGTTGCACTCTCTGAGGTGACAACGAGGCCCCCGGCATGTGATCAAGACTGGGTGCCTCATTTCTGGCCTCAGAGAGCATGATGCATGACATCAGCAGCGTGCGTAGAGCTATCCATTTCTGCCACAGAACTCAAGGCAGCACCAGGGCCAGAATACTCTAGCCAGAACACAAAGTATTTTGGCCCATGCGGCTGCAGTCTTAGGACTTTATCAGACTCAGCAAATACAGTGTCATAAGGATGCCTAATGATTGCGAAAGGATGTGCATACCAGACAATGTTGCCCTTTCGCAATTATATCTGGTTAAAAAGCTTCTCTTTTTTATTGATGGTCCAAGCCATCAACAGATTTCCTGTGGCAATTTGTTGCTAGCATTGCCAGCATTTAAATTCATGCACCATTGTACTCATCTGAATGCAGTATCAATAGGCAAACATTTCTGGGTGAGATCGCGACAGCCAGGTAGGGTACGCTCTTTTTATGACACCCCCTTGGGTACTTGGGGCCTTTAAATTGTGTTTTTGTGCTCCTGAACTTTTTTGTGTTTTTGTGTTTTATTTTTAAATTTCCCATGCAAGCATCTTCTTGCAAGAATTCTGGAGATTTCAATCCCGGAAGTAAACAGAGCTCCGTTTGTGCTCTGTTACTGCTGGGGAAGACTCATAGATGCTGCTGGAGGTAAGTGTGGTGTTTTTTTTTTGCCAGCATAAAAACATCACAATTTATGCTAGCAAAATAATTTTCTGTGGGGTGGTCTGATAAAGTCCTCAAACAACAACTCTTTCTTTCCAGTATGTTACCTAACTTCATTTAACTCATGTGCAGGAAAATTGTAATCCATGGGCTGCATGCACCCCCGGGGGCCCCTATGCAAAGGCCAAGACTCGCCCCCCCAATTTAAAAATATTTTTCACCTAAGAAGGTGCTAAAAATGTTTTAAAAACACTGAAATTGCAACAAACACATGGCAGTTTAACTCTCCTTTCCCCCTCTACCACCAACCTCTCTCTAAACTCTGCAGGAACCAGCCGTATTTCAGCTGGTTCCTAGAATCAGAAGTGATGGCACATCAATTTGGTTGTGTCAGGAGCAGCTGTGTGGCCTGCAAATGGCTTCCCCCAAAACAGTTGCGTATACTACTCTGATTTAAACTGAAAATGCCCAGAGAGCTGAAATAGGGACTTACATATGATTTGAGTCCCTGTGTTGCATCTGGTAGAGTACAAAATGTACCCACAACTCGACATTTATCTCAAGGTACACATGGTGCTCACTCTCAGCAGTAAAACCTGAAGTCACAAGCTCATGGGCAGAGACCAGTGTGTACTGGTGGACCTGTTTGTGGAAGCAAGGAGAAAACTGCTGAAACATTTTGTGAACGCCATGCAGGCAGCTGCTTCTGGTTGTCCTTGCTAAACAGACCCAGCTGAACTTACTCTAGTTGAACAGAAATTTATGGATTTAGATCAGAAGCAGCACCACATTTTCTCTGTACTGAATTCTTGCTGAGAATGGTTTGATTTGAATCTAGGCAGCCACAGTAAAGAATTGTGCTCTCTAGACTAAGCATATTAATAAGAAACCCAAACCAAACTGTGACCTGTGTGCCCTAAGCTGCTGCTTTCAACTGGGTCATATCCAGGAAGCTGACAAAAATATCCCTGCCAGAATGTAATTCATTCTCCCACACTTGTGCCTTGAAATAGACTCCTGTGTTTTTGTTTGGTTGCCTGCAAGACTTCTCTCCCAGCCCCTTGAATTCTTACACTTCTTATTTGTATGAATTTATCACTCCCTTGATCCCAAAATAGCCTGGTATTTTTGGACATCTTTGGAACACTCAAGTGTCTTTAGGAATGTGATTGTGAGCCATCCAAGGCGAGTGATCATAAAACCAAACCCAGGCCACAGAAGAAGCTGTTGGAAAAGTTCAACATGACTTTCAAGCAGCTTAACAACCAAATTGTTTTCTTAGAAAACAACAACAACAAATCCACAGTCTCATCAAGACTTCTAAAAAAGTCTGTTCCTTCATTATTATTATGAATGCAGAGAGGCCTTTGCAATCTTGAGCTCATTGATTCTCAAAGAGAAGAAATGCAGGCTGCTACTTAACAAGCCTGGATGGACCTTCTATATCCCCCAGTTTTGTAAAATTGTATACATTTTTGTGCTGTGTGTAAAGACAGCATCCAGAAGTCTTGGAATACGATTCATTAACCTCTGGTGATGATTCATTACTTGAACTAGCTATTTTCTAGTCTTTCTTGTTTATCTGTAAAATGATTATACTGTATAGTGACTTACTTAACAGGGTGGTTTCATTGGCCAGTGCAATTTAGACAGTAAGATTCTCGCACATTGCTAACAGTGATACATAAACAATCAGCACGCTATGCATGTAAGCTACAGCTAGGGCAATGAGCCTCTCCTCCCAACTGAAAAGGAGAACACAATTTCTCTCTGCTTGACACAGAACAAACACAAATCTCTTATCAAGAAAAATGGTCAAAGACCTCATAATTACAGCCTGGTAATCCCAGCTAGAGTAGACTCATGAAATCAATGGCATTTACATATGTGTTGCCTTCTCCATTCAACAATTTATGCAATGGGTCTATTCTTCTTGGGACTTAACTGATAAATAGAATTCAGGCCAGAATGTTCCAATTTCTGTTGGCATGTTTTATTCACAGTGGTTTGTTTATACACTTCCTTGCATGTAGCAAACCAGCTGCTCTGCAGAGGAAGTAGAGGATGCCATCTTTCTTCACATACAACAGCCAAAATTAAGGGGCTTTTTTTTTGTTTTTGTTTACTGTGCCTTAGAGCAGAAGGAGATGAGACAAATATCACCCTGCCAACACCCTGTTCCTTCACAAATTTTCACTATGTAACATGGCCCTTACATTATTAATATACATTGCAGATAAAGGGGCAACCAGAGCTTGACAGACTTATTTTTTAGAGTGCAAGTTCTAGAATCCTTCAATTAAAAGTCCACAAATAACTTTTGCACGCTTTGGCTGAAAGATAAGAGGCAATGGTTTACCTAAGATCCCCTTGAGAATCCATGGATAAAGCAAGATATATGAACCAGGGACCACACAATTTAGAGTGCTATTATGCTACAGTACAGTGTGCTACACAGAGAATTCCATTCCCAGTCAGTGACTGTGGACCCAGAGTAAGGCTTTAAGTAACAATTACAGTGGTGGTGGTGATTGTAGGGACTGAACTAGTGCTTCTCTCTCTCTTTCTCTTAGGACTTTATCACACCAGCCTGCAGTCCTGTTGCAACAGCACTAGTTTAAGAATGAAAACATACTGGTTTTGCATCCTTTATTATCACACTGTTCTCCCAACTAGCGCTTTAGCTCTGTTTTGGAGATCCATGGTCTTGTGAGGTGTCTTCTGCACCACCTCCATAATCCTCGCCTTCTGATCCCAGTATGCCCTACCATGCATGTGCATACCTTTCAATTTTTATTTTTTTTTTGGATTTTTTTTTAGAATGCTATTGCAAAATCATGGCAATACGCTTAATTTTTAAAAAACAAAACAAAATAAATGAAAACGGCCAGCTTGGGAATAGTGAGGGGGAAGGGCAGAGAGGGTGATAGGAGCAGAAGCACATTGGTTCACACCACCTAACTACTGAGGAATTGGAACTGCATCAGGACAGACTTATCACACAGAAATCAACAATGGAGGGTATGATAAAGTGAAAGGAAGAATGAGAGTAAGGAGATTTTTGGACACCTCTTTCAGGCTCTTGCCGCGCAAGCAGCCTCCGGAGCAGTAACGAGGCTGTCACGTGGCAAGGGGTCCATTTTGGACGACGCCATTTCACTTCCGTGAGTGAAAAACAGTGCGGCCACCTCCAATGCTAGCCGCAAGAGTCACGGACGCCGCCGAGAGAGAAACGGCGTCATCCAAAATGGACCCCTTGCCGCGCGGCAGCCTCGTTACTGCTCTGGAGGCTGCTTGCGCGGCAAGAGCCTGAAAGAGGTGTCCAAAAATCTCAGAAGAGTGAAGGGAAGAATGGATGGAGTAAAGAAATGATGTAGATGAAAGGAAGAAGAAGAAAGGAAAGGAAAGGATGGCAAAGGAAATGAAAGAGATAGAAAGTAAGGATGGGTGGTTAAATTATTTTATAAGACATGAAAATGGTATGAGATTAAGGTGAATAATGATATTGTATGATAATGTCTGATAAAGTTTCTGTTGTCTAAATCTCTTAAATGAAATTATAAAAGAAAAAAGAAATCCACAATGGAAAAGGAGCGCAATTGGGAGTCATTGGCAGGTATTACACGTCAATGAAAAGGAGTGCTCCAGGAATGCATGGACGCCAAAGCAGCTACTTGACAGGCACTGCGTTGTGTGACAAGTATCATCCAAAGATGTGATTATGCAGTACAAATAGGACTATATCACCCACATGTGATAAAGTCCCTACACAAACTCACAAACACTCCCTCCCACAGCATTTGTGTCCTCAACCTGGATTATAAGGGGGAAGGGCCATTCCACTGTGGAGCACATGATTTTCACAGAGAAGGTTCAAGGTTCACCATGCAGGTCCCACTGAAAATAATAGGCAGCAGGAGGATATGAATGGCTTGTTGTCCTGTTGAGTCATGGCTAGTCAGAATAGATAATATTAGGCTAGAGGAAACAAGGGAAGTGGCATAAGACATCTGCTTCTGTTTCTGCAAGATGTTGTATCACCAACACCATCACCCATCATCATTTATACCCTGCCTTTTTCTCAAAACCAGGACTCAAGATGGCTTGTGGTTTACAAGGAGACATTGCTGTTGCCTTCTGACCCTTCTTGCTATGTGCCTTGAGTCTAATCGGATGTATGTTAAATCCCCAGATTCATTACATTAACAATTTATATGCAGACTTCACACAAACCTCTTTGGGCTGCCTAAACTTGCCAAGCTGTCTCAGGTTTCTCTCTGCTCTTTCTCGGAAGGAGATCAAATATGTATTCTGTTGACCTCCTGCCTTGTCGGTCTGAAAATCTTTTAACCTTCTGATCACTGTTTCTAGTGTGTGTTGCTACCTCCTGGATCCAGTTCTGTCCACTTCAAGAAATTCAATCTATTTTACAGATGAGCATTCCCATTTCTTCCTTCTGGAAATATGTAGGCAAATAACAAAATGCTTCCGCCACATCCCCCATCCACAAGCTGCCACTCAGAGGACACTTCCTGTGTGAGGTTGATATCCTGGCTTTGTTGTTCTTCCAGGTATGGCTTATTAGGATTTGTAGCTGCTTTGCCCAGACAAACCCAGTTGGATTAACCCTTTCATCCTGAGCCCATGCTCATTTACTTTGAAGTACATCTTGCTGTGGCCACTCCCAAACTGAGGGGCTTACCACACTCTGAAGTAAAGCGGCAAGGCAGCTGGAAGGTTCCTCTTTCTGTGCTGCCTTACCACATGATGTCATCATTCTTCCGTTCCAGTCCCATGGGAGACTGAGGTAAAACCACATCCTTTTGCTAATGGATTTTTCTGGTTAGCAAAAAGATGCGGTTTTACTTCAGTCTCCCATGGAACTGGAATGGAAGAATGAAGACATCAAGCAGTAAGGCAGCATGAAAGATGGAACCTTCTGGCTTCAATGCCACTTTACTTTGGTGTGCGGTAAGTCCAAAGGCTTGACCTTGCACTATAACATACAATTTTCTCTCTTTCCTTCTCAATGGCTCTCAGCAAACAAACATAGGTGGTGTCAATAACACGTGGCTATTGGCAAGGGGGAGATGAAGGTGGTGGCAAGGACAGATAAAGGGTACAGCAAATATTGTATTTAAGTAGAGAGGAAACAGAGAAATGGAATTCTATGTTCTTAGGTCCATTGTAAATTCTACTAAACATCTCAGTGTACAAACACTTATGTGAAGTGTAATTTGCTTGCCTTGATCATCTGTTAATTTAAACCAGAGAGAGGGAATGTTTGACCTTTTGGATGTTTTTGCAAGGCAGATCCCATCATCCCTTACTCATTGGGCATGTCAGCTAGGGCTGAAAAGTATTCTAGTCCAACATCCCCAGCCCTAATTTTAGCCCTGTGATTTGTGTTACTTCTGGCTTAATGCCTCCCACTTTATGTTCCCTTTTAAGATGGCAGCTAGTCTTGCTGCATTTAAGGATCCTCCTGCTCATTTTGCTGAATGGAGCTCTAGATATCTGCCCCACAGTTCTGTCCCAGATATACCACTGAAATGTAGATGGTTGTTGTTGTGCCTTTGAGTTGTTTCTGACTTACAGCGATCCTAACGTGAACCTATCACGTGGTTGATACCATTATATAAAGTAGTTGTTTAAAGACATAAAGTTTTATCTGTTTTTTTAATGGTAAATTTAATATGACTTAGTTCAGAATATATAAAAAATTGAAAAATTCATGAAAAACATGTTTTTCAAGTGTCAAGAAGTTAATTTTAATCAGTGTGCTGCTTTTTAATGTTTCAATGTTGTATTTTTATTGATTTTATGTTTTTAATTCATGCTGTATTTTTAATTCTGTGGAAATTAATTAATGCTTTTTAATTTTTGTAAATTCTGATATTTTAGCTGTATTTTTTAATTGTTGTAAGCTGCCTTGAGTCCCGTCTTGGGAGAAAGGTGGGGCATAAATCTAATAACTAATAACTAATAACTAATTAAACAAATTATAAATAGGAAACCCTGACAACAAGAATCCTGGACTGATAAGACTTTTTGTAGTTTGGGACTAATTCTGCACAAAGTGTACTTGGTTGATTTGTTTCTGCAAAGGAACCAGTATTTTCTGTGCAGAAAATAAATAATAATAATAACATTTCTATGAAGAAATATTATTTATTGTGTGGAAAAAGCTGTTTCCTATACAGAAAATACTGCAATTCTGTGCAAAAATTGTACATGGTTGATTGGCATAAAAAACTGCCTTTTTGTGTGCACAAAATACCATTTTCTTCACAGAATATTTTCTGTATTTCTTCATAGAGGTATAATTTTCTGCATTGAAAATGTGGTTCCTTGTGTAGAAAATACTGTTTTCTGTTCCAGACAACCACGTGTGAATTTTGCTTGGAATAAGTCCCGAATTGCAAAGGCTTTGAAAACGACGTGGTTTTTGAAGGCTTTTTCACAGTGGGAAGAAAATTGCTAAAATAATTCATCGCTCCCTTTGGGTGAAGAATTATACTGGTTGCAGATATTTTTGTTTGTGTGTTTTAGTATCTGGCTGAAGCTGAACTTGTACATGCCTACTAAGGAGCAAGTGCTATGGAACTTGTTGAGATTCCTGCCCCCAAAACAGACTTGGGGTGTATCCTCACTCCACTGTTAGAGCATTTAGATACCACTTTAATGGCCATGGCTCCATCCTATGGAATCCTGGGATTTATAGTTTGGGGAGGCTGGTAGAATTCTCTGCCAGAAAGCTCTAGTACTATAGTTCATGGGAGTGTGCTATCAAATTCTAAGCACCAAACTACAGATTCCAGGACTCTTTGGGATCAAACTGTTATAATTGTGAAGTATGGATATACCCATGCACAGAATTGCTTGGAAAGTTAACAATATTTACTTAGAGGATTTGAAACTTTGTTTTTGCCTCTAAATTTTATCTAGGTCGGATGAAAAGACCTGATTTCTTATTTTTTTTAAAGCAAAGAAAGTAAATCATTTTCAAATTGGGTGTGTGCTCATTAAATTGGGTGTTCACAAGGATGACAAACTGGGTGCTGCCTAGCAAGCAGGCAATTATCATTTGGCACTTGTTAGCTCCTGAGGATGGTGATCACAGTAAGGCATTCTAGCTGTGTGTGGCACAAGAAGGATTTCCTGGAATATGCAGGATGTCCCGCTAAATGATTCTGAGCAATATAGATCTCACACCTGATAGATAGGCTTCTTGAGTGGGTGGCCCAGTGCTCTAGATATAAAATCTTCCTATTGTTTTAGAAGCACTATTATGAGCTTATTCATGGCTACCTGGTTGTTTGAAAACACCCAGAGATCTTTCTGCTTATACTTTCTGCCCCTAAAGATTCAGACATGGTGGCAAGAAAACCATATATTTATATATATATATATATATATATATATATATATATATATTCATGCATACTATGATTATTATCAATGGTTGCATAAACACACTTAATTTAAATATTTGTTTTCAAGGGTGTGAACTTGAGCAGGGACTGGAATCTTAGCCACAGGTCCTCGGGAAGCTCTTTATAGAATCATAGAGTTGTTGGAGACCACAAGGGCTGTCTTGTCCAACCCCCTGCAGGAATGCCATGTAGGAATACATAGTCAGGTCATGTCTATCCAGCCTTTGTTTAAAAACCTCCAAAGAAGGAGACTCAGCCACACTCCGAGGCAGTGCATTTCACTGCCAAACAGCTCTTACTGTCCTAATGTTTAGGTGGAGTCTCTTTTCCTGTACAAGGTCTGCCTATTAAAGAATGAGACCAATACAATAACCCATCCTTACTTGTATGTATTACAATTCTAATGATTGTCCCCTTCAGTATACTCCCCATTCACACTCACACACTGATGCAGTCTTGTTTTCCACTGGTCAAAGGTGTGAAATAGATCAGTTTCTGTCAGCTGTTTCAACACATCTGCCGTTTTCTTCTTTACTGCGTCAATTGACTCAAAACGTGTTCCTTTAAGCACCGATTTCACTTTAGGGAAAAGAAAAAAGTCACATGGTGCCAAATCTGGCAAATATGGACTTTATCAGCCAAAAACTGCTTCACATAAAGTGCTGTGTGAGCAGGCGCATTGTCTTGATGAAGAATGAAACGATTTCCCCGTAGTTCCAGCCTTGTTCTCTCTGATTCTTTCTCTCAGCTTTGTCAAAACTTCCTTATAATAATGCTGGTTCACTGTTCTGCCTTCTGGAACCCATTCTGCCAAAATTACGCCCTTGATGTAAAAAACAACAACCCAATGAGCATGGCTTTGAATGTGGACTTGCTTTGAAGTGCTTTTTTCATTCTTGGTGATGATGGTGTTTTCTAGTGCATTGACTGTTGTTTTATCACAGGATCATACTGGAAGATCCAGGTTTCATCTCAAGTGATGATTTTTTGGAAAAGGTTTGGGTCCGCCTCAAGTTGCAGCAGAATGTCACATGGCTCGACTTTTAAACTTAGCATTTTTCCAGCATACAACAGGCAACACAGCTGCTTTAAACAATGACTGACAATTAACCGAATGGCTGAGAGTGTTGATGTTTGTCATGCAGGTTCAGACATGTTCAAAGTCACCACTCAAGTGTTCACAATCAGTTCTCCCTGATTTCTCTGAAAGGTAGAAACACAGTCTTGTTATTTAATAGACAGACTTCGTAGTTTGAGTCCATTGCTCTGTGCCCTAATCTCTGGAACAGTAGGAAACAAGCTTGCTCCATCCTCAATATGACATATACCCCAGCTTGCCTCCATTCCAGAGCCCTGTAGTCCAAATGATGTGGAGCATTTACCCCTGTTTGCCCGATCTGGAGCCCCAGTGGGGCCCGATCTGTTTTCTCTGGAATAAATGGGTTAAATCAGGTACAGTATTATCTTATAACACTGTATGGGGCCCCCGCCTTCCACCCCTGAGCCTCGAATCTGCCTCAGGGGTGGTGAGGGGCAAAATGTTAAGGAAAATGCAACATGGGACATACAGTGAAAGAAATAAAATATGTATGTGAAAGTCACAATGACTAAGCAAGAGCAATTATGGGGCTACACAGGTGAAACTGCTAATGTAATCTAGAAGGCCTGAGAGCCAAGGACAGAGGTACTGAATGCAGATTGGAAACACCTGAGAATCATTAAGTGTACAAGGTGAAATGTTGAAATACATGGGTTGGTCTTAGGCATGGGTGGAACTATGTGGACCAATCAGAATGGAAGTACACACCCACTGGGTGGAAACTAATTAGTGGGTGGTGATAAACAATGGCTATAAAATTGCAATGTTTGCCAATGTATTGTGGTGGAGTAGAGGTGGTGTAGTGTATAGAGATTGTGATTTGTTGACCATATAGTATATTTATATAGAAGAATAAAGTAGGTTTTATATAAAACTACTGAGTTGCCTGAGTGTATCCTGGAGACATTTTGGAGACACCTGGAGAAGAGTGAGAAGGCTTGGGGAGTTTGTCAGGATCTTCAGCCTATTCTCTGTAACTCTGCTGCTTTGGAGAAAAGCATTAACCACTGATCTAAGCTGGTTGGCTCTGCTGCTTAACAAGGTGGTGAGTTTGAGCCAGAGGTGAAGAGCTGCAACTCCCATCATCCCTGACAAGGGTTATGGGCCCAGTTACTAGAGCACCCAGCATCCACAGAAGCTGAAATTTCCAGAGAGTGGAAGAAAGCTTTGTGGACGACAGATCAGAGGAAGCTGTTTGTGCTGCACTGATAAGCCTCGTGAGTAAATCATTTTGTGTTTTGCTTAAGCCCAGACGGGTTGGCTGTGCATACTCAGAAGGACTGTGTCAAATTGAGTCACTGCACAAATCAAGATGGAATTTCTAAAGTTTAGTAAATTGAATAGAAACAACTACTCTACCTGGAAGATTTATGCCCAATCTCTACTAGTAAAGGAAGGTCTGTGGTCAACAGTTGAAACAGGGCTGGCAGCTGATGCTAATGCAGCCACTCAAGAGAGAGATAATAAAGCAAAAGCCTGTCTTTATCTCATGCTTGAAGAAGACTTAATTAATGACGTCAGAGATAAAACGTCTGCCAAGGATGTGTGGGATACCTTGCAGAGATTACACACTCCTTCAACTGCTTTTGCAAAAATGCTATGGTCTAAAAGAATATACAGGCAAAAGATGGCTAAAGGGCAGTGTGTGATAGAACATTTAAAAATAATGCAAGATTTGTTTGTGCAAGCTGAACTGAGGGGAGTGCAAATTAGCAAAGAGCAGCAATGCTACATTTTAATAGAATCGCTAGACTCTTCGTGGGACAACATAACGAACAGCCTGCAAAACCTGCAGGAAACTGAACTTAATAGAGATTTAATTGTGGCCAGAATACTGGAAGAGAACCAGAGAAGAATGTCTGAGCAGGGTGACTCAGCAAGTTTAAAGACTGTGCCAAAACAACAAACAACTCCTGACTGGCGAACGCAGGAGGAAGCAGCCTCTACAAGGGAGCAACGGAGGTGCTTTTATTGTAAGAAGATTGGTCATCTGCAGAGACATTGTAAACATTTTGCAGCTGAGAGACGCAAGCAAGCAGAGAGCAGATGGCAGCCGCGGCAGTATCAAAAACAGTCCAGACCTCCATTTTTGAGGGACAGTGGTAATAAAAAGGGGGTTGCAACCATGATTAAGGAAAAACAAAATGCAAATTCTAAATGGCTAGTTGATTCAGGAGCCACATCGTTGATGTGTAATGACATAAATTTAATAAGTAACAGAAAATCAGCTAATGTAAATGCTGTAGTTTTGGCTGACGGGAAAGAGCTAAGTACTGTAAATCAAATGGGTACTGTGTACATTCCAGGGCTAAAAGAGAATTTTAATGATGTCTTACATGTAAAGGAGTTAGAAAATAATTTGTTATCAGTAAGCAGATTAACAGAAAGAGACTACACAGTCATCTTTGAAAAGAACATGTGTAAGATAAAACTGAATGGGGAATTGCGTGGCATAGGTTTGAAAAAGGACAAACTTTATTATTTGGAGGACAATATTGATAGCTACAGGGTTGAAGAAGCTAATAACATAGAAAATATTCCAATCCACAAAGACTGCATACACGAGCTTCACAGAAAATTCGGCCATGCAAGCTTCAAATGTTTAAAGAATTTAATCAGTATGTGTCCAGATTTAAAAGTTACTGAATGCAAAAACCACTTAGATTGTATGGTATGTCAACAGGTAAAGGTCAGAGCTTTTCCAGTAGCTAAGAAAACA
Source organism: Gambelia wislizenii (assembly GCA_030847615.1). Lineage (NCBI taxonomy): Eukaryota > Metazoa > Chordata > Lepidosauria > Squamata > Crotaphytidae > Gambelia > Gambelia wislizenii. Next base: position 187,847,950 of record JAUMIR010000002.1, on the reverse strand, counting down.
AAAAGAATTGCTCAAAGACCATTTCAGTATGTACATGCAGATGTTGCCCAAGCTAACTGCTTGTCCTTAGGGGGAAGCAAGTATTTCCTAGTAATTGTTGATAGGTATACAAGATTTGCATTTGTGAGAATAATGAAAAACAAATCTGACGCTGGGCAAAGTTTAAAAGCATGGGTAAGAATGGTGGAAAGACAATTTGATAGCAGAGTAGGCACCATCATTACTGATAGAGGAGGAGAATTTTTAAATAATCAATTGTTTAACTGGTTTCAAAAGGTGGGAATAAGGCATGAAACTACAAACCCTGCTTGTCCTAGTGAGGATGGGTTAGCAGAGAAAAAAATACAAGATATAAAAAGAATTACTGCTTGTATGATGGCAGATGCAGGGGTGAAAGATAGTTTTTGGGCAGAAGCAACTTTGACTGCAATACATATCAGTAACAGATTGTATCATTCAGAAATTGAAGACATTCCCTACAGGGTATTGTATGGGAGAATGCCAAATTACAAGTACTTAAGGGTTTTTGGACAATTTGCTCATGTTTACACACCTGCTTGTTTCAGGAGGAAAGGAGAACCCAAAAGCAAAAGGCTTAGGTTTTTGGGGTATTCTGGAAATAGCTACAAGTTTCATTTGGATGGAAAACAAGTGCAGTATTCTAGGTCTGCAAATTTCGAAAGACATGCTGGTTGGGACAAACTGCATGCCAATAAAGAAGTGTTTTTGAGATTAGGGAGTTCAAATGAGCCAGAAGCACAAACTGAACCAACCTCAGGAAACGGAGGGGCTTCAGTTAAGCAGGAAGCATCACCTAGCAGCAGTGGTAGTTCTTCCGATGAGGAGATAGCATCTAGGCCTACTACTACTCGAATGACTGAAGACAAGAGATTTAGTCATAGAACTACAACTCCTAGTAGAGAAAGTGAGGATGAAAGAGACAGAACAGCAGATTTTATTCCCAGGCGTAGTCATAGAGTTAGAAAGCCTCCAGATAGGTTTGTTGTGACAAAGGCAAGAGCTTGTTTAGCAGTAGAAGAGCCTGAAAGTTTTGAAGAGTTGGAAAGTTTTTCTAGAGAAGAACAGGAAAGATGGTTTGATGCAATGGATAATGAGTTTGGTTGCCTGGTAAATAAAGATGTTTTTGAAATTGTTGACAGACCCAAAGACAAGAAAGTAATTGGTTGTAAATGGGTATACAAAAGGAAAGAAATGCCAGATGGAAGTATCAAATATAAAGCTAGGTTAGTGGCTAAGGGTTTTGCACAACAGCAGTATGAGAACTATGATAAGACATATTCTCCAACTGCAAAGCCAGAAAGTCTGAGAATGGTTTTAGCTGTAGCAGTAAAAAGGAATTTAGTTGTAGAACATTTTGATTTTGAGACAGCTTACTTGAATGCGATTTTGGATGAAGAAATATTTATGGAACAGCCACAAGGTTTCGAAGAAAATGGTAGTCAGAGAGTATATAAATTAAAGAAAGCATTGTATGGTTTAAAACAAAGTGCCAGAGCGTGGAATCTGTGCATCAATGATGAGCTAGTTAAGCTAGGTTACAAGAGGAGCATTGCAGATGCTTGTGTTTATACAAAAGGAGACATAGTATTAGTGATTTATGTAGATGATTTGTGCGTAGCAGCAAAGTCAAAACAGGAAATTGAGTCAGTAAAAAGAGAATTGTCTAAGAAGTTTGTTTTGAAGGACTTAGGTGTATTGAAGTCTTATTTAGGTATTTGCGTTGAATGGACAGAAGAAGGACATTGTTTATTAAGTCAGAGAAATAAAATTGAAAGACTGGTTGAAAAGTGTGGATTACAGAATGCAAAAATAGTAAGAGCTCCAATGACAACTGGTTTTGTGTCTGAGGAAACAACTAGAGCGTTTGAGGACAAGACTTTCTTCAGAAGTATAATAGGATCTTTACAATTCATATCTTGCCACACCAGACCAGACATTTCTTATGCTGTAAATGTATTGTCTAGAAGGGTTAATGATCCAAAAATTGAAGACTGGACAGCGGTAAAACATTTATTGAGATATTTGAAAGGAACCTTAGATAGGAAATTGATAATAAGAAGCAGTAGTTCAGATCTAGATTGTTATGTAGACAGTTCATTTGCATCAGAATTAGGAGACAAGAAGTCAGTTACAGGAATGATAATTAAATATAATGAAAGTCCAATAGTTTGGAGAAGTAGAAAACAAACTAATGTAGCGATAAGCACAACGGAAGCAGAATTCGCTGCTTTGAATGAGATAGTAAATGAGGTACAGTGGATTAAGCAATTGCTAAATGATTTAAATGAAAGTTACAAGATACCAGTGGAAATTCTGGAAGATTCACAGTCATGCATAGCGATGGCTGAAACTGAAAGTTTAAAGAACAGAACAAAATATGTTGGTGTAAGATATCAAAATGTGCGAGACATGGTTCAGAAGGGTGAAATAGAATTGAGATATATAGAAACACAACACAACATAGCAGATTTGTTCACAAAAGCATTGACAGCAGAAAAACATGAAAGGCTGACACAAATGGTTGGAATGACATTGTAAGACACATACAATATTTTATTTCGGAGGGGATTGTTAAGGAAAATGCAACATGGGACATACAGTGAAAGAAATAAAATATGTATGTGAAAGTCACAATGACTAAGCAAGAGCAATTATGGGGCTACACAGGTGAAACTGCTAATGTAATCTAGAAGGCCTGAGAGCCAAGGACAGAGGTACTGAATGCAGATTGGAAACACCTGAGAATCATTAAGTGTACAAGGTGAAATGTTGAAATACATGGGTTGGTCTTAGGCATGGGTGGAACTATGTGGACCAATCAGAATGGAAGTACACACCCACTGGGTGGAAACTAATTAGTGGGTGGTGATAAACAATGGCTATAAAATTGCAATGTTTGCCAATGTATTGTGGTGGAGTAGAGGTGGTGTAGTGTATAGAGATTGTGATTTGTTGACCATATAGTATATTTATATAGAAGAATAAAGTAGGTTTTATATAAAACTACTGAGTTGCCTGAGTGTATCCTGGAGACATTTTGGAGACACCTGGAGAAGAGTGAGAAGGCTTGGAGAGTTTGTCAGGATCTTCAGCCTATTCTCTGTAACTCTGCTGCTTTGGAGAAAAGCATTAACCACTGATCTAAGCTGGTTGGCTCTGCTGCTTAACAAGGTGGTGAGTTTGAGCCAGAGGTGAAGAGCTGCAACTCCCATCATCCCTGGGGCAAATATGCTGCATTATCAGGACTTCAGGGCTCTGTGATGTGGGCAAGATGGTGTATATTGCCCATTTAAACATGGCCTGAACAAGGATTCAAACCCTGGTCTCCCAGTGTCCTAGACCAGCATTCAAACCCCTGCACCACACTGGCTCTGCTGATCTTAGTGCACACTTTTGAAGTTCAACTCAGAGGCACCTACATAGTTCTGACTTTACCTAATGTGGGCCCAAGAGGTGTTACCTGTCACAGTTTCCAGAGCTTTCCCTTTAACGGTGGCTTGATTTGTAGACAGCAGTGCATACTATAAGGGTGCTCTCCATGCCGCAAAACAGTTGGCTTTAGTCAACCTGCAAGAAAGTTGGGGCTTTTTCTTTATTTTATTTTCTTGATCAGTTGGCAGCCTGAGCTGGCCTCCTCATTGGTTCCAGTTTCAAGATACCAACAGGTGTTGGCAACTGGAGGACCAGTGCAGATTGTGTTGTCTTTATAGGGCTATCAGTTGCCATTCTACCACTCCCTAACACAGGCACAATCCTTTTTTAAATGGTGTGACATCCAGACAATGAACAAGTGGAACTTTCATCAAAAGTGCAGCTGCATGCCAGCAAAAGCAGTACCTGTTGAATTGCAGCAGAGTGATAGGCACAGACTTCCATCAGGAGAAAAGTTGGCACTTTTCCTTGGGGGACAGCTATAGCCAGACTTTGGAGTATTACTTTTTTTAAAAAAAAACTGTTCCCATTACTCATCAATGGTATTTGATAATTAATTCATTATTGTTGCTCATGGCATTGTTTTAAATGCATTTGGTTGTTCAATTCCTTGTCCTGGGTGCCTCCAAGGGCTCATCTACACCAGCCAGGATACACTGGTTCCTTGCTGGCATATCTTGCCTTTGGAGCTGGTCAGTTCATCCCACCCCAACCCCTGTTACCTGCAGAAAACATACCGGAATCCAAACAGGATGCCAGCCCATCTCTGAAGCTGCTGCTGCTGCTGCCATTTCTTACTACTGCAGAAGCCAGGCAGGGGTCCTTGCAACATGTGACTACAGACCCCCTGCATGATACCAGCCTCACTAACATGCTTCAGGATCCTTGCCTGGCTTCTGGGAGAACAAGGGAGCTGGAGGCAGCAGCAGGGAGTAGTGTTCTAGGATGGGCTCCCATGGACATGTGGGGCCCGATCCAGCAGAAACGGAGCAAACTGGGTATTTTCTTAAAATGTGGTAAAGGGGGGCAATCTGTTTCCTCCTGGAGGAAATGGATTAAACCAGCTATTATCTTATATCCACAGGATGTATCCACAGGAGCCCATCCCAGCAGGCCATCCCTTGCTGCTGCTGCCATCTCCCTGGCTCTCTCAGAAGGCAGAAAGGAGTCTTGGGAGATTTTCACACTACAGTGTTATAGTGCTATTATTCCACTTTAACTGCTCTGGCTTCCTGCTGTGGAATTCTGGGGTTTGTAGTTTAGTGAGGCCTAAGAGCTCTCTGGCTGAGAGTTGCAAATGCCCCTCCTTAAACTGCAAATCCCAGGATTCATCAGGAGGCAGCCATAGCAAATATAGTGGAAGAGTAACACTATAACAGTGTTGTCTGAAAATCTAGTTGGTCACATGTTGTGGACCCCCTTCCTGCCTTCCCAGACAGCGATGGAAATGGAGGCAGTGGGAGCTGCAGCTACGGGCCAGCATGCTTGTCAGGACTTCCTCCTGTTCCAACAGGGAGCTGGCATATCCTGGTTCATGTAGATGAGCCCTAAGTCATGGAAACCCTTGACCTTGAGCAAACCGCACTCTCTCAGACTCAAAGGAAGGCACTAGCAAACCTCTGAACAATTTTTACCAAGAATATCCTGTGTTTGGGTCACCATAACTAAGAAATGACTTGAAGGCACACAACAACAACAACAACAACAACACAATGTCAGAATGCTTTGGTCATGGTTAAACTGCTTTGTAACTGTTTGGCACTGGCTGCCTGTTAGCACTGAACCATGTTCAAGGTTTTTGTTGTTGACATATAAAGCCATAGACTCCTCAGGTCTAGATCACCTACTCGATGGCCTTTTCTCCTTTGTGCTTGTTCAACCTTCGCCAACCATCAACAAGAAACCTTACTGATTATTCTGCCAGTCAGTGGAATTGGAATGCTATCACATTACCTACTCGGTGGTAGCACCCCCATTCTGGAATATACTCCCCTGCCTGGAGAGAGAAGTAGACACTGCATTCCACTTAAATACCCACTGAAAACATATTTATTTAAACTTTCACCAGCTGTCAGTAACTGCCCTGCCTTTTGTGTTATTGCTGGAGTGTCTTAAAAGTATTTGTTATCTTTTACATTGCTTAAAACTGTTAAATATTGTTTTTATTTTGTGTCAGATGTGTATTTTAATATAAAGCACTTAGAGATTAAATTATACTAGGTAGAATAAAAATACTAGAAATAAGTGAATCAAAATAGGGTGTTTTGTTACAAAGAGGTAAAATAATTTTAAGTGTCCTATAAACTGAACCACCCCTCTGATTATTCCTTGCTAATTTTTGTTTCTCTTCAGTGCTGCATGGGAGGAAGAAATTTATTGCTGAAAGTGGCATATTTTAAAACTGTGGACAGGGGACCTGTAATCCTCTAGATCAGTGATTCCCAAACTTTGGTCCTCCAGGTGTTTTGGACTTCAGTTCCCAGAAGTCCTAGCCACCTTGGCCAACCATCAGGAATTCTGGGAGATGAAGTCCAAAACATCTAGAGGACGAAAGTTTGGAAACCATTGTTCTAGATGTTGCTGGACTTCAACTTCATTCTTCACTGCTGGCTTCTGGCTAGAGTTGATAGGAAATGCAGTCCAATCACTCCTGGATGGCCATAGGTTCCCCATGGTTTTTTAAAACGGTTGCCTGTCATACAGCTATTAAAGATACGAAGCTTCTGTTAAGTAAACTTAATCTCTAGATTTGAAGGCTGGCAACAACAACAACAAAACCGAGGTATAGACTGCAGGTTAAACCTGATTTACCACTAACTAATTGCTTTGGAGATGTAAAATTGGATAAAAATACTTATCTCCTACTCTTATTTATTCTTTCTTTTCCAGTTAACACCCAGTTAGTGAAGAATAATTTTTTTTCCTTCTTTTACAAAGCCTGGGTTGAGTCTTTCTGATGCAGAGGCTTTGAGTTAACTGAAAAGTTATGGGGTAACTGAAGGAGGTACAGTAGCACTCTGGTATCTGCGGGGGATTGGTTCTGCCCCTGCGGATGGCAAATTCTGCAGATAATAGTGAATGCCATCCTGGGGGCTATCTAGCCTCCCTCCTTTGCCCCCGCCATGGTGACAGGAGCCATCCTGAAGGAAGGGGGGCAAGATTGCTCCTCCCCCTCCCTTCCCCCCATTATGGCCCCGCCGCAGTGGCGATTGCAGAGGCAAAGGGGGAAGGGGAGGAGGCTAGATCACTCTCCCCTTCCCCCCCACCATGGCCCTACCACAGCGGCAATTGCGGGGCGAAGGGGGAAGGCACTCGATTACTCTCCCCTTCCCCCTTCCCTGCTGCCATGACCCCTGCCACAGTGGCAATCGAGGGGGCAAAGGGGCTAGACCTCTCTCTCTTTCCCCCCACCATGGCCCTGCCACAGTGGCAATCACAGGGGTGAAGGGGGAAGGGGCTAGATCACTTCCCCCTTCCCCCTTCATCCCTGCCATGGCCCTGCTGCAGCATCGATTGCAGGGACAAAGGGGGAAGGGGAGGAGGCTAGATCACTTCTACCCCCTCCCTTCCCCCTTTGCCCCCATGATCACCACGGTGTAACCAGGAGTCCTCCAAGGGGAAGGACCTCTCAGTGGCTTTTGACACTATAAATAATTCCATCCTCTTGAACCACCTGAGAGAGTTAGGAATTGGAGGCACTGCTCTGCTGTGGTCCTGTTCCTTTCTCTCAGGCAGATCCCAGAGGGTGAGGCTTGGGGACAGTTCCTCTTCCAGAATTGAGCTTAATTGTGGCATCCCTCAGGGTGCCATCCTGTCCCCGATGCTATTTAACATTTATATGAAGCCACTGGGAGAGATCATCCGGAGGCATGGAGCTCGGTGTCATCAGTACGCTGATGACACTCAGATATATTTCTCCATGACCAGATCGTCGGCTCAGACTTCAGATGGCATCTCTCCTCTCAATTACTGTCTCAGAGCGGTAATGGATTGGATGAGGAAAACAGATTGAGACTAAATCCAGACAAAGCGGAGGTACTGACGGTCACAGGCCCAAAACCAGGTCTGGGAATACAACTTCCAGTCCTGGATGAAGTCACACTCTCCTCTAAGGACTGTGTTCGCAGTCTGGGGGTACTCCTAGATTCGTCGTTTCACATGACTAGTCAGGTGAGTGTGACGGTCAGGAGCACCTGTTAGCAGCTTTGGCTGATACGCCAGCTGCACCCTTACCTAGATGCAAGGGATCTGGAAACTGTGGTACATGCTTTGGCAACCTCACGTTTGGATTACTGCAACGCACTCTACATGGAGCTACCCTTGTGCCTAATGCAGAAACTTCAACTGGTACAAAATATGACAGCCAGGTTAATTACGGGTATATCTAGGATTTACCCCTGCTTGCCTTCTTTCCAGAGCTCTGCAGTCCAAACGATGCAGGACATATAACACCTGTGCTTAAATCTCTCCACTGGCTGCCGATCAGTTTCCGGGCACAGTACAAGGTGTTGGTTTTAACCTTTGAAGCCCTACATGGCTTGGGTCCATCTTATCTCCGGGATTGCCTCATCCCATATGATCCCCCTGTGCACTTTGGTCCTCTGGGAGGAACCTGCTGCAGCCTATGAAAACTAGGCTGTTGCAGACCTCCCAGAGGGCCTTCTCTTCTATGGCTCCCAGCCTTTGGAATGGCCTGCCGGACGAGATCTGTCTTATCACTACTCTTGATAGCTTCAAAAAAGTGCTAAAGACGGATCTCTTCCGGCAGGCCTTCCCAGAATAACTTCCCGGCTCAAGTGGCGTTGATTGCCTACCCGCCCCCCTGGCCATTTTTTTTAGTCGTAATTTGTATATTGTATTGTACTTTATGTTTATTTTATTCTCCACTAGTTTAATTTAGTTTTAAGGGGTGGGAGGGTTAGGATTGGGAAGGATTGTTTTAACTTGCTGTTGTTTTAATCCTGTTGTATGCCGCCCCGGTTGCCAAACAGAGGGGCAGGTTAAAAATAAAAAAAATATTATTATTATTATTATTATTAGAGATGGGAGAGGTGAGATTCCTCCTCCCCCTCCCTTCCCCTGCCATTGCCAACCGTGGATAATTGAATCCACGGTTGGCAAATCAGTGGATGCGGCGGTGCTACTGTATGAGCAGAGGGTGGAAGTCACTAGTTATTAATTTCTCATAATTAGCACCGTTTTTCCAAAGGTATAATAAGGGGCTTATCTACACAGGTGATTTACCCCTGCTTGCCTTCTTTCCAGAGCTCTGCAGTCCAAACGATGCAGGACATTTACCCTGATCTTTCCCCGGGCAGTCTAAACAACTTCCAGGGCAGATACGGGGTTAGAATGGGGCAAGCCAGGATAGGGCCCAATAAACTATTCTAATATAATACCTGGTTTACTCCAGTTTATCCAGTGAAAACTTGATTAGGTCCCTGTGTCCACGGGACCCTGTCCAGCATCCTGCTCCTCACTGCCACCGCCACTTCCCTGGCTCTCCTGGAAGCCAGGCAGGGATGCACCAACATGTGACCCAGGCTGGCCACATGCAGGGGGCCTGCAATCACATATTGCGGGACCCGTGCCTGGCTTCTGTATTAATGGGGAAAATGGTTGCAGAGGCTTCAGTGATGGCCAGTATCCTATTTGGACTCTGTCCCCTTTCCTCCAGGTAAGGAAGGGGGAGATGGGCCAGATCAAGAGTCATGATACCTTGGCAGGGAGCCCTAACTTACATTACAATAGTAACTTAATGAGGGATAACTTCACTCCTTTTGCAATTTAACTGTAATTATTTGATAGTTATTGTTAAAGTTATGGGGATGTGACCTCACTGAAAAGTGGAGGAGGAATAACATGAAGCACAACACAGATGTTGCTTTGTTCTGGGCCTTGTGTTGCTGTCTCCTGTTCTATTGTTGTTGCAGCAATGACAAGTGAGATAGGAAGATAATGAGTTTTGTACTACAGTGGCTTGTAGTATTCACATGTGTTCAGACACAACTACTACTAAAAGTAACTGTTTTAGTTATTTTTGAGAAGGAGGAAAGCGAAATTACTTTTTAAAGTTTTTTTTTTTTAAAATCTATAGTGGTAGCTAAGTACATGAGAAAACATATTCAGGGGTAGCTGTGTTAGCCATGCAGTTGGTTGAATAAAGGTGCTACTGCTTTGCAGATTTTGGATTTTACTGTATGTTTCTACTTGACGAGGCTATCATGGCAACCAATTAAAGAGAATTAATTTTTGAGCACTCGGGATAAGCATGGCAGAAGGAGGCTTTTGGGTGGGGAGGAGGGGGTTCTTCGCCTGCAGCTCCCTTAGCTGCACCGTTCCAGGTTATGCACCAGGAACAATTGCTGGCCATCCCAGCAGCCAACCTCTTCTTGGGCAAGCAGTGCAGGAGCTAGCTCACCCTCTACCATCTGTACAATGGCCAGCTCAATGGAAAAGATATCACAATCCCAGGGAAGCCTACAAGAAGTCATAAGAGCAAGGGATTGGGGGGGTATATCTGTTTTTTACATATCTAAAGGGGTCCTGGAGTCTAGAAGTTAGCCATCTATGCTCTGCATTAAGGGTGGGCAACTTGGGTAGGTCCAGGGGCCAAATTTCTGCCCGTGGGAATCTTTGGTAGACGGTTGGACTGCCAAAATGGCAAAAAATAAAACAAAAATAAAAATGATGACAGCATCATGAAACTGGAAATGTCTGGAAGAAGTCCATGTCGTGTGTGTGTGTTAAAGGGGGTGGTTTTGTATGACAAATTTAAAAAGGATTCCAGGAAGAAGAAAAAGAAGTCCAGGTGAGTGGAGGTGTCCATGACCTGTGAAAACAGCCTTGGCAGATCAGAAGCCCTACCTGGTGTAGCTTATGGCAGATCTTGGGGGCAAAGAAGCTGTTTTGGCCTATAAATCCCAGATCTTTCTTGTCCATTATGGGTGCGGAATTCCAGGAGTAATAATCTGAAATAGCAACTTCCTCAAGCTCTGCCTCCGGTATCCTTCTGTCTTTTCTCTCTTGCCACCTGCTCTTTTTCTTTCACAACCTGTGCATTTGCCAAGGGAATTACACACTATTCTGCCACTGTCTGACTTAGGACTTTTTCAGATGGGGCCAAATGCCCCATTTCTGCCCCGCAAACCCCAATCCTGTTCCTGCAATGGAATAAAGGAAAAATATTCAAACACTTACCTTAATTCCACAGCAGGAACACCCTCCCTCTCCCTCGCTGGCTGGTCATAAATGCAGCCGTCATAAGGCTGCTTTTACAACCAGCAACTGAAATCCCACTTGTTCTCATGAGAGAACGGCTGCACGGGAATTTTAAAAGTACCCCCCCAGCTGTCAAAATAGCACAGCAAGCACAAAAACAAAAACAAAACAAAAACAAGTAACCCAGGGAGGTGGGGGGATGGGTGCCACTTAGCTGGGTGTCCCATTCCATGCCAAGAAGTGTCCAGACTGGACCTCCACACACACACAGCTGTCATTGTGGGAGAGGAGTGAGACACCTTTCAGACCAACCTGATTCTGTCACAGAAATGGGACAGGTGGTAAAAAAACAATGTTTCCCTGTGATGAAAATATCACAGGGAAATCCGGAATAAGGATGGGGAAGGCACAGAAAAGGGTTGACGTCTCTGAAAGGAAGACCTTTCCCCGACCCTATTCCATGTCTCCAAAGGAATACAAAGCCCATCTGAAAATGTCCTCAGTCTGGGCCCATCCCTCATGTGCTGTTTGCCACTGTTCTCCCCTCTTCCCCCCTGAACACTAACCATTACTGTACTTGTGATGGAAGGAACTGCTCTTGTACCAATATTCTTCTTTCAGTGTTATTATTAAAAAACACAGAAGCCTTACCTTCTGTTGATAGCAAGTGTATGGTCTTCTGGGAGGCTTAATTTCAAGCCCTGGTTCTGGAAAGCACTCACAGGCAACTTGACGGCACAAACATGCACATTACCTGCTCCTTCACCACCTACACCAAAGAGGGAATATCATGCTGGAGTAAGAAAAGCTGTTGCTGCTGAACAACCATCTTCAGGGCTGATACTGAATGTACAGGAATTTTGTCCTCAGCATCAGTGGCTCTGTTACCCAAATCATGTGGGGTCCATGGGATCCACTTGTGACACTCAAATTATGATATTGAATTAGGGAATTTTAATTAGCTCAAAATATGTTTGCGGGAGGTCAGGTAACTGTGGGATCCTTACACCTGTGTATACCAGTACTAACTGACGAGACTCCAACAACTTTATCAGACCACCCCCCTAAACCCAGTTCTTTTGCTGGCATAACTTTGTTGGTTTTATGCTGGCAAAAGAACTCCCTATGCCACACTTACCTCTAATCTGGCAAAAGGCTTCCTAGCAATGAACGAGGAGTGAACCAAGCTCCTCGTTTGAAATCCCACGTATTCTCACAAGAATACATAGCATGGGAAATTAAAAAATAAAAACAAAAATAAGACTGGATCAGATGTTCCTTGTGGCTCTGTCTCCATTAATTGCTGTTAATGGTTGGGACATTAAGACTGATGGGTTTGAGGCAACCTTGTATTGTTGGGTAGGCAGAGGTGTGAAGGAAGACCTGTGAAGGATAATGGGTGTTTCAGTCACTTGTTTGTTTTGGAGTATGCCTCACTGCCAGGTGTGTCCAGGGGAGATTAGTACATTCCTCCGTAACTACCCCTGCCATGCAGGAATACACAATCAAATCATTCCTGACAGATAGCCATCCAGTCTCTGCTTAAAAACCTCAAAAGAAGGAGAATCCACCACACTACGAGGCAGTGTATTTCACTTCCAAACAGCTTTTCCGGTCAGGAAGTTCTTCCTAATGTTTAGGTGGAATCTCTTTTCCTGTAGTTTGAACCCATTGCTCTGTGTCCTAGTCTCTGGAGCAGCAGAAAACAAACTTGCTGCATCCTCAGTATTACATCCCTTCAAATATTTAAACATGGCTATCTTGTCACCTCAGCCTTCTCTTCTCCAGACTAAACATGCCCAGCTCCCTAAGCTGCTCCTCCCTTGTGGTCTCTTCCAACTCCATGATTCTGTGATACTGTCTGAGGGGGATTCCCTTAATCAGTCTTGGGTGTGTCTGTTTTTAGGGAATTTCTGAGACAACTTTGTTAAGTCTCTGGGTGACCTTCACTTGAAGCCTTCTGTGGATGGCTTGGTCTACTGTGGACCTACGTGAATTTTCAGTTACTGCCAATTTATGAATTATTGACAACTTATTAGAGGGTCAGGGTGTAAGGGCATGTAACAGCTCAGCCTCAATTGTCCATATGTAAAGGCACCAGATCCCATCTGATCTTGGAAGCTAAGCAGGGTCAACCCTGGTTAGTACTTGGATGGGAGGCCATCAATTAATACCAGGTGCTGTAGGCTATACTTCAGAGGAAGGAAGTGGCAAAACCACCTCTGAACATTCCTTGCCTAAGAAAACCCTATGAAATTCATGGAGTCATCATAAGTCAACAGGCGACTTGCAGGCCATATGCACACACACACACACACACACACACAAAATGGGAATTATACTGACCTCAGAGCAAATATAATAAAGAATGCAAAGTACAGACTGGAGCATTATAAAAATAAAAAACTGGACATTGACTAATACAACTCTGTTCATAGGACATGAAGAAAATCACTGACAAGTGCATACAGGAAAAGCTTGGAAAGGAAAAGCTTCTACACTATAATTCTCCATTCCTGAGACCACAGATGAGAAACCTCTAGAATGGTTATCTAAATATACTTTGAGGGAAGGCAAAATGACTGTGAGGATCTTCTCCAGGTTTGGATTCCTCTGAGAGTTTCCAAAAAGAAGCACCAAATAGAAGCACAATTTTTTTAAAAAAAGGTCTGGGCAGAATAATTGAGGATGTTCTTACAAGATTACCCAATTTAGCTTAAGGGGGCCATCATGTTCAGAGGTAGTATGCCTCTTAATATCAGAGGCTGAGGAGTAGGAATAAACAAGAAGGAAGGATAATTGTCTTTATTCCAGGGGTGGGGAATCTTTAGCCCTCCTGATGGTTTGTACTAAAACTCCCATGAGCCTTACCATTGGTTGTGCTTGCTTAGGGTTTGTGAGAGCTGTCAGCTTCCCACAAACATTATTTTGGTCACTGCTGGAAAGAGAACACTGGGTTAGATAGACTGATCTGGTCCCATTTTCTTGTAGTCCTCACTGCAAGAGTATATCCTTCAATGAGGAAGGGATCAAGCATCATTTCTTCGGGCCTTGTGTAACTTCGTAACATGGGCTGTGAAGTAGGTGTTGAGGAGCTTTCCCTAGTTTTTCAGGGTCTAATAGTGTATGTTTGAGGTCTGAAAGGAACATAAAACAAATGTTATTGATTGGTTTTCTATGGTTTTTTCCTGGGCTGTGAGGCCGTGTTCTGAAAGAGTTTATTCCTGACGTTTCGCTTGCATCTGTGGCTGGCATCTTTCTCTGAAGATGCCAGCCACAAATGCAGGCGAAATGTCAGGAATAAACTCTTCTAGAACACGGCCTCACAGCCCGGAAAAAAACTTACAGGAAAAACTATGGATGCTTGCCATGAAAGCCTTTGACTTCACATTGTTATTGGTTGGTTTGGATCTGTGCTCTAATAGGCAAATCAGGTTGAATCAAAACTGTAACTATTAGCGAATTAGTCACTTATACAGAGCATTGTTAAGTAGGAGCAGCACTTGCTCCACTATTTTCGGAATTTATCAGACTAGCATGTAAAATGCTGTAATCCCGCAACTGAGGAAAGTGGAAACATTGTGGCACTATAACACTTACTTTCGCATGTTGCTGTAAGCATGCAAAGACGTTGCCACAGAATTACCATACCACAAGCACTAGGACTTTAAGAACAGGAGTTTACTTCTGCGTTAGCTAGGGTGCGTGATCTCTGCAGTTCTCGCGAGAAGATGCAAGCGCAGTTAAAACTCCACAAACATCCTAAATAACAAAGTAAATCAACACCCAATCATGGAAACAAACCTAAAAACTTGCCAGCAAAATGGGAAAGTTCCTAAAAAGAGTGTCCTGTCGGTCATCTTCATGTTGCCACCCAGAAGTTTTCTCCCTGGCAATGGGGAGGGGGGAAAGAGGACCATCCACTCATGCTGTATCCTTGCAATTACAGTGGGATGTGTTTTCGCACACCTTCAGTACCATGAAAAAAAGCAATATTGAAGATGAATTGACTGGTTAAGCTATCAATAAAAAAAACAATGCCTTATTCGCAGCTGGTACACATGATGGCCATGGGATGAAGACAATGTCTTCTGATAATTTTGTTATTATAATGTTATTGTTATTATTGTGTCCTTATGGTGCAATTTTTGTCTTGTCTGATAAAGTCCTTATGATGCTTTCATACCCTCTAACTGTCTCAGTTTGCCAGGGTCATGATTAATTCTGTGTTGGCCCACTTTTTCTGCTGCTTTTAAAATGTCCCAGTTTTGCTCTTCTCCCCCACTTTCCTCCTTTGTCCTTAGCTTACTTCTATTGCTGAAGTTATAGAATAATCTTGCTCTATCTGACTATTTCCTGTTTCCAAACCTTTAAAAGAGTTTGAAAGGAAGGAAATGTTCAAATGATTCAGAGGTGATAGCAACATCAGAGCAGTGTATAAGTAACCAGACATCAGAACTTTTTTTTGAAGGGTTAAAGAAACTTGAGAAATGATACACCAAGTGCATCAAACTTTGGGGTGAATATGTGGAATAGCATGTAAGTTTCATGACTCCAGGTCATTCCTTTCTTGGGTTGAGAACTTTTCAGCACCCCCTCATAGAAATGCACGGAGAATTATTGAAAGCAATAAAGAAGGTCTCTGTGCAGCAAAATAAGTTACTGAAAGTGAGTTTCTATATAACATGTAAATAAGAAGAAACTGGACAATTTCTCTTTGCCTATATGAATTTCCAGCTTGTATTGTTCTTTGTCACTTACGTGTCCAGGACTTAATCACTTGTGAAACCACCAAGTGAGGACATTCTAATTCCTTTTATCAATTCAGGTGTCCTCGTGGGAACTATCAAGCATGGCTGTTCTTCTCCACTTAGAATTAGCCACTGATTTCAATGGGGCTAGTACTCCCATAGTTTTCAGTGAGTCTATTGAGGTTGAAATCCTCTTGGTCACTTGCACTGGCATAGCTGGTAGTCATCAGTCCTCCCCCCTCCCCATTTTTGCTATTATGGAAAGAGGTGTCCAATGCCTCTCTGTGCAATTGTTTTTCCTTGGCTGTACAATGACTGCCAGGTAGCTCTGGATATAGCTGTGACCCAATCCAAACAGCCACAGATGGGCTGATGTGTGTTAGCACTCCCACCATGCCATGCCATCCCACCCAGCTGATAGGTCTACTCTTCCTCTTTGTAAGTATGCTGGTGGAATGTAATGCTCCACCAACATTAAATTGGATGTGAAGTTGAAGGCTTTCATGGCTGGCATCCATAGATTTTCCTTGGGTTTTTTTTCTGGGCTGTGAGGCTGTGTTCTTGAAGAGTTTATTTCTGATGTTTCGCCTGCGTCTGTGGCTGGCATCTTCAGAGAATGGTTGGGTAGGAGTGTGTGTGGGGTTTATATAAACCATTCTCTGAAGATGCCAGCCACAGACGCAGGTGAAACGTCAGAAATAAACTCTTCCAGAACATGGCCTCACAGCCTGGAAAAAAACCAAGGAAAATCTATTAAATTGGATCTTTCCAGGAGTTTGGATCTCACCCAGTGTCAGGATCAGGTTACCGAACAAGTCTTGAAGAGAAATGACAACGCAGAAAAAATCACAACCCGGAAACATCACCCAAGGAGACCTTCTGCTGTGCTTTCTGCAACCAGACTTGTTTATCTCGGATTGGCCTTTTTAGTCATCAGCGTGCTTGCAGAAAGCGTGGGATGAGTCCTTCCTGAATCTTCGTTTGCGAAGAAAAGCCAGAGAGAGAGAGACAGAGACAGAGACATGACACCCAGTGACTGAATCCTTTCCCTCACATGGCTTTCCTAACTGGGTCTGAGTGACACTTAACCCAAACAACACATCTTGCTTTACTGTAACTTCTTAGCAAATCCAGTCAAGCCTTTGTTCCTATAATAGTGGGTGATTGATTTTTATTCTTCAGCCTGCTATTCAGATTCCATCTTTTCTGGGGTGCCTAAGGCTTCGGGCACTCCACATGTCTTGGAGGGTCTTTGTGGATAAGAGTCAAGGCATTTCATCTTTCCAGGACCAGATTGATGGGGGTGGGGGTGGGGGAAAGCATCCCCTCCCCCATTTTGTTCCTTTCTTGAGAATTTGACTCGGATGCTATCTCTGGAAGAAATCTTGTCAGAGCGGGTGGTCATATGAATGGTGTTTTCATTCTTCAAGGCAGCAGATTCCAAAGGAAAATCTGCAGCAGCAGAAAGCGCCTACAGTTGTGAGAAGAGAATCACAGAGGCTGATTCAGCCTCCTTGAGCGGCCAGGCGTTCTGCCACTGTCACTCACTCAGCTAGGAGAGAAGGACTAGCAGGCTGAGGGAAGAACAATAGAGAATGGGCTGTCAAAAGATGTGCCCAAGAACAGAATGGTGGGAGGGGGAGGGAATGATGAATAGATGCTTCCTACACATGTTTACAAGGAGAGGCATTGATACCCACCATGCTGGGTGCCTCAAGGGTCACTAGCACAGAGGGATGAGATAAAGGAATCACTGTCAGCAGAACAGGCCCAGGGCAGAAGGAATTTTCCTCAGAAGGAATGAGAAATAAGAGATACTTACTATGAAGTTAGGAGTTTCAGCCTTTATGTGTGGCGGGAAAGCATCTGGGTGTGGGATACAGTGAGATGTTATGCTAAAATAACTCCCACAAAAATGCTGAGCTTTATTGCTTCCGCAAGAGGATACCATGAAATACTGCTTGGATTGGGTCTAGAATAAGGGCCTCTATGCGGTTGTTCCTTATTTCTCCTTCCTTGGAGGTCTTTAAACAGAGGCTGGATTGCCATCTGTCGGGGATGCTTTGATCGTGATTTCCTGCGTGGCAGGGGGGTTGGACTGGATGGCCCTCGTGGTCTCTTCCAACTCTGCAATTCTATGATTCTATGATTCTTTCTTCTGTCAATGATTGGCTTATACTGCCCGCAGATTTACTTTGTAGGACCTCTGGATGCTGAATTTTTATATCACTGAGAAATGAACAAAGAAGAATGGGTGTTTGTGATATACAACAGTCGCTCTTGACGTTCTTGGCTCCATGCTGCACTCCATCTATTGTGACATCATTGATTCCAGAATGTGTCACCATCCTTCCAATCCTAACTCTTACAATACTTGGCATACATTGCCTGGAAAGAGCAATTAGAAGGTTTCCTTGCTACATTGCAATTTAGAAATTAAAAAGAAAGAGCATACAGTTCTAATCCTTTTTCACAATGCCTACTGCAGTCAAGTTATCAACATCGATAGTCAAGGCTCAACATCTCTAGAATTTATACTTGCTTTTTGGCATGCTGTAAGAAAACAACTCAAGATGTGTTCAGCTGTAAAAAATTAGCTGTGATCTGAAACATACATTTAG
The DNA here is from genome assembly GCA_030847615.1 of Gambelia wislizenii. Taxonomy (NCBI): domain Eukaryota; kingdom Metazoa; phylum Chordata; class Lepidosauria; order Squamata; family Crotaphytidae; genus Gambelia; species Gambelia wislizenii. The sequence goes on along the minus strand of JAUMIR010000002.1, from coordinate 187,829,904 downwards.
AAATACAGTGTGGTACAACACTTTTGTTTAAGGACCCAGGTATGCTGGGTGGGATCTCAAGTTTGAATACTTCTGTTTATTAAAAACAGATATGTAGATAACTGGCTCATGGAGGAGGACATCTGCAGGAAATTTTGGTATGGATGAGCTTTCCAGCATGTGTTTCCTTACTTGCATGGAAAATATATCCTCTGATCTCCTACTGAGCAGTAAGGACCTGCTTTTATTTGCCATAGTTTTCAGGCATGTGAATGCCCAGATCCAGGTTAAGATGAGAACGCTTATTCCAGGAGTAGGTGATTATGGCCTTCCAGATATTTTTGGACTGCAGCTTGCATAATCCATCACCACTGTTTAGGTTGGCCAAGGCCAATGGGAGATGAACACCCAAATCACCCAGAGAACCCTTGTTTTCCACCCTATGTTGTATCAAATGGCTCAAGCTATATTTTAGAAATTTTTATAGAGGAGGGATGTAGCTTTCCAGATGTTGTCAGACTGCAGCTCCCATCATCCCTAGCAACCATAGCCAATGTAAGGATGTGGGGAATTATACTTCACCATCCCTGTTCCAGTGTCTATGGTGCGGCAGCTTTATCATATCAGGCATGTGAGCAAATGTTAATGTTTACATACCTGGTTACTGCCATGGCCTAAAGTGGTGGCATGTACTGGTTTTGTAACCACTATATTAAAGTGGGCATCTGAAGTCATAACCATTTTTAAATATCTGAAGGGGTGTCATGTAGAAGATGGAGTGAACCTGTTTTGTTTTGTTCCAGAGACTAGAACACAAATGAATGGATTCAAATTACAAGAAAAGAGATTCCGCCTAAATGTTAGAAAAAACTTCTTTACTATGAGAACTATTTGACAGTGGAAAAGACTGCCTTGTGGGGTAAGAGACTCTCCTTCTTTGGAGGTCTTTAAACAGAGACTGGATGGCCATCTCTTTAGCTGTGCACTCTAGCATGGCAGGGGTTTGGATTAGAAGTCTCCTGTCATCCCACCCAACTCTATAATTCTGTGATTCTAAGGGGTTTACTGCACTCCAAAGAAAAGTGGCAGTGCAGCAGGAACGTTCTGTCTTACCTGCTGCCTTACTGCATGAAGTTGTTGTTCTTCTGGTGTTCTTTCATTCTGGTCCTATAGGGGATCGAGATAATACTGCATCTTTTTGCTAACAGATTTTTCTGGTTAGCAAAAAGACACAGTTTTATCTCGGTACCCCACAGGACCAAAACAAAAGGATGACGATGTCATGTGATAAGGCAGCACAGAACATGGAACATTCCTGCTGCACGGCTGCTTTTCTTTGGAGTGGGGTAAGCCCTCAAATGGAGGCATGGGCAACTGTGGCCCTCTAAGTGTTGTTGGACTCTGTGATCCCTCGTCATTGGCTATGCTGTCTAAGACTGACGAGAGTTACAGTCCAAGAACATCTGGAGGTCCACAGTTGCCCATGCCTGCCTTGTGTGTTCAAGACAAGATCTTGACTCTGTGTCAGAGATGTGTGCTGTTTTTCAATACTACATTTTTCTGTGGAAATTTTTCCACACTGCCCTATGCCTATGCCTATGCCTGCATCTCTCTCTCTCTCTCTCTCTCTCTCTCTCTCTCTCTCTCTCTCTGGACTTTATCAGATTACTCCCTCTTAATGTTCTTTTGCCAACATATTTTGTGGGGTTTTTATGATGGCAAAAGACACCCCCCCGACCTACTTTGAGCGGTGGCAATGAGGCATCCCTGGCATAAATGGAGCATGAACAGAGCTCCATTTACTTCTGGGGTTGAGATCTTACTGATTCTCACAAGAAGACGCAAGTGTGGCAAATTCAAAAAGTTAAGCAAGACAAAGATATAAAACATATGCACAAGCACAGAAGCACACTTTAAAAATTACAAGTAAACTGGGGAGCTTACAAAAAAAAAAAAAAAAGAGCATACTCTACCTGGCTGTCCTGCTCTCACCCGGAAGTGTTCTGACAATTGACACTGTATTCACAGAGCACAATGGTGCGAGGACTCAAATGCTGGCAATGCTGGCAACAAAGCAGAATGGGAGATCTATTGATGGCTTGGGCTGTCAATAAAATAGAACGGCTTTTTGACAATACATGATTGCGAAAGGATGATGTCGTATGGTATGTGTGCCCTTTTGCAATCATTAGGCATTGTTATGATGCCATATTTGCTGCATCTGATAAAGTCTCTCTCTTTCTCTCCATATCCATAGTTGCTTGGGCTGTTTTACTGCAGACAATAATACAACAAATACCAATATCCACAAAACAGCAATGCCTTTATTGGGCCAACTAAAAAGCATAAAATATGCCATGCAAGCTTTTGAAGTGCCACTGGCTTCTTCACCAGGCAAAGATGTTAAAAATCATACAGGAGAACAAGAAAAAAATGACAATGGTAGAATCATAAGCCTACGAAAGCTTGGATGGTGTATTTTGTGCTTTTTAGGGTTTTTTGTTGTTGTTTTTTGTTTGTTTGTTTGTTTGTTTTTTGGATTTTGGAATTTGTTGTATTTTGCTCTATGGTCTTGTTTTGAACAAACACTGCTATCCCAAAAATGTTTTCTGCAGTCAAACATGTTATATGAGCTAAACATAGGATATGAAGTTCTAGTCAATCTTCTGTGGAGACAAGCATTAACAAACCCTAGTGCTCAGAAGAATAGACATGAACAAGCTTGTTCCCTTTTCACAAAATCAATCAGTCCCAAGTACGTGTAGTCAAGACAAAATATGATAAGGTACCTATGCCCACAAACTCACATAATCTGTTAGTGAAATAAAATGTTCAACCAGTTTTTTCTCAACATGAAATTGAACTGGTAAGTGTGGAGTGAGTGAATTAATGAAACTGAAGGTACAACAGTTATACCTCAGCAAAAGAAAAACATTGACATAACATATATCAGCTATAGCTCTCTTTGGGTATTGGACCATTAAAAAAAGCAATTTTTTGTTAAATGTAAGGGAAGTTTATGTTATCCACTTTACATTATTACAACTATTCAAGTAAAATAATTTCTACATAAAACGTTCAATGTGTTTGAATATAATATTTAAGCCAAATGTATTAAATCAGATAACATTATTTAGAGTATTGGTAAACTTTCTAGTTCTATTTTTTCTGGAAAACCAACAAACTTACTCCTGTTAGATGCAAAGTTTGCAGAACTGGTTGCCAGTTCTCTGTCACATTGTTGTTGTTGTGTGTCTTCAAGTCCTTTCTGACTTATGGCCATCCTAAGGTGAAACTATTATGGGGTTTTCTTGGTGAGATTTGTTCAGAGGGAGTTTGCCTTTACCTTTTTCTGAGACTGAGAGAGTGTGATTAGCCCAGGGTCACCCAGTGGGTCTATGACCAAGGGGGATTCAAACCCTGTTCTCCAGACTCATAGTCCATTGCTCAAACCACTCACTACACCTCGCTGGCTCATTCTGTCACTTTATCTCCAGTTATATTCCTTCTTGTGACTTTTGTGTCTCAAATTACATCACTATTAGCTACCAAAATAAGTATGTGGTAGGGATGAAAAAAATATTTTTAAAATTACTTATCTTTGCCAAATATTGGCTTCTTGATGCTGCAAGAACCTTGCCAATGAAAGTTGCAACTCCCACAAAGTTCCCACTACAGGCATGAGAATGAGTGCATGAGTTTGTTTCTCTAAAAAAACTCCATATCCTGAGCAGACTAAAGGGAAACCTACTCAAACTGGGCATGAATTGATTGTTTTATAAGAAAGGGGCTTTTTAAAAATGATATACTGCTTTTACTCTTTGTTTTAAATTCATTTTTCAAATGGTTTTTATTTTGTTCATAGTTTAATGCTATTTTAATCACAACTTTTTGTATGTTTTTAACTATGTATGTTTTTAATTTGCCATTTTCTCAATTTTCTAAGTCTCCTTGAGTCTCACTTTGGGAAAAAGGTGGGATATAAAGGCACCAGTTCCCATCTGATCTTGGATGCTAAGCAGGATCAGCCCTGGTTAGTACTTGGTTGGGAGACTGCCAACAAATACCAGGTGCTGTAGACTTCAGACTTTTTCGCACTGCTATTTGTAGTGCAAGCAGGCTCGTCCCTGTTGCAAGGCTGCTGCGTGGCAGAGGGGGCAGTTCGGATGACACTGTCTCCCTGCCGATACTGTTCCGGAAGAGCTGGGAGGCTGCAGCGCTATATTTGGCCATTTCCTAATCACGGAAGTTGACCATGATTAGAATATGGCTAAATATGGCGCTGCAGCCTCCCAGCTCTTCTGGAACAGTATCGGCAGGGGGACAGCTTCATCCGAAACAGTCCCCCTGCCCCACAGCAGCCTTGCAACAGGGATGAGCCTGCTTGTGCTACAAATAGCGGTCTGAAAAAGTCCTTCATCTATTTCATCATGTGGGAAATTCAAAAATAAAACAAAAAATAAAACATTAAAAGTGACAAAAAGCACATACACACACTTTAAAACTTCAAAGTAAACCAGAGAAGGTTTTAAAAAGTGTGTCACTTATCTGGATGCCACAATCTCACCCGGAAGTGTTCATGCTGGACTGGCCATTGGTGATGCATTCACGTGAGTTAAACGGCCCGAGGTTTCACATGCCAGCAATGCCGGCACCAAAACAGAACAGGTGATCTATTCATGGCTCTGCCTGTCAATAAAAAGAAATGCCAGAATAACAACAGCGGAACGCAAAAGGATGATGTCATGTTATATTGGTGTCCTTTTGCATTCCCCTGTCATTATTCTTGCACCACATTAGCCACGTCTGATAATCTCCTAAGGCTACTGTTCCCCATGTTATTGGACATCCATTTAAGTCACTGGAAAAACTATGGTCAATTAGTCCAGTTTTATTTTTGGTTCCTGGTCACAGCAGTTGCAGCAGCAGCAGCAGCTTTTTAAAAATGGGTATTGTTAAATGGAAAGATCTTTGACAGATCTGGGTTTGGTCATTCCTGGGCTGAGAAGACTGGGTGGCTAGATTAATAGAGACAGGATAATACAGTTAAAAATGGAGTTCATTTCAGAATAAAAATGCCCCCCTCTTCCCATACAAGTAACACGTGTGCATGAAAGTGACATAGAACTTGTGTCTACCACAACTCCAAAAGAACTCCCTTTTCCCCCAGATTCTTCTCCTGACCTGTTTTGGATTGTGGGAGTTTGTGAAATGCACAACACATTGAACTGTTTTTCCTTCCTGGTTATATTTTAATAAAATTCTCTGCCATTGGCACAAGAGTCCATTGTACTTCTTGTCTGCTGTGAGGGGTGGAGGAATATGTAAGAGCTGTTCAGCAGAGATGCTGACCCCATTCACATCATTCCAAGAAAAACCCCAACCTGCCCCCATCCTCTGCTGGTCATTCTCCGGCCCAGAATTCACAGCTCGTGACTCAAAGCAGGGAAGCAACAAATGCACAAAATGCCAAACTAATTATTTTACTTTCTCAGCTTGGTAAAAAACATTAGTATTTTGGTAGGAGGCTGTGTTTTCACAAAGAAAGTCATTGAGAAAACAGAACAAAATTAAAAAAAACAACAGCAACAGAAAACCTTCAGAGATCTCTTTCTATGTTGACTTTAGGCTGAAATCAGCATGTCATCAAGTGCACAGGTGCTGTTTATTGTCCCACTCTTTCTACTGTGGAAACTGGACTGCCTCCTCCCCTGTGTGCAGGAGATAAGAATTGAAAAAAAGACCAGGAGTGGGGGAAGAGAGGTGGTCAGGAATGTTGGCTTGTATTAGCCAGTGACCTGAAAACTGCAGTCATTTCAACCAGTCATGAGTCATGCCAAAGGATAACTTGTGTGGTTTTCTAAAAAAGGTGTACTTTGAAGTATGAGTTTACACTTTCTTTTTGCTAAAATATGAGGCAGCATTGGTGCCTTTTTTGTAGGCTTTAGACTTTATCACCTCCCCCCCTTCTCCAATTTCCTTTAAGGACAAGGATAAGAAATGAAAGAGAGCCACTGTGGTGTAGTGGTTTGAGTGTTGGACTATGACTCTGGAGAAGACGGTTCAAATCCTTGCTTGGACATGAAAACCCACTGGGTGACCTTGGGCAAGTCACACTCTCTCAGCCTCAGAGGAAGGCAATGGCAAACCTCCTCTGAACAAAACTTGCCAAGAAAACCCTGTGATAGGTTTGCCTTAGGGGTTGCCTAGATGATGAAAAGCTCCTCATAGAATTTGAAGAGAATACTGTCCCAACGAGATCTATGGTGATTCACCATATTCAGAAGAAGGGGGGCCCCAAACTCCAAAAACTACATGGGAGAAGCCTTTGTGGCTTCTCCCGAGGTTTTTTTTTTTTAATGTAGGGGGATGCACATTCCTGCTCGTTAGGACAATCGAATCCCATCACAGCACAATTTAGATAAGTGGAAACGTGGGTGCCATTTACATGACGAAAATGTAGTGGGAAGAATTCGTGTCAATCCCTGGCAGTTTACACGCACATCGGGTCGGGTATGTGATTTTTGGAAGGGGGCCACCTTTTATTCCTCAACCTGCGGGACTTCCAGTCCCGCGATTTGTGCCGGTTTTTAAAAAAGTCACTGGAGGATTCGGAAAATCGGAAATGTAAACAGCCCGGGACAAGCTATCTCAGTACTAGGGGATGACCGGAAATGGTGACTGGGGGCGGGCTCAGAGATCAGCAACCAGAAAAGGAGGGGTCAGTCACCCGTTGAACAGATTCAGCCTCACCAGCCGAAAACCAAGGCATCCCTTCCAGATGCGCGAAGGTTTGTGTGTGTGTGTGCGTGCGCGCGTGTACTCAATCACCTTTTTAAATGGATTTCTACACTGCAAACCCTTCAGCTTTAACCTCTTCCTCAACTGCATGTTACAAAGAGATCGTGGTGGGCAGAGGGTCATCCAATCATCCCCTGCCTTGATCACCTTCCTGGGTCTGAACGGATAATCATACATTCATCACCCCCCCCCCAGGCACAGTAAAATATTCCAGCGTCTGAGCGAATGAACACACTTTTATTCCCTCGCCACAAGGCACAGTAAAAAAAATGCCAGCATCTGTGTCTTTCAAAATGCCTGTGTGTCACTGGCTTGAAATCTTCACTCTGCAACTGCCTCTGCTTTAAGGGTTAACATTTTAAAGAGACAAGGGGAATCCCAAGCCTCTCGCCCCCCCCCCCATCGGCTTGATTTCAAAAGGAAAGCATAGGGTTTAATCGTTCCTACGTCTGAGCAAAAGATCACATTCAAAATGCCTTCTGCCTCTGCTTAAAGGGTTAACATTTTTAAGAGACAGGACAAACACAAGCCTGCCCCCTCTCCCCCACCCCAGCCAGCCAACAGCATCGCTTGTGGCGCGGAAATCTAAAGGAAGTGCGTCACCAAGGTTGTGAAAACACGAGTAGTCGCATCCTTGATTGACAGCCAAAAAAATATCCCGGTAGGCGAAACATGTGTAAACAGCAAAAGCACGGGATATAAGAGTATGAGACCAATAAAAAGAAACGGAACTTTTGTCGTGTAAATATCAATCACGGGCTCTTCCAGGATTTCCTAAAGAGTGACAAAAATTGTCTAAACAGCATGGGTGAATACGGGACCAGGAAGTCACGGTAAGCCCCGCAACAAAAATTGCTGTGTAACTGGCACCCTGGTTAATTTTCCTTGTTTTTTTTCTGGGCTGTGAGGCCATGTTCTAGAATAGTTTCTGACGTTTCGCCTACATCTGTGGCTGGCATCTTCAGAGAATTTCTCAAGGCAATTGGTTCCACTGCCAAACTACTCTTAGTGTCAAAAGGTTTCTTCCAATATTCAGTTGAAACCTATCCTCTTAATGGTAACTTAAAACCATTAAACCTGGCCTTACCCTCTGGGGCAGGAGAGAACAGGTCTTCCCCTTTCTCTCTGTAACAGCCCTTGGATTATTTAAACAGTACAATCATGTCACCTCTCAGTCTTCACCAAGCTGAACATGTCCAGCTCTTTCAACCTTTCCTCATAATGTGGGAAAGCCAATGCCACCATCCCCCGCCCTGTCTTATATAAAGGAGAAGATACAGATACCAATAGCTATAACAGAATTTAAATATTTGGGAATGCCTAAGCCCCAAGAGACTCTGTTTATGAGGGACAGTTAAGTCCATTTTCTCAGGCAACACATCTTGGCTGGTAAGATTTGTTATTACACACAGATTCAGTGGAATGTTGGCATCACACCAAAGGGGTGGTAACCTTGCGATGCCAGACTGTCTTGTCTCAACCGAATAGAGAAGTGGTGGGATCTCCTTCTCTGGCTGTCTTCAGAAAGAGGCTGGACAGCTCCCTGCTGGGGATGCTTTAGCTGAAGATCCTGCATTGAGCCGGGGGTTGGACTCGATGGCCCATGAGGCCCTTCCAACTGTATGAGTCTGCCTATCAGTACTTTTGTATACATTTCCCATGTAGTCCATGTTTTGGATTATATCTTTCTGGTGTTTTATACTCCATCCCTTCCCATTGGTGATGCTAGGTGGGGCTGCTGGGAACTAAAGTCCAAAGCAGCTAGAGGTTAAATGTTTCTCACCCCTTCTTTATGCTTTGCATGTGAGCTTCCTTCAGCGAAGGAGTCCACATGGAGCTCCTCTGTTTTCATCTCACATGATGTAGGTTGGATCAAACAGTCAGAAATGATTGGCCCTAGAATATGTGTGAACATCATGGCTGCTAAGCAGGAATTTGATTAAAAATTGTGCTGAAGTGTTTTGCTTTTTAGGTCATAGCCCTATGTTTTTGATAGAGCAGATTTCTACCTTGAGAACTCTGAATTTTAAGGATGTTCACATTAAACAAACCAACAACCTTGCTCAGTGTTATTGTTTTTCCCTATGAATTCCAGTGCCATTTTTTCCCTTCTCATGACAGTAACTCTCCCTTTCCCTCTGTTAATGACATAGCTCAGTGGTTCTTAACCTGTGGTCTACGGGCCCCCAGGGGGCTGTTATCTCCTCACAGGGGACCCTTCAAAGGTTTGAAGACTGCTGAGCCCATGACAAGAGCCAAGGCAAAGGCTGGCTGGCTTGGCCTGCGCATTGCTGTTCAATCTGCTCTAGCCACAAACTTGCAGGAAGAAGCAGGAGAAAAGTCTTCTCTTCCCTCCAGTGCTTCTGAGGGAAGAATTAATGAATGGTGTAATTGTATCATCATCATCATCATCATCATCAGGTATTATTATTATTATTGTTAGGGTTTTAAATCTTAAGTTAAGTCTTGGGGGTCTGCAGCAACAAAATATACTTTAAGGGGTTCCCTGGTAAAGAAAAGGTTAAGAGCTACTGACATAGCTCATTCCTATCAATTGGACATCACATAAAGAATAGGATAATACCAAGATGCTATGTAGCTAATTGCATTTGGCTAATTGGTGATGTTGTGCATGTGTGTACAGTAGGACCCCCAAATCCATAGGGGATTGGTTCCAGGGGCCCCATGCTTAGTGAAATCTGCATATAATTGTGAATGCCCTGTCTCTATTTCCACCACGGGACGATCCCGGGAGGAGATCCCGGGGGGGGGGGAGAAGGGAGGCGAGATTTCCTTTTACCCTTCTTTCCCCCCCCCGCCATTCCTGCCATGGGAGCGATCCTGGGGGGGGCATCCTGGGGGCAAAGGGAGAAGGGAAACAAGATCTCCTCCTCTCCTCCCTCCCCTGTCCACCTCCCCCACTGTCTCCATCTGCAGATAATTGAATGAATCAGTGGATACGGGGGTGCTACTGTATGTGCCTTCAAGTTGCCTGTCAACTTGTTACCCAAATTGCATGGGGTCCATGAGTATCCCACTAGTGTCTGAATCTTAATATGGGGAATATTTAATTAGCTCAAAATGGCAGTGAGAGGGTGGGTAACAGCAGGATCTTTTGACCTGTTTATAACAGTAATCAATGAGGAGACTTCAAGCCAGAATGTACAATTAAATGGTTTTTATTGGAAATTAATCTTAACAGCATTCACTCTTATACCCAGGCTTCAAGCACTCACCCAAGTCTATTGAAAGCAAGAAGTATTTGGACAGAGGAATAGAGTAAGGGGATAGTGGGTTATACTATACCTATAAGAGGAGCAGAGATTCATGCAGCAGAGGATTGAGTATCGTTCTGAGAGTCACACAGCAGAGCGGCAGAGTGGATGAATGCAGGGAAGCTGTGCACACATTGGTGCGGTTTCAGGGCGATATTTATATTTGATAATTCACCTGAAGGGATGCGATTTAGAGTGGAATACAATGGATGTTGGAGTTTCCCAGGCTAAAACAAAGGATTCTTGGGATGTGTTAATGATAGTTAATGGGCAACATATTTGGAATTGAATAGGAGCAGGAAATTTCTATTGTGAGGAGGGGTAGGGAGGAAAAACCTGTTCTGCAACCATTGACGACTCTGCTATTTTTGAGTGAATTAGTGGATGACTCATCTCCAGCTGTTCTTCAGAAAGAACTCTGACCTGGGTATGATCTGTTTGAGGAATTTCCAAAGGCCCCTCCCTGAGTTGTACATTACTCCAACTTTAGTGACTGGGGAGTCCCTGGTTTACTTGCCAACCTCGTGGAAGGCCACAGCAAGCCAAATGAGTACCTGGCTTGTGGGGGCAATCAGGGATGGTTTAACCATACCACCAAATCTGAATTGGCGGGGGGCCCCAGCCACAGCAGGGGCCCCATCCTAACCATCTCCGGCCCGGCCATCTCCTTTCCTTTCCTCCCTCTGCCCCCTCCAAGCAGGACAAGCTCCTGGGGGGAGAGCGCCGGTGGCTGCGCAGGAGGAGAGGCCCGGAAGCAGCAGCAGCAGCGCCCAGGCTCGGGCTGAGCTGTTCCAAGCCCGGGGGCAGGGCCAGGCTGAGCGAGAGCGGGAAGCACTGCGCCGGCCGCCGGGCCCAGAGCATGGAGCTGCGCTGATGCTGCTGCCATCTGGAGCCCGAGGCCGAGCTGCGTGGCCAGTTGGAGAGGTGAGTAACCCTCTTCCAGTCCTAGCGGAGACCGGCCCCTCTGGATGTGCTGGGGGGCCACCGCTGTCCCACTGCTGGGCAGGCTGGATGGCCTCGTGGGTCCCTCCTGCTATGAAGGGGCCGCTCCACTTCCTCCCCCTCTGGGCCTACCATGCTTTCCTGGCACCCCCCCCCGGGAAGGAAGAGGAGGAGCTGGTGCAGATGGGGTGGCCTTGGGGACAGCGGGAGTCAGCGGGAGGCGGTGGTGGAGGAGGAAGAGGCAGCAGCTGCCCTCAGGGTTCTGCTGCTGCTGCTGCAGGAGGAAGGAGTACCAGTGGCACATCTGCTGGGAGGTGCCAGGCGGGCGGGCAGGGAGGCGGGCAGCACTCCGCCCCCAGCTCGGCAGCCTTCTGGTGGGGAGGGAGGCCCTGTGGGAGCTGTGCACCTTTGCGGGCTGCTTGGTGAAGGGAGGGGGCGGTGCAGGGGCCATGGTCTCTGTGGCCGAGTAGAGCTAGGGCAGTAGGAGCACTGGGAGGGAGGCCACCTTGGCCGGGCCCAGCAGGCAGGCAGGATATGGGGCCCCCAAAGTAAAGTGTTGCGGGCCCCCCCCAAATTCCTTAAAAATGGTCCTGGGGGCAATTAGTTAACACACATTGGAAACTGCTTAATGCAGTGTAGATGTGTAAATTGCTATTGCTTAAAACAATTTGTAAGCTGCTCTGATAGCCTTGTGGCTGAAGAGTGGGGAATAAATAAATAAATAAATAAATATTGCCAATTATGTGATATTCCAAGATGGGGACTGTCAGGGTAGGTAACAGACTAATGGCAACCCCATGAATTTCATAGGCTTTTCTTAAGCAAGGAATACTCAGAGATGGTTTTGCCAGTTCCTTCCTCTGTAATAAAATCTGCAGCACCTGGGTATTCATTGGCAGTCTCCCATCCAAGTACTAACCAGAGCTGACCCTGCTTGGCTTCCAAGATCAGATGGGATCTGGTGCCTTTTGGGTATTCAGGCAGCTATAATTGGTGGTGTTACTGAGGGTGAAAGAAACCAGTTGAGAGCAATGCTTCCTGGATTACTGCCTTTGTCAGTACCAGACAAGGGTTTTTACAGAGTTAGCTATAGACAACACAGTGCTAGGTAGCCCATCAGCTTTGTCAAAATTCTAACATCACTGAGAGCAAACAAAGTCAGTTTAGAGTAATGGCAGTACTTCCTGAATGACATGCAGTTTTAATATCTTTCAAACCTACCAATGGGGAAAAAAATCCAAAATATAAAGGGATTACTTTCAACACCAATAAAGACTGTTTGTGAAAAGCAAGTACTATTATTTATTTATTTAAAGTATTTCTGTATCGCCTCCTAGCCCACAAGGGCTCCCAAGGCAATGAACAAATAATAAAAACAAATAATACAAAGATAAAAACATTTTTAAAAACACATTAAAATACTCTTTTAAAACTCCTAAAAACATTAAAATATTCTTTTAAAACTATCCTAGATTCCAGTTTCGAAACAGTAAAAACAGCAATTTCAAACACTGAATGCCATGTGGAACAGCACTGTTTTGGCTACCCCCTGGAAGCTGAAAAGAGATGTGACCAGCCTAACTTCCTTGAGTTCCACCGTCAAGGTGCTGCTACAGAGAAAGCCCTGTTATGTGCACCCACCAACCTAACTTTTTAAGGTGCTGGGACATGCAACAGGGCCTTCTTTGAAGAGCTCAGGTTTCTGGCAACCTCATATGGGAAGAGGCAGTCTTTCAGATAACCTGGCCCCAAGATGTTTAGGGTTTTGTAGGTAGACACCAGCAGCTTGACTTGAGCTCAGAAGCAAATTGGGAGCCAGTGCAGTTCTTTGCAAGACCAGTGTTACATGGTCTCAGAGGACTTTTTTCAGACAGGGGAAGAAACCCCGAGGAGGTCAGGAGAAGGAAGCTTACACAGCCCCGTTTCAGACAGCCCTGTCCTCCTCCGTCCTCCTCCCGACTTTCCCCCATGCTACTGGCGCTGCTTTTTATTGACAGAGAACCTCCGTGGATAAAAAGCAATACCTGCAGCACGGGGGAAGGTTGGGAAGAGGTCAGGAGGAGGACAGAGGAGGACGGGGCTATCTGAAATGGGGCTGTGTAAGCATGACAGCCCCATTCTTCTCCGACCTCCTCAGGGGTTTTCCCCCCATCTGAAAAGTCCTAAAATGCACACCTGGCACCAGTCTGGTTGCTATATTTTGCACTAGTTGCAGCTTCTGAAAACATTTCAAGAGCAGCCTCATGTAGATCACATTACTGTAGTCTCTCTCTGGCTTTTCTTCGCAAACGAAGATTCAGGAAGGACTCATCCCGCGCTTTCTGCAAGCGCGCTGATGACTAAAAAGGCCAATCCGAGATAAACAAGTCCGGTTGCAAAAAGCACAGCAGAAGGTCTCCTTGGGTGATGTTTTTGGGTTGTGATTCTTTCTGCGTTGTCGTTTCTCTTCAAGACTTGTTCGTCGTGAGTTCTCAAATAAGGCTGCAGCATTGTGGATAGTGCGTCTCCATGCCTCCCGATGTGAGGCCAGGGCGGACCACTGTTGGTGATCAATTTGGCCAAGCCTGAGATGTTGTTTCAGGGAGTCTTTGTATCGCTTTTTTGGAGCGCCCCTCTTACGCTGACCCGTGGCGAGTTCACCGTAGAGTAGTATTTTTGGGAGGCGATGGTCCTCCATCCTAGAAACGTGCCCTGCCCAGCGCAGCTGTGTTCTCAATATCATGGCCTCAATGCTGGTGATCCCTGCTTGCTCAAGGACAGCAACATTCGTCACATAGTCAGTCCAGTGTATATTTAGGATTGTGCGTAGACAGCAGTGATGAAAGCGCTCGAGGAGTCGTAGGTGGTGGCGATAGGTGACCCATGTTTCAGATCCATAAAGGAGGATAGACAGTACGATGGATCTATACACACTGATTTTTGTGCTTTGCCTCAGGTGTTTATTGCTCCAGACTCTTTTGTGAAGTCTTCCAAATGCACTATATGCCTTTGCTAATCTGTGATCAATCTCTTTGTCAATCTTGGCATCTGAGGAGATGATGCTTCCCAGGTAGGTGAACTGCTGAACGGACTTGAGCACTGATTTGCCGACGGCAATGTGGGGATGGTGGTGTTCGTCCTGTGGTGCAGGCTGGTAAAGAACTTCTGTTTTCTTCAGGTTGACTTCTAGCCCAAACAGCTCTGCAGCTGTTGCAAAGCAGGATGTTAGGTGCTGCAGAGCTGCTTCTGTGTGGGCAACAAGGGCAGCATCATCGGCGAAGAGCAGCTCACGGACTAGATAGTTTAGAGTCTTAGTGTGAGCCCTCAGACGGCTTAAGTTAAACAAGCTACCAGTAGGTAACTAAGGCATGAACCACTGTGGCCAGATCTGCCTTCCCCAAGAAAGGGAACAGCTGGCACACCAACTGCAGCTGGGCAAAGGTGCTCCTGGCCACTGCAGGACCCTGGCTTTCCAGGAGCACCACTGAGTCTAAGAGCATTCCTAAGTTATGAACCTGATCTTTCAGAGGGAAGGCAACCCTATCCAGAACAGGCAACGATTCCAATCCCAAACTGGTTGCATTTGCCCTAATTTGAATCCATATCTTCATTGGCCAGGTTCAACAATTTCTTGGGTACCATAGTGGCTCTTTTGCCAAAGCTCACTGCTATGGTCTGTCTTCCTTCCTTCCTTCCTTCCTTCCTTCCTTCCTTCCTTTCTTTCTTTCTTTCTTTCTTCACCATCATCTCACATATCAACATAACCTTTCCAGCCACTGTGGCTGAGGCCTTTATCAAACGTGACAAATATGGGGTCATAACAATGCCTAATGAACATGAAAGGGTGCCCATATCACATGACATCATCCTTTGCCATTCCACTGCTGTGAATAAGGCATTCCTTTTTATTTACGGGCCAAGCTGTCAATAGATCTGCCGCGGTGTTTTTGTCTCAGTATTGCCTGCTTTTGAAACCATGTGCCATTTTTCTCTTATGAATACAGTATCAATGCGTCAGAACACTTCCAGGTGAGAACGTGAAAGCCAGGTACGGGACACTCATTTTATGAACCTCCCTGGCTTACCTGGAAGTTTTAAAGTGTGTTTTAGTGCTTGTGTGTTCGTTTTGTGTTTTAATTTAGCTGTTTTTTACTTTTAACAGTGCTTGCTTCTTCTCGTGAGAACCACCAAGATCACAATCATGGAAGTAAACATTGCTAGCATTGGTGCTCTGGTAATGCTGGGGCTGGTTTTTCTCACTATTACAGGTATATATGATAAAAAGAGTTATTGTGCTGGGACAATTATGCTTCAGAATAAGGTGGGACAGAAACATTTTTAGAGGTTTGTCTGATAAAGTTCTGAGTGTAGGTAACTAAGGCATGAACTACTAAGGCATGAGCCAGGCCAGTTCAGAATACTGAACTGGCCTGGCTCAGTCATGGACTCATTTGGCCTGATTTTTGGACTTTTCTGTTTCTCCCCCACTCCTAATTTTTGGTACAATCTAGAATGATGAAATGTTGTGCAGAACTTGAAAGCTCACCAGTTTTGTGGAATTTTAGTTGTCCCAATGAAGGGATTATCCAACTGATTTTTGTTTTTATTCATGGACAACATGCCTACTACTACTATTTCTTTAAAAATATACTTGGACAATAAGCTGATAACCTACACCTTTTTATGCCTTGTTGTTCCATCTGTAATATGGGGATCACAATCATTTCACAGAAGAGGGGAAAAATGAAGTTATGATCCAGGGAAATGTGAGAGGAAGAGAATTACATGTGTAGTGCCACTCTCCACTGCTTTATTGCAATACAAGCTATTTATTCTACATGGGAGAAGAGATGCAGGAAGGTGGGAGTGGGGAGTGTTCAGTAAAAGAAAACCCTGGCATTGGGGCATCTACATGGAATGTGGGATTTTTGATATAGGCAGGCTTCTGAGGAGCTGGTCAAGTTGGAGGAATAAATGGATGTTAAAATGCACCATTTGTCCATGTTTAATTGAACACTATAACCAGGTGTCTCACATCAAAGGAGTCTAAGGAGATTATCAGATGCAGCAAATATGGTGTGATAACGATGACACGATACCACGAAAGGGCTTCCCTATCACATGACCTTATCTCTTCAT
Source organism: Gambelia wislizenii (assembly GCA_030847615.1). NCBI lineage: Eukaryota > Metazoa > Chordata > Lepidosauria > Squamata > Crotaphytidae > Gambelia > Gambelia wislizenii. The sequence continues at coordinate 187,813,789 of JAUMIR010000002.1, read as the reverse complement.
GTTCTTCAAGAGTTCCGGTCCTGTGAAAAAGCTGTTCTTTTTTATTAACAGGCCAAGCTGTCAATTGATTGCGGATGACATTTTTTGTCACAGTATTGTGAGTGTCTGAAACCGTGTTCCAATTATGCTCTCGTGAATACGTCAATGGGCAGTCCCCGCCAGAACACTTCTGGGTGAGAACGTGAAAACTAGGTATGGGACACTCTTTTTATGAACCTCCCCATTTTGCTTGTAAATTTTTAAGTGTGGACTTTTTCAAACGGTTGAACACACCTGCCCCCAGAAGGCTGGGAGAAGAACGGGGCTGTCACGCTTACACAGCCCCATTTCAGACAGCCCTGTCTTCGTCCATACTCCTCCCAACCATCCCCCCATGCTGTGGGCACTGCTTTTTGTTCATGGAGGTTTTCCGTCAATAAAAAGCGGCACCTGCAGCATGGGGGAAGGTCAGGAGGAAGTCAGGAGAGGACAGATGAGGATGGGGCTGTCTGAAATGGGGCGGTGTAAGTGCAACAGCCCCGTTCTTCTCCTGACCTCCTGGTGGGGGGAGTTTCAACCATTTGAAAAAGTCCTGTATTTCAGTGCTGGTGTGTTCATCTTCTTTGGTAATTTAGCTGTTTTTTGTCCTTTAAGCGCACTCGTGTCTTCTCATGAGAACCACTGAGATCATGTGCGCCTGCGAACATGGAACTAAACAGTGCTAGCGGTCATGCTCCGATAATGCTGGTGCTGCTCTTTCACGTTATTACAGCAACGTGTAATAAAAAGGGGCATTATGCTGGCACACTAACACTTTTAAAAATAGTGGGACAAGAACGTTTTTAGACTCTCATCTAATAATCTCCTAAGTGGATGTGCTAGATAAAACATCTGAAGACTTCTTTTTTTCCTTAGAAGAGGAAAAATTTACTACCAAAAACATTGCCAGAGAGGAGGATGATAAATCATTTTAATGTAGCACTAGATACAATTCTGGAAGAGGAAGGAACTGGGAGATCAAGTTGCAAATTTGTCATTTGAATCTGCATGTGATGTGTGTGTGTGTGTGTGTGAGAGAGAGAGAGAGAGAGAGAGAGAGAGAGATTTTTAAATTGAAGTATCTGTGAAATGATGTCTAGGGCTTTTTCCTTGCTCAGTTTTACAAACTGTCCATGGTTCGAAAACTTTGCTAGAAGGGCAATCATTGTAATTAATTGTCCATGGCAGAAAAGTAAAGGCAACCCTCCCCAACTGAATGCCCTCCAGATGTGTTGGACTACAATCTCTGTTCCCAGTCAGTAGCACCATTGGCTATGTTAGCTGGGGAAGATGGGGGCTTGACTACTTGATTGGGAAGGGTTGACTCAGTGGATCTAAAGTACAGTTATAATACCACGAATCCCTTAAAATGATTTGGAGTCAGGATAAGAAAGAAGTGGTGAAGTCTTCTTTGTCATGCTTAGCTAACAGACCAGCTCGTTCACCTTAATATTTATGTGACTTTTTCCACAGCAGTCCATGATAAAAATCAGTTTTAAGCAAATGGACAAACATATCATGGCACATTGTACTATCATTGTACTACCCCATACCACACCAAACAGCAAATACCATTGCACATAGAAGCAATTGCTTCTGTTCACCGAATATATAACATTTGCTCAGCTTCTCGACTATTTGCACTTGTACTTCGCAAGTCTTTTTGAGCTTACTTAACAACTATTTCTAGTTTTGAGGGTGGCACCATCATCCTTTCCTTTCCTCTTTCCATATTAGAAATGTCTAAGGCTGCTGCCATACTGCAGAAATAATGCAGTTTGACACCACTTTAACTATCATGGCTCCATCCTATGGAATCCTGGGATTTGTAGTTTATTGTGGCACCAGGGCTCTCTGACAGAGAAAGCTAAATATCTCATAAAACAACAAATCCCAGAATTCCATAGCATTGAGGTGTGTCAGTTAAAGCAGTGTCAAATTGCATTATTTTTGCAGTGAGGCAGCAGCCTAAATCTAGTTCTGGTTTCCTGCTTGTCCCTAGATCTTGTTCTGTAAGTTATTTGCACAGGAAGAACAGTAAACTCCAGTTTCTGTCCACAGTTTCAAGCACCTGTGCTCTCCGTCTGGACACCCTTTAGCAATAAGTTCCATGTGTGTTACGCATGCTTTCCTGTTACAGTGTTGTGCCCTACAAGCTTGAAGAGAAACTATTTGTAATGATTCTTTCCATTTCCCTGAATTCTGCCTTAACATCTGACTCCTCTTTGCTGGAATGCATGCTGCTGTATACTGACTCCAGCTGAAATTTAATCTATCCTCTTATACACATGGGATGAGGGAAGTGAGAATGACTATGTTGTGTATAATAGGAATTTATCTGGGGTAAAATGTTCTCTCCCAGTTGAAGCAGTTTCCTTAGGACTGTTTCCAGAGTGGTAGCTGTGTTGGCCAATGTTGCAACAAAAACAACAAAGGAGTCTCTTGGTACCTTAAAGCCTAAAAAGAATATGTATCACTACAATTTCACACAGTGGTAGAGTTCTGTTCACACTGCTGGAAAGTGGGCAAAGGGAGGGAATTTTTCACAATCCCTTCTCTTCCTGCAGTTTGGAGGAGTGTCTGTAACACTGTGGGACACGAAATGGGGGTGGGCTGGAAAGAGGAGGCAAAATCAGTAAAAAAAAAAATCTGTCTCCCTTCTCTTTGGACTTTATCAGACGAGCCCCTTAAAACATTCTTTTGCTGGCATTAAAAAAAATCCAAAACATTTTTATGCCAGCAAAAGAATCCCCTCCCCCATTTATCTTCTCTCCCGGCAAAGGCTTCCCAGGCAATGAAGGAGGAAGTGAACAAAGCCCTGTTCACTTCCTCATTTGAAATTCTACAAGACTTAATCGCACGGGAAATTCAAACATAAAACAAAAAATAAAACACAAAAAGTTACACAAAGCACAAAAACACACTTAAAAACTTCCAAGTAAACTAGAGAAGGTTAAAAAAAGTGTGTCACCTACCTGGATGTCGCGATCTCACACAGAAGTGTTCTGACTGGTCCAGCAATTCACAAGGTAAATATATGGAAAAAAGATGCGAGGTTACACACACCAGCTATGCAGGCAAAAAACCAGAACAGCCGATCTATTGACAGCTTGGGCTGTCAATAAAATAGACCAGCTTAAGGACTAGACATAAACACGAAAGGACAACGTTGTCTGGTATACACGCCCTTTTGTGTTTATGTGGCATCATTATGATGATTTATCAGATGATTTATCAGATGATTTAGTGCATCTGATAAAGTCCTTCATCCAGTGAAAGCTTCCACTGGATCAAAGTCCCTTCTGCAGATGGATAGAGCTTTTCCCTTTGCCGAAGTGAGCTCAGGATCTAACCCATTGTTTGTAGGTATACCTAAAGACCAATGTTTTAGGTGATTAGAGTGTTCATCTAAACATAGACATAACATGCAAATGAGATGGCTACATGCTTGAAGCCATGCATATGATACAGGTATTATTCCAATGTCCAGTGGGACACATTTTGTGCTGTAGGAAAATAAAATGTGCAGGAGGAAGTAGGATTTTGTGCAGATGGCAATATAAGCTTTAATCAAGAACGTGGTTAATTTCTTTAAACAAACAGGTGAAAGAGAGAGTAATAGAGAATTAAAATGACTACTGTTACCTTTCAGAGATCAGCATCTTAAATGAATAGTATATTATTGGGACCAACTAGCTGACTGCTCCAACCATGGCCAAGCAGGATACATGGATGAAGGTAAGTCTAGTTGCTTTGAATCAGCTCAGTTGATGAAGGATATTGACAAACTGGAATGTGTCCAGAGAAAGGTAACCAAGATGATCAAAGCCTTATGAGAGAGCTGGATACCAAGCCTTATGAGAGAGCTGGAAGTTGGACATGTTTAGCTTGGAGAAGAAAAGACTGAGTGGTGACATTGGACTTTATCCTACACAGCAAATATGGCATCATAATGATGCCTAATTAACACCAATGGGCGCATATTTCAGAAGATGTTGTGCTTTTGTGATTTTGTATTGTCAAAAAGCCATTCTATTTTATTGACAGGCCAAGCTGTCAATAGATCTCCTGTGGCGCTTTTTTGCTGGCATTGCCAGTGTTTGAAACCTCGTGCCATTGTGCTCACGTGAATACAGTGTCAATGGACAGAACACTTCTGGGTGAGATTGCAAAAACCAGATAGGGGCACTCTTTATATGAACCTCCCTGGTTCACTTTTAAATTTTAAAGTGTGTTTCTGTGCTTGTGTCTTTGTGTGTCTTTGTTTTGCTGTATTTCAGAAATTTGCCACACTTGCATCTTCTTGCGAGAATCAGTGAGATCACAAGTGCGGAAGTGAACGGAGCTCCGTTTGTGCTCTGTTTATGCTGGGGCTGCCTTTTTAACACTATTGAAGGTAGGTCTGATAGGAAGGGTTCTTTTGTCGGCAGAAAAACACCACAAAATGTGGTGGGAAAGGAACATTAATGGGAGTTCATCTGATAAAGTCCTTTATAACCATCTTTAAATATCTAAAGGGATGTCATGTAGAAGACAGTGAAAGCTTGTTCTCTGCTGCTCCAGAGACTAGAACAAAAACTGATGGATTCAAATTACAAGAAAATAGATTCCACCTAAACGTTAGGAGGAACCTCTTTTCCATAAGAACTACTCAACAGTGAGTAGGTATAGACTGTCTCAGGGGATGTCTCTTTTTTGGAGGTCTTTAAACAGAGGTTGGATGGGTATCTTTCAGGATTGCTTTAGTTGTGTATTCCTGCATGGCAGGGGGTTGGAGTAGGTGCCCCTTGAAGCTCCTTTCAGTTCTAAGATTCTTTGCTATTACTACTACTAAAGATTTATTTCTCTTCCATATGAAAAAGACATAAAATGGGGTATAAAAGTGGCTCATGGAAAGTAGCAAGTGGCAGCCGATGATCCAATCTAATCTGGGAAGGCCTGCCGGAAGAGATCCATCTTAACTGCCTTCTCCAAAACACCAAATCATCAAAGTGTCAGATCTCCTCCAGCAGGCCATTCCACAGTCTAGGAGCAGTGGCAGAGAAGGTCCTCTGGGTAACCATGGCCAGACTAGTTCTGATCATCTGCAGTAAATTTTTCTCAGAGGACCTAAGAGTGTGGGGTGGATTATGCGGGAGAAGGATTACTATTGATCCAGGTTTGTTGGTGCAAGCATTGTCAGCTGCATCCAATGCTATGTTTGCAACAAGCCTTTAAGGTTCAATGGCACCAAGCAAATTCTATTTTTCACCACCAGATTTTGTAATGACTTCCATCATTACATAATCCCCACCCCTTGCCAATAATTTTTGTTCTTTCTAAAGTGCCTTTATGACACAGAAACAGTGCCAATGCATATTCAGTCAGTGAGACTGTCTCTTGCAATTCCTATGAGGCACTATATGTTCATGCTAAGCCACCCATGATGAAAACAGATCAGGAAGTGCCTCCTTGATACTGGCCCTTTGGCTTCTTCAGCAGTAGGCAAAAGAAGTTTAGAAGAAACTCTGGTACATCACCTACATTTAGGGTTACAGCAAACAAGAGAGAGTTGAAAACAGAGGAGGTGGGGGGAGAAAAACCAAATGCAGAGAAGACAGCTACACATGTATTAATTTCCTGATGCTTTTTGAGAATATCACTTTATCAAGGGAATTTCTTCCCAGTGCTTAAAAAAACAAAACAAAACAAACCCACTTGACAACTTAACTCTCAACTTGTCAAAGCCAGGTACATGAGTGTAAAATACTCCTCAAGTTAAGGGAGCAGAGGGTGGCTGCTTGAAAAACGGGAAAAAACTCTGGTACAGTTCTGTGGAAAAATAAATTTCAGCAGGAGTGAAGCTTGTAGGAGTATACCTGACAAAATCCCTCTTCCACACAACTGTCAGAAGATTCAGAAGCCTGGTCTTTTTTTCATGTCACTATCCAAAGGAAAAACACCATGGGGTCCTCAGATGTAGCTGAACTGCACTTCCCATTAGTCCCAGCAGTATAGATAGCTTAGTGAGGGGATTATGGGAGCCATGGTATAGTATCACCTGGAGGGTCACACATTCCTTAACCCTGCCTTAAGTTTGGAAGCAAAACATGATGAGAACATGCCTTATCCATGGACTTTTACATCCTTTCTTTCAGAAGCTGATTGCAATAAAGACTGGATCGGGACTTTCTTTGTTTAAGCATCTAGGCTATATCCACACTGCACAATTATAACAGTTTTATACCACTTTAAGTACCATCACATCACATTATGGAATCTTTGGATTGACTGTTTGGTGAAAGATTTTGAATTCTCTTCCAGGGAATGCTCACCTTCTTTCCCAAACTGCAATTCCCAGAATACTCTGAGTGCCTGTCTACACTACAGAATTAACCTGATTAAATCCTCAATCTCTTTTCTTTTCAGGGTACCTTAGTGCTTTCTAAACAGCTCACCAAACTACAGGTATAAAAGCCAGGATTCCATAGGATGGAGCCATGGAAATTAAAGTCATATCAAACTCCTATCATTGAGCAAGTATGGGTTCCCCCTAAGCAAGATGTGCAATGCCCTTAACACGATAGCAATTATAATGCAATGCCCTTAACACGATAGCAATTATAATAGTGAAATAGTTGGCAGTTCATTCCATCTAATAGCACCCAGAATACCTTGTGGTGCTTCATAATTGGGTGCCAGCTGCCTCTCTTGGCTTGGGTGAGTTTACTGACTTGGCTTCTGATCAAAGAAGTCATGGTGAGAATTCAGTGTTTCTATGTGAGTTTACCTTACCAGCAAACATGACTGTGTGGATTTAGCCCTTTATTTTCGGCACCTCCTTGCCCTCCTTGGGAAAGGGAAGTTGCCATCTGTCAGACGTGTTACTGAAGCGTGCTGTGGTGTGATATTAATAAATCCCCACAAATTGCTTTAATAGTGTTTGGTCACAAAACAATTCACAGTCCAACCCATTTCCCTGACATTAAACAAACACAAGGATTCCCATTCCCCTGAGAGCAGGTCTGATTAAACATGTTGTTTATAATGTGCTTATTTGCTGATTGGGAGGTCAAGCATGTTTGACATTCCCAGCACTCTCTTAACCAGGACCTCAGCTTTAGGTTGGGCCCGTCACCCACTTTCCTCTTCTACCCTCCCAAATGGTGCCTCGGTTTTCAAGTGAAATGTTTACAGCTTGGAAGTTTGAGAGATAATTTTAACCATCTGTCTTACCTCCAAGAAGGGAAAGTTTTAATTGTTTGATTAAAAAGAAGAAAAAGTGGCCTTTTAGAAAACCTCAGTTCCTTTTGGACACTTTAGCATTTACAAATGACACAACTGCTTACTTTAAGCATCTGGATATGGACAATTGATTCAAAGCCCTGGTGAAAGTAAACAGTGCAGAACGCATCCCACACTCATCTGTCATGGGCAATTGGAAATGACACAACATATGGATCTTGGCATTTCACAGGCATTAGACTGTTGCCCCACCACAAAGGTCACACACACACACATAAAAAAGAATGCAACAGCAAAACATATCTTCTTCCCACCTTTCAGCAGACCTGGGCCCTTTTTACACTACAGTTATACCCAGTAATAACATGGGTGTTGTTTAGATGAGACAATATAATGTGGGTTGCTGCACATAAATGCACATTCATAGCAGTGTTCATTTGCCTCCACGTTTTTTTTTTAAACAAAATCGCTAGTATGCGAAGCTATCCATATTTGATGTTCACATGGAGCCATGCCTGCAAATCAAGATGGTGGCTGGGAATTACTCACTCATGTTATTATTCTCAACATGTTCCTCCTGCTGCACAGTATTTTTTTTAAATGCAAATCAAGGACTTGCAAGTGCAACCTCTCACTTAAAACAGCAGTTTGGTCATCTTAGCGCAGCGAAAAAGCACATGATTGCTACTGTGAAACTCCAAAATGGTGCTTCCAGCCAGCAGGCCTACCCCATGCACATTTCCAACAAGATTTCCACTTCTGCTCCTCTCTGAGAATGTGCTGTGATTCAAATCAGATGTCCAAACAGGCGGTAATGCACATTTCTGCGTATTATTTTTAAAAGTTTGGGAAAAGCCACGAAGGCTTTCCCCATGTAGTTTTTTGCATTTATGACCCCCTCCTTACAAATACAGCAAATCACCATGGGATCTCATTGGGATAAAAGGTATTCCCTGTGAATTCTATGAGGAGTTTTTTTTTTAACCTTCTAGACAACGTCATGAATAGCAATAGGTTCCCACACCACAAAAAGAAGAGCAGTTCAATATGTTTCAGCAAATGTTGCATTCAAAACTAACAATATTCCCATGTGAAATGAAACAACCAGGTCAGGTAAGCCTTGAATAAGTAAAGAAAAATTTTGAATCCTTGAAAGCCTCTTCCAAAATGCATCCAGCAGTGATTTATTTCTTTCACTAGCCTTCACTTCTTATGATTTCCATTTTGATGGCCAGACTTATATAGTTCTATGCTTCTTCAGCATCATGGAGGTAGCTGGCGAGACAGGCTTATCTGCTTTCCCCTTTTCTCTCTGTTTTGGTGTTTAACATGCTCTGTAAGGGATTCTGGAGACAGCTGCTGTTTACCTTGCCTGTTGTAGGCAGGCACACACAGCTACAGTAGAGAAGTATCTCATTGAACAGAAACCCAGTTTAAGCTTTTCTTGCATTGTTTATTGCAGACACACTACCGCCTCCTCCCATACAATCCTCCCTGTGCACTCCGGTCCTCTGGGAGGAACTTGCTTCAGCCACAAAAATCTAGGCTGTCTGCAACCTCCCAGAGAGCCTTTTCTGTAATTGTCCCCAATTTATGGAATGGCCTGCTGAACGAGATCCATCAGATGACGAGCTTAAGTAGCTTTAAAAAAGCACTAAAGACAGATCTCTTTTGGCAGGCCTTTCCTGATTAGATCTCAGCCTCAGGAGCTGCATCTTCTGGCCTTTTTTTAAAGTCTTGTTTGTGTTTGTTTTTTTAAATGTGATTTTAGTTAGGTGGTTTTAATTTTATACTGTTTAATGTCTTTTTATGGGGGTGGGTGGTGCTTTCAGTTGGTATTGTAGCATTTTAATTGTTGGAAGCCGCTCTGATTGTTTTTAGCAGAGGGGCAGGGTATTAATAATAATAATAATAATAATAATAATAATAGCAACCTGACACTAAAGTCTGTGTTTCTCCATCGCTCCTTTACCCATCCTCCCAGTGCTAATGCTCCTAAAATCTTCCAGCTAGATAGAGGACAAGAAAGAAAATGGGGAGCTGGCAGGCTGTAAAAAGACTTTGTAAAAAGGAGCTTCTTTGTCAGAGGTTTGGGCTGCTGCCCACCACAGAAATAATGCGGTTTGATACCACTTTAATGCCTGTGGCTCAATGGTATGGGATCCTGGGATTTATAGTTTTACGGGATATTAAGCCTTCTCTGTCAGAGCGCACTGATGCCACAACAAACTATAGATCCCAGGATTCCATAGCATTGAGCCATGGCAGTTAAAGTGGTGTCAAACTACATTATTTCTGTAGTGTGGCAGCAGCCTTTGTTAACTGAGGTATGCCTATATACAATTATAGCACTTTAAAGCCATGGCTGCCTCCTATGGAATCCTGGGGTTTGTACTTTGGTCAGAGGCATCAGAGGAGTTCCATGGCTGAGGAGTCTTAAGGCCCCTCCCTCAACGACCAATCCAAGGATTCCATAGGATGGAATCATGATAGTTCAAGTGGAATCACAGCACTGCAATTGTGTAGTGTAAAGGAGCTCTGACATTATAGGAAGAAGAAGGTTCCCCCGCTCTGATTTATTTCCAAGGTTGACCCAAATAAGTTATCAGGGTGGACCCAAATATGTATGCACTATACATAAGTGCTAAGAGGGAAGATCAAGATTTCCTTACTCTTCTAGGGTACTTGAGACTTGAAGATAATCTGGTAAAGAGACTGTTGTGGCCTTGGATTCCATATTGGACTTTTCCCTGATTCCTATTACTCATATTGTAATGATGAGTAATGGGGCCTAGAGAACAATGAACAGTCCATCTAGTACACAGATATTAGAGGAAAGAATAGTGAGTCCGATCCACCGTGGGGCTGTTGGGTGCTGATTTGCTCTTCCTTTCACTGTTGGTGCTTCCTCTATGGCGTTTACCACGCAAGGCTTTTTTCCGTCGTGAAAGCGCTTCGGTGTTTGGTTGAATTTTCGTGGCCCACACGATGCCATATGTATTCAGTGTTCCCTCTGTCTCTCTTCGATTTCTGGTGTGCTACAACCTATTGATGATTATTCCCCGTCAATAGCCCTTAATCGGGCGAAACTCCCACCATAATACCACATGTGGTACGAAATTGCATGCTTGTTCTGGCTTCTCTTTGCCACGTGATCACGCAAGGTGATTAGTCTGTGCACTACTCTCTCTGTCCCTGCAGTCTTCCCAGTTCAGCTTCCGGTGGCCATTTCGTTGAGACCTGATGCATCCAACGCAGACATCCTGGCACTGCTTTTAATTTTCAAATTTTAGCGTGATGCCTTGGGATAATACAAACAAAGTTGATCAGTGAAAGCAACTGACAGGCATATTTAATGTGGAAATAGTGCACCCTGAAAGTGCTTTGGTTATATCACAGCTACATCCCTGGTGCTAAGTATGCATGCACTACTTATGGAAAATCCTGGGCACAGGCCAAAGTATCACGAGATCGCACGAAATCCAAACATGAACACAGATAGATCAACAAGATCGCGCATGTGCACAATCATGCGAGGAAGTGACGTGAGAAGGAGGAGACTGATGCAGAAATGGAAAAATGATGGGAAGGAGGGGCAGAGAAGACCAATGTGGTGCGCAAAAAGCACTAAACTCACTTGTTCTTCTGCCTCTGTTTCAGAATGGGCTGATACATGTGGTGCAAAACGGATATGAATCCGTCATTTACATGACGAAATCATTGCACCTTCGGACCTCTGTGTGGTAAACGCCTGTGGTAAGCTCGCCCTCTCTTCAGGCGGGAAGAGAAGGCTTCCAGCTTATTTGTACAATCTGAAAACACACTCTCAAGCATTCCTCTAGTCTAGAAATCCCTTTCTAAGGTAGTGCCACCACCACTCTTTGAGTTTAACCCTTTTGTGTCCAGTGTAGCCAGAAGCCAGACCAGTTGTGTTAAAGTATCAATAGTGACTCGTTTCTCTATCCCAGAGAAGTTCTGATAGCTGACCAAGAAAAAGGCACGTGACCATGGAGATTAGGAAATAACAGAAAAGGCTTTTAGTTCCACAGGCTTAAGGCTACTTGGAGGGCAACATGCCCCCCAGGATTTAGCTTGAGGTTATAAGAAGAGATACATTCAGTCCAGAGTATTAAAATGAAATCATAAAAGTTAACGCGACTAGCTAGATGGTCCCTAAGCTAAGAATAATAGTAACTTAGAATTTATGATGTCCATCATCATCAGTCCCAATGGGATGGTTGGGCCAGGCTCACCCTAGCCGGCCCCATTTAGTCTCTGGAGATGGAATTCAGAGTCCTTTTGGATAGAAGCCTCCTCCTGAGGCTTCATATATCATATTGGGGCTTTCTGATATTATTAAGCCCATGAGAGCGAGATTGGCTTCTCCCAACCTCTGTTATCACAGTTTAGCATCTTGCTAGTTAAGCAAGAGTCTCAACCAGGTGGCATAGAACAAAGGGATTCAGGAAACTTTAAAGTCTTTGTAGTCCTCTCTGATTGGTTCTGCATTGCCAACTCTGATTGGCTCTCTAGTCAGGTGATGTGATGTCATGTTTAGGAATGAGGTTCCCACCCCCCCTTACCCATACCTGATGGTATGGAATCCAGGGAATGGAATTTTTTCTGCTGTGAACTATAGAGTTTGTAGATGAAGTCTCCATGATGGCTGGGCAGGCCATCATGACAACCCCTATGGCACAAGGAGGAAAAGGCCACATGCTGTGTTTGCCATTCAGCTTCTGGAGGTAAACCTGACCTTGCCTTGTTTACCTAACCTATGAGCAACCCCCAGATTATGGGCCCAGTTTGACCCCTGCTTGTCTCTGCCTCTGGAGAAAGTCCCACCACACATTCTTCTGCAAGTGTCTTCTCCATCTATGGCTGGCTGGGGCAACTGTGGAATCAATTCAAGTCTACAGTCAGTACAGCTGTCTTCATGCTATTGTCATGGGTGGAGGTGACCTCATTTATTACATCCAACCTCTATAATGAGGTGTCTGCCCTGTTGGTTTTGGTCTATCTTGGCCCCTAACCATGCAGATGGCTGATAGAGTCATTTACAGGAATGGGACTCGCTCCACAGCTTGCATGGCCACAGTGGCAGCTGGTGGCTTCCATGTCAGTGTGATAATGAATTCATTATAGCTTTTTGGAGATTTTCAGATGCGATTTTCGGGTCTATATATTCCAAAACAGCTCCGTTGCTGCTGCACGGCAGGGGAGCAGTTTTGGATGACGCCGTTCCTCTGCCGAACCCCTCCATGTCACTTCTGTGACAGAATGGAGGAAGCCGCGTCATATTTCACTCACAGGCAACAATTGTGAGTGAAATATGATGCGGCTTCCTCCATTCTGTCACGGAAGTGACACGGAGGGGTTCGGCAAAGGAACAGCGTCATCCAAAACTGCTCCCCTGCTGTGCGGCAGCAATGGAGCTGTTTTGGAATATACAGACCCGAAAATCGCGTCTGAAAATCTCCTTAGTCCATACTTCAAAGTAGCTATCCAAGGTGCTGAGCCCAGTTTCCAAAACTGACTAAGCACCCAGATTATTATTTTATTTTTTTACATGACATTAAGGGACAAAATTTGTACATGATAGGAAATGCATCACTTCAAGTACTCTGCTTTTTGTTATGCCTATAACAATGTGATCTCTCTCTCCATCTCTCCCTCAGTGGACCATAGTCTGCACTTTTTCTCCCTCAGGTCCAACAGACGCATCCCTTGAACAATGAATAATATCTTGATGGTGATGAGGAGTAATTTCCACTGGCACTGGGATCAAGGTGCCTGGTGAGTGGGCAGGAATGGATTAACTCCCCTTCTTATTCACCATGGTCCTTACAAAAAACAACAACACACACACACCCTATGGTTGGGGACTGGCCTAAACTAGACAAGCACAGAGACACTATAGTATATGTAGGTGAGGCACTTCATACTGCATCTAAGCCCTATGGGCTTGGGGAGGAGAGATGGAGCTGTACAGAGTGGCTCTTCCTCCTCTACCCTTGACCTCTCCACATTGATGGGGAAGATCTACAGTGAAGATGTAACCACATTTGAGTGAACGTGGTTACAGTCCTCCAGGAGACTGGGAATTCTACTTGTACATAGGTTCTGCCTTTTCTGACAGGTGCCCAGCACTGGAAGGGGGCTCTACTTTTACCTTTTCCATTACTATGCCTGGCTATTAAATTACCACTGACCAGAATTTAAGAATGTGAGCCGAATGGCTGGCCTGGTTTGATTTTAATATCTTTTTCTTCGGCTTTCTGTCCCAAGTTAATAATATATTCATGTGGACATGACGGTGTGTGGGCCTTTGCTGGATCTGGCTCCAGCAGAAGCAGAGAGCTATGGCAGAAAGTACATTTTATTAGGAGCAGAGAAAGATCCAGACTAAGGAAAATCATCCATTAGAGGGTGAGGAAAGATACAGCAGGGAAGGGACAGCCTGATTAGGGCAAGTGGAAGAAATGTATATATAAGGCAAATGTAGGTGGAAGGCAAGGGAATTGTCCAGCCAAGCTTAATGGGACATCCTGGAGGCCCCTCTCCCTATGAGAAAGTTACATAAGTACCAGCAGAATGGAATCTGGTTAGTTGTCCATGATGACCAGTCACCTGGGCTGAAGTGTCAGATGGCTCAAAGTAGCTGCAGACCCCCCCCCCGACCAGTTCTTCAGGGTGTAGAGTGAAGGATAAGGAGTCCCTGGTCTCAGAGAGTCCTGTGAGGTCCAGTCCCAGCCTGCATATAGCATGAGAAAGGCTGGGTGGCCTTTCAGTGTCATATGTGGGATGAAAAAAAATGCCATAGGTGTGAACTGTATTCTGTGTAAGATGGCCTTATAAGTTTCACTTTGATTTGTGGATCCTGCTTTTGATAGGATTTTATTTACCTTGTATCTGAATTTAGTCTTGCCTTAGCAAACTCTTGGCCAAGATTTCCTTGATGGCTCCAAGCACCCTCTCCTGTTAATCTTTGCAATTGTTTATTTTCTTCTGTAGATCACTTTCAATGTCAGGACATCATCTTTGACAATGTTTTACTTGGCAGACTCTCTTGGCTTCACCAAATTTCTCATCATTAACAGTCAGAGAAAGCTAAGCAGGCCCTTACAATCCTGGTGTTTTCGCATAAAGCATTAATAGACATGAGAATTGTATATTATTTCCCCCCAGAATCTAGTGTTCTAGTTCAGGGTGCACAACCAGTGGCCCATCAGCTATATGACACCCCCTAAGACTTTACACGCAGACTGCTGCACAGGTGTCCTGAATCTCTCATGACCACCCAACTATATACAGTGGGCATTTGATACTTGCTGGGGTTTGCTTTCAGGACCCCCCCCCAATGGATACCAAAATCCCTGGATGCTCAAGTCCCATTATATACAATGGCATAGTAAAATTGTGTTCCTAATGGTGAACATCAAGGTTTGCTTTTTGGATTTTTTTTTTGGGGGGGGGGACATTTTCCAGTCATGGATGGTGGAATCTATGGATGTGGAATATATGGAAGGCCGACTATACAGAAAACTCTTCGCCTACTACTGTAAGCAGTGAGGAGATACCTCACTGAACCAATCCAGTATGCCCATTCTGGTGACAGAACTGATTACGCCAGTAGAACAGAAAGAGAAGCAATTCTCCTCTTCTCCTGCAGGTTCCCACAGCCTCAAAAGCTGCTCTGGCAGCGGCGGGGGGTGGGGAGGAGTGGGGCTGGGACAGGAAAACTGCTTTGGAGGTAGGAGAAGGCAGTCCTATTGCAGAAGAGGTTGGCCATTTGTATTGATTTAGGCCCATCCATTGTGGTCTTCACTATGTATGTTCTTTACCATGGTTCCTAGCCAATTGCCTATGTTGAGTTTTATTATAGCACTTCAAAGTTTGCTAGCTAGCCATGCTGCTATGGAGAGGGATGCATTTGAGTGTGAGGACTTTATCAGATGCATCAAATACGGTGTCATAATGATGACTAATTAACACAAAAGGGTGTGCATATCAGGTGACATTGTCCTTCTATGATAATGTCCAGTCAAAAAGCTGTTCTATTTTTTTGATGGGCTAAGCCCACCATAGATCTCCCATGGTGCTTTTTTGCCGGTATTGCCAGTGTTTGAAACCTCACGCCATTGTGCTCACGTGAATACAGTGTCAATGGCAGAACACTTCTGGGTGAGATCACGACAGCCAGGTAGGGGACGCTCTTTTTATGAACCTCCCTGGTTTACTTGGGACTTTGTGAGTATGTTTCTGTACTTTTTGGTTTTTTTAAATGTATTTTTGAATTTACCCACATTCGCATCTTCTCACGAGAATCACCGTGATCTCGAACCAGGAAGTAAACGGAGCTCCGTTCCTGCTCTGTTCGTGTTTTCACACTGCTCAAGGTAAGGTCTGGTACTGACAGAAAAATGCCACAAAATATGCCGGCAAAAGAACGTTTATGGAGGGTGGTCTGATAAAGTCCTGATTGTCTTCTGCAAGCTTGAACAAATTATGAGCCATCAATACTAAAAGCAGCCTATTTGCTTTTTTTCCATTCCTTTAGGTTGCAAAGAAGGGAATGTCAAGCATTTGACAGGCTACAATACAAGGCCAGCAAGCCAAACAGTGGCAGTTTATGGCTTCCACGTGTGGGTAACAAATCCACTCTGGACCATAAATGACTTGTCCAAGGTGCTGAACCCTATTCCCCAACTAGTTTGAGCACCCTGGATAGCTCATGTAATGTTCAGACTAAAGCCTGGAACAGATTCTTTGCCCCATTATCACTGAAGCCACCAGCTGCCATTGTGAATGCTCCTATTGCTCTAAATAATTTTTTTGTGCTACTAGGCCGTAGTAATGTATCTAACATGTATGTGCCATGAGGCTACTCTTCTGCCTTTCTTTACTGCCTCAGTTTGGTGGCTAGGCCATAGAAAATTTAACTCAGTAACTGAAACTCCATTTGTGTAGTTACTTTGAGCTCCTGAACATTGCTGACTGTCAGGCAAAATTATGCAATGCTGGAATTTAGAGAGGAGCAGATGGGAATTCATCATCAGAGCCACTCAGAGCCATTCATCATCAAAACAAATTAATCTGGGAACAATCCATATCTGCCTGCAGCTTTCAGCGGGCCCATCACCTACTTATTATAGCTGGAAGGTGGGGTTGTGTCTCCTCTCTAGAGAATTATTTTGGACAAACATAATGGGAGGGGGAAATTAAAAACCCAAAGGAAAGGTTGAAGAGCTCATGGCTAGAATAACAATTGAAGTTGCCTTCAGCACTGCCAGACTTTCCTCTTTCATTAGCAAAAATGTCAGCTTGGAGAAAAAGAGAAGCAAAACCCTTTGTAAATCCCCTTGCAATCGGTTGCATATTCTTCTCCGAGCAGACAGGATTTGTGGGTAGAACAGAAGGAGATGGAAGGATAAGGTGACATGACATTGGCTTTGCATCCTGGACTGTTTCTGGTCAGCATCTTATCACCCCCAAGGTCAGTTTTAAATTATGCAAATGGAATGATTCTTTTAAAACTGGTATGTTCCTGTTTGCTTCAACAATGAGATTGCTGCTAAGTATAGGTCAACTTATTTTATCCATCTCCTTTCCTGTCCTAAGACAGATTTCCTGATACAGTTGGCCCTCAGTATCCATGGATTCTGCATCCATGGATTCCACCACCCACAGGTTGAAAATATTCAGAATAAATAAATAAATAAATAAATCCAAAAAGCAAACCTTGATTTTGCCATTTTATATAAGGGACACCATTTTACTATGCCATTGTATATAATGGGACTTGAGCATCCAGGGATTTTGGTATCCATGGGCAGTCCTGGAACTAAACCCCAGTGGATACCAAGGGCCCAGTGTACAATAAACATAACATTGTTTTTTTTTAAAATTACCTTACAAGAGCATCCAGGGTAGCCTTGCTGCACTTCATTTAATATAGATACCAAACGTTGTTGCATCTGCAAGACCTGAGCAAGGCTGTTATTGACAGGTTGTCTTGGAAATCTTTCATTCATAGGATTGCCATAAATTGAAGTTATTTAATGAAAAATACCTTTCTGCAGGCAGGTGGAGATGCTCAGAAAGTAAGATCTCTATAGCCAATAGATAATTTTTGTTTTTAAAAAAATCATAAGGTAGGGATGGGTGGTTTAAAACTCCCTATCAATGCTGCATGCTGTGAAATATGTATTTGAGAGGGGAAAGTGTGTGTGTGCATATGTATACATGTCAAAGTTTGGAAAGAGTGTGTTCAGAATTAATTAAAATTTTGCTCATGATTATTTTTGTTCATTAAAATTAATAGTCCATACATTTTAAAAATTATGACAATAAACAATAACAAATAAATGCACCAGAAAGAAAAAGATAGGAGAAGATAAACCATAGAGAATACCCTCCACAAATGAAAAACAAAAACAAAACCCAACCCAGCAATAGCAATAGTCTATTAACTGTTTTTTGGAGAAAGATTTTTAAATTCATTATTTTAACAGTTAAAACACCAGCCAAAAACAATTACTGTGGCTCATTACATGCCTAGTTCTTTTATACTAAATTTCACAAATTGATTAACAGGCAAACTTTATAACTTCCCCCTAACACTTTAATATCAACTAACCAATTTACTCCGACAATGTAATGAGAGCCCATGTACTCTCACACCAGTGCTATTCAAACTCTGTTATGCACTCACACATGTGCAGCCTCTGGCTCCCTAGCTGACATTGGATATTGCCTTTGCCCCCGCTCCCCACAAACATTGCCCACCCACAGCCAGACTCATGTGAGAAGCTCTATTCTGTATGGGAAAAACACGGATTCTGGCTTCTCTTTGCATGTGTAGCAACCCTCAATGGTTCTTTGCATGTGTAGCAACCTTCATTGTGGCCTGGGGCATCTCCTGCTATCCTGGTTGGCTGACACACCCGTGGTGCTGACAGTGTGAAATTCTGGAGCTGACAGAAATATGTGGTCTCATAGGTTTCTTGGAAAACATTCCCTGCTGTGGGATCCCCAGATATGCTTTGCCATATCTGTGTTTTTGTGTAGCTACACAGTGGGGTCATGCACAAACAATTCTGGGAAATTCTTTGCAAACAAAACAGCTCTCCTGTCTATTCTTCCCAGCTAACAATGCAGCCAAGGTATTTAAGAAGGTGGGCTGAATATGACTTCACTCAATATTGATAGAAAAGCCTACAATGTTTGTTTACTTCTTTTATGCCACACACAAGTTAAGGTGTGCTTGTTTGCAAATGGAGGGATCAGGTCCCTGGAGCTTTGTTATTTGTAAAAGGAACAATGCTGTGCTGTGAGATTTCACAGGAATTACTATAGCTCATTCACACTCATGGGTAACCTCCCAGGAAGTGTGTTGGGCTAAGTGTGTAAGCACAGCTACTCAAGGCAATTGCTTCTTGAGAGTTAATGACATACACTTTAATAATTGGGTGTGAAGTAACACTTCTGCTGACATTTTCACTGGATTCTCCTGGAACCTGGATACTTGTCCTGGATTTGAAGGGTCCTATCCTCAGTAAGAGAGGTGACAATTTGGTGTACATGCGACACAATATTCAGAGCAGCCTCAGTCTGATGCTCCCACACAATGTGGATGGCTTGCAACCCACATCATCCAAGCCAACACTACGAAGGATGGGAATTGTTATCCAACACATCTGGAAATCGCAATATTAGAGAATAAATAAGAAGTATGTCAGTGCAGGTACACAGTACAGATGTAAATCCTCCACTGTTTCCTGTGCAAAAAAATAAAAAAAAGAAGAAGAAGAAGAAGAAGAAGAAGAAGAAGAAGAAGAAGAAGAAGAAAAGACCACATGTATTTCTTTGGAAATAAATTGTGCCAGAATACTTCGGGATGTTGCAATGCTAGGAGTAAAATGCACAGAAGTCTTACTGCTCTATTATTCTTCTGGACTGAGTTTCTCGACCACTGGAAAACACTTTTTTCAGCTAAGAAATGAACAACTGCAAATATTCTGCCTATCCCTAGTATCTAGGCAGTGAAGTAGCTGCCTCTTTAAAGCACTCTTCCACACTATTAAAAGGGAGCATGAGTTCTCACAATATAACTCTTTGGGTTTAGTCAGTTGTTGCCTCTGTGTCCACTCACTGCAATATTTTTTGGTGTCTGTTTATATCAATTTCTTGGATCTGCACCAGGGTATTTCCAAAGTTAAAAACTGGATTGTGGTGGATAAAGTGGTCTTATGGTTTGAAGGGAAAATTTTCTCGCCTTTGAATTTAAAAAGAGAGAGAGTCATAGTGGTTTTCTAGATGATGAAAATACTCCTCATAGAATTCAACAAGAATACATTCTGTTCCAACACACTGCCAATGAGATTTGCAGTATTCAGAAGTAGGGGGCCCAAAAACTCCATCTATTGTGGAGGAAAAGCCTTTGTCGATTTTTGCAGTTTTAAAAATAATGTCGCACGTTTAGACATCTAATTTGGGACACTGCACATTCATGGCAAGAGTGGAAGTGGAAAGCGGATTGATCGGACATGTGGGCAGGGGCTGGGCTTGCAGGAAAGGTAGTGTCCGCAAGCGCCATTTTAGCATCCCATGGTATCGAGTGTGTACTTTTTTGCTGCACTGAGGTGACCAAAGAGCTTTTTAGAAGCAGAAGGTCTCACTTGCATTTCTTTGATTTACAAGTAAAAAATATATATTGTGCAGCAGTGACAGCATGTGTGGAGAATAATAACGCACTGTACTCTTGGCCACCATCTTAAGTCACAGACATGGCTGCGTGTGTGCACTTCAAATGCAGATAGCTTCACATACAATAGAATTTGCCAAAAGACCATGGAGAAAGGTGAGTGCTGCTGCGAATTTGCAGTAATGTGCACCAAATCTGCATTATATCTTCTCATCTAGGACTTTATCAGACGAGCCCCTTAAAAGCATTCTTCTGCTGGCACTTACTTCTAATCCTGGCAAAGGCTTCCCTGGCAATGAAAGAGGAGGTGAATTGAGCTCTGTTTACTTCCTCCTTTGAAATCCTGCGGATTATCGTGAGACTTCATTGCACGGGAAATTAAAACACACACACACACACACAAAAATAAGACAGAAAAACTTTAAAAAAAATACATACACACACTTTAAAGGACCCAAGAAACCTGGGGAGGGTCATAAAAAATGCATCACTTACCTGGCTGTCACAATCTCACCCAGAAGTGTTTGTGCTGGACTGGCCATTGACGCCGCATTGATGTGAGTACGATGGTGCGAGGTTTCACTCACTGGCAATGCTGGCACAAAAGCGCCATGGGGGATCTATTGATGGCTCCAGCCATCAATAAAAAAACTACAGGTTTTGGTGGGGACATAGAATCATAGAATCATAGAGTTGGAAGAGACCTCAAGGGCCATCCAGTCCAACTCCCTGCCATGCAGGAATACACAATCCAATCATTCCCAACAGATGGTCATCCAGCCTCTGTTTAAAAACCTCCAAAGGAGACTCCACCACACTATGAGGCAGTGTATTCCACTCCCGAACAGCTATTACTGTCAGGAAGTTCTTCCTAATGTTTAGGTGGAATCTCTTTTCCTGTAATTTGAACCCATTGCTCCGTGTCCTAGTCTCTGGAGCAGCAGAAAACAAGCTTGCCCCATCCTTAGTATGACATCCCTTCAAATATTTAAACATGGCTATCATGTCCCCTCTCAACCTTCTCTTCTTCAGACTAAACATGCCCAGCTCCCTAAGCCTCTCTTCATAGGGCATGGCTTCCAGACCACCCACCATCCTGGACATAACCATGAAAGGGTGATGTTGTCTGATATGTGCACCCTTTCGCAGTTATGTGGCATCGTTGGGATGCCATATTTTATGTGTCTGATAAAGTCTCTAGACAATTCCCTAGTGTTATGGTGTAAAAGTGTTAGTTCACTGATGTACTATAGCACTATAACTTAGAAAAAAACCCTGAAAAATAAAGGAGAAAAGAAGGGAATATGTTCCAACATGGTTTGGAATTAAAAAGAATGCCACTTGAGATTGGGAATAAAATGTTGCAGTTCGTGCAGGGAATTGTCAGAAAATAGTCTGGGACAATAAAAACATAATTTGGCTATTTTAACAACACCCCCAACAACACCCAGCAACAAATACTTCAAACTCCTGATACATTTTCCCATATGAAGGAGCCCCTAATTTCCAGATTCCTGCCTAACTTGGATAACTCTTTCTATTGGCCTGGTTTGAGGGTCCTGTCAGGAAGTTGTGCAAAACCTCATTTTAATAAAACGAAGTAAGGGTGCAGTCCCATTTGCATCTACATGGAAGAAGAACCATTATATTTATTCTGAGTTAACATGCACAGGATCGATTTGCTTGTTATCAAGACACTGAATTCCATCAGCAAGGTTCAATGGATCACACAAGACAGGAGCTATCAGTGCTCAATATCTGCGGTTTCTTCTTACACAGTAATGAACATGAGATATCCATGGAAATGACTTGGGTCTGTTTTGCAGCAAAAAAGCATATTGTGTATAATCCTTGAATTGGAAAGAAAAAAATGAGTTTTCTTTCTTTTCTTCTTTTTTTTAAGGGCCAGAGAATGGTTTGGATCATATCACACTGGACCATTATTTTATGCTGTCATTTCTAGGGTTATCAGCATCTAATACAAACCAGAATACCTATCAACTGTAAGCTGTAGTCAGAGGAGAGCCAGGAATCAGGAGATATGCCAGGAACTCAGACCTGAAGGGCCAAACAGAAGTCAGAGCCAAAGAACACACCAAAGCACACTACAGTCAGGGAAGTCATTATTGCTTAGTCAAAATCCCAGCTCAGAGAAAAGCCTGCTATAGCCCTCCATGTGTGGGGGAGCCTGACGGCCATTCAAAGAGCATGAAGGTGGCCAAGAACTTGAAAACGTTCCAGTGTCCTAGAAGACACTCCAAAGCAGGGGGTGGGGAACCCGTGACTCTCTAGATTTTGTTGGACTGCAGCTCCCATCATAACGTACCATTGGCTGTGGAGGCCAAGGCTATGGGAATTGGAGTTCAATGAGACCTAGTTGGCCACAGGTTCCCTGTCATTGCTCCTAAAAGCAAATCTAGCTCTGCTATTTAACAATGTTAGAGCAGTATAACACTGATGCTGTTTTTAAACACACACACAGAGATAGATCTGGGGGACCATTCACAATGCACAATTGGAGCACTATGATTCCACTGGAATTGCTGTGGCTGCATCCTATGGAATCCTGGGATATGCAGTCTAGGGAGGGATGTTTAGAATCCTCAGCCAGAGATCTCCTTTGGTGCCTCTGAAAAAACCCACAAATCCTAGGAGTTTTTTTTTAGCATTCAGCTATGGCTCTTAAGTTGGAATCATAGCACTATAAACGTGTACAGTATATGAAAAATTCTCTGATCTATACCTTTCCAACTAACAGGTAGATTAGAGCTAGCCACCAGATTTTGCACTTTCCTGAATATTTGAAGATAATGCTCAGCATTGTAAATGTATCAAAACATGCATTTAAAAGTACATTTTGAGCAAAAGAGTCTTTTTAACTTTTTCAATTATTTGTTGAGGAAAATGAAGTATTGGTTTATAAAGATCTGTTGGCAGTTTTGGTAGGACTTACAAGATCTGAGATTGCCAGAACTTGGAAAAATATCCAAGGACAATCATTTCATAGATATTTTAATAGCATATGATCAGTGTCCTTTCTGGAAAAACTGACTTGCCATTTTCACATGAGAGAAGAAATAAAGGCAGATAACTTTGTAGCAACTTGGTACCCAATTTTAAGGTATTTTCGAGAATGGAATGGTAAAGATGGGCTTCCAACTAATCAATTGGATTTGGGGGGGCAACAGACATTAGCATAATTTAGAAAAAAGGGTAACTAATAACATATTGGTGGATGGATGTATAGACACATAGGTACATATATTATTTATAGGTTATTTGATTTGATAATGTATGACTGCATTTGACATATTGTTGCAATTACTGTTAATTTGGGGAAAGACATTATGGACTTTATCAGAACACACCCCATTAATGTTCTTTTGCCAGCATATTTTAAAATGTTTTTCTGCCAGCAAAAGAACCCCTTCCATCAGACCTACCTTTAGCAGTGTTCACAGGCAGCCCAGGCACTAACTGAGAGTGAATGGAGCTCCATTCACTTCCTGGTTCAAGATTTCACCAATTCTTGTGAGAAGACGCTAGCATGGAAAAT
Organism: Gambelia wislizenii; assembly: GCA_030847615.1. NCBI lineage: Eukaryota > Metazoa > Chordata > Lepidosauria > Squamata > Crotaphytidae > Gambelia > Gambelia wislizenii. Next base: position 187,790,285 of record JAUMIR010000002.1, on the reverse strand, counting down.
TCAAAAATAAAAGAAAAATAAACACATAAAAAGTACAGCAAAGCACAAAATCACACTTTAAAAGTCCCAAATATTCTGGGGGGGGGGTGTTTCATAAAAAGAGTGTCCCCTACCTGGCTGTCGCAATCTCGCCCGGAAGTATTCTGTTATTGACACTGTATTCACGTGAGCACAATGGCACGCAGTTTCAAATGCTGTCAATGCTGGCAAAAAAGCACCAGGGGAGATCTATTGATGGCTTGGACTCTCAATAAAAAGAAACGGCTTTTTAACGGTATGTGCACCCTTTTGCGATCATTAGGCATCCTTATGATGCCATATTTGCCTAGTCTGATAAAGTCCTATGAAATAAAAACATTAAAATGTTTGAGCAAAACAATACTCATTTAAATACTTAGGGAAAAGGTAGCATTTATATGTATTTTGAGAGAAAATGTATTTATGTAGGTTAACACAATATTTTGAAAGGCTTAAAATGCAGTTGAATGTGGAAATGGAAAGGATTATGGGTAGAAAAGTGTAAAAGTGACAAAGGCTGGTAGGAGGCCAAAGACTATTTCCTCTGTGCTCCTATCCACCATTCCAGAAAGTGAGATATGATAGGATTGTCATGTGCTGAATATTGAATTCAACAACATAGAAACACACCACCCCATCCTTCCATTCACTCCAGTAGACTTCTACTTTTTTTTTTTTTTAACCAAAATCAGTTGCTATAGTTTCGGCTTTGGCAGAGATGTCTTCCTAATAAACTTTGGTGGTTTTTTTTTTTTTAAGTGGGGAGCCATTTCAAGGCAGTTGCTCTGATTTCACATCAGGCTGAAGCTTGGCAAGGAGCCGTCCATATGTAAAAACCATCTCCTCTTCAGTCCTCTGAGCATTAGCAGAGTGTGTGCAGCTTTCACACCAGAGAATTATCAGCACAGATGCAAAGTCCTTAAATTGCTTTTTATTACTTTTAAAGACAATGGAACATTATTGCAACACAGACCGGAGCCAAACACCATAATGATTCAGCACTGCAGGTATAAGTGAGTGAGTGCCAGAGAACCCTGATGCTGCTCCTCAGTTTTGTTGCTTTGTTTGTTTATTTTTTGTTTTCTGCCTCAAATTTCTCCTCCTTTGTACTCAGACACCAAGGAAAGACAAGGAACAAAAGCATCCCTCTAAGGAGTCCTTGGGGTAGCTCACTTTCCTTCCTCTTTGGGCTCAGCATGCAAGAAAGGGGGAGGATGAAGACATTTCTTTTTGGCCATTAATGTGCAGCTTCTGGGGTAGGAGTTCCATTCTCCCAGCACTTTCAACTGATGTCCTTGGAAAAAGAAAGAAAAAGGGAAGCCACCAAAGCTGGGCCCGAGAATCAGATGACAGAACCAGAAATAGGAAAGACAAGCTATTTATTGCCTGGGGTAGAACACAACAGTGGATTTCATGGGTGGGGCAGTAAAATGCAGCTGAACATACAAGACAGGGGCAATCCTACATCAACCCTCCATGCACCCCCAAAGGTAAGTTTGGAGAGATGGACAAACCCCTAAAGACAGTTTTTGGGTGGCACGGAGGGCTGGAATGGGCACAGTGGACAGGAGGGAGCATGTTTCGCTGAAGCCAGGAGCACCATGTTTAATTTAGTACATAGAATCCTAAGAGAAAATACTTTCATCTCAAACATCATTGGCGAATGTCTGTTCAACTTGTCCTTGTAAACCTCCTAGGAAAGAGACCTATGGCCTGTCAACGCTGCAGAAATACAGCAGTTTGATACTACTTCATCCACCATAGGTCTATGTTATGGAATCCTGGTATTTGTAGTTTGGTGAGGTATTTACAAGGGCAGCATCACCAGCAAAGAGCAGCTCATGGACTAGATAGTTTAGAGTCTTAGTGCGAGCCCTCAGACGGCTTAAGTTAAACAAGCTACCATCAGTACGGTAACGTATATAGATGCCGTCTTCTTCTTCAAGCTCTGCCATAGCAATTTGAAGCATCATGCTGAAGAAGATTGTAAATAAAGTTGCAGCAAGAACACAACCTTGCTTCACTCCATTAGTTATTAGAAAGGGTTCTGAAATTGCCTCCCAAAAATAGTACTCTACGGTAAACTCGCCACGGGTCAGCGTAAGAGGGGCGCTCCAAAAAAGCGATACAAGGATTCCCTGAAACAACATCTCAGGCTCGGCCAAATTGATCACCAACAATGGTCTGCCCTGGCCTCACATCGGGAGGCATGGAGACACACTATCCACAATGCTGCAGCCTTATTTGAGAATTCACGCCGAACAAGTCTTGAAGAGAAACAACAATGCAGAAAGAATCACAACCCGAAATCATCAGCCAAAGAGACCTTCTGCTGTGCTTTCTGCAACTGGACATGTTCATCTCAGTTTGGCCTTTTCAGTCATCAGCGCGCTTGCAGAAAGCATGGGATGAGTCCTTCCTGAATCTTCATTTGTGAAGAAAAGCCACAGAGAGAGAGAGAGGTATTTAGCCTTTTCTATAAGAGAACTCTGGTGCTTCACCAAACTACAAATACCAGGATGATAATAATAATAATAATAATAATAATAATAATAATTTATTTCTATCCCACCCCTCTGCAACGCAATCAGGGCGGTTTACAATATAAAAACTCCATAGTCACAGTACCCTAACCCACCCACCCCTTAAAATAATATTAAATTATAAAAGATTAAAAACATACAATAATAGAAATATATAAATTAGAAAAAAATTAAAAACATACAATAGTTACAAAAAATCCGATTGCAGCTCAGAAAGGACAGCCAAGTCTTGGGCTGGGATAGTTATAAATAATAAAATAAATCCCATAGGATAGATCTTTTGTGGATTAAGTGTTGTCAAACTGCTGTATTTCTGCAGTGAGGCTGTTGGCCCCATTGCTTACCTCCAACATTTCCCAAGCTTCTTATTGTTTTAAAATTAAAACAGGAGATCCTGATACCCCATTATCAACCTGCTTGTGGTTGTTAGGACCAGCCTTTAAGGAACACTGGAAGCTATTTAAGGAAGCAGACACCATAATCTCCAAGATATGGAACAGTGTATCAGAAACAGAGCTAGATGTTGCACACTTGTAGGAGAAGGAACAAAACAACTATCCTGTACACACTAAATACAGTAAATTCCCCTTTTTAATATAATAAGCCACCATGGGTGGTAGAAGTCATGGGCTTGACTAGTATAGACCCGTTGGATCAATTGCTGAATGATGAATCAATACAGAAAAATCCTAGCCATCCAGTGGGTCTATTTTAATTGGGTGAGCCAGTATGGCATAGTGGCTTGAGCTGTGGACTACAACTGTGGAGACCAGGGTTTGAATCCCCAGTCACCCATTGAAACCATTGGTCTACTAGCTCAAGAGCTAGAGTTGTGTAGTTGGACTAGGACACTGGAGGTCTAGGGTCTGAATCCCCACTTGGCCATGGAAACCCACTAGCCAGTCACACTCTCTCATCCTCAGAGGGAGACAATGGCAAACCTCCATGTGAACAAATTTTGCCAAGAAAACCCCATGAACGGTTTGCCTAAGGGTTGACATAAGTCAGAAACAACTTAAAAGGAACACAACAACAAACTAACAATGGGATTTAGGCCATTGTTTAACTTCATTATGGAACATTATGTTAAGACTTGGCACTTGAGGTCAGAATGCTGTTGGTTGCTTATAGTGGTGGAACCCCCAGTTGCATCAGCACAAAACAAGGCATCCAGCACCACCTTGAGCAACAGCTTTGCCTTGGTTGCCCAAGGGCAGCCAGAGGCTCCTGGCTGAAGCTCTTTCTCCTCCTAGTCCATGATTGGCAGCAGGGGGGCACACAGGAACCATCCAGCTGACCTTGTGCACCTGCAAAACAAGCAGCCTTTACTTTTTTCCTGTGTGTGTGTGTCTGAAGGATCTGGCTGGTCCTTCTTTCCCAGCTGTGCAATGGACAACACCCATCCATCCCCCAGCCACAATCAATCAGTGCTGGGAGTGGGGACAGAGCTGTGCCTAGGACCCTCCAGCTGTCCTTGAAGATTTGGGGAAGAAGGGCAACCTTTATTTTGTCCAAACCATCTAATTAACTACACTGGTGGAGATTTAGGAGATTATCAGACAGGAACACAAAATGCAAAAAGCGTTCCTGTCCCATAATCTCCAGACCTGTCCCTGTTCCTGCACATAACCCTCCCCATCACACTTACCTTATCTTCTATCCAAATGAAGCCCAGTATTGGAATGTGTATAAAATACACTGTTTAAAATATCAGGGTATGTTGTCCCTGTTTAAACATCCACACTGTACTTCACACATTAGTGGAGAATACAGCCAACTTAGCAGAATTTAATGTTAACGCAGCAGCATCTAGCGTCAGAATGTTAGCATACATGTAAGAATCACAGCTTAGCAAATAACCAAACACCCTTTGTCTTTTCCCAAGTTGTTTAACTAGTAAAATAACCACTCAAGACTCAAAAGTTAGTTTAAAAAGTACAAAAGCATCTTTACTCACAGTTTAGAGAGCTCATTCTTGGCAGGAACAAAAACTCCATCAAAACAAACTAAACTAGTTCAAAATACTTAAAAACTACATTGTTACAAATCTATATTCAGGACACCCCTTTCGGGGTCCTCTCAGTTCAAAGGCCCATGCAGTTTGTTAAGGATCATGGCTTCTGGAACAAAGAAGAATACTCAGACACTCCCCTTCATTCCAGATTCCCCAATAGCAAAACTTCAGGAAGTTACATCAGCTCATCTTATATGGCTTCTCAGTTAACCCTTCAATAGCACAACCATTTCCACTTATTGGACTGCAAACTGTATTTTCCAACACCCAGGAATGACCAGAGCTCTAATGGAGCTCTGTTCACTTTCTGGACTGAAATCCCACCTAATCTTGTGAGAAGATGCAAGTGCAGGAAATTCAAAAAGAAAAAGAAAAATACACACAAAAAAGTTCAGAAAAGCACATATACACACAAGTAACCTGGGGAGGGTACAGAAAAGAGGGTAGCCTACCTGATTCTTGCGATCCCACCCAGAAGTGTTCTGGCAGGACCACCCATTGATGCTGTATTCACAAGTCAAAAATGGCATGAGGTTTCAGATGCCGGCAATGCTGGCACCAAAACAGGATGGGTGATCCATTGACAGCTTTGGCCCATCAATAAAAAGAAACGGCAGAATAACAACAGCAGAACGCAAAAGGACAATGTCGTGTGATATTGGTATCCTCTTGCATTCCGCTATCGTTGTTCTGGCACTATATTAGCCACGTCTGGTAATCTCCTTAAACTTTGCCAGTGGTCCAGTTGGATCCTGGCTTGAATTTGCTTATTTTAATTTTTGTATTCTGCTTTGGCCTTATTATGTCTATTAGATTTTAAACCATTGTGGGAGGGAATGTGTCTGTTCTACATTCTCTCTCTCTCTCTCTTTCTCCCCAGCATTTGGTAATATTTTTAAACATATAGCCCCAAGGAGAGCTGAGATACACTTTGAAAGGGCAACATTCCCTTTTCTCTATCCATGGGCTTTATACCCTCTAACTACCTTGATTTGCCTGGGACAGTCCTGATTAATCCTCTTTTACCCCACTTTTACAGCTGCTTTTTAAAATCTCCCAGTTTCTCTCTTCCCATTCTCCCCTTTTGTTCTCAGACTACTTTAGTTGCTGCAAACTGAATTCAAAATGCAAAAGTAGTTTGCACTCAATTAACTCAAAGGAGAGGGGGAGAGGAGGGGGCAGAATCTTGCCTTTACCTGTAGATTCAGGCAAAAGCAAACTGCTGCAGCCTCTCCTAGCATGTGTATTCCTCATTCATCACTTGCCATCTTGACCACACCCTGATTTTGCTTGGTCACATGTGTCCTGCTTCTCATCTGTGAAATGTTGGAGGGTGTGGTACCTAAGGGATAGGGCATACCTGGTGCTTCCTGATTTCATTTTGGATGTAAAGTAATGGCACTCAAGGGTCAGAACGTTGTGGTCACAGAGAAGTTGAGTGGAAAAATGGACAGTATGAACAGTGCAAGAGTCTAGCTCTATGTTATCCACGCTGGATGGCAGCCACTCTCTTGTGCTGCAGAGATGAAGTTTTCCTAGACCTAGGAGATTCTGACATGAAGCAAGTATCTTGGAACAATCGTGTTATGAAAGGAACCAGGAACATACCATTTTGAAAACATTTTTTATCACACCTCTCTTCATTTGCACGACTGTGCAGCTTTACCCCCTGCCCCCACTTACAACAGTCAGTTCATGAGGGGGCCTGATTCTCCTCCTCTCCTGCATTCCCAACCTCCCACTCACTATTCCAAAGCAAGCTAACCCTATGCCTGTCTATTTTTTATTTTTTATCTTTGCTATGTTTGTGTAGTTACAGCAAAACAATAAAATAAAAATAATTTAAATTGTTTTTGCTGTAATTATGCAAACACAGCAAAAACAACAACAACAACCCACAACCCAACAGACACAGAGTTAGCCTGCTTTGGAATAGGGAGGGGGAGAGAAAAGGAGAGGAAGAGGAGATCAGCCCCCCTCATGGCACACATCTGCTGTAATGCCCAAATTGAAGTGAAGGGACCTATCGCACCAGGGCCAACAGCTGAACAATAGTGACATTTAGAGCTACTGATAAATTTTCCCTATCAATGAAAAGGGATGCCACACTAACAGTTTAAATACATGACACCTACAGGAGAGTCGTGATACCTTGTGATAATGTACAGCCATAGACACTACTATCCTGCTTTAATTCCACTTTTATAGCTTTGTGTGATAATCTCCCTAGCTGGGGGAATCTTGGACTTTATGTTTGCAAACCATGTGCTTTAGCTTTGAGGTTTGCTTAGAAGACAATTATAGATCTGTTGCTTCTGGTGTTTTGGTTACTAGAATGTTTAACTAGTTACTGTGCCCGTCTCTTGTTCGAGAGATTAGAGCAAGCCACCCTGCTTACATTCACCCTGAAGTGGACTGGATATTCCACTTGCATCAACAGAACTAGGATTTGTATAATTTTTTGGCCTGAGAACTGTAAACTTAAAATGACCTACACATTGAAAAATCCAGTCTTGGAGGCCTGGAATTTGCAGGCTGCTCTTCAAAATCATTTCTATGATAGAACCTACAGCAAATCAGTGAGCTAGAGGGAAATGGAACAAATCTGTGATGTTATTCCTCAGTCCTCCTTCCCTCCTTCCTTTCCTCTGAGTAATTTTGTCAGGGGAAAACTGACATGCTTCTAAAGAAGAAAAGCAGAGCCATTGCCTTTTTCTCACTTTGCTGCATTGATGTTGTTTCATCCTCTGACTTCTGCATGCTGTCTGTCAGGCTTATTCTCACACCTGTTATAATAAATAAATGGTATCATGAATTGTCTTCCAGTCTGCTCATCTGGAACAGTAGAGTTGAGGGCATTAGAAGGAACCGATTACAAAAACAAGGTCTATCTGAACTCTAGGGTGCCCCTGTATTTCTAGTCATTGGTCCTGTTTCTCCAGATCTCCTCTGCTGTTGTCCTCTTTTCCAGACTGTTCGGGATAATCATCACTGCTCTTTGAATGTCTGCTAGACTTTTCTCCCCCCCCCCCCTCACATTTTTCTTCTTCTTTTAAACAGGCAAGATCCACACAGGAAACCTGGTTTCCTTGCTTCATTTTAAAAAGGGGGCAACATGTATCTGTGCCATGTAATAGCTCTGCTTTTCATGCCTTCCACCGTCTCTTTGCAATTACCTTTACTAGATCAATCTAGGCAGGTGAATAATGCCAAAATCAGGTTTTTAAAAAAATATTTTTATTGCAGAAAAAGAAAATTATATTAGCAATATATATAAAGAAAAAACATTATCTCATTACAGTCTTTTTCTTTTCCCATTTTTTACATTCTTTGTATCACGCTCAAATACATTTTTGTTCTGATTACTGTATATTCTTAAGATGATTTCCAATTGTTTATCCATAAAACAAAACATGATTTTTAAAATCTTCAGCTCATATGATATCCTGATAAAATCAATTTGTTTCACCTGTTTACTCCACCTTTTACAATTCATTATATCAAAATTTCAGTTGAAGCTGTCTCCACTCTATTCTAACTGTTTAAACCATATATTGTTTAAGTCTGAATTTAGAAGGATGTTTCATGAATGGCCCAAATTTCTTTCCAGTAGTTGATTACTAGTAATCGGTCTTTTTCTAATTGATTTTGGGGGGGGGGAGTTGCCTGGATCTTATTTGTTAGATTGTCCAGCTCAATCATGTCAACTAGTTTCATTAGCCAGTCAAAAACCCAGGAAATAAACCAGTAGACAGCACTGGTGAACAAGGAGAGGAATAGGCAATCAGGACCAGAAGGCAAAACTAGAGGCAAGACAAGACAAAAAGGCAGGAACAAGGAGCAATAAGGATCATAGGACAACATCATCACAACACAGCTGAAGAAGAAGCCAAGAATAAGGACCAAATAATGATTAGTAATGCAGAAGCACATCAGAGCTGAAGGAAGGAATGGTGGGACAGGAAGTCTAATATTCCTTCTGCCCAGAAAAATGCCAATAGCCAGCCTGGGTGGATGGAACCAGGCTAGAACCAGAGTGTTCTTTCTAGAAAGGCTGTAGCTGTGTGGCATTCCACAGTGAGTTCTTGTTGGATATACAAAGCTAGTGTGGTGTGTGGTGGTTAGGGTGTCATTTTAGGGAGACCTGGGTTCAAATCCCCACTCAGCCATGACATTCACTTGGGCTAGTCAGTGTCTCTCAAGACCAACCCTCCACACAGAGTTAAGGAGGTTAAAGTAAGTACAGTTGTCCTTCCTCATTTGCAGGTTAAGCATTTGCGGATCTGATTATTCACGGATTAATGTATTTGCTGCTATCGCCGCTGTCCTATGCCATTTTAAACAGGAGGTTTGATAACACCGGTGTAGCTGGGAGGATATCAAGTTAGTGGGATAGCTGGGCCTTGCACAGGCAGGCGGGTGGATAGTGGGGAAAGGAGACACCTTATCCCATTCCCTTTCCCCACCTGCTTGCATGAGTGAGTTAGTCAACACACACCCCCTCCCTCCTCCCATTCCTCCATTCCATCCCTTGCCCCTTGACCTCTGCCCACCCATGAGTGAGTGAAGGCACATGTCCTCCCTCCTTGTGCTCCCTCAGCCGATCTCCTTCACCCCATCCCATATGGGTGAGGGAATGCACACATGCGCCCTCCCTCCTTGCACTCCCCTATCACACCGCCTCCTCCCGCTCCCTCCTGTGTTCTATTCCCACTTCCTTGCCCATGTGTGTGAGTCAGCAATTGAGGGAAAAAGCACAGCCAGCACAGCTGGCCTGGCACTACAGGTACTTTTGTGTGTGTGTTAAATTCAGTTGCAGGGGATGGGGTAGAGATATTTCTACTTTCACAAGGGTGTGTGCCATAACCCCCGTGAAACGTGGGAGCAAACTGTATGAGGAGGACAATGTCTTCTGCTAAACAGAATATAACACTGCAGGGCTGGAAAACTGTAGATCAAGATGATTGACCTTCCACTACTGGGGTGGTGTGCTGACCGTCTGTTCAAAGATTTGATTTCCTTAAAGTCATATGCCAAATATGGTGCACTATTAGTGCTGTTCCACCTACAATCCATTCCAAGGACATATCACAGATTTTGGGATGAATACTCTGAGTACCAGAATATTTATTCAGATTTCTTATTGGCATATTAGCGCTGGTACACTTTTAAAGAAAAAGTAATAGGTAAGGGTCAGAGCCAAGGAAATGCATGCCTTACTCTGCCCAGGATTTAGAATATGAAAAGCAAGCATCTACCGGCTCTTGCCTCCATCACCCTTAGTTCTATTCGTGGCAATTTGGGTTTCTGTGCTAGATGGCTGCATTGGCTACATTTTTTAGAGACATCTGGATTCAATAATCCAGTTGATACAGGCCATAAAATTAGAAACTGAACACTCCAGAAGGCAGAGGTCAGCCAGTGATTCATGGTGATCTAATGTGCTGGGCAGCAGCTCTTTGTGGTCGGGTAACAGGCTGTGTGAGGAGCGGAAGGGTGGAACAGTGGAGAGGGATCAACCCACGCCTGCTGCTCAGCAAAGCAAGAACTCACAGTGCACTTTCTTGACCCTGAAGAGGAAAAATGAGGACCAGCTTCTTTATAATCATACTATCTGCTTAACACATCTCTGCAACTTTCTTTATTTCAAGCTTTGCACAGGAAGTAGGCTGCATTGTAGTTTTACCTGGGGTATATTCTGACTCAAGTAAAGCAGCACCTGCTCCTCAGCCTATTCTCCATGCTCTTACAGCCAATAATCAGTTTGTTATTTCTTGCATTGTTCCTGCCAGTTGTCACTTGGACTCCTCTGAGCTTTGCTCCATGGGCTCATCTTGTCAATGAGTAGCTGAGGCTGGATCTGGCCCTTAGAGAGCTTATGGCATTGACTGAAAACTCATTATTACCAATTGGTTACCTCTTCATGCCATTTAACTCCCTTGCTTTTGTCATTGTAAAGGTGGTAAAGGAGATAGGGACTTTGCCATCCTCTTATTTTTGGTACTTATCAATTAAGTGGGGATTCTGATCCAGATCAATGGCCTGTACAGAACTGAGATATGTGTCTGTGTTATGTAATATCTGCATTAATTACCAGAAAATATAAAGTATATTAATAGAAAGTATAGAGATGTGGCATTGTGCAGGTACTTAACTTCTGCTTAGCCCAGGTGTCCTATGGAGGGGAAGAGCAGTGAAACATCCACTATCTTTGGCACACTCCAAACCTGCATGCCAAGGATTGAGAAAGGTCCTCCAGACCAGCAGATATGGTAGAGCAGGTGGGTGGGTAGACCTTGGAAGCAGACCTATGGAGGGTGTTGTATTGCTGGGTGTACCTCCAAGCATTTAATCCTGGGTGGTGCACCTACTCATCTTCATTCTTGTGATGCTCTTCCCCACTCATCTTCTCTACATGCTAGGCATCAGGCATTGCTACAAGCTACAGCCAGCCTTCAGTGAATGAAATTAAGGAGGAATGTTATCCATATTTTATTTTATTTTTATTTATTTATGCAATTTATGTGCTGCCTTTCTCCTGAAGCAGGACCCAAGGTGGCTCACAAAACAATTAAAATCACAGTTAAAACCAACTAAAATTAATTAAAAGCATACAAAGTAAAATGAATAAATAAAAACTAATAAAACAATATAAAAACACAACCCAATAAAAGCTCAGCGGGTACAGATATATATCAAAGGCATGACTGAACAAAAATGTTTTTGCCTGCTGGTGAAACGAAAGCCTAGCCTCCCATGGGAGGGAGTTCCAGAGAGTGGGAACAGCCACTGAGAAGGCTCATACCCAGCTAACCTGTGATGATCTTAAGACCCTCCCTGCTTTCGTGTCACCAACAGGCAAAAACATTTTTATTCAGTCATGCGGGACAGGCACAGTTTTAGGGACCTGTGTGATAATCTCCATAGTTACCCATCATTGTTAAAGATGCAAACACCTAGATCTAGGAAGCTGAGGCTGAAATACTAACACATTGAAATGTATTTCTGGGGGAACATGGGATTGTGTTGGAAGAAAATAGTTTGGCTGAGGGTATAAACAGAGGAAAGCTAAACAGTTAGTTGTAATGATTCTGTAGTTAGTGTGGATGCTGCTGATGTTGAAATGACTAGAAAAGAGAAGGAATCTTTGAGGGATTAAGTGGCGTTCAAATAGTTGTTAAGTTAGCTCAAGGATGCTGGGTTCAAGGGAAGAAGACTCAGATTAGGACCTGGAATTTAAAGTGCTTTTTGTAAAATTTGTTTGGAAACAATGGAAATAAAATACCATCACTTCAGGTGGTAACTTAAAACTCAAATATCCATTGCCAAAGGTCTTTTAAAGTCAGGTGTTAGATGCAATCTTATCATAATAAAATAAAATAAAATCTCCCTGGTTTATGGGTCAGAAAGCTCCCAACAGCTCTTCATCATGACTTGTTCTCTTCCCTTTTTTGGGTAGATTAGGAAAAAAAACCTTGTAGCTCAGATTAAAAAAAAATGCAGGAAAAACATGGTGTCTAGGACTCTTGAGTATTTTTAAAGATGTTCTGGAATGTTTTTGTTTATTGTCTCAACATTACAGCATTTATAGATTGTATATATTCTATGCCAGCCTCCACAATCCTGGTGCTCTCCAGATGTGTTGAGATCACAGAACAGCCTCCCCCAATTTGATGCCTTCCAGACATGTTGGATTGCAACTCTCATAATCTCTAGCCAGTGTGGCTGTTGGCCATGCTGGCTGAGGATGATGGGGAATACAATCCAGCATGTCTGGAAGACATCATATTGTGGGAGTCTGTTCTGTGTTCTCACATCTTGCTGTTTTGGAAAGACTTAAAAAAATTACTAGAATCCTGTTGGGGCCTTATGTCTTTATAAGTGGGCGTATATCTGTGGGAATTAGAATTGTGTGGTTGCATAATGTCCATGGTCAGTATCCACTGTTATATTACTACATAGCAGAGCCGGAAAAGTGCCTGGTGCAGATTGGTGCACAATGTACATCAGTGCCTGATGCACATCCATGCACAATGCACATTAGTGTCTGATGTTCATTGGTGCACAATGTGCATCAGTGTGAAATTCACAACAGTGCACAATGTACACATACAGTGTGTAGTGATGGCATTGCACACGAATGCACATTGTGCAGTGATGCACATTGCACAGTTATGCTCATTGCACATGGATGAACATTATGAACTAACCCGCCTCTTATCCACCTTTCTTACCCACCTCTCCTCATGGATTGAGGCAGAGAGCAACACATCTATGCAATACAATTAATATCAATTAAAATATATCTTAGTTAAAAATACATAAATACTTCAAAACACACAATATCAGTTTAAAAGAACAAATAAAACCAGTACATATTAAAACAGTTTAAATTCACAATTTAAAAGTCACCTGGATAGGTTTGCCAGAAGAGATTTGTCTTTAATGCAACTGTCGTATCTCTTCCAGCAGGTCATTCCACAGACTAGGGGCGGGTGAAGAAAAAGTCCTGTGGGTAACCGTTGCCAGCCTAGTTGTGGCTGACTAGAGTAAATGTCCCCCTGAGGACATTACACAGCAATGCACATTGGTCCTGATGCACATCAGGTGCTCTTGCCAGTGTCCCATTATGCATCTTCACAATTCAGTAAAGGGGTTTCTTAGCACCTCTGATATGTAGCTAAGTATATGTAAGGTTAGTAATGGGTTATATGGGATTCCAGCTATTGTTTGATACATATTTCTGGATGGCATAAATGAAGGTTTCATAAAAACCTTCTCCCCAGTTGTTTTGATTCATATTTACAGTATTGTCAACATAATATTTGTTGGATTTACATAGAGCATTGCTAAGCTACCTGACTGGCTTAGTTTTGCTTACTAGGGATGTGAAACTCTCCTTAAAAGGATGGAAACACAACAGTGAGGTTAGTTTCCTTTTCTAGGGAAACTGAGTAGGCTTGCTAACAGTAGCTAAGCAGAGTTAGAGCAGTTCTGGGCCTCAATCCAATTTCTAATCCCAACTAGATTAGACCCATTGAATCAAGGGAAACTTGGTAAATCTGACCTTTTTCATGTTCCATGGGCGCAGAGGTTCTGCTGTACTTTGGACTAGTGATTGGATGCAGGCCCGAGAGAAGGTATAGGATTTTGCAGGCATTTCTCTTTTCAAAGCCACACTCCATCCTCTGTTGTGGGGAATTTACCACAAGCACTGGCTGACCTCCACAGCACCCGTAGTCACAGCAGACCTTACAAATGTGCTGTCACAGCAGCAATTACTGGTGGTCACAAAAGTCTTCCAGCAGCAACATCATCCAAAGCCAACCGCTCCCTCAAGCACAAGCAGATGCCTCAAAACCATAAGCAGCACTTACCGTCTCTCTGTAGTTAGCTTCCATGCATTGCTTACTTTTTGCTTTCTCTTAACAGCTGTCCTACTACATTTTAGGTGGCTCAAGACCCCCCTTCTAGCCCTCCAATATTCCCTCAGTTTCAATACTGTATTAAACATTGTGGTGGTTCACTTGCCTTTACTTCTTATCTAGAAAGACTTCAGAGATACTGGACTTCAGGCACTGTGTCATGTTCCTCTGAAAAAGGAAAAATCATACTTCAGCAACAGAGCTGATGCTTTGCATGGCAAAGGTCTTGGGTTCAGTCTGGTCTGAATCCCATGGAGCTGCTTGCTGTCAGTGTAGAACACAGGAAAAACATTCTTCAACTAGACTCTGCTCTTTTTATGAAACACACATGGAGCACCATCCCTTTACACCACTTTTTCTTTTCTCAGTTGAGCAACAGGGAGAGGGGATGGATGGTGGGATCACAGCACACAGGGAGGAAGAATATTTTTCCTGTGTTCTACACTGACAGCAGGCAGGGGTGGTTTAAACTTTTTCATTCCTATATACTGAGATGGACTGGAGAGGATGTGTGTGTCAGTGGGTTCAAGGAAAGTGTGTATGCATGTGTGTACATGTGTGTGAGAGAAAGACAGAAAGTGTGCATGTGAGGAGGGGGCTCTGTGTGCATATGTGTAGAGAAGCAGAGTTAGGAAGGTGGTGTGCATGTGTGAAAGAAGGAGAGAAGAAGTCTGATCTGAGTCCCAGACATGACCCTGGCCAACTCTGGCTTGACCCACCACTGGCATAATGTGCATCCAGATCCACTGCACATCGCCATTTGATAGGGTGGTTCAGGGCCAAATATCTGCCTACCTTTGATGTAGATAATACTAGGCTGGATGGAGCAGTAGTCAGTATAATTCAGGTTCCTATGTTCTAAAAGTGCTAGGATATAAACATGTAAGGTTGGGGAGATCTAGTCCAGATTGCCCACATTCCACTAGTTCTTAAGAATCCCCAACAAATACTTTAGAAAATTCCTCAGCACCTGTCACAGTCACTTCAATTACCTAACCCCTTTTAGTTCCCTGATATGGTTTACTTAGGAATAACCTATTTCCAAACAAAAAGGGACTTGTAAGAAAACACAGATTAGACAGCATGTTACATTTTGAACACTGGCCGCTCTCCTTTTGCATCCTTTCCTTAGTATATGTGGGAGGGGAAGAGAGAGAGTATAGCAAAACAGCTATATAGACTTTGGAGATTTTCACACCAGCTATATGTTCTGTTGCAGGCATGAAACTGGGTTGCTGAAATATTTTTCTTTCAGACAACATCACCTGATTCCGTACCCTCAAGGTGACTGTTCTATTGTCTCCCTGTGATATTTCAATCACAGGGAGAAGTCGTTAATAACCACCCATTCCATTTCTATCACGGAATCACGGGTGATCTGAAAGGTGTCCCGTTCCTCTTCCACGATGACAGTTGCGGGGGGGGGGGGAGGTCCGTTCCAGACACTTCCAGGCAGGAGCGGGACACCCAGGTAAGTGGCACCCTTTCCCCCTTTGTGTACTCTTTTGATGTTTGGGGTGTATTTTAAAATTTCCCTCCCACCCGTTCTTTCGCGAGAACAAGTGGGATTTGGTTTCACTGTTGTAAAAGCAGCTTTATTGTAGCTGCATTTACAGCAGTGAAGCCAAGAGGAGAGGGAGGATGTTCCTGCCGCAGGATTAAAGTAAGTGTGTGAACATTTTCCTTAATCCTGTAGCAGGGACGGGAGAGGGGCTTGTGGAGCAGAAACGGGGCATTTGGCCCCTTTGTGAAAATCTCCTTTCTAGCCACCACTTGCATTTTAAGAATGGGATTAAAGGGCCGGTGACTGTAACACTTGTATTCAAATTACATTTCATTAACAGTATATTAACGCTTTTAACTGGCCCACACATGTTCCTATAAGAGAAATGTCCATTTACTTCCATGTTAGCTGGGGCGCAAGATCTCAGCAGTTCTCGCAAGAAGATGTGAGTAAGCGTAAAAACACCAAAAACACTAAAAAACTGAATTAAATACACAGATAAGCCCTGAAACATACACAAAACTTGCCAGCAATACAGGATAGTTCATAAAAAGAGAGTCTTGTTGATCGTTTTCACATTGTCACCCAGATGTCTTCTCAGTAGCAACGGGGAAGGACGGGGAAAGAGGATTGCCCACTCATACTGTATTCTCATGATTACAGGGGGACTTGGTTTCACACACTTCTTAATATCATGAAAACAGTGATATTGAAAATGTATTGATGGCTTAACCTGTCAATTAAAAGCAATACCTTATTGGCTCACACCAGGCCATGGGAGGAGGAGGAGGAGGATGTTGTCTGATAATTTCATCACATTATGTTATTATTGCATCGTACTGATGCAATTTTTGTCTTGTCTGATAAACTCTTAGTGATAGGGGATTTAAAACATCAGTTACCACATTTTAGAAGAATCTGAGTGCTGGACCTGTGGGTTTCAGATGAGATGCAGTGTGTGAACAGAACATAAGATTCTTCACTCAGTCTGGATTTATATATAAGGTTTATTAGTATCACAAAGAGGTGACAGATGAATCTGTCCTGCTTTTGTATAATGTTTGCATTTTTTTCAACTTTAAGTTTTTTCCATCCCATTTTTGCTTCACTTTGTTGTTGTTTTTTAAAGTTTGCATTAAAATCACTATTTTTTTATGAGGTTGTTCCCCAAGATACACATTTATATGCTGCTCCCCCTAGTGTATACATTTTCTGATTAAAGAAGTACATTGGAAAACTGAGCAGAGTGTGACAACCAAAGGAGAAATGTATTCTGGTTCACGTATTAGTTCAAATGCAAATTAAGCATATGTGTGTGTGTGTGTGCCTTCAAGTTGTCTGTCAACTAATGGGGACCCCGTGAATTTCATAGAGTTTTCTTAGGCAAGGAATACTCAAAGGTGGTTTTGCCAGTTCTTTCCTCTGAAATATACTGTAGTTTGTACTAACATACAAATCAAATTAATATAGTTCCCATCCGTATCACAGAATGGCTATCAGAGCTACAGAAAAACCACCTTTTTTGGATTGCAGTTCTCAAAAAAATTGTATGCAGCATGGCCTTGTTAGGGGATTCTGGGAGTGGCAGTACAAAAAAGTATCCCAGTTCTAATCTCTATAGGCAAGAAATGCACCTGAGTTCTTCATTGTGTTTATGTATTATATTACTTTAAGAACAAACAGAGATGTGCCTAGATATTCCTTGGTTTTTTTTCTGGGCTGTGAGGAATTCCAGAACACGGCCTCACAGCCTGGGAAAAAACCAAGGAAAATCTATGGATGCCTGCCGTGGAAGCCTTCGACTTCACAGAGATGTGCCTCCCAATAATGTTTTTGGTAGTGGAGGATACCTGGAACGTTTGCCAGCTTTGCCTTAACCTGTCCTCCAGTCTCCTATTGTAAATCCCAGGGACTCTGATATCTTCCCTGTCAAATAAATCTCTTCCTTTGTCACAAGGCATTTTGCCAGCCAGGCTGTGTGCTGTGTTTACAACCACCCCAGGTGTTCTAGTGCAAACATTACCTCCATCTGCTCTGCTCCCTGGGAGATGATAGCTTTTCATAATCCCACAGGCATCAATTCATGGCTTTATCCACACTGAACAAAATGCAGAGTCTTTGCTGGCATGGAAATTGCCTAGGCCATGTTTGCAACTTTCAATGAAGATGTGGAAGGGGAGGAAGGCAAGAACAGTGGGCAGGATCTGACTGCCCCACCACTGCAGTCCACACAGGCTTATCTCTGCATATATCACATGAATGGGGTGATGGGGAAACCTAGCCGAGTGTGGAAACTTCTCTGAATGTGATCTATTGATCCCTTACAGTGAGGAACAACTATGAAGAATGAAAAGACTGATAATCACCACAGTCCATTCCTGCATAGTCGACACATGCTGTGACAGCATTTTTTGCTACCCTTCATTTTAACTTTACATCCCTAATCCTCAGCTGCTCATTCCTGATTAGAGCCTGATGATTAAAGGAAATATCCTTCTATGCACTTCCTCATATCCGAGAGCTTTGAGAAGCAAGTGTCCTTAGGTTTGTGGCTCATATTTTCACAAGAAATTGGAGAGTTCCTTTTAAAAACTAATTTGTTATGCAATTTGTTGCAAGACCCCCGCCCCCCACTATCATCAGAATTTTTTTAACTTGCTTGTTGCATTAGTTCTTAACACTTTGCAATGTTTGTTACCTTTTAGTTCCTTTAAAAAAATCAATTAAACTAGCTATACCCAGTGTAACACACACCACACACACACACACACGCACACCCCGCCAGACTTGCCCCTCCCCTGTCAGGCTTGTGCCCCCCCCCAGTCGCTAGGTTTGCCCCTCCCTACCAGGCTCACATCTCCTGTTGCCCCCTCGCCAGGCTCTCTCCACCCCCACCAGGGTCATGCCCCCCGCCAGGCTTGCCCCTCCTCTGTCAGGCTCATGCCCCCCACCAGGATCGCCCCTCCCCCATCAGGATCATCCCCATCGCCCCTCGCCAGGCTTGCCCCTTCCCCCACCAGGGTCACCCCCTGCCCCCCACCAGGGTTTCACCACCCCTGCCAGGGTCGTGCCCCCCATTGCCAGGTTCACCCCTCCCCCATCACTCCATGCTAGGCTCCTGCTGCCAAGCTCACCCCCCCAGGCTCGCCCCTCTCCCATCAGGCTTGCCCCCCCACCCCCCAGTTCGCCCCCTGCCACTGCCCCCATTACCAGGCTTGCCCCCTGGCTTGCACCCCCTCATCACCAGGCTCAACCCCCACCCCCTGTCTCCAGGTTCTCCCCTCCCCTGCCAGGTTCATGCCCCCCTCTGCCCCCTGGCTCATTCCCCCCCCCATTGCCAGGCTTGCCCCCCATTGCCCTCCATCACAAGTCTTGCTCCTCCCCAGTCAGGCTTGTGCCCACCTGCTGCCCCCTGCCAGGGTTTTGCTGCCTGGCCAGCATCATTCCCCCCAGTCACTAGGCTCACCCCTCCTCTGTTGCCCCCGCTAGGCCTGCCCCCCATCAGCAGGCTTGCCATCCGTCATCGCCAGGCTCACCCCTCCCCCATCAGGCTCATGCCCCCCATCACCTCCAGCTTGCACCCCCCCCCCCGCTGCTGCCAGGCTCATCCCCCTGTCGCTGCTGTCGGCACAACCCTGCCTACCCCCATCACCAGGCTCACCCCTCCCCCATCAGGCTCATGCTCCCCATCGCCTCCAGCTTGCACCCCCTGCCACTGCCAGGCTCACCCCCCTGTCATCAGGCTCACCCCCTGCCTACCCCCCATCACCAGGCTCACCCCTCCCCCATCAGGCTAATCCTGGCAATGTCTCCCCCGTCACCAGGCACACACTACACACACACACCACTTCCTCCCCATGCTACTCACACCTCTGCCGGCCATGTTTACGCAGGCCTGAAACTTCCACATGGTCTAGCCCCCAGTGTGTTGATTGGCTGCCCACCCGAGCTTTGATTGGTTGGTCAGTTTCCTAAGTGGCCAATCAGCACACTGGAAACGGCAACATACCCAAGAGAATTATATATATATATATATATATATATAGATGCCCTAATAATTCCTCAAAATGTCTCCAGAGGGCATTTTAGCCCCTAAAAAGAAACAAGAAAAGATTTTAAAAATTATTCATTACACAAAAATAAGTGACATTAGCTACAAATACAGGATTCTATAGGATAGAACTATGATGGATAAAATGGTGTCAAACCGCTGTATTTCTACAGTGTCGGCAGGCCCGTAGATATGTGTGTATGTATTTTAGGACTGGCCCAAGTAATGTTACTGCTTGAGAAGGAGAAATAAGTGACAACATTTTCAACACTTTTTTTAAAAGGAATGTCAATATGCTCTTGTTACCTTAAAATGGGACAGCTTCCACATAACATTGTTACTTGTAATATGTTACAGTAGCACCTCCGCATCCGCTGATTCACCACCTGCAGATTCAATTATCTGCAGTTGGCAATGGTGGGGGAAGGGAGGGGCAAGAGGGATCTTGCCTGCCCCATCCCTTCCCCCAGGAGAGGTCTGGTCACAGCAGTGATTGCAGTGGCAAAGGGGGAACGGAGGGACGGGAGGGGTCTCACCTTCCCCTGGGAGAGTTCCGGTTGTGGTGGCGATCGTTGGGGTGAACTGGGGCAGAAGAGATCTTGCCTACCCCATCCCTTCCCCCAGAAGAGCTCCGGTCATGGATCTCACCTCCCCCCTTCCCCCGGAGGGCTCCTGCGGCAGCGGGATGTTGGATGGCATTTGCTATTATCTGCAGATTTCACCATCTGCAATGGGGCCTGGAACCAATCCCCCAAGGATACAGGGATCCTACTGTACTTCCAAACTCTGGTTTCACATTCTCTCCTTGTAAAGAATAGGAATATTTATTGTGTTTCCTACCTTCCACCTTCTGCCCCGCCAGTTTAATTACTCAGCTAGAGGCCAGTACTATCCCTCATTGCCCAACAGGTATGGGGAGTCATCTGCAGCTCCCTCTGAAGCTGCAACATTACTTGGGCCATCCCTAAAATACATGCACACGTGTCTATGGGCCTGTCTACGCTGCAGAAACACAGTACTTTGACACCACTTTATCCACCAAAGTTCTAACCTATGGAATCCTGGTATTTGTAGTTTGGTAAGGCATCAGAGTTCTCTGATAGAAAAGGCTAAATACCTCTCAAAACTATAAATACCAGGATTCAATAGGATAGAACTATGGTGGATAAAGTGGTGTCAAACGGCTGTATTTCTGCAGTGTAGACAGGCTCTATGTGTTTGCAGATTTTATCTCAATATACACAACTTTTAACTTTCAGACATATGCATCTGGTTGAAAACCTACATTTACACACCCAGTTCTACTTTCTATGCATGCTTTTTTTTAATGAGGGGGATACAATTTAATTTTTGTAAGCCACCCCGATTGTTTTAACAGAGGGGCGGGGTATAAATAAATATTATTATTATTATTATTATTATTACAAATATGAATCTTCACATGCAAAAGGACGCAAGAGTCATAATGCTCCGTAAACTCTTCCTCTGTAAATCTCCAGATGTTTGCTGTAGACTTGCACATTCTGCTATGCTGGCACAGTCTGCATAACAACTGTGCAACAGAAGCAGCAGTTCTGTGAAATGTATCATATTACAGGGCATCATGTTGCAAACTAAAACACAATCCTGTGACATCTTAAAAGGCAAAAAATATATATGTGGGGTAGAAACTGGTTAGAACCCATTTTGATCAGCTGAAATGTGTTCTGTTCCTTTAGAGCAGTGGTTCTTAAACCTTTTCTTTACCAGGGACCCCCCTTTAAATATCTTTTGTTGCCGTAGTCCCCCAAGACTTAACTCAAGATTTGAAACAACAACAACACCTAACAACAACAACAACAATACAGTTACACCATCCATTAAACCTTCCCTCAGAGGCACTGGAGCAGGAGGGAAGATGTTTCTCCTGCTTCTTCCTGCAAGTTTGTGGCTGGAACGGATTGAATGGTAATGTGCAGGCCAAACCAGCCAGCTGACCTTTGCCTTGGCTCCTGTCATATGGCCACTCCACTGCAGAGAGGAGGTGGGCCAAGCAACTTTCAAGCCTTTACAGACCCCTGTGAGGACATCACGGACCCTTGGGAGTCCACGGACCCCAGGTTAAGAATCACTGCTTTAGCGCTTAGGTAGGAGGTATATTGGGATCTATAGCAGATCTCAGGGATTTGCATCAGGTTGGAAATTTAGTTGTTTTGGCTTTTAGTTATTTAAAAAGAGCAGCAACAAAAGGCCTTTCCTCTGATATACAGTTGTAGAAAACTTGAGGGGTGGGTGGGAGTATTAACCAAAAGTGGATTTATGTGTGGAAGGACTGTGTGCTCCATTCATTTCTGGTACTCAGATTCACAGGCTGAGAATTCTTAAGTTGTTAAGCTCACGTCTCTCGTACCAGGTTGTAGTTGGTGGATTTGGTTTTTTTAGTCAAAAACAGGGTTGATCCTCTAAGGTTGAACTTGCTCCACCCCTGCTGTAGAATGCTACATAAGACTCATTTTGTGTGTATTTCCTTAGCAAACAATCATGATTCTCCATCTGGGATTTATTAGTTGGGTAAGATATTACTCAAATGACAAATCTTTTGAAAGTTATTGCAATACAAGTCATGTTGTACCATGAAACCCTCTCCTTGGAGACTCTGGCCTTCTCTTCATCTGCCCATACCAGTTTAGATGAGTCACTAAGCCTCACCATGTCTCTCTGTGGCAGCTCCACTGACTGGAAGCAATGCAGTTTTTTTTAACTTCAATACAACAGGCAAGTTCCAGATGGTTCTTTGGGTTGCGGTATGGATAGACACAGGCCAAGGCTGTCAGCTGAGTCTTGGATCATATTTTGGTCCCTTCAGCAAAACCACATAAGATGCAGGTCTTCACAAATGGGACTTTTTACAGCCCACAAGAGCAAAACAACTCTGAAAATAGAAGGTTTAGGAGTTTCACATGACATTCAAGCATAGGGGTTGTGACTGATCAAGCAAAGGCCCTGTGGCTGTTTTCACACCATGGTTTTTACAAGCAGTCTGTAGGGTTGTACTGTAGTAATTTGACTAGCATATTGTGATACCTTTCTCTTTACTAAAGCATAACCATAGGTGGGATAACACAACCTGGATTGGGATGATGGCATACCCTCCAATTGTCCTGATTTGGAAGGGACAGTCCTGATTAATCCTCTTGTCATCTAGTTTTTTCATTTCCTTTTAAAATGTCCTGGTTTCTCTCTCCTCCTACCACTTTTCCTCTTTGTCCGGGCTTAATTCAGTTGCTGCAAACTGAGCTCAAAGTGCAAGAGTTCACAGTGCATTCAATTTTGTGTTGTTCCTTATTAATAACATTTGCCATCTTGCGCACACTCTGATGTTGCTGGCACATGTGTCCTGCATGTTTATTCCAAGGAGGCTTGCCATTGTCATCCTCTGAGGCTGAGAGAGTGTGACTTGCCACCCAGTCAGTTACCATGACCTTGAACCCTGGTCTCTCAGTTTCCTAGTCCAGCACTCAAACCATTATACCACGTTGGTTGAGTTCTTTAGTTTACTTCCCATTTCACACCAGCTAGTACTGATTGCAAAGGGAAAAAAGGACTGACACAGTGTGGATACCTCTATTTTCCTCCTCCAATTAAGCAGTTATAAAGGAGGTTTTAAATCAGAGCAATGGTGAACTGGGAAAGAGTTCACAGCTGCCTCCCACATGTCAAATCCCTAATTTAATATGCCTGCCATCTGTGGGTAGTTTTAAGCAAAGGAAAAAAAAAACTACAGTATTTGTGATCCACAGATTCCCAAGGTAAAAGACTTGTTTGATCTTTAGACATTGTGAGGCATGCTTCTTAGCTGTTCTGCTCAGTATCCCCCAGTTTGCTGACATCATAGGCAAAGAGTGAAAAAGGCCTTCAAGATGGTGACAACCAAGAAATAGACAAGACCAGTCTAAAAGTGGTTTCCTATTTAACCAGGAGGACAAAATGCTCAAACTAAGCTTTCAGGTCAGAGTTGGAGACTTGCCTTATTGGTCCTATCAGTTCAGCAATGGAACCAATTGCCTAGAGAGGTGGTGGGGTTTCCTTCTCTGGATGTATTCAGAAAGAGGCTGGACAACTACCTGCTGGGGATGCCCTAGCTGGAGAGCCTGCATTGAGCAGGGGGTTGGGCCCCGTGGCCCCTTCCAGCTCTATTATTTTATGACCTATTGTGTCACCCGACTATGGCTGACTCACAGTCCTGCCAACAAGTGAACAGCTTGGATCTGACACCTGGACTCACTAGCTTGAAACTCCAGGTGTTTTACAGACTCATTGCTCAGCTGCTGTGTCTTGTCTTTGAGCAGAGAGAAAACAGAACCAAGAATGATCCTAGGAATTTATTAGAACCGTAAGAACAAATTTCTTGGAGCATCCTCTACTGAAATTAGGCAGAACACAAGTTCCAAGGGGTGTGGCATAACTTCATGCCGTGAATGAAGCCTAATCGTGTAAGCATAAGTTTGTGCTTAGCTATTTACGAGCAAAGAGGAAATCCCACTGAGGCTATTCTCTGCTAGCTGCATGCCTGTCCAGTTGGGAAGGGTGGGTGGCGATCAAGCAGCCTATGAGGTAGGTCCTCTGAATCCTCACCCTCTTGGTCCTTGAGTGAAGGGATATGGAAGCTATTCCAGGATGAGGAATAGAATTCTTGTCTCATTTGGATTCTCAAGCTCTTCCAGAAGCAGCAGTGGTGTCTGACGTCAGGTCTTCTTAAAATAACAACAACAATAAATAAATAAATAAATTTTATTTCTTACCGGTCTCTCACTATGGACTGAGGTGGGGAACAAAACAGATTAACGTACAACATCCATTCAAAACACACATAACATCAATTTAAAAAGCAAATAAGATAAAAAAAAACTATTAAAAGAATCAATCTTTATTTAAAATTCATAATTTAAAATCACAATTTAAAAATCATTTGGATAGGCCTGCTGGAAGAGACTGGTCTTTAATGCTGTTTTGAATTTAGACAGCCTGCCCCTTTAGCTATGGGGCAGGGAGGAAATGAGAGAAACTTCCTGTTCAACAAGGACAGACTGTGCTGCTGGCAAAGATGGAATTTTTGGAGTTGCATCTTCTGTGAGGAAAGCCATGTTCAACAAATCCTTTGAGAAAGCATTCAATGCTTTTGTTCATTCTGGTTGTTCTGATGCCCTGCTGGCACATGCATATAGTGGTGAAAGGTCAGACTGGCCTTACTGAGGAGGGAAAGGGTCTTTTACTTCCCAATATAACCTGAATCACCTATGTTGTTTTTGTGACACGTATCCTCTCAGTGGGCAATCCAGGAATCTGAAATGCAGAGTGCATCACACACTGTGCACTCAGATGTTAGTGGCAGCACCATCTTTTCTAGCCTCTCCCATACTGAGTGTAATTTATTTTATTTATTAAAATATTTCTATTAGTGTAGTGGCATGAGCAAAATTATCAGGATCAGCTGGGGCTTGATATGAAAAATGTTGGATCTATGGGCAACTGCCCTGCATGCTCAACCAATGAAGCAGAATACCACAGTACTGGCCCATGGTATCCTCAGGCCCTGGGATGAATATCTGCCATGTGAGGTGTCTGCCTCGCTCCCCCTAATAGCAGGGCTGGCCTTGTTCCCAGGCTTCAGTTCCAAGCAGTGGTTCTTCTCAGTGACCTTCACCCAGTGTGATTGGTACTCAAGGAGGAGAGATAGTTTAGATACCCTCACACCCTCATTCTGTTAACCCTCCCTTTCAGAGTTACTGAGACTTCCTCTTTAGTTATCTGGAGCACCACTGATGGAGGTAAACAGGAACAAGCTGTCATCTTACCCAAAGGCAGTGTCAATACTATACCTTTCCATGACAACTCTCTGGGCTGTGGAAACACAGATCCAGAAGGTGCTATTCAAAAGGGCATGGTCATTGGATATTCCTGACTAGAAAAATTATTATGAAGGCTTCCTCTTCAGTTAAGCCTTCTAGGAGCAACAAAGTCTTCCTGGTTTTACTGTCAAAGGACAATGTCTAAAGCCCAAATCTTTGGACAAAAACAGGACAGGAGATAACTTCAATTCAAGTCATAGTTGTGATAAGTCAAATGCTAGCACCTAAGGATAAGACACACATTTACACTGAAAAGAGGACAATAAAGTTATCATTGTCATAAGGGGTCTACAATTAAAAAAGGCTATATAAAAATGTGATTAAGTGAAGCAATCTATTTGATAATACCCGAGAACCAATATCAGGCAGAAGCCTTCTGTTGTCCAAGTGACTCCTTAGATTTGAGATTGTACAGTTATGAGCAAATGCCCCCTTTCTGGTAAGGTTTCCGTGTATGTGTGTGTGTGCGTGCGCGCACGCACTATCATCACAGCTAGAAAGCTATGTTTCTTTTGCCAAAATTAATAAGCTTTATTGCAGCTTGCATAAGAGTTTTCCAGGCCTGAGGAGCTAGTATGTCTCGTCTGCTGAGTCACAGAAATGAACAAAACAGATGCTGCAGCACAAAATGTGCCATTGCGATTCATCAGTATATATCAGCAATACCTCAACTTAGTCATGCATTTTGGCACTATACAAACCTTGGGGACAACTTCATAGGCTGGGCCAGGCCAAATAATTTCCTGCTTGAGGCAAAGGACAAGATGGTGCCCCTCTGTCCACCTATAGGAGCTGACTAGACTGGCAGAGGAATCTTACTTTGGCAATGGTGATGGCAGCAGACTTGAGCCTTGTCTGCACAGGCCAAAAATGCCATACTCACTCCAAATCCAGCACTGGCAGTCCAGACAACGTATGGCTACTTCCATGGGAGGATTCTCACATTCTGGCTCTTAATCCGGCTTTGCCCTGCACTGCGTGAAGTTGGGGAAAAGTCCAGTGTTTTCTAGAACCTCCATAGTGCCTCTGGGGTGTGCAGATAACTAGATCAGGCCAGACCCGGAGTGGCCAAGCTCTCCATGGTTGGCCACCCATCTAGTGCATCAGCCTCACTGGGCCATCACCCTTAGTGCTGCCATCACTGCTGCCTTGCTCACTGAGAGCCTGGCATCTCCTGTCACTGCTGGGTAAGGTAAGTAGAGGGCACAGCACCATGTGCTCGACAGGAGGGGGGTCACTCCCCCCTCCTCGACAATTGCACAGGTGCCCTCTGCTTATCTCTAGCAGCGACAGGAGACACCAGGCTCTCAGACAGAGTTGTTGGGCCAGCAGGTGAGGTGGTGGTGCCAGCACTGAGGGTGATGGGCAGTGGTGCTAATGTGGTGTTGGCCTGGCTGGCCCGTGTGAACCACAATGTGCTGGTGCGTGCGGACACCACTTTGGTCCATCTGGCATAATGCACTGGACAGGTCCCAGATTAAGCAGCCAATGCAGCCAAGACTTTGGTAAGGATGTGCAGGATGGGCTGCCTACAACACATACCTTTATCCTAACAGAGAGGAACAACAACCTTCATACACCATCCAGCATCTGCCATATGAGGTGTCTGCATCACTCTACCTAATAGCAGGGCTGGGCCTATTCCCAGGCTTCCTTTTAAAAAAAAATGGGGCAGCTTTAATGTGAGAACACTTGGCAACCTTATTCTGGAAGCTAGCTTGGGTCATGTGCAAGGAAAAAGATGGGATACAAAGAAAATAAAAATATGGATTAATTAATTCTGCAATTTAAATAAGAGTAAAGTTAGGTTGGACTGAGTCTCTCCATATTTGAAATGAAAGGAAGGTAGTAAACAGCTTGCCATGCACTTTTGCACACACTATCATGCTCCTGAAAGCAGACCCTTGTTGGAGAAGACTCTGTGAGTCACATCTGAAAGGGTCCACATACATGTGCTACTAATGAGAATGACTATGTCCTGTCATGTATCTACAAGCTCTGAGGAGTGGGAGAATGGAAGATTAGAACCAGATCATATAGCAATTTTGGGGAATCCACAGTCTCACTTTGGCTGCTCTTTCATCCCCCCCTACTGGCCTGTTTAGGTATGCATAATTTTGGCAAATGAGGGGAATAGGAAATAATATTGAATATTCCTAATGACATCTTTTGGGATCTTTCTGGGATCCATATTCTTCCTGAAAACAGTGCTTGAATATATATTGGGTGTTTTTTGGGGGGTGTTGTTGTTTTGTTTTAAACGACATTCCAGTCTGTTTTCTATGCTGCTTTAAAACCATCCACATGGAGGTAGGATGCAAAATTTTGTCAAAGCAACCTTTAATCAGTGGTGGCAGGTGGACAGAGTAGGGCAGAAGGATGGTTCACCCCTGTTCAGTTCATGTACCATTAGTGCCTTTAACCATAGCAAGAGCAGCAGAATATGAACCTCGAGAACATGTGAGCAAGCCATGGGCTATGGGCTCCCCTCCACACAGCCCTCTGGTGCTCCAAGAATTCCTGCCCACTTTCCCCTGCAACTCAGGAACCAGCCATGAACTGTGGATCAGTTCCATGTTCTGGCACTGCTAGCTATTTGCTGTTTTTATAACTATGTGGGAGAGCTTATGCATCCTTGCCCCTAAAAAACCCAATGAAGACGTTGCTAGGAGACAGAGAGAAGCTTTAACCTCACCCTGCTCCCAGCAATCCCAATACAGAGATGACTGCTTTCCTGCTGCAAGATTAAATAGTACCTAAAACCCTATGAAAATTTAAAAGTTCTTTGCCTGCCCTGAAAAGGCAATAGAATATGTTAGGAAAACAGGTGAACTTCTCAGGGGAGTGGTCTACAAATTTGTTCCATGATTGGGGTGCCTCTACAAAGAAGGCCCATTCTTTGGTAGCCACCTGCTCCATTTCTTTTTTTTTTTAATTATCTTTATTTCATATTTCAAATAAACAGTCTTAAGATGCAGATCCGAATTTGTCATAAGAGTAACATTCCTAAATTTCCAAAATAATTACTGTATATCATATGCATTGTAATACAAATATAATTATCAAAGACTTTCTAAACATTTGGTACTATTGGAGTAAATATACTTCATGTGACATTATTTAACTAACATCTGATAACATTAGTTTTATCTAACTCTTCTCTGCATTATCCTTGAATATATCCATATAATATATCATATTATCCATCATCTCTATTTATCTTTATATCATTGTTATCAATGCTATCCCATTAATAACAAGCACTCTTCATCATAGCTCAGTCTCCCCTTTTCCCATTGTTTTAATACTGGTTTCCATTTTTCTAATGATCTTCTCTTTGGTAGATTATGAATTTCTGCTGTCAGTATGTCCAGTTCTAGCATTTCTCATGACTTCCTGATCCAATCATATATCGTGGATGCGTTGGGTGTTTTCCACTTCTGAGCAATTGTTATTCTTGCTGCTGAAATTAAATATAAAATGATTCTCCAATTCTTTCTCTCTTCTTCTTTTAATACATTAGTCATATTCAACAAGAATAGCTCAGGTTTTGCTTCAAACTGGAGTTGTAACATCTCTTCCATGATTTTATGTATTCCCCCACCCAAATTTTTATTCATCTTACAACTCCACCACACCTGCTACATTTCAAAGGGTGGGGCAGAGGCACTCACAGGAGACCCTCCAGTCAATGCCTTAAGACTGAGGTGGGTAAATAAAGAGACAGCTTTCAGAATGCTATGTTATATTGATTTTACTTTGGCTTTTACATTTGTTTCTGTGGTTGATACCACACTGCAGAAATAACGCAGTTTGACACCATGGGGATATATCACAAGTGAGCAAACTAGGTGCCCTACAAAGGTTGTTGGACTTCACTTCAGTACGGCCAGCACAGCTAATGGTCAGGCATGGCAGGAGATGTGGTTCCATATTGCTTGTCTCTCTGGCTTTTCTTCGCAAATGAAGATTCAGGAAGGACTCATCCTGCGCTTTCTGCAAGCACGCTGATGACTAAAAAGGCCAATCCGAGATAAACAAGTCCAATTGCAGAAAGCACAGCAGAAGGTTTCCTCGGGTGATGTTACCGGGTTGTGATTCTTTCTGCATTGCCATTTCTCTTCAAGACTTGTTCGGCCTGAGTTCTCAAATAAGGCTGCAGCATTGTGGATAGTGCATCTCCATGCCTCCCGATGTGAGGCCAGGGAGGACCATTGTTGGTGATCAATTTGGTTGAGCCTGAGAAGTTGTTTCAGGGAGTCCTTGTATTGCTTTTTTGGAGCGCCCCTCTTACGCTGATCCGTGCATGGCGAGTTCACCGTAAAGTACTACTTTTGGGAGGCGATAGTCCTCCATCCTAGAAATGTGCCCTACCCAGCGCAGCTGTGTTCTCAATATCATGGCATCAATGCTGGTGATCCCTGCTTGCTCAAGGACAGCAACATTCGCCACATAGTCAGCCCAGTGTATATTTAGGATTGTGTGTATGCAGCACTAATGGAAGCATCTGAGGATGGTCAGGTATGGCAGGAGATGTGGTTCCATATTGTTTGTAGGGTTACATAATTTCCCCAGCTCTGGAATATGTGGAATAGAGCACAGACAACAGAGCAGCCATGTATCATATAAGGGCTACTGGACTCATTCACGTTGCCAGAGGGAATTGACCCAATTCCTTTGCTAAGAATGTTCCTTCCATCAGAATTTTAGAAATAAAATACATTTTCATCTGGCCTCAGGCCTGGTTTTGGGTTAGAGACTGCTTTGATCACCTTGAAGGATGATCTACACTTGGAGCTGAATGGGGCAATGTATCCCTGTAGATTCTGTTGAACTTCTTGGCAGCTTTCAGTGCTCTTCATTTGGAGCCTGGAAACAGCCAGTTGCAAGGGATGATGTTACCTGTAATTAAGGATGGAAAGACTACTTGAAAATATTCAAAAACAATCTTTGAAAAATATGTTTCTTGAATGCTAGGAAACACCGATGGGAATTCTGGACTGATGAGAATCTTCAGTTTAGGACTAATTCTGCCCAAAATTCACATATAGCTTTTTTTTTTTTTTTTTTTGCACACCAAGCAACATTTTCTGTGTAGGAAACAACATTTCTACATGCAAAATAATATTTCTGCACAGAAATATTATTTGCTGCATAGAAATTGCTGGTTTTTTAAAGCAAAAAAAAAAAAATGCAAATTTTGCACAGAGCAAGTCCCAAACCAGGTCCTAAATATCTTAAAGGCACGAGATCCTATCTGAAATTAGAAGCTAAGCAGGTCCAGCCCTGGTTAGTACTTGGATGGGAGATCACCAATGAATACCAGATGCTGTGGGCTGTATTTCAGAGGAAGGAACTGGCAAAACCACCTCAGATGGTGAAAAAACCCTCTTAGAATCTGTGGGGAATCCCATGTGTCCAAATCGGATCCTGCAGTGTTCTGTCCTTTTCGTAGGGAGGGGGAGCAAAAGACAGCAGAAGCCTCTGGGACTTTTCCTGAGTTTTTTTTTTTTAAAAAAACCAACAGAAATGCGCACCCTCGCCTGTTAGGACAACTGAATCACATTGCAGTGCATTGTGGAACAGGACAGCTGATTGGCTGGATGTGCGCAGGGGCAGAGCTTGGTAAAATGCCATATTGCGGAACTGCCATGTTGAATTGTTGCTGCAGTGATTGTGCACTGAAGTGATGAAACAGGCTTTCTTTCTTTTTTTAAAAAAAATATTTAAGCAGAAGATCACTCTTCTGCGCCTTGGAGTTAGTTTTTTGTTTTTTTAAAAAAATATTGTTTGGCAAGTGCAAGTTGCAGAGTACAAAACCACAAGTAATTCACTTGCAGCAATTGTCTTGATTTGCTGGCATGGTTCCATGTGAACAGGAAACACAGCGAGCTTTGCACACCAGTGATCTTGCCAAAAAATCATTGAGACAGATGACAGCTGCTGCGAAGTGGCATACATGCGCACCAACCACATTTTATTCCCTCGTCTAAGACTGGCCCAGAGTATTCTTTGCCTACCCCGCCCCCATGAAATTCATGGGTTTGCCATAAGTTGACAGGTGACTTGAAGGCACACACACACACGTCACAAACTGTGAAGAGTCTTCAAAAATTGTGTTTTTCAAGATTGCCTTGCAGGGGGAAGAAAACTGCTAAAATTACTTATTGTTTCTTTCAAGACTGAAATTAGTGAAAAACTATATCCCTACCTCGAATAGGTTATTTCTGAGTACAATACTCCTTTCCTCTTGCAACAAGTAGTATTTTATACATTACAGCAGGTGTTATGGGGTGTGTTCATTCAATCCACCTTAATACAAAGCAACTAGCATAGTGGTGATAACTCCATATTACAGTAGGACCCCCGTATTCATGGGCGATTGGTTCCAGGGCCCCCCATGGATATGAATTCTGTGGATAATAGCGAATACCCCCCTTGCCATTGCAGCCAGAGAAGCCATCTGGGGGGGCAAAGGGACAAGGGAGGTGGGACCTCTACTCCCCTCCCCTTGCCACCCATTGCCATTGCCAGCACCGGAGCCATGTCAGGGGGCGAAGGGAGAAGGGAGGCGAGAACTCTCCTCCCCTCCCTTTGGCCACTCCCCTCCCTCCCCTGTCCATCCCCCCGCTGTCACCAACTGCGGATAATTGAATCAGCGGTTGGCGAATCAACAGTAAGTGCTACTGTACTTAAAACAAAGATCCCTCACAGGTCATAGCAATGTGAGACCCTGGAGATTTTCAAATGGGAACAAAAAAAGCATTCCCGTCACGCAATCTCCTCTCCCACCCCTCTCCCGTCCCTGTCATGGAATAATAACGAAAACTTTCAGACCTACCTTGTTTGTGCTTGCCAGGCTGTCCAGGAGTGAACGGAGCTCTAAAGGAGCTTCTTTCACTTCCTGGACTGAAATCCCAACTGTTTTCGTGAGAAGATGAGAGCACTGGAAATTCAAAAGTAAAAACCAAACTACATGTCAGAAAGTTAAACTAAGCACCTAAGCACACTTAAAACTTTACAAGTAACCTGGGGAAGGTTCAAAAAGTGTGTCACTTACCTGGACATCTCGATCTCACCAGAAAGTGTTCTGGCACGGACCTCCCATTGATGCGGGAACGCGAAAGCGAAACGGGCACCTTTTCACTTGCTGTCAGTTCCGTCACAGAAACAGAATGGGGGATCCATTCATGGCTTAGCCCATTAATAAAAAACAGCACTGGCAGACTGGCAGTAGAACGGGAGCATTATGAGGGGAATGACATCATCTGAAAGGGAAGCCCTTTCGTGATCTCCTAGTGTCATGATAATGCCATATTTAGAGCATCTGATAAGCTCCGCTATCTCTTCCTGCAGCACTGTTTAAAATAACTCCATTCCTTGCCTATAGTAGTTCCTTCCTTCTTATAAGTGCACTAAAGGGTAACTTCTTATTTCTCTTGGAATGATCTCTCATGCTGGCTCACTAGCAATCAGCTGAGAGGAAAGGTCCTAGTAGAAGAATATATTTTAAACAATTCTGCAGTGGGAGTTAAAATTCTGCAATATTTTAAACAATTCTGCATAAGAATATATTTTAAACAATTCTGCAGTAGGAGGCAGAATCCTGTGTCAGCTATCAACACCAAAGAACCCCTTTGTAACTTAATGACAATGTCACAGCCTCCAAATGTCCCGATTTGGCAGGGACAATCCCAATTAATCCTCTGTCATCCTTCTATTTCAGCTGCTTTTAAAATGTTCCAGTTTCTCTTCCTTCCCCCTTCCCCCTTTGTCCTCAACTTACTTCAGTTGCTGCAAATTGAATTCAAAGAACAAAAAGTAGTTTGTATTCAATTAGCTGGATTAAAAGGAGAGGAAGGGGTGGAAACTTGCCCTTCCCTTCAGACTCAGGGAAAAGCAAACTGCTGCAGCATCTCCTAGCTTGTGTGTTCTTCCTCATTAATAACTTTCCCCATCTTAACCACACTCTTATGTTGCTTGGCCACACACATCCCAGTTTTCATCTGTGAAATGCTGGGAGGTATGCAGTGTAGCAGAGACCTTCAACAATTAATGGACCCCTACTATAGGAAAACCATGTGATGGCAACAATAACAAGCAGAAGCTTGTTGACCCAATTTGTGATGTCAAACAAGAACTTTTAAAAGGTAGCCTTCCAAGCTACAGTAACAGCTACAGCTCCAGTAACTTTCTTCATTGTCATCCTGCAATGGGATTTTTACCCAAATAGATGCAATGGATTGGATCCATGATCTTCCTTCTGTTGGGTGAAAGGCTCTCTCTCTCCATAGAGGGTTTCTGGTACAGCAGAGTGCTGGACTGACAGTTAAGAACAAGTGCAAATTCTCACTGGATCAAGTGATGGACATGTCTGCTACTTGACAGTATAGCTAACCTGTAGTATTGTGTGTTTGCATGTATGTTTTAACTCTGTTCTTTCCTAGGTTATAGGAGGAAATCACAGACAATGTGGTTCCAGCCTCCTGCTGTTTCCAGACTACCTGAAATTTGCGGTGTGTGTGTGTGTGTAATAATGGGGGCTCTCCCATTATTTGCCCAATACAGATGAGAGATAGACTCTCCCCTCCAGATAAACAAAGGATTAATGATTTGTCAGAGTTAAGTTACATTTATTGGGGGGGGCAGTATCACAAGGAGTCAGAGATTATGAGAGACACATTGACCCAATGAGAACCACCACTGAAAAAGCTTTTTCTAAGGAAAAAGTTATTAAAAGCCTGGGAGTACCATGAGATACAGAGAGAGCATGCATGCATGCAAGAAAGCACAAAGAATAACAACAGATGGGGGTTGCTTGCCTCATCTAAAGGGGTGCTTGGTAGAGACTGGGCTACCGCACCCAGGCTCCTAGTCCCTGTACATCTAGGGCTTTATCAGACGCAGCCTCTTTAAATGTTCTTTTGCTGGCATAAAAAAAAAGCATTTTTATGCCGGCAAAATAACGTTCCCCCCTGCACTTACCTTGTAATCCCAGCAAAGGCTCTCGGCAAAGGCTCCTGGAGCCCCATTCACTTCCTCGTATGAAATCTCGCACAAGTTCATCGTGTAGCAAATTCAAACTTAAAAACAAAAATAAACGTCTAAAAGTTACACTAAGCACCCAAACACACTATAAAAGTCCCAAGTTACCCAGGGAGGGTCATAAAAAGAGCGAAACTTACCTGGATCTCACCCAGAAGTGTTCATGCCAGAGCCGCTATTGTTGGGGTAAGTACGTGATTTAAATGGCCCGAGGTATTACATGCTGGCAATGCTGGCAAAAAAGCAGCAGGGGGATCTATTGTCTGCTTATGCCATCAATTAAAAAGTATGTGATTTTGCCTCTTTATAACCACGAAAGGGCAACATTGTCTGATCCACATGCCTTTCGCACTTATGTGGCATCCTTATGATGACATATTTTCCTCATCTGATAAAGTCCCTAGGCTAAGAACTATATCTCTCTGTAAGTAGACGAGGAAGTGTGCTTAGGTAGACACATTAGGAATTATGTTTCTTTTGGAACCTTGGGCTGAATGTGACCTAGCCTGTTGTTTGTAAATTGTAACTCTTAAGTGTGCTGTGCCTGAAGGAAGTGTCTTCATGTGAAAGATACCTCTTTTGGTGTAGACTGTTACTCAGAATAAAAAGCTTTCCTTTACATTTCTCCCTTCTCTCCACACTCTTTCATGTGCCTGGCTTGGTTGTGTTTGCCTCTGCTGGGACAGAGGTGGACAGTGCAAGTCAAAGTCCCCCCCCCCATAACTTCCTACTGAGTTACTAGTTAAGAGGGTTAAAATCAGTGGGTAGTGGCAGCTCAGATAGATGGTCTCTGCAGATACCATCCTACTCAGTAGAAGCAGGAGGGGACCCTAGAAACACCACAGCATGGATGCCTGTTGGACAGAAAGTGCATATTATGGGGCATATATTTGCTGTAGTATGCAATCCTTCCACATTTTCTTTTTATCCACCCACACGCATGCTACATTTACATTCTACTTTTCCAATGAGTTCAAAATGTCAGTCATGGTTCTTCTACTTCCCTTTTCAGATTCATACATTCCTGTGAAGTAGGCCAGGTTGAGAAGAGAGAAATGGTTAAACGCTAGCCAGGGAGATCTATGGGTCTGTCTACACTGCAGAAATGCAGCAGTTTGACACCACTTTATCCACCATCAGGACTATCCTATGGAATCCTGGTATTTGTAGTTTTGTGAAGTATTCTATCAGAGGACTTTGGTGCCTCATCAAACTACAACTACAAGGATGCCGTATTTCTGCAGTGTAGACTGGCCCTATGACTCAATAGGGACTGAAACCTGGATCTCCCATGTCCCATTTCAGCCTTCTGACCACTACACTGGCTCCCATTTAGCTTTGTGCCACTCCAGGATATTTCATTAAACAGGTTCTAAAGGAAGTGAAGAGGTGGTCGGAGGGGAACCAGTGTTCAGGATTTGATCCATCATGACTTTAGTACTGAACAATATGATATTTGACACTCATTATTCAGGTTCTCCATTTCGTGTAGACTCATAATGCACCCTTTCCATTTCTTCCAAACATTTCCATGCTGGGAACAGGCTGTGTCTCTATACTTAGGTGGCATCCACACTAGAGAAATAATCCAGGTTGAAACTGGATTATTTGCATGGCTCCTTCCTATGGAGTCCTGGGATTTGTAGTCTAGTGAGACACCAGCATGCTTTGTCAGAGAGGAAAAGACCTTGTAAAACTATAAATCCCAGGATTCCACAGGAAGGAGATATGCAAACAATACAGTTTCAGACTAGATTATTTGTGTCGTGTGGATTCCCCCTTAGGCTTCAAGGGATGTTGAGGAGGAGGGGAAGAAGATGAGGAGCAGAAGGAAGAAGAAAAAACATTAGAAAAGCAAAAAGCAAACAACCCTTTTCCTCAACCCCAAATACACTGAATGAGGCAAAACCTAAGCCAGTTAAAAGCAAAACAGAACCTCTTACTAGAAATAGTGAAACATCATTAGGTCCACTCCTTTAGGAAAATCTGAATGGTGAAATGGACTGGATGTTTTCCAAAAGTTACATGGCTGGTATCTTGGACAAGAAGAAGAATCCTTTGATGATATGATGCTCACTATGTAAGTGTATTCTCAAGGGACAGGTAGTAAGGGTCCTTTCACAATACTGTACACAATTATAGCACTATGATTCCACTTTATCTACCATGGTCCCACCCTATGGAATCCTGGGATCAGCAGTGGAAGGCGGGGCCTTTAACATTCCCAGCCAGAGAGGTCCTCCAGTCAGTGCCTTACCAAACAGCAAACCCAGGATTCCATAGGAGCAGCCATGACAGTTACAATGGGATCCATTGTGCTATATTTGTATAGGGCAGTGTTTTTCAACCTTTCAACATGAAAGAACCCTTGAAATTATTTTCAGGTCTCAGTAAAATACCTACAGCTTTTTTAAAAAGTCGATTTTATTTCAACCATGATTTCTCATGGAATGTCGAGTGACTTCATGTGGAACTCTAGGGTTCTAGGGAACCCTGGTTGAGAAACCCTGGCGTAGTGTGAAGAGGCACTGAGTTATCACTATTTTGGCTAATGCTTCATGTTTCTGAGTCAGTGTCATGGGGAGAGGTGGGGTGGGGGAAGATTCTGAAAAAGTTACTTTTTTGGGCTACAACTCCCAGAATCCCTTAGTGACATGCACATAGTAGGAGTTCTAGGAATGCCTTCAAGGAGTCAATTTTGAAACTGAATCCAAAGTACATTCAGTCTGCCCCAAGTACCCATCTTTACTTTGAAGGAATAAATGACACTCCCACCCCCCTGCTGAGTTGTTGCTTTTGCATTGGATTGCTGCCGTGGAGCCCAGCCCTGTACATTCCTGCTTAGGAGTATGCCTTCTTAGGCCTATTGTGATTATCTCCCAACCCAATGTGTGGAGGACTAGCAGTTTTAGTTTGAAGGAGAGTGTTTTACTGCCAATTATGTATTTAAAAATATCTTGTGTTATGCCTTTTCTCTGCATCTGATCAGCATGTGCAACAGAACTCTTGTTAAAGCAAGGAATGAGGAAGAGACAAGTATAAGAACGTTCTCATAGAGTATCCAGCGAGGTGATTTTGCTTGCACTGAAAACGAAGGTAGGGGAAGGGAACCTCCAGTCTGCAGGCCTAATTTGGCTAATGGATGTCTTTCAGAAATTGCAATGGCCACATGATTTCAAAGAGCTGAGCAGCGGCTCAGAAGATTATCGAACAGGTTCAGCACCCTAAAAGGAGAGTCCTTGCAATATCTTCCTTCTTTCTAACAGTCCAGGCATACCATGCTTTGAGCACATTTGAGCTGGAGCTGCAAAACAAATCTGGTCAAAACAAAGTCAGTATGCTACTTTTATCGTCACCTGTGTTATTATAGTAGTGGTGACAAACAGCAGTTGGTGGCAAAGGAAGCCTCAGGGAAGCCCAGCCAAGGAGTTCACCTGTTGTACAGTTGTTATTATTACTCCAAGTGAACTAACCTGTTACAGGGAAATATTTTTCTACCTGTCATGCACTTGCCAGGCAACTCCCTTTACCTTCTACGGCTACAGGCAAACTCTGTCCTGGATTTTCTGTTTACATGAACTGGATTCCATTGTAGGAGACACTCTTTCTATGTGGCTGAAATCTACACCTGAGCCAGTGCTGGGCTGTTGCAGCAATACCATCTTCTAAAACAGAACAAAATTAGTTACAATCAGATCTTTCCATACACTGAAAGAAATTACATTATAAATATTTGCAATCAGAATGTTAAGTGGAAATTTTAATCTACAAATCATTTACAACCAGAAAGACAAAGTCCTGTGCATTTCCTCTGCTGTAGAATTTTCAGAAGTTGGGTGTTAGAGCCATTGTACTGTCTGTTCTCCTTTATGGGTCTGAAACATGGGTCACCTATCGCCAACACTTACGACTCCTCGAATGCTTTCATCAGCGCTGTATACGCACAATCCTAAATATACGCTGGACTGACTATGTGACAAATGTTGCTGTCCTTGAGCAAGCAGGGATCACCAGCATTGAGGCCATGATATTGAGAACACAGCTGCGCTGGGCAGGGAACGTTTCTAGGATGGACGACTATCGCCTCCCAAAAATAGTACTCTATGGTGAACTCGCCACGGGTCAGCATAAGAGGGGTGCTCCAAAAAATGATATAAGGACTCCCTGAAACAACATCTCAGGCTTGGCCAAATTGATCACCAACAATGGTCCACCCTGGCCTCACATTGGGAGGCATGGAGATGCACTATCCACAACGCTGCAGCCTTATTGGACAACTCACGCCGAAGAAGTCTTGAAGAGAAACGACAATGCAGAAAGAATCACAACCCAAAAACATCACCCAAGGAGACCTTCTGCTGTGCTTTCTGCAACTGGACTTGTTTATCTCGGATTGGCCTTTTTAGTCATCACCATGCTTGCAGAAAGCGCAGGATGAGTCCTTTTTGAATCTTCATTTGCGAAGAAAAGCCAGAGAGAGAGAGAAAGAGAGAGAGAGAGAGAATTTTCAGAATCTGGGTATGTAGTAAACCATAGGTCATGAGCAGGCTGCCAGGTGCCCTCCAGATGTAATGAATTGGAATCTTTGTACGGTAAGTCCCATCATCGTGGCCAGGAGACCGAGATGATGGGAATTGTAGTTTAAAAATATGGAGGGCACCAAACTACCTACCCCTGTAAATTATAGGTAATGGAATATCTCCTGCTGGTAACAGGAAAGAAAAAAGGACCGTGGGTTTTTCTGTTCCCGTTCAGACATCCTCATTGCCATCTGTCTCCTTGTGATCACTCACCTAGTGATCACATTTTTTATGAACTTAGAAGAAAATCCTATCTGAGCTTTTTGGCCACTCCTACACTTATAATCCATTGTTGTGACAGTACAGAACGACCCCCATAGCCATGGGGGATATGTTCCCAGACTTACCATGAATACCAGAAATTGCAAATACTGTAATAGTGAAATTGGATGACTTCTGGGCCAATCATACCATAGAGTCAAGCTGGAGGACCTAGAAGAAAACACCTCTCTAGGCATCTTCTAGGTCCTCCAGCGTGACTCTATGGCCAGCTTCTGGCAGATGCATATCATAGTCACACTGGATGACCTGGAAGATGCTTAGAGAGACCATATTTTTTCATGGGTAAGTGAATCTGTGGTTACTGGTCCCATGCATACAGGGCTTGTACTTTATAGTGGATGGTGGATGTTAGTCAACAATCTTGAAAAAAGAGGTAACTTTGGTTGGGTCTTTACCAGAGCTTTTGCACAGTTAAAGTTAGTGTGACAACTGCACCTATTCCTGGAGAAATCAGATCTGGTCTCAGTGGTACATGCTTTGGTTACATCCCATTTGGATTACTACATGGGGCTGCCTTTGAAAAGTGCTCAGAAACTTCAGTTGGCTCAAAGAGCTGTAGTCAGGTTTTTAACTGGGGCACACAACTCCCTTGTTGCAACAGCTACATTGACTGCCAGTCTGTTTGTGGGCACAATTCAAAGTGCTGGTTTTGAC
This sequence comes from Gambelia wislizenii, assembly GCA_030847615.1. Classification (NCBI taxonomy): domain Eukaryota; kingdom Metazoa; phylum Chordata; class Lepidosauria; order Squamata; family Crotaphytidae; genus Gambelia; species Gambelia wislizenii. Next base: position 187,750,281 of record JAUMIR010000002.1, on the reverse strand, counting down.
CTATAAAGCCCTAAATGGCTTGGGTCCAGGTTATTTGAAGAACTGTATCTTCCAGTTTGAGCTCAATAGAGCTTTAAGATCATCTGGAGAAGCCCTTCTCTCTGTCCTACCACCTTCTCAGGCTTGTTTGGTGGGAACAGGGGAGAGGACCTTCTCAGTGGCTGCTCCCAGACTTTGGAACTCCCTCCCCAGAGAGGCCAGGATGGCCCCATCCTTGCTCTCTTTATTTATTTATTTATTTATTTATACCCCGCTCTTCAGCCACAAGGCTATCAGAGCGGCTTACAAATTGTTTTAAGCAATAGCTATTTACACATCTACACTGCATTAAACAGTTTCCAATGTGTGTTAGCTAATTGCCCCCCACAAGCTGGGTACTCAATTTACCGACCTACGAGAGGATGGAAGGCTGAGTGAACCTTGGAGCCGGTTGGAATCGAACTTGCAACATGGTGGCTTGCAGTACTGGCATTTAACCACTGCGCCACCAGGGCTCACTGCGCCACCAGGGCTCTTTCCAGTCGTGGCAGGTTAAAACATTTTTTTGCCACCAGATTCTTACAAACTGACAAGGGCTGGACTTTTAAGGCTGTGCGGTGCAGTTTTTAAGATTGTGAAGGGTCTTTATTGAATTTTTAATGCAGATTAGTATTGCTAAGGTTTAATGTTTTTAACTTATAAATTCTTTTTTAAATTTTATATTTATACTATTATGTTTTTACTTTTGTATCGTTTTTAGCTTATATTGTTTTAAAGATGTTGTTAGCTGCTTTGAGTCCCATTATCGGGAGAAAGGTGGGATATAGGTGAATAAAACAGCAGCAGCAGCAACAACAACAACAGCAACAACAACAACAACAACAACTTGGCGATTCTGGGAGCTGGAGCCCAAAAATAATGGCCCAGATTCTAGATCAGCTATTTAATTAAGTAGCATCTCTTGGCCCGACCCCTCCTGACTTACTGTGCAGCAGCAGTTGCAAGCAACAGAGGTCTGTTCTCCTGTCAAAAGGGGGCACAGCAAACTGACATTTTCACCTCCCTCCCATGAGCAATCTCCAGGGCAGGGGGGATTTGCAACAGGCACCTTGCTTTTGACTGTTGCACTGGAGGGGGTGGAAAGGGTAGTCAGTCACTTCCTGAGTGACATGGGAACAGGCCCATCAATGGATGGCAGTGGCTGTTTCCTGGTAAGTGGAGATTGGGGGACTTTTATGATCCCCATGTATTTCCTACACTATTGAATACATAGGAACCATGAATACCATTCAGGTATGAATACATAATTCTAGGTTATGCATTTGTAACTGCAATCATGAATTCCAGCCAACATCTCTAGGTTCTGAGTCCCTTCACCATCAGCCCTTGTTCCTAGAAGAGGGATGGGCAAAGTGTAGCCCTCCAGCTCTTCTTGCATGTCACCTTCCATCAGCTGAAGGTGTCATAGTCATTGATAAGGAATAGAGTTATGGTCCAGCAACATCTGGAGAGACAGTCTTGACCCATTCCTGTCCTAGGACTTAAAAGACTACAACCACACCACAGGAAGCTGCCTTAGACAAGCAGGCCATACTATTTGTCCACCTAATCCACTAATGCCTACTCTGATTGGCAGCAGCTTTCTTGTGTCTCAGACAAAGGTCTTTTATGTCACTTGACTCCTTTAGTGGGGATTAGCAAACTATCATTTGTAATTTTTGCATTTTTCCATTTTATTTCCTTCTGTTGTTGTTGTATGTGCCATCTGCCTTCAAGTTGACTTGCCCAAGGTCACCCAGTGGGTTTCCATGTTTAAGTGGGGATTCGAACTCTGTTCTCCCCTGAGATCATTATGCCACACTGATTCTAGTTCCCTCTAGTCCACTGATTAAAATCCTCATCCCACCCACCCACCTACCAATGTATGTATGTAATCTGCCAGCTGGGGCAAAACTCCATGCATCTGATGGATTCCAAGCAAGCTTATGCCAAATAAAATACGTTTACGTCTTTAAGGTGACATAAGACTTTTTGTTGATCAATATGAAACATTCTAAGCAAACTGGAGGGGTTTCAGCAAGGCACACCCCAAAGAGGTGAAAGGGTTTCAAAAGGCTCCTTGCATATGGAAGAGATAAAGGAACTGCATTTCTGCATATTTTTTAGCTATCACAAGAAGAATGAGAGCAGTCTTAAAACATTTAAAAGAGCATTTGAGATAGGGGTGGCCAAGAGATTTATTGCCAAAGATTTCAGGACAAATTGCCAAGATGTTAGGATAATGAAAGGTAATTCTGGTTGTTTTTTGTTTTGTTTTAAGTTGCAAGAAAGCTGTTAGGGAAGATGCCTCGAGGAAAGGCCTAAATACCTTAGGACATATGACCACTGTTTGGGTAGTTTAGACCAGGGTAACAGTAGCTAATACTCTAGAGGACAGGATCAAAATTCAAGATGACCTGGATAGACTGGAGAGATGGGCCAAAGCTAACAAAATGAAATTCAATACGGAGAAATGTAAAGTACTGCATTTAGGGCAGAAAAATGAAATGCATAAATATAGGATGAGAGAGACCTGGCTGAATGAGACTACGTGCGAAAGGGATCTAGGAGTCCTAGTAGACCACAAGTTGAACATGAGCCAACAGTGTGATGCGGCAGCTAAAAAGGCCAATGCGATTTTGGGCTGTATCAATAGAAGTATAGTGTCTAGATCAAGGGAAGTAATAGTGCCACTCTATTCTGCCTTGGTCAGACCTCACTTAGAATACTGTGTCCAGTTCTGGGCACCACAATTCAGAAAGGATATTGACAAATTGGAGCGTGTCCAGAGAAGGGCAACTAAAATGGTGAAAGGTCTGGAAACGATGCCTTATGAGGAGAGACTTAGGGATCTGGGTATGTTTAGCCTGGAAAAAAGACGGTTAAGAGGCGATATGATAGCCCTGTTTAAGTATTTGAAGGGATGTCATGCTGAGGATGGAGCAAGCTTGTTTTCTGCTGCTCCAGAGACTGGAACACGGAACAATGGGTGCAAGCTCCAGGGACAGAGATTCCACCTCAACATGAGGAGGAACTTTTTGACAGTAAGAGCTTTTCGGCAGTGGAACACACTCCCTCGGAGTGTGGTGGGGTCTCCTTCCTTGGAGGTCTTTAAACAGAGGCTGGATGGCCATCTGTCGGGGATGCTTTGATCAAGATTTCCTGCGTGGCAGGGGGGTTGGACTGGATGGCCCTCGTGGTCTCTTCCAACTCTGCAATTCTATGATTCTATGATTCTATGCCTAAATACTCTAAAGGCACCAAATACTGTCTGATCTTGGGAGCTACGCAGGGGCAGCCCTGGTTAGTACTTGGATGGTAGACCACCAATGAATATTGGGTGCTGTCGGCTATACTTCAGGGGAAAAAACTGGCAAAACCACCTCTGAGCATTCCTTGCCTAAGAAAACTCCATGAAATCAATGGGGTTGCCATAAGTCGGCAGGTAACTTGAAGGCACATACATATGCAATGACTGATAGGATACATTGAACAGAAATGGTTGTAAAATTTTCCCTAGTGGAGGGTTTAAAAAAAGATTCTAGATTTTAGCAATGGCATACACGTTTCTGGAATAACACATTCTGCCTTACTGTGGTAGAATGATTTAGATGTAATTCAGGAATCTTTAAATGTAGAGTTTAAACTTGAAATCCTATGTGTGCGATTGCTTGGAAGTCCCACTGAACTTTCCAGGAAGGTATGCACAAGGTCATCATTCCATTTGTGATATTTGATTACTTATTAGTTGTATTTCCATTCCCACTTTTCTTCCAATGGACTCAAGGTAATGTACACAACCTAGGGAGCTCTCCCTCCATCCTCAAAATGGCAGTGGCATATGAGCAGTGGCAGCTGGTGGTTTCCATCAAGGAGGGGGAAGGCAGTGGATCTGCTCTGGGTTTTAGTTCAGATTTTAAAGGAGCTACCCAAGATGTTGAACCTATTTTGGAGGGAGGGTTCTACACCTATTTATTTATTTATTTATACCCCGCTCTTCAGCCACAAGGCTATCAGAGCGGCTTACAAACTGTTTTAAGCAATAGCAATTTACACATCTACACTGCATTAAGCATTTTCCAATGTGTGTTAGCTTGAATAGTGTCTTTAAAATTTTGACTAAAACTGAAAGTGGATCCCCACCACCACTGGTATGGAAGCCACCAGTCACCTACTGTACGCGAGGTAGGTCAGAATGAGAGATAGTGAAGGGCCCACGGTTACCTAGTGGGACTAGAACCCAGATCTCCCAAGTCCAACATACTATGCCACCAGTATCTCAAAAAGTCATCTTTTTAAAAATAGACATATGGATCATGAGAGAAGAGCCTCTGAGCTTTGGATAGGTTTTGTGGCAAAGGCATATAGAAGGACAAAGCCTGTATGAGGTCTGTCTATTAATTAATGAGACTGATACAATAACCCATTTTTATGTATATGTATTACAATTCTAATGCTTGTCCCCTTCAATATACTCCTGAACGAGACTATGTTCGAAAGGGCTGAACGAGACTACATGTGAAAGGGATCTACGAGTCCTAGTGGACCACAAGTTGAACATGAGTCAACAGTGTGATGCGGCAGCTAAAAAGGCCAATGCGATTTTGGGTTGCATCAATAGAAGTATAGTGTCTAGATCAAGGGAAGTAATAGTGCCGCTCTATTCTGCCTTGGTCAGGTCTCACCTGGAATACTGTGTCCAGTTCTGGGCACCACAATTCAAAAAGGATATTGACAAATTGGAGCGTGTCCAGAGAAGGGTGACTAAAATGGTGAAAGGTCTGGAAACCATGCCTTATGAGGAGAGACTTAGGGAGCTGGGTATATTTAGCCTGGAAAAAAGATGGTTAAGGGGTGATATGATAGCCCTGTTTAAGTATTTGAAGGGGTGTCACCTTGAGGATGCAGCAGGCTTGTTTTCTGGTGCTCCTGAGACTAGAACACGGAGCAATGGATGCAAGCTTCAGGAACAGAGATTCCACCTCAACATTAGGAGGAACTTTCTGACAGTAAGAGCTGTTCAGCAGTGGAACACACTCTCTCGGAGTGTGGTAGGGTTTCCTTCCTTGAAGGTCTTTAAACAGATCGTGATTTCCTGCGTGGCAGGGGGTTGTTTTCTCTTCCAACTCTACAATCCTATGATTCTATGACTCCCCATTCATATTCTCACATCAATGCAGTCTTGTTTTCCACTGGTCAAAGACGTGGAGCAGATCAGTTTCTGTCAGCTGTTTCAACACATCTGCTGTTTTCTTCTTTACTACTTCAACTCATAGAATCATAGAATCATAGAATGATAAAGAGTTGGAAGAGACCACAAGGGCCATCCAATCCAACCCTCTGCCATGCAGGAATACACAATCAAATCATTCTTGACAGATGGCCATCCAGCCTCTGTTTAAAAATCTCCAAAGAAGGACACTCAATTGACTCAAAACATGTTCATTTAAGCACCAATTTCACTTTAGGGAAAAGAAAAAATTCACATGGTGCCAAATCTGGTGAATATTGAGGATGTTCAAGTGTACCAATGGATTTATTGGCCAAAAACTGCTTCACAGAAAGTGCTGTATGAGCAGGCGCATTGTCTTGATGAAGAATGAAACCATTCTTCCACAGTTCTGGCCCCTTTCCCCCTGATTCTGGACTTCATCAGAGTAGGCAAATATGCTGTCATAAGGATGCCTAATGTCATGAAAGGGCGCACATACCAGACGACGTTGTCCTTTTGCAATCATGTACTGTAAATAAGGTGTACTTTTTTATTGATGGCCCAAGCCGTCAATAGATCTCCCGTTCCACTTTTCTGCCAGCATTGTCGGCATTTGAATCCTCACGTCACTGTACTCACATGAATGCAGCATCAATGGACAAACACTTCTGGGTGAGATTGCGACAGCCAGGTAGAGGATGCTATTTTTATGCCCCCCCCCCATGTACTTGGGACTTTAAAAGTGTGTTTTAGTGCTTTGCTGTACTTTTTGTGTCTTTATTTTGTTTTTATTTTTCAATTTCCCATGCTAGCGTCTTCTTGTGTGAATCAGTGAGATGTCAACTCTGGAAGTAAACAGAGCTCTGTTTGTGCTCTGTTACTGCCTGGGAAGCCTCATTGATGCTGGAAAAGGTAGGTCTGGTGAGGGGGTTCTTTTGCCAGCATAAAAACAACACAATTTATGCCAGCAAAAGAACATTAATGTGGAGTGGTCTGATAAAGTCCTCTTTCTTTCGGCTTTGTCAAAACTTCCTTATAATAATGCTGATTCACTATTCTGCCTTCTGGAATCCATTCTGCCAAAATTATACCCCTGATGTAAAAAAAACAACAACCAATGAGCATGGCTTTGAATGTGGACTTGCTTTGATGCGCTTTTTTCATTGCTGGTGATGATGGTGTTTTCCAGTGCCTTGACTGTGGTTTTGTCTCAGGATCATACTGGAAGATAGGTTTCATCACAAGTGATGATTTTTTGAAAAAGGTTTGGGTCCACCTCAAGTTGCTGCAGAATGTCAGTGCAAATTGCCTTGCGGCACTCTTTTTGCTCTGGTGTTAGGGACCATCTTGGCACAAACTTTTCTCATGTTGAGATCCTCAGGCAAAATTTCCCACACAGTGTCTTTGTCAACGTTCACAGCTTCAGCTAACATTTGCACACTGAGTTGGCAGTCTCCTTGAACAATCTGGCTGCTTTTTCCACAATTTCTTCAGTTCTTGAAGTGGAAGGTTATCCAGGGTGTTCATTGTCTTCCACGTTCTCACGTCCTTCTCTGAATCTTTTGTGCCACTCAAACACATGCACAGAAGACATGCAGTATTCCCCATAGGCCTCAGTAACCATTTGAAAATATTGTGTTGGTGTTTTGTTCAATTTTACTAAAAAATTCAAACTGACATGTTGCTTGACTTTTAAACTTAGCATTTCTCTGGCACACAACAGTCATTACAGCTGCTTTAAATGACAACTTGACAATTAAGTGAACGACCAAAAGTACTGATGTTTCTCATGCAGATTCAGACATGTTCAAAGTCACCAAGTGTTCACAATCAGTTCTCCCTGATTTGTCTGAAAGATAGAAGCACAGTCTCATTATTTAATAGACAGACCTCATAATCTGACATTGTTTGGACCACTGAGACTGTAAAACCAACATTCCAAGGGCTTGTCTATATGGACAATTTACTCTGTGTTGTTCCCATCTTGAAGCCTTGGAGTCCAGATGACATAGGGCTTTCCTCCATTTCCTCCCCAAGAGCCCTGGGGCAAAGATGAGGCTAAGATGGGTGGGAGGTGAGACAGGGTAGGGCCCTTTACAACTTTAAAATAATACCCAGGAAAAACCACTTCCATCGATAAAAAATGGTTTGTGCCCCATATGATTATAGGAGTCCGTCCCAGCACACCAGCCTGCTGCTGCGTCTGTCCTCTGCTGTTGCTCTTGTGCAGCAGGAAACAGGCTTGCAGCACGGGACCAAGGTCACATGTAGTGGGCCAGCTTCCTGGCTTCAGAGAGAGCAAGGAAGGTGGTGGTGGTGGTGGCTGCAGCAACCAGCCACTATGCACATCTAGATTTCCTTCCAGTCCATACAAGTAATGGAGGAGGAATAGACCTGATCCGCAGGTAGGATATGCCAGTGGGGAGCCAGTGTATCCTGGCCCATGAAGATGAGCCCCAAGTCTCTGTCCTTCTTGAATTCTAATCTGTCCTGTCTCTGTTCCTGATTTGCTGCTATCTGGAGCAGTCATTTCTTGAAACAAAAGGCAGCACATCACCAAAATGGCATTGTCATATTTCAGTCTGATGGAGGAAATTAGCCTCTAAAAAAACCCCTATTGATTGCACAGCTTGAAAGCACAACCCTCTAATCTTTGTTAAACCAGCAAGTGTTTGAACTTTATAAAATAAAAAGAGAAGTCTTTCTAAAATGTGGCCAAATCTGGAGTGATACAAACCCTGAGGATTTGGCAGGGAGAGTATTGGCCTGGAAGCCTTTACAGATTCACTAATTAACCATAAAAGGTTACATACAAGGACAGATTACAGTTAATTGCTTGTTTTGATCATGGAGTCTTGCCATTACTGAGGAAGCAATTTAGAGAGATTTCACACATGCCAGATCTCAACACTTTGGAGCCTCTCTCCCACTGTTGGTATGTGTGTGTGAAATATTAGAGATGGACAAGCTTTCACCAGCTTCTTTCAGATTTGGCCCAGCAGAAGCAGAGAAAGCCTCCTGAGTTTTAAATCTGTTCATAATTTCTATACCTCCCACAATTCTTTCAACCATCCTGTGAGCCTTAAAATGGTCCTTGAGCTCTCTTAATTCCTTCAGTTGGGAGCTGTAGGTACTATTGAATGGTGGCTCCTATAATGGAGATTATCAGATGGGAACAAAAAAAATGTTCCCGTCTCGCAATCTCCTCTCTCGTCTCTTTCCTGTCCCTGTCCCCACAATAATGAAAACTTACACACCTACCTTTTTCATGCTTGCCCGGCAGCCCAAGAGTGAACAGAGCCCTAATGGAGCTCCATTCACTGCCTGGTTTGAAATCCTGGCTGTTCTCACAAGAAGATGAGAGCGTGGGAAATTCAAAAATAAAAAGCAAAGTAAAAGACAAAAAGTTACGCCAAGCACCTAAACACATTAAGGAGATTTTCACATGGGGCCAAAATGCCCCGTTACCGCCCCACCGCCTCCTCTCCCATTCTTGCCACGGAACAACATAAATCTTTCACACACTTACCTTAATTCCACAGCAGGAACGGGCTCCCCCTCCCCTCGCTGGCCAGCCGTAAATGCAGCCGTCGTAAGGCTGCTTTTACGACTGGCCGTCTGAAACATTATCACGTTATCACATGACAATGGCTGGACGGTAAATTTAAAAAATAAAACTCCCCCAAACATAAAATCAGTTCACCAAGCACAAAAACACACTTTTAAATCACACAATCAAAACAGGGAGGGTAAAATAAAGGGTGCCACTTACCTAGATGTCCAGATCATACCAGGAAATGCTCGGAATGGACCTCCCCTCCACGGCTGTCATTTCGGAACAGGAACGGGGCTCCTGTTCGCACACCTGTGATTGTGTGATAGCGACGGAATGGGAGGTCTATTCATGATGAAAAATTGTGATTACATTGTTCTGGAACAGTCACGGGAGTAGGATGGATGCAGGACAGAATGGGGTCAACGTCGTTCAAAAGGGAAAACCTTTCCCGATCCTGTTCTGTTCCTGCCATGGGGTATATAGCCCATGTGAAAATCTCCTAAGAACATTCTAAGGAATCTGGGAAGGGTTCAAAAAAGTGTGTCACCTACCTGGATGTCCCGATCTCACCTGGAAGTGTCCTGGCATGGACGTCCCATTGATGTGGGGGTCACACCAGCGAAACAGGCACCTTTTCATTCACTGTCAATTCCATCACAGAAACGGAATAGGTGATCCATTGACAGCTTAGCCCATGAATAAAAAGAAGTGGTGGCGTAATGACAGATGAAGGGGAGCATGAGTCGGGAATGACATTGTCTGAAAGGGAAGCCCTTTAGCAATCTCCTGGTGTTCGTGTAGTGCCATATTTAGAGAGTCTGATAATCTCCAATAACTCTGGTAGAATCTCTTCCCACTCCCCCATCCTCTCTTCCATTTACTGCTTGGCCAGCTACTCCAGCAGTGGAATGATAAGGAGATCTAGATCAGAGATCTGGGAAAAGTTTAACTTTCTGGACTACAACTCCCAGAAGGTGAGAAGGGGCTAAATAATTCCTCCACTCTTCAGCCTCAGTAGGAGCAGCAGGACAAGTAGGAAATAGAGTTGTGGGGCGGGAGGGAGGTCCTCTTGCTTTGAGTTAAAATCTGGTCTGCAGAAGACCTTTGAATTGAGGCACAATAAGCCACCATGTTCTACTGTAGGTCTTGGAATTATGAGCTTTAATGGCTTTTCTGTGAAAGCTAGAAATGCTGCTTTACAGGCTGAGAGATATTATGGCTGCTGACACTGCAGAAATAATGCAGTTTGACACTGCTTTTACTATCACAGCTCCATCCAATGGAACCCTGGGATTTGTAGTTTGTAGTGGCACCAGAGCACTCTGTCAGAGAAAGCTAAACATCTTACAAAACTATAAACCCCAGAATTCCATAGCATTCAACTGTTACCCTCTATGATTGGGGGTCTTAAAGAGCCTTATAATATCAACATTAATTTGGAGAATTAATGAACTCAGCTTGGCAAGAGGGGGCAACAGATAGCGGATCGTTTGACCTTTGTATACTGGTAATCAGGAGGAGATGTTAAGCTAGATAGTACAATAATTTGATCTTTATTTGAGAAAAACAATAATAACAGCATTCATGCACACATTCAGACATCAAGCATTCATGCAAGACTAGTGAATAAAGTGGGGAATATTGAGATAGAGGGATAGTGAAGGGAGTTTGTGGGTGATACAACACCTGTCCTGTAGGGATGAGGTTGCGGAAGAAACCAGCTGAGTGGGGATCTGGAACAGGAACGGCTGTACAGACAGATGTAGTGTCCACAGGAAGGGGATCCGTGAGCATTTGAATGGGGTTTTGGAAGGGTTTTTATAGTCAATATCTGCCTCCAGGGTACAGAATTTATTAGTAGGAGACAATATTTCTCAGAGTTACTCAAGGTGAGAAAAAGGCACTCTGGATATGTTAATAGCATCTTAATGTACAGATATTTTGCGACTGAAAGGGAGGAAGCAACTTCTTTTGTTTAGGCGAGGATGAGGGAATGGCAGTGGTTTACAAGATCTGTGCCTCCCAGCCTTGGATGATGGGATTAGTCAGGTGTACGTGTCTTCAGCTGCCTTGCAAATTAGCATTTCTTTAGAATTTAGGTAGCCCCTCCTTGAGTGCATACCTGACTGAATCTGAACACTAGTCTTTGCAATTTGTTGGAATTTTCCAGTTTTAATGGCCTCACTGTATGGAATGCCACATTTGACTAAATTATAAAATATTGCTAGATATTAATATAGATATGGGGCCTGTGGGTGTCAACGTAGGTAGCATAGCCATAGCTGTTAAAACGGTATCAGACTATATTCTTTCTGCATACTGTCAGCAGCCTGCCTCAAGCACAATGCTCCACCAACATAATTCCATATCTACATCCCACATATGTCCTTTTTGTGGTTTGGCATGCAAGGGTATATCTTCTAGCCTTTTGTGCCCTGTCCAAAATCTCCCCACCCCCAGCTATCACTCCTGGGAAGGGCCACTCCAGCAGTTTACACCTGGGGAGGGGAGAGAGTGGGGAAGCAAGATGTTGATGAACTGGCTCATCTCAACTTGGAGGAGGAAGAAAATGGGAGTGCACTCACATCAATGTACCCTCTCATCCTTTCCCCTCAGAGCTACATTTGTTGAGCTGCCTATTTTCTCTCTCCCTTCCGCATTGATCAACACCAACACCACCACTACCACCAGCGGCCCCTCCCAGGACAGCTTGACAACTGCAGCAGTAGGCAGTTTTGGATGTTGCATAGAGGACTATAGAATAGCACATTTTGCCCCATCCAAAAAAGAAACATACATGCATGTAAGCCACACATACACGAGCATATGTCACTTACAGGATTCTAGCCACAGTGTAGAGATTTTGTCCTCTCTCTTTCAGAGAGGGTCTATACTACTGACTAGAGCTCAGGGTCATCCAGTGAAGCTGAATGGTTGAAGGTTTGGGGCAGGTTACATTCTTGTACTTCACACAGTGCATAGTGACACTGTGGGATTGACTGCCACAAGATGTGATGCTGGCCACTAACTAGGATGGCTTTAAAGGGGAATTTGCCAAATTTATGGAGGATAACACTGCCAATGACTATGGATTTTATCAGATGAGCCTCTTTAAACATTCTTATGTCGGCATAAAAAACCACATTTTCATGCTGGCAAAAGAACGCTCCCCCCACACTTACCTTCCTCTCCCGGCAAAGGCATCCCCGGAAATAAAGAGGAAGTGAATGGAGCCCCGTTCACTTCCACATTTGAAATCCTGTGAGACTTCATTGTGTAGGAAGTTCAAAAATAAAAACAAAACTAACACATTAAAAGTTTTTTTAAAAGCACCTAAACATACTTTAGAAGTCCCAAGTAACCCAGGGAGGGTCATACAAAGAGCAAAACTTACCTGGATGTCCCGATCTCACCTGGAAGTACTTGTGCCGGACCGGCCATTCTCACTGCAGTGATGAGATTTAAATGGCCTGAGGTTTCACATGCCGGCAATGCCAGCACTAAAGCACCACGGGGGATCTATTGACGGCTTCAGACATCAATAAAAAGGTAGAGGATTTTGACAGGACATAAATGCAAAAGGGTGACATCGTCTGATCTGTGCCTCCTTTCGCATTTATGTGGTGTCATTATGACATTGTATTTAGTGCATCTGATAAAGTTCTGAGTGCTTTTTCCAGCATCAAAGGCAGTATATCCCTTAATATTAATTTCTGGGGAACAGTATTAGAAGGATGCTAGTGCTACTTATATTCTGCTTGTGTGAGCTTCCTTTGGGCATCTGGTTGGCTACCTAATCCAGCACAACTTCTCTAACTCTTCCCTGCTAGTACAAATAACCCATGGACTATATAGTATACAGGTTCATGCAAGCAAAACATGATGCTAATAATCATGGGAAAACATGCCCATTAATTTAATACATGTGCCCATGTACGTAGTATATTAAATTTATTTCAGTGATGTAATTTGGGAGCTTTTTAGTGATTTCCATATTTTTTTGGGGGGTGGGTGGGAATTAGTGAAGCGTACCCAGAAGAATGTTTGTTTTTGCCAATGCATCTCTTGATTTCATTTTCCCAAGCTTCTTGTGCCCTGAAGCCAAAAGAAAACAAAATCCTGCCCTTTCCTTCCATGTGGAAAAAGAAATCTTGCCAGGAGAATCAAGATGAGCATAGAAATTGGTGTGAAAATGTTTCTGGAGTGCAGAGCTCTGCAACCAATGGAACATCCACCTGCTGTTCACTGTTTATGGAGGCAGACTGTGCTTCTACTTAAGTTTTCCTTAGCAGATATGGGGAAACTTCTCAGAGATCAAAGTATCCTCAAATTATTATTACTTTATTCAGTTATATCCCACCTTTCTCCTGCCAGCAGGACCCAAAACAGCTAACAGCATCTTTAAAACAATACAAGTTACAAACAATACAAACACTATACAAGTTACAAATAATACAAACAGTAAAAATATTACAGTGCATTAAAAACTGTAGAAAAGACCAATTCACAATCTTAAAAACCACACCGCACAGCCTCACAAACCCAGCCCTTGTCAGTTCATAACAACCTGGCAACATAAAAATGACTTAACCTGATGCTGGAAGGAAAGCAAGGATGGGGCCATCCCGGTCTCTCTGGGGAGGGAGTTCCAAAGTCTGGCAGCAGCCACCGAGAAGGCCCTCTCACTTGTTTGCACCAAATGAGCCTGAGAAGGGAGTGGGGCAGAGAGAAGGGCTTACCCGGACAATCTTAAAGCTCTACTGGGCTCATACAGGAATGTCTTGAATGTTTTTTGAACATAACCTTCTGCCAATCAGTATGCATGTTTTTTTGTGGCTGACTTCCCTTCCTGTTTCCATGATCCACTAATGTGCTTTCATGGGGCAAAATTAGACATAAGATATGCGGAGATGCTTCTGCTCCTGATGCACTTGCCTTTTCTTTATCATAATAAATTTTACAGTCTTAACATATGGGATAATCCCTTGTCCTGAAATAAGAATTAAGAATTAAATGGAGTCATTGCTTCATGTGTGTAAAGTTCTCACATGGATATCTCTTCTGTGTATAGAAGCTGTATGTATGCCATCATATGTGATGAGTGTACTTGTCTTTTTTCTTTCTTTCTTTGCTGTACACACATCTTTTAGGATGGGAAGCCATGATTGGATTTCATTTCAAGCCACTGTGAATACCAATACCACATACTAAGATGTACTGTATGTCTGGTCATAATACAGGATTGTATATATGTGTCATGCCAAGGAAATACACACAACCAATACACAGATCTGTAGTCTAAAAACACACAGAATAACAAACAGGAAAAAGGGACAGAGAGGAATACTGTATGTAATCTAAGCAATGTTAGGCAAATCAATGTTTTAGACAGATATGCTGCCGTTGAAGACTAGGGGCTTGTCTAGGTGGGCAAAATACCCCATCTTGCCTCCAAGAGGACCCAGGGCATTTACCCTGCTCTGCCTCTGGGCAGTCCTCATGACCCATGGGGCAGATATGGGGCTGAGATGGCGGGGGGGGGAGGCCCTGCTGATAGAACATTTTAAAATAATACCTGGTTTACTCAGTTACTGCTGTAAAAAATGGATCGGGACCCACATGTCCTCAGGAGCCCATCCCTGCAGGCAGGCCTTTGCTGAGGTTGCATTCTCCCTGGCTTTCCCGGAAGGCAGGAAGGAGTCCTGTAGCATGTGACCAAGGCTGGTCTTATGCAGGGCTCACATGTTGTGGGCCCCCTTCTTGCCTCCTGAGTCAGCAAGGAAAATGGCATCTGCTGAGGCTGCAATGATGGACCAGCATAGCCAGCAGGACTTCCTCCGGTTCTATGGAGGTAACAGGGGAACAATGGGCCAGATCCATGGCTGGGATGTGCCAACAGGGAGCTGGCATATCCTGGCTTGTGTAGATGAACCCTGTTCCTGATTTGTGATAGTAGTAACAGCCAATCACAGTTTTATATTTTGTGATGCTTTGCCTTACTTGTTTGATATATTTGAGCCATCTTGTTTGGTAAAGGCTATTAAGAGCCCCCTTTTGTGAAGCTTAGAACAGCATAGAAGCTTACACGCATTAGGGCACCTCAGGAGCAGCGGCTAAGAAGAGGCAGCAAGGTGTTAGAGGAGAGAGCTATGTACCATTGGCCCTGCCCTGTGTTCCCTGAGCTAGGTTACCATCTTCAGCTATAATGACATTGTCAGTGCTGAAGCAATATTCAGCTGCTAGCTATTATACATTTTATATATCTTTTTTTCTTTGCTGTAGACAGCACGGGCCAGCTGTGCACAGAAGACTTGATGGATAGAATTGGTCTAGTGCATACTGCCACAAAAGGCAGCGGTCCAAATCTCATGCCTGACAAGTCAAGCTTTCTCACCTCACCAGCCATGGTTCATAAATCCACAAGCATCTGGGATAATGGGTATTTGTCAACCTGTCAAAATCTGAAATCCTGTGATATACTGGTTATTTCATCAGTGTTTGAGTTTGTCAGATGGTATCTAATATTGATCTCTGTGTGCCAAGAGACATTACCTCAAGATGCCCAGTTCACCTCACTGAAGGGTAAACGTATGCTAGAATCAATTTTCACACAGGCCACATGACTTCAGTATTCACAATCCTTCAACGTCAGCAGAGGCTGAAACCTGGATAAATCTTTAACAGGATTTACAGTCAAATTAGCCAGCTACAAATCACACTGTGGACTTTTCCAGCTGCCTGATACTGAGCATTAGGCAGAGGTACCGCTTGTTGTTTAGACAAATCGTTGTCTTTCTATAAAATACTCACAGGCTGCCTTGGTGAGGAAAGAAATTCTAGATAACCTTCAGCAGGTAGTAAACCCAGGGTCAAGTGAAAGGACTTGTTTTCCCTGGGGTTGCTGGGGGCATGGGAGAAGTAGGCTTCCTTCTCCACATAACTGAGAGGCCTAGAATGTTTTCTCTTTATCTAAATATGGTCATTGGCCTTTTGTTTAGGAAGTTCAACAGGTATCTGCAAATGAAGTGCATTCAGCAAACCAAAAAGGGTACTTGAGGGCATGTCAGGACTACTAGGAGAAATCTCTTCTACCAGATGAGTTATTCATTGCCTGTGGCCTGGTGTGTAGCCTGGTGGCCTGGTGATCAAATAGTGTGCACTCCAAGGACTGGCCCCAGGTTTGTGCAACATTAATTCCTGGTGGGTACCATCTCTTATCAGTGGCCCCATACCTTCCAACATTTCATAGATGAAAACTGGGACAAGCAACATCAGAGTGAGGTCAAGTTGGGAAAAGTTATTAATAAGGAAGAACGTAGAAGCTGAAAAGGGCTGCAGCAGTTTGCTTTTGCTTCAGCCTACTGGGAAGGGCCAGATTCTGCTCCTCCTCTCTTTTCTATCCTGCTGAATTGATTGATTCAGCAAACCACTTTTGTACTTTCAACTCAGTTTTGCAGCAGTTGAAGGAGGCTGAGGACAAAGGGGGGAACTGGGAGAAAGAGCGAAATTTTGAGACATTTTGAAAGCAGCTGAAAAGTGGGAACACAGAAGATTTATTGGGACTCTCCCTGCCAAATTGGGACAGTTGGAGGTTATGTGACCCATGGCACCCTTGGTGGGCAGCCACGTTGCTACAAGCATCATTGAATAGCTAGGTTTACCACCATTTAAATGCTATTGCTATTACTAGCATTAATCTGATAGCTGCAGCAGCAGCAATACAAGCACTACTGCAAGTACATTCAAGAAGCTAAACATGATCTGGGCCTCATCTATACGGGCCAGAACATGCTGGCTCCCTCCCAGCATATTCTGGTTGCAGATCTAGCCTTTTCCTCCCTGTTATCGGCACAAAATGGCATGTAGTCCAAACCGCCGTCCTGTCCTTGTATCCACCACCACCTGCGTCCCACTCTCAGAAGCCAGGAAGCCAGCCTGCAGAATGTGAGCAAGACCCCCTGCATGTGATCAACCTGCTCACAATGCTGCCGGTCTCCTTCCTGCAGCGACAGGCCAGTGTGGCAGCAGGGCTTCCTGCGGTCCCAAAGGGCTTGATCAATTTCTTCTGAAGAGAATTCCCCCCCCCAGGTATTTTTATACCTTGATTTATCAAACTTTACCCTGTCTTAGCCCCTGGCATCATGAGGACTGCCTGGGGGCAAAACAAGTCAAAAGCCCTACATCATTACAACTGCAGGGCTCAAAGACAGGGCCAAGATGGGGCAAATAGCCCATATAGACAAGGCGCTAGTCTCCTGTCTATATGGTCAAAATAATACGTATGCGAAGAGAAAGATTGGCAATCCATTCAAATAGCTGTTCACTGAAATACGTGTCATTCGGAAGGGGAGCAGCCAAATCCACTGCAAAGTCCGTGTGCTTCATACAAATTTTCTGAAAAGCTCCATACAACTTCTGAATGTGTGATTGTTTGAACACCCACCTTTGCACAGATACAAACAGGCAGTGCAATCTGATTGGCTGGATGAGAATTGGGTTGGGGCTAGCAAAGAGAGAAAATGGCTGCAGCCGCGATGTTGGATTTGCAGCTAAGTGAGGGTCTAGTAAGTCAATTAAACAGCGATTTTATACTTTTAAATTTTATATTATGTATTTGTAAATACAAAGTGTTGCTTGTGCACGTCCTGTTTTTGTGGAAACTTTTTTTTTTTAAAAAAAATTGGCAGTGGCAGATTTAACATCGTGAGTAACACCTTCTGGCTAGGGGGTCATGCAGAGTTTAGGGGGACTCTTTTGGCCATGTAGGCAGTTTGCATCATTGTGAACGCCTGCCTTTTTGGACATGTTCGTATACAGCACCAGTTTAAGGAATTTTGGGGCCCCTTGCAACACTTTATTTTGGGCGTCCAATACATTTAACTCAGGTCAATGTAACCTAGCCTAACCTAACCTAACCTAACCTATTCACAGTAGAGGATATTCAAATTATTACTAATAATGTTTTTGCAGGAGGAGGGTTACGATGGGGCCCCGCACAATGACAGCCCTCCCTGCGGCTGCAGGTGCTGCAGGACACTTAAACTGGCCCTGCTCATATAGACAAGACCTAAATTCATGATTTAGGCTGAAAATAAAGATCAGGGAAGAGAATTATGTGGCCTTCCAGATGTTCTTGGACTACAGGTGTCAACAGCCCTAGCTAACATAGTCAGTGGTGAGGAATGCTGGGAACGGCAGTTAAGCAACATCTGGAGGGCTGTACAATTCCTACCTCTGGTATAGAGGGCTGAAGAATTGGAGCTCCAATTTATGCATTATTATAGATTACACAAAAGATTGGAGAAATAAGGCTTCCATATTTACTCTGTTGCCAGTTCCCCAATGTCTTTCCTGTATATACTTTTATTGCATTTAAAATAAACACAAATGCAGCTGTTCCCATGGGAAGCAGCTGGCTCTGTTGAAATAGGGGGAAATGCTATGCATTCATTAGTGCCAGGTGGTATGCTTCTGTGCTTTGTGAGTGCGATGGGAAAATGCCCAAATTGGTAAGATTTACATGTGCTTCACCCACTTGGCTTTGGCACCGCCCCATGCCCTTAGCTTTGTCCAAGTGGGATGAAAAAGACCCCCCTCCCCTGCTGCACACATTTACCTTGGAGTAAGCCCCAATGAGCTACTTCTGAGGAGGCATGAGTAGGACTAGCACTGTCAGGTTGTCATTTATAGAGTAGCCTTTCTCAAACTGGTGTCCTCCATATATTTCAAATGCCAAATTTTCATAAACGCCAAACAGTATGGCAAATGGCCTGGTATGGTGTGTGTAGTCCAACACATTTGGAGGGTGTTGATTTGAGGAAGGCTGTTCTAGTGCATTTGAATTCAGGTACAAAATCCACATTGTATTTTTGTGTCACATAGACATAATTCACATTGATCTCACAAGCTTTTGACAGTATTTGGTGTCAATGTGGGCACACGGCATGTGAGGAAGAAGTACAAGCTGGTGACCAGAATTTCTTATGGTAGCAGCAAAGGTAAGCCATCACATGGAGCCCATTTCTAATACATTCAGGCCAAGTCTACACTACACAAATAATCCAGATTGAAACTGGATTGTTTGCCATGGCTCCTTCCTATGGAATCCTGGGTGAGGCACCAGCACTCTTTGGCAGAAAAGGTTACTGTCCTTGTAAAACTATGAATCCCAGCATTCCATAGGAGGGAGCCATGGCGAGTAATCCAGTTTCAAACTGGATTATTTGTGTAGTGTGGATTTGGCTTCAGACAACAGAGTATAACCAGCCTTTGCCCATTTACAGTATTCCTTAAGCCCCCCCTCCCTTTAGTAACTTTTGTGTAAATGCAAAAGGCTCATTCTCTTTAGCCTTTGTAAAGAAGGTATTGCAATCTTTGGAAACTGTTTGGAAACTCCAGCAGGTCCAGAATGCTGCAGCCAGAATGCTGAGCTGGTCTAGTTGTAGGGAGCATATCACTCCCTTATTAAAACAGCTTCACTGGCTACTGATTTGTTTCCGGACACAATTCAAAGTGCTGGTCATGACCTATAAAGCCCTATATGGCTTGGGACCAGACTATTTGATAGACCATTTCTCCTGATACGAACCTGAAAGAACTTTAAGATCATGAGAAGACTTTCTCTTGGTCCCGCCATCAGCGCAGGCTCATCTGGTGAGTATGCACGAGAGAACCTTCTCGGTGGCTGCTCCCACCTTCTGGAACTCCCTTCTGCAAGATCCTAGGCTGGCCCCCTCCCTTCTTTCATTTCACTGGCAGGCAAAGACATTTTTATGCAAGCGGGATTTTTTTAGAATCATAGAATCATAGCGCTGGAAGAGACCACAAGGGCCATCCAGTCCAACCCCCTGTCATGCAGGAATAAACAAGCAAAGCATTCCCGACATATGGTCATCAAGACTCTGTTTAAAAACCTCCAAAGAAGGAGACTCCATCATACTCCGAGGCAGTTCATTCCACTGCCAAACAGCTCTTACCATCAGGAAGTTCTTCCTAACGTTTAGATGGAATCTCTTTTCTTGTAGTATGAGTCCATTGCTCTGTGTCCTAGTCTCTGGAGCCTCAGAAAACAAGCTGGCTCCATCCTCAGTATAACATCCCTTCAAATATTTAAACACGGCTATCATGTCCCCTCTTAACATTCTCTTCTACAGACTAAACATACCCAGTTCCCTAAGCGGCTCCTCATGGCTTCCAGACCACCTACCATTTTGGTTCCCACACTGGGTCTGTGGTCTTGTCGAACAATCTGGCTGATTTCTTCCACAATTTCTTCAGTTCTTGATGTGGAAGGACGTCCAGGGCGTTCATTGTCTTCCACATTCTCACGTCCTTCTCTGAATCTTTTGTGCCACTCAAACACATATGCACGAGACATGCAGTCTTCCCCATAGGCCTCAGTAAGCGTTTGAAAAGTTTCCAATGGTGTTTTGTTCAATTTTACTAAAAATTTCAAATGGACATGTTGCTTGACTTTTAAACTTAGCATTTTTCCGGCACACAACAAACACCAATCTGATTTTGGGCTGCATCAGTAGAAGTATAGCGTCTAGACCAAGGGAAGTAATAGTGCCACTCTATTCTGCCTTTGTCAGACCTCACCTAGAATACTGTGTCCAGTTCTGGGCACCACAATTAAAAAAGGATATTGACAAATTGGAGCGTATCCAGAGAAGGGTGACTAAAATGGTGAAAGATCTGGAAACCATGCCTTATGAGGAGAGACTTAGGGAGCTGGGTATGTTTAGCCTGGAAAAAAGACGGTTAAGAGGTGATATGATAGCCCTGTTTAAGTATTTGAAGGGGTGTCACCTTGAGAATGCAGCAGGCTTGTTTTCTGCTGCTACAGAGACTGGAACACAGAGTAATGGATGCAAGCTCGAGGAACAGAGATTCCACCTCAACATTAGGAAGAACTTTTTGACAGTAAGAGCTGTTCGGCAGTGGAACACACTCCCTTGGGGCATGGTGGGGTCTCCTTCCTTGGAGGTCTTTAAAAAGAGGCTGGATGGCCATGCTTTGATCGTGATTTCCTGCATGGCAGGGGGTTGGACTGGATGGCCCTCGTGGTCTCTTCCAACTCTACAATTCTATGGTTCTATGATTCTATTCTATGATAACTGACAACTGAACAGCCGAGAGTGTTGATGTTTGTCATGCAGGTTCAGACATGTTCAAGGTCACCACTCAAGCATTCACAATCAGTTCTCCCTGATTTGTCTGAAAGGTAGAAACACAGTCTCATTATTTAATAGACAGACCTCGTATAAAGCTGGGGAATGTAAATTTCTGTCTACATAGTCAATCAGGAGTTCTAGGAGGAGGAATGCTGCCAGGTAGGTAATGGGGTGAGGAAGCTTTCTCTATGCATCCTCTGGCTAACCAGTAGTCCATCAGTTTGGGGAGTGGCAGAGTTGCATTCCAGTGCTGTCCAGTAGATATTATGCAGCTGGAAGACAAAAGCATTGTGTAAGGAGATACCGGATACCTCCTTATGCAATGTCTGGAAAATGTAATTTTGCTAGCATAAGTCATTTTTCTTCTAGCATAATTCACCCAGAGGATCCTGGCCTTGGTTCCCTGAAGCAAAGCCCAAATTTCTGCATTCCTGCCCTCCCCTGATCAACACTTTAGAAAGTCTTCCTACACAATGCAAAAATCTGCTTTATCCTGTCCTTTGTGGTGCCACCTAAAATAGGTTGTTTTGCCTTGGTCCTTGAGAGGGCTGGCCTTTGTTTTTCAGAACACTACATGCTCATTTGGTCTGCTCCAGATGTGTAGCTCTTGGGTGGTAAAATGGGGGCATTGTCCCCCAAATGAGAATTCTGCCACCATAATAAAATTTTCCTTTGGTCCTCAAATTTCTAGCACTACAGGGAGTGATACACTGAAAAATCTCTATTTCATCTATAGAATCTTCTATTTCTTGTTTCATATTGGCTTGGGGCTTGTCTAGATGGGCAATTTACCCTGACCCCCCCATGTTGGAGCCCTGCAGTCCAAACAACACAGGGCTCTTGCCCTGATTTACCTCTTGGCAGTCCTGATGATGTCTGAGGCAAAGCCAGGGGAAAGCGGGGTTAAACCCATTTAAAACATTAAAAAGAACCACACACCCAGGAAAACCTTCATAATGTGGGAAAATCCAGATGGGTCTAGTACAAAAACGCATCAGCTGCCGCTGCCGCCACCACCACCACCACCGCCATCACCAGAGTCTCTCTGAAACTGGGAAGGAGGCTCCTAGCATGTGATCAAGGCCCCCTGCATGTGACCAGCCTTGATCACATGCTGGGGGCCTCCTTCCCAGCTTCAGATAACATTGGAGGCACCCACTGATACTGGCTGGCATATTGGGACTTCTGCCTGTTTTGTCACAGTAATAGGGTGGATCTGGGCCAGCTCTGGTGCCAGAATATATTGGTTGGGAAGTGGGATATTCTGGTCAGTGTAGACAAGCCCTTGGTTGCTTTCCCTGTCCCTTTTCTTTTGATGCCTAAACTGTATTCCTAAATGTTTGACTGACATGTTAAGTTGCAACAAGGCTAGAAATTTTGGGGCTGCATGAACATTTCATTGGGGGCAAAATTCCTGTTTCAGAGGCAATGTCTCTCATTTTGCTCTTGCTGCTGCTGCACCCCTACACTAGTGCATGGCTATCTATGTATTCCTGGCCACTGCTGAGCTCAGCAGGTATTTCTGAGGCGAGATGTCCCTCAACAGAAGCAAAGTTGATTTGGTCTCACCAATGTTCAATTAAAAAAAAAATTTTTTTTTTAGTCTTAATGTACTACTCAGATAGCAATTCCTATTTTTCAAAATATATTTCCACCTCCCCACAGCACTGCCTGAAGCAAATTACTTCACCCCAGTGAGAAACAGAGTCGAAGCTCTTGGGCGTTTGCCCACGGTGGTTCTCTTGGCATTGCTGGTGGGCTTTGGCCTCTGAATAGCTGTGTGTGGTAGGCACAGAGGCTGCGTGACACAGAGCATTTCAACTCTCTTTGCATTACTAATGTAGGAGAAACCACACCTGTTAATTCCTTCCTGCTACATGAGTATTTGACTCTAGTAAGTAGAGGCAACTGCCTATGGGTCATGAGCTGGTGCTGAATGGACTCACAAAATATGTTCAAGGTATGCAGCTGCTTCTCTCAGCACATTCTCATTCTGTGAAATCCATTCCCTTTTAGGGGCTACTTGTTGGACTTGAGCCCCCTTAAGTGCTGAAGCCTTTGTCAGAGCTTGGATAAATTACTTTTTTTTTGGACTAGAGCTCCCAGAATCCCCCTGAGAGCTTGGCTCCTGGGGGGTGAGCATGGGATATTCTGAGAGCTGAAGTTCATACAAGTAGCATTTCAAAGCTCTGGCTGTAGCCCCTCTTCCTATTCTTAGCAAAAGCGGTTCACCTGCTGCGATGCTGCAGTTCTCTGTGCCTCTGGAAGCAATAACCCTACCCCACCCCATTCCTCCCTACAGGTGTCCTGGAAGGGCTCTGTCATCTGCGCGATTAAGTCACTCATGCACATACACTGAACAACCCTAGCCTGCTTAGCAGGAAAGACCCCCACCACACACACACACATCAAGTAATTTGCCCTCTTGCTTTTTAGCTTTTGGGCTGGGTGGGGCTAAAGAGGATTTAACATGTATTCTGGAGACTGACAGTAATGAGGGATGACGAAAGATGTGTGGAATCAGCCTGGTGATGGGTGGTGACAGATCCAGTTTCAGCTGAGTGGGGCAAGAGGGGAGACAGTGTCTTTCCAAACAGGACCCATGTCTCATCGAAATGCAGATGCAGAGTTCTGGGAGGAAAAAAAATACAGCTGCCTTTCTCAGCATGCTGTGGGCATGATTCTCAGCAATGGAAGTACTATCTATGGCTGCTGCCACACTGCAGAACTAAAGCAGTTTGACACCACTTTAACTGCCATGGCTCCATCCTACATAATCATGGGATTTGTAGTTTGTCATGGCACCAGAGCCCTCTGACAGAGAAGGCTAAATATCTCACAAAACTATAAATCCCAGAATTCAAAAAAATCGAGCCATGGCAGTTATATCAAACTGCTTTAGTTCTTTCAGTATGGCTATAGCCTATGGCATCATCTATATAAGACAAAAGAAAAAAAAGAAGAAAAAAAAGAAGCAGATTGCCCTGAAGTAATGGCAATTTGCAGCAGCTGCTATTTGTTTTAATGGTTTTTGGGTTTTTTTGCAGATCACAGGCATGCGAAGTTATTCACATTTGTTGTGCAAATGAGCATGCCTGCAAATTAAGATGGCAGTCGCAGTGAATTACTTGCTGTTTTACTTACCTCAATTTGCTGCTGCCAGACTTAAAAAAAAAACCAAACTATATCCAATGTGCAATATTTCGCCTTAACAAAAAAGCACCCCCACAAAACAACACCCATTTTATCACCTTAGCGTTTGCTCACTAAGGCACAAATCCAACATGGCAGTTCCGGGCGCTTGCCTTGTTAGTAAGCTCTACCCCCATGCTCATTTGACCAACCAGCTTTCAGATTTTGCTCATATGGAAAAGCAAATCAATTTGCATCACTTGTCCCAATGAGCAGGAATGTTTATTCCCCCCATTGCTAAAAAAAAACCAAAACAAACACAACAAAACTGGGAGAAGCCATGAAGGCTTTTCCCACAGAGTAGATGGCATTTTTTACCCCCTCCTTCCGAATATGGAGAAAAGATGCAGAATCCCATTAAGACAGATAACATTCTCCTCACATTCCATGAGGAGTATTTTCACCATTTAGACAACACCTATGACATGGGTCACCAGCACTGAGGCCATGATATTGAGAATACAGCTGCGCTGGGCAGGGCACGTTTCTAGGATGGAGGACCATCGCCTCCCAAAAATAGTACTCTATGGTGAACTTGCCACGGGTCAATGTAAGAGGGGCGCTCCACAAAAGCGATACAAGGACTCCCTGAAACAACATCTCAGGCTCGGCCAAATTGATCTCCAACAATGGTCCGCCATGGCCTCACATCGGGAGGCTTGGAGATGCACTATCCGCAGTGCTGCAGCCTTATTTGAGAGCTCATGCTGAACAAGTCTTGAAGAGAAATGACAATGCAGAAAGAATCACAACCTGGAAACATCACCCAAGGATACCTCCTGCTGTGCGTTCTGCAACCGGACTTGTTTATCTTGAATTGGCCTTTTTAGTCATCAGCGCGCTTGCAGAAAGCGCGGGATGAGTCCTTCCTGAATCTTCGTTTGCGAAGAAAAGCCAGAGAGAGAGAGAGAGAGAGAGAGAGAGAGATGACTTACTGACTCCACCACCACAGCTTCCCCCCCACCAGCTTAGGCTGGCATGTCTGACCTTTCCCTTTTAAAAAAAATCTTTAGAATAGCCTTGTCACATAAGTGAAGCGAGAGCCAGGATGGTGTAGTGGTCTGATTGTTGGACTACGAGTCTGGGAAAGCCAGGGTTCAGAGCAGGTAAAGTAACATGAGTTTTAAAGAAAAGAATTCAGGGGCTCTTTTGTTTCATACTATATATGGTTATTCTTCAGGTATACATGTATTTCTGGTAGGTTCTCAGGTTTCTACCCAATCTCTTCTGAGTGCTGAAGGCATTTGCTTACACAAAACAACAGAACACTCACTCTTCAACCTGTGTATCTCTGTGTTTGTTGCTTTGGTCATTGCAAGGTGTTTAGTTATTTTAGTGAAGCAGTGCTTGGTCCCAGATCATGATGAGTGTCATGCTTCAGGGACTATTGGGAATAGAACAGTAGCTCCCATCTTTGGGGCCCCAGATAGGGCTGGACTGCAAGACCCAGTAACCCTGACCACTAGTTGTGCTGGCTGAGGCTTCATCCATGGATACTCCATCATATGCTCTATACTCTCTTGTACTTTGGACATATTATGAGAGGACATGACTCATTAAAGAAGTCATGCTTGGCAAAGTTGAAGGCAGTAGAAAAAGAGGAAGACTACGTCACAGATGGATTTATTCAATCAAGGGAACCACAATCTTGAGTCTGCAAGATCTTAACAGGTGTGTTCATAATAGGGTGACTTGGAGGTCTCTCATTCACTGGTCACCAAAGTCAAAGCCAACAACATCAATTAAATACAACAAGAAGAGATTTATATACTGTGCAGAGAATAGGTTTGTGAATACAGTTGTCCCTCCATAGCCACAGATTTGGTATCCATGGATTTAAGTATTCATGGGTTGAAAATATTCTTAAAAAAAATAATAATCCAAAAAGCAAACCTTGATTTTGCCATCTTATTTATATAAGGGGCACCATTTTGCTATGCCATTGCATATATGGTCCGCCCTGGCCTCACATCAGGAGGCATGGAGACGCACTATCCACAATGCTGCAGCCTTATTTGAGAACTCACACCGAACAAGTCTTGAAGAGAAACAACAACACAGAAAGAATCACAACCCAGAAACATCACCCAAGGAGACCTTCTGCTGTGCTTTCTGCAACTGGACTTGTTTATCTCGGATTGGCCTTTTTAGTTATCAGTGTGCTTAAAGGAAGCGCGGGATGAGTCCTTCCTGAGTCTTCGTTTGCAAAGAAAAGCCAGAGATAGAGAGCATATAATGGGACTTGAGTATTAACGGATTTTGGTATCCCCCATGGATACCAACCCCCAGTGAATATGAAGGGACAACTTTACTAATGATAAATACAAACATTCCATGATAGGCTTCCTAAATCAAAACCAGTCTTTCTCTAAATAGCCAATAGACTTTACATTAGTAAATGTAATATCTAGTGAAATGAAACAGTGAATGAATTTTGCAAATAATGACTCAGGGTAGGTGCAAACGTTAGTAAACCCCTGGTTGTTTAAGCTCAATTAAAGGGAAGAATTATGCTTGGGCACTTAAAAAATTAGGTAGGTCTGCAGAGGTGAATTTGAGAGGCCCCACCTATAAAAAGGATAGGACACTTTGACCAAAAAAAAGAAGACTTGTAATTCTGAAAGACTCCAGAAAATGCTCCCATATGCATTGTTTTCAGAGAAAGTTATCTTCTGTGAAATCAGATGTGGACTTATGGTCATTCTGGTTTGTCCAGAGGAATGATATGGTCAAAAGAGAGGTCCTGTAGGTGTGTGGAAAATGGCTCCTGGAGTTGCCAAAGTTGCCTACCCCTCTTCTGTCATTGGTCCATATCCTATAACATACAAATTCACCTCTCTTGCTAAAGTTTAGAACAATCCAAGAGGGCTAGAGGTGGTACTCCCTAAACTGACATGGTTTTCCTACATAATATCTGTGTTATATATTATTTTCATTTCAAGCATAGCAGAATGCCTCTGGCTACGCTGCTTCAGAGAGCTTCTCAGCTTTGGCACCTGACACAGAAGCAGCTTTCTGGAATTTCTCTGAATAAAACACCAAAGCTAACTTTTTCAAGTGGGAAAAGGCTGGGTTGGCTTGATTCATGATTACCAGGCTCTACAAAGCCACAGGGATGTTTGGGTGTAATTCCTTACATGTTTGTTTGCTGGTACCTTGACAGTCAGAGGCAGAGCTATCATTAAACTGAATCCTTTTCTCTCAGCTGGACTGTGTGATGTGTGCAGCAGGAACAGCAGCACAGCTCCCACTGAGCGTTTGGAAAGGAACACAAATACCTTTAGCCCTTTACGTCTCAATTAAAGAGTGAAATTTGCCATTGGATAGCTCTGCCTTCTCCTGGTGACCACCTTCTCCTCCTCCTCCTCCTCCTCCTCCTCTTCCTGCACAGCCTGGCAGGAATGAATATCATCTGACAGGATGTGTACACACTCTCAGGACAAACACAGAGAAGGCTTGTTTTACATGAAGGCCTCGAAGTCTGAAGCTTTCCTTCCTCTAGACCCTCAGCCTCCCTCCCTCTTTGCCCCTTGCATGGGGCTGCAAATTGATGGTGAGGTGAATAACTTCTTTGACACCAAGAACTAGACCGAAACTATGTCAACGGAGACAGGATTGGGGTGGAGTGGGGGTGCTGGCTTTTCCTGTTTATCCTGTTTGAGCTTTTGAGCTGTGTCCTGAAAGGTCAGTTTGTAGAGGAGACATTTTTATCTGGGGGAGAGAAAAGCAAGGAAAACAGAAACTCAAGAGCCCAGAGAGAGAGAGAGAGAGAGAGAGAGAGAGAGAGAGAGAAAGAAAGAAAGAAAGAAAGAAAGAAAGAAAGAAAGAAGTCTTT
Organism: Gambelia wislizenii; assembly: GCA_030847615.1. Lineage (NCBI taxonomy): Eukaryota > Metazoa > Chordata > Lepidosauria > Squamata > Crotaphytidae > Gambelia > Gambelia wislizenii. The sequence goes on along the minus strand of JAUMIR010000002.1, from coordinate 187,722,292 downwards.
AGCAAATGTCTTGGCCGTGACATACTTCAAAAACCATTGAGTTTAAACATATTAACCCCAAGGAAATAAAGATCTCTGATGGACACATGGGAGAGTTGCTTGAAGCCTTGAGGACACAAAGTTTGCTCTGTGGAGGGGTGGCAGGAGCAATCGGAAGGCCAAATCAACAAAGGTAGCCGTGGAATGTATTGCACAACCTCTCTCCTAGAAATGTTAATCTCTCTTATTTTGCAATAGCAACTATACTGAATGTATTTTTACACAACCTGCTTTTGACAAGGAAGGGCAACCTAAGTCAGGACTGTCTAATGATATATCATGCATTATGTATCAAGCAATGTTTGGGACACAGGGAGGAGATATGGTGTGTAGTCACAAAGCCCAATCACACTACCCAAGCATAGCACTACGATTCTACTTCAACAGCCATGGCTGCATCCTATGGAAACCTGGTCTTGTACTTTGTTCAGAGACACCAGAGGAGCTCTCTGGTTGAGGATGCTAAATGACCCTCCCTCAACTGCCAATCCCAGAATTCCATAGGAGGAAACCATGACAGTTCAAGTGGAATTAAAACAATATAACTGTGTGGTGGGCCCATAGGTATACACAACAGACTGCCCACTCACCTCAAATTCCAGATGAAAGGGTTTTTTTTTTTTTTTTTACATTTTTTAATGTGCCAATTTGAAAGAGGGTACAATCTTTGCCTTTGCCTCAGGCGAAAACATCTCAAGTCAAGTGTGTTTAGAAGCTGGCCAGAGAAATGGATACTAAAGTGGCAGATGGGAGCCTTTAATGAAACCTATAAGCCCCAACCCTGACACAGGACTTGAGCTCTGTAATCTGAACTCAGATAGTTTCCCCAATTGGATCTTGGATTTTTTTTTTAACCACACAGTGACGGAGGACTTTATCCAATGGGACTGTAATCACAGAATTACAGTGTGACAGTACCACAAATGGGTTCCCATTATCGCACAATGTCATTGTCGTTCCATGGTCAATGTGTGCTCCACCTGTTAATTGCTCGTCACTTTTCATGGATAGGAAAATCCATGAATAGCCCTCAATATTGCTCTTTTTGCAGTATTGACAAGTGTGCAAAATCATGTCCCACTGTAATTGCGCAATTACAGCATGGATAGGTGGTTCTTTCCCCCCTCCCCTTTCCCAATGAGAAAACAGGATGCACAGGACACTCTTTTAATGAACTGTCACCTTTTCTTGGTACATTTTTATGTTTGTTTAAGTGTTTATTTGTTAATTTCTTTCATTATTTATGTGTTTTTGGTGTGTTTAAACAAAGTCATGCCTTCTTGCAAGAACAGCCGAAATCTTGCCCATACAAAATCACAGAAGTAAAATCCCACTCTTAAACTGCTAATGGTGGTTGTGCAATGATTCTGTGGAGGTAGTATTGCATGTTTATGGCATAGTATCGCATGATTACAGCAACATGCTATAATTTCTGTAATCACACCACTATGTTTCTGCTTTCCTCAATTGTGGGTTACTGCATTTTAAGATGCTAGTCTGACAAAGTCCTGAGACAGGATGAATAGTAAAGAGTCCAGTGGCACCTTAAAGTCTAGCAAGTACAATGTGACACAAGGTTTTCACAGCCAGAGCCCACTTAGACTCACACACATGAAATGTTCACCCTAAGCACAGGCTCAGCCCCAACCCTGCAGGGGACCCTTGACTCCCAGGATCTCTGTTTCTATCACTCCCTTTCCTTGCTGTTGCCCACTTCTGGCCTCCCTAAGCGTGCAAACAGTGTCCAAAACAGGGAGATGTGGTAGCATCATCCACCTGCCTTGCATTCTCACTGTAAGCAGCTAGCAGATTGGGCCTGGAAGGAGAGGGGAAATGAATGGGGGAGCACTGATGGTGATGAGGAAGAGGAGGGGGGATCCATCCAGAAAGGTGGGCCCACTGATAATGTTTTTTTTTTTCTCAAGGACCTTCCAAATCCTACAGCTAACAATTCTTAACTGGGTTTGTTGTTGTTGAACCCAAAGTTGCTGTCAAGTCAACTTTGACGTATGATGACTCCATGAATGAGAGACCTCCATTATCAACAGCCCTTTTCAGGTCTTGCAAACTCAGGGCAGCCATGGTTTCCTTGATTGAGTCTATCCATCTGGAATGTGGTCTTCCTCTTTTCCTACTGCCTTCTCCCTTACCAAGCATGATGATCTTTTCTAGTGATTTATGCTTCTCATGCTATAGTCAAAGACATTTCAGTTTAGTCATTTTGGCTTCTAGGGAGAGTTCAGCTTTGATTTGTGTGTATATTTTTTATATATACTGTGAGCATTGCATGAAAACAATTCATTCAAACAAAGGAATCTTCCAGATGGAGCAAATGTATTCATGTGCCTGACTTTAAAAATAAATAAATCCTAGAGATATTTTGCCAATCATGAAATGTTCTGGGTTACTTCCTTTCCTGCAGTATTCCAAAATGATTTAAAAAAGAAACAAAAAACAAACCATTACATCTGGTCATTAGGTGAATTGTGACAATTGAAGTAGATGTGTACAAGCCTTCAAAACCACACCCTGAAATTCAAGTTATTTCCGCCCTCTTTTCTATTTCTCTTCTCTCCCTGCCCCTTTACCCTTTTTAATGTTTCATCTCATAGAGGCCTTTTTGATAAGCAGTAGATACCTAAGCCTGAAAAGATCAACCCCCTGTTTACTAGTTAATTTCAACTTGGGTTGAAGCTGTGAGATTGGGAAAGGGAAGCATTCCTCAGGGTTGATCTGTCTGAGCATAGGAACCTACCACATTAAAAATCTTTTAAAAGATGCAAGGGACTTTAAAAAAATCTAAAGTTATAGTGCAAAAGTGTAAAGTGTACTGGTGCTATTCCTGAGACAAAATGGTCAGAACTGTCATGCCTCCCCCTCTGGAGCTGGACGATTCAGATGAAGTGGATGAGGCAGATTACCAGGAATCTGTAGCTCATGATGCTGATGGTCTCTCTGAGTCCAACAAGCTGGAGGCTAAGGCAGAGGGGGCCCCTGCTCCCCAGCAGGAGATTGCAGATGTTGAAGACTCATTGCTATCATTTATGGAATGATGAAGGGACTGTTAAGCTTGAGCAGGGACAAAGAAAGATTGTGTTGTTCCCAATGGTTATTAAGTAGGAGATGCTGACTTGATTAGGCCCTGATGTTTTGGAGACAGCTGCCTATAAATCTCCCAGCTACTCCCTGACTCATAGACTCATAGAATCATAGAGTTGGAAGAGACCACAAAGGTCATCCTGTCCAATCCCCTGCCATGCGGGAATACACAATCAAAGCATTCCTGACAGACAGCCATCCAGCCTCAATTTAAAAACCTCCACAGAAGGAGACTCTACCACATCCCAAGGCAGTGCATTCTACTTCCGAACAGCTCTTACTGTCAGGAAGTTCTTCCTAATGTTTAGGGGGAATCTCTTTTCCTGTACTTTGAGTCCATTGCTCCGTGTCCTAGTCTCTGGAGCCTCAGAAAACAAGCTTGCTCCATCCTCAGTATGACATCCCTTCAAATATTTAAACATGGCTATCATGTCCCCTCTTAACTTTCTTTTCCCCAAGGCTAAACATACCCAGCTCCCTAAGCCACTCCTCATAGGACATGGCTTCCAGACCGCCTAACATTTTGGTCACCCTCCTCTGGACATGTTCCAGCTTGTCCATATTCTTCTTGAATTGTGGTGCCCAGAACTGGACATGGTATTCCAGGTGAGGTCTGACCAAAGCAGAATAGAGTGGCACCATTACTTCTCCTGACCTAGCCACTATACTCCTATTAATACAGCCTAGAATCACATTGGCTTTTTAAGCTGCTGCGTCACACTGCTGACTCATGTTCAGTTTGTGGTCCACTAAGACTCCTAGATCCCTTTCACATGTACTGCCATCAAGCCAGGCAGCTTTGTTGCTTTCAATCTTCCTTGTTGATGGCTAGCAATACTCTTCAAAACTGATGTTTTCCTGACCCTAGACTTGCTATGATTTATTACTCTGTTTTACTTCTTGCTGGTTTTGTTTATCTGGACTACTGACTTCCTGAATGACTCCTGGACTGGCTGATGACCGCCCTCTTGCTTTCCCCTTATTTAGCAGCTCTTATATTCTAACCACATGATTCCTGGGACACTTGCCGATTGGAACATAGGAAAAGAACAATGAAAGATAAAGAAGTAAATGGTCTAAACATACAGTGGGGTGGTGGTGGTGACAAAATGAAACTGGCATACTGTTAGTAACATGTACATGTGTATGTTGCACTAGGGATGCAGGGTGAATTATTCATCCCAGTGCAACAGACATATTCTGCTGATAGTAGTAGTAGAAAAGTTGTGATACAGCAACACTGTACATTTTGTACATACAGCAATATTGTGCATTGTAGTTGTGCACTGTGCATTCCTCCTCTGGCTTTTCTTCGCAAACGAAGATTCAGGAAGGACTCATCCCGCGCCTTCTGCAAGCGCGCTGATGACTAAAAAGGCCAATCCGAGATAAACAAGTCCGGTTGCAAAAAGCGCAGCAGAAGGTCTCCTTGGGTGATGTTTTTGGGTTGTGATTCTTTCTGCGTTGTCGTTTCTCTTCAAGACTTGTTCGTCGTGAGTTCTCAAATAAGGCTGCAGCATTGTGGATAGTGCGTCTCCATGCCTCCCGATGTGAGGCCAGGGCGGACCACTGTTGGTGATCAATTTGGCCAAGCCTGAGATGTTGTTTCAGGGAGTCTTTGTATCGCTTTTTTGGAGCGCCCCTCTTACGCTGACCCGTGGCGAGTTCACCGTAGAGTAGTATTTTTGGGAGGCGATGGTCCTCCATCCTAGAAACGTGCCCTGCCCAGCGCAGCTGTGTTCTCAATATCATGGCCTCAATGCTGGTGATCCCTGCTTGTTCAAGGACAGCAACATTCGTCACATAGTCAGTCCAGTGTATATTTAGGATTGTGCGTAGACAGCGCTGATGAAAGCGCTCGAGGAGTCGTAGGTGGTGGCGATAGGTAACCTATGTTTCATTGTGGTCATTCATTGCACATTGTGGTTATACAATGCACAATGGCACCCGGTCATTGTCATATATTGTGCAATGTTGCTAATCTGTGTGTGGGTTGCATAGTACTGGTATAGCCTATCTGCACATGTGGATATTTATGCTATGATGAGGGCCTGTTGGATTGCTGCTGCATACAGACACAAAGACAAACCAACTTTAAAAAAAAATCTTTTTGCCTCAGAGCTTTGAAAATGTAAATGTTTTGGACTGCAGCTCCCAAAATGTCCATGCTCTTGTGTGTGTGTGTGTGTGTGTGTGTGTGTGAAAGAGAGAGAGAGAGAGAGAGAGAGGGCAGAAACTGATGGAAAAAGTCTAAAAAGCCAACTTTTCCAAACCTCTACCTACTGACCTACCTACCAGCCTAAGAGAAGGTGGGAATTGTGTGGCCCTTCACATATTGTCGATGATAGCAATGCCCACCATTGCCAATGCTGGCTGGGGCTGCTGGAAGATACAGTTCCAATACATCTGGAAGGCTGCATGATTTTCACTTAGTGGTACATTGGAAAGCTTTGTATTTGAGCAGAGCTTGGAACATTACTTTTAAGGCAAAACAAACAAACAAAAAGAATTCAATAACATGCTAAAGCCATCCTAACTGAGCAATGGTAGGATGATGTTCTGGCTCCCACAGTATCTTTCTGTTTCTGAATAATGACCTCATGGTATTAGAGAGCTGATTAAAACCTCTAGCAAGTTTGAACAAAGCCATCTTTCAATTTTAATTTCTTGTCCTTCTAGTGCCACCTAGTGGTTTGTTTGCACAGGTGATTGGAAATACAATGTAAATTGCAAATTGTTGGTTATAAGAAGCAACAATTATAGTTTGTATTTCTGCAAATTGTTACAGTTGTATTTATTTTGAGATAACTTATTTTGACTCATTATTTATTTAGACAGTGGTTTGTGTATGCTGATTTCTTGTTACAATTTTTGGGAGTACTTTTGGTAGCATTCCATGCATGTTTACCATTTGGTTTTAAACTGTGGTTTTCTATTCACATCTGTATTTTTCTATTCATGTCATCTATTGTTTGCATTGGTTGTATATATTAACCTCATTATATTTTGTAACTACATTACATAACATTTATTGTTTTGTTATTTGTTTTTGTGTTTGTGATTATCTTTTCTGGTTTGACTTTTGTCGAGACTCTTCCTTTCTGTATTTGTTGGTAAGCTGCCAATTGGTCACACCACATGGCCAGCTCCAATGATTAACTAGGCTTACGAAGTGCTTTTTCTGCTCACCAGTTCCTTGACCATGGCTAGCTGGTGATGTGTAGTTGCCATCATGACACAGTAACCCCTGGGCACCTCACCTCGTATATGGCAATAGATACAAGACTTTCTTTGGTTTTTTTCCCCAGGCTGTGAGGCCATGTTCTGGAAGAGTTTACTTCTGAAATTTCGCCTGCCACAGATGACGTTTTGCCTGCCACAGATGCAGGTGAAACGTCAGAAGTAAACTCTTCCAGAACACGGCCTCACAGCCCAGAAAAAAACCAAGGAAAATCTATGCCCTGGTGGTGCAGTGGTTAAATGCCATTACTGCAAGCCACCACGTTGCAAGTTCGATTCCAGGGGGCTCCAAGGTTCACTCAGCCTTCCATCCTTTCGTAGGTCAGTAAAATGAGTACCCAGCTTGTGGGGGCAATTAGCTAACACACATTGGAAACTGTTTAATACAGTGTAGATGTGTAAATAGCTATTGCTTAAAACAATTTGTAAGCCACTCTGATAGCCTTGTGGCTGAAGAGCGGGGTATAAATAAATAAATAAATAAATAAAAAATAAAAATATGGATGCTGGCCGTGAAAGCCTTTGACTTCACAAGATACAAGATTGCCATGTACTAGTGTTGCTCAAAGTGATGACTGGTGCCAGTCCCTGAGCCATCAGCTGCCAGTCCCAGGGAAGTTTTCAGGAAAGAAAAAAATAATTGTACCCAATGGGCACAAATTTAGCACTGGTCCCTGTCATATTTGTGGTGGTGGGGGATAATTGCTGGTGCTGCCTTTCACCCCATCTGTAGAGTAGAATTTAGAAGACAAATCGCGTGACTCTGAGGCTTTTTGTGTGTGAGGGTACCTGCTGAAGAGAGGAATAATCTAATAATCATTGTTATATGGAAACAATGTATGTTATAGATTACCATGGATGTTATAAATTAAGGACAGAATCCCTTGCTAGACATCTGATGCAGACTTTAGAGTCCAGAGGAAGTGTGTGGGTGGGCAATCTCTCTTCTCTACCACCTTGAAGCAAACAATTCAGCTTCCCATATATACAGTCTAAGCTGCCTGTAACAAAGAAAAATATATATCCTGAAGTCTTGGTAAAGGTCAAGGAAAATAAACATTATGTGCTAGTTAGCATGCACATTATGTATAGGTAGGGTTCCAGCCTATCTAAAAGAAGCCATGGTGAGGACTTTACTGCAAATAAAATAAAATATTTTTTAAAGCTCTGAACCCTAGCATGCTGGATAATTACCAGCCAATCTTTAATTTCCCTTTTTTTGTTCAAGATTCCAGAGTGCATGGTGGCCTCCCAGTTCCAGATGTTCCTGGATGAGATCCATTTCAGTCTGGCTTCCGGTTATGTAATGGAGACAGTTTTGGTTGCCGGGTAGATGACCTACACTGGGAATCAGATGTGTGGAGTGTGTCTCTGTTGGCTCTTCTGGACCAAAATCAACCACGGCATTGTTTTTGCGGTCTCACCTACATGGGCCAGGATATGCTGGCATATCCTGCCTGAGGATCAGGTCTGTCCCCCCACGACCTGTTACCTGGATGAAGCAGGCCAGAGTCCAGAGAGGCACACCAGCCCATCCCTGCAGCTGCTGCCACTGCCTGCATCCCACTCTGCAGATCCAGGAAGGAGACCCACAGCATGTGAGCAAGGCCTCCTGCATGTGACCAGGCTGGTCACATGCTGCGGCCCCCCTTCCTGGATCCAGAAGACTGAGGCAGTCAGAAGCTAAAGTGACCAGCCAGGGTACTGGAACAGGCTCCTGTGGTCACATGGCACTCGATCCATTTTATTTGGGCTGGAATGTGCTTTAAAAGGTATTTTCTTAAACCGTTTTATTGGGCCCTACCCTGTCTTTCCTCCTTTCTTAGCCCCCTCTTTGCCCTGGGGACCATGAGGACTGTCTAAGGGCAAAACAGGGCAACACCCCAGCATGGTCAGGACTTTAGGGCTCCAAGATGGGGGCAAGATGGGGTAAACTGGCCATATAGACAAGCCATGGGTCTCCTCTCTGCAATGGGACTTGGGGTGCATCTATACTGTAGAAATAATGCAGTTTGACATCACTTTAATTTTCATGGCTCCATGCTACAAAATCCTGGGATCTGTAGTTTCGTGAGGCACCAGCACTCTTTGGCAGAGAAGGCTAAAGACTTTGTAAAACTACAAATCCCAGGATTCCATATGACAGAGCTACAGCACTTAAAGTGGTGTCAAACTGCATTATTTCTACAGCGTAGATGCACCCTTGGAGGCACTGTTTTACATTGGTTCTCCTCCTTCTTGGAGGGATGAATTCAGAAGATGGGCAAGGGGCTAGGTTTCTTGATGGAGTCAAGAAGGTCATCATCTGAGTCCTTCCTCCTGCTGTCCCCATCAAATAAAGCAAGGTGGGTGGCTGTAAGAGAGAGGGTCTGTTCACTGGTGGTACGCCACCTGCTTTGTGGCCTAAATACTGTGTCCAGTTCTGGGCACCACAATTCAGGAAGGATACTGACAAGCTGGAATGTGTCCAGAAGAGGGCAACCAGGATAGTGGGAGGACTGGAAGCCATGCCCTATGAGGAGTGGCTTAGGGAGCTGGGCATGTTTCATTTGGAGAAGAGAAGGTTGAGAGGGGACATGATCGCCATGTTTAAATATTTCAAGGGATGTCATACTGAGGATGGAGCAAGCTTGTTTCTGCTGCTTCAGAGACTAGGACACGGAGCAATGGGTTCAAACTACAGGAAAAGAAATTACACCTAAACATTAGGAAGAACTTCCTGACAGTAAGAACTGTTCGGCAGTGGAATATACTGCCTTGGACTGTGGTGGAATCTCCTTCTTTGGAGGTTTTTAAACAGAGGCTGGATGGCCATCTGTCTGGAATGATTTGATTGTGTATTCCTGAATGGCAGGGGGTTGGACTGGATGGACCTTGAGGTCTGTTCCAACTCTATGGACTTTTTCGGACAAGCTAATTGTAGTGCTAGCAGCCTCGCCACGTTGCGAGGCTGCAGCGCTGCAGGGCGTCCCATTCGGATGACGCCCGTCCCTGCCGGTACTGTTGCGGTACCGCAGGGACATTTGACTGTAATATTTTGGCGATTTTTACTCACGATCAACTTTCGTGAGTAAAAATCAAGCAAATATGATGCTCAACTCTCTCCGCGGTACCGCAACAGTACCGCTAGAGGGCAGCGTCATCCGAAACTGACACTTTGCAGCACAGCAGTCTCGCAAGCTGACGAGTCTGCTTGCGTTGCTTTTTAAACATCCGAAAAAGTCCATAATTGCCAACCTACAGTGCCTTTAAATTTTAGTCTAAATCCAGAACAGATTCACCACTCCACTGTAAGGGAGCTGCTGATTGCCACAACATTTCACTCTACTCTTTCTTGTTGGTGTTCTTCCACTAATGTGAATCCCCTGCACTTTCCAGCTGGTGTTTTAATTCTCTGAGAACTCTAATATTCAAGTTTTGGAAAAAAAATGAAAGAAAAACTATTATTATAATAGAAAGAACGGAGAAAGATGGATTAGATTTAGGGTATTAAAGTATAAGTTTTTTAAAAAATAAAAATTAGAATTCATTGCTATTTTGGAAAACATACTGCATTTCATTTTCCATTTGAAAGACATGATCAGTAAAAGTTTTTGCACTATACACAGAACTATTTTGTGTTTTCTCTACAGAAAGTTCTATGATATCCTGTTTTTTTATCCCGAGGCCACAAGTCAGTATCGGGCCAAATGTGCTTCAGGGCTTGGGAAAGTTATTGATTTTTGACTACAGCTCCCAGAATCCCACAATCAACAGGTGACCCAGGCTATTTACCTTTAAAGCCCTAAATGGCTTGGGTCCAACTTATCTTCAGAACCACCTCCTCCCATACAATCCTCCCCGCGCACTCCGGTCCTCTGGGAGGAATTTGCTTCAGCCACAAAAATCTAGGCTGTCTGCAACCTCCCAGAGGGCCTTTTCAGTAATCGCCCCCAAATTGTGGAATGGCCTGCTGAACGAGATCCGTCAGATGACGAGCCTGAGTAACTTTAAAAAAGCACTAAAGACGGATCTCTTTCGGCAGGCCTTTCCTGATTAGTTCCCAGCCTCAGGGGTTCCTGGCTCTTTTTAGTCTGCTGGCTATTTATTATTTATTATTTTAATGTGATTTTATATCAGTTGTTTTAATGTATTTGGTTTAATATCTTTTTATGGGGGAGGGTGGGGGTGGGTGGTATTTGGGGATTTTAAATTGTATTGGTATTTTAATTTCTGTAAGCCGCCCCGATTGTTTTAATAGAGGGGCGGGATAAAAATAAATTTTATTATTATTTATTATTATTATTATTTGCCCCTCTCCTTATGAATCCATTTGCCCTGGGGAAATCGGCCTGGCACCAACACTGTTTCTTTTACATCTCCAGGCTGAAACCATTTTGTTCTCACAGGTTTTTAAACCTTTGTCATTTCAATCCTGTTTATAAATTGGTGGTTTCCACTCTCATTTCTTTCCCTTTCTACCCCCACCCCTTTTCACTCTCTCTTAATCACATTGGCTTTCTCCTGTAGTTTTAGCATGCTGGCTTTCTATTTGCGTTTCTGTTTCTCTGTCATTTCAAATGTGCAATAGATGTCTAATTCTAAATGATTAATTCATATTCTATTTGTCATTTTCCCACTCTCCCACTGCAAAGACTCATCAGCTAACCTCCCATTCTAAGCTCAGGTGCATATTAGGTGTTTTGCAATATTTCCAGTGGAGAATGGGAGCTGTAATGTCCCCATCCATATGACACTGAATGTCTGTGTGTGTGTGTGTGTGGTAATCTGTTATACCAAAGACAAACACCAATAAGAAGGGACATCATAGAAGCACACTACCAAGAGCAGGGGCAGGCAACTGTTGAAGGCTAGGGGACTGCATTGGCAAACCCCTGCCCTACTGCCCACAATTTTTAAAAACATTTTTTTAACCCTCAAATGCCCTCTAGTGGTGTAAGGGCATTTTCACCATGTTTTTGGCATCCACTGAGCCATTTAAAGGCAAGGACAGGATTTTTTTTTAACTTCAGGAAGTGACCTCAAAGTCTTTTCCTGTTCACTTCCAGTTTTTAAAGAATGCCTCTTCTGGGCCTCAAATGGCTGGGGAAGGGGGGAAGAAAGTGGCAAAATGACCCCTATCCCAGGGGCATTTTTTGCTTTGTGGTTCTGGGGTGTGTTTCACAAAATGGCCCAGGGGGGCTGCATGTGGCATGCGGGCCACACTTTGCCTACTCCTGACCAGTAGTTAAATAAAAGGGCTTGTTCTTGAACTTTGGAAAAAGTGGTAGGAGAGGTTAATTTCATGGTTTATTGCCCAGTAAAGTTGGGAATATAGCTATTCTCTTCCTTTGCATTACCTTCAATGTATACGGGAATCTGAACCCCTCTGGGTGAAAGAGAGACACACTCATTGGTTGCAATCCTGCCTGGCTCAGAATATTGTAGTAGTTCCACATGCAGAACTACAGTATGCAGAGCCACTCCCAGATGTATTAGAATGCCACTGAAGATGCCTCCCATGGGCATTTGTGCCTGGAAGAGAGTGGTGGGGGGTTGGAGAAGCATCTGGCTATGTCACTTTAGCCACATATGAAACAATTACTTACAGCCTCAGTTGAAGTCCTCCAGAGTTTTCAATGGCTGATGTAATCATTTCACATCTGGCTACAGGGACATAGCTTGTGGGACACCCCCTCCAAGGGGAGGGGACATTGGCAGCTTATGGTAATTTGAAGGGGTGTCTTTGGTCAGTATGGAGGAAGGAAGGGGATACCAACCTCTGCAGCAGCCAAAAATAGACACATAAGGCATAAGGTTAACTTAACAGTTGCGTTTGCCTCTAATAGGATGCAGGCCATTAACGGCAACAGTAAGAGCAATGATGAACAATGATAATTTTTTTCAGTCACTTTCCCAGATAGTTAAGTAATTTCAAATTCTTTCAGCTTGAAGTTATTGAATGTGTGTAGCCTGGGGAGCTCTTTCAAGAACTTCCTAACACAGTGCCATGGAAGTTGCAAATTAATGCTACTGGTTGGCTATGAGCTTTTAAACTGTTGACTTCTTAGAACAGATAAAAGAACTCTGAACAATGTTTCCTATTCCCCTATATACATGTCTTTCTCCAATTTTTAGAGAATTGTAAATATGGTAGAAAAACTGCTTTCTTATTAAGACATTGATTTGGAAAGGGCAAATGTGAACATTTCTTGTTGAAATGTAATCTGAACAAAATTCTTCCCATCTTTAATTGGGACACACCAGGCCTTATAAACCATCATGGCTAAGCCAGCTCATCATTCAAAGAGGAATGTGTTTTCAGTGCAAGGACTTTATGTAGGTTCTTGCTTCCTTTTTGTGACTGCTCTGTCAGGTCATGACCCCAGTCTGCCTTGGGGCTTTCATCTCCTTCCAGTTCCTCCAGCATCATCTATGCCACCTTGGAACTTGACCCCACAATTGCTACTGGCTTGTTGAGCTATGTCTCCCTGACCTGGTGCTTGACCTCAAGTCTGTTACATCTGATCACATGTCTGACATTTCTGACCCCTTTTTTCTACCCCAGGACCTCAAGGTACCCTATACTGATTGCAGCTAGGCGACTAATACACTTTAATGAACAAGGGAAGAAAAAGTATTAGCCTCCCCGATTCTTTGCCTTGCAGGAGACACATTTGGAAGAGGACTAACAAGACCATCACCACACACTACAAGATAACCCAATGCCCTCCAGATGCATTGGACTACAATTGCTGTCATCCCTGGCCACCATCAGCAATACAAAAGTTGCTTCACAGTAAAGGAGCGCATCTTGACAAACCTTTACTGCTTTTTTTAAAAAAAAACAAAACAACAACAACAACAAACCTTTACTGTTTTAAAACAACAGTGACCACAAATAGTATCATACTTCTCAACAGAGTGAATGGAATATATCAAGAGCTTGGCACACATTGGATGGGAAGATAATTCACTTTGACAAATTGTTCAAACCATCGGATTGGTTAGTTTTCACTGTGCTTCCCCTTAGGCGTGTAAGATCTGATTGACCACACAAAACTTTGCCAGAGTCAGAACATTCATTTGATTTATTCAGTGTGGATTTTCTGATGTAAAGTGAGGGTGCTCCTTAAATAAAAGCCGTTCAACATTCTATATTTTTAGATGCTTTCTTATATGTGCAAAGGAAGGCTGCTGCTAAAGAAACATTCTTTCTACACAATGGAAATTTCTATCATTTGTCTTCTGTAGTGATTCTCTGCTGTGACATAAGGCTGCTGACCTGCCAAAAATGCTTCTCATACTCCAAGTATGTATATGGTTCTCCCTCATATGAATTCTCCAATGCAGTATAGTATTCTAAGGATGTTATCAGACAAAGTAAATAAGGTCTCATAAGGATGCCTAATGATCGTGAATGGGCGCATATACCATATAACATCACCCTTTCGCAATCATGAACTGTTAAAAAACTGTACTTTTCATTGACGACTCAAGCTGTCAATTAATCCCCGTGGCACTTTTGTGCCGGTATTGCCGGCATTTGAAACTTTGCGCCATTGTACTCACATGAATGCAGTGTCAATGGACGGTCCAGCACGAACACTTCCGGGTGAGCTTGCAACATCTAGGTAGGTGACACACTTTTTATGATCCTCCCCAGTTTATCTGGGACTTTTTTAGTGTGTTTAGATGCTTTTTCTAACCTTTACTTTGTTATTTTTGTTTTTATTTTTGAATTTCCCACACTATGTATTCTCGCGAGAATAAGTGGGATTTCAAATGAGGAAGTGATCGGAGCTCTGTTGACTCCTTGTTCATTGCTGGGAAGCCTTTTGCCATTATAGGAGGTAAGTGAGGCATGGGGAATTCTTTTGCTGGCATAAAAACGGCAAAGTTATGCCAGCAAAAGAACAGGGTTTAGGGGGGTGGTATGATAAAGTCCTAAGTAACTTTCATGTTTTTAAATGGAAGTTTCTGTAATAAAGCATATTTACTTTTATGACTCTTTATTTGCTTCTTTATCATCCCTCAAATGTAGGCCCTGCACTCACTCCTTTGTTTTCTCCCCAGAGAAGCGACATGCTTTGAGCAGGTTTGTCTATGTGTGAAACATCCAAAAGAGATTTCTTCATGCCCTCAGATGAGGGATTTTTAACTAGCCTTCCCAAGATTCATTGGGGGAAGCCATGAGCTCACTTGTTTGTTCTTAGGCTATTTTTCATGTCAGGGTGTGTTATTTTTATGTTTTCATTATGTTTGAAGCATATGGATTATTATTATTATTTTGCTTTTGGCTTGTAATATTTCATTTTCCACTTTGAGTGTCCCTGGTGAGGGGGAAAAGCTGGCTAGAAATTTCACTATAAATGAAAATAAATATGAGAATTGCAGCTTGGTATCTCATCAGTATAGATGAGATATAGATGCGAGAAGTTGGCTACTCTCCATGAAAGCTCACGCTCTAATAAATTTGTTGGTGTTTAAGGTGCCCCAGGACTCTTGGTTGTTTTGTTGCAACAGTGTAACTTGGCTACCACTTTGTAAAATGTTTAACATCCTGATACCCTAAACCATCTTGAGTCTTTCTCCTGCATAGCCCTCCTTGAAAGGAAAAACAAGCGCACTGAGCTTCTGTATGTGATAGTGGTGGAGTTGCAGAGACATCTGCTAGAGCTGCTTGTTCTTTGAAGCCCAAAATGTCACCTGCACAGTCATGGAAGGAAAACCAAGGCCAGCCTGGAGGGAGGCACCAGACAGATACCCTTTCAACCAGCTATGGTACAGGATTGGGGCTGCTCAACAGGTGGGTAGAGATCAGAAGAGGTAGAATGGGCCAGACGAGGTAGGATATGGAAGGACACAACTTGGCATGTGATGCATACAAGCCTCTAGTGTTGCCAGGTCAGGATTATCCCAGGCCCTGAGATTTTGGGATCAAATCTATGATCTAGAGACAGTGGGCAGGCCCTGTTTTTATTATAAGGGTGATGTTACAAGGGGAAGCCCCTGATGGTGTTCTTCAGTATTACATGAAGCATCAATCATATTTACATAGAGGAGTGGTTCTTAACCTGTAGTCCGGTGACCCCCAGCGGGCTGCAGTATCCTTACAGGGGGTCCATGAAGACTTGAAGGCTGCTTGGTCCACCTACTTCCTGCAGTGGAGTGGCCACATGACAGGAGCCAAGGCAAAGGCTGACTGGCTGTCTTGGCCTGCAGTTCAGTCCAGCCACAAAACTGCAGGAAGAATCAGGAGAAAAGTCTTCCCTCCCCCTCCAGTGCCTTTGAGGGAACGTTTAATGGATGGTGTAATTGTATTTTATTATCATCGGGTATTATTGTTGTTGTTATAATTATTAGGGTTTTAAATCTTGAGTGAAGTCTTGGGGGTCCACAGCAACAAAAGATATTTAAAGGGGGTCCCTGGTAAAGAAAAGGTTAAGAGGTTAAGAAACTGAAATAGAGTATGCCATTCAAATATAAAACACCAAGTTTAACAAATGAGGGAAATAGATATGCATATATTTTCCAAGACAGTCCTCTCACCCTGAGATTCCACTCCTTTGTCCTAAGAACAGATGAAGAGGGTCCGGGCCCTGAGATCTGGGAATCCTACAGGTAACACAGGCATGTTTGGCAGGAATGTGAAGGAAGGTTTTCTCAGTGGCTGCTCCTGGGCTCCAAAACATCCTTCCTAGGGCTTGCCTACACCAAGGACAAAACACATACTCACCCTGGATCCAGTGCAATTTATACACATGACTAGGCTGACCATATTTCCTTCAGACAGAAATGGGACATTGGATGGCAAAAAAGAGATGGTGCTGCTGGCAGTCTCCCATCCAGATATCAACCAGTGCTGACCCTGCTTAACCAAAATCCAAAAACAAAAATGGGCCTGAAACAACTAGCAACCCCATAAAATGGCACTCCCACCAAAAGCTACACTCTCAAAATGGTGGCTGCTACAACATGCCCACAACATGGCTTTTGTGCCAAAAAGCCAGTCCCCAAAGGTGGCGGACGCAATACTGGCAGCCCAGAAGGAGAAAACATTCCAGCAATAGACCATACATAGAGCATCCAGCAGTTGTTTGAAAAGAGCAAACCTCCAAAAAGAGTGAAGCCCAGAGGAAACTATCAAACAAGGATAGCTTTATCTGTATGAAATGGCCCCAGAAGACATTTCAGACAAGCAAGCCAGTCCACATATGGTCATCCAGGGCAATGAGATGCACAGGTTCTCCAACACAAATGGCTCCTACCAAAATCCACTTTTGTGTATAAAGGAGCAAAAATCTTGCTGAGTCCCTGTTTACTCCAGCCTAGGGTTACCATATTTTGAAAAGCAAGAAATATAATAATAATAATAATAATAATAATAATATTTTATTTATATCCCGCCCCTCTGCAACGCAATCGAAAGAGGACAGTGGGCTGGCTGGAGGCTTTTGGGAGGTGTAGTCCAAAAATGAATGGTAATTTATTTGAGCTCTGCCTGGGATGTCTTACTTTTTGGCTGAGATCCTGCATCATGTGGGTGAAACTAGGGTGCACTAGGGACACACCACCCTGACCATTTGGGGGAAGGCAGCAGGACACATGCAGGCAGGGAAAGACAGCTAACATCACCATTTTGGATGTCCAGTGAGTTTCCCAGTTTCTCTCCTCAGTTGCTACAAATGCACCTCTAAGTATTGGCTAAACATTATCTGCAAGAGGTAAGCAAGAATCCATCCTTGACTGTAATTAAAGAACATAGGCTACTGTCTCACCTCACCCCCCCAAACCAGGGCCACCTATACCTCAATAGCTCACCAGGAAGTTATGGGTCCTATCCTGGTCAGCCCCCAGTAAGGCTGGAAATTACTCCTATTTACATCTGCCAAAAGCTGCTAATAATCAGGGTATACATACCAATGATTCTGATCAAAGATAAGGTACCTTCTTTTGTTTCTATATATTACATGGATGGACATTATGCTGCAGAACTGAAAAACCTGTAAGGACTTTCTGGTTGTTATTGAAATCCAATTCTCGTGACTCCTAATTGGCCTGGCTAATTGTGAGATATTATGGAAATCAAAACCATCACAATGAACTCGAGTGCTTAACACAACAAAGCTAATATGATATCATAGGCATCACTGAAACCTGGTGGGATGAATCTTATGACTGCAATGTAATAATAGAGGGGTATAACCTATTTCAGAGAAATAGACCAAACAGGAAGGGAGGTAGAGTAGCATTATATGTCAAAGATGTTTACACCTGTGAAGAGATCCATGACTTAAATCCTGGAAGCCAGGTTAGAGCATCCTTGTAAAGATTAAGGGGGAGAGAAGAAAAGTGATATCATTGTGGGGGTCTGTAGTAGACAGACTGAGGTCTTGGATGAGGCCTTCCTGGAACAGATGACCACAGATTCTGAGAGAAGAGATATAGTAGTAATGGGGGATTTCAAACTATCCTGAGATTTGTTGAAAGTCTCTCTGGCTTTTCTTCGCAAATGAAGATTCAGGAAGGACTCATCCCATGCTTTCTGCAAGCATGCTGCTGACTAAAAAGGCCAATCCAAGATAAACAAGTCCGGTTGCAGAAAGCACAGCAGAAGGTCTCCTTGGGTGATGTTCCGGGTTGTGATTCTTTCTGCGTTGTTGTTTCTCTTCAAGACTTGTTCAGCGTGAGTTCTCAAATATGGCTGCAGCATTGTGGATAGTGCGTCTCCATGCCTCCCAACGTGAGGCCAGGGCAGACCATTGTTGGTGATAAATTTGGCCGAGCCTGAGATGTTTCAGGGAGTCCTTGTATCGCTTTTTTGGAGAGCCCCTCTTACGCTGACCCGTGGCGAGTTCACCATAGAGTACTATTTTTGGGAGGCGATGGTCCTCCATCCTAGAAATATGCCCTGCCCATTGCAGCTGTGTTCTCAGTATCATGGCCTCAATGCTGGTGATTCCTGCTTGCTCAAGGGCAGCAACATTCGACCTGGTTAATGGGGTAGAAGTGGCAGGATCCTTAGGGGGGAATGACTATGTTCTCTTGGAGTTTGTTATACAGAGGAAAGGGGAAGTCAGGCCTAGTCAGACATGGATTATAGACTTTATGAAAGCTGATTTCAGAAAACATAGGGAATTACTGAGGATTATGAATTTTTTTCGGGGGGGGAGGCTAGGAATTTTTTTTATTGAAATAAGGCCATTCTAATGAAAAATACACCTGACTGCAAGAGGCTGTAACAATAACACAAAAAAATTGTTTTCCTCTTTTCTTACTAATACAAAATAAAACTATCTATCCTAACACTAATACATTTTTCCTCTTGGGACTTTTTCAGAAACCTTAAATCCAGCAGAAGACGACGGGAGAGGTACGCGGCTATCCCGTGGCAGGGGGTCCTTTTTGGATGCCACCGACCCTCTCCCGGCATCGTCTGTGTCAGTTCCGTGTCTGATCTATTACAACCACACCATTTTTTATTCACGGACAACTTCCATGAGTAAAAAATGGCACGGTTGCAATAGAGCGGACATGGAACTGACACGGACGATGCTGGGAGAGGGATGATGGCATCTGAAAAAGACCCCCTGCCACGGGATAGCTGCGTACCTCTCCCGTCGTCTTCTGCCAGATTTAAGGTTGTCTGATCTAAGGTTTAAGGTTGTCTAATCTAAACATACTATAATCACTCTTTTTTCTTTTTTCTTTTCTTTTCTTTACACATTACAATTATACATATTTGGAAAATAATAATAATAATAATAATAATAATAAAAATACAAAATAATACAATAATACAAAAAAATAATAAAGTATTTATTTAAAGATACCCCTTAAGTTATTGCTGGGGTTGTCTCAATAAACCATGGCCAAAAAAAAATTCCAACACTGGTTTGGCAATTTCTCTTTTTCTCTCAAAGCTAAATTTTCAATTACATTCTTAACATAATAAGAGTGCCTTTTACATCCTGCAGATTTTGACTCTTTACCTCCCTTTGTCTTTGGGAAAATAATCCCAACATCACATAGAGGTTTACCAGGCAGACCGTGGACCAGGGCACTGTCCAAAAACTCACAGCCGGGGAACCAGACTCCTTCCTCTTCCTCTTTTGGGCCACTGACTTTCTGGGTCCCCTGACATCCACTGGAGGTTCGGTCCCTGAAAGCACTGTCTCCCAAACCTGTTGTGTCAAATCTGGCCAATCCTGGACCCGGGCCACCTCCTCCCATGTTTCCTGGGTGCTTGGGCAGTCCTGGGCAAAATGCCTGATCATCTCCTTTTGTGCCACGCCACTCAAAATCTTAGCCTTTTTACATTTCAGAGAAGGACAAGTCTGCTCATCCTCTGTGGTCCATGGTTTCCTTCCCCTCAGATTAAGAACCTGATGGTAGAGCCTCCACCTCAAGTCCCACAACTTCAAACAGGTCCAATGAGGAGGCAAAATGTGACATGTCTAAAGAAACCAGGATGAAGGTCTACAGAACTTTCAACTGAGCTAAAATTTAAAAGGGACATGTACAAGACATGGAGAAGGTGGGGGGGGATCACCAAAGAGGAATTCAAACATATAGACAGCATGTGTTGGGAGAAAATCAGAACAGCTAAAGTGCAGAACAAGCTCAGGCTTGCTAGAGAAGTTGAAAACAATAAAAAGGGCTCTTTTTTTTGTTATGTCCATAGCAAAAGTAAAAATAAGGAAATCATAAGGCCTCTGTATGGGGAAGATGGCAAAACACTTAACAGGGTATAGAGAAAAGGCAGAATTATTCAACACCTTCTTTGCCTTGGTCTTGTTCCAAAAAGAAAACAGTGCTCAACCTGGGGAAAATGGAGCAGATGATACAGTAGGAGAACTGCAACACAGAAGAGGTAAAGGAATGGAGCAGATGATACAGTAGGAAAATGGGGAAAATGGAGCAGATGATACAGTAGGAGAACTGCAACACAGAAGAGGTAAAGGAATACATGGCTACTCTAAATTAATTTACACCTCAAGGGCCAGATGAATTACATCCAAGGGTATTAAAAGAACTGGCAGAAGTAATGTCAGAATCATTGGCAATAATCTTTGAGAATTCCTGGAGAACAGGAGAAGTCCCAGCATACTGGAGGAGGGCAAATGTTGTCTCTATCTCCAAAAAGGAGAAAATAGAAGACCCAAACAACCTGACATCAATATCAGGAAAGATTCTAAAGCAGATCATTAAATAGGCAGTGTATAAGAAAGGAATGCTGTGATCATTAAAAGTCAACATGGGTTTCTCAAAAACAATTCATTTTAGACTAATCTTATCTCTTTTTTTGATAGAGTTACAAGCTGGGTAGATAAAGGGAATGCTGTACATGTAGCATACCTTGATTTCAGTAAGGCCTTTGACAATGTTCCCCATAATATTCTTGCAAACAAGCTAGTAAAGTGTGGGCTAGACAGTGCTACTGTTAGGTTGATTTACAAATGGCTGGCCAGCCAAACCCAAAGAGTGCTCACCAATGTCTCTTCTTTATTCTGGAGAGAAGTGATTAGTGAGGTGCCACAGGGTACTTGTCCTAGGCCCAGTGCTATTCAACATTTTTATAAATGATATGGATAATAGAACAGAGGTCATGCCAGGGCAGGATCAGAATTCAAAATGACCTTAACAGATTAGAGAGCTGGGCCAAAACTAAGAAAATGGATTTCAACAGGGGAAAATGTAAGGCACTACATGTAGGCAGAAGAAATGAAATGCACAGAAACAGAGTGCACAGAAACAGGGTGTGTGACACCTGACTTGACAACAGTACATACAAAAGGGATCTAGAAGTCTTATTACACCACAAGCTGAATATGAGCCAATAGTATGATGCAGCAGCTAAAAAAAGCCAATGCGATTCTAGGCTGCATCAATAGGAGTATGGTGTCTAGAAAGAGGGCAGCAATAGTGCCATTCTATTCTGCTATAGTCAGACCTCACCTGGTATACTGAGTCCAGTTCTGGGCACCACAATTAAAGAAGGATATTGACAAGCTGGAACATGTCCAGAGGAGGGCAACCAAACTGGTAAAAGGCCTGGAAACCATGCCCTATGAGGAGTGGCTTAGGGAGCTGGGTATGTTTAGCCTGGAGATGTTATCATCTCTTAACCTTCTCTACTCCAGGCTAAACATGTCCAGCTCCCTAAGCCACTCCTCATGATGACCATGTTTAAATATTTGAAGGGATGTCATACTGAGGATGGAGGAAGTTTGTTTTCTGTTGCTCCAGAGACTAGGGACTTTTTCAAATGGGGAAAAAAAAAAACTCCTGAGGAGGCTGGGAGAAGAATTTTCAGACAGCCCCGTCCTCCTCCCTCCTCCTCCCGACTTCCTCCTGACCTTCTCCCATGCTGCAGGTGCTGCTTTTTATTGATGGAGGTTTTAATTTATTTTTTTTTAGTTTTTAATTTTTGGTTTAATTTTATTAAATTTTTAATTTTCTATCAATAAAAAGTGGTCCCACAGCATGGGGGAAGGTTGGGAAGAGGGTGGAGGATGACTGCGTCATCTGAAATGGGGCTCTGTAAGAGCAGCAGCCCTGTTCTTCTCCTGACCTCCCCAGGTTTTTTTAAAACCCAGTTTGAAAAAGTCCTAGGAAACAGAGCAATGGACTCAAACTACAAGAAAAGAGATTCCACCTAAACATTAGGAAGAACTTCCTGATGGGAAGAGCTGTCTGACTGGAATATACTGCCTCAGAGTGTGCTGGGGTCTCCTTCTTTGAAGGTTTTTAAACAGAGGCTGGGTGGCCATCTGTCAGGCATGCTTTAATTGTATATTTCTGCATGGCAGGAGGTTGGACTGGGTGACCCTTGTGGTCTCTTCCAACTCTATGATTCTACAGTTCTATGATTCTGTGAACATCTAGATGATCAAAGATCTGCATTTTGGCAATGCAGATTTTCCAGATTGTTGGGGAAAGATCTCCTTGTTGAATTTGTGGCTGTTGTTGTTATTATTTATTGTTATTGTTAGCTGCTGTCAAGTTGACTTTGAATTATGGCAACCCCATGAATGAGAGACCTCCAAGTAACCCAATCAGCAACAGCCCTGTTCAGGTCTTGTAAATTCAAGGCTGTGGCTTCCTTGATTGAGTCTATCCATCTTTTTCTACTGCCTTCTACCTTACCAAACATTATTGTCTTTTCTAGTGACTCATGTCTTCACATGATATGTCCAAAGAATGACAGTCTTAGTTTAGTCATCTAGAGAGACTTCAGGCTTGATTCATTCTAGGGCCCATTTATTTACCATTTTTTAGCAGTCCACAGTATCTCTGTACAACTCTTCTCCAGCACCACATTTCAATTGAGTTGCTTTTCTTCCTATCAGCTTTCTTCATTCTCAAGATTTCACAACCAAACTTAGAAATGGAAAATACGATGGCATGGACCACGTGTTTTTTCTCCAAATTTCATTCCTCCTTCCTCAGAGTTTTCCTGCTTTGCAGATATGTTCAGTGTGCAGTATTGTTTTAAGTCTACTTGCTAAAATTGTCACATAAATCTTATAGTTGACATTCAACAGTGATATGGGTTGATAATTCTTAATCTCTGTTGGATCTCTTTCTTCTTTCGGGATCAAGACTATTTCCGCCTTTTTCCACGTTTCTGGGATAACTTCATTTCTTATCTTGTTTAGCATTACATGCAAATGTGGCACAATGTCTTCCTCGAATACTTTATAATATTCAGCCGTGAATCCGTCATGCCCTGGGGTTTTCCCACTTCTTAACTCCTTTATAGCTGTAGCTATTTCTTGTTTTGTTATTGGAGTCTCTAGGATCCCTCTCTGTTCCATTGAGAGGGTCCCTATCTTGCTCTTGGAGATATATTCTTTCAGTTCTGCTTCACTCTTAACTTCCATTTCTGTTTCTGAGTACAGTCTCGAATAGTATTGACTAAATTTATTTGTTTTCTCTTTTTGTGACGTATAAATTACATCTTCCTCTTCATCTTTAATTCTAGTTATAATTTTCTATAATTAGAAACCCCTTCCTTGTGGACTGGAATGTATATCAAGTGTTTCCAATCTATGGACCATTGTTTTGTTTTTCATGTTTGATGACAGATTTTAGTTATACCTAGATTAGATTCTGGACTTTTTCAAATGCCCCCCCCCAGGAGGTTGGGAGAAGAATGGGGCTGTCACGCTTACAGAGCCCCATTTCAGACAGCCCATCCGCCTCTGTCCTCCTCCTGACCTTCCCCCGTGCTGCAGGCAGCACTTTTTATTGACAGAGGTTTTCTGTCAATTAAAAGCAGCACCCGCAGTATGGAGGAAGCACAGGGGAAAGTCGGGAGGAGGATGGAGGAGGACAGGGCTGTCTGAAATGGTGCTCTGTAAGTGTGACAGCCCCGTTCTTCTCCTGACCTCCTTTTTTATTTTATTTTTTAACCCCAGTTGAAAAAGTCCTCTGTCTCTTTATCTTGAAACAGCTCTATTACTATGTCATATTTTCCTGGTGATTTATTTTCCCCAAGTGCTTTTGTTACCATGTCCTACACCCCTCTCTATAATTTCCCATAATTGGCAATATTAAACACTTTGAGGAGTTTGTAGACTGGGGTAGACCAAAAAGTGAGGTCACAAGGACCTGAGAAGGTGTCTTGAAAATATTCGAGTAGGCACACCTGAGACAGGATTAAGTGAAGCCCCTAGTAAATAACACCATAATGGAGGTATGTGCTAATCCCCTCTTGGCCCCCCCTGGTGATGAGTCACACATCATAAAGAAACAAGTGATCAAAACAACTCATATCCCTAGGAAATATCCCTCAACACTCTTCCTGTCTTACAATGCAAGGTTGTCACAAACCCATTAATTCTTATCTCTCAGCTATTAACAGCAATCAACAGAGTTTCAGTTTCCTTTATTTATTTGGTGCAAAGCCCATCTAAGTTTTGTTCTAAGTCCAAATGCCCCTTCAGGACACAAAATACAGTACATATATTAGCACCAAACAATAACAAGGTGTGCCATTGTGGACAAGACCCTGCCACTCTCTCTGTCAGCACCTTCCCCCAGATTGAAACTTCCAGTGCCACCCTCAACCTTCCATCTGAGTTCTTCTCTACTCTTCAGACTGGTAACTATTTTCCTATCTCCTGAATCTATTCTTTTATCCAACCTTTCTTCCTTGAACTCTTTGATAGCTTTATGTGGTTCTTGAGAGTGTGTGTTATGCATGTGAGTGCCTTCTGGGTTATTTTCCAATAAAAACCATTTATTTTACTTTAACCTGGAGTTCTTTGTAGTGAGTACTGGTATACACAGGTGAAAAGATCCTGAAGTTGCCCGCCTCTTATAGCATTCCATTTGAGCTATAATAATTCCCCAGATAATAATGGATCATGGGCAGGCTGCCCATGGTTCCCTCACCTCTTCAAGTAACACTTTGAGTTCAGCTTCCAATTTGTTTTCTAAAATTGTAGGTTCATTTTCAAATGGTTCTTTCTTGAAAGAATCTGTCATCCTTTTATCACTTTTATATAGTTTTTCATTGTATGGTTTCCATCATCTTTTTATTTGTTTTTGGTCGTGTACCTGCTAATCATAGAGCATCCCCACTCTTCATTTAAATTTCCCTTTGATTTCTTGGATCTTGTGGAAAAAGTCTCTTTTCCTTCCTTTTTTGTTGCCATTTTCTAATCCTCTGCATTGATTATTATAGTAGTTCTCCTTGTCTCTGTGCAAAAGTCATTGAACAGTTGCATTCAGGTTTCTGACCCTATTTCTGCCATCTTTTACTTTTGCTTCTCGACTGGCCTTAAGTGCTTGAAGAGTTTCACTTGTCATCTGTTGAGGCTTCTCTTTCTTTTGGCTGCATATATATATATATATATATTTGCATTCCTCCCTGCAAAAAAGTTGCCCTGACAATGTCCCTGGCTTCATCTCAGAGTTCTTTTGGCTCCCAGTCAATTATGCTTAATAGTGTCAATCTATTTTTTGTATTCTTTAAATTCTACAGGGATGTTCTTCAGGTTATATTTTGGCACGGTGGTTGGTTTAGTGTTCTTCTTTAGCTTTACTCTAATTTCTGATATTAGCAGTTCATGGTCTGCACCACAATCAACCCTAGTCTTGTTTTTGCAGAGGGAATGGAGCTTCTCCACCTTCTGCTTCCAATTATGTAGTCTATTTGATTTCTATATTGGCCATCACATGATCTCCATGTGTGGTGTGGCTATTATATAGATGTTAACAGATCAAAATGTGTGTTACAAGGAGAAGGGTGAAGTGAAGGACGAAATGGCATCATATTTGAAAGTATATAGAATGCAAAATGTTGTGCAATGCCAGTTCTGCTTGCAGTGTTTCATAAGAACCACCTGTTTTAAAGCAATCATGTGTGTGTCTATTTTTCAGAAGTAATCCCCATTATGAAGTCGAAGGCTTTCACAGCCGACATCCATAGGTTTTCTATGGGTTTTTTTCCGGGCTCTGAGGCCGTGTTCTGGAAGAGTTCATTCCTGACGTTTCACCTGCATCTGTGGCTGGCATCTTCAGAGAATGTTTGGGATATGTAAATTTGTGTATATGAGTTCCTGTAAATTTGTGTATATTAGTTCCTGGGGAGAGATATGCAAGAAGGATTAGTGTCTGTTTGACTAACGGTCCATTAACTGCTGGACAATGAGCTATTAGCCAAACAGACACTAATCCTCCTTGCATATCTATCCCCAGGAACTAGCCATTTAAATACACAAATTTACATATCCTCTCCAACAGGGACTCACAGTATATAAAGCCACACACCCCTACCCAACCATTCTCTGAAGATGCCAGCCACAGATGCAGGCGAAATGTCAGGAATAAACTCTTCCAGAACACGGCCTCACAGCCCAGAAAAAACCCACAAAAAACCTAATCCCCATTAATTTCAATGGGGCTTACTCCCCACTGCGAGTATAAGATTGCAACCTTAGACCACTGTGATTCTAGCATATGCCTGGAACACTGCACTTTATCAAATGTCATATCATTTCAGTTTGTATTTTGACCAATGACACATGGAACAACAAACAAACAAACAAACAAGGTATATGTACCCCATGGTAGATGCACCCCCCAAATTCACAACATTCATCATGTTAGAAAGCCAAGATAAATTATTATAATCCACTGGTTGGTGTCCAGTCGTACTTAAACTATGTCTAATAGTGGACAAAATATTATACCAGTCACCATACTGTTAATTTCCATCTTTGGTAATGTTTCCATTCAATGAATCTTGCTTCATCTCCCATCCATCATTTCTGGTTATGATTTATCCTATTAGGTGCAACGTATCTTTACATCAAGGTCAGAAACATTGTTAGAGTATAATTCCTTTGCACTGCACTTTAATGGTTATAAAGTAAGAAAAGCAGGGATTAATGTACTTTTCTCTTGATAAATAGGATTCAAATTTTTGCAAGCTTCGCTGCATTTGGGGGATTTATATGATTCCCTGGAAAGTTTTCTTGGCTTATTTTGCTTCATGTGACTTGACTTTATAAAAAATATATATTAGCAATAAGAAAAACATAGGTTTTCCCCATTTTGCAACAGAGCAGGAAGATGCACTTAATTCTAGGATCCTTTCCAGAGGATGATAAAATCCAGATTCTACTCTTAGTTCCAAAGCAATGCAGCCAGAATCTATGATATTCCGTCCTCATATAGTCCAGTATTCATTTTGTCAGTGTTGTTGAGAACTTGTTGTCCGAAGTAGTACTTCTGTTTCCATTTCATTCCCCCGACCCAAAAAATCCCCTTCAAAATCAGAATAGAGGCATGCTCATACAACAATTTTGTAAAGTGGTAAAAGGAACTTTAAAGAAGTCACCCATTAAAGCTCTCTTTTTCACTTTACATAATTGTTGTAGGAGCTCCTCATGGTTGGTTCAGGATGTTTTATTACTTGAGGCAAAGGAGAAAGAAGATGCTGAATCCACATTACATAAATTGTTGCAGAAATCATCTACTACAAAATAATCCAGTTTGAAACTGAATTATTTGCCATGGCTCCTTCCTATGCAATTCTGGGATATGTAGTTTTACAAGGTGTTTAGCCTTCTCTGCCAAAAATTTCTGGTACCTCACCAAATCACAAATCCTAGTATTCCATAGGAAGGAGCCATGACAAATAAGCATGCACATGTTGTTAAATCTAAGAAAGCCTTTTGCCCTTGAAATTCCTGGCTGAACACTCTCCTGCTGTGCAACTCAAGTAAGGGATTCCAAGCCTGGTCCTACTGTGAAGCAAATGTCATTGGAGATTATCAAATGCGGCAAAAACCGCTTCAAAAGATCAGTAGGAGAACAGGAAGGGGCGAGATTATCAGATGACGCCATCTTCCAGTGACCCAAGGGCGTAGTGCAAGCATCAGTAAGGCATCCCTTTTTTATTAGCGGCTTGTCCTCATCAATAAAAAAGGGAAGCTTCATCTATAGCAGCGCTACGCCCCAGGAATGGTTGGAGGATGCGGTGTTTGGTAATGTCTCCCAGTCTGTTCTTGTAGCAATCTTCTGATGCAGTTGGGAATGTGGGTTTTTTTTGTGTGTTCCCCCATGTCTGATCATCTCCTTAGGCAGCAGATGATGAAAGGGGAAGCAACAGGGGTGGCAGCAGGCGCAACAACAGCCTCATAGCCACGGCTTAGGAGTCCTGTCCCTCACTGATTAAAGGTGCTTTTAAAAAAAGGATGCCAGCTTCCATTGAGGATTCTCTCAAAATGATTTTGGGGTACCCTTTGCACTTTGCTCTGTATCTAACCTAAGCTAACTTGTCTTCAGTAGCTGTCGAGCCCAGAACTGATGTAACACATTCAATACTGTTTATGTGTTAATTTGTTTTTCCCTACCTTGATCCATAGGGAGAGGCAGGTAAGAAACAACAACAACTTTTATATGTGGAATAGGGTGGGATACAGGCTGAATCCACTCTACACAAATAATCTAGTTTGAAACTGGATTACAAACTCACTAACTGCTAGTTTGCTTATTTGCTGACTTCCTGTTTATTTGCTTTACTGCAGCCCCCCTTCCTGCATCGCTTTAACCTGTAGTCATTTTTTTTCTTTCCTCTCTTTTTCCTCCATAAGACTATGCATTTCACTATGCACAAGTATTTTTAAGTAAAGCTGCTTTTATATACACTACAGAGAACACTGGACAGAATCCTGTTGGAGAATTACGTATGCGTCATTATGGTGCTTTGCAGTGAATCCCACCTGGATCCCTTCAGTCCCCATTTTACCAGGCAGATGCTGTGATCAATGTGGGACCGTTCCCCTGTTGCTTGGGAAGCAGCTGACTGACATTCCCACCACTCCTGTGAGTGATCCTATTTGTGATAGACAGAAGTAGGACCCTGTTGCAATTCTCCCTCACTCTAGAGATCACTTGCACATTAACAGAAGAACAGATTTCCATTGACTGCAGTGGCTGCTTCCTGGTAAAAGGAGATTGGGGTATTTTGACACTCCCTTTGTAGCCTCTAAACTAAACTTGGGGTTACATAGGGATTGTGAATACAAAACAGTCATGAGTACATAACTTAGGTTACGGATTCATAACTGAGCAACAGGATTCCAGCTCTCAAAGCTTATTTATTTTCTCTGTTAGATCCCATCTCAATCTCTCTCTCTCTCTCTCTCTCTCTCTCTCTTTCTCTCTCTCTCTGTGTGTGTGTGTGTGTGACTGGTTATTGTTCAGTTTCTGCCTTGCTAATTGATCACTACCATCTCTCACATTTCACAACAGACCCTGCACCAATCACTGTGATATCATGGACAATATGCGGTACAAGTTTCTGTAACCATCTTCCATATAGTCATCAGTCTCATATTGGCTGGGGTATAGTAAGATTTTGACAGCAATACATTGATTGTGATCTGACTGTTTTCACTTGATTAGATCTACTATATTAGATAACTGGATGGCTTTTGTACATATGTTTGATATTCTTGAAATATTTTCCCTTCTCCAGAATCCAAGAGTCACATTAACTAACAAAATAACTCTGGGAAATGTTTTCTCTGTTATTTGGCTTGCTCTGCTTGTTCAGCTATTTAGAGAAGTCATGGCTTCTTAAGACATCTGCAGCGTCTTTGAGCTGCAACTGGCAGTCATATGTGGCAGTGTGGTTTGTAGACTTTATTTCTCCAGTGAATACTTTCCACGTCAGCTAACCTGTCAAGCAACTCCTGCATTCTGCAGTTGATTTGGTTGGGTGTGTGTGTGCATGCTCTATGGCATACATAGTGTTCATATGGGGCACTGGCAAAAAGATGATTGGATATCAACCTTGGTACATGACAGAAGTGGCTGGTAGTTTGAACAGGGGTAGTTCCTCACTGCAAAACGCCTCACCAATAAGGCAGAAAGGTTTTCAAGAAGGGAGAG
Organism: Gambelia wislizenii; assembly: GCA_030847615.1. Lineage (NCBI taxonomy): Eukaryota > Metazoa > Chordata > Lepidosauria > Squamata > Crotaphytidae > Gambelia > Gambelia wislizenii. The sequence goes on along the minus strand of JAUMIR010000002.1, from coordinate 187,692,517 downwards.
AGGAACTCTGGCCTTGGAAATGTGAGGGGGGCACCACAGTAGGAAAGGGGGCTGCTAGAAATATCACATGGAATGGGCTTCAGAGTCAAGCAAACCTCGAGCAGTCTTTGGGACAGACACTCTGTCTGCACTGATTGCCGTGATGGAGTGAAGAAGAAAAAAACACTGAAAGAATATGCTGGGAGCCTGAGCTGAAGGGCAGGTATGACAAAACATAGAGAAAGATCAATGTCTCTGGGCTGGACTTAGGGTGACATAGAACAAACCGTTTCATTTGGGAGAACGATGGGAGGCTTCAGGAAGGTACTGAATACAGGTGAAACACTAAATTCTGCTAGCACACACTCATACACAAACACACACAAGCTGTAGTCAGGTGTGTTGAGGATGGTGGCATGGATGGCTCTTGCAATCACATCATGCCCATCTTGTCCAAGAACAACCTCCTCTAGCATGGTGCTTCTTAAGTGATATGATGTAGGGGACAAACATCCCCCCCCGCCCCAGAGTACCAGGAACCACTATCTTATTCATGCCTATGGGCCAGAATTGTTTCATTCTTTCCTAGGAACTTTCCAGGGACCAATAGTTCAGGAACCAGCACCAGATCCAGGGACCACCACTTTGAGTAGCACTGCTTTAACAGAATTTCTGAGGCCCAAATATGAAAAACCAAACCAAACCCAGAACACATTCTAGGCAGCAGTGCTGAAGGAAAGAATGCTTACCCTTCATGCTGTTTTGATTATCTCAGTAACCTTTTCCTCTGATGCCATGATTAACTTAGAAGGGGATTTCTCCCCCAATTTATTTTCACAGCAGGGCTAATAATAGCATTGGGAAGTAATTAGGACAGTTGATAATGCTTCACCCCTCCCCCAAATGCCTAAAGATACTTATTTGCTTTAAAATGTGAATATGCTAATTTATACATAAAGTTGAAAATTTGGGAATGTTTGCTGTGATTTAGGAGATTATCAGACAGGGAACAAAAAAGTGTCCCCATCTCGCTTTACTATATCTCATCCCCCTCCTGTCTGGCACAATAATCCCCCCTTTTGCACTTACCTTGTTCGCATGACCACCCCCTCCCCTCAGCAGCCAGAAGTGAATGGAGCTCGAGCAGAGCCCCATTCACTTTCTAGTTTGAGTTCCCAGCTGTTGTCATGAGAAAACGAGCACACAAGAAATTAAAAAAAAATATATAGATCAAAAAGTGACACCACGCACACACACACACACACACACAGAGAGAGAGAGAGAGAGAGTTAAAAAAATACAAGTAACCTGGGGAAGGGGGAAAAAAGGGTGTCACTTACCTGGATGTCCCGATTGCACCCAAAGTGTTCAACAGGGACCTCCCACCACAGCTGGGATTGCACCAACATAATGGGGCTCCTTTTTGCACACCTGTGATTCCATGACACGGATGGAATGGGTGATCTATTGACGACTTAAGCCGTCAATAAAAAGGAACATGGATGGAGCAGAAGCAGCACAGGATGAGGATGATGTTGTCTGAAAAGTTTGCCCTTTGTTGATCTCCTGGTGTTCTTGGAACACCATATTAAGGGCATCTGATAATCTCCATAAATAGAGATACATTTCCCCCAATGCATAATAGAGAAGACTGTGGGATTGTCTAAACAGCTAAAATATTCCTCATAGAATGCGAGGAGAATACGATCAGTCTAAATGACATCCCACATCATTTCAATGTATTGGGAAAAAAGGGGGCCAAATCCACCATATATCGCACAGGAAAAGCCTTTGTGGCTTTTTCCAAATTTTTTTTTTTTAAAAAAAACAGCGGGGGGATGTGCATTCCTGCTTGTTGAGTAGAAGTTGAAAGCTGATTGGTCAGACGGCTGTCTCTCAAGCTTAATCTAGATATGCTAGCCAGCTGCGTTTAGCCACTGTTGACCCTGCAGGCTGTAGCACATTATACCATCCTAGCTCTTTACAGTATAAATTTCCAGTGATTGCATGTCCTATCACCTTGACATTCCTTGCCAAAGAAAAGGGTATGGAATTCATGCAGTTGCCATATGTCAACAGACATATACACACAACAAGCAGAGGGCCTTTCTCACTAGCAACCTCCCCACACAATACATTATATTGGGAAACCCAGTTACAGGCTTTCCATATCACATGTGGCTGTCTCTAAGGGGCTCCAGCTTCCCCCAGGCCACACTCTGAACAGCATAACTATATGGGGACTGCTGGGGGGACACATCAATGTTCAGTTGATTAAGTGGTGGTAAATAAATCAGTATAGGTGGTGGCTGTTTGCTCGCTGTACTCATTACCCAAAGATTCTTCAGGTAAAGGTTTAAGGAATGTTTTGTGCCAGCAAATTGGTGTTAGATTACAAAATAGCATGTTGGTTCTGTCCCCCATTTCCTGCAACTTTTTTTTTTTAAAGAACACCTTCCAATGAATGATTTAGCATTACAGATTGTGTAATCAGCCTTTAGAAATACATTCACCTTGAAATGTCATGTGTGAGGTAGAGTTCTTTATTAATCAGCAAGTATATTAATCAGCAACAATAGCCTTAGCGTTGCTGGGTTCATATAACAGGTTCTGGTCTGTAGGCATGATGGACAAAGATGAAGCAAGGAAGCTAGTTTTGAGTTTTCATAAGCAATACTGTTCCAAAAATGACACTGGCAAGGTGTCCTGCCCCCCTGGGGGTCCTGTCTGAATCAGATAGAGAAGATAAATCAAGAAAAATCCAAGTTCTGCATACTATAGTACACATTGATAAAATCATGATTGTATAGATATTGATACTACTAAATGAAAGCAGAGCTTGGAAATTATGTTTATGACTCTAGATTATGAATCCCAGAGCTGCTTAGTCAGTGTGACCACAGTGACTGGGGTTTATGAGAGTGGTAGCCGAAAAAGTAGCTTTTCCAAGCAGTAGTGACTGAGGTCTCCAGTCGCTCAGGTGGTGAATCTACTTTAGTTTTTATCCTGAACTTTAAGAGTAAAATCCTGTTGGTTACACACAGTAGCATAATATCAAGTCACACTAATGTTAGTTACTTCGGTGTCACTGTAGAAGGAGGTATCCAGCTTGTCCAATGTCCCTTGCCCTGGGTGTGCAACAAGGGCAGCTAGAATGTAACTAGGCACACCCCTGCAGTTGATCAGTGGCAGGGTGGAGATGGAGTGTCTGTCACCTAGGACTCCCTGCTCTCGTACACCCAAAAATGAAAGGAGGAAGGAACAACTTTTCCATTAAGACACCCTACAGCTGGCTTAATTGGTCTCAGCCTAAAATGTCTATTCAAAGTGCTAGACCCTATTTCAAAACAGGTTCAGCCACTTAGTTTAGCATTAAGACTAAAACCTGAAAGAGATTCAGCTCCTCATGAATGCTGAATTCAACCCCAGTGCACTGTTGAGTGGATCTCTGTATCCCTGTTTGTATCTGTTTCATCCATATCTCCGCTACAATGAAATTAAGGTTTAATCTACAGTACATGAATAATCCAGTTTGACACTGGATTGTTTGCCATGGCTCCTTTCTATGGAATCCTGGGATTTGTAGTTTGTCGAGGTACCAGCACTCTTTCACAGAGAAGGCTAAAGAGTTTGTGAAACTACAAATTCCAGGATTCAATAAGAAGGACCCATGGCAAATAATCCAGTTTGAAACTGGATTATTTGTGTAGTGTAGATGCACCCTGAGATACCTGAAATGTGGCATCAAGACCGGTGGGAGATACCTGAAACTTGGCATCAAGACCGGTGGGAGACCAATGATATTCATCTTCTGAATCTGACAGTGTCAAGAGTTATTTTGTTTCTCTATTGGATTGAATAATGTTAGTTAATGAAACATCGGAGATTATCAGACATGTCAAAAACAGTGTTATAACAACACCATGAGATAGCAAAAGGGCTTCCTTATCAGATAACCTCGCCCAGCATTATGCAAGTGTTCTGCTGCCATTACGAGGGAGTTCTTTTTATTGTCAGGGAGAAGCTGCAAATTGATCTCCTGTAGCATTTGTGTTCTGGATTTTTGTGCAAGAAGGTCCCCCCTTCTGCTGATGAAATTCCAGTGTCAATGGGCAGTCCCGCCAGAACACTTCCAAGTGTGAATGGAAAAAATTAGTTACCATGTACTCTTTTTATGAGCCTTCCCATCTTGCTTGCTCTAAACATGTATCTGTGCTTTTCTGACCTTTTCTTTTTTAATTTTGGTGTTTTAGGAATTTTTAGCACAAGCACGTCTTCTCGCAAGATGTGCCGAAATCTCATTCACAGAGAAACATGGAAATAATCGGCACAAATGCTCATATTGCTGGATTCTTGGGGCAATTCTGTATCATTATCACGGCAGCGTGCAAAAACGTGTGTCATTGTGCGAGAACACGAACACTGTAAAATATAGTGTCATAATCATGTTTTTAGGCACTCGTCTGATAATCTCCATTGTCTACAGTTTGTAGTACAATCATGAGTCACTAAATTCAAGACCTAGATCTTCTAAAGCAGGGATTCACAACCTGTGAATTACCAGATCTGGTTTGACTTCAGCTTCCAGAATTTTCCACTATTGGCTGGGATGGCTAGAGTTTCTGAGAGTTGCTCCAACAGGATCAATTCATTGATGTTCCTTCTCCCTTTTTGCCAAGTAGTGCACATCTGGGATGAGTATTATTCTTCTCTATGGATTTTATCACACAAGGCTTGTAAAGCGTGATTGCAGCTGTATAACAACGTGTATGTCTGTACCTTACCACACGACCTCATATCTGTCCTGTTGCCAGCTTGTATGCATCTTGTTATGGAAGTGCATTGTTTCATTGATGGGGAAACATGCCAATGGCTCTCACTCTGGCTACCTTTCCATGACAGTCTCTGTGCTTCTGCTGTAGTAGCAAGACTCTGGCAGTCATGTGGCATGAGGGGGCCTGATTCCCCTTCTCTCCCCTTTCTTCCCCTCACCCTCGCTATTCCAAAGCAGGCTCTTTTTTCTTTTGTTTTCTATTTCTTTTCTTTTTTTTATCCCCCCCCCAATCGTATTGCCATAATTGTGAAATTACAGAAAAAAATTAAATTTAAAATGTTTAAAAATACTGAAAGGCATGCTGGATAGGGCATAGGTCAGAAAGGCAGAGTGATGGCACCAGTGTGGAAGACAGATCATGTGACTATAGACCACCGAAACAATGCAATTGCTCAATTCAAGAGGTTTATAAAGAGGTACAATCCCAAACTGGTATGATTCCATTCCCTGAGAAGGCTGGTGTGATAAAGGGGATTTTCACATGGGGCCAAAATGCCCCACCACCTCCTCTCTCGTTCCTGCCACAGAATAAGGAAAATCTTTCACACACTTACCTTAATTTCGCAGCAAGAACGGGCTACCCCTCCCTTCGCTGGCCGGTTGGTAAATGCAGCCATCGTAAGGTTGTATTTATGACCAGCTGGCTGAAATCCTGGCCGTTCTCGTGAGAGAACAGCTGGGCAGTAAATTCAAAAATAAAAAGCCCCCCCAAACATAAAATCAGTTCACCAAACCCAAAAACACACTTTAAATTATAAACTCAAAACAGGGAGGGTAAAATAAAGGGTGCCACTTACCTGGATGTCCAGATCATGTCCGGAAGTGCTCAGCATGGACCTCCCCTCCATGGCTGTCATTTCGGAACAGGAACGGGGCTCCTGTTCGCACAGCTGTGATTCTGTGACAGACACGGAACGGGTGGTCTATTCACGATGAAACATCGTGAATACATTATTCCAAAACAGGCACGGGAGCAGGATGGATGCAGGACAGGGTCGATGTAGTCTGAAAGGGAAAACCTTTACCGACCCTGTTCTGTTCCTGCCATGGGATATATAGCCTGTGTGAAAATCTCCGAAGTCCTATGACAACAGTGGTAACTCTTGTGTCCAGTATAAAGTAGCAGTTGAAACAGTGGCAGAAACTGCGGCTGTGAGAGTATGCTTGTATGTATGACAGGAACCCATACATACACACAATCATACATACAAGCATACTCTCACACGGCTCTTTCTAATTCCTAATAAAAACTCCATATCGTTCCTCATCTCTTCATTACTCTGTCCCCACTAACATAATAGCAATCTTATCATGCTTATATCGTTTATTATGTAATTTGTGAAGAATTAGAGCCTGAATTGATTTAGTTCTCTTTTTTTTTGTTTCCCATCCCATTTTCCTTTTGTGCCCCATGTAATTAGATTGTAAGCCTGTCAACGTTGATTGTTTTTGTTTAGCTTTTAATTGGTTTTTTTTGTACAGCAGTTAGTAAAGTTTATGCATAATAATGACAATAATAATTTCTGAGGAAATGTATATGGAAAAGAATTAACAGAGGGACAATTTCACATTTATTAAAATGTGACAGAGAAGATAGGATGCACATTAACACTTCCCCCCCACCCTTCACTCCAAATCCTTCTGAGTAACATTTCAACTCCACAAAAGCAAGGCTTGGTCTGTTAACATTGCCAAGTATTAAGCTTTGTGAAGGAATAACTAGTTCCAGGTATTTGTAGAGTGGTGGATTTGTCTCTTCAAGTTAAGTGGAGGAAGGTTTCAGTCTTCCCCCCGTCTTTTCAAAACATGGAGAGAAGCTGCCTGCGGGCTGGCACTTCTCTATAGTTCTCTTGGTATGGAAGAGGCCAAGCATGCCCATTGCTTAGTTCACTGGATCACATGCTGCATAATTTTCAGTCATGCTTCTGGAAGGCAGAAGGAAGGAAGGAGTTAATATCCTGAGGCACCTAGCCTGTCAGGAGCGTTCAGGTGTGACTGTTCTTTCATTTCTTGCCTGTGCAGTTATAATGCAAACACCTTGGAAAGCAGCAGCTCTCAGAATTACAGAAGTGGCTGCGTTCAGGAGATATTAGAAAATGGCTGATCCTGAATCAAGTAATCTTGAAGAAGTATCTCTAGAACTGGTGCTCAAGGACTCCCTCCCTGTGGTGAATGGACCAATCTGTGAAGAAGAATGTGAGAGTGTAGCACAGAAGAACAACGGGGAAAGTCTGCCAGGATCTGAAAGAAAAGACAGCCACGACAATGGCGAAGAGGTGGGCGATGGCCAGACTAAAACTGGAGCCAAGGAGGAGCCACCAGGTCCCCCTGGCTCAAGCGGAGAAAGGGACACAGTGGAGGAAGAAGAGATTCTGTGTGACTTCTGCTTGGCTGAGAAGGTACAGGCAGTGAAATCTTGTTTGACCTGCATGGTGAATTATTGCCAGGACCACTTGAGGCCTCACCTGGAGAATGTCAAACTACAGACACATAAACTTATGGACCCACGGAAAGATATTGACATAGAGAGCTGCGAAGCCCACAGGGCCCATCTCAGTTGGTTCTGCCACACTGATTTGGCTTGCGTCTGTGAAGAGTGCCTTGCTGATGGACACCAGGATCATAAAGTGGTTACTTGTGGGGTAGCCAGGAAAGAAAAAGAGGTAATTGTGGATTTATGTTTCCCATTAATATGTTGGTGTGTGTGTGTGTGTGTGTGTGTGTGTGTGTTGGGGGGAGTGTCATGGCACGCTGAATTGCTGGGAAATATGAGGCCTAACAGTTTTGTCTTTCACTCACAGCTGTTTATGTGGGCATGGCATATTTGCACGCCAGCAGTAAATAGAGCAGCTCCTGTTAGATATCACTTTGGGGTACAGTCTTAACATGCTCACTAGGGAGTAGCCCCATTGAAGGGAGTGGGGTCTGCTTCTGAATAAACTTGCATAAGGTTGTGATATCAGTGTGGGATATCTGGAGTTTTATAATTATGTAGCTGGAGTAGTATGAAACTCAGACCATCCTTGTAAAAAGGATGGATTGCTTTATACAGGGGACATCTGGCAAATGTGGATGAGCAGAACTGATGATTGCTTACTTTCTGTTAGAGAAAATGACTGTGTTGCCAAATGTTATCTACACACACACACCCCAACCTGAGCCAGTTATGTGACTGTTGACAGAATATTCAGAAAATGGTATAGATCATCTTTTGCAACACAGATGCGTGGAAAGCTGCGGCTGTGTGTCAAATCTTGATCTATGCGTGTATTTCTGGCAGTTGGATAACCTGCTCAGTCCTTAGCAGTATAGCTGATATAAAAATATAGCTGCTGGAAGGCCATAGAATCAGGAAAAGGGCTAATGACTTATCCTTGCACTGTAGGTTTAGTTCCCAAAGTTCTTCTGATGGTAAGTTGAACAGCTTTAAAAGTGGATTGAACAAATTCATGGGTGATGAGGGCTATTAAAGGTTTCTTGTTATAAGCTCTACTTTTCTCATTCTCTCTTCCTCTCTCTGTCCCTCCCCCCCTGCCTCTCCAGTATGTCAGTTGCAGTATAATGTATGCTAGAGGGTGTAGTTGTACTTGTGTCTGGCTGTGGGGCTTCCCATAGACCACTGGTTGGCCATTGTGTGAATAAAAAGATGGACCAGATGGACCTCTGGTCTGATTCAGGGCAAGTTTCCTTATGGTTTCCAAGATGTCACATAAGCTGGCTGCATCCTGCTTTAGCTGACAAAAGGTTTATATTTTCCCTGATCACCATGTTACCTCTGATGCTGCTGGAATGGACTCACTGTCTGTGTTTTACTCCTTTCACATCAGACCCACCTAAATTACTGAGCTTTGCAATTCATATCAAAAGTCTGAAATTGAACAGTTGTAGCTAAGAAAGATCTTTTAGTGTTGTCACAGAGGGGGAGAGAAAAAGGAATATATTAGTTTAAGTGAAAATGCATATTTACTTGGCACTTTTTCATTATTTGTATTTATCTCACATTTATATCCTACCCTATATCCTACCTGAGGTGGAGGCAGAGGGCATACGAGTTGCTCATGAATCACCCATTGAGCTTTATGGTGAAACCAAGTCTTTCCAGTCGAAGTCCAACATTTTAACAGCGATATCACCCTTACTATGGCACATACCCACCAAAATGTTTTGAAAGTTTTGAGGTTGGACAATGCTGAAGAGGTTGAAAAGACAAATCCTATGTAGTATAGGGAGTGAATAGGAAGCCAAAGTCATGGGATGCAAAACAGTACGTCATGGGTGTTGGATCATCTTTGCAGGGAGGAATGTGCTTGGTTGGATAGCTCAGCAGGCCTAACTCATAGGCCTTGAAGCGGAAGACAGAAAATGGGAAATTAGGAATGTTCTCAATGGGTTTTCTCATATATAACAATGTTAGAACCAATAGCCAATATTATAAGACATGTTGCCTTTCTCCTGAATGGAAAATTAAGCCTGTTGTGGCAGCTGAGCACATGGTAGTTCTTACAATATGATCATAACTTCCTCTTTTGCACCTTTCCATTCCATCTTAATGAGTCATGTTATATCACATCTCTAGCAGTTATGCAAAGAAGTAAATGTTATTTAAAAGAGTGCACACCCCCTGTCTCCAGTGTTGAAAGTGAACCATCAGATCTTTCATTTAGATATTTGGGCAAAACTAAACAATAGCATTATCTAGAGTTTCTAATATACCTTGCAAATGCAGAGTTTAAAAGTGAGCTGTCTTTAAAAAAAATCACTTCAAAGGTCTGTCTGTTTTATCGGAGACTGCTTGAATTCCAATGCCGTTTTGAACAAAGAAGTAAGGGTTTCAGTTTTTCTCCTTTTGGATAATCTTTTCCATATCCCATATTTCCATGCTGAGACTTTCCAAGCCTGAGGCTTTTATAATATGAAAATAATTCCAGAAATGGCAGTGAATCATAGTTTAGGTGGAGCAGACAGGCATTCCTAACTGTTATTACTACTTATGTGGTAGGTATGAACTCCTTGCCTTTTCTGTCCATCTTCCCCTTCTCCAGGGCATGATAACTATTAGGATTTCATTCTAATGGAATCCATAGGAATTCATGTAGGGTTCATCATTGCTGCTTCCCAACTCCAATTCTACTTTGCTGCCTTTCAGTCCTAGTTGGTGAATCATTCAGAGTGATGAAATAAAACCTTTTTTTAAAATCCTGTCTGTCTTAAATTTAAAATGGGTCTTGCACTGTTTGATTCTAGCCACAATAATCTCCAGGAAAGTGATGCAAGGCAGGAAGTATAGTTAGCTACCAATCTCTGGCCTGATCTACCTCACAAATGCAGAATGAGCTTGTGAAGATAAAAATGGCAGAGGGAGGAAACTAGGTATGATGCTTTGAAGTCCTTGGGAGAAAGCCAGGACACACACACACACACACACACACACACACACCTTGGTTCCCCGATTGGGAGAAAAGTAGGATAAAAAGGTGGGATTTAAAAATATAGTCTTCTTCACCATATGGGAACTAAGATATCTTAGTAACTTGTTAAAAATACCCAAGGCCATTCTTCCCATTAGACAGAATAACATGGCTACCTTTATGCAGTAGATTCTAGGATAAGGTGAGGGCAGGGAGAGGCAGCAAGATGTTGGACAACAGAGCTCCATGTACCAGGCAGACTGCACTGCCCTTTCTAAACTAGCTTGCTGCCAACTGGTAAGATAATGCCCCATGAAAGAAGATCCAATATCCATTATAATTTGCTTTTGTGTACAGAACTGGGGGAGGGCAGGAGACGAACCTGTCCTTCATCAACAGGATGACTTGAGCTGAAGAATGTAAACTCACATTTAAAACCTGCATCTTTCAACCATCATTTTGAGCTTAAAAAAGAAATTCTGAGACCTCTGAGACAATGGACTTCTGTAACCAAGAGGTCCAACATGAGGAATGTGTCCATGTTGTTTTTGCTGCCTGAATGTGACACGTATATTCATCACAGCAATCTAAACAATGAGGTCAAATGAACACTCTCAAATCAACATACACACATAAACTGATTTTACTATCTTCTCATGCCCCTATAGAAACACATCCCTTAATTATCCATATATTTATTAAAATATTAACAACCCATATTTCCATGTAAAACACACACCCCCAATCATCCATCTATCCATCCATATGTCTGAGTAGACCCAGATGCCGCCATACAATAATCAACAAAATGTAACATACAGAATTCCAAGCAATAATACATCAATTAAAAACATAGAACTAAAAAGAGCCAGTGAAGAATATGCGAACAGTGGGGTGGGTAAATAATAAAAACCTTAACAAAATACCAAAGTTGGTGGAATAAAAACATTTTTACTGTGGTGGGAAGCCAATAGGGAAATGGCTGGCTGGGATTCTAGGGGGACGGAGTTTCATAAACTGGGGGCTGCATTTGAAAATAAGCCCCTGCCCAGCTTCTTTTCTGAGTGCCAACCAAGTACCTTCAAGCAAATGGTACATGGAGCAAAGCTCATATGGTGCCTGCAGCACATGGACAGGTTTGTATAAGGAAAAGCAATAGCTAGACCTCATGCATAGACTGCTCTCAGAAACTAAGGAGATTATCAGACACTCTTACATCCCGTCTACACGACCGAAAAACCAAACAAAAAACAAAAAAATAAATCAAATTTGTTTGGGGGGTAATTTTTTTTAAAAGGCAGCTGTTTGAACGCATACGATCTGCCTACACATTTTTTACCCCCCTAAACTCCATATGACCCCCCCCTTGCCCAGCTGCCTGGAGTGAGTGATCAAAGCTGCGGTTTTAAATCTCCCTCCACTTTTTTTTATTTACAAAGGTGCCTGTGATCTGGACATCCATGATTACATTTTAGTAATTAAATATAAACATGAAAAAAAGTAGCACAGACTTACCGGACACTCACCAAGCCGGGAATCCAACATGGCATATGCATCTCCTTTCCCTCTTTCTTAGTCAAGCCCTCTCTACCCAGCCAGCCAATCAGATTGCACTCCTGTTTGTATCTGTGCGAACAGGAGTGTACAAACAATCAATCATTCAGCAGCCACACAGATTAATCCCTGAGATCTGGATTTTTTTCCAAACGTCAAACTGCCAGACTTTACGGGGGAATTCATGGCCCCCATTCTGAATGATACATTTGTAGTCAAACAATCATTTGTACAGATTGTTGCTCTTTTGAATGCTGTATAGATTTTTTTGTCGTGTAGACGGGGCCTAAATATGGCGTGATAGTGATGCCAGGAGATAGCTAAATAGCTTGCATTTCAGATGACATTGTTCCCGTGTTGTCATGCTCCCATTTGACTGTCGTTACGCCGGTGCTACTTTTTATTGATGGGCTATGCCATCAATGAATCCCCCATTCCGTTTCTGTAACAGAATGTCCTGTGACTGAAATGGTGCCCCGTTATGCTGGCACGATGCCAGCATCAATGGGAGGTCCGTGCCAGAACACTTCCGGGTGACATTGGGACATCGAGGTAAGTGACACACTTTTTTGAACCCTCCCTGGGTTACTTGTAATTATTTAAGTGTGTTTTTGTGCTTGGTATTACTTTTACTGTTGTATTTTGCTTTTTATTTTTGAATTTCACGCACTTGCATCTTCTCACAAGAACAGCCAGAATTTCAATCCAGGAAGTGAAAGGAGCTCTGTTCAAGCGCCATTCACTCCTGGGCTGCCCTGCCGAGTCAAGGAGCCATGATTAAGGTAGCTTTGAAAACTTTTTATTTTGGGGCGTTACAGGGACAGGAGAGGTACAGGAGAGGAGATTGTGAGACAGGAACACTTTTTTTTGTTCTTGTTTGAAAATCTCCTAAACTGCAGCTAATCCAGATTGAGCAACTGTATAATAACAACTTCCAGATAACATTCTGGCTGTTATGTTTGCAGAATAAATTTTTGAATACTTTGCAAAGGTAGCCCCATGCACTGAAACAATCTAATCTAAATGGACCAAAGTATGTGTAATAATATCTGAGTCTGCCATGTTTAGGAAAGGATGCAGGTGGCACATCAGCTGAAGCGGATAAAAAACATTCCTACTTTGAACTTTATCAGACAATCCCCTTAAAGCATTCTTTTTCTGGCTTTAAAAAATCCATTTTTATGCCAGCAAAAGATCGCTCCCCCTGCCCTGCACTTACCTTGTTTCCTGGCAAAGGAAGCTCCGGTAATAAAGAGGAAGTGAACGGAGGTCTGTTCACTTCCTCCTTTGAAATCCTACAGAGTATTGCAAGACTTCATTGTGCAGGAAATTCAAAAAACAAAACAAAAATAACAGTAAAAAAGTGAAAAAAGCACAAAAACACACTTTAAAACTTACAACTAACCTGGGGAGGGTCATAAAAAGTGTGTCACTTACCTGGATATTGCGATCTCACCTGGAAGTGTTCACGCCTGACCAGCCATTAACAGAGTACAGTAAAAAAAGATGTGAGGTTTCTCACGCTGGTTATGCTGGCAAAAAAACACCATGGGGGATCAATTGACAGTTTAAGCCATCAATTTAAAAGTATGGGTTTTTAAGGGGAAATAATCATGAAAGAGCAACATCGTGTGGTACATGCACCCTTTCACGGTTATGTGGTGTCGTTATGACGCCTTATTCTGTGCATCTGATAAAGTCCTTACAGTAGCTGCCTGCTAATCTAGCAGTAAGGCTAAGTCTAGGCATATCCCCAAAATGTGAACTTGCTCCATCAAGGGAACCACAGCCCTATCCAGAACACCTTACCAAGGATTAGTTTTCCAAATTATGAACACCTTGGACTACACAGGCCAGAATACACTGTCTTTCTGCTGGCATATCCCTGGCACTGAATCAAGCCCGTAGCTCCCCTGTTACCTTCATGGAACAGGCTGGAGTCAGGATGGGCACTCAGACTTGTCTTTGCATCTGTCTCTGCTGCCTTCGTAGTCTCTCTCTCTCTGACACCATGCAGGAGGCCCACAGCACATGACCAAGGCCCCCCTGCATGTGACTAGCCTTGATCACATGCTGGAGGCCTGCTTCCTGACTTCAGAGAGTGTGACATGGATGGCAGCTGCAGTGACTGGCCAGCATGGTGGTATGGCCTTCTGTGGACCCAGTTTTTTGCGGGTATTATAATAAAACAGTGTAGTGGGCTTTACCTCATCTTCCCATTGTCTTAGCTTCAGGTGTCATGAGTACAGCTTGGGATCAAAATGGGGCAAAAGCCCTACATTGTATGGACTGCAGGGCTCCAAGATGGGGGCAAGACGGTGTAAACTGCCCATCTAGACAAGGCTTAAGTTTGTTAGCATAAATTATTCTACAATTAATATAGCAAGGAATTTGGCTCTTATGGCCTGGAATTCCCAACTGGAATATTCATAAGAGAAAACAGAAGGTATAGTTTCATTCATGAATTTGAAACTGTTGCATTGTTTCTGTCAATAACTCTTGCTTTGTCTATCCACAGTATGAACTTCTTCAGCTCCAAGCAGAATATGACTGGAAACTGAAGTCAGCTGAAAATGCAATTGTTAAACTGCAGAACAATTCAGAATCCATAGTGGTAAGAGTTCAGTTGCACCACCTCATTTGGTACTCATATCCTGGTGGTAATAGCATCCAATTAGGCATGTATGCACTGTATTTAAAAAGAGACTCCCCTCTAGTCATCTCTTTGTGTGAATGTTACAGGTATGCATTTTTCTGTGGACTTCAGTAAGATACCATGCCCCTGAAAATTTGAACTAGAGTGGGCTCTAGGTTTCAGGAGGCCTTGTATAAACTACCCTCTGATCCCACCCCTTTTAAATGGATATCCCCCCAACACCTCAACATCTTGGGCAGTGGCAGCCACAGCAGCAAAGTTCTTACCTATGGGCAGGTAGGGCCTGGTGTTTCTTTCAGTGACCCAGAATGCTCAACATTCCCAAAATTCAGAAGTTACTCGTTAGAGTAATAGCTGTTACCCACACTAAGTGCAGAGTTCTGAAAAGTACAATTGGTACAAGACACCTTAAACTACTGAAATATGCAATAAAACAATGTTAAATGACAACATGTGGGGGGGGGGTTTGTCTTTTTTTGTGTGTGTCAACAATCTGCCCAATCCTGTCCTGTATACTTTTGTCCCATTTTTTGGCAGATAATGATGACAACCCTAATCCAGGAGCACTCTTCAGTTGCAGACCTAGTTCTTCAAAGAGAGAACAATACTATCCAAAGCAGACCACAAACCTATTCCTGGATGAGCATTCCCCCTAACCAACAGCACTTCCTATCTCATCTAGATTAAGGACTTTATCAAACCATCCTGTTTTCTTGCAGCAATCACGTTAGTGAAGCAAACTGGTTTGAAAACATTCAACATCACACTTATCTTCAATTACATGAGTGTGCTACCAGTGTGCTGCTTTGGCAATCCATGGTCCCTTCCACACCAGCTCCATAACCCCACCATATGCCCTGCTCAGAGCATGTGTGCCTTTTGATTTTTAGCCTTTTATTTTTTCCGCGATTTTGTAATTCCAGGAAAATGATATAAAATTTTTATTTTAGTGTTTTGTCATACTTACACAATCACAGGAAAAAACAAACAACCCCCCCTCCAAGACCTAGAGTAAAAACAACCTTGGTCTGCTTGGGAATAGTGAGGGGGAGAGGGGGGGAGAGAGGGAGAGAGGAGGATGACCATGTCCCCTCATGCCACATGACTGCTGTCATATTGTTACTGCAGTGGAAGGGACCTATTACACCAGGGGAACTAATGGAATAGCAGTGATATTGGGAGCCAATGACAGGTTTTCCCCATCAATTAAAATGTGCATTACAGAAACGAAAGAAATGCAAAGCAGCAACAGTATAGACATGACGTCGTGTGATAAGTACTGGCCGAATACACTAATATCTTGCTGTAATTGTGAAATACCAGCTTTGTGTGATAAAGTCCTAAGTCTCATCACTTGCAAGGCTGAAAACATTTGAAAAAAGCTGGGTGGAAGGACAGCTTCCATCTATGCAGAGGTTTCTGTTGTAGAAACAGTTTGATGATATCATCCAGCAAATAAGCCTCTGAGTCAGATTGCTGCATAACAGATGCATTCTCACAGGGTTGGTCCTCTTATAATAATAGAAGAGTGACTAATACAATTCTTTGCCGTCTTCTGGAAAGCTTCTTAAGCCACACAGTCTTTCTGCTAGCCTTGTATTAACCTGAGGGATGCAAAACATTCCATTGCTGTCTCTGATGGGCTGGGTTTTGCCAACATTCACAGAGACAACAAGAACAACACTAACCTTGAAAGCGCCTGCATCTGAGGACTTTTCCCATGCCCTTCAATATTTTACAGATTAAAACTGGGACATGAGTGGCCGAGCAACATCAGAGTGTGGTCAAGAAAAGTTATTAATGAGGAAGAGCACACATACTAGGAGACGCTGCAGCAGTTTGCTTTTGCCCAAGCCTTCTGGGAAAGGCAAGATTCCCACACCCTTCTCCCTTGACCTGAATTGCATCTTCAACTCAGGACTTTATCAGACGTGACAGAAATCACACAATTACGATGTTACAGTAGCATGAATGGTTTCTGCTATCACACGATGTTGTTGTGTTGGTGTGGTCAATCTGTGCTCCAGCCGCGAAAAAGGCATTGCTTTTAATTGACGGAACAAGCCGTCAATAGCCCTCAATATCACTCTTTTTGTGGTATTGAAGAGTGTGCGAAAATACGTCCTGCTGTAATCACAAGATTACAGTGTGAATGGGAGGTTTCGCTTTCCCCCTGCCCCATTCCCAGCAAGAAAACTTCTGGGTGAGAACGTGAAAACTATCCACAGGATGCTCTTTTTATGAACAGTCCTGGTTTGTTTGCACGTTTAATGTTTGTTTAAGTGTTTGTGTGTTTGTTTACTTTGCAAATTAAGGGGGGGTTTGGTGTGTTTTTAAGCGCACTCGCTTCTTCTCAGGAGAACTGCTGAAATCTCACCCATGCTAAATCATGGAAATAAAGTCCCATTCTTAAAGTGTTAGTTGTGGTCAAGTGATAATTCCATGGCAGTTCTTTTGCATGTTTCCAGTGACGTGCGATAATAAGTGTAATAATGCCACTATGTTTCCACTTTCCCCATTCACGGAATTACAGTCTGATAAAGTCCTCAGTTTGGAGCAATTGAAGTAAGCTGTGAACAAAGGGGGGTGGGTTGGAGAAGAAGCGAAAAAACTGGTCTATTTTAAAAGAAGCTGAAAAGTGAGATGACATATGATTAATTGGGACTGTCCCTGCAAAATCAGGACTGTTGGAAACTATGGTTTTCCTCTTATGTGAAGATACTCCTCTCTTCCTGTTGATTCGCTACAGCACTCTGAGTGACAAATATTCTATGGCTGTTATTGATAGACTGGTCTACTCAGAAGCTGGTGTGATCCTGGTCTCCAAGGAGCAACATGTTAGGTGGTGTTCTTTTTGTTTGCTATACATGCTCATTAATTTTCACAGTCCCTCCTGCTTTCTCTCCTTCTTTAGCTAGTCTCCTTCTTTTGCACTTACATATCACGCAGGAACTAACATGAATGAACGCTTCACAAACCATTACAGTAGGACCCCAGTATCCTCTGATTCATTATCCACTGATTCAGTTATCCACACGACACAAAACAGCATACCTACCATAGAGTCTTTCTAGAAAATGTGTCCTCTGTAGCCATTTTCTATACCCTGCAAGGCAACTCTATGGTATTTTAAACTGGAAGTCCCATTATTTTCAATGGTGTTCACTATTATCCACAGTTTTCAGTACCCACAGCCCTCCCCAGAACCAATCCCAGTGGGTACAGGGGTCGTACTGTATTCAGGCCCTACCATTACAGTGAACCAAATGCCTACCATGGCATATTGTGTGTGTCATGAAAAAGGCAACAAATGTTTCCTTATTTACTTTTTTTTTTTTTTTTTTTTTACTGCTGGGGATAGAAAGTGGACTTTGGCTGCTGATGCACAGCACAAATAATGTAGTTTGACACCACTTTAATTATCGTGGCTCCACCCTGTGGATTTGTAGTTTGTTGTGGCACCAGAGCTCTCTGACAGAGAAGGCTAAATATCTCACAAAACTACAAATCCCAGAATTCCATAGCATTCAGCCATAGCAATTAAAGCGGTGTTAAACTGCATCATTTCTGCAGTGTGTCAGCAGCCTTTGTGACTCTTATGAAAACAGCTTAGGTGGCCTTTGGTACTATTTACCTTGATGAGGTACCTTGGCTGCCTCTTTCTCTCTAATAGTGATGGTTTCTAATGGTGATGATAAAGGGCTATGGGAAAAGAATGAGGGAAGTATTATAGAGTTATAAACACAATGGATATGTTTGTTCCTGCAGAGTTCAGTATCTGAAGTGAAAACCTTGGTGGAAGAGAAGTTTGAGGAGCTGCTACAAGCTGTCAAGAAGACTCACTCTGTTGTTTTAGTATTCTTAGAAGAAAAGGAGCGTGCTGCAGTTAATCATGCAAATGGAATAAAGATACACCTTGAGAACAAGCGAGGGACCATGGAGGAATGTAAGAACAGGTTAGAGAAGATGGCCACACACACCAATGACATCATCTTCCTAAAGGTACCTTTCTAGATAAAAAGGTGTAAATGGCCATTCAGTACAATTGGCCCTAAATGATCACAGAGTTTAGATGAAGGAAACATGAATTAAATCCAACCTTTGCATACCATTGCATTTCTTTATAAGAATATGTCCTCCTTCTGCGAAAGCTCTTTCAGTTTCTTTGTATCAGGGGCCAGCCCAACTATTCAGCAGAAATGACTGCCTCAGACGGCAGATGTTGGTGCCCAGATTTCTTATTTATCTGAATATTGTTATTCTTTTTAACAGTGAGGCGGGGTAAAAATAAATTTTATTATTATTTTATTATTATTGTATTTATTATGATCAGGGAGAGGAACTTAGGTGATTTTCTGTCCCAAATAGCTCAGAGGATTTTGGGGTATATTATGCATCATTCAGGGAAAGTGGTACTGTTAACCAAATTGTGCGGGGTCTGTGGGGATCCCACTAATGATCAAATTCTAATATGGGGAATTTTAATTAGCACTAGATGGAAGCGACAGGCCGGGTAACTAGGGGATCTTTTGATCTATGCATACTGGTAGTAACTGACGAGACTCCAAGCCAGGGGATGAAATAAAAAAATGGGTTCTATTGAAAACTAATCAAAAGTACACACACATGCATACACTCAGGCTTCAAGCAGTCACAAAAGGTTAACAAAGAAAGTAGGAGGTATTGGGACAGAGGAATAGGGTTTGGGATGATGGGTTATGTTATACTATACTATACTATACTATGTATACTATACTATGTATACTATATGAACAGAGATTCATGTAGAAGCTGCAACCCTGGTGACATAGATAGACAGAGTGGTGGGAGGAAGGCTGTGTTTTGGGGTCATATTTATATTCAATAATTCCCCTGAAGGGGTGAGTTTGAGTGGAATACAATGTCTGTAAGGGTTTCCCAAGGTTAGACAATGGATTCTCCGGATGTGTTAATGATCACTAATGGCTGAAACATTGAACTTGAGGAGTCTCAGGCAAACCTCTATTGTTTCAGGGAGAAGGGAGAGGAAGAACCAGTTTTGCAAGCAAAGAGTGCTCAGCCACCTTGATGGGATTAGTGAGTGACTCACTTCCACAGCTGCCCAGGAAGAATTAGCCCATTTCTCCCTAAATAATCAGTTCCAGGGGATTTCTCACCTGAGTGTCTCTTTTAAGAATTTTAGCATGCTACTCTCTTAGGTTTTCTAGGCAAACCTTAATCCCTTCTATTTGGGAGTCCCTGGTCTAGTTTTAACCATGTGGAGTGCCAATTATAAGCCAATATATGAAATACAGCCAATTGATGAGTTATGAAATGTTGGGGGCCTGTCAGAGCGGCTTACAGTACCATCTGCTGTTCCCTCTCAGGTCTCATCTACACGAGCCAGGATATGCCAGCTCTCCATCAGCATATCCTGGCCATGGATCAGGCACGTTCCTCCCTGTTACTGTCTTCAAATGGGCCAGAGTCCAGATGGGCATGCCAGCCCATCGCTGCAGCTGCCACCGCCACCACCACCATCTCTTGTGCTCTTCTGGATGCAAGAAAGCTGGCCTACAACATGTGACCAATGTAGCATACGACCAGCCTTGGTCATATACTACAGGACTCCTTCCTGCTTTGGAAGAGCAAGGCAGATTGGCAGATACAGCGACAGGCTGGCCTGCCAGAATGAGCTTCTGCAGTCTTGAAGGGCCTGATTCATTTTTTCCTGGCAGGAATGGATTAAACCAGGTGTTATTTTAAACTTTTTTTCAGGTCCTAACCCATCTTAGCCCTGTCTGAGCCATGTATTTGTCCCGGGGTAGTGAAGACTTCCTGGGGGCAGAACAGGGTAAAACCCCTGTGTTGTCAGGACTTCAGGGCCCTAACACAGGGGTAAGACAGAGTATATTGCCCATGTAGACAAGCTTTCAGGAAGTGAACTATGTTGAACTGGCCCTGGTTTGTACAAACTGCTGTTTGTGTTCCTGTGAGTTAGTCCTGGTGTGTTTGTATGAGGAACTGCTCCTGGATGCATTTCTGAAGCCAGCTGCTGATTTCTATGTGTATCTGAGTGAGCTGCTGTTGCTCAGCATGAATCACCTTTTGGCAATTCTGACTGTGTAGCTCTGGCTGAAGAGCTGTGCGATAGGCCAAAACCATCTCCTAGGCAAGGAGGCCTGAATGAGCAGAAAAGCCATCCAGCCATGGACTCCAACCAGGATCTGGTTTTAGAGCTGCCCCCCACCTCTTCCTGGAACACCAGGCGGGCCTTGGTCTGCACACAGTAATTTGTTTCCTTGTTCTGAGAGATGAATGTCCTCAAATGCCAAATTGATCTCAGCTTTGATCACTGCAGATGTTTTCAAATGTAAAAGTACACTAAAAACAAAATACAGCAACCAAGCAAGAAAAAGGAAAATTGCTAGGCCACAATGGCTTAGACAAGTCATGAACATTGTGTGCACCCATTCATACAGCCCAGAGCTGGTGAACCTGTAGGCCTCCAGATGCTGATGATCTACTGCTCCTTTCCATGAACCACAATGACAGTGGTTGATGGGAACTGGAGTTCAGCAACATCTGGAGGGTCAAAGATACCCCAGCTCCAATGCAGCTACTACCAAAAGGAAGACAGTTACAAGGGAGTGTGCAGAAGACACTCAGGTAGTCTCGTCCTCATTAGAAGTGTCTACAGCTGTCTAAGAGGCTAAGGACTTGTCTATACCAGCCAAATACCTCAGCTTGCCCCCCATTCCAGAGCCCTGAAGTCCAAATGATGCAGGGCATTTATCCCAATCTGACCCCGAGCAGTCCAAATGGCTCCCAGGGCAGATACAGGGCTGGAATGTATCTGAGATAGAGCCCTTCATTGCATTTTAAGAAAATACCTGGTTGAATCCATTGCTACTGGATCAGGCCCCATGTGTCCACAGGAGCCTATCTCAGAACACCATTCCTTGATGCTACTGCCAGCTCCTTAGCATTCCTGGAAACCAGGCAGTGGTCCAGCAGCATGTCACTGAGGCTGGTCCCATGCAGGGGGCCTCGGTCACATGTTGTGGGACCCCTACCTGGCTTCCGCATTAGTGATGAAATGGTGGCAACAGTGGTGATGGATTCAGTAGCAGGCCCAATCTGTTTGGACTCTGGTCCATTTTCTGCAGTTAATGGGGAGGGTTGTGCATGGAGTTAGCCTGCTTTGGAACAGTGAGTTGGAGGGGAAGAGAGGAGGAGAATCAGGCCCCCTCATGGCACTGACAGCTGTAATGCTGGAATTGAAGCGAAGGGAGCAGCATCAGAAAGGACACCATTTACAGGACAGTCACGACATTGTGTGATAAGGTTCATCCATAGACACTACTGTCCTGCTTTAATTCCACTTTTTTAGCCTTGTGTGATAATCTCTTAAGGCAATGAGATTTGTTATCTCAGGATGATGACTACTTTATAATGTTGAACTGCTGAAGCTGAGTGGAAATTAATTAAAAGGAATATATATATATATTCTCTTTCTCTCTCCCCCTCTTTCCCCTCCCTCCTTCCCTCTGTGTATAAAAACATGTACATACCTATTCCTAAGTATATTGTGAATTAAAAAGAGATATTTATGAGGATATTCATTATTAATAGGAATACTGTGAATTCAAGAAGAGTACAGGAGATGACACACTACCCAGTGTTTACATTGGTCTAAAAGACAAATTGTCAGGGATTCGAAGGGTGGTCTCGGAGTCTACAGAACACATTTTACAGTTGTTGCAAACTTCCTATAAGGACAAGTTACAGGAATTTGCCAAAGATGGTGAGTACTTATCCATCAATCCACCCCAATAATCCTTTCCTCTTTGGTTCCTACAGCACAGTTGGTTGTGGTAACTCTCTCTCTCTCTCTCTCTCATTCACACAGAGGATGCTGGCATAAAAACTATGGTCTCTGCAATTGTTCCATCCAAGCACCGCCTATCAGCTCCAGAACCCAAAACTAGGAGTGACTTTCTCAAATGTAAGTCATTGGCTGAGTTTTGTAGTTACTCTCCTAAGCGCATAACAGTTCCCTTGTTAGGCAACCCACTAAACATATGTATAAGGATTTCCCCCCCCCCCAATTTGTGATATGTCCTATGAAAGTTTGAATGTTATTATGAGGCAGTGGCAGCACTAGAGGGGTGCAGAGAAGGCAAACTGCACTAGGTGACACAGTCAGGGGAAGGGGTGACACGAGCCTTAGTGACTCCACAGCTATGAGGTTATTTTATTTCTCTTCTCGGTACCAAGAGAGGAAATACTGACGTGCGGAGAGCCACTAATCTAGTAAGCTCTTGCTATTATACCAAACATTCATACAAAACACTGCATTGTCTTGCACAGCAAGTCATAACTTCCTATTGTTTCAGAACAAGGAATATGTGAAAGGAGCCACCCACTAGCTACCCTGTATATTTCTATATTCTCTACTAGCAGACAATATTATTCTCTCCTAGCTCCAGTGCTACTCACTAACCCCATCACACAATGAAATGTTAAAGTTCATTTTTAAACAAATATAAATAAATCTAGATTTTCACAAACACTATGTATCTCAGTGAAACAAAATGCATGAAATCAACAAAATTTACTTCTGTCGTTAAAAAGGGATACCTGAATCTTTTAGTCCCAATCAGAGTAGGCTCATTGAATCAGTGGGATTTACTTATGTGTTAACTCACTATTCAATGCGACTACACCTGTTGAAACTAACTGGATTCAGGCTGAAGTTGGATCTTCTGGATGCAAAATGCTATATTATGCCTAGCACAGAGAATCTATTCTTCCACTTACAGATAGACCCTCCTATATCTGCAGGACCTGTATCCGCAAACTCACTTACCTGCGTCTGAAAAAATATGGTCTCTCTAGGTATCTTGTAGGTCCTCCAGCGTGACTCTATAGTATGCTTCCGCTGGAAGCTGACCATAGAGACATGCTGGAGGACTTAAAAGATGTCTAGAGAGGTGTTCTCTCTAGGCCTCTTCTAGGTCCTCCAACATGACTCTATTGTATGCTTGGGCTGGAAGTCATGTATTTTAATAGGGTTCACTATTATCTGTTGTTTCCAGTATCCACAGTAAGTCTGTGAACATATCCCCACAGATACAGGGGGTCTATCTGTACTTACATATATATTTATGTCTATGTCTACATCTATGTCTCTATCTACATCTATATCCATCTTTCCAGATACTTGCCCACTAACGTTTGACCCAATTACGGCTCATCGCTATTTGAGGCTCTTGGATGACAACCACAAAGTCACCAACACAACGCCATGGGAGCATCCATACCCCGATCACCCAGAGAGATTTGAGCACTGGCGCCAAGTGCTGGCAGGCAAAAGCTTGTATATTGGGCGCTACTACTTTGAGGTGGAGATCTTTGGGGCTGGCATTTACATTGGTATGACCAACAAGAGCATAGACCGAAAAGGTTCAGAGAGCAACAGCTGCATATCAGGTAATAACTTCTCCTGGTGCATTAAGTGGAATGGCAAGGAGTTCTCAGCTTGGCAGAGCGATATGGAGACACCCTTGAAAAGCCAGGGGTTTACTAGGATAGGAATCTACCTGGATTACCCCAGGGGCACCCTCTCCTTTTATGGAGTCACTTCTGAAACCATGACTCTATTACATAAATTTGAGTGCAAGTTTACTGAACCTCTGTACCCAGCCTTCTGGCTATCGAAAAAAGAAAACAGTGTGCGGATTGTCAGGCTGCGGGAAGAAGCTGAGCAGAGTCCAGCAACTCCCCTTGCCTCTGGAGATGCACCCCCAGCCAGCACAGCTCTGGCAACAGAGAGTGAAGCAATGGCGAGTATAAAGAGGGATGATCTGGGAGTGAACCCAGTGATTTGATCATGGGCAGTTACCTATCTGCTTGCGTACCATTTGTATATCATTAAATAAATTGTTCTTTATATATACTTAAATGTTTTGGCTGTTTATTAGCTACTATACATTTAATTAACTTTAAACTGAGGAACAAAGTAACAAATGGTTGGTGCTTCCTTTTTTTTTGAAGTGATGTGATTGGAAAGATTTTACTTATCTTTGGAATGAGCTCGCTCCTAGGAGAAATGTGCTGGAGATGTGTGTTTTATTAAAAAGCTGTACAAACTTTCAAATTCAGAACTGAGAGAGATTGAACTAGTTGTGGAGAACAATGTCTGCCCTAACATGGGTGGCTCATGGTCCAACCAGGCTGGGAGAGAGTGACTGGCCCAAGGTTGCCCAGTGAGTACTTGACTCGGTGGGGAATTGACCCTAGATCTCCCAGGTCCTAGTCCAACACTCCTACACATGGCATCACATTTTCTGTGTTTTCTCCCTATCAGAATCTACACCTAATGCCCAGGGCCCAAGCTGAGGAAAAATATGCTGGTGTGCTGCACTCCTGCTCTCGGATTATGGGAAGTGGAAACCCTTTCAGGCTTATCATGTTTGGAGAGGCTCCAGCATATCATATTGTAAAGAAGGTTCTCTTGAAAATGGCTGTGCTCTGGTGATAAAAATATGTTCCTACAGAAGCTGTATATTTGCATTAGGATTTTAAATACTGTATTTTCAGGTATATATTGTATTTTCCAGCGTATAAGATGACTGGGTGTATAAGACGAACCACAGCTTTTCCAGTTAAAACTTAGAATTTGGGATATACTCGCTGTATAAGACTACCTCTCTTCCAATGCACACCAAATAAAAATAAAAATAAAAATAAAAAGCCTCCCCCCATCCGTCCAGCCACCACCCGCCCTTCCCAAAGCCGTGATGGGGAGCCTCTGTGCTTGCCTGAGCCTTTGCTTCCCTTTGTAAAGTGAACGAAGACACAGGCAAGTGCAGGAGGTGAGGCAAAGCCTCTTAAATCACCCCTCTGCTGGGCCTTTGCTCCCTTTGTGGAGAGAGAGAAAGCCCAGGAGAGGGGCGATTTTAGGGGTTTGCCTCACCCTCCCATCACGGCTCCCATTTGGGAAGGGTGGCTGGTGGCTGGCAAGCCTGCCCCCAACCAGCCAGCCAGCCAGCCAGCCACCACCCGCCTTTCCTGAAGCAATGATGGGGAGCCCTATAAGGATATTGATTGACAAATTGGAGCGTGTCCAGAGAAGGGCAACTAAAATGGTGAAAGGTCTGGAAACGATGCCTTATGAGGAGAGACTTAGGGAGCTGGGTATGTTTAGCCTGGAAAAAAGACGGTTAAGAGGCGATATGATAGCCCTGATTAAGTATTTGAAGGGGTGTCACACTGAGGATGGAGCAGGCTTGTTTTCTGCTGCTCCAGAGACTGGAACACGGAGCAATGGATGCAAGCTCCACGAACAGAGATTCCACCTCAACATGAGGAGGAACTTTTTGACAGTAAGAGCTGTTCGGCAGTGGAACGCACTCCCTCGGAGTGTGGTGGGGTCTCCTTCCTTGGAGGTCTTTAAACAGAGGCTGGATGGCCATCTGTCAGGGATGCTTTGATTGTGTATTCCTGCATGGCAGGGGGTTGGACTGGATGGCCCTCGTGGTCTCTTCCAACTCTGCAATTCTATGATTCTAAGATGACACCCGGCGTATAAGATGACCCCTGACTTTTGAGATGATTTTCCTGGGTTAAAAAGTCGTCTTATATGCCAGAAAATATGGTAGTTGGATTTTTTTGCTTGTTGTAATTAAAAAAACCCCACAACTTCGCCTAATTTTACAGTTCTTTGTTCTGTTGACATCAGTATGATTAAAGGAGCAATCCTATATTCCTAGACAACTCAAACTGCACTAAATGGAACCAGCCTCTGAGGAAAGACACATAGGATTGTGCTCTTGATCAGATTCTATAAAGCTTGTTAAACTGGCTGACCCAGGGCTCACCTACATGAGCCAGGATACACCAGCTCCCCACCAGTGTACCCTGGCTGCGGATCAGACCCATGTCTCTTCTCCATTACTTTGATAAAATGGGACAGAGTCCAGACAGGAACGCTGACCCATCACTGTAGCTTCTGCCACCATCTTCCTTGCCCTTCTGGCATCAAGGAAGCCGGCTGCAATATGTGACCATAGGCTCCCTGGATGTGATCAGCCTTGGACATCTGCTGTGGGACCCATTCCTGGACCTGGAAGTGTAAGGGCAACTGCCAGCTGGAGCGATGGGCTGGCCTGCCAGAATGGGCTCCTGTGGACACACGGGGCCTGCTCTATTTCTCCGACAGCAGTGGAGTAAAGCGGGTATTATCTTATAATGCTATATTGGTCCCTACCCTGCCTGCCCCTGTCTGAGCCTTGTTTTTGCCCCAGGGCTCATAAAGACTGCTCTGAGGCAGAACAGGGGAAATGGCTTGGGCCCAAGCTATCTCAGGGACCGCCTTCTCCCTTATAATCCTCCCCGCGCTCTCCGGTCCTCTGGGAGGAATTTGTTGCAGCCACAAAGACCTAGGCTGGCGACCACCTCCCAGAGGGCTTTCTCAGCTGTTGCCCCCAAATTGTGGAACGGCCTGCCGGATGAGATCCGCCTATTGACATCATTAGACAGCTTTAAAAAGGCTGTCAAGACGGTTCTCTTCAGGCAGGCTTTTCCAGAATAGCTAACCCCGGCCTCAGGAACCCCCTCTGGAGGTTGCTTCTGGACCTCCAAACTGATGCTGCTTGCTCGAAAAGGTTTTTAATAAACTGTATTATATATTGATTTTAATTTGTATTAATTTAATAATGTTTTAAGGGGGGGAAGGGATTTTGAGCTGTTTTATACTGTGTATTATTTTATTGTTGTAAGCCGCCCCGATTGCTCGCAGAGGGGCGGGATATAAATAAATTTTATTATTATTATTATTATTATTATTATTAAATGCCCTTGTTGTTAGGACTGCAGGGTCTGAGATGGGGGCAAGACAGGTTAATTGTGTAGACAATTCCCCAGTCTATCCTTACTTGGTGTCCTCCAGATCTTTTAGACTACCACTCCAATCCTACTCAGATATGGGAATCCTAGGCCAACAAATCTGGAGGGCACCAGGTTGCAGACGTCTGGGCTAGACTTTGTGTGTGGCTTATTTAACATGCCCCTATTTTCCTCTGAAATATTGTTTTCAGAAGTAGATTTTTCTTGGCAGAAAGCAGGCAGAGGGATTAACCATGAAGACTGACATAACGGAGACATGAAAGAAGAACCAAATGTCTCTGCACAAGGTCAAATAAAGGATGACAAACAGTGGGGTTAAAATTAACTTTAAAAAGTGAGAGAAAGGCCTGAGGTGTCAGATATTCATTTTATATATCACCAACTTAACTTCAAAACTAAACAAACAAACATGAAGACAAGGATTTTTTCCAGGAAGACAAAGATCAGAGAGACTGAAGGAATGGTTGGTTGTTTCAGAAAAGCCTGGAAACACAACGTTTCCCCACAAGGGGGCAATATTGTTTCATAACAAATCTGAAGTGCTCACAAGGAGCCATGTGTTTGTGTCATGAGTCTGATTTCGTTGGGTGAGTTTCCATTCACCCCACAGAGAAATTTACAGTCATGTGCCTTAGAAGGCAATTCCAGCTCAGTGCAAATATATCTTACAAATATCTTTAGATAGATCAGAAATGTTTGTAGGCTGGTGTGGGGGTATTTCTGAATCAGTACTTGGAGGTACACATAGTTTGGATGTGGGTTAAAAAATTGAATTGTGACCAAGAAAAAGGTCAGGCAGAGTGAAGTAATTGCCTTAGGTAGCAGAGATTTGGGCCTCATCTACATGGGCCAGAATACCTTGGTTCCCTGCTGTTGCCTGTTGCTCCCCCATTACTGGCATGAAACGGGATGGAGTCCAGACCACCCACGCCCCATGCCGGCCCGGCCCTGTAGCTGCCACACTCCTCATCCCACTCTCTCACTGGGCCCGCAGCATGTGAGCAAGGCCTGCATGTGACCAGCCTGCTTCCTAGATCCAGAGAGGCAATGCAGACGGCAGCTGCAGTAATGGGCCAGCATGGTGGTAGGGGCTCCTGCTGTCCCACGGGGCCTGATCCATTTCTTCTAAAGACAAACAGTTTTTTCCATGTATTTTAATATAATAGTTTACTGGGCTTTACCCCATCTGAGCCCCATCTTTGCCTTGGGCGTTGTGAGGAGTGTCTGGGGGCAAAAAGGCCTGCATCATTTCAACTTCAAGGCTCTTAAGACAGGGCCAAGACAGGGCCAATAGCCCACCTAGACAAGGCCCTAGGCCCTAGTCTTATGAACTGCTAGTTACTCAGTTTGGTGCTTGTTTGGTGTATTTTTAATGTCAGAGATGGAGAAAGGTGCTTGTGAGATTTTCTGCTTCATATACCAAGATAACCTGACTGATTTTGGCTCCAATGCACCTTGACCCAGACAGCATGATGAGGGATGCCATTTGTTCCTCCATCTAATGTAGTACTAGATCTAGGTTTGGCCCTGCCAGCAAGAGGAGCCAGATAGGAAGTTGAACCCTTCACTGCTTACTGTCAAAACAATTGCTTGTGTCTCTTAGGCATTCTCCTGAGTTCCTGTTCTCCTGGATGCTCAAATGGCAGCTATGGGCAGGTATTGCTCACTTTCAACTAGTGCACCTTTTGTGTCCCTCCCTGTGAAGGTCAGATCTGGCCATGGTGATCATTCAAGGATGGGAACATGTGGCCTTCTAGGTGCTCCTATGGCCCCTTGATGTTGGCTGAGCTGGCTGGTATATACGTTACTATACATGCATGCAGAGCCAACATGGTGTATTGAATGACGGACTGGGACTCTGGGTGACCAGGGTTCAGTTTCCCGCTCAGCCATGGAAACCCACTGGGTGGCCTTGAGCAAGCCCCACTCTCTCAGCCCTCAGAGGAAGGCAATGGCAAATGTCCTCTGAACAAATCTTGCCAAGAAAACCCTGTGATAGGTTTGCCTTGGGATCACCATATTTCAGAAATGACTTGTAGGTATGTAACAACAACAATATCTGTATGTATACCTTGCTATGCTGTACATTGTGGGATGAAGACAGAGTGTGGGTGGATGGGAACCATGGGGGATATGTGGCTATTTAAAATGGACCACATAGTTTGCCACAGTTCCCACTCACAACTTGTCTTCATATGCAGCTTCTCAGAGGCTCTTAGGTTGCAACTCCCATTGGCCAGCAATGCCAATGTTGAGTGATCATGGGAACAACCTGGAAGGCCACATGTTTCTTACCCCTCAACTAAGAATCAGTGGCTAAAAGGCCACCAGATCACCCTTACCTCCTTCTACACACAAACAAGGAAACAGTTAGGGGTGGGGATCCAATCTCGGCCAGATTTCCTGAGCTCTTGGGAGTGTTAGCTCAGAGGTAATTTGGATTTTTCCTCTTGCTCTTTTCCTGCATGGAGAAGGAAAGATATCTGCCCTTAGCTGGTGCTCCTGGCAATGCTGGGTGAAAGTGTGAGACAGAGGGTGTATCCACACTGCAGAGTTATAGCAGTTTGACACCACTTTAAGTGCCATAGCTCCATCCTATGGAATCCTGGGATTTGTAGTTTTACAAAGTCTTTAGCCTTCTCTGTCAAAGAGTGCTGGTGCCTCACCAAACCACAAATCCCAGATTTCTGTAGGAAGGCGTCATGACAGTTAAAGTGGTGTCAAATTGCAATGATTCTACAGTGTGGATACACTGAGAGTCTCTTTCTCTCTCTTTCGGGAGAGAACAAGGACTGGAGGTTGTATGTGTATGTGCAGGTAGGTGGGCTTTAGAGACCTGAGCACTGGGGAGTCTCTGGTCAGCCAGATGTTGACTTTCCAAGGGCTGGATTGGGTTCCCTCCCTTTGTTTCAGATCATCACTTCCCTTAGCACATTTTTATCTTTCGCTAGTGAGACGTTGGGCCTCCACTGTGTAACACCTGTGTTCATTTTATGTCCCTGTGACAAGTGACTGTGGCTGTGTGTCCCCCTGATGTTGTTGGACTGCAACTCACATCATTCCACACAATTGGGTATGCTGGTTAGGACTGATGGAACTTTCAGTCCAACCCAGACTCCCTACTGCTGTCTTGTG
This sequence comes from Gambelia wislizenii, assembly GCA_030847615.1. Lineage (NCBI taxonomy): Eukaryota > Metazoa > Chordata > Lepidosauria > Squamata > Crotaphytidae > Gambelia > Gambelia wislizenii. The sequence continues at coordinate 187,662,060 of JAUMIR010000002.1, read as the reverse complement.
GGATAGTGCCTGCAATGAGTAACATGGCCTTACTTATTCCTGAAGCAAGGACAGAGTGAAACAAAGGAAATTATCAGACATGGCAAATATGGTGTGATAACAGCGACAGGATACCATGAAAAGGCTCTTCCTATTGCACAACGTCATCCTCCTCACGTTTGGCTGCTGTGAAAAAGGTGTTCTTTTCTATTAATGGACCAAGCTATCAATTGATATCCCATGGTGTTTTTTCATAGTATTGCTTGTGTGTAAAACTGCATCCCATTCTGCTGGTGTAATTTCAGCATCAATGGGTGGTCCCCGCCAGAACACTTCTGGGTGAGAACATGAAAACTAGGTATGGGACGCTCTTTTTATGAACATCCCCATTTTGCTGGCAAATTTTAAAGTGTGTTTCAGTGCTTGTGTGTTCATTTTGTTTGTTAATTTAGGTGGTTTCAGACCTTTAAGGGTGCTCGTGTTTTCTTGTGAGAACTGCCAAAGTCTCACCCATGTGAAATATCACAATAATTCAGGAACAGTTCTTTCTGATTACAGCATTGTGTGATAAGAAGTGTTATTATGTCAGGATACTTATGCTTTAAAATATAGTGGAACAAAGGATTTTTTAAGATGTGGCAAATATGGTGTCATAACGATGCCTAATGAACGCGAAAGGGCGCACATATCAGATGATGTTGTGTTTTCATGATTATGTGTAGGGAATGTGTTCTTTTTTATTGATGGGTGAAGCTGTCAATAGATCTTCTGTGGCCATTTTTTGCCAGTATTGCCAGCGTTTGGAACTGCGCACCGTTTTTGTCTTGTGGTTACATCATCAATGGCCAGTCCTGCCGGAACATTTCTGGGTGAGAATGTGAAAGCCAGGTAGGAGACGGTCTTTTTATGTAGCTCCCTGGTTTACTTTGAACTTTAAAAGTGTGTTTCTGTCCTTGTGCGAATGTTTTGTGTATTGGTTTAGTTGTATTTTTTATTTTTACAGCGCTCACGTCTTCTTGCAAGAATTGCTGAGATTTCGAATGTGGAAGTAAACAGAGCTCCATTCATGCTCTGGTAATGCTGGGCTGCTTATTGATGCTACTGAAGGTAAGTCTGATAGAAAGTGTTCTTTTGCTGGCAGAAAAATGCTGGAGAATATACAATAGTGGGAAAGAAACGTTTATGTAGGTTCGTCTAATAAAGTCCAAAAATGTTTTTAGATGCTTGTCTGGTAATCTCCAAAGAGTGAAAGGCTAGGTATCCACAGCAAAAGCAATAAAGTGACTTTTGAAATGAAGCTTTTGTGGACTACAGGTCATTTCATCACAATAGATTTCTTAAGACTGTCACAAGATTCTTTCCTAACACTATAGAATAGGTGAGCAAGGTCCAAACTTGGGATAATAGTAATTGTCTTAATGCAATTAGTGTTTGTGTTCCTCTGCTATGTAAATAGCAGCAGAGGAGAAGCCTGAGCAGGCTTCAGTTGCTTGGTGGTAGAGGGAAAGTTTAACTCTTTCTCTCCATGCCAGGATCCAGCAGCACCAATGGGAACATCCCTTGAAAAGCAAACAGCAGCTCTAGGCTGCTGACACAGAGCAGAAATAATGAAGTTTGACACCCCTTTCACTATCATCGCTCTCTCCTATGGATTCCTGGGATTTGTAGTAGCACCGGAGCTCTCTGACAGAGAAGTCTAAAAAATCTCACAAAACGACATATTCCAGCATTCCATAGCATTGAGCCATGGCAGTTAAAGTTCTGTCAAACTGTATTATTTCTGTAGTTTGTCAGCAGCCCTAGAGAGGTCATATTTGTTAGGATCTTGGCAGGGAGAGAAAGAAACCCACTGCCCAAAGGCTGATGAGGCTTTCCCTTGGCTGTTAGCTCTGTCCTAAATGAATGCATCTGCCTGCTTTCACTGCCCTTTCAAGAGCTGTCATCTGACTGGGGTGGACATAGCTTGGAAGTAACTGACTACTAAACAGTAAGGATTTTATCAGACTAGCATCTAAAAATGCTGTAGTTCCGCAAATGAAGATAGCGGGAACATCGTGGATTATAACACTTATTATTGTACGTAGCTGTAATCATGCGAAAGAAATGCCATGGAATTATCGCATGAAAACCACTAGTGCTTTGGGCAGGGCACATTTCTAGGATGGAGGACCATCGCCTCTCCAAAATACTACTCTACGGTGAACTCGCCACAGGTCAGCGTAAGAGGGGTGCTCCAAAAAAAGCGATAGGACTCCCTGAAACAACACCTCAGGCTCAGCCAAATTGATCACCAACAATGGTCCGCCCTGGCCTCACATCAGGAGGCATGGAGACGCACTATCCACAATGCTGCAGCCTTATTTGAGAACTCACGACGAACAAGTCTTGAAGAGAAACGACAACGCAGAAAGAATCACAACCCAAAATCATCACCCAAGGAGACCTTCTGCTGTGCTTTCTGCAACTGGACTTTTTTAGTCATCAGCGCGCTTGCAGAAAGCGCGGGATGAGTCCTTCCTGAATCTTCATTTGCAAAGAAAAGCCAGAGAGACTTCCACAATTTGGCATGGGTGAAATTTTGGCGGTTCTCAGCCGTGAGTGTGCTTAAAACTCCCAAACCCCCTTAATTAACAAAGTAAATGAACACACAAGCACTGAAACAAACCTAAAAACATGCAAACTGAAGGGGACAGTTCATAAAAAGAGCGTCCTGTGTTTTGTTTTTGTGTTCTCACCCAGAGGTTTTCACACTGTAATCTCGTGATTACAACGGGATGTGGTTTTGTACACCATCAATAGCGTGAAAAAAGCATTATTGACAATCTATTGATGGATCGTTCTGTGAATAAGAAAGAACACCTTTTTTGCATCTGGAGCACAGACTAATAATGCAAAGACAACAACATCATGGGATAGCAGGGCCCATTCACACCCTGACACCATCATTCTGTGATTTTTGCTGAATCTGATAATGTCCTAAATTATGCATAATTAATCATCTCACTCTTTTTGCAACAATTAGGCAGAACTATGCTATATTGTGATTGTAATGTAATGAGGGCTATCTTCACTCCTTTTATGGTGTAGCTGTTAACTGTGTTTTAGTTACTCTCATAGTTAAAAGATGTGTGTGGCTCTGCTTTTCAAGAATAGTTTGCACTACAGACAATAAACTTATAGCAGTCTGATTTTTAAAAAGTAACTAAAAGGGAAAAATTCTTTTACTTTTGAGACTGAAAAGGCAGCAATTAAAAAAAGAAAACATAGGCAGCAATTTTGGTCCATGATAAAATCCCAAATCCACAGACAGGCAATATCTTTATTAGCGCAAACTAAAGTTCCATAAGATTGTGCAAGCTTTTGAGTTCTCCAGAACGCTTCATCAGACTCAGTGACAGCTGGTGGCTTCCATGCCAGTGGAACAGTGAATCTGCTCTGTTCTTTAGCTTAAACTTTAAGGGAAATATCCAATATGTCATTTCCCATTTCCTTGGATGGTTCCTTTAAATTTCTTGGGGATTCTGGGAGCTGTAGTTCAAAAAGTAATTCTTCCAAACTCTGTCCCCTCCCCCTGTCTTCTTCCTAATCCAAATAGTATGGGAAAAGAAATATTTGAGGGTGACAAAAGAGAAAGTAGGATATGAGAGATAGAAGCTTTGTGACATACGGACAAGCTATTGAGGGCAGTGCTCAGAGTGTGCTTGTTCAGCCAGTCAGCAGCTGCGACGCCTGTGATGGCAACCTGCCAGTTCCACCAATGGTACTGGCCCATCGGGGGTGGTTCAAAGGGGAACACCCACCCACTTTTGCTCTCTTTAGAATGCTGCATATATATATAGAGAGAGAGTGACAAATGGATTTTATTCCCTGGATATGATTTATCCCTTCTACATATTTAGGAAGAGCATCCTGCAAAACTTGGCATGCAAACAAGCCTGCTGTTAGATCAGATTAATAATTCTGAATTAAGCTGTAAAGCAAATGTCCCCATTACGCTTTAAAACCCACTAAAAACTGACACTTCTGGAGGGAGCAGGAGAACATTTTGAGCTGAACAGCAGCATCTAAATAGCCTGAAGAGAATACAAGGGAGATCCAGCTTGTGCGGCAATTTTGGATGTCAAAACAAGTTTCCTTGCTACCATGAAAAGCTATTTGGACTTCACATTTTTAATTAAAGTTTTAATTATCCCCAGAGTATTTTATTAGCTTTTATGAAGACAGCTGCTTTTTAGGCTATAAACCAAAGCTTTGCTCCGCTCCAAAGCGCAACTTGTCCCAGTTAGGAGTTTTGTCCTGAATAATTTTCATCATTGGTAAATGGGGTTATTTAATTTAAACTGACATTTACCATCCCAATTTGATTGAAATAGCTTTTATTTTTTAAAAAAATGCAAAGGCAGCAAATAACTTTGGATGGGGATTTTGTGCTATTCTTAGATAAGATGGGAGAATCTCCCTTGGGCCTAATTTTCCTCTGCAGAACCAAAGACCTGCTTAAACTGGCTGGCCTGTTATTCGCAGGCTGGATCCTGCCCCTGCCCCACCTCCTCTGTTTCCATACCAAAAGTGCCATATGACTGGGAAGGTCCCTGGAGAAATCAGTGGGCTATTACTTGGTTGTTGGGGTTTTTGGGATCATGTTATGAGATGTAAGTTTCTATAGAGCCCCTCTGTTACCTAATCACTCTGGGGTCATGAGGACCCTCAAAATATCAACATTAATTTTGGGGAATTAATGTACTTGCTTTGGCAATACAAGAGGAGGGTAACAGCAGGATCTTGTGACCAGCTATACCAGTACTATAGAGGAAACATAAGCTAGATAGAATATCAATAATTTTTATTAGGAAAAATAATAATAGCCACATTAATGCACACATTCACGCATCAAGCATTCACATAAGACTAGCAAAATAAAGTGGGGGAGATGGAGATAGAGGAATAGCAAAGGGAATTTCCAATGGACAATCCGACATCTTTTCCTGAAGAGATGGGGTCACGGAGGAGAACCAGCAGGGCAGGGGTCCGGTTCTTGAACGGCTACAGTTTGACTTGGAGTAGAGAGGAAGATGGACTGCACTTGGCAACACAGATGGACAGAGTGTCCTTAGGAAGGGGATCTGTGCACATTTGAGTGGAGTTTCCAGGGGTTTTTTTTAATAGGAAATATTTGCCTTCTGGGAATGGAATTTTGAGTAGAAGACAATATCTTAAGCTGTTGTTCAGAAAGTGACAAAGGCATTCCAGATATGCTAATATGTTTTGATGGCTTAATATTTTGCAGGTCAAAGAGAGGAAGCAACTTGCCTTTGTTTAGGTGAGGAAAAGGGATAGAGGGTCATTGGCAAGTTTTGGTTGTGCCAGCCTTGGAAAACAGGATTAGCTGGGGGCTTTGGCAAGATGTTGCCTTCAGTTGATCTGCAAATTAACAATTCTTTGGAATTTAGGCTTGGCCCCTCCTGGAGTTCATACCTGACTAAAGTAACATGTCTTTGGGTTTTTCCTAGTTCCCCAGTTTATATTAATGGCTGCACTGCATGGAAGACCACATGTTTAACCACATTATTAAATACTGCCAATTGTTATAATGGAGACCACAGAACAGTGGAGAGGGAGTGTCAGGGCTAGTAACACCTCCAGCATTTTGTATTTTTTGAAAGTGCATGATCAACATGAAATATACTTCTTTGAAGATAAAATAAAAATACAAGTTTGTGACTTAGTGAACTGATAGAATTGTAGATGGTGTTTATGCCTTATTATACCAGTAGTTATGCAGTTACAAACTAGAGTTGGCTGTGAATGGCTTGTTCAAATTCACCACCCCATTTGTGGGTGGGGAAATGTGTGTTTTGGTTCACTGCATAGCAAACAGTTATCTGTGGCAGCAGCACATGTGGGTATCTGTCTCTCTATGGTCTGGCATCCTGTTAGTGACATATGCAGGCTTAAGTCCACCTGCATATGTTTTTTGTTGTTGTTGTGGAGGTGGGTATTCCCCTCCACCCTCTGCAACAACCAAAGCACCTCCCAGACTCATCATTTAGCTGTTGCAGCCCTTCCATCCATTCAGCAGCTGGTGGAGGGAAGGATCAAAGAAGCCTCTGGCTATGTCCCCATAGCCACAGAATGGTTACATCATTCCCTGAAACCTCTGGAGGACCCTGGTGGATCTGGGTGAATGATATCATTGGTCTGCATCTAGCTAGGTGGCACATAGATGTTTCTCTGATCCTCCTGCTCTCCGCCAGTCAGTGTGTGGCTGGGGTCAGAGGCTGCAGCAGATAAACAATAAGTCTGTGGGAGGGGAGTCGAGTGGAGAGATATGGCATAGATTCACTCATGGAATTATTACACTATACTGTGCTATAAAGTAGCTCAATTTGTGTTTTCTCTCTCTCTCTTATGTTATGAGTTGGAGCAGAACAGCTGCAGTAGTGACTCTGTGGTGACAATCTGGCTACCATTTTGCATCCTCCACAATATCCAAGTTATAGCATAAATATGAGGCAATGGCGGAGAATATCTGGAGAGAGTAAGGAGATTATCAGACAGGAACAACAAAAAAAAAGTGTTCCCGTCCCACAATCTCCTTTCCTGCCCCTCTCGTGCCCCTGTCCTGGCACAAGAACAAAAAGTTTTAGATTTACCTGAATTGTGCTTGTGCTGAGCAGCCCAGGAATTGAAAGGAGCTCTAGAGCTCCTTTTACTTCCTGGTTTGTAATCCTGGCTGCTGCTCTCACGAGAAGAGGAGAACCAGGGATTTAAAGGGACAGGCTGGGGGTGATGGGGGGGCGATCAAGGGGTGATGGGGATGATCTGGTGGTGATTAGGGAATGGGGGGTGATCTGGTGGTGATTGGCAGCCATGGGGGGGCGATCTAGTGGCGGTTGGGGATGATTGGGGGGCAATCTGGCAGTGATCGGGGTTGGCGAGGGGGGTGATCTGAAGGTGATTGGGGGCATGGGTGGGCAATCTGGTGGTGATTGGGGGCATGGGGAGCAATCTGGCAGTGATCAAGGGGGGCATGGGTGGGTGATCTGATGGTGATTGGGGGCATGGGGGCAATCTGGCAGAGATCAAGGGGGCCATGGGTGAGTGATATGGTGGTGATTGGGAGGGTGATTGGGGGGTGATGTGGTGGCGATCGGGGGGCCACAGGGGCGATCTGGTGGTGATCTGGCAATGACCAGGGGGCATGGGGGATGATCTGGCAGCGATCAGGGGGCGATCGGGGGGCGATCAAGGGGCAATGGGGGGCGATCTGGGGGGCAGTGGAGGCTTGTCATAAGGGAGGCATACAGAAGTGTTTTGACACTCCGGACCTCCCACTAATGCTGGCATTGTGCCAGCATAATGGGCGCCTTTTCACATGCCCGCTGTTCTGTTACAGAAATGGAATGGCAGATCTATTAATGGCTTCAGCTGTTAATGAAAAAAAAAATGAGGGCAGCACTAGAGCAGAACGGGAGCAGAACCGGACAGGGAGAACATCATCTGAAAGAGAAATTCTTTCACGATACTGTGGCGTCCCTGTCCCGGTTTATTAGGCTGGTCTGATAATCTCCCAACTCTCTTTTCCAAGGGGACAAGGTGAGAAAAAGGACCATTTCAAATGGTAGACTTCAGGCTTATCTACATGTGCAACTTACCCTGTCTTGCCTATGTTTTGGAGCCCCACAGTCCTGATGACGTGGGGCATTTGTCCCGTTTTGCCCTTGGACACTCCCCATGATCCCCAGGGCAAAGATGGGGCTAAGTTGCGGGGGGGGGGGCAGGAAGATGGGCTAAGGCTCATTAAAACATTTTTTTTTAAAAAATACCAGGTTAACTCCAGTTTAGCTAGCAAAAACCATATCGGACCCCGTGTGACTGCAGGAGCCCATCCTGGTAGGCTGGACTGTCACTGATCTGCTGGTCTGCCATCACTCTGCTGCATCAGGAAGGAGTCCTGCAGCATGTGACCAAGTCTGGTCATGTGCAGGGGTCCTTGGTCACGTGTTGCGGGCTGGCTTCCTAGCTTCTGGGAAAGTGAGAGAGATGGCAGCAGCGGCTGCAGTAATGGGCAGTGTGCCCATCTGCACTTCCTCCCGTTTGGTGAAGATAATGTGGGAGGAATGTGCATGAGGAATGGGCAGCCAGCGTATCGTGGCCTGTGTAGATGAGCCCTTCCTAAATTTTCTTTGACAAAACCCTTCTCAGTCATTTTAATGAATCAGTTCAAAATAAGTCATTAATAAACCTCAAATTCAGTCAGTCCTATCTGTACAATGGATGCGTGTCATAATCACCTTAACCAATGTGAGAGTGTTCTTGCTCTGCCAGGAAACTTTGAGTTTTTAAATAGCTTTTTAAGAACAATATGCTTCAACACTTCCCTCTGCATTAAAATAAAATCCCAACACTAATTACCACAGAAAAACAACACCATATTCACGTTCTAGCGATAGCAGCACTGTCTTCTCTGGGTTTGTCATCTGATTAAAAAAAAAACCCACTTTCTTGTGATGGTGTTAGCAGAAACAAGCACCTCGTGGGATACAATGCATACAGCTTATAAAACATTACTTTTTTTTGGAGAACATGCAGACAGTAAGGCTGTGTGCATGCAAAAATGTAATTTTTGTTGAAAGCTGCCTTTGTGAAGCTATCTTGTCAGCAGAAGTATACATTGTGCAAGCAACTCTTGTTTTTACTAAGAAATTGGAATAGGGAGTAACACACAATTTCAAGAAAGAAAGGTAGGCAGAAAAGTGCTTCTTTTTTCTTCTTCTTACACCTGCTGCTAATCTGCTCTACCACAACCCCCAAGTTCTCAACTGAGCTTGTTCTAGTCTTGAAACCCAAATCAAAGAATAGAGGTCAACTGGCTTGGTATATGTGGCTTTAGGGTTGCCAGATCCCCTGGAGGGGGATCTTGTACCTTTAATAGTTGTGTAGGAGAGGGAATTTCAGCAGGCTTTGCTTGTTACCTGCTTGCATGACAAGCTGGTACATTGTTACAAGAAAATATCTGGTTTGCTCCTTTTCTGCTGGGATTGAACAGATCTGGCCCCGTGTGTCCATGGCAGCCCGTCCTTGCATGCCAGCCCACCACTCTGGCTGCTGGATGCCTTTACTCTTCTGAGTCTGGGCAGGAGACCTGCAACATGTAACCAAGGCTGTTCACATGTAGAGGGCTTTGTTACATGGTGCAGGCCGGCTTCCTGGACCTGGCAGAGCAAGGAAAATGGCAGCAGTGGCTGCAGCAATGGGCTAGTGTTCTGTCTGGACTCCAGCCCATTTCGTCCAGGTAACAGGGGCAGAACGGGCCTGATCCGCAGCCAGGATATGCCAGCAGGGAGCCGGCATATCCTGGCTTGTGTAGATAAGCCCATGGACAGCCATATTATTTTGGCAGAAAAATCTTGGAAGCCTCTCCCTATATGCCTGGCAGTAAAAATACAATGTAAACCAGTTAAATAACTGTTTCCTTTTCATGACACATCAACTCTGTTGTATGAGGGGGATGCCTCACTCAGCCTAATCATAAGATGGACCTTAGAAGAGAGGGAACATTGCAGGGGGGAAAACAGGGAAGTCTAAGCTGCTACTCTCCTGAAAAAAAGTCCCCCCCAACCTCTGCCTTTACCTCATTCAGGAAACAGAAGGTCTTAAGAACCTGTGTTTGCTGACATAGCTGTGGTAGTCTTTAAGGAGCCTTTGCAATTGAAAGGAACGGCCTTTCTCCTTTGAATTAAAGTCTGTAGAGTCTAATTAATCTCTCAAGGAGGCAGCTTTTCATGCTTGGCTTGGCTTCCACTTTGCATGCTGACATGTGCCAGCAGCATGCCAGGGAGGGGTATGGGGCTGTATGTTATAATGAGGCTTGAACACTGCTTTTAAAATTGCACAGTGCCTCTTCCCATGAGCCATACCATCAGTAACCAAAAAGCGTAGTCTGTACTCTCTCTCTCTCTCTCCATGTGCAGTCACCCCACAGACAACAAACACAGATCTGTTTGGGAGAAGGCTGTGTTTCCGAGACTGAATTACAGCTGATAAATAATAAAAGTAGACTGGACCTGCCACTGGGGTTTCTGGTGATGGATGGAATACAGGCAGGCTGAGCGCTTACAATATGCTGTGCTGAAAACTAGAGATAAGAGGGAATCAGTATTAGATATACAGCTTCGTTCAAACAGCAGAGGAGGCTGGCGACCAAGCTTCCTGTGCTACATCTGTGGCACACTATCAACCTCTCAGGACTGACAGCTCTGCCCACCCATAGATGTCAGCCTTGCAATTCACGGGCTTGAAAATGTCATCACAGCCTCATAGTGTTCTGTGTCTGGGGCAGGCAAGATGGGGACTGAGGAGAGACAGACTGATCTTTGATCCACAAGAAATTCATGGTGGGGGATGGTGGTAGGGGGAAACAGTGCTAGCTAAAGACATTTTGCTGCCTGAAGTGGGGCAGCAAATGGTGTCCCCTGTCCCATTTCCCCCCTCCCATCACCAAAGCCAACCACAAAGCCAACCAAGTTATTTGGGTACAACATGAAGGAGAAAATCCTATAAGCTCCTCTTGCCATCCCTGACAAAAACAATGAAATACTAACAAATTAAATACCTAGATCTTGGCTGCATTTCCTAATCTGAGAAATCTTCTTGTCATGGTAGGGCACGCCTTAGGGAAAAGGCTGCAGTGGTGCTAGCAGTGATGGCTGTCTCCTCCTCCTGCTTCTCCCTCTCCTGCTCCTGCTCCTTCCTCTTCCTCTTGCTCCTCTGTCAATCTGCACCCATGTCTGCCCTGTGTGAGGCAAAGTTTGCTTCTCAAAGTGCACATTGCTCTTGTGTGCCACACATTTTTTTGTGCGCTGCCACTGTTCTCCGTCCTCAGTGACTTCCCACATTCACTCTCTGTGCTGGAACTGTACTCCTCACCGTCTTCTTTTGGGACCTTGGCTCCTCTCCTTCTTGGTTCCTGCTTTGGTGTAGTGCACATGATACGAATAGAAGAACACAAGAAGACCTATACTTGGTTAGACCAAGGGCCTATCTAATTGAACATTCTGTTCTTTAGAAATGATATATAGAGGCAAATTGTCTCTGATACTAGAGGTGTTATTTACCATAACTATCTTGACTAGTATTTTTATCACACTACACTGTTATAGTGCTATTATTCCACTTTAATTGCTATGGCTGCCTCTTGCGGAATTCTGGGGTTTGTAGTTTAGTGAGCCTGAGAGCTTTCTGGCTGAGAGTTCTAAATGTCCTTCCCTAAACTACAAATCCCAGGATTCCACAGGAGGCAGCCAGAGCAGTTAAAGTGTAATAATAGCACTATAACAGTGTAGTGTGACAATCTCCTATAATCTCATCCTCCATGAATTTAGGTAATCCACTTTTAAAGCCTTCCAACTTGGGAGCCATCAGTATGTTGTGTACCAAAGAATTCTACAGTTTAACAGTACACTGTCTGAAGAAGTAGTGGTCCAAGTGTTGAATAGGAGTTGGGAGATCCAAATTCAAGTCCCCACTAAGTCACAAAGTTCACTGGGGGCTTGTCTACATGAAGAAAAAAAAAATAGACTACTCCACAGTAATAGCAAGTCACAGCAGCAGCTGTGACATGTCTTAATGATTTTACAGCCCCCATAAACCTCACATGTCTGTAGTTGAGATGGCGGCCAGAGCGGATTACTAGCATTTTTAAATCTGTAGCCACCAAACCGTTTTTTTAAAAAAACTTTTTCTATGGTGTGCACAAGTGATATTCCACCTTTCCAAAAAAGAGAGAGAAAAAAAATACCACAAATCCCCGTTTTATCGCCTTAGCGACCACTCGCTAAGGCAAAACTCCAACATGGCAGGAGTGGGTGCTTGACCTATAACCCAACCTCACCCCTTGTGCTCATCCAGCCAATCAGGTTTGCACTTTGTCCTGCGTGGGAAAGCGATTCATGTTGAATCACTTGTCTTAAGGAGCAAAAATGTGCATATCGCTGGAGCTTTTTTAAAAAGTTGGGAAAAGCTGCGAAAGCTTTTCTCACATAGATTTTCCTCTTTTTAGCCCCCCTCCTTCACAATATGATGAGAGAATGCAGGATCCCATTAAGACAGCTTGTTTTCTGAGTGAATTCTGTGAGGAGTATTTTCACTGTATAGACAACCCCTGGGTGACCTTGGGCCAGTCACTCTCTCTGTCTGATCTACCTCACAAGGTTGATGGATGTGAAGGTGCTTTGACCTCATTGGAAGAAAGGCAGGGTCTAGATATGACTAACATCCTAACAACTTGAAGAGCTGTGATTTCATTGGTGTGGAAGTTCTCCACCCATGTAGATTGCAAATATTCCACACTGCCATTGTATTCATAGTTTCTGTGGCCTATTCATCACTTGATGGTCAACCTTTTGGTGATGAGAAAAGTAACTAATAATAAATAAATTATATAAATTGCACACAGGAGACTGTCTGAAATAAATTTCTGCATGGAGGGTGCTACATGGTGCATGTGATGACTATAACAAGAGCTTGTCATGTGGATCACCCTCCCACCCAACCCAAGACATGTACATATTGTATGGAAGGTCACCAAGCATTCCTGGAAGTGGCTAGTGGTGGCGTGTAGATTCTCTCGGCAGTTTGGCAATCCATGTGGGAAGCTGTTTTGTGTTGTTTGTTGTTGTTAGCTGCTTCCAATGCCTTTTTTTTTTTAAAAGCAGAAAGGTGTGTGTGTGGGGGGAGTAAATGGATAGAAATAAAGTAAAATAAGTGCTCCACCTGCTATGTGGAGTGTATACAGAGCAGGTGCTTAGTGGAGGCTGTTTCAGGTGGTCTCAGCAACTGGAATCTGTAAAGTAGCCTTCTTCTGCTTGGTTTTTTTAAAAGGTAGATTTCTTTGAGCAGAGAGGTATCTCCTTATCTAAAACACCATGTGTACTGATGGCTCAGTGCAAGGCCAGAGGGAAATACAAAAAGAAGCAGGACAATTATGGACTGAAGCTTTTTCTTGCCTTTCTGCCCACTGCTTCTGTTAATTAGATAATAGTTGCATTCTCAGGCCAACCTGGCAATAAAAAAACAAAACACAATAATACTTTCTGAACTTAGCCTTGATGGATGTGTTTAACTGTACTTTGGTCTGATCCAAGACTTAAAGAAGGTGAGCCATCACCTCTGGTTCAAGGAGTAAGCATGAAATCTCACAAGAATTTCCTGAGATACATGCTTTTAAGCCCTCCCTCACTGCTCAGGAATGCTCATTGCCCTATAAAGCATCCATTCCTTTATAAGATATATTGCTCTTAAGACTGAGGTTTGCCATCACTCTGTTAGATGCATTCATTACCTAATATGACCCCTATTGCTAAGGCAGGTTGTCTTAGCATCTTGTCTGACATCTTCTATTTGAAGCTGCAGGCCGTGACATCCTATGTCTCACCATTTACAGATAATTTGAATAATCCTTTCACCTCCTTTGATGGTATTTCCTTGAAGGTATTTCAACTGCACATTTAATCTTCTTTTTTAAGAAATAAAGGAATTAATTAAATTCCTTCAGTTTGTTCTCTCATCTCGTAGTTCATTCTAGACACATGTTTTCTGGAATGTTGTGCTCCTTCTTGCCTGGCAATAAGGCTACACTTTAGTCTTATATGGAGACCCCAAGTGTTTTAAAAGACAGAGTTATGGAGCTGGAAACAACAAAAACTGTCAAAACCACTAAGGAAAAGAAGGCAGTTCTTTGAGAGTAGCAAGCAGAATGCAGGAACTGTAAAGGAACATTTTCAGTGAACATTTAATTATCATTTATCATTTAATGACCTCTGATATACCATTAGGTCTGAATTCAGACATCATTGCTCAAAGGACATGGCACAGTTCATGGGCACCTTGTGAAATGAGCAGGGACATGCCTCCACTCCATTTTGGAGTTGAGAATATTTCCTGCCCAGTCCATGAGCTGCCACTGTCAGTGGCTATACCTTTGAATTTACTGCTAAAAGATGAGTGATAGCCATTAAGTTATATGGCTTTGAAACAAGAGTGGAAAAGTTTATTCTGATGGTGAGTGGTCGTGTGATCTTTGGGGGCTAGATACCAGACATGACCCTAACCTCTATGGCTAGATCAGATCCTGCACAGATTGGAGGCTTTCCTACTTCTTTAAAAAGGACTAAGGCAAATTCATTGAGGATGATGGATTTATCATCATGAATGCTCATACCATGTTTGTTACATGAAATCTTGAGGTTCAGAGGCAATATGCTTCCAAACACCTGGTGCTGGGAGAGCAAATATGGAATAGGGTGGCAGTCTTATTTGTCACCTTAATAGGGTGATTTGCTTATTTGTGGGCTTCCTCAAAGTTATTTGATTGGTCATGGTGGGAAGAAAGATGTTGGCCCAGAGGGACCTTTGGTTATGTTCTTATGGCAAATGCTGCACCTTGGCTTATGCCTGAAGGACACATATAGCATATGGATGTGTTATGGATCAAAAAAGTGTTCCTACTACTTAGCTAAACATCCTGCTGAATCATAGATTAATGTACTAACTATGGATTAGGAAGCCATCTGAGCACACAGTAATGAATAATAGAGGTCACACAGAAGTGGAGACAAAAGCCACTACAGAAAATGGTGGATTTGTTTGTTTATGAGTCTGTTTTGCTCCTGAAGGCAGCTTTTAAGTTTCAAGGACAACAGCACCATCCACCTTCTATTGGGCAAGTGTCACTAATGCCCAGGCCATCTGGCAGCGCAGTGCCAGGCACTGCCCTGCTCTGACACTGCAGTCATTTTAGGCTTTGATTAATAAGGCCACATGCCAAATGTGACATCACAGTGGTAGGGGAGAGGGCCATGTTTATATCCAGAGGGAATGTTAGATCTGCTCAACAATGGATTTCTGTAAAGTGAGCAAATATACCCGAGAAAAAACAGCAGTTGTGTATAGAGCTGGCTCCCTCCTCCGTTTCTGAAGATTTGGCCTAGATGTTTGAACTGATACTAATGGAAATGAGAAACCAATGTATACTAGGGAAAGTCAGAGGCTCCTGGCCCAACCTGGCAGTAAATAAACTCGTCTCAACTTAGCCTCCATGACTAAGTTCTGAGCTTCTGAGGGCAGTGTATTCCAGCAGTTAAAACCACCATTACATAGAAAATGAGTCAGAGGACTTTATCAGACCATGTAAATATGGTGTCATAAGGACGCCTAATGATCACAAAAGGGCATGCGTACCAGATGGTGTCGCCCTTTCGTGATCAGGTCCAGTCCAAAACCTGTCCTATTTTATTGACAGCCCAAGCCATCAATTGATCCCCTGTGGCACTTTTGTGCTGGCGTTACCCACGTTTGAATCCATATGCCATTGTACGCACATGAATGAAGCATCAGTGGCTGGTCCAGCCAGAAGACTTCCAGGTGAGATTGTGACATCCAGGTAGGTGACACACTTTTTATGACCCTCCCCAGTTTAGTTGGGGCTTTTATAGTGTGTTTATGTGCTTTTTAAAACTTTAATTTTATTATTTTTGTTTTTATTTTTGAATTTCCTGCGCTATGTATTCTCATGAGAATCCACAGGATTTCAATAGAGGAAGTGAACAGAGCTCTGTTCACTACTCATTCATTTCTGGGAAGCCTTTTCGCACATATGCAAGGTAAAGTGTGCTATGGGAAGGGTCTTTTGTCGGCATAAAAATGGCAGAAGTTATGCCGGCAAAAGAACAGGTTTAGGGGGTAGTCTGAAAAAGTCCTGATATAATGTAGTTTTGAATTTAAAGTGTCATTTTCATTTCTAAAAGACTGAGTTTTAAATGTCATGTTGAATACTTAAACTTATCTCCAAGGTTGTAAATATGTAAACATTTCTCATTCTCAATGTATTCTGTAAGAAACCTTCCTCCATTTCCTGTAACTCTATTTCTATTGCTCCTCTCCATTGACACCCCCTTGTTGTGGGAGAGAGGCTTGCGTACCCTAATGATGTTTTGAGCAATGCTGGCAGTGGCATAAAGCCACTGGTAGGGTCTCCCATGCCAGACAGGTCAAAACCGAAGGGTTTGACAAAGAGCGTCAAAGGGCAGGATGGGCTCTCTAGCCTTGTGGCAACCGTCCTAGGAGAAGGAAAACTCTAATCCCAAACCTGGGCAGATGGTGCTCGTCCAACCCTGTAAGGTCAACCATCTAAGAGAAGGAAACTCTAATCAAACTTACAACCCGAGGACCTCACTGCTACGTCCATGCTTGCAAGGCCATGGCAGATGACCCTTTGGTTTCAAGGGTGAGGCCAGTTCTGTGTACGCTGCGCTCCACCAGAAAAATCCATTGCACAGTCTCGAAGGACAATCCAGTTCCAAAAAAGCCCTGTAGCGATAGGCGAGGGACGAAACCGGCAGGTGCAAAGATGCACTGGAAGCCGCAGACCCAACCCTGCATGCAGGCAGTTCAGGACATTGGTCTCTCGAGGCTGACCCGGGAGATGACAGTCTTGTTCGGCAGCATCCTGAACGACCAAGCAGCCTTTTTTAAGGAGAGCACTGCTTGCTCCATATGGAGAGGGGCCTAGAAAAGGTGGCCTAACAAAAGCTCATCTCCAAATACCTGGTTGGCTAGCTGTGGCCAATGGGCATCTTCTGATGCGGTCAAACCAAGGCAAAGAAACAAAGGCACACACCGGCCTCCAAAGGTGTAAATAAACTGACACTTGCATGCTGGAACATCAGAACCATGCAAGTCTCTGAAGACAGTGGACGGCCTGAGCGTCGTTCTGCCCTAATAGCCCATGAACTATCACGACTTAACATTGACATCGCTGCTCTTAGTGAAGTTCACTTCCATGAGGAAGGCAGCCTTAAAGAACATGGCTCCGGCTACACACTTTACTGGTCTGGCAAACCCAAAACCGAAAAACATCTTTCAGGAGTAGGCTTTATGATTAAAAACTCCATTGCCTCCAAACTCGAAACCTTGCCAACAGGACACTCTGACCGCATTATTTCCTTACGCCTCCCACATGTTGTTCTCTTTAGTATATATGCCCCAACTATGCAAGCCGACCCTGTAGAGAAAGACAAATTCTACACAGACCTTTGCCAACTCATACAAAAAGTCCCTGTAGAAGATAAAATTATTATCCTTGGTGACTTCAATGCTAGAGTAGGAAAGAACTCCGAAGCCTGGAAAGGTGTCTTAGGCAAGCATGGTGTTGGAAATTGCAATGATAACGGATGCCTCCTGCTAGAGTTCTGTGCAGAACAACAGCTGACTATTACAAACACAATCTTTCAGCAGAAAGATAGCTTGAAGACAACCTGGATGCATCCCCGATCCAAACATTGGCACCTCATTGACTATGTTCTTGTCCGTCAGAGAGACATTCGTGATGTCCGTCATACCCGAGTGATGCCCAGTGCAGAATGCCAAACAGATCATCGCCTCATCAGATGTAAACTAAACCTTCATCTTAAGTTCAAACCTAAGGGGGGTGGCATCTTAAAGAAGAGACTCCAAGTCAACAATCTTCAACAAGCTACCATGAGAGACAACTTCCAGACAAATCTACAAACGAAACTTGAAGACCATCCTACAGATCCTTCTCCTACAGTGCTTTGGCAACATATCAAAAACAGTATCCTCCAGTCTGCAGAAGAATCCCTCGGGTTCTCCCACAAGAAAAATCAAGACTGGTTTGATGAAAACAACCAAGATCCAGGAGCTGTTGGCAAGGAAGAAAACTGCTCACCAGGCATACCTCGCCCAGCCAACCTGCCATGTAAGAAAAGCAGCTTTCCGCCTCACATGTAGTAAACTACAACAAAAACTCCGAGACATGCAGAACAAGTGGTGGATCAATATAGCAGAAAAGACACAACGCTGTGCAGATCTGGGTGATCATAGAGGATTTTATGAAGCTCTTAAAGCAGTGTTTGGACCTACTTATCAGGTCCAAAGCTCCTTATACAGTACAGATGGTCAAACATTAATTACTGATAAACCTCCATCCTGAATCGATGGGCTGAACATTTTCAAAGTCTCTTTAGCGCCAACCGAGTAGTCCAAGGCTCAGCTATCCAACATATGATACAAAAACCGATGAAAAATGAATTGGACATAGCTCCCACTTTCGAAGAGACCTTAAGGCCATACAGCAGATGAAAAACGGCAAAGCAGCTGGGATTGATGGAATCCCACCTGAAGTTTGGAAACACGGAGGTCATGCACTCCACGAAAAATTCCACGAATTCCTTGTGAATTGCTGGGAAAAAGGGGAACTGCCATCAGACCTCCGAGATGCAGTCATCATCACCCTGTACAAGAAAAAAGGAGCAAAATCCGATTGCTCAAACTATCAAGGCATAACACTGCTCTCTATTGCTGGGAAAATCCTTGCAAGGATACTCCTGAACAGATTAGTTCCTGCTATTGCAGAAGAACTGCTCCCTGAAAGCCAATGTGGCTTCAGAGCCAATAGGAGTACTACAGACATGGTATTTGCCCTTAGACAACTGCAAGAGAAATGTAGGGAGCAGAACAAGGGTCTCTATGTAATATTTGTCGACCTCACCAAAGCCTTCGACACTGTGAGTAGAAAAGGTCTGTGGCAGATCCTGGAAAGACTAGGATGTCCCCCCAAATTCTTTAAAATGATTATCTTGCTACACGAGGGCCAGCGTGGTCAAGCCAGATATGGCAATGCTCTTTCAGAGCCCTTTCTTATAACTAATGGAGTGAAGCAAGGTTGTGTTCTTGCACCAATTTTATTTACAATCTTCTTTAGCATGATGCTCCAAAGGGCTATGGCAGAGCTTGAAGAAGACGACGGCATCTATATACGTTACCGTACTGATGGTAGCTTGTTTAACTTAAGCCGTCTGAGGGCTCACACTAAGACTATAAACTATCTAGTCCATGAGCTGCTCTTTGCTGATGATGCTGCCCTTGTTGTCCACACAGAAGCAGCTCTGCAGCGCCTAACATCCTGCTTTGCAACAGCTGCAGAGCTGTTTGGGCTGGAAGTCAACCTGAAGAAAACAGAAGTTTTTTACCAGCCTGCACCACAGGACGAACACCACCATCCCCACATTGCCGTCGGCAAATCTGTGCTCAAGTCCATTCAGCAGTTCACCTACCTAGGGAAGCATCATCTCCTCAGATGCCAAGATTGACAAAGAGATCAATCACAGATTAGCAAAGGCATATACTGCATTTGGAAGACTTCACAAAAGAGTCTGGAGCAATAAACACCTGAGGCAAAGCACAAAAATCAGTGTGTATAGAGCCATTGTACTGTCTATGGATCTGAAACGTGGGTCACCTATTGCCACCACTTACGACTCCTCGAGTGCTTTCATCAGCGCTGTCTACGCACAATCCTAAATATACACTGGACTGACTATGTGACAAATGTTGCTGTCCTTGAGCAAGCAGGGATCACCAGTATTGAGGCCATGATATTGAGAACGCAGCTGCGCTGGGCAGGGCACGTTTCTAGGATGGAGGACCATCGCCTCCCCAAAATAGTACTCTACGGTGAACTCGCCATGGGTCAGTGTAAGAGGGGCACTCCAAAAAAGCGATACAAAGACTCCCTGAAACAACATCTCAGGCTCGGCCAAATTGATCACCAACAGTGGTCCACCCTGGCCTCACATTGGGAGGCATGGAGACGCACTATCCACAATGCTGCAGCCTTATATGAGAACTCACGCCGAACAAGTCTTGAAGAGAAACGACAATGCAGAAAGAATCACAACCCAAAAACATCACCCAAGGAGACCTTCTGCTGTGCTTTCTGCAGCCGGACTTGTTCATCTTGGATTGGCCTTTTTAGTCATCAGCGTGCTTGCAGAAAACGCGGGATGAGTCCTTCCTGAATCTTCGTTTGCGAAGAAAAGCCAGAGAGACTTCTATTGCTAGCCAACAGCCTCAGATGTTTTGACAGCTGAAGCAAATGTCAACCCTCATTCATTTTTTTAAAAAATGACACATACAGGTAGAAGCAGGAAGCAAAAACTCCTTGCAATCTGTCACCTAAAGACTCTTTCACCATACATCAAAATATGCTTGGCTTTGTTCTCTTCCCTTCCATAAAGCAAAATGAAGCTATTTCCATTGGTACATTTTGGGTGCTGCTGTTTTGGGGGGAAAGTGGAAGAAGGACAGATCTGACCTGTTCTTTGGGGCGGGGGGCAATCTACTAGCTGCAGGAATTTACCACACATGCAACTGTGGACAAGTTTACACAGGGACCACTAAACGCAGTGTGCAAACACGAATTAAGGAACATGAGAGACACTGCAAACTGGGCCTGCCAGAAAAATCAGCAGTAGCAGAACACATTATAAACCAACCTGGACACAAAATGTTATCTAAAAACACAGACATTCTGGAGCAGGCCAACAACTATCATATCAGAATGCACACAGAAGCTACTGAAACCCACAAACACCTGGACAACTTCAACAGGAAAGAAGAAACCCTAAAAGTAAACAAAATCTGGCTCCCAGTTTTGAAAAACAATAGAATCAAAACTCAACACTTACAAAGGAATTCCACCCAGGGACAGGAGGATTCCCAGCAGATAATGGGCCATCAACCAACCATGAGCCAAACACACTAATCCCCCTTGCATTTCTATACCTAGAAACTAACCATTCAAATACACAAATTTACATATACCCCCCAACAAGGGTTCACAGTAGATAAATTCCACACACACTCCTACCCATTCATGCTCTGAAGATGCCAGCCACAGATGCAGGCAAAATGTCAGAAAGAAACTCTTCCAGAACACGGCCTCACAGCCTGGAAAAAAACCCCAAAGATAATCTATGGATGCCGGCCGTAAAAGCCTTCGACTTCACAATCTACTAGGAAGTTCTCTATCTCAATGAAACAAATGAAGAATGCCATTCAGATTGTTCACTTCAAGCACTGTTGATGTGACAGTGTCACTGAGAATAACTGAAGCCAAATGAGGACTTTATTGCACTACACTGTTACAGCACTATTATTCTACTTTAATTGCTATGGCAGCTTCCTGTGGAATTCTGGGGTTTGTAGTTTAGTGAGGCCTAAGAGCTCTCTGGTTGAGGATGCTAAGGGGTTGTCTAAATGGTAAAAAAAATCCTTATAGAATTTGAGGAGAAAATGTGTTGTCTTAATGACAACCCACAGTGATTCATCCTATTCAGAAGTGGGGGGGGGGGAAACTAGGTGCTAGGAGACTTCGTGGTTTTCCGTGAAATTTTTAAAAACTTCCTGCTCATTAGGACAAATGATTCACCTTGATTTGCTTGTCCATAGGACAGGAAAGCACAAAGCTGATTGGTCGGATGAGCATGGGGGCGGGGCTTTCTGACATGGCAAGCTCCCGCAGCTGCCATTTCCCCCCCCCAGCAATTGGGAATGGGAAAGGGTGGCTGTCATTCCCACTCATCCCGGCCGCCGTCACTGCCACCCACACAGGGACCAGGGGGGGGGAAGGCTCTCTTGCCTTCTTCTCCCTCCGTCAGTTTTTCACCCATGTCATCGTCGTTGCTGCCACCACCTATGCGGGGTTCAGAGCAGGTAGGAGGATGCCTGTAATCCTTTTGCCTTCCCTGGTTCCCCTGCCATCGCCTCCCCCCCCCACAGAGACCGAGGAAGGGAGGAGCATGGCTGCCATCCTCTCCCCCTTCCCTGGTCCCTGCTGTTGCTGCCCTGCAGCCCCCACACTAGCTGTCATCTTTGGATGCAAAGCTTATTGAGGCTGCCGGGGGGAAACCCACTGTTAAGACAAGTTGCAACTGCTGCAACTTGCTCTTACTGCGGGGCACAAAGTCTCCCCCCACCTTGTATAACCAGAGCCTAAATGTCCCTCCCTAAACAGTAAATCCCAGGATTCCACAGGAAGCAGTCAGAGCAGTTAAAGTATAATACTATTGCTATCACAGTGTAGTGTGATATGAAGCTGAGTGGTGAGGACATTTTCTTGACAATAGTCACAGGGGTGATCCCACCCAATTTAGGATAATGTGATGAACAGGATGACATAATGAGATTACTTGGATGGAAGACTGCCAAGGAATAGCAAGTGCTGTAGGTGCTTGAGAGGAAGGAACTGGGAAAACCACTTCTGAGTCTTCCTTGCCTAAGAAAACCCTATGAAAACCCTTGCCTAAGGAAACAGGTGGCTTGAAGGCACATAAACACAGAAGGATGAACATTGCATATTCAAAGTAAGGGCAGTGCTTTCTGGATTGGTAAATATGTCCAAGCAATCACCAAACATCACCAAGGGGGAAAAATGGGGGGATCGAGTGGAATGTGTAGCTGTATTTGATGCTGTTAAAAATGTCCTCTTCCAAAGATGGCCAGCCCTGTTGCTCAATCTGAAGAAAGCCATAACAATATAAAGATGAGCACCTCCCTCGAGCCTGACACCAGATTCCTCCGTAAGTGAAGGTAATGGAAGAGGACAGCTCTGCTGGATGGAAGAGGTGTGTGAAGGCAGGGCAGGAAAGGCACGGGAGTGCCTTTCATTTCCTCCTGGTTCATAACACCCCACACCTTCCATCACCAGACAACTTGTAATGGATGAATTGAGGAGGTCACAGGAGCATCCTTGTTTTGCACATGTGGCATATTTAAAACTCTGTCCTCCATTGACAGTCAAGGAAGCAAGAGAAACTTGAATGGTGCTTCATTAAAAATGTATGGTATTTGACTTCATGCAGTGCTTATAATAAAAGATCATATATTTCTGATGGGGCAGCTGAGTATTCTTATTTTCCTTTCATTTGGTCCACCCACCCCCATCACTTTCCATTTATCCAAAAGCTCTAGATTTTCCCTAGACTTCTGTCTTCTGGGCAACAAATAAGCAGGCACCAATTGAAGGTTGCAAATATTTACATTCCCTTGGCTTTCCAGATAGGAGGACTTTAGGCCAGCCTGTCTCACCTAATTAACAAAAAGCTTGAGAAACTGGCAAAAGCCTCCTGGACAGCTTTTACACTTCATTAGTTAACATTCACCCCACCTCCCTTCCCAGCCCACTCCCTGCTGACATGTCATCTGTGCAATGGAATATGTCAAAGTAACACACAGCAAGGTGTGTGGGTTACACCAAGGGCCTAGCTTGGCCCAAACAGCTAAGCAGTCTCAGAGAGACCAGTTCCTGTAGCCACCCAAAGAGTTGATAGTTTCCCATCCAGTCTGACTATCTCTTCAGCAGTTGAAGCCAGGGTACATGCTTGTGTCCACAAGTTAAAATGATCTGGAGCTGGGATTTATAAAAAACTGGAAGCACATACTCAAAAGGAACCATTCCAGTAATATTTCATGTACTTTGTGCCAATGTATTATAACATTTAGCAAACCAGAAAGAGAAAAACACATTAAGAAAGAATTGTTGTCTATGAACACAAGAAGCTGTCTTATATTGAGTACCTGTTCTAGCCTAGTGTTGTCAGCTCAGACTGTCAGCAACTCTCCTGGGGTTCAGGAAGGATTTTTTCCTCTTCCTGCCTGGCGATCCTGGTATTCTGTGGTGGTCTCCCACCCACTTACTTGGCCCAATCCTGCTTACCTTCCAAAATAAGATGAGAATAAGTATGTTCAGGCTGCTATAACACAACAAGCCTAATGTTGCATAAAGCCAAGCTAACCATGGATCTTCCAGTCAAATGGTTGTGTGAGTTACTGGACTCTGTGGCAGAGCTGAGCCCTGGAATCCAGGTTTAGTGATATTAACAGATATGGTGGGGTGAAAGATTCTCCTCAGATTACCTTAGTACTATAAAGTGTTTGCTGTCAATTGTGCTATATAAATCCATATGCATGATCACAGAGTCACCAAACTTGGAATGTTATGTAATGGGACCAAAACAAAGACCACACTAAGGTTTTGGACCTAACCTGTCAACACATTTCAGTTTTGTATATTAATATTATTTTTGCTCTAGAATGAACATTTATAACTCATTTTGACCAAAAATGAGTTAAAAGTGGTACTACACCGAATGCCAGGAGATGGCAAAAGGGCTCCCTGATCAAGTTGTTTCCCCTTTGTTATGCACCTGTTCTGCTGCTGTTCCACCAAGTGCTGCTTTTTATTGACGGGAGAAGCCATCAATATATCCCCCAATTCTGTTTCTGTCATGGATGTTCCTGCATGTGACGTTGCCCCATTATGCTGGCGAGATCCCAGTGTCAATGGGAGGTCCCTCCCAGAATACTTCCGGGTGAGATCGTGACATCCAGGTAAGTTACACATTTTTTATGACCCTCCCCAGGTTACTTGTTAATTTTAAAGTGTCTTTTTGTGCTTGCTGTCACATTTTTGGGTTATTTTTATTTTTGAATTTTTTGTGCTCGTGTCTTCTCACGAGAATCCGCAGGACTTCACTCCAGGAAATTAAGGAAGCTCTGTTAGAGCTCCGTTTACTCCTGGGCTGCTGGAACAAGGGGAGAGAAGGTAAGTGTGATGGGGAGTATGGTTGTGGCATTACAGAGATGGGACAGGGGCGGGAGTGGAGATGTGGGACAGGAACACTTTTTTTCATTCCTGTCTGATAATCTCCTTAGACATGGGCTGACATCCCAAACATTTTGTGCAAGTTTGGAACCAAATACCCACCCACAACCTCCTCCAAGACATTATCCCCACCCATTTTCCTAGTTGGGCACACATGCACACATGCACAAACACACACATACGCTCCCAGAAATATTAATGAAAACAGTTATATGCTTAAAAAGGCCTTTTTTTTTCTTCTTGTGGTGATGGGCTTCCTGATCAGGATAGATCAGCCTTCTCAGACTTAACCAGTTACAGCTCTACTGCTCTGATCTATCCTGATGCTGGCTTTCATCTGCCGATGATTAGTTAGGTCTGAAGCTAGAAGAAAGCAAAAATTACTGGGCTAATGAAGTCAATGCTTTTTAAATCTGTAAGACTCTTTTCTTCTTACATTTCCAGGCATGTGTTAGTAGTGTGTGAGTGAGTGACTGAGAGAGAGATTCTGGAACGGGTCTGGAAAAGAAGGCAGGGTAGGGGGAAATTGACTTCTCTGACAAGCCCCAGTATTGTTGGGGAGGGGAGCAGTCATTTAGCAATGGGTTCTTTTTCTATAGGGAAAATGTTTTACAGTTTCTCAGTAACTTTACTGACTGAAAGGAAATCAAATTGAAATATCCACCCCTTCTCCTTCTCCCCTGACCACTGGAGCGAAACAAAATGAAGAAAACATAAACAAATAAGTGATTTTTTTAATTTTTTTTTTGCAGGAACGTGTCTAAAAGTGGAGATATTGGTCAAGATCCTCTTAGGCATTGTAACTACACTTATGTGCAGGGTGGTGGCAGTCTAGGCAGCAGCAAGGGATAAATGGCTGTAGGTGCTGCAGAGGCAGAGGTGATGGTAGTGGAAAGCATCTGGCTGGAGAGAAAATTGCACTGGCTTCCAAGCTGCTTCTGAGCTGGCAAGGCAGCCTTTTCTGACAAAAATGTGGCTTATTCTAGCATCTCTCTGGCTTTTCTTCGCAAACGAAGATTCAGGAAGGACTCATCCCACGTTTTCTGCAAGCGTGCTGATGACTAAAAAGGCCAATCCGAGATAGACAAGTCCGCTTGCAGAAAGCACAGCAGAAGGTTTCCTTGGGTTATGTTTCCGGGTTGTGATTCTTTCTGCGTTGTCGTTTCTCTTCAAGACTTGTTCGGCATGAGTTCTCAAATAAGGCTGCAGCATTGTGGATAGTGTGTCTCCATGCCTCCCGATGTGAGGCCAGGGTGGACCACTGTTGGTGATCAATTTGGCCGAGCCTGAGATGTTGTTTCAGGGAGTCCTTGTATCGCTTTTTTGGAGCGCCCCTCTTACGCTGACCCATGGCGAGTTCACCGTAGAGTACTATTTTGGGGGGGGCGATGGTTCTCCATACTAGAAATGTGCCCTGCCCAGCGCAGCTGTGTTCTCAATATCATGGCCTCAATGCTGGTGATCCCTGCTTGCTTTCTAGCATAACAAAGCATTAAGTCACCATTAGGATTCTGGCTACTGTTGGCACTGCCAAAAATGTTAACATGTATTTTTGACAGCTATACTGAGCTGGCCCCTATGCTTATCACACCAAGCTCAGCGGCGCTAGCAGTATCGGTATGGGTTAAACAACCACCATCCAGTTTTGAAGAAAGAATGGTTTTAGTTATTAACTCCTTTCTGGTTTGATTTCCCTTCCACTTTGGCAAGTTGGATCCATCAGACAAGGAGAGAAATTTCCCAGGCAAGAACTTCCTGTGGAGGAGAACTGAGTTGTGCAACATATTTAGATTGCAGTTCTTGCCTGGGAAATTTCTCTCCTTGTCTGATGGATCCAAGTCTTCTTCTTTCAGACCTCCCACTACACCCTTTTTGGACCTCCAAGAGCAGTGGTTCTTAATCTTTTCTTTACCAGGGACTCCCAAGATATAACTCAAGATCATCATCATCATCATCCAATTATACCATCCATTAAACTTTCCTTTAAAGGAACTGAAGGGGGAGGAAGGCTTTTCTCCTGCTGGGTTGAATGTCAACGCGCAGGCCAAGCCAGCCAGCCTTTGCCTTGGCTCTTGTCACGTGGCCACTCCACTGCAGGGAGGAGGTGGGCTGAGCAGCCTTCAAGCCTTCACGGACCCCCTGTGAGGATATTGTGGACCCCGGGGGTCCCTGGACCACAGGTTAAGAACCATTTTCTTAGAGGTTTGAGATCTGATCTGAGGGAGATAGCTCCCAGCCACCCTGGAAACCTGCATGGTTATTGGGAGAGGCCATGTGGGGAGAGTCAGCATTGGATCTTCCCCTCCAAGGGAAGAGCATTGTCAAGTGATGTTGAGGGGGAGATCCATACACTTCCATGGCCCTGGGACCATTGGAGTGAAGCCTAAGTGTTGTAGATGGCAATGCTTAAGAACCCCAGTTTTACCACCTATCTCCTGGTCAGCACCAACATGTTGGGCAAAAAGCTGCATAATATTGTGCAGATGCATAACTAGGCTGGTATGGGGCAGAGGGCAAGGCTTCTGGACTGCCAGCCAGTCAGGGCTGCAATATTGCCTGCCCAGCCTGCCACCATGGAAAGGGGAAGAAGGAGGAGGAAGGAAAATATGGAGCATGGTGGTAGTACCTGTAGCAGTTGTCACATGCCAAGAGTGAGGACTTCTGCCTTCTCTCATGACACACATTAGAATGGCCACCACCACCATTTTCACCTCTTCTTTCTCCTTCTGTGGGAAGGAAAGTATAAAGGTCTCTTGGCATGTGCGCATGTTCAAGGGGGGAGGGCTTCCTAACAATGAAGAGCAGGAATTTTGGGGGCAGTGGTGGTAAGGGATGGCATGCAGGGCTATCTTAACAGAATTACAGGGCCCCAGGCAAAGCAGTGAACTGGGCGCTGCCTACACAACCACTCACAGGAACAAACACCTAAATTATCAATAAAATAAACTTATATTTATTGGTACCTCCAACAAAATCATTGTTTTGACTCTCTCCCAGTGCATAGTGTCTGCAGGGAAGTTTGCTGGCCAAGACATCCATTGCCCAATAATAGAGCTGGCTGGTGTGGGTGTGAAACAAGAAGCCAGTAGGGAAGGCCAGATCCACACTGCAAATGCATTACAGTCACCTCTGATATGAAGTGTGCTTCCATTATGGGGACCGATTCTGTACAACAAAAGATGAAGTTTTAATTCAAGGGAGGCACCTTAACAATAAGGATAATAACCTCTGTGTATATACTGACTCCACAGTGCATTTAGCAAGTGGACACGCACACAATGGACTTGTTCTGTTATATTGTTCAGGCCCGTTTGACTCAGCTTTCTTTCACCATTTTCTTTTCAAACATTTCTCACACAACACAGTATCTTTCAAATGTAATTGGCTTGTCCGATCTCAAGAAACCCATGCACAAGGGAAAAATGCTGGTGATGTTGAAATGGGCAGATTTCATTGCAAAATGCTTTCAGTGCTGCGTCCTGACCTCTGCCTGACCTTTAACCCTTCTCCTCCATGCTGGATTATGAGGGACCACATATCCAGCATTCAGCACGAATCCAACTAAATGATGAAATGAGCTCTGCATTGTGCACCTGACCTTTGGTTGCACTAATACCTACTGATAATTGTCTCTTAGAGCCTTACTTATCCTGAGGTTTGAGAACAGGCAAAAAGTAAATTTCTTTCTGTCTGTTGAGCTGCAAAATAAAATGAAACAAAACAAAATAAAATAAAATGATCAGTGATGGCACCTCTAGCAAAGCCCCGCCGTGAGCAGAATCAGCTCCAGAAAAACAACTCTTAATTCAGCATGCAGCAGGCTGATTACTGAGGCAAAATAAGAAAAAAATGTTTAGTGTAGCAATGCAGGGCGAGGTACTTTGGGGGAGTTTAGCCCCTGCCAAGCCAGCTCAGCTGTAGTTCTGATGACATTGTGAGCACCATATGTAAACTTCTTCAAACAAAAACCAATTATGTTTTTTTTTCAAGCATCTGTCTCTTTGGGCTCATCTATATGAGCAAAGGATACGCTGGCTTCCCACTGGGGTATCCTGGCTGTGGATCTGGCCATTCTTCCCTGTTACCTGTATGGGATGGGATGGAGTCCAAACAGGCACACTGGCCCATCCCTGCAGCCTCTGCTACCACTATTTCCCTTTCTGTCTCAGAAGCCAGGAAGGGGGTCTGCAACATGTGACCAAGGCCCCCTGCATGTGAGCAGCCTTGGTCACATGCTGCGGGACTCCTTCCTGGCTTCTAGGAGAGTCAGGAAGATGGCAGCTATAGCAATAGCCAGTGTGCCAGGACAGGCTGCTGCAGACACACAGGGCCTGATCTGTTTTTTTGCCACCTATAAGAGAATAAACCTGGTATTTTAAAAAATGGTTTAATGGGCCCTACCCTGCTTTCCCCCTGTCTCAGCTCCATATCTACCCTGGGAGTGGTGAGGACTGGGGCAAATGCCCTGCATCATATGGATTACAGGGCTCTAAGGAGATTATCAGACCCGGCAACTATGACGTGATAATGATGCCAAAAGAATGCGAAAGAGCACCCATATCGCACAACGTTGTACTTTGGCATTATGCTGCCGTGAAAAAACTGTTCTATTTTATTGACGGGCCAAGCCGTGAATAGATCACCGATGGCGGGTTTTTCCCCCCAGCATTGCCAGCGTCTGAAACTGTGTCCCGTTCTGCTCTCATGAATACAGCATCAATGGGCAATCCCTGCCAGAATACTTCCAGGTGAGAACATGAAAACTCTAGGCACAGCATGATCTTTTCATGAACCCCCTCGTGTTGCTTGCCAATTTAAAAGTGTGTTTCATTGCTTGAGTGTTCATTTTGTTTTTAAATTTTGCTGTTTTTAGACTTTTAAACGCGCTTGCATCTTCTTGCGAGATCATGCACCCTGGCGAACATGGAAGTGATAGCATTCCTGCTCTGATAATGCTGGGGCTGCTCTTTCTTATTATTACAGCAATGTGTAATAAAAAGGGTTATTGTGCCGGGACACTGTCACTTCAAAAAATAGTGGGACAGGAACATTTTTAGAGGCTCATTTATAATGCTCTATGTTGGGGTAAAGACAGGGGTATTTAGCATGTGTAGACAAGGCCTTTGTCTGTCTGTTTATTGGGAGTGGTCCTGAAATAAACATTTTCATTCAAGGATAATGGAGAACATATTTTCAATCTGATTTTGTTATTGGTGACTTTAAAAAATGATCCCAAGTTTAAGAATATATTGGATATTTCCTTAAAGATCACTCATCTGGCTGATACAGCTAGCTTTAAGATAAGAGACTGCATCTTCAGTGACTACAAATCAATATTTTTTTGTACTGTAGGGTTGATAAAGATGCTCTACTCATTTATGGTCACTACTAGGTAGACTCCTGTTTCCAGGAAGGAGCCAGAACTACTGAGTGTTTTTTGGTAGTTGTTTTGCTGGCTGGGGCAGACCAGCAAATGCCTTTTTAGCCAATCCAAGTCCAGGTGCATAGTAATCTATGGCAACCAGCCTATTTTGGCACCTGTGGCAGAAAATCTCTCATGTACATCTTCTCCTTTCTGGCAGTTAAATAGAATAACCATAATTCATAAAACTAGGAATTTGATGCTCTGTCATGACACCCCAAATTGGTTTCCTGAACTGGCTGCCTTACTTTGCCTAATAGGAGGGCTGGCCCTGCCAGAAACCTCAACTTACTATAATTGCTGGTGTTGAAGATTTTGCATAATATATCAGAGTTGTGGAGTAATCTGGAACAAGCAGAATGTTACCTATAATGTTATTTTTTGGGTTATCAAGGAGGTAATGAAAGTTTAGTTTTGATAATTTTAACATCCAAGTGAAAACTTGAATTGGTGGCACATTAACATGATGAATCTTATCTGTTATACATTCTGGGCTGCTAAACCTGGATTTCAGTGTTTGTGGCCTACATGAAGTGTTTTATTTTAAATAGCCAACAATGCTGTAATTGTGGTGATTCTATAATTATGGTGATTCCATAATTGAAAAAGACAGGCATGTTATCAAACTAGATATGATATTAAATACATATTGAAGGTATTAGCATGCCCTGCTACCCCCTCTCTATCATATTTTTATATAATTATTATTTATTAATTTCTTAATAACTCTTCAAGCTTTCACATCTTGATGTTCATTACATTTCATTTTTGCAAATAACAAAAACCTTACTCATATACAATGGCATTGCTCATATACAAACATAAAACATCAAAGACAGTTACAGTACTCATATACCTCGTATGTCATAATTATATAATTCAATCTATTACTTGTTAGTACTATGCACATTGAAAACATCAAATATGACACCTTACCACCAATAAAGAAAACTTCCTTTATCGAATCGTGGGTCATGTTATTCCCTATTTGGTCACCAATTTTTCTTGTTCCCCATTACTCGCCTCTACTGACTCTGAATTGTATTGTTTCCTTTTCATATATTTATATTTATTTAAATTATACATATAATTGTCTACTTGAAATTTTATGATACACAGATTCCCCATATATTTCTTTGTAAATGTTACTATTTAAGTCCTTTTTCACTAAGCATTTCCTTATTCCTTAACCATTTCTTTAATGCTTACAAACATTAACCATCTCTTAATGACCATTATACTTGTTTTTGATCATTTCCCAAGTCTCTAAACCCCTTGTACACATCTTTTGTTACTTTCCAATGTTTTATTAATCTCACCCAGTTTTCCTTTGTCTTACCATAGGTTTTATTTCTTATCCTATTTGTCAATTCATCCATTATCATCATGTCTAGCAGTTTATCTTTCCATTCATTTATGGTTGGTACCTTTTTTTCCCCCTTCCATTTCTTTGCTATCACTATTCTGGCAGCAGTTATCACGTACAAAATTGTTCTCCAGTGAAGTTTTTCCTCCTCCCTACTCAGCCCTTTATCATATTTAATAGATACGTCTCTGGTAGAAGTTCTATTTCGATCTGTAATATTGATTTAATATTTTCATGAATTCTGCACCAAAATTTCCCTATTTTGTTACAGTTCCACCACATGTGCATTAGGGAGCCTTGAAATTTACCACATTTCCAACACGTTCCATCTTCTGTGCACCCCATTTTATTTAATCTTACCGGTGTAAAGTACCATCTGTGAGAAATTTTAATATAGTTTTCTTTCAAACTTTGGGCCGCCGTGAATTTCATTGTTCTTTTCCTGGCTCGTTCCCAATCTTCCAATTTTAGAGTATAGCCTATATCCTGTGACCATTTCGTCATGTGATTTTTAATCGCTTCTTGTTCTAGTTTCCTAGACAATAATAATTTGTATAATTTTGATATCTGGCTCTTTTTTCTTTCCATCCATATTAGTTTATCTAGCTCGTTTGACTCTGATTCAATTCCTTCTCTTTTTAAATCATCTCTAAATTTTTCCTTTATTTGATAGTATTGAAACCAGTTTAAGCCATGTTTCTCCTGTAGTTGTTCTTTTAAACTTAATGTTGTTGCCTCCTTTCTTATCTCTACTAAGTCTGAATATCTCAGATAAGTTTCCTTATTCAACCATCTAGCTTGGAAGGCTTCCTGGGTTGATGTCCAGATTGGGATTTTAAAATAGAATCTTTCTTTAATTCTTTTCCATACTCTTAACAGACCTTTCCTTATACAATGGTTTGTGAATTCTTTATTTATCTTGTCCTTTTCATAGATTAAGTATGCATGCCATCCAAATCTTTTATTGTTGCCTTCTACATTCAGTATACTTTCATTGCTTAATTTTATCCAGTCTTTCACCCAAGTTAGAACAGCAGCTTCGTAATATGTTCTAAGATCTGGTAGATCACACCCACCTCTTATTTTCTTATCTATCAAGTATTCCCATTTTATTCTTGCTTTCTTTTTCTCCCATATGAAGTTCTTTATGTCTGTTTCCCATTCATCTAAGATTTTATCATTGGTTATAATAGGTAAGTTTTGAAAGAGGTACATTATTTGAGGGAGAATTACCGTCTGGACTGCCGCTATTTTACCTAGTAGAGAAAGGCCTAGTTTTCTCCATCTATCTAGATCATGCTTTACCTTAGACCAACATTTCTTATAGTTTTCATACAAATCTCCATTCCTTCTTGTCAGCCATATTCCTAGGTATTTTACTTTCCTTCCCACTTCACATTCTGTTTTCTTTTGTAAATCTTCCTCTTCCGCTTTATTCATGTTTTTTGTCAAAATTGTAGTTTTTGTTCTGTTTACTTTGAATCCTGAAAACTCCCCAAAAGTTTTCATGGTTCTCATGAGTTCCTCTATCTGTTCTTCTGGATTTTCCATGATAATCACCATGTCATCTGTGAAGGCTCATAGTTTGTAACTATGTCCATTTATTTTTGCCCCTGATATTTTCTGATTAGCTCGAATATTATTGTTCAACACTTCCAAAGTCATTATAAACAGAAGCGGGGAGATAGGACAGCCTTGCCTGGTTCCTTTTTTA
Source organism: Gambelia wislizenii (assembly GCA_030847615.1). Taxonomy (NCBI): domain Eukaryota; kingdom Metazoa; phylum Chordata; class Lepidosauria; order Squamata; family Crotaphytidae; genus Gambelia; species Gambelia wislizenii. The sequence continues at coordinate 187,629,056 of JAUMIR010000002.1, read as the reverse complement.
ATTGTAATTATTTTGGATTTTTCACCATTTATAATAAGGTTTGCTGTTTGTTTTTTATTAATTTGTTTTATTCCTCCACCAAAGATTTCTCCCATTCCCATTCTTTCCATCACTTCCAACATGAAGTCCCATTTTATGTTATCGAAAGCCTTTTCGGCATCAATGAACATTAAGCCTAGTTTCTTTTCCCCATGAGCTTCGTAGTATTCAATTAAGTCCAGAATTAGTCTCATGTTTTGATTTATCTGTCTTTCTGGAAGGAACCCATTTTGGTCCTCATGAATAATTTCTTGTAGGACTTTCTTCTATCTTTGTGCTAATATTTGAGTATATATTTTGTAATCTAAGTTTAATAGGGAAATAGGATGATAATTTGAAACTTCCTTCAGATCTTTCCCCTCTTTAGGTATCAAGGTAATGCTTGCATTTGTCCATGAGTTTGGGATTCCATTTTTCCCTATTTCATTATAGGTGCAATATAATGGCATGCATATTTCGTCTTCTAATTTTTTATAGAACATTGCCGAGTATCCGTCCGGTCCAGGGGCTTTATTTAGTTTCAATCCTCTTATTGACTCTGATATTTCTGCCATGGAGATTGAAGCATTCAAAGATTTTTTATGTTCTTCGCTTATTTTTTGATGTTATGTTCATCTAAATATTTTTTCATTCTTTCTTGATGTCCACTGTCCCTTTCTTTTTCTCCATACAATTCAGTGTAGAATTCTGTGAATATTTGTTTTATTTCATCTTGATTAGTAATGACTCTTCCTCTGTTCTTGATTTTGGTGATCAAGTTTCTTTCTTTTTCTTTTCTCAGTTTCCTCGCCAGCCATTTCTCTGATTTATTAGAGAACTCAAAATTTATCTGTCTTGCTCTCTTCAGATTTCTCTCTATTATAGTAATCATTTCCCAATCTATTTGTTTTTGGATTAGTTTTATTTGTCTGGTTACATTCTCATTTAATGGATTAGTTCTTAGTTCTTCTTCTCTCTTCCTTAGTTCTGAGGTCAAAAATTTAAATCTATCAGACCTTTGCTTTCTCAACTCTGAACCTCTTTTAATCAGCAAACCTCTAATAACGGCCTTCCCCGCATCCCAAATTGTTTTCATCTGGCAATCTTTTGTATCATTTTCAATAAAATATTGTTTGACTTCTTTTTTCAATTGAATTAGAAATTTTTCATCTTTTAGTATATTTTCATTCAATCTCCAATTGAATACTTTATCTCTTGCTTTCATAGTAATTTTTATTGGGCAATGGACTGACGTAACTCTTGCTAAGATTTTCATATCCTGAATTTTTGGTGCCAAGAGTTTTGATGTTAAACACATATAAATTCTAGACAGGGTGTTATACATATCTGATTGAAATGTGTAGCCCTTTTGTTTCCCATGCTTCAATGTTCACGTATCCTGTAAGGAATATTTTTCCATCAATTCAAAGAAGCCTTTTGGTAATTTACCCTGAGAGTCTGATTTCACCTTCGCAGATCTGTCTTCAACCGGGTTTATAACCCCATTAAAATCCCCTATTATAATCAGATTGTCCTCTTCGTACTCTTCTAAATGTTTATGTAATTTCTTGTAGAATTTCTTTTGGTCTACATTTGGGGCATATAGTCCCACAATTACTGTCTTCAAATTTTGGGTTTTTACTTCTACACCGATGATTTGCCCCTCTTTGTCTTTGAATAATTCTTTTACTTCATATTTTGGGCTTATATATATGGCCACACCTCTTTTCTTCTTTTTCTCGTTTCCTGACTAAAATAGTTGTCGGAGCTTCCTGTTTTATAAAAATCTTAAATCTCCTTCTTTAATTTTTGTTTCTTGTATACACACAATGCCTTTTCCTATTTTCTCAAGATAGTAGAATACCTGTTTTCTCTTATAGTCCGAGTTTAAACCCTTGACGTTCCAAGATATTATTTCAAATGTCATCTCCTGTATTTATATTAATTTCTTCTTCTATCTCTTCTTCTCCACTTTCTGCCTCCTGGTCTTCTTCAGCCTCTGTTTCTTCTACTTCAGATGTTTGTCCTTCATCCACCTTTTCTACCTCTATTTCTTACCCCCTCTCTATCATATAACTGGAAAGAGTGGATGCTTCAAAGGGGTCAAGTAGACCAGGGTGATCCAAAATGAGATCACGTGGAGGTCACAAGGACCTGGGAATGTGTCTTAGAAATATTTTAGCAAGCAAACCCAAACTAGAATTCTGTGTATGCCTCTTAGTAAACAAAACAATCAAGGCGGTATATGCTAATTCCTTCTTGGGCTCCTCAGCAGAGAGTCACACAACCTAAACAATCCAGTGACCTTTCCAACCCAAATCCCTGGGAAATGTCTCTCGGAACTCCCTCCTGTCCTCCCCCCGTCCTTTCTATTGTTAGGGGCTAATATTTATAGCTGGGTATAAATATTAGCCCCTAACAATAGAAAGGTGTGCCACTGTGGATGAGAGTGGCCACTCTCTTTCTTGGTGTGCCTGGACTGGAACTTCCAGTGCCACCCTCAACTTCTGTCCAAGTACTCTTAAAATCTGCTGTTCAAGATTGGTAACTATCACCCTATTTCCCAAATCTATTCCTCTATCCAGTCTTTCTGCCTTAACCGTTCAATAGCCTTGTGAAATTCTTGTGAGAGTGTGTTGTGTGTGTGAATGCTTTTTGAGCTATTTTCAATCGAAACATTTTATTTCACCCTACCCTGGACTTCTCTGCAGTCAGTATTGGTATACATAGGTGAAAAGATCCCAAAGTTACCCACCTCTTGCAGCCTTCCATTTGAGCTAATAATAATTCCCCCAAATGTTAATATAGTTTTGGAATCACACATTGGGTTCTAAAGCACCCCCACCTCTTCAGATAACAAAGGCTGCTGACAGACGGCAGAAATAATGCAGTTTGACACCACTTTAACTATCATGGCTCCATCATAAGGAATCTTGAGATTTGTAGTTTGTTGTGGCACCAGAGCCTTCTGACAGGGAAGGCTAAACATCTTACAAAACTACAGATCCAAGAATTCCATAGCATTGAGCCATGGAAGTTAAGTGGTGTCAAACTGCATTATTTCTACAGTGTGTCAGCAGCCAAAGTTTTAGGGCTCATGAACACGTCCAGGATATGCCGGCTCCCTGATGGCATATCCCGGCCATGGATCTGGCCCATTGTTCTCCCATTCCCACCATGGAATGGGAGGAAGTCCTAACAGGCACACTGGCTCATTGCTGTAGCTGCCACCATTTTCCTCACTGACTCGGGAGGCAGGAAGAGCCTTACAACATGTGACCAAGGCCGCCTGCGTGTGATCAACCTTGGTGACATGCTGCAGGACTCCTTCCTGCCTTCCAGGAGAGTTAGGGAGGTGACGAGAACCTGTCTACTGGGATGGGCTCCTGCGGGCACATGGGACCGATCCGTATCCTCCTGGTAGAAATGGAGTAAACCAGGTATTATTCTTCAAACATTCTATCAGGCCCCACCCCACCTTCCCCCTGTCTTAGCTCCATATCTGCCCCAGGGGTGGTGAGGACTGCCTGGATTTCAGAACCGGGCAAATGCCCTGCACCATCAGGACTGCAGTGCTCTGAGACAGGGGCAAGATGGGGGTATTTTGCCCATCTAGAGAAGCCCTTATACTAGTAATCCTTCTTTTTGTAAAAACATATCCCTCAATCTGGGTTAGGACTGTGATATGGGGTGGGGAGGGGATTTTATTCACCTATCAACCCAACGAACCACTAATCAGTCAGATTAAAAGGAAAGGAACCCCTTTAAATTTGGATTTAAATTTGAATTTTAAAATTTTGCCTGGGCAAAAGGGAACATTTTAATTTGACACAGGGAAAAAAATGTTTGTTGCCAGTCACACCTCCTTTGGGAGAGCTTTCCAAACTTGGGTGCTACTATGGAGAAGGCTTTCTCCATTATAAGTACAAAGTGCAACTGATGTGCATCTCAGACCAAATTACAAAGGTGTGTAATATCTAGTTTGACCCATACTAATGGATAGCTAATTAATGTGGAAGTTTGGATTTATAATCTCCCAAATTAAAAAAAAAATCAGGTGAGTCATATACTTTCACAACCTACAACCCTTTGTATGTATTTTCCTCTCAGCAAATATGGAATTACTATCCATATCAGAAGCATCATGATCCTTAATTCTAAGTAGATGTCCTCTGCCCGTCCCTTTCTGCACTACTATTTTGAACTTAGCTCTGTTTGGTGGACTTGGGGGAGTGGGGAGGGTGCAAATAAAAAACAACAAAACAGATACTGTGAGAGGGCTATATCCTCACTATTGCCTCTAGAAGACTGAGGCACTCAAGGTCAGTTGTTGCTTGAAATCCAGGGTACTGAGTCTTTCTACCTAGCTGGGTTAATTTCCACTAGTATAGAAATACAAACAGGAATGGTGCAAGACATTCTGATATCTTGGGTCCCATTCTGGGAGTACAGTATAGTGTCTAGAATTCCCATCCTTGGGTCCAATTCTGTGAGAAAGGTGGCATATAACTCAAATGGATGAATAAATGGATGAATGAATGAATGTCTGAGGCCAAGAAAAATTTGGAGGGGGGGGGTCTCCAACCATTTCATGTACAAAAACTGATGGGACTAGCAGTTCTGTCTTTCCTCAGCACTGGTGATGGGACATTGTCCTCTGCTGCTTCTGAAGGCAGTAGGATAATGGAGGGGATGGAGGTTATGCAAAGTAGCACACCTTATTCCTCACCTCCATCTTGCAGCATCTGCTGCCAGAAATAGTTGCCCCACTCTGCCTAATGGAAGGGCTGGCCCTTTACAGAGGCATGTGTTAGTCTTGAATGGATCTAGAACTTTGCAGTAAATCTAAACCCCACAGTTCAGATCTGTGGCGTCACTAAGGCTGGTGTCAGTCCTCCTCCCAATGGTGTCACCTGGTGCGGTTTGGCTTCTCTACACCCCACTAGTGCCACCACTGGTTCAGATAAGTCCTGTTGCTGGAGTCAGGGGAAAGTGAAGAACAACATGTTTCTTGCTATGTATTTCATCTCCCCAACCCCACAATATAGATATTGCCTGAAATCAGGTCTGTGGTTGTTAGCTCTTTTAAAATCCACACTCCTACACCATGGCAGCCTTGCTAAATATTTAGAACATAATTGGACTCCTTCCAAGTTATCGTCAGGATTTCTGTTTCCCCAGTAAATAACCATGAACCATTTCTCAGGATCTGCATAAAGCAGGAAACCCTAATGAGCTGCAGATTCAATTAGCAAGAAAAGCACCTGTTAACTATCCTGGCTAACCACGCTTTCAGACCTGGCACAGCACCATGGGAAGCATGTCCTACCCCCTGCACTTAGGAGGTTTTGCCAGTTCAGCAGTTGAAAATGGTTTCAAGCAGAGCCAAGCAAGGAAAAATGTGAAAAGATCAGTCCAATTTGCCACTTGGTTTTGTTTCCCTGCCCACAACTGAAGAATAAGTTGCCACCTACTAAGTACCAGGCCTTGGAAAATTAACTGCAACACAAAGACTCCCCTTGTTGCCCCAAGCAGCAAATCTATAGGCCATGCTATTTGGTGAATCCTGGAAGCTCTAGTCTAAAAAAGTAACTTTCCCAAGCTCTGATTGGAGCCATAAGATCATGGAACCATCAAGAGCTTTCTCCAGAAAAGAAGGACTTTTTCAGTAAAGTATAAAACATTTCTGTGGCACCATTTATATTAAAAACAATAGCTCTGATGGCCTAGCCGCAGAATCAGAGTCGTAGGACTTTTTCGGACATTTAAAAAGCAACGCAAGCAGCCTCGTCAGCTTGCGAGCCTGCTGCACTGCAAAGTGTCAGTTTCAGATGACGCTGCCCTCTAGTGGTACTGTTGCAGTACCGCGGGGAGAGTTGAGTGTCATATTTGCTTGATTTTTACTCACGAAAGTTGATCGTGAGTAAAAATCAAGCAAATATGATGGTCAACTCTCCCTGCGGTACTGCAACAGTACCGCTAGAGGGCAGCGTCATCCGAAACTGACACTTTGCAGCGCAGCAGGCTCGCAAGCTGACGAGGCTGCTTGCGTTGCTTTTTAAATGTCCGAAAAAGTCCGTAGAGTTGAAAGGTACTCCAAGGGCCATATCACCCAACTCCATGCCAATTCAGGAATCCACAGTTTAAGCATTCCTAAGAGGTGGGAGCCAACCATTATGTTTTTTTAAAAAAACCCAACAAAGGAAACTCCACCACCTTCTGAGGTAGTCAATTTCTACTTTTCTTACCCTCAAGAAGATGCTCCTAATATTTAATTGGAACCTTCTTTGCTATAATTTGAACCCATTGGATTTGGATTCTATCCTCTGGAGCAACAGGAAAAATAAAAACATTGTCCCATTTTCCACATGACAGCCCTTCAGATATTTAAAATGGTTACCATATCATTTCTCACTCTTCTCTTCTCCACTCCACTGTTCTCTTCTCTCACTCTTCTCTAAACTTAGTCTCCTCCCCCAATCACCCTTAGGTTCCAGACCGTTTAGCATCTTGGTTGCCTACTTCTGGACACATTACACCTTACCAATATGCCTCTTAAGCTGTAGTTCCCAGAACTAACACAGTACTACAGATCAGATAAGGTTTGCAAAATAGAATGGTATTATTACTTCCTTTGATATGAAAATTACATGATATTATTGATCCGATGCAGCCTAGAACTGCACCAGCTAATTTTGCTGCTGCATCACATTGTTGACTCTATTATATTTGTACATCTGAATTCTCCTCCAAAATGTAGAACATTTTGCATTTATTCCTGTCAAAATTAATTTTGTTCATTCTGGGAAAGTTCTCCAATCTGCTAAGATCATCTTAAATCCTGGTCTTGTCATTTGGGCTACCCTAGTTAGATGTAATCTACTTATTTGATGAACAGGCTTTCCATCATGCAAGTCATTGACAAAGATGTTGAACAATACTGGGCCCAAGAGAAAACTCTGCTGCACCCCAGTTGTTACTTCTCTCCAGGATGATGAAGAACTATTTCGGAGTACTCTTTGGGTTCAGTCTGTCAAGCAGCTACAAGTCCACCTAACAGTATGTGTTTTGCTCACATTTTACCAGCTTGTCTTCAAGAATTTCACAGGGGAACTTGTGAGAGAAAAGTCTTATTGAATTCAAAATATACTACGTCTACAGCATTCCTCTGATCTACCAAACTTATAACTCTTTAAAAATAAAGAGATAAGATTAGTCTGGTATGACTTGTTTTGACACAAACGAGGAAACTCCCTCTGTCTTTTAAGGCATCTTGTTGCATGATCTTTCTGTTACTCTAAAAACACCAGGTAATGATGTTGAATGAGAGGTAATTATTTTAAGTGGATCAGCATCCTTTCTGAAATTAAAGTTCCAACATAAGAGCCCTGGGACTCTTGAGGTGGAAAGGTGGAAGGTTTGGATCTTGATGTTCAGATCTTTTAAAAATTGTGTTGTGCATTTAAAACATTGTATGTTGCCTTGGATCCCATGCTAAGAGAAAGACATTGGAGATTTTCACACGCCGAAAATATCGCTGCCAGAAACCGGGACAGAAATATTTCTGTTCCGGAAGCAGCGCTGCAGTTCGCACGCTCACCTTCCTCTCCCGTTGTTCCGTCGTCCTCGCTTTGGGTTTTTTCCTCTCTCTTCCGGAATATTTTATTAACGGCAAACTCCCGTTAGTAAAATATTCCGGAAGAGGGAGGAAAAAACCCAAAGCGAGGACGACGGAACAACGGGAGAGGGAGGTGAGCGTGCGAACCGCGGCGCTGCTTCCGGGACAGAAATATTTCTGTCCCGGTTTCTGGCAGCGATATTTTCGGTGTGTGAAAATCTCCATTGAATGAATACATGAATGAATATATGAATGAATTAACAAACTCATCATGTGTGGGCACATTTCTCCCTCTCCATCTTCCAATGAGGGAGGGGTCCAAATTTTCCTATGGTCCTTGGGATTTTCCCTCTGGGACTACGGGATTGCATTGTAAGCCACCCAGTTTGTGCAAATGTACTTACTGTTGTACAAACACTTCTTGATTTCATCAAGATCTTTGACAAGGTCCCCCATAATATTCTTGCAAGCAAGCTAGTAAAATGTGGGCTAGACAATGCGACTGTTAGGTGGATTTGTAATTGGTTGTCTGACCGAACCCAAAGGGTACTCACCAATGGCTCTTCTTCCTCCTGGAGAGAATTGACTAGTGGGGTGCCACAGGGTTCTGTCCTGGGCCCAGTGTTTTGCAACATCTTTATCAATTACTTGGACGATGGAATAGAGGCCATGCTTATCAAATTTGCAGATGACACCAAATTAGGAGGGGTAGCTAATACCCCAGATGACAAGATCAGAATTCAAAATTACCTTAACAGATTAGAAAGCTGGGCCAAAACTAACAAAATGAATTTCAATAGTGAGAAACGTAGTGTAGTACACTTAGGCATAAAAAAAATATAATGAAATGCACAGATATAGGATGGGGGACACCTGGTTTCTGCTTTGGTCAGACCTCACCTTGAATATTGTGTCCACTTCTGGGCACCACAATTCAAGAAGGATGTTGACAAGCTGGAGTGTCTCCAGAGGAAGGTGACCAAAATGGTGGGAGATCTGGAAGCCATGCCTTATGAGGAGTGTCTTAGGGAGCTGGGCATGTTTAGCCTGGGGACAAGAAGGTTAAGAGGTGACAAGATAGCAATGTTTAATTATTTGAAGGGATGTCATATTGAGGATGGAGCAAACTTGTTTTCTGCTGTTTCTTCCAGACACTAGGACATGGAGCAATGGATTCAAACTACAGGAAAAGATATTTTATCTAAACATTAGGAAGAACTTCCTGACAGTAAGAGCTGTTCGGCAGTGGAACATGCTGCCTTGGAGTGTGGTGGAGTCTCCTCCTTTGGAGGTTTTTAAACAGAGGCTGGAAGGCCATCTGCTGGGTGTGCTCTGATTGTGTGTTCCTGCATGGCAGGGGGTTGGACAGGATGTCCCTTGTGGTCTTCCCCAACTCTATGATTCTATGAACAGGCAGGACATCTTGCTGAACTTGACACTGGATGACTCAAAAGGCTTCAAAGGTGAAGGGATTGGGCAACTGATAGGGAAACATCCACCAGTAGATGGCTAGGAATCCTTTTTTTGGAGGGGGTTTAATATTTTTTATTTCTTTTATAAAGAAGAAAAAAAGAGGAATAATTAAAAGAAAGTTTCAATTATAAAATCTCATAGTTTTAAATCACAGTCAGTACACATGTAGAATTAATTGTTGTATCTTCTTATATCAACTTCCTTAGGTTCATCCATAAAAACAATCCATGAATTAATAAGTTCTAGATCTCATGTTCTTCTGATAATGCCCCAAAATCCCACCTGCTTGCTCCACCATTTACAATTCAAATTTTATCTGATTACTAGGAATTCTGTTTCCCTCCATATTATCTTTCCCTCTACCCTTATGCTGCAGCCTTTGTTGCCTATGCCTTGGCCATCCCAAATCTCATCACCTTTCAGAAGTGTCATAACCACATCGGAGACGCTTTCAATAGGTAGCTCCCTCATGGCTTGAGTATCATTTCATTGACCCAGCCCCACACGCAGGGGGTGACACAAGGCTCATGTGTTTGGGTAATTTAAATGTTACCCCAGCTGTGTAAAAAATCCTAATGAAAAAAATTAGTTCCCACTCAGAAAAGTTCTTATTTAAAATCTCTCACCCACTGTAGCCTTTGTTTAACAATGAAACAAAATAAGTACTTGAGAAACCCTAAGGTTTAAACCTGCTTTAAAATAAGGAAATGTTTACTGTTTTCCAGCATCTATGCTAAGGACATTAGTTTTTTGATGTATGTGTGAGTGTGCATGCCTGTGAGTGGGAGAGGGAAGTGATGATTTTGTACCATCCAGGTACTTGTGCTAGAAACAGCACAGATGGTCATCTGGTACCACCTTCTGAGATAACCAATAAGAGTCCTTATGAAGAAAAGGGAAAAAAAAAAAACCAATTGACCTCCCCTGCATGGGCTAATCAGCTGGCATGGGATTCAAACACAGTGCCTTTGAATATGGCAAATAAAAGCAAGACAAAAGATAAGCACTTGAGTCTGATAAGCACTAGGTTCCTTCCCTCCCTGAAATAAGCACACATTTATATTTGTGGAGAAGTTTTAATGAATGGCTTTGAAAATGGTAACTGAATCGCATTCCTCCCCACTTGAGATCACCTTGTTTTAATTATCTCCATTTGATGTTCACATGCTTCTGTAAAATAAATTTATTAGTAGATGTCAAGACTAAAATTGTGTTTCTCCATCAATGTGCCAGGTTGATAAGGAGCTGCAAGGAGGGAGAAAATACGGCTGTGCACACAAGCTGGGTGCTGTTTTTCCCTTAACTACTTTATTACTGAAACAGGTTTCACTGAAACAAAGATGCAGAACATTGGGGGGAAAAGAGTTGTTTCACAGATTTGGGTCAAATCCTTCTATATAAAACAGGGTATATGAAGAAGATTGGTGTATACTGTATTTCATTTATCTTATTTATTAAAGTGGTATTGTCCTATATCAAAATATGTTGTCCTATATCAAAAGATTTCAGGGCAGGGTAAAGGCAGAAAACAGCAATCTAAAACAAGTTAAGATAGCCTAAGGCCATTTTAAACAGTCTAAAACAATTTAAAACCATGCATACAGTGTATACTGTATCAAGGTACTATATCCTAACCAGACCATAATTCTGAGGCCCCAAAGGCTTTGGTGAAAAGCCAAGTTTTAACTTGATGCTATAATGAGACCAGTGTTGATGCCAAATGGTTCTCCAAGGGAAAGGCACTCCATAGCAGAGGTGCCACAGCAGAGAAAACCTTCTCCCACACGTCCACATGATGCATTTCTCCCCCTTGTGAAACACAGAGGAGGATATCCATGGGATGTCTCAATGGTCAGGAAGGTATTTATGGGGAGAGGCACTTCTTCAGATATTGAGGTGCCAAGCTATTTAACATCTCAAATATCATTATGAACACCTTAACACAGGCTGCTGCCACACTGCAGAAATAATGCAGTTTGACACTGGCTTAACAATCATGGCTCCGTTCTATGGAAATGTGTAATTTGTTGTGGAACCAGAGCTCTCTGACAGAGAAGGCTAAATATCCCACAAAACTACAAATCCAAGAATTCCATAGCATTGAGCCATGGCAGTTAAAGCGGTGTCAAACTGCATGATTTCTGCAGTGTGGCAGCAGCCATAGACTGGCAGTGAACTGGCAGTCAGGGCAGTTCCTTCAGAACCAGTGTCACATAGTTCTTGCAAGATGTTCCTGTCAGCAACCTAGCTGCTGCGTATTTCACAAACTACAGCCTCCTTCTTCAAGGGCAGCCTCACGCAGAGTACATTGCAGTAGTCTAAGTGGGATGTTACCCATATGTGAATTGTCAAGGTCAGGTTATCTGTGTCCAGGAAAGGAAATAGCTGGTGGACCAGCTGAAGGTGTCCTCAAATATCCCAAGTCATGAAATCTATCTGGGTCTCCAGTTAAAGAGATAGATCTAGTATTACTCCCAAGCTACGCATCTTCAGGGAAAGTGTAACTCCATCCAGGGAAGGTTGCCCTCAGTTCCAAAACCTGGGAATGAACAACTGACAATTGCTGAGATCCACTTTCAGTTTATTGACCTTCCCTCAGTTCATTACAGTATCCAGGCACCTGTTCAGCATCTGTGATGTATGATGACAGCATTGGGTGTCAACAGCATATTGATGGCACCCAACTCCCAAACTCCTAATGGTTTCACTGAGCAGATTATGGATTGGTCAACTGTTAAAGATTTGTGAGGGAGGGGGCATTGTGCCTTCCACAGTCTTTTGTACAGCTGTATCACTTCCCCTGCTGTGCCTCTTATCCCATTTTTTTTTAATTTTTTAAAACATAAAATATTCCTCATGCCTTCTTAGGGGGTATGGAGGGTAATTTGACCATGTTTTTGCTCCCCTGGCTGTTTTAGGTCCAGGACAGGCCCTTTTTAAAATCAGGAAGTAAACTGGGTATCAATTGTGGGGCTGGGTAGGGTTCTCAACTCTCAAGGCCTAGACCCTCTTCTCTTGTTCTGAAAGCAAGAAGGAGGAATCTCAGGGAGAGAGCACTGCCTTGAAAAGTGTGTGACATACGTGTGTGTATGTGTCATTACATTGCCTTGGTGTTTTTTAAATTTGCATGGTATACTCTGTGTAATTGTGGTTGATGCTTAATGTCTCATGCTTAATGATATCACCAGGTAATGCCCCTTGTATCATCAACATTGTGCCATCAGCAGAGCCCAACATCCTGTGACATCACAAGGGGTCAGTCATACATCTCAGATTTGGTCCTGAAATCTTTGGACTGGGCAACTCTAGGGCTGGGAGTCCTTGTGAGCCTAAAAATGGCCTTGAGAGTCTCATGTGGTCTGCAACCTGCACGTTGCCCTCCCCAATATAGATATCAAACTCTCTCTCTCTGTGTATGTGTATGTAAAAGAAATTGAGGCAGAAAGAGGCAGAGAGGGACTATATTACTGGAGTGAGGTATAGGTGTATAGGCACAAAAATGAATTACAATTACAGCACTTCTGTTTAAGTGTTTCTTAGAAAAATGGATAAGAGTCCCATTAATGTGCTGCCACTGAATGAAAGTCATAGTAAAAGTGTATTTATATGGTCGCTGTTGCAGAAAGAGTGTGGGCCTGAAATTAAATTGCCCCCATCAAAGGAAAAATGCTGTAGGCCTTTTGCTACAAATTTCATGCCTGTGCTTTTAGCATTTTTTAAAAGAAAGAAGTCATTCTAAAAACTCCCTACACATATTTGATACATGGTGACAGCACTGGTGATCAGAAATGCTTTTATTTCCCTTTGGAAATAAAGGGAAAGAATCTGGACAAGAATCGACCAGAGGGAGTGGGAGGTATCCCCGCCAGTTTTGCAGTTCAGTTGGTAGGGCCATCTGGAAGTTAGCCAAGGGGCCTGGGTCCTATCCTCTGATAACTCATCAATTTCTTTCTCACCAAAAACATCTGGTTTGGAATGCTGAGTTATGAGCTAATATTAAACACAAACGTTTATAGCATCACATATATAATATTGTTGATTAGACGCATCAAGTAAAGTAATTGAGCGGTGGGGAACTGGGGGTAAGCAGCTGGTAGAGCATCTGGAAAGGAGCCAAGAGGCCTGGCTTTAATTCCCAGGTCATCCATATTCTTTCACACCAGAAACATCTGGATTTTGACGCCATGGACTGTAGTACCACAGAAAACCACTTCTGGGACTCCAAATTTGTTGTTGTGGGAGATCTCAGTCAGAAATCCTAGACGTGCTCCCATTTGCAAGAGGTGTGTTAAGAGCACCATATTTGGAATCCCAATTCCAGTAGACCTTTCCTAGGTTTAGATGTAATTCATCATTATTTAACAGAATATCACTGTATGTATAATATGAATGAAAAATATGTAAGGTGACATTTCCTTAAACAAGAGAGACCTTGGGAGAGATCTAGACTAAATTTTGCTGGGTGTTAACTTACCTGTTATTTTCCCATCATGACTAACTGTCTCCTGGGATTTCAATGGATCTGCTCTAAGTCTGGATCCAACACATTGTCTAGATCATGGGTTGTTAACTGGATCCCTCTAGCTCAGTGGTTCTCAACCTGTGGGTCTCCAGATGTTGTTGGACTACAGTTCCCAGGAGCCCTCTGAGGTCTCACCTTGACAGCCAGGTGGTCCTCCCAGTCATTAGTGAGTCTGTAGGATTGAACTCACAGCTTCACCAATGACTGGGAGGACCACCTGGCTGTCAAGGTAAGACCTCAGAGGGCTCCTGGGAACTGTAGTCCAACAACATCTGGGGACGCACAGGTTGAGAACCACTGCTCTAAATGATTTTGTCCTAGAATTCTCAGTGACTGTCTTCAACATAATCAGCAGTGAGGGATTTACAGGAGATGAAGTCCAAAAACATATGGGGGGCAACAATTACTCACTGCAAGTCTAGACTCCAGAAAATGAAGCAGCATGTCATCTATATATCCATGATCATACAACACCAGCAAAACATATGTTGCCATGCAGTGGCAATGCATGAAGACAAATATTGTGGGTTATTCAGGAACATGAAACCTGCATTATTTCTCTTCTTTCAGAAGATCTATTTCCTTTTTGGCCTGTACAGACAAAGGCAGAAAACCTACCATAGTAGAGGAATGCTTTTCCTTCAGCAAAAAACATAGTCTTCTCCTATAGTACAGGAAACTGTCTGGGACATGTTTATCTCATCTGGTTCCAGGGCTCTTTTACAGCCATCAACTTTTGTCAATATTTGATTACCTCTGACAGTGATATTGTGGCAAAATTTGAAGTGTAGACATTAATCATAACAGTCCCTATAGTCACATGTCAAAGAGAGTCCAAAACCACAGCCATCTGTGTTGATTCATGTCTTTTTGTGCACGTATGCAGCAACATGGAAACACAGACAGCACCAGCAGTACAAAGCATACAATACCCAGTTCATTGGGATCAGCTATCAAAATACTGAGAATAGTAGGTTATCAAAAGTAGTGGCTAGCATACTGGATGTTGGTCGGATACCTCAGACTGAACAAGAAAGAGAAAGGCTGGAATCCTGTTGGTGACATATGGAGGTGTAAGTTGTGCTATGCATGCAGTGTGAGTTTTCTGGACAATTCACAACAGTCATATCCAGCTTATGATGGTGTAAATGGAGCTGTGTGTGTAGGACTGTAGCACATTAAAGTGAATGTGCATTGTAATTGTACACTGTGCATAACAGGTTGTCAGCCATGTCCATTGACCATTGATCCACATGCACTATGTTGGTATTCAATATAGGGTTTGGTAATGTAACTCTGCCAGAGGATATTTACAATATGCTGAAGTGATGTAGGATCTTGGCCAACATGTCTTCCAGAAGAATAAGCCCACCAACTCATGATGTTCCGGGGTATCCTTTCCCAGCACCAGGAAAATATCTTTCATTTCAAAACCATTTCTAGTACTTCTACCAGCAGCAGAATTTTTGTAAAACTAATAGGTCTTGGTTGACCACTTGGTGGATCCCAAATCTTGGGATTTGCAGTTTAAGGAAGAGTATTTAGAACTCTCAGCCAGAGAGCTCTTCTGATGCTTCTGACCAAACTGCAAAGCCCAGGATTCCACAAGACAGACCTACAGCAGTTGAAGTGGAATAATAGCACTATAATTCTGCAGCATGAATGGGTGCTGGGTTTGGGGAAAGTGTTTTCAAGAACTGGAGGGGAAGGGAAAGGCTGTATGTGCATTTGATTGAGTGAGGGGCAAGAGGAAAGGTTGTGTAGGTATGTGTGCATACATACATATGTTGCCCCTGGGGTCACTGCCTGTCTCTGTATGCAGCCTTTTGGAACAAAAATGTTGCCAACATGAGACAGTGTTTATGACTGTACGTATAGTCATATGTACAAACACACCAGGGACCACAGCGATAGCACTGTGATTCCACTTTAATTTCTATGGTTCCATTCCATGGAATCCAGGGTTTTGTAGTTTGGTCAGAGGTACCACAGGATCTGGATGAGAATTCTAACATACACCCCCAGCCCAACATCAGATCTCAGGATTTCATAGGATATTGCTATGGCAGTTAATGTGATCATTGTTGTTGTTGTTGTTGTTGTTGTGTGCCTTCAAGTTGGTTCCAATGTATGGTAATCCTAAGGCAAACCTATCACAGGGGTTTCTTGGCAAGATTTGGTCAGAGGAGGTTTGCCATTGCCTTCCTCTGAGGTTGAGAGAGTGTAACTTGCCCAAGGTCACCCAATGGGTTTTCATATCTGAGCAGGAATTTGAACCCTGGTCTTCAGCACCGTAGTCCAATGCTCAAAACATTATACCATGCTGGCCAGTGCTATAATTGCATAGTGTGAAAGGGCCCTACTATAGGGTTTCTTAATAGTAGAAGGGCTGCCTTATTTTTTATTCACTCCACAGGGCCAGAAAAGTTTTTGTCAATCAACCATGTAGGTTACTTGCTAGTCTTTCAGTGCCACTACCCATATGTGTGCTTAGAATTAACTGAACTAAAAAAATGAACAAGACTACAGTATTTATTGGTAACAGTGCTGTCTTATTTGAGACATTGAGACCTTCATTCTCTAGCACTTTTTTGATGCCCAAAGAGGATGACCCATCATTAGTTCAAAAAAGTTTAAAGTATCTCTGATCCCCAAAGAGCTGACAATTAAAATACAGTATTTGTACAGACGCATGCAGGCACGCACACACACACACAATTTGTTCACCTTATGTATTTTCCCCACTGGGTGTCAGTAGAGATTCACTTTTACACCTCTGACAGTGTGGAAGGATGCAGAACAGGGAGGTTGTCTCTGGAAGAAGGGGAGCTGCCTTCTTGGTGGCCAGCAGAAGATCACATCTCCTCTCTTCAATAGGACTCCACTGGGGGGAGAGGGACCGTTAAGGCAGGGCTTAGTGGTTTTTGCAGTAGCTGTGTTTCTTAGCTTGCCAGGAAAAAATCCTCCTCTCAGATTTTTCCAGCGTGTTGTGATATTGTGAGTTGGGTGGGGAAATGCTTGGAAAAGTTATTCTTACTTTTTGGGGGTGGAGGGAAGACAAAGCCGGAACTCCAGAATCCCTCAGCCAGCATGGCTACAGTTATAATCCAAAAAGATTTTTTAAAAATATGTATTTTTATTTGGTAAAAACAACATATAATACAAGTAAATACAAATAAATCAAATACATAAAACAAAAATCACAAAAATAAATATTTGTACTAACTACTTGTACAAACAAAACTATCTCTACTAGTCCAAATACAAAAAACTTAAAAGTTGACTTTCCACTTTCTTAACAATGGCATAAAAGAATGGAATTTTTTTTTGGTCCAAGAACGAACTTTTCCAAGCTCGTGTGTGTGTGTGGGGGGGAGGGAGGATGAAAACTTTAAAAACAAAGGGTATATATATATACTGTATATCCAGTTCCTGCCCTGTGTATCCTTTTTACATATTGTCAAGTCACAATCATGTACTTTTCTATCAGATTGTAGTTTTTACTGATTAAATAGATGTAGGCTGCTGACAGACTGCAGAAATACAGATCAACCCCTGTATCTATGGATTCAGTATCCACAGTTTCACTTATCCACATCTGAAAAATCTTTTCCCTCTAGGCATTTCTAGGTCCTCCAGTGTGTTTCTATGGTCAACTTCTGGTTGTCTGTCTCATTGAAAATAATAAGGTTCCTATTACCTGTGGTTTCAGGCATCCACAGGGGGTCTTGGAATGTATCCCTTGCGGATATGGGGGGAGGGATCAACCTGTAATGCATTTTGATACAACTTTACCATGGCTCCATTCTATGGAATCCTGGGATATGTAGTTTGTTGTGGCATCAGAACTCTGACAGAAAAGGCTAAATATCCCAGAGAAGGCTAAATATCTAAAAACTACAAATCCCAGAATTCCATACCATTGAGCCATGACAGTTAAAGAGGTGTCAAACTGCATTATTTCTGCAGTGTGTCGGCAGCCATAGCTATCTGAACTAAGTTGAAAAATCCTACTTCATTGTCGGGATGGGAAATTCTCCCACACTGAAATTTTTTAAAAAACAACTTCTTTCCATCATGAATATGAAGAAATTTGAGACTTCTGCTAAATTCTTCAAGAACTGGTCAGTTGCTATCAGTTCAGGTATCCCCAGAATAGAGAGAATCGTGTTCTACTGGCAGGCCTACCCAGTTGATTTTAAACTATAAATTGGTATATATTAAGTTTATGTATGGATGATTTTAATGTGTAACAATTGTTTTAATATTATGTTATGTGTTTTAACCTAAGTGTTAAATGGTTTTATGTGTTTAGTTGTATTTTAATCTATGTTGTAGCTCACCTTGAGCCTTCGGGAGAGACAGGTAAGAAATAATTTTAATACTATATCATCATCATCATCATCATCATCATCATCACCTGACTGCAGTATAATTGTTAAACATGAGGAGAAGATAGAGATGGCAGTTCTAATTCAACAGTAAAATGGTTAGATATTTAGGGATTTAAACCCAAGGCTCATCTAGACCAGTTGATATAGTGTGGATTGCAGCTGCTTATCTGAGTTTGACAGTTCACAGGGAGGCATGCCTGTTAATCAAGATGTGGCTGCAAACATTCTCCACAAGTTGCTGCTGCTGCACAGTGTTTTTTAAAACTTTAAATCTGAGGTGTGAAAGTGCAACCTTCTACATAAAAAACTGTTTGGTCTCCTTACCGCTGGAAAAAAAGTGCACAGTCACTACCACAAAACTAAAAAAATGGTGGCTGCAGCCACTTTGTTGCCAGCAAGCCCTCCCCCCATCGCTCACATCTGACCAATTAGCTTTTGACTTCTGGAATGTGCTGCTCTGAGAATTGGTCATCCAAATGGATGGTAATCCCCATTTCCACACTTCTTTAAAAAAAAAAGGTTCCAGAAAAGCTGCAAAGGCTTTTCTCACACAGTTTTTGGGCCCCCTCCTTCTGAAAATGGCAAATCGCCACAGGATCTCGTTGGGACAAAAGGTATTCTCCTCTTGTTGCAAAGGTGTTTTCCCCATCTACACAACACCTCAGACTTTGACTTAAACATTCATACTCCAGGGCCTGAATGGACAAATTTCTCCATTTTAGTTTCTCCCATATTTGAATTTTAAAAATCTCGGCTTCTTTTTGTCACAGATGTAAGAATATTTGTGAATTTCACTGAATCCTTATCAAGATGAACTGAACTGAAATTCTCACCCATCCTGTGTGTGGGACCCCTTTCTTGTAAATGTTCATGTCCACCTCAGCTTGTAAATGTTCATGTCCACCTCTTTCTAAAAGTGGGTATCTTTAGTGTCATTTTGTTATAGATAATAAGGAACTGTTGATTTCAGAGGAATGCTATGGATTTGCATTGGCTCAGAACATAATGAATGGGGACCCCAGATCTTAAAGAACCACATCTCTCTCCCCAAGGCCTCAGGGCAAGGGGATGAATCTCAGAGCAAGAGTGCTGCCTTGAAACTAAAAAAAGTATATATTGTTAAAAACTGTGTGCTGCTGCTGCAGGCTGTTCCTGAATGGCTGCTGTAGACTCTTATCTGCCTGGCTACCTTTCCCTCAAAGTTTCTCAAACTGTAGTTTCTCATCCTGTTCAGCATGACAAAACACCTCAGGACTCACTGAAAATGGTACTACAAAGGGCTTGTCTAGACTGGCCAGAATATGCTGCCTTCTGGCTAGCCCCGGAGCTGGTCTGTTCCCCCCTCGTTACTGAGATGAAATGGACAGGAGTCCATGTGCATATGCTGGCCGCCACATGCACACACAGACCAGTATCAGTGGGCGCCTCCCCCACTGTTGTGCATCATGCTCTCTGAAGCCAGGAAGGAGGCCCTCAGCATGTGATCAAGGCTGGCTGCATGCAGGGAGTCTTGTTTACATGCTGGAGGACCTCCTTCCTGGCTTCAGAGTGACTCCAGTGGTGGCAGCAGAGGCATCTGGCAATGCTGACTAACATGCAGGTATGGACCCTGCATTTCTATGCTGGACCCATCTGGGTTTTCCTACATAACACAGGTTTTCCCAGATATTCATTTAAAATGTTTCAAAAGGCTTTACCTTGGCTTCCCCCCAGCTTTGCCTCGGGTGTCGTCAGGACTGCCCAGAGGCAAAATGGGACAAGAGCGCCGTACCGTTTGGACTGTAGGGCTCAAAGATGGGGGCAAGATGGGGTAAATTGCCTGTCTAGACAAGCCCAAGATTTCTGCTTTATGACTTCTTATCTTATTGTTCTGTTCCTACCTTATCACCCTACCCTATGTGGATGAAGACATAATTTACTTTCTTGGCCCGAGACACACAGGGGACACATCACTGTTGGCAAAAAGCCTGGCATGGATGCCTTCAGTTCTGCTTAGGCACTTGATTCTTTTCTCTTTTAATTCCTGATTTCACTTCTCTTGGTCTGGTGAGGATTTTCTCTCTCTTTTTCTCCTCTTTCTCCTGCCCACAACTTCTGCCTAAAGTTGTCTCTTTTTCTGCCTCTCACTCTCTCTCTCTCTTTGGACACCTCCAGATTGGAGGGAGGGGAAAGTCACAGGAAATTCTAGGCTTCATTCCTGTACAAGCCAATTTTATTTTGGAGTTCCATATGATATTTTCTTCATCTCAGAGTATTTCTTGGGAGCTCTCAGCATTACCAAAAACATTTACAGTATTCCCACTTTCCAGGTCAGTTTAAATTAATTCAGTACTATGATGGTGAAGTTCTGCCATTCCATTGCAGCTAGTTCTGACGATGGCACCCCCAAAAAACTTACTTTCTCAGCAGTGACCCAACTAAAGGGTTTCTGAGGTGCTGCTGATCAAGGCACTGGGAAATGGCCTCTGCAGGATGCCTTCAGAGCAGGCAGTTGGAGAGACCCTTTGGGGTCCTGTGGGGATTCCAGCTTATATCCCATCACTGCCACAAAATATAGGGTTTTCACCCTTTAGCCTGCTACTGCATACAACAAGTGTAGGGTTTTCCATTCAGGCAATCACTCCAGTGCCACCAAGTGAGAGGACTCCTCTCAGGCAATCCCACCACTGTGGCCAAATGTGGAGGTCTTTACACTTAACCCACTGAATGTGAAACCTTTCAGTGTTCACTGCAGACACGCAGGACTTTATCAGACGCAGCAAAAATTGTGGGATTATGACACGTGAATGGCCACAGCCATCACATGACATTGTCATCATCTTGTGGTTACCCCATGCCCCAGCTGCTAATAAGTTGTTCCTTTTAATTGATGGGATAAGCTGTCAATAGATTGCCAATATCACTTTTTTCATGGTATTGAGAGCATGTGAAAATACATCCTGTTATAATCATGAGATTACAGTGTGAATGGGTGGTCCTCAGCAAGCAAACCTCCAGGTGAGAATGCAAAAATGAAGCACAAGATGCTCTTCTTATGAACTGTCCCATCTAGTTTGCATGTTTTTAGGTTTGTTTCAGTGCTTGTGTGTTCATTTACTTTGTAAATTTAAGGGTTTTTTGAGTTCTAAGCATGCCTGTGTCTTCTTGCAAGCCAAAATCTCACCCATACTAAATCCAGGAAGTAAACTCCCGTTCTTAAAGCGCTTGTGGTCATTGTGCAATAAGAAATATGGCATTTCTTTTGTGTGATTACAGCTATGTGTGATAATAAGTGTTATCATGCCACAATGTTCTTGCTATCTTCGTTTGTGGAAGTACATCATTTTAGATGCTCGTCTGATAAAGTTATCAGTGCGAGGGCTTTCCCTGACCCCCATCTGGGCCACACCTAAGGGTTTCCTCCTGTCTCCCTTGTGTGCCAACAACTGTGGAGTCAGTCTAAATGCCCTCAAGGTCCATATGAGGATCTGTACTACTTTTATCCCCAACAGGAAACCGCCTTTCAATGCTATCATCACATATACTTTGACTGAAACTCAGCTCTCAGAATGATAGCAATTCTGGAGGCCAAAGGTATATAAAAACAAAAGCAAAACTTTATTTACAGATGTTAAACATAGAACAAAAGATTATTTATACAGTACATAACTCTTGAAACGTTCTCCCACCCCAAGCTAAATCAGACTCTTACCCATCACATAACTCAAAATTCCTTTCTCTCATTCCAGCATTAGAATATATCAAACCCCTCTCAAAGGGCCCATGTACATGCGGGGGAGGGGGGGGAGAATCCAAAGTACCTTATAGTATTGGCATCTTGCACCAGCAGTGACATGTCAAAATGGTTTTTCTGGCCTTGGAAGCCCCCATAAGCTTTGCATTCCTGATGGCGGCCACAACTGATTTACTCGTGCTAGTTCTTCATTGCCATGGTTTTTAATTTAAAGTCATTCCAAGGTATGCTGGTGCGATAGAGCAATTTTCCAATTTTATAGGACAGCAAAACAGAAAATATTCATCCTGTTTTATCGCCTTACCAAGCAATCACTAAGGTGAAAATCCAACATGGTGGCAGCAGGTACTTGCCCTGCTAGCAAGCCCCACCCTGCTCTTGCCCAGCCAATCAGCTTTGTGCTTCCTTTTGAATTTTTTGTTGTTCGATAGTCCAAACGAGCAGTAATGTGCATCCCCCTCATGGTTTTTGAAAAAGTATGGGAAAATCTGCGAAAGCTTTATCCCATTGTTATTGCCGTTTTGGGCCTCCCTCCTTCCGAATAGTGTGGATTGGCACTAGATCCTGTTTAGACAGATAGGATTCCCAGCGAATTCCACAAGGGGTATTTTCACCTTTTAGATGGGCCCAAACACATTTCCCAGCCAACCTCTTCAAAAACTCTTCAAACTCAAACTCTAACTTCCATTCACCAATTGCCCCATGCAAATCTTTTCACACATCCCACTACTCAGAATACACTTCAACACTACATACTCTTCCCCCTCCCAACAGCTACTTACCTCATACTCACACAATAAATCAAGCAACATTTTTATATACAAACCCATGACATCACATGCTTCTCCCAAGGCATCCTGTGACCAACAAGAGAGTACTGCAGCCATCATTAGTCAGTACCCCAATCTGCAGCATCTCAGGGCTTGTCTACACAGGCTAAATACCCTATTTTGCCCCCATCTCAGAGCCCTGCAATCCATATGACACAGGGTATTTGGCCCATTCTGCCCCCAGGCAGTCCTCACCACCCCCAGGGCAGATACGGAGCTGAGATTGCAGGGAGGTGGGGTAGGGCCCAATAAAGCATTATAAGGAAAACACCCAGTTTATTCTGTTACCAACAGGACAAAATGGATTGGGCCCCACATGTCTGTAGGAGCCCATCTGGCATGCCAGCCCTGGTTGCCGCCGCCATCTCCCTGACTCTCTTCGGAAGCCAGGAAAATGTCCCTCAGCATGTGATCAATGTTGGTCACATGCAGAGGGCCTTCAGTTGCATGTCATGGGTCCCCTTTCTGCCTTCCAAGTCATCAAAGGAAATGATGGTGGCTGCAGGGACGGGCCAGTGTGACTGTTTGGACTCCAGCTCATTCCGTACAGGTAACAGGGGAAGAAGGGGCTAGCAGGGAGCCAGTGTATCCTTGCTCGTCTAGATGAGCTCTCAGAAACTCTTCTGTTGGGGGGGGAGCACTGCCTAGTTGAAAAGGTAGTCTTTGGGAGTCATGTTCAGAATCCTAAAAGTTACAAGACTGTAAGTCCTATTTACAGCCTTGTAACTGCTGAACAAGATGCCAGCCTAGTTGTTTTTTATTTAAATGATGTGCTGTGAGCAACTGTGATACATACTTAATATATCATGCTTAATGACATCACTTGGATTGTCCTTAGCTTTCAGGTTTTGGCACTGAAATCTCAAGGCTTGGAGTGCTTCTGGTCTGACGACCCTAGCCTGATGAATGTAATGGAACAGGCATAGTTCACTAGCAGAGGACCAGCTTTGCTTGCATAGGGTTCAGTTCCTTCCATTTCCAGTTAAGGGATGGCAGGAAGGTGGACTGAAAATAAATCTGCCTAAAAGCTCTTTGAGATCTTGTATACTTTGAAACTTGGTGCAGTTAACGAAGCTGTTGAAGAGGGAATGTGTTACAATAATTATCTGTCACCTGAGGACAGTATTCTAAAGGAACAGCCCTTCATTAAAAAAAAAAATAGAAAGAAAAAGGATGGCCTGTGTCAGAGCTACCATGTCATGGCTATAATCTGGCTCCCAATCTGACTGTGAAAACCCACTTTAAAATCCAGCCAGTTGCTCTGAGGGACACAGTTCTGCAGTGCTGGTGGGCAGGGTGCTGTAGGATGATGTGCCCAGTCCCCTCCCACCAGTGGGGTCCTGACACAATTCCTCTATGCCCTGCTGATTGCTGGTGGGAGGGGGGCTGGACATGTATCTTCAACATCCTGCTTGCCAGCACCACAGAACTCCATCTCTCAGCACAGCTGACTGGATTTTAAGGGCATTTTCAGGGGCATTTACAATCAGGGCAATGGTACCACAATCTTAAGTATGAACAGGAAACAGTTACGAGATTGTATGCCTAGCTTTCTACATCATAACTGACGAACAGCATGCCAGTCTACTATTTTAAAAATATTGTCCCATTAAAAACAGTGTACATTAACATATTGCATATAAATCTCACACAACTGGGGGTGGGATGGAAACATATGGATCAGAGTCTAAATTCCCAAACCAGAAGACTAGTATTCATTAAAATTCTTCACGGCTGCCACACTGCTTTTCTAGGAAGTTGATTTCAATGGTATATTCTTAAATTTCTCCCCAGTAGGTCTTAAAAGCGTTTCGCTTTGGATGGATTGATAATTTTAAACTGCAATCCTGAATACACTTACGGCACTTGGCAGTAAGTACCATTGATTTTAATTTATGAGTGCATGTTTGTAGCAACCCTTTCAAAAAGCAGTCCTTTACTCTATAATAACATACTTCAGCAATACATTGCTTATAGTTTTATTCAGCTGCTTGGAGCAAGGCATTAATTGCCTGTGAAACTTGCCAGCACTATTTGTTAAACAAACGATTACACACACTCTAAGGATGAGCACTTAGGAATTCATTTTCTTATTGCCATATCTATTGATAGGATGAAGCCTGACAATGGGTTGGGAACGGGGCTTTGAATTGGGTCTGCTACTTTGATGTACTTTGTGTTTAATTCTTTTGACATGAGCTTTTTCTCTATTTTCCTTACTTACCTGGGTATTGGTTTGGTGCTGTTCAACACTATGACAAATTTTAGCAGACCCTGCTTGATTAGGTTCTAGTGGGCACTGCTGCAGACATGAACAGTAGTGTCCAGTGTCACTAGGAATGTAGTACCCATGGTTCACAATGTCCCTAAATGCTGCTGGCATGTTAGGATCCAGGTAAACTGGGAAAGAAAATGTGTGCCTGGGGACCCTTTTACACCACACACTTACAGCTTGTCTGCATGGGCAATTTACCCCATCTTGCCCCCATCTTGGAACTCTGTAGTCCTGATGATGCAGAGGTTTTGCCTGTTTTGCCCTAGGGCAGTCCTCATGACCCCCGGAACAAAGAGAGTGCAGCATTTTTTTTTAAATACCTGGTAAAATATGGTCCAGCTGGCAAAAAACAGATCAGGCCCTGCATGACTGCAGGAGATTGTTCTGGCCCACTGGACTGTCATTGCAGCTGCCCTCTGCCTTGCTCTTCCATAGCTAGGAAGGGTGCTCAAAGCATGTGACCAAGGCTGTTTACATGCAGAAAGCCTTGCTCATGTGTTGCAGCTTGCTTCCTGACATCAGAGAGTGCGACGCGGAGGGCAGCATCGGCGGCTGCAGAGATGGGACAGCACGCTCGTCTGGACCCCGGCCCATGTTGTACTGGTAATAGGGAAGGAACGGGCCAGATCTGCAGGTGGAATATGCCAGTGGGGAGCCTGTGTATTCTGCCCGTTTAGATGAGCACCAAGATACGACTTTAACTGCCTTGGCTGTATCCAGTGGGATCCTGGGATTTGTAGTTTGGGCAGAGGCAGCAGAGGAGGTCTCTGGCTGAGAATTCTAAATGCCTCTCCTTCAATTGCCAATCCTAGGATCCCATAGGATACAGCTATGGCTGTTTAAGTGGAATCATAGAGTTATAATGTGTGTGTGTTTGTGTGTGTGTTTTAAAGAGCCCTGGGAAGCCTCACATTGAAGTGTTATGGTACTGTATAGTTCATGCAGTTTTGGGCCTGGATTCCTCTGCCAAATGTCTGGATGATGTTCAGCACCATAATCTGTTTCCTGTGAATTATTTTCAGAGTGGATTCCACCCATCACTATTCAGAGCCAGAGACTAGGTTGCCAGCTTTGAAAATAGATATAGCCACATGCCAAAGTGAAGCAATTTGTTTTAGAGGAAACCAGATCAGCCCGATATAAACTCATTACAAAAAATGAATATATTTTCTTCACAAAATCCAGTACTTCTTATAAAAAATGTGCAGAGTCTAGTTAAAATTCCACTATGGGACAGTTAAGATTTATACTGTATAATAATACATTTTATTCCTTTTTTTCAAGAAAGAATGAGAATAAGACAGCTGCCCCATTATCTGTGCATGTGTGTGTGTGTGTGGACAAAACACAGAGTGAAAGAGTGACTTAGGAGATTATCAGATGAGTCCTTAGAAACCATCTCTGTCCTGTTACCTCCCCACCCAACCCATTCCAGCCCCGCTCCCATCCCTGTAACAGTTGGGAAAAAAAGTTTTCACACACCTATCTTTTCCCAAGATAGAAACTGCTCCCCATCTCCTCGGCGATCTGGGAGTGAACGCAGCTGTCACAAAGCTGTATTCATGTCCCATAAAGCAAATTCTGCCCGCTCTCACAAGAGAACGATCATGCAAGAAATTTAAAAATAAAATGAAAAATAAATGTTAAAAAAAAACCCCAAGCCCCAAAACACACAATAAAAATTACAAGTAACCCAGGGAGAGGGGGGACAAGGTTGTCACTTACCTCCTTGTCCCGATTGCACCTAGAAGTGTTTGGGAGGGACCTCCCACTGTGGCTGGCATGGCACCAGCATAACGGGGCTTCATTTCAGATGCCCATGATTCCGTCACAGAGACGGAATGGGCAATCTATTAATGATTTAAATCATTAATAAGAGGGAATGGTGGGGGGGGGGACAGGAACAGAATGGGACCAGGACAGGACAGGGACGATGTTGTCTGAAGAAAAATACTTTTCTTGATCTCCTATCGTATCTGTCCTGGGATAATTGGCACGTCTGATAATCTCCATGTTGAGAAAGAGAGGGCTGGAGTGATGGTGGAGCAGTTAACAAAAGCTAGTGCTCTGTTAACCAAAGGTCAGGGTAGAAGGCCAGTCTTTTGGCATTTGTATCAAGGCTGGCGAGTCCAGAGATTCAAGCCAATTGCAAGGCCCAGTGGTTCACATCCTTATTCCTAGTCACATCCTTTATATACCTATTTCCTTTTGTGCCTGAAGAGAGACATCTAAGGCCTAACCATGCACTATGGAAGACTAGGCTCAACCTTAGACTTAAATTGTAATATTATTGGCTTAATCACTATGATAATAATTTCTGTGTGTTGTCTCTCTGAATGAGGCATGCCAAGAATTTACACTGGACAAGAACAGGGTCTCAAAGGGTGTACACATCCAGGCTGTCCCCCACAACCACCAAACGGTACAGAAACCAAATTCATTTCACTACAGACGGTATTTAAAATGGAATGGTCACCTGACAATGGATTGATCCATTCCCCCCCCCGCGCGCATATAAACCTATACTTTCCAACTAGCTTGATTTAGCAGAACTGTCCCTTTTTCATCTTCCAAAATGTCTCTAAAATATCCCAGTTTCTCTCTCTTTCTTCCACTTTCCCCTTTTGTCTTCAGCTTATTTCATTTGCTGCAAAATGAGTTCAAAGTGCAAAAGTAGTTTTGCTCAGTTCATTCAGCGGTGGAGAGGAGAGCTCAGTCAAAAGCAAACTGCTGCAGCCGCTCCTACTTTGAGTGCACTTCCTCATTAATAACCTTTGCCATCTTGACCACACACTGATGTCGACTGGCCACGTGTGCCCCAGTTTTTATATGTGACGTGTTGTTGGAGGGTATACAAAGCTGATCAACTCTTTGGCGCTGTGTAAATCAACATCTTGTTAAAAATAAAACAAGAAAGCAAAACAAATTTTTAGGTCTTCGACTTTAGTTTCTGGCCTTTCCTGTGCATTGCCCAATAAGCATGTTGCAAAGTGCTCAGAGTTTAATTAATAAGGGCTGTTATTTTGAACTTTCACAAGTAGCTGACAGACAGATGTAGGAAATTAAGCTAGTAAAGTATGCAAGAGTGACCCTGGAGGTGGCTGCTAAATTAATGCCACTGAAACCTTGCAACCCCCTCAGTGTGCATCAGAACAATCATGGGAAGGAACAAAGAGACCAAGAGCACAAAAAGTGCACCCAGTGAGGAGATAGTGCCTCTGTAAAGGAGTGTCTGTCTTTAGTGTTATTAATGCTTGTGGAGGATGCTGCAGAAACAAAGTTGGAGAAGGCAGTCTCAACATGGTGCTAAGAGGGAGGGCAGGCAGAGTCAGGTGCCAGAGGATATTATCACAGAAGCCATGTTGTCACTGCAATCATGTTTTCAGAAGTGAATGGACAGAAAAAGATTTAGCAGCCCTCAGTATTGCATGTCCATTCAATAGTGCGCCTGGGCCTGTTTGAGCACTGACGGTCCCTCGGCTCTCTTCTGGACTCTTCCTTAACCCCTCCTCCCTGCCCTATTGCCCTACCCAGCATGCCTTTTTGTGTTATTTTTATTTTAGTTGTAATGAAATTTGGCAATTATGGTAATGCAATTTAGTGAAACAAAGAAAAAAGAAGGAAAGAAGGTGGGGTGGGGGGAGAAAAGAAAACCAGCCTGTTTGGGGATAGCAGGAAGGAGGGGAAGAGAGGAGGAGACTGAGACCATGTGGCTGCCCAATCTCAGGACTGTGACTGGAGAAATTTATTGCACCCCAGGATTCATGGCACAGCAGCACGATTGGGAGCTTTTTGACAATTTCTCCTGTCAGTGGCAAGGGATGCCTTAACCACACTTTGGAGGCACAGCAGCAATGATTTGGAGGCGACATCATGTGATAAGTATCTCCAAAGGCATTATTATGCAACTTTAATTTTGCTTTAAAAGGCTCGTGTGATAAAGGAGATTATCAGATGTGTTAAAGGTGGTATTACAGCAATGCCAGGAGATTGCAAAAGGGCTCCCTTACCAGACGACATGGTTCCCCCCTCATTATGCACCCGTTCTGCTGCCGTTCTGCCAGCACTGCTTTTTATTGACGGGAGAAGCCATCAATAGATCCCCTGTTCCATTCCTGTCTCGGGTGTTCCTGAATGCGACAAAGTGCCCCATTTCTCTGGTGAGGTCCCAGCATCAATGGATGGTCCCTGCTAGAACACTTCCGGGTGAGATTGGGACATCAAGGTAAGTGATACACTTTTTATGACCCTTCCTGGGTTACTTCTACCTTTTAATGTGTGTTTTTGTGCTTGCTGTCATTTTTTTGTGTTCTTTTTATTTTTTATTTTTTAACTTCCCGTGCTCACGTCTTCTCATGAGAATCCAGGGGATTTTGATCCAGGAAGTGAACAGAGCTCTATTTACTCCTGGGCTGCCAGAATGACGGGAGAGGAGGTAAGTGCGGTAGGGAAGGTGATTGTGGCATTATAGGGACAGGACAGGGGTGGGAGTGGAGATTGAGGGACAGGAATGCTTTTTGCGTTCCTGTCTGATAATCTCCAAAGTCCAGAGAGGGAGCTAAAACAAGGGAGAGACAGCTATATAAACTCATTCAATTTTTGGATTAAAATATTTGCATCCCACCTTCCATTTAGACAAATGTTCACAAAACATGTGAAATCCCCAAGCAATAAAAGACCATATAATACAAAACTTACAAAAGAGATGGGGGGGGGGAAGTGAAGCGCATTTATTTAATAAAGAAACAAGCATTTTCTTATTGATTTTTTCCCATCTGATGTTTTGATTGTAATGAGCTTTTATTTGATGACATTTAAAGTTTCAAATATTACTTTGTTATATTTATATTTCATTGTTAGCCACCTTGAGCACTAGTGGCAATGGAAGGGTGGGATATACATTTTAATTGAATAAATGGATGGATACATTAATTCTAAAAGAAGTTCATGGGGGAGAAAAAGGCCACGGTATAAAATTCTGAAAAGTTAATTTATAAAAACCTAATGCATACACTTGTTTTTCTGTACAGAGATTGATCGTTTTCTAGAAACTGCTGTATGCTCTTTGTTTGCATAAGGGCTGTATATAATTTCCACACACACCCATCCTGGGATTACCTGCTTGCCTGTCTGGTTTATGTTTTCCATACTTCTGCCGATGAGAAGAGGTGCATTTTGACAGCAAACAAACCATTAGCTGGCAGTTCCTTGCAGAAGCCCAGTTTCCCTTGAAAACTGAGCCCAGTCAGTAACAAGCCAAGGGACCTAGAAGCCCTTCCTGTTTAACCCTCCATGGCCTTTATCAGCAGAGGTAATTCAGCACCAGCCAAAGGGAAGTATGCAGGAGTAGCAGAGCTGCCACAGCTGAACATCTGTTGATAGTATGGTCTGTGTCATAACAACTCCAACTTTAATAAGATAATGAAAGTCATATCCACGTAATTGTATAATATATAGGCCCAGCACTCTAACATCAGTTGCCTCAATGTGATACAAATTGGATGCAGAAACTTAGCCTTTTTGGCTGCAGCTTATTCACGGATTATTATTTTCATAAAAGTTATTTATAAATGTAGCTCCAGCTTCATCTGCTACTCTGGTTGCTAAGGGGTCTTTTACCTTGCTACTTATTAAAAATAAATCCTTTAATTTTTAATTTGTCCACTTGGTAATTGGTACCTTGGTTTTTAACTAATAAAGCCATACTAAGGTTATGAAGAGTTGAGATCACTGATGGTTCTTTTAAAACTGAGGAGTATGAGGTTTGAAGTACAAAGGAGAGGCCTCCAGTTTCATTTTATGGAGCAAGTTTGCCAAGGGGAAAAAACCCTATAAAGTGTGGCTGCAGCCAAGCTCAGAGCAAATTCAAGAATGCTGATCCATTGACTTCAAATAATTCTAAGGCCTTTGAAAAAATTGAATTGTTCCCATGTGTTGATTTGCAATGTGCTAATTTGTGAATTTTTGCAAAACTTCAATGGCTGCGAGGCAATGTAGGATAGACATCAGAGAATATACTCAATCCATGGGCTATGGATTTACTCCACAAATTATGATCAGTCCAAATGAACTTGCATGTAGCAACAAAGCCTGAAGGCACAGTCTCCTTTTCAGAATCTGGAATTCCTCTAAATAGTTCTTTGATGTGGAAGGGGAAGGGGTAAGGTTGGTGACTGAATCCAGCCAAAAACACTCCCCTCAAAAACAACAACAACAACAAAACAGATTGGCCGGACCAGAGAATTTATTTTACAGAACTATGGGTTGTGTCCAGTGTCCAATGAACAACATCTGCCCAGGTAAGTGACAATTCCTTCTTCCCCATAGCCCATGCATGCCCTCAAAATCTGCTCTGGAGGGTTGGGGGGGGGCAAATTACTACACTTCCACACTGCACAATTATAGCACTTTGATTCCACTTTAACTGCCAAGACTTCATCATATGGGATCCTGGAGTTTGTCATTTGGTCAGAGGCAGCAGAGGAACTTCTTGGCTGGCAATGCTAATGGCCCCTCCCTTCACTGTCAATCCCCCGATTCCATAGGATTGAACCATGGCAGTTAAAGTAGAATATATCAATACACAGTATATCAATATCACTATGTATCACTGTATCAATATTTAGCAATAATATCAATATAATAAAAGCATATTCATTAAAATGGAAAAAAAAACCCACACCAACAGATAATTCAGCACATTATTAAGGTCTCTTCCTATGAGCAACCAGTCTTCAAAGGCCTGCCGAAAGAAAAATGTCTTCACCTGCCTACAGTACAATAGCAATTGAGTTCAGCTCAATCAAATTTTTAAAAAAGAAAACTTGAAAACCAATTTCTTCTTTCTCATTTCTACTGTACATATGGATATGTTCGCTCCATTGAAATGAATGGGGAATGTTGTGCATGAAGAACTTGAACTTAAATAAAATGATAACAAGGAATTCCAATGTGATTTAATTCCGATTGCTCTTATCATGGCTTTTTGGACTGAAAGCATTCCTGTGTGTACACGTATAGATGGATGCAAAAAGTCCTACTACAACATTGATCTCTGCTAATGAAAGACATAGGCGATTTTCACACGAGGAAATTATTCCCCTGACAGATCGGGAGAGAAATGGGGCTCTTCCGGGAACAGAGCTCCATTTCGCACGCCCCCTTCCTTCTCCGGATCTCATATCGTCCTCACTCTGTGCTGCTTCCATTTCTCTGCCAGTATCTTCTGTCATTTTTTACTAACAAAAGTTCTTTGCTATTAAAAAATTATGGAAGATACTGGCAGAGAAATGGAAGCAGCACAGAGTGAGGACGATGTGAGATCGGGAGAAGGAAGGGGATGTGCGAAACGGAGCTCTGCTCCTGGAAGAGCCCCATTTCTCTCCCAATCTCTCAGGGGAATAATTTCCCCATGTGAAAATCTCCATAATGTGTTTAAGGGACTCCTTATTGCAAATCTTAGAGATTCAGAGAGATTTTCATCAGGCAGTTCATCAGGCACTTAAGCCATTCATTTTTGTTCTACACATTATACAGAAAATATATCACAACTGGACAAATATTTCTCCTAATAGGATCACACAAATTAGGTCTGTACCCTAGAAAGGGATTGTAGTAAAATGTGTATAGAAACTAATATTTATAAACCTGGGTTGCAGAATTCCAAAATAATGGGTTTATTGAAATTTCCTGTTTCATGCAAAATATTATTGCAGTTTGAGATCACCTGCAAGTTAAATGAGGATTGGCAGCTGTTTTGGATATTATAGACATATAATTACATTTATGACAGCATCAAGACAATGCAACTAAAAACATTGTATTATTCACCAATCTACGCATGCATATATTTCAGCATCAAACAGAAACATGAAATAAGATCTTTATGGAACTAATAAAATTGTGTTATTTTGCTATCATGTGGTATCCTAATTTTATTATCCTACCTATTGTATAAACATTTGCATACTTTGGCCAAGATCCCACTTTGTCCCATATAGTGTAAGAGTTCCACAGGTGGAACTCTACTATAGCTCCTGTTCACCACTCCCAGAATGTTGTGATAGTCCCCTGGAATGGGAGAGGGATCAGAGAAATGTGTGGCTGTGCCCCATAGCCAGATGGAGACCAGTGACATTTTATCATGAGTGCTGCTGATGTTCTCCAAAGGTCTCTGGGGATGATACAACCATAATTACATCATTACCAGAGACCTCTGAAGGACCCCAGTATAGCCAGACACTTCTCTGATCTTCCCCTGTTCTCCACCAGTCACAGAATGGCTATTCGGGGGGCTTTCACAGCAAAACCATGAATCCTATGGGGGCTTTGGTCCTTGTGGATGGTGGAAGAGATTACCAACCTTTTCAATGACTGGAGGGGAAAAGAACATATGCAGGCGTAAGATGGAATTACACCTGCATATGTCACTAAAGTGATGCTGGCCATTCTTCGTCACAGTGACTTACATACCCATACCTATAGAG
Organism: Gambelia wislizenii; assembly: GCA_030847615.1. Lineage (NCBI taxonomy): Eukaryota > Metazoa > Chordata > Lepidosauria > Squamata > Crotaphytidae > Gambelia > Gambelia wislizenii. The sequence continues at coordinate 187,595,707 of JAUMIR010000002.1, read as the reverse complement.
ACTTAGGAGATTTTCAGACGGGGAAATTATTCCCCGGGGAGATCGGGACAGAATTGTTTCTGTCCCAGAAGCAGCGCCGCATTTCGCACACCCACTTCCCTCTCCTGATCTTCTGTCGTCCTGGCGCTGTCCTTGTTCTAGTTCCCTACTGGTATATTTTATTAACGAGAGTTTGTCATTAATAAAAAGAACTAGAACAAGGACAGCATCAGGACGACGGAAGATCGGGAGAGGGAAGTGGGTGTGCGAAATGCGGCGCTGCTTCCGGGACAGAAACAATTCTTACCCAATCTCCCCGGGGAATAATTTCCCTGTCTGAAAATCTCCATAGATTTATATCCACTAGGTACCTATGTTTGCCTTACACTTTGGATAGATTGTTCTTACATACAATGTAATATATCTTTGAACGTATAGTTAGCAGTGTGATGTTCTCAAACAATATCTGAAAATACCTTTCTGTGTACTTCTAAATATGTATTGCGTATGAATGCAGGATGTCATATCCTATCACATTTTTGTCAAAACCAGGCTAGAGCCAGGTCTGAATATATCCTTCTTAGAGGAAGATCTCACTGCTAGCATCATTCATTCGACCCTATAATTTAAAATTCTCTGGCATGGAGCCAAGGAGAATTAGCAAATTTTGACGGAGACTCCAAGACTGCCACCTGGGAAGACTTCTCACTTACAGGATTTGCAGACTTAAGAGGACCTGAGGTGCTCAGGTCACACTCCAGCTCATCCTTCCACAGTCATTCATGGGACTCCAGCAGAGGCCCAGACTGGTGCAGATGTGAATATACACATAGTGGAGGGTGGAAAACTGCTATTTCTTTCATACATAAAGCTCCCTGAGATTCTGAGCAGAGAAGAGCTAGAGAATGTAGAACAAATATTTTGCCTTAGGTCATGGGGTAATAATAAAACAAGTTCCACTAGTACAAGAAGCATCAAGAGTAGAAAAATGTGATCAGGGCAATATGGGGTTGTGAGCAAAACTGGCAACACCTTGTGAATCTCACCAATCTGCTTGCCACAAACATGCAGGATCACTTATCTTCATGTTTTGACATCATTGTATTCTCTGTTTCCCTGACTCCTCTCTGAATCATTTTGCTCCTGCTGCCAGGGGCAGGGAGACTCAGGGTTAGACTACACAGGCAGGAAAGCCCGCACCTACCTCATAGCCACGACGGAATTCTTTGATCCGCAGTGGCCCCATAAATGGCACACTCACTGGGCTTCTCCAATTGTAGATCGGAGTATCCCGCCACACTGTTGCATTGAAGTAAAAGGGTGGACCTAAGCTGATTATGTTTTTTTTTTTATTTATTAGTTTATACCCCACTCTTCAGCCACAAGGCTATCAGAGCAGCTTACAAACTGTTTTAAGCAATAGCAGTTTACACATCTACACTGCATTAAGCAGTTTCCAATGTGTGTTAGCTAAATGCCCCCACAAGCTGCTCATTTTACCGACCTATGAAACAATGGAAGGCCGAGTGAACCTTGGAGCCCGCTGGAATCGAACTTGCAACGTGGTGACTTGCATTACTGGCATTTAACCACTGTGCCACCAGGGCTCCTTTGTTCTATATGTCATAGTATTTCCAGCCACACAGCTGGGCTACTCCAGTGGTTTTTTCCCCCTGTTTGCTCATGCATGTGAATAAAGAAATATACGTGGCCCCAGAGTACTGTATTACTGGATAAGCAGAGATACACATATCCAGATATGCACACAATCTATTTTTTTTCAAAAGTAAAAACAAAAAGCACCAGAACAGAGTCCCATCCGCCAGACGTTCCACCCCAGCTTTGCTCCAAAGCCAATCCTCAACCTTCATGTGGCCCAAAATCCAGGTTTCCCCCTCAAATCTGGAGTAAGATGCTAATCTTACAGATCTGTGGTTTCCTGTAGAAACCACAGTGAAAATGTGCATTGTTGTAAATGGCATGTGTCAACTGTGCCACGAATATGGGGTGAGTACAAGTTTTATTGCCCATGTAGACAAGTCCTCAGTAATCCTTTTCAGGCATTCATTCAGGCAAAGTGAGTACAATTAAAAATACTCATGGCATCACCCATGGCTTGTGGTTCATCAATCTCATGGTGCCCGTTCTTCAAGTGTTTTATAGGAAAATTAGACAAAGATAATGGGTGTTGCAGTCCAACACATCTGGAGTGCACCAGGTTGGAGCAGTCTGTATAATATCTTTCTTGCTCCATTGAATTTTTTTTTTAAAAAAGACATCTTTATACTAAAAGTGATCTGTATGTGGCTGTTATTTTAGCATAAGCCTATACAGTAAGAGTGGCATTTGCAAATTTCAACGAGTAGTTGGGAGCTTATAATAAAGTGTGTATGTGTGTGTGTGTGGGTGTGTGCGCAAAGATCTAAACTGATTATGTGTGGGAAAGGTGTCTGTATCTGCCAGCTGGGTACTGGATGTTTCCCCAATTAAGCCAAGAGCCCATCCAGTCATTCTCTAGTGACTTGTCCTTCTCATGCGCCATTGCAGCTGAGACCTGGATGGGCAGTGGTTGTTGGGTCCTGTAGGAGAAGCTGCTCTCAGCAGGACAAGATGCTTAGCATGTCTGGTAGATGACAGGCCCGTCAGAACCATGATAGTCTCAGCGACTATAGCCTAATAGATCCTGTGATGAATTGAAATGTATTCTTCCCCTTTTGTGATGATGTCAATTAATTGGATAACCCAAGTGTTGTTGCACAAACCACTCCAGCCAGAGGCCCCATCTGAGCTCCCCAAGGTCTGAAGGTAAAGCCCACACACATTCAAAGGCAGGGGCAGACGTTGCCTGCTGGGGCTTGCTGAAAGCTGCACCTGCTCCCTGGTGGTGGACGGGGATAAAATCCTTTTATCCCCAGTAATTGCAAAGGAGCTTAGGCTGGGTAGGGAGGTCCTGATGGGATCCTCTGGGTGTGATACCTGTCAGCAGCTGGGTTGCAGTCTTAGAGATGCAGACACCAGGACCCAGTGATGAGGGCACCTGATTGCTTCTTAACTCTGCATCTACTGAGCAGGGCAGAGACCATCCAGAGTCCATCTCATTGTGGCTTCCAGCCACTAGCCATTCCCTTTAGAAGGGTTCCATGGTTACTAGTAGTGATGAGATTGCTTATGAGTTTCAGATTTCCTCATCTTCTCTCAACCCTTTCTTTATTCTGCTATAAACATGGCAGGGGTGGGGGAGTATGCTGACCAGCCCAATTACGATTGCCCAAACTGTGTCAAGCATTAATTGAATGCAAAGTAATGATAAAAATGCTCCATATGTTTCGTTTAATTAATGAAGTCAGGAGATTATGCTGAAGAGGCTTTCCTTCCTCCAAATCAGGCATAAGACAGCTTTGAAAGAAGAAGAAGAAAACTATCTCTAAAATACAATGTATGACTCCATTTTGTCTGCAAGCAGCTTCCAAGCATCCGCTTTTGCAGTTTTTCCCCACTGCCTGTGTCAAGGCATTCTTGTCATTCTGCAGTAACGCATAATGTGGTTTCTCAAATTCATGTCAGTTTCTAACACCTCTTCCTTTCCCACTGACATTCTGGTGTGATGTCCTCTCCCCTCCTGTACAGGTTGCCTGTGCACTAAAACCAAAAAGGAATCAGTCCATCCCTGTGGAGAAATCACCACAGAGTTTTCTCCATCCCAGTTGAGCCCATGGCAATGGCATTTGCCAATTGGCAATTATAATCTCCAATTATAATAATTGGGTTACTTCCCCCCCCACACACACACCTTAATCTTTTTAAACATAAGGGTGTGTTTGTGCGAATTCATTGGCAGCAGGTGACTCTGATCTGGCTGTAGAGATTCCAGACCACACATGCAATCCAGGCAAGAGGTACCAAAACCACGGTTTTAGTTATACACAGGAAGGGTAAGCTTGTATCTTTAGACCGGCTTAAGGCATCACCAAGAAACATTTAGGAGTTCATCAGACATGTCAAAAATGGCATTATAACAATGCAAGACGATCACAAAAGGGCTTCCTTACCAGATGACATTATGCCTCATCGTTATGCATTCGTTCTGCTCTGGTTATGAGGATGTTCTTTTTTATTGATGGAGAGAAGTCGTCAATAGATCCTCCATTCTATTTCTGTTATAGATTTGACAGTAGAAAGAGGATGCTTCCTGTTCTTTGGGCTGCCTGGCCCCCATCTCTCTTTTGGCTCACCAGTGCTGGCCATGAAGGAGTAGATTTGACTATGCTAGGGAATGACAGGTGATCCCCTGAAAATAGACTCTTTGGGCACCTGCCAACCCAGCTTCCAAGGGAAGAGTAGAGTAGAGACTGCTCCCAGAGACCAGACCAAAATGCAACCTATCAATGTGATCAGTGCTTCACCAACACAACTGACTGCTGAGTTGCTGTCAGTCAGCAACTGCATCTATGGATATCAGAAGAACCAATCTGCTTACTGGAGGGGAAAAAAATATGAATTAAGTAAACTTAATGTTATAACTCCAAGTCATAATATGAACAATAGGAATACATAGTCACTAAAACAGCAACTTCAAAAACAATTATAGGTGAAAAAAATTACAAAGTGATGGTTACAACTCATATTCCCCCCTCCCCATGTAAAATCTAAAACGCCTAGTACAATTTGGCCAAAGATATACAAGTATAGTATCTGGTACAGGAAGTTGGAATTAGCAGAAACAATACAAAACAAAGGGAATGAGCAAAATCCTCTGAGTACTTCATCACAAACATTATTGAAATTAGTTGGGAGTTGCATAAGACTCCAGAAATATTTTGTTTTCCAATACATGTTGTTGTATAGGGTGTGTAGATTTAAAATAAACCATGGAATTCACAGTCTTATTTTTCAGGGCTGGATGACAAACCAGCTGACAATGGGCAATCTTCGGTCAACACCAGTAAAATTAAACATTCATGAAACAGTCACGTTAAAATGCTAAAGTAACACTCCTACCTCAGCAGAAGATGTTCCACCCTCAAACTTCCTTATTGAATTAGTCTAGGTGGTGTGCAAGCCAAGCGAAAAAGAAAGAACAAAGTGCCCCATGTCAGATATACCTGTAAGATTAAGGCCAGAGTTCTCCAATGCAATCAGAAAATGCAGTTCAGTTTAATCTTATTTACATTACATATTTATTTATTTGATTTAGATTTCACCTTTCTTCCAGTACAGAACCCAAGGTAGGAAGTTAGGTGAATAAGGAGTTACAAAGTTTTTTCTTTTCACTTACTACATAAAGAAGGGTTGCTTGTCTGCCAGTGGACATCTGTATCTCAATTAAGTTCCTCTGAAAAAATAACAGTCTCAAGTGTATGCCAAGATTTTCCTGTGCTGCCTTTAGGTATTGGCAGAAAAATGAAAATGAGTGAGTAATCTTGTGTGTGTGTGTGTGTGCATGTGCGTAATTCCTAAATATGTGTAAAGAAAGGGACAAATTGAATTGAAGTTTTGAGGCAGGGATTTGACTGCAAAGTACAATCCAATGAGCTTCATTAAGGTTACACCTCATTCTTTTAATTAACTTCATGTTCTTCTCCTTGGCAAAGTAGTAATTATTTTTTAATCAGCCCATCACTGCACATTGAAGAGGAAGCCAACCTTAGCCTCATCTCACAAAGAGGTGTCTTAAGAATTAACTTAATTAGCTTGTCGTCATTCCCATAAAATATGGCTTGAATTTGGAGAAAATACCCTTCTTTGCTGTTCCAAGGTTAATTAAAAATGTAGTGCAGAAGCAGGTCGCCATCGGTGAAAGCTGAGGAAGATGCTGGGCTTTGGCCAGTTTTATGATTAATGTTTTTTTGCAGATGGGGAGAGAGAGAGAGAGGAAAATGATGTACAATGTTAGTGTCACAGTGTAAGACTCCATGTGAAAATGTTGTGTTCATAACAATGAGATGTCCTCTTTACAATGTCTGAACAACAGCTCTAGTCAGGGAATTTCTGTTACTACTTCTGTCATCAGCAAGTGAGTTCTACTTGTCTTAATGCTTTGAATGAGGTTTCAACCTGCCACCATCTTCCATTGAACCTAGTTCCTCTCATCATCCCTGATGTTCCTCGAAGGTGTGATCTGATCTAGCTGGAGCAGCACCAGACTGTCAGGGTAGAGGGTGCTTTGAAGTAATGTGTTTCCTAAAGAGAGTGTGGTGGTAGTAGTAGTAGTACCAGCATAATGTATTATGTAGGCTATTCCCCCATCTCACTTCTTTCCATATCAACTGAATGGTTAGTAGCCTCATTTAAGAGTCTGGAGAAGCCTAGGAAAGATCAGTGGAGCACTTTGGCACAGTATTTTCAGATCCTGGATTTAATGGGGCCTGTCTACACTGCAGAAATATAGCAGTTTGACACCACTTTATCCACCATAGTTCTATCCTTTGGAATCCTGGTATTTGTGAGACACCAGAGCTCTCTGATAGAAAAAGCTAAATATCTCAACAAATGTCAAATACCAGGATTCCAAAGGATACAACTATGGTGGACAAAGTGGTGTCAAACTGCTGTATTTCTGCAGTGTAGACAGGCCCTTTCATGAAGAGTGAGATGAGGTTCTGGACTGAAGTGTTATGTCCTTTCTTTAGACAATGACCTAGGACTTTATCAGATGCGGCAAATATGGCATCATAACAACACCTAATGAATGCACCCTGCGCATACCAAATGTCGTCATTCTTTTGTGATCTTGTATTGTTAAAAAGCCATTTCTTTTTATTGACGGCCCAAGCAATCAGTAGATCTTCCCTGGCACTTTATTGCTGCACTGACAACTTTTGAAACTGTGCGCCATTGTGCTCACGTGAATACAGCATCAATGACAGAACACTTCCAGGTGAGATCATGACAGCCAGGTAGGGGATGCTCTTTTTATGAACCTCCCCAGTTCACTTGGGGCTTTTAAAGTGTGCTTTTGTGTACATTTTCTGACTTTTCTCCCCCCCCCCCAAATTTACTATGCTTGTATCGTGAGAATCACCAAGATTTGGAACACGGAAATAAACGGAGCTCCATTTGTGCTCTATTACTGCCGGGGCTGCCTTTTCACACTGGTTAAGGAAGGTCTGATGCGGGGGTTCTTTTGCCAGGACAAGTTCACTTTTAGATTTGGTAGGACAGAAACATTAATGGAGGTTAGGTCTGATAAAGTCCCTACTCTCTTGCTCATTCCAGAGTAGGGTCACAAGATTTCTGCCTCAGTGTCAAACCTGAGTGATCCCCTCAGAGAGAGAGACTAGGCAACAAAAGCTTTTGGTGAGGTGTTTCATCTTCAGACAGAACTCAACAGCCCAGTGCTCTGGCTAGAGAACACCTTGAACAAAATTTGTGGAGCCTCGAGGCTCTGTATATTTTAATACTGTTGATCTGGGGTTTATCTAAACAGTCAAAATAAACTTCATGGAATTTGCTGGGAATCCTACCTATCCTAATGGCATACCACATTTAATTGCAATATTCAGAAGGAGGGGGGTCCAAATCCAGAATTATGTAAATCCACTGGGAAAGCCTTTGCAGCTTTTCCTGAAGTTTTTAAAAAGCTCTGTAGAGAATCACATTCATACTCATTGGGACAATCAGATTCACATTCATTCGCATTCCCAATAAGAGCAGAAATGGCAGCTGGTTGTTTGGACGAAGGCAGGTGGAGGAGCTTGCTAACTAGGGAAATGTCTGGAACCACCATCTTAGATTTTTGCTTAGAGTGTGCTCGGGTGATGAAACAGCCTTTTTCTTTTCTTTTAAAAATTTATTTAGGTGGAATATTGCACTTTAATACCTTTGATATATATATATTTTAAAAACTGTTCAGCAGCAGTAACTGGCAACAATAAAAATGCGAGTAATTTGCTTGTACCCACCATCTTGATTCGCAGGTATGCCCATTGGGACAGCAAAAGTAGATAGCTTTGCATGCCTGTGATTTTGCCAGAAAGCCATTAAGACAAATAGATGCTTTGAATTGGTGTTCGCGCGCGTCAATCCACATTTTCCCCCTCGTATAGACAAGCCCCTGGTTTCCTACATTGAGATGCCACCTTTCTGTTCGACTCACTTTAAGAGGCATGAAACAAAAAGTCAAAGAGAAAAGAATTGGGATGTGGCATGGGAAGAAAAACAAACAAATGCTGATACCAGCTCTTGCATCTTTGTTTCATGCATACTGATGTTACTGAATGACCAAGTGGACTGACTGCTAATGGAAAGAGGTCCTGGGATGGAAGGAAACAAATTGCGCTAGTCCTAGCTGGGCCAAGGGCCAAGTGCAGCAGGTGTATTTGCCATAATGGGCTTGGCCAAATACCCCGGCTTGCCCCCTTTCCAGAGCCCTATAGTCCAAACAATGCAGGGCATTTACCCCAATCTTCAGTCCAAATGACCTCTGGGGAAGATACAAAGCTGGAATGGGGGCAAGCCAGGATAGGGCCCTTTACCACATTTTATGAAAAAAACCTTGTTTAATCCAGTACCATGGATAGGCCCCGTGTCTCTGTGGGAGTCCATACCAGATTGCCATTCCTTGCTGCTGCCGCCAGCTCCTTGACTGTCCTGGAAGCCAGGCCGGAGTCCTGCAGCATGTAATTGAGGCAGGTCACATGTAGGGGGCCTTGGTCACATGTTGGGGGATCCCTGCCTGGCTTCCGTGTTAGTAAAAAAAAAAAGGCGGCAGCAGTGGCTTCAGTGACAAGCCAGACTCCTGTGTGGACTCTGGCCCGTTTTCTGCAGGTAACAGGAGTGGGGACAGGCCAACTCCAGAAGCAGGATATGCAGGCAGGGAGCCAGTGTATCCTGGCTGGTGTAGATGAGCCCAATGAGAAAGGGGAATCCCCTCTGATTTTACCATCAGTTTTCCTTCAACTGCTCTGAATGGTTGTTGGTAATAACAATAGAATTCAGGCCTGTATCTTTACATTCATGCATAGAAATTTTGTAGAAGTCTAAGTAACAGGAGCAGCAGCTGATGGAGACACCCTAGAGTGCCTTTTAATTTAGAATGGTAGAGGAGTAAGCACAATGGAACTCAATGGGGCTTACTTCTGAAGAGATATGCATAGGATTGCACTATTAATGTATCATAGAGTGGGAATTTAAACTTGTTTATTGAGTAAGATATGGGCAGCAGTGGGCAAAGTGTGGCTCTGTAGCTGAGGTTCAAGTCCCAGCACACCTTACCACTGGCTACGCTTGCTAGGGCTGATGGAAGTTTCTGGAGTGTTGTGCTCTGTCCATACTAAGTGAACCAGGCTTAGCCTCAGAAGTTATTTTCAATGAAGTAACCGAGTTCCCACAATGAAGAAAGATACAGAGGGTCTGTTAAAATGTTCAGAGTGCCATTCTCTCATCACTGAGCAAACCTGGCCTGCTGTTTGACATCTGCAATGAGAGAGAAGACTTAACAGATTAGAGATCTGTAGGTTTCAGGTAAGACCTGCCCCGCTCTCATCACGTCAGCTTAGAGCTTAGCTTCTTACATTGTTCCCATTTGAGGCTCCTGAAACCTTCCTTAGAAGCACTCCCTATTATTGAAAACAAGATAACTAAGTTGAAGAGACCAAAGAAGAATTGTGTAAATATTAGCTTTGCTATATTTGCATGCTGACTGGTCCACCAAAGGGTTAAACCATAGGAGGCCCTATAAACCTTTCAGCTATGGTTGGATGTTTTTTCCCAGTTACAGATAACGTCTCTCATAAGAAAGAAAAGAGCACTAAATCCCCAGAAGCCTTCTTCAGGGAATTAGGATATTAACTTAGTCTTTTAATAAAAACATAATGTTAACTAATCAACTGTGAAGAATCTTAGTCACAAAATATGGTAATTTGCCAGTGGAAAATTGGGTTGGGACTGAGAGTTGGAAAGAACTTGCACTTAACAACAGAAAATTAAGACTCTGTTCTTGTTTCTTGTGAGCCACCCTGAAAACTTTGTTGTAGGTGGCCTATAAACACTATAAATAAAATTAATTGTGTATTTTTGGTTGTATCAGTCTATTCATCAGGAAGAAGAAAGGAATGATTACAATATAATAATAAGAGGTACCTTTCTGGTGTACATCATCAAACAAGTTTTAACAGGCATCAAGGCTCCTGGTTTAAACACTGGTTCTTTTTTCCACAATCAGGCTAACCTATTCCCATCCATAACTTTGAGTCTATGGAGATTATCAGACGGGTACAAAAAACCCATCCCCTTCCACAATCTCCTCTCCCACCCCCATCCCAGCACAATAACTCAAAGTTTCACACTTACCTTGTTCACACAATCCTCCCCTCCCCTTGACAGCCCAGGAGTAAATGCAGCTCAAACGGAGCTGCGTTCACTTCCTGGAATGGAAATCCCGGCTGTTCTCAAGAGAGGATGATCACACAGGAAATTCAAAAGTGAAAAGTAAAATACACTTTAAAAAGTTAAACAAAGCATCTAAACACACTTAAAAAATTACAAGTAACCCGGGGGAGGTACAAAAAGTGTTGTCACTTACCTCGTTGTCCTGATTGCACCCAGAAGTGTTCTGGAATGAACCGCCCACTCACGCTGGCATTGCACCAGCATAACAGGGAACCTGTTCAGTCACTTGTCATTCCGCAACAGGAACAGAATGGGCGATCTATTCATGGCTTAGGCTGTGAATAAAAAGGAGCGCTGTGGGAATGGAAGCAGCACAGGAGCATAACAAGGCAAGGACATCGTCATCTGATATTCAAGCCCTTTAGTGATCTCCTGGTGTCGTTGTCACATCATATTTAGCCTGTTTGATAATCTCCTAAGATTTTATACAACTAATGTGAATTCCATAACTTTTTTTTACTACAGTTCCAGTATCATCTTTGGACTACATCTCACCAAAAGTCCCAGGCAGCATGGAATTCTGGGAGTTGTAATTCAACATGTAACTTTTTCTGAGCTCTGGAGTTAGAGTACAGCTGCTTTGGTAACACCAGAAAAAAGATAGCTTGTTTCATTTTGGAAATGTTCCTAGAAATGTCCTTTGCCTTTTATCCATAGTAGGAACCTTTCCCAACACAATGAATTAATGTGGCTGGCTGTCCGATAATGAATCTTGATGTCTCCACTGGTTAAAAAACATGTCTTAATCTTTACAAATAGCCCATCTAGCTCTGTCCCATTTGCAGTTAGAATATCCTTGCTTTAAAAAAAACCCTCACATGTATTAGGGGTGGTAGCTCTAGGAAAAATAACCTAGAGCAGTGGTTCCCAACTGTTTCCTTTCTGCACACCACTACATTGTCACTGAAACCACTATGTAAGCAGTGTTTTCGGATGTCATTTCCCCCTTATTTTTATTCTTGCATTGGAGACTGAAAATTTTCAAAGATTGGTGACATTGCAAGATTTTATGCACATCTTCCTTACTTCCTCAGGTTGAGTCTCCCTTATCTGTAATTCTGACATCTGAAATATTCCAAAATCCAAAATATCCACATGGGTGGCTGAGATAATGATACCTTTGCTTTCTGATGGTTCAATATATACAAGCTTTGTTTCAAGCACAAAATTATTAAAAATATTGTGTATAAATTACCTTCATGCTATGTGTATAAAGTGTATATGAAACCTAAATGAATTTCATGTTCAGACTTGGGTCCCATCTCCAAGATATCTCATTATGTATATGCAAGGATTCCAAAATCCAAAATGTTCCAAAATCCAAAATACCTCTAGTTCCAAGCATTTCAGATAAGGGAGACTCAACCTATATTTTCTTTCTTTCTTTTTTGCATTTCAGGAATTTATTTTTGCCTTTCTCATCAAGGATGAGAAAACTGGCAAATATTCTTTACATCCCTAGCTATAGTGGATGGGAGCCAAATAAAGGGCTATTAAATGCAGTTCTTTCTAAGAACCTGTTATGCTCACTCACAATCATATTGTGCTCATGACAAACTGTATGGGAAGCAAAGCAAAGGGCTCTACCATTGTTACCTTCTCACTGCTCTCTTTCTGCAATGGGTTTATCACCTACAAATTAGGACTTCATTTATCAATCAGTACAAGCCCCCATGGAGCACTTACAGTGTCAGTGGTCCATGGAGCCTAGGTTGGGAACTAGAACCCCCAGAGATTATAAAATTGGCCATGCTGGCTAGGAGATTTCAGGAGTTGCAATCCAGCTTCTGGAGGCACTTCAGCTTACCAAACAGCTTGAGAGGATGCTATGTGAAGAACACAGCTGGCTGAGCTGGCAGAGTAAGATGGCTGCCTGAGGTATCAGATTTTGCATGTCATGAAAAGGTAGTAAATAGTTGGTTTACTTTATTATTGCACATTTAACACTAGAGATAGGGAGGTGTTTCTGAGATCTTCTATGTGATGTGACCAAATAACTTGGCAGACTTGGGGTATTAGTCACCTTGACTTGGGTGGGTGAAGGGTACCATTTCCCACTCAACCACAGGCAGCAAAATACCTTGGTGTGGAGCAGTCACCCTTAATCTCCCCTGTCATCTCATGCTATTACATAGTTACCTATGGTTGGAACAGTGGAATTTAGGGGTGCAGTGGTGGATTAGGTTCACCTGATTCAAAATGGAGATCATTTGAAACAGCAGGAGATCAGGAAGCCATAGGTTCTTTGCACATTCCTTCTCTCACCCTGCCATCTGTCCCCTTTCTAGCCCTTTAGAATGGATGAATCTTTGGGGTACATTTGATCCAATCCATTGTTGAGTATCCTGCATAGAAAGGGAGAAAACGGTAGAAACAAGAAGACATCAAAGGAGTATTTCATATTACACAAATAAGAAATTGACATAAAATGCTAATAAACTGGCAGTGGCTCATCCCTCAAAGTTTTACTTTCTGAGAAAGTAGAGACAGTTAGCATAATAATTATTTTTTTAAAAAAATGGAAAAGGTTGAGGCAGTGCCTACGACTGCTATCAATCCTCATTACTAGGGAAGTAATACATAATCCTTTTTAATCTCATTCCTAACATTCCAGTTTGCTGTAGGCAGGGGGCTTTGGTAAAACCAATTTTCTACTCTATAGGTAGGCTTGTAAAACAATCAGAGGCAAAGCAGGATATCCCATATGTGAGGGCCTGCAGCCAGAGAAATGGTGCTGTTGCAAGCCTGGATCACAAAGCCTTGAATATTCAAATAAACAGAGAAAGAAGCAGCAGTCATTAAAAATAAAAAAAAACAACCAATCCTCTCTCTGCCCCCCCTCCCAGCAAGCTAATTCAAAAGTGCACTTTTAAAAGTTCAGTTCCATTTAGCTCAGTTTCTAAACACAGAAGGTACATAGATACATAGATATCATAGAATCATAGGATCATAGGGCTTGTCTAAATGGTGACAATACTTTTCATAGAATTCAAAGCAAATACCTTCTGTTCCAATGGGATCCTGTGGTGATTTGATGTATTCGGAAGGAGTGGGCAAAAAAACACACCAAATACTCTGTGGGAAAAGCCTTTGCAGATTTCCATGAACTTAAAAAAAAAAAAAAAACTGGGAAGGAAATGCACATTCCTGCTCCTTTGGACAACCGATGCAATTTGTAGCATGATCTGGAGAAGGTGGAACTGACTATCTTATTGGCCAGATGTGCACAGGGGTGGACTTGCCGTCAAGCACCCAGAAGTGCTAGTGATAATGCACTTTTAAAAACTTTTTAAAAAACTGTCAATTTAGCAAAGAAGAGAACCTGCAGCGCCCAGAGACAACAAGAAGGGCAGCCACCATGAGGAAGAGGAGGAGAGAGCTGCCAGCCCTTCATTCTGGTGGTGGCAGCCTCTGACTCCAGCTGCAATTAAAGGGGCAGGAGGAGCCACCTGGCCAGCCGCTGGTTGTGGAGAAGGAAGAGGAGGCAAACTCTGTTCCGGCTTTATCTTGTCTTCCCGGGCTGGGCTGCGCCTTCTTTCATGCCTGTCCCACAGCCTCCAAAGCCACTGATACCGGGCTTGGTGGACAGGCATAAGAGAAGTGTTGGGAGGTATGAGTCTAAAATTAAAAATGTATTAAAAATTCCAGGGATCTAGCCCTTTTTGAAAATAAAAATACCTTCTTTAAAAGTAAAAACCTTTTCTTTCAAATTCAGAAGAGTTAAAGCGTCCGGAATGCAGACACAGCTCAATTAACATTTAAATGTGTGGCCTGATCACCCAATCAATTAGACTAATTAAAACAACAAAGAAGTCAGTTTAAAAAGCATATCAAAAGTTTACTGAAGGTATATCAATCTTAATCTACATATTAAAACAAACTTAAAAGGTTCCTAACTAACTAAGAGGATTTAGGGTAGGAAAAACAAACTCACCCAGCCTTTTGCGGTGTGGGCTACATTGTGACTTGACTAAAAGGACTCAAAACATGGCTACAGCCACATGGAGCCTTAACTTAAAAGGAACTTAAACAAAGTGTCATATAATATTTAAATTAGGTCATGTGATGAATGACCCATTGCTCCAGTTGGCTGAAATTGCCTAGTTAAGAAAAGGGGGTGTGAGAGAACTGAAGCATGCAGGGAAAAATTCCTAAACTGAACTTAACATGGGATACACAAGATTGTATTGCATTACAATAATGATTTCCCCACATACTACAAGAAGGAGCAGCTCAGCCTGGATAAAGATAGGGTACTTTACCATGTTCTAAAACAATACCTGTTTTAATCCGTTCCCATGGGGAAGGAACGGATCAGGCCCCATATGTTTGCAGGAGCTCGTCCTGCCAGCCCAACCCATCGCTTCAGCTGCCAGTATACCTCACTCTCTCTGAAGCAAGGAGTCCTGCAACATGTGACCAAGGCTGGTCACATGCAGGGGACTTGGTCACATGTTGCAGAACTGCTTCCTTGCTTCCAGGAGAACAAGGGAGATGCCAGCAGCAGCAGCAGCAGCAGCAGCAATAAACTGGCGTGTCTGTCTGGACTTCCTCCCATTTTGTGGCGGTAACAGGGGGGAGGAACGGGCATGATCCATGGAGAGCTGGTGTATCCTGGCTCATGTAGACAAACCCATAGAGATGAGTCTGGTTTGGTGGTGGTTTTTTTTTGGGGGGGGGGTAGGGGAGCAAAAAATTCCAAAGACCAAGCACTACAGATTCCAAAAGATTACATCAGACAGCCCAACCTAGTGCCCTTCAGATATTTAGGATACAACTGCTATCATCAATTGGCCTTTCAGAGAAGGTTGCCAAGTCAGGGCTATCCCAGGCCTTTAGATTTCATCCCCAAAAGACAACAGTGAGACAAAGGGATGTCACAGGGGTGGACTCTGTTGATGTCATTAAGAACGATACATTAAGCATTGACCACCACTGCGCAGAGCATGACATTCAAACAAAAAAGCACCAACTCTTACAAATGAGGAACACACACACTCACACACAACTATCAAGTCTGCGCTCTCACTTTGAGATTCCCTCCTTTGCCCTGAGGGCTGGAAAAGAAGGGCCAGGCCCTAAGATCTGGGAACCTTACCTCCTGATGTTATTGGACTTCCATCAGCCTTAGGCAGCATAAACAATAGTGAGCAATGCTGGAAGCTGCAGTCCACCGACAGCTGGAAGTCTGCTTCATTCTCACCCTGGGTTAATGGGGCTTTATTTTGCATATGTGCATACAGGATTGCAGCCTCAGTGTATGATGAAGTGGCCTTAGTAACATTTTTTCTCTCTGATTGTGACCAAGAAGAAAAAGAAACAGCCAAGCATCTTTACCAAGAGAACTTCCTCTCTTGTTTTTGAGGGTCCACAGACAAGAAGTAGCACCATTCCATTAATGGTTCCTCCTTAAGACTATTATGTTCCCCCCTCTTTACTATTTTTTAAAAGGGATAGGGAATTGAAAGACACAAAAGCACCCACAGAATATGTTACATTCCAAAACCCATGCCTTGGGTGGGTTATTTCACCCCCACCTTGCCTTCTCTCTTTAGCGACCTATAAACTATTCTGCCAAACCTCACTGACAAGCTTGGATTGGGAGAACAAAACAAGGATAATGACACTTCTTCTCTCCCTCCCTTTCCCGCAAGTGCTTTCTTCTTTTCTCCTTTGTCTCGTATTTCTGAGTTAAGAGGATTTTTTAAAACACAGTAATGAGCTCTTGCTTTGAACTTGGAATATGCCTGCTGCACGAAGCCTCTGGACCATCCTTATTTAATATGCCCAAATATGATTAGTGTCAAACAGTGAAATATCACTTCCTTATCTCTAGCAACCAGCAGACAGGAACACTCCTAGGGATCAGGATCCCCCTTTTCTTTAATTCCCCCCCTTTTTTTCTTCTTTATTTGGGCAAAACACAGACTTTGAGAAGAAGGATGTCTGTGTGGTGTGTGCGCGTGCACGCATGCATGCGTCCACACAGGCATTTCATGGGTATGTTGCTTTCTCCAACCTTTTGAAAGAGACACTTTTGTTTGTTTTCTGGTCATATGCTGACTTGTGCTTATGGTAAACAGTTTGTAGCAAGTGAGCATTTCTGCCTGGTGTCACTGCCATGGCGGCCCTGGTCCCTCCGCTTTCCCTCCTCTCAACTTAAAGGCCTACGCATCAAAGGATGCCCCAGTTGGGGAAACCAATTAGTGGGAGCCTCGCAAAGACCACGTCACTGCTGTTCATCTGCCAAGAAATGCTGCTTTGGCATTTTTAATTCCCCCCTCTCTGGAAGCCAGCATTCTGATTTATTTACATATGAAGGGTCTTGCATGTCAACAACTGCAAGCTGTTGATAAAGGATTTGCATCTCTCATAATTTCATGGATATTTTCAATGGTTCTGTCAAAGAGGGTGGGCAGCTGGAAAGGCAATGGGGGAAGGACAGCTTGAAATCTTGTATTATTAAAATGGCTATTCAAGTTACTTTATTAACACTACCCCTTCCCTTGGAAAAGCTATTGTTGTGTGCCTTCAAGCCATTTTCTGACTTGTGGTGCTCTGCCTCCTGTGGAATCCTGGGATTTGCAGTTTAGGGAGGGGCATTTAGCATCCTCAGCCAGAGAGTTCTTATGCTTTGCTGAGCTACAAACCCCAGAATTCCACAGGAGCCAGCCATAGCAGTTAAAGTAGAATAATAGTACTATAACAGTGTAGTGTGATAAAGGAGACTATCAGACAAGAATAAAAAAAAGCATTCCTGTCCCACAATCTCCACTTCCACCCCGTTCAACCCCTGACCTGCCACAATCACCCTCCACACCGCACTTACCTTCTCTCCCGTCGTTTCGGCAGCCCAGGAGTGAACGGAGATCTAACAGAGCTCCCTTCACATCCTGGATCAAAATCCCACAGATTCTCACAAGAAGACGTGAGCGCGGGAAATCTAAAAATAAAAAGAACAGAAAAGAAGTGACAGCAAGCACAAAAACACACTTTAAAATGTTAAAGTAACCCGGGGAGGGTCATAAAAAGTGTGTTACTTACCTGGATGTCCCAATCTCACGTGTAAGTGTTCTGGCAGGACCTCCCATTTATGCTCGGATCTCGCCAGCGAAACGGGACACCTTTTTGCTCGCAGGAACATCTGTGACAGAAACAGAATGGGGGATCTATTGATGGTATCTCCCATCAATAAAAAGCAGCACCCACAGAATGGCAGCAGAACAGGTACATAACGAGGGGGGGACAACGTCATCTGAAAAGGAAGCCCTTTTGCAATTTCCTGGCGTTCATGTAACACCACTTTTAACGCATCTGATAATCTCCAAAGTCCTTTGTCCACCACTCAAACACTACACCATGCTGACTAGGCTTATAAAATAGTGAAATCGACAACAGTGAGGATGACAGTGAATATTTCCTATAGACCATTGTTCAGTATGCCCGTGGGTACCACAGGTCTCATTTCATTGTATGGAAGTGAATACAGTGTTGGGTTCATTCTTTCCCCATCCTCTATTTTTCTAGTATGGTTTGGATACGAATGGCCTGGGGCACATCAGAAAAGTGCTCCGGATGATGCTGGTGCTGGGGAACAAGTATTACAGAATATAACATAAGAGAGCATATTTAGTGTCAGCTTTGTACATGAAGAGCTCCAAATTATGAAAGTTTCAGTTTGTGTTCTAGTAGATTTTAAAATAGGTATTTGAAGGCCAGCCTCGGTATTTTAAGAGTAGCATTACTGGAATAGGTATTTGAAGGCCAGCCTCGGTATTTTAAGAGTAGCATTACTGAAATGAAAAGTTTCTGAGCACAACAAAATGGGCTGTTAAACTTTTTGTCATTTCTTTTTTCATCTCTGTTGGTGTTGTATACCTTTGGAAAGTTTTCTGCATACCCATTAAGAGTGTGCCCTGAACTGAGCTGAATCCCAAATCATGAACTGAATCGGAGTGCTCTGAGCAATGTCCAAATTGAAGAAGGGGTCTTTCAAAGCAGGCTGGGGGGCTGTCTAAATGGTGAAAATACCCCTCACGGAATGTGAGAAAAATCCTACCTGTCTTAATGGGATCCCACATCATATCATCATATTGAGAAGGAGAGGGGACAAAAACGTCAAACATTCTTAAGGAAAAGCCTTCGTGGCTTTTCCCAGAGTTTAAAATAACAGTGAGGAAGAGGCACATTCCTGCTCTTTAGGACAAGCGATTAGCTTTGAATAGGTTTCCCATAGGAAAGTAAGTGCAAAGCTGATTGGCCAGATGAGTCAAGTGCCCCTCATCCCCATGTTGATTTTTCACCTTAGCCTGGCTAGCCGCTTGGAGAGGGAGGTGGTGGGGGCATTTCTCCCCCCTTCCTCCTCCTCCGAGCAGCTGGCCAAGTGGCTAGTGACATTCCTTTGCACCCTCAGAGGCTGGAAAGGGACGCTAGCCCCTTCCCCATGCAAAATTGACATGAACACCATCTTGATTCACAGCTGTGTGAACACTGCAGAGGTGAGCTTCGAATACACTCAGATTTTGCCAATGCTGTGGAGACAAAAGAACGCTGCTGCAAATTGCTAATAACCTGCAGGTATGTGCATTATTGCCTCCTGTATAGATGGGGCCTGGGTCTCAGGCCAAACCCTCCCAAGGATTTCTAAGAGAATCAGATTGGGAAGGACACAGTTCCACACAATTTTGGGTCTCTGAAAATGGATACATTTCTCCCCAACCTCTATATAAAGGAAACATCAAGGGCAGCAGGGAGGGAGGGAGAGACAGATAAGTAGTTTTGTGACTGACAGTATTACTTTCTGATTACAGTAGATAGTTTTCGCAGCACTGTCCAATCCCTGTATTATTTTAAAAAATCAAATAATATTTTGCAGGACTGTTTCCTTTCTCCTAGGACTAGGAACACTAAAAGAGGTTTTATACAGTCTGTGGGATATGATAGATGCAGCATTAGGAAAGGCCTTCCTTTTCTGTCACTGTACGCTATATATCCATCATCCACATCAACCCTATTATACTTTCTGTGACTTTGGTGCAAATAGAACAAGGAAAAAAATCTAAAAGTGTTTTTCACTTATCTTAACTCCTTAGCCCTTGCACCCATACTTCTGATATTTTTTTTGTCAGTTTCTATCCTAGCAGAACATATCTGACAAATCTTATTTTCAAACATACTACCCTCAAAAACTTCAGAGATTGCAAAGGAAATACAAACCATTTCCCACCCTCAAATTTTAAGACTTCTTTTCTCCACCAAGTGCCGTTATCCTCTTCCCAGATTACTTAACTGGAGCTATCTTCATTTCTGTATCATTTTATAACGACTGCCAACAAACAAACAAACAAACAAACAAACCCAGACAAGTGAGTCTTTTTAGAAACGATATCCTATCCTATAATGTTGCCTACGGAAGAGGCAACTATGTTTGCCAATTTTATCTATTTCTGCAAATGAATGAATGAATGAAGGTAACCTGTAAATCCTTTTTAAAATATCCAAAGTAGATAATATAGCTTAATCACCCTTATACCTATTCGTTTGAAATTGAGTCAGCTTCCTATCTTCATAAAGGCTACTATGGAGATTATTGGATGTGGACAAAAATACTGTCCCCGTCTTGCTACATTCTATCCCGCCCCCCTCCTAACCCCATCCCAGCATGAGAATGAAATCTTTCAAATGCCTACCTTTGCCGCTTCTTTCTCTCCTCGCGGCAGCCCAGGAGTGAATGTAGCTCTCCAGAGCTGCATTCACTTCCTTGTTTGAAATCCCGGGCCGTTCTCACGAGAGACTGAGCGCACAGAAATTCAAAAATAAAAATAAAAATACACTTTAAAATATGACAGCAAGCAGAAAAACACACTTTAAAAATACCTAGTAACCCAGGGAGGGGAAAAAGAAGGGAGTCACTTACCTGGATGTCCTGCTCGGACCCACAAGTGTACTGGAATGGACCTCCCATTCATGCTGACATCACGCCAGCATAACGGGGCACCTTTTTGCTCGCTCGTTGTTCTATCATAGAAATGGAACGGGTGATCTATTGGCGGCTTAGCCCATCGATAAAAAGAAACAATGCGGAACGGGACCATCATGGGAGCATAGTGACACAGGAATGACGTCATGCGAAAATCAAGCCCTTTCGTGATCTCCTGGCATTCGTTTAATTATTTAATATTTAGGACATCTGATAATCTCCTATGACTGTGTATTTTGTCCAGTTCTGTAAAACAGTGAAAGGATTATAGGTGTTTGTTGATTTCCAGAGATTGTTAGTTGAAGGCATGAAGATTTGGACCCAAGTTGAATCAGGTAACTTCCAAATCAGACAGAGGCAAATTGGTCTGCTTTCTGAATCATCACATTGGAGTCTAAAGTGAACCTTATGGTTGTTTTTACTTATAGCATCTACGGGCTTGTCCATACAAGGCCAAAAGAAATTGATTTCTCAGCAGTAATAGCAATTTGCTGCAGCTACGACTTGTCTTAATGGTTTTACAGCTCCCATAAACTTTGCATGCCCTCTAGTCAAGATGGCAGCTACGGGTGAATTACTCGTGTTTTTAAATTTGCGGTCACTGAACTGTTTTTTTTAAAAAAACTATTTCCATGGTGCGCATAAGCAATATTTCGCCTTTACGAAAAAAGAAAAAAACAGCATCCCATTTTATCACCTTAGCGATTGCTCACTAAGGCAAAAATCGAACATGGCAGCTCCTAGCGCTTGCGCTGTTAACGAGCCCCACCCTGCTCTTGTCTGGCTAATCAGGTGTGCAATTCCTCTTGTATGGGAAAGCAATTCATATCGAATTGCTTGTCCCAATGAGCGGGAATGCACATTCCCCTCACCGTTTTTTTTAAAAAAAACTCCAGGAAAAGCCGCAAAGGCTTTTCCTGCAGAGTTTTTGCCATTTTGGGCCCACCTCCTTCACACTAAGGCAAAACAACATGGATTGCCATTAGGACAGGCCGTCTTCTCCTCGCATTCCATGAGAAGTATTTTTGCTGTTTTGACAACCCCTTTGATGTGCCCTAGAGGCAGAAAGGCATATTTATTGTTGTTAATTGCTGTCAAGTCTACTTCAATTTATGGCATCCCTATGAATGAGAGGCCTCAAAGTCACCCTGTTATCAACAGCCCGCTCAGGTCTTGCACACTCTGGACCATAGCTTCTTTATTGAGACTGTATACCTCCAAATGTTCTAAATGTTCACAATGATAATGATGGTGTCTTGTGCCTCTGTCTAACAAGCGATAACAGAAAAGTAGCTTTTGTGTTTGTTTTGATATGGCTACTTTTACATTTCTTCATTTGCCTAACAGACCTTATATTTTCTTTAAGTATAGCAGGCTAGGCAAAGTATGGCCTGCAGGCCTTGGGCAGTTTTTGTTTTGGGCCTCTGGAGCCCCCCCCCCCGAGTGAATTTTTTATTTTGAATTTTTTTTTTACCCCAAATGCCCTCTAGGGACATTATTGCCACATTTCTACCCCCCCCCGGGCCATTTTAACACCAGAATAAGCCTATTTAAAAACAAAACTGATTGGGAAGTGATTTCCAGTCACTTCCTGTTGTTAAGAAAGCCCCTCTAGTGTCCCACAATTGTCCGCTTCTGAAGTTTACCACTGAACTTTGTTTTAAGTTATTAAGAACATAAGGAGAGTCATGCTGGGTCAGAGCAAAGACCTGTCTAGTCCAGCATCCCCTTCAGTGTTTGCTTACCAGCAAGGTATGAGTGCAACTGCATCTTCCATCTCATGTTCCCAAGTAACTGATATACAGAGACATACTGCCTCCAATACTGGAAGTGATATACAGATATCCCTACTCTAGTCATAGTTGACCTCAGCTTCCGTGAATGTATCCACTCCCCTTTTAAAGCCATCCAAGTTGGCAGCCATGATGACTTCTTGTGGTAGTGAATTTCACAGTTTAGGTATCATGGTGTGAAGAAGTGCTTCCTTTTACCTGTCCTGAATCACCCACCATTTTGGAAGATCTGGCCTAAGCACACATAAGCCTATAATTTCTTTGACCTGTGCTGTTTAGAAAAGGGTACCTATACTTTACAGATGACACCGTGTAGTAAAAGCCAAATACACTGTAACAGGAAAGTGCAGTGTCATTCCTTGCCCAGTCTCCTCTTCTCTGTGTACCAGCTGAAGCATTCTATGGCTGCCTTGATAGTATGTTTGCAATAGTTGAAGCCACAGACCTGTTCCCAATGATGTGTATCACGCAGTTAGGTGACAGGATATGCAGTCAACACCTTCACAATTTTGTGTAGCTGTAACTGATTAACCCTCTTTATCCATGCTTATAATTATGTCCAAGGAATTGTAGAAACAGAAAATGGCCTATTAAAGGTAATTCTGTTGAGGGTGGAACTGAATGATGGGGAGCATAGGAAAGGAATTACTGGCTGTTTCTATCGTTTCATCTCCTTCAGCTGTTAATTCTAAAATATCTAAGCCTAAGACCCCTTTATAGCTCTGAGGCAGGTGGCTGGAGTGATTAATCTGTACAATTACTTTTAATTATTAGGGCTTTGTTTTTGTGGCTGCTCCTTTTGGACAGGTGGCCAACAGAGCAGTCAATAGCTTCAGTGTGAGGGCAAGAATGTGCCCGGGCTGTGTGTCAAACCAATCTCCCCTTTCAGCAGGGGGACAGGAATTCCTTGCAGTTTGGTTAGTCTTTTTTACACCTGGAGTGAAGAATGTTGAATAATCTCTGATTTTGTTCAAGGAGATAAGTGTTCTTTAAACATGGGTACTTTGCAGTACTTATGTGTATAACTTCAATTGGTTGCATATAATTTGCATTTATGTTTTTTTAAAAAAACTGTTTTCCTGATGGACTTTAAACATACCCCCGCTTATTGTTATGTTTTGGAATCAAATTGTTTCTGCTGAGTAACTTGAATATAAGACACCAAGACACTCAATGCAAATGGTTGCAAATGGGTCACTTAAGTTAGCAGTAAGTAATGAGCATGCTGAGTATGGGTGAAGAACCAAGTTGTGAGGTTTCTCTCAGGTAGCATCTGCACATAGCGTTTTTTGGGTGATCTGCATTCTGAATTATATCTGTCACCTGAAGTCCACATTTTAAGGTGATTTACTCCATGTTCAGTGTTGCTGCTTTATTAGTAGATTGCCATAGAAAGAAGAGTTCCCAGAGTAGCCACAGGAAGAATCCTAATGAGAAATGTTTTTCTGGGTTGCAGTCTGTCACCAGGGCTAGGAGTGCCATCTTGGAATGACTGGTGCCATATCTAACCTTCAAACTGACTTTATTAAACAAAGGTGGTACATTAGGGGGGCTAAACATAGGATAGAAAGGACTCTCAGGCCCTTAATAAGGAAATTATCATTGTGTGATCAGCTTCTGCCCCCTACTACCACTTTAGAAAATCCCACTTAACAATATACAATGGTCAGTCCCAGCTTAGTTCTTAAAATGGGATATTCTAGATATCAGTTCTTGCATGGCCAGGTCTTTATATATTCTTCCTGCAAATAAAACGAAATGGAATTTTAAAATGTGTAGATTCCACCCCAAGAAAATCTAGCATGTGAAATCAATAATTTATTCAAATTAAGACACTTGGGTATATGCTTCCTTTAGTCATGATCAAGGAAGGAGAACTCAGTGGTAGAGCACATGCATTGCATGCACAAGTCCCAGGTTCAATGCCTGGCCCTTCCAGTTGAAACAAGGGATCTAGTAGCCGATGATGGACAAAACCACTGAGAGCTGCTGTGAGAGACAACAGTAGGGGCTTATTTACATGTGACAGGATATGCCAGCTCCCCAGCAGTGTGTCCTAGCTGCAGATCAGGCCTGTTCTATTCCCGTTACCTGGATGAAACAGGAATTGGCCCATCACTGCCACTGCCACCATTTCCCTTGCTTTGCAAGGTCCAGAAAGCCAGCCTGCACATGTGACAAGGCCCCCTACATGTGACCAGCCTTGGTCACATGCTGCAGGCCCTCTGCCTGGACCTGGAAGAGTACGGGGCGACCGGCAGCTAGAGAGACTGGCCAGCCTGCAGGGATGGGCTCCCATGGACATGCAGGGCCCAATCCGTTTCCTCCCAGTGGAAATGGAATAAACTGGGTATTTTTAAAAACGGCTATATTGCGCCTTACCCTGCCTTGCTCCCACCTGAGCCCTGTTTCTGCCCCAGGGGTCGTAAGGACTACCTGGGGACAGAACTTGGCAAATGCCCTGTGTCATTTGGACTGCAGGGCTCTCAGACAAGGGCAAAATGGGGTAAATAGCCTGTGTAGATAAGGCCTAGGATAGATTAGCAATAGTCTGACCTAGTACATGTATGGGTGTGCAGCATGGCCGTTGGCTCTTACATATGAATTATTGCAAACTGTGCTTTATCATAGGCAGAGAGTTTTTTCTTTCCCTCTCACAAAGGACCCTGTTTGCTCTTCTACCTCCTTCCATGGGTCTTTCCCTGCCCCCTCTGTCTCTCCCTTGTTTTATTGCCTCTATAGAGAAGTTACATGCTGACACAGATTTCTCTCTTGGGATGTTACACTCTGTAAATCAAGTTTGGGGGTCAGCAGTATCATATGGATAAGAGGCTGTTTTTTCTCTCATGTGATTCTTTTAGCAGAGGATTAAACTTTTTGCCCTAAAATAAAAGCAGTCCTCACCTCCCCCCCCCATCCTCATTCCCCAGCCTCTTTGCCCTAGATAGAGTATCCTTCCTCCTCCTGGTCTAGTGAGCAATCCATCCAGAGATTTGATCTTGTGACTTAATTGTTTTCTACTCTGTGTGAAAATGAAGTGAGAATGTGAACAGAGAAAGAGGAGAGTATGCTCAGCATGGAAAGCTATGGAAGGGTTGGGTGTTTTCTAAAAAAAAATCAAAGGAGATTTTGCACTTCATTTTTGTGAAAACACCACACAGTCAAAAGACAGTGAACTGTGATTAAAAACAGGAAGGCCAAACAGATTGCCTTCTACCATTATGCTGAAGTGTATGTTACACAGAGGGCTAGTCTATTTCTTATTATTGTAGCACAGGTAGCATTGCAGTGATGGTGTTAAAGCTTGAGTGGGGAAGATACAGCCCCTCTCACTTTTTTCTTGCAGTCTCCCCAAGCTACCCTCATCCTCCACATTATTTGAGGAAAGGCAAAATTAATCTAAAATGCAACTCCTCAAAACTTCTTATAAAAAAAAGTTAAACTAGAATCATAGGAGATTATCAGACACGTCAAAAGTGACATTACAGCAACGCCAGGAGATCACAAAAGGGCTCCCTTATCAGATGATGTCATTCCCCCCTCGTTATGCACCCGTTATGCTGCTATTCCGCTGTCACTGCTTTTTATTGATGCGAGATGGAATCAATAGATCCCCAGTTCTGTTTCTGTTCTGGATTTTCCTGTGTGCAACAAGGTGACCTGTTATGCTGGCGAGATCCCAGCGTCAATGGGAGGTCCCTGCCAGAACACTTCCAGGTGAGATCTGGACATCTAGGTAAGTGACACACTTTTTATGATCCTCCCCAGGTTACCTGAACATTTGAAAGTGTGTTTTTGGGCTTGCTGTCACTTTTTAAAATGTTACTTTTTAAAATTTCCCACGCTCGCGTCTTCTCACGAGAATCTGCAGGATTTCAGTCTAAGAAGTGAAGAGAGCTCCGTTAGAGCTCCTTTCACTCCTGGGCTGCCCTGTCGACTGGATAGGAGGTAAGTGCGGTAGAGGGAGGGTGATTATGGCAGGACTGGGATGGGACGGGGTGGAAGTAGAGATTGTGGGACAGGAACACTTTTTCGTTTCTGTCTGGTAATCTCCATAGCATTATAATTGTGTAGTGTGAATGAGCCAGCATGGTTTAGTGGTTTGAGCGTTAGACTACAACTCTATAGATCAGGGTTCGAATCCCCGCTCAGCCATGGAAACCTACTGGGTGACCAGGGGGAAATTATACTCTCTCAGCCTCAGAGTAAGGCAAAGGCTATCTGAACAGTTATGAACACCCAGTGATAGGGTCGCCTTAGAGTCGCCATAAGTCAGAAACAACTTGAAGGGTCACAACAACAAAGTGTTGTTGGAAGGATCCCTGGTCCCTTCCAGGTTGCTGAATTATGGATGAAGATGCAAGTATGATGCCAACTGGGGACAACATACAGACAAAATTTCCCAGCACTATGACCACAGTTGCCCACCTTTTGTGAAAGTAAGGGCACTGGACAGATCGGGGCATTACCTGGCAGTTGTTCAGTTGGGGGAGGGAATCTAAAGCCATCCAGATACTACATTTTGATAGAGATACGTCAGGATCTAAAGTGATCCAAGATTGGTTTTATAGTTGGGTTCAAATCCTTATGACACCTTATATTCATGGGATAGCCTTGGGGAATAAACTATTTCTCACTCTCATGTGTAAAATTTTATTCCCAGTTCCCTTGTAGCTGAAAAAAAAACCATTAGTAAAGTAGTTGTCACATCAGAAGTGTTATATGAATGACTAATAACAGCAGTGAACCATGTCTCTTCTGTTACTTGCCAAAGAAATAGAGTAGCTGCAAACTGTCAAAAATCACAGTAGATTAAAGTCACAGTATGCATTGAAATTAGTTTTACTCTGGGAGCTTAAGTATGTACTTCACTTACTTTAGATTCAAATGTATGTTGCAGAATATTTGCTCTGTCATTCAGGGCCCTTGCCTCTTGTCTGTATCACTTTAAAGATTAAGTGAAACATGGGATGGCTATGTTGAAAAAAGGTACCAACAAGTCATACCTGTGAGAGGTGCTATGTGCTCAGTATCATCCTGAAATAAACCAAAGTACTGGTGTCTACAGGTGTGGCATTAGGACACTAGCACAAAATATGCCCAGATATTGGCCTTCTAATGCCCCATGTGAAGATATAACGACCTTGTTTTAGCCCATGGCAGGAATCTCATCTGAGCAAATACATGTTACACATTCCTGGTGCCACATTTAAACTGGGTCTAACTGAAATGCCTCAGGGTTCTGTCCTGGGCCCAGTGCTATTCAACATCTTTATCAGTGACTTGGATAAGGGCATAGAGGGTATGCTTATCAAGTTTGGATGACAACAAATTAGGAGGGGTAGCTAATACCACAGAGGACAGGATCAGAATTCAAAATGACATTAACAGATTAGAGAGCTGTGTCAAAACAAACAAAATGAATTTCAGTAGGGAGCAATGTAGGATACTACACTTGGGCAGTAAAAATGAAATGCACAGATATAGCTAGATAGAAGTGCATGTGAAAGGGATCTAGGAGTCTTAGTGGACCACAAGCTGAACATGTGTCAGCAGTGGGATGCAGCAGCTAAAAAAGCCAATGCAATTCTAGGCTGCATCAATAGGAGCACAGTGTCTAGGTCAAGTGAAGTAATAGTGCCCTCTATTCTTCTTTGGTCAGACCTCACCTGGAATACTGTGTCCAGTTCTGGGCACCACAGTTCAAGGAGGATATTGACAAGCTAGAACATATCTAGAGGAGAGTGACCAAAGTGGTGAAAAGTCTGGAAGCCATGCTCTACAAGGAGTGGCTTAGGGAGCTGGGTATGTTTACCATGGGGAAGAGAACATTAATAGGTGATGTGATAGCCATGTTTAAATATTTGAAGGGATGTCATACTGAGGATGGAGCAAGCGTCTTTCCTAGGACATGGGGCAATGGGACTAGGACATCGAGCAATGGATTCAAATGATAGGAAAAGAGATTCCACCTAAACATTAGGAAGAACTTCCTGAGAGTACACTTAAGAGCTGTTAGGCAGTGGAATGTGCTGCCTCAGAGTATGGTGGAGTCTCCTTCTTTGAAGATTTTTATACAGAGGCTGGATGGCCCTTTGTTGGGAATGCTTTGATTGGATTGCATGGCAGGGGGTTGGACTAAATGGCCCTTGTGGTCTCCTCCAACTCCATGATTCTATTATTCTAGTCTATGAAATGTTCTAGTATCATTAATACATCTAGCAGTGCCAAGCTTTTACATGCCAGTGGCGCCAGGGTTGACCAAAGACATTTTGCTGCCACATTAGGGCATTCAAAATCAAGTTATTTTGGTACTTGAGGCAGAGAATCCCCCAACCACCTCTCTTCCCATACCTGGGAATAAACATACAGTGACTTTGGGTAAGTCACACTCTCTCAGCCTCAGAGGAAGGCAAATCAAACCCACTCTGAATGAATCTTGCCAAGAAAACCCTATGATAGGTGTGCTTCAGGGTCACCATAAGTCGGAAACAACTTGAAGTCACACAACAACAACAAAAGACAAAAGTTAAATTCAAAGTCAAATTCAAGATACTCAGAAACCTGCTGTTTGAGGCAGGCATATCATCCTGGGCAATTATCACCTTTCAACAAAGCCTAAATAAAATTTAGCAAAAAGCAGACCTGAGATGCCCCTTAATATATATATATATATGCACTGGTGAGTAGAGCCTAGACTTAGCCATCCAAGCATCAAACCATTTGTGGGCTAGCTCTGTCTCCTCCACCCTTAATATTTCCCCCCCTTCTTGTCTAAATCATTAACTGTCTGGAAACCTGTTTCCAGCAGGACAAGGCCTTGTGGCAGGAAAGAATATCTGTTACAGAGAACATGCACCTGGGCCTGTCCACAGCCAGAGCAGACAGACTATTTCTAGAGGATACTAAACACTTCATAAAAAGGAACACTCTGCCTAAGACGACATCTGCCTTGAGATGCTTCTGATAGTTAGCCTTTAATAGGGAAAATGTGTTTTTGCCACGGCTAAGAGTGAGGAGGACACAGGTTCACAAATGGTCTGGATTTTCAATAAAGCACATCATCGAAGTTAAGCGTTAGGTTTTTCCAAGCTCCCAACAGTCAGGCCTTCAGAACCTTTTTACCTCTAGCTGGCATTATCCTGTCTGGCAGAGGAAGGCCCTCAGGTGGTGTCTGCAGTCTGCACAATATATTTACTTCAGGTAGGTGCCAATCTGGGCCTACATCCAACTTATGGATGCTGCACTGAGATGTGCCTGTGCCTAGTCCCAGTCCCAGGAACCTCTGCGCTGCTTTGGTCAGAAGCGGTATTGTGTACTTGCCAATACTTTAGAAACAGATGGAATTGCTATAGGGACACACAATCCTCCCTTTATGGTCCACATAACTATATGAATTCACAAACCTCCAGTCCTACCTCTACCCTGAAAATGTAAACGTTAATGGAGAAAATATTAAGGGAAGGTGATAAAATAGAGAATGCTACAAAAGCTCATTGTCATAGGTATGTTATGAAATATTACACAGTGATCTCCAAGAGCCAGTTATACAAAGTGTATTTCTCTGCACCATGGCTAGGCTACAGATGTATAGTACGGAAAGTTACCTCCTGCCTCATGTATCTCTCCTTCCCATCTTTCATTAGATACAACTTTATGCTGAATCACAGCACAAAGGACTTTATCAGACGTGGGAAAACATGGCAAAAAATGCCCCAAATCACATAATATGGACGGAACGATAGCCCAAAGGGCAAAATTATCAGACACCCACGTCCTCACCTGTTCCCAGAGCGTAGCGCTGGCCCGGACAAGGCATCACTTTTTTATTGACAGGCTAAGCCGTCAGTAAAAAGTGACGCCTTATTCATGCCTGTGCTATGCCCCCGGAACAGCTGAAAGATGTTGTTGTCTGATAATTTCACCCATTTGTGTTATTGTTGTGTCCTTATGATGCATTTTTTCATGCATCTGATAAAGTCCAAAGGAAGGTGCTGCTGCTCAGGCTGCTCACAATACACAGTTTTCACAATTGTCCCTGATTTTGCAGGGACAATCCCTATTAATCTTCTGTTGTCTCATTTTTTTTTCATGTTATGTTTAAAATGTCTCAGTTTCTCTTCTTCCTCCTGCTTTCCTATTTGGCCCCAGTTTACTTCAGTTGCTGCAAACTGAAATTCAAAACACAAAAGCAATTTGTGCTCAGTTAATTCAGCATCGGGGAGAGGAGAGGGGCAGAACCCAGCACCTCCCAGTAGGCTGGCCTGGTTTTCATCTGTGAAATGTTGGAGTGTATGAGCTTTGCTTAACTGTTAAGATTTTCCAGGACTCCTTGATTATCCATATGATTGACATGTTGAGTATCCCTTATCCAAAATGCTTGGGACCAGAGTTCTTTTGGATTTCAAGTTTTGGGGGGGCGGGGGGAATTTTGGAATATTTTCATATATACAATGAGATATTTTGGAGTTGGGATCCAAGTAGAAACATAGGCTGAAGGTAATTTTATACAACATTTTAAATATTTTTATTTTTTTATTTTTAATATTTTTAATATTTAATTTAATTATTTTAATATTTTGGATTTTGGAGGATTTTGGATTTTTGGATAAGGTATATTTAGAAATCAACCTAAGAAAACAGAAGTTCTTTACCAGCCTGCACCACAGGACGAACACCACCATCCCCACATTGCCGTCGGCAAATCTATGCTCAAGTCCGTTCAGCAGTTCACCTACCTGGGAAGCATCATCTCCTCAGATGCCAAGATTGACAAACAGATCAATCACAGATTAGCAAAGGCATATAGTGCATTTGGAAGACTTCACAAAAGAGTCTGGAGCAATAAACACCTGAGGCAAAGCACAAAAATCAGTGTGTATAGAGCCATCGTACTGCCTATCCTCCTTTATGGATCTGAAACATGGGTCACCTATCGCCACCACCTACGACTCCTCGAACACTTTCATCAGCGCTGTTTATGCACAATCCTAAATATACACTGGATTGACTATGTGACGAATGTTGCTGTCCTTGAGCAAGCAGGGATCACCAGCATTGAGGCCATGATATTGAGAACACAGCTGCGCTGGGCAGGGCACGTTTCTAGGATGGAGGACCATCGCCTCCCCAAAATAGTACTCTACGGTGAACTTGCCACGGGTCAGCATAAGAGAGGCGCTCAAAAAAGTGATACAAAGACTTCCTGAAACAACATCTCAGGCTCGGCCAAATTGATCACCAACAATGGTCCGCCCTGGCCTCACATTGGGAGGCATGGAGATGCACTATCCACAATGCTGCAGCCTTATTTGAGAACTCACGCCGAACAAGCCTTGAAGAGAAACGACAACGCAGAAAGAATCACAACCGAAAAACATCACCCAAGGAGACCTTCTGCTGTGCTTTCTGCAACCGGACTTGTTTATCTCGGATTGGCCTTTTTAGTCATCAGCGCGCTTGCAGAAAGCGTGGGATGAGTCCTTCCTGAATCTTCGTTTGTGAAGAAAAGCCAGAGAGAGATATTCAGCCTGTACTGCAAATACAACCAATTCATTAAGTGGACCATAAAACATAAGACAGACCCTGCTGGATGGAACTAAAAACCATCTAAAATCCATAGATTCTACTTCATACAATGGCCAGTTAGATGTTTCAAGAAACCCCTAAACATACCAATGTTTGTTGTCTCCTCCTCCTCCCCCTAGCAAAAGATATTCTTTAGCATGGCTACAGGTAGACTCCATGAATTTGCAAATTTCCATACTCTAGTACAAATTAAGATAAGAGATTACTCATAGTGCAATCCCACCTAGTTCTCAGGTAAGTGCATGTACTGTAGGGTTGCAATCTATGTATATTGGGTCCTCTGTATCCATGGGTTCTGCACCCAGAGATTCAACCAACCACAGCTCAAAAATATTCAGATCCCCCCCCCCCCCAGCAAACCTTGCTGTTTGCCATTGCTGATCTCTGCCTAAACAAAGAAGCTCTTTGCTTCACAAAGGGATAGGGACATGCTGGATGCCAGAAAGGGCTCTTCACTCCTGCAAGAGGATTTCAGTTTTATTGTCTTTTGTCCCAACTCCACATGGCTAAGAAGTAGGAGTGGCCTCTGCCTGCATGAGACCCCAAACCTGAACATCACAAGTAGCATTTGAAACAGCATGTAGGCCTGTGACTCCAACTTTTCTTTCTTTATTTTTTCACATCTTTTGCCTGATGAAGAAGCCAGTAGAGCTTCAAAAGCTTGCATCATGTGTTTTGCATTTGGTTGGCCAAGAAAGGTATCAATTTTTTGTGGATTTTGAATTTTTGTTTCCCTGGAGAAGGATGAAGTAAGCAGACTATTTCACACTAAATATATTCTTCTGGTTTCTGCTTGGAACACAAACTGCATGTGGTTTATAATTATGACCTGGTGGAATAATTCTGCATATCCCTCTGGTTTAATAGTTGCACGTCTCTTTTTATGTAGTAGCCTCTCTCAGTGCTACTAGCAGGTGTATACTTAAGATGCTCTGAAGCATACACCTACGGTAAACGTGTAAAGTTTCAATGTGACGTGCACTCTGGGCCACAGTAGAGATAATATGCAAATATATGCAAATATATGCAATAACAGTCTGATGTACTGTATTTCTCTTGTTTAGAAAACAGCTACCATTTTAAGTGGAAAAGAGGCAGAGTAATAATATATGTCCAGCCTATACAAATATACAGGATTCTCATGCTTATTGTCTTCCATTCTTCAGGTGAGATGACAGGATATTTTCATGCTTTTACAGAAAGGTAGCATCATGTTCTTAGAATCCTGGACGCCACTTTATTTTTCCACAATAAAAGTCTCATCATAATGTAATTAATTCTTCCTGGCTGCTGTATAGAGTACTAAAAACCTGTTGCTTAATACAGTACTAAAAACCTGATTTCCTGTGAGTCCCCTTCCTTACATCTGCTGTGACAATTCCCCTCCCATTCACAAAAGCTGGATGTTGACTGCTCATTTGGCCAATAATGGCTTCTGCACACAATGGTGTCAAGTTTCTTTTGCTCCATGGGGGTGCCACTTGAAAGGGCTTAGCAGAGAGGTGGCAACATAATCATGACAGGTTCCCTCCTCCTTCCAATTAGACCTTTGAGCATATGTACATGGAAGGTACACTTTGGCAGGCATTAATGCTTGTAGTCCACTCGCAAAAAGATCATTGTACAACCTGATCCCCCAAGTAAGTGGAACAGGTACAGTACTGGCCTCTGAGCCAAAGACATAGCTTCCTTCATACTCTGTAAATATTATGGAGATGGAAGATATATTATGGAGATATGTAAATATTATAGAGATGTTTCTCCTTATATTTGTCCACTTCGAGGCCAGTCCAAACATCTTGATACCTAAGAAGGACAAGATGGTACCCTTCTGTAGGCCACATACAGAGGTTGTCATTTCAGCAAGGGTGATGGGAGTGGGACAGCATTTTCAGTCATACTTGACTGAGCATGCTACCTTAGGAAGGTCAGGACATCTTACATGGCACATACCACTCTCAGTCCTCCAGCAGAAGACAGCTGGGTGAAGTGGAAATTCTATGAGGTGTACGGCATTTTCCTCTGTTAAGATTTGGAAGACTCTGCAAAAGGGATTTTGGAATCTACTAATGGTCAAATGCTTTGAATTTTCAAGGAACATGAAGATTAAAAGAGCATCTGAATCTTCATATCTGCCATGGCTTTCATATATCAGATGGGCAAATTGGCACCTTCTGGGTTGGCAGGAAGTTCTTGTAAGCATCCCTTCTGAAATATATGGAAGTATTTCTCACTAATCACAATTTTTCCCTTTCCAGACTTAAGAGTTCTCCTGGTGACTGTTTCTGCATCCTCTTATTGCACAGGTACCATTCTGTCCTTTGGTCATTTTTGAAGACTTCTGTTTTTGTGTAGATGGTCATATGGATGCTATTGATCACTGTTACTTAGTGGTGGACCATGGACTGGTGCTAGAACCTGAGCAATTGGATGCCACTTCCTGGCAAGTTTCCATGAAAGATAGAAACAATTGTAGCCAATGGGAACAAACATGGTGCTGATCCCTGGCAAATCGGTAAAAGGTAATTGTTGGTACTCCACATCTGATAGCTTGTGATGCACTGCTATAGATTTCAATGTTCCAAAATAGTTTTGCATTAGGAATTAGTGATAGAAACAGCTATATCAAGCTGGTGATTTGGGAAGATAATATATGCTGAAAATAAAATAGCCCTCATGCACAGCTGCTTGCAGTGTTTATATAAGGTCCATCCCTTAATCCTAACCAGGTTTGCAGAAGACCTCTTTGTAGGCAGCTATCCCATATCCCAAGACAGAGGGATTTGAAGAAGAATTTGGAAGTGGTTTTGTTGTATGCATGGTTAGAACTCTCTTGATTTGCTGTGTTTTTTATTTTATTTTATTCTGAAAATCTCTATACACAGGAATATAAACAGTAACTCTATCTAAATAGGAGTGTGAATGTTAGTAATTTTAATAAGATGGTACTGATCACCATTCTTTAAGACACATTTGTACTTCTTTCTTAGATAGAAAGAATAAGGGATAGAAATACAGTTGGGAAAAGTTTCTTTCTATTTTCCAAGCAACGATCTTCAGAAAGGAGACAGGAGCATGAAAATAAACAAAAGAACTATGCCCACCCAAGGGGTGCTTCTTAAGTATTATTCAGTGCTCTCCCCCACTCTCTCTCCAGGTCAGAAATTTTGGAATGAAGCCAATGTTAATATTTGAATGAGATGCTGAGTCAAGCATGGAAGGCTAAGTGATAATAGTGCAGAATCGGCAGGTCCCTCACGGTCTTAGGGAAATATAAACAACATCCGTTTCCGCAGGTCTGTGAGCTTAAAAGAACTTGTAGCACGATACAGCAGGTTCCTGAGGTAGAGAGTGAAAAGCAAAGTAAGAATGGGAAAAATCATTTGTGTTTAGCCCTTCAAGCCTGAGAGAATAAGCTCTTTGTGTATCTTTGACTAGTAGGTATTAAAATAAAAAGTGATGATTTTTTTTTTTTTTTGCCCACCTTTCATATCTCTGAGATCAGTGAGCTTCTGAATGTTTCTGAAAGGTTACCATACTGGTATGAGACATAACTATATTGGTTCTGGCCATCAGTACATGGAAGCATCATAGGAGAAGCCTATGTTCCATAAGAGGCACGGCTGAGAGTCAAGTGAGGCTCTGTGGGAACAGATGACTTACAGTGTATTTACAGTAGGCCCTTTGAATCTGTTGGGGTTTGCTTCCAGCCCCCCAACCCCTGTGGATACTAAAATCCATGGATACTCAAGTCCCATTATATGCAATAGCATAGCAAAATGGTGTTCCTTATATAAAATGGCAAAATCATGATTTGCTGCTTGGAATATATTTCTGGGGAAATATTTTCAAGTCATGGATGGTGGAATCTGTGGATACAGAATTTGTGGATACAGAGGGCTGACTGTACACTCCACAGTATTATAACAGGTTGACACCACTTGAACTAACATGGACCATTTTAACTAACAAGGATTCATCCTATAGACTCCTATTTGGAGAGGTGCATAGATTCCCTATTAGAACGCCCCGAAAAAGAAGAATATGGCTCTGTGGATTGCATATTTCAGTTGGATGGGGCAGACAGGCTGTCATCCTTATTCACTATAGGACTTGAGCATCTGTTTATCTTTTAGCCTTAGTTCCACACTACCAGACAACGATGTCCTTCAGCATTCAGCTTAGCCCCATCAATAAAAAAATGAAGCCTCATTTGTGCCAGCACTATACCCCGGGAATGGCTGAGGATACAGGCATCTGAGAATGTTGCCCTTTCTGTTATCATCATCATTCTTCTGATGATGTTTGGGATGTGGTTTTTTGCCACCTTTCCCCATGCCTGATAAAGTCCTTAGTCTAAAAAGTAACTTTTCTGATCTCTTGCTGTGGCACAAGTGTGACACCATTTTTTTGTGGATTTTTGATTTCTTTTTTTCCCCTTTTTTCTTTTTTGCTGCATGACCAATACGGCTACCCCTGAATGTGTTACCATGAAAGTGTGTCAGCCATTCTCCTCACCTTGTTTCACACTTTGGATCACACACTGGGGCCCTAGTTGAATGGCAAGAACACACATTAATTTATACTATAATTCAAAATGCCTGCCTGTCTGTTATGTTTGGTCACAAAAGGGTTGTCTAGATGATGAAAAAGATCCTCAAAGAATGAATGCAGACAGAATACCTTTTGTCCAGATTAATCCTGCTGGGATTCACCATATTCAGAAGCAGGGGGGCTGAAAACTCCAAGTAGTTCATGATAACAGCTTTCGCTGTTTCTCACAATCTTTTTCAAAAAAATATGCAAAAATGTGTATAACCGCCCATCTGAACAACTAATTTGAATTGGGGAACATCAAGGAAGTCAAACGTAATTGGTTGGACATGCATGGGGATGGGCTTGCCAGCGACAAAGTGGCTTGAGCCACCATTGTTTTTTTCGGGGGAACGATCCAGTGCTTTTTCGGAGCGGCAGAACAAGGAAAAAATGTTTTTAAGCAGACGATTGCTCTTCCACATTGGAAAGGAGGGAGCTTTTGGTTGACTAATAAGGCAGGAAATTCAATTGTGGCCACCATCTTTTCTCGTAAGCATGCTCTGTGTGAACTTGAAACTCAGATAGCTTCCCATGCCAGTGATCTTACAAATGGATTGTGGGGACAAATGAACACTGCTGGGATATTGAGGCAATGTGCTATTTTCTGCAATTAATTTCTCTCATCTAGCCGAGCCCAGAGTCATATTTGGAATGTCTTCTAATGGCAGCTCCCTCCAGATATTCCCTCTTTCTCTGGTGTGTCAGTGTGGCTTAGGGAAAGTCCATCACCAATATAGTAAGGTTTGGGATCTGATTTCTACATTGTATAACTCCTGAATAAACACCTCTGATTTCTATTTTGCCAACTATGAATTAATTTTGACCAAATGTGATCTTTACACTCAGGTTAACAACCTGAACATTTTCATGGGAGTTTGGGAGCAAGGGGGAAATTTTGGGGTTTTAAGAAGAAAATTAATGTTTGGGTTCATTTGGCATGGAACTTGTAATGAAACACATTTCAAGGACTGTAGGTGCTACATTTGTTTCATTCAGTTCATAAAATCATGAAATCAACATCAACCTGGGCAGCACTGGCAAATTTTCTAGTGTACTACAGTGGACCCTTGGTATCCTCTGGGGTTTGGTTCCAGGACCCACTGTGGATACCAAAATCTGTGGATGCTGCAGTATTATATAAAACCTTATATAAAACAACAAAATCAAGGTTTGCTTTTTGAATTAATTTTTTTTAAACTGTTGTTGGTTGAATTCTTGCAAACAAGCTTGTAAAATGTGGGCTAGATGAGTTAACTGTTAAATGGATTTGTAATTGGTTGACAGGCCAAAACCAAAGGGTGCTCAGCAGTGGCTCATCTTCGTCTTGGAAAGATGTGACTGGTGGGGTGCCACAGGGTTCTGTCCTGGGCCCACTGGTATTCAACATCTTTATCAATGACTTGGATGAGGGAATTAGGGGCATACTTATCAAATTTGCAGATGACATCAAATTAAGAGGAGTAGCTAATACCCTAGAGGACAGGATCAAAATTCAAAATGACCTGGATAGACTGGAGAGCTGGGCCAAAGCTAACAAAATGAAATTCAATACGGAGAAATGTAAGGTACTGCACTTAGGGCGGAAAAACGAAATGCATAGATACAGGATGGGGGAGACCTGGCTGAACGAGACTACGTGCAAAAGGGTTCTAGGAGTCCTAGTAGACCACAAGTTGAACATGAGTCAACAGTGTGATGTGTCAGCTAAAAAGGCCAATGTGATTTTGGGCTGCATCAACAGAAGTATAGTATCTAGATCAAGGGAAGTAATAGTGCCACTCTATTCTGCCTTGGTCAGGCCTCACCTAGAATACTGTGTCCAGTTCTGGGCACCACAATTCTAAAAGGATATTGACAAATTGGAGCATGTCCAGAGGGGGCGACTAAAATGTTGAAAGGTCTGGAAACCATGCCTTATGAGGAGAGACTTGGGGAGCTGGGTATGTTTAACCTAGAAAAAAGTTGGTTAAGGGGCGATATGATAGCCCTGTTTAAGTATTTGAAGAGGTGTCACATTGAGGATGGAGCAAGCTTGTTTTCTGCTGCTCCAGAGACTGGAACACGTAACAATGGATGCAAGCTCCAGGAACAGAGCTTCTACCTCAACATTAGGAGGAACTTTTTGACAGTAAGAGCTGTTCGGCTGTGGAACACACTCCCTCGGAGTGTGGTTGGGTTTCCTTCCTTGGAGGTCTTTAAACAGAGGCTGGATGGCCATCTGTCAGGGATGCTTTGATCGTGATTTCCTGCGTGGCAGGGGGTTGGACTGGATGGCCCTTGTGGTCTCTTCCAACTCTACAATTCTATGATTCTATGAATTGGTGGATGCAGAATCCATGGATACGGAGGCTGACTGTATATTCAGTGCTCAATACTATCAAGCAACACAATATCAAGTAGTAACCTAAGACCTTGAAAATCCATTACCAGTTAGAGTACACAGTACTGGGTTAGTTGAACCAATGGTCCAAGATTGGGAAAATTTTAACAGGTATGGCCTCAGAGCCCATGTATGAACTCATATATTGTATGTTCTGATTATACACTCCTGTAATTTCAACTGGTATTAATATTAGGATGTTTGAGGGAGATTGGACCTAATAACCCACATCCACATGGAGCTATCTAAAGTGGAAACTTATTGAATACATAAGAAAAAAAGTACAATGATGACTGCATTGGGGAATAGCAAATATTATGGTAGAACTTGACAAGTGGCAAATAGTAAATGCTTAACACAATTGACTACCTAAAACAACACTGATGCTTCCCTATTGGGAAATATTAATTCAAATAAGCAAACTAACATGGTTGAGAGGGTTTTCATAGCCAGACTATCATTACAATGCCTGGGCCTGCATGCATATTGTAAAAGATGGCAGAGTTTGGGACTAAGCTATCCAAAGTTTAGGACTTGCTAAAGGCAGAAGCCAGTGTGGTCTAATGGTTTCAGAGTTTTGAGTTAGGACTCTGGGAAACCGGGGTTTGAATCTCTGCTCAGCCATGAAAACCCACTGGATGATATTGGGGAAGTCACATTCTCTCAGCCTCAGAGGAAGGCAAAGTCAAACCCCGTCTAAAGAAATCTGGCCAAGAAACCCCCATGATAGATTTGCTTTAGGGTTGAAAACAACTTGAACGCATACAACAAAAAAGGTAGAAAGAGAGAGAAATTTACCCAAAAGTTGTGTACAGGAAGGTAGCAGGTGATGGTCATGGTCTTCCCCTAATAACCTAGAATCACACACACCAGAGAAATTAGGGATGGGTGGAGTGAGCTGCCAATGCACAGAGAAAGCTGAAAAAAATAGGTTTAGGAGTGACAGAGATTATATTAGCTCTTGCTGAGAGGGAAATGGGGAACACTCAGCATCTAGCTGGAGCAGCAATGAAGAACAAACTAATGAAGGTCCTCTGGGCCCAAACGTTAAGAAATAAAATAAACTAACAAGAGATTTTCTGGCTAAGTCCTAGGTTCTAAGAAGCCAGAGAGAGAGAGAAGGCGGGAAAGATATTTCAATAAGGCACAGAATTCTAGTATTTAGTTATTTGGGCTTTAAATGGCTAGGCAAAACCTGAGAGCCAGTGTTGTGTAGTGGTTTGAGTGTTGGACTAGGACTCTGGGGTACCAGGGTTCAAATACCTGCTCAGCCATGGAAACCCACTGGGAGCCCTTGGACATGTCACAATCTCTTGGCCTCAGAGGAAGGGAGTGGTAAACCCTCTCTGAATAAATCTTCCCAAGAAAACCCTGTTGCCTGTTAGACACTAATTATTGGCGCAGGATGTCCCAGGACTTCTTGATCCTGTATTCATCCCTTGTTGTTTACACGATTTTTGTCTCTGAACTGGATATCCCAGGAGATCCCGAGATCATTGTTTACATGGCATCACGTCCCGTGATATGTATCTTGTCCCACTATATACTACCCCATTTTTTTTTACATGAGTTTACAGTCCTGGGATTTTTTTTAAGCTGTCAATCAAGGATGCGATTACCTGTTTTTTCACAACCTCGGTGACGTACTTCCTTTAGAGTTTCCCACCACGAGCGATGCTATTGGCTGGCACAAATGTTTGTTCAAGCTTCTGCATTGGGGATGAGGGAATGAATGAGCATTGCATTGGGGATGAGGGGAGGAATGAGTGATCCCTGTCCAGACCCTTGCTGTGCTGTCCCCTTAAAATGTAAACCCACCATTGAAAGCAAGCTAACATGGGGAGGAAGGAGCAATCCGTGCCCAGACCCTTGCTGTCCCTTTAAAATTTAAACCCACCATGCAGGGGAGGAACAGGTTAAAGCTGAAGGGTTTGCAATGTAAAAATCCATTGAACAGGGTGACTTAGTGCACAGACACACACACATAAACCTATGTGCAGCTGGAAGGGAAGCCTTTGTTCTCAGCTGGGGAGGCTGAATCTTTTGAATCTATTGAACGAGTGACTGAACCCTCCTTCTCTGGTCTCTGATCTCTGAGCCTGCCCCTGCCAATGTCAATTTCTGATCATCACCTAGTGCCGAGATATCTCGTCCCGGGCTGTTTAAACATCCAATTTTCCAAATCCTCCTGTGCCTTTTTTAAAACCCTCCACAAATCGCGGGACAGAAAGTCCCATGAGTTGTGGGATAAAAGGTGCCCCCCCTTCCTAAAAGCTCGGAACCGAACCTATGTATGTGTAAACTACCAGGGTTGGACACGAATTCTTCCCACTACATTTTCATTGTGTAAACAGCACCCCTGTGATAAGTCAGAGTCAACTTGAAGGTGCATAACAGCTGCTGCAGCAAGGCAGAGCCTATTCTGGGATTGCAGTGATGTCTCAGTAAGAGACCTCCACAACCAGGAGAGAGAAAGCCTCTTGTAGCAATCAGAGCTCAGAGGTGGAAGCCTCTAGTTCATCCTTCCTCCAGGCTTCTAGAAGTAGCAAGTAGCAACTTTCCCAGTATGAAATTGGAGGACAGGAAAGGAACTGACAAAACCACCTCCGAATATTCCTTGCCTAAGAACACCTTATGAAATTCATGGGGTTGCCATAAGTTGACAGGCAGCTTAAAGGCATACACACACACACACACACACACACACACACAGACCTTGAGGACAAGAGGTAGATTTTGTTTTCATAGTCTCTGGGGCAGCAGAAAACAATCTTGCTCCATCCTCAATGTGACACCCCTTCAAATACTTTTATTGGTGAACAACATAAATATAACTGAGTTAATAATTCATTTTCCTGCTGCTTTGGTTTCTCTTTGTCTTAGGCCTGACAGATTCCACTTGAACCAGCAGTCTCCACAGAAAACATATACCGGTAAGTCTTTGCGGGGATGTTGTAAAAACACAGGTCACTCAGCAATAAAACGTTTTGTTTTTGGGCTACAGCTTCCAGAATCTCTGAAAGAGTATAGCCACAGGCCACGCTGGCTAGAGGATTCTGGAAATAGTACTTCCAAAAAGTAACTGTCCAGGGCCTGTGACTTGATATATAGTACAGTATGGTCAGAGGCAGAAATTATTCCTTGCATCCCTGCACTTTACAAGTAAAAGAACAACAAAATACAGTAGTTCTCTGCCCTAAGGCTTACAATCTAATTAAGACATGACACAAAAGGAAAAGGGATTGGTAGTGTGAGAGGGGAATAGGAGTTCAGCAGATAATGCCTGTTTTTCTCTCCCTCTGAAGCCACAGCAGTGGCAGTTGGGATGGAGGGAGGGCATTCATCTGTTTCTGGGCCTAGGCATGATATTCAGTGTATTTCCTAAATCAATGTGTTGTTAGACCTTCCACATATTATTTACACAAAACAGCAACAATTGCAAGCTTGATTAATTTTTGTCAACTTGCATCAAAATGAAAGGAAGGAAGAAGGATGGGTGCAGAGGTTTGTGGGAGGAGGGAAAATCCAGCATTTATTACGGTGTAAGATTGACAAAGCCCGCCAAGTTCTTCTTTTTTTTAAATTGCTATGCAAGTAGCCAAATCAAACAAGACACAATTAGGGCTTAATGTGCCCCCCACAGCTCCCAAATGTGGGTTTATGGATCCCAGCAGCGCCTGCTCTGGATTTAGTTGTGTGATGTTTAACTTGGCTGCCAGCACAACTAACCCTTCCCCGCCTTCACACTTGGCTCCTGTTATACAAATCACACCTGCAGGGGACTTTCAAAAATGTTTTTTCTTCTTCTTTCTCTTCCATTATTGAAGCTTTGATAAAGAGAATCGTATTGCCAGGTTTAGAATCATGGTATTTCACTAGAAAGCACGAATTAGAGTAGTCAGTGCAGCCCTGGAATCCAGCCAAATGTTAAATAACCAGAACATAATCGCAAAGTATCCTTTTTTCATGCCTCTGGGATTTTCCTCTTTTTATAAGGCTCTAGCTTTTATGTATAACAACTATCTTTAAAACCTACTTCAAATCTTTATGGCTGGATATTGTCGCAAGCCTCCACCCTGATAAATCTGGTATATGCCATCCTATAAGAAACTGGTAATAATCGCTATCAAAGTACAAATATCTGGGCAAGGATGGTGTGTATGAAGTTGATATTCTAATATCAGCCACTAGTTTGGGTGTTGGCACTGAGCTCTGAAAGATTAGTCTTTAAGATTGCCTTCCAACCTTTTATTTTTCTAACTGGTTTTTGCACATTTCTACCCTGAAGAGATGGTGTTTGTCCTTAGAACCGAGGACAAACACTTTCCATTTTTAAATGGGTTCAATTCTGATTAAACCTTTTTTTTTTTAAATCACTTGGTGCCTGCTGTCTAGAACCCTTTGCATGCTGAAGGACTATATTGCTTTAGGGCCATTCATGTCAAAAGGCAGGGTGCTGCAGAAGCCACTCTCCCATTAATATTTCACCTGAACCCCCTTTCCCCGCTGTTATACAACTGAGCTGTGTGGGCCACATGACTTCTTCTGGCATCCTAATCTACCCTGCTGCCCTCTGGGCAGTGTCTAATCAGTAATGCTGAGACAAAATCCAAATTCCTAGTCTAGTTTTCTTCCTCAGGTAGAATGAGGTGGGTAGGTTACAACCATCTTGTACTCTGCCTCAGGACACGATGGTGACACCATCTTGTTCCAGGTTTGTATTGCCAGATGAAGCAGACAAGGCTGTTAAGAACTAGCCTTGGATGTAATTGTCATTCCGTCTGTTGAGATACCACAATGTATCCCTAGAAGGCTGGACAGCTACCTGCTAGGGATGCTCTAGCTGGATTTCATGCACTGAATGGGAGGTTGGACTTAGTGGCCTATGGGGCCCCTTCCAACTCTGTGATTCCATGTATTGTATAATGTATTTTTTGTTTTCCCACTGTCCAGGCTTCCAAAGTTCTGGGTCCCAGCAATTTTGCCTCCCATCTCTCTTCTTCTCAGCCCTGGCAGCAGATGACTAGCTTAGCTTGTATTCAGGGAGCTACTTTGTTAGATTTTGGCTGAAATGAGAAGAAAAAGTGAGTTATCTTTCACAGTACAATTTCTCACTCGCTCTCTGGCTTTTCTTCGCAAACAAAGATTCAGGAAGGACTCATCCCACACTCTCTGCAAGCACGCTGATGACTAAAAAGGCCAATCCGAGATAAACAACTCCGGTTGCAGAAAGCACAGCAGAAAGTCTCCTTGGGTTATGTTTCTGGGTTGTGATTCTTTCTGCATTGTCGTTTCTCTTCAAGATTTGTTTGGCGTGAGTTCTCAAATAAGGCTGCAGCATTGTGGATTGTGCATCTCCATGCCTCCCGATGTGAGGCCAGGGCGGACCATTGTTGGTGATCAATTTGGCCGAGCCTGAGATGTTGTTTCAGGGAGTCCTTGCATTGCTTTTGTGGAGCGCCCCTCTTACACTGACCCGTGGCAAGTTCACTGTAGAGTACTATTTTTGGGAGGCGATGGTCCTCCATCCTAGAAACGTGCGCTGCCCAGCGCAGCTGTGTTCTCAGTATCATGGCCTCAATGCTGGTGATCCCTGCTTGCTCAAGGACAGCAACATTTGTCACATAGTCAGTCCAGCGTATATTTAGGATTGTGTGTATACAGCGCTGATGAAAGTGTTTGAGGAGTTGTAAGTGGTGGCGATAGGTGACCCATGTTTCAGACCCATAAAGGAGAATACACAGTACAATGGCTCTATACACACTGATTTTTATACTTCGCCTCAGGTGTTTATTACTCCAGACTCTTTTGTAAAGTCTTCCAAATGCACTATATGCCTTTGCTAATCTGTGATCGATCTCTTTGTCAATCTTGGCAATTTAGGTACAGTTAGACGTAACTAAAAACAACAAGCCCATGGAGCTGCCAAAAAATGGACACCCTGGACTGTGTTTTCCACTCCATAAGTTGTCCTTCAGCTCACTTTGGTATCATTATCCTGAGCATGTTTCCACCTCTGCTCCACAGTGCTGGTTACTGCTGACAGCCAGAGAAATGGTCAATATACTTGTGCCACAACAGAAGATAAATAAAACTACATATGAAAATGGTTGCCATTTTCACCAACAG
Organism: Gambelia wislizenii; assembly: GCA_030847615.1. NCBI lineage: Eukaryota > Metazoa > Chordata > Lepidosauria > Squamata > Crotaphytidae > Gambelia > Gambelia wislizenii. The sequence goes on along the minus strand of JAUMIR010000002.1, from coordinate 187,550,874 downwards.
TTTTGGAACATGCAAGTCTGTTCTTCATTCTCCAAGAAGATGAGTTACTCTTTAAATGAATTTTGTGGGAAAAATATAAGGCAAGATACCAAGGGGATTAGCATTAAATAAAATGCAATAAGGTAACTTGTATATATCCTCACCCTAAAGATATGTCAGCTTGGTTTGACAAGGAACATGATCACACCAGCCTCCTTTCTCACACCAATCGTGTTAATGAAGCAAACGGGAACATACCAGTATAGAAGCCAAAACTATCACACCTCTTCTGCACCTGCACAAGTGTGTCGTAATTGTTCTGGTTTGGCAATTTCCATCCTATCGTACTAGCTCTGTAACCCCATCACTCCATGCATGTGTGCCTTTCTTTTTACTTTTTTGCCATGATTGCATAACTATGGGGACATTCTTTTAAAAATATTTTATAGTTTCCCCATAAGTATGCAAGCATGGCAAAAAAAAAAAAAAGTGGGGGGGGGGAGAAGAATAAGAAAAAGAAAAGAAAAAAAGCAGTGAGAAAAAAACATTTTCCCCAGCTTGAAATAACTAGGGGAAAGGGGAAAGAAGAGGCGGGGCAGTCATGTGGCCCCCTCATGCCATGTAACTTCCTTCATATTGCTACTGCCACAGAAGTATCTTATTGCACAGAGGGGAATGCTGTTATAGCAGTGATATTGGGATTGGGAGCTATTGACAGGTTTTCCCTGTCAATGATAAGATGTGCTACAGAAGCAGATGAACAGGAAGGCAGCAATGGGATTAGAGACAATGTTGTGTGATAAGTAAGGACCACATCTGCTACTGTATTGCTGTAACTCCAGAATACGAGCCTCGTGTGATATTGTCCAAGGACTGTTTTGAGGTTAAAAAGCACTTAAGGATAATATATTGTCAATACAGAATAGGTCATTACAGAACATTATCTCAAATATATCCTCACCCAGCCTAATGTCTGTGGGTTCCTCAGCAAACTTTCAGAAGGATGCTTTTGTTACTTATCGACTGGCATTCTTGTTTCTTTGTTATATACTTTTCAGTGTGTGTGTGTGTGTGCGTGTGTGTGCCTTTGAGTCATCTGTTGACTCATGGTGACCCCATGAATTTCGTAGGGTTTTCTTAGGTGAAGAATACTCAGAGGTGGTTTTCTAGTTCCTTCCTCTGAGGTATAGCCTACAGTACCTGCTATTCCTTGGCAGTTTCCTATCCAAGGGCTGACCCTTCTTAGCTTCCAAGATCAGAATGGTCATGGTGCCTGTCAGTAACTGGGCTATATGTGTTGATTGCTGCTAGTACAAACAGAGTAGCTAGATCCATGTGGACAGTACAACAGTGAAGGCAGCAACATTCGCATCATCAGTACCTTTCTTGGACTCCACTTCTCGAAGCACTGATTTTCAGCTTGAGGGGATCACTCCCCAAGGAGGGTCCCCTCCTGTTAGGAAACTGTAAGCAGCTTGGGCTTTGCAAATCTGGATATCAACTGTCCTGATCCATGCCTCTCAGACAGCTGTGTGGATGGAAACATAGCTATGCACTGAATTTAACCCACGTCTGAATGTTTTTACGATGTATGCTTAGGATAGAGTCCCCTTCACATATGGGGTGCAGAGAGGCTGAACCGCACCAGGTGACACCGTCAGAGGGAGGAGTGACACTGGCCTTAGTAACGCCATGACCTAAAACTGGAAAGTTGAATATAAAAGCATGCTAAAAACATCCTTAACCAAGCAGTGCTATTATTTCTGAATAGATACGTATAGGATTTGGGACTTGGAAGTAACTGGTAACAAACAAACTAGTTGCTGCCTATTAATAATTGCCCCAAAGATAAAGGTATAACCACATTACATTGCAATGATAGCTTAATAAGGGGTAACTCAATTGGTTTTGTGGTGTAATTTATTTATTTATTTATTTATTCATTTTGGTTACTTTTATAGCAATGGAAGTTGTCCTTATTATAATCTGGAGGAATATCACATAGTTCAAGTGCTGGCTTGCAATGCTGGCTTAAATTCTGTTTTTAGAGCTGAGGAGAAGACAAGGTAGCCATGAGGAGAGTATGGAGATTATCAGACGCAGCAAATGTGGCACGATCACGATGCCAGCGGAACGCAAAAGAATGCCAGAATGCCTTTTGTGTTCCGCTGGCATTATACTAATACACCTTTTTATTGGTGGCTCAAGCCATCAATAAATCCCCCAGTTCCATTTTGGTGCCGGCATTGCTGGCATGTGAAACCTCGGGCCATTTAAATCTCGTCACTGCAGCAAGAATGGTCGGTCCGGTGTGAACACTTTTGGGTGAGATTGGGACATTCAGGTAAGTTTTTCTCTTTTTATGACCCTCCCTGGGTTACTTGGGACTTCTAAAGTGTGTTTAGGTGCTTTGTAAAACTTTTAATGTGTTAGTTTTGTTTTTATTTTTAAATTTCCACACAACGAAGTCTTGCGGGATTTCAAACAAGGAAGTGAACAGGGCTCCATTCACTTCCTCTTTATTGTTGAAGCTGCCTTTGCCAGGAGAGGAAGGTAAGTGTGGGGCGGGGTGTGTTCTTTTGCCGGCAAAGGTTTTTTTTTATGCCGGCAAAAGAATGTTCTAAGGGGGATCGTTTGATAATGTCCCATGTTTTGTAATCTAGTCCAAAGACATGTAGCATTCAGGGTTTGTTTTTTTTTTACATAACTGAAAATTGGATTATTATTATTATTATTTTTAGAAACAGAAAAGTTTTTTTTTTTAATCCTCATTTCAACTACTTTTGGCATAGCTGCCAACATTTCACAGATGAAAACTGGGATATGTGTGTCCAAGCAATATCAGAGGATGGCAAAAGTTATTAATGAGGAAAAAAAAGACAAGCTACCCAGCTTGTGGGGGCAATTAGCACATTGGAAACTGCTTAATGCAGTGTAGATGTGTAAATTGCTATTGTTTAAAACAATTTGTAAGCCGTTCTGATAGCCTTGTGGCTGAAGAGCGGGGTAAAAATAAAATAAAATAAAATAAAATAAAATAAAATAAAATAAAAATAAATAAGCTAGGAGAAGCTGCAGCAGTTTGCTTTTTCTTGATTCTACTGCTGCATTGAGTCCAAACTAGTTTTGCACTTTGAACTCAGTTTGCAGCAATTGGAGTAAAATTAAGACCAAGGTGGAAAGTGGGAGAGGAGAAAGAACTTGGGACATTTTCAATGCAGCTGTAAAGTGGTACAACAGAGGATTAATCAGGACTGTCCCTGCCAAATAGGGACAGCCGGATGACAGGAATTGGGTCTAACAATTAGGTTTAGACCTAAATAATTCCTTTTTAAAAGTAAATTTCCCAGCTTTGGGTCTTGCTCTGTTTGTTTATCTTTTTAGCAAATTTCTCTTATCCTGGATCTTTTAATCTAAGGACTTTATCAGATGATCCCCCTTTAAACATTCTTTTGCCGGCATAAAAAAATCCATTTTTATGCCAGCAAAAGAACACCACCACCCCTCCACTGCACTTACCTTCTCTCCTGGCAGAAGGCTTCCCCGGCAATGAAGAGGAAGTGAACAGAGCCCCATTCACTTCCCCCTTTGAAATCCCACGAGACTTTATTGCATGGGAAATTAAAAAATAAAATCAAAAATAAAACACAAAAAGTTACATCAAGCACTTAAACACACTTTAAAACTTCCAAATAAACCAGGGAAGGTTTTTAAAAGTGTGTCACTTACCGGATGTCGCGATGTGACCCAGAAGTGTTCGCACCAGACTGGCCATTGACACTGCATTCATGTGAGTTAAATGGCCCGAGGTTTCACATGCTGGCACCAAAATGGGATGGGTGATCTATTCACGGCTTGGCCCATCAATAGAAATGCCACAAGAACGACAGCGGAACGCAAAAGGACAGCGTCATGTGATATTGGCATCCTTTTGCATTCTGCTATCGTTATTCTGGCACCACATTAGCTGTGTCTGATAATCTCCATAAACATTCATCTATTCACCAAAATGTTTGAAGATGTATAGAAAAGTCTATGTAGAAGTATGCTATGAAAGGTTAGTGGGTATTCACATTTATTTCAGCCTTTTCTTTTTCCCCTGTAACAGGAGACTGGAGGTGCACAGTCCTTTGGAGACAGTCAATACCCTGTTTTCCTCCTGCATTCCATTTCCTCATATTCTTTTATGAGAAGTGCTTGCTGTGTGATTCAGAGGTGTGTCTGGCTGGCAAGGTGGTAGTCCAGGATGGCATAAAACTCTGATAAAATTGTGGAAGGCTGTACCACAACTATTACAGAATTTATTTTATTTTATTTTTTTTTTGAGAAAAGGAATATGGAGAGTGAAGAGAGAAATCTCAGTGGATGCAACTCCTCTCAGATTACCGTGTGTAGTATCCTGAAAAAGGGACATTGTAAAGCCAAAAAAGGTGCAGAAGCGGGAGACATAGAACAACTCCTTTACAGATGACAACAAACATTTCAGCTTAGAAAGAAATTCAATAAAGTGATACTTGACGGCTGTGTATACAGTTGCCCATGGTGTGGAAAAAGTGGATAAGGAGAGGTTTTCTCCTGCTCTCATAATACAGTGAAGGTGAATTGTGGGAAATTCAGGACAGGTAAAATGAAGTAAACTTCATACAGCAAATAGTTGGGCTCCCACTCTGGGAGAAAGGCAGCATATAAATGAAATAAATAAATAGTTAAGTAGTGGAATTTGCTGCCACAAATTGCAGCAATGGTCATAAACATGGAGGGCTTTAAATGTAGATGAAACATACTCATGGAAGATAAGGCTGTTGATGGCTACTGGTCAGGATGGCTCTCTTTCAGTTCTACCACCAGAGGCCCTCCGTATCCATGAATTCTGCAACCACAGATTCAACCATCCATGGCTTTAAAATCTCCACCCCCACAAAAACAAACAAACAAACAAACAAACAAACAAAAAACTCAAAAGCAAACCTTGAGTTTGCCACATCATATATTGGACACCATTCTACTACATCATTGTATATAATGGGGCTTGAACATCCACAGATTTTGGTATTGATGGCGGGTCCTGAAACCAAACCCCAGCAGATACCAAGGGCCCACTGTACTTCTCTACTGGGGAAGAGTAGCATGAGAGGCTGCTTCCCTTACGTTCTGCATGTGGGCAATAGTCATCAGGAGGCAGAGGCACCAGCCACTGTAGGAACAGAATGTCAGACGAGATAGACCTTCAGTTGATCTAGCAGGGCTCTTCCTAATGTTCTCATCTTACTACTCTGATCTAAATGTCAACAAATGACACTGATTTCAAGGGAGTTTAGCATGATTCTACCTTTAGCTATTCTTTTTGTGTAGGAGACAGTGATGACAGTAGACTTTCCTGTCAGTGGAGGGGTGAATTCACTCTGGGTTTTAGTCCACACTTTAAAAGAGCAATCCAAGGCACTGAACCTTATCCTCAAACTAGCTGTTTGAATGTCTGAACTAAAACTGATTCACTGCTCCACTGACATAGAAATTGTCATATGTAGGTCTGGCTTCTATGTAACATGATTGGAACCAGGGCAAGTAAATAGTACTGCATTGCAAATGTTCGGCACAGCTGAAGAGAATTTTAGACTGTTTTTGAAATTTCAGCCCTCTCTAACAAAGCTGAACTGTTAATCCTTCTTAGAGTCATCTCTTCACCCTTAACATTTAGGTCAAAATGGAAAGAGAAGGAAAACTCCAACATTTATTTTACAGCTCACAGAAGAAAAACATGCTCTGTTTTCCTTATAATTTACATGTACTCTAGTGCTCCCCTGAGCACATGCTGAGTGTCTTGTTCATTTCAAACAAACACCAGATAAACTTTGGGGGCAGCGACGGGGGGGGGGAGACGTAGTTACATATTTAAACCTCTTTGGGGACATCTTTTTGCAGACTTTCACACTGTGTACGTTTTCCCAGAGTCTCCACCAGAAGGACAATACCTGAAATTCAGAACAGTCCCTTGTTTGATTTTGCTTCCATGGCTGAAAGTTGTTGGTTGTTTTTTTTAAAGTGACTCGGTGGACCTCCTGGTTTCCAGGGGTAGAAGTGGTGGGCTGAGCTGAAAAAAGTTGTTATTGTACCTTAGAGATTAGAGGACTTGAGAGTGCTGAGCTGGAATGAATGAGCACATTATGTCTTTGTTATTTTGCCTTTAACCATCACCCCCATACACATACAAACACACCCACCCCCTGTGAATCTTAATTAAAAAATCTTGATGGCATGACTATATATAGACATTGTTCTTCTTGTTTCTCTAACTGTAACAAGTCATAAAACATTTATAAGAGTGAGTCTTTTCTCTCCCCACCATTCTCTGTTCAGCTTATGTTTATGTCACTGAAAAGAAGCAATTTTGGAAAACGTAGAAAGAAGGTACAGGTGGAGGTCTAATTGTTCTAGTGGGCAGCAGCAGTGAGTACTCGACCAAAAATCTCCATGGGCAACCTCAAATACTAAATCTGTAATCTAGTCTCAGACATCTTGCTTTGTTAGTGAAGGTGTGTCTACAATGTACCAAGAATGCAGTTCTATGCAAAACCAATGATCCATTCAGTTTAGTTTGATCATTCTTATTTCTAAGGGCTTGTCTATATGAGGGGGAAAATGTGGACTGATGCACACTAATGCCAATTCGAAGCAGCTTCTATTTGTCTTAATGGTTTTCTGGCAAAATCGCAGGCATGCGAAGCTATCTGCTTTCGTTGTCCCAACGGGTATGCTTGTGAATCAAGATGGCAGATGGAAGTGAACATTTTTATTGTCACCAGCTGCTGCCGCTGAACAGCATTTTTTTTAAAAAAGACATATCTAAGGCGCAGAAGTGCAATATTCCATCTAAAAAAATAAAAAAGGAAAAGAAAAAGGCTGTTTCATCACCTGAGTGCACAATCGCTAAAGCGGAAATCCAAGATGGCGGTTCCAGGTGCTTGTTAGCAAGCTCCACCCCTGCTCATGTCCGACCAATCAGCTTCCGCTTGTGCTCTTTCGTAAATGCAAATGAGTGTGAATCCGATTGTCTGAATGAGCAACAATGTGCATTCTTTACAGAGTGTTTTAAAAAATACAGGGAAAGTTGCAAAAGCTTTCCCTGCGGAGTTTATGATGGATTTGGCCCCCTCCTTCTGATCGATGTGGCATGCCATTAGGACAGGTAGGATTCCAAGCAAATTCTATGAGAATTATTTTGACCATTAAGACAACCCCTTAGTATCCTCTAACATTGGCACTTGCTCTATGGACTGGACAGCTCAGCTATTTCCAGAGACCTAGGATAAAACCTATAGTACAGTAACTGCATAGAGATGGGACTTAATCTGGCGACATCTTGGAGTTCACTGTGATATATGAAAGTAAGGGGCCATGGGCCAGGGTTTGACCATATGCTTTATGTACAGAAGGTTCAGTGTGAAGAACTTGTAGCACAACAAAGCTAAACATATCTAAGCTAGTCCTTAGCACTTCCTGCTAAATATATCCTAAGGGTGGGGAAACTGTCCCTGAGATTCTGGCATTCATAAGGAGCTCATACTACTTACCTTTTCTACTCTTGGCCGCCTGGGGAACATGGTTTGTCACTAGGGACCCTGAATGCAAATAATTTGTGCATTTCGTTTATCAATGGTGGGGAAAATAACCTTTCCCTCTCAGTGCCTGGCATCAGACATAGCAAAATCTTCTTCACTTTTAATTGTGCCTTGTCTGCTGAAGACACTTGACCTGTCAAGATCATCCAAAAATGTGCACCAAAGTGTTTGCTATATCACCATTTGAAAACTACATGAGAAAGTTAGATTAGAGCAGAGTTCTGAAAGGTTTCTTTTCCATGATAATCACTTGTCCGAGTTCAGGGAATTTGTCCATCCAAATTTTCGATATGTTAGACATAATCAGAGGGGAACAGATTTAAAATTGCCCTTTGAAATGAGCTGTGCTGTGCAATTGTGCTTTGCTTGGCTCTGGATACGAGCTGGCAAGTGAATATTGGTGGCCAGAAGATAGCTAACTTTACACATTCTGGAGAAAATTCAGAAAATTACCTGTAGGGGTTTTTTTTTAAAAAAAAAACATGGTCACAAGTACTATTGTCTATCAAGTATGACCTTTCTTCCAACTTAAAACCAGAAAACTGTTCAGTAGTCCCATCAAAGCAGAATGATTTATGATCTTCTTACAAATGAATGTTCACCAGGGGGTGAAATTTCATGGCAGGTGATATTCTGCCTGCCCTCCTCTTCCCCTTCTCCCCACCTACAGCAATGCCATCTGTAATCATTCTTCAACATCCAATGTCAGGGAAAGGTCTGACCCAACAAAAGGCTTGCTGATATGGTCTCCATTTCACTTTTTGACCCTCAGGCTTTCTCACTGAGGTGGAAGGTCACAGGGACGGCATCTTGGTTGAAATATCATAACATTCAAAGGTTTGGCAGCTTCACAGAATGTTTCATAACATTTCTGAATGAGATGTCAGGCTGATCTAAGCAGGAGGTGGCTGGGCACTCTCCTTTATCTTAGAACAAATAAACCTCCTAATTCCAAAAGGAGAGCTCATGTTCCGGAAAGCAACCCTTGACCCCTTGCTGTAATGATCCACCATCACAAGCCTTTGTAGGAAGTCATAACATCTTGATCCATACCACAGGAGATAGTATTATCTGTCACCACTGAAGGAGGGCATAATATACCCCCCCACAAGCCCTTTGGTCCCCCATGTTGGCCTATGGGGGTGCCATTGGCAAGGAAGATTGAGAGTAACAGACGAATGGATTTGAGCATTGGACTATGACTCTGGAGGCCAGGGTTTGAATCCCTGCTTGGTCATGGAAACCTACCAAATGACCTTGGACAAGTCACACTCTCTCTCAGCCTCAGAGAAAGGCAAAGGCAAACCCCCTCTGAACAAATCTTGCCCTCTCCAACCCCCCCCCCAAAAAAACCAAAAACAAACAACCCATGATAGGGTCATCTTAGGACTGACTAGCTGTAAGTTATAAATGCATGCAAATTGAACACACACAAAAATGACAACAACATCTTCTGCACCATTCACTTTAAAGTGATCTCTAAAATTATCCCCCCCCCCTACTAACATAAGCCTTCCAATATGGTGATAATTAATTTCTGATACATATTTAACGTTTTAGAGCTGCCCTGCAACAAATATTCTCTGAGTGTCTACAGAGCAAACAGCAAACCAACTGCCACCCTAAAAATGCAGTGCATAATGATTAAAAGCAGCAGAAAACAATATTAGTACACTTTACTTCTAGGATGGATGGAAATCTCTGTTCTTCCAGATGTTGTTGAATCCAGCCCCCATTATTCCTAATCATTGGTTATGTTGCCCAGGGCTGACCCAGATGTCAACACTGCCTCCATCTTGGAAGCATGTGAGTTTAAGGTTGGTACCAAACATGTGTTGGTTGAGCCATGAGTGGCATGTATGTTGGTGCATGGGAGTAGGGCTTGCCTATATGTGTGGGTACCGTATGTCTGAATTGGACTAGTTTTTCTAGAAACAGTGTTTGCTACCTTTGTTCTTCCTTGAACTCAGATACTAAGATAAATCATTCCAAGTATACTATACTTCATTAAGCAGACAAAAGTACATCTCCCAAGAGAGCTGTCCAAAAAGAAGTACTTTTTGTCTACAATGCTGTCTTTCTGCTAATATTTTCTTATGAGTTTCTAGTCCCCTGCCACATTTTTATTATGTGTAGCAAGTGCTTTGAACAGATGTAAATAAATTTTGTATTACATTTTGTTTAAATCCTTTATTGCAGCCATTAGTTAAAAGGGGCTAATGTTCTTTGTACTCCTCAATACCCAGCAAGGATGACCTACCAATCTGGATGTACTTCCATCTGCTCCGGAGGGTGCTGGGAGGGGTATTATACCTGTACTCAGGCCTCAAGGCTGTGTACACAATTAGTATCACAGGAATGGGCCTGTATATTGACTCCCTATCATAAAAGTTGGGGCGGTCATCTTGGGATGCTGGTCAACTATCCTCTTTCCGTGAGGCAATGATCTGTGGTGGTCTATGCTCTGGTACAGTGATGACAGCACCCAAGAGCACCTTCTTCCAGAGCACCTTGACTATTCTGCTCTGTTGGCACTTAGCAGTGTGTGTGTGTCTGTCCTGTGCCCACTAAGTTAGCCCGCTGCCATCAGGTGCAGGCAGGTGATATTCTCCCATTCCCAGTGTTGAAATAAGATCCAACTGCCAGTCCAGTCAGCTTATGTACATAAAATGGAGGGGGCAGGGCAGGAGGGGGCCCTCTTGTCCTTGACCTGATGCTGATACATGATACTTATGCCAGCCCTTTCCCTTTCCCCATCTTGAATTGTAAGACAATGGAGAATTATCTGTTCTGCAGGTGCATAATGGAGCCTTCTGAAACATAAGAGCATATATGTGTTGCCAGTTGAATAGCCAAGAGCAGGGACTTTCCCCTATTTTCAATTTGTCTCAGTTTCTTTCTTAATCTTGCACTAGCCCTTTTTGCTTGTCATCCTCGATGACCATGGTGATCTTCTGGTTCCGCAGTGGGTTTCTCCTCCTTTGCACCCAGAATGGGGTGATTCTGCCTTCCCCAATCATCCCCGTGGAAGAGTTTTCTGTGCTTAAGAGAATAAAACTACCAGTTACAAAAAGTCAACTTCTTAAAAGAAGGCTTGAGCCTGAGTCAAGCAAGAGCAAGGTAAGCTGGGAAGTCTCACCCTACACACCCCTAGAAAGAAGACAGGAGGCTTTCCTTCTGAATGTCAGTTTAAAGCAATTTATCCTAATCCGATTATGGGGCTAATTCAGTGGCAGCCTGCTTTACAGTGGGTCTGGTTTAATGGGGCTAAGGAAGGAGTGTTTTAACCTCTGAATGTTGGGTAATTATCCTCCTGGGGAGGCAGGACTGAATACTAGGGCAGGCTTGAACTAATACCAGTTCAAAGAGCTTGATCAATGAAGCAGGGTGCTTGAGGCTGATCTGCCACACAGCCCATCCCACCGAGCCTTGTATTCATCAAGGCCTTTGTGTGAGCTGTCACTTCTTCTTCATCATCATCTGATAAGAAGCTTAGAAGGGCTTCCTTCTTCCATGACTGACTCCATCAGAACAGGGAAGGGATCCGAGGATGAATACAGGAAAAGATGAGTGATTTGCTCTCACCATCCCACTCTCCCTCCCTCCCATCATGGTGATTTTTTTGGAGGGGGGGAATCATCATTTTCTTTAAACATGAAAGTAACTTTGCGACACTCATTATTACTCTCTCTCTCACACACACAAAACCTCCACCTTTCTTGGTTGAATTGTACATTTCCTCCAGGTGTAGGATTGTTATTATCATGTATGAATATTGATTATATTCCAAGAGCTCTTTAAAGCAGAATCTGAGAAGAAATGTTAAATAGTGCAGCAGCTTGAATACAGTGAATTATTATATCCTATATCACAGGCAAAAAATTGAATTTTCAGAATCTCAGCATTAGTTTAATCATGCACCTCAAGTACCCACATATTTCTAGGCTCAGCTTCATAGAACATCTGAAAGGTTGTAAGAAGTAACTGTTTACTTTGTCCAGGTCCATGTTCCTCTCTCTTAATGCTACAGGGCTACTCCAGGGCTCTTCCTAGTTCACATAGATGTTGCGCAGCTACATGGATCATTGATGTTTCTACTTGCATAGCTGACAACATAAATGGAAAATGTTAAGACTGGTCATGTGGTTAATCATGCGGCTGGATAGTGTCAAATTTGTTTTGGTGGAAAATCTTGTCTTGGTTTTCCTAAATGATAATGCCACTTATCATTTGGAGTACCTTAAGCGTAAACTTAATTGATTAACCTGGTAGGTTGATCTTCATTTTGCAGCAATGGAAACCAACAGTCCTAGACAGTCTGATCTATAAGAGAAAATATGGAGCTCACTTCATGAAGGGGTGGGATGCTGAAGATCACACTGGAGTAGCAATGTGCTGGATGACAGAACTGTGTGCCATGTGGCTGCCCACTACTCGGGCTTTCTGCTCTTATTTGTGTTGGTGGAGGCTGTCCCATCAGTAGTATTGAAGTAAAATTCAAAGTGGTTTACACTATCAATCCTATGTGATGACTTACATGTGTGCTTGAACAGAGTTGCTTACAATTTCAGCAGGAGCCCACATACAGATCTTCTGGAAAGTTAAAACTCACACTGCTTCTAATGCCTAGTTAGATACTTGTTTGAGGCCAATTAAAAGGGGCTAAAAGAAGTTACTCCATGTTGTTTATGAAGTCAGTAGTGATTCTGGCTGTCTTAGTCTCAGAGGTGTGCAAGGAACATCTCAGAAGCACCTGTTCTCAGACCAAATCCAGGAGCGGAGTAGATGAAAATGTCCTTTTGATTTCTGCAGTTCCATATATGTCAGTCATGTCCTTTCTGTATACAAATATGTGGTGTGACAGAGGAAGGTGCATTAAGTTGTTTGACTTAATGCACCTTCCTCTGTCCACCTAGTCCAGCATTGTTAACTCTGATTGGCCACTGCTCATCAGAGTTCTATTCTAACCTTACCTGGAGATTCCTGTTTGTCTCCCATCAAAGTACTAGCCAGTTATTTAGCTTCCAAAATTAGAAAAGATTGGGTGTACTGGGGCTAGGAGTGGGACTTGGAAAAGTTAATTTTTTGGACTATGGACTTTTTCGGACGCTGAAAAATAACGCAAGCAGCCTCGTCAGCTTGCGAGGCTGCTGCGCTGCAAAGCGTCAGTTTCGGATGATGCTCGCCGCTGCTGATACTGTTGCGGTACCGTGGGGAGAGTTGAGCATCATATTTCCTTGATTTTTACTCATGAAAGTTGATCGTGATTAAAAATCAAGGAAATATGACGCTCAACATTCCCTGCGGTACTGCAACAGTACCGGCAGGGGCAAGCGTCATCCGAAACTGATGCTTTGCAGCGCAGCAGCCTTGCAAGCTGACGAGACTGCTTGCGTTACTTTTTAAATGTCTGAAAAAGTCTTATAACTCCCAGAACCAAGCTGCAGCCAGCATGGTCAGTGGTCATGCTGGCTGGGGGACTGCTGAAGTTGTAACCTCCCCCCCATTTTTTTTTATTTTTTTTTATTTTATTTTTTTTGCAAACTGGCTGGGAACAATTGTGTGTGTGTGTGTGTGTGTGTGTCCCTCCGATTGTATGCTAACCAAAATGTATGAATAGCATAAGGCTGAGGATTACTGACATTTTTCTCTGGAACATCCTCTCACTATTTTTATATCTTCTATGACAATTGGCCATAATATTGGTACCGAGGAAGGTAATTTTCAAGCTTCCTTCCATTTGTTTTCTTCCTCTCTGTTTTAACCAACACCCCATGCTTCCCACTACTGAGTGACCATCAAGCAGGCTTAAAAAAATGTTTAAACTCTCCAAACAAGAGGTTCTTTGCATATGCCAATATTGTTGTTTCTATAGGAAATTGCATCACTGCCATAGGATGCTATCTTGTTGTTTTTTTGTCACAGGTTTAAGGTCAAGCTAAGAGAGGCTGTTCTGGGATGTTGTACTTCCGCATTACTCCAAAAGCATCCTTGGGATGCAAAGATATAAGCCCAAAATGACCTTGTAGAATAAAGATGGTTTCCAATGAAATAAGAACAGTCCTTTCCCCTGGGGGCAAATTGTTTCAGCTATTATATAACTGATGAATTTAACAGAAAGACATTATAGCAGAAACTATACAAGGAGCTGTATTATAGATGACAAAAAATGTTCAGACACTGAAAAAACTTTCCAAGTTTGAATGGAGCAACATCCTAAAAGTTAATAATTTCCCCAGTATTTGTACTGCAGAATTACATAAAACCTACATTTAAAGGTGGGTCTCTTGTGTACCCACCCCAATTTCTCATATGTGTCTTGCGTATCTTCCAACTTCCTGATTTGGCAAGCACAGTCCTGATTAATTCTCTGTTGTCTGACTTTTTCAGCTGCTGTTAAAATGTCCCAGTTTTGCTCTGCTCCTCGCACTTTACCCTTTTGTCCTTAGTGTACTTCAGTTGCCACAAACTGAGTTCAACGTGCAAAAGTAGTTTCCACTCAGCTGACTCAGCAGGGTGGAGAGCAGAGAAGGGGGCAGAATGTTGCCTTTCCCAGTAAGTACAAGGAAAAGAAAACTGCTGCAGCATTTCCTAGCTTGTGCATTCTTACCCATTAATGACTTTTGCCATCTTGACCATGCTCCAATGTTGTTTGGCCAAACATGGCCAAGTTTTCAGATGTAAAATGTTGGAAGGTATGGTCTTGGTCACACCGCAAGGCAAGGCAAGGGGCAAAGCAAGGCAAGAAGCAAAGGGCGCAAGGCAAGACAAAGGTGCAAGGCAAGGCAAGGGTAAAAGGCAAGACAAAGACAAGGCAAGGGCAAACGGCAAGGCAAAATAAGGCAAGGCAAGGCAAAGCAACCTAACCTGTTCCTCTCCAGGACTACATTGCCTTGGATAAAATCTCTCAGGGCTTGCAGTCCTCCAATGGATGTAGTGAGAGTTCAAAGTGAACATAGTGCAATGCCAGGTGTATGCACAAATAAAGTACAATAGGACTGCCATATCCACTGATTCATTATCCACTGATTCAATTATCCATGGGACACAAAACAGCACACCTATCATAGGGGATTTTCACACTATGGAGATTTTCAGACCGCGTTTCAGCGTGCCTAGCGCGGGAGGAACTTTCGGGAGAGGGATGGCGGTCTTGCGCAGCAGGGGGGCATTTTCGGATGCCGTCGTCCCTCTCTCGAAACCATCTGTGTCACTTCCGTGAAGCTTCGGAAGCCGCAGAGCCATATTTTAATCACGGAGGTTGCCCGTGATTAAAATATGGCTCTGCGGCTTCCGAAGCTTCACGGAAGTGACACGGATGGTTTCGGGAGAGGGACGACGGCATCCGAAAATGCCCCCCTGCTGCGCAAGACCGCTGTCCCTCTCCTGAAAGCTCCTCCCGCGCTAGGCACACTGAAATGCGGTCTGAAAATCTCCTACACTGTTATAGTGTTACTATTCCACTTTATTTGCTATGGCTGCCTCCTGTGGGATTCTGGGATTTGCAGTTTAGGGAGGGGCATTTACAACTCTCAGCCAGAGAGCTCTTAGGTCTCACTAAACTACAAACCCCAGAATTCCACAGGAGGAAATCAGAGCAGTTAAAGTGGAATAGTAACACTATAACAGTGTAGTGTGAAAATCTCCATATAGTCTTCCTAGAAAATGTGTCCTCTCTAGCCTTTTTCAAGGTCCTCCAAGGCAACTCTATGGTATTTTAAACCAGAAGTCCCATTATTTTCAATGGTGTTCACTATTATCCACGGTTTCTGGTATCCATGCCCCCCCAAAAAAACCAAACCCCAGCAGATAAGCGGGTCCGGGTCCTACTGTAAATTACAGTTTAGCATCTCAGGTTGCATACATAAATACTTATCTATTTTAAATACTTTTAAACATCCTAAATTTCAAGTTTTACATAATTGTTAGAATGATAAGTATTTATTTTTTGGTAATCCTATGTTTTACCAAAGAATGGAAGGGAGTAATGCTATGGGCAAAATTCTGCTGCCCCCACCCCCCCATTAGCGTAAAAACTGTTGTACAAGCACTTGCATTTTATCACAAATTGCACAAGCACGCACTCAACTCTTTCTCTCACTTTTAACATGGGGAGTGAGAAGCTAATTGACTGTTGTGCAACGGCTAAGGGAAAGGCTTTGGCACCGATTGCTATATGGTGGGACTGATTGTACAATGCTGGGATCCATTATAATTGTGTTGGCATATATTTATACTATTCTAAAAGTGTATAGGAGTTTGCCCTATACCTTAAACATGACATAGAGTGTATCTGCACACTTACAGAAGTCTGATACCACTTTAGCTGTCATGGCTTCAGGGGTGTAGGTGTGGGGAAGGGAAAAATGAGGGCATTCCTCTCCCCTGGTAAGAATTCTGCTCTCTAATGAATTTTTCCTTCAGTCCCCACATTTCTAGCTTTGTGGTCATTTAAAACTTAAGTTGAGCACTTAGAAATGCAGAGCTTGTCTAGATGGGCAACAGACTCTGTCTAGCCTCCAACTTAATAGCCCTGCAGTCCTGACGACGCAGGGCATTTGTCCTTTCCTGCCCCAAGACAGCTCCCATGATCACTGGGGCAGAGATGGGATTAAGATGGCAGGAAGGCAGGGTAGGGCCCCAAAACATTCCAAAATAATACCTGCTTTAATCCATTCTTGTGGGGAAGGAACAGATCAGGCCCCAGAAGACTGCAGAAGCCCGTCCTGGCAGGCTGGCCTTTACTGCAGCTGCCGGAAAGCCTCACTCTTCTGGAAGGCAGGAAGGAGTTCCATAGTATGTGACCAAGGTGGGTCACATGCAAGGGGACTTGGTCACATGTTGTGGGCCAGCTTCCTGCCTTCAGTGACAGTGAGGGAGATGGTGGCGGTGATGGCGGCAGGTGCAGTGAAGGGCCATGGTGCTCATCTAGAGTTCCTCCCAACCAGGAGAGATGGAGTGGGCGGAGGAATGGGCCTGATCTGCGGCCAGGATATGCCAGCAGGGAGCTAACATATCCTGGCTCATGTAGATAAGTCCACAGTTTAGACCTCTGAAAAGATGGGGCAGACAAAGTTACCAAGGGAATGCAAACATGGTTGTGATGAAAATACAAGAGTTTTTGATGAGAATGATTTTCAGTATCTCACTCTTTGCAATGCTAGAAATTTGGGACTGAAAGAAAAATTAATTTGGGGAAGAGAATTCTTATTTGGGGGTAATGTCCTTATTGTACCCCCTTCCCATAGCTACACCCCTGAAATGGCTCCATGCTACTGGGATTTGTAGTTTAATGAAGTACTATCACTGTAGTTCAGAGGAGTATACTACATAACCTGCATTGTCATTTTTGTCTGTTGCCTTAGGACTTTATCAGACAAGGTCAATGGTGGGGAAAAAAATGTGTCATTTAGGACATGACAACAACAGCAAAGGCAAAATTATCAGATTGGTCTCGTTGCTTACCCATTCCCTCTGTGTCACACTGGGGGGCCGTTTACACGATGAAAATGTCCTGGGAAGAATTCGTGTCGATCCCTGGCAGTTTACACGTACATCGGGTCGGGTACGTGATTTTCGGAAGGGGGGCCACCTTTTATCCCTCAACCTACGGGACTTCCAGTCCCGCGGTTTGTGCCGGTTTTTAAAAAATCACGGGAGGATTTGGAAAATCGGAAATGTAAACAGCGTGGGACAAAATGTCTCGGTAATGGGATGACCGGAAATGGTGACTGGGGGCGGGCTTAGAGATCAGCGACCAGAAAAGGAGGGGTCAGTCACCCATTCAACAGATCCAGCCTCACCAGCTGAAAACAGGCATCCCTTCCAGCTGCACGAAGGTTGATGTGTGTGTGCGCGTGCGAGCTTGTACTCACTCACCTTTTTAAATGGATTTCTACACTGCAAACCCTTCAGCTTTACCTTTTCTTCAACTGCATGTTACAGAGAGATCGTTGTAGCCCATTCATCCCCTGCCTTGGTCACCTCCCTGGCACATTAAAATATTAAAGCCTCTGAGCGTATTAGTACCCTTTAATCCCCCCTCTCTGTGTTTGTGTCTTTCAAAACGCCTGCCTATAGCCGCTTGAAATCTCTGCAGCCTGCTGTAGGGGTTAATATTTTAAAGAGGTAAGAGGAAACCCAAGCGGCTTGATTTCAAAAGGAAAGTACTCAGCTTGATTTCAAAGCACTCAGCTTGATTTCAAAAGGAAAGCCCTGTGTCTGAGCGAAAGATCTGTCTGGATCTTTCAAAATGCTTTCTGCCTCTTCTGAAAGGGTTAAAATGTTCAAGAAGCAAGGGGGAATAACAAACCTCTGCCCCCCTCTCTCCCCCCCCAGCCAGCCAATAGCATCGCTCGTGGCGCGGAACTCTAAAGGAAGTACGTCACCGAGGTTGTGAAAACACGAGTAATTGCATCTTTGATTGACAGCCAAAAAAAAAAAATTAAAACCTAAACAAAACTGGAACTATGGATGTGTAAATATCAGTCACGGGACCACCCGGGATATCCAGATCAGAGACATAAATCGTATAAACAGCGAGGGGCGGATTTGTGATCACTATGTCACGGTAAGCACCACGACAATTTCTGTCGTGTAACTGGCACCTGGCATGAATGAGGCATGACTTTTTATTGATGGGCTACACCATCAATAAAAAGTGACATCTCATTTGTGCCAGCGTGACACAGTGGGAATGGGTAAGTGATGTCATTGTCTGATAATTCCAGCCATTTGTGCTTTCATCCCATCCTAATGATGCAGTTTTTGCCACGTCTGGTGAAGCCCTTAGATTTTAAAGGAGATTCAAGCAGAGATCTCATTGTTGCTGTTGCTTTTGCTTCATTACTTATGGAGGATAAACATGATCATGGAGAATAAAGAATGAAGGCAAAAGGTCTTGTTATGATACAGCCCACAAACAAATGATCGCAGGTGACAGTCTATGTTTCTTTTACTTGTGTTTGCACGCTCATACTGAGAAGTGATGATTGGACATGGCTTTCCAGATACATAAACGTGGTGATCAGCATGTGAATTACAAGGAAACTTATACCCTAGAGCTTTCTCTTCTAGGATTTTATCATTTTTGTCACAACCAGAGGTTGGAAAAGTTACTTTTTGGACTATAATTCTGAGAATCACTCAGCCAGTATGGACCAGTCTGGCTGATTTCTGTTAGCACAGAAAAGTAACTTTTCATAGGTTCTGATGGCATCATAACTAACCCTCCAATGATCTGATCACAGAGCAACCTGGCTGATACAGCTTTGTCCATACGACAGAACAAAAATGATGTTTCCAGAAAGCCAAGGTGTCACAAACAAACCATGAAAGAATTCCACACATTTTGGAGCAGGCTTCAGCTGCCTGGTCTTTTAATTCTGAGTATTGCTGACCTACATTAAAGAGGGTTAGCCGGTGGGAAGAAACATTTTCCCAAGTGATCTGGGCCCCTTCATGTTTTTATTGTAATCCTTGGGTTATTGGCATGAGGATGAGTTACCTCCTAGGGTCTGATAACACAGAGAATTATCAGAAACATGAGTTGTCCATATAAGACAGAGATTTTCTAGGATGCTATTTACCTCTAGGGCATTACACAACTATTGTTCTTGTTCAAATCTTGGCAAGGCTCAGTAGAAGGTGCATTAGACATGGTGCTCAGTACCTACTGGGAGGGCTCCTTTGCAAAATACAAAACTGTAATAGACTCTACCTAGGGATGAATCAGTCTTTCCTCAGTCCATGTCAGTTACAAGTCTATGTATTCATAAGCCTGTTTCATCCCATTTCTGCGCCAGTCTGTGAATTAAAGAAGGGAAAACTGCTCCAAAAATGTCATTTTAAAAAATATCCTATATTCTTCAGCATACTAATTTTTGTACCCAGCTTTCCCTAATATACACATATTTGCATGCAATTTTTGAGCTGAAGGCTGCACGTAGAAGGGCACAGGCCAAATGATAATGTGTTCTCATCTGGATAGCAGTCCAGGGACTTGTCTACATGAAGGGAAAAAAAGCCTGGACTGCACCACAGTAATATCAAGTCATAACAGCAGCAGCTGTGACCTACAGTCCCCATAAACTTTGTATGTCTGTAGCTGAGACAGTGGCCATGAGTGATATTCTACCTTTCCAAAAAAACACAGAGAGAAAAAGATAGCATAAATCTCAATTTTATCACCTTAGCAATCACCTGCCAGGGTGAAAATCCAATATGGCAACAGTGGGCACTTGCCTTGTAATCAGCCCCACCCCCTGTGCTCATCCAGCCAATCAGGTTTGTACTTTGTCCTGCATGGGGAAGCGGTTCATGTTGAATCGCTTGTCTTAATGAGCGAAAATGCACATAACACTGGAGCTTTTTTTAAAAGTCGGGAAAAGCCACAAAGGCTTTTCTAGTGTAGTTTTTCCTCTTTTTGCCGCCCCTTCACAATACAATGAGACAATGGGGGATCCCATTAAGACAACTCTTTTTTGAGCAAATTCTGTGAGGGGTATTTTCACTGTGTGGACAACCCCCAGGAAGTGCAAATTACTTCAGTTTGCTTAAAAAGCTGTTCTAACCCACAATTCCAGCTCAAATTCTAACTCAAATTCCTTCCTTCCTTCCTTTCTTCCTGTCTTTAATTTGCCATACCAGTAAGTGGGATATTTTATGTCCAGGAAATACCTTTTTCTAATACAAAGTAACTCAGAAGGGGAGCATGGTGAAAACACTCACACCCTCAAACAGGGTTTGGAGGCATTTGGGGGCAACATTTCTCCCCCCCCCAATTTTTATTTATTTATTTATTTATTTATTTATTTATTTTTACAAAAGGACCCCAGAAGCCACATGCAGCATATGGGGTGTGCTTTCTTCATACCTGCCACAGAGACACAGTCTAAACATCAAAGTCTCTGGTCCAAGCATCTACATGCTTTACAGTGATACTGATGGTTTCACCATGTGAGACTACCACAACCATGATGGTATTTATTTTATATCCCGCTTTTCTATCAGCATGGGAGCTAAGGCAGATTACAACATCTTAAAATCACAACACAATCAGAGAGCTCTAAATATAAAACTTAAACACAAACTAAGTTTCTATTTTAAAAACACAAGTTAAAAAGTTAAAAAATAGCATAAAAACAGCATTAAAAGATGCTTAAAACATAATAAAAGAAAAAACAACATCCCCCATTAAAAACCTTATCTGTTGAAATACTCTATAAAACACTGCTAGTTTTGTAAATAGGTTTGCATTGAATTGAGTACCCGGTTTGTGGGGGCAGTTAGCTAACACACATCTTGGAAAAGGGGGGAAATCACCAAAGAAGAATTCAAACAGGTAGCGAACACGTGTAGGAGTAAAGTCAGAAAAGCTAAAGCGCAGAATGAGCTCAGGCTTGCTAGGGAGGTTAAGAACAATAAAAAGGGTTTTTTGGGTATGTTCGCAGCAAAAGGAGGAAGAAGGAAATGATAGGGCCACTACGTGGAGAAGATGGCAAAATGCTAACAGGGGACAGAGAAAAGGCAGAATTACTCAACACCTTCTTTGCCTCAGTGTTTTCAGAAAAGGAAAAGGAGGACCAACCTGAGGAGAATGGAACAGAGGACACAATAGGGGAAATCCAGCTCAAAATAAGTAAAGAGGTAGTACAGGAATACCTTCTTAATCTAAATGAATTTAAATCTCCAGGACCAGATGAACTACATCCAAGAGTATTAAAAGAGCTGGCAAATATAATCTCAGAGCCATTGGCAATAATATTTGAGAACCCCTGGAGAACAGGAGAAGTCCTAGCAGACTGGAGGAGGGCAAACGTTGTTCCCATCTTCAAAAAGGGGGAAAAAGAGGATCCCAACAATTATTGTCCAGTTAGTCTGACATCAATACCAGGGAAGATTCTAGAGCAAATCATTAAACAGAGAGTCTGTGAACATTTAGAAGGCAATGCCATAATCACAAAAAGTCAACATGGGTTTCAGAGAAACAAGTCATGCCAGACTAATCTGATCTCTTTTTTTGATAAAGTTACCAGCTTGGTAGATGAAGGGAATGCTGTGGACATCGCATACCTTGATTTCAGTAAGGCCTTTGACAAGGTTCCCCATGACATTCTTGCAAACAAGCTTGTAAAATGTGGGCTAGACAAGTTAACTGTTCAATGGATTTGTAATTGGTTGACCGGCCGAACCCAAAGGGTGCTCAGCAGTGGCTCCTCTTCATCTTGGAAAGATGTGACCAGTGGGGTGCAACAGGGTTCTGTCCTGGGCCCAGTGCTATTCAACATCTTTATCAATGACTTGGATGAGGGAATTAGGGGCATACTTATCAAATTTGCAGATGACACCAAATTAGGAGGAGTAGCTAATACCCTAGAGGACAGGATCAAAATTCAGAATGACCTGGATAGACTGGAGAGCTGGGCCAAAGCTAACAAAATGAAATTCAATATGGAGAAATGTAAAGTACTGCATTTAGGGTGGAAAAATGAAATGCATAAATATAGGATGGGAGAGACCTGGCTGAATGAGACTACGTGCGAAAGGGATCTAGGAGTCCTAGTAGACCACAAGTTGAACATGAGCCAACAATGTGATGTGGCAGCTAAAAAGGCCAATGTGATTTTGGGCTGTATCAATAGAAGTATAGTGTCTAGATCAAGGGAAGTAATAGTGCCACTCTATTCTGCCTTGGTCAGACCTCACTTAGAATACTGTGTCCAGTTCTGGGCACCACAATTCAAAAAGGATATTGACAAATTGGAGCGTGTCCAGAGAAGGGCAACTAAAATGGTGAAAGGTCTGGAAACGATGCCTTATGAGAAGAGACTTAGGGAGCTGGGTATGTTTAGCCTGAAAAAAAGACGGTTAAGAGGTGATATGATAGCCCTGTTTAAGTATTTGAGGGGATGTCACGCTGAGGATGGAGCAGGCTTGTTTTCTGCTGCTCCAGAGACTGGAACACGGAGCAATGGATGCAAGCTCCAGGAACAAAGATTCCACCACAACATGAGGAGGAACTTTTTGACAGTAAGAGCTGTTCCTCAGTGGAACACACTCCCTCGGAGCATGGTGGGGTCTCCTTCCTTGGAGGTCTTTAAACAGAGGCTGGATTGCCATCTGTCGGGGATGCTTTGATCAAGATTTCCTGCGTGGCAGGGGGGTTGGACAGGATGGCCCTCATGGTCTCTTCCAAGTCTGCAATTCTATGATTCTATGATTCTATGATCTACACTGCTTAATGCAGTGTAGATGTGTAAATTGCTATTGCTTAAAACAATTTGTAAGCCACTCTGATAGCCTTGTGGCTGAAGAGCAGGGTATAAATAACTAAATAAAATAAATAATAAGTTTCATTTTGTCACCTTATCCAATTTTGGCAACTTATCTGATGTAGCTAGATCCAATATTTTAAAATAATCCAATAATTGTATATCCCTCTCCTTGCTGATCACATGTCTGGGTGCCTGTTCTGACCTCAGCAGGAGTGACAGTGCATCAGGCAGGCTCTCCACAGAGCCCTTTGGTCGGTGAGGGAACAGTAGAAGTGGCTCCGAAAATGGGAAAGGCCAGCAGGGCCAATGTAGTGTTGGCCTGGCTGGCCCATGTAGATGATGATGGCTGTTACACTGGTTTCAGCCTGGTGTGTGTCACCACAATTGTGGTTGATCCAGGGCCACTCCAGAGCATAATGCTCTGGACCAGCCCTGGATTTAAGCAACCAGTGTATATGAGCCCTTACTTTCTTTAAAAAAAAAAAGAAAGAAAGAAAGAAAGAAAGAAAAAAAAAGCCTTGTTGAACTCCTTGGGATTTAACTCTCAAGTAATACCTATGGGATCATTCTAGAAAGAGGCCTGAATTTTGGGGCCTGAGGCCAACAGCTCCTCATTTCCTGAACACAGGCTGACTCCCGTAACCATGGATTCGGTATCCACATTTGCACTTACCCACATCTGAAAAAAATCTGTTCTTTCTAAGCATTTCTAGGTCCTCCAGTGTGATTCTATGGTAAACTTCCAGTGTTTGTCTCATTGAAAATAATAGTTCCCTATTATCTACAGAGGGTCTTAAAATGTATCCCCGGAGATATGGGGGTTGACCTGTACTGCATGCTTAATAAATGTCCTTTTTGTGGGAGAGACACAATGTTGCAAAGCACTTTTACAGGAATGAGATGCATTCTCATTGGAATGAGAGCCACCCTGCCAATTAAATTGCCCAGGACTCCTTACAGCTAGAATGCTGCTGCACATGCTCATGCTAGTGTCCCATCAATGGCATGAAAACATGTGGGACAGAATCCTTTTGGGATATTATGATTGTGTGAACTTTGTTGTGCAGATGGTTCCACTTTCTTGGAAGTTGTGTAAGTGGAGCTTCTAGCACAGCCAATCAATCTGCAAGCACACACAGGCCTGCGTCTACACGAACCAAGATGTGTTGGCTCCCTGCTGGTGTATCTTGGCTGCAGAGGTGGCCTCCCCGCCTCCCTGTTACCTGGGGAAAACAGGGCAGAATCCAAAGTGGATGCCAGCTTGTCGTTGATGCCACCACCACCACTTTCTCTGTTAATGCAGAAGCCAGGCAGGGGTCCCACAACATATGACTACAGTCCCCTCTATGTGGCCAGCCTTGGTCACATGCTGAGGGACCCCTGCCTGGCTTCCAAGAAACCCAGGGAGATGGCAGTAGCAGTGGCAGATGTCATTCTGGGACAGGGTCCCACAGACACATGGGGCCCGATCTGGCGGTACCAGATTAAACCAGGTATTTTAAAAAAAATATGGTAAAGGGCCCTATCCCAGCTTGTCCCTGCTAAAGCCCTGGGGGTAGTTTGGACTGCTCGGGGGCAGATCAGCGTAAATGTCCTGCATCATTTGGACTGCAGGGCTCTGGAATGGGAGCAAGCCAGGGTATTTGGCTAGTGTAGACAAACCCAGTAGGTGGGGGGAAGGTCACACACTCTCAGCCTCAGAAAACCCCATGATAGGGTTGCCATACATCTGAAACAACTAGAAAGCACACAACAACAATGAGGTGGGAGCTAATTGACTGCTGTGCAACAAGGGAACTCCAGGCCCTGGTGCCCATTGCTCAATTGGTTATATAACTGAGAGATGCAGCATAACTATACTGGCATATATTTATGCCACACTAAAGGTGTACAGGCTCTAGATCATACTTTTCAGGCTACCTGATGGTCTTGTTGTGTACTCAGGTCTTCAAGCAAACTACATTTCCCAGGGTCACTTGCTTACATGTGGATCCTTAGAAGCTCATCACATTCCAAACTGAGGTAAGCCTTTTTCATGGGAAAATTGGGTTTGATGTGTAATGCAGCCAAGCACTAGGATCAAGAGAAGATTGCATGCTGAGCCAGCTAAATACAGTTTTCAGCAACATCGCTAATTTTAATCAGAAAGCCAATAGAACCTGTCACACTTTGGGCAATCAGCCTACAATAAAATTACTGCAGGTAGAGGGACCTCGCACTGACAGTGGAGCAACTCAAAAATATCACATCCTAGTTTAAAATAAAGATTAACATCTCACAATAAAGGCTTACTAACCATCAGAAGAAGAGTTGCATTTTTTTTAATGGGCAAGCAACTGGAATTTAGTTTTCACCAATCCACAATTCCTCTAGTTCCCAGACTTAATTTTAAATGCATAAAGGAAAGATAGCCTGCAGCAAAAATCCCTTTTACCCATAAATGCTATATATTTTGAGCTTCTGATTTAGGATAAGATTTTTTTTAAAAAAGCTTCTCTAAAGTGGGACCAGCTGCATAAATCCCATAAGCCACATTTTGCTCCCAATTGTTACCAGCAAATGAGCCACTCTAGGGTGGGTTCCAGCCATCCTAGATCCTTCACCTCTAGCGCATAGTACAGCTGAGTCAACAAAGGAAGAATCAACTAAGAAGAGGCTTAAATACCATAACGCTGGGGCCAGCAAGCTGGAATTTCGTCTGGCATTTGGTGTGCGATAGTCCTCTGCCTTAACAGTGGTACCGTTGGGGTAATTTTAGACTCTGGACTCAATAGGTTTACATATCCCATTTTAAAAATGTATTCCTTCACATCTTGATTAAAAGTATTGATTCACTAATTGATTTTCTACCCATAAGAACATGCAGATAATGTGTAAGACATATAAAAACATTTCTTAAACCAATTCATGTGAATTTCCTATTTACATTTACCATTCATGTGAATTACTACACTTGCTGCAAAATGTGGCTAGCCACACTGAAACATTTGGTCGCCCTCCTGCTCATTCTGCTGCAAGGTCCTATCCTGAAAGCATCATTAAGCCTAATGACGCTAAACTCAAACAAAACTAATTAAAGCCAAGGATGGTTAAGGACATAGGTTTCTTTGAAACCATCTCCTCAAATAATAATTATTTTCAATAGAAGCAAGAAGTATCACAGAACTGAATAGGTAGCAAAAAAGCAACTAGGAGGCATCGTGTTCAAGAGAAACAGACAGTGCACTATGCTACATCTGTTACAAACAGAATAGTGGGCTCAAAATATTTGAAATGTATTCTGGGACAACCAGTGAGTCCCTTGCTTCCGGTCTCTTGATAAAGGCCTTCAGTGACAGGGTTGCTGTCCTGCACTTTTTACCTCCCTATGAAGCACTCCTCTATAGACTTACACAATTCTTGGATAGCTTATAATATGAGCCAGTGGGTTCATGCAGAAAGGAATAGAAAGAATTAAGAGAAAGAGCCACATGAACAGGCTATGAACAATGCTATATGTGTTTGGAAGAAAAAGGACTTGGAAGCATTAAGTCAATTGCAACCAGGTACATACATTGAGGGTGTTATGAGCTGAATAGCTAATGTGCAGAACTATTGGATACTGTGCACCTATATCACTCACCTCATTGAGAAAGTGCATATAATCTGTCCAGAAAGAAGGAAATGTGCATTTCCAAGTCATTATAATACTTTCCAACAAGTCTTGGGAAATATGTATATATCAATTTGTACACTCTTTGGGGATTCTGCCTCACTTTGAACAGGCACTGTGGAATGTACAAACTGCAGCAGGATTTTGTACACTACTTGAGTGTATAAAACAGCTGCTGTCAGCCAAGAATACAAAAGACAGAAAGAAAAGAACTTCACATCATTTTTCATTCATCATAACTCCCTATTCTCTGCACTTATAAGCCTGGATTTATAGGTACTAACCTGTGTATGTCTCTTTGATGTTTGCTACTTTCATACAAGTTGCCCACAGAACCATGGTGGGGAAGGAAGATATTCCTCCTTTCAAAATGTAAAAATATCCCTTTGCATTATAGCCACCTCTTATTTGGGATGTGGTGCTGGAAGAGAGTTCTGCTGATATCTTGGACTGCCAAAAAAGACAGATAAATGGGTCCAAGAGCAAAGCAAGCCTGAACTCTTCCTAAAAGCCAAGATGACTAAACTAGGAATGTCATACTTTGGGCATATCATGAGATGACATGGCTCATTAATACAATAATGTTTGGTAGGGTGGAAGGCAGTAGGAAAAGAGGAAGACCACATTACAGGTAGATAGACTTAATCAAGGGAGCCAGGCCCCTGACTTTGCAAGACCTGAGCAGAGCTGTTGATAACAGGGATACTTGGAGGTCCCTCATTCACAGTGTTGCCATAAATAGAAGTTGACTTGATGGCAACTAATAACAAACAGCCACCTCCCCCAAATCTCTCATTTTATCTAGGATACTCCTATAGTGTATGTAATTTTCATGCATAGTACCAAAAGAAACCAAGGAGATTATCAGACGCAGCAGAACTCAGCATAAATAAATAAATAAATAAATAAACAAATAAATAAAAAATAATTCCAAACTGTGTCAGAAGAACATGACAGGAACAGAAAGGGTGACATTATCAGACGCCCATGTCCTCAACCATTCCTGGGGCGTAGCGCTGCTGTGGATGAGACTTCCCTTTTGTATTGACGGGGACAAAAGCCACAAATAAAAGGTACACCTTATTCATGCCCACGTTATGCACCTAGAACACTGAAGGATAACATCGTCTGATAACGTTGCCTATTGCTGTTCTCATTGCAATCTTCTGACATGGTTTTTGCAACATCTGATAATTTCCTAAATTGTGAGAGGGATCAAATCTCTTCAACTGAAAAAGTTGCCCTTGTGCAACACCCCTGAAATATCTTTCTGAATTTTGGAAGGCTTTATCCTTTCAGAAGAAGAGACTGTGGACGTTTTCAGTCGTGATTTTCAGCAGCAAATATCCTAAAACAGCTCCTTTGCTGCCGCGTGGCAGGGGAGCAGTTTCGGATGACGCCGTCCCTCTGCCGAAACTCTCCGTGTCACTTCACGGAATGAAATATGACCCTCCATGTCACTTCACCCGTTGAGTGCAATATGACGCTGTTTCCTCCATTCTGTCACAGAAGTGACACAGAGGGTTTTGGCAGAGGGACGGCGTCATCCGAAACCGCTCCCCTGCCCACGGCAGCAACGGAGCTGTTTTGGGATATTTGCTGCCGAAAATCGCATCTAAAAATGTCCTTTGTCTGCAAATCATGTCCAAAATTTCTGCCAAAAAAGTTATAGGTGCTTCCTAATTTAATGGCTGCTTGCCCCAAACCTCCAGCACCTATCTGTTGACATCTAGCGGGCTTCATCTACCCAGACTGAACTACTGTGTATATTTTTTTCCTAATATGCCTAAAAGTCTGTTATAGCAATTTGTTGATTTATCAGCTATAGTTGATGGAGAGGCATGAAGCCTTGGATTTTCCAAAGAGAGTTTCTTTGGAGATTATCAGACAAGAACACAAAATGCGTTCCTGTCCCACAATCTCCACTTCCTCCCGTGTCCTTCCCCTGTCCTGGAACAATCACCCTCCCCATCGCACTTACTTCCTCTCCCATCAACAGAGCAGCCCAGGAATGAATGGAGCTCTAACTGGAGCGAAATCCCACAGATTCTCGCGAGAAGAAGCGGACACGGGGAATTAAAAAATAAAAATAAAAAGAACAGAAAAAAGTGACAGCAAGCACAAAAACACAATTTAAAATGTACAAGTAACATGGAGAGGGTCATAAAAAGTGTGTCATTTACCTGGATGTCCCAATCTCACCCGGAAGTGTTCTGGCAAGGACTGCCCATTGACACTGGGATCTTGTCAGTGAAATGGGTCATTTTGTCATAGACATGGAAATCCATGACAGAAATGGACTGGGGTTTTGTCGACAGCTTCTCTCGTTAATAAAAAACAGTGCCTGTGGAACAGCAGCAGAATAAGTGCATAACAATAGGGGACCACATCGTGTGATAAGAGAGCCCTTTTACAATTTTCTGGCGTCTTTGTAACACCACTTTTGACACGTCTGATAATCTCCTTTGTCAGTCCCACATGATATGGGTCTTCTCTGAAACAGCTTGAGCTAAATTGACTCACTTTCTGAGAAGTCAAAGAAGAAGTGGATAATACATATCCATCCATACAGACTTGGGACATTTTCAGACGATCCTTGCCGCGCAAGGATCACCCGGAAGAGGTTCATCGCAGCAGCGTGGCAGAGGGTTGATTTCGGACGAAGCCATCCCTGTTGCGAGATCGTCCGTCCCTCTTGCACTTAGGCTTAGAGCTTGCCGCGCTATATTCGGCAAGATTTTATTCACGGAGGTTGTCCATGAATAAAATCTTGCTGATATAGCGCAGCAGGCTCCAAGCCTAAGCGCAAGAGGGATGGACGATCTTGCAGCAGGCACGGCGTCGTTTGAAATCGACCCTCTGCCACGCTGCTGCGACAAACCTCTCCCGGGCAATCCTTATGTGGCAAGGATTGTCTGAAAATGTCCTTACACAGAGAGGAAGGGGGAGATAAATACACATCTGAACAATCCCAATAATCTTTACTTTATATTATTAGATTGACAGTATCATGTAAGTACAGGAACTATGAAAAAAGTATATTTCATTCTAACACTCCCTATAAAATTCACTGTCTTTTTAAAAATGATGGCTGGAATTCTGTTGGGCATTTACAAATGTATAACCTGGAGTTATGCATTTGTAACTGTGTGGTATTCAGGATCTCTATGTAGCCCCTAGTTTAAGGGACATGTAGGCACCATGAAAGTCCTCCAACCCCACTTACTGGGCAACAGCCATTGCGAGTGATGGGGGACTGTGTCCTTGTTGATCAGGAAGCAGAAGACTGACATTCCCAACCCTTTAAGTGAGTGATCTCTGGAGTAAGAGGGAATTGCAACAAGGAATTCACTATGCAGCTCCATAACTATGGCAGCTACACATTCAAAACTTCCCATTAGGGTTCTGGCTGACAATTACATGTTTGGATCAGCTTTGGAAATTCTGATCATTTAGGTAGGTTTCTAGAATCAAAGGTGTCTTAGTCCCAGTTCTTCTCTTTGCTATACTGTACAGATTGGGAGGCTTATCATATGCTGAAGTAAAGTGTCAAGACAGCCGGAAGGTTCCTCTTTCTATGCTGCCTTACCGCATAACGTCTTCTGGTGTTCTGTTGTTCCAGTCCCATGGGAGACCAAGGCAAAACAGGGTATTTTTGCTAATGGATTTTTCTGGTTAGCAAAAAGACACAGTTTTACCTCAGTCTCCCATAGAACTGGACCAGAAGAACAACAACGTCATGCAGTAAGGCAGCACAGAAAGCAGAACCTTCCAGCTGCCTTGCCATTTTACTTCAGCATGCAATAAGCCATGCTGAAGTAAAATGGGGGCAAGGCAGCTGGAAGATAATGTAGTATCTTAGTGACAGAGGTATGAGTCTTGGAGACCTGAGTGATTGCTGTGGTGGCTAATTGCTATGAAATCAGCTTTGAATTATGGTGATCTTGTGAATGAGAGACCTCCCAGACACCCTGTTCTTAATAGCCCTGCTCAGTCCTAGCAAACTCAGGGCCATGGCTTCCTTCGCTGAATCTATCCACCTGTAATGCAGTCTTCCTCTTTCACTACTGCCTTCAATTTTGTGCCCTTTCACACTACATAATTATAGCACTATGATTCCACTTTAGCTGCAGTGGAAACAGCCTATAGAATCCTGGGATTTGCAGTTTAGGAGGAGTATTTAGAATTCTTAACCCAGGGACCAAACTACAAATCCCAGGGTTTAATAAAATGTTTCTGTAGCAGTTAAAATTGAATCATTGTGTTATAATTGTGTAGTGTGAAAGGGCCCTTTACCAAGTACTACCATTTTTTCCAGTGAGTTATGTCACCTTATGAAGCGTCCAAAGTAAAATAGCCACAGTTTAGTCATTTTGGCTTCTAGAGAGAGTTCAGGCTTGATTTGCTCTTCCAAGTCCTGCTCTTCTTCTGATGTATTGACTGCAATCTGTATTTTGATTTCCAACTGAGCCAAGATATAGAAAACATTTAACTAGTTCAATGTCTGCACCATCCAATTTAAAGTTATGTATGTAATCTGTGGTCATTATTTTTCTTTCCTTAATATTCAGCTGTGACCCTGCTTTAGCATTTTCTTCCTTGACTTTCTTCAATACTTGTTCTAGGGAGATTATCAGATGACCCAAAAAATCCAGGAAGAGGGACTACAGGAGATTTCCAAAGGGTTTACTTATCAGAAGACATCGGTCCCTCTCGTCCTGCTTCCGTGCCCCTTCCATTTCATCTGTGTTCCTTTTTATTGATGACTTGAGCTGTCAATAGATCACTCGTTCCGTTTCTGTTATGGAATCATGGGCGTCGGAACATGTGCCCTGTTATGCTGGTGCGATGCCAGCCACAGTGAGAGGTCCCTGCCGAACACTTCTGGTTGAGGTTGGGACATCGAGGTAAGTGACACCCCCTTTTTTCCCCTCCCCGGGTTACTTGGGGTTTTAAAAATGTGTTTTGGGGCTTGCTTTTTGTTTTTGATGTTTCTTTTTCTTTTAAAATTTCCCACACAATGGTTCTCTTGTGAGAAGGACTGGGATTTTG
Source organism: Gambelia wislizenii (assembly GCA_030847615.1). Taxonomy (NCBI): domain Eukaryota; kingdom Metazoa; phylum Chordata; class Lepidosauria; order Squamata; family Crotaphytidae; genus Gambelia; species Gambelia wislizenii. The sequence continues at coordinate 187,519,297 of JAUMIR010000002.1, read as the reverse complement.
TTTCCAGGAAGTGAATGGGGCTTAGGACTTTTTCGGGCGACAGTTTACAACGCTAGCAGCCTCGTCTCCGTTGCGAGGCTGCAGCGCTGCAGAGCATCCCTTTCGGATGACGCTCTGCCCTGCTGTCCCTCTTGCGGTACTGTTGCGTAACCGCGGGGATGCAGCAGCGTTATATTTGGCATTTTTCTACTCATGAAAGTTGATCGTGAGTAGAAAAATGCCAAATATAACGCTGCTGCATCCCCGCGGTTACGCAACAGTACCGCAAGAGGGACAGCAGGGCAGAGCGTCATCCGAAAGGGATGCTCTGCAGCGCTGCAGCCTCGCAACGGGGACGAGGCTGCTAGCGTTGTAAACTGTCGTCTGAAAAAGTCCTTCGTTAGAGCTCCATTCACTCCTGGGATGCCAGAGGGGAAGGGAGCAGTTTCTGTCATGCAGCAAGGTAGGTGTCTGATAATTTTTAATTTAAACAGTTATAGGGATGGGAGTGAGGCGGGAGGGGACATAGCGAGATGGGGATGGTTTTTTTGGTCCCGTCTGATAATCTCCTAGGCCTGCTATTTTCTGCTAGTAGGTGTCAGTTGCATATTTTAAATTGTTAATGTTCCCTCTCCCAATTTCACACCTCCTTCCTCAGAATCTAATCCTACTTTTTGTATGATATATTCTACATATAGATTAAATGTGAATGCAAAGTGGGAATTAAGTGAATGCAAAGTGGGAATTAAGTATGTTTTTGATTTTGATCTGAATCAGAGAAAGTCTTCTCCAACCCACTTCATAACTTGACTCCCAAGTTCCTTCTCAGTGTCTAAGCTTCAACCATTCCTCCAACCTTCTGCTTGTCTGCTGATGGGCTCTTGTGGGGGCAAGTGAAGGAAAGAAAAGGGGTTACAATCTTAAGGGCATGGTGTGCTACTCAGGACACCAGGAACAGGAGCCCTGGTGAACTGTTGTTGCTGAGGGCTTCCTTGCAGCTACTGCGCTGTACAAGAAACATGCTAAGCACTGGTGCAAGAGGGAGGGAAGAAGAGAGATCTCTCTTGATTCCTTCCATAACTTGCCATCCTGGCTGGGGGATTCTGGGATCTATGCTAAAAAAAGTAACTTTCCTAAGCTTCCTCTCTTCTGCTTTTGCTGGTGGACCACAGCCATATAAGAGAGATACACTTTGTAGGGTGAGGGATGAAGACTGGAGCTTCATAGATGTGGGGAACAGGTATTTTAAGAATCTGGATTTTTTTTCTAAAAAAAAAAAAAGTGTTGCCTGTACCTTTAATGGTTGTGTAGAAGAGGGAATTTCAGCAGGCGTTGCTTGTCATGCAGAAAGGGAACAAGCAACAACTGCTGAAATTCCCTCTTCAACACAGCCATTAAAGGTACAGGATCCCTCTCCAGTTTTCACTCTAGCAACCCTAAGAAGCAAGCAATTTCCTACTTTTCTTTCTCACCTCCTCTTTCTTTTTATGGACTGTTTTGGGGAAGGACTTGGCTTATTTCCATCCTACGTTGCTTTTGATCTCTAAAATCCACCTGCTAGTGCAGGGGTGGGCAACTGCTGCAGGGCAAAGAGCCACTTTTCAGGTTGACCAAGTGCTTGAGGGCTCCACTTCTTTATTTTCTTTATTTTTAAAGTGTTGTTTTTACCTTAAAAAACCCCCATAAAATGTAGCTATGTATATGAAAAAAATATTATAAATTACCTCAAATTAATTAAAAATAACTCATCATTAGATATTATTACCTTCATTAAAGTCCCCACCCATTCATTAACAAATAAAATCCCCTCACTTATACATGATTCATTACATATGACTTTATATTTATATATAAATGAACCTTCAAAGTTTTTACATTGGCTTTAATTAATAGGATATTAACTATGATGTTGACTATTCATATTGACTTAAAAAGAACTGAATTGACTTTGATTGACCTTATAGTGCCTTTAGTGGTTTGCTGCTGAATTTCAATGACAAACCATAATGCCAATTAAAAAAAGAAATCCCGCAGAGCACTTGGGGCATTAGAGGGACCTTAAAACAGTACTTGTGGTAGTGCACGTGAAGCCCATGGACCGCACTTTGCCTGCCCCTCTGCTAGTGGAAAAGGGATGTAGATCAAGCTCAGGTACATCATTGTTCAATTGTTAGCTGTACTCAAATCAGCCAGATTTTGCTTTCCTTCTCTTAGATGCCTATTATGCTCCTGTTCTCCCAGAATAAACTGTTCCCCTTCATTTAAGGTAACTCACTCCTTATTCTAAGTCTCACTGGTTTTGCTGGAAGTCAATATTTTAAATGTGTGTAAGGTTGGAGCCAAAGCTATTTTGAAGAGTTAATGGAAAACACATTCATCCATACATTCCCCCCGACCCAATTCTCATAAATATTCCGTTCCAATTACTCCTAATACTGGAGATAAGTTTTCCTTCTCTGGGACCACTTGATGTTTATATTTTGATTATATCTTCTGTTTCTTCCCACAGTGCCCTATAGAATGACGTATAAAATATGCACGATGGGAGTTACATCCTGGGCTCCAGAGGAACATATTATAGCATGCAGGGAGCATGTGTGCATTTTGGTACCCGACACAGCATGAGTAATTTGGCTGCACGCTAAATGTACTCATAATGACATCACTGGGTTTGCACTTGCCATTTCATAAATGACTTTCAGCAAGCTGCTCATTTGAGATTCAGCATGGTGTAGTGGTTTGGGTGTTTGACTATGACTCTGGAGACCAGGGTTCAAATCCCTACTTGGCCATGGAAACCTGCTGGGTGATCTTGGATAAGTCACACTCTTTCAGCCTCAGAGGAAGGCAAAGACAACCCCCCATCTGAACAAATCTTACCGAAAAAAAACCTCGTGATAGGTTCGTCTTAGGGTCTCCATAAATCGGAAATGACTTGAAGACACACAACAACAAAGGCTGATTATTTACTTTGTACAAATTATTCAGTACAGTAGGACCTCCATATCCATGGGAAATTAGTTCCAGGTCCCCCCCGGATACCAAAAACCGTGGATAACAGTAAACACCATTGAAAATAATGGGACTTCCAGTTTAAAATACCATAGAGGTGCCTTGGAGGACCTAGACAACATCTAGAGAGGATGCCTCTCTAGGCATTTTCTAGGAAGACTCTATGGTAGGTGTGCAGTTTTGTGTCCTGTGGATAACTGAATCAGTAGATGATGAATCAGCAAATATGGGGGTCCCACTGGACTGGGTCACTGAGAAGCTCAGAACAATTGGTTTGGGTTTCTTACCTGCCTCTTGAGCATTGCTTGCTGAGACCAGCATACCACTATCATCATCATCATCATCATCATCATCATTTATTTATTGAATTTATATCCCACCTTTCTCCCCAAACAGGATTCATGATAATAGTCTCTCACATTATTGCCTGGGGACATATAAGCTTTGTCTTCTTCTCTTTGCTGTGCTGATGCTTTTGGTTATGAATGATATCCTTCAGTCCCAGTCAGCATGGTGTAGTGGTTTGAGCCTTGGACTACAACTCTACAGACCAGGGTTCGAATCCCTGCTTGGACATGGAAACCCACTGGGTGAGCATGAACAAGTCACCCTCTCTCAGCCTCAGAGAAAGGCAAAGACAACCCTCCCCCCTCTGAACAAATCTTGTCAAGAAAACCCTGTGATAGGTTTGCTTCAAGTTCGCCATAAGTTGGACACAACTTGAAGGCACACAACAACAACAGCAATTCCAGTCACCCCCATGAAGACATGAGCTGGAAATGGGTTCAAACTGAGCACAAGTTTAATTGAAGGAAAAAGTGAGACAAGGAACATGCTAACTTGCAGCTAAGACCAATCAATGTAAACTCTTGTTCTTTCATAGAAAGGCGAGAACTTGTTTCCTCTGTTAACTGTTGGGATAGTGAAAGACTGGTGCCTGCTTTACATTTGCCTTGCTACCATATTGATAGATGTGTTGGGGAATTGTGGCAGATGCATGGCACCATGAATGTATATGCCTGCTACTGCCTTATCTCAAGAGAAGCTTCTCTTCTGTATGTCTTCATTCTGTTTGGTTGGCTGTGAGGGGATGAGTGGGTTGGTGTCTGTTCAGATAGTACAATGGTTCTTAACCTTTTCTTTACCAGGGACCCCCTTTAAATATTGTTTGTTGCCATGCACCTCCAAGACTTAGTTCAAGATTTAAAACCATAACAACAAGTACTTGATGATGATGATGATAAAACAATTACACCATCCATTAAACTTTCCCTCAGAGGTTTGTAGCTGGCATGGATTGAATGGCAATGCGCAGGCCCAGCCAGCCTTTTCCTTGGCTCCTGTCACATGGTAACTCAACTGCAGGAAGAAGGTAGGCCTGGCAGCCTTAAAGCCTTCATGGACCCCCTGAGAGGACATTGCGGACCCCTGGGGGTTCCCAGACCACAGGTTAAGAGCCACTGATCTAGCAGCTTCCTCTGGCTAGCCATCAACCTAACCTACTTTTAGGTCTCTCAAAGGAACACAGGGAACTGCCTTATACTGAGTCAGACTCTTGGTCCATCCAAACTAGTCTTTTCAACTCTGACTGACAGCAATGGTGCCCTCCAGGGTTTCAGGCAGGGTTCTTTCTTAGCCTACCTGGAGATTCCTGGTCCCCTGGGAGTTCTCGTCTGAGGACTAACTAGGACCATCCCTGCTTAGTTTGCAAAATCAGACAAAATTGTTGTGTTAACAGTGGTATGGTGGTACTCTTGGCCGCATGTTTCTTGCCCTGTGTGTCAAAAGAATCCAATCTGTTAGATGAGACATCAGGTACATCTCTAATAAAGTATGGAGCAGCACTCCCATGTGCATTTGGTCACCACTTCCAAGTGTGGCCTCCAAAATTATGAGTGTTATGTGCCTATAAGCTGTCTGTTGACCGTGAATTTCATAGGGTTTTTTTAAGCATGGAATATTCAAGAGGTGGTTTGCCATTGCTTTATTCTGAAACATAGCCTGCAGCACCAAGTATTCTTTGGTGTTCCCCTTTCCAAGTATGAAACAGGGCTACACATGTTTAGTTTCCCAGATCAGACAAGGATCTTGTGCCTTCAGGGTATTCATACTCCAAGTACAGGAACTGGAAGTCCTATTTTGTCATATAGGATGGGCTGGAAGATTGTTGTTCACAAGTGGATGGGGCAAGGGGGTTAGAACTGGCCCTTATCATGACACCAGCTTTCTACTGTTTAAACTGCTTATTCTCATTCTTGGAAGTTGCCCACTTCAAGTCCATTCCTGCCTGATGGTGGGAGAGGCCAAAGCTGACCTCTTGCATTGGGGAAGAATGCCATTCAGAGGTTATTTTGCATTCCTGTCTATGGCATTAAGAAAATCTCTAATGGCTTCATGGGCAATGTGTTATGGGTTCCTTCTGAGAATAAGAGAGCTTTACCAGAGAGAATATGAATCCACATTACACAGTCATAGCAGTTTGATACCACTGTATCTGTCATGGCTCAGTCCTACAGAATACTGGGATTTGTTGTTTGTTGAAGAAATCTCTGCTTAGAGAATCCAAGTGCCCAGCAATAGAACTCTCTAGTAGGGAGTTCTAAGTCTGTCACCAAAAAACAAACAAACAAAAAATAATAACCCTAGGGTTCTATAAGATTGATCCATGAGAACTGGTGGTCTAAGACTGCTCTAACCATGCAGTACAGTATAGATACACTTCAGTCCAACATTCATGTTAGTTCCATTTGGGAACACTTGTTCTACTTTTTATTTATTGCACTGATGTTGAAAAAGTTTGCAAACCTCTATCAGAAACACATTCTCCTTCCTCATGGCTCAATCAGACATTAGAAAATTTGATTTGCTCCTTTAAAGCTTTCCAGAAATCCTCTCTATTAGCAAGGAGGGTTTGGGGTTGGGTTTTTTTTTTTTTTTTTTTGGCAGGAAGGAAACTTTTATTGTCATTAGAAAACTCAATGTGTAGTATATTATGCAACCAGCAAGGCAACCTTCAAATCTGAACATGAGGCTTCAGTAATGATCCTACCTGATTTCAAATGCACATCTAAATGAGAATCTCTGAAATGAGGAAAAGAAAACAACAGAAAATTTACAGTGTCAAATGGCCTGGTAATTGTATTAACAGCCCTTTATAAACAAAATCAGGCTCCCAGCTGGTGCTGAATCCCATAAAAAGCACACCATTAATTTTATGGAGAGAAGTAACAATTTTAGTATTCCATAGGCTTTGGAGTCTGTAAAGATAAGGCGATGGGCCTTTTCATGCAGCTGTGATGGTCACATCTGGAAAACAGGTCTGATTCAGGCACCTAACCATTGACACCTCAGGGCACCTAAAAGGCAGTGGCGGGGGCAGGGGGGAGGAAGAGACCCAATGTTTCAGCTTAACTGTGCCTTAATTGGCTTAGTCCAAATTCTCCAGCAGGACCAAGTTGTGGACTAAGCTCTAAATAGCTATTAACGCTACATTCCTTCCATATGTGCTTACCTCTGTGGATTGGTCACTTGCCAAGCAAAATAAAAAACACTATATATATTTGCTGGTTGGCACCACTGCCATGTCTGTGCACAATCTCATTGTACTGCTTTGATCAGTGAAGGCAAATTGTTCTGGTTTATTTTATAGAGAACCTTTTTTTCCTTCTATATATATAAAGTCTTTCACCAACAGAATATCATCATTATCCCATGTTGGACTTTGGCATTCTTAGCTGGGCAGTGGACTTGTGTTCCATAAGCACTGCTAATATACTGTTAAATTTGTTTATATAATCCCAGATGATTAGTTAGGTTTTACTGAACAGAAGAGGACTGCATTTTTGCCTTTTTTTTCCTCTTTAATTTTTTTTAAAACTAGAAGCCAGTTCTTTAGAAGGGATGGTTTTTCACGCTGCTGGGGCTTATTGACAAGTTTATGAGTGCTGCTGGTGAAGGATCTGGCCTTTTCTATGATACCACTCAGCTCTATGTTAAGCAAATGAGCAGGTTGGTTTTTAATTAGAACTTTCAGTTCACTCCAACATTCCCCCGGTACAAAGAAACATATTGGCCTTCCTAGAATTAATCACTTTCCCAGACTCCAACTCCACTAAAATGAGGTGGTCTTTTAGGAAGTGTGTTTACCTGGCCAAGTGCACGAAGATAGTTTATTAGTGTCAAATTTTGGCATAATCTCTGCTCATATTGTGATTCTCTCTCTCTCTCTCTCTCTCTCTCTCTAATAAACCAAAGAAATGTGAGGCACTAAAAATAAATAAATAAATAAATAAATAAATAAATAAATAGTAATGGTAATAATATAATAGAGCAAAACATCCATGTCCCCTTGAAATTTCAAAGCTTTAAATCCAGTCCAAAGATCACAGTCAAGTAATCTCCTTCCCTCTCCATTTCTTATAGATATGCTTTTGTAAAAATTGCCTTGCTGGAGCAGTTCACATAACTCCACGCTACTGACCCACCTACCTTTGGCTGACTTTCAGATCTGTTTATGGGAGTTTAAAGTTTTACATTTACAGTTATATTTAAACTCCTCATCATCGTTATGGTAAGGGCCAGCCAATTCCTTCCTTTTTAAAAAGAGCAGCTCTGGTTTTATTTCTTTACAATAAATATTAAAAATCCCAAGAATGCCCTCAAATTGGCATGTGTTTTGCTTGACGGATTTGCTTTTTATTATTCCTGTGGATTTAAAAATGGCTTTTAATTGTTAAGGGGAGGTTTGGGGTTTTTAAAGGAGGTTTGGTGGATGTGGTAAAGAGATGAGGGCTGATGGTACACTTCAGAAACTTGAATTATGAAGCATACAGAGACACATCTTGAAAACAAGCCAATTGCTCAAAGAAACAAACTTCTGTTTGTGTGTCTATGTGTGCATTATTCATTGTTTTCCCCTTAAGTGTGGTTTTTAGATTGTAAAAGTATGTGTTTAATAAAAATACATTTTTGAAAAAAACTTCTGTTTTGATGAGTAACAGACTATTTCATCGGATGTACAGTTTATTCTGGACACACTTGGAGATTTATTACCATGTCCTTTCCAGTAGCCTTTGGGTTCCCTTGAAAGGGTTCTAGACTGCTTAGAAATGGCTCAGTCTCTATGTTCCCTTTCTAGTACAATACAGCAGCAGGATTTTTGTGAAGAAATTCCACTAACAAAAAGATTTTCAAGAAAGCACAGTTCCTTCTTTGTAGAATATTATGGCATTGCCATACTTTTGAAGCCCCATAACATTTTAAATAAATTCTATAGCAGAACTGAGAAATCTGTGTTCCTCAAGAGCCAGCTTGACCAATGGTGAGGCTTGATGGGAGTTTTTCATTCAGCAGCATCTGGTTCTTCACCTTTGTAGTCTATATGATATTTAATTTAATGAATGAATGAATTGATTGAATCCCACTTTTCTTTCATATGAGAATGAAAGCCTCTTACACTGTATGTTAAAACAAAAAGGCTAAAACAATCTGTAATTCAAAATTTTAAAAAAGTATTACACAACAATCCAATTAAAACAGTCATTTTGGGCCTTTCCGCACTCCGAAGTAAAGTGGCCATGGAGCAGGAAGGTTTTGTCTTCCGTTCTGCCTTACTGCATGAGGCCGTCATCCTTTCGTTCTGGCCCCATGGGAGATTGAGGTAAAAACTGCACCTTTTTGCTAACTGGAAAAACCTGTTAGCAAAAAGACACAGTTTTACCTTGGTCTTCCCCAGGATGAGAATGAAAGAACACTGGAAGAATGACAACATCATGCAGTAAGACAGCATGGAAGATGGAACCTTCCTGCTGCACTTCCACTTTACTTCAGAGTGTGGTAAGCCCTAAATATTTCATTCATTCATTCATTTAGTTAAAACATTCATTTAGTTCATTTAGTTAGAAACACAATAAAATATACTACACATTAAAAAACAGAACACTCATTGCACTGCCCTAGCCAGTTAAAAGCTGAAGGCCTGTTTAAAGAAGAAGGTCTTTGCCTACTGGTGAAAAGAGAGCAAAGAGGAGGCTGTTACCATGTCTTACACCCCCTCCCTGTAATATTTCATAATTGGTAAGATACCCCACGAGGTCTAATAGATTGAGTGGACCATAAGTGAGATCAGATGGAAGTCACCAGGACCTGAGGAAGGTCTTGTGGAAAATTGCCAGCAGATACACCCAAGATAGGATTAAGTGAAGCCCCTAGTAAACAGAGCCATCAAGGTGGAATGTGCTAATCCCCTCTTGGATTCCCTTGGCATCAAGTCATCTCACAAACAAGTGACCTGCACACCCCTCATCCCCAGGAAGTGTTCCTTTCCACCTTTCCTATCCCACAATGTGGAGGTTGTCATAAACCCATCAATTCCAATATCTCAGCCATTAACAGCAATCAGAAGAAACATAGTTTCTTTTTTTTCACTGTGGGAAATCCATCTAAGCTTTGTCTTAAACTCAAGCACCCCTTCAGGGCATGAAATATGGTATAATTATTAGTATCCAAACAATAGCAAGGTGTGTCACTGTGACTACATCTGTCAGTGCGCCTCCAGATCGGAACCTCCAGTGCCATCCTCAGATTTAGGTCTGAGTTCTTCGCTCCTCTTTCTTCAAGACTGGTAATTATCACCCTACCTCCTGAAACTGTTCCTCTAGCAAACCTTTCATCCTTGACTCTTTGTTAGCCTTGTGTGGTTCTTGTGAGCACAAGTATGTGTGTGAATGTTTCTGTGTTATTTTCCAATAAAAAACATTTTATTTCATTTTAACTGGGAATCTCTGCAATAGTATGTATTACTACTGTTATACATAAGTTCAAAGATCCTGGAAGTTACCTGACCTTTCGCAGCCATCCATTTGAACTCTAATATTTCCCCCAATTAATAACTGAGATTTGGCATCATGAGTGGGCCCCCCACGGACTCCCACCTATTCAGGTAACAAGGCCAACTGAGTCTCTCTTGGAAGAGCATTTCATAGTCTGGGGGCATCCACCAAGAAGGCTTTCCTCTGAATCCTCACCAGAAGTATCTATAGTGGTGGATGGCTCCCCCCAACCAAATATCTTAAAACTTGGGCAGGCTCATATACGGAGATATGGTCTTTCAGACAGGCTGGACCTAAGCCATATAGGGCTTTATAAGTCATAACCATTACTTTGAATTCTGCTCTGAAATGTGGAAGCCATAGGAGCTGTTTCAGCAAGGGAGTTTTATTTTTATAATAATGTTCCTTATAACCAATAGATAATACCTGCTTGTGACCTTGATGCACCTGGTATAGTGGAGCCTGTTTTGTAATTTTACACACACACAGAGAGTGTGCTAGCAGATTAACAGGCTGTCAAGCCAATGCTTCTACATGGAGGCCTCAGATCCTCTCAGGAAATGGCAACTGAGAGGATCCTAAGTATCATCAAATGTCACAGTGCTTCAGAGGACAGGAGAGAGGACAGAATCAAGTAGAAGTTTTCTGTAGACTAATGCTTAGTGTTTTACGTTGCTGTTTGTGCGTAAATACAGCTGGGACGAGAGTTTCTCAATAAAGGGAAGTTGGTTAGATCTGTGTTTCTGGATTTCCCTGAATTATGGCCTTCATTAAATACCCAGCAATGCCTCAGGCCACCCCAGAAGTACACTGAAGTACCTCATCCATGTAGTACACTTTGACCACGCTGCCTTAGCTCATATACTGGGAACTCCTTGTCCAATCTTGTTCTTGCATTACATGTTGGCATAAATCTCAGAAATGTCTTAATCTGATTAAAGCCAATGACAGCACTCCCCCAAGCTTGTCCTAAATCTTCTTTCCCCCATGCTCATCCACATGAATCACGGCAAATGCTGCTGTCCTACTTCTCATACAAAGCTGCTTGGAAAAGGAGGATTTCTTTCATTTCCTGCCCAGTAAAAGCTGTATGGGTTAAAAAGCTGACTGTTAGCTAAGCAAGTGGAGTAACAGAAGCAGAGCTTGGGAAGTTATTTTTTCACTGGCCATGCTGGCTAGGGGATTCTGGGAACTATAAACCTCCCGGGTCTAGGCTATTTGAAGATGCATATCTTCCCATATAAGCCTGCCTGTAATGTAAGATATTTGGGAGAGGCACTTCTCTTTCCTCCTTCACAGGCATGTTTGGTAGGAATGTGGGAGAAGGCCTTCTTGGGTGGCTGCTCCCAAGTTGTAGAACTTGCTTCCAAGGAAAGTTAGGATGGCTCCTCCTTTGCTTTTCAGCAGAAGGGGAAGACTTTTTTTAAAAAAAAATCCAACAAATTTTCTTGGATTTGTTTTTTAAAAAAAGAAAAAAAAAGAAAAAAATGGTTTTTATGTTGCACTATCGATTTTAATCTTTGTTTAAAGTAATATTTTAAATGGTTTCAATTCTGCTTTGAGTTTAATACTGTTTTAATCTCAGCTTTTTGTATTTTATTTTTGTATGTTTTTAACCACATGTGTTTTGTAAGTCCCTTCAAGTCCCAGTTTGGGAAAAAGGCAGGATATATATGAAGAGACAGATGGAAGGAAGGAGTTGCTATCTTTCTCCTCCTCCTCCTCACCACAACCACAACCACCATCATTTAATTTATTCCTTCTTTTCTCTCATCCCTTAGACTAAAGGCATACAAACTTATGTGCTGATAAAATTTCACATCATTAAGACATAAAATGTTAAAATAGAATTTATCTAAAAATGGAATTAAAAGCAATTTAAAAACATACCAATTAAAACCACCACTAGTGACAAGTACAGGCAATACAGCACTTTATTAAAAGCTCTTTCCCAAGCTTTAAACAAGAGCAGAAAAACTTTATGCTAGTGAGGTTATGGAGCTTCTTTAGTGACCCTTCCTTTTCTTCCATAAATTATTTGGTATTATGAAAATGAGAAGCAAGCTCTCACCTTAGCTGTTGTTTTTTGTTTCCTCAACCTTTCCTTCAAGGAGAACAGAATGATGTGCAAGGGCCATGATTCAGGTAGCCCATAGGTTGAGAATCAGCCTCCACTACCATACTTCCATTAGAAACCAGGGCTTCTTCTCTGCTTCTTACCTGGGTTGGCTACAGCAGCTGGGTGGTGGTGCTTAAGGGCACAGCTCTGTTCCCCAGCCACTGGTCAGTATCTGGGCATATGTCTGCTGCCTTTGTCCACCTGGGAACAAAAAGCAGCTTTTGCTCCCCTATATAAATCTGCTCCTTCTTTCTCTAGTCTTCAAGAGCAACCAGAGTGCACTGTAAAAAGGAAGAAGGGTGAGGGAGGGGAAAAAAAGGAATGACATCCAGGTAAGTGACACACTTTTTATGACCTTCCCAGGTAATAAAAGTTTGTAAGTGTTGGAAGTTTGTAAGTGTTTGTATGTGCTTTTAAAAAACTTTTTATGTGTTGTTTTTGTTTCTTTTTTTGAATTTCCTGCACAAGTGTCTTCTTGCGACAATCTGTGGGATTTTGAAAAACACACACACGGGAAAAATAACAAGCTGGCAATAGAAAGGACAATACAAAACATATACCCTCATAATCCCTCCCACTCCCACCCCAATTTAAAAATGACCTCCCACTGCTCTGATTGTTTTCTCCTTATTAATTAATATCTCCTCCCATTCCATACATCTTATTAGTTCAATCACTCTTCATATATTATCATATATATTGTCAAGAAATATAGAAATTTATCTCAAATCACATTTTGCAACATGATGCCAATAATTAAGTATCAAATCCCATAATACCAATATCCCCATTTTCTTTTATAATATATTTTATAAAAGGTTCCCATGTATTTTTATAATTTTCAATTGACTTATATTTCACTACGTTTGAGAGTTTGTCTAATAGTGCTGATTGGCAAAAGAACACTTTTAAGGGCAGCATCTGATAAAGTCCTTGGACTGAAGAAGCTGGCATTGACTGATTTTTGGTTTGCTACTAAGTTACATCTCTAATCAGATTAGGTTTGCCTTTCAGATCCAGGCCACAATGGCTGGGCATATATAGTCCAATAACTCCCCAAAATACCAAAATGATTATTTAGTCCCAAAGACATTAGTAATCTTTTTTAGCTGCAGCCAATAGACTGCAGATGTGACCATAGAGCTGGCTGCTTTTCCTGATGGTGAGGACGTAACAAAGTGGGATTGCAACAGCCATTTGCAGTGTCATATATAAGCTAGAAAGCATTTCCATAACCAATTAAAGTAGGAATTAGAGTGAGTTGGTGTCAGGCATTAGAGACTGAACTCTGTTATAAAATGGCTGAAAAACTGCAGAATCATACTGAGTCATAATGGCTGATTCCATGAACTACCAAATCATGTATAGTCAAGCCACTAGAGGGCAATGTCCTATAGATATTATTATTATTTACCCCACCCCCCATTAAAAACAATAGGGGTGGCTTACAACAGTTAAAATACAACAATACAGACTAAAATCCCTCCCCCCACCCACCCCACCCTCCCCCATATATATATATATATATATATATATATATGAGCTAGTCCAAAGCTCCCTCTCTTCTTCTTGTGAATGCTGATGCCTGGTGAAGCAGTTTGTCCTTCAAATGTAAATATTTGTACATATTGCAACTGTTTTACTTTGAAGATAAAAGTGCCTCTGCTTATTTGGACGTCAAACACTCTGTGTGTGAGTATTCTTGGGAATGGGATCGTACTAAGTCCTCTGAGATAGTTTTTTTTGGCTTCTGCAAGGGACTGAGTGTTCTATCATCCCCTGACAATGGTTATGGGGCCAGCTGATTGATCTCAGATTAGAGAAGGTGCACCCTGAAAAGTTCCCAGAATCTCTTTTTGTTTTTGAGTGTTTTTGGCTAGTTGGATGTAAAACAGTTAAATTTCATCTAGGTTCTGTGTTAGAGCTAACTTCAAGTAGCCTTGAAGAGCTGCCAGCTACTAGTTGTTTGTGTTTCATTGCTGGATATTTTTTTTTTTATTATTCAGACAGCCCAATGGCAGATACTAGCCATGTTCGTTTTGAGAAATTGGCTGATGGAAATTATCCAGCCTGGAGTTTATATATGGAGGCTTTATTAATTATGGACAATTTGTGGCATGTTTTGGAGAATGAAAGTGTGATCCCAGAGGGTTCAGAAGATGAAACAGCAGCATTCAGGTTAACAGACCAGAAGGCTAGAGCTGCAATTCTCTTATTGCTCAGCCCCTCCCAGTAAATATACGCGGCCCCATAAAGACAGCCTTTCAGCTTTGGACAGCTTTGAAAACAGTTCATCAGAATTCATCCTGCCTCTCAAAGATGATATGGACTAAGAGACTTTATAACACAAAGCTGTCTACTGGAGGCTGCGTAAAAGCCCATTTGGAGGAAATGAGGCAGCTTTTTCAAGAGGTGGCCAATAGATGGGTGGACATTCCAGAAGCCCATAAGTGTTTTATTTTATTGGGCAGTTTGCCAAAGGAATTGGATTTCCTAATGTACAATCTGCAGACCACCAGGGAGCATGATTTGTCTGTAGACCTGGTAACTGGGCACATTCTGGAAGAGGGCCAACACAAGCAATTCGATTCCCAGATGGAGAGAAACAAACAGCCACAAATTATGAAATGCAGTTGGGAGAGCACTGAAACACACGCAGAGGCATCTGATGTGGAGGAGGGTGCCTGCAGCTACATGAAATGCTGTTTCAGATGCAAAAAGCCTGGACATTTTCAGAAGGACTGTAAGATGCCTACACCAGATAGGAGGGGTGGCACAGCTACAGGGCAAAGGAGGGGTGCATCCTCTCCGGCTGCAATGCATGCCTTGGTAGCAAAGTACCATCCTGATGGTACTGAGGGAAGAATTTGGTTACTTGATAGTGCAGCGACGCACAATATGGTAAATGAGGTAAAGCTGTTAAGCAATGTTAAAAATGCTTCTATAAACAATATTACCCTTGCAGATGGTGCTCCCAGCAAGGTACAAAAAATGGGCACTGCATATGTGCCATCTTTTGGTAAAGATTTTGAAAATGTGTTATGTGTTAGTGAATTGGAGAATTGTATATTGAGTGTGCCCCAAATGACTACTGATGGTTATAAAGTGATATTTGAGGGGGAACAATGTACAATAACAGAAAGGCATAACATGAATAATATCTGTGCAAATGGGATAAAGAAACATGAGTTGTTGCTTAAAGGGAAGGTGGCAAATGTGAACCCTGCAGACAATGTGCCCCTACATGATAAGTCTGTTCATTACTACCACAGGCTAATGGGCCATGCTAGTTACAAAGGGTTAAAGGAGCTAGCAAAAGTGTGCTCTGGTTTAAGCATGAAACATTGCCCAAGGTTCTTAGAATGTGCAGTGTGCAGGAAAGTGTGCAGGAAAGTGAAGGCTTTTCCTATTGCCCAAAAGACCCAATGTGTCACCAACAGACCCTTTGAAGTTGTCTATGCTGATTTAGCAGGCCCCTATACTCCCACTGAAGGGGGTAACTGCCATTTATTTGTGCTAGTGAACAGACACACTAGGTACACCTATGTATACTTACTGAAAGAGAAAAGTCAGGTTCCATGAATTGGTGAACTCAGTGGAATGTGAATTTCCTTTTCATAAGGTTCCCAGTCTGGTGATAGGGGAGGGGAATTCTTATCCAACAGTCTGCAGACCTGGATGTGTAGGAGAGGTATTAGACACAAGACCACAAACCCAGTGTCTCCAGGGGAGGATGGGCTTGCAGAAAGGAAAATTGGGATGTTAAACTGTATAATGGAGTGCATGATGGAAGATGCAGAAGTCCCAGCTGGGCTGTGGGGGAGGCAGTGAAGACTGATGCTTACTATTTAAACAGACTGTGGACATCTAGCGTCAATCAGGCCCAATATTGTCTATTGTATGGTAGAGCACCAAACCTCAAGCACCTGAGGATTTTTGGACAATATGCAAATGTACTGATTCACCCGAGCCTAAGGAAGCCTGGGCAGCCTAAAACCAAGAGGCTGTGTTTCCTAGGCTGTGAGGGTAATAAGTACGTGTTTTCTCTCCATCCTGGAAAAGTGTTGTTCTCCAGGAGTGCAAACTTTGAAATGCACTCAGGGTGGGACAGATTGCATTGCAATCAGGAGGTGTTTGTTCACTTGGGGAGGGATGTACCAACAACTCCCCAAAATCCTACAAATGGAGGGGTGGTAATGTCTGATGATGAAGGGGAGACATAGGAAGAAAAGCCTGACACTTCACATCCCACTCCAACACACACACCACCACAAACAAGCATTGAGCCTGACACAGGGAGAGAAAGCAGCAGCACTGCAAGTGAGGATGAGTCAGGCAGAACCAGGGTGCTCATTCCCAGAAGGTCAAGGTGGGATGGAAAGGCTCCTGACAGGTTTGTTGTTCAGATAGCCAGGCTATGCAATGTCATGGCAGAGGAGCCTGTAAATTTTCAGGATCTACTAAAACTTCCCCCAGGAAGAGCAGGAGAAGTGGAACTCAGCCATGGACTCTGAGTTCGAGTCACTAGTTGAGAGGAAAGTGTTCCAGGTAGTAAAGAGGCCCAAAGACCAAAAGGTTGTTGGTTCCAGCTGGGTGTACAAGCTTAAGGACATGCCTGATGGGACACAAAAGTGTAAGACACACTTAGTTGCAAAAGGCTTTTTGTAGCAGTGCTACACCAATTTTGACAAAACCTTTTCACCCACAGCAGTCAGAAAGTCTTAGGTTAGTGTTAGCTGTAGCAGCCAAGAGGCAGATGGTTGTGCAACACTTTGACTTTGAAACAGCATACCTGAATGCTGATCTTGAAGAGACAGTATTCATGGAACAGGCCCCAGGGTATGACAGTGCAGGTGAGAGCAAGGTGTACTTGTTGTGCAAAGCACTCTACGGGTTGAAACAAAGTGCATGTTGCTGGAACAAGTGTATACACCAAGTTTTGGTGTCCCTAGGTTACACAAGGAGCGTCGCAGATGCCTGTGTGTACACCAAGGGGGCAGGTGATAGTGCTCTCATGCTAGTTATCTATGTGGATGACCTTTGCGTGGCAGCAAAGAGTGCCAGTGATGTCAAGAAAGTGAAGGTGGAGTTAGAAAGCTGATTCAAGTTAAAGGACTTAGGCAGCCTGAGATGTTATCTAGGAGTAGAGGTAGAAAGAACCAGTCTTGGAGAATTTTTCCTAAGTTAGAAGAAGAAAATTGACAGTCTTGTGGCCAAGTGTGGGCTTAGTGAGGCCAAAGGGGTCAGGACACCAATGACCACTGATTTTGTGAACTTAGAGGCAGAACAGGAATTTGAGAGGCCAGACCTGTACCACTCAGTGGTAGACAGTCTGTTGTTTATTGCAAACAACACAAGGCCTGATATCAGTTTTGCAGTTGGGGTGCTCCGCAAAAGAGTCTCCAAGCCAAGGAGGGCAGATTGGGAAGCCCTGGATACTTAGATTTCTCAAGGGGACCAGGGACATGCGTTTGAAGCTGACAGGAAGTCAGGTGACCCTGGAGTGCTATGTGGACAGCTCTTTTGCTGCTGAGACTTCTGATAGGAAGTCAGTGACTAGGTTTGTGTTCAGGTATGCAGAGAGCCCCATAGTGTGGAGATCAAGGAAACAGAACTGTGTAGCTCTTTGTACCACTGAAGCTGAATTCACAGCCTTGTCTGAGATGGAAAGTGAAGTATAGTGGGTAAGGCAGATGCTTGCAGACCTTGTGGAGCCGTGCCAAATGCCTGTTGAGGTGCACGAGGACTCACAAACCTGCATAGCTATAGCAGAAGCAGAAAATCTGAAATGCAGAACAAAGTACATTGCGGTACACTACCAAAATGTGAGGCAGTTAATACAAGAAGGTGTCTTGTGTCTGAGGTATTGTCCATCTGAGGACAATGTTGCAGACCTGCTCACAAAAGCCCTACCAGCAGGAAGCCATGAGGAGATGGCAAAGAGGCTGGGCCTTGTCACTAGTATGTAAAGTGAAAGGTGTCAAAAGGGAAGTTCAACCAACAGATGATTGATGTCCAACAACGTATGTTAATTATGTTATGTTATGATGATAACATGTGTCCTGCTCAGTAGTTTGACCATTTTGGAGGGGATTGTCAGGAGTTAGAGACTGAACTCCATTATAAAATGGCTGAACAACTGCAGAATCATGCTGAGTCATAATGGTTGACTCCATGAACTACCAAGTCATGCCTAGTCAGGCCACTAGAGGGCAATATCCTGTATATATATATATATATATATATATATATGTGTGTGTGTGTGTGTGTGTGTGAGAGAGAGAGAGAGAGAGAGAGAGAGAGAGAGTCAGTCAGTCTAAGCTCACTCCCTTCTTCTTGTGAATGCTGATGCCTGGTGAAGCAATTTGCAAGAATGAAGTCCCTTCAATTGTAAAAATTTGTACATATTGCAACTGTTTGACTTTGAAGATAAAAGTGCATCCTGCATATTTGGACGTCAAACTCTGTGTGTGAGTATTCTTGGGAATGGGTTGCTACTAAGTCTGCTGAGATAGTTTTTTGGCTTCTGCCAGGGATTGAGTGTCCTATCATCCCCTGACAGTTGGTGGAACTCTTCCTCTGTCACATTTTAGATAGTGTACAAATTGAACTTCATAATAGTTTTACTTTCCAGTCATCAAAAAGTATGGTGGAAAAGAAGGTGGAGGGTGCTGGCATTCCTGAGTATAGTTTGTGAAGCACAGCCTGGCCTACATTGGTTGGGACTCAGAGGGACAGCCTGTAAAAAGTTACTTTTTGGGACCATAACTTCCCATGACCGGTATGGCTACCGGTTGTGCTGGCTGTGGGAATCTGGCAAATACAATTTAAAAAGTAACTTTTCCAAGCTCTGATGAGCAGCACAGGCAGTGTGTTACAGTTGCCCCTCCACATTCGCAGCTTTAAAATTAGCGGTTTTGACTATTCGTGGTTTGGGAGTGCCCCCCCTGCCATCCAAAAAACTGCAAAGGGGTCACTGCTCATGGGGGGCGGTGGGAGAGGGTGGGAGGAAGCAGCGATGAGGCTTGGGTAGCCCCGTCACTGCTCCGGGGGGAGAGTGGGTGAGAGGAAGCTGTGACGAGGCTTGGGTAGTCCCGTCGCTGCTCCTGGGGGTGGGAGGAAGCAGCGACAAGGCTTGGGTAGCCCCGTTGCTGCTCCTGGGGTGGGTAGGAGGGGGTGGGAGGAAGCAGCGATGAAGCTTGGGTAGCCCTGTCGCTGCTCCTGGGGGGGGGGGAATAAGCAGCGGGGGGGTTGCGGGAGGGCGGTGGCGAGACCTAGTTTTTATTTGCATTTTTTTCACATTCGTGGTGGTCTCACGCCCCTAACCCCCGCGAATGTGGAGGGACAACTGTACTGTGTCTATCAAAAGTTATGAGGTCACGAGAAGAGGCCCTACACCTGAGCTGTGGCTGAGGTTTCTTCCCCGTGTTAGGTTTGTCTGTGTGTGATAGAATCAGACATGTCCGCTCATGAGTTGCCAGTGTCAATGTTTTGAGGTTCTGTTAACTGCTTTTCATACTTGCACCTGGCTGACTGTTGAGACACATGGACATTCCAGTCAGGAGACTACTTTGTGTCACCAGGGAAAAGTGAAATATATTTAATCAATATTCCATGGAGGTGCATTTCTTTTTAACTCAGAAATTCACTGGCCATGCTCAATCCGTAACTGTGGAAGACAATCTACTGAAGTGAGGGTACTTCATTCTTGCAAAAGTGCTGAAAGCTGAGTGCTAGAAATGGCTGGTGGAAGAGCTTATTCCTAAACAATCCTTCTGCTCACACCCCATCTATAGGATATGATGCTTTTCCAGAGCACTGGATTGAGTGGACAGTTGCCCATATAGAGAAGTTATATGATGTCCCTCAAAGAAGATAAAAACATAATGCAAGATTTAGTCTTAAGAAAAAATAATAAGCCCAAATAAACTCGGGTCCAATTTGGTTTCATATCTATACAGTGAAGTCTCCAGGTTTCTTTTTATCCCCCTTTGTGCATTAAACATGTTTTTTCAAGAAGAAGAAGAGGAAGTGGAAGAAGAGGAAGAGGATATCCCATGCCAAGCAGAAGCTAATTGATGTAGTTTCCAAACACTGGTCCTGGTTATGATTCATCCTCCACGATAATTGATGCGTGTGAAATTAGAAGGCCTTCTCATTTCACTCTCAGAAGAATATTAACAGAAAGGAGGGCTTTCTCTTCTATTTTTGTTTAGCCATCACATCTGATTGTGTAAACACTTCCTGGCATAGATTTTCCAGTTTACCAGGGTTGGAGTTCGCCATGGTAACACACCTCGCCATATGAAGCGCTACCTTCATTAACCTCACACATCTGCTAATTAGTGGGTCACTTGCTGGTCAGAGGTGTGCTTATGCTGTGCTTCTTGATGCTCTGTTGCATTATTATGGCAACTGTAAATGCCACATGTAGCAGACTTTGAGAATGTGTTTGGAAGACTAGTGATATAATTAGGGTACATTATCCTCAAATGGAGTATGCCAGCTGACATTCAAAAGATGTTAATAAGGTAATTTCCTCTCACTTTCATGGCAAATTGGTCATTGAGTGCAAAATTTCGAATTCTCTTTTGTTTTGCAAGTTTAGATTTATGGGAACTAAACATACACATTTGTTCCAAAACAGCACTGTCATAGAATAATATGTAGTGAATGGGGAAACCCCAGTAAACTGCCACAGAGAGGCAGCTGCCATGTGGAACAATTTGAAGAAGCTTCCCCATGGTAGCTGTTTTTTGTTTTGTTTTTTTTTGCCTTCAGCCCTAGTCTCTCTGCTAAAAGTGTCCAAATGATCATTAGCAGAAGAGATGACAGCATGGAATGTCACATCTTCCAATGTGGAGTAAAGGGAGGAACATTCTTTTTCATCTGGTTACACTTTATGCTTTCTATAAGCAACAAATCAACTTGTAGTGAGTAGAGATGGAAAACAAAATTTTGCCATTATTTATTTCCTGACTGAAAAAGTTTTCCAACACCTGGAGAAGTTGATAGGGAAGAATAACACAGTGTTGAGAATTTTGTGCAGTTTATGCCTAGTAGTCACATGTTCTAAAGTGTTTGGGGGAAATTAATCTGCACAGAAACGTATAGAAGTTTGTGCAAAAATAGTGCTTTTTGTGCAAAAACCACATTTTCACACAGAAAAACCTCTGCTTCCAGATAAGCAAGCAAGCGTGTGTGTGTGTGTGTGTACACAAAAACAGCAACTTTGCATTAACAAATGTCAGTTTCTAGAAACCTGTGTCTGTGCGCGCGTGCACACACACACACACACACACACGGAAAATGTCTTTTTCACACAAAAGCCACACTTTTCATGAAGAAACCCCCCCACATCATTTTTTGTGCAAAAGTCACAAAGCCCATGAATTTTGCACTAATATGTGTGTATCTGGAAAAGATTTTTTGCATGAAAAATGTACTTTTTTGCATAAAACCCACAATCCCTAAAACCCCGTGTGTTTAGAAATAATCACAGAATACTTTCCTGAAACATTGCTACATGTATGAATGCTAGGCAAGAAATATTTGTTTTCTCCCACAACGGGGAGAAAATCAAAGAAATTATTCCTCCCCACATGCAAGGATGAAACAGTCAAATTCTTACAGCTCTAATAGTGAGTAAATCACATTTAGGTAATGGAAGGACCTAAGATTTCCCTCACCTATTTTTTCCTCCTTTCATTGCACAGTCATGTTAGGAAATGTTGCAGTTATATTTTCAATTTTATTAATTTCCAAAGGAGTAACAGCACTAGTCTCTTGCAGTGAAAAACAACAACCCAGAATCCTGTGGTACTTTAAAGACTAACAAATTTATTACAGGAGTTTTCTATGACCATAGCCCATATAATGGAATGTCATCCAGAATTTCAGTCATATGTGCTGTACACATTGTTGGGGTTGAGATTGTAAACTGTAAGGTCAGAAGGAAATTAAAGAAAGTCCCAACATTGAAAAAGACATTATTAATACTGCCCATTCACCATAGTGTTGCCGAAAACACAATTTTGTACCAGGGACGCCAATTAACACATATGGGCTGGCATTCTGTTAGGGACATATGCATGTGTAAGTTTCCCTTTACCTGTGTATGTTCATGTTTGGGTGCTGTGAAAGTAGATCTTCTTCTGCAGTGCCCAAAGGCCCCTTGGACTTACTATACAACCTCTGAAGTCCCACCCCCACATGACCATTCTGTGCTCCTGGGGAGAAGACAGGATTGGAGAAGTGTTTGTTTACATCACTGACAGATGTGAAATAATCATTAGTGCTGAGACACCTGGTGAATATCAACACTACTGTAATCATTGTGCATCTGGCTATGAAGACATAGGAGATTATCAGACACTGTAAATATGGTGTGACAATGACACCAGGAGATTGCTACAGGGCTCTCCTTTCAGACATTGTCATCTCTGAGCCGGTCCTGTTCTGCCATTGTTTCTTTTTATTGATGGGTTAAGCCATCAATAGATCACCCATTCCATTTCTGTAATGGAATGGCGGGTGAGTGAAAAGGTGCCCCATTACGATGGCGCAATGCCAGCATCAGTGGGAGTTCCTTTCCAGAACACTTCTGGGTGCAATCGGGACATCCGGGTAAGTGACACCCTTTTTTTGTACCCTCCCCTGGTTACTTGGTATTTTTGAACTGTGTTTTTGTGCTTGCTGCCATTTTTTTAAAATATAATTTTTATTGTTCAATTCTCCACAGTTAAGTACATTCGGACAGTTTGTTATACATACTCATTACATTTTAACTTTTCATAATATCACTACACATTCCACATTACATTCATCCTATCCTTTCTTACTTTCTTTTATTAACTAAAAATCTTCTCTATCACTCTTCCATTTACTCTCCTACCTCATTCTTCCTCATCCGTTACTTCCCATTAAGTCTCATCATTGATGATTTATCCAGCATCTAATTTTATGTTGCCTCCTTTTCATTTCAGCTTAATATTCACTACAGTTTGAGTCCATATTGATCTATTCTGACCGATGGGGGCTTCTCAAATTTCCTTTCCTTTTTTAATTCACTTTTTTTACATAGTGAACCCGATATCTATCCCACTTCCCCATATTCCATAAAGTGCTTGCTGCCATTTTAAAACTTGTATTTGACTTTTATTTTTGAATTTCCCGTGTGGTCATCCTCTTACGAGAATGACCTGGGATTTGAAACCAGGAAGTGAATGCTGCTCTGGAGAGCCTCGTGTGGAGCAGCTCCGGAGAGCTGCATTCACTCCTGGGCTGCTGAGGGGGAGGGAGCATTGTGCAATCAAGGTAGGTGTAAAACTGTTCATTATTTTGCCTGGACGGGGTCGGGAGGGGGTGTGGAAGAGGAGATAGCGAGACAGGATGCGGTTTTTGTCCCCGTCTAAAAATCTCCATATCCAGACAATTCTCTGATCCTGTCTACTCCCCACAAGGCACAAAATGACTGTGGCGAGGTGAGGGGCTTTCTAGGTTATATGGTAAGTCTGTGGGGGCTGTGGCATATGGCTCAGCCTAGCATAGGTCCACATATGGAACTACTGTACTACGCTACACTGAGCCATGATGAATTGCAGGCCTAGTCTGACAAGAAACTTATCCTGATTCAGACATCTTGTGATAGACTGAAAATGTTGCAAAGAAATCACTGTGGTAAAGAGCTGAGCAATTACCACAGAGGAATTATAACATTTCAGCAGTAATCACCAGCTGTGATAGTTTCAAACCTCTCCTGAAAGTCCATGCCAACTCTGTCATTCTGTGAGGATGGTACTGGTTGCCAGCTGAGTACCTCTAACATGGTATGCATTTGTTTTAACCCATGTAGTAAGCTACCTTGGAGCCCATGGTGGAAAAAAGGAAGGATATAAGTTAAATGAAAGAATGAATGTACAGAATGGGAGGTTCTGCTGCATAGTGGGTCTTTTTGTACATTCTGTGTATCTGTTCAAGGGAACAAACAAATCAGGTAGTTAGGTCTATTACTCTGTCACGGACATACATCCAGCTCCAAAATAGTGGTGATGCTGAAAGAAACCATAGCATAGGATACTGTACATGCCATATTGATATTGCCTAAATAACACATTTCTTATGGCTGTGGCTTTTACCAGCTGCAGATTCTAAGCATTTTGAAGCTGGCATCAATATGCAAAAAAACAGTGAAACTTTTGTATGACTTAAGTTTGATATGTGCGTTCGCATCACAGGACTTTTTCAGACAAGTAAAATGCAGCGCAAGTGAGGCTGCTTGCGCTACATTTTACTTGTCTGAAAAAGTCCACAGTCAATAATACCATGGGATGTGATTTGTATCATAATAATGAGAGTCCTCAACTTTGTGATACTGCAACTCAAGGAGATTGTTCTTCTTTGTGGACTACAATTAATCTGTCAGAAGCTGTTTGAAAAACACCTGTTCCATCTCTATTCTAACAGAGTTGAACGGAATTCAGAAGGTGAAGAAGAAAGGTTTCTAAGTAGTGAGTACCTGTGTTTGCCTATGAAGATTTTCAGACAGGGACAAAAATAGCATCCCCATTTCACACTCTCCTCTCCCACCCATGTCCCAGCAAGATAACTCAAAGTTTTACACTTACCTTGTTTGCGTGATCCTCCCCTCTCTTCAGCAGCCCAGTAGTGAATGTAGCTCAAATGGAGCTGCATTCACTTCTTGGAATGGAAATCCCGACCATTCTCATGAGAGGACAATCGTGTAGGAAATTCAAAAGTAAAACGTAAAATACATTTTAAAAAGTTAAACAAAGCATCTAAACACATTTTAAAAATTACAAGTAACCTGGGGAGAGTACAAAAAAGTGTGTCACTTAGCTCATTGTCCCAATCGCACCGAGAAGTGTTCTGGCATGGATCTCCCACTCATGCTGGCATCGCGCCAGCATAACGGGGCACCTTTTCAGTTGCCTGTCATTCCATGACAGAAATGGAATGGGCGATCTATTCACAACTTAGGCCATGAATAAAATGGAGTGCAGTGGGAATGGAAGCAGCACAGGAGCATAACGAGACAGGGATGGCCACATCTAATACTGAAGCCCTTTAGTGATCTCCTGGCATTGTTGTCACACCATATTTAGCCCATCTGATAATCTCCTATGTAATCATTGGAATGTGTCAAAAGTTGGGAAATCGTTTTAGATTCTTTTAAGCTGAATTTCTTAAACTCCATGACGACAAAACTAAAATGATGATACTTGCTAAAGAGTCCCTAAATATATAAATGAATATTGGCAAATCAGCATACAGAACAATATTTGTATTATAGTTATTGAGAGGTAATTACTCAGAGGAAGGCTAATAAACAGGCATTTCATTGGCTGCATCTAGGTAGAGAAAAAGGATATTAAACCTTTTCCTTGAAAAGTTAGGTAAGGACATTGTAGATATTTGAAGGGAAGGTCTTAGAACAAACTTTTTATAGTGCATAAATCTGAGAACTTTTAAGCAGAGTTCAGGCTTGATTTGCTCTAGGATCCATTCATTGGCCTTTTGGGTGGTCCATGTTATCCAGAAAATTCTCCTTCAACACCACATTTGAAATAAATTGCTTCTTTTCCTGTCAGTTTTCTTCACTTTGAGGGTAAATATATTTTATTTTAAATTAAATTTTAAATTAATTAAATACATTTTAGCCACACACATTTTAAAATATGCACATTGTTTCATGTGCACTTTATTTCCCAGAAATGTTGTGTAAGCCTCACAAAGCTATGAATGCTCAAGGCAGGGTGTGTGTTTTCTCACTGCATTGCTTGGAAGCTGTGAAAATGCTACTTTTATTGAGACTACTGAGTCCAGTGAAATTGTTTCCCATCCCTAATCTGTATAAGAGTGAACAATGCAGTTTGCTTTTATTGAGAAAGATTGGTTGTTATCCCCTGTCCATTATATAGCTAAACTTTTCTGTTTGGGGGAAAAAAAAGGCAGGTGTCTGGGCACATTCCAGTTCTGACAAAGATTGGTACATTTTTTGTTCATTGCCTTGCTTTCATTTAGTTGAACAGAAGACCAAAACAGGAGATTGGTTATATTAATGGGTTGCTAATAGAGCTATGGAAATTATTCAGCCAACAGATTCAGCAGGAGTACACATCCTAAAGGTACCAGATCAAGTCTTAAGCAGGGTCATCTCTGGCTAGTCATTTGATGGGAAACTACCAACGAATACCAGGTGCTGTAGGCTGTATTTCAGAGAAACTGGCAAAACCACCTCTGAGTATTCCTTGCCTTAAAAAAAACCTATGAAATTCATGGTTGCCATAAGTTGACATGTGACTTGAAGGCAAACCCACATACACCAAAGGTTTCCCCCTCATTATTTCAGTTTCTTGACTCATTATGAGTCATGGGAGGCATTTGGAGAATTACATTTTGGGACTATGCTTTCTCCCTGTTTGAATGGGAAGTACACAAATGTCCTCAAATCCAAATCTACATTTTTCTAGAGTGCCACAAGCAGAAGATATTGACTGTATCTTCTTCTGGAGTTCATGTGCCAGTTCCTGGAAAACATTTCTTGCACCATTGCTGGAAGGAATCTTTGGCAGAACTTTGATTAAGCAAGTGAACAAACTCCTGCTGATATAGTTGCTTGGGCAACCAGTCAAGTAGCTTTATTCCCCATGGTTATCAAAAACATAGAATCATAGAATCATAGAGTTAGAAGAGACCACAAGGGCCATACAGTCCAACCCCCTGCCTTGCAGGAATACACAATCAAATAACATAATAGTAAATGCTTCAAGAGTTCAAGTAGTAAGGTGTGCACTAGGTGAATTGACTTGATCAGTATGTTTATTTTTTAAAAAATTCTGCTAAATTTGATCAGAATCTATGGTTTCAACTTGCATGCCATAAAACTGACTGACACTGACAAACATTAGCACACATTCCCCAATCACCAAGAAAATATTCAGGATTGATCCAACATGTGTATTCACACACCCTTTCCCATTCCCATTCCCCGTACATTTAGCACAGTTTGACAATTCATACTCCATACCCTCACCTTCAACATTTCCCACTAAATGTATTGTAATCACAGAGGCCACCAGAAATCACATTGTAGACCAGAGGTGGGGAATGTTTGACCCTCTAGATATTTTGGACTACAAATCCCATAATCCAGCTTGCTGGCTGGGGCTTCTGGGAGATGAAAGCCAAAACATATGGAAGGTAAACCTTCCCTATCCCTGGTGTTAGACTATTGGTTGTGACATACAGTTTTTATGGAAACTGATGTGTAATAAGGAAGTACTGTAGTTTTTTTCTGGTTAAAAGAGGTAGGGTTTTTGTTGTTGCTGTTGTTGTTAAGTCTAGTAACTATGTGGGATGTTTGATTGTTTAAAAAGCAGTTGGGGATTTGAGATGGGGGGAATAAGTTAAAATTCTTATCTTGTAGAAAAAGAATGCAGAAAATGCAGAGGGGAAGCAGAAATGTGAATACTTGATTAATTTCAGGAAGACCCCTTAGGTAATAAATTCAAGCCATGAATCCTGTTTCAGTTTGTCCACCAAATTGCAAGAGGAAACAGTTTTTCATTCTGCTTTGCCCCCACAATATCCTGCTATTAACAAAATCCATTCCAAAGCAAACCAAAACAAAAAGCAAAACCCACTCAGCCCTCTTTAAATAAACCCTCAGTCCAGACATTTCCAAGCCGCAACAGGCTCACAAGCCTGCTTCCATATCCTCTGTAGAATATAAAGAACTGGGTAGTGTTTTCTAAAGGAGATTATTGTTACTGGCCAGAATGTCCCATACTGGGCTGATTAAGACATGGTCTGGATCACAAATAGAAGGACCTCTTCCATTCACAAAATAGCTGATGATCCAGCAGAGGCCACCAATCATACAGGTGTGTGTGTGTGTGTGTGTGTGTGAGAGAGAGAGAGAGAGAGAGAGAGAGAGAGAGAGAGAGAGAGAATTTTATATTTTCCATTTCCCTACAGTCTCCTGTTCTGGAGGGTCCCGAAACCCTTTGAGCAGATTTGGATGGGTACATGCAAAGGACTGCGGGGGAATGGAGCAGCTGCTTAATCCCCCCTACTCTGAGTTGAGGGTGGGCTCATCACCAGAACTCTCCTCACAGGTTCTCTAGATTGAAGCCATATGTTTTGACTCAACAAAAGAATAATCCACAGAGAAATGACTACGTTTTCATTCCTACGTTCCTTCCATGAAACACTCATGATTATTGGAGAGCTGCACTCCTGCAGCACATCCATGCCCATGCTTGGTACAGCAGGTGAAATGATTATTAAAGTGAGTACTTCTTGTGGCATGTCCAATTTGTCACCGTAAGTGATAAAGAAACAGATGCAATCCCCAGGCTGATAAGTAACAACTCATCTTCCTTTCCCTTAGTTAGCAGGTAGAAGCAGAATGATGCTCAATGATTTTCTTCTTGGACAACCCCTTTTAAAGAAAAGAAAGTAGATTTCCAAAAGATGGGTTCAATGATGGAGAGCTTCATTCTCCTGCTCCTCCATCTCTGTCTTCTAAAGTCTTTTAATGTTTACAGCTAAATCCTTCTGTATATGATGGCAGTGGTCAAACACAGGTATTCATAAGATACAGAGACACACTGAGGACTTTGTTGGACCACCCCCCTAAACCCCGTCCTTTTGCCAGCATAACTTCTGCCATTTCTATGCCGGCAAAAGAACTCCCCATACCACACTTACCTTGCATCTACGCTAAAGGCTTCCCTGGCAATGAGTGAGGAGTGAACGGCTCTCCATTCACTTCCTCTATTAAAATCCTGCAGATTCACGTGAAACTATCTAGCGCGGGGAATTAAAAACAAAACAAAAAGAACACGCAAAAAGTGTTTTAAAAACCACAAAAACACAGCTAAAAACTTACAAGTAAACCAAGGTGCTGTTTACACGATGAAAATGTAGTGGGAAGAATTTGTGTCGAACCCTGGTTGTTTACATGTACATCGGGTCAGGCATCTGATTTTTGGAAGGGGGGCCACCTTTTATCCCACAACCTGCGGGACTTCCAGTCCCGTAGTTTGTGGCAGTTTTTTAAAAAGTCACTGGAGGATTCGGAAAATCGGAAATGTAAACAACAAGGGACATTATATCTCGGTACTAGGTGATGACCGGAAATGGTGACCAGGGGCAGGCTCAGAGATCAGGGACCAGAAAAGGAGGAGTCAGTCACCCGTTCAACAGATTCAGCATCACCAGCTGAAAACAAAGGCATCCCTTCCAGCTGCATGAAGGTTTGTGTGTGTGCACGTGTACTAAATCACCCTGTTCAATGGATTTCTACACTGCAAACCCTTCAGCTTTAACCTGTTCCTCAACTGCATGCTGGGTTTACATTTTAAAGAGAGAGTAAATTATAAAGAGGTCGTGGGCAGAGGATCGGCCATTCATCCCCTGCCTGCATCCCCTCCCTGGGTTTAAATGGATAATCAAACATTCATCCACCCCCCAAGGCACAGTAAAAAATGCCAGAGTCTGAGCGGATGATCACATATTCATTCATCCCCCCCTACAAGGCACAGTAAAAAATGCCAGCGTCTGGGTCTTTCAAAATGCCTTGTGTGTCCTCCCCTTATGATCCCCTGCTGGCTTGAAACCTTCACTCCACAGCTGCCTCTGCTTAAAGGGTTAACATTTTAAAGAGACAGGACAACCACAAGCCTCTGGCCCCCTGCACTCGGCTTCCTGGCTGAAAGCATACTGGCTTGGGCTTGTGTGTGTGCGCGTGCGTGTGTTCCAGGGCTCCAGTCCACTCTGCTTTTGATCTCTCTCACACTCCCCAGCACCAACTGATCACTCCTTCATCCCCAGTTTAGCTGGCTTTAAATGGTGTTCTTCCATTTCTAAAGGAAAGCACAGGGTTTAGCCACTGATCGCTCCTTCCTCCCCGGATTCATCCCCTCATCCCCTCAGCACCTCATACCCAATGCAACACTCATTCATCCCCTCATCCCCAACCAGAAGCCTGAACAAACATTTGAGCCAGCCAATAGCATCACTCGTGGCATGGAACTCTAAAGGAAGTACATCACTGAGGTTGTGAAAAAACGAGTAATCACATCCTTGATTGACAGCTAAAAAAAAATCCCGGGACCGTAAACTCGTGTAAACAAACAAACAAACAAACAAAAAAACGGGTAGTATATAGTGGGAGAAGGTACATATCACGGGACGGGATGCCACGTAAACAATGATCCCGGGATCTCCCGGGATATCCAGTTCAGAGACAAAAATTGTGTAAACAGGGAGGGACGAATAAGGGATCAAGAAGTCCCAGGATGCCCTGCGACAAAAACTACCATCTAACTGGCACCCAGGGAGGGTCATAAAAAAGAGCATCACCTACCTGGATGTCTTAATCTCACCCGGAAATGTTCTCGCCAGACCGGCCAGTGGTTCTGCATTCACATGAGTACAATGGCATGCAGATTCAAATGCTGGCAATGCCAGTCCAAAAGACAATGCAGGATCAATTGATTACTTAGGCTGTCAATAAAAAAGTACAGTTTGGTACATGCGCCCTTTTGCAATCAATAGGCATCCTTATAACACTGTATTTGGATGGTCTGATAAAGTCCTGAATTAAGTACCTTTAAGGTGAATGCAAGCTGTGGACATCTCAAAGTAGAATTTTAGACAATTCCACCTGTAAACCAGAGGTGGGAAATCTCAGGCCTTGGGGCCAGATTTGCCTCTCCATGAGTTCTACTCCAGCACTTGGCTTCCCCTAATTACCAGACTAGACTATTGGATTGCCCCCAGTTTCTATATGGGCTTTAAAAGTAGAGATGCCTTTTCTCAGGCTTAGTTACTAGCTAAGCTAAAATATGTTGCCTTTTTGGGGGGGTCTCATCCACCCACCCCCACAAATACTGGAATGTGGCCCTTGAGAACTTCCTTGAAATTCACTTCAGTCCCTGTACTGAAAAAAATTGTCCCACTCTTCCTTTACCCCAAAATAAAAGAGATTTCTGTTTGACCTAGCAAAAGAATTCAGTCCAAATGTGGTAATATGTCTCTTTCCAGAACTGAAACACAATTTAAAAAAAAAAAAACCCAAACTACCAATACTGTCATTCAGATGCCTCTCAGGTCCTGCTGTGGAGAGACCTCACTTCTCATAAAGGGGGCGGGGAGAAAGTAAGTATTAGGACGTTAATGGGTACCTGGCATATCTGAAAATACTGTCCACCCTCTCCCCCTTCTGCTCAGTTTGTTGGTTTGTTTTCAGCTGAACACAACCATAAAATGTTTGCATTGCACCTGTTGCCTTAACCTCTCTCTCACGTGATGATATAAAGCCAGGCAGGGTTTTCCTGTGCAAACAGGAGAAGTTCATCTTTCACTTTAATTGCAGTCAAAGCAACCATATCCCACCTCACCCAGGTGGGAAAATGAGCTCCTTGTTGGAGTAGAATACGGTACGTTTGTTTGCTTAGCATATACAAGAGTTAAAAAATTGTCTTTGAAAAATGTTTTAAAAATACAGCTGCTGTGGCTGCAGTTTATACACATCCAGCTGCACAAGAATCAGCAGATATCATAAGATCTAAAACGTGTCAATTATCTTCCCAACAGTTACATGTGAATTTCATTAGCTGGTTAAATGGTACCTATTACTGCATCAAGCCAGCTGGAGGGATTTCCAGTAAGAAATGTGATACAAGCAAAGCTTACAGATCTCAAATTCCTGAAGGCCATGCGGAATTCATGCTGATTAAACGTGATAAGAGTTAGCCCTGAACTCATCTTTCTAGCTCCATCTGATCATATCTTTCACAAAGAGAGGGAAAAGGCACCTGTGATAATGTGTTGATGTGACACTTGGACTGGTAAATGATCCAATACCCCCTGATGTCTTCTGACTAATGCAATAAGCAGAGTTTTGAAAAAGTTACTTTATTGTCACTTTTGTGTCCCATTCACTCTCATCCCATCCCTACAACAGTGTAACTGAGCATATACAGTTGGCCCTCCACGTTTGCTGGGGTTAGGGGTGCAGGGCCCCTGTGAATGGAAGAACAGCAAATATCTCTATATACACACACACACGACCCATATTGAACACAAAAAAAGTATGGATTCAGCCCTTTGTGGATGCCTTCAAGGTGGCAGAATTCCTTCACAAGGCAGAAGCAGGTGGCTGGTGGGGCTTGCCACTGCCTCTGCTGCTGCCCTACGCCATTTTTATCAGGGACTTACAAGCCTCACCACATGTTTGCAGTCTCTCTCAATCTTGCAAGGCTTGCAGTCCCTATTCAAAATGGCATAGGGTAGAAGATGGCAGCAAATAATCAGTGAATAATCAAATCCGCAAAAATTAAACCCACAAATGTGGAGGGCTGACTGTATACCTGAAACTTGAATACATCTGAGGGAAGGGACTGTAAGCCACAAAAGCTCATGCTTAAATAATTTTCACATCTGTTGGTCTAAGATTATCACAAGACTCCCCCTTTTCCCTCTCCCTATTCTGGTTTATACTACACCTCCCATAATCCTGCAACTAGCCTAGGGTCTGTAAGACATAGTTCAAAAAGTAACCTTTCTAAGCTCTGGAAACAAGAGAAGTAGATATCTGCAGAGCAATTCATAGTTCCATTGCTTTTAGGACTTGGGTGCTATATATGTTTCTTGCTTAAGTGCTATAGAATTTCACTTAACTGTGAAAATATTCAGAATGGAAAGAGTATATCCATGTTCAAAGGCATGGTTGTCCAACAGGCATGCTGCAGTGATGCTATAGAACTCCCTACCACAATTGTTGTATTTGGCCTGAAATTTGGATTAGAAGACTTTGTAGACTTTCTAACATACCAGGGATGGGGCGTGTTGGAAAGCAATAGCATCCAGATCTTCTTGGGCTCCAGCTCCCATCAGCTATCCCTCCTGTATTATTGGATGAAGTCTAGAGTTGAGGGGGCTGCTGTCCAAAGCATCTGGAGGAGACACATTTCCCATCTCAGTTTTCCTTCCTTCCTTCCTTCCTTCCTTCCTTCCTTCCTTCCTTCCTTTCCTGCTCTTTCCCAGAACCAGAACTTAAAGTAGCTTACAATTTGTTTGTGTGCCCAATTCTTCTTTGATACCAAGGGACCTCTTAGAAGGAAGCAAAGGTTTAGAGTTCTGAGCAGATGTGGTTAGTGGCTCCGGTATGTGTGGGACAATGAATCCCACACACTTTAAAGGAGCTATCCAAGAGTTCAGCATCTCCAATATCTCCTTTATAGTCCAGACTAAAACACAGAGCAGTTTCACCACCCCACTGATGGGGAGGGGCCACAAGCCACAACTGATGCTGAGATGACTGTGTTAGTATGCTCTGCTACCCCCTCCTCATGAGATTCCATAACTGAATGTATTAGACACTTTTGGGAGGTCACTTTGGCTGGGTGGTTAGGCAAACTGGAGGTTAGCCAAAGGTCACAATGACCTGGGATGTATCTAGAAATATAATGGTGAGAAAGCCCAAGTTAAGATTATGTGGAAAGCCCCTGCAGTAATGGGTTCATGTTTATGACCTAGTCATTAAGGGGTATGTGCTAGTCCTTTCTTCCAGCCTTGGTCATTTCCAGCAATAATTAAATCAAGCAATTAAGTGACCATTCCTGAATCTATGCCCTACAGAAATCTCTCCTCCCACCCACTCCTGTCCAACCTTATGAGGTTGTTGCAAAACCATCAATGTTTTAATTAAAGCAATCTGTTGAGTTGTTGTCCCTTTTGTCTATCTGGTGGGAAAGCCATCCAGCTAACCAGAGTACCCCTTCAGGATATGGAGTAGATTATAAATATTAGGGCCCAGACCCAGTAAAGTGATTGCTTTCTTTTTTTCTAAATTGTTAATCCTAAGAATAAATTTAGTAAACCAATAGGAACTTGGCAAGTCAAGACAACTTAATAGGTTTATTCTAGTTGGGATTAGCAATTGGATTAATTACTATGTGCTCATTACAGTGGGCCCTTGATATCCGCTGGGGTTTGGTTCCAGGACCACCCATGGATACCAAAATCCATGGTTGCTCAAGTCTCATTATAGAAAATGACAACCCTGATATAAAATGGTGAGCAACTCAAAAGGTTTGCTTTTTTGGATTTTTTTTGTTTTATTTTGTTACTGTTTGAACTGTGGTTGGTTGAATCCCTGGCTGCAGAACCCATGGATACAAAGGACTGTATTATCTGCCCCCACATGCTTTTTGTGAAAGAGCAACACAAAAGATTATAGGCCAGCTTTCTGCACTACATAATGTTTTCTCTGCTTCCCAACATGTGAGTTACTGAGCTGTCTAAAAGCAGTTTAAGTCAACCATTGAGCAAATATATTTGGACTCTGCTTTGTGCATACAAATTCCAAGAGGGAGTAATAATCAAGTGGAATTAACAGAATTGGCTTTGTCTCTTACCTCCTCTCTTAAATGGTGGCATCTTTAACAGAACTGTTCCAAAACGCCTCTTAGGACCCTAAAGGAAGCTCATCTTGGATATAGCATCTGTTAGTGTTTTCATTAAAGTCCCAAGCAGCCAATCTTACTGAGACTGAAGGAAATCCCATTACATCAACAGCCTACTCAGTGGTGATTTTGGGGAATGGTGAGATAGAATTCCATTCCCCAAATATTCTGCTTGAATGTAGCAGTTCAGTGCTGATGCTTGTCATGGGGGTTAGCTACCAGGTGGGGCAGAAAAAAAGTGGGATCATGCCCTTTTTAATTGCTTCCTCTTCTAGTCTGCCTCCATTAAGTTGCTAAGTTTGGTTTCCTTTTCTTTTTCTTCTAGGACATAGGTAGTGTGTCTTTCAGAGTGGTTGCATCTTCCTTTCATTATCTCAGGAGATCAAGAGAGTCACTCTGTGCGAACAGGGGAGGTAGCTACAGGGGATATAGAATGAAGGCATTGTCCTTCCAAATAAGAATTTTGACCCCCATGAAAT
The DNA here is from genome assembly GCA_030847615.1 of Gambelia wislizenii. Lineage (NCBI taxonomy): Eukaryota > Metazoa > Chordata > Lepidosauria > Squamata > Crotaphytidae > Gambelia > Gambelia wislizenii. The sequence goes on along the minus strand of JAUMIR010000002.1, from coordinate 187,484,379 downwards.
TCTCCTTCAGGCCCCAAATTTCTCTAGCATTACAGAGAGCGAGAGTTGAAAAATGTCCATAGCTAGAACTGTTATATTTGCTGTGCTTGAACCCCTTGATAATTTTACCTCCCTCTTTGCTTTGGATGCTGGAACTATGGTCCCAAATGCTCAGCCTCAGTTTTAAATTACTGCAATGCTAGAATCTGAGACTGAAGGAAAAGTCCATGGAGTGTAAAATTTGGGGCTGGACAATGCCCTCATTTTGCCCCTCTTGTAGTTTAAAAAAACCCTGTGTGCAATAGATCTCAGGTTCAGACCTCCACAGAGAAACTACACTCCTGCTCAGCTTGTCTTAAAAACATGGGACTTCCAGGCCAAGATCCTACATCAGGCATATGGACCACCTTGCTTCAGCAGTTTTCAAGCTCTGGGAAGAATTGCTGCTGCTGCAATACCAATGGGGAGGGGATGGAAAGGGAAGGCATTTCCAATGATGCACATGCATCTGGTCTCATCTCCAATGGGAAGGACAAGGAGGGTTCACTTTTCTCCCCACAGACCAAACCATCTTCATGGTTTGGTTTGCCTCCCCTCTCAGTGCCTTCCCCTCTGCCTAGAGAAAGCAGCCGCCCCACCTAGGGCTTGAAATCTGCCAAGGGGGAGGTTATGGACAGTGTGCAAAGGGCTCCATGTGTCCCATCTAAACACACATCCATACATGGGTCTATGCTACACTTGCACATTCATATACAGTATCTCACTCAGAGGATTCTGACACCAGTTACATTGGGGGCCTACTTTTCCCACCTCTGTAATGTCAAGATAGCATGGCTGACATTTCATTTTCTCTCATTAAAAGTCTTGGGTGGTTTTTATTCTCCCTGTATACAATGTGCCTGCTTCACTCTGGCTACAGGTGATGAGTGAGGTGGCTGGTGCAAATGATGGTGCAAAACAAAATAAAGTTTGGGAACCAGAACATTATCAGACTAGTGTCTAAAAACACTGTAATTCTACAAACGACGATAGTGGGAACATTGCAGCATTATAACCCTTATTACTGAATGTAGCTGTAATCATGCGAAATAAATGCTACAGAATTATCGCACAATGACCACTAGTGCTTTAAGAATGTGAGTATACTACTGCAATTTGGCATGGGTGAGATTTTCGTGGTTCTCATGAGAAGATGCAAGTGTGTTTAAAACTCCAAAAACCTCTTAATTAACAAAGAACACAAGCACTGTAACAAACCTAAAAACATGCAAACTAAATGGGACAATTCATAAAAAGAGCGCCCCATGCTTCATTTTCATGTTCTCACCTGGATGTTTTCTCACTGGGAATGGGGACAGGAGACAGGACCACCAATTCATGATGTAATCTCACAATTACAATGGAATGTGGTTTTGCACACCATCAATAGTGCAAAAAAGTGCTATTGATTATCTATTGACGGCTTGTCCCATGAATTGTAAATAATGCCTTTTTCATGGCCTGAGAACAGTGTAAGAATGCAAAGATGATGACTTTGTGCAATAGCGGGGCCCATTTGCACTACCCTGCTGACATAATCCCATGATTTTTGCCGCATCTGATAATGTCCCCAATGTGGTGTAGTGATTGAAATGCTGGACAAATATTTTGGAAGTCCAGGTTCCAAGTCCCCACTGAGCCATGAAATTTACTGGAGGACTTTGGGTCAGTCACTTACTTTCTGCTTGAACTGTACTGTACATACATAAACTTCATTATAGTCACAGACCAGCATGCACTAAAGGGGGCAACTGCTAAGGAAATGAGTACAAATTGCAGGCATAGGTGTATTTCAAGATAGATATGCACACACAATAGCAAAACCATAACCTTCTTTCATGTGGGTACTTGTTGATGCTTACTAGTGGTAGTTTGATTGCTAAGAAGATCCAAACATCTGATTCATACTAGAGTACGCTAAAACAAAAAAATTGCCACCTTTTATGTAATTTGATTTATGGAGGGTGAAAGAAGAAGAGAAGCATAAAAATGATCAGGTTTACTTTGAAAATTTGTTAAAATTGGACTACTATAAAAAGAAATATGTCCTGAAGGGCAAATGTTAGTGATACATGAGTATTTCCTCTCTTAAATTGCTGACAATAGAGTCTTAAAATGAGCTAAGGTGAAGGGATCTGAGCTACTTAGGGGCACTCTGGCTGATGCACTTTCACAAGGTTGTTGTGAGGATAAAGTGAGGAGGTGAGATAGAAAGGATACACCTTTGGGGGCTCATGGATGGAAAGGCAGAACAGAAGTGTAATTAATAATCAATCAAGCAATCACATTGAAGTGGGCTTTGTATAACTGCCCTTTATACTTCTTGCAGCATAACGTCTGGTGTTTCTACCCCTGGGCAAAGGGAGAAGCAACATCTCAGTTCATATTATAGGCAAAGCACTGTTACACTGACTTTCTCCTGATAAGAAAAGTGATAGGAGGGAGAGAAGGCAAATTGTGGCATATTATGGCAGGAATCAGAGATTGGTAGAGGGTTTAGGCCTTCTCTGTTTCCTTTTGCTGGGCCAGAGCCAAAGCACAATAGGCTTCCCGAGTACTCCCTAGTGTAACAAGGAAGGGTCGTTATGGTGCTTCTGAGTGCCTGGAATGTATGCTCATCTGTGCTATCGAGCCCACTATTTGCGAAGGCACAATGCAAGTTTAAGGGACAAGCATGTGGTTCAACTGCACAAGGTGGGTTGAGGTAGAACAGAGGAAATAATGGAGAGCTAACATCTTTTTAATGGACTGTGCACACACATGGACACATGCATGTGTGCATTGCCCCCTCACTCTTTTTAGTTTGGTAAATTCAAGCTAACTAGTAGAGGTAGGGCTTAATTCCTATCCGTAATGATGAATCGCCCTGTCTCCAGGTGGTTGAGCGGTCTCATCAACAACTCAGCAGGGCGGCTTTGGAAAAGGGTGGAGGGGGGTGGAGGTCACAGGCCCAAATTCTAATTGACTGTAAAATGAAAATAAAAATTGCCTTTCACATGGGGGATCATGCAGAAATATGAATGACCTTGCCTTGATCCAGCTGGGTGATGGTGGCAGTGGGGTGGGCTTCTCTACTCTCTACAAACAAATTGAACACCACAATGAAATAAACCACTCCAAGTGGTTCTTAGAAGGTTGTATCTCTCCATAGTTTGAATGTTGTAAAACTGCCCCAGTAACTTATCATTTTTTAAAAAAATCAAGACCTTGCTTATGCACTGGATTCCTTTAGGACTCACTTCTAGTTCATGCATAGGGTTCCTTTATTATTCACTCACAATCTTTTCTGCACAAGCAGTGTTCGCTTTTGAAGCAACACGTATCTGCAGCTTAAGCTAGAAATGGATAACATGGATACAGTCTTATCAGAACTACTGTTTTCTTATTTCTTATCAGATTATTATTTTTTCTCATACTGATTTAATTACCGGTGGATCCTAAAATCAGTATATCTCACCCCATGGGCTGGTTTTGAATTATACAGCCTAATAAATAAAAGGGAGAGCCGGACTACTTTCTGTAAACAACTTGGTGGTGGCAGCAGGCTATTTTGCAAACTATTGGAGGAAATGTAAACTTGATGGGCCAGTTGAGTTGCTTGCCCAGTGACCACCATTAGCCAAAATCTTGTAAAAGACCCCTGGAATGTCACGGAAGGCTAAAACACTTCTTTTCAAAGCACCGTCTGTCCCAATGTGAGCTGTTGTTATCCTCTTGGAGACCCAACAAATGCCTTGAAAATGTTTAGCATTGTTGAAGTTTAAGTGCATGTTGAAGGGTGGAGGGAGGGAGAGGAGTTAGATATAGATCTACCACCAAGAATTTGAACTAACTTTAAATCAAATAACAGTGCTCTCGGCAACCCTATCCTAGCAGCATATTTTTCCAGCCTTGTGGAAATAAGTCCTTAAAACAGGCTTTAAAGAAAAAACAGGGAAGGTTTTGTACTGTAGAAGATTAGATTGAAAAGGATACTAGATACAGTTGCCTAAAAAGCTGAAATCCTGGTGCCTGAAGTCTGACAGAAGTAATTTTTCCTGTAACACAGATCAGTCCACATGAAATAGGTTACATGTCCCTTTGCCAGATTGTTGCTAGATTTGGAATGACTAACCATGGGGCTGTGGTTGCAGGCTGCAGGCATAACTCTTGGGAGTTTTTGGTGTTTGCAGCTTTCTTGGCCTCTTTTAGAAGGGTCGTGGGATTAAAAATGGTAGTTTGCAAGCTCTTGGTATTTCCATGCAAGTTTGTTGGTGGTGTGCAGTCCTACCTGGACTCCCTTTCACACTACCCATTTGTAGTGGTTTAATTGCCAAGGTTGCATCCTACATAATCGTGGGATGTATAGTATGGGAAGGCACTAGAGCTTCTTGGTCCAAGAACTCTGAGTACCTCATGAATCTACAAATGTCAGGATTCCATAGGCTGAAGCCATATCATTAAAGTGCTATCACAGTGCTATAACTGTGTTGTGTGAACGGATCCTAGTGATCAGTGCTTGTCGGTAGCAATGAGATGACAACCAACCCAGTGAGCTCTAATATAGAGACCCAAACCATGGCCAGAATCTTTTATGGCAGTTACAAATGCATAACCTGGAGTTATGCACTAGTGACTATTATGGTCCCAATGTAGCCTCTTCTAGATGGTGAAAATAGAATATGAGGAGAATACCTTTTGTCCCAACAAGAAGCAAATGAGATTTGTGGTATTAGGAAGGAGGGTGGCCCAAAACTCCAATTACTGTGCAGGAAATTTTGCGGCTTTTCCCAATGTTTTTTAAATAATGTGTAAAAATGTGCATTACTGCTTATTTGGACGAGTGATTTGGAATGCTGCACATTCTTGGTGAGGGCAGAAGTGGAAAGCTGATTGGTTGGATGTGTGCAGGGGTGGGCTTGCTGGCAATGAAGTGGCCAGAACTGCCGTTTTGGAATTTTGTGTTATCGATTGTGTGCTTTTTTACTATCCTGAGGCGACCAAACAGATTTTTTAAACAGAAGGTTGCACTTGTACACCTTTGATTTACAGTTTTTTAAAAAATTCTGTGCAGTGGCGGCAACTTGTGGGGAATAATAACATGAGTAATTCTCTCGTGGCCACCATCTTGATCCACAGGCATGGCTGCATGTGCACGTCAAACATGGATAGCTTCGCATACCAGTGATTTTGCTAAAGGACCATGGAGACAAATTAATGCTGCTGTGAATTTGCCTTAATGAGCAGCAATCCCCATTATATTTTCTCATCTAGACAAGCCCCTAGTTTAGGGGCTACAAAGGGACTGTGAAAGTCCCCCAGTCTCCACTTACCAGCAATCAGCCCATTGCAATGGATGGGGATCTGTTCCCCTGTCAATCAGGAAGCAGCTGATGTTCTAAACCCACCCCTACAAGCAATCTCCAGTGCAAGGGGATTGCAACAGGGACCCTGATTCTTCCTGTTGCAATGGACATAGCTCATGGAGGGTGGGGGTTCCATCCAGCTGCTTTCTGAGCAACAGGGCAATGGACGTCTATTAATTGCAGTGGCTGCTTCCTAGTAAGTGGGGATTGCGTGGCTTGGGCAGGGACTCACTATGTAGCACCATAACTACAGTGTTTCTGCATACGTAAATCCCATACAGGATTCTCATCCATATCTTGTCTTAGAATGGTACATTTACCATATACAATCTCTCTCACACAAGTTTGTTTGTTTGTTTGTTTGTTTTTAGGATAAGCAGCTTGGAAGGAGCCTGATCTGAACTGAAATTTACTACCCCACCCTCGAAGCCCTTCATGGAAGGAGCTTCATTAGGAAAGCAGTGCAGAAAGAAGCAAGGCTGTCACTCTTCCTACATACTACAGTTCTGATCTATGTTTCTAGATTATCTGTTCCTTGTCAGTCCATTGATATTTCTATAAGGAAAAAAGGCACTGGGATATGATCACATGACAGATACATTGTCTGATCCAAGGCTGGTGAACCTGTGACCTGCTGGATTGCTTTGGGGGGGATAGTTCCTATCATCCCTTGGCCATGCTGGCTGGGGCTGATGGAACTTGAAGTCCAACAGCATCTGGAAGGCCACAGGTTCCCCTGCCCTAGTCTAATCCCTTTTTGAAATGGAAAGATGGATCATGGAAGGAGAACACTGGAAATCAGAGGCATACAGGGTGGAGGGAAACATGAAACATTAAAGACACCACCAAAATCAAACACATCTTTGCAAAAAGTCAAGGGACTTGCTCATGTTAGAAGAACGTAAACAAAATGAGACACCAGAGATTCTAGCTGTACCTCACTTAAATAGGAAGATGAGTTCCTATATTTCAGAGGAAGGGACTATCAAAACTACCTCCAAGTATTCCTTGCCTAAGAAAACCCTATGGAATTCATGGGGTTGCCATAAGTCAGCAGGCAACTTGCAAGCACACACACACACAAGTGCAATTTAATATTATTTTAAGGGGTGGGTGGGCTAGGGTATTGTGAGTATGGGGTTTTTATATTGTAAGCCGCCCCGATTGCATTGCAGAGGGGCGGGATATAAATAAAATTTTATTATTTATTATATATTATTATAATTCCTCAAGAGATTTCATTAGCTGCAGTGTAAATCTTAGATTTTAAGGGGATTCCAGGTGAAGGAGAGGAAGAATTGAGGGGAGAAAGAGCCTGAACACACAACAGATGAGAGGAAGTGAAAAAAACTAACCCAAAAGGTCTTAAATGGATCCTCAAAAAGAATTACTAAATGGAGCCTCCATCAAAGAGGCAGCATACCTTTGAATAACAACAGTTTGTACAAACTTCTGAAATTCTGCTGTCTTCTACAGGTGGACATATCCCTATATTAATGGATGGGTAAAGGAGCTGATACGGTAGCACCCCTGCATCCACAGAGGATTGGTTCCGGCCACCACCGTGGATAGTGAAATCCATGGATAATAACCAACACCCTCACCACTGCCACCAGACCCCTCCCCCCTGGAGAAGGGAGAAAGGAGGCAAGCTCACCTCCTCCCTCCCTCCCTTCCCTGCCCACCCCTGCCAGCTCCACTGTGCCACCAGACCCTGCCCCCACAGAGAAGGGAAAAAAGGAGGCAAGCTCACCTCATTCCTCCCTCCCCCGCCCACCCCCTGCCAGCTCCACTGTGCCATCGGAACCCTCGAGGGGGGGAGGGAGGGGGGAGGCAAGCTTCCTTCTCCCTCCATCCCCTGCCTACCCCCCCCAGCTCTGCTTTTCCACTGGAACACCCCTCCTCCATGGAGAAAGGAGAAAGGAGGGGGGCTCAATTCCTCCCTCCCTCCCTCCCCCTCCCAAACCCCTCCCCCCCACACCACTATCTGCTGATAATTGAATCAGTGGTTGGTGAATCAGTGGATGCAATGGTGCTACTATACTGAGGACTTTATCAAACGAACCTCTATAATCATTCCTTTCCCACCATATTTTGCTGTGATTGTCTGCCAACACATTACCCCACTTTATCAAACTACCTCCAGCAGCAGTAAAAGGCATCCCCAGCATTAAAGCAGCACAAATGGAGCTCTGTTCATTTCCATGCTTGTAATATCACCAATGCTCGTGAGAAGACACGAGCGTGGTAAATTTTTATTTTTAAAAAATACAACAAGACAAAGACAGAAAAAGTATACACAAACACAGAAATACACTTTAAACCTTAAAACTGAACCAGGGAGGTTTATACAAAGAGCGTCACCTACCTGGTTTTCGTGATCTCACCCGGAAGTGTTCTGCCTGTTGACACTGTATTCACATGAGCACAATGGTGCAAGGTTTCAAATGCCGGCAATACCAGCAAAAAAGTGACATGGGAGATCTATTGACGGCATGGCCCATCAGTAAAATAGAACAGCTTTTTGACAATACAAAATTGTGAAAGGACAATGTCATCTGATATGCACGCCCTTTTGCGTTAATTAGGCATAGTTATGATGCTGCATTTGCTGCATATGATAAAGTCCTGAGCAAGGGTGACTTGCCAGAAGTTGGCCAATGTAAAAGTTGGTCCACTCATTGAGGGGAGGAGGTCTGAGTCAGTGACAGAGCACATAGCTTGACAGAGCCCTGACACCACCAGTTGAAAAGATTCCTGGTAACAGAACTGGAAAAGGCCAGTTTTTTTGATTCCGCACGAGACTGCTTCATAAGTTGTTCACTGCTAAGCCACAGTGTAAGGATGTGGCTTTGAAAATTCCAAGATGCCATCATTAGGTGTATACAGGACATTTCATTCTAAAATACTTTTCTCATACACATCAAAACAGAGCTAGGCAAAGTTACTTTTTTTTGGCCAGACTGGCTTGGGAATTTTGAGAGCTGTTCTCCAAAAGAGTAACTTTCCAAGTTCTGCACGCATGTCAGTCTTTTTAAAAATTATTATTATTTTATTACAAGGGAAGTTCAGAATGCAAGAACAGTTCTCATTTTAACTGGTACAATGTGGTCTTGCAACTATTTTCAACAGTGTTTAAAATGTGAGAAAACTGAACAATTTAAATCTGCATTTTCCTGTAAAATAAATGCTACCCCAAAAAGAAGTGAGAACTGCTGTCCAGCTGTAAGACAAGAGCCAAACCACCAGAGAAATATGGCTTTGATTTCTCTCAAGACACCTCAAATAGCCACTTTTGGTTTTTATTTTACTGTCCCGAACTATATTCAGACACTCCCATGAGAACAGCCCTAGGTTAAACACATGCACACAAAACACACACACACACACACATTCTTCTTTCTAACATAGATACACTAGCTATAAAAAGATTTCCTTACTAACCCAGTTGTTTTTGTTTGAGCTTTCAGGTTGTGTGTGTGATTTAAAGTAGGGTTACAACCAGACCTGTCTTACTGGAATCAATAAGCTGTTGATGAAAAACCCTGTTATTTAATGCATTCAGTAACTCTAATCGGTTCATTAGAAATTTAATCACTTTCATGTCACCAGCTGTTGCAAGGGAGAAAAGAGCTGTGGCTAATTATTAGCTATTTTAGAAAGCTAATATTGAATTCTTAATATGCCCCTTGCGGCCTTGATTCCATGCAGTTTGTTCAGCTTATGGACATGTGTTCTGGCTGTATGAAAGCCTAGAAACTTGAAGCGCAAAGGCTTTGGGATAAAGTTGGGAGGCTGCAGCCAAAGCTTGAGTTCTGTTCGTCAAGAGCGACCACATGTGCACATTGCTGGCATGATGCTGGTGGCTGCAAAGCCCCCTGATACTCAGCTAATCACTTGCAACCAACTATTAACTCCTCACTGCATCTGTTGTACATCATCAAGAGATCCCTGTTGCTCCTGCCAAACCATTTGGGCCTGGCCAAGCTAAGATGGGTACCTTTTGCATAGAAAATGAATCCAAGAGGATACAAATAGAAAACTTTCGAAAATTAGTTGCTACCCTTTGGGGGAAGACTTCTCTGTCTCAATAGCATCTGCCTGATTTTAGCTAATACCAAAAGATTCCAAACACACACGCATATATTTGGTATTGGCCCAAGACATTTTTCTGTCTTAAGCAGAGGCCAAATTGTATCTTCCATTCCTTCCACTCCTGCTATGCCTGCAGTATTTCAAAGACTCATTACTTCCTCCTTCATACACCATTTCCTTCCTTCATCCATCCCCTCATCCTAGCACCACCTGAAGTAGGTTGGTGTCATGTGGCTCAATGACAGTACTGGGTATGAGTCTGGGAAGTATCCACAGACATCTACCAAACAACGGTGTCATGTGGAAGGGGGCATAGCCATATGGGGAAACTTAGAAGACAGGATTAGGACCCTGGGACAGCTGAATTGAGCTTTAGGGCCATCCCAATTTAAAGCAATCCCCATATGTTATAGCTATCATGAAGTTGCTTGATCCCTTTCTCAGATTGGAATAGGGAGCTAAATAATAAAATTTAGGGAAGAGAAGATACATTTCTTTGCTTCAAAAAGTAAAACAAAATTGTCACTACCACCTTTGCCTATTCTTCTTGAATTAAAAGATGATGGTGGCAGACTTCCTTTGATTGTCTTATATTACTTTCCTATATTTCACTCTTATAGCATTTATGATGAGTGGAAAAAAGAGATTATTTCTAAATGGCTTGACCTTATTACTTGCAAATTGGTACTGTACAGTTCTGATACAATACCTTTGTAATAAAGCAGACCTTGTAAAACATAAGGGACAGCAGTATAGACTCAAGTATAGTTAGAGCTAATGCAGGCCAATGCTGCCACTATTAAAAAGTGTGAACCTGCAGCACAGATATGGATTAGATACATTGCTGTTGCTGTAGATGAGCCCCTCCATTAAAGCAGGTTTAGGAAGCATCATTCTTCAAGTACCTAAAAAATACATGTACTGTACTTTAAAACCATCTCTGCATGTATTTCCTTGTCAGGAATGTAACAATAGGCTTGTACTCTACTGGAGTTGCCGCTTAGGAGGCAATGTCAAGAACAATGACACACCTCTAGTGTGACCTGTCTCCACTTAGAAAGTACTGGGCTCCCTCTTTCTAGGCAAGAGAAAATGGCACCAAAATTGTTGTGAGAAAGGAATCGTTTAGGAAATTTTACAAGTTGGACTACAATTTTCATAATGTGCTTTGACCATTCTGTCTGGGGGATCTGTGGAGTTGTACCTGTAGTCAAAAAAAGTTATTATTTCTAAGCTCTGGGGAGAAGAAAGAAAATTCTCCCTTCTCTAGGGTGATGAGTTCTTTCCCACTGCAGTTCCATCATAGAAGGAGAGTTAAGACATACATAGGAGGGCTGGCCAGCCCTCTGGTTGCACAAACTTTCTGAAGGATCAGCTCACTGCAGGGTTCTCTTGTCCTTCCTTTGGCTTCAGCAAAGTGGCAGTATAAAGTGCTTGAATGAATATTTCCCACAGCTATACAGCCTACTTACTTACTTACTACTTCTTTTAAAGTTTGATATACCACCCTATGTCATGGGATCTTAGAGTGATATACAAATAAAATCAACTTTAACAATTTTAAAATATAAATCAATTGATAATAATGTAAGCAAAATAATGTCAAAGCACATTAAAAATTGAACAAGTTAAAACAAGTCAAAAACATTTTAAATCCCTTTTATGTGTACAAATTTTATGAAGTCAGCTAGAATCCCAAAATTTTAATCAGAGAGGGGAAAAAAGCTACATTTTAAATTTTCCCCAAATAAGCCAGAGTCAACACCAGTTTGGGGCCTGATGGGAAAGGCACTCTATAACTTGGGTGCCACAACAAAGAAGGCCCTCTCTCATGATCTCACATAGTGTATTGCGCCCACTGGTGGGCCACAGATGACAATCCATCCCATAGGCTACAATCCTTGGGCAGGTGTAGAGAGCTACTCCTTCACATATCAAGGTCCCAAACTATTTAGGATTTTAAATATCATCACCAGCAACTTGAATTCTCTAACCAGAAGTGTATTGGAAACCAGTGCAACCCCTTTAAAAGCAGTGTTATTGGAAGACTTTTCAAAAGAGTCTGCAGTAATAAACACCTGAGGCGAAGCACAAAAATCAATGTGTATAGAGCCATTGTACTGTCTATTCTCCTTTACGGGTTTGAAACATGGCTCACCTATCGCCACCACTTACGACTCCTTGAACACTTTCGTCAGCACTGTATATGCACAATCCTAAATATACACTGGACTGACTATGTGACGAATGTTGCTGTCCTTGAGCAAGCAGGGATCACCAGCACTGAGGCCATGATATTGAGAACACAGCTTCGCTGGGCAGGGCACGTTTCTAGGATAAAGTGGGCAGGGCACGTTTATAGGATAAAGGACCATCACCTCCCCAAAACAGTACTCTACAGTGAACTCGCCACAGGTCAGCATAAGAGGGGCATTCCAAAAAAGCAATACAACCTTGAAGCAACATCTCAGGCTCGGCCAAATTGATCACCAACAATGGTCTGCCCTGGCCTCACATCGGGAGGCATGGAGATGCACTATCCACAATGCTGCAGCCTTATTTGAGAACTCACACCGAACAAGTCTTGAAGAGAAATGACAACGCAGAAAGCATCACAACCCGGAAACATCACCCAAGGAGACCTTCTGCTGTGCTTTCTGCAACCGGAGTTGTTTATCTCGGATTGGCCTTTTTAGTCATCAGCGCGCTTGCAGAAAGCGCGGGATGAGTCCTTCCTGAATCTTCGTTTGTGAAGAAAAGCCAGAGAGAGAGAGAGAGAGAGAGATACGTTTCTATATGGTGTTCTGGTCCAGATTCTGGCTGCCATATTTTGTATTAGCTGCAGCTGCTGAGTTGCCTCTAAGGGCAACCCCATGTAGAATTCATTGCAGGAATCTAATTGGAAAGTTACCAGTGCCTGAATAACTGTTGCTGAGTTATCCCAGTCCAGTAAAAACTGTAGTTGGCAGACAAGGTGAATTTGGGTCAAGGCACTTCTGGAATTACAATTCCCAGAATTTCCCCTTCACACAAACCAGAAGTCATTGCAGAGCTAGGAAAATGCTGGCTCAGAGAATTATGGGAGTAGTAGTCCAAAAGATAACATTTCGAAGCACCAGGTGAAACAATATCAAAATGAGATCTTCCAGCTCTGCAGTCAACATTCCGGAGGCATCCTCTAGTGAATCCTACCTTCTGGTGGCCTTGCCACTGGCAACAGCATGCTCAGATGGCAAAGGGGAAAGTGGCAGGAATAGAACCTCCATTCTTTGTCCACAGAACAACATTCTCATCAAACAAGGAACAGGAGCAGAGAGGGGGGAAATCTATAATGTAGCATTTGTTATTTCCAGTGGGAACTGATTCATAACGTGCCTCTCCTACCACTTATGAGATTATTTTAGCATAGCTTAAAAATGTGCCTTTTGCTGGTTCCACAGTCGTCTCTCCACATTTGTGGGTTAAGCATTTGTGGATTTGTTTATTCACAGATTACTGTATTTTGCACAGTGTCTACTGCTGCACTATGTGTGACTGGAAAAATATATTCTCTCTAGGCATTTGGAGGTCCTCCAATGCAATTCTATGATCAACTTTTGGTAGAATTGCACTGGAGTACTTACAGATGCCTAGGGAAGTGTCCTTCCAGATACACACACACACACAAATATATGGCCTTTATTTGAGATTTTTCTGTTTTTGCAGGGATCCTGTATACCTAACCCATGCCAAAGTTATATTTTTAACCTATAAACTGTATAATTCATTTCAAAATTTTATATTTTAAAAGTAATTTTAAAGTAAAATAATTCTCCCACTCATGGGAGAAAGGCGGGATATAAAGGAATACAACAACAACAAGAACACAACCAGAATCCTCCAGCCACTATGGCCAGTGGAATAGAAATGTGGTGTTACAATTCTGTGCAGACTGAGCTCTGTTGGAACTGGTGTGCCACCAGTTGCTGAGAGAGTATCTTCAGAGTTGTGAGACTGTGGAAAGGTCCTAATAATGTATGATTGGAAAAGTGAGCAAGTAAGAAAGTGATGATAAATAACTCAGCATCAAAGCAACTGTAAGGTCAGTTATAGAGTCTGGGGCTAAAGGCAGTGGTGGGGGAGAAAGTTCAACACACAGCCTATCAGCTCTTTAAAGTGTTGCTGTTGCTAAGTAGAGCAAGATGACTTGTGAAACATGTATGGTAAGTACCACTTTACTATACAGTGTACCTTCCATCATGAGGAGAAGAAACTAATATGGTATGGTCAAAACAAACAAACAAACAAGAACTGCTAATGTGAAGTCAAAGGCTTTCACGGCTGGCATCCATAGATTTTCCTTGGTGTTTTTCAGGCTGTGAGGCCGTGTTCTGGAAGAGTTTATTCCTGAAGTTTCGTCTGCTAAATTGCTAGGGTGGGAGTATCACCCTTAAAGCGAGTCTGCTTCATAGGTGTCTTTCCCAGGTAGTGTGTTAATCCTGCACTTTTCACCTTGCCACGAATGGCAGTGTGTTTATGGTACCATTTCACAAAGGGGCCTTGAAGGCAATAGAGCATGCAGCCACATGGCCTGGTGCTAGAAGAACTGTGTGTATGCTTATTGATATCTTCACCTTCTTTTAGAGTGTCTTTGTGTCTAAAAAGGGGGGGGGGAGGGGAGGCAGAAATGAAGAGGCTCAAAGCTCTTAGGCCATCATTCTGGCCTTAGGTTCATTAAATTTATGAGCATAGATGGGAGGAGGGTGACCTATTAGTTCAAGTAAATTAAACACCAGCAGTTCTGCTCTGTTGGGAAAATTTCATGACAGCTGTATATTATAATAAAGATAGAGGTGGCAGTACTGGTGGTGATGCTTGTGGTGGTGGTGATGACGATGATGGGTTTTCTCAAATCCTGCTTTGCATTCCTGGAAGAGAGGTGCCCATTTAGGGTGCACTTAGCAGCATGGGGCCTGTTCATTCGACAGGATGAGCCACTTTCTTTCACGGACCCACAATTAACATGACAACCCCCAACACACCCAGTTAGAAGCAAATCAATAGGCCATGGTTCTTGGGAAACAATTTTGCCTGGCCACCCAAGGTCACTGCTAGCAAGGTCAAGCTTCATAGATCAAAACGCCCCCCCCCATGTAGCCTTCATCCTTTGCCCCCTTGACATGAGTGACAGGTTCTTACCTTGAGTTATGTTTTTTTTTTCCTGTTCAAGAAGCTGGCATTGTCTACAAGTACTTTTTAGATACAATTGAATCAAGATTAAACCCAGCTAAAGGTCAGTTGTCATGAACTACTGTTATTACATTCTTCAAAGAACATTTCTGCCCATAAAAGAACCCAGAAGATTCAAGGGAATATGGCTAAAGGACAGAGTTGAAATTGCTCATGAGTAACCAAGCTGTATCCAGTTTGGAAGCCAGACAGTATTCAGTGGACCTAAGCTAGCCAAACTGAATCAATATAAAGTTTCATTGATGCCAAGGGAGAGACAGTTAACCACTTGCTTAATTGTGATTTCTGCTGAAATAAATTATTCTTTAAAATGTTGGACTGGAAAGTAAGCATTTCTTCACCCCCATCTGTATATAGAATGGGTTATATGCTCTGTGATCCTCTATGTACTGGCCCCATTCCCAGGACACAGCAGTGTATAGTATAATATAATGCCGTATGTGAGAGTTTCCCTACACTACTACAATCTATATATCCAAGGATCCCATAGGATTGAGCCATAACAGTTGAACGGGTATCAAACTAATATAACTGCTTATTGTAGATGCAGATTACATCCCTGTCATTTACAATGTGATGAAAAATGTGACAGCAGAAATTGCCCTCTGTTTCATTTTGTTTTCCTTTTGAGGCCTTGCAAATTTATGTCCACCTCCAGGGCCAAAGGCTGCTTGTTTAAAATTTGTCCCTTTTTCTTAAATTATTCTGTGTGGAGAAATTAAACTTAAGAAGAATAGTAATGGAAAATACATCACAAAATGGGTCAGGACTAAAATGCCCAGCAATAAAACAATACAGTTATTACGAAAATCCTTGCTCCAAATGAGTCAATTATGCACAGTTGATCTCAACACAACAGTGACATATTAAGGATCTCATCACTCCAAATCAAGGACTTGTCAAGAGTTGAGCTCAGGGGCTCCTTGAAAGGTGTTGTGGTACAGTGAACTGTGTAAGAAGTACATGTAGCTGGAAAGGATGCTATCACGAAGATGTCTGAATGCTTGTCTTTTGCCCTAGGATGGGCCTAAGACGCCAGGTGTGATTGGGAAACTCGAAGGCAGGTCTACAGAAGAAGCCCTGCAACACACCACACACACACACACACACACACACACACGTGTTTCAGAGCAGGCCAGACATGCCGCAGGCTTTCACAACCACAACCAACCACTCTGAGCAAGATAAAACAGAGCTGATAATCAGGTGTGTTTTCTCTTGATTCAGTGGGAGGATGCACAAGGGCTCCTATCAGGTGATGGCTGTGCCCTCAGAGGCACTGAAAGAGGGAGGAACCTGTGCGTAACTTCTCACACTAAGCCATCTATATGTTTGGCAGCCAATATTAAGGGGTCAATATATACCCATAATGATTTTAATTCCCCCCCCCCCGTATCATAAACCAAGCACTGTCATTAGTAATACAAATGGGGTGGGGGTTTTGTAGTTATCTGGATAATTTGTTTTCCAATTGTATTTTATAGTCTTATATTTATTATTCCTTCCTTCCCCTCTGTGTGTGCTTATGTATACACTTATTTTAGCTTGCATACCCAAGGTTTCATTTCATTTTGTTTGCTTGTTTTAATGTAAAGCTTATTTTAATGTCAAGTGCTATGTACATAGATGGCGTTATACAACTAAATGATGATGGTAATAATAATAATAATAATAATTGTAGTTACAAAGTCAATCCAGTTAAACTTAACTATTAAAAAACAACAAGAAGAAGATTGGATTACAATGTGCCAATCTAAAATAACATATGTTTTAATAATAATAATAATAATAATAATAAATTTTTATTTTTAACCCGCCCCTCTGCTCAGCAACTGGGGCGGCGTACAACAAGATTAAAACAACAGCAAGTTAAAACAATCCTTCCCAGTCCTAACCCTCCCACCCCTTAAAACTAAATTAAACTTGTAGAGAATTAAAACAAAGATAAAATACAATAAATAAATAATCTGTGATCAGTCTCTTTGTCAGTCTTGGCATCTGAGGAGATGATGCTTCCCAGGTAGGTGAACTGCTGAACGGATTTAAGCACAGAATTGCTGACGGCAATGTGGGGATGGTGGTGTTCGTCCTGTGGTGCAGGCTGGTAAAGAATGTCTGTTTTCTTCAGGTTGACTTCCAGCCCAAACAGCTCTGCAGCTGTTGCGAAGCAGGATGTTAGGCACTGCAGAGCTGCTTCTGTTTGGGCAACAAGGGCAGCATCATCAGCAAAGAGCAGCTCATGGACTAGATGGTTTAGAGTCTTAGTGCGAGCCCTCAGACGGCTTAAGGTAAACAAGCTACCATCAGTACGGTAACGTATATAGATGCCGTCGTCCTCTTCAAGCTCTGCCGTAGCCCTTTGGAGCATCATGCTGAAGAAGATTGCAAATAAAGTTGGAGCAAGAACACAACCTCCATTAGTTATTAGAAAGGGCTCTGAAAGGGCATTGCCATATCTGACTTGACCACGCTGGCCCTCGTGTAGCAAAATAATCATTTTAAGGAATTTGGGGGGACATCCTAGTCTTTCCAGGATCTGCCACAGACCTTTCCTACTCACGGTGTCGAAGGCAGCACCATTGAGAGGCGAGGATATCCTTGACCGGGTGGAGGCCCTTGTTGGACATATTGAAGGATGCCTCACCAGGATGCAAAAGCGCCTGCAGCAGTTGGAGGAGCGGGGAACCGATGAATAATGGTCCCCCCACACAAACAGTACTTTGTCCCCTCCACAAAATCCCCGTTCGTTGGTTTTGTGACCCAGCCCCAAAGTTGCTGCCACCCAACTATATCCCTACCCCCAACCAACTGATTATTGACCCACCCCACTACCCTAGCCATTCCCCACCACATCCCTTTCCCCCCTGCCTTGTACAATTTCTTTTACCCATGTAAATAGACCTGTAAAATAAACCTTAAATAAAAATAAATAAACAATGACAATAGCGACAAGGGGGCAGGTAAACAATTAGCTCCACTTGAGCTGGGAAGTTATTCCGGGATGGCCTGCCAGAAGAGATCCATCTTTAACTCTTTCTTGAAGCTATCAAGAGTAGTGATAAGACGGATCTCATCCAGCAGGCCATTCCAAAGTCTGGGAGCTGTAGAAGAGAAGGCCCTCTGGAAGGTCTGCAACAGTCTAGCTTTCATAGGCTGCAGCATGTTCCTCCCAGACGACCAAAGTGCGCGGGGGGGGGATCATATGGGATGAGGCGGTCCCAGAGATAAGATGGACCCAAGCCATGTAGGGCTTTAAAGGTTAAAACCAACACCTTGTACTGTGCCCGGAAACTGATCGGCAGCCAGTGGAGAGATTTAAGCACAGGTGTTATATGCTCTCTCCTAGATGTACCCGTAATTAACCTGGCTGCCATATTTTGTACCAGTTGAAGTTTCCGGGTTAGGCACAAGGGTAGCCCCATGTAGAGTGTGTTACAGTAATCCAAACTTGAGGTTACCAAGGCATGTACCACACTTTCCAGATCCCTTGTATCCAGGTAAGGGCGCAGGTGGCATATCAGCCAAAGCTGATAACAGGCACTCCTGACTGTCGCACTCACCTGACTAGTCATGTGAAGCGATGAATCTAGGAGTACCCCCAGAATGCGAACACAGTCCTTAGAGAAGAGTGTGACTCGATCCAGGACTGGAAGTTGTATTCCCAGACCTGGTTTCGGACATGTAACTGTCAGTACCTCCGTTTTGTCTGGATTTAGTCTCAATCTGTTTTTCCTCATCCAATCCATTACCGCTCTAAGACAGTCATTGAGAGGAGAGGCACCATCTGAAATCTGAGCCGACGATCTGGTCATGGAGAAATATATCTGAGTGTCATCAGCATACTGATGACACCGAGCTCCATGCCTCCGCATGATCTCTCCCAGAGGCTTCATATAAATGTTAAATAGCATCGGGGACAGGATGGCACCCTGAGGGATGCCACAATTAAGTTCAATTCTGGAAGAGCAACTGTCCCCAAGCCTCACCCTCTGGGACCTGCTCGAGAGAAAGGAATGGAACCACAGCAGAGCAGTGCCTCCAATTCCTAACTTTCTCAGGCGATCCAAGAGGATGGAATGATCTATAGTGTCAAAGGCCGCTGAGAGGTCCAAGAGCACCAGCAGGGTCACACTACCCCTGTCAATGCTCAGGCGGAGGTCGTTGGTTAGAGTGACCATGGCAGTCTCAACTCCATATCTTGTCCTGAAGCCGGTTTGAAATGGATCAAGATAATCGGTTTCATCCAAGATGGCTTGGAGTTGGGAAGTAACTGCCCTCTTGATCACCTTGCTTAAAAAAGGTAGCAAGGATACTGGTCTGTAATTGTTCCTATCCAGGGAAGGTTTTTTTCGAGAGTGGCTTAACCGCTGCCTCCTTTAAACAAGATGGTACGATACCTTCCTTGAAGGATGCATTGATTGTATCCCGTAGGAATACTCTCAATGCGTCCCTCCCCTGGATGACCAGCCGAGATGGCCAGGGATCAAGAGGGCAAGTCATCTTCCTTACTTTTCCAAGGAACTTGTCCACATCATCAGTACTCACCGATTGAAACTGATCCAGTAAAATGCCATCAACAGAGTTGTTGGACGCCTCAGCTATGGATTCTGTCAGAACATTGGCGTCCAAGTCGGCTCTTATCCAAGAGATTTTATCTGCAAAGTGGATGTTGAATGCATCATAGCAGGCTGTCGTCGGGTTAAGTAGGGGGTTTGGTGCAGGAAGAGCCTGCGTCAGCTCCCCCACCACCTTAAACAACTCTGCTGGATGGGACTCTGCAGATGCAATACATGCAGAGCAGAAGGATCTCTGTGCTGCATGTATTGCCTCCCAATAGGAATCAAGATGCTTCCTATGGCGAGTTCTGTCGGATAAGAGTCAAGTCTTCCACCACTTGCACTCTACCCGTTGTCCAGTTTGCTTCATCCTCCTAAGCTCCTCTGTGTACCAGGGCTTACTATTAGAGGCGGGCTGGAAAGGACACTTGGGAGTGATTGTGTCGATAGCCTTGGTAAGATCAGTGTTCCAGATGCTGACCAAAGCCTCGACAGAATCACTGGTGTTACCAACCATTAAACCCTCTAGGGCTTTCTGGAAACCAGTTGGTTCCATTAGCCTTCAAGGGTGGACTGTTCTAATGGGTCCACTACCCCCGGAGGGGCAGACAGTGGCTCTTAGTTCCATCTTGACCAGGAAATTATCTGTCCATGACAATGCAGAGGTTTTAATAAGCTCTGCTCACTGATATTCCTGTTCCATACTAAAGGCCACATCGAGGGTATGACCTGCACAGTGAGTAGGCCTGACAACCAACTGGGATAGGCCCATGTTTGTCATGGTTTCCACGAACTCCCGAGCTGCACCGGTTAGATTAGACACACTAGTCTCGAGTGGAATGTTGAAATTGCCCAAAACCAAAAGTCTGGGTGACTCCAACAACAACTCAGAGATCAGCTGGGTCAGCTCGGTTAGGGAGTCTGTTAAGCAAGGGGGTGGCCAGTATATCAACAGAATCCCCAAACTATCCCTGGTTTTCAGGCTAAGGTATATGCACTCGATGCAAGCTGTTTTCCGGATAGGCTTCCTGGTCAAGGTTAAGTTGTTTCTATGAACCAAGGCCACACCGCCATACCGCCCACTTTCCCTTATCTGCTCGCTGACCGTATATCCGACCGGGAGAGCCTGCGCCCATGTCGCAGTGCTGGCATCTCCCAGCCAGGTCTCGGTAAAGTATGCCAGATCGGCAGCCTCATCCACTAAGAGGTCATGTATAATATGAGTCTTATTTTTAACCAACCTGGCATTGCAAAGGAGCAGAGTAAGGGACTGTGGAAAGGATGGTACGCTCTCCAAATTATTCTGGAAAACAGAGTGAACTGAAGAAGGGATAGATATTAAGCATCGATCCCTTCTTCTTTTGTAACATTTCTTCACTCTGTTGCCGCCATACCTTCCCTTCCCCCACACGCCCTGAATTCCTGCACCCAGACCATTCCTGGCTCCATTATATGGTGGTAATGATAAATAATCATTGTAAGCAGTTCTTGTAGCTTCGGGGTGGAAGAAGAGGGCGTGGCTCCCAAGCAAAAGCTCACCCTCCCCAGCCAAGGTCTTGACTCTCAGTTGGTAAGCAGTTCTTGTAGCTTCAGGGTGGAAGAAGGGGCGTGGCTCCCAAGCAAAAGCTCACCCTTCCCAGCCAAGGTCAAGGTGATGGTTTTGATGGAGGTCCATGGGCAAAGTCCATTTTTGAAACAGAATTGATAAAGGGATACCATATAGTTCCAAAATGATCCCCTATGATCTCTCTGCTTACTTTACAAATGTTAAAGTCAGGGTTTTTTCCCCATTAGAGCCAGCACCCAAACCCTATCCAACCACACAGGAGACCCCTCGAAGATACTCTAAATGCATTCCAATGTATGCATGTTGAGCTTCACCATGTGGTAGTGGGGGACTCTGATTGGTACACATGTTAAGCCTCTTTCATGTTTCAAAGTCGATATGACTGTGGTTGGGCTTGTGGTTCCTAGGTGCTGTTCATGCATTCTTTCAGTGTGTGGTAGGGGAAATTCTCTGAAACTGTCCCACGTTGTAGCCTTGGAGGTGTCCAAAGTCATGCAATCTGGCCTGATACTGCTAATTTAGGGCATCAGTGTACCACATGGAGTCCTGTTTCAATGTCAGGACAGGACACCTAGGAGCTAGCTCCATTGTCAGATATTGACTAACTTCTGAATAGTATATATAAATATAGTTAGAATTTCATGTTTGCAGCCTCCATACTGGCATGCATCAGGACAAGAGACAACAGTTTTTAGGATTAAGAAGATTCCTCCTCTTCTGAATGCTGTTCTCTCTCCAGACTCCTTTGTAGAAGAATTTGCTTCTCGTTCTTAAAGTACCGTATTTTTAAAAAAATTCTTGGATACCTCTTTATCCCCTCAACCCACATATCCAATGAAAGCAAAAGCTAGGAATAGCCAGGTTCAGGCATAGCAATGTTCATTTGATAAACCATGGTCTCTCAGACCAGGGTGGTTACTTTTGAATGAGCCTAATGTGTAATTGGATTTGATAATGCTCATCCTTTTTTCCCCCTACACATCTTTTTGTGTTCTACTGTTGCCTTTCCTTCACTACTCCTTTTCACTCTGTCTGTTCTTTCTCCTTGATACTGAAATTTAGGACTTTTTCGGACAAAGAAAAAACAACGCTAGCAGCCTCACCACGTTGCGAGGCTGCAGTGCTGCAGGGTGTCCGTTTTGCATGACGCCCGTCCCTAGCGGTACTGTTGCAGTACCGCTGGGACATTTGAGTGTTATATTTAGCAGATTTTTACTCACGATCAATGTTGATCGTGAGTAAAAATCTGCTAAATATAACACTCAAATGTCCCAGCGGTACTGCAACAGTACCGCTAGGGACGGGCGTCATGCGAAACGGACACCCTGCAGCGCTGCAGCCTCACAACGTGGCAAGGCTGCTAGCGTTGTTTTTTCTTTGTCCGAAAAAGTCCTTAGATTGCAAACTGCTTGGGAGCCAAATAAATAAATTAGCTGTTCCTTCTGGGGTGCTCCCAAGCATTAAAAAGGTAGCTTTCAAAAGCTCTAACATTTCAAAGGTGGAAAGCTTAGCAGTGGCCAGCCATTTTGGAGGCCTTTGTTCACAATGGTGAGTTCAGCTGTATATTTTCCAAGTTCACTTTAACCTCAAGCTCTGAGTGATGGCAGTTTGTTTGGATGAATTACTCCCTAATATCTGCCTTTCCTGCTTTTTGGACAAGTCTTTAAATTACAGTTTAAGAGCTTGTGCTGGAGGTGGCATCCTGGATAATTTATGAAGACCCACAGCATTTTCTGAAGGCATGACTTAATGGTCAAGCCAGAGTTCAGGATATGTGACCCCTAGATAGAATTTGCTCATCTTCCCAGAATGACAGACAATGGGTTGAAAAAAGCAATTCAAGCTTTTCTTGTAACAGGTTTCAAACTCAACCTGTTACATAGGATTCCAGTGCAAGGTGGAGCCTTCTCAGCTGCTATGTACCATTTTAATTTTGAGTCAGTGGCTGTGTAGCTTCATGAGTATACGAAGGTGTGGAACAACTCCAGTTTTTTAATTGGGCAAATGTATCAGAATTCCAGTTAATGGCATTAAACAACTCTTCTCAGGTTTTATTCACTCTGTTAAAACAGTTCCTTTTTAGATCTGTCTTTACCTTACAAAACCAGTCACAATTTACATCCAAAACGGCCTTTTTTTTTTTTTTGGTTAAAATATTACTGAGAATTTATATAGCCTTGAAATCCAGCTTTTCTCGATGTTTTCCATGCTTCCACAGACTCCTGCAGTGCCTTTAGATAATAGTTTCCTTTTGCTTTCAGTATAGTTGTTGTTGTTGTTGTTGTTGTTGTTGTTGTTTTAAATGCCTTTTCAGCAGGATGTATATTTTTGTCATATGTTTAAGGGCTGAATGTCTCATTTTATTTGTAAAGCTTGATAAGTAACTGAATTTCTAGTACGGTACATTTATCCAACATGTACAGCACAGCTACAGATGTCACATTGGAAACAACATTGTGTTTGTACACCACCTTGGATAGAGAAGAAGTCATCAGTAAAACCTTAGCAGTGATTTATGAAAATATTAGACAAATAAGCAATTAAAACACCCTTGGTTTCCCAATATTTATCTCAGAAGTAAGTGCAATACTGTATATTTTACTGTGTTCTGAATGTTTTACTGTGTTCTGAATTTTCCCTTTCATTGCACATTTAGATTCATTGCATATTTAAATTCAAGGAGAGTAACAGTTTCAACAAGCAAGTAAATGAAGCTTTATGTCAATTAAATCCATAAATCATACCAAGCAGAAGGATAAAGCTAATTAGGGGATCATTACTGGGGTATGCACTGGGCATACTTTTTTTCTCTTCTTGTTTTGGACTGCAAGCTCATTAAAAACTCCATGCCTTCTGAAATACCTTGACATGAAAGGTGATGATGAATATGGCTATAAAGACTGAAAATGTTTCAAAGCCCACTGTCAGACGAATTGGACAGTGACACATTATCAACTTGTTAGAATGCACTTATCTCTATTTATTGTATTCAATTAGCACATAATGGACATGGATTGGAAACAGAAGCATTCAGCTGAGTAGGCGTTCGTTTGGCAGTATATTTTAATTAGGGTGAGGTTTTGAAAAATATGCACCTAGATAGGTGAAAATTGTTGACTTGACACATTATTTAGACTCTTGACATTTGGCAATATATATATATATATATATATATATATATATACACATATATATGTTACACTGCCCTTATTTGGAGAACCCATGATTGCTCAGTTGGTTTTGAATATATTATCTCTGAGACAAATGCATGTTCCTTTTCTGTCCAGGAATTCTCAACATTTTTAAAATGATTTCACAAGTGTTTTAGAGCTTCTGAAAAGATCCATCCCATCGTACAATTTCAGCCTTTGGGCAGGGTTGGCGATTTAGAAAGACGGTGGTGACAGTGTATAAGATTTATAACAATATTCTAGAAGCCTGCACTTGGATATATTCAATATTCAACTGCAGTGTATTCAAAGAGCATTGCTTAACACGATAGTTTATCCCACAGAATAACCTGAGTTATATGTGCTCTTGAGGAATATTCACACATAGGACTTTTTCAGACAACTTAAAAGTCATCCTGACGAGCCTCAAAAGGCATGAAGCTGTATCGCTCAATGTTGAAAAGGGTTAGACACTATGTCCTGTTAAACCATACACCATTCAATTATAGCAATTTATCCTATATACTTTTTGAGGATACACAAGATATTAACACATATAGAACATAGTCAAGTATACAACATCCAATAAAATAAACAATGAAATTATGCTGATCTTTTAACAGTAACAAAACATTTACAAAATAAGAAGGAATTTGAACAACTTTAACAGTAACAAAACACTTACAAAATGAGAAGGAATTTGAACAGCGTCAAAGCAGCAGTATCCTATGATAAAGATGATTAATATTAGAATATCATACTTATACAATTACAAAGATACATACACTATAATCACTTCACAAATGGAATTTTTTTATCTGTACATATATGTATCTCAAAGCTGAGTCCCAAATGTGAACCCGTGCTAAGAATTTCTGGATCAGCCGCAGAGTCTTTGGCTGAAACACCTGTATATCAAGAGGGATCCAGACGGCTCCTCCGGAGTTCCTGTTTTTACCCATTTCGGTCAAAGGCCTTTTTCAATGGATAGGAGGCTGTTTTTTTATATAAAATAAAGCACACACTAGTTTACAATATCTTCAAATATCGTTGTTCTACTTAGAATTGATTTTAAGCACTGAATTCTTAGCCTACCTTTTTTAATTATCTAGCCTGGAAAACATGGGGATCAACTTCTTTCTCTTTTTATGTTGCTATGCTGTAAAAGATTACAGTTTTACAATTTTACTATTATAAATAATTTATAATTTAAATTCTTAAGTTATAAAGTATCAAATGGGAAAATCCATTCCAAACTCACCTTAATGTGCACTTCTAAAGGTACTGCAAGATGTTGACTTTTTTGCTTTGAGGTGAATTTAAGTCCACTGTTTATAGAAACCATTCATGAGGTAACTTAAATAAGTGAACTAGGAAACTCCATTCCTTAATTATCTGTCAAGTGTCTACTTGTAGGTAATACCTTAACTCAGGCAGAGATATGGCTATTAAATAGAACCCTTGTTATTTGAATTATCCTGTATCTGACTCAGTGATTGAGGACAACCTTTAACCTAGTTATCTATCCAGTATTGCATGTGAGTAGGACAGAGGACTATAAGTGAGTAGGATGAAATGTTTTAAAGAAAAGATAATACCTATCCAGTATTTCACATGAGTAGAACAGAGGACTAAAAGTGAGTAGGATGAGAGGTTTTAAAGAAAAGATGATAGATCCAGTTTTTCATTTAACCCATTAGATTTTTAACGATTTTAGTCTGTAAATCCAAAATGATTCCCTTTGTGATAATCTCATAGCTATATTATAATAATTATGCTGAACTGGTTCAACTACTTCAATAATGAAGAATCTAAGAGATTCTGGTGAATGTTTTTCCTCTATAAAATGTTCAACTAAGGGACTTTCTAAAATGTTATTTCTAATCCTACTCTTATGTTCAGAGATCCTCTGACAAATAGGTCTCAAACTCTGTCCTACGTAAAGATATGTCCTACGTAACTACATGGGCAAGATATTACATAAACCACATTTTTAGTGCTACAATTTGAAAATTGCTTTAGAGTATACCGTTCTTGAGTCTGTGGATGAGTGAACACTTTTATATTGAGTGACTGATGACAACACAGACAATGCTCACATTTGAAATGTCCTGTCAGATTTGCTTTTCTGTTTCTCCTTATTAAATCTGTATGAACAAGAACGTCTTTAATATTTTTTGTTCTTCTAAATGCTACCAGGGGAGGTTCTGAACATCCTGGAATATTGTTAATCAAATGCCAATGACGATATATGATTTGTTTAATATTATGTGCTGCATTGTTGAAATCTATGGGACATTTAATCCTTGTTTCTATTAATGTTGCTTTTGATGTAAAAAGAGAGGAATGATCTCTTAAATCTGCTTTATGCCTAGCATTTGATATGACTTTCCGTGGATATTGTCTGTCAATTAATGCTTGCTGGTATTGGTTTGCTGCATCATGGTATTGGGATAGATTTGTTGCATTTCTTTTGAACCTGAGAAATTGGGAGTAAGGTAAGTTATTTTTAAGTCTCCTTGGGTGGCAGCTTGTATAATGAAGTAAGGTGTTGCAATCTTTTACTAAAGGTTTACTAAAATTACATACTTTAATAGTATTATTGTCTATGTATACTAACACATCAAGAAATGAATTTTTTTCTGTGTGATAATGGCAAGTAAATTTTATGTGAAAATTGATTGTATTTAGCCACATAAAAAAATTCTTCTACTTTATTAATGTCTGTAAAGAAAATAAAAATATCGTCAATATATCTGTAATATAACACTATATCTTTGTAGTATAGGTTACTTGTGAGATTAATAATGTATTTGGTTTCAGAATCAGTCATATACAAATTTGCTATGCTGGGGGTGGTGGCTGAGCCCATAGCTACCCCCTTTATCTGTAAATAAAATTGTGAAAGAAATCTGAAATAATTTTTCTCCAAAATAATATCCAGAAATCCAAAAGGAAATGTGTAGGTGGGTTTTGATCAATTCTACTCAATAAAAAATGTTCAATAACTTCCCTTGCTTCTTGATGTGGAATAGATGTGTAAAGCACATTAACATCAAGAGTAATTAAACACATACTGGATTTTACTGATAAATTCTCAACTTTTTGAATAAAATGTGCAGTATCTCTAATATATGATGCAGATTTTTGTACAAATGGAGATAGAAATGAATCTAGATATTAAGAAAGTGGTTCTGTTAAGGATCCTGACCCTGAAACAATAGGACATCCAGGGGAGGATGTCCTGGTTTATGGATTTTAGGAAGTATGTAGAATACAGGAACCCTTGGGTTCTGTTCTATAAGGAACGTGCCAGTGGTAGAATCTATATAGCCCAAGGAGACAGCTTCCTGGATCATTACTTTGATTATGAAGTGAATAGAGCATGTTGGATCACTCTGTATAGGTAAATAATAATCAGTATTACTGAGTTATCTGTTAACGTCATATAAATAATCCTGTTTATCCAGCAAGACTATCACATCTCCTTTATCAGCTGGTTTCACAACTAATTGATTGTTTTGGGACAGAGATTGTAAAGTCATATAAGCTCTCCGACTTAAATTGAACCACGGGGTTTTTAGAGATGTCTCCAATTTCTCAATGTCCCTTAAAATCACTCTTTCAAATGTGGCAATGTTATGGTTGTTCACCTGCAGACTGAATCTTGAGGGTTTCTTAAATTTCTGTATAGCTGTACTTAAAGAGCTTCCAAAGAAGGTTTGTAATTTGACTTGCCTGATTAACTTAAATATATCTATACGAGTCTGAAAGGCATTGTATGAAGGAGTTGGTACAAACGTAAGTCCTTTATTAAGAATATAACAGTCATCATCAGTGAGTACATAACTGGAAAGATTTACATAACTGGAAAGTCCTGGTTCTGGTTCTGAGAGCATAGTTTGGATTTCGACTTGTGCGACCCGGTTGATCCATGCATTTGGATTGATGGGGCAGGGCTTCTTGGGGGGAAAATTACTGTTGTCTCTCCTACTATCATCTTTAGATGAAGTATCGCTTGAGAGCCCCCCTTCTGATGACTCACCCTCAGAAGAAGAATAACATGCAGGTGTTTCAGCCATAGACTCTACGGCTGATCCAGACATTCTTAGCATGGGTTCACATTTGGGACTCAACTTTGAGATACTTATATGTACAAAGAAAAAAATTCCATTTGTGAAGTGATTATAGTATATGTATCTGTAATTGTATAAGTATGATATTCTAATATTAATCATCTTTATCATAGGATACTGCTGCTTTGATGTTATTCAAATTCCTTCTCATTTTGTAAGTGTTTTGTTACTGTTAAAAGATTAGCATAATTGCATTGTTTATTTCATTGGATGTTGTATACTTGACTGTGTTCTATATGTGTTAATATCTTGTGTATCCTCAAAAAGTATATGGGATAAATTGCTATAATTGAATGGTGTATGGTTTGATAGGACGTAGTGTCTAATCCTTTTCAACGTTGAACTTATCATAGTACCCTCCTTTTGTGATTTCCATGAAGGTGTATCACAGCAGGGGTCCTTTTTCAGAAATTCCATTTCACCTCCATGGAACATGGAGGGAAAAGGCACCACTTTTTACTCAAAGGCGGCGCTTTTTACTCATGAAAGTTTTTTCGTGAGTAAAAAGTGGTGCCTTTTCCCTCCATGGAACATGGAGGTGAAACGGAAGAAGACGGCGTTGTCTGAAAAAGGACCCCTGCCACGATACAGCTTCGTGCCTCTTCTGGCTCAGAACAACTTTTAAGTCATCTGAAAAAGTCCGTAGTCTAAGTCTGTAGTCGTATAAATCAGATGTGGCAACCATGGCCTTCCAGATATTTTTGGACTGTAACTCATATAATCCTTCACTAGGATCCTCACCATTGGATATACTGCCAGTGACATCTAGAGACTACAGTTACCAACTCTAGCCATAGATGCATACCTGGGAGTAGATCCCATTGAGATGCATGGGTCTTACATGAGAGTAGATACACAGAGAACTGTGCTGCAAAATAGAAAGTGTCTGTCTCTTGATGAATGCCCACATACATTCCCTAAATCGGGAATGGACAAAATGTGGCCCAAGGATGTTTGTGTGGTCCCTGCCACTTTTAGGATTTCCAGATGGACCCTTTCTGGCCAAAACAGTGGGTGAATAGCTTCTACTGAAAGCCTCCAGGTGCAAGCATTTTTTTTTTATGATAGGCTTCAAGGACTCCCTGTACTGATTAACATTTTTTTTTTGAGAACCAGAAGTAGATTTGCATCCATTGGCAGTGGGGGGGGGGGAGTTGTTTTTTTCCTGGTAATCCATGTGACACCAGGAGGGTCCCAGTGCATAAAAATTTGCCCTCCCCTGCCTTAAATCGTGCCCTTGTTTCTTCAGACCCATGTTATAAACCGCACAGCCCAATACTAAAATTAATATCCTACTTTTCTCTGTAAAGCAGACACAAGACAGCTTACTGCAAACAAAGGAGATTATCAGATGTGTTAAAAGTGGCATTACAGCAATGCCATGAGATCACAAAAGCACTCCCTTATCAGATGATGTTGTTCCCCCTCATTATGCACCTGTTCTGCTGTCGTTCTGCGGGTGCTGATTTTTATTGAGAGGAGAAGCCATCAATAGCTCCCCTATTCCATTCTTGTCACGGATTTTCCTGTGTGCAACAAGGTGCTCTGTTTTGCTAGTGAGATCCCAGAGTCAATGGTTGGTCCCTGCCAGAACACTTCTGGGTGAGATCAGGACATCAAGGTAAGTGGCAGACTGTTTATGACATTCCCCGGGTTACTTGTACTTTATAAAGTGTGTTTTTGTGCTTGCTATCACTTTTTTGGTGTTCTTTTTCTTCTTAGAATCATAGGAGATTTTCAGACACCTCTTTCAGCATCTTGCCATGCAAGCAGCCTCCGGAGCAGTAACGAGGCTGCTGCGCGGCAAAGGGTCCATTTTGGACGACGCCGTTTC
The DNA here is from genome assembly GCA_030847615.1 of Gambelia wislizenii. Taxonomy (NCBI): domain Eukaryota; kingdom Metazoa; phylum Chordata; class Lepidosauria; order Squamata; family Crotaphytidae; genus Gambelia; species Gambelia wislizenii. Next base: position 187,454,429 of record JAUMIR010000002.1, on the reverse strand, counting down.
TCTCTCGGCGTTGTCCATAAGTGTTGCGGCTAGCATTGGAGGCGGCCGTGCTGTTTTTCACTCACGGAAGTTGTCTGTGAATAAAAAACAGCGCAGCCGCCTCCAATGCTAGCCGCAACACTCACGGACTACGCAGAGAGAGAAACAGCGTCGTCCAAAATGGACCCCTTGCCGCGCAGCAGCCTCGTTACTGCTCTGGAGGCTGCTTGCGCAGCAAGATGCTGAAAGAGGCATCTGAAAATCTCCATAGAATCATAGAATTGTAGAGTTGGAAGAGACCACGAGGGCCATCCAGTCCAATCCCCTGCCATGCAGGAAATCACGATCAAAGCATCCCCAACAGATGGCCATCCAGCCTCTGTTTAAAGACCTCCAAGGAAGGAGACCCCACCACGCTCCGAGGGAGTGTGTTCCACTGCTGAACAGCTCTTACTGTCAAAAAGTTCCTCCTCATGTTGAGGTGGAATCTCTGTTCCTGGAGCTTGTATCCATTGCTCTGTGTTCCAGTCTCTGGAGCAGCAGAAAACAAGCCTGCTTCTTGTTTTCTTTTGAATTTACAATGCTCGCATCTTCTTGTGAGAATCTGTGGGATTTTGATCCAGGAAGTGAACAAGCTTCCGTTAGAGCTTCGTTTACTCCTGAACTGCCTGACTGAGGGGAGAGGAGGTAAGTGAAGTGGGGAGGGTTATCGTGGCGGGACTGGGACAGGACAGGGATGGGAGTGGAGATTGTAGGACAGGAACGATTTTTGTGTTCCTGTCTGATAATCTCCAAAATTAGTCTGGAAAATAATAGGAATATTTCTCTCCACTGTTTAAAATATGATGAAAAAGAAAATAACCAAAAGAACACAGAGTGGAGAAAAGCAAGAAGACAAGAAATCAGATCCTAAAAGATCTTTGGTATAAAACACTCACTGAAAGAACAGTATTCTAAGTGCACAGCAAGGCAGTGAGGGGGACAAACTTCTTTTGGAACATTGTTCTGTAATCTGTGCACCATAAGTAGAAAAAGGCCTACACTCTTTTTAGCTTTTTAAATAAACAAAACAGAGACAAACATGCAAAATTTTCTTTGAAGATCTGCCTTACTAAGATCTGTCTAAATACAGAATATTTAACTTTTCAGATAACAATATACCTGCCAGTGGTGTGACTCTGCTAAAGGCCTCAGAAACTGAGCGGAGTTTGTGGAGGAGTTCATACATCTGGAGGATGTGTCTGTGAGAGGTATGCTATCACAAACCAATCTGTGACTATGGTTCCCCTTACTATATAAGACACTTTGTCATAAGATAGTGTGGCATAGTGGTTGGACTGCTGGACTGGGATTTGAGAGGTCCAGGGTCTTTACTCAACTATGGAACCCACTAGGTCACTCTGAAACAGTAACTCTCTCTCTTAGCTTAATTTGCCCCAGAGGGTTGCTGTGAAGAAGATGTTGGGGAAGAGGAGAGCCAGATACAGTGGGTCCTCGGTATCCACTGGGGGTTGGTTCCGGGACACCCCCCCCCAATGGATACCAAAATCTGTGGATGCTCAAGTTCCATTATATACAATACTGTAGTAAAATGGCATTCCTTATATAAAACAGCAAAACCAAGGTTTGCTTTTTGGAATTAATATTATTTGAATATTTTCAAACTGTGGTTAGTTGAATCTATAGATGCAGACTCCGTGAATACCACCCCTTTAAGCTCATTGGAGGAAAGGTGGGATATACATCTAGCTAAAAGATGTGGTATAGATCTGTGGTATAGGTTCTGTCCTGGGCCCAGTGCTATTCAACATCTTTATCAACGTCTTGGATGAGGGAATTAGGGGCATACTTATCAAATTTGCAGATGACACCAAATTAGGAGGAGTAGCTAATATCCTAGAGGACAGGATCAAAATTCAGAATGACCTGGATAGACTGGAGAGCTGGGCCAAAGCTAACAAAATGAAATTCAATACGGAGAAATGTAAAGTACTGCATTTAGGGCGGAAAAATGAAATGCATAGATATAGGATGGGGGAGACCTGGCTGAATGAGACTACGTGCGAAAGGGATCTAGGAGTCCTGGTAGAGCACAAGTTGAACATGGGTCAACAGTGTGATGCGGCAGCTAAAAAGGCCAATGCAATTTTGGGCTGTATCAATAGAAGTATAGTGTCTAGATCAAGGGAAGTAATAGTGCCACTCTATTCTGCCTTGGTCAGACCTCACCTAGAATACTGTGTCCAGTTCTGGGCACCACAATTCAAAAAGGATATTGACAAATTGGAGCATGTCCAGAGAAGGGCAACTAAAATGGTGAAAGGTCTGGAAACCATGCCTTATGAGGAGAGACTTAGGGAGCTGGGTATGTTTAGCCTGGAAAAAAGACAGTTAAGAGGCGATATGATAGCCCTGTTTAAGTATTTGAAGGGGTGTCACGTTGAGGATGGAGCAGGCTTGTTTTCTGCTGCTCCAGAGACTGGAACACGGAGCAATGGATGCAAGCTCCAGGAACAGAGATTCCACCTCAACATTAGGAGGAAAATAAATCAGTCTATTAGGAAAAGGGACAAAGAAGAGAGAGAGCCTGGTCCCTTTGCCTTGACTCTTCCTATTATTTGCTTGTGTCTCTGGCAGGCAACGTTATTCTTTCCTTTAGGTGTGCATCACTCAGGAAGGAGAATACTGCTGCTTCCTGAAACACATATCTCATGCCTTGTGAGCATTTCCCTGTCTTCCTCTCATTCCCTGCTCTCAGATTGTAAATCATATTTTAGAACACATTAGTGTAATGTTTCTGGAGCTGATGTTAAGTGAGCTTTTGGGATTGTATCTGCTGCTAAATCTTGTATGAATTCTCTGGCTTAGGAAGAATTTACAGCATATTTCACCATAACAGGCAGGTATTTCCATATCTGAGGCTTGCTTGTTTAAAAAAGAAAAGAAAAGAAAAGAAAGAAAGATGAAAAAAACCAACCATATATAATCTTGATCCCTGATGGATGGCTCCAGGGAAAGGAGCTATTGATATTTGTTACATTTTGTTCTTTTCTTCTCCCATCTAAGAAGTACTAGTGGGTTGGGGGGGGGGAAGAAAGAATGAAAAATAATGAAATTTCACAAAGAAATGAAAGATATCAGTATTCTTGTTACAGCAGACTAAGTACCTACTCTGTTCTTTGATTCCAAAAATGCTTTATAGAAAGACAGAGAAAATGATACAGCTATTTGGGCCAGTACATTATTCCAGAAAACAGCAGAATCATTTCAGGTTGCTGACATTATACATGAAACATTATTCTTCTTTAACATGCAAAACCTATTTGAATATTTCCAGTTTCTTAGAGGCCATTCAGAAGTATCAGAAATGTCAGTGTGTGAAAATTAGTCACTGTTTTTGTCCAGAGGATAGTTTGTTAGGCCTCAGAGACATATGTTCAAATCCTTCTTCCAGCATGTATTGACAGGACAGTCTAGGAAAATTGCTACCTTTCAGCCTCAGTTCCCTGATGAATGTGAACACTAAGGCCTAATTTCACTGGAGCTGTGATGGTGAGCAAAATGTAAGCACTGTAAAATCACTTGAATGTGGTGGAGAAATGCCATAAGAAGCTTTCCAGCTGCATGAAAAATATATAAAAACATCTACAATGTTGTAATCCTCAAAATAGGCCAGATGAATTGATCTATGTATGACAATGACAAAGCCTGAATTCTCCCTAGAAGCCAAGATTATTAAACTGATACTGTTGTACTTCGCACATACCACGAGAAGACGTGACATACAGTAGCACCCCTGTATCCACTGATTTGCCAACTGTGGATTCAATTATCCGTGGTTGGTGATGGTGGGGGGAGGGAGGGGGAAGAGAGCTCTCCTGCCCCCTTCCTTCCCCTGGGAGAGCTCCGGTTGTGGGGGGTGATGGCGATGGCGAGGGGAAGGGAGGGGGAGGAGTGATCTCTTGCCTCCTCCCTTCCCCTGAAGGTTCCCATCGTGGAGATCGCAGGGGCAAAGGAAGGGGGAAGAGGGATCTCACCCCCCCTTCCCCTGGGATGAATGAATCACCACAGTGATCCCCTGGGATAAATCACTGGTTGCTGCAGTGGTGACCTCACCCCCCCCTTCCCCTGGGATGGCTCTGGTTGCCATTGCGGCAATCGCAAGGATATAGGGAGGGTGTGAAATGGACCTTGCCCCCTCCCTTCCCCTGGGATGACTCTGGCTGCCATCGCGGAGATCACAGGGGTGAAGGGAGGGGGGAAGAGGGACCTGATCCCCTTCCCCTGGGACAGCTCTGGTTGCCCTCGCAGTGATTGCAGGGGTGAAGGGGGAGGGATCTCTCCCCCTTTCCCCCAGGATGGCCTCAGTCACCACCTCTGCAATCACAGGGGCAAAGGGGGAAGAGAAGGGGAAAGAGGGCTCTCCTGTGACAGAGATGGGGTGGTGGGGGGTGATGTTCACTATTATCTGCAGATTTCACCATCTATGGGGGGGGCAGGAACCATGCCCTGCGGATACGGGGGTGCTACTATACTAGAAAAGACAATAACACTTGGTAAGGTGGAAGGCAGTAGGAAAAGAGGAGGATTGTGTTCCAGATGGATAGATGCAATCAAAAAAAGCCACAGCCCTGAATATGCAAGAGCTGAGCAGGGCTGTTGAGGATAGGGTGACTTGGAGGTCTCTCAGTCATAAGGTCACCAGAAGTTGAAGTCGACTTGAAGGCAATTAACAACAAAAGCAATGAATATTAGGCAGAAGATCCAAATTCGAATAACGAGCTAGATGAGGGGTACCAGTTGTGTGACAAAGGGCTTATCTACACCAGCCAGGATATGCTAGCTTCCCTCCAGTTTACCGGGGCTCCAGATCTGGCCTGTTCTTCTCCCATTACCTCAACAATATGGTCTGGAGTCCTAACAGAATGCCAATCTGTTGCTGCAGCCTCTGCTGCCATTTTTGCTGCTGACTTGGAAGCCAGGAAGGGAGAGTGCAACATGTGACTGAAGACCCCCTGCATGTGCCCAGCCTTGGTTACATGGTGAATGACTGCTTCTTAGCTTTTAGGAGAGCCAGGGAGATGGCGGGGGCATGCCGAAATGGGTTCCCATATGTACGCAGGGCCCAATCCATTCCATCCTGGCAGTAATGGGGTAAACTGAATATTGTTTTACAAAGCTGTAAAGGGCCTTATCCCAGCTTTCCCCCATTCCAGACCCATATTTGCCCCAGGTATGGTGAGGACTGTCCAGGGGCAGATTGGGGCAATAGCCCTAAGTCATATGGACTGTATGGTTCTGGAACAGGGGCAAGTCAGGGTATTTCGCCCATTTACTGAACAGTGATCTTTATTACATAAACATCTTGGCCCTGGATAATTAACGCTTGCAGTATGATATTAAAAATCACCTTTATCATGATTCAAGCCACAGGAGATTGAATTAAAGTTCCTGATGAATTTTAACTCAGCAGGGCTCTCATTGTAACCTCCCTCTGAAGTTTCATTGATCCAGAATGGTTACTTTCAGGCCAGTGACATAATATCTTGGGAGGCTGAAGCTATTTTCTCACTCATATTCTAAATATTACCATTGCTGATGTCAGATTTGGGTCCATTTATTCTTTTGCTAAAAGACTGCCACCTTTTTTTCCTGTGTAGAATACAAAAAAGGCATTGCTGCCCGAAGACAGCAGATATCATGCTGGAAAATGAGCAGTGGAATGAGTCCCAAATATAGTTACACTGGTGCTTGTCCTTAATCAATATGTAAATTGTAAAGGGCAGAGACATGTTCCTGAATATCTGGGGAGAATGGGAAACCCCAGTTGGTCATGGTTCTCTGGTATGTGTTCACTGTATATTTAGGATTCATTTCCATCTCTCACACTTTAAAGGTTTGTTGACTTGCACACCTCAAGTGCAACCCAGGAAACAAACCACATGTATACCCTGAGGAGAACAGCACTGCTGATAAGGTTTATCATAGATCTGTAGGCTCTATGGCTTATCACAGGTGAATCTGGAATATCAGTATGTTTTTCATTCATGTAAGTTTTGTTTGTTTCTTTGTTTGTTTTAAGGCATTAATAATTTATATGCCACATTTTTCCTCCACATTATGAGGGAAACATAGAGTTCCTTCTTTATTTTCTCTAACCCTTCCTCTGCTCACTCATTCTTACCTCCAAATGCCACTGCCTTAGGCTCATTAATCATACATGGACAGATGGACGAACAGACCATTAGCCAATGGTGCCGGTAGTGCACATGTCAGTGGGGTGGTGAATCCTTTCTGGGGTTCAGTCCACTGATATTGGCTTAAATAGTCACTTATTTGTTAAGTTTGGATGGGAGCCAGTGTGGTGTAGTGGTTAGAAAGTTGGATGGCATCACTGTTGGTGTTGGAGGTGGGTTTGGAAAAAGATCCAGTACACTCTTGAATTCTGATGGGGCAATATGCTATGGATACTTTTGACTGCTTCACTGTCTTACTTCATAGCAGGCTATCTCAGCTTCTTCTTCTTCTTCTAGTTTTTTTTTGGGAGGACTTGCATAATGTAGCTATGAGAGTCAGTGTGGTATAGTGGTTTGGGTGTTGGACTCTGGAGCCCAAGATTCGAATCCCTGCTCAGCCATGGAAATCCACTGGGTGACCTTAAGCAAGTTGTGCTCTCAGCCTCAGAGGAAGGCAACAGCACCCCTCCCCTGAACAAATCTTGCCAAGTGAACCTCATGATAGGTCCCCCTTAGGGTCTCCATAAGTCAGAAATGACTTGAAGGCACACAGTAACAACAAATGTAGCTAGATGAACCAATTCCTAGACATCCCTATAGCCTGAAATGTATCATGCTGCCTGACAGCCATGTCCCTCCAAATTTGTCCCACAGGATTCATGATAGAAATCAAGTAGGCCTGGCAGTGGTTTAGCAATGGAGTTCACATCTGGAAATGGGGAGAAAAACCCAAGGCTTATGGTGTTGTTGGGCTCCCTACTGAAAACTACTGAAGTTGAATGAGCATTTGCTGCAATCTTTGCAACCTGATCTATAAGACTGGGTTAGCCTTTTAGATAGAGTTTGACCTTGAGATAGGGATAACTTCTCACCGCTCTCTGACCCTGGTAGTGCCTCTTGAGCAAACAGGAGCTCTTTGTTTTAGGTTAGTAAGAGCCTGAGAAGGTTTGTAGAGCAACAGGGGGCATATTTAGCTTCCAAGAGATGAAGTGCTCTTACACATGTGTGACTAGAAGGAAAATGCTTTTATTTCATCTGTGAATAAGTATTGATTAAATGGAAGGGACAGGGGGAAAAATCTGTACAAATATTGACCTATTAATGTGTCATCCAACCATCAAACGTCCTTTATAAGGACATTTGAAATACAGGACACTGACAATGATATCTTTTGATGCAGGGCATGCAAATACTCAACAGAGGAAACAAAAATCATTAATTTATTGATGGAAGCAGGGTTGAGCTAAAACCCTGATGCTAGCATTCCATGATGCAACCTGTGCCTCTTCACTCGTCCAATTTTGGCAGCAGATTTTAGCAGAATCTCTGGTGGGACCATCAGGCCATCTTTGTATACCTCTGCAAAGGCCTTTAAATGCTAGTATGAAGCAGAATGTAGAATGTTGCTTTTCAAAAGTAACCATTTATTTCATTTACGTATATTCCGGTGTATAAGATGACTAAGCATATAAGACGACCCCCCAATTTTCCAGTAAAAATCTAGAGTTTGGCATATATTCACCATATAAGACCACCCCCCAATTTGGCTGGCTGGCTGGCTGGGGGACCCTTGCCAGCTGATCCCCTTTGTTTCCCAACTCACAAGGAGTTGGGAAAGCCAACAGGATCAGCTGGCAGGGCTCTCCCCCGCAGCCAGCCAGCCGCAACATTCGCCCCTCTCTTCCACCTTCGGTTGCTCCCCAAAGGGGGTGAATGCAGAGGAGGGGGCCGAATGAACTCGATTTGCCTCGGCCACTGCCCATTCCCTCAGTCTTCGTTCCCTTTCCAAAGGGAATGAGGACGGAGGGGATGGGTGGCCTCTGTGGCAAACTGCGGCATTTGCCCCTCTCTTCCACCTTCCAGTCACCCTTGACTTGAAGATGGAAGAAAGGGGCGAATATATCCAGTTTCCCTCGTCTGCCCCCCCTTCCCTCCATCTTCATTCCCTTTGGAAGGGAATGAAGACATGGGGAATGGGCAGTGGCCGTGGCAAACCGCAAGATTCGCCCCTTTCTTCCACCTTCCAGGAAGGTGGAAGAAAGGAGCAAACTTACCTGGTTTGCCTCTGCTGCTGTAAGGGTGGCTGGAGGGGGGGACTTTCCAGCCACTCACCCCTCTCCCTGAGGCTGCGACCGGGAGCCTGATCACCTTTCGGGGAGGGGAGAAGGGTGGCTGGAGGGGGAGCCCGATCACAGGTTTGGGGGGGGAAGGGTTTGGGGATGGTGGAATGGTGGCTGGAGGGGGGCTTCCTAGCCACCCACTCCCTCCTCAAAGCCTGCGATCGGGAGTCCGATCGCAGCTTCGGGGTGGCTCAAGGGGGGGCTTTCCAGCAACCTTCACCCCCCTCCTCTGTCTTCAGTTGCTCCCCAAAGAGGGAGAAAGCAGAGGGGGGGGGCGAATGAACCGGGAAACACTTTGCCTCACCCCCCCCGCCATATCTCCTGCCTCTTTGCTCCGTTTGCGAAGGGAGCAAAGAGGCAGGAGATCAGATGGTGGGGTGAAGCAAAGTGTATCCAGCGTATAAGACAAACCCTGATTTTGGAAGCTATTTTTCAGGGATCAAAGGTCATCTTATACACCGGAGTATACGGTATTTATTAAAATATGTATATCTTGCCTTATATCATGAGATCTCAGGGCAGCGTACAAATCAAATCCATATTAACAGATTAAAACAATTTAAAACAATAAAAATAATGTAAAGAGAATAAAAATGTATCAAACAAGTCAACCAGTGAAAAATATGCTAAGAAGGTTAAAACCATTCCAAACCATGTGCATAAATACTTTGGAGTAAATTAGTTAGGCCTTAAAGGCTCTAGAGCATAGCCATGTTTTTACTTGGTACCTAAATGAAGCCAGTGTTGGTAATAGTTGGGCCCCCAAAGGGAGGGCATTCCACATTTTGCATAGTTGAGAGTGCCCTCCACAATTTTCTCACATGGTGTATTGGCCTTACTTTATGCATTTTTTGCAAGCGTTTTCTGTGCATTCCTGTGAACTACACAGTCCGGGTCGCCCCCACCCCCCCTTATCTATGGGATATATGTTCCTGGACTTAACATTTATAAATGAAACCACAGATAATAGCAAACTGCCATACAGTACCATAGAGGTATTAGAGGACCTAGTGCTGGAGGACCTAGAAAATGCCTAGAGATGATGCCTCTCTAGGCATCCAGAGGTCCTTGTCATGGAAGTTGACCATACAGTCATACTGGAGGACCTCCAGATGCCTAGAAATACCTCCCCACCCAAATGAAACCGTGGTTACCGATACTACAGATACAGGGTAAACTGTACTGGAAGTCTGGAATTTTAGTAATTCCTTCCTTGTAGTACAGGTAGTACCACTGGATGAGTTGTTGGACTTTTATAATCAATTCACAACGTTACAAGGTTTTCAAGGTGAAACACATTTAAGCACGTTTTGCCAGTGCCACCTTCTGTGTAGTACTCTCTCTCTCTCTGGCTTTTCTTTGCAAACGAAGATTCAGGAAGGACTCATCCTGCGCTTTCTGCAAGCGCGCTGATGACTAAAAAGGCCAATCTGAGATAAACAAGTCTGGTTGCAAAAAGTACAGCAGAAGGTCTCCTTGGGTGATGTTTTTGGGTTGTGATTCTTTCTGTGTTGTCGTTTCTCTTCAAGACTTGTTCGTCGTGAGTTCTCAAATAAGGCTGCAGCATTGTGGATAGTGCGTCTCCATGCCTCCCGATGTGAGGCCAGGGCGGACCACTGTTGGTGATCAATTTGGCCAAGCCTGAGATGTTGTTTCAGGGAGTCTTTGTATCGCTTTTTTGGAGCGCCCCTCTTACGCTGACCCGTGGCGAGTTCACTGTAGAGTAGTTTTTTTGGGAGGCGATGGTCCTCCATCCTAGAAACGTGCCCTGCCCAGCGCAGCTGCGTTCTCAATATCATGGCCTCAATGCTGGTGATCCCTGCTTGCTCAAGGACAGCAACATTCCTCACATAGTCAGTCCAGTGTATATTTAGGATTGTGCGTAGACAGCGCTGAGCAGTACTAACACAATACTAACTGCTCAGCATTGGTGCCACTGCTATTTTCTCTGGAGATTATCAGATGGGCAATTTAATCCATGGGAGACACGGAACAGGGTTGGGGAAAAGTCCTTTTCAGAAGACGTCGGCCCTTTCCCGTTTCTCCCCGGTCCTCATTCTGCATTTCTCCGTGATATTTTCATCATGGGGAAACATTGTTTTTGGACCACCCATTCTGTTGTAGTAACGGAATCACAGGTGGTCTTAAAGGTGTCCCGTTCCTCTCTCGCGATGACAGCTGTGGGAGAGAGGTCCGTTCTGGACACTTCCAGGCAGGAATGGGACACCCAGGTAAGTGGTACCTTTCACCCCCTCCCTAGGTTACTTGTATTTTTTTGTATGTGTTTTTGTGCTTACTTTATTCTTTTGACAGTTGGGGGGTATTGTAAAATTTCCCTCCCACCTGTTCTCTTGCGAGATCAAGTGGGATTTCAGCTCCCAGTCATAAAGGCAGCCTTACAATGGCTGCATTTACAGCTGGCCAGCTTGGGGAGAGGGACGATGATCCTGCTGCAGAATAAAGGTAAGTGTTTGAACAATTTACTTTTATTCCGTGGCAGGAATGGGATTGGGGCTTGCGGGGCAAAAACGGGGCATTTGGCCCTGGTTGAAAATCTTGTCTGAGAGATCCTCTGCCAGGTTCACCCTCCGCTACCACTTCTGTCCAGTGCTTGGAAAAGTGAGTCTGGTTTCACAGCAAAAGTCTGTCTGATTTGGGAGACCCTACCATTAGTATAGCCTCTTGCCTCATAGCAGCACACAATCCTGCCAAAAGGGAAAGCCCTGAGTTTGCAAGACCTGAGCAGGGCTGTAAATGACCAGTTCTTGGAGGACTCTCATTCACAGGTTTGTCATAACTCAAAGCTGACTTGACAGAAAATAATCACAAAACCAATCATTCTGTGAAGCTGTGCTTGTTCTCTCTGTGTGTGTATCTTCAGAAAGGGGAAAAGACAATGGTCAGATCCACACTACACAAATAATCCATGTTAATATTGGATTATTTACCATGGTTCCTTCCTGTGGAATTCTGGGATTTGTAGTTTGGCGAGGCACCAGCACTCTTGGCTAAAGCCCTTGTAAAACTACAAATTCCAGAATTCAGTAGGAAGAAGCCATGGCAAATAATCCAGTTTCAAACTGGATTATTTGTGTAGTATGGATTTGGCCATTAATTCTATACAGGTATGGGAAATGTGTTTTTGGGAATAGGAATTAAGTACAAGTAAGTATTTATAACTTGTCATAACTAGCTATTTCCAAGGTCTGTTATGTACTGTCATTATTACGTGCTGGATATAAAGACTTCCATGTAGGCCAGACTGAAAAGTTTCATCGGTTTATCTCAGGAGGATGAATAATGTCATTTATAGGTAGGATCTGAGAGGGGGAAGTCTAGACCTAGGGAGCCAATATCCAGAAATCAACCAGCATGAGGGAACAGTGCAATATCTGAACCAGAAGCAGGCTTGTTGAAGTCTCCATATCCCTTCAAAAAATCTGTTTGAATACATCACACAGAAAAGTACTACAGGATTGTTCTGGTAAGAGCTAGAGTAAGACTAAATCAAATAACATATGGTAAAGTGGGCACAAGATATAGGCTACAATATTGAACTAGAAAGATGGGAGAAATCTTGGGGATGCATGGATAAATTGACACTTTCACAAAATCTAAAGGAAAACTATGTTAAAATGTTTTATAGATGGTACCTTACCCACGTCAAGCTTGATAAAATATACAAAACGGGGAAGATAGAGTGCTGGAAATGCAAACAAGCAAAGGGAACCCATTATCATATCTGGTGGAATTGTTGAAGTGCTAAAAATTATTGGGGGAAGATACATACACATATAAACGAAATTTTAGGTACTAATCTTCCAATGAATCCAGAATTATATTTACTGAATATGGTAGATAGGTTAGATAAAGGGGTTTATAAAAACAATTGAAGAGTTTTGCTTTATATGGTTTCCGCAGAAAGGATAACTGATGCCTCAAAATGGAAAGAGAAGGAATTGCCCATAATAGACGACTGGCTAATTAAACTAAAAGACATGAAGGATATAGATAAACTATCCGCTCTATTGAAAGAAAAGATGGTAGACAGTGTAGAAAAGGAATGGGTGTCGATTAAAAAATACTGGAAAGAAAAATGGAACAGTCTTAATAAAATCGATCTCTATAACAAGGATAAAACAAAATATGTTTATATTATATAAGAGTATTTAAAAATGATATAGAAAAGTGACAATTGTTAAACTGATATAAGATTGGTTAAGTTTAGAAGCTTAATTAATAAATGCTCAAAAGAACTGGAAGCAAATGCTAGGAGGAAGAACATAACCTAAATAAATCAGGAAGGAGCTTGGGAAAACTGGAGGGAAGAAATAAAGGTGGATATAGGTTTGCTATCAAAAGATTTTTACGGCATGATACATCTTCGTGGCTTTTAATTTGGATGTTTTGTTTGTTTTAATATTAAGAATGTAAAAGTTGCAAAAGATGTTAGAGGAATATTTGAATGAAATATATGAGTTATATAAGTATAGCCTCCCACTAAAGAGGTCATAAGGTCTCAACTAATTTTATTTGAAGGCCAGAAGGAAAGCATTTCAGAAGAACAAGTTAAAATGGTTAAAATGGCAAAGTGATCAGATGAACCCCTGAGTTTCCTCTATTCATTGTGTTTTGATTTTGACGTGTATAGTCAGCTTCATCAGTAATTTGCTCTACTTAATTTTTGTCTATTCCTATCTCATGTATTTACTGTGGTTTGGCTCATAATCTCTGTACTCAGGCTAAAAAGTCCAGTGAGAGATGAGCTGCCCACCCCTTTTCTAAATCATACCTGTAGTTTTGCTCCAAGCACCTTTACTAATGGAGACACACCCTCGGGGCTTCTAGCATACATGACAAGAGGCTGGCAATAGCTTATCTTCATGTCAGTCTAATTCCTATTTTACATGGAGACAATTATAGCTGAAAAGCTTGCCTCTGGCCTCAATATATCTATGTGAAAATAACATATGCAGTGCTCCATCCTTCCTTCTTAAGTACATTGAGTTGGATCCAACTGAAGTCCCTTTTGACAGAAGTTTTTTTTTTTTTGATCCAGTGGAGGCTTCTTTCAGCAGAATAGCAAGGGTAGAGATCTGTGTGGAGGCAATTTCCCCTTCCCTGAGCAGTCCCACATGCCGCTTCCTCCATGGTGGAGCAGAATTTGGGGTGTGCAAAGGGGGGGGGATCACCAACATTGCCTCACTCAACATGCTGCAGATGAAAACCTTTGCCATGTCAAAGAGACTTCTGTTAGCAGTGGGTACCAGCTGGATACAAACCATCTTGGACTTTAATACAAATTTAAATGTTCCTGCTTGGAAAGAACATCTGAGTATCTATAATCAGGTGAGTGCTTGTAGCACTGAGGGAAAGTGACAAAACTGAATGTGAAATATTGGGGCAGGCGACATCATGCGACAGTTTGGGAAGGATACACTGAATGCATTCAGTGCCTAATTTTTAGCAGTCCCTTGGGTCACAGTTAAGTGACAGATCATCTCCCTTGGACTGCATATATTCCTGTTGCTGTTATTACAATTTAAAGAATGTTTTTAAAACTAGCCTTCGAAGCTACAATCAAAATATTCTAATTTGTTTCATGTGACGGTGGGAAAGGGTGAATGCAGAGCATAAACTATCTTGGTTTGGCTTTCTGCACACTTAGGAGGCTGAAACGATCATTATCTGACTCTGGTAGACGTCAAAGATTTGCTGCAATATAGTCTTCAAAGGCTAAGCATCCCTTGGCTCCAAGACATGGTGAACAGTCTCACCTGTGTGAGTGGGCATCTTGTATTTCACATTTCAAATGTTATGGCTCATGAGAAAGGCAATGGGGAAAGTAATAGTTTAAGCTGGAGCTACAGGAACTCATGGTGACCCCTTGATGATAAGCATGCAACAAAATATTTGCCTAGGAGATAAAACTGTGATTAAGCTGGTTCTTTTTATTCCCAATCACAATAGAGACTGGTTGTTTAAAGCAAATGTCCGGAGGAAGAGGGGGAGGGGAGGAGGTAGTTAGAATGAATGTGTGTGTGTGAGAGAGAAAGAGTTTAACTACTGAAAGATTTAGGAGTAGCTTTTCTGCCTGTCACAAGGCAAATTACCTATTATATACAGCTGAACTGCATGTGTCAGGAAGAATATATCATTCTAATAGCTCACTAGTGATTAGTACATTCTACTAACCATACATTAACACTTTATTTTCTTATGAAATGATGGCAGTCAAGTTAAAGGTAAGGTGAAACAGGTGTGGTTCCCCCACCCCATCTCTTTACTGAGGGATTGAAGATTCTTTGACATTTCTCTGACAATGTGTATCTAGCAGGCATTCCTTCTTATTTATTGTTATGGTCACCTGTGCTCCCATGTCTGTACATAGCAGTATGTCCAGTAGGCACATTAACACCAGCACTCCCTTTAAGCATGCCTTAAGCATAGGGATTTCAGTATTTCAGCTATTTATTAAACAAACATTATTATACATTCATACACTCTAGGGATAGAATCATTGTATTACATAGACATGTCATTATTCAGGCTTTATGTGCCTAAACACATTTGTATGTAAGCACACCCTTATCTAGGTATTACATTGTTTATCAATCTATCTCCATATACTCTAGACAGTCATATAAGAAACACATCATATATAGCTCAGTCATCTATGCAGAGAGGAATGGCTTTCTGTTACCACCAGTATAAGATATGGTGCACAACCTAGGAGGCAGCCATAAGAAGCCATATACAGAAGCTGTGGGAAGCAGTTATGGACAGCTTCCTCACTATCTGATTGAGGTGGTTTTTATAGCAGTGGCTGCTACCTTCTATATGCTCATCAGCTGATCAACTTTGTGGACATTTAGTATTTTCCCTATCTGATCCACTCTAATCAGTGCACTGAAAGAAAACCAACAACTAAAGGCCACCAACTCCCCATTTGGCTCTCTGCTATCAAACATGATTAGGCCTCATTATGTTAAGAGATTACTACTGATTGAATTCTCCCTTTCTTCTATAAAACTAGCCTTCTTTTGCTATGGCTTGTTTATAGTTGAACAGGCACAATGCCCAGACAGTCATGAAACAGTTTTTCCCCCTAACTAGAATTAATTTTTTTGACTAGTGTAAAGTATAACTCTCTTAACCAGCACAACATTACCATGGTATAATTACTGCTAATGTCAACACTTTCTGCTGTTAATAACTCAACATAGAGCCTGAAATTGGCAAAATATATCAAGCCAGACTATAACAAAGGTTGACATTCTAAAGCCCTAGATTACTGTTTCCAAAACATTTGCTAAACCCAAACCACTTGTCACAGAGCCCTTTCCTTACAACAACACTCTTCTATATACCAATCAGACATTAGAAAACTATTGTTCCTTGTTCTGATAATTGCTCCTTCCCCACTCTCACCATAGCTTTCTCTTTATAGGTGCATATGTTTGCACAATCCGCTTTTTGATTTCATTTTTTCAAAATACAAATCAGTGTATTCACTATTTTGTTTTAATTATAGCTTATAGTACTTAATGTTGAAATACAGGGCTTTTTCAGACAGGGGGAAAACTCTGAGGAGGTCGGGAGAAGAACGGGGCTGTCGTGCTTACGCAGCCCCATTTCAGACAGCCCCATCCTCCTCTGACTTCCTCCCATCCTCCTCCCAACCTTCCCCTGTGCTGCTGGTGCTGCTTTCCATCAATAAAAAGCAGCACCTGCAGCATGGGGGAAGGTCGGGAGGAGGTCGGAGGAGGACAGGACTGTCTGAAAAGGGGCTGTGTAAGCGGGACAGCCCCCTTCCTCTCCCAACCTCCTTAGGGTCCCCCCCCAGTCTGAAAAAGTCCAAGGAGTGTTGTACACAGTAAACAGCATCATACTAGTACCTTTTCTACACCAGGAAAACCACATTGCTTCTACTTCTATAGGAACACATGACATAGGAATGTTTTAGAAGTGAAAGCACTTTTTTTAGGCTTTAATACAATTTTTAAAAACCCACTACTTGCTCTGCAGTTTCCAGGAAAATCCAGTCTTTTCTACATGTGTCCATCTGCATCAGGGTTGTGGTGGGATAGATTGGTGTGTGGCAACTGTCACCATTTTAAAAAAATGTTCAGTGCTACTTGCTGTGCACCAGGGCCATCACCTGCTCCACAGCCATGTTGAAAAATCAAATAAGAATTATTTCTCCAGAAATTTCTAGAGGAGTACATGAGTACTCTAGGAGTACATGAGGACCTCCTGGATAGAACACAGAGAGAACTGATCCTACGGAACCAACAGAAAGAAACTGCCAGGGATAATGAAGAGGCCGGTATCAGTGAGGAAACATCCTGGAGGAAAGTCACTGTCAAGCAGATCATACAGAAGTGATTCAGAACCTTTCCAGCTAAGCAATTGCTTCCTATATCATCATGAGGATAGCAGCAGTGAAGATGCTCAAACAAGAAACCAGCAACAAGGGATACCACATGCCAAGAAAAGAGTCAAGGTAACTGACAACCACCACCACAACAAAACAAAACAAAAACAAACAAAAAAAAAAAAAGAAAGGAAAAGAAAGGAAAAGAAAAGAAAAGAAAAGAAAAGTACTGCTGATTGGGGACACATTCCTCCAGTGCAAAAGTATTGTCATCATCACCAAAAGCCTTCAGCAGGAGCCAGCGCTTTAGGCAACATTACTGCCTGCTGTTTTGCTCTTGCTGCTATACAACAACTCACCTCCTGTGCTGTTTCAATGAAAGCCCTCACATACCTGTAGCCATGGGGAAGCCAAGGGAGGAAGACATGTGCATCCACGCATACTGTCTAACAGTAAAGCTCAGCCAGACACTGAAGTGTCAGGTAAGGAACCGGCAGCACACTCTGTGTCCCAAACCAAATTACTGTCCTCCCCAATGCACCTGAGGGACTCTGCTTCACTTACCTAAGAGAATGCCTTGCTTTTCTTTTTCTTACAATGCTCAGTGAAGCACTACTGGTGTGCAAGCAGGATAGAGCTTGAATACCCACCCACCTGACCAGAATGAAAATAGTAAACAGCTCATTCCGGCCATGCCTTCCAGCCAATGAATTCAAACCATGTTAAACCATTAGCTGGTAGTACCTGTCTCTCCCCAGGGCCAAGCCTCACAAAACCCTGGGAAGAAATAATCCAGTAGATGCCATGCCAGGAGGCACCCTGGTGCTCCACTCCTACCCTGGACCAATGCCACCTGGTAAGTCAGCTAGCCCCTTTCCTCAGGGCTATAGAGGCACCTGTGTGCCAGCCTGACAAGATGAATCAGGGAGTGTGCTGTTTTTTTGGCACACGTATCCAGGATGTCACCGGCAACTTGCCAAAACCCATCAACAATACAGATGAGTACCCACTTCTCCTTATTCATGTGGGTACCAGCAGCACATCCAAGAACACATTTGAGCAGATCACCTCTGACTATGAAGCTTCGGGCAAGAAACTGAAGGGGTCTGAGACCCAGGTGGTATTCTTGTCAATTCTGCCAGTGATGGCTAGAGAACTACACAGGGACAGGAAGATATTAAAAGTAAATGACTGGTGATGTAGATGATGTAGAAGGAAGAGATTCCTGGGCTTCTGGGAGCACAGCCATCACTTCCTAGATAGAAGGTTACTGGCTACAGATGGGTTGCATCTCATGAAGATTGGGAAGAATGTCTTTGGTAGTAGTATAGCAAGTCTGATCAAGAGGTCTTTAAACTAAATCCTTGGGGGAGGGGGTTAGAGAAGATAACTCAAACATCAGCCCAAAGACAAGGATATGAATTCTAGAGGAGAAGCTGAGGGAAAGAATGGGATGTACAGAAAAAATGACAGCAAATTAATAGGTGAGAACAATGGTTTGGCAATGGAACTAATTGCCTTGAGAGGTAGAGGACTGGCTTCTCCAGACATCTTCATAAAGAGGCTGGACAGCCACCTACTGGGGATGCACTAGCATTGTGCAGGGGGTTTGACTCAATAGCCCATGATTCCCCTTCCAACTCTATGGTTCTATGACTAAAATAAGTCTCCCTATATTGGACAGGTGGGGAACCTCTGTCTATGGAGATTATCAGGCGAGTACCTAAAAACGTTATTATGGCACTA
The DNA here is from genome assembly GCA_030847615.1 of Gambelia wislizenii. Classification (NCBI taxonomy): domain Eukaryota; kingdom Metazoa; phylum Chordata; class Lepidosauria; order Squamata; family Crotaphytidae; genus Gambelia; species Gambelia wislizenii. The sequence continues at coordinate 187,435,971 of JAUMIR010000002.1, read as the reverse complement.
TATTTGACAGTGTTTGTGTTCTGGCACAATGACACATGTTTTCTCATGCTGCTTTGATAACGATACAGAATTGCCCAAAGAATCCAGCAGTATGAGTGCTCATGCCGCTTACTTCCACGTTTCACTGTGAATGTGATTTCGTGACATCTCATGAGAAGATGTGAGCATGTTAAAAAGCCCCCAAACACCAAAATTAAAAAAGAAAATGCTCAGAAAAGCACAGATACATGTCCAGAAACTTGCAAGTAAGACAGGGAGGTTCATAAAAACAGTGTATGGTACCTAGTTTTCCCATTTGCACCCGGAATTGTTCTCACAGGACCACCCATTGATGCTGGAATCATGCCAGCATAACAGGGCACCTTCTCTCACACACGAAAATCTGGAACGCAAATGCTATGGGGAGATCAATTTTCAACTTCTCCCCAACAATAAAAAGAACTCCCCCATAACAGCAGCAGAATGCTTGCATAATGCTGGGGCATGACCTCATCTGATAAGGAAGCTCTTTTGCAATCCCATAGCGTCGTTATAACGCCATCTTTGATGCATCTGATAATCTCCTCTGAGTCCAAATCTGGCCTTCAGAGGCTCCAAACTAGTCTCCTAGAGCTATCTAGGTGGCCATGCCCCCTTCCCCATGACACAGTTGTTTAGTGGCTTTTTATCCGCCACCCCAGTCTGAAAGGTTGACATGACTCCCTTGAGGTTTAGTTACTGACAAGTGCTTCAAACTAAAATGTGCTGGCATTTTGGGCCCTCTGCTCACCACTCGAACCCCCCTCAAATTTCTCTGAAATTGAATTGGCCCTTGAACTGAAAGAGCTTCTCCTCACTCCATAGTGAGGGATCCTGATCCCTGCTGTGATGTTTGCTGGTATCCGTCATGTTTTACTAGGCTCTCATGCATCCCATTAGTCATACTGTCAGTTTCCCTGCCCTTGTCTGCATTCCTAGTTGCTAGTGGGGTGTGCTTCCAAGGTTCAGAAAGTACAGTGTAGCTAGAATGGGCAAAGGGACCACATGTGTCTTTGGCAGAAACCCTCTGTTGACAGCAACATGTGTGGCTCTGATTTTAGATTACACAGAAGACTACAGAGAAGGTATGGCTATTTATTAGGATGTGATCAGATGTAGCAATTCTCTGATAATCAGAAAGATTTTGCAAGTGACTTCGTAAGCTTGATGTCCATAAGTCATGCAGATCAAATGCTTTAGTCCCTATATTGATAATTTCAACTTCAAGTAGAAATGTTAGGAGGAGAAAAGAAAAACAGCACCTTTTGCACAAAAGCAGCAACAGGAACTCCATGTACTCATGATAACCTTAGACCATATTTTATGGTGCACTTGTGTTTTGCTTCCAAGTTTGCAGCAACAATTGCTGAGGAAAGTGAGCTCTGTGTGGAAAGACCTTGAGAAATACTAGAATATTGAAGATGTCTAGTGTTGATGTAAACAAAAATGCAAGCTCTTCAACACAGAATTTTATGAAAGAAGGGAGACACCAGAGACAGACTACACTAGTAGAGCACAGATGTAGTAAACAGAAAAAACTGAATCAATAATACTGTAACCTCATGTGGGGATTCTCCAACACAGATTTCAAAGAAACCTTGAAAGTAAGATGTAGTTATCTTAGGGGAAAGGCTGTAGCTTAGTGGGAGAGCTCATGCCAAAGTTCCCAAGTTCAAAGCTTGGCATCTCTGGGTTGGCCTGCAATTAGCCCAGCCAGAAACTCAGGTGAGCCATGACCACTCTATGTAGACAAGACCTGACAAATGCAGCAGGGACCAATTTTCATCTTTGTGAAATATTCCATTTCCCACCAAATATCAACCAAAGATTATAACCAGAACTCATGTAGGCTCATGTTTTTTGGGTATGGAGAGTGGTAGAAAAGTTTTGGAGGGTTGGAATGTTGAAAGTTTGGGGTTATCCATCACCAGTAAATCAATCTTTGGTGCTGTTTATTTTTGCCTCAAAAATGTTTTGGAGAGAGATGTGGGGAGTTAGAGGAGTTGGGGGTTGGGCGGCCTGAAAAAAGAGGTTGTGAGCCACACACAGCTCATGGACTGCACTTTCTCCACTCCTGGGCTAAGCAGCCTTGACCTACAAATGACTTTGTATATGGCAGTTTCAAAGTTTGGCTGTAAGACTAAAGGGCATGTAAACATATAGCCCACACAGGTATACATTTATAGCTTCTCTTTCAGACAGTACTTCACACACTCCTGATATTACAGCCACAATTTTTATAGAATCTGACACATCTGAAAAAGGAGTCTACCTACTGGGTTTCTGGATGATGCACTTTTCTCACTGCATTTCCTTTGAAGGCAGATAATTTTGCTCCATCTCTATGCTGAGAATGATTAGAAAAACTATTTTCATCCTATGCAGAAGCAAAGCAGAATGCCAGGCCCACAGTAAAGACAAGGGCTGCCCCTATCATGAGGCTGAATGAGGCAGGTTCCTCAGAGAGAAAGATACTGGAGGGATAGGGTGTGGTGGCAGGAACCTGAAGCTGTGTGTAGCCTGTGACATGCAAGCTAGCCTGCTACCTTCAAGAGGAAGGTAGGAACCTGGTGGGCACTGTTCTGTCATCAGCATTGTAATAAGATAGAACTATTAGTCTGGTCATGGATGCCATCTTGCATACTCTCCAACTGTCCTGATTTGGCATGGGCAGTCCTGATTAATCTTGTATTGTCCCACTTTTTAGCTGCTTTTAAAATGTTCCTTCCTGTCCCTCCATCTTCTCCCACTTCACCCCCTTGTCCTCAGCTTACGCCAATTGCTGCCAACTGAGTTCAAAATGTAAAAGTAGCTTGCACTTAGTTAACTTTCGGGAGAGGAGAGGAGAGGAGAGGAGAGGAGAGGAGAGGAGAGGAGAGGAGAGGGAATCTTGCTTTTCTTAGTAGGCTCAGGCAAAAGCAAATTGCTGCTCAGTCTCTCCTACCTTCTGTGTTTTTTCTCCGTTAATAAAATATTCCGGAAGAGAGAGGAAAAAACCCAAAGCGAGGACGACGGAAAAACGGAAGAGGGAGGTGAGCGTGCGAACCGCGGCGCTGCTTCCGGGACAGAAATATTTCTGTCCCGGTTTCTGGAGGGAATATTTTCGGCGTGTGAAAATCTCCCTAAAGTTGCACAAAGCACCTAAACACACTTTAAAGGGCCCACGTAACCTGAGGAGGGTACAAAAAAAAGAGGAACTTACCTGGATGTCCCAATCTGACCCAGAAATGTTCACACCAGACCGGCCATTCCTGCTGCAGTGATGGGATTTAAATGGCCTGAGTTTTGCACATCAGCAATGCCTGCACAAAAGCAGCACAGGGGATCTATTGACGGCTTCAGCCACCCCCCAGCAAATCCTGTAATATCTCTACTTGAGAGACTTACTTTATTACATCAGTCAACCTTGCTTTCAATAATAGCATATGCAAAACTCTGGACTTTATCAGACCCCGTTCTTTTGCTGGTATAACTTTGCCATTTTATGCTGGCAAAAGAAGTGCCCATGCCACACTTACCTGTAATCCTGGCAAAAGGTTTCCCAGCAATGCACAATGAGTGAACAGAGCTCCACTCACTTCCTCGTTTGAAATCCTGCGGATTCTTGCAAGAACACTTAGCATGGGAAATTCAAAAATAAAAACAAAAAGAACACTCAAAAAGTTACAAAAAGCAAACAAACACACTTAAAAACTTCCAAGTAAACTGGAGAGGATCATAAAAAGTGTGTCACCTACCTGGATGTAGTGATCTCACCCAGAAGTGTTCTTGCTGGACCGGCCATTGACACTGCATTCACGTGAGTACAATGGTGTGAAGTTTCAAGTGCCGGCAATGCCTGCACAAAAGCACCACAGGGATCAATTGATGGCTTGAGACATCAATAAAAAATATGTTTTTTTTAACTGGACATGATTGCAAAAGGGTGACATTGTGTGGTACATGCGCCCTTTTGTGATCATTAGGTGTCCTTTTGATGCCTTATTTGCCTTGTCTGATAATGTCCCTTGTGTCCTGTGAGCAGCAAGTACATATTTAATTGTAAGTGCTGTTCACCCCCCCTCTCTCTCACACACACACACTCTCTCTACAGGGATACCTTTATTGGCCAACCCAAATGCACAAAAAATATCATGCAAGCTTTTGAAGATTCACTGGCTTCTTCGGACTTTTTTGGACGGCGATTTGTAACGCAAGAAGGCTCGTCCCTCTTGCGAGGTTGCTACGCAGCAGGGGGACCATTTCGGATGATGCCGTCCCCCTGCCCATTCTGTTCCGGAAGAGCTGGGAGGCTGCAGTGCCATATTTGGCCATTTCCTAATTATGGAAGTTGACCGTGATTAGGAAATGGCCCAATATGGTGCTGCAGCCTCCCAGCTCTTCTGGAACAGAATTGGCAGGGGAACAGCGTCATCCGAAATGCCCCCCCCTGCTGTGCAGCAGCCTTGCAAGAGGGACGAGCCTTCTTGCATTACAAATCGCCATCCCAAAAAGTCCTAAATTATGCAAAGATGTTAAAAATCATAGAGGAGGAGAAAAGTGAGAATGTTAGAGTCACAAGCCTACATTTTGTCTCAGAAGTTACTTCTGTTGTCAGGTGGTCTGATGGGATCTCAATGCAGGCAGAGGCCACTCCCCTTCTTGGCCATGTAGAGACAAGGGACAAAAGGCAATAAAAGACAGGTAATACAATTTCAACTCCTTTAGTAATAAAACAGTGAAGGCCATTCTCTTTTGTGGATTTTGTTGTATTTTGCTACATGGCCAACACAGCTACCCCTTAATGCATACCCTCTACAGGGCTAACCCTGCTTTAGACAGTGTGAAGCATCAGCATCAGATAACATTCTAAATATCATGAAAAGAAAAGCAAATTTTTAGCTATTTAATTTATTATTGTTGTTGAATGTTTACTACCAGGAAGAAGAACAATTGTTTGTCAGAGTTTTTTATTTACTCCAGGTGTTGAAATACACAACTTTGTAAAGTGTGCATGGGAGCATTTGCTGCTCTGCCTCAGGTCACAAAGTTCCTTGAGCTGACCCTGACTGGTGGAATCATGGGTTTGCTCAGCTCATGCAGCCTAACCACAGTGGTGGTTTTTTTCCTTCTCAACCCAAGAAGTAAGCTGGGGGAACTTGGAGGATAGAGGTCAAAAGGGCCAAGTGAGTTCTACTTGGCGTGAAGTACTAGGCAAAGCTATGTCATGGTTGAATGTGGACTTACTGATCCATCTTAGTTTCCCCCCCTCTCTTGCCTGTAACATACATTCGGCATTCTATGATGACTGAGAATGTCAGTTTTCATTAAATGGGTGTCTATGGCCCCGCTAGGGATGTTTTTTTAAAAAAACTTCTGCAAAACTTTATGTTCCACCAACTATTCTGATACCTCCCCTCTGGATGTGCCATTTTATCTACAAAAGGAGTAGTATCTGAGCACTGAGTTTGCTAGGAGTGTTTGTTATGATGATGCTGTAAACACACACACACATACACATGAACACACACGCACACAACTAGGGACTTTATCAGACTTTCTTAAAAAAAAAAAACCATGGAGGTTGGGAGGAGAACACCTCTGTCCCACTTCTGGCAGTCGATACCACACGCCCCATCCTCCTCCTGACCTTCCTCCATGCATCCTCTGTGCTGGAGGGACGAAAAAGATGCTGCTTTTCAATGAAAAGTGGCAACTTTTTTGTCCCTCCAGCATGGAGGAAGCACAGAGGAAGGACAGGAGGAGGAGGGGACGTGCGGTATCGACTGCCGGAAGCGGGACAGTGGTGTCGTCGTCTCGACCTCCACGTTTTTTTTTTAAAGAGCGTCTGATAAAGTCCTACATCGCATATATTTGGTATCTGATTCAGAAGCTAGGCAGAAGCAGATCAAAGGCTGAATGTATTGTGGCAAACAGGAAACTTGCAAACTGGGGAAAGCTAAGGGAGGCTGTTCTAAAATCTGAGGAAGTGGCATCATTATGATGATGAATGGATTCCCTGGGGCTCCAGCTGTGGGAACGATAGACTGCTATTCATAGAGGACTCAGCTGGTGGGTTGAAGAATGAGCTCTTCCCAGACAAGTGCAGTGTTTATTCATCACTGATACCTGTGTGGGCCAGTGGCAGCTGTCCAGCATGACACCAAGTGAGACTTGGACTGGCTTGGAGCATTTGGGGATATACTGTAGGCATCCCTCAAGCCACCTGGCACAAAGATTGGTCACAAGCAGTTCTTGCCAGGATTAGAACCTGCCAAAATATCTGAGACAGCAAATCCAAAACAGTAGAGAAGAAGCACCCTGTAAATATATATTTATTTTTGAGTGACATTTATATCCTACTTCTCTTTCAGTTTGCTCAAGGCTGAGTACAAAGCTCTTCTCCTCCCCTTACAATGATAGCCCTGTGAGGTGAGTCAAAGTGAGAGAAAGTGGCTGGTCCAAGGTCATCCAGGGGCTATCATGGTTCACTGGGGACCTGAGCTTAGATTTCTTTAAGAGAAACACCTCCTCACACATCACACCCCAAGAAGCCATGGAGGTAGGCTGCTGGGAACCTGATAAATGCAAGGGCAAGTTGGGAGGCAGCTCTGGGATATGAGAGCCATGTGTTTCACACAGTGGTTCTACAACTGAATGTCCACAGGGGCCCAAATCCAATGGTTAGTCCAAAGCAGAGTTTTTGTTCTTGTTAACTGTTGTCAAGTCAACTTCAACCTATGGCAACCCTATGAATGAGAGACTTCCAAGTCACTCTATCATCAACAGACCTCCTCAGGTTTTGCAGACTCACGGCAGCCTTGGCTTCCTTGATTGAGTCTATCTATCTGGAATGCAGTCTTGCTCTTTTTCCTACTGCTTTCTACCTTACCAAGCATCGTTGTCTTTTCTAGTGAGTCATGTCTTCTCATGATATGGCCAAAGTATGACAGTCTCAGTTTAGTCATCTTGGCTTCTAGGGAGAATTCAGGTTTGATTTGCTGTAGGGCCTATTTATTTCTCTTTTTAGCAGTCCACTATATCTGTAGAACACTTAGAATCATAGAATCAGCTCCACATTTCAAATGAGATGATTTTCTTCCTATCAGCTTTCACAACCATACACAGAAATGTGAAATATAACAGCATGGACAATCCTAGTTTTAGTTTTCAGTTATATATCTTTACACTTCAAGATCTTGTCTAATTCCTTCATAGCTGCCTTTCCAAGTCCTAGGGCTTATCTGGATGGGCAATTTACTTTGTCTTGTCCCCTGTCTTGAAGCCCAGAGGTCCAGATTATGCAGGGCTTTTGCCCCATTTTGCCCCTGGACAGTCCTCACAACTGCTGGAGCAAATACAGGGCTAAGATGGAGAGAAGAGGGGGAGGGCCTGATAAAATGTTTTAAAATAATACTAAGGAATAACCACTTCTGCCAGCAAAAAACAGATTGGGTCCCATGTGACTGCAGGCGCTCATTCTGTCACATGGGCCCATTGCTTCAGCTGCCCTCTGCCATTGCTCTTCCATAGCAGGAAGCAGGCCTGTAGCATGTGACCAAGGCTGGTCACATGCAGGTGGCCTTGGTCACATGTTGCAGGCTGGCTTCCTGACATTGGGGAGAATGAGGAAGACAGCATTTCCTGGCCTGTGCAGATGAGTCCCTAGTCTTCTTCTGATTTATTGACTGCAGTCTCCGTTCTGATTAATGACTGAGCCAAGATATGGAAAATCTTGAATTATTACAATGTTTTTATTGTCTACTTTAGACAATACAAGTTGTGTAAGCCAGCTGTGGTCAATATTTTTGTTTTCTTGATGTTCATATGTAAACCTGCCTTTGCACTTTCTTCCTTGACTTTCTTCAGTAATCATCCAAGTCTTTGCTATTTTCTGCTAGTAGTATCATGTCATTTGCATATCTTAAATTGGTGTTTCTTTCTCCAATTTTCATGCCACCTTCCTCTGGGGTCAGTTAGGCGACCACTTTTAATGCGGAAAATGTTGGCTTACTTTCATTTCGATTCTGAACCAAGCAGTTTACATGATTTTGACCATTCTGATGAATCCCGAGAAGTATGCCATTTAGCAGTTCATATGGGGGAGCTCCCTCCCCATTCCCCTGTTGACTCGCTGTCTTCTGAGGCAAGTGGGGAGGGGGAGGACAAGGGAGGAGGAGGCTCCAGCAGCAGACAGGCAGGCAATGGGACTATCAGTCCCATTGCTTGCTTGTCTCCCACTGAAGCCTCTTCTTCCTCTCCCCTCCCATTCCCTGTTTGCTCGCTGGCTGCTGGGACGAAGCCAAGGGAGGAAGGGGCTGCAGCATCCCTCAAACTCTGCAAATCACCCCCCCCAATAAAGCAAGGTGGTGATTGGCCAGTGAAGGAGCACGGACGGAGGCGAACACTCAAGCAAGGAGGCAGGCAGGCAGGCAGGTTGCCCAGTCTGTGTCAAAAAAGAAACAATGGCGGATCCTGCATTTCAAAGGCATCCCTTGCAAGCCCGCCTCCTCTGAGCTCCAGCAAATCACAACTCAGCTCTGCCATGAGCCTGTTTCGGAAAGAATGCTGGTAGATCACACAGCCTTTTGCGAATAGGTAGTTCACACCACCAATTGTGCACATTTCCGTGAACTTTATCAAAAAGTCAGGGAAAGTAGCGAAAGCTTTTACCTTGCAACTTAAGGGGTTTTTGGCCCCCCTCCTTCTGAATAGGGTGACTTTGAATTAAAACATGTGGGAACTAATAGGAGTCTTGGCAAATTCTTAGAGGATTTATTTTGCTGTGTAAATGACCCCTCTGAGTCTAATCCTGCTTTTAAGTATTATATGTTCAGCATACAAGTTAAACAGATAGGGTAATAAAATGTAATCCTGCCTAACTCCCTTGCCAATTGGAAACCATTCTGTTTCAAAGGCTTCACTATAATCTGTAAAGCACAGGCTGATTTTCTTTTGAAAATCTTTGGTGTGCTCCATTATTCAACATATGTTTGTAATATGATTTCTAGTGCCTCTTCCTTTCTTGAACCCAGCTTGGGCATCTCACATTTATCACTCCATATATGGTAAAAGTCCTTATTGTAGAATTTTGAGCATCACTTTATTTGCATGTGAAATTAATGCAATGGTCCTATGGTCATTGCAATCACTGGTGTCCCCTTTTTGGGGGGTTTGGGGGTTTGGGATGTATATTGAGTGTTTCCAATTTCTTGGTCATTGTTTTGTTTTCTATATTTGTTGACAGATTTAGTTAGAACAAGAGTAGATTCTGACTCTATAGCATGAAGCAGTTCTGTTGCTATGCCATCTGTTCCTGGTGATTTATTTCTCCCAAGTACTCTGAATGCAGCTTCCCCTTAACTTTCTAAAATTGTCAGTTCATCTTCAAATCTTTCTTTCTTGAATGAATCTGTCGTCCTTTCATCTCTTTTATATTTCTTCAATGTATTGTTTCCATTGGCTTTTTATTTGTGCTTGGTCAGGTAATATATTCGCTGGCTGGTCATAAAGCATCCCCACTCTTCCTTTGATTTATCAGATCTTGTGGATGAGGTCTCTTGTTATTCCTTGTTGTTGTTGTTATTGTCATCTTTTATTTCTCTGCATTGATTATTACAGTAGTTCTCTTTGTTCCTGCACACAAGTCACTGAACAGTTACATGCAGGGTTCTGGTCCTATTTTTGCCACCTCTGACTTTTGCTTCTCACGTGTCCTTAACTGTCTGAAGAGTTTCATCTGTCATCCATTGAGTTTTCTCTTTCTTTTTGGTTGCAGAGAGTGTCTTTTTGCATTCCTCCCTGACAATGTCCCCAGTGTCAGTCCAGGGTTCTTCTTGCTCCTGGTCTATTAAGCTTAGTAGGGAAAATTTAATTTTTACATTATCTTTAAATTCTATGGGGACATTCTTCAGGCTGTATTTTGGTAGGATGGTTGGTTGGTTTAGTGTTGGTTTAGTGTTCTTCTCTAGTTTTACTCTAATTTTTGATACTAGGAGTTGATGGTCTGTGCTGCAATGTGCTCCTGGTCTTGTTTTGAGAATGGAGCTTCTCCATCTTCTGCTTCTGATTATGTACTCTGTTTGATTTCTATATTGGTCATCAGATGATGTCTGTGTACATAGTCCTCTCTTTGGTTTCTTGAAGAATGTGTTTGTGATGAAAAAACTGTTGGCTTTGCAAAATCAAATCAGTCACTCTCCTGCTTCATTTCTTCATCCTAGGCCAAACTTTCCTACACTCTCTTTGATTCTGCTCTGTTTCCTACTTTGCACTCCAATTGTCTATAGAATCATAGAACCATGGAGTTGGAAGAGACCACCAGGGCCATCCAGTCCAACCCCCTGCCATGCAGGAATACACAATCAAAGCACTCCTGACAGATGGCCATCCAGCGTCTGATTTAAAACCTCCAAAGCAGGAGACTCCACCACACTCCAAGGCAGCGTATTCCACTGTCAGGAAGTTCTTCCTAATATTTAGGTGGAACCTCTTTTCCTGTAATTTGAATTCATTGCTACATGTCCTAATCTCTGGAACAGCAGAAAACAAGTCTATTCCTTCATATGACATGCTGCCAAATATTTAAACATGACTACCATGTCACCTCTTAACCTTCTCTTCTCCAGTGTAAACATACCCAGCTTCCTAAGCTGCTTTTCATAGGGCATGGTTTCCAGATCTTTTGCCATTTTTGTTGACCTCCTTAACAACAAATCCTATTTTGGTGTGTGATCAATCACCTCCTGTACTCTAGCCTATAATCAATCATTCAATTTCTTCTTCTACCTCTGTAGTTGGAACATAAACTTGGATTATGGTTACATTGATATGTTTTCCCTGAAGTCTTATTGATATTATTCAGTCAAACTTTGCAATATATCTTTGGACAGCTTTTGCTACATCTCTCCTTACTATTAATGCCAGCCCATTCCTTCTTGAATTTTCATTTCCTGAGTAAAACACTGTGTAATTATCAAAGTGAAGATGTCCCATTCCTGTCTACTTCAGCTTGCTTACCCCAAATATTGCAATGTTTACATGCTCCATTTCTTGTTTTACTATGTCTAGCTTCTGCTAATTCATGCTTCTCACATTCCATGTTCCTATAATATGTGTTGTGCAGCTTTGGACTTTCCTTTAACCTCTGAGCACACCAACAGCAGAACATCCTTTTGACTTGAGTCCAGTCACATAATTAGCTTCTCATAGTTGTCCTTTACTGTATCCCAGTAGCTTGTTGAGAGCCTTCTTACCTAGGAGTGTCCACTCCCGGCATTGTCCCGTGTTTCATTTTGGACTGACTTATACGGTTTTTGTGGTAAAAGATGTTCGAAAGGGGCTTATCATGCCTGCTTCTGTGGAATATTAACAAGTGTTAGCTATGGTGGCACTGCTGTTGTCCCAAAGAGATCTTCCACCAGTGTCACCCCCACTACTACTGCTGCCCATCTAACATGGGAGACCCTAGCATCAGCATTGCTACCATCAGCATAGCCTCTTGCCTGACAGGGGCACACAACTCTTTCATCATGGGAAGGTGGTGCCATGGTGGGCCAAAGCAGAGTAGTCCCATTGATTTACTACTGAAGTTTGGACTAACAATTGCATTGTGGCTAGATTTAAAATGAGAGCATCTATAGGACATGATAGGGTTCAAAAATTTATTGTCTTGTTTTCTGCTGCTCCAGAGACTGGAACACGGAGTAATGGATGCAAGCTCCAGGAACAGAGATTCCAGCTCAACATTAGGAGGAACTTTTTGACAGTAAGAGCTGTTCAGCAGTGGAACGCACTCCCTCGGAGCGTGGTGGGGTCTCCTTCCTTGGAGGTCTTTAAACAGAGGCTGGATGGCCATCTGTCGGGGATGCTTTGATCGTGATTTCCTGCGTGGCAGGGGGTTGGACTGGATGGCACTCGTGGTCTCTTCCAACTCTACAATTCTGATTCTACAATTCCTTTCTCTCCACCCACTGCACCTAACACTGGGACTGAAAACAGATTTAAAACACACATGCAAATAGAAACACAAAAATGATAATATTAAAACAACATTAAACAAATTGCTGTAGTAAAACTGAATTGAAAAAAATAACAAATGAATAAAAATGTACAGATTCTACCAATGTAAAGCTGTATTTTGAATGTGAGTCCAGCATCCAAACTCTTTAATTAATATAATTTGTTAACATTGTATTCCACCCTTGTTCCCGGGAACTTAGAGTAGTGTTTTCTCTTTATAGCTACTGGAGCAGAGGTAGCTGAGTGACCAGACATACTAAATACAGCATCATAACAATGCCACATAAATGCGAAAGGGCACACATACCAGACAACAATATCCTTTTGTGTTTATATATTGGCAATAAGCCATTCTATTTTATTGACTGGACAAGCTATTAATAGATTGTCTGTGGCTATTTGTTGCCAGCATTGGCAGCGTTTGAAACCTCGCACCTTCCCCACCCCCGCCCCATGAATACATTGTGAATGGCCAGTCTGGCCAGAACACACCCAGGTGAGATTACAACTTCCAGGTAGGTTACACTCTTTTTATGAACTTCCGCTGTTTACTTGGGACTTCTAAAGTTTTTTAAGTGCATTTGTGTGCTTTTTGTAACCTTTTCTGTGTCATTTTTGCTTTTATTTTTCAATTTCCCGTGCTCACGTCTTCTTGCGAGAATCCTCAGGATTTTGTTCGAGAAAGTGAATGGAGCTCCGTTCACTCCTCTGTCATTGCCAAGGCTGCCTTTTTACTGGATAGCAGGTAAGTGTGGTATAGGGGGTTCTTTTGCTGGCATAAAAATGTCACAAATTATGCTGGCAAAAGAACAGAAAAGGGGGGTGGTTTGAAAAAGTCCCAAGAATGCTCCATGAGCTTGAGAGCTATGTGGGAATTCAGAGTTCCATAACCAACCCCAACATTTAAGCTACTGTCAATATTGTACTGATAGTATAATAACTTTGTTTTCCAATTATATTCCCAGAAGTCAATATACTGTACCCACTAAAGCTCCCATAGTTTTGGCTGAGTTGAATAATGGGCAGCCTTTCTTGCTAGTCTCTGTTGAGACAGGGTGAGACGCAACTGATATGACTTTCATTTAAGTGCATAGGCTCACTAATAACAATGATCAGGTAATACTATCATTATTTAGGTTTAGCGACTGAAATAATTTCTTCCCCACTTTTCTGTAAAAAAAAAAAAAAAAATTACTCCAAAGGGAGAGGGAGTCATCTTTGCATGCATTTTTGCACACATAATTCAGTACTCATTTTCCCAAGCCCTTTTGTTCTCCAGACGGTTTTGTCTGCATTTCTGTAGTGTTTTTACAGCTGCTGAGTTGGAAAAAAAATCAGATTAAAACATCAAAAACAATAACTTGCTTCATTGTCTTTTCATGGTTCTTCTATTCATTTGAAGCAAGGCGAGGAACTTTTTTCAGGATATTTAACCATATACCATATTATATTTAACCCACTCAGAACCCATTCATTTGTGACTCATTTGTGACCTAGACATTGTTCAGGTTGAATTGGACCAATACTCAGATGCTCAGGTTGGATTTCCACTACTTGGGCTGCTATGAAGGTCTAAAATCCAAGGGGAGAAAGCTGGACTTGGATTGAGATTATAGTGCCTGAAAGTGTTACCTTTTAGACTACAACTCCCCCAAACCACAACCTTTTCTCTAAGCTCTGCAGAAGGTTCAGCTTCAAAGCCCATGGAGCTCATTGGGTAAGCTTACACATGCCAACATGCTCACATGTTGTAAGAATAAAATGGTTGGGTGAGGAACCATATTCTGAGCTATACCCAGAAAAAAATACAGATTAAAAAAAAACACAGGAAAACAAAAGGAATTTCATAATGTCTGATCTCTTAAATTTCCCCAACAATATTCTTACAGTATTCAATATTCCTACAGTATACAATTCTCTTATAGCTGCATAAGCTCTTATAGCTGCAGATGAGGATGCCGACCTGGCTTGCTTCACAGAAACCTGGCTGGGAGAGGATAGCACTGTCACGTGGACGCAGGCCCTCCCATCTGGGTATTCTGTCAGTGAGCAGATGAGGGGAAGTGGGCGGGGGGGGGGGCGTAGTGGCTCTGGTTTATAAGAACAATCTCATCTTGACCAGGATACCTGTCCGAAACACAGTTCACTTTGAGTGTATGTACTTTAGCCTGAGGACCAGGGATAGTTTGGGGATTCTGCTAGTATACCGACCACCCTGTTGTCTAGCAGACTCCCTAACCAAGCTGACACAGCTGGTCTCAGAGTTGCTGTTGGAGTCGCCCAGACTTTTAGTTTTGGGTGACTTCAACATTCCACTCGAGACCAGCTTGACAAATCTGACTGGTGCGGCTCAGGAGTTCATGGAAACCATGGCAAACATGGGCCTATCCCAAATGGTTGTCGGGCCCACACATTGTGCAGGTCATACCCTCGATGCGGTCTTCATTACGGAACAAGAATATCCGTGGGCGGAGGTTATTAAAACCACCGCATTGTCATGGACGGATCATTTCCTGGTCAAGACTGAACTAAGAGTCTCTTCCTGCCCCACCGGAGGTGGTGGACCCATTAGAATGGTCCGCCCTCGAAGGCTAATGGAACCAATAGGATTCCAGAAAGCCTTGGGGGGGTTAATGGTTGGTAACGCCGGTGACCCTGTCGAAGCTTTGGTTAATACCTGGAACACCGACCTTACCAAGGCTATCGACACGATCGCTCCCAAGCGTCCTTTCCAACCCGCTCCAAACCGTAAGCCATGGTATACAACAGAGCTTAGGAAAATGAAGCGGGTTGGACAACGACTAGAGCGCGACTGGCAGAAAACTCGACTCTTATCCGACAGGACTCGTCATAGGAACTTCCTTTGGTCCTATCGAGAGGCAATACGTGCAGTGCAGAGATCCTTCTCCTCTGCACGTATTGCGTCTGCAGAGTCCCATCCAGCAGAGCTGTTTAGGATGGTAAGGGAGATGACGCAGGTTATACCTGCACAGAACCCGTTGCTTAACCCAACAATGGCCTGCTGTGACGCATTTAACAACTTCTTTGCAGATAAAATCTCTCGGATAAGAGCCGACTTAGATGCCAGTATTTTGACAGAAACAATTGATGAGGTGTCCAGCAACTCCGTTGATGTAAGTTTACTGGATCAATTTCAATCCATGAGTACCAAGGATGTGGACAAGCTACTTGGTAGGGTGAGGAAGACAACCTGCCCTCTCGATCCTTGCCATTCACGGCTGGCGATTCGGGACGGGTGTCTTGATGGTGTTCCTTAGGGACATCATCAATGCATCCCTCAGGGAAGGGTGTGTTCCATCTTGTTTAAAGGAAGCGGCTGTTAGGCTGCTCCTGAAAAAACCTTCCCTGGACCCGCTGGACATGAACAACTATAGGCCGGTTTCTATGTTACCATTCTTGAGCAAAGTAATTGAGAGGGCAGTTGCACTTCAACTCCAAGTGGTCTTGGATGAAACTGATTATCTAGACCCATTTCAAACTGGCTTTAGGATGGGATTTGGAGTTGAGATTGCCATGGTTGCCTTGACAGATGACCTGCGTCTAAGCATCAACAGGGGTAGTGTGACCCTGCTGGTGCTTTTGGACCTCTCAGGGGCTTTCGATACGATAGATCATAGCATCCTTTTGGATCACCTGAATGGGTTAGGAATGGGAGGCACTGCTCTACAGTGGTTCCGATCCTTCCTCTCGGGCAGGTCCCAGAGGGTGCTGCTCGGGGACTGCTGCTCCAGCAGAAAGGAGCTCACTTGTGGCATTCTGCAAGGCACCATCCTTTCCCCGATGTTGTTTAATATCTATATGAAGCCGCTGGGTGAGATTATTCGGCGTTATGGGGCTGGGTGTTATCAGTACGCTGATGACACCTAGATCTATTTTTCCTTGTCCCGATCGTTGGCCTCAAATTCCGATGGCGTCTCTCCTCTTAATGATTGTCTTAAAGCAGTAATGGGCTGGATGAGGAAAAACAGATTGAGATTAAATCTGGACAAAACAGAGGTGCTCACGGTAGCGGCCCCAAAACCAGGAGTTGGGTTCCAACCTCTAGTCCTGGACGGGGTCACGCTCTCCGTTAAGGACTGTGTTCGCAGTCTAGGGGTGCTCCTTGATTCATCGCTTCAGATGACTAGTCAGGTGAATGCGACGGTCAGGAGCGCCTGTTATCAGTGTCGGCTGATATGCCAGCTGCGCCCTTTCCTGGAAGTAAGGGACCTCAAGACTGTGGTGCACGCGCTGGTAACCTCTCGTCTAGATTTCTGCAATGCACTCTACATGGGGCTACCCTCATGCTTGGTCCGGAAACTTCAGTTGGTACAAAATATGGCAGCCAGAGTGGTCTCAGGAACATCTCAGAGAGACCATATAACTCCAGTATTAAAATCTCTTCACTGGCTGCCTATCAGTTTCTGGGCCCAGTATAAGGTATTGGTTATTACCTTTAAAGCCCTAAATGGCTTGGGTCCAACTTATCTTCGGAACCGCCTCCTCCCATACAATCCTCCCTGCGCACTCCGGTCCTCTGGGAGGAATTTGCTTCAGCCACAAATATCTAGGCTGTCTGCAACCTCCCAGAGGGCCTTTTTGGTAATCGCCCCCAAATTGTGGAATGGCCTGCTGAACGAGATCCATCAGATGACGAGCCTGAGTAGCTTTAAAAAAGCACTAAAGACGGATCTCTTTTGGCAGGCCTTTCCTAATTAGTTCCTGGCCTCAGGAGCTCCTGGCCCCTTTTAGTCTGCTGGCTATTTATTATTTATTATTTTAATGTGATTTTAGATTAGTTGTTTTAATGTATTTTTGGTTTAATATCTTTTTATGGGGGAGGATGGAGGTGGGTGGTGTTTAGGGATTTTAATCTGTATTGATATTTTAATTTTTGTAAGCCACCCCGATTGTTTTTAACATAGGGGTGGGATAATAATAATAATAATAACTATTATTATGCATAAAATCCAGATTGCACCATCCAAATTATAATGGTTAACGCCTGGCAGACATTTTTTTTAAAAAAATCTTCATATCTGTTCCTAATCCTACAGGGTTTTGTATCTATTTTCTTTCAGAGTTATGCCTAGTGAATATCTTGGACCAGCCCTATACTCTCCTGCATCTTCTTTTTCTCAAATGATTTTATATTTTATATATACTTCAGTACCCCTCTTCATGCATTACTGATGTGAAGGAATAAGTCATGTTGAAAGGGACTACAGATGCCAATGAGCTCCCTTATCAGAGGCCTTGGGGAAGCCATGTAGAGGGGATGAACCTCTTCCTGGTAGTACCAGTCATAGCTGCTATACACTTTCCTTGTTCTGGAACACAGTGCATGAAAGGGGCTAATCATTATTACATAGATTTGATACAAGACACCCTTGATAGTTCTACATTAGGAATTGGAATCATGTGGCCTGTGGATTGTAGCTCTCAAGACTGTCTTTGCAGCTTCTGGGGCTCCTGGTAGAAAGGGGGGGGCAGGAAGCCAAAATTTATTTCAGTTTGAAAAAATGTGCCTTCCCCCACATCATGGTTTAGCAAAAAGCAAAGTACTGTACAACAACACCACCAAAACAAAAACCTAATTCAGAAGTGTTTCTTCTATAACTTGAAATGAACCTCAGGTAACTTCCAGCTTTATTTGGAGGGAATGGCATGTCCCCTGGACAGGGCCAGATTATCAATAGTTCAATTGATGCCATTTCTCTTGCCCCTTCACTTGGTAGGGGCCCAGTGCTGAAGGAAGGCAAGCAGGAAGGTGTATCTTGCTTCTTCTTCTGCCCTTCTTCTTCTGCTTCCTGAATTTTCTGATATTTCTGTTCTCAGCATTTTGTGTGTTACTTGAGTAATTGAGTAAAAATGCATGAGATCAAGCTGTTAGGACTGTAACAGATGAACCTCCGTAATCATTTCTTTCCCACCATATTTTGCTGTGGTTTTCTGCTGGCTCAATAATCCCCTTTTATCAAACCTACTTTCAGCAGTGTTAAAAAGCATCCCCATCATTAATGGAGCACAAATGGAACCTTGTTTACTTCTGCACCCGTAATCTCACTGATTCTTGCAAGAAGACGTGGGTGTGGTAAGTTTAAAAAATACAGCAAGACAAAGACAGAAAATGTTCACACAAACACAGAAATACACTTTAAAACTTAAAAGTGAACCGGGGAGGTTCATAAAAAGAGCATCCCCTACCTGGTTTTCATGACATCACCTGGAAGTGTTCTGCCCATTGATGCTGTATTCACATGAGCACAATGGTGTGAGGTTTCAAATGCTAACAATACTGGCAAAAAAGCATCATGGGAGATCTATTGACAGCTTGGCCTATCAGTAAAATAGAATGGCTTTTTGACAATACAAAATTGCAAAAGGACGATATGAGCACCCTTTCGTGTTAATTAGGCATTGTTATGATGCCATATTTGCTGCGTCTGCTAAAGTTCTAAGTCTCAAGGAATCTGCACAGCTGCAATGGGTTCAACATTTTAAAATTTCTGTGCTGCTGTGTTATTTTGTATTTTATTCTGTATTTATTCATCCATTTATTTCATTTCTGTGTCACAACTCCTAGAACAGGTCACACATGAGCAGAAAGCAGGTTTCATTTCAAACTACTCAAGGTCTCCTACTACTTTAAACCAGCCCTGGCCTTAGGAGGTTCTGGGCCATCCGTATTTTATATAATAATAATAATAATAAAATTTTATTTATATCCCGCCCCTCTGCAACGCAATCGGGGCGGCTTACAATATAAAAACCCCATACTCACAATACCCTAGCCCACCCACCCCTTAAAATAATATTAAATTACAAAGGATTAAAAACATGCATTAATCAAAATATATATAAATTAAAAGAAAAAAATTTAAAGCATACAATCGTAGCCTAGAAAGGGCAGCTGAGTCTTGGGCCAGGATAATTATTCAGGAAAGGCCTGCCGGAAAAGATCCGTCTTGACAGCTTTTTTAAAGCTGTCTAAGGTGGTAATAAGACGGATCTCGTCTGGCAGGCCATTCCATAATCTGGGAGCAGCAGCAGAAAAGGCCCTCTGGGAGGTCACCGACAGCCTTGTTTTCATAGGCTGTAACAGATTCCTCCCAGAGGACCGAAGTGTGCGGGGAGGGTCGTACGGAAGGAGGCGGTCCCGGAGGTAAGTTGGACCCAAGCCATGTAGGGCTTTAAAGGTCATAACCAACACCTTGTACTGTGCCCGGAAACTAATAGGCAGCCAGTGGAGAGCTTTTAGCACCGGTGTTATATGCTCTCTTCTGGGAACGCCAGAAATCAACCTGGCTGCCATGTTCTGGACTAGTTGAAGTTTCCGAGTCAAGCACAAGGGTAGCCCCATGTAGAGCGCATTACAGAAATCCAGACGGGAGGTTACCAGTGCATGTACCACAGTTTCGAGGTCCCTAGTTTCCAGGAAAGGGCGCAGCTGGCGTACCAGCCGAAGTTGATAACAGGCACTCCTGACCGTTGCATTTACCTGATTAGTCATCTGGAGCGACGGGTCCAGGAGCACCCCCAGACTGCGAACACAATCCTTGGAGGAGAGTGTAGTTCCATCCAGGATTGGAGTTTGTATTCCCAGACCTGGTTTTGGGCCTGTAACTGTTAGTACCTCCGTTTTGTCTGGATTCAGTCTCAATTTGTTTTTCCTCATCCAGTCCATTACTGCTTTAAGACAATCATTCAGAGGAGAGACGCCATCTGAAGTCGAAGCTGATGACCGAGACATGGAGAAGTATATCTGGGTGTCATCCGCATACTGATGACACCGCATTCCATGCCTCCGAATGACCTCTCCCAGCGGCTTCATATAGATGTTAAATAGCATCGGGGACAGGATGGCACCCTGAGGAACGCCACAGTTAAGCTCTATTCTAGTAGAGCAACTGTCCCGAAGCCTCACCCTCTGGGATCTGCCCGAGAGGAAGGAACGGAACCACTGCAAGGCAGTGCCTCCGATTCCTAACTCCCTCAGGCGATCCAAGAGGATGGAATGGTCTATTGTATCAAAGGCCGCTGAGAGGTCCAGGAGCACCAACAGGGTCACACTACCCCTGTCGATACCCAAGCAGAGGTCATCAGCCAGAGCAACCATGGCAGTCTCCACTCCATAACCCATCCTAAAGCCAGTTTGAAATGGATCTAGATAATCGGTTTCATCCAAGACAGCTTGGAGTTGGGAAGCGACCGCCCTCTCAATCACTTTGCTTAGAAAAGGCAGCAAAGAGACTGGCCTATAGTTGTTCCTGTCCAAGGGGTCCAGGGAAGGCTTTTTCAGGAGCGGCTTAACCACCGCTTCCTTCAGACAAGGTGGAAGGGACCCCTCCCTGAAGGACGCATTGATAATATCCCTAAGGAGTACTTTTGATGCGTCACCCCCTTGGGTGGCCAGCCAAGATGGACAGGGATCGAGGGGACAGGTCGTTTTCCTCACTCTACCAAGGAGCTTGTCCACGTCATCGGTACTCACAGATTGAAGCTGATCCAATAAAATTTCATCAACGGAGTTGCTGGACACCTCGTCTATAGATTCTGTCATAACACTGGCATCTAAGTCGGCTCTTATCCGAGAGATTTTATCTGCAAAGTGGATGTTAAATGCATCGCAGCAGGCCGTTGTCGGGTTGAGTAAGGGGTTCTGTGCAGGTGGAATCTGCGTCAGCTCCCCCACCACCCTAAACAGTTCTGCTGGACGGGACTCTGCAGATGCAATACGTGCAGCGGAGAAAGACTTCTGCGCTGCACGTATCGCCTCTCGATAAGAATTAAGGAAATTCCTATGACGAGTCTTGTTGGCTAAGAGTCGAGTCTTCCGCCAGGTGCCCTCTAGTCGTTGTCCAGCCTGCTTCATTTTCCTAAGCTCCTCTGAGTACCAGGGCTTACGGTTAGGAGCAGGCTGGAAAGGACGCTTGGGAGCGATTGTGTCAATAGCCTTGGTGAGGTCGGTGTTCCAAATATTAACCAAAGCTTCAACAGAATCACCGGCGTTGCCAACCATTAAACCCTCCAAGGCTTTCTGGAATCCAATTGGTTCCATTAGCCTTCGAGGGCGGACCATTCTAATGGGTCCACCACCCCCGGTGGGGCAGACAGTGGCTCTTAGCTCCATCTTGACCAGGAAATGATCTGTCCATGACAATGCAGAGGTTTCAATCACCTCTGCCCACGGATATTCCTGTTCCGTACTAAAGGCCGCATCGAGGGTATGACCTGCACAGTGAGTAGGCCCGACAACCAATTGGGATAGGCCCATGTTTGTCATGGATTCCATGAACTCCCGAGCTGCGCCCGTTAGATTTAGCAAGCTGGTCTCGAGTGGGATGTTGAAGTCGCCAAGAACTAAAAGTCTGGGCGACTCCAGCAGCAACTCTGAGACCAGCTGTGTTAGTTCGGTTAGGGAGTCTGTTAGACAACGGGGTGGCCAGTATACTAACAGAATCCCTAAGCTATCCCTGGACCTCAGGCTTAGGTACATACACTCGATGTGGACTGTGTTCCGGATAGGCTTCCCGGTCAAGGTTAGATTGTTTTTATGAACCAGAGCCACTCCGCCCCCCCGCCCACTTTTCCTTACCTGCTCACTAACTGAGTACCCGGCCGGGAGTGCCTACGCCCAAGTCGCAGCACTGGCCTCTCCCAGCCAGGTCTCCGTAAAGCATGCCAGGTCGGCAGCCTCATCCAATAAGAGGTCATGGATAATATGTGTCTTGTTTTTAACCGACCTGGCATTGCAAAGGAGCAGAGTAAGGGTCTGTGGAATGGTTGGTGCGCTCTCCTATTTATTCTGGGAAACAGAGTGAACTGAAGGCAGGATAGGTATTAAACATCGATCCTGCCTTCTTTTGTAACAATTTTTCACTCTGTTGCCACCATACCTTCCCTTCCCCCACACAACCTCAATTCCCGCTCCCAGATCATCCCCGGCCCCTGGTAGGTATTCCTGGGGTGGGGTGGTGGAGTGACTTTTAAGGCCAGCCACTCCTGGCCACACCCCAACTCCCTGCTCAGCTGCCCTTAGCCTGGTATAAAGGGGAAGGAAGACTTCCTTGCAGTCCTCTGGAGTCTTCTCTGGCTGGCTGGCTGGCTTGCTGGTAGGTGTTCCTGGGGTGGGGGTGGTGGAGTGACTTTTAAGATCAGCCCCTCCTGGCCACACCCCAACTCCCTGCTGCCTCAGCTGCCCTTACCCCGGTGTAAAGGGGAAGGAAGCTTCCTCACAGCCCTGCAGGGTCTTCTGGCTGGCTGGCTGGCTGGTAGGTCTTCCTGGGGTGGGGGTGGTGGAGTGACTTTTAAGGTCAGACCCTCCTGGCCACACCCCAACTCCCTGCTGCCTCAGCTGCCCTTACGCCGGTGTAACAGGGAAGGAAGCTTCCTCACAGCCCTGCAGAGTCTGCTGGCTGGCTGGCTGGCTGGTAGGTCTTCCTGGGGTGGGGATGGTGGAGTGACTTTTAAGGCCAGCCCCTCCTGGCCACACCCCAACTCCCTGCTGCCTCAGCTGCCCTTACGCCGGTGTAACAGGGAAGGAAGCTTCCTCACAGCCCTGCAGAGTCTTCTGGCTGGCTGGCTGGCTGGCTGGCTGGCTGGTAGGTCTTCCTGGGGTGGGGGTGGTGGAGTGACTTTTAAGGCCAGCCCCTCCTGGCCACACCCCAACTCCCTGCTGCCTCAGCTGCCCTTACCCCGGTGTAACAGGGAAGGAAGCTTCCTCACAGCCCTGCAGAATATTTTATTAATATTCAGAGTTGTGCATCTTTTGTCAAATGTCTAGTTAAGGTACGGTAAGGGCAGAGAAATATGTCAGTGATGATTTCTCTCTCTTTGGGACTGAGGGCTTGTTTAGATGGGTAATTTACCCCCATCTTGCCCTTGTCTTGGAGCCCTGCAATCCAAACAACACAGGGTTCTTGCCTTGTTTCTCCTCTGGACAGTCCTGATGATGCCCAAGGCAAAGCTGGAGTAAGCCAGGGTAAACCCATTTAATATTTTTCACATTAACATCTATGAAAACCTGTGTTATGTGAGGAAACCTGGATGGGTCTGATGTGGAAACACAGGGTCCATACCTGTACTCTGTCCTGTATTGCTGGCCACTGCTGCTGGAGTCTCTCTGCAGCCAGGAAGGAGGCCCCCTGCATGTGACCAGCCTTGATCATATGCTGAGGTCCTCCTTCCTGACTTCAGAGAGTGTGATGCATGACAGCAGGAAAGAGACCTGCTGATACCAGCTGATGTGTGCATGTGGACTTCTGCCCATTTTGTCTTGATAATGGAGGGGGGAGGGACGGGCCAGCTCCTGGGCCAGAATACGCTGGCCAAAAGGTGGCAAATTCTGGCCTGTCTCAACAAGCTCTCAGACCTTGAAAGATCACTTTGGTTGTTTAGCCATTGAATCCTCATAGCTTTTCTTAACATGAAACTTTGGTGAGAGACAAGTTAAGATATAAGTAGAAAATCAAAGAAGTAAAAGCATTTAGTTTAGGGCCACATTTTGGGCATGGTTGTTAACATTGATTTCTGGCTGTTCAACACAATGACAAGAAGCAATACAGATGTGTGGCCACCAACCTGGAAGTTCACTTTCTCAATCCAGCTTCTTCTTCCTGCTTCAAAATCAAGACAGGCATCCCTGCCACCGAGTCCCCTCTCTGACTGTACTACAAGATAACGAAGACAGGCACCACATGCCTGGGTGGCTTTAGTAGTGTTTGGTTGTTACCATACATAAGACACAAAGCTGTATGTCTCAAAACATCTGACAAGGGCAATGATTAAGTCAGACTGCTCAGCAGGCAGTGTCTGGCTGCTGCTGTAAAATGGAATCAAGACGGGAAAATGTGGCAAAGAGACACGGGCATCTGCTGGATGCTACAGACATGACATCATTAATTGGAAAGGTCTGGTTACAGCCAAGATTCTAACACTTTATCCTAAGTAAAGAATAACAGATGCCTCCCTTTGCTTTGGTACAAGTACATGAAGAATGAGATGAGAAAAGATGTGCCAGGGCGTCTGCTACTTGGCCTGAAGAAAGAAAGACTTGTGGAAATCATGTTCTTGCAATTTAAAAAAAAATGTTCATATTTTTCTGGGATGGGTTAGGCCTGTAATATCCTATCCATTCAGTGAAGATGATTTAAAGAAACTGTACCAGCTAGTTCCATTTCTACAATTCTGAGACTGATATCTAGCTCTACCTGTTGTTCTTATTTTTTAAAAGTGTAGCTCTCTCTAATAAAGTGAGTTTCATGCATCCCTCCAGATGTTGCTGGATTGCAGTTCCCAGAATTCCCCAGAATTGATTATGATGGCCAGGCCTGCAGGGACTGCATGATTCCCTCCCCTACTCCATTATTAACTGAGCAAGGCCCACACTTTGAAGGTAACCACAAAATATGGCTTGTATTTCAACCAGTATGCAGGTGAACCTTCGAATGTTATGAGGTATAATAGCATTAAGAAAATGTCAACTGGCCTTAGCGTTCTGGGTCTTTGTAAATCTCACAGCAGGCTGCCTTGTTCTTTTCTCTATAACAGTGTGATTTAAATAGGTTTAGCCATAAAATTTGACATCTAGATGGGGATGACAGGCAGGTTACAAACAAAATGAGATCTCATTGAATCAGTAATTCTTACAACAGTGCTGGTATGTGAAGTGCTGTTTATGGAATGAAATGGGGGCCAGACTGAGCATGAATGACACAAGCCAACTATTTTAAGGCACCAAGGGCCAATTTAAATGTTACAGCTCCCTGCCATTATAGCAAATGCCAAAAGGAGCTCCCATACTGTGGGTATAATTGTTGGTTTAAAGACTCTGGTTGCACGCAGTGGCCCACTTGCCTTCAAAGTCTCCATGGCAACATCATACATCATGGGCAGTAGCCAACACAGTGCAGGCCGAGGGCGTGGGATGTGACTTGAGCAGATATGTATGTTAAGATACTTTCAAAAGTTACACCCGAAGCATAGAGCAACACCACAGAGGAATGTGTTTCAGTATCTTCACACTGGGACTGTAACATTTAAAATGACCCTGAATTAGGCAGCTGCACTTAAGACTTACTTTCAAAAGCCTTTAATCATTTTTAATATCGTTATTCCCTGGGAACTTTCTGTTTGGCAAGAAAAAGGTAGGTTTTTTTTTTTTTCATCCCATAGCCAAGGCCTCCTCAAGGCAGAAAATAAGTATGCTTAAAAGAATAAAGTTAATAATGGCAGTAACATTAAAGGCCAGAGAACCGATCTAAAACCAATGCTGGTGAACTCAGTCAGTAATGCAGGCTATTAAGGAA
Organism: Gambelia wislizenii; assembly: GCA_030847615.1. Taxonomy (NCBI): domain Eukaryota; kingdom Metazoa; phylum Chordata; class Lepidosauria; order Squamata; family Crotaphytidae; genus Gambelia; species Gambelia wislizenii. Next base: position 187,410,643 of record JAUMIR010000002.1, on the reverse strand, counting down.
AGATAATCACTTGTAAGTCAGGTGATGTCTTTATCTCAAAAGTAATGTGGATGTTCAGTTACTCTACTCTATGATGAAGCTATTTAAACAATAATGGAAGAATTGTCAAATATTCAAACTATTAGAGGGCAGAAACATTTTTTTTCAACAGTTAATTGGGAAGGCTTCCTTGATTGGCCTCATTTTCTCCTCAGAAGAGAGAAAGGAAAGCAGGATAGGGTGGAGAAGAAGAGTGACACTGATCAAGCGAGTATTGGGAAAATATGAGAGATTTAGTAGATCTCTCTAGCAGAGCATCTGATGTGCTTGTAGAAGTTAGAAACAGTAACCAGCCCACCTCCCCATCCCAGTATCTAGCAGAGAAAAATCAAACTTAGTCTTCTTCAAAAGAGATATAAAAGTATAGTATAATCCCTGCACTCACAGGACCGGTACCAATGGTTTCACTTTTCCACGTCCGAAAAAATATGTTCACTCTAGCCATTTTCTAGTACTTCCTTCTTGATTCTAGGGTATGCTTCCACCAGAAATTAACCATAGAGTCATGATGGATGACCTAGAAAATACCTAGAGAGATGTTCTCTCTAGGAATCTCTAGATCCTCCAGCATGACTCTACGGTTTGCTTGGGGTGGCAGTTGTTCATTTCAATAGTGTTCACTGTTATCCGCAGTTTCGTATCTACATGGCAATTCTACTTGTACATAATCACACAGGTTCATCTTCTGGAGGAAAGTTGAAGTTCTACATAGTATCAGAAAGTTGGAGGCAGCCAGGAAGGGAAAGAGTAAGAGAGCAAGCAAGCACATGCAACCCAGAGATCAAAAGGAATGCCTGTGTGACTCAGGAAAAGAGTGGGTGTGAACAAATACAATCAAACAGGAAGAAACTATACACTCATGCTCTAGAGTGATATGCAATCACTAACTGTGAGTATAGGCATGCAAAGGTTGCTAAACTCCAGTAGGGAGAACACCACAGTAGTGGTTGCATTATCTGCCATTCTTTGTATTCAGTTCTCTGAAGACGCAAAATTCGACTAAACGCTAATGATTGCTACACATTATTTCAGGACCCATCAGAGGATCATAGAAGCTTTATGGAAGAGTAGAAACTGTCATCAGTGGAGAAATAAATTAGAAAAAGGAAGCGTGAGCAAGCAAGTGTGGAAGGGACAGAATTCAGAAGGGTCAGGCCAGTGTTGTATGCATGAGGGCAGTAATCATATAGATGTAATCATATAGGCTGTCCATTCCATTGTTGAAGAGCTTGTCCTGTCACCAAGTTCCTTTTGATGTCTAAAGTCTTCCAGCATGTTCTTTGCCTCTGTCTCCTGTTTTGGTTTCAGTTACAGCTCCATGGCAGAAATGCTGCCTCCAGCTCCCCTCTGACTGCTGCCAATGACAATAGGCAGGCCATCATGGTCATATGGTTGGTTTATCTGCTGTTTCCTGGTGTGTTTCATGCTGCTGCTGCTATTCTTGAGATTTAAAAAAAAAATACAATATTTTATTTTTATTCTGTGATTATAGCTTGTTTTCTAGTCACTCCCTTGAGCTAGAAAGGTGAGCTCAGATCCTTCATTGTCGTAGCTGTAGCTGATGTTGCTGCCCTGCAAAAAACTACCTTTTGAGCTACCATATTCCTGTCACAACTGCTTCTTTCAATGTGCCCTGCAGTGGAGAGAGCATTGCAGACATCATTTCTAGCACTCCAATCTCAACACCTCAGAAACATTTTGGTTGGAACACTGCCTGGTTGAAAAGATAAGTTGGAGTGCGGGGGGGGGGGTCATGTTCAATTGTTAATGACTGTAAACGTGAATCCCAAAAATTACGAGATAATACATAATTTAGGAGCTTGTAACTATTGAACAGCATTCCAGCAGTGATGTTTAAATATTGCAATATAAATAAATTAATAGGCATTGCATATGGTGAAATCCAAATAAACCATTTGAAACTGAATATAAGAACCAGCTAGACAAACTGGACATGTATGTGCTTAGCTCATGATGTGGCAGTAGCAGCATGTGGCTGCTATATAGTAAGTAACTTTGCTGCACTAACAGCTGCACTAACACAAGCTTTGTGGTTTATTTGGTAATATAAATAGATGGAGGAAAAAACACACAGAAAGGCTGTCTACTTCTTTCATTCAGTATGGCAAGCATATTTTTAGTGCTTACCATGTCCACATGGTGAAGAATGTGGTGAGAGGCACATGTCTGTAAAATAAGTCATTAGATATTTGCCAGATTGCTGGGATAGGTCATGTGTATGCCCATTGGCTGTTCCAACCACTCCAGTCCTTGATTGTATCTCCCCTTCAAAATTTATGGGAAAACAGGAGAGAAATAGACACAAGTTTTTGAACAGGTATGTAAATCTTTCTTATTTCATCATTTTTATGCAAAGACGAGTGATTGCAAATACCTTCCTCTGCTGGATACTATTATGAGAGGTTTTGCACATTTTTGATGATTTTTCACACTTCAGGTCTCTCTGTGAAAAAAAAATGTTAGTGAAAAGAAAAACTTGTATTTTGTGCAAACTGTTGTTTTGGGGGCAAACCCCAAGTTTTCTGTGCAAATGAATTTTTCTTTTAGAAGTCTTGAGGATGTGAAAAACATCACAGTGGTTGACCCTTTTCTCAACAGAGTGTTTCAATGTATCAAGCTACTTTTTCTCGTTAAGGTTGAGAAAACTTGCAAGTATTAATTACTTCCCTATTTCGGAGTGATAATAATGATTGGTTGAAGTTAACGTTCACTGTGCCTGGCTTTCCTACTCTCATAGAGTTGACAGAGTTCCATTCCTAGTCAGGTAGATTGTTGTTACACTCCCATAAACTTTCCTAATATGAGAGAGTTAGACAGTACATAGGGAGAGACCTTGTGGGATCCTACCCAAAGAGTCAGACTGTATTCTTCAGACCATACTAGTAAGGGCATAATGGCTTCAGCAGCCAACAGATTCTCCCTCATGAATCCCTCAGCCAAATGGTCTCCAATTAGTTGGTCTCATAGTCACTTAAGAGCAACCATAGGTTCTGCTCTCTTATACGTCCAAGAATGAGAGAAAGCAAAGAGTCAGATTCCCAGCTTAAAATTCCTACAGGGATTCTACTTGGTGACTCCTGGTTAGGGATGTAAATCTTCATTTGTTCCTGCGTGCAAGAATGTATACTTTCAAAAGTTTTCTTTCTGCTGGGAGAGTTTATGAGCATTTTTGTGCAAATTTTGCACAAAAGAGATTTTTTAAAAATTCAAATGATTGGGGTTTTGTTTTGTTTGCAAAAAAAAGATCCAAAATGCAAATACTTTTGCGGGCTTAACGGTTTTCTAAATGCTATTCTCAGTGTATTAGGATACCTGTTCTCACTGAAGATGAGTCAATTTGTGAGTACTCTTTGCATTTTTACTACTGGTGCCTTCTCTCTAGGTTCACCTTTGTTAATCTCAACTCTTATAAAGCACTGAACCACGCTTGCCTGGCAGATTTATTACAGTTCTTAACTACAAAGTATTATTCTCTTCCCTCCACTTTACATCCCTCCATTTGGAGGACACTGCTGTCACTGTTGTCCACATTTGCAGGGTTGCCTGAGAAAATTCCTATGCATGATCTCATGAGATCCTTGGAAGTCCTTATTTTTTTCTGGGAGGGGAAAAATGTTTGCCAAAGCCACACGGTAGCTGTTGACCACTCAGGGGTCATAGCCCAAACCACACTGTATCCTCTGAGATATTCCAGCTTTTGATCATCTTATTTGGCCTACAAGCAATGTCTGTTACAGAAAGGGAAGGTACATCATCCACGTGCCTAATTTCTGAGTAACAGGCCTGTGGTAAAGTATTTGGTGCAAGTTGTTTGAATTGTGCTGGTGCCCAGCCCCCTATGTTTTTACAAGAAATATTGGATAACCACTATTTGAAAGAATGTTCCATGATTCAGTACACCTCAGTTCCAATGAATGGAACAATGCAGCTATTAAGTGCCTCATATTTCCACAAGTTTGGTGTGCACCAATCAATTGAAATGGAAATGTATAAATATATATTAATGAATGCCATCAAAGTGGGGAGGAATGAAAGAGGAGGTATTAAGTAATCCACCTCATAAACACTTTACCACATACTTTATTAATCCTTTGTTCTCTGCTTTCTCAGGAGGTAACTGACAACTTGCTTGAGACATTTTTAGTTGTATATAATGTCTTTTTAGCATGTCTTAATTCTTTAATTTAAAAGTGTTTGTCACTGCATTTTAGCAGCAGATTTTGCAGCATTCTATATATTATTTAGGTTGCTTCATTCCATACTGACATAAGTTCTTCAGCTGATGTACAATAATTAAATTTAAAACAAAGATTAAAATATAGCAAGGAACAATACAATCCATCACTCCACCACAGAGGGTAAAACAAATGCGAGCCACAGTCAGTCATCTAATCATATAGGCTTGCATCCAAAGTCATACTAGAAGGTGCCCACTGCCACAACAGAATTTTCTCCCCTTCCCCTCCTTAGAAGCACTGTGCAACTCACCAAAACTGCCTCCAGAGGATTTCCCCACATTCTCAGCCCTCTGGAGGAAGTTTTGAAAGAGCTTGGCATGCTGCTGCCAGAGAAGGGGTGGGGCAGAATTTGTCACTTCCCCATTCCATTGGCAGAATAATTTCCTTTGATTCCTCTTCATGGTCTCTGTAACTCACGCAGCTAGGAATCCCTGCATCTCTGTAGAGCGTGTTCATGACCTTGTATAGGGGACTGAATAACAGTATTTTGTGGTGTCATGAGCCCTGACCCTGTATTGTGCATGACCTCTGCATGACTTAGGGGTGTAGCTGAGGGAGAAGGGGCAAAATGAGCATGTTGCCTCCCCAAATAAGGCTGTTGCCCCCAGTTCCCACGTTTCTAGCATTGCAGCAGCTTAAAACTTCAGTTGAGCATTTAGAAATAGAATTTAGGCATCCAAAGAAAAGAGGAAGGCAAAGTGATCAAAAGAATGTAGACATAGCAAATTTTAAGAGTTCCAGGTGTGAACAGTTTTCAGTGTCTCACAATCTGCAACACTATACATTTGGAGAGTGATGTAAATTTTGTGGTGGGGGAAGAAGAAATCTTATTTGGGGACAATACCTTCATTTTGGTCCCTGCCCCCATAGCTACACTCCTGCTTTTACTGTTCCCTGTAAATGTCGTTTTCATCCACTACACTAGCAGCAGCAATAGCAGCAGTTAAGGATCTGCTTGTGGGATTGAGTGTCCAGAGATATAATGACAGAAACTGAGAGAGAAAAATTATACAGAGGGAAAGGCGGAAAATTGTCGGAAGAGTAATGAGAGAATAAAAAGCCAAAAGAAAAATCTACTAGAGGAAGTACACTTAACTCTATGAGAGGACCCCCACACACACACACAAACCTCTCCAATTACACAAGAAGATCCCTTAGAAGCTGCTGTTGGAGTGTCAGACAAAAAGGAACAGAGGAAATTTGGAGAGAAAGCTCAAGATCATGGCCAATAGATGAGTAATACTCATGCCCACCCAAAAGGGGGGGTATTGTTTAGCTCTAAAAGATTCCCAACACACTCTGTGAAGGGCACAGGAATTCCCATATGTGTGAATTCACAGATGGCATAGTGACAAGTGAGTTATATGCTCACTCTGGTCACAGAGAGTGAGCTAAAAGCAGCTTCATGAGAGTGAAAATCAAGTTCAAGGGAGCTTGTCTAAGGAGAGCATTCCAGACATGTGGGGAAGAGGCACAACCTCTCTCTCAAAGCCACCCTCAAGTCTTCTAACTGGGGAGAGAACCTGAAAGATTGCGCTCCAGTTATACTCTTAGGACTCATGATGTCCCTTTCGCTACTGACTTCTCAAGCCAAATGAGGCTTTGTACGTCAGAAATAGCATTTTCAATTGGACCCAGAAATAAAATAGAAGCCAATGAAGGTGGGCAAGGAGTGACATAATGCATTCATGTAGTGCCTGTTCTCAGTTATGGCTTTTGATACAATACCTGAAATTCCCCAGCTGTCTTCTATGGCAGCTTATATGAAATTCATTGCAATAATCCAAATGGTAGTTTGCCAGAGCATGGTATATTTGTATCTCCCTGCTCCCCCTCCAAAGGTTTGTCCTCTTTATTGCCTATGCAGTTTTTAATAGCCAGAGCAGAAAAAGATTGTTTCTGTGCTTTGGCCCCCTCTTGAGCATGAATTCTTCCTTTCTGGGGCACTTGCCCACATCTCCACATAGACCCCTTAGGAATATGAAGGGCAAAGCTTTGGCCAATTGGAGAAAAAATATATGTACAGTTCTTATTGTTCCTTTCTCAGTCAAGAATGTCCTGGGCCCAGCGAGGCAACTTTTCACCTGCCGCTTTTAATGATTTGTTCGTTTGTGACATATCTAGCTGCTTTCAGCCTGATGTCTGGCAGCATTTGATGGAACAGCAGAGAAGTTCAGAAGCCTTTGTCTTTGTGTGAGCGCTGACAAATTTCAGCAAGCTGCCACACAAAATCCAAACATCAAAGAGCTGGCGTGTGTGTGCTTTTCTGAGGCAGTTTTCTAGGTTTTTTACCCAGCTATAAAATACACCAAGGAGGATATAAAAACAAAGCTGTGATGAACTTAGCAGAAAGCCAAAGCAAGCAAAGAGAAGGATGGGTTTTTTTTAAAGGAGGGAAGGTATATGCCCGCAAGAATGGATTGGTTCCATAGCAGGGGAGAAAGAAACAGTTTCTCAATAACTGTGAAAAGCATAAAACTGATTTACCCATTGCAAGGGGGGGGGACGATAATGTTGAACAAAAGAGAAACTTCAAAGCTAAAATGTCCCAACTGTGTGACACTGATGTCTTGAACAGTTGTTCTCTGCGAGATAGTGGCTGAGATTTTAATGAACTTTAAAGAGCAGCAACAGTAGTGATGAACAATGAAAGGCAGATAACATTAAGGCAGAGTTTATGTGGAGATGAAGACTAATGACTAGAATGGGATTGCAGCAGTGGGGCTTAGATATTTCTCTGTAGGCAGAATGACTTTCCTCTTCCTTTTGGTTTCTCTGTTTATATAAATAGAATGACACTCCATCTAGGTTTTTCTAGTGAACTGATCTGATGCTTTATTTATGGGCAGCTGTGTGGAAAGTGCCTAGGATGCTGAGCTGAGAGACCCAGAAATGAGTGAGGTAGAAAACCATGGAGATTCTTTAATATATTTTTTAGGAGTGCTAAAAAGTCCTTCTTGATGCAGCCAGGGAATTTTTTTCAGATTGGAATTAAGGACAGGACTGTAGATATGATGCTGTCGGTAGCAGCAGCTTGACTGGATGAGAGACCATGGAAACCCTGGATCAAGGCCACTGTAGAAGTGATGCTGGGTGGGCTGTGTTTGCCACAATGGTCCAAATATAGGATTCTGTTGCTCCAGTCATTGTTACCATTGTATCCTTAGTTCACCTTTAGGATGGCTCAGCTTGCCTCAGGGAGCCTGGATGACTCACAAGCAGGATCTTATGAGAAGCATTCTGCTCAGACTATCTCTGGAACTGCAAACTCCTTCCCTCATCTAAGGGCCCATCTAATACGAGCTCCCCAAAACTGGAGTGCCCCACAGTAATGGCATTTCGCAGCAGCTGACACTTGTCTTAATGTTTTTTTTGCCCCCCAAAAGCTTTGCATGCCCACCAATCAAGAAGGTGATTGTGAGTGAATTACTCATGTTTTTACCTACTGTAATCTGCTGCTGCCAAACTTTGTTTTAAAAAACTATTTCAACTGTGACATTTTGCCTTTCCAAAGAAAGGGAAAAAACAACACCCCCTTTTCTCGCCTTAGCGCTCACTGACTAAAGCGAAAAATCAACATGGTGATGCCAGATGCTTGCCCTGTTAGCAAGCTCCACCCCCCACTTGTGCAGCCAATCAGCTTTGTACTTTCTCTCCTATGAGAAATCAATTCATATTTAATCACTTCTCCCAACAAGGGGGAATGCGCATTCCCTCCGCAGTTTTTTAAAAACTCTGGGAAAAGCCATGAAGTCTTTCCCCACAATTTTTGTTATATTTTGGGGGGCCCTGTTTCACAAAATGGCAAAACATTTTGACATGGCTTGCCATTTAGACAGATAGGGTTCTCCTCACATTCCATGAGGAGTTTTTTCACCATTTAGACAACCCCTAAAATATGTCACTCATTAGCAAGCAGATTTATAGGAGATTATCAGATGCAGTGGAACACAACAAAAACACCCGCATTCCAAACAGCACCAGAAGAATGGGAGGAGAACAGAAAGGGCAACCTTACCAGATGCCCGCATCCTTCAGCCATTCTGGGGCTGTAGTGCTGCCATGGACAAGGCTTCCCTTTTGTATTGATGGGGACAAGCCACTAATAAAAAGGGACACCTTACTCATGGCCACACAACAACCCAGGGATGTTGAAGGATGTTGACATCTGATAAGCTTGCCCCTTCCTGTTCTTGTTGTGATCTTCTGATGTGGTTTTTGCCACATCTGATAACATCCATAGACTGAAAGTGAATATTCAAAGCATATTATATATTTTAATAATATGAACAGTGGTTGTTAGTATTTGCCTGCAGATTTTTTCCCCTGTTAATTCTGTTGGATAACATTCATGACAGTGGCCACATTCAGATATAATGCTAGTCCAGAATTTAGCAGTGAATCTATGCCCTTCTTGCATATCTCTTCTCCTCATATGTGATGTGGAAGAAAACCTCAGCAGTGAAATAAGCAAACACTGCCCAGCTCTTTAGATGGAAGAGAATATGTATGTGTATGTGGGGGGAGGAAGCATGTTATGCCAGAAATTCTCATAATTCTGTAATAATTATGTCTGAATACATGGGCTTAAGGGTGTTGTGTGCTCCTCCAAAATATTCTACAGTAGTACTGTTGACAATGGATAGTAGGTGAAATAGTAAGAAAGGATCCATAAGAGGAATCTCTCTGTCTGTCCACATACAGACACATATACATAGACCTATACAGAAGTTTGCATCACAATTAAACATTCCATCTTTAATATTACAATGATGACACTTCTGTGTTTATTCAGATAAAACATTACTTTTCAATACATAGCTGGAACAAAATGGCAAATGTATTTGAACTCATATTTCAGTACAAGAGTATGATGGCCTACATGCCTGAACAGGTGTATTGTTGTTGTTCTAGAGGTCAGAATTCTCTGCATTCCTTGTGGAATGATCAAAACTCCCTGAACCCTCCCCTTTCCCTGCTCTCTCCTGCCCTCCATTGCCATTTGATGGCCAGTGGAGAAGAGGGGATGACTGAAAAGACAGGTGCAAAGTTATGAAGGCATCCTCCAGGACCCATCAAGGGGTTCTCTAGAGGTCTGGGGAAGATGATGATGTTGCATTTTTTCCCCACAAGGGCCTTTTGGACTGCTGGTACAAATTCCTTTCTGCGCTCTCTAAAAATCTTAAGTGCATAAATACATTTTTGCACCATTGTTCTTTGCTAACTCTAGAGTAAGCATGTTAGGGTCAGAAGCAGTGCAAATGAGGAAGGCTTAAATGTTTTCTGCTTTTTTCCCCTAAATGTTCATATATATATATATATATATATATATATAACCAAACAACGACAATAACAATGTAATAATGCCACCCACCCCACCCTCCATTGGTGCCAAACAAATTGAGCTGACATTCCATATTTGTAAAACACAAGGTCCATAGCTATAGCTAATGGACTTTATCAGACCACTAACCCCAAATGTTCTTTTACCAGCATATTTTGTGGTGTTTTTATGCTGGAAAAAGAGCACCCCATACGTCACTTACCTGTAATCCCGGCAAAAGGCAGCCCTAGTAATGAACAAGGAGTGAATGGAACTCTGTTCACTTCCTTGTCTGAAATCTAGCAGATTTTTGCATGAATACCGTGGGGAAATTCAAAAACAAAAACAAAAATAATACACATAAAGTTACACTAAGCACATAAACAGACTTAAAAACGTCCAAGTTAACCAGGGAGGGTCATAAAAAGAGCATCACCTACCTAGAAGTGTTCTGGCCAGTCTGGCCATTCATGCTGTAATAACGTGGAAAAAAAGGTGCAAGGTTTCATATGCTGGCAATGCTGGCAAAAAATCACCATAGCCAATCTATTGATAGCTTGGCCTGTCAATAAAATAGATTGGCTTATGGACAGCACATAAACACAAAAGGATGATGTCATCCAGTATGCATGCCCTTTCTATTTTATGTGGCATCATTATGACACCCTATTTCGTGTGTCTGATAAAGTCCAATATCAGTATGTTACTTATTTATCTTCTGAAAGGCTACTCATCTTGAACACCTATATGTCAGTCAGGTACAAAATAGGAAGTTGCCCGTGCTTAAAATATGGCGCAGCTGCTTCCAAAGCTTAACGGAAGTGACACTGATGATCTGGGAAGAGGGACGGCGGCATCCGAAAACGACCCCCCGCTGCACAAGAGCACCATTCCTCTCCCGGGAGCTCATCCCACAATAAGCTCCGTTTAGCGCTGTCTGAAAATGTCCCGAGTCTATCTATCTGCAATTCAGGCTTCCTCTTTTCCTACTGCCTTGTACCTTAGCAAGCATTATTATCTTTTCTAGTGAGTCTTGTCTTCTCATGATATGGCCAAAGTATGACAGTCTCAGTTATTCATCTTGGCTTGTAGGGAGAATGCAGCCTTCATTTGCTCTAGAACCTATTTATTTGTCTTTTTAGCAGTCTACTATATCTACTCCAGCACCACATTTTAAATGAGTTTATTTTCTTCCTATCAACTTTCTTCACTGTCCAGCTTTCATAACCATACGTAGAAACAGGAAATACGGTGGCATGGACAATCTTAACTTTAGTATTCAATTATATATATTGAAATTTCAGGATCTTGCCTATTTCCTTCATGGCTGCCCTTCCAAGTCCTAGGACTTGTCTCACAAAACTAATAAAACATTTTGGGACTGTCCTGGGGGTGACCTGTCCAGACAACACTGGGCCAAACCCTGAACTCTGGACTGAACTGTCCCCATGATGTTTGGCCAGTTCAGTTCCCCAAATGCCCCCCTTAAAACATGTTTAAACATTTCCTGATTTACTTCAACTCTTGCACGAAAATCTGAAGCACTCCACACTAAGAATGAGCAGCTGTCCTCACATGTGTCCTGCTGTATCATCCAGCACAGCACCAACCACTGCTGCTGGCTTGCATCACATCCCCTGAGGGCATAACCAGGCTCCCAGCATGTAATCTACGCTGGACACCGTGTTTCTGGCCTCAAGGAAAGTGATGTGCACTAGCTGTGCCGCCGCTGCTGGGAGATACAGCAGGACACGTATGAGGACAGCAGCCTGTTCTCAGCACAGAGAGTTCCAGTAACAGGGGCAATTCAAGGCAGCTTCAGGGCCAGAATACTCCAGGCATCCCCCAGGTTATCTTGGCCTGTGTAGATGTGTCTCTAGTCTTCTTCTGATTTCTTGATTGCAGTCTCGATTCTGATCAATGACCGAGCCAAGATATGGCATATCTTTAACCGTTTCAATGTTTTCATTGCCTGCTTTAAAGTTATGTATATCACTGTATATCACTTGTGGTCATTATTTTTTTGTTTTCTTAGGACATTTTCAGACGCGTAAAAAGTGCTGCGGAGGGCTTGGGAGAGGTACGCGACTGTTTCACAGCAGGGGGCCAGTTTCTGACGATGATGTCCCTCTCGCGTTACCCTCGTGTTCCTTCCGTGTCGCATGGAAGGAAAAGGCGCCACTTTTTATTCACGAAGAACTTCCGTGAGTAAAAAGTGGCACCTTTTCCCTCCATGCAACACGGAAGGAACACAGAGGGTAATGCAAGAGGGACGGCATCATCAGAAACTGGCCCCCTGCCGCAAAACAGGCGCGTCCCTCTCCCGAGCCCTTCACAGCACTTTTTACGCATCTGAAAATGTCCTTAATGTTCAACTGCAAACGTGCCTTTGCGCTTTCTTCCTTTACGTTCTTCAGTAATAACTTCAAGTCTGCTATTTTATGCTAGTAGTATAGTGTCATCTGCATATCTTAAATTGCTGATGTTTTTTTCCTCCGATTTTCATGCCTCCTTCCTCTGAGTCTAATCCTGCTTTTAAGTATTATATGTTCAGCATACAAATTAAACAGGGTGATAAAATGCAGCCTTGCCTGACCACTTTGCCAATTGAGCAATTAGGCAGCCCAAAGCAGGCCCCCAATTGCAATGTAGGGATGATACAATGGATTGTCTTTCAGGTTTATTATAAAGATTATGGAGATAATTTATAGGACAAATGAATGCAGCCAAACTTCAGCATTTTAAATATGTTATTAAGATTAGTGGAAGGGGTTTGAAAATTTTCACCTACTGGAGTGGAAAGTGAAAATGCTAACATTTTGCTGGGATGTTGGTTTGAGCAATAAGCACCAATAAAGTCTTCGCCAAATGTTTTATCTAAATACAAATAAAATAGAAAATAAAAACAAAAAGTCATGAGGTCTAGATGGTATGTATTGGAAAGTTCTTAAAGAACTCTAAACTGAAAATGATGATTTTCTAACAGAAATATGTAACACATCCCTAAGATCAGCTGCTCTACCAGAGGATTGGAGAAAGGCCAATGTAACATTAATTTTAAAAAGTGCACGGGGAAGGAATTACAAGAGATTACAGGTTTAACATCTGTTTTGGGTAAAATGGTGGAATGTTTTTTAAAGATAAAATTATCAAACACATAGAAGCAAGTCTTGATTAAAAAGAAATCAATTTGGCTTCCGCAGAGGGAAGTTCTGTCTTACAAGTTAAACATTTAGACTTTTTGGGGAGTGTCTGTTAATGTATGGATAGGGATGATCCCATGGAGATTGTTTACTTCCAAAAAGCTTTTGATAGAGTTCTTTACCCCCCCTCAAAAAAGATGAACAAATATGGCAGTCATGGGAAAAGAGAAGTTCTTTGTAGTGTTAGTATCCCTAATGAGCCCCACCTTCAGAAACCCCCCAAATTGGCTTATTAATAATTTGGCACATTAATGTGGTCTTCCACGGGGAAGAGCAGTAAAATATTAGGGATTCGCTTCCATGTGTTGAAAGCCATGCATCGCCCAAACAAAGGACTACTGACAAATTCCAAAATATAAGGAAACATAATGAGGTCAAGAGGACATTGTTTGCACACACCCAAGTGATAGACAATTGATCCTATTATTGATAGATGGAGTAATCCTTTGTCTGAAAGGTATCACTCTCCTCTCCATCTCACACCCAACCATCAAAGAGGTAGTTCAAGCCTTTGTAAATCTAATACCAGAACATTTAAGGCAGTTGCAACACATTAGCATTGTTGGACACCTATTGTCAAAACCCAGAAGTTTTACTGGAACTCATTGTGCAATCTTTGGAGACTCTTTGGAATCCAATCTTTGGAATCTATTGTTTCAACCCATGAAACTTCCTGAGGGCAAATTTTAGTATAAATACCAGCCACAAATCATGCCTCATTGCGCACAGAGCTTCATCTTGGGGACACTACGTCTTTCTGTGTTAGCTACTCCAGATTCATCCATCCATGCTGCTGATCTGCTTGACAGCTCCGAACTAAAACACAGGTGTTGTATATCCCTAGAAACCACCTTATCTATCCTTCTGGCAACCTCTCTTCTTCCATTCCTTGTGGTCTTCCGTGAAGGTTTTATTGTATGAATGTGTGCATGATTGGTGTTATTATTTTTATGTATTTAATAAATATCATTGTTAATTTTTCATTTTGCATTTGTATGTGTCTGTTCATAGTTAGTCGGGGTATACAAAGGTGTAAAGATCCCTCTCTCTGTTGCCCCCTTTTGCATTGCTAAGGTTGTTACTTTTTCTGTAACACCTGCTAATTTCCCCAACATATTAGAAACTTTATATTTTCTTGGAATTTCCAAGTGCTATTAGGGTAACAATGGATTGATGAATGGATTGATAATTTAGGATGGTTGGAACAAAAATGGATTGTGAAGGTCTCCAAAAGGATCTCTACAAATCAAGGGAATGGGCAAATATGGTTCAGTGAGGTAAAACTGACAAGCATAATAAGCAAGTGTGAGGAGATGCATTGCGAGACAAACAATCTTGGTAATATACATTTATGAGGTTAGAACTGGCAACAACTGACCAAGAAAGGAGCCTTGGGGTTGTGGTGAGCAGCTGGATAAAAATATTGACCCAGTGTGTGGCTGCTGTAAAAAAAAAAAAAAAAAGCAAATTTCATATTGGGCATAATTTAAAAAAGAATTTTATAAAAGCTACCAATATCACACTGTCCTAATAAAAATCTATGGAGTTAGAATGCAGTCTATCTGCAATTAGGCATTTTTTCCTGTTTTTTTTCCCCCTGAAACAGTTTAATGGGCTTTATCCTGTGTTCCCCCCATCATCCCCCTGTCTTTGCCCTGGGGATTATGAGGAACGCCCTGGGGCAAAATGGGGCAAGAGCCCTGCATTGTATGGACTGTAGAACTCCAGACGGGGGCAATACAGCCCGTCTAGCCAAGTCCTAGGTCTGATTCTCCACCAGCAATCTGGCCTTTGCAAGACTTTGGAGATTATCAGATGTGGCTAATGTGGTGCCAAAACGATGCCAGCGGAACACAAAAGGATGCCAATATCACATGACATCATCCTTTTGTGCTCTACTGTCCCCATTAGACTTACCTTCTCTTGCTTCCAGAGACAGCCCAGGCATGAATGGAGCTCTAAAAAAGCATTCCTGTCTGATAATCTCCTAATTTGGATCAATTTTCTCATTTTTAACTGTCTTGCTCTGACTTTATTTCCTACTATTTTCTACTATAGACAACTCTGTGTGTGTGTGTGTGTGTGAGAGAGAGAGAGAGAGAGAGAATTAATTGTGGGTGGTAAAATTTGAAGTGCTGAATTTTTTGCCCCCAAATGTCCTTCTCCCACCATTGAAGCTTCCAGATGAAGGCCTATAGGCCATTTTGCCACATTTTCAGGTGTTTTCAGGGTCCTGACCTTTTTTTTCAGGCCCAAGTGACCCCTACCTTGCAGATTAACAGATGTATTGGGGGCATTATAAATCAAACACATCTGGGGCTACACTTCACTGATCTGACAAAGGAGGCTCTAGTCCATGTGTACATTTATGCCAAAATCAATTTGAAGTTCTTTGATCTGCCCCCAGACTCCTTTATTTTGTTTCTGTTGTCATAAATGAACACAACGACTATGCTGGAATTGGAATATATTATGCAAATTAAGGCAGATATATGCTCTCCATGGGCCTAAAAGAAATGACCGTTATCACCCCATGCATCAGGGTTAATGTTTCATATCTCTTTCCCCTTGATACTTTGGGGAAGGTATTTGCAAGCCATAACTTGAAGTCATGACACAGCACGCAGAATGGGCCTTTTGTAACCCAGTCAGTTCAGGCCTTGGCATTTCCTTTTTCCCTTGGGGTGAATTTGTTGTTGAGCCAGTCTCAGAGTTGTAATCTGATCCCACTGAGCTTTACCGATTATGTGCACCCTTGCAGAGTAACATGGCAGTGATGCAAAACATCTTCATTGGTGGGACAGCAGCAGCCAATCACAGGAAGGGATCAGAAGCCCAGCATATAAATAAAGCTTACATTTCAGGTCAAGATAGTAGGAGTCTGCCCTGGACAAAATCCAAACTCTTTCATTCAGCTATTTTAACTGCCTTCCGTCATCGCCATTATTCATTCATTTACAGTGCAGGTTCAGCTCCATATAAACAGAAAGAAACCAAAAATAATAACCAGCCTTCATATTCATTTCAGTGGGAAAAGATATTAATCACAAACTTGACACCGTATTTGTTTTAAATTAAAACTGCTGCTTTCAAGCATATGCTTCTCCTCAATTCGTATCGCATGTTTATTCTCCATTACTTGGAAAAGAGGGCAGGCTAGCGATAAAGACAGTTCATGAGCTACTTAGCTGGTGGCGTATTGGCACCATTGCTTTTTAATCTGGGCTTTGATCAAGATTCTGGGCCAAGGAATGCAAGTCAGAACCAAGCAGACAAGGGACACAAGGTGTAAAGGGCAACAGGGAAACCCTAAGTGCTACTTTCCTCTCTGATTAAAGACAGGGCACATTTTTAGCATTTTGGATTTAAAGTGTCACAACAAAAGATTAGCTTCCCCCCTTCACTTAGCAAATGATGTACAATGCTAGTAGTCATCCTTTATCAAATGAAAACCAATGCCCTCTGATGGTATGCATTTCCAGAAGAAACTGTACATTGTAGGTTTCCAAACCACTGTGATAAGAGAAGGATGGTAGGAAGTGGAGGCAAACAGGTAAGCAACACACTTGTGCATACAGTAGTGGTTGCTTGCTTCCATGTCAGTAGGATGAGAAATCCATTCTGGGGTTAAGTCCAAACTGTAAAGGAGCTGTCTCCAAGGGTTTAAAAGAACTCATGCTTCTTTAGGCCAATCTAATGTAGAGATCCATATCACCTATAGTGTGTGGTCAGAAGAGAAGCTTAAGAATTTGTGCCCCCCTTTTTCAGAGTCACATGGAGGGATCATAGAGGATGGAAGAGGAGGCAGTGCCCGCGGCTGCACTACAGCCCAGGCTGGAGAGGGAGGAAATGCCACAATCTAACAAAAGGTTAAGAACAGAAACAACTAAAGTCTGCATTTTACAGAACAGAAAGCAGGAGGATGGATGAGCAAGCCAAAATCCAGAAAATTTTGAGTAGGATTATTCTTAGTGAAATTAAAATGACATTAAACATGATGCTGAATAATAAGAGGGAGCAGAGTTAATCATCTTTGCAAAATCCTTGCAGCTATGTTTGTTAATAAGGAACCAAGCAAGGTCACTGTTATGGTATTATTTATTATTTCTTTAACAGAGCCTGCAGGATTTAGAATAGTTCTCCAGGAGATGTAAATAAGATGATTTCAATTAAGTTATGCTTTTTTACACCCAGTTAGAATGTGGACTCTTTTATTTCATTTTATTCCTTGCCTTTCCTAAATCCCTTTATCCCCCCAAAAGTCTTACATAGGAAAGGAAAGGCGATTTTAGGAAATCTGATTCATTTCAATTAAATCCTGAGCATTAATCACATGCTTGACACTGTAAACATTTGCAATTAATGCCTAGCTTAAAACCATATGTGCTACAGATTCTAGTTGAAAGATCTATCTATGACAAGTAACCTCAGGAAAAGACACAAACTAACATTGAGCTGGACACCAGCAAAATCAGGAGGCATGTGCTGATTAGTTTCCAGGGTCAATAAAATAAAATAAAATAAAATAAAAGCTGGATTACCATTTTTCAACAAAAAGAAACTGAAGATGTTTGTTATAAAATCCAGGTACCTAAAGTATTATTTATTTATTCATTAATCATATTTATGGGCCACCATATTCTAAAGTCCTGAGGAAGGCAGTGGTACTTTTTAAAAACCAGCAACCTGAACATTTTTTAAAAATCACTTTTAAAAATGAGTCCAAATTCAGTTGAGAACTAGTGTGGTGTAGTGGCTTGAGTGTTGGACTAGGGAGATTATCAGATGCGTTAAAAGTGGTGTTACATGAGATCACAAAAGGGCTTCCTTTTCAGATGATGTTGTTCCTCCCTTGTTATGTACCTGTTCTTCTGTGGTTCCACTGGTTTTGCTTTTTATTGATGGGAGAAGCCATCAATAGATCCCTTGTTCTGTTCCTGTCACGGATGTTCCTGCAACTGAAAAGGTGCCCCATTACGCTGGCGAGATCCCAGATTCAATGGAGGTCCCTGCCAGAACACTTCCAGGTGAGATCGGGACATCCAGATAAGTGACACACTTTTTATGATCCTTCCTGGGTTACTTCTACCTTTTAATGTGTGTTTTTGTGCTTGCTGTCATTTTTTCCATGTTCTTTTTATTTTTATTTTTGAATTTCCTACTGTGACGGCGACCCTAGAGCCTCTCTGCCTGAAGCCCCAAGGTTGCACCTTTTGTAAATCCCAAACCTGGGGGGTTTTTCTCTTCGAATTCTGCCACCACTCGCTGAGTTTTAACCCTTTCTTTGCCCAGCGCAGTGAGAAGCTGGACAGGCTGTGTTACAATATCACCAACACCCTTCCCTCTATCCCAGAGAAATTCAGATAGCGAGCCCAAGCAGGCACATGACCAAGGAGATTAGGAAAAACAGAAAAAGCTTTATTTTTTAGTTCAAGCCCTTAAGGTTTAGCATGGAGGTAAATCACGCCTTCAGGATTTCAGCTTAGATTTACAAGAAATACATTCAGTCATAGTATGCAAATAAATCATAAAACTAATGCATGCTAGCTAGACTGTCCCTAAGCTAAGAAAAATAATAACTCACATTTCTGATGTCCATGCAATCAGTCCATATCCCAACTGGGATGGGCTAGACCAGGCTCTCATAGCTGGCCTAGTTCAATCTCTGGAGATGGAATTCAGAGTCATTTTGGATGGAAGTCTCTCCTTAGATATCAGATATCATTTAGGGCCCTTCAATGTTATCAGGCCCATGAGGGAGGTTGGCTCCCCCCTGACCTCAGTCTTTTGGTCAGATTTGATTGGTTCTGCCTTTCCATGTTTGGATTGGCTCTTCAGTCAGATGATGCGATGCCATGTTTAGGAAATGAGGTCCCCACACCCTTACCATACCTGTTGCTCTGGCAACCAGGGAGTGGAATTTTCCAAGGCTGTGACCTGTAGATTTTGAGCTGAACTCTCCATGATGGGCTGGGCAGTCCACTATGACACCTGCGCTCATGTCTTCTTGTGAGAAACCATGGGATTTCAATCCAGGAAGTGCTCCATTCACTCCTGGGCTGCCAGAATGACGGGAGAGGAGGTAAGTGCAGTGGGGTGGGTAATTGTGGTGGGTCAGGGACAGGACAGGGGTGGGGGTAGTAAAAAGCATACAGAGGGTCTGCACCTTCTATAGTTGTGTGTAGGAAAGGGATTTTAACAGGTGTAGTAGTTTGCATGTCAAACAACAGTGGGTGGAATTCCCTTTCAAAACCCAAGTATTAAAGTACAGGAACCCTCTCCTCCTTTGTAGCTGGTCACCCTGGACTTCATACAAAAAGTTCCAAGGCCAGTCCATGGCAGTGGATGCCTTGGAGACCAGGCTAGGATGAGACACACTCCCAAGGTGTAATAAATCAGCACACACAGAGACAGCCTCACTTGGGTAGCTGCCTATTGCAGTTTGCCTCCATTTGTGTATCAATTCAACCAGCCCGTTTCCTGCCCCACTTTCCCCCCATGGCTCCTTGGGTCTTTGTTAATACTAGTTGTTTGGGTTTGCCTAGCAGATCTGGTTACTCATCTCCTCACCTCTACCTTCTACTTCATGCATACCTGACATCAGCCATGAAGGGGATTACTGATGGTTAGAAGCTTCCCTGACCTTCTTGACCCTTGCTAGTGTTCAAGTGGCCATTATGGGCAAGATGGAAACTTCAACTTGGAAAGAGGAATGGAAGATACTCTCTGACCATTCCTCCTGTTAAAAAAACTGAAGAGAACTGGAGCATGCAAACAGCTGATTGTTACAACAGTGCTGACAACAGCTGAAACAATAAGGCTGCCACTGAATAGCGCTGCTAGTGGTGAGGGACTCTAGAGTTCAGGAGAGGATGCTTTTTGGGAGTACAACTGCCATAATCCCCCAGCCTGCAAGGCCAAGCTGGCTGTGGCCATACTGGCTGGAGATTCTGAGGTGCTAGCCACCAAAGTAACTCTTCTGACAGTCCAGAGGGCAGCAGAGAGGAACAAGTGTTTGCTAATTCTTTGGTGCCTTTGTCAGCAGCATGGCAGGAAGGCAAGTAATAGGCACAGCTTCCTCCATCCTTGCTCTTCCATGCTATTAGGAATGGCTGTCTAGCAACCAGCTTTCAAAAGCAAAGAGCCCTGCTAAAATAAAAAGTTGGCAACTTCACCCAGAAAGCACCTGGAACCATACTGACCACTGCAGGAGTCCTTTGCTGTTGGTTGTACAAATCTACAGTCCTACAGTCAGCATACATAGAGCAGGCCCACATAATCACTGTGGGCCATATCCAGCCAAAGTTAATTGCCATTAACAGTCATTGAGATAGGCATAACTGAAGTGTTTACTAACTTGCCCCACTAATTTCCCTGGTGCCCCAGTTCAGCTAATTCAGTCATGACCCAACTACATGATCTTACTGAATTTTCAGTGTTCTTATCTACTACATATTTATCCTACATAATGCATCAAGTTTACAGGAAGTTTTGTTGACACTTGTGGAATGGAGTGGAACAGCCAGAGCTGCAGATGAAGCAAAGAAAGAACTCTGAAGCAAAAGCAAGGGAATCATGATATGATTTTACACAGTTGAAATAAATATAAAATGAAATAGCAGTATAATCCAGATAAGCCATGGATAACTATCTCTGCAGTATAAAAACCTTCCTAATAGTAAAGCTGCAAGAGAGGATTGGGTGTTGGGTTCTTCCATCCCAGCAAGTCAATGTTAAAAAGGAGTAAGTATCAAAGGAAGAAGTGTTTCATTCCCACCTTCTGTATTTCCTGTATAATACACCAGTCTCAGGCCACCAGAGCTTGCTGGTCTCCTTCCTGTTAACTAGCGAGTGAGTGAATAAGTGAGTGAAAGACTGACCATGGACAGCAGAAGAGTGTTGGATATACACAGTACTCAGTGCCAATGGTTGGATGTTGGGCTAGGGGTGATGACCTGTTTGAAGGCGCAGAGTGATGTTTGACAAGTGACAAACCCAATCAGGTGTACAAGTGATGCAGGTGGTTGGGAGGCTGAGGTGACTGTTACATGTTGTGGAGAGCACTCAGCAAGAAAAGCAATTGCTTTCCAAGGAAAAATTCAAAGGAGAAGAAATTTCAGTTAAATGCTTCTTGTTGGGGCTGAGGTTTTGCATACTTAGAAGGTGGATGATGTGTGTGAGAGAGAAAGAGAGAGAGAGAATCCTGCCTTTTACTGTATAATCATGAGGCAACTCTTCTCATTTTTTAAAAAAGCCAGAACAGGTAGCTGGGGAGCATTGCAGAATAAAGAGAATAGGGATCTTAGGAAATATCAGCAATATTTTGTTTATTGAAACCCGATAGGTGACCTTGCACAAGTCACACTCTCTCAGCTTCAGAGGAAGGCAATGACAAACTTCCCCTGAATAAATCTTGCCTAGAAAACCCTAGGAGAGGGTTGCTGTAAGTCAGAGTTGACTTGAAGGCACATAACAACAACAACAACAACAACAACAACAACATCTTGTTTATAGTGGAAGCAGGCTAAGTTGGCACACCAAGATAGCCTGTCAAGGTTATCCCAATACTTTGTGGAAGAGTGCTTAAGCCATCCTGCCCATCATGAGAGTGAGGTATGAAGTGTGATTTTTTCCCCCTGTTTCCTCTCAGGCTTTGGGTAAATTGCACAAAACTGTCTTTAGCATTTTTACCCTTTGCAAACTTAAACACATGCAACACAGATCAAACAAGCACAACAACAAAAAGTCAATTGCTCACAAAGATGTCATATTCCTATCAAGGGTGCCTTACTTTTTAATAGTCTTTGCAACAAGGGAGCAGTTATTGTAGTTTTAAATTTTGTCCATTTACAGGAATGTGGAAAAATCAAGACTTTATCAGACGCAGCAAATAAGGTGCCATAATGATTGCAAAAGGGCGCATGTACCAGACAACATCGCCCTTTTGCGATCATGTAAAGTGAAAACCCCGTCCCATTTTACTGACAGCCAAAGCAGTCAATAGATCCCCCATAGAAATTTGTTGCCAGCATTGTCGTCATTTGAATCCACGAATCACATGAATGCAGCATCAATGGGCAAACACTTCTAGGTGTGATTGGGACAGCCAGGTAGGGGACACTCTTTTTAAGGATCTTCCCCCACCCCAGGTACTTGGGACTTTAAAATGTGTTTTAGTGCTTTACTGAACTTTTGTGTGTGTGCGTGCGTGTTTTGTTTTATTTTTAAATTTCCCACACAAGCGTCTTCTCACGAAAATCCAGGAGATTTCAAAGCCAGAAGTAAACGGAGCTTCATTGACCTCATTGACGCTGCTGGAGGTAAGTGTGATGGGGGGGGGTTTCTTTTGCTGGAATAAAAACACCACAATTTATGCCAGCAAAAGAACTCTTTTGTGGGGGTGGCCTGATAAAGTCCTCAGTTTCACAAATGCACATATTGTCTCCAAGACAGACAAAAGAAAAAGAAATCCTCACCACCTTGTAGCAAGGAAAAGGTTTTGAGAGAACATTTTCATTTGGTGTGTGGAAATGAACCCAATTAAGATTGACATCTCTAACGATGGATAACAGGGGGGGAAACCACATATGTGGCAATCATTGGTTACTCCACAGTGATCAGGTAAACTGAAAAAACCTATTAAAAAGGAATCCTAAAGTGCCTTGAGAATGAGACAAAAACTAACAAAACCCCCCAAACAAACAAAAAGCAACAACAAAAAACACAGGCAACAAAATGAAAATCTGAACCTCTAGGGAGACTGGAGGTCAGATTATAGCAGAACAAACTGTAAATCTAGTTCAGTTAAATATAAACCTGAATATCCTCCCTATGAATATTATTGTTCTCTTGGTAAAAAAGGACATGGGATTTTATCAGACCACGCAAATATGGTGTCATAAGGGTGCCTAATGATCATGAAAGGGCGACATCGTGCCCTTTCACGATCATGTAAAATAAAAAAAAGAAGTACTTTTTTTATTGATGGCTCAAGTCATCAGTTGATTCTCCCACAGAAATTTACTGCCGCATTGCCGGCGTTTGAATCCACACGCCATTGTACTCACATGAATGTTGCATGAATGGGCAAACACTTCCCAGTGTGATCAGGAAGCCAGGTAGGGTATGTCTTTTTATGACCACCCCCAACCCAGTATTTGGAACTTTTAAAGTGGGTGTCTATGCTTTCTTTAACTTTTTGTGTCTTTGTTTTGTTTGTTTTTTGAAATTCCCACATGAGCGTCTTCTCACAATAATCTGAGAAATTTCAAACAAGGTAGTAAACAGAGCTCTATTTGAGCTCTGTTAGTGCTTGGGCTGCCTCTTTAATGCCAGTAAAGGTAGGTCTGATACAGGGGGTTCTTTTGCCAGCATAAAAATGCCACAATTTATGCTGACAAAAGAACATCTAGGTGGGGTGGTCTGATAAAGTCCATGGGTAAAAAATATATTGCTCTTTAAGGAGGATATGGGTAATCTCTGTGTACCATTTCTTTTCTCTAATGTACCAATGTAGTGTTACAATATTGTCTTGTGACTGAATGAAGACTGGTATTTGTCTTGTATGGCATACTTATTCCAAGAAATGGAATGACTAGCTGTTCCTAGTGGTTAGGAGCTACTAATTGAAGCCATAGACACGGATGTAAGCAAGTTACTCTAGGCACTGCTTGTTGCCTGATGCTGGGCTAGTAGCACTCCCTACCAGTCACAACAGTTTCCAATAAGGGTGTTGGGTCCAGCAGTCATGCTGGGCACTGGAAGGTACAAACTAGTAGATCATAGCAACCTCCTTGTGAATTGCTGCTGGTCCTTTCCCTGGTAGTCTCAGAGCAATTATGATCTTGGAATTATTTACATTTCTGGTTTCAACAGCAGTTCTCTTTGACCCTTTAGCTACTCATGGGTTGTCCCCAAATGATGCCAGGCTCCTACTACCATTCTTACTCTCCCCTCTGAAGCAGGTACCTGGTGCAATGAACATATGGAGACCCTGTGCTTTTTTTCTCTGGATGGATCAGCCAATGTAGGAAAGCACAAATTCTGGATTGCACTGAGACTAAGGACCTTATCAGACTAGTGTTCAAACCCACTGTCATTCCACAAATGAGGATAGTGGAAACATTGTGGCATTATAACACTTATCATCGCATGTCGCTGTAATCACATGAAAAAGCCACCACAGAATTATCACACACTGACCACTAGTACTTTAAGAATGGGAGTTTACTTCCACGATTTGGCATGGGTGAGATTTCAGTGGTTCTCGCAAGAAGATACAAGTGGCTTAAAACTAACCCCCCCACACCTTAATTAGCAAAGTAAATGAACACAAAAACACTGAAACAAACATAAAGACATTGAAACTAAACAAGACAGTTGATAAAAAAGAGTGTCTTGTGCTTCGTTTTCACGTTATCACCTGAGGTTTTCTCGCTGAGGACCACCAATTCACACTGTAATCTTGCAGTTACAACAGGACATGGTTTTGCATGCCCTCAATACTGTGAAAAAGGTGATATTGATGACCTATTGATGGCTTGTCCCATCAATTAAAAGCAGTGCCTTATTAGCAGCTGGGTCACACAGTAACCATGCAAAGATAATGACGTCATGCAATGGCCACACCCATTCATGCTGCCATGATGTCATAATCCCACGATTTTTTTGCTGCATCTCATAAAGTCCTAAGGCTGAGACACTTTTAAGGCTGAGACACTGAGTCACACTCTCTCATCCTCAGAGGAAGACAATGGCAAACCCTTCTGAACAAATCTTGTCAAGAAAACCCTTGATAAGGTTGCCTTAGGGTTACCATAAATCGGAAATGACTTGAAGGCACACAACAACAACAACAAAATATATGCTAGCATAATTTCTCTAGGTCCCACCATTGTGCAACTAATTACAGAGTTTACTGCATTTCTAAGGGTAGAATATACATGTGTGAAGTACTCTGTTTGTGGTTGGGTATTCTCGGGTGAATAATTCCAATAGGATGAGTTCTAACTAGAATATACCTACTGAATCAACAAGAACACTTACAAAGTTTCTTCACATAAGCCAGAGACTGTTCCCCCTGTAACATCTCATGTTGTGTACATTCTTTACAATATTTAGTGAATGTCAACAGACTGTTTTTTGTGCATATTGTCCACTCATGTTATAACCACAACACACGCACACACACACACAGAGCTGACCTAACTGGGGGGGGGGGATGTTCTTTCTGTAAATATTATTACAGTACTGTATATGGTGATTGGTGTGTGTGTGTGTGTGTGCATTCATGTGTTGTGCATTGCATATTGTGAGGTAATGGTGTGTTTCTAGAAATGGCTTTGGGGTCGCTGCTTACTCACTGGAGACAGGAGCCAAGTTCCTAGTGGAAAAACAGAATATATATCTTAGGATGGACGCCTTATTAGGATTTATTGCAGTCCTTTTGATAGGGAAGAGAAATTGTTTCCAATAGTTGTCTTCTATTATAACTGAATAACAAGTCAACAGAGCCTTTCAGTTGAAATAAAGTATCCAAATCCCTTTTTTTTTAACTCCCCGCCAAGAAAGGGCACTGTAAGAGTAGCTCCCTTGATTTAGCACAATATCCACAACTTTTATCTGGAGTTAAGTCTTTAGCTCTCCTAAATCTCTGCTATAAAAACTGATGAACTGCAAAGAGACAATTCCAAGAAAGAGAAAATTCAGCAGACCTAACTTGGCTGTTTGTTTATGATTTATGCCATGTCTTCACCTGGTATTAGTTCTATAAAGCTTTTCAAAAGGAAAAGATCTGTGTGCAGCATAAAATGTCATACTGTTGAAATGTTGGCAAATCCCTGCTTTGGGGAGCTATGGAATCTAAACGCCTTCCAATCTTACTCCCATTTTAAGGATGGGATGGTAAGCAGTAATGCTGCCTGCCCAGAATTCCAATGTAATCCATAGAATGGACTTGAAGCTTTCTGCCTTGACCCCATCAACTGGAAAATAGTTCTCTATGGTGAACTCACCATGGGTCAGCGTAAGAGGGGCACTCCAAAAAAGTGATACAAGGACTCCCTGAAACAACATCTCAGGCTCAGTCAAATTGATCACCAACAATGGTCTGCCCTGGCCTCACATCGGGAGGCATGGAGATGCACTATCCACAATGCTGCAGCCTTATTTGAGAACTCACGCTGAACAAGTCTTGAAGAGAAACGGCAACGCAGAAAGAATCACAACCCGGAAACATCACCCAAGGAGACCCTCTGCTGTGCTTTCTGCAACCGGACTTGTTTATCTCGAATTGGCCTTTTCAGTCATCAGCGTGTTTGCAGAAAGCGCAGGATGAGTCCTTCCTGAATCTTCATTTGCGAAGAAAAGCCAGAGAAACCATTACTACAGCAGCAACCTAATCACCTTTTCCTCATTCTGTCTCATCCACTCATCCACTCACAATTAAAATGTCCTTTCCCTTCATATGATGTATCATCTCCATCCTCAAGGCATGGTACATTTAAAAAAAAAAATTGCACAGTATAAATCATGTAGGTTGCTATGATATCCATTGATAACTTAAGACCACTATAATAAATAAACCAGTAAAGGGCAGATGATTGTGAGTCCTAAGAAATGTCCACAAGATGGAATCACTTAAGCTCCCTATCAACTTTATGGACTTTATCAGATGCATCAAATACGGTGTCATAATGACACCACATAACTGTGAAGGGGCACAGATATCAGATGACATCGCCCTTTTGCACTTATGTCCCCTTAAAATCCCATACTTTTTAATTGATGGCTCAAGCCACCAATTGATCCCCCTTGCCATTTTTTTGCCAGCATAGCCAGCATGTGAATCCTTGCATCTTTTCCCTCCCGTACTTACCCCGTCAGTGGCCGGTCCGGTGCAAACACTTCTGGGTGAAATCACGACATCCAGGTAAGTGATGCACTTTTTATGACCCTTCCTGGGTTACTTGTAAGTTTTTAAGTGTGCTTTTAAAAACTTTTCTATTGTTATTTTTTCTTTTGTTTTTTTAATTTCCCACGCGATGAAGTCTTGCAATATTTCATGGGATTTCTGAGAAGGAAGTGAACGGGGCTCTGTTCACTTCCTCTTTCATTGCCAGAGCTGCCTTTGCCAGGATTATAGGCAAGTGTGTGGGGGGGAGTGTCCTTTCGCTGGCATAAAAATGGATTTTTTTATGCCAACAAAATAACTCTTTAAAGAGAACGTCCGATAAAGTCCTATATCTAGGCCAAGTTGAGATCGAGATGTTGGGAAGGAAAAGAACTTCTAACAGCATATCTGATTTTTTTTTTATTCCTTAAAAAATGAATGTCCCCATTCTTCTTTATGTATTTTCAAAATCTAGTCTGGTGTTTTCAAGCAGGAACAACTCATTCAACTTATTATTTCTCTTCTTCCCACTTTATATATTTATTTAATGTATATCCTGCCAGTTGTGAGACACGAGTTTGGGACCCAAAGCAGTTCCCAACATAGACAAATTTTATATCAGCAGGAGACGAAGCATTATCTACTGGTACACAATATAGGTGATACGGATCTTTAAAATTACCCTGTGAATAAACTCTGTCTTTTGATCTTCCAGATCTAGCTAGACTGCCTCACTACAGATAAGGAATCTTTTAGAGTATTTCCTTGATGAATATACAGAAGTGCCAACGAATGAGCAGCATGCCAGCTTGGAAGAACTGACATAGTATCCCTGTGCTTGAAACACTAATAGGTTGCCAAATCCAGAATTCCACAGGTCAACAGAAGGAGAAGCATGTGATTCATAGTCCCCTGCCCACTTTGAGAGGCAGCCAGCTTTGCATACCTTCCATTTCCTATAATCCTCTGGCTTGGCTCCCTTCACTTAGGTTGAAGGCAAAAAAAAAGAAAAAAAAGTGGTATGTGGCCCTTATTACTTACTTGGCATCTGTGGGAATTATGCTTGCTGGTGGAGAAGAAAGGGGTGGGTTTGTTTGCAACCTACTACCAATCTGTAATGTGAAATGTGTTTCACTAAACAGTTGCTTTACTTTTCAGATGTTAGTTCTGCAGTAAAGTGGAGATTGAACTCCCTCTGAGAGTCCAAGATAGCCAAGGCCTCCCAATAAATACAGGCTGAGGGGAAAGTCTATGGAGAGCCATTCCTTTTCCTTTGAGCCAATTTCCTCCTGCTGCCAAGCATCACCCAAAGAAAATACATTAAAATCAGTACTCCTTAAACAAAAAAAGAAAAGAAAAAAGAAAAAGAAAGTAAGAAAGTAAGAAAGAAAAAGACATGGTCTTGAATAATAGGCCTTGCAGACAGAAATGAGCAGTCTGAGGCAGCTTACAACAGACTGCTGGCTTGTCACAACACTTGCCCACAGATTTTCCTGTAGTAAAATATTATGCACTTCCTGGAAGCCATCACTGTGTTGTTTTTGCTAATGCCATGCTGTGGCAGTATAAGAAAGGGCTATTCCTTCCACAGTGTACTTCTCTGGTCTAGATAGAGCTGTTTGCTCTGGGAAAATTACAGCTCTGGGAAAATTAAGTCTAGTGGCCTTGGCACCTCTGTACTGATGTTTCTTCCTTCACATTCCATGAATACAGACAGAGATGCCTTTTGTCTTTCTTTATAGAAGAGAGCTGTCTGTCAGGGAACCATCCTCTGATGGAATTAATATGAAGATCCATCAGAAGGGAGAGGAGCAGGACCTATTAAGGGCATCTGGAGTGCAGCCTGAGGGTGCATCTACACTAAAAATAATGCCGTCTGACACACTTTAAGTGCTGTAGATCCATCCTATGGAACACTGGGATTTGTAGTTTTACAAGGTCATTAGCTTTCTCTGCCAAAGAGTGCTGGTGCTTCACAACACCACAAATCCCAGGATTCTGGGATTTATTTATTTCTACAGTGTAGGTGCACCCTGAGCCAGCATACAACTCACCTGATCACAACCTTCCACACTGTACTGTAACCTATGATAGTGAAATGTATTGTCCTTCTATTTAAATGTCAATGTTATTGTTGTTATGAGTCCTCAGGAAGATTCTGGCCTAGGGCAACCCTCTCATAGGGTTTTCTTGGCAAGACTGAATAAAACGTTTGCCATTGCTTTCCTCTTAGGCTGAGAGAAAGTGTGACTTGCCAAGGGGGTTTCCATGGCTGAGCAGGGATTCAAACACTGGTCTCCCATAGTCTAGCCCAGTGATTCTCAACCTGGGGTCTGGGAACCCCCCAGGGGGTCACAGTGTTCTTACATGTGGTCTGCAAAGGCTTGAAGGCTGCTCAGCATGCCTGCAGTGAAGAAGGCTACATGATGGGACCCAAGGCAAAGACTGGCTGGCTGGCTTGGCCCGCACATTGCCTTTCAATCCACTCCAGCCACAAATTTCCAGGAAGATGCAGGAGAAAAGTCTTCCCTCCCTCTCCCATGCCTCTGAGGGAAGATTTAATGGGTGGTGTAATTGTATTGTTGTTATTTTAAATCTTGAGTTAAGTCTTGGGGGTCTGTGGCAACAAAAGATATTTAAAGGGGGTCCCTGGTAAATAAAAGGTTAAGAGCTACTCTTCTAGTCCAACACTCAGGCAACACCATGCTGTAAAATGTATGAAAACCTGAGTCCTGTTTTACTCTCTCCTTTGGGCAGTGCATTGCCTCTTTTATTCATGCTGACCCTAGAAAATGCAGATAAACAAACAAGCATATGAATAAACAAAATTATATTTTTTAAAATCCCAGTTCATGAATCTGTTTGGGTTATTTCTGGAGTTACCAGCTCTTCTCATCAAGGAGACACCAAAATAGTGATAGTATAACTGAGGTTCCAATATTTTATTATTTGCATCAGATATACTTAACTTTTTTTTAATAAAATGCACCCTTAAAAATAGATTTTACAATTTTTAAAAATCTATATAACAAAAAGCAATATCAAATCAAATAGATAAAAGCACACAGTCACTGAAAAAGATCATTTGATTAAAAATACCGATTAACACACACAGTGAAAAAAAAACCAACAAAAGCACACCCACCCAATAGGTCAAATGCCTCTTGAAATTAAAGAAAAAAAACACTTTTTGGAGCTCTTATTATTCCCTCTTTGTTTCTCACAGGACACTGTTTCTGCTGACAGGCTGTTATGCTCAGAGGTGAGGAGGTACATTAGGGTCCCACCCATGATACCAAAATCTCCTTTAATATTTGGGGGAATTATTATCTGATATAGGAGGCCTGGGAGAGGAGGGTAACTTCCAGGATCTTTTTACCTATGTATACCAGTACTAGCTGTAGAGGAGGCTCCAGTTAAAGTAAAACAAAGTATTTTACTGGAATAATACAGAAAGTAAACTAATATATACAACACATGTTTTTACAAACCATACAAGGCTATAGCAGAGTAAGGCAGAAAGGTTGGAGAGAGAGAGAGAGAGAGAGAGAGAGAGAGGTCCAGGAAGACAGGGTGATAGCTACCAGTCTTGAGGAGGAGGGAGTTCCATGCAGTGAAGATGCTCAGACTGGCATCTGAGGGTAGCACAACAAAGAAGAGAAGGATGAGGTCCAGCCATATCATACGTCAGCTGTGGCACACCTTGCTATTGTTGGGGCTCTAATATTTATACTCTGTTCTATGCCTTGGAGGGGTAAGTTAGTAATAACAAAGCTTAGATGGCTCTCCCACGGAATAGACAAACGACACTGAAAGTCAACTGATTGCTTTAATTCAGGAGTGATTGAACATTGATTGTCTTGTGACAACTTTGTAAGGTTGGGCAGGAGGGGTGTGAGGGGAGATTTCCATAGGGTATGGATTGAGGAATGGTCACTTGATGGCTGGAGTGAATTATTGCTTGAAATGCCCAGGGCTGAAAGAAAGGATTAACACATACCCCTTAATGACTGGGTTGTTAGCATAAACCCATAATGGGGGCTTTTTGCATAATCCTAACTTGGGATTTCCTGCCATTATACTTCTAGACACATCTCAGGTCATCATGACCTTCAACTGACCTCCAGTCTGCCTAAGCCAATGTGACCCCAAAAAGCGTCTAATGTCTCCAGTTATGGAATCTCGTGAGGGAAGGGTAACAAACAGGGCATGCTAACAAGACATTAACAAAATCTGATTTCTCCGAAAGTAGTTGATATGTGCATCTGTGAACTAGTTTCTTTTCCCCATGTGCCAGGAAAGCAGGCCATAGAAGAAATACCTGAGTGCATGCATTTGAGGCAATGTATGCCCATATATAAACAAACAGTACATAATGGGAGGGAAAGAGAGTTGGAGGCTACGGGTAATGTAGGAAACATAGGAACAGTCCCAAAGGCATAGTATGCATAGAGATTTCCCAAGATATCTCAAGATTTATAATTCCATCATAGAAAGAATAATAGAATCTTAGAGTTGAACGGGACCACGAGGACCATCTGGTCCAGGAATATGTCACTAAAGCACTCCTGAAAGACACCCATCCAACCTCTTTGGTGCTCTTACAGTAGAAAAGAAAAGTTTCTTCCTAATTTTTAGGTAGGATCTCTTTTCATGCAATTTCAATCCATTGGCTTTAGTCTCTGGGGCAGCAGAAAACAAGCTGGCTCCATCTTCTGCATATCATCCCTGCAGATGTTTGAAGATAGCTATCATGTCACTTCTCAGTCTTTCTTCAGCAAGCTAAACATGCCCAGCTCTTTCTTAACCAAAGTGTCACTCTATAGAAGTCCTCTCTCACATCTTCCCAAAATGTATTGCTCTCATTTCACAGAAGGCATGAAATCAGAGTACAGTAGGAAAATAGCCAGTGTGGCTCTCTAGACTGCTCGTCAGGCCCAAATTCATCCCTTTAGGCAGGTGGAGGGGCATTCCTTCCTCAGAACATTATGGCAAATGTGAAGTCGAAGGCTTTCACGGCTGGCATCCAAAGATTTTCCTTGGTTTTTTTCCAGGTTGTGAGACCGTGTTCTGGAATAGTTTCTTTCTAACGTTTCACCTGCATCTGTGGCTGGCATTCTCAGAGAATGCCAGCCGCATTCTCTGAGGATGCCAGCCACAGATGCAGGCGAAATGTCAGAAATAAACTATTCTAGAACATGGCCTCACAGCCTGGAAAAAAACCAAGGAAAATCATTATGGCAAAGATAACCCTGGAACCCTGAACCCTGAGGAAGAACCCCCTCAGAGCAAGACACAGCAGTGGGAGGTGGCTGCTGGTAGGATATTTTGTGGCACCTCTAAGGTTAAACATGGCAGAACGATGAAAGCATAAACTTTTCGGCAACCATAAGGTGACACATGGGAGAAGAGTAAGCAGTCTGGCAGACTAAGAATTAAAATTTCATGGCATTTATGTTTCCATTTTTGGGAAGGTAAATATTTTAAACATGAAAAACAGACCCCCCAAAAAACCCAAAAGAAGATATCTTGCCCTGTTTCTCTCTCCCTCTCCCCATCTCACTGTAAGATAAATCCACTCCACTACCAATGCTGCAGGGAAACTCCTATTTTTATAACTCTTTGAGGAGGGAAAACCCACACAAGTTGATAGAATAATATTTGAAATAGTGCTGAGTGTGAAGAAAAGACAGAGCCTGCACAGAGATGCTGGGAGAAAAATGGAGCCTTGCTGTGACAATGAAAATACCATCTCCAATCCTATTTTTTCAGAAGTACCCTGTGTGAGAACAAGATACCTGCTGCCAAAATTTAGAGAAGAAAGTCCAGCTTTCCTTCTTTATGTCCTTCAGCTCTTTGGCTGCTGGATTATTTATTCTGTTCTCTGCAGTGTATGGTTGTCACATTAGAGGGCTTGAGGGAAGATTTTTTTCCCCTTCTGGTTTAGCTCTTTGTAGGTGGATATTCTGCACAATGTGGCATTTCTTCGCTTCAAGGCTTTATCCTGGCTGGGGTCATGGTATTTGAAAGTGAGGGTGGCATTTTAGGCTCTGCTGGTGGC
Source organism: Gambelia wislizenii (assembly GCA_030847615.1). Classification (NCBI taxonomy): domain Eukaryota; kingdom Metazoa; phylum Chordata; class Lepidosauria; order Squamata; family Crotaphytidae; genus Gambelia; species Gambelia wislizenii. The sequence continues at coordinate 187,377,867 of JAUMIR010000002.1, read as the reverse complement.
TAATGCCAGAAACAGACAAGTGCCATGGCCATTTATCACTGCGTGTGGAGCTCTTCCTGGTTTGTCCACTCAAATAAATATTTCATCCAACTGGCAGTGAACTTCATTTGAATTGGGATGATTTGGGGATGAGCTAATAAAACAGCAAGAACTGGCAAACACACTTCTTTTCTTTGTGAGTTCCAGACATCTGGAAGCAGGGTATTACTACATCTGTCTTCTTCACTGGCAAGCAACTGATTAAACTGGAGGGTTACCTCGTAGGGCTTTGTGCCAAGGAAGAGAGCAGCAGCATTCTGGAGGGAATAAAGGTATGATTCTTACTGGTAAACATCCATTAGTCAACTGAGAGAAGCCCTAATATGGAAGCAGAAGGTCAAGAAGACATTATATACATATATCTTGCTCAGAACAATCTAAAGATGTGAAACAGCTGCTCCAAGGCAGCTTTCAACCCTGAGTGACATTGCATAAAACACCTTTTGAATTGAGATAACTCCCAAAGATTGGGATGGTGAGGTGAGGGAGAGGTGGCCTTCTGAGACCCTATTTGGGATATAGATGGGTCTCAGATGCAAATGCTGCCTCCCTGTGATATCACAAATACTTCCCTTCTGATTTCTTATTTACATATTTGCAGATTGGTATGACTTCTCAGACTTTCAGAAAAGATCTAAAAAAATTAGAGAGGTGGGGGGGGGGAGTTGCTTGATCCACTTTCTAAGTGTATGGCCTTAATTCACACTCCTTGAACCAACCTGCAGATTGGGATACAGTTGCTCTTCAGATTGTACACTTTTTCAGATTTTGTAATTGGGGGCTTGGTCAAAAGCTTATGCAGAAAATTCAGATTTTAGGGACATATATATGCAAATGCACATATATGCTAATATAAATGTGCATCCATGTACAAACATCTAAGTCTATAGGTCATTCTTTCCAGCTGCTTCCTTGTTAGAATCATAGAGTTGGAAGAGACCACAAGGGCCATCTAGTAGAAACCACTGCTCTACAGGAATACACAATCAAAGCAGTCCTGACATATAGCCATCCAGCCTCTGCTTAAAAACCTCCAAAGAAGGAGACTCCACCACACTCCCAGGTAGTGTGTTCCACTGTCAAACAGCTCTTACCATCAGGAAGTTCTTCCTAATGTTGCTGTTTATACGTGGGTTCTCCATGCAATTTGGAAGCCTGGAAAAATTTGAGTTCCAAACCATGTAGAGGACCTCAAAGGGTAACAATCCTGGAGATGGTGATGCTTTTGTGCTCCTTCTCCCCACTTGTTGAGAAACCAATGTTTAAGAAAAAACTTATTCCCCTACATCCAGAACTCTATTTATTAAACATGTTACACAAGCTACATACAACTATAAGAAAAAGATATGGTATTTATATGCAGTAATAGCTGCAAGGCTGCTATTTGCTCAGAGATGGAAAGGGGAACATATTCCATCGACAAATGAGTGGATTAGGAAAATGCAAGAATTTTATGAAATGGAAAGACTTTCAATCATTATAGAGGATAACAAAATGTGAAAACATTTAGAAGGCTGGCAAGATATAATTAAATTAAATGAAAGTTAGAAGAAGCAATTTAGATAAATAAATAAATAAATAAATAAATAACAGATAAATTGGATAAACTTAATATGGGGGGAAATGGGGGGAAAGTTACTGTCAAAATATAAACTCCAGGAGAAAAGGAAAAAAGGAAGGACATGTGTTTTGTGTGCATCGGTTTTAACGTAAAGCAAAATTGTATTATATGTTTTATGTTTATGTTTTTGGTCTTTGTATTTTTTACTCTAAGACTTGCTGTCTTTTTATTCTTCATTTATATTTATGGTTGTTGTAATATTTGGTTTGTTAATAATATTGTTATGTGTGAATAACTGTAATTTTTTGTTGTTTAATAAAAATAATAATTTAAAAAAAGAAAAATCTGAATAGGGCTACTCGCTGTACTGTTTTGCAAGCATAGATTTGGAGTATACATGAGAATCACACAAAACATTTACTATGTGTAAATATAAGTAAGATCACCTGAATGCCCCCACTGTAGCTGCTTCCAAAGGAACAAATGATAACAAGGAAGTTACCTTTAGGATTATCAATGACGTATCCCTGGCATAAACAGAGCACAAACAGAACTCCATTTACTTTCAGGTTTCAAACCCTGCTGATTCTCGTGAGAAGACGCTAGTGCCGCAAATTCAAAAATAAAAGCAAAATCAAGACAGCAAACCACAAAAACACACTATGGAGATTATCAGATGTAGCTAATGTGGTGCCAGCAGAATGCAAAAGGATGTCAATATTAGACAACAACCTCCTTTTGTGTTCTGCTGGCATTCTGCTGGCTTTTTTTTTTTTGTATTGACAGCTGAAGTTGTCAATAGATTTCCGTTTTGGTGCTGGCATTGTCAACATGCAAAAACTTGGGTCATTTAACTCTCGTGAATGCAGCAAAAATGGGCGGTCCAGCGCAAACACTTCCAGGTGAGATCGGGACATCCAGGTATGTTTCATTCTTTTTATGACCCTCCCTGGGTTATTTGGGACTTTTACATTCCGTTTAGGTGCTTGGTGTAACATTTTTTGTGTGTCTATTTTTATTTTTTAATTTCCTGTGCTTGCATCTTCTTGCAAGAACTGGCAGGATTTCAGTCCAGGAAGTGAATGCAGCTCCATTCATTCCTGGGCTGCATTTTCCATGGGAGAGAAGGTAAGTGTGGTGGGGAGGGTTATTGTGCTCTAAATGCCAGCAATGCTAGCAACAAAGCACCACAGGAGATCAGTTGGTAGCTTGGGCTGTCAATAAAAAAGAACAGGTTTTAGACTTTAAATTATTGTGAAAGGACAATGTCGTCTGGTATGTTCACCCTTTCTCAATCATTAGGTGTCCTTATGACACCCTATTTGCTGCATCTGATAAAGTCTGTAGAGTTCAAAAACTGAAATTTGATCATTCCCATCACTGCTTCTCTAAACAACCCTCCAGAAGCTGCTTTTTTCATCATGGTCTTTTATGTATTTGCATGTGATGCAGGAGTGGAGGACATTTAGCCCTCCAGATTTTTCCTTTGGGGGGGCATCAACTCCTACCAGTCCACCCAGCTGGAACAGTGATAAAAGACTGTGGGAATAGTAGCCCAAAAATCTGGAGGGTCAAAGGGTTCCCACTCCTGATGTAATGTCTAGTTTGGTCATGGTGGGAAACAGCTCTGGCTTATAGCCTGGCTAAAGAAATAATTTCAGAGTGTTCCTTTTATCTTACACCCCTTTTCATCTGCTTTTAGGGTTCTTCTGGAAGCTAGAATCACATTTATGTACCATTCCTTCTATTATCCATTGGATCTCCTTTTGAAACACTAGTGTACCATAAAGATAATACTTCCTTCCTTGCTATCAGATCTGTCAGAATATAATGCAGGCAAGTGGGTGTGCTACAGATGCCCATTTGTGACTTCCTTCCCATATACTGCTTCTTTTAACTATCAGTGGATACTTAAATAATGTATAAATCTGTCTTATTAAACGTGCATGGAATATTTATGGAAAGATGCCTTGGAAGTTAAAAGGTAGCCTTCATTTTCAATTCCCTTTGGGTTAATCAGTTAATTGAGTATCATCTCTGTCTAGTGCTGAAGGCTGGTTTTAGGTTCTGCTTGAAAGACATCTTCAATGGGTGGCATTGAAATATGTCTGCCTGCAAAGCACCAGATGAAGAAGAATAACAATAGGCTCAAGGAAAACAATCAAGGGGCTTATCTTTACTCACCACTAATTTTTATTATTACTGATGGGATCATGTTTGTCAGGAATCTGCAAACAGCAACCGTCTAGAGCATTGTGGAAAGCTCTGCTGACATAAGTCCTCATAACTCCTTTTTCACTATTGTTTTTTGTTATAGATAATATATATAAGGTGGCCAAATTAGGAATGTAACTTTTACTGGTTCATCCTCTGTGAAAGGATGAATACTCTCCATTTTTTTTCTCCCTGCTAGAGGAAAAAATGAATATTTCTGTGCAGTATTCTGTTTTTTGCATATCATGAAATGATCCAGAGAATTACTCTGCTCAGTAATACACCTGGCTTTTCAATGAAAAAAACAACAACAACAACAAAAGCAAGTATGAATATGTGTGTGTGTGTGTGTTTATACAGAAAATATGTTTTCTGTGCAAAAAAAATCTGCAGAAAAAAACACATGTGTTTCTTCACAGTAGAACACTTCAGGATATGTGAATACCAGGAGAAAACTGCAAGAGTTTTACTGTTTTACTCTCTCCAACAGGGTTTCTCAAGTGTCAGGAAATCCTTTTGGGGTGGTTGAGGGGGGCAGGAATATCCTTTTCATCTCTAGAGCAAATACAGAAGAGGGCAGGGTTATACTGAAAAGGTGGACACCATATAAATGGTGACCAAAAGGAAAGGAGGAGAAAATTCTCGTATTCTTCCTTTGTGAGTATGAGCATGTGTTCGTATACATTTGCTCTGCAGGTTGTGAAGTAAGCCACTTCTTTTCTTGCAGAATTCCTCCTCTCTCTCTTTGCAATGCTGGAAAATGGTCTGTCAAAATATTTGGATTTCTATTTCAAAAAAGGAAGTCCACAGATCAATTATGGACTTCACAGAAATGTCAAATTAATTGCTATGTTTGATAGTTGACTTTACTTGCTAAATTCTGTGTTGTATCTCTCCATGTTCCTCCCTGCACTTTGAGATCAGCTAGTAAAGCTCTGTTTGAGTTCTTTGTCCCTTTATATCCAGGGCTCAAGATGGTGGGGGTCTACAGAAGAGTACTTTCAGTAATGGGAATGCCAGTGATCCCTCTTTGATGGATTTTCGGCCAGTATCTGTATTTTTGGTCAGGCCAATCCTGATCCTACTCTGAAGAAACTTCTCTTTGTTTTAAGTTTGCACTTTGCAATCTAACTCAATGCCTTCCTGAGTGAAATAGCTTTCCTCTGTTTCATTCTTTCTGGGTCTGCAATGGGCATTGAAACAGCCTTGTTATTATATCCAAAGTATGCTGTGCCAAAGGAATGTTTGCACACAATGTCTCACTTATTTCTTTTCCCATTTCTCTAATCAAGTGTAACAAGTTTCTTTTTCACAGCTTCTTCTTTATCTGCCATTGCAGTGTCTACACAGACATGAAACTTCTCTTTCCAAGTTTTCCATGCCAGGTCTGAGCTTGCAGGTTTAATATGCCAGGTAGATTCAAAGATTCAAGCTCTCTCTCTCTCTCTCTCTCTCTCTCTCTCTCTCTCTCTCTCTCTCTCTCTCACACACACACACACACACACACACAGACAGACAGACACACACACACAGATAGACATACAATTTAGAATTTGTTGGTCTTCTGCCACCATGACTCAGGTTTGGGGGAGGGAATGAGTGTGCATATCCTCCAATTGTCCTGCTTTAGGTTTGAACAATGTGCTATGTCTCATTCTGTACAATGCTAGACGTTTGAAGATTGCAGGAAAAATTTGTTGGAGGGCAGAATTCTTATTGGGGACAATGCCCTCATTTTGCTACTCCCATGGTACAACTCTAGCATTTGGCTCTTCAGGGCAAAAGCAGAGGACAGTTGGCTCCCAGCTACTCTCTAGCTCCTTCCAGGAACCACAAACCTTTCAAATACTGTTACTTCTTGTTACTCTGCTGAATGTACATTTCATCATTTAAGTGTGCATAAGGTTACAGCGGGCAGCTTTTGCCGGTGTGTTTTTCATTTGGTCTCTTGGATGACAGCACCTTTGTTAAAACAGGATTTTAAATGTCCCTGCTGTTACAACCTTTTCATAGAATCATAGAGATAACACAAGGGCCATCCAGTCCAACCCCCTGCCATCCAGGACCACACAATCAAAGCATGCCTGACAGATGGCCATCCAGCTTCTGTTTAAAATCCTTGAGAGAAGGAGATTCCACCACACTCCAAGGTTGCATGTTCTACTGTCAGATAGTTCTTACCATCAGTAAGTTCTTCCTAATGTTTAGGACTGAATCTCTTTTCCTCTAGTTTGAATCCATTGCTCCATGTCCCAGGGTTTGTCTAGACAGGCAATATAACCTGTCTTGAACCCGTCTCAGAACCTTGCAGTTCTGATAACATAGGGCATTTGCCTGTTAACTCTGTTATAGGCAGCAAACAATGGATCAGGTTCCGGGTATCCACAGAAGCCAGTCCCAGCAGGCCAGCCCTTGCTGACACTGCCACCTCCCTGGATCTCCTGGAAGGCAGGAAGCAGGCCGACAGGCTGGTCACGTGTAAGGGGCCAGATGCCATGTTGTGGGCACTCTTCCTGCCTTCTGAGACAGTGAGGAAAACGGCTGCAGCAATGGGCTGGTGTGCCCATCAGGACGTCCTCTTGGTGCATGCAGGGCAACAACAGGCCTGATCTTCAGACAGGATATGTTGGTGGGAGATGATCCCCTCATCTCTGGAGCTAAAGGAAACAAGTTTGCTGCATCTTCAATATGACATCCTTTTAAAATGGCTATCATGTCACCTCTTAAGCTTATCTTCTCCAGGCTAAAAATACCTGACATGATTTCCAGACCTTTTGCCATTTTGGCTGCCCTCCTCTAAACACATTCCAGCTTATCAATATCCTTTTTGAATTGTGCTGCCCACAACTAGACACAGTATCCCAGGTGAGGTCTGACCAGAGCAGAATAGAATGATCATACAATCATAGAATCACAGAGTTGGAAGAGACCACAAGGGCCATCCAGTCCAGCCCCCTGCCATACAGGAATACACAATCAAAGCATACCCAGCAGATGTCCATCCAGCCTCTGTTTAAAAACCTCCATAGAAGGAGACTCCACCACACTCTGAAGCAGCATGTTCCACTGCTGAACAGCTCTTCCCATCAGAAAGTTCTTCCTAATGTTTAGGTGGAATCTCCTTTCCTGTCATAGAATCATAAAATCATAGAATTGCAGAGTTGGAAGAGACCACGAGGGCCATCCAGTCCAACCCCCTGCCACGCAGGAAATCACGATCAAAGCATCCCCGACAGATGGCCATCCAGACTCTGTTTAAAGACCTCCAAGGAAGCAGACCCCACCACGCCATGAGGGAGTGTGTTCCACTGCTGAACAGCTCTTACTGTTAAAAAGTTCCTCCTAATGTTGAGGTGGAATCTCTGTTCCTGGAGCTTGCATCCATTGCTCTGTGTTCCAGTCTCTGGAGCAGCAGAAAACAAGCCTGCTCCATCCTCAACGTGACACCCCTTCCAATACTTAAACAGGGCTATCATATTGCCTCTTAACCATCTTTTTTCCAGGCTAAACATACCCAGCTCCCTAAGTCTCTCCTCATAAGGCATGGTTTCCAGACCTTTCACCATTTTAGCCGCCCTTCTTTGGACACGCTCCAATTTGTCAATATCCTTTTTGAATTGTGGTGCCCAGAACTGGACACAGTATTCCAGGTGAGGTCTGACCAAGGCAGAATAGAGCAGCACTATTACTTCCCTTGATCTGGACACTATACTTCTATTGATGCAGCCCAAAATTGCATTGGCCTTTATAGCTGCCGCATCACACTATTGACTCATGTTCAACTTGTGGTCTACTAGGGCTCCTAGATCCTTTTTGCATGTAGTCTCATTCAGCCAGGTCTCTCCCATCCTATATCTATGCGTTTCATGTTTTCGCCCTAAGTGCAGTACCTTACATTTCTCCGTATTGAATTTCATTTTGTTAGCTTTGGCCCAGCTCTCCAGTCTATCCAGGTCATTTTGAATTTTGATCCTGTCCTCTAGGATATTAGCTACTCCTCCTAATTTGGTGTCATCTGCAAATTTGATAAGTATGCCCCTAATTCCCACTTGGCCATCTAATTCTCACTTGGCCATTTTGCCATCTTCTCCACGTAGTGGCCCTACCATTTCCTTCTTCCTCCTTTTGCTGTGGACATACCCCAAAAAACCGTTTTTATTGTTCTTAACCTCTCTAGCAAGCCTGAGCTCATTCTGCGCTTTAGCTTTTCTGACTTTACTCCTACATGTGTTCGCTATTCTGTTTGAATTCTTCTGTTGTTTGTGTCCATTGGTCCATGTCCTGGTCTCTGGAGCAACAGAAAACAAACTTGCTCCCTCTTCAATATGACATCCTTTCAAGTATTTAAACATGGCTATGTCCCCTCGTAACCTTCTCTTTTCAAGGCTAAACATACCCTGCTCCCTAAACTGCTTCACATAGGGTATGGCTTCCAGACCTTTCACCATTTTGGTTGCCCTCCTCTGGACATGTTCCAGCTTCTCAATATTCTTTCTGAATTGTGGTGCCCAGAACTGGACACAGTATTCCAGGTGAGGTCTGACCAAAGCAGAATAAAGTGGCACTATTACTTCCCTTGATCTAGACACTATACTCCTATGGATGCACCCTAGAATTGCATTGGCTTTTTTAGATGCCACATCACACTGCTGACTCCTGTTCAACTTGTGGTCTACTAAGGAGATTATCAGATGCAGCAAATGTGACACCAGCATAACAACAGCAGAACTCAAAGGGACGCCAATATCAGATGGTGTTATCCTTTTGCATTCTGCAGGCGTTATGGTGTTGTTTCTGAAACTGTCAATAGATCTCCCCGTTCCGTTTTGATGCCAGCATTGCTGGCATGCAAAACCTTGGGCCATTTAAATCCCGTGACTGCAGTGAGAATATTTGGTCCAATGCAAATACTTCCAAGTGGGATTGGGACATTCAGGTATGTTTCACTCTTTTTATGAACCTCCCTGGGTTATTTGGGACTTTTAAAGTTTGTGTATGAGCTCTGTGAGCTCCATTCACTTCTTCATTGCCAGGGAAGCCTTTGGACAGGAGGAATGGTAGGTGCAGTGGGAAGCGTTCTTTTGCCAGCATAAAAATTGGGTTTTTTTAATGCTGGCAAAATAATGTTTTAAAGGGGGTTGTCTGATATTCTTCTAAGACTCCTAGATCCCTTTCACATGTGCTATTGTCAAGCCAGGTGTCACCCATCCTAGATCTGTGCATTTTGATTTTTTCTGCCTAAGTGTAGTACCTAACATTTCTCCCTGTTGAAATTCATTTTGTTAGCTCTGAACCACCTTTTTAATCTGTTAAGGGCATTTTGAATTCTTATCCCGTCCTCTGGGATATTAGCTACCCCTCCTAATTTGGTGTGATCTGCAAATTTGATAATAATAAATAATAATAATAAAATTTATTTATACCCCGCCCCTCTGTTAAAACAATCGGGGTGGCCCTCAATTCTAAGAGCCTTCTCACACAAAGGAAGGGAAGCAGCTTTAAAGCTTGAGAATAGTGCATCGTTGCCTTATTGCATAACGTTTGTGTGCTTCAGTTGTTTTTCCACTCCAGTCCTGTGTAAGATGGTTGTAAAAACAAGTCTTTCTGATAGCTGGAAAAATCCGTTAGTAAAAAGACTTGCCTTCACCACTGTCTCCCATGGAATCAGAATGGGAGAACACCTGAAGCACCCCAAAGTCATGTGCCAAGGCAAGGCAGGATGCACTATTCTCAGGCTTCACTTCTACTTCTTCTCCCTCATGTGATAAGCCCCCATGTCATTGATAAAGATGTTGAACAGCACTGGGCCAAGTACAGAAGATGGAATCTCTTTAATATCCTTGGATGTAGTTGATCTGGCCCTAGAGACTTGAATTCATTTAGAGTAGCCAGGGAATGCTATACTACCTCTTCTGTGCTGCATTTCCCCTGCTGCCTGATCTGCTCCATTTTCCCCAGGTTGAACACTGTTCTCCTTTTGGAAGAAGATCGAGGCAAAGAAGGAGTTGAGTAATTCTGCCTTTTCTCTGTTTTCTTTTAGCACTTTGCCATCTTCTGCACTGAGCAACCCTACCATTACCTTGTTCTTCCTTTGCTACAGACATAATCAAGAAATCCCTTTTTATTGTTTTTAACCTCTCTAGCAAATCTAAGTTGGTTCTGTGCTTTGGTTTTTCTGAGTTTCTCCCTACACATGCTGGCTATTCATTTGAATCCCTCTTTGGTTATTTCCTCCTTTTCCCATTTCTTGTACATGTCCCTTTTAAATCTTAGCTCAGTTGAAAGTTCTTTAGACATCCATCCTGGTTTCTTTAGACACCTCCCATTTTGACTCCTCATTGGAACTGTTTGAAATTGTGTCTTCAATATCTCTTTAAATGTTGATGTGTGTTAGTGTGTTCGTTTCCAAATGTTTGGGCTCAGCTAGATGAGAGAATTAATAGCAAAAAATAGTGCCTTACCTCTCTATCGCTGCAGTGTTTATTTGTGCTCATGACTCATTTGCAAGATCGCTGGCATGGAAAATTAGCCAAGTTTGCAGTTCACACAGAGCATACCCTGAGAAAAGGTGGTGGCCACGAGTGAATTGCCTGCTGAAAACCTCCCTCCATTCCCCCAGTTTTCCCCATCCTTAAATGACAGATGCAGAAGAGCAATTTTCCCCTTAAACCACCCCCTTTTTTTTGCTTTGCTGCTTGAACAACAGTGTACACGATCATTCCCCCCCCCCAAAAAAATAACAACAATAGTGGCTCCGGCTGCTTCGACCCTTGCAAGCCCACCCCCACCAAGGTCTGACCAATCATGTTTGACTTCTTCCATGTGCCCCTAATCAAATTGGTTGTTCAGATATGCAGTTATGCACATTTTTGCATAACTTTTAAAAAAGATCGTGAGAAACAGCGAATGCTGTTATCACAAACTATTTGTAGTTTTTAGCCCCCCTCCTTCCCAATATGGTAAATCCGAACAGGAGCTCATCTGAACAAAAGGTATTCTGCCCGCATTCTTTGTGGATTTTTTTTTTTTTGGTCATCTAAACAACCCCTTTGTTAATTTTTCTTTTAGCTTTGCATCTTGACCTGTTGTGTGACCATAAAGCTCATTCACAAATACTTGAAATGCAATAAAAAGTGTCTAAATAGATCCTTGGGGCATATAGCAGTTTTCTGACTTTCTGTAGCATTTTACTTGCAGAAATGTGGGATCAGGACACTGGGAGAGGAGGCTGCTTTTGAAACCAGACCTTTCTGACATGTTCTTCTAACACCACACAGTGCTTGACAACTTGACACAGGAGAGAGCTCTCTCTGCTACCGTAATTCTGTCACACACTGGCAGGTGCTGGGGAAAGAGATACCTCCTCCCTTTCTGTCTTTTAAGATGTATTATATATGCATTTATCATGCACCTATAAATGTAATGCACAATATATGCATTTATCATGCAGCTATTAATGTAATATTTGAACGTCAAGTACTAATTGCTTCAGAAATGAATTGAATATGATGGAAATTATTCTCAGAGTATTGTTCTATTGTTCTGTCTGTATTGTCTGTTACAAATATAGACACTAGGGCTCGGTCACTTTTGAAGACTTTAAATTGTGGTCTTATGGATTACATTAGAAATCTCTTTTAAGCCTCTGTTTCACCTTATTTGAGCCCCATATTAAACAATACAGAATTTAAAAAGAGAGCAAATGAGGATGAATTTTAAATCAGATGTATACCCCCTTCCAGTGTAAGTTTCCACCGACATAATGGATATTGTTTGAAAAATAACATTTTCATTTGTGAAAAAAATCTCTTATTTAATGATGATTAAGGTCATTTTTTAAAAATCTATTAGTTCTAAGAAAAGCTGGGGAAAGCAGTGCTGTCCTGCTTTTTATCAATCATAGTGCAAGTGAAGCAGCAAAATCCTGCAGCAATTCCCTCCTCCCCACCCCGTTTGATTTCCAAGAGAGACCTTTCACACTATACAATAATAATGCCTTTACACCTCACTTTAACTGCCTGGGATTTGAGCTTTAGGGAGTGGCATTTCGAATCCTCAGCCAGAGAGATCCTCTGGGGCCTCTGACCAAACTATAAATCCCAGGTTTCCACAAGATGCAATCATAGCAGTTAAAGCAGAATCAAAATGCAATAATTGTGTAGTGTGGAGGAAGTCAAAAGAGACACAGAATAAAGGTAGCTTAGTCCCTCTTACTTTCTGGTCCCATTTCAGCCTTGAAGCCTGGATTGCTACCTAACTCCACCCCAAGTGAAAAATTACACTGAAATCAATCTCACTGATACAGTACAGTTGTGTTTTCCTTAAGCCAAGCTACTAACCAGGTATCTATGTTGAGGGTTATAGGCAGATTGCCGTGCAAATACCATAGAGACAGAATCTGGTTTAAACTAGATGTGAAATAAAAATGCAGACATATTTTTAGTACATATTGAAGTATACATCTTTGTTGGCAAACTTGTCTGGGGACCTCAACTAAGGGCTACACAGAATTACAAGAACAATAAACCTATTTTCTGAGGAACAGAAAAAAATAATGATGCATCTAGGACTCATCTAGACAGGTTGGCATATCTTGCACATGGATCAGGCCTGTTCGTCCCCTATTACTGTAACCAAATGGAGGAAGTCCAGACAAGCACACTGACCCATTGCTGCAGCCACCGCTGCCACTGCCTCCTTCGCTCTCCCAGAAGATAGGAAGCCAACCTCGGTCACATGCTGTGGGTCTGCTTCCTGCTGCGAAAGAGTGATGGAAGAGAGAAGCTGCAGTGATGGACTGGTGTGCCGAAACAGGCTCCTTTGGCCATGTGGGGCCCAATCTGTTTCTTTCCAGCTGGAAAGCATTTTAAACAGGTATTTTAATATAACAGTTTATTGGGGCCTCCCCATCTTCCCTCTGCCTTATTCCCATCTTTGCCCCGGGGGTCATGAGTTCTGCCTGGGGCAAAATGGGGAAAAAGCCATGCAGCGTCTGTACTACAGGGCAAGAAGATGGGGCAAATTGCCCATGTAGATAAGCCCTGAATCTAGGGCTTTCTTTCTGCAATGGATACCAATGAGTTATTGTTCATGTGACCTGGGAGGAGTGAGCAAAACCACATACTCAGTTCCAGTCCCAGTTTGTGGCACCTCCAGAGAGAGGCAGGAAAGATCTCTGCATGAGTACATCTCCAGAATCTCAGACAAATGAGGTCTTTCTCAGCTTGGCTACTGAAGATTCCTTTAACTGGAGATTAGCTGTCAGCCTGTGCCTGCAATATGTGTGCTCTGCCATGACCCCATCTCATCATTTTCTCCCACCCCATCCCTGTTCACCACACAGGCCTTTTTCTCACCCTTCTTCTTCTTTTAGATTGCAGGCATCCTTTAAAGAACAACCCACCAATAACTTCTGTTATAAAACTCCAGCAGATTGACTGTGTGTGAGAGAGACAACTATGGTATCAAAGGGAAGGGAGGGCAGTCCTCCAAATTAATTATGGCACTGCAAATGTGAAAAATAAATTCCTGAAAAAAAGACATTTTTCAGGAGATCCGGTGATGGACGTACTCTTGAGGTTGAGTTAGAGCTTCCTAGTACCTCATTTAATTAACTCAATCTGACTTTTATAGGGCTTTATGTTATGTGTTTCCTTGTTCGGTAAACAAACAGCAGAAAATTAAAACAGGGCAGCTGCCAGTGAATGGTAAATTTAATTGAAAAATAATGAATTGCCATGGGGTGCCACCAGGGGTTTTGTCAAGATAAAGTTATTTATCTTGGAAAGTTTCCACTCGCATTTGTCAGGACTTGATATATACAGAAGTAAAGGGAGAGAAGCAAGCTGTGAGACACACCAGGGCTAGATGCTGATGGCACGGTCTTCCAAGCTCTGCTACTGTATAACCTCCATTTATTTCCATGGCTCTGGAACCGAGTACCAGTTCCTTGAGAAAGAAAGTTGTGAAACTAGGCAGCAGCACTCCCTAACTCTCAGTGCCTCTGTAAGAGCTATGTGTGGAAAAGGCACCAAAGTGAAGCACTGAAGAGCTATTTCAAGGAATGGGTAACACTGTCATGCATTCACATTTGGAGTTGAGTCAACCAATCTTGAGAATGCTTTGACATGCATTTCAGTTGTGTTAAGGATAAGGTTCACCTGTTCCTGACACTGTTTGAGAAGGAGGTGATAAGGCATCGGGCATGGTCATAAGTGGATCCCTTCTGCCAGAAGATAGCTTCAAGAGGCTGGAGCATGCCCCCCCACATGTCTGGGGGAGGGCAGGAGGCACATGGGCAACATTCAGCTGCAATTCTGCAGGTGAGAGAAGAGAGATGGCATGAACTCCCTGGAAGTCCAGAAGTCTCTTGCTGTAGATCTCTAGATATGGGTACCTCCTGCCTTCTCATGCTGGGGAGCATGCTCCAATCCTTCTAGCTGAGGTAGGTATGTGCACAAAGAGGTCTTGAATACCTCCTTCCCCAACGTCTCCAAAAGGGCATATGATCATGTAACCTCAGGTTACATGAGCATATCTCACTAATAGAATTCCTGGCCATGATCTGAACTTGCTGGACTGTGATTGGCTGTAGTTGCTGAAGGAATTCATGCTTAGTTAATTATGACATGAACTGACCTGTTTTACACCTCTTGGCGCTTGTCTACACTGGCCAGAATACACCAGTTGGAGTATTTCCAGCCCCAGGCCCACTGTGTCCACCCCCCCGTTACCTGTCATTCTTTTATGGCAATGGAGGGGTGTCCTCACACCTGCAGCCAACATGCAAGCTTCTCTTCCCCACGTCAGTCACATCTTCCAAGGCCAGAAACGAGGCACCTGACTGTAGTCTCATAGCTGAGCACCTCATGGTGACCTCAGCAGATGCAGCACGTGTGACCCAGCTGGGAAATGGCTGTACTGGGCACCATGCAAGCCATGTGTGTGGACACCACCACCCCCAATTGCAGTAACAGAACTCACCATTTTCTCTGGAAAAAACACAGCAAACAGTGAGGTTTTTGACCACTTGTCTGCTCCATTTTAAGGGGTATTTGTCCCAGATTCTCATCGGAACTGCATGTGTCATCTATACTGCTGGGTGCAGGAATGGGGGGGGGCATTTAATTTGGCCTGTCTAAACAAGCTCTTAGACTAATGTGCATATTGGGATTTAGATATTCACCAGCTTTTGCATGTCCAGCATGTTCTAAATTCAAATTCACTATCAAACTATGTTTAAAACCAACATTTTGGGAGAAAATGGTTTGAAAATACATAATTAATGAAGAACATGGAAGATTATCACAAGAGGATTTAGCAATGCTATTAGAGCAGGATAACAGCACATGCGACCGTTCCTTATCACATGACATTGTTTCTGTTCTGTTGGTAGTCTGCATTCAAACCGTTGCTGGAGGGCACCTTTTCATTGATGGGGGAAACCCATTAATAAGCCCCCAATAGTGCTATGTTTCCATTATTGCCTCCATGCAATAAGTCCTCTTCCACTTCATTTTCTATACCATCAGTCATGTGGGCTGAGTGGGTGTGTTTGTCCTCTCCTCTCTCTCTCCTCCTTGTGTCTCTGACCTCTTGCCTGCCCAATCTTATTCCCCCTCCTGCCCAATCTCTCTCACCCCTCCCTGCCTGCCTGATCTGACAATTTCCCCTCCCATCCAATGTCTCTTTTCTTCCCCCCACCCTTCTGTTGCCCGGTCTTCTCCTGCTCTGATTTGTATCTTTTCTTAACCCCACCAGTATTGCACAGCAATCATGTTAGTGAAGCAAATGGAAACATACCGGTATTGAAGCAGAGGTGTGATAATAATTGCTTCAATACTGGTATGTTTCTGTTTGCTTAACTAATGTGATTGCTGCACATTAGGAGCCTGGTGTGATAATCTCCTTAGATACTAATTTGTGCAACAAAGAGAAATATGGAAATAGGATGGAATGGACTGATGGGTAAACACATACAGAAGTGACAGAGACCAGAAATAGACTCATTCAGTTATGACCCTAAGATCAGGGTGGAGATCCTTTGAGCCTCCAGGTGTTTTTGGACCTCAGCTCTGCAAAGCTACTGACAATGTATGGGAGTTGTAGTGCAAAAGATCTGTGTGTGTGTGTGTGTCAGACGTTCTCCACCCTTGCCCTAAAACCTGCTATTGTGTACCAAACCCCAGTATGTGCGGGTGCCATAGTATCATCCCTGTGTCTGCATGAATTGGGCCTTATATTTCAGCTGAACTGAGCTTCCCCTTTGCACACTGGATACCTACCATTGTTTGTTTGCTTGCTTTTGCTTCTTGGCTGCAAAGTCTTTCCAGCTATGTGTTATAGGCAAAGCAGGAATTTTCTCCTTTTCAACGTTTTACAGAATGAGCAAGACTTTCAGTACAGAAACTTGGACGTTTCCACAGTGGCACTGGCAGGGGGTTTGCTCCTGCTTTCCATTTCAGTTAATTTTGCTTTTATATTTAGCCTTTTATAAAATGACACACACTTCCCTTTCTGTTGGAAACGAGATGTCTGCTACTTAATTCAATCACTTGTTAATATGATCCACACTTTAACTGGATCCAAACTTCTGGAATAACAAATAAAATAAAATGTTTTTTCTTTCCTTCTGGGGGATTATTTTTTCCTTCCGTCTTTCTCTTCCCCTCTATCTTATAAAAGGTGTGGTGGGAGACTCTCTGAAATAGAGCCTTGCTCATTAATGATTTCTGCATGCATTTAACAGGATTGGTAATAACTCAGATCCTGTTTGGTGGAGCCGAGCATCACTCCAGCAGAGCTGCTGGCTACCAAGAATGGGCAGACGAGTGGCTTCAAGGAAGGGCCCACTAGATAGCAAATGAGAGCAGAAGAATTTTACTTAGGAACATACAGGATAACAAAAAGAAAAAGAACCCAAGAAAAGGCTGCTGCAGAGTAACCAAACTTTAAATTATACAGTTTAGGTCTAGGGACTTTATCAGACCACCCTCTTGAAACGTTCTTTTGCTGGCATATTATGAAATGTTTTTATGCTGGCAAAGAACCCCCTTTACCAAACCTACCTGTAATAGTGTCAGAAAGGCAGCCCTGGCAGTAACAGAGCATGAACAGAGTTCCGTTTACTTCCAGGTTCCAAATCTCACTGATTCTTGTGAGAAGATGCAAGCACAGCAAATTCAAAAATTAATGCAAGACAAAGACATAAAACGTACACATAAACACACAAACACACTTTAAAAGTCTCAAGTACACTGGGGGGGGGTCATAAAAAGAGCATCCCCTACCTGGCTGTCATGATCTCACCTGGAAGTGTTCTGTCATTGACCCTGTGTTCCCATGAGCACAATGGTGTGAAGTTTCAAAAGCCGGCAATGCTGACAACAAAGTGCCATGGGAGATCAATTGACAGCTTGGCCCGTCAATAAAAAGAAACAGGTTTTGGACATGATACGATCATGAAAGGACAGTGTTATTTGATATGTGTGCCCTTTTGCATTCATTAGGCATCGTTATGTTGCCATATTTGCCTGGTCTGATAAAGTCCTAGTGATCCTATTCAGTTCTATTCCAGAATCCAGAGTCCTCCTTCCTGTAGTTTAGGAGTGGGATTACTCCAATGTGCACACACACACATGAATGTGGAGAAATTTGGAGAAGGCATCAAACACTTAGACAGTCCCTGCCTAAGATAAAGGCTAGACTTTCACATCTCCACACACATACACAAAAGACATTTTAGTTTGGCCAGTAGGAGTGTAGAATCAAGTTTGATAAAAGTTTCCTTCAATGCTGTGTCATTTCTCTTTTGTTTAGATTCAGGCCTTCTCTTTATTCTTCATGAGAAGGAAAAACCCTGTATTTAACATAAAACAACATAGCCAAAATTCTGTTGCTTAGTCCCAATTAGAGTAGAATCAGTTATTGAATAGTGACTCAACATGAAGGCAAATCCAAATGATTCAATGGGTCTATTCTAGGAGATTATCAGGTGCATTAAAAGTGGCATTACAGCAACGCCAGGAGACCACAAAAGGGCTCCCTTATCAAACGTCATTGTTCCCCCCTCGTTATGCACCCGTTATGCTGCCGTTCTGACAGTGCTGCTTTTTATTGATATGAGAAGCCATCAATAGACCCCCCCCCCATTCCATTTCTGTCACGGATGTTCCTGTGTGCAACAAGGTGCCCCATTATGCTGGTGAGATCCCAGCATCAATGGAAGGTCCCTGCCAGAACACTTCTGGGTGAGATCAACATGAAGGCAAATCCAAATGATTCAGTGGGTCTATTCTAGTCAGAACCAACAAGAGGATTCAGTCCCAATGTACAAATAAAATCAGTGGAAACAATTTTTTTAAACAAACAAAATAATTTTTTAAATAGTAAAAGATAATTTAAACAGACAAACACATATTAAACACTTTAACAAGTTATAACAGTCTAGAAACATGCACATGCACAAATTTGGAGGAAATCAGCTGGCTCACAAAGGCTTGAATATCCCCCCCAAACAGCCACATTTTAACTTGGCACTAGAATGAAGACCACAGGTAGGGCACCTCTCCTATCTTCTTAGGAAGGGTATTGATTCTGCTGGTGGCACACAAGTGACCATCAGCAGACCTTAGTCTTCAGGCATGCATAGGTAATGGATCCCCCATTCCATTTCTGTAACGGAATGTCCTGCAAGTGAAAAGGTTTTGCTGGCGTGATCCCAGTGTCAATGGACGGTCCGTGCCAGAACACTTTATGGTGAGATCAGGACATCCAGGTAAGTGACACACTTTTTTGTACCCACTTTGGGATACTTGTAGTTTTAAGTGTGTTTTTGTGCTTGCTGTCACATTTTGGTGTTTTACTTTTGAATTTCCCATGCTCTCATCTTTTCACAAGAACCAGTGGGATTCTCTTCCAGGAAGTGAATAGGGTTCTTCAACAGAGCTCCATTCACTCCTGGACTGCCGTGGAAGTGCAAGCAAGGTAAGTCTGAAACTTTTAGTTACTATTCCATGACAAGGATGGGAGAGGGGCGGTGGGGTGGTAACGCTTTATTTGGTGCCCTCTGATAATCTACATAGTCTTGAAGAAAACTTGAAGACCACCCTACAGATCCTTCTCCTACAGTGCTTTGGAAAAATATCAAAGACAGTATCCTGCAGTCTGCGGAAGAATCCCCCAGGTTCTCGCACAAGAAAAATCAAGACTGGTTTGATGAAAACAACCAAGAGATCCAGGAGCTGTTGGCAAAGAAGAGAGCTGCTCGCCCAGCCAACCTGCCATGTCAGAAAAGCAACTTTCCACCTCACAAAAACTCCGAGACATGCAGAACAAGTGGTGGATCAATATAGCAGAAAAGACACAACGCTGTGCAGATCTGGGTGATCATAGAGGATTTTATGAAGCTCTTAAAGCAGCGTTTGCACTTACTTATCAGGTCCAAAGCTCCTTATACAGTACAGATGGTCAAACATTAATTACTGATAAAGCCTCCATCCTGAATCGATGGGCTGAACATTTTCAAAGTCTCTTTAGTGCCAACCGAGTAGTCCAAGGCTCAGCTATCCAACATATGATACAAAAAACGATGAAAAATGAATTAGACATAGCTCCCACTTTGGAAGAGACCCTTAAGGCCATACAGCAGCTGAAAAACAGCAAGGAAGCTGGGATTGATGGAATCCCACCTAAGTTTGGAAACACGGAGGTCATGCACTCCACGAAAAATTCCACAAATTCCTTGTGAATTGCTGGGAAAAAGGGGAACTGCCATCAGACCTCCGAGATGCAGTCATCATCACCCTGTACACGAAAAAAGGAGCAAAATCCAACTTCTCAAACTATCGAGGTATAACACTGCTCTCTGTTGCTGAAAAAAATCCTTGCAAGGATACTCCTGAACAGATTAGTTCCTGCTATTGCAGAAGAACTTCTTCCTGAAAGCCAATGTGGCTTCAGAGCCAAGAGGAGTACTACAGATATGGTATTTGCCCTTAGACAACTGCAAGAAAAATGTAGGGAGCAGAACAAGGGTCTCTATGTAACATTTGTCGACCTCACCAAAGCCTTCGACACTGTAAGGAGAAAAGGTCTGTGGCAGATCCTGAAAAGACTAGGATGTCCCCCCAAATTCCTTAAAATGATTATCTTGCTACAGGAGGGCCAGCGTGGTCAAGTCAGATATGGCAATGCATTTTCAGAGCCCTTTCTAATAACTAATGGAGTGAAGCAAGGTTGTGTTCTGGCACCAACTTTATTTACAATCTTCTTTAGCATGATGCTCCAAAGGGCTATGGCAGAGCTTGAAGAAGACGACGGCATCTATATACGTTACTGTACTGATGGTAGCTTGTTTAACTTAAGCCGTCTGAGAGCTCACACTAAGACTCTAAACTATCTAGTCCATGAGCTGCTCTTCGCCGATGATGCTGCCCTTGTTGCCCACACAGAAGCAGCTCTGCGGTGCCTAACATCCTGCTTTGCAACAACTGCAGAGTTGTTTGGGCTGGAAGTCAAGCTGAAGAAGACAGAAGTTCTTCACCAGCCTGCACCACAGGACGAACACCACCATCCCCACATTGCCGTCGGCAAATGTGTGCTAAGGTCCGTTCAGCAGTTCACCTACCTGGGAAGCATCATCTCCTCAGATGCCAAGATTGACAAAGAGATCGATCACAGATTAGCAAAGGCATATAGTGCATTTGGAAGACTTCACAAAAGAGTCTGGAGCAATAAACACCTGAGGCAAAGCACAAAAATCAGTGTGTATAGAGCCATCGTACTGTCTATCTTCCTTTATGGATCTGAAACATGGGTCACCTATCGCCACCACTTACGACTCCTCGAGAGCCTTCATCAGTGCTGTCTGCGCACAATCCTAAATATACACTGGACTGACTATGTAACGAATGTTGCTGTCCTTGAGCAAGCAGGGATCACCAGTATTGAGGCCATGATATTGAGAACGCAGCTGCGCTGGGCAGGGCATGTTTCTAGGATGGAGGACCATCGCCTCCCAAAAATACTACTCTACGGTGAACTCGCCACAGGTCAGCATAAGAGAGGCGCTCCAAAAAAAGCGATACAAAGGCTCCCTGAAACAACATCTCAGGCTCGGCCAAATTGATCACCAACAATGGTCCGCCCTGGCCTCACATCGGGAGGCATGGAGACGCACTATCCACAATGCTGCAGCCTTCTTTAAGAACTCACGCCGAACAAGTCTTGAAAAGAAACAACACCGCAGAAAGAATCACAACCCAAAAACATCATCCAAGGAGACCTTCTGCTGTGCTTTCTGCAACCGGACTTGTTTATCTCGGATTGGCCTTTTTAGTCATCAGCGTGCTTGCAGAAAGCGCGGGATGAGTCCTTCCTGAATCTTCGTCTGCGAAGAAAAGCCAGAGAGACTATCCAGGCACTAGTGCAGCACCTTCACATCTTCTGCTGACTGATGACAAAGAGAAGTAGAACTGGGTGCCATCAGTAAGCTGATGGCACCCCAGCCCACATTCCTAATGATTTCACCTAGTGGCTTCACAGAGATATTGAAGAATGTAGGGCCAAGGATAGAACCCTGTGGTACCCCACAGCTTAAAAGCCATGGTGTCGAAGAAGAATCCCCCAATACCACTCTCTGGAACTGTCCCTGTAGACAGGAGCAGAACCATCATAATCCCCCTATTATTTATTTATTTATTTATGTATTTATTCATTTATATTTTTATTAGAGTATTTATACCATGCTCTTCAGCTGCAAAGGCTTTCAGAGCGGCTTACAAATTGTTAAGCAATAGCACTAACACATCTACACCACTTTATAGCATGCTGCAGAGTAAAATACCATGATCAATAGTATCAGAAGCCTCCAGAAAGATCAACAGGGTAGCACTTCCTCTGTTTTTTGCTTGGACATGTTGGAAGTTTAAAATATTTGAGATTGTGTAACCTCAGTAGCAGAGTCAAAAATCATGCTTAGTAGAAGTTTATATTGGCTACACAGTTAAGGCAGCCAAACTGCTCCTCCCCCACACAGGAGATTTTCAGACGCCTCTTGCTGCCTCTTGCCGCGCAAGCAGCCTCTGGAGCAGTAACGAGGCTGCTGCGTGGAAAGGGGTCCATTTTGGATGACACCGTTTCTCTCTCGGCATCGTCCGTGACTGTTGTGGCTAGCATTGGAGGCGGCCGCGCTGTTTTTTTACTCACGGACAACTTCCGTGAGTGAAAAACAGCACGGCCGCCTCCAATGCTAGCCGCAACAGTCACGGACGACATCAAGAGAGAAACGGTGTCGTCCAAAATTGACCCCTTGCTGCGCAGCAGCCTTGTTACTGCTCTGGAGGCTGCTTGTGCAGCAAGAGGCATCTGAAAATCTCCACAGAGTCTAGCTAAGAAATAAAACAAGCTTAGTCTTCTTTAAAAAGTATAAAAAGTAATTTACTTACAAAGTATCTTGTGGATAGTCAAATACACAGGTTCATCATCTTGAGATATGCAAGCATGGAGTAAAATGAAGATCTGCATTCTGTTCACTACAGAGCTCTTAGAAAAACATGCTCCATTTTTAAAAGTAAAAGAAAATGGGGACTTCATTCTGGGCTAGTCCCCAGAAGACAAAGACTTCAAAGACTTGAGTACATGCCACAGGAAGAGTTGAGGTAGCATAAGCAACAGGAAACTAGTCATAAAACATCCCTTACATGCACTTTAACTAACTACCATGCAGCCTCATGCATGTAAAGGTAGCTAACCCCAACAGGACAAGGTTGTCAGTCAGGGTAAGTAAGTGTGTTGCAGTACCATACCCTAGCCTGAAACTAGACTGGAATGGGTTTAAATAATCTGTTTCCTCCAAGAATGTCTGAGATTGTCCAACCGCCACATGTTCAAGCAGCGTTCCCCCAAAGGCTATATCAGTGATAGGGCAGCAGCTCTCACATACTTCTGGGCCTAAGGAAGTCCACCTCAGAGAGGTACCAAATTCCTCAGCCACTTTATCTGAGACAGTGAGGATTTTGGTACCTCATGGATATTGGAAAATATAGTTTGCAGTCCAGTAAGTGGAAATGGTTTTGCTATTGAAGGGTTAACTGAGAAGCCATATGAGATGAGCTGATGTAACTTCCTATAGTTTTGCTATTGGTGAATCTGGGATGAAGGGGAGTGTCTGAGTATCCTTCTTTGTTCCAGAAGCCATGATTCTTTAACAACAAACCGCATGGCCTTTAAACTGAGAGGACCCCAAAAGGGGTGTCTTGAACATAGTTTTGCAACAATGTAGTTTTTAAGTATTTTGAACTAGTTTTAGTTTGTTTTGATGGAGTTTTTATTCCTGCCAAGAATGCGCTCTCTAAACTGTAAGTAAAGATTTTTTTGTACTTTTTAAACTAACTTTTGAGTCTTGAGTGGTTATTTTGCTAGTTAAATAACTTAGGAAAAGACAAAGGGTGTTTGATTATTTACTAAGCTATGTATGCTAACATTCTGACGCTAGATGCTGCTGCGTTTGCATTAAACTATGCTAAAGTTGGCTGTATTCTCCACTAACGTGTGAAATACAGTGTGGATGTTTAAACAGGGACAACATACCCTGATATTTTAAACAGTATATTTTACACATTCCAATAATGGACCCACCTGATCAATCTGCCAGTGCTAGATTTTATCAGTGAAGATGCTCAAGAGTTAATCATACTTGTGGTGGGATAGATCAATTAATGGATCTTGTCTACATCACCAGGTTGCAATAACTGAAACTCCAAGGGCTGGTTTACACGGCAGGTTTTATTGCGTTAAGTTGTGCTTTAGCGCTTTCCCACATCAGTGGTGGGTAGTTTACATGGTATATGTTTACACAGCTATATTTTGTGGCTCTTTGATTTTTTCCGCTTTGAGATTCACACCGCCAAAAGTGCTGGGGGCATGGCCAAGCATTGGAGAGGGAAAGGAATGCCATAAGAATGTCTGCCCTGGCCCGAACTCCGTGCTGAACAGCTTAGAGGCAGTCCCCCCCACTCCCTTCCCACAAATCAAACGGAAGGTTTTCCTCCTTGCTTAACAGCATTTTCTCCCAAATAGAGGAAAGCCAGAGAGAGAGAGAGGGAAAATAGCAGAGCAGCTCTGATGCAGCCCTTCGTGAAATGGTTTCTCTCCCTCCCCCATGCACAGGATCACAGCTGACGAACTGAGCTTTTACATACTTGCAAAACAGCAGAGAGGATGAGAAGGAATGCTCCCTGAATGAAAATTGTTTGGAATCCTGTTTGTTTGCAAACTGGCTTGCAAAATAGCAGAGAGGATTTTTCAAAGTTTCCTCTAATCACTACTGTCTTTCTCTCCCTCCCTGCCCCTCTTTTAAGCCCACCCCTGCATCATCAACCAATCACAAAGCAGCTCTGCTGTAGCCGTTAGCGGAATGGTTGTTTACACTGCCAATAATGCGCTACATTGCAAATATACCTGCAAAAGTAGCGGCATCCCTTGCCACGCTATATTTGGGTGTTTTACCTCCCCCCCCCTTCTGAATGAGGCGATGCTGTGCTGCGATCCGTGGGAACTATGAGCTATCTTAGCAGTATATTTAGAGGAATATTTGCCCGTGTAAACAACCCCCAAGAAACTTGACTGGATGTTATATTGGACATTTCACCAGGCTCTGTACTAACTGTGACATCAGGTTCTGAGTGAATACAAGTGACTTTCTCTTCAAACTATATTTTACAGTCATCCAAAGAGAAGTTGTCAAGCTCATGCGCGTGTCCCCACATTACCTTCCCGTTGCTGAGTTGACAACCTGTACCAGTGCACCTGCATTTCATCTGCCAGTGACTGCTTTTTATAACCTGTACCAAATTGCTCCATTAAGAGACCAATTGAAGCTACCTTCCTGGAAAGGAAACAATATTTGATCTTGATGATAATTGATAATAGCACAATTATTTTATATCTCTTCTGAAGTGGGAATAAAAATGCATTAAAGGAACACTCAGGTAGTAAAGCAGACATATGAGATACAAATATGAAAAATTTAGTCACTCATGTAGAATTCATCCAGGCCCCTTATAAATATGCAATTTGGAAATGTCTGACCCTCACTCAGGACTCAGCTGAAAGCACTTTTGAGGGCAAAGGGCTTGTTTAGATGGGCAGTTTATTCTGTCTTGCCTCTGTTTTAGAGCCTTGCAGTCCAGATGACACTGGGCTTTTGCCCATGGGCAGTTCTTACAACCCCCGGGGCAAAGACAGGGCCAAGATTGGGAGGGCGGCAGCGGAGAGACAGGGTAGGGCCCATTATACCATTTTAAAATAATACCTGTTTAAATCTGCTCCCACTGGCAAAAAGAGACCAGGCCCCATGTAATTGCAGGAGCCTATTCTGGCATGCTGCCCCGTCACTGCTGTTGCTGGCTGCTTTGCTCTTCCATAGACAGGAAGGAGTCCTGCAGCATGTGCCCAAGGCTGGTCACACACAGGGGGCCTTGGTCACATGCTATGAGACAGCTTCCTGACTGCAGAGAGTGATATGTGGGCAGTGGTGGCAGAGCAGCTGCAGAGACCAGCCAGTGTGTGGGTTTGGACTCCATTCCATTCCTTACAGGCAATGGGGGAGCAATGGGCCAGCTCTACAGGGAGAATATGTCAGCAGGGATCTGGCATATTCTACCCATGTAAATAAGTCTTCTTCCTTCAGAGCTTTTCTTCTCTTAGAATAAGATTCTGAGGGTGAACCATGATCCTTTGGTATAATGTGTCTCAAAACTCCCCTGATGACTGCCCAGAAGTGTGTTGGATTTGGGATGAAATGCATGGATTATCAATTCCTTAATCTGACTGTCCTCTTTCAGAAGATTGCTTTTTGACGTGGATTGTTCAACATTCATAGTGGAATTAATCCTATTCATTATGTTAATTAAAAATATAAGATATATACAGATCTATCAGAGACTATTACTGACCATAGTACCTGCCATCAGCAAAATATGATGTTTCGGCTTTTGGCTAACCTGTCTGAGCTGCAGGGATAAGAGTGTGTGAGAGGAACACTGAGGTGTATAAAAAGAGAAGGTTATAGACTCTTAATCTCTTGTGCTGCTCTACAAAACAGTGTCTTCACAGCCTTGCTTATGCAGTGAGTAGCTGCAGTGCATGTCAACCTCTAGTGGTGCACAAAAGATTGTGACTTATCCTGTACACATAGCATCAGAAGTGGCAAGAGCTGGCAAACACATCATAAAGCTAAAAGTGTCATCCACGTATTATTTTTCTGAAATATTTTTTTTAAAATGTGAGAAAGTAATGTTTACCTAACTTAGCTTTTCTAAGTTCTTTTTTTTTTTTTCTGGTGTACAAAATGTCCCTGACACCATATGTAAAAGGTGTGGTCCTGACATACAACATATTTATGCTGTTCCTTTTCTCTGTCTCTTCTGATTGTAACAGTGATACACATTCCTGTATTCTGTGTGAAGAATTCTCCAGGTACCATATATTTTGGGGGAGTGGCAGCAGTGGTGGTAGTTAGGGTTGCCAGAGGGGAGAGGGCTGGAAAGAACTCCTGAATGTTTAATGGCCATACAGAAAAGGGAATTTCAGCAGGTGTTGCTCCTTACTAGGGTGCATGACAAGCTACACCCTCCTCTACACAACCCTTAAAGATACAGGAGGAGCCCTCTCCATTTTTCAATCTAGTGACCCTATATTTTTATCCTTGCTTGCTGCTAGGATTCTTAGATGAATGTTTTCCAAACAAAAACAAAAAGAAATCTGAAAATTAATTCTGTTGTACGTCGTTCAATGTAGCCAGTGTTCTGGCAAAAATGACTTCCATTATGTTCTGAGAGTTAGGGGCATTCTAGACTAAGGGACAATGCCTTCAAAAACAAAGAACATCTGGCCACACTGCTTGCAGCTGACACTGATGTAATCTGCCTGGCTTTTGTTGTTGTTGTTGTTTTGGTGACCTCTGACTCATTGCTGATTTCAACAACACATTTTCGGGAGGGTAACCAGAATGGTGGTGGGTGGTCTAGAAGCCATGCCCTATGGGGAGTGGCTTAGGGAGCTGGGTATGTTTAGCCTGGGGAAGAGAAGTTTAAGAGGGGACATGATAGCCATGTTTAAATATTTGAAGGGGTGTCATACTGAGGATGGAGCAAGCTTGTTTTCTGCTGCTACAGAGACTAGGACACAGAGCAATGGGTTCAAACTACAGGAAAAGAGACTCCACCTAAATATTAAGAGCTGTTTGGAAGTGGAATACACTGTTTTGTAGTGTGGTGAAGTCTCCTTCTTTGGAGGTTTTTAAACAGAGGATGGATGGCCATCTGTCGGGAATGTTCCTGCATGGCAGGGGGTTGGACTGGATGGCCCTTGTCATCTCTTCCAACTCTATGATTCTATGATTCATTCTATTTCCAGTTTTGATTGTGGCTCAAGTGTAAACAAGCAAGTTCTCAATGGAGAAAGTCTCAAAATGCCTGTTGCAGAAAATCACCAGTATCATACTGACAACATACAATATGCTAGTGCAACCCTCAGTAATGCCGGCATATGTACTTTCTTGGGTTTTGTGGCAAGAGGTATCCTTTCCCTCCTTGTGTAAAGTCCTCTCTCAACCACCACCAGAGTGATGGTTATGGGGAACTCCACAGCCAATTAGTAGCCACAGCCAGTTAATAGTGGAGGAGGGAAAACTCATGTGTACCACCTGACTGCAGTTGGGCAGCCAGCTGTTTCCATCCAGGATTTCTAGCACATAGAGTAGAATACTGGAGGTGGGGAAAGGTGCTGGCTCTTTCTTTTTAATGGCTGCCCAAGTGTTGCTGTAAGGTGTGTGGGTGCCTTCCTACCCCTTTGGCCAGTTACTGGTGCCATGAAGCTCTGGTTGCACAGCTTGGGAACCAGGAATTGCAGCACAGTAATTCTGGTGGAACTTTACACTCTGCCAATGTTATTGTTGGATTTACACCAATTTCTTCTTTGTGTTAGTGCCAAAATTATGGCACCAGAAAGAGGCCTTAGCCAAAATATGTACGATATCATAAAAATCAGAAGCAGGAGTATTTTCAGTAGTGGACTACAGTGGAATCTTCTTCCACTTGCTGAAATGAACAGAGCCCATCATGGCTTTTGAGTGCTAAGTTAAAGCAGAACCCCAGATTCAAGAATTTGCCTTGTACTGTAGTATGAATAGTTGAGAATTGCAGTGATGTAGGGCAAATTTTGAGATGCTGGCTCTTATCACAACCCCTGTAGCCACATATCTAAGGAGAGTGTCAAAACACAGGCAGTTGTGTTTACCCTTAGGAATGTCATTGGGGTATGGGGAGGAAGCTGGTGACTCCCTGTGTCACCTCAGTGACCAAACCTGAACAAAATCCTCTGGTAAAAAATTAATGGGGTAAGTCCTGTTAATCATTAGAAGAGGAAAGGGACTTGGAGCAGCAAGTGAATTTGTATTAATTGGTTTAGTTTCATCCTAGCTCTTCTATGGCATTGAAGCTAAAATTCATCCATCAACTATTTCTAAGCCTGGATCTAACACCTTCCTTTGGCTCACTGGAGTCACCGAAGCACCATCACACACATCATATGAGCTCCATATGGGACTGATGTGGTTAACTCATATTTTACTTATTTTTAACCGAAAAGATTATGTCACATTTGACAGTTGGGTAAACTGGTGACAGCCATCTCACATGAAAGTCTGTAAGACTCCAGTTTACAATTCCTCATCAGCCCTCAGCACCTGCACAGATCTCTACAAAATGTATATACTGTATTTCCCGACTTATTAATATGATTTACCAATCCATCAAGAATTATATGGACACTCAATGTGGTTTAACAGCCCACTTGAAGATATGTAGATCTTGTGCAGAGCTATAAACCTCCAATAAATATGGATTAGGCATGTGCTGATCAGCCTTTTTGAATCCTGTAAGTGATATGCATCTTATGGTACTGCTAAGCCTTGATAAATGTGTTTTTAATCATCACTATTTACTGGGGTTTAGCAGCTATGCGAGAGGTAGGCATGTATTACTCTGTGGTCCAACCTCACTAAATGTGCTTTTAATAATCAGCTGGTACTTCAATAATATACAGTAATTCCTTTATTAAATATGATTTCAGATGTGAGCCACATATTCAGATACACTGCGAGTTCCATCTGCTTTCAGAACTATATGAGGGGTGGGGGAGAATTATTGGACATTTGAATGAAATGTGATCTACATCCTGTAATGTTACAAATTAAGCTTGCTTTTTTATTCTTGTTCCCCATGTGACATCCATATATTATTATGCTCTGTTTATATTCCAGTGCAAACTTTTTAAATGAAAAGACAAACACTTCCCAGAATAACCAGCATCAAAAATTTTGATATTAGCTATGCTATTCTTCTCACTGATTCTCAGTTGAATCTGAATCCATATCTCCAGATCTCTGTAGTTTTATCTGAAAGAAAAATAATTTCCCTGCCAGAAATAGAGGGATGTGAAGGTGCTTGGAGGCACATGGCTCATGGGCTTTCCAAACATGATAAATGCACAGCAGATGACTATTAGGACAGTGTTAATTGATTTGTTTTATTTCCTTTGAAAAAAGCAAGTGAAACAGTAAAAGCATAGTTGCCTTTGGAAATAGAGATATTATATTATATTATATTATATTTCTTCCAGATGCTCATATGTATCACTTTGTTGTTTTATTTCCTTCACTACTGTGAAGGACACTGCCAAGTTCTATCCCAGTTGGCATCCAGGTTGGAAGAACCTTAGTTGCTGGTTGGAAAGGAAGCATTTTTGGAATGGCTTCTGGTCTGATTCTGGTCTGATTACTGGAGGCTTCTGGAATGGGGAATGGAGGTCTGAATTAGTGTTTCCATGTCCCCCTCCATGGATGCGAGGTGAAGGTCTGCTGGGGTTTCTTTCCATATGCCTAAAGTGGATAACAGACACCCCTCAAGACTCCATAATCCACTTGGAAGTTTAGTCAAGAAAGGAATGGAACAAATTCATCTCTCTGCCAATAGTCTTTTCTTTTCTTTTTCTTCTTTCTTTCTTTTTCTTTTTCTTTTTTTTCTTTTTTTTTTGGAATGGAACCAAATGGTTCAGCTCATCTTTCACTAGCATAGCAAAGATGAACCACAGCATCCTGGATTATTCTGCTAGCTAGCTACATCCTGGGCTTCCTTCTGTACTCAGATTTTAAAACTCCATATAGCAAGGCTGGAAGATCTTTAGATTGGTGGGTTAGATTAACATTCCTCTGATGGAACTTTCTCTCCTCCACCAGCTTTCCACACTGCACAAAAATTCAGCTCTGAAGGGTTGCCCAGGTTTCAGAGCTGGTTTTAGAGAGCGCAAAGGGGTGTATTGGGAATGAGTGATTGCCCCCTTCCAGATTCCACAGAATTCTGCTGTTCCATTAGCAGAAGTCCGCCATTGGAACCTGCCCTTTGTTTTCACCTAGGCCGCAAAGCAAATCTAGGCCTCAAAACAGCCAGAAAATGAAAAGTGAGTGCTCCTATGAACTAGAAGCCACCAGATTCTTTTTACCACCACAGTTCCCATGCCATCTAGTCCACATGTTAATTTTACTGTGAGAGAGCTACAGAGTTAAGAGAGTTTGAGCTCAAATAAATATTTCCCTGTATATGATCCAAACATTTCCTGTGCTTTTGACAATTGCACAAATTCAAAGTGATTATTCACTTTAAGAGCAGACAAAGAGGGGAAAAAAAACAGCCAACAAGAAGTCCATTCCTCAGACAGCATGAGGAAGGGTGAAGAAAGGCCAGCCTCTCAAAACTTATAGTTCATTAAGATAAATGAAACTGGCTTACCACCATGAGTGATGATGGTCCACCAAACTCTCATGAACCTTTCTGTTTTGGCTGCCTGCCTAGGGATGCCAAAGAACTGTATTGTCAAGAACTTGATCACACACAATGGAGGCCTAGCACACTCGATTTAGCTTGACGGGTCGCAAGTTGTCAAGGACTGTGACAAACAAAACAAATCTACATTGTGTTTCCAAAATGGTCCAAGAAAGGATGTGCTTGGCACAGAATCACGCAAGGAGGATGCTATATAAAAGGCTCCATTCTTGAATACAGACAAGCTGTATGCTTTGCCTCCCAAGTGATGGGACAGATTAGTGTCTGTAGAATATGCATCTGGGCCTTTTGTTTTACTTTGGAGGTAGAAAAATTACTTCTTTAGAAAGACATCATTGTAAGGGTAGAAGACCCAAGACTATATTTGATATGAAGGCAAGTGATAATTCTTGGGCTTCTGAACATTAGATTAAGAGCCTTATTGCATGAGGGTAGTGGTTTTAAAGCCCAAGAATAGTTTGTCCTGTCTTGTCTTGTCACATGATTCTGTGTGATTCAGCTGTTCTTCCATTTGGTCCCATGGAAGATGGTGGTAAAGGTGAATCTTTTTGCTAACTGGAAAAACCTGTTGGCAAAAAGACTAATCTTTACCACCATCTTCCATGGGACCAGAATGGGAGAACAGCTGAACCACGCCGATGTCATGCGATATGGCAAAGTGGGACACACACTACTCTAGACTTTACTTCCGCTTCCCTTCCCTCCTGTGATAAGCACCTTAAGAATCAGGATCTTAATCTTGTTTCTTTTCCATGTTACAAAGAGAGAGCATTTGTTTTACAGTACAGTAATCACAAACCAATTGCCAATCATTTAGACTAACCTTGAGGAGTTTACTGTGCCTGTTGTTAGACATTGGGTAGAGTCTCCAAAACCAGTCAGTATTTGTTAGAGAGATGGAAAGAAAGCAACCCAGCTATTTGAGTACTTTGGGTGTCACAAGATATTATGGAACTACAAGGGCTAACTATTGCAGAGTTCAGTGCATTTAACTAATCCACCCTCGCTGGCAGGCATTTCCCTTCTTCAGGGCAAGTTTGTTTTGGGAGCTAGGGTGATTAGCAACCACTGCTTTGGCTATTAGGCTTTCCATCTTGAAAGCTTTCCATCTTGATTTCACTGACTGACATATTGCAGATGTAAGGCTGAGGGGCTGTAGTGGAGCCTTTTCCATCAGAGCTACAAAGGTCAAACTGTTGTGCTGAATGGCAACATCTGCAGGTCATGTCCCTTCTCTTTAACTTTCTTTAGGGTTGGAGGAGGGGGAGAACTACTCTGCAAACCTTCCAGAAATGCAGAAATATGAGGCCAAATATGATACAAGGATGCACGGAGTTTCTTTGCCTATGCTTCTGTTTAGCTGGAACAGGATATATGTCAGATATACATGCTGTCAAGGGCACTGATCAGCTAAAATACACAGGTCATTTAGGGCTTACCACCACTCAGTGTGGCTCTGAGGACTTTAAAAGGCATAGAATCATAGAGTTATAGAGTTGAAAGAGACCACAAGGGCCATCTAGTCCAACTCCCTGCCATGTAGGAATAAACAAAGCATTCCTGACACATGGCCATCCAACCTCTGTTTTAAAACCTCCAAAGAGGGAGACTCCACCACACTACAAGGCAGTGCATTCCACTGCCAAACAGCTCTTAGTGTCAGGAAGTTCTTCCTAATGTTTAGGTGGAATCTCTTTTCCTGTTGTTTGAGTCCATTGCTCCATGTCCTAGTCCCTGGAGCAGCAGGAAAGAACCTTGCTCCATCCTCAGTATGACATTCCTTCAAATATTTAAATATGGCTATCATATCCCTTCTTAACCTTCTCCAAATGAAAAATACCCAGCTCCCTAAGCACTCCTCATAGGGCATGGCTTCTAGACCACCCACCATTTTGGTCGCCCTCCTCTGGACATGTTCCAGCTTGTCAATATTCTTCTTGAACTGTGGTACCCAGAACTGGACACAGTATTCCAGGTGAGGTCTGACCAAAGCAGAATAGAGTGGCACTATTACTTCCCTTGCTCTTAACATTATACTCCTATTGATGCAGCCTGGAATCACATTGGCTTTTTAGCTGCTGCATCACACCACTGACTCACATTCAGCTTGCGGTCCACTAAGACACCGAGATCCTTTTCGCAATGTACTGTTATCAAGCCAAGAAAGATCAAGCAACCAACTTATCTACACCCATGGTTGTACCTGGGAACAAGGTTACATCACCACACAGTGTTGTTTTCATTAGCTTTCTGGCCCAGAGTCACAGCAGGGCTGCTTCAAAAATCTGGACCATTGCTTGACGTGGCAGCAAGAGTTACACTTTGCCAGTGATTTGATTGCATCATGGCCTATGATCACTCTTTCCTTAATATATTTGTTACCTTTAGATGCTGCCTTTCCTTTGGTTAGCACAAGATAAAGTATGTGACTCCCCCATCCCCACATTAGCCTCTCACCATCCCTGGCTAAGGGAGAGACTGACTGGCCCAAGATCATCCATGGCTCATTGGGAGCCTGAACCTGGACTTACCAGCCTGAGCCCCAATGCTTTAAGCACTGCACCACACAGACTCTCAATATCCTTCAGCATGCCAGTTTGGGGAGATTATCACACGGGCCCTTGTAAACTGTTTCTGTCCTGGTAAACCCCCACCCGACCCACTCCCATCCCTGTAACAGTTTTTTTTTTTAATTCACATACTTACCTGATCACGGCATGAAAACTGCTCCCCCTCCCCTCCGGCATTCCAGGAGGCAATGGGGCTCTCAGTGAGCCCATTCACTTCCTGGTAACAAAATCCCGCTCATTCTCGTGAGTGAACAATCATGCGGGAAATTTAACAATAAAAAATAACACAAACATCAAAATAAAAAAACAAGCCCTAAACATATACTACAAACCCCAAGTAACCCGGGGAGGGGGGGAAAGGGTGACACTTACCTGGCTGTCTTGATCATACCCGGAAGTGTTCTGGCATGGACCTCCTGGTGATGTCATGTATAGACGCTGGCACTACACCAGCATAACTGGCTATTTTTTCACTTGCCCATCATTCCGTTACTATAATGGAATGGGCTTCTTATTCATGGATTTCCCCATGAATAAGTGGAAGCATGGGGAAACAGGAGCAGAACAGGAGCACAACAGGGCATCATGTAAAAAGTAAGCTTTTTAGTGGTATCCTGTCATCCCTATCCTGGGATGTTTTCCCTGTCTGATAATCTCCTTGGTAATGTGACAGAGACTGGCCCAAGGTCAGCAATGGAAATTGGCAGGAGGAATGAACTAAATAGATTGATTGCTGTGGCAAACTGCCTATGCTTCACTGCTGGAATTAATGTTAGAAATTAATGAATATTTTCTGAGTAAAACTAGAATATTCAAGAGGAGTGAAACACTAGGCAGAGTGAACCAAAGCAACAATCAAGCAACATCCCTTTCTTTTTTAAAAGTTGTCTAACAGCATAAACAAAGTCCGAAGTTGAAAGGGTCAGAAATATACTCTACTTATGGCTCCTTCCTGATCCATTATATAGTATGTACATCTTTCATAGCAATGTATAGTTTGACCCAGATGTTTTGCTCTGTGGACATTATTCAATAGAAGAAAAATGACACGTTGGAATAAATGATAAAGTGACTGAAATCCAAGCATTTTAGCTTGGTGAACTGGGCCATTTGGAAATGTCTATGTTGTTGTTAGAAATCCTGACCTTAGCTCTCTTGTAGGCTTAACATTTTCATATGATGAGCTCACTTCCTTTTGCTCTCTTTCCTAATGGCTTTGCCCATTATATAGATCTTTGTCCAAGTAGAATTCTGTTGTTTCTACAGCTGAGGCAAATATTTGGAGCAACATTTGCATGAGCTCCAAATTCACTCGTGCACATTTGAATTTCAAATGATCCTAACATTTGCGAACTCTCCTTTCAAAGTTCAAAAAAAGGCCTTGCTGCTGTGCGATTTGTGGATTCAGATTGTATCCTACAGCATTTGTGAATTTGGGATTATGTTACTTGTGTCTGAGCAATAGTTCCTGTATCTGTGGTCCCTGTGATACCCTGAGCATCTGCTTTGATTTACCTTGATGTTGCTGTAGTGAATTAAACAAAGATGAGGTGAAGAAGAGATTTATAGCATCCTTTTATCTGGAAGCCTTAAGGAATATGAAATATGTCTGCAACAGAGGCTTCCCAAATAGAAGGGAGTATATACTTGTATGTTATGTGGGGGACTAGGGGGCGGGGCTGGGATCATATGGTCAGCAAGCAGAGGAATCTGAGTACTGGAAGGCTGGATGACATAAGCACATAAGAAGAGCCCTGTGGGATAAGACCAAATGTTCTTCTCACCCAGAGTTTGGAAAAACGACCTTTTTGGGACTACAGTTCTCTGAATCTGCCAGCCATGCTGGCTGGGAGGTTGTAATAAGTTGTGTTTGTAGAACATTGGTGTGGAGTCTAGTAACTGGCCTTCTCATCTATTTGTATACATTTTTTACATGTATATGCAAGCTTCTCTTGCTGCCTGATGCCTCTCTTTCTGATGACTTGCTCTTTCAATGATTGCAAATTACAGACAAGTTTCATTAATTCAACAGGGGTTCTTCTTGCCTATGAGGCTCACTTGGGACTGATGACACACACACACACACGTGTGTGTCTATAAAGAAAGAGAGTTCAGGCAGAACTCCATCTTGCCTTAGCCCAGAAGCAGAATGGCCCTCCTTCCATCCCAACTGCCATTGCCCTGGCCTAGAAGGGAGAGATGATAATGCTA
This sequence comes from Gambelia wislizenii, assembly GCA_030847615.1. NCBI lineage: Eukaryota > Metazoa > Chordata > Lepidosauria > Squamata > Crotaphytidae > Gambelia > Gambelia wislizenii. The sequence continues at coordinate 187,342,369 of JAUMIR010000002.1, read as the reverse complement.
AACTTAATCCCTTCCCCTACTGCCATCCCCTTTCCTTCTGTATCATGTCTTCATTAGATTGTAAGCTTGAGGGCAGTGAACTGCTTTGTTGTTCTTTTTCTTGTAAAGCACCATGTACATTGATGGTGCTATAGAAATAAAAGCGTAATAATAATAATAATAATAATAATAATAATATCGGGTGTGTTAATTTAGCTTTTGCATGCATTGAAAAGTGATATATAGTGTGTTATACTCCACTTTTCACCTGATTCCAATTTCTGATAGTCCTCTGGTCCCTAACCCATCAGAAAAGTGGGGGCTTCCTGTACTTACCAGCTTGTTTTAAAGCCCGTTTCATAGTTTCATTGCACTTTGAATTATTTAGGGGAAAGGCCTAAAGGTAAACAGAGATGCAGCCAGGGTGATTGTACCAGTTTTAGTGTTCTCCCTCTGAGAGCAGGAATTTTCCTCCTTTTGTAGTCTCATGGGACATTATCAGACTAGAGCCTAAAATGCTGTAATTCTGTGAATGAAGTTAGCAGAAACACAAGCATTGAAACAAACATAAAAACATGCAAACTAAATGGGGCAGTTCATAAAAAGAACATCCTGTGCTTCATTTTTGCATTCTTACCCAGACGTTTCTTGCTGACGACTGCCCATTCACACGGTAATCTTGTGATTACCACAGGGCATGTTTTCACAAGCAGTCAATAGCATGGAAAAAGCACTATTGATGATGTATTGATGGCTTCTCCCATCAATTAAAACTAACGCCTTTTTTGCGGCTGGAGCACGGAGTAGTAATGGCATAGTGCAATAGTGGGGCATTTACGCTACCCTGATGTAATCCCATGATTTTTGCTGCATCTGATAATGTCCATGGTGGAAGAAGGAACCTGTGAGTGTTCTCTTGTAGCTTCAAGAGGGATTATTCTGTTAAGTATATAATTCCCACCTGGGAGGGATTTCATTTGTACCTATCTTGAGATGAGGAAAAGCCAGCACCTTGCCCAAGAGCTTGAAGGCCAATTAGGAGCTAAGAGAACAATGGAAGACCTAGCTGGGACATGAGAACACTTCCATTTATATCTTATGCTTCTGCATCTGTTTCTATTTATTTGTCACCAATAAAGCTATAACATGTAATCTCAGGGGTTGTCTACATGGCAAAAATACTCCTCACAGAATGCATGGAGAATGCCACCTGTCTCAATGGGATTCTGCATCACTCTGCCCTATTCAGAAGGAGGGGGGATCAAAAACGCCCTAAAGTACACGGGAAAGGTCTTTACAGTTTCCCCAAACTTTTAAAAAAACAGTTCAGGAAATGCACATTCCTGCTTGCTGGGACAAGCTACCAAATTGATTCACTTCCCCAACATGAGCAGATGATTGGTCAGACATGTGCGGAGGGCAGAGCTTGCTAACAAGACAAGCACCTGGAGCCACCATGTTGGATTTTCACCTTAGCAAATGAGCACTAAGGTGATAAAACAGCTTTTTTTTCCTGTTTGCTTTTTTATTAAAGCAAAAGGTCACTCTTTTGCACCATGGATATGTTTTTTAAAAAATACTGACAGGCGGTGGCAAACTGAGGTAAGTAAAATGCAAATAAGTCACTCACGGTTGTCATCTTGATTTGCAGGCATGCCCTTTTGCACAGCAAATGCCAATAGCTTAGCATGCCTGCGATCTGCCAAAAAAACCATTAAGACAAATAGCAGCTGCTATGAATTGCCGGTACTGTGGAGCAAGCCACATTTTTTGTCTTGTATAGATAAGCCCTGAGTGTATAGACAAGCCTTTAGTTTACCTTGAACCTAAATTGAGCAGGACATTGGTGGGTCAGGCCACCCAGATCAGTGCAGAAATTCTAGGAGCTGTAGTCCCAAAAGTCACATTTCCAAGCTCTGGTTCTGACCAATGTAAATAACTCTCTAGAGTAAATACCTATCATAAATTAGCCATAATATGCCAGATTCATTGTTGAGCCTTACGTATAGCTCTCCTTCAAACTACACAGTCTAGGTGGATCCTTTGTTTATAGCAAATGAAGGGATGCTTTGTGATATTCACTTAGCAGGTTATTTCTCATTCTCTCCCCAAGTAGCTCAGGTGGAAAGTGGCAAGCCTGAAGAGACTTGTAAAGAGACTCTCCCAAGTGAGCAAGGGAAATTTGGGTTCTTGCTCTCCTGGAGACTCTTCATGCAAACTTCTCAAACTTGTTGCTTTACATGCAAGGGAAGAAGGGAGGCAAGGCTTGGCTCTCCCCTCTTCACAATTGGATTCAAACTGGTTAAGTAGCCTCTGAGCAAGAATCAATTTTTGTCTGCAACAATGATGTTGTCAGCCCACATTTTGGGGCCCATTGCAGACAATTGTGCTTCCTGATATGCACAGAGCACAAGGTCCATCTGACCAAAATCATTAGGAAGGGGAGGATTACACTTCCCTTCACCAGCTGCAATTTCAGTCAAAATTGCCCTCAAATAGCAATTAGCACTAGGAATAGAATTCAGTTGATGTTCACCACTCCGTGCTCACCGCCATGCAATGTGTGTGAGATTTTTTTTTTTTAACTGAGATCAGCTCTCTCTCTCTGTCCCTATTGGCTTATGGCTTATGGTGATCCCACAAATTTCATAGGATTTTCTCAGGCAAGGAATACTCAGAGGTAGCATTGCCAGTTCCTTCCTCTAAAATCACCTGACCCAGCAAAGGAAGATTTGATACCTTCTGCTGTGCTTTCTGCAACCAGACTTCTTTATCTTGGATTGGCCTTTTTAGTCATCAGCGCACTTGCAGAAAGCATGGGATGAGTCCTTCCTGAATCTTAGTTTGTGAAGAAAAGCCAGAGAGAGAGGTAGTTGTTTAAGTCTAGAGGATACAGGGAGGGCTTTTTTTAGAAGTGCTCATACCACCACTACTTTTAAACAGGATGGAAAACTTCCCTCCCTAAAGCATGTGTTAATAATATATTGTAATTGAGATCTAATTGCATCTCCTCCCTGGATGACCAGCCAAGAAGGACAGGGATTGAGAGGACAGGTTCTCTTCCTTACTCTCCCCAGCACCTTATCCACATTGGTAGTAATCACCAATTGGAACTGATCCAGTGTTATCCTACTCACAGAGTTGCTGGACACCCCATTGTCATCTCCTGCTATAATGATGGCATCTGAGTTGGCTCTTATCTAAGTTATTTTATCTGTGAAGTGATCATTAAAAGCATCACAGCGAACTGCTGAAGGCTCTAGAATTGGATTCAGTGGGGAGGTGCCTGAGTTAAACCTCTCACCACCCTGAATAGTTCAGCTGGATGTGAATTCACAGATGTAATACATGCAGAGAAAAAGACTTTCTTGGCTGCATATATTGCCACCTTATAGGAACAAAGATGTTTTCTATCTTGTATCTTATTGGATATAAATCGAATTTTCCACCATCTGCACTCCAGTTGTCCTTCCTGTTTTAGCAATCCAAGGTCCCCTGTATACCAAGGAGCCTGACTAGTAATGGGTAATAGAGGACATTTGGGAGCAATCGTGTCAATAGCCCTAGTCAGGTCTTGATTCCATCTACTGATCAGGACTTCAACAGGATTGTTGATGGCACCAGCCATAAAACCCTCAAAGGTTTTCTAGATTCCTAAAGGATCTATTAGCCTTTGAGGGCAGACCATCTTAATAGGTCTTCCACCCCTGCAAGGAAAGATAGTAGCAATAATTGTAACTCTGACCAGAAAATGATCTGTCTATGACAACTGAGAGGTATTAATCACATCTGCCCACAGATCCATATGCTCCAAGCTGGAAATAGCCTTGAAGGCAAGACCTGATGAATGTGTGGGCCCTGAAACCTGTAGGGATAGCCCGTGTTTGTCATGGATGCCATGAACTTCCAAGCTACATCTGACAAATTGGTCTCAAATATGATGTTGAAATCACACAAGATCAAAAGTCTGGGTGACTTCAGCACCAGTTCTGAGACCTGTGATCTCAGCCAGGGAGTCTGTTAGGCAGAGGGGTGGATGGTATGTCAGTAATTAATAACCATCCCCTCATGAGAAGCATTAATATTCTTCCCTGATCGCATTTACCAATAGCAATTAATGCACTCATTTGAAAGATCCGATCCAAATACCTTCCCCTCCCAATGCCAATCCTCTTGGGTCCAATTTTGTAAGTAACCTTGATCCCAGTGTCTCTCAAGTATGCAATGGTCAAAGATCCCACAGGAAAATCCCGTATACTCTGTTCTACAGATGCTTCCATTTTCCAACAAGACTTGCCTTTCCATTATAGCCCATGTACAGCAGATTGATGTCCATCATACATCTGAATCTTAGCTTAATCTTAGAACAATACCAGCTCTGCAGAATGACTATCTGTAGCAGTCCTACTTGCAGTGGTATGAAATGTTTTTGCTTTAAAAAGTATTTTCTACTCCTTTTTTGGAACTGTTTGTTGGTGTCTATCTCTCTGTGGGTTACCAGTAAAAATATCTTCTGGTGTTTAACTGCTTGAGAGTGGCCCTAGACATCATCCTGAAATGGCTAAATGTTCTTTAAAGGTATTCATATGGATCTGAGTGGGTGCTAGAAATGTGTGAGAGACCCAATGTTCAGAGAGAGAGAGAAAAAGAGAGAGGGGTGGGTGGGAGAGAGGGAGCATGAACAGGGGCACAGTCCTGCCGTCACCATATATTCTTCTGAGCCATCTAAATAAAGCAACCCTAAACTGTGAGGAACTGTCCACAGATGGCAGCTGGCAACTAGTTGCCTCTGAACCATGGTCTACAACTTGGAGAACTTGTGGCCCTCCAGATACTGTTGGACAATAATTCCCATCAGCCCTTCATCAACGGACTGAAACAAATTTCTCCATCATTTGCTGAATACAGGAGGTACAGTTCTTTGCAACATTGTGAGTATCATGTACTTATATGCTGTGCAGGTATAAAAGATGAGGAACTTCACAGGAAAGAAAGGGAGACAACCATAACTCAGTACTACCATGCTTAAATCCACAGGGATTCAAACCCAGATTTATAAGACTTCAAAGGCCTCTGCCAATATGGATGAAAAAATCAGTTTCAGTTTTATTTTGCTGGTTTTTTATTCTGAAAATCTTTCCACCCCAAATATGAAGAAATTTGCAAATTTCAGTGAATTCCTATTTTTGAAAAGAACTAAACCAAAATTCAACCTGCGCTAATCAGCATGCACTCTTGGGTAAAAGGTTATATTTCTTGGGAACATACTGTGCAACAGTGCTTCTTGGGCTATCAAATGTGGAGGACTGGCAATTCCCCCCCTCCCAGGGGCTGTCTAAATGGTGGAAATACTCCTCAAGGAATGCAAGGAGAATCCTACCTGTCTTATAGAATCATAGAATTGCAGAGTTGGAAGAGACCACGAGGGCCATCCAGTCCAACCCCCTGCCATGCAGGAAATCACGATCAAAGCATCCCCGACGTTCTTAATTTATGTTGCAAATGGAGCTACTACTTGTATACACATTGGGATTCTTAAGAAATCTAGAATCTTTGGAAAGAGGGATGAATATAAAGGGAAGTCCCTCGGTGGAGGGAATCACTGTTATATATGTTTGTTAGTTTTATGTAGTAATTGTATGTTTGTTTGTTTTTAATTTTAAAAAAATTAATAAAAATTTTATATATATATATATATATATATATATATATATAAAGAAATCTAGAATCAAAGGCCAAAATTCCTTTCTCTTTCGTTCTCTCTTTGACATTTATGTTTTTTTTTCCCAAAAAAAAACTCAATAACTAAGTAACAATCATGAATATGGAACAGTTACCTAGATTTTTTTTGTAGTGTGCCTTCAAGAAAGCTGAAGCTATCATGGGGTTTTTTTGTTCAGAGAGGCTTTGCCCTTGCCTTTCTCTGAGGCTGAGAGAGTGTCAGTAAGGCTTCAATAGCCGAGTGGGGATTCGAACCCTGGTCTCCCAGTGTCTAGTCCAACACTCAAACCACTACACCATACTGGCTACCCTAGATTTTGTCAAGGATGATGGGAGTTGTAGTTCTTCACCTCTGGCTCAAACTCACCACCTTGTTATGCAGCAGAGCCGACCAGCTTAGATCAGTGGTTAATGCTTTCCTTCAAAGCAGCAGAGTTTCAGAGAATAGGCTGAAGATCCTGACAAACTCTCCAAGCCTTCTCACTCTTCTCCAGGTGTCTCCAAAACGTCTCCAGGATTCACTCAGGCAACTCAGTAGTTTTATATAAAACCTAATTTATTCTTCTATATAAATATACTATATGGTCAACAAATCACAATCTCTACACACTACTCCACAATATCTCCAAACTACTCCACCTCTACTCAGCCACAATACATTGGCAAACATTGCAATTTTATAGCCATTGTTTATCACCACCCACTAGCTAGTTTCCACCCAGTGGGTGTGTACTTCCATTCTGATTGGTCCACGTAGTTCCACCCATACTTAAGAGTCTTAATGGGATCCTGCATCATTTCGCCATATTCGGAATGAGGGGGACCAAAAATGTCAAAAACAGTGAGCGGAATGTGCATTTCTGCTCGTTGGGACAAGTGATTCACTTTGAGTCACTTTCCCATATGAGCAGAAGTGCAAAGCTGATTGGTCGGATGAGCTCAGGGGGCAGTGCTTGCTAACAAGGCAAGCACCCAGAGCCACCGTGTTGGATTTTTGCCTTAGTGAATGAGTGCTAAGGCAATAAAACAGGGTGTTGTTGTTGTTTTTTTTCTTTTTAGTAAAGGCGGAATATCATTCTATCACACATAGGAATTAAAAAAAAATTGGCGGCGGCAAATTCAGGTAAGTTAAAACGTGAGTTATTCACTCGTGGCCGCCATCTTGACTAGCAGGAATACAAAGGTTTTGGGGACCAAAACACCATTAAGACAAATCACAGCCAGGACTGGTTTGAGGAATTTTGGGGGACCCTGCAGCACTTTATTTTAGGGGGCCCATATGTTTACCTCAGGTCAATGTAACCTAACCTAACCTATTCATAGTACAGGATATTCAGATTATTACTAATAATATTTTTGCAGGAAGAGGGTTACAACGCGGACCCCCACAATGATGGGCCCCCCTGTGGCTGCAGGTGCTGCAGGGCCCTTAAACCAGCCTTGATCACAGCTTCTGCAATCTACCATTGCTGCAGAACAATCTGGTGATTTTTTTTAAATCTCGTATAGAAGGGCCCCTAGTGTGCCAGGGACCAATACCATTATTATTTGTATTGTTGGCACAACTTTTTTTTTCTCCTGGAAATTCTCCACTGAGTGTTAGTCAATGGCTTGTGGGCCAGCATCAATCTAGGGACCACCATTTTGAGTAGCACTGTTGTACTGCATTCCTCTAGTTCTCCTCCATCCTTTCTAAATAGTTTGCTGTTTCCTTTACCAGAAACAGCTGTGTGCAATTTGTTTATGTGGTGAATCTGGAAATATGCCCATTCATTGTGGGTGTACAGTATATAATAAGGTTACACAGGCAAGATGAAGCTCTCTATGGGTGCTTTCCCATCCTCAGCTTCACCTGTGCTCCCTGAACCTGTATCTGTATTCCACAGAATTTAAAATAAGGGTAAAAATTAGTTAGCAAATTTTGGGTCAATTTATCCATTCATCCATGGATGCTTCTTCCTTAGTGTTTAATCAGGTGCAGTTCATCACTGCACATGCAAAGCCTATATTATCCTATCTTAAATAAAACTTTATTGGGGCATGCCAGAGAAGATGTGAGGAGAATCTCTATCTCACACACCTTGAAGGGGAAGTTTATACAAGTAATTTCCAGGGAGCTATTGGGCACTTCCTGAGGATTAGTGTTTGACGAGGGGAAGAAAGCCTTAAAGGGTTACCGTTTCCTTGTAATCCTGAGCAAATGTCTCAGCTTGAGGTCATCACTGGTAAAGTGCAAGAAGAATCATATTTGCACCTGCATGTCTGCATATCCACTGGGGAATTGACTGTAAAAGGAAAACATTTTTAGAGGACTCAGAAAACCTTTTCAAAAAGCTGTGGGGACAGCTGCCCTCTGAATCCTACTTCCTTTGCCCTATAAATCCTACTTCATCCCCCAAATTCTGTTGATTCAAAACTATATCCTGCTCTATCCCCAAAAGCACAATGTGGGTAGCTTTCTGAAAAGAAGAAGAATACATATATTTTTTTAAGGAGTCATATAACACAAACTCGCTGGCTTAGAAGATCAAATTGGGAAAATATTATAGAAAAAAAGCCAGTTCATGTTTTTATTATGCTTGTTTCCCAGAATGAGTCTAGAAATGTGTTGTTGTTTTTAATTATTAAAAACTAAGTGAAGCAGGTTGATTCATGAGGGTTTTTTTGTTTTTTTGTTCATAATTAGGGCTTAAATAAGATATTTAATTAATTTAATGAATGCATAAGGTATTCAATAAACACAAATCAGCATTCCCATGATGGCCATTGTTAAGTGGAGCCATCTTTCACATTTCAGCACAAAGGCCTGGATGAACTAAAGACCCTGGTGTACAGTGTTGTTATGGTAAAAGGGTGGCCTTCACCACCACTGACTTTGAAAGCTCCAGTGATCTGGTCAGGATATCTGGGTTCTGCTCTCCAAACCAGCTTTTGCCAAATCAACATAGTCAAGTGAGCAAGGCAAGTTGGGATACAGCAATTTGATGAGAAAGTGGAGGAAGGGAACAGCAGCTGAATCATATTCTTCTTGTTCTGACACCAAAGCCTGACCTGGAGGTTTGTAGGAGTGTCTCTATCTGTACGAGAGGTTATGTAGGTATATACATGTGTACACATCCATAGGAGGCCTTCTTATGTATGTCTTGTAGTGTCCAGTGACAGCTGACAACTCTCAGTGGGGAGGTGAATCTGCTCTTGGTTTTAGTCCAAACTTTAAAGGAGCTGTCCCCTTAATAGCTCCATTAATTTGTTGTGTGCCTTCAAGTCATTTCCGACTTACGGTGATCCTCAGGTGAACCTATCACAGGGTTTTCTGAGGGTTGAGAATGTGTAACTTGTTCAAGGTCACCTAGTGGGTTATCATGGCCATGCCGGGATTTGAGCACTGGTCTCCAGAGTCGTAATCCAATATTCAAACCGCTACACCATGCTGGCTCACTGAAGTTCAGACAAAAAAACAGAGTGAATTCACTGGTCCAACTGGCTTGGGATCACTTACTGCCAATGGCAGGATCTCCTTGAAGGCCAACAGAAGAATCTTTAGCTGGCAGCTACATGTTTCCAATATAAGCACCTCCTTAGATTGTCTGGGGAGGGGATTTCATGAATAGAGTGCCACCACCTGAAAAGGTTCTTCATCCCACCTGATATTTGATAAGGGTGCATAGAGCAATTTACAAAAATTGCCCTACAAAAGCAGTTTAATAAAAGAAGCCCCTTTTCTTTGCTTCTTTGGACAAGGAAGAAGCATGGGATAATTATGGAAGGTGCTTCTGTAGCCATTGGCAGAGGTGAGAAACCTCAGGCTCAGGAGCAGAAACCAGTCCCACCCCCCGCATGCCGTGGCCCCAATTGAGCCCTTTGGGATTGCCCAGATTGTTACACTCCCTTCCCCATTACGCTATCACCCTGTGGTTTCACAGCATTTTCCCACTCTAAAGGTTGCTCCCAAGGCTTAGTTATCAGCAGCAAGAGGTTTAAGCTAAAATATGGTGGTATTGTTAGCTCCCTTCTTTTGCCTTAGGCACTGCCAACCTCTGAAATGTAGCCCTCCAAAACTGAAATTGGGTCTTGAGGAAGAAAAAAGTTTCTCCACCCTTGCCTTCAACAATGATGCAAGCATGCATCTTAATGTCCAGTATAGACACAGGAACCTGCCAAACGAGATCTGTCAGATGACAAGCCTGAGTAGCTTTAAAAAAGCACTAAAGACGGATCTCTTTTGGTAGGCCTTTCCTAATTAGATCCCAGCCTCAGGGGCTCCTGGTCTCTTTTAGTCTGCTGGCTATTTATTGTATTTATTGTTTTTAAATGTGATTTTAGATAGTTGCTTTTAATTTATATTTGTTTAATATCTTTTTATGGGGGAGGGTGGGAGTGGGTGGTGTTTTGGGATTTTTATCTGTATTGTATTTTAATTATTGTAAGCTGCCCCGATTGTTTTAACAGAGGGGCGGGCTATAAATAAATAAATAAATTATTATTATTATTATTATTATTATTAGTGCCTAATGGAGGCCTTATTACAGTGCCTTCCATAATCGCTCCATGAATCTTTGTTGTTGCATACCTTCAAGTTGTTTTCATTTTTTGGTGAACCTATTATGGGATTTTCTTAGCAAGATTTATTCAGAGGAGGCTTGCTATTGCCTTCCTCTGAGGCCAAGATTCAAGAGCATGTGACTTGCACAAGCTCACCTAGTGAATTCCCATGGCTGAGCAGAGTCCTAGTCCAACACTTAAACCACTATAACCACACCCCTCAGTCTGTATGACAAAATAGGGCATGGGGTGGAGTCACCATTTAGCACTGCTGTTCAAGGCTGTTGATCAACCACAGGAAGAACGGAAGTGAGAAAGACACACTGACAACCCAACATGTCCAAGAAATAATTTGGAACAAAACAAAGAAATGGAGAGCCCATAATCACACTAGAAGAATGAAGGGAGACAAAGCTCCATGTGCTATATGGTGGTAAAAAAACTTTTATTTTTTAAGAATGCTGAAACGTGTTGGGCTTTTTAAGAAATAAAAGTTTTTTACCATCATATGGCATGTGGAGCTTTGTCTCTTTTCATTCTTCTAAAGAGATAATTTGATCAGGAACACATATAGTACTATAACACCTATAGTACTTTAACCAGGAACTTATATACTATTGCCTTTTTGCTCCATGCAGTGGATATTCCGGCTATTCCATGAATCTTTTTTTTAACCCTCCTTAAAAACCATTGATTAACATACCCTTGCAGCCTTGCCACACTCCGAGGAAAAGCAGCAAAGCAGCAGGAACGTTCTGTCTTTCCAGCTGCCTTCCCGCATGGCATCATTGTTTTTTTCATTCCAGTCCCTTAAGGGACCAAGGTAAAACTGTGCCTTTTTGCTAACCAGAAAAACCTGTTTGCAAAAAGGCATGGTTTTAGCTTGGTCCCCCATGGGACTGGAACAAAAGGATGCTAGAAGGACCCCGACATCATGTGAGAAGACAAAAGGAAAGACAGAATGTTCCTGCTGCTTTGCCGCTTTTTCTCAGAGTGCGATAAGGCTTTTAGTCTCCTACACAGGAAACAGAATGTTTTGCTGAGCATTTGATGCCATAAAAAAATACCAAAACACACACACACACAAACCACCACACACCTCTTGAACATATGGAAATATCTGTTGTTTTTTCCCTAAATTCTCTTACTGTGTCATGGGAACAAAACCTGCCCTGTAACTTGGACAAAGAAGAATGAATTATATGAGGACATTTCCCATTGATAGAATCTGTAGTGTCGTCATACTCCTGAGGAGTTCAACAAAGAATTCACAATGCTTAGGGTGAAGGGAAGAGGTGCTAAAAGGAGTGCATGTTAAAAAAATATCACCTCTCTTATGTGCACTGCCAACCTTGTCTTAAACAATTTTATTTCAGAGACTTGGCTCTTTGGTTCTCCTGTGATGCCAATAACTTTGAAGAACTGGCATGAAGTTGAGATGAGGCTTTCTTCTTTGGCTGAAATGACCTGAATGCCAAGAACTGATGCTAATAAAGGCCCTTGCCTCTCCATGTGTAGAATGTCAGCTCCCTGTTTGCCCTCAGGCAGTCCACAGGAGAAATTGGTTTGGCCTCTTTAAAAAGACCTTTTTAAAGCTTTTTGAAATGGTTTCTGGCTTGTTCCACAGCTATAAAATCACAGAACCCCAAGGAGGATAAACTGTAGTTAAGTCACAAGCAAGGAGGTTTGGACATTTGGGGAGACACACACGATGTGTGCGTGTGTTCTTAACTGACTCACATTCATAAATGTCTTAGAGTATCTTTGGGCCTTCCCAGATGATGATTTGAAAAACAGCCACCATAGTAGGCCTCAGTCCAAATGACTGCATTTCTTTTTTTAAGTATCCTTAAAAACCCCAAAACACTTCGGGGTTATTTTTTGAATTCTTTCAGAAAATATGTTTCTGATAATTTCTGTTTCCCTGTCTTATGATCAGTTCCTTTTGCATCCTCTCAGCGATGTTACTGGATAGCCAAATCTAGTTGGCTATGAACATTTTGGTATCCTCTTATTCACTATGGTTGCATATAATTTTGAGTCACCCATGTGCCCAATCCAAGCTGCATTGCCCTCATCTCAGTTTCTGTTATTTGCCATCAGAAATGTCAAAATGCAACAAAATCTGATAGGCTACATTTTGTCATGAGGGCATACTGTTCATTATGTGATCCCTGATTGTTTGGAGCCACCCTTATTACTAATCTGGGATTTAAAAGGAAGGAAACAGAAGCAAAACCAAAAGCAGACGAGGAAAACAATGACATCCAAGAGGAACAGGCGAATATTCCCCAAAGTTTCCATAGACATGACGATTTTCAACTTGAATATAAAAACTAATGAATATTTGAACTGTTTCCTAAAAATCAGTGATCAAAACTTAAACAATGACAACAATTTAACAAAAATCACATGGTATAGGGTAGGGAATCTAGTATTATTCATCAATAGTGACCTCACAGGCACTACTTAGTGGACTTCTGTGTGTCTCAGGCAACCACATTCTACACAAGACTTATTACAATTGAGATGCTAATTTTAGAGAAACAATAATTTTTTTACACCAATGAATTGTTTTCATTCAGTGATATGGAAAACATTTTCCTCACACCAGAAATGGTACCTGTAAAAAGATATCTAGATCCCAATGTTGATGATGGTACAATTATTGTGTATACAGTATAACCCCCGTATCCATGGGGATATGTTCCTGGACTTACCTTGGATTCTGGAAACAGTGGATAATAGCAAGCCCTATTAAAATGAATGACTTCCAGCCAAAACATACCACAGAGTCATGCTGGAGGAACTAGAAGATGTCTAGAAAGATCATCTCTCTAGGCATCTTCTAAGTCCTCCACTGTGACTCTGTGGTCAACTTCCAGTAGAAGCATACCATAGAATCTCACTGGAGAACCTTGAAGGTGTCTAGAGAGACCATATTTTTTGGGATGTGGGTAAATTTATTTTATTTTATTTTATTTTATTTTATTTTATTTTATTTTGTTATTTATACCCCACTCTGCAACCACAAGGCTATCAGAGCGGCTTACAAATTGTTCTAAGCAATAGCTATTTACACATCTACACTGCATTAAACAGTTTCCAGTGTGTGTTAGCTAATTGCCCCCACAAGCCGGGTACTCATTTTACCGACCTACGAAAGGATAGAAGGCTGAGTGAACCTTGGAGCCCACTGGAATCGAACTTGCAACGTGGTGACTTGCAGGAGTGGCATTTAACCACTGCATGGTTAAATAATTAGTGCATGGTTAGGATAATAAAAGTGCATGGTTAGGATAATTAGTGTGCAATAAAAATACACATTTTCCCTCAGTTTTGTAAGGAGCACTATAAAAGTTGAGTGCTGCATCTAATCCATTAGAAAATGTTAAGCATTCTAGATTCGGTAATGTGGAATTAAAGATTTGGAGTGCTGGACTATTGGATCAAGTATGCTGGAAGAGCTGAAACCTAAATAAATTATTACCATGTCTAGAAAGTGGAAGGGAGAAAGGAGATAAATTGTTCAACTGACTTGTTCCAAGTTTACAGATAGCACAAAGTTACTGAACTTGTTTGTTTATTATTTTATTGTTTGCAAATCTAACCTTTTCACAGGAAATGGTGCTCAAGGAGCCCAATAGCAGTAATATGCAAAATAAAATACAAAACTATAAATAGAACATAAAAAACAAATGGGTTTAAAACACATCAATAAAATTCAGAATTAAGCATGACCTGCTAGTTAAAACTTATTTCTGCAACTGACAAGTCAGCTTTTTCTGGGCAATGGAACACAAAACTGGATAGTGAAAAGCTACAACTCTTCAGAGTAGGTGAATGGGCAACCAAATGGCAAATGTGGTTGAATGTCAGTGAGGACAGAACAGCTTTCCTCAACCTGGTACACTCTAGATGTTTTAGACTACGGTGCCATAACACCGATCTTACCAAGGCTATTGACACGATCGCTCCCAAGCGTCCTTTCCAACCCGTCTCTAACCGTAAGCCATGGTATACTTCAGAGCTTAGGAAAATGAAGCGGGTTGGACAACGACTAGAGCGCAACTGGTGGAAAACTCGACTCTTATCCGACAGGACTCGGCATAGGAATTTTCTTCGGTCCTATCGAGAGGCAATATGTGCAGCGCAGAGATCCTTATCCTCTGCACGTATTGCGTGTGCAGAGTCCCGTCCAGCAGAGCTGTTTGGGGTGGTAAGGGAGATGACGCAGGTTATACCTGCACAGAACCCATTGCTTAACCCAATAACGGCCTGCTGTGATGCATTTAACAACTACTTTGCAGATAAAATCTCTCAGATAAGAGCCGACTTAGATGCCAGCATTTTGACAGAAACAATTGACGAGGTGTCCAGCAACTCCGTTGATGTAAGTTTACTGAATCAATTTCAATCTGTGAGTACCAAGGATGTGGACAAGCTACTTGGTAGAGTGAGGAAGACGACCTGCCCTCTTGATCCTTGCCCTTCATGGCTGGCCATCCAGGGGGGGGGACTGCCTTGATGGTGTTCCTTAAGGACATCATCAATGCATCCCTCAGGGAAGGGTGTGTTCCATCCTGTTTAAAGGAAGTGGCGGTTAGGCCGCTCCTGAAAAAACCTTCCCTGGACCCCCTGGACATGAACAACTATAGGCTGGTTTCTATGTTACCATTCTTGAGCAAAGTGATCGAGAGGGCAGTTGCTTTTCAACTCCAAGTGGTCTTGGATGAAACTGATTATCTAGACCCATTTCAAACTGGCTTCAGGACGGGATTTGGAGTTGAGACTGCCATGGTTGCCTTGACCGATGATCTGCACCTAAGCATCGACAGAGGTAATGTGTCCCTGTTGGTGCTTCTGGACCCCTCAGCGGCTTTCGATACGATAGATCATGGCATTCTCCTGGATCGCCTGAGAGGGTTAGGAATTGGAGGCACTGCGCTCCAGTGGTTCCGGTCCTTCCTCTCGGGCAGGTCCCAGAGGGTGCGGCTTGGGGACAGCTGCTCCAGCAGAAAGGAGCTTACTTGTGGTGTTCTGCAGGGCGCCATCCTGTCCCCGATGCTGTTTAACATCTATATGAAGCCGCTGGGTGAGATTATTCGGGGTTATGGGGCTGGGTGTTATCAGTACGCTGATGACACCCAGATCTATTTCTCCTTGTCCTGATCATCGGCCTCGAATCCCAATGGCATCTCTCCTCTTAATGACTGTCTTAAAGCTGTAATGGGCTGGATGAGGAAAAACAGATTGAGATTAAATCCAGACAAAACGGAGGTGCTCAAGGTAGCGGCCCCGAAACCAGGAGTTGGGTTGCAACCACCAGTCCTGGACGGGGTCACGCTCTCCATTAAGGACTGTGTTCGCAGTCTGGGGGTGCTCCTTGATTCATCGCTTCAGATGACGAGTCAAGTGAATGCGGCGGTCAGGAGCGCTTGTTATCAGCTTTGGCTGATACGCCAGCTGCGCCATTTCCTGGAAGTAAGGGACCTCGAGACTGTGGTGCACACGCTTGTAACCTCTCGTCTAGATTTCTGCAATGCGTTCTACATGGGGCTACCCTCGTGCTTGGTCCGGAAACTTCAGTTGGTACAAAATATGGCAGCCAGAGTGGTCTCAGGAACATCTCGGAGAGATCATATAACTCCAATACTAAAATCTCTCCACTGGCTGCCTATCAGTTTCCGGGCCCAGTATAAGGTGTTGGTTATTACCTTTAAAGCCCTAAATGGCTTGGGTCCAACTTATCTCCGGAACCGCCTCCTCCCATACAATCCTCCCCGTGTACTCCAGTCCTCTGGGAGGAATCTGCTTCAGCCACAAAAATCTAGGCTGTCTGCAACCTCCCAGAGGGCCTTTTCAGTAATCGCCCCCAAATTGTGGAATGGCCTGCCGAATGAGATCCGTCAGCTGACGAGCTTGAGTAGCTTTAAAAAAGCACTAAAGACGGATCTCTTTCGTCAGGCCTTTCCTGATTAGATCCCGGCCTCAGGAACTCAGTCTCCTGGCTTTTTAAAAAATTATGTATATATTTGTTTTTAATGTGTTTTTTAGTTAGAAGGTTTTAATCTTATTGTGTTTAATGTCTTTTTATGGGGGTGGGTGGGGATGGGTGGTGTTTTTAGTCATTATTATAATGTTTTAATTGTTGGAAGCCGCCCCGATTGTTTTTAGCAGAGGGGCGGGGTATAAATAAATTTTATTATTATTATTATTATTATTTCCAGGTAGAGGAAAACAGACATTGAGTGCTGAACACTGGGGGGGTGGGGAATCTACACATACACTGATGATGTTTGACCTGATGATGATTAACAGAAGAAACTGTAGACTTGTTTCAAGATGCTTAAAAGATGGTGAGCTCACATGTTTGCTTGTCCAGTAAATGGTTTGAGAGTTTCTGGTCCAGAAACATCTGAACTTTGATTCTAAATAGTCCCCTGAAGGCAGCCTTGGAAGTATACACAGGCCAAAGCATGTTTGGCTTCTTTTTTTCTTTTTCTTTTTTAACTAGTGAAATAACTGCCTTCTGAGAAGGTTGAGATGTGTTTTTAGCTTCTTCTTTGGATTCTATCTGATGCTCCCCAGTTTCTGCTTCTGACGGTGATTAACCAAGAAACAGGTTACTGGGAAATGATGAACAGCTGAATGAAAGCATTGCCCCTGGGTGGAGCAGCTCACCTGGAGCCCCCACCCCCACCCAAAATCCTGCAATTTGAGACATACCCGCTTCCCAGCACCATTTCAGGTGTGCCAGGTAGATTCCAATGTACTGTTCTGGTCACCACATCTTAGAAGCATATTGCAAAATCAAAAACAGTGAAGAAGAGGCAACAGAAATAGTCAGGGCACCCTGTGTGAAAAAAATAAAAATAAAATTACAAGTATTAAGTGGCCAGGGACAGACAGGAGAGAGCTTGACAAAATTATGCAGTGTGGTGAAACTAGACAGAGAACAGTTCTCCCATTCTCCCATAATACTAGAATTTGTATCCTATCAATGAAATTGATAGGTAGCAAGCAGACTGAATACAGAAAAAGGAAAGTAATTCTTTGTTAATTTGCTAGGTTTTCAAAACAGCAACAAGGGACATTTGAACTTCATGACACTCAATGCTGACAGTCAGGAAGTAGCTGTTAACAAGTTTGTGTTCTACTGAGATATCAAAGGAAAGTATTCATTTCAGTTAACTTAGCTATGTGTGTTTCTCTATAAAATTAACATATTGTCCACATTCATGAATTACATGATACACACATTTATGAAGTGACCACACCCCCAAATATGGGATTTTTTGGCACTCCATTCAGTCTATATAAAGGAAAACCTTTCCAACTCTCAAATAGGGGACATGCCTTATTATAAAGGACATGCACAAGTCCTATAAGGGGAAATATTTCCAGCCTTTAAATAAAGGACATCCCTTATAATAAGGGACACCCAGCAACCCTAATCTTTATGCTCATTTGTGGAATGTACTCCCTGCCAGGCAATGGATGTGATGGCTACAAGCTCAGATATTTATAAAAGATGGCTAATTATCATGATGGCTATATGGAACCTCCACAGTCAGAGATACTCTGCCAATGAATATCTGCAAGAGTGGGAGAAGGCGATTGCCCTCATTTCCTACTTGTGAGGTCTTAGATTGGTGAGTATGGGCACAGGATCCTGGACTAGATGCATTTTTGGCTGTACCCAGCAGGATGCTTCTAATGTTCTTAAGTGATTGCAGTCTAAAATAGGGCACATCAACCCAAGGAAGAGAAGCAGAGTGAGCTATCTACTGGCAATCAATTAGGACATATTATCTCATTTATAGGGTTTGTTTCCTCTTTACTGAGCAAGAAAGTTAGTTGAAGTGCAGGACTGTCACATTTGCAAAATATTCACATTTGTACACTGAATTTTTGCACCAATTGGACGAGTGACTTTTATGCCAAGTACAAGATTGTTGTTGCTTTTTTTGTGAGGATTTTTGAAAAACCTAAGTAGTGGATGGTTTGTTTGTATCTTTTCTTTTTTTTAAAATCAATACTCCTGTCTTGAGTTTGCAGGGTATGTCTGCTTTGCTTAAGGGGTTGGGGGTGAGAGATTAGTTTTGCACTAAGGCAGGGTTTCTCAACCTTGGTTCTCCAGCTCTTTTGGATTTCAGCTCCCAGAATCCCTTACCATGGGCCTGATGGCTGGTGTTTCAGGGAATTGAAGCCCAAAGTAGCTGGAGTATCAAAGGTTGAGAACCACTGCACTAAGGGCTCTTGCACAGATTAGAAGGAAATGGGTAAGTGGGAAGGGTTCATCGTTTCACTTTTGCACAGAATAAAAAAAAAAAATCCTTGCTGTAGTCAATGAAAGACTCTTTTTCCTATTGAAGGTGGAAAAATTTAGAAGATTATTTACATGATTACGTTCAAGTAATCCAGAACAAGAAAAGTTTGTAGGGGGACTGATGTATATCAGGAAAGTCTGAAGCACTGCAAGTAGCAAGCAAACCTTAGGCAAAGAGTATGTTGAGAAACTCATGCCATTGATTTAACTTTGTATAGAGTTTGATCCTATGAATCCTTGCTTGGCAATACATGGATCTGATTCAGTAGAGTTTGCTGAACCATTCATCCTCTGAAATACCTTCCATCCCCACTGAAAATAATGGCCTTGCCCATCCCTTTCTGAGTAACATGGAGCTAGAAAAAAAAACACGGCCCATGGCTTCTACAGTAGAATACAGACTTGGTGGCTAATTCAAGTGCCTGGTGATTACATAAGGAAATGGGAGGAAATGGAAAAGACTCTTCTGGCCCTTGAGATCTGAGACTGGCTGCATCCATTCTGCAACAGTAGGGAGATTTGAAATTACTGCATTTCAGAATCAACAACAAATGGAACAAAAGAGAAAATGACCCAATAGCGCCTAACCTTACTTATTCATGTCTAGCCATTCATTCAGTGGAGATTATCAGACACGTCCAAAAAGTACCTTAGCAGAACGCCAGGACAACATTTCTGTCCCACGAATGGGACCCAGTTTCAGATGTCCTCATCCTCGTCGCATTCTGCTCCTGTGCTGTAGCCATTAGTAAGGCATCACTTTTCATTGACAGGGAGGTCCCATCAATGAAAAGTGATGCTTTACTAATGGCTGCAGCTCAGGAGCAGAATGTGATGAGGATGATGTTGTCTGAAACTGGGTCCCATTCATGGGACAGTAACGTCATCTTGGCATTCTGCTACGGTACTTTTTGTTGCATCTGATAATCTCCAGTATATTCTTTCTTTTATTCCATTGTTCCCCCCCTTTTTTTTCATCACCCATGAAGACTCTAAATCTGGTTTGCAATAAAACACATATGTAAACAATTAATAATTGAAACAATTCAAGTATAGAATAAAAGCCAGAAATTAGGAATGAGGAATGTGTGGCTCTTCAGATGCTGTTGGACTGCCCCTCCCACCATCCTTCAGTATTGGTATTGTAGCCAAACACAGTATTAGCTGTGTATGGCTAGGACTGATGGGAGATACAGTCCAAGATGGGAGCTGCAGTCCAAGATTCTCCATCCCTATTATCCCTGGCACAAAGTCTAACTAGATAGTAAAAATAAAAAGCCTAACCAGATAGTAAATGTTAAGGAAAATGCAACATGGGACATACAGTGAAAGAAATAAAACATGCATGTGAAAGTCACAATGACTAAGCAAGAGCAACTATGAAGCTACACAGGTGAAACTGCTAATGTAATCTAGAAGGCCTGAGAGCCAAGGACAGAGTTACTGAATGCAGATTGGAAACACATGAGAATCATTAAGTGTACAAGGTGAAATGTTGAAATACATGGGTTGGTCTTAAGCATGGGTGGAACTATGTGGACCAATCAGAATGGAAGTACACACCCACTGGGTGGAAACTAACTAGTGGGTGGTGATAAACAATGGCTATAAAATTGCAATGTTTGCCAATGTATTGTGGTTGAGTAGAGGTGGAGTAGTTTGGAAATATTGTGGAGTAGTGTGTAGAGATTGTGATTTGTTGACCATATAGTATATTTACATAGAAGAATAAAGTAGGTTTTATATAAAAACTACTGAGTTGCCTGAGTGAATCCTGGAGACGTTTTGGAGACACCTGGAGAAGAGTGAGAAGGCTTGGAGAGTTTGTCAGGATCTTCAGCCTATTCTCTGAAACTCTGCTGCTTTGGAGAAAAGCATTAACCACTGATCTAAGCTGGTTGGCTCTGCTGCATAACAAGGTGGTGAGTTTGAGCCAGAGGTGAAGAGCTACAACTCCCATCATCGCTGACAAGGGTTATGGGCCCAGTTACTAGAGCACCCAGCATCCACAGAAGCTGAAATTTCCAGAGAGTGGAAGAAAGCTTTGTGGACGATAGATCAGAGCAAGCTGTTTGTGCTGCACTGATAAGCTTCAGAAGTAAATCATTTTCTGTTTTGCTTAAGCCCAGACGGGTTGGCTGTGCATACTCAGAAGGACTGTGTCAAATTGAGTCACTGCACAAATCAAGATGGAATTTCTAAAGTTTAGTAAATTAAATAGAAACAACTACTCTACCTGGAAGATTTATGCCCAATCTCTACTAGTAAAGGAAGGTCTGTGGTCAACAGTTGAAACAGGGCTGGCAGCTGATGCTAATGAAGCCACTAAAGAGAGAGATAGTAAAGCAAAAGCCTGTCTTTATCTCATGCTTGAAGAAGACTTGATTAATGACGTCAGAGATAAAACGTCCGCCAAGGATGTGTGGGATACCTTGCAGAGATTACACACTCCTTCAACTGCTTTTGCAAAAATGCTATGGTCTAAAAGAATATACAGGCAAAAGATGACTAAAGGGCAGTGTGTGATAGAACATTTAAAAATAATGCAAGACTTGTTTGTGCAAGCTGAACTGAGGGGAGTGCAAATTAGCAAAGAGCAGCAATGCTACATTTTAATAGAATCGCTAGACTCTTCGTGGGACAATATAACGAACAGCCTGCAAAACCTGTCAGAAACTGAGCTTAATAGAGACTTAATTGTGGCCAGAATACTGGAAGAGAACCAGAGAAGAATGTCTGAGCAGGGTGACTCAGCAAGTTTAAAGACTGTGCCAAAACAACAAACAACTCCTGACTGGCGAACGCAGGAGGAAGCAGCCTCTACAAGGGAGCAACGGAGGTGCTTTTATTGTAAGAAGATTGGTCATCTGCAGAGACATTGTAAACATTTTGCAGCTGAGAGACACAAGCAAGCAGAGAGCAGATGGCAGCCGCGGCAGTATCAAAAACAGTCCAGACCTCCATTTTTGAGGGACAGTGGTAATAAGAAGGGGGTTGCAACCATGATTAAGGAAAAACAAAATGCAAATTCTAAGTGGCTAGTTGATTCAGGAGCCACATCATTGATGTGTAATGACATAAATTTAATAAGTAATAGAAAATCAGCTAATGTAAATGCTGTAGTTTTGGCTGACGGGAAAGAGCTAAGTACTGTAAATCAAATGGGTACTGTGTACATTCCAGGGCTAAAAGAGAATTTTAATGATGTCTTACATGTAAAGGAGTTAGAAAATAATTTGTTATCAGTAAGCAGATTAACAGAAAGAGACTACACAGTCATCTTTGAAAAGAACATGTGTAAGATAAAACTGAATGGGGAATTGCGTGGCATAGGTTTGAAAAAGGACAAACTTTATTATTTGGAGGACAATATTGATAGCTACAGGGTTGAAGAAGCTAATAACATAGAAAATATTCCAATCCACAAAGACTGCATACATGAGCTTCACAGAAAATTTGGCCATGCGAGCTTCAAATGTTTAAAGAATTTAATCAGTATGTGTCCAGATTTAAAAGTTACTGAATGCAAAAACCACTTAGATTGTACAGTGTGTCAACAGGTAAAGGTCAGAGCTTTTCCAGTAGCTAAGAAAACAAAAAGAATTGCTCAAAGACCATTTCAGTATGTACATGCAGATGTCGCCCAAGCTAACTGCTTGTCCTTAGGGGGAAGCAAGTATTTCCTAGTAATTGTTGATAGGTATACAAGGTTTGCATTTGTGAGAATAATGAAAAACAAATCTGACGCTGGGCAAAGTTTAAAAGCATGGGTAAGAATGGTGGAAAGACAATTTGATAGCAGAGTAGGCACCATCATTACTGATAGAGGAGGAGAATTTTTAAATAATCAATTGTTTAACTGGTTTCAAAAGGTGGGAATAAGGCATGAAACTACAAACCCTGCTTGTCCTAGTGAGGATGGGTTAGCAGAGAAGAAAATACAAGATATAAAAAGAATTACTGCTTGTATGATGGCAGATGCAGGGGTGAAAGATAGTTTTTGGGCAGAAGCAACTTTGACTGCAATACATATCAGTAACAGATTGTATCATTCAGAAATTGAAGACATTCCCTACAGGGTATTGTATGGGAGAATGCCAAATTACAAGTACTTAAGGGTTTTTGGACAATTTGCTCATGTGTACACACCTGCTTGTTTCAGGAGGAAAGGTGAACCCAAAAGCAAAAGGCTTAGGTTTTTGGGGTATTCTGGAAATAGCTACAAGTTTCATTTGGATGGAAAACAAGTGCAGTATTCTAGGTCTGCAAATTTCGAGAGACATGCTGGTTGGGACAAACTGCATGCCAATAAAGACGTGTTTTTGAGATTAGGGAGTTCAAATGAGCCAGAAGCACAAACTGAACCAACCTCAGGAAACGGAGGGGTTTCAGTTAAGCAGGAAGCATCACCTAGCAGCAGTGGTAGTTCTTCTGATGATGAGATAGCATCTAGGCCTACTACTACTCGAATGACTGAAGACAAGAGATTTAGTCATAGAACTACAACTCCCAGTAGAGAAAGTGAGGATGAAAGAGATAGAACAGCAGATTTTATTCCCAGGCGTAGTCATAGAGTTAGAAAGCCTCCAGATAGGTTTGTTGTGACAAAGGCAAGAGCTTGTTTAGCAGTAGAAGAGCCTGAAAGTTTTGAAGAATTGGAAAGTTATTCTAGTGAAGAACAGGAAAGATGGTTTGATGCAATGGATAATGAGTTTGGTTGCCTGGTAAATAAAGATGTTTTTGAAATTGTTGACAGACCCAAAGACAAGAAAGTAATTGGTTGTAAATGGGTATACAAAAGGAAAGAAATGCCAGATGGAAGTATCAAATATAAAGCGAGGTTAGTGGCTAAGGGTTTTGCACAACAGCAGTATGAGAACTATGATAAGACATATTCTCCAACTGCAAAGCCAGAAAGTCTGAGAATGGTTCTAGCTGTAGCAGTAAAAAGGAATTTAGTTGTAGAACATTTTGATTTTGAGACAGCTTACTTGAATGCAGTTTTGAATGAAGAAATATTTATAGAACAGCCACAAGGTTTTGAAGAAAATGGTAGTCAGAGAGTATATAAATTAAAGAAAGCGTTGTATGGTTTAAAACAAAGTGCCAGAGCGTGGAATCTGTGCATCAATGATGAGCTAGTTAAGCTGGGTTACAAGAGGAGCATTGCAGATGCTTGTGTTTATACAAAAGGAGACATAGTATTAGTGATTTATGTAGATGATTTGTGCGTAGCAGCAAAGTCAAAACAGGAAATTGAGTCAGTAAAAAGAGAATTGTCTAAGAAGTTTGTTTTGAAGGACTTAGGTATATTGAAGTCTTATTTAGGTATTTGTGTTGAATGGACAGAAGAAGGACATTGTTTATTAAGTCAGAGAAATAAAATTGAAAGATTGATTGAAAAGTGTGGATTACAGAATGCAAAAATAGTAAGAGCTCCAATGACAACTGGTTTTGTGTCTGAGAAAACAACTAGAGCGTTTGAGGACAAGACTTTCTTCAGAAGTATAATAGGATCTTTACAATTCATATCTTGCCACACCAGACCAGACATTTCTTATGCTGTAAATGTATTGTCTAGAAGGGTTAATGATCCAAAAATTGAAGACTGGACAGCGGTAAAACATTTGTTGAGATATTTGAAAGGAACCGTAGATAGGAAATTGATAATAAGAAACAATAGTTCAGATCTAGATTGTTATGTAGACAGTTCATTTGCATCAGAATTAGGAGACAAGAAGTCAGTTACAGGTATGATAATTAAATATAGTGAAAGTCCAATAGTTTGGAGAAGTAGAAAACAAACTAATGTAGCATTAAGCACAACAGAAGCAGAATTCGCTGCTTTGAATGAGATAGTAAATGAGGTACAGTGGATTAAGCAATTGCTAAATGATTTAAATGAAAGTTACAAGATACCAGTGGAAATTCTGGAAGATTCACAGTCATGCATAGCAATGGCTGAAACTGAAAGTTTGAAGAACAGAACAAAATATGTTGGTGTAAGATATCAAAATGTGCGAGACATGGTTCAGAAGGGTGAAATAGAATTGAGATATATAGAAACACAACACAACATAGCAGATTTGTTCACAAAAGCATTGACAGCAGAAAAACATGAAAGGCTGACACAAATGGTTGGAATGACATTGTAAGACACATACAATATTTTATTTCGGAGGGGATTGTTAAGGAAAATGCAACATGGGACATACAGTGAAAGAAATAAAACATGCATGTGAAAGTCACAATGACTAAGCAAGAGCAACTATGAAGCTACACAGGTGAAACTGCTAATGTAATCTAGAAGGCCTGAGAGCCAAGGACAGAGTTACTGAATGCAGATTGGAAACACATGAGAATCATTAAGTGTACAAGGTGAAATGTTGAAATACATGGGTTGGTCTTAAGCATGGGTGGAACTATGTGGACCAATCAGAATGGAAGTACACACCCACTGGGTGGAAACTAACTAGTGGGTGGTGATAAACAATGGCTATAAAATTGCAATGTTTGCCAATGTATTGTGGTTGAGTAGAGGTGGAGTAGTTTGGAAATATTGTGGAGTAGTGTGTAGAGATTGTGATTTGTTGACCATATAGTATATTTACATAGAAGAATAAAGTAGGTTTTATATAAAAACTACTGAGTTGCCTGAGTGAATCCTGGAGACGTTTTGGAGACACCTGGAGAAGAGTGAGAAGGCTTGGAGAGTTTGTCAGGATCTTCAGCCTATTCTCTGAAACTCTGCTGCTTTGGAGAAAAGCATTAACCACTGATCTAAGCTGGTTGGCTCTGCTGCATAACAAGGTGGTGAGTTTGAGCCAGAGGTGAAGAGCTACAACTCCCATCATCGCTGACCCTCTAATACAACTGCATCTGCTCAGCCTTACATGGCAGAGGTGCTAAATGTACGACAAAAGGCATTTCTCAAGCTACTGAATGAAGTGAAAAATCAAACCAACAAGGCAAGACTTGTACCCAGGGTTAATCTACTACAAACAGACTGAAAACAGGAAACAGCAGAACCCTGCTAGTGGTCTCATACAGCTCCCAGCTGAGACTACTCAGAAGCATAATCAATGAGCTACAACCAATTGTGGAGAATAACGCTACCCTCTCAAAGGCTCTTGGTGGCAGGTATTTACTTACCTATAAACAGCCCCTCAATCTCAGACAGCTGCTCACCTACAGTAGTAAACACAACACAAATGGGGAGACAGGGACAAGGTCTTGCCATAAACCCAGACGCCAACTCAGTCCACACATCTATTTGGGCAATATCATCAGAAGGCCTAATAATGTCACCTGTAACATTAAAGGTACTTTCACTTGCTCATCCTTTAATGTGATATATGCCATCCTTTATCAACAATGCCCCTCAGCACTCCGCCTTGGACAAATAGGCCAGTCTCTGCACAAGAGGATCTCTGTGCTTTTCTTCGCAAACGAAGATTCAGGAAGGACTCATCCCGCACTTTCTGCAAGTGCACTCATGACTAAAAAGGCCAATCCGAGATAAACAAGTCCGGTTGCAGAAAGCACAGCAGAAGGTCTCCTTGGGTGATGTTTCCGGGTTGTGATTCTTTCTGCATTGTCGTTTCTCTTCAAGACTTGTTTGGCGTGAGTTCTCAAATAAGGCTGCAGCATTGTGGATAGTGCGTCTCCATGCCTCCCGATATGAGGCCAGGGCTGACCATTGTTGGTGATCAATTTGGCCGAGCCTGAGATGTTGTTTCAGGGAGTCCTTGTATCGCTTTTTGGATAAATGGACATAAATTAGATTTTATAAATGCTAATATGCAAAAAGCAGTTTCAGAATGCTTCAAACTTCCTGGTCATTCCATTTCAGATCTCCGAATGCAGTCCTTGAATTAAAAAACTTCAAAGAAAAAATGGAAAGAAAAACAGCTCAACTAAGATATATCCATCAACTCCAGTCCATTGACAGTGGTTTGAACAGAGACAATGTTGTTATCTTACACTGCACATATTAAAACACCAGTTGATATTCAGCCACTAGCAGGTTCTCATACCTACTTTATTACATCTTTTTCTTTTTTTTTTTGGCCTCAGGCCAGATCAACATGCCAGACCAAACACTTCCTCCACTATTCATATGTTTACCTGCTCATCTTGGCTCCCACCTTTGTCTCCTAACTACTCTTTATGACCATTCATTGTTGTTTGTCACCCTATCACCATACCCAAATGTTTTGCATTTCTATTACTATTTACACATCACCCCATCACCCCCACTTCCACTCTTTGGTATAAATGTCTGTCCACAGGTGCCTTATTCCATGCATCAGATGAAATAGTCCAGGTGTGAGTAAGCTTATGCTGCAAGCTTCTTTCTCCCCGTTAGGAAATTATGAGATGTGGGGGAACATGCCAACAAACCACATTCCCTACCACATCAAAAGATCGCCACAGGAACAGAAAGGGTGACCTTATCAGATGCCGACATCCTTCAGCCGTTCTGGGGGCATAGTACTGCCAAGGATGAGGCTTCCCTTTTGCATTGATGGGGAGAAGCTGCTAATAAAAAGGAATGCCTTACTGATGTCTGCGCTACATCCCCGGAATGCTGGAGGATGACATTGTCTGATAATCTCGCCCCTTCCTGTTCTCCTAGCAACCTTTTGTCGCGGTTTTTGCCACGTCTGATAATCTCCAAAGTCTCAAAGGTGCTACAAGATCCTTTTGTATACAAATAGTTAAAGAGCAGAACGAATAGGGAAAGAGTGAATTCATGGGAAAAATAAGTCTGCTGCACTAGTGTAGGGGTTACAAAAGTAAAAGGGGACAACTTCTGCTAAGGACCCATCCAAACCCCCTCCCCACAACTTTGGCTTGCTTCCCATATTCTTTTTTTGGCTACTTGTGTTTGGGATTAGGAATTTAGAGGCTATGTTGCTAAAATGGTCCCTGCAGCAACATAATTTCCAAAGACGGTTTGCTTTAAGGGGTTAAAAGCCTTATAAACAAAATTACATTCACTAATAACAGAATACAGATGCAGAAGGAGAGAATGTGATGGTTAGTTAGCACCGCAAAATAGGCTGCTCATTCTCTTTGAAATCTAACGCTTGATTAAAACAGAGCTGAATTTTTAAGGAAAGGAGCCCAAGTGTTAAGATGCAGCCTGCAGCACTTTGCTGAAGTGTCTACAAGTTGTTCTTCATCAGACTTTTGGATCCTACCAAACCAAGCATTTTCAAGCTGTCCTTGGAAAGTTTGGGAACTATGGTGAAGCAGTTGGCTCCTGGCTGAGGCTGAAGAAGTAGGATTTGAAAGGCTCCTAGGCCTGATAAGGAAGGAACCCTGACTGATTTCATGTGAGTTACATGCTTCCAGAATATATTGTGGTTTTACTGATTTAATATCAGCCCCACCCATTGCAATATACAATTCCATCAACTGAGCCGCTAATTAATTAAAATCCCACATTTCTGCAGCAGCTCAAAAGTGTAACAGAGAACCCAAACAGCTTCTCTGAAAGGAAATGAAAGATGGCATTTGGTTGAATTAGCTTTCATGAGTTCCAAAGAACCAGATTTCTCTCAAAAAATCCCTTTGCTCCTTCACTCTAAGATGGTATTTTGGGGACTGAAGGCTTGTTTGCGTTGCAGAGGGGTGGGGTAGAAATAAAATTTTATTATTTATTATATTATTATTATTGTGCCTTCAATGTCAGTGGGGCAGTGAATTCACTCCAGTTTTTCATCCACACCTTAAAGGTGCTGATCTCTATTTCCTGAATACATTCAGCTCTCCTTTAGAGTTTGGATTAAAATCCAAAGTGATTTCGCTGCCCTATTGATATGGAAGCAATTGCCTACCCTGTGTTTTGGGTCACAGACTCCGTCTGCCATACTGATAAAAAGAAAACCATTTGCACACTGTTGATAAACTCTTTTTTTTTTTTTTTGGTCTCCTTCTTCTCAAAAAATATATTCTGTTGTATGGATATAATGATTCATCAGGCCGAACTACTCATACCCTGGATGTTCTCAGTGCAAATCTGCTGATGGACCACATCCAACAAGTATGTCATGGCTAGCCTTGGTGGAGCAGTGGTCAAATGCTGGTACTGCAGCCACAATGTCGTGAGTTCAGTCCTGCAGGGTTCCAGGTTGACTCAGCCTTCCATCCTTTCATAGGTTGGTAAAATGAGTACCTGGCTTGTTGGGGGCAATTAGTTAACACACATTGTAAACCACTTAGAGAGTGCTTAGCACTATAAAGCAGTATAGAACTGTAGGTGCTATTGCTAGTTGCATCATAGTCCTATGGTGAGAGAGCTTATTTTATCTTTAAGGATCTTTTCAATGCGACATGCATCTTGGCATAAGTCAAGATCACTGGGTGAATTTTGAGCATTCAAAGAAGGCATTTGAATATTGGATCAATTCCAAATTCTCAATTCTGTTCTCACCATGACCCACTTTTCTCCCTTTTGGCATGACACTGGATCCATTCCATGAACTTATTCATGAATGCTCAGTTCTGTGACGATTGGGCCCTTTGCATAACAGATAAGACTGGTGTGTAAACTTTATTCGTGTTCTAATGCCACAGATCAATGTAGTCCACTGATAGAAGAGATAGTAAATGTATCAACTTTTAACAAGGTGCTCCTCTTGGTTTAATATCTGCAAAGGAAACCAGAATGAAATAGGTTTGAGTCTAATATTCTTTGCAACAGTCTTTGGACTAAGCAATAAACATTTTCTACATTTGAGTCTAATTAAGAAGTGCACTGAACTGGCACTTCAGTTATGTAGAGTCAAGTCAGAAGATGTCACTTTAAGGAGCTGCAAATGTCAGCCCAAGCATTACATCTGGAAAAGACTAGCATTGAAATATGCTGAATAGGTATATTTATGGACAGGCGACATAATTCTTTGGGTTTCTTTTCCTAATCTGTAAATTGCTTTCCAAGCCTTCAGAGTCAGTCACCAAAACCCAAGAATGAACAAACCAACAAGTTCTGTTTGCACCAACCTGAGGTTGCTTTAAAAAAAAACAAAAAAACCCAGCTTCTTGCCAGCTGCTAGAAATGAATTCCAGACCTTGTTGAAAGAATGAAGGCATGGAATGATGTGCATTAAATTATTTTGGGTAGGCATATTTAGGGTGGTTTCACAAGCAAAGCAAAAATGCATTTGAGGAAGGGTTTATCTGAACCTGTAATGATGACTGAAGTACTGTATTATGTAATGTGGAGAACTGGTATTTTTAAATTTCAATGATATTCCCTAGTATCAATCTAATTACACTATTTAATTAAAGTGGTGTGATGGGCATACATTTTTCTGTTCTTAAAAACAGACTTGTGCACTAACAGCATGCATTTAGTTTTCTTTTTCATTCTTTGCCATAAAAAAGAAAAATGTGCAATCTCTTTTTTTGACACATGGACTCTGAGGGATGGGGACAGAATTAAAATGTGGTTGTGTTATCTTCTAACCATGTGTGTGTAGTGGTAAATAGAAGCATGGGAAACTTAAAAAAAATACTCTTAAGCTTCTCTTGTTGTAATACTTCTAGAGGTTGTCTAGAGGTTGTCTTTCCAAAGTGCATTTCATAGAATCATAGAATCATAGAATTGTAGAGTTGGAAGAGACCACGAGGGCCATCCAGTCCAACTCCCTACCATGCAGGAAATCACAATCAAAGCATCCCCAACAGATGGCCATTCAGCCTCTGTTTGAAGACCTCCAAGGAAGGAGACCCCACCACGCTCCAAGGGAGTGTGTTCCACTGCCAAACAGCTCTTACTGTCAAAAAGTTCCTCCTCATGTTGAGGTGGAATCTCTGTTCCTGGAGCTTGCATCCATTGCTCCGTGTTCCAGTCTCTGGAGCAGCAGAAAAGAAGCCTGCTCCATCCTCAACATGACACCCCTTCAAATACTTAAACAGGGCTATCGTATCGCCTCTTAACCGTCTTTTTTCCAGGCTGAACATACACAGCTCCCTAAGTCTCTCCTCATAAGGCGACATTTCCAGACCTTTCACCATTTTAGTCACCCTTCTCTGGACATGCTCCAATTTGTCAATATCCTTTTTGAATTGTGGTGCCCAGAACTGGACACAATATTCTAGGTGAGGTCTGACCAAGGCAGAATAGAGCAGCACTATTACTTCCCTTGAACTAGACACTATATTTCTATTGATGCAGCCCAAAATTGCATTGGCCTTTTTAGCTGCCGCATCACACTGTTGGCTCATGTTCAACTTGTGGTCTACTAGGACTCCTAGATCCCTTTCGCACATAGTCTCATTCAGCCAGGTCTCTCCCATCCTATATCGATGCATTTCATTTTTCCGCCCGAAGTGCAGTACCTTACATTTCTCCATACTGAATTTCATTTTGTTAGCTTTGGCCCAGCTCTCCAGTCTATCCAGGTCATTTTGAATTTTGATCCTGTCCTCTAGGGTATTACCTACTCCTCCCAATTTGGTGTCATCTGCAAATTTAATAAGTATGCCCGTAATTCCCTCATCCAAGTCATTGATAAAGATGTTGAATAGCACTGGGCCCAGGACAGAACCCTGTGGCACCCCACTGGTCACATCTTTCAAAAACAAAGCGGAGCCACTGCTGAGCACCCTTTGGGTTTGGCCGGTTAACCAATTACAAATCCATTGAACAGTTAACTTGTCTAGCCCACATTTTACAAGCTTGTTTGCAAGAATGTCATGGGGAACCTTGTCAAAGGCCTTACTGAAATCAAGGTATACGATATCCACAGCGTTCCCTTCATCTACCAAGCTGGTAACTTTATCAAAAAAAGAGATCAGATTAGTCTGGCATGACTTGTTTCTCTGAAACCCATGTTGACTGTTTGTGATTATGGCATTGCCTCCTAAATGTTCACAGACTCTCTGTTTAATGATCTGCTCTAGAATCTTCCCTGGTATTGATGTCAGACTAACTGGACGATAATTGTTGGGATCATCTTTCTTTCCCTTTTTGAAGATGTGGATAACGTTTGCCCTCCTCCAGTCTGCTGGGACTTCTCCTGTTCTCCAGGAGTTCTCAAAGATTATTGCCAATGGCTCTGAGATTACATTTGCCAGCTCTTTTGATACCCATGGATGTATTTCATCTGGTCCTGGAGATTTAAATTCATTTAGTTTAAGGAGGTATTCCTGTACTACCTCTTTGCTTATTCTGTGCTGGATTTCCCCTATTGTGTCCTCTGTTCCATTCTCCTCAGGTTGGTCCCCCTTTTCCTTTTCTGAAAACACTGAGGCAAAGAAGGTGTTGAGTAATTTTGTCTTTTCTCTGTCCCCTGTTAGCATTTTGCCATCTTCTCCACGTAGTGGCCCCACCATTTCCTTCTTCCTCCTTTTGCTGCGGACATACCCAAAAAAACCCTTTTTATTGTTCTTAACCTCTCTAGCAAGCCTGAGCTCATTCTGCACCTTAGCTTTTCTGACTTTACTCCTACGTGTGTTTGCTATCTGTTTGAATTCTTCTTTGGAGATGTCCCCCTTTTTCCATTTCCTATACATGTTCCATTTAAAACTTAGCTCTGTTGAAATTTCTTTAGTCATCCATCCTGGTTTCTTGAGACACCTTCCATTTTTCTTCCTCAATGGTACTGTTTGAAATTGTGCCTTCAGTATCTCCCTTTTGAGAAAGTCAAGAATGCGTGTCTGACTATGCCTGGCTTCTCCTTTCCATTGTATAACAAACTCCAGGAGAACATGATTACTCTCACCTAAGGATCCCACCACTTGCACCCCATTAATCAGGTCATCCCTGTTGGTTAGGATCAGATCTAAAATAGCTGACCCCCTTGTTGCCTCTTCCACCTTTTGGACCATGAAATTGTCTTCCAGGCAAGTAAGGAATTTGCTAGACCGTGAAGTTTTGGTTGAGTTAGATTTCCAGCAAATATCAGGATAGTTGAAGTCACCCATCACTACTACATCTCTCCTTTCTGCATGTGTGTTCATCTGTTCTAGAAAGGCATCATCCATTTCCTCCGTCTGACTTGGGGGTCTGTAGTAGAGTCCCACAGTAACATCCCTGTTGTTTCCCTCCCCTTTAATTTTTATTTTTAATTTTAAAAAAACTTTAAGAATCAATTAAAAATTCAATTCAATTAAAAAATTAAATAAACAAATTACTGTTTGGTGGTGGCACCTTGGGGAGAATAAAGCCATGAGTAATTCACTCACACCCGCCATTTTGATTTGCTGGTATGCCCGTTTGAATGGCAAACACGGATAGCTACGCACACCAGTGATCTTGTCGTGGAGGCAAATGAAAGCTGCTGTGATACCCAGTGAGGAGACTGATCTAAGTGGGAAAACTGTTTCATAGTGCTAAAATATCACTGTGGCATCATTAGACCTCTTAGCCATTATACCTTTTGTCCAGTTACTTGAATCCATCCAATAAATGTATAATAAATTCTAAAATATGTCTGCAACTGATGTTCTCTTAGAATGTTTTAAAACACCCCTCTGAGAACATGCAAACAGGTGAAGGTATGCATTCATCTCTATCTCTCTCTGGTTTTTCTTCGCAAACAAAGATTCAGGAAGGACTCATCCCGCTTTCTCCAAGCGCGCTGATGACTAAAAAGGCCAATCCGAGATAGACAAGTCCGGTTGCAGAAAGCACAGCAGAAGGTCTCCTTGGGTGATGTTTCTGGATTGTGATTCTTTCTGCGTTGTTGTTTCTCTTGAAGACTTGTTCGGCGTGAGTTCTCAAATAAGGCTGCAGCATTGTGGATAGTGTGTCTCCATGCCTCCCAATGGAAGGCCAGGGCAGAACATTGTTGGTGATCAATTT
The DNA here is from genome assembly GCA_030847615.1 of Gambelia wislizenii. Classification (NCBI taxonomy): domain Eukaryota; kingdom Metazoa; phylum Chordata; class Lepidosauria; order Squamata; family Crotaphytidae; genus Gambelia; species Gambelia wislizenii. The sequence goes on along the minus strand of JAUMIR010000002.1, from coordinate 187,308,977 downwards.
GGCCGAGCCTGAGATGTTGTTTCAGGGAGTCCTTATATCGCTTTTTTGGAGCACCCCTTTTATGCTGACCTGTGGCGAGCTCACTGTAGAGTAATATTTTTGGGAGGCGATGGTCCTCCATCCTAGAAATGTGCCCTGCCCAGCGCAGCTGTGTTCTCAATATTATGGCCTCAATGCTGGTGATCCCTGCTTGCTCAAGGACAGCAACATTCGTCACATAGTCAGTCCAGTGTATATTTAGGATTGTGCATATACAGCGCTGATGAAAGCATTCGAGGAGACGTAAGTGTTGGTGATAGGTGACCCATGTTTCAGACCCGTAAAGGAGAATAGACAGTACAATGGCTCTATACACAGTGATTTTTGTGCTTCACCTCAGGTGTTTATTACTCCAGATTCTTTTGTAAAGTCTTCCAAATGCTAATCTGTGATCGGTCTCTTTGTCAATCTTGGAATCTGAGGAGATGATGCTTCCCTGGTAGGTGAACTGCTGAACAAATTTAAACACAGATTTGCCGACGGTAATGTGGGGATGGTGGTGTTCATCCTGTGGTGCAGGCTGGTAAAAAACTTCCGTTTTCTTCAGGTTGACTTCCAGCCCAAACAGCTCTGCAGCTGTTGCAAAGCAGGATGTTAGGTGCTGCAGAGCTGCTTCTGTGTGGGCAACAAGGGCAGCATCGTCAGCAAAGAGCAGCTCACAGACTAGATAGTTTAGAGTCTTAGTGAGAGCCCTCAGTCAGCTTCAGTTACACAAGTTACCATCAATATGGTAACGTATAGAAATGTTGTCTTCTTCTTTGAGCTCTGCCATAGCCCTTTGGAGCATCATGCTGAAGAAGATTGTAAATAAAGTTGGAGCAAGAACACAACCTTGCTTCACTCCATTAGTTATTAAAAAGGGCTCTGAAAGAGCATCGCCATATCTGTCTTGACTGTGCTGGCCCTCATGTAGCAAGATAATCATTTTAAGGAGTTTGGGGGGACATCCTAGTCTTTCCAGGATCTGCCACAGACCTTTTCTACTCGCAGTGTCGAAGGCTTTGGTGAGGTCAACAAATGTTACATAGAGACCCTTGTTCTGTTCTCCACGTTGTTTGCAGTTGTCTAAGGGCAAATACCATGTCTATAGTACTCCTACTGCCTCTGAAGCCACATTGGCTTTCAGGAAGACGTTCTTCTGCAATAGCAGGAAATAATCTGTTCAGGAGTATCCTTGCACTCTATAGAGAGCAGTGTTATGCCTTGATAGTTTGTGCAATTGGTTTTTGCTCCTTTTTTCTTGTACAGGGTGATGATGACTGCATCTTGGAGATCTGATGGCAGTTCCCCCTTTTCCCAGCAATTCACAAGGAGTTTGTGAAATTTATCATGGAGTACATGACCTCTGTGTTTCTAAACTTCAGGTGGGATTCCATCAATCCCAGCTGCCTTGCCGTTTTTCATCTGCTGTATGGCCTTAAGGGTCTCTTCCAAAGTGGCAGCTATGTCCAGTTCATTTTTCATCAGTTTTTGTATCATATGTTGGATAGCTGAACCTTGGACTACTCGGTTGGTACTAAAGAGACTTTGAAAATGTTCAGCCCATCGATTCAGGATGGAGGCTTTATCAGTAATTAATGTTTGACCATCTGTACTGTATAAGGCACTTTGGACCTGGTAAGTATGTCCAAACACTGCTTTAAGAACTTCATAAAATCCTCTAAGATCAGCCAGATCTGCACAATGTTGTGTCTTTTCTGCTATATTGATCCACCACTTGTTCTGCATATCTTGGAGTTTTTGTTGAAGTTTTCTACATGTGAGATGGAAAGCTGCTTTTCTTACATGGCAAGTTGGCTGGGCGAGGTATGCCTGGTGAGCAGTTCTCTTCTTTGCCAACAGCTCCTGGATCTCTTGGTTGTTTTCATCAAACCAGTCTTGATTTTTCTTTTGGGAGAACCCGGGGGATTCTTCCGCAGACTGGAGGATACTGTTTTTGATATGTTGCCAAAGCACTGTAGGAGAAGGATCTGTAGGATGGTCTTCAAGTTCTGTTTGCAGATTTGCCTGGAAGTTGTCTCTCATGGTAGCTTGTTGAAGATCGTTGACTTGGAGTCTCTTCTTTAAGATGCCACCCCTCTTAGGTTTGAACTTAAGATGAAGATTTAGTTTACATCTTACGAGGCGATGATCTGTCTGGCATTTTGCACTGGGCATCACTCGAGTATGACGGACATCGCGGATATTTCTCTGGTGGACTAGAACATAGTCAATGAGGTGCCAATGTTTGGATCGGGGATGCATCCAGGTTGTCTTCAAGCTGTCTTTCTGCTGAAGATAGTGTTTGTAATAGTCTGCACAGAACTCTAGCAGGAGGTGTCTGTTATCATTGCAATTTCCAACATCATGCTTGTCTAAAACACCTTTCCAGGCTTCGGAGTTCTTTCCCACTTTGGTATTGAAATCACCAAGGATAATAATTTTATCTTCTACAGGGACTTTTTGTATGAGTTGGCCTAGATTTGTGTAGAATTTGTCTTTCTCTACAGGGTAGCTTGCATAGTTGGGAAATATATACTAAAGAGAACAACATGTGGGAGGCGTAAGGAAATAATGCGATCAGAGAGTCCTGTTGCCAGTGTTTTGAGTTTGGAGGCAATGGAGTTTTTAATCATAATGCCTACTCCTGAAAGATGTTTTTCGGTTTTGGGTTTGCCAGACCAGTAAAGTGTGTAGCCGGCGCCGTGTTGTTTAAGGCTGTCTTCTTCATGGAGATGAACTTCAGTACGAGCAGCGATGTCAATATTAAGTCATGGGCTATTAGAGCAGAACGACGCTCAGGCCGTCCACCATCTGCAGAGTCTCGCATAGTTCTGATGTTCCAGTATGCAAGCGTCAGTTATTTACACCTTTGGAGGCTGGTGTGTGCCTTTGTTTCTTTGCCTTGGTTTGACTGCATCAGAAGATGCTCGTTGGCCGCAGCTAGCCAACCAGGTAGATGGGGATGAGCTTTCGTTAGGCCACCTTTTCTAGGACTCTCTCCATATGGAGCAAGCAGTGCTCTCCTTAAAAAAGGCTGCTTGGTCGTTCAGGATGCTGCCAAACAAGGCTGTCATCTCCCGGGTCAGCCTCAAGCGACCAAAGTCCTGAACCGCCTGCATGCAGGGTTGGGTCTGAGGCTTCCAGTGCATCTTTACACCTGCCGTTTCATTCCTTGCCTATCGCTACAGGGATTTTTCGGAATTGGATTTGTCCTCCGAGCCTGTGCAATAGATTTTTCTGGTGGAGTACAGCATGCACAGAACTGGCCTCACCCTTTAAACTAAAGGTCCATCTGCTGTGGCCTTGCAAGCATGGACAGTAGCAGCGAGGTCCTCGGGTCGTAGGTTTGATTAGAGTTTCCTTCTCTTAGATGATTGACCTTACAGGGTTGGATGAGCACCATCTGCCCAGGTTTGGGATTAGAGTTTTCCTTCTCCTAGGATGGTTGCCATAAGGCTTGAGAGCCCATCCTGCCCTTTGACGCTCTTTGTCAGACCCTTCGGTTTTGCCCTGTCTGGCAGGGGAGACCCTACCAGTGGCTATTATGCCATCGCCAGCATAGCTCAAAACTTCATTAGGGTACGCAAGCCTGTGTACCACAACAAGGGGGCGTCAGTTGAGAGGTATGCATTCATACAGAGCTTATAACCCACTATTGTATGCAGCTGCATCCTTTAAAAAAGTGTGGTACTGCTTTGAATTCTGTTGGCCATGATATCTTCAGAATGAACTGCTGGACTTCTGTAACTCATTATTTTTAGCTAATCTTAATGGTGAACCACTGTAGCATAATGGTTTGAGTGTTGGACTACAACTCTGGAGACCAGGGTTTGAATCCCCACCCAACTGGGTGACCTTGGGCAAGTTACACACTCTCAGCCTCAGAAAACCCTGTGTTTGGCCAAGCCTTAGGGTTACCATAAGTGTGAAATGACTCAAAGGCATACAACAACAACAAATGGTGAACCACATTTTTGTCTTCTAAATCACCCATAAACTGGGGGCGGGGGGAATATTGTGATAGTTTATGTACTCAGGCCATGCACCACAAATGAGAATGACATTTCTGTTGGAAAATTCCAACCTTCTCCCCACCTGCCCCTGACTTGCTGTTATACCAAATGTGTTCTTATAGGACAGGATTTCCTGCATGTTAAATCCTTCTGTTTCTCTCATCAAAAATGTTGTTTGCTCTGTTTTTGAGATGCATGGTCATAAATAGTTTGTAACCAATCAACTGGACCATGTGACCCAGGACACTTCCTTGGTCATTGGTCATATAAGATATATCCCTTCTTGGTAAATACTTCTACTTATGTTCTTCTCTTCTCCTGCTTTCCAGCCATGCTTCACTTCTCAACAAGACGGTGAGTTAGATGGAGTGGCTACCTTTTATCCAACCTTTTCATTACCTAGTTAGGATGTAGGCTCTCCATACATATAGAAATGTAAAGCCATTAGTAAACTTTTCTAAGTTTGTAACTTCAAACTGCCTGCCTTGTTTGTTTTTTAGTCAGCTTCAGTTCACAGAGAAGTATTATCAGATTGGATCATGCTCTATCTGCTGCTCATGGAGTTTCCCAAAGGGACTAACAGCCTGGGACACTCTAATTCCAAACAATATCAAAAGTATATTCTATGATTTTGGTAAGGAGAATGCGCATACGTACAGTGCACCCTTCTTATCCACTGGGGTTTGGTTCCAGGACCCTGTGGGTACCAAAATCTGTGGATGCTCAAGTCTGATCATATAGAGTGGTATAGTAAAATGGTGTCCCTTATATAAAATGGCAAAATCAAGGTTTGTTTCTTGGATTTTTTAAAAAAACATTTTCAAGCCGTAGATGGTGGAATCTGTGGATGCCAAATTGGTGGATACAGAGGGATGACTGTATTTAATTTGGATTTAGTGTGCTGTCTCTCCCCGCTCTCTCTCTCTTCTTGAGCACTGATGTGTTGTACACTAGCACCCCGTATCCATTGATTCGACAACCACTGGTTCAATTATCTGCAGTTGGTGATGGCAGGGGGATCCCTCCTCCCCCTCCCTTCCCCCAAGAGGGCTCTGGTCACAGCAGGAGTGATGGTGGGGGGAAAGGGGGAAGAGAGGGGGAAGGAAGGATCTTGCCTCACCCCTCCCTTCCCACAGGAAGGCTCCAGTGGCAGTAGTAGCAGCAGTGGATGGCTCCTCTCCCTTACCCATCACCTTGCAGCAGCAGTGGTGGTGGCAGTGGCATGGCTCAGCCTGGGCAAAAGCCTTCCGCCTCTCCCGCTTCCTCTGGTTTGCCCCCCCCCCCCAAACAGCAGCACTGGCAGCAGGGAAGGGAGAGGAGGAAAAGAGCTCACCTCCCTTCTCCCTTCCCCCGAGAGGGCTCCTGCAGCATGGCGGGGTGGTGGTGGTGGGTGGCATTCGTTATTACCCACGGATTTCAGTATGGGGGGGCAATTCCCTGTGGGTATGGGGGTGCTACTGTATTTTTGTTTGCTGTGATGTAGCAACATTCTAGCCGGGAATATGTATGAATCCTATGGAGGGAGGTGGAACTGTTGACCCAGCAGGAAACCAGTTGAAAATGAAGGGTACTGGCAGCTCAAAAGCCTCTTTGATTGGCCAAGCATTTTAATACACACTGATATGATCTGTCTGCCTGTTCTATTTGCTGCTGGGTTTTGTGTGTGTGTGTGTGTGTTTTAAATGATGTTGGGCATTGTTGTTTTTTATTATATATTTTCTGACTGTTTTGATCATAGTCCTGTACAGTGCCGTGAGGACAAAGTGTGCTCTGTACAGATTTTTAATAAATAAATAACTGCCTCACCATGACATCATCTTTTGGTACCAAAGCAAGGAGTTAAACGCTTGCATGTGCCTTCCCTTCAGCAGTTATTCTTTCCCTCATGGTGCTAACACAAATAACCTGGAACCAGAGTTAGGCACCCCATGCCACTTGTGAAACTGACACTGGTTTTGATGATTACTATCTGGCACATATGTGCCGTAGTGGCTAAAATCAGCATATGGTCCTATGGGCAAATGTATTTTCCTAGCCCCCCAGTTTAGCCTCTGTGCACTCATCCTGTGCCTTATACAAGGCATGCTGTAGCTGTGGATGTCCTGCATTAGCAGTCCACTGGACTTGATAACCTTTGAGAGTCCTTCCAACTACGATTTTATTATTTATCTCACACAAACATTGACAATGGCAGATGTGCTTATACAGGTATTAATCAACACCAATGGTTAGAGGGATAGAACTTCTTTTATCAGCTACCTGAGCTACCTGCTAGGTCTCTTAGGGGATGAGACTGACATAAAAACACATAGGTTCATACAGGGTAGAGGCTGTTTTCAGATAGCTCGGTCCCAGACTAGCACTTTGAAATGAGCTTGGAAATGAAAAGAACAGAAGAAAAATTGTATTAAGTGAACTGTGCCTTATAGATCACTAAACAGCCTGGATGCTCCACTTTCACTCCAATTGCAGTTTCTGGATGTTTTTCAAAGGCAGCCCACATTGAATAGAAATGCTTCCCCTCTTTGGTTCAAGTCAACCGTCAGTTATGTTTATTATTCCCCGCCCCAACATATCATTATATCTCTAATGGTCAGAACATAGGAGGATGTGTCAACCCTCCATAATATGCCTGATTTGATAAGGACACTGGGACTGATAAACCTCTGAGCTGGTCACTTCCCCCATGTCATGTACTAAGGTATAATATTTTTTTTTTAAAATACACCAGTGTTAAATTCAGTGATGGGTTTCTCAATGATTCCAAATGCCCAAGGCTGTGAGTAAATGAGGACACAGTGGGTACCACTTCTTCCCCAGAGCCATGATAGTTGAATCATTGGTTTGTAAAATACTGTGGAATTACCATCAGTCAGAAGAGTGCTATATAAAATAAAACCCAATTCCAGTGTTCTCCCCCTCTTGAAGCTATACTCATTCAGAGAGGGCAAAAGCATTGCCATTTAAAAAAACAACAACACCATTCTGAGATAATAATAGGTAGCTAGTACCACATTGGACATGGAACTTGAAAGGCATGTCCTAAAAATCCTCTTGGGTTATTAAGCATATCATCTGACTAAATTGCTCCATAAATGTATCACATGTAAAGAGGTAATGAATGTAACAATAACCTTTACTAACATTTTATTTGGAAGCCTCATTTACCTGCAATGGGCTGCTTCCGATAAATACTTCACAACGTATTTCTCTCTTCCCAGTTGCATTTACAACTTGCAAGGCAAACAGCAATATTTAAATTCTGACAAAATGGGTGTCTTTCATGAACTGGCTTTTATACTGTGCCTCATTTTGCAACTAAATGGCTTTCTGATTATCATGTCCCGGGGTAGCGCTTCAAGAGCAGAGATATGAAATGTCATTAAGAAGTAATGTTCCTCTGCTTTGACACTCATATTGGTAAACACTGGAGAGTTGCTAGGTTGTGTGTCACGTGGCCTGGTGCTAATGGCTTTATTAACATATACGGGAGCACTTTGTCACCACTTCTCATTAATTTAAATTCTCAGCTATCAACACAGAAAAAGAAACATGTATCTGATGTCTGTGCAGGTTGGGGAACAAATTGACAGTACCTAAGAAATAGAGATCATAACCATCATAATGGGTTAAACAAATGGCCCATCGCTACTTCAATATCTTGCATTGTGAATTTAGGACAAGAAGAGGCCCTTGAGAAGTTGCATGGCATTCATGAAAGAATTCATCATCTGCTACTTATTCCAGCCTTATGGCAGAAACTGACAGTGCAATTCTATACATGTATCCTCAAGAGTAAACCCAATTGAGTTCAATGAGATTTACTCTTAGGTGAAAGAGATATAAGGGAATCCAGTAACAACTTTGATACTAAGTGAGAAAAACAAGTTTTTAACATAAGCTTTTGTGGACTTCAGTTGACATCATCAGATGCATGGAGTGAAGCTTCTGTGGACAATCATTATACTGAGGGTGTGTGTGAATAATAACAGAAATGCAAAACGTGTGGCTATAGTGATGGAGTGACAAGTTTTGTTACTCCCATGGGCATAAAAGGCAGTTAAAGGGATAAAGATGTGAGTCAATTGTATGTACAAGGCAAGACAATCAGGTAAACATATGGATACTGAAGGAATTTCTTGGTCTAGGTCATTGATATGTGTATAGGACCAGTAATGTGTCACAATAAAGTGGGCATAAGTACCCTGCTTAGTAGCTGGGATGTCTACTAGTGTTTTAATATGTATAGTGTACCCCACTGCCAATGGAACTCGAGTTTCTCTTTCTAATCTCCCTTTGAATTCTTTTTATTCCAGAATTGCTTCTCAGAGGTCTGCAACTGAGTGTCCAGGAAGGTTGAAGTGTCCCTGCAATTGGTTTTTGGTATTCCCGTTTCTAATGTCTGAATTGTGTCCATTTATCCTTTGGCAGAGACCGTCCTGTTTGTCTAGTGTAGCCTGCTAAGGGACATCATTGACAAGGGATTGCATAGAACACATTACAGGGTAAAGTTGTGAAAGCACCTCTAATGTTGTGGGTGATGTTACTAGGGCCAGTGATGCAGCTGCCCAAGTAGATGTGTGGACAGAGTTGGCATTTGGATTTGTGGTTAGGTCTTGTATCTGGCTTCCTAGCCATGTTGTAGTTAAATAATTGTTTGAAATTTGGGGGGCTGTCTGTAGGCAAGTAAAGATCTTCTGCCTAGAGCTCTTGAGAGGATAGCATTATTATCCAGAATTGGTTGTAGCTATCAAAGATATGTCTGAGGCCAAATCCACACTAGACAAATAATCCAGTTTGAAACTGGATTATTGGCTTCTTCCTGTGGGATCTCCTTCCTGTGGAATCTTGGGATTTGTAGTTTGGTGAGGCACCAGCACTCTTTGGCAGAGAAGGCTAAAGACTTTGTAAAACTACAAATCCCATGATTTCATAGGAAGAAGCCATGCAAATAACCCAGTTTCAAACTGGATTATTTGTGTAGTGTGGATTTGGCTCTAGAGGTCTCCGCTGGGAGCTGTATGTTACCACTAGTAGGAGTTTGCCATTTTCTGTTTTCAATCTGTCCTGTATTAGACAAGCCCTAGATATAAGTCTTGCTTTGATTATTTGTTTTTTCACTTCATTCAGCGGGTATTGTAGGTTGAGAAATGTCTGCTGTCATTCCATGAGTTTAGCATCTTTGGCCTGTGAATCTGGGCAGATGCGATTGTATCAGAAAGCTTGACTGTAAATTATAGATGTGATAGTGTGTTCAGGATAGAAGCTGGAAATGTAAGTATGTGTAGCTGTCAGTGGATCTGCAATATAGAGTGGTGCTTAGGTGTCCACTGAATGATGGTGTCCAGAAAAAAAAACTTGTTGTGTGGATTATTCCAGGCTAGGATTGATGGCTGGGTGAAAGTCAGGAGAGTATGTATAGGCTTAGGAATTCCCAGTCCCTGAACCTGAGGTTTCATCATCTCCAAAGCATCTTGGATAACAGTAGGGTAGGCTGTACACTCTATGGACATGTACAGACAAATTTCAGGCCAACTTCACATACAGATAAAGGATTTTGATCAACAAGAATTTGAAACCAGTGGGGAGCCTTGGACTTAAGCAGACAGTCCCCTTAGTCACTAGTGAGAAGAAAAGCTAATGTCTGAAAAACTAATTAGTTGTTATTTTGGTCACAGTTTTTAAATGTAAATTTTTGGTTTTAGAATTCTCTCACATTTCTGACACTGACATTTCTGACATTTTTTGACACTGAAATTAATCAGTGCAATATGAAAAAAGTATCCTTTGAGGCTTGAAAAGTGAAAAGAAACACACAGAGACACATACCTCCCATTCAAATGTACACTATATATGTTATTTTCTTAACTAAGGTATTACTTTCCCAACTGGAATATTGATGTCCATGTATGACAAAGCCAAGTGTGAAACAGCCAGTTTTTAAATATTTTCATAAAGGAGTAAAAACTGCATGCCAGGAGCTTGTTTTCCTACAGATCCAGAAAAACTGAGGAGAATTAGATGAGGACAAAATATTTCAACAGAGTTGTCAGGCCAACTTCTGTTGTCAACAGGACCGGTAAGTAAGTAGCCCTCCTTCATTCTACTGTGCTCATTGGGGCAAAAACGAGATGCAAGTAATGAAATAAAATAATTCAGAAAATCAACATGGTAGTGTTCTCAGACAGAGTAGTAAAGCTGCTACAAGTCCACACTGTATTTCTTCTTTCTTTTTGTCTGCTGGTCCGTCATTACCAAGCATTCCAAATGGGCTGACTTGAAGCAGTTGTGAAGCAGTCCTAACCACTGAGGTTGGGTCCAGGAATAGAATTGGACCCACTGTCAATATTTTAGAATCAATGTACCATATGTTTCTGATCCTCAGGTTTCCTTAGGTCTCCCCTGCCCATTTCTAGCATGCCTAGAGCCACATAGCCCAAGATAGTCACCACGGGGCTATGCACTAGAAACCACTGTCTGTCAATCTCATTACTTTTCCTTCATTGAGAGAGAATTTATGGTACAGCAAGAGGATATATTGGCTGTCTTTCTGCATGGAAATCAAAAACTTGAAACCCAAACATAATGGGAGCTTTGTTCAGCAGGTATTAGGGTAAACGAAGCACATCTACACTTGGAGGGGGAACAATCGCAACAGCACATTAGTGTATATGTGTTTTCAAAGGAACGGATCAGAAGGAAAAATGGAGACACTGGAAAAAGTCAACATTGCAGATTCTTTGCTGCATCTGGGAGTAAACCAAGCCTTCAGAACTGAGAAGGCGCTCACATGGCATGGCTGGGTATTACTTTATGCTTTCTATCAACTCATAATTTCCAAGTTCTGTTTAGAACAGAGCTTTCTTTTCAGCCATTTTGTTAACTTGAGAGTGTGGTTTAGATGATAGCTTTTGCTGTCATAAGGAAGAAGGGAAGGAATTGGCTAAAACTTCAGAAAACAGATTGGGAGTTGCTTCTGCCATGGTTATTCATTGTTGTTTTTTTAAGTTGTGCTGCCATCCCATTTACAACTCTTCCAATAAGCAATACTGGAATGTGATCTTGAACAGTGTGATTTTTTTCACATGAACAGTTGGACCTGAATGCCTAATTGTCATTTTATTAATTGCCTGTCTCATAGCTATATCAGTTAGTTTTTTTCTTTAATGCTAGGAGTGGTGGAGTTTGATTTTCATCAGTATTGTAGTGTGTGGGGAGGGGAAATTTAACTCAGGGGTGAAGAGCTTATATCCCCCTGGACAGTGGACGTTTTCTGATGCTGTAAAAAAAAAAAAAACACACCCACAGAGGTTGGGAGGAGGGCGGTGCTGTTCCACTTCCTGCAGTTGCTGTCCTTTGTTCGTTCTCCCTCCATGCTGGGGGGATGAAAAAGGCACCGCTTTTCCGTCAATAAAAAGTGGTGCCTTTTCAGTCCCTCCAGCACAGAGGGAGAACGAACAAAGGATGGGAGGAGGACGGGCCATGTGAAAGGTTCATAATTTAAAAGTCAAATTTCAGTTAGGATACATGACCTTAGGATCACCATAAGTCAGAAACAACTTGTTGGCACACAACAACATACAGAGGGTTAGGAAGTTTAAGCCAGAAAACAGGAGGGTGAAAAGTGTAGCAAAGGTCAAAGAACCTGAAAGAAAACAGGAAGTTATAAAGTTCAACCAGAAATCCATATATTTATTTCAGGAAACAGGAATTGAGTTGAGAGGGGGCCAAGGAGTGCTGGTACCTCACCAAACAACATACACCAAGATTCCATAAGAAGGAGCCATGGCAAACTGTATTATTTGTGTAGTGTGGATTCAGCCTAAGTGACCTGTATAATATGGGAATGTAGTCTGCTTAGATGAGGTGGGTGTTTTTTTTCCCTCTGGCTGCTCATATTTCTTTCTTCCCCTTTTCTGAAAATATAACACTTTTTTTTTTTACATTTTCCCAGCAAATTTTTACCATGTTGTTTTGAATTGTAGAGTTGGTCCCCAACTTGACCGTCATGTTGACCACACAATTGAGCTGGAGGACCTACAAATATAATAGAGGACCTACATATAAATGCCTAGAGAAGTGTTCTCCTTAGGACTCTTAGGTCCTCCAGCACAACTCTATGGTCAACTTCCAGCAGAAGCATACCATAGAATTGTGCTGGAGGACCTACAAATGCCTAGAGAGAACATATTTATTAATCCATGAATAATCAAATCTGTGAATTCTTAACTTGCAAATGTGGAAGGGCAACTGTATTTTGCTTTGTCATTATCACCCTATAATTAAATGCCATCTTTTTCATTCTACCTAAAAACTGGGAGAATTTGGGCAATGGTTTGGCAGAGATTGCCAGATATATCTATCTATCTACAGTCTCTCTCTCTCTCTCTCTCTGGCTTTTCTTCGCAAACGAAGATTCAGGAAGGACTCATCCCGCGCTTTCTGCAAGCACGCTGATGACTAAAAAGGCCAATCCGAGATAAACAAGTCCGGTTGCAAAAAGCACAGCAGAAGGTCTCCTTGGGTGATGTTTTTGGGTTGTGATTCTTTCTGCGTTGTAATTTCTCTTCAAGACTTGTTCGTCGTGAGTTCTCAAATAAGGCTGCAGCATTGTGGATAGTGCGTCTCCATGCCTCCCGATGTGAGGCCAGGGCGGACCACTGTTGATGATCAATTTGGCCGAGCCTGAGATGTTGTTTCAGGGAGTCTTTGTATCACTTTTTTGGAGCGCCCCTCTTACGCTGACCCGTGGCGAGTTCACCGTAGAGTAGTATTTTTGCGAGGCGATGGTCCTCCTATCTACAGTATATATTTAAAAATTCACCTAGTATCAGTGAAGAAGCTGTAGGAAAAGAGCAAGAAGCCCCCTATTTTGACTGAGTTTTTTTCCACATTGACCCTGCAGATGTTGGACTACAACTCTCATACTCCCTAGCCATTGTCTATGTTGTACAGGGCTGAGTGGAATGAGAATTTGCAACTGACTGTTAATGACCTAGCTCATGAGAGAGGACACAGGACTTTATCAGATGCACAGAATATGGCATCATAAAGACATTGCCCTATTGCAGTTATGTCCCCTCCCAAACCTGTACCCTTTAATTGACACCTGAAGCCATCTATTGATTCCCCGTGGCATTTTTGTTTTGTTTTGCCAGAATTGCCAGGGTGTGAAACCTCGCATTCCCCCCCCCCTTGTACTTTCCCCATCAGTGAACACGTCCAGGTGAGATCATGACATACAGGTAAGTTTTGGTCTTTTTATGACCCTCCCCAGGTTACTTGGGACTTTTAAATTGTGGTTAGGTACTTTTTGTAAGTTTTAATATGTTAGTTTTGTTTTTAATTTTGAATTTCCCACACAACGAAATCTCATGGGATTTCAAACAAGGAGGTGAATGGGGCTCTGTTCACTTCCTCTTTATTGCCAGGGCTGCCTTTGCTGGGAGAGGAAGGTAAGTGCAGGGGGTGAGCGTTCTTTTGCTGGCATAAAAATGGATTTTTAATGCTGGCAAAAGAACGTTTTCAGGGCCTCCTCTGATAAACTCCATAGTTTCTGACAGAATTTAAATCATATCAACCTGGAATGATATAACTAATAGTCAATGATGATGGGAAACTGTAATTCATTCCTCAATTCAGATTCATTCCCTGTTAATATGTGTCATATGGGAATCTAGTGGTTTTATTGGGAGTTCAGGTGGGATGAAAATCCAGGCAAGCTCTAACTAGGTTTAAAGAAAAAGGGGATGAAATCTTGCTATAGCTGCAGTTAGAAGATTCAACTGTTTGCTGCAAAAACCACACAATCTAAGCATGGAATTAGGGAAACATCACAGCATTTTCTTTGCACAAGTCATAGGTGGGATGGAGGCAAAAATAAGACATGAATGACTGTGGCAATCTTAGAATTGCTTTTTGAGATTTAGACCCTGACCAAAAAAACCTCACTGTTCCACTTCTAGGTTGCAGCATACAAGTAGGTTCTGTACCAATGAGCACTAGCCCTTCCTTGTTCTTTGGGTGGTGGTGGTAGAGGCCATATATATGATCGATGACCATATTCCATGGGATGTATTATATACACACAGATACATATGCATACTTACACCTAGTATGGATCTCTCTCACTCTCTCTTTCTCTCCCCTCGCTTCCCCTCCTTGGAGATTATCAGACGGGCTAAATATGGTGTGACAAGGACACTAGGAGATCGCAAAAGGGCTTTCTTTTCAGATGACGCTGTTCCCAAGTTGTCATGCTCCCGTGCTCCTTCCTTTCTGCCATTGCTCCTTTTAATCCATGTGCTAAGCCGTGGATAGAGTGCCCATTTCATTTCTGTAACAGAATGACAGGCGAGTTTAAAGGTGCTCCATTATGCTGGCGTAATGCCAGCATCAGTAGGAGGTCCCTGCCAGAACACTTTTGGGTGCAATCAGGACATCCAGGTAAGTGACACAGTTTTTTGTACTCTCCCTGGGTTACTTGTATTTTTAAAAATGTGTTTAGGTGCTTGGTATAACTTTTATGTGTATATTTTTCTTTTAAACTTTGAATTTCCAGCACGCTCATCCTCTTGTGAGAATGGCCCGGGATTTCAAACCAGGAAGTGAATGCAGCTCCATGAGAACTACAGTCACTCCTGGGCTGCCAAGGGGGAGGGAAGATGCACGAACAAGGCTGGAGTGAAACTGTTCATTACTGTGCCGGGACGAGGGCAGAAGAGGACATAGCAAGACAGGGACACTATTTTTGTCCCTGTCTGAAAATCTCCCTTATCCAAATATTTCCCCGCAGCTGTTGTGACATGTGTGACCACACAGGCTTCACCAGCAAGAGTCCCAGTGTCCCCATCCACATCAAAGATCTTTGCACTTTCTGAACCAAGGGTTCCATATGACAAGACCTTTGTAAGCACATTCAGCTGAACATGCTTACAAGCTCTTTTTCAGATATATGTCCTGAACACTTGAAGTGTTTTGACATGTCTGGGGATGCTGTGGAACCTGGTGGTAGTGGGAAGGTTGTGTTGGGTGTCTGTCTTTCTGTTCATCTGAGCCAATGGTAGTCAAGAGGGGACAAGCACTAAGTTGGGACTAATTTAGCAATAATGCCCTGGGGGGGGGGGAAATATGACATGTGAACAAGATGATGAAATATAGGCAATAAATTATTTCCATTATTATCACCATGAGTGTACATGGCACTTTATAGCACATTACATGACTGATGTTTAAGTATTCTTTTTTTCTCTACTGCTGATTTTGTCTCTTGTTTTATCCTGATGCTATTTTTAAAATTTAATTCTGACACTGCTTTGATATTTTAGAATTTCTCTTTCTGGTAAGCCGGCCAGAGAACTTATTGTTTTTGAAAAATATAAAAAATACTGTCAATAAATAATTAATAAATAACTCTTTCCCAACACTTTGAAGATGTTTCTCCAAGATATGACAGACCCTCTGCACTGACAGAACATTCTTAATTCTGTGGATCCATGAAGTTTAAAAACATAGTTGGGGGCACATCTGTCTCAGAGGCCCAGCTTATTCCTGTGGGGATAAATCTACTGTGGTAGGACCTAAAGCAGGACATTATGGAGATAGGAATGGGTAAGGTCTAGCTTTGGATATCCTCTGTTCCAGAATAGGGATGGGACTAGACTGAGCCCCTGAGAGACCACAGCCTGCAGTTGTATAGCTCTTGTTTCAGTGAGGGCAATCCCCCCATATGTGTTTAGTTAATATCCTAGTGAAGCCACCTGCCCTACATGGTGTGAGCTGGTTAGGCCTTGGAACTGATGGGCAATCCACCATTTTGCTCTCAGCCTTGGTTGTGGTCTTTGAAATATTGTTGTTGTGTGCTTCAAGTTGTTTCTGACTTATGGTGATCACAGGATTTTCTCTTCAAGATTTATTCAGAGGAGGTTTGCCACTGCCTTCCACTGAGGCTGAGAGAGTGTGACTTGCCCAAAGTCATCCAGTAGATTTCTACAGTTGAACAGGAATTTGAACTCCTGGGACTTTTTCAGATGGGCAATTTAATCTTTGGGAGATGCGGAACAGTGTTGGGAAAAAGTCTTCTTTTCAGAAGATGTTGACCCTTTTCTGTGTCTCCCTCATCCTCATTCCCCCATGATATTTTCATCACGGGGAAACATCGGTTTTGGGCCACCCGTTCCATTGTAGTAACGGAATCAGGGTGGTCTGAAAGGTGTCCCGTTACTCTCCCGCAATGACAGCCGCAGCGTGGAGGTCTGTTCTGGACACTTCCAGGCAGGAATGGGACACCCAGGTAAGTGGCACATTCCCCCCCCCCTCCTTGGGTTACTTTTACATTTTTGTATGTATTTTTGTGCTTGGTGTACTGTTTTGATGTTTGGGGGTTATTTTAAAATTTCCCTCCTGCCCGTTCTCTCATGAGAACGAGTGGGATTTCAGTTTCCGGTTGTAAAGGCAGCCATACAATGGCTGCATTTACGACCGGCCAGCTTGGGGAGAGGGAGGACGTTCCTGCCACGGAATGAAGGTAAGTGTTTGAATATTTTCTATTTATTCTGCGGCAGGAACAGGATTGGGGCTTGCGGGGCAGGAACGGGACATTTGGCCCCATTTGAAAAAGCCCCTGGTCTCCCAATCTTAGTCCAATGCTCAGACCACTATATCACAATGGCTCTTTAAAATTAAGAAGCAGCTATTAAAGCATCTGAAACAGCTGAATGCTGTACAGCTGTGCTAAACAGCAAGCCATGCAAATGTGTAATAAATACATGTCTACTCAGAATTAGAAGTGCAAGTAGAGGGGGCCCTGGTGGCGCAGTGGTTAAATGCCAGTACTGCAAGTCACCACGTTGCAAGTTCGATTCCAGAGGGCTCCAAGGTTTACTCAGTCTTCAATCCTTTCAGTAAAATGAGTACCCACCTTGTGGGTGCAATTAGCCAATACACACTGGAAACTGCTTAATGGAGTATAGATGTGTAAATTGCTAGCGCTTAACAATTTGTAAGCCGCTTTGATAGCGTGAAGTCGAAGGCTTTCACGGCCGGCATCCATAGATTTTCCTTGGTTTTTTTGAGGCCGTGTTCTGGAATAGTTTCTTTCTGAAACTATCAGCAGTAGCAGAACACGTTATAAACCAACATGGACACAAAATGCTATTTGAAAACACAGAAATTCTAGACCAGGACAACAACTATCATGTCGGAATGCACAGAGAAGCTATTGAAATCCACAAACACCTGGCCAGTTTCAACAGAAAAGAAGAAACCTTTAAAGTAAACAAAACCTGGCTCTCAGTTTTGAAATACAATAGAATCAAAGCTCAACACTTACAAAGGAATTCCACACAGGGACAGGAGAATTCCCAGCAGATAATGGCCCATCAAACAACCATTAGCCAAACAGACACTAACGAGCTTTGCATTTCTATACCCAGAAACTAACCATTCAATTATACAAATTTACATATACTCCCCCACAGGGGTTAACAGCATATAAACTCCACACACACACCTACCCAACCATTCTCTGAAGATGCCAGCCACAGGTGCAGGCGAAACGTCAGAAAGAAACTATTCCAGAACATGGCCTCACAGCCTGGAAAAAAACCAAGGAAAATCTATGCTCTGATAGCCTTTGTGGCTGAAGAGCAGGGTATAGATACCTAATTTTTTTAAAAAAAGTTAGTGGGACTTACAAGCATGTAAATGGGTATCATTTTGCAGTCTAAGGACTTTATCAGACCACCCCACTAAATCCTGTTCTTTTGCTGGCTTAACTTTGCCATTTTTATGCAGGCAAAAGAACTCCCCATGCCACACTTACCTGTAATCCCGGCAAAAGGCTTCCCGGCAATGAAAGAGGAGCGAATGGAGCTCAATTCACTTCCACGTTTGAAATCCAACATATTCTTGCAAGACTATATAGCGTGGGAAATTCAAAAATAAAAACAATAACAGAGAAAAAGTTTTTAAAAATATAAAAGCACACTTAAAAACTCCCAAGTAAACCAGGGAGGGTAATAAAAAGTGTGTCACCTACCTGGATGTCGTGATCTCACCCAGAAGTTTTCTCGCCAGACTGGCCATTGATGCATGAGTACAATGGCCCGAAGTTTCAAACACTGGCAATGCTGGCACAAAAGTGCCATGAGGGTCAATTGACAGCTTGAGCCATCAATAAAAAAAGTAGTTTTTTAACTGGACATGATTATGAAAGGGCCGCACCATGTGGTATGCCTGCCCTTTCACGATCATTACTCATCCTTAAGATGCCTTATTTGCTTTATCTGATAACATTCTAAGATCTGACTTCTATTTGTAAACCCAACTATTGTGGAACAGCGAGTCAGCACTTACGTAAATGTTGTTACTTCAGTGAGTCTATTCTAATTGGGAATAACATTAAGATTCAGACCTGAGTTAAATATTAAATATTTTTTTATAAACCTCTGTATAGCTGCATTGCCTACAGTTAAAGTGTTTTTTTGTTTGTTTGTTTGTTTAAAAAGAAGTGAACAGTAAATGCAAACAGTGAACACCAATTCTGGATAAAATTGACCTCCCAGTTACTGAGAGAATATAAAATACATATAGCTGGAAGTTTTACAGGTAGGCCCAAAAGATGTTTGAGAAGTTTAAAAGAAACCAGTGAAATTAGCAGCTTACGAAAATAATTATACTTAATATTCATGTTTATTACTAGATAGTAAAAGTTATATACACACAAAAAAAGTATATGGAGAAAACAGTATATGGAGAAAACAGTAAAAAAAAGGCTGCAGCCTTATACAGAGTAACATAGAATGGCTGTGCTGGCTAGAGGATTCTGGAGGTATAGTCCAAAGTAAATTTCCCAGGCTTTCCTTACTTCTGATTCTATATACACAGGATTGCATTGCATACACTAAATTCTTTTTAAAAACCTTTTAAAATTATACTGAACCTCTCCCCGCCGCCCCAGAATTGATTTCCCATTGGAATCAGAATTCCAGCTGCCACATACGATTTCAGTCAGAGGAGAGGATCCCACTTTTACAAAGAAGCAATATAATGGCATTCACATCAGAAAATACAGTTTCAATCTAGTCTTTCATTTCATCCCTCAGGGACTGCCATATTCAAAGCATGAATAAAAGAAGCTTCAGAAAGTAACGTCATATTCAAATTAGTCCAATTGGATTTATGATAGAAAGCCTCCTCATTCCACCCTACCATCAAAACACCCACACATGAATCCTGTTCTGAATATTGAAAATATCAATACAATATTGTACGAAAGGAGATTGATACATTTAGTCTTTATCCTTTTATGCTGAAAATCCCTAGTTATTAAAAGCCTGTTTAGTTTGCTATATACACATAGAATGGTGTACAAAGTAGGTGTGCACTTTGGAGTCAGATGAATCCCAAACCAAACTGGGCTGATTTTGATAGATCTGGGCAATGTTCAAATTGAAATAGGATTCTCGGAGTGGTCTGAATCTACACTTGGACCTTTCCAAAGCTCTGCTAGCTATTTGATTTTGGAATGATGCAGAGATCATCAAAGTGCATCAGCATAACTGACACCTTTCTTCCAAAACACTCTATATGAAGGAAACACCAGGGGAAGGAGGTCTGATCTTGTGACAGACTGGTGTAGCTTCAAACCAAACAGTTTGAGCACATCTGTCTTCTCCCAGTGCTTTGTGGCAGAGGAGTTGAAGTAATGTACATATTGTGGAACTGTTTAAGCATTCAGTGGTTTTTGCTAGTTCTTCGTCTTCTGAACAGCATTAAACATTTCTGTGGAGTCTCTGGGACCTGGAGACTCTAGCAATGGGTGCTGAGCTGAAAAATTCTGGCTGTTCAAGTCACTCTGCCTCTGCTGCCATATGCTTCCTATTCATATCCATTTGGTCCTATTTCATTTTCTGTGACTCTGGTGCCAAATGAATACTTCCACCCTAGTTATCTCTCCCATGCAATTTCATTAATTAGGATCTTCATTAAATCAAGGAGGGATCAGGCTCTTGGGCCTGGTCAGAGGGCATATGGCTGACTTATCACCTGGGAAAATCTTACCCAACTGCCCAGATCAACCAGACCAGAGATGGAAGAATTAGCTAATAGATTTTCTACAGCATCCTGGGAAACAGCTAGATGTCGGAGGCAGGATATCTGATTCTTTGTTGTCGTCACATGCCTTCATGTCAACTCCACTTATGTAGACCCTCTTATGGAGTTTTCTTGGCAAGATTTTCTCAGAGGAGGTTTGCCGTTGTTTTCCTTTGAGGCTGAGAGGGTACAACTTGCCTAAGATCACCCAAATGTGTTTCCATGGGTGAGTGGGAATTTGAACCCTGGTCTACACTATGCTGGTTCTCTGATTCTTATTGGGTAGATTCTTCCATCCTGCCCCCTCTCTCCATTCAGCCAATGACACCGTGTGCTGCTGAGATCTGCATGACTTGTGTCAGAGGCAAGGATGGTATTATGGCAGCAACAATAAGCATTATTTTTTGTGCTCCATAAGGCTTTTTTCCCCAGAGTAACCAACCAGTCTCTGTTATTCTAGTTTGTGATCTTTTGGAACAAACGCCTCACCATTTCCTCTCACTTGCTAGCTTATGTTTCAAGCTGGCTGATTCCCATTTGCATTACCATCCAAAGTTACCACTATTCTGATATTTGAATTAGATCAGTCATCCTGCTATTAAGTATATCATTGTGAGGAGGACAGTGTATTATCATGAGAAAACTTTAAATACAGCTATCGTCAATTATCTTGAAAAGGTCTCCGTGATTATTTAATCTTGAACCTATATAAGAGCAAGCCTTTGGACCTCACCATGAAATATGTTACCTAGCACTGCAATCTGCCTTCTCCCTGATGAAACACAAAGTGATGCTTCCTTCCAAATACATGATCCATCTAGGTTTCCTGTTTTGCATAAAGCCTGGAACAGATGAGAAACTGAATTCACTCATGAACCATTTGAAATGTTTGGTTCCTTCCTCTGTTTCATCTCTAGATTTTGCCTAACAAATAAGCTTCACCTTTGATACCACACAGAGATGCAGCAATAATAAATCCTCCACTGTTTCAAAATGGAACCCTGTGAAGATTAATAGGACAGCTCAGGGGGTGGGGAGAGGTCAGTCACTGTACTGAGCTGCTACTTCTTTATTTTATAAAGCATAATGCCTCTGAGCATGTTCAGAGAGTGTGTGAAGGGAACCAGTGCTTGCTTTTAAAAACGAAGGAACTAAAGTGTTGCTTTCTTCAAACACCATACTGTAATTATTAAAGTGTGATAGAATATAGGGTGTGTGAAGCTGTGTTGGTGTTCATTAGTGACATCACAGGCACTGTCCAATAGGAATCCATAGCATTTGCACAGAACATCTTGCACAACGCTTGACACACTAATAAATGAACAAATAGGAATAACACTATAATTTTATCACTGGCAATATATAGTGGTTTTAAGCAACAGCAGCTATGTGTTGATGGGGGCAGGGGAACCAACTTGCCTAGGAAGGCCTCCAGACCTGGTTGCCTTTGGACTTTATCAGACGTGGCAAAAAATGTGTCAGAAGAACGCTACAAGAACAAAAACAGGCAACATTACCAGACGATGTCATCCTTCAGCCATTCCAGGGGTGTAGCGCAGGCATGAATAACGCATCCCTTTTTATTGATGGCTTAGACCATCAATAAAAAAGGAATGTGTTATTCATGCCTGTGCTATGCCCCTGGAACCCCTGGCTGAAGGACACAGGTGTCTGGTAATGTTCTTGTAGCATTCTTCTGACATGATTTGGGATGTAGTTTTGTGCCACCGCGTCTGATGAAGTCCTTAGTCAGATAGATTTAGGCCTCATTTTAAACACCATAGTAATACTTGTTTCTTCATTAAAACAGTCTTGCCTGTTCATGTCTGTCTTTGTTAAAACATTTAAATTTACACCAACACTATCGGATAAAGCAACAGTTCATATAAATAGGCTCTTGAACAAAATATTGCAGCACACTCTCACATTCGAGCATTGTTGAGATCAGGAGCCCTTTCATGCCACATCAGTGGTTCTTAACCTTTGGTCCCCCTCACAGGGGGTCCACAAAGGTTTGACAGTTTAAAGGCTGCTCAGCCTACTTCCTTCCCACACCAGAGCGGTCACATGACAAGAGCCAAGGCAAAGGCTTGCAAATTCCACTCCAGCTGCAAGAAGAAGCAGGAGAAGCACCTTTGAGAGAAGGTATAATGGATGGTATAATTGTTAATGGTTCAGTGTTCAGTTGTATTATTATTATTATTATTATTATTATTTAAATGTTTAGTTAAGTCTGCAACAAAGGCTATTTAAAGGGGGTCTCTGGTACAAGAAAAGGTTAAGAACCATTGGACTACACAATTATAGCACTATGATGCCACTTGAACTGCCATGGCAACATCCTATGGAGTCCTGGGATTGGCAGTTAAACGATGGGCCTTTAAAATCTCTTCTGGTGCCTTGACCAAGCTGCAAACCATAGGATTCCATAGGATGGAGCTGTAGCAATTAAAGTGGACTCAAAAGTACAATTACTGTATAAGCTAAAAAGGCCCAGAGGTGGGGAAAAATTGATCCTCCAGATAACTGTTCTTCAGCTCCCATAATTGTTTACTATTGGCCATGCTTGGAGTGGCTGATGGGAGTAGTAAAGTAAAATATTTGGGAGGCCAAAGTTTCTTCTTTATCCCCAGCTTAGATTGCAAGCTTGAGTGCAGACTCTTATAAACCTTTCTGGGAGCCTTCCCCCCCCCTCTTTTTTCTTTTTTTGCTGAAGAGCATAGAAAAGATTCTCTACAATATGTCCAGTTCTGAGGAGCACCACATTTTAAGAGGAATATTGGCAAACTGGAGTACATACAGAAAGGGCAGCCAGGAAGGTGAAGGGCTGAAGATGGGGTCTCAGGAGGTTGTCAAATACCTGGAAGGTCCTCATATAGAAAAAGCATCTGAATCATTCTCTATTGCCCCTGAGGGCAGAAAGAGAAGCAGTGGGTAGAAATGGCAAAGAGGCAGGTTTCAATGAAACATTAGGAGAAACTGCTTAAAAGCAGGAGCTATTCAACCACTTCTCTGTTACTGAAGATATTTGAGCAAAAGCCAGATAGCCATCTGTCAGGCATGGTGTAGCTGCATCCTGTAGTGCTCTTTGTACACTGAGTAGGAGGTTGTACTGGATAGCCTTCCCTCGACTTCTGATCTCTTCACACTCTATTCCCTGGATTACACTACAGAACTATAGCAGTTTGTTACCACTTTAAGTGTCATTGCTCCATACCATTGGTATCCTGAGACTTGTAGTTTGGTGAATTGCTTAGAATTGTTCACTGGAGAACTCTGTGGGGTGGGGGTGGGGATACTAGCACTCTAGCATAGTAGTCTAACTACAGTACCTCGTCACAACTACAAATCCCAGCATTCCATAGGAAAGAGCGGAGACAATTGGGATAGTATCAAAGTACTCTGACTATTCAGGGCAGATACACTCTGTGATTCTGTGTTTTGTGCTGCTGTATCTTGGGTAGTTTTAGTTTGCTGCCTTTTATTGTCTCAGTGGAGTTATATAAGCCACCCTTCAGAACAGTTTATTGAAAGGCAGAATATTAAAAACAAAGAAGTAAATACATTGCTGAAACAGACCCCAAATGTAGAGTAGAAGTAGGCTTATGATTTCAACCATAGAGTTGTCATGGCAATATCCAAGGTTCAGTCCAATGTCGATTTCAATTTAAAATGGCAGAGGGCGGGAAATCTTTGTTGGGGAGACTATCAGTTCAGGCTGGCCGTGGTGGTCTAGATGGACCAATGTCCTGACTCAGCTGTAAAGCAGCTTCATATGTTCACATATAAAACCTTGTTTTTCCTACTCCCATTGGTCTCAGGCTACTACTGAAAAGGCGGAAGTTAACTTAGCTACTGTACAAATGAGTGTAATATGAATGGTGCCCAGGGACACATTTGGTCTTCATTAACAAGAGCTCAGTAGCTATTTTGTCATTTTTCTTGTTTGTCATAAAAATAAATACACTGTAACAGATGATCTAAGTGAACAGACTTTGGCAACAAAATGGACTGTGTTCCATTATAAATATGATGTGTATAATTTAAAGCAAGATGGAATATTAAACCATTTCCATCTCATTCATGGGAGCTAACGACAAAGATCTAGATTCTGATTGCAAAGGAATGAAAAACAGCACATTCTTGGAAAGTACTTTAAATCATGCATTCCATTTTATGGAGTTCAAGTTAAATGGCCTATTTTGGGATAATTAATCATGTTGGGATATTTTTTCTCCAGTTCCAAAGTTTTCCTTTGACTAAAAAGAAAAAGGGGAAAGTGTTTTATGAGTAAAAGAGCAGCTTAAGTACCTTAATAGATTGTATGAAGGCCAAAAAAGAATTTGGAGGGCACTTCCTGTTCTCCTCCAGGTCAAAATTACCATCAGTTAGAAAGATTTAAGAAAGGCATTGAAGTGCCCTTGGGAAATTCTGTGGCTGATGGGAAAGGGCTTGGTTTCAAACCAAGGGCATGTGTGGAATCTGGAACTGAGGCTGAGAAGGTAAGCTGAAGGAGCAGTTGAGTAGTCATTTGATAAACATCTCCAGTTCCACATACGAACATTAGGAACTTATTAGACCCACCCACTCTCTCCAAAACTAAGTAGCACCCCAATGGGAAGATCATGTTTCCACCTGAATGGTGAGTGCACTGGTTGCTTTTCACTGGGGATTGTCTGTTTGGTTTTGTGACTTATTAAAATAAATCACCATATACCACTCAGTGGTTATTATGTAGCCCAACAAAGAGAGCGGGGTGGGTGGGTGGGGAGAGTAAGTTAAAAGAATATGAAGAAGCTGCCACTGATTCAGAACAATTGTTTCTTGTAGCCAGTCTTCCCATTGCCAAAGAAATCCATGCCAGATGCTGCAGAAGAAATTTCACAAGAAAAACAGAATAATTCTAGCATTCATCTCTTATCATTTATTCTCACCTTTTGGTGAACATCAGATTGGATTCTCAGTCAGCAATCACCTTTGATGGTCCTATCTACAACACATTTGTCTAATTCTTTTTTAGGCCCTTGTATGAGCTTCGGCAGCATCCTGCAGCTCTGGAATTCCAAAAACATGAAACCAAGGGGATGTTGTTTCATAGACTGCTACAGTATTTGGCAACATCTTCTGTGTAATCCACTTATTCATCTTATTCAGTTTCACATACAATGTGTTTACTTGAAGGTCTGACCACCACTGATATGCAGTATCTATGATCAGAATAGTCTGTGCTTCTTTTTTAAAAATACGATCAACTCCATGTGTTTCCTTTGAAATTCAGGGAAGTGGCATTGAGGAAGGGACTGGCACTGTTTAACATCAGCTCTTCTGCACCATCACCCAAAGCTAGATCACTCCCATAACTGCTGTTAACTCCATCAGAATAAATATGGTAACTTCCTTACATACAGGTAATACTATAGGCATATCTCAGTTAACAAAGCCTCTGACAAAGATAATTATTTTTACATAGGACTTTGTAAGTCAAGCCTCTAAAATCATTATTTTGCTAACATATTTAAAAATGTTTTTCTGCTGGCAAATGACCCGACCACCACCAGACCTACCTTTCTTTACTTTCGTCAATAGGAAGCCCCTTCATGTGAACAGAGCACAAAAGGAGTTCCATTCACTTCTGGGACGAGATCTCACCGATTCTCATTAGAAGATGCGAGTGTGGTAAATTCAAAAAATAAACAAAATGAAAGACATAAAACATAAACACAAGCACAGACACACACTTTACAACTAGAAAGTGAACTGAGGAGGTTCATAAAAAGAGTGTATGGTACCTAACTGTCACAATCTCACCCGGAAGTGTTCTGCCCATTGACGCTGTATTCATATGAGCACAAGGGTGTGAAGTTTCAAATGCCAGGCTTGGCCCATCAATAAAAAAGTATGACTAATTGGCAAGACATTAAAGCGAAAGAGCAATGTCATCTGATATGTATGCCCTTTCGCATTAATTAGGCATAATTATGACACCATGTTTCCTGCATCTGATAAAGTCCATACTTTTTTATTCCCCCCAGCCTTTTCCCTTCCTTGTCCTCTGTCTATCCTGAGGTCGTTTTTTTGTTTGTTTGTTTTGTTTTTAAGCAGCATTTGCATTGGAAGGATGGTGAAGGAGGGCTGGAGAAATACAGACGTTTAGTGTTAGATTGCAGCAGCATGTCTGTAGTAAACAACAGAATAAAGCTTGAGATGGGAAAGCATGGTATTCTACCTTAGCTGATCCTACTGTAAGTAGGTATGAGGCTTACTGCATGCCTAAATAAAGCAGCAGTGCAGCAGGAGGGTTCTATCTTCTGTGCTGCCTTACCGCATGACTTCATTGTTCTTCCAGTGTTCTGCTGTTCCGGCCCCATGAGAGACTGAAGTAAACCCGTGTCTTTTTGCTAATGGGTTTTTCCAGTTAGCAAAAAGATATGGTTTTACCTTGGTCTCCCATGGAACTGGAATAGAAGAACAACAATGTTGTGCAGTAAGGCAGCACAGAAGATGGAACTTCCTGCTGCACCGCTGCTTTACTTTGGCGTGTGGTAAGCCTCTGTGTTGCCTTGCCTATAGCAGGCAAAGTAAACAGTAGCTGCTTTCTCACTGAGCATGAATGAACAGCAAAACAGAGATAAAAAGGGAAAGCAAATTAGCTTGCTTCACCAGCAATGCTCAGCATGCTAAAAAAGCAAAAATAAAATAAAAAAGGACAGAACTTCTATCAAAATGGAAATCGTAAGAAAAATGGAGGATGGTAGGGGAAAAAATAATCCCTGGATGCATTTTGGAAGAAACCTTCAAGTGGTCTCTAAAGATTCATTCATAATCTTTTTGTTTACTTATTTAAGGCTTACCTGACCTGGTGTTTCATTTCACATGCGCACATTGCAAGTTTTGAATTAAAAGTTTGTTGAAACTTGTTGAGGTGTTCTTCTAGATTTTCCTTGGGTTTTTTTCTGGGCTGTGAGGCCGTGTTCTGGAAGAGTTTATTTCTGACGTTTCGCCTGCATCTCTGGCTGGCATCTTCAGAGAATAGTTGGGTAGGAGTATGGGGGAGGGTTATATACTGTGAATCCCTGTTGGGGAGGATATGTAAATTTGTGTATTTGAATTTGTGTATTTGTGTTTCTAGGTGAAGATATGCAAGGAGGATTAGTGTCTGTTTTGCTAATGGTCCATTGTCTGCTGCAAATCACCCTGTCCATGGGTGAGTTCATTTGCAAGTGGTGAGTTCTGATTTTAGTGTTTCTCAGGACTGGCAGCCAGATTTGTTTCTTTTATGGTTTTTTCTTTCCTGTTGAAGTTGTCCAGGTGTTTGTGGATTTCAATAGCTTCTCTGTGCATTCTGACATGGTAATTGTTGGCCTGGTCCAGAAAAACATTTTGTGTCCAGGTTGCTTTATAACATGCTTTGCTATTGCTGATTTTTCTGGCTGGCCCAGTCTGCAGTATCTCTCATGTTCCTTGATTCATGTTTGCGCACTGCATTTAGTGGTCCCTATGTAAACTTGTCCACAGCTGCATGGTATGCAGTAAACTCCTGCAGCTGTGAGAGGGCCTCTTTTGTCCTTTGCTGAGCGTAGCATTTCTTGAGTTTTCTTGGTTGGTCTGTAGATCATTTGGAGGTTGTGTTTCCTCATCAGTTTCCCCATTCTGTCTGTGACTCCTTTGATGTATGGTAAAAATACATTCCCTTTGGGTGGCTGTTTTTCTTCATTCCTGTGTTTTTTTCTGGGTCTGGCTGCTCTTGTGATGTCTGATCTGGAGTAATGATCAGCCTGTAGGGCCCAGTTTAGGTGCTTCAGTTCATCCTCTAGGTAGTGGGGTTTGCAGATCCTTTTTGTGCGCTCTACCAATGTTTTTATTGTGCTTCTTTTTTGTCCTACCCAAACAGGAAAATCTATGGATACCATCCGTGAAAGCCTTCGAATTCACATGTTCTTCTTCTTTGTGTGAGTGTAGGAATCTATACCCTTTCTTTCCATGTTATTTCTGCTCTGGTATCAATTTTTCTGTTAAAGAAGTAATGCCCAGGAACACATTACTTCATTAACTGAGATATACCTGTACGGGGTAAGTGGTGAAGCTGGGGGGAAATGTTTATTTTTGATTGGATTTTATTTATATTCAACCTTCTGCCCAAAACCTGGGACTCAAGGCAGCTCACAGCAAGAGTGACTAAAATGATCCAGACAAAAAAACACAAAAAGTTATAACATTAAAATATAATTAAACAACAGAATGAGGATGAGGCAAGTCAGTTTAAATCTGTACTTTAAAAAGTCCCCACACCCACATGTTAAATGCCCCTTTGTTAGCAACCACCATAATTAAAAAGTTATTTTATTCTAACTGGGATTCAAGAAAAAGAACAGAGAAAGGGTTTAAAAACCCTTACCCCAGCTTTATTTCTCCATTCTTCAGAGAAACGAAGGTAGCTTTTAGAGAATTATACGTGGGAGATCGCATGCACATTATTTTCTAGTGGAAAACATCTTCAAACTATGATAGCCATGTCTGTCCTGTAAAATACAGTGGACCATTACTGAGCTCAAACATCTAATCTGTTTATATTAGAATGGGGTGAGATTTTTGAAATCATGTTTAATTGTATTTATGTTTATAGTAGAGATTCACATTAGAAACCTGGGATGTAAGACTTTGGTTGACATCATTGTTCACAACTGGCATATTTCATGGTTGGCACCTTCAAAAGTGCTCTTTCGGGAATGTACGTTAAGTTGCCTTTCCCAAACTTGCACTTTCCTGACTTGTACAAATCCCACAATCTGATTGCTTGTTGAGTTTGCATTTCAAATGAGAAAGTGCCAGGCTGGGAAAGACGATCATTAAAGCAGGGTACCTAACATTCTGTGAATGCACTTTTGCTACTGATCACCTGTATCTTTTCTCTTCTTTCCATCTCCACTGATCCCTAGAATCATAGGGCTCATCTACACAAGCCAGGATAGCATGGTTCCCAGCCACAGACTGAGCCCATTCTTCCCCTGTTCCCTGCATGGTAAGGGAGGAAATCCTGAAGGGCACACCAGTCCATCAATGTATCTGCTGCCACCATTTCCCTCACCGTCTCAGAAACAGGAAGGGGCCTTGCAACATGTGACCAAGGCCCTCTGCATGTGACCAGCTTTGGTCAGCTGCTGCAGGACTCCTTCCTGCCTTCCAGGAGAGCTAGGGAGACTGCAGCAGCCGTGAGGGCTGGCCTGCAGGGATAGGCTCCTGCGCAGGGCCGGTTTAAGGAATTTTGGGGGCCCCTGCGATGCTTTATTTTGGGGGGCCCATATGTTTATCTCAGGTCAATGTAATCTAACCTATTCACAGTACAGGATGTTCAGATTACAGTAGGACCCCCGTATCCACGGATTCATTATCCAGGGGACACAAAACAGCACACCTACCATAGAGTCTTCCTAGAAAATGTGTCCTCCCTAGCCATTTTCTAGGCCCTCCAAGGCAACTCTATGGTATTTTAAACTAGAAGTCCCATTATTTTCAATGATGTTCACTATTATCCACAGTTTTCAGAATCCATGCCCGCACAGAACCAATCCCCAGTGGATAAGGGGGGGGGTATGGTATTACATAATTTGCCACCAATAATTTAGTTTAAAAACTATATTATAGGCACTAACATAATATTTTTTGTTAATTAGCAATTAACGTAATGGTGTAGATTTCCTCAAAAAAGAAAGAAAGAAAGAAAGAAAGAAAGAAAGAAAGAAAGAAAGAAAGAAAGAAAGAAAGCGTGGATTGCAAGCTAAACATGAGTTAGCAGTGTGATGCAGCAGCAAAAAATGCCAATGTGATTTTAGGCTGCATTAATAGGAGTATAGTGTCTAGATCAAGGGAAGTAATATTGCCACTGTATGCTGCTCTGGTCAGACCTCACCTGGAATACTGTTTCCAATTCTGGGCACAACAATTCAAGAAAGATATTGAGAAGGGTGGTGGGAGGTCTGGAAGCCATGATGCCCTATGAGGAGCGGCTTAGGGAGCTGGGTATGCTTAGCCTGGAGAAGGGAAGGTTGAGAGGTGACATGATAGCCATGTTTAAATATTTGAAGGGATGTCATACTGAGGATGGAGCAGGCTTGTTTTCTGCTGCTCCAGAGATTAGGACATGGAGCAATGGGTTCAAACTACAGGAAAAAAGATTCCACCTGAATATTAGGAAGAACCTCCTGACAGTAAGAGCTGCTTGGAAGTGGAATACACTGCCTTGGAGTGTGGTGGAGTCTTCTTCTTTGGAGGTTTTAAAGCAGAGGCTGGGTGGCCATCTGTCGTGAGGGCTTTGATGGTGTATTCCTGCAGGACAGAAGCCAATTGGATGGGATGGCTGTTGGGGTCCCTTCCAGCCCTATGATTCTAGGCTGCATTCAGAGCCTGGGAAAGTTACTCTTGGATTACACCTCCCAGAATCCCCCTGCAGCACCCTTCTCAAGGTCTGGTTGCATTGTTCCTTTTCCAGCATTCTCCAGCCCAGTGGTTCTTAACCTGGGGCCCACAATGTCCTCACAGGGTGTCCACAAAGGCTTGAAGGCTGCTTGGCCCACCTCCTCCCTGCTGTGCAGCAGCCATGTGACAGGAACCAAGGCAAAGTCTGGCTGGCTGGCTTGGCCTGCACATTGCCATTCAATCCACTCCAGCCACAGACTTGCAGGAAGAAGCAAGAGTGCCTCTGAGGAAAAGTTTAATGGATGGTGTAATTGTATTATTGTTGTTGTTAGCTATTATTATTAGCTATTATTGTTAATATTATTAGGGTTTTAAATCTTGAGTTAAGTCTTGGGACAACAAAATATATTTAAAGGGTGTCCCTGGTAAAGAAAATGTTAAGAACCACTGCTCTACCCAAAGGCTCTCACATAACATTAATGGGATACTCGTGTGTTTTAGTGACAACAATAAAACCATTGTTACCAGTAATATTACTCCATTTTTTTAATTTATGTTCTTTATATTCTTCTGTTAAAAGAGCTAGAGTGTTGTAGAATTTCAGCATTGCACTATGACTGTGAAGATCAGGGTTTGAATCCTTACTCAGTCATGAATACCCACAAGGTGACCTTGGGCAAGTCACACTCTCTCAGCCTCAAAGGTAGCCAAAGGCACACCTCCTTTGAGCAAACCTTGCCTAGAAAACCCCATGGCATGTTCGCCTTAGTCAGAAATGACTTGAAGGTGCATAGGCAAAGACACACAAATTCCTTTTGCAGGTTGAACTCAGTTGGCAGCAAGGGGAGGAAGCTGAAGAAGACCAAGGAGGAAAGGGAGGGGAGAGAAAACAGGCATGTTAAGAGCAGGTGGAAAGATGGATGGAGGGGATCTATGTGGAAGGAAAGGAAAGGAAAGAAGGAGGGAAGGAAGGAAGGAAGGAAGGAAGGAAGAAGAGAGAGAGAGAGAGAGAAAGTCGAAAGAAAGAAAGAAAGAAAGAAAGAAAGTGAGAAAGAAGGGAGAGAGAAAGAAAGAAGCCCTTTCTGAAGAGAGAGGAAAGACATGCCTCCCCCTCTCTCTCTCACACACACACACTCACCCTCTCCGAAACATGCCTGCCTGGCTGGCCTTTTGACAATGATTCTGGCAGGAGGGGCGAGTGAGCAGCAAACTCCCTCCAGAATCAGCCACACAAAGAAAGATCCGTCTTTCTCTTTCGCTTTTTATTTGGGAGTCTCAGCAGATTTTTGCAGGAGAGTTAGGACAGGTGGGGTGGGTGGGTGGGGCTCCATGGCTGGGTGGGGGCCCCTGGCTTGCCCCCCCCCCGCAAATGCTGATTTGGCAGACTGGTTAAGCCAGCGCTGCTCCTGTGGATACACATGGCCCAATTTAGGTTTGCCGGTGGTAGAAGAGTAAACTGGGTATTATTATAAACCGTTGTATTGGGCCCTACCCCACTTCACCCTGTCTCAGCCCTGTATCTTCCCCGGGGGTGGTGAGAACTGCCCAGGGGCAGAATGGGGCAAATGCCTGCATTGTATGGACTGTAGGGCTCTGAGACAGGAGCAAGATGGGTTATTTAGACTGTATAGACAAGCCCATAGAGTCATTGTTTTGGACCAGATCTCAAGGGCCATCTAATCCAGCCCCCAGTCTTGCAAGAATACAAAGGTAAAACATTCGTGAGAGAGAGCCATCCAGCCTCTGTTTATAGACTTCCAATGAAGAAGGAGATTATCAGATAGGAATGAAAAAAGTGTCCCTGTCCCACAATCTCCACTCCTGCCTCTGTCCCATCCCTGTCATGCCACAATCACCCTCCCTACCACACTTACCTCCTCTCCCATCATTCCAGCAGCCCAGGAGTGAACGGAGCTCTAACGGATTCTCGTGTGAAGATGCAAGTGTCAGGGGATGATAGGACACTGAATCCCTGGCAGAAGCCAAAAAAACTATCTCAGCAGACTTAGTAGCAACCTGTTCCCAAGAATACTCACACACAGAGTGTTTGACGTCCAAATAAGTAGGAGGCACTTTTATCTTCAAAGTCAAGCAGTTGAAATATGTACAAATATTTACAACTGAAGGACAAACTGCTTCCCCAGGCATCAGCATTCACAAGTAGAAGAGAAGTGATCTCTGTTCTGAGCTTTCTTATATACACAGTTACAGGGCAGTGCTTACTCAATCACATGATCTTACACACCAATAAGAATCGTCCTTCTGTAGCTGTGGCATGACTAGGCAGTTCATGGAGTCAGCCATTATGACTCAGCATGACACTAAAACACACTTTAAAAGGTAGAAGTAACCCGCGTAGGATCATAAAAAGTGTGTCACTTACCTGGATTTCCCAATCTCACCCGGACGTGTTCTGGCAGGGACCGCCCATTGACACTGGGATCTCCCCAGCATAATGGGGCACCTTTTTGCTTGCAGGAACATCCATGACAGAAATGGAACAGGGGATCTATTGACGGCTTATCCTATCATTCAAAAGCAGCACCAGCAGAAAAGGTGCATAATGAGGGGGGAACGTCATCTGAAAAGGGAGCCCTTTTGCAATCTCCTGGCATTCATTTAACACCACTTTTAACATGTCTGATAATCTCTGAAGAGTCCACCACTCTCTGAGACAGGCCATTCCAGTGTTGATGGTAAAGTTCTGATGGTAAAGAATTTCTTCCAAATGTTTAGGTGGAAATTTTTATTTCTTGTAATTTGAATGCACTGGTTTGTGCCCTTGTATCTGAAGCAGCAAAAAACCAAGCTTGCTCCCTCTTCTACGTGGCATCCCTTCAAATATTTAAAGATGTTTATCATGTCACTTCTTAGTCTTCTGGTCTCCAAGTTAAACATACCCAGCTCCCTAAGTGTGCCTCATAAGGCTTGGTTTCCAGACCTTTGATCATCTTGGTCATTCTTTAGTTGCTTCCCTGAACTGCAGCTAAATGTATGCTGGATTGTTTGAAGGGGTATGGCATAAAACCTGAATAAAAAATCCTTCAAATTGCTTCAAAAATGCTCTTTAAAGATAGCTTTTAAAAATAAGTAAAATACATTACTTGTTAGACAAAAACAGCTAAAGCCATTTGCATTCCTTTTGAAATGAAACTCTATTGTACCCTCATAACAAAAAGTAAGTGTGGGGGTAATTGTGTTACTTTCCTTCATTACTTCCCACATCTGCCACATTTGCTTGAACCATAATTTCCTTGAAGATGGGCATTGCTACATGTGGGCGACTCCAGTGCTCACAATAGTTGAGAAATGAGCCAGTTGTGTGAATTATGGTCACAACATAAAGGATGCAGCTGTGGAGATGTGAGAGAAGATGTCCTCCACACACTCGGTAAGTCTGAATAGGCATTGTTCACAGGAGACTGATCATTTTGGGGACTCCTCAGGGCAATCATCACATTAGAAATTGAAGAAACCACATCAGACAGGATGCCAGTCAGGCATGGCCTACCATCCATCATATTCAAGCAAATGTTATGCAAATTAGAGCAGCCATGTGCAAATCAACTATGTAGATTAGCTTTAGTCCTATGACCCACTGTTATTTCTAATTTAGACCTCAATACCAGGGGGAAAAAGAACCCGGGGAGGATGTTCTTAAGGATATTATATTAAATGATTCACCCTGCTCTATACTGTGAAAAGGAACATCTCTCACATGGTTCTGCTTAATGGTTTTTCTCATTTATATCTATCACTGTTAATTAGCACCTTGCCTATCCCTATAAGTGAAAGTTGTTTTCAAACCTGTTGGAAGAATATTTCACTTTTAAAAATATTAGTTAGTTAAAATGATGTAAGTGTACAAGATTACAAAATCATTGTAAGTGATGGAGGAAATTATTTCAAGGGTGGGAACCCACTAGAGTTTGCATTGCCATCTATTGTTTTGGGCTCATACCCCACCCTTGCCTGCACAATCTGGGACAGTAGGAGCACCAGTGGAACTGGAGGGGTAGGTGGAGCACCAGTGGAACTGGAGGGGTAGGTAAACTGGTGGCTCCCAGATGTTCTGAACTACCATCTACAACAACAACAACAATAATAAAGGATGATGATGGAGTAACCTGGGCCCAAGCCATGTAGGGCTTTAAGGGTAATAACCAACACTCTGTACCTTGCCTGGAAACTAATTGACAAGCAGTGGAGTGATTTTAATAATGGTGTGATATGATCACTCCTGGGTGTACAGTGACTAATCTGGAAGCCATGTTTTGAACTAATTGAAGTTTTTGAACTTGGTACAGAAGTAGCCCAATGTACAGTAACAGCACATTGCAAAGTCCAGCCTTGAAGTTACCAGTGTGTGCACTACCATCTTTAGGTCCTCCAGTTCTAGGAAGGGGCACAGTTGGGGTAACAGCTGAAGCTGATAGTAAGCACTCCTGGTTGTCGCATCTATCTGAGCTGTCATTTGGAGCAACAGATCCAGAAGCACTCCCAGGATGCAAACACAGTCTTTCAGGGGGTGTATAACTGCATCCAGGACTGGTTGACACACCTCCAACCCCAGGTTAAGACCCTTGAGAGTAAGCACCTCCGTCTTGTCTGGATTCAGCTTCAGTTTGTTTTTCCTCATCCAGCCCATTACCTCCTCCAGGCATTAATTCAGAGGAGACACACTATCCTTAGCTGAGGCTGTTTTTGAAGGCATGGAGAAATATATTTTGGTGTCATCAGCATACTGATAATACCCCACCCCATGTTTCTGGATGATCTGTCCTAGCAGTTTCACCTAGACTCAGGTCCAAAGCTCCTTATACAGTACAGATGGTCAAACATTAATTACTGATAAAGCCTCCATCCTGAATCGATGGGCTGAACATTTTCAAAGTCTCTTTAGCGCCAACCAAATAGTCCAAGGCTCAGCTATCCAACATATGATACAAAAACTGATGAAAAATGAATTGGACATAGCGCCCACTTTGGAAGAGACCCTTAAGGCCATACAGCAGATGAAAAATTGCAAGGCAGCTGGGATTGATGGAATCCCACCTGAAGTTTGGAAACACGGAGGTCATGCACTCCATGAAAAATTCCACGAATTCCTTATGAATTGCTGGGAAAAAGGGGAACTGCCATCAGACCTCCGAGATGCAGTCATCATCACCCTGTACAAGAAAAAAGGAGCAAAATCCAACTGCTCAAACTATCGAGGCATAACACTGCTCTCTATTGCTGGAAAAATCCTTGGAAGGATACTCCTGAACAGATTAGTTCCTGCTATTGCAGAAGAACTTCTCTCTGAAAGCCAATGTGGCTTCAGAGCCAATAGGAGCACTACAGACAAGGTATTTGCCCTTAGACAACTGCAAGAAAAATGTAGGGAGCAGAACAAGGGTCTCTATGTAACATTTGTCGACCTCACCAAAGCCTTCGACACTGTAAGTAGAAAAGGTCTGTGGCAGATCCTGGAAAGACTAGAATGTCCCCCCAAATTCCTTAAAGTTATTATCTTGCTACACGAGGGCCAGCGTGGTCAAGTCAGATATGGCGATGCTCTTTCAGAGCCCTTTCTAATAACTAATGGAGTGAAGCAAGGTTGTGTTCTTGCACCAACTTTATTTACAATCTTCTTTAGCATGATGCTCCAAAGGGCTATGGCAGAGCTTGAAGAAGACGACTGTATCTATATACGTTACCATACTGATGGTAGCTTGTTTAACTTAAGCTGACTGAGGGCTCACACTAAGGAGATTTTCACACGCCGAAAATATTGCCTCCAGAAACCGGGACAGAAATATTTCTGTCCCGGAAGCAGCGCCGCGGTTCGCACGCTCACCTCCCTCTTCCGTTTTTCCGTCGTCCTCGCTTTGGGTTTTTTCCTCTCTCTTCCGGAATATTTTATTAACGGCAAACTCCCGTTAGTAAAATATTCCAGAAGAGGGAGGGAAAAACCCAAAGCGAGGACGACGGAAAAACGGAAGAGGGAGGTGAGCGTGCGAACCGCGGCGCTGCTTCCGGGACAGAAATATTTCTGTCCCGGTTTCTGGAGGCAATATTTTCGGCGTGTGAAAATCTCCTAAGACTCTAAACTATCTAGTCCGTGAGCTGCTCTTCGCCGATGCTGCTGCCCTTGTGGCCCACACAGAAGCAGCTCTGCAGCGCCTAACATCCTGCTTTGCAACAGCTGCACAGCTGTTTGGGCTGAAAGTCAACCTGAAGAAAACAGAAGTTCTTTACCAGCCTGCACCACAGGACGAGCACCTCCATCCCCACATTGCCGTCGGCAAATCTGTGCTCAAGTCCGTTCAGCAGTTCACCTACCTGGGAAGCATCGTCTCCTCAGATGCCAAGATTGACAAAGAGATCGATCACAGATTAGCAAAGGCATATAGTGCATTTGGAAGACTTCACAAAAGAGTCTGGAGCAATAAATACCTGAGGCAAAGCACAAAAATCAGTGTGTATAGAGCCATTGTACTGTCTATCCCCCTTTATGGATCTGAAACATGGGTCACCTATCGCCACCACCTACAACTCCTCGAGCACTTTCATCAGCGCTGCCTACGCACAATCCTAAATATATACTGGACTGACTATGTGACGAATCTTGCTGTCCTTGAGCAAGCAGGGATCACCAGTATTGAGGCCATGATATTGAGAACGGAGCTGCGCTGGGCAGGGCACGTTTCTAGGATGGAGGACCATCGCCTCCCAAAAATACTACTCTACGGTGAACTCACCACGGGTCAGTGTAAGAGGGGCGCTCCAAAAAAGCAATACAAGGACTCCCTGAAACAACATCTCAGGCTCGGCCAAATTGATCACCAACAGTGGTCCGCCCTGGCCTCACATCGGGATGCATGGAGACACACCATCCACAATGCTGCAGCCTTATTTGAGAACTCATGCCGAACAAGTCTTGAAGAGAAATGACAACACAGAAAGAATCACAACCCAAAAACATCACCCAAGGAGACCTTCTGCTGTGCTTTTTGCAACCGGACTTGTTTATCTCGGATTGGCCTTTTTAGTCATCAGCACGCTTGCAGAAAGCGCGGGATGTGTCCTTCCTGAATCTTCGTTTGCGAAGAAAAGCCAGAGAGAGAGAGTGTATAGTATTGGAGGTAGAATGGCACCTTGTG
Organism: Gambelia wislizenii; assembly: GCA_030847615.1. Taxonomy (NCBI): domain Eukaryota; kingdom Metazoa; phylum Chordata; class Lepidosauria; order Squamata; family Crotaphytidae; genus Gambelia; species Gambelia wislizenii. Next base: position 187,271,287 of record JAUMIR010000002.1, on the reverse strand, counting down.
GTATGCCATATAATAGCTCATTTTTTGAGGAGCAGCTATCCCCAAGCACCACCATCTGGAACCTATCAGAAAGATACGACCGGAACCACTGAAGCACGGTGCCTCTGATTCCCAATTCCCCCAGATGTTCCAGAAGTATACCATGGCTGATGGTATTGAATGCCACTGAGAGGTCCAAAAGCACCAGTGCTCAGGTGAAGATCATCCACTAAGGCTACCATAGTGGTCTCAACTCTGTATCCTGCTCTGAAGGCAGTTTGAAATGGATCTAGATAACTTGTATCATCCAAGACTGCCTAGAGTTGGAAGGTAACTGCCCTCTCAATCACCTTCCCCAGAAAAGGAAGATTTTATACTGGTCTATAGTTGTTTAGGTCCAAGGGGTCCGGGGAGGACATTTTTAGAAGTTTTTTTAGACAGCAGAGAAAGGATTGGTTTCTTAGCAACCATCTTGGTGCTAAGGAGAACACTGGATTTTGAACAGTACCTGCAGGCTTGTCTACATGGGCTAAATACCCCATCTTGCCCGCATCACAGAGCCCTGCAGTCCCTTCGACACAGGGATTTTGCTCTGTTCTACACCTGAACAGTCATCACCACCCCTAGGGCAGATATGGGTCTGGAACAGGAGGAAGGCGAGATGGGGCCCAATAACATGGTTTATGAAAATCATAGAATTATAGAATCATAGAATTGTAGAGTTGGAAGAGTCCACGAGGACCATCCAGTCCAACCCCCTGTCACGCAGGAAATCTTGATCAAAGCATCCCTGACAGATGGCAATCCAGCCTCTGTTTAAAGACCTCCAAGGAAGGAGACCCCACCACGCTCCAAGGGGGTGTGTCCCACTGTCGAACAGCTCTTACTGTCAAAAAGTTCCTCCTAATGTTGAGGTGGAATCTCTGTTCCTGGAGCTTGCATCCCTTGCTCCGTGTTCCAGTCTCTGGAGCAGCAGAAAACAAGTCTGATCCATCCTCAACATGACACCTCTTCAAATACTTAAGCAGGGCTATCATATCGCCTCTTAACCATCTTTTTTCCAGGCTAAACATACCCAGCTCCCTGAGTCTCTCCTCATAAGGCATGGTTTCCAGACCTTTCACCATTTTAGTTGCCCTTCTCTGGACACGCTCCAATTTGTCAATATCCTTTTTGTATTTTGGTGCCCAGAACTGGACACAATATTCTAGGTGAGGTCTGACCAAGGCAGAATAGAGCGGCACTATTATAAACCCTGGTTTTCCAGAGTCTTAGTCCAATACTTAGACTACTACACTTCAATGACTCTATTTATCCCAGAAAAATAAGAGAAACAAACAGATACATTCAGAAGTTATATTTGTATTCATCCTTATCAGGTCTGTTGAGGTCCTGGTTGTGGCCACATCTCCCTGATGCCCCCCCCCAACTCACTCCTAGGGAGGGGTCAAAGACAGAAGGTATCTGGTTCATTTGGGAGTCATTATCTCAAACTGCTTAAACACCCTGTCCTGTTCTGGCAATTTCTGAAGGTCCTGCTTACCTCTTCTAGAAGTTCTGTTGGGGTCAATGAAGCTCCACAGCCAGCATTCTCTTCATGGTCCCTGCAGAACCTTGAAGAGGCAATCCCAAACACTTCTCTCATTCCTCATCTTTGCCCACTGGACAAAGTTCAGGGGCAACTGAAACCAGCTTGGGCAACATTGGTCAGCAGCCATGTGAATGGCATTTTTCATGCATGGTGGCCAGATGACATGAATGTAATATACAATTTTAAACAAACAAAGCTATTCATATTTGCCCAGTTCAAACCCACCAACCCACCTTCAACCCAGGGCTATTTCTCTTTTCCTCCCCCTCTTCTCCCTGTTCCTTCTCTTCCTCTACCCCAGTATTCATTTAGTTAGAAACCTCTTATCCCTTCTCCTGTTGATTTCCCCCCTCATTTTCCATCTGCTTTTTCTTTTCTATCCCACCCCTCAAACCTCTTTTTCTTTCATGCTGGCCTTTCTCTACTTTTCCCAGTGCTTGTTCAGCCTTCAGGTCTCCTACCAATCCTTCCCACTCTTACCAGGTACTAGAAGTCAGTCACTCTACTTCCAAGTTCTAGTTCTCCAAATCCAGGTGACCACATTTGCATATTATAAAGATTGTTTGCTCATTATGCAAATCATTTGGTAGGTCATGGAAAGATTGACCAGCACGCCTATACTCCAATAATTTTACACTCAGAAGCATTTATTTCAAAGTTGTTTATAGACAGAAAACAAAAGATGGAGTTTTCTTAAGGGTTTACTGCACTCTGAAGAAAAGCAGCAAGGCAACAGGATCTGTCTTCTGTGCTGCCTTACCACATGATGTTGTTGTTCTTTCATTCCAGTCCCATGCGGGACCAAGGTAAAACCATGTCTTTTGCTAACTGGAAAAACCTGTTACCAAAAAGATGCAGTTTTACCTCATTCCCCCATGTGACTGGAATGAAAGAATGCCAGAAGAATAGCGGCGTCATGTAGTAAGGCAGCATGACAGAGGGAATGTTCCTGCTGCCTTTCAGCTTTTCTTCAGAGTGTGGTAAGCCCCTAAGATTTTTTGGATGTAATGCAGGGCTGCACAGACTTCCAGCCCTAGGTCCTTTGTGCAGCCCTTTTAAAAACCACTTTTTCTCCTCATACATCTCCTGTGCCTCTGAGAAGTGAATAAGTTGCAGATGCATTCTGTATAGCTTTCCTGGGAAATGTAATTCCACATAGTCTAGAACCCTGCCTGAGAGAACTATAGTGTACTGACTGTGCCTATGTTCAGCCTCACAACCACATCTGCAAAATGAGAACAAACATACTGATATGACTTATGGTTGGGGATGCTTTAAGAATTACTGAGTTAACTTTATATATTCAAAAAAAATAAACAAAGCTCACAAAAGTTATATTTGGGACTATATTTTTCCAAAACCCTTCAGCCAGCATGGCCTGTGACTATATTGGCTAGAGAGACTGGGTGTTGTAGTCCAAAACATTGTTTCTACTTTTAAATGGCAATTATAAGTATTAACTGTGTTGTTGTTGTTGTTGTTGTTGTGTGCCTTCGAGTTGTTTCCGACTTATGGTGACCCTAAGGCAAACCTATCACAGGGGTTTCTGTGGGCTGAGAGTATGTGACTTGCCCAGTATATAATAATTGGCAGAATGAAATAATGCCTCTCCAAAGTTTTTCTGAGAAAGGATCTGCCCTCTTTAAAAAATGTACACTGAAGACCGATTATCTCTGAGCATATATAGAAGTCTTTCCACTTTCGACATAAAGTTACTTTGTTTTTAAAATGTCAAACAGATTGGAACTAACTGAAATAGAGCAATTCATTTGTAAAACAAAGTAACTCAGAGAGTTAAACTCTCAGGTTTCCCTTAGTATCTGTTCTAATTTTCCGGTATCTTAACGGTTTTGGAGCAATGATGGAGAAGCAGACAGACAGAGGTGCACATCCACTGTTTCATTAGATGAACAGATTAATACTCATTTCCAACCCTTGATTTTTACAAGAACTGCTAATTAAAAAACTAACCATAACTTATGTTTCAGCAAGACAAAACTAAGTACAATAAATGGATAATCATTAGGAAGTATTTAATCAAATCACTGAAAAGCAAAAATGTATTCTTTTGGGAATAATGTGCAGTAACACGAAATAGTTTCCCCAGATTGGGTTGGATTCAGGATCTGCCTTCCATAGATGGAAAGGCTCCACTCAGAGAAAGTGCTTTCTTTCAATCTGAAGATCTTCCATGCACCTGCATCACAGCCTACCGCTTTTAGCTGGGTCTCTTGACACTCTCTAGTGTTTTCAGTAGGCTGGAGGTCTGCCATGAGGAGAAAGGGTGAAAAAATCCACTTCCATCAGCCAAGTTTGCTGTTCCTAAATCCATATCCAATCCTTTTTCTTCTGCTGTCATCCTTACATACTGTACTAATTTTGCCAAAATTCCACACTACATCTGACCATTCATTTCTAATAGGTAAAATGATCAATCTCCAGGTTTCCGCATAAGATATCCTTGAGTGCAGTTACTGATTATGTATGATGTTCTCTTTTTAATTGACTGGCTAACAGAGTCATCTATACAATAAAGGAGATAAAATAACAGAGTCCATTGGGAGCTTATGGTCTCATTATCTTACTTTTTGTCTTTCAGTCTATCTTTGCTAGTGGATATTTCTATTGTACGTACTTTCCTAATGTAGCTGCATTTGGGCCAAAAGCTGATTACGAATTAAATAAGGAAAAAACATGGAATTTTATGTAGAAAGTAAATTAAGGGGAAAGTTAAAATAAAAATCAATTGAAACAGCAACAATAAACCAGTAAGAGAGCTGGGAATAAGACCAATAAATAAAACAATGGTTGGCAATGGCACACTCCCTCTGAACAAATCTTGCCAAGAAAACCCCATGACAGGTTCATTTTAGGGTCGCCATCCTCATACTGATGGTACCAAATCCCCAAATGCCAGGCAGCCTCTCCTAGCAATCTCATGTATATGGTAAATAGAATAGGGGACAGAACTGAGCTCTGAAGGCCATCCTAGCAAGGCAACCCAGAAGGATACCATGGTAGATGGTATCAAAAGCCACCAAGACGTCCAACAGAATCAATAGGGAAACACCACCTAGCTTCCAGCATGGGTCACCTATCAAAGCGATAAAAGCTGTCTCTGTCCCATAATCAGGCCTGAAACCAGATTGAAGTAGATCTAGATAATCTGTCTCATCAAGAATCCCTTGACACTGGGAGGCCACCACATGCCCCAAGACCTTGCCTAAAAATCAAATGTAAAAGACTGGCCGATAATAATCCAGAATGGTGGGACCCATGGAGGGATATTATTATTATTATTATTATTTTATAACAGCCACCTTCAGGCAAGCTGGTACTTTGTCTTGTTTTAGTGAGACATTAACACTCCTTTTACTCACTCAGGACTTTTTCAGAGAATGCTTACCGCACTAGAAGCTTGCGAGAGAGGTACGGCGCTGTCGTGCGGCAGGGGGTCCATTTCAGATGATGCCATCCCTCTTACGGGATCGTCCGTGTCACTTCCATGTATGATCGAAGGCAGCCATGCCATATTTTACTCACGGACAACTTCCGTGAGTACCCGTCTTGTGGGGGCAATTAGCTAACACACATTGGAAGCTGCTTATTGCAGTGTAGATGTGTAAATTGCTATTGCTTAAAACAATTTGTTAGCTGTTCTGATAGCCTTGTGGCTGAAGAGCGGAGTATGAATAAATAAATAAATAAATAAATGATTATATCCACTGGATCTGTATCAATTATAGCATCCAAGTCAGGGTGGATCTGGGCAATTTTATCTATAAAGTGCTAGGCAAGTTGTTCTCAGAGGGCTGTGAGTGATCTGGATTTTCTTTTCTTGGGGCCTATAAGTAAAGGACACCTGACCATTAAAAAAAAAAAAAACAGCTCTGCTGGCCAGCTCCTTGCAGATCCAATAGAGACAGAGAAGAAATTTGGCTTTGCTGATTCTATAGGATTCTCCTTGTCAGTATTTCCTGACATGGCACATTTTGGTCTCTCATTTTTGAATATTTTTGAATATTCTTTCTATCTCTATTCCAATCCTATGCCAATTTACTTGGGAGCAAACAGCATTAAGACATGAAAAGCTCTGAGATTTAAATGTGTTTTTTCAAAAAAATAATTATGAATCTATATAAGGAGAGTGATCTTAGAATTAAATAATGGGAAACACTGGCTGGAATTCTATTGGTGACATTCACCAGTAAAAATTCCCTTGCTGTAGTGGGAGTACTTTTTTGTTGGTTGCTCCATGGCAGTACCCAGTTGATCATTGCACAAGCAGAGTTGCACATGTGTGACCTTTGCAGTTTTGAGGCTGGCATGCATCTGTCTATCTTTGGAGAAATGTTGTAGGTTTACCTTTGGGCAACAGGGTGGCACGCTATTGCACTAAATGCCATCCACTATAAGAGTGACATGGTGCAGTTACTGCATAACTCTGCAGGTGACGATTTACTCTAGGCAAGCCCAGTGTAGAATCTCTGCCATTTTATTTAACATTTCTGGGGAGGGCTGCAGCTATGATGTTACCTAAAATATAAGTTAAAATCTCACTGCAAAATATGTATGGCATGGAAGGAAATCTGAATTAAGTCTATTACATATTACATGCTATTTATTGTTGTTATTTGCTTTCAAGTTCACTGATGGCAACTATATCATAAGCTTTCTTGGAATGATTTATTCAGACGGGGGGTTGCCATTGCTTTCTTCCAAGGCTGAGAGATTGTGACTTGCCCAAGGTTTCCACAACTGAAGAAGGATTTTCCTGGGTCTCCCAGAGTCCTAGTCCAATACTCAAACCACTATACCTTGCATCCATAAACTGTGGTCTAAATGTAATTGCTAGCCCCAACTAGAGTAACGCCATTAAATAAATTATTGAATGGCTAGTCAACACTTATGTACATCTCATTGCTTTAGTGGGTGTAAGCTACTTGTGACTAGTAATTGAACTGAGCCTATAGGGAGAGGGGAGAGGAGAGTAGTTAGTTCTCCGTCTCAGATATGATAAAGCTGAAAGCCACAATAATATTCTATAATAGGTCATAATACAGTATTCCATAATAAAATTGTTAGGCTATGTGCCACAAGACCTCTGTGAAATACTAATACAAATGCCTCTCCAAAATTGTATTAAATTAATATGTGGTTGGTTACAAGAACCTAATTTCCAAATCTATTTATTATTAAGGGCTATAATATAGGCACGTTTATGCAGGAGTAATAATTCTAGAACACCATATATATATATATATATATATATATATACACATATATATACACACACACACACACATATATATATATACACATATACATATATATATATATATATATATACATATACATACATATATACATACATATACTATGTAACTGATACAAAAACATGTTAAGCCTGTCACTATCACTACTGGGAACATTTTAAAGCTTTTATTAATAATGAACTATAACAATACAGGGGTGAGGAACCCTGAAGAGTTATTATCCCATGTTCCATGAGCAACTATATTTTTCATTTAGAAAAGGCAATGAGATCTTTGACAGCAGAACTGGAAGCCAGAATAATGTTAAACTCTGGAATGTTGATGTTGAAATATTAATGTCTAACTGTTAAAAGTCTGGGGGGAAAAGAATGCTTAGATATAAGGATTTTCTGGATCAACCTAGCATACTATCTTTTGCTTTTAAGCATTCATTATGCTGTATTAGTTGTAATGAAAATAGACATACAGCATGTTAAGATGCAAGTTCACTGTATAAAATCCATTTCTTTCAAGGAAAAGTGTGAAAAGAAAAATGTCCTTAATTAATTAGTTTATTTCTATAGTATCCTGGGGAGTTCTTTTTTCCTCACTACACATGCCCCTGCATTTTGGCCTTCAAAAGGATGAAAATGAATGACAAAATGGAAGAGTTTGTGTTCATGCCCACCCTTCAACAGTCCTGCTTTGGTAGGGACAGTCCCAATGATTCCTCTATCATCTGAATTTTCAAACTGTTTTTAAAATGTCGCTGATTCTCTCTCTTCCTCCCACTTCCCCGCTTTGTCCTCAGCTTGCTTCAATTGCTGCAAACTGAATTCAGAAGAAAAAAAGTAGCTTTCACTCAATTAACTCAACAGGGGGGAGAGGAAAGGAAGGGGCAGAATCTTGCCCTTCCCAGTAGGCTCAGGCAATAGCAAACTGTTGCAGCCTCTTTTAGCTTGTGTGTTCTCCCTCATTAATAACTTTTGCCATTGTGAGCACACTCTGATGTTGCTTGGTCACACATGTTTTAGTTTTCATTTGTGAAATATTGGAGAGTATGTGCTCATGAGCTTCCCACACACACCTAGAGTCATAGAATTGTAGAGTTGGAAGAGACCACAAGGGCCATCCAGTCCAACCCCCTGCCACGCAGGAAGGATGGAAGGCTGAGTGAACTTTGGAGCCCTTGGCATCAAACTTGCAATGTGGTAACTTGCAGTACTGGCATTTAACCACTGCACCACTTGGTTGGCAAATTGTTTGAAAATGGAGATTTGATTAGTTAGGCCTTTGGTTTGATCCACAAGTCTCTTCTTAGGACATTATCAGATGTGGCAAAAATCGCAGGATTATGATGCCACTACAGTAGTGTGGATGGGTCCTGCTATCTCATGATGTCATCATCTTCACATGGTTATAGCATTCTCCAGCCGCAAAAAAGGAATTTTTTCTAATTCATTGGACAAGCTGTGAATAGATCTTCAGTATCACTTTTTTTGCAGTATTGATGGTGTGTGAAACCACATCCCAAGTAATCATGAGATTACAGTATGAATGGTCAGTCCTCAGTGAGAAAACTTCCAGGTGATAATGTGAAAATGAAGCACAGGGTACCTTTTAATGAACTGTCCTGTTTAGTCTGCATGGGTTTAGGTTTGTTTCAGTGCTTGTGTGTTCATTTTCTTTGTTTATTAAGGTGTTTTTGGAGTTTTAAGTGCGCTTGTGTCTTCTCACGAGAACTGCTGAAATTTCGCCCATGATAAATCCTGGAAGTAAACTCCCATTCTTAAAGTGCTAGTGGGTAGCATGCAATAATTCCATGGTGGTTCTTTCATGTGATTACAGTGATGTGCGATAATAAGTATAATAATGCCACGATGTTTCCGTTATCCTCATTCGCAGAATTACAGCATTTTTAGACGCTAGTCTGATAGTGTCTTTATATGTTCTCACTCCTTTTTTCACTTTATAAAAATTTCTACTTCTACTTCTTTGGAGGTTTTTAAACAGAGGCTGGATGGCCATCGGTCAGGAATTATTTGATTGTGTATTTGTGCATGGCAGGGGGTTGGACTGGATGGCCCTTGAGGTCTCTTCCAACTCTATGATTCTATGTTTCTAGTGTATCATGTCTATTTCAACTGAAAAGATCACTATTTCAACTAGAATTGATTGCCTCTGCCTCCTTTGAGCACCAAGCAGTGACTTTGGCTATTTGTCTCTTTCATCAGTGTCCAGTATCTGCTGTTATAACATCAAGATAACATCGCACAAGCCTCAGCTCTGACTTTGTAATCATGACTTTATGTGTAAATAGAGATGAAAGACTTCAGCAGAGGTGAGTCTTGAGTAAAATGTGGAGCAGTATCTTGCTAGGTACATAGGGGGTCAGGCAGGCTTATTGGTCAGGAAGTACACTGAAATAAGAGACTGTGAGTATAAACAACTGTATCAAAGCTAGGTCTGTTCTAAATGAATCTTTTGACAAACAGCATTTGCAAAGAAGTTTGTGAAATGTAAGATCCCAACAGAGCAAAGGACTGTGCTTCCCAGAAAAGTTAAGCGGAGGGGCTTGAATGAACGCCTGTGGCAGGCAGTGGGCTTGCTTCTTCCATGGACTGCTTAGAAACACAGCAGGGCTGAGAACAGCCCGACAATAAACATGAACAAGGGGGTAGAATTAGGACCTTCAGGGGTATAGAATTAAGCAATGTCTTTCTAGGCAAATTCCAGAGCCAGGAGATTATTCTATTTTTGGACCACAAAACCTAGCTATGCTGGCTGGAGGGTTATGGGAGTTGTATTCCAAAAACAGTAACAGTTCCAAGCTTTTGCTTGAATCATACATAGCATGAATTTGTATTCTCTGTTTTCAGTGGTGAACTTGTCTGAATGTTTGCATCAAGGACAGGGGAGCTTTGGTTCTCCAGATGTTTTAGATTTCAGCTGTCATAATCCTTGACCATTGGCCATGCTGGGTGTGGCTGATGTGTATTGAAATCCAAGACATCTGGAGGACTAAGCATCCCCACCCCTGCTTTAGGGGATAGTTTTTGCAAATCTTAGTTTAAATACAATAATTTATCCAGGTCACACATAGAATACTCACAGTTTCTCTCTCCTCCCAGCAATGTAGCTACAGGGGTGGCAGTTGGGGAATAAGGGCATTGCTCTCCGAAATAAGAAATCTGCACCTCTTAATGTTATTTGCAGATTCAATTGGCAGCACTTCAGGTATAATTTTAAAAACAATCAAGAGTCTGAGGACTTTATCAGACAACCCCCTTTAAATGTCCTTTGGCTGGCATTAAAAAAAATCCATTTTTATGTCAGCAAAAGAATCCCCCACACACACTTATCTTCTCTCCCAGCAGAAGGCTTCCCTGGCAATGAAGAGGAAGTGAACGGAGCCCTGTTACTTCCTCCTTTGAAATCCCACGAGACTTCATCATGAAAAGAAATTTAAAAATAAAACATAAAAAGTTACACCAAGCACATATACACATTTATAAACTTCCAAGTAAAGCTGGGAGGGTAATAAAAAGTGTGTCACCCTGGATGTCGCAATCTCACCCAGAAGTGTTCTGGCTGGTCTGGCCATTCATGAGGTAAGTACGTGGGGAAAAAAAGATGTGAGGTTACATACGCCAGCTATGACAACAAAAAAATGGCACAGTTAATCTATTGATGGCTTGGGCCATCAATAAAATAGATCGGCTTAAGGACAAGACATAAATGCAAAAGGGCGATGTCGTCTGATATGTGTGCCCTTTAGAGTTTATGTGGTGTCATTATGATGCTGTATTTAGTGCGTCTGATAAAGTCCTAACTCTCTGTTGACTGTATGTGTATGTGTGCAAGCTTTATCTGTATTTTACCTTTAGAGTACTTAGCTTTCACAAGTCTGCAAATATGACATGATTGGCCCAGGGGATATGACATGATTGGCCCAGTTGTGTTCTTTAATCATCAGATAAGTCATAGATACTTATAGATCCAGTCATAGATAAGTCATAAATCCAGTAAAGACTCTCTGAGACTATTCCATTTATAGATGACACATGAAATCCCAGTGTCTTCACCATTGGTGGGGAGAGAAAAATCTCTTCAGAAGCAATAGATTGTATGATTTGATAGACAGATCAGGATGGGAGCCCTGAAACAGAAGCATTTGTTTGAAGGAAGATGTCTTGATCTCTTACAAGGAATGATTGAGATTCCATGCAACAAATGCACAACAACTGTACACTTATTGCACTGTATAAAGTGATTGTCTGGAAAGGCCCTGCATCCCTCCTGCTGGCCTCTAGTCTTGCAAAAGACAATACCAAGCTTCCAAAAAGGAGAAAGCAGAAGATGCTGATCTTCCCTTGGTTTGTAGGAGAACGCTGCTGGCAGCGTGCTTCGTTGCTTGTCCAGCTGCTATAGAAGAACAGCCAAATTAGTTCACTGCTTGCCAAGTTTGTAAACTATTGAAAAACAGAGGGCTCCAAGAAAGCCTGTCCTTGAGAACTGTTTGGGTTGCACCCCTGTTGAATTCTGTATTGGCCATCCAACCTAGCAATTCTGGCACAGATGAGTAGAACACCCTTATTGAGAGTGAGCATGTGTGTAACATGATGGAACTGACAAGCATTTTGAATGTCTTTGTGAAAATGGAGTAAAAGGTTATTCAAGATTGTGTCACACAGTACACTGAAACTGGGTTGAGCAAACTCCTACAGAAACTTTCTTTCAGAGCACCAGAGTCCCCTAAGGAATCTGCTAGTGCTGCCCTTAACCTTGCAGCATTAGTTTGCTATGTTAATGAAAGGCGATCCTCTCCATGTTTGGAATAGTCTTACAGTGATGTGAGGTTTGTGTGTTTGCCCGCTTTCAAATAATATTGGTAATGCATTCTCAAGTGCTGGAAAAGCAAATATACAGGTATTGGAGTGGAGGAAGCAGGATTCTGGTTTCTCTGATTCTGACCAATAGATAATACCTGTCTATAAGAATTGTACCAGTTTGTCTGCCTTTATATCAATCTACTCTCAGTCAAGGCCAGTACTTCTCAGGTTATCTGATGTGGAGGGTCAGCAAATTCCCCCCCTCCCGCCATGGGCCAGGGACTGGAACCTTATTTGCTTCGGTTGGCTATATTTTTTCTCTCTCCTGGAAACTCACCAGGGACTGGCAGCCAATGGTTTGGGAACTGGTACCAGTTCAGGGAGAATCACTTTGAGGAGTACTGGTCTAGGCAACCTAACTTCCATATGATTTTGGGCTTGTCTACATGGGCAATATACCCTGTCTTGCCACAGTCTTAGAGTTCTGCAGTCCTGACCTCAGGGCAAATATGGGGCTAAGACGGGGAGAAGACAGGGCCTATTAAAGCATTCTAAAATAACACCTGGTTTAATCTGTTCCCTCCAGGAAGAAACAGATCATGTCCTGCATGATTGCAGAGGCCTGTTTCGCCATATCGCCCCAATTTTATTTATTTATGCAATTTATATGCCACCTTTCTCCCGAAGTGGAACCCAAGGCAGCTCACAAAACAATTAAAATCACAGTTAAAACCAATTAAAATTGATTAAAAACATACAAAACAAAAGAAATAGAAACAAATAAAAACAACATCAAAAACACAGCCCAATAAAAGCTCAGCGGGTGCAGTTATATATCAAAGGTCTGCTTGATTAAAAACATTTTTGCCTGCTGGCGAAAGGAAAGCAGGGAGGGGGCCAGCCTAACTTCCCACAGGAGGGAGTTCCAGAGGGTGGGAGCAGCCACCAAGAAGGCTCTCTGTCATGTCCTCACCAGCAAGCCTGTGATGGTGGTGGGACCAAGAGAAAGCCTTCCCCTGATGATCTTAAAACACTTGCAGTTTCATAAATGTTAAAAACCTCACAGGCCCATTGCTCCAGCTGCCCTCTGCCTCACTCTTCCACAGCAAGAAGCAGGACTGCCGTGTGTGACCAAGGCTGGTCACACGTAGGGGGTCTTGGTCATATGTTGCTGGGTGGCTTTCTGCCTTCAGAGAGAGCAGGGGAGACTGTAGCAATGGTGGTGTTGGCAGTGGCAAAAGGCTGTCGTGCCCATCTGGACGTCCTCCCATTCCATCCAGGCAACAGGGGAGGGATGGGCCTGATCCACAGCCAGGACACACTGAAGGGGAGCAGACATATCCTCAAGCCAGCATGGCCAATGGAACAACATTGAGACACCCTGGACTTTTTCAAATGGGGTAAAAAACCTCGAGGAGGTCTGGAGAAGAACAGGACTGTTGCACTTACAGAGTCCCATTTCAGACAGCCCTGTCCTCCTCCCGACCTTCCCCCGTCCTTCCTCTGTGCTGCCCGTGTGAGAAACATGCCACTTGTATTCATGTAGAACCCCCGTCAATAAAAAGTGGTGCCCGCACACGGAGGAAAGACGGGGGAAGGTTGGGAGGAGAACGGGGCTGTCTGAAATGGGGCTCTGTAAGTGTGACAGCCCCATTCTTCTCCCAACCTCCTCGGGTTTTTGTTTTTTAAAACCCCATTTGAAAAAGTCCCCTGTCAAAAAAATTGTCAACAGTTATGAGATTTTTTTCACCCTGTGAAAAAATGGAAAGACCAGTGCTTTCCCATCAGAAGCAGTAAAAACAAAAACTATTGGGTTTTGAACAATCCCCACCCCCAGCGTAGTTTGCACAAAAATGGTATTTTGTGCAAAAACAAAGGGTTTTTTTGGCCAAAAGCCTGAAAAATTCTCCCCAAAATCCCCAATGTCATAAATATGTGGACAGAAAAATCCTTTTGTAATCTTGCCTCCAAACCCAAAAGAAAACTTTTGCATTTTTTTCATTCTCATGTGAGAGAATAAGTGAAGAGTTACATCCCCACACACTAAACTCATCAAAGACAAATCTTTTCTGTCAGAAATAAGGGGGAAATAAGTGTGGTAAAACAGGAGCATTTCCCCATACCATCTGTCCAAACCCATGGTTTACATATTTGAGGTTTTTATTCACAAGAACAAAAGAGGAGCTACAGAGAAGCAGCTGGTATGCTGCAGATAATAGAGAGAGATCTGGTTTATTCTGGACTTTATGAAGATAAAGTGTGCAGACCTAAATCATTTGCAACCCTCATGAGGATCTAGTATCATTTTATGTTGTAAGAAATCAAACCACACATATTTCTTTTCTTTTCTTTTTGTGCCTTTGATCAATTTTCAGATGACCACAAGACTGCAGACTTGTGGCTTATCATTGTCCTTCCTTTGAATGCCAATCTGGGAAACAAATTGTGCAAGGATACACTGTGTCTGAAAAGGCCACAGACATAGGGTTAATGTTTGGGCTTCTGGGTTGATGAGGATGTAAGAAACTTGTCCTGCTTCTCTCCTACCCACCCACCCCATTTTGAAAGTTCAGTAGCTTACTTTCAGCTAGAGCAAACTGGATTTGCTAATAAGAAAGCAAAGGTGGATTAGACCAAAAGATTAATCTGACCAATGTAGTCCATCATTTGGTTTTTAAGGGTGGATATACTGAAATCTGGGAAGCATGGAAGGAGAGTAAGAAGTTAATCTTCCCTGTTATTTCCTCCTCTTTCATCTATCAATTCATTATTATTTTGACCTTGGAGCTGGAAGGAAAAGCAAAGGGAGGAAGGGAAGATATTCAGTATGAATAATGCAACACAAAAATTGGCATTCTCTCACCATTTTCAGTGATTTTTCTTATTTTGGTAAATATTTCATTTGGGCATGAAACGTACTTTGCACAAAAAATGTTTTACACCAAAGCACTGTGCTTTGCATACTTCATGACAATTTGTTTTTTTAAAAGAGCCCTGAAGTACAGATTGAGTCTTCCTTATCCAGAATTCAGAAATCCAAAATATTCAAAAATTGTCTGAGCGGCTGAGATAGTGATACCTTTGCTTTCTGATGGTTCAATGTACACAAATTTTGTTTCATGAACAACATTATTAAAAATACTGTGTATAAAATTACCATCAGGCTATGTCTATAAATAAGGTGTATATGAACCATAAATGAATTTCATGTTTAGACATGGTTCTCATCTCCAAGATAGATATCTTTGAGTTGAGAACCATGTCTAAACATGAAACTCATTATGTATATGCAAGTATTCCAAAATCTGAAATATTTCAAAATCCAAAATACTTCTGGTTCCAAGCATTTTGGATAAGGGAGACTCAACCTGTATGAAAAACTTTCAGAAATGAACAAAAATGCTCATAACGTGTCAAGGCATGTCAATGCAGCCTTTTTCGCTGAGGACAAGAAAACTGGAAAATATTCTTTACATCCCTGAGGTCCCTTGCTAGTCTTCAAGGGTGGTAGAAGGGCTTTGTCATGTTCGGGCCAATAGCAGCAGCCCCCAGGAAGTAACACGGACTGGACACTGAAGCACCTGGGAGAATTCCCTGTGAGTCACTTGTTCCACCAAAGCCTGAGGCTCAGCTGAGGCCTTTTCGTTCCTCTTGGCCGAGACTACTGCTCTCAGATGCCACCCCTTTCCATCATGTATGGGGCCTTAAAGGGACAAACCATTCACTGGATGCCTACCTTTCCTCCATGGATGTTATCAGATGCACCAAATATGGCATCATATTGACGTCACATAAATGCGAAAGTGCACGCACTCCAGACGACATCGCCCTTTCACATGTATGTACTGGCCAAAACCCTTACTTTTTTATTGATGGCTCCAGCCACCAATTGATCCCCCATGGTGCTTTAGGGCCGGCATTGCCAGCGTTTGAAACCTTAAGCCATTGTACTCATGTGAATGCAGCGTTAATGGCCGGTCCAGCCAGAACACCTCCAGGTGAGATTGCAAAAACCAGGTAGGTGACACTTTTTATTAACCTCCCCAGGTTACTTGTACTTTTTAAAGTGTGTTTCTGTGCCTGTGTAAACTTTTTCTGTTTTTATTTTTCTTTATTTTTTAAATTTGCCGCCCTCAGATCTTCTCATGAGAATTGGCAAGATCTGTAACCACAAAGTGAACGGAGCTCTGTTATTGCTCTGTTCATGCCTGGGCTGCTTTTTAATGCTGCCAGGGTTAAGTCTGATATTTTAGGTTATTGTGCCAAGACAGGAATGGGTTTGCTAGTAGTGGGACAGGAATGTTAGTGTGTTTTGTGTCGGATAAAGTCCCATCTCTCCATCTATGCATGATGAAGGGTGAACTACTGGTACTGGAGCACTGGCACCAGGGGGGTGGAGTTCTTTGGAAAGGGTGGGCTGTCCTGGAATAAGGCTAAGAAGTGAGAACATTGGCCTGATCTGAGGAATGTTGGAGTCAGGCCTCCCTGGCTTTCAGGGTTTCTGGTATCTTCAGCTTGAGGTGTGTGTGTGTGTTTGTGGGGAGTCCTTTAGCTCTAGAGGTGATTGGGCCTGGTGTCTCCTCTGCTGGCACCATAGATCCTTCATTACCAGGTTTGTTTCTTGGTTACTGCTGAACTCTTGAGTCATGGCAATCTCATGCAGGCAGAGGCCACTCCTACTTTTTGGCCATGTGGGGCTGTGACAAAAGACAGTAAAATTGAAATCCTTCTGCAGCAGCAAGGCAGCCTCTTTTTTAAACATTTTTTGCTTCATGAAGAATCTAGTAGAGCTTCGAAAGCTTGCAACATGTGTTTTGCAGTTCGGTTGGCCAATAAAGCTATTGCTGTTTTGTGGGTTCTGGATTTTACTTGTTTTGCTCCATTCCACTTTCCTTTGCTACATACTGCTCATTTTTATTCACCAAAACCACACGCACATCCAGAGCAAAAGCTTTTGTTGCAAAGAGAAGGCAGATGCCTAACCATACCACTCCACATATTTTTTAAAAAGATAACACCCACAATGCTTTCCTTTGATTGGAAGCAGCAGCACAGGTTCTGTACAACAAGCACAGTTTTGTTTGTTTTTTCCAAAGTGGAAATCACCCTCTGATATTTTAACATGTGATCTAAGTATCCACAGCCCACCCCAAATTCACCCGGGACAATTCTCTCTTGGCCTTGGTATGTTATGGTACAACACTCAGAGGCAACATGATTTCTTTCAGGTTCTCTCTCCCCCACCCTAATTAATAAGGTGAATTTCACAACAAAGGTATCCTCCGAGGCAAGCAGATGAAGGGGTGAAGCTCTGGGTTGAGAGAAAATATGGCTTTTGTCAGTTGCTGTAGGAGCCGCATGAGTACAGGAAAAGGCTTCTATTTATGATGCAGAATAGCAATGTTCTGCTTTCAAAAACCTTGTTGATTATTTATTTAGAAGCACTTGTCTCACAGGCACAGGCTGTATGTATGCACGCCTGTGCATGCATGCATGAGACAGCTGTCTAATATATTTTCCATAAACAGCCTTGTAACTAAATTATATTAGTCCTTTAACTACTTTTATTAATGTTTGCAGAAGGCTATAATGAGGTTGGGGTTTTTTAAGGGTTTCAGCTGGAAAATGAGCATTTCTCTTCACACCCTTCTAGCTGGAAGGTTTACAGCCACCTTGAACCCACTGGTTACCACCAGATGGCAAGGAGGAAAGTTCTGATCCTCTAACAGTAGGTGAGCAAATGCCAAAAGCTGAAGAGATGCATTGCTCACCATTAGTATCTTGGAGAACTGCATTCCGCTGTATCCCCATCCTCCATGTTTAAACCTTTTAAACTCAAAATGTCCCCACATCCCCTGGGGATATGGGGGGAAATTCCCCTCAGGCAGTTTCAAACCTAGAAGAGACCTTTTTAAACCACGAAGTAAACCGGATGGAAGTTGTTGTTGTTGTTTTTTTAATAGGTGTTGCTTTTCTTCATCCCTCTTCATAACAAGCTACCCCCAGCAAATCTTCTCTCTTCCTCACTAACATAACTAGCACTGCAATATGAAGACCAGAGAATCCTATTATTTATAGTTATGGAAGACCATTGCACAAACCTGTTTCTTTCCCCCACCAAGCTGAGCCTGGCTGCTTCTTCATTGTCTGAATTGCTTCCTGCTCCCCACCACCAGTAAGCAGCAGCAGTGCTGGGGCAAGGAGAGGACACACAATGCACATTTGGAGCATTACCCGGTAACTAATTGATGTAGGATCTTGGCTATTGTTGCTTGTTTTCCCACAAAGAAAAATCACGGGTGCTAAAATAGTATTATTCTAAAGGAAGCTACTTGTCTATAGCCCTTCCTCATGGGTATCACACAAATACAGTTCCAGAGAGGTTAGCTAGCCATGTTAGTTGGTGGCAGTAAAACTAAAGTACGCCCAACAAAGGTGGGCCCTGGCTCATGAAAGTGTATGGTGCACAGTATATTCCTTAGAGCCTTACCACACTCTGAGGAAAAGTGGCAAAGCAGCAGGAACATTTGGTCTTTCCTGCTGCCTTCCTGCATAGTGTCGTCATTTTTTCATTCCAGTTCCGTAAAGGGCCGAAGTAAAACCATGCCTTTTGCTAACCAGGAAAAAAAAAAACGATTTGCAAAAAGGCACGATTTTAGCTTGGTCCCCCACAGGACTGGAATGAAAGGGTACCAGAAGGATGCTGACGTTATGTGGGAAGGCAGCAGGGAAGGCAGAATGTTCCTGCTGCTTTGTGGTTTTTTTCTTGGAGTGTGGTGAGGCTCTTGTTTACAGTGTCACAAATCTCTTTTAGAAAATGTTTCAGTAGAGGAAAACACAGGACCCTAAATTTCTGTTCCATGAAGGGAGCAGAGGATTTTTATACCTCTCCCTTCTCTGATGGTTGGAGTAGAATGGGCATTTATCACACTACACTGTTGTAGTGCTATTATTTCACTTTAACTGATAAGCCTGCCTCCTGTGGAATCCTGGGATTTGCAGTTTAGGGAAGGGCATTTAGAATTCTCAATCAGAGAGCTCTTAGGCCTTACTAAACTACAAACCCCAGAATTTCTGGGTGAGATTGGGACATCCAGGTATGTTCCACTCTTTTTATGACCCTCCCCAGGTTACTTGGGACTTTTTAAAGTGTGTGTGTGTGCTTTTAAAAACTTTTAATGCTTTATTTTTGTTTTTAAATTTACCACGTAACAAAGTCATGCAGGATTTCGAACGAGGAAGTGAACAAGGCTCTGTTCACTTCCTCTTCATTGCCGGGGATGCCTCTGCTAGGAAAGGAAGGTAAGTGGGGGAGGGACATTCTTTTGCAGGCATAAAAATGGGGGGGGGTATGCTGGCAGAAGAAAGTTTTAAGGGGCTAGTCTGATAATGTCGTATGAGAGAGAGAGAGAGAGAGAAACTACCTGTTTGAAAGTTGTAATCACACATGATCATTTATATGTATACAAGCAAATGCATAAATAATTTCTACAATTTGAATAAAAATACATCTCACTATAGGAGACTGTGGCCAGATGACTGCTCATTCTGCTCTCCCTAGGTAATATATTGATGTCTCTGTCTTCTGATGGGTTTACATCTTTCCACTGAATTTGGACTGGACAGCTCTTCAGACAGAGGACTGTGCTCTGGCATTCCTTGACCTAAAGAACTATCCTCTGTAAACCAGGACACATGGTCATCATAATGTGGTGATCCTCTACAGCGCCAAATGGAGGGTTGTAGTAGGAATTCCCTCCTCCTTCTCCCTCCCAAAAATCCAAACCAGGGATCATGCACAGCCCTACCTAAGGATTCAAACTAGAGTACCCAAACCTAGGTTCCTCTCCTAATCAAACAGAAAACATGTTTTGACTGCAACCTCCCCTTCCCCAGCTGCAGTTTTTACATACAACACCCTGAAACATAAGATTTGTTTTGCAAAGAGTATATACTGTATACTTGGAATGATGAAATTCAGATTTGGAACTCTTCCAAACCGTGTGCTGAGCTGAGTATCTACATTGCAGAATTTGTGGCTGTCAGTTCACAATATATGTGTTTTTTTCAGCCTGAGAAATGAGCTCTTGTCATCTCTCTCCCATCAC
Source organism: Gambelia wislizenii (assembly GCA_030847615.1). NCBI lineage: Eukaryota > Metazoa > Chordata > Lepidosauria > Squamata > Crotaphytidae > Gambelia > Gambelia wislizenii. The sequence continues at coordinate 187,251,522 of JAUMIR010000002.1, read as the reverse complement.
ATCTGAGAGATGATATCTGGGTGCAGATAAGTGATAAACATGGGTACTAATTCTGTTGTGCAGAGTGTTGTACTAGTACTTGGGTGACCCAGATTGTAATTCTCAGTAGGTGACCTTGGTCTAGTCACTCGCACTTTCAATCCAACCTATCTAACAGGTTTTTTGGGGTGAAGAAATTGAGTAAGGGGAGACCCATGTACTCAACAAGCCTTAAGCTTATTATAGCAAAGGTGAAATATGGATGTAAGAAATAACTTTGTGGATTTGTTTGTGATTAAGCAGCCAAGGCATTTGAAGCAGAACTTGGGAGGACAGGATTGAACCAGAACTTCCAGCCGCCTGATTTTTTACCTTGGAAGTTCTTCCTAAGCTCTGTTTCTATAGAGTCACAAAGGGAGACTTCAGTGAACTGGTACTGGTCTGGCATCTAAGTGGATAGCTGCTGTACTTAAAAAATGTAAGAGCAGAGCACCCGTAGGGTAAAAGATCAAACTGCTCTTCTCAGACAGCAAGTGCCAGGGGATCTTTCTTGTTTGTAATGAGCGGCTCAGACCCCTGCTCTTACCATGTCCTGTGGAAAAGACCTATGCAATGAAATGTATTAACAATCAGTCTAAGAGGTTGCACAGATCCTTTTGGGATTGGAGTCAGTGGAGCTGCCCCAGATACAACTGACTGAGGTTCACCAGTGCTTCCAACCATTTCATCAGCAAAACTATGCAGCAGGAGAGAGGAAGGAGGTCAGGTTAGCTGATGCTGGAAATCTTGATCTCCCATGAGCCAATACAACTGGTTAAATTTGAAAGGATCAATAGAGCAAAAGGGGGAAATATGAAAGCCAATTACTGTGTTTCTTGGTAAGCAATGGCAGAGTCCCCTTTGCAGAGAATTCCCAAATCACCCAGGCCATGGTGAGTGCATTTCCATGTCATGCCCAGTATAATGGGAAGTGACAGCTGATGAAAGCTTTTATTCATGGCCTCCTGACACTGCTGCTCCATGTCGGCACATTTCAGGGCAAAGTGAGTCTAAACACAGAGACCAAAGAGCCTGGAGAGTCTCCTTGTGTCACCAGAGGGAGCTGGGGAATGGTAGATACCATGCCTCCATTTTTTCCCTTAAGGTTTTTTTTTTAACCTGACTGTGCATCTCAGTGGCTGGTAAAGAACAATGAGTGCCTTTATGTTCCTTCCCCCAGCTTTGACAACTATGCTATGTGTGGGTGTGTGCAGTTCAGCAGTGTGGTGAGTTCCCCTTCTGGCCCTTGCTGCCACGGTATCATGTTTGCACTGCGCATAAGGTCAGAGACTGCAAATTAGTGAGCTGCGGAGCTCTTGAAGTGGCCAGCCTTTCCCACTGTGGTGTGGTGTTCTGCTTCCTTCCCTCAACACATTACCTTGCAGCCAGTGGCCTGAGACTGCAATGTATAGTTATAAAAGAACAGAATGGCATAGATGTGAGGAACTATGAATGATTAACTTCCCCTTGCACCTCCTCTGACTGCTTCACAGAGCTTTACTTTTGATGCCTACCCTCAGCAACTAATTTTTATTATTATTCAGTGTTTGATTATTCAGCGCCAAGAACATGCTAAATGCTGACAGAATATTCATCTCCGGACTCTGTGTGTGTATTCAACTTTGCTCTTTTTTTAAAAAAAAACTTCCTACAAGGCTGATGTATATTTGCATTTTGAACTTGAGCTGTATCCACCCATTCTTTTACAACTCTTTTACTTTTAGGACATTAATAAGCCATGTAATGTCTTCCTGCTTTCCTCTCCCTTTGCAGTCAGTTGTGGGATGCATTCCTTAATGGTTTTTTATATATCTAACTGCAGTACAAATCAAACATGAATCATGTTGTAACTGGGGACAAAGCTATACAGTACAACTCCTCAAGAAGTTTGCTTCTTCTGCAGGACCTCTATGGAGCTATGTTTGTTGTTGTCATGTGCCTTCAAGACATTCCTGACTTTTGGAGACTCTAAGGTGAACCTATCATAGGGTTTTCTTGGCAAGATCGGTTCAGAAGGGCATTGCCGTTTCCTTCTTCTGAAGCTCAGTGAATGTGACTTGGCCAAGGTCACCCAGTGGGTTTCTGTGGCTAAGTAGGGACTCAAACCCTGGTCCCCTGGAGTCCTAGGCCCACACTTAAAACACTATACAATGCTGGCTCTCAGAGCTACATTTGGCCCACCCAAATTGAGCAGCCTGTGCCACCAAACTGTATGCAATTCACTGCATTCATTTGTGGGCTGCCACCTGCTTGTGCAGTTTTTTCTTACATGCCAGATAAGCAATTTAAAAAATACAAATAAAAATTGTGTGCCATCCTTTATACCTGAGAGGTACAGTCAGCTTAGCAAACTGCAGGTTTTGTAAACCTACTGTAGAATGATTCATGCATCATAGGAGCCTTATCACACTACACTGTTATAGCACTATTATTCCACTTTAACTGTTAAGGCTGCCTCCTGTAGAATTCTGGAGTTTGTAGTTTAGTGAAGCCAAAGAGCTCTCTTTGGCTGAGAATGCTAAATGCCCCTCCCTATACTGCAAATCCTAGGATTCTACAGGAGGCAGCCAGAGCAGGGTGCTGTGGACGGATGGAGGGAATACCAACCCCTGCAGCACCTGAAAATGGACCTCTGCACATGAACAGAACATTTATGTGTGCATATGTTCCTAACAGCATTCCAGGCAGTGACTGTTAATTGTCGGTTGTAAAATGTCTTTTAATTGGGGTGTGCTGTATTTTCTTATTATTATTGTTATGTTTTAACTGCCTTTTAAACTCTTTTAAATTGATGGCTTAAATCCTATTGTTGGCTTAAAACCATTGAAACATTTAGATTTACTTGTCTGTGGACACACCTCTTAGCTGTTGTCTGAATGAATTTACTGTACTGTGTAGTTAGGGCTAACTGGCACAATGCCAGCCAGTGTGTTCACTATGATTGTCAGTTTAATTGTTTTTTAAACTTTTGTATTCTCCATTGTTTTGTCCATTGTTTTGTATTATCCATATTTTGTTTATAATTAATATAGTAAGCTATCTTGGGTCCCGTATTGGGAGAAAATGGGGTATTTAAAGAGAGAGAGAGAGCTGCAATGCTCCTCCTCTGGAAGGGGGACAGCACAAAGAACATGGTTTTGGTACAAACCCCCACAATTTTCATGCAACTGCCCATCATGCACATGTATTTCTGCATAGAATAATTCCTCCAAATGCTTCAGGATGTGCCAATACCTGGTGAATACCTGTGCAGAAATGTTTGTTTGCTCCTGCAGCAAGAAGAAAAGTGTGAAAAGTATTCATCTTCACATGCAAGGAGAAAATAGTCAAAGACTTGCATGTTTCATGTGGTTCTTATGGCTTAAAAAAAAACAAACACCTTACCATATGACCCATTTTCTACCTTTTTAACACCAGAACCTTCAGCACTGTAACAGATGGTTTACTTCTCCATCCTCCTCTGTGGGTACCAGATCACTGCTTTGTCTACTTTGTCTCTTCCGTTTCTTAACTGTGGGCCATCCTTGTAATATGCTACAAAGTTTTCCACTCAATACCATGCCCTTCAGCACTTCACAACTGAAAACCAGGACATGTGTGGCCAAGCAACATCAGAGTGTGGTCAAGATGGCAAAATTTGTAAGTGAAGAAGAACACATAAGCTGGGAGAAGTTGCAGCAGTTTGCTTTTGCCTAATCCTATAGGGAAGAGCAAAAGTCTACCCATCCTCTCTTTTCTCCCCCGCTGAGTTAATTGAGGGCAAACTACTTGGACTAGATGGCCCTTGTGGTCTCTTCCAACTCTATGATTCTATGATTTCGCATTTTGACCTCAGTTTGCAGCAATTGAAGTATGACGTCTGTCTATTAAATAACAAGACTGTGTTTCTATCTTTCAGACAAATCAGGGAGAATTGATTGTGAACACTTGAGCGGTGACCTTGAACATGTCCGAACCTGCAATACAAACATCAACACTCTTGGCTGTTCAGTTAATTGTCAGTTGTCTTTTAAAGAGGCTGTGTTGTCTGTTGTGTGCCGGAAAAATGCTAAGTTTAAAAGTCAAGCAACGTGTCAATTTGAATTTTTTAGTAAAATTGAACAAAACACCAACACAATCTTTTCAAATGCTTACTGAGGCCTACAGGGAAGACTGCATATCTCACACGCATGTGTTTGAATGGCACAAAAGATTCAGAGAAGGACGTGAGAATGTGAAAGATGATGAACGCCCTGGATGACCTTCCAATTCAAGAACCGAAGAAATTGTGGAAAAAACCAACCAGATTGTTCAAAGAGACTTCCAACTCAGTGTCCAAATGATAGCTGGAGCCATGAACATTGACAAAGATACTGTGTGGAAAATTTTGCATGAGGATCTCAACATGAGAAAAGTTTGTGCCAAGATGGTCCCTAGTGTTCTCACACCAGAGCTGCAAGGAAATTTGTGCTGACATTTTGCAGCAACTTGAGGTGGGCCCAAACCTTTATCAAAAAATCATCACTTGTGATAAAACCTGGATCTTCCAGTATGATCCTGAGACAAAACGACAGTCAATGCACTGGAAATCACTATCATCACCCAGAATGAAAAAAGCACATCAAAGCAAGTCCACATTCAAAGCCATGCTCATTGGTGTTGTTGGTTTTTGTTTTGTTTTTACATCAAGGGCATGATTTTGGCAGAATGGGTTCCAGAGGGCAGAACAGTGAACCAGCATTATTATAAGGAAGTTTTGACAAAGCTGAGAGAAAGAGTCAGAAAAAAAAGGCCAGAACTGTAGAGAAATGGTTTCATTCTTCATCAAAACAATGTGCCTGTTCACACAGCACTTTCTGTGAAGTATTTTTTGGCTGATCAATGCATTACTGCACTTGAAAATCATCCATATTCGCCAGATTTGGCACCATGCAACTTTTTTCTTTTCCCTAAAGTGAAATTGGTGCTTAAAGGAACACATTTTGAGTCAATTGATGGAGTAAAGAAGAAAATGGCAGATATGTTGACACAGCTGACAGAAACGGATCTGCTCCACATGTTCGACCAGTGGAAAACAAGACTGCATCAGTGTGTGAGTGTGAACGGGGAGTATATTGAAGGGGACAAGCATTAGAATTGTAACACAAATAAATAAAGATGGGTTACTGTATCAGTCTCATTATTTAATAGACAGTGCTCTTAAGCTTAGGACAAAGGAAGAAAATGGGAAGAGGAGAGAGAAGCTGGGATGTTTTAATGGCAGTTGAAAAATGGAGGATTAACCAGGACTATCCTTACCAAATCAGGACATCTGGAGTGTGTGGAAGACAACTTCAAGGCCAAAGTGAACATGGCATCCTTCATACAATGGTGAATTGTATGAACACTTAACAAAACAAAACAGGTAAACAGAATTTGTGTAAGGGCACCCAGTCCCAAATAGGACTGTAATGCCCTGATCTGAATTATTTCTCCTCCACACAGTTTTTTTTAAAAAAACCCCACAAAATTAGCAATTGTATAAATAGCACCACATCTAATTTGTCCCACCTGTCATTCCAGGACTGAGTTTTTGCAGAGAAAATGACCAGGAATGCTTCTATGCTATGTTGTCAAGTCAGCAGGACCCCATTCCTGACATTTTGGGGCCCAGACCTGAGACTAATGGGTAGAGCCTTGTAGATGCCCCAGAGGCATGGCAGGTAAGAGGTGGGGAGAGGGGCCGAATGCCTCAGGGCTAGTTGGTTATGGAAACAGGCATGAGGCCCAGAATGTGATAAATAGGTCCAGAATGTGGTAAAACCTGGCTAACCAGGTTAACATGGCAACTCAGAGCCAGTGAAGAGGGCATTTTTGACAGCTAAGCAGGCAGCAAAATATACCTATCAGCTACAGGAGTTGCTTTCATTCCTGCTCAGGCTCACATCTCACATAATCTTACCACAGCGCACAAAATATAAGGGGAGTTTTGTTAGACCTTGCACTGTTGCTGGGGGGCTGGTGAAAACAGGAGGCTTCCCAAGTCAGGATACTGATCGAATGACAGTAGTGCATGTAGCCACCAGCCTTCTTACCCATCCTCTCCTCTTCCTCCACTCCTGCACTTTTGGTGGGCTGAAGTGTAAACTCCTTTGTGCTGAGCCAGGAGACTTTGATTCCAGTTGGCTTAAAGCCATGCCACACACACACACACCACTTTCTTCTTCTCCAGTGCATCTGTCTCCCTTCCTGGAGAAGAAAAGCAATTTCTAGGTACTTCAGCTGGTGCCCAGAGACCTGGCAAACCCCTTTTCAGATGAAGCTTTATTGTGTAATTGTCCTGCCACATTCACAGAAATGCTGTTGTCTTCCATTTCTAATCCCTCCATGTCTTCCCATCACTTCTTCCATCTTTTTTTTTTTTACTTTAGAGCAAAATCAAAGACTGTTAAGAAGAGAAAGATGGAATAGCTATATGACGGACCCTTCTGAGATGTAGTATGAACAAGTCCTTTATATGGAGGCACCAAAGGGGATGGGGGGGGGACTGTGATTGAGGGAGGGGGGAAAATAACCCCTGCTTGGCAATTAGACTTCAATAGATCAGTTAGTCTTAAAAGAGCAATAAGATGCTTTCCCCCTTTTCTATTCTTCTCCTCCACCTGTTTAAAATGATGAGGCAGACTGACATGCTATCTCTTTGAGAAAAGGTTCAGTTTGTGCCAATGGAAGATGTTATTCAAAGTTGGGGGTGGAGCGACTGAGAGAGAGAAGAGAGTAAAAAGAGGGTAGAGCAGCAGACAGAAGGGGGGATACAGAAAAAGAGAGTAGATAGAAGAGGAGATAAAGAGAGAGGTGTTAACTCTTCCTTCCCTAGCTGGGCATAGTATCCCCTAACCTTTCCCCTCCCAAGCAGCAATTAAAGTGCCCTTAATGCTGTGCATAATGCCTGGACCAGTTTAAGGAATTTTTTGGGGACCCTGCAACACTTTATTTTGGGGGGCCCATACATTTATCTCAGAACCTAATCTAATCTAACCTAACCTATCCACAGTACAGGATATTCAGATTATTACTAATAATGTTTTTGCAGGAGGGGTTACTATGCCCCCCCCCCATGACAGGGCCCCCTGCAGCTGCAGGTGCTGCAGGGCCCTTAAACCAGCCCTGCATGATGGTAAGATCTTGGAACATGGCAATGTCTACAATTTTGCCTCACTGGTCTGTTTCACAAAAGGCATTCACAAAAGCACAAATGGCTATGACAGAAGCCCTGTAGCTTGCTTATATGCCAACCTGATAATCTGGAAAGCACCACAGTGTGCTCATTATACGTAGGGAGCAGCTCCTTGTGCTGAGCTGATTCTCCAACATAGTTTTTTTTAACCAACCTCATCAAAGATTGTTTCCATAATCATTTTTCAGAAAGGATCTATAATGTGTTCCCATCTTCGTTCTCATTCTAAGATCCTGGCTTTGGATCCAGAAGTTGCAGGCACCAGAGTGTTGCATTTTTACATCACGAGAGAGCTGCCAAGGGAAACAGATGGGGTTTATGACAGCAAATTGGAAAGAAATAAAAAGGTAGATGGGTAATTTGGGGATTATAAGGCTCAGGATTTTTGTTAGGCAGTTTGGAGTTCTTGCACATTTCTCCCCACCCCCAGCCCTTAATAAGACAAGTTGCTATATTTTCATGATTGTAACACATAACACTGCAGATGCTGAAAAATGTGAATCACCCCGAGGGGTTTGTTAAAAGAAACTGCAACCCCAAAGGCTTCTTGAAGCTTCAGGGAGGAGTCAAGATACATTATGTTAGTGCTCTCAGGGCCTCCCAGAGGAATAGTGAAGGGTGAACTGTCATAATACCAGGTGGAGGTGGGGGTGTGAGTGGGAATGGGATCTGGACAGACAGGAGTGTATGCTCAGGTGTCCTGTACAGGACATGCACCCAGTGGCTCCCCATCCCCAAATTCTTTGCCAGTCTCTTTAGCAGCTTGGAATCAGAGTAGACATCTCTCTCTGGCTTTTCTTTGCAAACAAAGATTCAGGAAGGACTCATCCCACGCTTTCTGCAAGCGTGCTGATGACTGAAAAGGCCAATCTGAGATAAACAAGTCCAGTTGCAGAAAGCACAGCAGAGGGTCTCCTTGGGTGATGTTTCTGGGTTGTGATTCTTCCTGCGTTGTCGTTTCTCTTCAAGACTTGTCTGAAGCTATTCCTACTCCCTGAATAGACATATAGCCATGGTATTTCCTAGTCCATGACTCCAAGAACCTGCTTTGCCTGCATTCTTTACTTCCAGATATTGCAAATAAGAAGCTGGAGAATCTCTATTGCTCAGCAACAGTTATACTCAAGCACACACAGACCAATGATGTGGCTCGGTGCAAGGAAGTTTTCTAGGTTCCTATGATGAATGAGTCCCTGAGTGGTTGCTAGATGTGCTTACTCCAGTCTAAATCAATCCATTCCTAAAATACAATCCCTTGCATCCTAATGTTTATTTATTCTTGCTATTGTTTGGTTATCTGTGTCTTGCTTGCTTGCTTGCTTGCTTGCAGCCTGCTTGTCCTATATTATCGGGTATGCTTCAATTTGTGCAGCCTGAGGATGTGGACCGGGTCCTTGGAAAACTGAGAGCTACCACATGTATACTGGATCTTTGCCCTTCCTGGCTTCTGAAAGCAGCCCGAGAAGGATTGGCCGAGTGGGTAAGGGGAGAGGTGAATGCCTCACTGAGCATGGGAAGTTTCCATCCTGCCTAAAAGATGCTGTGGTGGGGCCGTTACTAAAAAAAGGCCTCCCTAGATCCCACTATTCTGAATAATTATTGGCCAGTCTCTAACATAACATTTTGGGACAAGTTTTGGAGCATGTGGTGGCCTCCCAGCTTCAGGGGTTTCTGGATGAAATGAATTATCTGCATCCATTTCAATCTGGTTTCATGCATGGTTATGGGATGAAGCCAGCATTGGTCACCTTGGTAGATGCAGGGAACTGGACAGGGTGAGTGGGTCCCTGTTGGTTCTGCTGGACCTCTCAGTGGCTTTTGATACCATCAACCATGGTATCCTTTTGGGTTGTCTCTCTAGGATGGGACTGGGGGTACTGTTATGCAGTGGTTCCGGTCCTTCTTGGAGGGGCGAACTCAGAAGATGGTGAAGTCGAAGGCTTTCATGGTTGGCATCCATAGATTTTCCTTGGTTTTTTTCTGGGCTGTGAGGCCATGTTATGGAATAGTTTCTTTCTGATGTTTCACCTGCATCTGTGGCTGGCATCTTCAGAGAATGGTTGGGTAGAAGTGTGTGGAGTTTATATATTGTGAACCCATGTTGGGGGGTGGTATGTGTAAATTTGTGTAATTGAATGGTTAGTTTCTGGGTATAGAAATGCAAGGATTGTTAGTGTCTGTTTGGCTAATGGTTGGTTGATGGGCTATTATCTCCTGGAAATTCCCTTGTCCCTGGGTGGAATTCCTTTGTAAGTGTTGAGTTTTGATTCTATTGTTCTTCAAAACTGGGAGCCAGATTTTGTTTACCGTACTTTTAGGGTTTCTTCTTTCCTGTTGCAGTTGTCCAGGTGTTTGTGGATTTCAATAGCTTCTCTGTGCATTCTGACATGATAGTTGTTGGCCTGGTCCAGAATTTCTGTGTTTTTAAATAACATTTTGTGTCCAGGTTGGTTTCTAACATGTTCTGCTACTGCTGATTTTTCTGGCTGGCCCAGTCTGCAGTGTCTCTCATGTTCCTTGATTCATGCTCCTTTTTGCCTACATATCACCTGATGGAAGCAGTACCAGCAACTGTGTTAGAATGGGTTTGAGGTGTGAGGATCCTTCTAGCTTTTCAAAAGCCTTAGAAGGCTCCTCCAATGTTCAGTGGGGACAGACTGCAGAGAAGACCTCAACCATCACCTCAAGCGTGTGCTTGCTGATAATTTAATTTTTTAAACTTAACTGTGTGCACATCTTCTAGCTTTTCTAGTTACTGAAACTCCACCCCTCCATACCCCACGGCCACCTCCACTTTTTCTGTTAAAGTTCGCTCCCAGATTTGAGACTTGACTTGAAAGTATCTTGCAAGGACTTGAGACAAAACTTGAGGCTTGAAGGCAGAGGCTTAAGATTTGACTTGAGACTTGGAGTAAAAGACTTGAATACATCACTGCTATGCCCATTTTCACCTGCAAAGTTTCTAGCATCAGTTCCCTCTCTTTAAATGGACCTTGATATTTACAACTTATCTAAAATTCTGGAGTCAGATCATTTCATTAAAACTCATAGGTATATGATATAGCCCACATTTGCACCATGTTCCTCCCCATCTCTTTACATCAAAGCCAAAAAGCCAGCACAGCTTCTCAGTACCCGTAAACTTTATTAAAATATGTGCTTCTTCAGCCTTAAGTTAAATTAAAAAGTATTTCAGTTCTTACAGAAAAAGCATCAAAGTGAGGAAATGAGAGGATTACGACACAAAGAAAACATAAAACAGTATGTACAAAGAAAAGAAATTTCCCCCCATTAATAGTAATAAAAAAGGCATAGATATCTCTCTTGGCAGACCTTATATGGTATACTTTATATACTGAATAGAAAAGGAGACTTAAAGTAATAACTATTTTAAATAAATAAAGTTCTGAAGGTATGCTCATGAATAGGATCCATAGAATCCACAAGATAGAAAGTGATGTTGTGTCCATTTGCATTTATTATACCAGTTATACTAAAGGGTAAAAGATTTATTCATCAGTTCCTTTGACAATCTGGCTTTTAATTTTATTTAGGAATAAATTTGTGAGTTTACTGTATATCCCATTGTGGCAAGAAATAATGCTTTGGAATAGATTTGAAATGTTTTCTCCATCAGCCTTTTAGCATGGTGATTTAGAATGTACAGTAAACAGAAAACAGATCATGGTTAGTTTTTATGAAGCAGCCCTTCATAGGGGTCACAGTAAATCCCACTTGCATCAAGACCCCCTTTGAAGCCCTGCATTAGAAGAAGAAGAAAGCAGATCTAGAGACTGTGAACAGTATTTTACTTGATGTTATCTGAAACTGTATGTCTGCTGCAACTGTTCTAAGTAAACACACACATGCACACATACCATGGTGCATTAGGAGATGTTCCCTATAGAAACTTTTCTCTAATCTTTTGATGGCTTCACCAACTCTGCAAAATATAATGGAAATCTCCCATTTTGTAACATTTCATTTTCAAGTCATCTGTGGACACCACTGCTCCAGGATGCCCAGACCAAAGGTGTTCACATTAACCAAAGTCCAACAAAGTCATAGTCATGGAACCAATTCAACCAGATTGTTATTAGTTCATTGTGAAATGGAGCCATCCCAGACTCTAAAAAGACACAGAGGGGTTGTCTAAATGGTGAAAATACTCCTCACAGAATGCGAGGAGAATACAATCTGTCTTAATGGGATTCTGCATCTTTTCAACATATTGGGAAGGAAGGGGGCCAAGTCCACCCAAAACTCCATGGGAAGTGCCTTTGCAGCTTTTCTTGAAGTTTTTTTAAAAACAGTGTGTGTGTGTGTGTGTGTATACATTTCTGCTTGTTGGGACAAGCAATTTGATTTGATTTGCTTTCCCTATGCAAGCAGAAGTTGAAAGCTGATTGGCTGGACGTGTGTGTGGGGTGGAGCTTGCTAACAAGGCAGGCACCCAGAGCTGCCATGTTGGAGTTTCACCTTAGTGAGCAAGCACTAAGGGGATAAAACAGTTTTTTGTTTGTTTTACTATTAATGCGAAAGGTAGCTCTTTCACACCTTCAATATGGTTTAAAAAAATACTGTCTGATGGTGACAAACTGAGGTAAGTAAAAATGTGAGTAATTCACTCGTGGCCACCATCTTGATTTGCAGGCATACCCGTTTACACAGCAAATGCAGATAGCTTCACATGCCTGCGATCTGCCAAAAAAAACATTAAAACAAGTAGTAGCTTCTGCGAATTGCCATTACTGCACAGCAATCCACTCATATAGACAAACCCAGAGAGTTATTTATTGTTAGAAAGAAACTTTAAATCCTATATTATGAATCCTTTTGTTTCAACATTAGGAGGAACTTTTTTACAGTAAGAGCTGTTCGGCAGTGGAACGCACTCCCTTGGAGTGTGGTGGTATCTCCTTCCTTGGAGGTCTTTAAACAGAGGCTGGATGGCCATCTGTCGGGGATGCTTTGATTGTAATTTCCTGCATGGCAGGGGGTTGGACTGGATGGCCCTCGTGGTCTCTTCCAACTCTGCAATTCTATGATTCTATGATTCTATGAAATTCCTTTTGCTATATTATCTTGTGCAAATGAAAAGAAATCAACACATGCTTACCTAATCTGCATTAGTATACCAATTCTATACTGGTTAGATTCTCTTTCTTTCTTTCTTTCTTTCTTTCCTTCTTTGAAGAATTTGAGCAGCTTTAAAACTTTTTTGTGTGGGGATAACGACAACTTATGGTCAAACTGAACATGAAGGCGCCATTGTTTGGGTGGTCACTCTGTTTATAGGCTTACTGAGTCATATTTTAATTCTAAAAGGAGGGCATGGAATACAATAGAAAGAATGCATGGAATACAGTGAATTGCTCCATCAGTGTTTGTCGCTTTCTGGCACTGGGGGAAGGAAGCAATGGATAAAGTACTAGATACAGAGAAGGTTTGTTGCTCCTATCTCAAGTTATCCCTCACTGTAAGATCCTTTCTCCTTCCTTTCAGACAAATCAGTTCTGAAGCTGCACAGATATATGGGAAACAAAGCGTCAACTGCAGTGACTTCTAGTCCAGCTCTTAAACTGGAAATGTGAATGTGACAGGAAGTTCAAAGTACATACTCCAGTTGTAGCCTTGGAAACAGTTAACCGAGATGAAGAGATTATTGTTTAGGGTCTACTACTGCAGTTGACCTGCAAATTGTTTTGCCACTAAATCAATGCAGGACATCGGACACATGGTGGTCAGACCAATGGCCAAACATAACATTATGCTTGTGATGCAGATAACATTTTTTCACATCTTTCAAGGCTGCAGAAGCTGATAAAGATCAAATTGACTGGGATCAAACTGTCACTTTCTAGCACCAGGGTGACTGAAAATATATACAGGAACAATTGGCTTGAATTGCTACTACTATCAATTCCTGCTAGCTGGTTAGAAGGAAACATAGGCCAAAGTCCTGTTTCAGCCACTGGTGGGGTGGAATGTATGCCAACATAGTGGCTTCTGCTGACTGGGGTACATTCCCATCAGTGATAAGGAAGCTGGAACTCCCAAGGCACAACCAGCTGTTCCTTTTTCCAGACTACATAGCTGCAGGCAGAGGGTGCTCAGGATTCCCCAGCCTTTAGCCAAATATTATCTATAGGGATGTGTTCTGGTGCCTTCAAGCTGGAGTTGCACGCTTGTGTATATGTGTGTCATTACAGAAGGATGTACTGGATATCTCCTTCCACAACAACATGAAAATGGGTGTAATGGGAGGTTAGGTTGTCTTATATTACCAACATAATTCTGGGGATATGCTTCCAAATTTGTGAAAAACCTCTAAGGTTTATTTTTTAAATTCATGACAAAACCCAACTGCTCTAGGTTTTTTTTTTAAGGGGAGTAGCAGTGTGCTATGAAATTTAGTACCTGGTATAGACTACATCACAACATGGCATTTATGTCAGCTAGGGATATAAATCATTTCTTATTTTGTTTTTGTCCATAAAAATCATGAATTTCAAAAGTTTTCACCTGGATGGGCAAGATTACAAGAGATGGGGGGAGGGGAGTTGTAGATTTTTCTGTTTTTTTCCCCATTCTGTGACACTTGAGTGAAAATTCTGCAAAAAAACCCAACAACCCCAAACCCTTTGCATTTTGTGCAAAAAACACTGGTGCATTGATTTCTGTGCAAAACACTAGCTAAAATCCTGCATTGTAAGATGTTACTATAATGATGGAGCTCTGTTATTCAAGTTATGCCTGATTTTGGTTGGGATGCTGACAGGCTGAAAAGGTAGGTTTAGGGGGGTTCATTCAGTTGTTAACAACTGTCAACATGAATCCCAGCAGTTAGGAGATTGTAAACCCAGCTTGCAATCTTGTAACTACTGAACAGAATTCCAGCCACTGGTTTTTTGTTTGTTGGTTGGTTGGGTTTTTTTGTACAAAATACATGGTTTTGTGCAAATGAAATTTTTGGAATTTTTTTCTTGCAATATGAAAAATCTCCCAGTACTTTTTTAAATGAGAAAACTTGAAGTATGCTATACATAGCAGAGTCCTTCATCTGAAAAACAGAATAGCATAACCACTGCTGTTGACATTCTTTTGCCTCTTGGGGTCACCAAACAGTCTTTCCAATTGGAGATTACACTGTATTTGGGATGATATTTGGGAAGCTCCTTGAAGAACCCTCTGACAGGAGAGTTATTGTAAGCTGCGGCAAGCCAGCTTTGTCATATGTTCCATTCTCAAGTGACCTATTAGCTACGTTCCCCTTTCTTTGTTTGGGTAATTTTAACATGTTTACCCAGATGTTTTATGGCACAGAACCATGCCAGAAAAGGGCTTAAGGCGAGAGATAGAACATTCTGAGTTGAGACAGGAGGCTGAGCGGATTGGTGGAAAGTAGTGAGTGGTAACCTCATGACCTTTCAAGCTTAAGTGGGGGAGATGACAAGGAAAATGACTTACTTTTCCTCTTACTTTCCCTACTGTTGACTCTTGAGCTCAGCCCAGCTGTCACTGGGGTCTGGGTAAAGAAATCTGAGCTAATATAAGGCTTTATGGAGACAACAGGTGGGTGAGCCAGGGTTGAGGAAGAAGGCTTTGAAAAGCCTTTCAAACATAATGAAGATACTTTATCTTAATTACCCTGGATATTGGATCTTCTTTGAGAAAACATACAGGTTTGGAGTCATGTGTTTGGACAAGGCCTCACACCACTCTTCAGTTAATGCCTAATGACCCTAATGACGTGATCCCAAGGGTGTACTTCAGCTTTAGTAGCACAAACAAAGAAGCAGTATTACACCTTAGGAAATCATAACTCTGCAGTGGAGCTAGAGGGAAACTTTCATTCATGCTGGCTTGGGGATTCTGGGAGTCATAGTCTCAAAAAGCATTTCCCCCCAAGCTCTGCTTCCATTTCTGATTGTGTTGGGTACAATCCAGGCACATGGCAGAGGGTGATGCTACAGCGGCTTTCTTGAGTCAGGTGGAAATCAGGTGAGTTACACCTGAATACAGAGCTCTCTCATTTTAGCCAACCAGGTAGGTGTTCACTTCATTAAGTATATCATGAGATTTACTTAAAAAACAAAAACAAACTAACAAAAAACACCCTTCCAGCTCTGATTATTTTGGTCAACAATGCGACCAGCCCTGTGCTATGTTAAAAAAAATCTGGGCACCAAAATTGGGATTATGCGATGGATGGCTCTAAATGAATTTTTTTTTAAGAAAGAAAAGAAAAAAGAAAGAAGATATCACACAGAAAACTGGAAAGATATTTGTCTAGGTCACATACTGGTCTCATAAGCCAAGCTTCAACTGAAAGTCTTCTGGATTGGATACTATAAATCCTGAACAATTAAAACAAATAAAATAGAAAACCATGCTATTTGCTTCCAAATGAAGATATTAACTGGGGACACCAGACATTAGCACAAATATTAATTTCCCCTCTCTGTTGATATGTACAAAAATATAGATTTTTTTCCTTTGTATTTGTTTAAATTATATTTTTCAGCCTCAGTCCCAGCCAAAGTCGTGCCCAGTCATCTGGTAGAACTTCATGTTGAAAGGCCTGTAGAACTCCCTCAGCCGCTGCACCACCTTCTGGTCTATGCTGGGGTGGGTCCGCCCTTTTGTTTTGCCCAGGCAGTGGGGCTTGCTGCTGCCTTCTGCCTTTTTCAGGCAGGGGAAACCCTTGGTCTTGTTGAAGTAGAAGTGTTTGTCCGTGATGATCCTCTTGAGGCCCAGAAAGTCCTGGACGCGGCCCAGTTCACCAGCTGGGTCGCTGATTAGCCTCTCGCCACTGACAAAGAGAATTTGCCCAATGGGGAAGTACAGGAGCCAGTTTTCCAGGTGCTTGGCATAAATGCCAATTTGTATGGCGCTCCAGGATGTATCAATAAGGCCCGTAGTCCTGTTTTTGAAGGTCAGGCTCTCAAAGGTGGGGATGTCAGGCTTCTTGGACAGCGTCTGCGTGTAATCAGAGATGGCTCTGGTAACCGGATCTCTCACCACCACAATGAGCTTGGTGTCCTTCGACATGGCAGAGATGCGAGCGGGCGCTTCCTTCGTGACAAAGTAGCTGGGGGTTTTCTCCATGGTGATCTGCCCATCAAGAGTTCTTGGCATCAATTCCCTAATATAAAAAAGAGGAGAGAAATTAATTAATTTTGTGGTATTGGCTCACAGCATGCTTGGGTGAGCTCGTTGATTTGGTTATCAGAATTTTGGCATTTGGGACAACAGAAGGGATCTCGGTTACAATAGGTAGGGGACACATAAATATGGGATCTTAAGTAGGGAGAAGGATTGGGGGTGGAAGAGCACTGAATTATTCAGTGGTTGCCCAGTTCCATGTTTACATAAGCTATATTTGTTTCTGTTTCCAACAGGAGCATTACAACCACACTTCTTTCTTCTCGTAATTCCTTTAGTCTACAGTCTTATCTACACTTTTAAGGTCCCCATTTACCCTTGGATACTCATTTACACCATCACACATGTGGAGGGTGAAGCTAGTGTTTTATAGCCCTTATGGTGTGATTGGATAGCCCAAGGGGCTGTGCAGCTGTGCTGAAGGCTGGGGGAACCTGTAAAGACCAAGAACCAAAACTGATTGATTGCTGTGTGAGTGGGAATCTTGAAAAGAAAGTGCCTTCTCTAGTGTGCTCCTGGGCATAACTAAGATGTCTCCACATGTGTCTATCCACAACAGTTACCCAAGATAACTAATGAAATGCCTGTGTCCAGTGGTTGTATAATTCTGAATACCAGATGCCTACTATGAACAAGCAGGGGGCCCATCTACATGATCCAGGATATGCTGGCTCTCCACCAGTGTAACCTGAGCACAGATCAGGCCCATTCCTCCCCTGTTCCCTCCATGGAATGGGAGGAAGTCCAAACAGGCACCCTGGCCCGTTGCTGCAGCTGCCGCCACCATCTCCCTTGCTGTCTCGGGAGGCAGGAAGGATCCTCACAACATACGACCAAGACCCCCTGCATGTGACCAGCCTTAGTCACATGCTGTGGGACTCCTTCCTGCCTTCTGGGAGAGCAAGGCAGACCAGCAGCTTCAGTGAGGGCTGGTCTGCTGGGACAGGTTCCTTTAGTCTCACAGGGCCTGATCCGTTTCCTCCTGGTGGAAACGTAAACAGATATTATTTTACAATGCTGTATCAGGCCCTACCCTGCATTCCCCTTGTCTTAGCCCCATATCTGCCCCAGGGATAGTAAGAACTGCCCGGGGTGAGGGAAAATGTTGCAAATGCCCCGTGTTGTATGGACTACAAGGGGGCAAGTCAGGGTATATTGCCTATCTAGACAAGCCCAGGGAGGGATATTACCTTTGTCCCTCACTTGTGGACTTTCAGAAGCATCTGGTTGGCCTCTGTTAGAAACAATGGATAGAACCTTGACTTGATTTAGCAGAGTTCCTCTTCTGTTCTTCTTAGATGTTAATTAAAATGTTCCAATCTATGGAGATTATAAGACAGGAATGAAAAAAGTGTTCCTGTCCCACAATCTCCACTCTCGCCCATGTCCCGTCCCTGTTCCAGAATAATCACTCTCCTCACAATTACCTCGTCTGCCATCATTCCAGCAGCCCAGGAGTGAATGGAGCTCTAATGGAGCTCCCTTTACTTCATGGATTGAAATCCCAAGGATTTTCATGAGAAGATGCAAGCAAGGGAGATTCAAAAATAAAAATAAAAATATACAAAAGAGGTTACAAAAAGCACATACACACACTTTAAAAGGCAGAAGTAACCTGGGGAGGATCATAAAAAGTGTGACACTTACCTGGATGTCCCGATCTCACCTGGAAGTGTTCTGGCAGAGACCGCCCATTGATGCTGAGATCTTGCCAGCATAATGGGACACCTTGTTGCGCACAGGAACATCCATGACAAGAATAGGCAGGGGGATCTATTGACGACCTTTCCTGTCAATAAAGAGCAGCACCGGCGGAAGGGCAACAAAATGGGTGCATAACAAGGGGGGAACAACGTCGTTTGAACAGGGAGCCATTTTGCGATCTCCTGGCGTTTGTGTAACACCACTTTTAACTTGTCTAACTATCTCCCAAAGCTATAACCTCACAACAAAGAAATCTTGAATTTCTTAATTTTGCCCTGCACAGTATCAGAAACTGCAAGGTCAGAGATAGAAAACAGCAACACTCCAATGTATGAGAAACCTTCAGGATAAACAAACACTTTCCTTTCAACTATTCAGCATGGAGCCTTGTCTTTTTAAATCTTTCCCTCTAGAGGATTTTCTGAACTCTGTTGACTAACTCTTATGAGAAAGACATTCCCTTTGGGTAGTTTTTGAAGGAGTTCTATTTCAGGTCGCTGTATTTGCTAGAGGTTGTAAGGCCAACAATTCATTCTAAGCAGGCATGATCAGTCCATATAGTCTAGGGAGATGATCAGACGCGGCAAAAACCGCATCAGAAGAACACAATGATAACAGAAACAGGCAACGTCATCAGACAATGTCATCCTTCAGCGTTCTGGGGGTGTGAATAAGGCATCCCTTTTTATTGGTGGCTTAGCCCCGTCAATAAAAAAGTGAAGCCTCGTCTGTGCCAGCACTATGCCCCACAAATGGCTGAGCATGTGGCCATCTGATAATGTCGTCCTTTCTGTTATCATCACATTCTTCTGACGTGGTTGGGGATGCTTTTTTTTCTGTTTCCCCGCATCTGATAAAGCCCCAAGGTGTTCCCTCTGCCTACACACACATCTTTCTTACCAAACGAGAGGCCACCCCTCACCACATTTACATCATCTCCAAGCTGTTTCTAGCTGTGGGGGACATATCAACCTACCCTCTCTGATGTTGTTACTTTGCAGCTCCCTTCAACCCTAGTCACAAGAGCCAATAATAAGCATAATGAAAGCTGCAGTCCTCTAATCAGGTTGGGAAGCAGGGGTGCCAAAAGATTGCTCTGGTGAAAAAACTAACAAGCCACTGTGGAAAAAAACCTGGCTAGAGTTGTCAGGTTTTTCAAACAGCAGCATGGCCCAGCCCTCTCTGTTACTAGGCCAGGTCAAAACTAGCCAGTACATGTGCAGCAGGCCTATATGAAGCCCTCCCCAACACTCACAAGGAATTGAGAGTTTCAGGCTCCCATGAGATTGGAGAGTGTGAGACTCAGTATGCCTTGGGTGCTACTTGCCTCATTTGCCAGGGCACATAGAACTGGCAGTAGAAAGACTGGGCACCAGCCACGCTCACAACAGTGTTTAGTATGTACCATAGTATGTACTTTAGTATGTACATAGTCTCTCTCTGGCTTTTCTTCGCAAACGAAGATTCAGGAAGGACTCATCCCGCGCTTTCTGCAAGCGCACTGATGACTAAAAAGGCCAATCCAAGATAAACAAGTCCAGTTGCAGAAAGCACAGCAGAAGGTCTCCTTGGATGATGTTTCCAGGTTGTGATTCTTTCTGCGTTGTCATTTCTCTTCAAGACTTGTTCGGCGTGAGATCTCAAATAAGGCTGCAGCATTGTGGATAGTGCGTCTCCATGCCTCCCGATGTGAGGCCAGGGCAGATCACTGTTGGTGATCAATTTGGCTGAGCCTGAGATGTTGTTTCAGGGAGTCCTTGTATCGCTTTTGTGGAGCGCCCCTCTTACACTGACCCGTGGCAAGTTCACCATAGAGTACTATTTTGGGAAGGCGATGGTCCTCCATCCTAGAAATGTGCCCTGCCCAGCACAGCTGTGTTCTCAATATCATGGCCTCAATGCTGGTGATCCCTGCTTGCTCAAGGACAGCAACATTTGTCACATAGTCCAGTGTATATTTAGGATTGTGCGTAGACAGCGCTGATGAAAGCGTTAGAGGAGTTGTAGGTGGTGGCGATAGGTGACCCATGTTTCAGTATGTACATACTATGTACCAGTGTTTAGTATGTACCATGGGTCCTTGGTATCCACTGGGGGGTGGTTCCAGAATCCACTGTGGATACCAAAATCCATGGATGCTCAAGTCCCATTATCTACAACGGTGTAGTAAAATGGTGTCCCTTATATAAAATGGCAAAATTAAGGTTTGCTTTGTGGGTTTTTTCTAATATTTTCAACCTGTGAATGGTTGAATCCATGGATACAGAATCTGTGGATACGGAGGGCTGACTGTAATGCTAATAGGATCTCTCCCCGCCTCCCCGATTTCTAAGCAACCCTACTACACTTGAACCCCTAGTGATTTTTTGGTAGTATTTCATCTCCAAGTAAGCCTGCTCTGAGTTCAAAACAGTTGAAGCCTATGTAGCAGTAAGTCTGAGTTCAGAAAGGACTTACAGTGGGCCCTTAGTATCCAGTGGGGTTGGGTTCTAGGACCACTGCTCCCGTGGATACCAAATCCGTGGATGCTCAAGTCTCATTATATAAAGTGGTGTAGTAAAATGGTGCCCCTTATATAAAATGCCAAAATCATGGTTTGCCTTTTGGAATTTTTATTGTTTTGAAAACAAGGGTTTAAATTTGCTGCCTCTCCCCACAAAAAAAATTGTTCTGCAGGGTAACACCACTCTTAAGGATATGGCTATAGCAGTTTACTACTTTTCCACACTACAGTCAATTACTACAGGGAAAACACAACAAAGAAAAATACCACCATAAATTGGTTCTGCAAAATATGGGAATATAGTGAGATGAACTGCAGGTATATCACAGTTTGTATAGCTGGCATGTGTCTTCTGAATAAATCAGATGTCATTAGGGAATGTGAAAGACAGTACTGTGTCTCTCAAGCAGGGTACCGGTAATTGGTATTCTCAGGCAGAAAGTGAGTAACAACTAGTCCTACACCACTACTACCTATATGCAGACTCTAGCAGAGAAAAGGCAGGGCTAGACTTCTTTATGAATACATATGAAACAGCTTTATTTACAAATATTAAAGGGTTCATAACATCTCATGGTGAGAGGCTCTACTGTGCATATGCTTCATACATGGAAGAGAGAGTGTGTGGCTAAGACCAAAAAAATATAAATAGGCATGACTACATGCTTGTCTAAACTCTTAGAGAGACATGCAAACTAGCAACTATTAAATATAAGCTTGTTTAAATTGCTACCTCCAACAGATATTGCAATAATGGGAGGGGAAACCCTGGCATAGATTGGGACAGGGACGTTGACATTTATTGACATTCGTAGCTGGATAGGGATCTCAACAAACTCAGTCCTAAAGCCACCCACTTCTCTGCACTGGTGAGAGATGGGAATTTTAAAACAGTCCAGGGGGTGGGATTAGGAAGGGGAGGCAGAACAACTGTGGCTTTAGGCTAAACATGAGTAGTTAGGTAGTGATCAGCCATAGAGGAACATTAGTTGTTGTGAGGATTGGGAGAAAGAGCAGTTACAATTCAATTCAGCAATTCAGAACCCCAGAGTGATGCGCTTAAAGCACTATCTAAGCATCTAAACATGCCCCAGAAATTTTTGTTCTTTACTGTTTAAACAATGAAGGAAAGTAATAACTATCAGTAGAGAATGGGTAATTCTAGGATTATCTAATTTATAAGCAGGACTATTGAGGGCTTTCTTTCTTAAAAATGATGCTTGCAGGAAGGTTCAGCCAAAATCCAGTCCTAAAAAAGCAAATACTGTAAGGATTTCTATGGATGAGTCACAATACAGCCAGATGAAGCCATGTCTTAAATGAATTATCTATTTTAGAGGGAACTACTGCAAATCTACCCAAGCAAAGCAAATACAGAAGGGGGCTTGTGCTTATAGCCAGTTTAACTGGAAGAAATGAATGTTTAGGTGGCATCTCTGTGGCACAATGGTCTTCTT
Organism: Gambelia wislizenii; assembly: GCA_030847615.1. Taxonomy (NCBI): domain Eukaryota; kingdom Metazoa; phylum Chordata; class Lepidosauria; order Squamata; family Crotaphytidae; genus Gambelia; species Gambelia wislizenii. The sequence continues at coordinate 187,229,477 of JAUMIR010000002.1, read as the reverse complement.
TAAAATTAGGCGATGAATAGAGTTTGGCAGGATGAAACCACCAATTGCATGTTGGAAGCCACTAGGAATGTTCTGACCCAGCTTTGGAGAGATTAATTAATGACAAAAGCATCTTTCATGGGCATACACAGAAGCTTGTAAGGCCTTATAGATGGATGGCTTCTGGATTTTATTGAAAAAGAGCCACCAAAGAGATCAGAACTGCATAAATATTTTGCAAACACAATTTCAAAATGGCTTTTGCCAAAATAAATGTACTCATGCTATTTTCATTTTGTGAACTCTGTTTAATTACTTAGTAGAACTAAGCTTCTCTTTAGATGTACATATTAAATTCAGAGTGCAGAACAGCCTCATTCCTAAGCCTTGTGTAGCTGATACTACAGCCATGTGCTGACTATGGTACTGAAGAGTGTAGTGAGCCTCTGTTGAAGCTTTGGAAAACTCAACACTTTCAGTTTGAGAAGCATCCATAATATATGTTAACATACTGATGAGTATTAGCATTTCACAAAAATGCTGCCTCAGAGTCACTATTTCAGGCAGCATGGAAAGATTAGAGAGTTTTCAGCAGTGAGCTGTAGCATAATTACATTCGTCTATCCTTGTTAGCTGGTTTGCTAAGCAGATTTCGCATCACATATGTATAGGCTTTTATTGGCCTACAGACAGCCTCTAAATCTTAAACAACTCATTTACAACAGGATACATAACATGGATGGCAATACAGGGACAAGACCCTGCCACAAACCCAGATACCACATCTACTCTGGAAGCAATATTACGGGGGCCAATTACATCACCCATAGCATCAGAAGTGCATTCACTTGTTCTTCCTCCAATGTGATATATGCCATCCTATGCCAGCAGTGCCCCTCTACACACTCTACATTGGACAAACTGGGTAATCTCTATGCAATGGACACAAATTGGATATTAGGTGTGGCATGCAATACCCAAAAAACTGTTGCAAAACATTTTGACCTCCTTGGACATACAGTATGAGATTTCAAGTTTGCAGTACTTGAATAAGTAAATTACAAAGGAAGACTAGGAAGAGGAACAGCTGAATTAAATTGTATTTACCAATTCCAGTCCATGAGCAGGGGTATGAACAAAGAAAATGGCTTCAAGGTGCACTATATATATTAATACAAGAGTCTTTGCTACTGCACATATAACAAAAGGAATCTTCTCAGAACCCAAGGAAACTGACTTCTGGCAAGTACTGTAGATTTACTGCTTTCACACATCAACACTGTAATTGACCACTGTAAAGATTTGAAAGACCTATTGCCACTTTGCCCAACCCTTTGAAAATTTAGGGCAAGGGCCATGATTTGCATCTTAAATCTGGATCCTATTACTTTCTATCCCACTCCCATTCCTACAATTGTGTAAAAATGCCTTATATCTTGAGATATGGATATCACTCTTTACTGTATCTGAAGAAGTGGGTTTATATCCATGAAAGTTCATGCTAAAAGAAAAACAGTCTTGAAGGTGCTGCTGCATTCCTTTCTTCACCCTCCTTTCCTTCCTCCTTTTTGTGCCATATATGAACTTCCACTGAGTCATCTGGCAATCATTCCAAAAGTCCAATGTGCTCATTAATGTTTGAATGTCAAGTTGGGAGAACCTGAAGTTTTTCTGTGAAATCCAGTAAATAATAACCATGACCTTGAAGGTCTCTCATCCAAATCCAAATCGGTTTAATGGAAAGTGGGGAAGTGCATCTTTCCTATGCAGGATACTTGTGTTCCGGATGTGGGTAAAGCATAGGGACAAGTAAGCCTTCTCTTTCAGTTCATTCTCAATAAGAATTTACCAAAATTCAGACTTTCTTCATATTTGGATGGGAAGAACTTGAGATATTTTTTTTTTTAAAAAAAACACTGGATGAGAGAGTAACTAAAAAAAGACTGTTTCCTCCACCCATGGCCAATGCTTTAAGAGATAAATTCTTAAAAGGTGGGATCAGAAAGCCTGTGTATTTATCCATATTGGTCCTAAATTGCACTTGCCTTTTTCTGGGAGACTCTCCATCTTTAATGCCTATATACTAGGCAGGCATAACGTGACAACACCCTCTGTGCTGGGAATAGCTATTCCCATTGAACAGTATAAATGGGGGAGAATTTTTTTGTTTGCTTTTGAAATATTTACCATGAATCACAAATATCTTCATTTTAAATATGAGATGTAAAATGCTTGAATGTGAGAAAAATGTGAGACTTTATGAGATGATCCCCTTAAAACATTATTTTGCTGACATTAAAAAATCAATTTTTATGCTGGCAAAAGAACACCACCACCACAACCCACTGCACTTACCTTCTCTCATGGCAGAACTTTTCTCCGGCAAGACTGCATCACACAATACTGCAAGACTTCATCACACAGTAAATTCAAACATAAAACAAAAAATAAAACATTAAAAGTAAAAAAAACCCAAAACAACAAAACACATACCCACACTTTAGAACTTCCAAGTAAACCAGGGAAGTTTTTAAAAAGTTTGTCACTTACCTGGATATCATGACTGGCCATTGACACTGCATTCACATGAGTTAAATGGCCCAAGGTTCCACACACTGGCAATGCCAGCACCAAAACAGGACGGCCGATCTATGCACGGCTCGGCCCATCAATAGAAAGAAACGCCACAAGAACGACAGAGGAATGCAAAAGGACGACATCATGTAATACTGGCGTCCTTTTGTCTTCCACTGTTGTTATTCTGGTGCCACATTAGCTGCGTCTGATAATCTCCAAAATGCAATGGTCAGATGTTTGGATACATAGGAAATGGTCACAGTCATAGCTTGGAATTGGTCTCATAGAGTGCAGGCCTGAGGGTGTGTTCCATCAAGCCCAATCCTATGCCCTTAGGGACCAACCCCTTGCTTCATTTGGACTTAATTTCCAGGCCTATGCCTGTGAACTGCTGCTGTCCAGTGAAAGCACAAAGGCAGTATGCATATCTGTCCTTCAGCCCCCACCTGTTTGGGGAGTGGTTGAGACTGAAGGGTCCCCTTCCTCTCAATCCAGCATAGCCCTCCAGACCTCCAAGTGTCAAGTGGATGGATCATCCCCTGCCCTTTTCTTCCAGTGCACAGGGTCTTCATTCCTTCCATATACAACTGCGTGAACAGGTGGAGTGAGAGATGGGAATCTGTTTCACTCAACTGTGCTCTAGATCATCTCCCAGCTGAGGTGGTGAGATGGGGAAGAAAAATTATTATTGCTGCACTTGGTGTAGCAGTTTCCCTCTACCTAATCCCCTTCCTTTCCTTCCAGCACTCCTTCCTCACTTTGTAATGATGGATGGCAATTTACTGAATGGACAATTGTGTCTTGAATGATATAGGCTTGGGATGCCAAGTGAGGAAGAAAAGAGCATCAGCAGGCAAGCTTGTAAGCAGCATGGATCCGGTTTCCATGCAAATGCCCTTGGGTGCAAGGAACAAAGAATGGCATATCACTGAATGCAGGCCTCACAGCAGAACCATCCCTGAACCCTCTCTCACACTGACACAATCGTTTATCCTTATCTTTGCCTTTTTTACCACTGACCTGGCCATGGCCCCCAAAGGGTATGTGGGCCATTAAATATCTGCCAGGGAAACAATGGGAAAGAAACAGAAGCCAATGCTTCAAGAAAACACACACAGGGAGAATTATTTGTACAAAGACAAGCCTGGTACAAGGTTCAGCCCACAGAGTTACTTATTCACACAGCCTTCCATACAAGCTTCCAAGTCCCACAGGCTTGAAAGAAGCAAAACATGGTCTACATGGAAATTGCAGTGCACATTCAGACATTCATTTCTATAGTCTTGACTGGAGAAGGTGATATTTATACATTTGTAAGGTAGGGCTTTGCCAACACTCCAGATACACTTGGGGAGTCTGAAGGAATTTCAAAATGAAAGGTGGAGACAGTCAGCAAGGACATGATTACATTAAAAGGACTATTCTCAATTCTGACATGGATACCACCTGAGGTACTGGGGTTGTTGTGGCTCTCTGCATCTTAAAACAAACCTTCTTTCACAAGATGATGTGGCTTTTGTGTTGCCTGGAACCATTATCTGAGGAAATGGAAGTCACTGCCCTCAGAAGAGGTATTTCTTACCATGCGCACAATATTTCTTCAGTTTCCAAATGCATGTGATCCTTTCAATGTTACCAGAAAGGCCAGAGTTTGAAGCCTGATTTGAGCCAATATCTCTGAAGTCCTATCATTATTTACATTCCACCTCTGAGTATTCCTTGCCTAAGAAAAACCTATGAAATTCATGGGATTGCCATAAGTCAACAGGCAACCTGAAGGCACATTTCAACAAAGGTTCTTTTCATTTTACTGGAAAACAAGGATCTAGCGCTGCGCAGAGGGGTACAGGGCCCTGGCTGTTGGCTAACTCCAACCAGAAGCTAGAGGGGAATGATGTAGGAACCATTACAGTAGGACTGTGATGTACCAGGTAATGCACACACTGAATCAACACGCATGTAGCAGCAGCATGGTTTATTGATCAAGGATATGCATACGGTTTTATTCCAAAGCCAATTCTGACTGGCCCCAGGACAAAGCAGACAGATAAGGTCATCATTAGGTTTGGATTCCCTGTAGGCCTGGGAAGGTGAGGGAGGCAAAAGAAGATACATTCCAGATTCTGGCAGCCAGTGACCTTGGCTGCCAGGAGGAGCAGTTTGTAGAGTTTAAGGCGGGCTGGCCTGACTCCAGGAGTTAAGGTGTTCTGGGAATGTTCCTGAGAGAACCAACCCATGTCAGGGCCTACTCTGGATTACTGCAAATCCCAGTATCCAGAGTAGGGCACGACAGGGACCCCCGTATCCACTGATTTATTATCCACTGATTCAATTATCCACAGGACATAAAACAGCACACCTACCATAGAGTCTTCCTAGAAAATGTGTCCTCTCTAGTCCCATTATTTTCAATGGTGTTCACTATTATCCATGGTTTTCAGTATCCACGGGGGGGCGGGGGGCAGAACCAATCTCCAGCAGATACGGGGATCCTACTGTACTGGCAGCCAATAACACTTCCTGAACTGCTAGAGTATTTGCATCACTGCAGTCTATGAAGCTATCTAGCTTCTGGTAGTACTTCCTACAGAGCATCATTTTACTCTTGTTTCTAATCCAGTTCAGCCAGCAGCTTTAGTTGGCTGCCAGAGTCCTGTGGTGCTTTGAGTAGCACAGAAATCTTGTTTTACAGTTAAAAAACAAAAACAATCAGAAGAAGAACCTTCAATTACTTTGCATAAATAGGGTAAACACTAACACTACTCCATTACCATGTAGACCCTCAGACTACATGAATAAACCCTCTCAAGACCTGAGTACACATGCCTATCTGGGATCTTGTGACCTTAGCAAACTGGACAACAAACCATATTCACTCAGATCTCTCTAAAAGCATAATTTTATTGAATACTCAGCATTCAAAAGATACAAAATATTTGCATTGGGGAATTATGGTAAAGCTTCAGAAATGGTAAACAATAAATGCAAAACAAAACACAGTTGCTTTAGAATGGGGAAATATTAACTTGAAATTAACAAGGCTGCAAAGGTTTGGAATTCAGCAATTTGAAGCTGTAAGGGTTGCTAAAGAGGAGGAAGAGATGAGAGAAAGAAAGAGGTTCAAAAGTGAGGATAATATAATACTTGCCCTAATTTATGCACAAATACACACAGAGAGTGACATCAGAGAAAGATGGGGCAGTTTTGGGGAGCTGCAATGTACAGGGAAAGTATTCCAAACATATAATCAAGAAACTTAGCATACAGTAGGACCCCTGTATCTGCTGAGGATTGGTTTGGTGGGGGCGTGGAGACTGAAAACCGTGGATAATAGCAAACACCATTGAAAATAATGGGACTTCCAGCTTAGAGTTCCAGAGGGACTCTAAGCCTGAAGCAGCCTCTTCTCCCCATTCCACTGGGCCAGAGGGCTGTGGAGGGCCCTGAGGACTTCTGGAAGCAGAGCAGCAGCAGGAGGGGGCGTGGCCAGGAGTGGCTGGCGTTTTAAGCCACTCCCACACCCCTCAGGAACACCAGCCAGCAGGCAGAGGGACTCCAAACTTGCAATTAGCGTCAGCTGAGGCCGGGGATGGAGTGGGGGCGGAAATTGGAGTTGTGCTGGGGAAAGGGAGGTATGGTCGGAACAGAGTTAACATATGGTACAAAAGAAGGCGGGATTGCTGTTTGTTAGCTATCCCACCTTCAGTTCACCCTGTTTCCCGGAATGGATTGGAGAGTGTACCAACCATTCCACAGAACCTTACTTTGCTCCTCTGCAATGCCAGGTCGGTTAAGAATAAAACTCATCTTATTTACGATCTACTCTTGGATGAGGATGCCGACCTGGCGTGCTTCACAGAAACCTGGCTGGGAGAGGATAGTGCTGTCACGTGGGCGCAGGCCCTCCCAGCCGGGTATTCTGTCAGTGAGCAGGTGAGGGGAAGTGGGCGGGGGGGCGGAGTGGCTCTGGTTTATAAGAACAATCTGACCTTGACCAGGATACCTGTCCGAAACACAGTCCACTTTGAGTGTATGTACCTTAGTCTGAGGACCAGGGATAGTTTGGGGATTCTGCTAGTATACCGACCACCCCGTTGTCTAGCAGACTCCCTAACCGAGCTGACACAGCTGGTCTCAGAGTTGCTGTTGGAGTCCCCCAGACTTTTAGTTTTGGGGGACTTCAACATTCCACTTGAGAACAGCTTGACAAATTTGACTGGTGCAGCTTGGGAGTTCATGGAAACCATGACAAACATGGGCCTATCCCAAATGGTCATTGGGCCCACACATTGTGCGGGTCATACCCTCGATGCGGTCTTCAGTACGGAACAGGAATATCCGTGGGCGGAGGTTATAAAAACCACCGCATTGTCATGGACGGATCATTTCCTGGTCAAGATGGAGCTAAGAGCCACTGTCTGCCCCACCGGGGGTGGTGGACCTATTAGAATGGTCCGCCCTCGAAGGCTAATGGAACCAATAGGATTCCAGAAAGCCTTGGAGGGTTTAATGGTTGGTAACGCCGGTGACCCTGTCGAAACTTTGGTTAATACCTGGAACAACGATCTTACCAAGGCTATCGACACGATCGCTCCCAAGCGTCCTTTCCAACCCGCTTCAAACCGTAAGCCATGGTATACAGCAGAGCTTAGGAAAATGAAGCGGGTTGGACAACGACTAGAGCGCAACTGGCGGAAAACTCGACTCTTATCCGACAGGACTCGTCATAGGAACTTTCTTTGGTCCTATCGAGAGGCAATGTGTGCAGCACAGCGATCCTTCTCCTCTGCACGTATTGCGTCTGCAGAGTCCCGTCCAGCAGAGCTGTTTAGGGTGGTAAGGGAGATGACGCAGATTATTCCTGCGCAGAACCCGTTGCTTAACCCAACGACGGCCTGCTGTGACGCGTTTAACAATTTCTTTGCAGATAAAATCTCTCAGATAAGAGCCGACTTAGATACCAGTAATTTGGCAGAAACAATTGACGAGGTGTCCAGCAACTCCATTGATGTCAGTTTACTGGATCAATTTCAATCTGTGAATACTGAGGACGTGGACAAGCTACTTGGTAGGGTTAGGAAGACGACCTGCCCTCTCGATCCTTGCCCTTCATGGCTGGCCATCCAGGGGGGGACTGCCTTGATGATGTTCCTTAAGGACATCATCAATGCATCCCTCAGAGAAGGGTGTGTTCCATCTTGTTTAAAGGAAGCAACCATTAGGCCGCTCCTGAAAAAATCTTCCCTTGACCCCCTGGACATGAACAACTATAGGCCAGTTTCTATGTTACCGTTCTTGAGCAAAGTGATCGAGAGGGCAGTTGCGCTTCAACTCCAAGTGGTCTTGGATGAAACCGATTATCTAGACCCATTTCAAACTGGCTTTAGGACGGGATTTGGAGTTGAAACTGCCATGGTTGCCTTGACTGATGACCTGCGTCTAAGCATTGACAGGGGTAGTGTGACCCTGTTGGTGCTTTTAGACATCTCAGCGGCTTTCGATACGATAGATCATAGCATCCTCTTGGATCGCTTGAGGGGGTTAGGAATCGGAGGCACTGCGCTCGAGTGGTTCCGGTCCTTCCTCTCGGGCAGGTCCCAGAGGGTGTTGCTCGGGGACAGCTGCTCCAGCAGAAAGGAGCTTACTTGTGGTGTTCCACAGGGCGCCATCCTGTCCCCGATGCTGTTTAACATTTATATGAAGCCGCTGGGTGAGATTATTCGCAGTTATGGGGCTGGGTGTTATCAGTACGCTGATGACACCCAGATCTATTTCTCCTTGCCCCGATCATCGGCCTCGAATTCCGATGGCGTCTCTCCTCTTAATGATTGTCTTAAAGCAGTAATGGGCTGGATGAGGAAAAACAGATTGAGATTAAATCCAGATAAAACGGAGGTGCTCACAGTAGCGGCCCCCAAACCAGGAGTTGGGTTGCAACCTCCAGTCCTGGACGGGGTCACGCTCTCCGTTAAGGACTGTGTTCGCAGTCTGGGGGTGCTCCTTGATTCATTGCTTCAGATGACGAGTCAGGTGAATGCGACAGTCAGGAGCGCCTGTTATCAGCTTCGGCTGATACGCCAGCTGCGCCATTTCCTGGAAGTAAGGGACCTCGAGACTGTGGTGCACGCGCTGGTAACCTCCCGTCTAGATTTCTGCAATGCGCTCTACATGGGGCTGCCCTCATGCTTGGTCCGGAAACTTCAGTTGGTACAAAATATGGCAGCCAGAGTGGTCTCGGGAACATCTCGGAGAGACCATATAACTCCAGTATTAAAATCTCTCCACTGGCTGCCAATCAGTTTCCGGGCCCAGTATAAGGTGTTGGTTATTACCTTTAAAGCCCTAAATGGCTTGGGTCCAACTTATCTCCGGAACCGCCTCCTCCCATACAATCCTCCCCGCGCACTCCGGTCCTCTGGGAGGAATTTGCTTCAGCCACAAAAATCTAGGCTGTCTGCAACCTCCCAGAGGGCCTTTTCGGTAATCGCCCCCAAATTGTGGAATGACCTGCCGAATGAGATCCGTCAGATAACAAGCCTGAGTGGCTTTTAAAAAGCACTAAAGACGGATCTCTTTCGGCAGGCCTTTCCTAATTAGATCCCGGCCTCAGGGGATCCTGGCCTCTTCTAGGCTGCTGGCCATTTATTATATTTTATTGTATTTATAGTTTTAAATGTGATTTTAGATTAGTTGTTTTAATTTATATTTGTTTAATGTTTTTTTATGGGGGAGGGTGGGAGTGGGGGCGTTTAGGCATTTTATTTGTATTGTATTTTAAATTTTGTAAGCCGCCCCGATTGTTTTAACAGAGGGGCGGGGTATAAATAAATTTTATTATTATTATTATTATTATTATTATTATTATTAAAATACCATAAAGTTGCCTTGGAGGATCTAGAAAATAGCTAGAGAGGACACATTTTCTAGGAAGACTCTATGGTAGGTGTGCTGTTTTGTGTCCTGTGCATAACTGAATCAGTGGATAATGAATCAGTGGATACGGGGGTCCTACTGTACTTGATGATCATAGATACTGGAGTTCAGCATGGGTGCTAGCTTCAGGTTTTGACCAGGAGAGGCCTTTTCAGCTGACTCTTCTGTGCCCTTGGCCAGACAATCAAAAGTGCTTCTCTTTTAGAATCTACACATGTACACAGGCAGGGGTGTTATGTAGATCCTAACAACTCTGCACTCATATTCTCCATAAGTTTTTTAACGGCATGAAGAACACATTGCTCAGAGGATAGTAGTACCAACAAGTTGCTGCTCAGGATTTTCAACACGGAACATTATCAGTTACTTTTTTGAAAATAAAGCTTCAAACTCTGTCTAAGAGAAGACCACTCTAAAGACGCCACTCTAAGGAATCCTTCACAAACTGCAGCTTCCCAGTAGTCTACTTTGGAGGGCCTTCCCTGATACTGATACAATTGAATAAATTCTCTAATAGAAAATGAACTACAGTGAACCTGGGAGTTCCTGGATGACGTATTTTAGACAAAACCAGCTAAAATTGCATTAAAATTGCCCACCTTGCTTGTGGCTTTTCTAAACACTGAACTACCTTTCCATACAAACATATATAAAGACACACTTCTGCCTTCTTGAGTGATGGGGGAAACTCGCTTAGGTCTTCTCCCCATTCATCACATGGGAATTTCTTCCATCCTGCCACCTTTTCTATCATGTTGTTCCAGCTTACCTTTGAGACCCCCAAGAGAAAAGTGCATTGGGGTAGAGCTGAAATAGGCATAGCTGAGATGAGCTCCAACTGTGGATAATGAAAGAGTTCAGCAGCCATCCCAAAAGGCTCTTCCTTAGAAGAGCTACTGGAGTTTATTTTAATGCAATGTGCAATTCCTCATCACAAAATGTTTTTGATAACCTCTAAGGACTTTAAAAACTCAAGGCCTCCTTTTTTATTCTTATTGTCTAAGCCTCAGCAGTAGCCTCATGACAGTGTTATTTTTACACTCTTTTAATTTTATTATGTTTTACTTTTACTTTGTTTTGTCTCTGGGTTTGTCAGAAGTTCTGACACGAAAGTCTCCTGCCCCCATGGAGCATACTTTGCTTGATATTATACAACAGAGAGCTAAATACTGTGGTTAGAAAACCACTGGGAATAAATAAGAAAGGTGTGTGTTGTTTTATTCATTTTGCTATTGTGGAGCTCCAGAAAACTGTTTCTGATCTACATGAAGGGTTTGGCAGGTCACAGCTAGCCTTGAACTACAGATACTTGTATGACAGTTGCCTTCTTATTGCTTTCTCATTGTGGCACACCATTATTGGAGCTTGAGTAGGCTGGGCCTCTTTAGGATAGTGCGTGGATGGGTGTTCCTGTACTCAGAATGGATAACCAAAGTGCAGCATGGTGTTTTCAGCGAGATGGTGGGGCTTTAGGGCATGGTTTGACAGAAGAAAAATGGTCTTTAGCCTTGGCTAGCCACAGAATCAGGAGTCTTCATCTGCTTGGCACACTAGAAGCCAAACTGCACCAAGGCAAGAGGGCAGTACATACATCAGTGTTAACAAAGGGGCACAATCTTCTAAAAAAGGCCAGAAGATTTTGATTAACTGGGATGGTCCCCTCATCTGCTGTCCCCACTCAGGCTTCTTGATACTCTCTGAGCCTACCTACAACCCTTACAGTAGCTTTGGGTATGTATTGCTGTAAGCTATGTATATAATGCAGATTTGACGTGGCTCATGGAAGTGAACAGGCAATAAAGAACCACTAGTTTTACAAAAATACCTATTCCTTGTGCAAATAAAAAGTGCTAGAACTGGATTCTTAATTTATTTTTATTTATTTAGGTATTTATACCCTGCTCTTCAGCCACAAAGGCTCCCAGACTGGCTTACAAATTTTAAGCAATAGCGCTTGACACATCTACACCGCATTAAGCAGTTTCCAATGTGTGTTAGCTAATTGCCCTCACAAGCTGGGTACTCCTTTTACCAACCTTGTTGATATGCTTTATCCACAGTTGCCAGCTTTATTTTTTGGACTCTACTCGGGGCTTGACTACATGGGGGGTGGGGGTAAAAATCCAGCCAGGATTCAGACTACTTTGGCCCAGAGCTGTGGTACATGAAATTGGACTCTTCTGGCCCAGATTGCAGTGCCACACCTTCCACAGCCTGAATCTGCATTGGGTTTTTACTTGGCTTCCTGTTAGTCACGCTTGACTCTGAGCCTGGGAAAATCAAAACCCCCCAGAGGAAGTTGTCTTCTCTGAAGCAAGAACAGGCAGCTTACTCGCAATGGTGGGGTGGGCACTCGTTCTTGTTGGGACGTAGAAAGATGTTCTGTGTCCACCACGACCACCTGCAGAGTTGTTCCACGTCGACAGGACGCCAAGGAGAAGGTTTTCTGGAGAGATTTCTACAAAAGACTTCAGGCTGAGAAGGAAAAATTCCTTCACCCTAGCACACTGCTTTGAGCTCTGGCTTGCCAAATAAAGACAGCAACAAGGCCAGCCTTCACTCAACTTGAGGGTTTTAATCTTTGTTTGCAGTATATTTACAATATATATACAGAGTATAGAACAGCCGTCTCTAATACTCATAAATCTCTCTTAAACCAACCAACTGCTTCGCCAACCACCATCCACAACAAACCCACACAGGAGATAATTCCCATCTCCTTTTTATAGGCAGTTAAACAATGCCTGTTACATCAGGCATCTCAGATGTGCATACTTTCAAGTGCTAACTCACACACAAACCTGCCACTGGAGCTTAACTACTTTCATTGCTAAGCTTACAGCTCCATCTTATGGTTACATCCATGTCATTTCCTGACATTCCCCTCCAAATGACATGTGGTGTGTCCCATGTGTCATTTACACCTATGCTTTTATATACTGTGACCTTACTCGCTGATACCTATAGAGTCTGAGACTCCGTTCCCATTATTAACAATGTCATAGTGTTTTCCTAGACCTTGATAGCCCATGCTACTGACCCACCCGGCTCTGGCTTCCCTGGTGCTATCATTTGTCAATTTCCTTTTACTTACAGGTCTGACCATCCCACCAAACATATCCTGGCTATACTCTGCCACACACACTAGAGCTTTGGTTTTCTTCCACCCCTCCTGCTTAGTGCATGTTCTCCTGGCTCTTTCTGGAGTGTTTTTAGTTCTTTTTACTGCTGCCACAGAAGAGGCTTGTCCCTGCTTTACTACGAAGAACTTTCCTTTCTGAGACCTCATGAGAATCAGGAATGTACCTTGACCACCCTCAGTGTCATTGCTACTAACACAGGCCTGAGTGCCTTGCCCATGAGTCTCAAATTGTTCTTGTTTCACAGTCACTATCTCTGGCTTTGGATGCAAGTCTAATGAAGTGCTAGGCTCTTCTGGAGTACCAGGCACTTTCAAAGTGCCCTGTTTACTTGAAATTCCAGGCTGTTGTGGCACACCTGGTTTCTCATCTAAGACATCCCTGAATGTATGTACCCCTCCATTTCCATTGTTCTTATCTACCAAACTGGCTTTCTGTTTTACATCAACATTTTGGTCAGGGTATACTCCCTTCCACCCAGCATGAGTCTCAAACTTAGCACTCCTTGAATACAAAATCCTATTCCCATCCATCAGGAATGGGAATATATTTATTCCCCTCATAGCCCACAAAACGCAACCTTTGGCTTTTGGGCTGATTCTTTTTCCTGAACTGAGGAGGAATGTACACTGATGCAAATTGTCCAAACACTCTTAAGTACTTTAGGTTTGGTGCTCTTCCATACAATAAGTAGTATGGTGTTTGGTTTATCGCACTGCACCATGACCTATTTACAATATGACAAGCAGTTCTTGTTGCTTCTCCCCACAAATTAGCTGGCGCTCCAGAATCCTCTAACATACAATCCCTTATTTGGTTTATCATCCCAATCCTACGTTCAGCCAAACCATCCTCAGCTGGACATCCGGGATTTGTAGTTTTATGTTGGATCCCTTTCCGCCCAAACCACTGCTGCAAATTACTACTTAAGAATTCCCCACCTCTGTCTGTCACAACAGTGCCAACTTTGTAGGGAAACTCCCTTTCAGCAGAATTGACTCATTTTTTGATCATATCAGCAGCCTCACTTTTGGTTTTGAGCATTGCCACATAGGTAATTCTGGTATGCCTACCTACTATCAATAGGGTAAACCTGCTACCCCCTATACTCTTTACTTGATTCGGCCCTGATAAATCTGCAGGTACAACCTGAAAAGGCCTCTGGGTTATGCATTTGCTCACCTTTGCTACAGCCTTGGCCTTTACCTTTTTGCAAATAGCACAGTCCAGGTAACTTTTACAGTTCTCTACCTTGAACTCTGGGCAAACCTTCTCTAGGTTTCTGAAACCTTTGAAGCTTATATAGCCCATAACTCTATGAAGACTGTGTTCACAGTCTGGGGGTGCTCCTGGACCCGACGCTCCAGATGTCTAATCAGGTAAATGTGACGGTCAGGAGTGCCTGTTATCAACTTCGGCTGATACGTCAGCTGCGTCCTTTCCTGGAAACTAGGGACCTCGAAACTGTGGTACATGCACTGGTAACCTCCCATCTGGATTTCTGTAATGTGCTCTACATGGGGCTACCCTTGTGCTTAACTCGGAAACTTCAACTAGTTCAGAACATGGCAGCCAGATTGATTTCTGGTGTTTCCAGAAGAGAGCATATAACACCTGTGCTAAAAGCTCTCCACTGGCTGCCTATTCGTTTCCGGGCACAGTACAAGGTGTTGGTTATAACCTTTAAAGCCCTGCATGGTTTGGGTCCAACTTATCTCCGGGACCGCCTCCTTCCGTATGACCCTCCCCGCGCACTTCGGTCCTCTGGGAGGAATCTGTTACAGCCTATGAAAACAAGGCTGTCGGTGACGTCCCAGAGGGCCTTCTCCGCTGCTGCTCCCAGATTATGGAATGGCCTGCCGGACGAGATCCATCTTATTAACACCTTAGACAGCTTTAAAAAAGCTGTCAAGACGGATCTTTTCCGGCAGGCCTTTCCTGAATAACTATCCCGGCCCAAGATTCGGCTGTCCTCCCTGAGCTGTAATCAGATTAAAAAAAAACAAAACTATTGTATGTTTTCATCTTTTTCTAATTTATATATTTTTAATTTACTGTATGTTTTTAATCTTTTATAGTTTAATATTATTTTAAGGGGGGGTGGGCTAGGGTACTGGAACTATGGAGTTTTTATATTGTAAGCCGCCCCGATTGCATTGCAGAGGGGCGGGATAGAAATAAAATTTTATTATTATTATTATTATTATTATTATGAAGGTAATGAGCACACCCATCATGTAGTGGCTTATTTGTTACATTCCCATTCTGTACCTGTGCTACCATTTGATAAATGAGATTTTTTTTTATGGCTTTACCACATACTACTCCCTCCTTGGACACAATCCCCTCATCTCCTTTGAAAAAGATTTCATATCCATCACTGGTTAGGGATGCCACACTTACAAGGCTATTTTGTAGTTTTGGTGCACACAGTACATTATGAAATACCTTGTTTAAACCAGGAATTAATACAGACCCTTGAATGTCTACACTGCCAGATTCACCATCTGCAAATACCACAGTGTCCACTGGTGCTGGCTTTGGGCTCTGTAGTTTTTCCCTATCAGGGGTCATATGGTGAGAACACCCACTGTCCAAAATCCAAACAGACTGGTCCTTTTTCTTATTTACAGCTCCCTCTACAGTAGTAGCAACCCCCCCCCCATCTTGGGGTTTGTCTTTTCTTTTTCTTTGTGAGTTCTGTCCTTTCTTTGCTGCAGAGACCTTAGGACAATTCTTTATCAAATGTCCAGTCTCTCCACAGGAAAAACATCTCCATGTTCTGCAGACAGCAGCACTCCCTTCTTCAGACAAGGACGTGGATTGGTTGGTTGTCTCCTCCTCCAGCTGGTCACTCCCTTGAAGCTCTCCTCTGAGTCTCTCCTCTGTGCCTCTTCCAATATTCTGGATGCCACGAGGTCGACATTTAAATCAGCTTCGGCTACTCCTTGGAGATTGTACATTAGAAACTCCTATTCACTGTTTAGACTACTCAGGAGTATAAAAGTTTTTGGGTCTATTCTATTTGGATCCTATGCGCACTGCGAAGGGTTTTTAATAAATTGTATTATATGCTGATTTTAATTTGTATTAATTTAATAATGTTTTAAGGGGGGGAAGGGATTTTGAGTTGTTTTATACTGTGTACTATTTTATTGTTGTAAGCCGCTCCAATTGTTCACAGAGGGGCGGGCTATAAATAAATTTTATTATTATTATTATTATTATTATTAATTATCCTGCATCCTTTTTAAATGCACAAGCTCGGATTCACCTTCCTGCTATTTACAACAATACAGCTTTCTGCTGCACAGCATTTTTGACAAGGCTCCAGCTGGTTGGTTGACATTTTCAAGAGCTTTCCAGACTTCAAATGCTGACCTCTTATCTCTGATATTATTCAGCTGATTCAGTTCTACAGCTAGAATAATGGTAGCTCTAGCTTTTTCATCACCTATTAATTCATCCTCATTAGCAGGGTCAGGTTGTTTCTTTACATAGTCCCATAAGTCCTGCTTTATTAGCAAAGCCTGCATGTAAATTTTCCAGGAAGCATAGTTCTTCTCAGACAGCTTTTCAAACCTGACTGCTGTTTCCATGTTTGCACTGAGTCTGCGACTTAAACAGATGCAAATAAACACACTGATAACAGTCTGGGCAGGCTGCCAAAAACAATTAGCTTCCAAAGCAAACAGATAAGAGTAGAGTCCGTGAGTAGACACACTTAACTCACTCCTTTCCAAGACTTTTCTCTTCAGCCCTCCAGGAACACAAAACAGCTCACCAATTGCAGAACTATATCTCCCACAGCTCTCAAGCGTTGTCCACATGGACACTGGGCCCATAACCCTTGTTGGGGCATAGAAAGACACGCTGTGTCCACCACGACCACCTGCAGAGTTGTTCCACGTCAACAGGATGCCAAGGAGAAGGTTTTCTGGAGAGATTTCTGCAAAAGACTTCAGGCTGAGAAGGAAAAAATCCTTCACCCCAGCACACTGCTTTGAGCTCTGGCTTGCCAAATAAAGACAGCAACAAGGCCAGCCTTCACTCAACTTGAGGGCTTTAATCTTTGTTTGCAGTATATTTACAATATATATATATATATATATATATATATATACACACACAGAGTATAGGACAGCCGTCTCTAATACTCATAAATCTCTCTTAAACCAAGAAACTGCTTCACCATCCACAACAAACCCACACAGGAGATAATTCCCATCTCCTTTTTATAGGCAGTTAAACAATGCCTGTTACATCAGGCATCTCAGGTGTGCATATTCTGAAGTGCTAACTCACACAAACACCTGCCACTGGAACTTAACTACTTTCATTGCTAAGCTTACAGCTCTATCTTGTGGTCACATCCATGTCATTTCCTGACAGTTATGCCTTCAGAAAGGGTGACTACTGCTGGCGCTTTGTTTTTCCCCAGCGATTGTGCATGAGAAAATCAAAGCCACAGCATTAGTCACCCTCTCTGAAGCCAGGACCAGTTTAAGGAATTTTTGGGGCTCCTGCAACACTTTATTTTGGGGGCCCCATATGTTTATCTCAGGTCAATGTAACCTAACCTATTCACAGTAAAGGATGTTCAGACTACAGTAGGACCCCCTTATCCACTGATTCACTATCCACTGATTCAATTATCCATGGGACACAAAACAGCACACCTACCATAGAGTCTTCCTAGAAAATGTGTCCTCCCTAGCCATTTTCTAGGTCCTCCAAGGCAACTCTGGTATTTTAAACCAGAAGTCCCATTATTTTCAATGGTGTTCGCTATTATTCACCATTTTCGGTATCCACACGCCCCCAGAACCAATCCTCAGCGGATAAGGGGGGGGGCTATTGTATTACATAATTTGCCACCAATAATTTAGTTTAAAAAACTATATTATAGGCACTAGCATAATATTTTTTGTTTATTAGCAATTAATATAATGGTGTAGATTTCCTCAAAGAAAAGAAAGAGTGGACTACAAGCTGAACATGAGTTAGCAGTGTGATGCAGCAGCAAAAAAAGTCAATGCGATTCTAGGCTTCATTAATAGGAATATAGTGTCTAGATCAAGGGATGTAATAGTACCATTCCATTCTGCTTTGGTCAGACCTCACATGGAATACTGTGTCCAGTTCTGGGCACCACCATTCAAGAAAGCTACTGAGAAGGGTGGTGGGAGGTCTGAAAGCCATGTTCTATGAGGAGTGGCTTAGGGAGCTGGGTATGTTTAGCCTGGAGAAGAGAAGGTTGAGAGGTGACATGATAGCCATGTTTAAATATTTGAAGGGATGTCATGCTGAGGATGGAGCAAACTTGTTTTCTGCTGCTCCAGAGACTAGGACATGGAGCAATGGATTCAAACTACAGGAAAAGAGATTCCACCTAAACATTAGATGAACTTTCTGACAGTAAGAGCTGCTTGGAAGTGGAGTACACTGCCTCATAGTGTCGTGGAGTGTCCTTCTTTGAAGGTTTTTAAGCAGAGATTGGATGGCCATCTGTTGTGAGGGCTTGGATTGTGTGTTCCTGCAGGACAGAAGCCAATTGGATGGGATGGCTGTTAGGGTCCCTTCCAGCCCTATGATTCTATGATTCTAGGCTGCATTCAGAGCCTGGGAAAGTTACTTTTGGATTATACCTCCCTGAATTCCCCTGCCAGCACCCTTCTCAAGGTCTGGTTGCGTTGTTCCTTTTCCAGCGTTTTCTAGCCCAGTGGGTCTTAACCTGAGGTCCATTATGTCCTCACAGGGGGTCCACACAGGCTTGAAGGCTGCTTGGCCCACCTCCTCCCTGTAGTGGAGCAGCCACATGACAGGAACCAAGGGAAAGGCTGGCTGGCTTGGCCGGTACATTGCCATTCAATCCACTCCAGCCACAAACTTGCAGGAAGAAGCAAGAGTGCCTCTGAGGGAAAGTTTAATGGATGGTGTAATTATATTGTTGTTGTTGTTAGCTATTATTATTAGCTATTATTATTAGGGTTTTAAATCTTGAGTTAAGTCTTGGGGCAACAAAAGATATTTAAAGGGGGTCCCTGGTAAAGAAAAGGTTAAGAACCACTGTTCTAGCCCAATGGCTCTCACATAACACTAATGGGATACTGGTGTTTTAGTGACAACAATAAAAATGTATTTCCAGTAATATTACTCCAAAATTTTATTTATATTCTTAATATTATTCCACTAAAAGAGCCAGAGTGTTTCACTATGACTGTGAAGACCAGGGTTTGAATCCTTACTCAGCCATGAAAACCCACTGGGTGACCTTGGGCAAGTCACACTCTCTCAGCCTCAAAGGAAGGCAAAGGCACACCCCCTTTGAACAAATCTTGCCTAGAAAACCCAATGATAGGTTTGCCTTAGTCAGAAATTACTTGAAGGCACACACAAATTCCTTCTGCAGGCTGAACTCAGTTGGCAGCAAGGGGAGTAAGCTGAAGACCAAGGGGGAAAGGGAGGGAGGGGAGAGAAACCAGGACTTTTAAAGAGCAGCTGGAAAGGACAGGATCTATGTGGAGTGTGGCTGCTCAATGGGGACCCTTGGAGGGCAAAAGAGGGGGGCACCATTCTTCCCAGTAGAGGCAGGAGAAGGAGAGAAGAGAGATCAGACAAGAGAGAGACAGGAAGGGAAGGGAAGGGAAGGGAAGGGAAGAAAGAAAGAAAGAAAGAAAGAAAGAAAGAAAGAAAGAAAGAAAGAAAGAAGCTCTTTCTGAAGGGGGAAGGGACCACCCTTTCCCTGAGAGAGGAGGGGAGAAAGAGAGGGAAAGCGATGACCCTCACACTTCCTCTCTCTCTCTCTCTCTCTCTCTGTCTCTCTCTCTCTCTCTCTCACACACACACACACACACACACACGGGCGACGGAGCAGCAAACTCCTCCCAGCTTTAGCCACATGGAGGGCAGCTTGTCCTGCTTGGCAGGGGTGGAGAAAGGAGACACTGCTTTTTAAAAAAGGCCCTATAGTCAGTTCTACATGCGTCAAGCTGGCAGGAGGTCTTTGGCTTGCTCTCTTGTTCACTTTTTCTCTCTTTCTCTTTCTCACTCCTGTTTTTTGCAGGAGGAAGGTTAGGAGGGTTTCCCCCTGTAGCTTGCCCTGCTGGTGGGGGCAGAGGAAAGAAGGGAAGAAGGACGAAGAAGACAGGATATGCTGCTTTAAAAAAAAACGGCTGGCAGGAGGTTTTTGGCTTGCTCTCTTGCTTGTGCGCTCTCTCTCTCTCTCCTGTTTTTGCAGTAGGAGGGTTAGGATGTGGGGCCTTGTGGCTGAGGGTTCTGCAGGGCCCTTAAACTGGCCCTGTCTGAAGCCAGAAAGGGCAGCTAGTCTTGTGACGGCATGGCTCACTGAGGGTTCTGACCTCAGAAAGAGTAACTACTGCTGAGATTCTGCCTTTGTTGGACTGAGAATTGGTGCCAAGGAGGGGGGTAGAACTTGTCCTTCCTCTCCTCCCCCCCACCCCCAAATCCCATGTGGAAGGATTGTTCACATGGCAGTTTTTGCTAGTTTCCAGCAAACTCTGGAGAAAACGAATTTTCCAAAAACTTGAATTAAGGGGGTATTCCCCAAGTCTGGTGAGAATAGGGTCGTACAGCACGTGTCGCTATGTGTCGCTATTGCATCAGATCGGGGAGAAAGGTCACACGTTGTGTGGCATTATCGGGCTGGATTGGGGGTTTACAATTGGTGTAGATAAGCCCTTGCAGGTGTGGATACAGGGGCTGTGACAATGAGCACCTGCACTTCAAATTTTACCATTGCATTATTTATATATTTATTTATTCAGGTATTTATACCTGCTCTTCAGCGACAAAGGCTCTCAGAGTGGCTTACAAATTATTAAGCAATAGGAGTTTACACTTCTACACCACATTAAGCAGTTCCTAATGTGTGTTAGCTAATTGCCCCCAGAAGCCGGGTATTCATTTTACTGACCTAAGGAAGGCTGGAAGGCTGAGTGAACCTTGGAGCCCTTGGGATTGAGTTTGCAATGTTGGGGCTTGCAATACTGGCATGTAACCACTGTGCCACCAGGGCTCCCTATTAGTCATGTTTTATGACATACTTGGTTTTAACAATGGCCATTAGACTCTTCTGGTCTTCTCCAACTCCACTTTTCCCCTTCAATCTGCATGGAAAATGCACCATGCTAGAAAAAATATATTCAGGGCTAGCCATGTTGGGAGAGAGCCAGCATTGTGTAGTATTTTGTGTATTGGACTATAACTCTGGAGACCAGGGTTTGAATCCCCACTTGGCCATGAAAACCCACTGGCTGACCTTGGGCACATCACACACTCCCAGCCTCAGAGAACCCCATGATACACCTTAGGGTTGCCATAAATTGGAAATGGCTTAGACATACAACAACAACAAGCCATGTTGGCTGTGCAGCAAAATACAACAAAATCCAAAATGCACAAGCAGCGATATCTTTTTTTGGCATTCTCCAAAGCATAAAATACATTATGCAAACTTTTGAAGTTTCACTGGCTTTTTCCTCAGACAAACATGTTAAACATCATACAGGAGAAAAAAGTTTGTAATGTTAGAATCACAGGCTTACATTCTGTCTGAGATGCTGTCAGTTATGATGGTAGTGAGGGATTTAGATGCAGGCAGAGGCTACTACCTTATTGGCCATGAAAGGGCTAGAGACAACGAGCAATAAAAGACAGGAAATATAATTTCAACTCCCATTAGCAACAGAAAAGTAACTTCTTGAGATCTAGATGTCTGATGCAAATACTGTGCATCAGGGAGTTAATCTCAGGGAAGTACCGTAACAGGCCATTCAACATGATTTAATGAGGAAAGGCCTTGCTGCTCAGGAGACAGGAGGGTTAAAAATGAAAGCTGCTTGTTAATGCAGAGTTATCAGGTTTTTGCATATGTGGGCAGGAGGAGATAAAACAAAACACCTTCCTGCTTACAAGTCTCTAAAAAGGGAGGGGGAGAAAGATGAAGGAGATTCTGATGAAAGCATCAATCTGCCAGGAGATTGTGGCATCTTGACACTCTTTGCTGTTACTTCACAGTGTTTGTTGCCTCCAGCATTTGTTCACTTGGTGTTTTATTTACATTTCAAGCAGTATGCACAAGTGCCAAGATGCTCTGGCTCTGTTTGGAGAAAGGAATCAAGGGGCTTTTCAAATGCTAAACAGACAGACCACTGTCTGTAGGACTATCCAAAGATTGCCCCAGCATGGCTGGATGTGTCTAAGTTGAGCATCAGGGAAATGTATCAGAACTATTTACAGTGCAGTTCTATCCTTGGTAAGTGCCTCATTGGTAGGATAAGACAGTAGCTGCCTTGTGCTGACACAACACAGCTAGTCACTGCATTACACTCACACATCTCATTGGAAACTGTACTATTAGCCCAACTTGGTTGGCTGAGAACTATAGCTTGTGAAACCACAGCACTAAATAATAATAATAAAAAATAACTCCTCCCATTTAAAATAGATTTGCTACAGCTAACTAACTGGAAGACAGGATCATGAGGCTGATAGCCTAACTGCAGCATAGCACAAGGCACGTGCAAGCTGCAGTTGGCAAATACAGCTCTTATAGAACATGGTTAGAGCTCACTGATAAGACATTGATTTTTATTTAGTTAGTTATTTCCAGTATTTCTGTATCACCTCCCAATCCACCAGGGCTCCCAAGGCAATGAGCAAATAAAAATCAATAAAAACAATACAAGGATTAAAAAACCTTTTGAAAACTATATATGAGCCTTTCTCAAACTTTTTACCCTGGTGAAACCCTTGAAACAATTTTCAGGGCTCAGGGAACCCCTGTCTAAAAATTATTGTATCTACAGCTTTTAAAAAAAGGGTCCCCCCCCATCTCAATATTTCACAGAACCCCTAGCAACCTCTTTGGATCCCTAGGGTTCCAGGGAACCCTGGTTGAGAAACCCTTTTTTATACGGTTCAACCTGTATATCTAGCATGATTGGTTACAGACTCTCAGGTAACAGAAGTGGGAAAGACCTCTTCCATTGCCAGTCAAACAGCACTAAAAAGGGGCTGCATCTTTAGTCCCACCCCTAAGTCATGGGGTATTGTAATAAAGTTGAGGTTTGCAGGATAAAAGCTGCAGAACGTTTTGATTAGCAGAACCAAGGGCATTTGCCTGCCAACCCCACCCCAGCTTCCTTGTTCCTGCTGAACTTAGCTGGTGGTGTGTGTGTGTGTGATTCTTCTAGTAACAATAAATTGTTGTATGGTATTCCAGCTGTAATGCAGTGTATTGGAGGGTGTGTTTGTTATCTTGCATGGGAATTTGAGACCATGCTTTATAAAGGACCTGTTCTTGGAAGAGATCAAAACTGCTTGAACATTGATGATATCATATTAACACGTTTTTGGACTCTCCTCATGAGCATGTCTATGGAGCTTGGTGTGATGAGTATCTGCACTTCAAAATGGAAAGCTACACTGCTGCTGAGTTGAAAGGCAGACATTCTGCAGTAGAAACCCTTTCTGTGCAGTTTGTGTAGTCTCTCCCTATAATTTAGAACCCCTTTCTATCCATGTTGATAGTGACACCTCCATAGGAAAGGAGTAAGGGATTATAAAAGCTGAAGGCCAGCAACTGGAAGACCACATACCATCCATCCCTTCCTTGTCCAGGATCAAAAGAGACATTAAAGAGAGAGCATATTCCTTACAATTAACATAGTTTTCCTTCAGCTATTGGACTTGCAAATTAAACCCATGTTTCATTGAGCAGTCACAAAACAAGCATGCTAAAGGCAGGTGAAGAAAAATACATAATACAAAACAGATATTTTTCATCATCTGAGGGAGTTTGTCTTCTAAGTATGTGCACTACAGATTGTACAATTTGACCTTTAGACAGCGTAAGGATGGAAGAAGAGTCTCATTCAGTAGAAAGTTTTGAGAACCAAGGGCCCCTTAGACTTATAGAGGCCAAATCCAGTTTGAAACTGGATAATTTGCCATGGCTACTTCCTTTGAAATCCTGGGATTTGTAGTTTTGTGAGGCACCAGCACTCTTTGGCAGAGAAGGCTAAAGACTTTGTAAAACTACAAACCCCAGGATTCAATAGGAAGGAGCCATGGCAAATAATCCAGTTTCAAACTGGCTTATTTGTATAGCGTGGATTTGGCCTGAGTCAACATAAAGTAGTTAATTATGATCACTTTGCCTTATGACAGCAAGGAGAGTAAAATGCAGCACTATGGGAATTTTCAGTCAGAACAAAAAATAAAAATAAGCTAATATTTTCTTTTGAAGAGTGTAGTCTGGTTTCCAGGACAAACTTGAATCAATTTTACCTATTCACCCCAGAAATAAACAAACTACAGGCAGAAAAAAAATTGGCTCCATAAATCTTGGGATTAACCTAAAGGGATGTGAAAAATCCTCTTCTGCAGAACAATTTATGCAGCTTCTTCATCTTCATTCAGTATTTAATTACATAGTAATTTATGGTTTGAGTATCAAAACCAGGAAATTGGCCTCATTTTTTGTTTTTACATTTCACCCTTAGCAATCCAACAGGGTAACAGAATTGACCACATCCATAAGGTTGTGATCCATTAGGGAGTTCTGCTGTGCAAGTCCCCCCAAAATGAAGGAAGTTACAGAAGAGCTGCATTGTGAGAGCTTGTACAGGGAGACTTTTTAGTGGATTGTGCCATATTCACATATGGCACTGTGTGAAGCAACACCTGGTCCCTAATGCATTAGCACCACACAAAACGTGTGTGCACCCTGAATGAACAGGGACACATTCAGATGAATATAACCTAAGGTAGTGAATACTGTGTTCTATGGATACTGTGGACTGCTGAACAGACAAATAAATGGGTCCTAGAACAAATCAAGCCTGAATTCTTCAAGATGACTAAATTGAGACTGTTGTACTGTGGCCATATCATGAGAAGACATGATTCATTACAAAAGACAAGAATGCTTGGTAAGGCAGAAGGCAGTAGGAAAAGAGGAATACCCCATACCCAATGGATGGACTCAATCAAGGAAGTCACAGCCCTGAGTCTGCAGGACCTGAGCAGGGCTATTGATGACATGGTGACTTGGAAGTCTCTTATTTAAAGGGTTGCCGTAAGTCCAAGTTGACTTTACAGCAGTTAACAACAAAGTGAATGCTATGGTTTTTTTTTTTTATTAAGTTATTTATACCCCACTCTTCAGCCACAAGGCTATCAGAGCAGCTTACAAACTGTTTTAAGCAATAGCAGTTTACACATCTACACTGCAATAAGCAGCTTCCAATGTGTGTTAGCTAATTGCCCCCACAAGCTGCCTTTGGAAAATGGTGTAGTATTAGTTTATTTATTGTGTATCATTTATTATTCAGTATGGTTAAGCTGCCTTTGGAAAATGGTATAGTATTAGTTTATTTATTGAATTAGTCTATTGACCATTTCAAACAATTACAGATATTAAAACTATAAAATTACAGCTACAAAGATACAGTTGCAATAAAATCAATTTACTGACACTTGTTTTACCTTCCCCCAAATTCCCCTCCCCAGATATGACTAAAATTTTGCAATGGAGTAATATAGCACCGCTCAAAGACAATATAGACGAAAGGGACAGTTCAGATGACCATCAATTAATTCAGAAAAATGCTTTTAAAAGAAGGATGAAACCCAAGCACTCACCAACACTTTTCTAATATTGTTCCCTCTTCCATAGTACGGTACTTTGGAAAACGGGAAACTAATTCTTGGCTAATTTTCTTCTCAAAGGAAGCATCGAGTAATCTCAGCAAGTTTCTTCTGGCTTTCTATTCATATTTTGGGATTTATTTTGCACAAAATCTTCATGGGTTGTTTTGCACAGAAAACAGCACCTTCTATGCAGGAAACAGCATTTTCTGCACAAAACAACCACATGCAAATTTTGCATAGAATAAATCTCAAATGGCAAAGATTCTAATCAGTCCAGGATTCTTTTCATCAGGGTTTTTCATAATTCAAGAAACACTTGTATTTTTACCATTTCTGAATATTTTTGAATATTCTTCCCATTCCTACTGGAAAATTTGTTCAGTGCCATGCCTGGTTATTTGAATTGGCGGGTATGCATTTAGTGGGACTGCACCTTAGCGCTTCTTTGGGAAACCTTTAGCAACTTGGTAGAGCTGCAGGGATTTTCAAGGGGGTTGGAGAAAGCCCCTTGCAAAGTAAGCTTACAACATTTTAGTCTTTTAAAAAATGTGAACAGTGAGTAAGAGGGGAGTCTTGAAAGAAGCGTGTAAAATTTTAAAAGGTGTGGAGATAATGGAGGGAGAGAAGAGTTTCTCCTCAAGCAGCGCTGGAACCCAGGGCCATCCTCTGAATCTGAATGATGGGAGACTGAAGGCAGAGTATAAGATGCAGTTCTTCACGGAGCACATGGTGACACTCTGGAACTCATGGCCATAAGATGCAGTGATGGCTGCCACTTTGGATGGCTTTAAAAGAGTATTGAATAAATTAATGGCAGTCAAGACTACCAATGGCTGCCAATTAGGATGGTTTATTATTATTATTAATAATAATAATAATAATAATAATAATAATTTTGTATTTCTATTACCTCTTGTATCAGAAAGAATAGACATCTCCATAACATTTTCTGGGTAATACAAACAGGAGGGTGCTGTTGCATTCTTGTCCTGCTGTGGGCTTCATATAATTATCTGGCTGCCTACAGTGGTCTAGCTGCTGCAGAGATTCAGCATGGTGTAGTGGTTTGAGTGCTGGACAACGACTCTGGAGAACAGGGTTTGAATCCCTGATCAGCCACTGGGGGCTTGTCTACACTGCTCAGATTACTCCACCTTCTGGCTGGAGTATTCTAACCCCAGAGCTGGGTTGGGTTCCTCCCCTCCCCCCCGTTACTGCAACAAAATAGGCAGAAGTCCGCACAGACACCCAGTATTGGCAGGCACCTCTGCTGCTCTTGCTCATCGCACTCTGCAACTGGGAAGGAGGCCCTCAGTATGCGAGCAAGGCTGGTGAAGGGGCCTTGATGATGTGCTGGGGGCCTCCTTCCCAGCTTCAGAGCACCACCACCACCAGCAGTGGAGTCATCCCGCAATTCAGCCTGGCTTGCTGGTACAGGTCCTCTGTTCCTGCGCCGGACCCATCCGTGCTTTCCTGCATAACACGGGGTTTCCTGGGTGTTAATTTAAAATGTTTTAAGTGGGTTTACCCCAGCTTCCCCCAGCTTTACCTCGGATGTTGTCAGGACTGTCCGGAGGCTAATCCTGGCAAGAACCCTGCCTCATTTGGACTGCAGGGCTCAAAGCTGGGGGGAAGCCAGGGTAAATAACCCATGTAGACAAGCCCTGGGTGGCCTTGGGCAAATCACACTCTGTCAGCCTCAGAGGAAGGCAAAGGTAACCCCCCTCTGAACAAATCCTGCCAATAAAACCTTGTGATAGGTTTGCCTTAGGGTCTCTATAAGTCTAAAATGACTTGGACACACACAAAACTGAATAACAACAGCACCATTCTCAACAACAAGTACCTACTACCAGTGGGTGATCTGATCCCCATTATGGTTTGGAACTGGTCCTGTTTTCAAGCGCAGCCAAATGAAATCTCAAATGAGAGCTCTTCTATAACAACAACTACTACTTCTACAGTGGGAAGAGAGTGCAGGACTAGAGAGACCTTTGGTCTGATCCAGTGTGGCCCTTATTTTCCTATGTGCCAAAAAGAAACAAGCCTGATCTTGCCACATGGCTAGTTGCCTGAGTTTATCTAAGAAGGAGATGGAATAAACTGTTTGTCCTGAACTCTTTCCTTCATATGGCAGAATTCTTTTCAAGCTTTATGGAAATTTATTTGCTGGCACAGACAGTGCTAAGCAGACACTACAGTGTTTTTCCATTTTATGAAAGAAGCTGCTGGTAATGAATTCTGCTATTGCTCTAGACTAGTTCACAACTACCGTATATGGAATGCTCGTTCTTTCCAGTAGAGGAGGTTTCTCACGTGTCCTTCTGTAATGTATCTACCTCTCTTCTTTGCTGGTAGCTCTTCAATACGAGTTCTGTAGCACCATTATTCTCAGTGTTTGGCAAACTGCAAACAGGATTTGAATTTATATTTCAACTTGCAAACAAGCCTTTGTGTTTGCATCTAGAGTGTGGTTTGAATAACTAGTGCTCAGACACTGATATGTTACCCAATCACAGTGCTTAAGAGGACTGAATGAAGGCAGGCACTGATTAACCAAAGCATGGATAATGAAACTTCCTCAGCATGTAAGTTGCATCCGTTGTTACATAGGTGCTTCTCATTCAGACACATGAGCTTCCCCCTTCCTACATGCTGTTAAGAATTGTTGTAATCTACAAGCCCCCTCCCCGGGCTTGTCAACAGTGGCAGGAAACCCCAAACCCACCTTGTAGCCGTGGCAGATGTTTTTGATCCTCAGCGACCCTGTAAATGCCAGACTCACCTTATCTGAGTATCCTGCCACACTGTAACTTGCATCAGTGTAAAAAGGCAATCCTATGCTGATCATGCATTCAGTATGTTGCATTACACAGAATATATGAGGAGCGGCTTACGGAACTGGGCATGCTTAGTCTGGAGAAGAGAAGGTTGAGAGGTGACATGATAGCCATGTTTAAATATTTGAAGGAATGTCATACTGAGGATGGAGCAAGCTTGTTTTCTGCTGCTCCAGATACTAAGACACAGAGCAATGGGTTCAAACTACAGGAAAAGAGGTTCCACCTAAACATTAAGAATAACTTCCTGATAGTAAGAGCTGATTGGAAGTGGAACACACTGTCTCGTAGTGTGGTGGAGTCTCCTTCTTTGGAAGTTTTTAAACAGAGGCTGGATGGCCATCTGTCGGGAATGATTTGATTGTGTATTCCTGCATGGCAGGAGGTTGGACTGGATGACCCTTGAGGTCTCTTCCAACTCTATGATTCTATGATTCTATTTCCAGCCATACGGCTGGGGCTGCTCCACCCACCCCCCATTTCTTCATGCACACAAATTTTGGTTGTCCCAGAAAGACATTTAAAAACAACACACACACACACACACACACACAAAAGGCTGCATGCTGGCAGAACAGTCCATCAGAAGCCTTGCCCCCAGCTTCACATCAAAGCCAATCCATGGCTGCCACAAGGCCAAAAATCCGGGTTTTCCCCTGAAATGCAGAGCAAACTGCAAATCTTTTAGACCCAGTGTCATGATGGCCTACCCAGCCATCATGGAGTTCATCTCCAAACCTATTTCACAGCAGTGGAATTCCATTCCCTGGATTCCATATCATCAGGTATGGCTAAGGGGGTGGGAACAAACCAATGAAGCTGTGAATCGTCAGGAACCTCATGTGGCAAATGAGCAGTAAATACAAGGTGAGTAAGGTTTGTTTGTTTGTTTGTTTGCCAGGTAGACAAATTCCCCAACCCCACATCCATACTTTAGTCACCATAATGCCAGGCTTTTTCTAACAATCGCTGTCTAGTTTAAATAATTGATGTAAGAACTGCTGGAAGAATTCATGTGAAACATTTTGAACCCGGAAGTTGTATATGAGATCTTATGCTGGTTAAGTCCATTTTAGACTTTGAGCAATTGCTTTGAACTCAGTCATTAGCACCTGGACCACAGACAGATTAGGCCTACTGGTCACTTGGTCACAATACTCCCCCATAGCAGTAAAATGCATTGAGATTCTATTTAAAGCAGGAATCCGTACTTGCAGACTAGCATGCATATATTTTATATAAATTTGCATCTTCTTTTGCCTTTGTGGTCATGCATAAGTGGTAATTCATGAATGTCCCACGGGGGTAACTGGAGGATCCATTCCCATGGGAGCAGCAAATCTACTCTCTGTTTTATAGCGGCACCTCCTGCAGCTACTCTGGCTATATGGGAGCTCCCCCAGTGCTTAACCTCTGTCAGGAATAGGGGATCCAACGCTGGGATGGCTCCCATACAACCCTGAGCAGTTTTGAGAAGAGCAGCTATAAACCCAAGAATGGATTTACGGTACTTCACCTGCAGTAGTGGGGACTGCGATGTCTTTGAAATCGCCAGCCAAGTTTACCTAATTACTCAGCCTGTCCGCCTGTCACTGCTACCCTTCCTTTAGATTTCCCCTTTAATCCCTTTCTGGACTGGGGTCTGAGTCTTATGAGGATAGATTATGTGTCAGTGTGGTCTCTGCTGGATAGCATGGCTAATACCTTTCAGTGAGTGCAATAAAGCACATGAGTCTGGAGCTTATAAACAAACAGACTGATTGGTTTATTGTTCTTAATGTTACAACTTCAACTATTCAGTACTTTGTATATAACTTTGTTCCTTTTCTTAAGTTCACTTATTGTTACTATTGGATGACAGACCAACAGATAACCATATAGTTTCTTTTCTCTTTTAACCAAAGTGCCTTCATATATGACACTCTATATATTTCAGATAACTGACTCATCCACTCTTTGTCTCTCAAATCTCAATCTCCGCTCACTCGCTCAATCACTCAGCCTCATCTCTCACAGCCAACTTCAACTCTCCACCTCCAAACTCAAAACTGACTCTCTTAACTGACATTCACTCAGTTCATCCTCTCTGAAACCCTACCCATCATAGTTTCCTGCTCTGGAATTGGCTCCCACATTCTCTCATCTCACTGGCTCAGATGTATTCTATTTGTAGCTCTCCACAGGGACCGGTTTGGAAACTTATGGAAGAACCTTCTCGGCTTTCCTACATAGCTTTCTTATGGCCATTAAGTGAGCCCCTGGGACCAGGGAGAGGACAATCTCTCCACTTTGCTATCTCCTTGGTCAGATTTTGCAAATTCTGGTAAACTCTGATCAAAAGGAAACTGAAACCAAATTATTGTCCATCCCTACCAGATACTTCCTAGTTCATAGGCCAGTCTTTTATTCACATTACTTTGCTATAACACACTAACTAAACTGGACTGAAACAATTAATATTGAGTTCAGATGGTTGAGGTTTTTCTCTCCTAGATGGGGTCAGGAATAGTGTGCCCTCCAAGTGTTGCTGAAGAACATCTCCCAGCATTGCTAAACAACAGGTCCCACTAGTTATGCTGGCTAGGTCTATGGGAGTTGCATTTGGGAGGCTGTATGTACAGTTCCTGCCCCTGGCCTAGATGCTATCATTCATCCCAGCTAGAGTAGAATCACTGAACCAAGGGTAACTAGAGAGGACAACACATATATAAATTCCATTTATTCAGTGGAGTTACTCTAGTTGGGGTTAACAGTAGGTCTCAGGCCTATGTAGGTATGCCTATTTGGGTACTTGCAGGTATCTGTGTAAGAGAATGAGAGGCAACTATATTACAATGGAAGCAGATTCCATGTTATAATTCAGGTCATGGTAAACAATGCTATGGAGAAATGAACTTGAAAGTTCATTTCATTTCATGAACTATTGTTTGGACTGAATGAAAACCAGGGAATCATGTCAAAGAATCAAATTGACTTGGACACCTTCAAGAGCAAGTGTTTTCTCTCTCTAATGAAAGCATCTTTCTCTTCAAGGGCTTTAAAATATATTCAGGATAATCAGATTCAAGCCCTCACCACACGTTAAATTATGCTTGTCAGAAAAACAACACCTCACTTTATTTATTTATTTATTTATTTATTTATTTATAAGTGACTCAATGAACATGATTTTACTCCTGACTGGCTTTAGAGGAATAAAAAAATAATGTTGCTATGGTTAAAACCTGACTGGATTGTATTCGGAAACATGATACTTTTTAATAAGTGGTTCAGTCTTTGCTTTTGCTATCAGTTAAATGTATTCAGCACCTTGCAGCAGGGATGCCACTTAAATGCCAGTATCTAAAACCAGAGAAGGGAGCTTGTCTTGGACTTTGTGTACTTGTGGCTTGTCTAGATGGGCTATTTACCCCAGCTTCCCCCCCATCTTGGAGCCTTGCAGTTCAAATGATGCAGGGCTCTAGTCCCGTTTCACCCCCAGGCAGTCTTGACAACATCCATGGCAAAGATGGGGGAAAGCCAGGGCAAAGCCCGTTAAGCCGTTTTAATTAAACACCCAGAAAAGATGTTTCATGCGGGGGGGGGGGACCCAGACTGGGCCAGTGCAGGAACGCAGGGTCCCTACCTGCACAACAGCTTGTAGAGCTGGATGTTGTTGCTGCCACCAGAATCTCTCTGCAGCCAGGAAGGAGGCTCCCAGCACATGATCAGGGGCCCTGCATGTGACCAGCCTTGATCGCATGCTGAGGGCCTCCTT
Organism: Gambelia wislizenii; assembly: GCA_030847615.1. Classification (NCBI taxonomy): domain Eukaryota; kingdom Metazoa; phylum Chordata; class Lepidosauria; order Squamata; family Crotaphytidae; genus Gambelia; species Gambelia wislizenii. The sequence continues at coordinate 187,197,573 of JAUMIR010000002.1, read as the reverse complement.
CCCGGGTTCAGAGGGTGCATTGTGCAGCAGTAGTGGAAGTCCATGTTAACTTCCTCCCATTTTGTGTAGGTAATGGCGGGGGGGGGAGCCAGATCCAGGGCCAGAATATGCTGGCCATAAACCGGCATATTCTGGCAGGTCTAGACAAGCCCTTGGTCAGGCTGAAAAGAATGGAGGTGAGGAATCAAATATTTCAATAACTAGGTCACTGGCTTTGGTAAGTTATATTTCTATGTGCAAGAATCATAGTATCATAGGGTTTGAAGGGATCATAAGGGCCATCTAATTCAACCCTATGCCATGTACAACATTACACAGCTGAAGCAGTCCCAAAAGATGGCCATCCAACCTCTGTTTAAAGACCTCCAAAGGACGAGAGTCCAACCAGTCTCCAAAGCAGTCTATTTCATTCTCAAACAGCTCTTGCTGTCAGGAAGTTCTCCCTACTGTTTAGACAGATTTCCCCCCCCCCCCTTGTAATTCCACTGTTTGGTGTCCTAATCTTTGAAGCTCATTTCACACTCTACATGACATCCCTTCAAATATTTAACAGTGACTGCCACATCCTCTTGCAAAATTCTCTTCTTTGCATAAAACATACCCAGATCCCTAAGCCATTTCTCCTAGGGCTTGGTTTCCAGACCTTTTTACCATCTTGGTTGCCCTACTCTAGACACATTCTAACTTGTCAATATTCTTTTTGGACTGTGGTGCTTAGAACTGGGCTTAGTATTCCAAAGTGAGCAGATATCTTGCCAAGAAAAGCTGGCAAATGTTAATATAAATGAAATGAAAATATGAATTGTGACTAGCTGTACAGAAGGGCTATTTGATACTGAGGCCATGTCTGCTGCAGCTGTTGTTCTCCTCACACGGAAATTCATCAATCTGTTTTTAAGTCAAATGGCAAAATAAATAAGAGTTCCTTGCAGATGCTCAAAGATGCTTTATTTGATAGCACCCTGAAAGGTTTTTTTAAAGTATATTCCAGAGGGTGGAGGAATACATTAGAGATTAAAATAATTTTACAATGCTATGAACACATCATCAGAAATATGCCCCATTGAGTTCAGGGGGTTTACTCCCAAATAGACACATAAATGACTTAGCAGTGTGAATCAGCTGAATCAAACTGTGTATGTGGTTGAGAAGAATCACAAAACTGCTTCTCCTATCTGTCAATTTCACTTACGTTTAATTGACTATAGGTTCATCACCAGCTCTGGTCTATTCAAGCATTGTCCCTTGAGTCTCAGGTGTGCTTGTTTTGTACCTGTGAGCACATGTGAACAGCCTCCACAGATACCTTTGCCTATAAATGTCTTCTTGCATTATTAGGTGCAAGTATCACAAAGGATGATTGGGAACAGGAGAGAGAGGATTCTGCAAGTCTCAGACAAACACTTGTATCTGGAGATGCTGTTTGCATATTTCCAGATGCTTTGCCAACACGTGAACTGGTAACAGAAGCAGCATTCATTTGCAGCTATACCTGAAAAGTGTTTTACAACTCATGTCAGCTATTTTTTTTTAAGTAGCTGAAAGCACTAAGAAGCTAACACAGTGATTTCACCCTTCGTTCCCATGCATTGTTTATTGGTCTGTCTCATCAACCCAAACTAATATACATATAGACATAACACTACGCAACTATAGTACTATGATCCCATTTTAACTGCCATAACTATACCCTATGGGGTTTGTAGTTTGGTCAGAGGCACCAGAGGAGCTCTCAAGCAGAGAATTCTAAAGGCCCCTCCCTAAGCCACAAATCCCATGATTCCACAGGATGTTGCCATGGCAGTTAAAGTGGAATCATAGTGTTATAAACATGTAATGTGAAAGGACCCAAAGACACACACACGGGCACAAAAAAATTTATATGGGTGCACAAGCTTTTATCAAAAATGCATGGAAAAATGATGAGGTGTGATCTTCCAACCCCAGTGCCCAATCATGAACCACATAGCTTCATAAACCACATGGTTACACTATAATGTTTTGTTTTTTAATGAGAAAGCAATGAGAATGGAAGTCTCCTATTGTTTCCCTCTGAACCTACCAGGCTAACCACATGATGCTATACAGCCCAGGCCCTGTGAGCTTTAGCTCCTTTCACTGTTTAACTCCCTAGCCATTCAATCACTGAGAGTAAGCAAGAGTCTCAAATGCTTGTTAAAAGGTGAGATGCCACTCTGGATGCTGGAAAATAAAACCTACTGATTAAACCCCCCCAAAACAAAACATTTTTTTCCAATCTCCAAAATCAAACAGATAAGGCTTCTGGTGCTGAAATACACAGGTATGGCTGTCTGGGACTCCAGCAGACATCTTTATGGAAGAGGATGCCTCCATTTATTCCAGCAGACCTCAGTATTTACGTATCTCATTACAGCTGCAGCCTGTGGCATCTGTTTCCATGCTGTATCTGTCAAGCTACATCTTATCAGAGAAGCTCTCTTTTTCTCTACACTGCATTCTTGCCTCTCCTTTTACCTCACCAATAAGTAACCTGATGCTTATTTTAAGTTCTTTTTAAAATAACAAGGTATGAAACAGACACAGCTCGGCAGACAGCCTGGAATAGAATGAAAAAAGGAGTGGAAGAGTGCAGAGATGACAAACATCTCTCAATCAGTGATATTCAACATGGCAGACTCAGACGTGTACAACAATTAGAAAATGTTGGCATTTAATGGAGACTGCTGCCTATCCAGTGATGTTGCAAAATTATTATTTTATTTATGGTTTTATTCATTTATATCCCACCTTTCTCCAAATAATGGGACTCAAGGCAGCTAACAACATATTTTAAACAATACAAGCTAAACACCATACAAAAGTCCAAATAAAAGTATAAATATAAGATTTTAAAAACAATTAAATTAATTATAAGTTAAAACATTAAACAGTAAAAATATTAAAATGCATTAACCCTTTAAACACCTTAAAAACAGCGTCACACAGCATTAAAAGCCCAATCCTTGTCAGTTTGTAAAAGCCTGCCGGCACAAAAATGTTTTAATCTGCCACTTGAAGGAGAGCAAGGATGGGGCTATCCCGGCCTCTTTAGGGTGTGAGTTCCAAAATCTGGGAGAAACCAGAGAAGACCTTCTCCCTTGTTCCCTCCAAACAAGCCTGAGAGGGTGGTGGGACAGAGAGAAGGGCCTCCCAGCATATCTTAGTGCTCTAGTGGGCTCATACAGGGAGATACAGTCCTTCAGATAACCTGGACCCAAGCTGTATAGGGCTTTATAGGTCAAAACCAGCACTTTGAATTGTACGCAGAAATGGACTGGCAGCCAGTGCAGCTGTTGCAACAAGAGAGTTGTGTGCTCCCTGTAGCCAGCCCCAGTTAACAATCTGGCTGCAGCTCTTTGGGCCAAATGACGTTTCTGAGCAATTTTCAAAGGCGGCCCCATGTAGAGCACATTGTGAGTGCTGGGTTTATGACTTATGAGATCCTAAGGCAGCCCTATCACAGAGTTTTCTGAGAGCTAAGCGTGTGTGACTTTCCCTAGGTCACCCAGTGGGTTTTCATGACCAAGTGGGGATTTGAACCCTGGTCTCCAGAGACATAGTCCAACACCCAAAGCACTATGCAACACTGGTACATTACAATAATCCAAATAGGATGTAATCAAGGCATGTACCACCATGACCAGATTGGATTTCTCCAGGAAAGGGTACAGTTGGTGCACTAGCTTTAACGGTGTGAAAGCACTCCCAGTCACTGCTGAAACCTCCAGGCTCAGCGCTAAATCCAGGAGTACCCTCCAACTGCGTACCTGTGTTTTCAGGGGAAATGTAACCCCCATCTATCACAGGCTGAATCCCTATTCCCAGACTGAAATGGATCTAGATAATCTGCCTCATCCAGGAACCCCTGAAGCTGAAGAACCATAACATGCTCCAGTTACCTTGCCCCAAAATGGAAGGTTGGAGACTGGCCTATAGTTATCTAATATAGTGGGATCCACTCTTCACAAACTTAAATGCCATGTGTGTGTACAACAGAGCATGTAAAACAGATGGTTCAAACAGCATCAAAGGGAACTTTGTACCATTAGTTATGTTTATATCCAGCCTTTCCTCTATTGAGCTCAAGGTAGACTATGTGGTTCTCCTCTCTCCCGCATTTTCCTCACAGCAACCCTGTGAGGTAGGTCAGGCTGAACCATGTTGACTGATAAAAGAGGGTTTCAGGACTGGCATCTTCCAAGGCCTATTCCAACCACTATACTACACTGGCTCCCCTAGAAATGCAGAAATTGTTTTCTCCCTGTATCTTTCTGTCTGAGCCAGCATGATGTAGTGGCTTGAGTGTTGGATTAGAACTCTGAGAGGCCAGGATTAAATCCCTGCTCCGCCAAGAAAACTTGCTGATCTTGGGCAAGTCACACTCTCTCAGTCTCAGAGGAAGGCAATGGCAAATCCTGTCTGAACAAATTTTGTCAAAAAAACGCTACAGTAGAGTTGTCATAAGCAGGAGTTAACTGGAACACACATTACAAGAATAACTAAGCAGGAGTTAACTGGAATAACACATTACAGAGGCAACCAATGTCAGTGATGTTGTGAATCCGTTCTGATTTTAGTCTGAACTTTAAGAAATTCCACCTAAACATTAGGAAGAACATCCTGATGGTAAGAGCTGTTTAGCAGTGGAATGCACTGCCTCGTAGTGTGGTGGAGTCTCCTTCTTTGGAGGTTTTTAAGCAGAGGCTGGATGGCATCTGTTGTGGATGCTTTGATTGTGTGTTCCTGCATGGCAAGGGGTTGGACTGGATGACCCTTATAGTCTATTCCAACTTTATGATTCTATGATTTAAGAAAGCTATCTAAGTTTCAAACAAAAAAAACAGAATGGGTTCATCACCCCACTGACTTGGAAGCCACCAGCTGATGCTCCCTATATCATTGTTAAACTGAAATCTTGATGCCTTCTTGATGCTTCTCTGCTCCTGAAAGAAAATAAAATGGAAACCAAACTGATGGGAATGTAAAATGCGATCATTTGGATAGGAAGACAGAAACTACTGAAGTGGGGGTTAGAATCTGTGTCCTCAAGAGAGATATATCCCCTTCAGTCATTTATTCACAACTATGTTTGTTGCTTAATATCAATTTCTCAAAACCCTTTAGGAAAGAACAGACACACAATAGGATTAATAACCTTGTTCTCTTAAGAAAGTAACTTGAGAACTCCTGTTGTACCTAAGTAATCATCAAAGGTGGAAACAGGACCTAGCCCTCTAGTATATCAGGCTGAGGAAAGAAAAGAAAAATAGCATTTGCCTTTAAAATAAAGAGCATCATGGAAAATCTTTTGGAAGGTATAGCAGTGTTAATGGAAAAGTTAAAGGATTTTGGTAAGTTGGCAGGCGTCAAGAGTAATGATCAAAAGACAAAGATCATAATGAAAAATATGAATATAGAATATCAAGTTGAATTGATGGATAAAACTGGTTTCAAAATTGAGAAGAAAGTTAAATATCTAGGCATTACTATCTATGACTAATATGAATTGTATGGTGTTTTTTTCAAAATAATTATGTTAAGACATGGAATGAAATTAAGAAGGATATGTTAAGATGGAAGAAAATACACTTGTGATTGATGGGGAGAATTTATGTGATAAAAATGAATGTTTTGCCTAGAACTATGCTGCTATTTCAGACGATACCTGTTTTGACAACTGATGTATCATTTTGTGAGACTTGCCTTATTGAGAGGGTGAAATAGATATAAATCCAGGTTGTGCCCCAAAATGCCTCTATGGGTCTTAGCACAAGACACTTTCTATAGAAGAAAAACAGCTAAAGAAAGGTGGTTAAAGTATCAAGACCTCCAGGAGATTGGTCAAGGGGGATATAAAATGAAATCAGTTGGTGGCAGAGGGTACAGTTTTCAATGGTTCTTTTACATACAGTTATTGGAAAGATTCAAAATGGATTTTAAAAACCTGTGGTTTTGAACAATACAGAAAGAACCCATTATCCACAGGATTGCTTTCTGCAGTTTCAGTTACCTGCAGTCAACACTACCAGGAGGTATCTCTCAGGCCTCCAGCAAATTCTATGGTAGTTCTAGGACCAAAGGTTGACCTCCCACTTTCCACTTGTGCAAGTGTCTGTTGAGGAAGAAACAAGAGGAAAGTTGGGAGAGGATCAGTTCCCCCACCCTCCATGGAGCAATAGGTGAGCAGGGGGAGGGACTTTAAAATATAACCTCCTTTAAAATATAGGGTTTGCTACTTCCCATGGTTTCAGGCATCTGCAGAGAGTCTTGGAACATATCTCTTGTGGATAAGGGGGTGTGTGTCTTACTGTAAGTCAGAGTTTGAAGCACAATTGTGTACAGATGATGAACGTGTAATGGCTAAAATGTATAAACTTTTGATGAAACTTGAAATGAAAGGCAAACAAGTCAAACGGTGTACGATAAAATGGGCTAAGAATTTTGGTCATAACATACATATGGAACTATGTGGTCAAAGGTGTTGGAATTTACATTATGTTATGATCTTAAAGAAAAATTTTATAAAATGATATATCATTGGTCCAGAGAAATTGTCCAGAATGTATAAAGTATAATGTATATGATGTATGTTGGAAATGTGAACAACATGATGGGATATTTTATCATGTCTTGTGGACATGTGAAAGAGCTAAAAAAATGTATTCAAATACACACGTTGATGCAGAGGATTTTAAAGATTACTATTCATTTAAAACTGAAACGTTTTTCTTCTGAGATCAATTGACGTACAGCTGGAAAAGAGTTATGGAAGATTACTTTGCTATATGACCACAACAGCAAGAGCGTTCTATGTGCAAAGATGGGAGAATTTAACACTACCCACTATGGAGGAATGGTTGGTAAAATTGATAGATTTAGCAGAAATGGATAAACTATCTTGTTTGACCAGAGAAAGGTCGTTAGTGACATGTCTCATAGACTGGAAACCCCTTCTAGACTTGGTGACCTGGTAACTCTTGGTTTTGATGACTACAAAGTATAGGTTTTTGAAAGACGGAATCAGGTGGTAATTTTGGAGAGAAATATATCAATAACCATATGAATATATAACCACCAAAAGGAAGACCGGAAGTCACTTTTTCTTCTTTCTTCCTTTCTATCTCTTTTTCTTTCTTTACTTTTGCTTTGTTTCTTTAATTTTTACTTTATGGTATTTCAGATTTCCATTTTTTCTTTGCTTCTAATCTTTGTAATTTTAATGCATTTAAGAACTTTTAATAAAAATTATATTTTTAAAATAAGGTGCATCATGTATTTACACCTTGTTTTCAAGCAGATTAGTGATTCTGCTCATCAACTTGAAAACAAACTACACATTTCTTTTGTACCCCACCACACCACCTAACTTTGGTGGTGATACTGGGATCCACAAAACATGGACATGCATGTTTCTCTACAGGTCTCCCCAGTCATTCCCCGCCCCCCAAAAAACACTGACAAAAACACACCTGCAAACTCATGTCTAGAACCTGTGAGAAAAGAGGCAGTTGGGTGCTGACATTGTGCCTTGGTTTCCATATTGGTGGAAAGATGAGGCATGATAGATAAATAGATAAGATAGATAGACAGACAGACAGATAGACAGAGGCAAGTGGTATGCATGTTAATACTTCCTTTTACTGTTTTTACATTCTGGATCATCTCCTGCCAAAGCTATGTTTCTCTAAGAGAAGTTACTTGGTATCAGACATTTACATGTAACATATAGAGTAGGACCCCAGTATCCACTGATTCAATTACCATGGGACACAAAACAACACACCTACCATAGAGTCTTCCTAGAAAATGTTCCTCTCTAGCCATTTTCTAGGTTCTCCAAGGCAACTCTATGGTATTTTAAACCAGAAGTCCCATTATTTTCAATGGTGTTTGCTATTATCCACAGTTTTCGGTATCCATGGGCATACCCCAGAACCAATCCCCAGCAGATACAGGGATCTTAATGTAGTTCTACTTTCATCCACAGAGTGAAAATGACTGGAAGGGACAAATGCCCCTTTCCCCTGAAGGCACAGCATCATCCTAAGAATAAGTGTATTACCCAAGGAATGGGCTCCTTCTCGGATATTCTTTAATTCTTTTTCCAAAAGATCAGTTCCTTTTCTGAGAATCTCCATCCTCATGATGGCAGAGGCGCTTTCAGTCAAAAGGTAGGACAGCTCTATCATGTTCCACCTTGACTGGGAATCATTTTTATTAGGATCTGAATGTGACTTGAATCATGTTGCCATTCCTGCAATTTGAGAGTTCATTGTAAAGAAGAGTTCAGAATAAGAGTTCAAGAATAACGGCTATTATATAATATATAAAGACCTCATCATGTGAAGGAGAAGACGGGAGGCATGGACTGGTTACAGGAGGGGGTGGCAAAATGTAGGCATTGCCCCAAATAAGAATTCTGCCTCCCCATCAAATTTTACTTCAGTGCCCAAATTTTTTGTTTGTTTATTTAATTTATACAGTTCCCTGATTTTGTCCCACATGGAACCCAAATTGTTAGCACTGTAGTAACTTAAAACTTCAGTGGAGCATTTTGAAATACTGTACCATTCAGGCATCCAAAGAAAAGGGACTGACAAAGTTACCAAAGGAATGGGAACACAGCAAATGTAAGAGCTTGGAGCAATTTTCAATGTCTCACTCTGACATGCTAGAAATCTGGGGACTGAAGAAAAATTTCATGGGGGGGGTGGGGAGAATTCTTATTTGGGGCAATGTCCTCATTTTGCCCCCCTACTGTAGTTAAACCCTTGGCTGGCTGGCCCTGTCCCACAATGTCGAATGTTCGCCAGCTGAAATGCACCACAAGCTCATCTTTCCTTCCTTTCATCTGCCACGTCCAAGTGTGGCTTTATCAGCAAGTGTTCGTTCATAACATGCAGCTGGCTTTTTAGTTTTTCTTTTAGATTTATGCAGTTATTATTATTTTCATTTTGTTGTGATTGTATATCTTTTTTTTGCTGTTTTTATGGCTGAATATAGGATATATAAATACCAATTATAAATAAGAACATTCACATGCCACTAAAAGACATAGCTGTGCGAGTCTGGGTCAGTAAGCAAAGAGATCTTGTAGCATCTTAGAGACTGAGAGAAAGAAGTTAGTAGCATAAGCTTTTGGAGACTTAAGTCTATGTCATCAGATACATGGAGTGAAGTGCCTGTTCCTAAGCACTTCACTCCATACATCTGATGAAGTAGGCGTAGGTTTACAAAAGCTTATGCTACCAACTGCTTTCTCTCAGTCTCTTTTTAAAAATTATATTATTTATTAATTTTTTAAAAAAAGAAACATACAAATTTTACACACAACCTACCAAACAAATATACTCAATAACATAAAAGTGATTCCCTCCACCCAAGGACTTCCCTTTACATTCATCCCTCTTTTTCCATTTCTTTGCTACTATTAACCTTGCTGTTGTCAGCAGCTTTGTTAATAATTCCTTAACAATTTGAGGTTCTTGTATTTTTTCATAATATGATAACAATGCTATTTCAGGACATAAGGGTATATTTATCTCCATTATTTCTCTTATTTCCTTCATTACTATTTTCCAAAATCTCTGCACATATTTGCAATTCCACCACATATGAATATACGTCCTGGATTCTTGACATCCCCTCCAACACTGTTCTGAATACTTTGTATCTATTTGATTCAATCTTACTGGGGTTAAATACCATCTCTATGTAATCTTATAATAATTTTCTTTTATTCGTACTGATAATGTTTTCAGATGGTGCATATTCCATATTTTCTCCCACTTAGATTTATCTATTGCAATTGCTACATCTGTTTCCCATACATCTTTAAGATAATCTTGCACCTCTTCATTATCCATTAACATTTTATATATTTTACTTGTAATGCCTTTTATAGTAGTTTTCTCTTGAATAGCTTGTATAATCAATTCCTCAAATTTTGTATTTTTTCTACAATTTTCCTCCTTTAACCATTTTTTTGTCCATTGTTCTAACTGTATTAGATTAGTTTAAACCATGTGAATCCTTGCTCTTTTAATGTTTTTTCCACATAACTCTCAATTAGTCTCTAAGGTGCTACAGGATCCCTTTGCATACAGTCACATGTCTTGCATGAATGTAAATAAGTTCTAGGTTCTGTTTAGTTTAAAAGGCATTTCTGGAATGACATAATAGTGTGGCTTCATCTGCAAACTTTAGCCAGTTCCTAAGAAATCTGCTAAATCATTTTGGAAGACCATCTAGTCCTTTTTCTCTTCTAGCAGTTAGTACTCTGAGACCTACTGCTACTGCTATCGGAAACAACGTATAGACATCATGGCCTATAGTCATTCTTAGACTTGTTATCCATTGTTTTGCCGAAGTTGCTGTTCCTTTTTGTTCTCTTCATTTGGGCCAGGTTTCTCTTTTCTGAACAAGTCCTTTGATGGTACCTTTCATGATCCATGGTATCTTTTCTACTTTCTATGTTGTTGTTATGTACCTTCAAATTGATTCTGGCCCAAAGTCAACCAATGGGCTTCCATGGACAAAGTAAGGATTCAAATCCTGATTGGCCAGCATCCTAGTCCAACACTACACTGCACTGGTTGTCATCCTTCCAGTTGGACTTCTATTCTTGGGAGAGTTCTACAGATACCATGGACTGCCAAAATGACCAATAAATGGGTCCTAGAGCAAATCAAGCCTGAACTCTCTCTAGAAGTCAAAACTAGAGTCCATCATATTTTGAGCATATCATGAGATGACATGACTCATGGCGGGAGGGGGGATGGTAATACCTGGTAAAGTGGGAGGCAGTAGGAAAAGAGGAAGACCACATTCCTGGTGGATAGATTCAATCCAGGAAGCCATAGCTCTGAGTTCGTCTGCAGGAATTGGGCATGGCTGTTGATGACTGGGTGTCTCTGAGGTCTCTCATTTATAGGGTTGCTGTTAGTCAAAGCCAGCTTGATGGCAGTTAATAATAACAACATCAAGTAGGTAGGTCACTACAAAGTTGACATGTCTTCTGTGAATGCCTCTCTCTGTGTTGCTAATGAATTACCTTCTACAACGACTCCACCCCTTTCCTCTGTAGGCATAACACCAGCATTAGAATAAGTGTATTACCCAAGGAATGGGTTCTTTTTAGGTATTATTTCCGTCTTTTTCAAAATGAGCCATTCCTTTCAGCAGAGGAGCTTTCAGTTGAAGGGTGGAATCCCTTTATCATGTCCCACCCTGACAGTTTCATCTACATACCTCTCTGCCTCTCTTGGAGCAGGTCAGCTACCTTGGCCTCAAGAAAGCTAATTTGTTTCCTAAGAGCCAGGAGCATCCAGCACACACCCCTCCGTCCCATGGGCATGAGACACAGTATATTGGACAGCTCCCACCTCAGTTTATTTTCTGCAATTCAATCACAGGAAAACTGTATTTAGAGTTAAATTGACAAGGCTATAGGAGAGTCACTGCTCAAGGGCAGAACTGGAAGCCTGATTGTTTTGGTCTCTTAATAGCAGTCTGTTTAGCTGCTTGCACTTGTCAACATCCTGCATTCTAACAAGCTGGCCAAATTAGGTTCCAATCATGTCATGAATGATCAGGAAAGTGATTCCCATCCCACCCACACTGGCACCACTGATTGATTATACATGGATAATTGGACATCTTGCTGTTATTTTATGGTATGGCTTCCCTTATGGTCCTTTTATTCTGCCTCCCAACGGCTATCCCCACAACATAGCCTGCTGACTCTTCTGTTGAACTAGGGCTGAGGCCATTTTAAAGGGGCATATTCTTGTACTCTTCCTTCAGCACTAAATTGCAAAAAAGATGGAGGGACTAATCTGACCAAAACTGATGAATGTTGGATTTGTTTTTAATGGAAATCCCTGGTCAATAATAATAATAATAATAATAATAATAATAATATAAAATGTATTTATATTCCGCCCCTCTACGAAACGCAATTGGGGCAGCTTACAACAAATAAAATATACATCCCGGATCCTCAATCCCACCTCATCCCCTTAAAATACAATTAAATAATTCAGGAATTAAAACATACTTTAAAAAATACAAAAAATAAAAAATAAACAACAGACAGTGGCCATAGCGAGGTCAGGACAAGCTAGATTTTCTTTCTTTTTTATGGCCGGGTATCTATTCAGGAAAGGCCCACCGGAAGAGATCCATCTTAAGAGCTTTTTAAAAGCTATTTAGGGTGGTGATATGACGGATCTCATCTGGCAGGTCGTTCCATAATCTTGGAGCAATAGCCGAAAAGGCCCTCTGGGAGGTCAGAGAAAACCTAGTTTTTAAAGGTTGTAACAAATTCCTCCCAGAGGACCTGAGTGTACGGGGAGGATTACATGGAAGGAGGTGGTCCTGAAGATAGGTTGGACCCAAGCCATTTAGGGCTTTAAAAGTGATAACCAACACCTTGTACTGGGCCTGGAAACTAATGGGCAGCCAGTGAAGTGATATTAAGATCGGTGTTATATGGTCTCTTCTGGATGTACCAATCTGGTTGCCATATTCTGTACTAGTTGAAGTTTCCGGACCAAGCACGAGGGTAGCCCCATGTAAAGTGCATTACAGAAATCAAGACGGGAGGTTACCAGAGCATGTACAATGGTCTCAAGCTCCCCAACTTCCAGGAAAGGGCTCAGATGACGTATCAGCTGAAGCTGATAACAGGTACTCCTGACCATCTCATTTACCTAATTCGTCATCTGGAGCGACGGGTCCAGGAGCACCCCCATACTACAAACATAGTCCATGGAGGAGGGCATGATCCCTCCCAGGACTAGAGATTGGATCCCAATGCCTGGGTTCGGGGCTGCTACTGTGAGTACCTCCATTTTATCTGGATTCAGCTTCAATTTGTTTTCCTTCATCCAGTCCATTACTGCCCTAAGACAATCATTAAGAGAAGAGATACCATCTGAAGTCAGAGCTGAAGACGGAGGCATAGAGAAATATATCTGGGTGTCATCAGCATACTGATAACACCCCGCCCAATGCCTCCAGATGATCTCTCCCAGCAGCTTCATGTATATATTTAATAGCATCAGGGATAGGATGGCACCTTGTGGGATGCCACAAATAAGCTCTTTTCTTGCAGAGCAACTGTCCCCGAGCATCACCCTCTGGAATTTGCCCGAGAGGAAGGAACGGAACCACTGCAGCACAGTGTCTCCAATTCCTAGCCTTCTCAGGCGATCCAAGAGGATGTCATGATCTATTGTATCAAAAGCTGCTGAGAGATCCAGTAGCACCAACAGGGTCACACTACCCCTGTCAATGCTCAGGCGAAGGTAATCAGCCAAGGCGACCATGGCAGTCTCAACTCCAAATCCCACCCTAAAGCCAGTTTGAAATGGATCTAGATAATCGGTATCTTCAAAGACAGCTTGAAGTTGGAGAGCAACTGCCTCTCGATCACCTTGCTCAAAAAAGGTAGTAAGGAGCCTGGCCTATAGTTCTTCATATCCAGAGGGTCAAGGGAAGGTCTTTTTAGGAGCGGTCTAACTGCCGCTTCCTTCAAGCAAGATGGAACATGTCCTTCCCTAAGGGATGCATTGATGATGTCCCTAAGGAACATCCTCAAGGCATCACCCCCTGGACAGCCAGACATGAAAGGCAAGGGTCAAGAGGGCAAGTAGTCTTCCTTACTCTACCAAGAAGCTTATCTACGTCATCAGTACTTACAGATTGAAACTGATCCAGTATAACTTCATCAACGGAGTTACTGGACACCTCGTCAATCAAATCTACTACAACCCTGGCGTCCAAGTCGGATCTTATCTGAGAGATTTTATCTGCAAAGAAGTTGTTAAATGCATCACAGCAGGCCATTGTTGGGTTTAGTAATGAGTTCTGCAGAGGTGGAACCTGTGTCAGTTCCCTCACCACCCTAAACAGCTCTGCCAGGTGAGACACTGCAGACGCAATAGGTGCAGAAGAAAAATATTTCCTTGCTGCACATATTGTCTCTCTATAGGAATGAAGAAATTTCCTATGACGAGTCCTGTCAGACAAGAGCCAAGTTTTTTGCCAGACACACTCTAGTCATTGTCCAACCCGCTTCAACTTCCTAAGTTCTTCAGTATACCATGGATGGTGATTAGAAGCGGGTTGGAGAGGATGCTTGGGAGCGATCGTGTCGATAACCTTGGTAAGATTGGTGTTCCAAGTATTGACCAAGGCTTCAACAGAATCACCGGCGTTACCAACCAATGAACGCTCTAAGGCTTTCTGGAATCCCATTGGTTCAATTAGCCTTCAAGGGCGGACCATTCTAATAGGTCCTCCACCCCCGATGGGATGGACAGTGGCTCTGAGTTCAGCCTTGATCAGCAAATGATCCGTCCATGACAAAGCGGCGGTTTTAGTCACCTCCGCCCACGAATATTCCTGTTCCGTACTAAAGACTGCATCGAAGGTATTACCCGCACAATGAGTGGGACCATTGACCAATTGGGATAGGCCCATGTTTGTCCATGAACTCCCGAGCTGCACCTTATAAATTTGACAAACTGGTCTCAAGTGGGATGTTGAAATCACCCGAACTAACAGTCTGGGTGACTCCAACAACAACTCCGAAACCAGTTGTGTCAGCTCAGTTAGGGAGTCTATTAGACAACAGGGTGGACAGTATACTAACAGAATCCCTAGATTTTCCCTGGTCTTCAGGCTCAGGTACATACACTCGAAGTGGACTAATCTCTGGACAGGTATCCTGATCAAGGTAAGGTTATTTTTATGAACCAGAGCCACTCCGCCCCCTCACCCATTTCCCCTTACCACAACCCATCTGTCAGTCCCACCCCGAAGATGGATTCATTACCCCACAGTGACCCTGAGGAGGATATGGATGTACAGAAGACTAGCATTGGCTGGACTATGTGGATTAAAGTTATGTACCCAAAAGGGCATATATGAAGCTGCCCATATTTAGTTGATTACAACACAATGACCAGACTTCACTCCTCACTTCCACAGGCATAATTCTCAGCTTCAACCATGACTGTGTTTGCTTGAAAAATGATTCAACCCACAAAATGTGTCCTTGGGCCAAGGGATAGTGCAATGGATACCAACCTGAGGTGGAGAAGAAAAGGAGTGTCCTACTCCATGTGACTGGACAATGATACCCATTGTACATCAGACTACAGAACAGTTAATCAAAAATAAGCACCCATCCACTCATCTGTACAGAGATGTAAAACCATTTATTTCACTCCTTCCATGTCAAAGTGAAGTTTCAAAAGTTTTCTCTCTGATAGGCAAGATTACAAAAAAAAAATTGTGCATTATTTGATGATTTTTCCCATTTTGGGATTTGTTTTGTGACAATTTCATGAAATTATTTTGCACAAAAAGATGGAATCTGTACAAAGCAGATTTGTGCAAAGCACAGATTTTCAGTCCTGCCACCATTACATGCTCATCTGGTAAGGACATGAAAGTCTTCTCAAAGGACATGAAAGTCTTCTCAAGTTCCCACCCTCTGGGACTCCCTTCCATGGGAGGCTAGGCTAGTCCCCGCGCTGCTTTCCTTTTGTCAACAGGCAAAAACATTTTTATACAAGCAGGATATATAGCTGCACTTATGGAAGTTTTATTGGGGTGTGTTTTTAATGTGTTTATACATATATATATATATATATATATATATATATACACATATTAAAATTTTTGCTTGTTTTAATGTTTTAGCTTCATGTGTTTTGTTGTGAGTTTTAAAAAATGATTTAAAATTATATATTATGTAATTTTGTGAGCTGCCTTTGATCCCTTGTGGAAGAAAGGTAATACAAATTAAATAAATACATAAATGTTTGATGTTGCTTGGCAACATTTTTCATCTGTGAAATGTTTGAGGGTATTCTTGCCTATGAAATTCATGGGGTCACCATAAGTTGACGGGTGGCTTGAAGGGACACACACACACACACATATCATCAACTCATTTGGGATATACCTAGGTGCTGATTTACAATTCAGCAATTGATTCAATAGGACCAGCAACTGGATTTAGGCCTGGATATGTCCATCATGATTGTGGAACAATTTTTTCCCAACACAGTAATTTCAAAACCAGTTTCAATGCATTTTAGTACAGCTGGCAGAGATTAGAGCCACCTGCATTTACATATGCCTCAAATGGGCATTGGCTAAGTCTACTGATACACCTGCTGCAGATTACTGTTATTTTTTGAGATTTTTAGGGTAGAAGAAGAGAGTTAGAGTCCCTTGTGAATTCCTTCTTTATCAGACTTGACAGTTCCACTCTCATCTTCTGAATTGTTGCCAATTGGCCTTTTGAGGTGTTGAGCCTGAACTGTTGGGGGGGGGAGGGACCAGCTGGCCTTTAGGGCAAAGAGTGGGTAGAATCAACACTGATCACAGCTAATTGCAGATTACAATCTCTCTCCTAATTGCTCTGATTAATTATTGATGTAAAAAACCCTTTTCTTATTTAGGATTGTCAGGCAACGTGAGAGCCCCAGGCCTGAGGAGGTTCACCATAATCTCTCTCCTTTTGGGCCGCATAATTAAGGAATTAAAACTGGCTGCTGGAGAAGGAAGGAGCAGTGTCCTGCTGGGTTCTTGGACTGTCATACCTCTGAGTCTCCCAGATGGAGATTATTCCGAGAAGCGCATCTGCAAACCTCCTAGAGGCAGTCAGTTCCTTAAGTGTTATCGACAAGAAGTATCCCTTTGATGCCATTAGCTGTGCACCTCATTGATTTTCTTTGTTTTAACAAGGAAATCATTACAGTTTATACAACCCGAATGCTCAGGTCATCAGCTCTTTAGTTCTTTTTACCTCTTGTACATTGCTGCATTTGCCATTGTGCATTTGAGTTGGCGGAAGATCACATTCTTCTGGTGTGTTGGCAGCCTGGCTGCTCTGCCTCTTGAATCAATCCCAAAGTTGGAAAAGCTATTGCTTTAGACTGTATCTTCCAGAATCCCCTGTCAACATAACCTGGAAAAGTAAAATTTCCAAATGCTGGTTGATCCCTTACTCTGGCCCAGCCTTTCTCAACCTTTTTATCCTGGAGGAATCCTTGAAATAATGTTCAGGTATCAGGGAACCCCTGCATAAACATTATTCTATATATACTGCTATTGCTTTACTCCCACAATAGCAACCTCTTGAGGAACACTTAGCAACCTCTTGGGGAACCCTGGTTGAGAAACATTACAAGTCTTCTGGACGCTAGCTTGATCCTTGGTTCATTTACCCTGTATCTGCCAGAGTATTATGCTGGCTGCAGAGACAGCAAAACAACAGATGAGCCGGAAAGCCTCTGTGCTGGTCTTTAATTGGGTTTACATCCCCAAATCTAGCTCAGCTAACCAGCCCTGACACCCAGAAAAGCATAGGATGATCACATGAGGGTTTTTGTAGTTATCTTTGACATGTTCAAGATAACACAGATTTGACTTTGCTAATGGATTTTGGTGTGTTGAATGGGCTTTCTGAACTAGCCATGTTGTATTCAAGCTCTGTGTCTAGAGGTCAGATATACATAAAGAATGACAAACAGGTAGGTGATAGATAGAAAGATAGATAGTAGGAAGAAGATGGTATAAAAAAGAATTGGGCAATTGGATCATTGGACCACCACATTCACTGAAGACTACTTGAATTCAGACATCCACTGTGGGGGAAATTAGGTTGACTTCAACGCCTAAGTCAGAACCATTTGATCTGGGACCAAGAGTAGAGTGAGTTGTTGGTGCTTCATGGTAATTGCCAGCTCTAGACAATGAAGCAAGCCAGTCACCCTGTGTGCAATAATGTCACTATTGCAACTCTCAAATTGGAAGAGATTTCTCATTTCCCCAATGGGACCTGCTTTGATTAATCCAAGTTGTACTCGTTTCCCCTCAGCTCTGGAGCTTCCTAATGAAAACTGACACGCAGCAACCTTCCTTTCCCAAACACCTCTAGGGATTGCAAACTCTGTTTGTTCCAGTGGTGGGTTTTGTTACAAAGAAAGAGTGTCTAGTGCAGCATCAGCTCTTGTGCTTTACAGCTTTTTCATTCAAATCTAAATTTAGGGAAGGGCAAAAGAAGACAAAAATAAAAGTTTGCATTGCAACTTTGATGATTTGAAATTGGATGCTAAGAAACTGCCTGATATTGTAACAGATGGTGTGTGTGTGTGTGTGTGTGAGAGAGAGAGAGAGAGAGAGAGAGAGAGAAGCCTGAGGTACTGGAATGCCCTTGATGTGTGCCTCCTCTACCAGAACTTGGAAAAACTATCCTTTTTGGACTACAACAGCCCAAAGTACAGCAAGCAAGGGCACTGCTTATGCGTGTTGTTGTTGTTGTTTGTAGGTAACAAGACTAATTATATATTATTATTATAAACTATTATTATTCTTCATTTCACTGTCTATCAGGTATAACTGACTGGAGCTTTGGCCCATCAATTACTGGAATCTAGAAATTTAAGAATTTAGGAATCAGTGAATATCATCAAGTAATGTGGTACATTTCATGTAGTGTCACTTTTTGCAATTGTGATATTGTAAGTCTATCTATGGTGGTTTCATTCAGATGTTTAGTCTGAATCTGATGATGATGATGATATCACTATCATTGTTTTCAATGTACCAGGTGCGATCAACTGGAGTATGGGCCCATCATTGATTCAGATTCTATCCAAGATTCTAGCAATCAGTGAGGTGTCATCAGATAATGTGGCACATCTCAAGCAGTGTTGCCTTCTGTTGTTGGGCTATTGTGATCCTATCTATGGTGAATCCATTCAGATGTTTTGTCAAGCTCTACTGGAACCCAAGTGTTTTTTTTTTCTTTCCCCAGAGGCATTGAATCTCAATTTGTAGGTCTTGATATTTCATAATCTTTCCCCTCTCTTTGTCTTCAATTCTGCCATCCTCCAGGATTGCCATATCAAACAGAACTAGATATGCTAGATAGAAAAACCCAGAAAATTATGGCAGCAAATTCCACTTTACCTCCTTGAAGTGTTATTAATCAACTATAAATACCATGCAATATTGATGGTCAGGGATTGCTACAAGTGAAGCAAACTGTGAAGAGGAGGCGGAAAAAATCCTTGAGTGAATGCATCAAAGAAAGTAATGTGATAGATGTACAGTACAGCAAGAGACTAGATTGGACACTGAAGAAGCAAAAGACATGTATAGAAAGAAAATCATGAAAAATTGCCTTGAAGCCTGGCAAATCAAACTGGTACATGCAGAGTACATTAAAATCATACTTTTAGGGAATGGTCAGAAGAGGGACATCTGGAAAAGTTTACGGAATGGGTCACTGAAAAAAGAAGTGGAAGGATGTATATTTGTAGCTCAAGAACAGATGCTTCAGACAAATAGTATCAAGTCAAATATTGAAAAAATAAAGACAGATAATAAATGCCATCTGTGTAAAGAAAAACATGAAACTATTGAATGCCTTATCAGTTCATGCAACAAGATCAAACAGATTTTAAGAAATGCCATGATAAAGTAGCTGCAATGATACATTTGAATCTAGGCTACACACACACACACACACACACAAAATATATATATTTACCATGCACAAAAATTATTGGGAATATAAGCCTGAAAAAGTTGTTTAAAATGGTGACATAAAAATCCTATGGGACTCTAAGAGTTAAACTGACAAACAATTAGAACATAATGTGCCAGACAAAGCTGTGGTTGAGGAAGGGGGTGAATCACTGTTGTTCTTGTTGCTAAAAGATGTGTTCTGTAAACCAAACCTGCTCTTCACCTTTTGCTGAACTCATGGTGAAGAAAGATACAGTCTCAGTGAGTTCTTCTGCATACACAAAGCTTTCTTTCCACCCCAGCTTTGTGATTAGCCATAACAAGTTTCTCATAATAATGGACATTTTCTCTATTCTTTTTCTCTATTTTATTTTAACTTTTCTTTCTCCCCATCCCTTCCTATTGAGGGTGTTCTGTGAGACAAATTAGTTAAGGGGAGGGGAAAACAGTGGAGTACTGTATCACAATGCTTTCTCCAGCTGGAAGTCCATGGGGTTTCTTTTTCTTTCTTTTAAAATCTTCACATTTTTGTTTTGTTTTTCCTCTTTGGTTTTTGCATTTGTTTAATTGTTTGGAGGGAATGGAATTTTAGGCACTTCTTTTTTATTTTTAAAATCTTCTGAGGTGTTAATTTTCTGTATTTCCCCCCATTTTATTCACTTAGATGTGATTTTATGAGGTTCTCAAAGTTTTTAAGATTACTATATGCAGTATAAGTAGTGAAGTGATGATTTATGGAATAACTACAGATCACAGCTTAGGAAATATATGCTATTTTATGCAAGCTTTTTAAAAATCAAGTTCTGTAATACTGGAAATCATGGGCATGATGTAGATGTTAAAATGTACTGGTGGTTCAATGCTTAATGTACTTTCATGGAATATCAAAGGGCTGCAAAATGCAAATAAACAAAAATGACTGATTTTTAAGAATATGGCTGACTTAATAAAGAGTATGGACATTTTACCCCCAAACACGTTCGGATCATAATCCTACCATGATGACCCTAAAAAACAAACAAACACAGTTTAGATTGAGACTTAATGAATATTTTTTTTACAACAATGTAAACAAGAATTGAGGAATTATTTTGAGCTGAACTTGAATAAAGTTACAGAGCCCAAAATAGTTTGGGATGCAAGCAAAGCTTATATGAGAGGACAATTTATAAAATATGGTTCCAGGCTGAAAAAAGAAAGAGAAGTTTAAAAAGTTGGTGGATGAAATACAGAGGAGGGAAAAAACAAGAACAAATTTGATATGGAGACTCAACAAAAGACTGCCTTACTTCAACAACAGTTCTCATTGTTTTACATTGTTTATTCCTAATAAAGGAATGCCAAAATACTCTACTTTAAGCAAAAGAACTTTTAATTCATAAACAAACCTGGGAAGTGGCTTTCCTATACGTTGAGAAAGGAAAGGATAAAGAAAAACATCACAAAGATTAAGAAGGGATATCAGTTTGTAATGGATAACATGAAAATATTAAAAGCCTTTGATGAATATTACAGAGATTTAAGTGTAAGGGGCAATGAGATATGGAAGATTACTTGAATAAACTCCAATTGGACAAATTATGCTTGGAACAAAAGCAAAGTTTGAATGGGACTGTGACAATTCTGGAACTTATTGAAATGATTAAAAAGTTTAAATCTGGAAAAGCACCAGGCCCAGAAGGAATATCTGCAGCATATTATAAGAAATTTGAAGATGAGCTACTTAAACCATTAAAAATGGTATGTGGTGAGTTGTTAGGAAAAGGGTAGATGCCAGATTCTTGGAGAAATGCCTATCTTATAGTACTATAATTCATAAAGAAAATACATCTGAGATATAGAATCATAGAATCACAGAATCATAGAGTTGGAAGAGACCACTAGGGCCATCCAGTCTAACTCCCTGCCTGCCATGCAGGAACACACAATGGAAGCATTCCTGAGAGATAGCCATCCAGCCTCTGTTTAGAAACCTCCAAAAATGGAAACTCCACCACACTCCAAGGCAGTGTATTCCACTGTTGCACAGCAATTACTATCCGGAAGTTCTTCCTAATGCTTAGATGGAATATCATTTCCTGCAGTTTGAATCCATTGCTCTGTGTCCTAGTCTCTGGAGCTGTAGAAAACAAATTTGCTCCATCCTCAGTATGACATCCCTTCAAATATTTAAACATGGCTATTGTGTCACATCTTAACTTTCTCTTCTCCAGGCTAAACATACCCAGCTCCCTATGCCACTCCTCATAGCGCATGGCTTCCAGACTTTTCACCATTTTGGCCACCGTACTCTGGACTTACTCCAGCTTGTCGATATCCTTCTTGAACTGTGGTGCCCAGAACTGAACACAACATTCAAGGTGAGGTCTGGCCAAAGCAGAATAGAGTGGCACTATTACTTCCTTTGATCTAGATACTACCATATACTCCTATTGATGCAGCCTAGAATCACATTGGCTTTTCTGGCCACTGCATCACACTACTGACTCATGTTCAGCTTGTGGCCCACTAAGATTCCTTTCACATGCACTGCTATCAAGCCAGGTATCACCCATCCTAGATCTGTGCATTTCATTTTCTTCTGCCTAAGGATAGTACTCTACATTTCTCCCTGTTGAAATTCATTTTGTTAGCTTTGGCCTAGCTTTCTAATCTGTTAAGGTCATTTTGAATTCTGATCCTGTCCTCTGGCATATTAGCTACCCCTCCTAATTTGGTGTCTTCTGCAAACTTGATCTTTTAGCATGCCCTTTATTCCCTCATCCAAGTCATTGAGCAAGATGTTGAATAGCACTGGGCCCAGGACAGAACCCTGTGACACACCACTAGTCACTTCTCTCCATGATGATAGCCTTGAGGCTGAAGAGCAGAGTATAAATAAATAAATAAATAAAATGAAGAGGAGCTATTGGTAAGCATCCTTTGGGTTTGGTTAGCCAACCAATTACAAATCCACCTAACAGTTGCATTCTCTAGCCCACATTTTAGTTTGTTTTCAAGAATATAATGAAAGACCTTGTCACAGGCATACTGAAATCAAGATACACTACATCCACAGCATTCCCTTCATCTACCAAGCTTGTGACTCTATCAAAAAAAGAAATAAGATTAGTCTGGCATGACTTGTTTTTGAGAAACCCAAGTTGACTGTTAGTGATCACAGCATCCCTTTCTAAGTGCTTACAGACTGTCTAATTATCTGCTCTAGAATCTTTGCTGGTATTTATGTTAGGATAACTGAGCAGTAATTATTTGGATATTCTTTTCTTCCTTTTTAAAGATGGGACAACATTTACCCTCTTCCAGTCTGCTGGGATCTCCTGTTCTCCAGGAATTCTCAAAAAATTATTGACAGTGGTTCTGAGATTACTTCTGCCAGTTCTTTTAATGCCCTTGGACGTAGTTCACCTGGATCTGGAGACTTGAATTCATTTAGAGTAGTCAAGTATTCCTGTACTACCCTTTTACCAATTCTGTGCTGCATTATCTGCTCCATTTCCCCCAGGCTGAGCACTGTTCTCCTTTTGGGAGAAGATCGAGGCAAAAAAGGTGTTGAGTAGTTCTGCCTTTTTTCTGTCCTCTGCTAGTGTTTTAGCATTTTCTCCACACAGGAGCCCTACCATTTCCTTGTTCATCCTTCTGCTACAGACATAACCAAAAAAGCCCTTTTTCCTAGTTTTTAACCTCTCTAGGAAGCCTGAGCTTCATCTGTGCTTTAGCTTTTCTGACTTTTCCCTTACATGAGTTGGCTATTTGTTTTAATTCTTCTATCGTAATTTCTCCTTTTTCCATTTCTTGTACATGTCCTTTTAAAGTTTTAGCTCAGTTGAGTGTTCTTTTGACATCCATCCTGGTTTCTTTAGACACCTCCCCCTTTTCCTCCTCACTGGAACTGTCTGAAGTTGTGCCTTCAATATCTCACTTTTAAGAAACTCCCATACATCATGAACTCCTTTATCTTTTAGTATTCCTGACCATGGAATCTCCCCCAGTAATTCCCTAAGTTTTCTGAAGTCATGAATCTGTTCACAGGTTTATACATCCTTAATGTATAATGCTACTCCACCTCCCTTCTTGTCTAGTCTATTTCTCTGAAATAGGTTCTACTCCTCTATTCCTACATTCCAATCATGAGACTCATCCCACCATTAGCAAAAAATTATAGATTTATCTCACTACTAAATAACAACTATAAGATATTTACTATCATCTTGGCAAGCAGAATGAGAAAACATATTTCTCAGAATAACCATGAGGATCAATGTGGGGCTTTTTGCTAATAATAATAATAATAATAATAATAATAAGCCTTTTTGTCATTATGATGCTCCAAAAATTCAACAATGTTAAGAACAGTTCTTAACATTATTGATTTTTTAGAGCATCGTAATGACAAAAAGGCTGGTTTTTTTTAATGCAGAGAAAGAATTTGATACTATTTCTTAGAATTACTTATTACAAGTATTAGAGAGAATGGACTTTGATAAAAGATATTGTTCTTTTAAATTGTGAGCTGCTTTGAGTCCCAGTTTGGGGGTAAAGGAGAACAACAACAATAATAATTTGGTCAATAAAGACAATCTATTCAGATGAAAAGGCCCAGATTTTAATAAATGGCAATGCAACAAGATTGATTAAAATACAAAAGGGATAAGACAAGGTTGTCTCCTCTCACGTTTACTGTTTATTTTGGTGTTGGAGACCCTACTGAGAGATATCAGACAACAGATTCTATGGGGTGAAGATAGACAAAGAACAGTACAAGCTGAAAGGTTATGCAGATGATCTTGTGATAATGACACAAACCCATAGGACTCAATGGAGGCTCTTCTCTAAAAATTTAAGGCATTTGGGACATGTTCCAGGTTTAAAGTGAACAGTTAATTGTGATTAGAAAACCGCCAAATATAACGCTGCAGTGTCCCCGCGGTAACGCAACAGTACCAGCAGGGGAGAGTGTCATACGAAAGGGACGCTCTGCAGCACAGCAGCCTCGCAACGCGACGAGGCTGCTTGCGCTATAAAAGACTCATCTGAAAAAGTCCTCAGTCTATGCACTGTGTGTGTGTGTGTGTGTGTGTGTGAGAGAGAGAGAGAGAGAGAGAGAGAGAGAAAATGAAAATGAAAATGAAAATGATTGAGAGAGAGGGAATGTACAGAATTCATTAAAGTGAAACAAGCTCTTCCCTTGTTAGTGAAGCTCTCTGGTGAGTTAAAATTTGTGAAGAGAGACAACAAAATGTTTCCCATCCATCTACAGGAAGATGATCATGATGTGCAACCCTTTTTGAAAAAATGAAGTTTGTTGGAGGAGGGTTAATTGAAAATAAGAAGATAGAGTAAGTTTGCTCTGTTTCTCAGGCTATGAGGCTGAGTTTCTGGGTAGACCTGGTGCTATATTCATGACCCTGACTACGTACTTTCTTTTCAAAGGAAGCACTGGAACAGACATAAAAGGAATAGTGTCTTTATTTGCAATGGCTCAGAATGGTGAACTCTGCCCTAACTGGGGAACTTTCAGCCAGTGTGGCCTTGGCTTTCTTTAGGAATCAGGTAAGCCAACTCTGGGGATCTATGTATTTTCTAGACTTTCACTTTATTGACTCCTATTTTCAGGATGCCTTAATTAGTTTTATTGTGTAAACTATCTTGTGAATATTGGGTTGGATCCAGAATAAACTTCCTGTGGATAGGCCCTTGCATCCACAGGAGATATGTGATGTAGCATTGATTCCTGCTTGTCAGAGGGGGGAAGGTAATCTTTTTATCAATTATCTTCCCCCCAGTGAAGTCCCCTACACACCTCGAAATGGAAGGAATTCTTCACCAATTTTGTTCTCAAACGAAGAAATACAGTTCGACCCCCATATCCATGGGAGTTGGTTCCCAGACTTACCGTGGATACTGGTAACTGTGGATAACTGTGAAGCCTATTAAAATAAAGGACTTCCAGTAAAAACATACCATAGCGTTGCATTGGAGGACCTAGAAGATGCCTAGAGGGGATGCCTCTCTAGGCATTTTCCAGTGTGACTCTATGGTATGCATCTCCTATTTTGTGTCCCATGGATAAATGAAACCATGGATATTGGTTCTGTGGATACAGGGGTACAACTGAAACTGAAACACTTTAATTTTAACAATATTCCTCCCGTGGAAAAATTCAAGACTTATGCTTTGCAAAATTTGAACTTTTATGCACAGAAAGCAGCATTTTTTGCACAAGAGACAACATTTCCTGCACAGAAAATAATATTTCTGCACAGCTATATTATACTATATGAAGAAAATGCTGTTTTCTGTGCAGAAATTGCTCTTCTGCTCAAAACAGCCATGCATGAACTTTGCATAGAATAATCCCTCAGCTGTCAAGATTCTAATCAATCCAGGATTCTTTCTGGAGACACTGGAATAGTGGGGACTGTTATGGGAATGGAAAATCAGCAAAAGTGAGGGCTGTCTCTGCAGTGGCACCCCGGCTGTAGAATGCCCTCCCCTTGGAGTCCCAACTGGTACCAACACTTGTAACATTTCAGAACCAGGTTAACATTTGGCTTTTTATTAAAGTTTTTGGCCATTTTACATATGTTATCGTTGCACTATTTTAAATGGTTTTAACTGGTTTTAAATTGTCTGGTTTTTAATTCATAAATTATTTAATATATTTGTAAACCTTTTAAAATATTTTTATTATTGTTTTCAATTGATTTATTGAAATCATGATCTTCAGATACAGGATGGGATAGAAATATTTTAATACATAAATAGAAAAATGTTGTTTCCCGTCCTTTCTACTGGTGCAAGCACAGGAGCTGCTCTTAGAGACAGAATAAAAGCTGGAACCAGCCACCAAGAGCATGCCTATGCTACAATAACCTTAAAAACAACAGTATCAGCGTTCTCTAAAAAAGATTATCCTAAGTGCCTCATCAAACTGTATGTTCCAGGTTTCCACTCAATGGAGCCACAGCAGTTAAAATGGTACCAAACTGCTTCAACTGTGCACTGCAGATATACTCTGAGTTGAAAAGGAGTACAGAAATATACAGTTGTCCCTCTGTATCCACAGATTTGGTATCCACGGATGTAAGTATTCATGACTTGAAAATATTCTTTAAAAAATAATAATCCAAAAAGCAAACCTTGATTTTGCCATCTTATATAAAAGACACCATTTTGTTATGCCATTGCATATAATGGGACTTGAGTATTCACAGATTTTGGTATCCACGGGGGGCGGAGGGGGGTCCTGGAACCAAACCCCAGTGAATATGAAGAGAAAATTGTAATTCATAAATAAATAAAATCAAGACTAGCCCTTTTTGCAATTAAACAACAAGCTACTACAAAACAAAACAAAAATGATTAAGTCTATCCAAACAGTTGACGGGAAGAAACAGATCTCAGTCTACAGTAGAAGCACTATTTACCTTGGTGGCTTTTGGGGACTAAACTATTAACGTGCAACAGGAAGCAGCAGTAATGGAATGATGCCCCATATAAAGTATGATAGCTTCTGCTTAATTTTAGGGCAGATGCACTGAAACTTTTCTCCATGGAAAGCTAGCCACTTTCAGAAATTCTTCCTGGGAGATTTAAAAAGAACAACAACCCACCACTGTTTATTTGGCTAGGTAATTTTTAAAAATGGTGTGTCTTAGTACAGACTAAGCAAATTACCTTTAAAAAGGAAGGTTTAAAAACTGTTTATTATTTGAAAAGCCTTCCTCTAGGCTCAGTTTCTGATAAATTACCTCCAGCTTCATTACTTCATAATATATCTCCCTTGACATTTAATTATACTTACCCCAAACACATTAAGCCAATCAGTCTGAACAGCCTCTTATTAATATGCAAATTTCTGCTTCTGAAAATCCATGAGTTTGTGGGGAAAAATTTCTCCTTAGGCTTCAATTATGTCCATTCAGGAAGTTGCCCGCCTCAGTCAGACACTTCCCCATACACCAGCTCAATGAGTCAGCATTTGACTAACTGTGTAAGTTAACTGTTCTGGCAGGAGGGATTATTTGCCATGCAGGGTTGATGAGGAAAGGGAAAAGAAAGGACCAAATGAAATTTAGACTAGGAATGCACTGAGAAGATTAAGGCTAATATGCAAACCTGCCATCTCGGCTGCTTTGGGTGGTAGACTACCAATATTTATCTGGGTTTACCATCTTGCAGAAGTTTAAACCAGGGGATGGTAATGTTGCTGGACTGCAATTCCTATCAGTCCTAACTAGGATAATTAATGGTAGAGGATCATGGGAGGTACAGTCCAATAATATCTGGAAGCTATCTACTGGAGTTCCAGATCTCAGGATCTAGATCCTCTTCTCTGACCCTGAGGAGAAAAGGAGCAGTATCTCAGGGCAAGAGCAACACTTTAAAAATTACGTGTGTGCGTTCATTCGGACTGTAGTCTCTTCTGTTTCTGTAGAGCTTGGGAAACTTTATTGGACGATAATGCCCATGTGTTCTCAAAAGCAGTGCTTGCAGAGATGTTCCAAACAGAGCTGGGAAAAGCGTGTTTGTGGCTTTTTTCTTTTTTAGTGTAATGCAGAGCTTGAAATTTTATATCATAGAAATACTTTCTCTTTTGCTAATTGCTGTTCATTATTTGAATTACATCATCTAAGCAACTATGGTTGATGCTTAATGTATGATGCTTAGGTGTTGTCTATACGAGGGGGTAAATGTAGATTGATACGCACTGACGCCCATTTGAAGCAACTTTGCTTTGTCTTAACCGTATTTTTGGCAAAAATCACATATCTAAGGCGAAAAAGTTTGATATTCCATCTAAATAAATAAAAGAAAGGGGGGAAAGGTTGTTTCATCACCGCAGCACATGATCACTAAGGCGAAAATCGAACATGGTGGTTCTGGGTGCTTGCCTTGTTAGCAAGCTCTATCCCCTGCCCATGTCTGACCTTTCCAATCTGCTCCTATAGGGAATGCAAATGAAAGTGAATCAGTTGTCCCAACGATTCCCTGTGGAGCTTTTAAAAAACTTTGGGAAAAACCGCAAAGGCTTTTCCTGTGGAGTTTTTGGTGGATCTGGCCCCCCTCTTTCCAAATACTGTGGATTGATGTGGAATGGCATTTAGACAAATCACATTCTCCTTGAATTCTACGAGAAGTATTTTTGCTGCTTGGACAACCCCTTAGTGAGGTGAGCGAGGTCCACCCTCTGTGTCTTCAACAGGGGATGTCCCTACATCTCATATTTTTCACCCAAAGTCTGAGGACCTGGGATGCTCCTGACATGACAACGCTGCTGCCTACTCCAGTTTAAAATATATAGTATGCTGTTCATTCATTCATTCATTTTCCACCTTTGTTCCATCCAGGACCCAATGCAGATTATAATGTAGACTGAAACACAATACAGTTTTTTAAAAAAATCATAGTATTAAATCACAATTTAAAAATGAAAATAATACCATTTCAAAAACAGCACTGAATTGAAAGAACTTTAGAAGGATCTAAAATATAAAAATGGGAGAAAGAAGCACAGAATACCACATTAAAAGACCATTCAGCAGCAACCTGTTAATGGACCAAAGTTTGTATAAATAAAAAGAATTTTGCCTGCTGGTTGGTGGGCAGGGGAGTGATCTAGTTTCCTGTGGGACTGAATTCCATCCATAGCTTGGGTGCAACCACTGATAAGGTCTTGCCTCCTGTGTTTACCAAACATGCCTGTACAAGTAATGGGATCAACAGAAAGCCTTTCCTTGAAGATCCCTCAAATTGGGCAAACTCATCTAGGAAGATAAAATCTTTCAGATGGTCCAGATACATTTTTTTCTCACCACACTCATTTAAACTCTGCACATCTCCATTGCACATATTGTTAATGTTCTATTGAAGGTAGACTAGAATATTTGGCCTAAAGCCCATTTTTTCATCCCATTTCACTCAATAAATGAGAACTTTGTAAGTTAACACATACTGCATGTAAGTTCCTTTAATTCAATGGGCCTCTCCATGGGGAACTAATACTGGATTTAATAATTTGCTCAGTTTTATCATGTCTGATGCTAAATTTGTTTCCAGTGCAGATATAGATCCTACACTGACCAGAATGCAAATCTGATTTTGCTTCTCTGGTCTCTCCTCCATGACCACATCCTCCATGACCACAAAACACAAAGAAAATGAGAGAAGCCCAAAGGCTATGGTGAAGGTCAAATGTGAAAACAGCTGTGCAGCACAGTCCCATGCATAACTGATTGACCCCACTGTCTTCAATCCAGTCTTTCCCACCCCAAACCTAAGTGTTCATAAATGCACCCTGTCTGTTTGCTTGGGAAAAAGTTCCAGTGAGTTTTGCTTGTGATTAAATATGCATTAGTTTTTTGTCACTCACTAAAAGATTCTCAGTTTGTGCAGTGGACAGGCCCTAATCTGTGGGAGAAAACAGCCTTGGTGTATGCACAGACAGTAGGAATGAGTGAGAATTTTGCTTCTGTTTGCTTTTGGTGACAGTTTATCAAAAAATTGCCAGTTTTGTTGTATTTGCATTGGAAAGAACTTGAGATGTTAAAAAAAAATCAATTTGGGAGAAACTGAAAAATCTACCCAGGCCCAGGGCTCAGAGTGCTTAACTCCTATGTATCTGGGCTTGAATCCCTGTGTATGTTAGTGCTGCTGAATTAGGCCTGCACCCCTCTTTCTTCTGAGGTGCTCTTCATTTAACACATATATTGCTAGCAGACCTTCCATGCTGGGGATGCCTATTTAATTTGGCTAATTCAAGTGGGAGATAATTTTGTTTCAATTTGTTTTTTGAAAAATTTACCAAAATGATAATCACACTTCTTCATGTTTGGCATGGAAAGAACTTGGGGCTTTAAAAAATCCAATGGAGAGGAAAGCAAAAAACAGAGGAGAAAGCAAAATTTATGACTTTATCAGACGATCCCCTTTAAATATTTTTTTGCCGGCATAAAAAAAATCCGTATCCGTGGATATGGAGGGACAACTATATTTAGACATGGAACTTCCTTAGGTGGTAGGGTTGCCAGGTTGAATTCAGAATGAGGCTCTTGTAAGTTTGAACCCAAACCAATTGAGAAGTAGGACAAAGTATCAAAATACAGTTGTCACTCTGTATTCACAGATTTGGTATCCATGGATTTAAGTATTCATGGCTTGAAAATATTCTTTAAAAAAGCAAACCTTGATTTTGCCATCTTATATAAGGGACACCATTTTGCTATGCCATTGCATACAATGGGACTTGAGTATTCATGGATTCATGGATTTTGGTATCCACAGGGGGTCCTCAAACCAAACCCCAGAGAATATGAAGGGACAACTGTACTCTGCGAAGCTGGACAGAGGTACCTGTCTTCCCTTCCTTTTCAAACTTGAACTTTCAGCTGCAGCTGTTCCCTCCCAGCACCACTTTTATCTTTGCAGTAGAGAGCAGGGGGGACGATGTCAAGTTGAAGGCTTTCATGGCCAGCATCCATAGATTTTCCTTGTTTTTTTTTCTGGGCTGCAAGGCTGTGTTCTGGAATTCACCTGTATCTGTGGCTGACATCTTCAGAGAATGGTTGGGTAGGGGTGTGTGTGGGGGACATTTGTTTGTCCTAGCATAGGCATTCCACTACTTCCATATCTTGCATTCCAGTGTGATTTCCTTTGCGACTGATCACTGGAAGGTAAACATGAGCTTAATTTGCAAATCTGATTGCTGAGGCTTGCATTTGTAATGAATAGAAATGTAAAGAATATTCACAATTATTCTAATCTTCCATGATAAAGTATATCTCTACATTTCCAGACACTTGACTAGAAAAACTGTAAATCTCTGCAGGATTTCCTGCCTCCAAGACCAAAAAAGACCAGTGCTTTCTTGTCAGCAACATCAATAGCCAAAATGTTGTATTTTTGTGTAAATACACAATTTGTATTTTTGTGTAAATACAAAATTTGTGAATTTTCACACAAAAAAGTCCTGAAATGTGAAAATGGTTGAAAAATGCCTCCAAACACTGGTGATCTTAGCCACAGGGGAGAAAACTTTTGATTTGTGTGTGTGCGTGTGCACGTGTGTGTGTGCATGAGAGAGAGGGGAGGAAACATTTCCTAGTAAGGAAAACCCAGTGCTGAAGGAAAAAATACATTAATTGATGGAAATACCCAATGTCCTTAAAGTACTGAAAAACAGAGGCTCTGTGCCTAGCCAAGGCCACACAAAGAGCCTGTGCTATTTCCAAGCAAACCAGACACCTTCTCCCGTGGCTAGATCATAAAGTCTGGACCATATATATATATATATATATATATCCTCTCTGTTGACCTGAAGTTTTCCCTCATCACACTCAGCTGTGAGCCAGACTATCTTTGAGTTATTGTATTTCTCATTGAGGAGTAATTAAGATGCCCTTTTGTTTATTTGTTAAATTAATGTGATTACTTAACTATGGCTATTTAAATATATCTACTAGCCAAACAAATTTGTCATCATTACATTTAATGTGGTACAATGATTTTTTTCAATAGTTAAAATTAAATGAACGGAACACATCAAATTCAGTACGCTAATGTTTGCAAGTATCATTATGGCTTTCTATAAATCTATGGTGCTGCAGCATATGAAGTGTTATAAATTGGCCTGGTGAACACCTACTTGGAGAAAAAGCAGACAGACTGTTTTGCCTCACAATCTCACCTCACCATACTAGTACACATTGGCAGATAGGTCTGTGAACAGCTATTAGCCATGATCGCTTAAGTGGTAGTAGCTTAAATATATATGCCCAGAGCTTGGAGAAGTTACTGGTTTGGACTACAACTTCCCAAATCACCCCCAGCTAGCAGTCAGCTGTTGGTGAGCTGGTTGGAAAAGTGAGCAGTGGCAGCTATCAGCTTCCAGGCCATTGGGGCACTGAATCCACTCCAGGATTCATGTTAATTTTAGAGAAGCTACCTGAGATGCTGAACCTATCTGGGAGATAGCTTGTTAAAGCTTTGGATAACCTTCAACAGCTCTTTTAAAGTCCAGGCTAAAAGCCAGAGCAGATTCACTGTCTATTGACATGGAAGCCATATGCAAGTGAGGGGAGATGGTTATAAAGGGGAAAAAGAGAGGTTAGCAGGGAGACATGTTAAACCAGAGGTGGGCAAAGTACAGCCCATGGATTGCATGCTACTAGTCTCAGGATCTCCAAATGCTCTCTAGGGGTTGTGGAGGGCATTTCTACCATGTTTGTGGGCCACTGGGAAAAGACTTTTTTTTTGCCCCCAAATGCTTCTAGGGGCCATGGGGAGCATTACCACTACATTTGGGGGCAATCAGGCTAATTAAGGCCCAGCAGGGGCATTTAAAAAAAAACATGTAGTAAATGGCCCAAGGAGGCAATTTTCCCCACTGGATGAACAAATAGGAAGGTGGACTCTTCTCCATCTTCTCTAAAGTGGCCCACAAAGGTCTAAAAATGTCCCATGTCCCCTAGAGGATGGGGGGGATTTTATGTGAAGGGTGCAGCCCCCTAGTTTCCACAGTTGCCCACCCTTGCTATAAATAATGGTGCTTCTATGTTTATGCTCACAAAAATCTTCATGCCTTGCCTGTTGTTGGATGCTTAGAGATACTGTATGGAAACAAGCCAATGTAGTGTTCTGGCAGGAGTGCTGGAATAAGATTTAGGACTCTTCTCTATCCCCCTACCCTGGCTTCTGTCTGACAGGGCCCACTGTTCTGTGTTCATTTATGAACAAACAGTTCCAGAACTATGCTGTAGTATAATAGCTTAACATGGATATTAATCCTAGCTCTGAGTGGATCAGAGTTGTACAACTTGGTGCACCTATCCGTGCACTGGTATCATAATCCTTGGTGCAACATTTTCTGAGTCACTTCCTTACTTTCCTCTTCATTTTCAATTTTTTTTGGGGGGGGGAGGAGTTGGGAGCTTGTGGGGGGGGGGCGAAGTAAAGCACAGCATTTGCAGCCACTTTTCTGTTGATTTGGCCAGTGTGGGGATGGAAAATTGCACCAAATCAGTAAGGAATTTTTTTAAAAAAAAAAGATTGGGAGGCTTTGAGAATCACCTTGATGGCTTCAGGGGATGCAAAAAGGGTGCCCAGGAGCCACATGCAGCCCAGATGCTACACTTTGCTATCTCTGCTTTAAACCACGTCGTTCCTGCTACACTTATGCGTACACATTCTTGACTGTCCTGCCAGAAATGGATCTAGAGTGATAATCTGTTGACTTCTCAGTCAGAAGCTGCCCACTCTCCACGTGTGAAGCCTAGGGCAATGACTCCCTTTCTCTACTCCAAAAAAAGGCAAATGGAATCATTACATACATGAATACAAGCTGGAACATGTCCAAAGGAAGGCGACCAAAATGGTAAAAAGTCTGGAAGCCATGCCCTATGAGGGATTTGGGTATGTTTAGCCTGGAGAAGAGAAGGGTAAGAGGTGACTCATGATAGCCTTGTTTAAATATTTGAAGGGATGTCATACTGAGGATGGAGCAAGCTTGTTTTCTGCTGCTCTAGAGACTAGGACAGTGTTTCTCAACCAGGGTTACGCAGAACCCTAGCGTTCCACAAGACACCACTAGGGGTTCCGCAAGAAAAAGTAAATAAATAAATAAATCACGGAGAAATGTTATCTTGGGAGGCCTTCTTTTTTGGGAAGACCGGAAGCAAGGCCAGCATGTCTCCTCCACACACAGGGTTGGAGGGTGGTGGGAAGTGTGGGTTGTTCAGGCAGACAAGAAACAAAATGGGCCTCTTATGGGTCAATGGGGAGAATGTTTACATGCCACGCAGCTTGCTCTCCCTCCCAGCTTGCCTCTCCCCACCACCACCGCCCCATTAGAGTGGAGTGGAAGAGCAAGAGGAAAAAGAGGGCGGGAGGCTTTTCAAGCATCTGTTTTTTTCACTGTTTCTGTAATTTTAAAAAAGGAGCTGTAGGTATAATTTTTACATAGGTTCCCCAAGACCTGAAAATTATTTCAAGGGTTCCTCCAGGGTAAAAAGATTGAGAAAGGTTGGGTTAGGACATGGAGCAATGGACTCAAACTACAGGAGAAGAGATTCCACCTAAATATTAGGAAGAACTTCCTGATAGTAAGAACTGTTCAGAAATGGGATGCACTGCCTCGGAGTGTGGTGGAGTCTCCTTCTTCTGTTTTTAAACTGAAACTGGATGGCCATCTGCTGGGAATGCTTTGATTGTGTGTTCCTGCAGGGCAGGAGGTTGGACTAGGTGGCCCGTGTGGACTCTTCTAACTCTATGATTCTATGGTTATCCATATGTGACTGGAAACTCATCAAGATATGTACAATTATATATGTGTAGCACCTACACAGTCTTCAGGTGGATACCTATGAGGCCAGTCACTTCTTCTTTCAAAAAGAAACCCACACACAAAAAACCCCACACACAACTTTTGTGGCCTCAACTCACTCTTGCAAATTATGTAAAAATGGCAAATTACACCCCTCAGAGGCTTCTTGGGACACAATTTGTCATTGGGTTGGGGATGCAGTCCTCCAAGAAAAAAAATCTTCCCTAGACCCATATGTTGCCCACCTCTGGCACAGAGGCTGGAAAAAAGGTCACTCGCCATATTTGCTGTAACATCCATAGAAAAGTAACATGTACCTAATCAGATGGGAAGTTTCCACACCAGAGTTGTACATTCCTTTCTTTGTTTGGTATTGGCATGGAAAATCTCCACACATCTGGGCCAAATAATGGCACAATTCATTGCCAATGTTACAGCTCCAGCTTGGAGTGGCAGCTCTGCAGAAGTTGCTTCTAGCACTTTCCATGTGGCAAGCATAACATGTAGCTCATCCTTATGCATGCTGTGAAGCAACATATTATATATATATATATATATATATATATGTCTTCAAACCAGCTAGCAACACAAAAAAGAATCAAGAGCAACACTGGTTCAGTCTGTTGCAGCTTTCCATGGTTTGTTCTCCTTCCCCTCCCCAGCCAGCTGTGCTGGCTGTCTTCATCCACATTATTTTTCACAAAGGCATATAAATCACTACAGAAACTCTTATTATCTTATTTTCCCTCTGCTTCCTTCTTGTCTATTCTGAGAAAAATTAATGCATTTGTCTCTAAAAGGAAGGAGAAGGGGGGGCAAGAATGGAGTATCTCAATAATTCAGTTTTAAAAACAAGCCCCGCTGGCTGGTGGAAAGGGCCTCCTCTTTGGCAACTCATTTTTCATGCTAGTAATTGAAGCCTTCCCTTCGATTTTTTCCTCCGGGTGCTAAAGACAACTGGGGCCTTCCTGGAGCTTGCAGATATCTTCTGCAGAGGAAAATTCAAGGCTGATCTCAGGCACCAGCAAGCTTTAAAGAGAACGTTTGAATCGCTCACGAAAAAGGATCTAAGCAAGGGCTTTTGAAGAGGGATTCTGTGAGTTCTACAGGAGACTCTTCAAAGAGGGTTGTGTTGCCCAGGGAGGGTCCCAGAACTCCCTCCTGCACTGAAAAGTGGGCCTTCTTTCTTCAAGTATCTTAAGTGGTCTCCTACACAAGCCCGCTTGGGACTCCTGGGCCTCAATTATTTTCAGTAAGTAGTTGTGTGTTTTCTTCTCTCATTTTTTTTTTAATATGCACTAGCAAAAGTGTCCATTGCAGATGCAAAATAATTCCTTATCTACACAAAGCACACACACATTAAGTGCAGTTGTATGTTGTACTATTGCTTCAGGGTGTGTGAGTACTGTACTTTCAAGTTATTCAAAATAGTATATTGCAGTACCAGCCACACTACTCTTACCTACTGTGGAACACAAAGGCTCAGCCGAGTGGCTCTAGATGGGCCTGGGTTTGCTGTGATGTTCCCTTAGCATGGAACGGAAACCACAGATTACTTTTATTAGTCATCCCTGATCCGATCTGTTAGTACACACAATGCTTCAAAAGCATTACCTTACTTATCCTCCCTACAACGTCCCAACTCAGACCACCCAAAATAAATCACCCTGCCATTTCTTTAAAACACACACAGAATGGCAAATATTTCGGTCATTTCATTGGTCATTTCATTGGATCTCATCAAAGGGCAGGTTTACAGGGCATGTGCCCCCCCCCCGCAATAAAGTTTCTTAAATTGCTCTGAAATATAACTTCTTTATAGGTTGCAGTATATTTCCAGCACTGCAAGGCCAAACAAAAATCTTTATCTGTATTAAAGCAACTGACCTTGGGCTACAATCTCAAATATACGGATCAACATTCTCATATTCCTGAAAGCCCTTCTTCATAGCTCTAGTCCTCTATTATTCCCCTTTTGTTAAATGCAATTTTTATGGCAAGCAAAGGGCTCCCTTGAGTCAAAGGGAGCAAAGACATCTAAAAAATAACCACTTTTTTAAAAAAGGAAGTCAGTAGACCATACACAGCTTGCAAATGTGATTTAAGGAAAGGAAATGTTAGAGCAGAAAATGAGGAATTTAACTGAGGCCTCATTAGCTCCCAACTAACTTAATAGATTACAGCCACATTTAAAAAGGTCAAAAGTTAAGAGTGTCTTTGCTACACAGAATAACCTTTTCTCAAATGTTCCATTTTCATTCAGGGAAAACTCCTCTGTCTAACCTTATGCCAAGGGGTAGATATCCATTTTCAGAATGCTTTAGGGATACCAGGAGTTAGCCTGCAGGGCCTAGATTAACATAAGGTCCTTAAAGATATTCTAAAAAATCAGTGATGAGCATCTCCCTCACTAATGAGAAACAGTAAATAACGGGAATGGATTTTATGAGGTTTTCACATGATATCCTAGCAAAATCAAGATATGACAAAAATCAGGGCTGAATTTATTGCCACCTATAGGATTGGTCCTATCTATTGCTCAGTCACCCAAAGTTGAAAATGGCAGCAAAGCCAGTAGGTGAGAAGAAATGCCATTCACCCACTTCCACTGCTGCCCCTGCCCCAGAAGGTCTGGGTCTTTTTATTTATTTTATTTATTTTTTAAAAAGCAGACATTATAGCCACTTTCCTGTGCTGGTGCATCTCCTCACTGCTGGGTACCCACATGCACACACTTTTCTACCTCTGCACTCTGCCATGGGAGGAGGTAAATATAGTGGTACCAAGCAGCTTTGCCTTCAGCAAGTAAGAACCATCAGAGTTGCCACCACCATGTTCTACTTCCTCTCCTCTTCTTCCTCCCATGGCAGGGCACGGTTGGGGGGGGGCAGCTTACATCAGCTCTCAGTGGCTGGCAGCCCCAGAGCTTGGCCCTTCCCCAGTTGGGCACATCTACACACCTGGGTGAAAGGTGACAACATTTGCTTTTCCTTGCCAAAGGACACTGTGCCTAGCATTCTGGAATATGATCAGAGAAGAAGCACAATCAGGAATGGAGTCCTACACTTCTAGGATCTACAGGGGGGAAAAAGAGCCTTGACACCATGATTACAAATGACATAGCCAAAGCAGAAATAAAGTTCTTTCCCCAGAGAGCTTCCTGAAAGAGTCAAAAGGTTAAAAGAAAGACAAGAAAAAGAAGTATACTGACCATAAGTGAGCCATTTCTGTTCATGTAGGCTTTTGTCAAAAGAAAGCAGGGTGGAAATGCAAGGCAACGTCTCTCTTTTCCTATTGTTCCTAAAAGGAATCCTTCTCAGGGTTTACTCCTGGGATCTTCCTGCTTGTTCCAAATGTCAACAAATGGCAAATAGGCCTCTGTCACCACTAAGGCACCATGGCATCACAATAGAACCTGGTCTGACATTGTTTGGGAACACACAGCCAATGCAAGGCACTGTTGTGCCTAATTTGATTAATGAAGTGATCGCGTCAACAGGGTATTCTGCGCTCAGCATTTTGTTGCTGACCCAAACCAGCAAAATCCCATCAGGGCATTCATTTTCCCTGCCCCTCCTGTCTCAACCTTGTCAGGTAATTGTTTGTGGAAAGATGAATGTACACAATAATCCCAGACGAAGAGAGCTGATGTATGTGGTGTTAATGAATGAAATAATCAGGTGGGTAATAACCAGGATGCATGTTTGTCAGTCAGGATCCAGCAGGGGATTAGCGTTCAGCAGTTCCTCTGCCTTTATCTCTAGGGCCCCATGTCTGACAACCACCCTGTGTTAGCCCATGAATAAAATACGGACTGATACTCAGACATAATTAAACTGCCAATGTGGATGTACCTAAATGAACTTGATATCTTAATGACAAGAGATAGCAGGAGAGTAATGAAGACCATAAGAAAGAAATGTGCATAATGAACACAGGCCCCAGGCTGTTGTGAGAGGACTCTCACCCTTAAGGGAACAGCACTGGCTTCTCACAAAAGCAGCTCTCAGCACCTTATTGTTATCTAAGCAGGACTCTCATAACATCAGCTCTGTCTGTTGCATAGCCATTGACCAACTAGTAGCCTAAACTTACATTGGGGTTGTTGAATCTGAAAGACACAATCTAGGAAATATTTGCTCTGGCACCCTTGACTCCAAAATTTTCAAAAAGAGTTATCCTATCTTGGTTTGGGTCCAGGGGCTCGCCCATTTCACACAACCATGTTCTCATTCGATCAGTGCACTGGTGTTACTTGGGAGGATCCACACATACAGCTTGGCGGTGATGCTTCTGTTTCTGCTGCTCACTTTTCCACACAAAATTGTGACACAGTAGCGACATTCCCATGTTGATCTACATCAGTGGTGTCCAACCTTTGGCCCACCAGGTGTTTTGGACTCCAACTCCCAGAAGGCTGAGCCAGCTGGTCCAATGGTAGGAATTCTGGGAGCTGTAGTCCAAAACACCTGGAGGGCCAAAGGTTGGACACCACTGGATCTACATCCTCATGTTGGTCCCACACTACTCTGATGACTCTATTTTATTTTATTTTCTACTTATGATTTTAGAATTGATTTTGACAGCACTTGAGTGGTGAATTGTGCAAGTCACCATGACTTGCATGGTGCCTTGGACACTATGACAGCCATCAGCCATTACATGCTGTTGGGTCTTTTCCAGCCAAGCTCAGTCCTGTCAGCCTGCCATGCCTAGGTAGGCAACTGGAAGAGGTTGCTAAAAAGCAATTCTTCCTCCAGCTAGTTCATTCTCAAGAGACTGTGGGACTGACTAATATGAGTTTTGTCTATTATTTGTGGCACGAGTCTCATTATGTTTGTAATCCACTTCAGACCTTCAAAGCACCTTGTAGACATTGCTTTAGCAATTTTTACAACAGCCCTGGAAGACCAACCAGGATTGCAGATGGACAGGGAGGAGTGGAAGAAGTTGTGCTCCTAAGGAAGCCTAATGGGCCTGTGATGACATTTGAAAAGAAGTCTCTGGCTTACAGATCACTCTCATAATTGCCAGGTTGTATTTTTAGTGACTAGACAAGCCAGTGTAGTGTAGTGGCTAGAGTGCTTGATTAGTACTCAGGATATCCAGGTTTAAAGTCCTCGCTGAGGTATGCAACTCACTGGATGAACTTGGGTTTGCCATTCTCTCTCAGCCTGACCTCCTGGCAGGGATGATGTTATCAAGATAAAGTGGAGAGCAAAAGAACCATATAGCCTTGAGAACTGAGGGAAAGACAAGATACAAATGTAAATAATAAATAACAAATAATAATGGAAGCACGGTTTCTCCAAAGCCCCATTTCGTGACCTTTGTATATCCTCATTACCACTGTTCTGTGAAAATTTCATACTCTGTTACTGCCTAATGCTGCTCCAGGAATGCTCCCCATCTAATCTAATTTACAAACAGCAATCAAAGAAGGGAAGTGACAAACAAGAGCAAAGGTATTGTGTCTCCATTTTGGGAAGCTATCTTTTCCTATTGTAAATTTAATACAGCAAATGTCAAAATCAGTAAATGTGGGTTTTTATTAGTAAAGCTTAAGTGAGTATGTCAGATAATTGTGACATACATGAATTCTCAAAGCCAACAAAATGCCTATAGTGAATGGCCAAGCTACATCCTCACCTCCTTCACTTGCCACAAGAGAACAATTCCAGAACTGTCAAGAAATGGACTTATTACTATTTCATTTAACAAAAATTACATGAATATGTAAATACAGTGTAGTTTGATCAACGCTTCTCCCAAATCAATGGAGCATAGGCTTCCTATTAAGCATTAAATATCTATATTCAGTTCCTTTACTCTCTGGGCTGGTTCACACATGGACTGGGGATTGGAACAAAGAGTAAGCTCATGGTAAGGGATGTGGTTTATGTGTTTGTCCCTTTTCTGTGAGTGGTAGATGAACTCCATATGAAGGATTGACTGACATAGCCATTCATATCATCATCATCATCATCATCATCATCTTTAATGGCATTTAGGTCCTTGTCTTTTCCTCATAATGGGACTCAATGCAACTTACAAAAAATTATGACAAATAAGTTAAAAACAAAACCCTAAGTAAAATAGTATGAAATGCTATTGTTAAAAAAAAAAAGCAATCCATAGAATCAAAATCCTTTAAAACAGATCCATTACATGACATGAGACAAAATCATCAAAACAACACACTACAGTTTACATATGGAAGGTGGCAACACAATTCTTTACTGAAAGGCGTAACTGGCTGGCAACTAGGATGGAAATTCTTGATTTTCCTACTTCCTGACAAATTTGGGGAAAAGGCACCAGTATTTCTTCCTGTAGTGTTGAAATATTCGGGGTAGGGGGTCTCACAAAGGATGAAAAACTTACCACAGTGTTTAAGAACTGCACATTTCCAAAGAAATGCAGTTTGACTCACTACTGCACAAATTTCTGAAGAACAACTGCACAGTTGTAGGTCTGCCTCCGGCCGTGACCGCTTCATTAGCACAGCTTTTTTGAGAAAGAGGGACAGGACAGCACAGAAATGGATGGATTAGATGCTGGGAATTAGTAAATAAAGGTGTATTGCATACCGGATTTGGGGTGCTGATTTTCTAGTCTTGCTTGATAGAATAGCCAAGGTGTGCAGGAAAAATCACCATCCATCTCCTTTCACCCACTAATCTAAGGAACCCCCAAACAATGGACTCTCTGGGCTCTGAGTCTGCATTCCCTTTCTTTCTTGACCTGCCTACTCTGATTCTCCAATTCCTTCTCATCCCTGCTGATCTGCTTCATCCTAGCCAAGGCTGCTCCTCTTCGGATGCCCCCTTCACCGCCACTCTTTCTCAACTGCTTGCCCAGAATTGGAATAGGCAAGCAGGGCAAGAAAAAAGCGGAGCTCAAAGCCCAGACTGTTCAGGGAGCAAACTGTGCAAGAAGCAGGCGAGAAAGAATGGGATAGAGGGGGGCAGCAGGAGAGGAGCAACTTTGGTGAGGATGAAGCAAATTAATGGAAAAAATAGTCACAGTTTTCACTGTTAAGGTACGTGACTTTAGGGCTTAGCATTCAAGGGATTTTCTGCCCCTTTTCAATGTTGAACTATTCAGGTGCTTATCACAACTACACAGTTTTAGTTAGTACAGGTGTGCAACACTGCCTTGGAAAGTTGGACTGTATTGCAATGGTGTAGCTTTTAAGGCTGTGCAGAGTTGACAAAGTTGTGCTGTTTTGCTGTGCAAGTTGCCGTAACTTTCCAAGCACTGTTTTTCTTCCCATCTTTGTTTCCCAAATGGTCAGGAATACCAAATTTCAACAACATTTGGGAAATTGTCAAATACCCATTCCATCCCTACTGGTTATTTAGGTTGACAATACTGAAATTTGGTATCTTCTACAGCCCTGCTGAGGCTGTTCTTCTAGGCCTCACCCTCCTGTTGCATCATTCCTGACAGGGTATGAAATACATATTCTGTAGAAAACAAGCACAAAAGAATCCCTTTTCTTTTTGTGAGTGTAAATAGCTTCTCCTATAACCCAGCCCCTCAACCTGCATAGCACTTTGTGAATAAACTAGTCACCAAATGGCTGGGATGCATATGGAAACATGGCCCACAAGATGGATGACCAGGTGACATCTCCAGCTTCCCTTCCTTTTTCTTCTAGCTAACCCTCCTAAACATGTATTGCCCTTGCATTGTTTGGTCCAGATATTTTGCTCTACAGCTCCTCCCATCAGTCCCACCCAGCTTGGCCAATGATAAAAGGCAGTGGGAGTTGCAGTCTGAAACATCTAAAGGACCCCTCACTCTATCTATTGCTTCCTCCACCTTTCTCAGTTTATCTTCTCAGACTCCCTTCCTTTTGCAACAGCACCCTCCATATTTCTTCCCTACACAGCCTTTAAAACATTTTTTCTGCATAAGCATTGAGCAGTCAGAAGCAGCCTAAAGCTTCCTCTCTCTTTGAGGTCTCTAATTCTGCCTCTCCCCACTGAATAGTAAGATTCAGGAGGAGAAAGTCATGCATATAAAATAACCAAGATATTTGTGGAATACTAGCTAAAGGGCTATGCTTGACAGGTGCGGTAGAGCAGGATGGAGAATTCCAGCTGAGTTCCCCTCTTAGCTATATTTTGAAATTGGAGCCCATTTTTTTAAAGAGCTCTATGAGGCCTATTCAGAACTGTGTCCATCCATATCTTTGATAATCTCTTAAAAGGAAAAAAGCAAGTTATAACTTCTTTTTAGAAAGTAAACAAACCATATACCCCTGTCCTGAACTTGTGCTTTGGTCACACTAGAATGTGATTGAATGTTGAGAGAACAGGATGGAAGCCTGGGAAATGTCAAATACTTAGGTACACTGAAATCAAGTTCATGTCCCAGGATCTGGCCCTGTGTTGTCAAGCATTGAGACTCTATGGTTGCTCTTCCTGTTGCACAAGCATCCTGATTCTAAGATGATGTGGTTGTCTATTTTTGTCATGACACCATTTTGAGACACTCGGTGAGTATGACTAATACCCCCGTCAGATTGCAGCCATCAGCCTGGAAGCAGGAAACAATTGCTCACTCCTATAGAGGTACTCTTCAATTACAGCCCATGTACAGCTTTCCTGTGTTCCTCAGCTTCTGAAAGGCTAATGGAAGTATTTGCATGCTGTACTGCTTAGGAGGTAATTGGCAGTTACTGCTCTAATAGTTCCAGATTTAGTTGGAAATGAGCAACGTACAGTAAGTATCGGTCTTATTAAAGCAATAATAATGAGAAATTAAAGCTTGCACCACAGGGGTGAAGAATTTACTCAGTTTGGAAAGATAGAGTCATGGCAAGGCTGACATTTGACAGCAGAGCATCCCTGGCTCCTGCTGATATCTTTGCAATATATTTAGATGAAAAAAGTTCAGAGTAACCAGCTCAATATGGATCAGCTTTTGGATAATGAGTGGATTGCCTGGCTAACCCAGAAATAGCTATAAAACAAGCAAGGGAAATCCACATGGGCGCATAAGCGCTCTCCCTTCAAAACAGAGGGGAGAAAAATGTAACGCTACATTTCGAAACTAACACTACCCTTATATACATTTTGATGCACATTTTTCTTGGGGTGAGATGCTTTATCCACAGCGCCTTGGGGCAGTAACATCAATGATATTAGTATGTGATGCACTAAAAAATGTGTTACGAACATGGGTTACCAAAAAAGGGCTTCCTTCCCATCAAAATGGGAACTCTAACCTACATAGATGAACAAATAATAAAACTGGCTGTAGTTTTCTCAAGCAATTATTTCTACAAAAGCTAAGACAGAAGAGCAAAGCCAACTGCAGATAACACACTCTGTAAGTCTACAGACAAAACCACTTTTTGGCTATGTTAGGAGCAAGGCACCAGTGCAATTCTAGTCTGCATCAACAAGAGTTTAGTGTCGATAAAGGAAAGTAATAGTACCATTCTGCCACATTTGTACACCACAGTTTAAGAAGGATATTGACAAGCTTTGGAATCACAGAATCATAGAGGCCACAAGGGCCATCCAGTCCAACCCCCTCCCATGCAGGAATACACAATCAAACCATTCCCGACAGATAGCCATCCAGCCTCTGTTTAAAAACCTCCAAAGAAGGAGAGTCCACCATACTCCAAGGCAGTGTATTCCACTTCCTAACAGCTTTTACTGTCTCTTACTTAACATTTCCAGAAAAATGCAATCTTCCCTTGCTGGAGTTGTGCTCAACCTGGGACAAATAGAACAAATTATATAAAGAGGGGCTTGGAGCTCAGGATAGGTAAGCAGATGGTGAAGGCCAGTTTAATGCTGCTTTCACACTTCATAATTGTTGCACTATGATCCCACTTTAACTGCCACGGCTGCATCCTATGGTATCCTGGGGATTGTAAGTTGCTCAGAGGCACCGGAGGAGCTCTCTGGCTGAGGATTCTAAATGCCCCTCTCTAA
Source organism: Gambelia wislizenii (assembly GCA_030847615.1). Classification (NCBI taxonomy): domain Eukaryota; kingdom Metazoa; phylum Chordata; class Lepidosauria; order Squamata; family Crotaphytidae; genus Gambelia; species Gambelia wislizenii. The sequence continues at coordinate 187,152,714 of JAUMIR010000002.1, read as the reverse complement.
ACTGGAAATCCCAATATTCCACATGATAGAACCACATCAGTTAAAGTGGAGTCAGAATGATATAACTGTATAGTGTGAAAAGGCCCTAAGTCTCATATCCAGATTAATTACATCTCTGGGTGCTAGAGAAGCTTGTAGTTGTCAGCTTAGAGCTGCTGTCTGTAAGCTTCTGAGAATTTCTGGAGAATGGGTGAGGCTCCAGAAGACTGGAGATGGGTGGACAAATGCTCATCTTCACAAGAGGAGAAAAGGTAGATCTAAGAAACTATAGACCAGTCAACCTGATGTCACTATAGAGAAAAATTCTAGAATTATCAGTAATAGTTGGTCTGTGGCCATCGGGTGGGGGGGAATCGTTATTAGGAATCAACTTGTGTGTCCAGCTCAGTTAGGTTAGAGGAATGTTATCTATCTTTTTAATACAGTGAGTAGTTGAGTAGCTCACAGACCTGTTATGGGCACAATATATATTGATTTCAATGATGTACTTGAAAATATTTTTCATCAGAGAGCCCTGGTGGCACAGCGGCTAAATGCTACTACTGCAAGCCACCATGTTGCAAGTTCAATCCCAGAGGGCTCCAAGGTTCACTCAGCCTTCCATCCTTTCGTAGGTCAGTAAAACGAGTACCTGGCTTGTGGGGGCAATTAGCTAACACATTGGAAACTGCTTAATGTGGTGTAGATGTATAAATTGCTATTGCTTAAAACAATTTGTAAGCCGCTCTGGGAGCCTTTGTGGCTGAAGAGCGGGGTAATAATACCTAAATAAAGAAATTACCCTTGTTGACAAGGTGGTATAACATGGGCTATGTGATCCAAAGCCAGATGAGCAACCTTACTCAAAAAAGCTAACCAAAGGCTCAACAGAAGACAGGTTTAAGGTTCAAAAGGGTCAAGACGGACTGGAACACCTCACCAAATTTAACAAAATTAGCTTCTACAGACCGACACACATACATAAATCAAACATACAAGTAGAGGATGGGGAAGACACAGCCTAACAGCAGTACCTGTGAAAACAACCTATAGTAGTTGTCTTAGCAGATTACAAGCTGAATTTGTACCAGCATTGCAAGATGGCTGCTAAAATGCTATCTGAGTCTTGGGCTACATTAACATACAGATATGCACATTACCTGGGTCATGGGAATTAATACTTCCATTCTGTTTTGTGTTAGTCTTGTGGCATTTGGAGTACAGTACTTTGTCTAGTTATGGGTATTGCATTTTAGGAAAAGCATTGATGAGTTAGAATGCATCTAGAGTAGAGCAAACAGAATGGAATAGTTGAAAGAGCTGGGTATGGTTAGCCTGGAGAAGAGAAGGCTAATGGGCGACATAGATCTTCAAACATCTGAAGGGCTGTCATACAAAGGATAGAGCAGACATGTTTTCCATTGTTCCAGAGGGCAGTAATAAAACCAAAAGATGGAAACTACAGGGAAGCAGATTGGGTCTGAAGCTTTCCAGAAGTGGAACTGTTCAACTGCACATCAGACTACTTCTAGAAGTGGCTTGTTCTCCTTTACTGGAGATATTTAAGCAGATACTGGAAAGCCACCTGTCAAGAATCCTATAGCTGCACCCTGCAACATAGAGCCTGGATGGGCCGTGGGTTAGACTGGGGTGAAGGATATGAAACTTACATTATCTCTCACTGTTGACTATGCCAGGAAAGGATGGCACATTTATTTATTTATTTATTTAATCCTTCTGATGAGAGTGGCAGTCCAGCAACATTTGATAGGCCATACATTCCTCACTCCTGGTCTAGATGACCTACCCTCTCACTAAAAGCAAGCTGACAGAATTAATAGAGGTTGAGGAAATAATTCTATATGACTTTTATGTTGGGGTGGGCATGCTCTGAGTGTCAGGGGCCATTTTAGGCTTCTTGGGACCCTTGCCACCCCTGCTTTAACTTATTATGCTTCAACCAATATGCTGGGAAATGGTTCTAAATGACAGCAGTCACCCACTTGTTTGTACAGAGCAGAAATGGTCAATTGTGGCAAGCCTTGGGGTTACTCCACCCACCCACCCCAAAGATGAGCCAGTCATGGGCCACCACAACCCACTGCTGCACCAGCAAGATTCAGTGGCAAATCACCAACAGCCCTTTATAACAAGCAGGAAATTTAAGTCTTTTGAAATTTGCCACAGATATACCGGACCATAAACAGACACCCAGTTTTGATAGTGTGATTCTGAAGTGGCCTGGGGGCTGCAGAAGATCTACTGGGGACCAGAGTGACCCATGGGCCATGTGGTGCCCATCCCTGGAGCAAAGGAAAGAAACATAGCTAGGAAATGGTATGTGGCCAACAGAAGAAACAGAAATGTGAATGTTTGCAACTGGCCATGGGACTTTAAGCCTATGATGTTTACTTCTGTGAGAACTGATGGCCCTTTGAAGACTTCTCCATCTCCCTGGACATTTGCCTTTTCCCTCATGCTTAGTCTGTAATTTGTAAATAAACAGATATTACAAAGAAGTCTTGTCTCTATTTACAGTCTTGTCACAAGGAAACCAACCCAGTCAAGGCTGCACCACACACTGAATGAAGAACATATTTACATATCTGGCAGTCATGACCAAAGATAGTATGATAATGGGCAAAGATCCATTAGGGGATTTATCATCCCCTTTAATCCACACAGGATTTTGTTTCTCTCTCTCTTCCTCTCCATCTATGTGCGTGAGTGTGTTCGTTCCTTGGATCTAGAGAGTATCCTAAGCTTACAATGTGAATTTAAAAAGGTGTTTTGTTAACAGTGGACAAAATTCAACAGGCTTCATGATGGAAATGTGATAGTTACTTCCTATTAAGGGCTGGTTTGCAAAGTATGGGAACTATGTATACTGGACAAAATAGCTATGTGATTTTGTGGTCATTTGTACCCTAATTTTATGGATAATTTCTTAGAAAAAAGGTTCGCATTTCTAATGAATGTTGACTCTTGTAAAAGGTCCACTGGGCTCAGATTTATGGTGTGATGTTGACACAAACTTTTTTTTTCAACATATAAACCAGCTTTTAAAAAAACGTTGGAGAAAGTAATACAAATTTGTTACATACATTGATACTTTTAATAAATCTGTTCCTTGATAACTCTGCAAGTCTGAGGTGGGCAACAGTCAGAGGCTAGGAGGCTGTATTAGCTCCCCCATGAAATTTTGCAGGGCCCCACCCCCACTGTATTTCTGCAAACAAACAAATTCTGTCCCCCAATGTCTTCTAGGGTGCATGGGGGAATTTTCATCACTCCCCCCCCCACACACACATGTCAGGTTATTTGAAGCCTGGGAGAAGCCTTTCTTACCACTGGGAGTGATCTGGAAATCATTCCTGTGCACTTGCTTATTTTTTTAAAAAAGGTTTTCCCTCAGTAGAAAATGGCCCAAGGACGCTTCAAAACATGGGGAAAATGCCCACCTCCCCCTGAGAGGGCGTTTGGAGGCATTTTAGTCCAAAACATTTGGGGGGATTAAAACATTATTTTGTCTCCCTAAGGCCAAAATGCAGTCTGTGGGCTGCACCTTACCCACCCCCATGTAAATGAAAATTAGTTGTGTTTGACATGAGAACATAAAATGTTGGTTAATGGTGAATCTACAGTATTTGGTACCACTCCCAATTTCCCTCCTCAAATTTCCATTATACTTCTTGAAGTTCAATGTAAGTGGAAAGTTGCAAGAGAGAGAGAGAGAGAGGAGGGAAAAGAAGAGAAGGAAAGGAAAGAAAAATCAAGGATTTTACCAGATTTCTAATACTTGGGGGTTGGATACTGGCATATACAGTTCAGCTGAACCTCACTTAAAGAGTCAGAAAATGAATCAAAGTGTCTCTGTACTCTGTATATCATGGAGGACATACTCTGGTATCATGGAGGATGTAGGCAGAAAAAGAACCTCTACCCAGTGTAAAGTGGAAAAAATATAAGCAGTAGTAATAACTCTCAGCACCTGGCCCAAAATAAAGGTGACAGCTGCCTCCACTCCTGATCTAGACCCTATAAAATTCCCAGAACCTGGCTAAGAAAAGATTATGAAGATTAAAATAGCAAAGATAAAGTGGTGGAAAGATCTAGAAAGATCCAGAGCATTCCACTCTATAGGGACATTATTACCTCAAGCAGGAACCCTCCAAATGCTACAAGAACTATTTGATGAGTATTTTGTGGCTTTGTTTATTCTGTCTACCCATCTTCACCATTTGGCCATTTGTACCGTACTTTGGAAGACTTACCATCCATGCTTCAGAGCAGACTATGTTGTTGCGCAGAATGAAGGTAGGAAATGTGGAGGTATTTTAGGCTTAGCAGCTGGTGGGACAGACAAAAGAATTTACTGTGACCACTGAGTTGGAAGAGAACAATACATAAATGACTGAAATTAGTTAATTTAATAAATGTGAAACTAGGTACTCCCCTCCTCATTTCTTGCCCTTGCTCTCCCCCTTAGAGATGCCAGGTCACAATGTTAAAATAACCATAGAAATAACCATTAGCAGAATACCTTTTCCATATGTTCTTTTAAAAAGTATTGATCAAAATCCTGTATGGGATTTATGTATGTGTATGCACTGTAGTTAATGGTGCTATGCAGTGAATCCGAAACCCATCCACGCCATCTCCACTTACCAGGAAGCAGACACTTCAATCAATGGGAGTCTGTTCCCCTGTCAATAGGAAAGCAGCTGGCTGCTGTTTCCAGACCTTCCCATGAGCAGTCTTAGGTGCGACAGGAAGAAGCAAGACCCCTGTCAAAATTCCCCCTCACTCCAGAAATCATTTGAGCAAGGGATGGTGGGAATGGCAGACGGTTGCTTCCTGATCGAAGGGAAACACCCCTTCCCATTGATCACAGTGGTTGCTTCCTAGTAGAGCAGGATTGGGGGACTTTCCTGGTCCCTGTATATACCTTAAACTAGGGATACAAAGGAACCACGAACACATAACGATCATGGGTGCATCATTTCAGGTTACACATTCATAACTGCCATAGAAGAGTCTGGCTAATAAAAGACTGCAGACTGGGTTAGATCCAAATTAGCCTTTCTTGGGTTGAAGGGCTCCACCCACAGTAGTAGTAGTTCTTCTTGGTGATGATCCAAGTCCCTTTAATAATTCCTCTTGCCTGCGTTTCTTCTTTCTTCTCTCCTTTTCTGCCACCTACCCCTCTCCTCCCTCCAGTTCTTCTCTGTTCTTATCTTTTGTTCTCCTCAGTTGTTCAGCCTATCCTGCCACTGAGATTCTCCATTCCCAGTGTTTAGCTTGCTGTGGAATGCTGTTAGCTCAGTCTATCAGTATCAGATACTTTATCCCACAGAGGGTACACTACACAGTATAGATGATAATAACTATCATTAGAATCATACAGTTGGAAGGGAACACAAGAGCCATCTAATCTAACCCTCTGTCACACAGGAATAAACAACTGAAGTCCACACAGGGCTTGGTTTCTGGACCTTGGTTGCCCTCCTCTGGACACATTCCAGTGTGTCAATATCCTTCTTGAACTATGGGGCCCAGAATTGAACACAAAGCAGAACACAGTGGGTCTATTACTTCCCCTGAGCAAGACACTATACTCTTGTTGTTGCAGACCAGAATTGCATTTACTTTTGTGGCCACAACATCACACTGATGACTCATGTTTAGTTTGTAAGCTACTAAGACCCTTAGATCCCATTTACATATACTGCTGTCAAGCCAGGTGTCACTCATTGTCTACTCATATTGGGAAAGTGAATCAATTTGGTTGCTTGTCCCAATGAGGAGATATGCAAATACTCGCTGATTTTAAAAAAATACAAGAAAAGCCACGAAGGCTTTTCCTGTGGAGTACATGATGTTTGGGCCTCCCCTCTTTCACAATAAGGTGAATAGATCCAGGATCCCATAGGGAAAGATTGTATTCTCCTCACATTCTGTGAGGAGTATTTTCACCGTTTAGACAACCGCTGAGATTACATCTGTAAGTTCTTTTAGTGCTCTTAGATGCAGTTCATCCAGCTCTGGAGAGTTGGGGCTCAGATACACGGCAGTTTTTATTGCGATAGTTTGTGCTTTAGTGGTTTTTTTGCACCAGTGCCCGAGAGTTTACATGATTTACTGCAAAATTGGTTGCTCTGTTTAGTTTTCTGCTTTCTTGTTCCCACAGGCAAAGGTGCGGGGGGCCTCCCAAGCACATCTGGGGGAAAATGCCAGGAAGATGAGAGGGAGGGAGGGAAAGAGAGAGAGAGAGAGAAAGTGCTGGCAGGTTTCCCTCTTCTGATTACCAGAGGAATGCTTGATAGTTTTAATCCCTTAGCAGACTCCCTCTTCTTCCCAAAGCCATCACTTCCCCCATCAAGCCCACCTTCCCCTCACCCACTTCTCACTCACCCTCTCTCTCTCTCACACACACACACACACTCACACGGGATCACAGGAGTGTGAGGGAGCAAACAGCCAGAGAAGCAGATTGCTACTCAATCTTGCTTGGCAGCAGCGACTGACATCTTTTCCGTGGCTGGAAACAACAGTGGCTGCATCTTTTCATTTCCGGTTCCTCCATCCCTTCCCTGGTCGTCCAACCCCCTTCCTTAATCCAACCAATCACAGCTCAGCTCTGCCATTGTTGTTTCAGGAAGATTGCTGGAAATTCACACAGACTTTTCTGAAATGGTAGTTCACATAATTGATTGTGCACTAAGTCACGCTACTTTTCAAAAAAAAAGTCAGGAAAAGTAGCGAAAGCCCTTATTACGCTACTTTTGAGTTTTTGAGCTTCCCCCTTCCGAATGAGGCAATATTGTGGCACAATGTGTGTGAACTATTAGGAATCTTAGTGAATTCTTCACGGACTTATTTTGCCATGTAAATGGGGCCTTGGATTTTTTTTATAGTAGCCTTGTATTTCTGTACTACCTCTTTACCTATTCTGGTCTGTTTACTGCATCATTTTTACTATTTTCCTCATCTACAGCACTGTTTTTCTATTGGAAGAAGTCTCTGTCCTCATTACCATTTCAGCATCTTTTCCACACAGCGACCCTACCGTTCCCTTTTTCTTCCTCTTGCTCTGAACATAGCCCCCCCCTCAAAAGAAGCTTTTTATTACTTTCAGCCTCTCTAGTCTGAACTTAACTTTCCTGACTTTCTTTCTATAAGTATTGGCTATTTGTTCACATTCCTCTGTGGTTACAGTACGACCCCTGTATCCACGGGCGATGCATTCCCAGAGTAATTGTGGATACTGTAAACTGCAGATAATAGTGAACCTTATTAAAATGAATTACCTCTGTTGCAAGCATACCATATAGTCATGCTGGAGGACCTAGAAGATGCCTAGAGACACCCTAATTTTTTGGATGCGGGTAAGTGAATCCGCAGATAAGGGTCCCACAGTTACGGGGGTTGTGCTGTACTGCTTCTTTCCTATTTCTTGTACATCTCTCTTTTAAATCTCAGCTCAGCTGAAAGTTTTTTTTCTACCTTGATTTCTTTAGACACCTTCAACTTTTCTTCCCCATTGGAATTGTTTCCAATTGCACCTTTAGTATCTCACCTTTCAGGCACTATGATGCATCAAGAACTCCCTACCTTCTGAGCATTTCTGACCATAGGAGATCACCTAATATTTCCCCAAACTTGCTGAAATCAGCTTTCTTAAAGTCCAGAGTGGGTGTCTGACTTCATCTGTATTACAGACATCAAACTATAACATAACTGGCATAAAAGCTGTCCATGTTTTTCTATGCTTCTGCTCGAAGCCAATACAGAAGATGGTGTGATTTTATCAAGACAATGAACAGATCTTGGGCTACAGCCAATCTTCTCTGTCTGCAGAGAGCAGATCTTTATAAACAGGTACTTTAACACCTCTTTTCTTCACTGGGCTCTCCAGTCTATATCCTGGAAGTCAATCTCCTTGCAGACACAACAGCTGTTATATCTACACAGATTTTTAGATTTTGTTTCTTCCCCCACCCCACAAATTTTATAACAATCAGCCTGAAAATCCTGAAATAGTGCCATGTTTGTAACATTACACTGCCTCGTAGTGTGGTGGAGTCTCCTTCTTTGGAGGTTTTTAAACAGAGGCTGGATGGCCATCTGTTGGGAATGATTTGATTGTGTATTCCTGCATAGCAGGGGGTTGGACTAGACGTCCCTTGTGGTCTTTTCCAACTCTATGATTCTATGATTCCCCATCCCCCCCTCTCTCTGCCTCACTTTCACATCTGTAATATCAAAATTCAGAGTTACCGGTACTTAGTAACTTTATTAGGATAACTGAATTCCACTTCCAAAGAGCTCTTACTGTCAGGAAGTTCTTCCTAATGTTTAGGTGTAATCTCCTTTCTTGTAGTTTGAGTCCATTGCTCTGTGTCCTAGTCTCTGAAGTAGCAGAAAACAAGCTTGCTCCATCCTCCGTATGACATCCCTTCAGATATTTAAACATGGCTATCATGTCCCCTCTAAACCTTCTCTTCTCCAGGCTAAACATACCCAGCTCCCTAAGCCACTCCTCATAGGGCATGGCTTCCAGACTTTTCACCATTTTGGTTGCTCTCCTCTGGACATGTTCCAGCTTCTCAATATCCTTCCTGAATTTGATGTCCAGAACTGGACACAGTAGTCCAGGTGAAGTTTGACAAAAACAGAATACACTGGCACTATTACTTCCCTTCACCTAGACACTATACTCCTACTGGTGTAGCCTAGAATCGCATTGGCTTTTTTAGCTGCTGCATCACACTGCTGACTGTTCAGGAGGAGGAGGAAAAAAAGCAGCCACTGCTGCCTTCCCAAGGCCATCAATGAAATTAATGCCTGAGCTGGGATGGAGTATGGAAGGATTTGATCTGATGGATGAGACTTGAGGAGGCATAAAGTCCTTTTACTGTGCTGTGAGGCTGCTGTCCATTTCATTTTAAAATTGTCAAAATCAAGAGGCTCATGAGTGAACAAATGTTTTCCAAAAGATCATAAGGGGTGGAAGCTGCCATACTCTTCCATCATTTCTTTAGATACTTTCCTAAAATTATGTGCTCATCCAAGATCTAATCCACATTTATTTCAAACACTAATTGGCATTCTGCACTGATTTGCCTCCTGTTTAGACTACATAGTCCTGGTAGAACATTTCAAAACTCTTCATTGGTGAGTCACAGAGATTCTGAGCACAGCATTCAAGGTTAACAGTGTTTGAGAGTCTGGTTTAATTTACTGTTATTTAAGCTTTGTTGCTCGAATATCAACAGTGCAATGACTGTGAATCCCTTTCATTGGGCAAGAACAGCAATACTATCTGAATGATTTTTTTTTAAAAAAAGTTTTCTCTTGATCCCCCCAGCATTTCAATTAGAGCAGTGTCAAATCTGTGTCCTTATTTTCAAGGCAAAAGGTGTGGTCATGACAGATGTGCGTGAGCAGGAAAACCCTGCTTCCCATTTTTGAATGGTTATGCCTTTGTGCATGTATGTGTGATCGTGCACATTGTTTGACCCAATCTACATCTGATTTTGTACCATTTGTACCCATTTTGTACCATTTTAAGATTGAATAAGGCACCCCCATGCTATTTCACTATCTTAAGCACAGCCAATTAAGGGATGATGTAATAAAAGTAATGATAACACAGCCACAGACCAAATCAGATTTGTCTGCAAAGTGATGTGAGGGCAAACAAAGGAAAGACCAAGGTTTCGTTCACAGAGTAAATCACAGTCAGGCCCAGTGGCAGGCTTTAGTTGGCATGAGGCAGTTAATGCCCACCCTGGCACCAAACTAGACACCTCTGCCTCTGGGCTTGTCTATACGAGGGGCGAAAATGTGGATTGATGTGCACTAACGCCAATTCGAAGCAGCTTTGATTTGTCTTAATGGTTTTTTGGCAAGATCGTAGGCATGCGAAGCTATCTGTGTTCGTTGTTCAAACAGGCATGCCTGTGAATCAAGATGGAGGGCGCGAGTGAATTACTCATGCTTTTATTGTCACCAGTTGCCACTGCCAAACAGTACTTTTTTAAAAAACATATCTAAGGTGCGAAACTGCAATGTTCCACTTAAATAAATAGAAAAAAGAAAAAAAAACTTTTTTATCACCCGAGCACATGATCACTAAGGTGAAAATCCAACATGGCGGTTCTGGGCACTTGACCTGTTAGCAAGCTTCGCCTCCTGTGCACGTCTGACGAATAAGCTTTCCACTTCCGCTTTTATTGAGAATGTGAATGAATGTGAATTTGTTGTCCCCACGAGTGGGAATGTGCATTTACCATGGGGCTTTTTAAAAAATACAGGGAAAGCCATGAAGGCTTTCCCTGTGGAGTTTTTAGTGGATTTGGCCCCCCTCCTTCCGAATATGATGGATTGATGCTGAATGGCATTTAGACAAATCATATTCTCCTCAAATTCTATGAGGAGTATTTTCACCGTTTAGACAACCCCTCTGATATTTGAGGGAATACTTCTGCCTGAGAAGTGAAGTCTGTTGGAGATGCCCTCCTCTGTGTCCCACCGTCAGAGGCAAAACACTATGGGGAGATAGGGGAGAGGGACTCCTCTGCTGTAGGATTCCAGTTGTGGAATAGTTTCCCCATTGAGGCCTGATCAATGCCAACATTGATGTCATTCCAGCACCAAATCCAAACATAGCTTTTTTATTAAAACTTTGGAGACTAGTTGATTTTATCCAATTTGTAAATGAATAGAATAAATGAATAATTTTAAATGGTTTTAAATTGTCTCATTCTGAGAGTTAAATAGTCAAATATACTTTTTGTCATCTAAAACTATTCTTACTGTTTTAAACTGTTTTAAACTGATTTCATTGTAGGCCTCCCTGAGCTCCTTGGCTATAGGGCAGAATATAAAGATATTAATAAATAAAAAATAAAATAAGAATAAATACCCAGTGCTGCTGCTCTTCCTGCTGGACATGCCTGTGCAACCAAGTGACAGTGTTTTCAATGGGACCCAAGCCACAACTTGGCTTTAATCTGTAGTGGCTGGATATCATAGTAGAATCCCCCCAACTCAAGCCCTGATGTCAACATTAAGCATTATATTTAGGGGTCTAAGATGGCAGACGGTGGATGTCTGAGCAGGGCCGGTTTAAGGAATTTTGGGGCCCCCTGCAATGCTTTACTTTGGGGCCCCCATATGTTTATCTCAGATCAATGTAACCTAACCTATTCACCGTACAGGATGTTCAGATTATAGTAGGACCCCTGTATCGATGGATTCATTATCCATAGAACACAAAACAGCACACCTACCATAGAGTCTTCCTAGAAAATGTGTCTTCCCTAGCCCTTTTCTAGGCCCTCCAAGGCAACTCTATGGTATTTTAAACCCGAAGTCCCATAATTTTCAATGGCGTTCACTATTCATGGTTTTCAGAATCCACCCCCCCCCTCCAAACCAATCCCCAGTGGATAAGAGGGGCCTACTATATTACATAATTTGCCACCAATAATTTAGTTTAAAAACTATATTATAGGCACTAACATAACATTTTTTGTTTATTAGCAATTAATGTAATGGTGTAGATTTCCTCAAAGAAAATAAAGAGTAGACTACAAGCTAAACATGAGTTAGCAGTGTGATGCAGCAGCAAAAAATGCCAATGCGATTCTAGGCTGCATTAATAAGAATAGTGTCTAGATCAAGGGAAGTAATAGTATCACTCCATTCTGCTTTGGTCAGACCTCACCTGGAATACTGTTTCCAATTCTGGGCACAAGAAAAATACTGAGAAGGATGGTGCGAGGTCTAGAAGCCATTACGCCCTATGAGGAACGGCTTAGGGAGCTGGGTATGCTTAGCCTAGAGAAGAGAAGGTTGAGAGGTGACGTGATAGCCATGTTTAAATATTTGAAGGGATGTCATATTGAGGAAGAAGCAAGCTTGTTTTCTGCTGCTCCAGAGACTAGGACACGGAGCCATGGGTTCAAACTACAGGAAAAGAGATTCCATCTGAATATTGGGAAGAACCTCCTGACAGTAAGAGCTGTTTGGAAGTGGAATACACTGCCTTGGAGTGTGGTGGAGTCTCCTTCTTTGGTTTTTTTTAAACATAGGTTGGATGGCTGAAGACGACCAAGGGGGAAAGGGAGGGGAGAGGAACCAAGACATGTTAAAAGCAGCTGGAAAGATGGGCTGGAGGGGATCTATGTGCAAGGAAGGAAAGGGACGAAAGAAAGAAAGAAAGAAAGAAAGAAAGAAAGAAAGAAAGAAAGAAAGAAGCAAGCCCTTTCTGAGGGAGACAACCCTCAAATTCCCTGTCTCTCTCTCTCACACACACACTCACCCTCTCCGACATGCCTCTCCCTCCAGCTTCTGCCATGGAGGGCTGCTGTTTCTTTCTCTTTCTCTTTCTCTTTAGTTTTGGAGAGGCTGTTTTGTTTTGTTTTTTTAAAAAAGCCAGCAGAAGGTTTTTGGAGGAGGAGGGTAAGAGAGGGCTCCTCCCGGCTGTCTCCTGGCTGTTTCCTTTGTCAGATTAAGGAGGCCAACACGGGGCCCTCTCTTGACCTTGGGGCCCCCTCTTGACCTCGGGGCCCCCTGCCAATGCTGATTTGGCAGACAGGTTAAACCGGCCCTGTGTCTGAGTAGGGTGACCATCTTTTGGCCATGAATTTAAAGGACATTTAGTCATCGCAAATGTTGCACATTTTTAGCAGTGTGGCATCTCTCCAGCAAATGTTCATTGGTATAGGATTACATCTTCAATGGCCAGGCCATATTGTTTAATATTTTGATTGGCTCTGTATGTTTGTGTCTATCCTCTGTATGTTTGTGTCTATCCAGTATGCACTATCCAGGGAACTTAAACAGGAACAACAAGAAAAACAACAAAAGACTACAGTTGTCTCTTTACATTCGCTGGGGTTTGGTTCCAGAACCCCCCGTGAATACCCAAATCCGTGAATACTCAAGTCCCATTATATGCAATGGCATATGGTGTCCCTTATATAAGATGGCAAAATCAAGGTTTGCTTTTTGGATTATTATTTTTTTAAGAATATTTTCAAGCCGTGAATACTTAAAACCGTGAATGCCAAATCTGTGAATGTGGAGGGACAACTGTATTCTAAAAATATCCCAAGCACCACTGCTAACTTTAAAGAAAAGTGAAAGAATTGTTGCAGATATCTTATCAAAACAAATGCACAAAAACATACACTCACCCCCACACAAATCAAAAACCTTCTTTTATATACAGAGATGCAAAAGCACACACATACCCCATTCCCCCCTCTTACAGGGACATGAAAGCATACACTTCCCTTTCTCAGGTGCACATAGATGCAACACCACACACATACCTCTCTCCCTCTCCTTCCCTCACATATGTGCACACACATACACACACTACCCCCTCTCAGACATAAATGCAAACACACACCTCAAGCTGGCAGGAGTTTTCCTGGCTTGCTTTTTTAATGACACCCCCCACACACAGACACACACACATCCAGTCTTCACGGGTTCCTTCTGGGCCCCTGCTTGCCCTTGACATCTGAATGTCAGACCTTCATAAATATACAGGAAAAAATACAAGGTCAACATGGAAGCTGGGAGAATTTTTAAAAAATAGCTTTTTAATAAGGGAGATCCCAGGAAATAAGGAAGAGTTGGTCAGTCTATGTTTGAGGCAGACTGGAACTGAATGGTAACTTGGCTCCATTCCATAAATAAACTTTTAAAATGTGGCAGGTATGCATATAAAGAAGGAGGGGAAATGGCTGGTTATAGAAACAGCACTGGGCAAAGTTCCCCATGGGGGCACTTGTTAGCCTTAGTGAGTCCCACTACGCCAGGGGCTTATTATGCCGAGCCTGTTCAGAATGTCCATTCCAACCCACTTCCCACTGAGTGAAAGCTACTATGAACACCATGGTGGGTATCATGAAATGCATTCAAATGCACATGTAGGGCAACACCCCCTGTTTTGATGTGCTGTGGATGCTTCAGCACCACAGAAAAAAGGAAGCATTGCTGGGGTTGCATAAGAAATTGTACCAAATGTGTAGCCTTACCTCTTGGAAATTTGATTTTTAAAAATTGGTTTCACTTTTCTAGAAGCACAAACAGATGTCAACAAAATTCAATCCCCAATTTGGCTCAACTCCAGTTTCAACACTCTGTAAATTCATACAGGAAATCACATGGTTATGAATTCAGTTGAGATGCACATTCATCAGTCTTAACTCACCAGTTTGATGTTTAGCTGAGCCATCTATTATTCTAAGTATGTTCAGCAACCGGTTCAACCACACCATGTTCATAAACTGCTTTTAAAGAGACAGAAAGCTATAAAAAGTATTTAACTTTTAAAAAATGCCTAATATTCAAAAGCGAACATTTTAGATGTGTGTGAATTTTTGAGATCACATCCAGTCATCCCTACAATCACCACTAATATGAAACCTAATTCCCAAAGCCAGGGAATTTCCTGGAGAGGTATTTCATACAGGTCAGTGCCTCATAGTTCAGGTGTGGATGACATCTGGCCTTCTAAGTGTTGTTGGACTGCAAGTCCTGTCAGTCCTCACCACTGGTTATACTGGCTAGGATTTATGGGGACTGCCATCTAACAACATCTGGAGAGCCACACATTTCCCACTCCTGTCTTAGTATATAGACAAAAATATCTGAGTGCATTCACAGGAATGCTGTGTCTATATGCTACTGCCATAACTCCCAGATACCTATCTCAAAAGGAACGAAATGATTCTCCCCCAACCTTTCTATGCTACTCCTATGTTTGCCAATAAACAATTTTAGCTAAATGGCATAACTCAGCATTTAGGAAAAACATCTTTACTGTGGATTTCCCCAAGCAAATGCAACACTTGGACATGCAAATCATGGTTTCCAAGCCCATTCTAAATGTAAGTGTTGCATTTAGGTCAATGGCTAATCCTCAGCCTGGTGTGAGCACACAGGTCTAATTCTTAACGATAGTTAAGGCAATATGTTTTTATAATATAAAGAAGCTTTTAGCGCAGAAGATGGACAATAAATACTATCAATTTAGAAGAACTTTAAATGCATAGTCTGTTTCATTTTCCAATTCAAATGGTTGCAATTAGGGGTTTAGGAGTATACAAATACTCAAGGGAGAGAAGGTTCAAGATATCAGGTGTCACGATAAATTATTTCCTCCTTTTACAGGTTTATAGTACACACAGCAGACATGGAAGGACAGACTTTTCCCTCTAGAATCTAGGAATATTATTATATTATATTGTATTATATTATATTATGTGCAGCCTCCAGCATCAGACCTAGTAAGTTGATGACCTACAGATGAGCGATGGAAATATATCCCAAAATTGCTATGGAAACCATGATGGAAGGAAGTAAACGAATGGAACCATCTCATTCTAGGTAAGAATGACCCAAATGAGTAAATGAAATGTCACAGCATTAGCTAAGGCCTAACAGATATACCAATCTCTGCCTGTCCACAGAAGATGCAAGGTTTCTGCTACGGGAAACCAAGCGAGTCTTAAAACAGTTTTGCCCATTAAGGCCAACTGAGTATATTCTATTAGACATGGTGTATCCTGTCACCTACTGTGGTTGCTCATGAGGCCTTAGGGAGAGGAAAAAGGTAGAAATTTGATCCCGTTCCTGACATTACAGCCCCTGCATGCCTTCTGTCATCTCTCTTACATCCTGGAACTGAATGGCTCTATAAAAATGTCCAGTGTGAAAGGCAGATTCAAAAAATGGAGAAACACAATCCCAAAGTGAGACCTTAAGGTACTCAGAGCTCTCTGTCTTTGACTTCTACTTCCTCCCTGTCCCAATTCCTGGAATTCCCTGATGGCCAAGATCTTGGATTTATGGGCTGGAAGTTAAAATATTCTGCACTGATAGAAAAACATGCAGGGTGGGGAGAACAGTGACTCAAACGCATACAAAAAAAGCTCTGTGCTAAAGTCACCACTTCTAAGCATTCCTTTACAGTTTATAGTAACTTTGACTTCTTCTGGAAAGAAAACCTTTAGTTCATTATAAGAAAAGATATTTGGCACACTTTGGAGATGGGCAAGAGGGGCTCCATAATAACAAAAAAACTACCGCAACAACAACATAGACAACTGCCAGGGGCAATTCTGTAAGACTGGGTCAAAGAAAATATATTTTCTTTTTCTCTCCCCTCCCCCTGGCCAATCCTTTATCCTGCATTGTGTCTATTTTATGGATATCCATATGAATCACCCCAATTGTGTGTGCGCGCACACGCCTTCAAGTCACCTGTCATCCTATGGTGATCCCATGAATTTCATAGGGTTTTCTTAGGCAAGAAATACTCAGATGTGGTTTTGCCAGCAATTTCCTCTGAAATATACAGTTATTCGTGTAGTTATTTGCCTGTTAGGTATGACTATTCTGCTATTTGGGACCAATTTGCACACAGTTTGCAATGGAAGAAGAGGAAGAAAAGTCATCTCACTGTTTCACCTCTGGAATGGTATAAACCATTTTTACCACAGTGCTGCAACACAACTGAAAATGGGTTATGAAAATGGATTCTTCATGGCATGGGGAACATTAAAACCACAATGTAATTGCTTTTCTATAGATTCAGCTCCTATAAACCCTTTTCACTAAACCTAGTCTTTTCTCCACATGGAGAGTGACTTTGTGAAGAGAAGATCCTTCCTCTATCTGTGGAGGCTTCCTCACACAATTCAGCAGGCTGCATAATCAATGCTCCAAAAGGTGTGGAGAACCTCCCCATATAGCTCTTGTTTTCCAGAAAACCACCTTCTGTGTATGGAAGACAATGGAAGCGATGAGAGGAGAGCAGGGCTACATGTTTACACTACATGTTTATACCCTCGACTCTGTTAGTGAATGCCTCAAAAGGGCACATAGGATTGGTACCTGCCATGTTTGCCAGGAATTTTGAAGTATTTTTCATATGGATGAAAATGAGAAACGTAAACTTTTTAGAATGCAAGAATTCTTACAAAGCCGTCTAACACTTTTCTAGGAGGTGGGGAAAAGGCAAGATTTCATGGAATAATTTAGAGTCCTAGATAGCTAAATCTTTCCCCACCATAATCTTTTCTTCTGCCCTATTGTTCACCTCTGATAAATTATATATATCTTTATGTGTAAAATACAAAAACACACCAAACCATCAGATAATTAGTCTTCATGGCAGAACTCTGAGGGCAGTTGGGAAAGACGTTTCAGTCTTCCATTTGCTTCAAGAGTGCTGGCAGTGGTGGGTCAAAACAGTTAGAACTAGGACTTTCCATGCCAGCAGGAAACTATCTGCTAGCAATCTTGCTACCATGGACAGGCATCCCAAAGCTGGTGAATTTTTTTATACTTTCCTTTGGGTTGGATAGTAGTTGTGGCAGGAGACACAAGAGACCTGTGTGAGTGTTCAGTAACCTGAGGGCAGATTTAACTAGCCAGGACTTGTCTATATGGGCAATTTACCCCATCTTGCCCCTGTCTTGGAGCCCTGAAGTCCTGATGACGCAGGGCTTTTGCTCCCAGGCAGTCCTCACAACCCACAGGGCAAAGACAGGGCTAAGATGGGGGGGAAGATGGGGTAGGGGCTGATAAAATGTTTTAAAATAATACCTGGTAAAATGTCTTCCAGTCAGTAAAAACTGGATCAGGGCCCATGTGACCACAGGATGTGATGTGGACCATGTGACCACAGCCCATTGCCATAGCTACTGGCTGCCCCACTCTTCCGGATACAGGAAGGGAGGCTGCAGCATGTGACCATGGCTGGTCATATGCCGGGGACCATGCTCACTTGCTGCGGACCTCCTGCCTGGATCTGGAGAGTGGGATCCAGGCAGTGGCAGCAGCTGCAGGGACAGGCTGCATGCCCGTCTGGATTCCCCCAGGTAATGGAAAAATCAGTCTTCATGTGGTCTGCGTTAATTTGGCATGTGTTCATCATTAGTCTGTTCTATTCTGTTTCTGCGTCAGTATACAATTTAATTTATAGTGCATAACATTGCATTTATTTTGATATATAATTTTCCTGATTTTGCTCTCCCTAATATTTGTGTTTTTGTGGACAATTTTTGAGCCAAGAACTACATCGCAAAATTTGGAAGGATAACTGTCCCAATTTTCATTTTAGTTAGTGCGGAGATCAGGAATTAGATTGGCTTGCTTTAAAATGTAGACTTCTCTGCTCTCCTTCCTTAGTGCTGAATCCTATGAGGGATTTAGGCCAACAAGAATCTGCACAGACAAAACCAAAGATGACTTGTCAAAGGGCTAGATATGTATCCCCTGTTAAGCTGGGACACAACCAATTCAGGGCTATGTTTTGTTTTTGAGAAAAGAGACTTTTTTTAAAAAAAAAATAATAATAATCCTAGCCTGGCTTGCTCCCTCATTTTCTAACAGCTTTACAAACACTATATTTAAAGATGGTGGTTGTTCCCCACCGCCAACTCTCTCCATGGTCTGTGTGGGAGAGATCTCCCTTGACATTCTGACTCTGTTATTATAAGGATTAAAGGGGATAATGGGCAGTTACTCAAGTGCCCAGGAGACCCAGGGAGGCATCTAATGACCAAAGTCACTGGAGATACAGGTCACCAAGGGGCACACAGACTCTTCCTAGTGCCAGATTACTCACTCATCCCCTTCCCAAAGGTACCAGTGGATGAGCTGTCACACTGTCTGTGTGTGTTTTCAGGGGGTGGGGTGGGGAGGTAATTATGTCTGAAGCCCAAATGAATGGATGGGGTATCAGCTTTAAAGCCTGAGCAATTAATGCATTCATTATCAAATGAATAGCAGCAAAGAAGTGTTTAAATAATGTGTGTGTTTGTGTGTGCGCGCGCGCCACGCCTTCAAGTTGCCTGTTGACTTATAACAAATCCCTGAATTTCACAGGGTTTTCTCAGGCACAAACTACTCAGAGGTGTTTGCCAGTTCCTTCTTCTGAAATATAGCCTACAGTACCTGGTACAGGTATTTGTTGGCAGTCTACCATCCAAGTACTAACCAGGGCTGACCCTGCATAGCTTCTAAGATCAGACAGGATCTGGTGCCTTTAGGGTATTTAGGCCCTTTTGTTTAAACAATACCAGGGCTTAAATATCAAGGAAAGGATCTAACTCTATTCTACAGGCTCTTGGCAAACAGTTTGACTTCCCTCCCCTCATTCCACTTACCACAGTATATTTTGTTTTAGTGCCCAACCAACAGAATTTAGCCAATGCTATATTACTTCATGAAGAAGCTTGGGCATTAGTGATGATGCAGGAAAGACAGATTTCTATCTGTGAATGCAACTACAGGTGTCCCCTACTTTTTGACAACTCATTTTTCATTCATCTGCTCTTTTGGCCATTCTAAATTATACCCTGAACCATATTTTTGATGCGTGATCTGCTCTTTTGACTGTGTGCTGCCCCTCCCCAGTTGAGTTACTTAGCATACTGTATTTCTCTCTCTCTCTCCCTCCCTCCCTCCCTCTCTCTCTCTCTCTCTCAGTTGACCTGGTGGACGGGTTTTCTTCCCCCTCTCAGTCAGCTTGGTGCCATCTAGTGTTCCACTTTTCAACCATTTCACTTTTTGACAGTGCTCTGGTCTCTATCCTGTCAAATAAGTGAGGGATGCGTGTACTTTGAAGATGCCCCTCTACACTTAAGCTGAGCATGGAACACAGCCAAGTGTCCTAGGCTCCAGTCAACAAGTGTTCCAGGAATCAGGTGGTTAGAATGCAAGAGCTATTGAGTAGTTAATTTAGTCTAGGTCAGTCACAAGATAAAAGGTGAAACAAGAGGGTGGTCTTTGGCCAGCCCAGGAGTTGTTATAACAAGTCAGCAGTCCAGATACAAGAAGCCAGCAAGGAGTAAAGTGAGTTGTCAAAGTGTAGGCAGACCAAAGTCAAGAAAACACGAATGCCAAGAGTACTGTCAGTCACCCAGATAACATGGTTGTGAGCGACACAGACTCTGGGGAGCTGCTGGGAGATTTATGGGCAACTGTCTCCAAACCACCAGGTGCCTAATTAGGTAAGCATCTCCTATGTAACAAACACTGAGAAAGACACAGTCTCTCTTTGTCACTCCATGAATGATGGCAACGGGTCTTCAGTATCTTCCACCTCCTGTTGGGGAGCAGGGTCCCCCTCTGCCTCAAGCCCTGGTTCCGTGGACTCAGAGAGATCCTTGTTATCAGGAGCTGCAGATTCCTGACAATCTGCCTTCAACTCCAGTGGGTGAGTTATGATAATTTGTTAATCCAGGGGAAAAGTCAGGCATTGGCTATCTCTTCGCTGCTGCTGCTGCCCTTGTTGCCCACACAGAAGCAGCTCTGCAGCACCTAACATCCTGCTTCACAACAGCTGCAGAGCTGTTTGGGCTGCAACTTAACCTGAAGA
Source organism: Gambelia wislizenii (assembly GCA_030847615.1). Taxonomy (NCBI): domain Eukaryota; kingdom Metazoa; phylum Chordata; class Lepidosauria; order Squamata; family Crotaphytidae; genus Gambelia; species Gambelia wislizenii. Next base: position 187,132,319 of record JAUMIR010000002.1, on the reverse strand, counting down.
AAATGGAAGTTCTTTACCAGCCTGCACCACAGGATGAACACCATCATCCCCACATTGCCGTCGACAAATCTGTGCTTAAGTCCGTTCAGCAGTTCACCTACCTGGGAAGCATCATCTCCTCAGCTGCCAAGATTGACAAAGAGATCGATCACAGATTAGCAAAGGCATATAGTGCATTTGGAAGACTTCACAAAAGTCTGGAGCAATAAACACCTGAGGCAAAGCACAAAAATCAGTGTGTATAGAGCCATTGTACTGTCTATTCTCCTTTACGGGTCTGAAACATGGGTCACCTATCGCCACCACTTACGACTCCTAGAGCGCTTTCATCAGCACTGTATATGCACAATCCTAAATATACACTGGACTGACTATGTGACAAATGTTGCTATCCTTGAGCAAGCAGGGATCACCAGCATTGAGGCCATGATATTGAGAACACAGCTGCTCTGGGCAGGGCACGTTTCTAGGATGGAGGACCATCGCCTCCCAAAAATAGTACTCTATGGTGAACTTACCATGGGTCAGCGTAAGAGGGGCACTCCAAAAAAGCCATACAAGGATTCCCTGAAACAACATCTCAGGCTCGGCCAAATTGATCACCAACAATGGTCTGCCCTGGCCTCACATCAGGAGGCATGGAGACGCACTATCCACAATGCTGCACCCTTATTTGAGAACTCACACCAAACAAGTCTTGAAGAGAAACGACAACGCAGAAAGAATCACAACCCAGAAACATCACCCAAGGAGACCTTCTGCTGTGCTTTCTGCAACCAGACTTGTTTATCTCTGATTGGCCTTTTTAGTCATCAGCACAATTGCAGAAAGCGCAGGATGAGTCCTTCCTGAATCTTCGTTTGAGAAGAAAAAGCCAAAGAGAGAAAGCAGAGGGAAAGGAGAGACCACATGAACCTGTACTGTTCATTCCAGTTTTTCGGGCAGCTCCTGATACCAAACCTGACAGCTCTTCAGGACTGGAGGGAGAGAGTGCATTGGCCTAGGATCATGGTTCCCACTTTTGGGCCCCAAGATGTTATTGGAGTGCAACTCCCATAATTCCCAGTTGCCATGGCTAATGGATACATCGTAAGGGTGTGGCCAGCAGAATGTGCTCATGTGGGTATTCAAACCATGAGGAGAGACATATGAACCCTCCATGTGTCTTCCAGTATCCTATCCACTCTTCAAAATTTAGGCCCCTTCTCCTGGGAGTTCTGCACACCTCAAGGGGAGCCATATGATTGTTTCAGAACTATCACCTTCTGGGCTTTTTGCAGACAACTTTCCTTACTTACGTCTTTGTCCAAAAATGCTGCCAATTAGAGGCAAAAGGTCAGCACTGAAATTCAGCCATGCTTGGGCTAGATCCCAGATACCTCCTCCCCCCCACCACACTTTTTTGTTTTGGTTTTTGTTCATCCATAGAACAAGTAAAACAGTAGGCAAAGGAGAGGGAGGGAGGGAAAATACTAGTGGAAGCCTCTGGGTCATTTTTATGGGATAAAGAATAGAATTACCCATGCTGGGATACAGCCAGGAGACTGGGATTAACACCTATGTTCTTTGCAGAAAAAAATAGGCCAAAGGCCTTCTCATGACCCTCATTAGTAAGGCATTTACTACAAAGCCTCCCACTAGTCACATATAGCTTTGTCCCAAGCAAACCAGCTACGTGTGTGTGTGGGGGGGGGGCTGCCCCTTGGTCCAATTTCTGTGTCTCACTTAACCCTAGCATCTCCTAAAGTTCGTCCCTACCAAACCTGCTTGACAGAGGAATGGTTATAAAAGCACTATGCACTTTCATTTGTGTGTTGAGTGTGTCTCTGCGTACCATTTCCTCCTTGGCCTCAGGCAGCAAAATATTCTGGGCTCACTCCAGAGAACTCCAATGTGTCTTTGCCTCTTTTTCACACTGTAATACAGCAGCCTTGAGCCCTCGGCCCCCCCCCTGCATTTTCAGGACTGTAGAGGGAATAGAATTACAACTTTAGAAGAGTATGGCAGGAAAATGACAGGGCAGAGAGCATGCCTAGCTTGGGTGAGCTCTTCTTCATATGGAGCTGGAGGAAGGGGTGGACTTGTGATTGACAGAGGAGGTTATTTGCAGAGCAGGGAGAAATTGGGGCTATTGCTTTTTTAAATACAGCTCCCAGAATCCTCTCCACCAGCATCATGGCCCCTTCCCTCTTTTCCCGCGGCACTGTCACAGTGTGATCTACTTTCTCAGTAGATGAGGACAGAAGGCAATAAGGGAAGCAATCATCCAAACTAGTACAATCCATCCAGGTTTGCAGTGCATATGAAGAAATCTTATCACTTCTTTCACTCACTTTTTTCAGTGTCTAGACAAGCTTTTAAAATTTGAGTTTTTAATGTTGTAGAGCAGGGAGAGGAGGCAGTTTCAATTATTTTACTCAACGTAAGGATTTCAACATTGCTATCCGCTGGGGCATTTGAAAAAGAATGGGCTATAATTCAGGAAAGAGGCTAGGGAGATATCAAAAGACATATTCAATTAGAGGGGTTGAACCTCATAAATTCCACTGATTTAACAATTTCTCCCCTCCCTCCCCCGCTCTTTCTTTCTTGTTGAGAGTACAGAGTATACAAATAATACAGTCTGAAAATAATCCATTCTCTCTTGTGTTCCTGAGCACTATGACAGCAGAACTTTTACTTTTTTATTTCACTAATATGCCACATGTTTAAACTATGACACATGTTTAAACACTTTCCAAAGAATTTTGAAACTTTCTGTATTCATGACTAAGGTTGCAATCCTATTTACCTTGGAGTAAGTCTCATTAAAACTCATTGGGACATATTTCTGTCTAAACAGACATGAATAAGATAGATGGCACTGTAAGAAATATTCATAGACAACAGGAAGGACTCAGGGGACAGTGGTTTCCATAAGGCTCTTGTTCTTTGTCAGATACCATTCAGAGAGAAGCTAACTTTTGGTTGTGTACTTCAATTTTGTTCCATCTCATTTATTTTATTTTATTTTATTTTATTTCGGTCCTGCCTTTCTCCTAACATGGAAGCCAAGGTGGCTTACAAGGGTAAAAGAAGATATAACTAAAAGCCTGATGATGCAAAGTTTTAAAATAATTAAATAACTCTCATGTTAAAATGCAAATAATTTTAAAAACAATATAAAATTATTTAGAAAACACATAACAATCAAGAGAAATACAACACATACACACTAAAAACCTATCTGTATAGGCAGTTAATTGCCAAATGCCTGTTCAGATTGTTTTGAAGGGTGTTTACCTGCCAGCCAAAGAAACACAGAGGGGTCAGCCTAACCTCCTATGGGAGGAAATTCCACTGCCTGGGAAAAGCCACCAAGAAAACCCTCCCATATGTGCTCACTAAACAGGTCTGTGACAATGGTGGGACAACTGCGAGAAAGCCCTCCCTTGATGATCTTAAGAGTTGGTCAGGCTCATATGAGGAGATACAATCTTTCAGATAATCTGATATATGGCAAATCTTCTGAATAGCACAAAATAAAAATCAAGCATGTACACATTTTTTACAACTTTGAGTAGACCCATTAAAAGCCAAAATGGAAGCGACATAGCAGAAGTTTATGCCAACAAGGTAGCAACAGAAGACTTTTAGTATTAGTTATTTCAGGCCAGATTGTCCAGGGTCCTGGGGGCCCAGTAGCAGATTCCTGCTATAGCTGGATGTTCATATGTGAGAGCAGTATGCCCGGGGTCTTTGTTTCAGGGTATATCTGCATGGGGGTATGGGAGACTAAAAACAGTCTCATTCTAATCAAAAGGGTCCACTCATATTCTCAGAATTTTCCAGATGAGACTGCAGTCACCCATTCATTGCCTCAAAGCAAACTTGGAATAAATAACTTATTCCAAGGCCAGTATTTATCTGTAAGCAACACATTCACAATTAAAGAGTGTCATTACAATTTTTCAAGAAGATCTGTTCCTCTGCTCTTGCAGTGTTCACAATACACAGGAATGTCTCACTATAAATTCTTTTCCCCAAATGCCTACACTAGATGGCACTCCACACAGCACATGGCATGATTAAAAGGTACCAAGATAGGTGTGAGCTATCTTCAGACAATAGGAGGACTAATAACAGAATACAGATTATAGTGTGGCAGGAGCTTTCTTAAGGTTCACATCCAATAAAAGTATTGCTGAGGATGCTATAAGCACCACTTTGCAGCCCAACTGATGGCAATTAAAAATCATGTGCAAGATTGTCTTCAGCTTCATTGAAGTATGGAACATAGTAGAAATATTGAACTGGCTCTTATGAAATAAAGAGCATGAAGTATCCCCTATGCAGTGATCCATGAGAAAAGAGAGCTCCGAACCAGTAGGCAGGCTGTTACCCTAAGAGTATCTCGAAGTTTGGGGGAATTATAGCTCAAAGGGGGCCTCCAAGAGGAGGGTAACTTCGGGGATCTTTCCACCTATGTATACCAGTTCTAACTGTAGAGAGCACTCCCACTGAAGTTAAACGAAGTATTTTATTTGAATTAACACAGGGGATATACTATGGCCCCATCTACATGAGGGGCAAAAAGTCCATACTGGGGTGGGGGTGGGGATCCAAAAAGGCAAGTGTTCAAATGTGAACAATCTGCCTACACGATTTTTTTAACCCCCTGTAAAGTCCATGGCAGTGGTGGGGCTGGGAAGAGAGGACAGAGGAGGGAGGAGAAGAGTGGTGGCAGCGGTGGGGTTGGTCTGCAGTCATGCTGGGGTCCATGCCAGAAGGAGGGCAGAGGGGGTGGATGGGTTTGGGGGGGGCTGCGCCTGGACTCCACCCGAGGCTGTCTGGGGGGCTCTCCTCATCCTCATCTTCCGCTCAGCTGCCCCGGCACCTCTTGCTCCCTCTGGCACAGCTGTCCGGGCAGCACTCCATGGCTCCTGCCCACAAAGGAGAGCCAGTAGCCATCCTCCACCGAAGGGAGGGAGGGAGAGGCTACACACACACACCCCGCTGGTCTGGGCACCCCTCACAGCCAGTCGATCTGGCTGCCTGCCTGTTGGGGGCGCAGCGGGTCTCCAAGCGCAGCTGAGGCACAGTGGCTGGAATTGCCCAGAATGGCAGCAGCAGAGGGGAGGTGGCTGGGAAGGGGTCTGGAGCTGGGGCTGGGGTCCTATGGAGGAGGAGGACAGTGGCGGTGCCATCATCTCACATACCTTTTTAAAAAATGGCAGCGACCGCTGATTCCCCTCTATCCAAGCCCTGCCCCCTCTACTAGGCCAGTCAATCAGATCACACTCAGATCAGATCCACCAATAATAAGTAATATGTCACTTGTGATGAGTAACTCTGACAACTAGTTACTTCTTGAAATAACAAATTGGAAAGTACAGTTGTCCCTTCACATTCGCGGGGGTTCCGTTCCGCGGACCCCCGCGAATGTGAAAAATCTGCGAATAACGACTCCCCTCCCCCCTCCCTCCCCAGGCCTTCACGGGGCCTAGCAAGGCCCCGCGGAGGCCTCCCCGGCCCTTCCTCCCTCCCTCCCTCCCCAGGCCTTCGCGGGGCCTCCGGATGGCCTCCGGGGGTCCCGCGAAGGCCTCTCCACCCCTCCCCAGACCTTCGCGGGGCCTCCGGAGGGCCTCCGGGGGTCCCGCGAAGGCCTCCCCACCCCTCCCCAGGCCTTCGCGGGGCCTCCGGGGGTCCCACGAAGGCCTCTCCACCCCTCCCCAGACCTTCTCGAGGCCTCCGGAGGGCCTCCAGGGGTCCCGCGAAGTCCTCCCCACCCCCTCCCCAGGCCTTCACGGGGCCTCCGGAGGGCCTCCGGGGGTCCCGCGAAGGCCTCTCCACCCCTCTCCAGACCTTCGCGGGGCCTCCGGAGGGCCTCCGGGGGTCCCGCGAAGGCCTCTCCACCTCTCCCCAGACCTTCGCGGGGCCTCCGGAGGGCCTCTCCACCCCTCCCCAGACCGTCGCGGGGCCTCCGGAGGGCCTCCGGGGGTCCCGCGAAGGCCTCCCCACCCCTCCCCAGGCCTTCGCGGGGCCTCCGGAGGGCCTCCGGGGGTCCCGCGAAGGCCTCTCCACCCCTCCCCAGACCTTCGCGGGGCCTCCGGAGGGCCTCCGGGGGTCCCGCGAAGGCCTCCCCACCCCTCCCCAGGCCTTCGCGGGCCCTCCGGAGGGCCTCCGGGGGTCCCGCGAAGGCCTCCCCACCCCTCCCCAGGCCTTCGCGGGCCCTCCGGAGGGCCTCCGGGGGTCCCGCGAAGGCCTCTCCACCCCTCCCCAGGCCTTCGTGGGGCCTCCGGAGGGCCTCCGGGGGTCCCGTGAAGGCCTCTCCACCCCTCCCCAGGCCTTCGCGGGGCCTCCGGAGGGCCTCCGGGGGTCCCGCGAAGGCCTCCCCACCCCTCCCCAGGCCTTCGCGGGGGCTCCGGAGGGCCTCCCGGGGTCCTGCGAAGGCCTCCCCACCCCTCCCCAGGCCTTCGCGGGGCCTCCGGAGCACCTCTGGGGGCCCCGTGGAGGCCTCCCCTCTCCCTCCAGGTCTTTCACGGGGCCTCTGGAGGCCCCGTGTCGCGGTTTTGGGGGGGCCGGGGGGGCCCTCCCAAAACCGCGAATAACCAAAACCGTGAATGTCAAGTTCGCGAATGTGGAGGGGCAACTGTATTATTGTTTTGCCCGTAATGGCCAAGACTGTATTTAAAAAAAAAAAAAACTTTTCAGGATACCATAATGGAGTTCCTCCCTGTTTCTGCCTAAATTTTAAAAAGTTAGTTTGCCTATTCTGCCTTCTTCCATCCTCCTGGAATGAAAGAGATGGCAGCAGTTACAAGAAAGAGCAAGTGATAGCCAATGTAAATTGGGGACAGGGAGGCGCTTGCTAGGACTGGCTGCTCTGAACAGTGGCACAGGACATGCACTTGGACTGTCCAGGTTCCTGTGAGCTAAGTGAGACAGTTAAAGGAGGAATTTCTCTGTGGTATGCTCAGGCATGAAATTTAGAGCAATTGTTCAAGGAGGGTGAAAATGGGGAAGAGGATTTGAATGAGCCCACCCAAAGTATCTGGGTACAATGCAGCTGCATGGTATCTTATGCTATGCCTCTGTGGGCAAGTGTGTGTGTGTCCATCCGTCCATCCGTCAAGGCAGGGTAGTCCACTCAGAATTATGATAATCAGAGATGGGAGGGCATTTTCCTTTATTTATGAGACAATAGTCCCATTGCTGTGCTGGACACAGTTCTGGCCTTCCCAATCCTGCATTTTGTTAAGCCGTATCATTCATGTACAATCCGACAGCAGTCAGATACTGAGTCCCCAAAGACACAGATTTCATCGCAACTTTTCAAAGACAGACGTGCTTGAGGCACTGCGGATGGGAAGCTCTACAGGAAACTGTGTTCCACAGCTGCTGTCAGCTGCTGGAACAAACTTCTCTCCCAGTCCTTTCAAGGAACTGAAATGGTCTCCTTTGGCTTTGCTTCCCACCATCCCTGTTTGAATGGGAAGGGATGGGGGGGCACAGGGGAAGAGATAAAGTATTAATTAGAGGACACCAAACTTCCCAGATCTGAAGGAACAAGGCGTGCAAGTCCTTAACCTTTCACACACAGATCCTTAAAAGAACAGCCCTCTGAATAATCTTTCATCTACATGCGCTATACTGCCGAAGACAGTGGTGTATGCGCGTATACACATACGCCCTCTAGAAATCTGGTGGCAGCTTTACAAAAGGCAAGCAAGATTAAAACATACAGAATAGATACTTGGTGTGACTGACAGGGATAATGGGATTCCAGTTGGCCAACGAATTAGTGGCTGGTGAAACAAAGGATCAGAGAACAAGGCAGCACGTCTTCAAACACCCCTTCACCCTAATGTGCTTGGTAATAACAATTTCTTTTCTTTTCCTCCTTTGTAACTACACCAAGTTGCTCCCAAACACTTTAATAGAACCTACATATGGTTTTCTCTTCCCTGCCTCAGGCTTTATAAAGTCACATTACACATAAAGAAAGAGGGGGTAACTTCACCTGCTATTGAACTCTGCCTGCTCAATAGACTTGTTCAGCGATCCCTCAATTTTTTAAAATCAATGAAGCCATTGTGCCTTGCTTCCCTCCCTCTCATTTTCCCCTTGTTTAACTTAGCAACTTACAGACGTGAAAACAGAGAGAGAGAGACAGACACACACACACAGAGAGAAGGAACAAGCTACTGCAGGCACTCATATGCTCCATATTTGATCCACACAGGTCCATCCACATAGGTGTTACAGCTTCCAAATTAAAGCTCAGAAACTGGGTTTAAAATTTAAATAAACATCTCTGTAGGGGATCTGTCTTTTGAACAGAGGAGATCTACTCAAAAGCCACAGGGGTGGGGGGAGCCGTTGTTCCATTGCATCAACATAAAGCACTTTACACATATTTCATTTCCTATTCTGATCCCTAAGCAAGCAGAAGGACTTTAACTGGCTAACCGGGAGATTGGCTAGATGTACATACTGCTTTCCTACAATCACCAGAATTACTGTGTTGATATCTGAGAGAGGGAGAGAGCTTAATCAGATTTTGTCAGCTTCTGGCCAGAGTGTTACTAAACTTTTAATTTCCCATTAAAAAGCACACGTGAAACTCTTTCTATACTTAAAATAAGACTTAAAAAGAAACACCCAGAATCATAAAGAACTCCCATCACCTCATTACAATATTTCTTTGTCTTTTTCTAACTGTAGGGGTCACTGTTGTCCTCTAGTGTTAGTAGAAACAGAAAATATCTCAAGTGAACAACTGGAGACTGACCCTAGAGCCATTCTCCTCTTCTAATTTCACATTCCAAGCACTGTGCTTCTCTAATATATTTTAGCATAAACATCTGCACATTATATTATCTTAATTGTTTGGAGCTTCAATAGGTTGCCTGTGTATCTCAGGAGCCAGAAGTGTGAGTTGTACGTCCTCTGATGTGGAGGTAACATACAGACATCATGAAACTTCAACTTTTGAAACAACTATCAAAAGGGCAGACCTTCTAATGTGGGCCATCAGTTACACAGGAAAAGGAAACACGTACATACCTCTGTGTGTGTGTGTGTGTGTGTGTGTGTACACAGCAATACCTTTTAGGCTGTTGTCCTAAATAGTCATAACTCTACTGAGCACCATTAGGGTTTTCAGGAGCAAGAAATAACAAGAGTTCCTGCACATTTAATAGCTGTATGTATATAAGAGGGACTTTCTTGTCATGTCTTCTGAAATGTCCACTTCTAAACTACTACCGTATTAAATGTGAGGGACCCTCTCCTCTTTAGCACCTCACCATCCTGGAGATAATGGGACTTTGGTCTTGTCTGCACTGGCCAGAATACTCCACATTCTGGCCAGAGCATTCTGGCCCTGGAGCTCTCCTGGATTCCCCGTTAGCTTGTGTTCTGTGGCGGGAACAGGCTGCTGTCTCCACACGCATGCTGCACACGTCATGTTCTCTGAGGCTGGAAACGAAGCACTCAGCCTTGATCACATGATGGAGGCCTCATTGTGACCTTAGAGTGTATGATGCATGACAGCAGCAGCAGAGGTGCCCACTGATACCACACAGTGCACATGTGCAGACAGCTGCCCATTCCTGCCACAGAACACTCCAGTTTCCCCGTAAGGATTGGGGTTCTCAGCTATTTTTTTAAAGCTGTTTTAAAGAGGGGGGTAGCCCCAGTTTCTAGTCAGAACTGCCTGGACATCGTCCAGACAGTTCAGACTAGAATTGGGGCCCAAACCCTGCATCGTTTGAACAGCTGGGCATGGGAACAAGGGAGGCCATTTCATTTAGCAGACAAGACCATAGGATTGAAGAGTTAATGTTAAACTTTGAAGAAGGGAAAGCATAGATTTTGAATTAACAGTCCTCAAACCTGACCATTAAGTAGTCCTGATTCACATGCTTTGGATGAAGTGGGTTAAGTCAATCCAGTTGACATAAAAATTGGTGGGGACGGGGACCTGAACTGGACAAGGTAAAGCCTGTCTAATACATTCTGTCCAGCATGTTGTTTCATTTGTGTCTTAAGGCCCTTTCACACTACTGTACATAATTATGATTCCACTTTAACTGCCACCGTTGCATCCTGTGGAATCCTGGGATTTGTAGTTTGGTCAGAGGTATCAGAGCTCTGTGGCAGAGAATTCTAAACTGCAAACCAGGATTCCATAAGACGTTGCCATGGCAGTTCAAGTGAAAACATGGTGCTATGATTGTATAGTGTGAACAGGCCTTACGACACACATGGCCTTAGGATAGAGCTGCAACAGCAGCTTATATAATTTTGATGCTAGAATTGAGAGGCATACTCCCTGAGTCCCTGGAGCTTACATACAAACATTATAAACATAGTTAGGGTGCCCAGGTACAAGAGATGTGGGCTCCTGCACATTTAATAGCTGTTTATAAGTGGGAATTTCTTGTCATGCCCATCACACCTCTCCTGACGTTTTCACTTATGAACAACTACTAAATGTGAAGGATCCTGTCCTCTTTTGCATCTAACAAGGCTAGAGACAGTGGAACATGGTTTAACCGATAGCTTTATCCTGCATGAATTTGTCTAATTCCCATTTGTACACATCTGAGGCCAAATCTACACTACACAAATAATCCAATTTGAAACTGAATTACTGTATTTGCCATGGCTCCTTCCTATCGAATCCTGGGATTTGTAATTTGGTGAGGCACCAGCACTCTTTGGCAGCGAAGGCTAAAGACCCCATAAAACTACAAATCCCAGGATTCTGTAGGAAGAAGCCATGGCAAATAATCCAGTTTCAAACTAGATTATTTGTGTAGTGTGGATTTGAGCTGAGACAGTAGCCATCACTACAACCTCCAGGACATGAATTCTAGTTTAACTATAGGAGAGGCTGTAGCAGTTTGCTTTTGTCTGAGCCTACAGTGAAGGACAAGATTTCACTCCCTCCTCTCTGATGACTTAACTGAATACAAACTACGTTTGCACTTTGAACTCAGTTTGCAGCAACTGAGGTAAGCTGAGGGCAAAGGGAGGATATAGGAGGACGAGAGAGCAACAGGGACATTTTAAAAGCAGCTGGAAAAGTGATATCACAAAGGATTAATTGCAATTGTCCCTGATAAATAGAGACAGTTGGAGGGTATGGAATTCTGCCTCCATGTATTTCAATGAAGGGCTACTCCAAGATATTTTATGATATTGTGAAGAATCATATGGAAAGAAAACATTCCTCCCCAATACAAGATCACCTAAAATATCAACATTCTGGCTTGGTGGGTCTTCCAATTTATCTTCTAATGCCAAAGGCATGTACAACCTCTCTTCAGTTGAATTTTAAAAGCTGCTTCTCATGCCTGTACCTTGTTTCTCAAGTTTTGAAAGTTTCTTTTAAGCATAAAGGATATAATGACATCTGTAACTGAGCAGTGGAAGGTGATGCTCTGGGGTCCCATGTGTCATCTTACCACTGCTCAGTTATGGATAGCCTCCGCATGTCATTATATCCATTCTCAGAAATAACTTTTCAAGCTCTTCTTGTTCCTAAAGTCACTTGGGTTTAGTGACTAGACACTCATGTGTAAATAATATTCTTCATAGTTTTGTCTGAGTCCCTAAACAAATAATCCTAGATAAATAACTGTATTTCTAATTCTCAGGTGTCCAGTAACTAGTGCATTAGCATCAGATTAATGTTTTCATGCTGAGTTTTCAGGGGCAGCTTTTAGGAAAGGCATGGAGGCAAGCACATATGATATCTCAGGCTTTAGACCATATGTGATATGTGTTCCTATGCCTAACCTACTCACTGCTTACACCCCAGCTGACTGTTAAAAATGGACTCGCGTGCTACCCATGCATAGTAAATGAGCAATATTTTCCACATGAACTTGTCAATCTGCTTCAGAGATCTTCTACAGGAACACCTACTTTTGTGAATTAAACTGGAGACTACAGTCAGCCCTCAACTTTTGCAACGGTTAGGGGCACAGCAAGTGGAAAAATATAGGCCCACTATTTATTTATTTTTACCTGAGATAACACTTCTTTAGGCATTTCTAGGTCCTCCAACAAGATTCTATGGTCAACATCTGGAAGTTTACCATAGAGTCATGCTGGAGGACCTACAAATGCCTAGAGAGAACATATTAATCAAATCTGCGAATGATCAAATCCGTGAATGCTTAACCACAAATGTGGAGGGAACAAGTGTACTGGCAAGAGAACCTTTTTGGTAATGTCACCCAAAACAACAAAACTCCTTCTTAGAGTCAGGTGCCTGGCACATTCTTTACCATCCTGTCAATACCTGGTGAAATTTGTCCTGCTGTATCATGGTTTTCAAGTTCTTTTTCATTTGTTAAATCAGTTTTATTGGGCTGAGGGAAGTGTTACTCCTACTTTTATAGTTTTGTTATTAGTTTGGTTTTGCTTGTTTATTGTTAAGTCACTTTGAAGCAAATAAGAGGAAAGGTGGAAAGAAACGAATATTTCAAACAAATCTTCTTGAAAGACACCCCCTCCCCGAGCATAATCTCACACTTAGAAGTTCTTGGAATCTTGTCTGTCCTCTACAGAAATGAAATGGTGACCCTCAGCACCATGGTGGCCCACTAGGTATAACACAGCCAGCAGTTAGGGATTATTACAGTTGTAATGTAACAACCATCCGGATATGGCAAGGGCCATCTCACTGAGTCTTCTGTCATTCCCCCACACCTTTTCAGCTGCTTTTAAAGTGTCCCTGTTTCTCTACCTCCCACCTTCCCCCTTTGTCCTTGGTTCCATTGCTGCAAACTGAATTAAAAGTGCAAGAGTAGTTAGTAGGGGAGACAGGAGAAGGGAAGAAGAATCTCACACTTTCCTGTAGACTGAGGCAAGAGCAAAATTCTGCAGCCTCTCCTAGCTTGTGTGTTCTTCCTCGTTAATAATGGTTTTCTCCCTTGACCACACTCTGATGTTGCTTGACCACATGTCATAGAATCATAGAGTTGGGAGAGAGCACACAGGCCATCCAGTCTAGCCCCCTGCCCTGCAGGAACACACAATCAAAGCACCCCCCAACAGATGTGTTCCTGTTTTCACCTGTGAAATGTTGGAGGGTTTGACAACTGGAGAACTACAGGTTCCCAGTCCCTATAGCATATGATAGATACTATGAACACATAAAAAAAAATTCTTTATCAAATCTCATTGATATTTCAAGGAACTAGTTGTATTCAGCATAACATATGCCATTTAAAAACTCCCAAAAAAGTGCCTGGCAGACCTCATAACAACCCCGTACGGTAGGCTGGTGGATTTTTAAATTCTTCCTCCCCCTTCTCAGCGTTCCACACTTTTCCCACAATTGCTAAGGGTGACTCATTCTGTTGCCCTGCTGTGGTCATGGCTGCGGCCAGTTGACTGCCTGGGTCCCATCGCAGGTGGCCTGGCCCACTGCCACCGCCAGTTAATTGTCTGGGTTCCATTGCAGCCACAGCAGTGGCATCCTGCCACTACTGCTGCCAGTTGATTGCCTGGGTTCTGTCCCAGCGGCAGGAGTGGCATACCGCCACTGCCACCAGTTGACTGTCTGGGTCCCATCGCAGCCTGTGACTGGTAGGTGGCTGAGGGAGGGAAAGGAGGGAGGAGCCCTTGTGAGGCTGGAGGTGTAGATGCAGATTGTGTGGCAGGAATGGTTTGTGAGGTGGAGAGGGAATTTGCATGTGGGTGGTGATTGGTTGGGTGTGTTTCCTGAGCAGCCAATCAGCACACTGGGAAAGGCAACATACCCAAGAGCTATATATATATATATATGTGTGTGTGTGTGTGTGTGCGTGTATGTATATGTATATATGTATTGTGCAGTGATATATCTGGCTGTTTCTGTATTCTTCAGAAACATACAGGCAAAAATTCTGGGACTGTATGCACTACCATTTCCTCCCAAATACATTTCCTTGATTGCAGTGGAATTTATGTCCTTTAGGATCACAACCACAAATAAACAGTTTTTCTGAATAGCAGCCAGACATTACGGCCATGCAATGTCCCCAAAGTCAGGTGTTTATTTTAAAAGTCAAGAAAAATTTGCTTTAAAAAAAATGAAAAACCACAAAAGTTTTAATGTTTCCTTTCTGATCCTCTTTCAAGGCATGCAAAAATTGGATAACTGCACAGTTAAGAAAATAGCACTCCACAGGCCGCTTGGAGTTTGAGGAATAGAAAGTCTTTTTTCTCAGGAAAAAGACATTTATATACCATAGAATCTATGGGATCAAAGGTGCATAAGTTGGCATCATAATAAACAATGCTCACCATCTCTTTCAGAAAGGCACCCTTTGCTCCGTTTTCCTCCCCTCCCCACACGCATGAGAACACACGTATGCCTTTTCCCATGGATCAGAGGGGCTTTAGACATCCTATTAAGTGAAGGCATACACATCTAATAATGGTATGGGTATACTGGTATGTGCTTCTCCAAGGACCTGCCGCATGTGTAAAATAAATGCCTATGAAGGAACTGCTAAAAAGTGCAACTGAAATAGGGAAAGAAGTGTTTCTTGGAGGGAAAGGTCAGCTGATCGCCTGGTCCAGGGAGCCTCCTCCTGACGTCTTCCACACACCCATCAAAACTCCTCCCCCAGCCCTACACGGACATTGCTATGGAACTCAGTCCACATACACACGTGAATATCTGGATTTTCTGCTCAATTCCTAAGTAAATCCCAACTCCTTTTGGTCAGGATTAAAGCCCTGAGGCACTGAAAAAAATTCAAGCTATTCCTCATCTAGACAGCTCACTGTGAAAATGAGGTGAGATTGTTTTATTTGGCCAGTGTAAACAAGCCCTAAATCTGCAATCCTGTACAGACATATGTAGAAGGATTTACTTCTGAGTAGACATATATAATGTTGTCTTTACTGTTTGTCTTTCAAGACAGTCAGCAACACCAGCTACAGTACAAACTAGCATTAGGGGCCGATGAATAGGGTGGGCAATGCAATCCTAAACAGATTTACTCTTTAGGAGAGATGGGTGGGAACTGATTTGGATATATATATGAGCTTATCTTTTTTTCATATATTTTATAGAATGGACTTGAGATGTGAAGGAGGAGGAGAGAGGGAATAAGGGAAGAAAGCAAAACTGAGAAATATTTCAGTCTCTACCCAGAATTTCCACTGAGTCCATTTCTTTAGCAAAAGACTCTACACCAAAGCCTTATGTTCCAGTCCTGATCCTACACCTGAGATGGAAGGGTACTGATGATCACTTGCACATCCTTGTCATTACTAAATGTACAAGGATCCCAGCCTGAGAGCCCTTTGTTTTACTCCTGGGTATTTGACAGGAAACAAAGCATGTCTGCCGTGCAACAAAGACAAATTGCTTGCTGAGCCAACAAGCTATTTTCATATTAACTTGCCAGAGGACACAACTTTATTAACTTTAAATGACAGGCGCACGTGGGAGAACCATCTAAACAATGCAAATTGCAAATAAGACAATTGCCCTATGGCTCGCATGTTTATTTTCACATTGTTGTGGCCTCTTTCATTTTCTTTCTTTCTTATTTGGGTTCCTTTCCCAACGAAGGAAAATGTATTCCACTAAAAAAAAAAATTTGATTGGACTTGATTAAAGCTGTCTTTCCAGGTACTTCCTATAACCAGCATTTATTAGATTTCTTAAAATGTGATTGTTGTGAAAATGGTTTATTTAAATAAAAGAAGGTGAGGGTCAGGAGTGGATACTTTCCATAACTCTCCCTCTCCCATCCACATGCTGCAGAAAACCTGGGGAACAATTTTATACTGAAGAGTCACTGGCTGAAGGGCTCCAGGATTCAGTACAAGTCCAAGGATGGGAGCTGAAGCAGGGAGGGGTGTGTGTGTTAAAGACAAGTACTCCAAGTACTTGGAGCTGGTGCTCCAAGATGGAGGACTACTGATGTGACCAATCAGAAGGGAGAGGGGACCAACCAGACCTCCTCCCATGAAAGGGAATTCCACAGTCTAGGAGCAACCACAGAGAAGACTCTCCCGTGTCCTCACCAATGCACCTGCGAAGGTGGTGGGATGATCAAGAGAGCCCTCCCCTGCAGATCTTAACACTTGTGGTGGCTTTATAGGGAGATGCAGTCTTTCAGATAGTCTGGACCCAAGCCATTTGATCCATTTTTAACAATTAACTTGATTTTAAATTGGGACTTCAATTTATATCATATTACTATACTAAAAGTCTTAAAGAATTAAAGTAAAAATTCCTGTTCATAATTTTACTCATCCCTTCTATCCCTGTTTTGAGATTTGGAGAGAGACAGGTGCAGTAATTTTTGAAAACTCAGTTTCTCACCCTCCTCACCCCACCTCAAACAACCCTTGCTTTCTCTTTCTCCTCCCCTTATAATCTCATATCCTTACCACTGCTGTTATATTTGTTTACTGGTTCCCATATAGATCCCTATATGGTTCTTATCTCCCGGGTCAGCCTCGAGCAACCAATGTCCTGAACCGCCTGCATGCAGGGTTGGGTCTGCGGCTTCCAGTGCATCTTTACACCTGCCGTTTCGTCCCTTGCCTATCGCTACAGGGTTTTTTTGGAACTGGATTGTCCTTCGAGCCTGTGCAATGGATATTTCTGGTGGAGCGCAGCGTGCACAGAACTGGCCTCACCCTTTAAACCAAAGGTTCGTCTGCTGGCCTTGCAAGCATGGACGGTAGCAGCGAGGTCCTCGGGTCGTAGGTTTGATTAGAGTTTCCTTCTCTTAGATGGTTGACCTTACAGGGTTGGACGAGCACCATCTGCCCGGGTTTGGGAGACCTTCTGCTGTGCTTTCTGCAACCGGACTTGTTTATCTCGGATTGGCCTTTTTAGTCATCAGCGTGCTTGCAGAAAGCGCGGGATGAGTCCTTCCTGAATCTTCGGTTGCAAAGAAATGCCAGAGAGAGAGGGTTCCTATATAGATCCCAGCAAAAGTAACAGGGTTAAAAGTTTCATAATTCAGTTTCCTGGAACAGATGTTGAGCTTCTATGTGGTAGAGGACTGTCTGAATGCCTCCCCCAAAAAAGTCCATTCTCTTCTAAGCTGATCTTACTATTTGTAAGTTTACGACTTTGAATTAATGAAGCTATCACACTCTAAACATGAACAAAAATAAACCATAATTTGTACTTATTAAAATTCGTGATAGTGAAATTAATATTCTTGTGCACCTTCATGTCTGTTGTTATGTGCTTTCAAGTTGACTTGTGATGACTATACCAGAGGGCTTTCTTGGCAAGATTTGTTTAGAGGATGCTTGCCATTGCCTTCCTCTGAGGCTGAGAGAGTGTGAACTGCCCAGGGTCACCGAGTAGGTTTCCCTGGCTGAGTGGGGATTTGAGCCCTGGTCCCCCAGCGTCCCATTCTAACCCACAAACCACTGCACCATGCTGCCTCTATAGTTTTTTAAAACATATTTGGAAAGAGTGGGTTATATTTGCAATCATTGCTGTTGCATGCCCTTCAAGTTATTTCTGACTTATGGCAACCATAAGGAGAGCCTATCATGGGGTCTTCTGAGGCTGAGTGTGACTTCCCCAAGGTCACCCAGTGGGTTTTCGTGGCCAAGCAAGGATTCGAACCCGGGTCTCCAGAGTCATAGTCCAACTCTCAAACCACTATGCCATGCTGGCTCTCTTTTACAATCATTACTTAAACTAAATCCTTTTTGGAGAAAAATACTTATTTACTTAGTTATTTAGTATTTAAATTTAGTCCACCTGTCCCCCAATGAGCTCAAGCTCCTTTCCACATTATTCTCACAATAGCCCTGTGAGGCAGAATAAACTTGCAGGTGTAGCCCAAAGAAAACAGATGCATTTTATTTACGGTATTCTTTAATTTTTTGTTCTTCTTTTGGTCTTTATTTCACATGGGTCTCAAGTCTTCCTATAGCTTTTGGAAGTTCTCCAGATTTTATAGATATAAAGGAATGTCTGGTTTCAGTAATACGGATCCTTTATTATTTTTAGAAATTGAGTGAATAAGGATCAGTTACTAACACTAACTTCAAAAGCCTCATAACACAACACTAGAACTACTCTTGAGAAAGTGGTTTGAGTCTTGTGACCTAATAATTGTAACAACCCAACCCTGAGGGATTAACAAAAAGAAAAAAGTGGGCTAGCAAAAATCCAAATGAAGTAGGTTTTGGCTAAAGAACCAGCTGGGAAATGTGAAATTTGTTGGCTCTTTAGCACTGTAGTTCATATAATTAATTTATGACTTTATTAATAAATTCATTCTGGGGAAACATTTATGCTCAAACTTCAAATTAAGACAATCACTTCAGTCAAACAAAAGGCAAATTAAGTTTCCCATTTCTGTTAGCATCCAGCACACCACACCACACCTGCTGTGGTAGCCTCTCTTTCCAATGCACAGGAGCCCTGCTTGGGTGGCTGGTTAGAAGCCTTCTCCATCTACAGGTATACCCCTTTCCCTTTCAGGATCCACTCTACCCAGAGATGCCCTGTAATTATAGATGTTATCAGACGCAGTAAAAATTGCAGGATTACAATGCCACAGTAGCATGACATTGTCGTCTTTGCGTGGTTACAGCATGCTCCAGCTGCAAAAAAAGGCATTTCTTCCAATTAATGGAACAAGCCATAAATAGATCTTCAATACTGGTTTTGGGGTTTTTGGGGGGGGGCGTTTGCGGTATTGATGGTGTGCAAAACTACATCCCATTGCAATTGCAAGATTACAGCGTGAATGGGTGGTCCTCAGTGAGAAAACATCTGGATAAGAACAGGAAAATGAAACATAGGACACTCTTTTTATGAACTGTCCCATTTAGTTTGCACGTTTTTAGGTTTCTTTCAGTTCTTGTGTGTTCATTTACTTTGTTTATTAAGGTGTTTTTGGAGATTTAAGTGTGCTTACATCTTCTCGTGAGCACCGCCAAAATCTCGCCCATGCTAAACCATGGAAGTAAACTCCCATTCTTAAAGTGCTAGTGGTCAGCGTGCAATAATTCCATGGCGGTCCTTTTGCATGATTACAGAGACATGCGATCAAAAGTGTAACAATGCCACGATGTTTCCACTATCCTCATTCGCGGAATTACAGCATTTTTAGATGCTAGTCTAAAACTTCTGCCCCTGTGTTGTTTCTTTATTGTTAGATACGGTGATCCCTTTCCCTCAGCCTTGTATGATCTGGCTTCATCTCAAAGGGGACAAACAGCAGCTCTCCTCTTTCTGTTCACTCATGTTCCCTGTACTTTAAGAGTTGTACGAAGTGACTCCAAGTGTACAAAGAAGGGTGGGTGCTGCTGCCATTGTGCATGAGCCAGTAAACTAAGGATGGAAAGATATTCCAAAATATTCAACAAGTGGTCAACAAACATGTTTCTTGAGTGTCTTGAAACCTTGATGAGGAAAATATTCTCAATTCAAACTGAGGACACTTCCCCCACCCTCCATGTAAAACACACACTCTTCCACCCAGTGTGGCTCCTCCCACATGTCTTGTATTCCCAGTGTCTCTGGCATTGCTCTCACTCTGGAATAGATCAAGATGTCTGTTCATTCAAACTGTTGTGAAAAGCTTTTCGATTCAGCACCATACCAGCATGTACCCAATTCACACACTCTTTCTCCCTAAGGAAAAAAAAACAGTGGTGGAAAATGTGGTGTATTTAGATACGAAGCATACAGCAGGGAAGAGCTATATGGGCTCTTTCACATTACAGTTATAGCCTGGGGTTTGTAGTTTTGTCAGAAGCACCAGAGGAGCTCTCTGGCTAAGAATTCTAAAGGTCCCACCTTTTACTTCCAATCCCAGGATTCTAGAGGATGTTGCGATGGTAGTTCAAGTGGAATAATTCAAGTGCTGTAAGTCTGCAGTGTGAAAGGGTCATAGGCTCTTGAGATCTTCCTTTGGAGCAGGGCATTTGGCATGGTGACACCTTCTATGTGCAATATACCTCCCTTTGATATCACATGCATTCCAATAATTTTTATTATTTAAATCCAAATTGAAGATATACCCCCTGCTTTTGGCAAATCTTCTTGGTATAGTTCTGATTGCCATCTTTTGTAAGGATGCTATATCTTGATTTTGTGGGTTTTAGATGATGTGTTCCATTACTATTTTATACCATTTTGAAGCCTTCATCTAGAAGCATAAATAAATAAATGCCATAAGCACTACCTGTCACTTGTGATGTCACAGCATCTTTTAGTTTGCCATTGGTCCCTACTGCACTAAGCTAAAGTCATTGCAATTATAATACCTTGGAGAGGGAGGGAGGGAAGGAGGAGCTTAACTTTTTCTCAAGAAAAAAAATCTCTGCGCTGTCAGTGATTCGAAGATGAAACAGCCATAAGTTTCCTTGAGAAAAAGATAGTGGAAGAGCTGTAGCTCACAGCAGAGGTCCATGCCTTGCCTGAGCAAAGTCTCAGGTTCAGACCCTGAATTTAACCTCTAGGAAGGATTCAAATAGTAACCCTTTATCTGAAACCCTGGAGAGCTATTCTCAATCTGTGTATGCTACAGGTGGGTGAATGTGGCCGTTCAGTGGTTTCTGGCCTACAACTCCCATTCCCATTAGCCCTAGCCAGCATAGTGAAGGGAGATGAGAGATGAGCTGAAAGGCCACAGGTGCCAATCCCTTATGTAGACAACACTGAGCTATACTCTGACTCATTTAAATCATTTCCTTTTGTTCCTAAGAGATTTGGCTCTTCCCATGCAACAAGAACAAACCATAACAGCTTCCCTTTTATAGGTTAGAGCCATATGCCCCAATCTATAGAAAGTTAGACTGAATGAGCAACTTGGCTAATATAACTCCTAATAATTTATTACATACAACTAAACTTTCTCTGGGCTAGGCCCAGTGTTCTTAGAAAGCCCTTTAGACAGCGGGTGTCACGAAGTTGCTGTCACAGGCTCCAGATCTACGGATACCCTGAGTGCATAAAATGTGGCCACAGCAGCACAAAAGAAAAGGCAGAAGTATTTACAGGAATGGAGAGGTACTTAATAGTTCAAATTTCCCACCATCAGCACAATGCGAGAATATTTTTCAGCACTTCAAGAAAAACTGTCAGAATGGAATGCACAAAAAGACAAAGCAACTAATTGCTTAACTGCCTTCTCACTGATACCTGTTTTGAATTCTAAATACTGTACATTTGTAAAATTATTGTCTACACATGTTTCATATGCATGACTCTCTTAGCAACAAAAGAAGATGCACATAGTTTAACAGCTCATAGTATCAGCCATCCTGAGGGAAAAGTTAGGAACAGTGAAATTTTTCTTTCAAGTCTGGGGCAAAATTGCCAGTCCTTTTGCAGAGGTGATCCATCACCTTCTACACTATTTTCATCAAGTGACAAATTGGGTTTTTTAAATTTTCCTTAAATCTGAAACACATTTCCTCCACACCTGAAATGTGAATTTATACACATGTATTTAGCCCTACTTTAAGTAATGTCAGAAGTGCTTCATCTCAGGCATTCATGGGATCAGTTCTGCAAATGCCCCAGACCGGGATTTTGTCAAGGGCCTCTCCCTTCTTCCTCCTGCCCATCCATCCCAATGGACATCTTGATTAATTGGGTATTCCTGATCCTTCTCAGGCATCTCCTCCTTAACCCTGAAGGTAGGGGTGAAGGGGGGCCAGAATAGATACCAAGTGAGGTCATTTCCAAGAGCAAAGCAATAAAGGTCAGCAATGAAGAACAGGATTGATGGCAGGGAGGTTTAGTAGGTTCATGGAAGGTGTGAAGATTAATATTTATTTGCAAGGACAAGACAAATCTACAAATCAATCAATGTTTTTGTTTATAATATTTATTTGGAATTATCTCATTTATATGATCACCATAAGTTGAAGCTGACTTGACAGTAATTAACAACAACAAATAATATTTACAGAGAACCATCGAGACCTGGAAAGGAATCTGACTGGAGCTATAAAGGACTGCAATCCTAAACACCCTGGACTCAATAAAAGTCTATTGGAATCTATAGGGTCTGTTTCACTCCCAAGTACACATACTTAGGATCAAGGTGTAAAGATGTTTTGCAAAGGAAGCAGTCACTATGGGATCATGAGAAGGAACTGGTGCCAGATGGGAGGGGAAGGAATGAGTTTGCCTGGGAAGACCAGGATGAGTCTGTGAGATGTTTGCGGCTAAGTGCTGGTTTATGCTTTAAAAGTGTGTAGGGGTGAATTGTAAAAGTGTACAGTTGTAGACTGTCAGTGGTGGGTGAAACTCCTAGGAAAGGGGTGAAGTTAAAAGGGGGAATTTACACCTGGCAAGAGAGCTTTATATATACTTTTTTTTTTCTAGAAATAAAAAGCAAACAATCTAAACCTAACAATAGCTTTTGCCCTATTCTTGAGGCAAAAGGTTGTAGTTACTGTTTTTGCATGAGAATCCGGAACTGGGTTTGTGAGAAAGAAGTTCTATGGATTTCCTTCCCCACATTTTCTTGTAAGGCCACAGGTATGACTCCCCAACCCCCAGTGAAAATCTAGAATGTGGACTACAGCTACAGAAAATTATCCCCAAGGCAAGATACCTGGGAAGATTACAGTGGTTCATGAAGAGATTGTGAGGAACTGATGGCTGGTTTATGACAAGAATTTTGGACCTGAGAAAGTGGAACCTAGGGGGGATTTGGGCATCAAGGTTTGGTTTATAGGCAGGTGACTCTGGAGTTTCTACTGGGACAGCATCTCAGGGCAAAGGGAATTGTGGTTAGCACAAGAGAACGTGGGAAAAGGAAGTCCACAGACTTTATGGTCTTGGAAAAGTAGCAAGGGAGCCGGATGGACTGGCAAAGTGGGCTGGAGACTCAGGCCTGGTGATGCACAAAGCTTTCAGATGCAGTCCTCTTCAGCATCCTTTGAGAGTACCTCCTGCTGATACACCCCAGATTAACAGAAATAAAGAGAGGCCTGAGCATGCACCAAGTATTTCTCTCACAACATATCACAGGAAGCCCCAACAGATTTAGGAACAAAAGGTTCCCCAAACAAAGCCTATAACCCAAGTCCCTCCTAATTCTTTCAACACAAACAAATAATCAACTCAAGTATGAACAGTGCCAACCTATACCTGTGTTTTTGGAAGCGAGTTTAACCAGGAGGCTTATTCCCAGATGTGTTTGCCCCGTTTCTATAGAGACTGGGTGAAAACTGGGTGTATGGGCTGGGCTGTCAGGGTTAAGTTTCGATAAACTCCCAAAAGGGCTTATCCCACCACAAAGAGATGGATGGGCTCCTCACCCGCCGGGGGTCATCAGGCTGCATGTCAGATTAAAGGGGGTTGGGGAGGGAAGAGGGGAGGGAGGGAAGGGGTCCCCGACCCCCCAAGTACCTGTACCAGGCGAGTCCCCGGCCGTAGTTGCGGTCGAAGAAGTGGGGCTCGGCGCCCGCCGCCCGCACGTCGGGATGGACCCGCAGGAACTCGAGCAGCGCCCGGGTGCCGCCCTTCTTGACGCCGATGATGACGGCCTGGGGCAGCCGCTTGGCGCCCTCTCCGCCCGGCTGGGGGGGCGGCGGGGGCGGCGGCGGGGGCTCCTCTCCCGGGGCCAGGGGGAGGCGCGCCGCCCCGGCCAGGCAGTAGCTGGCGTAGAGCGACATGAGGAGGGAACCCAGCAGCAGCAGGAGCTTGCGGCAGGCGCGCCGGGGAAGGGGCTCGGGGACGGGCGGCGGCGGCGGCGAGGCGGCGGCGGCGGCGGGGGGCGACCCTCCCCGGGCCATGCTAGGCGGCCCCCCGCGCCGGGGCCATCGCCCCCTCGGCTCAGCCCCTTAGCATGGAGGAGGCGGCGGCGGCCCGGATCGGGGCCCGCCAAGGGCGGCGGCGGCGGACGGAGTCGAGTCCCGGGGGCCTCCCCGCCGTCCTGCGGGGCTTCAGGGGCTGCTGCTGCTGCTGCTGCTGCGGGGGGCGGGCGACTCCTGGGGTTGCCTGGCCAGAGGAGGAGGCGGAGGAGGCGGGAGCAGCATCGCCGCCCGGCCGGCCGCGGGGTCGCCTCGCCCTAGTCCGACGAGGTCCTCCCGGCGGGGGCATCCAGGCGGCGGCGACGGCGGCAACGGGCGTCGGGGCGCATCGTCCTCACGGCAGAGCCCCCGAGAAGAGGAGGCGGAGACGAGCAGAAGCCAGGCTGGCGAGGGGGGGGGGGCGCCAAGAGACCTCCTCCGGCTAGCAGGGCGAGGCGAGCGGCATGCGGGCGGAGGTGGCCCCGGGCAGCGAGAGGCAGCGGACACCCGGAGCCAGGCGCCCGGGAGGATGCCCTTCACCCAGGGGCCAGCTCGCCCCCGCCTCCTTCTCCGGATCGGGAGGCGGGGAGCCTCACCTGGCGGGCCGTCGGTCGGCCGAGCTGCCTCCGCCACTGCCGGGATGCCAGCGAGGGCAGCGGAGGAGGAAGGGGACCCTCACTTGGGTCCGGGCTCTGCTGCCGCGGCTTCGGGGGCCCTCCCTGGCTCCGCTTGCTCCGTGCCCGGATCTTGCTCGCTGGGCGCCCACCTGCCAGGCGGGGCGGAGGGGCGCGGGAGGGAAAGGCTCCCCCACCGACCCTCCTTCTCTCCTCGCCTCCCTCCCGGCCGGCTGCTCCAGCGGCTGCCACACGTGGAGCTCTAGCTTGGAGCAAAAACTTCTCCGAAAGGCACCGCCCCCCCCTTGAGTGACGTTTCCGCCAGCGAATGGGAGGGTGGGCGAGAGAAAGAGGGCGGGCGGGGCGGGTTGGCCGGGAAGGAGGTGGGCTTGCCAGGCGTTCCCGGGCGCTCCCCCTCCCCCGGGCGCTCGTCCTGGGACCCGTCCTGCACGGAGTCCGGCCTCGGGTCTGTCTCTATCGGCATCCTCCTAATGCTTTCTCCACCTAGCGCTTCCTCAACAACCCAGGGCTCTCCCAATGTGTTGGACTGCAACTCCCATGATCCCAAACCAGCGTGGGAATTGGCCCAGCACATGCAGAGGGGGCAACAGGTTGGACCAAAAGACCAATGTTCTCCCATTCGTGGAATGCAGGACCCCTGCTATCCACCATCATATACATAAAGTAGCATCATCTTCCTAATGTTCACTTATATATGGCTTCAGAAAGTTATTATATTTATTCTTCTTAAAAGTAACTTTTCAAGCGCAGAACAAGGTGGGCACTTAGGGTCCTACTGCCACATGCAACTCGTTGTCTAAATTTCAGTCAATGACCAGTAATACCTGGTGGCGCGGTGGTTAAATGCCAGTACTGCAAGTCACCCCCTGCAAGTTCAATCCCAAGGGCTCCAAGGTTTACTCAGCCTTCCATCCTTTTCATAAATCAGTAAAATGAGTACCCGGTTTGTGGGGGCAATTAGCCAACACACATTGGAAACTGCTTAATGCAGTGTAGATGTGTAAATTGCTGTTGCTTAAAACAATTTGCTTAAAACAACAGAGAGTCTGTTAACATTTAGAAAGCAATGTCATAATCAAGAAAAGTCAACATGGGTTTCAGAGAAACAAGTCATGCCAGACTAATCTGATCTCTTTTTTTTTTGATAAAATTACCAGCTTGGTAGATGAAGGGAATGCTATGGATATAACATACCTTGATTTCAGTAAGGCCTTTGACAAGGTTCCCCATGACATTCTTGCAAACAAGCTTGTAAAATGTGGGCTAGACAAGTTAACTGTTCAATGGATTTGTAATTGGTTGACCGGCCGAACCCAAAGGGTGCTCAGCAGTGGCTCCTCTTCCTCTTGGAAAGATGTGACCAGTGGGTTGCCACAGGGTTCTGTCCTGGGCCCAGTGCTATTCAACATCTTTATCAATGACTTGGATGAGGGAATTAGGGGCATACTTATCAAATTTGCAGATGACACCAAATTAGGAGGAGTAGCTAATACCCCAGAGGACAGGATCAAAATTCAAAATGACGTGGATAGACTGGAGAGCTGGGACAAAGCTAACAAAATGAAATTCAATACGGAGAATGTAAGGTACTGCACTTAGGACGGAAAACTGAAATGCATAGATACAGGATGGGAGAGACCTGGCTGAACGAGACTACGTGTGAAAGGGATCTAGGAGTCCTAGTAGACCACAAGTTGAACATGAGTCAACAGTGTGATGCGGCAGCTAAAAAGGCCAATGCAATTTTGGGCTGCATCAATGGAAGTATAGTGTCTAGATCAAAGGAGGTAATAGTGCCACTCTATTCTGCCTTGGTCAGACCTCACCTAGAATACTGTGTCCAGTTCTGGGCACCACAATTCAAAAAAGGATATTGACAAATTGGAGCATGTCCAGAGAAGGGCAACTAAAATGGTGAAAGGTCTGGAAACCATGCCTTATGAGGAGAGACTTAGGGAGCTGGGTATGTTTAGCCTGGGAAAAAGACAGTTAAGGGGCAATATGATAGCCCTGTTTAAGTATTTGAAGGGATGTCACGTTGAGGATGGAGCAGGCTTGTTTTCTGCTGCTCCAGAGACTGGAACACGGAG
Organism: Gambelia wislizenii; assembly: GCA_030847615.1. Lineage (NCBI taxonomy): Eukaryota > Metazoa > Chordata > Lepidosauria > Squamata > Crotaphytidae > Gambelia > Gambelia wislizenii. Next base: position 187,105,846 of record JAUMIR010000002.1, on the reverse strand, counting down.
CAATGGGTGCAAGCTCCAGGAACAGAGATTCCACCTCAACATGAGGAGGAACTTTTTGACAGTAAGAGCTGTTCGGCAGTGGAACACACTCCCTCAGAGTGTGGTGGGGTCTCCTCCCTTGGAGGTCTTTAAACAGAGGCTGGATGGCCATCTGTCAGGGATGCTTTGATCTTGATTTCCTGCATGGCAAGAGGTTGGACTGGATGGCCCTCGTGGTCTCTTCCAACTCTACAATTCTATGATTCTATGATTCTATAATTTGTAAGCTGCTCTGATAGCCTTTGTGGCTGAAGAGCGGGGTATAAATACTCTAAATAAAGAAGAATTGTTTGATCTGTTCCCTTCTCTCGTAACCTCCGCCAGGAACAGGTTGCTAATCATTCTTCTTTCACAGATGGGCATGTCTTTACAAGCTTCAGGATCATGCAAACCTGCCAGTCTAGGACTCAGTCTTGTGCTCTGCCCACTGGACCCCACTGCCCATTGTCTCTTGCCCAGTTTGGAAGGCAACCCACATCCTTGCCTGTGGAGTCAGAAAATGTTGAATAAACAGGAAGACACAACCCTGTTAGTCTGGATCAGTATGCAAACGCATCTTGTAGTACCTTTGAGAGTGAGAGAAAAAGTTGGTAGCACAAGCTTTCGTAGACAAAGGCACCTTACACACAAAAATAATGCTGTTTGACACCACTTTAACTGCCATGGCTCAATGCTATGGAATGCTGGGATTTATAGTTTGGTGAGATATTTAGCCTTCTCTCTAAGAGAGCTCTGGTGCCACAACAAACTATAGAACCCAGGATTCCATAAGATGGAGCCATGATAAAGTCAAACTGCATTATTTCTACAGTGTGTCAGCAGCCTAAGAGTGTATCCTCACTGCAGAGTTATAGCAGTTTGACACCACTTTAAGTGCCATAGTTGCATCTGATGGGTTCTTGGGATCTGTAGTTTTACAAGGGCTTTAGCCTTTTCTGCCAAAAAGTGCTGGTGCCTCACCAAACTACATATCCCAGAATTCTGTAGGATGGAGCCATGGCAGTTAAAGTGGTGTCAAACTGCAACAATTCTGCAGTGTGGATACACTGTAAGTCTACTGTGAAGCATCTGATGAAGTAGAATTAAGTGTAAGAAAGCTTACACTACCAACTACTTTCTCTCAGGGGTGCTACAAGATCCCTCTGTGAATGGGAAGACAAGCAGTGATTCCTTGTTATCAGTCATTGTTTGGAAGGAGCTATTCTGGGTCTCCAGCTTGCCATGCAGCAGTGAGAAAAGCTGAAGCCTACCAGAATCCCTTCTTCCACACAGCTGAAACAGAAGCCCTTTCTCCATGAACAGGTGACTGCCTGTTTTGGGGTGGGGTAGGTGGGCAAAGCCAGGGGATGGTCTAAACGGTGAAAATACCCCTCATGGAATTCACTGGGAATCCTGCCTGTCCAAATGGGATCCAGTGCCAATCCACACTATTCGGAAGGAGGGGGGCCCCAAATGGCAAAAACAGTGTTGTAAAAGCCTTTGCAGATTTCCCCATACTTTTTCACAAACTGCAAGGGAAGGTGCACATTCCTGCTCATTTGAACTATCGAACAACAAACAATTAGAAGGGAAGCACAAAGCTGATTGGCTGGGCGAGAGTGGGGCAGGGTGTGTTAGCAGGGCAAGTGCCGCTGCCGCCATATTGGATTTTCACCTTAGCAGTCACTCGCTAAGGCGATAAAACAGGATGAATATTTTCTGTTTTGCTGTCCTATAAAATTGGAAAATTGCTCTATCGCACCAGAGCACCTTGACTTTTTAAAAAACGGTAGCGGTGAAGAACTAATGAGAGTAAATCACTCGCAGCCGTCATCAGGAATGCAGGGCTTATGGGGGCTTCTGAGGCCAGAAAAACTGTTTAGACATGTTGCTGCTGTTATGAGATGCCAATACTTTGAGGTACTTTGGATTTTTTTTCTCCTTGTGTAGGTGGGTCCCAAAATGAACACACAGGACCTCTTGAACAAATTACCAGATAAAATCCCACAGCAAAGTAATCCCTTTTGTTATGGGTGTTGTAACTCTTCTGAAATTGCATAGTGAATCAGCCTTATAGGATTTTATATAACCATCCATAAGAACAACAAACTTGCCATGGTTTGCTTTAAAAAGAGAGAGGGAGAGAGAGAGAGAGAGAGGTGGATTGTCACCTCACTTCCCAGCATATCTCCTTTCCCTTTAACTGTTGTTGGGCAAGGAAGAAGAAACTCTTCCTGAATGGTGAAGCCATGCCCTGCACTTGTTAAAGACATCAGAATCAAGCCAAAAGAAAAGGTAAGCCACCTGAACAGTAAAACAGTTTATGCTGGAGGGACAGAAAGAAACAGACAATTGCATAGTCAGTGTGGTAAGTAGCTTTCCCAAAACAGCAAGCTTAATCTCTGCTCTGAAAAAAACGTAACATGGCAATGTGACAAGTGCAAAGAATCACCCAATAGTGGTAAAATCCCTCAGGCAAATGACAGATTTTGCTGGCTTCCATCTCCAGGATCCATTTGCAACAAACACAACACCTATAGCTGGGTTGAAAGGTGTTTTCACACAGCTGTTAGGTTGCACACTTTTTGTGCACCCAAGGATCTCCTTCTGTAACTTCTGCAACACTTACCAGAATGGAGAGAACACTATTAATCATTCCTTTGTATGAAGTGGTAAAAATCCAGAAGAATTACACCTCTGAGGACATGTATTTTCCTACACAGATCACCAGGGCTAGATTGGAAAGCCAGTGTGTGTGGATATGCCTGCATGCAATGTTTTAATTTTTCTCATCACTTAACTTCTTCTTGGGGAGTGAATAATATTTAATAATTTCTCTGCATTTCATCCTCAAATGCCTCATAGTAAGAGCATCATTATTTCATAGCCTGCAGAGAAGTCCTTTTCATTTGAAATAGTTTTCATTGCTTTTACAGATGTAGACAAATGGTGCTCACAAAACATTTGACTCAGATCTTCTCATGTTTATTTGGTATTTAAATTTAGCTGTCATACTGAACTTTGTTGCTTTAGAAGAATATATCCTATAGTGAACTATCTTCAACTACTGTCACAGCAAAGCACACCTCTGTCAAAGTCCAGTTATTTGAATATGTTCATAAAGCTACAATCACATACTGTACAGTACATATTAATTGACCAGTGGGGCTGTAAAATATGCACTTGCCTAGCAGTAAGTCTGTTGGGATCGGCCCCTGACAATGCCTGTGCCAGCCATTTTTTGTATTTGCTGTTAATTGTGTTTTCATTTCTTTGTACTTGTTAACAAGTGTTCTGTAGCAACTGTGGAAGGGGAGTATAACCTTTACTAACGGGAATGGTGTGATAGGCCTGCAGCTGTGAATCAGCTTGGAAAAAATGGGAAGAGGGGGTCAGGGGATAATGATTAACTGATAGTATTGAAGCCTGTCAGATTTCATAGACTGCAATATACTTTTAGCATACAGTACTGTCTGCCCTCTAAATTTCAGTTCTGAGCAACAACCTTGTATGATATGCTTTCTGGTTTTCTCTGCCAATAAAGTTTTCAGATTAATGCTGAAACTGCTTGTCACTGCATCTAGGAATGCAAGTACATGACAAAGTCCCATTGAAATAAATTCCAGGTAAGTAGCCAGGTCCACAAGTAACCCCAAACAAGCAGTCTTTCCAAGTGGTGTGTTGCTCCATCCAAAATTATTTTCTTTTCCTATTGAACAGGTACATACCTGTCTTGTCTTAAGAACATAAGAACCCAACTGGCTCAGACCAAAGCCTCTCTGGTCCAGCATTCTTTCTTCACAGCTGCTTGTGAGAAGCCCACTGGCAGAACTTGTGTGCCAATGGGACCCTCCCCCAATCATGTTCCCCAGGAACTGGTTTAGAAAGACACACTGGTAGGAATATATATCCATCATGACTAGTAGACACTGCTAGCCTCATCCTCTATTAATTCATCCAGTCTATCTTTACAGTTAGCCAGTTGTAAATTGTGATAGCTCTTCATTAAGCTCCAGTTTACCTTGCCCTCTTCACCACTTAGCTCCATAAACAATTCATTACCAAACCAACTTCACTAACAAGCTTCCTGGAAATGTGGTGGAAAGGAGAGAGAAGCCCTATTTTACTTAGATGCATGCATGAGCTGGGATGATGCCCGTGTTCCTATGCAACATCACAGGCATCATGTGGTCCATCCCCCAATGACCACACATTTTTTAGGATGTACATCTGTAAGGAAGAAGGAGGCCTTTGTATAGACAGCCATCTATGCAGAGACTACCATCTGAGCTGGAACTCCAACAGAAGAGGGTTCCAGCTCATCAGGAGGCCTCTGGGTGTGCCATTGTTTTGTACAAAGTCTTCCTTCTTAATTCACACTGAATACATGGATGTCAGGCCAGGGATTACATGGTGGGTGCAATGTTGCTCTGGGGCTATCCAGCATAGCTCTGTCCCAACTCATGTGTCCAACTAAGTGGGCTTAGATATTGGAAAAGATCTTTTTGGACTACAGCTCCCCAAATCCCCCAACCAGCATGGGTGCTTGTAGACCAAAAATCACTTTTCCAAGCTCTGTTTGAAGAGGACTATAGAACTGCTTTGTCATCTGTGGATTTGACAACACTGCACTGTGGACTATGACACAGCATGGGAGATGAGATGTGGGACAGCATAGACCAACATCCAAACAGTTAAACAACTTGTCTAAGAATGGAAAGTTAAGAGAATGTTTGGACAGTACTCACAATGGCAGGGTTCATGGATTTTTTTTTAAAAGAAGTCTTACGCAGGGGAAGCCCAGGAACCAGAACAATGTTAGGGACCATTTACCACTTTCCTTACCTACTCAGTCAATCACCTGTGGCAGTTTAAGCAGTCTGACACAGAGCACGTTGCACCAAAACAAAGTGCGTGGATGTGCTTAATCTCCAACACAAAGTGTTTTCCTGATTCTGGAATGTGGAGGGGAGTACTCTGAGCATTTGAGATTTTCTCATATAAAATACCATAGGTCCTGTTCCTGCCACCTCACTGCCTGATCCATTGTTGACAAAGTGGAGTGCATGACCACAAGATGACTTACAGTGTACTAGTTAAACCAGTGGTTTTTAACCTGTGGTCTGCAGATCCCTAGGGGGCCATGATTTCCTCACAGGAGGTCTGTGAAGGAGTGAAGACTGCTCAGCCCACGAGACAGGAGCCAAGGCTGGCTTGGCCTGCACACTGCTGTTCAATCTGCTCCAGCCACAAACTTACAAAAAGAAGCAGGAGAAAATTCCTCCCACCCCCTCCAGTGCCTTTGAGGGAAGATTTAATGGATGGTGTAATTGTATTATTACCACTATCAGGTATTTTTGTTATTATTGTTAGGGTTTAAAATCTTGAGTTAAGCCTTGGGGGTCTGCAGCAACAAAAGATATTTAAAGGAGGTCCCTACTAAAGAAAAGATTAAGAGCCACTGGGTTAAATGGAACAATTTGCATTTTGGCCCATTTATTCAAACCAGGGTATTAAATCAGCTCAGACTAAAAGTAGCTGATCAGTTTCTAGGTTTTATATAGTTTTTTTTTCAATGCAAGAAGGCAGCTTCAGGCATCCCCCAGGGATTTTGATATTCACAAACGCAGGAATGTACGTGGAGACAAAACTGAGGCATGTACAGTAGTTACAATCAGGATTCAGTTCAGGGGTGAGGATTATTGTACCCCTTTAAAAACCATAACAAGCCTTTGTTCTTTTCCCATTTTCTCTATGATTCTCTTGGGGAGGGGAGTGATGCTATTTCCCTCTATGTGTTGGGAAAGGCCCCTGCTATTTCAAGCCAAGTGAGCAGATGCCTTGACCAGAAAAGATGCTGCAAAGAGAAACACCACCAGCTGAGTGACGCATTCCTCTGGAAACTGGAAGGCCCAACATGTTTGGTATTTCCCATCAGCTCAGACAGGTCTAGAGGTTAAATGGGGAGTTTGGGAGAGAGGGCAGGGAGGCTAACACATCCTTACAACTGATTACAAGGTCAAAAGCCAAAGGCAATCGCTCTCTGAAAACAGCACCAGAAGAAAACATGGCATTGTGTGACTTGGGAGGGGAGGGGTAGCAGAGGTTACCAAGGGGGGAGAGAGGCAGATTGATAAGCAAGGGGCTATCTGACCCCACATGGGTCTGTCTAACAAAAGACCCTTCATCGTTTAGAACAATTGCAGCAAAGGAGGAGGAGCTGGTGGTAGCTTCTGAGAGCTCAGGAAGAAAGAACTCAATGGAGGCCCCTGTTTTAGCCAAATTCACCATTGAACTGGGTAGTTCTCTAGGGAATCCCTCCTTGAAATGAACTAGAAAGTTCAAGGATTTTTTTGGGCGGTGTGCAGTATCTGTGTGTTTCTATGTGTATATTTTTATTGTGTTTGGATTTAATCCCTTGTCTTGGCAAGGAATTGTGTCAAGATGGTTCCACTTGTGTCTTAGATGACTTACCCAATGCAGATTCAAGAAGCTTAGATCTCAGGGGTGGGATGCTGCCATGTCAGTCACCCCCTTTGGTGTCAAACCATGGGCCTTTTGTTCCAACTGGCAAAAAAGGGTCACGGTACCCCAAAGATAGGTGCCTCATTCAGATTTGTTTGGGTCAACATCCCATCTATGTCTGAGTTGAGACTTGTTAACAGGTTGGAAGGGTATTGTGGGGCACAGAAAGTTAAAGCTCTTTTAAAGTGCTTTATACATTCCATCCACTGTAGGCATTTCACTGGATTTTTGTTGTGGATAGAAAACCTTCTTTTGGTTAGGATGAAGTGTGGGTGGCCTTGCTAAAAGTCTCCTTCATTCAAGAGATGAAGCTGCACAGTCTTCTCAATAGCAGAAGCTCCTCCTCTTTCCTTTAGGGGTGTGTGAATAGAATGTTGGGATCTGTAGTTTTGGAAGGTATTTAGATTTCTCTGCCAGAGAACTCTAATGCTGTAGTTCAATGGAGTTCACAAGAACTATCTACATATCTCACTAAACTAAACAAACAAACAAAAAACCAGAATCCTGCAGGATGGAACCATGGCAGCTAAAGTGGCACCAAACTTCTATAACTCTGCAGTGTGGACACACCCCTGCTCTAGTTTTAGACAGAAGAATGTAATCCGGTCTAGGCTTCTTGGCTGTTGAAGCAATATGAAGCCTTCTTTCTTCTTCAGTATATATCACAGACATTAAGATATGGTGGGGGGGATGAAACTGGTATGACATGGCATCTTCTTAGTAATGTCATGAGAAATTTATTATCTGATCAGTTTTTATTTCTGGTAGTTAGTCTGGTAATTTATTTTTAGAGTATTCTATTTTATATTTCAGCTTTATTACGATGCTTAATGTTTAATGTTGCATTAAAATTAATATCCATCTTAAGCTTTCATAAAGTTGCTAATAGTTTAAATTGGTTCAAAGTCCTCAGCTAAAATTTAACCTCAGTTATGAACTTACAGCATAGCTTTAGCCAAGTTACTTTACCCTGCCTCTTATCTCTAATAATAAAGTTAATAAAATCTGACCATTTTATGGAGTTATAGTAACATTATCATGACGTTTCTTTTATTCAATCTGCGTGACCTTGGTGCGTGAGCCAAGAAAATGATCAACAGTTGCACAGACAACATTTACTATGCATAGTTATTTGTTTTCCTTTGCATAGACTTCTGTCCAGAGTTACCCCACCCCAATATTTTCCTTAGTACTAATGGACTGAAGTGCTTTTTCTGGAGCCACAAATATAAATTCTTCTCAGTACCCCCACCCCCCAGTATCCTATTCTATACCCATTTCTAGATGTTTCCTTTCTTAGTTTTTCCTTCTATGCAGTAATATGTTGAAAATTTCATAATTTTATTTCTATGGTCATCTTTTGTTTATTCAGTGTTTAATAGATTCTAACTACCATATATACATCTAGTAGCACTTTCCCCCCAACAAATTCACTCAAGGATTTTTTTTCCTTCTTCATTAGTTTGTTTCACCTGTAATAACTTCTGGCCACCAAAATTGCATAGTAGATACAGACTCAAATATCCCTTTGATGGTATAAAACATAGTTTACTGTCATAATTTTCCAGTTTTTCTATCTAGTTCTGCTTGAGTCCAATCAACAGTTCTAGAACTGCATTAGGTAACTGGCATGGCCCAGGAGTTTATGGCCTGAATTATATTTCTACTGTGAAGTTCTGATCTTAAAACTTTGAATACTCTTTTAATATATTTGTATAGTACTCTCTTTCACCCTCTGCTGTTGAATAGCTTTTGCTAGTAATATCCCAAATATTTATAATTTCTATTCTGATTGAAGCTTTTAATGATATTACCATCAAAGAACTTTATTCTTTCTGATTGAACAATTTTACCACTATTTATAAAAAGGACCTTGGGATTATTGTTAGGACACGTTAGGATAGGCTTCCCCAACCTAACACTTTCCAGATCTTTTTTTACCAAAAATTTCACCATCCTCAAACAGCAATCACAGTATGGGATCTATATTCCTCTGGAAAGCACCAGAAGAAAGCAACTTAAACTCCCACAAAAACACTCTGGAAGGAGCCAACTTGAAAATGTGCTGCTTGGGGGCAGCCGAAGGATATCTTGCCAGTTTCTTGGTCAATCTTTTGGTTTTTGCTGCTAATGTTAATGATTAATATAGTAACAATTTTCTAAAAAAAACAAACAAAAACTTCTTATTTAAAGTTCATGCAAATAGGTTTGATTTTTGAGCTCACTAATAGTTAACAAAACATTTAACTTTCCAATCTCCACTTTAAGTAAAGTGGTGCATGGCCTTAACAAGAATAGCTTTCATTAGTAGTAAACCTCTTTCTGGTGTACCTTCATACCAACTTTATCCATCTATAGTTGGCTCTCCGTATCCATGGATTCTGCATCCACAGATTCCACTGTCCACAGCTTGAAAATACCTCCCCCAATATATATATATATATATATATATATATATATCCAAGAAGCAAACCTTGATTTTGCCATTTTATATAAGAGACACCATTTTATTACACTTTGTATATATGGGACTTGGGCATTCATGGATTTTGGTATCCATTGGAGGTCCTGGAACAAAACCCCAGCAGATACCAAGGGCTCACTGTAATTTTTTTTGATACGTGTTCCTCTGTATAGCCTATGAAAGCAAATGAAATGAAATGAACGGGCAGCTGAGCTATCTTACCTTTGGATTTCAGGGACCCTAAACAGAAGCTCTTTGGGCACTTCCAGACCTAGTTTTGCAGTTCCCACAATTTTGCGGTTCTTCTTGAAAGGGTTGCATCTCAGAGAACTATCTGGTTTTTCTCCATTACATTTGCCCTTTATCATCTTCCAGTCCCCCACCCCAATTTCCTCCCATTTCAACTTTGCAAAGAAGGAAAACCACCAGCGCTCTGTAAGATATCAAGCTTTTGAAGTATTCACTTTCTGGCTACTCCATTTAGTAGCTCATCCTATAATACAGAAACATGGGCCAAATTCCTGCTCCCTTCCATGTATGTGAATCCGATCAGTTGGGATAATTTTTCATGTCCAAACCGACCATTTCATGGTTCTTCTTGGCATCATCTCCTTACATTTTATGATAAAACTGCAGTGCACTGTGTCAAGGTTCCCTGAGAAGGAAACAGCTGTCTCAAGGATCACAAAAGACATTTTATCCCATTCAGTCTTCTTTTTTTACTCTCTGATTAATTCATGTTCAGGTTCTGCTGTTCCAGTGGCACATATCTCCCAGATGGTTTCTTGACTGATGCCAGGCAATTGGGATGCGTTCCTCTCCTTTTCTTCCCAGGAAACTATCAAATGGAAAAGGGTATTGTTTGCCATAAATACAGAGAACAACTGTTAGGAGAGTCTTCTTTCCTTCTATCCAATATGAGCCTCAACTATCTTTCTTTCCACTACATATATTGCAATTCTGTGCTGAGAAAACAGTTGCGCCCAAACCCAGCTCTTAATAAGGATGGGGGGGAGGGTTTTTTCAATTTGTTTTTGATAAGAATTGACCAAAATGTGCAAAATGTTTTCTATATTTGAGATGGGGAGAATTTTAGAGTTTTTTTTTTAATCAAATGTAGGATAAAGTGAAATCGACCCATTCATCCAGATGCCTGGACTTTGAGAGTGTAATGCTTAAAAAATTGAATCCCAGTGTACCAGTGGCAGCTGATAGATGATAATACTAAGGACCTTGGATAGTTCTTTTAAAATTCAGACTAAAATATGGAGCAGACTGATAGCTCCTCTGACATAGAAGCCACCAGCCATCAGGGCTGCGTATTGATTCAGTCCTACTAGTGATGACTTACGGTTTTCAACAGCTGCATGCTGTGGATTGAACAGGTGAGGGGATTCTTCATAACAGCTATAACAACTACACAGCATGCAGATACAATATGACAGTGATGGGCAACCTTTTGAGCTTGGTGTGTCAAACATCGCCAAAAAACTGAGCATAACTCAGGTAGTGTGTCATTTTGAGGGGAAAACATTATTTCGCAATATTTATTGTTTAATCAACAATATTATTAATTGTTTATTAATAATTAATGAGTTGTCACAACTCATGTGACAACTGAGTAATCAAAATGTACAGTCGTCCCTTCACGTTAGGTTCCGAAGACCCCCGCGAATGTGAAAAATCTGTGAATAATAACAGCCCCCCGGCCTCCCGAAAGTGGCGACGGGGCCTTCAGAGGCACTGTCGCTACTTTCCCCCCCCACCCTAATCCCGGTCTACCGAAAGTGGCAACGAGCCTTTGGAGGCCCCGTTGCTACTTTACCCCCAGCCTCCCTCTGACCCATGGGTTTATTTGGGGGGGGGATACCTCACCCACGAGTGAAGCAGGGGAAGACATAAAAGAGGTAGACTTACCTGCTGGGGGTAGAGGAAGGCTGGAGAGGCACGGTAGCGAGTTTGAGAGCAAGGCAGAGTTGGAGACGAGGAGGCAGCCTGAGTTAGCCATGGAGCAGGGCATGTGTTGCCAGCTAGCCTAGGAGTGATTACGCGGGAAGCTCCTCGGCTCCTTCCCTTCACAGCACTTACTCCCCCTCCCCACAATGCCACACGCACACACACATGCACATTCTCCCCTCTTTTGGGAGCTCCCCTGTGCGGAGCTATTTAGGAGGGTTCCATTGGAGAAACTGCGCGCGGAGCCCTGGGCTCAAACAAGAGGCCCACCTGCCTGCTGCCTTCCCCGGCCTTTCCGAGGCAGCTCCAAGGCTGGGGAGAGGCCGGGCAGAGTCCTTCCCATCGGCTGCCTTCCCCAGACTCCCCAGGCTTCAAAGCCACAGAGCCCCCTCGGGAATACCAGGGAGAGGCCAGGCGGCCACCGTCCTGCTCGCCCGCCATCTTCCCTGGCCTTTCTGAGGTGGCTCTGAGGTGTCAGAGCCACCTCGGGGAGGCCGGGAGGCCACCCTCCTGCTCACCTGCCGCCTTCCCCGTCCTTTCCAAGGCAGCTTCGAGGCTTCAGAGCCACCTCGGGAAGGCTGGGGAGAGGCCGGGCAGTCACCCTCCTGCTCACCCGCCGCCTTCCCTGGCCTCTCCAAGGCAGCTCCGTGGCTTCAAAGCCACAGAGCCCCCTCGGGAAGGCTTGGGAGAGGCCGGGCAGCCACCCTCCTGCTTGCCCGTCATCTTCCCCGGCCTTTCCGAGGCAGTTCTGAGATGTCGGAGCCCCCTTGGGAAGGCCGGGGAGAGGCCGGGTGGCCATCCTTCCACTCGCCCACCACCTTCCCCAGCAGAGTCCCACCTGCTGGCCACCTTACCCAGCCTTTCTGAGGCGGCGCCGGGGAAGCACGGCAGGCCTCGGGGGGTGGTGGCCAGGTGGGGGGGGGGAAAGACTCCACACACACACACCTCCCTATAGTGGCAATTGGGGCTTCGTAGCCCTGCCCGCCACTTTCCTCCACCCTCCCTAAAGTGGCAATTGGAGCTTCATAACCCCGCCTGCCACTTACCTCCCCCCTCCAAGTGAGGCTTTGAAGCTCGGATCGCCACTTTAGGGAGGGTGGTGAGGTTGCGGGCGGGGGCGGGGGGGAGGAGACCTACAGCCGTGTGTCAGCACAAATGGCTACACGTGTCAGTGCTGACACGCATGTCATAGGTTCGCCATCACCGCAATATGATATTCTGCATCTTGGGAAAGCTGGAACTATGGGGGAGAATTTAGTTTCAGTTTACAGGTCATCCCCTGTATCTCTATTAGATACATGTTCAAAGACACACACACATACCATAGATACCTGAAACGGTGGACAACAGGAACCCCCCTTATTTTCAATAAGAAGAAAGTTGATTATAGAATCACCTTGGAGGACCAAGAAATGCCTAGAGAGAAAATATTTTTTCAGGCATGGATAAGTAAACCATGGAGATTAAATCCGTGGATACAGGGGTCGACCTGCATTTCCAAAGTATTCATCACTAATTTTCTTCATATTTGGGATGGAAATGGCTTGAGCTTTAAAAAATTCAAATGCAGGAGAAAAGTGGAAGATTTCCCCCATTCCTAGTCACCAACTACGTGATTAGGGAAAGGCAGCAGATTCTGTTTGGAACAATTGACCATATTCTGTATAACACTAGCTTTGATTTTGATTGAGGTTTGTGGATATGTTTCAGCTTGTTGATCAGCAAGAGTTGATATGTTTGAAAAGGAACACTGTTAGAGGACTGAAATGTTTCCACAGAGTTTTGGGCAACCAACAGCATCTCTAGCAATCTCAAAGAGCCCAAGCTGCACTGTTCTCCCAAACATCCACCAAATAACTTACCAAACATTCCTCCCTTTATTCCCAGTGTTCAAGGATGAGTGTTGTTGCTTCTCTGGGCAAAATGGAGCCAACCAGAGGGAAGTCTCAGCAGATGGGCAGAAGTACATTAAAAACGAAATCTGTAGGAGAAAGGCTAAACTAGCCTAGTGAGAAATGGGCATGCTCAATGGCTACAAAATTCTAGATGACTATTGTCTGGGAAGGGATGAATGGCAGGAGATGGAATGGTCTCTCCTAGAGAGTGGCTGACCCACCAACTGAAAACCGAAGGGACAAGACTGATAATATACTAGGGTGAATGGGAGCACTCCATATCACAATCTTTTTGTAGGTACCACTGGCAGCTAACTAAAAAAAGATCTGCCATTTTGGATGAGTGTTTAAGTGAGTAACAGTCTGAGGGAGACAGTAATGGAAGAAGAAAGCAAGACAGAGAGAAAGTGGGGAAAGATGCTTCCTCTTTTGCCACCTTCCTCCTGATGGGACCCCCATTGGGAAGAAGCATCTGCCTTTCCCCAATCCATCACTTTTGCAGGGAGGTCTTAGGTCTGGTAACGTTCAGAGGAAGAGCTCAGCCAAGATTGCTTTCATAGATAAGCAAGAGCCTGCTGGAAATAACAGACAATGAGAGAAAGTGCTTGTTGCACTTCCCTAACTGGGAGTCCCTCTACAACAAACATAGAAGGTTTACTGTATTCATAAGCCTGGCCATGGTCAAAGATTATGGAAGCTGTAGTCCAAAATATTTGGAGGTTACAAGGAAGATTTTGCTGATATGTGTGCAATGAATGTCTTTAGTTTTAGCAAAGGCACTTCTGTCTAGACTCTGACACATTTGGGAGAATGTGTCAGAGACAGGGCACCTGGGTAGATTTGGTCCAGAAAAGCAGCTTGTCAATATTTAATTATTGCTGTTATAGATCCTCCACAGAGCCTCACAAGAATTCCCTCAGATCTGAGGCCTCTTAGGTTTTGTGTCTGTGTGCAATCTCACAAAAAAGCAAGTACCCCCCCTCCCAAGTTCTTCTCTGACAGATTTCAATATTGAGTTAAAAGATTTTAAAAGTGCTCACCCACTCCCAATGCATTTACACACCCAGTTCCTAGCTGCTGTTGCTCTGATAGCTGTTTTGACAGGAGTGGTGTCAGGGAGAGAGGTATTTTCTTTCCTCCCTGGTATCCTTCTCTCCCTCTTCTCTTGCTTACTCAACATGTGAGGAGAAGAGCATGTTAGAACTGCCTCCCCCTCCACTGTTGCTTTGCATATCCGAAAAGTAATGGGTCTGAGGAGGAAGATCTCCACAGGAGCCAGAACCCCGGTTTTCCTGCATTTTGGCTAACCTGGAGAGCCTCCACAGACAGAAAAGACTCCTCTTTACACCCATCACTTTTCCTGTGAGCACAGTAATGACAGTGAGAGTGAGGCTCCCTTCTTTGAATGTTGCGTCAGCACTCTTAAGAATGTTGAAGAGGGCTCTAGAGTTCTCCTAAAACCTTGACAGCTGCTGGATATATACTATAGAGGAGTGGTTACCAAATGTGACTCTGTTGATGGTGTTGGACTTTCATTCCCCAAAGCCCTAGACAGCATGTGCAATGGTCAGGGATACTGGAAGCTGCAGTCCAACAACATCTGGAAAAGCAAGGTTGGGAATCTCTGCTATACATCCTTAAAAAATAATATAGATCTTAAATTCTAACATTTATAGTGGTCTGCAGTTCCCCAGAACTGGATTCCAAATGGAAGGGCAAAAAGCTTCCCTGAATTCTCTCTTTTTTAGTGACTTCTAGTTGCACTGTTTTCCACAGTAGGAAGACATAGGATACTACCATCTTTCATGATCATTATAATTACTAGATCATATGAAACGGCTAGAGCTGTCCTTTAACTAGAGAAAACCTAGTTTGGTTGATTGATTTTAATCCATTAACATGCATGCATTTTTGAAAGAGAAAAAAAAAGATGTCTGTTTTAACAAGGGGCTTTAAGACTCACAGCAAACATCTTAAAAGATGTCCAATCCTTGTGAGTTGGAAGCCATGTTAGAAGAGGGTGGACTGAACTCAAGGAAGCAAGGAAGGAAGGGAGGGGCAACTGCACCTCAGTCTATCCAATGGCCAGATGTCAAAGATCAGCCACAAGATGGAGCAGGAGCAAAATTTACAGGACTATGGACAGCTCCCAAGGTGTTGTGACAACACCTTGTTCCAACAAGTTTCATGGACACTCCAGCGGAGTCCAACCCTTTCTAAACCTCTGCCTCAAGGGTGAAGAATCTTCTGTCCTCTGGGTCTTAGTGAACTACCTCTCTCCTCATCCTCACCATTGGCCAGGGAGGTATGGCTGATAAGAACTGGAGTTCAATAAGATCTGGAGGACCGCAGGTTCCCCAGACATACCTGACCTGATCAGGAAAAATTCACAGTATATCCTCACCCACTGGTAGAAGTGCTCCTGTTGCAGAATCCTGCCAGCCAGCCCTCCCACAGGACACCGAAGCAACTGAACACCAACTCTCAGTTTTCCATTTTCCTTTTCCAAATGACTCTTCAGCATCCTGTGGCTTGTGAGAGATGCTGAACACACTCAGTTCTCAACACCTTGGGGTGTTTTTTTTGGGGGGGGAGGGGATACTTTTTTTGTCTCCTATCCAAAGTTTCATAGCTCCTGAAAGACACTGACACTCATTGGGCTGTTACTCTCTTTTTCTCTCCCCCATCCCCTGTAGTGAGTCGCTGTGCATACACTGGAGTCCACCTGAGCACAGTAACATACAATTTGGGAAAAACAATCTGTTTGGAACCCAGTAAAAAATCCCCCCAGAGGCCTTCAGCCTTGATGCATGAAAGTTAGGGGTGAAACTAGGGGGATACTGGGCAGGGGATCAGCATAAGCAGACCCGTTTCCCCTCTATGTGTTGTACAACCATGTATAGGAAAACCTCTGGAGGGGACTTAAGGGTAATATCTGAACTTGTTGCATGAATGAACCTACCCTCTTTTAAAACATCTGACCTGAGACAGTTCTGGCCCAATGGGCCACCTTTTCCCATTTGTTTATCCAGCATTTCATCTGGTGTTAAGAATCAGTCTTTGGACATTTTTGCCAATTACTTTTCTATCCACTGGTGCAATTTCTCATAACAAGCCAGCACCAAGAATTTATGGGTCTAATAAACTAATGCATCCAACAAGAAAATCACTCCCTCTGACACATCAACTAGGGAGATTTATAAGCCAATATCCTGTATGTTTCTAATGTCACCCAAAGACCACGTTTCCTTGACATAGTTACTTGCCTTTCTTCCGGGTCAACAGCCTTGTCAATAAAACACCCAGCCCTAATTATAATGATGAGGTTATTATAATTCCAAGAATTTGGGTATCAATCAAAATAAAGAAAAGAGCACATGACAGCACATTTTTGTTAAATCTGACATGATGGTGCAAATGCACCTTGTCATAGGGCAGGGGTGAGGAACCTCTGTCCATCCAAATGTTATTGACCTATAACTCCCATAAACTTCTCCACTGGATAGTCTTGTCGGGACTGATGAGAGCTGCAGTCCTACAACGTCTGGAAAGGGAACAGATCACCAAGCTCTATTATTGGGTTACAAGGTCATTAGAAATGCCTCCTTATTGTTTTTATTGTTCTTATTGCCCCTACTATTATTATTAAAAACTATTCACTGGAGAGGTTTGTAGTGAATTGGGTCCACAAAAGCTGATCACACAAGCAGTACCAACAATGATCAGATTTTGAGCAGGTTTTGTGGCAAGCTTGACAGGACAGTTAGACAGCAAAAATATTTCAGGAAATGCTATCTAACCAGCAGGATGTTTAACAAGGCAATAAGTGATATGACCCAGAAGCATTTGAATCTTTGTATTGGGGGTGAGGGAAATGTGACTTGTGGGCTACTTGCATCCCCAAGGCCCTTTTCTGCAGCACCCTAATGTCTATTTTTAAAAAATCAAGCAAAAATTGCCCTAAAATCACTTACAACTGTCCAAACGAGAGTGCTTGCACAGAGCAAAAAATATTTAAAATTACCTGATACCACATTTGTCTCCCACTACCCTCAAGCCCATTCATCCTTGAATACTTCTAAAATCACTGATGTGTGGCCAAAACCAGGAACCAGAAATGAAATTATGTCACTTCTGGTTGCCTGGGGTATGATTCTGTGGCCTACTTGGGAGAGGCAAGGCACTGAAAACTGGGTCCCACCTATCCTGCATTTGCCCACCCTTGCTTTACACAATAGTCTATACATCTGAGAAGAGGATGACCGCCTCCTCTCTTTCAAAAGACCTTAAGGATTTTTCAAGTGTTACAAATGAACATGCAAACGGATGCACAAAGTCCTTAATACTTCCTGCAAACGCACCTCTTCCTTCAAACTCTCTGCCCAAAACACCACACCTTGGAGGCAGAGTACAGCAGGGTTGGGCAACATGTGGCCAGATGTTGATGTAACGGGCATCTCTCTAACCCCTCACTATTGGCTAAGCTGGTCAGTCTAACACCTTCAGGAGTGCCACATGTTCCTCAGCCCTGGGGCATAGAAAAATGGGGGAGAAAGCATAGGTATACTCATCAGCATGTGGGTCTTTCTTTCTTTCTTCTTCTTCTTTTTTTTAACCAGGGACTGTAGTCTCCAGGATCTCTGATGGGAACTGCAACTTCATTTCAGTACTGTCAAAAAGGTTTTCTGCAGGGTCTCCTCCTTGCACAAAGTGTGTTTCCTCTTGGCTGCAGTCCTTTCACACTACATAATAACACTATGAATCCATTTTAACTGCCATGGCTGCATCCCGTGGAATCCTGGGGATTGCAGTTTGGCCAGAAGCATAAAAAGAAATCTCTGGCTGAGAACTCTAAAAGCCCCCCCTCTCCATAACAAATCATAGGATTCCATCTGATGTTGCCATGGCAGTTAAAGTGAAATAATAGTGCTACAGCTATGTAATGTGAAATATTGTGCTACAGCTGTGTAATGTGAAAAGTCCCCAGGCACCCCCATGGCTAGCAACCTTCCCCAGGCCTCTGAAGGTAAAAGATGTGTTTACTAGTGGAGGCAAACACTTGTTCACCCATCACTAAAGCAAGGCTCTCTCTCTCTCTCTCTCTCTCTCTCTGTGTGTGTGTGTGTAAGTTTGAAGAAGGGGAGGCAGGCACTCCAGAACTGAGGGAGGGGCCTGTTTGCAGCCTATGTTCATCTCAGTTCTGCTCACAATAATTTGCAAATTTCACATGGATTAGCATCCCAGATATGAAATGTCACCCCATCTCTGTGGGAAACGTAGCATTCTTCATGCACCCCCCCTAACTTAGTAAGTTTAGGGAACCCCTTGCATGCTTAAGTTTCTACCCTCTTCTCCTCAAACCATTTTAGCCACTTGGAAGCTATGGGGTGATCGTTGAGTCATTCATCACATGACCTCATGATGTAAATACCTTATGTTTCTTTGTTCACTGTCTTGGGGAAAGAAGCCTCAAACATGAGATTCTCCATTCCTTTTCCTTCCCTTCCTTCCATGCACCTCACCTCCAAGCATGAAGAAGAGAGTTAAAGTTCTTATATTCTCCTTTCCTGAAGAAGAATGAAATATGGATGCTACTGAAACTAATACAGAAAATCCTGCCTTGGTTAGCCTGTCCTAACCTGAAGACTCCCATTATTGGGTGAGTTTCATTACCCTGAAAATCCTTTTAGTTAGTTAAGGACCTAGCCTTGCTTTGAGTATGTAGATTGCAAACCAGTTAGTAAATGTTTTGATATGCATTTTAAAAAAACATCTTTTTGTCTTTATTTTAATTTGAGTGGCCTTACTGACTGGGTGATTCAGAGTATTTACCAATGCTAATTGAGTCTGATCTGCTTTTGTCTCTGCTTACTCTGCTATAGTGAACTTATACTTTTCTCAAGAAAATATTCCTACAGGGCTTACTGCCTTGGAATCTTTGATAATTTTTTAATTTTTATACTCATACACCCCTATAAATTGGGTTATGGGCCCAGTTGGAGACTATTAAAAGACTCAATTTATTTTATTTTGCAAAGTATTTTTTTTATCTGATCACTCAGCTGCTGCTTGCCTCTGTCTTCAGCCCGGCTGAACAAAGGCAATTAAGCAATCATGGCTGAAGCTAATCCTGGCCTCAACTCTATACTGAATATTCAGAAATTAGATGGGGCTAATTATAAGCAATGGGCTTTTTCTTTTGAAACATATCCCAAAGCTATGGGACTTCATCATGTTTTACAAGATGCCAGGCCAGCTCAAGCTGGCAGAGCACAAAATGAATTTGATAGAGATGACCAAAGAGTCTTGGTTTTCATAATTTTAGCTGTAGATGCTAGAATAGTTTGTAAAATTAAAGGATTGAGAACAGCTAAAGAAGTCTGGGAAACTTTGAAAAATCTCTCTGATTTTCCTTCTTTGGGAAATAAGATTGTTTTAATAATGAAGTTGGTTAATACGAAATTATCAAATCCCAAATTTTTGAATGAGCATACTAATGATTTCAGAGCCACTTTGGACTTTTTCGGACATGAACTTACTGTGCAAGAAGGCTCGTAACAGTTGCGACACTGCTGCCTGGCAGGGGGCCTGTTTCGTACGACATTGTCCCCCTGCCAAAATCAACTGTGTCAGTTCTGTGAGAGATTGGAGGCAGCCACGCCATATTTGGCCATTTTTTATTCACGGGCAACATCTGTGAGTAAAAACTGGCCAAATATGGTGCGGCTGCCTCCAATCTCTCGTGGAACTGACACAGTTGATTTCGGCAGAGGGACGGCATCATACGAAATGGGGCCCCTGCCACGCAGCAGCATTGCAACTGTTACGAGCCTTCTTGCACAGTAAGTTCACATCCAAAGAAGTCCTTTGTCAGACTTAGAATGTCCTGGAGAAGAAATTCCAAAAGCTCTGCAGTTAGGAAACTTCTTGGCATCTTTATCAAAATTCTATAATCCCATAATAAATGTCTTGAAATTAAAGAATAATTTAACACTGCCAGAAGCAATAATTCAGGTGCGAGATTTTCATAATAGATATGACTTGATGCAAAATCATAAATTTAAATCAAGAAATTCTCAGCCACAGGCTAACCTGGCTGAAAAGAAGCCTCATTTTAAACAGGCTTCCTCCTCTCCCAAGCCAAATGGAGAAGAATTTAACACTTCAACGGCAAGGCAGTAATTATCACAGCAGGGGAGAGGATCTGCTGAGAGACCTACTCAAAGGCCAGATGCTGAGAGAAACCAGAGAGCCTGCTCAAACAAGGGAATTCTAACTCTAAACAAAAGTTTAATATTGGCCTGACTTATGAGAAAATAATGCAGATTTCTGGAAATCAATATAAAAATTCCATAATATTAGATGGTGGAGACACTTGCCACTAGAATCATAGAGTTGGAAGAGACCTCAAGGGACATCCAGTCCAACCCCCTGCCTTGCAGGAATACACAATCAAAGCATTCCTGACAGATAGCCAGCCAGCCTCTGTTTAAAAACCTCCAAAGAAGAAGACTCCATCACACTGCGAGGCAGTGTATTCCACTTCTGAAACAGCTCTTACTGTCAGGAAGTTCTTCCTAATGTTTAGGTGGAATCTCTTTTCCTGTAATTTGAACCCATTGCTTCATGTCCTAGTCTCTGAAGCAGCAGAAAACAAGCTTGCCCCATCCTCAGTATGACATCTGTTCAAATATTTAAACATGGCTATCATGTCCCCTCTCAACCTTCTCTTCTCCAAACTAAACATGCCCAGCTCCCTAAGCTGCTCCTTCTAGGGCATGGCTTTCAGACCACTCACCATCCTGGTTGTCCTCCTCTGGGCACGTTCCAGCTTGTCAATATCCTTCTTGAATTGTGGTGACCAGAACTGGACATAGTATTCCAGGTGAGGTCTGACCAAAGCAGAATAGAGTGCCACTATTACTTCCCTTGATCTAGACACTATACTCCTATTAATGCAGCCTAGAATTGCATTGGCTTTTTTAGCTGCTGCATCACACTGCTGACTCATGTTCAGCTTGTGGTTCACTAAGACTCCTGGATCCTTTTCGCATGTACTGCCCTTAAGCCAAAAGGAATATTTTCAGAATCTTGATGAAGGTGTGGATTTCCCTGTGTATTTAGCAAATGGTGAATCAGCCAGAGTGAGAGGAAGAGGAACTGTGTTTTTGAAAGCCCAATTAGGACCTGATAAAACAGAAATATTAAAAAGTGTTGATGTATATTTTGTTCTTGAATTAAAAACATCTCTGTACAGTGTAAAAATTAGTACAGCTAAGGGCAACAGAGTAATTTTCAAAAAAAACCTCATGAGCTTCATGACAAAATTTGATTTTTAATGGTACTCTAAAGAAAGATGATCTCTACCACATGGTGATTAGTGATTCACCAGATTCCTATGCAAATGTTACCACTCAGTGTAAGCACAAAGACTGCATAAATCTGTGGCATAAAAGATTTGCTCATCAAAATGTGAAATGTATTAAGAAATTGGCTAGTCAAGAGCTTGCAAGAGATTTTCATTTCAAGAACTGTTGTGTGGATGGAAAGTGTGTGGAATACATAAAAGTTAAGGCTACCACACATTCACGTAACCCCCTCACTGAGAGGCAATCCACAAAACCTCTCCAATTGCTTCCCTCGGATTTTTGTGGGCCCTTTGGTCAGAAGTCAGTGGGAGGAAATTTTTTACTTTATGACCATTATTGTTGATTTCTCCAAATATACACATACTTATCTCCTGAGGGAGAAAAGTCAAGCCTTTGAAAAGTCCCAAGAGTACTTTAATTATGTCACTAATAAATTTGGTTACAAGTCTAAAAATCTAAGAACTGATAATGGGACAGAATATGTTAATATTCAATTCAATTAGTTCTTAAAGGAACATGGCATTAGACATCATACTACTGAAATTTATACTCCTCAGCAAAATGGAATTCAGAGAGAATTAACAGAACTCTGAAAGAGATGGCTATTGCAATGCTTTTAGAAGCTAACATGTCTAAAGCCTACTGGGGCGAGGCTATCCTCACTGCCGCATACTTATGCAATAGACTTCCCATGAGGTTTAGAGATGCTACCACATTTGAACTGTGGCATGGTTTTAAACCCAGACTGAGAGTCATCTCAGAATTTTTGGATCTAAAGCCTTTAATAACATTCCCAAACAGAAAAGAGACAAACTGGACTGTAGAAGTGAAGAGTGCATTGCTGCGGATAGAAGAAATGGAGCCTTTGGTCTTAAAAATAAAGCCAGGCGAGTATTGCCATACCACAGTGGTACAATGAAAGATATCTCTGTTTCTGACACATTTCCGCAGGTATCACACAATCCATTGCTAGGAATATACAGTTTCATCAACAACTGATATTACTGAGAGAAGATGTTTTAACTGTGTGCAATAAATGTGTAACAACTGTGCACATTTATTGTACTAACATTTAATAAACTCAAAATAGCCTAATAAGTGCTGTTTTTAGAGCATGAAAGGGAGGAATCAAGTGCCTTCCAGATGATGTTGCCCTCCATCTCCCATCAGCCCCAGACTTCACAGACCATGGTCATGAACCATGGGAGTTAGAGTTCATGCAACATATGGAAACCACAGTATAGTTTTCCCCTTGCTTCAGAGCATGATTTCATTTTTCTTCTTTTTTAAAAAACTGTTTTAAATTGAGACTGCATTACTCAGTTCTGTGACCCTGTCACTTAAGCAACCAGGGATGGAAGGCTGCCATGAGCATGCCCAAGGGGTTTGTGCTTTTCTGGAGAATATTGAAGGAACAAATGATCTCCCATATCATCAAATATTCAGTGATAAAAGTGCTTCACAAATGGCCTGAGTCGCTATCTATCATGAATGGCATGGACCCACAATGCAGTTTTTAGCAGACCCCTGATAAGAAGTGGATCCTTCAAATGTTAGATGGCTAGCCCACTTCTTCATATTTCATTGAAAATTGATATTTTTTTAAAAAAAATAAAACAGAGAGATTTGGGTTCTTAAGCCTGCCTAAAACTCATGAGATCCAGTGTGGTTTAGTGGTTTGAGCACTGGACTATGACACTGGAGACAAGAGTTCAAATTCCTGCTCAGCCACAGAAAGCTGGGTGTCCCTGGGCAAGTCACATTCTCTCAGCCTCAGAGGGAGGCAAAAGCAAACCCTCCTCTGAACAAATGTTGCAAAGAAAACCCTGTGATAGGGTTGCCATAAGTTGGAAATGATTTGAAGGCATACAACAAGAAGTCATGCCTCAGGCCTGGAAGTAATCTTCCCTTTAATTTGGGATATGGGGAGATGGTAAATTTATCATTGTTAAGGAAATGTTGCTGCAAGTGAGAACTATCAAGTACCTATGACCTCGTGGACATTTGGTTAAAACACTGCTGTCCAAGAAAGCCTTGGCCTGCACATTTTCTCTTTGTTATATTAATGTTGTTCAAAATCTATTGCTGTTCTACAATGCCTTTCTTAATTATTTGTAATCTTGGTTTGTTATACCTACACTGCTCCAACATGATTGTTGTTTTCTGTGTGGATGATATGCTGGATGGGATTTTGCTTATTTTGTATGATTATTCTGTTTCTTGTAGCTGCCTTGAGTTCATTTTGGCACAAACATATTGGCTGCACAATTTTTTTTCCCATTTTTATTTTCATTCAGTGGTCCCATGGCAGGCAAAAAATCCCTGGGCTGGGCGATGGCATATCACTCATCAGCTTCTTGAGCAAGCCACCAGCATTATGAAGGATTTCCTGCTTTTTATGATACTGTGCCAACACTGCATTTGTGATATACTGTACATTTTGATGGTCATTTGAAGCCCAGTTTTTATATTTATGAAATTTCTACTGGCGAAAGGTACATGTCATAAGCAGCCACAAATCAATAGTATAAAAGCAACAGCTATCATGCCCTTTCTCCATCAGTAAATCCCAAAACCTCTTTTTTCCCCAGTGCAATAAGGTTTCCCTGTCATTGGAAAGAGAACAAAGCAAGATTTAAGCACACCCACCCCAAGATTAAATGGTCTTCTTCAGGGGCTGGGTGTCTGCTGGAGAAATATCTAGGGCCAGCAGTTCAACCGTTTAGGGCAACAAACTGCCGATGCAATTTCACGCCTAATTTGCATATGCAGCATCCATGACATTGTGTTCATTTGGTCAATTTGTGCAGGCAATTGCCCACTGGAATGTTTTGAAAATCTGGCCCTGAATGCTTCACAAAACAAACTCACAATCACTGTAATATGTCCATATGGATGGGTGAGCATTTACCTGAATGACTGGGTGGCAAATGATTTTCCCTGCTGTTCCCTGTCCTCTTTATATGCTTTCCGGTCTTTTCTTCATCCTCCTACCCTCCACAACTGCCAGTTTTTCCTCTTCTTTTCATGGCACTTAGTCATATATTTGATCATGTCAGATTAAGAAGCTCATAATTTGCATCTCTCCAATTATCCACATAAATTTAAAGATTATTTAGGAGCAATCCTCATCCCTTCATGCTGACAGCTGGAGGGGGTCAGGATTCAGTGGAGGGAGCCAGCGTAGCATAGTGGTTTGAGTGTTGGACTATGATGCTGGAGACCAGGGTTCAAATCCCTGCTCATCCATGAAAACCTCCTGGGTGACTTTGGGCAAGTCACACACTCTCAGCCTCAGAAAACCTTGTGACAGGTTTGCCTTAGGACTTTATCAGATACACTAAATACGGCGCCATAACGATCCCACATAAATGTGAAAGGGTGTGGGTACCACATGATGTTGCCCTTTCGCGTTTATGTTCCTGCCAAAACCCATAAATTTTCGCTGATGGCTGAAGCTGTCAACTGATCCCCCGTGGCACTTTTGTGCTGGCATGTGAAACCTCGCACCATTGTACACACGTCAATGCAGCGAGAATGGCTGGTCCGGCGTGAGCACTTCTATGTGAGATCATGACATGCAGTTAAGTGGCACACTTTCTATGACCCTTCCCAAGTTACCTGGGAGTTTTAAAGTGTGTTCCTGTGCTTTGTGCTACTTTTTCTTTGTTTTTTAAAGTTTCCCATGTGAGCGTCTTCTCACAAGAATCCACAGGCTTTCATTGTGGGGTAGCCTTTGCCGGGAAAGCAAGGTAAGTGTGGTGGGAGGCGTTCTTTTGCTGGCATAAAAAATGATTTTTTTAATGCCAGTAAAAGAACGTTTTATGGGGCTCGGGCTCATCTGATAAAGTCCTTAGGGTCAGAAATCACTTGAAGGCACACAACAACAACGACAACCCATCTGCCAGTTTCCACCGCTAGAGAGGATCTCCACTGGTAGGGTCATTCCATGGATGCGGAGGCCTTATCTGCATTGTACTAACCTATAAGCAGCAAGCATAAGCCCTCAAAAGGTGGAGGTTCAGGGTTGGCGCAGAGATAGCTTGTGGTCCGTGGTACCCAAAATTGCTTCACTGCCTCTTTGTTCTTGCTGCTGTTATGTGCCTTCAGGTTGATTCCAACTTATGGTGACCCTATCATAGAAGTTTCTAGGCAAGGCTTTTCTGGAGGAGGTTTGTCATTTTTTTTCTTTTTAGGCCTGCCTGAGACAGTGTGACTTGCCTGGGGTCACCCAGAGGGTTTTCACAGCTGAGCAGGGACTCAAACAATGGTCTCACAGAGTCCTAATCTAGCGCTCAAACCACTACACCATGCTGGCTCTCTTGTCATTTCTAGCAGGGCCTAAACCTCTGTGCTGCTAAGAACTGGAACTGGGCCCAAGGCAAGACACATTATTAGCCCCTTCCCCTAAATTTTGCAACATATATTATATCTACTCCCAGAACTATCAGGATATATTTTTAATACATTTTTCAGTGCCCAGGCTCCTAAAGGCCTGAGCCCTCCAGAGGTCTGAGCCCTGGGAGTCCCCCCCCCCATACCCCTGTTCTTTTCAATCCTGCTGATCTGGGCCCTTCAGTCAGGAGTTGGCAAAGCCAAACCTCCCCAACCTAGTTGCTTTTGGATGTGTGGATTTAAAAGGATATGATCCTTTTCCACTTCACACCCTTGTCAGTATACAATAGCTCTACTGCTTTGTATCTCCCCATTTAAGATCACTCTCTAAGGGTGCCTTCCTATCCATTGCTTAACTGAAACTAAGGGCCTGTCTACATGGCAGAAAACAACAGCAGTTTGACACCAGTTTATCCACCATAGTTCTATCCTATGGAATCCTGATATTTGTAGTTTGGTAAGGCACCAGATTTCTCTGATAGAAAAGGCTTCACAAAACTACAAATTACCAGGATTCCATAGGATAGAACTATGGTGGATAAACTGGTGTTAAATTGCAGTGTAGACAGGCTGTCCATCCCGCTGAATGCAGAGAGGGAGGCTTTCTTCTGAGGCCAAGTGCATAGGATTATATTCCTAAAGATTTTACTTGCTGAGCACTATGTAGTACTACATGGTGCTTCACAGAACTTGCATCAAGCTGAGATTCACAGGGAACATATTAAAACATGTTGCTTAAATAATTCAGCATGTGGCTGTGATCTGCTATTTTTGACATGTTGCTCAGAGTGATTCTGAGTTCAAATGTTCCCACTAGGGCACATTTTTGCTTGGTAGCATGAGTTTTAAGACTGTGTGTGTGTATAATTATAAATATTCTGAGCTGTGCTTTGAGGTCTCAAGCACACACAACAGAAGCACTGATTTTAGTTCTGCTGCTGCTGTTATTTGTGTACATTATTGATTCATTCAAGCAATGCATTAATTTTACTTCAGGGTCTCCCTCATCTGTCACCTCATTATGCTACAAGTAGGATGCAGCTGTTCCATTTGACTCCCACTCTGCACACAATTTTCTGCCTACCTCTGGCGGATGCCCTTTGGTCACTCCCTAGAATGGGGCTACAAGCGTTATCTACAGGTAGATGTAAGCACTGCCTCTTGGAACAGGACTAAAGGATGAGGCATCATTTTCATTTGTGCACAAACCCCCAGAGTTTTTCAGGAGGAGAGTCCAGCTGGATGAAGGGTGCGTAGGGACGGGTGTCATTTCCAGAAGAGCCCCGCCACATCTCCACTGTAGCAAAAGCAACATACTTGAAGCATGCCATAAGCCCTTTCTCTGCTTCTTGAATAAACCATTTAAGTGCTGTTAGGAACTGCTTTATAAACTCAGGACAGGAAAGGAATGATTGATGATTCCCCTCTGGACAGACGCAGCTCCTACACTTCCCTGTGTTTATAATATTTGTGCGCGTGCTGTACCTAGATGCAGCCACTACTGGTCCCACTTGCTTATAGGCTAACATAGACTTCATTGTTGTGGGCCACCAAGGGAGAAAGTCATTGTTGCAAATCTCCAGTGTTCCCCCTCCCCACCTCTTCCCTTGTGCACCCCACCCCCCACACTTGTATTATTTCTTTACAAGCCAGCATGAACAGAACCAAATGTTTCACATCTGCTCACATCGTCCAACCATTTGCATGAGAATCAATGGCCAGTGTTTCAATGAGCCACAGCTCACTGGTTGAGAATGGGTGTGTGGGAGGGTTGGAGTCACTTCAGAGAGACCTCTCTTCCCTTTGCCAGATGTGCCACTTTTAATACACACAGAGAGAAAGCACCCATAACATTCACAAATGAGTGTGGGTGAGAGAAAGTTTGTAAAAACCAGCCCAGTGTGTGCTCTTGGAACTGGTCACTGATTCCCAGGTCAGTTCTTCCTTTCCTCAAGGCACCCCAGTTGTCTTGCTTTTAAAATATACACCAGTAGCCCATTCGTGGAGAATGGGACTGCTCTAGCCTAAAGAATGCTTTTGTGTATGGGTCAGAAACTATGATAAATTTGGTACTGTGTAGGAAAAAAAAGTGGATTTAAATTGTTGGATGAAACTGAAGATAACGTGAAAGAACACATCATAACAAGTTAAAGGATAACCCGGGGGGGGGGATGCTTTCTGGTTTGAGACTTGAACCCCCCAAAGCATATCCTTTTTTTAAAAAAAAAACAAAAAACTAACATGGGTTGCAATGAAGTAATAAAATAGCAATTAAAGAATAATACAGCATTTAGAATTTACAGCAGGGAAGGGCAAGAAACATATTGCCATCCAGATGTTGTTGGACTATAATTTCCATCATCCATCATCATTTGTTAGGCTGACTAGAGCAGTTGGAAGTTGGAGTCCAAAAGTATCTGGCGGGCCAGACATTCCTTAACCTTATGTTACAGCAAAGGTGGACACACGGGAGCCCTGGTGGTGCAGTGGTTAAATGCCAGTACTGCAAGCCACCACGTTGCAAGTTTGATTCCAGAGGGCTCCAAGGTTCACTCAGCCTTCCATCCTCTCGTAGGTCGGTAAAATGAGTACCCGGCTTGTGGGGGCAATTAGCTAACACACACTGGAAACTGTTTAATGCAGTGTAGATGTGTAAATAGCTATTGCTTAAAACAATTTGTAAGCTGCTCTGATAGCCTTGTGGCTGAAGAGCGGGGTATAAATAAAAAATAAAAAAATAAAAAAATAAAAATAAAAAAATAACAATTTCCCCCTAATGCCTTCTAGGGAATGTGGTGGGCATTTTCCATGCCCCCCAGGCAATTTTAGGCCTAGGAGAAGCGTTTTTTGAAAACCAGAAATGAACAGGAAGTAACTTCCAGTCACTAATGCCTTGAGGGCATCTGTGGGCATTTTGAGATAATTTTTTGACAGTTGCATTGTGTGTGTGGCCCTGCAGAGTCTCCTGGGGGGCTAATGCAGCTTCCTAGCCTTCCACAGTTGTTCACCCCTAGTTTAAAGATACAGTTGGACCCCTGTATCTGCAGAACCAATATCCATGGCTTCTGCGAGACACAAAATAGGGGACACATGCCATAGTCATGCTGGAAAATGTCTACAGAGGCATCCTCTCTAGGCATCTTCTAGGTTCTCCCATTGAACTCTATGGTATGTTGTTACTGGAAGTCCTTAATTTTAATAGTTTGCTGTTATCCATGGTTTCTGGTATCTGCAGTAAGTCCAGGAATTGAACTCCTGCAGGGGCGGGGGTCAGATTGTATAAACAGAACTTTAAAATGGTAAAGATGGGCTGGATTGGACCTAGTGTTTATCAAAATACTAGCCAGGATACATCACGATACTGACAGAACCAGTGGATGAGTCATTCCTAGGTACACGAATAATAGTTATGGATAGTACTAAGAAATATATGGATTTCCTAAAACAAAGAAAGACACCTTACCTCTCTCTACTCCTAACCCCAAGATTGCTCAAGATTGGACAAAACTGAGTATTCCATCCAGGGATGTTGCAGGAATGGGATCCCTAATGAACTTTATTATAAGACACAGCCAACCACTAGCAGATGAACTCAGGATGAAAAAGGCTGCCATCAGAGCTAACCACAATGGGAAATATTGAGTCAGTCTTGATTGTGATACTGTACACTGCACTTAGAGTTATTCCATTTCTATTGATTTATATAAGCTGCAAATTTGGTACAGCAATTTGATTTCATGTTATGAATTCAAATGGTCTAATCTGTCCAGTTTGATTCTACTCAGGTTCTCATTTTTCCAACATTAAGCTTATACTGTCCATTTCCAGATCTGTTGTGATTTTAAGTCCTGACAAAAATTCATATGTGTTTTTTATTACACATTTCGTCTACTAGGTATGACTTTGGGCACATTTTTCTCAATATACTAATTTCCCCCTGCAAGTAGGTCTTCCTAATTTTGTTTGTTGGCTTGTTTATAATTGCAGTATTTTTGCCTTGCCTTTCCCCAGAACCACCATGGCAGCATTCCCAATGAACAAACTCAAGCTCATAAACGTAATCAAGGCATTTAAAGTGGTCTATAGTTAAAACAGGAACAATAGGGAGAAACGATGCTGCCCATAAAATTTTTTAAAAGGCCAGGTTATAGAGTTGTGTCTTGACGCTTCTTCTAAAAGCAGTGAGGACATAGAGACCACTCCCAGCTCTAAGGGAAAGGCATCCCACAAGTTGGGAGTAACAGGGAAGAAAGCCCTCTCACATGTTCCTGTGAAGGAGGCCTCAACAAGTGCTGAAATCCTTATAAGGACCTCTCCTGAAACTCTTAACAGCCAGACGAGTACGGTACCTGACCAGGCATGTGGTCCTCCAGGTAGCCAAACACATTGCTTAGTGCTTCAGAGGCTAAAACCAACACTTCAAACTAGGCTCAGAAAGCAATTGGTAACCAGAGGAGATCTTCCAGTATTAGGCTGGGGAACAATGGAGGCTTTGTCAGAGATCAATTGATCTTCCTGGCAAAAGCTTCCTGCTGGTTGTCTTGGACTTTGTGTTCCTGTTGCCTTGCTTCCTGTTGCCTTGATTCAGATTGCCTTGATTCATATTTAGACCTTGGACTGTTCCTGACTATGCTGTTGCCAGATCCTGTTGACCCACAAACTTGTTTTTGACCCACGCTGACTGCTGTAAGCCCCTGACTTTTTGGACTGTGTTGCTGGACTAAATCTTTGTAGGAGTGTGTTTCCATTCCTTTGTAATTAACAGTTGGCTACCTTCCCAGATTTTGCTGTTTGTTTCTACTTTGCCAGCAACTAGCTGCTTTCTTGGACAGGTGATTAGGACTAACACATTTCAGAGAAATGTTTACAAGCCTTTCTGTGCTGTTTCTTTAAGGTTTTTTTTTAAATGGAGCTGCCAAAAACATCTGAGATTCTGCACTGGACGTGTAGCCACACTGTCATGGTTATGTTCCGTCTCCTAATCTGACCCCTGAAACCTATCTCAAAATCTCAGCAGCTCTACCAAGGAATGGAATTATATGGTGCTGGGTGAGTGGGGCGCGGAAGGTTGACATGTCTAGCCCCTTCCCACCAGCAAGCAGTGTTGTGGCTAGCAGAAGCAGCAAGCCCTGTAGGATCCTGTTGCAACTCCTTGTTGCATTGCTGCTTGCTGATAGGAGAGGCTGACTGTATCATACTTTAGCACCCTGCTCACCAGTGCCAGATAACACTGTCCCTTGGTAGAGCTGTCTAGATTTTAAGGTGGGTTTCAGGGGCATGTGCAATCATGGCAATGGTGCCACAATTGTAAATACATATAGGAAAAAGTTATGAGGTCATTTCTTGGCAGAACTGGAAGATGTTTGTGAACATTGTTTTCTCTTCTAATGGAATCAAAGCTGCCAAGTTTCATATGAATGGATACAAGGATTTTTGCGTGTGTAGGAATAGCGTTTCCATTTGAAGAGTATCCAAAAAGGAATATATTTATCTCCTTAAGTTCCTTGTGGATAATTGTTCTGAACATGGCAGACTGCAGAGACTGCAACAAATCAGCAAAGTATCAGAAGCATTTTGTGTGGAAGAGGGATTCTCAAATTTGGAGGCAGGGGGAGTGATTTGCTTCCTCTTCCCTCCCTCCCTCCCTGACCCCCCGACCCTCCCCCTTTTTATGAAAACTTCAGATATTATAGAGGCTTCCCCAGGCAAGAAAACTGCAGAGTTTCAGAAAGGTAGATATGGGGACCAGGTAGATACAGTATGATGCTTGAAAAACAATGTATGGCTCTTTAAATAGAAAAGCCTGGTGGTGTTGGAATAATGACCACCCCATTTTTTCCTTGTTTTGCCCCATCTCACATGTGCTTCCTATCCCATCTGGCTGTTCTTATTTAGGTCAGACTAGATGTTAAAAGGAATGTGTGTTCCCTGTCGTTAGCCATTTTCCCTTTCAAAACAGGAATTCCTCAAAGTTATATACCTCAGCAATCAGATTTACAAATGAAGCCCCTGTTACCTTCCAGTAATCAAATATATAATGAAACACACTAAATGTAATATGAGTGAGGTGAAGTCATGGTGAAGAAAATCATGTGCTATGGCAAACAGACTTCTTTTACCACTTGGGGAAGCACCTCTATAAAATGTGATGAACATTTTCATATTGTTTAACTTCTATCTATAGTTCTATAGATCAGTGCAGTACTGGGAGGAGAAAAATAAGATGTATTGCTACTCAACTGGGTTATTAAGTATTTATTTCAAAGAACATCCTTGCAAAGCATGTGCTTTGCTAGTTTATTGCTATTACTGTACTTTGCTTGTGCCAAAGCTATGGCAAAGGGATTGTGAAGCAGTGGTAGCAGAGAGGGACATAGAAAACAGCAATAGAACTGTGCTGCACTATGTAGGCAGCTGGCAGACAGAGGTAAGCAGCCAAAATTATAAGACTGGGAGACCCACAGATAGCCTCAAAGATAAAGGCAGCCAGGCAGCCATTGAGAGCTAAGCACAGCCCTGGTTAGATGATGATCAGGACTCTGGTGAATAGATGGCAAAAAGGCAGCTTTCTCACAGGGCTTGGCTGGCATGCAACAAGCACCACAGCTTTCTTAATTACTCAGAATGAGCATTTCTAGGGAGTAGGGAAATCGGCAATTCAAAAAGAACATTTGGATAGTTTAAAAAATGCAAACCATACAAAGTTGTATTAGGCTAATGAATTACTGTATAACAGTGTGAATAGTAAGTTCAGCAGGACAGGCTCCTCTTGAATCCCATACCCTAATCAAGCAGGGCCATTTCTCTTTTCCCTCTGAAAGAACCCACTGCTACTCTTCCATAGAGGGGATTCACCCATCTTCCTAATATGAGGGAAATAAGTCTACAACATGGAGACTTCTTTTCTGGTAAGTCATGAGAAGTTCATTCTATTGAGGGGCTTGTCTACATGGGCTAAATACCCCAACTTGTCCCCATCTCAGAGCCCTGTTACCTAAAGAGGTGGGGGTGCTTTAAAGCCCCACTCATGATACCAAAACTATACTAATATTTGGGTAATTATTATTATTTGTTCAAATGGAAGTCTGTGAGAGGTGGGTAACTTCAGGATCTTTTCACCTATGTACACCAGTACTAAATGCAGAGAAATCCAGGTTAAAGTGAGAGAAAAAGGTTTTTATTGGAAATAACACCCAAAAAAATCACAAATGCAGTTCACGCTCACAAGAACCACACAAGGCTATCGAAGAGTTAGGCAGAAAGAGGAATACCTCTGGGAAATAGGGTGATAGTTACCAGTCTTGAAGAGTAGCAAAGTACTCAGACCAAAGCCTGGGGGTGGCACTGGAAGTTTCACTCTGGGAGTACATCGACAGAGAGAGTGGCCGGATCTCATCCACAGTGGAACACTTTGCTATTGTTTGGAGCTAGTATTTATACCCTGCTTCGTATCCTGAAGGGGGTACTTTGGCTAGAAGAAAGCTTAGATGGGTTTCCCACTGTGTAAACACAGGAAACCGAAACTTAGCTGATTGCTGTTTATGGCTGAGAGATAAGAATTGATTGGTTTATGACAACCTCACATTGTAGGACAGGAGGGGTTTCTAAGGAATATTTCCTGGGGATTTGGGTTGTGTAGATAATTTGATTGTTTAGGATGTGTGACTCACCACTGAGGGGCCCAAGAAGGAATTAGCACATACCTTCTTATTTTTTATGTTTATGTTTACTAAGAGGCTTCCACTCAAACCTAGCTTGAGTGTGCTTGCTAAAATATTTCTAAGGCACCTTCCCAGGTCCTTGTGAGCTCCACTTGTCCTCACATTGGATCACCATGGTCTACTTGACCCCTTCAAAGTGTCCAATATTTCCAATTATGAGCTATTATAGTGAGGGGGTAATAGGGCATGCTAACAGCCCTGTAGTCCATACAATGCAGGGCATCTGCCCTATTCTGTCCCTGGGCAGTCCTCATCACCCCCTGGAAAGATACGGGGTCGAGACAGGTGACATTATCAGATGAGCTTTATTATCAGGGATGCCACAGGATCACTAAAGGCCTTCCCTTTCAGATGACATTGTCCCTGTCTCTTTCTGCCTCCGTTCAGTCTCCATTTTTTAATTTTTTAATTAATGGCTTAAGCCATTAATAGATCACCCGTTCCGTTTCTGTCATGGGATCACGGGTGCGTGAACCAGTGCTCCATTATGCTGGCGCGATCTGGGAGGTCCGTGATGAACACTTCCGGGTATGACCAGGACATCCAGGTAAGTGACAGCCTTTTTTGTACCCTCCCCGTGTTGCTTGTAAAGTTTTAAGTGTGTTTTGGCACTTAGTTTAAGTATTTTTATTTTTAAATTTTCCACCGGCTGCCTGCCTCTGTAAGGTCCTGGAAGGTAAGTAGAGAACACTTCTGGTTGCAAACCTGTCATCCAGGTAAGTGACAGCCTTTTTTGTACCCTCCCCTATTTACTTGTTTTTTTCTTAATATGTCTGTGTACTTCTTTTAATTTTTCATCCTTCCTGGATTTGCTTTCCAGGAAGTGAATGGAGCTCTCTGTGAGAGCTCCATTCATGCCTGGGCTGCCGGAGGGGAGGGAGCAGTTTCTGTCCTACTTTAAAGGTAAGTGTCTGGATTTTTTTTTTTTAATAGAGACAGGGATGGGAGCGGGGCGGGAATTAGAAAGCAAGACAGGGACTTTGCGGGGGGGGGGACCCACGTGATAATCTCCAAGGGGAAAATGGGTCAGGGCATCATACAAGTTTATAAAAAATGCCTGGTTTACTCTGTTACTGTTTGCAAACAATGGATTGGGCCCTATGAGTCCACAGGAACCTGTCCCTGTAGGCCAGCTTTTGCTGCTGCTGTGGTCTCCCTGGCTGTCCTGGAAGGCAGGAATGAGTCCCACATGTGACCACATGCAGGGACCTCAGTTGTATGTTGTGGGCCCCTTCCTGCCTTCTGAGTCTGTGAAGAAAATGGTGGCGGTGGTGGTTGCAGTGATGGGCCAGTGTGCTGCTCAGGACTTCCGTTCTGTGTAGGGAATAGGGGAAGAACAGGCCATATCTGGGGCCAGGATACACCGGTGGAGAGATGGCATGTCCTGGCTCATGTGGATGAGCCCCAGGTGTGATGCAAGACTCTCCAAATGTGAGCAGTAGAGTGTGCTATTTCTACTTCCTCTGTCTCCCGATTTTCCAGTGTTTCAGGGAGTTTTCCTGATTTTCCAGGGTCCCAGATCTACATGGAGAACCACCAAGGAGCAGAGGCTCAGCACTCTCACTTTCAAGGCAACCAGTCTCCTTGCACAGAGGGCAATGGAAGGGACAATGGAGGATGCAAGGCTAGTATGCACCCCCTCATGTTGGGCAAACATGCTTGATTAATACCTGAATATCATTGTTGTCAATGTTATGGTAAGGAGTGGAGTGCAGAAATATCCAGTATGGCATCCTTGCCTTATTAGGGCAAAGCATGAAATTGCCTTATTAGGGCAAATCCATGAAACCACAACAGAAAAACCAATGCATCATAACACAAAAGTATTGAACTTGAGACTAGCAAGAAACCTGCATGAGCAATTCAGCTGACACAGTCCCTTCCCCTTTCAACTCCCACCCCTTGACTGGCTAGGCAGAGAGCAACCCGTGTGCTCCTGTGCCATTGTGCTGCCATTAAGGATGCTATTGCTGCTGCTGTAGCTCACATTGCTCCTCAGTGCCCCATGAGGAGAGTGCCAGACCAAATAGCATTTTGGCTTGTGGTGTCTTCAGAGGGTGTCTTCAGTTGCCACAGCAGCCCCTCATCTTGAGACAACAGATGTGAATGGAGTGGTAGCAATTTTGTTCTTTCAGCCTGGCCTTCCTCATCAGGTTGGTGTGATGGCAAAGTAGGGAAGAGGACTATGTGTCACCCTGAGCTCATTGGAAGAAAATCAGGCTATAAACATAACAAATAAACCAATACATTTTATTTAAAAATCACAAGCATACAGCTCCAGATAAAACTGCCTGAGCTGTTTGTGAATCAGTGCTAGGCCCTTCTGAGCATCAGGGCTGCCCTATAATAGCATCCTTTGCTACCAGCCCTGGCTGTGTCAAGTATTCCAGTTCAGAGTCCCAGGTAGTCAGCTGCCATGTTCACTCTTGGGGATGTGACATTCCTTTTCTGTATCTCAACCAGTTTTCCATTTCCCTCCACAACAGATATTCAGCATTCCAGGGGTGTTCAAGTCCTCTCTTACTAAGACAGATGAATGAACAAATGAATTGCACAGCAAAAATCAAACCTCATATATATATAGTGTTGCTCTTCTTTTTTAAAAAACAACAACACCCAAAACAGAATAAATACCTGAGCAAGTATTAGGATGGCCAGGTGCAAAACTGGACAGGACTCTTGCATCTTCAGTAGTTGTAGAGAGACAGCATGGTGCAATGGTTTGAGTGTTGGACTGTGGGCTTGTCTGCAATGACTAAATACCCTGGCTTGCCCCCATTCCAGAGCCCTGCAGTCCAAATGATGCAGGACATTTATTCTGATCTACCCCTGGGCAGTTCAAATGACCATTGGGGCAGATATGGGGCTGCAATGGGGGCAAGCAGGGATAGGGCCTTTTACCGCATTTTAAGAAAATACTGGTTTAATCCATTTCCACTGATCAGGCCCTGTGTGTCCATGGGAACCCATCCCAGAACCCTGTTCCTCACTGCCATTGTCAGCTCCCTGGCTCTCCTGGAAGCCAGGCAAGGATTCTGCAGCATGTGACTGAGGCTGGTCACATGCAGGGGGCCTTGATCATATGTTGTGAGGCCCCCCTGCCTGGCATCCACGTTAGTGAGAAAATGGTGGCGGTGGTAGCAGAAGCTTCAGTGATAGGCCAGCATCCTGTCTGGATTCTGGCCCGTCTTCTGCAGGTAAGTGGGGGCAAGGTACAGGCCAGCTCTAGAGGCAGGATACACCAGTAGGGAGCAAGTGTAACCTGCCTGGCGTATATGAGTCCTAGGACCTCTGAAGGCCAGGATTCAATTCCCCCCTTGAGTGACCTTGAGCAAGTCACACTCTCTCAGCTTCAGAGGAAGACAATAGAAAACCCCTTCTGAACAAATGTTGCAAATAAAACTCGGTGACAGGTTCACCTTAGGGTCACCATAAAATGGGGATGATTTGGAGGCACATATGAGGTCTCTCTATTAAATAACAAGACTGATACAATAACCTATCTTTATTTATATGTATTACAATTCTAATACTTGTCATCTTCAATATACTCCCTGTTCACACTCACACACTGATGCAGTCTCATTTTCCACTGGTCAAAGGCATAGAGCAGGTCAATTTCTGTCAGCTGTTTCAACACATCTACTGTTTTCTTCGTAAGGCATCAATTGACTCAAAACATGTTCCTTTAAGCACTATTTTCACTTCAGGGGACAGATTAATGTTGTATGGTGCCAAATCTGGCCAATATGGAGGATGTTCAAGTGTAGTAATGTGCTTATCAGCCAAAAACTGCTTCACAGAAAGTGCTGTATGAGCAGGAGCATTGTCTTGATGAAGAATGAAACCATTTTTCCACAGTTCTGTCCTTTTTTCCTGACTCTTTCTCTCAGCTTTGTCAAAACTTCCTTATAATAATGCTGGTTCACTGTTCTGCTGTCTGGAACCCATTCTGCCAAAGTAACACCCTTGATGTAAAACAAAACAAAACAATGAGCACGGCTTTGAATGTGGACTTGGTTTGACGTGCTTTTTTCATTCTTGGTAATGATGGTGTTTTCCAGTGCATTGACGGTTGTTTTGTCTTAGGATCAGACCAGAAGATCCAGGTTTCATCACAAGTGATGATTTTTTGAAAAAGGTTTGGGTCTGCCTCAAGTTGCTGCAGAACATGACGTTGCTAGACTTTTAAACTTAGCATTTTTCCAGCATACAACAGACAACACAGCTGCTTTAAATGACAACTGACAATTAACTGAACAGCCGAGAGTGTTGATGTTTGTCATGCAGGTTCAGACATGTTCAAGATCACTACTCAAGCATTCACAGTCACTTCTTCCTGATTTGTCTGAAAGGTAAAAACCTAGTCTCGTTATTTAATAGACAGACCTCATAACAACAACTACTACTACTACTACTACTACTGCTACAAGAAGGAGGGATTTTCAGCAGATATAGCTTGTCATGACAAGCTAAACTTGCAGAAATCCCCACTTCTACAGAACTATTAAAGAGACTTCAACCCTGTCCACTTTTTCATCTAGCCACCCTTATAGATATCCTCATGAAGTCCAGATCCTTCTTTCTGATGAATGCAAAGTGAAGGAGAGGAACAGGGCCTGTTGGAGTGGCATCTGCTGCTTATCAAATTTTGCTACTGGCTGCCTTTCTGTGTGGAATCCTGAAAACAGGACCTGAACACTATTTAGCACTGTTGAACTGGGATCCAGAACAGAATTACTTACACTCAAAACAGAATTAATTACACTCAGATTGCGACCCCACAGCAATCTGCTAATCGGCTCCACCAGAAGGATAATATTATCTGAAAAAAAATCAAGCTGCTGAAAGAAGAAGAGGATGGGGGTGGTGAAGAGAAATGCAGCTTATTTCACAGGAAAGAAAGAAAGAAAGTGCTTTTTACAAAACAAACGTGTAAATGTAGTACTGCTCAATCACTGAATGTGATGGCAGGGTACAACTCGTTCATCTTTAAGTGGAACAAGAGCCTCTTGGGATCTCTGCATACAGCCATCACATTGTACATGATCCAGTCGCATGTGATTTCCTCTCAGGCAAAGTTCCCTACAGATAGCCTTTCAAGAGAGACAACATAACTGTTTCTCTCAGTGGTCACCATTTTACCTGGTCCTGATAACAAAGCCTCAGAGGATGATCACTTGAGCAGGAGTCATGCTAAACAAATTTGTTGCCATCACACTGTAACAATTATTATAGATTGAGTCTCCCTTATCCGAAATGCTTGGGACCAAAGGCATTTTAGATTTTACAGTATTTTGGATTTTGGAATACAGTACAGTACTTGCATATTCATAATGAGATCTTAGAGAAGGACCTAAGTCTAAACACGAAATTCATTTATGTTTCATATACATCTTGTTCACATAGCCTGAAGGTAATTTTATACACAATATTTTTTTAATAAATCTGCACATAAAACAAAGTTTGTGTACATTGAACTATCAGAAAGCAACGGTGTCACTATCTCAGCCGCCCCATGTAGACTATTTTGGATTTTGGAATATTTTGGATTTCAGAATTCCAGATAAGGGAGACTCAACCTGTAATTTATCATTTATAGCTAGGATACATGAAGAGATTGCAGCCTCTGAGATCAGTGCTACTGATAGTGGTGGTCCATTGACCATGCTAGGACTTTTTTGGACATGAACTTACCATGCAAGAAGGCTCGTAACAGGTGTGATGCTGCTGCGCAGCAAAGGGCCTGTTTCGTACAACGCCGTCCCCCTGCTGAAATCAGCTGTGTCAGTTCTGCAAGAGACTGGAGCCAGCCACGCCATATTTGGCCTTTTTTTTATTCATGGGCAACTTCTGTGATTTTGGAGCTGATTTCGGCAGGGGGGTGGCGTCGTATGAAACAGGCCCCCTGCCACGCAGCAGTGTTACACCTGCTACGAGCCTTCTTGCGCGGTAAGTTCACATCCGAAAAAGTCCCTAGTCTGCAAACCATTGGCTGCTGATCTGCAGAGAATTTCTGGGAAAGAAAGAAGCAGTTGTAGTCACTCTGTTGCTTGCAATAAGAATCACACATATTAAGGATTTAATCCTAAATGTCTGTATAAGAAAAGAGCTTGGAAAGGTTCCTTTAGCAAACTACAACACCCAGAATCCACATCCCAGCATGACCAGTGGCCATGCTGGCTGGGGGATTCTGGGAGCTAGAGTTCAAAAAGCAGTACTTCCAGAGCAATGGGTCAAAGTAGCTATCATTGGCATCATCTACACTACACTAGCCAGGATATGCCAGCCCCCCACTGACGTATCCTGGCTGCAGAGGTGGCCTGTTCCCCACCCCCATTACCTGGAGAAAATGGGCCAGAGTCCAAACAGAATGCGAGCCTGTCGCCATCACTATTTTCTCTGCAAACACGGAAGCCAGGCAGAGCCCCCACAAGATGTGACTAAGGCCTCCTGCATGTGTCCAGCCTCGGTCACATGCTGCAGGACCCCTGCCTGGCTTCCAGGAGAGACAAGGAGCTGACAGCAGCAGTGAGGGATGGCATTATGGGATGGGTTCCTGCAGACACACGGGACCTGATCTGGCAGAAAAAGATTAAAGCGGGTATTTTCTTAAAATGCAGTAAAGTGCCCTATCCCCGCTTGCCCCCATTCCAGCCCCATATCTGCCCTGGGGGTCATTTGGACTACCCAGGGGCAGATCAGGGTAAATGCTCTGTGTCATTTTGACTGCAGGGCTCTGGAGCAGGGGCAAGCCGGGGTAATTGTCCAGTGTAGACAAGTTTGGTGTCATAGTAACAGTAGCACTGATTTGATTTATACCTCATCCTTCCTCCTAAGAACCCAGTGCAGCTAAAAATCCACATTAAAAAAACCCACCACAGTTAAATCACTGATTTCAAGTATCTAAAGTCACATGTTACAAGTATTAAAAATCACGTTACAAGTATTAAAAATCACAAATGTCTGCTAAATACAATAAAAGTAATACAACAAAAGCAGCAATAAAAGACCAATCAAACACTTGCTTACTCTCTAGAAGGTTGCACAGATAGTTCTGCTTTAACTAGCATTTTGAGTCTTGTGCAAGAAGAAAGGTGGGATATAAATTAAATAAATAAATGACAAGAGTTTAGGTACTATCCAGATTTCTAATGGAAAGGAATTCCACCCCAGGGATGCTACCACCAAAAAATGTTAGAGGGAATGGATGGTAAGAGATTATTATTAGAATGGAAGGCCTGCTAGAACCTTTCCTCCAGTCACAGCAGAGGTGCCCATCTTAGGATGGTGGGTTTGAAAGAACCAATTGTAGGCAGAAAATTAGTTAAGAATCTGCAACAGGAGGAAATACATTCTTGGATAGCAGTAGCCTGGTCCTTTCTAAACTAATCTAAAAGAGAAAAGGATGGGAGGGAGGCATGTCCTCCCTCAGCAAAGAGCAGATAGGAAGGTCTTTTCTTTTACATCAGAGGGCAGTCACTTAACCAACTATGACTGAACCAGATAATGCTATCTACCCATAATGCTTTTGGGATAGGTGGCTGACAGAGGAAGGAAAAGCAAGCAAGGAAGACAAAAAATCCTCATCCCTCTCCATCTAAACCATCTCATCCCTAGTGGACAAGAGAGCAGCGAGAACAGGTGCAGAAGTTGCTGTTTCTTACAACAAAAAGTCCTGCCAGTGTGGTAGCACTATGAGCCATACTACACTGGTATATTGCATGCAGAGCCACTCTTGCTGATCTGAAATCCCAGGTAGGTCTGTATTGGAGAAAGTGATCCTTTTAGTACCTGTTTATTGAGCCATATAGGGTTAATGTCATGGGACATTTTAGTATGAAGGCAGTATAATACCCCCTTTCTAGTACCCCATTAGCAAGTTTGCTCACCACTGACTGTGCTCTGCTATATGTTTTCCCTAAATACATCTAACTGGAGTATGCAACCCTCTTTGCTTATGTGGAATAGCTAAAAGATCAGTGCTTTTACATAAATACTCTTAGCAAATAAGGGAAGGCAGGAAAATTACCCATCCATTTCCTTTGTTCATCTTAATTTTTTTTCTCTCTCCAAACCCCAGATTTAACTCCAGGGAAGCAAACTAAACTACAGCATTAGGAAAACCACTCTGTCCTACTGTCAGTAATGCTATTACATTTTCTGGCAAGTCAATTAGCTACAGTGAGTAGCTCCAGTGGGCAACTGTGGTGCCTTTCTTTTGCTGCATGGTTCATGGCACGCCATCAAAAATTGATGAACTCCCTTGGATGACATCTGTTTGCTGTTGTGCTTGTGATATTTGCAAGAGCTACATGCTCTGTGGAGCACACACACTGTCCCCTTTCAGTGCTATCATCAGCTCAGACTATCACACTTATGGTGAAGAAAGAAAGCAAACAAATCCCCAAAGCTGAAATGTACCTGGAGGAAGCAGCTGCCACCAACAAAGACCTGGTGTCCTGTT
This sequence comes from Gambelia wislizenii, assembly GCA_030847615.1. Taxonomy (NCBI): domain Eukaryota; kingdom Metazoa; phylum Chordata; class Lepidosauria; order Squamata; family Crotaphytidae; genus Gambelia; species Gambelia wislizenii. The sequence continues at coordinate 187,064,036 of JAUMIR010000002.1, read as the reverse complement.
CTTGAGGCCTGAAAAACACAAGGAGAATATGGACAAAAGAGAGTGAGAGTCTGACGGATCAGGCAGCTCTTTGTGTAGAAATACATATTTCCTTCTCTTCCTTCCAAAATGGAGGAGGCAAAGAGAAAGGCAAGAAAAAGAAAGGAATTGTGCAGCTTGTGGGCTACGTGTGTGTGTGTGTGTGTGTGTGTGTGTGTGTGTGGTGGGGAAGGTGTTCCAGTGCAGCCCTTAGGACTTCTACCAGCCTGCAAAGGGCCTACTCCCACCCAAGGCCTGCTCCCAAAAGTGATTTTTCAGCAGGAAAAACACATTTACATATCCCCAAACATTTCAGAGATGAAAACTGGGCTGTATGTGGCCAAGCAACACCAGAGTGTGACCCAGATGGCAATATGTATTAAGGAGAAAGAACACACAAGCTGCAGCAGCAGTTTTGCTTGAGCTTACAGGGACGGACTCCTCTTTTCCCCTGTACTTTTGCATTTTGAACTCAGTTTCAGCAACTGAAGTAAGCTCAGGACAAAGGGGGAAAGTAGAAGGGGAGAAAATGGGACATTTTAAAAGCAGCTAAACAAGTGGGATAACAGAGGATTAATTGGGACTGTCCCTGCCAAATCAGGACAGCCGGGCCATTACATGCTGTTTTGGTGGGGTCCCTGCCCCAAATATCACACACACACACACACAACAGCCTGAGAAGTGACTGGAAGTGGCATGTCTTCTCTTCTGGTCACCTTAATTGACTCCTGTGATGATGTGCCTCAATCTCCGGTGCTCTGAAGGAGTTGAAAATGAGGCAGTTTGGCCCAGCAGGTTCCAGAGCAACATCCACCCCTGTCTTGGCAATTACCTTAGGGAAGGTGGGAGAGTGATGGATTTAAAAGTGCAAGTGCTCATCATAGCAGCCAAACTTAGAAGGAAAATCCAGAATGCGGGCATCTGTGTTGATCAACAAGACTGGCCTAACAGTAATTAGCCAGAGGTCTTTCTGAAAGCTAATGGATCTTAATTGCCCATTCAAGATTGAGAAACCCCAAGTTCTTGGCAATAAAACAGACCTGGCTCATAACAATACATTATTGCTGGAGAAATCCATGTTCTTTCCAGCAACTGTGACAACCTATCTATCCATCTATCTGTCATCTTGCTATTTAATTTATATTCTGCCTTTCTCCCAACATGGCATCCAAAGCAGCTAACATCTGAGAGCAACAGGAAAGCCTGAAAGGTGGGGTGTGTTACTGTTAGTGACACTCATGTGCACTTTAGTCCCTTTCAGGATGGGGCATGAAGGGCTATTCCCTTGCCCTTGTACTCTATCAAGTAACCTCTCAACACCCTGTATCTGTGAAGCCCTGGGGAGGCCCCCTGCTGCTGCCAATTCCTGGTGAGCATGGAAGGGAGGTGGGCAGTTGTTCAAACCATGAAGACCCTGCTGCTCTGACCACCCAGGGGAAGAAAGAGGTAGATGCACTCAGTTTCAGAGTGAACCCTTATTCCTTCTCCACCAACCAAGCTAAGACCAGCTGCTTCTCTGTGGTCTGAATCACCCTCTCCTTCTCTTTTCCCGTCCTACAAGAATGCAACAGCAGCAGAGGTTTCTCTCAGGGCTTGACATCTGCCCGTTGGTGGGAGGACATGGAACTGTACAGGCACAGATGTAGGATTTTGGCTAACATCATAATCTCTGCTATTGAATAAATCCCTGCCCACCAACCTTGTGAGCCCTCACTCAACTCCACCACAGTTTAGGGATATGCTTAGGCCCTCCAGAAGTTGTTGCATTGCAATTCCCATCAATTCTAGTCAGCAAAGCCAGTGGTCAGGGCTCCTGGGAGTGGCAGTCCAACAAGTTATTCACCCAATTTAGGCCAAAAGGGAGTGCCAGAAAGCACACAAATGTAGTTTGCACTATCAGTCTTTAGAATTTGCATTACTGGATCAATATGTAATTAGAGCCTGTTGGATTTTCCTGAGGTTTTCTCACTGGGCAGGCACAAGGGTTCTTCTTCACCTTCATCACCATGATACAGAATGCAAGGACCTAATACAATTAATCTAATGTTTATGTCCCTTGGCTCTGTCTTATGATTGATTGTTCCTTAGATTTATTCAGCAACAGCTCTAACCAAGGGTAAGCCAAAGCAATGGTTTCACAACTCTCTTGAAACTTTCTGGGTGGATAATTGTGGTGTTGTTGGGTGCCTTCAAGTCATTTCCAACTTCTGGTGACCCCAAGGAGAACCTGTCATGGGGTTTTCTTGGCAAGATTTGTTCAGACTGGGTTTGCCTTTGCCTTCCTCTGAGGCTGAGAGAGTATGACTTCCCCAAAATCACCCAGTGAGATTCTGTGGCCTAACAGGGATTTGAATACTGGTCTCCAGAATCCTAGTCCAACACTCAAACCACTACACCATGCTGGCTCTCTTAGGGGTGGATAGTACATACTGGTAAAGTCTTTTTCCTATACCTTATTCTTGGCACCAGATTATTCCTGGTACACAGCAGCTGAAGCATGACATGTACGTAATATACTTTGTGTATGAGAGACTGGGCTTAAAAACAATATTGAATTCCTCAAGCTTTTCTCTGTAGCTTCTGGGATGATAGTTCCCCATGGCACCTTCTATGCAATATTATCTGCCTTGTCTACTGCCACAGAGACCATGTTTTAAAAGGCTGATATGTGTCTACATTGTGACCTGACAATTGTAGCATGAAAGATACTTGCTGAATTTATTTTGGGACAAGATAGGTCTAAGTCTTCTCATCAGAGAAAGTTTATTATCCTCAGCCATCCCCAGACGCTGAATGTCAAAATGGCCTGAAGAATGTAATTTTTTAAAAAAATGAAGCGAAGGCTGTTTCTACAGTGCAGAATTAATGCAGTGGGACATGACTTTAACTGCCATGGGTAAGTGCTATAGAATCCTGGGATTTGTAGTTTTGTTGTGACACCAGAGTTCTCTGACAGGGAAAGCTAAATAGCTCACAAACCTACAGATCCCAGAATTCCACAACATTGAGCCACAGCAGTTAAAGTGGTGTCCAACAGCATTAATTCTGCAGTGTAGATGCAGCCTAAGGAGAGCCTTATATAATCAGAAAGAAGTGCAATTTGGATAAATGACAATTTTAAATCAAACTCATCATTTTGAAAATGTGCACCAAGAACTTGACTGGGCTTTTAGGTACAGTGGGCAGTTCCAAACTGCAGGCTTCTGAGCTATGGTTTCAATGGCCCATGGATTGTTGTGTCCCATACCTAAAATAGCAGTGACATGCATCCAGACGTGTGGACACGTCTGTGTGCACATTGCTGCCATTTAATAATATGGGGCATGGCCATCTGCATTTTTGGTCATCTACAGGGGATCACAAAACCAAATCCCCATGGATCTGGAGGGTCCATGGTATAACATTTTTAAAGGAGTGTGTATGCAGCCCTTTTTAAGGGGATGGTGACCAATCTTTTTCTGCATTTTTTAGACAAAATTAGGATTCTGCTAGCAAGTTCTCTAGGATGAGTATTCAGTTTATGTGAGGCCCAGATGGGCCTTATGATTACTCAATATGGTGTCATAGCCGCCAACTGTCCTGATTTTGCAGCAGCAGTCCTGATTAATCCTTTGCCTTCCCACTTTTCCAACTGCTTTTAAAATGTCCCACTTCTCTCTCAGCTACTCAGTTTCCCCATTTTTCTTTAGCTTACTTTGAAAAACTGAGTTCAAAGTGCCAAAGTAGTTTGCACTTAATTAATTCAGCAGGTGGGAGATGACAGAAGTGGGTGGAATCATGTCCTTCCCTGTAAATACTGGCAAAAGCAAACTGCTGCAGCCTCTCCCAAGCATGTGTGTTCTTCCTCATTAATAACTTTTGCCATCTTGATCACCCTCTGAAGTTGCTTGGCCACACATGTTTCTTTTTTCATCTGTCAAGTGTTGAAAGCTACGCACCTAGAACCAAAGCTTGAAAACACTACTGTTTTGGAATATGAAAAAACTAGCATGACCACTGACCATGCTGGTTGGGGGAATTCTTGGGAGCTGTCATTTTTGCTTTCCCAAGTTTTATGTACAGCAATCAATACAGTTGGCTCTCCGGATCTGCAAATTCAGCCAACTGCAGATTGAAAATAATCCCCCAAAAGCTGTGAGGGACACCTCATCTCTCCCTGCCCCAGGGCTGGTTTAAGGAATTTGGGGGGGGGCTGCAATACTTTATTTTGGAGGCCCCATATGTTTATCTCAGGTCAATGTAACCTAACCTATTCACAGTACAGGATATTCAGATTATTACTAATAATGTTTTTGCAGGAGGAGGGTTACGACAGCCCCCCCCCAAATGATGCCCCCCCCGCCGCAGCTGCAGGTGCTGCAGTGCCCTTAAACTGGCCCTGCCCAGTGGCCTTGCAGGAAGACTGTGGCAGAAGCTGTCCTGCGGTGTTCCCTTGCTGAGAGCAAAGAAGCCACTGAGGTGGGGCAGGGGCGAGAACAAGAGGGAGGAAGAGAGGAAATTGGTTGTCAGGGTGGAGTGGAGAGGGGAGGTTCAGGGTTCATGGGTGCAGCAGTTGTCTTTGGGGTGTGTATGGGGATTGGTGGGGTGGAAGTGTTGGTCCACTAATTGTTAATATAGGAGATTTTCAGACAACACTGTTATAGTGTGACTATTCCACTTTATTTGTTATGGCTGCCTCCTGTTGAATCCTGGGATTTGCAGTTTAGGGAGGGGCATTTACAACTCTCAGCCAGAGAGATCTTAGGCCTCACTAAACTACAAACCCCAGAATTCTATAGGAGGCAGGCAGAGCAGTTAAAGTGGAATAGTAACACTATAACAGTGTAGTCTGAAAATCTCCCTAGAAAGTGCATGAATAACCCCCACCCCACCCCAATATGCACTACACTGAATCCACACAAATGGAGTCCCTTTTTAGAATGTCCCTTTATATAAAGGACTTGAGCATCTGTGGATTTTGGTATCTGAGGGGAGTCCTGGAACCACTTCCCCATGGATACAGAGGGCCAACTCTCTTGTATTCCCTTGTAACCATTAATTACAGAGAAGGTTCTGAAAAGGTGTGCTAACTTGCTTTAAAGTTCTCCAACATGACTGGTTTTCTCTCTGAGGAAACTATAAGAAGATGCCAAAGAGCCAAGGGTTCCTGGGGAGGCTGTTTGAAAACACACATCAATAGGTCATATTTTCCAGTATTTTCTTACTCGCATGAAATATTTAATTTCTGAATGTTTAGCAAAATGGCTACAATATTTTAATATATACATATATAAAATTATATATTCACTAGTGGTGTGTGGGGATTTTCCTCTCTAGCCGTGGTTCCTCTTCTCCCCGTCTTCTGTGGACTCATGCCCTGTGATCCAGACACATTCTTGCCTTGCTGGGAGTCTCAGCTTGCCCATCTGCAAAGTGTTATTGCAGCTGCACTGACACTCTCTCCTGAGTCTGCAGTGTAATTGAAGGCTCCCAAGTGGAAGGAATAACCACTCATGGATACATTACTCTTTGCTAACTGATCTCTTTTGAAGGGAGTGTGAGTGTATGTGTGTGTTTGTGCACACGCACAAACACACACACCAATGGAAAAGACTGAGTGGAAGCTAATCACACACTGTTGGCACATTTATTGATACTACAAGGGCAGTGGGATGATTTTCTTCCCATTGGGTGTTGTTTTTCTTCATATAATGTGTGAACTAACTCACTGATTAATCCATTTAGATTTACAAGTTCCAATTTGTAATTGGTGCGGTGTCTGGGTGTTGCTGGGTATACCTCTTTGTCGTCTGTTGCAGTACAGTTCTCTTTTCTTCGCAGATGCCCAACTTCATACTTGGAATGTTGTTGTTAACACATTTTATGGACCTTCTTCACAGTGTCCCCCTGTGATATCAGCACCTGGCTGGGGGCATGAGCCTCTTTATCACCTTTACCTCTTACCTGAGAATAAACCCCACTGCACTCAGTTGGACTAACTTTGGGGCAGACATGTATACCATTTCAAGTTGATAGGTACCTGAAGGTACAAGTAGTGGCAGAATGAAGGGCTCTGTTCTGGCTCCTTCACTACAGTGTGGGTTATGCAATTCAATCTGAAAAAGTGTCCAAAACACCATCTGCTCCAATTTCGAATAGTGATTGTCAGTCCTCAAGTCCTGAGGAGTATCAACAAGGTGTATGGGCAAGTCTAGCCAATGGTAGGCTTACCCACTGCCCCTCTTCTAATAAAGTTGTCCCACCGTATCTACAGATTTGGTATCCATGGATTTAAGTATTCATGGCTTGAAAATATTCCTTAAAAAATAATAATCCAAAAAGCAAACCTTGATTTTGCCATCTTATATAAGGGACACCATTTTTCTATGCCATTGCATATAATGGGACTTGCCATTGCATATAATGGGTATTCACAGATTTTGGTATCCACAGGGGGTCCTGGAACCAAACTCCATCGAATATGAAGGGACAACTATAATTACTTCTAATAAGGAGGAAACTTCCAGCTGCATCCAGCTGGTTGTAAACTAGGAATGGGAAATGTGTGGTCCTCCAGATGTTGCTGGAGTGTAGCTCCCATCATTCCTAAGGCTGATGGGAACTACAGTCTGACAAAATCTAGAGGACACACATTTTCCACCTCTTGTTGTAAATGCTATCACAAGAGTAGAGGCAGTTAATTCAGTTATTCAATTATTTTGCTTGATTCAAGTTTTTGTGTGTATGTGTAAAGAAACTTCATCTGGACCATGAAGAATCAAACAACTATAGGCTGTGGTTAATATTCTCTTTTTGATCAGTAAGTTGATGATTTCTAGATCCATTTCAACTGGGTTTCAGGCCTCACTTTGGCACTGAACTGCTGATACACTGCAGGAATTTGACACCGCTTTAACTATCATGTCTCCATCTTATGGAATCCTGGGATTTGTATTTTGTTGTGGCACTACAGGTCTCTGATAAAGAAAGCTAAATATCTCACAAAACTACAAATCTCAGGATTCCATAGCACTGAGCCATGGCAGTTAAAGTGGTGTCAACCTGCATTATTTCTGCAGCGTGTCAGTAGCCTGAGGCAATCTTGATTAACTATGAGGCATAGGTTAGGGAGCTGGGTGTGTTTAGCATGGAGAAGAGAAGATTGAGAGGTGACATGACAGCCATCTTTAAATACTTGAAGGGATGTGATGTGGAAGATGAGGCAAGTTTGTTTACTGCTGCTCCAAAGACTACAACATGAACCAATGGACTCATAAACTACAAGAAAAGAGATTCCATCTAAACACTAGGAAGAACTTCTTGGCTCTAAGAGAGTGGAATAGACTGCCTTAGAGAGTGGTGAACTCTCTTTCTTTGAAGGATGTTAAGCAGAGGTTGGATAGCCATCTTTCAGGTGTGCATTAGTTGTGTATTGCTGCATGGCGGGGGTGGGGTTGAATTACATGTCCCTTGCTGTCCTTTCCAACTCTATGATACTATGATTATCCTGTAAGGTGACTTCTATTGAAAGAAAGAAAAGCAGGGAGAGTTTGATCCTGTCGATTCTTTTAAATGTGTCACCAGATTTTTGATAGCAGTGGCTATCCTTCTAGATAGGCCTTCTGAGTCAAGTGTTGTGGGTGCCACTTTGCAGAGAAAGCCATATTACTGTTTCCCATGCTCTATAAACTTTCTGATTAGATTATTGCTGTGAGTTGGATGCACAACTGCCTAAGAAAATGGTCTGGAAACTTCAGTTAGTCCAAAACAGGGTGGTAAGATTGTTGACTGGGAATGAAAGATTTAATCATATCATGCTAGCACTTTAACCTTTCCACTGGCTTCCAGTCTCTTTCCAGACCCAGTTCACAGTGCTGGTATTTAACAGTACATGCTCCAAAAAGGCTTAGGATCATGGTACATGAGGGATTCTCTCTTCCCACACGTACCCACCTAGGCCTTGAGATCGCCTTCAAAAGGTCTTCTCTGGGAGTCTCCCCAAAATGAAGGGAAATGGGTGACTACCAGAGAAGCATTACAGATGCTCTTCCTAGAGAGGCTCATCTGGTAATTATTTATTTTCTTAGACTTTCAAAAAGGATGTTATTGGCTTAAAATTTTAAAAGGCCTCCTAGCTTGTGAGTATCTGCTGCTATAGACTATACTGGTTTATTCTTTGTGTTACTGTTATATTTCTACATTATACCCAGGCTGTATTTTAATTTTTAAAACAACAACAATTGAGAATTGTCATTAATGTGCAACATACAAATATCACGTCAGTCCAAACTGTAGTGACAAAGTTACTTTTTACAGCTTCCAGATTCCTCAAGCCTACTTTTTCCTAAAGTACTGGATCTTTCAATGGCTACCAGCCATGAGTGCTAAAGGGGACCTCCATATTCAGAACCTCCATGAATATCAGATGCTGGAAACAAACAGCAGAGAAGGGCTGTTGATTTCATGCCACGCTTGCAATTGTCCTGGAGGAATTAGGCTACCCACTGTCAGAAACTGGAATCAAGCATAAACTGGCCCATTTTTGATCCAGTATGGCTCCTTTCTTTTCTTGATCATTAATTATCTTGGGTCTATATGCAGGGGACTGTTAATAATTATTTGCAAAAAAAAAAAAAAAAAAGGACAGTAGGGGCTTATCTACACAAGCCAGGATATGCTGGCTCCCCACTGGCATATTCCGGCCTTGGAACAGGCCCATTCTACCCCCGGTACCTTGATGAAATGGACTGGAATCCAGACAGAATGCCATCTCATCACTGCAGCCACCATTTTCCTTGCTTTGCCAGATCCAGGAAGCCAGCCCGCACCATGTGACAAGGCCCCCTGCATGTGACCAGCCTTGTTCACATGCTGTTGATCTGGTGCCCGGACCCAGAAGAGTGAGGGTTACCAGCAGCTAGAGTGACGGGCCAGCCTGCAGGGATGGGCTCCCATGGGCATACAGGGACTGATCCATTTCCTCCCAGTGGAAACAGAGTTAACCAGATATTTTTTTAAAAAAACACCACTGTATCAAGCCCTACTCCAGCTTGCCCCCATCTCAGCCTCATTTCTGCCCCGGGGTGTTGAGGACTGCTAAGGGGCAGAACCCCATGTCATTTCGACTGCAGGGCTCTCAGATGGGGGCAGAATGGGGTAAATAGTCCATGTAGATAAGGTCTATGAAAAGCCACTGCTTAGATGGTCAATTTTCAATAAGGAACAGGGTTATTTTGCACCAGTTTGTTAGATGATAGAACCATTGTGTATCTTGTTACAAGAAAATAGATGATGCCCTTTGGATCATTCTTTGCATGCTCATGGTTCGAAAATACAGCCATTACTTTAACTTCCTCCCCACCCTCCTGGCCACCAAATTTTCCTTTTAAAAAAGAACATATTTCTCCTGTTAAATAAGATAATGCCACTGAGGCATTTATTTCACCCATAGCAAACACAAAGAGGTTGAAGTAAATTGAAACAATTCCCCTCTGAAGGACTTCAGTAAAGTACAGAAAAACTCCCTCTCTCTGCTTCTCTCTAGACCATCTGGATACTGATGATACAATATTAATAACCACACTCAATTAAACTGGGTGCCCTTTGGGATGCGGAGTTTCAACTGGGCAATGTCAATAGAATTGATGTTATCCACGTCCTGTTACCACCAACAGCAGCTGGCTGAATGATTGGCGCTCTGTGTGTGTGTGTGTGTGTATTTGCTCTTTGCACACTGACATCTTTTCTTATGGTATCTCTAAGGGATAAATTAAGTCTGAGAAGGATTTGGGAGGTAAAGGGTTACGAATACTTTCACATGTGCTTCAGTGCAAGAGAAAACACCAACTGTGGGGATGCAACTGAGCCTTGTTTAAGGGTGCTTCTGCACTAGCCTTTCCTCTGGTCCTGTCAAAATTCAGGTTGTTGTCCTATGCCTACTTACATAGGAGAAAAGCCTCTTTGTATACAGATGGTTCACTTGCCCAGTAAACATGTATAATAGGACTATGTTTTTGCTTACTCATTTTATCCCAAACAATCCAAGCAACCTTTCTGTCAGCATTTTTAGTTTTGGTATTATTTGAGTTGTTCTAAGTGCTTGATTTTCTTGCAGCCTGGAGAAACTCCTCCATGATAACTGCAGCAAACTCCTTTCACTCCTGAACAGCTGTAGTGGCACTGCCTCTACCTGGTCACAGCAGGTACAGTTAGCGATCAGCGATCAGCGTGGTGAAGGCAGATACCCACACCTATGCCTCTCTGCAGGCTACCTCTCCACCACAGAGCTGCAGGGAATTTGAGGCTATATGTTTTTACATACTGGGTTCTTTTTTTAAAAAAAAAAAATAACTGGTAATAACTTATTTTTAAAAGAATTGAATTAAATGTGCAGGGACAGTCCCCCCCCCCACTTGGGTGGAGCAAACTTGTCAGCTTCCAAAAGAATAGCTACAAGGAGTTTTGCTGAAGAGGAGCTTCTACAATTTTGGCCTCTCTCCACATGCTTATTCCCTTGGGGATGGTGTTTTGTCTTGTTTTTTGCTTTTTGTTTGTTTTGTTTTTGTTTTGTTTTTGCAGGGGGAGAGAAGACAATTGTTATGAAAATAACATACAGGATAGAGGTGGGTCTTGGATAGATGGGGCATCCAGTTTTAGGGGTGACCCCCCTCCTTTTTCCCACTTCCATGTCGTGTGTGTGTGTGTGTGTGTGTTTGTAAATTTATATAAAAATTTCACAGTTCACAAAGGAATCCCTTGGCAAGAAACAATGCAAAATTTAAGGAGGATAAGGACAGGGGCTTGAGAAGTAATGATGTGGGAAAAACACCTCCCCTCTCCATGCTAAATTTGCATTGAAAGTGCAAGGATCAGAGTAAAGGGTGGATGTGGGATCTAAGGCCTGCAAAACAGAAATACTTCAACTCCCAGCATTTTTCAAGCAATCACTCAATGCTACCCTGTCTCAGGTCTCCCAAATTCCACAAAAGCTGCTGTTCAATGTGAGAACTAGGAAAAGTCACTGAACACTGAATCAATCCTACAATATATTTCTCACCATCCCTCACAGAAAATGTTGGGGCTGGAGTTGTTGTTATGGACCTTCAAGCTGTCTCTAAAGATAGCAATCCTATCTTAGCCAGATTTGTTCTGAGAGAGTGTATGACCTGCCCAAGGTCACCCAGTAGGTTTCCATAGCTGAACAGCAATTCAAACCCTGATTCTCAGAGTTCTAATCCAATACTCAAACCGCTACACCACAGAGCCCATATAAAGCCATTCACTGCCATCAGTAGCTAGCTCTGTCAGTCACAAAACTGCACCGTTTCCTCACCTTCCCACCTCTTCTCACCCTGGTGTTCTTTTTATATGGAGAGCTTGAGGAGAAATGTACCAGGGTTTACAAATACCCTGGTACCCCAAAATACCCCCCCCAAAGCTGCTTTCTGTTTTGAAATTTCTGTTTCTGGAAACCCCCTGTTAGTCTCTTCCAGGGGTGAGACTCATGAGGCTCTCCACATGTTATTTGATTGTGAATCCCCATTTTCCTCACCATTGGCTGTGCTGGAGAGTAGTCAGGGCCGATTTAAGGGCCCTGAAGCACCTGCAGCCACAAGGGGGGCCCATCATTGTGGGGGGCCCTGTTGCAACCCTCCTCTGGCAAAAACATTATTGGTAATAATCTGAATATCCTGTACTGTGAATAGGTTAAGTTAGGTTACATTGACCTGAGATAAAAATATGGGACCCCAAAATAAAGTGTTGCAGCCCCCCCCCAAATTCCTTAAACCAGTCCTGAGAGGAATGATGGGATTTGCAGTCCAACAACACCTGGAGGACTGACAACAAATGCTGACACACATGTCCAGAGAATCATAGAAGAACCTGAGCATCCTTAGCTATGAACTACAATGGAATTCCTTCTGCTGGGATGGAGCAAACAGGGAAGACAGCAGGCAGTACAGTACAGTGACCTTTGTGAGTGCCAATAAATGTCCCCTGTTTACTTGGGCATTTTGGGTGCCTGTTCCTGCGATGCAGGATTCTGTTGCATCACACAGCTGGACAGCATCTTATGCTGAAGTGATTGCACTTGCAAGTGGGTGGGGATTAGGTGGTGGCCACAATGGCAGGCAATGTGTCCATGTCCAGGTAATTGGGAATCATTTTCACATTCTTGGCTTTCTCTAGGTATAAGTGTGACACAGATCACCCAGTTAACTGGGAAAAGTACCCATTTATTGGCACCCACAAAGGTTTATGAATGCCCAGTTTCTACCTGAATACAGGGGAAGGAGAAAAACACTCTCTCACACACACACACACCCTAGAAAATCATATATGCATCCTTGTTTTCAAACAGTTCCCTAGACAGTGTAGAAATGTCCTGGGTACTTGGTACAAATACTTCTGTGAGACAGCCATCAATGGGGATAAATGGGGGAGGCAGACAGATGGATTAACAGACGGGTTTGCTCACAATATAAGGATAAATGAGATTAAAGAGCAGCCCACTGAGGGGTCTCTTTATTTTAATGAGAAGGGACTGATGGACACAGTCACTTTATATTTTCCATCCTTTCAAAGAGTGATGTGCAAATCCTGCTTTTCTCAAACACCCAGGGCTTGGGGGAACCCTCTGTGTTCACAAGCTTACAAAACATCTCCAGGGCTAGGAGAGCAGAGGAATCATTCCATAAAGAGCACTCTTCTTATACTGCAGTGAATTCTCCCCTCTTGGTTCCTCTTCTCTTACCACCCACCCTGTCTCCCAAGAGGAGTCCATATTTGTCCAGCTGTCCATTCATTCAGGCACATTTCTAACCAGTTTCTATCACCTGTAGCTTCAACTCCATGACAACCACACAAGTGAGATAACTCCTTGAGCCACTTCTGTTGTGGGTGGGTGGGAGGCACAGAGCACCTGGCCTATGTGAATAGTGGAAATTATGCTCAGAAGAGGTGGAAAGGAAGTCCACGAAGGCGTCTCTGCTAAATGAGGGTGACATTTCAGCTTAGCACAGAACTGAAAATGGAGGAACATCATGGATATGCAATGGTGCAAACCTGAACCTGGAAAAATGGTTTTTCATTAATTCGCACCATCTTAATCCTTCCATGGTCCTGCTATCTGAACAAATCTGAACTTTTGAATTTGCTTGGTTTCCTCTTATCCAGTTCTGGGCACTGCAATTCAAGAAGGATATTTGTTGGGGTGTATGAGCATAGAAACTAAAAATGTATTAAAGATTTTAGGGAGCAAGCCCTTTTGGAATATCTTCTTAAGAAAAGTTTATTTTAAAAGTAAGCAGAGTTAACCAGGGAAGACTGACCCAGCTCAATTTGCATTTGTATGTGGTCCAGTAGGCAAGTAGACAAATCAAGGACAATAAGGATGTTTGCTTTAAAATGAGTATCAAAAGTTTACTGAAGGTATAGCAATCTTAGGAGATTTTCAGACGCCTCTTGCCATGCAAGCAGCCTCCGGAGCAGTAACGAGGCTGCTATGTGGCAAGGGGTCCATTTTGGATGACATTGTTTCTCTCTCAGCGTCGCCCGTGACTGTTGCGGCTAGCATTGAAGGCGGCCGCGCTGTTTTTTACTCACAGACAATTTCCGTGAGTGAAAAACAGCACGGCCGCCTCCAATGCTAGCCGCAACAGTCATGGACGACGCCAAGAGAGAAACGGTGTCGTCCAAAATGGACCCCTTGCCGCACAGCAGCCTCGTTACTGCTCCGGAGGCTGCTTGCACGGCAAGAGCCGTCTGAAAATCTCCTATATCTACACATTCAAAACAAATCTAAGGTCCTTAACTAAGAGGATTACAGTTCAGGGTAGAAAACTCACCCAACCTTGGGAAGTTCAGGTTAGGATAATCAAATCAGAAGTTTCTAAGTATTACAGCAGTAATATCCATATTTTCTCAGATAAAGAGATGATTGTAGGTAAGCAAGAGCTCATATCTTTTCTTCATGTTTGGAAGTCAAATGCATGGTAGGAAGGGGGAGAAAAAGGGAAGAAGCCTCATGGAGAAGCGCCAAAATCCCTAGAAGGGACATAAAGCATCATCAAACATTTAAATTAGGAGGCCATGTGATTAATGACTTAATGGTCACCCCATAGCTCCAAATGGCTAAGATAGTCTAAGATAAGAAGGGGGGTTAGAAACTTGAGCGTGCAAGGAATTTCCTAAACTTACTAAGCAGGGCTGCAAGAAGAATGCTACATTTCCCACAATATTGACAACCTGGAAAGTGTCCAGAGGAGGGCAACCAAAATGGTGAAAGGCCTGGAAACCATGCCCCATGAGGAGTGGCTTAGGAAGCTGGGTATGTTTAGCCTGGAGAAGAGAAAGCTAAGAGGTGACATGATCGCTATGTTTAAATACTTGAAAGGATGTCATACTGAGGATGGAACTAGCTTGTTTTCTGCTGCTCCAGAGACTAGTACATGGAGCAATGGACTCAAACTACAGGAAAAGAGATTCTGTCTAAACATTAGGAAGAACTTCCTGATGGAGATTTGACAGTGGAATGCGCTGCCTTGGAGTGTGGTGGAGTTTCCTTCTTTGGGTTTTTAAAAAAACAGAGGCTGGATGGCCATCTGTCGGGGGTGCTTTGGTTGTGTATTCCTGCAGGGCTAGATGGCCCTTGTGATCTCTTCCAATTCTATGATTCCTTTGTCACTCTGGTGGGCTCATCTACATGGGCCAGAATATGCCAGCTCCCTACTGGTGTTTTCTGCTTGCAGATCAGGCCTGTTCCTTCTCCATTACTGGCATGAAAGGAAGGAAGTCTAGACCACCACACCAGCCCACTCCTGTAGCCAGTGCTATTGTCTTCACTCCACTCTCTGCAGCCAGTAAGCCGGCCCACAATGTGTGAGCAAGGCCTCCTGCATGTGCCCAACCTGGTCACATGTTGAGGGCCTGCTCCATGGCTGTGGAAGAGCAATGGCAGGCAGCAGCTGCAGCAACAGGCTGGTGCAACAGCGTGGGCTGCTGTGGTCATGCAGGGCCTGATCCATTTTATTTTGGCTGAAACGTTTTTTCACAAGTATTTAAAAAAACAACAACAGTTCAACAGGCTTTTCCCTGGCATGGCTCCATCTTTGCCCCAGGGGTTGTGAGGACTGCCTGGCGCAAAAGCCCTCTATCAGCTGGACTGCAGGACTCAAAGATGTGGCCAAGAAGGGGTAAATAGTCTGTCTAGACAAGCCTTGTATCTTCTAGGTTGCATGTCATTCTGACAAAGATCTTTCTCTTTTCTTCTTATTGCCATACTTAATGGAATATTGTGTTATACTACTACCACTACTAGTTTTAACTTTTTCAGATTGCTTCCTAGAACTGACGGCAGTTTCTCTCATGTTCTTCCTTATGACTGAAGGACAGGAATGTTGCCTTCACCCTATCAGTCATCATGTTCCACAGGTGCATTTCTTCCATTATTCCTAGCAAAACATATTAGTGTTTCACTTGGATTATGACAGGTACTATAAAATGAGCAGAAAAATGATGCCAGCCATCTTCTGCTCCTCTTTGGTCAGATCCTCTCCCTCTGAACACTCCCTGGCTGGTGTTCTGTTGGTCAGATATGTGTGCATAAGTCTCACTACACACACAGGGCAAATAATTGCCATGGCTCAAGAGACGTATTCTGCCAGTAGCCATGGAAGTGGAGTTGTGTACGACCAGTAATATTGTGCATTGCAGCTTTGTCCTGTGCATTGCACGTTGCCCAATGGCACCCTAGTCATGGAACATGTGTTGTGCAACATTGCTATTCTGTTTGGGGATTGCACAGTGATAGTGAAACGAGTCTTCACAGGCAGATATTATGAGGGAATGCTGGGTTGCAGCCCCCTCTGCTTTGCTTCAGAAGCTTTTCTTTCATTTGCTGTAACAAACCAAAGCAGCCCCATTGTACTCGTCTATTTTAACATCTTACTTCCAACATCTGTGCAGTGAAACATGAATCTTCACAACCCACCTTCCTAGCTCTCTATGGAAGTATATTCAGGTTGGGATTTATATCATTTTCCTCTTATGCAGGAGAATGTGTATACAAGTCCCAGAGGGACTGTAGACTTAAGAGCCTTATTCTGCAGGCATGGCATATTGCATGGTGCAGAGGATGCAAGAGTGAGATACACGTTCTGCAGGTTGTGGAATGATATGAACAAGGAATTGGAGAAGTGTATTTGTTGCAAGCTGTTGTGTGCCAAACTGACCAAAGCAGTTAAAAAACAAAAACAAAAAACAATAGCAATACAATGAAACAGATTAAAAGCTACATTCCTGTACACCAGGTATGGGGGAAATGAGGTTTACCAGATGTTGCAGGATTCTAACTCCTGCCATAAAATCATAGGAGATTTTCAGATAGGAATGAAAAAAGTATTCCTGTCCCAGTATCTCCACTCCTGCTGCTGTCATGCCACAATTACCCTCCCCGCCACACTTACCTCCTCTTCTGTCATTCGGGCAGCCCAACATTGCTCTAATGGAGCTCAGTTCACTTCCTCGATCAAAATCCCACAGATTCTCATGAGAAAACACAAGCGTGGGAAATTCAAAAATTAAAATAAAAAGAACATGAAAAAAATGACAGCAAGTACAAAAACACACTTTAAAAGGTAGAAGTAACCTGGGGAAGGTCATAAAAAGTGTGTCAATGTCCTGATCTCTCGTGGAAGTGTTGTGGCAGGGACCACCCATTGACGCTGGGATCTCACCAGCATAACAGGGCACCATTTCACTCACAGGAATATCTGTGACAGAAACAGAATGGGAGATCTATTGACAGCTTATCCTGTCAATAAAAAGCAGTGTCAGTGGAATGGCAGCAGAACGGGTGCATAATAAGGGGGGAATGACGTCGTCTGAAAAGGGAGCCCTTTTATGATCTCTTGGAGTTTGTTTAATGCTATTTTTAACACGTCTGATAATCTAAGTTGGAAGAGACCACAAGGGCCATCCAGTCCAACCCCCTGCCATGCAGGAATACATAATCAAAGTATGCCCGACAGATATCCATCCAGTCTCTGTTTAAAACAAAAAAACAAAAACAAAAAACAAAGAAGGAGACACACTCTGAGGCAGTGCATTCCACTGCTGAACAGCTCTTAGGGTCAGGAAGTTCTTCCTAACTACCTATACCTGGTGTAACATACACTGTTATCTACATATATAAAACGCTTCAGTATGTTTCCGTTCCCACTCTGCTGATTGGCCACTTAGGAAACATGTCAAGAGTATGATTATTTGACACATTAATATATAACCTTTCAAATCAATTATAATGGCTAGTTTCATGCCGAGAGTCCTTCCACTGCCACCATGCAACCACACATACACACCCCATGCTACACACACACCATGCTCACCAGGACACAAGGGCCCCTCCACACACACACCATGCTACACACACACCATGCTACACACACACACACACCATGCTATACACACACATTTCATGTGTGCCAGGATGTGAGAGCCTCTCCACCACCACCATGCAAACACAGAAACACCCTATTCTACACACACACACCATGTGCTCCAGGACATGAAAGTCCCTCCACCACCATGCACAAACACACCCCACACTACACACACACCCCACACTACACACACACCATACATGCCAGGACACAAGAGCCCCTCCATCACCATGTTTAGAAAGGACTTGAAGTACCCCAAGGCCCAAGAGCAAGGAGAAGCTACAGACAGCACAGATGGCACAAGACCCCAGGCCCAGCTACAGACAGCACAGAACACCCCCAGACTCAGCTACAGACAGCACAGAAGACCATATTGTAGTGGCCAAGACTGAGGGCTGAATGCCACTCTTAAATAGCAGCTCCCCTGGCTGCTTCAGGTGTGCTGCATGATTACAGCTGGCTGCGTCTGACAGCTTGGCCCTGGTTCTTCCAAGACTTCCACAGCCAGAGCCTGAGTCTCCAAAGAAGCTGTGCTGGCTGCTGCAGCCAGGGACCTAGTTCTGCGAGGAGAGGCAGATCCTGACATTTAAGCAACCAATCAGCACACTCAAAATGGCAACATACCAAGAGAATTATATATATATAGATGTTTAAGTGGAATCTTTTTTCTGTAGTTTGAGCCCATTGCTCCGTGTCCTAGTCTCTGGAGCAGCAGAAAATAAGCTTGCTTCATCCTCAGTATGACATCCCTTCAAATATTTAAACAAGGCTATCATGTCACCTATTAACCTTCTCTTCTCCAGGGTAAACCCTAAGCCACTCATCATAGGGCATGGCTTCCAGAACTTTCACCATTTTGGTCGCCCTCCTCTGGACATGTTTCAGCTTGTCAATACCATTTTGGAATTGTGGTGCCTAGAACTGGACACAGGATTCCAGGCGAGGTCTGACCAAACCTGGGCACCATAATTCAAGCAGGATATTGACAAGCTGGAATGTGTCCAGACCACAGGCCATGCTGGCTGAAGCAGCAGGGAGGGGAAATGGAGTCCAACAATATCTAGAGCAGGAGTGAGAATCAGACCATGAATGGCAACTCCCAACAGCTCTTAGCCAGCACAGCCAAATGTGAAGAATGCAGGGCACTGTGGTTCAACTATATCTGGAGGACCACTTGAAACCCATTCCTGACTTAGAGGATCATAGCTTCATTATTCTTGCTGTACAGATGTGGTAGGCAGAAAGCTCCACTGAACAAAGAGGAACTGTCTTCCAACAAAATATTCAGAGGCTTGCCCATACAGCCGTATTCCTCCACACTCGCAGGAAAGTAAATGCACCTGAATTTAGAGGGGGTTCACTTCTGAGTAAACTCACTTTGGATTGCACTATGTGTCAAATCATTTAGACTTTTTTTTAAAGGTTCAATGCTGGCAAACCTTCACTGAAGATTTTACATCCTGATGTAATGGAAAATGCAGGCCTGGATTTTTCTTGCTTTGAAAAGGGGGTTCTGCCAGTCATGGAAGAGAAGAAGGGAGCAGCCTGGGGCAGAGAAAAGGATAACAAACCGGGGCATCTGGGTGGAATAAGGGATTACATTGCAAAACTGTTGTATAGGGGAAGGGGATTACAACCCAGTGCAGCTGCCATTAAGAGAATCTGGGTCATGCACAGGGATAAATGTGTTGGCGGGATGGGATGCAGGATCTATCATATCATGTCATCCAAATGAACATCCGGTTAAGTATCCTGGTAAGAGCAGAACTACAACTTCAGTCCACTAGCATCTGGAGGGGGCAGGGAATCAACCCATAGGCTTCTCCTTTCTCCTCCTACTCAAGCCCACTGCAGTTCCCCCTCTCTGGAGGGGGAAAAGAAAGGATGAAATGAGGGGTGTGGGGCGCTGCAGAGTCTCAGCAGGAGACTCTTCCTGAGACAGGGAGGATATGAGCTGTGGGTCACAAAGAGAAACTGCTTCTGGGATGGCACGGATGCCTGCTTCAGCACAGTTGTCCCTTGTCTTTGCCATCCGTGTTATCCATGGCTGTCTCTGCAGCCTCACATTAGAAAGCAGGAGGCAGCTTGGAAAAGCCACCTCCATGCTTCATTGAACTAAGTGCTGGGGAAGGATAAGGCGGCACCCCTCCCACGCACGCCCATGCAGGCATCAGCTTGAATAGCTCCGAAGAATGATAATACTGACATGATTATTTGAAGTAAACAATATGGTTATAAACAGCACAATGCCTCTTCCAATCAGGAACAATCATCTTCTTTAAAAAATAAAAAGTCCGTAAGAGCAGGCTCTCGTGATACATTGATTTGGCACTTAGTACCTCAAAGGCTGAAGTAAAAGAGCATACTATTTTTCACTCATGTTTTACACAAAGCCAAACATTGCTTCGTCCTTACCACTTGTTTGACATTGTCCTCACCATCAGCTTCTCCCTCACTTGCCCTGGGTGATATCAATATGTAGCCAAATCAATGGTTATAGTAACTCCTCCAATTTTTATTTCCTTGCTATATCATCATCATCATCATCTTTATTTCTTACCTGCCTCTCCCTATTGTTCAAGGCAGGGGACAAATTAATATATAAACTTAACATTGGTTAAAAGCACATATCAATTCAAATCATATATCAGTTTTAAAGAACAAGTAAACCCAAGACATTTTAAAACAATCAACACACAATTTAAAATTCACATGTTAAAATCATCTGGGTAGGCCTGCTGGAAGAGACTGGCCTTTAGCACTGATTTGAATTCATACAGTGTATTCAGCAATCATATCTCCTCTAGCATTATGGCATCATCATCCCGTTCAGGACACCATCTCTGATGTGGCTTATTTTGGGAGGTGAAGGAAATGGCAGCTGGGGGAACAGCTGAGGGGGAACAAGGGGGAGGGGAGAAAAGACAAATATTCACAATACTTTTGTTCTGACTGGGTGTGTATGTGCCGTGGGGACCTACCAAAATGAAATTGTTAGCTTCAGCTCAAGAACAGATACCAGTGAACATTTGGTATGGCCGTACTTATATCTGTTAATCGTCATTTACTTTTGAATCTGTTCAGAATTCTGCAGTACTCTTGGTCACTGTGATGAGTCAGCCTGAGTAATTTTGTGAGCCTGTGCACAAAATTGGCCTAAATACCCTAAGTGGCCTAAATACCCTAAACGCACAAGATCCTGTCTGGTCTTGGAAGCTAAGCAGGGTCACTCCTGGTTAATACTTGCATGGGAGACCACCAAGGAATACCTGGTGCTATGGGCTATATT
The DNA here is from genome assembly GCA_030847615.1 of Gambelia wislizenii. Lineage (NCBI taxonomy): Eukaryota > Metazoa > Chordata > Lepidosauria > Squamata > Crotaphytidae > Gambelia > Gambelia wislizenii. Next base: position 187,043,309 of record JAUMIR010000002.1, on the reverse strand, counting down.
TCAGAGGAAGGAACTGGTAAAACCACCTCTGAGGATTCCTTGCCTAAGAAAACCCTATGGAGTTCATGGGGTCACCATAAGTTGACAAGTCAAAGGCATGAAATTACCTGGGAGTAAATGCTTCTCTGGAGAACCCTGCATGGCCATGGAAACCCACTCTCAGACTCAGAGGGAGGCAAAGGCAACACCTCTCTGAACAACTATTGCCAAGAAAACCCCATGATAGGTTCAATTTAGGGTCACCATAAGTCAAAAACAACTTGAAGGCACACAACAACAAATGCTGGAGACAGAAGGGCACACTGCTCACTAATTACAGTGCATGTTATTGAAAATAATGGAAGGGATAGACTTGCCTTGAATAGTCAAATAGTTAACAAATAAGTACAAACCATTATTGTAGAGAATTCTGAAAAGCCCAAACCCTTCAGTCATAGAAAGGGAAAGAGCATCTGTCTCTCTTGATCTGCCTTCAGACTACCACATTTTGGCGATGTGAAAGCCTAATAATGGGCAGACCCCACTAGACTTACCTGGCTAGAATTCATCCCTGGAGAGATAATAAACATGGGGCTTATGCATCAAAACCTGCCACAGGAATGCTCTCTGACCTGACCTAGAAGAAGCAGATAAGCCCAAACACCAGTAGATGGTGCTCCAGAATGTGCAGTAGAATTCCTGATCTTGCCTGACAAGCCATATCTAAGGAATAAGGGAGGTCAGGGCTACTGTGGAAGACAGCCAGCTACTGAAACCTCCCACAAAGCTATTTGCAGCTCAGGATTGGGCTGAAGAAATGCTACTTTGTGAGTGATTTCAGCAAAATAAGTGGCCTAGGAATGATGAAGGTACAGGGATCCTGGGAAGCTGGTGAAGACCTCTTGTGATCACAAGGGCAGGAGGGATGTGAGAACTAAGCAGGTAAGGAGAACAGACACTGAAGTGTCTGTTCAGGGTTATTGCTTTTTTAGAGTGTTTCCCACTCTAAACTCTCCCCTGGGAGAGACATGCTGAACCCAGACACTCCCCTTTTACCAACATAAAGAGGTATTCAGGGCAACCCAAAAGAAGCCACAAGTGGTGTGATGGTGGCTGAATTTTGGCAGGGTAATATCTTCTCTTGCAAATCTAATCAAGGCATGGTATCCTGTTCTTGCAGGATGTGTTCCCTTTTGTAGGAAGGTAATGAGTCTAAAAATAAAATTGCAGGATCTAGTCCTTTAAAAACAACAAGAATTATCTCCTTTTTTAAAAAAGGTAAAATCATTCAGTCACATTTGACTTCACGCTTTATGCAGAGTGCGATTAAGAAGAAGACTTAAGCTCTATTATCATTTGAAAGTGTATTCAGAGATCTGGGATCACCCAGTTAAATTAGACTCATTACAAAACAAAGGAGTCAGTTTAAAATGCAAAACAAAGTTTACTGAAGGTATATCAGTCTCAATCTACATACTAAAACAAACATAAGAAAAGGTCCCTAAACTGACTAGGAATGGGTAGGAAAGACTCACCAGCCTTAGCTGGGTTCCGATGCATCATGGCATGGTTACAGGAAAGCTTAGGATGCCTCCATTCTCATGGAGAGTCAGATTCAGAAGAAGAACAAGTCACACAAAAGCAATAAAATTCAAATTAGGTCATGTGTGAATCATCCAGCACTTCTAGTTGGCTAGAAGTGCCCAGTGAAGTAAGAGAAGGAAATTTTGGGAGAACAAAATGCATGCAGGGAAAAAACCCTAGACTTATCTAAGATTGTGAATGAGGTACACAAGATTGCTTTTACATTACAATGATTATTTCCCCACATACAACACCTTTGCTAGCTACAGGATACCTTAGAAGAGTGTGGGCTTGTCTATATGAGGTAACTCCCCCGCAAAAAAACCCTGGAGTAACTTGCAGTAATGGCATTTTGCAGCAGCTGCGACTTATCTCAATGATGGTTTTTGCCCCCATAAGCTTTGCATGCAAGATGGCAGCCATGAGTGATTCACTCATGTTGGTACTTACCTCAATTTGCCACTGCTGAACTTAAAAAAAAAGATGTTCAAGACACGATAGAGCGATTTTTCAATTTAGCTGAAAAGCGAAAAAACAATAACAAACTCTACCTAGTTTTCTTGCCTTAGCGCTTGCTTGCTAAGCTGAAAATCCAACATGGCTGCTGCAGGAGCTTGGCTTGTTAGCAAGCCCCACCCCCTGTGCTAACCCAGCCAATCAGCTTTGCGCTTCCTCTGCTATGGGAAAGCGATTCATATCAAATTGCTTGTCCCAATAAGCAGGAATGTGCATTTCCCTTGCTGTTTTTTAAGAACTCTGGGAAAAGCCATGAAGGCTTTTCCTGTGGAGATTTTTATGTTTTGGGGCCTCCTCCTTCCAAATTCAGGGAAGCAATGTGGAATGCCAGCCATTAAGACAGGTAGGATTCTCCTCACATTCTGTGAGGAGTATTTTTGCCATTTAGACAAGCCCTGTGGCTCTTTAGCTGGGTGTAATCGCACCTATGGCCAATGAATGGTCCCCCAGACCCTGGGGAAAAAGCTTACTCTACATAGCAGCTAAGTGCAGTATCTTTTATATATATTTTATTGTTCAGCTGCTGTGACCTCCCCCCCACCCCAAAAAATAAGGAAGGAAGGAAGGAAGGAAGGAAGGAAGGAAGGAAGGAGAAGGAGCAGGAGGGGAGGGAGGGAGGAGATAATGAAGAAATGAAGAACAGCCGTGGATGACTGGAATGGCAAAGAGAAGAAACTCACACATACACTACTGACTGAAACAAGGAAGAGAAGAAGAAAAGAACAAAAAATGGACTGGGATTTTAAAAGAAAACTCGCCCCCCCCCAATTGTAACAGGGAAAGCCATATTATCTGAATTGAAGTGATTGCCTCAGAGAAAATGTGGCACACAGAACTCTAGGATGGACTAAAGAAAACAAGTCAGTCTATCTGTGTGTCTACATCTGCCTTTCCAAAACCCTAACTGTTAACTTCTGGCATCCAGCTTCAGTACACCCCTAGTATAAATGGATGTAGCTGTTAGCTTCATAGCTTAAATCAATTTCATGGCATGGCTCCACTGATGCACATGCAGCTTGTCCACTGCATGCCTTCAAATGCAGGCTGCCATGTCAGAAGCATCCCAGACCCCGAAATGTCGGCCAAAACCTGAGACTTAAGGACAGTCACTGTTGATGTTTGAGGAAGTGGTCCCTGGTGATGTCAATAAACCTGATACATTAAGGTTCAATCACAGTTGCTCATTCCATATCATTCATATTATAAACACAAACTCTAACAAATGAGATATAGTTCTCTGGTGGAAAATTTACTCTTCTAAGCCCTGCATTGAATAGAAAAAGCAAACAAGCTTTTGCAGCTCTGTTCCTGATGCTTTTTGGAAGCACTGATTTTATGGGCTTTTAATAAGGTATGGGAGTTGCAGTCCAACTATTTTTAAAAAAGCAAACAAACAAAACCAAGCTCTGCATTGATGGGGGGTCAGCTTTGTTTTTAAACACTTTTGTGAGTGTGCCAGATTTGTGATCTCGTAGAAACCTAGGATAACCTTTGTATACCTTCATGCTCTATAGTACTAAGATCCCAAAGGCCTTTCTACGTTCAAAGTGGAGTCTTGTTATTTTGGCCCCAGCTGCTAGGGTTATGTCTGGATCAGGCTGGAAGGTGTTTAATATGTTGTAATATTTAGACACACTTGGCTCTGACATTTACGGGGGCTGTTTGTAGCAACATGTAACATGCACTCATCCCCCAAGTATGCAGTGCTCACATAAAAGTCACACAGATGTGCTGGAAAAAGAAAAAAAAAGCAGGCTTGTCAGGCTTGAGAGGAAAAGAGAACAAGTGATCTCCTGCGATACTGTGGGTGCCCCTGGGAGATGCTCGCCACTTGCCCAGATAAGTCCACCTCAGCTGTGCCTATGTTTATGGCATGATTATTCTCACTCCCCTTGTTTTTTAGGACCCATGGCCCACTGCATGATATATATTTTGTAATGCTGTAAAATGCTTTATGGCCTGATTCAAGTGGACCTCTGCCAAGAGGACTTAACTCCTGAGTTACCTGTTCGCTCAAAGAGGTACTAATCAAACTAGTGACTGGCTTTCTTTCAGCGACATAGGCAGGCATGAATCCAGCTCATGCCTGTGTATATCTTTTGGGGGGTTGTTGTGGGACCTGGAATTCTCTACCTCCTTTGCAAAAATGACCAAAACTGCACAGTCTCCATTTTTTTCATACTGCCCATCCCACAAAGCTATCTCCTGGCCTGCAGAGATCAGGGGATGGCTGAGAAGAGTGGTTTTGTCTATAACCAGATGCACAATCATGAAAGCATTCTCCATGACCTCCTGAAGGTTCTGTAGAGATCCTGGAAGATGATTTGTCTGGCTATGGACAGGTAGCCAAATGGTTCTCCACCATCCCCTGCTCTCTAGCAACCACTACATGGCCATGTCAGAGGGTTGGTGGAAAGGGCAGCATGAAAAAGGTGGGTTTTCAGGGAAGGAAGACAGGAGATGCGGCATAGTTTCACCTGGCAGGATTTTATGCTTTGCCTCCTTAATGCAGGCTCTCAGCCAAAGTGTCAAGGGCCAAGACCTAACTGAATGTCTGAGATGAGAGCAGGGAGTTCATTCAAGGCAGGTTCAGAAACAGGGGTATGTATGCTGTAATATTAGTTGGGAGGAATGCTGCAGTCTTAGTGGGAGAAATAATCACTCCTCAGTGGAATGAGGTGCAATGGCAACTGACTTGGTCCTCTTCATCTCATTAGTTAAATCTTCCCACCAGTTTTGCAAAAGGAACCATAAAGAGGCTGTCTGTTACTGCATGCTGGTCAAGTGTTTCGACACAGAGGAACTGCATTTCCCTCCACAGTCCACTCTGTCTCTCTTAACCTGTCCTGCTGACCTGTTTATTGCTCTTTGGTGTTCTTTTTCTGTTCTGAGCTCTCTATAAAAAAATCACTTGAATCAGCTGCTTGCCCTGAATTTCTTCCTGCCCATGCTAGTGTGCTAGTGTCATGCTTGTTGGAGCATTTATTTATTAGTGTGAGATGTACATGTGAGATGTAGTCACAAATGTGTAACTAAGGCCTTTATCAGACAAGCATCTGAAAACACTATAATTCCACTGTTGAGTAAAGCAGAAACATAGTGCCATGCTCACAGTAATTGTAATAATCGCATGTTGCTGTAATCGCGTGAGACTGCTGCCATGGAATTGTTGCATGACCACCACTAGTGGTTTAAAGAAACAGGATTCCAGCTATAGTAACATTTCTCTTTGTGTTGCTTTTTCTACTGACAAAGTATTAATGCTTCATGCTGGCCTGCGCATGCACATTTAAGATAAATTTTCCTCTTACTCCTATGATTTTGCATGGGCGAGATTTTGGCTAGTCTCATGAGAAGACATGACTTCAGTTAAAAAACACCAAAAATAAATATATAACAAAAGAACTTCACAAATAAACACTTGAAGAAGCATAAAAACGCACCAACCAAAGGTGACAGTTCATTAAAACAGCATCCTGTTGATCCTCTTCATGTTTTCCCCTGGAAGATTAATTACGTCTTTTTGTTAGGAAAGGGGAGTGGGGAAGAGGACTGCCCATTCATGTTGTAATTGTGCAATTGCAACAGGATATGATTCCACACACTTGTCAATACTGAGAAAAGAGCAATGTTGAGGGATATTGATGGGTTCTGTGTGTCAATGAAATATTACACATAATTAATTGGTGGAGCACACATGGACCATGGGAGAATGACAACGTCGTGTGATAACAGGAAACAATTCATGCTACTATCCCACTGTAATTGCATGATTTCATCCTTGTGTGATAAATTACTATGTCTCATCTCTATACTGGGCTACCCAGACCTACTTTAACAGCCAGCAGCCACACTGAGCAACAGAGGTCTGTTCTACTGGTGATCAGAATGCTCCAGGGTGATGTTTCCAGCCCCCTCCCACCAGCAAGCTGTGATGTGACAAAGACTTACAAGAGGGGTCCTGCGTCTGATTGTTGCACCACTGCTTGCTGGTGGGAAGGGGCCGAAAACATCATCCTGCAGTGCCCCAATTACCAGCACAACAGACCTCCATCGCTTGGTGCATCTGCTGGTTCTTAAGGTAGGTGCAGGGAGGCATTTGCAATTGTGGCAATAGTGCCACAATTGTAAACATGAATACCAAATAATTAGGGATGCGTATGTCTACCTTATGCATTTGTAACTGCTCAACATGATGCCAGCCTACATAGATGTTCCACCTTTTCTCCAAGAAGCTCAAGGCTATGTCCATGGCTCTCTCCTCCTTTGACTTTATCCCCACAAAATTCCTGGTGCAGGCTCAGAGGCTCAGGCTCAGACAGAGAGAGAGAGAGAGAGAGAGAGAGAGAGAGAGAGAGAGAGGGGAGCCCCAGTGATCGTTATCACTCATTAGGAAACAGAACATTGATCTCTCAAGTTCCAGTCCAGTGCTCTAGCCACTAGGCTACACTATCTCTCTTAATGTTTTAACTTGAAGAACAAAGACGGACAATGGAAGAAAAAGCAATAAAAGACACCAAGTACAGTGGACTAGGGAAATGGAGAGGAAGAAAGTCAGGAATGTTGAAGTAAGAGTAAGGCCAAAATTCCACCATTTGCTCTGGGGATCAGAGGAAGGAATGCAGGAAGATTTGTCCACTCAGGGCACAGGTCATTGGCAAATGGCAAGCACTCTTGACAGGGCAGGGCCAAACCTTGTATGATGGGAGACATGATCCGATGGGAACCGTTCAGCTTGTCTTTTCATAGTGCTGCATTCCAACCCAAAATTCCGCCTTCTGTTCCAGATTAAAAATGTACTAATCTGCTCCTGCACTGAATCGAGGTTCAAAGCATTGGCACAAGGAGAAGTTGTGAATGACAAACCTTTCAGCATTTTAAAACCATGAGCCAAAATACATCAGTAGATTAAAATAACGATACCTATATTTGATAACAACCACCACAACAATAGCAGCATAATATAATAGCAACAAAAATAGCAGCATAAATTTGCAGTTTCATCTGTTCATCTTGTAAATTTGGTGATTAAGTCACTCCTGATGTGAGAAAGGAAGCAGCAAAGCATTTCAGACTGGAGTGAGGTTCTGGCAATCTTGCTGGCCTCCCCTTTCCTCCATAAACGCTGCTGCTAGCTTGGGGAAAAAATTCACACGGACTGGAGAGTTGTGAGGCATTCAAGAGGCCAACAGAGACCTCTGTTTTTGCAGATGTGAGCCTTTGGTTGTTGCCAGCAGCTAGTTGGGTTGATCACTGGCGGTAAAGAATGAGAGAAAAACCAGGCAGCTGTAATTGAAGAGGTTTGGCTTTATTCTTTAAACGGAGAAACATTTGTGTAGCGGAAAGGTCATATAGAAAGAATTCAAACTGTGGAGCTTAGGCATCAGGAAGATGTTATTGCAGTTCTTCTCACAGTCAACAATGGATACCTAAAAATGAAATGTGTCAATAAGATGAACTCATCTTCTGGAAGTATGTGCATTGTACAGGTATACTCACCAGGCAGGAAAGATTGGCTGTGATGGCCTGTGGAAATGTACGTACTTGGATTTGTTGCTTCATAGTGTACAAAATGGCCCTAATTCTTCTACTTTAAAGAGGGGGGGGGGAACCTCCATATGTCATTTTTCTCCCTCTGCACTATAAACTAAGGCCAGAAATATGCAACCAGAAGCCAGCCAGTGTGTCTGGAAAACCAAAGCAACATTGGTAAGAAGTCAGTTGGAGGTGAGAAGTGGTGAGGAAGATGAAGGGTGTTCAGTCTTTCCCCTGCCTACAGCATCTTTCCCTTGCAAACATTTCCCTGCCCATGTTCCACTGTGCATGAATGGATAGAAGGCTACTCAAGATCTACTGGTAGATCTCTTTGGTGATTTGCAGCAAGGATTTCTGACTCTTTCTGAATTCGGATGTCCACGTGTACACAAATGCATGTTTATGCTAATTTCAGAAAAACTTCGGGGAAACCCACAAATTTTTTTTACTGTGCAGTTTGTGGAGTTTTTTGCTCCCCTCCTTCCAAATGCTGTGAATCTCATTTGAGCCACATCATATTCACTGCAAATTCTGTGAGGAGTATTTTCATCATCTGGAGAATTCCCAGGAGTGGTTTGGTTTTTTGAAAGTCCTTGTAGGCATCATTCTAGGATTCATCACAAATTTATGGCTGAGCATGTGCTCAGAGACATCTTCTTCCTTCAATTTTCATGTATGGTTTGCACCACTGTTTTGCATCTTGGCACTCATTGAGGAACCTTGTGATTCTTGTAAAAAACAACCAACCAACCAAAAAGAATAAACTCCTTCCACTGGCAGGTAAAGATCTCTTTATCCGAACAAGCATTTAGTGAATAACTAGATATGTAGAAAGGTCTTTTAGGATGGTATCTGTGCTGTACTCCTATTGTTATTGTCATATTTTTGAAAAAAACACATTGTTTTAAAGTACTGGTGTTTTAACATGTTTTTTTAAAATTTATTTAGTTATTTATACCCCGCTCTTCAGCCACAAGGCTATCAGAGTGGCTTACAAATTGTTTTAAGCAATAGCTATTTACACATCTACACTGCATTAAACAGTTTCCAATGTGTGTTAGCTAATTGCCCCCCACAAGCTGGGTACTCAATTTACTGACCTACAAAAGGATGGAAGGCTGAGTGAACCTTGGAGCCCGCTGGAATCAAACTTGCAACGTGGTGGCTTGTAGTACTGGCATTTAACCACTGCACCACCAGGGCTCCCTTGGTAACCTATTAAACTTTTTTTCAAACTTTTTTGATTAGGGCTTCTGGATGATTTTGTTTTACTTCATTATGGGAGCTACCTTGGGTCACATATCAGGAAAAATGCAGGATATACATAAAATAAATAAATAAATAAATAAATAACCCCATACACCTGAAGTTTGTTCAACCTTTTTCTAGAGCATGAGTGGACAAGCCTTTGGCCATCCAGATCTTTTGGACTACAACTCCTGTGATGTCTTGCCACTGGCCACATTGGCCCTGGCTACTGGGAATTGAAGTCAATACATCTGGGTCATTCCTGTTTTCTGTTATTGTAGCATGTTTCAGGGGTAAAGAGAGGTATGAGCAGAACATTTCATGAGCATTTCTTTTCTTACTTAGAAGTAAAAAATACAATCATTGCAAATGAAATAATTAACAGTCTGATGCCCTTGCAAATCTGCTGTCTAAGGCAGCTGATGTACTCTGGCTAATGACAGGGTGGTTCTGCTCAGAAATGAATTGTGGTAGTCCTCCAGAACATAAGATAAAGAATAATTCACCAAATCGTGGCACTAGGTACTGATGTCAAGTCTTCATCACATCCTAAATACAATCTCTGCCCTGTGTCCAGGTTCTGCATAGGTGTGGATAGAGCACAGTTTGGAAAACTTACTTTTACTCAGAATATCCTGAACAGCATGGCCTTCTCCAAGCTCTGGCTTAGAGTAACATCTTTTGCCTCATATGGATCTTTGAAAAAGAAAAATACTAAGTGCATCAAGTGGTTCAGTAGTTATCAGCTACTGAAACTTTCTTGTCCTCACCTTTACCACCAACTCCTATTTTAAGCTTTAGGTTTCATTCTGAGAAACATAAGATGTTACAAACCATATACCACAGCTTTTCTAAACATCAAAATTGGCTGGAATGTCTTCCACAGGCCAGGCTCCCAATTTAGTGAATGCAGGTACAGTACTTGAATCATGATAGTTAAAGTGGGCCCCAGAGGGAAAGGCATTGCACATGATAGGCTTCTTTGTCCTTGTTGATACTCACTGCAGCATGCAATGTAGAGGGACAGGAATTATATCAGCCCTCCACATAAAAGATAGGACCCATCCTTCAGCTTGATGCATCTTTCCTTGTGAGCAGTTTCCTTCTCTTATCAAGCAAAGTGAAATGATTAAAAGAAAATGACTGGAAGACACTGCATCTCCAGCAGAGATCAGGCCTGGTCATTTGGAAAATAAGTAATGAATGCCATTTGTTAACGTCACCATTAAGTGATGAATTTTCTTATGCTTAACGCCCCAGAAATATGTCTTCTTTATTCCTGAATTTGTTTTTGGATCTGTTAATTTAATTAAATCTCCACTACTGAAGTGCCATAAAAGGTGACGAAGCATGAAAGGTGTCTGGTTTGTTGCACTGGATAATTAAAGAACAGGGGTGGGGTGAGGTGTGGTGGAGGAAAAGGGTGGATGAGAAGTGTGTTTGATTTCTTCATTGCTAACATTGACATTTTAAAACCATCACTCATGGGACTGGGTCTACGGATCACAAAAGACTTACTCTGGTGACTGACTTTATTGACATTCTTGGACTTCCTGTGTGTAAACTCTTTTATGAGGGAGTCACCAGACACCAGACCTGGCTTTTTAAGGTACAACTGCATTAAAAGGAGCATATAATATCTGGATTCAAGTCAAGACTTCGACTTGAGCAGCAACACAGACACAGCAGGTTGGGGGCAGCTGGAAGAGTCACTACACCCAAAGCCTGACACAACTCTAAAGCCTGACAACCAGTAAATATCTCCAAGTCTATATTATCACCCTCTGCAGTCCCTGGGCTCATTTTGATGGAAGGCTCAAAATCTTCATCCCCAAGAACCCTCTTGCCAATGGGGACAATGCTCCAAAGCAAGGAATCAGGAGTAGACAGGATTCAGCCCCAGTACTTTAAATTCTGCAAGCCTTTAAAAAAAAAAAAAAAACAGCTTGGCAGGTGTAGGTCAGACACAGGAAGTACTAAAGGGCTCAGCTGAGACTGAGCTCTCTCTGTTTGCTCCCTGAGCTCTGTCCAGGGTCCTGAAACATCTGCTTCTAATGACCTTGTTTACTGGAGTTCTGATCTAGGGCTCAGCCCTGTCTTGCCCTGTTTCCCACTTGTACTTTCCCTCTGCTCCAGATCTCTTGATAAATCTGCATCCTCCCACCCTACCTGCAGATTCTTCCTTGCCAGGACTGGCCACTCAGAGAATGAGTGCTGAAAGATTTGTCCTAAACAAAAGCCATTTTTTGGTGCTTCTTTTAAAAAAGGGCATTTTTTTCTGATTTAATGACTCTCAGACCCACTTTGATTCAACAGTGCTCTCTGGATGAGGCTGCCTTTATACAAGGAGTTCTGTGCAAACCTTATGCTGGTTCTGATTGGTTGTAGATGGCTGTTTCTATTCCAGACCTTTCTTGGACTTCTCCTGTCCTTCTAGTGGTTTTTTCTTATCCTCCATCCCATAGAATCATAGAATCATAGAATTGTAGAGTTGGAAGAGACCACGAGGGCCATCCAGTCCAACTCCCTGCCACACAGGAAATCACGATCAAAGCATCCCCGACAGATGGCCATCCAGCCTCGGTTTAAAGACCTCTAAGGAAGGAGACCCCACCACGCTCTGAGGGAGTGTGTTCCACTACCAAACAGCTCTAACTGTCAAAAAGTTCCTCCTAATATTGAGGTGGAATCTCTGTTCCTGGAGCTTGCATCCATTGCTCCATGTTCCAGTCTCTGGAGGAGCAGAAAACAAGCCTTCTCCATCCTCAACGTGACACCCCTTCCAATACTTAAACAGGGCTATCATACCGTCTCTTAACCATCTTTTTTCCAGGCTAAACATACCCAGCTCCCTAAGTCTCTCCTCATAAGTCATGGTTTCCAGACCTTTCACCATTTTAGTCGGCCTTCTCTAGACACGCTCCAATTTGTCAATATCCTTTTTGAATTGTGGTGCCCAGAACTGGACACAGTATTCTAGGTGAGGATCCTCATTCACGTGTGTGCACAAACACACACAAAAATGCATACATTTTTTTTAAAAAAATTATTTTTGGAAGACAAAGGAGAAGCCTGGAGTCAGGGCCAACCCAGGACACTTTGCTGCCTGAGGCACAGATAAAATGGAACTCTGCCTCACCATTTTTTACAGAACCGGATTGAACTGACAGTTGAAGCTTGCTTCAACATTGACACTGGGAAAGGATCTGCACCACACCTAAAGAAAGAAGACTAGTTTTTAGAGGTAAATTCCAGCAGAAGAGGATAGCTAGAGAGCTGAGGAGGAACAGTTGTGGGTGCTCTGGAACTGTTGCCCACCAGCATATGCAACCAAAGGTATGGACTGGTTCAGCTGGAGCAAGGCTTTGCAACCACAGCCAACTGTACCAGCTGGCTGAACCAGTAGCTGCATCAGACAGTGGGAAGCATTGGTTTGTGAGGGACTACATTTAGAGACAGGGACCTAAATAGCCTAAAGGCACCAGATTCCAATTGTTTTTTTGGAAGCTAAGCAGGATCAGATCTGGTTATTACTTGGATGGGAGACCACCAATTAATACCAGGTGATGTAGGCTATATTTCAGAGGAAGGAACTGGCAAAACCACCTCTAAGTATTCCTTGCCTAAGAAAACCCTATGAAATTCATATATACACACATTTAGAGATAACACATGAACCAGACCTCATTCTTGCCCTTTTTATAGCCAGCATCATCCACTTTGATATCATTGTGAACATACTGTGCTGAACAGGCATTATTATGGTCTATCTGGAACTTTGTCCCACACCTAAGACCTGTCTATTTGAGGGGGAAATAATATGTACAGATACAAACAGATATGAATAGGCAGGTGTTTGCAAGAATGTGAACTTCTTACACAGTTTAAAAGTACCCCCTAAGCTTCACATGACCCCTTCACCCAGGAGGTGAGTGATTTACTCACAATACTGCTGCTGCCTAATCTTCTACTGGCTGGGGATTCTGCGGGGGTGTCTTCACCACAAAGGAAATTTTCAAGGGGGACTCCCAAGGGGTGCCGGGGTCTGGGTAAGCCCACACCACCCACCCCTTGATTCTTTCCACCCAGCCAGCCTGGCACTTTCCCTGGTGGCCACCCCAATGGAAGGTGGGCAGGAGGGACTGACTGGAGAGCCCCCCCCTCTGGCCAAGAGGGTCCAGGGCTGAGTGACTGACTTGCCCAAAATGTCAGGATGGCCAAGGCCAGGCCCAGAGCTGGGAGCAGCATGTTCCCCATGGCAGAACTCCCTCCGATGGCACTTCCTCCTTCCTCCTCCACCGAGGGCAGAGATCTGCCAGGAGGAAGCCAGGCCCTCAATCCCCAGGGAGGGGTGGGGCCAGGAGGGAAGGTCCAGCACCCACCGGCCTCCTCCCCATGTGGTCCTGGGTGGGCAGATGCACCAGCACCCCCCCTTCTGTGGCATATTAACAGTATGAAGTAAAAGCAGCAAACTCTACCTTTTGAAAAGAAAAAGAGTCCTGGGTCTCTGGGGAGGGGGGGTGGCAGAGAGAAAATCACTGTTTGATCAGCTTTCATAGCTGCAAATCCAAGAATGTGGCTGCTGCTGATTCCCCTCTTTGCTAGCTCTGCCCCCCTGTGCTCTTCCAGCCAATCAAATCCCCCTCCCTCATTCACATGTCATACTGATTTTTTAAAATAATCCATACGAACCACCGGATGCGCCGCAAATGGACTTAAGGGTGAGTTTTGGCACCTCCCCTTCTGAATGGTACGTATCTGTGTGAACAGCTGTGTGAATGGGTCGCTGTTCCTTCGCATGCCGTTTGTATTATTTTTGCTATTTAGATAGGCCCATAGTGTAGAGATCCAGTTTGATTTGTGAAACTCTGTCCGGCACTGTTGGTGTGATAACCCTGGCTCCCAGGGGATGCTTAACAAGCTGAGAAAGTAAAAAACCACACCAAGAACTCCAATCACTCTGCATAAGAGTTCAAAATAAAGTTATATACTATAAGGAAAGGGAATCTTTACAAGTGATGCCAAGGATGCCTTTAGTTTGGAAGTGTCACATCTGGATACTCATGCAAGACAGAAAGCAGAAGCAGAACCATTAAAAATGAAATGCACATTGTAGTTAATTTGATTTGATCTGCAGAAAAGGATAATGCAACCAGCAATTTAAGCATCAGTTATGATGTCTCTGTCATTGAATATGTTTGGACACTAAATCAGCAGCATGGATAGAGCATGACAGTTCTCTTTTATGTTTCCCCTGTCTTCTGCCAAAAGGAGGCATCTGTGAAATCTGGAATGCACAAATAATAGAAAATAGCACAAGTGATACATTCTAGTGAAGACAGACATTAGGCCCATGCATGTGGTGATGCTATATTGCAATGTACGTCTTTGTATGAACAGCTTTGATCTCACTGGAGTCTTTTGATGTACTAATAATGCACATGTTCAAGTCTATAGGTCTAATGTGGGACCCTCGAGACATACCAAAGGAGATCCTCTCTGATTTGTATGACTGCTTTGGAAAACTAAGCAGTGGCCTAAATGCAATTGCTAGTCCCAGCTGGAATAGATCCATCAAATCGATTGCTGAATCATAAATCAATACTATGTAAATCCCATTGATTCAGTTGGTCTACTCTAGCGGAAAATAGGAATTTGATTTAGGCCAATATCTTTGGTATGTACAGTATGTGGGTATTTCTACAAGGCATTCCTTCTGTTCTCATAGTTGAGAACTGGACAGGCAAACCAAGAGCACTAGAGATTGGCTTTTGATGCCCCAAGGCCATTGTTGATACTCATTGATGGTACATAATAGCAGCACAACAGAATGTACTTGAAAGGACAGAAATTACTCAGCTCTAGAAAGGCAAATCTGGCTTCTCCTGTAATGACAACACTGCAACTCATCCCGTCTGTAGTCATTCAGAAAAATATGAGATGGGTGGCATTCAGTATTCAATATTCATCGAAGATGAAGGAAGCCATCATGATCATGGAAGTATGTGCCAAATAATGTTAATTTCTTTTCCCATCAGCATTTCTGCTTCCAAAATTTTTGTGTAATGCTGAATTAATGTACATGGCAGAGCATTTGCACAAACACATTCCAATCCCCTATATATTTTTGATCTATGTAGTATATTCCTTCCTCTGCCTTTTCTTTCCAGCACACACACACACGATTTAAAGTTAGATACTCACAGAACCACATCTTTTCTTTGTCCTGCTAACCACACTATTGAATTCTTCTCATAGCATGGGATATATGACTATCCTGCAGATTATAGGACATGAGATATAGGGTCACCATTTCGTTGTTGTGCGCCTTCAAGTGGTTTCTGACATGATGACAAAGTGAACCAATCAAAGAGTTTTCTTGGTAAGTTTTGTTCAAGATCTTGCCTTTGCCTTCTTCTGAGGTTGAGAGAGTGTGTGTTGCCCAAGCTCACCCAGTGGCTGAGCAGGGATTTGAACCCTGGTCTCCAGAGTTGTAGTCCAATGCTCAAACTGCTACACCATGCTGGCTCTCCAAAAAATGTCATTAGCCCTAAGCAAATGAGAAAAAACACAGCAGTTCCTTCAGACCATAAGGAAGGATTCAGACAAGAACACTCAAGTAAAATGCAGGTTGCCTGCCCCATCCACAGGGGATATGTTACCAGGCTTACCAAGAATACTTGAAACCTCAGGTAATAGCAAACCTGGGAAATACCTAGAGAGGACCTGGGAAATGCCTAGAGAGGCCACCTTTCTAGGCATCTCCAAGTGTGACTCTATGGCAATCTCCAGCAGAAGTTACCACAGAGCTGCACAGGAGGACCTAGGAAATGCCTAGAGAGACCATATTTTTCGAACAACAGATAATTGAAACCACAGTATTGGTCATGTGCATGGGGGGGGGGGACCTGTGTACATTAACAAAAAGTTATATCAGATGCTCACCTGACAGTGTTAAGTGCCATGATGTTTTTTAACCACCCTTTGCTTCTATGGATGCTATATTATGTGAATGGAGAGATGGAGGGGAGATGATGATGCTCAAAAATAAAATAAAAAATAAAAAATTAGCACCTACCAAGTCTTAGTGCATGCCATCTTGAAGGTCCCAATCTTCCCCGACTTCTGTTTTGCTTTCTCATAAATTGCCCCAATTGGATTCAATCTTAATTTCCAAAGGTATTCCATTTGTACCACAATAAAAGGAAGGGAACTGAGGCTGTGAGGCAATGGAAACCTTTAGAAAGCCTTTTAAAGAATGATAATCTTTAAGGCACTTCAAGGTTGTGGGCTCATTGGTTTGTCTGCAGTTTGAACAAGGGGACTTTTATGGAGACTGTGATTGCATCCAGCTGACTGTGCCCTCTTTTGGAAAGGGAGGAGGTTGTCTCCCTCTGATGTGCACAAACCTCAGTGCCTCAAATAATCTTTTGACAGAAAATGTCTAAATTATTCAGTAATATTCCTGTGTAGTGGGAAACAGGAGAGAGGTGAGTTGACAACTTCTATCCCCTTCCTGCCTTGCTTTAGAAGAACCAGTTTATTTGGGGATTTGAAGAAGAAACAACATGTCAAGGAAGAGTTGAATTCAGGAGCATCTGGAAGATAAGGGAGGTTGGCTCCAGATGTAGCCATGCTTAGAACAGATCCACCATAATTAATGGGACTAATATTACTGGCAACTAATTTAGGTATTGTGTTGCAATGGGTCTGTTCTAAGCATGGCTAAATCTGGATCCTATTCAAGGTTTTCCTTTTAAACAAAACTAAGGGGGGAGGTGTAGTTCTATCCACTGAGGCAGAATCATATGGGTAGTGTACCCTAATGGTTCATGAACCAGATAGGAATTAAGCCAGGCATCCAATAAGCTTGGGGATGCAGCACTGGTGTTGACATAGCCATCTATTTCTTCCCTTTTCCCACACTAGTTTCTCCCAGTACCAACCCATGGACTATCTCTAATTGTTGTTTTTATTGTTTCTGACTTGTATACCACCTTCCATGTGGTTTTGACAAAAAGGAGGTATACAAATATTTATCTATCTATCTGTCTATCTTCTATGGTCTATTGATTTGTCCATCCACTGTACTAGAATTTCATTTAAATGGATGCACACACACCAATGGCAGAAAGGCTTGTGACAGACTCAAAGTTAGCAGTTTCCTCTGAAAAAAGAGAAATAAATCCAAGAGGGGAAAAATGTAAATCAAGGGTTTAAAAATATCTGAAGTGTATGCAAGCTCCATCTGTAAAATGGGGAGACCAGCTGCTGTGTCTCCAGTATTTAAACAGAGAATAATACAAACATGCACACACAGAGAGAGAATGTCCTTGCTTGTAAATGTTTGGATAAAACATTTGCAATGTTCTCCTCCAAGATCCATTTTGTATCAACTGGGTGCTTGACTGGGGGAAAAAAAGGAAGGTTGCCAATAGTGTGCTTGGACCCCAGGTGAATCGAAGGTCAGGGTTTCCTAAACCTCAACATGTGTTTTCCTGGTCAAACTGCAAACAAATGTGTGATCTTACATGGGATTCAAAGAATGTTAAACTACTGCCATGAATGTTCACAGTAAACTATCGCCCTACCCTTAATGCAGCATTTCTAATTGTTTGAATCAACTACCTGTTAGATTGTATCTTGCCATATGTCTCCACTGGATGTTCATGTAATCATATATATATATATATATATCTCAAAGAGAATCCAAAGAACCAGTGAGGCCCACTGAGTAGAGATTTAGACATGGAAGGTCTTAGTAAATACTTGCTTAACTGTGAATGTCTCAGGTGACCTTGGAAACATTCTTCATCTATTTAAAAATGTTCTCAGTCATTTCATCCTTCTTGCCCTGTAGGATGGGATGCTTTCTAGATATTTTTGGACTGCAAGTTCCAGCATTTCTCATTGACTATGTTGGCTTTGGCTCAAATCTTATTTTAGTCCCAATTAGAGTAGACCCATTAAATCAGTGGGATTTAATGGCATGTTGACTCACTATTCAACAACTGAATTTCTGAGTTTGCTCTAGTTGAGACAAATAGGATCCAGGTCTGGGGCTGCTGGGACTTGTTGTTCAACAACAGCTGGAAGGCTGCATGATTCCCACTCCTATCTTATATGTTATGCTCTTTAGCAGGAGAAGCGGCGCTCTTTTGCTGATATTACTCTGAAACACCAAATGCATAGCTCAACATGATGGCAACAACTTTCCCAGTCTTCTTGGCAGGATTATTGTAAGGACAGAGAGAACACATTTGTTCTCTTTTGTTCTAAATACAGTTGTCCCTCTGTATCCGGGGATTTGGTATCCACTGATTTAAGTATTCACAGCTTGTAAATATTCTTAAAAAATTAATAATCCAAAAAGCAAACCTTGATTTTGGCATCTTATATAAGGGGCAACATTTTGCTATGCCATTGCATATAATAGGACATGAGTATTCATGGATTTTAGTATCCATGGGGGGTCCTGGAACCAAACCCCAGCAAATATGAAGAACAACTATACAGGAATAAAACCAGTCAGTGGAAATTACAGGAAAGTAATTTTCAGCAAAACATTAGAATAAACTTCCTCATCATAGGAGGTGTTTGACATACCAGTAGACTTCCTTGGGAAGTGATGTGCTCTTCTTTGCATGTAATGGTGAAATTTCATGCCAAACATTTGAATCACCTCTCCAATAGATGTTTAAAATTAGGAGGATCAAGTATGGAAGGCAATCCAAAGATCAATGGTCATGGGGTAGAATGGAAGGCCCCCTGCATCACCGTCTGTGAAAGCAACAGAGCCACCATAATCCATTCTCTCACCTCAATTTGACAAGGTATTCTGAAAGAATATCATGCGAATGGAACAGAAAGGCACTGAGCACTCTAGAACAAATGAAGGGACTGTTTTTCCCTTCTCTGTCTCCCAGTGCATGTCATCTAACAAGGTGGCCAAGGTGGTTTCATCACATTCTGGTGTCTAGTGAAGAAGGCACAATGTAATAACAGAAGAGAGGACATAAAATGATACATTGATATTAAAGGAATGGGAATTTAATCCTCAGCAAGAACACAGGCTTTGACTTTGGAATCTTGTCTGAGACCTTGTGTCAAGAGACATAGCTATGGTGGAGTAGCCGTGTCTTGATAGCTACATCTCCTGCTTCTATCTGCCACCTCCCCCTGCCCAAGATATCCTTAAATTTTCAGCTGCTCAGCCCCTCCGGCATGCCTATTTCCAGGTTTCTGGAGAGTCGGGAGGGATAAGCCATGATGCATCCAGTCTGTGTGGACCACTTTCTCTAGCTGGGCACACTGCAACAGTCTGTGGGATGAGCAGCTTAAAAGGTGAGGAGGGGAGCAACAGCTTGATTGTTGTACATGCAATGACCCAGACAACTGAACTGTAGTGTCATAAGGCAGACTGGACATTACTGATGCCAGCCCTTATGTTTATGTGTTGAATTTTCTTCGCATGTTTATGATATTACTGATAGCTATGTATATCAGAGGAAGGAACTGGCAAAACTGGTGGGAACTAGGGAGAGGATCTTTTTGGTGGCTGCTCCCAGACTTTGGAACTCCCACCCTACAGAGGTTAGGATGGCCCCATCTCCTTCAGGTGGCAGGCAAAAACATTTTTATGCCACCAGGCCTTTGCTGAAAAATGAAGGTTGGACTGCTGGTGTTTCTATTTTAATTCTTATGGCATTTTAAAAATGTTTTATTACTTATATGGAGTTTTAATTATATAGTAGTCTCTTTTAATTCTTATTTATTGTATTATGTTTTTAAATATTGTTGTTTTTAAAATGTTGTGAGCCACCTTGGGTCCCACCATAGGGAGAAAGGCAGGAAATAAATAAATAAATAAATAGCAAGCACCTCTGAGTATTCCTTGCCTAAGAAAACCCTATGAAATTCATGGGATTGCCATAAGTCAAGAGGTGACTTGAAGATACACACATGTGCATGAACACACACACACACACACACACACATCTGGGATTAGGAAATATTTTCCCTTTTATTTCAGCTATATTTACTAGTCACTATGACCAGACATTGGACATAGTTACAACCCCCAAACTGGTCATGTTGGCTAGGGTATTTTTCCATAATAGTTGTTTGTTCCTGATGTCACTTGAACGCTGCCATCCTTTATTGCTGCAGCATGTTGCCAATATAGGAATGTCACCTAGCTTTACTCCTTGTTGTTCTACTCTCTGTTACCGTGCATTAGATGGAATGTTGCTTCCCCCCTTCTACCACAGAGCTGATCTCTCAGTTCTGTAGAACATCATGCTGTACCACAGGATGATCTTTGGGAGGACCAGAGCCCTGTGATTCTGCCATGGGAGTTGTCTTCTGGCTCAGGATAAAGCAGGTCAGTGGAGAAATGAAAAGCTTTAATTGCCATTGGCATCCATGAGCTTTCCTCTCTGGGTGGCCCTTGAGCTAGTGAAACACAGTATTGTTTGTGACCCTAACAGCATGGCAGCTGGGTGGGGGTGGGTGGGAGAGGTTGGGCATCTGCCCTCCTGCTTTGCAGCTTACTCTTGTTGCTATGATATAACACGAAAAAGAGAACACTCCCCACTCTGCCCCTTTGTCTGGTCGTGGTGACATCTCCATCTAATTCAGCAGTTCCTTCACCATATAATGCTGGTAAGTTGCCAGTGGATTATGCCTCCATTGGCAGATTGTCACTCTCAAGTCAGTAATGAAGCCTGTTCACATTTCCTGGGACTCTGATTGCTTTTCTCTCAATTAGCGCTTTCCAAAGAAGAATGCAAATTATTTCCCTAATGTGGGGGGGGGGGTAGGGCAAGGGAGAGAGAAACAGAGTGAAAAAATAGAGGATAGTAGGGTAAAGTGAGGCAATTTGAGTCAGGAGGGGGCTGGGAAGGCAAGGGGGACTATGCCTCCTGCTTTCTCGCTCCCTGTTATTTGCTGTGTGGACCATAAAGCTTCTTAACAGCAGTGACAGGCAAGCTCTGACTGAGAATTAATAACCTTTTAACTCTGCTTCATTAATGAGGGCAGTTGTGGCAAATTTTAGTCCCTTTAAGTCACATTACAACAGCATTCATCGGTCATTAACCAAATGGATTCTGAGGTGTTTTGTGAGTAGCAGCTTGTCCACAAGTGCATCTCCAGTGCATGTGTGTGTGTGTTTGTTGTGTGTCTATGGGGGCTTGATGGAATGCACCCCCCATACTTAATTGTCATTTGGGGACAATTAAGTGATGTCTCCTGGCCATCTCCTGCCCTCAATGTGTCAGTGGGGCAGCTGATGAGGCCTGCACAGATATGTCAGAGGATTACAATGACAGGAATTCCTTTTCACGCTGAGCACAATCATCAATGCAGTTCTAGGAGAACCAAGGTTCCCTTCCCCTCTTCATCATGTCCATCCAGCTACCCTTCCTAATGACTTCATTTTATCACGAAGATTCCTTAAATGGTGTGTGATGACATGGCTTTATTACTGTCAGTAGGCAGAAGAGGAGATTATCAGATGCAGGGGGACATGGCAAATAACCATGTTCCAAACTACATCAGAAGAATGGGAGGAGAACAGGAAGGGCAACATTATCAGATGCCCACATCCTCAGCCATTCCAGGGGTGTGGCACTGCTGCAGATGAGGCTTCCCCTTTTTATTGAGAGGGACAAGTCCCCAATAAAAAGGGATGCCTTGCTCATGACCATGCTATGCCCCTGAGATGCTGAAGGATGATGTCGTCTGATGACCCTGGTGGCGCAGTGGTTAAATGCCAGTACCGCAAGTTACCACGTTGCAAGTTCAATCCCAAGGGCTCCAAGGTTCACTCAGCCTTCCATCCTTTCGTAGGATGGTAAAATGAGTACCCAGTTTGTGGGGGCAATTGGCTAACACACATTGGAAACTGTTTAATGCAGTGTAGATGTGTAAATAGCTATTGCTTAAAACAATTTGTAAGCCGCTCTGTTAGCCTTGTGGCTGAAGAGTGGGGTATAAATAAATAAATAAATAAATAATCTCACCCGCTCCTATTCTTCTTGCAATCTTCTGATGCTGTTTTTGGTGCATCTGATATCTCCTCTGTTCTCCCAGCCACCACTATCTGAAGGAAAAAAACCAGTATCTTAACCCTCTATTGTGGTTCTTTAAGTTTAAGCCAGGGATGGGCAACATGTGGCCCTACAGCTTCTATAAATCCTCACCATGGGCTATGCTGGCCAGGTTTGATAGGAGCTGAAGTTCAACAAGATATGGAAAGCCACATGCCCCCCACCCTTGCTCTAGACTGTCACATTCATTTAAAATGCAATTTGGCTGTAAATTTCCCATTGAAACAGAAATATTTCTAAGCCTGTGTCTACTCATGAACCAGATCCTGGTATGCCAAGACTAGAATAGTACTGTATTTTGATTTGCTAATGCCTTTTTCATGAGTAAAAGGATACATAGTTATGCAGTTAGTAATCCCCCCCAATTATTCTTTATTAACTGTATCATCACAAAGCTTCCAAACATTTTCCATCTTCTTATTATTCCAATTCACTATGTTATTCCACAATTCCATCAAAACATCTTTAGCTCATTTCATCTTCTATTTTACATCCATAAAAAATAAACATAGATTTATTTTTAAAAGCATTTAAAAAAAATTTTTGACTTCCCATTCCGTTAATTCCCAGTTTGTTATTTTTATAATTTCCACCCTTGTTGCTTTACATTTCATTTCCTTCATTATGTATATTGCAAACTCTTTTCTCTCTTGCCTTTCTTATTTCATTATTTTTTCATTTTTCCATAAATCATTATATCTTATTCACCATCTTTACACTCTTATATTACCATATTAACTTCTTAATCCCTCATTATTGCGAACTATTACCAATTTATGTGGGTGCACATTCGTTCCCACATAATCACAATTTTTTTTAACCAATCTGCATTTTTGTGCCTTTTATTTCAAACTCTCACTTTTTTTCCTCCTCGTTTTTTTTTATAAACCTCTTATACCTCTTAAATCAACTTATCTCTATCCTTCCATTCCTGTATATAAGACCACAAAGGATCCCACGTTTCTATAAAGAATTTGTCCATTTTATTCTCTACTAGATTGGTAAGTTTATCCATTTCAGCTGTTTCTAATAACTTCTCTATCCATTCCATTTCGGATGGGATCTCCTCTCTTCTCCAGTACCTTGCATATACAATTCTAGCTGTGGTACACATATGCCATAATAACCTTTTTAGCCTACCATTTCCATTTGTGATATTAGTGTTCTCGTAGATACCTAGCAAGAAAATTTCTGGCATCATATCTATTTCCTTTTAAAAGATCTTCTGAATTTTTGCTCTAATCATCCACCAAAATTTCTTTGCCTTATTGCATCCCCACCATTGATGAAAAAAAGATCCTTTTAGATCATAATATCTAAAAATCTGCCACAAATAGAAGAAGAATATAGAAATATTTTGAATAGACCAATTTCTACAGAGGAGGTTGAAGAGGCTATTGGAAAATTAAAAATGAATAAAGCCCTGGGTACAGATGGCCTAATGGCAAAATATTATAAATGCTTTAAGGATCAACTTGCGAAACCATTACAAGAAACAATGAATATAATTAAAGACACCAAACAATTACCTGAGAGTTGGAAAGAAACCAATATAATTTTGATCCCAAAAAAATGAAGAAGAATACCCAGCGGCTAAAGATTTTCGCCCAATCTCACTCCTCAAAGAGGATTATAAGATCTTTGCCTCTATATTAGCTCTGAGTTTTAAAAAAGACCAAACTGGTTTTATTCCAGGCAGACAGATGCGAGATAATGTAAGAACTACATTGGGTATTATTGAGTACCTAGACTTCCATATAGAGAAAGGGGGAGCTCTGTTATTTCTGGATGCAGAGAAGGCATTTGACAAGGTGAGATGGGAATTTTTAATAAAAAACATTAGAACTGATGAGATTTGAGAATAACTTTATATCATGGATTAAAGCCATTTATCATGAACAAAAAGCCCACCTAATTGTCAATGGAGAAAGATTGAATAGTTTTAGCATCCAGAAAGGTACTTGTCAGGGTTGTCCCCTTTCTCCATTGTTATTTGTATTGACGTTGGAAATACTCTTAAGAGAGATCTGGCTTAATGATTTAATTAAAGGTGTTAAAATTGGAAAAGAAAAATTTGTATATAAAGCCTTTGCAGATGATGTGGTTCTGTACTTAGAAAACCCACTGCAACAAGGAATGAAGATAATGGAAACAATAAGAGAATTTGGAGAATGGGCAGGTTTTAAGATTAAGAAAGAAAAAATGAAATTTCTGAGCAAAAACCTAAAGAAAGAAGAAGAATCTCAGCTGGAAAAAAAAGTGGGGAATCAAGTCAGCAGAGAAAGTAAAATATTTAGGAATAATAATCTTAGGCAAAAATAGACAACTTTTTCAAAATAATTATGGTCTCGTGTGGTCACAAAGTAAAAACAAAATGGAAGTTTGGAAAAAGTTAGATTTGTCTCTAATGGGGAGAATTTCCCTGATTAAAGTGAGCATTTTGCCCAGGATTTTCTTCTTGTTTCAAATGATCCCAATTTTAATCCCACCAAAATGGTTTAAAGAATGTAATAAAGATCTAATGAAATTAGTAGGGCAAGGGAAAAAACCGAGAATTAAATTTAAGCTGTTGATGGATATGAGAAGCAGAGGAGGAATGGTATACCAGATTTGAGGCTCTATTATGAAGCAAATGGCCTGATGTGGATCAAAATATGGTTCAGTTTAGATGACCCAAGACTCCTTTTATTGGAAGGCCACAAACTTCATTTTGGATGGTATTCCTTCCTTTGGTATCAAAAAACGAAAGTCCAAAAACAGTTTAATAATCACTCTATTCAAAAATCTCTCTATAAAATATGGCTTAAATAAAATATATTTGTTTGCAAAATTACCAAGCTGTGTGTCTCCAGGGGAAGCTCTATCAATTAAAAGCTTAAGAAGCGAATTGGTTTGGATTACTTATAAAGAACTGGTTATGGGTACTAAAGATAATCTCAATTTAAAAGATAGTAAGCAATTGAAGCAGGAAGGTAGGAATCTACAATGGTTTCCATACCTTCAAATAAAAGAAAGATTTAAGAAAGACATGGCAGAAGGGGGAATTGAATTAGCAAAATCTAATTTTGAAGAAATTCTAGAAAAAGGGAATGTATATTTGTTGTCCAGAATATATAAGTTATTACTTAGAATGGAAACAGATACAGAGATAATTAAAGAATATATGTTAAACTGGGCCATAGATATAGGATGGAATATTGACTACAAAGGATGGAAAGCATCATGGCATAGAATAGCAAAATTCTCAAGATCTTACAACTTGCAAGAAAATGCCCTAAAAACTAAGATGAGGTGGGAACTTTCCCCAGCAAAAATTGCAAAAATGGTAGGAGGACCCTCCAACAAATGTTGGAAATGTCAAGTTAAGCAGTTAGTAATTTTAAACCCTGGAATTATGGCAGTGTCTTTAGATGTAGGGCTGGATCCAGGGTCTCCCTTGTATTAGTGAAAGAGCTCTGGATACAGAAAGTATCTCTGCTTGTTTTTGTGGACAAAAGAACATAAGAGCCATGTTGCATGAGACCAAAGACCTACCTAGTCCAACATTCTGTTCCCACAGTGGCCAACCTGTTTGTTTGTTTGTTTTATTTTATTTACATCCTGCTTTTCTCCTGAATGGAATTCAAAACAGCTTAACAGTATAAATTTAAAAAGAGCAGTTAAAACAATATGAAGTACAAAAGTTTTAAAAGCATTAAATATTACGGACTTTTTCGGATGCATGAAATATAACGCAAGCCGCCTCGTCGCGTTGCGAGGCTGCTATGCTGCAGAACACTGGTTTCGGATGATGCTCTCCCCTGCCGGTACTGTTGCGGTACCGCGGGGAGAGTTGAGTGTCATATTTCGTTGATTTTTAAGCACGAAAGTTGATCATGCTTAAAAATCGATGAAATATGATGCTCAACTCTCCCCGCAGTAACGCAACAGTACCGGCAGGGGAGAGCGTCATCTGAAACCAACGCTCTGCAGCGCAGCAGCCTCGTAATGCGACAAGGCTGCTTGCGTTATATTTAATGCATCTGAAAAAGTCCTACATTCAAATAAGCCACTATTTTTAAAACATTACAATTTAAAACAATTAAAACACTTTAAAAACACAATGCATATTGAAACAGCACATCCAGTTGCACATCACTCCACCGTGGTCACCAAGGTTGAAATCCTGTTCAAACAAAAAGGTCTTTGCCTGCTGGCGAAAAGACAACAGAAACAGGGTAGATTGGATTTCCCTTAGGAGGGAGTTCCAAAGTCTAGGAGCAGCCACCGAGAAGGCTTTCTCCCATGTCCCCACCAACCGGGCCTGGGAAGGTGGTGGGATGGAAGGAAAGCCCTTTCCTGAAGATTGTAAGACTCTGGCAGGCTCATATGGGGAGTCTATGGGAAGCCTGTCTGTGGGACATGAGTGCAACTCTTGTTTTCACCAGCCATGGACCTACCTTGGCTTTTAAATGTAAGGCTTTTATAGTGGGAGAGATATATAGCCATCCTGACTGATAACTATTGATGGCCCCATCCTCCACGAATGTATCCAATTTCCTGTTAAAGCCATTCATGTCAGCTGCCTTCAGTAAATCTTGTAGCAATGAATCCTACAGTTCAAGGAAGAACCAAGAAGTACACCCTCTTTTTCTTTTCTGAACCTACAACCATCACTTTCACTGTATGACCCCAGCTTCATTGATGAGCTGATGATGATTACAATGATGATGACAATGACAACAATAACATCATTCTAGTTCTAAGCCATTTTTTTTCCTATTTCTATATCCTCTCTCTCTGGCTTATCTTCGCAAAAAAGATTCAGGAAGGACTCATCCCGCATTTCCTGCAAGCGCGCTGATGACTAAAAAGGCCAATCCGAGATAGACAAGTCCGGTTGCAGAAAGCACAGCAGGTTTCCTTGGGTTTCCTTGGGTGATGTTTCCGGGTTGTGATTCTTTCTGTGTTGTCGTTTCTCTTCAAGACTTGTTTGGCGTGAGTTCTCATATGCACTGGTCCATCAAAAAACAACAAGCCAATTCCTAATCAGGCAATATCAGACAATCAACATTTCTCAAAAAGCTAAGCAAGCTCTTTGGTCCTCAAGGACATTTTCTGCATTTGGCTATAGTGAAAATTGCTGTGTTCACTGAAGAGATTGCTGTGGCAAAAAATGAAGGCCCTTGAGCTGGGAGTCCCCTAAGAAATCTAACCTACTTTACAGGGTTACTGGGAAGAAGAAATGAGCAAAATTTTCAACCAGGCTCAGAGGAAAAAAAAAAGTCTCGTAAACATTTTAAAAACCTTTCCATACAAACAAACCAAACAAAATGAAAGTCCTGCCACACATAAAAGCAAAGCCTTGCCTTTCCCCCACTACTTCCCCCCTACTTTAAAATACTTTTGTTGTATGTGGTAGGAATGAAAAACTTTTGTAGCCTATGTAGGTCTGTAACTGTGCCATGGGGTTAGGTTTTGATCATCCAGAGGAGCTGATTACCAATGGGCCTCTCCACTGGCCCTTAACAGCATGCCCTGTCTCAAGTGTAATGTCTGACTGATGTATGGCAATACAGTAGCCCTGAAAGATGATGAATAATATTCCTATTATTCTTGGGCATGTTCCATATACAGGAGCCACTTTTTCTTTTCTTTTCTTTTCATTAGCTGAAATCTCTGTGCGGAAGAAGTTTGGCTCAAATGAAGGCAATGGTTTGGTTCATTATCCTTTAATTATAAAACGGAGCGATTTGGGTAGAAGCAAGAATCTTCAAAACCACCACAATTATTGAGATTATATCCCAGTTCATTAACAGCTTCAA
Organism: Gambelia wislizenii; assembly: GCA_030847615.1. Classification (NCBI taxonomy): domain Eukaryota; kingdom Metazoa; phylum Chordata; class Lepidosauria; order Squamata; family Crotaphytidae; genus Gambelia; species Gambelia wislizenii. The sequence goes on along the minus strand of JAUMIR010000002.1, from coordinate 187,015,531 downwards.
GTTCTATTTCTCCTTTTCCCGATCATCGGCCTCGAATTCCAATGGCATCTCTCCTCTTAATGACTGTCTTAAACCAGTAATGGGCTGGATGAGGAAAAACAGACTGAGATTAAATCCAGACAAAACGAAGGTGCTCAAGGTAGCAGCCCCGAAAGCAGGAGTTGGGTTGCAACCGCCAGTCCTGAATGGGGTCACGCTCTCCGTTAAGGACTGTGTTTGCAATCTGGGGGTGCTCCTTGATTCATCGCTTCAGATGACGAGTCAGGAGCACTTGTTATCAGCTTCTGCTGATACGCCAGCTGCACCCTTTCCTGGAAGTAAGGGACCTCGATACTGTGTTGCACGCACTGGTAACCTCTCGTCTAGATTTCTGCAATGCGCTCTACATGGGGCTACCCTCGTGCTTGGTCCGGAAACTTCAGTTGGTACAAAATATGGCAGCCAGAGTGCTCTCGGGAACATCTCGGAGAGACCATATAACTCCAGTATTAAAATCTCCACCAGTATAAGGTGTTGGTTATTTACCTTTAAAGCCCTAAATGGCTTGGGTCCAACTTATCTCCGGAACCGCCTCCTCCCATACAATCCTCCCCATGCCCTCCGGTCCTCTGGCAGGAATTTGCTTCAGCCACAAAAATCTAGGCTGTCTGCAACCTCCCGGAGGGCCTTTTCGGTAATCACCCCCAATTTATGGAATGGCCTGCCGAATGAGATCCATCAGCTGATGAACCTGAGTAGCTTTAAAAAAGCACTAAAGATAGATCTCTTTCGGCAGGCCTTTCCTGATTAGATCCCGGCCTCAGGAGTTGGCTTTTTAAAATTATGTATATATTTGTTTTTAATGTGTTTTTAGTTTGAAGGTTTTAATTTTATAGTGCTTAATGTCTTTTTATGCGGGAGTGTGGGGGTGGGTGGTGTTTTTAGTCATTATTATAATGTTTTCATTGTTGGAAGCTGCCCGGATTGTTTTTAGCAGAGGGGCAGGGTATTAATAATAATAATAATAATAATGTTTCCTTATGATGTGATTTCCTGCATGGCAGGGGGTTGGACTGGATGGCCCTTGTGGTCTCTTCCAACTCTGCAATTCTATGATTCTATGAGGCTGGAAGTCGGGCAAGAAGCTTTTCCAGCTTAATTCTTCTATTAAACATAAGAAATGGGATCACTTTTGACTCCAGCTTGGATTTTAGATTATTAGCTGTGCTAATGTGTCATTTTGGCATTCCTGTTATTTTAGGAGGAAGACTGTATGAGAAGGAAATGTGTCAATCTGTCTGTCTTCCCCCCTCCTCTCTCTCTCTCTCTCTCTCACACACACACACACACACACAGAGAGAGAGAGAATTATTTTATTTTTATTTTTGTGACTGTTGTAAAACACTCTTGCCAGGGAAATTAGAACATGATTGCATATTTCCTAGAGTCCCACAATGAAAAATTAGCTGTATCCAACTGAATATGGCAACTGTCCTATCATGGCCATTACTTTCTCCATTCTGTGCCCTAAATCTAATGTCTCTGTTGTTTCTGATATCCCTTTCACTCAGCTGCATAATCATGTATATTATGTTTCTTCAACTGTCTCACCCGCAGTCTGCTTTGATTAGCAGTCCCATATGAAATATTTGCCATGGGCATTCAATGACAACTGTACCTTTAAACAACCTTGATGAATTCCTGTTCAAAATTTCCTTAGATTTGGCTAGACTGAAATGGAGTTTTGCTTCCCCACTTGAGTAGAATGAAAATGTTGAACCTTTTCATTGGTAATTGTTCCTTGAATGATGTTTTAGCAACGAGGATTGAAAAAATTAAAAAGTCTTCAGAGGATTTTCTCAGACAAAATTCTCTGAATTTTGAAAGGCATTGTTAGCACCAGGTAGGGATCTAAAGAACTTGATTAGTTCAGTGTAGTCCCAAGGGAAGTTTGGCCTGAACCTCACCCCCAACAGGCAGCAGAATGAAGAATACATTGAAGCAAGCTACGGTACATTGTTAATGGATGCCACAGCTGTGTCACAGGGGTAACAAAGGAAAGTGTCCCACCAGAAGGATACATTTTTAGAGTGTATGGCCTAAATTGGATTGTTAGTTCCAACTACAGTTGGCCCTCAACTTTTGCAAGGATTAGGGATGGAGGACCCCTGAGAAAGTGGGAAAAATGTGAATATATATCTGCTATTTTTTTTTTAATTTGAGAAAACATTTCTCTAGCCATTTTCTAGGTCCTCCAGTACGATTCTATGGTATGCATCTGCCAGAAGTTGACCATAGATTAACACTGGAGGACCTAGAGAGAACACTTCTCTAGGCATTTGTAGGTCTTCCAGCCTGATTCTGTGGTCAACTTCCAGCAGAAGTACATCATACAATCATGCTGGAGGACCTAGAAAATGCCTAGACAGAACATATTTTTCAATCCATGAATAATCAAATCTGTGAATGCTTAACCTGCAAATGTGGAGGGACAACTGTAAAGCAGACTCACTGAACCAATTGAATTTACATAAATATCTACTCACCAGGTTCTCATTGATTCAGCAGACCCATTCTAGTTGGGACTAAAAACTGGATTAAGTGTAGTATATGGGGAAATAATTGTTTGTAATGTAAAACAATCTTGTGTACCCCATTCACATCCTAAGATAAGTCTAGGTTTTTTCCCCTGCATGCTTCTGTTCTCCCAAACTCCCTTTCTCTTATTTCACTGGGCACTTCCAGCCAACTGGAGTGCTGGGTCATTCAATACATGACCTAATTTAAATTGTATTGCTCTTTGTGAGACTCTTTTAAATTAGAGTCTCCATGTGGCTATAGCCTTCTTCTCCATCTTTGTCTTATGCCATCTCATGGATGCCATGCTGCTGCTATGAAACTATGCTATGATGCTTTGCCTTTTCAAATCACCATGTAGCCTTCTACCGCTAAAGGCTGGGTGAGTCTTTCTACCCTAAATCCTCCTAGTTAGTTAGGAACCCTTTTTAAAGTTTGTTTTAGTATGCAGTTTGAGATTGATATACCTTCAGTAAACTTTTGATTTGCATTTCTAAACTGACTCCTTTGTTTTTGTAATGAGTCTAATTTAACTGGGTGATCAGACCACAGACCTCTGAATACACTTTTAAATGTTAATTGAGCTGTCTGTTAGTCAGCATTCTTAAGCGTCACTCTGCATCACTTTGAAAGTAAATGATTTTAACTCCTTTTTTAAAAAAGAAGATATTTTTATTGCTTTTTATAAAAGGACTAGATCTTGGAATTTTTTTTAATACATTCATAGTTTGAGACTCATTCCTCCTACATTAAGGCCTATGGTTGCTCAAAGAATGGAGAATATATGAAGAATGGGTCTACTGAATCAATGAGAACCTGGTGAGCAGATATTTAATAATAATAATAATAATAATAATAAAATTTATTTATATCCCACCCCTCTGTAAGCAATCGGGGCGGCTTACAATGATAAAATGGTAGACAGTATAAAACAACCCAAAATCCCTCCCTCCCCTTAAAACATTATTAAATTAATACAAGTTAAAATCAATATGTAATACAATATGTTAAAAACCCTTTTAAGCAGGCAGCATCTGTTTGGATTTATGTAAGTTCAATTGGTTCAATGAGTCTACTTTACAGTATATATATATATCAAGCCACCAACTAGAAACTAAAATAAGACAGGAATCTGAATCATACTACCTGGAAAGATAATTTACACAGGGGTAGCTGATTCTGCTTCCATGAGAACAACAAATAACAATACTCTGAAGGGTAACAAACTGATTAGGGCAGCACTAGTGGGACATATTACAGTGGAAATATGTTTAGGATGGGAATGTTAATATGGAATATATTGCACACCCTCCAAATGTTCCAATTTGCCAGAAACAGTTCTAATTAATCCTCTGCCATTCCACTTCTTTTAAGTTGCCCCAGTGTGTTTCACTGAATCATAGAATTGTAGAGTTCGAAGAGACCACAAGGGCCATCCAGTCCAACCCCCTGCCACGCAGGAAACCACGATCAAGGCATCCCTGACAGATGACCATCCAGCCTCTGTTTAAAGACCTCCAAGGAAGGAGACCCCACCACGCTCCGAGGGAGTGTGTTCCACTGCCGAACAGCTCTGACTGTCAAAAAGTTCCTCCTAACCTTGAGGTGGAATCTCTGTTCTTGGAGCTTGCATCCATTGCTCCATGTTCTAGTCTCTGGAGCAGCAGAAAACAAGCTTGCTCCATCTTCAATGTGACACCCCTTCAAATACTTAAACAGGTCTATCATATCGCCCCTTAACAGTCTTTTTTCCAGGTTAAACATACCCAGCTCCCTAAGTCTTTCCTCATAAGGCATGGTTTCCAGAACTTTCACCATTTTAGTCACCCTCCTCTGGACACGCTCCAATTTGTCAATATCCTTTTTGAATTGTGGTGCCCAGAACTGGACACAGTATTCTAGGTGAGGTCTGACCAAGGCAGAATAGAGTGGCACTATTGCTTCCCTTGATCTAGACACTATAGTTCTATTGATGCAGCCCAAAATCGCATTGGCCTTTTTAGCTGCCGCATCACACTGTTGACTCATGTTCAACTTGTGGTCTCCTAGGACTCCTAGATCCCTTTTGCACATAATCTCATTCAGCCAGGTCTCCCCCATCCTGTATCTATGCATTTCGTTTTTCCGCCCAAAGTGCAGTACCTTACATTTCTCCATATTGAATTTCATTTTGTTAGCTTTGGCCCAGCTCTCCAGTCTATGCCCCTAATTCCATCATCCAAGTCATTGATAAAGATGTTGAATAGCACTGGACCCAGGACAGAACTCTGTGGCACCCCACTCGTCACACCTTTTGGACAATGAAATTTTCTTCTAGGCAAGTAAGGAATTTGCTAGACCATGAAGTTTTGGTTGAATTAGATTTCCTGCAAATGTCAGGATAGTTGAAGTCACCCATCACTACTACATCTCTCCTTTCTACGTGTATGGTCATCGGTTCTAGAAAGGCATCATCCAATTCCTCCATCTGACTTGGGGGTCTCTAGTAGAGTCCCACAATAAGATCCCTGTTGTTGCCATCCCCTTTAATTTTTATCCAGATGCTCTCCACCTGGCTTCCAGTACTGATGTCATGGATCTCTTCACTGGTATAGATATCCCTGATATATAATGCTATTCCTCCTCCTTTCCTGTTTGGCCTGTTTCTCTTATAAAGGTTATACCCCTCTATTCCAATCATGAGACTCATCCCACCAGGTTTCAGTACCGCCTATTATATCATATTTGTTTTGTTGTGCTAGGAGTTCAAGTTCATCTTGCTTATTTCCCATGCTCTGTGCATTAGTGTAGAGACATCTGAGACCATGTGTTCCCTTTACTTACTGCCTGTGCAAGTTTTTTTGCCTCCCACTGTTGGGTCCTTGCACTGTTTGCCTTGTTCCCTCTATGACAGTTTGACTATTTTCTCCAGCCCTTTTGCCTTCCAGAATACTATCTCCCTCCTCCATATGACTCAGTTTAAAGTCCTCCTGATCAAATTCTTGAGACGTTGGCAAAAAAAGTTTCTGCCAACTATCGTGAGATGCACCCCATACCTTGCTAGAAGTCCCCCTCATGGAACCACAGCCCATGATCCAAGAATCCAAATCGTTCTCAGCGACACCATCTACGGAGCTAGTTGTTTACATCGGCTATTTTCCTCTCCCTTCCTGGACCATGCCCTTCAACTGGCAGAAGAGACGAGATGACAACCTGTGCATCCATATCTTTCAGCTTCCTCCCCAGAGCTTCATAATCTCTTCTGATCTTCGGAAAGCTGTCTCTTGCAGTATCAATGGTTCCCACGTGGACCAAAAGGAAGGGGTAATGATCAGTAGGCTTGACCAGTCTTGTCAGCCTCTCTGTCACATCACGGATCTTTGTCCCAGGGAGACAACACACCTCCCGAGACATCTTGTCAGGCCCACAAATCACTGTTTCTGTACCTCTCAACAAGGAGTCCCCCCACCACCACCACCACACGCCTCCGCCGAGGCTTAGCAGCGGCTGTTCCTTACGGTGGTACTCTCAGGATCCCCTGCTCTGCCCCTGAAGTCTGTCCATGCTGCTCTTCCTTGTTGTCCTTGATAAGGGAGAGAGCTTCAAATCGATTCTGTAGCTGCAAGCTGCCAGAACATTCCCTGGTTTTTCTACTTCTCTGTGTGACATTCCTCCAGCTGTCTACCTCCTGTGCATGTGTAGTAACCCTCTCCCCTGCAGCAACTTCCTCTGTGTGGTCCCCATCCAAAACTGTTCGTTCTGTTCTGTCCAGGGAAACCTCTTGCTCACGAATATGGAGAAGTATAGCTACCCAGGTCTCCAGCTGCTGGACTTTCTCTCCAAGAGGAGATTCCTCTATCCCCCACTATCCCCCTTCACCCTCAGCATACTTCCATTGCTGAAAACATGTGCAAAGTGCAAAATTCACTCAGTTACTCAGCAGGGGTGAGACGTGGGGGGGGGTAAAATCTGTCAATTCCCAGTAGACTCTGGCAAAAGCAAGCTGCTGTAGGTATCCTAGCTTATGCATTCTTTCCCTTTAAAAACTGCTGCCCTCTTGACCACACTCTGATGTTGCTTGGCCACATGTATTCTGGTTTTCATCTGTTAAATGTTATTGTATGATATGATACTGCTATTTCTTCTTCAGTTACCTAGAGATAGAACTGTCCTGCCCTGGCTCAATTGCTCTCTCTTTCTCTCTGTGTGTGCTGACGCAGACCCCTGTCAACATGTGACCTCAGAGCCTGCTGAAAAAAACAAAAAGGAGCCAAAAAAGAAAGAAAGAAAGAAAGAAAGAAAGAAAGAAAGAAAGAAAAGCAAAAATGCCATTTAGGCTATCCAAGCCTACTGGTTAGCTTGAAGTCATCCTTTTGGATCCTGGCCCCATAAAGTAATAATATTTGATGGATGAAAAGCATGATTTGTCCAAGTGTTAAACTATTAATGAACATTTGTGGTTTAGTGACATTCTAAATTAGTAGCATATTCTGTCTTGATCACACTTCTGAACAGATAACGTGCTTTTGTCAGAGACAAGCACCCAGGTGGCAGTATCTTTTGTCAGAGATCTGTACATCCAGTTTAAACAATGTGAAAAACTCCATGCTAAAAATAATTTTTAGAAGATGCCTTCTTTCTTGCAACAAAAGATGTCATGAACAATTAAACTTCTCTCGACAGAGAATTAGGCACACATTTGAATACATTGTAGGGAATGGCTTTTTGCCTGAGCAAAAAGGAGCAGGAGGGTGCCAGATGGTCCAGCACTGACGTGCTGAGAACTTGGAAGTAACTACTTAAAGTAATTAAATCCTAATAATGAAGACATAACCAGGTTTGATGTCCACTAAAAGTAGGTAAAAGTTACAAGTAATTATTTCCCAATAACTAAGGAGATTATCAGACGTGTTAAAAGTGATGTTACACGAATGCTAGGAGATTGCTAAAGGGGCTCCCTTTTCAGATGATGTTGTTCCCCCCTCGTAATGCACCCGTTCTGCTGCCATTCTGCCAGTGCTGCTTTTTATTGATGGGAGAAGCTGTCAATAGATCCCCCGTTCCATTCCTGTCACTGATGTTCCTGAGACTGAAAAGGTGCCCTGTTTCACTGGTGAGATCCCAGCATCAATGGGAGCTCCCTGCCAGAACACTTCCTGGTGAGATCGGGACATCAAGGTAAGTGACACACTTTTTATGATCCTTCCTCAGTTTACTTGGAAGTTTTAAAGTGTTTTTTTGTGTGTGTGTGCTGGCTGTCACTTTTTTTTGGGGGGGGGGCTGTATTTTGCTTTTTATTTTTGAATTTCCTGCACTAGTGTCTTTTTGTAAGAACAGGCAGAATTTCACTCCAGGAAGTGAACGGAGTTCCGCTAGAGCTCTATTCACTCCTGGGCTGCCCTATCGATGCTACTAAAGGTAGGCCTGAAAAGTTTTGTTACTGTGCTGGGACAGGGGTGGGAGAGGAGATTGTGGGATAGGAATGCTTTTTTTGTTCCTGTCTAATAATCTCCGGTGTTGCTTCTTCCCACTTTATCCTTGTGGCAATCCTTGTGGTGACCAGCCCAGGCATCCAATGATTTTTCATGGCTCAGTTGGGATTGGAACGGATACCTCCCCAATCCTAAACCAGCACACTGCCCATGAAACCACACTTGCTAATGTACATAAATAAATAAATGGGGTGCTGAAGCATTGCATTTCAGAAAAGAGAGTTGCATCCTGAGATTCACTGAAGCAAACTCCATAGGGGTTGTGTTTTGCAGTATCCACCCTATGCTTTGTGTGAGGAGAGTTGTTGTTTTTCCCCAGGGAGGGTTGAGCTTTCATAGTTTTCGTCTATGGCAACTCTTTTTCAGGAGTGTGAAAATAAAGAGCCCCGCAGAACACCTGTCAGCCTCAGGCATAGGAAGAAAAGCCTGATGGAACCATTTGACCTTGGGTAAAAAAATATTGGGGGAAAGGGACTTCTTAAAGCTTTCAAACAATGTCAGCTTGTCACTTCTCACAGACTTTCTAATTCTTTCCAGCTGTAAATCAATCATCCCATTAACTCTTCTCTCATGGTCTCCCACTAAGTTATCTGGGGATTGGCTGATCCTTGCTGAGCCATTTTTGGCAGGGCTCAGAGAATAACGTAGCCCTTGTACATGGTCCATGATGTCATGAGCACTCACTTATGGCTTTCAGCAAACCCTCTCCACAAAGGAGCCCCTTCTTTTGCCTGCTGCAATTACCCAACTATTAAAGTAAAATTACATTAGATGCCTTATATTTTTAAGAGTGATATCACCTTTTGCTTTAATGTCCAGTCGGTGGGCCAATTTGCACTCACTTCCTTTGACACTGTGTTTGCTGATGGGGTCCTTGGTCTATGTGGCTCAGGAGAAAGCAGCCATTGACATGCAAAAAAGCAGGGGGGAGAGGCAAGAAGGGCAGCTATAACTGAGCTCACAAATTAATATGGACAAAGATTGTGTACACATGTATTCCTAATACTTGAAACAGCACCTACACAACACAGACACCTTTGAGCAATTTTACCTGATCAGGTTTTACTTCCTTTTTTGTGTAGCATGACCCCATGACTTTTCATGAAGAAAATGGATTTATGGACCACATTTGGATTTATGGACCACATTTGGATCCTACAAGAAGCTCCTGGAAATATAATATGTTTTGCCAAGGAAAAATGGCTCTTTTGGATTTGAAGCAATAACCACATGTGGGAAAGGCTTTAGCAAATTTATTGATACAGGAGGCTAATAAGGATGACACAATTATGAAAGCTATAAGCCCTACCAAGCAGATTCATTTCCCTGTTCTGCTGTTGGGAGACCTAGGAGACAACAGCAGAGACACCTCCGCCCATTGAAGTGCAGCCTCCACGCTGGCTGCTTGGTCTGCACTGAGCTCTCCTAGGGCAATTCTTCAGGGTTTTTTTTAAAGCAAAGCCATACTGGACTACCTGCTACTTCCCCACCCCCCTAAATCACATCAGCCCTGTATTGGACAGGTAGACTTAATTAATTATCTAAACAACCTATGCTAGGTAGATAACAGAATGACCCTCTATACTCTTTATCATTTGGGATGTGCCATGGCAGATGTCTAGTAGAAATTCCTTCCTTCTTGTCAAGGCCATATTAAGAACAAGCAGACTCAGCTGCCAAGGTCATGAGCAAAGCCAGCTGAGGTGTAAAAGCTCACAGGTGTCTGAGAGAGATATGCCAAGGGATAGATATAATGGAAAAACTTATACATGGCACCTAAACCTCCTCGTACATTTTTCTTTCCGTTATTTCTACTACAGGATGCAAGCTGATCTTTAGCCAGTAAATGTATTAGTCAGTGGGTCAGTTAGAGAGCAGTTTGCTGAAGACCTTCCTATACTGTATATCTCAACTAGGCTCTTGAATCTGGGCTCACACCACCTGGTTAGAAACATGGCCACAAAGGAGTAATGAATCTCTCTAGGCCAGGGAGGTACCACCTGTGGCCTAGAAACTCCATGTCATTCCCCAAGGCCTTGACTGTGCTCCTTCCAGGAGTGCCCTGATCTCCCACCACTGCTGCCACTGAAGCCCCTGCACATGGGTTTTGCCACCAATAAAGTCATCCCAGTTACTTCCACAGTGACCCTTATATAGACTGTGCTTTTGTCCCTGCTGCTAGCAGTATGGAAAAGCAATCTGCAGGAAAAGAGGAAGACTGCATTCTAGATAGATAGACTCAATCAAGGAAGCCACGGCCTTGAGTCTACAAGACCTGAGTAGGGCTGTTGAAGATGGGGTGTCTTGGCGATCTCTAACTCATAGGACTTTATTAGACCAGGCAAATATGGTGTCATAATGCCACCTAATGAATGCAAAAGGGTGCACATACCAGACAACGGCATCCTTTCACAATCATATATTGTCCAAAAGCCATTCTTTTTTATTGATGGGCCAAGCCATCAATAGATCTCCTGTGGCGCTTTGTTCCTTGGCATTGCTGGCTTTTGAAACTTTGCGCCATTGTGCTCACGGGAATACAGCGTCAATGACAGAACACTTCCGGGTGAGATCATGACAGACAGGTAGGGGATGTTCTTTTTATGTACAACCCCCCCCCAGTGTAGTTTGGACTTTTAAAGTGTTTTTCTGTGCTTGTGTGTACATTTTATGAGTTTATTTTGCTTTATTTTTTGAATTTGCCGCACTTGCATCTTCTCGTGAGAATCAGTGGATCTCAACCCCAGAAGTAAACAGAGCTCATGCTTTGTTTATGCTGGGGCTGCCTCATTGCCACTGCTCAACGTAGGTCTGGTAGGAGGTTCTTTTGCCAGCATAAAAACACCACAAAATATGTCAGCAAAAAAACATTAATGGGAGGTAATCTGATAAAGTCCAAAGAGTCACTATAAGTCAAAGTCAACTTGATGGCAGATGATGATGATGATGATGATGATATTCATTAATATCATGCCTTTCTCCCACCAATGGGACTCAAGGTGGCTAACAACCTGTTTAAAACCATACAAGCTAAAAACAGAACAAAGTTAAAATCCCATTATAAATATAACTTTTTTTAAAAAATTAAGCAATTTAAAAACATTACAGTAAAAATTAAAATGCCTTTAAAACCCTTTAAAAATTTAAAACTCACCACAGAGCCTCACTAGCCCAGCCCTTTTAGTTCATAAAAACCTGCTTGCATAAAAATGTCTTATCCTGCCGCCAAAGATGGGGCCATCCTGGGATGGACACAGACTTTGGAACTCTCTTGGGAGGGAGTTCCAAAGTCTGGGAGCAGCCACCAAGAAAGCCCTCTCCCTTGGACCCACCAAACAAGCCTGAGAAGGTGGTGGGACAGAGAGAAGGGCGGAAGGAAACATAATGAAGTCAAAAGGACATTACCTGCACATATCCTAGTGACAATTGATCCCATCATCAGTGATTGGAGTAATCCTTTGTTTGAAGGTATCACTCTTCCCTTAATCCCCAGACCCAGCCATTAAGGAGGCATCTCACACTTTGTAAAATTAATCACCAGAACATTTAGAGTAGTTGCAACACATTAGCATCATCTAAAACCCATTGTTCAAACCCAGGAGTTTCTTGAGACCCATTGTTCAATCACTGGAGACACCTGGAATCCATTGTGTTAACACACAAAATCCAATCACCTGAGGGCACATTTTTGGGTATAACCACTGGCCCCAAATCCTGCCTCATTGCACACAAATTCACTTCCTGGGGACGCTCCATTACCCTGTGTTAGTCACTCCTGCTTCATCCATCCATGCTGCCAGTATGCCTTGAAGATTTGGACTATGAGACAGGTGTTGTATTTCCCCAGAAAATTCCCTATCTATCCCTTTGTCAACCTCTCTTCTTCTATTCCTAGTGGTCTTGTGTGAATGCTTTATTGTATGGATGTATACATGATTGGTGTTATTATTTTTAAAATCCTTTTATGAATATCATTGTGAACTTTTAATCTTACATTTATGTGTATGTCAGTTCAAAGTTTAGTAGGAGTAAAAATAGGTGTAAGATCCCTCTCTGTTACCCCCTCTTGCATCGCCAAGTCGAGTTGCTGCTAATTTCCCCAACATATTAGAAACTCGATATTTGCATGGGATTTCCATGAGCAATTTGGGTAACATCATGCCATATAAGGGTTTATAGGTCAAAACAAGCACTTTTAATTGTGCTTGGAAACGAACAGGCAGCCGATGGAGCTGTTGCAACAAAGGAGTTGTGTGCTCCCTGTAGATGGCCCCAGTTAACAACTTGGCTGCTGCTCTTTGGGTCAACTGAAGCTTCTGAGCATTTTTCAAAGGTTGCCTCACGTAGAGCATGTTACAGTAGCCCAAACGGGATGTAGCCATGGTATGTAGCACTGTGGCCAAATTTGACTTCTCTAGGAACGGGTGCAGTTGACACACTAGCTTTAACTGTGCAAAAGCATTCCTGGTCACTGCTGAAACCTGGACCTCCAGGCTCAGAGCTAAATCCAGGAGTACACCCAAACTGTGAACCTGTGTTTTCAGGGGGAGTGTAACCCCATCTAACAAAAGCAGAATCCCTAATCCCTTAACAACAATAAGTCAGGACTAATGAAGTGTGTGTGTGTGTATGTCCATATGTAAGGCCAAATATGCACATGTGTGTACGGATGTTTAGCCTCCAAACCTCCAGAAAGCATCATACATGGACCTCAGGGCTAAAGAGGTTGCTTCCCCCTGAGAAAAGATAATATCCCAAAATCATGTAGGCTTCCTCCTTAAATGAAGCTTTGACCATGGGTTTTGACCTTCTGTGTCCATCTCATCTTCTACACTTTTCCTATTACTGTTCCCCATTGTTGTAGCTATTGTGAAAGAGAATAAATGAGATTAAGGATATTTTCAGACACTTCTTACCATGCTACAAGCTTGTGGGAGAGCTTCGGCACTGCCGCATAGCAGGGACTCCATTTCGGACAACACCATCCCTCTGGCAAAATCGTCTGTGTCACTTCTGTGTAGGATTGGAGCCAGCTGCGCCATATTTCACCAAATTTTATTCACGAAAGTTGTCAGTGAATAAAATATGGTGCGGCTGGCTCCAATCCTACACAGAAGTGACACGGACAATTTCGCCAGATGGACGGTGTTGTCTGAAATGGAGTCCCTGCCACGCGGCAGTGCTGAAGCTTTCCTGAAAGCTTCTAGTGCGGAAAGATGTGTCTGAAAATGTTCTAAAACTCCAGCTGTGCAAAAAGTTCTTGTGGGAGAATGTTTGGCTTGAAACTGATGGGTTAAATCAAAGCTGTACCCCCGGCTCACCTTTGTTTTGTTTTTGTTTTGTTTTTGTCTTCCACTAGTTTCAAGCAACTTTCCTAAAAGAGGGAAGGTACTTGACAATCGTGCTACAACTATTAAAGCACACTCCTTCTTCATTGTTCCCCTTCTGTTCCACCCTAATCTCACACCAATATTTAGAGTATTGGTCTGTGCCAGAATGACCTACCACACTCTTGTTACTCAGGGCCTGTTTTGGGGATATGGGGGTTATGTAGAATAAGGCCTATGAACCATGAAACTGAAAAAATCCTTGGTTTGGGCCCTACACAGTATGACCATTTCCTCTTGTGAGAGAAGTCAGAGATTTCTTGGCCTGGACCATTTGAATTTTGGAACAAGCAGAAAGATAAATGAGTGCTGCTCCAAGAAAACAGAAGAGTATGGAGAAACTACCAAACTGGACTCTCTCTCTCTCTCTCTCTCTCTCTCTCTCTCTCTCTCTCTCTCTCTCTCTTATATTTTCAATTGATACTTCCAGAGCATAACCTGGAGTGTGGTAGGACATTAGGATCACATTATTTCCTCCATGACAAAGGGATGTTCTTTCTGAGCATTAAAGAAAAGTGGCATAATTAACTTTTTCTTCTCACTTTCCCTCTACCAATACACAACCAAATTATAGTGAAGAGGGGAAAAGAAAACAAGAAAAATTGTGTATGTCAGTGGATCAAAAATAGCTGTACCCAAGACTTGGGGTGCATCCACACTGTCGAAATAATGTAGTTTGACACCTCTTTAACTGCTATGGCTCCATCCTGTGGAATCCTGGGATTTGTAGTTTTGTGAGGCACCAACACTCTTTGGCAGAGAAAGCTAAAGACCTTTTACAACTACAAATCCTAGGATTCCATAGGATGGACTAAGGAGATTATCAGACAGGAACGTGTTCCTGTCCCACAATCTCCAGTTCCGCCCCTGTTCCGCCACAATCACCCTCCCCACTGCACTTACTTTCTCTTCTAACGACAGGGCAGCCCAGGAGTGAACAGAGATCTAACGGAGCTCCGTTCACTTCCAGGAGTGAAATCCCATGGATTCTCGCAAGAAGACATGAACATAAGATATTAAAAAATAAAAACCAAAATACACAAAAAAGTTACAAAAAGCACACACACACTTTAAAACTTCCAAGTAAACCAGGGAAGTTTTTAAAAAGTGTGTCACTTACCTGGATATCCCGATCTCACCCAGAAGTGTTCTGTCAGGGACCACCCATTGACGCTGGGATCTCACCAGCGAAACAGGGAGCCTTGTCACACAGAGGAAAATCCATCACAGAAACAGAACAACAGATCTATTGACTGCTTCTCCCATCAATAAAAAGCAACCCCGGTGTAATGGCAGCAGACTGAGTGCATAACGATGGGAGAACGACATTGTGTGGTAAGGGAGCCCTTTTGTGATCTCCTGGCATTCCTGTAATGCCATTTTAAACACATCTGATAATCTCCTAACAGTGGTTAGAGTGGTGTCAAAGTGTATTATTTCTACAGTGTAGATGCATCCTTTGAGAGCCAGCATGGTGTAGTGGTTTGAGTATTGTACTATGGACTTTATTAGATGCACTAAATATGGCATCATAATGATGCCACATAAACATGAAAGGGTGTGTGTACCACATGACATTGCCCTTTCGCATTTATGTCCCTGCCAAAACACGTACTTTTTAATTGACGGCTGAGCCGTCAATATATCGGTGGTGGCACTTTAGTGCTGGCATTGCCGGCGTGTGAAACCTCACGCCATTGTGCTCACGTTAATGCAGTGAGAATGGCTGGTCTGGCGCAAACTCTTCTGGGTGATATCACAACAGCCAGGTAAGTGACACACTTTTTATGACCCTCCCCAGGTTACTTGGGACTTTTAAAGTGTGTTCCTGTGCTTTTTAAACTTTTTCTGTCTTATTTTTGTTTTGTTTTTTGAATTTCCCGTGTGATGAAGTCTCATGGGAATCTGTGGGATTTTGAATGAGGAAGTGAACAGAGCTCCATTGCTGGGGAAGCCCTTGCTGAGATTAGAGGTAAGTGTGGTGGGGATCATTGTTTTGCTGGCATAATGGATTTATAATACCAGCAAAAGAACATTTTAAGGGGCTTGTCTGATAAAATCCTTTGACCCTAGAGACCAGGGCTCAAATCCCTGCTCAGCCATGGAAACCCACCAGGTGATTTTGGGCAAGTCACATTCACCACACCTCAAAGGCAAATTCCCTCTGAATAAATCTTGCTAAGAAAACCCAGTGATAGGTTTGCTTTGGGGTTGCCATAAATCAGAAATCACTTGAAGGCACACAATAACAGATCAGAACAGAACAATGTTTCTCTTCTTTTTCCTCTCTTTTTAATTTTAGTTTTTGCATATTTTGCATATTTTGCCTATCCTGAGGCCTTAGGGCCTTTGTCTACCTTTTTCACCATTTTCTGAGAAAAGTTCAGTTTTTACAATGGCAGGCATTTTCAGCTGTATAGACTGACAGTTTCCTTTGCATAGATCTGGTTGATCTTTGATGTAATATGGCTGATTTTGCCCTTTGTAAATCTTGTGAATAAGAGACATCTGACTTCTTAACCCAAGCTGTTGTATCATTGCATTATATATCGTCCCCATCCCTGAAATTCACAGATTTACCTCTAATCTATCCTATATTCTGCCATCCTTTCGAAAAGCTGATTCTGTATCTATATGCCGTAGTTTGTTTTTTTTAAAGAAAAACAACTTTAAAATAATTGTGCCTGTGAATAGCCTCAGGTCATTCCTGGTTACCCTCTTTTCACTCACTGAGGCAAATTGAAAGCTTCATTTTAAATTCTAGGTTTTCTTCATCATGTTTCACTGAAAAGATTTCTTTCAAAGGGCAAGCTAGCAAATAGAACAGTTTGTGGAGGCAAGTTACGCTTTCTGTCAGGACTTTATCAGACCAGTGAAATAAGGCATCATAAAGAGGTCTAATGATCATGAAAGGGTGTGCGTACCAGATGACGTTACCCTATCCCCCGTAGCAATTTGTTGCCGGCATTGAATCCGTGCACCATTGTACTCTCGTGAATGCAGCATCAATGGGCAAATACTTCCAGGTGAGATTGAGACAGCCAGGTAGGGGACGCTCTTTTTTTGAAACCCCCCCCCCTTTACTTGGAACTTTTAATGCGTGTTTTGGTGCCTTCTTGAACTTTTTGTGTGTTTATTTTGTTTTTGTTTGTTTGTTTAATTTCCCATATGAGCGTCTTCTTGCAAGATTAGGTGAGATTTGAAACCAGGAAGTGAGCAGAGCCTGTTAGTGGCTGGAAGCCTCTTTAATAGGAACAAGGTAAGGTCTGGTGTGTGGGGGGGGGGAGTTTTTGACTGGCATAAAAACACCACAATGTATGCCAGCAAACAAACTTTTGCGGGGGGCGATCTGATAAAGTCCTCAGGCAGAGCTTGGAAAACTTATTCTTTGTAAAACTATAACTTCCAGATTGGGGACCAGTAAGAGCATATTGGAAAGAAAGATGGACAAATATGAACAATCTAAACTTTTAAACATCTAAAGTAGTGAAGAAAGGTTCAAATATGGCAGAGAATATGTAAGAATAATTTAATTTAAACTGAAGATTAATTTGAGATTAAGAGGAACAATGGGATGTACAATCTGAGAATAGAAAAGCAAGTAATTAGGAATTACGCAAATTCCAGTTAAATCAGGAGGGAAAGAAAAGAAACAGTTAGGAAACAGTTATGAAAAGGGGGCTAACCTTTTTAGTATATACAGTATTTTCACATGTATACGGCATTCTATTTCACCTGTAATTGTTTCTTTTAGGAGGAAAGAAAATGTTACACTTGGTGAGGGAAAACTTACTTAGCTGTATACAGTAGTTATATACTGTTTTGAAGCACTGTAACTAATTAATTGTTTTTTTTTTTAAAAAAAAACCTATAACTCCCAGAATGCTCCAGCCAGCATGCAAAATGCTGGGAACTGTAGTCAAGAGAAGTAACTTCTTGAGGCTCTGTTCTCAGACCCTTCCTCATCATGACTCAAATATCTTCTGGACAGGATTACTGTGTACACAAAACTACCCTTATTACTGCTGGGACTAGAGGTCTTTCTTGAAAGTCCTTCATGACTGAAGTTTCCTGCTCTTTCATGTCTTGATTACTGGTTGTATCCATTCATTTCTGAACAGTATGCTGTCCATTTCTTTTGTACTACTTCAGGAAGAAGAACAGTGGGGAAAGAAAACCAGTGAAAATTCCCTTAACACCTGAGCACACTTTGTCTCCTTCCTTTCATGTTGTTTCTGTTACAGGACTTTTTCAGACATACCTTAAATCTGGAAGTAGCCATCGGGAGAGGAATGCAGCTGCTCCGTGGCAGGGGGCAGTTTCTGACGACGCCGACCCTCTCGCGTTACCCTCTATGTTCCTTCCGTGTCGCATGGAAGGAAAAGGTGCCACATTTTATTCACGAAGAACTTCTGTGAGTTTGAGAACACAGCTGCGCTGGGCAGGGCACGTTTCTAGGATGGAGGACCATCGCCTCCCATGTCCATCCATCATAATCCAATATGTTAACCACTACTTCTGCACTGGCTCTCTGTTCAAAACGGGAAATGAATACAGCCTTCTTATTTTATGTGAGACTGAAAGAAATCTTTACGGTGGTTCACAATAAATATACTGTAACACAGTAATATCACATCATTAATAACATTTAAAGAATAATAAAGAGTAATCATTATCTAAAATTCAATTCATTATAATTTTGTTTATAATGTTTATTATTTCTAATCCTGTTAATTATTTTAAAACCTAATTATTGAACTGAATTTTAATCTCTCCCTCTCCCTCTCCCTCCCTCCCCCCCCTCTCTCTCTCTCTCTCACACACACACACACGCGCGCACACACGTGGATGTTATCCTCAGTCAGTTGATTTGATTGTTCTTTTTTTGATGGATATTTATATTTGCATAACAGCTTGCTATTTTCATTAAGAACTTATTGTTAGCCATTAAATTGTTATTTACCTGTGCTTGGTTTGTATATTATAGTCTGTTAGAGGATAATTGTGGTTCTTTCACAGTGCTTTTAGATATTATACTCCAGCGTGGGCAGTAAATATAGGTAAAACCAGCTTGATATCTATGGGCTTGTCTAGACGAGAAGATATAATGACAATTTTTGTGCATCAATGCTAATTCACAGCAGCCTTCATTAGTCTCCTCTTTTTTTTGACAAAATCACTGGTTTGCGAAGTTATCCATGTTTGATGTTCACATGGAGCCATGCCTGTGAATCAAGATGGTGGCTGGGAGTGATTTGCTCATGTTATTATAGTTGCTGCTGCTACAGAGTAATTTTTTTAAAACTGTAAATCTAAGGTGCACAAGTGCAACCTTCCATTTAAAAAGCTGTTTGGTCCCCTCAATGTAGCAAAAAAGCATAGACTCGCTACTGCAAAACTCCAAAATTGTGCTTCTGGCTACTATATTGCTGGCAAGCCCGCCCTTGCACACGTCTGACCACTCTCCACTTCTGCTCTTATCTAGGAATGTGTTGCAATGTGATTCAGTTGTCCTATCAAGCAAAGTGCACATTTTCCCTGCATTTAAAAAAAAAAAAAAAACTTGGGAGAAGCCACAAAAGCTTTTCCCATATAGTTTTTGGCCCCTTTCCTTCCGAATACAGCCAATTACTGCACGATCTCCTTGGGACAAAAGCTATTTTCCTCAAATTCTCTATGCAGTGTTTTCACCATCTAGACAACCCCTGTCTGTCCTATATTTATTTTATAACTCACCTTTCAATCAAAAGAGATGCTGAGCTAAAAATAATGCAAAACAGACTGAAGCCAAGTTTTCATTGCAACATTGCATAAACTCATGGAAATTAGAAACACAATCTAGGTTCCACTATAAGGGCAAGGAAAAACCAGTGGTAATTGGGATAGGCAATACTGCAAATACCATATTTCCCTCCCTCTCCTTTCTTTTATCAATTTGCTGATTCCTTATTTTAAGACAGACAGACTTGTGCTGCCTGTGTGGAGACCATTCTGTTGGATGTTTAGCCGAGTGAGGCTCCACTAATAAATTCTACTGTGCAGCAGAACTTGGTAGGAGGTCTATTTCTATCTAGGAACCATAAAGTGGTTAAATAATTCAGATCAAGAAATGGGTCAACTTGAAGCCCTGTTCTGCAGAACATCCCTTTGACCTGCTTGCCGGTAGCAGTCAGTTTCATTCTATACACAGTTTGGCATGTGGGCATCCTGATGAATGCTGGCTTCTCAGGCAATTAAAAATGGAGGTTTTACTCCTACCAGCCAGCCAGAAGACTCTGCAGGGCTGTGAGGAAGCTTCCTTCCCCTTTACACCGGCGTAAGGGCAGCTGAGGCAGCAGGGAGTTGGGGTGTGGCCAGGAGTGGCTAGCCTTAAAAGTCACTCCACCACCCCCACCCCAGAACATCTACCAGCCAGCCAGCCAGCCAGCCAGCCTGAAGAAGACTCTGCAGGGCTGTGAGGAAGCCTTCCTTCCTTCCCCATTACATCGGGGTAAGGGCAGCTGAAGCAGCAGGGAGTTGGGGTGTGGCCAGGAGTGGCTGGCCTTAAAAGTCACTCCACCACCCCCACCCCAGAACATCTACCAGCCAGCCAGCCAGCCAGCCAGAAGAAGACTCTGCAGGGCTGTGAGGAAGCCTTCCTTCCTTCCCCATTACACCGGGGTAAGGGCAGCTGAGGCAGCAGGGAGTTGGGGTGTGGCCAGGAGTGGCTTGTCTTAAAAGTCACTCCATCACCCCCACCCCAGGAAGACCTACCAGCCAGCCAGCCAGCCAGCCAGAAGACTCTGCAGGGCTGTGAGGAAGCTTCCTTCCCCTTTACACCGGCGTAAGGGCAGCTGAGCAGGGAGTTGGGGTGTGGCCAGGAGTGGCTTGTCTTAAAAGTCACTCCACCACCCCCACCCCAGGAAGACCTACCAACCAGCCAGCCAGCCAGCCAGCCAGCCAGAAGACTCTGCAGGGCTGTGAGGAAGCTTCCTTCCCCTTTACACCGGCATAAGGGCAGCTGAGCAGGGAGTTGGGGTGTGGCCAGGAGTGGCTTGTCTTAAAAGTCACTCCACCACCCCCACCCCAGGAAGACCTACCAGCCAGCCAGCCAGAGACTCTGCAGGGCTGTGAGTAAGCCTTCCTTCCTTCCCCATTACACCGGGGTAAGGGCAGCTGAGGCAGCAGGGAGTTGGGGTGTGGCCAGGAGTGGCTGGCCTTAAAAGTCACTCCACCACCCCACCCCAGGAACACCTACCAGGGGCCGGGAATGATCTAGGAGCGGGAATCGAGGTTGTGTGGGGGAAGGGAAGGTATGGCGGCAACAGAGTGAAAAATTGTTACAAAAGAAGGCAGGATCGATGTTTAATACCTATCCTGCCTTCAGTTCACTCTGTTTCCCAGAATAAATTGGAGAGCGCACCAACCATTCCACAGACCCTTACTCTGCTCCTTTGCAATGCCAGGTCGGTTAAAAACAAGACACATATTATCCATGACCTCTTATTGGATGAGGCTGCCGACCTGACATGCTTTACGGAGACCTGGCTGGGAGAGGCCAGTGCTGCGACTTGGGCGCAGGCACTCCCGGCCGGGTACTCAGTTAGTGAGCAGGTAAGGAAAAGTGGGCGGGGGGGGCGGAGTGGCTCTGGTTCATAAAAACAATCTAACCTTGACCAGGAAGCCTATCCGGAACACAGTCCACATCGAGTGTATGTACCTAAGCCTGAGGTCCAGGGATAGCTTAGGGATTCTGTTAGTATACTGGCCACCCCGTTGTCTAACAGACTCCCTAACCGAGCTAACACAGCTGGTCTCAGAGTTGCTGCTGGAGTCACCTAGACTTTTAGTTCTTGGCGACTTCAACATCCCACTCGAGACCAGCTTGCTAAATCTAACTGGCGCAGCTCGGGAGTTCATGGAATCCATGACAAACATGGGCCTATCCCAAATGGTTGTCGGGCCTACTCACTGTGCAGGTCATAACCTCGATGCGGCCTTTAGTACGGAACAGGAATATCCGTGGGCAGAGGTGACTGAAACCTCCGCATTGTCATGGACGGATCATTTCCTGGTCAAGATGGAGCTAAGAGCCACTGTCTGCCCCACCGGGGGTGGTGGACCTATTAGAATGGTCCGCCCTCGAAGGCTAATGGAACCAATTGGATTCCAGAAAGCCTTGGAGGGTTTAATGGTTGGTAACACCGGTGATTCTGTTGAAGCTTTGGTTAATATTTGGAACACCGACCTCACCAAGGCTATCGACACAATCGCTCCCAAACGTCCTTTCCAGCCTGCTCCTAACCGTAAGCCCTGGTACTCAGAGGAGCTTAGGAAAATGAAGCAGGCTGGACAACGACTAGAGCGCACCTGGCGAAGACTCGACTCTTAGCCGACAAGACTCGTCATAGGAATTTCCTTAATTCTTATCGAGAGGCGATACGTGCAGCGCAGAAGTCTTTCTCCACTGCACGTATTGCATCTGCAGAGTCCAGTCCAGCAGAACTGTTTAGGGTGGTGGGGGAGCTGACGCAGATTCCACCTGCGCAGAACCCCTTACTCAACCCGACAACGGCCTGCTGTGATGCATTTAACATCCACTTTGCAGATAAAATCTCTCGGATAAGAGCCGACTTAGATGCCAGTGTTATGACAGAATCTATAGACGAGGTGTCCAGCAACTCCGTTGATTAAATTTTATTGGATCAGCTTCAATCTGTGAGTACCGATGACGTGGACAAGCTCCTTGGTAGAGTGAGGAAAACGACCTGTCCCCTCGATCCCTGTCCATCTTGGCTGGCCACCCAAGGGGGTGACGCATCGAGAGTACTCCTTAGGGATATTATCAATGCGTCCTTCAGGGAGGGCTCCCTTCCACCTTGTCTGAAGGAAGCGGTGGTTAAGCCGCTCCTGAAAAAGCCTTCCCTGGACCCCTTGGACAGGAACAACTATAGGCCAGTCTCTTTGCTGCCTTTTCTAAGCAAAGTGATTGAGAGGGCGGTCGCTTCCCAACTCCAAGCTGTCTTGGATGAAACCGATTATCTAGATCCATTTCAAACTGGCTTTAGGACGGGTTATGGAGTGGAGACTGCCATGGTTGCTCTGGCTGATGACCTCCGCTTGGGTATCGACAGGGGTAGTGTGACCCTGTTGGTGCTCTTGGACCTCTCAGCGGCCTTTGATACAATAGACCATTCCATCCTCTTGGATCGCCTGAGGGAGTTAGGAATCGGAGGCACTGCTTTGCAGTGGTTCCGTTCCTTCCTCTCGGGCAGATCCCAGAGGGTGAGGCTTGGGGACAGTTGCTCTACTAGAATAGAGCTTAACTGTGGTGTTCCTCAGGGTGCCATCCTGTCCCCGATGCTATTTAACATCTATATGAAGCCGCTGGGAGAGGTCATTCGGAGGCATGGAATGCGGTGTCATCAGTATGCGGATGACACCCAGATATACTTCTCCATGTCTCAGTCATCGGCTTCAACTTCAGATGGCGTCTCTCCTCTGAATGATTGTCTTAAAGCAGTAATGGACTGGATGAGGAAAAACAAATTGAGACTGAATCCAGACAAAACGGAGGTGCTAACAGTTACAGGCCCAAAACCAGGTCTGGGAATACAAACTCCAATCCTGGATGGAACTACACTCTCCTCCAAGGATTGTGTTCGCAGTCTGGGGGTGCTCCTGGACCCGTCGCTCCAGATGACTAATCAGGTTAATGCGACGGTCGAGTGCCTGTTATCAACTTCGGCTGGTACACCAGCTGCGCCCTTTCCTGGAAACTAGGGACTTCGAAACTGTGGTACATGCACTGGTAACCTCCCATCTGGATTTCTGTAATGCGCTCTACATGGGGTTACCCTTGTGCTTGACTCGGAAACTTCAACTAGTCCAGAACATGGCAGCCAGGTTGATTTCTGGCGTTTCCAGAAGAGAGCATATAACACCGGTGCTAAAAGCTCTCCACTGGCTGCCTATTAGTTTCCGGGTACAGTACAAGGTGTTGGTTATGACCTTTAAAGCCCTACATGGCTTGGGTCCAACTTACCTCCGGGACCGCCTCCTTCCGTACGACCCTCCCCGCACACTTCGGTCCTCTGGGAGGAATCTGTTACAGCCTATGAAAACAAGGCTGTCGGTGACCTCCCAGAGGGCCTTCTCTGCTGCTGCTCCCAGATTATGGAATGGCCTGCTGGACGAGATCCGTCTCATTACCACCTTAGACAGCTTTAAAAAAGGTGTCAAGATGGATCTTTTCCGGCAGGCCTTTCCTGAATAATTATCCCGGCCCAAGACTCAGCTGCCCTTTCTAGACTATGATTGTATGTTTTAAATTTTTTTTCTTCTAATTTATATATATTTTAATTAATGCATGTTTTTAATCCTCTGTAATTTAATATTATTTTAAGGGGTGGGTGGGCTAGGGTATTGTGACTATGGGGTTTTTATATTGTAAGCCACCCCGATTGCGTTGCAGAGGGGCGGGATATAAATAAAATTTTATTATATATTATTATTATTACTTCATTTGCTGGCACACTGAAGCATTTTGAGGCACCATCTAGAATTGCAAGTGACTAATGAAAGGTCTTCCTGCTGGATCTGAGCGGAGCAGCTTGTGGATAACATGGAAAAGTAGTAAAGGATGCTGAATACCCCTGAGGTCAAAAATTCCAAAAACATTGTGGTTAATGTTCTGCAGAATATGGGAAATTAATGCAAATGGTAAAGGTCAGGAGGGGTTATATTTACCTGGGGAACCACCTGGATGTTTGTCAGCTTCCTCTAGGGCAGAGCTGCACTCCTGGTGACTTCAAGGAATATGAAGGCATACAAAAGCCGACTGTTGAGTTCAATTTCATTCCAAGCAAACCATTTAATTGTGTTCATATCCCATGAAGACCAGAGGCAAGTAGAGTTATGACTCCGTTATTCTTTCAGCAGTCAAGGGTACCGGTATGTCTCAGCTGAAATGAGGACATTTGAGAAAGTGTCTGGAAATGCTAATGGTTAACTCACTCTCTGTGTGTGGATCACCTGGGCCTTATCTAAATATCCCGGCTTCCCCCCCATCTCAGAAACCTGCTCTGCATATGACACAGGACATTTGCCCTGTTCTGCCCCCCGGTGGTCCTTACAACCAGCAGAGCAGATATGGGACTGAGGGGCAAGTTGGCTTAGGGCCTGATAAACTGTTTCCAAATAATGCTCAGTTTAATCTGTTACTACCAGCAAAAACTAGATTAGGCCCTGTGTTTGCAGGAGCCTGCCTGGCACATCATTCCTCATTGCCACCACCATCTCCCTGGTTCTCCCAGAAACCAGACAGGGGGCCCTCAGCATGTGACCAAGGCTGGTCACATGCAGGGGCTTCCAGTCACACGTTGTGGCCCCTCTTCCTATCTTCCAAGACAGTGGGAAAAATAGTTGTGGTGTCTGCAGTGATGGCCTGGCATTCCTGTTTGGACTCTAGCCCATTTGGTGATGGTAACAGGAGAAGCATGGGCCAGCAGCCAGGAGATGCTGGTGGGCAGCTGTCATATTCTGGCTAGTGTAGATAAGCCCCTGGAATCTCATCGTTTGATTATGCAGTATGTGTGAATTGACTCCAATGAAAAGTATTTTACAGTGGGCCCTTGGTATCTCCTAGATTTCCAGGACCCTCTGTGGATACCAAAATCCATGGATGCTTAAGTCCCATTGTATACAATGGCAGAATAAAATGGTGTCCCTTATATAAAATGATGAAATTAAGGTTTGGTTCTTGGATTTAAAAAAAACAAACAAACAATATTTTCAAGCCATGCATGTTGGAATCTGTGGAAGCCAAATCTGTGGGCTGACTGTATTTGTGGTGACAGGGAAGCTTCATCAGGGTATTTGCTGGGAAACGGCACATTCACCTTTGATGAACATTCTCCCAGAATCCCTGGTGCTTTGGAGGCTACTGTTTCCCCATTTTACATTACACAAATATAGGCCCCTCCCAAAATTGCAGTTTTTTTCCTTATACCTTGGTTCAAAATGGAGACTGTAGTCAAGAAATCAGAAGAAGACAAAGGGCATATCTGCATGGGCTAAACCCTGGCTTGCCCCGTTTCCAGAGCCCTGCAGTCCAAACAATGCAGGGTATTTACCTCAGTCTGCCCCTGGGCAATCCAAATGACCCCCAGGGCAGATACAGGGCTGGAATAAGGGCAAGCTGGGATAGAGCCCAATAAAACATTTTAAAAACATTTACCTAGGAAAAACTGGATCAGGCCCCACATGTCTGCAGGAGCACATCTGGCATGCCACTCCTCGCTGATATTGCCATCTCGCTGGCTCTTCTGGAAGCCAGGCAGAGGTCTCTCAGCATATGACCAAGGATGGTCACTTGCAGGGGGTCTACAGTCACATATTGCAGGACCCTTGCCTGGCTTCCACATTACCAAAGGAAGTGGTGGTGGTGGCAGGAACGGAGGTGACTGGACAGTATCCTGTTTCAACTCCAGCCCATTTTCTCCAGGTAATGGGGGGTGGGGAGAACAGACAAGCTCCACAGTCAAGATACTGGCTAGGATAGTAGGTATGGAATCAGTAGTTTGCAGATTTGATAAGATGTCTTGAGAGGTGTGCTGTCTCCCAGGTGCAAAAATCCACTATGTAACAGAGAGGCTGATGATACTCATGAAGCCCATTGACCATTATCCCTTCCCTTTGGTCCACGTGGGAAGGAATGATACTGCAAGGCATAGCGTTCAGAATATCAAAAGGGATTATGAGGCTCTGGGTAGGAGTTGAAGGACTTGGATGCACAGATAGTCATTTCGCCTGTCCTTCCAGTGAAAGGGCATGTATCAGGAAGGGAGAGAAAGATAGTAGAGGTGAACAACTGGCTGCGCAGAAGGTGCCACTGGGAACAGTTTGGCTTCCTGGACCATGGGGTGAGGTTTCATGGAGGTGGACTACTGGCAAGGGATGGGTTGAAACATTGGCAGGAATGTTTTTGCTAAGAATCTGAAGATCTGATCAGGAGGGCTTTAAACTGAGTTGTGTGCTGGAGGGAGACAGTATTCATGAGAATAGGAGTTCACCAGGTGCTGGAGATAGTAGCCCAAATGTTATACAGAGAACAAGGCATATAGTACAAGAACCCAACAGTGGGAGGAATAAAACCTTTAAAAGACAGATAGGCCCATGGTCTTAGATGTGTCTATACTAATGCATGGAGCATGGAAAATAAACAGTGTGAACTTGAACTCTTAGCACAGCAAAGCAAATATGATTTAATAGGTATCACTGAAACCTGGTGGGATGAGTCTCATGACTGGAATGTAGGAATAGAGGAGTATAACCTGTTTTTGAGAAATATACCAAACAGGAAGGGAGGTAGAGTGGCATTATATGTCAAGGATGTGTACATCTGTGAACAGATCCATGGTTGAAAGCATCTGGGTAAAAATCAAGGGGGAGAGAAAGAGCAGGGATGTTGTTGTGAGGGTCTATTACAGACCTCCAAGCCAAACTGAGGACTTAGATGATGCTTTCCTAGAAGAGATGACAGCACATTCAGACAGGAGAGATGTAGTAATAATGGGGGATTTTAACTATCCTGATATTTGTTTGAAATCCAACTCTGCCAAAAATTTAAGGCCCAACAAACTCCTCACTTGCCTTGCAGACAATTATATTGTCCAGAAGGTGGAAGAGGCAACAAGGCGATCAGCTATTTTAGATCTGATCCTAACCAACAGAGATGATCTGATTAATGGGATGGAAGTGGTGTGATCCTTGGGGGTGTGTGACTATGTTCTCCTGGAGTTTGTTATACAGAGGAAAGGGGAAGCCAAGCCTAGTCAGACATGCCTTCTAGACTTCAAGAAAGCTGATTTCAGAAAACTTAGGGAATTGTTTGGGGTGATCCCGTGGCCAGGGATTTAAAAGATAAGGGAGTACATGATGGATGGGAGTTTCTAAAAAGTGAGATATTGAAGGCACAACTTCAAACAGTTCCAGTGAGGAGGAAAAAGGAGAGGTGTCTAAAGAAACCAGGATGGATGTCAAAAGAACTCTCAACTGAGATAAAACTTTAAAAGGACATGTACAAGAAATGGAAAACGGGAGAAATCACCAAAGAAGAATTCAAACAAATAGCCAGTTCATTTAGAGGGAAAGTCAGAAAAGCAAAAGCACAGATGTTGCTCAGGTTTGCTAGAGAGGTTAAAAACAATAAAAAGGGCTTTTTTAAATATGTCTGTAGCAAAAGAAATAATAAAGGCTATGGGGAGAAGATGGTGAAATGCTAATAGGAGACAGAAAAGGCAGAGCTACTCAACACCTTCTTTGCCTTGGTCTTCTCCCAAAAGGAGAACAGTGCTGAACCTGGGGAAAATGGAACAGATGATGCAGTAGGGGAATGCAGCATAGAATAGGTAAAGAGGTTGTTCAGGAATACCTGACCACTATAAATGAATTCAAGTCTCCAGGACCAGGTGAACTACATCTGAAGGGTACTAAAAGAATTGGCAGAAGTAATCTCAGAACCACTGTCAATAATCTTTGAGAATTCCTGGAGAACAGGAGAGATCCCAGCAGACTGGTGGAGGGCAAATGTCCTTATCTTTAAAAAAATGGGGGGGGGGGAGAAGACCCAAATAATTACCAACCAGTCAACCTAACATCAATACTAGGAAAGATTCTAGAGCAGATCATTAAACAGACAGTCTGTAAGCACTTAGAAAGGAATGCCATTATTGCTAAAAGTCAACATGGGTTTTTGAAAAACAAGTCATGCCAGACTAATCTTATCTCTCTTTTTTGATAGAATTACATACTTGGTAGATGAAGGGAATGTTGTGGATGCAGTGTATTTTGATTTCAGTAAGGCCTTTCACAAAGTCCCCCATGATATCCTTGCAAAAAAGGTAGTAACCTATGGGCTAGACAATGCAACTGTTAGGTGGATTTGTAATTGGTTGATGGGCCAAATCCAAAGGGTAGTCACCAATGGATCCTCTTCATCCCGAAGAGAAGCGATCAGCAGGGTGCCACAGGGTTCTGTCCTGGGCCCAGTGCTATTCAACATCTTTATCAATGACTTGAATGAGGGAATAGAGGGTATGCTTATCAAGTTTGCAGATGACACCAAATTAGGAGGGGTAGCTCATACCTCAGAGGATAGGATCAGAATGCAAAATGACCTTAACAGATTATAAAGCTGGTCCAAAATTAACAAAATGAATTTCTACAGGGAGAAATGTAGGATACTACACTTGTGCAGTAAAAATGAAATGCACAGATATAGGATGGGTGACACCTGGCTTGATGGCAGTACATGAGAAAGGAGTCTTAGTTGACCACAAGCCGAACATGAGTCAGCAGTGTGATGTGGTATCTAAAAAAGCCAATGCAATTCTAGGCTGTATTAATAGGAGTATAGTGTCTAGATCAAGGGAAGTAATAGTACCACTCTGTTCTGCTTTGGTCAGACCTCACCTGGAATACTGTGTCCAGTTCTGAGCACCACAATTCAAGAAGGATATTGACAAGCTAGAATGTGTCCAGAGGAGGGCAACCAAAATGGTAGGAGGTCTGGAAGCCATGCCCTATGAGGAGCGGTTTAGGGAGCTGGGTATGTTTAGCCTGGAGAAGAGAAGGTTAAGAGGGGACATGATAGCCATGTTTAAATATTTGAATAGATGTCATACTGAGGATGGAGCAAGTGTGGCAGAGTCTCCTTCTTTGGAGGGTTTTAAACAGAGGCTGGATGGTCATCTGTCAGGAATGCTTTGATTGTGCATTCCTGCATAGCAGGGGGTTGGACAGGATGGCCCTTGTGGTCTCTTCCAACTCTATGATTCTAAGTAGATATGTTCCTCAAGTGTAAAGATATATCATTAAATACCAAAGTCAGAATCATCCAGACCATAGTATTTCTCATTCTTCTGTAAGTGTGTTAAAAGCTAGATATTGAAGAAAGCTGACAGGAAGAAAAATCAACATATTTAGAATGTGGTGCTGGAGAAGATTCTGCAGATACCCTGGACTGTCAAAATGTCAAATAAATTGGTCCTAGAGCAAATCAAGACTGAAAACTGATTAGAAACCAAGATGACTAAACTGAAGTTGTCATGGTTTGAGAAATGTCATGTGATAACATGACTTACTGGAAAACCAATAATGCTCATCTGAAAGAAAAGAAGAAGACTGCACTATGGATGGATGGATTCAATCTAGGAAGCCACAGCACTGCATTTAGAGGACCTGAGCAGAACTGTTGATGTCTGGGGCTCTTGGAGGTCTCTTATTTGATAGGGTTGCCATAAGTCAAGGTTAACCTGGTGGCAACTAAATACCCTAAAGGCACCAGATCTTATCTGATCTTGGTGGCTAAGCAGGGTCAGCCCTGGTTAGTACTTAGATGGGAGACCAGCAATGAATACCTGGTATTGTAGGCTATTTTTCAGAGAAAGGAACCGGCAAAACCACCTGTGCATATTCCTTGCCTAAGAAAACCCTATAAAATTCATTGGGTCGCAATAAGTCAATGGGTGACTTGAATGCCCATACACACAGACAGATTGGTGGTGGTGGTGGTGGTGTGTGTGTGTGTGTGTGTGTGTGGTGAGGTAAGATGTAAGTGCAGAAGTTGGTTCTGTCTGCAGGCTCCCTTGCCTCTTGATTATTTAGATTCTTAGCATTCATTCACACCACTCAGTTATAACACTATGATTTTTTTTTACTTTAATGGCCATGGCTGCATCATATGGAATCCTGTGATTTAAAGTTTGGTGAAGCACTAGAGCTCTCTGGTTGAGAATTCTAAAAACCTCTCCCTAAACCACAAATCCCAGCATCCCCCAGTACCCAGCTTGTGGGGGCAATTAGCTAACACCCATTGGAAACCTCTTAATTCGGTGTAGATGTGTAAATTGCTATTGCTTGAACAATTTGTAAGCCACTCTGAGGGGCTTTGTGGCTGAAGAGTGGGGTATAAATACCTAAAATATAAATAAATAAATAAATAAGTGGTGTAGTGGTTTGAGCATTGGACTATGACTTTGGACAACAAAGTTCAAATTCCCACTCGGGCATGGAACCCATTGGGTGACCTTGGGCAGGTCACACTCTCTCAGCTTCAGAGGAGCAAGGGCAAACCCCTTTGGAACAAATCATGCCAAGAAAACCCTGTGAAGTGTTTCCCTTAGGGTCACCATAAGTCTAAAACAACTTGAAGACATACAACAACAGCAACACTGCAAAACAGAAGATTCCATAGGGTGTTGCCATGGCAGCTAAAGTGGAATCATAGTGATATAATTGTGTACTGTGAAAGGGTACTAGATCCAAAAGGCTAGAAAATATTAGAAAGAGGGATACCTCCCTTCTCACCCTGGTGATCTAATTGTCTCTGTATTTAATTGTCTGTAGTCTAAGGACGTTATCAGATGCACTAAATATGGTGTCATAATGATGCCACATAATCATAAAAAGGGGACCATATCAGACAATGTTGCCCTTTCACGTTTATGTCCTGGCTAAAACCTGTACTTTTTTATTGACGGCTGAAGCTGTCAATTGATCCCCTGTGGTGTTTTAGTGCATGTGAAACCTCACACCATTGTACTCATGTGAATGCAGCATGAATTCCTCTTTCATTGCTGGGAAACCTTTGGATGGGAGGCAAGGTAAGTGCAGCATGGGGAGTTCTTTTGCCAGCATAAAAACAGAAAAGTTATGCCGGCAAAAACAGGTGTGTGTGTGTGTGTGTGTGTGTGTGTGATAAAGTCCTAATTGTCTGTCTTTATTCAGGGATTGAGAATTGGAGAGTTTCCACACAGAGGGCTCCTGGTAATACAGATCAAAGGACTTGGCCCAGCTATTCCACTTTGCCCTTCTCTCTGCTGTTGTATCATGCTCTGGGTCTGGGAATTGTGACTTCCCCACACCTAAACTGAACACTGCCTCACAGCCCAAAAAAACAAACAAACAAGGAAAATCAAAGGATAGATTATACTTTAGTAAATTTGCTCACTTTTTTCCTTCTCTTTTCATCTGAAGCTAGAGGGTTGGCCTACCTTTCCCCATATTAAATACCAAAACTGAATTCATGAAAAGTAATTCAATGCTTAGGTATTGTGTGTTACAGGGAGCAAGGTTAATCAAATCTGGAAATTGTTGCCTGCCCTGACACCCCTCCTTTCCAATAATTCATTAATTGGCAATATTTCATAATTTGGCTTATATTGATACTTCCTGTGGGTAGAGGTAGACCAGGATTTTCCCCAAAATAGTGACTAAGTGAAGGGAAAATCTTGGAAATTTCCCAAAAAGCAGACACACCTAGGAAGTAATGATGTGTAGTTAGGGTGAAATGTGCTAATTCTCCTGGAAACACCAGGTACAGAGTCATACTTCCAACACAAACCAGTGACTAGAATACCTATTGCTCTGCAGATGTTTTATCCTGCTGGGTCTCATGGGAAGACGAGAGGGCGGGATATTCAAAAATAAAAACCTTAGTAAAAAAGAAAAAGTGATAGCAAGTACAAAAACACACTTAAAACTTTACAATTAACCTGGGGAGGGTACAAAAAAGTGTACCACTTACCTGGATATCCCAATCTCACCAGGAACTGTCCTGGCATGGACATCCCATTGATGTGGGATCACACCAGCGAAACGGGCACCTTTTCACTCGCAGGACATTCCATGACAGACATGGAACAGGGGATCCATTGATGGCTTAGCCCATCAAAAAAAGCAGTGCCAGTGTAATGAGAGCCGAACGGGAGCATTACTAGAGGGGAATGATGTTATGTGAAAGGGTAGCCCTTTAGCAATCTCCTGGCATCATGATAACACCATATTTAGAGCGTCTAATAATCTCCTCTATGTTCTGACTATTAACAGCAATCAATGAAGCTGGAATTTCCATTGTCTTACTGTGGAAAACTTGCTCAAGTATTGTTTTCCACTCAAAACACCCCTTAAGGGTAAATTTTCAGTATAAATATTACCCCCAAAACACAGCCAAAGTATGCTCAATTTCCCAGAGACCATCTCTCTGTTGGTTTGCTGTGTAACCCACCATGCATAGCCATACTGCTTCTCTGCACAAATCTCTGCTCTTTGGAGAGGTATAGTGTCCTGAACTCTATTCTTCTATCCCAATACTTCCTACTTTCTTCAATAGACTTGTGTGACTGCTTGAAGCATGAGTGTATGTGTGAATGATTCTGCAATTATTTTTCAATAAAAGCAATTTTATTTTACTTCCTGGCTTGGAGTCTCATCAGTGAGTACTGCTATACATACATAGGCCTAAAGGTCTCATAGTTACCCAGCCTTTCGCTGCCATATTTGAGCTAATTAAAATTCCCTGTTTTAATACCTTGACATGAGTGGGTTCCTCATGGACCCCATGCAATTTGGGTTATAAAGTTTGTAATGGGTTTGTTCTAATGAACTTCTGTCAAGGTCAATCATATTATTAACCTAGTGACCTAGCCAATGGAACCATACTTTTTCTTTAAAAACAAATAAGACAAAACGATTAATTGAGTCTGGATTAAACAGCATTCTGTGCATGCTTCAAATTAGGCTCCAGAAAGACTGGCATCCAATGACAAATTTTTCAGCATAAAGATAATATTCCCTAGTGTATGAGATTTCCTCACATTTCCCACTAGCTTTGACTACAGTGGTGGTCCCCTTATTACAATACAGATAGTCATGATCTCCAGAGAAAGAAAACCTTAGTATGGTGACAGATTCACCAAACTGATTGAGATCCCCATCATATTAAACCTGAAACAAATTTGATTTGATTTGGAAATTCTCAATTCTCTTCCTCAGATTTCCTTGAAATAATCTGAATGTAATGTGACTTGTAATGTTCCTGCAATGTGACATTTTCAGTATCTCCAAATATGGATATTGTTGTATTTATATTTTGAGAGAGGGAGGAAAACCACAAAACACGTTAAGTACTGAGTATGGCAAATTATTTCATCAGATTTATGACTTGATGGTGGTTGTTTTTTCAGCATCCATCAGCCAAATGTTATGATTAATAAATCATGCTGCTCTGCTGCATTTTCACATGAAATTTTTAAATATTCAAAAGTTAAATCTGAACTCTGAAATTTTGTTAGATTTCAAAAATGTTGCAACATTTCATTTCAACTTCCTTGTACTCTTGTTTCTGAAGAAGGCTTCAGATGTAGGATTGAATGTGGATGGGATTTTTGGTTTAAATATCGACAGAGCAATCTTACTACTAGATTTAAAAATGGAGCCTGTGAGAAAATGTTGCAATGGATTCTTAACTCCCAATGCACTTTTATTTGGGATTCTAGCTATGCCACTCTGTAGCAGAGTATTCCATTTTGGACCACCCTAGGTCTTCAGTTTTGTTTTCCTGCTATTGCTCAGTGTTATGTGACTACTAACCCTACATTCTTATTGGCTGTCTTTTCAGAGTCCAGGATTTAGATTTGTTGGATTTATAAAGCTTGTTTCTGCAAATGTTGAGGTTGCCCCAAGCCTGCAAATAGCTGCATCTTGGAGGGGGGGAGGGGTTCTTGGAGGGTTACCCCTTTCTGGTGTGCACTCATTATCTGTGTTCCCTGTTTGAAAAAGTGACAAGACCATGGTTTGCAGCAGTCTTTCCCAACCTGGAGCCCTCCAGATGTTTTGTAATACAATACTCCTGTCATTCATAGATAGCCTACCCATTGCACTGGTGCATGGGGATGCTGAGAATTTTGCTCCAATTGATCAGTGCTCATCAGGCTGGAAGCGGCTAATCTACAGTTTAGCAGGGAGTCCCTGTCTTCTACATTCCAGCCCTGGAGAATGAACACATCTGCCATTTTGTCTCCAATGTCTTAAATTTGCCCTTGTGGTACTGGATCCTCAGTTTGGGGTTTCCTAATTCTGGGTTTGTCTTATTCATCTGTTTAGCGCTGGACCATTTCTTTACATCACTAGCTTGGAAAAAGGTGGGGGGGGCGGAGGAGAGAGAGTGAGAGAGTCTGGGAAATCACTGCAATGGAAAACATGCCAAACCAGGAACAAATAGGTTTTACAGCGCTGAGTGGCTGCTTTATCCTCCTGTTTAAACCAAATAAATAAACAGATGATGCTATGGAACTGATCAAACACAAATGCTTCTAAAATGAATTTATTGGACTGATGTGATGTTTTAAAAAGGCTCCCACATCTGTGAGGTTTGGCTGGCTCTGTTTTTTCAATTATGTAATATGTTATTAATAACTAAATAGAAAAATAATTTATACAAATGTTGTCCAGCTTTCTTGTGTGTGTGTGTGTATGTGTGTGTGTGTGTGTGTGCAGAATTTCCCAACAGGGCTTACTCAACTCCACCTCTATTAGGTCAGTGTGGTAAAACCTACACTGACTTCACTTGTCAGTAGTTCAGAAGAACCTTCGGTAAGACTTCTCACCCTAATTAAAGGCCAGACCTCCTGCTTCCAAGGATTCAAAACTCAGGGGTGGCTTAAGAAACATTGGCCTTAATCCAGCTATACCAGCCCAGGATGTGAGTGCACATTCCCTTCCACATCAAAAGACCCATCCAACCACTTCTGTGGGGCATTACGATGCAGGTATCTATTAAACCCCATTTCTGTGGGCAGACCTTTTTTGCTGCACTGGGGTTGACAGTAATTTAAAACAGATATATTGTGGGATGGTGAATATTTTTATAATTGGACCCACAAATGCTGAAAATGCTAAATGTGTGGTCTTTCTCAGGTGTGTTTACTTCCATTTGGGGTGGGTTGGGAGCGATGTCCATTGTTGTAGTTTTTGTCAGAGGAGCCCAGTGTGGCTATGGTGGCATTATGTTTGGATTAGACTACTGCAATGATGCCTCTTTGGTGCAGCCTTATCAAAACCTTTGGACGGGAGCTGAATTGGGTCTGTACTGCAGGAGAAGTGTAGTTTAACCCCTCTCCCCATTTTCCCCTGAGGGAGCTTCCCCTGAGGAAGATAGCTTAAAGGGGAAAGAGTTTGCCCAACCCCTCCACATAGCTGAGATCCAAATCCACACATACAACACAGCTACTAGTAATAGCCAGAATCTTATTGTTAGTCCTGACTAGAACAGATTCAGAGGGCTTTACCTACATTCTGGCTCAGTGTTGGACAATTGAATCAGTGGGTCTCCTCTACTTGGGACTAAACAATAGGATTCAAGGCAATGTCCACTGCTGCCTGCGTGTGGTGGAGTCTCCTTCTTTGGAGGTTTTTAAACAGAGGCTGGATGGCCATCTGTCAGGAATGATTTGATTGTGTATTCCTGCATGGCAGGGGGTTGGACTGGATGGCCCTTGAGGTCTCTTCCAACTCTATGATTCTATGTCTATGTCTATGTCTATGTTTATTTTTAATAATCATATGCAGTTCTGACCACTGATTTGGCAGCATCACGACTCTTCAGAACTCAACACTAGGAGGCTAAGTGTGCTTTAGAACACAAACAGGGAGTGCACTGCTCACTTGAATCCCATCTTGGGAGAAAGGTGGGATATAAATCCAATAAATAAATAAATAGGTACCAAATCATTCAACTCTGCTGGAAGAATTTGTTGCAAGGCATCTTTCTGTCCCCATCACTCATTCAGTCAACAGAAACCTTATGGCCCTCTCTGGAACACAAATCCATTCTAAAAGCACGAGCACAGAATGTTGACTGTATGGTGGTCATTGCCCCAGTCAGAAAGCAATGTGGACATAGGCTTCCTAGGTCTGTGCATTAGAAATGATGCTTGTACAAATAGTGATTTTATTAATTTTAACCTTTAGTCAAGGGGGAAAGTTATTTAGTGGGCATGCTTTGTTAGTAGTTTAGTTTTGGTGTTGTTGTTTTGTTCTTTTGTATGTTTATTATTATGTAATAATACTAATAAAAAGAAATGATGCATGGTGTTTCAACACACTGAGACTCCCTTGTGCAAGTTTTTTGGCATCTCAATACTTATCCGCACATAAATAAGTAAATATATAAATAAAGCCATTTTTTTTCCTTACACACACCCCTCCACAATTTTGCAGAAATAACAGCATGTTTTTTACAGTCCAGGTTGCTTTTCCAGAAAAGCACGTCCCTCCCCCCCCCCAAAAAAGAGATATATAGAAGTCTTGAAGGGTGAAAAAATCATTTTTTAAAAAATCCATGCAAAAACTGAGTTGTGAGAAACATTTGAATTTGTTCTTGATTGTGAGGAGAAAATGAACAAAAGATTGCCATTCCTAATGTAGATGCATATTCTAAAGGTGCACTTCTTATCTGTGACGCAGCCATGGGAGGTCCTGGTACGAGTCTCACATCTGTGTCTTATAGGCAAAGGGAACAAACTTTTGGCTGAGAAGCAACAGGAACAAACTCAGACTGGTCCTTTTGCTGTGCAATAGGCCCTGGGAAGGAGAGGCAGAGACAGGCTTTCCCTGATGCATCAGAAAAAGAAGGCATTTGACTCCTATTTTATAGAAGCGTTTTCTCTTAATTGAGCAGACCATTGTTTACTGAGTGTAACCTCTCTCTTCCCCTTGTAAGTATTCTACCCACTTTAATTAAGAGGGATGAAAACTGGGTATTTTATCTTGCCGAAGAGGCAGGAGAGAACACAGCTGGGGCCTCTTGCCTTAATACTGCACCACACAGCTTGTGATAATCAATTGCCATCATTCATCCTCACTTTGCAGCATAATATCCCATAGACGGCTGGTGCGTAGGCTAAAAATAGCTGAAAGATGACAATTATTATGAGGCCTGGTTCCCCTGCGCTGCACACAAACGGATCATCAAGCCAGGGCTAGGCTTCTGGATTTGGGATGACAGACCATCCATTCTGACAAGCCCTCCCTGGAACAAAAATCCATTCCAAAAAGCTGGAACATGGAAACAGGTCAAATGAAAGCAGGGCTCCGGGAGCCAGTGGTGGGCCTTTGCTAAATGTCTAAATGGAACAGTCTGAATTATGATGGCCGAGCAAATGGCACTGATTGAAATTCAGCTAGAAGAGTAACAAGCACTGGAGAGCATGTCTGTTCCTTTCAATTTATAACCTGCCCCTCCCTGCTGTATCCAGAGGGTTCAGGGTGGGTATAACTGCCATTTTACAAGGTTGTTTCTGAAGGTGGCAGACTTTGAACGATGCACACAAATAAAGTGACATCAGTCATTAAACAGCATCAAACACTCTCTATTCAGCCAGGGGCTTCTCACCCATCTGTTTCATGTATGGTAAGTTATGATGTGCATTTCTTGATGATGCCCAGCTCTAGCTTTCTTTTTCAGTACACACTTAGGGGGCAATGGATGGTCTGCATCCTCATCTGGATGCAGTTAAGGATTAGATGCCCAACAAGTCAAGGTTCAGTCCTGTTGAGACAGAAGCCCTGATAGTTTGAGCCAGGATTAGAAGAACATCTTATTCTGGATGGAGTTGGGCTCTGATTAAAGGACTGGATGTATAGTGGCTTGGAGGTGGTTTTGGTCCTGGAATTGTTCATAGATGTTTAAATCACCCACTATTACTCCAAAATGTACAGTAGGAAGAATAAGAGGATTTAGCCCGAGCTGGTAATAGGATGACTAGCTGAGGCTGCTGAAAGCCCAACCCTGATTGCATGGGCCAGGAAACCATGAGAAGAAGAACAAAATAGGACCAGAAAGATCAACTGAAATTTTAAAAGTCCAATGATGTTTGGTTTTTGTTGGTGAGGTGGTTTTTGAAGCCTTGGACATTCATCTCTATCCATTTCCAGCTAGAGTCAGTGCTCCCTGATCCAGTATTAGGAATGTTTTAATGTGTGTTGCAATACTACACATACCGGCACATAAAAAAGCCAAGTGTGAAAGGAGGGCACTGGCCAGAAGCTGCGGGCTGCATGTAGTTGTGCCAGTTATAGGCGGAACACTATATTTTGTGTACTAATTCATTTACAGATTTAAGACCCTGAAATGAGTGGTGGAGGTAACCAATCTGTTACTGATTTGATTATGTAAATAAATAGCCTAAAAGATTACAAACCTGCATGTTCATTTCCCATCTTAAATATCCTGGAATTCCCATGCTTAAGATTAATTAAGGGGGATGTTGATGATATTCAGCTGATCTAGACAACACTGTTGTTCACACACTGGAAGCCCAGGTAACCAGAAGGTGACTAGAAAGCACTCCAGGTAGATACAGGCTGGCTGACAAATGGCAAAGAACCCTCAATACCTCAGATTATTGCTGCAGGGAGGTGGAATTGCAGTGGTCCATTGGGATAATACCCCTCTGACCAAGTGCCCTATCCCTCAGTCTGCAGGGTATGAGTGTGGGTAAGTTATGATGTAGTTTATACGGTAATTGTTTACACAGCTATATTTTGTGGCGTTCCCACAGCCAAATGTGGTGGGAGCATGGCCAAGCATTGGAGAGGGAAAGGAATGCCATAGGAATGCCTGCCCTGGCCCCAACTCCGTGCTGAACAGCTTAGAAAGTTTTATTCTTTGCTTGAAACAGCATTTCCTTCCAAATACAGGAAAGCCAGAGAGAGCGAGAGAGAGAGGGGGGGGGAAGAGCAGTTCAGCTTGCTACAGCCCTTCGTGAAATCGTTTCTCTCCCTCCCCCATGCACAGGAAAAAAGTTTTACATACTTTTGAAACAGCAGAGAAGGTGAGAAGGAATGCTCCCTGAATGAAAATAGCTGGGAATCCTTTTTGTTTGAAAACTGGCTTGCAAAATAGCAGACAGGATTTTTGCAAGTTTCCTCTAAACGCTACAGTCTTTCCTTCCTCCCTGCCCCTCTTTTGAGCCCACCCCTGCATCATCAACCAATCACAATGCAGCTCTGCTTTAACCCTTAGCGGAATGCTAGTTTACACTGCAAATAAAGCACTACATTGCAAATATACCGGCAAAAATAGCGACATGCCCTGCCACGCTATATTTGGGTGTTTTACCTTCCCCCCTTCTGAATGAGGCGATTCTGTGCTGCGATCCGTGGGAACTATGAGCTATCTTAGCGGTATATTTAGGGGAATATTTGCCCGTGTAAACCACCCCCAAGAGAGATGACGACTAGAATGACAATGGCAGAAAACTCAGAGTGAGTTGAACTGAAAACAGGCTAAAATCTACCTGAAAGCCTATGGTGGAGCAATAATGGTAACAAAAAAGGCTTTTCTGACTAACACCATTGTATCAGCACAGAACCGATCAGCAGAGTTGTTTCGAGCGGTCAGAGATCTGTCACAATCTAGCCCACAGGAGAATGTAAGCCACTCAGCCTCCTGTAAAGAATTTGCCTACCATTTTGCAGATAAAATGGATTGGATTTGCTCTGTTGAAGACACCAGAATTGATATACTTCCAGTGGATGTAACATTGGCCCCTGCTTGTCCAGTGTTGATGGATATGTTTCAATATGTGCAGCCTGAGGATGTGGACAGGATCCTTGGAGAGGTGAGAGCCACCACATGTGTATTAGCCCTTGCCCTTCGTGGCTGATTAAACAGGCCAGAGGAGAACTGGGTGAGTGGGTGAGGGAAATCATTAACATCTGTTTATAGTCAAGCAGGGTCCCAACATGCCTGAAGGAGGCTGTGGTAACACTTTTTCTGGGGGGGGAAACTTCCCTGATTTTACTATACTAGCTAACTATAGGCCAGTCTCCAGCCTTCCATTTTGGGGCATGGTACTGGACAGCTTTTCAACTCCAGGGGTTCATAGATGAGGTGGATTATCTAGATCTATTTCAGTCTGGTTTCAGACTTGGAGGGAATCCACATGACACAAATAATCCAGGTTGAAACTGGATTATTTGCATGGCTCCTTCCTATGGAACCCTGGGATTTGTGGTTTTACAGGGTTTTTAGCCTTCTCTGACCAAGAATGCTGGTGCCTCACCAAACTACAAATCCCAGGATTCCATAGGAAGAAGTCATGCAAATAATCCAGTTTCAACCTGGATTATTTCTCTAGTGTGGATGCCCCCCTGGTTATGGGACAGAGACAGATTTGGTCATCTTAATGTATGACCTATGCAGTGAATGGAAGAGGGAGTGTGTCTCTGTTGGTTCTGCTGAACCTCTCATCAGTTTTTAAAACCTGTCAGGATCTTGGCATAAACAGGTCTTACCATGCTAACTGATACCTTATTTTGATAGTGGGATGATGGGTACTGTAGTAGGCTGCTTTGAATAGAGCATATAATCTTGTAGTTGTAGTTGTAATTAGCTGGTAATGTGCAATGTAATATGTTATGGTTAGGTCCCAAGGTCATTTGTCATGAGAACTCTGGTGCTTGGAAGAAGGAGGGTGTTTGGCTGGGAACTTGAAATGTTATGCTTTTCTGACCAATAAGGATATTTATTGAAGGCAGGGTGAGCTTTGGTATACTGATGAAAGAGAAACTAACTTTCAGTCTTGAAAACACTTCTGTACTATGTTTTTGCTCTGCTTGTGGAATAAACACTTTGAAGTTTGATGTGAAGTCAAAGGCTTTCATGGCCGGTATCCATAGGTTTTTTGTGGGGAGGGGGGGTTCCGGGCTGTGAGGCCGTGTTCTGGAAGAGTTTATTCCTGACATTTCGCCTGCATCTGTAGCTGGCATCTTCAGAGAATGGTGGCATGGATGTGTGTGACTTTTATATACTGTGAGTCTCTGGTGGAGAGGATTATGCAAATTTGTTGTTGGATGTTGGTTGTTGGATCCTCAGGGTGTAAGGATATGCAAAGAGGATTAGTGTCATTTAGTTAATGGTCTAATTGAAGTTTTACTAAAAGCTGGTGTTTGTGTGGTGGAGTCTAACTTGTACATTACAACCAGGGTATCCTTCTGAGTTGCCTCTCTGGAATGGGGCTTGAAGGTACTGTACAGGGTGGTGCTGGGGGATTTCTCTTCGACTCCTCAGCCATTGGCCTGTGGAGTCCCTCAGGGTTCAGTCTTATCCCCTTGCTATTCAACATACACATGAAACCGCTGGGAGAGGTTGTCCAGAGTTCTGGGGTCAGGTG
This sequence comes from Gambelia wislizenii, assembly GCA_030847615.1. Taxonomy (NCBI): domain Eukaryota; kingdom Metazoa; phylum Chordata; class Lepidosauria; order Squamata; family Crotaphytidae; genus Gambelia; species Gambelia wislizenii. The sequence goes on along the minus strand of JAUMIR010000002.1, from coordinate 186,974,119 downwards.
TCACCAGTATGCTGATGACATCCAGCTTTACTGCTCCTTTCCACTTAATTCCCAGGAAGCTGTTCCTGTGCTGAACTGGTGTCTTGCTGCTGTAATGGACTGGATGAGGGCAAACAAATTGAAGATTAATCCAGACAAGACAGAGGTGCTCTTGTTTTGTCAAAAGACAGATCTGGGAATAGGGATTGAGTCTGTGTAAAATGGGGTTATACTCCCCCTGAAAATACAGGTGTGCAGTTGGGGGGGGTACTTCTGGATTTAGTTCTGAACATGGAGGCCCAGGTTTTAATAGTGACCAGGGGTGCTTTCACACAATTAAAGCTCATGTGCCAACTGCACTCATTCCTGGAGAAGTCATATCTGGCCATAGTGGTAGATGCCTTGGTTACATCCCGTTTGGATTACTGTAATGTGCTCAATGTGGGGCTGCCTTTGAAAAGTGCTCAGAAACTTCAATTGGCCCAAAGAGATGCAACCACGTTGTTAACTGGGGGACACGACTCCCTAGTTGCAACAGCTCCGTTGGCTGCTGGTCTGTTTCTGGGTGCAATTCAAAGTGCTAGTTTTTACCTATAAAGCCGTATTCTGCTTGGGTCCATGTTATTTGAAGGATTGTATCTCCCTTTACGAGCCCATTGGAGCTCTAAGATCATCTGGAGAGGCCCTTCTCTTTCCCATCATCTTCTCAGGCCCATTTTTTTGGGGGGGGAATGGGAGCCTTCTCAGTGGCTGCTCCCAGACATTGGAACTCCCTCCCCAAAGAGACCAGATGGCCCCATCCTTGATCTTCCGGCAGCAGGTCAAAACATGTTTTTTTGGTTTTTTTGGTCAGGCTTGGAGGAGGATTGAGCATTTAATGCTGTGTGGTGCCATTTTTAAAGGGTATGTACGTATATAATTTCGATGCATTTTAATATTTTTTATATTTAATGTTTTAATTTATAAATTATTTAATTGTTTTAATCTTATATTTATAGTTTTATTTTGACTTTTTCATGGCTTTTAACATGTATTGTTTTAAATATATTGTTAGCCACCTTGAGTCCCATTATTGGGAGAAAGGCGGAATATAAATGAATAAAATAAATTTAAAAATTCAATAAAAATAAATCATCCCTGTTTCAGACCTGTCAGAATATGTAGAAGTAATCAACATTTGACATGACCTGTGGATAGGGGTGCCAGGTCTCAGAGCCTGGCCCTGATTCTTCAGTTTTCATGGACCATCTCCAGGTGGGAGATGAGCGTGCAAATTCTGTTTTGGTGGGCTCATCTCTAGGCAAGAGGAAAAGACTGTGTGAAAATCTCCAGCTTGCTACAGTTTGCAAGGGTTAACTGATTTGTTGCTGCGGCTTTCAAAGACTTTCCAGAGGATTACTTGGTTAGCTTCCTTTTTCCTTCCCAGTTGTTTTAGCACCAGGGCTCACCCTCTACTCTGCTCTTCATCCACCTTCTGGCTAGAAGCAAGTGGGCTAGATTAGATCCCATCTCTCTAAGTGAAAAGGAAGAATCCTCATTTTGCACCTTACTCTGGAAACAGCCCCTTTAGCTGAGATTTCTGTCTTAATTTCCAAACATGGTGTGTGTGTGTGTTTGAATGACAATGACAATCTGTAAGCAACTGTGGCTGGTACTTAATGCACAATGTTTAATGATGCCATCCGTAGGTCTCAGGGTTTGTCCCAGAAACCTCAGGATTTCCTCCAGGCCTGGGATGATCCTGAGCTCGCAACCCTGCTTGTGACTCCTCTTGTTACACACATGCCCTGGCAACAAGCTGGGCTTAGAGAAGGGAGCACACCCTGTGGCTGGCACTGAGCCTTCCACAAGCATAGGGCCCAGAAAGACCAGCCAGAGGTGCCAATGTCAGAAGTGTGACTAGAAGCCCAGCCCCTTCGCTTTTATTATGGCCATGGGAGACATGATTGACTTAAATTGGAGGCGAGAGGTGTCAGGGCTTGGGGATTGTGCATTTCATTAACATTCCTCCCTCTAGTTTTTGACCATAATTGGAGCATTGTGCTTCTCTGCATTTATTCAGAGTGATTTACTCTGAAGCACGTAAATTCTAGAATGCAGCCTGGTATATTCCACAGGGCTCAATGGGCTGGGGGTTGCTTGGCCAGGTTTTCCTTTTTCCCTTGCAGACTGATGAGATGATGCAGTTCCACAGAATTGGGGAAGACTCAGTACATGTCCAAGTTTGATTCCCCCTGCTGCTATTGTGGTTGCCATTAATTAATTAATCTGCATGCCCAGCCACAGAGCTTCTCCCGTATGGATTTAAAACAAAAGCTAATCAGGGTGTGGCAAATGCCAGGATCCCTGAGGTCCAATTAACTCAAACTTGAGCAAGATTGAGACTTCCTGAAATGGCCCTGGCTTGAATTTCTGGCATGTTTTCCTGAGTTTGCTGTTTGTCTCCAAACACCCATGTCAATGAGATGTGGGAGGACTTGAATAAAAAATAGGCTGGTGTTGCTGTTTACCCAAGCGTCAGCATGTTGGGCAGCCTTAGGGGCAGGGTGTTTGCGTGCCTGAATCTTTGCATCCAAATACACCTCTTCTCCCAGATGGAATATCCTGGTACAAAGGACCTCTGCCAAGGCTAAGGCTGGGCATGGCTTTTGGCAGCTGAAATAATATTTTCACCTGCAAAACACAGAGAATATGTCCAACTGTCTCTGGGGCTGCTCTTTAGGATATTTTTTTCCATGTTTCTAAACTTTGTGGGGAGGTGAGGAATTATTAACCTGGGGGTAAAAGTCAACCATTCCTCTGTCTGGGAATTATGATGACAGCATGTTGTGAATACTAATATTTTGAATCTTTGCTGGGTCACTTGGAAACGGGAATGTCTAAAGAGTCAAGATGCCTGTTGGTTGCTTCACTTGGGAAGCTGAATGCCGCCCAAGTTGCAAGCAATGAGTAAAAAACTTTGTACTTTGGTGACCTATCCAAAATTCTCTTGGATATTTGGGAGTATCTGAAGCTAGCATTCTCTTTTTTTGTGTTTTTAAAAGGGACTGTTTCCTTCAGAAAAGACTCCACAAAGAAGAGCCAGCTGAGAAGTTATGTTTCTTGCTCATGCAAGCAAGTCATCATGGTTGCCAGCAGGAGAATTTGCATGCTCATCTTCCACCTGGAGATGGTCCATGAAAACTGAAGAATCAGGGCCAGGCTCTGAGACCATGGTTGCCAGAGGCACCATGAGTAAACCAGCCAACCATAGTTTTGGCTGTGAGCAATGTCCATGATTTAATGCCATGGTGTATGCCTTAAGGTAATGCCTTAAGGTGGGGCAAGAGGAACCCTGGCCACAACTTTAGTAGAAGTGCAATAGCCACGAGAGGTTATTTAACATTAATTTTAAAGTTAACATTAATTTTTCAAAAATCCAATGGTGCCATGTCTTATTTTCAGTAAGGGTAATTAGGCATGTGTTCATAGGAGGAACACCAAATACCAGCTTTGTCAGAGGCTTAGGATCTAGATATATTAAGGCTGCATTCCTATGGTCCCTAGGAAGGCTTTCCAAAGGGGCGTGGGATTTTTCTTTTGGCTCTCTATGAGGACAGGGAGAAAGCGGTCCATCCTGAACTCAGATGTCAGAAAGAGGGGAAATCCCCAAACTGACCCTTGAGATGTGATATACCACATAGTTAAATTCTTAATACAACTCTAACTGAATTCAATGGGTCTGACTTCTGGAACAGCTGAGATATATGTATAAGGACAACAAGGATACATGTAGTATGGGGCTGGTTAGAATCAGTGGAGCCATAAAAACATTCACAGCTGGCATGTTATTGTATCCTTTAGCATCGCTCACACTCCCCACATGAGCTTCTTCCAGCAAAGTAGAATGTCAAAGGACTCAAAGCCTTTTGGAAAAATGTATGCCCTCAATGTGTGTCTTTGGGGAATCATGCATACTTCTTTTAGCCATGGTCATCAGTCAGAAAGAAAAACAAAGAGATAAGACATAAGCAGTTGTGCTCCAGGGGTGGAGTCCCAGGGAAAGCCTGATGCCTACATATTCGGAGGCAGGATGGCTGGGAGGCATAGAATACTCCTTTTGATAGGGCTTTAATGGACACATTATGCAGGAACCTGGTGTAAATATTCTCTCTGCTGAAACCGTTCCAACTCATCCCTAGTACCACATGTATTATTATCCTTTTGATTTACAGCTGTCTGGATTTCACTTGACATGACAGTATTTTATCAGCTCTGGGAACTTGGGTAGATAAATGGCTCAGCCTCTGAGAGGTAAACACATGTCAGCCCATGACAATTATTTCTTTCATTAAGGAGGAAGATGATGGATGTGGTCCCAATTGTTCGGCTTTGGGGGCAGGCACTAGTAATCCCATTATCACCTATGTGGTGGGAAAACCAGATCCCTGGAGGTGTTAAGAGGCTTCTTTGCAGCAACACCAAAGTTATTGTGTAGCAGGCCAAAAGGGGAAGGGAGGGCATGAGTTGAACAGGAGCAGTGAAACAGGTGGGCTGCTAGTACAAGATTGTCCCATCCTTGCTCCTAAAGTACTGCCCTCACATATGGGATGAAAACTAAAAAGTTTGAGAATTAGATTTAAATAGATAATATTGATCTTAGGAGTGGGCATAATGTAGCCTTGTCAGCCACATGTGGTACCCAAAGTGGCTTTTGTGCAGGCCCTCAGAGAATTCTTCCTCCAAATGTTGGCAGCAAACTGGGGTCTGAGTCTAATTTTTAGTCTCAATTAGAGTAAACCCATTGAATCAATGTGAAGTTATTAAGTCAAAACTTGTGTAAGTTCTACTGTTCGAATAGGACTATTTTTATTGGCACTACCAATTCAGTTTAATCTCTTCACCAACCCTCCCCTCCTATATTCAGCAGCAACTCATACACCATAATTGTCTTTTCTCCACCAAGTGGCATTTGGTGGCTCCCATGTCATTGGGGAGGTGTTCTGGATTTTAGTCTACACTTTAAGGCCCTACCCAAGTGCTGAAGTCTATCCATAAATAGATGCAACTCCCTGGACAGCTTCTTCTAAGTTCTCCCTGAAACCTGGAGTAGATTCACTGTTCCATCACATGGAAACCACAAGCCACCTCGGCTTTCCCTGATTTCAAAGTAGGGATGGGTGAGAATGTTGTTTCAGTTTGTTTTTGATTTTAAAAAATATCCAGTTTCTCAAATTTCTTCATAATGAGGATGGAAAGAACTCAAGGTAGGGTGTGTTTTTTAAAAACCAAAGCAGAGAGATTCATCCATACAGGCCCAAGCCTTAGAAGTCTTGCTGTACTTCTTCAAAGTTCAATACAGAATCCCTGGATAGTCAATCATGATGGTGCTGAATAAGTGGTTGCCACTTTATTTTTCCAAAAGGATCTTCATCTTTAAAACCATATGGCAGTCAGGTACAAGATGGTTCTCTCCATACCTGGAATAGCTGTACATCCTGAATCTCTCTTTGTGTATGTGCCTTCAAGTCACCGTGAGCCCATGAATTTCATAGGGTTTTCTTAGGCAAGGAATAGTCAGAGGTGGTTTTACCAGTTCCTTCCTCTGAAATAACCAGAAGTGACTCTGCTTAGCTTCTAAGATCAGATGGGATCTGGTGGCTAGCCAATACACATTTGGAGAGAGGGTAGTTTATTTTTTAAAATAACAATAATATTTTATCAAAATTTTATCAAAAATGACTGGGAGTCATTTGTCCCCATCCATCTTTCAGTGACTCCTCAACATTGCTCTATCCATTACAGAAACTCATTTCTTCATGTTTGGGATGGAAAGAACTTGAGATTTTTAAAATGCAAGTGTTGGAGAAAATGAAAGTCTCAGATTTTCCCATTCCTGTTCAAAAGCCAGAATGGGTGGTTGTTCTGTTGTCTAGAGGTATTCTAGAACCATATCATTGTCCTAAAATATGTGATCAGCAGCTCTACTTATATATCTGAACAGTGGCAGTGTGTAAAACAGCAGACTGTGCACCTTCCTTCACTTACACGGACACTGGAGACCAAATGTATTCACAACCATAAGCACATATATTCAGAAATTTAACTTCAAGATGTCCTATGCAAAGAGCTGAACTCTGAATTATGGCAATTGTAACAAATAAATCACAGTAACAAACTTTTCAAATCCGGGTCCTATTTTGATCCTCCGACTAGAACATGAGGCCATTCAGAATAAACAGTCAATAAACAGATCTACTTCTTCATCTCTCTCTCTCTGGCTTTTCTCCGCAAACAAAGATTCAGGAAGGACTCATCCCGCGCTTTCTGCAAGCGCGCTGATGACTAAAAAGGCCAATCCGAGATAAACAAGTCCGGTTGCAGAAAGCACAGCAGAAGGTCTCCTTGGGTGATGTTTTTGGGTTGTGATTCTTTCTGCGTTGTAATTTCTCTTCAAGACTTGTTCGGCGTGAGTTCTCAAATAAGGCTGCAGCATTGTGGATAGTGCATCTCCATGCCTCCTCCCGATGTGAGGCCAGGGCGGACCACTGTTGGTGATCAATTTGGCCAAGCCTGAGATGTTGTTTCAGGGAGTCTTTGTATCGCTTTTTTGGAGCACCCCTCTTACGCTGACCTGTGGCGAGTTCACCGTAGAGTACTATTTTGGGGAGGCGATGGTCCTGCATCCTAGAAACGTGCCCTGCCCAGCACAGCTGTGTTCTCAATATCATGGCATCAGTGCTGGTGATCCCTGCTCAGTTTATAGTTAACTGTAGAGTTCACTACCACAAGATGTGGTGAGAGCCACCAACTTGGATGGCTTTAAACGAGATAAGACTTTGGCATATCAGTGGCTATTAGAAGTGATGGCTATAGATTGCTTCCAGGATAAGTAGCAGTAGACCTCTGAACACCAGTTGTTGGGAAACACGAATGGAAGGGTGCTAATGCATATGCCTTGTTTGGGTTTCCTGCAGACACATGGTTGGAAGCTGTGAACAGAATGCTGGACTATGCAGACCTTTGGCTTGATTGTCTCTTGGTCTTTTCTTAATTTCTCCCTGCAAATTCATAGGGTCAAACTAGACATTAAGGGAAATGTATACTTGTAGGAGTAATGAGTCTAAAAATGAAATTGTATTAAAAATTCCAGGATCTAGTCCTTTTAAAAAGCAACAAGAATTATCTCCTTTAAAAAGGGAGTTGAAAATCATTCATTTACTTTTAACTTCATGCAGAGTGCACTTAAGAATGCTAAGACTGAACGCTCAATTCATATTTAAAAAGTGTATTCAGAGGTCTGAGATCACTCAGTTAAATTAGACTCATTACAAAACAAAGGAGTCAGTTTCAAATGCAAATCAAAGTTTACTGAAGGTATATCAATCTCAATCTACATACTAAAACAAACTTTAAAAAGAGGTTCCTAACTGACTAATGGTATTTAGGGTAGGAAAACTCACCAGCCTACAGCAGTAGAAGGCTGCATGGTGAAACATCATAGCATGGTTACAGGAAAGATTGCTTAAGATGAAGATGGCATAAAGATGGCTAAAGATGGCTCCAGCCTCATGGAGACTCAAAGAACTTACACACAGCAATAAAATTTAAATTAGGTCATGTGTTGAATGACCCAGAACTCCAGTTGGCTGGAAGTGCCCAGTGAAATAAGAGAAAGGGAACTTGGGAGAACAAAAGCATGCAGGGAAAAGCCCGAGACTTATCTAAGGATGTGAATGAGGTACACAAGATTACTTTTACATTACAATGATTATTTCCCCACATACTACAATACTCCATGTGATAAACATGTATTCTTGCATAACGGGAAAATAAGACTTGCAAATTAAGCCACTGTTTACCTTTCTGTGACAAATCACAAAGCAGATTAGATACAAAATACATGGGTGAGGACAATCACATGTTTTGGAAAAGAAAAGTCTTTTCCGCTTAAAGAAGCACCTTTTCTTTTTTAAAAAATGTGGTAAGTATGTAATTTGACCCTCACAGGCACAAAGCATTTTCCCTTTGAAGGATCTTTATGAGCAGAAGTTATCTTCCTCTCATGAAGAAAACAAGATGAGAAGGAAGGGCAAAAGAAAAAGGAATGATGCATATGGAATCCATTATGAAATCCACTCTTCCACTTAGTGTTTGTTCGTTTGTTTATTATTCTTAGGTATTTATACCCCGCCCTTCAGCTACAAAGGCTCTCAGAGTGGCTTACAAGTTGTTTAGCAATAGCACTTACAAATCCACGCCACTTTATAGCACGCTAGGCACTAAGCAGTTTCCAATGTGTGTTAGCTGATTGCCCCCACAAGCTGGGTACTCATTTTACCAACATACAAAAAGATGGAAGGCTGAGTGAACCTTGGAGCCCTTGGGACTGAACATGCAATGTTGTGGCTGCAGTACTGGCATTTAACCACTGTGTCACCCTAGTGTTCCCACATGGGGGCAGAGAGAGATAAAGGCCAATCTTTTCTACCCTCCAGAACAACATGTACCAACTAGTGATGCACTGAATAGTCCCAAATTCTCACCTGTTTCCATATGAAAATGAAAAAAGGTCTCCTTCTTTGTACAAATAACCTTAATGATCATACACACCCACACATGGAGAGAGACACAGAGAAAGAGAGAGAGAAGCTCAATGCTCAGATGAGAGAAATTATTAAAGCCATCCTTTTCCGTTTCACAAGTCTCAATTATCTTCTCAATGTATTCTGGATATTGACAAAACATGGCAGACAAATTTATCAAACTGTATTGATGAGTGGCACCTAAGTGGCACCTTCCTAAAATGTATCTGGAATATACAACATATCTTTGAGATGAGATAAATTTCATTTCAGACAGATAGATGATAGATAGATAGACAGACGGATAGATGGATCAGATACAAATTATCTGGTTTTTAAAGACCTTCCTCAGGATCATTCTTCCAAAAGTAAACCAGTTAGACTTGTTCATAGGGAAGGATGTACAGAATGACAACAAAATGTACTTAAAAGGGACAAATTTAAATCCCTAGTGGTGCTGTACGTAATTGCTAAAATACCAGCAATGTACAAATGTTAAATTTAAAAAGGTTCTCACCTTGATTGTGAAAGCAAGGGTTAGGATGTGTGGCTGTATACAGAGGAATGGGTATGTCACATGTCTATGTAACCTTATGTATTTATTATATTTACATCCACATTTCTTCCCCAACAATTTTCAAGCAGTGTACATGGCTTTCTTCCTTACTAACATAAACCCACAACCTCCCTGTTTGGTAGGCCAGGCTGAAAGACCATATGGAGAAGTTCATGGCTGAGTGGGGGACTAGAACTGTGATCTTCCAAGTCCCCCTTCTACACTCTAACTACTACACCATACTAGTCTTACTTCTGCATGTCTTATTAATGTGGAGGCTTGACAAGATGTTCTTAGCCTCTCACCTCCAATCCATAATCATGGGTACATTTGAGTCCAGTTGAACTGGTTCAATTAATCTTTTGATGTCTGCTTTCCATCCAGAGTCATCAGTTGGTTATGCTTACAGAAAAGGCAGGGGATATGTCTATAAATCAGGACATTAAATAGTATTTTTAAAAGGTTATTTTTGACATTTACTGTTGAAACTCCCGAGTCTACTGAACAACATCTTACCAGAGACAGGTAAAGATGCTTGGAGAATTTGTGTTTCATTTCCTAATGTCTATTACACTTGGATTTTTTAGTCTGAAATTAGGGTGAATCATCATTTCCTAAATCCTCTGCATTTGTAATCTTAGTTTTGGCAATTACAGTATACTGGCATTCATTGTCTATTATCCCTTCAAATAGTGCCAGGCTGTTTTCAGCTTCAACCACATGCTGACACAGTTTGTGATGTTCAATTTGCCTTGTGTTAGGGTTTATTTACTTAACAAAGGGCCTTCTCTACAGAATCTCCCTTTCTCTGTCTACTTCCTGACCTAAAATACAAACTATAGTGGATATATAAAAGGAAGAGGGACAGGTCAGGGTAAGCCGTGAAGCAGCTAAGACCTGGCAGCCACAGTTAGAAAGCTGTCTCTCCTGTCCAGAAAACAAACTAAGACATTCTTTTATGGACTATGTCAGCTGGTTTTTACAATGAGGAACAATTGCACCGAGTTTTCAGCATCCTAGCAAAATCCAAGCAGAATACAGGGAAATGTTAATCAGCACCTCAAGGCAGCCTGTAAACAGACGGGTCTCAGAACTGGAGGGTGTTCACTGTCTTCCAAATGCATGCTTTTGAAGAGGGGGACACATCTGCTGGTTTATAATGGGCTGTCCTGGGAGAAGGGGATTGAGTTGAGAGAGAGAGAGAGAGAGAGAGAAAAGAGAGAGAGAGAGAGGATGTCACTAGAGGATGATGATGATGATGATGGTGATGATGATATGCCATGGGAACAATTCCAAACAATTGACCAAACATCTGAATAAAACAGCCATAGGTAGGATCACATGAGCACAATTACAAAAAGTGACACCACTTGGAACACACCACATTATCCCACAATACGTACTTCCCTGATTCCTAGGATCTTGGATAGAATCTGAATAATTAATGGTCCAAACATCTGGTCAGTAGACTGACAGACTGTGAAACAGAAATATAATTATAATAGATATTCTTGGAATTGTATTCCCCAAAACTTATTTTCCTTAACTCTAATCCCATCCACTTTTATCTTTAGCCTACCACCCACCACTGGCACACACATCCCTAATAGATTTCCCTGGAGACGTTGAGGCTCTAGGGACCAGGAAAGAACCCCCAGCCCTCCATTAAGAGCCCTGCTCTTTTCATAGCTGTGTGCGAAAAAAATTCAGCAGGGTTTATTACTACTGTGGTATAGTAATAAATGCAATATGTCTTGCACCATTTTTCTCCCCTGTTTTGCATCTACTACTTATCTACTGTGGCTTTCCGTATCCACCTTCCATGGATATCCATTAGTCCTCTATTGAAAAGACAACAAACTGTAGAAGAGGAATAATCTTTCCTGTACAATCTGTTCCACTGCCTGCTTGGAAGGACTTTCTCTGCTGAAATATGGAGCCATTTTTTTAAAAGAAAAAAATCATTTTCTCAGTATCCTAGATAATCCATTATGATTCTTCCACTCCCTTCAAACATCCTAATCAACAACAGCCAAGCAAGCTCCTCTGTTTTGTTTTGTTTTGTTTTCTTAGCAGAGTTGGTCAGGTATTTTTAATTTGGGTGTTTCAGGGATCTTGACTGTCTCTGATACCAGCTTTGTATTGGTTAAAGTTCAATGGCCCAAACCAAAAAGAGATCAAAGATTACAGCCAAAGCTAAGCTGGTGATCTGATTGAACAAATGCGATGACTTATATCTGATGGTTCAATCTTAGTCTTCCTATATATGTTTCAAAAACACAGCTAAGGGGGAGACCATCTTTGTTCTCACAGGGTGTAAGCAATGCCTGTATCTCCTGGGATCCTCCCTTGAGATCATATGCCTTGCACATCACCATCATCACACTCTCCACAGATAAACAGCACTCAAGGTAGCTAAAGACATCATTAGAAACAGTCTAAGTGGTAAGGCCATTAAAATTGATAAACATTCAAATACTTCAAAAGACCAATTTGAAGATTCTTCACGCCCTTCTGAAAAGGGAGAATGTGAACTTGTTGCAGCTTTGAGGAGGGACCCATCTACACAAGGGAGAAAAATCCAAAGTACCTCGTAGTATTGGAATCTCACAGCAGCAGCAACATGTCTAAATGTTTTTTCTGGCCTCAGAAGCCCTCATAAGCCTTGCATTCCTAATGGCGGCCGTGAGTGATTTACTCACATTAGTTCTTCACCGCTGCTGTGTTTTTTTTTAAGGTCACCCCAAGGTGCACTGGTGTAATAGAGCGATTCTCCAATTTTATAGAAAAGCAAAACAGAAAATATTGATCCTGTTTTATCGTCTTAGCAAGCAATTGCTAAGGTGAAAATTCAACATGGTGGCAGTGGGTGCTTGCCCTGCTAGCAAGCCCCGCCCCCACTCTTGCCTGGCCAATCAGCTTTGTGCTTCCCCTTGAATTTCCTGCCATTTGATAGTCCAAATGAGCAGGAATGCACACCCTGCTCACAGTTTTTGAAAAAGTACGGGGAAATCTTTTAGTGTGTTGTTTTTGCCGTTTTTGCTGTTTTGGGCCCCTCTCCTTCCAAATAATGTGGATTGGCTCTGGATCCCATTTAGACAGATAGGATTCTCGGCGAATTCCATGAGGGGTATTTTCACCGTTTAGATGGGACCAAGGAGTATTCTCAAGATAACCACCCTTGAAGATCTTAGCAGCTGGATAGGTTCATCACAGGACAGGTATTCATTTAGTTACCCGGGCTCCAAGCAGGCTATCATGGATTAAGGCATTAGGCCTTGAGAGCAGCTGGCAGCTAGTGCAGGTCTTTTAATGTGTGTGTGTAGGGGTAACATGGTCTCCATATTGTGCACCAGTTCGCCAAGCAAAGGTTCTGGAGTCTGGACAATCTTCAAGAACAGCATAATGCAGAATGCATTGCAGGAATCAAAATGTAATGCATCTAAGGTATAGATTACTATTTTCCCAAAGCAGGTTGACAGGAAAGGTCATGGATGCTACACTGCATGGAATTGTGTGAAATCACTTTTCACCACTGCATTCACCTGGAGCAGTGCATGTGTTTAATATCCCACCTTTCTCCCAGCATGCACTTGCAGACTACAAACGTAATCCTGGGAAGGCACAACCCCTTCTAGGACAGATTAAATCCCAGTTCCCAGGAGCATTTCTGTCTTTATCCAGCCCGTTACTGAAATGAGTTACTGTCAAAGGTATTGACTACTCCCTCGGTGTTAGATGACATGAGTCAATTGTTTTGTTTGTGTATTTTATGATGGATTCAGGATGGCTAGCAGCAATTAAAACCAATAACAAGATGAAGGAACATTTCAAAAGAGGAGAGGAGAAAGTCTTTTCCCATCTCCCCATGAACCATGCTTCCACCATAGTTGGGACCTAGAAAAGGGAGCTTTCATCAGGCAGACTGGTGTGGGAGGCAGAACTCGAACAATAGTGATGATCCAGGACCTGAGCCAGTCAAGTCTTTTTAAAAGCCATCAGCCAATACTTTGAACTGTGCACAGAAACAAACCGATAACCAAAGCAGCCATTGCAGGACAGATCTTGCTAGTGATATTGCCAGTGACAGGCTACCCACATTCTCGTTGCTGCATTTGTATCCATTACCTGGGCCGGTTTAAGGGCCCTGCAGCACCTGCAGCCACAGGGAGGCCCGTCATTGGGGGGGGGCATTTTAACCCTCCTCTGGCAAAAACATTATTAGTAATAATCTGAATATCCTGTACTGTGAATAGGTTAGGTTAGGTTACATTGACCTGTGATAAACATATGGGACCCCCAAAATAAAGTGCTACAGGAGGGCCCAAAATTCCTTAAACCGGTCCTGCCCATTACACTTTTTGAACACCCTTCAAAGGTATCCCTATGCATTGCAATAATCCAGTCTAGATGTAATAAAGTCAGATGACATTCTGAGGACACTTTCAAGAGGGATATCAATGGCATTTTTTCATGCAATAATTCTGAAAACCAACTAAGAAAAATGTAACAGATTTCAAAGGGAGAGCCATGTTAGTCCATTGCAGCCAAAATAACAAAGAATCCTGTGGCACTTTAAATATCTTAATGTGAAGGTGGAGGCAATTATTATTAGTAGCAGCAGTAGTAGAAAATACTCTATGCCACCCTATATCCAAAGAGCTCAGGGTTGCCTACAATAAAATGAATTAATAACAATTTAAAACAATTATAATGTAAAATGGTAAAAGATTAGAGCTGCAGCACCTAACATCCTGCTTCGCAACAGCTGCAGAGCTGTTTGGGCTGGAAGTCAACCTGAAGAAAACAGAAGTTCTTTACCAGCCTGCACCACAGGACAAACATCATCATTCCCACATTGCCGTCGGCAAATCCGTGCTTAAGTCCATTCAGCAGTTCACCTACCTGGGAAGCATCATCTCCTCAGATGCCAAGATTGACAAAGAGTTGACCTACCTAGGAAGCATCATCTCCTCAGATGCCAAGATTGACAAAGAGATCGATCACATATTAGCAAAGGCATATAGTGCATTTGGAAGACTTTACAAAAGAATCTGGAGTAATAAACACCTAAGGCGAAGCACAAAAATCAATGTGTATAGAGCCATTGTACTGTCTGCTCTCCTTTACGGGGTCTGAAATATGGCTCACCTATTGCCACCACTTACGACTCCTCGAACGGTTTCATCAGCGCTGTATACGCACAATCCTAAATATACACTGGACTGACTATGTGATGAATGTTGCTGTCCTTGAGCAAGCAGAGATCACCAGCATTGAGGCCATAATACTGAGAACACAGCTGCGCTGGGTAGGGCACATTTCTAGGATGGAGGACCATCATCTCCCAAAAATAGTACTCTACGGTGAACTTGCCACGGGTCAGCGTAAGAGGGGTGCTCCAAAAAAGCAATACAAGGACTCCCTGAAACAACATCTCAGGCTAGGCCAAATTGATCACCAACAATGGTCCGCCCTGGCCTCACATCGGGAGGCATGGAGACACACTATCCACAATGCTGCAGCCTTATTTGAGAACTCACGACGAACAAGTCTTGAAGAGAAACGACAATGCAGGAAGAATCACAACCTGGAAACATCACCCAAGGAGACCTTCTGCTGTGCTTTCTGCAACCGGACTTGTTTGTCTCAGATTGGCCTTTTTAGTCATCAGCACGCTTGCAGAAAGCGCAGGATGAGTCCTTCCTGAATCTTCATTTGCGAAGAAAAGCCAGAGAGAGAGAGAAAATATTATATGATGTCTATTGAATTACTTAACAAATTAAAACAGTCAAAACCATGTGCATGTACACACTGTTTAAAATTATTAGATGTCCCAAGGCTGCTGACTCACTGCAATAACTCAATGTTATGGAATTCTGGGATGTGTAGTTTGTTTGTGTGGGGTTTTTTTTAGATATTTTACCTTCTCTGTCAGAAAGCCCTGGAGCCACAGTAAACTGCAAATCCCAAGATTTCGTAGGATGGATCCATGATAGTTAGAGGTGTCAAACTCCATTATTTTTGTAGTGTTTAAGCAGTCTAAGGGGCTTGTCTACACCAGCCAAATATCCCAGTTTGCCTCCATTCCAGAGCTCCTCAGTCCAAATGATGCAGGGCATTCACCTGAACTGCCCTTGGGTAGTCCAAACAACCCCTGGGGCAGATACAGGGGCAAGCTAGGATAGGGACCTTTACAGCATTTTAAAATAATAATGAATTTAATCTCATATCACCAGATCGGGCCCTGCATATCCACGGGAGTCCATCCCAGAACACTATTCTTCACTGCCTCTGCCAGCTCCTTGGCTCTCCTGGAAGCCAGGCAGAGGTCCTGTAGCATGTGACCGAGGCTGGTCATATGCAAGAGACCTAGGACGTTTTCAGACAGCGTTTTTTCGTGCCTACCGCGGGAGGAGCTTCCGGGAGAGGGACAGCGCTCTTGCGCAGCAGGGGGTCATTTTTGGCCGCCGCTGTCCCTCTCCCGAAATCATCCGTGTCACTTCCGTGAAGCTTCGGAAGCCGCAGAGCCATATTTTAATCACGGAGGTTGCCCGTGAATAAAATATGGTGCTGCGGCTTCTGAAGCTTCACGGAAGTGTCACGGATGATTTGGACGGAGGTGGCCAAAAATGACCCCCTGCCGCGCAAGAGCGCCGTCCCTCTCCTGAAAGCTCCTCCCGCGGTAGGCACGAAAAAACGCTGTCTGAAAATGTCCCTACAGTCATATGTTTCAGGACTCCTGCCTGGCTTCTGCATTAGTGAGAAAATGGTGGTCTTGGCATCATTGGCTTCAGTGACGGGCTGGCATCCTGTTTGGACTCCAGCCCATTTTCTGCAGGTAATGGGAGGGAAATGGCCCACCTTCACAGCCAGGATACACACCATCTGGCTGCCTGTTGTAGATGAGCCATAAGACTACTTAAAAGAACTGTTTTAACTTAGCATGTTATAGCCATGTTTTAGCTTTAGTGCACTGCAATATGACCCCTCATATCTGAAGGACTGAGATCTGCAGATTCAGTTACCTACTACATCTGAAAAAAATATATATAGTCTCTTCTAGATCCTCCAGCATGATTCTATTCTATGCTTCTGCTGGAAGCTGAACTTAGAGTCACACTGGAGGACCTAGAAGAAGCCTAGAGAGGTGTTCTCTGTAGGAATCTCAAGGTCCTCCAGCATGACTCTCTAGTATGCTTGGACCAGAAGCCATTCATTTTAATAGGGTTCACTATTATCTGCAGTTTCTGGTATCCACAGTAAGTCTGGGAACTCCAAAATAAATCTGGCTGTCTTTGTTTTGGCAGTCTATTGTTCAGTGTTTGAACTTCAGGCCAATTTTAACTTTATTTTTTTATACATGTCTGCATATAACAATCACGCAATTGAATCAGATGAAGTGTGTACACACCTAGCTTCAGAGCTGGTCCTTTTAATCCCCATAAATAGAAACCTAATCCATCTGACAAACATCACTAGCATCTAAAGGACAGGCATTAAAAAAAAAAAAAAGTGGCGTACTATGTACCTTTTACATCTGACTGGGCAGTCATTGTTTTATATTTTCAGGTGTAGGCATGAGCAACAAGGAAGGAAGGAAGGAAGGAAGGAAGGAAGGAAGGAAGGAAGGAAGGAAGGAAGGGTGGGTCTTGAGATCAGATTTTGGCTGTGCTACTATACTGTATGTTGCTGTGTCTGTTGCCTCAAGCTAAATGATAGATAAAACCACAATGGTTTTGTTATCCCTCTTGCAACTGCTAGTAATGAGGATATATTAGCTCAAGTGGTTTACAATAAGGCATTGCTCTTGTTCTCATTAAAGTCAACAGAAGTTTGCACTGGACGTTAATGGGGATTGAGGGGGCTGGAATCCCCAGGCACCTCTTTAGTAAAGCCTTGGTGCTTGGTAGAGCTGCATGGATTGAAGCCCAGAAAAGGGGGCAGCCACACAAATAGTCTGGGGAAATGCCCAGCTGCCATGTGCGAGCTGTCTTCCCTGGATAGGACCTTGGAGTGGAGTGTTTGTCCCTCAAGCAAACTGACAGGCGGGTTGTACCATCCCTGTCTCTTTGAACTGGCACACTGGCACATCAGATGTCAGAAAGAGCCAGGCTGTCCACTCCCCGCCTCCTGATCCCTTTCGCTAATGAAGCCACCCACACGCCCTTCCTTTCCAGTGCTGGGACACCTCCACCAAAAGAAGCATCCACATGAAAGAGAGAGCTTCTTCCTTTGTACCAGGCAAAGCAGCAATGATTAATGCACCAGTGGTAATGAATCTGCATGGAAGGATTAGCTGCTGCAGAAGCTGGAGCTGATAGGACAGCTGGCGAGAGGGGACACCAAATTCAATTTGCTCCTCATTTGCATACATATGACAACCATCTGTGCTAATAGCACTGCAATGTCTCCATTAGGCTACCTTCAAGTGTACTGAGCTCCACTACACTCCAATTAGGCTTTTAAGTGGGAAAGCTTAGCACATAAATATTTGCAGAGGGGAGAGGACGGCTCACTGAGCTGTGGTTTCCTTTTGCCTTTGCCTTCCCATTGAAGGTTGAATCCCATCCAGGCTGAGAATGGGAGGGCGGCTGTTGTGTTAACAGCTTCATCCTTCCGTTGGCTTGTCCTCAGCATTTCAACCAACATAGCCCTTGGACATGGCCAGCTTCTATCTCCCGAAACCAGTTTAAACCTTTGGTTTAATCTTTGGCTAAAAAGGCAACTTGAGGCCTAAAGCACATCTCCCACCCCACTCCAAAATGAGTTTCTCCTTGATTCCATGTCTATACTGAGGGTCCCCAGCTTCCTCTTCAGAAGGTCATCCAATCAGATTGTTGGGCTGCCCGAACCAATGGAGCATGCTGCTTGCCATTGTGGTTTCTTTGGCAGAAAAAAGAGATAGGTCATCATTCCATGTTCAGAATGGTGCTTGTTTGGAGTGGTTAAGAATATAATTTCATTGCAATGAAGGCAATGATCCTGGTGGCCGAGTGTGTTACCTTCCACTATAAGGAAATAGCTAAAGGAGTTGGTATCATTTTTACAGGACCAAGGATGACAGTAGCACACATTTCTTTCCTTTTTTCCTGATAAGATGTTGGCTGTGATAGCACCTTAAGAACTCACTGAATGGTACTACCAGCTGAGTCAGCAGTCCCCCCTCCACCACTGTGAGGTACTTACCTTTTGGCCTGCTCTTTCCCTCTTACCCCAACCTTGCTCCTAAAACTGCTAGAGCTTAGGCTTCCATCAACATGGTTTTTTATTCCATCAAGGACAATCCAGCTTCTTTGGAGTATGTGGGGAAAGAGAATTGGATCAGATGATTAATACTAGCACTTAATCAGATGATTAAGCACCAGCAGAAGTGAAGGCTGCCCCTCTCTTTCCAGAGAGAGATGACCATAAAGCTCAGGTTAGAAACAAGAGGCCCTTTAGCTGTTGTTGGACTGCAATTCCCAGGAATTTCCATTGACATAACCTGCTGTAAGGGATCATGGGAGTTTTAGTCCAACAACATCCAAAAGGATGGTGGTTCCTCACTTCTGGTATAAGGGAAAGTGCTCTGACCAGTCAAAGAGTCTTAGGCTGGGTCCACATTGCTCTAGATTAAGGCATCATGGGATATATAGTTTGAGGTAGAGAAATACCCAATACACACAGGCAGAAGGTTTCGTCTTCTGTTGGGCCCCACTCAGTTCAAAATAAATGTCAGTCTCCAGTGCATGCTGTACTTCTGATTGTGCACTTCTATAATGGCACTGAACCAGGAGCTTGTCTTGATATGTCCTTTGCCAGGAGTTGTCCTGAGAACATGCAATTCAGAAAAGATCAGCCCCTCTCAATATCCATCAGGGGTAGAAAAGATGTGGCCGTCCAGATGCTTTTGGATGGCAACTCTCATAGCTCCTCACTGTTGGCAACGCTGGCTATATCTGATGAGACTTATGAGCCAAAATATCTGGAGGGCCACATTTGCCCACCCTGCTATATAACAAAGCCTTTGAGTACAGGATGGTTACAAAAGCTGTAGTGGTAAGCAGTGTACTCCAGTGGTTCATGGTGCCCAACATTCAGAACCAATGAACATCTGAAGGAAAAGCTGGACAAGTGAACTGCATGCAAGACTCCCCAATATACCTACATATGAATTAATTGACTTAAACCCTTGAACTGTTTCTAAAAATCTTTAATTTAAGGTTGGGTTAAGGATCTGAGTGGTTTGTTATCTGGACTATCTTTGCCAAGCTACAGGTTGTCCTCATTTGCACAGCCATATGGAACAGATGTGGCTAGAAATTTCCTAGCAATTATTCAAGCAAAGGGGCTTGATTTATTCAACAAAAGAGTCCCAGCAAACATAATGCAGTGTACATCACAATAAATGCTGGCAGGGTATTTGTCTGGCTAAAATTAGGCAAGGCACTGTATGTAGGATTACAGCTAAAATTACATGTACAACCGGAGTGCTCATCAGTATTGGCCAACAATGAAAAACTGAATTGGGGAGCATGAGCCATTGTTCTTTGCTGGAGTCCTGTTGGTAATTTTACTGGCACAAATGCATTGGCACAGGAAAAGAGTCACAGGTACAGTGGTCATGAAGGAAGAAGGGTGTTAGAGAAATAGTCTGCCTTGATTTGGCAGATTTTGTCAGCCTTCCCTCCCCGTGTAGGCAACTAGTTGGCCACTATGGGAACAGAATGTTGGACCAGATAGGTTTTTGGTCTGATCCAGTGTGGGCCATTTTTTATGTTGCTTTATGTTGTTCTTAAGCCATTAAGCCTGCAGTCCTAACAAAGTTATCTTGTATAGGCAACTTTGACTGAACTCAGTAGGTATTATGTTAGACACACATGGTATTGTGCTGTAAATGTTCCACTTTTTGATGAACTGTTGGTGAGACATTCTTGTATGGGGTTTCAAACTAGCCAGCTGCGCCCTTTCCTGGAAGTAAGGACAGGGTCACACTCTCCGTTAAGGACTGTGTTCACAGTCTGGGGGTGCTCCTTGATTCATCGCTTCAGATGACTAGTCAGGTGAATGTGATGGTCAGGTGTATCTGTTATCAGCTTTGGCTGATACGCCAGCTGCGCCCTTTCCTGGAAGTAAGGGACCTTGAGACTGTGGTGCACGCACTGGTAACCTCTCATCTAGATTTCTGCAATGCGCTCTACATGGGGCTACCCTCATGTTTGGTCTGGAAACTTCAGTTGGTACAAAATATGGCAGCCAGAGTGGTCTTGGGAATATCTCAGAGAGACCATATAATTCCAGTATTAAAATCTCTACACTGGCTGCCTATCAGTTTCCGGGCCCAGTATAAGGTGTTGATTATTACCTTTAAAGCCCTAAATGGCTTGTGTCCCACTTATCTTCAGAACTGCCTCCTCCCACACAATCCTCCCCGTGCACTCCGGTCCTCTGGGAGGAATTTGCTTCAGCTACAAATATCTAGGCTGTCTGCAATCTCCCAGAGGGCCTTTTCGGCAATCGTCCCCAAATTATGGAATGGCTTGCCAAACGAGATCCATCAGATGATGAACCTGAGTAGCTTTAAAAAAGCAATAAAGATGGATCTCTTTTGGCAGGCCTTTCCTAATTAGATCCTGGCCTCAGGAGATCCTGGCCTCTTTTAGTCTGCTGGCTATTTATTATTTTTAATGTGATTTTAGATTAGTTGTTTTTAATTTATATTGTTTTAATATCTTTTTATGGGGGTGGGTGGTGTCTAGGGATTTTAATCTGTATTTGTATTTTAATTTTTGTAAGCCACCCCAATTGTTTTTAACAGAGGGGCGGGGTATAAATAAATTTTGTTGTTGTTGATGTTGTTGTTGTTGTTGTTGTTATTATTATTATTATTATTATTATTGTATGGGGTTTCTTGAGCAATCATGCCAGGTTGCTAAGGGAGCATCCTGGACATGTGAAAGCATCTGGAAAAAATGCAACTGCATTTAGGAGCAGGTGGGCTGAAATGTTTCTACTGAGTCCCTTGTGTATATATCTATAGCTGAGAAAGGTTTGTGCATCAGTAGACTCTGAAACTGAGTAGCAGTGCCTGTTAGATATGACAGCTAAGTGGAGCTGGTTCAGCTAGAACTTGGAAAAAGTTAGGTTTGGGACTACTATTCTCCCATTGTGAAAGATTCTGTGAGTTGTAGTCCGAACATTTAACTTCTCCAAGGTCTTGGTTTACCAGCACTGAATAAAAATAGCTGGTGACCAACAATAGGGTCACCATAACTATTGTACCCTTCTTGTAACTACCTTCTGATAACAGACATTCTGGGCAAATTGGTCCATTGATCCAGCAAGGCCATTCAGATGGTCTTAGGCACTGGGATTCAGAGGCACCCGAAAGACAATTTTGACTCTCACCTCTGAGCTCTTTTTGCTCCTTGGCCATCACAGTCTGGTTTGCATCTCCCTTGTGCATTTCTTCCTGTAATGACTATATTTTTGCAGGGCTCCAACTCTGATTAACACACTGGTCCTGTACTTCGCTTCTAGTAGGTTCACTGACATGGAGCATTAGCTGGCCAGTTACTTCTCACAGCCCCAGGGGACAAATTAGGTTTCCTGTCAGAATTGTCTTTAGTACCAAATTATTTTTGCCTGTGTTTTTTGGTTTGTGCTGATGGAGAAATACATTTCCCTAGTGAGTTTCCATGGGTTTAAGGTTAAAGGCCAGCCCATTAATCTACCCACTTTGCTTGTCTGTTTTTTACCCACGTGTTCATGCATTGCTAAGGTAATTTGGAAGAATGGGGTGGGGGAAAGTGGGCTTTAAGCCAGTACCTTGGAGGACAAAAGCAAAGGCTGTACGTACTTCATCACTTGGGAACGATGTGATCATGATGACCCCACAAAGAATGATTTTTAGAAAACCTTTTAAAACTCTGGTTCCCTCCTGTTGTTTTACAATATGAATGAGATGTTAAATCAGAGACAACTTCTCATTGTCAGTTTTTTTGTAAGTTACCTTGAAATCACTGATAAAAGAGGCATGTTTTCAGTCCAGGTGCACTTTCTACTCTGCTTAAAACTCACAGGCATGAATATGTGAATATGTCTCATGTCCTTGGGCCTATAGATTGATTTTTATGTTCCTCTAACATTTGAATAAAGAATTGGAGAATTTCTACCAACTCCCTCATCCCATACCCTCCACCTGTCCAAATTTGGCAGGAATAGTCCCTGTTAACATCCTGATACCCCACTTTTCAGCTGCTTTTATAATGTCCTGGGGCCCGTTTACACAGCAAAATAAGTCCGTGAAGAATTCGCTAAGATTCCTAACAGTTCACACACATTGCGCCACAATATCGCCTCATTCAGATGGGTGGGGGAGCTGAAAAACTCAAAAGTAGTGCAATAAGGGCTTCTGCTATTTTTCCTGACTTTTTTGAAAAGTAGTGCGACTTAGTGCACTATTGATTGTGTGAACTACCATTTTGGAAAAGTCTATGTGAACTACTGGCAATCGTCACGAAACAACAAAAGCAGAGCTGATCCGTGATTGGTTGAAATGACCAGGGAAGGGGGTGGGCTTGCAAGAAATGGAGGAGCCTGAAATGAAAAGATCCGTCGCCTGTTGTTTCCAGCCACGGAAAAAAACCCAGCAAGCTGTCTGCAGCTTGCTTGGCTGTGTGTGTTTGTGTGTGAGAGAGAGGGGGGGCAGGGGGAGGGAGGGAGATTGAGTAGTCGTTGGCTCCTCCAGCTGTTCGCTCACTCACACTCCTCTGATAGCATTTGTGTGTGTGTGTGAGAGAGAGAGAAAGACAGGGAGAGTGGGTGAAGGGAAGGGGGGCTTGATGGGGGGAATAACTCCTCCGTGGCTGAAAGGCTGCCTCCTTCCTCCACCCTTCTCACTTTTGGAAGAAGAGGCATGAAAACTAGCAGGCATTCCTCAGAGGAGGGAAAACTCAGAGCACTTTCTCCCTCCCTCTGTCTCATCTTTTCCCAGATGTGCTTGGGAGGCCACGCCTCCCCCACCTTTGCCTGTCTGAACCAGAAAGCGAAAAAATAAACAGAGCAACTGATTTCCCAATAAATCATGTAAACTACCTGGCACTGGTGCGAAAAAGCACTAAAGTGCGATTATCACAATAAAAACCGCTGTGTAACTGAGCCCCTGGTTTCACTCTTCTCCTTTTCTTCCCCTCATCCTCAGCTTACTTAAGTTGCTGCAAAATGAATTTGAAATGCAAAAGTAGTTTGCACTTCATTAACTAAGCAGTGGGGAGACAAGAGGAGGGGGCAGAATCTTTTCCTTCCCAGTAAGCTTAGGCAAAAACAAACTGTGGCAGCCTCTCCTTGTTTGTGTGCTTTTCCTCATTAATAACTCTTTGCCATCTTGTCTAAACTCTGATGTTGCTTGGCAACATGTGTCCCAGTTTTCATCTGTGAAATGTTGAAAGGTATGCCTTCTGTTAGCAGACTTCTGTGTCATACTGTTCGTCATTTCCCAAGGTCCTTTGTCATTTGACAAAGATGAGCAAGTTGGATGTTTTCTTTCTATCCATTTAAGAATTCATGCCATTTAAAACACAGCGAGTGTATTTGTTTTGCTGCAACTTTCTCCTTTTCTTTCCTTTTTGACAGAATACATTTTGGAACATACAAACCAACAGCAGCCTTCTAAATTCTGTCTCAGGGTCCCAGTTCCATACTTCCAGGAAAGTGAGCCATTCAGTTCTGTCTAATGACTCTGGCGATATTTGGACCATTTAGAAGTGAGTACCAACTGTTCCCCCTTTTTTCCAATGACATAGTACTGCACTTATTAGTGAATAAATTTACTCAGGAGTAGGTGTTGGAAAACTGCGTGCAAACCACTCAAGGGAAAAAATTGCTGCTTGAAAACCATTCACTCCCCCACCCTTTCAAGCTATTTTTAAACCTGGTTTTTAAGCACAGCTGTCTGTGTTCACGTTCAACCCAAGTTTTAAAAGAAATGAAGAACTCAGAGGATATTGAGACCTGGAGTACAAGGATTCTCAGCCCAAAGTACTTGCTTTCTGGCAATGTCCTCAGTTATTCATAGGAAGTGGCTTTATACTGAATCAGACCACTGATCCACCTTACCCAGTATTATTGTCATTGACTGGTACTTACTCCACAGTAATTTTAGAAAACAGTCTCTTTCATAGCTCTTCAGGGAGATGCTGGGGATTGAACCTGTTGCAGAAATCATGGAACAGCAGACCCACGGATTGGAAAGTAAGTTTTATTACACCGGTGGGCCTGACTGGAATATCTTCCAAAGAGTCGGAACCCATAGCTGTAGTTACAGAATACTTTTATACAGTATGGGGAAAAAAAACCAATTCCCTCCTCCTTCTCTTTGGTGCCAGCAGTGTCCCTTGAGATAATTTGTTGATAGTTCAAGGCAAGATAACTTAGGAACATTTAGGTACAGTTCGACCGTTATTAGAGAAAGAATTTGTTTACATCAGCATATAATATGTTTCTGGAACATAGGGTTGATTAGTAAGGAACATTGACTAGGCCCGAGAGTTAAAGGAAAAAGACTTTGCAGAGTCCCAGAGTCTCATGGGCTATCTAGTCTGACCCCAAATAGTGATTGTAAGATTACAGCATTCAGCAAATAGACATTAGAGTCGGAATGGCTACTACAAACCTGTGGCCTTCTGTGTGCCAAGTGTATGCTCGTCTGTTGACTTATAGCCCTACCCTTCATGTATTTTCCCTCAACATTCTTCTTTTCTAAATATTCATGTGAAGTATCACTGAGCTACTCCTCTGCCTCATGCTGAAATGCAACATTAAAACACAACAAGAAAAACATTGTCACTTGTTCATATCACAAAGGTAGAACTATTTTGTGCTTCTCAAATGAGTTGATAAGACTTTTAATCTCAATTACAGCTGTCCCTCCATATCCACGGATTTTGTATTCACAGATTTAAGTATTCTTGGCTTGAAAATAGTCTTTAAAAAATAATAATCCAAAAAGCAAACCTTGATTTTGCCATCTTATATAAGGGACACCATTTTGCTATGCCATCGCATATAATGGGACTTGAGTATTCATGGATTTTGGTATCCATGGGGGATCCTGGAACCAAACCCCAGCGAATATGAAGGGACAACTGTACTTTGCTTGATAAACACCTCTTGTTCCTGGGTTCTCTTCCTATCTAACATTAAAATATAAATGAAGCCCTGCTGGATAATTGTTACTGTTGTTATTACGCCTCGTCTACACTGGCATCTTAATCCAGGACCAATCCAGAGCATTATGCTCTGGATTGGCCCCAGGATTATTCATGATGGTGACCACACATACCTGGGGTGAATCTGTGTCAGAGTCCAGCTGGGTCTGTTGGGCCAACACCACATCGGCCCTGCTGGCCCATCCCCTTGTCCCCAGTGCCCACTGCCACCTCTATCTCACCAGCCAAGTAGCTCCCTGCAAGAGCCTAGCTAGCACTTTCACTTCTGCTGAGGTCATAACAGGTCACCCAGACCTCCTCATAGATTGCATGGGTGCCACATTCTGATCTCAGCAGAAGTGACAGTGGTGGCCAGGATCTCACAGAGAGCCACTTGGTCAGCAAAACAGTGATGGCGGCTCCAAAGAGGATCCATCCCCTTCCATGTGCTGCTCAGTGCAGGATAAGGGAGATGGGGCCACATTTGCATGTGGACAATTGCACAGGGCCAAATCAAACCTGGGCCAGCTGTCCAAATAGCAAAAGAACTGGAGGCACTCTGGAATTTCCTGGAAAATTCAGATCTTTCTGTGGTTTCTCTTAAACTGGATTAATTGCTTAATGAAATGAATTTGCTGTGTGTGTCGCCCGAAAACATCACACAGGGTCCAGGGTACATTTGGTTTATTTCCTTGGTGTAGACAAGCTTATGGCAGTCCTATCCTAGGGTTTTCTTTACAAGATTTATTCAGTGGAGGTTTGCCATGCTGTCCTCTTAGGCTGAAAGAGTATGACTTTGTCCAAGGTTGCCCAGTGGGGTTTCCATGGCTGAGCAGGGATTTGAACTCTGGTTTCCCGGATTCCTTGTCCAATACTCAAACCACTGCACCATTCTAGTTCTTCCATCCAGCATCTTTCTTCCCCAAAGTTCCAATTGGATTCTCCAATTCTTGTCTACCTCCTACCTCAAGAGGTAATAAAATGGAATTTTTAACCTATATGAATTCCTTTTGAAATATCTACTTCATAGGCCCCTGCTGCCATATACTTCAGCTTAGCTGGTGTAGAAAACATGGCAGGAAAACATGAAGCAGCTATACAAATGGAATCCTACCCTTTTAGCAAGCTAATGCATTGACTTGCAAAGTTGTGTTTAATGAATGAGCATCTGGCCACAGCCAGGCCTTGGTTTGTGGCTAAACCTGCCTTTGCTTGCCTCTGCAAAATACTGGGCTTGGCGCCTGCTCTGAGCATGCTGTGGGAAAGGAGAGTGAGAGGGAAGGAGAGAGAAAAAGCAGTGAAAGAGAGAAAGCATGCAAGGTGTCAGCTGCCCTGACATCTAAAGCTTGGATTAATTAGGTTGTTTAATGGGGTCTGACAACATCTGAAGCAGCACAAATTTCCCTGAAAGGAGGGGAAATGGAGGTGTGGGATTGTTCTCCTCCATGCCTTCAGTGTGCTATGCTGGCCTTCTCTGATCTTGTTCTGCCAGCTAGGAGGAGATCATTAATGAAACAAGCCAGGCAGTACACTGTTAGCCAGTTCATGCACTCCACAAGGTCCACAATTAATCACGTGTCTTGGTGGGAAAGGATGAAGCACTTCTTAAACCATGCTGCTGGTGGGACCCATCTCTGTCATCCTGTCATAGGGCTACTTCCAAAGATCATGGCATGTCAAGGGCCAACAAATCCCACAGCTGACCCATTGCTCTGGACTTTATGTGGGAGTAAGGCATCCTATCCCCACAGTGTGTTGGTGGCCAGAGTGTTCAGTTCTGAACCTCTGAAAGGGATCCATGGTCTCAGTGGGTGTCTCCTGATGAAAAGGCTTTCTGAATCTATTCTGTCTTTTACTTCTTAATTGTAGGAGGTATGAGTCTAAAAATAAAAATGTATTAAAAATTCCAAGGATCTTGCCCTTTTAAAAAGAAATAAAAAATATCTTCTTTAAAAAGTAAAAGTCTTTTACTTTCAAATTCATGCAGAGTGACACTTAAGAATGCTGAGACAAGCTCAATTAACATTTAAAAGTGTGGTCTGTGGTCTGATCACCCAATGAATCAGACTCTTTACAAAAACAAAGGAGTCAGTTTAAAAATGCATATCAAAAGTTTACTGAAGGTATATCAATCTTAATCTACATATTAAAACAAACTTTTTAAAAAGGGATCCTAACTAACTAGGAGGATTTGGGGTAGAATGACTCACCCAGCCTTTAGTGGTAGAGGCTGCATGGTGACTTGGAAAGCAAACATCATGGCATAGCATCATAGCATGGCTTCAGTTGCATGGGGACTCATCTTAACTGAGACTTACACAAAGAGCAATAATATTTAAATTAGGTTATGTGTTGAATGACCCATCTCTCCAGTTGGGGAAGTTGGGAGAACAGAAGCATGCAGGGGGGGAAAATTCCTAGACTTATCTTAGCATGTGAATGGAGTACACAAGATTATTTTACATTACAATAATTATTTCCCCACATACTACATTAATGGGTACCAGTAAGAAAGTGACAAATGGGGCAGCAGAAAAATCACATGTGAGTTTCAAGTTGCAGAAGACATCCCTTAAAAAGCCCATTTTTGAGGCAAGGCCAATGTAAGATAAACAGCTATATCTGGAAGTGCCCAAAATTGTTGCTGTGCTTCCTTAAAGGTGGATGGGAAGATGGTTGGTGAAATAACGCTTCTCTCTGAACTATCCAGGTTGTACATACATGCACACACACATATGAATATTTTCGTACTGGAGTGGAAAGCCTGGGGTTTTCCCGTTGTTTTTGGACTTGACCTTCCATCAGCCCTTGCCAGCAGAGTCAATGATGAGGAAATGATGGAAACTGTAGTACAGCCGTATCTGGAGAGCCACCTATTCCACACCTACTGATACAGATCTATACAGGCAGATATGACGTGAAAGGCTGAGCCGTTTGAATGTAACAGGTATCCCTCCCCATTGCACACCACCTGTCTTCTCCAATGATTTATTTATTTATTTATTTAGATTGGATTGATATCACACCTTTTCCCCCAAAACTGGACTCAAAGCAGCTTACAGTTCTACTGAATAAAAAGGACAGTTAAAAAACAAACATAAGATCCCCAAACAAAATAGAATTAAATGAAAGATATTGTTGAAAATGATTAACCACATGCTTTAAAAATCACATCACTGAAGCAAATATAGCACCCAACTGGTAACAAGCCCCAGGAGGCAAGAGCTAGGCCTAAGCTACCTGCATGAGGAAGAGTTCTACTACAACTCTTTGAAGAGATCAGTGCTGCCTTCCTTTCTGAGAAGCCACTTGGAGAGAACAGGGAGATTTTTAAGGAATGTCCTAAGGGAACCAACAACTCCGTGTTTCAGCATAAAATGGAGTGAACAATGGCAGGTATAAAGGCTAGTCCTTTTTTATTATTATTTACAAGCATCAAATGACATCATCAGGAATGTAGCTCTCTCCATCCATCTCAATGCCTGCAAAATAAAGCATATATATTTATTGATGAATCATCCTAACCCCCCCCCCCGCCTTCCTTCTAAAGCTCAATGCTGACAAACTGGGAGGCATAGCTGAAGTTTGACAGAAAAAGATAGATTAATGACTGCTTTTGCTTTGCTTTCCCCCCCCACTCTTTTTTTTGAAGGGGAGCAAAAAAGAGGAGGAGGGGAGAAATGACAACAGCTCTCTCTGGGTCTCATCTGGTGCAATAATAAAGGATATAACCTTGCCCTGAGGTCTCTGATATGATGCAGGGCAGCTGGTTGCTGGCAGGGTGCACTGGATAGTGAGCTGGGCAGCAGGTGGAGACCATTCACAAGATGATTATTTAACACTCCAGAATAGAAGCAGAAGCCAAGCAGGAGGGATAGAAGAATCCCAGAAACCGAGCACCGGCCCAATTTCCTGCATATTGTGGCCAATACTTTTGCTCCCATTGACATCTTCACTACCTGTCATTGCAGAGGGGGGAAGCTGGGCTACTTTGTTTGCCTGGGCTAAGGCTTTTTAATAAGCATTTACTGTACTTTTAAAATAAGAACTCCCTTTGATCAGGGTACAAACTATTGTGCTTGAAGTGAGACAAAATGACAAGTGGGAGCCAAAGGAGGTGGCAGCAGAGTGAGCTTTAATAGAGAGAGCAAGAGAACCTACTCCTCTCATTCCTTTCTCCCCAAAAGCCCAAAAAGGCCTAATGAAATGAAAGTCCTGACCTTCCCAGAGGGTTGTGATTGCTGCAAGGAATTGCTTCCAAATGGCCACGGACCCTGAAGCTAAGTGGCTCCATCTCCTAACAACGTGAGTCTGCCAGATCATGTAATAATCATCCAGTCTCCTATGGGATCATAGATATTAGAGGGACAGCCCAATATGTGTTTCTGCCTGAGATAGAAGAGAAAGTGCTCCCTTTCCCCTGGTGTCAAAGTGGGAGGCACTGGTGTGGGTACAGACAATCCAGAGAGCACATGGAGAATATGTGGGAATAAGCATATTCCCTAAGAAAACATTCCAAGTAAACTTAACTCCACTGCACAAATCCACTACACAAATAATCCAGTTTGAAACTTCCCACAGAATTCTGGGATTTGTAGTTTTGCAGGGTCACAGGCCCTGTAAAATGGCAGGGGAGAGGGGCTGTCTGTTATCAATCACCCTCCCCCCCTCTCTCACCCATCCTTCCAAGGTTTTCCTGATCCTGAAATCACCAGTATTGCCATAAATTCTCTGGGCCTTGCTCCCCTCACCGTCCAGTCAAAGTAGGAGACACTGGTGTGGATATGACAATCCAGAGAACACACAGAGAACATATTCCCTTATATTATTTGCCATGGCTTCTTCCCACTGACTCCTTGGATTTGTGGTTTCACAAGGTCTTTAGCCTTCTCTGCCAATGAGTGCTGGTGCCTCACCAAACTACAAATCCCAGGATTCCATAGGAAGGAGTCATGGCAAATAATCCAGTTTCAAACTGGATTATTTGTGTAGTGTGGATTTGGCTAATGGTGAACCTGACAAGGTGAGCAATGCAAGCAATGAAGAATGCAAAGGAAACAACAGAGGAGTCAGAGCAAGGTTTTCTTAGCCTTAGGATGGATATTTTTGCCTGTCCCGAACAAATTGTAGATTATAGATCCAGGCCAATCTGCTCTTCCATTTAGCATGCAAGCAGACGTCCTTAAAAAGGTGATCCCTGCAGAAAGAAAGAAGGATGCAATAAATAATGCAGCCTTCTGTATTACACAGGGCAGCTCTCTCATTTGAGGGAGCAACATGCTAATTACCCTTTGCTGGCAAGAGCCCCTTATTCCACCATCCATTCACAATCCTGACAGCATTAAGTATGTCCCTCTATGTGGCTTTAATCACTGACGCAGGTTTTGAACAGCACTTGTTCTGTCCCTAACGACTCCATGGAACTGATGTTAACAAAATATACCTTGACACTCACATTGGGAACAGAAAAGTTGTTTCCTTTCCCCTCCTCCTCATCCAGAGATCAAGTGCTGATTCAAAAGGAGAAAATGCAGAGCCAAGTCAATGTCAAAATGTTACTGGGTATCAAATCAGAACCAGGGATTGCTCATATCAGAGTGTTTGACTGCACCCTCTACTGGGCAAGAATGGCATTTGGGAGGATGACTGGCAATAAACACACACACAAACATATACCGGTACACACATGCACGCCTGCAATGTGGAGCCTTACATTTCTAACAAGTGCCTTGGATGTTGTCGCAGTGTTTTAAAGCTGTTTGTGCCATTTCCACAAGTGACTATTAAATGGGTGTTTGTGTTTTTCTGCATTCGTAAATTGAAGGCGTAAATGACATCAGTTCAAATTTACAATTGCTTTTAAAACGCCTCTCATCTGATGCCTCTTCTGCTTTTTTTTTTTTTTACAGCAGCATTTACTAAATGAAAAGTTTCACCTTAAAAAGCTTTGCTTCCCCCTGCCTTTTTTTTTTTTTTTGGCAGAATGATCCTAAGCATGTTTACGTGGGGGTGGAGGGAGGAGTCCCTCTGAGATGAATTAGGCTTACTTAAAGTAAAGGTTTACAGGAAGTTGACTTACCAGTCTTATCCTGTAGTCTAGTTAAGAAGATCACTAC
The DNA here is from genome assembly GCA_030847615.1 of Gambelia wislizenii. NCBI lineage: Eukaryota > Metazoa > Chordata > Lepidosauria > Squamata > Crotaphytidae > Gambelia > Gambelia wislizenii. The sequence continues at coordinate 186,942,714 of JAUMIR010000002.1, read as the reverse complement.
TGCACCAGATTGTAACTTGGGTGGCCAGCTTGGATGCTGTGCTCCCTTTGCAACCAAGCCCAAAGCATAATAAGATCAGGGGCTAGGGAAGAGAAGAAGTTAGCACAGCAACCCTCCCACAACTAAGCCACAACCCACCAATCCCAGAGTTGCTTCCCTACAATGTTTGCGCATCAGCTGTGCCTGGTGGCATGTACTAATGGCAGGAATGAGGAAGAGTTGGTAGCACAGAACCCATTCAAGTGCTTCATCTACACACAGTACAGAAATAGGCCACCTTTCCAATGACAGGCTCTCATGGGCTGGAGACTTGCACATAGAATCCCAGAGCATAGGAATGTTACCCTTTTGGACTACATCTCCCATCATCCAATATCTGCTTTGCATAGTGCTGCTCGTTTTATATGTGTAGGCTTGATAGGAGCAGGCAGAGAGAGAAAAGGAGGCAGGGGCTACATGGAAGGAAGAAAATGAACCACAAGCCAGTACATGGTCACCAGGACTGCTGAGAGCAGATTCAGTCCCCAGTGAAAATATTTGAAGGGTGAGTGTGTCTCAACTATAGTTGCAGGTTTTTTCTAATGGCAACACAGGACAGTCCTCTCTGTTGCCAGGCCAGTTCAAAACTAACTGGCACATGTGTGGTAGGATAGGTCTATATGAAGCCCACCTCAAGTTGCTTGAAAGTTTCAGGCTCTCATGAGATTAGAAGTATTACGGGAGCCGGGAACTCTAGTGAGAGGCCCTCCCTTCACAAGACTTGCAACAGGCTCTCTGTAGGCCTGTCTCATGTGCTCAGTTGCTCAAAACCTCAGTTGCCTGAGCTTTTAGAAGTGAAAGTAGGAGGAGTGGGGGAGGCGTAATTGTTCACAAGAAAGATGACCCCTATGGCATTTGGTATGTAGTTTGAGGCCATTTTGGTACTTATCAAATACTCAGGGGTCAATCTGTTTGGGATGTGGCTATTCCTCATCTCATTGGATCAAAAAAAAAATGGGATTTGGGGCTTTCCTGCCCCAAATACAAAAACATATGCAGCATATTTGGAGTGACAATTGGCCTTATCCACACTACTCAAATAACGCAGTTTGAAACTGGATTATTTGCCATGGCTCCTTCCTATGGAATCCTGAGGTTTGTTGCTTTACAAAGTCTTTGGCCTTTTCTGCCAAAAAGTGCTGATGCCTCACTAAACTACAAATCCCAGGGTTCCATAGGAAGGAGCCATGGCAAATAATCCAGTTTCAAACTGGATTATTTGTGTAGTGTAGATGCACCCTGAGTTGCAATAAGAAATAGAAGATCATGGATTTTGTTTCTTTCTCCATGCCTCGGCCTATCCCACTGCTTTCTTTGATATTTAGAATACCTTCAGAGATTCACCTATATTGACAGGGACAATGTTGCCAAGATAAAACTCACTCACCACAAGCAGAGAGTCAGGTTGGAATGCTGTCTCCAGTTACTTTTTATCTTCCTGCCTTGTCCCTTGGCCATGATCCTGAATTTTAAGACTGAAAAGAATGAATGAACCAGACAGAAGTGTTCCACTTTGATCACATATATGAGTATCCAAGGTGGCTGTGTTCCATTGTGTGATGGACACCTACCTAAGCCAGCTGAGCTCTTCTTTGTGCAGATTGGATAATAACTTTGCATTGCTGCAACCTGCTGAGAAGGGGAGGGTATTTGTACAGTTTCACCATCTACAGGGGGAAACTATAGGGGGAAAGACAGCTGTGATGATAGATACTTTGGATGCTTAATCTGCTTAGTGGAGTGTGTTCTTAGCTTGTGTGTTCTTCCTCATTAATAACTTTTGCCATCTTAACCACATTCTGATGTTGTGTGACCCCACACATCCCAGTTTTCATCTGTGAAATGTTGGAAGATATATATTTGCATGGGCTTAATCCTTCGTTTGTTTGTTTTATTAATTTGCATATTTTGCTAAATAAAAAGTACATACACAGTGGGCCCTCGGTATCCCAGAACCCCCCATGGATACCAAAATCTGTGGATGCTCAAGCCCCAGTATATACACTGGTGTAGTAAAATGGTGTCCCTTATACAAAATGGCCAACAGCAATGTTTGCTTTTTGGAATTTTTCCCCTGAATATTTTTGAGCCGTGGTTGGTTGAATCCATGGATGCAGAACCTGTGGGTACAGAGGGCTCTGTAACAATACACCACATTTATCACATACACAATAAATGGTGAGGCCTATTAAACCCTCACTCAGAGTAAGCCCTGCATACTACAGGCCCAGAAATTTCAGAAAAGTGAGCTTGATTTGCTCCTTCTTACAGGGAAAAAAATAGTATTTTCTTCTTAAGGACAAATATTCCAGGCAGAATAAATTTCCGTTTAAGAATACTATATCCTATTATAAATGATAATGCTATGGCGTTATTATTGGGTAGTGGTGTATTGTAGTGATGGGCTAGTAGTGACTACAGGCTTCCATGTCACTGGGGTGGTGAATCCCCTTTGGATTTTAGTCTGAACTTAAAAGGAGCCATTTAAATCATTCTTACTTGGAAAACGGTTTAGCACCTTGGATAACTCCTTTAAAGTTCAGACCAAAACCAGGGTGGAAACTTTGCCCCTGCTCCCAAACATGGGGAAAGCCATCACTGTACAGGGGAGAGACTTGGGGGGGGGGTCAGCACCCTGAAACAGTGCAACACCCAATCTTTGGACAGCAAAAACAAGAAGAAGCATTTAAAAACAACAACAGGTTTACTTATGTTTCACCCCCACCCTTCCTACTTGCACGTTGCCTTCTGTGAGTCAGCAAATGTCTCCTTTGTTGCCTTATCATTAGTAACCAGAGTCAGTAAACATTTCCCCAATCATTTCAAGCCTCTAAGATGGAAATTAGTCAATATCAACATGGCAGAAGAGCAAAGCCTGTAGCTCAGCACCAAGGATGAGATGGCTTTCATATTGTTCTGCAAAAGCAAGCAAAAATATCCATATTCGGTGAAGCAGAGTCTTTAAAGAATTTCATGATACTGATAGAGCTAAAACATGAGAGAGCATGTGTGATTTCCTTGGGTTATATTCAGTTAAAATGACAAACAACAAATCTTACAGACCTTTGCATGCATCCAAGCCATTTTAAAAAAATCATTTTTAAAAAATGGCTTTAAAAACTCAATCCAAGGGAGCAATGGATGCAAGCTCCAGGAACAGAGATTCCACCTCAACATTAGGACGAACTTTTAGACAGTAAGAGCTGTTTCGCAGTGGAACACACTACCTCGGAGAATGGTGGGGTCTCCTTCCTTGGAGGTCTTTAAACAGAGGCTGCATGGCCATCTGTTGGGGATGCTTTGATCGTGATTTCCTGCATGGCAGGGGGTTGGACTGGATGGCCCTTGTGGTCTCTTCGTGGTCTCTTCCAGCAATTCTATGATTCTATCATTCTATGATTTTAGCCTCAGTTGTTCCAGCATTGCATTTATGACATTGGGTAGAGCAGGGGTGAACATCATGCAGCATTGCAGATGTGGTGGAACTATAACTTCCATCATTCCTCACCATTGCCTATGATGGCTGAAAATGATGGGAGTTGCTGTCCAGAACATCTGAAGGGCTGTATGATTCCCATTCCTGGGTCAGAGGTTATGTTCAAGTGACAGTTATTGTGCCCAACCTTTTTTTTTGGTCAGGGTTTTACTATTATGGGATAAAATCATTTGTTTAGCTTCCTGAGACTTTTGTCATCATGTACTATGCAATTTCTATGACAGGTAGGTACATGGTTAACTGAAGGCAAAGCGAGGGATGAGCAGGTTGGTAGCATGCCATGATCATTTTACAGTGGTAGATATCAGCCAATGGTAGAACGTACCAGTTTCTGGCTTTGTCATTGGATGGAACTGGCAAGAAGGATGCCACCACAATAGATTTTGTGCATCAGCTGAGAAAGGTAGATAAGATGACTTTTGCAGCCTCTTTGATTTGATTACTATCACACCTAACCCGTTTTGATGGATCTCCAGAATTTTGTTGAACTCAGATGCTCAATGCTTTGCTCAAACTTTTTTTCCTGACCCCCAGGAAATTAGCCCAACAAAAAACACCACTAAAGTTCTAGCACTGGAATCTGAAGCAACCATCCTACAAGCTATTTTGTGTCCGTGATGAGCAGTTCATTTCTAAATGGGGTGTTGGGCAGGAGGCAATGCGCTCTCTCCCAGGGAGGCAATTTGCTTTTAGCTCATTGCTGGTCTGAAATGTCATAAAGACAGAAGAACTGCGCCAGAGGCTCTAGATAGAAACAATATTTCCCCAAACAGCTCTTTACTACCAAGAGGATGCACCTCTCTTTTCATTCTTTTGCCTCAATCTTCCTCCTTTTTTAAAAGACCTATCAAATATCAGCCATCTCTTGGCATTTAGTTTTTATTGTAATAATAAATTAATCTGCAATGCCATTGCAAAGCTTTTTATTGTTTTCAGATAACATGATGTTCCATCTCTTCCCCAAGCCCCTTACGAGGGTCTTCCCTGAAATTTATCTTGTTTGTCTGCAAACCTCCTGCCCTAATGAAGCAATTTTGTGTGTGCGCACACACATGCATGCACACACAAACACACACTTTTGTGTGTGTGGGAGGGAGTGCTTTATGCCTTTTTCAATTTGGTAAAACATTAGTGAGGGAGGCTGGAGTCCAGCTTGTCTGCTGTCCAAGCCAAGTAATAAATCTGCTTGGGGAATGTGAAAAGCTGCTTCCATGAACCTGCTGAGTTGTTTTGGGAGCAACCAGCCCATTGTTTCCACTACAACCCAGCCATGGTGCCAGAATGCCTGGATCCAATATGAAATCTATTTTAAATTCCATTTCTTTTCAATAGAATTGCAATATAAAAGAATCCTGTTTGCTATTAAAATGCTAAGCACAAATCATCCACCAGCGTCTGTCTATCTATCTATCTATCTATCTATCTATCTATTTCATTGATGCTACTATTTCCATTTTTTAATACGTGTGTATTGCACTTGGCGTGTATATATATATATATATATATATATATATGAAAAGCCAGGGGGGGACTGATTGAATTGGTAGAAGGAGTCGTTAATGCCTTGCTAAAACAAGGCAGAGTTCCATTGTGCCTAAAGAAGGCAGTTATAAGACCACTGATGAAAAAGCTTTCCCTGGATCTTGTTGTATTGGACAACTGCCTCTCCATTTCTAGTATTCTGTTTCTGGGCAAGGTATTGGAGCATGTGGTGGTCTCCCAACTCCAGAGGTCTCTGGATGAAATGGGTTATCTATTTCAATCTGACTTCAGGTCTAGTTATGAGACTGAGACAGCTTTGGTCACCTTGGTGGACAACCTACACTGGGAACTGGACAAGCGGAATGTTTCCCTGTTGGTTCTGCTGGAATTCTTCAGCAGCTTTCAAAACCATCCACCATGGTATCTTTCTGGGCCTCCTTGCTGGGATGGTACTTGGAGGCACTGTTTTAAAGTGGCTCAATTCCTCCCAAGAAGGGCAAATTCAGAAGGTGGTGCTGGGGGACTTCTGTTCAACCCCTTGGCATTGGTCTGTGGGGTCCCTCAGGGCCTGGTTTTGTCCCCCATGCTATTTAACATATGAACCACCAAGAGTTTGTTCAGAGTATGCTGATGACACCCAACTCTGTCTTTGCACCTCAATCCAAGGGAACTGCTTCACTTCTAAACCAGTACTTAGCATCACTGATGGACTGGATGAGGACAAACAAATTGAAACTTTTTTCAGATAAGACAGAGGCATTCCTGGTCAGTCAAAAGACAGACAGGGACTGGACATTCCACCCTGTGTTTGATGGAATTACATTTCCCTGAAGACATAGGTTTGCAGCTTGACTGTACTTCTGGATTCAGCCCTGAGCCTAGAAACCCAGGTTTCTGTTGTGGCTTTACCAGCTGTGCCAATTCTTAGAGATGCTGAATCTGGCCACAATGACACAAGCCCTAGTTACACCTCTCTTGGATTGCTGTAACGTGCTCTATGTGGGACTGCCTTTGAAAAGTGTTTGGAAACTAACTTTTACTGGTCTAAAGATCAACTGGGGCTGGATGCAGGAAGCATAGACCTCCACCAGCCACTGTTCCGTTTCTGGGCTGAATTGCTGGCTATGATCTATAGTGCCCTGTATAGGTTAGGTCCAAGGCTATCTGGCAGACCATATATCCAAAAATGAGCCTGCCCAAATATGAGCCTGGTTTGACATCTTCTCAGGAGGTATTTGTCTCTGTCCAACCCATGGCACAGATACATTTGGTGGGAACATAAGAGAGGACCTCCTTGGTGGCTGCTTCCCTTTCTAGAGAAGTTGGACTATTATTCCATAGGCAGTTGAAGACTTCTTTCTTTCAGCAAATCTTTGAGAACTGATTACTCATAGGGAAAGGACCTTTCATAATGTGCTTCATTCTTGATATTCCCCCCACTTTTTAAATGGACATGCTTTCTACTGCTTTTAATTCTATTTATAGCTTGATTGTATTTTAACTTTTGTATGATATGGACTTTTAGCTCTGTCAGTTTTAATGTCTATAAACTGCCTTGGTTCCTAGGGCTGGAGGAAAGGGATATAAATAAAGATTACAAGATATGGAATAATAATATCCCATAATAGTTTATAACTTAGGGCTCTGCAGCCTGGGGCTCTGCCTTAACCCTTGGGAGAGAAAGCTTCAGTTCAGCCTGAGACAACATGGCAAATAGGGATGATGGGAATGGTAGACCTGGGTTAATGAATTATGCAATTCTCAAAATATTTTTAGACTGCAGCTCCCAGCTTTCCTCACCATTGGTTATACTGGCTAAGGCTGATGGGAACTGCAGTCCATCAGCACTTGGGGTGGGGGCTGCAGAATTTCCAACCTTGCTATGGCCTGTCAACTACTCAGCTACTAACAGAAGGGGTGGCTATTTCATTTGGTTCCATCTTCCTTTTTTAGATGCTGCCTGGCTTCATGTTAGTGAGTTCCACATAAACATAAGCCCAGCCTATGTCTGTGCAACTCACTTTTTTCATCCTCTCCCTGCCACATGCAATGACTGAACCCCCTATAGACCCACCTTTTTCATGCTTCCTTTCCCCCAGCAGGGCAATTTAGTGGCCAGTGGAGAATGGGGGAGATCTGAGAAGCATCAGATGGCCATGCCCCTGTAGCCAGACTCTGCTAAATACAGCTGGCAACTTCCACATCAATGCTGTGATGAATCTGCTCTGTTTTGGCCAAACTTTGAAGGAACTTTCCAAGGTACTAGAGCTATCTGGAGGGGGGGGGGTTCAGAACCTTGGAGGTGTGAAACTTGTATATGAGTTTGCACAAAAAAAATGGGACACACCATGTCCAAACCATTCGTTCTTGATAAGGACTAATTAACCAAATATAAATGCCATGCTCTCCCCCTGTACAGTCATCACAATCATTAGACTGGGGTAATTAGTTACACTTTAGCAGAATTCTTCTCTAACATCAATTATTAATAATAATAATAAATAATAATATTTATTTATATCCTGCCCCTCTGCGAACAATCGGGGCGGCTTACAACAGTTAAATAATACATAATATAAAACAACTCAAAATCCCTTCCCCCCCTTAAAACATTATTAAATCAGTACAAATTGATTTGACTATTATTGACTATTTAAAACACTTAGGGCATCTGGCATATTCCACATGTATTTATAGGAGTTTCCCCTCACCCCACAAACAAGTGCTAATCTGTTTCTTTTTATGCTGGATTAATTAACAAAGAGAATAATGAACAGAGACAGTTGATTAAAGCCAACCAGCCGAGATTAGATTGACTCCACTGCTTAAATCATGAGTTAAGCAGTCTGCTCAGTGCCACATGCCACAGGGATGGTGTGCCAAGAACTAGAAGGCCACAACTATGATCATAGCTTTTACATCTAGTATGACCTCCTATGGCACAGGGATGGACAGAAAGGCAAGCTATACATTTAAAAAATTAAACAGAACAAAAAGTAATATGCATGCACACTGTATGAGCACAACAAGCCATAACTAGTAGACATATTGCAACTGTTTCATGATATTCTAAAATTGCTAACTCCTAAATGTGCCAAAAACAGCTACTGGGCAGTAGTGGGGGGAGTGACACTGTTGGAGGACTATCTGACTATCACCCTATCTGTTTAACTTGTGTGCTGTGCATATCATACATAAAGCAGGATTAGACTCAGATGAAGTAGATGTGAAAACTGGAGGAAAAAAACATCAACAATTTAAGATATGCTGATGATACCATATTATTAGCACAAAACAGCAGACTTGGAACAATTACTGAAGAAAGTCATGGAAGAAAGGGCAAAAGCAGGCTTACAGTTGAACATTAAGAAAACACAGATGATTTACATAACTTTGAAGCAGATGGTGACATTGAAATTGTTAAAGATTTTATATACCATCTGTCATTAATCAGAATGGAAATTGCAGTCACGAAATCAGAAGAAGACTAGGATTTGTATGAGGAAACTAGATAATATCATGAAGTGTCAAGATATATCATTGACTACAGTTGTCCCTCCACATTCATGGATAATCCAAAATGCAAACCTTGATTTTGCCATCTTATATAAGGGACACCATTTTGCTATGCCGTTGCATATAATGGGACTTGAGTATTCACGGATTTGGCTATTCACGGGAGGTCCTAGAACCAAACCCCAGCAAATGGAAAGGCACAACTGTACTAAAGTTAGGATTGTCCATGCCCTATTTCCCATTTCTGAAAGCTGGACAGTGAAGAAAGCTGATAGAAAGAAAAGGTGAACGCATTTAAAATGTGGTGCTGGAGAAGATTTCTACAGGTACTGTGGACTGCTAAAAAGAGAAATAAATGGGTCCTAGACCAAATCAAGCCTGAACCCTCCCTAAAAGCCAAGATGTCCAAACTGAGACTGTTGTACTTTGAAGACCCAAGAAAAAACAGCAACCCTCGCAACAACCAAGCTGAAAAAACTAAGACTGGGTCCTGAAAATACTCAATGCTGTTCAAGCTCAATCTATTAACCAGGAGTGCTCTACAGCCACTACCACATTACAATGTGTGATATCTTTTAATTACTGTGACAGTTTGAATTTAGAAACAATGAATGTATGGAACAATTCATGTATATAAAATATAACAATTATATAATAACAACATAGACATCTATACACACATAATATACATAATGTGCCAATTGGCAGCTGTTGTAATATAAAAACTATATCATTACCTGCCATGTGCTCAATTTTTTCAGTACAGGTGCATAATAAAGGTTTCTAAGGACCTTTTCAAACAGGGTGGGGGGACCCTGCCAAGGTCTGGAGGAGGACGGCGCTGTCTTGCTTACAGCGCTCCGTTTTGGATGATGCCATCCTCCTCCCGACCTTCCTCTGTGCTTCCTACATGCTGCAGGTGCAAGAAATGTGCCGCTTTTATTAACAGAGAACCCCAATCAATAAAAAGTGGTGCATTTCTCGCTCCCCCCGGCATGGAGAAAGCACAGGGGAAGGTTGGGATGAGAACGGTGTCATCCAAAACGGGGTGCTGTAAGCAAGACAGCGCCGTCCTCCTCCTGACCTCAGCAGGGGTTTTTCCTCCCCCCCATTTGAAAAACTCCTAAAACACCCACTAGTTATTTTCTAAACAATCCAATGATCAATGACACAATCTTCCAAACAATCCAATTTACAAGGACACACTCAAATGAAAGAAAGGGCTAACACTTCCAAAATATTCAGATAGTTTTGGTAATTCAAATCAGTAATTGGAGATCGTCATGCTGCAATATACAGTACAGTCATCTAGTCAGTGTCTCCCAAACACTCAGTATGCTGTCGTACTTTGGCTATATCATGAGAAGACATGATGCACTAGGAAAGACAGTAATGCTTGGTAAGGTAGAATGCAGCAGAAAAAGAGAAAGGCCACATTCCAGATGAATAGACTCTATCAAGAAAGCCATGGTTGCCCTGAGTCTGCAAGACCTGAGCAGAGCTGTTGATGATACAGTGACTTGGAGGTCTCTTATTCATGGGGTTGCCATAAGTTGACGTTGATTTGATGGCAGTTAACAACAGTGACTTGGGCCCAAAGTACTCTTGTTTGCTGTGGAAAAAATTCAGTTAAACTTGTACTGTAGTTCAAAACATGTTGGGTGCATAATGTGTAGTTCAGAGTTGGTGAATGCATAACCTTCTAGATTATTTTGATCTTCTATTCCTGTTAGTCTTCAGCAGCCTGGCCAGAGGTAAGACACCATGGAAGTAATAGCTCATCTCCCTCAGGAGAGCCATAGTTGTCTCACTCGTGACATAGCCAGTGGGTTTTTATTTTTAGAGGGAATGGTATGAAACTGATTTTATGCCCACAGCCTTCTGTACCTTACTCTGCCCCCAGTCAAGCTGCCTGGAAATCCCATGCAAATATGAAATGTTTGAAAAGTATAAGAGGTTATTTTTATTACTGGTGTAATTTTCTTCTAGAGAGATGAATTAATGATAAATACCTCTCAAATTCATTTGGGTGAACTTTTCTGAAAGTGTCACAATCTTCTTGTTTTCTGGCAAGGAAAAGTGTTATGATGGTAAGATGAATGCCCACTGGGAGGAGAGTTTTTTAATATCTCTCCTTTGAATAAAACAGGTTATTGTACTCAGGTGAAAAAGGTTAATGCCTCTCTTAATTCACATGTGCTGTGGAGAGTATAGCTTGGGCCTAATAAAGGCCTCTCCTAAAGGAAGGGAGTTGCTCTGTTGCCCCAGGCAAAGCTCTGAGAAGCACCCACATGTTCAAAAGGCCACAGACATGGCTTTAGCATGGTAGACTTGCATAACAACCCATGTATATTTCACCATAATAATGGAAACCAAGGTACTATTATCTGTGCGCTATGGACTATATCAGATACATAAAATATGGCGGCATAAGCACACTACATAACTGTGAAAGGGTGCACATATCAGACAACATTGCCCTTCTGTGATTATGTCCCCACCAAAACCTGTAGTTTTTTTATTGACGGCTGAGGCCGTTAATAGATCCCCCATGGTACTTTAGTGCTGGCATTGCCGGCGTGTGAAGCCTCACGCCATTGTACTCATGTCAATGCAGCATCAATGGCTGGTCAGGTGCAAACACTTCTAGGTAAGATCATGACATCCAGGTAAGTGACAGACTTTTTATGACTCTCCTGGGTTACTTGGGACCTTTAAAGTGTGTGTATGTGCTTTTAAAAAAGTTTTTCTGTCTTATTTTTGTTTTGTTTGTTGAATTTCCCGTGTGATGGAGTCTCACGATAATCTGCAGGATTTCAAAGGAGGAAGTGAATGGATCTCTGCTCACTTCCTCTTTCATTGGCAGGGAAGTCTTTGCCAGGATTAGAGGTAAGCGTGAGGGGGTGGGCGTTCTTTTGCTGGCATAAAAATAGATTTTTTTATGCCAGCAAAATAATACTTTTAAGGAACCTGATAAAGGACTTTTCCAGACTCCCTAAAACCCGTCAGGGGAGGGCGGGAGAGGTACGCGACTATCTCGCGGCAGGGTGTCATTTTCAGACAATGCTGTCCCTCTCCTCTCGTCGTCCATGTTACTTCCGTGTTCGATCTATTGCAAACGCACCATTTTTTACTCACGGAAGTTTTTTGTGAGTAAAAAGTGGCACCTTTTCAATAGATCAAACACGGAAGTAACATGGACAATGACAGGAGAGGGACGGCAGCGTCCGAAACTGACTCCCTGCCGCACGATAGCCACATACCTCTCCTGCCCTCCCCTGACGGGTTTTAGGGCATCTGAAAAAGTCCTATGTCTTTAGGGTGTGCTATCATAACACTCATTTAAATTTAAATTTTTACAGTACTTTATAGAAGGTCCACCTCTTGCCTCGCTCCTGGGAAGAAAGAGCAAAGAAAATCAAACCAGATTTTATATCCAGTTTGTCCTCACCCAGTCCTGGTCATGAAAGATAGTGTTTTTAGAGGTCCTGATTGATTCCATATATTGTACAGGAATATTAGTTTATTATAGTAAAATCATCATCATCCCTTTAACAAGGACTGTCGTTCATTCTATGAACAAATCCAGTCTCTGTTTTTTCTTTGACACCTTCCAGTTTAAGTGGCTTGGCCGCTGCTTCAATAGCAGCACTGATAACTCTGCATTAGTCCTGACGGTTATGTATTGAAGGTTATTAAATTGGCTGGCAGGTGTATAAATCTGTAAGATAGCACCTCCCCCTTTCAGTTTATCTCCTCCACCTCTCTCTGTCTCTCTCTTCCCTGAACTAGGAAACCACATTAGGAAAGTAAAGCATACAGAGATGTGGAGCTGAAAGGCTTGGCCAGAATAAGGATGAATCCATTTTGGTCAATAGCTGTCCTTTGCAACGGAATAAACATGGTCCAGTAGGAGGAGAGAGCTTAGGAAAGATAATGATGGGCCAAGACACAGCATCCAAATAGCTGAAAAATCCAGACAAATCCAGCTGAGATGCAGGAAGATGAGGGAGTGTAGTAAGAGTGTGGGAGGTCTGGAAGCCATGCCCTATGAGGAGCGGCTTAGGGAGCTGGGCATGTTTAGTCTGGAGAAGAGAAGGTTGAGAGGGGACATGATAGCTATGTTTAAATATTTGAAGGGATGTCATACTGAGGATGGAGCAAGCTTGTTTTCTGCTGCTCCAGAGACTAGGAACAGAGCAATGGGTTCAAACTACAGGAAAAGAGATTCCACCTAAACACTAGGAAGAACTTGGAACAGTTTCTCCCCGTACAGATGTTCAATGTGAAGTCAAAGGCTTTCACGGCTGGCATCCATAGATTTTCCTTGGTTTTTTTCCGGGCTGTGAGGCCGTGTTCTGGAATAGTTATTCCAGAACTATTCCAGAACACGGCCTCACAGCCCGGAAAAAAACCAAGGAAAAACTAGGAAGAACTTCTTGACAGTAAGAGCTGTTTAGAAGTAGAATGTGCTGCCTCATAGTGTGGTGGACTCTACTTCCTTGGAGGTTTTTAAGCAGAGGCTGGATGGCCATCTGTCGGCCATGCTTTGATTGTGTATTCCTGCATGGCAGGGGGTTGGACTGGATAGCTCTTGAGGTCTCTTCCAACTCTATGATTCTATGAGTCTATGATTCTAAGAAGTTCAAGTTGTGTTCAAGGAGGAGTCCAATACCAGTCTCTTTAAATTCTGGTCACATTTTATTTATTACATGGACAAAAGATAAGCTGGGGGGGTGCTTGAAGCCCATTGATCTCATGATTTTCCCATCTGGTGAGCTGGCCTGGTCAGAGCTCATGGTTTGGACTGGAGCTCCCAGAATCAGTCAGCTAGCATGGCCACTGGAGTGTTTCCAAGCTTTAGGCATCCTCAACCATGCCACATTTACCTCTCTGGATGTTGGCATACTCCTTAGAGCTCTTACCCTTCCACTGATAAATTTAAGTGGGATCAATAGGTTCAGTATGGTGTTTTTTCCTGTCTCTCATAATAGTAGAATCCAAAGCCACTCACTGAAGCTGAATGGTGGGGGATTCAGAACAAACAAGGGGAAGTCATTCTTCACTGAATGCATACTTAAACAGTGGAATTCACTACCAAAATATTGTATCTCATGATGGATTGCCAATTTGGATGGCTTTAAAAGATAAATTCATGAAGGAATACACATCCAAATCAGCATGTAGCTACATATTACCTCCAGTATGGCAAATAGTTTGCTTCTATAGACCTTCTACAACATACAATTATAGCACTATTATTCCATTTTAACTGCCATGGCAACATCATATGGAATGTAAGCCGCCCAGATTGTTTTTAACAGAGGGGCGGGGTAAAAATTATAATCATCATCATCATCATCATCATCATCATCATCCTGGGGTCTGTGGTTTGGTCAGAAGCACCTCTTTTGGTCCTCCCTCAACTGCCAATCCCAGGATTTCATAGGCTGTCACCATGACAGTTAAAGTGGTATCATAGATTAATAATTGTGTAGTGTGAAAAGGCCCTATGAATCATCTTAGGCCCATTCATTTCAGGGGCTGTAATCTGAAGAAGTGGGTGCAGAGAGAGAGGGGGGGTGAAGACTGGTATATTTTAAAATTTTCAAATAAAGCTTATAGTATGTGTGGAAACTTTGAGACTCATCAGCCTGAGATTAGATTTCTTCCAGAAAGCAAAAGGGTTATTGATGGATGATAGGATTTATAACTAATCTGCTGGGAATGGCAGAGTCAGTTACAGAATATAGTTTATGATCTGCTATCCCAGCATGTTATGGAGCTCACATGTGATTTAATTTCAGCTTTATTTATAACTGTGCAGTACACTTTCCCTGCCTGGGCTAAGAGGATGCTCTCATAAACTTGTGGCTATCAAAAGGTCACAGGGCTTATGACCACAAGGGGGGGGGTTTGAGAATTTCAGGGTATGGAAGACAATCTCTAGATTCTAAGGGTCTGTAGATCATTCAGGCACTAGAACTGTCTGGCTGAGAATATTAAAGCCCTCTCCCTAAACTGAAAATCCCAGGATTGCACAGGATGTTGCCATGACAGTTAAAGTGGAATCAAAGGACTTCATAACACAAGGTGGTAAATTGAAATTAAAGCTGGATAATAGAGTATTATGGCTTGTACTAGCTGTGTCTGTCCTGTTGCTGCTTTGCCTTTCAATCAGCATTAGAGCGCACCTTTTCATTGATGGGGGAAACCCATCAATGGCTCCCAATATCGCTGCTTTCCCACTATGATAGATAGTGTGATAGGTCCCTTCCTCTGCTATATTGATTCCCCTCCTCTCCCGCTCCCTCCACCTCTTCCCTTCACTCTTCCCAAACAGGCTGAGGTTGCTTTTACAGTCAGCCCTCCACAGTTTTCAGCTGCTGTTTAAATAGCTCTACCTCCTCCTCTTTTCCTCCTCCTTTCCACCTCCTGTTCTGCCAGCAGTGCCAGCCCTTCACTCTCTTTCCCAGCTTGCCACCACGATGTCTCAGCCAGATCTTGAATCCCTTGCCAGCCCATTGACCTCAAGTCCCCACTCCTCTCAGGATTAGGGGGGAAGACCATTGGGGGGGCTTGAAGTCAATGGGCAGAGAAGGAGTTTAAGATCTGGCTGAGGCATCATGGTGGCAATCTGGGAAAGAGAGTGTGGGGTGGCACTGTGGGTAGGATAGGAGATTGAAAGCACTGGGTAAGGCATACATGGGGGTAGGTATAGTTAGTGAGCGAGTGCAGGACCATGGATCTCCAAAGCAGCATAATAACACAATTGCAGAGAAGTATGATAACGATTGTTTTCAAACTGGTGTGTTCCCATTTTCTTCAACAATGAGATTGTTGTGAGACAGGCTGGTGTGATAAAGTCCATAGTGCTATAATTGTATAGGACTTTTTCAGACGCCACTTACCATGCAAGAAGCCTCCGTAACAGTAACGAAGCTGCTGCGCAGCAGGGGATCCATTTCAGACAACGTCGTCCCTCTCTCGGCGGCGTCCGTGACTGTTCCAGGTAGGATTGAAGGCAGCCGCACAATTTTTTATTCACGGACAACTTCTGTGAGTAAAAAATGCCATGGCTGCCTTCAATCCTACCCAGAACAGTCACGGACACCACCGAGAGAGGGACGGCGACATCCAAAACAGATCCCCTGCCACGCAGCAGCTTTGTTACTGTTACGGAGGCTTCTTGCGCAGTAAGGGGTGTCTGAAAAAGTCCATAGTCTGAAAAGTCCTGGTTTTGCTTACGTTATTATTTTTGTTCTTTCATTGTAACTTCCCTATGAGGACTGCAGCACAAGTGAACTTTTTGTGTTGAAATAAAAAGACCTCTATAAAAGAGGTACACACAGAAACTATGTGGGCTGTGTGATTCATGCACATTTCAACGTGTTTCTCTTTAAGGTACCTAAGAATGGCAGTCTTATCTTTGTCCAGCCAATGCCTGCAAGACTTCTAGCACTGGTGACTGCATCATTCATAACCAGCACAACAGTTGTGGATTCTGTATTTAGGTACCTGGGTCCGATAAGACATATGGGAAACAACTTTTCTATGCACCATTTTTATTTCTATGTTGATATTCTTCCTAGCTGGAACCGGGAAAAGTCAGGGTTTTTTGGACTATGGTTTCCAGGATTTTTCAGCTAGTAGGATCATTAGAGCTGCAATCCAAAAAGTAACTTTTCTAGGCTTTGTTCCTAACAAGAAGATTCACAGTTCTCTTCAAGGAAAGAAAGAGGGAGGCATCTATTGCTGAGATAATCAGTGATCAGGACCAGGGTTATTGTGCTGATATTAGTTACTTGCATTTCCTTTTAAAAAAAAATTAAACCAAGACACAAAGTATCTCCCTCCCCCAATCGGAATTCAGTGTAGTTGAGGGCATTTTCCCAGCCATGATATGAGGTGGGAAATAGCATTCTTTGACTACATAGGCCCCTTCCTCAACTCTCCTGCTGTCCTCACTAAAGTGTCACTCTGTGGTGAGTGGTAGCAGGTGCTGTAATAGTCAAAATGATAATTAGAAATACTGTACTATGGACTCAGTTAAGAAATCCTACCTTTATGTGAGCATGGGACTAATTGTTAAAGTTTCAATGCCAGTTGCAAATTATATAGGATTCCTTATTTTAATAGACAACCAGATTATGATTGTTTATGATTTTCAGAAACAAATGGATTTAAAAGGAAAATATAACTGGTTTATATTCTTCAAGGTACTGCTGTGCTGTAAGTAAGAGGTTGAGGGGCCACCTCCATTCACTCTTGGGCTGAATAACATGGTGTGGATGTGAAACATGGATAACCTTTATAACCAGGGCAAAGTCTTGCTGTGCTGTGCACGACCCAATATGAATGGCCATGAGGAGTAACATGTTAAGCCAATCTGCCTTGCCCAAACTGACAGTCTTCTCTATGCTGATTTTGGTTTTCACATAAGGAGAAAATGCTCCATGTTTTGGATGTGTTGATGTGAGTGAGATATGCATTTACTTCTTGTTTTGTTTTAGGATTTCTTTCTCTCTCTTTTGCCTTTTAGAGAGTACATCCTGAGAAAGGGAAACAAAACTGGGCTGAAATTAATAAAATGAAATTCAACAGAGAGAAATGCGAAATTTTATATTTAGGCCACAAAAACCAAATGCACAGGTATAGGATGGGGGATACTTGGTCCAGCAGTACTACAAGTGAAAATGACCTTGGGATTATTGTTGATCATAATTTGAACATGAGCCAGCAGTGTGATGTTGCAGCAAAGAAGACAAGTGATATCTTAGCTTTCATTAATAGAAGCATAGTTTCTCAGTCGAGAGAAGTAATAATCCCCCTTTATTCTGAGCTGGTCAGGTCTCATCTGGAGTACTGTGTTCAGTTCTGGGTGCCTCATTTTAAAAAGGATATAGACAAGTTGGATCAAGTTCATAAAAGGGAAACAAGTATCATAAGGAGGTATGGAGGTATCTCTTTTGTATGGGGAACAAAAGATATGAGGAGAGGTTGGCATGTTCAGTTTGGTGAAGAGAAGATTGCGAGGTAACATGATTGCATGCTTTAAATACCCCGAGGGCTGCACAAAGAGGAATTAAGTTACAGGAGGGTAGATTTCAGTTGAACATTAGAAGGAACTTCTTGACAGTGCGGTTCAGCAATAGAACCAATTGCCTAGAGAGGTCTCCTTCTCTGGATGTCTTCAAAAAGAGGCTGGACATCTACCTGCTGGGAATGCTCTAACTAGAGATCCTGCATTGAGCAGGGAGTTGGACCTGATGGCCCATGAGGCCCCTTCCAATGCTATGGTTCTATGAAATCATGGAGGTCACTGGAGGAAAAGGAGGAGCTAAACAGCTATACAGTTAAACCCCCTACTCCCAAGAAGCAGCAGATACCGAGCAGCATAAGTGTTGAAGTATCTGTTCTACCTGATTGTTGTTTTCTTAAGATATTATCAATCATGCATGTAAGATTCAGATTTTTATGTTGGGGTACTGTTGATAGGGAGTGTAGTGAGTCTGCCTTTTAGTTTATATTTGCAGATAAGTTTGTTTCCTGCATCCTTCTCCCCTCTCCCTCTAGGTTTCTTTTTAGCCACATTCTTTCCATTTCATTGGGTAAGAAATTGGTTTTCCAATGCTCACATAACTATTTCTTTCCCTCCCGTGCTGTAAACAGGGAGGGAAAGGAAGAAGAATGCCATGGGTGGGGGTTTTTTTCCCCATCTTAACTCCCATTAGGTTTTTAAATGCAGTAATAAAACACACATTTGAGCACTAAGTTAGAATTAATGTGCATGCAATAAACATCTCTTTTTCAAGATAAACATAATTACATTTTTAGATTTTTAGTGTAAACATAACATAGTGGCACTTTCCCCCACTAACTTGCCTATCACACGCACCAGGACTAGCAGATGGAGGTTACCAAAGCTCTTGTTTGATGCTTCCACTAGTTCCTGTGCATTATTGATATGCAGCCTTCAGAGCCATTGACGTAGATGCAGCCAAATATGTTACAATTGGGATTATGGCCAATAGGCAAGTGGCTAGAATATTATGAACCTGCCAGAAATTTAAGATAATCAGAGGAAAGCTTTCTCTTGGTTCCACCATCACCACAGGCTTGCTTGGTGAGGACACTAGAGAGAGCCTTCTCAGTAGCTGCTTCCACCCTCTGGAACTCCCTCCCACAGGAGGCTAGGCTGGCCCCCTCCCTACTTTCCTTTTGCTGGCAGGCAAAGATGTTTTTATTCTAGCAGGCATTTAATTTGTAGCTGTGGGCACAGGGGCTTTTATTGGGACATATTTTCTATTGTTATTTTAACTTTTATATGTTTTATATTATATGTTTTAAATTATCATGCTTTTAATTGTTTTTAATTTTTAATTGTTGTATTTTTAATTGTATTTTAGATGTTGTGAGCCATCTTGGGTCCCATTCTGGGAAAAAGGCAGCATATAAATTAAAATAAACAAATAAATATATTGGATTTGGAAGATCCAGGTTCTAGTCTGAGCCATGGAACTCACAAGATGACCTTGAGCCAGTCACAGCCTTTCATGACCTATGCCTGGAAATGCTACTATTCTCTTTTGCATTTAACTACTGCTTCTTGGTTTTGTTGTTTCTGTGGGCCTTGGAGTCAATTCTGACTTATGGTGATCCAATCATGAGTGTTTCTTGGCAAGATATGCTCAGAGAACGTTTGCCTTCCTTTGAGGGTGAGAGATAGTATGACTTGCCCAAGTCACCCCATGGGTTTCCATGACTGAGCAGGGATCCAATCCCTGGTCTCCCAGAGTCTTAGTCCAACACTCAAACCACTACTCCACAATAGCTACACATTTAACTGCTGCATTTATTTTTTTTTTTTTAACTGCTACGTTTATTAAATGGCATTTTCCCCTGTTGATCCTGATGATATTTTATGATAACAACATTTTCTCCCATCTTGTAAAAAAGAGAAAATGATATATTCAATTGAAAAATCATACTAAACACATTGCTGGAGTTGAGGATTACTTACAACACCATGATGTATGCTTGAATGCACACACACATACACACGGAAGGTAATGGAAACTCCAACTGGAATCAGTTTTTTAAAGTGCTTCCAGTGAGTGGTTAGCAAATATGTTCTGCAAACCAATTACAAAATTCTTGCCATTGGCCCTTTTTTTACTCCTCGCCCTTTGCCCCTTAGACACACCTGCTTTGGGCATATTACAGAGACACCTCTTGCTTGCACCTGTAGGACCTCAATATGGCTTTAGGGGCTTGAGCATGGAACAGGCAGCATGCCTATGTGCCTAGCCCCCATCCTTCCAGCTGAGCAGCTGTGGAGGTGTGAAATGCTGACACACCAGCTGCCAGGACCATTTATATCTTGGAGATTGCTCTCTCAGGACAATAATGGATGTTGGACAAATGATGATAGGGAGCTAAAAGTGCTATTACTCATTATTGAAACTTTGCATTGCTCTCTGGCCAGTGCTAAAACCATAAAGTCAGCAGCCAATGGGCAAGGATCCCGTTAACCTCTGCCACAGAACTAAAAGCTTTCAGAAGGCAAACAGAAGTGCTATCAATCTTGAGGGGCTGACAGTCAACATTTGTCACAGAAACATTTAAGGCTTGGTTTTAATCTCTTCCTTTTGGAGAGTTCATCATAACAAATAACTGGGTGGCTTAACCTTGCTGAGCAGATCTCCCTTTCCCATTCCAGCTGGAAACATAGAATTGCCCTCAATTAGGGCTGGGGGTTGCTAGCAGGCCATGCTTTTGCACTGTGTGGTCCTCCTAGAGACAATCCTAGATGGATCAGGAGCCTTCTAATGTTTATGGGTCCTGACTATTACTATGATAATGCCTAGGCCCACACATTTAAGATGTTGCCTGCATGTGCACAGTTCCATCTATCAATCTTCCTCCAGATGGGGGAGCAAAGAAAATTATTTACATTGGGAATGTTATACGGGATTGTTCTTGCATTAACGCTTCATTTGGGAGTGTTAAAACTGTCCATCAGAGTGAATTAGTGATCTGAGTTGCAGGATAACTTGTCCTGTGATAGCTTCTATCCCAGGAGCTTATCCATGAACAAATAATTCTTCTAGTTGCAATAGCCTCCTATACCTATTGAAAAGGGAAGCAGTCCCCAAAGTGTCCATTGAGAGGCATGTGAGCTCAGAAAATAAACAACCTGTATAATTGCAACAAAGTGTTTCAACTACAGCATACTGGCTTCCCTAGACTTCAGACTTTCCTATTACAGCACGAGAAACTCAGCCATGAGCCATCCCTGGAGGCCGCAAGGAATGTCACAAAAATAAGAATGGCCTAGTTCAGGAGGAGGCTAATCAGTGCCCTCCAACTATGTGAACTACAGTTCCCATAAGTCCTGGCCAGCATGCCCATTGTCAAGGATTATGGGAGTTATGATCCAAAATATCTGGAAGGCAGCAAGTTGCCTACCCCTAGACCTAGCTTCATACCTCATCAGACTTGCCAAATATGATGTCATAACTACACCTAATGAATGCGAAGGGGCGTGCATACCAAACGGTGCTGTGCTTTTGCAATTATGTCTTGAAAATAAGGTGTTCTTTTTTATTGATCAGCCAAGCCATCAATAGATCGGCCATGGCATGTTTTTTATTATTTTTTTGCTGGTATTGAGAGCATTTTAAACCTCGCACCATTTTGATCTCGTAAATACAGCGTCAATGGGCAGAACACTTCTGGTTGAGAATGCAAAAGCCAGGTAAGGGATGCTCTTTTATGAACCTCCCCATTTACTTTGACCTTTTTTTAGTGTTTCTGTGATTGCGTGTACTTTTTTGAGTACTTATTTTGCTGTATTTTTTAATTTTTACACACTCGTGTCTTCTCACAAGAATCGCCAAGATCATGAAAGCAGAAGTAAACAGAGTTCTGTTCGTGCTCCGGTAATGCTGGGGCTGCCTTTTAATGCTATTGAAGGTAGATCTGATAAAAAGGGTTCTTTTGCTAGCAGAAAAATGCTGCAAAATATGGTGCCAAAGAGACGTTTTGGGAGGTTCATCTGAGAAAATCCTGAATTTTAGCTCCTTGGGGAAAGATTGCCGAATGAGGAGCAAAGGGAACAAAGAATCTTGTGGTATTTTAAAGACTAATAAGTTTTATTCAGTATACACATTTGTGGGATGCAGCCCTCTTCATCAGATGTGTCAGATGGTGTCCTCCAAAAGCTTTTGCCAAATAAAACTTGTTAGCTTTTAAGGTCCCACTAAACTCTTTCATGTTTCAGCCTTCTGTGAACATTCCTCACAAACAGTTCAACCCACAGCCTGTTCAAGCTACAACAGTGGCAAGCTAAAACTTGTTGATCCCTAAGAATTTAGGACTTTATCAGGACTTTGGACATTTTCAGACGCGATTTTCGGCAGCAAATATCCCAAAACAGCTCTGTTGCTGCTGCGCGGCAGGGGAGCGGTTTCAGATGGTGCCGTCCCTCTGCTGAAACCTTCCACGTCACTTCCATGACAGAATGGAGGAAACCGCGTCATATTTCACTCATGAGCAACATTCGTGAATGAAATATGACGCAGTTTCCTCCATTCTGTCATGGAAGTGACACGGAGCGTTTCGGCAGAGGGACAGCATCATCCGAAACTGCTCCCCTGCTGCGTGGCAGCAACGGAGCTGTTTTGGGATATTTGCTGCCGAAAATTGCATCTGAAAATGTCCTTTATCAGACATGTCAAAACTGTGTCAGAAGAATGTGACAATAACAGAAATGGGTGAAATTATCAGATGATAACGTCCTTCAGCTGTTCCGGGGTGTTGCGCAGGTGTGAATAAATCATCCCTTTTTATTGATGACTTAGCCCATCAATAAAAAAGTGAAGCCTCGTCCGTGCCAGTGCTATGCCCCGAGAATGGCTGAGGACACAGGGATCTGATAATGTCGCCCTCTCTGTTATTGTCCCATCCTTATGATGCAGTTTTTTGCCATGTTTCCCCACATCTGATAAAGTCCTTAGATGGGGAACATGTTGATTTGAGCTCTGTGAGTGTAAGACTAACAGTGCTAACAGTGAGGCAGGCTGGATGGAATAAGCATTTTAGTTCCATGATTTTTAGACCAATAGGCTGAAGTGTCTATATTACTGTTGACAATGTGGATCTAGCTTTGGCCTTCTGTTGCAGACATCTGAAAAAACAGCCATTGGAGTCAAGTACAAACCCATGTACATTTATTTCTGTGCATGACCATAAGCAATTGCACAGCTGGTTCTGCCTCTGCCAGGATGCCTAAAAGCCTTTGATGGCTAAGAAGCAGAGCTTGGAAATGCCTCTCTTTTGCAAGACCAAAAGGTTCTGGGAGTTGTCCTCCAAAAACAAAACTTTTCAAGATATTGCATCAAAAATACTGTCCTTATGATATCTGATTATCATTTGAACATACAAATAGTTACAGAGATGAAATATCTCACACATTTTCCCAATACATACAGCCTAGGTCAGGTGTTTCTCTGATCTGCAAGACTGGTCCAAAGCAATTTTGCCGCTTGAGACAAAGGACTCAAGATGGAGCTCCCCCACCCCCTGTTCCCAGTACAGAAGTTGTCCAGACCATGAGCTGAACCTTACTTCACCACAGGTAGTTGGTTATTGTCCTCCACCATATTTGAGGGGTGAGACTAATTTAACGGGGGCAGAGCAGGTTCTGGGGCTTATAAAGTTCTGTCCTCCAACAAAGGAGGACCAGCAAAACAGCTGGGGAGCTACCATCACTGCCCTCACCACCCTCTACTTGAGCCGATGCCCTCTCTCCACCTAATATAAACCTTGTAGGATTTGTTCTGGTATTTATGTTGAGAGGTTTGCAGAAGACCCCCAGTGCATCATGAGCTTCTGGTACGAAACAGGACATAAAACATGCAGGATGCTCAGTAAAGCTATAAAGCAGAACTTAAGTTTATTTTGGCAGAGGATGCATCTTGAATAAGAAAATTAGATAGATAGAAGAGAGTTACCTAACTTGGATGCAAGAGTCCCTAGAGCTGACTCTCATGAATGCGTGAAAGACATCTTGTGAGAGAGAGCTGCCTCAAAGCATGCTAGCTTCTAGCTTATTAGACAAAGGGTTGTAATACACTAAAACTACTTGAAGCAGGGAGGGGGAAAGTGACCTTTGCATGCAAACAGGAAGTAAATACAGATTAGGAACACACAGAGAGAGTTGTAAACAAGCGTTGATGCTTCTTCACTTCCAACAAACCTGCCCCACTGAAATTAAAGGATTTGGAAGTGCTTAACTTTGGTTGGACCATGCCAGCTCAAACAAATAAAAATAGTGCATCTAGTCAATATAGCTAGATTTTTCCTATAGTTATCTGTTATGCAGTGTTTTTCCTTGTGTAGTTTCCCTTCCCATTTTTCTAAATCTTCATGGAACATATTTAACAGAGTTTGTGTATCCAAACTTCTTGCAAATGAACTGTTCTGAATAGCCAAGTGACTCAGTTCTACTTACTATCACATGATTTTTTTGTTTGTTTCAGTTATGGGTGTATACTGGATAACACTGAACAAACATGTAACTGTCAAGGGAAAGAAGACACAGTCCAATATACCATTAAGGAAGGTTGGATATCATTGAAATGTCTGGGTTTTAAGCACAAACAGCACTGGTTCTGCAATGGTTGTAGAAATGTGGGCAGCTAAAGCTAAATGAACATGGTTGTGTTAAGGAAAATGCAACATGGGACATACAGTGAAAGAAATAAAATATGTATGTGAAAGTCACAATGACTAAGCAAGAGCAATTATGAAGCTACACAGGTGAAACTGCTAATGTAATCTAGAAGTCCTGAGAGCCAAGGACAGAGGTACTGAATGCAGAATGGAAACACCTGAGAATCATTAAGTGTACAAGGTGAAATGTTGAAATACATGGGTTGGTCTTAAGTATGGGTGGAACTACGTGGACCAATCAGAATGGAAGTACACACCCACTGGGTGGAAACTAACTAGTGGGTGGTGATAAACAATGGCTATAAAATTGCAATGTTTGCCAATGTATTGTTGTTGAGTAGAGGTGGAGTAGTTTGGAGATATTGTGGAGTAGTGTGTAGAGATTGTGATTTGTTGACCATATAGTATATTTATATAGAAGAATAAAGTAGGTTTTATATAAAACTACTGAGTTGCCTGAGTGAATCCTGGAGATGTTTTGGAGACACCTGGAGAAGAGTGAGAAGGCTTGGAGAGTTTGTCAGGATCTTCAGCCTATTCTCTGAAACTCTGCTGCTTTGGAGGAAAGCATTAACCACTGATCTAAGCTGGTCGGCTCTGCTGCATAATAAGGTGGTGAGTTTGAGCCAGAGGTGAAGAGCTACAACTCCCATCATCCCTGACAGGTTGGTCAATGAGGACTGACTTTTGGGCAAGTGTACCACATCTTATTCCACTATACACTATGCTCCAGGAGTGAATAACTTTGGTTCCCTCCAGATGTTTTCATTTACAGAGCCCACAGTTCCTGATTGCTGACTCTGCTGGTTGGGGCTTTCGGCAGTTGAAACCCAAAACATCTGGAGAGCCAAAGATTCCCCTGCTATAGATCACATGTGACCCTTTTGTGCCATGGTATGGTTTTGCTTCTAGTCTGTGGAGGACTTTGGACCTCACTCTGTGCTGTAACAATACCGGTTGGTTATTCTACTCCTTGTTCAAGTGTTTCCAAGTACTCACTGTCTGTGACATTTCCAATCCAGGTGGAAGAAGAAGCTGTGACCCTTACAATTTATTTGGACTGCAGCTCCCGTAATTCCTCACAAATGATCATATAGGCTAGGGTTACTAGGATTGGTAGGGCAAAAACATCTGGAGTCCCACAGTTACACACCCCTGGTGCATACTGTAACATATTGCCACAATGGGCAGGGATCGGCCATACCCACCTAAGGAGGACAACACTGTAAGGTGCATTTGAATAAAAATGCTGTCAGGATAGTTCAGAGTCTTTAAGAACCACACCTGCCTCACCATTACATATGTGAGATTGTGAGATTTTACAGAGCAAGCGCTCTGAAAAATTTAAATTGGTGCCTGTGCTGTAGTCTCCAGGGAGCAACCATTTGTGGAATCTATTGGAAAAACAAAGGGCTGAGGTACAGAGAGCCTAGTTGAGGGATCTGACCAAGGAAGATGAGTCTGTTAATGGAAATATTGATTGTCTCAGAGGTTCAGTGCTGCAACCGCCATGCACATATGGTCCCGGTTTTATTGATATATGAATAAGATTAAACATGACACCTGTGTCAAGCAAACCCCTAGGTACTATTTAACTAACACTTAAAGCAGCTGCTTTTGAAGGATTACCTTCAGGCACAGGCCACCCAAGCAGAACAATATCATCACCCTAAGTACTTTCCCAGTTGTCGACAAATGGGAATTCTTGCCTTATAGCAGTAATAATCACACTGTATTAGGGAAAGCCAAACACTGGGGCAGTTAGTGGCTGGACTCTTTCCCTTCCCATATAAAGGCTAGAGAGAAGGAAAGTGGAATGGCTATTCATTCAGCAATATGGCTAGGAACAGAAACACCAAAGATCTGTTGTTCTTTACTGCTGCAGTCTGTACCACTGGGGCAGTAATTCCTTTTTATGGGCATTATGAGAAGAAGCATGCTTATGCTTTAAGATGATCCAGCACTGTGGCAATAAACTTTTGAGTTCTGCAGCAGTCAGAGGACTAGTTCACTTTCACCATTGTCTGATTTAGCATTCTTGTGTTAACCAAAAAAAAGGGGGGGCAGGATCTGAGGCCCTTTAAGAACTCTGGAGAAAAATATGTACCATTTTTAGCAACACTGCAACCAGCTATGAAATGTTAAACTAAAGTGTGTGTGTGTGAGAGAGAGAGAAACTGAGACCAACATGTGGTGGGGACGGTCATATAATACACACAGTTTTCAAACAGGTTAATTACTTAAGGCTGCCAGTCAAAGTTCACTTGTCTCACAAAACTGCGATTGCTCAAATTATTTGGAGAAACTCTTAAAATCTGTTCTGCATGCATGTTTGTATGTGAGGAACTAAAATGAACCTGTTCTTTAAAATTGTCAAATATTTTCATTTCTGGATAGTATTTAAAGATATTGCCCAGATATTCTATGAGTTCTTGCCTACTGTCACCCAGAGGACCTTTTCATCGGCCACCCCGACTGTGGAATGACCTGCCAGAAGAGATTCAACAGCTAAACATGCTGTCAGAATCTAAAACAGTGCTAAAGAGCTATCTTTTCCAGCAGGCCTACCCAATTGATTTTAATCTATGAATTGTAAATTGGTATTTTAAGTCTATGAATGATTTCAATGTTTGTTTTAATCCTATGTGTTTTTATCTGTGTTTTTAAATGATTTTTATGTCATATATTGTATTTTAATTATGTTGTACAACACCTAAAACCTTGGGAACAGGATGGGTAAGAAATAAAATGTATTACTATAAAAATATTTGATCCAGTATTTGAGATGTATGGGCTCATTCAGACTGGTGATTTGTGCTGATTGATGCCACACCATTTCATGTTGCCTCTTTTCCCTTCCTCATTCAAATGCTCTCTTGAATTTTAAAAACTGCTGATAAAAAGGTGACATATTTGGTTTATTTGTGAGCATCTCATTGTGTGTTGGTTTGTGACATTAGACATAAGTATATCCCCCTCCCAGAGTCATCTTCAGCTGTGTAACAGTCCCTAAGTGGTTCTCCTGCTTCCCCCCACCCCAATGCCCTCTTACCATTTTTAATTTAAAAAAATATATATATGAAGAGCTAAAGTAGAAAACTGTAAAGTTGCTATTGGTATGCCCCAGAACTGGCCTGGATTCACCCCCACTTCATTATCATGAGGAAATGGACAGATGTCTGCACACATATGCCGGTTGGTATCAGTGGACACCTCGACGGCTGTTGCCCATCACACTCTCTGAAGCCAGGAAGGAGGCCCTCAGCATGTGATCAAGGTTGGTTACATGCAGGAGGCCTTGATCATGTGCTGGGGGCATCTTTCCTGGCTTCAGAGTGACACCAGTGGTGGCGGAACAGGAGTCCTGAGAGGCAGCTCCGCATGCAGGTACAGACTTTCCACACTGGGCCCATCTGGTTTTTCCTGCATTAAATAAGTTTTCCTGGGTGTTTTTTTTTTTAATTAAATTGTTTTCCCCAACTTCTCCCCTTGCTTTGCCTTGCATATCACCAGAACTGTTCAGAGGCAAATCGGGGCATCTGGACTGCAGAGCTCCAACATGGGGGAAGCCAGGGTAGCTGGACAAGCCTCAAATCCTATGAAGAATGACTTGGGGATCTGTGTATGTTTAGACTGGAGAAGAGTAGATTAAGAGGTGATATGATAGCCATATTTAAATAACAGAAGGGATACTGTTTAGATGATGGAGTGTGGTGTTCCAGAGAATGGCGTATGAACCAATGGATTCAAATTGCAAGAAAAGTGTCCACCTAAACATTAGGAGGGATTTCTTAATGATAAGCACGGTTTGAAAGTAGAATTGACTGCCTCTGAGAGCAGTAGACTCTACTTCTTTGGAGGGTTTCGAATAGAAGTTGAATGGGCATCTTTAAGGAGCAATTTAGTTGTGTATTCTTCCATTGCAGAGGGTTTGCCTAAGTGGCCCTTGTGATCCCTTCCATGTTTAAGGCCTCATCTACATGGGCCAGAATACGCTGGCTTCCCGACATCACATACTGGCCCTGGATCAGGGCTGTTGCTCCTCTGTTACCTGAATGAAACAAGATAGAGTCTACACAGACATGCTGGCCCATCTCTGCAGCCACCTCCACTGCTGTCCCCATCACTGTCTCTTATTGGAAAATATCCAGCAGCCTCTCTCCCCTTCACACTCTGGTCATTAGGGCAAGTGGGTTCTAGGTAGGACAGAATTTCCTGCATGTTAAAATCCTTCTCTTTCTCTCATTAAAGCACTCGTTAGTTTTACTTTTGAAGTGCATGGTTGTAAATAGTTTGCAACCAAGCAACAAGACCATGTGACCTAGAATACTTCCTTTTGGTCTTGGTCACATATAGATATAGCCCTTCTCCCCCCCAGTTACAACAATTCAATTCTCCTTTTTGGCTCTTTACTCTTCTTCACTGCCATAATTTGTTCTCATCAAGATGGTGAGTTAAGATAAAGCAACTATCTCTTACCCAAACCTATTCATTGGTTAGTTAGGATGTAGGCTCTTCATGCATATGTAGATGCATAGTCATTACTAGAGTTTTAAGTATTTTAACTTGAAGCTGCCTGCCTCTTTTTTTTTTTTTTTAGTTCAGGGCAAAGTAAAGATTGGGTCATGCTTTTAAACCATCTGCTACAAGAAAGTTAACTCTTAACAGTTTTAACATCATAGAGTTTCTTAAAAAAGGGCTAACACCCTGGGACACTCTAATTCTTCAACATCTCTGATGCCAGGCAGGAGGCCCACAGCACATGATCAAGGTCCCCTGCATGTGTCCAACCTTGGTCACATGCTGTGGGCCTCCTGTCTGGCTTTTGAGAGAGCAACGTGGATGGCAATGGCTGTGGCTGCAGACAGATCAGCATAGCGATATGGCCTCCTGCAGTCCTGTGGGCCCAGATCCATTTTTCTTTAATGAGGCAGGCTTTCCTGGGGGGGGGGGTTCGCTGAAATGGTTTAATGGGCTTTACCCTGTCTTTGTTCCACGGATTGTGAGGACTGCCCAAAGGCAAAATGAGGTAAAAACCCTGTGTCATATGGACAGCAATGTTCTAAGATGGGGTAAATAGCCCATCTAGGCAAGCCCTATGATTCTGTGAATTTATGGCTTAAGTCCTGGACCACAAATTGCAAGTAAATCAGGAGCAGGAATTGTGTGGCCCTTTCCAGCACTGCTCCCCATGTGCTATGCTGGCTAGGAATGCTCTGAGCAGCATCATTTGAGGGACCCCATGTTTTAAAGTAAAGCATTGACTTGTAATGATTATGGGGGTGAGGGGGTCACAGTACAAAACAGCACACTTACTGCTTTAGGCTGGTGCTCCCCCTCCCCTATACTGTTAGTATCTCCAAGGCCAACAACCAGAAAGTTGTATCTTTAAAGAAATGGCAAGCCCATTTTACAGGACTTTTCAATGCACCATACATCTAGCCAGACACTGCTGGGGCCAGAGAACTACCCTAAATGCATTTTTAATTTGATCAAGCCAGAAATTCATTTGTTGTTATGGTAAAAACATAGTCTTTGTTGCTTGAACTTTAGTTCCTTTATAGATTTGAGCTTGCTTAACTGAAGTGGCTGTAAAATTAAAGAGAATGGCATTTAAAGGACACGGTGTCTCTTCATCTAGGAACCATTTCAGCATTATGTGTAAAAACTCACCTGCTAAAATTGCCAGTTGTGCAGGCCTTAAGCGCAATGTTGTGCTAGCTATATATCGGTTTCTAAATTAAGGGTTGTTGTTGTTTAATCCAAGGCCCAGTTTCCTCCTTTTATGCTATAATTTTGTAGGTTAAAAAATCTCCCCAATTCTCAGTTAAACATCTACCATAGGAATGGCTTTCAGGTCATTACCAGTTTTACAGGAAAGATGTCTGTTATTAACTTGCTAGGATGATATTAAAGAGGCAGTGGAAAATAAGTACCATGCTTTTCAACTCATGTGTTATTTAATCTTTTTGTGTTGTTGTGTGCTGTTAAACCCTTTTAATCAGTCCCCAAATTAAAGAAACAACAACATAGTAAACAACTCCCTGAAGAGACCACACTCTAAGCCATATGATGATTGCCTTATAGTTTCAAACCAGATTTTGGGAAAGTTACTTTTTTTACTAGAACTCTGAGATTCCTACACCCAGCATGTTGAAAAGTAATTTCTCCAAGCTCTGTTTCAAACTGAGTTCCGGACTGGCCTGGGGTCCATCCAAGGACATTTATTAAAAGTTCTTCATTTCAGGAATCACAAATGAAAGGCAAGCTTCCTCAAAGGACACTTTAGTTACCTTTTGCAACATTTCTGGTACAACTCCCAATTCTCAGTGCTGTCAAGCCAGGACTTCAGTGCTGAAGTTTAGGTCCCTGCTTAGCTGTTTGAACAACATCACATCCAAGTTAGAAAGCACAAATGCTATCTTAGCACATTGAAACAACCTGTCAAAAAGACAGACAACCCTTCATGGGATCTGTTTTGTATTTTGAGATTTTGTTAAAAATTTATTTTGTGTAAAACCTTTCTTCTTCCACACCAAAAAAAAAATGTTTTTGCATAGAAAACCAGGTCTTTCCCTTCAAAATGCATTGTTTTATTAATGCAAGTGTTGCTTTCTGTATTAAAAACAATTGGTTTTAGACTTCCAGTTCTGTGGGAGGAGGCAATGGTCGACCTGCGAAAGAGCTCCGTAGGTCTAACCTCCAAATGAAGCAAAATTGGCAGGTGGAATTTACAAACACCCTCTGGGATACCCCAGTCAGGGAAGACGGGTTATAGGGGACCAGCTAATACCTTTTGACTGCCATTTTTTCAAGTCCTGAGAGGAGGAGAGGTGACTGGGATGGGAGAAGTGGATGGCAATAGGGTGTGGTAGCCACTGCCTTGTTTTAGGAGCTGTATGCACTGGGCCAACATGTAACCATGAACCCACCAACATCAGGAACTTGAAGCAAACAACTTTATTGAGCTTACAAGTCTTTTAGCGAAATTTTCTTTTTGCCTACGAATTGCACTGTGTTTGGAAGCAGTTGGGAGCGGAACTAATGGAAGCCAGCCATGGGCCATAGAGATGTCAATGAGAGGCAGAGTGTATCCAGTGCTCCGTTTTGAAGCAGAGGATGAGTGAGCAGTAAAAAAGGCAGTAAAACTCCAAAACTCCCAGTATTATAAACTCCAAAAGACACTTTGCCTTGAGGAGAAAAGTGTAGATAACAGGGACAGAACTGTGTAAAAAAGAAGAGAGAAAGAGAGTGTGAGAGAGAGAGAGAGAGAGAGAGAGAGGAAAGGGGAGAAGGAAAGAATAAAGAATAAATATATAGAGCGAAAGAGCAGAAGTGGAAAGAAGCAGAAAGAAAGAAAGGACAGAAAGGAATAAGAATTCAAGAAAGAAAAAAGTAGAAAGAAGAAAGGAGAGAAGAGGAAGAAGAAAGAAAGAAAGAAAATTGTGAGATACCAGTTTTATAAATGGTAAAAAAGTAGAAGAATCCTAATGAATTAATATAGTTTTGTAATGAAATTTGAAAGTAATTGTATTTATCTAGAATTTAGTTTACATTGAATTTGGAATTTTTGCTTTCCCAATAAATGAATGTAGCAAAATGAATGAATGAATTTAGGTTAATTGAATGAATTTATGTTAATGAATAGATACATTTATATGAGGTTAATGAATTGAGGAATTGATGAACTTATGAAAGTGATGGGAGGTAAATGTACAGGAAATGAAGTTATAATTTCATGAATTTAGGAAATCTATGATTTTGGTGATTTTTGGAATTGTAAAAAAAAATTTAATAACCCACTGGATGAATTGATATACAGGGAACTAAACACTCCTAGTGAAACAGTTTGAGAAAGGAAGGAATAAAATCAGAGGGTAGAGGTGGAAAAGGAGGCTACATTGGATATAACAACAGAAAGGAACAACTTTTAGAGTGTAAAACATAAGTTCAACTCTACAGGGCTAGAAGGTGCAGAAGAAAGCAGAAGGAGAAATAGAAATAGATAAAATTCATCACAAGGGTAGAAAGTAGTCATAAGATAAACTTAATTGATGAATCTTGGTGAGAAGGGACATAGGGGACTTTGGGAAGTATTGGGAAGGATCAGTTCTGGCATCAGGAGTTAGATCTAGGGTGTATACAACCTCACAAACTACTCTGACAAGAAGAGGGTCTATAGAAATGCCTGCAAAACAAGTTGACATAAATACCCAGATATTACAAGAAGTGAGAGAATTTAAATGTGAAATGAAAGAGGATTTTAAGAGTTTGAAAAAAGAATTAAAATCAGATATTGATAGGCTGGGTAAAAGGTTAGACAAAATAACATCAGAAATGAAAGAGTTGAAAAGTGATTTGGAAGACGCTAAAAACAGAACACGATTGTTGGAGAATCAATCTGAAGCCTTAATGATGGGGCAAGAAAAGGGAAAAAAAAACTTGGTTTAATTCAGGGACTAAGATATTGAGAGAAATGCATAAAACTAAAAGGAATACCGGAAAAGACAAAGGAGAATTTATATGATAGGATAATTCCTCCATTGGCACAATTTATGGAAATGTCAGAGGATACTCTAACACAATACACAGATATAATCTTCAGGGTAAGCACAGCTTCTGTGAAGGAGAAAAAAGTGCCAAGAGATGTAGTAGTTACATACACAAAATCATCATAAGGGACAGGATAATACAAAAAAGCTACCAAGGCAGATTAGATATAGAGGGACAGGACATTCAGATTTTTAAAGATACACCACCAGAAATACTTAGAAGAAGACAGGATTATAAATTCCTAATGCAAAAATTCACGAACAAAGGTATCAATTATAGGTGGGAATGTTTTGAGGGGATATCATTTAGCTACTATCAAAAGATATACATAATCAACATGTTAGAGAAAGCCAGAGAGTTTCTGGAAAGAATACATCAGGATGAAAAGAAATATGACTTTAAAAGATGTAAAAAAAAAAAAAAAAAGAGGACACAAGTAAAAATAAGAATGTGGAAAGTCAAGTTGGTAAAGATACAGATGAAGAAGGTGAGGAAGAAGAAGAAGGAGAACTGGAAGATTAGTATAAAGAAACAGAGGAAAAGGACATAAAGGAAGTTAAATGGGAGTTATTACAAGAAGATAAGCTTGAGGATGAACAAGAAGAAGAGAGGGAAGACGAAGCAGAAGAAGAGGTCAATACCAGGGATTTAGAATAGATAAGATTGGTGAAAAACCAACATGGCGATATCTATAATAACGTGGAATGTTAAAGGATTGAACACAGTAGAAAAGAGAAAAAATGGTATATTACTATTTAGAGAAGCAAAGGTCAGATATTATAACTATACAAGAGATTAGAATAAGAGACCAAGATAACAAATACTTAAATAATAGGAAATTAGGTCAATTATTCCATTCATCAGCATCACAGAAGAAGAAAGGGATAGCAATTTATGTCACAAAACAAGTATGAAGCAACCAAGGTCTTGAGAGATAAAAATGGTCATTATGTAGGGGTAGAAATAGGACTGATAAATCAGAAGATAACTGTAGTGATTTATGCCCCCTTGGAAAAGAAGGACAAGTTTTATAAATCCCTAAGAAAGGAGTTGGAGAAATTAGAAGTAGGGAATATTATTATTACAGGAGACTTTAATGGGGTCTTAGATAATCAAAGAGACAGATCAACACAGGAGAAGAATAAGAAACATCATGGTAACCTCCCATTGGTATGTTGTGAGGTATTGGAAGAATACAGTAGATAGATGCTTGGCCACACAAAAAAGGAAATGAAAAAGGATATACATTTTACTCGGAGGTGCATAGATCGTGGTCAAGAATAGATATATTTTGGGTTGCGAAAGAGTTAAGCACAAGAATAAGAGACATTGCTACATTACCAAAAGTCATATCTGACCATAACCCAATAAAAATGTAATTAAACAGTAGAAGGAAAGATTATACTTGGAGAATGAAAGAGACACTGATAAGAGATGAGCAATTGAATCAAATAATCAAAAAGGAGATAAACACTTATTTTGAAATAAACATTTCCAAAGAAATCAAGTATAAAGTTATATGGTATGCTTTTAAAGCAACAGCGAGAGGTTGGTTTCTACAAAGAGGAGCAGAATTAGAGAAGCAGAAAAAAGAAAAAAGAAGAAGCCTTATTAGGAAAACTCAAAGAAAAGGAAGAAATATTAAGACAGAAACCTTGAAACATGAAAGTCCTAAGAGAAATAAAAATTATCCCAAATGAACTAAATCAAGAGATAACATAGGATATTGTTTATAAGCTGAAGCGGACCAAGCAAAATTACTTCGCAAATGCCAACAAAATAGGAAGATGGTTGGCATATAGACTTAGACACGGACAGGAAACTTATAACAGAAATAAAGGACGAGAATTCAATTTACACTTCACAAAAAGATATAGTAGACAAATTTTGTCAATATTATACGAATTTATATTCAGATATGGAGAAAGAAATATTAAATGTGGCAGAATTGAGAGAATATATAATTAACACTAAGATAGGGATTCTCTCAGAGGAACAGAGAGAGAAATTAAGGGCGCCAATAACAACAAAAGAAATAGCCTCGGTGATAAAGAATTTAAAAGCAGGGAAAACGCCGGGGCCCAACGGGTTAATGGAGGAATATTATTAAACATTTGAAGAGGATATAATCATGTATATTTAGAAAATGTTAAACAAGATAAAAGAGGAAGGCATCCCAGAATCATGGGAAAAAGCAGAAATAGTTTTAATCCCAAAAGAAGGAAAATACATAACTGAGGTTAAGAATTACCACCCAATACCTTTATTGAACATTGATTATAAGATCTATGCAATGAATCTAGCAAATAGATTGAAAGTAATATTACCGGAATTTATTCACCCAGATCAAAATGTCTTTCTTCCGAATAGAATCTTGGCAAATAATATAAGATTGGCTTTGAATGTACTGGAATATTACAAAAAGAACAATGAGAAAAAAGCAGCCTTAATATTCACGGACCCCAAAAAAGCCTTTGACAATCTCAGATGTCCATTTATGCAGAGTGTTTTAGAAGAGATAGGAGTTGGTCATGATTACTATCAATATATCGAATAGCTATATAAAAAACAGATGTCTTATGTATTAGTAAATGGTGAGAGATCAGATCTAATTCACATCCAGAAAGGAACAAAGCAGGGCTTTCCGCTGTCACCTTTTTTATTTATATTGTCCATGGAGATCCTTAATAAACGAATCAGAGAAGATAAGACAATATCTGGTTTGAAACTCAAAGGTCAGGAATATAAAGTGTTAGCATATGTGGATGATTTGTTAGTAATACTCCAAGACCTGGTGGCCAACATGGGGAAAGTACTGGAAATAATAAGCAATTCTGGAAGATTATCTGGCTTTAAAATCAATAAAGAGAAAACTGTCATAATATCCAGAAATTTATCAAAAGCAGAGGAGATGCTATTAAAGAGTAGTTCGGGTTGTAGAATTGAAAATAAAACAAAATATTAAGGCATATGGATAAGTAAAAGGAATAAAGAACTATATGAGAATAATAATAAACATACATGGAAGCAGATAAAAGAAGACCTAAAAAGATGGCAAAAAATCAATCTGTCATTGTTAGGGAAGTTTGCCATGGTAAAAATGAATGTATTACCAAGAATGATGTTTCTGTTTCAAACTTTAGTAATCTTGACTAATGAAAAACCTTTCTTAGAGTGGGTGAAAGATCTAAAGAACTTTATATGGAATGGGAGGAGACCAAGATGAAAATGATCAACCTTGATAGACGCAAAGAATAGAGGCAGGGCTGCACTTCCCAACTTTAAACTGTACTATTTGGCATGCGGGTTAAATTGGATCAGTGACTGGATAAAATTGGAAAATCATAGACTAATAAATCTGGAACATTGCAACTCAAGGTATGGCAGCCATGCATACCTATGGTATGAGAAATCAAAAGTCAATAAAGAATTTGAGAACCATTTGAGATCAGGGGGCCGTTAATGAGGATATGGCGGAATATAAGATATACATTTTATAATAGTATCCCCATGTGGTTATCTCCTGCGGAAGCATTTCATTCTAGATGGTTAAAAGAGGAGGTGTGGATTAAGTATAAAGATCTGATAAAATGGCAAGATAGGAATAATTACTGTTTGAACACAAGAGAGGAGATGGAAAAGCAGGGGCATGAATTTATATGTTACCAACTAAAAGACAGCTTTAAAGAGGACAAAAGGAAATATGGCTTTAAAAAGGAACAGAATGAAATTAATAATATTGTTTGGGATACAGACAAGAAAAAAATTACAAAATTTTACAAACTCTTGCTGGCAAGAGAGCTGGAGAAAGAACTGATAAAAGATTCAATGGTAAGATAGGCAAAAGATATTGGAGAGTCCATAAATCTGGATGAATGGGAGAATGCTTGGTGTAGAACAAACCACTTTACAGCAAATCAAGATCAGAAAGAGAATTACCTAAAAATTGCCAATACAGTCTGGGGGTTGGGGCAGAAGACCCCCGCGAATGTGAAAAAATGTTGAATAAACATAACCTTCTCCCCACCCACCCGCAAACCCCCATTCCAAAGTGGTGACGGGGCTTTTGAAGCTTCATAGGCACTTCTAAGCCATGCCCGCACCCTCTGAAAGCCACGACAGGGCTCAAAAAGCCCCAGGAGAGTGTGGAGTAGGGAGCTTTTGCCCTGGAGTCCCTGCTCTCTCAGGGCTTGGCTCTCCACTCCAAACAGAGCCAAGTCCAAAGAGATCAGGGTCTTCAGGGCAAAAGCGCCCACTCCCCCCCTCTCCTGGGGCTTTTGCCCTGAAGACCCCGATCTTTTGGGACTTGGCTCTGTTTGGAGTGGAGAGCCAAGCCCCAAGAGAACAGGGACTTCAGGGCAAAAGCTCCCAACTCTATGCTCTCCCGGGTCTTAGGTCTCCACTGAAATCCCCAGGGGAGGGGGGAGTGGCGCTTTTGCCCTGAAGACCCCAAACTCTTGTGACTTGACTCTGTTTGGAGTGGAGAGCCAAGCCCCAAGAGAACAGGGACTTCAGGCCAAAAGCTCCTAACTCCACGCTCTCCCGGGGCTTAGCTCTCCACTGCAAATGGAGGCAAGCCCCAGGAGAGGGGGGAGTGGCGCTTTTGCCCTGAAGACCCCAATCTCTTGCGACTTGACTCTGTTTGGAGTGGAGAGCCAAGCCCCAAGAGAACAGGGACTCCAGGGCAAAAGCTCCCAACTCCACACTCTCCCAGGGCTTAGCTTTCCACCGCAAATGGAGGAAAGTCCCAGGAGAGGGGGGAGTTGGGCGCTTTTGCTGCAGTCCCTGGGGAGGGGAAGAAGGAGGACAAACCGCGAATACTTAAAACCGCGAACTTCAAAGCCACAAATGCGGAGGGATGACTGTAGATGGTATCTTACAACAGCAAGATTAAGTAAGACCCACAAACTAGAAAATAAGAGGTGTTGGTGATGTGAGAAGGAGGTTGGGTCAATGCATCATATGTGGTGGGGTTGCCCAGTCATAAAGAAATTTTGGGAAAAGATACATAAATTAGCGCAAAAGATGCTGGGAAAAAGCTTCAGTATGGACCCAAAACTATATTTACTAAATATTGGTGTTAGAGAAATAAGTGGAAAAGGAACATTGGAGGGTGATGCTATATCTAGTTTCAGCAGCGAGACTTAAGATAGCTGCAAAGTGGAAAACAAAAGAAGCACCGGAAATTGAAGAGTAGTTAAATAAGTTGTTAGAGATGAAAAACTATGATGAGTTGACCCAGATAATAAATAAAGGGAATATAGAGGAGTTGAATAAAGAATGGAAGTTAATAACAGATTATTTGAACAAACGTTGAAATATTTAAAATGGATTCTTGGTAGGAAAGTTAAACAGGCCGGTTTCTAAAGTGATGTGATTCAGAGGGTGTAATATAGAGGGAAAGGGCAAATTGCATTGGTATAATAAGTGTTGGTTAATAGGAAAGAACCGACTTAGAGAACAGAAATAAGGTATTAAGAAGCAAAAGATGATATGGGGTTTATAATATCAATAGAAAATCTTTGGCTAAATTAATCTGAGGAGGTTGAGAAGAAGGGAAAAGAAGGAAAAAGAAATGAAAAGGAAAGTAATTACGGTGTTGTAAGGCTTTGTTCTTCCAACAATTTGTGTTGTGGAAGTTATTGGTGTATTGGAATTTAATGTTTCAAGAAGCTATAATTAACTTTGTTTTGTTTGTAATTAACTTTGCTTTGTTTAAGCTATATCTTGTATCAAAGGTTAATTAAATCAAATAAATATAGTAAAAAAAAACACAATTGGTTTTGGTACAAATGTAATTTCACAAGGAAGTCCCCAAAATATGTAAAATCATCAAAAATGTGTGCTTTTGAATTCTCATCCAGTAGGGACAGCACTTTTGAAATTCTTTGTCTTTGCATGTGAGAATGAAATAAATGAAGATTTATAAGATAGATAAATGAAGACATCCCTGCTCCAAACTCTGCAGGATCCACATTCCATATTTTGAAGTTAAGTCACAGATATAAAGGTGAGGAACCCTGTAAGACCATTAAGTACAGCATTTGAATGTATCTAACTGCAACACTGCTTCAGAAAAGTATTCTAGGTTTCATGCTCAGTTCAGTATCTTCACAGGGGACACTAAGAAGGCCTAAAGGCGAGATCAGACCCAGGCCCTGGACAACCTAAGTTTCTCTCTAGTCTAGAACATACTCTCCAGAAACTTCAGCAGCATACTCAGGTTCTGTGAGAGATATCTTTAGCATATGAGTCAATGTGGAAAAGTTTTCCCAGTGAAAGTAGAAAGTTAAAAACAACTGGTAGAAGTATAAACTTCAGGAAGATGAAAGGTCTGGTAGCCATGCCCTATGAGGATCAGCTTAGGGAGCTGGGTATGTTTAGACTGGAGAAGAGAAGGTTGAGAGATGACATGATAGCCATGTTTAAATACTTGAAGTGATGTCAAACTGAGGATAAAGCAGGAGCAAGCTTGTTTTCTGCTGCTCCAGATACTAGGACATGGAGCCATGGACTCAAACTACAGGAAAAGAGATTCCACTTAAACATTAGAAATAATTACCTGATGGTAAGAGGTGTTTGACAGTGGAATGCCTCAGAGTGTGGTGGAGTCCCCTTCTTTGGAGGTTTTTAAACAGAGGCTGGATGGCCATCTGTCAGAGGTTCTTTGAGTGTATATTCCTGCATGGCAAGGGACTGGACTGGATGGCCCTTGTGGTCTCTTCCATGATTCTATGGACTTTATCAGATGAGCCCCTTTAAACTTTTTTTGCTGGGATAAAAAAAAATCCATTTTTATGCCAGCTAAAGAATGCTCCCCACCAAACTTACCTTCTCTCCCACAGGGCCGGTTTAACCTGTCTGCCAAATCAGCATTGGCAGGGGGCCCCGAGGTCAAGAGGGGGCCCCGAGGTCAAGAGAGGGCCCCGTGTCGGCCTCCTTAATATGAAAATAATGGGATTTCTGGTTTAAAATACCATAGAGTTGCCTTGGAAGGCCTAGAAAAGGGCTAGGGAAGACACATTTTCTAGGAAGACTCTATGGTAGGTGTGCTGTTTTGTGTCCCATGGATAATGAATCCATGGATACGGGGGTCCTACTATAATCTGAACATCCTGTACGGTGAATAGGTTAGGTTACATTGATCTGAGATAAACATATGGGGGCCCCAAAGTAAAGCATTGCAGGGGGCCCCAAAATTCCTTAAACCGGTCCTGCTCTCCCAGCAAAGGCTTCCCCAGCAATGAAAGAGGAAGTGAACGGAGCTCTGTTCAGTTCCTCATTCAAAATCCCGTGGATTGTCGCAAGAAGACACCTGCATGGGAAATTAAAACAAAACAAAGCAGAAAGAACACTAAAAAAGTTACACCAAGTACCTAAATACACTAAAAAACGTCCAAGGGGAATCATAAAAATGCATCACTTATCTGGTTGTTGCAATCTCACCCAGAACTGTTTGTGCCAGACCGGCCATTCACACTGCGTTCACTTGAGTACAATGGCGCGAGGTTTCACACACTGGCAATGCCGGCACTAAAGTGCCATGGGGGGGGTCAATTGACAGCTTCAGCCATCAATTAAAAAGTATGGGTTTTCGCCAGGACATAAATGTAAAAGGGTGATGTCATGTGGTACACACGCTCTTTTGCGTTTATGTGGCATCATTATGATGCCGTATTTAGTGTGTCTGATAAAGTTATGATTCAATGTTTTGTCCCTCTTGAAGATTTTTGTGCAGTCAAGTCACTCTAACACCAACAGAGGAAAAGGGAACCTACTACTAATGAAAGTAGACCCAGGGATGTTAGTGGGGTTTGTCACAGGAAGCAGTCAGTAATACCAGCATTGGCCAACAGTGTCTGTGGTCCACTAGGGTCATTCTGGTGGTTGTGGTGGTATGCATACTGTATATGCACTGTCTCCAACTGGGGGCAGGGGGAATCTCCTAATTTTTGAAGCAGAAGTATTTTGTGTGCCTTCCTTCTTCTTTCCTTTAACCTATCCTTGATGTATAAGAGAACGATAACAACCAGGCCCAGCCCTATGCCTTCACACGTTTTTCAGTAGTGTTGTTCTTTCCCAGAGCTCATTATTTCCTCATGAGGCATTGTTATGCAAGGCTCATATGACCTGATATGTTCAGTGGGTCTGTTTTTGTTCTATGATTGCTTTGAGGCTCATAAAAATATATATTGAGGAACAGTTGCAGAGCTGTGAGAGTTTAATTTCCTTGCTACGACAGGTGGAAATACAAGCAAGACTTATAGGCCTCTTCTCCTAAGAGAAGAACCCCCCTCCCCAATAGTATGTTCTCCATTGATCTCCAATGCTTTTGACTGTTACACAGGCTTTGAAGAAATGTTCAGAATCCCCCAGTGGCTGTTCAGGATGTGGCTCCTCCAGGTGACTCATTCTCAACATGCATCTTAGATCCCTTTTCATTAAAACAGATAGATGACACTTCTCTTTTCCTCATGATTTTTTTGAATTCAGAGAATGGTGATCAAAGTGCTAGAAATTAAGGTTTTGGCTTAGGATAATTAGTTCCTTCCTTAATGCATGACTCTAAAGAGATCTGGGGATCTCCTCTACACAATATGAAGGCATACTCTGCATTAGCAGAATTGTTCAATTCCTTTGAGATCTTTAGATATCTCTGCTGGCTTGTAATGTCAGAAGCATCCCCTCCATAGTGAGAAACAGGAGGTGACAGGAGGTGGTGAATGACACCCCTTGACTTTTACAAGCGTGGATAATTCAGATGCAGAGATAATAAAAATAAAACCTAAGAGAAATAAAGTGCCAGTAGCCTGGGAACAGTGCCTGAAGTGTTTGTTGAACAGCTAAAGTTCTAACCGTGCAAGGTAGGTAGGTAATATTAAAGAGAAAATGATCATGGTCACACTTTGTGATTATTATACTGCTGTGTTCTTTTGCTGCTGTTTTTCATGCTGGGTCATATTAATGCCTTTTAGGTAAAGGGATGCAACTGAGAAAATTAAAAGAAGGAAAGAGCTTTAAAGGAACCCTGGTGGAGGCATAAAAATGCCCATTAAGGATGTTATTTCTTTCTTTCTTTTTTAAATTACAAATGTCATGCAAGGGGTTGTGGTACACCAGCCCTTTCTCCCATCTGAAGACTGAGAATATATTTTCCCCTCTCTTCTGTGTGAAATGAACAGGAGGTTGGGATAACACACTTGGTCTTGGGAAACTGAAATCCATGAGAGGCAGCTGCATGATGCAGAAAGAAACCATCACACCAGGGGACTACAGGACCTGGAATCACTTCTTGGAACAGCAGGAAATGGATCAGAATTCAAAGCCCTGCTGAATCCTCAAGCTCCAAAAGCAGGTATCAACACCATCTGGATCATTGTTTGGCAGGTTTGTCTATAATCCATCAATAAATTATTTATAAATATATAAAATAAATTGCAGGGCCACTGGATCTGATCCAGATCAGGACCACCTACAATCCACACAAGGGTTCCAATCCATAGCAGCTCCCTGCACTTATTGTAGATTCAACAGCAGGGGAAGCCTAGCTCAAGGATGTGAAACTGTTGACTCTTCAGATGAGTGAGACTCACACTCCCAGAAACTACAGTCAGGATGTAAAGGACTGCATGCTGAGGGCCTCCTTCCCAGCTTCAGAGAGCATGATATGCAACAGCGGAGGAGGGGCCCACTGATACTGGCCTCTGTGTGTGTGTGTGTGTGCCCATTTCAGCTCAGTAACTCCTGCCCATTTCAGCTCAGTAACAGGGGGGGGGGGAAACAGGCCAATTCTTGGACCAGAATACGCCGGCAAGAAGGCAACATATTCTGGCTGGTCTAGAAAGGCCAAAGTTTCCACCTCTGATTTAAAGGCACCTGTGTGGGAGATATTCCTGGTGAATTGTGCCCATTGTGTGTCTCTCCAGTGTACAAGAAATATAGGACTTTATCAGACCACCCTCCAGAAACGTTCTTTTGCTGGCATATTTTGAATCATTTTTATGCTGGCAAAAGAACCCTCTTTATCAGACTTACCTTAAAGAGGCAGCTCCAGCATAAACAGAGCAGGAATTGAGCTCCATTTACTTCCTGCTTTGAGATCTCATTGATTCTCACAAGAAGACGTGAGTGCGGCAAGTTTTAAAAATAAAGCATAATTAAGACATAAAATGTCCACACAAGCACAGAACACACTTTAAAAGTTAAAAGTACACTGGGGAGGTTCATAA
Organism: Gambelia wislizenii; assembly: GCA_030847615.1. NCBI lineage: Eukaryota > Metazoa > Chordata > Lepidosauria > Squamata > Crotaphytidae > Gambelia > Gambelia wislizenii. The sequence continues at coordinate 186,899,661 of JAUMIR010000002.1, read as the reverse complement.
AAAGAGCGTCCCCTACCTGGCTGTAGCGATCTCACCTGGAAGTCTTCTGTCATTGACACTGTATTCACATGAGCACAATGGTGTGAGGTTTCAAACACCGGCAATGTCAGCAAAAAAGCACCATGGGAGGTCTACTGATGTCTTGGCCCATCAATAAAAAGGAACAGCTTTTGGACAGTACAAAATAATGAAAGGACAACGTCATTTGACAATGTGCCCTTTCGCCTTAATTAGGTGTTGTTATGATGCCATATTTGCCTGATCTGATAAAGTCCATAGTCTCTGCAGTGTGTGCAGCTCCTTATACTTTGCCATCAGATAGGATAAAAATTACATTTTGCTAATTTAGGCTACAATTCTCTGCAGATTTACCTGGGAGTAAACCCCATTGAACTCAGAAGTACTGGCATCACTAGCTGAGCAGACATGTATACAAGGGGGCACGTCTGAGTAGACATGATGCTGCTGTCATACTAATCCAGACTCTCAGTGTAAGGATTTCATCCCTGTTTGAATGATTGGCTCTCTATTTCTGTAAGATGGTAGAGAAAAGGATTAGCATTCCACAAATCCCCAAACCTTTATGCCTGTGATATTATTAATTATATTGTTACAAGCATGTTTTCCCCTCCTTTATTATACTACTATTTCATAGGGGTTCATGAACAGCCAACCATATGAAACCAGGCCTAATTTGCATGGATTACACTGTTGCCTACAGGCTCCCTGAGGAATCATCCATCTTCTTGGCAGAGTTATGTGCAATCTCCCCACTACTCACTGGACTACATCAGGGGACGACAGCTGGGAAACTCCATCATTTACTCAGCCTCAAGTGAGCTCATTACAGGCACGGTGGTCGTTTCAGTTCAGTCCACATACACACCCTAGGCTTGCCACTGTTTGATTCTGTCTAGTCTGTCTCTCTCTTTATTGCCATCAGCCAGGACTGCAAGGCATCTTGCCATTACAGAGGAATGAGACAGCAGGACTCATAAGGTGGGCAGACACGGCTTCACAAGGCAGGCAGTTATTCCTTTTTTTTTCTTTTTTTTTTTGCAAGTTTAACACCCCTCATCAGATTCAGGACTTTTTTGGACATTAAAAATACAACGCAAGCAGCCTCGCCACGTTGCGAGGCTGCAGCGCTGCAGGGCGTGCCTTTCGCATGACGCCTGTCCCTGCCGGTACTGTTGCAGTACCGCAGGGACATTTGAGCGTTATATTTAGCCGATTTTTACTCACTAAAGTTGATCGTGAGTAAAAATTGCCTAAATATAATGCTCAAATGTCCCTGCGGTACTGCAACAGTACCGGCAGGGACGGGCGTCATGAAAAAGGGACGCCCTGCAGAGCTGCAGCCTCGCAACATGGCGAGGCTGCTTGCGTTGTATTTTTAATGTCCGAAAAAGTCCTCAGACAACAGCAGAGAACAGTTGCTTGCCAATTAGCTACTGCAGATCAAACCTGTACTTTGATGTCAAGACAGTTCTTTTCTTAAGCTAGAGATGGGGAGAGACTGCCCCACACGCAGTTCCCTCAAAGTCATTTTGAGGCCACAAGAGCCACAACACTATTTAAAAAATGAAAAATTGTTTGTACTATAAATGTACCCCATACTGCTAGTTTACTTCCTGGATTAAATCAGGTTTTGTTGCTGCTTTTCTTCTTGTTGTTGTTGTTGTGTGGCTTCAAGTCATTTTCCAACATATGGCAACTCTAAGGTGGTCCTATCACAGGATATTCTTGGCATGATTTGTCCAGAAAGGGTTTGCTCTTGCCCTCCTCTGAGGCTGAGGGAGTATGATTTGCCCAAGGGTCACTTGGGCTGCTGCCACATGCTAGAAATAATGCAGATTGACACCGGTTTAATTGTCATGGCTCAATGTTGTAGAATTCTGGGATTTGTAGTTTTGTGAGATATTTAGCCTTCTCTGTCTGAGAGTGGTGCCACAACAAACTACAAATCCCAGGATTCCATAGGTGTCAAACTACATTATTTCTGGAGTGTGGCAGCAGTCTCAGTGGGTTTTGTTGGAGATGGAGCATTCTTCCTGCACCCCCCACTTGCTGACTAATAAAGTTAAGCAAGTTCTTAGAAAGAATTATAGGAATCTCCTTGCATGTTAAGAATTCCTCCCCCTTCTCCTCATCTTATCTTTAGTGGGGCTTGGTTAGTAGCTCTGACTCAGCCAAGCCAAATGGAGTGGAGTGACCATCGTATCATTCATCATATGACCTCATGATTTTAAAAAATTATGACTCTTTGTTTTCTCTCTCTCACTGAGTCTTACACAGAGACGATCATGGGAGCCATGCTCTCACTCACATATACTTGCATTCACTGTCTCTCAAGAAACATGGAAGCTGCCTGCATGCAGATGTAGGGACGTCCTGCCTTGTTTTTCCCTATCTTACTTGATCTCACTGGGTGGGTGAGTTCTACCCTATATCCTTTTAGTCAGTTAGGATGTTAGCTGCCCTTGAATATGTAGATTGCAAGAGCTATCAGTAAATGCTTAAGTATTCTTTAAAGAAGAAATTGTTTGTCTTTCTTTTAAGTGGCATTAATGACTGAGTGCTTTACAGTACTTTACTAATTGAGTCTGTCCCGTTTTTGTCTCTGCTAACTCTGTTTTATATACTAGAAGTTTTATTTTTACTAGAAGATATTCCCAAAGGGCTTGCTCCCTGGAATCTTTAATGAATTTTTAATTTTTAAGCTCATATACCCATACAGGTTTTCATGGCTGAGTAGAGATTTGAATCCTGGTCTCCTGGAGTCCTAGGGACTTTATCAGACAAACCTCCCAAAACGTCTCTTTAGCACATTATTTTGCAGCACATTTTTCCCAGCACAATAACCCTTTTAATCAAACTGACCTATAATTGTGAGAAAAAGTAGCCCCATTACTGGAACACGAACACTAGCTCTGTTTACTTCCACATTTGTTTGTGATCTCAGTGATTCTTGTGAGAAGACGCGAGCACGGTTTAAATTAAAAATACAGCAAAATAAATTCACACAAAGTACACACAAGCACAGAAACACACTTAAAAGATTCAAAGTAAACTGGGGAGGTTCATAAATAGAGTGTCCCCTACCTGGTTTCGCAGTCTCAACTGGAAATGTTCTGCCCATTGATGCTGTAATCACAACATTTAAATGGTGTGCTGTCTCAAATGCTTGCAATGCATGGAACATAATGCCACAGCAGATCTAAAAAAGAACGGCTTTTTGCCCAGACAAAAACGTGAAAGCAGAACATCATCTGGTATGATCACACTTTTCAGTTAATTTGGAGTCCTTATGATGCCATTTTTGCCACATCATAGAATCATAGAATCATAGAATTGCAGAGTTGGAAGAGACCACAAGGGCCATCCAGTCCAACCCTCCTGCCACGCAGGAAATCACGATCAAAGCATCCCCGACATCAAAGTCTCTAGTCAACGCTATACCATGCTGTTTCTTATATTGGCTTACTTCCTGTATATTTTTTAAGAAAAGGTTTCTCCTGGACCTAAAACAGCCAAGGACAGTGAAAATGTGGGGAAATTACTAGACAAATTAAACCAGATTTTAATTTCTTCAAAAACAATTTTTTAAATGGTATAAGGTAGAGTAGGGAAGCAGGTGGGCTTCCTGACGTCCCACTGGGAAGAGTGAAGGCTGGCCTCAAACCCCTGGAAACTGCCTGTTCCTTCCTTAAGGTTTAGGTGAAGTATACTTCTGTAACACTGGTACCTTGTAGAGATGCTTAAGAAATATATTGAAAGGAGAAAAAAAATGTGAACTTCAAGGTAAACTGATCTGATCTGCCTCTTCTGAACTAATGTGCAGATTAGCTATCCACAGAGTTAGCTGCAATTCTGAGACATGCGTGTTTATCAGACAGGAACGCAGTATTCTTTTAGACACAGCTTTTCTTCTCTAAAATAAATAAATACATTTTAAAATGTATTATTGTGACAGAGAATATATTTTTAAAAAATACATTTAAAATACATATTTAAATGAGGGGTTTTTGCAGACTTTTTGTTTTTGTTTTAAATCACAGATTAATTTCACTGGTTAATGCAGATAGAATAAACTAATGGGTGAACAGGTACATAAATGATACAGACCCCAAACAGTGTGACTCACCCATTCCTAGCACCTTCTTGTACACACTATTAGCATGTGCATTTTCATGTTAATTTCATTCTACAAGTGGCAGAATCCTGTAAACAGAAGTAGCAATTCATTGCATTTCTTCAGCATATATACTTCAAGTACTAGGCATAATCATTTGATCCCAGGCCTCATGTTGTAGCTTCTTTCTGTACGTCAGAGCTGCAAGCCCTTTATTCCTATGGGACACAGCAGAACAGTGCTGCTCAAGGGCCAATGTACAGCTACAAGTCTGGTCCTACCACTGGGCAAACACCTGCTAAGGCAACACACACTGAAGGGAACAGCATCAGGAGAGCTAGATGTACCAGATTAACTGGCCCATGCCCTCCTGCCCCCTCAGCATTTCTGTTGACCTCAGGTGCAGTGGAGGGTACTCTAGGTCCACCATTTTTCCATAGTTCTGGACTTTTTTCCTCTGATTCTTTCTCTCAGCTTTGTCAAAACTTCCTTATAAATGGTTCACTGTTCTGCCTTCTGGAACCCATTCTGTGAAAATTACGCCCTTGAAGAAGAAAACAAAAATAATGAGCATGGCTTTGACCGTGGGCTTGCATTTACATGCTTTTTTCATTCTTAGTGATGATGGTGTTCTCCAGAGCATTGACTGTCATTTTGTTTCAGGATCATACTGGAAGATCCAGATTTCATCAAAAGTGATGATTTTTTTAAAAGGTTTGGGTCCGCCTCAGGTTGCTGCAGAATATCAGTGCCAATTTCCTTGTGGCACTCTTTTTGCTCTGGTGTGAGAACCCTGGGGACCATCTTGGCATGAACTTTTCTCATGTTGAGATCATCATGCAAAGTTTTCCACACAGTGTCTTTGTTCATGGCATCAGCTATCATTCGGACACTGAGTCGGTGGTCTCCTCGAACAATCTGGCTGATTTTTTCCACAAATTTCTTCAGTTCTTGAAGTGGAGGGTCATCCAGGGCATTCATTGTCTTCCATAGAATCATAGTATCATAGAATTGTAGAGCTGACAGAGACCACGAGGGCCATCCAGTCCAACCCCCTGACATGCAGGAATACACAATCAAAGCATCCCTGACAGATGGCCATCCAGCCTCTGTTTAAAGACCTTCTGGAGCAGCAGAAGACAAGTTTGCTCCATCCTCAATGTGACACCCCTTCAAATACTTCAAAGACGGTTAAGGGTTGATATGATAGCCCTGTTTAAGTATTTGAAAGGATGTCACGTTGAAGATGGAGCAGGCTTGTTTTCTGCTGCTCCAGAGACTAGAACACGGAGCAATGGATGCAAGCTCCAGGAACAGAGATTCCACCTCAACATTAGGAGGAACTTTTTGATAGTAAGAGCTGTTCGGCAGTGGAACACACTCCCTCGGAGCGTGGTGGGGTCTCCTTCCTTGGAGGTCTTTAAACAGAGGCTGGATGGCCATCTGTCAGGGATGCTTTGATCGTGATTTCCTGCGTGGCAGGGGGTTGGACTGAATGGCCCTCGTGGTCTCTTCTAACTCTACAATTCTATGATTCTATGATTCTGCTTAATCAGGGCTATCATATCGCCCCTTAACCGTCTTTTTTCCAGGCTAAACATACCCAGCTCCCTAAGTCTTTCCTCATAAGGCATGGTTTCCAGACCTTTTACCATTTTAGTCGCCCTTCTCTGGACACACTCCAATTTGTCAATATCCTTTTTGAATTGTGGTGCCCAAAACTGGACACAGGATTCTAGGTGAGGCCTGACCAAGGCAGAATAGAGTGGCACTATTACTTCCCTTGATCTAGACACTATACTTCTATTGATGCAGCCCAAAATCGCATTGGCCTTTTTAGCTGCTGCATCACACTGTTGACTCATGTTCAACTTGTGGTCTACTAGGACTCCTAGATCCCTTTCGCATGTAGTCTCATTCAGCCAGGTCTCCCCCATCCTATATCTATGCATTTCATTTTTTTGCCCTAAGTGCAGTACCTTACATTTCTCCGTATTGAATTTCATTTTGTTAGCTTTGGCCAAGCTTTCCAGTCTATCCAGGTCATTCCACATTCTCACGTCCTTCTTTGAATCTTTTGTGCCACTCAAACACATGCACACTAGACATGCAGTCTTCCCTGTAGGCCTCAGTAAGCATTTGAAAAGATTCAGTTGGTTTTTTGTTCAATTTTACTAAACATTCCAAATTGACTTTTAAATTTAGCATTAAATTTAGCACACAACAGACAGTGCTTTAAACAATGATAGGCAATTAACTGAATGGCTGAAAGTGTTGATGTTTGTCATCCAGGTTCAGACATGATCAATGTCACCACTCAAGTATTCACAATCAGTTCTCCCTGATTTGTCTGAAAGGTAGAAACACAGTCTTGTTATTTAATAGACAGACCTCGTATAAGTTCTGTGTAGCTCATGTTTTGGATCTTTGAGGGGGTCAAACGTCTGTACTAACTGATTAATGACCCAAACTCTACCCAACTTACCTTATAAGCTGCTGCACCCCCTCCTCCTGCAACACAGCCATTTGCTGACCAATGGAGAGTAGCAGCGCAAGTGGCAGAGCAACATCAACTATTTTCCTTTAGGTGGATGTCGACCAACAACACCATTCCCCAGGACCTCTGGAGGACCCTTGTAATGCATGAGCGTTGGGGTGAAGGGGAGATGTGTCATGGCCAAATCCACACTATACAGATAATCCATACTGGATTATTCATGGCAAATAATCCAGTTTCAGCCTGAATTATTTATGTAGTGTGGATTTGGCCTAAATTTCACCTGTGCAGAACTTTACAATGCATCTCTCAATCCAGGAACTCAGACAACAATTCCCACTGGTTTTTGGCCTGTTATTTTAAAGGATTATTTTGGGAAGCAGGTCAGATTGCTCCCATTCTACTACAGCCTTTTATGTCTTTATTGAGGCATCACTTTTGTGCCATTATCTGGAAGCATGATTAAGGGGAAGGTTCCCCATAGGCATTTCACAGCAGCCTTCCCAGGTGCCAAGATCTTCTTCCAAAGCTTACTCACAAATAAGTTTCTTTTAGCAAATGTTTCCAACAATAATTAATTCAAAGTTTCCTTCTTGTAGATTCAGCTTGTTTTGTTGCTTCCTGATGAGCAGGATGTATAGCCTCTTAATTGCCCTCTGAATAGCCTTCCTTAATTTTCCTAATCTCTGTTCCTGTGGAGAAGCTTTAATTACTGATTTCCTCCTATTTGGTTCCCCCCCCCTCACTCTTTCAGCTTTTTTTAGCAAAATAGAGCTGTATCATCCTCAAGTGTGGTGCTGGCCCAAGACATTCTTTTGTCTTAGGCAGAACATCAAATAATCCCCTCCATACTCAAAAATTCAAGGTGTAAACAGTAATCTAGAATAGGCAAGTAATTTCAGAAATGGAGGCAGAATAGCTGGCAAGTTTCTTTCCCTTTTCCTAGCACCAAAAGTGCCACAATAAAATTAAAAAAAACCCTAATAACTAAGAATGTGCTATACTTACATGATACATTTATGACTTTATCAGACATGCGAAAAAACACATCAAAAGAACGTGATGAGAACACAAATGGGCAAAATTATCAGAGGGCATCATCCTTCAGCCTTTCCGATGGTGTAATGCAGGCGTGAATAAAGTGTCCCTTTTTATTGATGGCATCGCCTGTCAATAAAAAGGGGATGCTTTATTCATGCCTGTGCTATGCCCCGGAATGGCTAAGGATGCCGGCATCTCATCATGTTGCCCTTTCTGTTCTTGTCCCATTCTTCTGATGCAATTTGGGAAGATGTGCAGGTTTCTGTCGTGTTTCCTCACATCTGATGAAGTCCACAATCTGATGCCTGAGGGCTTTTCTCTCTCTAGACATGCCAGAACACACCAGCTTCCTGTCAATATATTCTGGCTATGGATCAGGCCTGTTCCACCCCCCTCCCCCCATTACCTACACAAAACTAGATGGAGTTCATATTTGCACACCAGCCTATATCTGAAGCCCTCACCACTGCCGCAGCTGGTCTCTCTCTGAAGCCAGGAAAGAAGCTCTCAGCATGTGATCAAGTCTCCCAGAAACCATTTGATTGTCATAACCAGTTGTTTTTATTATAAATTCTACTATTGGCATTATAATATTATAGTATATAATATTGAAATTGTCTGTATTATTGTTTTGGTTCCTTTCTAGATCTAATGGTTTGAAGTTACCGGAAATTAGATTTCTATTAAACATTAGAAGGAATTTCATGAAAGTGAAAGTGGTTCAGCAATGGAACCCATTACCTGGAGAGGTGGTGGGGTCTCCTTTTCTGGATGTCTTCACAAAGAGGCTGGACAACTACCTGCTGGGGATGCTGTAGCTAGAGATCCTGCATTGAGCAGGGAGTTGGACCTGATGGCCCATGAAGCCCCTTCCAACTCTACGATTCTATGATTATTGGGGTTAAAATTGTCTGTAATGATAGATAGATAGATAGATAGATAGATAGATAGATCAGCAGAAAGACAAACAGATGGAAATGACTGATTTAAAGAAATACAACATAAGCACTACCATTACTTGGATCACGAACAATAACAAGTTTATTCAGGCTCATTGATGCATTTTCAAGACTTTTTCTTAAAATATAAAAAGATGTAAAACATTTTTTAAAAAATACAATATATATTTATGCATTTTTAAAGTAAAATATATAAATATGTATTTAGCTAAAACTATATACATGTAAAACAATCTGGGAACTCCTCCCAAATAAATAAGAGTGCAGTCTTATTTAGTGAAATTAAGAATGTTCTCTCAGACATTTGTACCCAGCAATAACCTGGATTTTAAGCACCTTCATTTCTGCCATTTAATCAAACTGAGCATCTGAAATCAATATTTTCTTCATACCTTACATTTCTGGAGGAATGATCTATTGCTTGACAGCTCTGCAGATGCTGGTTGGTTCCCAATAGAAAGACTCCTGGCTTGATCACTCTTTAATTAATCTCCTTGGTTGGCAACAATGAACTTTTGTTAAGTTCATGAGGCAGTAATGTAGGTGTAAAATCACACCATCAAAATGCAGATCGATTGCTTGATTGCAGATGGCCAGGAGATTGATACAGAGGAGATATTTGTGCACAAAAGACTCTTAACAGTTTATCACTTTCTTCTCCCTTGTCACCTCCCATCAGACACACTAATAGGTCATAATCCAGCACAAGTAACACACCCTTATCACTCCCTTATGAACAGCCTGCAGTGTGGGGAATGACACTCAGTGACCTCTTAGGGTAAGTTGGAGTGTGCAGTAGCTGGTTTGAAGGAGAGAAATGGTCCACTTTCATAAGTACATTTTTAATAACCATTTATGGAAGGTTGAAGGCATCTAGAAACACATTACTGGACCCATTATGCACTGTTATTTTTTTAGGGGTAAAAAGGACAAACTCTCATGGTGATCTGAAAGGAAACTGATTATTTGAAAATTGTAGGCCAAAGCCAGATTTATCTATGTTATTTATTAACTGCATTTGAAGCTCACCTATTGCAATAGTATGAGCAGGTCACACCATCTTCATTATCCTATCAAATACTCCTCTGTCCCTAGACATTTAAAGACAATTTGAATAAGAAATCTCATACCTCCTCTTGTAGACATATATAGGCTTACATTTGCGCATGAGTTCTGTATCCCAGAATTCAAAGTTCAGGAGCAACAACTGTGAATGCTTTTCTGTGTGTCACACAGTTGCAGACCTGATTTGGTGTACTATAGGTCATCTAAGATTTTGATAATCCAGCATTTTATAATATGGAGATAAATGTAGTAAGCTGTGGTTGCAGACTGTACTCTAATGGACTTCTGTCTTGTAATTATCTTCATTTTACTGTTTTTTAATCAAAATGCAGGATAGTACACTTATAATGAAGGGTACATTTAATCAAATATGAGCATTTGACCAACATTCTGACATGTATAGGGCAAGATCTATATCCGGGTTGTGTAGTGTAAATCTCTGCATGCACAGTTATGCACTGATTGTGCTACACCATCCTTGCCCTGAATGGCAACATTGCACAGCTAAACAAAGACACCAAATGTGCAACTGAATACATAACCAAACATACATGTGCATCTGTGTACAATACGTATCCATGCAACATGTGCATCTGCATGCATTATAGTACCCCATACACAACTCCAGTTCCACAACCTTGAGCAATCAATGTTGCAACAAGCCAACAGAATTTCAGCCAAAGGCTTTAATATATTTTATATATGCATATATGCACATATCTATACATTTAAGAATTTTGAAAAGAAAAAGGAGTCATTCTGATTATCCAAAAGCTTCCAGTGGCACCCAAGCAGGAAGCAGAGCTACTTCTCAATAAGGTGGTAAACCTGAGTCTGGGTTGTGCCACTTCAGACTGCAAATAAAGGCAGAAGCTATGCCACTGTCTTCTAGATAGGCTAGTCACAGCTATTTGGAGCTTAAGAGAAACAATGGCAGTGGCACCATAGCTAACACTTGTTAGTACTGTACAGAAAGAGGCACAGTAAGCTGCTATTGAATATCTTTTACCATGAGAACCCTATGATGAGACAGTCCAAAATGAAACATGAGATAGTGCCAGATGAAACTCCCAGGTTGGATGACACTCAATGAGCTACTGAAGTACAGCAGAGGACAACTACCAATAGTGCTGTGGCTAATGACACAACTGGACTCAAAGCCAAAAAGACATTCAGCTGTTGATGTGCTCAGAAGTGAAAGGAAAGCCCAAAGCTGCACAACACATATTATCAGAACATGGAATGTGAGAAGCATGAATCAGGGAAAGCTAGACATAGTAAAACAAGAAATTGAGTGTATAAACATTGCGATATTTGGGGTGAGTATGCGAAAGAGGACAGGACAGGAATGGGGCATTCTCAGTTAGATAATTGCACAAGAAATGAAAATCTAAGAAGGAATGAAGTCGGACTAACAGTGCAGAGAGATGTATCAAAAGCAGTCAAAGGATATAATGCAAACTAAGCGAACCATATCACTAAGACTTCATAGAAAATCCATCAGCATAAACATAATCCAAGTTTATGCTCCAACTATAGAGGCTTAAGAAGAAGAAATTGAAAGATTCTATCCTGGAGCCCAGAAGAAAGTTGTTCACATACCAAAACAGGACTTCATGTTAATCATAGGTGATTGGAATGCAAAAGTAGGAAACATCAGAATCAAATCTGTAGGAAAATTTGGCCTGGGGTTAACAAATGAAGCAGGAGAGCAATTGATTAAATTTGTAAATACATTCTTAAAGCAACAAAAGTGGTGACTGTATAGATGGATATCATCTGATGGCCAATATAGAAATCAAATAGACTACATAATTGGTAGACGCTGATGGAGAAACTCCATTCTATCTGCAAAAACAAGACCAGGAGCAGATTGTGGCACAGACAATGAACTGCTAGTATCAAAAATTAGAAGAAAGCTAAGGAAGAATGCTAAGCCAAAATAAAACCTTAAGAACATCCCCATAGAATATAATGATAATGTAAAAAAGAAAAGAAAAGAAAGATTTATGCTATTACACCTAATTGACCAGGAGCCAGAAGAACTCTGGACTGAAGCCAGGGACTTTGTCAGGGAGAAATGCAAAAAGGTACTAACAGCAGCGAAAAAGAAAGAGAAGCCTCAATAGATGACAAATGAAACTCTTCAAGCAGTTAAGAAAAGAGAAGAAGCAAAAACAAAAGGTGATAGAAATAGGATCAGAATCCTGAATTCATCTGAGAAACAACAGAGATATCATTGTGGGGGTCTACTATATATCCCCAAGCTAGACTGAAGACTTGGAGCCTTATCACACTACACCTATAGGGAGGGCCATTTAGGACTCTCAGCCAGAGAGCTCTTATGCCTCACTTAACTCCAAACTCCAGAATTCCACAGGAGGCAGCCATAGCAGTTAAAGTGGAATAATAGTGTTAGAACAGTGTAGTGTGATAAGGCTCTTTGATGATGCTTTCCTGGAACAGATGACCACACATTCAAGAAAGGAGAGACATTGGAGATTATCAGACACAGCTAATGTGGCACCAGAATAATGACAGCAGAATGCAAAAGGATGCCAAAACCACATGATGTCATCCTTTTGATTCCACTGTTGTTATTCTGAGCTTTCTTTTTATTGATGGGCAGAGCTGTAAATGGATTGCCCATCCCGTTTTGGTGCCAGCACTACTGGCGTCTGAAACCTCACACCATTATTGCCTTGTGATTCCAGTGTCAATGGGTGGTCCTGCCAGAACACTTCTGGGTGGGATCATGAGAACCAAGTAGGCTACCCTCTTTTTTTGTACACTCCCTAGGTTACTTATTTTTTTAGTGTGTGTATGTGCATTTGTTAACTTTTTGTGTGTGTTCTTCTTTTTGAATTCCGCACGCTCATGAGAATGGATGGGATTTCAGTCCAGGAAGTGAACAGAGCTCTGTGAGAGCTCCGTTCATTCTTGGGCTGCCTTTGGATGGAAGATAAGATAAGTCTTATGGGGAGAGTTATTGTGCCAGGACAGGGACAGGATTGGAGACTGTGGAACAGGAATGCTTTTTGCGTTCCTGTCTGATAATCACCATAGTAATAGTGGGGGATTTCATCTATCCTGGTATTTGCTGGAAGTCAAACTCTGCCAAAAATTTAAGGTCCAACAAATTCCTCACTTGCCTTGCAGACAATTTCATTGTGCAGAAGGTGGAAAAGGCAACAAGGGATCAGCTATTTTAGATCTGATCCTAACGAACAGTGATGACCTGGTTAATGGGGTAGAAGTGGCAGGATCCTTAGGTGGGGGAGTGACCATGTTCTCCTGGAGTTTGTTATACAGAGGAAAAGGGAAGCCAAGTGCAGTCAGACATGCATTCTAGACTTTAAGAAAGCTGATTTCAGAAAATTTAGGGAATTACTGGGGGTGATCCCATGGTCAGGAACACTAAAAGAGAAGGGAGTTCAGGATGGACGGGAATTTCTGAAAAGGGAGATATTAAAGGCACAACTTCAAACAGTTCCAATGTGGAAGAAAAATGAGAGGTGTTTGGGAAAAAAATGATGGATGGCTAAAGACATTTCAACTCAGATAAGTATTAAAAGGGACACATACAAGAAATGGGAATGGGGGGAAATCACCAACGAGGATTCAAACAAATAGCTAGCATGTATGGGGGAAAGTCAGAAACGCTAAAGCGCAGAACAAGATCAGGCTTGCTAGAGAGGTTAAAAATATCAAAAAGGCCTCTTTTTTTGTTATGTCTGTAGAAAAAGGAAGAAGAAAGAAATTATAGGGCCATTTTGTGGAAAAGATGGTGAAATGCTAACAGGAGACAGAAAAAAGGCAGAACCGCTCAATACCTTCTTTGCCTCAGTCTTCTCGAAAAAGGAAAATGGTGCTCAACCTGAGGAAAATGGCGCCGATGACATAATAGGGGAAATGCAGCACAGAACAGGTAAAGAAGTAGTTCAGGAATACCTTGCTACTCTAAATGAATTCAAGTTTCCAGGGTCAGATGAACTACATCCAAGGAAGGCAAATGTTGTTCCCATCTTCAAAAAGGGAAAAGAAGAGAACTCTAATAATTACCACCTGGTTAGCCTGACATCAATGCCAGGAAAGATTCTAGAGCAGATCATTAAACAGATAGTCTGTAAGCATTTAGAAAGCAATGCCATAATTGCTAAAAGTCAACTTGGGTTTCTCGAAAACAAATCATGCCAGACTAATTTTATCCCTTTTTAAAATAGAGTTACAAGCTCAGTGGGTGAAGGGAATGCTGTGGATGTTGCATATCTTCAGTAAGGCCTTCAACAAGGTTCCCCATGATATTCTTGCAAACAAGTTAGTAACCTGTCGGCTAGACAGTGCAACTGAGAGGGGGATTTGTAACTGAATGACTGGCAGAACCCAAAGACTGCTCACCAATGGCTCTTCTTCATCCTGCAGGGAAGTGACTAGTGGGGTGCCACAGGGATCTCTCTTGGGTCCAGTGCTAATCAACATCTTTATCAGTGACTTGGATGAGGGAATAGAGGGTATGCTTATCAAGTTTGCAGATGATGCCAAATTAGGAGGGATAGCTGATACCCCAGAGGATCAGAATTCAAAATGACCTTAACAGATTAGAAAGCTTGGCCAAAACTAACAAAATAAATTTCAACAGGGAGAAATGTAGAGTACTACACTTCAAAAAATGAAATGCACAGCTCTAGGATGGGTGAAACCTGGCTTGATAGTAGTGCATATGAAAGGGATTGAGGAGTTTTAGTGGACCATAAGCTGAACATGAGTCAGTAGTGTGATGCAGCAGCCAGGAAAGCCAATGTGATTTTAGGCAGCATCAATAGAAGTATAGTGTCTAGATCAAGGGAAGTAATAGTGCGACTCTGTTCTATTAATTTGAAGATGAACCTACAATTTTAGAAAGTGAAGTGAAAGCTACACTCAGAGTGCTTAGAAGAAATTACCGGTAATCACCAGGATCCAATGGCATACTAATAGAACTGCTTCACATTACTTAGACAGAATCTACTCTGGGTCTAACTAAAATCTGTCAACAAGTATGGAAAACAAAACAATGGTCCACACATTGGAAATGCTCATTATAAATTCCAATCTCCAAGGGGGTGGGGGCACCAGGGGTTTCAGTAACCAAAGGATTGTTGCATTAATTTCCCATGCAAGCAAAGTGATGCTCAAAATTCTACAATGACTTTTACACTTCAATGGTGTGAGAAATGCCAAATGTCCAAGCTGGGTTCAGGAAAGGAAGAGGTTGGATAATAGAGCACACCAAAGAATTTCAGAAGAAAAGCAGCCTGTGCTTTATAGATTATAGAAAAGCCTTTGATTGTGTAGCTCATGAAAAACTATGGATCACTTGTAAACAAATGGGTATGTCACAACATTGGGTTGTCCTGATGTGTAACCTGTACTCAGGACAGGAGGCTACCATTGGGACAGAATATGGAGAGACAATGATTTCCAATTGGGAAGGGGGTTAGACAAGGCTGCATGTTATCAACCTATCTGTTTAGTTTGTATGCTGAAGGTGTCAGATATAAAGCAGGCTTAGATTTAGAGGAAGGGGGCATGAAAATTGGAGGAAGGAACATCAACAATTTAAGATCTGTGAAGTCGAAGGCTTTAATGGCCAGCATCCATAGATTTTCCTTGGGTTTTTTCCGGGCTGTGAGGCCATGTTCTGGAAGAGTTTCTTTCTGACATTTCGCCTGCATCTGTGGCTGGCATCTTTAGAGAATGGTTGGGTAGGAGTGTGTGTAGGATTCATATACTGTGAACCCCTGTTGGGGAGTATATGTAAATTTGTGTATTTGAATGGTTAGTTTCTGCGTATAGAAATGCAAGGAGGATTAGTGTCTGTTTGGCTAATGGTTGGCTGATGGCCCATTATCTGCTGGAAATCCCCCTGTCCCTGGGTGGAGTTCCTTTGTAAGTGTTGAGTTTTGATTCTATTGTTCTTCAGGACTGGAAGCCAGATTTTGATTACTTTTAGGGTTTCTTCTTTCCTGTTGAAGTTGTCCAGGTGTTTGTGGATTTCAATAGCTTCTCTGTGCATTTTGACATGATAGTTATTGGCCTGGTCCAGAATTTCAGTGTTTTTAAATAACATTTTATGTCCAGGTTGGTTTATAGCATGTTCTGCTACTGCTGATTTTTCTGGCTGGCCCAGTCGGCAGTGTCTCTCATGTGCCTTGATTCGTGTTTGCACACTGCGTTCAGTGGTCCCTATGTAAACTTGTCCACAGCTGCATGGTATGCGGTAAAGTCCTGCAGCTGTGAGAGGGTCTATTTTGTCCTTCGCTGAGCATAGCATTTCTTGGATTTTCTTGGTTGGTCTATAGATTGTTTGGAGGTTGTGTTTCCTCATCAGTTTCCCTATTCTGTCTGTGACTCCTTTGATGTATGGTAAAAATACCTTCCCTTTGGGTGGCTGTTTCTCTTCTTCATTCCTTTGGGGGTTTGGGGGTCTGGCTGCTCTTGTGATGTCTGATCTGGAGTAACCATTAGCCTGTAGGGCCCAGTTTAGCTGCTTCAGTTCATCCTCCAGGTAGTGAGGTTTGCAGATCCTTTTTGCGCAGGCTACCAATGTTTTTATTGTGCTTCTTTTTTGTCCTGGGGGATGATTGGAGTTCTTGTGTACGTATCTGTCTGTGTGGGGTTTTTTTCTGTATACCTTGTGGCCTAACTGTTGGTTTGGTTTGTGGATGACTAGGACAACCAAGAATGGCAGTGTTCCTTCCTTTTCTTTTTCCATTGTGAATTGGATAGTTGGGTGGATGTTGTTCAGGTGGTTCAGGAATGAGACCAAATCTTCTTCTCTGTGGTTCCAAATGGTGAAAGTGTCATCCACATATTGGAACCATGTTGTGGGCTTTTTTGGTGCTGTTTCCAGGGCTTGCTTTTGAAAATGTTCCATGTAAAAGTTTGCTATCACAGGGCTCAGGGGGCTGCCCATGGCTACCCCATCTATCTGTTCATAGAATTCGTTATCTCACTGGAAATAGCTTGTGGTGAGACAGTGTTTGAACAAGGCTGTGATGTCCTCAGGAAATATTTGTTGTATGAGTGCCATGGTGTCCATTATGGGGACTTTGGTGAACAAGGAGACAACATCAAAACTGATCAGTCTGTCTCCAGGTTTCAGTTCGATGTTGATTTTTTCTGTGACGTGAGCTGAGTCTTTGATGTAATGAGGGATTTGTCCTATGTGGGTTTGTAATTGTGTGGCCAGAAACTTGGCCAAGTCATATGTGGGGGATCCAATGGCGCTCACTATGGGTCGGAGTGGAATGGAATCCTTGTGGATCTTGGGAAGTCCATACAGTCTTGGTGGGAGAGCCTCTGATCTGCATAGATTCTGGTGTATGATTGGCTGAAGAGATGAGTTCTTGATCAAGGCATTTGTTTTCTGGTGATTTTGTTGGCCGGGTCTTGTTTGAGTTTTCTGTATGATGCAGGGTCTAAGAGTTCCCTTATTTTTTGTCTGTATTTTTCTGTTTCCATGATTACTGTGGCATTGCCTTTGTCTGCTGGGAGAATAATGATTTCTGGGTCTGCATTGAGATCCTTGATGGCTTTTCTTTCTTTTATGGTTATGTTGCTGGGAGGTGGTTTTGCCTTCCTCGGGATCCTAGCTGTTTCTCCTCTTATCTCTTCTGTCTCTTCCTCCGGGAGACGATAGAGGGCAGATTCAATCTGGGCGATAATGTCTTCAACTGGGATTCTGGTGGTGGTAACTGCAAAATTGCCTCTTTTGGACAGGATAGATGTTTCTTCTTTTGAAAGTTGCCATTCTGTTAGGTTGATAATAGTCCATGATGTGTTCAGCTGGGATTTCTGTTGGTGTTTGTGGCATTTGTCAAATTTTTGTTTCTGCCTTTCAGTGTGAATCACCATATCTTTTTCCAATTTTCTGTAGGTGAGGTTGTTAATTTTGTCCCAGTCTTGGGTGTTCATTTTTTGACTGATGTTGAGGTGGAATGATAATAGCTCCTTGTCTGTGTTGGCCAGGTCTTTGCAGGTGGTGTGTATTCTCTCTCGTGACAGTGCTTTTTCCATTCTGTTGTAGATCCAGTTGGCCTGTGGGGATTTTTAATGTCCTCTTTGCTGTGAGAAAGTATGGTATGGTTTCTGTGTCTCTGCATCGTAACAAGAAAGTTAATGAACAGAGTAGATGTGATCTCCTGCACATCTGGTGGTAACGGATTTAAACAGGTATTTTCCTAAAATGTTGTATCGGCTCCTACCCTTCCTTCCCTCTATCTCAGCCCCGTATCTGCCCCAAGGGTGGTGTGGATTACCTGGGGGAAGAACAGAGAAAATTCCCTGCATTATGTGGACTGCAGGGCTCTGAGATGGGGAGAAGATGGGTCATATTTTTTGTCTAGATGAGCCCTGAGACTGTCATACCTTGGTCATATCAAATAAATGGGTCCTAGAGCAAATAAAGCCTGAACTCTCCTTAGAAGCAAAGATGACTAAGCTGAGATTGTCAAACTTTGGCCATATCATGAGAAGACATAACTCACTAGAAAAGACAATAATGCTTGGTAAAGTAGAAGGCAGTAGGAAAAGAGGAAGACCACAAACTCAATCAAAGAAGCCATGGCCCCAAGTTTGCAAGACCTGAGCAAGGCTGTTGATGATAGGGTGACTTGGACGTCTCTCATTCATGAGTTCAGCATAAGTCAATGTCGACTTGATGGCAGTTAACAACAGCAAAGAAAGCTTACAGTGGTGACTGTAATATATGGACTTCTGGTACAGGCTGCAAGAATAGGAGAAAGGATTTAAGATGTTATCAGATCAAATTGTATACCCTCTCAATAAAAACTGGTTCAGAAGATTTTAACCTCTTCTTCTTATTTCATTTAATAAGAACATTGGATGCCAAAAACATGAATAGAAAAGTGTGGCTCTCTGAACTGAATTCAAGACAAAGCAACTAAACTGTCTCAAAAGATCCTGGGCCCACTCACACTAGATGATTATAGCACAATTATTCCTCTTTTTCTACCATGGTTCAATTCTGTGGAATCCTAGGGCCAGTCTAGATGCAATGGTATGCTGCATGTGGGTGCGCATTTTCACCCATTCACAGCGACTGTGTTTTGTCTCCACCATTTTTTCACCAATGCGTGTGTGCATACACGTCTATTCGAAAGGAGCATTCACATGCTCCGATAAAGGGCAATAGAGCAAAAGTGTGCATCACTGTGCATTTTTATATCCACATGTGCAAAAATGCACATCTACGCACATTTTCTGGAAAACTTCAGGGAAAACTGCGAACCTTTTTACTGCATGGTTTGTGGATTTTTTAGCCCCCCTCCTTCCAAATATCATGAATCTCATTCACAGCATGTTGGAACAGATTGTATGCACTCACATTCTACGAGGAGTATTTTCACCCTCTAGACAACCCCTTAGATTTTGCCATTTGGGGAAATACTAGAGGAGCTCTCTGGCTGAGAATTCTATGTACCCCTCCCTAAACTGTAGATCCCAGGACTGCATAGGATGTTGCCATAGCAGTTAAAGTAGAACCATAGTACAGTACTATAATTGTCTGATACGAAAGGAACCCAGATATAAGAGATATCAAGAAATGTAACCTTTTGTTTCTCTGCAGCACTACACAGGGTAATAAGAAATGGAAACTGTATAGTGCAGAATCAAATGTGACACAATTCACCTTTTGCTTCCAGTTTACTAGTTCAGTCGTAGCAGTTACTTTACACTCTGCTGACAAATAGATTGAGACCACCAGAAGCTTAATATGATGTCATCTTATATGACATAGGAGGGAAGAAAACATTTTGCAACCTATACACTGGCAGTTCACACATTTATTTAGAAGAGTAAGGCCCCATTGATCTCAATGGAACTTACTTCAAAGCAAAACAAGCTTAAGATTACAACAGTCCTTGAAGAACTAAACAAAATAAAGGGCTAGAAGGTGAAGCCAAGACCACAAAGAGTGAAACATCTCACCTGGACCAAGAGGATAAAGAAGTCACAAATCTGAAATGTTTGCTCTTTTAGATATTTTGTGTATTTTATAAAACTCTGGATCTTTTTAATGGCACAATCAGCCCAAACAATCAAATTGAGCTCCCCCACCCTCTATCTTTGATTGTATTTTTAAAACGTCCAATAAATTAATGTCATACCTAGCAGCTGTCTCCTTTGAGACTAACCAGGGCTTTGAACTGCTGCTTCTACAGTACTGTGTTGATGTTCAGAGGCATCCCTTTGAGCCTGTAGCCTCTTATCTCAGGCTTTGACACTGTAGGCAGCTTGTCACTGTCCGTGCCTGCCACTCTTTTGAGTGTGTGTGTGTGTGTGTGTGTGTGTGTAAGAGCAGCAGCTTCTCAGAGATTAAATGCCTCCATGCTTACCTTAAGGAATGCCAATCATGCCGTGTTGTTCTCAGTGATATGCTTGTCACTAAATCTGAAAAAAAAAGGGGTCCTGGTCTGTGTAGCAGTGCTATTTCTATATGTGTACACACACACACACACACACAAATATATTTTTAAAAAGCCAAGTCAGTAGAATACACATGAAGAAAGAGAATGAGGTTTCCAGAATGGAAAATATTTTCCTCTCTTCCTGCATACCTCTTGGTGTTTGAGAAACTGCAAGCAATAGGGCTTTCATATGCAGGCCCAAGAAAGATTTTATATGTTAAAATACTAATGGTTGCACAGGTTTAGATCTCTAAGGATCACTCTATTCACATTAAATGAAAAAAATGACCTCCTTTATATCTTGAGCTAAGCTGTTTCCAGGCAGTTGACTCTGAGCACAAATAAATCATGGCTCTTCCACTGGGAGCCACAAGCAGAATCACAATTGACTTACCAACTATTAGGACTATCACACCTTTTCTATATTTTATCTCACTGTGTTAAATCTGGTCACACCAGAGGGCATGGCACAAATGTTGTGGCTGATGAAGGGGAAAGTCCACAACCTGAAAGACCCTTAAAAATATTATCTCTAAGCCTTCCTTCCTTTCTTTCTTTGTTTCTTTGTTTCTTTCTCTCTTTGTGATTGCTTGTTAGTATCCATGAATTTCAAGATGCTAAATGCTTAATATTTGTTTCGAATCCGAATTGTAGACTGGAAGTGTTATATTTAGGGAAGAATCACTTTGCCAAAAGGACAGAGACATTTTCAGGATGGTGTGCAGACAATCCCACATTGCAGGCCCATAGATGTACCCATGATCATCTCTTCCATTCATCTGCACTGTCAGTGGGAGACTGAATAGTCAGTGAGCACCACTGTCTCCATTGTCTTCAAAAATGATCTCAGAGTAGGTTCACTCCTAATTTTTCAGCAAATTTCTTCCATGGCTTCTGATTTTGTGCTTACTTGCCAAACCAGAAGTCTAGGTGCAGATTTTAGAAAGTTCCTGGAACATTACCCTATCACTGCTCAGTTGTGGGATGGATTCAGGGTCTCATTATAGTCATACTTCTTAAAAGAAACTTTCCAAGGTCTGGTTCAGGATGTACCCCACCCGACCCTGCTTCACATAGACATATATCCCATAAACCCGGACAGGGCTTAGTATATTTTCTGGTTGTCAGAAATATAAGAAATGATGCAAATTGGGGTGCTCCTGAAGTGGTGAGAGATTTTGTTGGAAATATAGCATTGTTCCTGCACCCCCCACTTAGTAAGTTTAGGGAACTCCTTGCATGTTTAAGTTCTTCCCCTTCTCCTCAAAATCATCTTAGCCATTTTGTAGCTATGGGGGACTGTTAAGTCACTCATCACATGGCCTCATGATTTAAATATTTTATTACTCTTTGTTCTCTTTTTAGATAAGCCTCAGGTTCATTCTCTTCCACTTCCTTCTCTCTTTCCATGCACCTCACTCAGCATGCATGAAGTTAAGCTCTCTCTTACCCACATTCACCTTTTTCTGAAGAAAAAAGAAATATGGATGCTACTGCAAGTAATACTAGGGAATCCTGATTTGTTTATCCTATCCTAACCTGGATCCCACTGGATTGTGTGAGTTTTACCCTGAAGTCCTTTAGTGAGTTAAATATGCTACCTTTTGTCTTTTGAATTTGTAGATTGCAAGACCTGTTAGTAAATGCTTTGATGTTCCTTTTTAAAGAAACATTTTCCTTGTCTTTATTTTGTTTGAGTGGCTTTAATGCCTGAGTGATTTACTGTCTGGAAAGCAACTAGTTACCAGCAAAGTATAAACAGCACTAGTCTCGGAAGGTAGCCAACTGTTAATTAGCTTGCAGGAATGCAAACACAGTCAGAGATTTAGGAGATTTTCACACTACACTGTTATAGTGTTACTATTCCACTTTAGCTGCTCTGGCTGCCTCCTGTGGAATTCTGGGATTTGTAGTTTAGTGAGGCCTAAGAGCTCTCTTGCTGAGAGTTGTAAATGCCCCTCCCTAAACTGCAAATCCCAGGATTCCACAGGAGGCAGCCATAGCAAATAAAGTGGAATAGTAACACTATAACAGTGTAGTGTGAAAATCTCCTTAGTCAAGTAACACAGTCCAAAAGGTCAAAGGCTTACCGCAGTCAGTCAGGGTGGGTCCAAAACAGTTCCTGGGTCTACAGGAGCAGGCAGCAGAGTAGTCAGAGATAGTCTAAGGTCTAAGCATGATCCAGGGTAACAGAAGTCAAGATAACCAGAATCCATGCACTGAAGTTAGCAGGAAGCTTTCACCAGGAAGATCAGTTGATCTCTCACAAAGCCTCTATTGCCTCTCCCAGAATATATAAAGCAATTAAGGCTTTGTCAGTGTTTCTTAATAAAGAAACACCTCATTTTTTCTCATATAGTTTTTTTCTTATAAAGTCTCAGAGATTTCCTTTGCGCTTCCTTTTCAGCTTGCTGCTGGGTATATGATGGTGGAGGTAAGTCCCTCTCTTCTTCACCCTTATCTGAATGGGCAGGACTCTGCCAGGACTGGTGCCAACCCACTAGGGCCAGGCTCTTCCTCTGCTTGAGCCTCCAGGTTGGCAGGGTTCCCTGCTGGCACAGGTGTAGATGAACCTGTGCCAGGGTTACTAGGGTCATTCCCTGCCATGTCCTCCTCCTCCTCTGATTCTATACCTTCATCAGACTCATGGGGCATGACATTTACAGTGCTTATTGATGCTAATTGAGCGTGCTCCACTTTGTGTCTCTGCCTAACTCTGCTCAGTAAACTTTTCTCAAGAAGATATTCCCAAAGGGCTTACTCCCTAGGATCTTTAATAAATTTTTAATGTTGATGCTCATACATCCCTACAGATTTATGACACTCCTGTGCCCTTTATCTCTGGCTCTAGACATTGCTATTAGATAAGTGTTCTGAGAATAGTAAATCTATCCACACATTTTAAAGGAAAAGATTCCAAATAGATCTCCATTTCCAGTTTTTGTGAGCTCTCCTGCATTTGATTGGAGTGACCAAGCTGTCAAAAAGGGTAACATATTTTTGCATTCATTGCTCTAAGTTTCATTTTAGATCCTCACGACAGGAAGAAGCAGAGAACATGTGGCTTGATGGTTTGCACGTGAAATCGCGCAGTGAGAAATCAGCTTTTGAATATTTGAGGATGCACAGTTCTAGAAACCTAATACTGAGTAGCAAGGGTGTTTGGCAGCTCAACTGTCAGTGGGGTAATGAAACTGCTCTGGCTTTTAGTCCAAATTTGAATAGCCCCATCCAAGGTTCAGCACTATGAATATCATTAAAGTTGAGACAAAAACCTAAAACAGATTCACTTCCCCTTGAAACCAGAATGATCAAATGCCATTGCAGTAGACTGACCGGTAATTTTAATGTGGTTACTAATAAACCACCAGTACACTGGCACTGGTTGTAGGGGGAAAGCAATAGAGATTGATAGTAACATCAGGAGACCATGGAAAGGGGGCAGAGGAACCATATTAGGATATGCCAGGCACAACCCTTTATTAGAGTTACACCAGCTGAGGGTTTTAGGAGTTGGAGGAAACCCAGGCAAACATCAAGCATATCAGAGGTGCCTGAGAGGATCAAATTCTCTTTTCAGCTCTAAAGTTCTCCAGTATATACCACTGGAAAATATGGTGGTGATACTGGCAAAATAGGGTTGGAGTTATTCATGGGCAAAAGAGGGAGAAGCATATTTTCCCCATAGTCTCTATCCCAAGGGTGGGGAAACTTTGGCCTTCTAGAAGTTTTGAACTACAATTTCCAGAATTCCACACCACTGGCCATGCTGACTATGACTTGTGGGAGCTGAAATCCAAAATATCTAGAAGGCCAAAGCTTTCCACCCCTTCCTAAATCTACAGCCATACGCTGGTTTTGATGGCACAATTTCCCATCAGTTCTGGACGCAGGACTGGATTGGCAGCAGCTCAGTTGTTATTTGGGTTTTCACAGGCTAGAAGCCCAGTGCTGAAGGGAAAAGGAGTAGCTTGCTTTCCCTTCTTGCCCTGCCACTTCCTGAATTTCCCAGTGTTTCTGTTGTCATTCTGTTCCATTACTGTGGGTATAATCTCAGTGAATGAACACAAAGGACATTATCACACGAGGCTGTAATTGAGTGATTACGATGGGATAATAGCACGAATGGGTTCCCGTTATCACACAATGTCACTGTCCTCTCGTTCTCAGTTCGTGTTCCACCTGTTCATCAGGCACCACTTTTAATTAATGGGCAAAAGCCATCAACAGCTCTCAATATCACTCTTTTCACAGTATTGACAAGCATGCGATAATCACATAATCCCACCATGAATGGGTGGTCCTCTTCTCCCCCCTCCTTTCCCAATGAGAACACATAATTAAACTTCCAGGGGAGAATGTGAAGAGGCCCTACAGGATGCTGTTTTAATCATCCGTCATCTTTTCTTGCTATCTTTTTATGTTTGTTTTATGTTTATTTATGTTGAATATTTGTGAAGTTCCTTGGTTATTTATTTGTTTTTAGTATTTTAGAGCGAAGTTGTGTCTTCTCGCAAGAACAGCTGAAACCTCACCCATGCAAAATCACAGAAGAGAAAATTTATCTTAAAGGCGCATGCGCCAGCCAGCAAGAAGCGTTAATACTCTGTCATTAGAAGGCAATGTGATGACAAGTGTTACTATAGCATGAGCTTCAATACCATTCTTCAATCACTATTAGTGGTCATGCAATAATTTCGTGGTGGTAGTATAGCACGATTATGGTGACGTGCGATAATTACTGTGATTATGCCACTATGTTTCTGCTTTCCTCAATCACAGAATTACAGCATTTTTAGATGCCAGTCTGAAAATGTCCAAATACATGGGATCAGGCTGTTTGTCTCACTTAAGTTGCAGAACTGAAAATGAGTTTGCTGATGCAGATTTTCAGGCTGCTGTCTGTCATACTTTGTGTGGGTTTTGTTTGTTTGTTTATTCATCCATTTATTTAATTAATTTCTATAGCACCCCTTCTTGAATAGCTCTCACATGTGGACAAAGGGACAACTTTTTTGGAACTGCTCTGGAGCCCAACCACATTAATCCAACCTTGCAGTCCAGAGCACTCTCCTCCCACCCATTGACTCTTCCTGTCCATTGCAACTGATTGGACCTTGAAGGGATGGAGCATCTATGCACTGCAGGTACTGCGAGAGAGGAAACAAAGGACAAGATTTGGAACCAGATGCTGCAAAATGCTTCCAACCAAGTATGTCTAGGATCAGGGCCCTGAAGCTGCAAAGAGTTTTTTACCTGCCCTCAAAGGGGAATAAAGCATAATTGTATTGTATTTAGAAGCAGCTGTTTAGATGGCTGGAGTTAAAGCATGGAGAAAATGTGGTAGCAATTTATGCTGGGTAATAACAGCAAACTGCTATTTTAGCTTCATAAAAATGTAGTTACAAAATATTATAACACACCGGCTGCAACAACTTTTACAATCCCTCATAAAAATAATACTGCCGCATTTTGCCGTGATCAGCAACCAGAGCCTTCTCCCAAAGGCACTGGGACAGAGGAAAAAATCCCTGGCTTTGTTTGTTCCACCGGAAGAAAGCATCCCAACACACAAAGTGACCTCAAATTACAGGCTGTGTTCCCCCTAATTGCAGGACAGGTCACCTTTAATGTCCTGCCAGAAGACAAATTGGGACATCCCGAGGTGGAACTCCCAGCAAGCCTGGAAAGAGGTTTGAAGTTCTGCACCACATCAAACACTGACGAAAAATACAGATGAGATGGGTGAATTCCCTAGCTTCTCGCTAACTGGTTTTGGAGGACCACAGATGTATTGCATGATGCTATATTCCACAATTTAAGAAGCTAAAACCAGTTAAAAGATTAAAACAATTTAAAACAATGTACATGTATATTTTAAAAGAAATTAGGACCAAAGGCTTTAATATTTTTTTTTAAAATGTTTTCTCTTGGTACCAGAGTGAAGCCAGTATTGGTACCAAATGGGTCTCTGGGAAGGGAGAGGACATTTCACAACAGCAGAGAAGACCAGCTCCCACATCCTCACACAGTAACATGTGTGTGGAAAACATGGAAGGACTCCTCCAACAGACCTCAGTTCTCAGATGGGTTGGTAGTACCTTTGTTAGGTGCTGTCTGTACTGTATTCTGGTCAGCAATCTTCTTGTTGCCTTTTGCACTGCCTGTGGCTTCTGAATTATCCTGAAGGGCAGCCCTAAATCAGAGCACATTACACTAGCCTAATTGGGAAGTGATTAGCACATGGTCACTAGTGTAGGGAGGTATGAGTCTAAAATTAAAAATGTATTAAAAATTTCAGGGATCTAGCCCTTTTTAAAAATAAAAATATCTTCTTTAAAAGTAAAAACCTTTTCTCTCAAATTCAGGCAGAGTAACGCATTGGAATGCAGACACAGCTCAATTAACATTTAAATGTGTGGTCTGATCACCCAATCAATTAGACTCATTAAAAACAACAAAGAAGGCAGTTTAAAAATGCTAATCAAAAGTTTACAGAAGGTATATCAATCTTAATCTACATATTAAAACAAACTTAAAAGGTTCCTAACTAACTAAGAGGATTTAGGGTAGGATAAGACTCACCCAGCCTTAAGCGGTGTGGGCTACATGGTGACTTGAAAGAACTCAAAACAACAACATGGCTACAGCCGCATGGAGCCTTAACTTAAAAGGAACTTAAACAAAGTGTCATAATATTTAAATTAGGTCATATGATAAATGACCCATTGCTCCAGGTGGCTGAAATTGCCTAGTGAAAAGCAAAAGGGAAGTGGAAGAAACTGATGCATGCAGGGAAAATTCCTAAGCTGAACTTAACATGGGATACACAAGATTGTATTACATTACAATAATGATTTCCCCACATACTACAACTAGGAACCCAGGAAAGGCTGGCCCCGGTCAAATTCAAGAAGTGACCCACAGACTCTGAACCATGAAGCTACAGAGGCCTCCAGTGACAGAGATTAATCTACCAGTTCTCTCAAGCTCTTAAGCTATGCACCAACTTCCTTAAGAGGAAGGCAATCCAATTCAGGGCAGACTGCTTATCCTATTCCCAAACCCAGAAACCTCCAATCTACAGATCAGGATCCAACTTTACTTCATTGTTCCTCCATCCTGCACAGCCACAATTGATTCAAAGCACAAGGTGAGAAAAAACTGAGTGCCCTCATCATACTGATGCCATCCAGACCCCAAACTCGTAACCACCTCACCCAGTGGATTCATATTCAAGAACATAGGAGATAGGATTGAAACCTATGGCATCCTGTAGCTTAATAGACAGTGAGCTGAACAGGAATCTCCCAATAAGACTCTCTGGAACAGTCCCTGCAGATTGGTGCAGAACCACCATAACACAGTACCTTCTACTCCTGCCCCACAAAGGCCTTGTCTAGATGAGCTACTTACCCTGTCTTGGCCCTGTCTTTGAGCCCTGAAGTCCTAACGATGCAGGGGTTTTGCCCCGTTTTGACCCCAGGCAGTACTCACAATGCCTGGGGCAAAGATGGGGTGAAAACAGGGTAAAGCCTGATACATTATTGTATTAAAATACTTGGGGAAATTGTTTATCTTTGGAAGAAACGTATTGGGCCTTGCTGAAGCTGCCAACTGTGTCACACTCTCTGGATCCAAGAAGCAGACCTGCAGCGTGGACTACATCCCATTTCATGCTGGTAACAGGGAAGGAACAGGCCAGATCTGTGGCCAGAATATGCTAGCAGGGAGCTGGTGTATTCTGGCCTGTGTAGATGAGACCCAAGCCGATCCAGAAAGACACCATGATAAATGGCATCAAGAGCTGCTACAGGATCTAATAAGATGAACAGGGTAGCGTTTCCCCTCTATTTCACCCAGAACAGGTCATCAGGCAGAGGAATGATGGCAGTTTTAATACCACACACTCTGGCCTGAAACTGGACTGAAGTGGTTATGGATAATCTGTTTCCCACAAAAACCTTGGGTGTTGCCGAACTATCACTTGCCCGTGCGTATATATACCCCTGACATATTAGAAAATATATTGATTTAATTATAAAACCAACTCCAACCTCCTAAGCTTCTGCTCCAAGTTTAAATGTCTTTGCTTACAGTGAGAAGAAATCTGGTGGCAAGGGAAAATTCCAGCATGAATAAGTGATCTGTGCAGGTGTGATCTAGGAGGAGACCACAGCAGGGCAACACAGTGCTAGATTGAGGTGGAGTTTTAATATACATTTCCCACATAATGCTGTGCACTTTTTCAAAACCATGTGAATGTGGCTAAACACTCTTAGTTGGCCAGTCCTCTGAGCCAAGGCACACCTCGTTCACTCCTACTTGATGTAACAAGTTACAGAGGTATACAACAAAGTTATACCAAACTGATACCACTTTAACTGCCTTGGTTTCATCCTACAGAATCCTGGGGGTTGTAACTTGATAACGTGTTTAAATTTCTCTGCCAGAGAGGTCTTGCACTATAGTTTAGGGAAGTCCACTAAAATTCCATAACCAAAGAATTCTAAATAACTCATTAAATTTGAGATCCCAGGATTATAAAGTGTGGACCCAAGTGAGTGAAAACGATATAACTGTGTACTATAACTACACTCTTATAGAATCATAGAACCATAGAGTTGGAAAAAAACCACAAGGGCCATCCAGTCCAATCCCCTGCCATGCACGAATACACAATCAAATCATTCCCAATAGATGGCCAATCAGTCTCTGTTTAAAAGCCTCCAAAGAAGGAGACTCCACCACACTCTGAAGCAGTGTGCCGAACAGCTCTTACTGTCAGGAAGTTCTTCCTAATGTTTAGGTGGAATCTCTTTTCCTGTAGTTTGAGCCCATTGCTCCATGTACTAGTCTCTGGAGCAGCAGAAAACAAGCTAGTTCCATCCTCAGTATGACATCCCTTCGAATATTTAAACATAGCTATCATGTCACTTCTCAACCTTCTCTTCTCCAGACTGAACATGCCCAGCTCTCTAAGCTGCTCCTCATAGGTCATGGCCTCCAGACCTCCCACCATCCTGGTCGCCCTCCTCTGGACACATTCCAGCTTCTCAATAGCCTTCCTGAATTGTGGTGCCCAGAACTGGACACAATATTCCAGGTGAGGTCTGACCAAAGCAGACTAGACTGGCACTATTACTTCCCTTGATCTAGACACTATACTCCTATTAATGCAGCCTAGATTCACATTGGCTTTTTAGCTGCTGCATCACACCATTGACTCAGTTCAGCTTGTGGTCCACTAAGACTCCTAGATTCCTTTCGCATGTACTGCCATCAAGCCAAGTGTCACCCATACTATATCTATGCATTTCATATTTACTGCCCAAGTGTAGTATTCTACATTTCTCCCTGTTGAAATTCATTTTGTTAGTTTTGGCACAGCTCTCTAATCTGTTGAGGTCATTTTGAATTCTGATCTGTTCTCTGGGGTATTAGCTACCCCTCCTAATTTGGTGTCATCTGCACACTTGATAAGCATGCCCTCTATTCCCTCATCCAAGTCATTGATAAAGATGTTGAATAGCACTGGGTCCAGGACAGAACCCATCTGCGTGCCTCCAGATGAGAAAAAGGTCTCTGGAAGTCCCAGATTTGTTCCTGAATAAACCAATTGTACTTTTGATGGTTTCTTCATCTTAAATTATTTCCTGAGAGCTTCCAGCATTACCAAGGACTTTTATTCATACTCCCTAGTTTAAATTGACCCAATACTTATAAAATGAATAAAATGAAATGAATCTGCACCTGTGGTGCCACTAAGGCTTGTGTCAGCCCTCCCCCTGATGGTGTCACCTGGTGCAGTATGGCCGCTCTGCCCTCCCCCCATGCCAGTGCTGATCTGTACTTGCCTGTGTGTTTCTAAATTTTCAGAACGAGCTAAGATGGCTGCTGACAGTAAACATAGCTATTGTTTCCAGGACAAAACAGATTCAACCAAAATTAAGAGAGTGAAAGACAAATTCTAGCACTAAAACAAAATGATCCTCATGCTTACCTATGTAATATTGATAAAGCACTTTAGCACTTTGACTATGGAGATTTTCATATGGGGAAATTATTTCCCAGGAAGATCGGGACAGAAATGGGGCTGTTCTAGAAGCAGCGCCACGTTTCACACGCCCCCTTCCCTCTCCCGATCTCCCATCATCCTCACTCTGTGCTCGTTCCATTTCCCTTGTTAATAAAAAATCACAAAACCTAGCAGGAGGGAAATGGAACGAGCACAGAGTGAGGACGATGGGAGATCGGAAAAGGGAAGGGGGCATGTGAAACGTGGTGCTGCTTCCAGAACAGCCCCTTTTCTGTCCTGATCTCCCCGAGGAATAATTTCCCCATGTGAAAATCTCCTATAACTCCTGAACAGTAATTAAAAAGGTTCAGTGGAAACTGGTGAAAATCAGTTGCTGAAATGTTGCAAGAGAATGGAGATTACACATGATCAGTGAGAGGGAGGGACGGAAAACCAGCATGCAGTGGGCCCTCTGTATCCTCTGGCGTTTGGTTCAAGGACCCACCCACTCCTACTGATATCAAAATCCATGCATACTCAAGTCCTATTATTTACAATAGTGTAATGGTGTCTCTTATATAAAACGGTGAACAATTCAAAGGTTTGCTTTTTGATTTTTAAAAAAAATATTTTCAAGCCATAGTTGGTTGAAGCTCAAGATACAAAATCCGCGGATATGGAAGCTGGCTGTATTTCAAGAAAATGGCTTCAACTCATGAATTAGCAGGTACAATTTTTTAAAAAAAGGAATCAGAAACTCTCAACAATTCCAGAATTATTATTATTATTATTATTATTATTATTTGCCAACTGGTGGCATCCTTAAATAGATGGCAGAAGTGCATATTCCATGGGGCCTATGGAATCTCTTTCTTTAATATAGAACAGGGATGGGAAAGTATGTTCACAGGGCTATTTTTGTGCACCCCCAGTCCCCTTCCACTTATTTTTATTTTTTTTAAATCTACTGAAAATGGCTGCCAGAAAGTTAAGCACATGAATAAACACCTCTCCACTATCCCTTCAAACCAGTGGGACTTGCCTCCTAATTTATAGAATAGTTCCATAGGCGTGTTACCTACCCTGATAGCCCTCATCTTGGAATATCACACAATTGGCAATATTTAATAATTGGGCTTAAAGTGGCCTTCCATATGGTTAGCAGGTATACCAGGGACCCCCAACTACCAAGGTTGAGGTAACATATAACCAAGGCAGGAGCCTTTGGAATTACCCAAACAAATACTCAGGTCAGAGTTAACACCTGGAGGTGAGTCATTCAGTAGTCCACTTAACAATTGCAGAGTCCTTGATGTTTGTAAAATGGGTCCTTCCTTTCCTCTTCCCCTCTAACAATAGACTTTGCCTGCTCCTATTCAATTCTAAATACATCGCCCATTAACAATTGTTAACTCTTCTGGATCACCCTTTGGCTAGTCTTGGGAACCTCCGAGAAACATTGTATTCCACTCAAAATTCCACACCTTCAGGGGAATTATCAGATATAAATATCACCCTAAAACACCACCCAAGCAGGGCCAGTTTAAGGCACCAACGGTATCAGCATTCACAAGGAGTCCCATCATTCTGGAGGTCCCTGTAGTAACCCTCCTCCTACAAAAACATTATTAGTTATAATCTGAATATCCTGTACTGTGAATAGCTTAGGTTGAGTTAGGTTACACTGACCTGAGATAAACATATGGGGCCTCCAAAATAAAGCATTGCAGGGGCCCCCAAAATTCCTTAAACTGGTCCTGCACCCAAGTGTGCACGAATCCCTGCTTTTCAACTCCATATCAATTTGTGTCACCTTTCTGCATTCTGGACCACCTCTCTCCCAGTTTACTTTGCAATCTCAGCTCTACAAGATCAGTATAGTATAACTTGCAACCCCTTACTGTATTCTTCTATCCAAATACTTCCTATTATCTTCAATTGCCTTGTGTGACTGTCTGAAGCCCGAATGTATGTGTGAACGGTTAGTTTTCAATAAAGATAATTTAATTGTACATTTTGGCTTAGAGTCTCCACCATTACTACCAGTATACACAGGTCAAGAGATCCCACCGTTACCCAGCCTCTCACTGACGTTTTTGAGCTAATTAAATATTCCCCATATTAATTTTGGACACTAGTAGGATCCTTGCAGACCCCACACAACTCAGGTAACAGGCAGCGTGGTCTGATTTTGGCTTATTTGGAAAGGAAATCCACAGGAGACCTGTGGAATTTTTGTCCTACCATGCTACCTCACATCAGCTCCCCAAAGTGGGCCACCATGTCCCCCACAAATTAATTCCATAAATCAGCTCACAGCATTCTTGCTTCTTCTCTGTTTCTTGGTCATTATCTGTCTTTCTTCCCAAACACTGCCCTTTGCACATGTACATGTGTGTGCCACCATCACCAGACATGTAGCATGCCTTCTACCTGACAAAAGTCATGGCCCATCAGTATCAATATGTTCCACTCAGCCCTTTGGGATTCCTCTCTAACAAATATGCTTTGAAAGAAGAGTTGCAGGGATGGCAAATTGATACGCACCAGATGTTGATGGACAGCAATTGCTATTATCCCTACAAGGCTGGCTGTTACTCAGTATTGACTTTGGACGTGGACAAATACCTTTTTGA
Source organism: Gambelia wislizenii (assembly GCA_030847615.1). NCBI lineage: Eukaryota > Metazoa > Chordata > Lepidosauria > Squamata > Crotaphytidae > Gambelia > Gambelia wislizenii. The sequence goes on along the minus strand of JAUMIR010000002.1, from coordinate 186,866,838 downwards.
ATCTGATTCTTTCTCCCTTGCCATGTTAAGGGTACTTTTGCTGTACTGCTCTAGCTTAGAGGTTGCCAATACACCCCACTTTCATTTAACTTGTATAAGCAATATGGAGCAAGATTTATCATCACCTTAACCCTTCACTAACATTGTCCTGAGACTTTGAGGCTAACCAGAATGCTATGACAACTCCAGCCAAGGCAGTAATTAAACACTTTTTAAAGATGTGTCACAGCTACCAGAAGAGAAGTGATTTGGCATCCTGCCATCTATCAGCATTAGTATGTTGTCAACAGCAATACTTTCTCTCTTGGGAAACCTTTGCCTCTATGGTCCCTGCTAACTACTGTCCCTTTATTAATAAATATTGTCTCAGGGACCTGGAAGCAACTGGATACTAATTACTAGTTACATACTATTAGTTGCTTGTAAGTAGTCCCCTGTTCCAATAGTGAACATATAACTAGGAACTGTTGTCATGATTGTTTGGCACCATCAACGTACATGGCACTGTACACAAACAAAACAATAAAACACACAGCCCCACCAAGGGCATACAATCTAATCTCTTTCTTTCTTTTCTTTTCTTTTTTTGAAAGAAAAAGAATATAGCAGAAGAAAGGGGGTAATACAAATATAAAAACCAAAAGAATACAATTACAAAAGATAAAATTCTATATCTGTTTGTCTGTCTATAAGTGTGACTTGATGACCTCACTTATTTCCCATTGTATTTCCCATTCCCACTGTAACTATAATTTTAATATCACTTGAATAGTTCTGGAGGAGATGTGGAGAAGAAATCTCACTGGACTCATACACTGGCTTGTGCTGTGCCTCATGTTCAAAACGTGGGTATGAGAAGTGTATGCCTTCTACCGTAGTCTAGTAGAATGTAGTATTCTGTTTTTTAAAGTAACTAAAAGTTATTTTTCTATTTACTTTTGAGAAAACTTTTGGAAAAAATAAACATGTTACTTTTGGGAATCATATGTATAATAGTAGATATCTGTGGGTTTGGGATGTAAAAAATATAATAACCATAACAAATTACTTTTTAAAAACTGTCCAACTCTGGTTTTCTCAGACCTTGGAGAAAATGTTCAGTTCAGAGCAATATAGCATGACGATGAAAAATCTGATGACAGCTTGAACATATTTTAAAGGGTTTTTGTGGGAGTTCTAATCAGCCATGGTTTCTGGCAACTTCAGAATCATGACTGCAAGACATTTATTTGTGATAATTCCTTGAGAAAATACGAGTTCTATTACACGCCAATCAGACTGAACAAAATTAAAAAATCTTTAAATGCTAATTGCTGGAAATGTCAAAAGAATGTGGGCTCTCTAGTACATATGTGGTGGAGCTGTAAGGTGGTGAGGAAATTCTGGGTAAAGATTCACAAAATTTTGGAAGAGATATTGCAGACTAGATTTGAAATGAGACCTGAATTGTTCCTATTAAACATGACGGGAGGGCTGGGAAAAGAAATAGAGACAAATTATTGGAGAATTACACTATATTTGATCACAGCAGCAAGAATAGTGATAGCCCAGAAATGGAAAACCACTAAGGCTCCTACAGTTGAGGAATGGCTTACAAAATCGCAAGAGCTATTAGAATTAGACATTCTAACAGCCAGAGTCCTTAATGTACCTAAGAAGAAAACGATGGAAAAATGGAAACCGATTCTAAAGTACTGGGAAACTAGAGGTTTAGGATATGATGAGGAAAATCTATTATTAAGGGGATAAAAAAGGATGGTAGAGAAGATGACATGTATAAAGATACAAAAGAAAATATGTAGAGTTCTGTTAATTACCAATAAGATATCAGAAGTCAATAAGTTTGGGATTACATAAAATATTTGTTCCAAACCAAACTTTTGGGAAGTCCTATGGTATTTCAACATATATTAAATGCACACTGAGCATTATGTAAATATCAATACTAATGATGTTAAGCAGATGTTAAAAACAAATGATGTTGCTCTATGAGATGTACAAATGAGATATGAGAACTATGTAAATTATGTAAATACGTATAAAAATTAATTAAAAAAAAAGAAAATACGAGTTCAGCTTATTAATAACACAAAGACCAGTAAAGACAGGGTGAAGAGACAGAGAGAATGACCCAGATTTAAAACTGAACATTACTTGGGAGACCTGTGAAGATATGCTAATATTAGGGTTTGGGGTTTGATAGGATTTGAACATTTTAATTTTGGCATCACATTTTAAATATTTAATAAATCTTTAATTTGATTTTTTTATTTATAGCTTTAATCGTGTTTTTATTCTAGCATCATTTTATCCTGAAACCAAGGACATTATCAGACTAGCGTCTAAAAACACTGTAATTCCGTGAATGAGGAAAGCAGAAACATAGTGGCATTATTATACTTATTATAACACATCACTGTAATTGCACAAAAGAACCACCATGGAATTATTGCACCATCACCACTAACACTTTAAAAATAGGAGTTTACTTCCATGATTTAGCATGGGCAAGATTTCAGCTGTTGTTGAGAGAAGACGTGAACGCACTTAGAAACAGTAAAAAACCCTGACTTTACAAAGTAAATGAACAGACAAACAGTTAAACAAACTGTTATGGCTGAACTGGAGGCTCTCTGCCTGGAACCCCCAGATTAGCATCCCTGTAGAGGTAACCCTGAGCAGCCTCACGCAAGGGTGTCCCCGACAGGCCAAAATGCTGCCACCACCCAATGCAGTCTTTATAACCAGCCCATTGGGAGACTGGATAACCAGTGGGACTACCCACCACTGTGAACCAACCAACTCCTCCCTCCTATCCCCAGAGAGAGAGAGAAATGTAGCATTGACCAAGAATTATAGGCACGTACAGGATCGGCATATAGGAAGATTAGAAACACTTATTTTATTCAAACGGAGCTTACAAATAGTTTCATGAAGTGCTTCTCCCTTCAGGCAGAGCTTAGAGGTACAGAGTATTAAAGTCAATGCATTCAGTTAATTTTCAACTACATTCATTTAACTAAGTTTAGCTACATCAAGCTAAAGTTTAAGAAAATAACAGAAAGTCCCTAACACCATTCTAAACAGGCCCTACAGCTACTCACTATGTATGAAGTCTTCTGTTGTCTTCAGATGGAATCAGGGTAGCTGTGAGCTAAGCCAGCTGGTCCTGCTCTAACAGCAATCCCTGATGTTTTGGCTCTAAAACATGCTGGACTGTCCAGAGCCTCCTTTGTCTATATCACCACTGCATGGTCTGTCTCTACATGTGCTCAGAACAAAGAATTTATAGTCTCTTTTTCAAATTACCTCTCTGGCAGTTTCATTGGTTAGTCCTGCCTCCGATGATGTGACATAACTGCTGATGCTAAATGTGGAGATTCTTTCACCTCCCCTTGGTTCCTTTAATCATTAACCTTTTGGTTACCTGATGTTATTCTGGCAAGACAATTGCTGTTTGCAGATAATGGGAAATTCAGTTCTCTGGCAGAATGATGGAAGTTGCAATCAACCGTGAGGCAGGATGATGGAAACTCCATCATGACGCAATCCTAAAAACATGCAAACCTACCAGGAGAGTTCATAAAAAGAGCATCCTGTGCATGGTTTTCCTGTTGTCACCCAGAAGTTTTCTCACTGGCAACAGGGAGGCACAAAAGAGGACCACCCATTCATGCTGTAATCTTGTGATTACAATAGGAAGTGTTTTTGCATGCCCTTCAATGCTTAAAAAAAAGCAATACTGTGAGCTATTGGCAGCCTCTCCCACCAATAGAAAGTGATGCCTTATTCGCAGCTGGAGCACAGGATGACTATGCAAGCACGATAAGACTGTGTGATAGCGGGGCCTGTTTGTGCTATTGTGACATCGCTTTCACATGATTTTTGCTACATCTGATAAAGTCCCACGCCTTACGACAAACAATTTAGGGAGCTAGGTATGTTTAGCTTGGAGAAGAGAAGACTTAGACGTAGCATGATAGTTATCTTTAAATATCTGAAGAGATGTCATGTAGAAGATGGAGGGAGCTTGTTTTCTGCTGCTCCAGAGACTAGAACATGAATCAATGGATTAAAATTGCAAGTTAAGAGATTTCACCTAAACATTAAGAACTGTTTTTTCTTGTTATTTTTCTTGCAAAGCACTATGTGTAGTGATGGCACTATATAGATTAATAACAACAATAGCAACAATCTTCTTTACTGTAGGAGCTGCTAGACTGCAGAATAGACTTTCTCATATGATCTTGTAGATGAAATGAATAGAAGAGTAGTTTAGTGTCCCTTGGTCACGGATGGCAAATGATTCACTCGACTGCCATCCTTCCAACAACCACTGAACCCATTGTCAGAAGGTTTTCCATCTGACCAAGGGAAAAAACAATTTGGCTATTTGAAAAGAATTAAACTGCACTTTTATCCTGCCTTTACTCCAGTGAGCTCAAGACAGTGCACATACCCTTCCCCTATCACTTTATTCTCATGACAACCCTGTGAATTAGGTCAGGCTGACAGAGAATGACTGGCTGAAAGTCATCTGGTTGTTTCATGGCTCAGTTAGGATTGGAAGCTGGATTTCCCAAGCCTAGTTGCAGCACTTCATCAATTACACTACAGCATCTCTTTAGGAACACAGAAAACTACCTCATACTGAATCATACCATTGATCTAACTCTGTACTGTCTACACTAACTGATTGTCTCCTAAGATGCCAGGGACTGTACCTCGGGCCTTCTGCATTCAAAGCATGTCCACAAAGCTATGGCCTCTCTCTTACATACAACCTCTGACTTATTTTCTCAATTTTGTGCCACAGTGGTGTATGTATGTACGCACCTTCAAGTCACCTGTCAATTTAGGGCAACTCCATGAATTTCATATGGTTTTCTTAGGCAAGGAATACTCAGAGGTGGTTTTGGCAGTTTCTTCCACTGAAATATAGACTACAGGACCTGGTATTTGTTGGCAGTCTCTCATCGAAGTACTAACCAGGGCTGGCCGTGCATAGCTTTCAATATCAGACAGGATGTAGTGCCTTTAGGATATTTAGGCCCTGCTACAGTGGACCCTCCAAAAATGATATCTCCATTCCAGATCTTTGCTCAGGTTTACTGCTGGGCCCTGGGGGCATTTTACATAGTACCACCTCTATGGGTAACAGTATTTCCTTTCAAGAATTGGCAAGCTGGTTGACAGTCACAGGATGAGGCCTTTTTTTTCTAAATCTGAAAACAGATCATAGCCTCCAGATCATGAGCAGGAAGGCAGGCAGGCAGGCTGATTTCTGTCTGCCAACTCAATTCAAAAGCTGCCCAGTTCTGGTGAAACAGTGCCCATAAACAGGTTAGGAGGTTGCACTTCCAGCAAGCAGTCTAGGGCAAAGGAAAGGCTGGGTTCAGCCCCAGGTACCAGTGCAGAGGAACAGTCATAGGTAGGTCTTTTAGGAACCTGGACAGAGGGAGATATTACTTTCCCACAAGAGCTTATTTTCAAAAGAGTGATCTGGACCCTTCTCTTCTCCTTGGGCCCTAGCTGCCCTAGCTGCATGACTTCTAGTGTGGTCTCTGGGAATTCAGTCTTGGGTGTCTCCGATTCTGGGCTTTCAGGCTCATGGGGCTTAGTTCCAACATTTTGTTCTTGAGTTTACACTACTATTCCCAACGCTGTCCATGTTGATATTGGATTGGAGGTCAGGATCATGACAAAAGGTGCATTTGGGATGGAGGATGGTGCCAGCATGGTGTAGTGGTTTGAGCACTGGACTAGGACACTGGGGGGTCGTGGTTTGAATCCCCACTCATTCATGGAACCCACTGGGTGACCTTGGACAAGTCACACTCTCTCAGCCTGAGAGGAAGGCAATGGTGGCAAACCTCCTCTGAAGAAATCTTATCAAACCCCATCCCCCACTGTGTTAGAGTCACCTTAGGGTTGCCATAAGTCTGAAACAACTTGAAGGTCCACAATAAATAACAATGGTGATATTAAGGCATAGTTTACCTCTTGAACCCAGCACTTAGGCTGACAGGGGGAGTAATTCATCCATACAGCTCTGGAACTGCATTCAGATGGGGAAGGTAGGCATTACACAGCTTTCAGCTCAAGTGCAATACTTTACTTTCCCCCATAAGGATGAATGGCAGGACTTATTTATAAAGGGGCGTACTCAAGGACACCATAGAAGCAATAGAAGCAATAGAAGTCATTGTTAACTCTGTTTCCTGATTCTAGTTATCCCATTAATTGATAACCAAGCCTGTTACTCTCGGCATATCCCCATTCTCATCTCTGTCTCTTGGTCACACTTGGTGCCAAAAATGTTGGGAAAACACAACCAATGGCAGTGTGAATTGATCTATCTATAGAGCAGTGGAGGGGAATGTGGTGCTCTCCAAATGTTGTTGGACAGCAGCTCCTAGCATTCTTCATTGTTTGCTATGCTGGCTAGAGATAGGAGTGGCAGTCCAAACCCATTGGGAGGCCACACATGCTCTACCACTACTTTAGATAGAAAAAAGGTGCAGGAGCAGAGGGGCATTCTTTCAGCCTTGCATACCAATCTCAAAGGAGAGAAGACTGACCCTACAAAAGTCCAAAAGTGTTCTTGCACTTCCTTTGCTGGACAAAGTGGAAGACCGTAACAGTAGTGACAGCATGGCACTTGGAAGAGGAAGACTGCATTCCTGGTGGCCAAAAAACAGACATGCCATTTGAGATAGTGGCTGACATTGTATTAGTCATTTATGCCATCGTAAGTTAGATTTATGACTGCATAACTGTTTCCTATTCCCATTTACAATGATGGTACCATTGCCATGATCATAAATGCTCCCCCAAACCCACCTTAAAAGCCATTCAGCCATCCCTAGCAACGGAGTTCTGTGGTGCTGGTGAGCAGGGCACTGCAGGTGAATGTGACCAGCCTCCTCCAACCTGCAAGTAATAATGCAAGGAGCAGAAACAGAGACCCCTGTGCGGTTCTGTTATGACTCTTCACCACACTTTCATCGCTTGTTGGAGAGGGGTAGTTATGACATTCTGCTGATCCCTGCTCACCACTGCTGCAGAACTCATTGGTCTGGATAGCTAACTATCTTTTAAGGTGGGTTTCAGGGGTTGGATCAGGAGGTGGAGTATAGATATAATATAGTAGCTACACCTCTGATACAGGATCTTGGCCTTTGTTGTTATTGTGTTTTCTGCACTAAGTAAGTATAGATCAAGGCATAGATTTTAGGGTGTTTTCCTTGCAACCTGATATGACATTGCTGAACAAGTTCTGAAACAGTTCGATAAGATCCCAGGAACAGTGGTCCTCTGCTTATCATTCGAGTAATTTGCTGTTGTTTTGTTATCTATTGGGTTGTTTATTGGCTGTTTTACCTATGGTTGGATTTATTCAACAGTTTAGAAGTTTTACTGATTTGTTGGAACTTTTGGATAGTGACTACAATTCAGCCTGTTGAATACTTTTTGGACAGTCTGCCTCTTTCTGGTACTATCTCTTATATAACGGGATCTTACATGTATTTTTCCTTGCTCCTACTGATATAATTGTATATTGCATATTAATATGCATTACTTTTCCTTTGTTGGTAATGTTGTGACTATTTTGTACTTATTTTGTCTCATTTTTGAGTTAGCATTTCAATTTTTTAATTAATTCGAGTTTATTTAGCTGCAGTTTATTATTTTCACCCAGCATTTGGTTCTTTCCTTTCTTTAGTGTGACTGTATGTATGTGCCTTCCTTCAAGTCACCTGCCAACTTATGGCAACCCTTTGATTTCCTTAAGGTTTTCATAGGCAATTAATACACAGAGGTGGTTTGCCATTGCTTTCCTCTGACATATAACCTACAGCACCTGATATTCATTGAGGGATCCCCATCCAAGTTCTAATCAGGTCTGACTCTGTTTAGCTTCCAAGATTAGATGGGAGCTGGTGCCTTCAGAGTATAGAATCATAGAATCATAGAGTTGGAAGGAACCCAAAGGGCCATCTAGTCCAACCCCCTTCTGCCCTGCAGGAATACACACGATAGAATCATTGAATATTAAGGCTTCTCTTTCTTTCTTTGCTTACAAACAAATGAACCTAAAAGAAAATAAAAGAGATATCTGTATACTTGATACTTGGTAGAAAAAAATTATCTCACCTTCTGTGGAGCTTTTCAGACTACACTGTTATAGTGTTACTATTCCACTTTAATGGCTCTGGCTTCCTGCTGTGGAATTCTGGGGTTTGTAGTTTAGTGAGGCCTAAGAGCTCTCTGGCTGAGAGTTGTAAATGCCCCTCCCTAAACTGCAAATCCCAGGATTCCACAGGAGGCAGCCATAGCAAATAAAGTGGAATAGTAACACTATAACAGTGTTGTCTGAAAATCTAGTGTGATATCTAATTTTCTGTCCGGACAGTTACAGAGCATATAAGCATGTGAGACCTCTTCTGCAAGCTGAGGTGTTACAGCCTGGGCACAGATGTCCTTCTCCTATGCTGGGAAGTAGATCTAACAGACACCACAGAATCCAGCCAGCTAGAGTTTCATTCGTTGCATCGCTGCTCAAATTGGGATTCATTTTATTAAAACAAAATGGAATGCCAACAGCAAAAGAGGTGGCTCAGCAATAAAGGCCAACTGCAAATTGTTCCAATCTGCTTGACTTAAATAAGCAAGCACAACTTGGCAAGGACACATAATTGAAAACAATTGTTAGAGGGTTTGCTTTGGAGTGCTGTGCCATCCTTGATTAAATAACACATTTCTTGGTACGTGCTGCATACAAGCAATGGAAACAATTGTTGGCTCAAAGGCATGTGCAAACAGTTGCTTGCCACAGTGCATGTAATTCTGTGGTTTTATCTCCGTGTTTTTGAGTGCTGTGTTAATTCCTGAGAATGAGAGAAACAAGCCAAGCAAAGCAGTGGATCAACTTCTGTTGGTGGGGGAGCATGCTTTTTTGTTTTTAAAATCATTTCACAGATCTCTTTTCCCTTTGAGATGAGATTGATGTGATGTAGAAAAAGAATATTTTTTTAAATTTACTTTCAATGAACATTGGCTTTTCCAATCAGTTTGCCCATTAAACAGTCCTAGAGAGTCTGCCACTCTAGCCAAAGGTTGTTCATGCCTGAAATTGGAAACTAGAAGAAATACCAAATTTAGAAGATTGGTATCTGAAAATCCTGAATATGATGGAAATTATAACTTCAAACTTAAATAACAGAGAAAATAGAGAAGATAAAAAGGGATTGGGACCCTGTGATCAAATATCTGTCAGAGAAATGGGGCATAACCATTTAAATAGTACAAATTTAATAAAATATCATTTCAAAGAAAATAAATAACTGAAATACTTGTTAAAACCCAGACTAGACCTGTGTAAATGATAATGGTTTGGAACAATTGTAATACTCACAGTGATAAAAGAACAGGAATGAGAAGGCAGAGGGACTAAAGAGAAGTTTGTGTTATATTATCTTGTTTATGGTTTTATGATTTTATTGTGTTTATTACATACTATTAAGACAATGTAAATAGTGGGAAAAGTTCTATATGGCTAGATAACTATGTGGAAGTCAATTAGAAAAGAAGACGTGGCTAGAAATGCATAAGAAGATTCAAATTTTATATTCGTAATTGTTTATTTAATATCTAATATTATTATGTTATAAAATAACAATAGCAGTGGGGCCATTCTTCCAGTGGAGAGTCTGCTGTTCTATCCGTGGATGTGGCCAGAGATCCAAAAGTGGATGGAGTTGTAGAGAGATTTGCATGTGGTGCATTCTGTCCAATCAGCTTATGCAAGGTTTGCTGCATGAGTAGGTACACAAAAAAGCAAAGAAGACTAAATTATATTAAGAGCTGTTCGGCAGTGGAACACGCTCCCTCGGAGTGTGGTGGGGTCTCCTTCCTTGGAGGTCTTTAAACAGAGGCTGGATGGCCATCTGTTGGGGATGCTTTGATCAAGATTTCCTGCGTGGCAGGGGGTTGGACTGGATGGCCCTCGTGGTCTCTTCCAACTCTGTAATTCTATGATTCTATGATTAATAACTCAGAGCGGGGGCAGCGAGGGAGCACAGCCTGAGGATAAGACACATAGGTTGGGAAAGCAGGCAGGTCAAGACTAGACCTAGAATGTGGGGGAGGGGGAGAAGAAACTCACTGTGGCATCTAATAAAAATGCAGTGCAGTAAACACATTAGTTCACAAAATGCATCACAAAAAAGTGTTATAAATATCAACCAAAAGAATGCAAAGAAAATAATTCTAAGATGCAGTGAGTTCTTGGTATCTGCAAGGGTATGGTTCCAGGACCCCATGTGAATAACAAAAAATGTGGATGCTGAAGTACCTTATCTATAAAATGGTGTAGGGCAGCAACGGAGGTGGCAGCAAACCCCAGCTGACAGGTGTGCATTCTTTGAGCTTCCCTACCTCAAAGGAACCACCTGCCACCTGCTTCTGCTTTCAAGCACAAACATCATCACTGCCACCACCATCAACAACAGGGTAGCGAGCAGTCTCTGCAATGGCATCGCCACTGCCAATCACCATGTCCCTACAGAAGGAAGCAACGTAAACCCCTTTTTAATGTCTTTTATATAATGACACAATCCAAAATCAAACAAAATTAACTAAGAGAGAGCGCCAGAAGGAGGAAACTCACAGGTTAGATGGCTCACAACAAGCTCCTGGGTACAGCAGAGGACAACTATAGCACTGTAGCTGTAGAAAACAGAGCAGAATCAAAGTATGTAGGAAAATTTGGCCTAGGGTCAAGAAATAAGGCAGAAAAACAACTGATTGATTTTTGCAAGGCCAACAGTTTGTTCATCACAAGTACATTCTTCAAGCAACCAAGGAGGGAGCTGTATACATAGGGGTTGTCTAAATGGCAAAAATACTCCTCACGGAATGCAAAGAGAATCCTAACAGTCTTAATGGCATTCCATGTTGTTCTGCTGTATTGTGAAGGAGGGGGGCCCAAAACACCAACAACTATGCAGGAAAAGCCTTTGTGGCTTTTCCAGGAGTTTTTTTTTTTTTTTTTTAAAGCAGGGGGAATCCACATTCCCCCTCATTGGGACAAACGATTTGACTTGAATCACATTCCCATACAAGAGGAAGTGCAAAGATCAGTGTGGTGGGCAGGGCTTGCTAAGGACAAGTGTCCAGCACTGCCATGTTGGATTTTTGCCTTAGCAAGTGAGCGCTGAGGCGAGAAAATGGGGTGCTATTTTTTTCTTTTTGGTAAAGGCAAAATATCGCACCAGTGCATATTGGAAATCATTTTTTTAAAAATATAAGTTTGGCAGCAGCAAATTAAGGCAGGTACAAAAAGGGGGGAATCACTCACAGCCACCATCTTGACTTGCAGGCATGTGAAACTTATGTCTACCAAACCAAACCAAACAAAACAAAACAAAAACATTAAGACAAGTTACAGCTGCTGCAATTTGTCATTACTGCGGAACAATCTTGGTTTGGTTTTTGTTTTGTTTTTTTGTCTTGTATAGACAAACCCATGGACATGACTAGATGGTCAATGTGGAAATTGAATAAACTACATAATTAGAAGCAGAAGATGGAGAAGCTCCATACTCTCTACAAAAAGAAGACCAGGAACAGGTTATGACACCAACCATGAACTGCTAATGTCAAAAATTAAAGTAAAGCTAAAAAGAAGAAAGAAAGAAAGAAAGAAAGAAAGAAAGAAAGAAAGAAAGAAAGAACTAGACCCTAGAGGACAGGATCAAAATTCAGAATGACCAGGATAGACTGGAGAGCTGGGCCAAAGCTAACAAAATAAAATTCAATATGGAGAAATGTAAGATACTGCACTTAGGGCGGAAAAATGAAATGCATAGATATAGGATGGGAGAGACCTGGCTGAACAAGACTACGCGTGAAAGGGATCTAGGAGTCCTAGTAGACCACAAGTTGAACATGAGTCAACAGTGTGATGCGGCAGCTAAAACGGCCAATGCGATTTTGGGCTGCATCAGTAGAAGTATAGTGTCTAGATCAAGGGAAATAATAGTGCCGCTCTATTCTGCCTTGGTCAGACCTCACTTAGAATACTGTGTCCAGTTCTGGGCACCACAATTCAGAAAGGATATTGACAAATTGGAGCATGTCCAGAGAAGGGCAACTAAAATGGTGAAAGGTCTGGAAACCATGCCTTATGAGGAGAGACTTAGGGAGCTGGGTATGTTTAGCCTGGAAAAAAGATGATTAAGAGGCGACATGATAGCCCTGTTTAAGTATTTGAAGGGGTGTCACGTTGAGGATGGAGCAGGCTTGTTTTCTGCTGCTCCAGAAACTGGAACACAGAGCAATTGATGCCAGATCCAGGAACAGAGATTCCACCTCAACATGAGGAGGAACTTTTTGACAGTAAGAGCTGTTTGGCAGTGGAACACACTCCCTCGGAGTGTGGTGGGGTCTCCTTCCTTGGAGGTCTTTAAACAGAGGCTGGATGGCCATCTGTCAGGGATGCTTTGATCAAGATTTCTTACGTGGCAGGGGTTTGGACTGGATGGCCCTCGTGGTCTCTTCCAACTCTACAATTCTATGATTCTATGAACCATTGTGCAAAAATACAACCTGAAGAACATTCCCATAGAATGTAAAGATAATGTAAAAAACAGATTTGCATTATTAAGCCCAATTGAACTAGGATCCTGAAGAACAGGGACAGGGATCTTGAAGAACTCTGGAATTCATGGACACTGTCAGGGAGGGATGCAAAAAGACACTATTCTGTAGCCAGAAAGAAAGAGATGCCTCAATGGATGACAGATTAAATTCTTCAAGCAGCTAAGGATAGATGAGGAGCAAAAGTAGAAAGTGACAGAAATAGAGTCAGAACCCTGAATGCAATTGTTGAACAACTTGTCCACAGGGACAAGGAGAACTACTATAATAATCAATACAGAGAAATAGAAAATGACAACAAAAAGAAGGAAGAACAAGAGACCTCTTCCACAAGATCTGAGAAATCAAAGGGAAATTTAAACCAAGAGTGGAGATGCTATATGACCAGCTAGGGAACACATTACATGACCAAGTACAAATAAAAAGACAATCGAAACAATACAGTGAAGTATATAAAAGAGATGAAAGGATGACAGATTCATTCAAGAAAGAACCATGTGAAGATAAATCGACAGTGTTATAAGTGGAAGCTGCACTCAGAGCACTTGGGAGAAATAAGTTACCAGGAACAGATTGCATACCAATAGAGCTGTTTCACGTTACAGAGAGAGGATCTACTCTAGTTCTAACTAAAATCTGTCAACAAATATGGAAAACAAAACAATGGTCCATAGATTGGAAAAGCTCAATATACATACATCCCATGAAAGGGGACACCAGGGATTGCAGTAACCACAGGACTATTGCATGAATTTCCCATGCAAAGTGATTTTCAAAATTCTACAATTTTTTTTTTACAATATATGGTGCAAGAAATGATAGCTGTCCAAGCTGGGTTCAGGAAATGAAGAGGCATTAGGGAGCATATCGCAGACATATGTTGGATAATGGAGCACACCCAAGAATTTCAGAAGAAAAGCAGCCTGCCCTTTACAGCAAAGCATTCGATTTTGAAGATCATGAAAACTGTGGATCACTTGTAAACAAATGGGTGTGCTACAACATTTGATTGTCCTGATGTGCCACCTGTACTCAGGATAAGAGGCTACCATCAGAACAGAATATGGAGAAACAGAATGATTTCCAATTGGCAAGGGGGTCAGACAAGGCTGCATTTCATCATTCTGTTTAAATTGTAAGCTAAATGTATCATACATAAAGCAGGATTAGACTAAGAGGAAGGGGGTGCAACTAAGACCCAGTATAACAGTTCAACAAATACAGAGCATAGCTTAGTTCTATGCATGTCTGCTCAGAAGTAAGTCACAGACTTTTAAAATGCAAACCTTTGATTTTCGTACCTTTATCATGTAGGACTAATTTAAACTTTGTTTGTTTGTTTGTTTAAAGAATAGTATTGAGGCTGAAACTTAGGGGGGAAAGGCAATGATTAATAGTCTGAATTTGCATAATAATTGGAGTACAAATTAACAACAATAATAATTACAATAATTTCCAGAATATGAAAATTAGATATCTGGATGTGATGGACTGGAATATGGCAACACTACTTGTGTTGCACACAGCTCTGATTTCCAACACTGAGTAATGGCCTGGGCCTAACAAGGAACAGCCAAAGGATAGCATTGCTTCCCACCAATATTTGCCACCTGTGGCTGTTGCCTCCTTCTATCTAATGGTAGGGACAGCTCTGACTCCTGGCCACTTTCAATCCCCTCACCCCACCCCAGATGAAAGGAATAAAAATATGCAAGCCCACATATGTGCTACTGTCCCAAACAGGACTGCAATCTCCTGATCCAAAGGCAGTTGGGGTTCTTGCTTTTAAAATGGAACAGCACTGAAAAACTGATTTGCATATAGACTCATTCTTCAGAACCATGGCTTTGTATGGCAATGATAAGCAAAGCTTGTGTGTGTGTGTGCGTGCGTGCATGCATGTGCATGTGTATGTGCCTTCAAGTCCCCTGTCAACTTATGGTGACCCCATGAATTTCATAGGGCTTTCTTAGGCAAGGAACTCAGAGGTGGTTTTGCCAGCTCCTTCCTCTGAAACATAGCCTACAGCATCTGGTATTTGTTGGTGGTCTCCCATCCAAGTACTAACCAGGGCTGACCCTGCTTAGCTTCCAAGATCTGATGGGAGCTAGTGCCTTTAGGGTATTATGCATGGCCTAAAGATGAATCTGTCTGCTTGTACCAAAGGGGAAGAAAAATCCATCAAAGTGATATGATACCATCCTGAATGCACTCTGGGTATGAAATGCATGCCCCAGTATTTCTTCAAATCACATTTTATTATGGGATTTGCCTCACCTCAGCTCCAAATTAACAGGACAGTTCTGACTGGAAAAAAATAGTTGCATATACAAGACCAGAGGGTGTTTGATGATGATTCCTCCAGAAGAAGTGAGAGCCATCATGATGTAGTGGTTTGAGTGTTGGACTATGATTCTGGAGACCAGGGTTTGAATTCATGCTCAACTGCAACATTGGACAAGTCACACACTCTCAGGTTCAGAGGAAGGCAAAGGCAAACCTCCTCTGAACAAATCTTGCCAAGAAACGTGCATGATAGGTCCCCCCTTAAGGTCGCCATAAGTCTGAAACAACTTGAAGGCACACAACAACCACCCCAACCTCCAGAACACTTCAGTGCAATTACAGTATATATGTTTTATGAGCTGGCCATTTCTGCAGTAAATTCAAGCTACACTCCAGTTTAAATATGTTCACAGCCTTTTTAGCTAAGTCTTCCTTTCCTGCATAATTCCACAACTCAAACAGAATATTTATTATTTCTTTTAATCATGGATAGTGCTGTGTCAGGTCTTCCTTCATCCCTCCAGAATTGGACAGATCATCTCCCTGATCTTTTAACAGAGAAGCTTCACTCACTACAGAGGATTAACTTTCTTCCAAGAGCTGAAAATTAGGATTGCAGACATAACTGTGCCTACAGTGAAAATTAATACTCACCTGAAACAAAGTATCCAGTAGATTTAATTCATTTGTTCTGAATACATTGGTGAATTGGTGGTTATCAAAAAGGCAAATTTAACCTTTGTGGTGATTTGAGAGTGAACAAAACAGAGAAATGCTGTTTCTTCACAGAATGTTCCACTTGCCATTGGGCTTGTACTAAAGCACATTAACAGCAGGAGGGGAAGGTGCTAGGCAGTTTTTAAGGAACTTTATGACTTTTCACTTGGGAGGAAGACTCACCTCCTCAGCCTTCCCTTGAGCTTTCAAAATATGGCTTTCAAAATTCTCTGGGAGAGGGGCCCCATTCCAACTGTGCCTCCTTTTGGGCCCCAACACATTCAGACCATGGGCAAAGTGTGGCATGTGAGTTGCATGTGCCCCCTCCAACCTTTTTTTTTCCAGTTCCCCCACTGCCCCCACATAATTGTGATTTTAAAAAATAAGCCTCGTGATTTATTTATTTATTTATTTATTGAATAAAAATATTCAGCCAGAAAGGCTCCCAGGCTGTTGGCACACTGCAGAAATAATGCAGTTTGACACCACTTTAACTATGATGTCTCCCTCCTATGGAACCCTAGGATTTATAGTTTGTTGTGGCACCAGAGCTCTCTGACAGAGAAGGCCAAACATCTCACAAAACTACAAATCCCAGAATCCCATAACATTGAGCCATGGCAATTGAAGCGGTGTCAAACTGCATTATTTCTGCAGTGTGACAGGTCTCCCAGAGAGGCTGAAAGTCAGTGGCAAACTGCTAAATGTACTATCATCAATGGGGAAAAGGAACTAAATTTACTGTGTTTAATGGAATAGTTAATATCACTCATCAATTTGTTTCATTTTAATTCAATATCCGTAGTCAGTATCATTGTCAATGTAGCTGATGTCAATTTAAGTACGTTTAGGATCATTTCTATATACAAATGTAAATATGAGTAATCAAATATGAATGGAAGGATTTTATTCATTGATAATGAAGGGAAATTTTAAATGAATGAAATGAGTGAATAATTAAATTTTAATTAATTAATTCCAGTTTATTTTTAATCTATTTGACATACGCATAACTAATTTTATGTATTTTTAAGTAAACAAAATCTTTTTAAAAACCCAAACAGAACCCCCCCGCCGCAAAACAAAGTGCCCCTGAGCACTTGGTGAATCTGCAAAGTGGTCCTGGCCCTGCAGCATTTACCCACTTAAATGGTGTCACTTTTCTGGGCTCATAGGACTCAGGTAAGCCATGGCCCTCTCCCTCCAAGACTGGAGGTGCTTAACCTACCACCCTTGAGCAGCTGTGTCTGATTCATACAATTGTATCACAGGGCAACTCATGTATCAGTTTTAAGAATTAAAGAATGTGGCAATTGTTTTATTGTTGGATTTTACATTATGGAGATTATCAGACACAGCTAATGTGGTGCCATAACGTTGCCAGCAGAACACAAAAGGATGCCAATATCACACGATGTCATCCTTTTGAGTTCCACTGTTGTTATTCTGACATTTCTTTTTATTGATGGGCCAGAGCTGTCAATGGATCGCCTATCCCGTTTTGGTGCCAGCATTGCCAGCGTCTGAAACCTCATGCCATTGTTGACTTGTGATTCCTGCATCAATGGGCTGGTATGTGAAGCTATCCATGTTTGAAATACACATGCAGCCATGCCTGCAAATCAAGTTGGTAGCAAAGAGTGAATTACTCATGTTATTTTTCCACAAGTTGTCGCTGCTGCACACTATTTTTTTAACTGCAATTCAAAGATGTGTAAGTACAACCTTCTGCTTAAAAAACTGTTTGGTCACCTCAGTGCAGCAAAAAAAGGTGCACAATTGGCAACATAAAACTCCAAAATGGCGCTTCCAGCCACTTAATTCCTGGCAAGCCCGCCCCCTGCACATGTCTGACCAATCAGCTTTCCACTTCCACCCTTGCTGAGAATGCGCTGTGCTGCGAATCAGTTGTCCAAACAAGTGGTAATGTGCATTTCCACACATTATTTTAAAAGCCTCAGGGAAAGCTGCAAAGTCCCCATGGTTTTTGGAATTTTTGCTCCCCACCTTTCTGAATAAGGTGAATCACTGCAAGATCTCATTGGGACAAAAGGTATTCTCTGCTATTTCTATTAGGATTATTTTCACTGTCTAGATAACCACTGAGCGCTGTCATCCGTGCTTGGCCTCTTGAGCTGTCCATTGTTGTTGGATGATGGTAGCACTCTGCTCCAAGATGGATTCCCCCAGACCTTGACCATCAGCCTGTGGACAATCAGCTGTGCTGGAAAGGACGATATCAGAAGATTTTATAAGCCATCAGCATTCTGGCTGATATGTAGAGAAAAGCATCCCCACCAAGACAGCCTCTAATCATATGATCAAGAGTGTGTGTGTCTGGGGGTGGGGGAAGCATATTTTGTTAACTCTCTTATATAAAGTTCAGTTTGAACCAAAGTAAAATGTGAGCAAGTTCAATGGATCAAAGGGTGTCCAAATTATATCTCTAGCATGACAGGCCGCCTTGTCAGATATTCTGCTGCAGAGAGGGTTATTAGGTTTCAGTATGTTGTAGCTTTTGAAAGTTTTCTGATAAAAAAATAACAAAGACCTAGCTTTTGTCTTGAGAACATAACACTCTTAAATGAAGAAGAAAGATTAAAATTCAATTTAAAAAAACAAAAAAGGAGGGGGCTGGATGCTGTGTGTGTTTGTGTGTGTGTGTGACAGAGAGTCAGTTTCCCCAGTTAGTGTTTCCTCATGTAGCTGCTGATGCACTCAAATGATGGAAATGGCGTGTGATTCCAGCGATGTTCAGAAATCCTCTTCCAAGTGGCTGGCTGTGATCTTTCTGCAGATGACTGAAACACTTCTCCTAGCTATGAATCTGGAAACGAACCGTGCAAAAAGAGATTACTGCTTCAGGATTCATCACATGGGATGGATGAAAAACGAGAAGACTGTGCATGCTGGAATGAAGCAAGCAAGGGGGGAGATCAGGAAATGTAGACTTGGGAAGCCACCATTTTGCTGGAGGGAGAAGATGCCATATCCAGATGCCAGCCCAGGATGCTGGGTAAAGTTACCACACAGTCAAAATGAGAAGGCTCCCGGGCTTAATACTCCTTAGTCACAGTCCTTGCCCTGCATTTGACTGTATTGTTTTCTTGATGCGGATCTCACTGGCTACATTTCTGTGCTTGTGTAAAAAATCACTAACATCAGTCACTTTCTCAGATCTTAAGACTGTAGATATCACATATTTTTCATCTCTGCATTGAACACTGATTGCAACCCTTGCGCTTTATCAGATGAGCCTCTTAACCCGTTCTTTTACTGGCTTAAAAAAAATTATGCCAGCAAAAAAACACCTTCCACTACACTTACCTTCTCTCCTGGCAAAGGCTTCCCTGGCAATGAAGAGGAAGGAAACGGACCTCTGTTCACTTCCTCATTCAAAATCCTGTGGATTCTAGTGAGAAGACACTCACGTGGGAAATTCAAAAATAAAAACAAAAATAATAAAGTTAAACTTTATAAAAGCACTGGAACACACTTTAAAAGTCCCAAGTAAACTGGGGAGGGTCATAAAAAGTGTGTCACTTACCTGAATGTCACAATCTCACCCAGAAGTGTCAGTCATCTTGCTTCCCCCAAGACCAAAAGTGTATGGCCATCATGATGCATGTGGATTCCCTGGTAATCTGTCAGGAAGACCAAGCTAGCCATGGGAGGACTTTGAGATCAATATAAGTGTCTCCATCCATACAGGAGTGGGTGGGTGGTTGGGCAGCAGCTGCATAAGAACAAAGAGAGATACAGCACCATCAAGTACCAATGGCCAGAACTTTGTTTTGTTTTGTTTTTGGAGTGATTCCCTGCTTCTCTTTGTGACTTCCTCACTCTGCCTGACTTCTTGAGTCAAGTTAATTGCCATTATTTTTCACTCAAAGCTAGCTTGTCCTCTCCCTCTGGCTGGCTGAAGGGTGGAAGACAGGATGACTTAACTTTTCCCACCCTAGGCTTCCTGAACCATTTATCTGTAGTTTCCCCAAGGAAGGTTGTGCTTGACAGTATTACCACTGAGAATTAAGGAACTCATCAACAATACAACTCATTCTGCTCCCCCTCCCCCTCCTCTAGTATACTATAGACCTAGTATCTAGGTATTCTAGTGGTCACAGAATTAGAAGAGAACACAAGGATGTGTTCTCTGGCCACTTCCCCTCTGTTACAGTTCTACCCTGTGCCTCCACTGCTCTCCATGCATCGGAGGGAGACAGTCTTTACAAAGGCTACTTGTGATCACCTAGGGAGCTGCATACATAGGCTCCACATATGATCCCAGGTCACCTTTGTGCATGGAGGAGACTCCTCTCCTCAGCCCCTCACCATCCAAGCCATGGAGAGTGGTGAAGATGGGCAGTAGGGATACAATGGAGAGGTGGTGCCAGAGAGCAGAACCACCTTCTCCCTCCATCTCATAAGGGTAGGAACACTTTGATAGTGCTAGAGGGCAGAATGTGCACTTTTAAAAAGTCTTTAAATGATGGCAGCACATGTGTATTTGCTATTTAAATTTGGGTTCTTCTTGAAGGCCAATTTTAAAAGTATAAATTGATCCTAAGAGGAATTCATGTTCAAAAAAGACAAGGCTATTTTGTTCCCATTTAAACCTTTAAACCAGCTAATCAGAAACTACTATAGATACTTTACTAACTTCCTTGTAAATATTTTAGTACACTGATTTACAACTGTTAAGTGGAAATAATCCTGTTAGAATGGATGTACAGTATTAGAGCAAACACAGCTTTACAGTCAGAATGTATTGCCTTTTGTTAAGGAGCTCGTGATGGTTTATGTGGCCCATAGTTTACAATCCTGTGAGGCAGGATTTCAACATGAGTCTCCCTCAGTGAACTCACAACTCTCTTGTCTAGGTTTGGACAACTTGTGACACCCCCCCCCAGATGTTATTGGAAAGTAACTCCCAGCAGAGCTAGTCAGTTTTGGCAATGATGAGGGATGTTGGGAGATGCAGTCCAACAATTCCCAATAACTATAGTCAAGGACAGGAAAAAGTTTTTCCCAGTCCTGCTCCCAGGCTCAGAAAATGACCAGGAAAATTCTGGTCAGCAGCAGTTGTGTTAGAATGCTGCCTGCCTGTTCAGTGGTATGTAATGGTGGTAATGCTGTTGTGGCTGCTGATACTATTAAATAATATTACATTTTTGTCCCACCTTTCCACTAAAAGATAGCACTCAAAGCTGTTAACATAAAACAAATGGGGGTGGGGAGCAATAAAACAATTAAAACAACTATAATCAAATATATTAAAATAACTGCAATAAGCATCAAACAGTTTTAAAAGGCCAGATGTATCTTCACACTGTCCCTATTTCTGAATTGATTTAGAAGGTGTGGGGAGTGTTGTGTTTAATTTTGGTATTATGTAGTTTGTATTTGTTTTTTGTGTTATTCCATTTTATTTTATGTAGATTTTTTTCTAATAAGAAAATATTGACACACAAGAAGATCTTAGCATCTGGACAAATTCACAGTGAGAGAAGTGGTCTCTTTGGTAGCCAGGTCCCAAACCTTTAAAAATGAATGGCTTCTGCCTACTGTGGGCCATCCTGCCATCTGCCCCACCAATACTAATGGACTTGGAGTTCTCTCTATAGAGAAGATGTAGTATATAGTTGCTTTTACATTTTCATGAAAACCATGGTGGTAGTGGTGGTTTTCCATCAATTAACTTACAGTGACCCTTTGAGTGAGAGACCTTCATGACCCTTAGTCAGCAATAGCCCTGTAAACTCAAGACCATGGCTTCCTTGATTGAATCAATCTATCTGTGATGCAGTCTTCCTTTTTTCCTACTGCTTGCAACTTTATTGAGCATTATCGTCTTTTCCAATATGCCATGTTATCTTGTGATGTGTCCAAAGTATGATAGCTTCAGTTTAGTCTTCTAGAGAAAGTTCAGGTTTGATTTGTCTTTTTGGCTATCTACAGTATCCACAGAACTCTCCTCCAGCAGATCTTCTTCCTGTCAGGTTTCTTCACTGACCAGCTTTCATAATCATACAAAGAAATCAGAAATGCTATGGTATCGATTCTGACTTTGCTATTTAATGATACATCTTTACAATTGAGGATCTTACCTAGTTCTTTCATAGCTGTCCTTCCAAATTTTAGGTTTCTTCTGGTTGGGTGATTTACTCCTGTCTTTTCAATGTAATGTGAGAAAAAGTCCTCTAAAATATAACACCTCCCTCCCCCGCACAAAAGAGAAGTATATTCCAGCCAAATTTAAGCACTTTTGAATCCCATTCATTTCAACTGGAAAGTTAAGCACATGACTCAATATCTCTCCACTATCCCCCCTGCCAAAAAAACAAAAACAGTGGAACTTCCTGTGTCATTTTCAGAACAATATACTTCAAATCAGAAGTATGTCCCATTGATTCTATTGCAACTCTAGACTGGCTCTTGGCCTATCTTTAGAGCATCTTATAGTTTACCACTCATTCTGTACTTGTTCTCATTGGCTGGCTTCCAGGTGAGGGGGGAGACACAGAACCTATCTTTTCAAGTGGTTTATGGATCTGTGTAGGAGTTAGATTCCTGTGGGTCTATTTGAGGTTTTAGTCTTCCCTTTCATTCTCTATTTGGGTTAATCATTTGCTGTTTCAATTATTTATATATCTCCAAAAGCCAAAGCTGCCTGGGCAATCTGCACATTTTTTTAGAAATAAAACTTTCTGCTCTTCTCTCATCTCTGGTGACCACCAGAAATGACACGGGGACCTACCGTTGTACATATTAATGCAATAATGGATTGTCAGAATCAGCATGGGATGCTATGGAAGATTTGAAAAGAATGCTTATATAACAAAGGAAAGTGCTGCTCCTTCCAGCACCAGATACACCTGATTTAGCTTTTGAGAGAAGAACAAAAATACCCAAGACATTAAACCTCTTATCCTCCTCCTGATAGAGCAATATTGGAAAAACCTGTTATTTGGCAGCAAATGGGTTTATTAACTTCTAAAGGGGACCATGTGTTTGAATGTGATAGGGAAAGAAGCATTCGTCAGAGTGCTCATTGGATCAAAAGATGAATTAATCCTTTGAAGAGACCCAGCATTTCAAATCTGCAACTTTAAACAATCTACCAGGCTACAGACAGAGCCACGGAAATGCTGCCTAATCCCTTTCATCACACTGAAAGTTGATCTCCTGCTTTCAGTTTCAGACCAAGAAAGTTGATCTGCTACTCCTGTCTTGGGGAAATAAGTGCAATCTGGGACTCTTTGTAGATGGAAATATAACGGACTCAAAGACATCTGGCCATGTGTGGTAGAGGGAAGAAGCAATGTGTTATGATGATGATGATGAAATAAATCAAAACACAAGCTTCACAAATCCATACATTAATAAAGAGGCTGAAGGAATTTGATCACTGTGAATTCCAGTGTGAACTGACCTGATCCATACCTCAAAGACTAATGTGCAAATTAGGACATAATTATCTTTCAGATTTCTCCTCATTTATCTGCTTTTCATGCTGCAAGCTCAAAAAGTATGCCTTTAAAATTCAAATGTTAGGGATAAGCTATGTTTACAGCTGTGTATATTTATATAAATCAGATATGTATGAGAAAACATATGAAAATATATAATTAAATGCACATTTTTTTGATGATCATGAAAATATGTTTTAATGTATACCTTATAGCGAAAACAGGTAAGAATGCATTTACAGATCAGTACCATACTTGCAAAAACTGACACAGACCGTATCCCCACATCTCTGGTATTACTCAGCCTTATATTCCCTCCCTCTAATAATTCATAATTTAGCAATATTGGACAGTTCACATGTCTAATGTACACCAGGCAAAACCAAAATTAGGTTCAAATCAAGGCCACCCAAAGGCCTAACAAAGTTGTCATGTAAATTCCTAAACAAGCATGCCCAGGACGTGATGAAGCGAAACCCGCCTGGTAAGTTGTTAAGGAGGAATGTGCTAATCTTCCCTGGATACACCTGGCAGTGAGTCATTCTCTGAAAACAAACAGTGACTGGAACACCTATTATCCCCACTCATTTCCACAAATGCCTTTCCTCATACCTTTTCCTATCCACAATAGGAGGCTGCCATAACCCCATCAAACTTAATATCTCAGCCATTAGCGGCAAAATCAATGAAGCCAGAGTTTCCATCATTTAACTGTGGGAAACTCATCCAAGCATTGTTTTATACACAAAATACCCCCTAAGGGTACAATATTGGGTATAAATATTACCCTCAAATAATAGCCATGTGTGTTACAGTTAGACACTGCCAGACTTCTGTACCACCCTCAGATGCAAGTCTGAGTGCTTCTTTGCTATATAAATCTCTGCTCTTTGGACAGGTAATTACAGCCCATATCCCTGAATCTATTTCTCTAGCCAAATGTTTTTGCCTTGAGTCTTCATTAGCTTTGTGTGGATTCTTGAGCACATGCATGTTTGTGTGAATGCTTCCATGTTTATTTTTCAATAAAAACCATTTTTATTTCATTTTGGCTTGGAGTCTCATCAGTGAGTACTGGGTGCACAAGATCCCATAAGTTACCCAGCCTCTCGCAGCTGTACTTTTCAGCTAATTAAAATTTCCCAATATAATATTGTGTTTTTCTGGGTCATGAGTGGGCCCCATGGACCCCCAGTAATTCAGGTAACACTGGATTATCTGCAAAGTACAAAGTATGTTGCTGTTTCAGGCCTTCTTAGCCCCATCTTCTCTCTGTGCACCAGTTTGTAAGTCTAGCTGAGACCCTTGCCACATACAAGTCAACCACAGATCATCTGACACATGCATGCAACTTGCATTTACAGTTCTACAATGTATAATACTGTTTACACTGTGTGAGACAAATCATGGTGTAGTGGTTTGAGTGCTGGACTATGACTCTGGAGAACAGAGTTTGAATCCCCACTCAGCCATGGAAACCTGCTGGCTGATCTTGGGCAAGTCCCACTTTCTCATCCTCAGAGGAAGGCAAAGACAAAAAACCCTCTGAACAAATCTTGCCAAGAAAACCCCATGATAAGTTCAAAATTGGAAATGAAGGCACACAACAAAAACATACCTTTAGTACTTTATTTAGGTATATTTATTTATTTGATGCATTTGTATCCCCAGTTTTCAATAGAAGTCCTCAAATTAGTTTCCAGTGTTTAAGAAATGCAATAGGTTAGGTTGACCACAATTAGTTCTTATTAAAATCAACTTTGGCCACCTCCAGATGGGTAAAAAGTCTCTGGAAGACCCAGGTTTGCTCTTATACAAACCAAATTTATTTTGGAGACCCATATCACATTTTCCTGATCCCAAAGCATTTCCTGGAAACTCCCAGCATTACTAAAGACTTTTTATTCCTACTCCCTTGGTCAGATTAAATTAACCCAGTACTTTCCAAAATGAAATGTACGGTATCTGTACTTCTCTGTGTGTTTCTACTGTCTTGGGACTTTATCAGATGTCCCCCTTACAACATTTTTTTGCTGGCATTAAAAAATCAATTTTTATGCCAGCACAAGAATGTCCCCCCCCTCACTTACCTCCCTTCCCAGCAAAAAATCCTCCATGAATAAAGCGGAAGTGAACAGAGCTCCGTTCACTTCCTCTTTTGAAATCCCGTGCAGAAATTCAAAAATTAAACAAAAAATACATGTCAAAAAGTAATACCAAGCACACACGCACACACACACTAAAAAACTTCAAAGTAACCCAGGGATGTTTTAAAAAAAGTTTGTTACTTACCTGAATGTCCTGATCTGAATTGGAAGTGTTTGCGCTGGCCAGACCATTGTCAGGGTAAGTCCGAGATTTAAAGAGATAGAGGCTATGCATGCCAGCAATGCCGGCAAAAAAGCAGCAGGGAGATCTATTGATTTAAGCTGTCAATTAAAAGCAACAGGTTTGGGGCTCTTCATAACCACAAAAGAGTGATATCATATGATCTGTGCACCCTTTCGCAGTTATGTGGCATTGTGATGACGCTATATTTCTGTGTCTGATAAAGTCCTTGGACCAAGAAAGATGGTCACCAAGTAAACACAGCTATTGTGTCCAGGACATCAATTTAACAGAGATCAAGTGAACAAAAGAGGAATCTTAGCACTAAAGCAAAGTGATTCTAATGCTTAACTAGTATATTATTGCTGAAACACTTTAGCACTATATCTCTGAATATTAATAAAAAGAAAGACTCAGTGGAAATTGTTGAAAATCAGTTGCTGAAATGCTGCATGAAACTGGAAGTGGCATCTGATCTGTGGGAGAGACAGGGGGAAGGACACAAAGGGTGGAGGAAGGGAGGGAAACCAGCAGATTCCAAGAGGGGCCTAAATGCAAACCTGTGACTCTGTAGGTACAATCAAACAAAAAGAACTGGAAAATCTTGATACTTGAGGCAATCTTGTTGAGCCCCTAGGCACAGCTACCTTTTCACCTTGATTTCACCTTGACCTCAGTGTAACTCATTCCCGATTGAAAATGATGAGCATCTTAAAAGCAGTATGCTTAAAACAAAGATAACCAGCCTTGTGGAAGAAGGTACAAGCTGAGATTGTCATTGCCCATTTGCCAGCTCTCCCTCCAGAATGTTATTTTGGACAGCAGTTACCAGAATCCTGCAGCTATCATAGATAGTGCCCATGCTGCCTGGGGATAGTAGCCCAAAAGGTAAATTTGTACAGCTCTGCCCCCTCAGTCTTCAGTTGGTGGTAAGTCCTAGGAGAGAAGGCACAGCCCTCCAGCTGGAGTTGGACCACAATCAGATGCTTGATGTTGACTTCAGCTGCCATCTTCTCCCTCGTGTTCCTTCCCACAGAGAAGGATACATTGACTTTACTGAGGTGAGGGAGAGCTGACATTTCTTCATTGTGTGTAATTCTATTACATGCACATTCAATCACATTGAGGCAAGGGACAGTATAATTCTATCCATGTATACTTGGGCACACCATTGGGTCAAATGAATTTGAACAGCAGAATGCTTAAGATTACAGCAGAAATGTGGCTAATTTAATAATGCCCATTCTAAATGGTTTTGCTGTACTAGATGATTGATCTGGAAGAGCCAGTGCTTCAGTATGGCATCACTTGTCAGACAATACTACTGCTCTTCCTTCGCACAACTTTGCTATCTCTCTCTCTCCTTGATGTAAGATATACTATATAAATGACCCCTTTCATATCTCACTTAAGCCACATTTACCGATCTGTTGTCTACAGCCGCATTTATCTCTCTGTTGTCTGATTCAGGATGTAGCACAGCTGAACAGCATGCACACAGCCTGATGAACTCAGAGCTTGTTACTTGCTCACATACTCTCAGTTAAGAGGCTCTTAGGCCCTCAGCACCCAGGCAGGCAACCAGAGCAGTATGGCTTGTCAGGCCTTCTCTTCCATTCCCACTTCAAGTGCCACCATCCACTGCAAGGACACAAAAGTAGCCTCGCAAACCACTCCTGTGAGAGAATGAGCATTACAAGGCTCGATTGTTGTATTCTGCTTATTTGTCTCCGAAGGTCAACAGTGAGTGAACCTTAGGGATTTGGTGGTCCAGATGCCACCACATTGTTTTCTGGAGGGCAGATTAGATACTATCAGAAGGTAGCAGCTAAGAATTATTTGTGTTCCTAGCTGGATCAATGCCACTGGTGTTTATAGCCTGCGGGCAGTCAATCCTCTTAAGTCTTTGATCCCCATGGTTTCATTTCATTGCACTTGTCCTGAGAAGAGGCCATAGGAAACATAACCTTCCTGCCTCCCAGACAGACAGCTGTCATTCTGCCCAGCCAACACTCAGTACTCTGCAGAGAAGGATTTCTTCCACAAAGATTACTGGCATGAATGATGAGCTAGCCAAAACCAACTGGATATTTTTAATCCTAAAAAAGGGGAGAAATTCCTCCACTTCCACATTCCTGAGATAGCTATTTTGAGCCCAAGATGCCACATGCCATATTTTAGCCATCTCACCCTGTTTCTTTCTCTGTGGAGGGCTCCATAAGGGCTTCAGTAAAAGAAGCACACTAGGGAGGGATGGAGCATCATGCACCAGATGTTTAGGAATTGCTTTAAGAAATAGTGGGATAGTTGCTTCCAATCTTCATGTATGTCTTGGTAAGTGGGGGGAGGATTTGTTCTGGACATGTTTGTGTGTTTGTGCATGTGCATTTGTGTGTACATCAGAGTATGCTACAGGGATCCCCAAGAACACAGATGTGGGAATTCTACAATTCAGGGCAGATGCAGTGAGATAGCCAGAGAGAGAGAGAGAGAGAGAGAGAGAGAGAGAGAGAGAGAGAGAGAGAGAGAAGACTAAAGAGGAATGCTATATACTGAGAGATCTTCCAGGTATCACTTCCCAGAACCTAGGGTTGGCCCTGTCACACAGCAGAGTCAATCCTGCTTTGAGGACAACATGGAGCAGCACAACACTGTCTCATTTGGATATGACCACTACTTTGCAGAAGAGGCATGTGCTGGTCTTCTCCAAGTTCTAACAGCCACGAGCATGAAGCTACCCTGCCCTTATATTTCTATAAATTACGCATCCCCCAGGACACTCAGGGGAGAGTCACACCCATCAGGACAGCAACAGCCTTGCTGTTTTATCTCCAGTACCATTGCATGACCCCAAGGAATAAGCTAATTTCCCTTGTCAATCCATTTAGCAAACTTTCTGCTCTACCTGATCAAGCCTTTGAGGCTCAGCAATTTGTGGCAATCTTTCAAGACAGCAGAGGGTGACTCTCTAATTAAATGTGAACTCTCCCTGTCTTGGCTGGGTGCAGGAACTTTATAATTCATTATGTTCCACAGTTTGTACAATGATACTGCATGGTGCATCTGGGATGGAATTCTCACTGTAATGAAATTCTTTTAGTGTTCCAAACAGAGGCAAGTAGGAGCTGCTTATCAGCAATAGCTGCCTTATCAGCCCTCAAGTACTACAAAGCAAAAGAATGGCATTAGCTTGGATTAATTAGTGTTTGACAGAGGAGAATGCAGAGAGAAAGAGATCTCCAGGAAAGGCAGGAGTAGGAGGTTTCTGAAGTGTCTAGTATGAAAGATGGGTAGTTCTTAAAACTTCCAATCAACAACAACAAAAAATGTAACAATGGGCATATCATTTACCCTATGGTGTGGAGATTCAATGCAGTCACTTTGGAGTTGGCAAATAGCAAGTGGAAGTGATATCTAGTCCTCCAAATTCAACATTGTTTTGGTAGCCTGGTTGCTCTGTGTCTAGGAAAGCGCCCTCAGGGTCTTTGCAATGCATGTAGTGGCAGAAAGACAACTGGCAATTGGCAACTGAGTATCAATCATTTAGAGTTTGACCTGATTGTCTGGTATGAGACAACTACCAGTTATCCATGTGGAGGTTTGGGTTATATGAAACCCATGTTGCATGGTTCAGTTCTTTTAGAATTGTGCCACTTTAAGCTGTGGGGAAGAGAAACACAGTACAGTATGTTTCCCATGTTTAAACAAACAAACCCTAGGAGAAAACATGAAAAGTTGTGGGGAAATGGCTTCTGCCTAATCTCTGGGTGCATCTGCACTTCTGCCATAATCTGGGGTGAGTCCAGAGCATTATGCTCTGGAGTTGCCCCGGATTGACACAATGCCAGCTACATGTACTGGCATGGATCTGTTCCAGAGCTGTGTCATAGTTCAGATAGGCCGCCAAGCCAACACTGCCATTTGTTGTTGATGACAAGGTCAGAATGGGGTGTCCATGTGATCAATGAGGAGGGGGCAGAGCAACCCCTTCCTTGTTGATCACATGTTGCAACACCCCATTCTGACCTCGCCAGCAGTGACAGTGGCCTGGCTCTTGCAGAGAGCTGCTTGGCCAGTAGGCAAGACAGCAGCAGTGGCGGCACTCAGGGGGATGGGCCAGCGGGGCCGATACAACAGGCTCTGGATCCAGCCAAATCCAGCTGTTCACATGTCCAAAATACCAATTCTACTCCAGGGCTATTCCTGGAAACCCCGGAGCAACCTGCAGTTTCAGTTAAGCTGGATAAACAGCTAAAAGGAACGGATTCTCTGCATGCGTTCTGTGGACAAATCGCACTGGATCCAAGGTGAGTACATGTTTATCTTTAGCATAGGTCCCGTCTACACAATTTAAATAATACGTACGGCATGCGGAAGTTCGCGCTTCAGTACAAACGGCTGTTCGGATTCACACGCATGCAAAAGAGGGGGGGCGGTTTTCCACCCTGAAATATGCACACGCAGCGTTCGGGAGGGAAAGTGGATCGCGAAGAGAAATCCATACACCATTCAGATGGCTGACGGGTCTGTACGGTCCGTTCGCACACATACAAACAGGCAGGGTAATCTGATTGGCTGGCCAAGTAAAGGGGTGGGGCTAGCACGGAGGGGAATTGAGAGTGGCTGCCATGTTGGTTTCCCGGCTAGCGAGCATCCAGTAAGTCCATGAATTTATATGTTTATTTATTTTAATTTTATATTGTAAATATGGAAAACTGACTGTCCACAAACCAGGAACCTTTTTTTTTTAAAAAAAAAAGCGGCGGGAGATTTTAAACCGCCGCTTGGCTTGCTCGCTCCAGCCAGCTTCAGGAAGAGGGAGTCACATGGAGTTTAGGGGGGTTACAAATCGTATAACCGGTTCGTATGCATATGAACGACAGGCTGTTCGTATTTTTTGCCCCCCATACGGATTTTTTTATGATCGTATAGCCGCACCCATAGACTTAGTGCAGTGTAGTGTAGTGTTATGACCTTTCAAACTATTGGAATTGAGGTAAAGTGGGACAGAGGACAAAGGGGTTAATGTATCCCTTATAACACAAGGATAAGCATACAACCCTAATTTGCCATCCTCCATCACATCACAGTCTAGGAACACTACGTGACCTCATCTGTTGTTTGTGATGAGCAGGCGATTGTTGTGCATATTAGTAAAAGTGTGTAGTGTTAAGGGGAGGAGGTCTGTGATCACCCAATTAAATTAGACTCATTACAAAAACAAAGGAGTCAGTTTAAAATGCATATCAAAAGTTTACTGAAGGTATATCAATCTCAATCTACATACTAAAACAAACTTTAAAAAGAGTGTTCCTAACTAACTAGGAGGATTTAGGGTAGAAAGACTCACCCAGCCTTTTAGTGGTAGAGGCTGTATGGTGAACATCATGGCATGGCTTCATAGCATGGCAAAGACAAAGATAGCGAAGAGAAGACGGCAAAGATGGCTACAGCCACATGGAGACAGTAACTTAAAGGAGTCTCCCAAAGAGCAATAAAATTTAAATTAGGTCATGTGTCGAATGACCCATCTCTCCAGTTGCCTGGAATTGCCCAGTGAAATAAGAGAAAGGGAGTTTGGGAGAACAGAAGCATGCAGGGAAAAAATTCTAGTCTTATCTTAAAATGTGAATGAGGTACACAAGATTGTTTTTACATTACAATTAATTATTTCCCCACATACTACATTCCCCTTCTCAATCGTAGGGCACACCATGAACAATCTTCATTTCTTCTCGTAGTCTCAGGAAACTGTCCTTAGGAAGAGGCTTAGTTAAAATATCAGCTATCATTTCTTCTGAGTTGCAGTACTCCAGTTGAACAAGTTGACTCTGGCACATCTCTCTCACCTTGTGGAAAGCAATGTCTATGTTCTTCTTCAGAGGCTTGTCACTCTGAGAAATTTTGATACAGGCTTTGATTGTCTTGCATCAAAATGGTTGGCTTGGGTTCCTCTATCCCAAGATCCAGAAGCAAATTCTGCAGCCATTTGATTTCATCACAAGCTGTTTTTGCTGAGATGCACTCAGCACCTGTGGAACTATCTGCTACTGTACTCTGCTTCCGACTTGTCCAACTTTCTGCTCCACCACCGTAAAAGATGATGTTTCCACTGGTTGATTTTCTCCCCAATCAGCATCTGCATAGGCAATTAGTTGTGGCTTGTCACATGCTGGCAGCATCAGTTTGAAGTCAGCGGTCGATTTTAAATATCTTGAAATTCTTTTCACTGCATTAAAATCTCGAAGAGTAGGAGAATTAACCATTCTACATAAGATGCCAACAGCATTTGCAATATCAGGTCTAGTGAAATTCGCTATGTACAGAAGTTTTCCAACTGCAGTTCTGTATTTTTCACTGTCTCTCAAAGGTTCAGATGCCTCATTGTTTTTTAGGAAACCTACTTCCATTGGGCTTTGAGCATCTTTTAAGCCAAGACAGTCCAGAAGATCTATAATCTTTTGCTTTTGATTTAGAAAGACGCTTCCATCATGGTCTCTTTCAATTTGTACTCCAAGATAGTGTGAGATGTCTCCCAAACTTTTAATATCTATTTCTTTCTGGAGATTCAGGAGTATCTCTTGACTATCTGCTTTGCCTTGACTGCACAGAATCAAATCATCAACATAACTTGCAATGTAAGTCCATCTATTGTTTCTGAATCTTTTGGAAACAAACATTGGTCAACAGTGCCTGGAATAAATCCTTCTTTGATAAGGAGCTGATTTAACTTTTCGTGCCATTTCTTGGCTACTTGTTTTAATCCATACAAGCTGTTCTCAAGTTTACACACTAGATGCTCCTTTCCAGGTACTTGGAATCCTGAAGGCTGTTCCATGTACAGTTCCTCATCCAGATCTCCATAAAGAAATGCTGTTTTCACATCTAGATGTTATACATGCATTTTCTTGGAAGCTGCAACAGCCAATAAGTTTCTAATAGTTGTGTGTGTGACTACTGGGGAGAAAGTTTCATGAAAATCTTCTCCAAATTGTTGATTGTAACATTTAGCTACAAGTCTGGCTTTATATCTTTCAATCTCCCCTTTTGCATTTTGCTTTGTTGTAAAGACCCATCTGAAGCCAATTGCCTTTTTGCCTTTTGGCAATTCTGTCAAAGGCCAAGTTTTATTCTTATATAAGGATTCCATTTCCTCCATTGCTGCTTTCACCCATTTCTCAGAATCAGATTTTGGCAGTCCTTTGATCTTCTGCCAATCAGAGGGTTCCAGAAGGCTTGAGCCCTGGTGGCGCAGTGGTTAAATGCCAGTACTGCAAGCCACCACGTTGCAAGTTCGATTCCAGTGGGCTCCAAGTTTCACTTAGCCTTCCATCCTTTCCTAGGTCGGTAAATTGAGTACCCAGCTTGTGGGGGCAAACACATTGGAAATGGTTTAATGTAGTGTAGATGTGTAAATAGCTATTGCTTAAAACAATTTGTAAGCCGCTCTTGTGGCTGAAGAGCGGGGTATAAATAACTAACTAAATAAATAAAAAAATAGATAGGAGAATCTCAAAGGAGGCACTCCCCTGTTACCCCTCGCAAATTGTCTCACCTGGACTTGAGTTCCTGGCTCTGCCCGTGGCGCACCGTCCGGTCCTCCGTCCTCTGGTATGTCCTGGGCTGAGGGAGCCCCTTCTGGATGCGAAGCACTTGCAGGAGAGTGAAAGAGCTGCACACGCTGTGGCTGCTGCTGAGAATCAAGGTCTTCTTCTATGGCAAACACATCTGAATAGAAATCTTTGTTTGGATTACAATTAAGTTGAGGTCTTTCATCAATATAAACAGCACTTGTTATTCTCATTGTGCGTCCACCAGGGTTCAGGATTTTATAAGCACCTTTGGCACAGCCAATAAAAATTCCCTCTTCACTTCTACAGTCCAGTTTGTTTCTTTTCTGTTTCAGAATGTTTGTATAAGCTTTTGATCCAAAAACCCTGAGATGGTTCAGTCTGGGTTTCACACCATGCCACAATTCAAATGGAGTAACATTTCTAGATCTGGTTGGAAGTCTGTTGTGTAAGTATGTGGCTGTGAGAATTGCCTCAGACCAATAAGCTTTAGACATGTTAGCCTGTAAAAGCACTGCAACTGCCATTTCCTTTAAGGTGCAGTTCATTCTCTCTGATAAACCATTTTGTTGAGGACTATACATCCCAGTAGTCTGGTGTCTGATGCCATGAACTCTAAGAACTCATCAAATTGAGTATTGACAAATTCAGAGTCATTATCCATCATCAAATTTTGAATTTTATAATTGAATTTATTAGTGACATAATTAAAGTACTGTTTGAACTTTTCAAAAGCTTGACTTTTCTCCCTTAGGAGGTAGCAATGGCAATACCTACTGAAATCATCTGTGAGTGTCAAGAAATAGAGGTTTCTGCCAACTGATTTCTGTCTAAATGGCCCACAGAGATCAGAATGGATCAACTCAAGAGGTTTAGTAGATTGTCTTTCTGTGAGAGGCTTGTGTGAAGGTGCAGTAGCCTTAACTTTAATGCATTCCACACACCTTTCATTCACACAACAGTTCTTGAAATGAAAGTCTTTTGCTAGCTCTTGATTAGCCAATTTCTTTATGCATTCAGCATTTCGATGAGCGAACCTTTTATGACATAAATTTATGCAATCTTTGTGTTTACACTGAGTGGCAACATTGGTATTTGAGTCACTGATCTCCATGTGATAAAGGCCATCATCCTTTAGAGTGCCTTTAAAAATCAAATGTTTGCCATGGAGACCATAACATGCATTCTTTTTGAAAACTACTCTGTTGCCTCTAGATGTGCTCATTTTTAGTGAGTAGAGGGAGCTCTTGAGCTCGGGGGTAAAAAGAGCATCTGAAATTCTTAATATTTCTGTCTTAGCTCCCAATCTCATAGGAAGACACACAGTCCCAATTCCTTACACTATAAAAGAATCTCCATTGGCAAGAAACACAGGGAATTTTACTTCTTCATTAAAATCTTGGAAATATTCCCTTTTATTAATAAATGTGTTGCTAGCTCCAGAATCTACAATGAAGGAATCTTTATATTCATTTCCAGAAGCTTGCATTACTCTTTCATAAGCCAATCCAATGTTAAATTTCTGTTTAGCATTAGCTTCTCTATCTCTATGGCCTTTTGCATTCTCTTGCCTCTGGCCAGTCATCCCTTGCTGTGAGAATGACTGTCCCTTTCCCTTTGAAGCCTTGAATTGCACCCCATTTGGCTCAGAAGAGGATGGGGGTTTGAAGTGGGTAGCATTCCTTTTAAAATGCTGCTTTTCTTTTCCAGCCAAATTAACTTGCTGGTTAAAGTTATTATTTCTGGATTCAAACTTGTCATTTTGCATCAAGTTTTGCCTATGTTGAAATTCTCATATTTGAATATAGGCTTCTGGTAGAGTTAAATCATTCTTTAACTGTAAAGTGTTTATGATGGGATTGTAAAACTTTGGTAAGCTTGCTAAAAAAAATCCCAACTTGCATAGACTTTGGAATCTCTTCTCCAGGAGACTGTAATTCTGCTAATGTAGCTCTGAAATTATTAATGTGTTCATCTAGACATTTTGGATTTGCCAATTTCATATTTACAAATTTCATCATCAATGCAATTTTATTTCCTGTAGATGGAACATCACATAGATCTTTCAAAGTGTCCCAAGCAGCTTTTGCTGTTCTCTCATCTTTGATTTTAGGAACTAATCCTTGATCAACTGTTAAAATTATGTATGCTAAAACTTTTTGATCATTCCTATCAAAATCATCTCTTTCTCTTCCCTGATTAGGCTTTCGTTTGTGTAAAACATCAGTAAGTCCCATGGCCTTTAAATATGTTTCAAAAGAGAGAGCCCATCTTCTATAATTCGGCCCATACAGTTTCTCCAGATTTAAAATAGCAGACAGTCCAGGAGGATTTGCCTCCGCCATAATTGCTTTATTGCTTTATTGCCTTTGTCTCAAGCAGAGCTGAGAGAGACCAAAAAAAACAGCAACTGAGGTGATCAGATAAAAAGATAAAACAAAACTTTTGCAAAAACAAAAATTAAACTGAGCTTTTAAGTCTTCAAACTGGGAACCATAACCCTTCAATGTAGGAGTAATGAGTCTAAAAATAAAAATGTATTAAAAATTCCAGGGATTTAGCCCTTTTAAAATCAATAAAAATATCTTCTTTAAAAGGAGTTAAAATCATTTACTTCCAAAGTGATGCAGAGTGACGCTTAGGAATGCTGAGACAGACAAGCTCAATTAACATTTAAAAGTGTATTCAGAGGTCTGTGATCACCCAGTTAAATTAGACTCATTACAAAAACAAAGGAGTCAGTTTAAAATGCATATCAAAAGTTTACTGAAGGTATATCAATCTCAATCTACATACTAAAACAAACTTTTAAAAGAGTGTTCCTAACTAACTAGGAGAATTTAGGATAGAAAGACTCACCCAGCCTTTTAGCGGTAGAGGCTGTATGGTAAACATCATGGCATGGCTTCATAGCATGGCAAAGACAAAGATAGCAAAGATAAGATGGTAAAGATGGCTATAGCCATGTGGAGACTGTAACTTAAAGGAGTCTCCCAAAGAGCAATAAAATTTAAATTAGGTCATGTGTCGAATGACCCATCTCTCCAGTTGCCTGGAATTGCCCAGTGAAATAAGAGAAAGGGAGTTTGGGAGAACAGAAGCATGCAGGGAAAAAATTCTAGACTTATCTTAAAATGTGAATGAGGTACACAAGATTGCTTTTACATTACAATTAATTATTTCCCCACATACTACACTCTTTTCCTATCGTTTGAACCCATTGCTCCATATCCTAATCTCCAGAGCAGGAGAAAACAAGCCTGCTCCAACCTCAGTATGACATCCCTTTGAATATTTAAACATAGCTATTATGTCACCTCTCAACCTTCTCTTCTCCAGACTAAACATGCCCAGCTCCCTAAGCCGCTTCTCATAGGGCATGGCGTCCAGACCTCCCACCATCCTGGTCGCTCTCCTCTGGAGACGTTCCAGCTTCTCAATAGCTTTCCTGAATTGTGGTGCCCAGAACTGGACACAGTATTCCAGGTGAGGTCTGACCAAAGCAGACTAGACTGGCAGTTACTTCCCTTGATATAGACACTATACTCCTATTAATGCAGCCTAGAATCCCATTGGCTTTTTTAGCTGCTGCATGACACTGCTGACTCAGGTTCAGCTTGTGGTCCACTAAGACTTCTAGATCCCTTTTGCACATACTGCCATCAAGCCAGGTGTAACCCATCCTATATCTGTACATTTCATTTTTAATGCCCAAGTGTTGTATCCTACATAAATAAAAAATAAAAAATACAATTATAGTACTTTTACCCCACTTTAACTGCCATAGCAATATCCTATGGAATCATGGGGTTTGTAGTTTGGTCAGAAGCACTAGAGCTCTCTGGTTGAGAATTCTATATACCCCTTACTAAACTGCTATTCCCAGGATTCCATAGGATGACGTGATGGAAGTTAAAATAGAATTATGGTGCTATGATTGCGTAATGTAAATAGGCCCCTGGTTTACCAAATGATTTGATGTTTAGGCAGATGACAAACAATGAACATTCTGTTTACAACCCCCACACACTTATACTGTACTGTATAAAACCTCTAGAAAATGTTTCACTTTTAGTTCTGAACTATTTATCATCTTGCCACCTATGTGAAGAAGAAAATGACCTTTCAGTCAGTCCTGAAATGTTAACAGAGGGAAGAATGTTTCATTAAAAAAAAAAAAAGAAGAACAGTCATGTTTTGCTTGGGAGCCAGCATAATGTAATGGTTTGAGTGTTGGACTATGACTCTGGAGGCCAGGGTTCAAATCCCCACTTGGCCATGGAACCCACTGAATGACCTTGGGCAAGTTGCACTCTCTCAACCTGAGAGGAAGGCAAAGGCAAAGCCCCTCTGAATGAATCTTGCCAAGAAAATCCCATGATAGGTTCACCTTTGGGTCACCACAAGCCAGAAACTACTTGAAGGCACATACCAATAACATTTTGCTTACAGTTTATAATCCTGGAGACCTACCCTCAGCATGGGATGCTTTCAGAAGGAGAGCTTGTTATGAACAAGGCCTGTTGCTTCTGTGACAGAAGCTAAACTGACGAAGGGGAACGTGGTCTCTTTTTTTCTCTCCATATAAAGATATCAGAGGAGAGAGACAGGCCGAGCAACAAGCACGCCTGGACAGGAAATACACCCTAACAGATGTGTAATATCATTAAAGCTGGCTCTAATATAATCTAAGCCACAGTTTGGTGCATTAATGCTTTGTTTATCTTGAAGCACAGATGGATATTTTTATTAGCATTACTCTGTTGATGCAGCATCAGGAAAGGTTAGTCCAGAGGGCAGATGTCTATGTTATGAGAGAACATTCACTCTAAAGCTGACTAGTAGGAAAGGTGAAGCCTTTCCATGAAATGTCAATTAGAGAATTAAACCTTGCAGACATTGGCAGTCAGGAATGAAAGTGCAGGCCACAGAAGTAATTAAACCCAACTATTCTATGTATCTGCATATCCATCCATCCATCCATTCTTTTCTTGCTTCTGTTCACTCCCATTCCAGGAAACTGTATCTGCTGTTTTGTTTTGTTTTTTTCAAAGATAGCAATGAAAGCCTCCTCTTTCTCTAAGATTAATAAGTGTAAGGTTTTTTTATCTTGCTAAAAGGTCAATGGAAAATATTCATGTTGATTTTGATGCTCTGGAATGAGCGAAGGGATAGGAGGTGTTGAATTTGAGGCTACCATTCAAGTCCCTGGGCAATGGAAATGGTACTTGTGTGCAGTCATTCTCATTCCCTTTTAAGGACCACTGATGTCATGCAGGATAAGTGCTAAGTCCACATTTAATACAGGAACAAAACTGTATTCAGGGAGTGGCATTCCACAGGGCTTAAGGATATTATGAAATTATTAGCCCAGGAAAGAGTGAGTCAATCTGTACCTATGTCCAAATTAAAACCCTGAAGGTTCTGGCTTTGATATTTTGACAGAGATTGGCAACCTTCCCTTCAGGTTCAGAATAACAACTTTGGAATCAGAATCAGATCCTGACTTACTCGTGCTTAAAGGAGACCCATTCAAATCAATGGGACTTGGGTTAGTAGCCAACTCAAAGCATGACTAAATTTAAATCTGATGCAGTGACTATGTAAATGTCCTTGATGGAGTCAACCCATTTCTTTGGAATGTCTGGTTTTTCACTTATTTTCCTTTTCCCTTTTTCTTTTTCTTTGTAGCTACATGAGACAAAGAAATATTTTTTAAAACACATATTTTTGAAAAAGAAATCCTGTGTTGTTATAGAGAGTGGTTTCGGTGTTGGATTAAAACTTTGGGAGACCAGGGTCTGAGTCCTTGCTCTGCCATGGAAACTGACTAGGCGACCTTTGGCAAGTCACAGAGGAAGACAATGGCAAACATCCTCTGAAATGAATCTTGCACGCACGCACACACACACACACACACACACACACGGGGGTGGGGTAGGATAGGATTGCCACAAGTCAGAATTGACTTGACAACAAATCTTATTGTAACACTGTAGCAGCTTTTGACAGGATGCGTTGGACTACCAGTCCCATCAACACCAAGCACTGAGTCTAATGTTCAGAGATGATGGGTGTAGGAGCAATAAACACCAACCAGTTTGGAGAAGGCTGCACTATGGCTTTAAATAGATGTTATTGGGAACATGTGGCTCCCCTCTCATCTACCTGGCAAGCCTATAAAAGAAATGTGTGATATGACGTCATTGGATCTGACATTTTCTCTTTTCCACTCCAATTCATTGGCTGCCACTTGGAAAGAAAAATCTGGGTAAAGAGGAGTTATGTGCTGATATCATGTTGCATGTTT
The DNA here is from genome assembly GCA_030847615.1 of Gambelia wislizenii. Taxonomy (NCBI): domain Eukaryota; kingdom Metazoa; phylum Chordata; class Lepidosauria; order Squamata; family Crotaphytidae; genus Gambelia; species Gambelia wislizenii. The sequence continues at coordinate 186,827,494 of JAUMIR010000002.1, read as the reverse complement.
AATTGCAAATAATTCTGTGTTTACAAGAACTAGGAAAGTTACCTTTTAAATGGAATTGTTACTTTTCCTGTCTTACTCCTTTCTTCCTTGCTCTGTTAAAACACCTCAAAATGCTATCTAAAGCATTTTTACCTCTGAAAAGGAATCAGAGAAAGTAACAAGTAAGAGTTACACAAAAAAGTTATATTACCAGCTGTTAGCTTACCTTATAAAAGTAATGTTGCACCCTTATTTCTACCCCTCCCTCATTCTTTCTGACATGCTAGAGTTAAAAGTCATTTCTTATCATGCATTATTTCTAGTTTCTGGTTCTAACCATATGGGACACTTAAGAAACATATTTTCCATATGGTCTACAGGCTTCTTTTACTATCCCATTCCTCAGACAAATAATCATTTCGGGCAAATAAATCATTCTACCTTTCCTACTAATTGATATCAATGGGAACCTTTCCAGTCTTTTCAGTAGTAAAATGGATGAGATTCAGGGCTAATTTTCCTGATGTCTCTGAAGCAATGGTTTCCAGATTCTGGTATTTAGGCCACAGATGGCCTAGGAGGTTGTGATAAGTAGGGCTGAACGAGATGTTCTAAGCTGGCCCATCTGGCCCCTGACAGAGAAGGCTGTTTGACAGTGGAATAGCTGCTGAGGAGGCTGGTGGACTCTCCTTCCTTGGAGGTTAGCTGTGGATTCCTGCACTGATACACTGGCAGGGAGTTGAACCAGATGGTCTTTGAAGTCTCTTATGATGCTATGGATCATCCGCCCCCCCAGATGCCAGGAGGGGATCTGAGCTCATATTAGCAATTTAGATCCAAAGCAGTAGAAGAGGTCCAGCTTTGTATTCATGGTTATCTGAAGAACAAATGAGCTAGGTTTGGTTCTACAAGAAAGAGACTGGGGGTGGGGGAGTGCCTTGGATAACATCATTTATAAAAGAGATCAGGTTATCATGTATAAGAAATATTGGCTGAAAGTCTGTAGGGCTCAGTGTAAAGGTTCCACATGCAGAACTCTGTATCTTTTCCAAACAGCGACCAGACTCACTGTTTAACCACTACACATCACTACTCCCCCATCCCTTCTATATTTAGGAGGAAGTGAGGGGGAGACCAGAGATGCTTTGGCTACATCACTGTAGCATAAGAATTACATCGCCTGCTGAAATCCACTATGGTCCCCTGGAGGTGTCAGTTGGTGATGTAATCATTCTGCATCTGGCTACAGGGACATAGGCAGATGCTTCTCTGATCCCCACCCCACTCTCCACCAGCCACAGACTGACCATGGAAGGGCTGCACCAGCTGAACAGTAGGTCTGGGGGAAAGGGCTTTGGTTGTTGCAGAGGGTGGAAGAGAATACCAATCTCTACAACAACCAAAAACAAAACAAAAAAGACATACACGACCAACCACTAGGTGTTTATTGTGTATGGTAGCACATTGGTTAATCCATGTAGAAATTAGGAATCTATTCATTAGGACTGTTCATCAGTGTCACCACTTACAATTTATAAATGTGCTTAAAACATATGGGGAAGCATACAAAAATAAAATGAGCATGTTTATAGTCTTAAAAATTACGAAAAAATAAACAGAAAGAAAGGTCAGGGAGAGAAAAGTTGTTGTTCTTGTTAAGTGTCTTTGAGTCAACTTTGACTCATGATGACCCCATGAATGTGACACCTCCAAGACCCCCTGTCCTCAACCTCTCTACTCAGGTCCTACAGACTCAGGGCCATGGCCTACTTTGTTGAATCTATCTATCTGGTATGGAGCCTTCCTCACTTTCTACTGCCCTCCACCTTTCCTAGTATTATTGACTTTTGCAGTGAGTCATACCTTCTCATGATGTGACCAAAGTATGACAGATTCAATTTAGTCATCTTGGCATCTAAGAAGAGTTCAGGCTTGTTCTGTGCTAGGACCCATTTGTTTTCCTTTTTGGCCTTCCATGGTATCCTCAGCACTCTTCTCCAACGCCATATCTCAGATGAATTGATTTTCTTTCTATCAGCTTTTTTCACCGCCCAGCTCTCACATCCATACATGGTGATGCAAAATACAATGGCCTGAATTATCCTAACTTTAGTTTTATATCTTTGCACTTTAGGATTTTGTCTAGATCTTTCAGAGCTGCCCTTCTCAGTACTAGTGTTCTTCTGATTTCTTGGCTGCAATCTCCATTCTGATCAATGATGGGAAATGTTTAACCATTTCAATTTCCTTGTCATCTATATTGAATTTATGTAAATCCTCAATGGTCATTATTTTTGTTTTCTTTTTTTTTTTTTCATTTTGGTTGTGTGTTATGTTTCTCTGCTGATTGTAGAGCATCTCCAGCCTTGGTTTAAAATTTGCTTTGAGTTCACAGAGTTTGTGGAAGAGGTCTCTTATTCTTCCTTTTTTGTTGCTGGCTTCTATTTCTCTCCATTGATTATTACAGTAATTCTCTTTATCCTACTAAACTGAACGGAAAATTAACCAAGGCCACTTTTAATTTTTTGAAAACATTGGATGAAAATTTAAAATTCAGCTTAACCAATGTGCAATCATGACATATGTCAAACTATTCAATTCAGTGAAATATCTATTGCATTAATATTCTAAGAACTAGAACTCAGGATTGCTGTGAAGAACTGCCCCCATCGTTCATTTCCCCATGGTCATCCATCTTGAATCTCAAAAAAGGGCAAAGCAGGGGATAGCAAAGTGCAAGGTGGATCAAATGGAGAGACAACAAAAATATAGTCCTGTGATGCAACTACAGTTTTTATTTTACCCCTTTCCATCCAGGCACACTAGACAAATACCAAGTTGATTCAAAAACCAACTGTAGGAATAGCAACCATAGGAACTCCAGAAGAATAGTAATCTTCAGAAACACTTTTTAATACTATGGATTTCTTCTGTTCCCCCACCCCCTCCCCGCTGCCACCATGTCTCTTTTTATTAATAGGTGGAGATTAGAGTTAGTTTTACTCATATGCTTTGTATCAGTTTGGATCATCTACTTCAAAGCTATTACAAATTAGCATGTCATCCTTTGGTGACACTTTTTGTAATTAATGGCATAAATGGGAAGCAGCAAATTCCTTAATCTGAATAACGTGTTTGCAAACATCTGTTTTGCTGAGAGTAGAAATGGTGGGTGGGAGTGACGAGAAGAGCCCTCAGTCATGAAAGCGTTTGAGAAGTTTTTAGAAAGTCACCATGGAATGGAAGGAGGAGAGACTGAAATTGATTCTGGAGAATACTTCTGCAGAATTCTATAAGATAAAACATTTCGTGTGCCTTTTTTTTTACATTGTTCTCATCAGATGATTGCTAATTATATTTATGCCCTGATACAATTTGCTAGTTGTGTGCCGATAGGTGAAGTCTGCGCTTCGTCATCTTGGCATTTCCCCCCCTGAAGATGAATGAAAAATCATCAGGCGTGTGGAGCCAGGAGCGAGAAAGATAAATAACGCCAGGAAGCTGATCGCTGCCCGTCTGTCATAAAATTTCATTAGTTCTGACAGCCTGTACAACATAAGCAATGAATGAATACTAACTATACTTCCTCTTTGTCTCCTTCCATATTTCACTCATATCACTTTGCCCACAGAAAACACCAAGCTGGGCCGGCCTGGGAGGAAAGAGCTGCCAGAGCATTCACACACTAAATTATAGTCAACCCCATTAGAATTATCTCTAAGGCAGGTAGGAAAGGGGGTGTCAGTGGCTAAATTTAATATACAGCATTTCTGCAAGTCTACACTTGATGAGCTCTGCCATGAAAAACAAATGGGACAATGAAATATTGTAAGATAGTCTGTCTACCTGCACAATCTGTGAATGTTTCACATTCCTATGGGGAAAAGAAATAAGTTTAACATGAAATGTGGTAAAATCTTTGTTGATGTGTCTCTCAGTGTCAGAAATCAATTAATATCCACTCTATCACTTTGCTAAGATTGTTGTTCAAATTGTGGGATTGTTTTCTAGACCTTGGACAAATATTGAGATTAAAAAAAATCTGGAAGCCCTGCAGGGAGGGAGGAGAGATTGCATTGAAGCAAGTGGAGTGGAGAAACTGTAGATTAAGTAAGGCCTAAGCATAGCTACACACACCTCCCCTCCAAAATGGTCACTTCCTGCTTTTTCCTAAAGAGAGAAGCCATTACAGTCTTCTTAGGCATGTCTGCTTGCACTGCATCATTTTCCTCTCAGGTGCTGTTTTTACAAAACACGATTTAGTTGGATTAAAACTATGCTTACAAAATACTAGCCCAACTCCTGATAATAAGACCTAGTGTTAACACCAAGAAGCATTTCTGTTAAGACTCTACAATCCACCCAGAGTTCTTGCAACAACATTTATGTTTTAGATGTATACACTCTGGGGCTGCTCATGCCCGCTCCTATGTTTTAAGTAATGAGGATGAATGACATGACGTCTGTAATCACCCACACAAGATGGGATTCTGTATGATGGTATTAATTGCTCAAGCTGCTTCTGCTTCAGAGAAGCACAAATGCACAGTTTCTCAATATACATTTCATGTGTTTCCTCTAAGTTTAAGTATATATAACCTTCGTAAGCATCAATCAAGGCCTAGAAGACAATTGAAAGTATAGTACTGCAACAGATAAGGGGTTCTCAGATGCACTTAATATGGCATTATAACGATGCCAGGAAATCACTAAAGGGCTTTCCTTACACATACCGTCATTCCCAGGTCATCATGCTCCTGTGCTGCTTCCGTTCTGCCCGTGTTGCTTTTAATTTACAGGCTAAGCCATAAATAGATCATCTGTTCCATTCCTGTTATGGAGGGACACCCATTATGGTGCGATGCCAGCATCAGTGGGAGGTCTGTGGCAGAACACACCACGGTGCGAACGGGAGATCGAGGTAACTGACACACTTTTTTGTACCCTCCCTGGGTTACTTTTTTTAAAAGTCTGTTTTTGTGCTTGCTGTCACTTTTGTATGTTTAATTTGCTTATTTTTGAATTTCCCACACACTCATCTTCTGGCGAGAATGGCCTGGGATTTCAAACCAGGAAGTTAATGCAGCTCTGTGAGAGCTCCATTCACTCTTGGGCTGCCAGGGGGAGGGAAAGATGCAGCAAAGGTGTGTGTGTGGAACTTTTTGTTTATATGCCAGGACGGAGACGGGAGAGGGGCGGGAGAGAACATAGTGAGATGGGGATGCTATTTTTGTCCCCATCTGAAAATCTCCATAGTGAGAAACTGTTCGTTCCTGTACGAAACTTTATATTTTCCCTCCCCCAAAGCTCTTCTTCAGGAGTGTCATTCACACTGTGACTCATTCCATACAGCATCTTGGAGTTTGTAGCAAAAGTAGAAGCAGCAACAACAATAGCACTAATAGGTTCATTTGAAACAGCAGCTACTTTATATATATATATATATATATATATATATATATATAATTATTCTTTATTGGTTACAATTGTTTTATTCTTACATAATCATTGTTAATTATGATCACAGTTTACACAGTTTACACGTCAAATCTTAGAGTCATCTTTCTTTAATATAGTGTAACCTTATTTTCTTATCTAAAAAAGGTTTTTGAAACATAAAGCTTATTTGTATCACTTTCTTTCTTGACACTTCTCCACTCTTTCTTCTGTTCTTATTTCTTCCTTCCTTCCTCTTCGCCACTGCAGGGGTCTATTTCCTATTTCTCTTTTTCTAGCTACTTTTAAAGGCATTTTTTAAAAAAAAAATTGCACAGAGATTTATGCACATATTAAAGAAGGCTAGATTGCAGCAGCAGCCTTGATGTTCTCAAGACTTTACAATCTTTATCTTATTCATGCTCACAATAGCCCTCTTCAGACATACAGAAGAACTTCCCATAGCATCATTGTACACCATTGCGAGATTGTACTTGTATTAAACAATACATGGCAAGAGCCAATCACATGTCTTTCCTGCCTAATCATGATCCAGTTTCGGAACCCATTGTGATATAATGCAGTGTTTAATTTGGACTACTTTTTCTTCCAAGACTTCTCCACCAAGGCAGGGGAGCTGTCCAGCAGGACAAGAAGCAAGGGTTAGGGTTCAGCAAGGTTTAGACTGATTTTCCTTGGGGGTTTTTTGGGCTGTGAGGCTGCGTTCTAGAAGAGTTTCTTTCTGATGTTTCACCTGCATCTGTGGCTGGCATCTTCAGAGAATGGTTGGGTAGGTGTGTGTGTGAAGTTTATATGCTGTGAACCCCTGTTGGGGAGTACAGTCATCCCTTCACATTCGCGGGGGTTACGGGAACAAGACCCCCATGAAAGTGAAAAAAACGTGAATAAAAGCAGTCTCTGAGGGTTTAACGAGGAGCCCTTCCTAAACAAACAAACAAACACACACACACACACACACACACACGGAAACTGACCCAGCCTCTAAGCATTTAAGGAGGAAAGAAAAGCACATCCCCATGCTGTGAGCACGCAAGAAAAGTCCCCCCTTGCCACTCCCCTCTCTGTGTCTTAACAAACTAAATTGCTTCTTTAAAACTCACATTTCACCCTATGTCTCCTAATGGCCCAAAGAAAAGCACAGCTGCATGCTTGCTACCCCCTCTGTGTGTGTCAACAAACTGAATTTAAAACTCAGTTTCTTTAAAACTCACATTTCGAACTTTTCCTACACACATTCACACACAGGGAAGGTGCGGGTGGATCTACCAGCAACCCAGCCTCTGAGCATTAAGGAGGAAAGCTTCCTGCTGGCCGAAAGAAAAGCACGGTCCCATACTGTGAGCACACAAGCTTTCCTCCTTAAATGCTCAGAGGCTGGGTTGGTTGCTTGCTGGGAGATGCCACTGCACCTTCCCTGTGTGTGAATGTGTGTAGGAAAGGTTCGAAATATGAGTTTTAAAGAAGCAATTCAGTTTGTTGAGACACAGAGAGGGGTGGAAAGCATGCAGCTGTGCTTTTCTTTGGGCCATGAGGAGACATGGGGTGAAATGTGAGTTTTAAAGAAGCAATTCAGTTTGTTAAGACACAGAGAGGGGAGTGGCAAAGGGGGACTTTGCTTGCGTGCTCACACATGGGCTGTGATTTTCTTTCACCTTAGACCCTCAGAGGCTGGTGTGGTGTGGGGGTTGCTTGCTTGCTGGGATCTTCCCTGTGTGTGTATGTGTGCAGGAAATTTTCCTCCTTAAATGCTCAGAGGCTGTGTTCGGGAGAGCAGGGGGGGGAGGAATTTCCGTGAATACATAAAACTGCGAAAGTCAAAGCTGCGAATGTAAATGGACAACTGTATATGTAAATTTGTGTAATTGAATGGTTAGTTTCTGGGTATAGAAATGCAAGGCTTGTTAGTGTCTGTTTGGCTAATGGTTGGTTGATGGGCCCCTCTTCATTGACGCCCCCCTGGTCATGGGAGAGAGGCATCGGCTACACACTTTACTGGTTTAGCAACCCAAAACCAAAAAACATCTTTCAGGAGTAAGCTTTATGATTAAAAACTCCATTGCCTCCAAACTCAAAACTTTGCCAACAGGACACTCTGATCGTGTTATTTCCTTACGCCTCCCACATGTTGATCTCTTCAGTATATATGCCCCAGCTATGCAAACCAACCCTGTAGAGAAAGACAAATTCTACACAGACCTATGCCACCTCATACAAAAAGTCCCTGTAGAAGATAAAATTATTATCCTTGGTGACTTCAATGCCAGAGTAGGAAAGAACTCCGAAGCCTGGAAAGGTGTCTTAGGCAAGCATGGTGTTGGAAATTGCAATGATAACGGACACCTCTTGCTAGAGCTCTGTGCAGAACAACAGCTGACTATTACAAAAACTATCTTTCAGCAGAAAGATAGCTTGAAGACAACCTGGATGCATCCCCGATCCAAACACTGGCACCTCATTGACTATGTTCTAGTCCGCAAGAGAAACATTTGCGATGTCCATCATACTCGAGTGATGCCCAGTGCAGAATGTCAAACAGATCATTGCCTCATAAGATGTAAAATAAATCTTCATCTTAAGTTCAAACCTAAGAGGGGTGGCATCTTGAAGAAGAGACTCCAAGTCAACAATCTTCAACAAGCTACCATGAGAGACAACTTCTAGGCAAATCTTGAAGACCATCCTACAGATCCTTCTCCTACAGTAAAGGTGTTTGTTTCACAGAAACCTGGCTGGGAGAGGATAGCGCTGTCATGTGGACACAGGACCTCCCAGCAGGGTATTCTGTCAGTGAGCAGGTGAGGGGAAGTGGGCGGGAGGGCGGAGTGGCTCTGCTTTATAAGAACAATCTGACCTTGACCAGGATACCTGTCTGAAACACAGTCCACTTCAAGTGTATGCACCTTAGCTTGAGGACCAGGGATAGTTTGGGGATTCTGCTAGTATACCGACCACCCCATTGTCTAGCAGACTCCCTAACAAAGATGACACAGCTGGTCTCAGAGTTGCTGTTGGAGTCGCCCAGTCTTTTAGTTTTGGGCGACTTCAACATTCCATTTGAGACCAGCTTGACAAATCTGACTGGTGCGGCTCAGGAGTTCATGGAAACCATGACAAACATGGGCCTATCCCAATTGGTCATCAGGCCCACACAATGTGCAGGTCATACCCATGATGCGGTCTTCATTACAGAACAGGAATATCCATGGGTAGCGGTTATTAAAACCACTGCATTGTCATGGACGGATCATTTCCTGGTCAAGACTGAATTAAGAGTCTCTTCCTGCCTCACCGGGGCTGGTGGACCTATTAGAATGGTCTGCCCCCGAAGGCTAATGAAACCAATAGGATTCCAGAAAGCCTTGGAGGGTCTAATGGTTGGTAATGCCAGTGACCCTGTCAAAGCTTTAGTTAATACTTGGAACACCAATCTTACCAAGGCTATCGACACAATCACTCCCAAGCGTCCTTTCCAACTTGCTCCTAACCGTAAGGCACGGTATACTTCAGGGCTTAGGAAAATGAAGCGGGTTGGTGATGACTAGAGCGCAACTGGCAGAAAACTCGACTCTTATCCGACAGGACTTGTCATAGGAACTTTCTTCGGTCTTATCGAGAGGCAATATGTGCAGCGCAGAGATCCTTCTCCTCTGCACGTATTGTGTCAGCAGAGTCCCGTCCAGCAGAGCAGTTTAGGGTGGTAAGGGAGATGACGCAGTTTATACCTGCGCAGAACCCATTGCTTAACCCAACAACGGCCTGCTGTGACGCATTTAGCAACTACTTTGCAGATAAAATCTCTTGGATAAGTGCCAACTTAGATGCCAGTATTTTGACAGAAACAAACAATTGACGAGGTGTCCAGCAACTCTGTTGATGGAAGTTTACTGGATCAATTTCAATCTGTGAGTACCAAGGACGTGGATAAGCTACTTGGTAGAGTGAGGAAGACGACCTGCCCTCTCGATCCTTGCCCTTCATGGCTGGCCATCCGGGGGGGGGGTGACTTGATGGTGTTCCTTAAGGCTTCAGGACAGGATTTGGAGTTGAGACTGCCATGGTTGCCTTGACCGATGATTTGTGTCTAAGCATCGACAGGGGTAATGTGTCCCTGTTGGTGCTTCTAGACCTCTCAGCAGCTTTCGATATGATACATCATAGCATCCTACTGCATTGCCTGAGTGGGTTAGGAATCAGAGGCACTGAGCTCCAGTGGTTCCAGTCCCAGAGGGTGCTGCTCGGGGACAGCTGCTCCAGCAGAAAAGAGCTTACTTGTGGCATTCCGCAGGGTGCCATCCTGTCCCCGATGCTGTTTAACATCTATATGAAGCCGCTGGGTGAGATTATTTGAAGTTATGGGGCTGGGTGTTATCAGTACACTGATGACACCCAGATCTATTTCCCCTTGTCCCAATCAACAGCCTCGAATTCTGATGGCATCTCTCCTCTTAATGACTGTCTTAAAGCAGTAATGGGCTGGATGAGGAAAAACAGATTGAGATTAAATACAGACAAAATGGAGGTGCTCACTGTAGCGGCCCCGAAACTGGTAGTTGGGCTGCAACTTCCAGTCCTGGATGGGGTCACGCTCTCCGTTAAGGACTGTGTTCGCAGTCTGGGGGTAGTCCTTGATTCATCGCTTCAGATGACGAGTCAGGTGAATGCGACGGTCGTGAGTGCTTGTTATTAGCTTCGGCTGATGCGCCAGCTGCACACTTTTCTGGAAGTAAGGGACCTTGAGACTGTGGTACACACACTGGTAACTTCTCATCTAGATTTCTGCAATGCGCTCTACATGGGGCTACCCTCATGCTTGGTCCGGAAACTTCAGTTGGTACAAAATATGGCAGCCAGAGTGGTCCCAGGAACATCTCGGAGAGACCATATAACTCCAGTATTGAAATCTCTCCACGGGCTGCCTATCAGTTTCCAGGCCCAGTATAAGGTGTTGGTTATTACCGTTAAAGCCCTAAATGGCTTGGGTCCAACTTATCTTTGGAACCACCTCCTCCCATACAATCCTCCCCATGCACTCCAGTCCTCTGGGAGGAATTTGCTTCAGCCATAAAAATCTAGGCTGTCTGCAACCTCCCAGAGGGCCTTTTTGGTAATCGCCCCCAATTTATGGAATGGCCTGCCAAACGAGATCTGTCAGATGATGAGCTTAAGTAGCTTTTAAAAAGTACTAAAGATGGATTTCTTTCAGCAGGCCTTTCCTGATTAGATCCCAGCCTCAGGAGCTGCGTCTCCTGGCCCTCTTTAATCTTGTACATATTTGTTTTGAATGTGATTTTAGTTAGATGGTTTTAATTTTATATTGTTTAATGTCTTTTTATGGGAGTGGGTGGTGCTTTCAGGCATTATTACAATGATTTAATTGTTGGAAGCCACCCCAATTGTTTTTAGCAGAGGAGCAGGGTATAAAAATATTATTATTATTATTATTATTATTATTATTATCATTATTATTATTAGTGCTTTGGCAACATATCAAAAACAGTATCCTCCAGTCTGCAGAAGAATCCCCCGGGTTCTCCCAAAAGAAAAATCAAGACTGGATTGATGAAAACAACCAAGAGATCCAGGAGCTGTTGGCAAAGAAGAGAACTGCTCACCAGGCATACCTTGCCCAGCCAACTTGCCATGTAAGAAAAGCAGCTTTCCATCTCACATGTAGTAAACTTCAATGAAAACTCCGAGACATGCAGAACAAGTGGTGGATCAATGTAGCAGAAAAGACACAACGCTGTGCAGATCTGGGTGATCTTAGAGGTTTTTATGAAGCTCTTAAAGCAGTGTTTGGACCTACTTATCAGGTCCAAAGTGCCTTATACAGTACAGATGGCCAAACATTAATTACTGATAAAGCCTCCATCCTGAATCGATGAGCTGAACATTTTCAGTCTTTTTAGTGCCAACCAAGTAGTCCAAGGTTCAGCTATCCAACATATGATACAAAAAACTATGAAAAATGAATTGGACATACCTCCCACGTTGGAAGAGACCCTTAATGCCATACAGCAGATGAAAAAGGGCAAGGCAGCTGGAATTGATGGAATCCCACCTGAAGTTTGGAAACACGGAGGTCATGTCTCTCTCTCTGGCTTTTCTTCGCAAACGAAGATTCAAGAAGGACTCATCCCGCGCTTTCTGCAAGCGCGCTGATGACTGAAAAGGCCAATCTGAGATAAACAAGTCCGGTTGCAGAAAGCACAGCAGAAGGTCTCCTTGGGTGATGTTTTTAGGTTGTGATCCTTTCTGCGTTGTCGTTTCTCTTCAAGACTTGTTTGGTGTGAGTTCTCAAATAAGGCTGCAGCATTGTGGATAGTGCGTCTCCATGCCTCCCGATGTGAGGCCAGGGCGGACCACTATTGGTGATCAATTTGGCCGAGCCTGAGATGTTGTTTCAGGGACTCTTTGTATCGCTTTTTTGGAGCGCCCCTCTTACTCTGTCCCGTGGCAAGTTCACCCTAGAGTAGTATTTTTGGGAGGCGATGGTCCTCCATCCTAGAAACGTGCCCTGCCCAGCGCAGCTGCGTTCTCAATATCATGGCCTCAATACTTGTGATCCCTGCTTGCTCAAGGACAGCAACATTCGTCACATAGTTACTCCAGTGTATATTTAGGATTGTGTGTGAAAAATGAATTGGACATAGCTCCCACTTTGGAAGAGACTCTTAAGGCCATACAGCAGTTGAAAAACGGCCAGGCAGCTGGGATTGATGGAATCCCACCTGAAGTTTGGAAACACGGAGGTCATGTACTCCGTGATAAATTCCACGAACTCCTAGTGAATTGCTGGGAAAAAGGGGAACTGCCATCAGATCTCCGAGATGCAGTCATCATCACCCTGCACAAGAAAAATGGAGCAAAATCCGATTGCTCAAACTATTGAGACATGACACTGCTCTCTATTGCTGGAAAAATCCTTGCAAGGATACTCCTGAACATATTAGTTCCTGCTATTGCAGAAGAACTTCTTCCTGAAAGCCGATGCGGCTTCAGAGCCAATAGGAGTACTACAGATATGGTATTTGCCCTTAGACAACTGCAAGAGAAATGTAGAGAGCAGAACAAGGGTCTCTATGTAACATTTGTCGACCTCACCAAAGCCTTGGACACTGTGAGGAGAAAAGTGTAGTATGTGGGGAAATTATTATAATGCAATACAATCTTGTGTATCCCATTTTAACTTCAGTTTAGGAATTTCCCTGCATACATGAGTTTTTCCACTCCCCCTTCTTCTTTACCTGGGCAATTTCAGCCAACTGGAGCAATGGGTCATTCATCACATGACCTAATTTAAATATTTTATTAAACTTTGTTTAAGTTCCTTTTAAGTTTGTCTCCATGTGGCTGTAGCCATCTTAGAGTCTTGTTTTACTTTTCACCCTTTCACTATGTAGCCCTCATCGCTTAAGGCTGGGTGAGTTTTTTCCTACCCTAAATTCTCTTAGTTAAGGACCTTTAAATTTGTTTTGATATGTAGATTAAGACTGATATACCTTCAGTAAACTTTTGATATGCATTTTTAAACTAATGTCTTTGTTGTTTAATAAGTCTAATTGACTGGGTGATCTGACCATACATTTAAATGTTAATTGAGCTATGTCTGCATTCTGACGTATTTACTCTACTGACTTTGAAAGAAAGGGTTTTTTTTACTTTTAAAGAAGATATTTTTATTTTTATTTTTTTAATAATAATTTTATTAATTTTTAAAATTAAAAAAAATACAATAAAACTTAACAAACATATATAACAGTGATTCCCTCCACCGAGGGACTTCCCTTTACATTCATCCCTCTTTCCAAAAAATCATTGTTTCCAACTCAGGTTTGCTTCCTCTCCCCTTTTTTAATACAAATTCTAAAAATTTACTCCATTTTTCACCAAAAATATTCTTATTTAACCCTCCTTTTTTTTCCTTAACCATATTTGTTAATTTCTCATTTATAGCTATATTCCATACTTCATCATACCATTCTTCTATTTTGTATTCACCTTGTATTTTCCATTTCTTTGCTATTATTAACCTTGCTGCTGTCAGCAAATTTGTTAGCAAATCCTTAACAATTTGAGATTCTTGTATTTTTTCACAATATGATAATAATGCTATTTCAGGGCTTAAAGGCATATTTATCTCCAATATTTCACTTATTTCCTTCATTACTATTTTCCAAAATTTCTGTACATATTTGCAATTCCACCACATATGCATATATGTTCCCAGTTCTTGGCATCCCCTCCAACACTGTGCTGAGTACTTTTTATCTATTTGATTCAATCTTACTGGAGTTAAATACCACCTCCATATAATCTTATAGTAATTTTCTTTTATTCTTACTGATAATGTTTTCAAATGTTGCATATTCCATATTTTTTCCCACTTAGATTTGTCTATTACAGTTGCTACATCTGTTTCCTAAACATCTTTTAAATAATCTTGTACTTCTTCATTATCGATTAATATTTTATATATTTTGCTTGTAATACCCTTTATAATGTTTTTCTCTTGAATAGCTTTTGTAATTAATTCCTCAAATTTTGTACTTTTTCTACAACTACCCTCCTTTAAACATTTTTTGTCCATCTTTCTAACTGTATCAGTTTAAACCGTGTAAATCCTTGCTCCTTTAATATTTTTTCCATTTAATTTTAATTTTTCATTTTCCCCATCCATTCCTTCAACCTTATAATTTCTTGTCCTCCTAATTTTGCTTCCACTTCATTTCTTAAATTTGCTGGGAAACCCTCTAACAATATTACCAGCGTTAATGGAGATGTTCCTGGAACTAATAATTTTTATATTTATTCCATATATCTAATATATTTTTTAAAGAGACAGATTGTATTGTTTCCCTATATTTCTTTTTTAGTTTACAAAAAAAAAAATTCTTAATTTTAACTCTATCTCTTGTTTATTTATTTCCATCCATTCCATTTCCTTCACCTCCACAACACTATCAATAATATATCTCAATTGATTCGCTACGTAATATAGCTTTAGATTAGGTAGGCCTAAACCTCCTTTTTTTAAAGATTTATACCATCTATTTTTATTCATTCTTGGTCTTTTGTCTCCATTACAATAATTATTTATCATATTTTGCCACTTTTTAAATTCCATTTCTGATACTTTAATAGGTAGCATTCTAAATAAAAAAAATTATTTTTGGTAATATTTTCATTTTAACAAGCGCTATTCTTTCAAACCATGACAATTTAATTTTCCCATATTTCTCTATTCTTTTCTCCATATCTTTCCTTAGCATAGTGAAATTTTTTTCCTCTAGTTTTTCCAATTCTTCCACAATATTTATTCCTAAATATTTTTTTTGCTCTTTTATTTTAATACATTTCTTTTTACTCTTCATATTTTTTTGCTCTGCCTCTGTATAATTAAATATCATCATTTCTGATTTATTCCAATTTACTTGTAAACCTGTCATCTTCCCAAACGTTTCCAAATGTTTCTCTATCTCTTGCATTTTCTCCAATGGATCTTGTATTGTTATTAAAGTATCATCTGCAAACATATTCAGTTTACTTTCTTCAATATTTCCTATCCCTTTGATATCTTCATCGTTTCTGATTACATTAGCTAATATTTCTATTACCATAGCAAATATTATTGGGGAGAGTGGGCAGCCTTGTCTTGTTCCCCTAGTTAAATTTATTTGTTCTGTCTTACCATCATTTACTATTACTGTTGCTTTATTTTTTTTATACAATTGGTCAATCACACCCCTAAATTTTTCTCCAAATCCAAATGTTTTCATTATATTTTTTATTGCTGGCCATTCCACACAATCAAAAGCTTTAAATATATCTATAGCCATAAGCCCTGCTTTAATTTTCTTTCTTCTAATTATATCTATTAAATTTATTACTCTTCCAGTTAGATTAGCCATCTGTCTTCCTTCTATAAATCCACATTGGTCTTTTTGTAGATATTTATACATAAATTTATTCATCCTTTTCACCATTATTGCTGTTAGTATTTTTGCATCTTGATTTATTAATGATATTGGTCTATATGATTCTGGGTCTGTCAAATCTTTATCTGGTTTTGGAATTAATATAATCAGAGATTGTTTCCATGATGGTGGGATCTCATCTCCTTTTAAAATGTTATTATATAATTCTTTCATTCTAGGTATTAATATACTTTTAAATATTTTGTAATATTCAGTTCCCAAACCATCTTCTCCTGGAACCTTCCCTAGTTTCAATTTGTTTATAATTTCTTCGATTTCCTCTTCTGTTATAGGTTTTTCCATTAATTCTTTCTCCTCCTCACTAACTATATCCTTACAATTTTCCTGTATATATTTCTCTAAGTTTTTCGGTGAATCACCTGCTGAATATAATTTTTGATAATATTCTTGAAATATCTTTAATTTATCTTTCATCAAGTTACTTTTTTCCCCTTTTTCATCCTTAATAATTCCAATCAAACTTTTAGATTTCTTTGTTTGTGTGGCTCTTGCTAACATTCTAGAATTGTTATTACTATATTCAAAAACAATCTCTTTTCATAAATAACAGATTTCTTTTTGCTATTTCTATATCTTCCTTTTCTAACTCTTTTCTCTTTGCTTGTATTAATGTGTGGATCTGTTTATCTCTGTTTCTAAAGTATTCTTTTTCTAGACCCTTAATTTCCTCTTCTAGTTTTTTCCTACTTTTTCCCATTTTTTCCACAATGTATGTGCTTGCCTAATAAATATTCCCCTTGCTACAGCTTTCATTGAATCCCACAATAATGCTTGATTGCTTTGTCCTACTCTATTTATTTCCCATATTTCTTTTAATTCTACCTGTATTTTTCTACTATATTTTTATAACCCAAGATTTTTGTATCCAATCTCCATCTTTTTGCTAATTTATAATCTTTTGTAATCTTTATATCTGCTGTAACTGTTGCATGGTATGTGACTTTTATGATCCCTATATCTGTGTTTACAATTTGTGGGACCAGATTTTTTGATACAAAAATATAATCTATTCTAGAATAATTTTTATGTGTTGGTGAATAATAGGTGTATCTCTTTTCTTCTCCTTTCCATTCTCTCCATACATCTCGTAGTCCATTTCTCTTTATAATTTTGTTCAAACCAGTTTCATACATTTTCTTTTCCTCTTTAGTAGGATTAGATTTATCTTTCTGCTTATCCATTACCATATTAAAATCTCCCACCATTATTATAGATCCTTCACTAATTTCATTTGTAGCTTTAATAACTTCTTCATAAAATTCTATTTGACCTTCATTTGGTGCATACAGATTAACTAAAGTGAGATGTTCCTTACCCCTAATTCCTTGCATAATTATGTATCTTCCTTTTATATCTTTTTTAATTTTCTTAACAATAAAATCACATCCTTTCGACAAAATAGTTGCTACTCCTCTTGATTTTGATGTTCCAAAAGCTTTTTCATATGTATTTGCCCATTTCAACTTCAATTCATTCACTCCATCTTTATTTTGGTGTGTTTCTTGTAGGAATATTATATCTGCTTTAGATTTATTTAGTAAAGATTCTGTTCTTTTGCGTTTTATTACATTTCCTAACCCTTTGACATTTAAGGTCAATATTCTCAATCTACCTTCCATATTATGTATAATAAACTTCTACTTCTAATAGTCCCCCATAGTGCACACGTACTACAACACTCAACTAAACAATAAGCAATAACAATAACAATCCCCCCTGCACCACCCTCCACCTTCCCCCCTTCCTCCCTCCTCCCTACCCCTCCCACATACACATTTCCTCACCCCCCTCCTACTCCCAGGGATTGCCATCCCCACCATAGCTGCAAACTTGGAGGGGGAGAGGGGGTGTCACCCATCACCGATGTCACCTTTGATCCCATCTCTCTCAGTTTTTTCCCCAGTCCCTTGTCTTTATATCTTCATTTCTCCTCTCCTCCTGTTGCTCCTTTCAGCTCCCCTTGGTCTTTTGCTGCTTCCTGTTCTTCCTCTCCCAGTCCCAGCGTTGTCAGCAGTTGTAATCCTTCTTCCAGTGTTTTTATTTTGTAAAATTTCCCAGCATACTTGAACTTTAAAAATATTGGGTATCCCCAGTTGTTTTTTTTTAATATAGCGATAATGGGTTTGATACCTCTCCTCCATTCCAATGTTTTTGCACACAAGTCATTGAAGATCATCACTGGTGTTGACTCAAAAAGTATTTGGTTACCCAGTTTCCTGATTTCTTTCATAAATGTCTCTTTTTTGTAGTAGTTGGCCACTTTTACCAATACATCACTGGGAGTTGTTTTCCTGAATCCAGTTCTATGGATTCTCTCAAAATCTTCTTGCACCCACTGTAACTGGGGTGTCAGTTGTTGGAACCAGTTTATTATTTTAATTCTCAGCTGGGTTGCAGTTTCTTTTTCAAAATGTGGAACATTTCGAATCCTTATGTTCATTCTCCTGTTCTGATCCTCCAGAGCAATAATTTGTGTTTGTATCTCAGCAATCTCTACATCATGTCTTTGAAGCCATTTTCTGTTGTCGTTTACCATAAGATTTACTTTTTTTAATTTCTTTGCATACTCCTGCCATCTCCTGGTTGATTTGCTGCACAGCATTTTGCAGTTGTTTAGAAACCTCTTGTATCGTTTCCTGCTTCATATTATGAATTTCATTTTGTAGCTCAAGTGTATGAGCTTTAAAACTTTGAAGTAATTTTTCATTATTCTGTGCCAGCAAAGATTGTAAATCCTCTTGTCCTGACAGGTGTTCCTTATGTCCGTTCTTCTGAGTGCTTTTCTGTCCGTTCTTTCCTCCCCCTGCTCCAGTCGCCATTTTAATTGCTTCAGTCTGTTGTTTTTCTTTTCTAATCTTTTCAGTTGTTGTTAACGTTTCAGCTGAAAATGCCCATTCTAATCTTGAAATAGTTTTATCTGAGGGTTTATTTTTAGATCTTGTCCATAAGGGAGTTTGTAAGAATTTTTTCTTTCCCTTATCTTCTCTTTTTTCTCTCGACATCAGCTTCCCTCATAAATCCTCAAACTCCGGGCTTCAGCATTCAGCTTCTAGCTTTTAAATAAAACAGATGTTACTCACAGCATTCCGGAACAGGGGACAGTTCTTTTTTCTTTAATTAACTGCTTCAACAAGGTGTTTTCTTTATTTCAAAGATATCACATCGGAGAGAGCTGGATTCTACGGCCACATCCGGTGGTGCGTGACTCCGCCCCCCCTGATATTTTTATTTTTAATAGTGCTTGATCCCTGGAATTTCTTTAATAAATTTTTAATTTTAGACTCATACTCCCAACAAAAAGATCTGTGGCAGATCCTGGAGGGACTAGGATGTCCTCCCAAATTTCTTAAAATGATTATCTTGCTACATGAGGGCCAACACAGTCAAGCCAGATATGGCGATGCTCTTTCAGAGCCCTTTCTAATAAGTGAAGCAAGGTTGTGTTCTTGCTCCAAATTTATTTACCATCTTCTTGAGCATAATGCTCCAAAGGGATATGGCAGAGCTCGAAGAAGAATACGGCATCTATATACATTACCGTACTGATGGTAGCTTGTTTAACTTAAGCCGCCTGAGGGCTCGCACTAAGACTCTAACCTATCTAGTTCATGAATTGCTTTTCGCTGATGATGATGCCTTTGTTGCACACACAGAAGCAGCTCTGCAGTGCCTAACATCCTGCTTCGCAACGGCTGCAGAGCTGTTTGGGCTGGAAGTCAAACTGAAGAAAACATAAGTTCTTTACCAGCCTGCACCACAGGATGAACACCACCATCCCCACATTGCCGTCAGCAAATCTGTGCTCAAGTCCATTCAGCAGTTCACCTACCTGGGAAGCATCATGTCCTCAGATGCCAAGATTGACAAAGAAATTGATCACAGATTAGCAAAGACATATAGCACATTTGGAAGACTTTGCAAAAGAGTCTGGAGTAATAAACACCTGAGGTGAAGCACAAAAATCAGTGTGTATAGAGCCATTGTACTGTCTATTCTCCTTTATGGGTCTGAAACGTGGGTCAACTATCGCCACCAGTTATGACTCGTTGAACGCTTTCATCAGCGCTGTATATGCACAATCCTAAATATACACTGGACTATGTGACCAATGTTGCTGTCCTTGAGCAAGCAGGGATCACCAGCATTGAGAACACAGCTGCACTGGGCAGGGCACGTTTCTAGGATGGAAGACCATTGTCTCCCAAAAACAGTACTCTACGGTGAACTTGCCACAGGTCAGAGTAAGAGGGGCGCTCCAAAAAAGTGATACAAGGACTTCCTGAAACAACATCTCAGACTTGGCCAAATTGATCACCAACAATTGTCTACCCTGGCCTCACATCGGGAGGCATTGAGACTCACTATCCACAATGCTGCAGCCTTATTTGAGAACTCATGCCGAACAAGTCTTGAAGAGAAACGACAACGCAGAAAGAATCATAACCCAGAAACATCACCCAAGGAGACCTTCTGCTGTGCTTTCTGCAACCGGACTTGTTTATCTCAGATTGGCCTTTTTAGTCATCAGCGCGCTTGCAGAAAGCGCGGGATGAGTCCTTCCTGAATCTTCATTTGCGAAGAAAACCCAGAGAGAGGGGGATTGTGTAGCGAGGTATGAGTCTAAAATTAAAAATGTATTGAAAATTCCAGGGATCTAGCCCTTTTAAAAAGAAATAAAAATATCTTCCTTAAAAAGTAAAAAACCTTTTCTTTCAAATTCAGACAGAGTGACGCATTAGGAATGCAGAAACAGCTCAATTAACATTTAAATGTGTGGTCTGATCACCCAATGAATTAGACTCATTAAAAACAACAAAGAAGTCAGTATAAAATGCATATCAAAAGTTTACTGAAGGTATATCAATCTTAATCTACATATTAAAACAAACCTTTAAAAGGTTCCTAACTAACTAAGAGGATTTAGGATAGAATAGACTCACCCAGCCGTTGAGCTGAGTGGGCTACATGGTGACTTGAAAACAACAACTGTAATAATCACCAACAACAACATGGCTTCAGCCGCATGGAGACCTAACTTAAAAGGGAACTTAAACAAAGAGTATTTGTTTAAATTAGGTCATGTGTTGAATGACCCATTGCTCCAGTTGGCTGAAATTGCCTAGTGAAATAAGAGAAGGGGGAGTTGGGAGAACTGAAGCATGCAGGGTAAATGCCTAGACTGAACTTTGCATGGGAATACACAAGATTGTATTACATTACAATAATGATTTCCCCACATAATACAGGTTGATGGGCCATTATCTGCTGGACCCCCGGCCCTGGGTGGAATTCTTTTGTAAGTGTTGAGTTTTGATTCTATTGTATTTCAAAACTGGGAGCCAGATTTTGTTTACTTTTAAGGTTTCTTCTTTCCTGTTGATGTTGTCCAGGTGTCTGTGGATTTCAATAGCTTCTCTGTGCATTCTAATTAGTTTAGATTGCTCAGACTTCAGCAGAGCTGTCTAGCAAGTTTACCAGGGCAGGAATCTCAAGCCAAGGAACTAGTCCAAAGAAAGTGTTGGATTAACAGTAGCTGGCAACAAGTGAGCAACCAATTGTTTGAGCAACAGGCAGGCCCTGATCCAAAGCATGCATCAGTTCATCATTCTTCTTCCCAAGCAAGTCTCATGGATGGATGGAAAATTTGAGCTTGTTTAGTAAGGACTCATTTCCACCCATGGCCAGGATTCTATTGTGTCAAACCAATCTCATATGAGACCATAGTGTGAGTGATTTGACAGTTCTGCTGCTCATCAACTGGGCCATCTAGGACCCCACCGCACAAGCAGAAATCATGTTGTCCCCATGGCAACTGCCACATGCACGACAGCAAGCAGTAGTGACCCTGTACTACTATGCTGCTGGTGCTTTCCATTATGATGGTATCATGTAGACTCCTAGCCTCTGTCCTTGGGGTCTCAGAGATGGCAGTTAAAGTGGAATGACAGTGCTATAATTGTATAGTTTGAAAGGGCCCAGGAACTATACTACAGTACATCATCAACCAGCAGGCAGACACCTGACTGAATGTTTCATATGCTCACTCACACACTCACTCTTGCCCCTAAGAGAGAGGGGTTCTAGCCTAGCCTTCTCCTAGTCATAATATATTTTATTCTTTATGTAGGGATGTGACACCCTTCCCCACACTCCACTGACAGTTTTAAGCACATGACCTATTGACATTTTAAGGAACTTTGCATCACTTCCTTTCTGGACTGTTTAGCATGAGGAAGTGAGTTTCATATATCTTTCCTTCCTGTGTAATGTCCAGACTACATAGTGCTGGGGCAGTCATTCTCTATCTTGCTAACACAGGACACTTCTATATAATTTAATGACTAATGTAAAGTTTTCAGAAGGGTTGAGACATTGTCACATCTTAATTTTAAAAATCCCGCCTACCTTTCATGTGGAGATGGGTAGAGCCAGGGTAGATCCTGACACAGAAGCTCTGTAGCCTGCTTCAGGGGTGTGTGGGAGGTAAAGGGATGTACCCATACATGGAGCACTGAGCTTCAAAGGGATCTTCAGCTCTACCTAGAAGCAAACAACAATCAATTTTATTTCTCAAGCGTAATGATATATCATTGGATACCAAAGTCAGGATTGTCCATGCCATGATATTTCCAATTTCTATGTATGGTTTGTTGTAAAATATGCAGAGCGCGTTCACTCTCTGCTCATCCAAGCAGAGATGCATGCAGTGAAATAGCGTGGGCTTTTGGGCAAAGCCATGCACACCTCTGGTGTAAAAGAAAAATAGACTGTTTTTCTTTTATGGTTTTATTAAAAGCAAGACAGAAAAGAAATAAAAAGCAGAAGGCATTCATCCATGCTTCTGTATGCTCCAAAGTTCCTCAGGAGCTATGAGAAAAGAAAAGGAGCCCCCAAAATGCAGGAGGCACACACAAGCTCCAAAATCCCCTCCCAGTTATATACTTCTCTAAATATTCAATCCTTCTGAGAAGCAACAAGAAACTTGGAGCCTTTTGGTTTCGTTTCTCGCTTTCCAACTCCGAAGGACAGAGAAAAACATAACAACAAAAGACATATTTATGAGTTCTAGTAGACAAGCTGGCGTCTTCGATGCCTTGGTGAATAAAATTACCCAAAAGGGGGGAGATAAATTTCTAATTACAATATCTATTTTCCCTGACATGGTTGTGAAAGCTGGAGAGTAAAGAAAGCTGATAGGAAGAAAATCAACTCATAGAATCATAGAATTGTAGAGTTGGAAGAGACCACGAGGGCCATCCAGTCCAACCCCCTGCCATGCAGGAATACACAATCAAAGCATCCCTCATTTGAAACTTCATGCCAGAGGAGAGTTGTACAGATACCCTGGACTGCCAACAAGATAAATAAATCAGTCCATTAATAAAACAAGCCTGAACTCTCCCTAAAAACCAAGATGACTAAACTGAGACTGTTATACTTTGGACATATCATAAGAAGACATGACTCATTAGAAAAGACAATAAGCTAAAAGGCAGTAGGAAAAGAGGAAGACCACACTGCAGATGGATAGACTCAATCAAGGAAGCCACAGCCCTGACTCTACAAGATTTGAGCACAGCAATTGATGGCTGGGGATCTTGGAGGTGTCTCTCATTCATAGGGTCTCCATAAGTCGAAGTCAATTAGATAGCAATTGTTATTATAAAATATCCTGTTTTTTCTTCCCATGTAGGACCCCATCCCATTTTCTCTAGTCTTTTTCCTGCTCCCACCCTGGCAGCATTCACTGTTATCTTGATTTCTGCTTGTTTAAGCATGTGTGAAATCAAAGCAACATACTGACACTATCCTCTGAGGTCTTTGCTTACAGTGTCAGCAGGAGTCAGTCGGGTATAATGGTTTGACTGTTCAGCTATGACTCTGGAGAACAGGGTTTGCCTCCCTGCTTGGCTGTGGAAAGCCACTGGGTGACCTTGGACAGGTCATACTCTCTCAGCCTCAGAGTAAGACAAAGGCAAATCCCCTGTGAACAAATCTTACCCAGAAAACCCTGTGATAGATTTGCCCTAGGATCACCATGAGTCAAAAATGACTTGAAGCCACACAACAACAATAATCAGCATGAAGTAAGAGGGCCTGTTCCCTATAGACACTGTGAGATAAATCTGTGTTGCTGCATGGGGATGTTACCCAAAATGCTCCTTGGAAAATTCCAAGAAAATATCGAGTTTCTAATATGTTGGGGAAATTAGCAGCAACTCGACATTTAGCTATGCAAAGAGGGGGTAACCAGGGAATCTTGCAAACCTGTGTCTACCAGTACTAGTCTGGGTGGAATACACATATGTTTACTAAAGAGTTAAAAAAATAAAACCAAACACACACATTCACCCAGAAAAAGCATTCACACAATGCTGTAGGAAAAGCAATAGGAAAACTTGGGATGGGGGTAGCAAGAGGATTTTATTGGGGTGATACAGATCTGTCCTGTAGTCAATCCGGCAGAGTGGATGGAGGAAACTGGGTGGCCACACAGAGGGGCATAGTGTCCCCTAGAAATGGAACTGTGTGCAATGAGGGATATTTTGGGGGTGATATTTATACCTCCAAATACACATGAGGGGATTGGTTGCTTCATGGGTTGAAACAATAGATTTCCTGAGCCTTCATGGATTGCACAATGAGTTTTCTGGTCTTAAGAAAAGGTGTAGAAAATGCTAAATGTGTTTCTTACTTCCAGTGATTGGATTTTAACAGCTTATGCAATTTGTCTTTAAGGTTGGGATTTGAGGGAGGAAATTTCACAATCAGCAAATACAAAGGTTTTCATAGCATCCATTGTCTCCCCTTCCTGGGAAATGTGTCTTTTTTTTTTCTTTTTTTTTTAGTTATTAGCCTCAGGCTTCCCTGGGGTAAGGCAGGGCACTCAAATGACCTTTTGAAACCATCCTACCTATTCCCTTTGTGGAAGGCCACCTTAATGAACCAAAATTCTGTCAGTTTCTGAGGGCTGTAAAAATGGGGTGCTAACATTCCAGAAGTGGGGTGCCTTGGCAGGGAAGGCAGCTTATGAAGAGCTAGTTGGCCTCTTGGGGTTTCTGGAGGTGAACCTAAGCTGGACTTCATTGTTATTATCTGCCCAAGTAATAAAGGACTTGGCACATGATCTACTCAAGTGCCATTTATATTTAAGCTCAAGAGAGCATTAACTAGGTACTTTTCTGACTCACATGAGAAACTGGTCTGTGACAAACTCACATTCTTTTTGAATGGCTCTAACCATTGTGTGCCCCAGAGGTTGCCCTCTTTGATTCCAAGATCATCAACTTAAAGAGGAAAATGGTGGAAAGAGGGGACCATGTTCAGTTTATTGGATGACATACTTTTATTTATGGCTCAGTGTAACTTTAATATAATGTGACATGGCAATGTTTTTTTATTATAACTGCATTGTAGTATTTATAATTGTATTGTGAAGTCGAAGTCTTTCACAGCCGGCATCCATAGATTTTCCTTGGTTTTTTCCCAGGCTGTGAGACCACGTTCTGGAATATTTTTTTTCTGATGTTTCGCCTGTATCTGTGGCTGGCATCCTCAGAGAATGGTTGGGTAGGTGTGTGTGTGGAGTTTATATGCTGTGAACACACACACACCTACTCAACCATTCTCTGAGGATGCCAGCCACAGATGCAGGCGAAATGTCAGAAAGAAACTATTCCAGAACACGGCCTCACAACCAGGAAAAAAGCCAGGAAAATCTATAATTGTATTGTTTTATTATTTGTAATTGTTTGAAATGATAAGTAGACTAATTCAATAAATTGCTCTATCTATCCTGTGACTATCTAAGCCTATTTTAAGCAGTGGGCCTTTGCAGCTATTTTGTTCCATTGTTTTCAGTGGCAGTTTCTCATGGCTTCCTTTGCTTGGCTCTGAGACCTGTGTGTCTTAATATGCAGATAGCATCTTCAGAGTTTGAAAAATTGCTGATTCATAGTGGAGCCACTAAAATGTCTAATGAAGGGAAGCAGCCATGCATCTTTGAGTGGATTTAATGAAAATTCATTATGATCTTGAAAATGTTAGGAGTTACTAACAAGATAATATGATCTGAAGAACAGATAAGACTCAGGATTCAGTGTTACTCTCAAAGGCCCCATTCAGTGTGGACATGTATTTAATTAATAAAGTTCATTTTCACCTAGCTTTCAACCTGGTTCTGTCTCCAGTGTATGTTAGTTCAAATAGTTCTTTCTGTGTTATTATTTTTATTAAGTACATGGTGTTTATTAACATAGTTATTAGATATGTTTCTACAGCCTTTCACTGGGATTTTCATCTACTTGAAACAGAGATGGCTCTTGTGAGTTCCGAAACAGTGACTTGCTTTAGAGAAGGAATCTGATGCAACAGGCTTGCCTTTGCAACATACACCAGTCCAAAACAAACCTTTGACAAACACTCCTCCCTCCAGGGTTTCTGGCCAACCAGTCAGGAATCTCACAAATAAATAGAGTTGTGGCTCCATGGGTGAGCTGAGAATAAATTTGTTTCACCCAAAATGAGATGGAAAGTAGAGGTCAAGCTTACTTAGTGAATTGGTGGCCAAATGCCAAAACCAGTCACCCAAGGGCAGCATAAAATGATTCATTTGTTAGCCTGACCCAACAAATCTTCAAGAATAAGCTAGTACTCACTTCCCTCTAGAACATTGGCTTGGATGTCTTAATACAGCCATGTATCCTTTGAAATATTAACATTATCAATATTTTAACATATTTATCATACTTTTAGCATGCAAAACACTATTCAGTTCATACTCATTTATACTTAGAACAATATTATTCGGTCCTTATCAGAATAATTTATATTCTAAGAATCAGCACAGCCTAAACACTCTGACAGAGTTTAGTTTCAAAGAAATTCTAAATTTCCATAAAACAAAATAATTCTCTAATCCTTATTTGATTGTTGTCAAAAGTTTGGAAGTATTTGTGACATAGGGTTCTGAATGTCTCCTTAACTGTCTCTAGGACTAACCGGTTTCAAAAAATCTTTCTGTTTACCTATACATTCTCTCATAATCTGCTACACAGTTACTGCAAATATATTGCAAATTATCCAGAATTTAAATCATGAACTCTGAATTGTCTATACCAGCTAAATATACAAAGTTGTGAATAAAGTTGTCTTATCATAGTGTACATTTTGTGTTCTAGAAACTGAGTGTATTATTCATTGAGCTTGTGTCCGTTTTATTTTATGGACAAAATGCTAATGAAAAAAAAAAAACTTTCCAACTTGAATAAAGCATCCTAGAAGCAACCTACAGCCTGAGTCTGTATGGGCCTACTTGCAAACAAGTCCCACTGTATGTAGCCAGGCTAATTTCCAAGACTGGGCTCCAGATTGACTAGCCTTGAAGTTGTTGTCAGTAACTTTTGTCAGTAACTCAAAAGAGGCCTTGAAGTTGTTGTCAGTAACTTTTCTGAAAGCATCTACTCAATAGACTGCAACTAGTTTTTTAAGAAGATAAATGATGTGTAAATAAACGATGTATCCACAGCTCACATACTGTTTACAGATTTGATAATCCCATCTCAGAAAGGATGGAGTAATACTGGAAAAATACAGGGTATAGAAAGAAAAATAATCAGAGGTACTGAGCAACTTCTGTAAACAGGAAGAAGAAACAGCAGGGGATGTGATCAATGTAAATAAAATTATGGACAGATAATAAGCAAAAGCAAGCCAGAAAGAGTTATTTATCCTTTTGGCTCCAGCAACAATGAGAGGGCCTTCCATAAAGCTACCACACAGCAGGTTTAAAATAAAGTATTTTAAACCATTGTATTTTGAAACTTCCTTCCAGAGGAAGTAGTAATAAGTGCTAATACATACCTGAGTTTCAAAACTGGACAAATTTAAAGGACACAGAGATATTAGTAGTTATCAGTAGTTGGGTAGAATATTGAAAACATGCTATTTCATGCTTAAAGCGATTCTCAAATGGCTAGGTAGTGGTTGTAAAACACAGAAAATTGATAGGAAATATATATCCTCCCAAATCCAGATTTGCTTAGCTTTTAAGCATGAATACTAATGATTCAACATGCAGTACAAACAAACCATGGTACAAGCCATTTGTCTGAGGTCTCTGCACACATCATAGGGAGAACATTACTACTCCTCTGCTATATAACAGTAATGCAGGGAAATGAGGTGTGGTGATTAAATTCTCCTTACCATGTGGACTTGTGATTTATTTTGCAAGTGTTTGGATCATCCCTTCTACTCAATGAGCACTTGAGGCAATGTGCAAGTAAAATAAACCCCATACAAAATGCTTATCAGGACTGATTCCCACCAATATGAGAAAAAAATACCACATAATGTACACAGCAGTAACATGTACAAACTGTCATTTGTGTTCACCCAAGATCAGAGTACCAGTTTGGATGAGCCCCTAGGGATTCTTTCATGGTGCTGTGGCAAAGCTTCCATTTGAACCCCTGACTGATTAACCCTATGTAGACATAGTTTTCCTTGGGTTTTTTCCGGGCTGTGTTCTGGAATAGTTTCTTTCTGACGTTTCGCCTGCATCTGTGGCTGGCATCCTCAGAGAATTGTTGTGTAGGGGTGTGTGTGGAGTTTATATGCTGTGAACCCCTGTTGGGGAGGATATGTAAATTTGTGTACAATTTACACAGATTTACATATCCTCTCCAACAAGGGTTCACAGCATATAAATTCCACATACACACCTACACAACCATATCTGAGGTTGCCAGCCACAGATGCAAGCGAAACGTCAGAAAGAAACTATTCAAGAACATGGCCTCACAGCCTGGAAAAAAAACAAGGAAAATCTATGGATGCTGGCCGTGAAAGCCTTCAACTTCACATCCTATGTAGGACTTTTTTGGACAAAGAAAAAACAACGCTAGCAGCCTCGCCATGTTACTCAACGATCGTGAGTAAAAATCGCCAAAATATAACGCTCAAATGTCCCAGTGGTACTGCAACAGTACCGCTAGGGACGGGCATCATGCGAAACGGACGCCCTGCAGCGCTGCAGCCTCGCAACATGGCGAGGCTGCTAGCGTTGTTTTTTCTTTGTCCGAAAAAGTCCGTAGACAGTCTATAATGAGCTTCAATTAATGCATGGAGATCAAATTATGTAGTAGGTTTCACATTCATTCTACCTTTATACATTGACCTGACCTTGGAAGCAGAGCCTACATGCATGCCACTATCTGTAAGCAGTTTCTGTCCATGAGATCTATGTTCTCAAAAATACAGAAGGTAGATTAGGGGAGAGAATCTATGCCAATAGGCTCTGCACACAAAGTCTGATCCACATGCATCGGCAGAGCAAGGGGGGACAGTATCCTTTGCTACAATCCCAAATCTCCCCTCAAGTCACGGATTGTACCTAGATTCACAATTTCTGGACAGGCCTGATATTTCAGTTTTGATATTTTGACACATCAGACCTTATATTTCAAAACTGGATACAAGTCTGCTTTTGTACTTCTTACATGCTGACAAGAACTG
The DNA here is from genome assembly GCA_030847615.1 of Gambelia wislizenii. Classification (NCBI taxonomy): domain Eukaryota; kingdom Metazoa; phylum Chordata; class Lepidosauria; order Squamata; family Crotaphytidae; genus Gambelia; species Gambelia wislizenii. The sequence continues at coordinate 186,798,542 of JAUMIR010000002.1, read as the reverse complement.
AGGTTGCTTATCTTCACACCCACCATATCTGCACAAGCGTATTACTTTGCAGTCTGACAGTCTTTCAGCCCATTATTCATGAACTTTTCATATTTGCATATTTTTCTTTTCAGCATGACTAATACACTGGCTGCCCCCCCCCCTCCTGCATGCAAGGCCCCACTATGAAGGTGTATCTGGAACAGAATGCCAGTCTCTTCTGTAACAGAGGGCTCATTAACAGCTGCTCTTGCAAAAAGCAAATGGACTGTCATAAAGCAAGCATGGGGAGGAAATTGCTTACAAAATCACTTGCCAAAATATTTCAGATTCAGTTCTTGGAAAAAAACATCCACATACACAAACACTAGGATGCTGTCTCTGCCAGTAATTACTCTTATAGCATTGTCCTTGGGAAAGAACATCTGTTGCCTCTTTGGCAACTGTCTTCTCATAGCTCCTGATGCCCTCCTGAGTATCTGGGTTTATGTTGCTGCAGCCACTTCTATGATTCGTTGCTAATTGCTGATGCTTGTCAGATGCGTCTGAGATCCTTTGCTCTCCATAATGGGCTTCTTCGCCCTCTGCAGTTCTTTGCTACTCCAGAGTAATCTGTTTGCTCAGCACCAAAGATAAGTAAGGATTCACAGGAGGGAAAGGATATGATCTCTGCACATGGCTCCTCTGACGCTGTGTTGGGAAAGTGAAATTCATTGCCCTGGCAGATGATATTCTTGGTTGTTATGGCGAACCTATCATGAGGTTTTCTTTGCAAGATTTGTTCAGAGGTGGTTTGCCTTCCACTGAGGCTGAGGGAGTGTGACTTGCCCAAGGTCACCCAGTGAGTTTTCATGGCTGAGTGGGATTCTAACCCTAGTCTCCAGAGTCTTAGTCCAATGCACAAACCACTAGACTATGCTGGCTGATCCAGTCACAAAAAGGAATTATGCAACACATGGAAACGTTACAGGGGCTGGTTTCAGATAGTTGGTATGATACATTCATCTTTCCTTAGAGTAGTGGATCTTCTTCCTTCCCAGAGATAGGGTATGCTTTTAGCCCTAGAGTGCATCATTAGACCCACTTCCACTAGTGTGACCCATGTGAAATCAGACTGTGCCCAGTTGTAATTCCTGAAATAACTAGCTAAATATCAACAGCTTACTGAAAGGGGTGCTCATTTTCCCCCTAGTCAGTGATGTTCTCTCTAGATGTGAGAGATTATCAGACACCCTTAATATGGCATTACAGGAACGCCAGCAGATCACCAAAGGGCTTCCCTTTCAGACGACGTTGTCCGCCTCCTGTTATGCTCCCATTTTGTCCTTGTTTCTTTTTATTAACAGCATAAGCCCTGACTTGACCCGTCATTCTGTTTCTGTAATGGTATGATGGGTGAGTGAAAAGTTCCCCGTTATGCTGCTGTGATGCCAGCATCACTGGGAGGTCCCTGCTGAACACTTCCAGGTGCGATTGGGACAAGGAGATAAGTGACACCCTTTTTTGTACCCTCTCCGGGTTACTTGTTATTTTTTAAATCTGCTTTTGTGCTTGCTGTCACCTTTTAAACTGTATTTTTGTTTTTGAATTTCCCACACGTTCGTCCTCTTGTGAGAACGGCCTGGGATTTGAAACCAGGAAGTGAATGCAGCTCTCCGGCACTGCATTCACTCCTGGGCTGCCGAGGGGAGTGGATGGATGGGCAATTCAAGGTAAGTGCAAAACTCTTTGTTACTGTGCCAGGATGAGGTCAGGAGTGGGGTGGGAGAGGAGATAGCGAGCGAGACAGGGACACTATGTTTGTCCCTGTCTGATAATCTCCATGATTTGTGGGGCTTCAAAAAACTACAAGACCTCTTTGACTAGAGATTGTAGTAGAACACACACACACACACACACACACACACATGCTCATACACAACAATAGCTTTATACTTATACTGCACTGTGGAAAAACTATGAGTTGAACAAGTAGGAATATAAGTATAAAAATAAAACAAAAAAAGTAAACATTGCCTTTAAGCCTGCTTCATTCAGGAAGATTATGAATATTTATTGGTATTTAGTGACAGATTTCAGTTACTTCATTAACTGAAAGACCAGATATGGTAGGCACAGAAAAGCCAAATTAGCAAAAAAAATACCCCAAGGTAGGTTGAACGTTTCATCTAAATGTGAATTGTTAGCGTCCATGAAATTCTTCTCAGTTCATCTAAGAACTTTTTCGGACGGTAAAAAATAACGCAAGCAGCCTCGTCGCATTGCGAGGCTGCTGCACTGCAGAGGGTCGGTTTCGGATGACGCTCTCCCCTGCTGGTACTGTTGCGGTACTGCGGGGAGATTTGAGCGTCATATTTCGTCGATTTTTAAGCACGAAAGTTGATCGTGCGTTATTTTTGACGCATCCGAAAAAGTCCTAATACTAACAGCTCAGGAAACCTAAGGATGACTGCAAATATCTGTCACTAAATACCAATAAATGCTAAGCAAAAAGTGTGGCAACTGAAGAGGAGGAGGAGTGGGGAGGAGCAGAATAAAATAATATATATTTCATGGCTATGTGCATCAGTTACACCATCAAAAGTGAAAGTGGGAGAGACAGAAATAACAAATGAAACCTCATCACCTCTCCCAAGAAGAAACAACAGCAAGGGGAAGTAAATTATTTGGTACTTAATGCTGTCTAATCAAGCAATAATGTATCTTTCGAGTGTATCCACATTACTGAAGTTTGATACCACTTTAACTCTCCTGACAAGTCTAGAATTATGCTGTGTGTCGTTTGGTGAGGGACTTAGAATTTTCTGCTTTGATTGCTTTAGTGTTATAGTTCAAGGGAGAGGACTAAAGCTCTAAAGGAGCTCTAACTACAGATTCTATGATCGTATAGAATGAAGCCAGGACAGTTAAAGGGACATCAAACTGACATCAAAATCTTTTTGGATTTTAGGAATCCAAAGGGAAATAGATGATGGAGGCTTTCCAGTGGACCCAGAGCAATGATTAAATCTGAATCAGAAATTCATTGGCAGAAGAAAGACCAATTGCTTTAAAGTTCAAAGATGCTTACAGAGTTCCAAAGACTAAGTCATGAAAATGCAATGTGAAAAGAATAGGAAGGTTCTGTCTGAAACAAAGCGAGAAACCTACCCACCCGCCCCACCGCAAAGGCCAGTTTATATCAACAGTGGGATCATAAGCTCATTTTCTGGGCTGTATCACTTCAGGATTCAAGTTAGGGGTTGGCATACATGTATACCTCTTCTTGACATGTTATTTTCTATGTACAGGAAGGTGTGTGGAAATGTTAGAACACCACTAGATTCTCCCACAACTAGGGGGTTGGCTACAAGGCAAAAAAAAAAAAAAATCCTTGAACAATTCAAGGAGAAAGCTAGTGGTCCTCATGGAGCCACGGCATGATTCATCATATTCTGAAGGAAGGGGGCTGAAAACTCCAAAAAACTCCAAAATGATTGCGATAACAGCCTTTGCTGTTATTAAGCAATCTTTTTTAAAAAGTCCACGAAATAGCACAAAATTGGTTGTGTGATCAACCAATTTGAAAAGGGGCATACAGCACACAGTAGGGCTGAAACCTGATTGGTTGGACCTCGGGGGGGGCAGGCTTACAAGGAAGAGCTCTCGATGCTGGAGCCGCCATTGTTATTTTATTTTATTCTATTGGCCGACACGATAATTAATGCAGCAGAGCAAAAGAATTTTTAGCAGAAATTTACTCTTCCACAATGTTTTTTTTAAGGGGGGGGAGGTTTTCAGGACTCGACTCGCTCGTGGCCACCATTTTTTATTTTTTATTTTTGGCGCAGCTCCTTGTGAAGAGCCAAATCACTACTTTTCCTTTTCAGCAACCTTTTGGATGAGTCATGGGCAGAAATGCAGTGATAGGGAGGTAAGTCACTATTTTTTGCAACAAATTATCCCATCTAGCTGACTCCTAGGAAACTATTGCGCAGTTGGTGTACTGTATGCCATGTATCTTGTGCAACTTTTCTACACAGTCCATCAGTATGGGCAGCCAGCTAATAGAGAAGCAGAAAGAGTTAGTAAAATGCAAGTTACATTTTGGTGCAGTATTAAAACTGTAGTTTGTTTGTTTGCTGGATTTATAGCCTGTCTTTCTCCCAAAATGGGATTGCCTTGGATGTCTTTCCAGTATAGAAATATACTGGGTGGCTATTTAGAAGACACCATATTGCCAATGTTCTTTCATTTATCTTCCCAAATGGATAAGGAAAGCATGAATACATGAACTTCTAAAGAGCAATCCCAGGAAAGGAAACAATCATGCCATGATCATAGTGGCCAGAACAATTCTCCCATCCAAGAAGAAAAACTTTCCCAGTTCTACCATATATGGCCTGGCTTTGCTGTGGACTGATACTTACATGCAGCTTGGACCTACACTTCCAAGCCACAGATTGTGAAATATAATGGCATCTAATAACATGATGCCATAGTTCGCAAAAGAAGGTGCTAAAATGATTTGATTGCTTTTGTAAACAATGACAAGATGGGAAAATGGCTGCAACAACAACAACGACAAAAGAGCCTTACTACCATATATTCCGGTGTATAAGACGACTGGCCGTATAAGACCACCCCCCCCCCAATTTCCAGCCAAAAATCTAGGCTTAGGCATATATTCGCCAGATAAGACCACCACCACCCCCAATTTGGCTGGCTGGCTGACTGGCTGGGGGAGCCTTGCCAGCTGATCCTCTTTGTTTCCCAACTCATGAGGATCTCCTCGTGACTTGGGAAAGCGAACAGGATCAGCTGGCAGGGCAACATTCACCCCTCTCTGCAACCTTCCAGTCAAACTGGACTCGAAGGTGGAGGAAAGGGGCGAAAATGCCCAGCAGCCCCCTTCCCTCCGTCTTGGCTCTTCCGAAGGGGACCAATGCGGGGGCAGCGGGGGCAGCCACGGCAAACCCCTAGATTTGCCCCCTCTCCCCACCTTCAAGGAAGGTGGGGAGAAGGGGCGAACATGCCCCGTTTGGCTCCATAGGGAGGACGCGGAGACGTGGAGCCAAACCCTGGGATTCGCCCCCTCTCCCCACCATCAAGGGAGAGGGAGTGAATCTAGGGATTTAACTCCACAGCCCCGATCCCTCCTTCTGGGCTCCCTCCTCCCACGATTCCCTAACCCACAGGAGGCTGCCCAGTCTCCTGGTGGGTTGGGGAATGCGGGATGGCCAGCTGGCTGGGGTGGTGGTGGAGGGAGGGGGCTTCACAGCCACCCCCCTCTCCAAAGCGAGGCTTTGGGGAAGGGGGTGGCTGGGCGGACGGTGAATGGGTGGATGGGCGGAGGGGACTTCCGCGCCTTTGGGGAAGGGGGGTGGATGGGCGGAGGGTGGGCGGTTGGCAGGGAGGAGGGGGCTTCCCAGCCACCCCCCTCCACAAATGCGCAATTCTGCGCCTTTGGGGAAGGAGGGTGGATGGGCGGAGGGTGGGCGGTTGGCAGGGAGGAGGGGGCTTCCCAGCCACCCCCTCCCCAAAGGCGCGATTCCGTGCCTTTTGGGAAGGGGGGTGGATGGGCGGCGGGTGGGTGGGTGGCAGGGAGGAGGGGGTGAATCCCGGGGTTTGGCTCCACGGCCCCGCGTCCTCCTCCTGGGCTTCCTTCGGAAGGGAGCCCAGAAGGAGGGATCGGGGTTGCGGAGCAAAACGGGGCATTTTCGCCCTTTTCCCTCCACCTTCAAGGAAGGTGGGGGGAAAGGGAAAATCTAGTGGTTTGCCTCGGCCGCTGCAGAAGCGATCGAGTGGCGGCTGCGCCAAACCACAACGTTCGCCCCCCTCCTCTGTCTTCCGTTGCTCCCCAAAGGGGGAGAAGGCAGAGGAGGGGAGCGAATGAACTTCAAAACACTTTGCTACATCCCCCCCCCGCCCCATCTCCTGCCTCTTCGCTCCGTTTGCGAAGAGGCAGGAGATAGGCAGGCAGGCGAAGCAAAGTATATCCGGCATATAAGACGACTGTCAATTTTGGAGGGCACTTTTCAGTGCTCAAAAGTCGTCTTATACGCCGGAATATACGGTATCTCTCTTGCTTGCTTGATAACCATACTTGTTGTCTGTGCAGTGGACATGTGTGCCTTTGTATCTTTTTATCTAGGAATGAATGATGGTGTTTTTCTGGTGTTGTTGTTTTCGGCTTTTTGTTGTTTGTGCTTTAGGCTGATGTTTGTTTTCTCCCACAGAGTTCTTCAGTGGAGTTTTGCTGCTTCTCTCATGAACTATAGACTTCTGCTTTTCTGTCCTCAAACATCATCATCATACTCATCATCATCTTGTCTTTTTCCCAGTCTGGGACTCAAGGCAGCTTAGAACAGGTAAAACAAACATAGTTTAAAAATATACCAAAATATTATGTAAGCTGTCACAGAGAACCTCATGGCACATATGGGTAGCACATAAGACTTGGAGTGACCATTCAAAAGAGATGCAGTGCATAAGTGAATCATAATGGAACAGCCTAGCTACTAGTGATATAAGCGCACAGTAGTACTTTACAGCTTTAAAAAATGAAAAGGAAAGAGAGAGGGGGAAAGAACCCAGACGACCTCATGCCCATCTGTAGACATCATGGCACCTCAGCTCCTTTATGGACCCGTTTCAAAACTGACCTCAGCATCACATCACCCTGTAGACCTCTTCCAGCTGACATCCTAGACCCAGAATATAATTCTCAATTATGTCTCAAGCTGCTTTAACCCATTCCAAAGCTCAGGGGTGGGGGCAAGATGTAATCGACAGCTCCCCAAAGGGGAATAGAGGAGTTCTGAAAGCATATAGCAATGCAGTCCTTCAACTGGCAATTTATTTCACTTCTTCAACTGCAGATGAAAGCAGCAATATTAAAGCAGCTCTTCAGATAAAATCAGCTTTTTATTAGATAGAAGTTGACAATGTAGTAAAACTAGCAACTTATATTAATGTCAGATTGTTAGATTAGACTAAAGTAGTTGCGGGGGGAGCAGTTGTTGGAGTAGGGTTTTTTATTTTCAATAAGGTATTCACAGTTTATCTCCTCCCCCTCTCCTTTTCAGTAGCAATAAAAAATAATTTTAAAAAACTGTTTGCCTGTTTGCTATAAAGCCATACTGAAGCTTAAGACTATTCCATTGTCAGGCTAGTCAGCTGACATCATGATATTTGGCTGCATGTATAAAAGCAAAAGCACTCAACCACAAGAGCAGTAACATTACCACAACCACCCTATTGTGTCATTCACAATGTGCTTTACAGTGCTTATGAATCTTCACAGCATGGCTATGAGGTAGCTTAGGTTGAGAGATAGTGACATCATTGAGACCACCCAGTATGTTGTATAGATGAGTGAGAATTAGAGCATAGCTACATCCAGATCCCAATGTGTTAATATGCCCTACTATCCCTCCCTATAATATCTCATAATTGACAATATTGGACACTTTGAAGGGGTCAAGTACACTGGGGTGATCCAACATGAGGTCAGATGGAGGTCATAAGGACCTGGGAAAATGTCTTAGAAATGTTTTAGTAAGCATTCATTTCCTACAATGCTTCCTATGCAGGGTCACTGTAAGACTTAATTTGCTAACCAAAAATGGCCCCATCTAGTGCCAGTCCATGGTGCTCCTGCCCACCATTCTCACTGTCACTGCCAGGGCTTACAAGGGGCATCTCGGACCTGAAATTGGCTCAGTGTGACAGATTTTACTACTGTAATCATTTGACTTATGGTCCACTCTTAGGAGGCTGATGTATCTTAAGAAATTGTGTTACTAGTGGGCTTCAAATTCCTGCTGAGCTGATGGAAAAACACCCTCAAACATTTGACTGTATTCCTTAGTTTTTGTTCTTTCTCCAGGCCCCACGGCTACTCTTTGCCTGGAAACTTCTCTGGCTGTATGGTGCTAATGTGTCCTGCTCCTTCAGAAAGTGTGCCTTACATTTCTGGTTGCCTTACCCACCTTGCATAAAATATTACCTCTTATTTTAATCCCCAAAGCATTTTAATCCTTTAAAGGTTCTTATGATTTAATCAAAGCTCTATGCCCGAAGCCCTCCCCCACACTGTTTCTATGTATGTTGAAATCTCATGCAATCCACATGCTCAGCATAAATCCTTTAGCCTTATATGTCCTTCTATGCCAGCCTTGAACTCTGGTATGATCTAAGAGGGTCTCAGAATAATTTTCTTGGCCAATTCCCCTAAACCTTAACAGTATAGCTGCTGGGCTATTGATTCCCAAAGGCAGCATTAGGACTCTGTAATGTACCCATGGTTTTATCTTTCGAGAACTGTCTTCTTGCCCTGACTACTTTTGTACTTTCTGACCTTTCCCCCATTCTTGTCATCTCTTTGTTCAACACTCCTGAAAAACTACAAGACTTGACATTGTGCCATTTCTTCTTCTTCGTTTTTTTAACTGCAGAAGTTGCTGGAAGCCTCTCCCATGGAAAGCAGGGAGGGGCAATTTATCTTCCTCTCTATTGTAGTCCCAATAAAATTCACCCTTCTAAGGTTGATTTTTTTGTACAGGGGAAAACACTCCCATTGGTAGCAATGGAAGCTCCCCTCCTGATATGTACCCCGACTTCTAGGGAAGGCAAGCAGTTTTCAGAAACTATAAAAATGTGTCATGCCCTGCCTCTCAGAGGACAGTGAAGATGAATTTGAGCTAGAGATGCAGGAACAGAGTGACCAGCAGGCTGAGGAACAAAATGTTCAACAGACACAAGCTGCTGAGGAACAGAGGGCCCAGCAGGCTCACCCATCTGAGCAACAGGATATTCCACAGCCAGAGGACCAGAAGTACTAACTTACCTAGTTTCATGCAGCATCAACAAGAAAAATAAATACATAGGAGACCAGTGACAATAAACAGGAAGCAGGAAGTAATCAGGCAACACTTGAGGGATGCTGCTGGCCCATAAATTAGGCAGCACCTCCTCTGGAACAGCATGGCTAATGACCAAACTGCTTGGGTGTAAGCCAAGTCAGACTCTGACTCTTGACTGACTGCCCATGATCTTGAACCGTGCCTTTGCAACTTCGTCTTTGGATTTCCCATTGGACAGTTGATTTGGTTTGTTGTCTCTCCAGACTTTTTCAGACTGGGGGGAAAAAACCCTGAGGAGGTTGGGAGAAGAACGGGGCTGTTTCACTTACAGAGCCCCTTTTCAGACACCCCCATCCTCCTCCGTCCTCCTCCCAACCTTCCCCCGTGCTGCTGGCATTGCTTTTTATTGATGGAGGTCATAATTTGAATGAAGTATCTAATAACTATGAAGAAAATAAATGCAAAACATGTGGCAAACTATTGCTACCATGAATATTTTATACTCAGAGAAGAAGATAGAAAATGCCTGTTTTATTCCAAGGATTGCCCAAAATCAGTAGAAGTTTCAAAGCCAATAGCGTCATGGAATTCAAATAACTGCACGTCACAGCTAAACAGTTAAACTGTCACATCCATGCATCCTCATGGGGACAACTGGATACACAGATATAGTCCAATGCCTCAAAGATGACAACGATTCTCCTTGTTCACTCAAAATCTTTTCTACCTGCTTTAAATACTCTTTGGACTTATCTACACTAGTAATATACCCCTTCTTGCTCCCATTTTAGAGCCTTGTAGTCCTCACTTGGCTTTTGCCCCATTCTCCCCCTGGGCAGTCCTTACCACCCTCTGGTCTAAGGTGGGAGGAAGACAGGGTAGGACCCCAAAAAATGTTTTAAAATAATACCAGAGAAAATCTGGTCTTGCCAGCAAAAAACAAACCAGGCCCCACATGTGTGCAGGAGCCAGTCCCAGCAGGCTGGCTACTCTGCCTTGCTCTTCTGAAACAAAAAGGAGTCCTGCTCTGGTCACATCCAGGAGGCCTTGGTCACATGTTGTGGGCCAGCTTCCTCACTTCCGGGAGGGGAAGGTAGATAGCAGTGGCGGCGGCTGCAGCGATGGGCCTGTCTGGACTCTGGCCCATTTTGCAGAGGGAATTGGTGAGGAATGGGCCTGATCTGCAGCCAAGATATGCTGGTAGGGAGCTGGTGTATGCTGGGTCTATAAGCCCTGGGAGTCTTGAGAAATACTACGGGGAAACTGCCTCACCTGTACAGTCTTAACCTGTCAGGGAACAAATGCCCCAGCAATATTTCAACTGACACCTCAGGTTGAAAATGCCACTCTGTTTACTCCTCCTCTTGGGCAGGAATTTATGTAAATCTGCTGACCACTTACAAGACCATATGCTTTAAATGTAAACTGGACAAGGAGTACGTTGCATATGTCAATTTAGAGTGCCCTACTACCGTTCTGAAGAGGCAAAATGCAACCTAATAATAGCAATGACATAAAAGCTAGTGCAGCTGCTACTTGTCCTCTCAGCAGAATTAATACTCCTAATAATAGTAATCTCTTGTAATATTCTAGGTGGTAATCAATTGTGGTGTCAGGGGACAGAGTGCTGCAGCTATATTGATGCTGCTTTTGACTGTCATCTGAAATCCAGACAGGCCCCTCATGAGGATTCATGCCCAGCGTGCCAAGGTCCCAATTCACACACTGAGAGAGAGATTCTTTCAGGCACTTTATTAAATCTTGCAAGATTGAAGCACACGAGGCTGTACCAGCAAATCACGTGTTCTCATCATTTCTAATGAGCATAAGACATTTACACATTTTACAGTTCCATATATGACATCACAGCAAGCTGTGATTGGAAGACTAAATTTTACATGCAAACCATGACCTGAGCTCATGGACACTGCATGCCTACCAACCCCCAATTGGCTGCTAAGGCTTCACTTACCACATTACATATTGTATATGTTTTTGCTTAGGCATAGCAAAAATGAATCCATCAATTGTCTATTCACCCACTTAAAAACATGTTACCTATTTGGCTGCACTGACTTCATTTCTCAGGGAAAGGAATGCAACTCCAAGGTTAAATCTTTTGCCTCTCAACTAGAGTGTGTTTTTCTCACTTGACCAAAATCTGTGTTTCTAAAATGAGGCTGGGGCCTACTTTCTGTTCAGGCCTAGGTCCTTTGGCTGTCACAACCTTATTCACATGTATGGGCATGGGCTCCAGTTCGACAAATGGCAGTGCTAACGGGAGCATGGAGTTTCCTCTCCAGCCAGAGGTAGCTTATGTATTGTTGCCTTAGTGTGGCAAAGATTTGCAATTCATGGTCAGCCCTCAGCCAGTTTGAGCTAGAGCCCTGCCAAAAGTCTTGGCCAGGGAAGTGAGTCTTCACAGGTCAGGCTTATTTGGACAGGATTCTGAGTGGGCCTCTGTTCTTGAAATTGCTGGTATCAAACAGACACAACTTCCCTTTCTTGAAAGTTGATGTGAATTCATGAACATGTTTTCTCTGACTTGAATAAGCATGCTTTGGATCACCTGATCTCCAGGTATTAAATAACTGCTTCAGTGTGAACCACAGATCTTGTGACTCATGTAAGATTTGGTGTTATGTTTTGTACTGACAGCTCTGAGAAGGAGACTTGCAGCTGGTCTGATAGAAAGCTGCTTTGTGCATTGGGGCTGGCCCCCTTGTTTTTCAGGTGGGTTATAGTAGGCTCTGTATGTTATAAATGGCAGCAGTGCCTTCTCCTATAAAACCATATGAAAGCCTTTCACTGTTCTTGCACATTTATTTTCCCTGCTCAGAGGCCACTAAGAAGAAGCACATGGAAACTTTTAATTAAACAGTGGGATGAATTCCTTTCTGATAGGGCTGAATGGTTTGTTGGGCTATTTCAGAAGCTAAAGGCACAGGAGACAGAAATTAGAGGTTGCCCATTAACTTAGACTTTCAGGTTTAACAGGGAGGGGAGGCAGTCTCTGTTGTCTGCAAGCAAAGACTTTTAAAAAGGACACAAACAACTGAGAATTTAATTGCTTTTCGTAAACGAACAGGAGTGAGGTTCCCATTCATTTCAATGGGGCTCCCATGAAAAAACATCCCAAGGAATTGATGCTCAGTAGTTTTAAAAGAAGCAACAGGGGAACGAGTGAATGAAAGAAGAAACATCCCATGCAAGAAGCAGAAAGGGCAATATTGTTATTAATTAAATAGCCTGGGTTTTATACACTTCCTTTCTGTGTTCAAAAGCACTTCATTTACTTCATCTATTTGCCATACTTCAAAAGGTAATCCATGGGGGACATAGTCCAGTGGCTGAGCATATATATGCTTTGCATACTCCACATCCAGCATCTCCACTCAGAGTTTGGTTTTTAAAACAATCAGGTGGCTGATGACATGGAACACCTGTTGCCAAGACACAGGGAAGTTGCTGTCAGCCAGAGTAAACAACTCTACTGACCTTGGTGGGGTACTGGTCTAATATAGAGCGCCTCCCATTCTTTCTATACTCTGTTAGAAATCATGTTGTTTTATCTGCTAATATGATATTAGAATGTACTCCAGCTAGAATGTATGTGAATAGAAAATAAGGCTTCATTGTTATTAAACATTAAAGCTATTTCCCCCTAAAGGAGAGCTTTTGTTGAAAAATCTGATCTAAAACCATTTCAGATCTCTTCTCCTTTTTTTCTACGTGGGAAAATGAAAGACAGCAGGGTTGTAGTTATTTGGAGAGGGGGAGAAAGTATTGGGGCCCTGTAAGAATTCTGCCCTCTTCTAATGAAACTTTCCTTCAGTCCCCAAATTTCTAGCATTGCAGTAACTCAAAACTTTAGACCTGTAGGAGTAATGAGTCTAAAAAATAAAATTGTATTTTAAAATTCCAGGATCTAGTCCTTTTAAAAAGCAACAAGAATTATCTTCTTTTAAAAAGAGAGTTAAAAAATTCATTTACTTTTAAATTCATGCAGAGTGCAACTTAGGAATGCTAAGACAAGCTCAATTAACATTTAAAAGGTGTGTTCAGAGGTCTGAGATCACTCAGTTAAATTAGACTCATTACAAAACAAAGGAGTCAGTTTAAAATGCAAATCAAAAGTTTACTGAAGGTATATCAATCTCAATCTACATACTAAAACAAACTTTAAAAAGAGGTTCCTAACTGACTAATAGTATTTAGGGTAGAAAAAAACCTCAAGCGGTAAGAGGCTGCATGGTGAACATCATGGCATGGTTGCAGGAAAGATGGCTAAACAAAGATAATATGGCTCAAGATGGCTTAAGATGGCTTCAGCCTCATAGAGACTCTAACTTAAAAGAGAACTTACACACAGCAATAAAATTTAAATTAGGTCATGTGTTGAATGACCCAGCACTCCAGTCTGCATAGGCAATTAGTCGTGGCTTGTCACATGCTGGCAGCATCAGTTTGAAGTCAGTGGTCGATTTTAAATATCTTGAAATTCTTTTCATTGCAATAAAATCTCAAAGAGTAGGAGAATTAACCATTCTACATAAGATGCCAAGAGCATTTGCAATATCAGGTCTAGTGAAATTCGCTATGTACAGAAGTTTTCCAACTGCAGTTCTGTATTTTTCACTGTCTCTCAAAGGTTCAGATGCCTCATTGTTTTTTAAGAAACCTACTTCCATTGGGCTTTGAGCATCTTTTAAGCCAAGACAGTCCAGAAGATCTATAATCTTTTGCTTTTGATTTAGAAAGACGCTTCCATCATGGTCTCTTTCAATTTGTACTCCAAGATAGTGTGAGATGTCTCCCAAACTTTTAATATCTATTTCTTTCTGGAGATTCAAGAGTATCTCTTGACTATCTGCTTTGTCTTGACTGCACAGAATCAAATCATCAACATGACTTGCAATGTAAGTCCATCTATTGTTTCTGAATCTTTTGTAAACACATTGGTCAACAGTGCCTGGAGTAAATCCTTCTTTGATAAGGAGCTGATTTAACTTTTCGTGCCATTTCTTGGCTACTTGTTTTAATCCATACAAGCTTTTCTCAAGTTTACATACTAGATGCTTTTTTCCAGGTACTACAAATCCCGAAGGCTGTTCCATGTACAGTTCCTCATCTAGATCTCCATAAAGAAAAGCTGTTTTCACATCTAGATGTTGTACATGCATTTTCTTGGAAGCTGCAACAGCCAATAAGGTTCTAACAGTTGTGTGTGTAACTACTGGGGAGAAAGTTTCATGAAAATCTTCTCCAAATTGCTGATTGTAAACTTTAGCTACAAGTCTGGCTTAGCCGACCATTCAGAAAAACAGTTTTGGCATCCAAAAAAGGGGGGGCAGGCAAAGTTACCCAAAGTAGGTGAATACAGCAAATATAAAAGTTCTAGGTGTGAGGGTTTTTTTCAAAGCTTCACTCTGTAATGCTAGAAGTTTGGGGACTGAACGAAAATGGAATGAGAGGGGGAAATTTTATCAAAGAAGAAATTACTCCTTTTAACCCCCACAATGTTACACTGCTTAAAGACGGGATAAAGTATCTTTGAACTCAGATGTAGCACCTGAAGCCCCCAAAACTGGGATATCATACCCTTCAACTGTCCCAATTTGGCAGGGACAGTTCCAATTAATAATCTGCCATCCCACTTTTTCAATTCCCTTTAAAATGTTCCAGTTTCTCCTTTCTCCTCGCATTTTTTCTCTTTATCCTCAGTTGCAGCAAACTAAGGAGATTATCAGACGGGAACAAAAAAGTGTTCCCGTCCCGCAATCTCCTCTCCTGCCCCTCTCCCATCCCTATCCCGCAAATACATCAAAACTTTTCAGACCTACTTTGTATCACCCCCAAAATGCAGCTCAGGAGTGAACAGAGCTCTAACAGAGCTCCCTTCACTTCCTGGATGAAATCCCACAGGTTCTTGCAAGAAGATGTGAGCACGGGAAATGCAAACTTACAAAGCAAACAAAAAGACTAAAAGTGACAGCAAGCAGAAAAGCACACTTAAAATAGTACACGTAACCCGGGGAGGGTACAAAAAAGTGTGTCACTTACCTTGATGTCCCAATCTCACCCAAAAGTGTTCTGGCAGGAACCTCCCATTGACGCTGGCATTGCACCAGCATAATGGGGCACCTTTTCAGTCGCAGGACATTCCGTGACATAAACGGAATGGGGGATCCATTGACTGCTTAGCCCATCAATAAAAAAGCAGCACTGCTGGAACGAAAGCAGCACTGATGCATTATAAGAGGGGAAGCCCTTTAGCGATCTCCTGGTGTCATCATAACGCCATATATAGAGCATCTGATAATCTTCTGAGTTCAAAGCTGAAAAGTAGTTTGCACTCAATTAATTCAGCAGGAGGAGATAAGAAGAGTGGGGAAAATCTTGTCCTTCTCAGGAGACTCAGCCAATAGCAAACTGCTGCAGCATCTCTTAGCTTGTGTGTTCTTCCTCATTAATAACTTTTGCTGTCTTGACTTGCTTAGGCACTCTCACTGCTTTCAGGAAGGGTAAAGTGAAGACACACCCAACTAAAGGTGGTGGCAGGTTTGGGTGTGCACGCCAGTACCCTGGTGAGATCAAACTCCTTTACCCAAAAAGGCTCTGATGCTGAATATCCAGTTCAAAAAAAGGGGGAAGTTTGTTTTAAAGAACAAAAGAAAAGGGCTTTCTCCTCCCCAGCTCTAAAAGGCTTGAAATGAAAGGTACTTTACAGTTGGAGTTTCAGCAGTTTTCAGGGTGACATCTCTCTGGGTTTGATCTCACTCAATGAAGCTGGTGCAGGGTCTTTCAGCTTCTGATTCCTCTGACTTTTGTAACTAATTTGGCTAATGATTGTTGGTAACTAATTTACGAAGGTCTGACATTCAGATGTCAAGGGCAAGCAAGTTTGGTACACAGAGGGAACCCATGAAGGCTGGATGTGTGTGAGAGTGTGTGTGTGATCAAAAAGCAAGCCAGGAAAGTTAGTAGTGGTGCTTGGGATCTTTTTAGAATAGTTGTTGTTCTTGTTGTTGCTGTTTAAGTTTCCTGGATGGTGCATACATACACAACCATACAAACCCAATCAATATTAAACAATACATGGTATGGCCTGGCCATTAAAGATGTAATCCTATACCAATGAACATTTGCTGGAGTGATGCCACGGCACTAAAAATGGGCGAAATTTGTTGTGACTAAATCTCCCTTAAATTCATGGCTGAACGTTGGTTATTCTAGGCCAGCTCCAGGGTCAGAATATGCCAGCTGGAAGGCAGCGTATTCTGGCCAATCTAGACAAGCCCAGGGTTGCAGATCTATCCATAAAGGAACAGGCTCGCAGCTGTCAGATGCAATTTTTGTCACAGGATGCTCATGTGGCTTCTGGGACCCAAAGCTACAACAGCTATGGCCACAGTTCTGAGAGGCTTCAGGTAAACATGAGGCAGCTTTCTTCTGCTTGAACCTGCTCAATATGAAGATTATGATCAGCAGCCCTTCTATAACTCCTCCTGACACCAGTCGGTTAATGATAGGAAGCACTCACCGTAAGTAAACCTTTCCCAGCTATGTTTGCCTGGCACTGAGTCTGATACCCTTTCAGTTACCAAGATTTATATTTGCCCAGTTCTACCCACTTGGCACCTGATCTGGTTTTGTTATTATTATTGATGGTTAAAACCAGATTGCTCTAACCTTTCTTTGTAGTGTGTTCATTACATCTATATTTTCATTGCATTTTAATATTTTAATAGTGTTTTACTATTGTATTAACTGGTTCTTGTTGCAAGCTGCTCTTAATATTGACTAAATAATATATAAATAAATTTAATTTCATTAGTAAATTTATATTAATACATTAATAAACACATTTATCCAAATATAAGTTACGATTGGGTTGTGCTTTTTTGCACTGAGCCATAATAGGCAATGTTAACCTTTGTATGGAGTATGCACACAAATTATTTTTTGCATTTCCCTGCTGGCTACAGTAATTCTGTGGCTACCCTTTATAGACTAAGTATTATTTCCAACTGGTGAGTGAATGCTTTAATTCACCTTTGCAGCAGTTACTCCCAGTTGAGGGATCAAAAACCTTTTAACTGGGTTGTACAAGCTCTAGTAAGAGAAGAATGGCAGATACAAATCTTCTTGTTGGAGGATTTGTCATTTTTGATGCAACTTGGATTCTGAGGGTGTTGTAAGTTTGTCTGTGGAACAAAATAGCCATATAAAATTCTGAAGATCTGAGAGAATAAATGCTAGTCACTGTCTGCATATAATATGATTTCACTTTTACTTTAGATATGGCAGAAAACTAAATTTTTCAGTGGTGGGCTTTGATCTCACACAATCTTGCACAAGTATACTTGGCTTAAGTCCAGGGTATCTGAAAGAGTGCATCTTCTTATATGAGCCTGAAAGATCTTGAGATCCTTGAGGGAGGGTTTTCTCCCGGTCCCACCACCATCACCAGCTGTGGAGAGGAGAGAGCCTTCTTGGTGATTGCCCCCAGGTTGTGGAATTCCTTTCCATGGGAGAATGGGATTACCCTCTTCCTGCTCTTGTTTGGTTTTGGGTTTTGTTTTTTGTTTTTGCCGGTAGGCAAATATCTTCTTATTCAGCTGAGCATTTGACGTTTAATTGGTTGCAGGAAGTCTTATTATGTAGGATGTGTGTTGTATTTTTATCTTTATTGTTATGTTTTTAATGGATTTCCTTTTAAAAAAATTAATGGCATTTTAATATAACTTGTTTACATGTATTTTAACGTTTTTATTATCTACAGTCCATTTTCTCCATGCAATTATAGCATTATGATTGTACTCCAACTGCCATTGGCATTGGGTGGTGAGGGAGGGGCCTTTAGACTCCTCAGCCACAGAGCTCCTCTGGTGCCTCTGACTAAACTACAAACCCCAGGATTCCACAGGATACAGCCATGGCATTACTACAGCAAGACCACCGTATCCACTGGGGATTGGTTCTGGGGGGGGGGGGTCGTGGATACCGAAAACCATGGATAATAACAAACACCATTGAAAATAATGGGACTTTCAGTTAAAAATACCATAGAGTTGCCTTGGAGGACCTAGAAAATGTGGAGTTGAAGGCTTTCATGGTCGGCATCCATAGGTTTTTCATGGGTTTTTTTTTCTGGGGTGTGAGGCCATGTTCTGGAAGAGTTTATTCCTGACATTTCACCTGCATCTCTGAAGATGCCAGCCACAGATGCAGGTGAAATGTCAGGAATAAACTCTTCCAGAACATGGCCTCACAGCCCAGAAAAAAACCACAAAAAACCTAGAAAATGAAAAGAGAGGACACATTTTCTAACAAGGCTCTATAATAGGTGTGCTGTTTTGTGTCCCGTGGATAATTGAATCAGTGAATAATGAATCAGTGGATACGGGGGTCCTACTGTATCAGCAGATACACCAGCTGCACCCCTTCCTAGAACTGGAAGACCTAAAGATGGTAGTGCACGCGCTGGTAACCTCAAGGGTAGACTTCTGCAATGCACTGTACATTGCTATGCTCTGTACCAAGTTTGGAAACTCCAATTAGTTCAAATATGGCAGCCAGATTGGTTACAGGTACATCCAGGTATGAGCATATAACACCAAAATATTAAAGTCACAACACTGGCTGCCAATTAGTTTCTGGGCAAAGTACAAAGTGCTGGTTATTACCTTTAAAGCCCTATGTGGTTTGGGTCCAGGTTACCGTCAGATCACCTTCTCCCATACAATCCGCCCCATACACTCAGGTCATCTGAGGAACATTTACTTCAACCATCCAGGACTAGACTGTGAGCTGCCACCCAGAGGACCTTTTCATTAGCTACCCCTAGACTATGGAATCGCCTGCCAGAAGAAATTAAACAGCTAAATCTCTGTTGGAATTTAAAACATTACTAAAGACCTGTCTCTTTTGGCAGGCCTACCCAGTTGATTTCGATCTATTAATTTTAAATGTGTACAGATAATTTTAATGTAATGTTTATTTTAAACGTATGTGTTTTTACTTTTGTGTTTTAATGATTTTATGTTATATATTGTAATTTAATTCATATGGTACTCCGCCTCGAACCTTGGGAAGCAACGGGTAAGAAAAAAAGTAGATTTTTTAAAAGTAGAATCATAGCACTATGACTGTATAGTGTGAATGGGCCCCAGGTTTTTAGTTTACTTTTTTTTTTTAAAAAAAAAAGCCTTTTGAGAACTGTCTTAGATCTCATGCTGGGGAAAATGCAGCATATAAAATAAATAAATAACTCATTCAGAGGTAAGCCTTTTTTTCAATTAGATTTACTCCCAACTTAAGAGCATCTGGCAAGGGTGAGGATTGTGAGGCCCTTTAATGATTGACGCATGAAATAACGAGACCAGACACAGAAGCTTGGGTTGAAATACGGGCCACTTTATTGATAACTCACCTATTTATTGTGTATTTCTTGGGGTATGCAACCTTTAAAAGCGGGGAGATACCTTTGCGGGTGACCTAACTCCCAGCTTCCCTGGGTGACTCACCTGAGCCCCATTGGGAATCCCGGTGTTCGGGGTTCCCTCTGGGCGCCATCTGCTGGAGGACCCTGCACCAGGCAGCATATCCCTAAGCCACGTAGCTTCCGTGAGGGATCGCCACCTGATGCTGGCCCTAAGGATAGGCTACCTTGCTGCATCCCATCCATTAGGATGCCGATACAGCTCAGTGATGGTTATCCTTCCACTCAAATTGAGGTTGCCATAGGTGATCGCCAGATGATTATCTCCCCACTCCCTGCGAAGTGACCGCCTAGTTAAAGAACCACACCCTAAGCCAATTGTCAAAGTCCCAAGTGACAGTACGGGGTAGGCAAAACACCCCTCGTAAAAGAGTAGGTAAAAATTCCTACCCGGCCCATAAAGCGACCAGAATTCTCATACTGTGGCAGAGGCGGGAGGGTGGGTTTTCAGTCCAGTGTAAAAGAGGAGGAGGCCAGGGGCGGCAAAGGGTAAAATAGTCCTAGCCTCAGGCCCGGCCCTGTCTCCTCCTAGCCAGGGCGTAGCCACGCCCTGGCCAACCCCTGCGCTCGTCTCCATGCCCATCATTAAAACACCTTCCCCGGATCTACCATTCTTTAAGATCAGGGGGGGTGTCTGTTAATGATTGACGCATGAAATAACAAGACCAGACACAGAAGCTTGGGTTGAAATACGGGCCACTTTATTGATAACTCACCTATTTATTGTGTATTTCTTGGGGTATGCAACCTTTAAAAGGGGGGAGATACCTTTGCGGGGGCAGCTGGGCAGTTGTTCACAAGTGACCTAACTCCCAGCTTCCCTGGGCGACTCACCTGAGCCCCATTGGGGATCCCGGTGTTCAGGGTTCCCTCTGGGCGCCATCTGCTGGAGGACCCTGCACCAGGCAGCATATCCCTAAGCCACGTAGCTTCTGTGAGGGATCGCCACCTAATGCTGGCCCTAAGGATAGGCTACCTTGCTGCATCCCATCCATTAGGATGCTGATACAGCTCAGTGATGGCTATCCTTCCACTCAAATTGAGGTTGCCATAGGTGATCGCCAGATGATTATCTCCCCACTCCCTGCCACTGATAGGGGCAAGTGTCCACTTAGCCCCTATCCCCCACAGAGGCCAAAACAGCCTGCACCCCCTTCCGCATACCCTCAAGAAACTGCTGGATCCCCAAGTCTGACAAGTGGATCCCGTCAACCCTATAAAGTTCGGGGTGTTTGTAAGAAATGTCCGGGTACTGGATGAAATAGCCAAGGCCTCCATCCATTGCCCGGTGCACAGCCTTGTTCACCTTCTTGTGGGTGATGTCCAACAGCTTGGGGGGTCCTTCGCCAGGGTAGGATAGCCGTGGAATGATATCAGACCAAACCAGAAGAACTGGCAGCCACGCCGCCTTAATTCTACGCATGTCCGCCAGGGCTTGCAATGTCAGAGCTCTGCCTTTCAGAAGGCCCAGGTCATTTCCACCCAGATGGAGTACCAGGACGTGAGGTGGAGGTCCACGACGCTCCTGAAACAACAAACTGATTAAACCATTTCATCTCAAACTCCATTTGCCCAACCATTCGACAGAAGCAATATCACCGACACCCAGTTGCAGACCCCAATGGCTCCTCCTGGCATGACGCGCTGCCCAATACACAAAGCTGTGTCCACAAATCAGTACCCGGAATCTCACATCTGGAAAAGAAAGCAGACAGTCACAGAAATCCAAAAGAAAGCAGACAGTTACATCTGGAAAAGAAACCATACAGTCACAGAAAACCAAAAGAAAGCCACCAATCACAGAAAACCAAAACAAACTTGGCTAGTGACCACATTCGGCACCCGGAATCGCATATCTGGAAAAGAGAGCACAAAACGGTCACAGAGAACACACCGGACTAATGGCAAATTGGCCTAACATAGCCCTTGTAAGCGGCAGATTTCCAATGGCCCAGCTTCTTTATGGCTTCTGGACGCATACCCATCGCCGTGGCCGTTGAAGCCACCCCAATCCTAAAGGAATGGGAGCAAAAACGAACGTCTCCCAACTCCAGGCGCGCCAAAGCTTTGTTAGTAATCATCCAAAATTGATATTTAGTCAGAGGTGACCCATCAGCGTGGCAAAAGAGGGGGCCAGCCTGCAACAGACGCAACTTCAAGAATTCCCGAAGGGCAACCAGCGGGCACAGGGCCCTATCCCGGCATTCGCGCAGTACAATGGTCATGCCCTTCCCCATCTGATCCGTCTTAGACCGCCTAATGGTTATGGTGACTGCCGTGGAGGCCAAGATGATGTCACGCAAACAAAGTGCAAGGCCAGCCTTATCCTTTTTTGACGCCACCACCAGCTCACTGATGCGTAGTGCGCCAAAAAAGGTGGTCAGGGAGGCGGCGTGGAGCAAAGCAACCTCAAATGGTGTGGTGCAAATGCTGGGCCATATCTGGAAAAGTCCCTTGAGGATAGCTGGGGAAAGGGGTTGCCTATCATCGTTAGACCTACCCCGTTGTCTAGCCCAACCGTCTAGCGCCTTCCTAATCCTAAAATCAGAGGTGTTGTCCTGCAATCCCTGCGCCTTGCTCCAAAAAGCCAAAGCAGCCAACCTGGACCGGATGGACTGGGGGGCAAGGCCCTTGTTCTTAAGGGATACACAGAAATGAAGGAGATGTGGGACCGGCACCAGCCAAGAGCTGGGCAGACGCATGGCAGTCCGAAATTGAAAAAATTCCTGGATGGCTCGTTTATATACCCTTCTGGTGCTGGGAGCGATGGAAAGACTGATGGCCCTCACTATTTCACCAGTCCAATCTCCCACAAGTCCTCCGGCATCGGATCCGGCATCTCGGCAGCCCCAGGCGCCAATTGTCTGAAGCGATCCATCTGCATGCGGGAGAGAGCATCGGCAATGCCGTTGTCCACTCCCGCCACATGGGTCACCGTAAACAGAATGTTGAACTTTAAGCACTGTAATGTAAGCGCCCTAACTGCCCCCATGACCCTTTTGGACTTGGAGGTAAGAGAATTGACGACCTGAACAGTGGCCATGTTGTCACACCAAAAACGAACTGTGGAATTGGCAAATTCCCATGACCACACCCTAACCGCCACCAGAATCGGGAAGAGCTCTAAAAACATGAGGTCGGATGTGACGCCCGAAACAATCCAGTCCCTGGGCCAGCATTCGGCGCACCACCTCCCCGCATAGTAAACTCCGAAACTCAGGGAGCCGGCGGCATCAGAGGACACTTTGAGGGCATCTCCCAGAAGCAACTCTTCCCTCCAAAATGAAACCCCCTTGTATTGCTGCAAAAATTCCGACCATATGTCCAGGTCGAGCTTGATGTCCCGTGTGACCCTGACCCTGTGATGTGGCTGACTGACCCCAGATAATGCGTCACAGAGGCGTCGGAGGAAGGCGCTACCCGGTGCAATCACCTTACAAGCAAAATTCAAGTGGCCAATGAGTTCCTGAAATTCTCGAAGAGTGGCCTTGTTACGATGCTGAAAATAGGCAATCCTGTGCCGCAGATCATCTATCTTTCCCGAGGGTAGCCGACAAAATTTTCAACCGTGTCAATTTCAATACCCAGGAAAGCCAATTGGTGACTGGGACCCTCAGTCTTTTCATGCGCAAGGGGAACCCCAAATTCTATCATAAGGGATTGAAATTGCTCCATTAGGGAGCGGCAGACTCCGGTGCCAAACTGGCCAACAAACAGGAAATCATCCAGGTAATGTACTACCCCGCATAGCCCCGTTCGATGTTTGACAGCCCACTCCAAGAAGGTA
The DNA here is from genome assembly GCA_030847615.1 of Gambelia wislizenii. Lineage (NCBI taxonomy): Eukaryota > Metazoa > Chordata > Lepidosauria > Squamata > Crotaphytidae > Gambelia > Gambelia wislizenii. Next base: position 186,775,426 of record JAUMIR010000002.1, on the reverse strand, counting down.
CTGAATGTCTCAAAGGCGGCACATGAAACAGAGCAGCCCATAGGCATCGCCCGGTCCATGTAATAGAAGTCGTCAAATGAGAAGCCCAGCAGGTCAAAATCATCAGGGTGGACTGGCAAGAGGCGAAATGCCAATTTGATATCGCATTTGGCGAGTTCGGCTCCCGGGCCATGCCTTCTAACCACTTTAATGGCTAACCACTTTAATTTAATCGAAGGAGGTGTACTGCACAGTGCACAACTCCTTTGGGATAAAGTCATTAACCGGCTGACCCCTCGGGTAAGAGAGATGGTGGATTAAGCGAAATTCCCCTGGTGTCTTCTTTGGGACAATACCCAAAGGCAAACACACAAACAAGGGGAAGGTGGTTCAGTGAATGGGCCTAGGACACGTCCCTCCTCAACCTCCTTCTGTATCTTTATCCGAACTACATGTTCCAATCCCCGTACAGATTTAAGGTTCGGTGCCATGTAAGGCTTGCACATTCCTTGGTAAGGAATGCAAAAACCCTCATGAAAACCATCCCGCAGGTATTGGGCTGCCGACCGGTCTGGGTAAACACACAGCCAGGCCGCGAGAACCTCCAGCCTAATTGGGCTGGGTCCCTTTTCCCTGCAGGGCAGTGTTGTTAGGGCCCTTCCTCCCTCCCTGCTGATCCTTGCAAGCTGTCCCCTCCCTTTGGGGCAGTTGCAAAAGGAATGTGGTCCACCACATATGGAGCATTCATGACGAAAAGTACAAGGGCGTCGAGAACATGCCCCCCTGTACCCGAACTCCCAACATAACATGCGCCGATTCGGCATCCCTGGCAGAGAAGATTGGGCGGGCTGACGGGCAGCACTGCCTGGCCTGGCATTCTGTAATAAACGGCCACTTTGAGCCCGTTCACCCAGTATAGGATGGCTTGGGGACATCACCTGTAGCCACAGGTGGGAGTTAATGATGTCCCACCTCATAGTTGGATAGGAGGTGGCCATTTGCCAAAAGGCCTCGTCATATTGGAGCCAAGCCGGGCCTGCAAAATCCACATAGGCCCTGTATATAATGTCGACGTATCGTATGAGTGCATATGACTTGTGGGGCTGGCTGTGGGATACCACTCCAGCATAGATCAGGAAACCAGCTAGCCAGTTGGACCACGTTCAATCAACACGCCTCCGCTTAATCTTTTCTTTCTCCCTGTCATCCAATTCATCTTTCTCCTTCTTGTCCAATTCACAGAAAAGAAGAGAGAAGATGTCCACATATTCCCCTTTTAAGATTTTGTTTTTAGTAGCCTGGGCCAAATGTTCACCCAGACCAGGAGCCTGCTCGAGGCCAAGAGGACTGTGGGGGAGCATCATGAGCATGTGTCCTCCCAAGGCAGGCGATCCCAGGTGGCCCAACTGATAGGGGGAACCCATGGGCAGCACTTGCCCTCCGTTGAGCATACTCGGGTACCAGCCAGGGGCTGGGGCGGCTGGGTGGACAAGCGGAGCTACGGAGCGCAGGGGGGGAGGGCTCAGAGAACAAGGCGAAGGCACAAGGCACAAGCGCTGGGGCGGCTGGAGGCTGGGGAGAAGGCACAAGGCACAAGCGGGCACAAGGCACAAGGTAAACAAGGCACAAGCGGACACAAGCGGCCAAGTGGAGCGCGAGGGGGGGCGGCAGACAACTCAATTACAAAGTTAAACCACAAAGGTTAAAGTTAAAATTAATTTGCTATCAATGAAACCAGAATCATTGAAACCACAATCAATTAAAGCAAGCAAATGACCCTTGAGGGAGAGGGGGGAGGGAAGAGGGGAAAGAGGGTGAGGGACCACGTGGACGAGGGAGAACAAAGGAACAAAGAAAAAAGGAACCAAGCCAACAGATCAATGTAAATAAAAATAAAAAAGAGTCCCTCAAAAGTCAGACATCAAGTATGCTTCAATAAGAAAACACAGAACACATAAAAAACGTAAAACAGAGCACATCCCAGCCAACTTAGCCCTCCCTCGGGATTCCAACTCAAAGATGTTACTCCTTTTCAGTCCAGTGTAAAAGAGGAGGAGGCCAGGGGCGGCAAAGGGTAAAATAGTCCTAGCCTCAGGCCCGCCCCTGTCTCCTCCTAGCCAGGGCATAGCCACGCCCTGGCCAACCCCTGCGCTCGTCTCCATGCCCATCATTAAAACACCTCCCCTGGATCTACCATTCTTTAAGATCAGGGGGGGTGTCTGTTACATTATGTCAAACTGTAACTCTCTGGTTGGCCTAGCCAATGGCGAGGAGTAGCACTCCAATTATATCTGGAGGGCCAGATATTGCACAGCCTGGTGCATAAGACCACAGCCTTCATATCTACATATTGAGGTAGGAAATGTGTGTTCCTCTAGTAGGTGCAGGAATTCAACTCCTATCAGCCATAATCAGCATAGCTAATGGTGAAGAATAGTGGGGGCTATGGTCCAACAAACATCTTTGGGTGCACACATTCACTGTACTGTACTGCACACACAGTGGGACTTACTTTCCAGTAACATTGTATGGAATTGTACTGTTGCAGACATAAAAGAGGGAGAGAGAACACAATTTGGGGCATGCATAGGAGGATGCATAGGAGGGGGTAGTAGAGAAACTATACCAGGATGAACACAAGTGGGCAATGCTTTCAGGGAGATGATAAGAGTAGCAACATAAATTAATACTCCCATTGGGATTAAGAAGGAGTTCTAGAAAGAGAGCTAGAAGGGGAACAGGTGAAACAGAAAGTGGCTCCATCAATAAATAAAGAACAGATTAAAAAAAAACCAGTGACTCTAGATTGACTAGACCATTGGTGTACATTTAAAGAAATAACTTTGATCAGAAGGAGGGGGAAAGGTGGCTTTAGTGTTTATACCCACCATAGGGTAAAAGTAAGAGATCATGGGAGTCCTAGAACCAAACCCCAGCAGATACCAAGGGCCCACTGTATGGTGTAGCAATTTGAATGTTGGACTAGGACACCAGGGTTCAAATCCCTGTTCAGCAATGGAAACCCACTGGATGAACCTGACCAAGTCACACTTTCTCAGTCTCAGAGCAAGGCAATAGCAACCCTGACCCCAAGAAATCTTGCCAAGAAAACCCTAGGATAGGATATCCATAAGTTGGGTTTGACTTGAAGACACATAACAACAAATTACCATATGTACATGCTGCCCACATCATCTTTTCATGGCTTTTTATACTTCCCCCCATTTCCCCTTAAGGAACTCAAAAAGGCATATACAGGATAGGGGTAGGAAATCAGTATTCAGTAGCACAATGAAAAAATCATGTTGGTGGCCTTGCCATGAGAAAATTTTGTAGGTGGAAAAGGATGGATATAACTATGCCAGTCTACAGCAGGAAAACTGGGGCAGAAAAATGCTATAACATCTTTAGCTCAGAAAGAGATTTGTCTCTGGGTCTTCCAGGCTTAGGCCCAGGACACTGTTGACAGAACAACTTTCTCTACCTTTTGTCTCTCTGGCAACAGAAAGAAGACAGATCAAATGTGCATTTTTATGGGTATGCGAGCTGGTAATTTATAAAGATATTAACTGGAGGTGTAGATACATTAATTTATATCTGACCTCCAGTCAGTTGGAGAAGCTGGAGAAGTTGGAGACTGAAACTTATCAAGCAAGATATTATGAAAAGATAATTGTCCAGCAAGAGTGCAAGCAGGATGATTTGAATGGGTTAGAACAGGGATGGGGGAATCTGTGGCCCTTCAAATAGCATTAGAGTTCAACTCCCATCAGTTCTAGCCAAGACAACCAGTGATCAGACATGGTGGGAATTGGAGCTGTGCATGCAGGGGTGGTCAAGTGCAAAGTCCAACCTGCAAGCTATGGGCACCCCCTGCAAGGCTGTTTTTGTGTCCCCAGGGCTTCCAAGGATCAGTTTTCCTCCCAAATATCCTAAAGGGGGTGGGGGAATTTTCATGTTATTTTGGGGACTCTCTGCACCATCTTAGGTCCAGGAGAGACCTTTTTTTAAATATAATATTTCAGTACTACCAAATAAACAAACGTGGATACCATTCAACACAAAATAGAAATACGGAGAAAACAATAATCACTCACCCACTCTTACATTGCTATTTTATATCACTTGAGATGACCTCATTCCAGAAATTCAGCTGACAGCATGGCAAATCTAAATGTTGTGCGTTATCATTTATATATTCGATAAAAAAGGGTCCATTTTTCTATAAAGAGTTTGAGTATCAGTATAATGGTTAATTTTTGAAGCTATAGTTATCTTTTCCATCAAAAGAATGTCCCAAACCCAACACCACCAGTCTCCAATGAAAACTGTCCTGTCCTCCAATTTTTGCAATTTCCAGTCTAGTTGCAGCAATCAAGGAACATATTAGTGTTTTATGCTGTAAATCCTTGTTCTTACCCATAAATATTGAGAGCAATGCAAGAGTAGGACATAATACAATATTTTGTTTTGTAATGCCCAAAATTATACAGGTAACAGCCAAAATTGATGCACTTCAGTACAATTAAACCACATATGCAAATAGGTCTCTGTATCATTACATCCTCACCAGCATTCAGTAGCTGAGTGTTTATATATATATATATATATATATATATATATATATATGAGAGACCTTTTTAAAAAGGAAGTGAGGAGAAAATGACTTCCCAGCTGAGAGCCAAGATTCTAGACGGTCACAAGTTCTGTGGCCACAGCTAAGGAGACAGAGCGGCCCTGACAGCTGCTTCATAGCCACAATACCAAAAGCTAGGCAAGACCTTAATCTAGGATGTTGTATAACATTTCCAAACCCAGAAGATATTCAGCAAAGTTCAGTCAGTGGAACATAACAATCAAACACAAGAAATGCTGTATAGCCATTGGGAATGTAGTGGAAGAGCCCACAGCTTGTAGGAGATGACAGCAGACAAAGTTTGGCAGCATCCTCTCAATTGGGGAGTCCAAAGAATGACCTGCCACAGGTATTTCTCCTCCTGTCAAAGTTGCTTTTGAACTGATGGTTACTGGCTGTTCTGGAACCTCCAGATTGCAGGCAAGGGAGGGGGAAAACCCTAGTCTGTTAATTTGCTTAGAATGGTCATCCCTGCAATATGGAAATTTGGAAAGTGTCAAGAACCCCCCTTGCCTATGCCAAAAACACTCTAAAACCAAGTACTACACATACTGCATTTGGGTGGGGGGAGCAGAGTTAATACATGGCTCTGTGTGCTACAGAAGAATCTTTGAATTATGAACTGGCAGAACAGTCAGCAAAGGAACTTCTCTCCCCATCACTGAATTAAAGCATTCAGCTATTTTCAGCCTCTTACGTTTCTTGTGAACAGGCTGAGCCAAGGAAAGCCAATGCTAATCAGCCGAGAGAACTGCAAATGTTTTGAAATGCCATGTGGATTAGGGGGGAAAGTCCAGATTTTGGGGAGCAGACATGAATTATTGTGTGTAGATATAAATATTTTTCCCCAGCTCAGTTACTGGCTCCCATCCAGTGTACTGCAAATTCATCAAAAAATGAATAGCCTAGTGTGTTAACAAGTACCTGATGAATGAGGGAAAACTGCCCAAAGGGGGCACCCTTGAAAAATGGAACCTTCACTGGAACTAGCTCTGTTCAGAATAGGTTGCAAGAGTGCAAATAACATGCATATGCTTGACTTATCCTAAGCTTTCTTGCACCACTCGGTTTAATGCAAAGAGTGCAATGTTCACTAATTCTCCTCCATTGTAAATGTGGCATTTCTACTCAGGATGCTTACTGTCTAGAAACTTTTTAAGTATTTTCCTTCCCCTGGCCTTTACAAGGAAAACATTATAGAACTCCATTATTTTTTAAAAAGCCAAAAAGAAGGAATTTCATCTGAGGTATATATGTATCTGATGATGGTGCTAGGAGGGATGTGTGAAATATCCATGTGAAATCCCATCATATTGAAACTCTAAAATTCCCTACTTTTTTTCCCCTTCAACTATTATGATCTTTAAACTTGTACTTCTGCTCATACTGTCTGTTAACAACTGGAGGACGCCTGGAGCCACTCTTAGCCATGTTGCTATGCTAAACTGGTCCAGGATCTGATTTTTAAATTACAATCTGGAAGCAATTTATCCTAGAATACATAACAGAAGTTTCAGTGGAAGAAACTGGGAGGAAATCACTAGAGCACTATGGATCCCCCCACCATTTTTGAAAGTATTTTGTGGGATGTGAAGTTGAAGGCTTTCACATCCGGCATCCATAGATTTTCCTTTGGTTTTTTGTTTTTTGTTTTGTTTTTTGTTTTTTGTTTGTTTTTTGGCTGTGAGGCCGTGTTCTGGAATAGTTTCTGACGTTTTGCCAGCATCTGTGGCTGGCATCCTCAGAAAATGGTTGGGTAGGTGTGTGTGTTGGAGTTTATATGCTGTGAACCCCTGTTGGGAGTATATGTAAATTTGTGTAATTGAATAGTTAGTTTCTGGGTATAGAAATGCAAGGCTCGTTAGTGTCTGTTTGGCTAATGGTTGGTTGATGGGCCATTATCTGCTGAGAATCCCCCTGTCCCTGAGTGAAATTCTTTTGTAAGTGCTGAGTTTGATTCTACTGTGGGACTTTTGATGGTACAGTTGTCCCTCCACATTCGCAAACTCGGCATTCGCGGTTTTGATTATTCGCGGTTTTGGGAGGGCCCCCTGGGCCCCCCAATACCACGAAACGGGGCCTCCAGAGGCCCCGTGAAAGCCCTAAGAGGGAGCGGGGAGGGCCGGGGAGGCCTCCACAGGGCCTTCGAAACCCTCCGGAGGCCCTGCGAAGGCCTTGGGGGAAGGGGGGAGGACTGGGAAGGCCTCCGTGGTGCTTCCGGAGACCCTCCGGAGGCCCCGTGAAGGCCTTGGGGGGAGGGGGAGGGCTTGGAAGGCCTCCGCGGGGCCTTCGGAGACCCTCCGGAGGACCCGCGAAGGCCTTGGGGAGGGCCGGGGAGGCCTCTGCAGGGCCTCCGGAGACTCTCCAAAGGCCCTGTTGAGGGCTTGGGCGGGAGGGGGGAGGGCTTGGAAGGCCTCCACGGGGCCTTGGGGAGGGCTGGGGAGGCCTCCACAGGGCCTCCGGAGACTCTCCGGAGGCCCCGTTGAGGGCTTGGGTGGGAGCGGGGAGGGCATGGGAGGCATCCATGGGGCCTCGGGAGGGTCTCCGGAGGTCCTGGGAAGGGAGTGGGGAGGTGGGGGAAAGTGACTATGGGGCCTCCAGAGGCCCCATGGTCGATTTGGCGGGGGAGGGGGCCAAACAATATTCGTGGATTTTTCACATTTGCGGGGGTCCGTGGAACATAACCCCCACGAATGTGAAGGGACGACTGTATTCCTATTACTGTCACGACTTCAACACCAAGCAAAATATTAGTACTACAGGGCTCCAAGGTTGACTCAGCCTTCCATCCTTCCATAGGTTGGTAAAATGAGTACCCAGCTTGTTGGGGGCCATTAGCTAACACACTGTAAACTGCTTAGAGAGTGCTTTGCACTGATAAGTGGTATACAAATATAAATGATATTGCTATTGCTATATTAAATAATTCCAAGCACAAAATTAGTTGCAGGGAGGGGGGGTCTAGGGGAGTAAAGTAGTTCATAATATCAGCATTCAGAGGAAAACCGTAAATTCTGGGTCTCTCACTCCCAGCAATGACCTAAACTCAATTACTCAACTAGAGTAACTGCAAGGATGTAGTGGGATTTATGTAAGTGTTGACTTGCCATACAGCAGTTAATTCAGAGATTCTGCCTTAGTTGGGATTAGTCATTGGATGTAACAATTGCCTTTATCTAAATGCAACATTTTGTAGAAAGACTCAATTGGTCAACTAGAGCAGACTCAACGATGTAATGGGATTTACATCAGTGTTGTGTCACCATTTAGCAGTTGATTCAGAGAGTATGCCCTAGTTGGGATTAGTAATCAGATGTAACAATTACTTTGATCTAAATGAAACATTTTGTAGAAAAACTGTTTTGGAGAGAGGAAGAGGAGAGTAGAAATCTTAATATGCTCTTTAGAAAGAAAAAAAAGTGTAAACTAAAGAAATTATAGTCAGTTTGATGAAAATAATGAGTGACCTGTCAGCAGACGGAACCTGTCCACATTCTAAGGTTTATTTGTAACAAAAAATATATGTAATTCAATTCCACCCCTATGAAATCATGCCCCTTCAGCAAAACAAGTAAAGCAAACTTTAAAGCTCACCCAAATCTGACCTTGGTGGCCCTCAAAACTATAAAAAGAATTATTTATTAAATCCCGGGATCAGTGATATAACAACATCACTATGCCTAATTAGTAGGCTCTGGAGTGATGTTACCCTTGTAAGTCAGTTAGTCATACTCTTTAAAATGTAGTCTCTCTCTGGCTGGTCTATTAACATGAGGGATACATCATACCCAGTGTGGGAGCAGAGTAACTCATTTCTCAATGATACCAATTAGTTTTTGAATTTTTGAATACTCTGGCTTTTCTGTAATTCTCTACTAGCTTGGGAAATACATCAAGTTGTTTAAATGATCTTCTAGAATGGCCTAAGGTACCCTGTTGTATGGAAACAAATGTCCCCCATATCATAACTCTTTTTTTGATAAAGTTACCAGCTTGGTAGATGAAGGGAATGCTGTGGACATCGCATACCTTGATTTCAGTAAGGCCTTTGACAAGGTTCCCCATGACATTCTTGCAAACAAGCTTGTAAAATGTGGGCTAGACAAGTTAACTGTTCAATGGATTTGTAATTGGTTGACCGGCCGAACCCAAAGGGTGCTCAGCAGTGGCTCCTCTTCGTCTTGGAAAGATGTGACCAGTGGGGTGCCACAGGGTTCTGTCCTGGGCCCAGTGCTATTCAACATCTTTATCAATGACTTGGATGAGGGAATTAGGGGCATACTTATCAAATTTGCAGATGACACCAAATTAGGAGGAGTAGCTAATACCCTAGAGGACAGGATCAAAATTCAGAATGACCTGGATAGACTGGCGAGCTGGGCCAAAGCTAACAAATTGAAATTCAATATGGAGAAATGTAAGGTACTGCATTTAGGGTGGAAAAATGAAATGCATAAATATAGGATGGGAGAGACCTGGCTGAATGAGACCACGTGTGAAAAGGATCTAGGAGTCCTAGTAGACCACAAGTTGAACATGAGCCAACAGTGCGATGTGGCAGCTAAAAAGGCCAATGCGATTTTGGGATGTATCAATAGAAGTATAGTGTCTAGATCAAGGGAAGTAATAGTGCCACTCTATTCTGCCTTGGTCAGACCTCACTTAGAATACTGTGTCCATTTCTGGGCACCACAATTAAAAAAGGATATTGACAAATTGGAGCATGTCCAGAGGAGGGTGACTAAAATGGTGAAAGGTCTGGAAACCATGCCTTATGAGGAGAGACTTAGGGAGCTGGGTATGTTTAGCCTGGAAAAAAGACGGTTAAGAGGCGATATGATAGCCCTGTTTAAGTATTTGAAGGGAAGTCACGCTGAGGATGGAGCAGGCTTGTTTTCTGCTGCTCCAGAGACTGGAACACGGAGCAATGGGTGCAAGCTCCAGGAACAGAGATTCCACCTCAACATTAGGAGGAACTTTTTGACAGTAAGAGCTGTTCGGCAGTGGAACGCACTCCCTCGGAGTGTGGTAGGGTCTCCTTCCTTGGAGGTCTTTAAACAGAGGCTGGATTGCCATCTGTCGGGGATGCTTTGATCGTGATTTCCTGCATGGCAGGGGGTTGGACTGGATGGCCCTCGTGGTCTCTTCCAACTCTGCAATTCTATGATTCTATAACTACTGGTAGGAAATGAACTATAGACAGAAGAAAATTCACAAATATTCTTAGTATACAAGAAGCCATAGGAAGACGTATGGAACTTAGGGGAGTTGTGGGTTGCACTGGCCTCTGCAAATTCACATGGGTGCAGAGTGCACCCCCCCAGTCCTCCCCCTCATCACCTCCAAAGCATCCCCAGCACTCCTACTCCAATGCAACAAAAAAGTAGCCAGTGCTCCCTCCCATTTTCTTTTGAGATAGGATGCTTTTCCTCTGAAACAAGGCGTGCACACTCCATTCACCTTGTTTGCAGATAGATTACTGCTTCCTGGAGAATAATACAATAGATGGGATGAAGACATATAAGCTGTAAATAATAATAAAAAAAACCATTATAGGACATGTTTTTCATATTTCTCTACTGCACATCCTGGGATGATTGAAATCTTGACTGCAGGTCAGTTTTCTCAGATTTTCCATCATATCAATGATGACAATAGGCACAGTGGGATACAGGGAGTGTATAATGTGTTAGAAGCCACTCAAACAGTGATTCAAATTCATCCTAACATATAGATGGAGTAAATTAATGAAACTGGATACAAAACAGGCAGGGACATTATATGCAGATATACATCATTAGATGAACTGTATTCAGACAAAAATGGTATAAAATAGATATAACGTGCCTATGGGTAAACAGAGCTAGCATACACAGAGATGGACAGAGGGATAAGATGTAGGCATGGATATATTAATAAAGTGTACATTGATAGAAATGAGAGATGAGCTGCTTGCAGATCTAGATAGATGGATTTATGTGTGTTTTTCAGATCAGCCATTCTGAAAAGAAGCAGCCATATTTGAAAAAAAACTTGCAGGAAATAGATTTCGGGGGAATTTTATCTGAAGCCATCAGCAGAAAGAACTTGTTAATGTCAAAAGTCCTGGGTGGTGCCATGGTCCTTTATTTCACATGAATTTTAACTTTCCCCCCCGGATTTGAGCATTCCCCTTTGGATACAGATACCATTTCACTTAACAGACCAGACTGAAAGAACAGTATAAAAACTAAGAAATATTCCAGCCACTGTTTTATAACTGTAGAACAATACTCAATGAAACAAGCTGCTAGTTACATCTCTGAAATGATCTGCAAAGGCTTCCAGAGTAACAACCAGTATCTCCTCCTTCACTATTTACTTGCTTTTTGGCCTTTTCAAACTTTGTATTGAACAGTATGCCAAGTCTCTGTGGGGTGATAACATTAGTGACACATTCTACGAAGCACCAGCCTGAGTACAATACAACTGGGCTTTTGTGATGAGAGCAGCTGAGATAGGACAAGCAGCAGCCACAGCTTTGGCTTCAAATTATAATGCAAGCCAGACCAGGAAGTGTTCAGATAGTGGCCATCTAACCAGCTGTAATCCTCCATCCTTAAGTACCCATTTTATGGCAGGGCAGGCAGTTCAACCCTGCCTCTTGTATTGGGAGTTTGGCATGCAGGGCACGTGTAACAGACAAACCTGCTGATACATGCATGAGTGCTCTCTCTGCAATGGAGCTCAAGCATTTACGGCTTGCGCCAAGCATGCGATAGAGGTAGAGGGAGTGACAGTGAGGTTAGGAAGGGAAGCATAGTTGCATCTGAACCTGGAAAATGGGATGAGTCCAATTAACTTCTCAAGCTATATCAATAATAATAATAATAATAATATTTATTTTTATCCCGCCCCTCTCTTAAAATTTTTATCCCGCCCCTCTGTTAAAAACAATCGGGGCGGCTTACAAAAATTAAAATACCAATACAGATTAAAATCCCCAAACACCACCCACCCCCACCCTCCCCCATAAAAAGACATTAAACCAAATTACATTAAAACAACTGATCTGAAATCACATTAAAAAATAGTAAAAATAAATAGCCAGCAGACTAAAAAGGGCCAGGAGCTCATGAGGCCGGGAACTAATTAGGAAAGGCCTGCCAAAAGAGATCCGTCCTTAGTGCTTTTTTAAAGCTACTCAGGCTCGTCATCTGATGGATCTCGTTTGGCAGGCCATTCCACAATTTGGGGGCGATTACCGAAAAGGCCCTCTGGGAGGTTGCAGACAGCCTAGATTTTTGTGGCTGAAGCAAATTCCTCAGCGGCTAGAGGATTATCCCAGGAGGGAATGAGGCTGAGTACTCGTGTTTGGAGTTTCAAGTTGGTTTCTGTGTTCCATCTGAAGGTTTTAGACATCCCTTCAGGGCCCAGAACCTGAAATCAGTTCTGGATTTAGAAGGGATTGTAGGGTGGAAGATAGCTAAGGAAGTGTCAGAAGGTAGAGTGATTGGTCCCTTCAGCCAGTCCCTGGTTCCAAATATGAGAGTTTCACTTCTGGGTATAGTTCCCAAGAAGGCCCCAGGTGAGTATCACCTCGTACGTGAACTATCATTCCCTATGTGCGATTCAGTAAATAAACACATTCCCAATGCTTTATGCTTAGTTCAGTACACATCATTTGATGGCACAGTTTGGATAGTGCGTCAGTGTGGATGTTGCTAATACACAGTAGTGCTCTGACCACCCTCCTGTAATGAAAATAAAAATAAAAAGAGAAAAAATATTATTCTACCATTACCAATCCAACAAAATAGTCCTGCTAATTACTAATAACCATAATCACAGATTTTTACATCATTAGATTTTTTTATTGCTCAAAAAGTCCATAAATAGTTTCCAATCTTTCAAAAACATTTCATTTGGCTTATCTTTTAGAACCCACATGATTTTGGCAATTTAGGCTAACTCAGCAATTTTAGCAACCCATTCTTCCATTGTCAGTGCTTTAGCCTGTTTCCAAGTTTGAACAAACAATATTCCTGTATCAAAAAGTAATTCATATTTACTATCCAATTCTTTGTCTATAATGCCTAGCAGAAACATTTCTGGTAACATTACAAAATCTACCTTTAACGTTTTTTGAATTAATATATAAATTTTAGACCAATAACTTTTCATCTTCTACAAGTCCATCACATATGAAAGAACAAGCCCTTTTAAATGGTTTATTTATCCTATGCTTTCTAATCTTAACAAGTCCAGTTTCTGTTCTAAATTCCCATTACTTTCTGTCACATGTTTGTCCAAATCTAAAACTGGTTAGACAACTCAGATATTCAAGCTTGAATTTTAATAAGCACAGGACCAGTTTCATCTAATCCACCAGCATTAGGGGTGCAGCAAAATCCCTTTCCCCATATAGAGACCCTAATCAAAATTGGAACCTCCAGATGTCTTCTTTGAACAAGCAAAATTGCGGGGATGGAAGGGGTGTAGTCTTCCAGTAGACTTTTCCAGCTGTCTTGTAAACAAGAAGCAGCCAAGGGAGTTGTGGCTCCTTTCTGGCACTGATCACAGCAGAAGTCTGGCAGGTACATGAAATATGCTTAAATTTTTCTCTTTTGACATTAAACTACCCCCCCCCTCCAAATTCACTGTCAAAGAAGAATCCTGAGTGCTAAATATGACTGAAGCTGAGGAAAGAAGTAGTTCACTGAGATCCTGATGAGTTGACATATCCAAGCTGCTGGTTTCAGCAATCTGGATTGATGGGCCAGACATTTTGCAGGTCTGTGTTATCAGTTACAGAGAAAGTTTTATTTTTCTTTATTTGTAGTAGAACTGTTAAAATAAATAAATAAATAAATAAATTCCAACAGCCACTCAACAAGGATTCATTTCACCACTTAATTCTCGATGAATGTAAGGAATGTCCGAATAAACTACAGTCTCCAGTCGGGTGAGGTTATTCTAGGTTCTCAACTTGTTGCTTCATGTATTCCACTAGAAAGTCAGAAGAACACTTAGTCCAGTTCAAAACTCCCCAGGGAAGGTAAATGCACATGCCTCCAGCCTGTCTATAATTTTGAAACCAACACTAGGTAATTGGGCTATCCAAAAGAAAGACACTTCTAATCTTTACCCAGTCTAAGCTTCTTCAGGGAATTCCAGAACAACATCTCTCATTACAACCACCAACATTGGGTAAACATGCCAGTGTCCAGCCAAACATGCAATTGAGGGATAAAGGAGGCACCAAGAACCAAAGAACACATGACTGGCCTTCCCGGAATAACTTCCCGACTCAAGTGGAGCTGATTGCTTACCTGCCCCCTTGCCACTATTGCCTTTATTGTATTGTATTGTAGTGTATTGTATTTTATCTTTGTTTTAATTCTCTATTAGTTTAATTTAGTTTTAGGGGTGGGAGGATTAGGATTGGGAAGGATTGTTTAAACTTGCTGTTGTTTTAATCTTGTTGTATGCCGCCCCGGTTGCTGAGCAGAGGGGTGGGTTAAAAATAAAATAATTATAATTATAATTATTATGACTGAGAACTGTGTGTAATTCAGCCATGTTTGCAACTGCCTGTTTCCTTGCTCCCATTTTTCGGCACTAAGCTGGTTCCCCACACAACCTGTTTTTTTTAACCCCACACAAAGAGAAAAGCAACTGGAGGGAGCAGTTCTGAGCTGCAGAAAGATTGTTTCCAATCCCTCCTCCCAAGGGGTGCAGCTATACGATCATAAAAAAATCCGTATGGAGGGCAAAAAATATGAACAGCCTGTCGTTCATATGCATACGAACCGGCTATACGATTTTTAACCCCCCCAAACTCCATATGACTCCCTCTTCCCAAAGCTGGCTGGAGCGAGCAAGCCATGCAGCAGTTGTAAATCTCCCACCACTTTTTTTTTTTTAAAGGTTCCTGGTTTGCGGACAGTCGGTTTTCCGCATTTACAATATAAAATAAAAATAAACATATAAATTCACGGACTTACCAGATGCTCGCTAGCCGGGAAACCAACAAGGCGGCCTCTCCCAATTCCCCTCCGTGCTAGCCCCGCCCCCTCTACTCGGCCAGCCAATCAGATTACCCTGCCTGTTCGTAGGTGTGGAACGGACCGTACAGACCCATCAGCCATCCGAACGGCGTACGGATTTCTCTTCGTGATCCGCTTTCCCTCCCGAATACCGCGTGTGCGTATTTCAGGGTGGAAAACCGCCCGCCCTCTTTTGCATTCGTGTGCATCTGAACGGCCGTTTGTACCAAAGCACGAACTTCCGCACACTGTACGTATTATTTAAATTGTGTAGACGGGACCAAGGTTACAGGTTTGAGGACCTTCAGTTTACAGAAAAAGATGACTATGGGCCCATCTATAGGGAAAAAACAGTACCTCACAGTAAAAGCATTTCACAGCAGCAGCAACTTGTCTTGATGGCCAAGAAGCACCTCTAAGCTTCTCATGCCAGATAGTGGCCATGAGTGATTTACTTGCATTATTTTGCTGCCACCAAATTTTTTTTTTAAAAAAGTCTAAGGTGCGCTGAAGTGATAGAGTGATTTTCCAAGCAAAGGACAGCCCAAAACTGCAAGAAACACCCCATTTTATAGCCTTAGCAAGTGATCGCTAAGGCAAAAATTCAACATGGCGGCAACAGGAGCTTGCCCTGTTGCAAGCCCCACTCCCACACTTGCCTGGCCAATCAGCTTTGTGCATCCCCCTGTATGGGAAAGCGATTAAAAGTGAATTGTTTGTCCTAACAAGCAGAAAGTAGTTTAAAAAAAAAACTATGGGAAAAGACGTGAAGGCTTTCCAGCATTTTTTTGCCATTTTGCCCCCCCCCCTTCAGAATACTGTGGATTGATGAGGGATCCCATTTAGAAAGGTCGTATTACCAGAAAATTCCATGAGTGTTCTCCCTACACACACACACTATTTAGACAACACCTGTGATGGTGGACAACTTAAGCATGGGGATGACGGGAAGATTTTCTTCCCCTCTCATAATATTAGAACTCTGGGTCATCTGAAGAACTGATGGCAGATTCAGGACAGACAAAAGAAAGTACTTCAGACAGTGAGCTATTTATTTAGAATTTGCTGCCACAAGGTGTAGGGATAGTTGCTACTTTAAAGGCTTCTAAACAGGGATTGGACAAATTAACAGAGAATAAATTCATAATGGCTACAGTGAATCTTCAGTTTCAGAGGACTTCCTCTAATACAGTATATTGGATTATATTGTTCAGGTTAGCAGATAAAGAAGATTGTTGTGTTATTTTTCTTTAAGAGCCAAGCCCTCATGAGCAAGCCACATGAGTGATCTGGAATGAACTGTTTCACTGTCTGAGCAGAAATGTGAAGGAATGGGTTGGTTTTTATAATTTTGTCAAGAGATACAAATCCTTGTCCAGAAGGAACTGGAGACAATTCTGAGTTAAGTCACACATTTCTTCCCCCCCCCTTTTTTTTTTTTTTGGTGGCCTACAGTTTCCCACATCAGGCATTATCTCCTCAGATGCCAAGATTGACAAAGAGATTGATCACAGATTAGCAAAGGCATATAGCGCATTTGGAAGACTTCACAAAAGAGTCTGGAGTAATAAACACCTGAGGCGAAGCACAAAAATCAGTGTGTATAGAGCCATTGTACTGTCTATCTCCTTTACATGGGTCTGAAACATGGGTCACCTATCGCCAGCACTTACGACTCCTCGAACACTTTAATCAGCGCTGTCTATGCACAATCCTAAATATACACTGGACTGACTATGTGACGAATGTTGCTGTTCTTGAGCAAGCAGGGATCACCAACATTGAGGCCATGATATTGAGAACACAGCTGCGCTGGGCAGGGCACGTTTCTAGGATGGAGGACCATTGCCTCCCCAAAATAGTACTCTACGGTGAACTTGCCATGCGTCAGCGTAAGAGGGGCGCTCCAAAAAAGCGATACAAGGACTCCCTGAAACATCATCTCAGGCTCGGCCAAATTGATCACCAACAATAGTCTGCTCTGGCCTCACATCGGGAGGCATGGAGACACACTATCCCCAATGCTGCAGCCTTATTTGAGAGCTCACACTGAACAAGTCTTGAAGAGAAACAACAACACAGCAAGAATCACAACCCAGAAACATCACCCAAGGAGACCTTCTGCTGTGCTTTCTGCAACCAGACATTTTTATCTCAGATTGGCTTTTTCAGTCATCAGTGCGCTTGCAGAAAGCGCGGGATGAGTCCTTCCTGAATCTTCGTTTGCGAAGAAAAGCCAGAGTATAAC
Source organism: Gambelia wislizenii (assembly GCA_030847615.1). Taxonomy (NCBI): domain Eukaryota; kingdom Metazoa; phylum Chordata; class Lepidosauria; order Squamata; family Crotaphytidae; genus Gambelia; species Gambelia wislizenii. Next base: position 186,758,535 of record JAUMIR010000002.1, on the reverse strand, counting down.
AATAAATGGTTTTGGAAGAAAGCCTGTGCATGCTTCTCTTTTCACAAATACAATAGCACTCATGTATCACCCTCATAAAAGTCAGCTTACAGTCAAATTAGGAGCTGTGCAGCAATCCTTTTTCCTTTCTGGAAGGGAGTGGAAGGCCTTCTGTCCACCTTCGCTAACCTCCACTTCTGATGTGGAAGTATGACTATCCATGACAATTTCTGGGGAAAGGGTAAAGAAAAAGCTTTGAGTATCCTTTTGCAGATATTCTCATAAAGATGGCTGTTTCCTCACTGGAAGAAACTTGCAGAATACAGTATTGGAACTGGAGGATTTTGCAACTGCAAGGACTTCAGTTAAGGCATTAGGGGACTGCAGGTTTTGCATCCCTAATCTAGAGCTTTAAAGGTAGCCACCAATAACTTGAATTGTGGCCAATTATGAATTATGAATATTTATGAAATTATACTTAATCTTCTGGGAAATCTTGCAAGGCAGCTTACAACAAAAAGTTATAAAAACAGCAAAACAATAAAAATTAATAAAAAACAGTAATGAGAACACTGTTAACATAATTAATAAAAGCAAGTCTGCATACACAGATAAAAATTAACCTGTATAATTAAATGAAGTTTTACATGCCTTTGCATTAAATTAACTAGCAAACAGCAAATTTCCTGGCAGCCTATACTGCTACTTCCAAGAAATCAGACAGGGGAATTTTACAAAAGAGGCCTTCCTTGTATTTGGACTCCATCATAGGTTCAGACTGAAACTTTTTGTGGACTAGTAACTTTTATGGACTTGCTATTGTTGTGTGCCTTCAACTTGTTTCCAACTTATAGTGACCCTAAGGCAAACCTATCACAGGGTATTCTAGGCAAAAAATTGTTCAGAAGGGGTTTGCCTTTACCTTCCTCTCAGGCTGAGAGAGTGTGAATTGGCCAAGGTCATCCAGGGTTTCCATGGCCGAGCTGGGATTCAAACCTTGGTCTCCAGAGTCATAGCCCAGTGTTCAAGCCACTACACTGCACTGACTCATGGACACCTGCAAGGCTGTATTAATTTCTCTAAATGTTGCCCATGCAAAGCATTTTAAGCAAACAAAATTATACAACTTTCCACATAACCTGCTTTTTTTGAGTTTCCACTGAACCTCCTTTCTTCAAGTTAAGAATGATAACTGGCCACATCACACAGTATTGGAATACTGATCATGCAGGGCATCCAAACTTAGAACTGTGCAGGAATACACAGTTTTACAAAAATAAACAAAAGAAGACTGGCCCTTCAATTCACACTATCAAAATAATGCAAAAGTAGACATACTAACCATAAAACAAAGTAAACATTCTGATGGTACCTTTATTAGGCCAACCAGAAGGCACACATTCTTTTCCTCTTAATACTTTTTATTAATAACATCTTCACCATTGGTATATACAATCACAATATCTTTTTCTCTCTCAAATTTAGAAAGAAAAACACAAGAACTTCCATGAAACAATCATAAATCCAGATATCCACAAATTCACCTATTTTACAGTTTAAAGTTAGTAGACTTCCACATCCTTCAAATCCCAGTTTGGTATAGCCATATTGCTTTGCATTCCTTGTTCTCTTCTAACAACCATCATGCTTTCTACTGTGTATTTTTACAATTTATCATGCAATGCATGAATGACTTTACTCTTTATTCCTTAAAACAAAATTCTTTTCTTAATTCTCTCTCATAAATTCCTAGAGAATGACACTTACTTTTTATTTATATATAAAATCAAATACACATTATACCTTAACTGTCTTTAACTTCCCTTTATTGCATATTGACACGCTTATATATATGTATGTATAAATACACTTACACATATGTATATCAACGTACACACATGTATACACATGTATGTGTGTGTGTGTGTGTGTGTATATATATATATATATATATATATACAGTCGTCCCTTCACATTCGCGGGGGTTACGTTCCACGGACCCCCGCGAATGTGAAAAATCCGCAAATAATGACTGCCCTCCCCTCCCCCACCATAGCGACCATGGGGCCTCCGGAAGCCCCATAGTCGCTTTCCCCAGCCTCCCCACTCCCTTCCTAGGCCTTCCCGGGGCCTCCGGAGACCCTCCCGAGGCCCTTTGGATGCCTCCCCAGCCCTCCTGCCCAAGCCCTCAATGGGGCCTCCGGAGAGTCTCCGGAGGCCCCGTGGAGGTCTCCCCGGGCCTTCCCCCTCCCTCCCGGGACCTTCGTGGGGCCTAGCAAGGCCCTGCAGAGGTCTCCCCGGGCCTTCCCCCCTCCCTCCCTGGGCCTCCCCCCTCCCCCCGGGCCTTCGTGGGGCCTAGCAAGGCCCCGTGGAGGTCTCCCCAGGCCTTCCCCCCTCCCTCCCTGGGCCTTCCCCCCTCCCTCCCAGGCCTTCCCCCCTCCCTCCCTGGGCCTTCGTGGGGCCGAGCAAGGCCCTGCGGAGGTCTCCCCGGGCCTTCCCCCTCCCTCCCCGGGCCTTTGTGAGGCCTAGCAAGGCCCTGCGGAGGCCTCCCCATCCCTCCCTCCTCCCTCCCCGGGCCTTCGCTTCCTAGGCCTTCCCGGGGCCTCCGGAGACCCTCCCGAGGCCCTTTGGATACCTCCCCAGCCCTCCCACCCAAGCCCTCAACAGGGCCCCCCTCCCTCCCAGGGCCTTCGTGGGGCCTAGCAAGGCCCTGCAGAGGTCTTCCCGGGCCTTCCCCCCTCCCTCCCCGGGCCTTCGTGGGGCCTAGCAAGGCCCCGCGGAGGTCTCCCTGGGCCTTCCCTCCTCCCTCCCTGGGCCTTCCCCCTCCCCCCAGGCCTTTGTGGGGCCTAGCAAGGCCCCACGGAGGTCTCCCTGGGCCTTCCCCCTCTCTCCCGGGCCTTCTCCCCTCCCTCCCTGGGCCTTCATGGGGCCTAGCAAGGCCCCGCGGAGGTCTCCCCGGGCCTTCCCCCCTCCCTCCCGGGCCTTCTCCCCTCCCTCCCCGGGCCTTCCCCCCTCCCTCAGTGGGCCTTCATGGGGCCTAGCAAGGCCCCACGGAGGCCTCCCCAGCCCTCCCCCCTCCCTCACCGGGCCTTCGCGGGGCCCTGCGGAGGCCTCCCCGGTACTCCCCAAGGCCTTCGTGGGGCCTCGCAAGGCCCTGCGGAGGCCTCCCCGGTCCTTCCCCCTCCCTCCCAAGACCTTCGCGGGGCCTCCGGGGGGTCTCCAAAGGCCCCGCGGAGGCTTACCCAGCCCTCCCCCCTCCCTCCGAAGGCCCCGTGGGGGCCTCCACGGCACTCCCCGCTCAGTCCCAGGGCTTTCACGGGGCCTCCCGAGGCCCCATGTCACGGTTTTGGGGGCCCCGGGGGAGGCCTCCCAAAACCGCGAATAATCAAAACCACGAATGTCAAGTTCACGGATGAGGAAGGACAACTGTATATCTTTAAATCCACATACCTTTTCTTCCTCCTTAAACTACAATCTCAATCCTTACTCTATACTATTACATCAGCCTGTTAAATACACTTCTCTCTTTATCTTAAACTTTCCCAATCTTCATCAGGGGATTCCACACATTTAAAAATGTTTTATCCATTTATTTTCTAGAATATAAGTAAGTTTATCCATTTCAGCCACCTCTAATAATTTCTCTATCCATTCTGTTTCAGATGGGGTCTCCTCTTTCCTCCAGTATCTAGCATAAATTATCCTGGGAGTTGTACACATATGGCATACTAATCTTTTAATTCTTTCATTTTCATTTGCAATATTGGTATTTTCATAAATGCCTAGCAAGAAAATTTCTGGTGATAGGTCAATTTCCTTTTTTAAGATTTGTTGAATTTTTGCTCTAATACCAAAATCTTTTTGCTTTGTTACACCCCCACCACTGATGATAAGAGTTACCTTTCCTCTCCTGGCACTTCCAACATTTATTGGAGGTGCCACCCACCATTTTAGCAATTTTTGCAAGAGGGAGGTACCACCTTGACATCACCTTCAAAGCATTCTCTTGCAGACTATATGATCTTGAAAACTTCTCCGATCTGTACCATGTAGATTCCCAACCATCAAATTCAATATTGTGTCCTATATCCATGGCCCAATTTACCATATATTCTCTTGTAACCTCTCCTTCCATTCCCAATCTGAGTAACAACTGCTATATTCTGGACATCAAATAAGCATTCCCTTTGTCTAGAATCTGCTCAAAGTCTGATTTGGATAATTCAGTACCTTCCTCTGCCTTATCTTTCGTAAATCTTTTTTTTTATTTGGAGATATGGGGACCATTGTATTTTTTACCTTCCAGATTTAATTGTTGACAATCTTTCAAGCTAAGACTTCCTCTAGATCCCTGGATCAAATTGTTGTAAGTAAACCAATCTGAGTCAGATATTAAACTATCAATAATGCTTCACCTGGAGAGACACAGCTGGATAATTTTGTAAACCAATATTTTTTATCTCTCTCTGGCTTTTCTTCGCAAACGAAGATTCAGGAAGGACTCATCCCGCGCTTTCTGCAAGCGCGCTGATGACTAAAAAGGCCAATCCGAGATAAACAAGTCCGGTTGCAAAAAGCACAGCAGAAGGTCTCCTTGGGTGATGCTTTTGGGTTGTGACTCTTTCTGCGTTTTCGTTTCTCTTCAAGACTTGCTCGTCGTGAGTTCTCAAATAAGGCTGCAGCATTGTGGATAGTGCGCCTCCATGCCTCCCGATGTGAGGCCAGGGCGGACCACTGTTGGTGATCAATTTGGCCAAGCCTGAGATGTTGTTTCAGGGAGTCTTTGTATCGCTTTTTTGGAGCGCCCCTCTTACGCTGACCCGTGGTGAGTTCACCGTAAAGTACTATTTTGGGGAGGCGATGGTTCTCCATCCTAGAAACGTGCCCTGCCCAGCGCAGCTGTGTTCTCAATATCATGGCCTCAATGCTGGTGATCCCTGCTTGCTCAAGGACAGCAACATTCGTCACATAGTCAGTCCAGTGTATATTTAGGATTGTGCGTAGACAGCGCTGATGAAAGCGCTCGAGGAGTCGTAGGTGGTGGCGATAGGTGACCCATGTTTCAGATCCATAAAGGAGGATAGACAGTACGATGGCTCTATACACACTGATTTTTGTGCTTTGCCTCAGGTGTTTATTGCTCCAGACTCTTTTGTGAAGTCTTCCAAATGCACTATATGCCTTTGCTAATCTGTGATCGATCTCTTTGTCAATCTTGGCATCTGAGGAGATGATGCTTCCCAGGTAGGTGAACTGCTGAACGGACTTGAGCACTGATTTGCCGACGGCAATGTGGGGATGGTGGTGTTCGTCCTGTGGTGCAGGCTGGTAAAGAACTTCTGTTTTCTTCAGGTTGACTTCTAGCCCAAACAGCTCTGCAGCTGTTGCAAAGCAGGATGTTAGGCGCTGCAGAGCTGCTTCTGTGTGGGCAACAAGGGCAGCATCATCGGCGAAGAGCAGCTCACGGACTAGATAGTTTAGAGTCTTAGTGTGAGCCCTCAGACGGCTTAAGTTAAACAAGCTACCATCAGTACGGTAGCGTATATAGATGCCGTCGTCTTCTTCAAGCTCTGCCATAGCCCTTTGGAGCATCGTGCTAAAGAAGATTGTAAATAAAGTTGGTGCAAGAACACAACCTTGCTTCACTCCATTAGTTATTAGAAAGGGCTCTGAAAGAGCATCGCCATATCTGACTTGACCACGCTGGCCCTCGTGTAGCAAGATAATCATTTTAAGGAATTTGGGGGGACATCCTAGTCTTTCCAGGATCTGCCACAGACCTTTTCTACTTACAGTGTCAAAGGCTTTGGTGAGGTCGACAAATGTTACATAGAGACCCTTGTTCTGCTCCCTACATTTTTCTTGCAGTTGCCTAAGGGCAAATACCATATCTGTAGTACTCCTATTGGCTCTGAAGCCACATTGGCTTTCAGGGAGAAGTTCTTCTGCAATAGCAGGAACTATATTTAACCCAAATTTTATAAAGCGATTTTCTATAGGATGGTTATTAAACTATTTTTGGGCTTTCACCTTTTGCCAACCAAAATGGAGTGCATGGCCCTCCAATAAAAGAAGTCTTGGATTATCTAAAATAAACCATGGCTTTACCTACATCAGGCAACTTGCTTCATAATAAAGTCTCAGATCTGGTACTCTGAATCTGCCTCTGCTTCTTATATCTGACAATAATTTGAACCTTATTCTCATTTTTTTTTTCCCCAGCCACAATAGATTAGTTAAGTCTCCAATACAAACTTTGAACCACTTTGCTGAAATTAGGATTGGAATAATTTAAAACAAAAATAAGATTTTGGGCAAAATACTTATTTTAATTAGGGATATTCTTCCCAATAATAACAAATCCAGCAGGCACACATTCTTGTCCAGATACATTATAATAAATAATAATAATAAAATTTATTTTTACCCCGCTCCTCTGTTAAAAACAATCAGGATGGCTTACAACAATTAAAATACAAATGCAGGTTAAAATCCCTAAACACCACCCAACCCCACCCTCCCCCATAAAAAGATATTAAATCAGTATAAAATTAAAAAAATCAGCTAATCTAAAATCACATTTAAAAAATTGATAGCGGGGGAGGAGCCAAGCTTCAATGGTGTAGGAACAATTCCCATGACGGGTGCTCAAGGTAATGGAATTAAATGAAAAATTTCCCCTCAAAAAGGCATGAGGAGAGCTCTTGAGGGAAGAATTATGTTTGTGAATTACTAAGGAATGTTAATACAGTTGCCCCTCCACATTCGTGAACTTGGCATTCGCGGTTTTGAATATTTGCGGGTTTGGGGAGGGCCCCCGCCCTCCCAAAAGCCATGACACGGGGCCTCTGCAGGCCCCGTTAAGGCCTTGGGTGGGAGGGGGGAGGGCTGGGGAGGCGAGCACGGGGCCTCCGGAGATGCTCCGGAGGCCCCATGAAGGCCTGGGGAGGGGATGGGGAGGGCCAGGGAGGCCTTCATGGGACCTCCGGAGATGCTCCGGAGGCCCCATGAAGGCCTGGGGAGGGGTGGGGAGGGCCAGGGAGGTGAGCACAGGGCCTCCGGAGATGCTCCGGAGGCCCCATGAAGGCCTGGGGAGGGGGTGGGGAGGGCCCGGGAGGCCTTCAAGGGACCGCCGGAGACGCTCTGGAGGCCCCATGAAGGCCTGGGGAGGGGGTGGGGAGGGCCGGGGAGGTGAGCACGGGGCCTCCGGAGATGCTCCGGAGGCCCCATTAAGGCCTGGGGAGGGGTGGGGAGGGCCCGGGAGGCCTTCAAGGGACCTCCGGAGACGCTCCGGAGGCCCCATGAAGGCCTGGGGAGGGGGTGGGGAGGGCCGGGGAGGCCTTCATGGGACCTCCGGAGATGCTCCGGAGGCCCCATGAAGGCCTGGGGAGGGCATGGGGAGGGCCGGGGAGGCCTTCAAGGGACCACCGGAGCATCTCCGGAGGCACAATGAAGGCCTGGGGAGAGGGTGCGGATGACTGGGGAGGCCTTCACGGGAACTCCAGAGATGCTCCGGAGGCCCCATGAAGGCCTAGGGAGGCAATCACGGGGCCTCCAGAGATGCTCTGGAGGCCCCATGAAGGCCTGGGGAGGGAGTGGGGAGGCGGGGGAAAGCGACTATAGGGCCTTCGGAGGCCCTGTGGTCATTCTGGCGGGGGAGGGGGAGGGCAGTTGTTATTCACGGATTTTTCACATTTGCGGGGGTCTGGGGAACCTAACCCCTGCAAATGTGAAGGGATGACTATAGAAGGGAAAACTGCAGATCAAAGAAGCCTAAAGTAAATGGATAGTTACTTTCGGTTTTGTCCGATCTTGATCTTCAAGCTGTCTCCAACATAATTAAAAAGAACATTTGGCTAATAAATCACTAAGGTTGGAGAAAGCAGCAAACAATTGTAGGCAAATGAAAAGGGTTATTTAACAGAGGAAGAAATATTTGATCTAACTGGAGAATAAGTAGAAAGCTTTAAAAAAAATAAGTGGTGGAGGAAGGAGGGGCCATTAACAGGAGGGAAGAAATGAAAGTTTGGAGTGTTTTGATTTTCTTATGTCTAAAAAAAGAATCAATACAGCAGGAAAAAGCTGGTTGAGACCACAAACATTAAGTAAACCATCAGATAGATCGCATAAGAGATTGGAGAGGATATTTCTGGAAGCAAAGAATAACAAGGGTGAACCAGAAGGAATAAGGATGGAAAAAGAAATTAGCCCTCCATTAGGTGCCTTAGCCCTAGATCCTCCATCCCCAAAAGGGAGGGAAAGAAGGGGAGAAAGCACAGAGGATATTAAAACTCATATGGATTCTCTCTTTACAAAAATGATGACAGAACTTAGAGAAGACAAAAAGAGAATGTTGTCAGAGTTTGCAAGCATAAGAGAAGAAATGCAGAAGGAGAGGAAAAGATCCGAAGAAAGATTTGTGGAAACGAGTACAAAAATACAAGGAATACAAGGAGATATTCTTAATATAGTAAAAGAGAACAAAGAAATAATTAAAACCCAAACAGTTCAAGGCAGTCAGACCCAGGACAATATGAAGAAAATCACAGATATGGAAAAAAAAAACAACACCTGATATAAATGCAAGATTATCAATGCAGGAATAACTTTAGAATAAGGTTCCTGCCAGAATCTGTGGGGAAAGATCAAGCATCTAACCTGAAATCTGAAGTGTTGAAATGGCTACAGCAAGTGACCCCAGCTGTGAAATGGAGGGAAGAGGACATCGAGCGGATCCATAGAGAACTGGCAGGAAGGAGAAGTATTTTGCCAAAAGATGTTATTGTCAGAGTTATTACTTATAATAACAAGGAGGTATTGATGAGAACACTCAAGAAATATCCAGAGAGACTGAAGTATGGAGATGTAAGGGTGGAATTATATAATGACTACTGTCCACAAACAGTAATCTGGAGAAAATTGATGAAGCCTTTATATTGCTAATCTTTCGAAAGCTGGTATAAAATATGTTTGGGGATACCCAGTGTTTTTGAAATTTGAATGGGCAGGAAAAAGATATAGAATGGAAACACCAGAAGAAGGACTGCGACTGTTGGAGGAGTTGGGAATATACAAGAAGGAGTACGGAGCTGATGGAGGAGTGGACAGCGGAGATGGAAAAGTTTAGACAGATGAAGAAAGCAGAAGAGGAATAAATTACAGGGGGGGGGAGAAAAAGAGGGGAAATATAATTTTTTTATTTTTATGAGCACTTGGGGGGAGAGAGTTGTTCTGGGCCATTGGATGATCTCCTCACCACTCCTCACCTGGAAGACCTGGGGGTCACAACCAAGGCAATTTGCCTTGGGAAGACAAGGTGGGGAGGTAAAGAAGGGAAAGGGGGGAGGGGGGAGGGGGGAAGGGAATGGGGAAAAATTGGGAAGGGGTGGGAATGGGGGAGGTCACTTTTTGGAGGCAGAAGATTTTATAGAAAATGTAATAAGGAATCTAATGGCTAATAAATTAAAGATATCAACCTTAAATGTTCATGGCCTGGGCATGGTAATAAAACGAAAAAGGATTGAAGTATTATTGAAGAAGGATCAAGCGAATATAATATTTTTACAAGAGACACATCAAAAAAGGGAAAGAGTAAATGAATTGAAATTGAATTGGATAAGAGTTTATGAAAAAGCATATGGAAATTCAAAAGCTAGAGGGATAGCAATATTAATAGCAAAAAAATGTAATTTTGCCATTAAAAAGGTAAAAAAAGATGAAAGATGAAAGAAAAAAATATGGTAGATATATTATAATGCAAGGTGAAATGGGAGAAGATAAATATGTTTTAATGAATGTATATGCTCCAAATGAAAAACAAGAGGAATTTTATGAGAAAGTATTTAAAGAAATGGAGAATATGCAAGAACAAAATATTGTTGTAGCAGAAGACTTTAACATGCAAATGGAAAGAATTAAAGATAAATCATATTACTCATTAAGGGATAAATATGATGATACTACAAATTTAAATAAAATAATAAAAAGAAAGGGGTTGAAAGATGTGTGGACATTGGTAAAGGGAGATGAAAGGAAATATACATATTTCTCAATGGTACATAAGAGTTATTCAAGAATTGATTATATTTTTGTATCAAAAAATTTGATTGATAAAATCATAAATTCAGAGATAGGAAATATAAAAGTAACAGACCATGCCTTGGTCAATGTGGAGATTATAATGAAGAGAGATTATGAACAGGTGAAAAGGTGGAGGCTGAATACAAAGATTTTAAACTACAGAGAAATAGTAGAGAAAATTGAGCATGAATGGCAAGAATTATGGGAATTAAATGATAAAGAAGTATCAAAAGGAATTTTGTGGAATACTATGAAAGCTGTGACAAGGGGGATATGTATAAAAGAAACCTTTAACTTAAAAAAAAGGCAAGAAGAAAGAAAAGGGAAATTAGAAAGGGAAATAGAATTATTGGAAAAGAAATATATATTAGACAAGGAAAAACAAACTTATATTGAGTTACGAGCAAAGAGGGAGGAATTGGATAAAATGGAAGTGGATGAAGTACAGGAAAGTTTAATTTATTTAAGAAGGGAGTATTTCGAATTTAGTAATAAAAATTCAAAAATGCTGGCTAGATCCACACAGAAGAAGAAAATGGAAAATATGATAAATGGGATTAGAGATAAAACAGGTAAAATGTGTATAACAATGAAGGAAAAATTAACAATTTTTGAGCAGTTTTATAAAGACCTGTACCAGTCAGGGAATAAATCAGTGGAACAAATAGAAAAATATGTAGGGGAAAATTGGAAGATTAAAATAGAAGAGGAAGACAGGGATTTATTAGAAAAACCAATTACGAAAATGGAAGTAGAGGAAGCAATAAATAATTTAAAAAGTGGGAAAGCTCCAGGAATGGATGGGCTAGGACCAGATTATTATAAAGTATTTAAAAAGAAGTTAATACCTAAATTATTAGAATTATATAACAATATAATAATGGAAGATAAAGTCCCTTCATCATGACAACAATCATTGATAATATTGATACCCAAGCCAGATAAGAATTTGATGGACCCAAGATCATACAGGCCTATATCATTGATAAATCAAGATGCAAAGTTATTATCTGCAATAATGGCAAAGAGAATGAATAGTTGTATGTATAAATATATATTATAGGACCAATGTGGATTTGTGAAAGGAAGACAAATGTCAAATTTGATAGGAAGGGTGTTAAATAAAATACATATAATTGGCAAAACAAAAGTAAAAGCAGGGATATTAGCATTAGATATATTTAAAGCATTTGACTGTGTGGAATGGTCAACATTAAAAATAATATTGAAAGAATTTGGAATGGGGAAGAGGTTTAGAGGATTAATAGATCAATTGTATTCCCATAACACAGCTGTAGTGATGGTTAATGATGGAATAACAAGAGAGATAAAAATAACGAGAGGAACAAGGCAAGGTTGCCCACTTTCTCCAATATTGTTTGCAATGGTAATAGAAATTCTAGCAAATGTGATAAGAAATGATAATAGTATAGAAGGAATTGGATTAGAAACAAAACATAAGATAAGCTTGTTTGCTGATGATACATTGCTAACAATTAAGGATTTGATTAATGGAATAGGAAAAATTAAAGAACATTTAAAAGTATTTGGGGAGATGACAGGCTTACAGGTTAATTGGAATAAATCAGATATGATGTTGCTTAACTATACTAAGGAAGAAGAAAATATATTTGTAAAAGAGAAAAAATTAGAAATAAAATTAAAAAGCAATATTAAGTATTTAGGAATACATATTACAAAAGATTTAGAAGAGAAAAATATTATGGTATTAAGAAATGGAAAAGAAATTGGAAGAATATAAAAATATTCAATTATCATGGTTTGGAAGAGTAGGTTTAGTTAAAATGAAAATATTACCTAAATTAATTTTTTTTTGTTTAGAATGTTACCAATAAAAATATCAGAAGTAGAACTGAAAAAATGGCAAAATATGTTGAATAAATATTGTAATGGAGGGAAAAGGATAAGATTAAATAAATTATTTTGGTATATATCACAGAAGGAGGGAGGACTAGGCCTTCCAAAAATAAAAGGATATTATGAAGCTAATCAATTGAGATATGTTATAGAAGGAATTGTTGGACAGGGGAATTTAGAATGGTTAGAGACTGAAACAGGGAGAATAGAAAAGAGAATATGGAACATATTTTTTGGTAATTTTACAAAAAAGGAAAAAAGGAAATTAAAGGAATTGAGAACCCATTTCTGCAAAATATATGGGAAATATGGTATAAATATAAGAGAGATTTTTTGCCTACTGATTCAGTATTAACACTGGTTATAATGGGGGGAAAATCCCAAATAATTTGAAGGAAAAAATGGGAAAGGAATTAATGAAAAGAGGACTACACAAAATAGAGGGATGGATAGGATGGATGAATGAGAAAGGGAGTATAAGTGAGAAATTAGGTGGAATGAAAATTTCATGGTAATAACCAACACCTTACACTGGGCCCAGAAACTGATATGCAGCCAGTGGAGAGATTTTAATACTGGAGTTATATGGTCTCTCTTAGATGTTCCCGAGACCACTCTGGCTGTCATATTTTGTACCAACTGACGTTTCCGGACCAAGCATGAGGGTAGCCCCATGTAGAGCGCATTGCAGAAATCTAGACAAGAGGTTACCAGCGTGTGCACCACAGTCTCAAGGTCTATTACTTCCAGGAAAGGGTGCAGCTGGCATATCAGCCGAAGCTGATAACAGGCGCTCCTGACCATTGCATTCACCTGACTAGCCATCTGAAGCGATGAATCAAGGATCTTTCCATTGCTTGGATCTTTCCATTTTCTACACTTACACTGGATTTTAAAACCCAAACAAGTCTACAGTACATATAAATAATATAAATAGCAGGGAGAGAAGTTGTTTTTGAACATTTAGAGGCAAATATATTATGAGCAAATTCATTATCTGACCCACAATGCCAGATGTTGGGTTCTTCCCTCTCTTGATCTACATGAACAAGTCTTCTCTTTAAGTCTACTGTATATGGTTCTGGGAAACAGAATTAACTCAGATGCAGCCTGTCATGCCACACTAGAAGAACTCTGGAGATGGTCCTATATTATCCCAGTGTAACAGGGACTAGGTTTTGCATGCTGTCAGCCAGATTTTTTTGTGGAGGGGGTAGGCGGGGAATGGGACTGTACAGAAGGGCACCCAGCTGAGAGCTGTTATGGCCAGACTATGACCAGAGAAATCCCAGTCCAAACTGTTACTTGACCATAAAGTCACAGGGCATGTTTAGGCCAGTTGATTCTAACTCTACCCAAGCTACCGTAAAGTCTGAGGAACCACTGTACTGCCACTGCAACCTCCAAGCGGAATGGTGCAGATGCAATCAAGAAACATCACCTCTCTGCACTACTGTATTGTTTATTCTAAGGGCCTTGCCATGAGCAAAGTGGAGAGGCTGATAGCTCAGCGCAACTCCATGTACAACGAATATGCAACTCAAGGTAAGTATCATTGCAGAGCAAGGTTTCTCCTTACTACCCCAAATTTTATATATATATATATATATATATATATATATCTATCATAAATAACATGGGTCACCTATCGCCAACACTTACGACTCTTCGAATGCTTTCATCAGCGCTGTATACACACAATCCTAAATATACACTGGACTAACTATGTGACGAATGTTGCTGTCCTTAAGCAAACAGGGATCACCAGCATTGAGGCCATGATATTGAGAACACAGCTGCACTGGGCAGGGCACATTTCTAGGATGGAGGACCATTGCCTCCCAAAAATAGTACTCTGTGGTGAACTTGCCAAAGGTCAGCGTTAAGAGGGGTGCTCCAAAGCAATACAAGGACTCCCTGAAGCAACATCTCAGGCTCAGCCAAAATGATCACCAACAATGGTCCGCCATGGCCTCACATTGGGAGGCATGGAGACGTACTATCCACAAGATTACAGCGGTATTTGGGAATTCACGAGAAACAACAATGCAGAAAGAATCACAACCCAGAAACATCACCCAAGGAGACCTTCTGCTGTGCTTTCTGCAACCGGACTTGCTTATTTCGGATTGGCCTTTTTAGTCATCAGCGCACTTGCAGAAAGCGCAGGATGAGTCCTTCCTGAATATTTGTTGCGAAGAAAAGCCAGAGAGAGAGAGAGAAATAACTTTATTTAGTTCAGTTCACCCTTTCTCTAGCGGTGGCATTTGTATGACAGAGAGCAAGTCAATAGGTGCAGCTCCTGAGAAATCTGCTGCCCTGATGGTTTTGTACCAGAAACCACTCAGCCCTTCTGAGGACAGTGGGAAAGAAAGTTCTTGATACAGCTCCATGGTGTAGCACCTATCACCACCAAACCCTGACATGCCAGCCACATATGCGGCAAGAGCCTAGACAGATCAGAAGGTGAATATAACTCTGTTGTGCTGTTCCATGTTCTCCTCCAATGTCTGCAGCAATCTATCCCTTGGAAGAAGCCACTACTGCCACTCACACTGCACTGTTATAGCACTATTATTCCACTTTAACTGCTAAGGCTGACTCCTGTGGAATCCTGGGATTTGCAGTTTAGGGAGAGACATTTAGCATTCTCAGCCATAGAGCACTGAGGCCTCACTAAACTACAAACCCCAGAATTCTACAGGAGGCAGCTAGAGCAGTTAAAGTGGAATAATAGCACTATAACAGTGTAGTGTGATATTCAGACGGATGAAGAAGCAGTTGGTCTCATCTTGGAGGGCAGCGGTTCGTAAGTTTTTCTTTAACAGGGACCCCCTTTAAATAGCTTTTGTTGCCATGGACCCCCAAGACTTAACTCAAGATTTAAAACTCTGATAATGATAATGACAATAATAATACAATTACACTATCCATTAAACCTTCCCTCAGAGGCACTGGAGGGAAAGGGAAGACTTCTCTCCTGCTACTTTCTGCAAGTTTGTGGCTGGAGCAGATTGGATGGCAATGCACAGGCCAAGCCAGCCTTTGCCACTGCCAGCAGGAGGTGGGCCAAGTACCCGTCAAGCCTTTGCGGAACCCCCGGGGCATCCCCAAATCACAGGTTAAGACCCAGCGCTGTCATAGGGAGTAATTTCTAATTTTAGTATAAAGGTGTAAATCCTCTCCATTGACACCCCCTTGTCGTGGGGGAGAGGCTTGCGTACCCTAATGATGTTTTGAGCTATGCTGGCGGTGGCATAATAGCCACTGGTAGGGTCTCCCATGCCAGACAGGTCAAAACCGAAGGGTCTAACAAAGAGCGTCAAAGGGCAGGATGGGCTCTCTAGCCTTATGGCAACCATCCTAGGAGAAGGAAAACTCTAATCCCAAACCCGGGTAGATGGTGCTCGTCCAACCCTGTAAGGTCAACCATCTAAGAGAAGGAAACTCTAATCAAACCTACGGCCCGAGGACCTCGTTGCTACCGTCCATGCTTGCAAGGCCACAGCAGATGAACCTCTGGTTTAAAGGGTAAGGCCAGTTCTGTGCACGCTGTGCTCCACCAGAAAATCCATTGCACAGGCTCAAAGGACAAATCCAGTTCCAAAAAAGCCCTGTAGCGATAGGTAAGGGACGAAACGGCAGGTGTAAAGATGCACTGGAAGCCGCAGACCCAACCCTGCATGCAGGCTATAATAACTACTCTGTGATTGGAAAGCATAGCTCTGTGGTGGTTCCACAGGTATGTTTGGAAATTACTCTTACCAGAAATCTTGGAGACCCTCTGCCGGTCAATGTTAGCAATACTAAACTAGACCGATCTAATTTGACATAAGGCAGGTTCCTGTGTGTTCTTGGTAATGAAGAAGGATTGATTAGAATTCAACAGCGATTATTTCTTTGTTTTAAATGCATATACATACAGGTATATCTTTTAAGTGACATTTAAGTAAATGCAATTGTCTCTCACTATTGGCATGCATTTGGGATCCCTGATGTGAATTACAGATTTTCTTTGTGGTCTCCATGAATCACACAGTGGCGGGGCCTTCTGGGGTCGCAGGGCGGAGTGTGCTTTGGTGCATTTTTGGCGGTGACTCCGCCCATCCTGGTGGTCCCTTGTGGGGGGTTCCTGCCTAAATCCCCTCAGTTCCTTTCTTTCCGTCGCGTTAGCGGTTTGAAGGAACCTTCGTTTGCTAGTTATTTCACTTTCGCTTTCACTGGTTTTGACTTGGTTCTGATATTTGATTTCAATTTTCTCTCACTCCCTTGGATTTGGCATTTTACTTCTGCTGTTGCGTGTCTCTGTTTTGCTTGGGCAGCACCGATGATGTCCTAGGCTGGGGCGTGGGAAGCCGAGGCGGCAACAGTGGTTATGGGAAGCATGCTTGGTTCCCCAGGCAGGAGCACTCACTGTGGGATGAATAGGAGGTGATGGCAGAGCCCTGGCCCTCTTCATGGAGCCATCTCCGCCAGGAGCAGCCACTTGCACACAGGAGTAGGGTGCAGTGGCAGTGGTGGGCAGACGGGTACCTCCCTGTGAAGAAGAAGCCCTCCCAGAGCAGCGATAGCCTCTGTGGCCCAGTTAGCAGGTGGGGACAGGTGGGGGAAACTGAGGCATGGAGAAAACTGAGGCATGGAGGGCGGCATGTGGCAGATAGCAGTAGGAGGAACAGACCCTGCATGCTTCCACCACCTCAGCTGCTCCACTGGACCCCAGCCTGTGAGGGCTTGCTCCTCCTTTTCTTCTTCCTGCATGCCACAACTGTCTTCGTTTTGCCTGGGCAACACTGATGATGCCACTGGGTGGGGTATACGAGCCTTAGGTGGCGGTAACAGCTTCAGGAAGCATTCTCAGTTCCCCAGGCAGGACCAGTGACAGCTGATTTGAGTATCCACACTTCTTGGTATCTGCAGGGGGTCCTGGAACCAACCCCCTGGGGATACAATGGGTCCACTGTGATGCTTGATAAGGTAGTAGGAAAAGAAGAAGACTCCATTACAGATGGATAGACTCAATCAAGGAAGCCATGGCCCTGAGTCTAAAAGACCCGAGCAGGGCTGTTGATGATAGAGTGACTTGGAGGTCTCTCATTCATAGGGTTGCCATAAATCGATATTGACTTGACAACAGTTGGTGGTGGTCATTGGCAATCTCCCATCCAAGTACTAACCAGGGCTGACCCTGCTTAGCTTCCAAGATCAGACAGGAGCTGATGCCTAACAGAAATTTGGGTACCAGAGGTGGAAATTTCTCTGGGAGCTGGGTATGTTTGACCTGGAAAAAAGATAGTTAAGGGGCGATATGATAGCCCTCTGTTTAAGTATTTGAAGGGGTGTCACATTGAGGATGGAGCAGACTTGTTTTCTGCTGCTCCAGAGACTGGAACACGGAGCAATGGATGCAAGCTCCAGAACAGAGATTCCACCTCAACACTAGGAGGAACTTTTTGTCAGTAAGAGCTGTTTGGCAGTGGAACACACTCCCTCGGAGCGTGGTGGGGTCTCCTTCCTTGGAGGTCTTTAAACAGAGGCTGGATGGCCATCTGTCAGGGATGCTTTGATCGTGATTTCCTGCGTGGCAGGGGGGTTGGACTGGATGGCCCTTGTGGTCTCTTCCAACTCTACAAGTCTATGATTCTATGATTCTATGGGATGGAGAATAAGAAAAAAGCACTAGAAGGACAGGAGAAGTCCAAGAAAGGTCTGGAATAGAAACACCCATCTACAGCCAATCAGAACCAGCATAAGGTTTGCACAGAACTCCTTGCATAAAGGCAGCCTCATCCAGAGAGCACTGTTGAACCAAAGTGGGTCTGAGAGTCATTAAAACAGAAAAAAATGCCCTTTTTTAAAAGAAGCACAGGCTCGAAGGACAAACAAACAAACAAAAGGCGTAAATATAATGTTCATTGGAAAAGAAAAAAAGAGTGATTATAGTGTGTTTAGATTAAGAGGAAAATGTATTAGTGTTAAGATAGTTTTAGATAGAGGAAAACATATTTTTGTGTGTGTTATTGTTACAGCCTTTTGCGGTCAGGTATATTTTTTAGTAGAAAGGTCTTATTCCAATATAAAAAAAAATCCAAATCCTCCACCCCCCCAAAATTCCTAATCCCGGGAGCCATCCCAGAGCCACCGCACAGTCATCCTCTGAACTGCCTCGCCGTCGGAAGCAGCAGCTGCAACAACTGCCATCCTCCCAGAGCTCCTTATCCCACCCCTCGCTTCTTACGCCAATCGCCTTATCAGAACCACCTCTCCCGGACGTCCCGCCCTTTCCCACGGAAGTGAAATTTGGGACAAGCGGGTCAAGCCGGTTAAGATGGCGGCGCCCAGGGAGCCGTGGTGAAGGCAACGAAGGGCAGCGCAGGGAAGGGCAGGGCAGGCACCGCCAGGCCTTGGGCTCGGAGGAACCCGCCATAACCCGAGCCGGGGAAGGGAGCCGCTGCCCCTCGGCGGAGCGGGAGACCCCCCGTGCGGGAAATGGAGGCTGCAGCCCTCGCTGGTTGCCCTCTTTAGAAGCTTGGCGTGTGGTTGGTTTGGTGATCGAAGGAAGGCTGTGGGGAGCTTTCTCTGGCTCTGCTGCCTGGGGAGGGATCGTGGCTTCGGGCTGCCTGCCTGCGCGGGGAAAGGGGACTCGCGGTGGTGAGAAGACGCTGCCTTGAAGCCGGCGAGAATATTGGCCTCTTCAAGACCAGCTGGCTGGTCTTCCTTCACCAGGTCTACCTGGATGTGTCAGAGAAGTCATCATTTGGGACCTTCTTCTGCGCGCACATGTGCCTTGCTGCCACTGAACTAGAGGTAACTGCGGTGTGTGTGTCTATGTGCCTTCAAGTCATCTGTCAAATTATGGTGAGCCCATGAATTTTTCATAGGGTTTTCTTAGGCAAAGAATCCCCAGTGGTGGTTTTGACAGTTCCTTCCTCTGAAATATAGCCTACAGCACCTGGTATTCGTTGGTGGTCTCCCATCCAAGTACTAACCAGGGCTGATCCTGCATCCTGCTTACCTGCTAAGGTCAGTTGGGATTTCACAAAAATCAGTGTGTATAGAGCCATTGTACTGTCTATTCTCCTTTATGGGTCTGAAACATGGGTCATCTATCGCCACCATTTACGACTCCTCGAACGCTTTAATCAGCGCTGTCTACGCACAATCCTAAATATACACTGGACTGACTATGTGACGAATGTTGCTGTCCTTGAGCAAGCAGGGATCACCAGCATTGAGGCCATGATATTGAGAACGCAGCTGCGCTGGGCAGGCCACATTTCTAGGATGGAGGACCATCGCCTCCCCAAAATAGTACTCTATGGTGAACTCACCATGGGTCAGCGTAAGAGGGGTGCTCAAAAAAAGCGATACAAGGACTCCCTGAAACAGTATCTCAGGCTCGGCCAAATTGATCACCAACAATGGCCCGCCCTGGCCTCACATCAGGAGGCATGGAGACGCACTATCCACAATGCTGCAGCCTTATTTGAGAACTCACGCCAAACAAGTCTTGAAGAGAATGAAGAGAAACGACAACACAGCAAGAATCACAACCCAGAAACATCACCCAAGGAGACCTTCTACTGTGCTTTCTGCAACCGGACATGTTTATCTCGGATTGGCCTTTTTAGTCATCAGCGCGCTTGCAGAAAGCGTGGGATGAGTCCTTCCTGAATCTTTGTTTGTGAAGAAAAGCCAGAGAGAGAGAGAGAGAGAGAGAGAGAGAGTACTTAGACAAATCTGTAGATAATGATAGTAGGGATAATTAAATAATCGTACCATCATTATCATTTTACTGCTATATCTTTTTCTCCTCAACCCTTCCTTGTTTGCTCTTCTATTTGGGTTGAGAAGAGTAATTGGCAAGTTATTCTGTAGAAGGATCTTGTAGCACCTTTGAGATTAACTGGGAGAAAAGTTGGTAGCAAAAGCTTTCATACACTTCAGCCTACTTCATCACATGGTAAGTTTAGTTACTGTAGGCATGGTGAGAAAATTATTTCTTTGGTCTCCCATTATCCCTTACCCTCTTTTCCATACTGGTTTGGTTGGTGGGTTGGTTGGTTTGCTGGAAGAGGTTACAAAATGTTTTCAGGGTAGATGGTGGAGAACAGGACAGTGATAGAATGGATAAACATGGGATAATATGCATCCTGTTCAGTTTTGTGCATGTGTTTTTAAGGTTTAATGTGGGTGAGAAACCATAAGGCTGTTGCAAAAGCTTCAAAGAAACGTTCCCTCCCCAATACAATCAGTATCAGAGTACCACTAGTAGATGTTATGGGGTGATCTGGATGTGGAGGGGTAGGGAGGGAGGGATAGTGGGTCTTTTTGAGGAAATAGAACATTTTTGGATATGCTGAAAGTGAAGGAACTGCTGCAGTGAAGATGACTGACAGGGGTGTATTATGATAAGAGTGGAGAAATAAAGGGGTCCGTTCCATGTGGAATTTTGATGGGAAAGTTGGGGTTGGATCTGGCAGTGTATAGGAAGCCATAGTTTAGTAGGAGAGCATGTGCTTTCCTTGTACAATGTCTTATGTTCAGCTCCTGGTATTTCCAGTTAAAGAGGTCAGGTAGTAGGGTTTTGGAGATAGGCAGCTAGCTAGAGTAAACTGTACAGGACAAAATGCACAAATAATTTGACATGTTGCTGTGCAACTTCCACTGTATAGGGACTTAACCCTAATATAATGGTGCTAACGACACCCTCTTGTAGGGATTTAAGGTGGATTGTCCCATGGAGATTTGTGGTCATGGCAGCAAAGTTCTGGGTGGAAGTGAGAGGACTTCTAGTGAAAACCAGAAAAGGGAAATTTGCAATAATCAAGATATGAACCAGAACTTTTAAAAGAGAATTGGGTGAGAGAGATGAATTGTATTTGTGATGTCATTGTCAATGAGTGTAAAGAGTATACAAGGAAATAAAGGCTTGTGGAATAAAGAGAACGTGTTTGATGCCTGACATGATAGTGAAACATTGAGATCAAAATACCAGGTGGTTGAAGATGAAGGATTCGATCATGGGGAGTTCTGTGAAAGGAGAGAAAGAGAACTAGTTGTTATCTGTGTACAGGAGGCACTGAAGCTGTTGGTTTTGATGAAGTTATTGAAGGATGTTGAATAGAGAGAAAGAATGGAGCCTTAATAGAAAAGGGAATGTAGAAGTACTGTATTGAATGTTCCAGAAGCAGGAAAAAGGAGACAAACTATATCAAAGGCAGCAGCAAGATCAAGGTTAACGAGGAGAAAATTCTGGATTTTGCAGTAAAGAGATTAGTAGTTTGGATGACAGTAATATAACTGGACTGAAGAATGTGGAAGCCAGCTTGTGAGAGGTCTTGGGAAAAAGGATGTTGAGGCAGCAAGAAAAGTGGCACACTCACTACTCCACGAGTTTGGAGAAACAGAACAGAAGGAAAATTGCCCCTATATACTCCAGTATTGCTATAGAACTTTTAGCCTAGTAATTGTGAATGGAATTGTCCTTGCTATGGTGCCCATGTGCTATGTTTGTTAATGATTGTCAGATCTCTACCTCTTCAGGAAGCAAAGAATGGAAAAAATATTATCAGTCATAATATTTACCATTATTCACAATCCTATGAATGTTGGTGCTTTGAGGTGTCTTGTCCTTTGGAACTATGGTGGAAGGAATGTGGGAAAAAAAGATGGGACCACAGAGGGGTTGCAGAGACAGGGCAGAACCATCAAAATGATCCCCACGTGCTTTGCACTAGCTCAAAATAAGAGATCCTAGAAATGTAAACATGCATAGTTGGAAGGGATCTGAAAGCCATCTAGTCCACCCTCTTCTGAGGCAGGACATTGACACCTAAAACATCCCTCAGCCCACCAGCTTCTGTGTAAAAAACATAAGCTAAAATAGGTATATCTACACTTTGTGAAATAAAATTAAAACGACTTAAAGTACCTTGAAAGAATTTCTCAACCCTGATTTTTCTAATGGTAATAATAATAATAATAATAATATAATTAAAGCTCCTTGAACATGTTTTTCCTCAGCACATGCTTTGCACTAACATAAAACAGGAAATAGGAGACACATTCAGTTGGAAAAGACCCCAAAGGCTATGTAGTTCAACAACCAGTAGTAATGCAGAAAATCCATAGTTAAAGCATCCCTTTGTACTCTTATCAGTGCATCTGAAGAAATGAATTGAAATCTATGAAGACTCATGCTTAAATATATTAAAGGTGCTAATACATTGTTCCCCACTGTCCCTTTTTATGCTGGAACAGACTAATGTGGTTATCTCTTTAAAAACATGTACAGTTGTTCCTCCATATCCACGGATTTGGTATCCACAAATTTAAGTATTCACGGATTCACGGTTTGAAAATATACTTTAAAAAATAATAATCCAAAAAGCAAACCTTCATTTTGCCATCTTATATAAGGGACATCATTTTGCTATGCCATTGCATGTAATGGAACTTGAGTATTCACGGATTTTGGTATCCACGGGGAGTTCTGGAACCAAACCCCAGCAAATATGAAGGGTCAACTGTATTGTATATGTAAGTGTCTGCAGAGAATCTAGTCTTTCTGTAGAAGATACAAGTTTTATCCACAAATGGAACTCTTAGTTACTGGTGACTCTCTCTCTCTCTCTCTCTCTCTCTCTCTCTCTCTCTCAGCAGTTCCATTTTAGCTGTATTTGGACTTGGAGACATCTTATGTGTGACTGTCATCCATACATGCTCAGAAGCCATTATAGAGGTAATTTTGCCATTTGTGGATTCTGAGCATCTGCAAACGATAGACATGGTCAGAATGTCTCTAAAGTTCAAGAATAGCCAAGACACAAGATTTGTGACCTCCAGTGTGGGGAAGATTATTTTGTGAGTTCTGCCTCATTGGGCAGTTTGGGAACGGGAAGCCTGTTGACCTAATGGGAAAAGCACATCACTTGCAAAAATAAACAGAATAAAAAAAAATGGAGTCAGTGGGATATAGGAAAATGCTAACAATCTGATGAATTCTTTCGTTAAGGGAGTAACAAACTAATACTTCTTCTACTTCTTTATTCACTTATGTCCCTCCTTTCTCCTAATAAAGGGACTCAAGGCAGCTAACAGCATATTTAAAACAACAGAAGTTAAAATCAATACAAAAGTAAAAATAACAGTGGAAATACAAAATTTTTAAAAGAAACAATTTATAAGTTAAAAACATTAAACATTACAATATTAAAATGCATTAAATTTAGATTCAATACTTCTGAATTTGGGCAGCATGGAAGTTAGGAAGATTCTCTCCATTGTACTAATGATTTGTAAACATTGTTTTCCCTAGATTTTGTTTGTATGTATGTTGGCTTACTGGTTCTGCTCCTAAGGAAATGTGCCACCTAGCAATTGCTAGATCGAATATGGCCGCTGTAATGTATACCAAAACAAGCTTGGGTGTTGAGAGTTACAAAACACATTTTCAGTATAATGTCTGTCCTTCCTCTTTATTTTATGCTTGTTTTGCAAATGTGCATGTTTTCTTCAAAACAATTTAGTCATACACATATGCACTTTCCTGATTTCCTGAAATTTTTATTAGTGAAAAAGAATATGTTAGCAATAACAGTTTATATTTTCAGAAAATCAGAATGTTAAAGCCCAATCCTATATAGTTAGATATGTGAGATCCTGCTGAAATGTATAGACCTAGATACATGAAGTTGATAGACCAGATAGGCCTGGGTTTGTCAGCCTCATCCTCAGAAATGAATGAGGCTGATAAACCCAGGCATTCGATAGTAAAGACAGAACATTTGTAAAAAAATAACAGTATGTAAGCTACTCACCCTTGTTTTGTTCTTGAAACTGTTATTATTTGTACTAACTAACCACTCTTCCTCTGGGGCTGACTTGATTCAAAGGGTAATCTATGTCTCTTGCAGTACCATAATCAATGTTGGGTTGAGAAAGAAGTTGACTTCAAATCTATAACTGAATTCATAGTTATACTGCTTGAAAATGTTAAAGAACTAGCAATTGGGCTAGAATCTATAATCTCTCTCTCTGGCTTTTCTTCGCAAACAAAGATTCAGGAAGGACTCATCCCGCGCTTTCTGCAAGTGCGCTGATGACTAAAAAGGCCAATCTGAGATAAACAAGTCCGGTTGCAGAAAGCACAGCAGAAGGTCTCCTTGGGTGATGTTTCTGGGTTGTGATTCTTTCTGGGTTGTCGTTTCTCTTCAAGACTTGTTCGGTGTGAGTTCTCAAATAAGGCTGCAACATTGTGGATAGTGCGTGTCCATGCCTCCCGATATGAGGCCAGGGTGGACCATTGTTGGTGATCAGTTTGGCCAAGCCTGAGATGTTGTTTCAGGGAGTCCTTGTATCACTTTTTTGGAGCACCCCTGTTAGCTGACCTGTGGCGAGTTCACCGTAGAGTGCTATTTTTGGGAGGCAATGGTCCTCCATCCTAGAAATGTGGCCTGCCCAGCGCAGCTGTGTTCTCAATATCATGGTCTATATGCTGGTGATCTCTGCTTGCTCAAGGACAGCAACATTCGTCACAATGTCAGTCCAGTGTATATTTAGGATTGTGCATATACAGCGCTAATGAAAGCATTCGATGAGTCGAAAGTGTTGGTGATAGGTGACCCATGTTTCAGACTCATAAAGGAGAATAGACAGTACAATGGCTCTATACACACTGATTTTTGTGCTTCGCCTCAGGTGCTTATTACTCCAGACTCTTTTGCAAAGTCTTCCAAGTGTGCTATATGCCTTTGCTAATCTGTGATCGATTTCTTTGTCAATCTTGGTATCTGAGGAGATTATGCTTCCTAGGTAGGTGAACTGCTGAATGGACTTGAGCACAGATTTGCCTATGGCAGTGTGGGGATGGTGGTGTTCATCCTGTGGTGCAGGCTGGTAAAGAACTTTGTTTTCTTAAGGTTGACTTCCAGCCCAAACAGCTCTGCAGCCGTTGCGAAGCAGGATGTTAGGCGCTGCAGAGCGGCTGTGTATGGGCAACAAGGGCAGCATCATAGGTGAAGAGCAGCTCACGGACTAGATAGTTTAGAGTCTTAGTGTGAGCCCTCAGATGGCTTAAGTTAAACAAACTACCATCAGTACGGTAACGTATATAGATGCCATCTTCTTCTTCAAGCTCTGCTGTAGCCCTTTGGAGCATCATGCTGAAGAAGAATGTAAATAAAGTTGGAGCAAGAACACAACCTTGCTTCACTCCAGTAGTTATTAGAAAGGGCTCTGAAAGAGCATTGCCATATCCGACTTGACCGTGCTGGCCCTCGTGTAGCAAGATAATCATTTTAAGGAATTTTGGGGGGACATCCTAGTCTTTCCAGGATCTCCCACAGACCTTTTCTACTCACAGTGTCGAAGGCTTTGCTGAGGTCGATAAATGTTACATAGAGACCCTTGTTCTGCTCCCTGCATTTCTCTTGCAGTTGTTTAAGGGCAAATACCGTATCTGTAGTACTCCTATTGGCTCTGAAGCCATATTGGCTTTCAGGAAGAAGTTCTTCTGCAATAGCAGGAACTAATCTGTTCAGGAGTATCCTTGCAAGGATTTTTCCAGCAATAGAAAGCAGTGTTATGCCTTGATAGTTTGAGCAATTGGATTTTGCTCCTTTTTTTCTTGTACAGGGTGATGATGATTGCATCTCGGAGATCTGATGGCAGTTCCCCTTTTCCCCAGCAATTCATAAGGAGTTCGTGGAATTTATCGTGCAGTGCATGACCTCTGTGTTTCCAGACTTCAGGTGGGATTCCATCAATCCCAGTGGCCTTGCCCTTTTTAATCTGCTTTATGGACTTAAGGGTCTCTTCCAAAGTGGGAGCAATGTCCAATTCATTTTTCATTGGTTTTTGTATCATATGTTGGATAGCTGAGCCTTGGACTACTCGGTTGGCACTAAAGAGACTTTGAAAATGTTCAGCCCATCGATTCAGGATGGAGGCTTTATCAGTAATTAATGTTTGACCATCTGTATTGTATTAGGTGCTTTGGACCTGATAAGTAGGTCCAAACACTGCTTTAAGAGCTTCATAAAATCCTCTAAGATCACCCTGATCTGCACAGCGTTGTGTCTTTTCTGCTGTATTGATCCACCACTTGTTCTGCATGTCTCAGAGTTTTTGTTGAAGTTTACTACATGTGAGGCAGAAAGCTGCTTTTCTTACATGGCAAGTTGGCGGAGCAAGGTATGCCTGGTGAGCAGTTCTCTTCTTTGCCAACAGTTCCTGGATCTCTTGGTTGTTTTCATCAAACCAGTCTTGATTTTTCTTGTGGGAGAACCTGAGGGATTCTTATGCCGACTGGAGGATACTGTTTTTGATATGTTGCCAAAGCACTGTATGAGAAGGACCTGTAGGATGGTCTTCAAGTTTTGTTTGCAGATTTGCCTGGGAGTTGTCTCTCATGGTAGCTTGTTGAAGATTGTTGACTTGGAGTCTCCTCTTTAAGATGCCACCCCTCTTAGGTTTGAACTTAAGATGAAGATTTAGTTTACATCTGACGAGGTGATGATCTGTTTGGCATTCTGCACTGGGCATCACTCGGGTACGGCGGACATTTCGAATGTTTCTCTGGTGGACTAGAACATAGTCAATGAGGTGCCAATGTTTGGATCAGGGATGCATCCAGGTTGTCTTTAAGTTATCTTTCTGCTGAAAGATAGTGTTTGTAATAGTCAGCTGTTGTTCTGCACAGAACTCTAGCAGGAGGCGTCCGTTATCATTGCAATTTCCAACACCATGCTTGCCTAAGACACCTTTCCAGGCTTCAGAGTTCTTTCCTATTTTGGCATTGAAGTCACCAAGGATAATATTGTGGTCCCTTCACATCCGTGGGGGTTAGGTTCCGTAGACCCCCGCGAATGTGAAAATTCCGTGAATAATGACAGCCCTCCCCCCGCCCTCCCCAAGCGACCCCGAGGCCTCTGGAGGCCCCGTTGTCGCTCCCCTCACCACTTTCCCTGGACTCCCCTCGCAGCAAACCTCGAATATGCGGAACCGCGAGTGTGGAGTCTGCGAATGTGGAGGGAGGACTGTAATTTTATCTTCTACATGGATTTTTAGTATGAGTTGGCGTAGGTCTGTGTAGAATATGTCTTTCTCTACAGGGTCGGCTTGCATAGTTGGGGCATATACACTAAAGAGAACAACATGTGGGAGGCGTAAGGAAATGATGTGATCAGAGTGTCCTGTTGGCAAGGTTTTGAGTTTGGAGGCAATGGAGTTTTTAATCATAAAGCATACTTCTGAAAGATGTTTTTCGGTTTTGGGTTTGCCAGACCAGTAAAGTGTGTAGCCGGTACCATGTTCTTTAAGGCTGCCTTCCTCATGGAGACGAACTTCACTAAGAGCAGCGATGCCAATATTAAGTCGTGATAGTTCATGGGCTATTAGAGCAGAATGACACTCAGGCCATCCACTATCTGCAGAATCTCGCATGGTTCTGATGTTCTAGCATGCAAGCGTCAGTTTATTTAAACCTTTGGAGGCCGGTGTGCGCCTTTGTTTCTTTGCCTTGGTTTGACTGCATCAGAAGATGCCCGTTGGCCGCGGCTAGCCAACCAGGTGGATGGGGATGAGCTTTCGTTAGGCCACCTTTTCTAGGCCCCTCTCCATATGGAGCAAGCAGTGCTCTCCTTAAAAAAAGGCTGCTTGGTTGTTCAAGATGCTGCTGAACAAGGCTGTCATCTCCCGGGTCAGCCTCAAGCGACCAAAGTCCTGAGCCGTCTGCATGCAGCGTTGGGTCTGCGGCTTCCAGTGCATCTTTACACCTGCCATTTTGTCCCTCGCCTATCGCTACAGGGCTTTTTCGGAATTGGATTTATCCTTCGAGCCTGTGCAATGGATTTTTCTGGTGGAGCACAGCGTGCACAGAACTGGCCTCACCCTTTAAACCAGAGGTTCATCTGCTGTGGCCTTGCAAGCATGGACGGTAGCAACGAGGTCCTCGGGTTGTAGGTTTGATTAGAGTTTCCTTCTCTTAGATGGTTGACCTTACAGTGTTGAATGGGCACCATCTGCCTGGGTTTGGAATTAGAGTTTTCCTTCTCCTAGGATGGTTGCCATAAGGCTAGAGAGCCCATCCTGCCCTTTGACGCTCTTTTTCGACCCTTCGGTTTTGACCTGTCTGGCATGGGAGACCCTACCAGTGGCTATTATGCCACCGCCAGCATAGCTCAAAACATCATTAGGGTACGCAAGCCTCTCCCCCACGACAAGGGGGCGTCAATGGAGAGGAGAATCTATAATAATAAAAGTGAATGTGTGTCACTGTCAGGGTTATAGCTGGAAGACAATGAAACTAAGACATCTTAAACTTGGCACTGATACTAAGGGGACCCCAGAGGTGTGTGATCAGGGGTTTGATTTATAAAGCACTTTAATTAAAGTGTGTAGATAAGTCTGAAGGCTCCAGCACTATCTTGAGTCACTAATGTCCCCTAACCAACACATAGCTTTGTAATTCATATAGCTGAAGCAGGGAAGGATAGTCCAATGAACAAACTAATAGGGCTCCCTCCACTGCCTTATTTCTGCCCTCATAAGGAGTTGCAGAAGTACACCAATGGGGGGAGGCACGTCTAGTTTTGCCACTGTCCATGGTAATATCGCTCTAATATTGTAAGGGCTACTCCAGTCTGTGCAGATCTGGGTATTTTGAAGTTCAGTGTTAAAAGTAAAAGTGCAGACTTTCTTTAATTGATGCTGTTATTAATCTTCCGCTGCTGCTTCAAACAACTGGTGTCAACCTCTGCAGATATTTTTAACTAAATTTTGTTGATAACTGAAACAGGAAGAAAAAGATTTTCTCACCGCTGTGATTGCTCTATATGTTTAGAGTATAAATCTCCCTGAAAGTGTTTTTGTTCTACCTACAAACCAATGGTGTTACCAGCTTTTTAGTACCTAAAAAGCCTTACTGGCTAAATAATGTGTGTTCTTTCCAGGTAATGTGGTCTCTTATGTTAAAACTAATACATATTTATTGTTTCTGAGTAACTTGAACAAAGATATAAAAATGCTTCTTAAATAGGTGAAAAGGCTTGTTCCAGACACAGAAGCTCCTTTACAGTGTGGGTTCAATACAATTGTGGTGTATTGACTTGAGTGACTGAAGCACGTATACCAGGCTCATAAACATTGCTTCAGTGTTTTCCTTTATTGTCATGAGACTTTTTACTGTGACAATTAAAAATGAAGTTTTATGGCTGTCTTATATCATAGCTAGTAGTTTTTAAGATCAGTAATAAACACACATTGCAGCTGGTGCAAAAAAAATATCCCTCAACAATTCTTCTGATGTGAATGTTCAACTCTGGTGCTACTTTTATGGGCAATACCTACTTTTAAGTAAATATTCCATCTTGTTGATGCTCGTCTAGTTATAAACAGTTTTATAGCCAATGGCAGTAGCAGGAGTGGAAAAGATTAGCTTGATGGGTTGCTTGAAAGGAAACACTGAATGATTTCCCTTTGGATTTTGCAAGCACTGCGTTGTCTCTATTTCTTCTTTATGCTTTTTTCTCTTCTCCCTCTTTCTTTTGCTATTGAGACTAGAAATCTGTATTAGTTTTGCTTCTAATGGTTATTGTAAATAAATTCAGCTGCTTTCCCCCCTCTCATTTGTAGGAATATTTTTTCTAGCACCTCCAAGAAAAAAAAGCCATGCAGCAAGTGCCGTGCAAGTTTTCATGCTTCTTTAGAGCTACCAAAGAAAAGGGAGTTACATTTCAGCAATTAAACTTCTTCAAGCGCATGGTAAGCAAGTATAACATGTGTGTTGTACCAACAGATAGTATATATAAAGTATTTGTATTTGTTATATAAATCCTTGACAGATGGAGGAGCATTTTCTGTGGTGTGGGTCAAAGCACTGTGGAAATCACAGAAAATTAGTTGGATGCACCTATTGCTCCATTTTCAGATGTCAACTCTACCAAGCTTTTGGTTCTTATTTTGTAATCTCTCTTTTTCCCCTCAGTCCTCTAAGCCAGAGGAAGGCCTTCAACCCTTGAGGGACCATTTTCTGGTTTCTGGCTCAAATATTTCACCATACATATTAAAAGTACTCTGTCAGTGATTAAAAATCTTGCAGCTATTATAGTTTGATACCCAAATACTTAAGTCACTGTGTTTTCTGTGATTAAATTTTCCATTCTGATTCATACATCCAGAAAACAGTATAGGTGACTGCTTGAAATGGTAGTTGTTTTCTAGATACAGTTGCATTTAATGCTTCTGGTAGTACACTTCCTTGTTCTTGTCACTGCACTTATTGTACATCCTATAACAGCAGTGGCCACAGAAACACAAAAGAGTTGGGAAGAGGCAATAATACTGCATCACTTCCTCCATTGCCACAAAACATCACTTCCTCCATTGCCACAAAACAAGCTGGAAGGTTCAAGCTCTCTAACAGACAGTGTCTCCCCTATGTGAGCCTACCCAGGCCATGTGATCCTCAGGAGAGGCCCTTCTTTCAGTCCCACCATCTTTACAGGCACAGCTGGTAGAATGCGAGGTAGGGATTTCTTGGTGCATACTCTTGAACTCCCTTCCTAGGTGGGCTAAAATAGCCTTCTTGTTGTCTTTCCATCAGCAGGCAAAGACTTTAAAAAAAATAAGACTAGCTTTTAAGAACTACATTTTGTAAAGAAAAGGCTTTTAATAGGGTGCTGTACTTCTTTTAATTGTACTGTTTTAAAACTGCTGATCATTATTTTTGAATTACATGTTTTAGATTGCTCTTATTGCTATTGATAGTTAATATTGACCTTTTGTATGTTTGAGCTATATGGAACATGTTTTAATTCATAAGCCCCTTGATTCTTGGTTTTGGGGTAGAAGACGGGATATAAATAAAGTTATTTATAATGAAAAATATGTAATTGGTGTAGTAAGGAGAAACCTTGCAATGATACTTACCTCAAGTTGCATATTAGTTGCACATGGAGTTGCACATTTCCTGGTATGAGAGTATTTTCCCTGTCCTTACTTTGAGTTCTGTTAGGGCAGCAGCAGGAACATCAGCGATTTGGGGGAAAGCTTTAACATCACAGCTATTTGCTGCTTTCCAGTGACTGGAACGTAGAGTTGCTTTCCTGGTATCGCTTTAATCTATTATAAATTACTTTGAAAATCATCTGATTAAAAGGCAAGGATTTCTGACTTCTAAATAAAAAAGGAATCACACAGAGGTGAGATTTTTGAGGGTAGACAAGTGTAACCTCTGTGTTCAAAGGCAGCATTCCTCTGGTTGGCAGATTCAGAACTGGGGAAGGAAGTGTGTGGGGGTGGCTGTCAGTTTCGTGCTCTGGTTGTGAGTTCCTAGAGGCATCTGGAGGGCCACAGCTGGTGACAAGAGTGATAGATTTGATGGACCTGTTCAGTCTAGTAATGTGGTTCATGTGAAATCTAGTCATGTGACCCAAGGGAGACAAAGAAAGTTTGAGTTGGCGTGGTTGAAATGGCATAGTTTTATGGTGAGCCACTCCTAGACATGGCTTAACACCTGGTGTTCACTCTTATGCTGGTTGCATCATTGTCTCCATGTATTCATTGGGACTACGATTAATAAAGACAGCTTGAATGAGCATATAATCCATGGCTCAAATTTAAATAGCAAGGAAGCATTGTAGATGACTTATTTCTTATGTGTTTATTGTAGGTTCTGTTATTATGTTTATTTCTCGTCTATGGCTAAGGTGCTGTGGATGGAATCAATATGCATTTGTTCATACTTTTTTCATTTTATCTCAAAATATCATTTTAAGCTATTTTTATTTAGCAAACATTATGTCGTATAAGATATATTAACATACAGTTAAGTCCGGAAATAATTGTACACTGACACAAGTTTTTTTTTTTTTTTTTGGCTGTTTACCAAAATAAAGTTAAGTTACAGTTGAATAATGAATATGGGCTTAAAGTGCAGTCTCTCAGCTTTAATTTGAGGGTATTCACATCCAAATTGGAGGACGGGTTTAGGAATTACAGCTCTTCAGTATGTAGCCCCTTTTTTCATGACCAAAAGTAATTGGACAAATTACCACAATCATACATAAAATGTTTGTTTTTAATACCTTGTCGAGAATCCTTTGCAGGCAATGACTGCTTGAAGTCTGGAATTCATGGACATCCCCAAACACTGGGGCTGCATTTACATGGACGAATATTCCCCTAAATATACCGCAAAGATTGCTCATTGTTCCCACGGATCACCCCACAGCATCACCTCATTCAGAACGGGTGAAGGTAAAACACCCAAATATAGCGTGACAGGGGATGTTGCTATTTTTGCCGAGTTATTTGCAAAGTAGCACGACTTAGCGCATTATTGACTGTGTAAACAACCATTTTGCTAAGGGCTGTATAAATTACCAGCAATCTTTCGATACAGTTGCAGCAGAGCTGCACTGTGATTGGTTGTTATGATGAAGGGGTTGCCTTAAAAGAGGTGTAGTGAGGGAGGGAGATTCAATAGCGATCAGAAAATTTGGAAAAATCCATCCTTTCAGCTAATTTGTAAGTCTGTGAATCTTTGTTTGCCAAGAAAAAGGATTCCAAGTCCTTTCAGTCATGGGGGATCTATTCCCCCCCATCAAGCCCCTCCTCCTCCTCCTCGGCTGTGAGCCGCTGGCTCTGCTTGGGGGGAGGGGGGGGGAGAGAGAGAGAGAGAGAGAGAGAGAGAGAGAGAGAAACTTTTCTCTGATCTTTCCCCCTGCTATTTTGCAAGTCTGTGAATCTTGAAAATGCAGGATTCCAAGTCCTTTCAGTCACAGAGGATCTATTCTCACCCATCAAGCCCCTCCTCCTCCTTGGCTGTGATCACTGTCTCTGCTTGGGAGAGAGAGAGAGATTGAGAGAGAACAAGTTTTCTCTGATCTTTCCCCCTGCTATTTTAGCAGTCTGTGATTCTTTGTTTGGCAAGAAAATGCAGGATTCCAAGTCCTTTCAGTCATGATCTATTCCCTCCCATCAAGCCCCCCCCCCGCTTGGTCTCTGCTTGGGAGGCCACGCCCCTGCACCTTTGCCGTGTCTGGACCATAAAGCGAAATAGTAAACAAAGCAACGGAATCCCCCATACATCATGTAAACTGACTGGCACTGCTGCGAAAAAGGGCTAAAGCACAATTTGGCGCAATAAAATCTGCTGTGTAAATGCAACCTGGGTTTCCTCCTTTATGATGCCTTACCAGGCCTTTATTGCAGCTTTCTTCAGTTGTTGTTTGTTTGTGGGTCTTTCTGCCTTAAGTTTTGTCTTCAGCAAGTGAAATGCATGCTCGATTGGGTTGAGATCAGGTGATTGAGCTGGCCATTGCAGAATATTCCATTTCTTTGCCTTAAAAAAACTCTGGGGTTGCTTTCACAGTATGTTTTGTGTCATTGTCCATCTGTAAAGTGAAGCACGGTCTAATCAACTTTGCTGGATTTGGCTGAATATGAGCAGACAATATATTCCTATACACTTCAGCATTCATCTGGCTGCTTCTGTCACTTAATCAATAAACACTGGTGACCCAGTGCCACTGGAAGCCATGCATGCCCATGCCATCATACTGCCTCCACCATGTTTTACAGATGATGTGGTATGCTTCGGACCATGAGTCATTCCAAGCCTTCTCCATACTTTTTTCTTCCCATCATTCTGGTACAAGTTAATCTTAGTTTCATCTGTCTAAAGAATGCTGTTCCAGAACTGGGCTGGCTTTTAAAGATAATTTTTGTCAAAGACTAATCTGATCCTTCTATTCCTGGGGCTTATGAATGGTTTGCACCATGTGGTGAACCCTCTGTATTTGCTCTCGTGAAGTCTTCTCTTTATGGTAGACTTGGATAATAATATGCCTACCTCCTGGAGAGTGTTCTTCACTTGGCTGGATGTTGTGAAGTGTTTTTTCTTTTCCTTGGAAAGGATCCTACGATCATCTACCACTGCTGTCTTCCATGGACATCCAGGCCTTTTGGAATTACAGAGCTTACCAGTGCATTCTTTTTTTTTCTCAGAATGTACCAAACTGTCGATTTAGCCACTCCTAATGTTCCTGCTATCTCTCTGATGGATTTTTTTTGGGGGGGGGGCAGCCTGAGAATAGCTGTTTCACTTGAATTGAGAGCTCCTTTGACCACATGTTGTGGGATCACAGCAACAGCTTCCAAATGTGAATGTCACACCTGGAATGTCACACCTGAAACCAGACCTCTTACCTGCTTAATTGATGAAGAAATAACAAAGGGATAGCTCACACCTCTCCATGACACAGCTTTTGAGTGGATTGTCTAATTACTTTGGTTCCTTGAAAAAGAGGGGACTACATACTAAGGAGCTAACCCTAAACCCTTCCTCCAATTTGGATGTGAATACACTCAAATTAAAGCTGAGAGACTGCACTTTAAGCCTATATTCATTATTTAACTGTAACTTGAATTTATTTTGGTAAGCAGCTGAAATAACAAAATGTCTGTCAGTAAAACGTCTGACAGAAGTAGCCGGGTGAATTCTGAAGTGTATAGGGATATATTGTCTGCTCAGAATCAGCCACATTCAGCGAAGTTGATTGGATGATACTTCACTTTACAGATGGACAATGATCCAAAACATACTGTGAAAGCAGCCCAGAGTTTTTTAAGGCAAAGAAATGGAATATTCTGCAATGGCCAACTCAATCACCTGATCTCAGCCCAATTGAGCATGCATTTCACTTGCTGAAGACAAAACTTAAGACAGAAAGACCCACAGACAACTGAAGAGAGCTGCAGCAAAGCATCACAGAGCATCACATTTGGGGATGTCCATGCATTCTAGACTTCAAGCAGTTATTGCCTGCAAAAGATTCTCAACAAAGTATTAAAAACAAGCATTTTAGTTGTGATTGTGTTAATTTGTCCAATTACTTTTGGTCCCTTGAAAAAGAGGGGTCTACATGTTAAAGAGCTGTACTTCCTAAATCCTTCTGCCAATTTGGATGTGAATACGCTCAAATTAAAGCTGAGAGACTGCACTTTAAGCCCATATTGAATAATTAACTGTAACTTGAATTTATTTTGGTAAACAGCCAAAATAACAAAACTTGTGTCAGTGTCCAGTTATTTCCGGACATAACTGTAAATACTACATCAACAATAATATGAGGGAAGTCTGCTGTAATATGAAGACTGATTGCAAATAACACTGTTGCATTAATTCATTCAGTTCAGTGGGGATTTCACATTAGTAAGACACTTAAGACACATTTAAATGTCTTAAAAATCGCTTAGTTCTTCTGTTATTTCCCTCCTCTCCCAGTATGTAATAGAACATAACAAAGTACTCTGTCAGCGAGCAAAACTGAAGCCAGAATCAACTACACCTCCTTGCTTTGAAGGACAACAATCGGTCCCAGAAAAAACGGTTCGCCATGTGGTGAGATCAGTTTCGCCTCTTCTTCCTCCTTTATCTGAGAAACCAGCAATGAATGAATCTGAAGCACTGAAGTCCATGGCAATTGCAGACAGTGCAGAAACTGCAATAGGGTCCATGTCCCAGGAGGAAAAACAATGGAAAGAGATGAAACTACAGTTGGATAGTTTGCCAGGCATTTTGGCACGTTTGTCCAAAATCAAACTTACAGGTATTATTAGATTTTGTGTTTGTTTTTCAAATTAAGGGACAGGTTTTGTCCCCTTTTTTTATACTTCTGCTTTGATTTCTTATGCATTTCCTTTTTTTTTTAATTAATTTATTTTTTTAATGCTTCTTAGTTCATTGGAGTATATTTGGGATTTATTGTAGCTCTACAGTCACTTGCCAATGTGAGCTGGTTCATGTCAATAAATGTAGTGTTAGAAAATTCTTTTTGTTTGTTGAAATTTGGCAAATAGGATTTATCTCAAGGAAATTCAGGGGGTTCAACATACAAATGTACCTTTTTCAATTCAAATAGAACACCACTATGCACTAGCCCAGACTTCTTTAGATATGCCACTGAATTTTTAAAACTGTGTACTAGCCCAGACTTCTTTAGAAATACCACTGAATTTTTAAAAAGCAAACAGAAAACCCCCCTCTCAGAACAAATGTGGTTTTGTGGATTCTGGTTTTGTTTTGACGTCCATCTGTAGGATTTTTTTCATTTAAAGGGGTAGGTTGTTGTTAAAAATCTATGTAGTGCATTTTGATGTAGTGCATTTTGAAAGAATGTAGTGCATTTTGAAATGATGTAGTGCATTTTGAAAGAAAGACAGATGAGGAAGGTTATCATTGACTTCATGCTGGCAGAACTGTGATGCCCTTGAAAGCTATGCGACAGACAGCTTTCCCCAGCATTGGATTCCTATGGCTGCATCTGTTGTATAACTGAGCAGCTTTTAGAGTTATAGGAAATATGGTGGGAAAAGGTATTTCGTAACCCTACAATGAAAAAAATGACTGTAACCTTCTATGAAATGGCTTTGTTGGAACCCATTCTTGCCCTTGGGTTCTGGGTAAAGTGGCGTGTCTGTTTTTTCCCTACTTTTCTTTCTATAGAATGAGTATTTTGCTACAGTATTAAATATTGTGATTGTTCACATCCCCACAGCAGCTATTGTGGCTGGCCTTGCCCCCACCCTCACCCCCTGAACACTTAGCGATGCCACCCATGGCACTTTTCATAAAATTCAAAATGTACCTGTAAGTCTCCCAAAAGTTGGAGACCTCAAATTTACACCAATTATTATAATGTAAGCCTGCAGTGAAGGATTTTAATTAGTGGGAAATTAGCTTTGTTGCTAAAATGTTCTTTTTAAAGGAATCATAGGTTAAGTCTTAAACTGTTAAATATACCTGTATTCACCTTACTGGTTAAAAACTCATTGTTTTATCTGGTTACCTAGTTTTGTAGATGTGTTCCTTGTTTGGGTTTTTGTTTTGGGTTTCAACTCTAATTTTATAATCATTGTTCTCTTATCAACAGAATGTTATAGTTCTTTTGTACTGTGCAATGCATGTTCCAACGAAGGTGTCCTATTAGTTTTATAGGTTCTGGATAGATATTTTTAGAATGGAATTATTTTTCTTGTTTCGAAGAGAGTCAATCTCTTTCCCAAGATGTTCATAGTATATACATTGCATACTGATGTGGTTTGCACATAGCCCTGATCTAGGATTTAGCATTATTTCCATGAGCAGCTGTGAGCCTGACATAGGTAGAAGAATAAACTGAATCAGTTGCATTTCCCCCAATTTCTGGTTTGTTATTGGTATAAATCACAGTTCTGTACAGCTCTTGATTGCTAAACAAGTTTCCAACCAATCATGACTGGTTTGTTTAACAAATTAGAGAAAGGAGGGATAAAGTTTAGGCTGACAGAGGTTTGGGTATGCAGTGGTAAACCCTGTAGTGTATGTGTGAAGGTGGCCAGTATCGCAGATTGTTTTATTTTTATGGCTCTTCCTTAATTTCTGCATGAAGAATTACTAACATTTGTTTCGAATTACTATTAAATGCAAGAATACTTTAAGACTGTGTTCAGAGTTTCATTGAACAAAGTGCGAGAATGTACGGAGGGAAATAATAATGGAAACTCTTTTGTATTTCTAATTCTTTTGGATTTTGGACTACTTGTATTTGCATATACATAGTGAATGAGGGATGGGGGAAAGGGGATTAATTGCACACCCAGCACCTGCTGAGTTTTTCCTCAAGGAGCCCTTGCTCCACCACTGTCAGAAATTTGATTGGGGAGCTGGGAGAGGACTCCAGTTCCTGCGGCTCCACTCATGCAAGGCCCCTGCAAAAAGCAGACATCCCACACACTTCCCCAGCTGTCAGCCCATTATCCAAAGTAGCCCTCATAGCTGGGAAGAGAGGGAAGTGTCCAAGCAGATCCGACTGTGCTATCAACTCGCACTTCACTTGGTTGCCAGCACCATCAGCCTCTCTCATTGACATCTTGCTCTCCACCCTGCAGGGGCTTTGCACCAAATGCGACACATCCAATGACCTCACCCAGCATGAGATCTGCACCTTGGTGACCGTGGTGAAAAACTACACCCACCAAAAACCCACACCCCATCTGCAAAAAATGTGTGTGTACACGCATATGCGAGCTCCAAATTGACCTGTTTTCTCTCTCTCTTGAGAATAAGGAAAAAAATCCTTTTGCAGTAACATGGGGGGAGGGGGTGGCTGAATTAATTTGGGGGTGCAGGAGAGTATGGGCTGGATTCATGTCTTGCTCCCCAAAAGATGGTTGCAATCGTTTGGGGGAACTCTTTGCTCTGCACTGTGAGGAAAGGTGTCTGGGGCCATTTTATCAGGGCTAACTACACACACACACACACACACACACACACACACTATATATATATATATATATATACATGTGTAAGATGGTTTTCCTGATGTAGCACTGCTGTTTGTGCCTGAATCCCCTTCTCCATGACCTTTTAATTAATCAATGCAGCTACCTGCAATAAAGCGAGCAAAGAAAGCCCCCTACCCCTGAACTTGTTGGATAATGCAATCCTGGGCATGTCTACGCAGGGGGTAAAATAATTAAATTCAATAAGGTTTACTCCTGGGTAAGTTGGTTGTCTTCATTGGTTGCCTGTCTTGGCCATCTTGGAAGATTACAAACTTCCCAAGACATCTGTTTTGTTTTGTTGTGCAAGACAACTTAGAATAGGAACAGTTCTAGAGAGAGGCTGATGGCAGTGGTGGCTGAATGAAGCGCTGGTTGGTGGCACAGCCAGATCTGCTTGGACATTTCTCTCCCTGACAACTATGAGAGCTACTTTGCTAAAAAGGCAGAAAGTATGCTGACAGCCGGGGAAGTATCTGTGACATCTCTTTTTTTACAGGGGCCATGTGTGAATGGAGCTGCAGGAACCAAAGTCCTTCCCCCTTCCCTCTCCCCCTCTTCCCCTTACGCCCTGGTCAAATTT
This sequence comes from Gambelia wislizenii, assembly GCA_030847615.1. Taxonomy (NCBI): domain Eukaryota; kingdom Metazoa; phylum Chordata; class Lepidosauria; order Squamata; family Crotaphytidae; genus Gambelia; species Gambelia wislizenii. The sequence goes on along the minus strand of JAUMIR010000002.1, from coordinate 186,719,687 downwards.
CTGATGGTGGTGGAGCAAGGGCTCCTTTAGAAAAAACTCAGAGGGCTCTGGATTGGAAACTAATATCCTTTTCCCATCCCTCATTAACTATGTCTATACAAATACTGTTATTCCAAAATCCCAAAGAATCAGAAATACAAAAGAGCTGGAAGGCAGAAATGAGTGGTGGCAAAAAGTTTCGGGTTTTTGGTATACAGTCAGACCCCCATATCCGTGTTGGTCCAGTTTCTGGATTTACCATGGGGTACCTGAAAACACAGATAACAATGAACCCTATTAAAATATAGGACTTCTGGATATTGGTTCCATGGATACGGGTGTCCCACTGTATTTCAGATTTTGCGATTCCGGATGAGGGATGCTCAATGTGTACCACTTTTATCATAGAAGCACTGACAGTTAGAGACTTCATTCTAAAGGATCAAACAAAAAAAAATGTGGAAACTAATAGACTGGATCCGTCGTGTGGAGTGGAATTCTGTGAACTGGATGCTCCTTCATGTGGAAGGAGGCAAGGCACAGATATTCAAGAGATGGGACAAATGGGGGAGCGAATTGCCACCTCCCCCTTTCCTGGCCTACCTCTGGTTGTGGAGCAAAGGGAAGGAGCCCTTCTCTTTATGGAAAAGTGCATGCAAGTCCAGGTCAATGCTTTGATATTATTTTTAAAGACATGTTCTAAAAATTTATCTTGTGTTTTTTTATTGTAGTTAGCTTTAGATTGACAGTCCAAGTTAAATGGGAAGTCACAGGAAGCTCTGTCTGGTTGTATAAATTCATATCATATTTGTATATAGTATATATGGCTCTTTAACATATATTAATTAAAGAACCATAAAGGGCCCCTTTTATGCATTTAAGTCAGGTTGCTAAGTTATAGTGTCCAGAGCCTCTCTGTCCTGTTTAAATTGCTCCTTCTTGTCCACTTTTCCCTTTGCTTTCACTCATCTACCTGCTATATCTAGCAGGTGTCTGATTTTACCAAGGGCAGCAGAGAAATAAGATGGGAAAGCTAGCAGTTATGTCTTGCTCTGCCGCTTCCAAACTCTTCTGAAAAGGTTTGGACAAATCCAGAAGCTGAGATCTGGCAACCCCACATGTAATGTTAGTTTTAGGTTGCTTCCATCCATAAACTCGTTGGTGAGTGGGAGGATGTGGAGTATGCAAAAGACATCTATTAAAATCAATTAAATAGCTATAGGACAAGAGGATGAGTGGTTCTAAATTACAGATCAAGCTGAGAGGTGCAGCTGACTGTTGGTCTAGATGTGAATTCCAACACATTTTGAATGATGAACTCTTCATCAAATTGTTTTGTAGAAGAAATAAAAATAAGTATTGTGAATAAAAATGATGTTCTAGTAAGTAAACTGAATAGGCAGTACTTTATACCATAAAACATACATTGAACACTAATTATATTACAAACAAAATGTATCTTTCTTAAAATAAAACTAAGATGTAGGAGATCAATAGCATCCCCCTATACCAACAAAGGAAGAGGAAATACAGATCACCCCCTGTTTACATGGGAGATACATTCCCAGATTTAACGCGGATACGTGAAACCATGTATAATTGCAAACCGCCATAGAAACACACTAGAGGATCTAGAAAATGCCTAGAGAGGATGCCTTCTCTAGGCATCTGGTGCAACTCAATGGCCAACGTCTGGCAGAAGTTGACCATAGAGTCACGCTGGAAGAACTTCCAATGGCTAGGGAGACCACTTCCAGTGCGACTGTATGGTCCTCCAGATGCCTACAGAGACCTTTCCCTCCGATTCTGGGGAAGGAAAACTGCAGCAATCCCATATAAATGCCGGCGGGGGGTGGGGGGTGACCTGCAGTGTGTATATTTCCTTTGGTATGATCATATAACTTTTCTGCTGTGTGCTTCTGAAGTGTTTTTCTTCTGATCCAGTCATAGTTGAATATTTTCCCCTCATTCTGAGCTATAAACATGTGGTTCCTGGGTGCATGTATAACGTAGTCACCTGAGAAAGGAAAGTGGGGTCATGAAAGTAAAGACACAGCATATATTAGCCCCCTCCTTCATCTTTTCCTATAAGTTTAGAGGATTGTACTGTAATTTGAAGGATTACAGATAGCCCATTAATGTAACAGCTTTGTGTGTTTCCCACAATTCAGAACCTGTGTAAACAGATGCCTTTTAGAGCCTAAAGAAAATGGTCATGCTCAGGCTCACTAGGATAAAAGAAGCTCAGAAGTGAGGAATAGAGCATCAAAAATGTGAGGTGTGAAATGTGGGTCTCTGGTAATACTGGCTTGCCTTAAGATGGTTCACCATGTTCTGTGGTAACTCTAGCTTTCAACAGGTTTCACAGAAAAGTTTTATTGAGAATCCTTTATGGTAGTCAGATCTAAAAGGCCTGGGTGGAGATCTCTAGCTCTGAATTTGAGATAGGTCCTTAGAGGGTTTTTTTTAGCCAAAGGTGAGATGATGTACGTGACAACAAGAACTTCGTTTTATGAGTGTGGGATTCTGGACAAAGTTAATTCCAGTTGAATAAATGAGAATGTACTGCAGCTTCTTTTAATGGGAACCTGATAAGTTATAATGAAATGAGTGGCTGAAATTAATCTGGAGAAATCAATGGAGACTTTAATTAGAACACTGGCTGCAGCGTACTAGAATTTCTTTGAGGGTCATTGTAATGATAATGTTATACAGATCGCTCCTCCTCTTCCTTTCTATAAATGAGCTTGTGTTTTGCTATAATAAATGAATGTAAAGTATTATCTCTGATAAGTTTAATTAAAACTTCTTGTCAGAATGTAAAAGGTATTTGCCCTTGCTAATGAAACTCTAACATTTCTAACTAAACTTAATAAAAATCAAGAAGGAAGGTTACAAAATGTGTAGTTTGTATTTCCCCGCAGCTGTTCCATTGCTTTCTTTATTTAATTTCAGTCTTCAGTATTATTTATGTTACTTTTAATTGTCATAAGGTTAAAATGGTGAGCAAGAAAGCTGTACAAGCAGCATGGACTTTGTGACACAGGTTGCTGACTTTGGACCTTAGTTTTAGGAGATTAACCTTGTTGTCTAGAAAAGATTGTTAAGTAATGTTATGTGAATTGTCTAGCCTGTATGGTTGCATGTTAGTAGCATATTTCTGTATATTCCCATGGAAACATTCCCTAGACTCAGACTTTGAATTGGAGAAGGGCTTTCTCTTCTATATTGCTTCATCTTCACATTTTAAGGAGAATACCAGGAGTGGCTACCCTGAATCTTTTTACTGTTTCCCTAAAGAAAGCTGGTAGCACAGAACTGTGGGTCTGTGGCAAAGCTGCCATTTTAACTGTCTGATTGACATGTAGCTGTTACAACTGCAAAGTTTTAACTTGAGTGTTGAAATATCTGTTTTGTATTTCAGCTCTGGTTGTAAGCACTGCCTCAGCTGGATTTGCAATGGCACCGGTGCCATTTGACCTTACCTGTTTCCTGCTTGCCTCCCTTGGAACAGGCCTGTCATCATGTGCTGCTAATGCCATCAACCAGGTTGGTGTTCTGTTATTAGCTTCAAAGGTTCAACCACACACACAGTTTCAAACCAACACACACTTTGAAATTTATGTCATGATAAATAAATAAAAATGAACATCTAGCATAGCATGTCCATGTGGGAATGGAAGTTAAAATAACTTTCAGACTTTGTCATAGTTGTATAAGGTGTGCACTGTTGAAAATATTTGAACTGTGTGGTGATTCATCAGGACTTCATCACAGTCTTCTCAAATCTGCTGTGCTGTATTGGATGAATAAATCTTCTTTATAATGTATTCACAATGTAATGTCACTGTAACTTGTGCCTACATCTTCTCATTTCAGTAGTGGCCAGAGAAGGCTTAAAACTGCAAAGCATACTAATCCACAGTTATTCCTAGAAAGATGGCACAAAGCCATGTATACACACACCAGTACACAAAACCAATGAGTCTTGATATTCAGATTTCCAAACATGCTCATTGCTAACTTATGTTAGGATCCTAATTTTGAGGAAAGGAGTATGGACTCATTCAGATATAATAGTACGAAACAATAGTGTATTGTTGTGTGAATTATGTTTGAGTTTGCGTGTTGTGCTTACCTTTTTTGGGGCAGCCATAAAGAGGAAATCAGAAGCAGTCTCTTCAGTCTTTAAATACAACTTACAGTTCAAACCAAAGCCAGATAAACTGGTTAATCTTAACTGTGTTGGTTTTTGTTTTGTTTTTTGAAGCTGACTTGATGGAATAAACTGTAAATAAGATTTAGTATAGTTAGAAGTACACCAGAGTGCTTAATTACACCAGAGTGCTTAATTGTGGTTAATTGAAATCAGAAATGAAAGCTTCATGTCTGTTCCTTGTGACTATGCTGATGTGGGGTGGGGGGCATTTGCAAACCTGACAGCTGCACAAGCTCTCTCGCATAAAGAGAAACCAGTTTGCCACAGGATACAAGTCAGGTCACTGTGTGCAGGTTGCTATGTATTGTGGTTTTAACTAGTATTGTGTCCTTTTGAGACATACTGTTGATAGTCAGGTACATTATGTCTACTAGAAAAGCTCCACTTCAGCTTGGTGAAAGAGAGGTTATAACATAAAACTCTGTGACTGAATGGAGAATGTAGAGAACTGTAGTTCAGTTGCTTGAAGCCAAGTATCAGTTGCACATTCTTGGCAAAGACAGTTGAAGATCACTTAGTTCCAAACTGTACTTCTCTAAAATGGGAGAATATTTAATATTACTTCATGAGCTTCATTTTTTAGTGTAAAGGCCAAGTGACATTAGGGATTCTGCATCTTTAGTTATGGTAGAGTCAGTTGACTCTGGCTTCTGGTGACCCTGTTCTAGAGTTTTCTTGGCAAGGTTTACTTAAAGGAGTTTTGACATTGCTTTTCTCTGAAGCTGAGAGACTTGCCCAAGGTCGCAGTGAGTTCCCAGGGCGGAGCAAGGTATCGCATTGTGATCTCCCAGAGTCCTAGTCCAACACTAAAACCACTGTGCTATGCTGGCTCTCACTTTGTGGCCCTATTGGTGCCCTTTAAACAGTTTGGTGGTAAGGTGGGGAGATTTATATCTCAATTATGAAGGACTTACTGAAAATGAACAGCATCAACTGCAGGGAACTACAGGTTGCTCCCCTGTATCTGTGGGGGACACGTTTCCAGACTTACCATGGATACATGAAACGGTGAATAATAGCAAATCCTATTGAAATTAATGATTTCTGGCCCAACTTCTGGCAAAGCGTACCATAGAGTTGTGCTAGAGAAATACCTAAAGAGGACACGATTTTTTGGATGTGGATAAGTGAAATTGTGATATCGGTCCTGTAGATACTGGGGTCAACCTGTACACTGCCTGGCACAGTTGCTAGTTTGTGTCATGTTCTCTGTCTCATGTTTCCCAGCAACTGATATAGTAAGGGATAGTGCTTCTGTTACTGGAATAATATGTACCCATCTTGTCTAATAGCCATTGAGGTTCACATCATAGATTTGCAGCCTGTGTATCTATGTATTTGGAAGACTTCACAAAAGAGTCTGGAGCAATAAACACCTGAGGCAAAGCACAAAAATCAGTGTGTATAGAGCCATCGTACTGTCTATCCTCCTTTATGGATCTGAAACATGGGTTACCTATCGCCACCACCTACGACTCCTCGAGCGCTTTCATCAGCGCTGTCTACGCACAATCCTAAATATACACTGGACTGACTATGTGACGAATGTTGCTGTCCTTGAACAAGCAGGGATCACCAGCATTGAGGCCATGATATTGAGAACACAGCTGCGCTGGGCAGGGCACGTTTCTAGGATGGAGGACCATCGCCTCCCAAAAATACTACTCTACGGTGAACTCGCCACGGGTCAGCGTGGGAGGGGCGCTCCAAAAAAGCGATACAAGGACTCCCTGAAACAACATCTCAGGCTTGGCCAGATTGATCACCAACGGTGGTCCGCCCTGGCCTCACATCGGGAGGCATGGAGACGCAATATCCACAATGCTGCAGCCTTATTTGAGAACTCACGACGAACAAGTCTTGAAGAGAAACGACAACGCAGAAAGAATCACAACCCAAAAACATCACCCAAGGAGACCTTCTGCTGCACTTTTTGCAACCGGACTTGTTTGTCTCGGATTGGCCTTTTTAGTCATCAGCGCGCTTGCAGAAGGCGCGGGATGAGTCCTTCCTGAATCTTCGTTTGCGAAGAAAAGCCAGAGAGAGAGATCTATGTAATGCAGGGATAGGAATCTTACAGCCCTCCAGATGTTGTTGGATTGCAACTCACCATTAGTTAAAGTTGATGGGAGTTGCAGACCCACAACATCTGGAGGGCTACATGATTCCCACCCCTGGTGTAACATAAAGTAGCTTCTCTTGATTGCTTGGAAGGATGTCAGAAAATAATCTAAATGATAAATTAGCAACTTGAATTTTATAGGAAATAGGAAAAGAAAACAGAAATCCTGCCCTATAACTTTTGTCTCTCAAAAACAGTTGTTTTTCTTTAGTATCAATCACTTTTTTAAGCCTGCTTTTAGTTTAGCTAGAAACCCATTTTAGACTTGTAAACTTGTTCTCTGATGTCCTTATGAAAACTGAAAGTCAAGGTTTTTGTAGTGTGCTGTCAGATCTTTATGTGGAAAGAATATTTCTTGTCAAGAGTTCAAAAATATTAACCTTTGATTTATGACACTGCCATGCAGATAAAACTAGTAGTGTTGTTTACAACAAAATCCACAACATTGAAATGTTAAAAGATTGCATGTACCTCTTGAGTCAAGTGCATTCTTCTAAGACTGTGGAATGGTTCAAAGCAGGAGAAGGTTGTAAAGATGAAAGCAGACTGTTTAAAATGGCTTGAATTTAGTAGCTGAAAGATAAACTGACAAGGTTGGGTTTGACTGATAGTACCTTGAAAAAAATGCAGATGGAATTGTGTATCTTATACAAAACATATAAACTACAGTGGATTTTTTTAAAAAACTTGGTCAGACAGGAAAGAAGGATTGGTTGAGTGGTTCATTTTGGAATTCATTTTGTGACGGTCAGACTAGTTGATCATGTTGAACATCTGCCAAACCTGGACTTTTTGAATTTCATGTAAACACACTTGTTAATTTTTGTATTTAATACAATAATGTCATATATCTGTAAAGTCAGAGGATGGATGAGTTTTGTACAATCTGCTTTGCCTAGCATAGCAGTTACTATGCTTTGATAACAATCTCTTGGTTAGGCTTTACCAAATGCATTGGACATGGGACAGCTTTTGTTAACTGGCTGGAAAAAACAATCAGGAGAAAACACAGCAACATGTTTCTTAACTGGAAACAGATATCCTGCAAGTTTTTAAACAGCTTCCCTGAATTAATCTGTTTAACACAATTCAAAACACTAGTTTTGACCTATAAAGCCCAAAGCGTAGCTTCAGTCGTCGTGACAAATGTTCCTCTTCCCTTTAACAAATGTGAAGTGCCCTATCTTTCTCCAACAATGGACCTGCAGAAATGAGCCAAGATCATGCAGCCAGTTGTGTGGTATTTCTGCCTCTTGCCCAGTTCCAGCTTTGAAAGGACAGCCAGTGGATGATTTGGCAGTCATATTGCTGAGTGTGCAAGTGCAGTTTGAGACTGTCAAGGCTCCTACCTGCTCTGGAGTGCCCCAGCCATGAAGTAGTTAAACCAGCCAGATCACTGCAGGAGGTGGGCTTCCTTGTCTTCCAAAGTACCAAACTTTTAACCTCTACATATCCCTTTCATGCAGGAAAGGAGAGGGAGGGACTTTCTTGGCCACTACATTGCCAGAGCACCTAGAGTTCTTTGGCTTCACAAGGTTCAAGCTTTCTGGCTTCAGACCTGGGGCTGCTTCTGAACCTACACAGAAATACCGTACAATATGAGATGGATGGCAAGGGAATGGGGCATGATCCAAATACCGTAATCTGCTTAGATCCTAGATACCAGAAAGACCATCTTCTGTTAATATGAACCTGTCTAGGTGCTAAAACCTACTTCTGAATCCCTTGTTCTGAAGAATGGTGGCTGAAGGCAAAGGCTTTTAAATTGTGGCCGCCATCTTTGGGAATTCATTCACTGGTAAGGTTTCTCTGGTGTCATCCCTTTTTCTTTCTGCAGAGAACTGACAGGTCCTTCAATCTGTCTGTGGATGTTTTCTGCTGATAATTTGTCCTTGTTTTTTTTTTTTAATTTATGTTAATAGTTTTAAATAGTTTTGAATAGCAAATAATCTGAGATAAATGAAAGTTGTCTATATGCTTAAATAGATATCAAAATATCACATAACATTTTATGTATATTCAAATTGAAGACTTTACTGTAAACACATGGTGATAGTATTTTAGTACAAGCTACATTTTATTTCAACCACAGTTGACCAAGTCAGGGGATTAATTCCAGGATTCTCATTGTTTGACTTCCCATGATCTGATGCATTAGTACCTTTTCTGCTGCTGCATCCAGACTGTTGACTCATGTTTACCTTGCAGTCTACAAAGACCCTTGGATCCTTTTCGTGTGTACTGTGGTTAAGCTGAGTGTCACTCACCTGGCATTTGTGCTTTGAATTTTTCCTGGCTAAACGTAGAATTTTACATGTGCTTTTATTGAAGTTCATTGTTGTTTTTTCTTAGTTTTCAAATCTGTTACAGTCACATTGAATTCTGATTCTGTGTTCTGAGATATTAGCTATTCCTTCCCATCTGCAAATTTGATTAGTATCATCCAAACCATTTACAAAGATGTTGAACAGGAGTGGACCCAATGTAGAGTGTTCTGGCACCCCATTTGCAGTCCTCTCCAGCAAGATGAGCTCTTGGTAAGCATACTTTTAGTTAGGTCTGTTAATCAGCTACAAATCCAGATAACAGTACAGTTGTCCCTCCACATTTGTGGCTTTGAGGTTCGCGGTTTTGAGTATTCGTGGTTTCTCCTTCTTCTCCCCCTCCCCGGGAAGGAACTCCATCTACCTCAGGGGCTTCACTCTGTTTGGAGTGGGGAGCCAAGACGCCCCTCCCCACTCTCCTGGGGCTTGCCTCCGTTTGAAATGACGAGCCAAGCCCTGAGAGAGCAAGGAGGGGGGCGATTGAGACCCGATCTCCCTGCTTCCTCGGGGGTTGGCTTCCCACTCCAAACAGAGCCAAGCCCAGGGAGAGTGGGGAGATGGGGTCTAAAGCACTCCTCTCCCTACTTTCCTGGGGCTTGCCTCCATTTGAAATGGAGAGCCAGGCTCCAAGAGAGCAAGGAGGGGGTCGATTTAGACCCGATCTCCCTGGGCTTGGCTGTTTGGAGTGGAGAGCAGCTTTTGGAGGGCAGGGGTGGCGGCTGAGAAGTGGCTACGAGGCTTCAAAAGCCCCATCTCCACTTTGGAAGGGTGTGTGGGGGGGTGCGGGTGGGCGGGGGGAGGTGTATTTTATTTATGTTTTTTTCACATTTGCTGGTTTCTTGCGCCCCTAACCCCCGCGAATGTGGAGGGACGACTGTATCCACATTTCACCATTTTGTCTGCAAGACTGTCATGGGAATCTTTTGAAATCAAGATACAGTTCATGTACTGCATTCCTGTGATCTACCAAAGGTCATAACTCTGTGGGGGTGGGGAAGGGCTAACTTTCAGTAGTCACAGTGTTGTGTTCAAAAGTGTTTACAAACTGAATAATCATCAGTTCTAATAACCTTTCTTGGTATTTACATCATGCTTACTAGCTGAGAGTTGTCCAAGCTCTCTTTTACCCACTTTTTTTAAAAGATGTGGACTACATTTGCCTACTTCCATTCTGCAGGAACGTCAAGAATTCTCAACAATTATAGGTGGATGCTATCTACAGGTTATTTTGGTATACTTTTATGATTGTTCTGGCCTTGCAGACTTGGGTTCATTTAAACTAGTCAGGTGCTATTCTTGTCTTGGACTGCAGCCCCCTTGCTGCAACATTTCTTCTATTTTCACCAGGTTGAACAGTGTTTTCTTTTCAGGAGAAGACAAAGTAGGTGTTATCAGTTTTGACATATCTCTGTCATCCATTAGTATTTCTCTGACACCACTGCATCCCCAGTAGCCACCCCCTCCTGCTTGATGACACCATGCACTGGTCCTTCCTAGTGAAGAGCAAGAAGGGTCACAGCTAACACCAGGCACAAGCCCTGGCACAAGGGAGCCCTGGTGGCGCAGTAGTTAAATGCCAGTACTGCAAGTCACCAGGTTGCAAGTTCGATTCCAGCGGGCTCCAAGGTTCACTCAGCCTTCCATCCTTTCGTAGGTCGGTAAAATGAGTACCCAGCTTGTGGGGGCAATTAGCTAACACACATTGGAAACTGCTTAATGCAGTGTAGATGTGTAAATTGCTATTGCTTAAAACAATTTGTAAGCCGCTCTGATAGCCTTGTGGCTGAAGAGCGGGGTATAAATAAATAATAATAATAAAAAAAGCCCCTGACAGCGAGTACAGCCTCAGCCTGTGGACAGTCCTGGCTCTGATTTATGCTGGTAGGAGCCCAAAGCTGCCCATATTTGCACACCCCATGGTGTTCTTCTCTCACTCTAGCCAGCAGTGCAGGCAAGAGAGATGTGAAGATCTGTGAAATTGGTGGGAATCTAAACATAGTTCTTGGTGCAACTCCACATCTTTTGCCATTTCACAGATCCTCACGTTTCTCTGCAGTCTCGTCTGCGCTGCTGGCTAGAGCAAGAGAAGGACACCATGGGCTATGCGAGTGTGGGCAGCTAAAAACATAGCAAAATTGTCCCCATGCCCGCTAGTGGGTGGTGGTGTCATTTTGGGGCAATCTGCTTTTTTAAAACTGGGGAGTGGCCTTCCAGAGCCCCCTGAGTGGCCCATGTGACCCCTGAGTCCCACAGTTGCACATCTCTGCTCTAACCCATTGGATTATTTTGGCTGCGTTGCTCTGAATCTTTTCTAGCTCTACAATATCTTTTTTGAGATGTAGTCACTAGAACTGTGTATTCGATGTGAGTGTTGTTTACTGGGTATCTCACTCTATTCCAAGTGTAATCATATCAGAGATTTGGAGCTGCAATATAATATTGGCAGTTTTATTTTCACTTCCTTTCCTGATGCTTCCCAGGATGCAGTTTACCTCTAGCCAAACAAGACAAAAGGAGAGGATTCAGCTGGTGGTGCTTGTTCTTGGTTTTGCCCCAATGATGGTGGCGGGGAAGAGAGAGTGAGAGTGAGTTATGTGTGCGTGGTATGGCTTTCGTTTCCTGTTGGAAAAGGGCCAGCAGAGTAAGAAACCATTGAAAACTGAAGGAGCTTCCTATTGGATTTCAACTTGATCAATCCACACCAGCTAAAGTGTTGGAAAGTATAGTCTACACAGCTAAACACATTGCATTAATTAGGGAGGAATGGGTCATCCTGCTGCCTTCAAGAGGTCATGGGAGAAGATTTTCCTTCACCATAACCTGTCTTGCTTCCTTTGAAAAACCCAGCACCAAAAATGCACCTTGCAGTTCCAAGGGTTTAACCTAAAGTCTGGATAACCACAAATGAATGCTGGATTCATGTAGTTCTTATGGACCCTTCAAGTTAAAAGAGATTCTGAGCAATATTTTGCTCCCTGCAACCCAGTGGAGGAAGTGCTTTACAGACCCTGGTAAAACCATTCATAACCACCTAGAACTCTAGGGAATGAATGAGGCACTACACTTGACTTGTGTATAGCACACTTTGAGATTAGCACCTGATGCATCTCTGCCTGTCTTCTCTGAAGTTTTCTGTTTTGACTGAGCAGACAGCCTGCAGCAGGCAGTGCTTCCTTTCATCCTCCTCTGATGATCAAAAGATTGCCAAGTGGTGGTTATTAAAATGTAGTGTTTAAGCTCTGTCAGTGCAAAGCTGTCAGTGTAGGAGGCAGCCGATGATGTAATTTACAGTACATAATAAATATCTAGGAAGTGCAACACTGGAAGTCTATCTCCTTGCTCAAAAATGTTCTGATATATGCTGCTTTGATATTTTAACTGCTTGGCAACCTTCATTAGTGGTTACTGTGAGTATCATAAGTTATGGCTAGCCAGATGATTCATAATTGTAACTCCCTTAGATCAAATGAACATAAGAAATCCTCAATATTGAGGAGGAATGGCTCAGCCAAAGATGGTGTATTTCATGAGCAGCGAAAATGATGAGCACTTAGAGACCCAACCTCCACAAGAACAATAAATTTTAAATGCAGAGATCATCTTTCCAAAGCATAAATTATTTGACCCCTGACTGAAACTTGATAAAGGATCTTGGGTAGAATGTTATAAATTAGTGTGTGTCATTGTTAGAAGAGTGTCTTGTATTATAACCATAACCAATGGTGAATATGCAGCATAAGAAACTCAAAAAGGAGGGAGGCACTTTCCTAGCACATGGGCTATGTGTATACATTATACTCTGAATTATATCTCTCAGTGTGGCTAACCAAAAAAGGCTTTTTTCCCCTGGTTTGGAGACAAACTAGAAAAGGTTACAAGTCGTTTTCATTTCAGAATTGCATACAGTCACTCTTGCCTTGTTTGCAAAAGTGAAATGCTTCAATGTGGAACAGTGTTCAGCTTGTAAGCGGCTCCCAAAGTTCATCTTGCAACCCCATGTCTCCCAGATGTACTTTTTAAAAGCAAGTTTTGAGCCTTCATCATGGGTGATAATTTTGAGTGTAGAGTGTTGGAAGACTCTCTGCCAAAGAAACTGTCCTGCCCTATAGTATGTAAAACACACTACACTTTTTGTAATGTGTTCAATTAATTAAGAACATTCCTGGGCCAAATGTCATAGTTCAGGTACAGATTCTCCATTTTTTATTTTTACAAAGAGCTTTGAACAATGAAGCTCTTATTAAAGCTTGCCTGGCATCTGATGGAGAGTTTCCTGGTATTTTCCAAAGCAACAGACGAATAAAGCAGGGCTGTATCATAGTTCTCTCTTTATTATTTATCTCAACAGTCTTCTGTAACATTGCTCCATGGGGCCCATATGCAGAAGGGTAGATATACTGCTATGTCAGAATAAAAAACAGTTTCTGAGTGCAGGACCACTTTAAAAGATTGGCTCAAGGCAACCTTTTTTTATTGAGTTGGAAAACCCACAGTGGGTGGGTGAATGTGAGTCTGCTTGCATGAGAATATGTGCTTGCCTTTTCCCATAGAAGAATACATTCTAACAAACTGAATTTGGGTTTTATAAGAACAAAGGAAATACAAAATTACTCTGTCGTACCAAGTAGCCTTATACAGCTTGGTGGTGTCAGAATATCTGTTCATTTTTTGCACAAGAATTAATGGAAGAAGTCAACGGGCTTGTCTAAACGGTGAAAATACTCCTCATAGAATTCATGGAAAATACCATTTGTTTAAATGGGATCCCATAGCAATTTGCCATATTTGGGAACCCTCCCCCCCCCCCCAAAAAACCCCTCCATATACTGCTTGGGAATAACTTTTGCAGCTTTTCCTGAAGTTTTTAAAAAACTGCAAGGGAAATGCACATTCCTGCTCATTGGGACAGCTAGTTCAGATTGTAATGCATTGTTGGCAAGGAAAGAAGTGGATTGCTGATTGGTTGACATGTGCGGGGGTGGGGGGGCAGAGCTTGCCGGCAATGAAGCGGCCAGAACCACCATGTTGAATGTTCACGGTAGCCATTATGTGCTGAGGTGACAAAACGGTGTTTTGTTTTGTTTTTGTTTAGGTGGGAAGTTGCACTTCCACACCTTGGATTTACTTTAAAAAAAAATTACTATGGTAGTTGCAGCAACTTGGGGAGAATAAAAACATGAGTAATTCACTCACATCTGTAGGCATGCCTGTGCGAACATCAAACACAGATAGCTTCACATACCTGCAGTGTTGCCAAAAAAACAAACAAAACAAAACCCGTGGAGACAAGTAGATGCTGCTGCAAATTGGCATTATTGCACACCAATCCACGTTTTATTGCCTCGTATAGACAAACCCAATGTTTAAATTGCCTCTTTGAGTCCCCTGTTTCATTTTTCTTAAATTTCAACACCCCACTTCATTCCAATACTAAAAGTTTGCCTTCACTATGCCACAATCTCCCTATAATTATCCATATCCCATCCTAAATAATACATTTCCAATTTCCCCTGTAATTTTATGGGAGATCCCTATCTATGGCTTTTCTTTGCTTTCTGCACCTGGGCTGATGATTGAAAAGGCCAATCCAAGATAAACAATCTGTTTGCAGAAAGCACAGCAGAGGATCTCCTTGGGAAATACTACATTGATTTAACAACACGGATAGGTTTCTCACTGACTTATATTTGTTTCCAGAATTTTCAGTTTGAATCGTGATTACCCTTATATATATTTTTATAGTTCTTGACTTATTTAAAATGCCACCCTCGTATTAAGCTATAATAATAATATTTCTGTGGTGTTTAGATATCATCTGTAGCATGCCTTTCACAATCCATTTTATAGAGACCATTGCAAGGTGAAAGATGCACATGCTTTATACCAGTGCTTCTCAGGCTTTCTGATGTGGAGGACTAGTAGTTCCCCCCCCCCCATATGCAAAAAACTGATATCAATGTACCATATTTGTGCCCAGTTACTACAACTGTTACTCTATTTCCTGGAAGCCTGCTGCAAACCCAGCAGTCAATGGTTTGCAGATTGGCACTGGTCCATGGACTACCACACTGAGTAACACAGGCTGTTATCTTTCTTCTAGTACTGCTCTCTCAAGTTAACTTTATTCATGAGTTTCTAGATTTCCCAGTGGGGAGGGCTACAGAACACCCAAAAACCTTGGGTAGCTCCTCCAACTTGCTCCTGGTAGGCAGGCAAAAAACTTCTTCAGAATTGCCTATCTATGAGGTCAGTCATCTAGGAGGAGCGACCCCCACCTAGCCAGTTTGCTTCCTGCCTATGCTCCTGGTAGGTCACATGGCTGCAGTGCTCCTGTGTATTCCCACATGGGTTGGGAAGCCATTGTCCCTTTGTTCAGTCTGAACCAAAAAGGGAGGGAAGAGAGAAAGGGGATGGATTACAACAACAACAATAATAATCAGGATAGAAGGATGCAGAAAAAAACATCAAAGAAGGGGGACAAGAACCCGGCCTCGGCCAATGGATCCACCTCCCTGGCTTCACTCCCCCTGGATGGATCAGGAGCCAGCTAGGCAGTCACCGCCACTCAAGCCTTTTGCGAGGAGGAGGCGCAGAGCGCCCCCATTCAAAGAAAGCCCTCTCATGCTGTGGTGGACCCTGGCTACCCTCTCACCGCAACAGAGCCAATCTTCTGCCTCCATAGGAGAAGGCCGCAGTAAGTCTTGTGGAGGTCCCTGGGATTAGGTCCCAAGGGAGCAATGCTACACCAGGTGTTTCAGCCTGGGTGAGGGAAGTGATGGCCAGAGAAGCAGTGGGCTGGCTGGCAGCAAGGTTAATCCAGCCCAGCCTGCTCAGGCTCCTTGGGCTCCTTCAAGGGGGGGACCTCACCCATCAGGGGGGCTCTACACTGCCACCCCCAAGATCCCCCACCACTGCACAAGATTCCTGGGAGGCATGGAGCCTCAGGGGGAAAGAAGAAGGCACTCCAGCCGACTGCAGAGGCCAGCGCCAGCTGGGGAGGAAGAGAGGATGCAGGGGCTTCATTCTCCCGGACCCCCAGGGGCTTCCGCTTCAGGGTGTCATCCATGGAGGGACAGTCCAGGGGCCTGAGGAAGGGGGAAGAGGAGGATGATTGGGCCTCAAGCTCAGAAGCTGAGGCTGAGCACACACCCCCTTCGGAAGCGTGCCTGCACCGAACAGGGCAAAAGGGCAGCCTCAGACTACTCCTCCATGGTGGAGGGAGAGGCTTCAGCTGGCTTGGGTCATTCGGACCCTGAGTAGGGCAAGCTTTTAGTGGAGGAGGCATAAGGGGAGGATGCCATGTCCCACGCCTCCGCACGCCATTTTAAAATGGATGATTTCCCTATTTTATTGAGAAAGACTGTCAAGACCTTGGGTCTCAGCTTGACCATCCAGGAACCGTAGATGGACCCTGATCTTCTATGGTGTCAGGGGATTTTTTTTCCTGCCTCCTGGCCTGCTGCCCTAAAAATTCTTGTTCAAGCCAATCTCATGCAGGTGATTTGCGACGAGTGGGGAACCCCAGCTGTTAGCAGGACGCAGCCTAGCTGTGCCAAGAAGCTGTACTGTCTGCCCAAGAGGGTGATGATGAAGCTGCATGTCCTGCTTATTGACACTCTTGTCTCAGCACTGGTATCATCCACCGTTTTCTGTCGTGATGGCGAGGATACCCTGAAAGGCCCTGAGGATAGGCGCATTGACATGGTGCTCAAGACGGTGCATGAGGCACTCCCTTTAGCCATAAGGGCATCCATTACCACCACCATGATTGCCAGAGTGTCTCTTCAGTGGTCTAAGGACTCTTTAGCAGACATTCCAGAGGCAGAAACCAGAATCAGCCAGGACCTCAAGATATCACAAGCTTCCGCCTTCCTGGCAGATAGCATGTTGGACTCTGTCCAGTTCTGTGCGAGGGCGCAGGGAACAGCAGTGGTGGCTAGGAGGAAGGTCTGGCTCAAGAGTTGGAGCGCCGACTTCAAGTCCAAACAGAACTTGGTTTTCTCTCTCTTCTTGGATGAAAAGCTCTTCAGAGAGTCACTGGAACCGGTCCTGGTGGAGGATAAAGATAAGAAGACACTTGCTTCGTCCTGAAGGAGGGATGACAGGAGGTTCCCAAGACACAATCGGCCCTTTCAAGCCTCCAGGATACAGCCTAGCACCTCATCATCATCATCTTCTTTTCAGCCCAAAGAATTCATGACCTTCAGACATCGCTGGGGAGAATCCAGGTTCCAGCACAGGAACCAGCCTGGGACTTCTGGAAAGTCATCCCAGCCTGCTGACCCCAGGGGTCAGCAAAAGAGCCAGCAATGATGGTGTCGTCCCAGTAGGGGGAAGACTTCGGACCTATGTGAAGGCCTGGGAGAACTTGGTTTCAGACAGGTTTGTCCGGAAGAGGAAGTTCTGCATGGAGACCTTGAAACATATTTTAGATGCCATTCATCTGGGGGACTACCTCTCATCCTTGGACTTGCAGGATGCCTACCTCCACGTCCCAATCTTTGCTGGGCACTGTCATTTTCTGTACTTCGCCTATGACAACAGGCATTTTCAGTACAGAGCACTCCCTTTTGGCCTATCTTCAGCCCCCAGGGTCTTTCCGAAGATCATGGTTGCCTTGGTTGCTCATTGGAGATGATCTGGTCTGCATAGTTACCCTTACTTGGCCGACCTCCTGATCTGATCACTGTCCATTCAGCCCGCAGAGAAGGATGTTCGTTTGGTGCTCGCCTCTCTCCAAGATCATGGTTTCCAGGTCAACTTTGAGAAGAGTTCCATCGTACTAGCCCAGCAGATACAGCATCTGGGGGCCAGGCTGGATTCCATAGCAGAACTTGTCTCCTTTCCTCTGGAGAGAGCCAGATCGCTTTGATGAGCGGTCCAGGCAATAAGGAGGGCACCCTGTACAGACTTAATGCACCTTACCCAGCTCCAGGGGCTCATGATAGTGTCCATAAACTGCCTACCTTGGGTGCACTTCCATGCCATGCTTGGGTGCACTTCCATGCCAGTGGTTCCTGCCTCAATTTCAGCAGAACATAGTGGTCAGATGCCACAGGACGGTCGAGGTTCCCCGAGAGGTCTTGAGTTCACTTTGGTTGTGGACGTCGTTAGTGATTCTCAAAGGTCACCTCATCTGGAGACCAGAGAGGGTCCAGATCACCTTGGATGTTAGTCTCCGAGGCTGGGGAGCCAACTGCAGGGTCCGCCTATCACAGGGCAAATGGTCATCAGAGGAGTATGCCCACAGCATCATTTGGCTGCAACTCAGGGTGGTCAGGTTGGCACTACTTGCCTTCTGGGATCTGATCCAGGGCAAAGTGGTTCTGATCTGGAGTGACAACATAACAACAAAAGCCCACATAAATTGCCAGAAAGGTACAAGGTTCTGATCCCTCATGACAGAAGCGAGTCTCATCATGGAGTGGGCTGAGGAGAATCTCATCTCTCTGGAGACGGAACAACTCCAGGGATCCCTTAGTCTCAAGGCGGACTGGCCCAGCAGGTCTGACCGTGATCAGGGGGAGTGGAGTCTGCACCCGGAGGTATTCAACATCATCATTCAGTCTCTGGGGGAGCGGTCCTGGACCTATTCGCATCTCCAGTGAATGCCAAACTACCCTGCTTCTTCTCCAGGTTCCTGACAGAGGGAGCAGAGGCTAGGGATGCCTTGACAACTCCTTGACCACGGGTTCTGCTGTATGCCTTTCTCCCTCTGCAACTGATCCCCAGAGTCCTAACGAGGACTCAGACCGAAAGGGCAAATCTCATCCTGGTCGCCCCGGTGTGGCTAAGGAGGTCTTGCTTATTGGACATTCTGAACATGGTGACGACTTCCATTCCTCTCCTGACTCGGCCAGACCTTCTTTCGCAGGGTCAGGTTCACCACCCAGACCCAGCTTGGCTTCAGCTCCACGCCTGGTGATTGAATGGGCGATGTTGAACTCCAAGGGCTACCCCCGTATGATGGTGGATACCATTTTGGCATCCAGACACAAGTCCACGCAGAGGATCTATGAGTATACATTCATGGTGTTTCGCAGGTGGTGCAGACAGAAGGGTCACACCATCCTGGATGTCATGGTGCTGACCTTATTGGAGTTTTTACAAGATGGTGCCAATGGCGGCCTTCGGCCCAATACCCTCAAGGGACAGGTCATGGCCATTGTCTCCGTCCTTCCTCCAGAGAAGGCTTCCAGTGTGTCATCCCATCTGCATATCTGACAGTTCTTAAGAGGACTGAACAACCTAGCCCCGCCTCCAGTCCATAGGTTTCCGTCCTGAGACCTCCATACGGTTTTGAAGGCCTTGACACTTGCCCCCTTCGAGCCTCTGAGGGAGTTCTTTTGCTTGTCACAATCATGTCAGCGCATAGGGTGTCGGAGTTGGCAGCCTTGTCGGTGAGGAAGGACCTCTGTCTGATCAGACCATACTCTGTGGTTCTTCGTCTGCACCTGGACTTCAGACCCAAAGTCAACTATTCATTCCTCAGATCCCAGGAAGTTATACTTCCCTTCTGCCCTCACCTGACAAAGGGAGCTGGAGAAGATATGGCACACCTTAGACGTTTATAGAGCCATCCGCATATATATGAAGAGAACAAGTTCCTTTCAGGTCTTGGAGGCGATGTTCATCTCAGTCCATGCCAGATCCTTGGGATGGAGAATGTCCCATCTACCTTGGATAGATGAATCAAGACCTGCATTGCAGCGTGTTATGAATCCCTGAAGTTTCTGAGTACCTGAGGGAATCCTGGCTCATTCTACAAGGATTGCCACAACACCTGCAGCCTGGGATAAGGATGCCTCCTTGGAAGAGATCTGCAGGGTGGCCACCTGGAAGTCGCCTTCAACTTTCATTAGACACTATAGGCTAGACAGACAAGTTACCATCAGCAGAAACAGCCTTCGGCAGAAGCGCTCTTCAACGAGTGTTCAAACCTTAATCGAGAGCCCCGTTGCCAGCTCCCACCCGCATCATGATGCTTTTGTACAACCCAAGGTTTTTGGATGTTCTGTAGCCCTCCCCACTGGGAAAAGGAATGTTGGCCTTACCTGTGATACGTTCTTTTCCAGTGGTGAGGCAAAGAACATCCGTTCCCACCCGGAATGCTAGTGAGATAACAGGACACATGGCGGGAACCTGTATCAGGGACCTATTGAACTTGTTTATTCTTGTTTATAGTTTTTTCTGTATGGGCCATTTTGTTAGCAGGAGCCTGTCGCGAGGCTGTTGTATGAACTGGCTAGTTGGGGGTCGCTCCTCCCAGATGACCTCACAGATAGGCAGTTCTGAAGAAATTTTTTTTTGCCTTCCTACCAGGAGCAAGTGGGAGGAGCTACCAATGGTTTTTTGTTGTTCTTTGCCCCACCACTGGAAAAGAAGGTTTCACAGGTAAGACCAAAAGTTGCAAGTTCCTTTCACAAGTTAGCAACATCAAAAACTGAAAAACTAATTGATATAATTGATTTCATATAATAATTGAAATAGGTTAACAGAGGCAGACTTGATGTTGTTACCTTTTGTATTTGAACAAATTGGAACAGGTTCGCACTATGCCAGGCCTTTGGGATTCACATGGGGTCTTTTCTTCACTTGTGGCAGTTGTCTGCTTCTCATTCATTCTATTCACATAAAGCAAATGATCCAGTAGCTCATATACCTCAGCTGTAACAACTTTGTGATTTCAAAGCTGTATAACTTTGTTGCAGAGATTCATAAGGTGCTGACTTTTGTAAGTTGCTGACTCACATTTGAGCTGTTCAAACAGGCTAAAGACTTATGAGAAAAGCAGCTCAGAATACTTTATGTACCAGATCTTTGTTGCTAGCAACTCTGAATACACAACAGAAGCATACTCCTAAGGTTTTCTAGTGGACTGTATTCTCAATTAGGTTTGCAACAAAGGTTAAGCAGTATTCTATCCAGATACATGTGCTGTGGGAAGCTAGCATGTTGCCAGTTTACCAGACTTTTGAAAATATGGGAGGTTGGGAAGAGAGAATACAATTTGCCTTTATGATTGATCTCCAGGAAAACTTCAGTTGTTGTGCTCTTTTTAGATACAGTGCCAGATTTTCCCTGGAGGCACTGATGGCTGAAAGAACAAAGACATATTAAAGGGATGCAATGATGGAATGTGGAGATAGCATCAGACAAAGAGAAAACTTAGTGCTTAATAAAATTAATCTCCCTGTGTAATCTGCAGTGGCACAACATTCCAAAATACATTTATCTCTTAGAAACACAAGAGTGATTATGTTTCATTCTAGAGGTTTATAGGATCTAAATACATGACAGAACTGTTTTAGATTAAGACTAGGGTTAGGTCTTGCATGGCAACAAAATGTTAAAATGGAACATTAAGTTTTGAACATATTTGTACAAAGTTGCTTATGTCTGGTGGGATATCTGTCCAAATAGCCTTGGAACTGACACTACTTCTGTGGAGACTTTTGCCTTAAATCTTGAAAATCTTGTTTAACTTGAGCCATCTTTGGGACTGAGAGTATTGTCTCTGTGAACAATTTATAGTGGTGACCAAGTTCAAGCTGAACATTTTACAAGAAGAAAGGGAAGAGGCTTTTTTCTTTTTTGCTTATCCGCTGAGGTGTGACTGCAACTCTCTTCCACATTGTTTTAGAATGTCCCTCAGTTCACAGGAGTAAGTTTTCAGGAGGCTGTAGGAAGGAGGCAGAAATCAATACAAACCGTGCTACTTCTTTACCCCAGTGGGAGTATCCCATGATCACTTTCTCAAGTATGCCTGAATATAAGGTTATGGTGTCTTTTAAACACTTACGTTCTATGAATAAAGTCCTCAGCCATATTCAGAACTGATAATTGCACAATTACAAGAAAAGTAAAACACTCTCTTAATAGGTTTTCTGTGGTTTTTTTCTGGGCTGTGAGCCAGAAAAAAACCCCACAAAAAACCTATGGATGCCGGCTGTGAAAGCCTTCGACTTCACTCTCTTAATAACAGGCTAAATTTGACTGGACCCTAATACTTCACAAAGAGAGAGTACATTTTAGTGAACAGGAGTCTTCCTTGCAAAACAGCCTGTTTTCTCACCTAATAAATGAATTCTCTGGAGGAATATCATAATACCACACTTCAGTCATCATTGCTGTCAGCAAATGAAAAGGGTGTGTGGATGTGCTTTCATAATTAATATGTGCTCTGAAGTTGCAGATGTTGATAACACTGAATGCCTCTGGTCTCTTACTACCAAGATTGTGAAGTGGAGTATGTTTTAATCATGTATAGTACCTCTTGCACTGTTGTCATTAGCATTTCTGCTAATGCACCACATTCTTCCATTAAATGATACTTTATAGGAGTTAAGGCCACCAGCAATGGCTAAATTACTTTACACTTCATTTCACCAAAAAAAGTGAAGAAAAAACTGTGGATATGTAGGACTTTATCAGACTAGCATCTAAAAACACTGTAATTTCATGAATGAAGATAGTGGGAACATTGTGGCATTATAACACTTACTATCACGTGTAGCTGTAATCATGTGAAATAAATGCCATGGAATTATCACACAATGACCACTAGTGCTTTAAGAATGGGAGTTTACTTCCACAATTCAGCATGGGTGAGATTTTGGCTATTCTCATGAGAAGATGTGAGTGCACTTAAAACGCCAAAAAACCCTAAATCAACAAAGTTAATGAACACACAAGCACCGAAACATGCCTAAAAACATGTAAACTAAAGGGGACAGTTCATAAAAAGAGTGTCCTGTGCTTCATTTTCATGTTCTCACCCAAATGTTTGCTCGCTGAGGACTGCTCATTCATGCTGTAATCTCGCAATTACAGTGGGGGACGTGTTTTTGCATGCCCTCAATACTGAGAAAAAAGTTATATTGGTGATCAGTTGATGGCTTGTCCTGTCAATTAAAAGGAATGCCTTATTCACGACTGGGGCATGGAGTAACCATGCGAGGATGATGGCGTTAAGCAATAGCCGCGGCCATTCACGCTACCATGATGTCATAATCCCTCAATTTTTGTCGCATTTCATAAAGTCCATAGACTTTGGATACAGAGTAGGAAGCCTGATGGATTGAATACTTGCTTTTGTGAGGAGAGAGTAGAAAGTTATACCTAAAGTGCCAAGACACTATTTTCTAATTTCATGTACTCAATATATTGAGCTTATATCACACCAGGTCCTCTCCATTGATGCCCCCTTGTCATGGGAGAGAGGCTTGCGTACCCTAATGATGTTTTGAGCGCTGGGCAGGGCACGTTTTTAGGATGGAGGACCATCGCCTCTCAAAAATAGTACTCTACAGTGAACTCACCATGGTTCAGCGTAAGAGGGGCGCTCCAAAAAAGCGATACAAGGATTCCCTGAAACAACATCTCAGGCTCAGCCAAATTGATCACCAACAATGGTCCTCCCTGGCCTCACATTGGGAGGCATGGAAATGCACTATCTACAATGCTGCAGCCTTATTTGAGAACTCACGCCGAACAAGTCTTGGAAGAGAACGACAATGCAGAAAGAATCACAACCCAGAAACATCACCCAAGGAGACCTTCTTCTGTGCTTTCTGCAACTGGACATGTTTATCTTAGATTGGCCTTTTTAGTCATCAGCGCGCTTGCAGAAAGCGTGGGATGAGTCCTTCCTGAATCTTCGTTTGCGAAGAAAAGCTAGAGATATCACACCAGGTGGTTTTAGCACAGTCACTATATGTCCCTCCTCTTCTCTGTCTGTTGAGTTTCTGCTGTATCATGGGTGGGCCTTTGGGCTGTTTGAGCCCACTCCAAACTCACTGCAATCCCTCTGAACCCTCCCCCTGAAACTTCCCTTTCCAATTTTGATTTTGGGGGTGGAGGCATGAAAACTGTGCCACAAACACTTGAAACCATGAACATGTGGTTGTTTGCCTTCTGCCCACGATGACCACCAAAACCCAACGCTGTATATTGTCCCCAGATGGTGACATTGGTTTTCATCTTTTTCAGTGCATTAATTTTAGATGTGCTGATGCAGCTTGCAAGAAATGGGAAGGGGTTAAAACTGGCCCCTGCCTCCTGTGCAATTGCCTACAGTTTTACTGATGTTATATATAAATCTATTAATCAGTTTTAGTTTGTACTGTATTTATATAGCCATGCAAATTAGTGTTTGTTTAGAAGTGCAGCATTTTCTTGAATTACTACTTTCTCTTCTGTTTATTTTCTCTACAGTATCTTGCTTTATATTAAAAATGTATGTTGATGTTGTCAAAACACATGACAACCCTTTTCAGCCAGGGGTCCCCCTGTCCCAAATGAACGGACTTGATTTCAAGTAACCTTTTTTAAAAAAAGTGCTTTCCTCCTCTGGACTGATCTTTTACAAGGTACATTATCAGCCTTAGAAAGTAAGTCCTCTGTTTATTACAAAGTGCAGGAGACAAAACAGTTTCTTGGAAGTGCTTCCTTTTACAAAAATATTTGAGAAATGGTTTTGCCCAGTCAGACTGAGCTAATAAGGGGAGAGAGCAAGGAGGGAACATATACACAAACTAAGCATCTGCCCTATTTAACTTGACACTTTGTGACAGGTACAGCTTGATTCTCTGGGAATTTCTGTCAAAACTTTTGAAAAGTCCTAGACAGTTGAAGTGTAATAGGTGGAGGGCAGTTCACTTAATCCTGGCTGTCTCCACTCTGACATTAAGATTTTTTGTTTTTTATTGTAAGCAAGTGAAGTTTGCTTATCGATAAGGACAGTCATGTCTGCTGCTATAGCATGTTTGAAGAGTAAAACATTTCTTACATGATTGTGCTTAGAAGTTATGAACAAGAACACTTGTGTTGGCCTTTACTTTTTAATGAGCTTCCCCATTCACTCATTTAAAAACAGATGTTCCAGTGCAGTCTTAGAGGAGTTACTCTGTTAAATTCCTAAAATAAACATGTATATGGTGTAGGGTGGTGTAGTGGTTTGAATGTTGGACTAGGTTTCTAGGAAACTTGCATTCAAATCCCTGCTTGACTATGGAAATGGGTGATCTTGGACAAGTCACATTCTCTGCTTCAGAGGAAGGCAATGGCAAACCCCTTTTGAACAAATCTTGCCAAGAAAACGTTGTGATAGGTTTGCCTTAGGGTTGCCCTAAGTCAGAAATGACTTGGAGGTACACAACTATAATAACAGGATGTATAAAGATGCAGAAGCGTGCAAACACTTAGTAGATTTCATTGCTTTTGCTGAAAACCTGAGTATTCATGTGTGTGAATATGCATGTTTTTCTCTACCAAAAAAAATGTCTAAGGAAAACATGTACTCATGACATGCAACACTTTTATTTTGCTGTTTGTACATGGCTTCAGCAGCTGATATGGGATCTAGAAGCCTTCAAAGATGCAGTCAGTTTGTACACCTGTACCTTAATCCAGAGGCTTCCTTTGAGGTATGCACAGAGTTCCAGGGTGCACATGAAGGCCTAAATTCAATTGTTGATCCTAACTAGAGTAAACCTGCTGAATCAGTTGCATTTAAGCAACTTACCAAATCCCTGAATCCCCATAGATTTAGCAGGTCTTCTCTAATTGGGTCTAGCAACTAAATTTGGACCTATGATTTTTTAACCACTGGGGATAGTACAGTACATGCATCTGCTGGTAACTGTGTTAGATTTAGATTATGAAGTTTTAGGTGTCAACTGTGAATCTTGTGTTATGCAGAATCTTGAGAGTGTCATACAACAGACATTCCTTTTAAGGAACAAGTGTCTCAGCCTCAGATGGTATGAGAATGGTCTAAAGTCATGTGGGGACAGTCTCCTAAGCGGGTTAAAGTCTTGAGGAGTTCACACAGCTTTCGGTGGTTCAATTGCAGTACTTACAGAAGGAATGCCTCCAGTTTGTCCAAAGCTCCTGTTTTGTATACCAACAACATTCTTTTCAAAATCTAGTATACATTCAACTGTAATTCAAATTAAACAAACTTTCAGGTTTCCTTTGCAAAACTTATCACAAAATGCACCATTTCTGATCACAATGCAATGGCAGCAGGGTGGTTAGAGTAGAAACTTGGACTTCTAGAAGACATCAAGCTCCTATTCCCTTCCCTTATTTGTTTTTTCCTTGAATAGAAATCGGCCAGTGGTTGTAACTCTCAATCCTTTTGTTCACGAATAATGCTTTCCTTAAGTCTTTGGTTGGTTCTGCAGACCAGTGTGAATTGTGAGGTTTCAACTTTTTTTCAAGTACTTTTTAAAAAACAAGCCAGAAGCAATTATTTTTGAAGTTGATTTTAGAAGTGGGTTGATTGAATGTAATCTGAGTAGTGAATTTATAGCAAAGAAGTTATGTGCGTTTTCTGTATGGGCTAAGCCTGATTTTTTACTGGTGCACCAGATGGCCTAAATACACTAAAGGTACCAGATCACATCTGATTTTGGAAGTTAAGCAGGGCCAGCCCTGGTTAGTACTTGGATGGGAGACCATCAACAACTAGCAGGTGCTAAAGGTTATATTTCAGAGGAAGGACCTGGGAAAACCACCTCTGAGTATTCCTTGCCTAAGAAAACCCTATTAAATTAATTGGGTCACCATATGTTAATAGGCTACTTGACAGCACCCACACACAATGTTGTGCCTTAGTTTTCACTAGAAAAGTATGTGTAGGGATGCAGCCACAGGTTCCCTTATCCGTATGTCCAAAGTTCATACACAGTGATTCAATCTACTTGGCAGTGTTGCAACACTGGCTGACCACTAACTTAACAAAATGCACTAAAATAAATGAATTGTGTATATAATCTTGTGATTACTGTACTTAATCAATCATCGGTTTGATCATTGGTTATGTTTTTCAAACTATAGAACTGATGGAACTATATACAGCATTGTGAACCATGTTTATTTTTTGAAAAAATCCTACAAGTTACAGATGCTTGTTTACAATTATTTCATACCCCTGAGAACTGGGAGTCCTGTTTCCTAAAATGCTGTGATCTGTGACACTATAACACATAGCTTCTCTTTGTGAAACTTAAATCTGTTCAACACCAGCATCTTCAAAGACAATAAAAATTCCAGCCTGCGTTTATCTATTCCCATGTGAAGATTTACTGTACCACATATTGTATCATTCCATGGGAAATTCTTTGGCTTAATAGTTTCATTTATACACAGTTGTCTGAGGTCAATTTTCTATTTTGCAGTTGTCAAACAGCTGCCAAATTAAGTGGCTATACTCCAAAGTTCATTTACATTTTATGCCATTCTTAGGGTGTCTGCTTCATATCTTAATATAGCTAATGATTTAGCTACAGATTTCAGTCCTCCTCCTCTACTAGTTTCCCACAGATGTTCACACCCTCTTGTTCTTCAAGTGCTTAGAAAGCAGCTTTATTTGCCTTTCAAGGTTTTCTTTAAAATATTGTCATTACAGAATGCTAGCTTCTCAACAGAAAACAAAAATGAACGGCTAGTAGCTGTGATTAATTTTGTAATATTTCAGTACAGCAATTTTTAAAAGACAACTGATTTTCTATTTATTTAAGTTGTCAGAACAAAAGAGTATGGAGAGAAATTAACATCTGTGAAACACCCACTGTTTCTTCAGTTTGATAATTGATCTCCGTAATTATTGCATATTTAGTCGTCTTATGGAAAACACACACATAAAGGAACTTTTTTCATTGAAGAACCTCTGCAAATCAAGACATCAAAGGGTTTCATTTTAATAAGGGAACACAAAGTAGATTTTATTTGTTCTTTTGTATCATCTTAGTGCAAGTTTATATGGATGAGTGAAATATTCAAGTTTTTTTAAAAATGATATGATCAAAGGAATATCTTTTTACATGCCATTGATGTCTTACTACAAAGTAGTCACATAGCCTGAGGTTGCCATCTACTTTATATAAATTCCTTAAAGACAGGTAGGACCCTTGGGTGTTGAATGGATACTTTGCTGTTCAGTAGTTCTCTGTATGGTAAGCAATGGGAATACATTTACAACCTTTGCCATTCAATATAGTGCAGAATCTTAAAAGGCTCTTTTAAAGGGTAGTCCTAAATTATAGTCACTAAGGGAAGTTTGTCCACTGTACTTCATGCCAAAAATAAAAAAAAGTCCTTCGGTAGCACTCATTCCCTAACCAAGTCAAAATTTATAACTTGATTAACATTCCCAGGTCTGTACATGGAGTAGATAGCTGTAATTAACAAAAGCTGCTTCTGAAAGTGTACAGTGGTAGGTTTTTATAGGATAGTTTGAAAAGCCCCCTGGTCTTACTGTGTGTAAATATTTAAACATGTGTAATTTGCTATAGGTAAAAGAAAATATCGTTGCTAGGTACTACACTTTCTTAGGCAATGATTGGAGTTCTCAGCTGATGGATTCAGCATTGGAATTGCAATAAAATGCAAGTCAAGGTGAAATTGGATGCAAGCTGGGGGAGCAGATAAAACTAAGTGAAAATTAATGGCAGATGTAAAAGTTATCAGTAATGACATAGTCATCTGTTAGCAGTCTTTTAGTAAACCATATTTTTTTCTTCACCAGATGTTTCATGAAGCATCTTCAGGGTAAATCATCTGTTTGACTTTGAGTCAAAAGTTATTCATATCAAAAGTGGTTGATTTGTGATATCCTCTTACTGCTGTACTAGTCTGTGATGTTCAGGAGAAATAAATGTGTATCTTAACCTAGACAAAACCATGAGTGTTGCAGTTGAATTCCAGTTGACAAACAGTTTGCAGTTGTTTCCTTTAGGGGAAAAGAGACACAGATACGCAGTACTTTACCTCCCTCACTCATAATTGACTTCAGTTTCCGTTAAATTAATATTTTAGTTCCTCAGACAAATACCCCTCTAACATGGGTGCTGGACTATGCATCTTTTGCTCATCACTTTTCTTCCATTGCCAGGTCCAAAGAACAGTAACAGTAGGTAACTGTTATAAGTAGGGGAAGTTCCAGGGGAAGTGTGCCTTGCGAATTGTGACAGGCAAGATGAAGCTGACAAAAAAAATCAAAGTGGTAGGATAGGATATTCATGTTTAGATTAAGAACTCTTATTTGTACTTTCACAGGAGGGAGGAAGAGGAGGATCTTGTCTGGTAACCAGTTGGTCTTGGTCACAATAATGTCAGTTTCCCTGAAGAAGCCTGTATTCTGTGATCATGATTTTAATGCAAGTCATTAACCAACTTGCATTAAAACCAACTTGCATTTTTGCTGATAGAGTTGGAGCAAAAAGAGTGAGCTAGTTTATGCCTCCCTCCTTCAATATCTCCCCCATTGTTCTGGTGCAGATTTTCAGGCCAGAAAGAACTGTAGCGGCAGAGAAGAATCAACGAGGATTCTAGTGTCTTCTGTTCCCCTAGCAGAAAGGCTCAGTTGGATCAGAACTTTTCACAGTTAGAAGGAGCCCTTCTGTCTTCATAAGGCAGATGCTGAATTCTGCTTACGGTGAGCAAAACAGTGCGATGGCATGTTATGCAGATCTTTCTCCTGCCCTTGTTCCTCTACAACTGGTATTGGAAATCATACTGCCTCTCATACCAGATGTAATGTGTAGCCGTCATGACTTAAATCATATTAAATTGTTTAATACCATTTAAAATCTGTCCAGCTCAGTAGCCATCACTGGATTGTTTTGCATGGAATTCCACAGTTTAACTATCTAGTACATTAAGAGATACTTAAGAAGGAGCCCTGGTGGTGCAGTGGTTGAATGCCAGTACTGAAGCCACAACATTGCAAGTTCAATCGCAAGGGCTCCAAGGTTCACTCAGCCTTCCATCCTTTCATAGGTCAGTAAAATGAGTACCCTAGCTTCTCAGGGCAATTAGCTAACACACATTGGAAACTGCTTAGTGCCTAGTGCTCTATAAAGTGGTGTAGATGTGTAAAATGCTGTTGCTTAACAATTTGTAAGCTGCTCTGAAAGCCTTTGTGGCTGAAGAGTGGGGTGTAAATATCTTAAATAAATAAATAAAATATTTATTTTTGCCTGTCCTGAATTTTCTACCATTCAGATTCATTGGATGGTCCTGAATTGCTACCATTGTGACAGAAGGAGACACAGCCCCCCCCTCCGGTTTTCTTTAAACACATAATTTTGTGCATTTATATCATGCCACCCTTCTTTTATTCACCTTTTTTCTAAGCTAAAATTCCCTGATTATTGTAACCTTTTCTCATGGGGAAGTGCTTCAGTGCTCTGATCATACTGAGTACCACCGTTTCTGCATCTTCCCCAAAACTGTAGCGTTGTTTTTCTGGAAGAGTGTCCCAAAATGTACATAGTATTCCATCTGCAGAGATTTGTACAAAGCCAGTACACTATTGGCAGTTTATATTCAGTTATTCTTCTGCTGAGCCCAGCATGGAATTTACCTTTTTCACATGTTCGGCACACTGGGCTGATGGTTTAATTGAGCTATCCACCATAGTCATATATTGTTTCATCTTGGTGTTTTGCTTTCTTTAAATAACAGGCTAGCTTTCTATTTAAATGTTAACTTTTTCTCCATTAGCTTCACTCAGTGATCGATCTCTCTGGCTTTTCTTCGCAAATGAAGATTCAGGAAGGACTCATCCCGCGCTTTCTGCAAGTGCGCTGATGACTGAAAAGGCCAATCCGAGATAAACAAGTCTGGTTGCAGAAAGCACAGCAGAGGGTCTCCTTGGGTGATGTTTCTGGGTTGTGAATCTTTCTGCATTGTCGTTTCTCTTCAAGACTTGTTCGGCGTGAGTTCTCAAATAAAGCTGCAGCATTGTGGATAGTGTGTCTCCCTGCCTCCCAATGTGAAGCCAGGGTGGACCATTGTTGGTGAACAGTTTGGCCAAGGCTGAGATTTTGTTTCAGGGAATCCTTATATCACTTTTTTGGAGCACCCCTCTTACACTGACCCATGGTGAGTTCACCATAGAGTACTATTTTTGGGAGGCAATGGTCCCCCATCCTAGAAACGTGCCTTGCCCAGCGCAGCTGTGTTTTCAATATCGTGGCCTCAATGCTGGTGATCCCTGCTTGCTCAAGGACAGCAACATTTGTCACATAGTCAGTCCAGTGTATATTTAGGATTGTACGTATACAGGGCTGATGAAAACGTTCGAGGAGTCGTAAGTGTTGGTGATAGGTGACCCATGTTTCAGACCTGTAAAGGAGAATAGACAGTACAATGGCTCTATACATACTGATTTTTGTGCTTCGCCTCAGGTGTTTTTTACTCCAGACTCTTTTGTAAAGTCTTCTAAATGGGCTATATGCCTTTGCTAATCTGTGTTCGATCTGTTTGTCAATCTTGGCATCTGAGGAGATGATGCTTCCCAGGTAGGTGAACTGCTGAACGGACTTAAGCACAGATTTGCTGACAGCAATGTGGGAATGGTGGTGTTCATCCTGTGGTGCAGGCTGGTAGAGAACTTCCATTTCCTTCAGGTTGACTTCCAGCCCAAACAGCTCTGCAGCTGTTGCAAAGCAGGTCTAACACTCAGTGATAGAAAGATGTCATATTAGGAAAATGAAATTAAAGTAAATATTTCACATATTACCTTGCAACAGAATAGAGAACAAATCCAATAGTAAAAAGAAAGGCGAGTAATTATTTGAAGAGGGTAGCAGAAAGCATGCTTGAAGGAGTGTGATAGGAACCTATGGAGAATGAAGTAGAAAAGTTAGCTGGAAACCACTCCTGCTAGTTCCAGAGCCTTTAGTAGACATTACTTCCAGAGCCTTTAGTAGACATACTTTCACTGTTTGAAAGTCATCCCTGAAAATATCCTCTTACTCCTGTACTAGTTTATAGTACTCCCTTCCAGATGATGCAGGGAGAGCCATGAGGATAGCATCTTTTAACACAATATACTAGGGAAATAGCTAGTCTCATACCTCCCCTTCTGGCTTTAAAGCTAGGAGACAAGGGGAACGATAGGGTTATATGCACCTCTTTTCTAGCCTGAAAGCTAAGAGAAGTACTAAGTTGTGCTACAGTTGTATTTTATTGATATACTGACCTGTACTATATTAGAACCACTCTATAACCAGAATATACAGGGCTTACCTAGATTATAGACATGCAGGTTAGTGACTGTTTAAGGGGGTGGGTTTTTAGCTTTATTAGAGAGGCTGGATTTTTAGCTTTATTTTTAAAAATATATTTATTTTACACAAGTTTATTTTATAATCTTTTAGAAACATAATCTGCTTAACATTTTCGTCAGTTTCCATAAATTACAAGTTTTATGCTTCTCATTACATAATTTGATACATTGTATCCTATTGCCAATTTGATTCATTCTTTCTAAATTGGTACACTCTTATAACCCCTCTTCCCCCCCTTTAATTTACCCTCCCTTCTTCCCTCGATCCTTCCGTATCTCTCTTCCACATTCGCCTCTTCCTTCCTTCCCCTTTCCGTACTCACTCACTTCCACTACTTCCACTTTTAAACAACAAATTTAATCAATTGAATAAGGGAAGACAATCAAATAGCAGGTCTAAAAATAAAAGGTCATGAGTATAAAATAAAAGCTTTTGCTGATGATCTAGCAATAATCCTGGAAAATCCCCTAGAAAATATTGGCAACTTATTGGAATCAATTAAACAATTTGGAGAGCTGGCTGGTTTTAAATTGAACAAAACCAAAACCACAATAATAACAAAGAA
This sequence comes from Gambelia wislizenii, assembly GCA_030847615.1. Taxonomy (NCBI): domain Eukaryota; kingdom Metazoa; phylum Chordata; class Lepidosauria; order Squamata; family Crotaphytidae; genus Gambelia; species Gambelia wislizenii. The sequence goes on along the minus strand of JAUMIR010000002.1, from coordinate 186,687,394 downwards.
TTTGACATTGAAAGAGGACAAATTGCTAGAAGCTAAATCAGGATGTAAAATTGAAAAGAAAGTGAAATATTTAGGAGTTTAGCTTTATTTTTAAAACAAAGTGAAGCCCCAGCTTTTCTATTTACAATAAGTATGGTATTTATTGCCTAGTGAGCTCTAGATCAGGGAGCTACTCATGCTGGTGGTTCACTACGACTATCCCTCTTCTTCTGTGGGATTAAGTCTGGTACATAAGGACCACTGTTCTTATAGTTTATAGGATGTTCTTTGCAGAGACATCCACCCACTAGTACCAAGGTTACGACTACATTGGAGGGGCCATCCAGCAAGAGGTGGAACTTGCCTTCATTCCACCAAAGGAATCAGTTATAGATTTATTTGCTTAGTCATTTTGAGTGGGAGAGCTTTTGCTTTTCAAGTTCTCAATGGGTTGTTGTTGTTGTTGTGCTTTCAAGTCGTTTCCAACTTACGGTGACCCTAAAATGAACCCATCATAGGGTTTTCTGAGGCTGAGAGTGTGTAACTTGCCCAAGGTCACCAAATATGGCTGAGTGGCGATTCAACCATGGTCTCCCAAGTTGTAATCCAACACTCAAACCACTATACCACAGTGGTTCTCTATGGTTGGTTAGTAATATATACACTTGTAACCAGAACCTAGAGGAGTCTACAAAGTCACAAAGCCTTAACAAAGAATACTGTATTAGCTAGCTGTCTAATTGACACCTTGAGAGTCCTTTTCTGTTATTAACATGAGGCCTGCAACTGCAGCCCTTCTGCTATTGTGTGTCTTTTTCTTACAACATCCAATAAGAAAACCAGATAATCTGGTCTCACTGTGTATTGTTCCCTGGTGAGGCAGGGGCAGTTTGTGTTGTTTTGTAAGAAGACCCTTCTGTAGTCTTGCTAACGTAAGGAGGTTTGAGTGCCTGGCCATGGTCCAGTGGGATTCTGAGCTGTGCTATTATTTCGTTTGGAAAGGGCCAGGTCAGACACAGCCTAAACGAGCCATTAGTATAATTTGATTAACCCTTTCTGTGCTGCTTTTATTAAAGAAAATTTAACAAAATCACATATACATATTGTTATGAGCAAAATATTAAATACCAATAAAATTAAAGCATGCCAGAATTAACCAGTGGGCTAAATCCAACATCAGCATTGATATGAATGAGTCTACTCTGGGTAAAATTGGATTTAACCCAATGAAGAAAGGAATTAGAAATCAACAGCAAGCAGACCACCAGTTCATCCACTCACCATTTCACTCACTGAAGTCCAACTCAAAAGGGCAAAAATGGTCCGGCACCCAAACGGTCATGATGATGTTGAGCAATTAGGAAGCAATTGTCTGGTCCCTTCAGTAACGAAACATTCTTTGCCACCACATTCTCAGTCTTTCAGTGTCAGAGTCTTTATATTAAGAATCAAGGATGGTATCTTGAATATATTAGATCTAAAAGAGTCTGGAGTAAAAAACACCTGAGGCGAAACACAAAAATCAGTGTGTATAGAGCCATTGTACTGTCTATTCTCCTTTATGGGTCTGAAACATGGGATACCTATTGCCACCATTTACGACTCCTTGAACGCTTTCATCAGCGCTGTCTACGCACAATCCTAAATATACACTGGACTGACTATGTGACGAATGTTGCTGTCCTTGAGCAAGCAGGGATCACCAGCATTGAGACCATGATATTGAGAACGCAGCTGCGCTGGGCAGGGCACGTTTCTAGGTTGGAGGACCATCGCCTCCCCAAAATACTACTCTACGGTGAACTCGCCACAGGTCAGCGTAAGAGGGGTGCTCCAAAAAAGTGATACAAGGACTCCCTGAAACAACATCTCAGGCTCGGCCAAATTGATCATCAACAATGGTCCGCCCTGGCCTCACATCGGGAGGCATGGAGACGCACTATCCATAGTACTGCAGCCTTATTTGAGAACTCACGCCAAACAAGTCTTGAAGAGAAACGACAACACAGAAAGAATCACAACCCGGTAACATCACCCAAGGAAACCTTCTGATGCGCTTTCTGCAACCGGACTTGTCTATCTCAGATTGGCCTTTTTAGTCATCAGCGTGCTTGCAGAAAACACGGGATGAGTCCTTCCTGAATCTTCGTTTGCGAAGAAAAGCCAGAGAGAGAGAGAGAGAGAGAGAGAGAGAGAGATAAAAAGCTATTTGTTTTGTTTTGTTAGGTTTGGGGTTAAGTGACAAAGTGGAGGATACTTTTTGATTGATTGCTTTAGAATGCATTAGATTCTGATAAAATGTCAATTATTTAGACGTTATTTGTAGTGCTACGTGTGTTGCAATATCTGTTTCCTAGTGCATGTTTTCCTTTTCCCATATTTAGCTACAGTTCCATGAAAGCAAGTAAACTTTCTGTAGCAGCTAGATGACAAATAGATGGGAATAGGGAATCTGATTTGGAACAGAGTGATGGTAGTCTTTGCAATGCTAATTCAATAATTTGACCTCTCAGAAAGCTGTATGGGGTGAAATAACTGGATTTATGAATAACTGAAATTAATCCTAATAACAGGCATTTTATTTATTTACATACAAGATTACCCGGCAGTGGAAAGGCTGCAAATACATAAAGCAAGAGGCTGATAAAACACAGTTTTACACAGGTCATAAAGTTAATTATACAAATTTGTAGCAAAGGGTCTAAATTAAGAAATGTTGTTTTTATGGTATATTAGGTGGAATTATTTTAATGTAAATGGTTTATCCCAAGGAAACTGTGAAATTGATGCATAAATCTGCTCAGTTCCAGTGCTAAGCATTTGAAATGCAATCTGTATGGGTTTAATGTCTGTAGGCCAGCATGCTCATTTTTGCAATGAGGTCTAGGTGCTACTAATACTGCAGCAACAGGTGCATGTAATTTAACTGCAGAGCTAGTCAAAACATCTTTAATCTGTCCACATTAAATGGAAACATGTGGATCTATGACTAGAATTTTCAATGAAGTATTTTCTCTGGTTCCAGATTTTATTTCTCTCAGTAGGGAGTCTGGAGAATAACTGTCATTATTGTATCTACCTTCACTTCTGTCTCTCATTATAGAAACAGCTTAGCAGGATATGGTCAAGGAAGCCAGTTCCTTTAGCTTGCCTTCCCCCCCCCCCCTGTTATATGTCAATTGGTAGTTTGGGTGAACAGGTAGTCTGCTGTTGGACATAGCGGAAGTAAAATACTTTTGTACTAGAGGGAATAGAGTTATCCCCCAAACAATGCTGGACTTCTTCAGTGTCATATTCTTTCTGTCCTGAGTGCAGTGTTTACCAGCATTGGTCAATTCAGCTTTGGTCAGCAAAATATTGTGAAGAGAGGAAAAGAGCAGCAGCATGCAGGCGTTATGTTGGAATGCCTTGAAGAATGCATATGGGAATAAAGGAGTAAAACTATACTCCCAAAATCAGAGTAGCAAGCCAGTTCTGGGGCATTTCCTCCAAGCCTCCAGCAGGTAATGGAATTCTTTAAGCAGGAGAGTGTGTTGCCCTGAGTTTCAATGTGAGTAGCTATTGCCTTTTTCCTTTCATAGATTTATCTAGTCCTTTCCATGAATTTAAATTGCTTTGATTATTGTCAAAGTGAAATAAACAGTTGTGGAATGTAGAAAACATTTCTGTATATTAGTGGTTGCTTTAGTGGAAATTATCACCCTAATTTATAGCGGCAGGTAAGTTGCTTTTTGCTTCCTCAATTTGTACCTTCCAGAAGGAAGGAGGTATAGTGGTTGCATGACTAGTATTTGTAGCAAAATAATTCACATTGACTGTGATTTTAGATTATTTAGTTTAGAGGTAAATAGAAGCAGGTTATGATTAGCAGAAATATGCTATCCTTCCCATTAGCAGTGCATTTGTATGTATATTCCTTTGAGCTTTGAAGGAGCATGGATTCCAGCCTTAAATGGCCAATGATATTCAATATTCAACAGTCAATTTATCGTGCTATGAGCTCTTATTAGTTGACAAAGGGGGAAAATGTTATTTCATGTGGCTGTCTAACTGGGTGGTCTTCCAGGGACTATAATCAACACACAGTCCTTCTCATCAATGTGCAGTTCCACACTACAAATTTATCGTGTGGTAACAGCAAGGGTTTATTCTAAGAATTGTGAGAAAGCTTCTGCAAATGGTTTTTCAAAAACAAGCAGACTGAATTGCGTTTAGACTTGGGTTTCTTTGTGACAAAGCAGCCGTGAAGATTTTTTCCTGCCAGTTAATTGTGGTGTTGGTCTAGGTTTATTTTTAATTTAATTTTTTAGTTTTGAGTAGAAAAACAAACAAACAACTTCATTATTTCTTCAGCAATTTTGTTGTTGTACTAGGGGGAGCTATTACAGCCAAACTGAGTGCTTCAGAAACTAGATAGCCTTTTTAGCTGGATTTATTACAAACAATCATCACTTTGATAGACATTTAAAACTACTTTGGTCATAGGTAGACTTTGAAACTGCTATGTACTGTTAGAAAAATTGCGATGGCATATAGGCACTATTTAATCTGCTGTCAGAGAAATGGTTTTGAAATACTGTTATGAAAGTCTAGCAAATGTGACTACTTGGTCTGCTTAAACACAAAAAATGCATATTTTCAAAAGGAAGTTGTGAATTAGCTTGTCAAATAGGATATAATATTATAGCCTATATTAACCTAATTATTAAGGAAACTGCTTTCTAAGGTTTCATTATAGGAACATTCTGGAATGTCAAGTATTGGGGGGGGGATCCTTTTTCCTTTCTTCCCCTTCCCTCCCCCTTTTTCCCTCAGTGAAAATAAAGAATAACCCTCAGACAGTACCAGTAGAGCATATGCGCTCATATTGACCTGTTTCTTTTATGGTATTTGTGAGAAGTCTCCACTTTTAGTATGCAGACACTGAGAAGACTTCAGAATTAATGTTCTGGGTATCAGAAGACATCCCACCCCACTTTCAGTTTTTAAAATACACGTCAACACTTAAGTTGGGTAGACAGCAGCACTAATCATATTAAGCACAGTCTCCAAACTCACAGGGAATGCATAATTAATTCATTGTTTTAGGGGTGCTCATTTACTGGTCAAGGGCAGGCAGTCTGTGCATAGCTCCCCCTAAGAGTAAAGAGAAGAGAGCCAATGTGCTGTTCAGTGTGACACTGCCATTCCCTCTGCCCACTAAATCTTGTTTGTTACACCTCTACCATGAGCCAAAAAACATCGAGCAGTTTCCATTAAAGTGTTTGCCACGTAGAGTGCAGTAAATGGTAATTCACTGTCAATTAGAAAAATGCTTCTAGTGGGAGGAGGGGGTGTCGTTAAAAGAGGCACTTCTGTTGATTCATGACTGGGTCTCATTCTCCCCCCCCCTTCCCTGTTCCTTAGTCCTCTGGCACTGTAGGCTTCTTTCAACTATTCTGTTTATTATTTTAAAGCAGTTTAGCTTGGATGCACTTTTTTGTATCTCTTATTTTATTTTAAATGTAATCCCAAAGTTTACTTCTTTATCTAACTCCCTTTAAAATGTGTTTTGTAAGTGCATCATTACATTCCTTGAATCTTAACATTTAAAACTTTCAATATGGATTTAAACTATGCTGGCATTCAAGAAAGCAGTGGCCATCTGAATTATGTTTAGTTTTTCCTCTGCATCTTAGCTGCACACAGGGAGAGTAATGATGTACATTATACCTGATGAGAGGTGGTTTAGACAGGCTTCATCTGACTTTTAAATTGGGATACAAGAATTACAGTTTTGACTTTCCATTATAGTTACAATGGGTGCAAAGCCTACAACGGGAAAGGATTTTTGGGTTGCATTGATTTTACTGAAGGATGTGCAACTGTCCTTTTAAAATTGGTGAGATTCAGCAATGCTAACTTTGGAAATGATGGATATCTTTAAGATAAGCATATTCACCACGGGAAACACTTAAAGTAAGTCAAAGTAGGAAGACAGTTTTTAAGGACTACAGTTGGCCCTCTGTATCCATGGATTTCACCATCCACGGCTTGAAAATACACCCCCCCCCATTGAAAGTCCAAGAAGGAAACCTTGATTTTGCCATTTGATATAAGGGGCACCATTTTACTGTGCCATTGTATATAATGGGACTTGAACATCCATGGATTTTGGTATCCATGGGGGGTCCTGGAACCAAACCCCAGCAGATACCAAGGATCCACTGTATTTTGTTTCTGTATGTAGTTGCTTTAAATGAGTAATTTCAAGAAAGTGGAGGCATTGTAATGGAAGCAAAGACATAAATGTACAGAATCAAAGCTGTACTGGTCTTCTGATAGGCACTTTTCTGTTTACTTGGCTTGCCACATCAAGGACAGCTTTGCACATGGAGTGGGAAAGCAGATACAGTTTATTATTCAGCTCTGCTGTGAACAGGGAGGCTTGGTGTACACTGTATGTTAGAACAGTTTTTCTTCTTATCTGATATTGGGGAACAGCAGTTATTTTTTTCCTCCCAATGTGCCAGTTACTAGCACTGCATTTGTGCCTGTTGGCTACAAGTGTTTTTTTCTTGGAAACTCTTCAGGGACTGGCAGTTGATGGCTTGGATTGGCTTTGGTCCATGGACCGCCATTTTGAGTAGTATTGCATCAGAGTTTTTGTATGCGAAGAAGCCTTTAGGGATGAAAAAGAAAAGCTATTTCCATGTTAATTTTCCTATGCCATCTTTACATACTTGTATATATAGTTGTAACACATTGCATTTTCACAGCATTTAAGCATTTTCAGAGCAGTGCACACCAGTTCACCCAGAGATCTACATTACAGCAGCCGTATATGATGGCTGATGTTGTTATTCCTTTTTTTAAGAATGAAGTCGGAGACTGTGATGGTGACCACCTAGTGAGAACATAACTGTGGAGATTATCAGACACGTCAAAAGTGGTGTTATAGGAACACCAGGAGATCACAAAAGGGCTTCCTTACCACACAACGTTGTTCCCCCATCGTTATGCACCCGTTCTGCTGCCGTTACAGCAGTGCTGCTTTTTATTGATGGGAGAAGCTGTCAATAGATCTGTCATTCATTTCTGTCCCAGATTTCTGTGTGTGTGACAAGGTGCCCTGTTTCGCTGGCGAGATCCCAGTATCAGTGGGCAGTCCCTGCCAGAACACTTCCAGGTGAGATCAGGACATCCAAAAAAGTGACTCACTTTTTTAAAAAAACTTCCCTGGATTACATGGAAGTTTTATTATGTGTGTATATGCTTTTTGTAACTTTTTGTGTATTTTGGTTTTTATTTTTGAATTTCCTGCACTCGTGTCTTCTCGCGAGAATCCACCGGATTTCGCTCCATTCACTCCTGGGCTGCCCTGTCATCAGAAGAGAAGGTAAGTGTGGTGGGGAGGGTGATTGTGGCAGGACAGGGGCAGGAGTGGAGATTGTGGGACAGGAACACTTTTTGCGTTCCTGTCTGATAATCTCCTGAGATGAGGGTTGAATCTGCTTCTGCATCATCTCTATGTTACACCAGTCACAACAAATGCAGTGGTATATAATACAGTTTTGCAATATTTTCATAATAGATCATCATGGCAGCAGTACTGGGTTGAATTAGAACATGAATTCAGTTCTATATATGTCCCCCCTTGCTGCCATTTCTTTATATGGATTGTTTATATAGAATCAAACATAGGTTGCTTTTATTACTTATTACTAATCAGTGTTTCTCTTCCAGAGTGTCAAAATTGTGTGTTTTTAAGAACCACACTAAAGATATTCTTGTATGTGTTTCATTTACTCACATTACATTTCTAATAGAGATCATGCATCTTCAGCACTGTGTGAGGTTTTAAATTAGAGAAGCAAACCACAAAGATAAAAAGACGGCTGCCTGAACCTCTGCACTTACTGGATGCAAGTCAGACTGTCAATCCCCCCTCCCTTTTTGGTGGATAAACTTCAAAGCCCGGTTGTCAGAAGAGTTTAAAGTTAGAACTTACAGGGTAGCGTAGACATAGATTGAAAAATAATTAGGCTTCTCAGCTGTAAGAAACCTTACATTCTGTCCTGGATGGGGCACAAGTTGTGTAGTTTGTTGACCTACAAGAGTTGAGCTGAGTTATGTTCCAGTGAGCAAAGTGTAACCTGAAACCATCTCTTCGGTTTTCTTGTATGTTAAACTGAAATAAGGAAGATTAGCTAAATGTTTTAAGGTACATTGCACCCAGGCAGCCTAATGGGAGCGGTTGTATTGCTACATCCAAGGCAACACTCCAAGCTTGATACTTGCAAGCTGGGTTCCTCTGCTGGAATAGACACCTAGCCCTGGGCTATTAGAATGTTGGGTGGTAAATACAATTGTTTTGTGTTTTGCTTTGTGTAGAGTGAGGTTTCTTCACATCTGAGTAGGTGGTATACACACATTCACAAATGTCACAGAACTGTGGTCAAAGTGAGGCTTCTTAAGTTATTTGCTTTGGAAACTGGCTTGCTGTTCTTCAGAAACAAAAGATCTTTGAGCAGCTTATATAAAAAAATTAAAATACAAAAGAAACTATTGTAAAAATCAAGTTTTAAAGGTCCTATCCTATCTGGTCTTTACCCACTTTTTATGCTGCTGGAACTTAGAGAAAGGCCTCAAGATTACATTCAGATGTAGTTGGCTCATGTTGGAGGCAGCAGTTACATAAATGTGTGAAGTGTCAGACTGTTGATCCATTCAGCTTTTTGTTTTGTACTCTTATATGTTGTTCAGTTAATAAGCATAATCTCCTAATAATGACAAAGGCTATGGGAACTCCACTGTGTTACTGTTGAGTGTGCATAGAATCCAAGAGGAAAATATGAATATTGACAAGGCTATGTATGAAATACCCTCCTTGAGACACCCAAGTTGTGCATATTTCTAATAGTATTTGGCAGCTATATACAACAACACGCAGCTTCCTATTTTTGTTGTTCATGTCTGTGCATAGTCCCATTTGCAGAGAAATTATATTACTACCAAATGCACTATATGCCTTTGCTAATCTGTGATCGACCTTTTTGTCAATCTTGGCATCTGAGGACATGATGCTTCCCAGGTAGGTGAACTGCTGAACGGACTTGCGCACAGATTTGCCGACGGCAATGTGGGGATGGTGGTGTTCGTCCTGTGGTGCAGGCTGGTAAAGAACTTCTGTTTTCTTCAGGTTGACTTCCAGCCCAAACAGCTCTGCAGCTGTTGCAAAGCAGGATGTTAGGCACTGCAGAGCTGCTTCTGTGTGGGCAACAAGGGCAGCATCATCAGCGAAGAGCAGCTCACGGATTAGATAGTTTAGAGTCTTAGTGTGAGCCCTCAGATGGCTTAAGTTAAACAAGCTACCATCAGTATGGTAACGTATATAGATGCCGTCGTCTTCTTCAAGCTCTGCCGTAGCCCTTTGGAGCATCATGCTAAAGAAGATTGTAAATAAAGTTGGTGCAAGAACACAACCTTGCTTCACTCCATTAGTTATTAGAAAGGACTCTGAAAGAGCATCGCCATATCTGACTTGACCACGCTGGCCCTCGTGTAGCAAGATAATCATTTTAAGGAATTTGGGGGGACATCCTAGTCCCACCTATGACTCCTCGTGTCTACGCACAATCCTAAATATACACTGGACTGACTATGTGATGAATGTTGCTGTCCTTGAGCAAGCAGGGATCACCAGCATTGAGGCCATGATATTGAGAACACAGCTGCGCTGGGCTGGGCACGTTTCTAGGATGGAGGACCATCGTCTCCCAAAAATACTACCCTACGATGAACTCGCCACAGGTCAGCGTAAGAGGGGCGCTCCAAAAAAGCGATACAAAGAGTCCCTGAAACAACATCTCAGGCTCGGCCAGATTGATCACCAACAGTGGTCCGCCCTGGCCTCACATCGGGAGGCATGGAGACGCACAATCCACAATGCTGCAGCCTTATTTGAGAACTCACGCCGAACAAGTCTTGAAGAGAAACGACAATGCAGAAAGAATCACAACCCAAAAACATCACCCAAGGAGACCTTCTGCTGTGCTTTCTGCAACCGGACTTGTTTATCTCGAATTGGCCTTTTTAGTCATCAGCGTGCTTGCAGAAAGCACGGGATGAGTCCTTCCTGAATCTTCGTTTGCGAAGAAAAGCCAAGCGTATATTACTACCATCCATTGCTGTTCATAAATCATTAAACTTTCATTTATCATAGATTTTCCTTGTTTTTCTTCTGGGCTGTGAGGCCGTGTTCTGCAAGAGTTTATTTCTGACATTTTGCCTGCATCTGTGGCTGGCATCTTCAGAAGATCTATGGATGCCAGCCATGAAAGCCTTCGATTTAATTTATCAGTTCAGCATTTAGTTGCACACGCAATGCAATGTATATGCCAAGCTGTTTTTCTTCCCACCCCTTAGGTCTTCCTTGTTAACTTTACTGGAGAGAACAATTTAATGGTGGATCCTTTTGACACACAAGAGTTGCTTCCTTTATTAATGTGAATTGGGACGCCCATTCTTTCATTGTAGTGCTCTGCTTGCAGTTGTGTCCCTGTAATTATAGACCAGAGAATAACTTTATTTTGGTATGTTTTTATTATTATTATTATTATTATTATTTATTTATTTATACCCCGCTCTTCAGCCACAAGGCTATCAGAGCAGCTTACAAATTGTTTTAAGCAACAGCTATTTACACATCTACACTGCATTAAACAGTTTCCAATGTGTGTTAGCTAATTGCCCCCCACAAGCTGGGTACTCAATTTACCGACCTACGAAAGGATGGAAGGCTGAGTGAACCTTGGAGCCGGCTGGAATCTAACTTGCAACGTGGTGGCTTGCAGTACTGGCATTTAACCACTGCGTCACCAGGGCTCCAATGCAATGTTATAGCATTGTTTTCAGAATTTCAGATCTAGATTGAGATTTTTTAAAAAATAGTGAGTATTCTCATTTGGCTAAATGTTAACATTTCAAACTTCATGCTTGCTCAGTGATGGTAAATAGTCTCTTGTTTATTTTATATCTTAGTTGTGCTTCAACAGCTTAAGTGGTTAAAGCAGCTTGCAAAAAAAATACACCCCACATCATCTGTTAAATCATTCTGTAACTGAAAGATTGAGATGTCTGATTTATTCTTGAAAGTCTATAAGTTTCTACAGTACTTTGTTTTTACAGAAGCTGGCAGTGTCTAGGAAATATTTTATAGACTAACAATTAAGATTAAACACTTTCGTTCTCTAGAATTTCTGAGTGCAATAAAGCATTCCGTAAGAAGTCTAGTTTGGCTTTCTGTGTAACCCTCTCCAGAAGGTGATACCATTGCTCATAAGTTAGTGAGGGCAGTTATTGTACTACAGGGAGGAAATTTTGTGGCCCATGGGCTACATGAAGCCCTTTAAGTGTTCCAGTCCAGCCCTTAGAGTTCTCCTGGACCTCCACCAACCCTCACAAAAATGGTTCTGTATGCCCCAGAATGGATTCATCCCTGTTTTAGAACATGTGTTGGTACTATGTATTTTTCAAGAGCAATCCTGAAATCACCTTGCATAGCCACCACTAAATCTAGGCTGCAACTTTGAAGCAGTGAGAAGAAGTATATCTTCTTCCGTGTCAATTCTCTAAGTAAAGCTTCACATGACCTTTGCATTCTTAATCATTTGTTCAACTAGGAGTTATAGTCCACCATATTTGAAGGACTCTGGATTGGGGAAGTCTGTTTTTGATGGTCTGTTTTGAAGTAATCCTTATGTTCCAGTGTCTCAGTGCAGACATCTCCTTATGTGGTCTATTTTTCTTTTCTTTTGAAAGGTAACCTATTGAAGTTCTCCAGATATGATGGAAATGTTGCCTAATATTTGTGCTAGTTTTGTAAAAGGGTAAGCTTTGAGTAGCAATATGAAGGCTGACACTTGCAGCTGAACTAGACAAAATATTCTAAATATTTGATTGTAGTGCTTGGAACTCCATATGCTTTCAAAGGTATTTTAAACCGGAAGTCCCATTATTTTCCATGGCATTCGCTATTATCCATGGTTTTCAGTATCCACGCCCCTTCCCAAAACCAATCCCCAGCAGATATGGGGGTCCTACTGTAATTCCTTTTTTTAAAAAAAGAAACTTCCATGAACACAGGGCATTTACTAGAACCTCAAGAGTGGATTTAAAAAAATCCTTAATTGTATTTTTGGATTGAATTACTTTAGTTGACTAATTTTAGACATGTTCTACAAATTGACATTTCTACTTAATATGAAGGGGAGCAGTGTTGTGCACAAATTCAACTGCTCAGCGTAGTGCTTGGGTGAATGTATTTTTTATGATATGGCAGACCAATGAACAATAGTGTGCAAGGTCCTTTTATAGTTGCAGAGTAACATATATAAACTACAGGTACAAGTCCTGCTGGAGGTGCCTTTTTGGTACTAGTAACTTCACTGTTGTGAGCCAGCATGGTGTAGTGCTTTGAGCACTGGACTACAACTCTGGATACAAGGGTTTGCATCCTTGCACAGCCGTGGAAACCCACTGGATTACTTTGGGCAAGTCACAGTCTCTCCACCTCAGAGGAAGGCAAAGGCAAACCCCCTCTGAACAAATCTTGCCTGCGATAGATTCACCTTAGGGTCATCATAAGTCAGAAACAACTTGAAGGCATCCTACAACAACAACTTCACTAAATGCCCTGAAGGTACCACATACTGATTGATCTTGGAAGCTAAGATGGGAGACCACCAATGAATACCAGGTGCTGTAGGCTATGCTTCAGAGGAAGTAACTGGCAAAGCCACCTCTAAGTATTACTTGCCTTAAAAAGCCCCTATGAAATGAATTGGGTCACCATAAATCGACAGGTAACTTGAAGGCACTTATGCACGCACGTATGCACTCACACATAACTTCACTGTTATAACCTCGCCAAATCAGCCATTTGATTTTTTTGTTCTGTTGTATCTACCTTGCTTTTTTTAATGCTAGTGCTACTATACCTTTCATCACCTTTGTTGATAATGGTTGTTTTTTTAAAAGCAAGAAACAAAATACGTTTATTGATTGTTCATGATTTTAATTTGTGAAACTGCATGTGATTTCATTTGTGCAAAGAGTCTGACCATAAAAAATGAAGCTTCTTTTTATCAATAATATTAATAACAATAACATGATACAGACTTTTTGAAATGTTGGCTCTTTCACTCCTGCCGCAAGGTCCAAGGACATTTTTTAAAACTGTCACATGTTGTGTTGGTTCAAACCTAGAATAAAGCAGAAGTCTAGCTATGTTGATAGCAGGAGTATGATCTGTGAATAAAATTTTCGAGCATGTGGCTTGATGACCACTCTGCAGTCTCATTTACTTCCCTGCAGCTCACTCCAGGACAGGACTTTGGGAATATGACCATTACTAACAGAGACTCTGTTTCCAAAAGTCATTAAGAAAATGATCCTTCCCCCCATTGAGTTCAGTAGGATTTTTTCCTATGACTTCAGTTAGTTCAAATTGCAGCCTTAGGCAAAACTAAAAATATTAACATGAGTGCCATGTGAGCAATAAGGCCAAAGAAGGAGCCTGTTCATTTGCTGAAATTAACTAACCTTCCATATGTTCATTTTTTTCTATTTTTTACTTAAATGTATTATATTCAGTGCGTAGTTATTTTAGTACCGTTATTGCATTAGTAATATGGTTGTACACTGTTTAAATTTGTAGATTTGCCAGTGGGGGGAGGGTGTAATTGCTTGGGGCAGAGATGAAAAACAAAATGTTTTCCTGTCCCAATTTTAAACCAAAGAGTAGTCATCAAATACTGTATATTGCTTGCATTTGTCCCAGATTTTTCTAAACATGAGACTTATTATGGCACATCCTGTAGGCTTTATCTTAAGATTTTTCCTGAACTCTCCTCTATTGTTTGACCTCACTTTCCCATAAAAGTGTCTGTGGTAACAGCAACAGAACTTTCCTTGTTACTATTAGTGGGAGTTTAAAAATGGATCAGCTTCCACCATAGATATTAAAGTTATCTGAGCCTGGTTTTTTGAAAGAATTGAAAACTGCACCATAGCTTTTATCATCAGTTCCCTTACTTATTTTAGGTTAGTGTTCAGAGATTCTCATTTTTATCATGAGTAGTGCTATTGGTTATATGTAAACCCGATGATAGTTTTTCTAAGCACAGCTGTATTCGAAAGCATGTATAAACCTAAGGATAAAATTTAATTCCGTGCTTGTCACGATTTAGAACCCGCTTCTCATACTGAATATAATTGCAATGCTCCTAATTATTATTATTATTAGTAGTAGTAGTAGTAGTTTTTAATCAGTACTTTGTAAGATTAAACTTTGCATGACTACACCCTTGTTTGCTTTCTATGATTTTGTGTGATGATACCTTTTACTATGTGAAATACTTTGTGCTGATTAAATTTATAGCACTAAATTTAAATTTACAGTATTAAGTTGAACAATTTAAAAAGTCAGAAGTTGACTTTAACCCCATCCCAAGAAAAAACTCTCATACTTTAGAAGAAGCAAGTAAGTCTTGTTGATGCAAAAAGCATCTGAAAGAACTGTTCCTAATATTTAACAGCCTGTGGGCAAATATCACTTACAACAGTGGGAAGCTGTAACCTATACACACTCACCTGGAAGCAAATTCCATTGAATCTGCTCAGATTTACATCTGAGTAGACATATGTAGGATTGCACCATATGTTCAGTGCAACTTTGCATGGCAAGTTAACAGAATGCAATTTATCCTCCTTTTCCCTCTTATAGCACCTATTCTGTGCAGGCCCAGCTATTCTATTCAGCAAGGAAACACGTGTAGATAGGGTTAATGTATTTTTTTAACTTAATTACTTAGAGAACCCATTTTGACATTGTGTTAAATACATCTGTTTTGAATAAATCTGGAGCTACATTATTAAAATATATCGTATGCCTATTTTATGTGCGCTGAGTTAATCAGTTTAATTGATTTTCAGTGCTTTTGACACCATGCAAGTGTCCATTTTTCATTGATGAGTTTCATTCCTTTGCCTTGTAAATAGTAATGTGGGTCAACCACCCAGATAAGTGAAAAGTCAATACAGTATCTGGTTCTTCATCATGATGAACAGAGGTGAAAAGTCACATACCTCTAAACTTGTCAATTGATTCTGTTTTTTAAAAAGGAATTTCCGCTGTGCAAGTATGGTAAGTCAAATCAAGGTGAAAAATTCCAATATACTTTTAAACAAGGGCACCCTTGTTAGATATGAATGTTTATCAACAGAATGAAGTGAATATCATGCAAAATAACATGTATGATATTGGGAACACTGCTGTCATCTGAGCTCATTTTCATGTGGAAAATTGCTTGAATTCAGGTGATTGCAATCTAATCTCTTATGTATCTTATACAGAAGAGATGTATGTTCTTATTTGTTGGTTCCAACAATAATGATTAACTGCTTTCCATTCTTTTTCAGTTGATGTGTCAATGTGTTTGATTGATGTTGAAATCGTTGTTGGTGAAAAATCAAACCTCGTATAAACTATCATAACATAAATAATTGCAATTCTTGGCTGTTTTATCCATTGGTTTCCAAGTAATGTTCATTTTAAAAAATCCCTCCTGAAGCAAGCAAAAAAGACTAACCAGTAACTGTTGATTCATCTTACTAATTCAATATTTAGCTTTTATATAAGTTCCAGTATATTACATACAGCCGAAGCCTAGTAAGTTTTCTTGGAATTTTTCCTCACTGTGGGAATTATTAAGAGAACTGTACTTAGGAGTTACGGACATTAGAGTTTAAAAATAACTGAATAAAATGTCCTAAGACATTACTGAGGGACGGAGGGGGAATGTAATGGCAAACTTGTTGACAGATTAAAATTAGCCACAGTTGTGTGTGTGCGTGTGTGCGTGCATGCGCGCACACATGTGCACACATGGGATTTTTTTCCTTGGAAAAATATTTCTTGGATATACATTAACCCTTCAAGGATATTGTCCTATTTTCTGAGACACATTTTCTGTTGACCATTTGTCTGACTTCTTATGAGCACCAGTGAGATAAAAGGCATGTTGCCAACTTTCAAGCAGCAAAACTGGATATAAAATAGAAAATAATATTTTGTTGTTTTTACTAAATGTGTTTTGAATGAGACACAGATTTAAAATGTGTACATACTTTGTACCAAATATCTTTTCATACCTTCTACTACACAATGTCTTAGCTGTTTTTATGTTGCTGCTGTTGTTGATGTTAGGCTGTGACACAGATCAGTCATCTATGACAAGACAGAAAATAAAAGAATTGTACAGAAAATATTATATATATCAGTCAGACAAAAAGAAATGTAGGAACAACAAAATAATGCACCATTGATGTTGAAACCTCTGAGGTGCTTACTGTGAGTTGGATCTAGATTTATGGGTATGTCTCCACCCAATTTTCAGAGATTTTCACCGGCTTCTCCCTGTGTATATTTAGCTTCTGAGTATCCAGTCTATTGTTAGCACTAGTTTCAGAGTTATTTATTTGTTTTCTTTTTTCTTTTTTACAATTCAGATACATGAAATATTTTTGTTGATAAAAGAAATACTGGTTTGTGGGTTGTTTTTTAAAGGAATAAAAACAAAAAGGGGGTCAGCCAATAGGCAGGAATTTGGTCTCTGTTGTTGCAACAGTATTTCTTTTCTCAGTTCCTAAAGGTATATTTGGGAAAAGTAAAGTTATTTCTTCCTACACTTTTTCCTTTTTTCTTCAACATCTGATAACTGTTTGGATTTAATCACTCATACAGTACACCCTCCAGACCTTAGCACTTTCATTGTGTATTGGCAGGGGAGAATTATGCCAGAGGGGTAGTTTGGTTTACAGTCTATATTTCTTGTTTATCCTAAAATCTTTTAGTTTCCTGTGGCACAGTATTTTCTCCTTGTACATAGTATGTAGGAAGCTGAGAAACCTTGCAAAAAAAAAGTTTCTGGAAATTCCATAAAAATATTTAAGTACTGATAGGTATAAAACTCCATGTCCTCGTAAACTTTCATGTGGCATTTTGGATTTGCCTAATATTTTCCAAGGAATAGAAATTAAAAAGCAAGGTGGGTTTCTAAACATTATAAATAATAGAGTTTTTGTAGCTATTCATAAGTTATCCAGGCAGCATGCTTGTTGGAAGGTAGAACTGTGGCTGCTCTACAGCCCAAGAAGCACTCTCTGTGAGTTCTCATGGTTTTAGCCATTTTAATTATGCAACTGCCACTGTTCTTTTTAAGAAAGTGAGTTTTTACTTGTTCTATACTATACTGTGTTGCTTTAATTCATTAGGCACAAATAGGTTAGTTTCTTTCTTTTGCCGCCTTTTTAGATCTACTTTTTACTTGTTTGTTTTATATTGTTTGTATGTTCAGTGTCTGATAGAAACCTTCTGTGCAGATGCTATTCCATTCTGTACTTTACTTTTGTAGACTATAATACTTTCTTTCTCTTGTGTATGTGCACATCTTTGTGTGTGTGCATGTGCATACATACAACATTTGTATTTTGAAAATAGGAAAGTGGTATTCTGTGTATGTTTGCAGTTTCTAAAATCTCACCCTGTCCTGGGTGGCATGTCAGTGAAAAATACAAACTTGACTGGTGGTATGAATATATGAATGTTTATGAAGAGTTTTGTGGTCTTCTCCCTTTTACCATCTCTTCTTTTTAGAAACAAAATACATGGGCTGTGCATGTGGAAGAATTACTAACGTGTTAACAAATATTAATTTGGATGTTATTTCTTCAGTTCCCGGTGCCTCATCATCTCTTTTAAGGCTATAGAAAATTTTTTAAAGGTACTACTAACTTAGGCTCCGATTATTTGCTGTGCTTTTGATGAAATGTGGAAGATAGTTACAGTTCCTAGTCTGAGAAATGTTGTTTATCAATATTTTGAATAACAGAAGTACTAATAATATTTTGAGCAGAAAGTTAAATTTGGATTCAGTGTTTTTGTTACCTTTCTCTTTAACTGTTAAATTACCTTTGCTTCTGCCCATGCATTATACCTATAATTTTTTATGCCGTGCAATTTGTAGTATGTTTCTAGGAGTTATGCCTACCTTGGATTGCAGTCTTAATTGTTGGGATCTTTGGTTTTATGTTTAAGGTTAAAAAATATATGTATTAGCCATGCTGCAATTGACCTGTGCCCTATGTTGATTCATACTTTGCTGAGTAAGATATACCTAAGTAATATACCTTCAGCTTGCCACAGTTAAAACTTAGGTTGTTTGAAAAGAAAGAAGACAAAAATCTGTATCTGAGCGTTGTTGTTTTCATGGACAAGGTGCTCATATTTTAATGTCCCAAAGCAAAGTAATAATTTGAAATATTTGATCATTTGCTATCTTACCTTTTCTTATACACAGATGGATGGATACAAACAGTTGAGTGTATGTGTACATCTTACAAATATTTAATGGGTTACTTATATGCTATTGACATAGTATGAAAATGTGGTATCTAGTTGTAACTTGCTTAATATTTGTATGGTATCTACAAGTGAGGGCAAAGTGCACCATTCAAATGCTTTCGGACCTTTCAGCAGCCTGTTCCATGGTTCCACGGATCTTCATCTAATATGTGAACTAACAAGAGTATCCTATGTTTTCTTCATTTGATAGTGATAGGCAGGCCAGTGGTAGTGATCTCAGCAGTTGGCAGGATAAGAGGAAAATTGCACAGACCACAGGTACAGCTGCTGAAAGAAGTCAGAATCTTGCCTGGTTTCCTCTTTAGATGATCTTCTAAGATAGTGTCCCTTCATAGCTGGATACCTTTCAGGGCCCCAAAGTGTGCTGTCCTAGAATTTCTGAGCAGAATCGTGCAGTGTTTTCTCTGGAAGCATGGCCAAGATTTTTATTTTTATTTTATTTTATTTTTTGCTTTACGTATAAACATCTGTGCTTTTATTCCTTCAACACCCTGAACCTTTCCTCGCTCTGTGTCCCTTACGTTTATCCAACTGTTCTAGGGATACTTTGCCAGTTGCTTCCCTTGTGGGTTACTTTTGCTTGAAAATGTCAGTCTGATTTAATAAATAGCATTGTTTCCTTTCCTACCAAAACATACTATTTGTCCATTAGATTCAGTTTAATAATTTTTAAAAAATAGTCCTCTAGCAGTTGAGTCTTGTTTCATGCTCCATTAGATTTTCTGACTTGAACAGGATGCTCTTAGACTGATACTGCCATAAAAACCATTAAACAAACAATGCAATTAAAACATTTAGAATGGTTAAAAAAATTCAAAGCATAGTAAAAATTAAAATTGCAGCACACCCATTAAAAGATCCTTCTGCCATCAGCAATTAAAAATTGAAGGCCTATTTTACTAAAAGGGCCTTTTCCTACCAGCAAAAAGAGAACAGTGAGGGGAACAACCAAATCTCCCACAGGAAGGAAAAGAACAGACTCTGGGAAGACTCTGTCCTGTGTCCTCACCCAGTGCACCAAGTACAGTGGTGGTAGTGGGACTGAAACAAAGCCCTTCCCTGAAGATCATAAGACTTGGTGAGGGAGGGGATAAATGGCGAAGTCTTCTAGATCAAAGCTTCTTCAGCTGTGGGTTGCGCCCCCATATGGGGTCGTGTAACTGAATGGGGGGGGGTGCAAAAAAAATTGGCAAGAGTAAATTTGATGTGTATACCTTTTTTATATACTTATATACCCGGGGTCATGTAAAAATTTCTCAGGCAAAAAGGGGTTGTGAGTGGGAAAAGTTTTAAGAAGCCCTGTTCTAGATAATCTGGACTTAAGCCATGCAGGGCTTTTAGGTCATAACCAGCACTTGGAATTGTGTCTGGAAACAAACTGGTAGCCAGTGAAGCTATTTCAACATAGGAATTGCATGTTCCCTATTCCTTGTATCTCTTAGCTATCTTATTGTTGTAATTTTTCTCCCTCAGTTCCACCTCCTTTAGAATCATAAAATCATAGAGTTGGAAGAGACCACAAGGGCCATCCAATCCAACCCCCTGCCATGCAGGAAAAAACAAGAAAAGCATTCCCGACAGATGGCCATCCCAAGGAAGTAGAGTCCACCGCACTACAAGGCAGTGCATTCCACTGCTGAACAGCTCTTATTGTCAGAAAGTTCTTCTTAATGTTTAAATGGAATCTCTTTTCCTGCAATTTCAGTCCACTGCTACCTGTCCTAGTCTCTGGAGCCTCAGAAAACAAGCTTGCTCCATCCTCAGCATGACATCCCTTCAGATATTTAAACATGGCTATCATGTCCCCTCTTATCCTTCTCTTCTCCAGGCTAAACATACCCAGCTCCCTAAGCCGCTCCTCATAGGGCATGGCTACCAGACCTCCCATCATTTTGGTCGCCCTCCTCTGGACATGTTCCAGCTTGTCCATATCCTTCTGAAATGGTGATGCCCAGAACTGGACACAGTATTCCAAGTGAGGTCTGACTAAAGCAGAATAGAGTGGCACTATTACTTCCCTTGATCTAGACACTATACTCCTATTGATGCACCCTAGAATCTCATTGGCTTTTTTAGCTGCCAAATCACACTGCTGACTCATGTTCAGTTTGTGATCCACTAAGACTCCTAGATCCCTTTTGCACATACTGCCATCAAACCAGGTGTCACCCATCCTATATCTGTGCATTTCATTTTTACTGCCCAAGTGTAGTATCTCCCTGTTGAAATTGATTTTGTTAGTTTTGGTCCAGCTTTCTAAATTGTCAAGGTCATTTTAGATTCTGATCCTGTCCTCTGGGTATTAGCTACCCCTCCTAATTTGGTGTCATCTGCAAACTTGATAGGCATGCCCTCTATTCCCTCATCATTGATAAAGATGTTGAATAGCACTGGGCCCAGGACAGAACCCCGTGGCAGTCACTGGCATGTCACAGGGCCGTGGCAGTTGGGCTGGAGGGAGGGCTTTTCACCTGCTTCTGGGGTTTGGAAAAAGAGATACGATTAGTCTGGCATGACTTGTTTTGCAAAAACCCGTGTTGATTGGTCCACATTACTTGCCTTCTTGTACTGTTATTATTATTAGCATTTATTTCTAATTTTATTTATTTATTAGCATGGTGGAGTACCAGGCACTCCACAAAAATAAATTGGATTAAATTTAAATTCTCCAACGCAAGCTTTACCTCCTGACTCTTTTTGCCACCTTGTTTCAGCAGGTTGGAAGTTTTGATTCTAGCTAGAGCTGTAATGATATTTGTACAGTACTTTCTACATGTCTCAATTTTTCCCCCTCCTTTACCGTCCAGTTTCCATATGGGGTATCACCAGGAAAAGGGACTTAGTTAGTCCATTGGGATTCAGCTGGTCTTGAGGGTGACAATCTCCAGTGCAGTGTCATTGCTGTTACAAAAACAGAGTTGGTACTCATAGGACTTTTACCAGTCATTATTTGCTATTTCTATCAGAAGTTGTATAGGTATAGTATAAGTTGTAATTTTACACTCGCTAGGTAAAACAGATACATATGCATTTTACTGCTGGAAACCTAATTCATCTTGCATCCCTTCCCTTACTTCCACACTTCATTTACCATGTGAAGTATCCACAGTATTTATTCCACTAGTGTTCTGCAAATCTTTAGTCCTAGGTTTGAAGGATGTTCCTGCATAACGTGGCTATAAATGTGACTAGGAAAGGGGAGGGAATGCAGCCTGAAGGGGACACATTAGAGTTACAATATGTCGCATTCAGTTCACATATGTTCAGGGGGCACAGGAAATTGAAATATACAAAAGTTCACACCCCTGCAATGCCTTTTCTAATAACTGAGTCCCCCAATACGCTACATTCCCATAAAGCACATGCCAGTTGCCTCTCTTGCCTTCTCTGGAGGTAAGCATTTCTAATGTAGTGTTTTGCTTCCCTCTGTGCCACAAAGTGGTAATATATTTGTTGATGACAAAACCAACAGGTGCCAGGGCTGTTGGGTACTGAAGCTGTTTGGCTCACTGCCTGCAGTCACACAGTAGATATATTGTATGTCTGTAGGTTTTTGTGTGTTTCCATGTCCTTTTGAGGGATGGGATAACCCAGTTGAAATACATACTTAAACTCCTGGGGGATTAGATGTGTTTCCTTTGCTTTACAGTTCAGAATTTTACAGTTTCTTTGTTTGGGGGTTCTCAGATTGCTTAATGATTTGTTCCTCCCCTCCTTTTTTTGCCCAGATGTGTATAATAGCTGCATTTGAACCTTACTAGGTTTGCCAATTTTATTACTCAACATATGGTATATCCCTTTATTTTTGTCTGCTATGTCATTCCTTTGCTTTAGGGGCCTGTACGACATGCTGGGAGTTTTACTTTAACAGTAGGATTTCTAGAATTTGACATTTAATCCTTTTGTTGTGATTCAAGGTGACAAAGATCCGAGTTCGTTTTAGTGGTGGTTAAAAAAACACATTAATGAAAACGTTATTTACAGGCAGTTGTATTTTTTCCCACATTCATGATTGTATTATGATTTTCCAGATGTGATGACAAGAACCTTTCGATTTAGTGTAACAGTTTTTGCATTCACCTACTGCAGTCTGTGAATACATCTTCAGTCTGGGTGACTTATCTTCATATGACTATTTCTAATGCATAAGCAAAAACATGTCTTTATACTGACCTCTCTCCATGGTGCAGTCATTCACAGCATAATGTTGCCACTTCCCCAGGATCATAACTGCCTCCTTGCCTGGCTCTGGTCATACAGACATGACTACCGCCACCTCTGTCCAAAGAGTCCTGTTTAAGGGAGAACCCCATTGAAATCAATATTCTTGGTCTGGTTCCTCTTTATGTTAAGACTTCTACACTCTGAGAAATGTTTCCTGACCTTACAATCTCATTTTCATTGTACATGGGAATGATTAATGCCACACTGCCTTAACAGAACTATGGAGTCTTAGAGTCATAGAGTAGGAAGGGGCCTAATGGGCCATCAGATCCAACCCCCTGCTCAACGCAGGCCCTCTAGCTACAGCATCCCCAGCAAGTAGCTGTCCAGCCTCTTTCTGAAGACATCCAATGAAGGAGACCCCACTACCTCTCTAGGCAATCGATTCCATTGCCGAACTGCTCTTACTTTCAAGAAGTTCCTTCTAATGTTCAGTCAAAATATACTCTCCTGCAACTTCAAATCATTAGACCTGGGGGCAGGCCTGTTCTCTGCTGCCCCCAGGTCTAATGACAGCACAGTTCTCTGTGACAGCAATTGAGGTATTTAAAGAGTTCAATTCAATCACCCCTCAGCCTTCTCTTCACTAAACTGAACATGCCCAACTCCGTCAACATTTCCTCATATGTTTTGTTCCCTGTACTTCTCATCATCCTCGCCCTTCTCTGAACCTGTTCCAACTTGTCTCTCCTTCTTAAAATGAGGCACCCAGAACTCAACACAGTACTCCAGATCTCCTGCAGGCTTTAGAAATCCTCGCCAACATAATTTGGTGACAACAATGGGTTTGCAAGCCCCTCATGAATTATCTTTCAAGTGTCAACATAAAGGAGGCATATCCTGCTATGGCTATCCTCTCAGTCACCCAGTTCATTGGTGTTCTTCTAAACTGTGCATGGCTTGGCGTTTATGCATATTCTGTCTTCAGTTTACTCTCTTCCAATTTCACTGGCTGGTTTGAATTCTCTTGTGTGAGAGTGACACTGTATCTGGCTGCTTTACAGAAGCAGAAAGATGAATTTTTGAATTTTTATATTGGTTCTGAAATGATGGCAACTTATTTTGACCTCTCATCGTGAACATACTTACTCTTGTGTGATGTGTTTTTCGCTATTACAGCTGTGAAATTAGGACAATGAACTCCCCCCAAGGAAACTGAAAGTTAATTTTAAACATTAGTTTTGGTGTGGCCTTGAAAATATGAATAATTGTTCATGAGCCACCATTTATGGATTTATTTAAAATATAAGTCATTTAGCATCATGGACACCATGAATTCTGTCTTGCAAGATTCAGCATTTAGCAGTTTATTGATTATTAGAAGAATTAAGTTGTTCATAGCCAATATGCTATAGAATTCTGGGGATGTACTTGAAACTAACTTTCTTCTAGATAAGCTAATACATGTGACAGTTTGCAAAATGTCTGCAGATGCATCCTTAGCATCCACTAACACCCTAAGCAGTCATATGTCCTCATCCTAAAATCTATAAATGTGTCTTTTATAGGTGAGTTAGCTTTTTACTGTGTGACTACTGTTCCTTCTCTTCTATTTTCAGTATTCAACTCAAGCTTATGCTGCAAAATGAGCACAGTATTTTAAATAAACACAGTTACTGAGATCTTAAAGTCTTAAAGACTCCAAGAAACATTAAGCAGAAGAAAGCCTTTATTTTAAAAATAAATCTTTTAAACAGGTCACCATTAACTGTACAGGGCATTCTAAATGGCTGCCTGTGTTCCTGAATTTGGCATTGTAATTGAAACCTATTAGTTTGCTGTCCTTAATCAGATTAAAAATTGGGGTTTTGTTTTGTTACTGGATTCATTTTATCAGCATTAGTCAGGAGCTTAATGTGATTGGTATTCTCTGCACTGGAAACATGAAAGGTTTTAAATGTGCTTGGAGTGCTAGGCATTGTTCATCATATATTTCTCTTTCTTCTCGTGGGATTTAAGCATTCAGACACTTTGATTCACCCTAGCTGAAAAATTAATTGAAAGCTTTCAAACTCCCCAAACTAGTGGTCTGGGATTACCTTCTTTAGGCACTTTGGCTTGGATATGGAGTTGCCCTTCTAGGTGGAAAGGTGCTCCCACTGGTGGAAAGGAAAGAGAAGGGCCTGCTTCACCCATTTCCTTCCCAACCCCAGTCCCCTAGCACCACTTCTATGATACTGTGCCAAACAGTCTGCCAGACCTCCAGAAAAGATTGTGAGAGGGCTCAGGGAAATGGAGAGTGGGAAGAAATTACCTTGGCACATGTACATCAGCAGCAACAACAAAACTGTGCCAGGTTTTACTCATTGGGCATTAGGATCCAAGCCATTCTGTGTAAAGTTTCCTAGTCACACCCATCATTTCCTCACCTGTTTTCAAAGTGATTTTCAATGCTGATCATGTTTGTTGTGCAAACATCTTTCAGAGTAGGCTTTGGTTTTCCTTTTTAAAATGTTTTTAGTTAATTACATTTATATCCCAACTTTCCTCCATTGAATTCTAGGTGACACAAACAGCTCTTTCTTCTTCCCTCTGTCCTTTCAACGGGTCTACAAAGTAGATAAAGTTGAGAGAGTGAGTGACTGGCTTAAGGTCACCCAGTGAATTTCATGGCTCCGCAGGACTAGAACCTCAATCTCCTACACTGTAATCTACACTGTAATCACTAAACCATACTGACTTCCCCCATTTTCAACACAGGCGTGTTAGGTGGCCTTTTATAGTATTTTTCCATCTTAAAATGCTGTCCTTCTGAAATATTTCACAAAAAGTATATCCAGTAAGTGAAGTCGAAGGCTTTCACAGCCAGCATCCATAGGTTTTCCGTGGGCTTTTTTTCAGGCTGTGTTCTGAAAGAGTTCATTCCTGACGTTTCGCCTGCATTTGTGGCAGACATCTTCAGAGAATGGTTGGGTAGGGGGGTGGGGGGTTTATATACTGTGAGTCCCTGTTGGAGAGGATATGTACATTTGTGTATTTGACTAGCTAGTTCATTGGGGGAGATATGCAAGGAGGATTAGTGTCTGTTTGGCTAATGGTCCATTGTCTGCTGGAAATCCCCCTATACCTGGGTGAAGTTCATTTGCATGTGTTGAATATTGATGTTGGTGTTTTTCAGGACTGGTAGCCAAACTTTGTTTACTTTAAGGGTTTCTTCTTTCCTGATGAAGTTGTCCAAGTGTTTGTGGATTTCAATAGCTTCTCTGTGCATTCTGATATGATAGTTATTGGCCTGGTCCAGAATTTCATTGTTTTTAAATAACGTTTTGTGTCCAGGTTGGTTTATAACATGTTCTGCTACTGCTGATTTTTCTGGCTGGCCCAGTCTGCAATGTCTCCCATGTTCCTTGATTCGTGTTTGCATACTGTGTTTAGTGGTCCCTAAGTAAACTTGTCCACAGCTGCATGGTATGCAGTAAACTCCTGCAGCTGTGAGAGGGTCTCTTTTGTCGTTTGCTGAGTGTAGCATTTCATGGATTTTCTTGGTTGGTCTGTAGATGGTTTGGGGTATCCAGTAATTTCATTACAAGGGCAAGCAATCCTTTACCATGGATCCAAATTTGGGATCCAAATTAAGTACTTTACAGGAGCAACGTACAGGCCTGAATTAAGACATGCTGTGGATCTAAGCCAAAGGTGGGTAACTGTTGGGGGTTAGGAGGCAATTTCTCCATATTTTTGGCCCTCTCTGGGGTATTTTAGGGCCAGGATTTGATTATTTGTGGATTATTTGCTGCTGCCTCCACAGCTGCCCTACACCATTTGTAATAGGGATTGTAACCTCATGAGACTGAGAGAGACTGTGAACACGCAGTGAGGCTTGTAAGTCCCTATTAAAAATGGCGTAGTGCAGCAGCACAGGTGGCAGCATGCCCTGCCAACTGCCTGCTTCTGCCTTGCGAAGGAACCCCGCTGCCTCAAAGGCATCGGCAGTGAGTTGGATCAGCAGACCATACTTTTTTTTCGTGTTAAATATGGTTGGGGAGGGGCTGGATATAATTGTATTTTTCCCACATTTTCAGGGGTCTTGCACACCTAACCCCAGCATATGTGGAGGTCCAACTGTATTTTCTAATAGTTATGTAGAAATGGAGTGTGACATTTGGTGGATGTTTAGAAGCGCCTCATAAGCAGAGGTCCTACATAGCACTGCCAGTGAGATTGCTTTAGAGTTCCCAAATGAGACAACGTGTGAAAGGGATCTAGGAGTCCTAGTAGATCACAAGTTGAACATGAGTCAACAGTGTGATGCGGCAGCTAAAAAGGCCAATGCGATTATGGGCTGCATCAATAGAAGTATAGTGTCTAAAATAAGGGAAGTAATATTGCTGCTCTATTCTGCCTTGGTCAGGCCTCACCTAGAATACTGTGTCCAGTTCTGGGTACGTTTCAGGAAGGATATTGAGAAGCTGGAATGTGTCCAGAGGAGGGCGACTAAAATGGTGAAAGGTCTGGAAACCATGCCTTATGAGGAAAGATTTAGGGAGCTGGGTACGTTTAGCCTGGAAAAAAGATGGTTAAGGGGCGATATGATAACCCTGTTTAAGTATTTGAAGGGGTGTCACATTGAGGAAGGAGCAAGCTTGTTTTCTGCTGCTCCAAAGACTAGAACACAGAGCAATGGATGCAAGCTCCAGGAACAGAGATTCCACCTTAACATTAGGAGGAACTTTCTGACAGTAAAAGCTGTTTGGCAGTGGAACACACTCCCTCGGAGCGTGGTGGGGTCTCCTTCCTTGGAGGTCTTTAAACAGAGGCTGGATGGCCATCTGTAAGGGATGCTTTAATCATGATTTCCTGCGTGGCAGGAGGTTGGACTGGATGGCCCTCGTGGTCTCTTCCAACTCTACAATTCTATGATCCGATGATTCCCGTCAGTTTCAAAAGTTGTGTGCCTTGGAGAATGTTCTCTTGCTGTACAGAGTATATATTTTGTCAAGATACAAGACCAGAGAGGTTGCACAGAACAAGTTAAGTTTCTCTTTGCTTTAAAAACTCATTGTGCCATTCTTCATTTAACACCTAATACAAGTAATCTGGGGACACTTATGAAAGACATAAAGGGGCATTCTTGATTTTAGGAGCCGTCTTCTTAAAATGGAAGAAAGGATGCTAAAAATATTTGTCTCTTGCCCTTTAGAAAAAAACAAAATCTGTTATAAATGTTCCTTTTGCTCCCACCATCTGATAGTGCCCCCTGTGCTTTGTGTGCGTGTGAGTATAGACTCTGTACTTTCAGTTCTTGTGCCTTTAGTATTCATTTAGAGACTTGTGCAGGTTTATTCTTCCCTGTGAGTTTATATAGGCAGTATTCATTTTGTTTGGTGAGACCTACTTGAGATGGTTAGAGTTAAATTTTAATTGAATTAAAATTGAATTTAATTTAAATTAATTGAAGAGTTCCATAAGATTTTTTTTCACAGATACCAGCTATTGTGATGTTTCACTTCAACTTATCAGATATCTGTGCCAGGCTTTTCTTCCAGCTTTTAAAGACTTGTCTAAAAGCTGTCTGCTTGTCATCTAATCAGCATAACTGCTCCTCTATCAAGAGGGCATGTACAAAGTAATCTGGAATTGTCAGGCTTTAGAAGGAAATATGGTTGGTGGAATCCAACAGAGAAAAGGAGCTGAGATCTGGAGAATGAGGCTCTGAGTTATAATACCTTTATAAAGTAAATATACAGTGTGTGCATGATTTATGTTTGAAACATAAGGACAGCTAACAGATTATTCATGTTCATTCTGATTTGTTTAATTAATTTAAATATTTCTGTCTGATTTGTTTCTATTCTATTCCACCCACTTGTGCATGCCCTCGGGGCAGTTTACAGATATAAAAACAAAGTTTAAAAAACAACAACCCACAATTGTCAGTAAAAAGAAGCAAACCAATCAAAATGGTGTCAGTCTGTTAAATATTAGAGTATGTAAGTAGTGTGACGTAAGAGCCAGGAGTAAAACTTAGTTAGTAAAACCAAAAATAAATATACAGTTAAGGACTGGATGCTTACCAGAGGAGGAAGATGCTAGCCTGGCATCAGACTCTACTAACGAAGATACCCGGTGGATCTCTCTTGAGAGGGCATTCTGCAGATGGGGCCACTACTGTGAAAAAGTACTACTGAGATGGCTCTTGATTTTATTTCCTTTTTATACAGCTGGACTGGCATTTCTTTAATATGCTGCCTATTTGTTTTAAATCATCAAGCAAGTTTGCCTGATAATATATGTAGGAATGGGTGTTGTATGCTTCCCTTGTCTCTCTCTCTCTCTGGCTTTTCTTCGCAAACGAAGATTCAGGAAGGACTCATCCTGTGCTTTCTGCAAGGCGCTGATGACTAAAAAGGCCAATCAGAGATAAACAAGTCCAGTTGCAGAAAGCACAGCAGAAGGTATCCTTGGGAGATGTTACCGGGTTGTGATTCTTTCTGCCTTGTTGTTTCTTGTTCAGCGTGAGTTCTCAAATAAGGCTTCAGCATTGTAGATAGTGCATCTCCATGCCTCCCGTTGTGACGTCAGGGCAGACCATTGTTGGTGACCAATTTGGCCGAGCCTGAGATGTTGTTTCAGGGAGTCCTAGTATCGCTTTTGAGTTACGCTGACCCGTAGCGAGTTGACCGTAGAGTACTGTTTTTGTGAGGCGATGGTCCTCCATCCTAGAAACGTGCCCTGCCCAGCGCAGCTGTATCATGGCCTCAGTGCTGGTGATCCCTGCTTGCTGAAGGACAGCAACATTTGTCACATAGTCAGTTCAGTGTATATTTAGGATTGTGCATATACAGCACTGATGAAAGCGTTCGAGGAGTCATAAGTGTTGGCGATAGGTGACCCATGTTTCAGACCCATAAAGGAGAATAGACAGTACAATGGCTCTATACACACTGATTTTTGTGCTTCGCCTCAGGTGTTTGTTACTCCAGACTCTTTTGTAAAGTCTTCCAAATGCACTATATGCCTTTGCTAATCTGTGATCAATCTCTTTGTCAATTTTGGCATCTGAGGAGATGATGCTTCCCAGGTAGGTGAACGGACTTAAGCACAGATATGCCGACGGCAATGTAGGGATGATGGTGTTCGTCCTGTGGTGCAGGCTGGTAAAGCACTTCCGTTTTCTTTAGGTTGACTTCCAGCCCAAACAGCTCTGCAACTGTTGCAAAGCAGGATGTTAGGCGCTGTAGAGCTGCTTCTGTGTGGGCAACAAGGGCAGCATCATCAGCGAAGAGCAGCTCACGGAATGCCCTTGTGGAATGCTGTTTAAAGGGGCCCCATGTAAAAATAGTGCCTCTCTACTCTGAACTTTCTTCCACATGGAGCAAGTTCATTGCACAGGTGAAATTGGGCATAGTATGACAAATGCTACATTTAAACCAAAAGATACTAATCCAGTTGTGTGGCACATAAACAATTTGAATAAATGAAACACATGAGACATGACATTTTGGGAGAGATTATAAAACACCTTATATTTATTGCTAAATATGAAACACACTGCACTTGTATTTCCCCCCAAGATATAGATTTCTGTTGGGAGTGCTTCTTTTTAAGCAGTGTTCTTTTTCTTCTCCTTTTTTAAAAAGCGCTTTTTAATTGTCAAAGAATTTGCTTTTCTTCCCAAGCCTTGCAAGCTTTAAAAAAAAATCTTCTGGAATATATTCAAATGATAACCTTTCTGGGCAACATCCCAGAAGGAAAAAAAAATGTAGTAACTGAAGCACACTGTAATTTTACAATTAATTTTTATAATACAGGCAGTATATGAGTAACTTTTGTAAAGTTACAGGAATAAGTCCATTTAAAAGCTACATCAAGTGACTGCAGCTTCTGAAGATTGTTTCTGATGTGCTTCAGAGAGGATTGCATGTTATTCTGGGGCTTTCTCTCTCTTTTTTTAAAAAATTACTTTTATCTAATGTTTGAGCATGTACTTTTAGGTAGGCAGAACTGAGTTGATTTTTCTGGCAGCAAGAAAGGTAGAATGAACACACAGACACACATATACACACACACACATATGCATTTATGTATGTATTTAAAACATTTCTATACCACTATTGAGCTAAAAATTTCCACAGCTGATTACAATAACTAATTAAATGACAAATGAATTGAGCCCGTAAA
This sequence comes from Gambelia wislizenii, assembly GCA_030847615.1. Classification (NCBI taxonomy): domain Eukaryota; kingdom Metazoa; phylum Chordata; class Lepidosauria; order Squamata; family Crotaphytidae; genus Gambelia; species Gambelia wislizenii. The sequence continues at coordinate 186,656,604 of JAUMIR010000002.1, read as the reverse complement.
AACATTGCACTAAACAAAAAAAGTCACAGCGAGGCAAAAATACCTCAGAGGTTAAAATCACCAGGGGCTATGTATGTTATAATGTTGCAACAATTTTTGGTTTTAAGACTGCAAAGTATTCATCAGAAATCACTGCACTGTTTAGTATACTTTAGTTAAGAACACCATGTATAAAATCTCATTTGCAACTGCTTAATTTTTCTCATTTCCTGTAATTCATTTGTGAGTAGTCATATATATGAAATACAGTGGAAGATTTTATTTTGCTGGGGATGTAGATTGAGCAGCAGTGGCAGTATAGTGCTTAGAAAAACTAAGAAAAAATACATTATGGCAGCTCACGTCATGCATTGCATATATACTTTTCGTACAGAGTTTTCTCATTCTGTATGAAGAAAACATCTATGTATAAAAGTTATTGCGAAAGACCCTAGAAACTTTATTATGCATCAATATGAAAATGTTTTGATAGGCACAAGGAAAATAGGGGAAGGGGTAAAATGTATGGATTGAAGCAAATTACTCATTGAAATAATTGTACCAATTAACTAAAAGGGATGTGAAGTAAACAACATCCTTCTAATGTTAGTACATATACAGTGCAAAGAGCAATGGTATATCTTGCTGCTTGTGAGTAAAGCAGGACTTCTAAGGTCCTGGGAGGAGAAATTTTTGATCTCAAATTGTATAGACCTTCAATTCATTACAGGAAGAATGCATTTGTCCTTTTATTTCTATCTCCTACCCAGTGTACATGGTATTTGCCACTTGTGATTGAGGCAAAATCATGAAATGCATTTTTTCTTCATCTATAGCAGTGCTCCCCAGATTTCCCACATTGCTTGTATGCAGTGGAACCTCTGCAGGAGGGAAGCCTCATAAGCCACAAGTTGACAGGTGACTTAAGGGCACACACACATACAGGGCTGGTTTAGCCAGTCTGCCAAATCAGCATTGGTGGGGGGGGGAGACAAGGTCAAGGCCCCCCCTGCTGACCTCCTTATCTAACAAAGGAGACTGCCAGGAGACAGCAGGGAGGAGCTGCTGCTTTGTAGCCCCCTCCTACCCTCCTCCTCCAAAAACCTCCTGCTGGCTTTAAAAAAAAAAAAAGACAGCATCTCTTAAACTAGAAAGAGAAAGAGAAAGAAACAGCAGCCATCTGTGGCAGAAGCTGGAGGGAGTTTGCTGCTGCAAAATGCAAGCCAGCCAGGCATGTCGGAGAGGGGTGAGTGTGTGTGTGTGTGAGAGAGAGGGGGAATTTGAGGGTTGTCTCTTTCCTTCAGAAAGGGCTTCTTTCTTTCTTTCTTCCTACCCTTCCCATCCTTCCATATAGATCTCCTCCAGCCCATCTTTCCAGCTGCTCTTAACATGGTTTCCTGGGGGCTCTGTCCTCCCTCCTTTCACCCCTTGGTCTTCAGCTTCCTCCCCTTGCTGCCAACTGAGTTCAGCCTGCAAAAGAAATGTGTGTGTGTTTGCCTATGTGCCTTCAAGTCATTTCTGACTAAGGCGAACCTACCATGGGGGTTTCTAGGCAAGGTTTGTTCAAAGGGGGTGTGCCTTTGCCTCCTTTGAGGCTGAGAGAGTGAGACTTGCCCAAGGTCACCCAGTGGGTATTCATGGCTGAGTAAGGATTCAAACCCTGGTCTCCATAGTCACAGTGCAATGCTGAAACTTCTACAACATTCTAGCTCTTTTAACAGAAGAATATAAAGAACGTAAATTAAGATTTGGAGTAATATTACTGGGAACAAAGGTTTTATTGTTGTCACTAAAACACCAGTATCCCATTAGTGTTATGTGAGAGCTGCTGGGCTAGAGCAGTGGTTCTTAACCTTTTCTTTACCACGGACCCCTTTTAAATATCTTTTGTTGCCCCAAGACTTAACTCAAGATTTAAAACCCTAATAATAATAGCTAATAATAATAGCTGACAGCAACAACAATACAATTACAGCATCCATTAAACTTTCCCTCAGAGGCACTCTTGCTTCTTCCTGCAAGTTTGTGGCTGGAGTGGATTGAATGGCAATGTGCAGGCCAAGCCAGCCAGCCTTTGGTTCCTGTCACGTGGCTACTCCACTACAGGGAGGAGGTGGGCCAAAAAGCCTTTAAGCCTTTGAGGACCCCCTGTGAGGACATTGCAGGCCCCAAGTTAAGAACCACTGGGCTAGAGAATGCTGGAAAAGGAACAATGCAACCAGACCTTGAGAAGGGTGCTGGCAGGAGGATTCTGGGAGGTGTAATCCAAGAGTAACTTTCCCAGGCTCTGAATGCAGCCTAGAATCATAGAACCATAGGGGTGGAAGGGACCCCAACAGCCATCCCATCTGATTGACTTCTGGCCTGTAGGAACATACAATCCAAGCATTCCTGACACATGGCCATCCAACCTATGTTTAAAAAGACCCAAAGAAGGAGACTCCACCACACTCTGAGGCAGTGCATTCCCCTGCCAAACAGCTCTTACTATCAGGAAGTTCTTCCTAATATTCAGGTGGAATCTCTTTTCCTGTAGTTTGAACCCATGGCTCCTTGTCCTAGTCTATGGACCAGCAGAAAACAAGCTTGCTCCTTCCTCAGTATGACATCCCTTCAAACATTTGAATATGGCTATTACGTCACTTCTCAACCTTCTCTTCTCCAGGCTAAGCATGCCCAGCTCCCTAAGCCATTCCTCGTTGGGCATAATGGCTTCCAGACCTCCAACCCTTCTTCTCAGTATCTTTTTTGAATTGTTGTGCCCAGAACTGGAAGCATATTCCAGGTGAGAATTGACCAAAGCAGAATGGAGTGATACTATTGCTTCCCTTGAACTAGACATTACTCCTATTAATGCAGCCTAGAATTGCATTGGCATTTTGCTGCTGCATCACACTGCTAACTCATGTTCAGCTTGTAGTCCACTGTTTCTTTTCTTTTAGGAAATCTAAACCATTATGTTAATTGCTAATAAATAAAAAATATTATGTTATTGCCTATAATATAGTTTTTTAAACTAAATTATTGGTGGCAAATTATGTAATACAGTAGGCCTCCCCTTATCCACTTGGGATTGGTTCGGGGGGGGGGCGTGGTTTCTGAAAACCATGAGTAATCGTGAACGCCATTAAAAATAATGGGACTTCTGGTTTAAAATACCATACAGTTTCCTTGGAGGGCCTAGAAAATGGCTAGGAAAGACACATTTTCTAGGAAGACTCTATGGTAGGTGTGCTGTTTTGTGTCCCATGGATAATGAATCCATGGATACAGGGGTCCTACTGTAATCTGAATATCCTGTATGGTGAATAGGTTAGGTTACATTGATCTGAGATAAACATAAGGAGGCCCCAAAATAAAGCATTGCAGGGGGCCCCAAAATTCCTTAAACCGGCCCTGCACACATACACACGTCTTTACTCTGTAGAAGAGTGGAGGTTAAGCTTTAAAATGAATTTTAAAAGGATGTTTTCCTTGTTTTTTTTTCCTGGCTCTGAGGCCGTGTTCTGACAGAGTTTACTTCTGACGTTTTGCATGCATCTGTGGCTGGCATCTTCAGAGAATGGCTGGGTAGGAGTGTATGTGGAGCTTATATGCTGTGAACCCCTGTAGGGTAGTGTATGTAAAGTTGTGTAATTGAATGGTTAGTGTCTGGGTATAGAAATGCAAGACTCATTAGTGTCTGTTTGCCACAGATGCAGGCGAAACGTCAGAAAGAAACCGTTCCAAAACATGGCCTCACAGCCCGGAAAAAAAACAAGGAAAATCTAAGGATTAGTGTCTGTTTGGCTAATGGTTGTTTGACCCATTATCTGCTGGAAAGCCCCCTGTCCCTGGGTGGAATTCCTTTATAAGTGTTGAGTTTTGATTCTATTGTTTTTCAAAACTGGAAGCCAGATTTTGTTTACTTTTAGGGTTTCCTCTTTCCTGCTGAAGTTGTCCAGGTGTTTGTGGATTGCAATAGCTTCTCTGTGCATTCCGACATGATAGTTGGGGTCACAGACAGAATAGGGAAACTGATGAAGAAACACAACCTCCAAACAATCTACAGACCAACCAAGAAAATCCAAGAAATGCTATTCTCAGCGAAGGACAAAAGAGACCCTATCACAGCTTCAGGGGTTAACCACATTCCATGCAGCTGTGGACAAGTTTGCATAGGGACCACTAAACGCAGTGTGCAAACACAAATCAAGGAACATGAGAGACACTACAGACTGGGCCAACCAGAAAAATCAGCAGTAGCAGAAAATGTTATAAACCAACCTGGATACAAAATATTATTTAAAAACACCTAAATTCTGGACCAGTCCAACAAGGGGCGGGGTATAAATAATAAAAACAACTATTATTATTATTATTATTATTATTATTATTATTTGGACATTTGGTCAACTTTTATAGAAGCCTATGATTAATGAGGTTGTTCTTTTCTTTGTGCTTTCTTTTTCCTGCCTTTGTTATATTGTTGTGCCTTCAAGTCATTTCTGATTTAGGGCATCCCTAAGGGGAACCTATCACATGGTTTTCTGAGAGTGTGTGATTTGCCCAAAGTCACTCAGTGGGTTTTCATGGCCAAGCAGGGATTTAAATCCTGGTCTCCAGAGTCATAATCCAACACTCAAAATCACTACATCACGCTGGCTCCTTTGTTATACTGGAATATTAACAGTAGGTAGCAGAGAACTTTTCTGAGTATTTCTCTTGTGCATAAAATCTGAATTAAAATCCTTAAGAAAATCCCTACTTACCAGCAAGAGTCCTGTTGTAATGATGAAATGTAATTTGTCATGTCACCTCACCTCCCGTCAGTATTGTGGTACATTTTTCTCTTTTCACACAGAGATATAACAACATAAGCAGAAATTAAAGTGAAATTTAAAGAGAGGACTGAAGAGAGAGAGAGAGAGAGAGAGAGAGAGAGCTTGAAGTAGAGTTCTCTGCCTGCTTTTGGCTTGAACATGAGCAGAGCATCCCTCCAAATCTTTGCTGCTCAACACAGAAGGATTATAGACTAAGGGTTCAGGGGCTAGCTTGCAGAGGAGCCAGGACCCTTGCATAGGGGTTGGAGCCAAGAATATATATGGCCCTAACCCCCTGCATAGTTTAAGTCTTCGTATGTTCAGGCAAACAACTGAACTGGGCTATCCAAGGTTCTTGCATTCCATCAGAATCAAAGCAGAAATAGTTGAAGTTTTCCATACTTTGAGGCTGAAAGATGATATTTTAAAAGAAGCACCTTTCCCTCTATATGCCTGCCTGAAGTTTTAGGTCTGCTGAGGGGGGCTTCTGCTGTGTCCCATCAGTCAATGCATTATGCTGTGGGAGGACATGGGAGGCCCTGGCACCTTAGTTATAGAATACCCTTCCCATAGAAGCCCAGTTGGCACCAGTGTTGCTGTTATTCCAGTGCTTAGCAGCTTTGGAGCCTAATTGGTTTTGCAGAAATCTGTATATGTGCAGTGTTTTAAATAATCTAAAACTGTTTTAATTGGTTAAATTCTTTAATCTAATTTTAACCTTTTAAAATAATTGTTATTGCTTATACTGGTTAATTTGATTTTATTGTATGCCACCTTGAGATCTTTATATAGAGGGCAGGATATAAATAAATTTGAATCAGAGTTACTAGGTCAAAGAAAATGTCTTGGAGACATTTAGTCGTTTAAGACATTTTTTCCCTAACTTAATAATTCTGTTTTAAATATCTTTTCTCTCTTAGCACTCTTTTGATTAAAATCCTATTTATATTTTTCTGATTCCCACAACACTCCTTATAAGTATTTTCTGAAAATTTGAACTATTCTATCTTGCATTGGATTTACAAAGCAGGAATCTGTGCCAAATCTAGAAGCCAAATTGGTTATCCTAAGTGGTTTCTAAGTTGAAAGTAATAGTTTGTGGAATCTTGTGTTTGGAAATGTGAATCTGGTGATACTTATTTGCCCATCTTTCTTTTAACTCTTCTCTGAGATTGATGGGCATCTGTTATCTTGCCACTTAATCTTCTGGTTTGGGAGATTCAAGCAGTATTGGAATTACAAACACTCCTTGGCAGCTTTCTGGAGATGGATGACATAGTGCCCCAGCAACAGGTTTGCATGCTTGTCTTAACTAATGAGTCCCTGTGAAGCTGTCAACTTGTAGTGCTGGCATGATGGAGGGGATGGAAAGGTGAAATCTATTTGATTAATTTAGGTGTCTCCTTAATGGCTTTTGCCTATACAGCTTAGTTATCTGTTAGTTAACTGAATGGGGCAGGGATTTTTTAAGAGTGATCCTGTTCAATGGATAGTCCAGGCATGATGCGGAGGCAGTTATATTAAAGTAGAATAGAAAGCAGCTTAGATTTTTCTTCATATACTGATCCAGTGGCATTAATTTTGTGTGGTGTAACTGTTCCATTGCTTCATTTATACATTTGATAAATGTATATATGAAAAATGGATGAAGAGAAAAATGAGGACATCTGGCCTCTTGCCAGAGGAGCAAGGCCCTGTGAATGGCTGCATCATCTCCCTCCCAAGAAGACCATCATAGCAAGAGGAAGACATGTCATTATGTGGAGAAGGGGCACTTGCATACGGATTGTTTCTCTTCTTTGTTGCAACACTCCCCCCTACACACACACACAAAACACTAGGTTATTTTCCCTGGGACTATAGAAGCAAGAGGAAGGATTGTGGCCCATGAGTCGCCAAAAGAGCAAAGAGCCAATAGGTAGATGAATCACTGGCTTGAAACATATGAGGGAAAGTTGAAGGAGTTGGTATTGTGAAAAGAAGACTGAAGGGTGACATGATTGCACTCTTTAAATACCCCGAGGGCTGTCAGAGAGAAGAGGGGGAATTATTATTATTATTATTATTATTATTCATTTCTATCCCACCTTTCTCCCACCAGTGAGACTCAAGGCTGGGGAAGGCCTGTTGTCTGATGCCCCAAAGGTTAGGACCCGGTCTAATGGTTTGAAGTTACAGGAGAGTATATTTCAGTTGAATGTTAGAAGGAACTTCTTGATAGTAAGAGCAGTTTGGCAATGGAACCAATTGCTTAGAGAGGAGGTGGGGTCTCCTTCACTAGACATCTTCAAAAAGAGGCTGGACAGCTACCTGCTGGAGATGGTTTAGCTGGAGATCCTGCATTGAGCAGGGGGTTGTACTAGATGGCCCATGAGACCCCTTTCAACTCTGATTCTAGGACCAGTGGCTGCACAAAGGGGGTGCAGAAAGGCCGAACCACAACAGGTGACACCATTGGGGGAGGGGTGACACTACAGAGGTGACACCAGCCTTAGTGACGCCACAGTCTATGACACTTTAATCCAAGCAAGAGAAAAACAACCTTGTCCCACTTAGAAATTTCACCACTATAACTCTAACTTATCTTCTCTGTTCATTCCCTTTCCCTTGAATGTTTTGTCATTTATTGTTTGTCAACCTGACTGCAAAGTCAGTATCTCTCTTTTTAATTATTTTTTTTAAAGAAGTGAGATGCTTAGGGGTTGGGGGTAGGGAGGAGCAGTCTTACATGATAACCCAGTCTTTCTCAGCCTTTTTACCCTGGAGGAACCCTTGAAATAATTTTCAGGTCTCAGGAAACCCCTGCCTAAAAATTATTATATGTACAGACAGAAAAATGTTTAAAAATTACATCTCTTGGGGAATCCCTAGTGACCCTTCAGGGAACCCTAAGGTTCCAGGGAACCTGGGTTCAGAAACGCTGTGATAACCTAATAACCAAGAGTATACAGAAATGTTATGGCCATTTAGTAGTAGAATCATAGAGTTGGAAGCGACCACAAGGGGCATCTAGTCCAACCCCTGCCATGCAGGAATAAACAATCAAAACATTACCGACAGATAGCTTTCCAGATTCTGTTTAAAAACCTCCCCAAGAGACTCCACCACACTCCGAGGCAGTGCATTCCACTGCTGAACGTCTCTTACTGTCAGGAAGTTCTTCCAAATGTTTAGAAAGAATAATAGTAGTATTTACAGTTGTCCCTCCGTATCCATGGATTTGGTATCCATGAATTTAAGTATTCACAGCTTGAAAATATTCTTTTTTAAAAAAACAGCAAACCTTGAATTTGCTATCTACTCTAAGGGACACCATTTTGCTATGCCATTGTGTATACTGTAAATCCAAGAGTATTCATGGATTTTGGTATCCACGGAGAAGCCTGGAACCAAACCCTAGCAAATATGAAGGGCCAACTGTACAAAACAAGCACTTTAAAATATTGGAAACATTTCAATCTTCTTCTGTGCTTATCTTCATCTGTGCTGAGATTACTAAATCAAATTCAGCAGCAGGCACAACAGTTTGTACTTTTATGCACTTCTGATATCTGTGTTTGGAAAATAAGATTTCAGTACTGTAAAGATCTAAAGTTAATTAGAATCTTCTATTGATTCCCTTTTAAACTGAAGATGAGATATGTCTTTGATGTTAGCTTCTTAGAGACCTTTTTTATATAAAGATGATTAACACACCATTGATAATGATGTCACTTTTCAAGCATTATAACTTCTCAAATTATAAGAAACTAAACAACTTGATTCTAAGGATTGCAACTGCCTGAGGAAGAAAATGTGAAAACGTTTAGATCATGCTTTATATTGAAATGGGAAACCCCCAATCAGAAATGCACATCATACTTTTGCAATACCATCTGAATAGCGGGGGACAGTTGTTAAAATAATATCACCCATTAAACCATGGATTGCAGATGATAGTTTCCCCCAAGTTCCCATATGTTAAAAATGTGATTTGAAACTCTCCTAATGATATCAGCTATTAAATATTTTAAAAGGAGAGGCCTTGCAGACTGCTTTTATTATTATTTTTAAGAGGTAGAGATTGCTGTAAATCAAATTTATTTTTCCTGCTACGTTTTGCTTTGGAACTGTTGGACCGTATTTCCGCTCTCTCCTTACTTTGAGGTGCACTAAATATTAATAAATGCCAGTGTCGCTTTACACCTTGGTTTATGTTTCAGGCTTTTTATTAGTTGAATTACAGTAATCTCTGAGGGAGTATGTAGCTTTTCACTACTTTGTTTTCAATAGTTAACATGTTGCTTGGCAGATAAAATTATTGAGTTAATGTTCAGTGGCTTGAATGGATACATTTAGAAAAAGCAGATTTACAAAAATATGTCGGTCAATACAAATCATTTTCATTCGGCCATTAATTTCATCCCAGGCAAGTTCATAGTCTAATTTCAGCATACAGAAAAGATGTAATTTCTTTTAAATATATAAATTGATCACTGCTATTTTAGTTTGTTTAGGCAAGTGAAAATAAAATATTTTTTAAATATCAGGTTAATCATTGTCATTGTATTCGCTCTGAAATCCCAATTTGTTTGACTAGTAATTGAGAGCACAAAATATTTAAAGTAGTGTAGCGCATCAGTTCTGTGTAGATGTAACAAGAATACATTTGCATGTTAATATAGTTGAGTGCTTTGTGCTGATTGGTATTGTAGCATCTGACAGGAAATAAGCTGTGGTGAATTAATGTTCTCCATATTTTAATTACACCAAGCTGATAAGAAGCTGGATGAACAATAATGGACCAAATCTTGAAGTGGAATATGTGGAAAAAGTAATTTAACAGGGCACTCCAGTGAATGTGTATTTGGATGTTAGTGCCTTGAGTTCAGTAGGACTTCCAGGGAATTGTGTGTAGGATTGCAACTTCAGTCTCCTGTCCTTTAAAAAGAAAGTACTGTGCTAAACTGACATTGGGAACAGATTTGATAACATAGTGGAGAGAAAATGTATTGAGTCTTATTGGATTGTAACGTAGGAATGTAACTATACAGAATTGGTGTCAGAGATGTGTAATTGTTGTTCTTTCAAGTTGTTTCTGACTTAATGGCGAAACTATCACGGCATTTTCTTGGCAAGGTTGTTCAGAGGAGATTTGCTTTGCCTTCCCCTGAAGCTGAGAGAATGTGACTTGTCCAAGGTCACCCAGTGAGTTTCCATGACCAAGCATGGATTTGAACCCTTTTCTCCAGGGTTGTAGTCCAACATTGAAACCACTACACCAAGCTGGCTCTTTGTAATGTGTAATTACATTTATACTAATGGAGAGGACATTTTCTTGACTCTCAGTAACTATCTTGAGAATTTTTATTCCTTCTGCCGAAAGTCTCTTGGACCGCTGAGTAAAAAAATCAATATTGAAAAGTTTAACACTACGTTATCTTAACTGCTGCATCAGCATAAAGTAGCTATTGTGTTAAGTGTGCGTTTTTCTTTGTTTCAAGCCATTGGGGCCTCAAATAACCTTGGATATGTAGTGATTAATTTTTCTCCAATCACTTTAATTGGGCTCTCACTGATCTTCCAATACACTTTTAGCAGACTTTTCAGATGGCAGAATGTATTGCCTACCTGAAATAGTAAAGTAAGTTAGGTTTCGGAGAATGAAATTTATATACATTTTGTAACCATTTTATGATCAGTTCTCACTTCTCCAAACATACAGGAGAATTAAAGAATGATTTTGAATTTAGCACTTATTTGCAGGCTCAGAACTTTAAGGAAGCTAGTATTATGCATGTAACAGATTACATACCTAAAACAGAGCTTTAAGGAAGCTAACATTATGTTTGAACATGTAACACATTTTCTTGTTTACAGTCTGAAAATGAAATGGTGCCGATTTCAAGTTGGGCAGGGGAAATGTGTGGATATCATTTCAGTTTAGTGCAGTATATTATGGGTAGGTGTGGTGGTGCTAACGGGGTGAATTCAGGGCAGCTCTGGGGCAGAATACTATAAATTGCAGCAGTATTATTTTTGCTGGTGTAGACAAGCCCTAAAAGATACTCAGGAAAAGAATGAGCAGAATGTCATTTGTTACCTAAAATGGGGAGAAGTAAAAGGTTATGAGTCATTTCCTGTTTTAAAAAAGAGGCCTCTGCTGGACCTAAAATGGCCCAGAGGAGCCTCAAAACATAGTGAAATTGCCCCCCTGGGGGCATTTGGAGACCACAAAACAACAAAACTGTTTTGTCGTACTCCTGTGTTTAATTCTGTAGCATACTGAGCTTACTATTGCATGGTGCTAATAGGTGCAAAACATCTGTGTGACAAACCTCCTGCAGTAATTGACTCACTCTCTTCGTGTTTTAGAAAATGTTGATAGGTTTTCTTTATTTTTCATTTGCAGTTCTCAGTAAAGCAGCATTTAGCTCTAATTATTTATAATAAGGTACAGGTATGTACAACCTGCCCTTTTGAGAGACTCTCCGAGAGTGACAAATGTTACCGTTAGAGGGATTAAAAAGTAATTTTAAGTGTGACATACAGTAAGTTTTGGGCAGTGCTTGTTTCTTTCTTGTCGTGAGCATTAGTTGAAAGACCTTGTTGAATTCCACCCATATCACTTTGACATTTCTGAGTTGTTGAAGCAATCATCAGCTTGTCTGTCCTCCTTATGGCTTGATATGGCTCTGATCATTGCAAGATGCTACTGCATGTTGAAAGCTCTGCCACAGAGACTGTTCAACAGAAGTGGTCTCAATTGATTGCATCTGCCTCCGTGACACTTCCAATGAAGTGCTTTGGAGGGAAATTTTCTCCAAAGGATCTGTATCTTGCTCTGTTGCAAAGATGAAAAATAATGCCATCTGTACACAATTGCTTTGATTTGTACAGTCAGGTGTTCTATTTAAAGCAGTTAGATGGGTTTGGATTGCAAATGTCGTTGTATGCCATGTTTGTTCCATATGAGGTAAACCTGGGACTATGCTTTATTCTATTTCCTGCAGACCTCTGCAATCTAAATATGCTCAGTACAATTTATAAATAAATCATACAAATAGGACCATAACAGGGATCCATTTCCCTGCCAAGGAAAAAAATGCATATGCATTGAACCCCCTCTCTGTTATCTCCCAACTTTATGTGGATGATGATGTTGTTTGGTATTGATTGCAATTATTGTAGATGTTATAGAACTGAGTTAATGTCTCTTAATGCAGACTTGAGGCCTTGATTGACCCATAATTTGACATTTCAATCTGATAAATATGGAGCAACAGCAATGACAGGCTATGTGACAGGTTTAGGTGCTAGGAATTTCAAGCCCCTACCGCTTCTGATCTTACTATTGACAAAATAGCAACATGTATTGAATTTGAGCTTTATAAAAGCTGAGACTACAGTGAATACCATTATGTTTCTGAGACAGAAGAAGTGTTAATTAAAACCATTGAATTTTTCAGTTCTCTGTACATGGGAGCATTTCCTTTTGAACTGACAGCGTCAAACACTTTTTGTAGCTAATATTGTCTTCAGGATGTGACTACTTGACTCTTTAGTCAAGACTCTGAGCTACTACAAATTAGCCATGTGGCACTGCTTTACAGTATGGCATAGTTTAGACGTATGTCAATTTTTGTTTTTTTATTTTAATTTGACACTGATTTGAAGTAGAAAATTTGTAAGCAGAAAATGAAATTCATGAGACAAGTCACTTTTGAGTTGCCTGAAAGATTCCAAAAGAACAGCTTCTAATCCCATTTGTTCTGCTTAATGTTCACATCTTCAAGACCGGCAGGTGTTATGTTCCCATTTGGAAATCAGACCTCCTCCATCATCCCTACCCTCCAAAGGCTGCAAAATATTTATTTTGTTGAAATTGTGCGGAATGTTTTTAGATTTGCTCTGTCTCTGTTCTCTCTCTTATAGAGAGAATGGCACTAGGAAAGCCCAACTACACTGTTTTGTTGTTTCTACAACAATGCAACCATACCATCATTCCAAAAACATTTAGCAGCTCCTCCCACCAGATCTTCACCTAAGCAGTCAAGTAGCATTAGTGGCCATTGAGCAAGTTAGCTCTCATTTAATTGTTATGGGAGTTCCAACCTGTAAGGTGGGTTCTTTCCCCCCCCCCTTTAAAAATATTACACTTCTCCATACCCCAAGCTAGCAGATCCTCCCTTTTGTATATGGACAGTGTGATTTTGGTTACACAAGCAATGAGACTCACAGCCCAAACACTGGAACTACAGATGGAATTCCTTTGTGTCAAAAAGAGGGAATGGAAAAAGACCTGCGTGAGGAATTCCATTTCAGTTCGGAGATTCTGGCTTTACACTGTATGCTTTTTGCGTTAATGTCCTCCTGACTTTCCCCCACGGCAGGAACCAAGGTGGCTTACACCTTGTATTAAAATGAAATACATCTAAGAACCAATAGGTTATAGAATTAGAGCAGTTAAAAGTAATTAAATGAGCCATCATACTACAACCAGGCACTGGATTAAAATTGTTTAACAAAATTGTAAAGCATGACAAGAGGAGGAAGTATATATGTTAAAATATATACATTTAAATAAATATGCACTTTTATTTTAGTAGGTCTTATGAAATACTTTCAGCAGGAATACTGGAGGCACTGATATAATCCCATTATAGATACAGTAAATTCTAGAGATTAAGTATTTCAGCAGAGATTCTCCCCCTGCAACACATATTTCATGAGTTTCTTATATTTTTATCAAGAACTGTTACTACCTTTTATTAATAAATGGATATTGCTTGCATTGCTACTATACCACTTCCTAGCAAGCATCAAGACTAAGAAGTGTGGACCTTTTGCCCCCTAGCTTTTGCTACTTGGAACAGAATAATAGCTATTTGTACATAAGAGTACAAACAAACAATGTACAGAAGGCGTAGTTTGAATGACCTTGGACTGTTCTGAATAAGGCTGCCAGCACCCCTGCGAATTTGCATTATCACAAGTTTATGCCAAGTGGCTCCTGGTAACAAATTTCCAAGGACAGCCACGACCTGTATTTTTCTTCTCTCTGAGCAGTTTCACTTTCTATATATACCAGTACATAGAAAGCACTTTCATATAATGGAAGACAAGTGAAATGAGTGTGCATCTCATTACAAGGGACAAATGTACATGGTGTTGTTCATGCTTATTCAGTGTGTATGTGCTAGGAAGCCAAAGTCAGCATGTCTATATGCACTGGATGAAATACATGTTCTATACAATACACACAACATTCTACAATGGAATTTTCACCCTCTTTTCCTACCTAGATTTGTTTTCTGCCCTACCTACTTTTCCCTGTTCTCTGTTGCCTGCAAATGTAATATTGTGCCTGTTTGCCGTTTGTTAGCTGAACTGACTTAGATCTCATGTCAAAATCAAAATTAAAGAGGCAGCATTCAACTATCAAATGCATTTTCCTACATCTTTTGCTTCTAAAGCTGTCTAATACAGAAACTGAGCTCCTTCTTACTGTCTTGTTGATAAAGATGTTCTTGTGGCTGGTGATAGTTGGTGATAGGAAAAGATGATTAAAGCACTAGCTTTTTAAAGGCACTAAATATTTATTTTTCAAGCTGTACAAAAAAACCCCACTATTGCATGTCATATCTTGCTTCAGCAGATGCTTCAAAACATGCATCCATTGCATGCACACTTTTCATAACTGTTTCTCCTTCCCCCTTTCCACCTGTTTTTTCCCCTCCTTCTATCTTCCTCCTTTTTTCTGTCATTTGTTTTATTTTATAGATGTATACTGCTCTTCCTCAAGGAACTTTTTGAAATGTCAGGGACCTGAATCCTATTGTTAGTCCTAAGTAGAGTAGACCTCTTGAATCAACTGTTGAAAGGTGAGTCAATACTTAGTGTAAATCTCACCACCACCCCAGTTCTGCTTTAGTTGGAACTACCCAATAGAATTCAGGTCTTACAGTTGGAGAAGGTGGCAGTAAAGTTGGTGTGGCCCACCTTAGGGTAACCTGTGACATAACTGTGGACTGTGACCCATCAGCTGACAGTTACTGAACTGGAGGACTTTTTAACTGGTTATCTAAATCTAATTGATACTCAGACACCGGTTTTGTATCTGCATGGTGAAATTTCACATTTTCAAACACTTTTAATGCCTTGGTAAACACAAGAAGTGAAGGCCAGTGCAAAGAAAACTGATGAGAAACATATGATTCTTCATAACACTAAACAGTAATATGACAGCTGATCTCACACTTTTAAGACCACAGAACGTAATTACTTTGTCATTTCGATGAAAGCTATGTAAAGGGAATGATCTGTAACAGAAATCAACCACAAAGTCCTATTTAATGTGGTTTTTCTCAACATCATGTTTTAAATATTTACCTCTCCTGATTTAAAATGTTATTTATGGTCTCCAGATCACTGCCAAGTTATGTCACTTGATGGTGTTCTGTTGCTGTACATTTAACACTGCGCCTGTCCTGATGTCTAGATTGCCAAAAAATGTAGAGAAGATAATATTCTGCTGTAGCCAAATGAAGTGATGCATTCAGACTTCCTGAGGAAATGGCCTCTTGTGAGCAGCTAAAATATTTATTTATCCAGGTTTCATCTTACTGAATTTGTTGTTAGCTAAAACAAGCAAAACTCTACAGGCTGTAATGAGATAATCTAAAACTGGTCTTAGCCCCCTGCCTGGACCTGCAGATTGAATGGTATTTGAAATACATTTTAAAGGGAAATGAGATTTCCCCCCAGCCCTGAACATCTAGGGAGAAATATGTAAAGTTTGATAACTGGTGTCTTGCTGACATATTTGCATCTAAAGTGGCCATGTTAACTGTTTTTCTTAGATACACTATCTATATATAACACAATATATTTATAATATTCATATATTTTAAGGATCATAAAATGATAATTTATATTTTTTAAAAAACCAAGTAACAAAACTATAGTTTTGCAATACCAGCTTTTTTTGTTTTGCAATACCAGCATATAGTTTTTTGTATATGGGTGGGATCTGAATCTTCTCTCAAGGAGTTTCTGGTTTTTCTTAATGGTATCCATGAAAGCATGAAATTGGATATGGTATATAATTCCTGTACAGTGAATTTCCTAGATATATATATATTCAAATAAATAGGGGCTCATTTGAAACGAACCTATATAGAAAACCAAAGGATGTTAATTCATTTTTAAGATATGACAGCTATCATCCAATGCCTCTTAAAAACAACCTTCCGTACTCACAATTTTTACGTATTAGAAGAAATTGTAAAATACTGGAAGGGTTTGAAAGGGAATCGAATATTACATGCCTCCAATTTTTTGAGAAAGGGTATCCTTTAAAGGTTATAAAAGAGGCACAAGACAAAGTTCATAAGTTAGATCAAAAGAAACTTCTGTTTGATTCCAGACCTAAGAGAGCACCCGATAGGGTGGTTATACCACTGACTTTTAACACACATTCACAGAGGGTTAAAGAAAGTATTATGAAACATTGGCACTTGCTGGAAAATATACCCAGATATAAAAATAAACCGATGTTTGCCTATAAATGTACTCAAAACATCAAGACTATATTAGTACGGGCAGATTTTGATTTTCCGGTAGTACAAAACAGTTTGATTGCCAAGGGACATTACATCTGTGGACATTGTTCGGTATGCAGACATAGCAGCAATTTGAAATGTTTTGTGAATACTGCTGATGGTAGAAGTTATGAAACATACCAACTTTTTATATGTGCTAGTAAAAATGTCATATACATAATTGAATGCCCTTGCAAATTAATTTATGTGGGGATGACCAGCAGAGTGATAAGAACTCGGATCACAGAACACAGAAGTTGTATTAAAAACCGTAAAATAGAAGCTCCATTGGTAAAACATTTTCTTGAGAAACATCATACCCATGATTCATTCAAATTCTGGTGCATAGATGGGATATCCAATACTAAAAACATAAAACAATTACAGATATTGGAACTCAAATGCATTCATTGTTTGAAATCTGAATCCCCGGTGGGTTTAAATGAAAATGTGAATTGGCTAGTTTGAGTCTTTTGCTGTTGTTTCACACCTTAAATTTCCTCTTAGTTCTTTTCTTGAGTCTTGACAGGATGGTTGCCACCACCAGTTTGACCGGTTATAGAAAAGGTTCTGTGAACAGGAGAAGAACTTCATTTAAATTCTGATGTATTGATGGGATATCCAATACTAAGTACATAAAACTACTACCAATATTGGTACTCAAATGGACACATGGTTGGTAAAATTGGACCCCTGGTGGGTAAAAGTGTGGGTGTAAGTGGTTGGTTGAGTTTTCAATGTCCTTCCACATCCTAGGTTTTCCCTAGGACCATTTCTTTTCTTGAGTTTTGGCAGGATCGTTCCCATTACCAGTTCAGTTGGTTATATAAGATACTCTGTGAGCAGGAGTAGTACATTGTTGCTTTGGAATTGAGCAGAGTCACATTGAGTGAGCTGTTGAGTTGTTATACATTTTGAATGCTTGTAGGCCACTGAGGAAGACTGCTGTCGAAATGCGTCTGGCCTTGAGCTTTTATTATTCACTATTAATATAATATTTTTAGCATTTGCACACTTTTCAGAGGGGTATTATTACCCTTTTAGAAATTTTAATTTTATTGGATTCTCTGCTCCAGGGTTTAGTTATCCTTTCATTTCTTCATATGTCCTTTTATGATTGGGAGTGGGATTAGTTTATCCTGGTTATTTTTTGGCAGAACCCTTCAGTTTGGTTTCAGGTTCTGTAGAAACTGTTCTGTTCTGTTCTCTAGAACAAAAGATATAACAATGATCTCAAGGAATGTTAAATGATCTCAAGGAATGTTGTGATAAATCTCTGTACTGCATATTTCAGTTAACCAACTGTACTGTGAAAAAGCCAAATGACATGTTGTTGTTGTTGTGTGCCTTCAAATCATTTCTAACTTACGGTGATGCTAAGGTGAACTTACCACAGGGTTTTCTTGGCCAGATTTGTTCAAAGGGGGTTTGGCTTTACCTTCCTCTGAGGCTGAGAGAGTGTGATTTGCCCAAGGTCATCCATGACAGAAGAAAAAGAGTATGTGAATATAGTACATGGAATAGAATCCATATGCACAGTGAAATAACATGAGCTTTTCCTCCCACCCCATCCCCCATAGAAATGAACTAGCAAGGAAACAATACAAAACAGAACCTGAAAACAATACAGACCACACATATTTTAGACTTTAAAAACTAGGGAACTTTCTTCTTCGTGTCTGCCAACATTGTCTAGAATTGTTGGCTAGTAATCTTCATTAGTTGCCAGGAATACACAGCAAACATTGTTATTACTAGTGGTATTACATTGATTTTATCTAATGGAGGCATGAACAGAAGGCAGCTCAATGTAACCAGCCTTACCCTTTGTCCTCCTGTAGCCCCCACGTAAACACTAAAAGCTCTCTGTTTCAGGAGTAGGAGTGTTGAGAGAGTGGGAATACTTGGGAAAACTCACAAGGCCAAGATACATACAGTCCATACAGCTTAAGGTTCATGGACAAACAGGGTTACTCTTGTGTAACGTTTCTTCTTTGATCTTCGCAGCAGTGGCTTGCAGAGTAAAATAGGAAGGCTGTTCCCAGAAGTATCTGCAGGTATGCCTGAAAAATTGCAGTGCTTTCTCAACTAAGAACTCTTGAGTTGAGGCAAGCAACAGTCCTAAGTGAGTAAGGGGAATCCGAGGTCTCAGCCCACTCTGGGAAGTTTACCACTCTGCACCCAATTTGCTACAGATGAAATTGAGTGACTCCTTGGCCAAGGATTATAAATTGTGAGGAAGGATCAACAAGCAACTGAGTAGAGAAAAGGAGGACTCCCAACATCCATTGCAAGTGACATTCCCATCCTGTAGCCTATCACTGTTTGAATTTGCCTCACAAAACTCAGAATTGTATAACAATCATGGCAAAATAGTGCATTGGTTGCCTTGAAAGTGAAAGCAAGAAAGAAGTCATTTAAGCAGGCTGCCTCTCTTAAGTATTTGATTATTCTTTGTAAGGCTCTTTTTAGTTGAATTATGTGAATGTTTGATCATCTGTATTCTTAATTTTAGTAACCATAAATAACCTCTATAGATAATATGATTTGCAAATTGCTAAAATTGTAGGACATTTGACTAAAGCAACATTCATGGTTATTAATGGATTTAATATGTAGTGCAGTGAGCCCTCGGTATCCATGGGTTTTGGTATCTGTGAATTTGAGCATCCATGGATCATCGTGCTACATGCCCAAAATGGCAGCAGCACATATTAAAAATGGCACCTAAGGCTGCACATACCTAAAATGGTGGCGCCTATTGACTAATATGGGACTCCTCAGGGGGTTCCAGAACCAAACAACCATGGACATGGAGGGGCCACTGTATTCAATGATAACCTATATAATACATTTCTTGGGTTGTTATTGTATATATTTAAATATGCTAGATTATCTACTGACCTCATTTTGTTGGAATGGGGGGGGGATAGAAGGAGGGTCTCAGAACTGTGTTCCCCTGAGTTACTTTCTCTCTCTCACACCCTAGTGCTGGGTCCTTCCTGAAGAACAGGGGCTACATCGTACACAGCTGCAGTGCAACTGGGGAGTGGTGTTAAACCAAGTTGTAAGGATCTTGAAGCACCAGAGCTCCTGATGTATAAGATCTCCTGGCCTGATATCAGGCAATTCCCACTTCCCATTGCACCCTCTACAGCACAAACCTTCTTCTCCAGGAGGGACCCACACTGCCCTCATTTTTAAAATTAGATATTATGCATTGTCGGTGGGGGGAGATACTTGATAGCAACAGCATGGCAGGAACTACTGTATAATATTTACACTATTCAGCAGCTGCCTGCACTGAAAGCATGTTCTTTCTTCACCATGTTTCAGACTTTAGAGAAGGGTTTCTCAACCAAATTTCCCTGGAACCCTTGGGTTCCATAAGAGGTTGCTAGGGGTTCTGCGAGATATTAAGATTGAAAAAAATAAACATTTTTTTGAGCTGTAGATATAATTATTTTTAGGCAGGGGTTTCCTGAGACCTGAAAATTGTTCCACCAGGGTAAAAAGGTTGAGTAATGCTGAGAATGTGACTCTTCATCCTGTTTTGGGCCTTCTGTTACTGAACTTGATCACTAGTTTACACTAGAAACTTACATGAAATATTTGATTCCACGAAAGGTTTTAATACCTTGATAAAATTAATTCGTAACTCTTCAGATGCACAGTGTTTCAAGTCAACTTGACCTCCCATATTACGTAATTCCACTTGGCTTCTTCTTGAACTGCTGTCGGTACATTATGCTCTTGAATGGAGCTGTAGTAGCGTTTGTCAAAACTGATTGATTCATAGGTGGGTCATGGGTTTTCAAAGATGGTTAAGCAAAAAGACTGTTTATTGCATTAATCTTTAAAACTGGAAGCATATGATTAGCAAGGATTGTTTGTATAGAGCTTTAAAAAAAATAGTAACAAAATGAAGAAGGTTGTCGCTTACATACTACTTTCACATCCAGACAGCACTGCCAGACTTGTCAAAGATAGAACTTGAAAGGGAGGCTTTTACTTCAAATGAGTAACTGTAGTAGGGTTGTTTAAATTATTTTTGTCCTACAGGTAGTCCCCCTCCCTCTTTAAGGAAATGCCAAATGTTTTAATCTAGACTTTCAAAGTGAACATAAAATGCAGTTTGCTGTTTCAGTTGCACTTTGGAATCTCTTCAGATGAAGACCAAAGCACCTGCAAAAACAGTCAATCTGTTCTGCAGTTCAGGCAGTATCTGGCATCTCTTAAAGTCATCTTTCTTCTCTTCTTTTCTGTTCTGTAGTTCTTTGAGGTTCCATTTGACTCAAATATGAACAGGACAAAAAACAGACCCCTGGTGCGAGGACAGATCAGGTAAGGCTGCACACACCTGCTCTCTCTAGAGTGAGTAATGAATCACGTGGTTCAGTCTTCTTTTTTGTGTGTTTGGATAAGCAACTATGTCAGCCTATAAAGAACAAAAGCCCTGGAAAAAGAGACCATTTGTGTGTGTCTGTCTCTGGGTACTTGTGTTTGTTTGTGGTGTGTATGTGTGCATACTCTGATGAGTCTGGAAGTTTTTTTATCCACATGGAAAACATATTGGCTTGGCCCTCTCATCAAGATCAGAAGACATTGTACAAGGTTCTTAACAGACATATTGACATTAAGAAATTTACAAATTTACCAAGTGTTGCTGTATAATCTGTTAGAGAAAACTGAGCACATATTATAGTTTTAGAAGCAAGAAGCATATCCTAGCTGCATCTTGAAAATAATTATGCATCTGCTTTAATCATTCTTAACAGGAGCAACAAAAATGTCTAGAATCTGAAAAGATCCATTCTAGCCTGCTCTCCTAGATACCAAAAGATGATGGGAGAGTTGAAACCTATGAGTTTTGATGTGTGCTGAGGACATTAGCCCCTTTTTTTGTAATTACCACCACCCCATATGAAAAAATATTGTCTGCATTACTCATTAAAGATGTGAAGGCATGGAGAAAAAAAACCAGAAAAAAATTGAGGGGAAAACCTTTTTTTTTCCCCTGGAGACTTTTTTTTCCCAGAAAAAAATGGGGAAAATAGAAGTTGGTGGGGAAATGGGGAAATTGATTTTGGAATATTGATTTTTAGAATGATGAATAAAATATTTAACACAAGGTGCTCCTATATTTACGACCCAAAAATTATTTCTAAAATATATATGGAAGAACGTGCAATAATGGATCACTGCAATTCCTGGTCTTTATTCACTTCTTTTCATGTGAATGAATGCTTTAATATCTGCTTGACACTCTGGAAGACTGAAGGAGACAAAATAGTTTTCTCTGTTTTACCAAGGTTGATGGTTTCTTCTATTTTTATTTTTTATTTTTGTCTGCTCTTAGTTAAAGTGGCAAAACCAAAGAGGTTCCTTACAGTTCAGGACCTTGTAACTTCATTTGTAACTATACTAAAAATAAAATAAAATGGAATTCAATTGATAAATTTCATCTGATTGCGTTATATTATATATTTAGTACATTTTGACTGGCATCCTGTTCAGTAGCTACCAGATTGTAAGTGGAATTTGAGATTTCATAGCTGCTGGAGATTCATGTTTATTGTCATTAATGACGGAATGTGACACAACAAACTTACCTCTTCAGTTTGGCAGCTGAAACCCAACTGATGGGTTTTTCAAGGCACTATAGATTGGGGAAATGATGTCTACAGTGCTCTCCTGGTCATGGGCTCTGTGAGACAGCTTACATCAGGACCCCGAGAGGTCTCTCTAGCTGCCATGACCAGGAGAGCACTGTGGACATCATTTATCAGTGCTCTGATCTACAATGCCTCAAAACTCTTTGGTTGGTGTGCTGCCAGGTTGAAAAGGTAGGTTTTTGGAGGGTAGCATCATAAGACATAATTATAGTGATAGAACTCCATCATTGTAGTTTATGTCTGATGATGTAGGACCTCGGCTGTCATGTTCCTAAAGTAACAAAATGATATTCAATTCCTAAAAGATACTAATACCATTCCCCCCTTTAAAAAAAAAAATTATTTCCCCCCGCACACACACAAAAAAACAACCCTGTCATATTACCACCCTAGAAGCCTTTAAAAAAGGCCATTAAGACGGAGCTCTTCCGGCAGGCCTTTCCTGATTATCCTTCCAGATCAAAAACAAAACAAAACAAATCTACCCACAATTTTATTGAATTTGTATTTGAAAATTTTAATATATTCTGCTGTTTAATATCTATTTTATTGTTTTTTGTTGTTTTTATGATTGGGGGGAAGGGATATGGGATTGTTTTTTAACTTTGAGCTTTTAATGTTATAATTTTTTTTTTGTTATAATTATGTTGTACTCTGCCTTGATTCCCTAGGGAAAAGGCGGAATATAAATAAAAATTATTATTATTATTATTATTATTATTACTACATCTCTATATTCTGAAATTTACATTTTCCTGAAATTTTGCATTTTTGCTGCTCATTGTTCCATAATCACTGTACTCCCTTCACCACTATAACTTTTGCCAGAAAATTCAAAATAGGTGCTTCAGTCAGAATAAACTGGATGGGTTTAAATGTGTGTATTCTTTTCTGCCAGGTTTATTCTCTTTCAGATAAAAGTTTGTTTCCTTCATTAAAAAATTGACTTTTTTTTTACAAATAAATATTAGTTCTTATTCATGATGAACAAACTGAAATTTGACTTTGAAGATCATACCTTTACAAAATGGCAAAGTCTTGTGCTACTTTCTAATGCCTTTTTTTAAAATATGCAAAATAAAATAAGGGACTGCTTTCTACTTGCCTTTACGAATTCCAGTATTTTCTGTTGACATTTCTGAGAGCGTAGTTCAGTTCCAATATCCAAAGTATGGGAATCATTGCCTCTAAAATATTTGGCTTCAAGAAAAAGACATACATTGGGCCAAATAAAGTGTTCCACTGCCAGAACTTTTGTTCCTCGACTCCTTGCAATCATAGTGCCAGTTAAAAACCAGGCCTGGAATGTGTTCCAGGTCTCCAAAACGGGCTTTGGATTTGAATGGAGGCTGCAGTGGAGAGGCAGTCTATCCACTACATAGTTCCATTAGATTTAATTTTTTGTGCCAATCTACTATTGGATCCCCAGTAACTGGGTTCTGTGTCCTACATATTTCTGAAGGCAACATATTTTTCAATATTTTTGTCCCATTTCTCATTCCCCACATAGGTGGTTAAATGTTCCATGAAATTTTTGTGTATGTCCCTTTCATAAAATTTTCTAATTCCCAAACATCTTCTGATGTTGTACAAGGTGATAGTACTACTAGGATAATATTTTAAAGTAATTTTCATTTGTATATTTCTGGGGGGGGGGGAAGCCATTCAGTTGTGCATTTTGTGACATAATAATGCATACATTTCCTAGTGATATTGTTTTTGAGCAGAATAGAAACATACTTTAGCTTCTGTTGATGCAAGAAGCTTGCTTTTTCTTGTAAATCTTTTTTCTATCACTTTTAGACAAAGGATAATATAATATTGTAACCTAACTGTTAGGGGATTAAACCATTATTACAATCCCAGCACCCTAGCAGATTCCAAAATCCATATTGCATAAAGTACACAGTTGTTCAAGTGAGAATGACTTGGTGATAAGACAGGCGGCTACTGCAGACGATAGAGGAGGGAGACTGCTCTTTGATTTTGCCCACCTGTTTCTTTGAAGAAAGTATATTCTTGCTCTTATCTTGCTTTGTCTGTTCTTCACATAGCTGGTATTGCAGTAGGACACTAGCATAATTGTGTTATGTGTAGTGGCACAACTATACTTGTGTGCTCTGAGGGAAATGGCAAGGACATTAAAGACAACTCACATGCTACAAAAAGTGCAGCATTCAGAGGCTGACAGGTAAATAGGAACTAGCCTTATTAAAACAGTATGGAGGTGAGGGGTGGGGGTCTCTTCCAGGCTGTTTCCCTTTCATCTGTTAACTCAGGACAAATTCTGTACATCAGCATTCAGGGAAAGGTTATGTCACATCAATGTCACCTCTTAGCTTGTCCCTGTGGACTTTCAAGAGAACCTCATGTGATGTGCACACAGTACATTTCCTGATGCATTTGGGTTGTCTCAAAGGGTACAGTGGTTTACCCCAAAGATTATTACTCCTCCCAGAAAACATGATCATGCATGCCATTTGGCTTGTCACAGGAACAAGAGCCGCCGCAAATTCACCTGAGATGCTTGGGAAGTGCCCCTTCTGGCAGATGCTGGAACAGGTTTTTGCCCACACATACCATTCATACTTTACTAATACTGTCCCTTGTCACATTTGATGATAGAGCTTTTTTATTTTTTTGTTTTAAGTGTTCTCTTTCTCTAGTTGAAATAGAGCTTCTGATCTTTGCATTTTCTGAAAATAATTATATGATTAGATTTGCTGCAGTGTGGCTGTTATTTTTTATTAAAGGGGGTAGAGAGAGTGTTGCTAAACATTGTGTATGTAAAATTCTTATCTTTTCATTCTGGGTGAATCACTGCAAACTCATCTCCCCCCTTTATGATGACTCATGGAACAGGAATCAAACCCTTGATGATGCTTTATAAAAAGAATGCTTAAACATGTGTCGCCTTTTATGCATGCTCTCTGTTCATTGTATACATACAAATAAAAAGCCAGAGTCCCATGAGGCTCCTGTTTGAACAGAAACTTAAAGTAACCTTGATTTCTGTTTGTATGTCTGTTCAATTTCTTAAAGGATTGGATTCCAGTTTATGGGTGGGGGATGGAGAGCACTACACCTTATTGGCAAACTTTAAACTAAAGCCCTTATTCATAAAGTATTCAACAAACAATTTTCAGATAGCATTTCCCTGATTTGTGCCAAGGATTATTTATAACAAAATTATGTTTTCCCTTAGGCATCTGTGAACAGTTGGTCCTATTTATTTCTGTGTTTTATCCATCATCTTTGGAGGATGGGGGGAGGGAAGTGATGGGATGAAATTACATCAAAATGGAAACAAAATAGTAAAGTAAGCCCTGCGGGTGAACTCACTCTCATTGTAAATAGAGTACTTTGGTAAACTTGTTCTGATTTGTTCTGTAACATGGTGCTAATTACAGATTTCTAACTTCAGTTAAATTTATTTATTTATTTAAAGCATGAGAGGGAATGTTCTAATGAGAACATCTGTTGAACAAACAATGAGCCAAAAACAGGGGCTAACCAAAATGCAATGAAATGGGGGTGCATGCTGGTCTTTGATTTTGGGGACGTCACTGTGTTAAACTCCACCTCTTTTCTCAGCCCCAATAAAAATAAGGGCTTCTACCCCCCCCCCCACAACATTCCCAACATTCCCTAACCCTAGCCCTGACTTCAGTGTTATTCCAGGCAGCTCCATACTTACCAGGTAAAAACAGATACTTGCATACATAGCATAGGCTCCCAAAGAAAATACCATGAATTACATAAAGAGTGTCAGCCTAAATACCCTAAAGGCACCAGATCCTGTCTAATTTTGGTAGCTAAGCAGGATCAGCCCTGGTTAGTACTTCAATGGGAGACCGCCAACTAATGCCAGGTACTGTAGGCTATATTTCAGAGGAAGGAATTTGCAAAACTTGCCTCTGAATATTCCTCACCTAAGAAAACCCTATGATATACATGGGGTTGCCATAAGTCAACGGGCATCTTGAAGCACATACATACACACGTGTACACATAAAGAATACAGGATTCTGATATCCTGTCTGAACTTGAATTTTCACTCATATGAACACAAATGTGTCAATACACAGGTGTTTACACACAAGTCAGCATGTGTGCTTCTACATAGTTCATTTATTTCTGAGGGCCTTTTCGGTAATCGCCCCCAATTTATGGAATGACCTGCCGAATGAGATCCGTCAGATGACAAGCTTAAGTAGCTTTTAAAAAGCACTAAAGACAGATCCCTTTTGTCAGGCCTTTCCTGATTAGATCCCGGCCTCAGGAGCTGCGTCTCCTTGCCTTTTTTAATCTTATGTATATTTGTTTTTAATGTGATTTTATTTAGATGGTTTTAATTTTATATTGTTTAATGTCTTTTTATGGGGGTGGGTGGGGGTGGGTGGTGCTTTTAGTCGTTATTACAATATTTTAATTGTTGGAAGCCGCCCCGATTGTTTTTAGCAGAGGGGAGGGGTATAAATAATAATAATAATAATTATTATTATTATTATTATTATTTTGTGAAAGACATTTGTATGCCCAAAGAATTGGATTTCCTGTATAAACATTTCCTGGGAGTTTTAATTTGATCATCGATTATATAAATACCAGCACAGAGGAGAAAAAATTCACCTTCATCTAGGGCAAGTCATGAGTTATACAGATTTCCAGGACCTTACATTTTTAAGTCATACTTCTATAAAGGGATTCCATTTGTCCAAAACTACGTTCATAAAACTTGAAACTTTATTATACTTATTCCTTACTCTCCTCACCCTGCCCTTTGTGGCCATTGTGGAGAAGCCAAGGCAATCACTCATCAATCTATCTATCCACCTGTCAGCAGCTAATTTAATGTTTTTTAAAGTGTCACTTAACCTTGAATGAAGTTGGCCTAAGCTCTTACAGACTTCAAACCAGACATTAACTGGCATTATTTCTTCAGCTGGCCAAAGCAACACACAGCAAGATGCAACCTTTTACACATATTTTCCCAGTGTTGTTTAAACCTTTCTTTCTCTTCTGGTTAAATCTCCTCTGTGGTTATGCTGAAGGCTAGTCAAAACACAACAGAGATGGGTAAATTGTGTTTAAAAAGCTGGTGTCTTGCATTCTGGGAATCGTTCCAGAAACATTTGGGGCATGTACAAAGAGTTCTGTGTGTCTTCAAAGCATTGCTGTTGTGTTTTTTTGTGCTACTGTTGATTCTCATCAACTTTAATTCTGGTTTAGTCTATTCTCATCCTTTTATTTTAATTCACCGGTGCAGTAAATCTAAGGACACCTCCTCACAGAAGAAATGCTCTTTGATGCCCTACTAATTTTACATAGGCTACTGAACTGAGGAAATTATATTCACAAAACTACTAACTAAAAACTCGTGGATACACAGACAGTCTTGGCTTCCTTCTCATGTATCTTTTGCTCCTCTTTTCAAGTCAGCAGATGATGGGCCCTTTGCTATGTTGGGCCCCTTAGCATTGAGCTCACTTCCTCCAGATATTCATCTTTGCTGCTGTCAATCTATTGAAGAACTTGTTATTTTTCCAGATGTTTTTAGAGATCTCCTGTTGACTTCCTTTTAGCCTATTTTTCCCTTCTTAAAATGTGTTTTAGTTAAATCTGTATAGAATATTATTGGTACATATCAAGTGCCTGTGCTCATGTGTATTCTCTCTCTCTTTCTGGAGAGTCGCTCCACGGAAGGCAATTCAACATACCAAGCCTTAACATTTTATTATCTTAACATTCTAATAGGTCTGAAAGGTCTGGAAACGATGCCTTATGAGGAGAGACTTAGGGAGCTGGGTATGTTTAGCCTGGAAAAAAGATGGTTAAGAGGCGATATGATAGCCCTGTTTAAGTATTTGAAGGGGTGTCACGTTGAGGATGGAGCAGGCTTGTTTTCTGCTGCTCCAGAGACTGGAACGCGGAGCAATGGATGCAAGCTTCAGGAACAGAGATTCCACCTCAACATTAGGAGGAACTTTTTGACAGTAAGAGCTGTTCGGCAGTGGAACACACTCCCTCGGAGCATGGTGGGGTCTCCTTCCTTGGAGGCCTTTAAACAGAGGCTGGATGGCCATCTGTCGGGGATGCTTTGATCGTGATTTCCTGCATGGCAGGGGGTTGGACTGGATGGCCCTCGTGGTCTCTTCCAACTCTGCAATTCTATGATTCTGTGATTCAGTTTGAGCAGGTTATATACATTTTCATTGAGTGTTCTTATATTTATAAAGTGTCTGTGATGACATCACCAATTAGATGGTACACAAACCATTTAAATAAACAAATCAGCAAAATAGCTGTATCAGCACAAAGGTTGGAACAACCAGCATACATTCCATTGTTGTGACACTTTCTGGAGTCTTCAAGTTACCATGTCAATGAAAGAGTCCCCTACAGAGGTGATCTCTGCTATATATCAGTGCTGCACGTCACTATTCAAGAATGATGTTGACGTGCTGGAAGGGTCAGAATTGCTGTAAAAATGAAAGTGGCCAAAATTACAGAACATATGGAGACAGGTTGAATTTAAAGTGTTGTGAATACAGTGGGCCCTTCAGATCTACAGGGTTTTGGTTCTGGGATCCCACACAGATACCAAAAACCACAGAATATCACATTCCTTATTATTAAATGGTGGCAATGTGAATGTGGATGCTTCAGGATGTTCACATCACCACCATTTTATAATATGGGATATGGCAAGCCATGGTTGGTTGAATTTTGTGGATCTGAAGCCCGCAGATCTGGAGGACCCACTGTACCTAACCAAGAGTATTAGGTTTGTGTATATACTACAGCCTAAATACCCTAAAGACACCAGATTCTGTCTGACCTTGAAAGCTAAGCAGAGTCAGCCCTGGTTAGTACTTGGATGGAAGACCGCCAGTGAATACCAGGTGCTGTAGGCTATACTGTATTTCAGAAGAAGGAACTGGCAAAACCACCTCTGAGTATTCCTTTTCTAATAAAATCCTATTAAATTCATGGGATCACTGTTAAGTAGACAGGCGACTTGAAGGCACATGCGCATGTACACACTGAGCAAGAAAGAGCAATGTAAGATGGTGCAAAGTATCCAGAGATAATGGAAATTATTGTCAGAGAGGCTTAGAGATTGGTCACAGAGTTCATCATGCCCTTTCAAAACTACATTTGTGCAGTTACTTTGATGAAGCTAAATCAATTAAATCAATATAAAATTTGTTCACATTTACAATATGTCCTTAACATATTGTCATTCAGAGCAGACAGTTGATTTAGATGCCTCACAGAGCATTATCTATGCCACAGACCTATATTTTATATCACTTCAATATCTAGGCTTTCCCCAGTCCTGATAATTATAATTTGGGAAGTGTTCTAAGAATTATCTTAGGATTCACAAAACTGCAATTCCCTGAGAAAAGAAAGTCACTTTGAAACCAGTTTTAGCCAGTGATATCTGAGAGTCAGCTTGGTGTTGTGGTTTGAGCATTGGACTATGGTTCTGGAGACCAGGGTTTGAATCCCCACTCAGCCAATGAAAACCCACTGGGTGACCTTGGGCAAGTCACACTCTCTCAACCCCCAGAGGAGGGCAATGGCAACCCCCCTCTGAACAAATCAGAAATGACTTAAAGGCACACAACAAATTGCTGTACCTATCACAACCCACTGTATGTTGTTTCTTAAAAGGGGTTTTGAGCTGCACGTTTTACGAGAGAGATGCTCTCTGGTTGTGAATTTTTCTCTTGGACATCTACACTGACTTTTATACTCCACAGAATGTTCAACTGCTCTTGGCCATCCTAGTGTTATTTTAGAAGCATTTCACTGAATTGAAGTTTGAGAATTCTCTTGATCATTTTTGAACTGCCATTATTAGTTGTGATCATAGTTAGGGATCTTGTGATACGAAATGTCAAAATTCAAAAATTCCTTAAACTGAAAAAAGCACTTTATTCAAATTTCTGTTTTAATGGACACAATCATTACTCAACATAATGGGACACAATCATTATTCAGTATCAACAGAAGTAGCAATTTACTTTGAGACTCTGCATTTATGCAACCTTTCTACCCACCTCTTTCAAAATGCACTGCATTCTCTTGAAAATAAGAGGTATAAATGTTAGGAATCTGGTTGCAGAAGTATCTAAATTAAACAGTACCATGAGCATGATTGTATGAGCAAAGTAAGAGTCCAGTTGATAATGAAATAGAAAACGTTTGTACCTATGCACCTTGTGCATTTCTGAGTCTGTTTTGATAAACTTACTGGGTTGGATCCATATGATTAAGCCTGAGTATTACTCATTTTCCTGGAGATAAAAACTGTAGGAAGTGCATCACTTGATTCACAGTTCTTGTTACATGTCTAATTTCCCAAGATAGTTAAGATGTGTACTGTATTTCCTTTAAACTTATAATCACATCTTCTGGGCAGTATAAAACATTGTTGCCATTACTAAACCCTGAAAATCCACAATTTGACATTTATAGTTTTAGGTGTCAAAAATCTGACCACTTAGGCCCTAGTAAACCTAGAACTCTGGAAATCTGAGAGAGAAGGCCTTCTGTTTTCCATGTCTTTCAATTTAATCAGCACTGTATATGCACAATCCTAAATATACACTGGACTGACTATGTGACGAATGTTGCTGTCCTTGAGCAAGCAAGTATTACCAGCATTGAGGCCATGATATTGAGAATACAGCTGTGCTGGGCAGGGCATGTTTCTAGGATGGAGACCATCGCCTCCCAAAAATAGTACTCTACGGTGAACTCGCCACGAATCAGCGTAAGAGGGGTGCTCCAAAAAGGCGATACAAGGACTCCCTGAAGCAACATCTCAGGCTCGGCCAAATTGATCACCAACAATGGTCCGCCCTGGCCTCACATCAGGAGGCATGGAGACATACTATCCACAATGCTGCAGCCTTATTTGAGAACTCATGCCAAACAAGTCTTGAAGAGAAATGACAACACAGAAAGAATCACAACCCGGAAACATCACCCAAGGAGACCTTCTGGTGTGCTTTCTGCAACCGGACTTATTTATCTCGGATTGGACTTTTTATTCATCAGCGCGTTTGCAGAAATCGTGGGATGAGTCCTTCCTGAATCTTCGTTTGCGAAGAAAAGCCAGAGAGAGAGAGGGGGGGGGTAGCGTGTGGTCTTAAATTACCAGGGAACAACATAAATATTTCTGATGCATTGTCACTGTGGAGCAGTTTCTGAGTTGCTTTAATGGGATACAACCATTGAGTGTTTCAATTGTATGTACTTCATGGCATGCTGAGAACTGAGTTTAGTTCAACAAAGTCAACAGGCCAAATATCAGATACTTTGTAGTCTGTAAGAGGGTTTCTTATTTTTAGATGGTGTTGTCTTCATTAGATTTTGTCATAGGGAGCCTAGTATGACCATACAACCTGTATAACCACTTGAGATTGATAGTAGCTGTAGGCCTGATGAGGGTTTGATTTGTTTCGTTTAAATTCCCTGACCGAGCTGACATAGCTGGTCTCGGAGCTGTTGTTGGAGTCTCCCAGACTTTTAGTTTTGGGAAACCAACATTCCTCTCGAGACCAGTCTAACAGGCACGGCTCGGGAGTTCATGGAGACCATGACAAACATGGGCCTATCCCAATTGGTCATCAGGCCCACACATTGTGCAGGTCATACACTCGATGCAGTCTTCAGTATGGAACAGGAATATCCGTGGGCGGAGGTTGTAAATACCTCCGCATTGTCATGGCCGGATCATTTCCTGGTCAAGGTGGAACTTAGAGTTTGTATCCACCCCACCGGGGATGGTGGACCCATTAGATTGGTCCGCCCTCGAGGGCTAATGGAGCCAAATGGATTCCAGAAAGCCTTAAAGGGTTTAATGGTTGGGAATGCCAGTGACCCTGTCGATGCTCTGGTCAATATTTGGAGCACCAATCTTGCCAGGGCTATTGACATGATTGCTCCCAAGCCTCCTTGCCAATCCGCTTCAAACCGTAAGCCATGGTACACACCAGAGCTTAGGAGAATGAAGTGGTTTGGACAACAACTAGAGCGCATGTGGCGGAAAACTCGACTCTTATCTGACAGAACTCGCCCTAGGAACTTTCTTTGGTCCTATCGGGAGGCAATACGTGCAGTGCAGAAATCTTTCTCTTCTGCACGTATTGCGTCTGCAGAGTCCCGTCCAGCAGAGCTGTTTTGGGTGGTGAGGGAGCTGACACAGGTACTGCCGGTGCCGAATCCCTTACTTAGCCTGACATCGGCCTGCTGTGACGCGTTTAGCAACTTTTTTGCAGATAAAATCTCTCAGATAAGACCTGACTTAAACGCCAATGTTTTAACAGAAACCATAGGAGAGACGTCCAGCGACTCTATCGATGAAGTTATTCTGGATCAGCTCCAATCTGTGAGTACCGAGGACGTGGACAAGCTGCTTGGTAGGGTGAGGAAAACAACTTGCCCTCTCGACCCTTGCCCATCATGGCTGGCCATCCAAGCGTGGGGGAAGCATTGAGGAGATTCCTCATGGATATCATCAATGCATCCTTCAGGGAAGGACATGTTCCATCTTGTCTGAAGGAAGCGGCTGTTAGGCCGCTTCTGAAAAAACCTTCCCTGGACCCCCTGGATATGAGTAACTACAGGCCTGTTTCTTTATTGCCATTTCTGAGCAAGGTGATCGAGAGGGCGGTTGCTCTTCAAGCTGTCTTGGATGAAACCGATTATCTAGACCCATTTCAAACTGGCTTCAGGACAGGCTTTGGGGTTGAGACTGCCATGGTTGCCTTGACCGACGATCTGCGTCTGAACATCGACAGGGGTAGTGTCACCCTGCTGGTGCTCTTAGACCTCTCAGCGGCTTTTGATATGATACATCATGGCATCCTCTTGGACCGCCTGAGGCGGTTGGGTATCGGGGGCACTGCATTGCAGTGGTTCCAGTCCTACCTCTTGGGCAGGTCCCAGAGGGCGCTGCTCAGGGACAGTCGTTCAAGCAAAAGAGCGCTCACCTGGGGAGTTCCACAGGGAGCTATCCTGTCCCCGATGTTATTTAACATCTATATGAAGCCGCTGGGTGAGGTTATTCGGAGTCATGAGCTGGGTGTTATCAGTATGCTGATGACACTCAGATCTATTTCTCCATATCTCGTTCTTTGGTCTCGAATTCCAAAGACATCTCTTCTCTCAATGAATGTCTTCGGGCGGTAACGGGCTGGATGAGGAAAAACAGATTGAAATTGAATCCGGACAAGACAGAGGTGCTCATGGTAGCGGCCCCGAAACCAAGAATTGGGTTGCAACCTCCAGTCCTGGATGGGGCCACACTCTCCTCCAGTGACTGTGTTTGCAGTTTGGGGGTGCTCCTTGACTTGTCGCTTCTGATGATAAATCAGGTAAATACAAAAGTCAGGAGCGCCTGTTATCAGCTTTGGCTGATACGCCAGCTGCGCCCTTTTCTGGAAGCAAGGGACCTCGAGACCATCGTTCACACGCTGGTAACCTCGCGCCTAGACTTCTATAATGTGCTTTACATGGGGCTACCCTTGTGCTTGGTTCAGAAACTACAGTTAGTACAAAATATGGCGGCCAGGCTTGTTTCAGGAACATCTAGGAGGGACCACATCACTCCGGTTTTGAGGTCCCTCTACGGGCTGCCTATTGGTTTCCGGGCCCAGTATAAGGTATTGGTTATCACCTTTAAAGCCCTTTGTTTGATTTGTTTTGTTTTGTATTTTGCTAGTCAGGAGTTTGGGATTAGTATTCCAGTAATGCCACATAGTGCCACCAAGATTGTCAGTGGGCAGCATTGGGTGTTGACATTGACTTCTGCTGTCAACAGCCATACGAAGAGAACAGGCCCAACTACTGAGCTTCACCCTTGTATATTTAAAGGCATTGGGAGAGTCTTGGACTCCCAAGTTCTTAAACACAGCTTGATCCACAGAAGATTTTTAGCTGTTGATTTTCTCCTACATCTCTGTTACTGACTTGAATTGTTGCAGGCAGCTGGTTTAAAATTAAAAATACTCATACTTTTGTTTAATGTCATGTTGAAAGGAGGAGAGGTGTTTCCTTTTTGGAGGAAATCATAGCTGTAAAGAGATAGCACAGCAGTGTTGTTTTCAAGGAATGTTTATCCTAAAGGTATGCAACTGCTAATAAAATGGTATGAAAACAGGTGTGTTCTGTCCTGCTGAGTCCTTTTCTTCCATGTGTTTTCTCTGAAGAATGGGAGGCTGAGTGTTGTAAATAAGGCATTTTAATAAGGGAGCTTTATATTTTGACATGTCCAATTATTCATGAAAACATTGCCCTTGCATTTTAACCAGCAAGACACTCATTCACTCCCCTGCTTCAGATAGCTCCATTACAGCCAATGAAGGAAAAATCCTTGAGGCTAAATTATAGTGTAGAGAGAATAAAAACCCACATCAAAGGGTGGGCTAGAGGAATGATACAGTGTTTACTATCTTGCTTCTCCCAAAGGAAATAGAAATAGCACTCACTATTTATCCAGACACAGCACTGATTACTTATTCCATGTTGACAAACGGATTCTTCACATTATTTCTGAGCTCAAGATGTAAATGCTTTTGTTTGATTCTCTGTGCAAGGCTACAACTTGCATGGTGCATTCAATATCATTTCATCTTCACTGAGCTCTATAGAACTCACTGGCTATTCAGTTCACTGCTTCAGTTGGTTGTACTCTGGAAAAAGCTACAGCAACTTGGTAGGGACATTCCTTTATAAGCAGTTGTGTTTGTTAAATAGAAATCCTGCGGAAACATTTGACCCCTCATGCTTTGTTGCTTTTCAATTCAGCTGTGAGGCCTTTGCCAAGGAATTATTTATCAGGGCCTTTAATTGCATGTGGGACAGTTGATAAATTTGAGTGCATTGTGCATCACATCACGTTAGGAAGCATCCCAGATGCTCTTGTATAAGCCAGGAGTCATGGTGCATTTGAGTAAATAGCTCTCCATCTGCTTCCGAAGACCACTGCTGAGTGGCGATATGCACTCCTAATGGAGTTGTCTTAGCCTCCTGTGTCAGCTGCACAGTAGGGGATAGGGGTGGGCTCCTTTGAAGGAGCACAACGATTTTACTCTATAATCCTTCTCATGATGACCTCCAGTATGAACAGACCTTTGGGGATGCACCGTTTATGCCAATTCTACTTTTTTTAAAAAAAGTTAATAATGGCAGACAGCTTCCCTTTTCTTCAGAACTGGAAGAGGTGGGTGGGGAAGTAGATATCTAGACTCCCATCTATTGTGGCACACAACCAAAATGATTTAATAATTTGATAATCAGATGCAAATGCCTAGTAGCCTTGCTACCTAAGCTGTTCACCAGTATTGTTTAGGTGAAAGAATATCAGTGGGGACAGTGAACAGGAGCACAGAGAGACAGCGTTATGGTAAAACATTTGTATGCTCTGCATACCAAATAATATGGGAGTATCAGCAAATATACACAATCCATTTTTATGGGTCACTAAGACATCACTTTAAAAAAACCCAAAGCCCTAATAATTACAGAAACTCACAAACTCCACCACTTCACATGATTATCCTGTTTCTTACATGTTTTGTGTGTGGCAAGTCAGTACCAGGAAATAGTCTTGTGTGTAGTGAAACACATCTGTTAAACTGTGTTTTAGATCTCAGGAGAATTTTGAATTTCAGAGATCTCCAATATCTAGAGTACGGTATGTTCGAAATGTCTTCTTGGGGCTTCTAAGTGGAACATCAGACCAGAGCAAGGGGCAAAGCTGAGAGCAACTATGCAAGCAGGTTTCTATAGGCCACAATATACAAGTGGCAGAATGAAAGAATGTGAAGTGCAGCTGAGGATGCATATTCAGCAAATGGAGTGGTGTATGTCTATCCCATTCTGTGGTGCACTACTAGTAAATCTTGTCTAGTACTAATACATCTTGATCTTGCTGTTCACTTAGTGTTTTGTCTTTATGGACTGTTGAATTTATTCAGATTTGTGTTTGTAAATTTGGTTTTAACACAATCCAACCTCCCAGCACGCAGTTCTGTTTTTAATCATGTGGGACCTTATCTTACTTAACCACAGCAGCCCATTATTCAGTGTGTGTCAAGTTGTTTCAGAAATGACACCACTCAGCAAGTCCATTACCAAACTGCCTAGAATAGTAAATGGCTTGCACCTTGAATTCTGTTTACAGTAAGTCACATAAAAAGTGCATTTCTTCTATAAATGGCTGAGTTTATGAGCCCTTTAAACAAAGGATAGCTTACATATTATCAACTTGGCGAGTCAGATACCAGGGCTTACACTTTAATTAGGCATTGCTAGCATAGTCCTTGCTGCACAGTTTGCATTCCAGAGGCTAAGATACACAAAGAACTCTCTCACACATTTTATTGGCATCTACTTGATAAAGTCACAGTGAATATTGCCTGTAAATCCTGCTGAAAGGGTACTTGGGCCTTTTCTTGTCCATGTCATGGAATTTGTATATGAATTATTTGCTAGTTTTCCTTCATTCTGAATTTCTAATAGCCTGATTAATGCAAGATTTTTGTACACAAATATTTAAGAGACCTATTGCTGTGAACTTAAAGATGGCAATATGCCAGCATCGGACCTCTCTCCCTACAGTGAGAGTGATGCACACTGGCACCAATGCAGCCTAAATGGAAGAAGTGCAGGATAAGAGATGGCATCTAAACATCTTAACCTTTTTAGGAAAGGGGGAGGAATATAGTCTCAAATGATATTTTTATATCTCCCTTCGATTATATTGTCTATGTGGTTAATAATAATCGACTGCGGTGAAGTTTGTATATTATATTATATACTAATTAGCAGGACTAGAGACAAAATATAGGGTGGAGTGTTCATGTTCAAGTGCCATAGTACTTTCAGGAGGTGTCCAGGAGTGCTACTAGTTTTGGAAACAAGTTGTGCCTGCCCCACACATCCTGCTTTCATAAAAGAAACCTTTCACTTTTTACTGTCACAGTGGCAGATTTAGCAGTGGGGGTAGGAGTGACCTACAGACTATGTGTCACAAACCTCTGCTGTGAAGCTTCTCTTCCTAGCTTATGCAAACTTTGGGATTCTTTTAAGTCTACTGATACCTTCTTCTTGTAAGTGGAGGTGCTTCTTACTAGTGGAAGACTAGTTTTTCTACTAGCAAATAGTAAATACATAGAGTAATTAACAGTAATGGGCAAGGGTAAGGGTAGCATATACTGCCATTGTGGTGCCAGAAAATTTTCTGGGCAGCAGAGAGCACCTTTCATTCCCAAGATTGCAAGCAACCTATAGTTTGGAGCTTCTTAGGGTAAGGGGAAAAAAGCAGCAGTGTCCTTTGAGGGCAGATTTTTTACACACAGATGTGTGGGAAGCAACAGAGACTTCCCATTGCCATTTGAAGGGATGAGATGAAATTGTCTTCAGACCCATCAGTACTTTCAGACACATCCAGATATTGTTCCAGTAATATGAATCAAATCCAGCTCTTTGAATTTTTTTTTAAATGTATTTATTTATACCCCACTCTTCAGCCACAAGGCTATCAGAGTGGCTTACAAATTGTTTTAAGCAATAGCTATTTACACATCTACACTGCATTAAACAGTTTCCAGTGTGTGTTAGCTAATTGCCCCCCACAAGCTGGGTACTCAGTTTACCGACCTACGAAAGGATGGAAGGCTGAGTGAACCTTGGAGCCGTCTGGAATCGAACTTGCGACGTGGTGGCTTGCAGTACTGGCATTTAACCACTGCGCCACACTTGTTGTGTGCCTTCATGTCATTTCTTACTTATGGAGACCCTAAAGGCAAATCTTATCATGGGTTTCTTCGCAAGTTTTTTTCAGGGGGGGGTGCCATTGCTTCCCTCTAAGGCTGAGAGAATGTGACCTGCCCAAGGTCACCCAGTGGCCAAGCAGGGATTTGAAACCTGGTCTCATAGAAGTCTAGTCCAACACTCAAACCACTACACCACACTGGCTCTTTTGAAATAGATAGTAATGTTGAACGTTTAGCAGTGGCCTTTGAAATAAAGTGTAATACATCATGTAATACATCATGTATTCTGTAGTGTAAATCACAATCTCTCAGTGAGCCACTGATTGTATAGAGGGCTAATTTATATTATTATTCCCCTGCTTTTTCAAAGGGGAAGAATCACATGATAAGTAGGTTTCACAAAGAGCTTGGTTTACTTGAAGCTTTTTGTCAGAAGGAGGCCAGCAGCTCCCACTATGCTGTAAGCGTTCACATATGTTAGCTTGAATGTCTTGGAGTCTTATTGCAGTATAGGCTGTGATGACAGAGTTTTGTTTTGTTTTGTTTTGTTTTTAAAAAGACTGAAAATTGTTAGTAAATTGATGGGAAGAATAATGTCTTCAGTTAATCATGTTACTTTTCAAAAATGTTAGTACCATCTCTAATACTATCACTATGTAAGCAATACAATCATGAAAGTGCATTGGCCTTATATTGACTTCGGTAATGATTTTTAAAAAGGCTCAGGTCCATTTCAAGAAGAAGAATGACTTTAAACTTTGCTGAATAGCTTATTCTGCTGCTAAATTCTCTCATTCTGGGAAGAAGAGATGGAACAGTGCAGCTCAGTTTGGTTACAATCCGGAGATGCTACTTTCCTCCAATTTAGTTAAAATGGAGTATCAATTACATTCTTAAACAGCAACCTATACTCTCCAGACAGCAAAGTTGGGCTGTTATGCATTGTGCCATTTCCTTGCTTAGAAAGAAATGGATTCACACAGCTCTGCAATATTTTACCCCAGCCAATATTTATTTCTTTGCAAATAAGTAGACTCTCTAGCTACTGTAACTGATTAAAGGAAGAATATGGTTTAGAGTAGAAATGACATGCCAAGGGTCCAAGAGATACTTTGTTTCTGTAGACAGTTTTCTACAGCTTGAATCTATTTTTAAATCAAAATGATTCAAATACTGTAATTGTTCTTGTTTTAAAGGCAGTATCCAGCTACCATCTTGCATGAATGGAATGACATTTATCAGTGAGAGGATTCCCCCTCTCCTTGTTGCCTTCCATACCTTCCCGGTTCTGCTCTGCATATTTGTAAACCCCATGAACATCTGGGGTATACAGATTGGGCTGCAGGGGGAGGAAAGGAAGGGTCTGTTAAATTAACATAAATGTGCTTGTATAATATTGAATATCTCCAGCATGCATACCAATTAACTGTTGCAATAATTAAAACACACATCTTTGCAAATTGCATAACAACAATTAAACAATTTATTATTTTATTAACAAATATTTACAACTTATATCCAAGAATTTCTAAGCTGTGTCTGTTGCAGAATATGGCACAAGTTTTATGTTTTATATATAATTCTGTTGTTGATATATATCTTTACGTGTATCTGTATCTATCTCACATCTCATATGTAAGTGTATACCTGTTCTGCATACCTGTTGTGATATACTGTATATAGCTCTTTTAGTGTGTGTATGGGTATGGGTATGGGTATGTATGTATAAATAACTCAGAAACCAGGTTTTTTTAAAAAAATTATTCTGATTCATCCTTTTACATAGACAAGCATCTCATCCAGTGGGTTTGATTAGACAACTCTGGATGAAATCTTAAGAGAGCAAGTTCTGACTTTAACATGCTGATGTTAAACTTAGAATGTATCTTAATTCAGGTTATTCTTAAAATAACCTGGATATAATATAAATATATTATCCTAGGTATTATATTTATAATGTACTGTTGTTGTGTGCATTCAAGATGTTTCTGACATATGACTACCCTAAGGCAAATCATGGGGGTTTCTTGGCAAGATTTATTCAGCAGGGGTTTGCCTTTGCCTGCCTCTGAGGCTGAGAGTATGTGAATTGCCTGTGGTCACCTAGTAGGTTACCATGGCGAAGCAGGGATTCAAACACTTATATCCAGAGTCATAGTACAGCGCCCAAACCTCTACACCACGCTGAGTGTCTTCTGATAATATACTAGATAATACTAATGTAATATACTTTTTTTTTCTTTTTAAAAAGTGTTCCTATTTAACATTGTGGGTAGTTTTGTGATCCAAATCAGGTTTTTAAAAACTATTTGTTACATTCACAAAAAATTATGACCTCTCAAATGTTTCAAGACCACCTTCTTCCTGCTTATACCTTGTAATATCTTCATTGTGTGGATCTAGAAGTGAGTTCGGATGGCCCAGTGAAATATAAAAGTTCATATCTTGCTGTCCACACCTTTATTATGCCATTTCTACATTTTTCTTGTGACCATTTTAAGTCATTTGTGAGTGGCAAAGAAACTAAGAATGGAGACTGGTTCTCCATAGTCAATTGGATAGTTTCTCAGACTCGGCCAAATTGATCACCAACAATGGTCCACCCTGGCCTCACATCGGGAGGCATGGAGACGCACTATCCATAATGCTGCAGCCTTATTTGAGAACTCACGCCAAACAAGTCTTGAAGAGAAACGACAACGCAGAAAGAATCACAACCTGGAAACATCACCCAAGGAGATCTTCTGCTGTGCTTTCTGCAACTGGACTTGTTTATCTCGGATTGGCCTTTTCAGTCATCAGCGCGCTTGCAGAAAGTGCAGGATGAGTCCTTCCTGAATCTTCGTTTGCGAAGAAAAGCCAGAGAGAGAGAGAGAGTATAGCAGACAATAGGAGTACCTTTTCATTTAATATATTCTAACAAACAGCAGTTATTTGGAGTGTCAGAATTGGATTAAGTGCTGGTGCTATTGCATACTTGTAAGGTGATCTGAAGGAAACGCAAAGCCAACCTATACATGAAACAGAAGGCATGTGCATTTTTTTTTACAACAGTTAATTTTATTCAGTGTAGCTGTGGTGGGTTTTCAATCTAATCAGAGTTGTGACACTATGAAAGGGATGCTTAACACTTTTCTTGGGAAATGTTTTCCCATTAAAAATTGGCCTCCCAAAGCTATTTTTATCCCAAGACATTAAAAAATACCTCTGAGCTGTAGCAAGTAGGTATTTTGATTGGAAAAATAACACACTAGGAAATGTCCAGGCATGATCATGCATACAACTTGTGTAATAGAGTGTGGGACTCCACATGGCTGCTTTAAATGGGGTGACGGGAGCACTGGAAAATATAATTTGGCCATCAGTGATTGCTTAGACTGCTAAATGTGCAACATTTTACTACACCTCTCATTTGATGCACAGAAGCCTACCATGCATTAATATAAAACCGCATGCATGTTCCTTCATATCCAGATAGGGCAGCGTAATGAACCAGAAGGACTTAAATTACCATAGGTATCAGTTTCAGAGGAAGGTAAGGGCAAACCTCCTCTGGACAAATTCTGCCAAGAAAAGCTTGCGATAGGTTAGGGTTGCATAAGTCAGAAATTACTTGAAGGCGCACTACAGCAGTAACACACCTTGCCACCAAAGTGACACACTTATGACTACTCTGCAAGTATTTATGGCATTACAAAGTAAAGACAACATTACTTGGGGTTTGGTGGCTCCAAGCATCCACCCTCCATCTCTGGCAGATTGCTGAGATAAAAATTAAGACCACCTTCAGATTATTTATTATTACTGATGAGTCTTGGTTGCCATTTAGACAAAAGGGGGTATTAGCAGCTCAAGAATGCTTCCTTTCTAAGCCTTGGTACTTCAAAGGTATTTCTGCTTTTCAGACAATTGTGGTTGTTAAACCTCTTTATCAGGAGATAAAATATTATGGTGACCTTCAAAACCCTTCACTTAAATGCTTTTAAAAGCAGGGAGCATTTACTACTCACCCATGGGATTTTAGGAGCTCGTTTTACCCACCTCCTATGGTCAGTCCTCTTTTCAGCTATTAAGATGTGTGTAATCATCAATATCTTTGCTACATTGTTTTTCTATTTGCTGACAACCCAGCTTAAACTTTTTACTAAAAGCCACAAATATTTGCAGAAAGCAAAGACCACAGAATATTATTTATTGAGATAAAATATAAAGCTTGTATTCCCTGATCTAATTGAATGCTGCCACCCTGCCCACAGCTGCCTACTTTTGCATAACCAACTTTTAAAATTTGTGTTCATGTAGTAAGTTACCATAACAGTTATATAGGCTGTCATGATCATTTAACGCTGTAATATCAGAGCTCACTACATGCTGAATCAAAATTATTTCTTAAATCTTTGCAGATGGTTATTAATATTTGCAGAAAGTTATCTGTCATTTGGTCAGTGTAAAATAGTTGATGTTAAAGAGCCAGGAAAGAATTAAAACATTGTCAAAAAGAAATTGCAATTAAATGGGAAAGACACAGCATAGAAGTATTCCCCACACACACACACATGTACTCTTTGCAGGCTGACTTGTTCTGCATTTGTGGTATGTTCACAGATAGCAAATCTAAAGTCACAGTTCCAAGTGTTCCTCTGTGGTCATGTTCATATATCTTGGCATTCTAGCTTTCTTTCTTCATAGTAATTTTCATATAGGCAAATAAAAGTTGATATTTTAGTTTCCCATTTCTATTACCCTACCAGATGGCGTCTTAGGGCCAGTGACAAAATGGTTGTGATGTAGAATATATGTTTTAAATGTCAGCTGTCAGGTGCAGCATCTTGTCATAAGGATATGAGGATGAGGGTTTTTTTTTAAATAAAACCTCCATGAAGATTCTGAGGACTACCATAAGTGGGAAACAGTTAAGGTCCTCCTACAGTAGGCAGACTGGTGTGGGAGAAGCCATTTCCTTACCCATTCAACCTCGGAGTGTGGTGGAGTCTCCTTCTTTGGAGGTTTTCAAACAGAGGCTGAATAGCTATGTGTTGGACATGCTTTGATTGTGTGTTTCCACATGGCAGGGGGTTAGACTGCATGACCCTTGTGATCTCTTCCAACTCTATGATTCTGTCATC
Organism: Gambelia wislizenii; assembly: GCA_030847615.1. Taxonomy (NCBI): domain Eukaryota; kingdom Metazoa; phylum Chordata; class Lepidosauria; order Squamata; family Crotaphytidae; genus Gambelia; species Gambelia wislizenii. Next base: position 186,613,640 of record JAUMIR010000002.1, on the reverse strand, counting down.
TGTTACCATAGTTAGATCAGACCTCCTCAGAAACAGCCTCTTAGGCAAAAACTCTCCTGACCATTGCCATCACATGGGCAGGTATGGATTTTCTAAACTTAAACCTGATTTGCCATGAGGTGTACTATTCTGTCTAAAACAAGTTAAATCTCCATTCCAGTGTTTGCCTCCTTCCTGATCAAGAGTACCTCTCTTGTCTGGATTAAGCTTTACTTCATTATCTTCCATGCAATGCATGGTCACCACATCAGAATATCAACAGTTTTCTTGATATTACAGTCAGACAGCCCACATCCATGTGGGCTTGGTTCCCTCATTTACCGCGGATACTGGAAACTGTCAGGAAATGACATGGATGTGACTACAAGATGGAGCTGTAAGCTTAGTAATGAAAGTAGTTAAGCTCCAGTGGCAGGTGTGTGAGAGAGTATGCACACCTGAGATGCCTGATGTAACAGGCATTGTTTAACTGCCTATAAAAAGGAGATGGGAATTATCTCCAGTGTAGGTTTGTTGTGGATGGTGGTTGGCGAAGCAGTTTGTTGGTTTAAGAGAGATTTATGAGTATTAGAGATGGCTGTCCTATACTATGTATATATATTGTAAATATACTGCTAACAAAGATTAAAACCCTCAAGTTGAGTGAAGGCTGGCCTTGTTGCTGTCTTTATTTGGCAAGCCAGAGCTCAAGGCAGTATGCTGGGGTAAAGGAATTTTTCCTTCTCAGCCTGGAGTCTTTTGCAGAAGTGTCTCCAGAAAACCTTCTCCTTGGCGTCCTGTTGACGTGGAACAACTCTGCAGGTGGTTGTGGTGGACACAGCGCATCTTTCTACGCCCCAACAAAAACTGTGGATAACAGCGAATCCTATTAAAATAAAGGACTTCCAGTAAAAACATACCATAGAGTTACATTGGAAGACCTAGGAGATGCCTAGAGAGAATACCTCTCTGGACATTTTTCCAGTGCAACTCTATGGTATATGTCCCTATTTTGCATCCTGCAAATAATTGAAACCACAGGTATTGGTTCTCCAGATATGGGGATAAGGCTATTGCCTTAGCTGTGTTTTGTTTTAATCTATGCTGTAAACCATCTTAGGTCCCATACTGGGGGAAAGGGGGGATAGAAATAAAAATATCTCTCTCTCTGGCTTTTCTTCGCAAATGAAGATTCAGGAAGGACTCATCCCGCACTTTCTGCAAGTGCGCTGATGACTAAAAAGGCCAATCCGAGATAGACAAGTCCGGTTGCAGAAAGCACAGCAGAAGGTCTCCTTGGGTGATGTTTCCGGGTTGTGGTTCTTTCTGCATTGCCGTTTCTCTTCAAGACTTGTTTGGCGTGAGTTCTCAAATAAGGCTGCAGCATTGTGGATACTGCGTCTCCATGCCTCCTGATATGAGGCCAGGGCGGGCCATTGTTGGTGATCAATTTGGCCAATATATATTAAAATAAATAATAGTTCTTTCAGTTTGCCTTTCAGTCTAGATGGATGACCAAAATTGTTGGTATTTCCAGATCCTCTTGCCAAGTGAACATCAAATGAGTTTACAAATGACAACAACAGCAAGTCTGGGGGTCCATTACTTGCTTGGCTTCTTCTGTGCCTTCAGGACAAATATTCTAGCTCAGATGTTCAGTGTTCTCCTAAGAACTTGCATCAAGGGCCTTTTGCCACAGCTTGTTCTTCCTGGCCTGGCTCCAGTTACTGCATCAAGGAAAAGTAAAAGAGGAGCAGTGGCTCCTCTTCGTCTTGGGAGATGTGACCAGTGGGGTGCCACAGGGTTCTGTCCTGGGCCCAGTGCTATTCAACATCTTTATCAATGACTTGGATGAGGGAATTAGGGGCATACTTACCAAATTTGCAGATGACACCAAATTAGGAGGAGTAGCTAATACCCTAGAGAACAGGATCAAAATTCAGAATCATAGAATCATAGAATCATAGAATCATAGAATTGCAGGGTTGGAAGAGACCACGAGGGCCATCCAGTCCAACCCCCTGCCATGCAGGAAATCACGATCAAAGCATCAGAATGACCTGGATAGACTGGAGAACTGGGCCAAAGCTAACAAAATGAAATTCAATACGGAAAAATGTAAAGTACTGCATTTAGGGCGGAAAAATGAAATGCATAAATATAGGATGGGAGAGACCTGGCTGAATGAGACTACATGCGAAAGGGATCTAGGAGTCCTAGTAGACCACAAGTTAAACATGAGCCAACAGTGCGATGCGGCAGCTAAAAAGGCCAATGCGATTTTGGGCTGTATCAATAGAAGTATAGTGTCTAGATCAAGGGAAGTAATAGTGCCACTCTATTCTGCCTTGGTCAGACCTCACTTAGAATACTGTGTCCAGTTCTGGGCACCACAATTTAAAAAGGATATTGACAAATTGGAGCGTGTCCAGAGAAGGGCAACTAAAATGGTGAAAGGTCTGGAAATGATGCCTTATGAGGAGAGACTTAGGGAGCTGGGTATGTTTAGCCTGGAAAAAAGACGGTTAAGAGGCGATATGATAGCCCTGTTTAAGTATTTGAAGGGATGTCACGGTGAGGATGGAGCGGGCTTGTTTTCTGCTGCTCCAGAGACTGGAACACGGAGCAATGGGTGCAAGCTCCAGGAACAGAGATTCCACCTCAACATTAGGAGAAACTTTCTGACAGTAAGAGCTGTTCGGCAGTGGAACGCACTCCCTCGGAGTGTGGTAGGGTCTCCTTCCTTGGAGGTCTTTAAACAGAGGCTGGATGGCCATCTGTCGGGGATGCTTTGATCGTGATTTCCTGCATGGCAGGGGGTTGGACTGGATGGCCCTCGTGGTCTCTTCCAACTCTGCAATTCTATGATTCTATGATTCTAATTTTAGAAAATCTAGAAGTCCAGTTAGGATGGATAATTTATTTATTTAGTTAGTTAGTTAGTTAGTTAGTGTGGAGAAGAAGTTAAATAACTCACAGAAAGAGGCTAAGAGGCTCCCTGGTTTTGTGGCCTTCTCTCAGAGGACAGCACCATCTCTCAGTCTTCAGGCATGAGTGGTGGAGAGGAACCCCATCTCCTGACGCCCCTGGATTGATGAAAGGAGCCTGAGTTCTCAATTAAAGCAGTAATTTACTTTTGCATTTCAATTTCAGAACCAAACAGCCTCCAGTCCTTTTCATGAGTCATGAACCTTTTCGCATGAGTGAATGAGGGAAAAAGTGAATCTGCATATTAGTATTTCTCCCCCCACCCTTCTAGTAATGCTTACTTTGTTTGCTTAAATGAGTGGCCTTTTACTTCATTACACTTTCAGTTAATGTAAATCTGTGTCTTTGCAAGAGCAGATCCCATCATCAGTTTTTCCTAATGGTTCATAAACACTTGAAAGCCAGGGAAAGATGGTGGCACCAAAAAAGCAGGGGAGGGGGATTGACACCAGCTTTCCTGCTTTTAAAGGCTGTAATTGATATTGCTTTGGTGTTTTGCGATTAAGGAAGCAAAGGTAGATCTGGCCATAAATCTGTAATGCCCATGCTTTAAATTGTGCTTTCCTTTTAATTAGAAGATAGATCTCATTAAACATGAAGGAAACTTCTGATTAAAACCAGTAATTGAATGTAAAAACATATTTGCCCTTTCTATATTTAAGCATTTTGTAGGTCACAAATGTCACATATACTTTCATTAAATGAAAGGCATAATGCATGATTTTATAACTACTATGATATAAAGCTTTAGCTCTGTTTAGATGCACTGTGGATTTGGTATAATTCTGACATAACAAGCCTGTAGCAAGAATTTGTTTATGGACTCAGGATGGGTAGATGGGTGTTGTTTTATTTTGATCCCATTTTTAAAGAAAAATAATCTTCTGTGAAACAGCTACTGGAATGGGAAATGCTTCTTGCAGATTTAGTTCCACTTTTATTGTTGCTATTACTGAATCATTCCTCCCATCTGAAAATACTGATGAGCATGGTTTGCTTTATAGTGCTTATAAACAGAGCTGCTTAAAAAGATGGGCAGCATGAATTATTGTGTGCTTTGAACTCTGGGAAACTGCCAGAATTTGGTCATTTGTGGTGACTTCTGTATGTGTTATGAATGCTGCTTTCATTATCATTGAGGTTCAAGAGAGCTCAAGCCTTGCGAAGCAAGTCAGGCTCACCCAAATTATATTCTTACATAAGTAAATACAAGTTACCAACTTTTCATGTCAAAAGTGAAGCGGTTTCTTAATTGTATGTTGAAAAATGACAATACAGGTGAACGATTTTGTGATTGCTCTTGATCCACCCTTATACTGACTGGATCTGTTGTTATAGAATGGAAATCTAGATTTTCTTGCATTGCTGCAGCATTTTGACACTATTTTCTGGTTATTTACAGATGTCTATTCTGGTTGTCTTAAAGGTTTATTCGTATGTCTGATCAGAATGTGGTATAGATTCCCCTTGTAGCCTGCACATTTAGATTCAGTCAGTTATTTTTTATTATATTTTTAAAATATTAAATGCATAAAAAGGACAGGAAGAATGGAGGAAACAGAAAGAAATACATAAGCTATGAAGGTTTGCTGTGCATCTGCATAAGCATAATTTCACTGTATGTTCAACAAGATACTTGCTTGGAGCTGGTGCCTATATAATACTCATTGGTGTGTGATTAAAGCCATGAGACTTTTCAGTCATTGAATAATGGGTGAATATTATCTTTCCAGCTTTGGAGTATCAAGTCTTTTGGCTATTTAAGAGCATTCAGGATCCAACATCATACAAACCAGTCTGGTGTAGTGGTTTGACTAGGACTCTGAGAGACCAGGGTTTGAATCCCTGCTCATCCATGGAAACCCACTGGGTGATCCTGGGCAAGTCACACTGTCTCAGCCCCAGTGGAAGGCAATGGCAAACCTACTCTGCCAAGAAATTTGTTCCATGTCAGAAACGGCTTGAGGGCGCACAACAACAAGGATCCAATATTGTTGCCCATCAACTAGATTCAATTAGTTACTGTTTTTAATATCATCATCATCATCATCTATTCTGATTCCAATTTGAATCTTCATATGCCCACATGCTTGCAGCCAAAACAGCACACACGCACACCTCCACACACAGGGAGATATCAGGTTCAGACTGACCCTGGGAACTACAAGGCTTTGGGTTAAAAAAAACCGCTCAGTGAGGGGAAAAACAGACCACTGTTATCTGAATAGCACCCTGGTAGTGTACATTCCGAAGCAAAAGTTCTTCATTTCCTCTATGGCTGCAGCTCTGAAGCTTCTAAGCACTCTTCAAAGGCAGCCCCATAGGGGGTGCATTACAGTAATCCAAACACAATGTAACTAAAGCATGTGTGACTGTGGGCAAGTCAGGCATCTCCAGGAACAGACACAGTTGTTGCACTACCTTTAGGGGTGCAAAAGCACTCCTGCCATTGCATAAATGGGCTCTCAGGCTCAAGGTGAAGTCCAGGAGTACACCCAAACTGTAAACCGGTGTCTTCATGGCAGTGTAACCCTGTCCAGCAAAGGTTGGATCCCTTTCCCTGATTTGCTATTCAACTGCCCGGAGCACCTTTGTCTTGCACCTTTGTCTTATCTGGAGAAAGCTTCTATTTGTTAATTCTCATTCAGTCTGTTACTGATGACAGACACCAGTTTAGAACTGCAACAGTTTCCTTGGGGTTTTGTGGAAAGGAAGAATAGAATCGAGGTGTCATCAGTATATTTATTGCTCCATAGTCCAAACCTCTGGACAGCCACTCCCAGGGTTTCATGTAGTTTGGAATAGCAAGGGGGACAAAACAGAGCCCTGAGGGATTTCACATGCCAGAAGCCAAGAAGTTGAACAGGAGTCTCCCAGCACCACCTTCTGGGCTCACTCCTCCAGGAACATTGGAGCCCTTGTAAAGCACTGCCTCCCAGTCCTTTCATCACGGTGTGGGATTTGGTGGGAAAAGAACAAAAAAAAAACCCTTTCTTTTTATTCTTGTATGTATAGATATTCTTGTATGTGACTATGTTTTGGATCCAAACTATGACACATACGCCTGAAATAATGCTACAGCATTATGCCTGAACTAAAATAAAGGCCTATGTCTATGTAAAATACTTACATTCCTTGTACCTCCACTAAAATACGTCTCCAGAGCTGTGAAGCAGCTGTATAGAATGACAGTGTGCACTTCATTCTGTACCTATGAATTTTTTTGTTCAGTAGAGGTCTCCATGGCATCATGGAAAAAAGGTAGGCTCTGAGGAATTCAGGGAGTTAAAAACTTGTACATAAGAAATGTAGACAGTACAGTGGAGATAATACAGTGGGCCCTTGGCATCCACTGGGGTTTGTTTCCAGGGCCCCCCATGGATACCAAAATCCATGGATGCTCAAGTCCCATTATATACAGCAGCATAGTAAAATGGCATCCCGTATAGGTCTGCTTTTTTGATTAAAAAAAAAAAACATTTTCAAACTGTAGTTGGTTGAATCTGTGGGTGCAGAATCTATGGATATGGAGGGCTGACTGTATCGTGGGACAGTAATGATGTCCAAATAACCTCTGTAGAGGTGCTTAATGTGATTTGGATTTGTTTATGTAAATGTTGACAATGATGTAGGTGAGGCCCAACCTTTGAATTCTAAAGAGAATTTTATGACACAGTGTTGGCAAGAAAAGAGATTGAACTAGTGTAGATTCTTTTTGGCTTCATAACTAATTGAGCAAATATATGAATGTGTTCTTCAAATGAAACATCAAGCTGCAAACTTTTCCAGTGCCATTAAGAGCACTATATTTCATTTCTGTTCCATCTTCATGACTTGCGTGGAGGTTTTGCCATTTCTAATCAGTGTGGTATTAACACATTTTTAAAAACTGCTGTGGCTCTTTTTATTACAATAAGCTGTTTTGACAGTGTTGAATGCTGTTGAAATTCTTGTCTCCAGGAGCAATGTTGAGATTAATCTAAGACATTAATCTCGCCATTACTACCTTGGTATCATTTACCTGTCACCACAGAACGTTATGAAAGTAACAATAGTTTCACATTGTTCTCAAGGGCAGCAACACCAAAGAGGTTTTGCCTCTGGGGGAAAAATGTTAAGTGTAGCATTGCTGGTAGAAATGCAGAACAGAAAAGAAACCAAAAGATTGGTTGGTTAGGAATATTTGCCTGCAGTTCTAAGAAGAATGAGCCCCAAAAGTTGAGATTCATTTCATCTCATTGCTACTTCCTTTCGTGGGTGTGCTATATTTACTAATAGGGTTTCCCTTGTAGTCACATAGTGAGTTCAGGACCACTGGCAGGTAATAAACCTTAAGGCTCCAGTGGTGAAAGCTGGAAGTAGTGTTAGGTTTGCCATTTTGGGAAATTTGATTTGTGCAGTAATCAGAACTAGGGTTGTCCTTTTCGGTGTGAGGTGCTAAACACCCACATAGATTCTGGAAGGAGGGAGACCCACCCTGTCATTTAAAAGTCAGTAAGGGTGGGGTCATGTGATAGGTGGAAGATTGTCTTATGGCTTCTGCCATTTAATGAGATAAATCTCATGGCCTTCTCAAGTGGCAGTTCTCTATGCTAAGCCAAACTAATGCGGAAAGGTGGATTTCTGCTGCATAATTCCTTCCCTCACCAAGGAAATCTAAGAGCAGGGCAGCCTTACGCAGGGTAGCGGACATTTCTGGAATATCTAACTGGTCTCCAGAGGAATAAAAGTATTTGGGAAAGTTGCTCTACTCTGTAATCAGAGGAAGTGAGCAGTAATTCTCTCAGACATGGCTCCCTGTAGGGCCTGAGGATAATTCTTGCGGCATTTTGAAGCCAATAATAATAGGAGGCCCTGGTGGCGCAGTAAGCTAATGCAGCCAAAACTGCAGCCCAAAAAACTCATGTTAGATCTTGAGTCTGTACATTCAATCCCAGGGCCACCCAGGTCAACTCAGCCTTCTGTAAGTCAGTAAAATGAGGACCAGCATATTAAGAGCTGGGGCGATGTGCTGTGGAAACTAGTAATACAGTTTCTAAAAAAGCAGCATGTCATTTATCATTGTAGAGTGCATTCTGGGGGGGAAATGTCACTCCTGCAGTGCCAGCAGTACCATCTACTGGCAGTTATATTGTCGGCACTGTGCAGCTGTTTGTAATTGTCTGCAATGTTTGTAATTATCTGCAACTGTCTGTATTGATTTCTGGCTTGCATAAAAATTGTATAACCTGCTTGGATTGTGTTGTAATGCATAACTTGTTTGAATTGTACTGATTTGTATGTGATGTATTGTGATGTTGTACCCCACCCTGATCCTGAGGGGAGAGGTGGGCAATAAATAACTTCTTATTCTTATTCTGATTATTATTATTATTATTATTGGTTTGTTGTTGTTACAGTAGTTGTTGTTATGTGCCTTCCAGTTGTTTCCAACTTATGGTGACCCTAAGATGAACCTATCACAGCATTTTCTTGGCAAGATTTGTTCAAAAGGGGGTTGCCTTTGCCTTCCTCTGAGACTGAGCATGAATTTCCCATGGTCACCCAGTGGGTTTCCATGCTTCAGTGGGGATTTGGACCCTTGTCTCCAGAGTCATAGTCGAATGCTTAAACCACTGTGCCATGCTAACTCTAATGGTTTTATATATGGTGTATAATATCTTGGCCAGGTAGTCCTAAATACCCTAAAGGCACCCATCTGATCTTGGAAGCTAAGCAGGGTCAGCCCTGTTTAGTGCTTTGATGGGAGACTGCCACTGAATACCAAGTGCTGTAGGCTATATTTCAGAAGAAGGTACTGTGTAAACCACCTCTGAGTATCGCTTGCCTAGGAAAACCCTGTGAATTTCATGGGATCACCATAAATTGACAGGCAACATGAAGGTACGTTCACACACACACACACACACTCAAATCTTGGCCATTATAGGATAAGAGTGTGATGTCAGTGTTGCTTTCTTGCTTGTTGAGATTCTGAACTGGCTGGATCAACAGCAGTTTCTTCATTACCGTTCTGAAAAAACTTTCTTAACTGTTCTGTTACCCCTGTGGTATATATCTGCATATAGCCCTGTGGTATATATTGTTTCATTTAATATGTTTTAATTGAAACTGTGTGCATATAAAAATATTGATACAGGTAAATGTTCTTAGATAGCTACATTTGTTTTAATTGGGGATGTGGAATTTGTTTCCAAGATTGGAGATAGTCACTCTTAATGAAAGTCTGCCACGTTTTGGAATCTGGGTGTTACAGCTGCAATCACTATTTGAGGTGGCTGTGTACTCATGCAAATTGTGAAGTCTTCCCAGTTATGCCTTTCTGAACCTTTTAGGTTACAGTGTACTATTTCGTAATTACTCAGGAGCAAGACCCCATTGAGCTCAGTGTGTCTTACTTCTGATGTCTACTTTTACTTCTGATATCTACTTTGAGCTCACTAGACTCAAAGGGACTTGCTTCTGAGTACAGTTGGACCCCTGTATCCATGTGAGTTTGGTTCCCAGACTTACTGTGGATACTGGAAACTGCAGATAACAGTGAACCCTAATAAAATAAAGGACTTCTGGTAAAAACATACCATAGAGTTGTGATGGAGGACCTAGAAGATGCCTAGAGAGGACCCTCTCTTGGCATTTTCCAGTGTGACACTATGGTATGTGTTCCCTATTTTGTGTCCCATGGATAACTGAAAACGCAGATATTGGTTCCACAAATACAGGAGTCCAGCTGTACTTAAATAATTGCATTGTTGTGGCATCAATACTTCCAAGGTGAATAAATTGTCTGATTATCTAAATAGCTCTTCTTTACTTCGAATTTGTCACATTTGAGATTAGATAATCTCAAAAGATAATGTAAAAGGTGAAAGATGAAAAAGACTACTGTTTTTGAATAAGCGTATCTGTAAACCATTTGATGTGTACGCCTGTGTGGTTCTTATATTACCTATATCAAGTTTATCAACCAGAGTTCTCTGGAGCCCTGGGCTTCTATGAGTTGTGGAGCCAGGGGTTCCACAAGATGTTTATGATTGCGGGGAAAACTTTCTTTTAGCTGAATTTATGATCATTCTCACACAGGGATTCCCTGAGACCTGAAAATTATTTCAAGGGTTCCTCCAGAGTAAAGAGTTTCAGAAAGGCTGATCTATCCATAGATTAGAGTGTTTGTTTATTTGTTTGTTATTCCATACAATTCCACATGACTGATTACAAAGTCACCAAACTTGGCATGTGATCTGATGGTACCAAAACAAAGAATGTAGTAAAGTTTTGGAACTGATCAACTGTTTTCAGTACCTTCTGAACAAACATGCCAGATTTGGTGTTGGTGTTGGTGTTATGGCTCTGGAATTCATATTTATTAGCCCATTTTGACCAAACATATTTACAGTTAGGTTTACATTAGGAAAATTTTCATGCAAGTTCAGGACTGCTTGGCAAATTTTAGGTTGTTGGTTGTTTTTTAAATGATAGTTTAGCTTGATTTTGTGTGGAGTAAAATGAGTTTAAGATTCTGTAGGTATTGCCTCTCATACTTTTGTTTCATTCAAAGTGTAAGCAGAATTAATAATATCAGCCTGGGCAACATTAGACAAATTTCCTACTTCTTTCTGTTTGCAGACGCAAAGCTGCTTCAGAGCGAAGCATCTTCAATCAGGCTTTTATTTTTTGTCTCTTACAAACAAGACCTTTATGCTGTCATTCTCACTCTCACATGGTTGGAGGCAAGGAGTTACACATTTATCCATTATTAAGATCCCAATACTTATTATAATAAAATTTCCATAATATTTTCATACTGAGTTAAGCAGAACTGCTCCTCAAATAAATGCATTCAATAGTTCAACTCCCATTTGTGTGAATGAATGCCTGTGTATCTGTGTGTGTTGTAGAGAAAATGTAGAAGGGCTAAGAAGTGAATCAATACTCATTTCTAGCATTAATTTACTAGTGTCTGAGCTGTAGTTCTTTCTCCTAATTTAATTTGTTAATTAAGATAGTTTAAAAAAAAATACTGTGGAAGCCTGCCTTTGCAAAGTACGTCATTCCCTGTACATCTTTGCAGACATTTTTGTCCTTATGGTGCTGTGAGATTAGCTAAATAGCATATAGACTTGGGCCCCAAGAAATTTAGGCAGACATCCAGACTCATTCTGCTGTTTAGTAGCAGACAGGAGTTCTTGGCCCTCCAAAAATAATATAAACAAAAAACTTAATAAGTTCATTGTAAAAAAAAAAAAAAGATTCTTGAATCAGGGGATTTATGGCCTCACATGAATTGGATGCCAAAAAGTGTCTGTGCCTGTGTGCTTTAATGGAAGTGCTATCTGCTGCTTTTGATGAGGAGAGCGTTCCATATGAATGCATTGCAATTGGGCAGAGCATGGGTGTTTGACTTTTTGCTCACAGGGGACTGGTTGCCTTCCAAAGCTATCCTTGAAAGGCTCTTCTCCAGCCTGACAGACAGGGGAGGGGGAGGAGACTGTCAGTGAAACAGGATATCAGCCTTTTTACTCCACTGTCTTGTAGACCCTGTTGAGGGCATGAGGTTAGAGGGGCTCTGCTCCAGTCAAACATTATGGGTGACAAATGTCAGTGAGCTTTGGACTGAGAAAGTGCTCTGATTATTCATGCCACTCAGGCATATCTTTCCCGGCAAGCTTTTAGTCACTCCCAGTTCACGTGTGACATATAATGAACAACCAAGTGGAGGCATAGCATTTTCTTTATGAGCGCATGAGGTACCAGAGTCTATGAAATTCCTCCCCCTCTCCTGAAAATTTTTGGCTTTTGCATAAAGCCATAGGTTTTCTTGAGCTAGGCAACTTTTTCTCTCTCATTGTTGGTGTAGTTTTATAGTGATTAAAAGCAGAAACAGAAGAGCAGCATTTTACCTGACACTGGCTATACTGAAGTGAAAACTTTACAAAATTTGGAATGGCACAGCTCACTGGTAAAACCTATTTTGCGTTATACCTTGTGTTTCAACATATATATGCATTGGTATGCATATTTGGCATGAATAAACTTCCAGGTTCACTCCTCAGCACCAGCTCTTTAAAAGGATGTGACATAACAGGGCTGGGTGGGACTTTGTGTAGGTCAATAGCAAGCATTTATAATGTACTTTCTCAAGTAGTGCCTCTTTGCCTTCAACTGCACAGGCAATGAAAGTCCTCTCTAAAGGTAGCAGCTTGAGACTGCTGTGGGATGCCTGAATATTGCGGAACATTCTACAGGTGTTCATCCATGCTTCGTTTTTTTTTAAAAAAGAAGGAAAAAAGAATGTAGGTTTGCACATGCTATATTTTGACCAGTCGTTAGCTTAGTTAAGATCTCAAGCTCAGTCATTATGGAAAAACAAGTTTAAAATAACCTGTTCCTTGAAATAATACCATTCTCTGTTTTTACCAGGAAGCAGTTGTGTGGCCTTGGGCACTCTGAGGGCAAGTGGAGGTGGTTCAGAGGAATGCTAGAGACAAGCAGCTGTGCATGTTTACTTGTGCTATGGCTATAAGTTGGCTTTGACTCCCTTTTGCCTTAAAGCATGGTTCTTCAAGTATACAGAATATATCCTGTTCATGCCTCATCGGAGTTCTCCCATAACTTCTTATTACATCTTTGTTGTAACAGGTGATTTTAGATGCAGACAGAACACACCAGCTGGCTCATCAGGTCCCAGGCTATGTCTGCAAACAGAAAAATCTGCTTGTGACTTGTCAACAGAACAGATGTTACTCTCAGGGAAATGGAACATATTGTACCCTGTGGGGTCTGTCACTGTCACACAGGTAGTCTGTACAATGTGACTGTGTTGAATTTCCAAGGGGAAACTCTCTTCTTCTTTTTCTGTGCTACTATAGACTTTGAACACCAACTAAACCTCTCCTTCTGGAATTTAAAAAGAGCAGATTCTATGCAGAAAGTAGCTTCTCTACATTCGAGATGTACAGATCTCTTCCATATAGAAAGCATGTTTTGAGCATTACATTTTCCCAGCATGAACAGCTTTTAATATTATTAGCTCTTTGCCTGTGCACCTATTGCAATAACAAAATATATTTGTACATGTTGGCTAGTGGGGTAAGTTCAATAATACTAAGTTCAGTAATACTAAGAATTGTTAAATATAATCCAGGAATATAATAACCAAGCAGTTGTGTTTGCTTCCAAAACAAAAAACCTTACAATATTACCATAGCCCCAGAATACTGGTTTTGCTATGACATACTACAGTCAGTCCTTCACTGAGTTGACTTTTTAAGGTCTGAAAATGCAGTTAACTTATTTTTATGCCAAATGGAATGATACAAACCTGTTTGTTTCTATATAGCAGAGGTCCACTTTAAGCAGTTGTCATCTAGAACCAGGACAATTGGCTGTCTCTGGGGACTGAAACTTTTTTCACTCCACCATGAAAATGAGGAATATGCATTTTAAAGAAAAATACTCATTGGAATGTACATAAATGCAAGCATACCTCTGTTAACAAAGCCTCAGACAGCAACACTTCTTTTCACAAAGGCTTTTTATACCTGCCTAGCCCTTGCTTCTCCTCCTTGTACACTATCTAGCTTGAAGTTTTTTTAGCAATGTTGTTATTGGGAGGATGGTGAAAGAAGCTGGAAAAACACGTACTTTTGGTGTCAGAATGCAGCAGCACGGCTGCAGTAAACAATGCAATAAACAATGTCTGAGCTGGGAAACAATGAGACTCTATCCAATCTACCTGTAGCCATGTGTGCCTGCCTACAACAGGCAAGGTAAACAGCAGTTGTTTCCAGAATCCCTTATTGAGCATGTGTGAACAACAAAACAAAGCAAAAAAGGGAAGAGGAAATAAACGTACCTCATTAGCTTCCCAAGCATGTTTTTTTAAAGCGTAGATCTACTAATTTGTACCATCAAAATGGAAATCATAATCAAAGTAGAAGCTGATGCAATCAGAGAGTTGGAGAGACCACAAGGGCCATCTAATTCCAACCCACTGCCCTTAAGGAATACACAATCAAAGAATTCCTGACAGATGGTCATCCAGCCTCTGTTTAAAAACCTCCAAAGAAGGAGACTCCACCACACTCTTACCATCAAGAAGTTCCTCCTAATGTTTAGGTGGGATCTCTTTTCCTGTAGTCCATTGTTCCATGTACTAGTCTCTGGAGCAGCAGAAAACAAGCTTGCTCCATCTTCATTATGACATCCCTTCTGATATTTAAACATGGCTATCATGTCACCTCTTAACCTTCTCTTCTCCAGGCTAAACATACCCAGTTCCCTAAGCCGCTCCTCATAGGGCATGGCTTCCAGACTTTTCACCATTTTGGTCGCCCGCCTCTGGGCACATTCCAGCTTGTCCATATCCTTCTGGAATTGTTGTACCCAGAACTGGACACAGTATTCCAGGTGAGATCTGACCAAAGCAGAATATATTGGCACTATTACTTCCCTCGATCTAGACACTATACTCCTATTGATGCAGCCTAGAATCGCAGTGGCTTTTTTAGCTGCCACATTACACTGCTGCCGCTTGTTCAGCTTGTGGTCCACTAAGACTCGTAGATCCCTTTTGCATGCACTGCCATCAAGCCAGGTGTCAACGATCCTATATCTGTGTATTTCATTTTTACTGCCCGTGTAGTATCCTACATTTCTTCCTATTGAAATTCATTCTGTTTGTTTTGTCCCAGCTTTCTAATCTGTTACAGTCATTTTAAATTCTGACCCTGTCCTCTGGGGTATTAGCTTCCCCTCCTAATTTGGTGTCAGTTGGATTCATTTTGAAAAAAGCCTTCAGGTGGTCTCTATAAGGTTCAAAATGTTTTTTGTTTACTTATACAGGGCTTACCTGACCTGATTGTTTCATTTCATATGAGCATGCTGCTAGTTTTGAATAAAAAGTTTGCTGAATTATATTGCTCCTCTTCTTTTTTGTGGCATAGGAACATATCCCTATTCTTTCCTCATTATTTGTGCCTTTAGGACCACTTTTTCTTTTATAGAAGTAGCCCCCCAGGAACACGTGTACTTCGTTAACTGATGCATCTGTATTAAAAAACAGGATCTACATGGTTTTTAGAAAGAAGATACTGTTTTAGAAGTCAATATTTTTCCACACCTTCATTCATATTTTCCCTTTGTGGCTTCCTGGTTCCCCCCACCCCAATGCAGGAAATTGTTTCACCCTAACACAACATACTGCATGTGGGTCAGGTCAGTTGTATATAGTGTAGACTTTCTTTTGTCATCATTCAGGGAAGAAAAGGTATTCATATTCTAGTTTGTGTTTGAAGTTTTGTTCAGATAACATCATGTTGTGCTATAAGCTTCTGGAAGAAAGTTGCTCTCTGTTTGAATTAGAGATCTCAAACTGCTTATGTTTCTATAAAATACATTAAGCAAGCAGGAAACCTCCTAGGGCCTCATTAAGTTTCCAGCTGTGTGGGTGTCCAGTCTAATTGCCATGGTTCATTACCTAATGTTACTAAGCTCTGAAGATAATCTCTGAAAGCAGTATGCTGCTGAATCCTAAGTCACATATTGATGTTTACCTTTAGCAGAGCATGTTAGAATTCAGTATTTTGCACACACAACAGACTGGAGCTTCATAGCAGCTCTGCAAAAGGAGATCTCTCCCTTTATAAAACAATATTTGTGTCTTTGTCTGTGGACAATAAGATGCTCATTTTATTTCCCTCTCTTATAGCCAGTTGCTTTACAATTATTAAGCCCTGAGCTTTCACCTAAGATAAAAACACTGAAACTGGAGTGATCTTCCGTCTGGCAGTACCAGTTTGTAACTTATTTGTTTCGTTAGTTACATTCAAATTCTGTCCTGCCTCTCAAAATCTCAGGACAATATACATGGGACTATCCCATTTTGTCCTCTCAGCATCCTTATGGTGAGTAAGTTAGGCTAGGGAAAAAAATTTCCTACAACGATCCAGTAAACAGCAATTTGAATGCTAAATCTCTATTCTAAGTCCAGCCTACCGTCCACTTACTGTACTATACTGTCTTTAGTAAATCGTAGAATCTCACAAGGATTCCACTAATCTTTGTGACAATCTCCCAGCAGAAGACTGTTCAGTCTTTCACTTTTGACAACCTGCTGTCCAGAATGGCACCTGAGTATGTAGACTAAAGCACCCAGAAGAATGAACTGCTAATATATCCTCTCCTCAAGCTCTTACATCATTTCTGGAATGTGCACAAATCTAAGGGATAGGCACACATGAGGCCACACATTCCAGTGAGCCATTGGAAAGCAATTGCAGCAAACATGCTACCGTCACTGGTGTGGTAAGCAACAGTGAAGGGTGACTACTGTTTTCACAGTGCTTCAAGATGCAGCTGCTAATCCACTCCCAGTACATTGCCCTTATGTTGAAATGCAAGCAACCAGTTTTTCCAGTAGCCCAACCACATTGTGTCATTGAAAGAAGGAATGAAATAAGAATTATGAAGCACCTTGCTCCAGGAATTCACACAATTCTTGTGGCATGTGGTAACTAGCCATTATTTTTGATTAGCTACTGAACATGCTCTGATGTTTTTCCCTTGCTTCTTGGAGGTGGATGTCTGGCCATTTTGGTTCCTTTGTTCATTTTTTGGTAGTCCATTTCACCCCTGGAATTTCCCAGAGCATCAGAGTGGGCCCCAGACCTGCCACAATTGCCCACCCTTGATTTAAAGGTAAGATCTTCTTTGTGGTCTCTGTGAATTCACACAGTTGGCTTATTCCTGCGTCTGCGCAGAGCATACGGAACCTTCTGGTATCACTAGGCAGAATGCACATTGATACATTTTTGGTAGTAACTCCGCCCACACTAACGGTCCCTTAAAAGGCGCTCCCGCCTAATTCCCCTCAGTTCCTTTTTTTCCACCGTGTTAGCAGCTCAAAGGAACCTTCGCTTGCTAGTTGTACTCACTTTCACTTTTGGTTTTGACCCGGACTGGTTTTTGATTACGATCATTCTCTCCCCTCTGACTCCTGGCTGTACACTGATTTTCTTGGCTTGACTCGGATTTCTGACGACGATTTTCATGCTCCTTTGGCTTTGGTTCTGATCTCTGATCTTTGGCTTGACCTGGACTGTTCTGACTACAACTTAATATAGTATCTGTCATGGCCACTAAAACCGGCTTCAAATGGTGCATCATCTGCCAGACCAAATTGCCCAGCTCTGATGGTCACTCTCACTGCCTGATCTGCTTGGGTGAGTCCCATAATGTCGATGCATGTGTGCACTGCAAGGCCTTCACGCCGCAGGCACGAAAACACCGTTCTTCTCACCTCAAGTCCTTTCTTTACAAAAAGGCCTTGATCCCATCCGCCACCTCGACCCCTGTCGTGGAACAAAGGACATCACCGCAACAGCGGGAATGATCCCCCTCATCGAAGTCACCTCAGGCTAAGCGCCCGTAGCCCTTCTCAGCGCCATTCGGTGGCATCCGACCTGGAGGCTGTGCTCCATTCTCACAAGGATGCCACCAGGCCGGCCCCGGCTGGGGACCAAGCCTCGGATTCGTCGGCCGTCAGATCCAAGGATAAGCCTCAGGTTTGATCGGGTTCCAAGGATGTTGGTCGGGACTGGGAGTATTCTGCATCCTCCAAGGGCAAAACCCCTAAGAAGAAGAAGGAGGAGAAGCGCACCCGCACTGAGGAGAGGCCAAAGGAACCGGCACAGGCCCGAGAGACCACATTGTCTGTTGCTTCGATTCCTACTGCACCTGTGCAGCAGTCTGTACCATGGCCTCAGCCTTCGCCTTGGGACCAAGACGTTGATACCGAGCAGCCCCGCTCCAGAGCTACCACTCTGACACCCTCTTTGGAGATCATGGAGGTTGAGGTGGGGTCTGCTGAGGAAGCTGAGGTCTCGCCATGGGCTCGTGGCCCCTCACCTGCCCTGCTTGTCTCTCGATCGGTGCTGCTTCGGAACTCCTCCACTGTTACCAGAGGTCCTGGCGATGAGCCCCAACCATCTACCTCTAGGATCCAAGAGGATGAACCGGTGTATGGAGCCTATGACCTGGCCAGGTCAGTCTAAACTATGCCGCTGTCCATGCCATCGAGCGCTGACATCGCTGGAGAATGTGTGTTCCAGCTGACTACTGAGGCAGCAACCCGTCATGCCTTGACACTGTCTCCACCCTGTCTCTCCTTCCATGGGCTAGACAAGGGCTCCCTTCTCACCAAGGAACCATCAAAACCAATGGTGAAGGACATGGGCTGCCAGGTGTCGCCATTCCGTCCACTACCTCCACTGCCTCTGACTCCACCGCCTCGCACATCATCCCTGCAAGGCCGCGCCATAGTCCATCTCCGTCGTTGGACTCGTCAATTTCCTCTGAATCCTCTGAAGAGTATCTCACTTATCTGCCATCCCCTCAGCCAGAGCTGCTGGACGAAGACTCTTCTTC
Organism: Gambelia wislizenii; assembly: GCA_030847615.1. Taxonomy (NCBI): domain Eukaryota; kingdom Metazoa; phylum Chordata; class Lepidosauria; order Squamata; family Crotaphytidae; genus Gambelia; species Gambelia wislizenii. The sequence goes on along the minus strand of JAUMIR010000002.1, from coordinate 186,595,247 downwards.
GCCAACGGACAATGTTCACTCCTTTGCGGAGCAGATGGTGCGCATGTCGCATGCCTTGGAGCTCAAGGTCACTGAGAAAGAGTCCGAGCCTGTCGATCCCATATACCAACGGATCAAATCGAAGGCTCCCCCGGCTGCCCACATCCCAGTCCTACCATCCCTCCTGAAGTTGACACAGAGCTCATGGGAGAATCTATCTTCAATCCCCTCAACTTCAAAGAAGATTGACCGGTTATACGGAGTGGCTGGAGACGACATTGAGTAGTGACAGGAACACCTGAGACCCAACTCGGTTGTCGTGGAGGCTGTGCAGCCTAGGAGGCAGTGACAGGCACAGTCCACTCCTTCTGACCCTGAAGGAAGGAAGTTGGACATTATTGGAAAGAAATTCTATTCGGCTGCTGGGCTCAGCTTCCGAATTGCAAATTATTCGGCCTGTATGGGTGCCTACCAACAGGTGTTATGGGAGTGGATGCTGCCCCTTATACAAGACCTGCCAGACAAGAGATGATGACTCGCTGAGGCTATCCAGGCAGAGGCCCAATTGCTGGCAGGGCAGCAAATGAACTCAGCAAGGCACGTCGCTGACTGTGCGGCCAAGATAGAGGCAGGCTCTATCGCCCTGCAGCGGCATCCCTGGCTTCAGTCATCTGGACTCTCCACACAAGCCACTGCAACCATTGAGGACATGCCTGTTGACAGTTCTGGCCTCCTCAGTGGGTCAACAGAAGAAAAACGAGTTCACACAGAAAATGAGGACCACCGCACCGAAGTATGGTATGCCATCGTCCTCATCTTCTGCTTACCGTTCAGGCTGGCATGCTTCCTCCTACAGCCAGTCTTTTAGGCGAGGCAACACACCTCAGTCATCCAGGCACTCTAGGTTTCAGCAGCCAATGTCTTCTGCCTCATCGGTGAGGAACCAAGCATCCACCTCCCAATACCACCTACCCTCCAAACAAAAAGCCAAGGACCAAGACAGGAGGAGGTTCTAAGTTGTCCTATCCTCATTCTGATATTTACCTTTTCTTTTAGACCCCCCTGTTTGGAGACCACCTGTCGTTGTTCCAGGATGCCTGGTCCTTGATAACATTCGACAGGGACAGCTGGGTACTTCAGATTGTATGACACGGCTACTGGATCGAATTCGACGAACTGCCTCCTACAGGTTGAGTCCGTTCCATGCCACCCTTCCCTCATCAAGGAGGTCCAGACTTCAAAAAGGGGCCATCGAACCCATGAACGCCAACCATCATCACCAGTGCTTCTTCTCCAGATATTTCCTTGTTGTGAAGAAGGACGGAGGCCTCCGTCCCATCCTCGACCTTAGGGGAGTGAACTGGTACATCACCCCGAAGAGGTTCAGGATAATCACCCTTGCTACCATCCTCCCTCTCCTTCAACAAGCCAACTGGTTTGCATCCATAGATCCCAAGGATGCCTACTTCCACATCGGGATCCATCCTTCCCACAGGAGGTTTCTAGCATTCCAGATCGGGGACGAAGCCTATCAGTTCCATGTCCTTCCGTTTGGACTCTCCACGGCCCCGAGGGTGTTCACGAAATGTATGGCAGCAGTGGCAGCCTTCCTATGGCCGCATAGGGTAATAGTCTTCCCATACATAGACGATTGGCTAATTGTGGCAGATTCCAAACAACAGCTCGAGGGGGACATTGCCTTCACCATAGATGTTTTACACACCCTAGGACTTGTTGTCAACATGGAGAAGTCGCAGCTGAACCCTACTCAGTCGATCCAGTTCATAGGAGCTCTCCTGGATTCAATCTCGGCAGCAGCATACCTTCCCGAGGACTGGTTCGACACCCTTCGATCCCTAATTCACAAGTGCTGACGGTCCTATCGGGTTCGAGAGCACATCATCCAAGTCCTCCTCAGGCACATAGCAGCCACTACGTCGGTCACTTGTCTGGCCAGACTTCAGTTCCAACCGCTTCAACACTGTGTTCCTGGGAGTCTTTGACCATCTATGGGACTCCCCCAGGACACTCCTAACAATGCCCCGTTCCATCCGCTGCTCCCTGGATTGGTGGTTGGTACTGACCAATGTCCTCTCCGGTCTTCCCTTCAATCCTCCTCAACCAATGTCTCCCTCACAACGGATGCATCCCTTCAGGGTTGGGGAGCCCATCTAGGGTGCTACGATAGCCAGAGTTCCTGGTGTACCGAAGAATGGGAGCTGCACATCAATGTCTTGGAGCTCCTTGCAGTCCAAAAGGCACTTTGGGCCTTCGAGGTGTTGGTTCGAGGCAGGACGGTACTTCTCCTCATGGACAACACTTCAGTAATGTATTACCTGAACAAGCAAGGAGGTATCAGATCCCCTCAGTTCCTGCAGATCACTCTTCAGATCTGGGACTGGTGTATCGAAAGGAACACCCTACTTAACTCCATCCATCTCCCCGGAGAGGTGAATATTCTTGCAGATGGACTGAGCCATTCCAACTCCAGTGTCCACGAGTGGATGCTCCATCGACACGTGGTGGTGGACCTTTTCCATTGATGGGGGACTTCACTGATAGACCTCTTCGCGACCACTCAAGAACAAGCAGTGTGGCCAGTTTTGCTCCAGAGCATGCGACAAGGAGTCCAGATGGGATGCTTTCCTGTTTCAATGGAACAGACTGTTCCTATACCTCTTTCCTCCGATCCTGTTGCTGATGAGGGTCGTCGCCAAGCTATGTTGGGACTGGTCGGATGCGATCCTCATCACCCCGTGGTGGCCCCGACAACCGTGGTTCGCACCACTGCTGCTCCTGTCCAGACGGTGCTTCCTCCACCTTCCAGACTGAGCCGATCTTCTCACTATTCAACAAGGGAAGGTCAGGCACCCCAACCTCCACATGCTTCGCCTGATGGCTTGGAGGATCTGGCCATGAGCCCCTGTTCGTTTCATGCTGTATCTCCTCTCCCTCTGCCTCAAGAGGTCCAGATGGTTATCGATGCTGCTAGGAAGCCCTCCACGCAGAAAACCTACCTCTACAAGTGAAACCGGTTCAAAAAGTTCCTAGCAGACCGGGGGTCGGACTCCCAATCTTGCTCAGTACCAACGATCCTCCAATTCCTCCTCCACTTGTTGGATGCAGGGCTCTCGGTTACATCTCTCAGAGGCTATCTGGCAGCTATCGCTGTTGAATTCCAAGCTCAGGGTCGACCGCCTCCCTTCCAGGACCCGATGGTGAGGAAATTCCTGAAGGGATATGTCAACCTCCATCCTCCAGTGCTCGATCTCACTCCTACCCGGAGCCTCGAACTCATTCCCACCCAACTGGTGAGACGACCCTTCGAACCAATGGCCCCTACCAACCTCAGGCTACTGACTTGGAAGACTGCCTTTCTGCTTGCCATCACCTCTGCTCGTCGAGCTGGAGAAATGTGTGCCTTACGATCGGACCCTCCATATACCTGCTTCCACAAGCATAAGGTGGCGTTGAGACCGGACATTTCCTTTCTTCCCAAAGTGGTCTCCAGTTTCCACCTTAACCAACCCATTGTCCTGCCTGCCCTGATGCAGGACCCGAAGGACGAATTCGAGCGTACCCTCCATTCCATGGATGTGCGGAGGGCACTCGCATTCTACATACTATGGACTGCTCCATTCTGACAATCACCTCAGCTCTTTGTCTCCTATGCTGACTCGAAGCAAGGTACACCGATCTCGTTGCAGTGTCTTTCGAAGTGGGTGACATCGACCATCACTCTCTGCTACGAACTGGCCAAGAAGCCTTTGCCTCCACGTGTTCGTGGACATTCTGCGAGAGCTGTTTCCACTTCAACTGCGTTCCTCTCTGGGGTGCCCCTAGAGGATGTTTGCCGTGGTGCAACTTGGTCTTCACCATTGACATTCATTTCACATTACAGACTGGATATTTGTTCTAGGAACGAGGCTGCATTTGGAAGGGCAGTGCTTCTGTCCTCCATCCAATAAGTGAGTGTATTGCATGGTTGCATTTTTGACTATTCATTGCTGAATTGCTTAATGTTTAAAGAATGTGCTGTCAACAAATCCCTTTCTTAGTGGCTTGTGAGGTGGTCTTCGTCTACTGATGAACAGGACATACCCTCCTCCAGTGGGGAAGCTTGCTAGTCTACTCAACTGTGTGATTCACAGAGACCACGAAGAAGATGGACAGGTTGCTTACCTGTAACCATAGATCTTCAAGTGGTCTTCTGTGAATTCACACAGACATGCCCATCCTCCCCTCTATGTCCTGCTACTGCTATGTACTTAATGTTCCTGATGCTGCTGATTGCGGTGTCATTCAAGGAACTGAGGGGAATTAGGCAGGAGCGCCTTTTAAGGGACCGTTAGTGTGGGCGGGAAGAGACCCTTAAGGCCATACAGCAGATGAAAAACGGCAAGGCAGCTGGGATTGATGGAATCCCACCTGAAGTTTGGAAACACGGAGGCCATGCACTCCACGAAAAATTCCACAAATTCCTTGTGAATTGCTGGGGAAAAGGGGAACTGCCATCAGACCTCCGAGATGCAGTCATCATCATGCTGTACAAGAAAAAAGGAGCAAAATCCGACTGCTCAAACTATCAAGGCATAACACTACTCTCTATTGCTGGAAAAATCCTTGCAAGGATACTCCTGAACAGATTAGTTCCTGCTATTGCAGAAGAACTTCTCCCTGAAAGCCAATGTGGCTTCAGAGCCAATAGGAGTACTACAGACATGGTATTTACCCTTAGACAACTGCAAGAAAAATGTAGGGAGCAGAACAAGGGTCTCTATGTAACATTTGTCGACCTCACCAAAGCCTTCGACACTGTAAGTAGAAAAGGTCTGTGGCAGATCCTGGAAAGACTAGGATGTCCCCCCAAATTCCTTAAAATGATAATCTTGCTACACGAGGGCCAGCGTGGTCAAGTCAGATATGGCGATGCTCTTTCAGAGCCCTTTCTAATAACTAATGGAGTGAAACAAGGTTGTGTTCTTGCACCAACTTTATTTACAATCTTCTTTAGCATGATGCTCCAAAGGGCTATGGCAGAGCTTGAAGAAGACGACGGCATCTATATACATTACCGTACTGATGGTAGCTTGTTTAACTTAAGCTGTCTGAGGGCTCACACTAAGACTCTAAACTATCTAGTCCGTGAGCTGCTCTTCGCCGATGATGCTGCCCTTGTTGCCCACACAGAAGCAGCTCTGCAGCGCCTAACATCCTGCTTTGCAACAGCTGCAGAGCTGTTTGGGCTGGAAGTCAACCTGAAGAAAACAGAAGTTCTTTACCAGCCTGCACCACAGGATGAACACCACCATCCCCACATTGCTGTCAGCAAATCAGTGCTCAAGTCCGTTCAGCAGTTCACCTACCTGGGAAGCATCATCTCCTCAGATGCCAAGATTGACAAAGAGATCGATCACAGATTAGAAAAGGCATATAGTGCATTTGGAAGACTTCACAAAAGAGTCTGGAGCAATAAACACCTGAGGCAAAGCACAAAAATCAGTGTGTATAGAGCCATTGTACAGTCTATTCTCCTTTATGGATCTGAAACATGGGTCACCTATCGCCACCACCTACGACTTCTTAAGCGCTTTCATCAGCGCTGTCTACGCACAATCCTAAATATACACTGGACTGACTATGTGACGAATCTTGCTATCCTTGAGCAAGCAGGGATCACCAGTATTGAGGCCATGATATTGAGAACGCAGCTGCGCTGGGCAGGGCACGTTTCTAGGATGGAGGACCATCGCCTCCCAAAAATACTACTCTACGGTGAACTCGCTGTGGGTCAGCGTAAGAGGGGCGCTCCAAAAAAGCGATACAAAGACTCCCTGAAACAACATCTCAGGCTTGGCCAAATTGATCACCAACAGTGGTCCGCCCTGGCCTCACATCGGGAGGCATGGAGACGCACTATCCACAATGCTGCAGCCTTATTTGAGAACTCACACCGAACAAGTTTTGAAGAGAAACGACAACGCAGAAAGAATCACAAACCAAAAACATCACCCAAGGAGACCTTCTACTGTGCTTTTTGCAACCGGACTTGTTTATCTCGGATTGGCCTTTTTAGTCATCAGTGCGCTTGCAGAAAGCGCGGGATGTGTCCTTCCTGAATCTTCGTTTGCGAAGAAAAGCCAGAGAGAGGGAGTGTGGGCAGGGTTACTGCCAAAAATGTATCAATGCACATTCTGCCTAGCGATACCAGAAGGTTCCGTATGCTCTGCACAGGCGCAGGAATAACCCAACTGTGTGAATTCACAGAAGACCACTCGAAGATCTATGGTTACAGGTAAACAACCTGTCCTTCCATAGTTTGAAAGTTTGTCCATAGTCTTACATAGCCTTTTGTATCCTGTACATAGTCTGTAGACCTAAACCAGCAGTGGTACTGATCTGTGGCACTGAGTGCTGTGCAAGCACACAGGCCAAAACTTTGCATCTTGTAGCCAGGTGATACTGTGCAGCTCTTTGGAAGTGGAGTGATGGTAATGGTGGTGTTTTTTAATCATCCATTGGTTTCAGAGCATAGTCAGTCGCCACTGAAGTATGTGATGTTTTGAGCCACTTTACCACATAAATATTGAAAGGGGAAAAAAAGATCACTTTACAGCTGTCCCACTTCAGAAATAATAATATACTAGTAGGATAATTGAGAGAAGTGCTTTAAAAACATGTGTGGGTGTTTTGTTTTGCGCTTCTGTTTGTTTCTTCACTGTTAGAATAAATGCTATTTAGTTTTTGTCTCTGTGCAACAGAAAACTGGTAAGCCCAGCTTGCTCTTCTTCCCTTCTAGATTAATTCCCTTCCTTCACAGTCCATTTGGGGTAGGGAAGGGGACCTACCTACCTTTACTATTTCCATAGATCTTGGAGACAACCCGACTCCCAACAGAAAAAGAAGGGACTGAGTGATAAGCTTGCCTTCATTTGCAGATGCTGGGTTGACATGATAAAGTTCCACTGCATAATAAAACCCAGTCACTTGATAGCTAACATTGTTGTGTGAATTTAGGGCCCAATGTTGTATGTTCAGTGCTTTGAATGAGTTCATTGCAAGCTGCCTATAGTCAAACAAACAACTTTTCTTGGCTCAGAGGCTTATGAGAAAAATGTGATGAACATTGCATTCTACCCAATTAAGTCAGCAAAATCCACCATTGGGTTTGTAAAGCTGGTAAAATCATGTTCCAGCTTATCAAATTGTTGGCTTGGTCCATTTAATTAAAAGTTAAATTGAAGTCAGACATTTATTCCTTCTCAGCATTCTAACAAGATCCGTGGATGTCCATGCTTCGGCTTATTTTGCAATTCTGAGTAAAGCACTATGAGGTGACTGGTCTGTGTGGGGCTATAAAAATCCACACCAAACATTTAGATGTTTTATTAAAAAATAGTTTCTTCCCTACTGTTAAGAACTGATATAGCCAAAACTGGAACTTTTGTGAAATCCATAGTTTAAGCTTATAGGATTTAGATACATCAATTCTGTTTCATCACAGCGGTACATTCTGAATACAGATGTCTTTGTAATGCATCACATGGTATAATTAAAATTTGGATGATATATAGGCAGATTTCCTTCACCAATAAAAACTATGTTGTAAGCAAGGTGATATATTAGCATCTGTGTGTTTCTGGATGGACAGTTAACTCTGATATATTTAATACAAGCTGCTCATATTTCCATCCCAGTCTGCTTGCCTACATACATAGATTCCCCAACCTCCTTCCACCCCCACAGCAGCAGAAGTTAGAAGACAGAAGGTAAGTGGAGATGAGTCCATAGTGGGCTTCACAGTACTTTTTCACTTCCTAATCACGTTTACTAGTTACTCTCTGAACAAAGCTGAAGATGTACGTTCCCATAGATGCTTGATGAATAACCATTACTCTGTTGTCATCACTGTTAAAGAGGAAGCTGGTTTCAAATCCTAATGACTTCTGTACTCTCTCTGTTGTTGTTTTCTTAACAGCCCTCTACTTGCTGTCTCCTTTGCCGTTTCCTGTGCAGTACCAGGAATAGCCTTGCTGACTCTTGGTGTAAATCCTCTTACTGGAGCTCTGGGAGCCCTCAACATTGTCCTGTACACATGCTGTTACACCCCACTGAAGAGAATTAGCATTGTCAACACTTGGGTAGGAGCTGTGGTTGGTGCCATACCCCCAGTCATGGGGTGGACAGCAGCAACTGGCAGTCTGGATGCAGGTGAGCATAACATGCAAGTCCATTTGATTTGGGAACAAGGAAGATCCACTGTATTCTGCCCCCCCCCAATTGGCCCTTGCACTTGTATTAATGCTTTTATTCTAAAAGTGTTTGTGGTGGTTATAATTTTATTCATTTAAAGATACACGTTTTTACTCATTTAAATAATCATGTATAAATATTTGTTCTACAGTTCTTGGAAGATTGGTCAACTAAGGAATCTTATTGGTCCAAAAATCCTGGGCTGCAATTAGATCTCACTATCAATACTTTTGAGAACTACCAGAAGTATTTCTTTTCACATTCTATCTGGATGTGTTTTCTCTTCTGTGTTTCCCGCACCACCCCCCTTGTGTGGTACTGGAAGCAACAGTTAGATAGGAAGTTGGAATATAGGACATTGCTTTCTCCAAAAGCCTACTTTTTCCATGCGCAAGGTCCTCTTGATAGGCAGGAGAGAAAAGTCTGGATATATGGATGACATAGTTATGTTGAGAAGAAGGGTTTGGATTTACAGTTGTCCCTTCACATTCATGGAAGTTAAGTTAAGCCCTGCCCCCAGCATGCATACCACACTACAATATTGTAGACTCCTCTCCCTCCAATAGGACTGCAAATACCTGCCACCGTGGTAGCAACACCTGCCCCCGGGCACACAAACCATGCCCCTCACCCACACTCACCTCCCGCCAGCTCTTTCTCCCTCTGTCCTGCCAACAACACAACTCCATCTTATTTTCTTAACCTTGCACCAAAACAGCACTGCCCATTTAAAACAGTAAGGTTTAAAGAAATGGGCAGTGCTGTTTTGGTGCAAGGTAAGAAAGCAAGATGGAGTTGTGTTGTTGGCAGGACAGGAGGAGAGGGGAGGAGGGTGGGGTCTTGGAGTTTGAGCTAGTTGAGCAGCAGCTGCAAACCACAAATATACAAAACCATGAATGTGAAGGGACAACTGTTTTGGGCATGAGGCAGCATTTTGGGACAATCCAAACCTTTATGAAAGGGATGAGCTGCATTGGAACTAAAATGGAACCTGCTGCTAGTGTTTAATAGCAAAAAGGGTGGGAGGGCAGCTTTTAAAATGATCCCTAAGGAAAAGTTAGCATGAGCTAGGGAGCACCTGGTTTGGAGTGGATTGTCTCCAAGGGATAAGGGTGATAATGTTTCTAATCATCCAAATGAATGTGGGTAAGAACTATGCAATGAATATACTGTCCATAGTCTACTGTACATTAAGAATATAACAGAAAACACACACCAGAGACATATGGAGAGGAACAGCATATAAAGCTAATGTTAGAATCATCTGGATCGAGATGGTACAACTGGAGAACTTGGCCCTAAAGGAGAACATTGATATTGTGGGCAAAACTGAAAGTTGATAGTACAGAGAAGACCAGAAGGATAGGTTGTCTCTAGATACAAACTCTAGATGGGAAAGGCCAAAAGTAGAAAGCAGAGGAAATGGAGACGAGGTGTTGCTCTGTAAATCAAAGAGAAAATGGAGATATACAAGCTACAAGACGAGGATTCCTCCACTAAATTAACAAGAGCAGTTCAACATGTTTCAGCAAACTTTTTATTCAAAACAAACAACATAAACATGAGAAATGAAACAATCAGGTCAGGTAAGCCTTGCATAAGCAGACAAAAACGTTTTGATCTTTCTAGAGACCATTTGAAAGTGTCTTCTAAAATGTATCTGGAGATTACTTTTTCATTCACCAGCCTCCATTTTTCTTATGATTTCCGTTTTTGTGACCATACTTATAGATCTGTGTTTTATTAATGTGCTGGAGAATGCTGGTGAGGCAGGCTTATATGCTTTCTCCTTTTCTCTCTGTTTTGCTATTCACACATACTCAATAATAATAATAATAATTCTCATCAGAATCGAGGCAGGGTACAACAACACAGTAAAACAAATATAATGTAACACAATGTAATACAGTTCAAAGCAAATACAGTAACAGATACAGAGCATCAAAGCAAATACAATAACAAGTAGACAATTGTACATGCAAATGCCAGTACAGTCGTCCCTTCACATTCGCGGGGGTTCCGTTCCGCGGACCCCCGCGAATGTGAAAAAACCGCGAATGATGACACCCCTCCCCCCTCCCTCCCCAGGCCTTCGCGGGGCCTTCCTAGGCCCCGCGAAGGTCTCCCCGGCCCTCCCTCCCTCCCTCCCCAGGCCTTTGCGGGGCCTTGCTAGGCCCCGCGGAGGTCTCCCCGGCCCTCCCTCCCGCCCTCCCCAGGCCTTCCTGGGGCCTCCGGAGCGTCTCCGGAGGCCCCAGGATCACCTCCCCAGCCCTCCCCACCCCGTCCCCAGGCCTTTCTGGGGCCTCCGGAGATGCTCCGGAGGCCCCAGGATCGCCTCCCCAGCCCTACCCACCCCGTCCCCAGGCCTTTCTGGGGCCTCCGGAGCGTCTCCGGAAGCCCCAGGATCGCCTCCCCAGCCCTCCCCACCCCGTCCCCAGGCCTTTCTGGGGCCTCCGGAGATGCTCCGGAGGCCCCAGGATCGCCTCCCCAGCCCTCCCCACCGCGTCCCCAGGCCTTCCTGGGGCCTCCGGAGCGTCTCCGGAGGCCCCAGGATCGCCTCCCCAGCCCTCCCCACACCGTCCCCAGGCCTTTCTGGGGCCTCCGGAGATGCTCCGGAGGCCCCAGGATCGCCTCCCCACCCCGTCCCCAGGCCTTTCTGGGGCCTCCGGAGATGCTCCGGAGGCCCCAGGATCGCCTCCCCAGCCCTCCCCACACCGTCCCCAGGCCTTTCTGGGGCCTCCGGAGATGCTCCGGAGGCCCCAGGATCGCCTCCCCAGCCCTCCCCACCCCGTCCCCAGGCCTTCCTGGGGCCTCCGGAGCGTCTCCGGAGGCCCCAGGATCGCCTCCCCAGCCCTCCCCACCGCGTCCCCAGGCCTTCCTGGGGCCTCCGGAGCGTCTCCGGAGGCCCCAGGATCGCCTCCCCACCGCGTCCCCAGGCCTTCCTGGGGCCTCCGGAGCGTCTCCGGAGGCCCCAGGATCGCCTCCCCAGCCCTCCCCACCGCGTCCCCAGGCCTTCCTGGGGCCTCCGGAGCGTCTCCGGAGGCCCCAGGATCGCCTCCCCAGCCCTCCCCACTGCGTCCCCAGGCCTTCCTGGGGCCTCCGGAGCGCCTCCGGGGGCCCCGTGGACGCCTCCCTGGGCCTCCCCGCTCCCTCTATGTCTTTCACGGGGCCTCTGGAGGCCCCGTGTCGCGGTTTTGGGGGGGCCCGGGGGGGGGGGCCTCCCAAAACTGCGAATAACCGAAACCGCGAATGTCAAGTTCGCGAATGTGGAGGGACAACTGTAGATGGCACTGTTGGCATGCAATGACACTGCAAGAGTACACTGCAGATTGCATATACAGAAATAAACGGCAGCTGCTTTTTTGGAAACTGAATTAACAGTTTCCACAGCGTACTGCCGCAGCTGTAGGTCAACCTGGGGACCCTGGGATCGAACTTATGACTCAAGATCTAGCGTGAGTTTTGGCTGCATTAGCCTACTGTGCCACCAAGGCCAGTACAGGATTCTGAAGGCAGCTGCTATTTACCTTACCTGTTGCAGGCAGGTACACAGGTACAGTAGGATTGGCTAGAGTACAATCCCATTCTTTAACAGCTAAGGTTTTATTGCATTGTTTACTGCAGACACACTGCTGCAACCCAATACCAAAAGTCTGTGGTCTCGTCTATACGAGGGGAGAAAATACGATCTGCTCTGAAGAAGCAGCCATTCACAGCACTGCAACCTGTCCTAACGGTCAAAAGAGCCCCCATAAACTTTGCATGGCCCCTAGCCAAGATGGTGGCTGCAAGTGATTTATTCATGCTTTTAAATCTGCCGCCACCAATTTTTTTTAAAACAGTTTACCACGGTGCACACATGCAATATTTTGTATTTACAAAAGGGAAAAAAGAGTGAAAGATTACCATTTTATCTCCTTACTGATCTCTCGCTTAGATGAAAATCCAACATGGCAGCAGCAGGCGCTTTCCCTGTTTGCTAGACCTGCCCCCCATGCTCGTCCAGCCAATCAGATTACACTGCCTAGCCACAGCAGTGCAAATGTTACTATCTAAATGATTGCACATTTGTATGCATGCCCTATGAAGCTTTTTAAAAAATCCAAAGGAGTTTAAGGTGAATTTGGCTGCCCCCCTTCTGAATGAGATGTATTGATGCGAATGTCCATTTGGACAGATTGCCTTCCATGCAATTGCCACTTGGATTTTTTTCATCAGTTGGCTAGGCCCTGTGTTTCTCTGGCCCACACACTGCCATGTTTCCAACTGATACTTTTAGCTTCACTTATGATTTGATCCTCAGAGTAAATGCAATCATTTGTCTAGCCTTCTCTCTCCTGTTCTTGCATGCTCCATATTTCTATGCTAGATGTTACTGTGGCTGCTAAAGGTCAACAGAGTTTAGGTGACACTATGTTTTCCCAGTCTGAAAAACAAGCATAAGCTTTGGAGTGTGGTTATGTATTTTCCTTAGCATTACAAAGCAGTGCTTTCATTCAAGGTAGGTTCAATGTAGGAACAAGGAGACCTAATGCAGCATAAGAAGTAAGGAAAACAGGGTAGAGAGAATTAGGTTGATAATATAGCTTTGCTGCAGTGGTGGAGGTAAAAAGGTTTAATTCAATTGGTTTAGCTCAGACCAGAAACTATGTGTGAAATGTGCAAATACTTTGGTGCTGTGTGTTTGCACTTGCCCACATGTGCCAAAAACCAGAGCAGGGCTTGTATCATGCAAATGTCCTGTGAAATTACCTGAACCTTGTCTTTGGTTCTTGTTGCTTGACTCCTGGCTTCTTTTACCACCCTGTCTTTCTCCACTCCTCTGCAACACCCACTCTGCCAACTCACCAAAACAAAAGCAAAAGCCTGTGGAAACCTTACAGATGAAAGGCATATGGCACATGGTGGATACTGTGTGCCACATATGTGTACCTTATTAGGAGTAAGGATATAGCATTTGCTAATGTAGAACTAGAACTTTACTTTGTGCATTAACATAGAAGGCACAAGCCATACACCACAACAAATGCTAGTTTGATGATTGACTGCTTAATTTATTGATTTAAAAACTGTAAAATACAGCAGAAGATTGGGGGAGTATATTTTTTTGTTCAGAGAAAGAAACTGTCAAAACAACCTCTGAGTATTCTTTGCCTAAGAAAGCCCTATGAAATTCATGGGGTCACCATAAGTTGACAGGCAACTTGAAGGCACACACACACACAGTGGTATACTATTTTTCTTGTACACATAAAATTCTGATTTGCAAAGTAATGTAGCTAAGAATTTACAAGCAATATATAGAACAATCACTCTATTTTACTCCTATACAATATCTCTTGAAATAAGTGAAGTATTACACAAGACTAATACTTAGTGACTGGCTTTTTTCAACGACTGTCACCTGTAATGTTTGTTAACACATGCAGGTTGACAGCAGATGTCCGCTTAATGCATGGGTTTTCTAAAAGTGTCCTATGGAGATTGCCATTATGTGACAACCTTTGGGCTCCAGCTAAACCAGCACTGTTTTGCCCCATTTCCTTGGTTTCCTATTACTGTGGGAATGTGGTATTCAGTGGTCATAGCCTTCAGAAACCAAGTACTCTTCAGAGTTGGAACCACCATAAAGAGTGAATTCAGGTAGCCCTCCTCTGGCTTTTCTTCGCAAATGAAGATTCAGGAAGGACTCATCCCGCGCTTTCTGCAAGCGCGCTGATGACTAAAAAGGCCAATCCGAGATAAACAAGTCCGGTTGCAAAAAGCACAGCAGAAGGTCTCCTTGGGTGATGTTTTTGGGATGTGATTCTTTCTGCGTTGTCGTTTCTCTTAAAGACTTGTTCGTTGTGAGTTCTCAAATAAGGCTGCAGCATTGTGGATAGTGCGTCTCCATGACTCCCGATGTGAGGCCAGGGCGGACCACTGTTGGTGATCAATTTGGCTGAGCCTGAGATGTTGTTTCAGGGAGTCTTTGTATCGCTTTTTTGGAGCGCCCCTCTTACGCTGACCCGTGGCGAGTTCACCGTAGAGTAGTATTTTGGGGAGGCGATGGTCCTCCATCCTAGAAACGTGCCCTGCCCAGCGCAGCTGTTTTCTCAATATCATGGCCTCAATGCTGGTGATCCCTGCTTGCTCAAGGACAGCAACATTCGTCACATAGTCAGTCCAGTGTATATTTAGGATTGTGCGTAGACAGCGCTGATGAAAGCACTCGAGGAGTCGTAGGTGGTGGTGATAGGTGACCCATGTTTCAGATCCATAAAGGAGGATAGACAGTACGATGGCTCTATACACACTGATTTTTGTGCTTTGCCTCAGGTGTTTATTGCTCCAGACTCTTTTGTAAAGTCTTCCAAATGCACTATATGCCTTTGCTAATCTGTGATCGATCTCTTTGTCAATCTTGGCATCTGAGGAGATGATGCTTCCCAGGTAGGTGAACTGCTGAACGGACTTGAGCACTGATTTGCCGACGGCAATGTGGGGATGGTGGTGTTCGTCCTGTGGTGCAGGCTGGTAAAGAACTTCTGTTTTCTTCAGGTTGACTTCCAGCCCAAACAGCTCTGCAGCTGTTGCAAAGCAGGATGTTAGGCGCTGCAGAGCTGCTTCTGTGTGGGCAACAAGGGCAGCATCATCGGCGAAGAGCAGCTCACGGACTAGATAGTTTAGAGTCTTAGTGTGAGCTCTCAGACGGCTTAAGTTAAACAAGCTACCATCAGTACGGTAGCGTATATAGATGCCGTCGTCTTCTTCAATCTCTGCCATAGCCCTTTGGAGCATCGTGCTAAAGAAGATTGTAAATAAAGTTGGTGCAAGAACACAACCTTGCTTCACTCCATTAGTTATTAGAAAGGGCTCTGAAAGAGCATCGCCATATCTGACTTGACCACGCTGGCCCTCGTGTAGCAAGATAATCATTTTAAGGAATTTGGGGGGGGACATCCTAGTCTTTCCAGGATCTGCCACAGACCTTTTCTATTTACAGTGTCAAAGGCTTTGGTGAGGTCGACAAATGTTACATAGAGACCCTTGTTCTGCTCCCTACATTTTTCTTGCAGTTGCCTAAGGGCAAATACCATGTCTGTAGTACTCCTATTGGCTCTGAAGCCACATTGGCTTTCAGGGAGAAGTTCTTCTGCAATAGCAGGAACTAATCTGTTCAGGAGTATCCTTGCAAGGATTTTTCCAGCAATAGAGAGCAGTGTTATGCCTCGATAGTTTGAGCAATCGGATTTTGCTCCTTTTTTCTTGTACAGGGTGATGATGACTGCATCTCGGAGGTCTGATGGCAGTTCCCCTTTTTCCCAGCAATTCACAAGGAATTTGTGGAATTTTTCGTGGAGTGCATGGCCTCCGTGTTTCCAAACTTCATCTGCTGTATGGCCTTAAGGGTCTCTTCCAAAGTGGGAGCAATGTCCAATTCATTTTTCATTGGTTTTTGTATCATATATTGGATATCTGAGGCTTGGACTACTCGGTTGGCGCTAAAGAGACTTTGAAAATGTTCAGCCCAACGATTTAGGATGGAGGCTTTATCAGTAATTAATGTTTGACCATCTGTACTGTATAAGGAGCTTTGGAGCTGATAAGTAGGTCCAAACACTGCTTTAAGAGCTTCATAAAATCCTCTATGATCACCCAGATCTGCACAGTGTTGTGTCTTTTCTGCTATATTGATCCACCACTTGTTCTGCATGTCTCGGAGTTTTTGTTGTAGTTTGCTACATGTGAGGCGGAAAGCTGCTTTTCTTACATGACAGGTTGGCTGGGCGAGGTATGCCTGGTGAGCAGCTCTCTTCCTTGCCAACAGCTCCTGGATCTCTTGGTTGTTTTCATCAAACCAGTCTTGATTTTTCTTGTGGGAGAACCCGAGAGATTCTTCTGCAGACTGGAGGATACTGTTTTTGATATGTTGCCAAAGCACTGTAGGAGAAGGATCTGTAGGATGGTCTTCAAGTTTCGATTGTAGATTTGCCTGGAAGTTGTCTCTCATGGTAGCTTGTTGAAGATTGTTGACTTGGAGTCTCTTCCTTAAGATACCACCCCTCTTAGGTTTGAACTTAAGATGAAGATTTAGTTTACATCTGACGAGGCGATGATCTGTTTGGCATTCTGCACTGGGCATCACTCGGGTACGACGGACATTTCGAATGTTTCTCTGGTGGACTAGAACATAGTCAATGAGGTGCCAATGTTTGGATCGGGGATGCATCCAGGTTGTCTTCAAGCTATCTTTCTGCTGAAAGATTGTGTTTGTAATAGTCAGCTGTTGTTCTGCACAGAACTCTAGCAGGAGGCGTCCGTTATCATTGCAATTTCCAACACCATGCTTGCCTAAGACACCTTTCCAGGCTTCGGAGTTCTTTCCTACTCTGGCATTGAAGTCACCAAGGATAATAATTTTATCTTCTACAGGGACTTTTTGTATGAGTTGGCGTAGGTCTGTGTAGAATTTGTCTTTCTCTACAGGGTCGGCTTGCATAGTTGGGGCATATATACTAAAGAGAACAACATGTGGGAGGCGTAAGGAAATAATGCGATCAGAGTGTCCTGTTGGCAAGGTTTCGAGTTTGGAGGCAATGGAGTTTTTAATTATAAAGCCTACTCCTGAAAGATGTTTTTCGGTTTTGGGTTTGCCAGACCAGTAAAGTGTGTAGCCGGCGCCATGTTCTTTAAGGCTTCCTTCCTCATGGAAGCGAACTTCACTAAGAGCAGCGATGTCAATATTAAGCCGTGATAGTTCAAGGGCTATTAGGGCAGAACGACGCTCAGGCCGTCCACTATCTTCAGAGTCTTGCATGGTTCTGATGTTCCAGCATGCAAGTGTCAGTTTATTTACACCTTTGGAGGCCGGTGTGTGCCTTTGTTTCTTTGCCTTGGTTTGACCGCATCAGAAGATTCCCGTTGGCCGCGGCTAGCCAACCAGGTAGTTGGGGATGAGCTTTCGTTAGGCCACCTTTTCTAGGCCCCTCTCCATATGGAGCAAGCAGTGCTCTCCTTAAAAAAGGCTGCTTGGTCGTTCAGGATGCTGCCGAACAAGACTGTCATCTCCCGGGTCAGCCTCGAGCGACCAATGTCCTGAACCGCCTGCATGCACGGTTGGGGCCGCGGCTTCCAGTGCATCTTTACACCTGCCGGTTTCGTCCCTCGCCAGTCGCTACAGGGCTTTTTTGGAAATGGATTTGTCCTTCGAGCCTGTGCAATGGATTTTTCTGGTGGAGCGCAGCGTGCACAGAACTGGCCTCACCCTTTAAACCAGAGATTCATCTGCCGTGGCCTTGCAACCATGGACGTGGCAGTGAGGTCCTCGGGCCGTAGGTTTGATTAGAGTTTCCTTCTCTTAGATGGTTGACCTTACAGGGTTGGACGAGCACCATCTGCCCAGGTTGGGGATTGGAGTTTTCCTTCTCCTAGGACGGTTGCCACAAGGCTAGAGAGCCCATCCTGCCCTTTGACGCTCTTTGTCAGACCCTTCGGTTTTGACCTGTCTGGCATGGGAGACCCTACCAGTGGCTATTATGCCACCGCCAGCATAGCTCAAAACATCATTAGGGTACGCAAGCCTCTCTCCCACGACAAGGGGGTGTCAATGGAGAGGCATTCAGGTAGCACCCTCAGAGAAATTGGGTATCTGCCTCTGTCATGCAGCTATGGAAACCTAAGTCATGAACCTGGCCTTGTCACAAAGCACAATTCAATGTTGTGTGTGTGCGTGCACCTTCAAATTGCCTGTCATCTTATAGCAACCCCATGAATTTCATAGGGTTTTCTTAGGCAAGAGGTGGTTTTGCTAGTTCCTTCCTCTGAAATACAGTCTACAGCACCTGGTATTCATTGGCAGACTTACACCCAAGTACTAACGAGGGCTGATTCTGCTTAGCTCCAAGATCAGACAGGATCTGTTGCCTTTAGATATACTGAAGGCAAAATAATGACCAATAAAAATATATTTAATCCATGCTAGGTCTGTCTCATATCACTATTTTTACATTTGGGTTATTTGCAGTAGTATTCTTCCTGAAAATTATTTTGTATTGCCACTTCTGGTCACTTGATATACTCCAGGTGGTCTCTATAATTTTGCTTAAAGGTTTGATTACAAACAAAGCATATATCTGACTATCTGTCTATCAATCATCCATTGGTATACATTTGCTCATTACAGCTGTCAGAGCATCTGTCAGAATGTGTTGGTAGTTCTTTATCTGATACAGATAATATACACAATTACTATATACTGTTGTTGTTGTTGTTGTTTGCTATCAGGTTGGCTTCAACCTGTGGTGACCGCATGAATGAATGAATCAGTCCTATATGGCCTCATTGTTTTATTTGTATATAATTGAAAATACTTAATCTGTAGTGGTGGGTTATCTTAAAAACAGCTTTTCATCCCATAGTATTTTTCCAAATGGAAACATCAGGGCTTTCCTAAATTTTCTCACCCAAAGAGCTAATCTGTGTTCTTATTTGGAGTGGGCAAGGTATTGGTGCACAGGAAATATTTGTTTAATTTGCATGCCTCTAGTTGGTTGATCAGTTTCTTGAAGTTTTTATTCACATTTTCTGTTTGTATAGGGAGAGTTTGTCCTCTGCACCTGAACAGGCTTCCGTAGCCTTGTTAGCATGCTCTACTACTCCTCCCCATGAGATTCCATACCTGAACATATTAGATACTTTTGGGGGTCACTTTTTCTGGGAGGTTAGGCAGACTGGAGGTCAACCAAAGGTCATGGTGACCAGGGATGTGACTAGAAATACAATGGTGGGAAAGCCCAAGTTAAGATTATGAGGAAAGCCCTTTTAGTAATGGGTTTATGCTCACAACCCATTCATTAGAGGGGTATGTGCTAATCCTTTCTTCTAGCATTGGATGCTCCCAGCAATGATTCAGTTAAGCAATTAAGTGATCATCCCTCATTCCATGCCTTGAAAAAATCTCTCCTCACCTCCTGTCCTTATGAGGTTGTCACAACCCCATCAATGTTTTAATTAAAGCAATCAGTTGAGTTTCAGTCTCTTTTGTCTATCCAGTTGGAAAGCCACCCAGGCTTTGTCATAACCTGAGTACCCCTTCAGGATATGAAATAGGGTATAAATATTAGACCCTAGACTCCAGCAAAGTGTGCCACAGACTGACGGACCCCCTCCATTCTGCCAGACTCCTCTGTGCCACCCTCATTCGCTAGTCAGTATCTTCGCTGCATGGAACTCTCCTCCTCAAGACTGGTAACTGTCACCTTATCTTCCCAGACCTCTCTCTATCCAGCCTTTCTGTCTTACTCTGTTATAGCCTTGTATGGTTCTTAGGAGTGTATGTTTTGTAAGTTAGTATATCCCCTGTGTTAATTCCAATAAAATACTTTATTTCACTTTAACTGGAGTGCTTTCTACAGTTAGTACTGGTATACATAGGTGAAAAGATCCTCAAAGTTATTCTCTTGCAGGCCTCCTGTTGAGCTAATAATTCCCCCCAGATATTACAGGAGATTTTGGCATCGTGGGTGGGATTCCAACACACCCCATACCTCTTAGGGTAACAAGATTGGCGGAGAATGTGGACCCACCCTGCTCCCCTGACTCATGTATCGATGCATGCTGTTTAGGAAGGGCAGATGTAGGGAAACCTGTAGAGACTCCAACAGGCTTTTGCATGTGTTTGTGTAAATGCGGATCTCTGTGGATGGAGCCATAAGGGCTACTGCGGGGTTGGAAACTGTTCCCCTTTCTTTCTTGTTTTTTACCAGGCAGTTGCATCTATGTGGCCCCGGGTTTGACAGAAGTCATCTATGAGCTGTGGTAGAAAGCAAGGGCTTGGTATTAACTGTCCCTGGGACTCTCTTCCTACCTTTGGGTCTATCATGGTGTGGGATCCAAGATTTAGGTACTCCGTGATAGGAACATATACACAGCACATGTTAGGGACAGGAGTTCCCCTATTGTGGTTACAGAGGGTGTAAGAAGCAGAACCTCATAACTTTGGTTTGTGCCTCCGTTTCAGGACATTGTGCCTTTAAATTTCCAAGTAAGGAAAGCCAGCAGGATGGGAGGAACCCTGTGCTTCTTTGTAGCTTCTTCAGGGTAGTTCCCCAGAGAAGAGTCGTTCATGCGTCAGAGGTGGGAACAAACCACTGTTGGGTTTTAGTGCTTTGCCCGGATCTGAAGGAGGTACCCCTCATTTCCAAAAAAAGTAGCTTATAATTGGCAGGACTCAGAGAGGATCCTAAAACTTTCTTTCTCCTACTGCTCAGCCAAGCTATAGTAAGTTCCTTAGTTTGTCACACACACATCTGCCCACTTGCAGCTCTGCTTGATGCAGATGTAGGGTGTTTCCCCAAAAGGATATCGGTGGTCTCCCTGCCACTGAGTATCTGGGTTAGAGAGGCGCAGACCTTCCTGGAAGCCATGGAGGAACTGCGGGGACATTTCGAGAGAGGCATCTTCACACTTAAAGCTGCAGGAGCATTGCAGCGGTGTTTTGAGGAAGTACCTTTGTACTTTAGCAGTCAGATATAGAGTTAGTTTTATTGTTAGAAACATGTTTGAAAGCAGCCCGAAAATGGATAAACTGGACAAATGGATTGCCAGGAAGGGTAGGAACTCATGGAAGAAGGGGTCTTTTAAGATATTAGACCTGTTTGAAACCCTACATGACGCGTTTCATATGCAGTATAAGGAGAGGTCACTTTTTGGTCCCTCCAGAGAGTCTATGGCAGCTTGGGAATTTTGGATGGCCCTAATGATGCTTCAGGCAGCATCCAGGAACTTAGCAGCATGACCGAAAGACAGGCCAAGGAGTTAGAGCAACTGTGGGCACAAAGTAGCACATTGCTGGTGGACAAATTGTCATTTTCCTCCTTAGCACAGGAAGCCCATGCCAAATTAGATGAGACCACTATACAGATTCAGGCACTACAGTGTTGGCTAGATATGTTAGAGGATAAACATGCCAAGACGCAGCACGCTGCCCAGTATCTGGCTAGGCAAGCTAAAAAAACATTATGCCAACACTAGCCACAAGGCATGTAATAAGAAAATTGCAGAATTAGTTCAGAGGTTAGAGATGAAGGAGGCAATTATTTCCACTGGTTGCTCTGCACTCCCATTGTATACTCTAATGTAGAGTAACTGCCTGAGGAAGCAGTCCCTCACACCCTGTATAGCCACAGCTGGAAAAAGCCCATTCAGCTCTGCCCCATCTGGAGTAAGACTGTCGCTAAGCCCCTTACTAATGGCCAGATTGAACATCAGCATACCAAGGAAAGGGTCACCTGGACTGTGGTAGAGGCCAAAGCTGTTGCAGCTCACTTAGGTCCACTGAATAATGAGATAGGGATTGTGTGGCTGAAATCATGGCGCACACATACACAAACTGCAAATGGCCAAGATTTGACACAGCCAGTAGGGCTGTGTATTTCCGCAGCAGATGTTCCAGCCCTAATATCCATGCTAGCTGCCGAAGATCTGGTAACCTTAGACATGTACGTCTGGATGAGAGAACTTATCAGACTTACGCGGCTAGGACAAACCTTGAACACCCTGTACATAATGGAGCACCAAGCTCCAGTTGAGAATCCTGAAGCTTTCATAGCCTGAAAGAAATTACTGGCTATCCTAGAACAGAAGGTAGATTTCAGTCAGGCTCTAGGAACATAACTTTGACAAAACGAGTTCAAGGCTTTTCTTTATGGAGACTTGAACTCCCAGACTAAGCTAGCACTTGGACCTATAGATACTGACAAAGTAGCCTGGGATGCCCTTTTAGACAGACTTAGGAAGGTGGCATATCTCCTCAGGGAGTCTGGAGCTCTAAAGAGTGCTAAAGTCCCATGGAAGAACATGGAACCCAAGTCTTGGGAACCCATTTAGCCAGTCACCTACAGCAACCACAGTCCCCATACACAGTACCAAAAGACAGGAGAAACAGGAAATCAGGCACCCCGAGGTAACTGGGGAGAAAGAGTCGAATGCAACGATAATAGTATAGGCAACCAGAATTGGAGGAATCAGCGTGGTGGCTCCCTTTCTGGTCCCAGTTATAGCAGAGGCAAGACTCAGCCTGTCCCTATGCCTCAGCAGGATGTGGGAGACATTAATAGGGCCCATTTTGGAGAAAGAATGCAGTCAGGAGGGTACGATCCCCGTAGAGCCATTTACAGTAAGGAGAGGAGATATGTCTGGGAGCTGTTAAGGCTCATGGGTGCAGACATGACCCAGTTCGGTCAGCATCCCACCACTCAGCTCATAAACACCCTCCTTAAGGTTTAGGATAGTCAAAATAGGGAACCCCAGCCTGTAAACATGGATCTGCCAGGGCAGACCACAGACACATGCAGCCCGAGCATTGGTCGCTTATGCTAGGGACACCCTTGGTCCATTGCGCTTCCCTTTGTGGCACAGCTTAAGCCCGATGCCTGAGAAAAGCCAGTGGTAAAAGTGGGCATCGGGACTACACAGACAAAAAACCCCACTAAGCCCCTAGTAGACACTGGAGCAACCCACAATGTCCTTCACCCTGACCTAGTCATAAGTGGAAACCTCACCTCCAAGACCATGGCACTTACTGGATTTGGAGGAGGCTCACACAAGGCAAGAACTGGGATAGAATCCCCATAGAAGTAGGCAAGATCCAGACTGAAACAAGTCCATATGAGAACCAGAAAGAGGATGATGACATTTTAGGCATGCCTTTCCTCTGGGATCACCGCCTAACTGTAGACATAGTAAACTGCCTCCTCTGGCAAATAAAAGGTGGCCCCACCAAAATTTCTGCCATCCACAAGTGCATTGCAGCCACTCCACCCTATAACAAATGATCCCTGGGTATCAAAGTTCCCATAAGTCTGGATCCAGGGTAAGGTTGAGTGTGGCCTCATAAAAGATGCCTGTGTATTAATTGAAGGGGAAAATCCCCCACCACAGAGACACCACAGAGCCCTGGTGGCGCAGTGGTTAAATGCCAGTACTGCAAGCCACCACGTTGCAAGTTCGATTCCAGCGGGCTCCAAGGTTCACTCAGCCTTCCATCCTTTCGTAGGTCGGTAAATTGAGTACCCAGCTTGTGGGGGCAATTAGCTAACACACATTGGAAACTGTTTAATGCAGTGTAGATGTGTAAATAGCTATTGCTTAAACAATTTGTAAGCCGCTCTGATAGCCTTGTGGCTGAAGAGCGGGCTATAAATAAATAAATAAAATAAATATATAAATATCCAACTGAAGCTGAGGAAAGTATAGGAAAAGCTATAGAGTGTCTGATAAAATGGGATGTTATCACCCCCATGCAATCCATCTGCAACGCACCCTTAAGGCAGATGGAAAGACTTGGCAAATGACAGTAGATTGTCATGTCCTTAGTGCTACAACCCCTCCTTCTGCCCCTGTAATGGCCAAACACAGCACAATCCTAACGGCGATCCTGACAATCATAGCTGCAATTGCCAAATACTACTTAAGTCTTGCATCGAGAACCAAATGCAGGACCCCAGATGTACAACAAGTGGAAGTTATTTCCATTAAACTTCCGACACCCACTGACATGCCTTCTCTTAAGGTTGTGTCGGAAACCACTGGTGTTTCCAGAGACTTTGTTAAGCCCATGACAGAGAAATTCCATTCATGTGTCATACCATCGCTAAGAAGCTCCTAGAATGGAAAGGTAATCCCCCAGACGTGGCTGCCCGTTCCTCTTTGGAGCAGCCAGGGGATGAGATAGCCACTCCAATCCCCACTTGTAGTCTGGCAATTTCCTTGGATTGCGAAGGCACTCTGTCGAAGGTGAACTTATAGCAGGAATCTTCAGGAGGTGGAAACCTCCATGAAGCAATGGCTGCTGACAGATCAACCAAATGTATATAGTTTTCCCTTTACTTTGCTAGAATTAAGATAATAATTTTCCTTTCAGCTAACCAAAAGTGGCCTTACTTTTTTGTAAATGCCTCTTGCTTCCACGGTAAATATTAGGTTTTCACCTGCATTTTTCAATACCCATAAGGCTTTGCTCCATGACCTTGGCTGGAGAGGCCCCATGAATAATCTCTAAGTTCCTCCCACTAAGAGAGGACCCTGCTTTTGGGCACACTTTGCGGCAACTAGCTAATGAACCTTCAAGCCTTGGATTTCACTGACTACTGATCCAAAGACAGCCGACAACCAACATACGTGCTGAATTATTTCTGACACTGGGGGCAGGAGAAATGCCTCCTTCAAGACAACCCTTGGACTGTTATTGTCAAGATACATCTTGGAGTGTTGAACCCCTGAATTATTTCAGAAACTGTAGGAGTAATGTCTTTCTCCTCACCCATTGCACCAGTCTCTTAGAGAGTCTTAACAAATGTATTATCTAGCAACTCGTGTCATGTCATGCCACGTATTTACTGTTACTCCCAATTGCTGAAACACTGTTATGCTGTTTAGCCATTCAACATTTATTGGAACTTTGTCATACAGTTTTTGCCAGTTAACATTATTTCCGCTCCAATTGTTGGAGCCCCAGTCTTTCTCTCTCTCCCTCCCTGTCTCCCTTTCTTTGCTTGCATTTTTGCATATACCCCTTTTTGAGGTCCGGACCCCCCATGGTAATAATAACCTTTTTGTTAAAGCCTTTTTATAAGTCACCACCCTGTTCCTCCTACCCAGTGTGTATTCCTTTGTAATCCTTTGTCTTTGTTGCTCAGTTTACAAAAATGAAACCATGCAACTTTGCCACATGGGTTCCATTTGTGGGGGAGCCTCATCTGTAAAGGAGCATCAAATATGCCACCTTCCACTTGTCAGGGCTAGTCCATCTAAGGTGAATCTTCACAGGGCCAGCAGGCAGGTCTCTGGTGGTAGCAGCTGGCTCCAAGTGGGTGGATCCACATCTTCTTTTCCTCCATGAATACAGCCAATTGGGTAGATAGTAAAACCAGGAATGGATGGATCCAGGCAGACTGAAGAGTCTTCTTATGGAACTGTTTAACCCACAGGTATTTGTCTGATTGAAATGGGTGGACCTGGTCTTCAAAGGACACAGTATTACCAGAGGCTGCAGTATACCACAAGTGTCTTAGATGCTTCTGTAGAAACAAAAACTAGAAAACAGTGATGTGACACACACACCCCTATAGTGACATATGATAAAGGACAACTCCGTTAGTGAGTCTAGTGTGCAAATGGAAGAAAAACAAAGGAAGTACCTGAGGCCACCTTGAAACCATCTCCTGCAAAAATTTGTCTAACATAGTTTTCAGCTCTCAGCTCATGCACTCCACCTTGTCTGAAGGATGGGGGTGATAGGGGGTATACAAAGAGCGTGAGATGCCCAGACCCATTTCTACACACTTGATACTTCCCCAACAAACAAAGGACCTCTGTCAAGAGTCAAGGGGTATGGATATGCAAAAGCAAGGCACAAATTCCTTCAGGCAAACTTCTGCAGTTAGCAGTTGTAGTCAGAAGAGCTTCTAGCCAAGAGGTGAGATGGCAGACAAAGCCAGTAGGTGTCCCTTTCCCTCAGGCTTGAGGAGATCCACATAGTCCATCTGCAGGTGCTGAAAAGGAGCTGAGGGTGGTGGAGGACCACCCTGGAAGAAAGTAATTCCCCCAACCAGTCTGTTCCTTTGGCACGTGGCACATGCTTTCACTAATGAGTGACAAACAGATTGGATTCCTAGGGTGTGCAAGTACCTGGTTAAAAGCTAAACTAAAGTCTCTGGGCTATAATGGCTACAGTGGTAGTGATACAAACAAGCAGCAGGGAAATATGTAGTCTCAAGAAGACAGGTGTGGCCATCTAGTAAGACCCAAAGATAATTGCGCTGTTTCACTCCCAAGTCATCAGCAGTAGGCAGTCTTGTTGGAGATATAGCATTCTTCCTGCACCCCCTCACTTGCTAACTGACAGAGTTATTCAACTTCTTAGTAAGATCAGGGAACTCCTTTGCATGCTAAAAGTTCCTCCCCTACTCCTCATACTACCTTAGTTATTTGTGGGCTTGGCTAAGTATCTTTGCTCTAGCAAGCTAAATGACATGGGGTGACTGTTGAGTCATTCCTCACATGACTTCATGATTTTAAAAGTTTATGGCCCTTTGTTCACTCTCTTCTGAGAGAAGCCTCACACGAGGCACACACATCTAACCAAGCACGCATGAAAATGGAAGCCATGCTCTCCCTTACTTGCATTCACCTTTTCTAAAGAACAAAAAAACATGGATGCTACTGCAAGCAAAACCTAGGGACATCCAGCCTTTGTTTACCTTATCTTAACTGAATTTACTGGATGAGTGAGTTCTACCCTAGATCTTTTAGCTAGTTAATATGTAGATTACAAAACCATTAGTAAATCTTTAAGTATTCTTTTTAAAGAAAAGGGGTTTTTTTTGTCTTTCTTTTGTTAAGTGGTGTTGATGACTGAGTGATTTAAAGTACTTAACTAATTGAGTCCGGTTTACTTTGTGTCTCAGCTAACTCTGCTACAGTAAAAGTTTTATTTTTCTCAACAAGATATTTCCAAAGGCTTGCTTCCTGGAATCTTTAATACATTTTTAATGTTTATGCTCATACACCCCAACAAGTCTCAGTCAAGGAAGCCTGGGAAGACAAAGCTGAAGGAGTAAAAATAGGTGCCCCCAGAGGCAGACTCAAAGGAAGGTGCGCAGCCTCTTTGGTGATGATTCCATAATATGATTATATGACTATATTGAAAATGTTTATTTTCAAAATCATAAAATCTTATTACAGCTGTTAACATTAAAGGGGAATAAAATGAACCCATATGTAATAGCATTACTTTATTATGGAGATGCTGACTCAGCTTCTTGCAACCAAGTAATCTATGAGTTCAAACTGGAATTAGTTTCAGTGGATCTGAAGATGTGAGCAAATTGTGGCTGGCTGGACTTAGTAGCCAGCCATTATTCCTTCCAGCCACGTGTACAGCACAGCCAGGCTATATGCTTGAGAATGGAATGCGGTTGGTTTAGAAATATAGGAAGAACTATTTTAATAAAAATGCAACACTACGTTAGCAAAAGGAAAACTATTTTATAATGGCTTTTTGTTTTTGTAAAACAAAACAAATGATAGACCCATTTGATCTACAATTTAGCATAGAAACCTTTCTTCTCTGCTTCTAAAGAAGAAAATTACAGTATTTTTATCCAAGAACAAACATTAGAAAATACAACATTTTAAAAGGAGAACAAAAATGATCAACAGAAAAAAGTCTATCAATAAGATGTTTGAGAAAGCAGTAATTCACAGTTAATTCAGTATCTTGTCTAGCATGTTTCTTATGGGCTGCTTGGGGATCTTTGCCAGTGGAAGCTGATGGAAGTCTTTCATGTTCTTGTATAATGGACTTCAGACTTTGATGGATCGTAGTCTAAATTTCTACCTTAACAGCTAGCACAAACTCTACAATAAAAAGTACCGGTATGGCTTCGATAGTGCTGCTGCATGAGAACAATGGGCAAAAATAGGACTATTGGAATTGCTTGGGACCCACAGAAGCAGATTCAGAGTGGCTCAGTCTGAGACTGATTTAGAGTAACCAATGGTTGCAGCATAAGGTACTTACTCAATTGCAGGTAATCTGGAAATGATCCATTTACCTCACATACAAAACTTATGGTACAGTACAATTTATGGTACATCAGTACAGTGGGTCATCCTGTTCCGAGATATCACGGATCGTTACATCCTATACTTAAAGTGGTGGCAACATGAATGTGAACATACTGAAGCATCTACGTGCACATCACCACCATATAATAATATGGAATGCAGTCATCCACATTTGTTGTCATGTGGGGGGTCCTGGAACTGAATAGGGGCCGCTGTATAAAGTATTGGAAGATTTCCTACCATCTTCCCCACACATACATATACATGTGCAGAACACAGTTCTGTGTGTTAGATCCATGCTTGTGAAAGCAATGTTAGACAAGTGATGGAGGTTTTGCCTCCTGCCAACACCAGAGCCAAGTTAAATGAAAAGTTTGTAAATATGGGGCTCATTTACACAAGCAAATATTCCCCTAAATATACCGCAAAGATAGCTCATTGTTCCCATGGATCATACCACAGCATCGCCTCATTCAGAAGGGGGGAAGGTAAAACACCCAAATATAGTGTGACAAGGGATGTCGCTACTTTTGCCGAGTTATTTGCAAAGTAGCTCATTATTGCTAGTGTAAACAACCATTCCACTAAGGACTGCAGCAAAGCTGCACTGTGATTGGTTGTTATGATGAAGAGGTGGGCTTAAAAGAGGTGGAGTGAGGGAGGGAGATTCAGTAGCGATTAAGAAATTTGGAAAAATCCTCTCTGCTATTTTCAAAGTCTCCAGTTTGCCAAGAAAAAGGATTCCCAAGTCCTTTCAGTCAGGGAAGATCTGTTCCCCACATAAAGCTCCTCTTTCTCCTCAGCTGCGATCGGGGGAGAGAGAGAGAGGGAGGGAGGAGAGAGAGACTTTTCTTTGAACTTCCCCCCTGCTATTTTGGCAGTCTGTGATTCTTTATTTAGCAAGAAAATGCAGGCTTCCAATCCTTTCAGTCACGGAGGATCTATCCTCTTCCCCATAAAGCCCTCCTCTGCTTGGTCTCTGCTTGGGAGGCCACGCCCCTGCACCTTTCCATGTCTGAACCTTAAAGTGACATAGTTAACAAAAAAAAACCTGACTGGCACAACTGCAGAAAAGAATTAAAGCACAATTTGCCGCAATAAATCTGCCATGTAAATGAACCCATGGTTTGCATGTGGTTTGCCTATAGGAGTACTACAGATTGTACCCTTAGACAATTACAAGAGAAATGTAGAGAGCAGAACAAGGGTCTCTATGTAACATTTGTCGACCTCACCAAAGCCTTCGACACTGTGAGTAGAAAAGGTCTGTGGCAGATCCTGAAAAGACTAGCCCTTTCACCAATGGAGTGAAGCAAGGTTGTGTTCTTGCTCCAACTTTATTTACAATCTTCTTCAGCATGATGCTCCAAAGGGCTACGGCAGAGCTTGAAGAAGAACATGCCATCTATATACACTACCGTACTGATGGTAGCTTGTTTAACTTAAGCCGTCTGAGGGCTCACTCTAAGACTCTATCTAGTCCGTGAGCTGTTCTTCACTGATGATGCTGCCCTTGTTGCCCACACAGAAGCAGCTCTGCAGCACCTAACATCCTGCTTCGCAACAGCTGCAGAGCTGTTTGGGCTGGAAGTCAGCCTGAAGAAAACAGAAGTTCTTTACCAGCCTGCACCACAGGTCGAACACCACCATCCCCACATTGCCGTCGGCAAATCTGTGCTTATGTCCGTTCAGCAGTTCACCTACCTGGGAAGCATCATCTCCTCAGATGCCAAGATTGACAAAGAGATCGATCACAGATTAGCAAAGGCATACAGTGCATTTGGAAGACTTTACAAAAGAGTCTGGAGTAACAAACACCTGAGGGCGAAGCACAAAAATCAGTGTGTATAGAGCCATTGTACTGTCTATTCTCCTTTACAGGTCTGAATCATGGGTCACCTATCGCCACCACTTACGACTCCTCGAACACTTTAATAATAATAATAATAAAATTTATTTATATAGCACCCTTTGGTAACCCAATCAGGGCAGTTAACAACATTAAAACACCATACAAAGTAAAACAATATAATCTCCTCCCCCCTTAAAAAGTTATTAAATCAAATTTACAAATTAAAACAACAATTAAAACTCTTAATAAAACACATTCCTACATTTAGCAATAACAATAGATCCCCAGCAATATTCAGTTCCGTTAACAAAGGAGGCCGTGGGGACTCTCCTGAAGGAGAGGGGTTCCCGAGGCTGGGATAATCTATTCTGGAAAGGCCTTCCGGAAGAGATCCGTCTTGACAGCCTTTTTGAAGCTGTCCAAAGATGTCAATTAACGGATCTCATCCGGCAGGCCGTTCCATAGTCTGGAGGCAACAACAGAAAAAGCCCTCTGGGAGGTAGCCGAAAGCCTCGACTTTTGAGGCTGCAGCAAATTCCTCCCAGAGGACTGGAGTACACGGGGGATTATAGGGGAAGAGATGGTCCCTGAGATAGCTTGGACCCAAGCCATTTAGGGCTTTAAAGGTGATAACCAACACCTTATACTGAGCCCGGAAACCAATAGGCAGTCAGTGGAGGGACCTCAAAACCGGAGTGATGTGGTCCCTCCTAGATGTTCCTGAAACAAGCCTGGCTGCCATATTTTGTACTAACTGTAGTTTCTGAACCAAGCACAAGGGTAGCCCCATGTAAAGCACATTACAGAAGTCTAGGCGCGAGGCTACCAGTGTGTGAACGACGGTCTCGAGGTCCCTTGCTTCCAGAAAAGGGCGCAGCTGGTGTATCAGCCGAAGCTGATAACAGGCGCTCTTGACTTTCGTATTTACCTGATTTATCATCAGGAGCGACAAGTCAAGGAGCACCCCCAAACTGCAAACACAGTCACTGGAGGAGAGTGTGGCCCCATCCAGGACTGGAGGTTACAACCCAATTCTTGGTTTCGGGGCCGCTACCATGAGCACCTCTGTCTTGTCTGGATTCAGTTTCAATCTGTTTTTTCCTCATCCAGCCCGTTACCGCCCGAAGACATTCATTGAGAGAAGAGATGTCATTGGAATTCGAGACCGACGAACGAGATATGGAGAAATAGATCTGAGAGTCATCAGCATACTGATAACACCAAGCTCCATAACTCCAAGTAACCTCAACCCAGCGGCTTCATATCGATGTTAAATAACATTGGGAACAGGATAGCTCCCTGTGGAACTCCCCAGGTGAGCACTCTTTTGCTCGAACGACTGTCCCTGAGCAGCACCCTCTGGGACCTGCCCGAGAGGTAGGACTGGAACCACTGCAATGCAGTGCCGCCAATACCCAACCGCCTCAGGCGGTCCAAGAGGATGCCATGATGTATCATATCAAAAGCCGCTGAGAGGTCTAAGAGCACCAGCAGGGTCACACTACCCCTGTCGATGTTCAGACGCAGATCGTTAGTCAAGGCAACCATGGCAGTCTCAACCCCAAAGCCTGTCCTGAAGCCAGTTTGAAATGGGTTTAGATAATCGGTTTCATCCAAGACAGCTTGGAGTTGAAGAGCAACCGCCCTCTCAATCACCTTGCTCAGCCGCTTCCTTCAGACAAGATGGAACATGTCCTTCCCTGAAGGATGCATTGATGATATCCATGAGGAATCTCCTCAATGCTCCCCCCCCCCAGACGGCCAGCCATGATGGGCAAGAGTCGAGAGGGCAAGTTGTTTTCCTCACCCTACCAAGCAGCTTGTCCACGTCCTCGGTACTCACAGATTTGAGCTGATCCAGAATAACTTCATCGACAGAGTCGCTGGACATCTCCTATGGTTTCTGTTAAAACACTGGCATCTAAGTCGGCTCTTATCTGAGAGATTTTATCTGCAAAAAAGTTGTTAAACGCATCACAGCAGGCCGTTGTCGGGTTAAGTAAGGGATTCGGCACAGGGGGTACCTGTGTGAGCTCCCTCACCACCCGAAACAGCTCTGCTGGACGGGACTCTGCAGACACAATACATGCAGAAAAGAAAGATCTCTGCGCTGCACGTATTGCCTCCCAATAGGACCAAAGAAAGTTCCTAGGGCGAGTTCTGTCAGATAAGAGTTGAGTTTTCTGCCACATGCTCTCTAGTCGTTGTCCAAACTGCTTCATTCTCCTAAGCTCTGGTGTGTACTATGGCTTACGGTTTGAAGCGGATTGGCAAGGATGCTTGGGAGCGATCATGTCAATAGCCCTGGCAAGATCGGTGTTCCAAAAATTGACCAGCGCATCGACAGGGTCACCAGCATTCCCAACCATTAAACCCTCTATGGCTTTCTGGAATCCATTTGGCTCCATTAGTCTTCAAGGGCGGACCAATCTAATGGGTCCACCACCCCCGGTGGGGCGGGTACAAACTCTAAGTTCCGCCTTAACCAGGAAATGATCCGACCATGACAATGCGGAGGTATTTACAACCTCCGCCCATGGATATTCCTGTTCCGTACTGAAGACTGCATCGAGTGTATGACCTGCACAATGTGTGGGCCCGACGACCAATTGGGATAAGCCCATGTTTGTCATGGTCTCCATGAACTCCCGAGCCGCGCCTGTTAGACTGGTCTCGAGAGGAATGTTGAAGTCTCCCAAAACTAAAAGTCTGGGAGAATCTAACAACAGCTCCGAGACCAGCTGTGTCAGCTCGGTCAGGGAGTCTGCTAGACAACAGGGTGGTTGGTAGACTAGCAGAATCTCCAAACTATCCCTGGTCCTCAGGCTAAGGTCCATACACTCGAAGTGGACTGTGTTCCGGACAGGTATCCTGGTCAAGATCAGGCTGGTTTTGTGAACCAGAGCAACTCCCCCCCGTCCCACTTCCCTTCACCTACTTACTGCCAGTATAACCGGCTGGGAGGGCCTGCGCCCAGGTAACTGCGCTATCCTCTCCCGGCCAGGTCTCTGTAAAGCAAGCCAGGTCGACATCCTCATCCATGAGGAGATCATGGATGAAATGGGTCTTGTTCTTGACCGACCTGGCATTGCAGAGGAGCAGAGTGAGATTCTGTGGAATCGTTGGTCTGCTCTCCAAGCCATTCTGGGAAACAGAGGGAACTGAAGGCAGGATAGCTTTCAAACAGCGATCCTGTCTTCTTTTGTAACATTTGTTCGCTCTGTTCCAGCCGTACCTCCCCTTCCCCTGCACAACTCTTATAGCCGCCCCCACCTCATTCCTGGCCTCAAGGGAAGCAGTAAAGTTTAAGGCCACTGGAAAAAAGGGTATTTGGGGGATAAACCAACCCCAATCCCATAATCCAAGTACTATGGCGGTCAGGTGATAAGAGACCGAATGGCTTGATAATACAAGTCTTATGTCAAGCCACATCAACATCATGTCCAGTATAACAATTTGTCCCCAATTGCCACCTTAGATGTTTGCCGCTAGGAGTCCACAAACAACATTGCCACGGTTGCTGGCGAGCCAGGAAGTGATGGTTCGGGCGTGCTGAAAGGGCACCACCAACCTTCCCAGCTGCCATTGCTCCTGCTGCTAGTGCTGGGGTTCGATCTTTAATTAAGAGGGACTAAGTGGAAGAGTCCCAGCCCAGCTCTCGCCGCTGGTGAAGAGGGGCTTTCTTGGGCAGGCAAAATACTCTGCCGAAAACCTAGCAATCTCCACCTGGCTCCCGTGGCGTTTTCAGGTGGCAGGAGAGCTGGGTGGCTAGAAGGAAAAAGTCCTAACCCAACTCTCTGCTCACCGCTGGTTGGCTGCTGCTGTTGCCAATGGTTGAGCTGGAGCCGGCTTTAAAGGCTTTCTGAAGGTCAGGTGTTCCGAGGGAGGGGGAGGGGGCCAAAACACTCACTGCCCACTCCCAGTTCCAAGCCAGGCTGCTGCTATTGCCAACGCTGTATATGTACAATCCTAAATATACACTGTACTGACTATGTGACGAATGTTGCTGTCCTTGAGCAAGCAGGGATCACCAGCATTGAGGCCATGATAGTGAGAACACAGCTGCACTGGGCAGGGCATGTTTCTATGATGGAGGACCATCGCCTTCCAAAAATAGTACTCTATGGTGAACTCGCCACAGGTCAGCGTAAGAGGGGTGCTCCAAAAAAGCGATACAAGGACTCCCTGAAACAACATCTCAGGCTCGGCCAAATTGATCACCAACAATGGTCCGCCTTGGCCTCACATCGGGAGGCATGGAGACTCACTATCTATAATGCTGCAGTCCTATTTGAGAACTCACACTGAACAAGTCTTGAAGAAAAATGACAACGCAGAAAGAATCACAACCCGGAAACATCACCCAAGGAGATCTTCTGCTGTGCTTTCTGCAACCAGACTTGTTTATCTCGGATTAGCTTTTTTGGTCATCAGCGCGTTTGCAGAAAGCGTGGGATGAGTCCTTCCTGAATCTTCGTTTGCGAAGAAAAGCCAGAGAGTTTAGTTGCTTCAGTTAACAGTGAATGTTTAAAGACCCTCACATTGAAGCTCCTATATTGAAAAATAAATAAGCATTTCAGTACATGTGCAATTTTAAACAATTTAACAGCTTTTTAAATGTAATCTATGAATTTTTAAATTTAGGTTTATTTCTAAATGGTGGTTAGGGAATCAACCACAGTGGGTCAGGGAAAGTCAGATCACAAAAAAGGAAAATAAAATACTGATGGTAACCCTGATGTTCTTTGCCATTAAGCCATGCTGTTTTTTGAAACACATGGACAAATAAAGGAGACAATTTTTTTAATCAGAAAGCTACATGTCTTCTAATAGAAATGAAGTCTGAGATTTGTGAATTCGGTGTGGAGGGGAGTGAATGGACTATAAGAAGGCCTCTTGTTCTCAGCCTGGCATAGTAGAACTATTGGACTATTTTTCTGTTACCCTCCCAAATCCATCCAGTGATGTCCCTCTGCCAGAAGAACAGGTATCACAGGTAGGACACATTGTGTCTTCCTGCTGCATCCCTGACATGCACCATCAATCTCTGGATCAGTTGGGAAGGGGGAGTTAGTCAGATTCGGTAAGGAAGAGAGATAGGGGAAGTCCCATTGTACAAGCAGAAGTCTGTATATGTGATGTTGGACATTTTAAAAACAACGTGAATGTTTTCCATGCCTTTTGAACATGTACAAGAGATAATGAGGTCTTGAAATAAATTCTCTTTTTAAGAAATATTTGCTTTTGATAATACACAGAAACAACTGATTCTGTGATCCCCACCTCATAGTATTAATTATTCTTAGTGACTAGATCTTCAACTATGTACTATTAGGATTCTGCTTCAGAGGAAAAAAATCGTCTTTAGCCTAAAATCCAGTAGCTCAAGCAAAATCTTAGGAATCATAATTTCATTTCAAACAATGAAGTACATCTAATATCTTCTAATTACAGCAGTGGAGACAAACTTGAAAATTCGTTAACAGTTTTGCAGGAAATGTAAAGAAAAAAGTAACAAATCAGATGTTTGTATTGCTCTGAAAAACGTTTTTGAATAAAAGCAAGGTTTAGAATTTTTCCTTTTCTCCGCAACTGCCAGCATTTACGCACATTTATCTCCTCTCCCACATTTTATGACTCTGAATTCCCACCACCACCACATCACAAATAAATGATGCAGAGTGCTAAATTCTGTACCAAAAAACCTCTCTCCCCCAAATGATACAAATAAGCATATTTATCTGGATCATGCATTGTTTTGGCGGATTTGCTTAATTTGAATAGTTTTATTTGAAGAAGTGTTGTCTTCTTTGGCTGTAGATTCTTTTGTAAAATTGTAACACTTCATTGTCATTAGTGGTAGGCAATCATCAGTCCATAGCTATGATGTGTGTCTTGGTGGAAATTGTATTTAGAGTATTTATACCCTGCTCTTCAGCCACAAAAGCTCTCAGAGCGGCTTACAAATTATTAATTTAACAGTTCCCTGCCCTCAGGCTTTACAATCTAAATAAAAAATCAATTTCAATTGGAACATCATTATTTTAATCCTACGGTCATTTGAATTGGCAGTATTCCCCTAAAATATGTAACCTTAATGAATCTATTCTATGATTGGATCCAACTCATTATATTTATATAATAGGAGTTAAATTATGACTCATTTAATTCCCATTTATTTCAATATGTTCACTCTTAGTATTAGTCTAGATCCAGCACCATGGCTTGAATGAACACCATTGGACCAAAGAGCCCCAATGACAAATTAGTATGGGATCGCCCACTGCTTGCCATTATACAATCATGATCACCACTGGGAAAACATGACTTCTGCTTAGGCAGAGCATATACCTAACACAATGGGATCCTGACCTAGTTTGTAAGTTTCTGTAGCAATATCTCTCATTCATCCCTTATATTTCTTTAGATCCATCAGGCAGGCGATTAAAAAATAATGAGGTTAATATTTTAAAGAAAAAAGTAACAGCTGTAGCTACTGTTGCCAATTACAGCCAAGACTTGCCTTGCTGTTGTTGCAATTTCTTCTGAACGCAGTAGATCCTGCTATTCTTGCAAAATGGCGTCTAACTCCCAACTTCTGAAATGTGCTCTGGAGACTATAGACATAGCAACTTCATGAGAATGCATCCAATTCCAAACCACCCAGTTTACAAAAAGTGACAGTCAGAGCTCTTTGCCATAATATGCTTTATCTGTTAAGGGGATTTACTCTGGGTAGGTGGTGGTGGCAGAGCAGATAACAGCCTTGCAAATGTAGCAGACATTAGAGACCCACAATGGCCTGGAGCCATTGGTATTACTGCTCTCAAGAATGTTTATCTCAAGAGACTGTTTAGCTTATCTCAGATGCCCCACTTCTGCCTTCTGTTTTACTGAAAGACATCTTGTCCTGATTTTCATTCATTTTCTGAAAATTTAAATAATTCCTGGGGCTATGGAATTTATAGACAGCCTGTGTATGGTACCAATGGTAATCATGCAGAGGCTTATTTTCAAATTGCCTTGACTTTGTAATTCAAATTGGGTTGCAAGGTAGACATTAATTATGTCAGCCAACATCTATTTACAACTGGGGATTTTAAACTGGGCAGTTCTTATCAGTGAGTGACATTTGGCAGATGGATGGGTTTAGCAACAAAACAGCAAGGGGAAAGGAAAAGGAGGATTGCATATGGACTTCCTCATTTGTATGGCCCTTGTCTGCCCAGAAGGAGAGTAGTAAAGAGAAGACCTCACTTTGTTCAGAATCAATGGCACTGAACTTTGTTGTCCTTCAAATGATTTTTTTTTATTATTAACACGATCATGCTTTGAATAGCCTACAGGCAAAATGTGTAACTGAGTGGTTTCAAAGAAAAGGGCAAATCCTCTTTGCCTGCAATGAAATTTTCCCAGCTATGGAGAAATGTGTAGAGGTTTGAGCTG
The DNA here is from genome assembly GCA_030847615.1 of Gambelia wislizenii. Classification (NCBI taxonomy): domain Eukaryota; kingdom Metazoa; phylum Chordata; class Lepidosauria; order Squamata; family Crotaphytidae; genus Gambelia; species Gambelia wislizenii. The sequence continues at coordinate 186,558,106 of JAUMIR010000002.1, read as the reverse complement.
AGATAGACCTTAACAAAGCCTTGTGACTTTTCTTCTTCTTCAAGAAGATGATGACCCAAGAAGACTCTTAACTCAGTTTGGAAGAAGGGCAGCGATATCATTCACATGCTAGCATGGGGCACACAAAGGCAGAAGATCGTGTTGCTTCATATAGTAAATATGGAGACAGATGGGCAGTGCTAGTAGGCAGCTGTTTTAAATTTAATAAGACAAAAGTCAGTTGATTATTTTCTCTGTTTCCCACCCGGCTTTCTCTTCAGACACAAAAGCAATAGCCTTTCTACCACTGGGGCATTTGAGGGACTGATGCAATCACACTCAAAGCTCAGTCAATAAATGCATTGTCATCTGCACTGTACACAGCTGTGTTAAGTTCCTAGCGCTTTCAGCTTCTAAAGAAAGCATATTCAACTCCCCATATGGGACAGCTGCTCCAGTTTGTCCCATTTCTTAAATTGGTATCACAGATTACCCAGTAGGGGGCACCAGAGTAGTAGGAAGAAAGGTGAGTAAGCTTAAAGTGGGTGTGGTGAGAAATTCATTAAATTCGCAGTTCAGTGCGAACTCAACAAATACTTCCTGAATCTGCACATTATTAGACTTCATATGTTTCTAAAATACAGTTTGCAAACACACACAGTGGAAAAAATGTTCATGAAAGCGCATGCTTTTGCAAAAATGAATTGAAAATGTGTATATTTGGGAAATGTGCACAGAAATGCATACATTTCTAAAATGCATATATCATGAAATAAATATGAATACAATATATGAAAGTACCTTCCCCATGCCATAGATACTTCTCAATCCAGTGTAGAAATGAGAGAGAGCAAACTAGGGTAGAAAAATGAAGGCCTGAGCAAAATCAAGCTTGACAGCTTCACCCATCCCGAAACTAAAGGTTAGTGTACAAGATTAAGAGAACTGAAATTAACTTCAGTTACATCGCATTAATTAAGAGAAGGTTACACTGTCATGCTGCAGTCAAATAGTTTTAATTCTGCTAGTGAATTGTGGGCATGGCTTTTCTCTTGTGGCCTTGTTGAAAATGCTCTCAGGCTTTGGTTTTGCTTGCCTTAACCTTGTTCTCTCCAGATTTCTAGTCATCTCTAAGGGGGCCTCTGCCAGCTAAATCATCCCTCTAATCTACTCTACTCTACTTCTGGTTTCCACATGAACCCCTTGATCTTGTCATCCACACTCACATTGATTCTCTCCCCATTCTTTCCCTGCCCATGTCTTTCGCGCTATCATCTTTATTCTTACCCATCTGAAGTTCTCCTCCTCTCTGAAAAGGACTACACCCTGCCTTCCTCATTGCCCCTCAGTGCCAGAAAGTGTCCCCAGAACATCTGTGTCATGCTGCTGTTTACTTCTTTCAAATTCCTTTCCAAAAGTCAGGTTTTCCATGAAAGTTTTGTCTCTTTCATCTACTGTACTGAAACTCCCATAGCATATGTCACTGAACTGAATGCAGATTTGTGCCCTGTTTAGTTTTGTGGCTACCTTCCTTTTCTCTGCTTATTGTCTGCCCTCAGTCCTTTTAGCTTCTCAGAACATGGACTCGTCTTTGTGTTTCTTACTTTGTCACAGACCATACTTATTACTGTTGTTATATAAAGAATAACTTGTGAAATGCCTTGGTCATTCAAAAATGCCACACATGGATGTGAATGTAAGCCACTGCTTATTTGAAGCAGCTTGAGACTTGTGTGGACAGATCAGGGTCCGATTCATAGACTTCGTATTCCCAACTGTGCTTTGACAGCATAGGACTTGTCCTACCATACCATTTTCAATAATAATAGACACTATTACCACCAAAGGCACCAGCAGTATATGGCTTTTGTGTAGAAGGTAATTTACATAGCCCAAAAGGACTCATTTGCCACTAGTGCATGTCAAAGCTTTTCTTATTTTTAAGGAGCTAATCCTGGGGATAATGGGGAGGGATGGCCAAGTAATGTGCAGGAAGCATCTCCTCTTTAGAACAGAAATGGGAATCATGCAGCCAGAGCCGGTTTAAGGAATTTTGGGGGCCCTTGCAATGCTTTATTTTGGGTGGCCCATATGCTTATCTCAGGTCAATGTAACCTAACCTACCCACTGTACAGGATGTTCAGATTACAGTAGGACCCCCGTATCCATGGATTCATTATCCATGGGACGCAAAACAACACACCTACCATAGAGTCTTCCTAGAAAATGTGTCCTCCCTAGCCGTTTTCTAGGCCCTCCAAGGCAACTCTGGTATTAAACCAGAAGTCCCATTATTTTCAATGGCATTCACTATTATTCATGGTTTTTAAAATCCACGCCCCCCCCCAACCAATCCCCAGTGAATAAGAGGGGCCTACTGTATTACATAATTTGCCACCAATAATTTAGTTTAAAAACTATATTATAGGCACTAACAAAATATTTTTTGTTTATTAGCAATTAATGTAATGGTGTAGATTTCCTCAAAGAAAAGAAAGAGTGGACTACAAGCTAAACATGAGTTAGCAGTGTGATGCAGCAGCAAAAACTGCCAATGCGATTCTAGGCTGCATTAATAGGAGTAGTGTCTAGATCAAGGGAAGTAATAGTATCACTCCATTCTGCTTTGGTCAGACCTCACCTGGAATACTATTTCCAGTTCTGGGCACAACTATTCAAGAAAGATACTAAGAAGGATGGTTGGAGGTCTGGAAGCCATTATGCCCTATGAGGAACGGCTTAGGGAGCTGGGTATGCTTAGCCTGGAGAAGAGAAGGTTGAGAGGTGATGTGATAGCCATGTTTAAATATTTGAAGGGATGTCATACTGAGGAAGGAACAAGCTTGTTTTCTGCTGCTCCAGAGACTAGGACACAGAGCCATGGGTTCAAACTACAGGAAAAGGGATTCCACCTGAATATTAGGAAGAACCTCCTGACAGAAAAAGCTGTTCGGAAGTGGAATGCACTGCCTTGGAGTGTGGTGGCGTCTCCTTCTTTGGGTTTATTTAAACATAGGTTGGATGGCCATCTGTCAGGAATGCTTGGATTGTGTGTTCCTGCAGGGCAGAAGCCGATTGGATGGGACGGCTGTTGGGATCCCTTCCAGCCCTATGATTCTATCATTCTAGGCTGCATTCAGAGCCTGGGAAAGTTACTCTTGGATTACACCTCCCAGAATCCCCCTGCCAGCACCCTTCTCAAGGTCTGGTTGCATTGTTCCTTTTCCAGCACTCTCTAGCCCAGTGGTTCTTAACTTGGGGTCTGCAATGTCCTCACAGGGGGTCCTCAAAGGCTTGAAGGCTTCTTGGCCCACCTCCTCCCTGTAGTGGATCAGCCATGTGACAGGAACCAAGGCAAAGGCTGGCTGGCTTGGCCTGCACATTGCCATTCAGTCCACTCCAGCCACAAACTTGCAGGAAGAAGCAAGAGTGCCTCTGAGGGAAAGGTTAATGGATGGTGTAATTGTATTGTTGTTGTTGTTAGCTATTATTATTAGGGTTTTAAATTTTGAGTTAAGTCTTGGGGCAACAAAAGATATTTAAAAGGGGTCCGTGGTAAAGAAAAGGTTAAGAACCACTGCTCTAGGCCAATGCCTCTCACTTAACGCTAATGGGATACTGGTGTTTTAGTGACAACAATAAAACCATTGTTCCCAGTAATATTACTCCAAATCTTAATTTACCGGTATATTCTTTATATTCTTCTGTTAAAAGAGCTAGAGTGCTGTAGAAGTTTCAGCATTGCACTATGACTATGGAGACCAGGGTTTCAATCCTTACTCAGCCATGAATACCCACTGGGTGACCTTGGGCAAGTCACACTCTCTCAGCCTCAAAGGAAGGCAAAGGCACACCCCCTTTGAACAAACCTTGCCTAGAAAACCCCATGGTAGGTTTGCCTTAGTCAAAAATGACTTGAAGGCACTTAGGCAAACACACACACACATTCCTTTTGCAGGCTGAACTCAGTTGGCAGCAAGGGGAGGAAGCTGAAGAAGAAAAAGGGATGAAGGGAGGGAGGAAGGGGAGAGAAGAGCAGCTGGAAAGATGGGCTGGAGGGAATCTATGTGGAAGTTAGGAAAGGAAAGGAAAGGAAAGGAAAGGAGTCCTTTTCGAGGGAAAGAGACAAGCTCAAATTTCCTGTCTCTCTCACAGAAACACACTCACCCTCTCCGACATAGCAGCAAACTCCCTCCAGCTTCTGCCACTGAGGGCTGCTGTTTCTTTCGCTTTCTCTTTAGGTTTGGGAGATGCTGTTTTTTTTAAGAAAGGGGGTTTTTGGAGCAGGAGAGTAGGAGGGGGCTCCTACTGGCTGTCTCCTTCGTCAGATTAAGGAGGCTAGCACAGGGCCCTCTCTTGACCTCGTGGCCCGCCGCCAATGCTGATTTGGCAGACTGGTTAAACTGGCCCTGCATGCAGCCCTCCAGATATTGTTGGACCACAACTCTCAGCTGTCCTCATCAGGTATGCTGGCTAGGGGCTGATGGGAGTTGCCATCCAACAGCCTTTAGGGGACTGAACAATTTCCAGCCTGGTATAGATCTGGAAAGATTTACAGTGTTCTGAATTTCACCACATGTGTGGCCCCTTACCATGATCCCTCCCTTATATTGTATCCAAAGTGTGTGTGTGCGCGCGCTCACCAGTCACCACTTATGGTGACCCCATGAATTTCACAGGTCTTTCTTAGGCAAGGAATACTCAGAAGTAGTTTGGCAGTTCCTTCCTCTGAAATAGAGTATAACCTACAGCACCTGGTATTCATTGGTAGTCTAAGTCTCTTATCCAAGTATTAACCAGGGCTGACCTTGGTTAGCTTCCAATACTAGACAGGATCTTTAGGATATTTATAAGGTTGGTTGGTTTAAATAACATTTCCGTTTCCCCAATTCATATATTTCCAGGGAAAGCATTTTAATTGGCTGTTGAATCATAGAATTGTAGAGTTCAAAGAGACCACAAGGGCCATCCAGTCCAACCTCCTGCCATGCAGGAAATCACGATCAAAGCATCCCTGACAGATGGCCATCCAGCCTCTGTTTAAAGACCTCCAAGGAAGGAGACCCCACCATGCTCCGAGGGAGTGTGTTCCACTGCGGAACAGCTCTTACTGTCAGAAAGTTCCTCCTAATGTTGAGGTGGAATCTCTTTTCCTGGAGCTTGCATCCATTGCTCCGTGTTCTAGTCTCTGGGGCAGCAGAAAACAAGCTTGCTCTATCCTCAATGTGACACCAAATACTTAAACAGGGCTATCATATCACCCCTTAACTGTCTTTTTTCCAGGCTAAACATACCCAGCTCCCTAAATCTTTTCTCATAAGGCATGTTGTGACAAATAAAATAATCCATCGAAAATAAGATCCAGTTTTAAGAAACGAACTCATCAGAAAATGCTTGGTAAAGTGGAAGGAAATAGAAAAAGAAGAAGATCATACTATTGGTTTATTCAAGGACTGATTCACTCAAGGAAGCCATAGCCCTGAGTTGGCAAGCCCTGAGCAGGGCAATTAATAATAATAACTAGGGATCCTGGAGGTGTCTCATTCATAGGGTCACAATAAGTCAAAGTTGTCTTGATTGCAATAACAAGATTTGGATATATCTGTATTACATTCAGACATCAAATGGTTTTAAGGAGCACATAATACAACAGATGTTTTTTAATTATTTTTATTTCTGTTGTAAAATTTAATTTTAATCGATTTGTTAAAATCAGTTTTCATCATCCCCCTTTCTTTGTCCCATAACAAAATTTTAACTAATATAGAGTCAGCCTAAATACATTTTGACATATTGGAATGTTTGATCTTATGGCATGTCTTTAAAGCAGCATAGTAACTGGGACTTTCTAACTACATAATTTGGATATTTTAACATATCTCTTGCCTCATCACAGCTAAACTTTCTTAAATTCAATGTGGGCAGGTAGTATGTTTTTCCTGGATCAGGTTTTGCTGATGAACACATTCAGATGCTGGAAACAGCATTCTTTAGGCAATGATAAGGTTCAGTTACACTTCAACTCATTTTTCCGGATTGAGCATGGAATAGCTATAACTACATAACTGCCAGTAGTGTTTATCCAAAGGCGAATGGGCACAGCTGGATTTACTCTTGTTTTCTAGTTCTAATCTCCCTCATCTGGACTAAGGGGGAGTAATTTGTTTTAGCATCTTTTTAGCTAAGTAGGGCTGGTTTGTTACCATACCAAGATAGAAGCAAACGGCCACACTCAGTTCATAGTACACACCATTAACTGCTAAATGTAGACATCAGAAATCCTTGCAGCTTCTTACATAAACTTAAATGTTTAATTTGTTTCCATGAGAGAGAGAGGGAGACGAATTTGATGCTTCTCTGCCCCTACCTCCTCATAGTGTGTCAGTCGGCTACCAGAATCTGGAAATAATTTAAAATTCCTCCATATTATTCAAGGCAGAAGAATTACCAAAATTGTGCTTTAAGCAAAACAGCATTCTTGGGTTGCCAAGGCAGTAAACAATGGCTTTAGGAAATGCAGTAAGACTTCAACATCTGTTTTGGAGCTGATATTTTAACCAGTCTATGTTTATTTTACATGCCTAGTTGGCCATCTCTGTCATACATATATGAAGCCAAAACCCATGACAATGAAAGAGGCAGCAAGTCTGTTTGGAGCTCCAGCTTGCTTTCTGTGCTCAGTTTTTAACATAAAGTGCCTTGGGCTTATGTCTGAATTTGTGAGCAATAACACAGTTGACCAAATATGCTACTATTACAAGATTTTTTGCATCTACCCAGAGCAGTCATGAGTGGAAAACAACTTCATTGTGCTACTAGAGCACACATCAACCCAGAATCTCTGGTCTCCTCAAGTTTAGTTAAATCTGCCTTTCTACAAGCCTTGTCCTGAGGAACTGCTTCAGCCAGAGGAACAAGATTTGCACAACTGCTACTGAAGCATCATCATAAACTTCTCAGGGAGACAGAGGCATCCAGCTACGGTTTCCATTGAATCCCTGAAATTTCCTTACAGTTCTAAAAAAAAAACCCTGGGCACTACAATAAATGTATACCTGTAAAGGAGTGGTGGGTCATTCAGTATCCCTGAAAGGACTGCTAGCTTTGAATTAGCCCACTACACAGCACCAGTGACTGCTGTGAGCAGGAGGAGAAGCAGCGATAACTGCTGTGCCAGTGTTAGGACTAGTGTTTGTCTCAGCATCGCTCCAAAATTGCCTTCTCATTCATGTTAACCAGCTCAGTGAGAAACTAAGAAAACAGAAGTTGCTCTAGGAAGAAGGATCTGTTGGAAACAATGTTCCTTCGAGACATTGTAAAATAGTTTGTATGGCTATAACTGATAACTAACACCAGGTGTCAACCCTTGGTTATCACCACTGTATATAAGTGCTCTAAAACCCAGGGTGTGTGTGTGGGTTGAAGAGCAGATTGAAGAGCAGGTTGGTGGGTTGATTATAGAGAGTGGATTGCTGTATATCAAACAGTGAATGTTGGAGAGAGTTAAAGGAGAGTTAGTATATAATTTGTACATTTTGCAACAAGTGATAAAAGCCTCCAAGGACTTTGGAAGAATCCAGCTGTGTCTGTGCATCATTCAAGGTTGGTCAGTGCAATATTGCGAAATACTGTACTTTACTACAAAGTGGGTCTGTGCTTCCACACTCTGCTGCAACTAGCTACTGTTGAGGTCAAGCACCTCAGACAGTGCTGATAGGTGGCTTCTCTCGTGGGCCGAGTTTTTTGTGTTTGTCGCTGTATGCCTGCAGGATATAGAAAAGAGCCAACAGGATTCAAGGCTTGCACAGCAAGAAATGAAACCACATCTGTTGCCATCTAGTGACTTTCCAGTATCTCATTAAAAATACTTGGAACAAGATGTTGTGAGTAGGAGCAAATAGGTATTATTGTGCCAGGGCTGGAATACCCTCATGGTAGCAGATCCTGTCTAATCTTGGAAGCTAAGCAGGGTCATGTCTGGTTAGTACTTAGATGGGAATACCAGGTACTGTGAGCTGTATTTCAGAGGAAGACAATGGCAAATCCCCTCTAAGTATTCCATGCCTAAGAAAACCTTGCGAAATTCATGGGGTTCCCATAAGTCAACAGGCAACTGAAAGACACATACACATTATTGTAAACCAACATCCATTGCCTCAGAGCAGAACAACTGCTGGATGAGTTTCTTTTTCATCTGAAATGTTCATTTAAAAACACACACACACACACCAAAATATACTAATGGACAGATTGTGAGCAGTGGTATAGCATCTTGCACTCTTACTGTTCTCAGTGTCCATCCTTCTGTGGGCAAAGCAAGGTTTGATTTTTACAGTAACAAATCATAATACAGATGTCACAAAATCATTTGAGAAACTGGATCTTTGAAAAGTAGGAAAGCTTCTGAATCTTGCCTTGTCCTTTAAAAGTCTCTAATAAAAGAGAATAATGTTTTCTTTATTTAAATAAATTTCTTTAAAGACTAACCAGTGTCTGGGCTATATTTTAGTGATTCAGGAACCAATCTTATAGCATAAGACTTTGAAAAGTGGGTCTTATAGGCTGCAATTATGAGGAAATGTTCCATAATTATCTTGGCAATTAAACCTCTTAGATCTTTGGCCTCTTATTGTGGTTCCCTTTTCCCCTTTAATTCTTGCTTTTGCATCAACATTTAGGAGGTGTTCAGGGATAGGTAACTCACAGATAAAATAAATAGACCCTGAATGTTAAAGGACTGAGCTAGTTTTCACTCTGCAGCTTCAGATCTCTCTCTGTTCAAGACAACATTCATAGGACAATAGTAAGTCCTGTTACTCTTTTTAAATGCTAAGACATATAGCATGTATAGGATTGACTGTCTAGGACCTTGTCCCAAAGCAGTCATCTTTTTATTAGCTCTGGCATTGGTCCCCTCTGAAGACAGTACAGTCGGACCCCTGTATCCGCAGAACCAATAGCCATGGTTTCAGTTCTCCGTGGAACACAAAACAGAGCACATACCATAGAGTCTTCCTAGAAAATGCCCGGAGAGGCATCCTCTTGAGACATTTTCTAGGTCCTCCAAAGAAACTCTTTGGTATTTTAAACTGGAAGTCCCATTATTTTCAATGGTGTTCACTGTTATCCGTAGTTTCCAGTATCCTCAATAAGTCCGGGAACCAAACCCCCATGGATATGGGGGTCCAACTGTAGTTTCTTCCTTACTACAGTGATACACTTGTGTAAGTGGGATTGTGGAAATTCCAAATACGAAACACATTTTAGATGATGAATGGGTTTAAATTGTATGTGTAGGCTTTCCCAGACCCCAAGAGACTGGAAAGGGAGTTAAGAAACATCCCTGCAGCAGCAACTGGGTGCCCTACATATGCCTTTTCAGTTCTAAGCCATCTGCAGATACTGCCTATAGATTTGGCTTTAAAATGAAAATTAAAGATGAAATGCATCAGTATCTGTCACCAGATTTGACAATCTGTATGGTACAACAGCCTGACATTTAGTAACTCCCATGTCTAAACCAGGTATTCACAGTTTATGTGGAGAACCAAGTAAACTGTTCTTCATAGCTCCATCAAGTATACCTGTCACTGCCTTGGGGCAAGCTTGATTATGTTAATGAGATTTCTGCACCTGCAAGTGATTTACTGGGCATGCAAAATGAACAAACAGAAATCTCAGCCAAGTTATCCAAATTTCCGTTTACGTGGTCCTAGCACAAACTCTAATGCCTTCATTTCTCTTCTTTTGCAGGAGCATTGCTGCTTGGGGGGATTCTGTACTCCTGGCAGTTCCCTCATTTCAATGCACTGAGCTGGGGCCTCCGTGAAGATTACTCCCGGGGTGGCTACTGCATGATGTCTGTCACTCACCCAGCAATGTGCAGGCGAGTGGCTCTGCGTCATTGTTTGGCCTTAATTGGACTTTCATCACTGGCTCCCATCTTAGATATCACCACATGGACCTTCCCTGTCATTTCTCTTCCTGTCAACCTCTACATTTCCTACCTTGGCTTCCGTTTCTACAGAGACACTGATCGGAGCAGCTCCCGGAAGTTGTTTTTTTGCAGCCTCTGGCACTTACCAATGCTTCTTTTACTCATGCTCACGTGCAAGAAATCTTTGTATGAAAAGGATGACAAAAAAGAATCCATTAGCTGAGAACATATTATGCCGAAGAAGTAATGTTGACTTCATTATAACTATGGTTTCAGAAGCTCCATTTCAGAATGATGTATTTCAGTTACTCAGGGTGGAAAGGTTTATGTTGATATGTTCAGAGAGTATTTTAGATCCATTGAAGATACACTCTTTTGTTTTCAAATTAAATGATTTCATTTGGGGAGGCCAATATGGCTCATGGATTTGATTTTTGTGATGTGATATCCTTACAGTGGGCTGGACCCAGTTGCAGGCGCAACTTTCCCACCCCCTTCTCTTCACAGTAGCTGCTCAAGCCCTCTGAAAATGCTTTACGAAGCATCGGGAGACCCCACTGAATGGAGTAAGTGGTATACAGGAGGCAAAGAGCATATCTAAAAATTAGGTAGATGCAGCTTCTGTGAGCAGGGGCCCTTTCATCCATGAAAGGCAGATTCTGGATCCAACCATTTGGTATACACAAACAGGTTGAGATACATGATATGTCTTAATAGATGACAGACTGAATATGTAGCCTCTGTCTGATTCTTCATCATGATCCATACCTGTCTACACTGGACCAGGAAAGTTAACTAACTATGATCAGCATCCTGTTAGTAACATGCACAGACTTAAGTTGCATTACACAGGTGGAATGTTTTTGTTGGACATTGTGTAATGGCTATAACCAGCTGATGAGGTGGAAACAAAGCCCTCATGCTTGAGGTCACAAGATGGAGCACGTAGAGGCCCTATATCAGTTCCAGCTGCACAGTGGAATGTCAACCATGCATATTTACTAGTGATCCAAATACATTGTCATACACTGGTATCTAGTAGAAGGATTGCATAATGCAAGTGTGATGTTGCTCTCCTGGCGGTTATTTACACTGTGCTGGGTGATGTGGCAACTCATCCCCAACATAAAGCAATCAGGTTGTTGTACTTCAAATCTATTTCCATCCCAATACTGTCCACTCCTGGCTGAATTTCAGTATTTGAAGCTAGAGGAAATGACTAGGATGTCTCATTAAATGTACATTTTTAAAAAATAAGAAAACGTTGCCAGTAGCACCCTTTACTAGGAGGCCAAGACCATACTGAAGCATTCAATGACTCATTGATTTTCCATCTATGCTTATAACAAAACATCCCCATTAATTGTGCAGAGGGGGAAAGTATGTAGAATGTAAACTTGTTCATTCGGAAACCAATTCTCTAAAGATTAGTGCCAGTGTTCTGAGATTACTTCTATCTGTTTTTTTAATACCTTTGCATGTAGTTCCAGGGCTAGATAAACTACATCCAAGGGCATTAAAAGAACTGGAAGTCATTTCAGAACCACTGGCAATAATTTTTAGAATTCCTAGAGAAAAGGAGACACTTGAGCAAACTGGAGCAGGACAAATGTTGTCCTCATCTTCAAAAAGTGGGGGAAAGAGGAACCAAACAATTACTCCCCAGTCAGTCTGACATCAATTCCAGGAAAGATTCTAGAGCAAAATGTCAGACAGTCTGTAAGCACTTAGAAAGGGTTACCATGATCACTAATAGTCAACATGGGTTCAAAAACAAGTCATGCCAGGCTAATTTTACCTCTCTTTTTTATAGAATTACAAGCTTCATAGATGAAGGGAATGCTGTGGATGTAGCATATCTTGATTTCAGTAAGGCTTTTGGCAAGGTCCCCCATGATATTCCTGCAAACAAGCTAGTAAAATGTGGGCAACTGTTAGGTGGATGTGTAACTGGCTGACCGACTGAACCCAAAGGGTGTTCACCAATGGCTCCTCTTCATCCTGGAGAGAAGTGACTAGCAGGGTACCACAGAGTTCTGTCCTGGGCCTCGTGCTGTGCAACATCTTTATCAATGACATGGATGATGGAATAGAGGGCATGCCTATCAGATTTGCAGATGGCATCAAATTAGCAGGAGTAGCTAGTATCCCCAGAGAACAGAATCAGAATTCAAAATGACCTTAACAGATTAGAGAGCTAGGCCAAAGCTAACAAAATGAATTTCAAAAAAAGAGAAATGTAAGGTACTACACTTAGGCAGAAAAACTAAAATGCACAGATATAGGATGGATGACACCTGTCTTGAAAACACTGCATGTGAAAGGGATCTATGAGTCTTAGTAGATTACAAGGTGAACATGAGTGAACAGTATGATGTGGCAGCTAAAAAAGCCAATGTGATTCTAGGCTGCATCAATAGAAATATAGCATCTAGATCGAAGGATGTAATAGTGCTACTCTTCTGCTTTGGTCAGACCTCACCTGGAATACCGTGTCCAGTTCTGGGCACTGCACTTCCAAAAGGATATGGACAGGCTGGAATGTGTTCATAGGAGGACGACCAAAATGATTAAAGGTCTGGAAGCCGTTTCCTATGAGGCACGGCTTAGGGAACTGGGTATGTTTAGCCTGGAGAAGAGAAGGTTAAGACATGATATGATAGCCATGTTTAAATCTTTGAAGGGATGTCATACTGAGGATGGAGGAGGCTTGTTTTCTCCTGCTTCAGAGACTAGGTCACGGAGCAATGGGTTCAAACTACAGGAAAAGAGATTCCACCTAAACATTAGGAAGAACGTCCTGACAGTAAGACCTGTTCGGAAGTGGAATATACTGCCTCTTAGTGTGGTGGAGTTTCCTTCTTTGGGGGGTTTTAAACAGAGGCGGGATGGTCATCTGTCAGGAGTGCTTTGATTGTGTATTCCTTCATGGCAGGGGGTTGGACTGGATGGCTCTCGTGATCTCTTCCAACACTATGATTATGTGATTCTAATTGTAAATAATAAATATAACGAGAAACATTTGGTGGGAGGGGGTATTGATTATTGTGAAAAATTGTCTACTCCCGCAGAGAAGCTAAACAGAGGACAAAACAAAACATGAACAATATATCTAGAACCACAATTCTGAAAACAATTACTAAAATTTAAATGGAACTATAATGCATCTCACCATATGTAGGGAAAATGGTAACCAGGAGACCCCTACTGTTGGTCTGTTGCTCATAGACAATATCTGCTCTCCCTTCTTGTGGTTTGTGAGCAAAAAGTCAGGGCTGTTTCTTCCCCACCACTGCCCAATTTCCAATTTATTTTTTACTGTTTTATTGCATTCATAGCCCACCCTTCCTTGAAGAAGCTCAGAGTGGAATAAATGGTTCTTGGCTCAATAATACACAATTAATCATCACAACAATTGTGTAAAATTGGCCTGAGAGACAGCAACTAGCCCATGTTGACCCAGTGAGCTTCATGGGTGAATGAAGATTTGAACCCACGTTCCCCCAGTTTGACACACTAATCTGGGAATAGGTTATGTGTGGCCCTCCAGATGCTGTTGAACTGTACCTTCCCTCATCATTTACAATTGGCAATGCTTACAATGGGTGATGGGAATTGTAGTCCAGAAACATCTGGAGGGCCACATATGCTCTACCATTGCTCTGGCTACTACATATACCCTGGTTCTTCAGATCGTACACCATAGGTTACAAAAAGAATGTTTTTGTGTGGGCTGTACACATGAGAAGTTGGACGTAAAAGTGTGGTACTTGGGTCTTCATGTGGCCCCTCAAGTTTACTTGTCTGGTCCTTGACCCCGTCCAGACTTCACAGGCTGCCCTGTTTCTGGTGAAAAAAGCTTGGACTGCTTCTCTTGAAAGTCTCCTGGAGCGACACTTTGCTTTTTGAATGGCCTTCACCTCTACACACGCACACACAGTTTAACATTCATTAATACCCATTTTTCCAATGACGAAAGACTTCTAGCTACTTCCATTTTATTTATTCCTCCTTTTTGGCAGCCTGTGTGGCTCCCTGGAGGGCCAGGACTGCTACAATTGCCCATCCTCGATTTAGAACTCCTGGCTCCAGCCACCATTCCTGATACCAGAATTTTCTGTTCAAAGCATTGGCAATCCTATGAGAACGCTGTGCTTCTAAAAACCCTCCAAGGGGTTGTCTATATGGTGAAAATACTCCTCACAGAATAGTCTCAGAAAACGAGCTGTCTTAATGAGATCCCGCATTGACTCATCGTATGGGGGGGGGCAAAAAGAGGAAAAACTGCATGAGAAAAGCATCCACAGCTTTTCCTGACTTTTTTAAAAAGCTCCAGTGATATGCGCATTTTAGCTCATTAAGACAAGCGATTCGACATGAATCGCTTCCCCATACAAGACAAAGTGCAAACCTGACTGGCTGGATGAGCACAGGGGGCGGTGCTGGGTTACAGGGCAAGTGCCCGCTGTTGAAATGTTGGATTTTTGCCTTAGCCAGTGAATGCTAAGGAGATAAATGGGGGGGGTGCTATCTTTTTTTCTCTCTCTTTTTGGAAAGGTTGAATATCACTTGTGTGCACCATAGAAATCATTTTTTAAAAAAAGTTTGGTGGCGGCACAGGCATGTGAGGTTTATGAGGGCTGTAAAACCATTAAGACAGGTGGCAGCGGCTGCTGTGACTTGCTATTACTGTGGAGCAGTCCATTGTTTTCCTTTGTGTCGACAAGCCCCAAGTCTTATGCACCCCATGCCATTAATTCTTATTTGGGAAAATGTAGTGCTGTGCGATAGAACAAAGTTTTCTCCGCATCAGTGACAGGAGGGAGGGTGCTACCACAGGGGCACTGTGTATCCCAGAGTGCAAAGCACCACATAGAAATGCATTGCTTCCTGCCATGCCCACATTCTTAATCTATAAAGCATCTTCTCACTCCTGCTTGGCTTGCCAGTTTTTAAAAGAAAAAGTTGGTACTGGGTTCAGACTGAATTTGGAGTACAGTGTAACACAAACCCCTCCTTTATCTGTGAACAGATATGTACAGCTGAGGGGGCAGGCAGAAACAAGGTGAAAGGGAGAAATACAGGAGGAGGATATGGAGGCAAGCAGCTGTATCTGGCAATGAAGAACACACTGAATCTGAGGAAATAACTTTAATGGTTCCTATATAAATCAATGGGACTTAAGCTGTGGCTAATTTTTCATATTGGTTTCAGTGGGACCCATTGTTCTAGATCCAAGCAATAGCATAAGGCCATCCAAAAAAGAGAGGCAGAGAAACATAGTGGCTATGAGAGTGAGCTGTCAAATCTTGCTTCAGCCAAAGAGTCACTCGAAGGCAAAGCCCTCTTTCTGTCTGCACAAATATCAGGGTTCGTGCAGTCCTTCAGATGTGGCAGTGCTACTCATGCCATTCCTCCCCATTGACTATACTGGCTAGGGGCGAGAGGGAGCTGCAATCCAACAACGTCTGAGGGGCCACATGTTTCTTGCCCCTGTTGAAAGGATTGCAGAGGAAGGACTGCATGTGAAGTCCATTCCACACTGTAAAGGAGAGGTAAGCACTCAAGCCCTCCAGGTTCTGTTGGTCTTCAACTCTGTCAATCCTAGCCAGCATGGCTACACAAATAATAGGAAATGCATGATGGGAGTTATAGTTCAGCAGCACCTGGAAGGCCACAGGTTCCTCCTTGATCTAAAGCAAAGGTGGGGAATCTTTGACTCCTCCCCCTCCATGTTTTGACTTACAGTTCCCACCTGTCTATCCCAGTGTGACCAATAATAAGAGGTCCAGGGTGTTCTCATCCAAAACATCTGAGTGGAGAGCAAAGTCTCCCCACCATTGAGTGAACTACATGGTATGTATTTGGGAAAGGCATTGTGTTCATGTGTCTGTGGAAAAACAAATTTGCAGGTATTATTTGTCACCCTCACTGATAATGCAGGCTCTCAACTCTTTTATTCACAAAACTCTAGTTTCATTTCATTAGTGATCCTGAAGCTAAGGAAGGAAATCAGATCCTGAGTTTTACCCACCCCTTTAGCTTGCATATACAGATATTTGCATCATCATGCCAAAGAACACCAATGGAAGCTCATACCAGTGAGGCTGTAATGCTGGTATCTGTGCTAGAACTTAATCATGATTTTCTTCCACTAAATCAATAATTACACACCAATTGTGATAGCAAAGAATCCCCTGTGGACTGAATAGCTGCAGGATCTAGATCTACAATATTGCTAAATATTAAAACAAAGCTCCCTTGTTTTTCGGAAAAGATTCATCTCTGAATGTGCTAGAGACTGATCCTGGTAAACTTGAGAGACTACTAAGGCAATCATCATTATCATCATCATCATCATCATCATCATTATCTGCTCATCAATAAAGAATGAAGAACAGAAATTGATGAACTCCTGTCAAATGCAACTCACTCCACTTCCCCTCCCCTTCTCTTATTCATGTTCCCCAGTATGAAACCTCCATGCTTCCAGTGTCAGTCCCAAACCTAATGTGCCAAAGCAAACTAATGTATCCACATGTGCCTGATGCCAAAGCAGCTTTCCTTGGCCATTAGATAATGATGCTGACATGTGTCCTGTTCTTAGATACGCATATGATCAAGGTTTTGGAGTGCAGGGCAAATGTAAAATACCACAGCAGATCAAAGCCTCAGGTCCATCTTGAAGTTTTCTTGTCTGTTGCATTTGCTTCCTTTGTTTTGTCTTACAATGGTGACTGTTAACAGATTTTTTTTAAACTACCTTGTATGACAATTATGATCATACTCTTTGTTATATAGTGCCCCTGGAAATTAAGGGCAGCTTTTCAATATTGTAATAAATAAGTACTGTAGTATGTATATAAAATACGTATAAAAATACATCTATATAAAAATAAATCTCATCCTTCCTCAGTTTTGAAGAATAGCAGATGCTTATTGGTTGGGGATTTTTCTGGATCATGGCCTTAAATGTGGACTGGTTTTTCTTGTCCAGAAAAGAGCAAGTGGGATGACATGCAATTGTAGTCATAAGGTTTTGTCCAATAAACATTTCACTATTACCCCTGTTACCCTAAGAGATGGGGGGGTGCTTTAGAGCCCCACCCATGATGCCAAAATCTCTTATTATTATCTTGGGGGGGGTGTTATTTGTTCAAATGGAAGCTTGAGAGGAGTGAGAGGAGGGCAACTTCAGGGATCTTTTCACCTATGTATACCAGTACTAACTGCAGAGGACACTCTGGCTTAAAATGTGATAAAGTATTTTTATTGGAAATAACACAGGGGATACGCTATCATACAAAACACACACTCTTAAGAACCATACAAGGCTATTGGAAAGAAAGGGGGGCGGTTGGATAGAGAGAGGTCTGGGAAGATAGGGTTATAGTTACCAGTTTTGAAGAGAAGAGTTCCGTGCAGCAAAGATGCTGAGACTGGCATTTGAGTGTGGCACAGGAGGTTCTGATCCAATGTGCACTGAGAAAGAGCATGGCTGAGTTTGTCCACTGTGGCATACTTTACTATTGTCAGGGGACTGATATTTATACCCTATTTCATATCCTGAAGGGGTACTATGGTTAGGATGGCTTTCCCACAGGATACACAAAGGAAACTGAAACTCAACTGATTGAATTAATGGCTGGGAGATAGGAATTGATGGGTTTACAACAACCTTGCAAGGTTGGAAAGGTAGGGAGTATAGTAAAAATTTCCATAGGAATTGATTAAGGAATGGTCACTTAATTGCTTGATTGAATCATTGGTGAAATGCCCAGGACTGGAAGAAAGGATTAGCACATTCCTCCTTAACGACTGTGTTTACTAAGGAGCTTCCATGCAATCCTAATATGGGCTTTCTTGCCATAATAGTTCTAAGACACCTCCAACTGACCTCTTGTTTGCCCCAGCCAACCTGATCCTGAAAAGTATCAAATACTTCCAATTATGAGATATTGTGGGGAGGGGATAGTAGAGCATACTAATACCCCCAACCAGGTTTTCTACTACCTGTTTGCATCTTTTCCACCTCTAAATTTATATCAGTGTCAATCAATGTACAGCACTGATATGTGCAAATATTTATGTTAATTAAGGTAAGCTTCAGATTACATGATAAGGAAAAAAGGATAATATTGATCCAATACATTCTAAATATATTTGGAAGGCCTTTAGCACAAATATTACAGTTATTGATCAGCTTAAGATACACAGAGTGTACTCAAGGGTCCCACTGAGGGTTTTATTATGGTCTGCAGAACACACAGACTTATTATATTTCTCTTAGGCTTTCAGTTTCCAATCATATGTTCTCTGGTATGTCGCCGCTGGAAAAATCATTGCCTTCCAGTGAAGTGCCTTACAATGTGTCTACAAAACAAATCTTGCATTTCAAAAAACAACAGTAGATCCAAATAGGTAGTTTAGATCCCATATGAGGTCTTAATTCACTCCTCCCTGTACCAAAACCTATGAAGCCAACAAGACATTCAGTTTATACAGGTTTATACATGTTTTACTTCCAGACTTGGTCAAGTTTGAAGAGTTCCTACAGGACATATAAGAGATGTTTTAGAAATGTAATGCCCATTGCTGTGGTCAGTTTATTCCACATATGAGCTAACAGCAAAACAATCTCCTTTTTGGTAACCACTTTCTCATAGTCTGAATGATCTGGGCCATGCTCATAGTATCTTCATTGCCACAAAGTCCTGACATGAGCAGTAAGAACTGAGGTGCTCCTCAGATGAATACCAATGACCCACTTTTCTGGTTTCTCCAACCACAGCAGGCTTCCTGAACACTCTACAGACAGTAGCATGCGGAGTTAGAAACAAGGGCACCACTCACTGGGAAAGCATGTGATGTGCATGCAGAAAATCTCAGCCTTTTTCTCTAGTACCTTCAGAAATGGTTGGGAAAGACACCTTTTTGAGACCATGGAGAGCCCAGTCAGTTTAAATAGTGCTGAACTAGAGGGCCCAATGGAGTGACTCAGTGACATACACTTTCTTCCATTTCAATGAGAGAATGTGATACATGTTTCCTTCATTAAAAGCAAAGTAAAATAGGAAAAAGGGAGGGGTGGGTTGAGAGTCAATGTGTGTCTTGCTTTAGTAACGGTACTTTAATAACCGTATCATGTAAGCTTCACATTCCATTGTAACCATTTATGGAAAGGAAGCCGTATTCATCTGTTGGAGCAAAAAAATAATCCTCTGGCACCTCAAAGACCAACCAATTTATGATGACATAATCATTATACACCTGTGTTGATTTGATTGCCAAAAACCCAGCCCCATAATTCATTTGAAGGACATATCAAGTAGGCAAGGCAGTTGCTCAAGACATTTCTTGTGCCTGTTTTATTTTAAAGGGAGGCCAAGATGCAGGTATTTTGGAAAAAGCTAACATTTGTTTTTGGTGGTTTGGAGGTCGAAAGAGGCTCCATGGGTTTTCTTTTCCTCTCTCTTCAGGATGTGGGGGAGAACAAGAAAGAGAAGAAGGGCATGTTTTCAGCAGAAGAGGACACAAAACAGGATACACGAAACACAAGCTCCCATCACTTCCCACTAGAAGAGCTGATTGCACTGAAAGTTACAAGAGGAGATCAAAACAGAGCGATCTGGATTTAGTTAACTCGAGAGCAATGGGATATTATGTATTATAGTAGAAAATAATAAAATAAAACTCAGCAAAGAAAAGCATTAAGTATGACACACTGGGAAAAAAATACAAAATGTATAATTACCAAACTGGGGAGACAATTGTCTGGGCTCTAGCACGACCAGGAAGGAATTAGTGCTTATAGAATATATCTGAAGCCAAGCCAGCAATGTTGAGTTCCTTAGAATACAACAGACACTATTTGATGTTGCATGAACAGCATCTGTGCCTGCCAGGCAGGAGGGGATAATAGGGCTGTTTTGTTTGGCGCTGGTCAGGTCTCAAGTGCAGTATTGCATCCAGTTGTGGTCACCACATTCGAAGACGGATTAAACTAAAAGGAAGAGTGTTGTGAGGAAAGCAACCAAGCTGACATTTTGGAATGTATGACACATAAAAGGAAAACAGAAGAAACTTGCTGTGTTTAGCCTGGGGAGAAGAAAGGAGGACAGATAGGGTTACTATATGTCCTCCTTTTCCTGGACATGGTCTCTTTTTCAGATCTAAAATTTCTGTCTGGGGGAATTTTTAAAATGTCCAGGTTTTCTTACAAAGCCTCCCCTCCAGCTCTGAAACTAGGAAACAGGCAGCCTTTGTAAGTTTAATTATCACAAATCTATGGGATGAAATGAAGAACCATATAGAGAATATCAGCTGGAATCCTGTTGGTGAGTTACATATGTGTAGCCCCCATACTTATTCAGCTACACCGTGAATCCCCGTGGGAGGGGCAATTGTAACAGGCATCCCAATTCTGTCTTGCGATGAAGATCACTCACAGAAGGAGGTGGGAACGTCAGTCAGCTGCTTCCCAAGAGACAGAGGAGTAGACCCCATCGATGGCAGAAGCTGCTACCTGGTAAGTGGGGATTGGGGGACTTTCACGGTCCCTACTTACCCCCTTAAACTAGGGAATATGTAGGGATCATGAATACCAAACAGTTATGAATGCATTAGTTTAAGCACTCATAACTCATTACAAGGATTTCAGCCATCCTATCACTAAGGATAGCCAAGATTATACCTTGTGAATTTAACATAATCACTCTGAGGGCTTGTGTACATGTGGGGCAAAAACTCCAAATGGATTTTTGCCCACATGCCCCCACATTCCCACCCCCCAAAGCCCTGCACATTATTATTCTCTGCAGGGGTGTGTCTTCACTGTTCATGCGGAATTTCGGCTGCTGTCACAACCATCATCATCACCACCACTGCTGCCACGTGACCAACTTTAAAGCTCCAGAGCCAGTTCCTGGTGGAAGGGAGCAATTTGCTCCCTTCTCCTGGCTCAGCAGCACTGCTTCCACCTGTTCTGCCACTTGCCCATCACTTCCTTGAAGTGATTCCATTGCTTTCTTCAAGTGTCTCTTCCTGCGATGGACAAATGGGAGAGTGGGCGCAGGCAGCTGCCAAGCCAGGGGAAGGGAGAAATCCTCTCCCTTCAACTGGGAACTGGCTCCGGAGCTTTGAAGTTGGATGCGATGGCAGCAGTAGTGGTGGCGGCAGCAGACAAAACTCCACAGAAAACCCCGAATCCCACATAACTTCCTGTTTGCTTGTTTATGACCCCTCACCTCTTTCCAGAGCATGTACACAAGTCCTTTGTCCTCAGGGAAGAAGCCCACGCAGGCACACATCTCTCTCTTTCTTTCTCTTAAACATGGAACACGTGTTCTTAAGCGCTCCATAGCTGACATTATGTAGAATCTATATTTTACCTCCTGCTTGTATATCTCAAGATGATGAACCTGTGTATAATGACTATGCACAAGATATTCTGTAAGTAAACTACTTTTATACTTTTAAAGAAGAATAAGTTTGTTTTCTTGTCTCAGCTAAACTCTGTAGATTTTCAGATGGAGCCAAAATGCCCGTTGATGCCCCGCCACCTCCTATTCCATTCCTACAACAGAATGGAGGTAAATGTTCAAACACTTACCTCCATTCCGCTCCAAGAATGGGTGTCCTCCCTCCTTGCCCGGCTGGCTGTAAATGCAGCCATCCTAAGGCTGCATTTACGACTCCCGCTCGTTCTCACAAGAGAACGAGCAGGAGAGAAATTCAAATTTAACTCCCACAGCTGTCAAAGACAGAAATAAAATTTAAAAATACATTTAAAATTAAAAAAGGAACCCGGGGGTGGGGGAGAAGGGTGGCACTTACCTGGCTGTCCTGTTGGTGGCCGGAAGTGCCCGCCACGGAGCTCCTCCCCTGTGCCTGTCATCACAGAACAGGGACGGGGCTCCATTTCCCATGTCCCTGATCCCATGACAGGCACGGAAGGAATGTTCTATTAATGATTTTTCCTCATTAATAGAATATTCCGGGAGCAGAATGGGAGCAGGACGGAAGAGGTCAAAGTTGTCTGAATGACAGCCCCGTTCTCAACCCTGTTCTGTGCCTGCCCCACAATATAAGCCCCATCTGAAAATCTCCTGTGTGTGCGGGAGGCATGGTAGGCTGGCTTAGCTATTGTTCCCAGTATAAAACCTTTTGCTGAAGCCTAATTTTAACTCTGCTACTGAGATACCACTCTCAAATATTTTAAACTCCCAACAAAGGCCATGCCACATGTTGCCTGACTGCAGCAGATTTGTGGGTATTTGCATGGGGATTCAGGGTATTTGATGGTGAGCCAATGGGACTCATGGGGAGAGGAGGGAGGGAGAAAGGAAAAGGTTGGTGATATCAGCATGGGTGAGGAAGGATCTACTGCATGGGGTGGAGTGTTGGTGGGTTTCTTCCCTCTCCTCCAAAATACCCAGATGTTTATCTCCCCTCCTCCTTTCCTTTCTCAAGACCCTGCACCCATTGCCCCTTTCCTCATCCACAGCTCTTCCTTTTGATCTCCTTGATAGTCTTCCTTGCTGTGGCCCTGCTTTGCAGCGTTGTTGAAGGAACATGCAGTACAGGAGTAGTGGATAGGCAGGTGCCCTATTGGCCTGTAATCCCAAATTGTGCTGGGATATTGTTAAGGTAACCAGATCAATTATTGGTATTATTATATATTGCTAAATAATCACTTAAAATGGTTGTTATTTAAAGACAATGAAGGTTAACAATGTTTCTCATAGCAATTATCAAAGCATTGCTGTTTAATTTTTATTAATTTTATTTTATTGCTTTTTGTTGTTTTTATGATAGGGAGGAAGGATGGGATATGGGATTGTTTTTTAACTTTGAGCTTTTATCATTATAATATTTTATTGTTATAATTATGTGGTACTCCGCATTGATTCACTAGCGAAAAGGTGGAATATAAATATATTATATTATATTATATATAGTAGGGATCTTTAAAGTGAAAGACATCCTAGTGAGTGGTGGTTTGAAGCAGTCAGTTGGTAAAAGCGTCCTCTTTTTGTTTTTCAAAATATGGTAACCCTGGGATAGAGAAAAGGCCAATGGGGTGCCCTCTAGAGGTGCTCAATTACAGCTTCCATAATCCTTATCTAGCTGCTGCCTACAGGATAGTGGGAGCTGTAATCCAACAGACCTGGTTGTTTTTCCAATATTTTGGGTGTGTTGGTACCCATTAGCCTCTGCCTTTCAGCTCTGCTGCCTACCCATATCGTCAGGGATTGAAACAGACCATGGGAAAAAGGCAGGAGACCCAGAGGAGGAGTGGCTGTGAGCTCCAATCAGCCCTTTGTCACTTTCCTTCAAAGGTTTCTTCCCTTAATGTATCCCACTTGATTTCTGCTGCTACACTATGAAGTCTCATGCAAAATGATCTTGAGAAATGTGCACAGGGAGAAGTAAACTGAAACAACTGAGATTATAAAAACCACCCTGCTTGTAGTAGAAAGGGAGGGTGAGAGTTTGGGGTGATATCAACCCCCCATTAGCCTCTACCTAGTTAAGAAAGAAGTGCTCAGCAGTCATTTGGCCAAAACAATGTTCCTACTGGGATGATATGGGTTACCATACTCCTCAAAGCAAACAAGCATTGGATGGTAGGGGAGTGGAGGGTGGGGTCGGTGTGGGTGCATCATGCTCCAGGGAAGGTACTATGTACCTAACTTCTGGGAGCAGGGGAAGGGGCAGCCCATTCCAGACCCAAATCCCTCAGTCAGTTCTAGGGATTTCTATTTCCTCTCTTTCAATGTGGCATAGGGAGAGCAAAGAGGAAGGAAGATGCCACCCATTCCAAATGCCACAAAACAGGGGGCATGTGCCCTTCCCTTGCCAGAGGGAGAATCCCTGGGTCTTCTTCATCCCCTCCCTTTCTTAACTGGCTGAGAAGGATTCAGCTCAGCCTGTCTTCTGGCAGCAACACCCACTCCTCTGATCTATACCCCGTGCCTGAGGATTTCCTTTCCAGGTTGGTGTCTGGGGAAGGCTGTAGTGCCTATAACACTGTCCAGGAAGTAAATGCTATTGAACTTTATAGGGCATACTCCTATGAGTAGCGCTCCATAGGATTGGGCTGTGTCACTGGCACTTATTTATTTTCTTGCTTCCTAATTTATTTGCTTATTTATTTATTTGGGTATTTATACCCTGGTCTTCAGCCACAAAGGCTCTCAGACCAGCTTACAAATTGTTAAGCAATAGTACTTACACATCTACACTGCTTTTATAGCATGCTAGGCACTCTCTAAGCACTTTCCAGTGTGTGTTAGCTAATTGCCCCCACAAGCTGGGTACTCATTTTACTCATTTTTTAAAACCCGTAACATAGAAAACTAGATGCAAGAGAGAGGAACTCTAGAATATCCATCCCCTTACATGCTGGTTTTCTATATTTAGGGATCTTTTCTTTCTCAAAGATGGAGCACCGCATCATTAACCAAGTCTAAAGTGCCACAGTTGAAACACAGATTTAACACCTTGGTAAAACAAGGACACAGCCACGGAAAGAACAAGAAACAATGAATTAAAAATTCAGCAACGTGGATGCTGGTTTGATATTTGGAAAATTGGTTGTAACCTGTAAGAAGCTAGAAAACAGAAACAAGAATAAGTTACACATAGAAGTTGTGGGTCTCCAAGACTTTTAAGGTGAGGCTGTATGAAGTTGGCTGTGTGGTTTTCTGCACTAGCATGCTAAAGTGTCTAAATTCCTCTATGGGAAAGGATACAGGGAAAGGATGTGATTTATATTAGTTGTTTTTAATTTATATTGGTTTAATATCTTTTTATGGGGGTGGGTGGGGGTGGGTGGTGTTTAGGGATTTTAATCTGTATTTGTATTTTAATTTTTGTAAGCTGCCCCAGTTGTTTTTAACAGAGGGGCGGGGTATAAATAAATTTTATTATTATTATTATTACAGATATCATTAGGGTTTGAAATCAAGATGCACTTTTCTTTATTGCCACCCAGTGATAGCTTGAAGAAACTTATTTGAAGGAAAGACAGAGATCAACAGGGCAATCCTGTAGCAGTCTATTAAGCTCTCATTGAGTTTAACTGCACTTGTCCCAGGTAAGAGTGTGTAGGTCTGTAGTCTTCAAGATTTTTAGCAGGTGAGGGGCAAATGGTGTTTGGTTGGCTGTTTTCAAGGCTGTTGAGGAGGGGAAAAGATAGCCAGCCATTCAGGGGAGGGATTTTAAACAAGAGCTTGAAGTAAAGGAGTTTCTATTGAGAGGAGAGCTGTGAATGGATTCCCTGGCCCACTTCAAAAGACTGTGGCAGTGTGTCCGCTGGGTCCAGCTCATTCAGGGACTCTACAGGAGATGTGAAAACATCTGCTCAAGTCAGGCCGGAGCCTTTTCAGTCCCATTTTCCCCCTTGCTAACAATTGTCTGTGTTCTGTCATCTAGAAAGGGGACTTTGTTTGTTGTCTCCCAGGTATTCTAATGCTAATTTGTTTAGTTAAAAGGAGAGGAGGCTAAACAGATGTGAGCCATTTGGTTAGGTTGTAGTTCATTTGTTAGGAAGTGCAAAGGCTTCTTGGGAGGATATTAAATATTACCTTAGCTATTCATGAACACTTCATATTTCAAGAGAGGACGGGCAGCAGGGATTGCGCTCCATAAATCAAGCTCTTAAAAAAAAACACAGAGAGCAGGAGAAAGGCAAACATTTGATAAATCTGTGTCATTATGCCTGCAGATCAAAGGGCTTTACATATGTATTTATGCAAGTGGCAACCTAGGAGACAATAATAACAAACATAGGTCTCTGACAGCTTTGCAAAAAAATAAGAATTAGCCTGTTCTAATCTGTAATTATCTGGGAAATGTGCAAGGCAGGAGGTTGCTGGCTGTGGAGCCTTTAAACTCCTTCATACCAAAGGGATGAAACCCCTGTTCATTTTGTCACCAGTGACAAATTCCCAATCCAGGCAAGACTGAAGCTGGTAAACACTGCTCAACACAACTAGTTTCGCTCCATTCTGTGTCTGTGAATATATTAGATTACTCTTTGACACAGCCAGGAAAAGTTACTTTTTTGGACTATAACTCCCAGGGTCCCAGATGCAGCAAAAGGGGAATTTGGAAGCAACTTTTCTAAGCTCTGGTATCTAGACAAAACATAAATAAGGATGGGTTAATAAACAGGAAATGAAGTAGTTGACAATATGTTCCTAGAGCACTTTCAAATGTAAGTTATTTAGGAAAAAACCCAATGCATGTGTATCTAAGTGTTCTGTTGAACTCAGCAGTTATTCCTTCTCAGCAAACATGCCTAAGAACCAGGGCTCTCTCTTGCATTTTGGGTGAATGCTAATAATGTGGGATAGAAATCAGAAGGGAGTAAATTTAAAATCAAATATATTTTATGGCCAATGTTAGCACTTCAAGCTGTTTCAAGCAAAACCAAAAGCTTTCAGATGTGAAAACACACTCACATTTTGGCTGTGAAACACCAGCTTGATCCTGTTACAGCATGATCCTATGCATGTTTACTCAGACATAAGTCTTATTTACTGCTTAGAAGTATGCATGCATACTAGGGTACCACTGTACCAGATTCATCTTGCACACATTACTTAAAGGCAACTTTCATTGTCAAAGGGGCAAGTTGCCCTCCTGTGTCTACTTAACTGGAGGCTAGCCCCATTAAATTCAATGGGACTTTATCCTGAGTAGACATTTATATGAGTGCACTTTGACTCCCTAGTAAGAGACTGCTGCTTTATAACCACATTTCTCAATGTGTTTGCTTTTCAGAAATCCCATTGACTTTGGTATGTCTGCCCTTAAACAAATGTTTTGTGAATACTGGTGTAATCATTAGTTTGATTAAACCAAACTACATGAAAAATTCACAAAAAATGTTTGTTCACTCTGCCTCTCTAGCTCGAAAGAGTGCATTTGTACTCAATGACAAATAGAAATAAAACACCATTTATTTTATATTATTTGGACTTTTTTGCTATAAGGTCCTCCACTTTTCACTCAAGCACAATTGTTCTCTATGTCCTCTCCTTCCCCAGAACTGTTTTAAATAGTCAAGCCATTTGATTTCAACCCTTTCCCCAGGGCAACGTCCACACTCCATCCATCTCACTAAAGAACTTTCTTTGACTATCCAGCCGGAATTTTTTCTTTCCTCAGTTCTGTCACATCACTCCTACTCATCTCTCCTTGGAGCACTCAAAACACTCCCCATCTCCCACCACATTCAAGCTCAATGGCCTTGAGCCAGTAAAGAATGGCGTTTGCAGATAGAAATATCCAACCCTTAGGGAAGGTCAGGGCGGGAGTGGGGGAGAGACCCCAAAGCACTTCCGGTTTCTTGGAAGATGAGATGGAACTGACCCGGTGTTTATGAGAGAGAGGAAGAACACGCCCCAAATCCACTCAACCAATGAAACCCAAAGGAGGGTGTTGTGTTACATCATTGAAATGATTCCCTTCTGGATAAAGATGGCAACATTTCAAAAACAGAGTTAGGGTTGATTTACACATTTTACCCAGAACACAGAGCTTGCTGGAAAAGGCTCCACAAAGAGAGTGCTGCATCGGCAAAGCTAATAAAATAATACAGTGACTCACTCACAGCCTGAACTTCTAGTATGGAATGCTGGAATTCAAATAGTGCTGAAAATCACCCCCTTTACTTATCCAGGAGACAGCTATTTCGATGCAATATTTGCACATCCCTTTAAACAGAGGTCTCAACGGGTGTGGTGAAAACCGGATGTTGTGTGCCAATTATTCATTCTACAAGAAATATCACATGACAGCTGAAACATGGAAAGAAACATTGTTGCACCAGCTCCTAGCCGGGGCCAGACCTGTCCTTATGTCCTCCCAAAGGGCTGCTTAGATCTCTCAAGGACAGGAGATTATGCCAGAGACACTTTGGACTCAGGTTGTACATGAGCTTCCCGCTGGCATACCTTGGCCATGGATTAGGCCCATCCCTACCCTGTTACCTATACAAAACAGGAGAATTCCTGAAGGGCATGCCAGCCCCATTGCTGCAGCTGCTGCCACTACCACCATCTTCTATGCTCTCTTGGCACCAAGGAAGCTGGCTGCAACATGTGACCAAGCCCCCCCAACCTTGGTGACATGCTCCAGGACTCCTGCCTGGACCTAGAATCATGGAGTTGGAAGAGACCACAAGGGCCATCTAGTCCAACCCCCTGCCATGCAGGAATACCTGGAGAAGTAAGGCAGACCAGCAGCTGGAGCAACGAGCTGGTCTGCTGGGATGGTCTCCTGTGGACACATGGGGTCTGATCTGTTTTTTGCCCCATATAATGGAGTTGAGCAGGTAGTTTTTAAAAACACTGGGTCTGTCAGGCCTTACCCTGTCTTCCCCTGTCTGAGCCTTGTATCTGCCCTGGGGCTGGTGAGGACTGTCCAGGGATAGAATGGGGCAAAAGTCCTGTGTCGTCAGGATTGCAGGGCTCTAAGACAGGGGCAAGATGGGGTATATTGCCTGTGTAGATATGCCCTAAGTCAGTTATAACCATACTTAGGTGGAAATTCAGCCTGTTTGTACATAAAAAACTCCAATAACAATGCAATAGAGTGTGCATGTGCTGGTGGTAGTGAGAAGAAGAAAGGTGGTGCTGAGATTCGAGGAGAATGAGGGGAGATAATAGATCAGATTCTGTATAGTATGTGCACTGAGTGTGGCCTTTAGCAGAGGCTGCAGCAGTCTGCTTTTGCCTACCTGAGCCTACTTGGAAGGTCAAGATTCTGCTCCCTCCTCTCCCCTCTGAATTGAGTGAAAGCTACTCTTGCACTTTGAATGCAGTTTGCAGCAATGGAAGTAAGACAATAATAATAATAATAATAATAATAATAATAACAACAACAACAACAACAACAACAACATTTATTTATACCCCGCCCCTCTGTTAAAACAATTGGGGCGGCTTACAAAAATTAAAATGAAGGGCAACGTGGGAGGAGGAGAGAGAAACTGGGACATTTTAAAAACAACTGAAAAAGTGGGAAGGCAGAGGATTAAATGGGACTGTACCTGCCAAATTGGGACAGTTGGAAAGTATGAAATAAAAGACTAAGAAGGTGCCACAGCATTAAAACCAGCAGAAAGGAGTAAAATATCAATTATGAAACACCTTCTGAAACAGAAGAATGTTCAAATGCTGGCTAGAAATTGAAAGGAGGTGGAGGTGGCAGCATGTTGGCAAGAGCAAATGGCATAATTATGGTGAATTCCATAGTTTAATTATAGAATTTACTGGGGGGGGGAAATAACTTCCCTTCTTTTCTCCTGACTACCTCCTCACCATTCAGCTTCATTGGCATATCCTGGATCCTAATATTACAATGAGTGCTTTTGTTTACTTAGCCAACACTATCCATAATTTTTTATACCTTTATCATGTCACCCCTTACTTTTTCTGTAAACTAGAAAGCCCCAGTCTGACATTTCCTTGTAGGGGAGTTGTTTCAAACCTCTAAACATCATGGTAGTTCTTTTCTACATCTCCTCTAGCTATCTATTTGACTAATTTGAGTCACTCTGTAGTTATAAATCACTCCGTAACAATGTGTGTTTGCATCTGAGACTGTGTATTTTTACGTGTATTTGTGTATGTAATTGGTATATAGATGTATTAGAGGAATTAACAAACATAACTTAATAAATTAGCAAAACATTTCTGCTCCTGCCTTCTTCAGTTGGTGAAAACAAAAGTAAGCTGCATCCAAGATGGCATTAGGGGGAAAGGTGGGATAGAAATCCAGTAAATGAATAAATATTTTATTTTATTTTATTTTATTTATATGCTGCCTTTCTCCCAGGGTGGACAATGGTGTTATGTATCAGGTGTTAAAGTCTTAAGTCTACAAATCCAGAAATTCTTCCTTATATCCAAAATACTTGAAAAAAGTATTCCACATCCACACAAATCAGAAAGGTGTAGTGTTCTGAGTTCTGAGTTGCCTAGCCACTGGTTTGTCAAATTTCCTGGTCTGAATTGCAGATGTGCAAACATTTCATGAACATAATGGCCTAAATCCAATTGTTAATCCAAACTAGAGCAATACCACTGAATCAATGGGAATTTAGTAAGTCAACACGTAAGTAAGTTCCATCAGGGCATACAATTAATTGGGTTTAGGCCACTATATTTTATTATATGAATACAAGACATGTATCAGTCACTCTGTAACAGATGTTCTCAGTGTAAGTGAGATAATCAATTAAAACATAAATAATAAAGTACAGCTAAATACACACTAAAATCCAACAATGAGCACTGGCAGAGTACAATCCTTTTTGAGAGTATCAATTTCCATGCATGCTTGCACCATAACTTCATAGCACGTTGGTAGTTTCATTTGTTTTTTTATCTCTCATGATCCTTAGCACTTAATGTCTCTTTTTCCACATCTACTACATATAGGGTCTTGACTATAATGAATTAATCGCCATGAGCCCAAGAACCTTTTCCTGGTAAGTCTATGTCAACTCAGATCTCATCTGTGTATGTACAAAGTTAGGTTTGTTTGCTTATTTGTTCACATATTCATCATTTTGCATTTACTGTACATTGAACTTCATTTGTCATTTTACAACCAAGCTTGACAATTTCCCTTTGGAGCCCTTTCCGGACCTGGTGTTTGAGGAGGGAATCACTTAATTTAAATGGAGCAATTACAGGAATTACTTGAAGTCTTGCAAGAGCAACAGTTGGGAAATCTGCAAATACTTCAGTGCTCCCAAAAAAGACATCCTTTCCACATGCTTCTTAAATGGAGGTTGTGCAGCAGCAGCATCTTTAAGGATGTGGAATAGCAACATGGAAAGCTGCTTCATCCCAAGTCAGACCATTGGTCCATCTAGATTGACTTTGGGTCCACACTATCTGAAGGGTCACATCTTCCTATATGAGTCAGCCTGACTTTTTAGATATTTGGGGGAGGGCTTACAGCAGAGGGCCTTCTCAGCGGCTGCTCCCAGGCTGTGGAACTCCCTCCCACAGGTTTGCTTGGCCCCCTCTCTGCTCTCTTTCCACTAGCAGGCAAAAACCTTCATATTTAAGCAGGCCTTCGGCTCTTCACTCATTTTGACAGCAGGATCTTTTAATGGGGCATGCTGGGCTTTTTTACTATGTTCTAAATGTGGTTTAAACATTGCACTTCTAACAGAATTGTTTGGGGGTTTTTTATGCATGGTGTAGTGGTATGAGCATTAGAACTAGGACCCTGGAGAACAGAGTTCACATCCCTGCTCAGCCATAGAAACCCACTGGGTGACCTTGGGCAAGTCTCACTCTCTCAGCCTCAGAGGAAGGCAAAGGCAAGCCCACTCTGAACAAATCTTCCCAAGAAAACCCAAGGATAGTTTTGCCTTCAGGGTCACCATAAGTTGGAAATTACTTGAAGGCACATAACAACAAAGTCACTTGGGGTCAAGTGAAAGGTGGGATATAAATTAATGGAATGAAGAAATGAAATAAACAGATAATAGTTGACAAAGGAATTGAAGGCACACACACACACTCACTGTCTACATCAGGGATAGAGATTTTTTTTTTCAACCACAGCTCCCCGTGACTCCCTGCTATTGATTATACTGGCTAGGGCTAATGGGAATGACAGTCCTAAGAACATCTGGAGGATGATATGTTCCCCACCATTGGTCTGGACTAAATGGTAGCAATTCATCAGAAATGTTGGACAAACTGGCAATTTAGCTTTTCTCCAACTTATCAATGGGTGCTCTGCCACTGAACTATGTGTGTACTCAGTCTCCCCATTTTGTTTTCTCTTAGTATGACAGCACCTTTTAGAAAATTATGATCTATATCAATATTTCCCAGCCTGGTGCCCTCAGAATGTTTTAAAACTCCAGTCAACCTTGTATATAGTCACAGATTATGGGTCCTGTAGTCCAAAACATCTGTAAGGGGCCAGGTTGGGGGAGGCAACAGAGGCTGGATGGCCATCTGTCAGGGATGCTTTGATTGTGATTTCCTGTGTGGCAGGGGGTTGGACTGGATGGCCCTTGGGGTCTCTTCCAACTCTGCAATTCTATGATTCTATGAGGCTGGCCTAAATGAATCCAATGACAAGTAGGGAAATATGGAAGTGAGGTAAAATGCAAGCAGCATCAAACATAATCTCAAAAAAGGGCTTAAGGAGGTAATTCACAGAATTAAAAATTATGATCCCTGAATTGTGCTGCTTTGGAAGAAAAGTACAATCAACAGCCAGAGCCAAGCTATGGCAGAGATGCTTCCATAACATTCTATATAATGCTGACAGCATAAACAAAGAGACTAGCCCAACATTCAGACTAGGTCTGCAGCCAAGGCCTAGGGTTCAGTCTTTAAGCAAAGGTAACAGTGGAGAGGAGAGGAAGACAAGTGCTGCCTGAAGTGCCAGCATTTCCCCTCTCCTCAGCACCACTTCTCATTCCAAAGCAGAGCTGCAGAGCATTCCCTCTCTCTGAGGTCAGAACCTGCAGCAAGCCCTGCCATCACAAGTCTAGCTGCCTGTTCTGGCTTCAGAGAGGGCAACTTCCACTGGGGGTTTGATTTTCGGGTTTGATTTTCGCAGAACTCAGAGTCAAGAGTGAGTAACAGCTCTGAATGGAAGCCAAGTAAAAACCCAATGCAGATTTGGGCTTTGGTAAGTGTGGCACTTAAATCCAGGCCATAGTAGTCTGAATTTTATGTGCTGCAACTCTGGGCCAAAGTACTCTGAATCTCATCTGGATTTTGAGAGCCACACAGGCTTGCCTTGAGCTCAATGGAGGAAAGGTGGGATATGAACGGAAGAAATAAATAATAAAGTAGATGAAATTATCTTCACCCACTCCCATCACTAAATGTGTGCTAGAGAATTCAAAGATAGCTGTTTTCGTCTGGATCAATATGCAAAGGGATCTTGTAGCATCTTGTAAGTGAGAGAACCTCTTTCTCTCAAAGGTGCTACAAGATCCCTTTGCATACTGTGTACAAGAGATGATGTGAGTAGCTCCCTGCCCCTCCCAAATAAAGAGAGAGGCCTTGAGTAGATCCCACAGGTCCCAATAAAACCTTGGAACCAAGGGGTGGCAGTGGGAAGATCACTGTTTTTGGCAGCAGCGATTTTATAATGAAAATATTCAGTTTGCTTGTGATGCTAGGGAATCTTTTGTGAAATGGATTTAGATGGTGGTGGGAGGGACTGTAACAATGTGTAACAATGAAAGCTCAATAAAGTCTCTCCCTACAGTATACAGATTCACTTTGGACTCCCCACCCCTTGGTTTCGGTGGAAATAAGGTGACCTCGCCAAACATGCTTAGCATTGCAGTGGAGACAAGCCACCTTTTTTTTTTTTTTTTTTGAAAGTCCCACGGAAGCCCTCTGGGCTCGATTTGGACTTCAATTCTATGCGTCCATTTTTGGGATCCACCCCCATTTGAAAACGGTGGGATTTTAGGCCCGAGAAAATCCTGATGCAAAGATGTCCCAGAGCTTCCTGGCTCCTTGAAAAGTCGAACTAGTTTTTAGTTGGTCTCTAAGCTTTCCCCACTTCACCCAGAAACACTCCCCTCTCTGCCCCCTAAAACGCGTTAGACGGCTAAAACGCCTTTGCTGGACGTTGGGGTCCTGGATTTTTGAACCTGGGAGCCATTCCTTCGCAGCTTCAGACGGCTCGGAAGGCTGGAAGGCCGGAGCCCTGCCTTGGCCTTGGCTTCCCGGCAGCTGCGGGCCTGCAAGGCTGAGCCTGAGCCGGGCGGGGAGAGGCCTCGCTCCTCCCGGGGAGGGTCCGGCGGGGGAGAGAGGGGCCGACGGAGGGGGGCATCCTTCCTTTATTCCCGCTCATCCCCAAATGTGGCTGCAACAACGGGCTCCGGGTGGGTGCCTCCCATCCCGAACAGGCACACAGGGCGCCTGAAGCCTTCGCTTCCTTACCTGGAAGCTGCCTCGCGAGTCGGAGAGAGTCCGGAAGGCCCCCGTCCCGGGTAGTTCCGCAGGACTCCCGACTCCCTCGCGAGGGGGAGAGTCAGCGGAGAAAGGCGCAGAAAGAGAGCAGGGCCGGCCCTACCATCAGGCACTCTTGGGTGGGTGGGGGTCAGGAATAGGCAGCAAGGCTTTCCCTTTCTGCTTTCTTTTATGGTTTGTGCATCCAGAAGTACAGAGAAGGGCTTAAGATAGGGGTTCTTAACTTGTGGTCCGGGGACCCCCAGGGGTCCGGGATGTCCTCACAGGGGGTCCGCAAAGCCTTGAAGGCGACGTGGCCCCCCTCCTCCCTGCAGTGGAGCGGCCACATGACAGGAGCTAAAGCAAAGGCTGGCAGGTTTGGCCTGCGCATTGCCATTCAATCCACTCCAGCCACAAACTTGGAGGAAGAAGCAGGAGAGAAGTCTTCCCTGCCCCTCCAGTGGCTCTGAGGAAGGCTTCATGGATGGTGTAGTTGTGTTATTATTATCATCATCAGGTATCATCATCATTATTATGGTTTTAAATCTTGAGTTAAATCTTGGGGGGCCGCAGCAACAAAAAATATTTAAAGGGGGCCCCTGGTAAAGAAAAGATTAAGAGCCACTGGCTTAGGAGATTGCCTCGCCTGCCAAAATGACTTTGTCGGCCTTGAGGATGAAATATACGGTACTGTACAGATGACATAGATGACTGAGAGGCCCTTTTGCTGCTGGTCCACAGGCCGCAAAATGCCTTGGGCGGCTCTGCAGGGGAGCATCCATTCTGCTCTGCTTCGTTTGAGCCAGAGCCTATTAATCGAGCCAGCCCAACGCTGAATCTACTGTACAGTATTTATATACTTAAGACTCTCCCCTGTTGCTTTAGGTGACAAGAAAATATGCCGGCGAACGCTTCTTGTGTCTGCGAGTCCCAGAGAAGCTTTAGATTTAGACTTCAGCTCTGTGCGCACTTGCATGGGAATAACTCTCTCGCCCCTTGGAACGAAATCTTTGACCAAATAAAGAGAATTATGATCGACCTCAAGGTGAGTCAAGTGAGCAGCTGGGTCTGGAGCTAGTTGGCCAAAGCTGCAATCCGATGCACATTTACTTTGGAGTCAGCCAGGGCCTAAAAGCACCAGATTCCGTCTGACCTTGGAAGCTAAGAAGGGTCAGGGCTGGTTAGTACTTGAATAGGAGACTACCGGCAGTTACCAGGTGCTGTAGGCTATGTTTCAGAGGAAGGAACTGGCAAAACCACCTCTGAGTGTTTCTTGCCTAAGAAAACCCCATGGAATTCATGTAGTCACCATAAGTCCACAGGCGACTTGAAGGCGCGCACACACACAAGCCACACTCAACGTCTAGAGACTTGGAACTGTCCTCAAGTCGACTTCGATTTATGACAGCCCTATGAATGAGAGACCTCATAGCCACTCCATCCTCAACAGCCCTGCTCAGTTCTTGCAAACTCAGTGCTGTGAGTTCCTTGATTGAGTCTCTCCATCTGCTATGTGGTTTTCGTCTTTTCCTACTGCCTTCTACTTATCTAATAGACTAGAGCATCGTTGCCTTTTCGAGTGAGTCAGGTCTATTCACAATATGGCCACAATACAACAGTCTCAGTTTAGTCATCTTGAGTACACAGCCTTGGGGGATTAGGCTACCATGTTGTACCATCCGCTAGCCAAGGGGTGGCGGCCCTCCCACCCTCCTTGACCATTGGCCCAGCTTGCTAGGGCTAACAGAAGTTGGAGTCCAGTAATAGGGGCATGCCACCCCTTCTCCACTCCCCGCCCTAGGAAGTGGGGTTAGGGACTGTGATAACCATTACAGAGACGGACTCCACTGTTGCTGGGGCTGAACTTTCCGAGAACCCCGTAGGGCTGAGTTTCCAAGGGAGGCGATGAGTGGCAAGTGCCAAGGTGCGCCCACATCCCTGGGCCACGGCCACCTGTGAAGGCGCTTCTGGCACACTTGCCCATAAAGCCACTGACCTGCCACGTGGGAGGCGGGCTCGCAAGGGGTGGCCTCGCCCCTCGCCCTTCCAGTGGGCCGCTAGCAGATGGCAGCCACCCTCCCGGGCGCGCAGAAGGACCCGCCTGTCCCGATGCAGCCCTCCGGCGAGGAAAACTTCGCGAAGAAAAAACACATTTCACTGGAGACTGAGAACGCCTCCTGAAAAGGGAAAGACATCTTCCTAGACAGATTTCCAAATACTGTACATTTCTTTAGAAACTCCCAAGAAACCTAGCTCGACCCCCATGGGGAGGAAAGAAAGGTGGAGCAAGGACTGAGCCGGGGGTGGAGGGAAGGATTTCACTCCTTGATCTTCTAACTTCGAAAAGATCTTAATGAATCCTCCTGATCCTCTGGGGCGGATTCTCTTGCCTTCTTTGAGTGGAGATGTCTTTTCGCGCCCTCTCCTCCTCCTTTTAGTTTTTTAAAAAGAGATTATTATAAGTTTCTGAGAAATGGAGGATTAAACAATGCAATACAAATCTTGGCCATCTCCCGAAGGAAAGGGGGGAATGCAGGGTGTTTTCTGATTTTTTTTTAAAAAATAAGTTTTGAAAGAAAGATAGATAGAAAGAAAGAAAAGGGGGTAGGGGGGCAAGCGCCCTGCGATTTTGATCACAGTTCCTGGCGAGTCAATCCCTTTGAGATCAATGGGATTTCAGGAGGGGCTGTTGCGTATAGGATTGCGGCTAATGTGACAATGAAGAACACCTTGGGGGCATCTTGCGAATGGGGTTAAATTGGGCGGAAGATGGGTGATTGCTCTTCCTGGGAGGGGAAAGGGGGGCAAGCGAGAGAATCGAGAGGGAAATGTTTCCTTAAGGCCCGTGAGCCTGGTTTACATTTCTCTTCAAGCCTGAAATCCTCACAGATGGTCCCAAAGCCATTTCTGCAAGGAGAAGCATTCCCTGGGATTTTTATTCGGGATAATCTGATCACAATCACTAATTGGGTCAAGAAACCCCGATACCACCACCCCCATCCAGCCCAACCCCCCTCCCTAAGAAAAGGGAAAGAAAAGGGGCTTTAATTCCCCCCTCCGAAACCTGGTGGAGATTTCATTGATTTTTTAAAATTTTATTTTCCATGTTAACAACAGATAAATTTAAGTCCCAGGGAATCTCTTCTCCGCGCTGTCCAGGACAAGCACACAACTGTCCGCTCACTCTTTTCTAAATATCTATTTTGTCCCAGAGTCATTTCCACCATGACGATAGCCTCTGCTTGGTTTTTGTTTTTTAAACCGCTTGGGAGTTCACTTCGGTTGTTAGAGCTAAAGCGGGGCCACCGAGTTCGGTTAGACCGAGATTGGTCTAACTCGAAGCGAAAACTGGTTATGAGCCCGAGCGCTGCGGGATTTCCGAGGCGAGAGAAGCGAAGAGGCGAGAAGGCGAGGAGTCTCGTCTGGCGCTCGATCCAGGACAGAAAGGAGAGCTCGGTCCCCCTCCGCCTCTTCCTCCATCTCTTGGCAAGCCAGGCGCTTGCTCGCCTTGCTCGCCAGGGGACCCTGAAAGGGCTGGCCGGAGAGGTTTCGCCTTTCTCAGCCCCTTCACCTCTGAAGCCCACGGAGAAGCGATTTGTCCAAATGGCTCTCCATTCTCTCCGGCTTGAAGCCTTTTTCTCTGGCGCGCACACCCAAGCGCATGCAGACGTTGGCGCAGAGGGATGGGTGGGCAGGCTCCGGACCCGAGGGATCTCTTTTGTTTTGGACTTCCAGGTCCACCCCCATCCCCCCCCCCGGAGTCCGGTGGCGGATTCAAGAGCATCGCACCCAAGGAACAGGGTTTGGAGGAACAGAACTGAAGGGAGCCACTAAGAAACACCATCCTGGTTGTCCCCTCCCAGCTTTCTTTCAAACTACAGCAGGGTTATCTGGGGTGGAAATCATTCCCCCTTCAAGTCTTGGATAACCATTGGGAGTCCGAAATCCTTACCGATCTACTCCAAAAGCATCCAGGGCTCTCCCAGGATCCTTGTGAGCTCCACATCCCTGCAGGAGACTATGAAAGGCCCGGGGGAGGGGAGGGGGCGAAGAGACCCGCTTGGTCTACTTCGGACTCTTTCTTCGAGCTCCGGTCCCGAATCGAGGAGGCTGCGCTTCTTCACCCCTTCGGAGCCTTTGGCCCAGAAGTCCTTCTGACTTCCATGGAAGATACACAGGGCTGCAAATCTCCAAAGTCAAAGAAGCTCCGTACACCACCCTCTAACTTACTCCCGAGTAAACCTACCCAAGATCGCCCTGCCAACCTTCAGATGCTAGGCTACCACCCTAAGGGCAAGGCAGAGCCCAAGCCTACACCTGGCTACTCAGAAGTAAGCCCCCTGGGGTTCAATGGGATTTACTCCCCAGTCAGCCTATTTCAGAGTGAGGCCTGACAACAGGATCCTTTCTTTATTATATAAATTATTATTTTTTAAAAAACCAATCAAATAATCCTAACCATGTTCTCTCAGAATTAAATCTTCTTTCTTTCTTTCTACGGCAAAACTTTTTAAAAGTTTTTATAGTGTTTTTAGAATTACAGGTTTATTACAAATTTCTTTCCAAAACGTTGAAAATAATTAGGATTGGGGGGAGTGCACAGCCAAAGGGGAAAAAAAAGATAAATCAAAGTCAGTTCTGTCCAAATTATTCACAGAGAATGATGATTCATGAAAATAATTTCAAAGAATAAATAATAATAATGATAAAGCGAAGCATTTACTCTTCAACCTCTCGTTCTCCTTTCATAACTGTCTCTTCCTATGTAAAAAAAAAAAAAGTTGATTCTCCGGTTTTAAAAATGTTGGCGTAGTTAGTTCCAACGTACCTATAAACTCGACGGAGACGGTTACAACACACGGACGGGGTTTTTCGCTAAACTCCCAGTTCGTTTAATTCCAGTGAATCAAAATCATGCTCAAACATCATCGTGACATTAATACGAGGAAGGGGTAATTTTATTTAATGTGAAATATTGATTAATGTCATATTAATTAGATTATTGCCTATGAGTTTAATCTTAGCGTATCTTTATTACTGTGGGATGCCGTAGCTATTGCACGACTCGGTAAATCTGAGGTGTACTTTTTATAGAATTCTTTGGAAACGTTGCTGGCTCTTATTGTGGGTTTTGGTGATGTTGTAAGCCGCTTTGAGCATGGGTCTACCGTGCAAAAGTAGGATACAAATAAACACCATCCAGATCATCAATCATCACCTCTCCGCCCTCGGATTTTACTCCTAAACGTAGAGAGGAGCGAATCTCATTACAAGTCACGGGCAATTTGAGTCTTAGCCGGGATAGATGGACTCCCAGTTTAACCGTTCCGCCTTGACTTGCAAGATCAGGATCTTCCAATTGGAATTTAGACGGTGGTGGGTGCAAATCCACCCGACCCCTCAGCCCTCAAACGGAACTACAGCACTTTTAGTTACGCCGAACGATATCTGTTCGTAATCTATCATTTTAATCTGCTAATTTTAATCGTGTTTTTAAAAATGATTGTTGTTGCTTTTTAAACTCAATCTTTCTGTGAGCCGCCTTGGGTCCCAATCCGGGAGAAAGGCGACATAGAAATGAAAGAAATAACTCATAAGCAGTAAACATAGGGTTGGGAAAGAAACCCCAGCAGGGCTTTTAGAAGCACCCCGCTTCAGCTGACAGCCATTGGATCGGGGTTCGTGCCCCGCAAAGTGTGTGTGTGGGGGGGAGATGCGGGTTGCGCTTTCACAGGACACTTTACCAGGTCATTCCTGATTCCCTCCCCGTGTGTTGCGAATCAAGAGAGCGGCTTTGTGCCCATGATCTGCGGTGAGGCGCACCTCCATCCAAACATAAAGCGAGGGGAAAGAAATTATTTTTTCCCGCGTGGAACCTCTGCACGTGAGAATGGTCTCAAGACCGTTTTCGAGCGGAGAAAAACAAACCAACGCGTCCTCCTACCCCTAAACCCCACATCCAAGTACAGGGTGATTTCAACCTGAATTTATTTTGACGGGACGGTCTTTACCACCGCAGGAGCGCCGGGCTCAATGGCGTCCAGTGTCCGGGCGAGCTTGGTAACTGGATCGCGTTTAAGGGTTGTTTTTTTTTGGGAGGGGGGGAGATGGTTTCAAAGTCTGATTTCCACTCAAGTTTTTAATCCCCCGCACCTCTTTGAATAGATGGGGGGGGGCCCTGCGCGGATAGTTCATGTAAACCCTGAAAAACGTTTGTTTTTTTTTTGTTGGGGGGGGGAGGAGAGACACTTCTTCTCTGGCTCTGTGGAAGAAAGCCCACCCTCTCTAGGTTGATCCCCCTCCCCGGTGTTGTGCTGGGGCAGAGTGGGAGGCTATGTGGGAGAGAAAGCCAAGGCTTCTGGAGCGCCGGGAGAGAGTCAAGCCATCCTTCAATGTTATCACCGCACCTCTTTGACCCATTTTAGGACGAGGCCTCGGGAGCAAAAGGCGGGGGGGGGATCTGGAAAATCATTGACGGGGCGGGGAGGGAGGGAAGGGCACCCTGGAGCTTCACAAACGCCCCCTCTTCTCTCCCACTTGCGGGAGTCAGGCGGGGGTCCCTTGGGTCCAATACATTTCTCCAGGAATGGGGTGGGGGGGCAGCACTGCATCCTGCCGAGGTTTCCAAAGACCCCCCCTCTGACTCGGATGGGGGGCTGAGGGAGGGGCGACCGGGAGGAGGGGGCCGCCTTCAGAGTCCCCGGGAAGCCGGGTCGTGGGATGGGGGGGGGGAAGCGCGGGGGACTTTTGGGGACAAACTCCCGGGGACACTTGGGGGGAGAGGGAGGGAAGACCCATTTATTCCAATCGCAAGAGCAGCACCCCCCCTCCAAGGAACTGCGCTTGGCTTCGGACTGGTGGGCGGCGAGCCTACAGGCGCCTCCGCGGATTCCACCGGACACGCTTCGGAGCAGACGCCGGAGCAGACTGGCAGCGCTGGGATGTTTCCTCTGCTCCGTTCGGTTCAGGCAAGCCAGACGGACAAGGAGCCGTTTCTTTCCCGTGGTAGCAAAAAAGCTTTGAAGGAATCCATTTACTCTGATTTTATTTCCGACGGTTATTTTACGATCAGAAAGAAGGCCTCCTTCTGGCTAAGATCCCCAGGTGACAAGTCCCCCCCCCCACCAGCAGCAATCGTGACCGGCGGAATGGGACCCGCTAATTCGGTGCAGCACTTAGAAGTGGGGAAGAGGTTGATTGCAAATCCCAGCAGGCTTAGCCAGCCCATAATGGGAGATGTAGTGCAGCAACATCTGGAGGGCCACCTGATTCCCACCCCGAGATTTGGACCTGGGCTTGCCGGGCAAAGGGGGTCCCCGTGCCGCTGACGGGGGAGGCAGTGAACCTGCACCCGACGAGGAGGGGGCGCAGTTGGGGGCCCCGCAGGACCCTGGATAGGCAAGCTGGGGAAACAAGGCCCAGACCCCCTCGCCTCCTGGGTGTTGCCTCGACCAGGCCCCCCGGAGTGCGGGGAGCGGCCCCGGGGCTCAACTCCACCAAGGGGACTTTCCACCTCGCCGCAGCTCTTTCCCCGTCGTAGTCGCCCAGCGCGGACAGCTGGAACAACGCCTCCGCCCGATCACGTTAGATCGAGCCATGGATGACTCTGAAGGGAAGCTCCCCCTCCCCGTGAGACCCACTTAGGGGGCTGGCTCCTCAGGAGGCGCGCGGGCCCGGAGCCCCCCAGGCCCTTGCAAGGCAGACCCCCGCCAGGCGGCGCCCAGGGCCGCAGACGGAGCGGGGCCGAGCCCTTCTTCGGCACAGCCCCCCCCCCCGTCTGCCTGGAGGGCCGGAGGGAGGCCCGCCCACCCCAACTTAGCCCCCTCCCCTCCCCACCGGCCGCCTTGGCCCCGTCGAGACCGAGAAGCCCCTCCAGGGACCCCCCCCCCTCGGTCCGTCTCCGGGCCCGGCGCTCTCGGGGCTCCCCGAGCTCCCTTCCCAGCAGCTCGGCGGCGAGAGAGACGAGCCGGGGCGGCCAGGGCCGAGACCCTCCTGCCCCCCAGCCCGCCCGCCGGCCGGACCCCCGCCCCCTTCCCGCCCCCTTCCCGCTTTCACGGCTCATTAGCCAATCCGCCTGGCCCATCGCCTCCCGCAGCTTCCCCGCTGCCCGGCCTCGCCATTGGCTGGCTGGGACCAACCCAAGCGGGGGGCTGGCGGCCGGGCGTGGGGCGGCTCTCATAGGCTCCGGGGGGTGCTCGTCAGCGCCGCCGTCCCCGCCCTCCCCGCGCCCAGCCTGGCTGCCCGGCCCAGGCGCCCCGCCACTCGCGCTCCGGGCTGGCTCGCGGAGGAGGATGCCGCGCCGCCGCCGCCGCCGCCGCTGCTGCTGCTGAGCGGGAGAGACGCCGCCGCGGACGCCCCCCGCCCGCCCCGGGAGCCATGGTGCCGGGGTTGCCGCCCGCGGGCTCCCGCCTATGGGGCGGCTGCTGCGCCTGACCGGCTGCCGCCTCCCCCCCGATGCTCCCGGCGCCCTCGCCTCGCCGCCGCCGGGCCGAAGGAGGCTGCCCCTGCCCCTGCCCCTGCCCCTGCTGCTGCTGCTGCTGCCGCCGCTCTTCGCCATGCTGGCCTTGTGGCTCTGCCTGGTCTACTCGTGCGCCGCCGGCTCCTGCGCCTCGGCCGCCCCCGACCCCGCGCCGGGGCTGCTCCTGCTGGGCTCCTCGTCCTCCGCCCCGGCCCGGAGGGCGCCCAGCCCCGCCCTGGCCACGCTGCTGCTGCTCCGGGCGCCGGGCGGGAAGGGCCAGCGGGTGAGCCCGGAGGCGGAGGGCGACGACGAGGAGGACGGCGGCGGCGGGGACGAGGAGGACGGGGCGAGCTCCCTCTCCAGCTTCCTCAACGGCTCCGGCACCAAGCGGCTGCCCCAGGCCGTCATCATCGGCGTCAAGAAGGGCGGCACCCGGGCGCTGCTCGAGTTCCTGCGGGTCCATCCCGACGTGCGGGCGGTGGGCGCCGAGCCCCACTTCTTCGACCGCAACTACGAGCGAGGACTCGCCTGGTACAGGTACGCCCGGCGGGGCCTCT
This sequence comes from Gambelia wislizenii, assembly GCA_030847615.1. Classification (NCBI taxonomy): domain Eukaryota; kingdom Metazoa; phylum Chordata; class Lepidosauria; order Squamata; family Crotaphytidae; genus Gambelia; species Gambelia wislizenii. The sequence goes on along the minus strand of JAUMIR010000002.1, from coordinate 186,515,206 downwards.
CCCTCCCCGGAGGGGCCGCCCTTGGACGGGAGGGGTGCGGGTGGGGGGGGGTAACGCGAAGGCAGCCGCCCCCTGGCTTGCCTTCGGGTGGACCGGGAGACGGGGCTCCCGCGGCGGCGCGTCCGGCGACTGTTTCTCCTGCGGGATCCGGGCTGGGACGCCCCCTCTGCCCGCCTCGGGGCTCTCTGGGGCGGGTAGCGCGGTCTCCCGAGGCTCCGGGAGGGCTCCGTCCAAGGGCTGCGCGCTTCCTTCGCCTCCGTGGTGCGCCCCGCATAAACCTGTAAGTTCCCGTAACGGGCCCCAAGGCGTGTTGCCGGGCTTTCCCCCTGACCTCCCGTGTCCCGTCCTTCCCTCCCTCCGTGCCTTCTCCCCTCCGCCCCCCCGGAAAGATGGGCCCGGGGCTCTTGGTCTGGATGGAAGGGGGGACGAGCGGGAGCGGGCCCTGGCTGGGGCGCAGCGGGGATAACCCTCCCTCAACCCCGGACTCCCAATTTAGGATCCCCGGGGGGACGACTTGGGGGCACGGGGGGCTCGCCGCCCTCTGGTTGTGGTTCGCACGAGTGCCGCCCGGATCACTTCTGCAAGACGGGCGCGGGTGTTTGCTTGATGCAGGGGAACTCGGGGGGTCAGAAAGGTGCCCCCATCCCTTCTAGTGCACACGGGCCAGTCGAGGAAGGGTGGCGCCCCACCTACTTGTCCCATCGTCCCCGAATGTAGGCGTGCGGGCCGATGCGAACCAGCGACCGGGGGCGCCGGACTCCCCGAAGGCAGCGCGCCGCGGAGAGCCAGTGGACCCTGTCGGGCAGAAGGGCGCACTGCAGCTCCCGCGAGGGACGGGGGACGGCCCGACGGCAGTCTGTGGCTGAAGCCGATCCTCAGGACGCGGGGGGCGAAGGCGAGCCGTCGGGTTTGGGCGCAGCGTTTGCCGCGCAGAGCCTGCGTTTTGGAGACCCGACGTGCGCCTCTGGCCAAGAGTTTTAGCCAACCATGAGGTGACTGAATACTTCCAAGGCCCCTTCATAGAGCTGTTTGCCACTAGGTCCTGCCGTCGCGTCGGCGCCCCTCCGGGCGTGTGTGTGTGTTTGCGCCCGTCATTCCCAACCTCGAGACCCCCTCCCCCAGCTCCCGAATGGGTCTCCTGGCCCCCTTCGTTCTTGGCCTCCTCACCCCAGCTCCGGCAGGACTTTCCTTCTAAACAAAAGCTCTGCGGGGTGTGTGTGTGTGTGTGTGTCGGGGGGATTTGCGGGGTGGAGAGCGAAGAGCAGAAAGGCCGCAGTCCCAACATGGAGACGTGGGAAGAGAGAGGCCCGACCGACGGACGGCGCACCGCCTGGGGCGCTTTTCTCCCGAGCAAGCCAGCTGTGGGGACGGGGTCGTTTTCCCTCCGCAGCCGCCTGGAAGGGGGGGGGGAGTTTCCTTCCAGCTGCTTCGAGGAAGCCTGGGATCGATGCCCCTATAAAGGGAAGGCGAAGCCAGGTGAGAGAGGGGGGAAGAAGATCTGCAAACTTGAGCGGGTTTGGTCTCCCAGCCCGCTAAAGGGAGATGAGGAGAAGCCACTCCAGGGGACAGGAGGGAGGAGAAAAGTGAAGACTCACCACCTTCCCCTGCAACTGCAAAGGGGTACCCTTGGGTGCATGGGGTGGAAAGGGAGCAGAGGAGACAGACACCACCTCAACATAGGCGAAGAAGTCCCGGGAAGCTGTTGGCCATGAGTGTGGTAGCGCGCACAGCGTGTGTCAGCAGGTAAAAGCCCAAGCCTCGAGGTACACGTCTCCCTGGATTGGTTGAGGGATATTGGTTCAAAAAGGGAGGGGGGTTTAGTTGCTGGCAGCAGTCAGTTCAGTTTGTTTTGGGCTTTGCCCTTCTGGTTTTTGAAAGCAAGCACATTTGCAGTTGGGCAATTCTCCTCCCCTTCCCCAAAGTTTGCAAAACTTTTATGGGAATGTGGGTAGAGAGTGAGTTGGCTGGAACCGTTCAAGAGACAAGCTCAAATCTGTGTTCTGCTCAGCATACAGAAAAACCCCCTGCTCTTTTGAACATTTTCAGCCCTGTGTATTAAATATTAGAGGATGAAAGCATCTATAAATGACTCATTAGAACGGCAACATGCCGTGGCAGTAATTAAAATCGTGCCTAGTGACATCTATGAGTTGCATTAAAAAAAAAAAAGCAAACCAAAACCATTATCCTCCTGTCTTCAGTAAGAACAATTTGGGGGGCTTTTCCTGGGTTGCAATTAAATCTGAGTAAGCAGTGCTTTCCTCTTCCAAGGCAGGGGGATTGGGCCCATTGTTTGTAGACCTCCCTTCTCTTTGGCTCCTTCTTCTTCTTCAGATCTTTTGTAACTCCCCCACCCCTAGGGCTGCTCCAAGCTTTGGTTATATGAATGCTGGTGCTAATTTTGTTAGTGGAGGCTGCAAGGAGCCAGGATCTCTTGTTATCCTGAATGAAGGACATACATTTAAGGGAGATGGTTTTTAAAAGATCATCCCCAAACAGCAACTTGTAGCTAATGAGCAGAGCTGTCAGGAAGATGAGAACCATTAAGTGTTGCTGAAGGGTGAATTAGGAAAAGTTTCCAAGAGTCTAGAGTGAAGATGGGGGTGGGTGGGGTGAGAACTTGATTTTTAAAACTTCTTATTTAAAACTCTTTCTTTGTGTGGACTAAATGGTCAGACTATTGGGGATAACTACAAATCTGGCATTTCTCCAGTTCTTACTCTAATACACCTTGATAAGCAGAGTATCTTGAAAGCTGTATCCATATAAACAAACATTTGGATAGGCAGTTCCCTGAAGTCTGAAACTTCGTTTTAAAACAAGAGCCTGTATGGAGGGTGAATAAGAAGTGAATTGGCTGCCTCATGTTTTTGTCATTCATGCACTATATTTTACAACTTTTCTAAAATACTTTGAATAGTTCAAAGGAATGACTAAAAGTAATGTTTTAATGCCACTGAAGTTCAGCCTCAGAGGAATCCTAGAAATGGGTGTTGCTGCATTTTGCATGGCAGTGACATGGGTAATGTCCATGTTTTTTTTAAAATGCCTTTTGATCCAACATGAATTCCCAAACTTCACAGGCTTAATAAGCAGTGTAAGTCCAATTTATGTGAGAGCTTTAAAAAAAGTTGTGGCTTCTTGTTGTGTAAACAGAGATGATATATAGAGCTAGTTTATTTCATTTGAAAAAAATCATATTCTGAAGAACTGAATGATGGATTAGGTTGGAGTTGGTGGAAGCATAGTTTTGGCAGACTTTGGAAAGATGCTGACTAGTGAAGAGTAGCTGTAGAACATGGATGAGATTTACAGGAGTGCCATTTTGCAGTTTTTGATGAAGCTGGAATTAATACTGGAATTATGGGCACAGATCTCATTCTCCTTCCCTTACTGTCCGGCACATTTCCTTCCTGTTTTATATGTGCAGTGTAACTTACTATGTATAATTAATATTTTATTCTATTTCCTCCTCTTGCCTCTGTTTAGTTGTTTTTGAGGCTGATTTGGTAAGCAGTATTTCTCTGTAAAAAGAGAAGCATCAGTATTCTGAAAGCAGTGGCAAGCAAAAGAGGTTTATATGCAGGATCCAAATTTAATGCATGCCATGTGAATACTAGCTGGAACAATGTTGTCTTAAACAAAGGACCTAATAGACTGAAATGTGGTTACAGGTGCTTACCTTGATAATGGGTTTTATTTGATAGGAATGAGACAGTTTCCCAAACAAATTAAGACCCTACCAAATGCTTCTTCTCACTCTCACCACAAAGGAAGTCAAACTGCTGCTTTTTAAACAAAGAAAACTTCTATAAGGGAAATAAGTACCTGATTATGCCAGCAAAAGTGTGTGCTTCTGTGTGTGCAAAAAATAAACATAACTAAGGTGTGTGTTCTTAGGAATGGGAGAGGGGAGACTTTGTGACCATGGAGTGCAGTTTGAAATGACTTTTTGAGTAAAATTGTATGAGTAAAGATAATCTATGAGTGGGTATGCAGTAGCACTTTAACCTAAATTCACTTACATGACAAATTTGACTGCAGCACTGTTTTAGTCACAGTTCAAAAAACAAACCAATCCAAAATAAGTTAGATCTTCTGAAAAACTGAGACCCTGCCCAAACTATTTTCAAAGTGCTGTAATCTGATGATTAAATCTAAACTCTGATATGTAACTTTAAAGACCTATTGGACTGGGGTGTTAGTCCCATTTAAACAAGACCAAACTGTCAAATTTAATTAATTCAAGGACTGTGACTCATGAGGTGCAGCCATGATATGTAAATAGGGCAGACTTGGAGAATTCTGAAACTGACAGAAGATGGTGACTGACAGATTAATGATTTCAGTTTTAAAATGCTTAATTTTAACAGTTGCAATCAATTACATGTGTATTCTGATTGCAGTCAGCCTTCCTTCCTGAAAGGGCTTTGAGAATTAGTACCATAACTTGCTCCCCCAACTACAGTTCTTAATTATTTTGTTCTCTCCCATCGACAACATGGGTAGAAAGAGTTTGAAAGCACACGGTGAAATCCTTTATAGGTCCTGTTGGAGTTACATAGGACAGCTGCCTTAACTTTCTTTTAAAAAATTACCAAGTGTTTGAAATACTTTGCTACATAATTCTGAAAGTCATTTTCTTTACACTGCCAAGGCAGAGTTGGCTATATCTAACGTGACAGGATGTTTGACTTTTAGTAAAGACTTAGTGTGTACTACTGAATTGTACTGCTACTTTAAATGACTGCTACTTTCTTGTGTGTGTTTATGCCTTTGAGTCGCCCGTCAACTTACAGGGACCCCATGAATTTCCTACCAGACTGATAATTAAATACTATACATAACATTTGGCGAGACCCAGACCTCTTTCTCCACTGAAAACTGGATTTGCTCAGAACAGATACTTTGGATTACAGCAGGACTGCACTGTTGTTGAGGTGTAGATTTCTTTACAGCCAAGTAATTTGATTACCGTATCTGGGTTATGGAGAAAATTGCACTGACAGAAAAATCTTGCTTTCTTTGGGCAATGAAGTGAGAGAGAAGTTGACTTTTTCAAGTTCTTCTAAACAACTATGTGGCTAACTCAAAACATAATTTTCATGCATATGCCATTTATATAGAAATATGATAAAGACTGGGACATCAATTTAGGATGTATTTTAGCAAAATTTAGCATTATATTTTCGCAAAAACCTCATTTTGAAAGAAGAACATGAGGATGGAGAGAGTCATTTTCAGTGAAATCCCATCTCTGATTTGTGATAACTCTTCCTATTTTCATTAAGAATTCTGTTGCTTTTAGGCTTGCCTAAAATATTTTTTTAAAATGAGGTATCAGTATCAGTATGACACTAAATTTTATTTAAAATTTTAAGTTATTACATTTGATTGTGTTTGCTGTCTTTAGTCAAACAACCTTGAGAATTCTAAGGATTTAAAAAATTATCCAGTGAGAAATATTCTTCTTCTAAAAATTAACAAGACATGTAGATATGTTCTTTGTTAGTAATCCCAACTCAAGCAACCAATATTAATAGAACTTTTGTGGAAAAGTCTCTTAAGGTTTTTGTTCATATCCATTATAAAGTTTCCACTAAAAAAATGAAAAGGAAGGTAATCTCCTTTTTAAAACAAGCAAGCAAGCTTTGTTTTGATTGAAAGATCAGAACTAGCTTGGGAACGTACACACTACTTAAGCATTTTCAGCCACTGAATGTTAAGTTAATTTTCTTCTGATCTAAACACAATTCTTGCTACTTCCAAGCATAGTTTAATAAGAAAATTTAGGTGACTCTGTGTTAATATAATACCAGGATTATATTGGATTCTTCTGTTTCCCCAAACTGAGAAGGTAGGTAAGCAGTTCAAAACTTGCAAGTGTGCCTTTAGCAAATACAGTATTTAAAAAGTTTCATCATACAGTACTTGCAACACAGCATTGTTAAAAAGAGACTGACTGTTCTGTTGTTAAAGGGCTGCTAATAGTGAAATGATCTTAAAGTAACTTGAGTTCTGCATAGATTAACTGCTTAAATTAGATGGTAAAATGGTTGATTCATCCTTTCCATGTAAAGGACTGGTAAACAATTAATTGCAAATGGGATTCTTAGATACAGTAAGCGGAACAAGTCGATATTTTAGGGAATGGTTCGCTTTGCGGATGGGTTGGCGTGCACAAGCTCAGCCCCACTTATATTTCAGTGATGATTCACTAGAATAAAATGTCACTTTCTAATTAATGTTTCTAATAGTTTAAGGCCAATGCGGCAAATATAGAAGGAGTTTTCCTCCTGGAACTTGCTGGCTTCTGTGAAACTAGTAATTACAAAATTATATGTCTGGGTCTCTACAGAAAATCTATTACAAGAGTAAAGTTTGGGGTGGGGTGGGAGAGAATCATAGTACTGTTGGGAATCCATTTTGAGTTATTTCAGAATGCAGAGTAATGATCTCTGAAGAATATCCCATGGAAATCTCACACATGTTGTAATGAAGCTCCTGCAGTGCCGCACAAAACAGATTTTGTTGTGTACCTTCAGTCCTTTCATATTTGTGGCCACACTAAGGCAAACCTCTCATGGGGTTTTCTTCCCAATATATGTTTAGAGGAGGTTTGCCTTTGCCTTCCTCTGAGGCTGAAAGTGTGACTTGCCCAAGGTTACCCAGTGGGTTTCCATCACTTATCAGGGATTTGAACCCTGGTCTACTGAGTCGTAGTCCAGCACCGAAAGCACTACACTACTTTGGCTCTCAGAACAGATTTATTTAGAAGTTTATTTTTTATGTTAGTGAGATTTAAGCTGCAATCCTACCCCGTGATGCTTGGGAACAGACCCCATCAAGCTTTCATGTATAGGATTGTACTGTTACTCTGTGATCAGGATGGTACCCATGAGGCATATATACTATGCATATTTACTCAGAGGCAGGTCCTAAAGTGTCCATGTGTGGAATAAGCCCAAATAAACATTCATTGATTTGCAATCCAAGTGTACCAAAACCCAGACAGCTTGGTTCAATAGCCTACTCCAACTAGGTTACTTTTATTTGAAGCCAATTTGTAACCATTGAAGCCAATGTAATTCCATAAATTAAGTTTGAAATCTGCTTCAGAATCTTTTCTGTCTTCTGGGTAGCAAACTTTTTTGAATATCTGGCATCAAAACAAATGTTTTCAAAGACTGTGTGCAAAAAACCCTGCATATATAAAAAAAGTTAGAAACAGTATTATTTACAGTCTTGTTGAACTGCATCTGTATCATAAGGCTAAAGTTTGGCATTTGAGTAATTATGTGCAAGAGAGAGAGAGAAAAAAAAGAACTTGATGCCTTTTTGTTGTGTGACCTAGATCGGCCACATGCACACTGGACTGGCCTAGATTGATCAATAAGATAAATAGGTGCTGCTGAATATGTAAGATAAAACTGTCAAAATGAATGATATGACAAATGCATGCATAATAAGGGGGTGGGTAGTTAACAAACATTATATTAGAATATTTTTTTTGTTTTCCATAATAAAATTGAGTTCAGGAGGGGCAACCGCTTAGAAAAAAAATCAATTTAATTACTAAAATAAAAAAAGACAGGAGTATTATACTTGTTATACATATCAGATATGTTTCCCTGAATATTTTCTTCATTAGTTAGAATGAATTCTTTTTCTGCTTATTAAGTACAATGGAAAGGGAAGGCATGCATTTTGTTGAACAACTTGTAGACATGAAAGTAGTGTGGGTTTTCTTGCAAATCTGCCAGCTTCTGTAACCCAGCTCCCAAATGGCAGTCCGATAGCTGACTGTCTATGGAAATACCTCTTTAACCTACACTTTCTGTTTAGTAGCTTTGAATGGAAATGTTTCACTGGGATGAAAAGGAAACTAGGTCCAGCTATTAAAGCTAAGCACTTTTACAAGCAATGGAGTTCATGATATTTTTCCTCTTTGGCATCTCCTCTGGAATCACTCCACAGAAAAACAAAATGGGAGAAAACAACCCTTCCATAATCTAGTTTAAATGCAGCAATCACCGTTTAAAACCTTCCAAATAGCTTCCTTGGTTCTTTCAATCTTGACTGTTTCCACTACATTACTGTTGCTATAATTTTGGGGAGATGGTAGTGGCAATGATGTTGAAAGGTGTTCAAATCGCTTGAGGCTCAGTTGGCTTCCTAAACTTATGAGCACAACTTTTGTAGCAGGGAAACAGTTAATAGGGAAATAATTCTTGGTTTCTGTTGAAGTGTGTATGTATGCATGCAGAAACACACATATGCATTTGCCATAGTAATCAATGGCTGTTTATAACTGTGATTCCTAGGATTTGGCTGTTGGTTCTCTCCACATGTGAATCTGGAATTCTTCCAATAGAAATATGGGTATATGTGGCAGTATTGCTTAGAAAGGAGAGGGGCAAACTTTCATGACTGACAAAAAGAAGCCTTTGTTCTCTGAGAGCTTCCAAACAGTAAAATATAAAGTGCTCTAAAGTATTCTGGTTACCTTGTGCAATGTCAAAAGCCATTTTGCACTAAATGGAATTCTGTTCGTCTGCTTTCAAACTATACTTGTTTTAACCAACCGCCCGCACAACTCCCAAGTTAATCCACAGTTCTTTGGGTGTGAATGGAAAGATTTGCCATTGTTTTCTGCTTTAAATGATTTGTTGAAGCTGTGACTGAAGTTGCGACTGATAAAACATCTGATGTACTAAACTAGTTCCACCTTTTAATCTCTAGATTCTTGAATGGGAAGCAAAAATACTTCTGCATTAACTGTCCTCTCCTTTCCTGGTCCCATATGTAGGCAGCTTACACTGTTTGGGTCAGGAGGACCTTTTCAAACTTCCTCTTCTTGCACTTATTCCCTCTGTTCCAGTACACTTTGTAGAGAAAGTCCCCTGTTTGCACGCCTGAAGGCACTGGTTTCTCTTTCCTTGAGGCTTTTGAAAACACCATGTTCTATTATTGCTCGTCTCTACTTCAGAGCCAAAGTTAATTAGCTTATGGGGTTGATGACTCTTAACTGTAGCGGGGACCAGCCCGAGATATTTTGCTTTCTAAGACAGAGCAGAAAATGATGCTGTTGGGGTGTATGAGCATAAACCCTGCCTGCCCAAGTTAAAGCGATCGTACTCTGAGTGTGTGTGCCTTCAAGTTGCCTGTCTACTTAGATTCATAGCATCATAGAAGGGGGCCTGTAGGCCATCAAGTCCAACGCCCTGCTCAATGCAGAACCTCCAGCTAGAACATCCCCAGCAGACAGCTGTCCAACCTCTTTTTGAAGACATCCAGAGAAGGAGACCCCACCACCTCTCTAGGCAAATTGGTTCCATTGCCAAACCACTCTCACTGTCAAGAAGACTTACGATGATCCCACGGATTTCATAGGGCTTTTAAAGGCAAGGAATACTCAGGTGGTTTTGCAAGTTTCTTCCTTTGAAATATAGCCTGCAACACCTGGTATTCCTTGGTGGTTTCTCATCCAAGTAGGCTGACCCTGCTTAACTTCCAAGATCAGATGGGATCTGGTGCCTTAGGCCACAGGTATATTCTAGAGCACTTTTCAATTATTGGGGCATCCAGGACAAAACCAAACACATTTCACAGTTGCCTCTCCCATTTCCTGGCAGCAAATATAATCACAATGCTTAATTACTTTAATTATCCCCCAAATCTGCCTGAGATTGCTGCCTCATTCTGTCTAATGGTGATGCTGGCCCAGTGTTTGTGCTATGTGTCCATTCTGTGATTTGGGGAGTCTGATAGCCATGAAGCGTCTCTGCTCTGCCATGTTGGGCTGGAGTTAACGAGGAACCAGATTGGTAAGATGTGGGCATGGCAAACTGCTGCTGACTTTGAAACCTAGCAACGTGGGTTTGATGCTTAAATAACATAGGGATTGTGAGTCATTAATATGCAACATATTTGAAAAGCATTTGAATTGTGGTTGGAAGCAATACATTCTGTAAGAGGGATATAGAAAAGAGCATGGGGTATTCTATGATATCATTTTCAGGAGGTGGGGAAAACCCTCTTCTAAAAATGCCAACCTGAGTCTTGTGCCATTTCAAAATGATATAGAAAAATAACAAACCCTTGCATTAACATTCCAAACTTTGTTCAACTCTGTTGCCCCAAACAAACCGTAGAGCAAAGTTTTGTATCTGATTTCATGCTACATCAGCTTCAGGGGCTCTTCACTTCTACTTCAGAATATACTTACAGCCTCTTGAATGAATGAACCTCTCTTTGGAGACAAGAGCCTAACACAATTCAAGATGGAGTCTCCCTTTCCCTTTTTCATCAGCTCGGTAAGACATAAAATGCCTTCCACTTCGATTTCCAGCAGGCCCCAAATCACAAGTTCTTAGTCATAGCATAGAGTTATGAAGAAAATGGGCCCCCAGAGGAGGGGATGGGCTCTTGTGATCCATCAGCAAGGTCCTTGTGCTTCAGTGGGAGTGTTCCTTCATATTGCAGCCAGAGCGTTGAGTTGTTCAAACAGATGGCAAAGATTATTCATGTTGCTGAGATTTCAGTGCACTACTGTTTCAAGCACGCCTCCTGATATGGTGCAAATGATGTGTTCTTCCCAGCACGCCACTGACAGGAACTGCTTTGTCTTCCCTGATCAGGTTTCATAGCCTCACCTGTTGAGTTGCTGATTCCACACACACCCCACCCCCCTGAAGTTGAGCATGCACTGGAGTGGATATGTTTTGCTGGTGAATCCCCCTGTAGTTCTGAATTATGGCGGGACTTCATGGCAGTCAGTGGAATGGAACACTGCTGAGCAATGTTAACTACTAACTGGGAAAACTTTCTTCATGTCTTTTACTCTTGGTGGTGGATCACAGCTATTCATCCTTTTGCATAATGCTGAAACCCAGACTTTCTTGGCTCTGCCTTTTGAGCAGTCCAATTCTTAAAAGGGGGAAACAGTCATCCCTATGTGGCCTGTTCAACAAAGTGAAATAACTGTTCTGGAACCACTTCAGTTGCTGGGTTGATTACATCTGAGTGTGTACATTATATGTAACTTTTCTGACAACATATGCTCAAACAAATGTGTATAGGCTTCCTCCTAAATTACTGCACTGTGTATTGACAGTTTTATTCTCATAGTACCTCACAATAGAATGACATGTCAACACTGTCTCTGGGCATGTCTCTATTGGTGCCTCAATAAAGGGACAGTCCAGAGCATTATGCTCCAGACTGACCCTGGCATCATCAGATGACAGCCACACTTACCTGGGGCGAATCCATGTCGGAGTCCACAGGGCCAGCCAGGCCGACACTGAATCAGTCTTGCTGGCCCATTCCCTTGTTCCCAGTGCCACTGCTGGTGCGTCACTAGCCAAGCAGCTCCCTGTGAGAGCTGGCTGGTACCACCACTTCTGCTGAAGTCAGAATGGGGTTGTCCAGACATGTGATCAACAAGGTGGGGGTTGTTCTATCTTCTCCTTGTTGATTGCATGGGCATTCCATTCTGACCTGGCAGAAGCGCTGGTGCTGGCCAGGTTCTCGCAGGAAGCTGCCTGGTTGGTGGGGTACTAGCAGCGGTAGCTCTGAAGAGGATCCATCCCCTTCCCTGCCCTGCTCAGTGCAGGGTAAGGGAGATGGTGCTGTGTTTGCATGTGGACAACTAGATCAGGAGGAATTGAACCCAATCCAGCTTTCCAGACAGCAAAAGAACTAGAGGCACTCCATAGTTTCCTGCGGTTTCTCTTAAGCTGGATTAATGGCTTAATAAAGTGAATTGGCTGCATGTGTCATCTGGACATATCACACCCGATCCAGGATAAGTTCTGTTTATTTCTTTAGTGCAGACAAGCCCTGTGTGTAGTCCATGGTACTATAGATGCATTTTATTGCAAGCAGTTACACAATTGTCAAGGAATCTCTTTGGCAGGAAGTGATTAGATGAAAAGCTGTCCTCCTTGAGCTGTAATCATTTTTTTTTAAAACCTATTGTATGTTTTAATATTTTCTAATTTATATATTTTTAATTTACTGTATGTTTTTAATCTTTTATAGTTTAATATTGTTTTAAGGGGGGGTGGGCTAGGGTACTGGGACTATGGAGTTTTTATATCGTAAGCCGCCCCGATTGCGTTGCAGAGGGGCGGGATAGAAATAAAATTTTATTATTATTATTATACTTCCTCTCTGAGACTCCCTGCTTGAAAGGCACATTTTGGTGATACTGCATTTGTGTGCATGATCATCTTGGAGTGTAAGGGACAACTTCTATTGAGAATACTGTCCATATCTGGGAATGGGAATGTTCAACTAGGATTGGGTGATCAGGGTTCAAAACCCACTCATCTAGGAGTACACACACCTTAATGAAACTCCTGTCTTACAAAGCAGCCTGTGTGTGCGTGCGTGCGTGCATGCATGCACATGTGTGCAGGTGAGGGACCTTGAAGCCCTGACTTGCTTAGGACCTAGAACTCCTGTTCTTTGGCCTGTGCTAGTTAGTGCTGAAAGAAGACAGACCCCCTTCCTCCCAAGTCCATGCCCTTTTGTCAAGGGGATTCATGATCAATGAGTTAAGAGGATAATAAATAGGCCAGCACTCTACTGGATAGTTAACCATATGGCCTCAAAGCACAACAAATACCAGGTCCCCTTCATCCCCATAGCTTAATTACAGGGTTGGAAAGCAACCAAGGCTATGTGCTGCTACCTGTTGTCACTGCATGATGTCTGAAATGATTGAAGAGCTCTGGGGCTCTGGTGTGTTCTGTTGCCATGCTCGGTGCCCAGTTTCGCAGTATCTGAAAGGAGTACCACTGGACTTCCCAGGGTTTAATATGCTGTAGCTGGCTTTGACTGATGCTCATCATATCCAGTGTTATGTTACATATCGCCTCATTAAGAAATGGAAAAATCAACTTTTTTGGTAACCCACAAAACTGGCAACTGCAGTATGCAACTATTTAATATTGCTTGCCCATCTTTTAGCTTTTCAGCAAAAATTCAGAGTGTCTGCTTTGGAAACTCAAATGTCTGACCAGCAGTCCCATGTGAATGAAAGATCAGGCTTGTTTTGGCTGAATTAGTCAACAGCATCTACTTGACACACTTGTGTGAACTGCTTAAAAAGGTTGCTTTCGGATTACAGCAGTCTGTGACTAGGATCTGTTGTTATAACTCCAGTTTTGCTTTAGAGCAAAAAGATCAGCCATTCTAAACAAAACCCAGTTTGCTGTGTGTATATTAGCTATTATATTGTGTTATGTTTTATGGCATATATCCATATAAAAGTCATTATATTTATTAGATTGACTAGCCAAACTATTAAATATTGTGGCAAGATGTATTGGATGCTGAAATGTTTTGGTATAATATTTAAATAGTTCTGTTTAATCTCTCTAGTAAATACATATTGTAAGTGACTAACTGTATCCTTCTGGGATTCAGAGCAGACTTGTTGGAAGTACTGTTTGTTTATTTTAAAAATCATCTCTGCATAATATTTATTATAAAGCCATTTATTAATTTGTGTGCGTATGTGTGTATTTAATTTGGTAGTGAATGATATTCATGCAAATATATATATATATATATATATATACAGTATTTTCATTCAGAAATATCTGAAAACTTTTTAGTAGAGAGAGAGAGAGAGAGGAGAGAGAGAGAAGCTGGGAAAAAATTGTTTTCAGATGTTTCTGAATGAATATGTATATACTGTACTTGCATTAGTATCACTCACTAGCTAATTTAAAATTTAGTTCTAGAAAGATGGATGGCAAAGTTCAATAAGTTACCTTACTATTGTTACGTCTCTGTCTTAATACCTGCTTATTTGGGCAGAAGTGTGTGGGGTGAAGGAGTCTGTGGGTTCAAAACGCTCTCTCAAGTCTCTAAGAATTCTTTATAGACTAACTCTGCTACAAAGTTATGCAGTGTGTTCAAGAAGCCAATGGATAATAATAATAATAAAATTTATTTATACCCTGCACCTCTGTTAAAACAATCGGGGCGGCTTACAAAATTTAAAATACAATACAAATAAAATCCCTAAACACCCCCACTCCCACCCTCCCCCATAAAAAAACATTAAAGAAATATAAATTAAAACAACTAATCTAAAATCACATTTAAAACTATAAATACAATAAATATAATAAATGGCCAGCAGCCTAGAAGAGGCCAGGATCCCCTGAGGCCGGGATCTAATTAGGAAAGGCCTGCCAAAAGAGATCCGTCTTTAGTGCTTTTTTAAAGCCACTCAGGCTTGTTATCTGACGGATCTCATTCGGCAGGTCATTCCACAATTTGGGGGCGATTACCGAAAAGGCCCTCTGGGAGGTTGCAGACAGCCTAGATTTTTGTGGCTGAAGCAAATTCCTCCCAGAGGACCGGAGTGCGCGGGGAGGATTGTATGGGAGGAGGCGGTTCCGGAGATAAGTTGGACCCAAGCCATTTAGGGCTTTAAAGGTAATAACCAACACCTTATACTGGGCCCGGAAACTGATTGGCAGCCAGTGGAGAGATTTTAATACTGGAGTTATATGGTCTCTCCGAGATGTTCCCGAGACCACTCTGGCTGCCATATTTTGTACCAACTGAAGTTTCCGGACCAAGCATGAGGGCAGCCCCATGTAGAGCGCATTGCAGAAATCTAGACGGGAGGTTACCAGCGCGTGCACCACAGTCTCGAGGTCCCTTACTTCCAGGAAATGGCGCAGCTGGCGTATCAGCCGAAGCTGATAACAGGCGCTCCTGACTGTCGCATTCACCTGACTCGTCATCTGAAGCGATGAATCAAGGAGCACCCCCAGACTGCGAACACAGTCCTTAACGGAGAGCGTGACCCCGTCCAGGACTGGAGGTTGCAACCCAACTCCTGGTTTGGGGGCCGCTACCGTGAGCACCTCCGTTTTATCTGGATTTAATCTCAATCTGTTTTTCCTCATCCAGCCCATTACTGCTTTAAGACAATCATTAAGAGGAGAGACGCCATCGGAATTCGAGGCCGATGATCGGGACAAGGAGAAATAGATCTGGGTGTCATCAGCGTACTGATAACACCCAGCCCCATAACTGCGAATAATCTCACCCAGCGGCTTCATATAAATGTTAAACAGCATTGGGGACAGGATGGCGCCCTGTGGAACACCACAAGTAAGCTCCTTTCTGCTGGAGCAGCTGTCCCCGAGCAACACCCTCTGGGACCTGCCCGAGAGGAAGGACCGGAGCCACTGGAGCGCAGTGCCTCTGATTCCTAACCCCCTCAAGCGATCCAAGAGGATGCCATGATCTATCGTATCGAAAGCCGCTGAGATGTCTAAAAGCACCAACAGGGTCACACTACCCCTGTCAATGCTTAGACGCAGGTCATCAGTCAAGGCAACCATGGCAGTCTCAACTCCAAATCCCGTCCTAAAGCCAGTTTGAAATGGGTCTAGATAATCGGTTTCATCCAAGACCACTTGGAGTTGAAGCGCAACTGCCCTCTCGATCACTTTGCTCAAGAATGGTAACATAGAAACCGGCCTATAGTTGTTCATGTCCAGGGGGTCAAGGGAAGATTTTTTCAGGAGCGGCCTAACGGCTGCTTCCTTTAAACAAGATGGAACACACCCTTCTCTGAGGGATGCATTGATGATGTCCTTAAGGAATACCATCAAGGCAGTCCCCCCCTGGATGGCCAGCCATGAAGGGCAAGGATCGAGAGGCCAGGTCGTCTTCCTAACCCTACCAAGTAGCTTGTCCACGTCCTCAGTACTCACAGATTGAAATTGATCCAGTAAACTGACATCAACGGAGTTGCTGGACACCTCTTCAATTGTTTCTGCCAAGTTACTGGTATCTAAGTCGGCTCTTATCTGAGAGATTTTATCTGCAAAGAAATTGTTAAACGCGTCACAGCAGGCCGTCGTTGGGTTAAGCAACGGGTTCTGTGCAGGAATAACCTGCGTCATCTCCCTTACCACCCTAAACAGCTCTGCTGGACGGGACTCTGCAGACGCAATACGTGCAGAGGAGAAGGATCGCTGTGCTGCACGTATTGCCTCTCGATAGGACCAAAGAAAGTTCCTATGACGAGTCCTGTCGGATAAGAGTCGAGTTTTCCGCCAGTTGCGCTCTAGTCGTTGTCCAACCCGCTTCATGGTTCATGGATACATAACTAGTTTATATTACAGCTATTAACCCTCTCCCTCCTCTTGCTTTGATCCTACAGTAGGTAAGCCCAGACTACTGCTACCACAGTTGGTTAAACATTGTTGCCCATCAGCAGCTGTTTCCATGTCACATGAAATAGGCCCATTACAACATATTATGCCTCCTTTTACAACTTCTCCTCCATCCACTCTTCATTATAAAGAAGTGTGACTGAAATTCAGGGCTCATCTACATAAGCCAGGTTGTAGCTTCCCATCAGTGTATCCGTCCCATTCCTCCCCTGTTACCTCCATGAAATGGGAGGAAGTCCAGATGGGCATACCAGCTCAGCCTTGGTCACATGCTGTGGGCCCCTTCCTGGATCCGGAAGAGCAAGGCAGCAGGGGCAAAACAGGGCAAAAGTGTTGGAAAATCCAGCATTCTCCCCCCCTCCCACTTGCTTGCTATCACAGCAAGTAAGTAATAGATAGAGTCTCCTGCATGCATTCCTGTCATCCTATCTTTAATGGGCATGGTTGTAAACAGTACACAAGGAAGCTACAAGATCTCATGACCTAGGTTTATTAACCTCATGGTCTTTGATCTTTTATTATTCTTTGTTTCCTTGCCTTGTAAGCTACTTACTGCTATCTCCATCTTGCTCCCCAAGAATGCCTTCTGTTTCACTGAATTTGGGAATGAAGATGAAACTTTTTCCTTATCCAGAATCTATCATTAGTTAGTTAGGATGTAGGCTCCAATGCATATGTAGATTTAAAAGCCATTAGTAAAGCTTAAGTTGTTTCTTTAACAAGAAGCTTGCCTGTCTCTTTGTTCTCCCAGCTGGGTACTGTATGTCTGAGTCCCACTCCTGCTCTAACTCTGCTACAATAAAGTTAATTCCTGACAGTTTTAACTTTTAAGAAGTTTTCCAAAAAGAGTTAACACCCTGGGACCTCAAAGTTTACCACAAAAAATCCTGTGTCATCAGGACTACAGGATTCCAAGATGGGGGCAAGAAGAGGTAAATTGCCTGTGTAGACACACCCTTGCAGTGGTAATCTACTTGTAGGCAGGTGGATGGAAGGTATAACACAATAGTACAGCAATTGGTTTGCATGCAGAAAGTTGTAGGTTTGGTTTCCAGATAGGGCTAGAAAAGACACCAGGGGGCTGCTGCCTGTCAGTGCTTGATCAACCAGTGGGTCAACTCTGTGCAAAATGATTTTAGTAATTTACATTATCTAACCCTTCCACATGTTTACTACTATTTGAGACTGTGCTTCCAGTGGATCAGAATTCCCAGGTATAGCCAATTACCTTTTATAATGCCTGGATATTACTGCTAGCTTCCCATAGACTGTGTTGTTTGCAAAACAACAATCAAAGCCCTGAACTTAAAAACAAAAGCCATATAGTAAATGACTGTATCCTTTGAAACAACTCTTCAAGCAGGAACCCCTTATGAGTAAGTACCCCAACAGTGAAATATGAAGTGATGATAACATCAGAATAAAGGATCACTATACATCTACCGTACTTAGATTTTGGTACCTTGCCCTGCTTCCTTTCAAGCTAGATTGTTGAGCAGTCATTCGAAGGAATGTTAGTTTCCATCTTATGCTGTCTGTAGAACTAAAAGTAAGGTCATCTTTGAGCACTTCTCCTACTCCAAATTCAAATGCACATTTGATGCGTGGGGTTGTCTTTAGTTTTGTGAAAGTGAGAAGGTGGTGGAAGTGGTAGGGGCTGGAAATGCTGATAGTGTAACTTCAGTTCCTCCTGTAAATCTAAGCAAACAACCAACAAAAAGGTCTGGTGATGAATCTCTCTTTCTTGGTTTTAAGTGGATCTGAACCTAAAATCCTTTGCTCATGGAAATCCCGACCAGGCATTGCAAATAAGTATCCAACCCTTTGGTGGTCATGTAAGTCCATATGAGAAACCACTAGTGAATGCTTATGTAGAGAGAGGTGTATGCTTTACCCCTATGCACGGTGAGGCAGTCTTTCTTCAGGTAGTAAGTTTTGGCATAGGGTCAAAGCATAGCATACTAGCAATTTTATTTTTACTAATAGGGGAGCTGGCATTTGACTTTCTTGCCTCAGGCCACCCAGATGCCCAGAGCAGTTTCTACTGTGCCGGTTTTCTGCTTGCTGGGCCGTCCAGTATCCTGGCTCCATTATCCTATGAGAGAAAGATAAAAACAACAGCAGCAGCATATTAAACTAAAATAGGAGGAGAAAGCAAGTCATAGAGTTCTGGCCACCTGTATGGTACTGTGGTTTACATGAACGTATGCAGATGTCAACCACTGTATTGGGCACATGGACTTCAGCTAAAACCCAGGCAAGGTCACCATAGTATTCACACCAAAATGTTATTCAATAGGCGGTTCTGAGCCCAAGCCAAATCCCTTCTCCTTTCACTTCCTTTTATCTGTGCTGCAAGGCCAAAAATCTCCCAGCAAGTAAAGATTCTACTGTGTTTCTGGCAGTACTGTCTCTGGGGATGATACATCTGCACAGATGTGTTCCTTACATACAGAATGTTTCTTCCAGTCTTGCCTGTTCTGCAGTTCTGGTAAGTATACATGCAACTTTCTGACTGGAAAATTCTAGGATCCACAGGGCAAGAGCATTACAAAGACCACAGAGTGTTTGGTTTACAGAATAGGTGGCAGCTGCTGTGTTTGAAGGAAGAACAATTAGTTGAAAGTCCCTTCTATAGAAGTTGCACCCTCTTACGGTCATGGCAAGGAAAGTATCCATGTAGCAGTTAATGGCTAAACTTGCTATTGC
This sequence comes from Gambelia wislizenii, assembly GCA_030847615.1. Classification (NCBI taxonomy): domain Eukaryota; kingdom Metazoa; phylum Chordata; class Lepidosauria; order Squamata; family Crotaphytidae; genus Gambelia; species Gambelia wislizenii. The sequence goes on along the minus strand of JAUMIR010000002.1, from coordinate 186,496,277 downwards.
TTCTGACATTGCTTCAGGAAACAGAATGGAGCAAGCCAAGGGAATAATAGTTGGTATATTGGCCATCCTCTATCCTGAAACCAGCTTGTTACACTTTTGACCCAGATCTGTTTGAGGCAATTCTGATCTCTTTCCATTTATAGGTCTTCCATTGGCTAATGAGCTTAGCCTTCATCTGCATGGGGTTTGGTTGATCTCTTGGCTGCAGCAAGGGGGTGAGAAGGGTAAAGACTAGTAAGAAATAAGGATCAAGCTTTGATAAAGTGGGATAGTAGGCTAGTATTTCACCCCAGCAAATTGATGCAAACTGATAGGGGCAGGGAACTAACTCTTTGTCTTTCTGCAAGACTGATGATGATTTATGATGATGGCCTCCTGTGACCCCTGAGTTTACAGAACTGGTGAGATAGGGAGTTTTCTGCAAATGCTTTTGTGCTAATTTTTTTAGGTGACTGTTTTGAGTCACAGCTATTGGTTGGCTTTGGATTCACAAGGGGACAAAATGCACCCAACTCTTCTTTTCACTTGTTCACTACATTTACCTGCTTTTTTGTATCTTCTGCAGCAGTGTCACAGAAGTGGCACAAGCTGGGGATATGTGAATGTGTAAAATAAATGTGCAAAAACCTCTGATCCATTGCAAAAATACAAGATGTGGGGGCTTAATGAATGTGCCTGCTTTTCTGACTAAGCCTGCAACCATTGGATTTGGGGTAGAAGGAATGCATGTGTGCACAACTGATCCTACAATCCTTAAGGGCAGTTTGTTTGCTTGGAGCAAGCTGGTGGATAACAGACTATTTCTGTGGGTTCTTTTCACTAGCTCCCATCTATTTCCTATTGTATTAGTACCAAAAAAAGCAACCAACCAAGCCCCGACACCTAGTTCAAACAGCTCTTAGCACTTGGACACAGTCTTCTTGCATCTGGCTTGGAGGTGTAGCAATAAAATTTATACCATTTCTATACCACTTATCAGTGCGAAGCGCTCCCTAAGTGGTTTCCAATGTGTGTTAGCTAATTGCCCCCACAAGCTGGATACTCATTTTACCGACCTATGGAAGGCTGAGTGAACCTTGGGAGCCCTGAAGGATCAAACTCACAATGTTGTGGCCGCAGTACCAGCATTTAACCACTGCACCATCAGGCCTACTGGTGTAATTTATGATAAGCTTGGTGAAGATGTGTCTTCCTTTCTGTTACCTGGTAATCACCACTGTGTTACCATTGCTTCTGTTTCTTTATAAAAGCAGCTGTTGCGATCTGGAGGTCTTGAAGTTGAAACTGTGGCCTGGGATGGACAACTGTTGCCCTCCAGATGTGTTTGCAGGGTTGCAGCTGCCAAGTCCCTCCCCATTGGCTAGGGTTGATGAGAGCTGAAGGCACAAAATGTCTGGAAGGCCACTAGTTGTAGTGGAACTTAAAAGGCAAAACTGAGATATAGTTGAATTTTTTTTTAGATATTGATATTTATCTTCTAGTTGTACAAGGGACACTCCAGTTGTCCCAACTGCTCATGGGCTGAGACATATGAGAAGCAGCCGGTCAGCAAACAGCTGGAGTTTAGAAAGATTATTTTTCCTGACTATAGCTCCCAGGATTCATCAGTCAGCATGGTCAGTAACTGTGCTGGCTGGGGCATTGTGGGGAGTTGCAACTCACCAGAGTAACAGCTTTACCAGAGCCCAAGCATCTGACCAACACTGCTGACCCTTCATGCCAAACCTTGACTCAATACATGTTCAACACCTCCGTTTTCTGGTTCTAAGTTGAGATGCTCCTATGTGAGTGAAAACTTCATGTGTAAAACAAGATAAAAGTGCAGGATTTTATCAACCCTGCTATGGGAACACTGTGATAGGGGAACACTGGCTGCCTACCCCACAAAGAAATTGTAGTAGCAACGGTGGGAGTTCTTGGTCTCTGACTCTTTCCTTTGGGATGTCAAAAATGATTGTTCAGGTATTTAAAAGCTCACTATATTTCCATGCAATTAAATGCTGGCTTATTTGGGCTGTGAGGAAGCTTTGGGGAGTTAACTAGATTGTTGCACCTTTGCAATTGAAGAGTGTTTTTGTAGCGGATTTTTGACTAAAGGCTTGTCTACATGAGCTACATGGTCTTTCCCCTGTCTCAGAGCCCTGGCAGTCCTCACCACCCCTGGGGCAGATACGGAGCTGAGATGGGGGAAGGTGGGATAGGGCCTGATAATTTTTTAAAAAATAATAGCTGTTTTATCCCATTTCTGCTGGGAGGAAATGGATTGTGCCCCGCATGTCCACAGGAGCCTGTCCTGGCATGTTGGCTATTGCTGCAGCTGCCATCTTCCTGGTTCTCCCAGAAGCCAGGAAGGAGTCTCACAGCATGTGACCAAGGCTGCTCACATGCAGGGGGCCTTGGTCACTTGTGGGCCCCCTTCCTGCCTTCCGAATCAGGAAAGAAAATGGTGGTGGTGGCTGCAGTGATGGCTGTTGTGCCATCAGGACCTCTTCCTGTTCTGTGCAGGGAACTGGGGAACAACAGGGCTGATCTGTGGCCAAAATACACCAGAGGGAAGCTGGCATTTTCTGGCTTGTGTAGATGAGCCTTTAAATTCCAACATAACTTTCTTCAGGTGAAGGAAAACCTCTCCTCCCCACACCCTTAGCTTGCAACATTAACTGTACTTTTCTAGTTATCCACAGGGACCAATTCTGCTTTCTTGTTCCAAGCTGAGACCCCAGCAGTGACTCTGCCCATTGTTAGTAGTAGATCGTGCCTTGAAAAGAAGAAGAGATATGTTAAGCATATCTTGTCTCTTCTAAAGAGAGTAGCCAGTTGTGGGGCTAAATATTTTGCTGTTGTTCCCACCTCAGGCTAACCTTACATAGCTTTCATCTGAAGCAGCTGTAAAGTGAAGTGGCATTTCCTTGAAACTTCTCCCTCTCCCTGCCCCCCACATGAAAGGTGTTGTGTGAGTTCTGACTCATGTCTGGTAGCAAATGTTCAGCTTCAGTTGAGTGCATGTGCAAAGTGCCATGCAACAGTTTCTGAGTGGCTTAAGGAACATCTAAAGCATCTGAATAAATGAATAGCAACAACTCCAATGGCCTGCTTAGTGCATACAATGACATATTTGCTATGCAGGAGTTAGCCTGTGAATTTGGAGGATTAAGATTATCCGAGACATGCAGCATGGGAGGGAGGGTGTGGTTTGATTTTATATTCTCTTCCTATTGCTCTTAAGAGCAATTGCCAGCTTGTAAGTAGCAGCTTCCGGTAAGCCAGGAGGAAGCAGTATCCTGAATGTAACAGCCAGTTTCTTAATAATGGTGGCCAGAGGGGATCCTTCCTTAATTATAACCTTGGTTCTGTCCCTGTCAAATTACTGAGCTGGAAATGCAGAGTCTTTCATTAAAACTTATCTATGTAATTAGAAATTATATATACCTACAGCAGAGAGCACCTTCATGCCTCAGTCACTCTCTTTGAAAGATACGTTGATCCTATCTGACTGCTTAAGCCAGAGGAATGAACTGAATCCAATTTCTCCAGGTATAGGAGTCTTTCTCTCTCCCCAAAGAGCATGCAGTGCATTTGCTGCCCACTCTAGTTCAACTTCCAGAGTCTCTGAACCCTTTCCACCCACCCACAGATACATACATAGCCTATCTTCTCTGAGTAGGTGTTTTAGTATGCATTCACTTCTTTGTTTTCAGACTCCAGAGAGATTTTTACAAGAGTACACTCCTTGTGTGTAGTTTGTAGTTCTCAATCTTTGGTCTTCTAGATGTTTTGAATGTCAACTTCCAGTAGGCCCAACCAGCATGGCCACTGGCTAGGGAGTCAAAGTCCAAAACATCTGGATGCAAAGAATGAAAACCACTGGTTAATGATAATAATAATAAAATTTATTTATATACCACCCTTTGGTAATCCAATCAGGACGGTTCACAACATTAAAAAACCATACAAGTAAAACAATATACTCCTTTCCCCCCCTTAAAAAGTTATTAAATCAATTTACAAATTAAAACAACAATTCAACCTACATTTGGCAATAACAGTAGGTCCCCAGCGATATTCAGTTCTGTTAACAAAGGAGGCTGTGGGGACTCTCCTGAAGGAGGGGGGTTCCCGAGGCCAGGATAATCTATTCTGGAAAGGCCTGCCGGAAGAGATCCGTCTTGACAGCCTTTTTGAAGCTGTCCAAAGATGTCAATTGACGGATCTCATCCGGCAGGCCATTCCATAGTCTGGGGACGACAACAGAAAAAGCCCTCTGGGAGGTAGCCGAAAGCCTCGACTTTTGAGGCTGCAGCAAATTCCTCCCAGAGGACCGGAGTGTGCGGGGGGGGGATTATAAGGGAGGAGACGGTCCGTGAGATAGCTTGGACCCAAGCCATTTAGGGCTTTAAAGGTGATAACCAACACCTTATACTGGGCCCGGAAACCAATAAGCAGCCAGTGGAGGGACCTCAAAACCGGAGTGATGTGGTCCCTCCTAGATGTTCCTGAAACAAGCCTGGCCGCCATATTTTGTACTAACTGTAGTCTCTGAACCAAGCACAAGGGTAGCCCCATGTAAAGTGCATTACAGAAGTCTAGGCGTGAGATCACCAGTGCGTGAACGACGGTCTCGAGGTCCCTTGCTTCCAGAAAAGGGCGCAGCTGGCGTATCAGCCGAAGCTGATAACAGGCGCTCCTGACTGTCGCATTTACCTGATTTATCATCAGGAGCAATGAGTCAAGGAGCACCCCCAAACTGCGAACACAGTCACTGGAGGAGAGTGTGACCCCATCCAGGACTAGAGATTGCAACCCAATTCTTGGTTTCGGGGCTGCTACCATGAGCACCTCTGTCTTGTCCGGATTCAGTTTCAATCTGTTTTTCCTCATCGAGCCCATTACCGCCCAAAGACATTCATTGAGAGAAGAGATGTCATTGGAATTCAAGACCGATGAACGAGATACGAAGAAATAGATCTGAGTGTCATCAGCATACTGATAACACCCAGCTCCATAACTCCGAATAATCTCACCCAGCAGCTTCATATAGATGTTAAATAACATTGGGGACAGGATAGCAACCAAAAGTTAAGCCAAACATTGGCTTCCTCTGATACTAGAGTTTATTTTACTTATTTATATCCTACCTTTGTCCCAATAATGGGACTCAAGGCAGCTAACAACTTATTTAAAATCAATACAAATTTAGAACTATACAAAGTCATTAATACAAGTATAAATATAACGGTTATATAAAAAGCAGTTAAACAATTTATAAAGTTAAAACATGAAAAATTACCAATAACATTCATTAAAAGATTATATCTGTTGTTGTGTGCCTTCAAGTTGTTTCTGACTTATGGCAACATAAGGTGATCCTATCCCAGGATTTTCTTGGCAAGATTTGATCAAAGGAGGTTTGTTTTTGCCTTCCTCTGAGGCTGAGAGAGTGTGACTTTCCCAAGGTTACCCAGTGGATTTCCATGGCTGAGTGGGATTTGAACCCTGGTCTCCAGAGTCTTAGTCCACCACTCAAACCAGTTCACCACATTGGCTATATACAAAGCTTAAAAACAGCACCACAGTCACTACATGGCCATCATTTAGTGGCCACTGATAGCTTTTTCTTACATGTACCTTTTTCATCTCCTTTTCAAGCTGCCACATTGGTGGCTATCACTACCTCTTGTGCAAGTGGATTCCACAGTCCTAGCTGTGCTGTGTGTGTGACAATGTACTCCCTTTCTTCTGTCCTGAATCTGCCACCATTCCACCTTCATAAGATGCTACCTAGTTTCCAGTGTTATGACACAGGGAGAAAAATGTATGCCTGCTACCTCCACAGCATGCATAATTGTACACACCTGGTACTGCCACCCATAGGGATTTGATAGAAGAGGCTTCATCTTTTGTGATTTCTTGTTTGATGCTCTGTCTTCTTTGATTACAGCATAATTGTAATCACTCATTTTCATGTTCCTTAAAAACCAAGCATTCCAACTCCCTTGTCTTGGCCTGGAGGCTTCTACCATTAGCATATCACTGTGGACAAATGGTATTCCTCTCCAAAGATCTTTGGCATGTGCATTTCCCTCCATGGCCAGCTATCACTTCCTACTCTATATTCATTGCTTAGTCCTAGATGATCAGAAACATATTCACCTTCAGCCCCCAGGAATGATTCATTGAGAACCAAACACTCCCCAATTCATGTCACATTCTCTTCAGAGTTCAGTAGGTGCTCTGTTCCTTTTTTTAAAAAAAATTGAAGCACCTGTAGCTTGGTTCCATTTCAGGTGCAGGTGGAGCCTGTTCCTTTTCACAGGCCTGGCTTATCTCAGATCATTCCTCACCAAATCCAAACCTTTCCTTCTTATACCACCGTATATTTTTTACAGGGAAATCCTTCTGTTTCATTGGCCTAGCTAGCCCCCCACACAAAATAGTTAGTATTTCAAAGGTAAATGACATGCTAAATTTTATCCCCTGGAAGGATACACCAACATTTTCCTTTATCATTGGTGCTGATGTACGCCACAGCCACTCACTCCTCTGTAAGACTACCAACAGGCAAAGGATGATATGTAGTACCTTGCTTACAGGCAGGCAAGTCACAGCCCATTTCAAACCTATACCTTTCTCATGATCAAATCAGATGTTACTGAGACTCATCCTTCCCTCTGTTTGCATCCTTTATTCCTGGGGTTGATATTTATTCATGCATTTTACACTTGGATTGTACTCTGCTTTAAAGTATTTGGTCTGTTTTATCTGCATTGTATTATTTGGCATCCAGAGAGGGGGAGGGAGTGTACAGATGTTTAAAATCAGGAATGGATGATGATACATACAGAACCAGCATGGTTTGAGTGTTGGACTATGACTCTTCAGCCATGTAAACCCACTGAGTGACCTTGGATAAGTCACACTCTCTCAGCCTCAGAAGGAAGCAAAAGCAGACTCTCTCTGAACAACTGGGAAACAACTTGAAGACACGCAACAGCAACAACAACACATGGGGCACATGAAGCCCAGTTGTTTTTACAACCCCCATCTGGGACCCCACTGTGCCCAGAGCCAAATATGGTATGGCACCGATTGTTTTTTAAAACAACACGTGTAAAAATACATATGGGAATGATGTTCCTTTTAACTTGGATTGTGCACCTGGAAGTAACACTCCTTTCAAACAAGATGCACCTTAGAAAGCTAGTGTATGAGCTTAAAAAGAAGCATCAACCAACAGCAACAAACAAAGAAACAAATTGCTGCTTTTAAACACAGGTGCAATTTACTTTTAAGGAAAGAAACACTTTCTGGCAGCTTCTGGAAGTTAAGTTCTCCAATGAGACTTGTGACTCTGACTTGCTTTCCTTGTGTGCAGGGGGAGGGCTTGCTCTTGCTGCCACCACAGGGGCAGCACATTCAGCAGCAAGAGTGAGAGTGGTTCCCAGTGCACTCCTTGAAAGTTGCCCACCCCAGTTTCAAATAAAACCAATCCCACAAGGAATTGGTACCTCCTAAGGAGCCTGCTCCCCCCATTTCCTCACTCTCCCTGACAGAAACTTGGCTGTTATGGTGGCAGCAGGGTGCCACTTTTCACATCCCTGAAGGTCTTCTCTATACACCTCTCCAGGTCTCTAGGTTACCCTTTTCAGCTTCAGTGGACCAAATAGGTTGTTCAAATATGTTGACAAATATGCTGTCAAAAGATCAGCACATTCAGTCTCCCCATCCTCCCTAAATTTTTGCTCAGCTGGAAAAGGGGTGTAGGTTGCAGAATAAACAAGAGGTGTTCCACACACACCACTACTGGCCCTCAGCTTTCATAACTGAGGAAAGTCAATTGTGAAGATATTGGGGGTGGGGAGGGAGGGCATTGTTGCTGGCCCAGACTGCTCTGCCATATTATGCTTTGCTCACCTATTTGTTTTTCTGTTTACCTCAATGCTTTGTCATTAAGTCTGAGATGCTTTATCAGATGGGGTCTGCTCTTGTGCTCAGTAGGTTGTTTCCTGAAGAAAATCTGTTTACCCAACATATCTTGGTCAGCACTTCCCCCACCCAGCATTGTTATCACATCTTTTTCATTTGGTTTTCTTGTGTCAGCCACAGATCATTGTGCCTCTTTAACAACCACACTCCATTCACACTTTCTTAACAACTCTGCTGTTATATGTTGGCTTTGTTTCCAGTGGCAATTCTACCATTAGTCAGAATGGTAGTCAGAAGCAATACATTTGGATATCATAAAAGGATATCAAGCTGCTTTTAAAAAGCAAAAATAAAAAACAACTGTCAGGGACTGGAGCATGGGATGAGGTGGTTGTGGGATTTTCTTCCATATATACCCAAATAACTTCTTTGGGTACTCTAACTTGGTTGGGCTTGTTGCAGTGCCTCAGACAGCAAAATGTCTTTATCCAGACCTAGGGCTCGTCTATACAAGCCAGGATATGCTGGCTCCCCACCAGCGCACAGATCAGACCCATGGTTCCCCTGTTACCTATATGAGATGGGAGGTAGTCCAGATGGGCACATTGGCCCCACTGCTGCAGCCACCACTGCCACCATCTTCTGTTCTCTCCTGGCATTTAGGAAGCTGCCTGCAACATGACACCAAGGCCCTTTGTGTGTGACCAGCCTTGTCACATGCTGCAAGACTCCTTCTTGCCTTCTGGGAGAACCAGGGAGAGACTACATCAGCAATGAGGGTCAGCCTGCTGGGACGGGCTCCTGGGGATATGCGGGCCTGATCCATTTTTTGCCAGCGCTAATGGAGTAAACTGGGTATTATCTTATAATGGTGTATCCCATCTCCCCACCCCCACCCCGTCTCGGCCCAGGGTTGATGAGGACTGCCTTAGCACTGTTAAACATACCAATGATGCCAAAGTACGTGTGTGTGTGTGTGTGTGTGTGCGCATGTGCATGTGCATGCATATATGCCTTCAAGTCACCTGCCGACTTATGGTGACCCCAGAAATTTCACAGGGTTTTCTTAGGGAAGGAATACTTAGAGGTGGTTTTCCTAGTGCCTTCCTCTGAAATATCGCCTATAGCACCTGGTATTCATTGGTGATCTCCCATCCAAGTGATAACCAGGGCTGAGCTTCCAAAATCAGACAGGATCCAGTGCCTGTAGGTTATTTAGCCCCAGCTTAAATATGACACTAGGAATGTATTATTCAGGTGAAATTCCTTCCATGTTCTTTAGCACTAGACTGAAATAAGAGTGTTGGTACCTTCAGGTGGGGCATTAGCATCCCATTAACCCCATGGAAGTTAACACGGGGAGACATTCAAATGCTGCTCAGCTTCAGGCAGGAAAATTTCATGGCTTGGCCCTCTTCTCTTTGGACACAGCAGCATACACAGCACACTGAGCTCTTTCTCACCTGTGGAGGCTACAGTTCTGAGGGCCCTTAGCTTGGTTCAAAGTCCTTAGTAACCATTATATTCCTCTCCAAGCATGCCTTGGAGTTGATGTTCTCTGTTTATGACTAGGCTAATTCAATTTCAGATGCAATGTCCGTCTATCTCTATGACTAATCGCCAATCCAATAATGGGAGATTGGAGAAGGCAATCCCATTTGTATTAAAATGCATTTAAGGCTCAGTGTGCAGAGAGGATCAACAGTGTATTAATTTGCTTGACCTCTTTATTCCAGCATGAGGCAAATTATTGTGCAGCACACGTTGTCTGGGTCACCTTCTGCCTTGAAGGTAGCTTTAAAGAGTGACCTTTTCAACTTTGGACATGTTTTTGTTGTTGTATCTTCTTATGGACAGGAGGTGTGGTTAAGGGGATGAGTCTCACACCTTGTCCACATGATGAGGACCTCTCCCCTTGGGTTAGTTAGTAAATACAAACCCTAGAGAGGAACTCCTGATTCACTAACCCAGGTCCTAAACTGCAGCCCTAAACACATACCTAGAAGAATCAAACCTACTGAGCACAATGTGGCTTAGCTTCCAAATAAATATATAACTCACACACCTCATTACCTTAAAACAACAGCAACAAAATCCCAGTATCTACAACATCTTCACCCTACTATTATTTGATTTAGATAGGCATCTTAAGTGCAAACTTAAGTGCTGACAAACTTGCCAAGTTGAAAGGCAAAATGCAGAAAGGAAATAAGAGGAAATGGAAACAGGAGTGGGCGGAAGAAGTATTGATAAAAACAAAATGAGTTACAAGTTCTTAGTTGTGTGTTGTTCATTTTTCTTAAAAGTTAATACAGAAGAGAAGCTAACTGAGCAGACCAATAAATTCACCTTTGTAATTTGACCATCTCTGGCCTATTTGGCTCCCTTTGCCCTTGGATTTTTCCTCCTTGGGCAAAAAGCCCCAATATTTCAGGAGCTCAAGTTATAAAAGGAGCAGCACCTTCCCTGCAACAGCTGTATATCTGATTCTTCCCATTGCAGGTGAGGTTTCACCTCACTCTATCTGCTGTCTGTCATGCTCAGGGGGTTATGACTGGGGCTGGCATGGACAGAAAAAGCTGGAGACAAAAGTCTGCTCTGCCATTTCTTACACCTCAGATGCTTGGGGGACAGCTTCCCAAGTTGACAGCTATTGCCGCTCTTTGATAAAGGTCAGACTTGACACTAGTACAGAAATTTCAGGTGACCGATGTGCTTAATATGAACAATCTAATCTGCAATGTATACCTTGCAAGATGCCTGTCAGTACTATTATTCCCACCTCTTGTGGATGGCAGAAATGAAACTGAGGCTGTGGAGGTGCGGCTTCTTGTGAGTTCATGGCAGAGGCAAAAGTCACATGGGAGGCTTGCTGATTCATATAGCTCAGGGCCCTTTCACCACACAATTATAGTATCATGATTCCATTTTAACTGCCCTGGCAACATCCTATGGAATCCCAGGGGTCTGCTGTATTTTGAATTCTCAGACAGTTCTACTGCCTCATCAAACTACATATCCCAGGATGTTGCTGTGACAGTTAAAGTGAAATCACAGCACTATAATTGTGTAGTACAAAAAGGCCCTCAGTCTCCTAAGCTGCTCCAGCTCATAGTTCCTAGGTATTCCTAGAAGCAAACATGGTATTAAATGTTGTTCCTGTTTTGGTCTGCAGTGTGAGAACAGGATATATGAAAAGCCATGCTGGCTAGGGGATTCTAGGAACTGTACTCCCCAAAGTAATTTTTCCAGTACAGGCCAGAGGGGGCATAGTGTAGCTCTGGGTCTACTAACGGCCAAAAGACCAGTGGATTTTAAAAATTATTATTATTATTATTATTGTTGTTGTTGTTATGCTACATCCTTTGAGAAAGTGTTGTAGCCAGTATTTCATAAAGTCAGAGGGCTCATGCAGAGCCCTCACTTTTCATTTGAGCATTTACATGGGCAGGCTGAAGAATTTCATGTTGAAAATAATTTCTTCGTCAACTCTTTTCATATCTGCTCATTAGAAATGGTGCTGATAAGAGGGTAGTCTTGATGAAGAGCAGAAGAGATAAATTGGAATTGGCTACAGTTAGCAGAAGAGAGAGGATGTGACAGGTCAGATGTGTTACTGCTTAAAAATGTTCTGGAAGTTGAGCACTCAATCTTCTGAAGAAACTGTGGAATGGGAATTTCAGTTCTACTGCTGCTGACGCAAATGCAGCCTTCCTGAAGGCCATGCTTGTGAAAAAAATTAATACAAAATAAAGCCTCTGGATATTTCTTAAAGAATAGCTGTCCCTGTCAAGAAGCCCACCTCTCTTTTCTAAGTTACCCTGCTTGACCTTTCCCAGTTTCCCCAAGGTGGCAGGCCTCTTACACAGGGAGAAGTCAATGAAAAGGCTTTTAAGCGGCTGTTCATTGAGTGCTTGGTCCAGTGGACCAAGACACTGTTGGATAAATAGAACAATTTCTTGCACATTGAAAGCTTATTTTCCCTTTTGTCTCCTTTGCCACCGGAGCAGTGTTAGTGCTTCCCGTGCAGGCAGGCCATAAACAAAAAAAGCTGCTAGTAGGCCTGTCACATGGATGCCACCAGGTAGCCAGTCCCGTTCTGGCCTTTTAACCTCATACAATGTTGCAAGTGGCCTCTCTATAGCAGTGTGGCTTTTGTGCGGTTCAGCAGCTACCTTCATCACGCCAAGACTGAAAAAAATGGGTGGGATGGCTCTTGCTGAGGGGGCACAGAGACTGATTGTGAAGAGCTGCCGGAGTGGTGATGAAGTGTGGGTGAAAAAGTTGACAAGGTGGGCTGACTCCTGTAGGCCCAAGGCATGAATGCAGCCCACAGGAATCGAACAACATGGCCCCAGGGGGAAAAAAGTAACCTCCTGCTGGGGAGGGAAACAAAAGTAGTAAATCTTTCCAACAAGAACTCCTGTGTTCATGCCTTCTTGTTCAGGCTTCTCATGGGAAATCTGCTTTTCCACATGCTCCTTGTTTGTCTGCCCACAGTACAAAATGGGAGAGTTCTCAGCTTCTTCACAGAAAGGTATCAAACACTAAATCCTGGCCATGTGTGGGGATTGTCAGTGAATACGAATTATCAAAAGGAGCTATGTATCCCTCAAACTGTTGATTTCCAAATAATCTGTTGGGCAAGGAGACACATTTAACTGTATAGATTGGATGTTCCGGCCATAATGTGTTGGGCTTATGAGTATTTCCAAGTCTTGATCTGTTCTGTACTGTAATTTTTGCTCTATACCTCACGTGATTGTCTGGTTCATGGAAACAGCACACAATATTATTTGGTGAGTTGTTAATTTGGCCATTGCATTAATTGTCCCACTGGGATTATGACATGGAAATGGCAAAAGCAATAGTTGTGGATACCTGTTGTTTATCTAATCCCTATGGCCCACTTCAGTTTCTGCCAAGAACTGGTCCTTCAGTTAAGTGCAGTGACTGTAAGGTCAACCCCCGTATCCATGGTTTCACTTATCCACGGCAAAAAATGTATGCTCTCTAGGCATTTCTAGGTTCTCCAATGCAATTCTATGGTCAACTTCATCATTCATCTCATTAAAAATAATAGCGTTCCCTGTTATTCACGGTTTCAGGTATCCACAGGGGGTCTTGAAACATATCCCCCACAGATATGGGGGGGTTTCAATCTGTATTGAGCAGTACCTAAAAGCCAATACTGTGGACCACTGAAGGTTTCTGTGTAGTTAAAGGCAAGTGATTTGGAAGCATTTTCTCTTGCTAAAGTTTAAGCAACCTTTCAAGTAAAGTTCATTCTTTGCCTGAAAGAACAAACAGCTACTGAGGCTCAGTCATGGCTGCCTTCGCTCCACTTGCTTTCCTGCATGTTTGTCAAAGTTTCACCACTGGAGCACTCTGCTCATTTTGGGTTCCCTGCCGATGCAATCACATTCCATGCACAGGCACTCAGACTTCTGCAGTAGTTGTCTTGACACCCTGGGGCAACATTTTGGCTGTGATGTTGAAGAGCAGAGGCTTGTACATGAGATGAGGAAACCTTTCAAATAGGCAGTCAAAGGAACCTCTGTCATTTTTATTTCCATGATTAGACCTGTGAAGGGAGAGGGGAATTTGAGAATAACATAAAAGTTGTAGCTCTCTTCTATGGGAACTTGGACCAAATGGGATTGTGCTGGACAGTAGAAGATTAGATTGTTTCTAATTCTTTGCGTAGTTTGGTATATTGGTGGTATCTTGGCTTCTATAGGTGATGAAGATATGTTAGCAGGTATGGGAGGCTAAATTAACAAATGAGAAGTCCAAAGAGTTGTTAGTCAGTGCCTCTTACTGAAAAAAAAGATGATCTCACAGAGTGGGAAAGAGGGAGAAATACACGCATGACTGTAAAGTCGTATCTGTTTTGCAGCACCCTTTCCCCCATACTCTCAGGAATTATATTCTGTTGAAGATGCTGACAGTTTCTCTGTGAAATATCAGCTCCCCTCACAATATAAAAAAAAAAACTCCACTGAGCACTGGCATTTTTAAAGCATTTTTATTTCATAGCAGTGGGTAAACAACAGTGAGTGTATCATTTCCATGAGTTTGGGCTATGTTCTCCAACAAAGAAGTTTGGAATTGCCAGTCCAGAAATCATCTTTTTATGTTGAAAGATCACACGCACATATAAACACACTCATTTAGGGCAGGTATCTCGTAAAATTGTAATGTATGCTTTGGAAGGTAAGTTGCAACACACATCCCCTGTTCTTGCCTATGGGCAAATCCTTCTATAGGAATTCATTTGGGGTTTATAGAAGGATTTCTTTTTGCTCCCTTCTCTTCAGGGCAGGAGGACTGTCTCTTTGTCCAGCTTTGAATCTTCTGCCATTCTCAGCCTAGAGCCTGTTAAGCTGTTCTTTTTTGAATTGTCAAGAGATTTAAATTCATAACAGGAGTGATTAAACTAATTTGGCTACATGGAAATGAGGTTTAATTAATCATGATGTCCAGACTTCTCCTGCTTTTTGGAGCTGCTTCTAATTTTACATTCCTCCTTGGCCACTTGAAAAGCTTCTGTGTTAGTCTTAACTTCTTTGAAGCAACTCTTATTGAATTTAAATGTATTCACTCACCCATGATTGCTGCCGAAAAGCCCTTGTCTGTGCTGGCAGTCCATGCAGGGACAGGATGGGGGGTGGGGGAGTGCAATTACAACAGGATCAGCAGACTGGGAGAGGAGTTTTGGTTGCACTCCCATCCTCCTCCCATAGATAGGTGTTAATCACAGGTGGCTAAACCTGTATGGAGAGAGATGGTAATGCTATCATAAGTTCCTGTCTATGTGCATAAGTGGGCCATTACTCCAAGAGGTCCTGCAGATTCAAAACACCACTGTTGGAACCACAGTGTCCAACACAGCTGGAGGTTTTGTGTAGGCCATTAACATGGGTACAGACTTGCATTGGTTTAGATTCCTCATTTAAATGACTTGTGGGTTACTTCCTTAATAGCCTGTACACGCAAAGTATAAAAGTTGCTGATGTCTGTGTTTTTTCTTTCTTTCTTTTTTGAACTCTTAAATGGAGAGAAGCTGATGAATAATGCAACTTCAGGGAGTGAAGGGATTAACGAATGCTCAACCCATTTGGTCAGATGAAGCCAGAGTCCTCATCCCATCCCTCTGCCAACTGCAAAGATTTAAAGAGGTCACTCAGGATGCTGTACGCTTTGTTCCAGGCCCTGTGGACTTCCGTGTCCTCAAGTAGAAAGAATATGGATTGGTGGTGGAGATTCCCGTGTTTCCATCCTAGAATATGGCTACAGTAGTTTGTCAAGTTTATGAAGAAAAGTCTTGGGAGATGGCAGAACAACATGGATTCAGTAATTAATGAAGAACAGAAAAATAAGACCTTTTTAAAAGGGCCTTTTGTGTGAAACATAGTTAAACACTTGTTTTTTCCACCCCCACCTCCAAATTGGCTCTATATATTCTGAGTCATCTTGTTTCCAAGAAGCCTTTTCCCTTAACGTGACCAACACACACACAAACACACACACACACACCCCTTCCTTTGCAGGAAATGGCTACAGATTACTCCATTTACCCCTCTGGCCCAGCCATGTGAAATGAGTCCCTGATAATGATGAGAGAATGTCTAAAGCAACTGCTCCATAAACATCAGTGAGCTTTTAATCTAACCACTACCCAGTCAGTGGCTGCTTATTTTCCATTCCTTCCCACCATCCCCTTTCCCTTTGTTTCCATTAAGTGGGGCTGCTTTAGAGGAACCCCACAGAGATTTAAAAGAAGGCCAGGGTGAAGTAGAGGGAATGAGACACATATGGTCTCTTGGGGATATGGAGGTGCTCATACAACTAGGCAGTGCTGTGGCTGAGTAGCTCTCCTTTCAGCAGGAGATGCTTCTGCTGGTGGGAGGACATTTTGTGGAGAACAAAATGCCTTGTTTGAAAGGAAAACTTAAAAAATAAGAACCCTGCTGGATTAGTCCAAGCAGCTACCTAGTCTAGCATTCTGTTCCTACCTGGCCAACCAAATGTCCCTGGGAATCCCACAAGTGGGACATGCCTGCATTGACACCCTTTTGCATTCTCCTTCTGTACTACTTACTGACACCATATTATTCAGTTATCAAGAATGTTTACCCCTTACTTCAAAATACTTCCTGAGTAGTTTCTTAAAGTTCCATATTTCTCTCTAGGAACACTGTTGGACATTGCCATGTTCCATGTTACCAGAAAGGACAGCTAATCTGTAAGAGGTGCCATGTTATCAGGACCCTGGGCTCCTAGTACACATGTCTAGAGGCACATGCTGTAGCAATCTTGCAGAATTAATTGATTAACTAACAACCAACTGTTTTAAAAATCCAACTGTTTAAAAACACAATTAAAGAAGTTATCATATTAAATTAAAAACTCTAAACTCATTAAAAAAATAGTTCTGGATTTGGCCAGTGGCTGGATGGGACGCTCCTTGGGTGCTCCATGGATTCAACTCAGTTTCTAGAAGGAAAGTGGTATATAAATAGAATGTGTCCATCACATGCCCAGGAAATGTTCAATGCTGTGTGACTGCCAATTGACACTTGGTGTATTTACCATGGCATACATATTGTGATACCTCTTGAAATGGGGAAACAGCCTCAGTTCTCAGAAGCAGCTGATAACTAGATTTTCCTTGGTTTTTTTCCGGGCTGTGAGGCCGTGTTCTGGAAGAGTTTATTTCTGACGTTTCACCTGCATCTTCCAGAACACGGCCTCACAGCTGGGGAAAAAATCCCAAGGAAAATCTGTGGATTCCAGCCGTGAAAGCCTTCGACTTCACAGTTGATAACTATCTCCAAGGGCCCCCTCCCTTCTGTGAATAAGCTTCCACTTGTCTAAAGGCTTTTTGCATCAATGCAAATCTTGACAGGTGAATGCTACCTTCTCTACCAAATAACAACCTGTTATCTTCTGGCACTGTTATTTGAGTATTGGGAATGTACATGGATGTCCCATGGTATGGCAAGAAAATTAAAGGCCAGGGACAAGTGATGGGCCTTTGAGGGGTGATAGATGCTATTCCATAAAGCTATTTTCTGCCCTGTTAGATGGAGCTAAGAATCTCCTGAAGCTTTAGGAAGTTATGAGAGTTAAAAGTTTAAAAGTTAGAGAAGGCTAGAAAGGTGGGTTGAAGAAAGAGAATTCTCCCAAACATTTCATTCTACATTTATTGTACATTTATAAAAGTCAAGCTGTGGTGCAGAAGCCGGTCCTTAAAACATACAAAATATTTTTAAAGAGAATTCCCTAGCTAATCAAGTTCTTATTATGGTGTAACTTGGCTCTCTCAAACTGGATTCTCAGTTCATCTTCTCAGATCAGATTTCTTATATCTCTTAATGTCTTATTGTTGGAGGCTCACAATACTCAAATGATAAGAGAAATGGACTGATATATAAGCTAAGGGGTGGCTTTTGAAGATATGTTTTCTGGCATGTACTATTCTGAGGGTTCTTCTGCTTCCTCAAAAGTTTTTTTCCCTCCTAAGGTCAGTTGGCCCGGTGACACCTCTGGCAGTCAGTTAATGTCTGTTCCACTGAGCTGTGAGATGTTAGCTCAGTGGCATGGTAATACTTCCAGGTTTCTAGGATTCAGAATTGCTTTGTTGAGCAACAGAAAAGAGTGCAGTAAACTACATCTGCCCTAATAGAGCAGATACAAAAACTTGAGAATTGTTGTCCCTGCCCCCACCAAGCCATTCAGCATGGTATCAACAAGAAATACAATTTCACACATGGTCATTTTTCTTGTACTTTTAGTAATTTCAGGCAGTGTTTCCCCTCAGAAAATCCTACCTCCTCTTCCTTTGCTTCCCCCTTTCAAATTGCATTCTGCTTAAAAAGAGACCCTCATAAAGCTTAGCTTTTCCTACAGAGCATAATCATCTTCTATTTTACCCATCCCTCCAGTTCACCTAGAATCCAGAAGAATTTCAGCATTTTAGGCAGAAGATTGCATAGCCAGGCACCTGTGAATTTTACACTCAAAACTCTTAGTACTTCCATTCCAAAGAGAGCCAAATTTTGCAAAGCTGAAGTTACGGTGGCCTCTGTGCAGCTAGTGGCAGAACGAGTCTGTTTTACGTGCAGCTTGTGGTAAGAACCAAAGTGATTGGTAGGCTGTAGTGAAAATAATAAGCAATTGTTGAAATGCTGCCAGCTAGTAGAGGTGTTTGAATTTCAGCTCAACTATGGACTCAATATGGGAGAGAGTTTGGGTTCTTTCTCTTAAGAAAGTCAAGAAAGAAAGTGCAAAAGCAGGTTTACAGTTTAATATTAAGAAAACAAAAACAATGATCACAGATTATTTTCATAACTTTAAAGTAGACAATGAAGGCATTGAAATAGTTCAAGATTCTCTATACCTTGGCTCCGTCACTAAGCAAAATGGAGACTGTAGTCAAGAAATCAGAGCAAGTAGGGCATTGTCCAGACAGGCTGTTTACCCTGTCTTGGCACCCCGAAGTCCACACGACACAGGGTATTTGTCCTGTTTTTGCCCCTGGGCAGTCCGCACAACCCCTGGGGCCAAGCCAGGGGCCCAATGGGGTAATTCCCATTATACTGCTTTAAAAAAAATATCTGGGAAGAAATGCTTCAGCTGGCAAAAAACGGATCAGGCCCTGCATGACTGCAGGAGCCCATGCTCTCTCTTCTGAAGCCAGGAAGCAGGCCCACAGCAGGTGACCAGGCTGGCTGCACAAGGGGGCCTTGCTCATATGCTGTGGGTTGGTGTCAGAAAATGGGGTGTGGGCGGTGGCAGCAGCTACAGTGATGGGCCAGTGTGACAGTCTGGATTCCATCCCATTTTGTGCCAGTAACGAGGGAAGAACAACCTGATCCATGGACAGAATATGCCGGAGAGAAGCCCGTGTATTCTGGCCTGTGTAGATAAGCCCTAGGACTTGGAAGGGCAGCTATGGAGGAACTAGACAAGATCCTGAAGTGTCAAGATATATCATTGAATAATAAAGTTAGCATTGTCCATGCCATCGTATTTCCCATTTCTATGTATGGTTGTGTTGCTGGAGAAGAGTTCTATGGATACAGATACCATGGACTGCTAAAAATGCAAATGAATGGGTCCTAGAAGAAATCAAGCCTGAACTCTCCCTAGAAACCAAGAAAAACAATACAGGTCTCCCCCATATCCATGGTATTGATAACCACAGTTTCATTTAACCACAGTTATGGGGGGGGGAGTTCTCTCTAGACAACTGTATGTCCTCTAGTGTGACTCTATAGTCAACTACTGTTGGAATGGTATTCTATGGTGGGTCACTGTTATCTGTGGTTTCACTTACACATGGTAAATCCAGGAATGTATTCCCCATATATTCTGGGGGAGGGGTAACTTGTAATGCTTGGTAAGGTAGAAGGCAGTAGGAAAAGAGGAAGACCACATTCCAGATGGATAGACTCAATCAAGGAAGCCATGATCCTCAGCATGCAAGACCTGAGCAGTGATGTTGGTTATAGAGTGACTTCAAGGTCTCTCATTCATGGGGTCACCATAAATTGAAGTCAGCTTGATATCAGTTAACTACAACAACTTAAGAAGGAGTAATAGGGATGTATTTCATGAAGTGGTTATGAGAACAAATAGGTGTTTAATAGCACTATAAATAAAAGGGCATTCCACAAAGGAGGTTCTGGGTTGTCATCTTGGCTATTGTAAATCAACTGTTGTTCTGTGACTGAGAGCAGGCTGCCCAGTTTTCTTCTGGTCATGTTTTACCAGAAAACTTGTGTCCCTGGTTTTATCATATTGTGGAAAATAAGAATATTCCAGCTGTGGAAACCTACAGCTAGTCACATGTGAGATAGAATAAGTGTTATACAATGGAGGTCCACCACTGAGATGAATGATGCCAACTATATCATGAATGGTTCCCTGTGTGTCCACCAAGAAGTCATCAGTCCAGATGTTCTGTTGGTGGTAGGGGGAGCAAATGAGATATTTTGGTCAGTGTGTGTTAGGGCTGGCCATGGATATACAGGATCCTAAGCTCCCATATTTCCCTGGTGTGTGTGTGCGTGTGCACACCTTCAAGTTGCCTGTTGACCTATGGTGACCCCATAAATTTCATTTGGTTTTCTTAGGCAAGGAATACTCAGAGGGAATTTTACCAGTTCCTTCCTCTGAATATAGCCTGATAACACCAACAAAATTAGCTCTAAAGTAGACCAGCCCTGGGCTTGGCTTACTTATTTCCTTCCCATTATTGCTGATGAGAAGGGAAATGAAAAATTCTGCTCCCACTCCCTTTGCCTTGACCATAGTAAACTAGCAGGGCTATGGATGATTGTGATTACTTCACCTTGCAGTCTTCTTTCTCTCTATATAGTTATATAGGGTTGCTCTGTTGATTGATTTCCAGTACTACTTGATTACCGTTGGATGGCTCTCAAGTGCTTATATTTCTAGCCCTGCTTCTCACACTCCTTGTGTATTTCCCCCCTAAATCATATTCTTCTGTTATTGGAACACTTGGACACTTTTTTCATGGTGTCTGAGGGCTTGTCTACTTAAATACCCTGTCTTGCCCTTGTCTCAGAGCCCTGCAGTCCATACGATGCAGGGCATTTGCCCCGTTCTTACCATCCCTGGAACAGATACAGGTCTGAGACAGTGAATGCAGTGTAGGGCCCAATAAACCATTTTTTAAAAAATACGGTAGCTGGTTTACCCCACATGTCTGCAGCAGCCCATCTGGCACAGCAACCCTTGCTGATGACACTATCTCCCTGGCTCCCCCACAAGCCAGAAAGGAGTCCCACAGCATGTGACCAAGGGTGGTCACATGCAGGGAGCCTTGGTCACATGTTGTGGGCCTTCTTCCTGGCTTTCAAGGCAGCAAGGAAAATGGCAGGAGCAGGGGCTTCAGGGACAGGCTGGTGTAGCTGTTTGGACTCCGATCCATTTCATACAGGTAACGGGAGATGAACAGGCCAGCTCCACAGTCAGGATATGGTGGTGTGGAGCTGGTGTATCCTGGCTCATGTACACAAGACTTGAGATGGCAACTGGTAGCCCCTCTCTTGCAGATATGCAGGAACCACATGTGCAGAAAAACTTTCCCCCTCTCCTAGCCCAACATTTCCAGCTTAAACTCCTGAAACACATTTTCTTTCACCCCAGTTATCTACATAAGATAGCTTTTGGCTCCAGATCTCCTGTTGTCGTTGCTTAAAAATGAATAAAGCAGGTAGTGTTGAATGCCTGTAAATTAAAATGGCTGGCTTGAGGTAGTAGGTAGATAGAGTACAAGTACAGTAGCTTTATTAGGCAGAGTTTAAGACCAGTTGTTTTCTCTTGCAAGCACTTGGCCATATTCTGCAACAGCTTCCTTTTTAAAAGAGAACAGTGCCACTTTATTTTGGATGATGGATCATTTCGAATCCCTTTTTGGCTTGGCTTTTCTTTTGTGAAGGGGGGCTTCCTGCTGTGGGCACATCCTGAAATAATATCTTAAAGTGTCCTCAAGCCTTTTAATGTTGTTTTGGCTGAAAAAACTGGTTATTTTCAGCTGGAAAAAATGGAAGGGGATGCAGGAAGGTGGGGGGAGTCAGTGTAGGTTTCAAGGGTGGTAGTGGACTCCTCAAATACCACATATGGCCTGTGGGTGGCACTGTTCCCACTTTGCTGCCTACCTTGGATCTTCTGTAAGAATTACCTCCACCTTGTTGCTGCATAGTGCTTCTGTCACTCTAGCTTCTGGGCCCTACCTTTAGAAGCTCATGAGCACAGCTCAGACTGTGCCTGCCAGTTTGTTGTTGTTAAGTCTGACATAACAACAGCATGTAAACCACTTCTGTACCTCCTTTTTGTTCTTCTCCTTGTCTCTCCCCCTTCCAACTACCCCATTAACAAGAGTCCCTCTCTCAATTTTCTTTATTGAGAAGTGTCAACAGATTAGTGGAGAATCCCTCTGCGCAGACAAAAAAGCTGCCACAAAAGGCATTAGGCTTTCAGCTATTGGATTACCACGTGGCCACCTGTCAACTGACTCTGTAAATGTATCTGTCTTTGAACTGTTTTTCACATTACCAGTCTGCAAGGTGGTGTTCAAGGCACGCTTGTTACTAAATGACTATTTCAGCTTCCTGCTTTCAAGGTTATTATTTTTTTGGGTGGGAAGGGCTGAGTAAAAAACTTCAGAGGGAGGATTAGAGTTGTTTGAGCAAGAACACTAATGTAATACTGTACAGTCTTAAATGGTTAATGGGCAAAGCAGGACAATCCATCTGCAGACTAAATACATTGCTTTACCTACACAAGGCATCTTGCAGAAGGAATATTGACAAAAGTTTTGTGTCCTTTCACTTCCCTTGGCTTGAGATGGTTCCAAGAACAGAACTCCATTAGCGCCTGAATGCATGTGCCCTGGGCTCATGTAGCTTCTCCAAGTATTAACTTCTTTTGCACTTTCATGGCCACTGTCCCGATTAGAGAATATTGAATGGCCCACATGCTTCACCCTAGAAATATAACTTTTCATAAATTTCATCCCCACAGGTAATTTTACATCCCCCCCACACACACTTTGTTGTGACAAAGGTGTTTAAAACTGCAGTTTTTGAAGCATATTCACAGTTCAGGGGTTATGCTGAGCAAAAAATGCATATGCTCATTCTGTGCTGAAAATGGCATTTCCCATGCAGAAAATTCATTTCTCCATTGAAAATAACAATGCTGCATAGAGAATGCTGTGTTCTCTGCAGGAAGCTTGTTTTCCTGCAGTGGGGGGAAATGTTGGCTTCTGGACAGGAAATAGGTTTTCTGTGCAGAAAATGTCATTTTCATCACACGCACACACACACACACACACACTATATTTATTCCCCTCCCCCTACAGGAAATATGTGAAAAACTAAACTATGAAGATTCTTGCCTGACCAAGATCCTCCTTGTCAGGGTTCCCCAACACTCAAGAATCCTGTTTCTTGACCATTTTTCAAATCTTATTTCAAGCCTTACTCCCTCCTCGTCTCCTTTGCAGAAGAGGCGATGAAACACTTTACTTTAGAACAAACCATAAGATCTGTGTAATGTATTAACTGGCTTGTTCTACCCTCCACTTTCCCCTCTTCTTTCTCTTCCTCCCTGCTATGGCTTCCGTGGTAAGAGCAAATTGCTCTTACCAGACAGCTGAACTTATCATTTGCAGAGGACTATATGCAATTAAGCCGAGGGCCATAGGGTGCCCAACTCTGGCTTGGACAAACCCGGATGAAAATGTGATAAGCACTAAAAACATGTATTCATTTTATCTGACTCAGCCCTAATGAAGTCCTTTGCGTGAACAGTATTCCTGACTATTAAATTTCAGCTAATTGGAATCCATAGCAATGGCCATATGTTTCTAAATGAAGTCAAATATTTTAAGTTATTTGTCCTGAGACATCTTTTAACACACCCACACCCACACATCTTATCTCTGTTTGTACTTTAATATCCATCTACTGAGTTGTACTTTAATATGCATCAACTGAAGCCATTGCCAATTCAGTACAAATAGTCGCTGTTATGCTTTTTTTTTTTAAAGTGGGGGTTCCTTTAGAATGGCATATATAGTATAGCCACCCTTATTTGTCACTCCTGGATATAGAAAAACAGAGTGAATTGACCAGGGGTTTGGTATGGTCAGAAATCACGAAGGAAGGGAAAGACCCATACAAACTCCACCCTCCTAAAATGGTATCCCAGGTAACATACATTTTACTCTCTGAGGTCTCATATCCTGCTTAGCACAGTAATCTTCACCAAACGCTCCATCCTAAAAACAATAAACCAAGCCTGCCCACCTTTTACTCTCCCATGCACTCACCCATCTGACCTGTATGTATGTGCCTTTACATGCTTCTATTCTGCCACAAATTATTCAGCCACCAAACTATCTCAAACTTGCAATTTACACTACAGAGATTTTCAGATGGGGCCAAAATGTCCCGTTGCTGCCCTGCCACCTCCTCTCCCATTCCTGCAATGGAATGGAGGTAAATGTTCAAACACTTACCTCCATTCCGCTCTAGGAATGGGTGCCCTCCCTCCTTTCCAGCCAGCCATAAATATAGCTGTCATAAGGCTGCATTTATGACCGGATGGGGGAAATCCCACTTGTTCTCACGAGAGAATGTGCGGGAGGGAAATTCAAAGTAACCCCCCCCCCAGCTCTCAAAGACAGAAAAAAAATTATAAAATAAATTTAAAATTAAACAAGGGACCTGGGGGGGGGAAGGGTGGCACTTACCTGGCTGTCCCATTGGTGGCAGGAAGTGCCTGTCACAGAGCTCCTCCCCCATCCCTGTCATCATGGAACAGGGACAGGGCTCCGTTTCCCACGTCTCTGATTCTGTAACAGGCACGGAAGGGGTTTTCTATTCACGATGTTTGATCATGAATAGAATATCCTGGGAGCAGGACGGATGGAAGGGGTTTGAATGACAGCCCCTTTATCAACCCTGTTCCGTGCCTGCCCCACACTATAAGCCCCATCTGAAAATCTCCTACCAAGTGGCTGGTGAGCATGCATAAGAAGGCCTTCTCAGTGGCTCATTCCAGATGGTGGGACTCCCTCTCTCACTTGCTCAGGCAAAGATCTTTTCATTTTATTTATTTATTTATTTACACCCCGCTCTTCAGCCACAAGGCTATCAGAGCGGCTTACAAATTGTTTTAAGCAATAGCTATTTACACATCTAACTGCATTAAACAGTTTCCAATGTGTGTTAGCTAATTGCCCCCCACAAGCTGGGTACTCAATTTACCGACCTACGAAAGGATGGAAGGCTGAGTGAACCTTGGAGCCAGCTGGAATCGAACTTGTGACGTGGTGGCTTGCAGTACTGGCATTTAACCAGGCTCTTGACTATTAACTGGTTGCTGCTTCAGTTGCATGTGTGTGTGTGCTACATTTCTATTATTGTTGTTATCTCTGGCTTTTCTTCGCAAACGAAGATTCAGGAAGAACTCATCCTGCGCTTTCTGCAAGCGCACCGATGACTAAAAAGGCCAATCCGAGATAAACAAGTCCGGTTGTAAAAAGCACAGCAGAAGGTCTCCTTGGGTGATGTTTTTGGGTTGTGATTCTTTCTGCGTTGTCATTTCTCTTCAAGACTTGTTCGGCGTGAGTTCTCAAATAAGGCTGAAGCATTGTGGATAGTGCGTCTCCATGCCTCCCGATGTGAGGCCAGGGCGGACCACTGTTGGTGATCAATTTGGCCAAGCCTGAGATGTTGTTTCAGGGAGTCTTTGTATCGCTTTTTTGGAGCACCCCTCTTACACTGACCCGTGGCGAGTTCACCGTAGAGTAGTATTTTTGGGAGGCGATGGTCCTCCATCCTAGAAATGTGCCCTGCCCAGCGCAGCAACACATTGTTGTTATAATATTACGCTAAAAGCTCAGTGGCAAGGGAAGAAATAGCAAAAGACAACTTTGTAGAAATATGGAATCCATTTGTATCCAGGTTTCAGACTTAACAACAGGTCAACATAGAGGACTTTTTGGCATAATACTCTTTTTAAAAATTCAAAAGAAGATTTTATATAAGGACTATATAGGATGGGAGAGACCTGGCTGAATGAGACCACGTGCGAAAGGGATCTAGGAGTCCTAGTAGACCACAAGTTGAACATGAGCCAACAGTGTGATGCGGCAGCTAAAAAGGCCAATGCGATTTTGGGCTGTATCAACAGAAGTATAGTGTCTAGATCAAGGGAAGTAATAGTGCCACTCTATTCTACCTTGGTCAGACCTCACTTAGAATACTGTGTCCAGTTCTGGGCACCACAATTCAAAAAGGATATTGACAAATTGGAGCGTGTCCAGAGAAGGGCAACTAAAATGGTGAAAGGTCTGGAAATGATGCCTTATGAGGAGAGACTTAGGGAGCTGGGTATGTTTAGCCTGGAAAAAAGACGGTTAAGAGGCGATATGATAGCCCTGTTTAAGTATTTGAAGGGATGTCACGCTGAGGATGGAGCAGGCTTGTTTTCTGCTGCTCCAGAGACTGGAACACGGAGCAATGGGTGCAAGCTCCAGGAACAGAGATTCCACCTCAACATGAGGAGGAACTTTTTGACAGTAAGAGCTGTTCGGCAGTGGAACACACTCCCTCGGAGCGTGGTGGGGTCTCCTTCCTTGGAGGTCTTTAAACAGAGGCTGGATGGCCATCTGTCGGGGATGCTTTGATTGTGATTTCCTGCGTGGCAGGGGGGTTGGACTGGATGGCCCTCGTGGTCTCTTCCAACTCTGCAATTCTATGATTCTATGATTCTATGATTCTATGACTATCATGAAGCAGATTACTTGAATGAGACAGTAGTTATGTAATTCAGTACTGTATTAATGTTTTTCAAAAATAAAGTTTAATGACTTTTTAAAAAATAAAGTCACATTTAATGCTTTAAAACTTTTAAATTAATGATTTTTTTAAAAAAAATAGGATAATTTATTTAACTGTTGTTCACTTTCATCATTGGTTTTTAGCTGTATTTTGTTTCAGTTTGTAGTATGAGTTGCCTTGGGCCCCATATTGGGAGAAAGGTGGGACCTAAATAAAATAAATTTGTTGGAATTGGTGCTCTCCTTGTCTGAGCAGTGTCTCCTTGGCTGAGCAGCTTGTCCGGAATCGTCAGTACAAAGAATAGTGAAAGACAGTTGTAATCTGTTTCCTTCTGTTTTCTAACCAGTCTTATTCTCTTTTGGCAGAGAGCTGATGCCAAGAACTCTTGATGGGCAGATCACCATGGAGAAAACCCCCAGCTACTTTGTCACGAAGGAAGCGCCCGCTCGCATCTCTGCCATGTCGAAGGACACCAAGCTCATTGTGGTGGTGAGAGATCCTGTTACCAGAGCCATCTCTGACTACACACAGACGCTGTCCAAGAAGCCTGACATACCCACCTTTGAGAGCCTGACCTTCAAAAACAGGACTACGGGCCTTATTGATACATCCTGGAGCGCCATCCAGATTGGTATTTATGCCAAGCACCTGGAAAACTGGCTTCTATACTTCCCCATCGGGCAAATTCTCTTTGTCAGTGGGGAGAGGCTAATCAGTGACCCAGCTGGCGAACTGGGCCGCGTTCAGGACTTTTTGGGTCTCAAGAGGATCATCACGGACAAACACTTCTACTTCAACAAGACCAAGGGTTTCCCCTGCCTGAAAAAGGCAGAAGGCAGCAGCAAGCCCCACTGCCTGGGCAAAACAAAAGGGCGGACCCACCCCAGCATAGACCAGAAGGTGGTGCAGCGGCTGAGGGAGTTCTACAGGCCTTTCAACATGAAGTTCTACCAGATGACTGGGCACGACTTTGGCTGGGATTGATGGTTAATGCAGAAGCATGTGCCAGAGTTAATCCTGTCATTCAGCTTGCTTCTCCCTATATCTGTAGATAGGTCTATATGTAAAATGTACAGAAATCTATTTTATAATAATTTATTTTTAATTCATAAGCAATTAATTCACTAAGCTGCCTAACCACACTATAGCCCATAGCCATGTTCTGTTTTGCTTTTAACATTCCACAGTGTTGATTCTTGCTATGCTGTAGCTCCTTTGGTTGCCTGATTCACTTTGTACTGGCAAGTGCTTCCAGCTATCTTCCCAGGAGACATTTAGGATCGTAAAAGGGGGAGAAAGGCAGGTGGATGAGGGAGAATTGAGAAAAGCACAATCTTTTCCCCCCTCTCTGATACGGGTACTAGGCATGCTGAAATAGTTTTGTGCAAGCCCCTTCAAGTAGCATCTCCTGTCTCTTCGTAGGCCAATCCACTTGCAGTTACGTTTTTTATTATGAAGTCACATAGACTTTGCAAAGGGTTTTGTAGAACTCAGGCCCAGAGGCCTAGCTGCAGTAGCTGCCCTTTAGGAGGCCACGATATAAGTGGAGAATGTGCTGCTCTTCAGCCATATTGCTGCTGCTACCCGTTTCCTAGGTCCATTGGCCTTGGTGTATAGGGCTCTCCCTTGTTCCTTATAGAGCAGGTGTGGATCACAGATGTTCTTGGATTGCAGCTCCCATCAGCCATAGCCAGCACAGCCAATGGTAAGGCAGAGCTTGGAAAGAATAAGTTACAACTAGTATAGTTATTGATAATGAGTTACTTTGGGTGTGTGTGTATGTGTGTGTTGGTTTAACAAGGGCCTAAGACAATTATATTTAAAAATTAACATAATGAGTGGGAACAAAGTTACTTTCCTGGTGCAATGAGTAACATTTTGTACTTTTAAGCAGTTAGTTTTGAAGGCCACTTTTAGAGGCATTTTGACAGGAATTTTCACATGCCATTTTCCTATCAGTTCTCTGTTTCCTTAAAAAGTAACAGGGATTAAAAAAAATAACAAATACTGTACAACAAGCATGTTGTTTCTTACATATTGTTACAAGTAGAATACATGTATAGTATTTATTATGGCCATATACCAGTGAATGGCATAAGAGAAATCAGAAGCAAAAAATAAGATGTACAATGGCATATACAATGGCGGCTCCTGCCATTTGAGCAAATAACAGTAATCTATTACTTTTTAAGCACTCTTAACAGGTAACAGGAATAAATGATTTTGAAAAAAGAACTTTCCAAGCTCTGGGTGAGGGATAATGAGATGTGTTGTACAAGAACTTCCTGTTGTAGAAGCTACAGGCTGAAATTGTACTGTCTAGATGTCTATTGTATCTCTTTTCTTTTTAAAGCAGATTCCCTGAGCTGAGAACTATGCATATTTTGTCCAGTTTTCCTTTAGGAGAAAAAGAAAGTGAATGTGTAACTAGAACAAGTCAAATTACACACTTTTGTTTTTAGTTTTTTTGTGGGAACTTGATTTTCAAACTGCTCTCATAGACAAAAAGCCATGCTGCCTGAACTTCCAGGGTGAATCACTCTACTGCCTCTGACTCCAGCGATCACTAACCCTACAGTCAGTGTGCTATTAGATGAGAGAAGCCAAGATACCTGGCATATTGCCACAGTCAGCCTAGATGGTGCTTGTTTCACACATACAGTTCCCAACAAAGTACTGCAAAATAGTCTTTGGTGCTGAGCTGAGAGCTTTTTGCTTGGCACATGGTACAGAATGGTGTGTGTGTGTGTGTGTGTGATATGTACATTTTCATGAAAGCCATTGGGTGGGGCAGTGGAAATGAAGCTGTGTCGCCTGTCTAAACCTCACCAAAGAATTTCACAAATTGCCATGGTGGATTCCTGCCAGTGCAGCCATTTCACATCAGACTGAGATGGTTGGTTGTGTCTGATCAATGCTGGGTGAAATGCAGTAGAACTGCATCTCATCATTGTGTACTGAAACTCCTCAGGCGTGCCCTAGAGATTCACAGCAAATTCTTGCAAAGTGGTATTCCCACCATAGACACATGTTGAGTTGCCTGACTGGAGCTTCAAAAATTATTTTAAAGAAGAGTAACTATAATGAGCCACTGAAGCCATTATAATTGATCAGTGGTTGGATGAGGCTCTGGGCATGTCTATATGAGGGGGAAAGAATCTGATTGCTCCGCAGTAATGGCAATTCGCAGGAGCTGTGATTTGTCTTAATGCGTTGTGGGGGTTTTTTTTTGCAGGCATAAACTTTGCCCACAGATCAAGATGGCGGCTGTGAGTGAATTACTTGCATTTTTAATTACCTCAATTTGCCACCGCCAGATGTTTTTTTAAAAACTATTTCCTATGTGTGATAGAGTGATATTTTGCCTTTGCAAAAAAGAAAAAACACCACCACAGTTTTCTCACCTTAGCAAGCAAGCGCTAAGGTGAAAATCCAATATGGCAGCTCTGGGTGCTTGCCTTCTTAGCAAGTCCTGCCCCCCATGCTTGTCCACCCAATCAGATTTCTGCTTTCCCTCATATGGGAAAGCGAGTCAATTCACGTCGCTTGTCCCAACAAGCAGGAATGCGTATTCCCTGTGCTGTTTTTTTTCCAAAGACGCCTGGAAAAGCCGTGAAGGCTTTTCCTTCAGAGTTTTTGCCCCCCCTTCCGAATATGGTGAAATGATATGGGATGCCATTAAGACAGTTCATATTCTCCTCGCATTCCATGAGGAATATTTTCGCCATTTAGACAACCCCCCAAGGTCCAACAACACTCCCCCATCATTATGCAAAAGCTCACTTATTTTTTAAAGTATGTTGTATCTATTACTCTTCTTCAAAATAATTTCCCATGATCTTTTTGGGCATCATTACTAGATTTCTCCTGAGGGGCAATTGTGCTGAGTGATCCAGAGTGTTCTTTGAGAAACTGACTGAGATCCTTCATTGAGAAGGCAGAGTATAATGCTCCATCCAGGTAGCACCACATCCTCCCTTTGTACTGGCAATTGTGAAGCCCCAAGAGGAGCTGCTGCTGCTTACTGATGGGGAGGGGAAGAAGAAGGAAGGCAAGTCAGCCAAAGAAGCAGCAGCTGGTCTCAGCTTAGCGGGAGAAAGAAACAAGGGGCTTGTCTGTACGAGGCCAAAAGAAGCTGATTGCTCCACAGTAAAGGCAACTCACTGCAGCTACAATTTATCTTAATGGTTTTTTGGTTTGTTTTTTTAGGTAGATCACAGGCACGTGAAGGTATCTGCATTTGCTGTGCAAAGGGGCATGCCTGCAAATCAAGATGGTGGCCGTGTGTGAATTGCTCCTATTTTTACTTGCCAATTTGTTGCCGCCAAACAGTACTTTTAAAAACTATTCCCAAGGTGTGATAGAGCAATATTTTGCCTTAACAGAAAAGCAAAAAACCCGAAGCCCCTGTTTTATCACATTCGCTCTCGCTCACTAAGGCACCCCCCCAAAAAAATGGCAGTTCCAGGTGCTCACCTTGTTAGCAAGCCTCACCTCCTGTGCTTGTCTGGCCAATCAGCTTTCAGCTTCTGCTCATATGGGTACATCAAATTGAATCACTTGTCCCAATCTGCAGGAATGTGCTCCCCCAGCCCCCCCCCCGCTGTTTCTTAAAAACTCCAAGAAAAGCTGCGAAGGCTTTTCCTGCAGAGTATATGGCATATTTAGCTCCCCCTCCTTCCGAATACAGCAAAATGATGCTGGATGCCCTTAAGACAGCTCATATTTTCCTCACATTCCATGAGGAGTATTTTCGCTGTTTAGACAACTCCAAGGATGGAGTGCAGCCCCCTTTTCTTTATCCTCAGAGCCCAGACCAGCTGCCGCTTTGTCCTGAATGGCCTCCCCATTCCCATTGATAAACAGCAAGCAGCAGCCCCTCCCAAGGCTTACAGCTGAGCGTTTGTGTGTGTGCACATGTGGGGAGGTTTTGGATGGGGAGCAAAGGTTGCTCACCTTTTTGTCTTCAGATTTAAAATGCATCCTCTAGTTTGACTGTCTTGGGACCTGTGATTATTTTATTTTTAGTAAAGCAACAACCTAGGAAGTGAGCGGTTTGAGCCATACACTTTCCTATAGATCAGTGTTTCTCAACCAGGGTTCCCCAAGAGGTTGCTAGAGGTTCCTCAAGAGATTGTGATGGGTGGGGGGAAGAAATAGCAGTATATAGAATAATGTTTATGCAGGGGTTCCCTGAGACCTGAAAATTATTTCAAGGGTTCCTCCAGGATAAAAGGTTGAGAAGGGCTGCTATAGACCAATATGCAATAGGTGAAAATTAAGCATCTTTTCTTTCTCACCATACCCTTGAACCCCTTTTTGACTCTGCTTTACTTGTTTAATGACCATGTTCCTTTGGGTGCCGTGCAACATCATTTCCATGAAAAATCTGTTGATTTGCCATTTCTGACTTTTTCTATGGATTTTTCACCCTTTCCTTTTAAAAATCTGTTTGCTTGCTTGTTGGACTTCAGAATTTTGTGCTTGGACTTGTGTATTTCTCCTCTGAGCAGATTTATATCCAGATGTCTTCCTCAACTGCACAAATCACATTTAATTTACAAAGTGGGCACTGTATCTACTGGCCCTCTGAATGGGTTTTTTTTTATGAAATAAAAATAGTAATAGTATGCTGTTAACCCACTGTTAACATATTTTAATTAAACTGCTAATCCTGCTTGAGTTGTCCATACAAGAAGAACCCTATCAAACCAATTAATTTTTAAAAAAGCCTTACCTAAACATTATGATATCCAGTATGGCCACCATACCATACAATACCATATGGCACTTGAACTGCTGACATGAGCCTGAAGACAATGTCATCACAATTTTTGTTGGATTTCCAAGAACATACACAATCAAAACTCAGAGGTGTGGTTAGCCTTTTTTTTTCACATTGTAACATTAATTTATGGCTGAGTTCCATTCAGCAATGCAGTATGCCCAGGTATTAGCAATATTTGTGTGTGTGTGTGTGTTTGCTGTAACATGGTACATCTTAGAATAGTATACTTGCAAAGGAAAAATGGCAAGCAAAAACTGTAAATTGACTATTTTGTGGTATGTACAACACAAATTAATTTTACACAGAGGTTTCTAGGAAAATGGAATTCTGATTCATACTATTTCTTTGGAGAAATAAAATATATTTTACCAAATTGTGGAAGCAGACTCCTTTCCTGTTCAGCATGTGGTTAAAGAAAGGGTGTGCTGGACTATGACCTCTTTGTGGAATAACTTCCTCTGTAGCAGACTGTATTCTACCCAGAAATGATGGAAAGAAAGTGTAAGTCTTATGGTGAAACAGTGACTTAGATGAGGGGTGGGCAATGGGTGTATATCTCTGGGTGGCAATTTTCTGTCCTGGGGCCCTCTGGGCCCATGCAAACTGCTAAGAATGTCCTCCCTCCCTGCCTAGAAGCGTTTGGAAGTTCACTTGTGGTTTTGAAAAATTGGCATTTTTTGATATTAAATAGTATAAAGTTAAATATTGCAACCTATTTACAAGATGGATTGCCACTCCTGAGAAGGGGTTTTTATAAAAAAAAAAAAAAAAAGGCAGTCCAAGGTACCTGGTGGGGCCACACAAAAACACTCTTAGGGGGTTGTATACAGCACCAGCACCACAATGCGCTGGAGACCTGCACACTTAGGACTTTATCAGAACACCCCCTATTGTTCTTTTGCTGGCATATTTTAAAAGGTTTTTATGCTGGCAAAAGAACCCCATCCCCAGACCTTACCTACCATTAAAGAGTCAGCCCAGGCACTAACGGACAGTGAACATAGTTCCATTCACTTCTGCACTTGTGATCTCCACGAATCTCGCAAGAAGACGCAAGTGCGAGAAATTTAAAAATAAAAATAAAATAAAGACATAAAAAGTTAACACAAGCACAGACACAAAACTTGAAAAGTCCCAAGTACATGGGGGTGGGGTTGTCATAAAAAGAGCATTCCCCTACCTGGCTGTCCTAATCTCACCCGGAAGTGTTTGTCCATTGATGCTGCATTCACATGAGCACAATGGCACGAGGATTCAAATGCTGTCAACAAAGCACCATGGGAGATCAATTGATGGCTTGGCCCATCAATAAAAAAGTACACCTTCTTGGTAAGATCTGATTGCAAAAGGATGGTGTTGTCTGGTATAAGTCCTTATTTGTGACATACTGTGTAGTTTAACTCTTGGAAGGATTACTAAGTAGGATGTAGGCAATAGCAAGGCCCCAGAGGTCAGGCTTGGGTAAGTACACATACTTCATAGAGTCCTCCCCTTCCACTCACTCTCCAGGCATGTGACCTGATGCATAGAATCATAGAGTTGGAAAAGGCCACAAGGGCCATTCAGTCCAACTCCCTGCCATGCAGGAATACATAAATCATCCCTGACAGATAGCCATCCAGCCTTTGTTTAAAAACCTCAAAAGAAGGAGCCAGTGCATTCCACTTCTGAACAGCTCTTACTGTCAGGAAGTTCTTCCTAATGTTTAGGTGGAATCTCTTTTCCATTGCTCCGTGTCCTAGTCTCTGGAGCAGCAGAAAACAAGCTTGCCCCATCCTCAGTATGACATCCCTTCAAATATTTAAACATGGCTGTCATGTCTCCTCACAACCTTCTCTTCTCCAGGCTAAACATACCCAGCTTCCTAAGCCACTCCTCATAGGGCATGGCTTCCATGCATTTTACCATTTTGGTTGCCTTACTTGGACACGTTGCAGCTTGTCAGTATCCTTCCTGAATGGTGGTGCCCAGAACTGGACACAGTATTCTAGGTGAGGTCTGACCAAAGCAGAACAGAGTGGCACCATTACTTCCACTGACCTAGACGCTATACTCCTATTAATGCAGCCCAGAATTGCATCATTGCATGTTCAATACATATTACTTGACAGCTGTAACTCTCAAAAGGCAGTTTAACTGGTGAGGTCAAAATCATGGTAAGGTGCTCACATGGTCTACTTTACTGAGGATATTGCTCTGTTTGAAGAAAAAGAACTTTAAGATAGGAGATCATGGTGTTTCAAGTTGTCCACCTGGACAGCAGGCTGAGCAGGAATACCAGTCACCTTGCTTTTAGTCTCCTCCGCTTAGAACGAGAATATAGTTGCATTTTAATTTGAACTATAATAATTATTTCTAAATTTGCATCTATATACACACACACATATATATTTATTACAATTGACCGATCAGAGATCAAATAAACAACAACAATCAATTATCATAGTAACACGCAAATAAACATCAAAGTAGATCATCCAATTATAAAAATATATGATATTAATTAGACATTCAGTTAGAAAATTATTTTAAAAGCATTTAACAATATAGATATAAATAAATGAATATAAATTCATTGTAAAGTATAAATTATATTATAAAAATTATTTAAACAAACTAAAAAATGTATTAAAAGTTAACATCTTATGCTGGCATACCATTGCCGCTGCACAAAAACTGTGGCCACACTTGTTGTTATTGATGGGCAGTGGTCTACTAGCAAATAAGATACATAAAACTCATCTGTTCTTCCAAGAAAATGATTAAGAATTGGATAGATAAAAAATTGATGATAACCATTGTAGAAAGGACAATATAACAACACATGACCTATAGTCTCAACTGAGCCAGTTCCACAAGGACAAGTGCATGCAGCATAGGGAATACTATTGTATCTCCCTTCCAATAGGGCTGAGGGTAGAACATTAAATTTTGCTAATGTGAATGCTCTCCTGTGTTTTGGAAGAGTAAGAAGACTCAAATGGTTAGCTAGCTTGGAGGCATTACCATTATCTCTAAAATCAGGAGATAACAGAGGCTGCTTTTAGATGTTGTTACATCTCATTATCGATAATGCATTGATGTATTTCCTTTTTTACTTTCTCATGACCCATTGCCAAAATGATGGTTTGTGAAAACCCAATTTACCTAGCTTCTCATTTAGAGTCTTGCTCCATCTAGATGGAAACCCATCCAACAATATCAAAGGAGCTAACCCTACTGGGTTGAACAGCATTCTGAGCCAAAAATTAAACTTAAATATCCACGCCCATGATTCAACTGACATTTGACCTGTCTCCAAATGTAAAATTGCATTAGGCACACACCTTGGAAGAGCCAGAATGGATCTCAAAAATTTTGTCTGCGTAGATTCCATCTGCATAGAATCAAAGTTAGCATCTAAACACATAAATTAGCACATACACATTTTATGCAACTCTTTGTCCCCTTCAGTCCTTTACTGTGCTCATTTTCTAATTTGCAGTGATACGTAAATGGCCACTGTGTATGAAAGCCAGACTTATATTGCTCCTAAGATACCATTTGGTAAAAATCAGCAAAGCATGCTTTGGCATTTACACACATTTGAAAGTGTAGCCTTCCCACAAGAAGGTACTCTCCAGAATTTGGACTCCTGCTCCCATGATCCCTCACCACTGGGCATGCGATCTTGAGCTGAAGGGAACCATAGTCCAGAACATTTGGAGGATGCCATGAGGCTGCTTTGCTATGTTTGGAGCAAGCTTGTTTTCTGCTGCTCCAGAGACTAGAACACGGAGCAATGGATGCAAGCTCAAGGAACCGAGATTCCACCTCAACATTAGGAGGAACTTTCTGACAGTAAGAGCTATTCGGCAGTGGAACACACTCCCTTGGAGCATGGTGGGGTCTCCTTCCTTGGAGGTCTTTAAACAGAGGCTGGATGGCCATCTGTCAGGGATGCTTTGATCATGATTTCCTGCGTGGCAGGGGGTTGGACTGGATGGCCCTCATGGTCTCTGCCAACTCTACAGTTCTATGATTCTAGGTGTTGTGGTTACATCTATATACATAGTCTGCCATGCTTCTTGTCACTCCCCCTTTCTCTGTCTTCTTAAACACTCCTCCCTCTGTCAGCTCATAATCTCTTCTTCCCTTCCTCTCCCCACCCTCTCACCTTTCCGCATTGTCTGTCCATCCACTTTCATATCTCCTTCTTCCTTCCCAAGTCTGCATGTTGTACATAGACTTCCTCTTCCTGCTCCTCCCTTCCTCTGTCTTGTTCCTTACTGCCTGTCACACTTTGTGTTACTTGATGCCACGGGAGTCAGTTTCCCTGGTCCCAGTGTGAAAATCTGGTGAGGATGGCAGGGGAGACCATGAAGGTAGAGGAAACAATGTATCAAACAAGAATGATAACATCAATGTTGTTTCCAGGAAAATGGCCTCAAAATTACATTGAATTTCATTTTGGTGAAAAAAGATACTTTATGTTCTGGATGTGTTTATTTTGCATATTGTTAGTAAAAAAGCAGGATGCTAAAAGCCGAGTGCAGAGGCATATGCAATCAACTTCCAGTTTTTTCCCTCTCCAATTGACTGCTTTTAGTGGGCTACTTGTAGGCTACTCTATAGGTTCCTTATATGTTGTGAGTAGTTTGTTTTTCTTCAAGTTGCAGAGGTCTTATTCTGTGCATGAAGCTCCCCCAAAATTGACTTCCTTTTGGATCCTCTCAAGACCCTGTGAACACTACATTAAATATTACCTACTGTTAGAAATACTAAGAATATTTACTGGTTTTTTACTGTAATAAATATTTACTTACTTACTAAGAATTTGAATGAAAGGAAAGCAAAATTGTTAACCAAGGACATCCTTCAGCTGGTTCCTCTGACAGGCTCTGTGGAGAGTCCTTATTGCTCCTGTGGTGGTCTGTTTTCTACTTGACAGGAGATAATCCTTCTGTAAGATGGTTTCTGTTTGAAGGACTGTATAGCTTGAGGACTTTATCAGACAAGGTAAATATGGCATCATAAAGATGCCTAATGATTGCAAAAGGGCGCACATACCAGACGGCATATATTTTTAAAAAGCCGTTCTTTTTTATTGATGGCCTAAGCCATCATAGATCAGCAGTGGCGCTTTGTTGCTGGCACTGCCAGCATTTGGAACTTCTCATCTTTTTTTTTTTTTGGTGAATATAACATCAATGGGCAAATACTTCTGGGTGAGATCAGGACAGCCAGGTAGGAGACACTGTTTTTATGAACACTCCATCCCCAATGTACTTGGGACTTTGTGAGTATGTTTCTGTCCTTGTGTGTACGTTTTGTGGCTTATTTTTGAATTTCCTGTCCTCACATCTTCTCATGAGAATCGTGGAGATTTGGAACCTGGAAGTAAATGGAGCT
Source organism: Gambelia wislizenii (assembly GCA_030847615.1). Taxonomy (NCBI): domain Eukaryota; kingdom Metazoa; phylum Chordata; class Lepidosauria; order Squamata; family Crotaphytidae; genus Gambelia; species Gambelia wislizenii. The sequence goes on along the minus strand of JAUMIR010000002.1, from coordinate 186,458,786 downwards.
CCATTTGTGCTCCGTTACTGCCGGGGAAGCCTTTTTTATGTTGCTCAAGGTAAGGCTAATGGGAGTGCGTGGTTTTTTTGCTGGCATAAAAACATTTAAAAATATACCAACAAAAGAACCTTTATGGAGGGTAGTATGATAAAAGTCCTGAGTCTAGTTTACAGATTAAAAAGTCATCAGAAGTGAAAACAGAGCTTGCAGCTGTCCATCAGCAGTTAGCATCTGGAGAGCAAAATACTCTAGGGGGCAGAGGTTACCTGGTCATAGTTTTCCCCATTATGATGAGTTCTAATTAATTCATACTTCTGTTTCAATTATAGTAATTCTAAATTTGCATCTATACATACAAAGTAGCGCATGCAGATTCCATGCACATTTGGTCCTTTTGTGTGTGGCGGGGAAGGGGAGAATTATGTACAGTTGTCCCTCTGTATCCACGGATTTGGCATCCACGGATTTAAGTATTCATGGTTTGAAAGTATTCTTTAAAAAATAATAATCCAAAAAGCAAGCCTTGATTTTGCTATCTTATATAAGGGACACCATTTTGCTATGCCATTGCATATAATGGGACTTGAATATTCAAAGATTTTGGTATTCACAGGGGATCCTGGTACCAAACCCCAGCGAATATGAAGGGACAACTGCACTTCCTCTTTTGCTAAAGTGCAATTGGCCATTCTAGTTTTGACCAGTCATGTGATGTTAGCCATGCTCCCTTTTAGGGGAGCCACTTTGGGGGTGGAGTGAGGACAAGGGACAGTTACCCTGTTTGGGAGTGGGGAGGAGGGCCCCTTCTTTTAATGGTTTTTATCTTAAACTGCCCTGCTGTCAATAAAAGAGCAAAGATAGAGTATTCAAAGAGCATGTGGCTGTCCCCTAGCTTATGGTGTCCCTCAGGACTTGGTTCCACCCCCCAGGCTGTTTAATATTTATATGAAACTGCTGGGAGAAGTCATCTAGCGTTTTGGGTCATGCAGAATACACTGATGAACACAGTTCTTTCCATCTGATTCCAAGGAAGCTGTTTCTGTACTAAGCCAGTGTCTGCTGTCAATAATTGACTGGATGAGGTTGAACAAATTGAAAATTAATCAAGAAAAAACAAAAACCACCAGACATGTTTCTGGTCAGTCAGAAAGCAGATAAGGGAATAGGGATACAGCCTGTGTTGGATGGGGTTACGCTCCCTCTGAAATCTCAGGTTTGCAGCTCTGGCATACTCTTGGACTTTGATCTGAGCCTTGATGCCCACGTTTCAAGCTGTGGCCAGGAGTGCATTTGCACTGTCAAAATCAGTGAGCCAGCTGCACCTGTTCATTGAGAAATCAGAGCTATGGTGACACATGCCTCAGTTACACCCCATTCTACTGCAACACTTTTTGTGGGGCTGCCTTTGGAAACTGTTTGGAAGCTTAGCAGGTCCAAAATACTGTGGCCAGGCTGTTAACTGTGGCTGATTACAGGCATCACATGACCCCCCTGTTGAAACAGCTTCACTGGCCACCTATCTGTTTCCAGGCCAAATTCAAAGTGTTGTTTTCAACCTTTAAGGCCCTATGTGGCTTGGGTTCAGACTATCTGAAAGACCATATGTATCTCATCATACAAGCCAGCTCAAGTTTTAAAATCTGAAGGGAAAGCCTTTATTTCAGTCCCACTACCTTGGCAGGCGTGTTTGGTGAGGACTTAGGAAAGTCTTCTCTTTGGCTGCTCCTAGGCTCCCTTCATAGGAGGTCCAATTGCCTCCTACCCTCCTCTCTTTCCACTGGCAGGTGAAGAAAATTTTTATTCCAGCAGGCCTTTAAATTTTAATTACCGAGCAGGAGAATGTGTGTGAAGTAGTGTGCTGTTTTTAAAAATCCTTTATTGGAAATTCTGGTTTAAATATTCTGTAAATGCTTTTAACTGATTTTAATCATATTTTAAAATAATACTGTTGTTTAGTCCTTTTTAAAACTTTTGTAAACTGTTTTAGCTTAATCTTTTTCAATTATTGGAAGTTGCAGCAAAGTGTGTGTGAGAAGCATTTTAGCAAACATGGATGGAAATTTCCAGCTGTGAAATGTAATTTAAACTTCTACTATTATTTGAATTTTTTTTAATATATAATTTTTTATTTGTGTAGGCCTTCGCCTATTATTTGAATTTTTGTGCACCCCTCCTGCTCCAAATAGATCCATATTATGTATTGGACCTTGAGTTTTGCGCTATTTGGGAACATTTAGAATGAGGATAGATGTGATCTGCAGAACTGATCAGAACCTTCTCTCCCCCCCGCAACCCCTACTCCCACTGCAGTGTGAGAAACGTCCCTATTGGAAGTGCCAATGGAGATTTCTTAATCTTGAGAATAAAGTGTGTGTGGGGAGGCAATTCTGATTGGGATCATGAAGGGGACAAAGGAATAAAATACCCCATCCCTACTTCATGTTTTGGTACCAATCTCTTTCATGTTTTGTAAGCCAGATATTTGGGGGGACTGACCACATGTGAAACATGATGTTTAGTGTGGCCTTCAGATAGCTCTGTATTAACTGTATTAACTTTGAATATGAAATTTGACAGATGATGTGTTTGTGTCTAGGGGCATGATTTCAAAGTATGAAATGAAGGAGATTTCACAGCAAAGCTCAAATTCAAGGATAAAAGTTCCTCCAATACATTCTGTTTTAATCAGACTAACACAGTGCCTACCCAAGGGCACGTGTTCCTTTTTAACTTCAAATTACAGTTTTCCCCCCATATCCACAGATTTGGTATCCATGGTACCAAATCCAAGTATTCCAAGTAATCCAAGTATTCACAGCTTGAAAATGTTCTTATAAAAATAATAATCTAAAAAGCAAACTTAGATTTTGCCATCTTACAGTATTTTACAGTATATAAGGGATGCCATTTTGCTATGCCATTGCATATAATGGGACTTGAGTATTCATGGATTTTGGTATCTAGGGTTTGGTGCACATCAGGTTCAGGCAGATTGGTCATTGATTATTTCAGCCCAGCATTTTGTGCCTCTGGATATTCTCCTGGCATCACCAAATACTACTTTCATTCTGCCTGGATACTGTTGAAGTGATAATACAGACTAAGAAGGATTAGGACAGACCTGGTGCTTATGTATGGTAGAAAATCTGGAATATGCTTTGGTTGTTTTTAAGGCATACAGAGTTGGAGAATCAAGTGCCCCTCTAAGCCATTGGCTCCATTTTAGAATTGGTCCTTATCATAAAGAAATATTCTCTGAACAGTCAACCAAAAGTTATCTAAACCTATATGATGTACTCTTGCCTTCTGGGCAACCTCAAAAGATGCCCCCCCTGGCTTGGTTTCAAATTTGCTATAACCCTTATCTTTATTTGTATAGTGTGTTTGGCACATAATATATACTGCATAGTTTACAACATATTAAGACACCATTTCCCACCGTTATTTTCACTAGGAGTGTAATTGATTAATATTAACTAAAGACAATTAACTATTAATTAACTATTAATAAATAAAATTAACTATTAAAATTAACAAAATTAACTAAAGAAAATTCAGCAGTATATGATGTTGACCAGGGTGCCATACCATACCTTTCAACATTCAATAGATGAAACTGGGACACATGTGGCCAAGTGTGGTCAAGATGTCAAATAGGTATTAATGAGGAAGGACACACAAGCTAGGAGAGGCTGCAGCAGTTTGCTTTTGCCTGAGACTACTGGGAAAAGCAAGATTCCACCACATTTTTGCACTTTGAACTCAGTTGCAGCAATCAAGTAAGCTGAAGACAAAACAAAGGAAAGGAGAGGAAAAAAGAGAAACTTGAAGATTTTAAAAGGAGCTGAATTAGTGGGACAATGGAGGATTAATTAGGAGCATCCCTACCAAATCAGGATAGTAGAGGGTATGGAAGTTTGAATAGAATTCTCTACTGCCTCCCCACCGTGCCACTAACCATATACACATACATATGGGAGTGTAGTCACTGGTCTGTCATTCAGTCTTCAGTATCTACCCAGTCTTCCCTAAAAAGGGTTGTGTGGACTCATCACTTGATTGTTTATTTGAACCCTCCACTCCACCTCCTGCAGAGTATGAGAACATGGTTGCTTTTTCAGGAAATTAAAGCCTAAATTCATTTGCCAGTCCAACCTATAGCAAACTCATTATTCAGTTACAGAATGTTAAGTCAACACTTAAAAAATTCCCACTGATTCACTAGGCAGTTCTAGAATCATAGAGCTGGAAGAGACCACCCGGGCCAGCCAGTCCAACCCGTGCCTTGCAGGAACACACAATCAAAACATGCCCGGCAGATGGCCACCCAGCCTCTGTTTAAAAACCTCCAAAGAAGGAGACTCCACCACACTCCAAGGCAGTGGACTCCACTCTTGAACAGCTCTTACTCTCAGGAAGTTCCTCCTGATGGAACAGTGGAATCTCTTTTCCTGTAGTCTCAGTCCTAGTCTATGGAGCAGCAGAAAACAAGCTTGCTCCATCCTGTGTAACATCCCTTCAAATATTTAATCACCTCTTAGCCTTCTGTTCCCCAGGCTAAATATATACCCAGCTCCCTAACCTGCTCCTTATAGGGCATGGCTTCCAGACTTTTCACCATTTTGATTGTTCTCCTCTGGATATGCTCCAGCTTGTCAATATCCTTCTTGAATTGTGGCACTCAGAACTGGACACAGTATTCCAGGTAAGATCTGACCAAAGCAGAATAGAGTACCACTATTATTTCCCTTAATCGAGACACTATACTCCTATTGATGCAGCCTAGAATTACACTGTTTTTTTTGGCTGCCTCATCACACTGCTGACTCATGTTCAGTTTGTAGTCCACTGAGATGCCTAGATCCCTTTCGCATGTACTGCCATCAAGCTAGGTGTCCCTGAGCTTATATCTGTTCATTTCATTTTTACTGCCTAAGTGTAGTATCCTCCTTCTCCTCCTCATCCTCTAATCCCAAACCCAGGCAGATGGTGCTCGTCCAACCCTGTAAGGTCAACCATCTAAGAGAAGGAAACTCTAATTAAGCCTACAACCTGAGGACCTCATTGCTACCGTCCATGCTTGCAAGGCCACAGCAGACGAACGTTTGGTTTAAAGGGTGAGGCCAGTTCTGTGCATGCTGTGCTCCACCAGAAAAATCCATTGCACAGGCTCGAAGAATAAATCCAATTCCGAAATGGACACATTTCTAGGGTGGAGGACCATCGCCTCCCAAAAATAGTACTCTACAGTGAACTCGCCATGGGTCAGCGTAAGAGGGGCACTCCAAAAAAGCGATACAAGGACTCCCTGAAACAACATTTCAGCCTCAGCCAAATTGATCGCCAACAATGGTCCGCCCTGGCCTCACATCGGGAGGCATGGAGATGCACTATCCACAATGTTGCAGCCTTATTTGAGAACTCACACCGAACAAGTCTTGAAGAGAAATGACAACGCAGAAAGAATCCCAACCCAGAAACATCACCCAAGGAGACCCTCTGCTGTGCTTTCTGCAACCAGACTTGTTTAACTCTGATTGGCCTTTTTAGTCATCAGCGTGCTTGCAGAAAGCACGGGATGAGTCCTTCCTGAATCTTCGTTTGCGAAGAAAAGCCAGAGAGAGAGAGAGAGAGAGAGAGAGAGAGAGAGAGAGAGAGGTAGTATCCTACATTTCTCCTTGTTGATATTCATTTTGTTAGTTTTGGTCCAGCTTTCTAACCTGTTAAAGTCATTTTGAATTCTGATCCTATCCTCTGGGGTATTAGCCACCCCTCCTAATTTGGTGTCATCTGCAAATCTGATAGTTATGGCCTCTATTCCATCATCCAAGTCATTGATAAAGATGTTGAATAGCACTGGACCCAGGAGAGATCTCTGTGACACCCCACTAGTCACTTCTCTCCAGGATGAAGAGGAGCTATTGGTAACTTCCCTTTTGGATTTGGCCCATCAACCAATTATAAATCCACCTAACAGTTGCATTGTCTAGCCCACATTTTACTAGCTTGTTTACAAGAATACAATGGGGAACCTTGTCAAAGGCCTTACTGAAATCAAGATAACGCTACATCCACAGCAGTCCCTTCAACTACCAAGCTTGTGACTCTATCAAAAAAAGAAAGAAAATATTAGTTTGGCATCTAGTTGGGAATAGTGCCTATGAGTCCCTCTCTTTCTCTGTTTGTGTGTGTGTGTGGTGGTTGCGGTGAATTGTTTGGCACTCTAGATGTCCTTAAATTGCAGCTCCCACTAGCCCTAGATAACATATCCAATGGTGTGGGGCTGCTAGGGGTTGCAGGTCAGTGACATTGAAGGGCCACACTGTCCTTGCTCTTATATGACACCCCTCAAGCTGTCCAGATTCAGCAGGAATAATCCCAATTAATTCTCTGCTGTCCCACTTTTTCAGCTGCTTAAAAATGCCGCTCTTCATCCTCCGTATAGTAACTGAGTTCAAAGTGCAAAAGTAGTTTGGACTCAATTAACTCAGGAGGCGGGGGGGGGGGGAAGAAAGGAAGGAGTGGAATCTTGACCTTCCCAGTAAGCTCAGGCAAAATCAAACTACTGCAGATTTTCCTACCTTGCATGTTCTTCATCCATAACCCCTTTGCCATATCGATCACAATCGGATTTTACTTGGCTGCACATGTCTTGGTTTTCATCTGTGAAATGTTGAAAGGTATGAACTACCAAATTCTCTGCAATAACAAGCTGAAGTTTACTTTTGGTCTGACTTTTTAATGGGAAGTAACGTCATATTCATTCACACACACAAACACATCCACATCCAAACACATGAAATTATTACATTTGCAAATTAATGTTGGGAAGTCATGAGCAGGTTCATAGTCTATTTTCCCCATTAAAGTGATTTGTTTCATAACCGTGTTTCAGCTAGCATGTACCTTTGATAGCTTTAAAAACTGTGCTAGTTAAAGCCTTCAGGTTTGGCTGCAAGTTTATGATTTCTTTTTGAGAAGCATCCTCCTGTATAAAATATGGGCTGAATGGAATTCTGTCCTCCCCACTGCACTTAGAGGCTGGAAGTAACACTGAATTAGATTGAAGGACAATATACACCAGGATCTTGATACTCCAGAATGACAACAAGCATACCTCAAGCTACAGTACCCAGCAAATGAAGTTTTTAAAAAAATCACCCAAATGAACAAGGTGAGCCTTGTACCAAGGACTAATTACAGCACAGACTAAAGACAGGAAATGGCAGAACCCCACTAGTGGTCATATACAGCTTCCAGCTAAGGCCACTCAGGTGTATCATCAGTGAACTACAACCTGTTCTGGATAACAAGGCTGCCCTCTCAAGAGCTGTTGGTGGCAGGCCTTTACTTGCTTACAGACAGCATCTCAATCTTAAACCGATACCTATAGAGGGACACACAACCGGATGGGGAGACGGGTACAAGACTTTGCCACAAACCCAGATGCCAACCCTGCCCACACATCTACTTGGGAAAAGTAATCACAGGACCTAACTATGAAAAAAAAAGGAGGGGGAATTAAAACTTAACCAACATCAAAGAAAAAGAGCAACTGAAGTTAGGAGTTATAAAATAACAAACTATATGAATTTAAGAAACTATATTATATATGTGTGAACTTTAAAAACAATATATCATATAAAATAAACAAATAAATGATCCATGACTTGCAATATATACTATAAAAATATACAAATAGAATATGAAGAACCAAAGTCCTGTGGGAGACCTCTAGTCCTTGGAAATACAAAAGCCTTGTTTGAAGGCAATTAATGGAGATGAATTGTTTCTTCAAATGATATGGAAGTCCTTTGAAAAAGCAGACAACTGTAGTAAATCAGTTGATAGTGAAGAATAAAATCTGTTGGTATCAGTTCAGTTTCAGTCTACCAGTATTAACAGCCAAATGCATTTTGACCATAGGTCTTCATCAGCCATTGATACTTTTAGCCACTGAAGTAAGCAGAATCTTCTATGTAGTTTTTTCTTGGAGCATGCAGAAGTGTCATCAGAGATTGGGAACAGGGCTCTTAAATTCTTATTCAGCATTCCAGAACCAGTGGCCTTGTGAAGAAGACCTTCAACTGGTATGGAAGTTTACCGTGAAAGCATGCCAATCTAGCTGTCTGAAACTTTACAGGCCTATTTGGAGAATAAATGTAGGGTAGAAATGAAATTACCCATTGGCTCATCATCATGACAAAAGAGGTTGTAGTGGCAGAGGGAGGTGAACCATATACTGATGGGACCACAGGAGTATGCAGTATATCTTCACACAAACATCTTTCACACTCATAGGATCCCTCCTAGTGGGTGGCAGGCCACCCAGTGCAAAACAATGAGCAAGTTTAGCTGCAGTGAGACCAATGCCCCTTCATTTAGTATTTAATTTATGTCCCTCACAGGAGTAAATTGCTGCCATTCTCTTGCAGGAAAGAAATAAAAATGGTGTAAACTTTCTGACAGCATTCATCTATACCTCCCTCTACCAATTATGACACTAGTTCCTGAAGAGGACCATGACCTTTTCACACTACACAATTTTAGTGCTATGATTTCACTTTATCTGCCATGGCTACATCTTATGGAAGCCTGGGATTTGCAGTTTAGGGAAAGGTATTTACAATTCTCAGCCAAATAATTTGCACTAGCAAATTACAAACCACCGGATTCCATAGGGTGTTGCTATGGCAATTAAAATGGAATCATAGTGCTAAAACTGTGTAGTGTGACAGATCTCAAGGTTTTACTACACTCAAGAGCTCTTACAAATAGTAGTCCATTTACTTAGTACCAGAGAACATAAGGGGTCAAAGAGTTGCCAGAGAGAAAACTGGAGAGGACTCCTGCACACCTTTACTGGCTGTGTAGAAGAACGGATTTCAGCAAGTATTGTTACCTGGTTGCATTACAAGCAACACCTGCTGAAATTTCCTCCTCTGCACAACCATTAAACTTACAGGCCCCTTCCCTAGTTTTCAATTTGGCAGCCCTAGTGCTATATCACTTCCTTATTTCTAGCTGAAAAGAGACCAGTCCTTCTAAACATCAGTGATAGAACGTCTACACAACTTCTAAAAATACAGGAGCTTTTCCCCGTTTTCACTCTGGCAAACTTATAAAGGGACCGGCTGAGAACTCAGCTCTACCATATTGAAATAGCCCTACATTCGTTCCATATCTTGGTGCTGTCAGAGTGTGATGAAGAGACAGCCTCATACCAGCTTGTAAAAATGTAATACTTAAAATGGGAAATGCAGTGTGCATATTTGTTAAGATGTGTGTCATCAGCTGATAAACAGGCTTATATAAGTATGAAGGCCTGATCCCTACATTAGTTGTGTTGAACCTTGAAAACAACTGCTAAAAACGTGAAAAGCACCCAGCCCCCTATAAAAGATTAAATCAAATTTTAGAATTATATGTGTGTATTTTTTTTAAATGACATGAGTGAAGAGCTATAGTTGCTTGCTTTGACATCTGGGATACTTAGCTCAGAATTTATGTGTCAAAAGCTTAAAAGCTTAACCTAAGCAACTTTTAAAAAAGCACTATATTTCCAACTAATTAAGTCATGTCAGCCAAATATGATTTATTTACTGCCATCAGTCATGTCTACAGCAGAATTATCTCATTTTTTGATTTCTAATGACTTTCCCTCCCATCATTAATCTGGCTGTGAATTATTTTTAATATATCTTTTTGGCATGAAAGCAAATCAAAGCAATTTCTTTAAAAAAAATTAGCTCAAGGTAATTCTGTAGTATAGCTGAATGATGGGAGTCAAAGCCTAGCTGTACTCCTCTGGTTTGACAACCCATTGCATTTCCTCCCTCAGAATCTGGCCTAGCTGGCTTCCTTGAGGACTTCTCACACAAAACTGCCACACAGGGTCTGAAAGAAAATCCTTATACAGCACTCAAATCTATTTCTGGATTTCTCATTTCTTGATATATCCAAAAATATATACATATATAATCAAACAGATGCACACAAAACCAAAAAGGAAAAACAAACAGCTGTACACATCATGCAAAATTCTTTGTTCCTGACATTTTTAGAGATTTGGGTTTTGACCAAAAGTTGTTTCAGCAGGCCAGAAAGGTAAACCATTTCATGAGATCAAGCACCACCAATAGGCAGCCCATGCCATGGGTGTGGACCCCTGATGGCTCTATTAAAAGTGTTCACATTGTAATTTGTTGTTGTTGTTTTTGTGTGCCTTCAAGTCCCTTATGGTGACCCTGCGGCGAACCTATCACAGGTTCTAGGCAAGACTTGTTCACAGGTTTGACATTGCCTTCCTTTGAAGATGAAAGAATGTGACTTGCCCAAGGTCACCCAGTGGGTTTCCATGTCCCAGCAAGAATTCAAACCCTGGTCTCCAGAGTTGTAATCCAACACCCAAACCACAGTACCCCACATGTACACACAGACACATAGATACACAAACACAATGCTACACACACACACACACACACACACACACCATATGCACCAGGACATGAGAGCCCCTCCACTGCCACCGTGCAACCACACGTACACACACATACCATGCTACACACCACACTACACGCACACACCATGCGCCATGCAATCGCACAAGCACAGAAGCACCCCACACTACACACACCCTATGCTACACACATGCCAACCATGCCAACCAGAATGTGAGAGCCCCTCCACTGCCACCATGCACAAATACACACACTCCACACTACACCCATACCCACACTATAACACCCCCATGCTACACACACACACATCACACTGTATCAGCCCCCCCCACACTACACACATCCCCATGCCACACATACATCCCCCACACTACACACAGGCACACACTACATGCCCAAGGACATGAGAGCTCCTCCATTGCCATGTTTAGAAAGGACTTGAAGCTTTTCACATGTTTCTACCCCAAGACTCAAGAGCAAAGAACAGCTACAGACAGCACAGAAGGCCCAAGGGAAAGGAGCGGCTACAGACAGCACAGAAGAGAGAAGGTTCAAGGGCAAGACCCAGCTAAGGCAGCACAGAAGGCCCAAGCCCAGTTATAGACAGCACAGAAGGGCCATGGCCCAGGGGTGACTACAGACAGCACAGAAGACCATATTGTGATGGCCAAGACTGAGGGCTGAATGCCACTCTTAAATAGCAGCTCCCCTGGCTGCTTCAGGTGAGCTGCATGATTACAGCTGGCTGCGTCTGACAGCTTGGCCCTGGTTCTTCCAAGACTCCCACAGCCAGGGCCTGAGTCTCCAAAGAGGCTGTGCTGGCTGCTTCAGCCAGGGACCTAGTCCTATGAGGAGAGGCAGATCCTGACACCTAAGCAGCCAATCAGCACACTCAAAATGTCAACGTATCCATGAGAATTATATACAGTATAGAGATGTACATATTCAAATTTAAAACTATATCTCAGCTCCTATGAAGCCTGTACTGCCTGTTGTCATGTGTCATCAAGTTGGCTTTGACTTATGGCTACCATATGAATGAAAGACCTCCAAGAGCCCCTGTCGCCAACAAGTCTGCTCAGCTCTTGCAAGCACATGGTTGTTCTCTATTGAGTCAACACACCTCTAATGCCATCTTCCTCTTTTCCAATGAGTCATGTCCTCTCATGATATGTACAAAGTATGACAGCCTCAATTTAGTCATTTTGGCTTCTAGAGAGAATTCAGGCTTGATTTGCTCTCAGGCACATGTATTGGTCTTTATGGCAGTCTGTGCTGTCTGTAGAACTCTCCTTCAGCACAACATTTCAAATCAGCTGATTTTCTTCCGGCCCTCTTTCTTCACTATCCTGCTTCCACAGTCATACATAGAAACTGGAAATATTATGGTATGGATGGTGATGACTTTGGTATTCAATTATATATCATAGACCTGGGGGTTTCATATCATATGATAGCTGCCCTTTCTAGTTTTAGTCTTCTGATTTCTTGGCTACAGTATCCATTTTGATTTATGACTAAACCCAGGGAAAATCTTTAACCATTTCAATGTCTTCATCACCCACTTAAATGTCATGTTAATCTTCTGTGGTCTTTATTTTTATGTTCTTAATTTTGTTTTCTGAATCCCTCTCTCAGATGCCCTCCTGAATGCGTTCAGGGGGTTTGAATGTGACACAGAGGCTAAGAGTAACACCATCAGAAGACTAGACTTTGTCAAGAACCTAGGTTCCTAGTAGGGTCAACCAAGGTGTAACACTCAGAGTGGAGATACCAGACAGAACATTATCAGATGCAGCAAAAATCACAGGATTATGATGCCACGGTAGCGTGAATGGGTCCTGCTATCGCACAATGTCATCATCTTCACGTGGTTACAGTGTGTTCCAGCCACAAAAAAGGCATTTGTTCTAATTGATGGGACAAGCTATGAATCATCAATATCACTTTTTTTGTGGTATTGGTGGCATGTAAAAACATGTCCCGTTGTAATCATGAGATTATAGCATGAATGGGTGGTCCTCAGTGAGAAAACTCCTGCATGAGAATGTGAAAACAAAGCACAGGATGCTCTTTTTATGAACTGTCCCATTTAGTTTGCACATTTTTAGGTTTGTTTCAGTGCTTGTGTGCTCATTTACTTTATTAAGGTGTTTTTGGAGTTTTATGTGGGCTTATGTCTTCTTGCAAGAACTGCTGAAATCTAACCCATTCTCAATCACGTAAGTAAACTCTCGTTCTTAAAGAACTAATGTGATAATTCCATGACAGTTCTTTCACACAATTACGGTGATGTGTGATAAGAAGTATAACCAAAAACCAAACTGAAGGGTTCTGCCAAAAAATAACCAGGATAAACTAATCCCACTTCCAATCATAAAAAGGCATCAATATGAAGACATAAAAGGAAAACTAAACCCTGGAGCAGAGAATCCAATAATATTAAATTTCTAAAAGGGTAACAATACCCCATTGAAAAGTGTGCAAATGCTAAAAATAAAATATCATAATAATAGTGAATAATAAAAACTCAAGGCCAGATGCATTTCGACAACAGTCTTCCTCAGTAGCCTACAAGCATTCAAAATGTATAACAACTCCTCAGCTCACACAATGTGACTCTGCTCAATTCAAAAGCAACAATGTACTACTCCATTTGAAACGAACCTATATAGAAAACCTTTTTATGATTGGAAGTGAGATTAGTTTATTCTGGTTATTTTTTGGCAGAACCCTTCAGTTTGGTTTTTGGTTATATGTCTTGGGTTTTCTGGCTGTAGGGACTTTTGTTGGATTGTGTGATAAGAAGTGTAATAATGCCACGATGTTTTGCTATCCTCACTCAACTATCCTCATTTACAGTTTTTAGACATTAATGTCATAAGACACATACATCCTCTTCAGGGAGTAACAGTCACATCAGCAAAGAGAACTGATAACTCTAAAGGCGAGGATGCTGGAGAAGCTTCAGAAGGGAAGTGACCAGCCAGCAGCAATAGTGGGAGGTAACGCTGCTGGACAGTTTTTTTAAAAGACAATGGCTGTGGCATTTTAGTTAACTCTTGTTAGATTTTCCTTGGTTTATTTTCTGGGCTGTGAGGCTGTGTTCTGGAAGAGTTTACTTCTGACATTTCACCTGCATCTGTGGCTGGCATCTTCAGAGAATGGTTGGGTAGGAGTGTGTGTGGAGTTTATATCCTGTGAACCCCAAGGATAGTTCTTGCAGAGTTGCTGAAGACTTACTCCCAGGAAAGTTTGTCCAGTATTTCAGCCTAAAGCGTGGATCTTGACACTTTCAGACCTAGATGGCTCAGAAATAGTGATCCTTTTAGTTTATGGAGGTTCAATGTAGACAAACTTTGATTGATGCACCAAATGATGCCAAAAATTGTGTCTAAAATTAGCTAACACACATTGGAAGCTGCTTAATGCAGTGTAGATGTGTAAATTGCTATTGCTTTAAAACAATTTGTAAGCCACTCTGATAGCCTTGTCGCTGAAGAGCGGGGTATAAATAAATAAATACATAAAAATTAAAAAAATTAAAAAGAATAAATTTATTCTTTATTCAGTTTGGTGTATCAGGTGTCTCTTCCTCTCCTGCCTGCTGGTGCATCAATCAAACCACCAAATTATGTGGTCTCTGATTTTTGTTTTGATCATGGCTGGGGAGGGAACGGAGAAACCTCCATGTGTGCAGTAATCACAATAACAATCACATTCCCTATGTCTTTTATCAATTAAAGAGAGGAGATATAACTGCATGCTACATTAGGCTTCCAGATTCATTGAGCTACAACTCCATCATATAAATTGGGGGAAGCTAAGCTAGACATAGCAGCTAGTTTGAACCAGAGAGGAAGATCAGCACAGCAGCCTGCCATCCACCCATTTAGTCTCAATTTAAAAAAACAGGAGGAGGAAAATGAGGGTGGTGATGATGGTAATGATTGTACTCAAGCTGCATGGACAGAACAGGGGAAGGGGTTCAAACATGGCATGAATAATGAAGCCAGATTGGGCTGATCATGCAGTTGCTATTTAGGCTGAGTTAGGTAGTAGAAACTTGGGGGTTGACTACACGAAAGAAAATGCAGTGTGTAGCTGGGCATTACCGGGCATTCAAAGCAGCTCCCTGTTGTCTCCATGATTTTCTCAAAAAAAGTTGCCTGTGAAGTGGTGCCTGGCAAAGAAGTCAGACAGACCCCTTTCCATTAATCAAGATGACAGCAATAAGTACAGGCTGCTATCCAACCCCCCCCCCGCAAAAAATGTTGCTCTTTTTTTAAACAGACAGAAGGGAGACCTTCTGCTTGTAAAAATATTTTTCCTACCCCTGCGCTGTGATACAATGCACACTTGGGCCTTTGGAAGGCCAAAATGGTACTTCTAGACTGGGTAATAGGAAAGCCCACCCCGACTCGCACAATGGACCAATTGCCTGTCAATTTCCTCCTGGCTCAGAATGTGCAGCACTGCGAATTGGTCATTCAGACGACTGGTAACAACCAGCGTTGCACAATATAAAACAACTTTATGAAAAACTGCAAAGTCCCCTAACATGTGGTAAATGGAGTTTTTGTCCCCTCCCTCAAATACGCCAAATCTCCTGCACAGCTCATTGGGGAAAAAGGTATTCTCCATGAATTCTACAAGGGTTATTTTCATAATTTAGACCCGTGGTTCCAAAACTTTGGTCCTCAAGATGTTTTGGATGTCAGCTCCCAGGATTCCTGACTGTTGGCCAAACTGGCAAAAGCTTCTGGGAGTTGAAGTCCAAAACACCTGGAGGACCAAAGTTTGGGAACCACTGGTTTAGACAACTCCTTGGAAAGATAGCAGAAGTGAGAAACAATGGAACACAATGTGGTAGGTCCTGAGAGCATATCACACAGACAGTGGAGGTGGCACCAGGCCTGAATATGATTGTATTTAAAAAAAACCCAGATGTCTATTGGGCTTATAACCCTCTGAGCCAAAGATGCCAAGGTCCTCTCAGCAAGGAACCCACAACCCTGGATCAACAACTTCCATTCCCCAACTGAGTTCTAAGCAATGAGCAACCACACCAACTTCAAGAGCTCTAAAATCCATGGAGTAAGTGTGCCAACACAAGCAGCGTGTCCAATATGCATTCTTGGAGAGAACAAAGAAGCCTCTCCATTTAAGGCATCATCATCACCACTGTCCATTTGATATGGGGTGCTGGAGAAGAGTTCTATGGATACTGTGCAATGCAAAAGAGACAAACAAATTGATCCTAGAGCAAATCTAGCCTGAAATCTCCCTAGAAGCCAAGATGACTAAACTGAGAGCATTTGATGAAGTAGACTTAAGTCTATCGAGATTATCAGACAAGAAGTGTTCCTGTCCCACAATCTCCAATCCCGCCTCTGTCCCAGCATAATAACCCTCCCCACCGCATTTACCTTCTCTTGTTTTGTTGAGGCAGCCCAGGAGTGAATGAAGTTCTAACAGAGTTCCATTCACTTCCTGGAGTGAAATCCCACGTGTTCTCACAAGAAGACATGAGCATGGGAAATTCAAAAATAAAAAGAGAAATACATAAGAAAAAGTGACACCAAGCACCTAAACACACCAAAAACATTACAAAGTAACCTGGGGAGAGTACAAAAAAGAGGGTGGCTTACCTGGATGTTCTGATCTCACCTGGAAGTGTTCTGGCAGGACCGCCCATTGATGCTGGAATTGTGCCAATAAAATAGGGCACATTGTTGCACACAGGCAAATTTGGAATGGAAATGCCATGGAAGATCAATTGCTGGCTTCTCCCTGTCAATAAAAAAGAATGCCCCATAATGGCAGCAGAACGCTTGGGAGACAACGTCGTCTGAAAAGGAAACCCTTTTGCGATCTCATGGCATCGTCACAATGCTATTTTTGATGTGTCTGATAATCTCCTATGAAAACTTATGCTACCAACTTCTTTCTCTCAATCTCAAACATGCTACAAGATACCTTTGCATACTGATCCAGACTAACACAGCTACTACATCTGTGAATTAAACTGACACTGTTTGTACTTTGGACATATCATGAGAAGACATGACTCACTAGAAAAGACAATAATGCTTGGTAAGGTAGAAAGTAGTAGGAAAAGAGGAAGACTGCATTGCAGCTGCATAGACTCAATCTAGGAAGCCACAGCCCTGAGTCTGCAAGACTTGAGCAGGGCTGGTGGTGATAGGGTGACTTGGAGGTCTCTCATTTATGGGGTTGCCATAAGTTGAAGTCGACTTGATGGCAGTTTAACAGCAACATCACCACCATCACAATTGTTACTTAAATAATAGAATCATAGAATTGTAGAGTTGGAAGAGACCACAAGGCCATCCAGTCCAACCTCCTGCCATGCAGGAAATCACGATCAAAGCATCCCTGACAGATGGCCATCCAGCCTCTGTTTAAAGTCCTTCAAGGAAGGAGACCCTACCATGCTCCAAGGGAGTGTGTTCCACTACTGAACAGCTCTTACTGTCAGAAAGTTCCTCCTAATGTTGAGGTGGGGTCTCTGTTCCTGGGGCTTGCATCCATTGCTCCGTGTCCTAGACTCTGGAGAAGCAGAAAACAAGCTTGCTCCATCCTCAATCTGACACCCCTTCAAATACTTAAACAGGGCTATCATATCGCCCCTTAACCGTCTTTTTTCCAGGCTAAACATACCCAGCTCCCTAAGTCTTTTCTCATAAGGGAGCCCTGGTGGTGCAGTGGTTAAATGCCAGTCCTGCAAGCCACCACGTTGCAAGTTTGATTCCAGCGGGCTCCAAGGTTCACTCAGCCTTCCATCCTTTCATAGGTCGGTAAATTGAGTACCCAGCTTGTGGGGGCAATTAGCTAACACACATTGGAAACTGTTTAATGCAGTGTAGATGTGTAAATAGCTATTGCTTAAAAACAATTTGTAAGCCGCTCTGATAGCCTTGTGGCTGAAGAGCGGGGTATAAATAAATAAATAAATATAAATAAATAAATAAAAAATAAGGCATGGTTTCCAGACCTTTCACCATTTTAGTCGCCCTCCTCTGGACACACTCCAATTTGTCAATATCCTTTTTGAATTGTGGTGCCCAGAACTGGACACAGTATTCTAGGTGAGGCCTGACGAAGGCAGAATAGAGTAGCACTATTACTTCCCTTGATCTACTTATATGGCTTAGACCCAGGACTTTTCCCAAGATTTAACTTTTCCCAAGATTAAGAGCCAAATGACTTACCAATTAAAATGATTATAATGTAATGAAAAGCATATAAAAAGTCATCATTAGAATAGAATTAAACTACTAAACACATTAAAACAATTTAAAACACACCCTTTAAAAAGATTTTTAAAAACAGTTAAGACGGTACAGTTCAAAACCGCACAGCATACTATTAGGGACTTTTTCTTAAAGCTGTCCGTTCTGAACGTCTGTCTGAATAAAATAAATCTTTGCCCTGCAACAGAAGGACAGCAAGAAGGTGGCTGTTCTAGCTTCCCTAGGGAGGGAGTTCCAAAGTCTACAGGAAGCCACTGAGAACCCCTATCTCATGTTCCGACCAATTGTGCATGTGAAGGTGATGGGTCTGAAAGAAGAGCCTCTCCTGTAGATCTCAGGGTCTGGGCAGGTTTATAGGGGGAGATAGGGCCTCTCAGATAGCCTGGGCCTAAGCCATATAGGGCCTTGCAAGGAAACAGTGGGGTCAGACAGGGAGCTCTGAACATCAAGGCATAAAGTTCTTCTGTCTGATGTCATACTTCACCAGAGTAAGTTGATCACCGGGAGCGATCCTAGATGCTGTGATACCCAGGGCTTGCCTAAATTGGAAAAATACTCCTCATGGAATGTGAGGAGAAGACGACCTGTCTTAATGGCCATCCATGTTGTTTCACCATATTGTGAAGGAGGAGGCCCCAAAATGGCAAAAACTCTGAGGGAAAAGCCTTCATGGCTTTTCCCAGAGCTTTAAAAAAATCTTTGAGGGAAATGTGCACTCCCAGCCATTAAGACAACTGTGCAAATTCTTGCACGGCCTGTTGGGGGTAGAACAGACCTTCTGATTGGTTGGGGATGTGCAGGCGTGATCCTGATCTTTACCCTTTTTTGGACAGGGTGAAGGGAAGTGGGAGGAGGGAGAAAAGAGGAACTGGGGAATGGAGGAGGGCTCCCTCCCCCTCTTCCCCCTCCTTGTGGCTGCCGCGAAGCTTATGGGGGCCAAAAAAAGAAGAAGAAGAAACCATTAGGACAAATCGCAGCTGCTGCAATTTGACATTATTGCAGAGCAATCCATTTGGGGGGGGCTCGTATAGATGGGCCCCCAGTATGGCTTGCTTCATTGCACTATCTATATTCCTCCTTGTGATCAGAACTTAATCAGCACTACTGGAACTAGAGCTGGATCTGGATCTAGAGCTACCACACTCCTCTGTCACCCCTGTTGCCTCCCACTCCTACTGATAATCTATTAGGGATGTTCTCTTCCTCCCTTCTGAGGAGCTGTATACCCTCAGAACTCAAATAGGCTGGAAGATATCCATTACCAGCAACAGCATGCCTCCTTATACTAGCTGCTGTGGTCAATCCATTTGCATGCAGCTGCCAGAACCCGTTTTGTTGTTTAATAATCCAAGAGATTATTTTTCTCCTTGATATTGAACATATATTTTTACCTTTTTAGCTTTTCAGACCTTCACTGTTGTTGCACCCTGGTTAGGTAATGCCCTCCCTTTAGAGACCCACTAGGCATCAACACTGGCTTCATTTCTATACCATGCTAAGTAGGGCTTTTTATTAAAGCCTTTAGGATTAATGATTTTGTCCAGCTAGTGCATATACAGAGTTTCATTAGCTTGCTTTAACGTGCTATATGATGTTGATCTCTTATTGATTTAATTTTAAATTGCTCTAAACTGTTTAAAGATTTTTTTGTTCGCCACCCTGAGATCATTATATTTTGAACAAACAAAACCTAAACACAAAAATATTTTAAATAAATACAAACAATATTTACTTACTTGCTTACTTATTTATGTATGTATCTTTTGGGCAGGGAGGTTAAGTATGTCCCTTCCAGTTAAAGGCTAGGTATTCAGAATTTAAAATAGATTATTAGGTTTGAAATGGGGGGAATTCAATCAAATGGGTTGGGGAGACTCTTCAAATGTTTAGCAGGGGATCTGTACCCTAGAATCCAGTGCTGCTCTTTGCAGGCATTGCTTCAACTCTGCCCTGTACTTGGCTTGCTCCTGCATGCCCCATGCTCCAGGACCTCTTCCATTCCAGAGCCACAAACGCCACTCTTTGTTTCAGTACAGTATTCTATTTGTTTCAGCCAGTGGCTGGCAGAAGTAAGAGCAACATAGACAAAAGTTTAACCTGCAACAATTGAAACCAGAAGAAAGCAACCATTCTTGGGACTATTAATTCTAGTCCGCAATTAATTGTTCACCTCTCTACAGCTGGAATGGGGCTCATGTGTTGATGTGAATGTTGCCCAAAGGGATGCACTAATTCATTGCAGCACTTGGTCCAGAAAGACTTTTTTTGTGTGCTCATCAAAAGTAGTTGAGTCTTGACCACCATTTATTTATTTATTTTGAAGTTTTCTTTGTGTGCCTGAACTCACTACAATAGAACACTGTGTGTAGAGCCAGCTTGGCTTTGTGACTAGAAAAAGTGGGTAAATGAGAAAATGCTGGCATTTGTCAAAGATGCTCATGAAAGGGATAATAATAATAAAATGTGTAATATAATTAATTTTAAAAGCTCTACATGACTGAGAAAGAACTCTCAGCTGGTGCCAAAGTGACTGGCTGGCACTTATAACAATGGCAAGGGTCAAACCTTGGATTTCTCCCCAGAGGAGGTGGCCACAGTTCTTCAAGAGAGAACCTCCAATGGGGGGCAGGGGAGAAGCGACAGCACAAAAGCCATTTCAGCCAGAGCACGACTGATGCTGTTTGTGTGTTGCAGCCCTCTATTATCTCCATATGAACCATATTTCTTTCTCACTCACCTAAGGGCAGATGTTTCTAAAAGCTTAATTGCAGGTAGTTTGTTAGTTGATGACATTCCTGGCAGAGTGTGTTGGTCTGCAAACCTGTTGCACAGCATAGTTATTAAGGTTTTCAGGTATCCTTGCATAGATCACATTTAAGTAGCATTTTTACTGCCAAGTGGTGCTTTTGATGTTTAATTTGCATGAACATGGAGGACCATAGTCCAAGGAAACTACAGGGGCTCACTTAGAATGATATATTTGCAGTTTCTGTCACACAGCTCAAATATGGACATTCAGCAGCTTCAAGTTCAGTTGAAAACCAATGTGGTGGTATGACTGGAATGTCAGAAGAGGTTTCAGGAAGGCTGGGGTTCAAATCTCCACTTGACCATAGAACTCATTGGTTATCTTGGACCAGTTGCTCCTCTATCTGCCTAGCCTAGCTCTCAGACAGCTTATTTATTTATGTATGGATTATTTGGCAGGGAGGTTAAGTACGTCCCTTCCAATTAGGTATCCAACTGATACCTAAAAAAGGAGAGGTATCCAAAAGAAAGGAGGCCAGTGAATTGCAAAACAATTACACATGCTAAATTATGTGTATAGTTAAAAATATAGAAACAAATACTATATTTGCAAAAGGAGTACCATACAAAACGTCACAAAATGGTTGCAGATTGTGATCATGTGACCTTCCTTTTCACACTACTCAGTTGTAGCTCTATGGTTCTACCTCAGCTGCTGTGGCAACATCCCATGGAATCCTGGAATTGGCAGTGGTAGGAGGGGCATTTTGAATTAGCCAGGGAGTTCCTCTGGTGCCTCTGACCAAACCACAAAGATTTCATAGGATGTAGCCATGGCAGTGACATTGGAAGCATACTACTAATATTCTGTAGTGTGAAAGGACCCCAGGTTAGACTGCTGTCCAGGCTCCACCCACTAATGGGCAACTTGCTCTCCTTTCCAAAGGTAGTTGGGCAGTAAAAATGAAAAGCACATATATAGGATGAGTGACACCTGGCTTGATGGCAGTACACGCAACAGGGATCTAGGAGTTTTAGTGGAGCACAAGCTGAACATGAGTCAGCAGTGTGACGAGGCAGCTAAAAAAGCCAATGTGATTCTAGGCTGCATGAATAGGAGTATAGTGTCTAGATCAAGGGTAGTAATAGTGCCACCCTAGTCTGCTTTGGTCAGACCTCACCTGGAATACTGTGTCCATTTCTGAGCGCCACAGTTCAAGAAGGATATTGACAAGCTGGAACTTATCCAGAGGAGGGCGACCAAAATGGTGAAAGGTCTGGAAGCCATGCTCTATAAGGAGCAGTTTAGGGAGGTGGGTATATTTAGCC
Organism: Gambelia wislizenii; assembly: GCA_030847615.1. Lineage (NCBI taxonomy): Eukaryota > Metazoa > Chordata > Lepidosauria > Squamata > Crotaphytidae > Gambelia > Gambelia wislizenii. The sequence continues at coordinate 186,436,981 of JAUMIR010000002.1, read as the reverse complement.
TGCGGAACAGAAGGTTAAGAGTTGACACATATCCATGTTTAAATATTTGAAGGGAGGTGACATAGAGGATGGAGCAAGCTTGTTTTCTGCTGCTCCAGAGACTAGAGAGATTATCAAATGCTCTAAATATGGTGTTATCACGATGCCAGGAGATCGCTAAAGGGCTTCCCTTTCACATGACACCGTTCCCCTCTTGTAACGCTCCCGTTCGGCTCTTGTTATGCCGGTGCTGCTTTTTATTGACAGGTTAAGCCGTCAATGGATCCCCCATTCAATTTCTGTCACAGAATGTCCTGTGAGTGAAAAAGTGCCCGTTCCTTGGCATGATCCCAGTGTCACCGGGACTTCTGTGCCAGAATACTTCCGGGTGAGATTGGGACATCCAGATAAGTGACACACTTTATTGTACCCTTCCCAGGTTACCTGTAAAGTTTTAAGTGTGTTTTTGTGCTTGCTGTCACTTTTTATGTATTATTTGGGTTTTTATTTTTTAATTTCCCGCACTCTCGTCTTCTCGTGAGAAACAGCAGGATTTCCTTCCAGGAAGTGAATGGAGCTCTGTTAGAGCTGGGCTGGGCTGACGTGGAAGTGTGAACAAGGAAAGTCTGAAACTTTTACTTAATATTCGATGACAGGGACAGGAGAGGAGGTTGTAGGACAGTAATGGCTTTTTTGTTGCCATCTGATCATCTCCTAGGACACGGAGCAATGGACTCAAACTACAGGAAAAGAGACTCCACCTAAATATTAGGAAGAACTTCCTGACAGTAAGAGCTGTTCAAGAGTGGAATGCACTGCCTGGGAGTGTGGTGGAGTCTCCTTCTTTGGAGGTTTTTAACCAGAGGCTGGATGGCCATCTGTCGGGTATGCTTTGATTGTGTATTCCTGCATGGCAGGGGCTTGGACTAGAAGGCCCTTGTGGTCTCTTCCAACTCTATGGTTCCATGATTCTAAATTTAAATTAGACTTGAGCTAGGCACCTCTTCAAATAGAGGACTGCCCTCCGTAAAACAGGATACGTGTCTACCTATGCATAAGGTTGTACTGAGAGCATTATGTGTGGGAGGCAACCCACTGACACTGCCCTGAGGTCCTTGGAAAAAAGATGGCCACAAATGTAATCAAAAGCAATCATTCACCATCTTCCCCTGGGGCATCATGTTCATTTAAAAGTTCTTTGGTTCCTCCTTTCAAAAGGCGGGGGAACAAATACTGTATTCCTGAGCCCATGGTTTCAGTCAGTTGCTACAGTCCCTGCCCTAAGATTTTCTTCCTTCTACACAATTCCCCCCCTTTATGAAGATAGCCTCTATGGTTTGGGAGGAGGGGCAGGGACTTGTACAGCCATGGATACCACTGTCATATGTGAAAAAAGCGGATTTCTCTGCCTCTCCCATCACACCACGAGAGCCAGCATGGTGTATGTTTTGAATGTTGGACTACGGTTCTGGAGACCAGGGCTTGATTCCCCGCTCAGCCATGGAAGCACACCGAGTGACCTTGAGGAAGTCAAACTCTCTTAAGAAGGCAAAGGCACACCCTCTCTGAACAAATCTTGCCAAAACCCTGTGAGAGGGTAATCTTTAGGGTTACCGTGAGTCACAAACAACTTGAAGGCACACAGCAACAAACCCATCATACACTACAGGTTTCATAAAACAGACACTTACGCCGTTTTGTGTGTACAGTTGTCCCTTCATTTTCTCTGGGGTTTGGTTCCAGGACCCCCCATGGATACCAAAATCTGTGAATATTCAAGTCCCATGATATGCAATGGCATAGTAAAATGGTGTCCCTTATAAAAGATGGCAACATCAAGGTTTGCTTTTTGGATTATTATTTTTTAAAGAATATTTTCAAGCCATGAATAGTTAAATCTGTGGGTACCAAATCTGTGGATATGGAGGGACAACTGTAGTTTATGTCAAATTTACCTGGGGCTTAGGTGGACATAGTCCTTGTACCTCTAAGGCTCCTGAATTGTACCCCTTCACTTTTCCTCTTATATGTGTGCAACCATTTTAATTTATTCGTTAGATTTATATCTCACCTTTTCTCCAATAAACTCAAGGTAGCATATATGGCTTTCCTTCTCCCCACTTTATTCTCACAACAACCTGACAGAGTAGACCAGGCAGAGAAAGAGTAGCTCATTAGAGACTTAGACTTCAATAAGTGTTGCAGACCAACACTAACCACTATAACACACTGGCACCTATGCTTTGGCAAACAAGAGACACTGTGCTGGTGGCAGTGAGACCACGGAAGAATGCAAGTTCTATTTAGTTAAGTGCATTGACATCTTCTTTATTCTGGGTCAGAGTATGTATCCATTTAAGCCAATATCATTTAATCTGACTGGCAGCAGCTCTCCAAAAGACAAATTCTTTCCTGTCCCCTGCTCTCCAGTCCTTTTAACTGAAGCTGCTGGGATTGGACTTAGGGCTATTTTCATGCAAAACCCCACATGATCAGCCACTGAGCTATGGTCCCATCTCAGGGAGCTGGATCTCACATGACTTTTCTTTTTGAGACACAAGACAATTCTTACTGCACCATAACCTTCCTTCAAATCTAATTCTGTATTTTATTTTATTTTTTACTCTCTTGATCAAGGCCCTCCCTGCTTTGCCACTTCTTATAACTTTATATCACAGGTGAGTTGCTCCGTCAGTTATATGGGCTATTTGAAAAAGGTATAATGAACCAGAGGGCTGTGCTTAATTTGCATTTTTATGCACATATAATTTGGATGAATGTGTTGGGTACTAAACCATAGCTAATGAACATGAAGCATTTCTCTGCTGATGCCACAGAAGCCATGAATCTTTTGACTCAGAGCCTTCTGGGTGCTGCTTCATCTTCATAATACAGCTCCTGACAACTATGTCTTCTAGATACCAGAGCAGCCTCAGATGAGCCAGTATTTACTATCCCCAAATATTTAATGAAAGGGAACAGTTCCTCAAACAAACAAAGAAACAACAAGCAGGAGAAGCCAAGATACATTTTAAAAATGTGCATAGGCAAGCTGTCTTGTTTGCATTCAGTCTTTTGAGCCCTGCCCAAGCTGGTTTCCTGATTTCAGATTCTCTCTAATATTTTAGGTTTCCATCTAAAACTATGAGGACTACAGATTTTCTTTACTTTCAGGTTTTTTCCACCTGATGCCCATAAACACTTGGGTTCATCTATACAAGGCTATAAAATGTGGATTAATGCACAGTAACATCAATTCACAGCAGCTTTCATTTGTCTCCATGTTTTTTCCCCCAAGATTGCAGGCATGCAAAGCCATATGTGTTTGCTGTTCAAATGGGCATGCCTGCAAATCAAGATGGCGTGAGTAAATTACTCACGTTTTTATTGTCACCAGGTGCTGCTGCTGAACAACATTTAATCCAGGGTATGGAAGTGCAATATTCTCCTTAAATAAACAGAAAAAAAGGGGGAAGGGCTGTTTCATTGCCTCAGCACATGATCACTACAGTGAAAATCCACCTTGGTGGTTCCAGAAACTTGCCTTGCCAGCAAGCTCTGCCCCCTGTGCACATCAGACCAATCAGCTTTCCACTTCCGCTCTTATTGGGAATGCGCAGCAAAGCAAATCGGTTGTCCCTATGAGAGGGAATGAGCACTTCCTTTGGCGTTTTTTTAAAAAATACAGGAAAAGCCACAAAGGCTTTTCCCGTGGAGTATTTGGCATTTTGGGCCCCGCTCCATCCAAATATGGCAGATTGATACGGGATCCCATTTAGACGGAATGTATTCTCCTCGAATTCTATGAGGAGTATTTTTGCTGTATAGATAAGCCCTGTGTTTGACCAGATGTGAGTTACATTGTGAAAGGGTTGGCAATATACGCACAGACTGCTCTCTTCTTTGTGCATCCCTTCTGCACTCCAGCCACCACCTCAGTTTCCATCATTGTTGCTGCAAAAAAACTCTCATCAGTTCTTCTGAGAAACATTGCGTGTGGAAAGCATGCATTTCTTTCCCTGCAAAATTGCCACCCCCATGGGCTGTAAGTCCTGAGGCATATTTTCCAGTACAATTGGTGGGGGTTTTGCAGCAGTAGAAACTGGTGGCAGCAAGCTTCTGGTGGCAGTGGAGAATGAGGCTCTGGTGGGTTCTCAGAGGGGCAATGCCGCCCCCCCCCAGCACTGAGAAGCCACCTACCTTTGTATTAGAAGCACAGTAAAGTAGGTCTGCTTAGACTCTGCCATGAATCATGCACATATATTTTATCATGTGACTTCACACTTCATGATCAGAGTACAGCAAAAAAAGGGAAACCATCTTGAGAAAAGAGAATTCTGGGAATGAATTTACCTTCCTAGGAGGCGTACTCTTTCCCCTGACATATATTCTCACCCTCAGCTAAAGGAACACATTTTCAAAATGCTTACTGGTGCTTAACACAAGTCTTGAGGCATAGGGAAGTGTCATTTCCTTAATAAGACCTGCCTCTCAGTTGCCTGAACAGTTATTCTTAGAGAACCCTGTTATAAAAAAGCATGGTTGGAGAGTTCACCCTAACATAACAGCAATTGACCTAGAGAGCAAGTATTGGATAAATAATAAATGGGAATAATAAAGTATCAATGAGTGGTATCTGTAGCTGACATCTGTTTTTCTGCTGGCCTCCAGCCATGCTGCTATGGGCTGCAATTCTGTAAACGAAGCAAGGTCAGACTGGGTCAGTGCTTGGATGGAGAGAAAGAGGCAGCTTCTCTACATCTGGGAGCTCTTTGTTTATAAGGTACCTGCTGAAGCGGAGTGAAACAAAAGTGATAAGCATGGTATGAACTTCACAAATTGCAAAGGTTTGAAAGACTAGAAGCTGCAGCCTATAGATATGAGATACTTGCCTTGAGTGATACGCATTACTGGGAATCCACTGTGTTCAGATAATGTTTTGTGAAACCAAAGTTACACATTCCAATATATTTATGGGGTGACAAATTGCAGAAGGCACCACTGTTATTGTGAGCATTGGGAAAGTAAGTGAAATGGAAAACAAAACCCAGTCCACAAGAATCCCATGCACTAATGCCCTATTTTAATGTCCTGTAATAAAGAATGGGCTTTAAAAATAAACCCAGCTGATAGGATTCTTTGCTACATGATAAGAAATGTCAAGGGTAGGAAGAAATACTAGATATCAAGGAAGCTTGGTGAATGGGACTTGTTGCTGTGTGTGTAGTCTGAAAAGGTAACTTGCGGTATTACTCAATTCTAACAATTTACTGCTACTGTTGTGCCACTGGGCAATACAGGAAAATGGCCGATTCAGATATTGCACTTTGGAAGTTCTGGGGAAAATGCAAAAGACATTGCAAAGCAATCCTTCCTGCTGTAGCACATGGCAGCCACCCATGTGATCCTTCTTCCTCTCCCTCCCATTACTCAGACTGAGGCAATGCATGCATACATGCAAGCATGCAAACACATGTGTGTGCATGTGCACACACACAGAAGTGATAGGCAGAAAACCCATTACATTCCACTGAAGGGTAGTGAATTACACACATGACACTGGTGGCACAGTGGTTAAGTGCCAGTACTACGAGTCACCAAGTTGCAAGTTTGATTCCAGCGGGCTCCAAGGTTCACTCAGCCTTCCATCCTTTCGTAGGTCGGTAAATTGAGTACCCAGCTTGTGGGGGCAATTAGCTAACACACATTGGAAACTGCTTAATGCAGTGTAGATGTGTAAATAGCTATTGCTTAAAACAATTTGTAAGCTGCTCTGATAGCCTTGTGGCTGAAGAGCAGGGTATAACTAACTAACTAAATAAATTAGAGGAGAAAAGTACCTCTGTTTTAGCACATTACTGCAAAAATTAAGTAGATACCAAAGTAACTGATTAGCAAAACAAGTTACCTTCTAGCTATGGGTAAAGGTAAGTCTACTCCCACCCCACAAAACCCCTTCTGTGCTGACTGGTGCGAGCTGGCAAGGTTTTGATGTGGTGGCATCTTTGCCACTTTACACATCCCCATACCCCATTTAGATTGCACTGTTAGCCACTATCAGTAAGCCAAGGGGATCTTCTCGCACCTTTGAGACTAACTGAGGGAAAGAAATTGTGGAGTAAGTTTGTACTGTACTTGAATAAAAAAAGTACAAGGGAAGATAGGAAAGAGAAACAGCTGAATTGAACTATATCCACAAATGCCAGTCCATCAACAGTGGGTTGAATAGAGACAATGGCTTCCTGGCACACTACACATATAACAGTAGTTAACACCGCAGTCTCATGAAAGCACACTTGGGCAGTTTATCACATGTCCTTTCTGGTTCCCAACCAGCATCACACTATGTTCCAAATCCCCCTCTACCATTTATATGGTCATCCATCCACCCTGGCCTTACCTCCTCCCTTTGCCCCTCCACAACCATTGTTAAACTGAATTTCTTACTTCATCACCATACCCACTAGTTTTGCATTTCTTTTGCATTTGTAGGGCAATTCAACAGCCTGCTGATACAGTCTGTTCCTAGACACCAGTTCACTCCATGCATCTGAGGATGTAGACTTAAGTCTGCGTAAACTTATGCTATGAAGTCTGTCTATTAAATAACGAGACTGTGTTTCTACCTTTCAGGCAAATAAGGCAGAACTGATTGTGAATGCTTGAGTGGTGACCTTGAAAATGTCTGAACCTGCATAACAAACATCAGCACTCTCAACCGTTCAGTTAATTGTCAGTCATCATTTAAAGCAGCTGTGTTGTCTGTTTTGTGCCAGAAAAATGCTACGTTTAAAAGCCAAGCAACATTACATTCTGCAGCAACTTGAGGCAGACCTTTTCCAAAAAATCATCACTTGTGATGAAACCTGGATCTTCTGGTATGATACTGAGACAAAACAATAGTCAGTGCACTGGAAAACACCATCATCACCAAGAATGAAAAAAGCACATCAAAGCAAGTCCACATCAAAGCCATGCTCATTGTTTTGTTTTGTTTTGTTTTGTTTTGTTTTGTTTTACATCAAGGGTGTAATTTTGGCAGAATGAGTTCCAGATAGCAGAACAGTGATCCAGCATTATTATAAGGAAGTTTTGACAAAGCTGAGAGAAAGAGTCAGAGAAAAAGGCCAGAACTGTGGAAAAACGGTTTCATTCTTCATCAAGACAATGCACCTGCTCACACAGGACTTTCTGTGAAGCAGTTTTTGACTGATAAACACATTACTACACTTGAATATCCTCCATATGCACTATATTTGGCATCATGCAACTTTTTTCTTTTCCCTAAAGTGAAATCAGTGCTTAAAGGAACACGTTTTGAGTCAATTGATGCAGTAAAGAAGAAAATGGCAGATGGGTTGAAACAGCTGACAGAAACTGATCTGTTCCATGCCTTTAACCAATGGAAAACAAGAATGCATCAGTGTGTGAGTGTGAACAGGGAGTATATTGAAGGGGACAAGCATTAGAACTGTGATAGATATAAATAAAGATGTACAAAACAAATATAGAATATATACAGCAAACCTCAATAATGAATGCAACAGCAATTCTCCAAACACTGCTCAACACCAACCCACAACAGTAACTCACACAGAGTGTATCTTTATAGGAGTGTTTAGCTAGTCACTTTCTGCCTAGCTACAGCTGTGCACATACCCACATCAGCTGCGCTAGTGAGTGGTCTGTTGTTAAAACATTTTCTCTTTGCACGTAAAGGGATATTATCCTAATAGTATTGTATCAGTCTCATTATTTAATAGACAGACCTTGTATAACATTTTTCTCTGAGTTTGTCTGAAAAGTGCTACAAGATCCCCTTGCTTACTCATATTCCAGACTAACATGGCTATGTTTTGAATGTTAGCCACCATGCCACACTGATACTTAAGACTGCATGTTGAACAACTATTTCACGCAACAGGCTGTTCAAACACTGTTGGCCTGCAGGTGTGTACACTAATTTCTGTTTGGGAGACCCTTTCTTTGCGCTCCTGGCCATAAGCTGGCCATAGTCAATAAATAGGGCCAGTCCTGCCATGAAACAAGGTGAAGTGGGCCAGCTTCAGGCAGACTATGGCAAATAGGGTGAGGCTTGGCAGAGTTTTGTGTCTGAATGGTACAGCAGGACTTGAAAAGGTTTTATTTTTAGTCTGTGGGGGAGCGAGAGGTATCATCTGGGCTCTATTCAGGCAACAAAATGTCTTGAGTTAGCACTGTCATTATATCTATAGCCATATCTGTCTACATCTTATATTGATATTGGTTGTTATTAGAAGTAGTTCTAGCTAGTTGTCACTAGCTAGAACCACTCAGGGGGTCAGAAATGACTATCTGGTTTTTTTTTTTGATGTTTTATCTTGTCCTGTTCCTAACAATTCAAACAAATTCAAAACAATTATCTCTTTCAAAACAACTGTTTGAGCAAGTGGCTCTCCCTACAACCCATGGTGGTGAAATCTCTGAATGAATTTTGCAGACTATGAAGATGGAAATACTTCTTTATTTTTTACTTACTGGTACATAGACCATGTGTGAACACTATTAATGGAAAGAATGTGGAAGATAGACTGAATGTACATTTTATTCAATGCAGACTTTATGTTCACCTTACAGACCAACTGAAGGCTGGTGTGTAAAAGGTCCCAAGAGGATGTGTCCATTTATAGAGAGTGGAGCATATTTCTTCATCAAAACAATGTGTATGTTAATGCTGTAACAGTGACCAAAGTTTGCAAACAGATTAAGAGAAGAAGTGGACCAATTAGGAAAGTAAACTCAGGAGGTGTCTAGGCCTTACAGTCTCAGGAGTGCCTGAGTCAAAAATGATAGTGTGAATATTTACCTAGGAGGGGGCAGCTAATGATTGCTTTTTAGTCTTGTCACTGAGGCTGAAAGTTAACAGAGAAGAGATCTAGTTTCCATACAAACAGGATCTTGCACCATCTGTTCCCTGCACAGAAAGGGAAGTAGCCATTTGTATCCAATGTCTGCATGCAACCTGAAAGGAACTGATGAATGGGAGGAGGAACCTTTGACCTCCAGGTCACTCAAGGTTTTTGGACTATGTGGAGGCCAAAATGCAAAACTTGGGTTGTTAACAAGGGCCTTCCTCTTTCAAATGTCCCTGCCACCTCCAGAACAGGGAAGCAGATTACATCCCCCTGCTCGCTCCCTATAGAATCATGTCATCATGGGGAATTGGAAGGGATTCCAAGGGTCATTTTGTGCAACTCCCTGCCCATGCAGGCATCCATGGCTAAAGCACCAAGTCAGCTTCAGCAGATTCCCTTCTCTTGGTTCCTCAGGGATGGAAATACATTATATTTTTGTTCCACAATGTTAGGAGATTTTCACACTACACTGTTATAGTGTTACCATTCCACTTTATTTGCTATGGCAGCCACCTGTAGAATCCTGGGATTTGCAGTTTAGGGAGGGGCATTTGCAACTCTCAGCGAGAGAGATCTTAGGCCTCACTAAACTATAAACCCCAGAATTCCACAGGAGGAAGCCAGAGCAGTTAAAGTGGAATAGTAACACTATAACAGTGTAGTCTGAATATCTCCTTTAACTCTAAATAGAGTTGCTCACAAACTGCACCTCAACATTTTCCACCCTACTTATGGGAAGAAGAATTTTACAACCCCCCCAAGTTCCATTCACACTACACAATTATAATGCTATGATTCTGCTTCAGTTGCCATATCAACACCATATGGAACCCTTGTATTTGCATTTGAGAGCAGGGCATTTAGAATTCTCAGCCACCGTGCTCCTTTAGTGGCTCACCAAACTACAAGCCCCAGGATCCCACAGGGCAGTTAAAGTGCAGTCATTGTACTATCATTGTGTAGTGTGGAAGGGGGACAAGGAATCCTGCAACTGTCTCTCAGTAGTGGCAGCAGCAACATCAGCCATTATGTTGGTAATCTGGCTCCCATTTTGCATTTGCCATGGTACCCAGAATTAGTGTTGCTCTGAGCATGGAAGGTTGTAGTGGTGGTGACCACTGCAAACAAGGAAATGGAGAATGCTCCTTCTGCAAAAATATTCTTTGATCAGTACAGTGACATTTACATCAAAGTGGATGGTGAAAATGGTGAAACAATTAAAAGGTTTTCTGTACTTTTAGCTCATAAATCAAATGGAATCTGTAGCCAAGAAATCAGAAGTGTAAAACTAGAAAGGGCGCTATGAAGGAACTATGTAAGATCTTCAAGTCAGAACAATCCATTCCATAGTATTCCCAATTTCCATGTATGTTTGTGAAAACAGGACAGTGAAGAAAGCTGTTAAGAAGAGAATCAGCTCATTTGAAATGTGGTGCTAGTGGAGAATTCAAGAGGTACTATGGCGTGTGGAAAAGACCATAAACGTGTCTGAAAGCAGATCAAGCCTGAACTCTCCCTATAAGACGAAACGACTAAACGGAGGCTGTTATACTTTGGACATAACATGAGAGAACATGCCTCACTGGGTAATGCAATAAAGCTCCCTAAAGGAGAAGGGAGTAGGAACAAGGGAAAACCACATTACACATGGCTGAATTCAATCATAGCCTGGTTTTGCAAGACCTGAACAGGGCTGTTGATGACTAGTGGAGGTATCTCATTCATAGCCACACCATATGTTGAAGCTGACTTAGTGGCACATAACAAGTGGGGTGAGGAAAAAAATCACCTCTTTTGGATTTCATCTGACCTCTTCTGTGACCATGAAGAGAGAAGGCTGCAAGGAGATACATGTTATAAGCTGGTAGTTGCCACATGTTCTTGTGCTTTCGTGTACTTTTTTTTTACCATGCTATTGGACTTTGAGAGTTTCCCTCTTAACATATATAGAAGAGCTATCATGATGCAGTAAGCTTAATCGGTTTTCACATTCACTGAGAATATTTAAAACTGTTCCTGGAAGTTTTAATTTCACTTAACTGTGTGGATCAAACTCTATATTCGGAGAGCTTCATTTCTGCATTGTGAATACTCTGCAGAAGCAAAGAGGTGGACATGATCCATTTGGAGAGTCTTCTGAGTCTCCTCTGTTGAAATGAGTGGGAACCAGATAGAAAATCTCACTTTCTATCTTTCAGGCAACCAACATTCTGAAGCATAATGGTGACTAATAGCAAAAGATGCGGGGGGGGGGCGGATGTCCTCTTTAATTAGAGTTGTTATTTTTATTTGACACTGGGGAAATAACTAACGGAACTGAATGTACCTAGCTGCAGGAATAGGAACCCTACTTAAAAAAATATGTCGTAAGTTTGGTTAAAAACAAATTATCTGTGCTACCTGCTGTTCGTGATCTGTGCTATTATTGATGACAGGGCTTCCAAATATGGGTATTTGTACATAATCATGTCTTGTAAATATCTTAATTAAGAATCCATCACATCTGGTAGAATAAATTTTGGCTTAGACAAAGGGAAAGGATTAGGATAAGATTTAGGGATATATTTAAACTCCAAACTGCATTTCGAGTTTAGAATGCTAAAAGGATTAAAGTCTAGCAACTGGCAGAGACTGAGCCATCTGACAGCTACTTAATTTAAAGTACAGTACCACTAATTAACTCTTTGAGGACTGCAGTACACATTCTTATGTACAAAGAATAATAATGCCAACAGGTGCATGGACAGTGGTGGGACAGGCTTGATTTTCTGTGTTTTCTATGTGGCACAATTGGGAAAGATCTGAAAACATCTGAAAGCATTTTACATCCATCTCAGATGGCCCACATTATGGGTTTGCACTACAGGAACCTTCCACACATGCAGTTTGTGTGTAAATGCTGTGTGTGAAGGATTAATGGCAAATTATTAATGCATGTAATTACTTCTAAGGAGATTATCAGACATGTCAAAAACAGTGTTATAACGATGCCATGAGATCGCAAAAGGGCTTCCTTATCAGACAATATTGTGCCCTAGTGTTCTGCAAATGTTCTTCTGCTGTTATGAGGAAGTTCTTTTTTATTGTCAGGGAGAAGTTGAAAATTGATCTCCCATAGCATTTATGTTCTGGATTTGCATGTGTGCGAAAAGGTACCCCATTTTGCTGGCGCGATTCCAACGTCAATAGGCAGTCCTGCCAGAACACTTCTGGATGCGAATGGGAAAACTAGGTAACATACACTCTCTTTATGAACCTCACCATCTTGCTTGCAAGTTTCTAAATGTGCATCTGTGCCTTTCTGAATGTTTTCTTTTTCAATTTTGGTGTTTTGGGGCTCTTTAGTGTGCTCACATCTCATGGGATATGCTGAAATCTTATTCACGGAGAAACGTGGAAGTAAGTGGCATGAGTACTTGTATTGCTAGATCCTTGGGGTGATTTTGTATCATTATCACAGCAGCGTGCGGAAACGTGTGTCATTGTACCGGAACATGAACACTGTAAAATATAGTGACATAATAACTTTTTAGGCACTTGTCTGATAATCTCCTAAGAGAGATGTAAAGGATTTAGGAGCCCATTGGCAATATTAGTATCTTTCTAGGACATGCTATTCTGTATGAAGTTGCCTTCCCAGATTACAGGTTGTCCCTCCACATTCGCGAACTTGACATTCGCGGTTTTGATTATTCACGGTTTTGGGAGGCCCCCCCTGGGCCCCCCCCAAAACCGCGACACGGGGCCTCCGGAGGCCCCGTGAAAGCCCTGGCACGGAGTGGGGAGGGCCAGGGAGGCCTCCATGGGGCCTTCGGAGACCCTCCGGAGGCCCCGCGAAGGCCTTGGGAGGGAGGGGGGAGGGCTGGGAAGGCCTCCGCGGGGCCTTTGGAGACCCTCCAGAGGCCCTGCGAAGGTCTTGGGAGGGAGGGGGAAGGACTGGGGGGGGCTCCGCGGGGCCCTGCTAGTCCCCATGAAGGCCTTGGGGGGGAGGGGGAAGGCCCAGGGTGGGAGGGGGGAGGCCCAGAGAAGCCTTCACGGAGCCTTGGAAGGCTCTGTGAAGGCCCCAGGAAGGGAGGGGGAGGCCCAGAGAAGCCTTCACAGAGCCCTGGAAGGCTCCGTGAAGGCCAGGGGAGGGAGGGGGAGGCCCAGGGAGGCCTTCACAGAGCCCTGGAAGGCTCCGTGAAGGCCCCGGGGAGGGAGGGGGAGGCCCAGAGAAGCCTTCACAGAGCCCTGGAAGGCTCCGTGAAGGCCAGGGGAGGGAGGGGGAGGCCCGGGGAGGCCTTCACAGAGCCCTGGAAGGCTCCGTGAAGGCCTGGGGTGGGAGGGGGGAGGCCCGGGGAGGCCTTCACGGAGCCTTGGAAGGCTCCGTGAAGGCCCCGGGGAGGGAGGGGGTGGCCCAGGGAGGCCTCCACAGGGCCTCGAGAGGGAATCAATATTCGCGGATTTTTGACATTCGCGGGGGTCTGCGGAACCTAACCCCCGCGAATGTGAAGGGACGACTATATATTTTTGGCATGGTGACTGAGCTACTTCCATGCCATAGAGATACAATGTTGGAAGCAGCCTTGAATAATAAAGCACAAGCATGCATATCAGGCTGAGGAAGAAAGGAGCTGATGCTTGTGTGCTTTTGACAAGCATGGAAAGAAGGCATACAACCCATTTGTGCTTTCTTTCCCATCAGTAGCTGAGATTTAGAACTTTTGAGGTGGATGTAAAGAACCCAACTTGCAACTATGTTGCTGAGTTGTGCTTTGATGAATAGATGGTGGAGCAATGTATGGGGATAATGTAGCCAATCCTAGCACAAAGAATGCTGTGATAGGAGGGAGGGGCTTCTGTGAGTGAGAGGGAGATTTTTTTTTTAAAAAAAGAGACAATGTGAGGATTGTCACTTGAGAGTTAACCACTGAGAGATTGAGATTGAGATTGAGATTGAGATTGAGATTGAGTGAGCAAGAGAGAGAGAGAGAGAGAGTGAGAGAGAGAGAGTTGGATGAGTCAATGTGAAGTTGAAGGCTTTCACGGCTGGCATCCATAAATTTTCCTTGGTTTTTTTCCAGGCTGTGAAGAGAATGAAGATGCCAGCCACAGATGCAGGTGAAACATCAGAAATAAACACTTCCAGAACATGGTCTCACAGCCTGGAAAAAACCCCAAGGAAAATCTTTGGATGAGTCAGTTGTGAGAGTCAGTGGGGGATGAACGTGTACACGGTGTCTGAAGAGACTGAAGGAAAAGGTCTGACACAACTTTATCAGGATATTGTTGTGTAGTTGGATGCAAGTACTGAAACTTGTTAAAGCTTTTAGATTCCACTAGAGATAATAAACAACATTAATTTTTTGTTAATGTGTTAACTCAGAATGGATTTATTCACTGTGGAATAAGGGATGGTCATGCTTACCATTAAAGAAACCATTTTTAAACAGACTTGTCCACACTAAGGTCTCCTAGAGGCCCAGGACCCAAATCCAAAAAAGGGATTGTAAAGGGGGACCATAGGGCAAGGTGAGAGTGACAGGCAGCCAGGGCTAGGAACTGCGGGGCCAGCCTGGTTAGGCCAACATCACAGTGGGTGAAGCCTCAACAAAGCTGCTCTAGAAATAATTTTACTGTAGGGGCTACTAGAAGCAAGAGCTTTCACAACAGAAAGCCACATTTAGTTGGGACTTCTTGACGCTGAATTTGTATCCACACAAAGCCTCTTCTATTGCTGCAGAGGCTTCCAGGGAGGGGGAGAAGGATGAAAACAGCTGAATAGGCAAGGATGCGATTACTCATGTTTTCACAACCTCGGTGACGTACTTCCTTTAGAGTTCTGTGCCACAGGCGATGCTGTTGGCTGGCTGGGGGGGGGGGAGAGGGGGCAGAGGCTTGTGTTTGTCCTGTCTCTTAAAAATGTTAACCCTTTAAGCAGAGGCAGAAGGCATTTTGAAAGACCCAGAATGTGATCTTTTGCTCAGACGCAGGAACGATTAAATCCTGTGCTTTCCTTTTGAAATCAAGCTGAGTGGGAGGGGGGGAGGAGAGGCTTGGGATTCCCCTTGTCTCTTTAAAATGTTAACCCTTAAAGCAGAGGCAGCTGCAGAGTGAAGATTTCAAGCCAGTGACACACAGGCATTTTGAAAGACACAGACGCTGGAAGGAGGCAGGAATGATCATGGTTAAACCCTGTGCTTTCCTTTTGAAATCAAGCTGAGTGGGGGGGGGAGGAGAGGCGTGGGATTCCCCTTGTCTCTCTAAAATGTTAACCCTTAAAGCAGAGGCAGCTGCAGAGTGAAGATTTCAAGCCAGTGACACACAGGCATTTTGAAAGACACAGATGCTGGCATTTTTTTACTGTGCCTTGTGTGTGTGTGTGTGGGGGGGGGGGAATAAAAGTGTGTTCATTCGCTCAGACGCTGGAATATTTTACTGTGCCTGGGGGTGGTGGTGATGAATGTATGATTATATGTTCAGACCCAGGGAGGGGATCCAGGCAGGGAATGAATGAGCGACCCTCTGCCCACCACGATCTCTTTGTAACATGCAGTTGAGGAAGAGGTTAAAGCTGAAGGGTTTGCAGTGTAGAAATCCATTTAAAAAGGTGATTGAGTACACGCACACACACACACACACACAAACCTTTGTGCAGCTGGAAGGGATGTCTTTGTTTTCAGCTGGTGAGGCTGGATCTGTTGAACGGATGACTGACCCCTCCTTTTCTGGTCACTGATCTCTAAATGATCCCAGTCATCATTTCCAGTCATCCCCTAGTACTTAGATAGCTTGTCCCGGGCTGTTTACATTTCCGATTTTCTGAATCTTCCAGTGACCTTTTTAAAAACCGGCACAAACCACGGGATTGGAAGTCCCGCAGGTTGAGGGATAAAAGGTGCCCCCCTTCCAAAAATCACGTACCCGACCTGATGTACGTGCAAACAGCCAGGGTTTGACAGGAATTCTTCCCACTACATTTTCATCATGTAAACGGCACCATGGTCTTTTGTTGTCTGTTTCTAGGCCAGAAGCTTCCTTACCTGAACTGATCAAGTTTCATAGAATCATAGAACTGTAGAGTTGGAAGAGACCACGAGGGCCATCCAGTCCAACCCCCTGCCACGCAGGAAATCTTGATCAAAGCATCCCCGACAGATGGCAATCCAGCCTCTGTTTAAAGACCTCCAAGGAAGGAGATCCCACCACAGTCCGAGGGAGTGTGTTCCACTGCCGAACAGCTCTTACTGTCAAAAAGTTCCTCCTAATGTTGAGGTGGAATCTCTGTTCCTGGAGCTTGCATCCATTGCTCCGTGTTTCAGTCTCTGGAGCAGCAGAAAACAAGCTTGCTCCATCCTCAGCATGACACCCCTTCAAATACTTAAACAGGGCTATCATATCTCCTCTTAACCGTCTTTTTTCCAGGCTAAACATACCCCGCTCCCTAAGTCTCTCCTCATAAGGCATGGTTTCCAGACCTTTCACCATTTTAGTTGCCCTTCTCTGGACATGCTCCGATTTGTCAATATCCTTTTTGAATTGTGGTGCCCAGAACTGGGCACAGTATTCTAGGTGAGGCCTGACCAAGGCAGAATAGAGTGGCACTATTACTTCCCTTGATCTAGACACTATACTTCTATTGATGCAGCCCAAAATCGCATTGGCCTTTTTAGCTGCTGCATCACACTGTTGACTCATGCTCAACTTGTGGTCTACTAGGACTCCTAGATCCCTTTCGCACGTAGTCTTGTTCAGCCAGGTCTCTCCCATCCTGTATCTATGCATTTCATTTTTTCGCCCTAAATGCAGTACTTTACATTTCTCCATATTGAATTTCATTTTGTTAGCTTTGGCCCAGCTCTCCAGTCTATCCAGGTCATTCTGAATTTTGATCCTGTCCTCTAGGGTATTAGCTACTCCTCCTAATTTGGTGTCATCTGCAAATTTGATAAGTATGCCCCTAATTCCCTCATCCAAGTCATTGATAAAGATGTTGAATAGCACTGGGCCCAGGACAGAACCCTGTGGCACCCCACTGGTCACATCTTTCCAGGACGAAGAGGAGCCACTGCTGAGCACCCTTTGGGTTCGGCCGGTCAACCAATTACAAATCCATTTAACAGTTAACTTGTCTAGCCCACATTTTACAAGCTTGTTTGCAAGAGTGTCATGGGGAACTTGTCAAAGGCCTTACAGAAATCAAGGTATGCGATGTCCACAGCGTTCCCTTCATCTACCAAGTTGGTAACTTCTAAGATCCTTTCTGGCTATTCTGCTAATGTAGGATATGTTGTTATTTACATTGAGCAGATTGCAGCAGAGCCCCAGTGCAACATGAGTTTCTGGTACAAAACAGGACATAAAACATGCAGGATGCTCCAGTAAAGTTATAAAGCAGAACTTACATTTATTATGGCAGAGAATGAATGCATCTTAGACAGACAGATAGATAGATAGATAGATAGGAGATAGTTATCTAACTTTGGGTAAAAAAGTCCCTATGGCTGACTCTCATGCGTGCACGATAGTTGTTAGCTTCTTACTTCTGAGACAAAGGGTTGTAAAACATTAAAACTTCTAGGAGCAAAGGAGGGGAAGTGACCACTGCATGCGAGTAGGAAGTAAACACATATCAGGGACACACGCACACAGACAGAGATGTAAACAAGTATTGATGCTTCTTCACTTCCAACAGCTAATTGGTCTAAATCTATAGCTATGCATGTTGGAGCTAATTTTCCATCTACGTTTGCCAACTGGCAGTTTCACTGGTGTCCAGAAACTGTTAACTATTTGGGTATACTGTAGTGATTCATAGAGTCATAGAAGCATAGAATCGTCATAGAGTTGAAAGAGACCTCAAGGGCCTTCCAGTCCAACCCCCTGCCATGCAGGAAATCACGATCAAATCATTCCCGACAGATGGCCATCCAGCCTCAGTTTCAAAACCTCCAAAGAAGGAGACTCCACCACACTACAAGGCAGTGTATTCTACTTCTGAACAGCTGTTACTGTCAGGAAGTTCTTCCTAATGTTTAGATGGAATCTCTTTTCCTGTAGTTTGAACCCATTGCTCCATGTCCTAGTCTGGAGCAGCAGAAAACAAGCTTGCTGCATCCTCAGTATGACATCCCTTCCAATATTTAAACATGGCTATCATGTCCCCTCTCAACCTTCTCTTCTCCAGACTAAACATGCCCAGTTCCCTAAGCCGCT
The DNA here is from genome assembly GCA_030847615.1 of Gambelia wislizenii. NCBI lineage: Eukaryota > Metazoa > Chordata > Lepidosauria > Squamata > Crotaphytidae > Gambelia > Gambelia wislizenii. The sequence continues at coordinate 186,418,913 of JAUMIR010000002.1, read as the reverse complement.
CCTCATAGGGCATGGCTTCCAGACTTTTCACCATATTGGTTGCCCTCCTCTGGACACGTTCCAGCTTCTCAATATCCTTCCTGAATTGTGGTACTCAGAACTGGACACAGTATTCCAGGTGAGGTCTGACTAAAGCAGAATACAGTGGCACTATTACTTCCCATGATCAAGACACTATACTCCTATTAATGCAGCCTAGAATCGCATTGGCTTTTTTAGCTGCTGCATCACACTGCTGACTCATGTTCAGCTTGTGGTCCACTAAGGCTCCTAGATCCTTTTCACATGTGCCATCAAGCCATGTGTCACCCATCCTATATCTGTCCATTTCATTTTTACTGCCCAAGTGTAATATCCTACATTTCTCCCTATTGAAATTCATTTTGTTAGTATTGGCCTAGCTTTCTAATCTGTTAAGGTCATTTTGGATTCTGATTCCCGAAGATATTACTTAAATGTTTACAATGAATTTGTCTAAATTGGTCACTTAAGTTAATTGGAGTAAGGTTAATATATGAATGTTTTACTATAGTTATAGTATGTGCTCTAGGTTATATTGCAGAGGAAAGGAATTGGCAAACTTACTTCTGAGTATTCCTTGCCTAAGTAAACCGTATGAAATTAATGGAGATGCCATAAGTTAAGAGGTGACTTGAAGGCGTGTGTGTGTATACGCGTGCGCGCGCGCGCGCACACACACACACACAGTATGTTCTCCAAAGTTATCATTCTATATTCTCCAGGTTTATTTCCAGAAAATCAATACCATTTTTAGGAAATATATAAGGGGATCTTTACTCATTTTTCATTTTTAGAAGGTGGATTTAATTTTCCAGATTTGAGTCTGTATCATAAGGCATATCTCCTTTTCCATACAAATACTGTACATAAACACAGCCTCATTCACATATGTCTCCTTGGGCAATCTTGGATTCAACTTACTTGGAACCTCTTTTTGATGGACTGCCTCAGTTTCTGTTTGTTTAAGGAAGAATGGGCCACTGTAATGTTGAGTTGGGATATAATATCTTATCTATTACAACTTGATCCTTATGGCAATGCCGAGTTAACTCTGTAGGACAATCCTAATCTGAAAATTGTGAGAAAGCAATTTTTTTTTTTTGGAAGAATGGATTGATTGTGAGATTTATACTTTGGATAACTTGATCAGTCTAGACCAAGACACTTGAGAACTGTAGCAACAAGTACCACAACTTCCTGATACACTTGCCTCATATGGAATAACCTTATCATTCAATGGTCAGAAAATTATACTGTTTTACCTACACATGAATGTGTATGTTATAGACATCAACTTGAAGAAAAATTATTTTTGGAAATATGGTGAGCTTATCTATCTATCTATCTATCCATCCATCCATGGAGTTGTGGTATTAACCAGATATGAGGGAGTGTGCTGACCGTATTGATTCTGATCATCATGCCTGCAAACAACTCCGCCTAAGGTGAAACGAATGAGTCTATCCTTCCTCTCATCACACCCTGTGTATGCAGTGGATGTATGCTATGTGCAACTGTGCAAGACCATTATCACATTATGCTGTTATAGTGCTAAATTCCACTTTAACTGCCATGGCAATATCCTACAGAATCCTGGGATTTGCAGTTTAGGGAGGGGCATTTAGAATTTTTAGCCAAAGAGCTCTTGGTCCTCACTAAACTACAAACCCAAGAATTCCACAGGATGTTGCCATGGGAGTTAAAGTGGAATATAGTGCTATAACAGCATAGTGTGATAAGGATAAATGATACCACATTCTGCCCAAGTTTTAGGGCACCCACAGATGATATAGTGATATCACACACATATCCTATTCCATTTCACATGTCTTCTATGCTACCTTACTGCATGACATCATCATTCTTCTGTTCAGGTAATTTGGGAGACCGAGGTAAAACCACATCTTTTTGCTAACCAGAAAAACCAGTAAGCAAAAAGATGTGGTTTTACCTTGGTCTCCCACAGGGCCAGAATGGCAGAAAACCAGCAGAACAACAACATTTGGTAAGGCAGCACGGAAAGCGGAAACTTCTGGCTGCCCTGCTGCTTTACTTCGGCATGCCTCTAGAAATTTTTTAAAAAACTTTGTGCTGCTTTCCCCATTGCTGCAAGTTGCTTTAGAGCAGCTCCTATAGACTTCAGAGCAGGTCCCTGAGAGCATCCTCTCTCCTTCTCAATGTTTTTCAAACAGTGGCCAGCAAGGATGGTTCAGCAGGTGGGAGCAGCCAGTTTGTGGTAAATTTGAGCTGTCCTTGTATTTCCACCCTCAAGGAGTAACAAACAACCTTTCTTCAGTTCTTGATTCCTTAATGAAGGAATGTGTCGGATGATTTACAAATGGCATTAATTTGCCTTTTTGTGGTTGATCCTTAATGTGTCACACTTAATTACATCACCAGGGGCTGCCTTTTGTGTGACATCACTAAGGGCCATCCCTAGGTTTTGGGTTTGGGCCCTGAAATCTTAGGATCTAAGGTGCTCCTGACATGGCAACCTTATTCACCCCACACACTTTTTTGTCATGATGTTGCTTTTTTATACCTCTAAAATTTGAAAGCTGAATCATGCCTCCATGAGTAATGCACAGCTTTTAAGAGGACTGTGTTTGCAGACTTACTAATATCTTTCATGTCTGTGAAGACAGTGTACATGTAGGCACGGCATTAATGGGGAAAACCAAGAATGTTCTTGCTTGAATTCTCTTCCCATTAAACTACCAGCAGGGAGCTATACTGTATGTTTCCTGAAGACAGAATTGTTTAATGGAAACTTTACACAAATTAGACTTAGGCCTTTTGGTGAAGTGGGATCTCTAATTTAATTGGATTTTACTGCTAGGAGGCAGGGTGTATGCACAGCTCCTCTGGACTTTGCCAGCAAGTAACCCATCAAAAAAACGTGAGGCTGTGCAGGAACACTCCTAGGCTAATGGCTCTTCCTCAACCTTTTTCTATAGAGAACAGTGTGGCTTAGTTATTATTGGAGCTGTTAATAAAGTCCCCTGGGGCAATATCAGGGCAAGACACCCTCATAAAATGCCACAGTCTTAGCCTGCTTGGGGATTTGTCCCTCTTTTGTGGAAAGAGTGGAAACCAATAGCAATAAGAATAAAAAAGGGAGACCGTGGGTGCAAACCAAACAAAAGTAAAATGTGATTCTGTGCCAATAAGTAGACATTTACAAAGTTTCTTTCAACTAAACACAATGGCCGGAGGTGACTGAACAGTGGGGTGAACTGGATTTACTTCCTGAAGCAGCTTGAGAAGGACCACAAATATGGTGAAATTGCCTCCATTCCCCTATAGAGCATGGGACTCTCCTAGATGGTGTGGGGGGGGGGCATTTCAAATTTTGTAAAATGAATAAGTGAAACATAAAATAGTGAAGTGCCATGGTGAGGAGGGGAGGAGAGCAACCCTCCAATGTCTTGTAGGGCCAAGGTGACCACCCAACCTCTGTAGTGGTCCACTTCTGCTTTAAAGCCAAATCATGTACTAAAAACAATTTTCCCCCTCCATGAGTGCCTTTCCGCTAAAAAATTGCCTCCTTGCCTGAAGACTCAAAGAAGCATGGCAATTCCAGTAGACTTCAGTTGGCACCCTGAGATCTGGCACCCCTGTTTTAGTGTCTTTGCTGTCCTCATCACCCACCTCCCTTGGAGCCAGGCTGAAACAAGTTCACTATTTCAAATTCTGGAGATAGTTAAAATTATCAAATTATTATTGGAATTTGGTACACCCTGGCAAGCTTTTGAGCTACTGGTAGCTGTGAATTACCAATATTTCTGCCCCTTGTATGTTTTTTTTAAAGAGGGAGCAACAAAGAAAGACAGAAATAGGGCTTATCTACATGGGCAGTTTACCCCATCTTGCCCCCATCGTGGAGCACTGCAGTCATGACAATGCAGGGCTTTTGCCCCGTTTTGTCCCCAGGCAGTCCTCATGACCCCTAGATCAAAGATGGAGCTAAGATGGGGGAAGATAGGACAGGACCTGATAAAACATTATAAGAAAATACCTGTTTAAATCCGTTCCAGCCAAAAGAAAACGCATCAGAACCTATGTGACCACAGTAGCCCGTTCCAGCACGCTGACTCATTGCTGCAGATGTTCCCTGCCATCACTCTTCCACAGCAAGAAGCAGGCCTGAGGCATGTAACCCAGGCTGGTCACATGCAGGGGACCTTGGTCACTTGTTACAGGCTAGCTTCCTGGCTACAGAGAGAGTGAGGGAGACAGTGGCTGCAGCGACAGGCTGGTGTATCCATCTGGACTTCATCCCATTCCATACAAGTAATGTGGGAGGAATGAGCCTGATCTGTAGGGAGCTGGCGTATCCTGGCCCATGTAGATGAGTCCAGAAAGACAGACAGACAGGTATGTATGCAAATTGTTTACATGAACAAAGATGCCTATGATGAATCCCATGAGAGTGTGTACGATTTCAAGTAAATATTTGAACAGTCTACTTGTGTACAAGAGAGTCCATCTCTGTGGATTACTGTGGGATTGGTATTTTTGGTATAAAATGGGTTTACAATAATTGCCTTTGTGGGAAGTTCTGCAGATCTTTTACTGTACTTCCTGCTCACTGCTGAGGTCTGTATGATGAAGGACCTGATGAAAGGGATTAGACAGGAGGGCAAAAATTGCTGGGCAAACAGACTCACTCCATGCCACATTTTTGCATGGAAGCGTCTTGTGGATCATAAACAGCTCACCTTATCAGAACAGGATGGGTGTATGTGTGTGCAAAGTTTTATATCCGTTATCCCTGAGAAGTTTCCCAGTGGAATGAATGCCTGACAGGCCTCTGGTGCTTTTTAATACAATGATTTATGTGGAATGTTTGTGCTGGGAGGGAGCCTGCATTTCCCATCCAGCCAGTCCTGAGAGTAGTAGCAGTGAAGGAAAACTTTCTTCCTAGTTTTCTAGTGCAGATATTGATGGTGGTGGTTTAATGAGTGTGCAGCACTTCTCTTTAAAAGGCCCCAGTGCTAAGGGTCTTACTGTGGCAGTCAGAGGGAAACATGATTTGTGGTGAACCTGTTGCAGGCGAGTGTAGGTGTGGGAGAATGGCTGCCATTCCTGAAGAAGTCTCAAGGTGCTAATGTCAGCACCTGCAATTGAGGACAATGCGCTGAGATTCCCTGAATCTTACTTTCCATCCATCCAGGTTATTACACATGTACAAAGCTCTAAAATACTATGCTTGCCAGAAAAGTGCTTGCAAAATTTCCTTTTTTTTTTTAATACTTCCCCAAGAATCTCAAGGGTCATGGTGGTTGCAGGCTTTGAAAAGTTGTAGACCCCAAAAGTAACTTTTCCCCCAAGCTACATGACTAAGTATGAGTCTCCTCTCAAGTTTGCAGGCTAGAGTACTCCCATAAATGCCAGAATTTAATTGGCTTTTTGGAAAGATGGCTTGAATTTCCCAGGATGTGATGAAACCTGAACCGTAAAACCTTAATTGTGTTGTTATCTTGGCACATTTCTGTGTAACCTTGGATATATAGCCACCTTGGATCTCATATAAGGAGAAAGGTGGGAGATAAATAAAATAAAATAGAATAAAATAAAATAAAATAAAATAAAATAAAATAGATACATTCATTTATGTAACATTAGGTAGGTTTATAGTCCACCTTGCCCACATATGACTTTCTAAGTGGTATCCTATCTAGGCACAGACCTAGGCCTACTGAGCTTTGCAAAGGTAGTGACTCTATCGCATGCCTTCATGCCATGGACTGATGCTTCACTGCTTCTAGTCACGCTTGGGGTGCATCTACACTATAGATGTAATGCAGTTTGACACCACTTTAACTGTCATGGCTCCATCATACAGAATTCTGATTTTTATATTCTGAATTCTGGGTTTTATAGTTTGGTGAGGCACCAGCACTCTTTGGCAGAGAAGGCTAAAGACCTTGTAAAACTACAAATCCCAGGATTCCATAGGATGGAACTACAGGACTTAAAGTGGAGTCAAACTGAATTCATTCTACAGTGCAGATGCATCCTTGGTATCTCCAAGAAAGCCCAAATTGTTGAAAAAAAGAAGGCAAATAAAGAGAAAAATGGGAAGCTACCTAACAATTTTTCTGGCCAATATTATTTGCCCTGACTGGCATCCGCTTTTTAATAGTGGTCTTTCATATCACCTTGGCTATTAAATCCTTCTAACAGGCAGCACCAGGGCTTGAACCTGGAACCTTCTGTTTGCACAGCATGTGTTTTGCCACTGAGCTGTGACCTGTCCCTATGTATGCATAAACTGAAGGGCAAGAGTAGCAAGATACAGGAAGGAAGGAAATGGAGACAGTACCTGTGCAGAATATAGTTAGATGAGAAAGGTAATGGAGAGTGGAATGAGGTCATCTGAATTTAGGAAAGAATTCATTTCATTGAATATGTCTTTGAAAAGTATAGTATGGGCAATTCCAGCATAGAATTTGGACTCAGTTAAAAAGCTGCCAGGGCTTCAGTGCAACAGCTCTGTCTTTCTCATGAATAATGGATTGCTGGAATAATGAATTCTGTTCCTGTAGTTGTCATACTTGACTAGCGGGACTATTTACTGGAAAGGTATCTTATTGAAAGAGTTCTTAAACCTGCTGATCCATGGCCCAAAAAGTGAATTTTGCACATGTAAGATCTAGATAGGTTAAGAACCCTTTACACACACACTCTCTCTCTCTGGCTTTTCTTCGCGAACGAAGATTCAGGAAGGACTCACCCCGCGCTTTCTGCAAGCGCGCTGATGACTAAAAAGGCCAATCCGAGATAAACAAGTCTGGTTGCAGAAAGCACAGCAGAAGGTCTCCTTGGGTGATGTTTTTGGGTTGTGATTCTTTCTGCGTTGTCGTTTCTCTTCAAGACTTGTTCGGCGTGAGTTCTCAAATAAGGCTGCAGCATTGTGGATAGTGCGTCTCCATGCCTCCTGATGTGAGGCCAGGGCGGACCACTGTAGGCCTAGGCCATAATGAATCGTGCATGGGTATATGCTGTTCATCTGCTTTGCAAATCATTTAAATGAGTTTTAACTGAGGGGTACTCCAGATGGTGAAAAAACCCCTCTTAGAATCCATGGGGAATCCCATGTGTCCAAATGGGATCCTATAGCATTCCATCCTTTTCGGAGGGAGGGGGAGCAGAAGTTGGGGAAAGTCCACAGCAGAAGCCTTCAGGACTTTTCACGGGTTTTTAAAAACCCCCAATGGAAATGCACACCCTCATCTGTTAGGACAACTGAATTGCATTGCATTGCATTGCTGAAGAAGACAGCTGATTGGTTGGAGGTGCGCAGGGGGCAGAGCTTGGCAAGATGACAGATCATGGAACTGCCATGTTGGATTGTCACAGTAGTGATTGTGTGCTAAAATGATTAAACAGGCTTTATTTCCTTCTTTTTTTCATTATTTAAGCAGAAGATCACTCTTCCGCACCTTGCATTTAGTCTTTTTTAAAAAATAGTTTGGCAGTGGCAAGTTGGGGAGTACAAAACCTCACATAATTCACTTGCGGTTGCCATCTTGATTTGCTGGCATGCCTCTGTGTGAACAGCAAACACGGAGATCTTCACACACCAGTGATCTTGCCAAAAAATCATTGAGACAGATGACAGCTGCTGCAAATTGATGTTTCTGTGCCCCAATTCACATTTTATCACCTTGTCTAGACTGGCCTTTATATGTTTTCCTGATTCTTAATGGTCCAGAAAGCAAAATAAACTCCTAAATGAGGGTGCGGCTATACGATCATAAAAAAATCCGTATGCATACGAACCGGCTATACGATTTTTAAGCCCCCTAAGCTCCGTATGACTCCCTCTTCCCGAAGCTGGCTGGAGTGAGCAAGCCAAGCGGCAGTTTTAAATCTCCCGCCGCTTTTTTTTTTTAAAAAAAGGTTCCTGGTTTGCGGACAGTCGGTTTTCCGTATTTACAATATAAAATAAAAATAAATAAACATATAAATTCACGGACTTACCAGACGCTCGCTAGCCAGGAAACCAACATCGCGGCCGCTCCCAATTCCCCTCCGTGCTAGCCCCGCCCCCTCTAGTTGGCCAGCCAATCAGATTACCCTGCCTGTTCATATGTGTGCGAATGGACTGTACAGACCCGTCAGCCATCCGAACGGCGTATGGATTTCTCTTCGCGATCCACTTTCCCTCCCGAATGCCGCGTGTGCGTATTTCAGGGTGGAAAACCAGCCCCCCCTATTTTGTATTCATGTGCGTCCGAACGGCCATTTGTACCGAAGCGCGAACTTCCGCACGCCGTACGTATTATTTAAATCGTGTAGACGGGACCTGAGTTAGGACTTTATTGAACGAGGCAAATAATGGCAACAACCCACATCATTTAGGATGGGACGACAGCAGAAAAGGCAAAATTATCAGACTTCTCGTCACTTACCCGCTCCCACTGCATCGCACTGGCGTGAATGAGGCATCCATTTTTATTGACAGGCTAAGCCGTCAATAAAAAGTGACATCTCATTCATGCCAGCAACACAGCAAGAATGGGTAAGTGAATTCATCATCTGATAATTCCTGCCCTTTCTGCTATCGTCCCATCCTAATGTTGCGGTCTGATGAAGTCCTTTGTCTCATAGGTGATCTTCACATTTACACACCCCTTGTATGTGTGTGTGTAGAAGTGGTTCGAATTTGAATGGTTTGTAGTTGTCATGCCATGGGGGTGGGGTGGGGGAGGAGCATGAAAAAATATCTCCAATGCTTTGGCTTCTACAGTAGGGTGATACAGGCCACGGACTCCTCGAGAGCTTTCAAAAGCGCTGTTTACGCACAATCCTAAATATACACTGGAATGACTATGTGACGAATGTTGCTGTCCTTGAGCAAGCAGGGATCACCAGCATTGAGGCCATGATATTGAGAACACAGCTGCGCTGGGCAGGGCACATTTCTAGGATGGAGGACCATCGCCTCCCAAAAATAGTACTCTACGGTGAACTCGCCACAGGTCACCGTAAGAGGGGTGCTCCAAAAAAGCGATACAAGGACTCCCTGAAACAACATCTCAGGCTCGGCCAAATTGATCACCAACAATGGTCCGCCCTGGCCTCACATCGGGAGGCATGGAGACTCACTATCCACAATGCTGCAGCCTTATTTGAGAACTCACGCCGAACAAGTCTTGATGAGAAGTGACAACGCAGAAAGAATCACAATCCAGAAACATCACCCAAGGAGACCTTCTGCTGTGCTTTCTGTAAGCGGACTTGTTTATCTTGGATTGGCCTTTTTAGTCATCAGCGCGCTTGCAGAAAGCACAGGATGAGTCCTTCCTGAATCTTCGTTTGCGAAGAAAAGCCAGAGATACAGGCCAGTAAACTGGACTACTGCTACTTGCTGCTTGTGTAATACGTAAGAGATACTTGGAGACAGGCCTCTTCAAACACACTTAATTGATTTTCCAGGTCAGTGTTTGTGAAAAAACATCATGTGATTTAAACGTCCTTCACTGCCTTGGCTGTATATGAAATTATCCACTGCAAATCAACCCTTTGGTGTTTAATTCCATTTCCCCAATGTTTCTTTGACTCTTTTCTCCCATTTTTACCAGTGAGCTAAATCTAGTGATTTTCATTTTTAACAAATCATCTGGGCCTCAGAGTAAATGGGAAGGTACTTATGTTTTATTCATTACAGTCCCTGTCCCTTGCTAATTTACTTACATTATTTACAGAACTGAAAAGTATTTTAGTTGGTTGCGCAGTATCCCTTGCCCTATTAAATGCTATTTTTTAAACTGTTTCATAGCCTACAATCTTCACTAGGATTCTGCGCAATACAACAGGTCACTGCCATTTTCAATGAGCTGCTGCTGATTCTGTACGTACCATAAATGCAATAATACTCTCCATTCCAACCCCCAAATCACCTCTAGCCAGCCCAGTTTTGCATGGGGTGTTGTTGTTGTTGTTATTAGTCTACCTTCCTCCCAATATAAGGACTCAACGAGGCTAAAAATGTGTTTAAAACAATACAAATTAAAAACAACACAAAAGCATTAAAAATTTAAATATAAATTTAAAAACAATTTTTTAAAAAATTACAGAGTTGAAAAACATCAAACATTAAAAAATATATATGTACCTTAAAATCCAAATTTCACAGCATTTAAAAGCCCAACCCTTGTCAGAATGTAATCGTATGCTGTCATATGCGATAAAGGTCCTTTGACATAGAACATTTCATTTTTTATCTAGCATTCAAGCAGCTAACCAGCTGCGAGGCATTAGAAACAAACTGCCCTTACATCTTCACCTCATGCCACACAGTATATTTTTCCTTGACTATTTCATCCTAAAGAATCAGAAATAGAATTAAAATAAATAAATAAATAAAAAATCTCCCCCCACCCCCAGCATGCTTTATTTTTCTTATCATGGTAGCAGGTCCTTCTGAACCAAGAACTGCTTTCTAAGGCTCTGATTCTGTGGTTGCTGTTGTTAATTTTATATTTATTTATTTGTTGTTGTTGTGTGCCTTTAACTTGTTTCTGATTTACAATGACTGTGAGGTAACCCTCTCCTGGCAAAATTCATTCAGAGGGGTTTTTCCTTTCCCTTCCTGTGAGGTTGAGAGAATGTGACTTGCTCAAAGTCACGCAATGGGTTTCCATGGCTGATGGGGCATTCAAACCCTGGTCTTTAGAGTCATAATCCAACACTCAAACCACTACACCACCCTGGCTCTCTTCACTTATTTACGTCCCATCTTTCCCCAGTTTGGGACTCAGGACTTTATCAGACAAGTGTCCAAAAATGCTGTAACTCCACAAATGTGGATAGCGGAAACATTGTGGCATTATACACACTTCCCTTTGCACGTCACTGTAATCACGTGAAAGAACCACCACAGAATCGTCACACGATGACCACTAGTGCTTTAAGAATGAGAGTTTACTTCCATGATTTGGCATGGGCAAGATTTCGACAGTTCTCACAAGAAGATGTGAGCATGCTTAAAAGTCAAAAAACAACTCAGTTTAAAAAATAAATGAACACACAAGCACTGAAACTAACCTAAAAACATGCCAGCAAAACAGGGCAGTGTATTAAAAAGACTGTCCTGTGTTTCATTTTCGCATTCTCACTTGGAGGTTTCCTCACTGATGACCAGCCATTCATGCTGTAATCTCAGAAATACAATGGGACGTGGTTTCGTGTGCTTTCAAAACCGTGAAAGCAGCGCTACAGACAGGTTAACCCCTCAGTTAAAAGAGATGAGTTTTTCATGGCTGGGGAATGGGATAACCATGATGTAATATGGTAGCAGGGCCAATTCGTGCTACCCTGATGCTGTTATCCTGCTATTTTTGCTGTGTCTGATAAAGTCCTCAGAGCGGTTTACAACAGTTAAAACAGATGTAGTTAAAATTTCTCAGCATACAAAAGTTAAAAAGCAATTAAACCATTGTAAAATTAAAACCAGTTAAAAACATAGACCATAAAAATGCTTCAGGACAGTATGCAAGGACTGTTTCTCTTTCTCTCTCTCTCTCTCTTTTTTTTAAACAATTTTCAAAGCCCTGCTGGAATAAAAAGATATTTATTTGCTTGTGGAGAGATAATAAGGAGGGTGCCGTGCCCATACTGGTGTGGGTAAAACTGGCAGAGTAAGCACCACCACAGAGGTGGGGGCAGCATAGGAAGTGGCCTCGATCAGTAGAGGAGGCTGCGCTGACACTTCCCCTGTGGCCCAGAAGCTGTCTCTGGGGACATAGATGACTTTTTCTTCTGCCCTGTCACTACGGCTCCCCAAAGTGTCTTATGCTGGCATAAGGAAGTGTTACACTGGCACAATTTGCCAAGAGGATTCTCATACCCATCAACCGTCTTATTTTGGCATGGACAGTCCACATGTGCTTCAGCAGATTCCCTTCCTTTGGTTCCTCAGGGACAGAAACACATTATTTTTTTTGGTCTGCACTGTTAAACTCTTAACTAGAGAAGCTCACAAGCAGCACCTCAACATTCTCTACCTTATTTGTTGGAGGAGGAATTTTATCAACATTTCCCCCACAGGGTCCCATTCACACTACACAGTTATAATGCTATCGTTCCGCTTCAACTGCCATGGCAACACCCTATGGAATCCTTGGATTTGCCATTGAAATAGACATTTAGAATTTCTTGTCAGAGACCTTTAGTACTTCACCAAACTACAAACCTCACACCCATACCCTCCCACTGTCCTGATTTGGCATGGACTGCCCTGATTAATCCTCACTCATCCAACTTTTTCAGCTGCTTTAAAAAAAATTCTCTTCTAGCCCCACTTCCCCCTTTACTTACTTCAGTTGCTGAAAACCGAGTAGATTAATTCAGCAGTGTGGAGACAAGAGCAGAGGAGAAGAAGAGATGAAATCTTGACCTTCCCTGTAGGCTCAGGCAAAAGCAGACTGCTGCTACCTCTCCTAACTTGTTTGATCTTTCTTATTAATGACTTTTGCCATCTTGATATTGTCTGGCCACAAGTGTCCCAGTTTTTATCTGTGAAATATTTTCTTAGATAGACTCATCTCAAGAAGACCTTAACTGTAGCTGCACACTGTTTCTGAGGGGAAGAGTTTAGGCCAGCTACTTCCAACTATACCTTTCTCAGAAGTTGGGTGACTGCTTCTAATCCTGTCCAGATCCTGAGCTGTCTTGCCCAACAGAAAAGGGGCCTAGTTGATCTTTAACTGTCTGGCTAGGGGCTCGTCTAGATGGTCTTGGCCCCATCTCAGAGCCCTAAGATCCTGACAATGCAGGGCTTTTGCCCCATTCTGCCCCAGGCAGTCCTCATCACCCTTGGGACAAAGATGGGGCTAAGACAGGGGGAAGGCGGGGTAGGGCCTGGTAAAATGTAAAATAATACCTGCTTTAATCCATTCCATTGGTAAAAAATGGATTGGGCCCCATGTGTTTGAAGGAGCCCATCCCGGCAGGCCTCCCCTTCACTGCAGCTGCCGGTCTACCTTGCTCTTCTGAGGCAGGAAGGAGTCCTGCAGCATGTGTCTAAGGGCTGGGGAGCCTTGGTCACACTGCCACTTAGTTTCCAGGCAAGTTACAAAGTGTTGGTTATTACTGCTAAAGCCCTACATGGTTTGGGTCCAGGTTACCTACGGGATCACCTTCTCCCATATAATCCACCCCATACACTTAGGTCTTCTGGGGGGGCATTTGCTCCAGTCAGCCAGGTTGCCAACAGTCACCCAGAGGTCTTTTTCTTTAGCTGCAACTAGACTGTGGGATGACTTGCTCAAAGAGATACGACAGCTGAATACAGTACACTCTCTGAATTTAAAGGAGCATTAAAGACCAGTCTCTTCCGGCAGGCCTATCCAAATGATTTTAAATTGTGAATTTTAAATTGTGTATTGATTGTTGTAAAATGCCTTGGTTTTACTTGTTCTTTTAAAATGATATATATATTTTAGCTGATATGTATTTTTAACCAACATTATGTTTTTTATTTTTTTAATTTATTTTTATTTATACCCTGCTCTTCAGCTATAAGGCTATCAGAGCGGCTTACAAATTGTTTTTTAAGCAATAGCAATTTACACATCTACACTGCATTAAGCAGTTTCCAATGTGTGTTAGCTAATTGCCCCCACAAGCTGGGTACTCATTTTACAGACCTACGAAAGGATGGAAGGGTGAGTGAACTTTGGAGCCCGCTGGAATCAAACTTGCAACGTGGTGACTTGCAGTACTGGCATTTAACCACTGCGCCACCAGGGCTCCATATGTTTATATGTTAATTTGTTAATACTAATACTAATACTAATACTAATAATACAGCAGCAGCAAAAACAACAACTGTTTTGTGGGGCAGCTTTCTCACTTTTGGGAGAGCGATGGAGATGGCAGCAGTGGCAGCTGCAACAATGAACTGGCATGATTTCTGGACTCTGGCCCGTTTGGTGACAGCAATGGGGGAGAAGTGAGCCTGATCCATGGGCAGGATATGCCGGCAGGGAGCTGGTGTATCATGGCTCATGTAGTCTCTACTGGTTCTTCTTCCTTTTTGTGCTGTCAAGGGAAATCTTGCTTCTCATCTGATGAAGAGTCCTCAAGTGGGGGTAGCGTGTTTTGTCTGCACCAAAATATGTGTATCTGTTCTGCTCTGTTCAAAAGGAAACTGTTGCAAATCATTGTTTTCTACTGTGTCTCTCTCTGGCTTTTCTTCGCAAACGAAGATTCAGGAAGGACTCATCCCGCGCTTTCTGCAAGCGCGCTGATGACTAAAAAGTCCAATCCACAATTTCTACTGTGTACACATTTGACAAAATATGTTCACATGTGCTTATAACATGTCTAAATAGGAGTTGCCTCGAGGTAGGGATTTTCTCATCCGTGAAGTGACTCCAACATGGCAGAGTTTTGTGTCAGGCTTTTAACAAAATTATTCAGATATCTATGGGTATCTGGCTTGTGGGGGCAATTAGCTAACACACATTGGAAATTACTTAATGTGATGCAGATGTGTAAATTGCTATTGCTTAACAATCTGTAAGCTGCTCTGAGAGCCTTTGTGGCTGAAGAGTGGGGTATAAATACCTAAAATAAAATAAAATAAATAAAATAAAATATATGGGTGATAATCATTATAGGTACAGTGGGAAATAGACTTGTAAGGTAATAGGTTCACAGGAGTAACCCTTATTGGCTTAAAATGCAGAGGGCTATATTTGCCCCGTAGTAAGAGGTAACATTATGCAGTCCATTTAATTTGCCTTTATCTCTGGTTGCTTTCATGATAAAGCAGGGCAGCCAATCTGGAGCTATCCTTATCCATCAAGAGTTAGGATTTTATTTGGTTTTGTCTTTTTATGCATTGGGAATGAAAACATGGGTCTTTCCTTTCAGGCCTTGCTCAAGTAGAGATTGCTCAGTACTCATCACCCTAACTCTAGGACAACTGAAATTATTTTGTAACATCCAATCTGCCTATATGACCAACCCTCCTCAATGCATATTCCTTTATATTTCCCCTGGGTATTTGGTTATGTAGCAAAGCTTATACATTTGTATGACAAAATGGAATTAAACAAAAAAATATTTTGGAGGGAAGCACAGATTTTCCTATAAACCTAATTTTTAAAAGGACCTGCCAGAAATGTGCCTGGCAAGACGATGAAACTCTATTTATGACTGGGATGATTAAAAGATGCTGCCATAATGGAAGACATAATTTTAGTCTTTGTGGCCACCATGATGAGAAAGTAAAGATATCAAGTTTTTCCATCTCATTGTAAACACATGGCCTTTCGGATTGCTTTCTAGTTTCTGGGTTTCTAGCTTGTGGCTTTTTCATCAAGCAGAATGGAGCAAGTTAATGTATATGGTCTATGTTAAGTATCTCATCAATCGAAGTCTGGTCCACATGGAAGATTTCAATCATTGTTGGCCAGAATGGCTCCCTGAAAATATCCACAAAAATAATATAATTATTGTATGCTAGTTAATATTGCATTATCGTTATTATTAATTTGCTTTCTTTTGACCTAGATCCTGAGCAAACTACGTACTCAGAAATTAGACTTTGAATTGTGCCAATTGAAGACTGGGTCCTTCCATCACCTTTGTAGTTTGATCATTCCTTTCCCATAGTTTGCACGTCTGAAAATGTGGTAAAAAACCTTCAGAAATAGCCAGTTCTTGAGACTCTCTATTTGCTACAAATTTTCATACAAACTTTGTAAACATTACAGAAAGAACATAGCTAGCCTGTGGCAGAAAGATGGGGACTTTCTTGTTGTTACATTGTAAAAAGAAGCCAAAGAAGACGAGTCGAACATAAGCATTTTGGAAGATTTCCCCACCCTTCCTGATTCTTTTTGTAATGTGTGAACTGGGAATTTACAAGGTGTAACAACAACATTTTTGGATATCACACACTGGCCTGCTTTGGGCTTGCATAGAGTAAATTACTGCTTATGGAGTTATGCAGTAATAGTGCGATTCCATCCGTATGGCAAATGGCAACATGGTTGCATATCTGGCAGTGTGTGCATGATGTTGGACTCTTTGTGTAATGTCCAATGTGCAAAAGCAGTTGTATTCTAATGAATTCACATGTATTCAAAGAACCACCTTGAGAGGCACTACTGCTCTTAATAACAGTTGCTCTTCCTTGGTATCATGTCTGAGATACCAAGTTGCTATTATTGGGTGCTGTTGTATTGGCGCCACATGAAATAATCATTTACCCTCTCTCTCTCTCTCTGGCTTTTCTTCGCAAACGAAGATTCAGGAAGAACTCATCCCGCGCTTTCTGCAAGCGCGCTGATGACTAAAAAGGCCAATCCGAGATAGAAAAGTCCGGTTGCAGAAAGCACAGCAGAAGGTTTCCTTGGGTGATGTTTCCGGGTTGTGATTCTTTCTGCGTTGTCGTTTCTCTTCAAGACTTGTTCGGCGTGAGTTCTCAAATAAGGCTGCAGCATTGTGGATAGTGCGTCTCCATGCCTCCCGATGTGAGGCCACGGCAGACCATTGTTGGTGATCAGTTTGGCTGTGCCTGAGATGTTGTTTCTGGGAGTCCTTGTATCGCTTTTTTGGAGCGCCCCTCTTACGCTGACCCACGGCGAGTTCACCATAGAGTACTATTTTGGGGAGGCAATGGTCCTCCATCCTAGAAATGTGCCCTGCCCAGCACAGCTGTGTTCTCAATATCATGGCCTCAATGCTGGTGATCCCTGCTTGCTCAAGGACAGCAACATTCGTCACATAGTCAGTCCAGTGTATATTTAGGATTGTGTGTAAACAGCGCTGATGGAAGCGTTCGAGGAGTCGTAAGTGGTGGCGATAGGTGACCCATGTCTCAGACCCGTAAAGGAGAATAGACAGTACAATGGCTCTATACACACTGATTTTTGTGTTTCGCCTCAGGTGTTTATTACTCCAGACTCTTTTGTAAAGTCTTCCAAATGCACTATGTGCCTTTGCTAATCTGTGATCAATCTCTTTGTCAATCTTGGCATCTGAGGAGATGATGCTTCCCAGGTAGGTGAACTGCTGAACGGACTTAAGCACAGAGTTGCTGACAGCAATGTGGGGATGGTGGTGTTCGTCCTGTGGTGCAGGCTGGTAAAGAACTTCCGTTTTCTTCAGGTTGACTTCCAGCCCAAACAGCTCTGCAGCTGTTGCAAAGCAGGATGTTAGGCGCTGCAGAGCTGCTTCTGTGTGGGCAACAAGGGCAGCATCATCAGCGAAGAGCAGCTCACAGACTAGATAGTTTAGACTCTTAGTGCGAGCCCTCAGACAGCTTAAGTTAAACAAGCTACCATCAGTACGGTAACGTATATAGATGCTGTCGTCTTCTTCGAGCTCTGCCGTAGCCCTTTGGAGCATCATGCTGAAGAAGATTGTAAATAAAGTTGGCGCAAGAACACAACCTTGCTTCACTCCATTAGTTATTAGAAAGGGCTCTGAAAGAGCATCGCCATATCTGACTAATCATTTAGAGATAAGCACAAATGCCTTTTTGGGAGTCTATATACAGTAGATTCTACTGCAATGCTGAATATTGCACTTTTCTACAGTGACCTAGGGCCGGTTTACACAGCAGATTTATTGCGGCAACGTGCGGTTTAATTATTTTCCGCAGCTGTGCCAGTCAGGTTTTTTTTCTAATTATGTCGCTTTGAAGTTCAGACTTGAATAAGTGTGGGGGGTGTGTGGCTCTGTGTGTCTCTGTAAATCTGCCTGTAAATGAACTCACTCCATAAAGCAGAGGGAGAGTAATCTCTCTGCTAAAAGACCTTGCTGCCATGCCGTGGATCGCAAGTTTTTCCAGCTGCTCTCTCTCTCTCTCTCTCTCTCTCTCTGTCTCTCTATCTCCCCCTCCCTCCCTCCCCCAAGCAGAGAGAGAGAAAGAGAGAGAGAGGGAAAATAGTAGTTCAGCTTGCTACAGCCCTTTGTGAAATGGCTTCTCTCCCTCCCCCCTGCACAGGATAAAAGTGATGAATGAGCTTTTACATACTTTCAAAACAGCAGAGGATGAGAAGGAATGCTCTCTGAATGAAAGTTGTTGGGAATCCTTTTTTTTTTTTTTTTTTGCAAACTGGCTCGCAAAACAGCAGACAGGATTTTTGCAAGTTTCTTCTCTAATGGCTACTGTCTTTGCCTCCTCCTTGCCCCTCTTTTAAGCCCACCCCTGCATCATCATCCAATCACAATGCAGCTGTGCTTTAACCCTTAGCGGAATGCTAGTTTACACTGCCAATAAAGCACTACATTGCAAATATTCCTGCAAAAATAGCGACATGCCCTGCCACACTATATTTGGGTGTTTTACCTTCCCCCCATCTGAATGAGGCGATGCTGTGCTGCGATCCGTGGGAACTATGAGCTATCTTAGCGGTATATTTAGGGGAATATTTGCCCATGTAAACGACCCCCTAGTTATGCAACAGCTGAAAATGCGTATGTCCTTACACAGTGATTATCCTTGTGTAACTCTACTTTTATGACTGTAAACTGAATGTGGCCATTATGCAAGAAATGAAAATGGATAACCATATTAAGGTTCCCAGGGGTCCCTTATTATAAGGGACATGCCCTGTTTGAGGGTTGGAAAAAATCTTTTATGTAGACTAAACAAGATGCTCACAAATCCTGCCCTTCCTAAAGACAAAAATGTGTGCATTGTGTGATTTATGAATGTAGCCAGTATGACTACTGACTATGGTGGTGACGTATATTGATGGCACATGGGAGTAATACTGAGGTGGTAGATAGGCACACTTAATTCAGGCATCAATGCTAGCTGACTACACACTGAATACAACCATGAGTCTAGAAACAAATACCAGTTGAGGAAGTAAAACATCAGCAATATTTCCTATTGCTGTACTGCTCCTCAAATGGTGGCATGGAAATATGTTTATTTGAGGGTTATGTGGTTATACCAAACTTATTGGAACGGCAATGTGAAAGGAAAGGAAACCTGTTCTAGGGTACTGCAAAAATGCTTTGTTTCTCTTAAGGCCTACACAGAGCTGCTGCTTGGAGTCAGCAACATAAAGAATGTTTTCAGTGAAGAGAAAGCTTCCACAGAGAGCTACATGTTTGGGACAGGGAAAAGATGGTGACCTGCTACCATTGTCTACAGGACTCACACATGCACAGAGAGAGAGAGAGATTGAGAGAGAGAGAGAAAGAGAGAGAGAGAAAGGAAGAGGTGTGTGGAAAAAGTAAAATCAAGTCTGAAAGGAAACAACAGAGCAGGTAAACAATACAAAGAGGGAATGCATCAGAGAATCACAGCTGCTGCTCTCTACCAGCATGTAGTCACTTATGCAAACTTGGTTGGTGTCACTCTTCATTTCCAGCCTGTTCACTGCATGCTTAGCTTAGATGTAGTTTTTGCTTCAGTTTGTGGTAATGGCTCTTTGAGAGCTGAATTCTCTTTCCTTTGTAGAGACTATCCAGGAAATCCTACAGCAAACAGAATAGTTTATTCATATACAATGTGGTCAGAGATTGCTTCCCCCCCCCAACTTTCCAACTCTAATTATAAACCTGTGCACCTGGAGATAAAGGAAATGCCATCAGTGCTGGGTTGGAATGTCTACGCATCACCAAGGGCCATGTTCGCCAGCAACCACAGGGAAGCACGATAATGTATTCCAAGTTTAAATCCACCATCAGATCATTCCAATTGCCCTTGCAGAATTTTATTGTGCTCCCACGATATAATTTACTCGAGCCAAATTGTCATTTTTATTCCTAAATAGTAAGCTGCCGCAGAGCTAAAGGCAACTCTCCACGGGGTGACCTTGAAGTTCACACACCATTACCAGGGTCCTGTTTCAATTGTGCAAGAACACAGGAGCTGAATAATAAAGTCATGTCTGCCAGCCTAACTGAGCCATGTAGAGACAAGGAAGAAAATAACAGGGTTTCTTATTTGCAATGATTATGACAGGTATGTTGCCTTTCTTCTGCATAGCCTCTCCATGCGTAGTGGCTGGACAATGTGGCCATGTTTTCTTCAGGAAAGAATCTTCACAGTGGCATCAAATTCACCTGTAGGTCAGCCTCCAGCCATGAAATCTACATCTTTGGCTCCACAAGCGTGCTCCTTGAATTCTAGCACTGGTGTCCCCATTCCTGCACACTTTCTTTTTGATCCCACCAGCTATTTGTTCTTCTAATGACAGCCAAGGCTGCAGTGAAGAAGTGGAAAGCACAAAACAAAGTGGATCATTCTCCTTATTGGGTCATTCTGCACCAAGGAACCTTATATGATTAAAGGGTAGTGATGGTGCTGCACCTGCTTACATGGCTCCACACACCCCAACCCACCATGCATTAAGAGAAGGTCTGAAGGGGAACTATTTTCGCAGGCTTCTCCATGTAATAAAGGAAGTATTGAAAAAGGCCCCAGGGAAGTAGGAGGTAAATGATCTCTCCACTATTCCCACAGTATTGGGGTGCAGCTCATATTAGAGCTGGGCTACTGTAGTTCTTTTAGGACATTAAAGGACTGCTAGAATTTTAATTCAGAAGACAAAAGCCATGAAACAGAAGGGAAGACACATCTCTGAATTGAGGAGACAGGTGAAATCAGGATTCAGGAGTCAATCAATCAGCACAAGTGAAGGGAAGTGGAATTGAAACTCGAAAGCAGCACGTTCCACCTTGCCTTATCACACGTGTTTCAACTGTTCTCCCATTCTGGTCCCATGGGAGATGGTGGCAAACACAGGTCTTTTTGCTAATGGATTTTTCCAGTTATCAAAAAGACTTGTGTTTACCATTGTCTCCCATGGGACCGGAATGGGAGAACAGCTGAAACACACCGACATTGTGAGATAAGGCAAGGTAGACATGCTACTCTTGGACTTCCCTTCCACTTCCCTTCCTTCATGAAATAAGGCTATCTGTGGTGAATCAGTCTGAATGGGACCAACTTTGCTTCTGAAGTTTATAAAATTAATAGCCTTGTTTTTTCATGCTGTTGGCTAGAATCTTTCCATTGGTTCTGACTTAAAAAAAAAAGCAGTACTGTGAAAGTCTGTCCATGCTGTGGATTTGATTATGTTCAGGTTCTCCCATGTTAACAGAAGATGATGGTTTACATACAAAACCAAGATAAAGAAATAATCTGCTGTTATTTATTTCCATAGCCAAGGGGGAGAATGTTCTGTGAAAGCCATGCAGATTTAAGAAGTCTGAGAGGGACTTATAAATTGCTGATACCTGGTGAGAATTAGCTGGGAGGGTATTTAGAAAAAAAACCCTGTGTAGGAAACATTCATTTTTGTTGTGAAGATTGAAATCACATAAAAAGAGAACTCAGAGTGCGTTTCACATCCAAAAGATGAGCCTGACTTTGCAAGTCAAATGACAGATAAACATATTAATGAATTGAATAGTGGTCCTGGGCTTAATTTCTTCTCTCATGCTTTAGGCAGAATTAAGAAGACAGACAGACACATGTATGCACTGCATGAATCTTCATGTATGTATTCACTTGTTCCTTACTCATTAAACACAGCTGCACTGGGCAGGGCACATTTCTAGGATGGAGGACCATTGCCTCCCCAAAATAGTACTCTACGGTGAACTTGCCATGGGTCAGTGTAAGAGGAGTGCTCCAAAAAAGTGATACAAGGACTCCCTGAAACAATATCTCAGGCTCGGCCAAATTGATCACCAACAATGGTCCACCCTGGCCTCACATCGGGAGGCATGGAGACACACTATCCACAATGCTGCAGCCTTATTTGAGAACTCACACCGAACAAGTCTTGAAGAGAAACGACAATGCAGAAAGAATCACAACCCGGAAACATCACCCAAGGAGACCTTCTGCTGTGCTTTCTGCAACCAGACTTGTTTATTTCGGATTGGCCTTTTTAGTCATCAGCGCACTTGCAGAAAGTGCGGGATGAGTCCTTCCTGAATTTTTGTTTGCGAAGAAAAGCCAGAGAGAAGAACAGCTTTTTAAAAAAGTACAAGGTATGGGAAGGGATGTCTTGATGGTATTAGGAAAAAAAGAAAGAAGTAATTGTTACCTTAAGAGGTGGGGAGTGTTTTGAGACCTTCCTGTGATGCCCAAAATCTAGA
Source organism: Gambelia wislizenii (assembly GCA_030847615.1). Classification (NCBI taxonomy): domain Eukaryota; kingdom Metazoa; phylum Chordata; class Lepidosauria; order Squamata; family Crotaphytidae; genus Gambelia; species Gambelia wislizenii. The sequence goes on along the minus strand of JAUMIR010000002.1, from coordinate 186,396,791 downwards.
TGAGGGAATTATTAGCTCAAACAGGAGGCCTGAAAAAGGAGAGTAACTGTGGGGACCTTTTCACCTATGTATACCAGTACTAACTGCAGAGAAACCCAGGGTAAAGTGAAATAAAGTATTTTTATTGGAAATAACACAAAAAGCATTAAAACACACAACCCACATTCACAAGAACCACAAAAGGCTATCAAAGAGTAAGGCAGAAAGGTTGGATAGAAGGAGCAATTTGGGCAATAGGAAGATAGTTATCAGTTTTGAAGAATGGAGTTTTGAAGTACTCAGACAGAAGTCTGAGGGTGGCACTGGAAGTTCCAATCTGGAGGCATGCTGAGAAGGAGAGTGCCCAGGCTTGTATAGTGGTACATTTTTCTATTGGGGGGGGGGTAATATTTATACCATATTGAATATCCCGAAGGGGGTATTTTGGCTAGCACGAAGCCTGGATAGGTTTCCCACTGGGACAACAAAGGAAACCAAAACTTAACTGATTGTTTTTTATGTCCGGGAGATAGAAATTGATGGGTTTATGACAATTGCACAATGCAGGACAGGAGGGGGTTCTGAGGGGATATTTCCTTGGGATTAGGGTTGGAAAGGTCACTTAATTGCTTAGTTAGATGGTTCATTGCTGAGGTGCAGATGAAGGGATTAGCACATACCTCCTTAATGGCTTTGTTTACCAGGTTGTTACACTCAATCGTACTTTGGGCTTACTTGTTAAAATATTTCTAAGACACTTCCCCTGTCCTTGTGACCTACACCCGACCTTTTTTTGATCACTCTGGTCAACTTGAGCCCTTTGACCCGTTCAGTATTTCCAATTATGCAATATTATAGGGAGAGGGTAGCTAATATTCTAACAGACTCAGCTCCAGGCATAGTCCTCTTCTGCTTCAAACTTGAAAGTTACTGTTTTTTTTTTTTAGATGTTTAAAGAAAATATAGTGGCTATATTTATATTTCTCCAATGAACTCAAGATGGTGAGCTCTCCACCCACTCACTTTATCCTCACAAAAATCGGGGGGGGGGGAGGGGGAAAGATCTAATCTAAATTCACCCACAGAATGGCATGGCTCATCAGGGACTAGAACCTGGATCTCCTAAGTCCTAGCCTACACTCTAAGCATTATGCCACACTGGTTCAGAGTTGGAGACTGGAGAGGAATAGATACATTTGGGCTAGATCTGGTGAGAGTGCTTCCAGAACAGTACGACTCTCAAATATTATGTGCATCTTCACCACTTTAATACAATCTGATATTCTGATCCTCTTAATTCTCAAAGATGTGGCAGGGATTATTCAATATGCAAAGTTTAATACACAAAGCCTTGTGCTACTTCTATAAAGCTTTAAAGTGTGTGTGTAGCTGTGTGTCTGTAAGCATTATGATATCACCTATATCTATCAAATTGCTTTCTTGTCCCCGTTAGTGCCAAACAGCATGCTTCATTATCTCTGCCCTAGATACTGGAGGAAACTAACTACCAGTAACTGATGAGGAGCTCTCCATTATAATGTATGCATGCTTGGAGAGAGACCCTGGAGTGGAGGCTGACAACAGGGTCCCTGTCTTCCCTTCCTGCACAGCAGGGTTGTCCCAAGACATTTTGCTGCTTGAAGTGAAGACCAAGTTGGTACATCTTCTACTTCCTATGTCCCCAATGATATCTTGAAGCTGGCTAGGTGGACATTTCATTTCAAATGATGACAGGATATCATTCTCTACTAAAGCTGATCACATCAAGAAATTGCACTAAGGACTTTTTCGGATGCATGAAATATAACGCAAGCAGCCTTTTTGCGTTGCGAGGCTGCTGCGCTGCAGAGCGTCGGTTTCCAATGATGCTCGCCCCTGCCGGTACTGTTGTGGTACCGCAGGGAGAGTTGAGCATCATATTTCGTTGATTTTTAAGCACGATAAACTTTCGTGCTTAAAAATCAACGAAATATGACGCTCAACTCTCCCCGCGGTACTGCAACAGTACTGGCAGGGGTGAGCATCATCTGAAACCGACGCTCTGCAGTGCAGCAGCCTCGCAACGCGACGAGGCTGCTTGCATTATATTTCATGCATCCGAAAAAGTCCTAAGAGATGCAAGACAGGCTATATACATACATAGCTGTTTTCTAAAACCTGCCTGCCACTGGCTCAGTCTTCTCCCTGGTGCCTACTTACTTGTCAGGAGTTAGAGACTGAATTCCATTATAAAATGGCCAAACAACTGCAGAACAAGCTTCATGACCTACCACGTCATGCCTAGTCAGGCCACTAGGGAGCAATGTCCTGTAGATACATATATGAGAGCTCAGAACAGAGCTCACTTCCTTCTTCCTTCTTCCTGTGAATGCTGAGGCCTGGTGAAGCAGTTTCTCTTTGAATTATAAATATTTGTATATATTGCAACTGTTTGAGTTTGTAGATAAAAGTGCCTCCTGCTTATTTGGACTCTGTGTAAGTATTCTTGGGAACGGGTTGCTACTGACTTTGCTGAGATTATTAAATTTTTTTGCTTCTTCTGGAATTGCATGTCCTATCATCCCCTGACAGTGGCTATGGGCCCAGCTGATTGATCTCAGATTTGATAAGGTGCACCCAGAAAACCTCCCAGAAACGCTTTTGTTTTGAGTGTTTTTGGCTAGTTGGCTGAGAAACAGTTAAGATTCAGCCAAGCCCTGTAATATCTTCAAGTAACCTTGAAGTGCTGCCAGCTGCCAGCTGCCTGTGTTTCATAGCTGGAGGATTGTTGACTCAATCAGCAGAATGGCAGATAATAGTCTTGTCCTCTTTGAAAAGCTGGCTGATGGAAATTATTCAGCATGGAGTTTATACATGGAGGCTTTATTAATTAAGGACAATTTGTGGCACATTTTGGAGAATAAAAGTGTGATCCCAGAGGGTTCAGAAGACAAAACAGCAGTGGTCAGACTAGCAGACCAGAAGGCTAGAGCTACAATTTTCTTATCGTTCAGCCTCTCCCAGTTAATACATGCGGCCCCAGCAAAGACAGCCTTTCAGCTTTGGACAGCTCTGAAAACAGTTCGTCAGAATTTGTCCTGCCTCTCAAAGATGATATGAACTAAGAGACTTTATAACACAAAGCTGTGTACTGGAGGCTACGTGAAAGCCCATTTGGAGGAAATGAGGCAGCTTTTTCAAGACGTGGCCAATAGGGGGTGGACATTCCAGAAGCCCATAACTGTTTTATTTTATTAGGCAATTTGCCAAAGGAATGGGATTTCCTAATTTACAGTCTGCAGACCACCAGGGAGAGTGATTTGTCTGTAGACCTGGTGGCTGGACATATTCTGGGAGAGGTCCAACACAAGCAATTTGATTCCCAGATGGAGGGGGATAAACAGCCACAAATTACCTGATGCAATCAGGAGAGCACTGAAACAGAAGCATCTGTGGAGGAGGGAGCCTGCAGCTATGTGAAACACTGTTTCAGATGCAAAAAGCCTGGACATTTTCAGAAGGACTGTAAGATGCCTGCAATGGATAGGAGGGGTGCATCCTTTCAGGCTGCAAGCCATGCCTTCGTAGCACAGTACCATCCTGATGGTACTGAGGAAAGAATTTGGTTACTTGATAGTGGGGTCACGCACAATATGGTTAATGATTTATAGTTGTTAAGCAATGTTAAAAATGCTTCAATAACCAATATTACCCTTGCAGATGGTGCTCCCAGCAAGGTGCAGAAAATGGGCACTGCATATGTCACATCTTTTGGTAAAGATTTTGAAAATATGTTATGTGTTAACAAACTAGAGAATTGTATATTAAGTGTGTTCCAAATGACTACTGATGTTTATAAGTTGATATTTGACGGGGGACACTGTGCAGTAACAGAAAGACATAACATGAATAATGTCTGTGCAAAAGGGATAAAGAAACATGGGTTGTATTACATGTTGCCTGAAGGGAAGGTAGCAAATGTGAACCCTGCAGCCAATGTACCCCTACATGTTCATTACTACCGCAGTATTCATTACTACCACAGGCTAATGGGCTATGCTAGTTACAAAGGGCTAAAGGAGCTAGCAAAAGTGTGCCCTGGTTTAAGCATGAAACACTGCCCAAGGTTCTTGGAATGTGCTGTGTGCAGGAAAGTTAAGGTGAAGGCTTTCCCTATTGCCAAAAAGACCCAATGTGTCACCAACAGACTCTTTGAAGTTGTCCACGCTGATTTAGCCAGCCCCATAAGCCCACTGAAGGGGGTAACCTCTATTTATTTGTGATAGTGGACAGATACACTAGGTACACCTGTGTATACTTAATGAAGGAGAAAAATTAGGCTGCAGACAGGTTCTGTGAGTGGGTGAATGTGGTGGAATGCGAATTTCCTTCTCATAATATTTCCAGTCTAGTGATGGATAGGGGAGGGGAATTCTTATCTAACAGTCTGCAGACCTGGATGTGTAGGAGGTGAATTAGACACAAGACCACAAACCCAGCGTCTCCAGAGAGGGTGGACTTGTAGAAAGGAAAATTGGGATGTTGAAGGGCATGATGGAGGGCATGATGGAAGATGCACAAGCCCCAGCTGGGCTGTGGGAGGAGGCAGTGAAGACTGATGCTTACCATTTAAATAGGTTGTGGATGTCTAGTGTCAACCAGACCCCATATTGTCTATTGTATGGTAGAGCACCAAACCTCAAGCACCTGAGGGTTTTTGGACAATATGCAAATGTACTAATTCACTCGAGCCTAAGGAAACCTGGGCATCCTAAAACAAGGAGGCTGTGTTTCCTAGGCTATGAGGGTAATAAGTATGTGTTTTCTTGCCATCCTGGAAAGGTGGTGTTCTCCAGGAGTGCAAACTTTGAAATGCACTCAGGGTGGGACAGATTGCATTGCAATCAGGAGGTGTTTGTTCCCTTGGGGAGGGATGTGTCAACAACTCCCAAAAGTCCCACAAATGGAGGGGTGGTAATGACTGATGATGAAGGGGAGGCACAGGAAGAAAAGCCTGACACTTCCCATGCCACACCAACACACACACCACCACAAACAAGCATTGAGCCTGACACAGGGAGAGATAGCAGCAGCAGTGCAAGGTCGAGGGTCAGAAATGCTCCTGATAGATTTGTTTTCAGGAAGCCAGGCTATGCAATGTCATGGCAGAGGAGCCTGCAAGTTTTCAGGATCTCCTAAAACTTCCCCAGGAAGAGCAGAAGTGGAACTCAGCCATGGACTCTGAGTTTGAGTCACTAGTTGAGAGGAAAGTGTTCCAGGTAGTTGAAAGGTTCAAAGACCAAAAGGTTGTTAGTTGCAGGTGTGTGTACAAGCCTAAGGATATGCCTGATGGGACACAAAAGTGTAAGGCATGCTTAGTTGTGAAAGGTTTTTCGCAGGAGTGCTACACCAATTTTGACAAAACCTTTTCGCCCACAGCAAAGCCAGAAAGTCTTAGGTTAGTGTTAGCTGTAGCAGCCAAGAGGAAGATGGTTGTGCAACACTTTGACTTTGAAACAGCATACCTGAATGCTGATCTTGAAGAGACAGTGTTCATGGAACAGGCCCCAGGGTATGACAATGCAGGTGAGAGCAAGGTGTACTTGTTGAGCAAAGCACTCTACAGGTTGAAACAAAGCGCACGTTGCTGGAACAAGTGCATACATCAAGTTTTGGTGTCACTAGGTTACACAAGGAGAGTTGCAGACACCTGTGTGTACACCAGGGGGTAGGTGATAGTGCTGTCATGCTAGTTATTTATGTGGATGACCTTTGTGTGGCGGCAAAGAGTGCCAGTGATGTCAAGAAAGTGCAGGTGGAGTTAGAAAGCCAGTTCAAGTTGAAGGACTTAGGCAGCCTGAGATGTTATTTAGGCATAGAGGTAGAAAGAACCAGTCTTGGAGAATTTTTCCTAAGTCAAAAGAAGAAAATTGACAGTCTTGTGGCCAATTGTGGGCTTAGTGAGGCTAAGGTAGTCAGGACACCAATGACCACTGATTTTGTGAACTTGGAGGCAGAACAGGAATTTGAAAGGCTTGATCTGTACCACTCAGTGGTTGGCAGTCTGTTGTTTATTGCAAACAACACAAGGCCTGAATCAGTTTTGCAGTTGGGGTGCTCAGCAGAAGAGTCTCCAAGCCAAGGAGGGTGGATTGGGAAGCCCTGAAGAGGGTAGTTAGATTTCTCAAGGGGATCAGGGACATGTGTTTGAAGCTGACAGGAAGTCAGGTGACCCTGGAGTGCTATGTGGACAGCTCTTTTGCTGCTGAGACTTCAGACAGGAAGTCAGTGACTGGGATGGTGGTCAGGTATGCAGAGAGCCCCATAGTTTGGAGATCAAGGAAACAGAACTGTGTAGCCCTTCATACCATGGAAGCTGAATTCGCAGCCTTGTCTGAGATGGAAAGTGAAGTACAGTGGTTAAGGCAGATGCTTGCAGACCTTGGGGAGCCATGCCAAATGCCTGTTGAGGTGCATGAGGACTCACAAGCCTTCATAGCTATGGCAGAAGCAGAAAATCTGAAATGTAGGACAAAGTACATTGCAGTACACTACCAAAATGTGAGGCAGTTAATACAAGAAGGTGTCTTGTGTCTGAGGTACTGTCCATCTGAGGACAATGTTGCAGATCTGCTCACAAAAGCCTTTCCAGCAGGAAGCCATGAGGAGATGGCAAAGAGGCTTGGCCTTGTCACTTGTATGTAAAGTTAAAGGTGTCAAAAGGGAAGATCAACCGACAGATGATTGATGTCCAACAATGTATGTTAATGATGTTATGTTGCAATGATAACATGTGTCCTGTGCAGTAGTTTGACCATTTTGGAGGGGGTTGTCAGGAGTTAGAGACTGAACTCCATTATGGCCAAAATGGCCAAACAACTGCAGAACCATGCTGCATGAACTACCAAGTCATGCCTAGTTGGGCCACTAGGAGGCAATGTCCTGTATATAAGTGAGCTCAGAACAGAGCTCACTTCCTTCTTCCTGTGAATGCTGAGGCCTGGTGAAGCAGTTTCTCTTAGAATTGTAAATATTTGTATATATTGCAACTGTTTGAGTTTGAAGATAAAAATGCCTCCTGCTTATTTGGCCGTCAAACACTCTGTGTGTGAGTATTCTTGGGAACAGGTTGCTACTGACTCTGCTGAGATTGGTTTTTTTTTTTTTTTTTTTTTTGCTTCTGCTGGGAATTGTGTGTCCTATCATCCCCTAACATTATTGGCCAGGCCAATGCTGCAGCCATCATGCATTACATGAACAGAGCAACAGCAGTGTCTGTGCATGTGTGTGTCACCTGCTGAAGTATGTGGCCTGAGCTCACCATAACTCTGCCTGCATGAGCATTCAGGAGCCCTCCTCAGTAGTGTTGCCTGTGATACACTGTGAGAAAGTGACCAGATGAGATAGCTAGGTGGAGCACACCAGACTTCCAACAAACCTCATGCTCAAGAAAACCCTACTGGCTCTGCCATGGGTGGAAGGGTGTAGGCTGTGGAGGCATCCAACTTCCATGATTCTTAGAGTGCCAAGATAAATAATGGGAGTGCACACCTCTCTATGGAGGATTCTCTCCTTTCCTCTATAAGAAAAAGAAGCAAAACAAGAAAAGTTGGAGATTCTACAGGTGGCCCTGACAGGCTGCACCAAAATGGCTCTCCACCTTGGGATCCCTTCCTGAATGGTTGCTTTAATCCTTTACTATTTATTGTGCAGAGGTAGGGTAACGACTTATACACCACCCAGCAAGGAGGTTGCAGAGCTGTGTAAAAATATGATGATTTATGCACAAAGAGGCAGATCTAGAAATAAAGATGGTACCTGGCACCCTGTTAGGCAGTTATGATGGCATAGGTCCACCACAGCATCCTAACCCACTTTTTTTGGTCAAAATTCTGTTCCAGCCACACAATAAACCATATTCTCCCAAATCACTTTTTCATGACCATTTCTATGTTGGTGGAGAGTGGTGTGTGGGTGTGTGGAGGGATCAGCAGAGGAGTATCCAGCTATTTTCCTATAGCTGGATGCACAGCAATGACATCAGCCTCAAGTGCCACCAGAGGCCCCTGGGAGGCCCCACTCAATGCCTGTCACAGTGCTTTCAGCTAAAGGGAAATAGCTAAATAGGTCTCTGCTGCTCCCCCCACTTACCACCAACATGGAAATGGCCATCTTTGGCATGGGGAGCTGCCTCACTGAAAAGATGGGTTTGCGGGGAGGGTTGCACAAAGAGATGTATCATAACTATATGCTGGAGATACTGTATATGTCTTCCAATGCAAGATCTCAGCCAAGATTTTAAATAAAAAAGACAATACTCTCACCATCAGTGAGGACAACTGTAACCAGGTGAACTGTGCACCTGCTCAGTCTGCCGTCTAGATGCTTAATACAGAGGAACAACTTCAAAGTCCCTGCTTCCCCGCCCCCTTAGGGTTCTTTCTAAATAGAGGAACTTGGACTGTCCTCTGTAGAACAGGAGGCATAGCCATCCTAGGTAGAAGATCCAGGCATGAATTCAAATTACACATTCCAACTAGAGTAGGTCTACAGAAGCACTGGAATTTACATAAGTGTTGACTCACCATTCAGCAGTTGATTGAATGGGTATACAGTATTTGAGTGGGGAATAGCAATTGGCTTTAAATCCTAGAGAGAAAGAGTGAGAATCAGGCTGCCCTCCAGATGCTATGGGACTGTAATTCCCTATGGCCCCATAGTGGGGGACCCTGGGAATTGCAGACAAACAACATCTGGAGGGACACATTATTCCCACCCCTGCTAGAAGGAGAAGCAGTTGCATCTATGAATTCATCAATCTGAACCCTGTTAGGCAATTCTTGGAGACTTCCATCTGTGAGAAATTCCCTAGCAGTGCAACAGTCTGCCTAGACACTCCTAGGAGATTTTCACACCGGTGCTAAAAGCCCCGGTTTTGTCCCACCACCTCCTCTCCCATTCCTGCAAAAGAATGGAGGTAAATGTTTGCACACTTACCTCCATTCCGCTGCAGGAATGGGCTCCCTACCGCCTTTCCAGCCAGCCATAAATGCAGCCGTCATAAGGTTGCTTTTATGACCGGCCGGGGGAGCGGGAGGGAAATGTAAACTTTAAAACCCCCCCCAGCTGTCAAAGTAAAAAATAAAATGAAAAAATAAATTAAAAAAATACAAGGAATCCAGGGAGGGGGGCAGGGGGGCACTTACCTGATGTCCTGATCATGGCAGGAAGTGCCTGCCACGGAGCTCCTCCCCCGTCCCTGTCATTCCAGAACAGGGACGGGGGTCCTATTTGCACACTCATGTTCCATTTCAGAAATGGAACTGGGTGCCTAATAATGACTTCTCCCTGTGAATAATATATCACAGGGAGAAAACTGAATAATGACAATTTGGGCACGGAACAGGGTAAACGTGTCTGAAAGGAAAATCTTTCAGCGACCCTGTTCCGTGTCAGTAACAGGACAAATTGCCCATGTGAAAATCTCCCTAGTTCGATGCTCTGGTAAAGCTCTGTCCCTCTCCACCGGGTTGGCTACTTCTGTCCTCTCCATGATACCGTAGAGTTATACAGGTGGACCTTTCTGCTCCATTGGTGCTCAGTAGGATTCTAGCCTTTATGTGTAAAAGGGAAGTCCTCTGTTGGGGCACTGAAGAGTGGAACTCAACTGTTCCTGAGAGGAGCACAGAAGAGATTTCTTTGGGCTGACATCGCCAGTAAAGGTACAGCCTGTCCTCGCTCCACTGGGCACAAGATGTGTGGCTCTTCAGTGCTCATTTATATGCCCTATGTCATTCCAAATAGCTCTTCTTTTTCCCCTCTCCCAGCCCTCCTTCATCTACTTCTCCAATGAGCAGGCCATGTAGTTCATGCTATAGTATCATATTCTCCAGCCAGAATAACTGGCTGTTTTAATCCCACGCTCTGTAGCCTTGCCTAATTTGTGTAACACATTCTGGTTGTGGAATGTGGCTTGGGTCTCTCCCCCTCCCACACACACACTCTTGGCAGGGAAAAATGTATATACAGGACCTTGCCCATCATGCTCTGAATCATGCAGAACAGGCCAGGTGCAGGGCAGTATTTCTGCATCTACATGTCACCCACCACTTTTGTAGTTTATAGCATGCCCAGCTTTAGAAGTAACAAAGAGATCTGACCTTGCAAGTGGTTGAACCAGGAAGTTACTAAATAACTGCACTGCCTCCACCCTCCAAGGCTGTAAATTGTGCTGAAATAGAGGTTCTGTGGTGGGCCAGACTCACACAATACTGCAGGCCTCCAAATGATTTCTGATTTGACATGAACCAGTGAAAATACTTTATCTCAGGAAACGCTGGCTTTTGAGTGCTCGCCACAAAAAGCCTTTCTAAATTATATATACAGTATATGTGTGTGTGTGTGTGTGTGTGTGTGTATATATATATATACCACCCCTGTGTCCTACTGCACTGGTCTGTATCTAGCAGTGAAAAGACATTTCAACAAAAGTATGTATTACATTCAAGTTATAGCTAGCAGCTATGCCTTTTTGCCATCCCCCTGCTCCACAGTTGGTTTGAATGGTTTGTTTTTTACTGGGACATGCATGATAAGGGAATACTCCAGGTGAGGCCTGGTCAGTGCAGACTATAGTGGGAATGTTACTTCCCTTTAACTTGGAAACTGTGGTTGTAATTAATGCAGACTAAGATAACATTTGCCCTTTTTGCTGTGGTATCACACTGCTTAGTTCTGGACACCTCATTTTAAGAAAGATATAGACAAGTTGGAGTGAGTTCAAGGAACAAGGATGATTAGACGTCTGGTGAATAAAATATATGAGGAGAGGTTGAAGGAGCTGGGCATAGTCACAAGAAAAGACTGAGGGGTGACATGATCACATTCTTTAAATAACTCAAGGGCTGCCACAAAGAAGAAGGGGCAGGCTTTTTCTCTGCTGCTGCTGAGAGTAGAACTACATCTAATGGTTTTAAGTTACAGGAGGGTAGATTTCAGCTGAACATTAGAAGGATCTTCTGGACAATGAGAGTGGTTCAGCAATGAAACCAGTTGCCTAGAGAGGTGGTGAGGTCTCCTTCTCTGGATATCGTCAGAAAGAGGCTGGACAGCTCCCTGCTGGGGATGCTTTAGCTGGAGATCCTGCACTGAGCAGGAGGTTAGACCTAATGGCCCATGAGGCCCCTTCCAACTCTATGATTCTATGATATTTTGTAGTCACTACACTTTAGGGAACAGACATAAACCAAGGACACCCTACAGTTGAAGCTCCACTCAGTCATGAAGTTCTTCCATAACTCTGGGCAATACACAGCACCCTGGTAGTTATGGGAATCAAATGGAAGAGAAAGAGTTACTGTAGATGGGGAAAGGGGAGACGTGCTGGACTATAGTGCAGACTATAGTGTTGGTGTCTTAGGACATTATCAGATGACCTTTTAAATCTGGAACAGGAACAACAGGAGAGTGCCAAGGGGCTCTCTTTTCAGATGATGTCGTCCCTGTCTAGTTCTGCTCCCGTGCCCCCTCTGTTCCATTTTCTTCTATAGATGGATTAATCCGTCAATAGATTGCCCATTCTGTTTCTATAATGGAATAACGGGCTTGTGAAGAGGTGTCCCATTATGCTGGTGCTATGCTAGCCACGGTGGGAGGTTCTTCCTGAAAACTTCCGGGTGCAATCAGGACGAGGAGGTAAGTGGCACCCTTGTTTTCCTCCTCCCCGGGTTACTTGTTTAATTTTAAGGGTGTCTTGGGGCTTAGTTTTCTTGTTTGACATTTGGTTTCTTCTTTATTTTTAAATTTACTGCGCATCATTCTCTCGCGAGAACAGGCAGGATTTGCTTTACGGGACATGAATGCAGCATTACGACAGCTGCGTTCACACCTAGAGGGCCGAGGGAAAGGGGAGCAGTTTTCATGCCGGGATAAGGTAGGTGTCTGATCTTTTTTTAAAAAAAAACTGGAACAGGGACAGGAGTGGGTCGGGGGGGGGTGAGACAGGAACACTATCAGATGGTTCATCTAATAATCTCCTTACCCATGCCTAAGTTCCCCACATAAGTGATTGGACATTTTTGTCTGAAGCAGATGAGGACACATTCAGTTAAGAGTTGTGGAAGTGGACCGATGGTGCTGTTGTGTATGGATGCATATAGCATTGGATGCACACATACTTTTGGTTGTGCCTCCCATCGTGCATTTGGTGTCTTGGTTGAGTTGCACAACACTGCCAATTAACACAAGGGTTGCATAGCACAATTAATGCACCGTTTTGCATGCAAAGATTTATGCTGCATAATTGTAATGTAGGCTCTCAGTCATGAACACACTTCCTGTGCTCCATAATGGTCCATTTAACTGCCTACCATTTGACCCATAAGTAGAGGGACAGTCAAATAGGACTGTACTGATGTGGGGATTTTCTATGTGCGTGCTGCACCACTGACTGGATTGGAACCTGCACCAAGGAGAAGGAGGAAGAAGATAATGAGAATTAATTAGGGACATAAGAAGGGTGCTGCTGGATCAGACCAAAGGCTTATCTACACCAGCAGGCTGTTCACTCAGTGGCCAACTACTTTGGGAAGCTCAAGGATAACTTTTTCATAAGGTTGTACAACAATGACAAGAGTAATGGCATGTTATAGCAAATCAGGACAATAAGTGAAGCTGTTTGCTATGAATTCAGTCTGATCCTATGCAGCTTTATTTGGAAAGAACCCACAATGAACATCCAAAAGAAAAATATGTAGCCAGAAATTGGCACCTAAAAATGAAACACAAATGGTTAATAAAAACACCCAGACCCCTTCCTGAATGTTTTCTTTTCATGGTGCGACAATATTGTGGATACCAGTCTGTAAAATACCAGAGAAAGTAAAATGTAGAAAAAACTATTTGTAGCCAACAGTGGGCAAAAGGCATGTTTTCTGCAGGATGTTTGTCTCAGGTACAGTACAGGCCAGCCAGCAAGCCATAATATATTTATATAGAAAGAACTGCTTCTAATGTCTGGCCTCAGGTGTTTAGCTTTTAAAAACAATAGGTGCTTAGTTTTCCCCTCCCAGTTAGCAGTCGCAGCCACATTTTCCATTCCTGCTGGAATGTCTGAACAACTCTAATTGTACTCATTAAAATTAATTTTGTTGTAATTGTAGAAATTCACCCCTGCTCCCACAGTCCTTATCCCTTTAATACTTCTGCATATGGCAAGGCAGTGTGAACCCATGGGACTAATCACACTTCGATCAATAGGAATAGGACTATAGGTAATGCCTTGGAATTAACTGACATTGTTAAGATCAAGGCAGAGATCAGCAATAGCAAATATAGCTGGACATCTGTTTTTTGTTTTTTTGCGTGTGGAAAAGTGGAATATTGTTATGTAAATCATGAATTTCTTCACCTAGATATCTGCTGGATGAGTAAGAGACAAACAATGTCTAACCCAGCCCAAAAAGCAAAGTGACTACCTACCTCAGAGAGCTTATGTTGTGTGTCATGAAAGGACAGCAGCTTTGCCCATTAATAAATTTGATTCTGATTTTATTTTTACTGCCAGGGGGTATTTTCTGCTCCAGGAATCCAAATAACTTGACCAGCCTTTGATATTATGCACTGTGGTGGGAGCAGAGAGAGAAGTCATGGAAACATAGAACTGTATGACCGAATGGAACCAAAACCATGATCGAGTCCAACTAATTGTCAATGCAAGAAATCCACAGCAAACACATGCCTGACAGATTCTATCTAAAGCATTAGCATGTCTTGGGTCACACTGGTTTAACTCAAATTCTTGTATATTTCTCCAGAATTGGAGCTGATTCTTTCTTATTTATCTTAAACATTCATTTCAAAGCAGAAATCACAATTCTGCCATAGAACTGTAAGGTTGTCTCAAGAATCATAGGGACTTTCTTTTCTTTCTTTCTTTTAAGTATATACATATTCAATTGTTAAAGTTAACAGGTCAAAACAGTTCCAGAACTCTCAAGTCATCTGTATTCTCATGTCACAAAGATGTTCTGGGCAATGAAGGTTAAAGAAGAAAATTTGAATGTGTTAGATTCATAACAACAAATCTCAACCCATTACATGTTTTTCAGCTGACTTTACAGTACAAACAAGAAAAAAGTGTTGTGGCGCCTTAAAGATTAAATATTTTTTAAGAAAAGCCACTCTTTTAAGAAAAGTCACACAAAAGTCAGAGTGATTTGAAAGAGAGAAGTATTTCCCCCATTTTTAAAAAAGTCTTTTCTGATGTCAGATTTATGTCTGTACATTCTTTTGTGTAGAGACTGGCCATTTGCCCTCTGTGTAGAACGCAGTAGGGCACTGTTGTCAAAGGATGACACATATCACATTGGAAGATAAGCAGGTGTACAAACATCTGACGTTGGAGCTGACATTAGGCCCTGTAATGGTGTTGCCAGAGCAGACATGGTGACATAGATGGCATCTGGCACTGCCGCAGCAGCTTGCTCCTGTGTATGTATCTTCACTGAAAGGTCTGGTGTTGCTGTTGAGTCAGCTTTTTAGGCTGAGTGGCTGTCTTTCAGCGGCCACCTAAGGCATAACATCTAAGGCCTACGTGCAAGAAATGTCAGTATCCAGAATGGGCTCCAGATCACTGATACTATGGCTGTTGTTTTAGATGTGAAATGTGACAACATTTATGCTATTTTCTTTTCTGGGTTAACCACACAGTAGATCATTCCTTAGTACTGTTCTAGCCCTGTTGATTTCTCCACCACTCTTGCACTGGGTGGGTACTGTAATCTGAGAAATTCTGATTCAAATCCTTGAATTGTGAGTCTCTAACAAGTCAGAACACCTAATGTTGTATCATAGGGCTTGCCTGTACACAATGCATTTTTAGTGTGTTCTGGGTGTAAGCTGGAAGCATGTAATTTGTGGCCTGTTGGGTAATGAAATAATTTGGCTTCATCCTTGTGTAGTTGTACACTTACGTCCTGAAATCTATCGGGCAAAATGATAAAGACTCAGGTTGAAGGTGGGTGTAATTTTGTGAAGTCCTGGTAGAAATTGTCCATAAACCCACATAATAAAAGCATTCTTAGTGAATGTCATATAGAGCAGAGACTCTGGGGGACAGGAATGGAGAAAAATATTTTTCCAAGTCTGCCAAAAAGATGTTGAAATACTATGGCACCGCATGTGTACCCATGGCCAAACCATTGGTCTGAAAGTCTATGTTCTTTCCAAAATTAAGTAATAGTGCATAAATACGAAGTGTATGAGTTGGGTGGCTAGATATGCCATAGCAACACAATGGCACTTCTGAGGGCTTAATTGTGAGGGATTATGGAGTAAACAGCCTCAACATTAATGCAACGCAAGAATGGTGCTATCAGTGGATTGCTGTTTCTTTAGGAAGACAGCAATACCTTATACAACTTGGAGTATTAGTCACATAGGGAATGCAGTCATTGCAACCAAACATGCCATATATTCCGGCATATAAGACAACTGAGCGTATAAGATGACCCCCCCCCATTTTTGAGTTAAAATATAGAGTTTGGGATATACTCGCCGTATAAGATGACCCCCCACTACACCCCACCCCCCACCCTCCCCAAAGCCGCGATCGGGAGCCCGCATGCTGGTTGGGGAATCACGGGAGATGGCTGGCTGGCTGTGGAGATTCCCCAGTCTCTCAGCCACCTCCCGCGCCTCCCCATCCTCTGAACAAAGCTGGCCAAAAAAGCCCCATGATATGGCAACTTAGGGTCACCGTATGTTGTGTTGTTGAAGACACACAACAACAAGTTAGAAATCAGTCACACACGCACAAACATTGCTGGCAATGGTCTTGCCTTTGTTATTTTTCCTCTGCCCAGGTGGGCACACCTTGCCACACCTTAGCTCTGAAGCAAAAAGAAAGAAAGGGTGACAGGAACTCCCAGGCACCCAGAGTTTGCAGGGGTCATCTGAGCAGAAATGGGGCCCTTACAGCAAATACAAACCTTGCCCTGCTGCTAGAGTAGAGGGCTGGGGACCACTGAGTCTTGGGTAACCCCCCAAAAGAGCAGGAAAAGCCCTCCCTTATGCACATAGAAAAAGGAGCAGCATTCCATGGTAGACTGCCTCTGAAAATGGAGGCTCCATTGTGCTACCAGGGATGCTAACACCTGCTGACAGGCACACTTGTCACTGAATGTGGGCAGGGGAGGAGAGATGTGGGCTGCCTACCAAGGGCCCAATCCTGCCACACAGGGAAAGATGGGATGGCCCAAAGCTGGTCCCGTCCCAAGCCAGCCAGTGGCCTGACTTCCAAGCACTGGATGCCAGCCTGCCCAATGGGAATGGGGATTCTGGGAGTTGTAGTCCAGCATTTGGGGAATGGATGCAAGGTTTTAAAAACGTGGTCTCTGCAGGCAGGCCGAGAGAGGCCGGAATCAGCCACAAGCAGTCCAGACTTGGGGGCCCTTGGGAGGCGGGGGCCCCGGGGGTCCTAGGCACACCCCAAATGAAGCTCCTTCCCAGTGGCCAGGCCTCATCCCCTGCCTACCTGCCTGCCCGCCCCTCACTCCCTGTGGCCCAGGCTCCTGGCACGGCATTCTCCCCATCTGCGGGGAGGATCATCCTGAGGCAGGTGTGGGGCTGGGCTGGGCTGCGGTGAGTCCTGGGCTCAGAGGGCTGAATCGGGGCCAGGTGTTCTGGCTCCGGGGGAGAAAAGCCACAGCAGCCACCTTTGCCTTGGCCTCGGCCTCCTTCCTTCCCTCCCTGCCTGCCTTCTGTCTCCCCCTCTCCTCCGCCTTCGATTCCTCCTCAAAGAGGGTGAAGGTGGAGGAGAGGGGTAAATGTACCTACTCACTTTGCCTCGCCCTCTGCCTGGTCTCCTGTGTCTTCACTCCCTTTGCGAAGGGAGAGAAGATGCAGGAGAGGAGATGGGCAGTGGGCGAGACAAACCGCTGCATTCGCCCCTCTCCTCCACCTTGGATTCTCTTGTAAAAGAGAAGAGGTTTGGCTGGGAACACTCTCCCCCCCCCCCCACCAGCCAAACCTCCGAGGTGGCTAGGAAGCTTCCTAGCCAGCTCCTGTCCTTCCCGAGTCCAAGATGGGGCTGTGTGTTTGTTTTGTTTTTAAAAGAATTGTTACTGAACATTTACAAAATACGTTAAGAATAAAAAAATTACAGAAAATAGAAACAGAGATTTAAAAAACAGAAAGTTAAAGTACAACTAGCTATACCTACCATAACATAAACCGTTCTCTACATAGATAAAATATTTTGGTATGATTCTATGTTTCCGTTCCCATTCTGCTGATTGGCCACTTAGGAAACATGTCAAGAGTACGATAATTTGACGCATTAATATATAACCTTTCAAATCAACTATAATGGCTAGTTTCATGCCGAGAGCCCCTCTGCTGCTGCCATGCAACCACACATACACACAGACACATAGATAAACACACAATGCTATACAGAGACACACCATGCATGCCAGGATGTGAGAGCCCCACCACCACCATGCAACCATGTGTATACACATACCAAGCAACACACACACACAAAACATACCACACACACACCATGTGTATCAGGACATGAGAGCTCCTCCGCCACTGCCATGCAATCGCACATACACACACAAACACCACACTAAACACATACACACACCATGTGCAGCAGGATGCAAGAGCCCCTTTGTCACTGGCATGCAACTGTGCAAACACACACCACACTACACACATATACACACTACGCTACACATACACACACCATGCATGCCAGGATGCAAGAGCCCTTCTGCTGCCACCATGCACAAACACACAAACACCCCATGCTACACACCCTACACTACACACACACGCTACGTACCCTACAATACACATACACACATGCTACACCCCCACACTACACACACACAACCACAACCCACACGTGGCAGGATGCAAGAGCCCCTCCACCACCATTTTTAAAAAAGACTTGAAATTTTCTACATGTTTCCACCTCAAGGCCTAAGAGGAAGGAACTGCTACAGACATCACAGAAAACCCAGGGCACAGCTACAGACAGAGCTCAGGGCCCAAGAGGCCCAAGGGGCCAGGCAGCAAGGAAAGGCCCAAGGCCCCAGACCCCAGGCAGCAGAGAAAGGCCCCAGGTAGCAGAGAAAGGCCCCAGGCAGCACAGAAAGGCCCCAGGTCGTACATGTGTGGAACAACAGAAAGCCCCTCTGCCGCCGCCATGTTTAAAAAAGACTGAAACTTCCATATGTTCCCACCCCCAATGTGGTTATTGGCTGCCCAACAGAGAGCTTTGATTGGTTGGTAAGTTTCCTAAGCGGCCAATCAGCACACTGGAAACAGCAACATACCCAAGAGAATTATATATTAAGATAATATAAAATTTAAAAAGTACAGCACAAAAATAAAAAATGAAAAGAAAAAAGATTGGGAGGGAGAGAAAGGCGACTTGGGATCTTCCTTTAAGTAGTTGTATATACAGTAAATATTATTCATGCCTCTCTCTCAAAAATTAGAACATGTTCCCTTCTTTCAGTACCCTATTTCTTCTAATCATCAAAACCAAAAATTACCAAATCATATTCTCCTCCTCCCCGCACAAAAAGTCTATAAGGCATTTCCAGTCTTTGAAAAAGGTCACTAATGATCTTTCTCCAGTCAAACCACACAGTTTATCCATTTCTGCTAAATCTGTCAGCTTCCACAACCATTCCTCTGTGGTAAATAATGTTGGACTCTTCCATCTCTGTGCATATGACAATCTTACTGCTGTGGTCATATATTAAAATAACCTTCCATAACTCTTTTCCAGCTGTGCAGTCTTCAATCCCAAAAGAAAAAGTTGATTTCTCTAACATCACATAACAATGATACAGCATTTTATTTTATTTTTAAATATTTTTATTAAGTCAATGATACATCCTTTTATTAAAATTATCCTTAAGATCATAACATAATATAAATTTAGTTGTGTTTTTGGGCCAGTGCTTTGTAAAAGAAAAAGAAACAATCCAAAACAAGAACAGGTTATCTCTAGATGTTGCAAAATGCCACATCCATAGAACAACATCAATGTTATAATCTGAGGAGATTATCAGATGCAGCAAAAAGTACCTTAGCAGAATGCCAGGATGACATTACTGTCCCACGAACGGGACCTGGTTTAAGATAACATTGTCCTCATCGCATTCTGCTCCTGTGCTGCAGCCATTAGTAAAGCATCACTTTTCATTGATGGGACCTCCCTGTCAATGAAAAGTGATGCCTTACTAACTGCTGCAGCACAGGAGCAGAACACGACGAGGATGATGACGTCTGAAACTAAGTCCCCTTTGTGAGACAGAAACATCATCCTGGCATTCTGCTAAGGTACTTTTTGGACGCATCTGATAATCTCCTGAGAATAGGAAGAAGGCTTTTCAGGATGACTTTTAACCATGGAAATTCTTCTAAAAACTAACCACTGACTGATCCACTTAATTGCCCTGTGCATTGACAGATGTGAATCTCCCCCTCCAGAACATCGCCATGCACCATGCACATGGCAAATGGCAAATCTGAATCATGCATCACAAATGAAAGCTACAGTTACACACATCATTGGTCAACTACTCACATCAGAAGCATCAATATCTTTATGGAATTGTGATGTAAAATAAGCCATGCATGTATATATAGACATATATCTCTGCTATATAAACTCTACTTCATCTGTCAGCTGCAGCTTGTTCAGCTCCCACAGCTAAAGTCAGAACACTGGTTGAGATCAGCTCGAGACTAAAGAGCTGTAACAGCCCACATTTTCTTGGAAACTCCAAATAAATGGGATTTGCATTTTTACACTCAGAGATTGCATATGTGATCAAATAGTTATGGAACAAAACCAATGGAATAAATGAGATGGAGTTATAATTCTACTACATTCAATATTGCAGTACTGTCATTGATGATTAGAAGGACTGGTCATGGAGTCTCTTCCTAGCAGGAAATAAGGAAGTGATACGGCACTAGAGTTGCCAGACTGAAAACTGAAGAGGGATGCTTTACCTTTAACGGTGGTGTCATGCAACCAGGTATTGAACAACACTTGCTGAAATTTCCTGTTCTGCGCTAGTGCTTCTCAGGCTATCTGATGTGAAGGATGCACATTTCCCCCCTACTGTGCCAGGGACCAATACTAAATTTGTACCCATTGGGCATAATTGTTTCTTTCTTTCCTGGAACATTGCCAGAGACGAGCAGCCAATAGCTCAGGGACTGGCACTGGTCCAGGGACCACCATTTTGAGCACCAAAGTTCTACAGAATGATTAAAGATAGAGGACCCGTCTCCAGTTATCATTTGAGTGACCCTATATGGCACCAATGATCACCAGGTGCATATGTAGTACTCCAATCTGTCTTAATTGGTGGAATATAAATAAATACCATCATGGAAAAGCTTTCCTATGGATCACTGCTTATACTGAAAATAGCAAAGGATGATCACTTCCTAACACACATCTCTCTGGCTTTTCTTCGCAAACGAAGATTCAGGAAGGACTCATCCCGCACTTTCTGCAAGCGCGCTGATGACTAAAAAGGCCAATCTGAGATAAACAAGTCCAGTTGCAGAAAGCAGAGCAGTAGGTTTCCTTGGGTGATGTTTCCGGGTTGTGATTCTTTCTGTGTTGTCGTTTCTCTTCAAGGCTTGTTCGGTGTGAGTTCTCAAATAAGGCTGCAGTATTGTGGATAGTGTGTCTCCATGCCTCCCAGCGTGAGGCCAGGGTGGACCATTGTTGGTGATCAATTTGGCCAAGCCTGAGATGTTGTTTCAGGGAGTCCTTGTATTGCTTTTTTGGAGAGCCCGTCTTACGCACATACACTCCTTACAAAAGTGGTAAGTACTGTTTTAAAGAGCATGTATTTGAGGTGCACAGAATTTGTTCATCTCCATATAGAATGGAGATGCAGTTCTTCTCCACATATGTTAGCCCTCAGGTGGTCCTCTTTAAATTAAATGTATTTCAGTGACATTTCGTAATTAGGTAGCCATAGCCCAAGTGTAGTTTCCATGCTAAGTTGAAAAATAGTACAGAGCTGTCATTATCTGAAGCTGTTTGTTACAACGGCATGTGGGATATCACCCTATTTCCAGTGGCAACCAAACTGCTACAGTGGATATTAGTAAGACGGCAGCCTTGCTGTTTGCTATGGTGATCTCTAACAAGACGGCAACCCTGGAAACAGGCCAAGGTATTGCCCTTGTTGGCTGCTTTCCCATTTGGTCATGCTAAATGACTAGGTAAATAGGGCTTTCATGAAATCCAACACTCACCCTACTACCCACCTCTGCCCCCCCTTCTTTTTCCTCCAGGCTGAGGAGAGCTAATAAGTTGTTTTGACATAAGTAAAATCCAGATTCGATGTGAAACATGGCTAAGAAAAGTTCAAATCCAAGGACAAGATTAATGAGAACTTCAAAGAAATTAACTAGCAAATGTTGCTAATTTAGTACACCCCACATTGGGTAACCAATGACCTAATTGGAAAAGGCATTCTTCCCAACCCATTTTGTTTTAGTCTTTAGTATTCACAATATGGAAACTCAGAGAAGGCTATGCCACTAGGTGGAAGTGGATAAAAGGGTTTCTACTGTACCCTGCTACAGTATTCTACTTTTGCCTGAACAGAGATTGTGCTGTAATGATATGACAAGTAACAGAGTCCAAACGGAAGTTTTTTTTCCACACACACCCCACCAAACATGAAAGTAATATAACAAATCCATTAAAGCCTTTTTGTGAATTGAACAGTCTGAGTAATACTGCTATCCCATTGCCAAAAAACTCCCTTAGCTTACTATTGAAATGTACTGAGCATAAAAATATGTTTTTAGAACTGAGGGTGCTTCATTCTAAACCATTCAACTTGTGAATGGTTGCAACTCATCAAGAGTGTTCAGTCACAAAGCCACATGTTCAGATAAGGGGCTCATCTACATGGGCCAGAATACACCAGTTCCCCACTGACATATCCTGCCCGTTCCTCCCCATTACTGGCACAAAATGGGAGGAAATCCAGATCACCACACTAGTCCGTCACTGCAGCTGCTGCTGCCCACATTCCACTCTCCAGATCCAGAAAGCTGGCCCACAGCATCTGAGTAAGGCCCCTTGCATGTGACCAACCTTGGCCTCATGCTGTGGGCCTGCCTCCTGGCTGCTAAAGAGTGGCAGCAGGTGGCAGCGGGGCCCAGTCTATTTTTTGCCAGCATGAGCGGTTTTTCACAGGTATTTTTTTAAAAAACTGTGTAACAGCTGTTACCCCATCTTGGCCCCAGAGGTCATTAGGATTGCTTGGGGGCAAAATGGGGCAAATGCTCTGCATCATCTGGACTGTGGGGCTGAATGATGAGGCCAAGACAGGGTAAACAGCCTGTCTAGAAAAGCTCAGGTAATGGTGGAGATCTTTATCTTGCATGAGCAAGAAGAGAATGACCACTTTGCTGATACAGTGATGCTCTCTCCAAAGCTTTGTCTCCTTAATGCAGAAGGACTTTCTATTTCAGGAACTGTCTTTCCTCTGTGTTTTCTTCTAGGAGGTCTTAAAAAGATAGGACAAAAGTTTGTAACTTTGCTCAAATTAAATATGAGCAACTGGCTCTTATATATACAGTCATATTTATGGAATGGCATTGCCAAGTACCAAGGGAACAAAATACGAGGTATCAGGGGTCACTGGGCAGATGCTGAAATCCCAGAATCCTAGGTGCTCCTTCTTCTTGACTTCTTGATCTGCCATTATGCAGATGTAGCCACCTCTTTGTGGTGCTTTTCCCTGGAAAAGATTGGGATGGGTCTCCTTAGAATGGACAACTCTGCACACAGATGAAAAACAAGTGGTAATTCTCTCCCTCCCGCTGATCACTGGGGGTGTGGCCCTGGGTCTTTCTTGTGAGATTGTGCCTTCTCCAGATCCACCAGTGCTTAGTGATCTATTACACTACCACCGGCAGCAAGTGTGGCACTTCCTCCTCATCCTCCAACCGGGGTCTTTCTAGATGGTTCAGACTACAGTCCCAATCACTACTTCCCATTTGTCATGTTAACTGGGGCTCATGGAAACTGGGGCTCTTGTCTACAACATCTGGAGGGGCCTACGTTTGGGAAAGATGATGTGGAGGAAGATGCTGAGCAGTGACTTTGGCAGTGAGAGCCTGTTGCTGGCAGCAGGAAATGTCAGAAGCTGACTGCTCCTTATGCTGTCAGTTGGGTTGGCCCTAGCATGGCTAGGCCTCTGGGACATTATCTGGTGGTGGCAATATCTCCTTCGCCTCATCCAGACAGATCCTCATCTCACCATAGTGATAGTAACTGCTATTTTTCATTAGATATTGGCCTACCAAATGGATGACAGACATGAGCCAGAGCAGGAGTGCTTGTCCCTGGGGCATCTTCTTCTCTGTTTCTGTCAGCATGGAGGAGAAAACTCACTTTGTGATATGGCTTTCCAGCTTGCATTCTCTAAAGCCCAGAAGCAGTGGGAGTCATGGTGACTTTGAGTTGTACCAGATGAGGCTTACATCAACCCATCAAGATGCCTCACTCACTGAATTTTAAGCAGCGGTGTTGAGGGGGGAGCTTCATAGGAAGTCATTCTCTGTTCATAACCCTCCCTTGTTTTTCACAGCTCCTTCCCTGCTCTCTCCCCCCCCCGCATCCTTTAACAGGATAGTCCTCTGTCTGGAAACACCCTTTGACACCTCTCCTTATTCAGAAGCAACAGATGCCAAACAGCAGGCTAACAGCTGGGCAGCATGCCCTGCAAACAAACACACACCAACTAGTTCTAACTGGATTGTGTGGAGAGCCAGCGATGGGTGGTGGTTTCCAATACAGAAGGGAAATGAATTTGATCTGGGTTTTAGTACAAATTTTAAAGGAGCTATTCAAGGAGCTGAACATATTTCATATGGAGGGTTCAGTACCTTGGATTAAATCTCAGATTAAAATCCAGAGTAGATTCAATACCCCACCATCCACATCTGCCCTCACCAAAAGAGTAAGTGGGAGCTTTGTACCAAAGTGTGACAAGGCACTTGCCTAAAATAACCCTTAGGATCTGGGCCTATTTTATTTAATGCTATAATTCAGGGGCCTGTTTAAATTATAAAGTACAGTTGGCCCTCAGTATCCACAAGTTTTGCATCTACAGATTCAACTGACCATGGCCCAAAAATATTCAGGGGGGAGGAAATCTAAAAAACAAACCTTGCTATTTGCCATTTTATATAAGGGAAGCCATTTTACTATGCCATTGTATATAAGCATCCACCAATTTTGGTATCCACAGGGAGTCCTGGAACCAAACCACAGAGGATACCAAGGGCCCAATGTATTAGTTCAAAATATATGATAATGGAATCACAATAAATAAAAACGTGGAGTGGAATTCCTTCCCCAATCAACTTTCCCCTCTCCTGTTCCCAATTTTTGGTTTTAAGCTCTTGTGGCCATCCAACAGTAGTATGGGAATATTTCCTTAATTTTAAATGCCTTAACAGTGGAATAGTAAAGTACCTACCCACAGTGTTCCTCACTGCTAGATCCAGATCCCACGCTAGGCTCCACCTACAGCTATAAAAGACTTTTAATGTATACTTGACAGAGTATGTTGAATTTTCAGCTTGATTTTCCCAGTGCATTACATTGACTGAGCATGGATCAACATGTACGCTCACCTTACACAATCACAGGGGAAGGAATTACTGTGAACCTAGCCCTTGGCTTCACATAGAGGGACAGTTATTATGAAAGCAAGAAAATTTATTTCCCCCTCTGCAGATGTAACCAGGAAGGGAATTAAAAATTATGGCTGGCTGCCATGGCAACAGAGCCCCAAGATTTGGCCTTGCAGAAGGGTGGACTTGACTAGGCTTTCCAACAGGCCATTTCCTCCCATTGAAACTGGAGAAAGACCTGCCATTCATTGTGCAGATAAAATTTTTATGAAGCTAAATCTAGGCTGTGTTTTAGTGTCAGTCAGCATTAACCCACAGCATGAACACATACATAATTTAGATTTCAAATACCCCAGTGCTCCAGATTAGAGGCATCGAGGGTTAGAGTTCTTTGGGCCCAGAGCAGCCTGGGTGAACTCTGCACAAAGGTTTCTGAATCTTAGGGCATCCTCATGTGCAACACAGCAGATCAGTTGGGAATCCTTCCTTCCCTCCCTCCCTGCCCAGCTTTTATGACATCTTTCCCTATGCCTTGAATTGTGTTACAAGCAGCCAAGAGAACCCAACTGTACTTGGGAAGGATAAGGAAGGTGGGCCTCGGAGCTGGTGAGAGGGTGGGCCATTAGGAAGATCTCCCCATACAAATGCTGAGGCAGAGGGGGATTTCTAAGCCAAGGAGAGGAACAGAAGAGGAAACTGAATGATACAAAAGAATGATACAAAAAGAATGCTGGGACTATGAGGTTCATCCCAAAACATATTCTTGCCTGTGGCAAAACAGCAAATGCACCTCCATTCCCATTTTAAGGTGCACCCAAAAGCTGGCTGAGTTGTTTTCATATGTGAAGCAGAAAATCACACAAGTCCTTCTCCTTAAAAGTAAAAATATTACTATAAATATAAAAACTGAGGAGTTGTCTAAAAAATAAAAATACCCTGCATGGAATTCACTGGGAATCCTATCTGTCTAAATGGGATCCTGCACCAATCCACACTATTTGGAAGGAGGGCCCCCAAAACAGCAAAAACCCTGCAGGAAAAGCCTTTGGAGCTTTCCTGTAATTTTTTTAAAAAACAGCATGGTGGTTGTGTATTCCTGCTGGCTGGGACAAGCAATTTGAAGGGAAAAGCAAAGTTGATTGGCCAGGCGAGAGTGGGGGCAGGTCTTACTAACAGGGCAAGTGCCCACTGCCACCATGTTGGATTTTTGCCTTAGTGAGCAATCCCTAAGGTAATAAATCAGGGTGGTTTTGTTGTTGTTGTTGCTGATGCTTTCCTGTTAAATCGAAGAATCACTATATTGCTCCAGTACACCTTGAATGACATTTTTTAAAAGAAAGTTCAGCGGTGGTGAAAAACTAATGCAAGTAAATGACTCATGGCCACCATCTGGCATGCAAAGCTTATGGCGGCTTCTGAGGCCAAAAACACTGTTAAGACATGTCGCTGCTGCTGCGAAATATCATTACTGTGAGGTACTCTGTTTTCCCCCCTTGTGTAGATGGACCCCAAGTGTCAACAATTTGATTTCCTTTTAATCCAGTTAGCTACCTGGGACACCCACTACACTGCTGAATGGACTGTGATGCTCTAATGATGTGGTCTCTATTAAATTCCCTGTGCTTCTCCACAAGCCCTAGTTCTTTAAACCAATCCCCTAAATGAAAGGGATCCAGTCTAGTGGTTCCCCTAATATACAGTAGCATATTCTCAGACAATATAGGGAGATTTTTAGATAGTGATCAGTCGCTTGTCATTTTGGTTAGAGAAGAATGAGTGATTTTAGAGAAACTGTAATATTGACAGTTTGCAGATAAAAAGTGTGTGCATGCAACAAGTGAAACATTGTAGCAAATACAACAACATAGAGATTTCCTGTCTGTACTTGTTTATGTAAATAGATTCTGTTTAGGACGGAGCAAATAAGACTTCAGTGCTATACCCACATACACAGTAGGGCTTACTTCTGAACAGCTACATGTAAACTACAGTTGGACCCTGTATCCTCAGAGGATTGGTTCCAGCCCCCTGCCCCACGGAAAATGAAATCCACAGATAATACCTAATGCACCCATTGCCATTGCCACCACTGGGAACCCCCCAAGGAAAATGGATGGGGCATATGAGATCCCTCCTCCCCCTCCCTTCCCCCTTCACCCCCCCGCCATCACCCCTGCCGTGACCGGAACCCTCCGGGAGGAAGGGAGGGGCAGGCGAGATCCCCCCTCCTCCTCCCTTCCATGTCCACCCCTGCCATCACCTCCACTGCAACCAGTGCTTTCTTGGGGGAAGGGAAGGGTGAGGCAAGATCCTTCCTCCCCCACTTCCCCCTGCCATCGCCAACCGCAGATAATTGAATCAGTAGTTGGTTAATAAGCAGATACGGGGGGTGCTACTGTACTCAATAGCAGCATTGTAAGTCTGGTATTTTTGCACATTTGTGGGAAGGACAGATTCCCAGTTTGCCTGTAAGATTGTTACTGTTCCCTGTGGCAGAAGGCATCTGTGGTCTATGGAAAACTAGTGGTAAGGCTGTGGGATAGCAGAGACTATCTGGATTTACTCCCACACTCGGGCTTTGGTAATGGCAGCCATCAGGATTTTTATTTATTTATTTTGCTATTGCCATTAGACTGAATAAGCTAAAAAGGACCAGGGCTACTGAGTTTTACATTATTGGCACTAGTGCCCATTGTGAATTTTTCCTTAAAAACATACCAATTAAAGGGGAGCGTTATCAGCAGCCTCACCTAGAGTCTATGGCCTAGATCCTATTAGTCCCAGCTGGAATAGACCCATAGAATCCATTACCAAATAGACAGAAGGTTATAGGCAACACAATATAGCTGAATATCATAACTTATAAGGCCATATAAAAACAAGTGACAACCATATAGAAAATGTACAACATTTATAAGAATGTATACAACTAGATAACAATTACAGAACAAGAGCAGCTGCAGTACTAATAAATAGTCCTGAAATCAGATATGGAATTCCATAATGAAAGCTGGAGCCATATAAATATCCAAGTCTGTGATGCGGCAGCTAAAAAGGCCAGTGCAATTTTGGGCTGCATCAATAGAAGTCTAGATCAAGGGAAGTAATAGTGGTGGGGTCTCTTTCCTTGGAAGTCTTTAAGCAGAGGCTGGATGGCCATCTGTCAGGGATGCTTTGATTGTGTATTCCTGCATGGCAGGGGGTTGAACTGGATGGCCATCGTGGTCTCTTCCAACTCTACAATTCTATGATTCTATGATTAAGAAAACTATTAGTGTTCTCCCTTATCTTTTCTCTGAAGCAATCATCTCTGCTCCATGTGCGCTTTGTCAAAGAGTAGGAACTGTTAAACCTGTTAAACACATGACTGCTGTTTAGCATGGAATGTGACCCTTATTGTTCATTTTTCTATAACATTTTTTTTGTCTCCCACCATCGAGCCCTGGTGGTGCAGTGGTTATATGCCACTACTGCAAGCCACTATATTATGAGTTTGATCCCAGAGGGCTCCAAGGTTGACTCAGCCTTCCATCCTTCCATAGGTTGGTAAAATGAGTACCTAGCTTGTTGGGGGCAATTAGCTAATGCATTGTAAAACTGCTTAGGTAGTGCACATATATATTCTTGGCATATAATCATTAGTTTTTTTTTAAAACAACATAACCACTGGGGAGCATTGTTAAGACATATTCCTATGGACTGATTTTTAACTCAAGTTAACCCCCAGTGAAGAGTAGATACTAAAAAGCTCAATTTCTTTCACAGCTATGTAATAGTCTCTACATTGAGTGGACCTAAATATCCTAAAGGCACCAAATCCCATCTGACCTTGGAAGCTAAGCAGGGTCAGCCCTGTTTAGCACTTGGATGGGAGACCACCAACAAATACCAGGTGCTGTAGGCTATATTTCAGAGAAAGGAACTGGCAAAACCACCTCTGAATATTTCTTGCCTAAGAAAACCCTATGAAATTCATGGAGTTGCCATATATTTGACAAGCGACTTGAAGGCACATGTGCATGCACACACACCGAGAGTGCAGTTGTAATCCATGTCTGCTCAGATGTAGGCCTCAATGATTTCAATGGGGTAGGCATGGCTGTAATCCTATAGACAGTGACCTGGTAGTAATTCCCATTGAACTCACTGGGGTTTACCTTTGAATTAATATGAGCAGATTTTCAACCCAAGGCACTTGTGTGATATTTTAATTACTTCACTTTAGTAATACAATATTTGAACACACAGGTGTATAGTGTTTCCATGCTGATTTGCCAATAATGTACAATCATTAAAAGTCCTGTGGGATTGTTGGGTTGTGTGCGTGTGTGTGCGCGCGCGCGCGTTTGTGTGTTTGGCTCCCTTGCAATGAGGGTTGTAAATTATGTTTCTTTCAACAACTACCATTGCTTCTACAGACATGATTTCTATCCCAATATTTATCTTCAAGAGATCAGCAATATTTACTCTGAATTAGGAAACCATCCACAGTGCCCCTTTAATGTTGCTTCCTCTGGGATACCCCTCCTCCCACCAATTAGATCTTCACAGAGCATCTAAATAATGTTTAACATTGAATTATCATTGATAAAAATCATTATCCTAGAGTTGCTTTCAATTGCTGTTTCTTTTGCTTGGAAGCCAGAGGGAGGGTACATATAAAACTGCAATGCTATGCCAGTGCTGATCTATGTTTTTTATCATTATTAATTAACCTAGAATGCTCTTTCCACAAATAATGAAGATTAGGCTTCCTGGGGCTTTCATATGCCCTTTGATGGAGTGGGAAAAGTCCATACTATTGTCACCTCTCTTTACTCACCTTGACTCTGTGAATGAAAGAGAGAGGGAAGTTTGTTTTGAAGCACGTGACTTGTATTAAAAACAGAAGTTAAAACACAGAAGATGAGCATCCAGCAAATGTTTCTTGAGAAACAATAAGTCACACTGAATTCACTGAGAGTCACTCCTTCATAAACTCACAAAGGATCGCAGATTGAATTTCCTGTTTTAAGTATGATTTTATTATCAAAACCCAATTGCTCCAACTGCGTAATACAGGGGCAGGCAACTGTAGTCCTCTCAATATTGCTTGACTACAGCTCCCAGCAGTCTTAGCCAGCACAGCCAACGATGAGAAATCACGGAAGTTACAGTCCAACATTTTAATGGTCTAGCGAATCAGTTGTCTCTGGTTCATTCCTCCTTTCCCTGATAGTTCAACTAGACATTCAGGGAAATTTGTATTCCCTGCTATTAGCATGTCTGTCTTGATGGGTTTTCTTCAGAGCTGGTGTGCTTTAACCATCAGATATGCAAATTCATCCCATGTATACTTTCCAATGACTAATCACAAAACAAAGTGTCTGTCTTTGCAACATATGGAGGTGAAGAAAAGTAAAAGCTGATTTTTTTTTTTTTACCACTTAAGGGGTAGCCACTTCTAACTATGGACTAATATTCTATTTGGATCTGAAGAAGTTGGTCCAGTCTTTATACACTGGGCAGAACCACCCTAACAGACATGGAGTGGTGAAATATACTTTTGGTGAATTATGTTGAAGACTTTAGAGGCAAAACTCTTTTTGCATTCAGGACAATATGTTTTAAAAGCTAAATGAAGCCCAGTAACCACCGATGGACCACTTAGGATAAAAACTCTTGTTGTAAGAGCCTGCCTGGGACTAGGAGAACAGGTGGATTTTCAAACGCTTTGTTGTTGTATGCCTTCAAGTTGTTTTGACTTATCGTGACCCTAAGCTAAATCTATCACAAGCCTTTCTTGGCAAGATTTGTTCAGAGAGGGAATGTCTTACTCTGAGGTTAAGGGGACATGACTTGCCCAAGGTCACCCAGTGGGTTTTCATGGCTGCACAGGGGTTGAAATCCTGGTCTCCAGAGTCCTAGGCCAACACTCAAACCACTACACCATGCTGGCTTTTTCCCAAACATTTGGAAGAACACAGTCCATTGTGGTGAACTGCCTTCTTGAAAAGCATAAAAGCCTTATTCACTTTATGAAAAGCTTTCCATGGAGTTTCATTTCATTTGATTTTGAAATAAAGTTAAAAATACAGGCAATAAAAAGAATGAGGAAAACAAATTCCCTTGGAATCCATGAGAGGATGGTTTAATACAGATAAATTGCAGATCCTCAGAAACATTTCATGACTATATGTATGGCTTCCTCATCACATCAGAGTAGGTAGGCAAGAAGTGCAAACCTTTCTTTCCCTGTTCTCGTGATTTTCAGGGATCCGTTTGACTTGGAGTTGATGTTCAAAGTCCCCCCCCCCCCAATTCCTTAATTCTTTCCCTATGATCCTTTAGATCAAGGAGCGTTAGTAATTGTGCCGCTCTATTCTGCTTTGGTCAGACCTCACCTGGAATACTGTGTCCAGTTCTGGGCACTACAATTCAAGAAGGACATTGACAAGCTGGAACGTATCCAGAGGAGGGTGACCAGGATGGCAGGAGGTCTGGGAGCCATGCCTATGAGGAGTGGCTTAGGGAGCTGGTTTTGTTTAGCCTGGAGAAGAGAAAGTTAAGAGGTGACATGATAGCCATGTTTAAATATTTGAAGGGATGTCATACTGAGGATAGAGTAAGCTTGTTTTCTGCTGTTCCAGAGACTAGAACAGGGAGCAATGGACTCAAATTACAGGAAAAGAGATTCCATCAAAACATTAGGAAGACATTCCTGACAATAAGAGCTGTTTGGTAGTAGCAGGGGGTTTGGCTAGATGACCCTTGTGGTCTCTTCCAACTCTATGATTCTCTCTTAGCTGTAATGGCTGCTACAGCTAAGACCAGCAGCATTTTCCCTACTAACCACAGATGAAGCAGTGTTTGCTCACCTGCATTGTTTCACTCAAACCTATGCAGCTGCCCAAACAATGATGGTTGCAGTGGCTTCGGATGGGATCCCCTCCCATACATGCATATATGCATGCACAATATTAGTATCTATTGCTTTTTAAAAGCTTAGTGTCCATGATTCATTTTCTCATTTCAAGGCACTTTATCTCTGCTTCTTTCTGAGATATGAATGTATAATATCTCTCTGGGTTTTCTTTGCAAATAAAGATTCAGGAAGGACTCATCCCACGCTTTCTGCAAGTGCACTGATGACTAAAAAGGCCAATCCGAGATAGACAAGTCCAGTTGCAGAAAGCACAGCAGAAGGTCTCCTTGGGTGATGTTTCTGGGTTGTGATTCTTTCTTCGTTGCTGTTTCTCTTCAAGACTTGTTCGGCGTGAGTTCTCAAATAAGGCTGCAGCATTGTGGATAGTGCGTCTCCATGCCTCCCGATGTGAGGCCAGTGCGGACCACTGTTGGTGATCAATTTGGCCGAGCCTGAGATGTTGTTTCAGGGAGTCCTTGTATTGCTTTTTTGGAGCGCCCCTCTTACGCTGTCTCGTGGCAAGTTCACCGTAGAATACTATTTTGGGGAGGCGATGGTCCTCCATCCTAGACACATGCCCTGCCCAGCGCAGCTGTGTTCTCAATATCATGGCCTCAATGCTGGTGATCCCTGCTTGCTCAACGACAGCAATATTCGTCACATAGTCAGTCCAGTGTATATTTAGGATTGTGCGTATACAGAGCTCTGCAGCGCCTAACATCCTGCTTCGCAACAGCTGCAGAGAGCTGTTTGGGCTAGAAGTCAACCTGAAGAAAACGGAAGTTCTTTACCAGCCTGTACCACAGGATGAACACCATAATCCCCACATTGCCCTGGGAAAATCTGTGCTCAAGTCCGTTCAGCAGTTCACCTACCTGGGAAGCATCATCTCCTCAGATGCCAAGATTGACAAAGAGCTCGATCACAGATTAGCAAAGGCATATAGTGCATTTGGAAGACTTTACAAAAGAGTCTGGAGTAATAAACACCTGAGGCGAAGCACAAAAATCAGTGTGTATAGAGCCATTTGTACTGTCTATTCTCCTTTACGGGTCTGAAACATGGCTCACTTATCGCCACCACTTACGACTCCTCGAACACTTTCGAATGTATAATAATTCAACATGAAATAAGTCATCCCCATCCAGTGTCATTCTCATACACATTTTCTTTAGTCTACTGCAGTATGATATTCCAGCTACAGGAACAAATGGTGTTTACTTCAGTGGAAATTAATTGAGATGGGGAGGAGTTTCAGGAAGGCAGTGTTTTGATGTACTGGAACCAGGAGATATGTTTATTGCTGGAAACTGACTTCAGAGCAAGCATGGGAAGATGGCTTCTGTTGATTTGGTCCATATAACTCAGTAGTGCTACAGCACATTGAGTGCCAAAGGTTTCAGTTAAGGTCTTTTCTAAATCCGTACAGAGATTTAACTAATTTATTAATTATTAATTTAATAATTTAGTATTGATTTATTTTATTAATTGATTCATTCAAAACTATTGATATATCATGTACAACATATCTAGGCACTGCCAAATTTGGGCACAAACTCTACCTAACTGACCATTTTTGTCCCCTAGTGTATGTTATGCACTACCCTGGTGCAATGGTACCTCTCTCACACACTTTGATCCCACTTTAACTGCCATGGCAACATCTTGGGAATCCCGGGATTGGCAGTTTAGGGAGGGCCTTTAAAAACCCTCTGTTAGAAAGAATCTAGTGTTGTGAACACTGGTGTAGCTTTCCTATTCTGGTGTGTTTTGTCCTCTGTATTGTACATTTAGGCACACTGCAGAAATAATGCAGTTTGACACCACTTTAACTGTCATGGCTCAATGCTATAGAATTCTTGGGGGTCGTTTACACGGGCAAATACTCCTCTAAATATACCGCTAAGATAGCTCATAGTTCCCACGGATCGCAGCACAGCATCGCCTCACTCAGAAGGGGGAAGGTAAAACACCCAAATATAGCGTGCCAAGGGATGTCGCTACTTTTGCTGGCATATTTGCAATCTAGCGCTTTATTGGCAGTGTAAACTACCATTCTGTTAAGGGCTTCCGCAGATCTTTACTGTGATTGGTTGCTATGATGTAAGGGGCGGGCTTAGGGAAAGACAGTAGCGATTAGAGGAAACTTTGAAAAATCCTCTCTGCTATTTTGCAAGTCAGTTTGCAAATAAAAAGGATTCCCAACAATTTTCATTCAGGGAGCATTCCTTCTCATCCTCTCTGCTGTTTTGAAAGTATGTAAAAGCTGAGTTCGTCAGCTGTGATCCTGTGCATGGGGGAGGGAGAGAAACCATTTCACGAAGGGCTGTAGCAGAGCTGCACTGCTATTTTCTCTCTCTCTCTCTCTCTTTCTGTCTCTCTGGCTTTCCTCTATTTGGCAGAAAAAAAAATTAAGCAAGGAGGAAAACCTTCCATTTGAATTGTGGAAAGGGAGTGGGGGGTGGAGGGGGACTGCCTCTAAGCTGTTATTTTCCCTTTCTCTCTCTCTCTGGCTTTCCTCTATTTGGGAGAAAATGCTGTTAAGCAAGGAGGAAAACCTTCCGTTTGATTTGTGGGAAGGGAGTGAGGGGGAGGGGGACTGCCTCTAAGCTGTTAAGCACGGAGTTCGGGCCAGGGCAGACATTCCTATGGCATTCCTTTCCCTCTCCAATGCTTGGCCATGCCCCCAGCACTTTTGGCTGTGTGAACCTCAAAGCGGAAAAAATCAAAAGAGCCACAAAATATAGCTGTGTAAACATATACCGTGTAAACTACCCACCACTGATGCGGGAAAGCGCTAAAGCGCAACTTAACGCAATAAAACCTGCCGTGTAAACCAGCCCCTGGATTTGCATTTTTTTGAGATACTTAGGCTTCTCTGTCAGAGAGCTCTGGTGCCACAACAAACTACAAATATCAGGATTCCATAGGATGGAACCATGGCGGTTAAAGCATGGTCAAACTACATTATTTTTGCAGTGTTTCAGCAGCCCCGTTAATAAAACAGAGATGAAATTAAATACACTTCAGTTTTCCATGCACACCTCAACTGTATTCTGGGGAGAGTATCAGATGCGCTAAAAACGGTGTTATAATGACACTAAGAGATCGCTAAAGGGCTTCCTTTTCAGATGATGTCACCCCCCCCCATAATGTATCCATTCTGCTGCTGTTCTGCCAGTGCTGCTTTTTATTGATGGGAGAAGCTGTCAGTAAAATCCCTGTTCCATTCCTGTCATGGATTTGACAGAGACTAAGGTGCCCCTTTGCTGGTGAGATCCCAGTGTCAATGGGAGGTCCCTGCCAGAACACTTCCTGGTGAGATCGGGACATCAAGGTAAAAGACACACTTTTTCAAACCTTCCCTTGTTTACTTGGAAGTTTTAAAGTCTGTTTTTGTGCTAGCTGTCACTTTTTTCTCTTTTATTTTTCTTTTAAACTTTGAATTTCCTGCGCTTGCATCTTCTCGCGACAACAGGCGGGATTTCACTCCTGGGCTGCTCTGTTGATGCTACAAAGTTAGGTCTGAAACTTTTTGTTATTGTGGTGTGACAGGGACGGGAGAGGGACAGGAGAGTAGATTGTGGGACAGGAATGCTTTTTTCGTTCCTGTCCGATAATCTCCTATGTCATATTGTAAGTATTTCTTTGCACTGGCTTAGGAACAGGTGATGAAGGATTAAGACTCCATGATCCAGAGGAGATTGGTAGGTACACAATACCTTAACCTATCTCCTGTGTTTGTAATTTACTGATGCCATAAGTTCATACCTCTTTCAAATGTGAACTTAACATTGGAACTTAACAGTAATGGCTTTTCTTGTGGATCACTGGGGTTTCCTGTTTAGGAGATGAGTGGAGATCTTTAAGAAGAGCTTCTAGAGGTGTACCAAATTGCCAAAGACCTTTTCTTAGCCATCTGGCCCTTTTCTTCAAAATATGCTATTTTGTTTTGGCCGTATTTGAGAACTGTCCATTAAGCTGAAGAGAAAGTCAGAGCAACCACATGAAAGTGTCAGGGGATAATAGGACACTCAATCTCCGGTAGAAGCAAAACAAAAAAACAAAAAACAAAAAACCTATCTCAGCAGACTTAGTAGCAACCCATTCCCAAGAATACTCACACACAGAGTGTTTGATGTCCAAATAAGCAGGAGGCACTTTTATCTTCAAAGTCAAACAGTTGCAATAAGTACAAATATTTACAATTGAAGGACAAACTGCTTCACCAGGCATCAGCATTCACAAGAAAAAGAGAAGGAAGTGAGCTCTGTTCAGAGCTTGCTTATATATATATATATATATATATATATATATATATAGGCCATGGCCCTCTAGTGGCCTGACTAGGCATGACTTGGTAGTTCATGGAGTCAGCCATTATGACTCAGCATGATTCTGCAGTTATTCGGCCATTTTATAATGGAGTTCAGTCTCTAACTCCTGACAGAAAGCAGACTTTAAAAGAATCACAATGAGATAAAAGTCACTTGTCTATAAAACAATAGGTGCAGCAGGGATTTCATAGCAAATAAAACTCATCACTCTATCCAGTATGGCCCGATCACAAGGAGTGTACTCTTTTGGAGGCCACAGGCAAATATGCATTTCAAGCCCTGGAGACCCCAAAACATGGCTGAAAAACAGGGGCTTGTATAGGTGGTCTAGTTGTATACCTGGACAAAGGCAAAGCCTTTTCCTTCTACATACTTACTTCCACCAGTTTCCCACTGGAAGCATGCCACCTCATCCCTGTCAGATGTTGGTTTGAAGAGTTCAGTTCACCAAGCCAACTGCAAGCCATGCAGTGAATATTCCACGAACTGTGAAGGCGTTCATGACAGGTTTTCCTGGTGTCCAATCTTCACATCTACTACAGGGTGACCCCCCCCCCCGGAGAAGATAACTGAAGCAGCTGCTATTTTGTCTTCCTCAGAAAGCCCTGTTCTGATGTGCTTTTTGAGTTTTGGGGAAATTCAGAATGGCTGTTGAGAAAAATGGCAGGAGATCCTTTTCCACTCACAGGGGGCCATTATTATAATGGGTGGCAGTGGAATACCTGCAGAAACATAAGATTCTTTTTAAAGCAATTAGGCAGTTTATTCTTCCAGCATTTCATTTACTTCAATAGCTACTCTGCAAAATACTCCTCTTAAAAAAGAGTAGCGATTGAAGCATGCTTGTTAAAAATATAAAGTCACAGCACATTGTTTGCTCTATTTTAAATCTGAACTAGTTGGGAAAATGTATCAGTGCATATTTGTCTTTGTATTTTTTTTAAATAAGAATTTCTTGCAGAAACAGTGGAATTATTGAGAGAAATAAAGTTGGGGGGGACATTTCACCAAATCATCAAATGATAACTTCTCTTTAGCTCTCACATGACATATAAGAATGGATAGAAAATGCCTGCACTCCTCCATGCTTCTGGGTTCTCCTCTGAAGAGAAGCTTTCATATCTTCCCTGTGAGAGAGAGGCATAGGAGAAGATCAGATGCAGCAAAAAGACCAAGAGGAGCATGTGAGGATGACGTTACTGTGCCACAAATGGGTCTCAGTTTCAAACCACATTGTCATCCTTGTGTGCTCAGTCTGTGCTGCAGCCATGAGTAAGGCATCACCTTTCATTGATGGGACCTCCCCGTCAATTGAAAGCAATGCCTTATTCATGGCTGCAGCACAATTGAGCATGTCAGGATGACGACGATGTCTGAAACTGGGACCCATTCATAATACAGTAACGTCATCCTTGTGTGCTCCTCTTGGGCTTTTTGACTATGTCTTATAATCTCCATAGTTTGCACATGCATCAGTAACAGTCATATCGCCTCCCAGAGTAACACATTAAAGTGTTTTTAAGGTGTGTGTGGGTGTGTGTGTGTGTGTGTGAGAGAGAATCACACTTAAGTGCTTATTTTTCAAGTATATTCTTACTGGTTATTTATTGGACAAATAATGCAGGATCACATTCAATATTGGTGAAAGGAGTTCAACACAACCATGCAAATACTTGTGTAAATAATTAAAGAAGTCAGGCAAACCACCTCTGAAACAAATCTTGCCAAGAAAATCCCATGATATGGTCACTTTAGGGTTGCCATAGGTCAGAAACAACTTGAAGGTACACAACAACAACAACAAAGATCTACTAATTGATCAAAATAAAATTACAGGTCACTTCTATAGACCATGAAACAGCCCTGAGGAAGATCAGCTCCCCTCCCATCCAATTTTGCAAGTGGGAGCTCAAGTCCCTCAATTCCTCCCACTTCCAGGGATATGAACATATTGATGGAAATGCTTGTTTAGAGTAGTTGGGGACAGAGGGAAAGTCTACAGTTACATGCCTATCCTTTTGATTCAGCTCTGTGCTTCATCAATCTGTATACTCAAGGCTTTTACTTCCTACTTACAGTAGAGGTCACTTCCCCCCTTCTACCAAGAGGTTTTAGTGTTTTACAACTTATTGTCTGAGAAGCCAGTCGAGGTAGCTTGGCCTCGAGATGCCTTACTTGCACAAATAAGAGTCAGCTTTTAGGGACTTTTCTAACTCTCTTCTATCTATCTATTTTCCTATCTCAGATGTATTCTCTGCCACAATAAATGTAAGCTTTGTTTTTTAACCTTACTAGAGCATCCTGCATATTTCTATCCTATTTCATACCACAAGCTCATATTGCACTGGGGCTGCACATTACTCTGCTTAATATAAATACCAATAATTTCCTACACATATTACCCCTTTGTATATGATCCAGAAAGCAGAATGAAACATGCACATTGTCTGCTGCTACTGGTACTTTGTGTGAAGAAGGTGGCTCTAACATGTAAATCCTAGAATCCACAGATAATAAACATCCTGCAACCTTGGGGGTGGGGTGGGAAGCTGTTCATTCCAGTCTTTTTGCCCCTTGTAGCACTGACTTTCCATGGGGAAGATACAGGCTAAAAGAATCATGCAGTACAAAGCTGTATATAGCATGCACACATATAACATATGAAATGACTGTGAAAACAGCTGTCCGGAGACATGAAGGCAATAGATGAGAGAGACACAAAACTAGAAGGCAATATAATAGAGGTCCATTAGGAATACTTTTGAAAGTGCTTTCTCATCTGTGGTACTCTTTCAGGCCTCATCAACACCAAAGCAGAGACTTATAAGTCCAGTAATGGCTGGGGTTAATGAACGAAATCATTAGCAAATTGCACATTTCTGTTGGTGGATTAGGAGAAGACTTCCTAAGTGAGGATTTATTACCGTTCACCTTTGGGTCTCTGTTTAAACTCCTACAGGGACAATTAACTTATGGTTGGATCCCCTCCCCTCCCACCACACCCTGTTCAGGCACTAACAGAATTAATCATTACTGAAACTGTATCTATTGTGAATCCTGAGTTACCATGGTCAGGGCAGAAATTTCAGCATACAGTAATAAGGAAGGAAATGACATCATTTTGAATTTTAAGAGCAAAATTTGGAGGTTGGATTTTAATAGAAACATCACTACACAGGAGCCCAATCCATCATTCTAGTTTTGGAAATATTCTGATATTCCCTGTAACCTTCTACGTTCCTAAAACTGATCGTGTGGGTGGGTGTTTGCTCACATTACAGAAGGGCAAGAGAGCCCTTGGCCCTTAACTTTTGCAATGGTTGGTATCTTTATGTTTTTAGAAGATTATAGGGGAAAGCATAATTTGGTTAAAACTGTGGAGATTCAGGAATGAGGCTTATGGATTTCATTGACTATCCCCACCACCACATTCCACTCAGACTTAATGTGCTGAATCAGTGGGTTTTCATTGGCAGCCCGAGGTTCCCACTTTCAGGGTGCAGTGCATCTGCTCTGGGTTTTATGTTGGACTTTAAAGGAACTGTCCAAGGTGTTGCACCCTGTTCCCTCACTTTGAATTGCTCCTTTACAGCAGGGTTGGTAACTGTTGGAGGCTAGGGGGTTGCAATAGACCACCCTTCTGGATACCTTGGAGGGTTGCACCTCCTGCAAAAGCATTAATTTTGCCCCCAATGCCATCTAGGGGGTGTGGTGTTATTTTTCTTACTTTTTGCCCCTAGCCATGTTAGACCCTGGAGACACCCCCCTTTTACAACAGGAATCCTTTTACAACCTTGGAGTCACTTCCTGTTTACTTCCTTGTTTAAAGAAAGGTCTCTCCTGGACCTAAAATGGTGCAGGAGGGGCCAAAAGTGTAACAAAAATGTCCCCAATCTCCTAGAAGGTTTGGGGGCATTTGGGGGGCAGTTTTTGTGACCTCACAGGCCACACTTGGTCAATCTCTGTTTTAGATGCTGGGCTAAAATCCAGAGCAGATTCACTGTTCCCATGATATAGAAGCCATTGGACACCACCGGTTAGTGTGCAAACCATCTAGCATGAAAACAGCCCCAGTCCTATGAGGTGACAGATGATGATTCAGGTTTAGCTTCTCAGCACTAAAGTCTGGACAAAGGAGAGAATCTGGCTTGTTGGATACACCCAAGGACCAGACAGACTGAATTAAGTTCTTGTATTATGGGAATGGCAGAGTTGTTCCCTTGCAGTGTGGTGCTGAATTGTTCTGTGTCATGTCATATCATCCCATGCTACTCCAATTTCCCCAGACCTAGTAGATACCCTCCAACATATCATAGATGAAAACTGGGACATGTGTGGCAAATCCATATCAGAGTGTGGTCAAGATGGCTAAAGTTATTAACGAGGAAGAACACACCAGCTGGGGGGGCTGCAGCAGTTTGCTTTTGCCTGAATCTACTGGGAAGAGCAAGATTCCCTCGTCTCATGAAGTTAATTGCGTGTAGCATTTGCACTTGGCATTTTAAGTAAGCTGAGGATGGAGAGGGGAAGTAGGAAGAGGAGAAAGAAACTGGGACATTTGAAAAGTAAATGAGAAGGTGGGATGACAGAGGATTAATTGGGATGGACCCGTTTCAAATTGGGACAGCTGGGCTGTATGTCTTTAACACATTCAAATAGATAGATAGATAGATTAAGAGTGCAGATTACAGAAAGGTCCAGTGTCTATATTAGCAACTATGTTGATGCAGTTCAGAACAGCACACTCTAGAAAAGGGCCTTGTGGAAGGTGCATGTAATCTGTGGGTCCATGTGCTTCCCGTTCTGCCATAGTGAATGAAAGTATTTCCCTTCACCTTCCCACATTTTGAAGTTTAAAATATGACATGGAGAACCCTGTTACATTTGTAGCTAGGCAAGCATTGAGACTGCAAACTCAACCCACCCTCCACACCATGTAATTTCTATGAAAGGTATGCACAGAGTGCCCAGAGCCAGATTGTAACATCAAAGCCAGTGGACAAAGTCTAGATGTGAGCTGGAGAATTATCTGATGGTAAACAATGTTGTCGTTTGCAGACAGATGAATTTTCTACATGTGCCTTTCAATAATGCATTTGCCACTCATTTCGTAAATGCCAAGTGGGCATCAATTTTTGAAATTTGTGTTCTGCATGAATATGTTCATCTGCTGTCTGAAATACTCCATGCATGACTGTACATAGCCTACTGATCTGTTTAGGACCTGAACATTAGTTTTTAACTTGTATGTGTTTGTTGGGAGGGTATTAAATAGGCTTGGTTTCCTCCCCCCTCTTCTTTTTTGTCCAGTACTTCTCTTCCCACCCCTGTTTCTTCAGTGTAAAAGGAGATGGCAAGCTGATACTGAACCATGCAGCATGGGCTTCCTGTTGTTCTGGACTCAAGTGTATGTTTGGCTTGGCAGAAGTTACTCCTATACAGATCTCTGAGTACATACTTATCCTGTTTGTTTTTCTCTGAAGATAAAATGCAAAAATAACCCTTGGGACTTTGGTCTCAGGTCAGAGAAATCTGACTGTGAAAAAGGACAGGTGTACATTATATGAGAGGAGGGTACTGTTGAGTCAGACCCAGCTACCCTGCCTGGAGGATGTTCTTGTATTCTAATAACTAGCTCTATGAATGTTCCAATTAATAATAATAATAATAATAATAATAATAATAATAATAAAATTTATTTATACCCCGCCCCTCTGCTAAAAACAATCGGGGCAGCTTCCAACAATTAAAACATTATAATAATGACTAAAAACACCACCCACCCCCACCCTCCCCCATAAAAAGACATTAAACACAATAAGATTAAAACCTTCTAACTAAAAAACACATTAAAAACAAATATATACATAATTTTTAAAAAGCCAGGAGACTGAGTTCCTGAGGCCGGGATCTAATCAGGAAAGGCCTGCTGAAAGAGATCCGTCTTTAGTGCTTTTTTAAAGCTACTCAAGCTCGTCAGCTGACGGATCTCATTCGGCAGGCCATTCCACAATTTGGGGGCGATTACTGAAAAGGCCCTCTGGGAGGTTGCAGACAGTCTAGATTTTTGTGGCTGAAGCAAATTCCTCCCAGAGGACCGGAGTACGCGGGGAGGATTGTATGGGAAGAGGCGGTTCCGGAGATAAGTTGGACCCAAGCCATTTAGGGCTTTAAAGGTAATAACCAACACCTTATATTGGGCCCGGAAACTGATAGGCAGCCAGTGGAGAGATTTTAATATTGGAGTTATATGATCTCTCCAAGATGTTCCTGAGACCACTCTGGCTGCCATATTTTCTACCAACTGAAGTTTCCGGACCAAGCATGAGGGTAGCCCCATGTAGAGCGCATTGCAGAAATCTAGACGAGAGGTTACCAGCGCGTGCACCACAGTCTCGAGGTCCCTTACTTCCAGGAAAGGGCACAGCTGGCGT
This sequence comes from Gambelia wislizenii, assembly GCA_030847615.1. NCBI lineage: Eukaryota > Metazoa > Chordata > Lepidosauria > Squamata > Crotaphytidae > Gambelia > Gambelia wislizenii. The sequence continues at coordinate 186,354,441 of JAUMIR010000002.1, read as the reverse complement.
ATCAGCCGAAGCTGATAACAAGCGCTCCTGACCATCGCATTCACTTGACTCATCATCTGAAGCGATGAATCAAGGAGCACCCCCAGACTGCGAACACAGTCCTTAACAGAGAGCGAGACCCCATCCAGGACTGGCGGTTGCAACCCAGCTCCTGGTTTCGGGGCCGCTACCTTGAGCACCTCCGTTTTGTCTGGATTTAATCTCAATCTGTTTTTCCTCATCCAGCCCATTACAGCTTTAAGACAGTCATTAAGAGGAGAGATGCCATTGGAATTCGAGGCCGATGAACGGGACAAGGAGAAATAGATCTGGGTGTCATCAGCGTACTGATAACACCCAGCCCCATAACCCCGAATAATCTCACCCAGCGGCTTCATATAGATGTTAAACAGCATCGGGGACAGGATGGCGCCCTGCGGAACACCACAAGTAAGCTCCTTTCTGCTGGAGCAGCTGTCCCCAAGCTGCACCCTCTGGGACCTGCCCGAGAGGAAGGACCGGAACCACTGGAGCGCAGTGCCTCCGATTCCTAACCCACTCAGGCGATCCAGGAGAATGCCATGATCTATCGTATTGAAAACCGCTGAGAGGTCCAGAAGCACCAACAGGGACACATTACCCCTGTCGATGCTTAGATGCAGATCATCGGTCAAGGCAACCATGGCAGTCTCAACTCCAAATCCCGTCCTGAAGCCCGTTTGAAATGGGTCTAGATAATCAGTTTCATCCAAGACCACTTGGAGTTGAAGAGCAACTGCCCTCTTGATCACTTTGCTCAAGAATGGTAACATAGAAACCGGCCTATAGTTGTTCATGTCCAGGGGGTCTAGGGAAGGTTTTTTCAGGAGCGGCCTAACCGCCACTCCCTTTAAACAAGATGGAACACACCCTTCCCTGAGGGATGCATTGATGATGTCCTTAAGGAACACCATCAAGGCAGTCCCCCCCTGGATGGCCAGCCATGAAGGGCAAGGATCAAGAGGGCAGGTCGTCTTCCTCACTCTACCAAGTAGCTTGTCCATGTCCTCGGTACTCACAGATTGAAATTGATTCAGTAAACTTACATCAACGGAGTTGCTGGACACCTCGTCAATTGTTTCTGTCAAATTACTGGCATCTAAGTCGGCTCTTCTCCGAGAGATTTTATCTGCAAAGTAGTTGTTCAATGCGTCACAGCAGGCCATTGTTGGGTTAAGCAATGGGTTCTGCGCAGGTATAACCTGCGTCATCTCCCTTACCACCCTAAACAGCTCTGCTGGATGGGACTCTGCAGATGCAATATGTGCAGAGGAGAAGGATCTCTGCGCTGCACGTATTGCTTCTCGATAGGACCGAAGAAAATTCCTATGTTGAGTCCTGTCGGATAAGAGTCGAGTTTTCCGCCAGTTGCGCTCTAGTTGTTGTCCAAACTGCTTCATTTTCCTAAGCTCTGAAGTATACCATGGCTTACGGTTAGAGGCGGGTTGGAAAGGACGCTTGGGAGCGATTGTGTCAATAGCCTTGGTAAGATCGGTGTTCCAAGTATTAACCAAAGCTTCGACAGGGTCACCGGCGTTACCAACCATTAAACCCTCCAAGGCTTTCTGGAATCCTATTGGTTCCATTAGCCTTCGGGGGCGGACCATTCTAATGGGTCCATCACCCCCGGTGGGGCGGGAAGAGACGCTTCAGTCTTGACCAGGAAATGATCTGTCCATGACAATGTGGTGGTTTTAATAACCGCCGCCCACGGATATTCCTGTTCCGTACTAAAGACCGCATCGAGAGTATGACCCGCACAATGTGTGGGCCCAATGACCAATTGGGATAGGCCCATGTTTGTCATGGTTTCCATGAACTCCCGAGCTGCACCAGTCAGATTTGTCAAGCTGGTCTCGAGTGGAATGTTAAAGTCGCCCAGAACTAAAAGTCTGGGCGACTCCAACAGCAACTCTGAGACCAGCTGTGTCAACTCAGTTAGGGAGTCTGCTAGACAACGGGGTGGTCGGTATACTAGCAGAATCCCCAAACTATCCCTGGTCCTTAGGCTAAGGTACATACACTCAAAGTGGACTGTGTTTCGGACAGGTATCCTGGTCAAGGTCAAATTGTTCTTATAAACCAGAGCCACTCCGCCCCCCCCCGCCCACTTCCCCTCACCCGCTCACTGACAGAATACCCGGCTGGGAGGGCCTGTGCCCATGTGACAGCGCTATCCTCTCCCAGCCAGGTTTCTGTGAAGCAAGCCAGGTCGGCATCCTCATCCAAGAGTAGATCGTAAATAATATGAGTTTTATTCTTAACCGACCTGGCATTGCAGAGGAGCAAAGTAAGGTTCTGTGGAATGGTTGGTACACTCTCCAATCCATTCCGGGAAACAGGGTGAACTGAAGGTGGGATAGCTAACAAACAGCGATCCTGCCTTCTTTTGTAACATCTGTTCACTCTGTTCTGACCATACCGCCCTTTCCCCAGCACAACTCCAATTTTCGCCCCCACTCCATTCCCGGCCTCAGCTGACTCCAGTTGCTGGCTTCGAATCCTTCTAGCTACTGGCTGGTGTTCCTGAGGGGGTGGGAGTGGCTTAAGAGACCAGCCACTCCTGGCCACGCCCCCTCCCGCTGCTGCCTCACTGCCAAGAAGTCCTCAGGGCCCCACTACAGCCTCCTGGCCCGGTGGAATGGGGTGAAAGGCTGCTGCAGGCTGGAGAATTAGGGAAGTTTGTATTACTCATGCTGGTTTGCAGGTTATGAATGTTGGGAAGAACATGTTGCGGAGGTGGGTGGGGAAGGCCTTCACAACTGACTAGGTACAACTCCCCCACCCCTACCTTAAAGGAAGAAAAATGACTTTCTTTGTTGTGTGGATAGCTCATGGAGGTGACAAAATAAAGACAGAATTTCAGAGCAGGCTAGAGAAGTATGAGGAAATTGTAGGCCTGCAAAATTTAGTCCCAACCTGACACTATCCAGATGTTTTGGTCTTTAGCTCCCATAATTATTGACCATTGACTATACTGGCTGGAGCTGATGATAGGTTGAATCCAACACATCTAGTTACGTACCCTGACAGCCCCTACCCCATATCTATCTATAATAAATTGGCAATATTTAATAATTAGGTCAAATGTGGTCTTCCTCGTAGTGTGGCCAATAAAACCTGGGAAATTCCCCAACTAGGAATCCCAAAGACAAACATTGCTCAGTCAGGTATGCACTAAAGGAGGGCCTGCCCAAATTCCAAACAGATGTTGATTTGCAAGGCAACTGAAGGGCCAAACACCTGGCTAATACTATCAGCTAAAGCTGAGATAGTCACCCCTGTAAACGATCCTCATACCTTTACCCTTCCACAAACAAAGGAAGTTGCTTCCTCCGTTCAATCACAAAGTATCTGCACATTAAGATGCCATTAGCATATCTGGAATGTCTTTGTCTCACCTTGAGCAACTCCGAGAAGCTTTGTCTTTCATTCTAAATTCCATCCCTGGAAGGCAGTTATTGGCTATAAAAACCCTTCCAAAATGTCACTCAAGTGCACGAAGTTCACCTTCCTACCTATTCCACATCAGACTGTGTTGCTGTTCTGGCTTCAGGGGCCCCATTCTGCTTGTTTCCTCCATGACCTCATCTCCTCGTATTGGTACAGTATCATCCGAAAACAAATTTCCTCCTCTATCCCTCTATCCCAATACTTCCTACTTTATTCTTTAGCCTTGCATGAATGCTTGAAGCCTGTGTGTGTGTGTGTGTGTGTGTGAACGTTGTTGTTATTATTTCCTTAATAAAGATTAATTATTATGCTATCCAGCTTAATGTCTCCTCCTTAGTGTCCATAAACATAGTTTAAAAGATCCTGCTATGTGTTGCCCCCTTTCGCATAGCCAAGCTGAGTATATAATCCCCAAATTAATATCAACATTTTGAGGGTCCTTAAGACCCCCGAGTCTTTAGGGCAGCCTTTCTCAACCTTTTTACCCTGGAGGAACCCTTGAGATAATTTTCAGGTCTCAGGGAACCCCTACATAAAAATTATACCTATAGCTACCTTTTTTTAAAAAATTACAGAAACAGTGAAAAAATAGATGCTTATTATATTCCACATTGGCAGAAATACATATTTGATACTTGAAAGTAACAGGCCTGAAAGAGCATAACGGCAGAGAAGTATTTATAGTGTACATTAAAATACTGACAAAATATCCTATGAAAATGCTGAAAAGGTAATCTATAATAAAAATAAATTAAATGAAAAACAAATATATTTATTGTGAAACCGTATTATAAAACCTGGAAAATGTCCCTTAGTTTGAACCCATTGCTCCGTGTCCTAGTCTCTGGAGCAGCAGAAAACAAGCTTGCTCCATCCTGAGTATGACATCCCTTCAAATATTTAAACATGACTACATAACTGACTCTGACCCAAAGATTGAGCTCTGAGCTAACAGAGCTTGCAAAAAGCAGCAACTAAGCAGCCAGGCTCAAGAGGAGAGGGAGGCTGTAGCTTCCTGCCAAGCCAGTGTCATGGTAAACTCATTCCTCCCCTCCTCCCCTTCGATTAGCACATCTAAGGCAGAGCAAAAGCTGGGAGGGAGAGCAAGGTAAGAGGCCTCTTTGGAGGCATTGGTGTGAAAACTCATTCACACATACCCATTCCTCCCCAGCTTTCTCTGTTGTGGAGGGGAGAGATAAGCTGTTTCAGCTTACCACTTCTCTGTGATTTATTAATTTATTACTATTTTCTCGATGAACCCCTGGCGACCTTTGGGGGAGCCCTAGGGTTCTGCGGAACCCTGGTTGAGAAATGCTGCTTTAGGATAACATAGAGGGTACCTTGTGAGGCATATTTGTTTTATTTATTTATTGGTGTAGTCAATTAATCAATTATTATTCAATTATTTACTGGTTTAGTCAATTTTTATTTACTGGTTTAGTCAATTAATTTGTAAGATAACTGAATAAATGTCTTTTGAGTGAGCAAAAAGGCTCTTGAATTATAGGACAACCAGCCTCCTATCTTGCATTAGGGTGCCCTTATCTAGTTTCTGAAGGCTAAAAGGGGCATGATTGTAGGACCTGACCTCTCATGCCAGGCTTGGATCTTAGCATCATCATGTCTTTCTGTGTGCTTGAGTGTGGACTCATTTTCCACCTCTACATTGCTTTGATTACTCTGGTAGTATGTTAAGGTCCAGACAGGTTCAGTCCTTGAATGTCTGGGGGAGGAAGACAGCTCACAGCCTCATACCTTATGGACATTCCCTTCATCTTCCATTCTTAGAAGGCTACAAAGAAGGGACATCTTTTGAGATTGGGTCTTGTTGTTTTCATTAAGCCTCTCCTACCTTTCTACATAATTCAACAAGTATTGTCCTGATTAATTACACAGTATGTTTTGAAAAGATGTTTAATGACTTTAACAGAAGTATTTAAAACCTCCAGGTAGTAGATTCCATATTAGAATTCCTTTTTGAAGGCCAGAGAGATGACTTTTTCTGATATGGTGTCTTACTGTAACATGGAAGTGAAATATGGACAGAATTTTTTTTCAGTCTTCATCACGTTTTACACATATGATTGACATATTAAGATGCATACAATTATGACTACTTTAATCAAGTGGCACAGCTTTGGAAATGACCAGCTTTCCCCCCAGCCTAGTAAAATGTGCAAACAATGTGAGCCAACATGATATAGTGGTTTGAGTTTTGGACTAGGACTCTGGTAGACCAGGTTTTGAATCCCCACTCAACCATGCACATCTACTAGGTGACAAGTCACATTCTCTCAGCCTCTGAAGGCAATGGCAAACCTCCTCTGAATAAATTCTTGCCAAGGCAACCCTACAATAGAATAACCATAAGGTGAAGTTGATTTAAAGGCACACAACAAAAACAAATATGCAAGTTGCATTTCTGATTTTTCACATGCCTTGATTGCAGCATATCATTTACAGAATAATTGGACTTGTTTTAGACTCATCACTGTGTCTGTCTTTACAATAATTTTTTAAGATTACTTGCTGTTACTCTCATTTACCTGACAGTAAGCTGATATCCTGAAGTTTTCTTAAATTACAAAAGAGAGACTTGAACTCAAGACTCCCTAGTTTAAATCTCCATGCCTTCTGAGTTTTTTCTTTAAATCCCTTGGTTTCATTTTCATCTACTTATGGTTGGTTTGGCATGGGTTTGTTTTTTTTTTTGAATACTTGCTCACTCTACCATGGACTAGGTTAATCACTTAGCCTCAGAATGTCTTAAAAACAAGGCATAGATAAACCCAAATTCTTAAGAGTTCAATGTGACACCAGCCAGCAAAAGTGGAGCTGCCACTGAAACATTCCTTACATCTGTTTTATGAAGCTATTTGCTTTCCTTTTATCTTATGTCTATATCATTCTCATATACTGTCTACAATGCAGTCTCTGTAGCCTACACAGTCAGATCTATGTGCACCAATTCTTCTTTGCCAGGAGAGCTTGCATAGTGGAATTATAACATTTTTTAAAACATCTCTCTCTCTCTCTGGCTTTTCTTCGCAAACGAAGATTCAGGAAGGACTCATCCCGTGTTTTCTGCAAGCGCGCTGATGACTAAAAAGGCCAATCCGAGATAGACAAGTCCGCTTGCAGAAAGCACAGCAGAAGGTTTCCTCGGGTGATGTTACCGGGTTGTGATTCTTTCTGCATTGCCATTTCTCTTCAAGACTTGTTCGGCGTGAGTTCTCAAATAAGGCTGCAGCATTGTGGATCGTGCATCTCCATGCCTCCCGATGTGAGGCCAGGGCCGACCATTGTTGGTGATCAATTTGGCCAAGCCTGAGATGTTGTTTCAGGGAGTCCTTGTATCGCTTTCTTGGAGCACCCCTCTTACACTGACCCGTGGCGAGTTCACCATAGAGTAGTATTTTGGGGAGGCGATGGTCCTCCATCCTAGACACATGCCTTGCCCAGCGCAGCTGTGTTCTCAATATCATGGCCTCAATGCTGGTGATCCCTGCTTGCTCAAGGACAGCAACATTCGTCACATAGTCAGTCCAGTGTATATTTAGGATTGTGCATAAACAGCGCTGGTGAAAGCATTCGAGGAGTCATAAGTGGTGGCGATAGGTGACCCATGTTTCAGATCCATAAAGGAGAATAGACAGTACAATGGCTCTATACACACTGATTTTTGTGTTTCACCTCAGGTGTTTATTACTCCAGACTCTTTTGCAAAGTCTTCCAAATGCTCTATGTGCCTTTGCTAATTTGTGATCGATCTCTTTGTCAATCTTGGCATCTGAGGAAATGATGCTTCCCAGGTAGGTGAACTGCTGAACGACTTAAGCACAGAGTTGCTGACAGCAATGTGGGGATGGTGGTGTTCGTCCTGTGGTGCAGGCTGGTAAAGAACTTCTGTTTTCTTCAGGTTGACTTCCAGCCCAAACAGCTCTGCAGCTGTTGCAAAGCAGGATGTTAGGCGCTGCAGAGCTGCTCTGTATGGGCAACAAGGGCAGCATCGTCAGCAAAGAGCAGCTCACGGACTAGATAGTTTAGAGTCTTAGTGCGAGCCCTCAGACGGCTTAAGTTAAACAAGCTACCATCAGTACAGTAACGTATATAGATGCCGTCTGGCATGGGAGACCCTACCAGTGGCTATTATGCCACCGCCAGCATAGCTCAAAACATCATTAGGGTACGCAAGCCTCTCTCCCACGACAAGGGGGCGTCAATGGAGAGGTTTTAAAACATAATCTGCAATGTACTGAGTTACCAGGATGGGAAAACAGAGCTAGCAATGGGGTGTGGTGATATGTCCGGTGGGTTCTCTGAGATGGGTTGTAATAGGCAGCCACATAGTTCACTCAGAAAATACCAAGGCGTGCATGGGATTCCTGCTAGTACCATTGATGATTCAGTATGCTTTGGCAAATTGTCCTTTTAGAGAGCCCATTAGTAGTTTTCTGATGTGATTCCAGGGTGCCATTGTGGAAAGGCTGGTTTGGCGTATGGAAGTTACTAACTTTGTGTAAGTAATTTCTACTGTTCTCTCACTATCAATCTCACTATCTAGATTTTTTCCAGCATGCCCTTTTGAACTAAACAAAAGGTTACAGAAAAGACATCTTTAATTGACTGAGATAGCTTTCCCTAAACTGGAGCCTTGATCTGCCATCAGACATAGCAAAGAATATGGTTTCAAACAAATGGGGAAGAAGTACTAATTTTTAAAAAGGTACTTTATTTTAATAACACACACACACTGATGCAGCATTGACCTGAGTTCATTTTCTCTTCCTCCCCTGGGTACTTCCTTCTCTGTTCTGACACCATTTTTATAGGGGGCAGCTTTGCTTGAAGTTCATGTTGAAAGATTGAATTGGATAGTGAATTGTTAATGTTGTAGTTCAGCATGAACTCAGACATGCTGCTTGCCAAAAATGCTGAAATGCACATCTTGAAGACAGGATGTTGCATCTTGTCAGTATAAACAGCCTATCGTTGAGAGTTCACAGTCAGGGGAAAGCAATGGAACTTCTCAAGTAGGTTCAGCATTAAACTTCTCCATTTTAAAAACATTTCACCAGGACAAACCTTGCAAAATCACAAAATGGACAGTAAATAGAGGCATATATGAATGAAATGGACATCTGTGCACAATAAGGTTGCCACATATATGCACCAAATGGCCATATATGCATAATAATTATCCCCTTGTAGAGCTGGCCATAATTGGCTGACTTACAAAGATCATCATTCTCTCTCCATTTCAAGCATTTATTTATCATTATTCATATGATCTGTGAGTCACTTTCACCAGCCTGACACAGGCACTCACAATAAAATGGAACCATCAGACCCATTATTTACAATTAAAATATACAACTTAATAAAACAGCACAGGAAAAAAAAACCATGAAGCTTAAGACTTGCTTAGTTGCAGCCCTTTGGCTTCCTCCCTCCCCTCCCCTGCCTCTCACCTTTCCCCTTTTCAGCCCCACAGCTTTAAAGGCTAATGAGTTAAGAATTGCCCAGGGTGATAATGGGGCTGCTAAGTTTCTTTTAATGATTGGTACAGCTCTAAAAGGGCTAGAAACAAAACTAGAGCAGGCTCCTCAGGAGAGGGGTGTGATCAGGCACAAAGCTAGGGTGGAAAGAGAGGCTTGGGAGAAAGCCGCTGTTGCTTTCACACTGCTAAGTGTTTAAAGGAAGACAAGCCAGGGACACAGATGACTAATTCTGGCTAATTGCAACCCACATGGGTCAAGGCCCCTGAGGCCTCACTGCTGTTAGGTCAGGGCAACATCCATCACTGGCCTCTTCTCTGAGCAGTGGATCCTCAGCGACCCAGGAGGACAATGGGCGGTACAATGGAAGCTTGAGAGGACTTAACTCCCCACAACAAAATCTGATCTTCATAGGAGATAATTCCCTCATATCTACTTCTCTTTCTGACAGGCAGGATGGCCTAATGAGGAGTTGCACTGGGGAAGATAATAGCTAAGAAGGCCCCAGTCCTCCTTTGCTCCATGGCCCTATTAGGCTCTGCAGCTTTCTGTTTCATGTTCTAAGCAGTGATGGCTCATCAGTAGCACAGTGAATCTACTTTAGGTTTTAATCTGAACTGTAAAGGAGTTATCCAAATATGTTCTCTGCAGGACTATAGCATTAGGACATAGAAGAAGGTCAAATCTCACTTCCTTCTTGGAAGAAATTGGAAAAGTTCCCTTTTAGACTACAATTCCCCAAATCCACCAGCCAGTATGGTGAGGGCCATGCTGGCTGGGGAGGAATGCTGGAACTTGTAGATAATCAATAACCTTTCCAAAAGTCTACTTTTGCGATGTAGAAGACATTATATCACCTTTTCTAGAATGTGACTCCTTGAAAACACACCATGTACCAAAGATAAAGCCATATTAAAGTTGCAGACAAGAAATGTAACATTAATTTAAAAGAACAAAAAGTAACAAATTTAACCCCTAAATCAGCAGGCTGATGGAGGCTAGGATAGTAAATAATATCCCTTCATCAGCAAAAAGGAATACCTCCTGGGGGTGTGTGGGAAGGGGAAGGCCTTCTGCTCCAGAGGCGGCAGTTATAAAGGTACTGCTGGAGGATGCCAGTGCCAGGGCCTGATACAAGCAAAATCAATTGCACCCAAAGATCCTCCTCAGACACCATTGCTGCACCATCCTCAGGCTAGCATAAGTACCCCCTTCCCCTAGTTTTGCACAATGAAAGGGATTATTATTTATTTATTTATTTTTAAAGGATGCCAAGGGGAACTGCCTCTGCTCTGGTGAACTGTATGCTGCCAGGTCTTCAGATGTCAAAGTGGCTTATTATTTCCTGAACATTTTGCCTACATTTTCTCCCTCTGTGAAACAGCCTTCTTCTTTCAAACATATTTGGAGATGGTCAGTGCCAGGAGAAGATATACTATTCCCTAAGGTACATTCTGATAGCCCAAATTACATCTCACAGCTGGTATTCAGGTGACTCCATTATGAGCCTCTTACTGCACAATTACCTGTAGCTTTAGCATTATTTTAAAAAATATTTTATTTTTGTTTAAAATGCAGCTTTCCTACCTAATGACATCATCATGGAGCTGATCAGACTTATGATGATTTTACTGAATGAGAACAAAGCTAGTTCAAAATGAGGGTACTGCTTTCACTCTAAATTAGATTTCTGTCAGCAAGGATGTAACCCCTATTAGGAGTAGTGCATCAAAATGTCTACTTTCTCTCCCCCCTGAATGTTTGGAATGAGCTACTGTTTAAGTTATGTCTTATTACCTCTGCTCAAGGTTCATTGCTCCTGAATTCCCAGGCAAGATGTGGAAAAGCAGGCAAGGTAGTTAGATCCTGTTGATTGGCTTTGTTCAAATCGGAAACTAACTTTTCCTCACCTTATGGACACCCATGTTACTCAGATGACCTCAGGTGGTTATTAAGTGTCCCTCTTTCTGGCAGACTACCTTTAGCTGTCAATTTGTCATGCTGACTAGGAAACTCCAGCCTTGTCTATATGAGCTATTTACTGCACTGTGGCCACATCTTGGAGTCCTGCCATCCAAATAATGTAGGGTGTTTGGCTTGTTTTGCCCCTGGGAAGTCTGCATGACTCCAGGGCCAAAGACTGGCCCAAGAAAGGGTAAAGCCTGTTATTCCTCTTAAAAAAAATACCTGGGGAAAAAACTCTTCAGCTGGCAAACTACAGGAGCCCACACTGCCATGCCAGCCCATCACTGCAGCTGCCGTCTGCTGCCAAGAAGCAGGCCCGCAGCATGTGAGCAGGCTGGTCACATGCAGGGGGCCTTGCTCACATGCTGAGGGTCAGTTTCCTGGCTTTGGAGAATGGGATGTGGGCAGCAGCAGTGGTGGCTGCAGTGACGGTTGGGCATGTCGGTCTGGATTCCACCCCGTTTCGTGCTGGTAACGTGGGAGGAATGGGCCTGATCCATGGGCAGAATATGCTGGTGGGGAGCTGGTGTATTCTGGCCCATGTAGATGAGCCCCCTATGAATTGCAGTCCAAAGAACATTTTCAAATTCAGGTAATAACTGTAAATGTCCTTTTGACAAGATTCCCCGGTGATAAGGTAGCTGAATCCAGGAGAAGAATCCATCTTGAGTTGTCCTGGCTCTTATTCCTGTTCTTTGGGTGCTACTGCTTCCTCTGCTTTCCCTTGAGAGATCCCCATTGTTTGCTGTCTCCAGGGGCTGTCTGAAATTTTGGTTTCTTTCAGTTATCGGACTTGTCTGGATTCACCTCAGCCATTTGCCTTCCATGTTATCCTCTCCTTTCCCCTCCATTCTCCAGCTTCTTGCCTTCTTTTTCAACCTCCTACTTGCTTCTTTCTTTCTCATTCACTGTCTTCATTTTATCTTCCCCCTCCCTTATCAACCTCTTATCTCCACAGCTGCAGTTCTTGCTGAACAGGCAAGTGGTGTGTGTTCCCCAAATTGAGCAGATGCTGCAGTCAGTCTGGTTTCCAACTTAATTGGGAGGGTACCAGTAAGCACAGCAGAATGTCTTCAACACATCTTTTTCCCTCAGTAACATCATCACATGGCCATATTTGATTGGCTGTGTAATTACATCACTGTTTTCTGGCGGGGGGGGGGGGAGCTCAAATTAAAACTGTTTCCAGATCTGCAGTCAACTGGAGCTTCCAAAAACTGGAGATGGGTTTTAAAAGGGCAGGCGTTCTTGGAGTGTGTGTGTGTGTGTGTGAGCTGTTGAGAAACGCCTTGAACATCCAAAGCCCCTCTTTTTTACTCCCAAAATGTCCACTAGAGCATATTCAGCTTGGCCCAAGTTTCCCAGCCTTTGATCTCTAGCCACCTTGTTTCAAAGGTTACTGTGTATCAGTCCACGGGGAAATTAATTTGACAAGCTCATATACAAATCTCTCAGTCAGGGCACAACATAGTGTGCCCCCATGGAGTCCAGCGTAGCAGGAATTGTTCCATGGGAAAATGAGTACTTTTCCTGCCCCACTTCTAGTTTTACCCCCCCCCCAATTGGCATTTCAGCATTCTGGGACCTAAATCCAGTTACTCATCCTAACTTTAGTAGGTCTCTTCCAACTCTGCAATTCTATGATTCTATATCGTGATTTCCTGCATGGCAGGGGGTTGGACTGGATGGCCCTCGTGGTCTCTTCCAACTCTGCAATTCTATGATTCTATGACCCACTGAGTCAACTGCTGCACGGTAGGTCAGCATTAATATAAATCTCATTGATTCTACATTTGTTTATCCAGATGGAACTAGCAAATGGATTTAGGTCTGTAAAACCTGGAAGTGCATAGCTGCTTGCCAGGCCATTTTGGATTATTATTACTTTTTGGAAAAACACTTGTTTCTTTTTAATTTGAAAAGTTATATACAAATGTCCCTCCGTATCCATGGATTTGGTATCCATGGATTTTAAGTATTCATGGCTTTAAAATGTTCTTAAAAAAATAATAACCCAAAAAGCAAATCTTGATTTTGCCATCTTATATCAGGGACACCATTTTGCTATGCCGTTGCATATAATGGGACTTGAGTATTCATGGATTTTGGTATCCACGGGGGATCCTGGACCCAAACCCCAGCAAATATGAAGGGACAACTGTATTTCCAAATAACCAAAGGTTGCCTAAGTATGTAGAAACCTCTCCCCTTTTCCCCCCCATGTGGTTCTGTTTTGTTTTGTTTCCAAGCTGATAAGACTTGACCCTCTGAGTTTATTATTACAGGGACCATCCCACAGACATCTAAACATGTTCAGGTATTCATTGAGGCAGTATTCCACACTTTTCTCAGTCAGTCATCAGAGTTAGGTAGTTGACCATTTTCCAAAATACTTTCAATAATAATCTGGTCTTGAACTATAAATAGCCACCTGATGTTTACTGCTTACTGTACCTTTCAATAATCCAAGAAAACTATTAAAAGACTACATGAAATTCCATACCCCAATATATCTTTAATAATCAATAAGACAATTAGCCAGTGCATCTTATGATACCACCCTGCCATATATGGGAAAAAAACTCCAACATATCCTAGAGCAGTAAGAGGCATTTTTTCTAAATCTGGTCAATATGGAGTACCACAATAAAAATGTAGAAATTCTCTTTCAGTGGCATATTAAAATAAAGTTAGAACTCCAATCAAACTTGCCTATACAACTCTCAACATTCTTCTGTGTGGAACATTTCAAAATCTCTTTCCTATAACTGCTTCTAGTTTGTATCTGTGTGCATTAGAATTGCATATAGCTGAGACAGGAAGCTCTAATATTTATTATATCTCTTATTTATATCCCACCTTTTCCCCACATATCCACAATGCACAATTTCATACAAGAAGTTGTCAAACAAAACAAAACAAAACAACCCCACAATTTCATATGTATCACATGAATTCTAATAATGAGCAGAACAAATCTTTGCATGTTTGTTCAGAAACATGTATGCTTATGCAAGTAAATATGTACAATATTTATGTTTACAATAAATAAATACAGGCATACATAAAATGTGGATATGTACTTTTTATATGTTACTTGCTTTCCTCTGTTCGCAGATCATGCAGCTCTGCAGTGGCCATTTCTGGAAGGGAAAAATAAGTCACATGACAAGCAGAGAGGCTGCCAAAGAGGAAGAAAAGAATGAGCACCATAAATACAATAAGGATGAAATGCTTTACTAATTTTATTCTCAAAGGAAACAATCAGCAGGTAATGTTAATAATTTTCTTCTTACTATAACAAACACTTGAGAAATATGGTTGTTGGTTTTTTTTACTATTTTTGAAATATTTTTGAATATTCGTCCCATTCCCAGAATATAGGCACCATATGAATCATAATTAAACAGAGTGTGTGTGTGTGTGTGTGTGTGTGTATATATATATATATATGTCTACATATCCTTCAACATACACCTATGTTTTAGTAGGATTTCTTTTCCGGAAGATGACCTCCAGAAGCTTGTAATTATTCTTAGAGATACTCATAAGAGCTTTTTGAAAAAGAAAGATCTTCTTCATGGTCTCTGTGAATCACACAGTTGGGTTATTCCTGCGCCTGCGCAGAGCATACAGAACCTTCTAGTATCGCTAGGCAGAATGTGCATAGATACATTTTGGCAGTAACTCCGCCCACATTAACGGTCCCTTAAAAGGCGCTCCCGCCTAATTCCCATCAGTTCCTTGAATGACGCCGCAGTCAGCAGCATCAGGAACATTAAACTCATATGCATAAGCAGGACATAGAGGGGAGGATGGGTGGGTCTGTGTGAATTCACAGAAGACCACTCGAAGATCTATGGTTACAGGTAAGCAACCTGTCCTTTTGTGTTTGCATGTCAGGGGCATTGGAGGAATAGATTTTGGGGGAAAGGTTAGGTATATACACAGAGCGTGCATACACAATCATACACAATTTTAGCTTATGGCTATAGGATATTAATTTTATGAAGTGTGGATGCTGTTGTTAGGAAAACTGTTCCTATAAATTAAAGAAGCAAGGAGCCTCTTTAAAACAAAAAGTAAACACCAATTTGAACTGAAGGGCTGAAATACTCAAACCAACCGGGGAAGTGCTAAGGAAAGGAAAAGATATGAGCTAAATACTGGTTATATGCTGTGTGCAAAATGGATTTTCCCTAATTCCATAACCAGTTCCACACCAATGTAGATGGATTAAAGGTTCGGATTCCACAGATGTGCATTTTGAGATTTGTGGGCAACATGTTCACTCTATAAAAACCACGGTACACATGCCTTTCTTTGGTGCAGTCTGATTGAAGACAATGGAACTACTTCAGAGTAAACAATTGGATGCAGAAGGATGTATGGATTCTGATTTTCTAGACATGAACATATGTATACACCATGATACTGATAAATGTAGAAATAAGGTTCTTTTTCTGTGGAACTTGAACCTTTCCTGGTTGTCTCATGTGAATTTTGGCCGGGGGTGGGGGTTACTATTACAGTTTTCTTTTCTTTTTTTTAAAGTATCTGCTTTCAAGTCCATGTTTAACATTTCTGGAAATGAGACATACTGAAATTTAAGGCCTGTAGTATATTTTTTTCTCATCCCAAAGTATGGAGGGATGCTTTGACAGCTTTTCAGAATATGTGTCACAGACATACATCTTAATTCCATCCCTTCTGCCTCTCTGCATGTGACAAACTTATGAAATTGTTTTTCCATCCAAGAAATCAAACCTATCTAAGCATGTGAAATTATCAATAATATATACATTATTTAACCTTGAAAATGTTGGGATTTTTGCTGTAAAAACTCACATATCTCTCTCTTTTATTTATGTAGTTCAACTAATTTGTAAAAAGAAAACATATCTTTCCCACCATCAGTTTTTCAGGGAGAGAGTGAGTTTAGAAGATTTTTGCTTCCCTTAATACCATCTGTAACTGAGAAGAATTGGGAATATGCAACACATTCAGATTATTCTTTTAGCATCTCACCCTAATATTGTATTTTGCGTTTTTTCTAGGTTTAAATAGCACTTTGGCTGTTAGAGCTATCAGCCAAAAAACTTCCTGTGGAGTGTGAACAGAGTTTCTTGCAGTGACTTGGTATTCAACAGTCCTTGCATTAACCTCTCCACTCTGTTCAAAGGAGTTTAAAATACAGTTTGAACAAGCCAAAGGAGTTGCTGATGAAGAGATGCAGAAGATAGTTCGAGTGATATTTCATGTAATGCATCTCTGCATTGCCTTTCATAATATGTTGCTTAGGTCTTTGCCTTCTGAGAGTCTTTTTAAAATGTTTTATTTTGGGGGGCCATGGTCCCAATAATGACACCATCTTTCAGAGTGGGACTCTTGAGAGGAAAAGGCCTGTTTCTATGGAAACAGTGAGTGAGCCTTCCCCCAACTGTGTCAAGGAACCTCAGATGGCATGCATTAGCACAGTGCCAGGAGCTAGAATTGATCTATAGTCAACCCACACTAGAGGGCCCAAAGCTATCAGTCTTCCTACTTGCGGAAGGGGAAGCAAGAAAAGAAAAACTCACCAACTCAAATGCCCATTTTGATAAGAGTAGATGAAAGTCAGGCTCGTGAAGTATTTTTTTTATAACATGATTTTGAACAAAGTCATTTGGCCCAGAGAGGCAACACAGACTATTCTTTCATTTTGTAGGACACTTCACGTTCTGCAACTTCCCTTCCAGTCTCTAGAAGGTTCACTGAACAGCTTATGGGCACTGAAGTGTTCCTTAGTAGGTGTTGGACTACAAGCCCATATTTGGACTGAGGAGATTATCAGATGCGGCAAAAAACACAAGAGGAGCACACGAGGATGACTTACTGTCCCACAAATGGGTCCCAGTTTCAGATGTCATCGTCATCCTTGTGTGCTCCTCCTGTGCTGCAGCCACGAGTAAGGCATTGCTTTTCATTAATGGGGAGGTCCCGGCAATGAAAAGTGATGCCTTACTTACTGTTACAGCATAGAGTTAACACACAAGGATGATGACGACATCTGAAACCAGGACCCATTCATGGGACAGTATGCTCCTTTTGTGTTTTTTGCTGCATCTGATAATCTCCTGAATAAGACTGGCAGCCTCCCTAGCTGATGCCAAGGCATCAACATCAGCTTTGAATAAATTGCTGAAGAACATGGGGGCTCCCTCATAGGCAACATTTGGTACCTCAAAGCCAACACTTGTTTGGGAAAATGACATGCTTCCCAGTTTCCTTGAGCACTTCTATTGCACGCCATTCAAGTTAGCATAAAACCCACAATGTGTATTGCAACCATTAATTAACCAGAAGAACTAATTATAGGTTCTTTCTAATGATGATTCAGGTATTTACTGATGAATAGTCTGGGTATAAAAAAAGGAACTTTTAGTACGGTTAAAATAAATCTTGAAAGAGCCCTGCCCACACAGCTGGGAAAATGACTTCTGTTACTGTTACAGTTAAAAGTAATGCTTTACTTTCTGGGTTTTCAAAAATGATAGTTACTTTTATTTACCTTGGGGCGGGGATTGAATATTACAAGTTGCTGACTGTGAAATGAATCACATTGTCCTCTCATCTACTCATCTTTACCACTATGCCAACCACATAACACAAGAGAGCTCCCTGGGATAGCACTTGAACCACAGGATATTTCTCTTCTACTCTTTAGTGAACCCACACTCCCATGACTGTAAAAATAAATTTAAAAAGTTCTTTAGTCTGCAAATAAAGTGGTCACTTGCTGCATTTCAGTCAAGAGTTACATCTTCATTATTGTTAAAATACATTTAATTATAAGTAGTTATTTGTAAGTTGTTACTTCCAAACTCTGCCCAAAGATTTCCTCTTAAGCACCAGTTTGTTGCTGTCTGCATTTTGGTCCAGTCCCACTAGTCCCTGTAGTACAAGTATCCTCCAAAGGCAATGCCTCTTAGGAATTTATCAGACGAGCCCCTTAAAATGTTCGTTTGTAGGCATAAAAAAATTCATTTTTATGCCAGCAAAAGAATGCTCCCCACCACACTTTCCTATAATCCTGGCAAAGGCTTCCCCAGCAATGAAAGAGGAAGTGAATGGAACTCCATTCACTTCCCTGTTCAAAATCCTATGGATCCTCGTGAGACATCATCGCGCAGGAAATTAAAAATACACACTAAAAGAACACACAAAAAGTTACACAAAGCACATACACAGACTTTAAAAGTCCCAAGTAACCCCGGGAGGTTAATAAAAAGTGTGTCACTTACCTGCATGTCACGATCTCACCCGGAAGTGTTCGTGCCGGACCAGCCATTCTCGTTGCATTAATGTGAGTACAATGACATGAGGTTTCACACGCCAGCAAAGTCAACACTAAAGTGCCACGGCCGATCTATTGATGGCTCCAGCCATCAATTAAAAAGTATGGGTTTTGGCAGGGACATAAACATGAAAAGATAACGTTGTATGGTACGCACACCCTTTCGTGTTTATGTGGCATTGTTATGATGCCGTATTTAGTGCATCTGATAAAGTCCTTATACTTGCATTCTTAGTTCAAAATTTTGCCTTGCACAGTCATCACTACTGTACAGTTTATGTTTCCCTTCCTCTCTTGACTGGTCTCTATTGTGCCCATTGGGTAAAGTTTCCCCACCATTACATATGCATGCACAACCCCTTCTACTATCACAGTGCATTAGGCGTATGGCATTATTCAGAGGGCCCTTCCCTTGTTGAGATTTGTGACAACTGTGGGGGATCACCACATCCCTTGCCACTTCAGGAAGCTGGGAGTTGGGAGCAATCTTAGGCCTTCTCCTCAACACTCCACATGAAGGTCAATCTTAAGAACATTCAGGATGGCAGAGGTTTCTGGGGCAACAATGATACCCTGTTGCACCTTCTGGAGCAGAGTTGAAAACTGAAAGCCATTTGCACATATGTGTGTATCGCAAGCCATCAGTATCACTGCTTAAGCTGCTTACACGACTTGCTTTGCATTTTCTTCAGGTCTGTGATCTCAGCTGCACAGACAGAAATATCCAACTAGATTGGAGACACACACACACACACACACACACAGAAATACGTGTGGTTCAATGCAGCCTTCCTCAATGTGGTGCCCTGCAGATATTTTGGACTGCAACACAACCATATTTAACCTGAGCAGTGGCTGTGCTGCCTGGGGTGATGGGTGTTGTAGTCCCAATCATCAAGAAGACACCATGCCAGGGAAGGGCAATTTACTAGATTAGTCATTTGTAATGCCTTGACTTTTAGGCTATCTGTAAGAAGGGTAACAACACTCCTTGAGATTATGTTTAGATTTTCTTTCATTATTTTGACAAACATGGTGGCTGGGGGAGAACTGCAGCAATCTCTCTTCTCATGGAGTCTGGACTTTCTAACATCTCATTTTGCAGCTTGAAAACTCCAGTGAACTCCTTGCACAGTGAACTGTCTCAATAGTGTTTAAGGCTGGAAGAGGGGGAGGGCAGAATCTCCTTTAGGACCCAGGCTTGCTCAGAACTGCAGTGCATTTATCTTTGTTTGTGAAAAGTAGTAGTATTTTAAAAGGCATTAAGCATGAAGTGATTAATCAAATGGCAAGAATGGGCCTTTAGGGTGCTCCAGAGAGTCTGGAGAAACACAATTGAGAAATGATGCTTTCTGCTCTATTGAAATGCAAATTCTGCACAGCACAGGCTCTTCAGAAAAAGAGCCTGCATGTTATTTGTTTCTGGGAATACCTGCTGTACATATCCTGCCTGTGTGCCTACTACTTTCCTTCTGAGCTGTGGTGTGATGGAGGAAGTGTAGCATTTACACCTGAACAGAAATACAATAATTAACCAAGAGATGGCCAGCCAGAAATGAGACACAGGACTTTATCAGATTACCCTCCCTAAACGTTCTTTTGCCGGCATAATTTGTGGTGTTTTTATGCCAGCAAAAGAACCCCCTCTCCACCAGACCTACCTTTAGCAGCGGGAATGAGGCAGCCCCAGCATAAACGGAGCATGAATGGAGCGTCGTTTACTTCCAGGGTTGAGATCTCATCGATTTTCATGAGAAGACATGAGCGTGGCAAATTCAAAAAATTAAGTGAGACAAAGACATAAAAAGTACACAAAAGCAAAGAAACACTTTACAACTTACGATTAATCCATGGAGGTTCATAAAAACAGCATCCCCTACCTGGCTGTTGTGATCTCACCCAGAAGTGTTCTGTCATTGATGCTGTATTCACGTGAGCAGAATGGCACAAGAATTCAAATGCCAGCAATGTTAGCAATAAAGGACCATAGCAGATCTGTTGATGGCTTGGGCCATTAATAAAATAGAACAGTTTTTTGACAGTACACGATCACGAAAGGATGACATTGTATGGTATGTGGGTCCTTTTGCGATCATTAGGCATCATTATGATGCCATATTTGCTGCATTTGATAAAGTCCATAGTCTGGAGCTACCAAAAAATTGGTTGTCTTTTTTTCTTGTTAGCAAGGCTACCTTTTAAGTGTGTCCTTTTATTAGCCCAGGTCTTCATTTCAAAGTAACAATGAAATCATCTTCAGATGAGGCGAACAGCTGTTAAGAGCCTAGAGTCAAAATAATTTTGCCTTGTTGGTGATATTAAAAAAATAATAAAAAGAGAGGAAGACAAAGGAATTTTAAACCTTTGTTAGAACCTGCACTCAATTCAATTCCTTCTGTTCTTAAAGTCTCTAAATGCTACTGTTACAGCTAGGATGAATGGCTGCGGGATCTGGTATTTATGACTGTTGTGTGAGAGGGTGATATTTATGAGAGGATTCCATAATGAAGAGAAAATAAATTTGTCTTTGGGGTACTCGCAGGATTTATAATCTAGGTAACACTAGTGTGGGTAGAGAACTCACACAAGAGAATTCTGCAAAATAATCTGACCTACACTGAAAAATGGGGTGGGTGGGTGATTTTTTCAATAGAATTCAAGAGTTTCTGTAAGAACATATGAATCTGGTTTTTAATTATAGAGGCATATCAGCACTAGACAGTTATATCAGTTTCATTCCCCTTAAACTGTCATGGTTCCATCCTATGAAGTCCTGGGCTTTGTAGTTTGGTAAGGTACATAGATTCTCTGTAGATGGGCACTAGGACTCTTCAATAGAGAATTATTAAGAACTAAATATCAATTCCCAGAATTCCACAGTATGGAGCCCTGGTACTTTAAATAGTATGGAATTGACAGAGAAATGCTGACAAATCCTTAGGCAAACATTTGGTCTCTTTAGCCCAGTGTTGTCTCCTCTGGATGCATTCAGTGCCCTCTCTTCAAGATCATTGGCAAAAGACTGCTTCTTCACTCCCTTTTAATTGGTGACAACAAAGATTGACTCGGAGGATTTCATCAGATGGGGCAAATATGGTGTCATAATGATACCAAATTAACGAGAAAGGGTTATCCTTTCACGATCATGTCAAGTCCAAAAGCTGTTCTTTTTCATTGACAGGCCAAGCTGTCAATAAATCTCCTGTGGCGCTTTGTTGTCGGCATTGACAGCATTTGAAACTGCACCATTGTGCTCATGTGAATACAGCGTCAATGGGCTGCACACTTCCGGGTGAGATTTTGAAAACCAGGTACTGCACACTCTTTTTATGAACCTCCCCAGTTCACTTCTTAGTTTTAAAGTATGTATCTGTGTTTGTGTGTACATTTTGTGTCTGTATTTTTGTTTATTTTTCAAAATTAGCACGCTCGCGTCTTCTTGAGAGAATCGCCGAGATCTTGAACCTGGAAGTAAATGGAGCTCTGGTCATGCTCCATTTATGCTGGGGTTGCCTCTTTAATGCTGCTCAAGGTAGATCTGGTGGGGGGTTCTTTTGCTGGCATAAAAACGTCACAAAATATGCCGGCAAAAGAACATTAATGGGGGTTAATCTGATAAAGGCCTGAGACTTTGTCCATGGTAAGTGTGCATGCTGTACTGAATTACAGCCCTTGCCCAATTGCCCAGGAAATTCCAAAATGAGGCACACTTAATTGTCAGATATTATTGACCCCACCTCTTTTGGACAAGACTGCACTAGGGGCTTGTCTATACAGGCCATATATCCCATCTTGTCCCCATCTTGGAGCCCTGTAGTTCTGATGATGCAGGGCTTTTGCCCTGTTTACCCCTGAGCAGTCCTCACAGCCTCTGGGGCCAAGGTGGGGTAGGGCCTGTTACAGTGTTTTAAAAAAAGTGCAAGGTAAAATTATTCCAGCTGGCAAAAAATGGATTGGGGTCTGCATGACAACAAGAGCTGTTTCCAGCATATTGACCCATTGCTCAAGTGACCCTCTGTCTTGCTGTTCTGTAGCCCGGAAGGCTGGTGACATGCAGGAGGCCTTGGGTCGCATGCAGGAGGCCATGCTCACATGCTGTGGGCCTGCTTCCTGATGTCAGAGAGTGCGACATAGGGGGTTGAAGGGACAGGCTGGTATGCTCGTCTGAACTCCGGCCCATTTCATGCAATTGTTGGCTTTCCAGGGAAGGAATAGGCCAGATCTGCAGGCGGAATACACCAGCAGGGAGCCGGCATATTCTGCCCCATGTAGATGAGCCCTAGGTCTTCCAGAAGCCTCCACACTGCCCTACTGCAATAGTTTAAGGGAGTGAAATGGCTTCATTTAATGCAGCACAAACCATAACAGACCCAGAGGCCTTAGAAAGCCCAGTATACATGGGGTGGTGGTGTCCAGGATCATGCACCATCATGGTTCCCATGATCTAGAAAGCTCTACTTGATCCCATACATCCCTAAAAATCTCCACAGTTTCTCAAGATTTCTGTATCCCAAATAGCAGGAATGGGGGAACTTTTGGCCTTCCAGATGTTTTCTCCTTCAACTCCCATTGGCCTGATCCAGCGTTTTACCAAGAGTAAGGGATTGTGGGAGTTGTAGTCTAAAGCATCTGGAGAGTCTAGGGTTCTCCAGTCTTGCTGTTACCTCCTCCTACCTTCCATATCATTCTTGACATATGATATAAGGACAGGCCAATGTGCACTTGCCTGGTGGAAGGCAAAGGTAATGGTTCTGACGGGGAGGAAGAATATGACAAATGTTGCATCCCTTGTTTGTGCTACAGGCATGTTTGGTGAGAACACAAAGAAGACTCTTGTTTATGGCTGCTCTTGGGTTGTGGAACTCCTTTCTATGGGAGGCTAAGGTCTTGTCTATATGAAGGGGGGAAATATGAACACATTCAGAAAGGCAGGCATTCACAATGATGCAACTTGTCTACACGGCCAAAAGAGCCCCCCTAAACTCTGTATGACTGTGGAAAAATTATAATGCAATACAATCTTGTGTATATCATGTTAAGTTCAGTTTAGGAATTTCCCTGCAGGCATGTGTTTTTCCACTCCCCCTTCTTCTTTTCCTAGGCAATTTCAGCCAACTGGAGAAATGGGTCATTCATCACATGACCTCCTAATTTAAATACTTTATTATGCTTTGTTTAAGTCCCTCTTAAGAGAAAAAGCTCCATTTGGCTTCGCCATTACAGGTACTTACTTACTTACTTACTTATGCTTTTACTTTTCACCCTTCACCATGCAGCCTTCATCTCTTAAGGCTGGGTGAGTTTTTCCTACCCTAACCTAAGCTTAGTTAGTTAAGGATTTTAGATTTGTTTTTAATATGTAGATTAAGATTGATATACCCTCAGTAAACTTTTGATATGCATTTTTAAACAGACATCTTTGTTGTTTAATTAGTCTAATTGACTGGGTGATCAGACCACACATTTAAATGTTAATTGAGCTGTGTCTGCATTCCGATGCTTTTACTCTGCTTACTTTGAAAGAAAGTTTTCTTTTAAAGAAGATATTTTTATTTTTAAAAGGGCTAGATCCCTGGCATCTTTAATAAATTTTTAATTTTAGACTCTTACCCCCTACAATGACCCCCTAGCCAGATGGCAGCTCATGATTTTAAATCTACTGCTGCCATTTTTTAAAAAAAAAATCAGTTTCCCAGGGTGCACACAAGCAACAGTTCATATTTACAAATTTTAAAAAGTATGAGATCGCCATTTGATCAACTTACTGGACCTTCGTGTATCCGAAAATCCAACATTGCGGCCGCAGCCGCTTTCCCTCTTTGCTAGCCCCCTGTGCTCATCCAGCCAATCAGATTGCACTGCCTGTTTGTATCTGTGCGAACATGAGTGTACAAATGGTCGCACGTTCGGAAGTTGTATGGAGCTTTTCAGAAAATCTGTATGAAGCCCTGGACACGATGCACACGGACTTTGCTGTGGATTTGGCTACCCCCCTTCCGAATGACACGTATTTGTGCGAATGATTGTTTGAACAGATTGCTGATCTTTTGCATCACATTTGTATTATTTTGACTGTATAGACAGGACCTAAGTTGTCCCTGCTGTCCTTCTGCTAACAGGCAAAGACATTTTTTTTTTAAAATCCAGGCAACTTTCTGCAATTGATTTCACAGATGAATGGGCTTTTGATGTGTAGGTGTGTGGGTGGATGCTGTACTTTCTTATGGGCTTTCAAATGTTTTTTAAAATGGTTTTTTTTTAGTTATGATAATCTATTTAATTGTGCTTGAATGCTATAACTCAGTGACTCTTAACTTTTTCTTTACCAGGGACCCCCTTTAAATATCTTTTGTTGCCACGGATGCCCAAGACTAGGGTTGCCATAATTTACTTCCACAAAACTGGGACAAAAGTATATAGGACTAGACTGAGCGGATTATCAGCACCCACCCACCCCCAACAAACCAGATTTTGACATTTAATATTGTTTTATTGCATATTTCAGTAGTAGTAGTAGTAGTAGTAGTTTTCATCATCATCATCATCATCATCATCATCTATTTATATCACACCATCAATTTGTATGGCGCTTTATAAGTAGAACAATAAAAAATAATGGGTCCTAGAGATACAGTGGATCATGGTGTTGCAGAGTAGGAGTTGCTTGTTCCCTGCCAATGTAAGCCTCTGGAAGTTCACAAAGATGGCACAAAGCCAATGTATCTCCTCTTGTTTGGCCAGAGCATGGAAAAATTATTTGTTTGGACTGCAACCCCCAAAACACTCCCAGCCAGCATGGCTATCACCTTCAATAGGCCTAACTCCTGCCAATGAGAGCCAACAGATGCCTCCAAATGGTGTACATTCTGCCTCCAAACACAGAGTTGGTACCTCTGCTTTAAAAAAAAACTTGAACATGATGTGTGATATTTACACCTTGTTGCTGGTATACACAAACCTTTCTCCCTCACTCCACACCCTGTTAGTGCTTAAAAAAACTATTTTTGCAGAGATAACAGCAGACAAGCTATGGGCAGGTTTTCTGCCCACTGAAAATTAGGGTTGCCCAACTGAAATCTGGAGAGAGTTCCAGTACTTTCAATGGTTATACAGAAGAAGGAATTCCAGCAGGTGTTGCTTGTTCCCTGGTTGCAAGACAAGTAAGGCCTGGTAAAATACCCTCTTCTACATAACCATTAAAAGTGCTGGAAATCTCTCGGCCTATGCTCCGACTAAGGAGGAATCCAGGATCTATTGCTTCAACTGGCCCAGCCAGCCAGAACATTTTTTTAGTCATTTAATCCAGGATTTTCCTGGTTTCCCGGGACATATGGCAACCCTATCCACAACTTAACTCAAGATTTAAAACAACAACACAATTATACCATCCATGAAAGCTTCTCTCAGAGGCACTGAAGGGGGAGGGAAGGCTTTTCTCCTGCTTCTTCCTGCACGTTTGTGGCTGGAGTGGATTGAATGGCACTGTGCATGCCAAGCCAGCCAGCCAGCCTTTGCCTTGGCTCCTGTCACGAGACCACTCCACTGCAGAGGGGAGGTGGGCCAAGCAGCCTTCAAGCCTTCACGGGCCCCCTGTGAAGACATTGTGGGTCCCTGAGGGTCCATGGACCACAGGTTAAGAACCACTGCTATAATTCATATCTACTCCAGAGAAGGCAATGTGTCAGAAGGTTGCAGGACATTGGAGTATTTGGTGGTGTAGTTCTCAGGTTTAAAAAAAATTGTATCCAAATGACACTTCTGTTGTCTAGGTCTATTTTCTGTCAATTCCTTACACTAACTCCAACATTTTATTCCCACCCTTCAGTGGGTTTGTTTTTAATTTTGAGATATGTTGGAACAAAAATGTATCCTTCTCTTCTCCTTACTCGCTATTTTATTTTATTTTTTAGGTTTATACAGTAGTATTATAGTGAAATGAGACTTCAGTGAAATGAGACTTCTACACTATAATGCTATGGATGAGAGCCTGCAGCACCTACATAACTACCATGATAGAGCTTTGTCAATGCACTTACCCTGATGATGCCACCTCCCAAAAACTTACCTTTGCAGCCTGGCTGGCAGCATCCCAACCAAAGTGTTTCTGAGGCACTTGAGATGGGGGTGCTGAGAGATGGCTTTTGTAGTTGCGATGCCTGGCACCTTCCTAGTGGCGCAGGGGCCTTTCTTATCCCACCACTGCCACCATTTTGTGACGCTGCACCACCATGTCATGGCCGAACTACATCTCCCAGTGGTATAGCACAAGTACTTATGTGTGGATGTGTTTTACTGGCTGTGCCTACTTGTCAGAGAATCACTCATGCCAGGCTGCACATTTTAAATTAATATAAAGAATGTTTATATTAATATAACTGCATAAACAAATCATTTGGCCTGCACATAGATTCCCTCTATCAGCCTCTTTCGCTCTGTGACTACTCCTCCAGCACTCAGCTTAAAAACTGCCTCTCTGTCAGATTACTGCTCAAGAACTGTCATTCTCCAAGCCTCAGCTTTAAAAACTCCACTTAAAACTGAACACTTTCTTCAGTCATTCCCCTTTTCTCCTCCAGAAGCCCCTCCTCCTTCCACCTCCTCACAGAGGATTGGCTCCTGGAGTCCACTGTCCTCATTGGCCCCCTAGCTGTCCACCACGGTGCTTTCTGGGGAGCCCCCTCAGTGTCCTGCCACTACTGCTTGTCTCAATGCACCCCACAACTGGGAGAGTGCTGCAGGCACCATTTCCCGTCTCCAGCACCCAAGAAATACTTCAGTCGGGGTGTCCCATGCTAAAAAGGTATATTTTGGGGAGTCACACTCAGTTTTTAACAACTCTGTGATTTCCCCACAATTACAAGATTGTAAACCCAGTTTACAATCTTATTACTGCTGAACAGGATGTTATGCTGTAACTCTAAGGAAATTATCAGACACCCTAAATATGGTGTTATGAGGATGCCAGAAAATTGGGAAAGGGCTTGAATATCAGATGTTGTCATCTCGTCCCTGTCACGTTATGCTCCTGTGCTGCTCCTGTTCTCACGGCGCTCCTTTTTATTTGCGGCTTAAGCCATGAATAGATCACCTGTTCCGTTTCTGTAGTGGAAAGTGTTAAGGAAAATGCAACATGGGACATACAGTGAAAGAAATAAAATATGTATGTGAAAGTCACAATGACTAAGCAAGAGCAATTATGAAGCTACACAGGTGAAACTGCTAATGTAATCTAGAAGGCCTGAGAGCCAAGGACAGAGGTTCTGAATGCAGATTGGAAACACCTGAGAATCATTAAGTGTACAAGGTGAAATGTTGAAATACATGGGTTGGTCTTAAGCATGGATGGAACTATGTGGACCAATCTGAATGGAAGTACACACCCACTGGGTGGAAACTAACTAGTGGGTGGTGATAAACAATGGCTATAAAATTGCAATGTTTGCCAATGTATTGTGGTTGAGTAGAGGTGCAGTAGTTTGGAGATATTGTAAAGTAGTGTGTAGAGATTGTGATTTGTTGACCTTATAGCATATAGTATATTTATATAGAAGAATAAAGTAGGTTTTATATAAAACTACTGAGTTGCCTGAGTGAATCCTGGAGACGTTTTGGAGACACCTGGAGAAGAGTGAGAAGGCTTGGAGAGTTTGTCAGGATCTTCAGCCTATTCTCTGAAACTCTGCTGCTTTGGAGGAAGGCATTAACCACTGATCTAAGCTGGTTGGCTCTGCTGCATAACAAGGTGGTGAGTTTGAGCCAGAGGTGAAGAGCTACAACTCCCATCATCCCTGACAAGGGTTATGGGCCCAGTTACTAGAGCACCCAGCATCCACAGAAGCTGAAAGTTCCAGAGAGTGGAAGAAAGCTTTGTGGACGATAGATCAGAGCAAGCTGTTTGTGCTGCACTGATAAGCCTCGTGAGTAAATCATTTTGTGTTTTGCTTAAGCCCAGACGGGTTGGCTGTGCATACTCAGAAGGACTGTGTCAAATTGAGTCACTGCACAAATCAAGATGGAAATTCTAAAGTTTAGTAAATTAAATAGAAACAACTACTCTACCTGGAAGATTTATGCCCAATCTCTACTAGTAAAGGAAGGTCTGTGGTCAACAGTTGAAACAGGGCTGGCAGCTGATGCTAATGCAGCCACTCAAGAGAGAGATAGTAAAGCAAAAGCCTGTCTTTATCTCATGCTTGAAGAAGACTTAATTAATGACGTCAGAGATAAAACGTCCGCCAAGGATGTGTGGGATACCTTGCAGAGATTACACACTCCTTCAACTGCTTTTGCAAAAATGCTATGGTCTAAAAGAATATACAGGCAAAAGATGGCTAAAGGACAGTGTGTGATAGAACATTTAAAAATAATGCAAGATTTATTTGTGCAAGCTGAACTGAGGGGAGTGCAAATTAGCAAAGAGCAGCAATGCTACATTTTAATAGAATCGCTAGACTCTTCGTGGGACAACATAACGAACAGCCTGCAAAACCTGCCAGAAACTGAGCTTAATAGAGACTTAATTGTGGCCAGAATACTGGAAGAGAACCAGAGAAGAATGTCTGAGCAGGGTGACTCAGCAAGTTTAAAGACTGTGCCAAAACAACGAACAACTCCTGACTGGCGAATGCAGGAGGAAGCAGCCTCTACAAGGGAGCAACGGAGGTGCTTTTATTGTAAGAAGATTGGTCATCTGCAGAGACATTGTAAACATTTTGCAGCTGAGAGACGCAAGCAAGCAGAGAGCAGATGGCAGCCGCGGCAGTATCAAAAACAGTCCAGACCTCCATTTTTGAGGGACAGTGGTAATAAAAAGGGGGTTGCAACCATGATTAAGGAAAAACAAAATGCAAATTCTAAATGGCTAGTTGATTCAGGAGCCACATCTTTGATGTGTAATGATATCAATTTAATAAGTAATAGAAAATCAGCTAATGTAAATGCTGTAGTTTTGGCTGATGGGAAAGAGCTGAGTACTGTAAATCAAATGGGTACTGTGTACATTCCAGGGCTAAAAGAGAATTTTAATGATGTCTTACATGTAAAGGAGTTAGAAAATAATTTGTTATCAGTAAGCAGATTAACAGAAAGAGACTACACAGTCATCTTTGAAAAGAACATGTGTAAGATAAAACTGAATGGGGAATTGCGTGGCATAGGTTTGAAAAAGGACAAACTTTATTATTTGGAGGACAATATTGATAGCTACAGGGTTGAAGAAGCTAATAACATAGAAAATATTCCAATCCACAAAGACTGCATACACGAGCTTCACAGAAAATTCGGCCATGCAAGCTTCAAATGTTTAAAGAATTTAATCAGTATGTGTCCAGATTTAAAAGTTACTGAATGCAAAAACCACTTAGATTGTACAGTGTGTCAACAGGTAAAGGTCAGAGCTTTTCCAGTAGCTAAGAAAACAAAAAGAATTGCTCAAAGACCATTTCAGTATATACATGCAGATGTCGCCCAAGCTAATTGCTTGTCCTTAGGGGGAAGCAAGTATTTCCTAGTAATTGTTGATAGGTATACAAGGTTTGCATTTGTGAGAATAATGAAAAACAAATCTGACGCTGGGCAAAGTTTAAAAGCATGGGTAAGAATGGTGGAAAGACAATTTGATAGCAGAGTAGGCACCATTATTACTGATAGAGGAGGAGAATTTTTAAATAATCAATTGTTTAACTGGTTTCAAAAGGTGGGAATAAGGCATGAAACTACAAACCCTGCTTGTCCTAGTGAGGATGGGTTAGCAGAAAAGAAAATACAAGATATAAAAAGAATTACTGCTTGTATGATGGCAGATGCAGGGGTGAAAGATAGTTTTTGGGCAGAAGCAACTTTGACTGCAATACATATCAGTAACAGATTGTATCATTCAGAAATTGAAGACATTCCCTACAGGGTATTGTATGGGAGAATGCCAAATTACAAGTACTTAAGGGTTTTTGGACAATTTGCTCATGTTTACACACCTGCTTGTTTCAGGAGGAAAGGGGAACCCAAAAGCAAAAGGCTTAGGTTTTTGGGGTATTCTGGAAATAGCTACAAGTTTCATTTGGGAGGAAAACAAGTGCAGTATTCTAGGTCTGCAAATTTTGAGAGACATGCTGGTTGGGACAAACTGCATGCCAATAAAGAAGTGTTTTTGAGGTTAGGGAGTTCAAATGAGCCAGAAGCACAAACTGAACCAACCTCAGGAAACGGAGGGGTTTCAGTTAAGCAGGAAGCATCACCTAGCAGCAGTGGTAGTTCTTCCGATGATGAGATAGCATCTAGGCCTACTACTACTCGAATGACTGAAGACAAGAGATTTAGTCATAGAACTACAACTCCCAGTAGAGAAAGTGAGGATGAAAGAGACAGAACAGCAGATTTTATTCCCAGGCGTAGTCATAGAGTTAGAAAGCCTCCAGATAGGTTTGTTGTGACAAAGGCAAGAGCTTGTTTAGCAGTAGAAGAGCCTGAAAGTTTTGAAGAATTGGAAAGTTATTCTAGTGAAGAACAGGAAAGATGGTTTGATGCAATGGATAATGAGTTTGGTTGCCTTGTAAATAAAGATGTTTTTGAAATTGTTGACAGACCCAAAGACAAGAAAGTAATTGGTTGTAAATGGGTATACAAAAGGAAAGAAATGCCAGATGGAAGTATCAAATATAAAGCTAGGTTAGTGGCTAAGGGTTTTGCACAACAGCAGTATGAGAACTATGATAAGACATATTCTCCAACTGCAAAGCCAGAAAGTCTGAGAATGGTTCTAGCTGTAGCAGTAAAAAGGAATTTAGTTGTAGAACATTTTGATTTTGAGACAGCTTACTTGAATGCGGTTCTGAATGAAGAAATATTTATGGAGCAGCCACAAGGTTTCGAAGAAAATGGTAGTCAGAGAGTATATAAATTAAAGAAAGCGTTGTATGGTTTAAAACAAAGTGCCAGAGCGTGGAATCTGTGCATCAATGATGAGCTAGTTAAGCTAGGTTACAAGAGGAGCATTGCAGATGCTTGTGTTTATACAAAAGGAGACATAGTATTAGTGATTTATGTAGATGATTTGTGCGTAGCAGCAAAGTCAAAACAGGAAATTGAGTCAGTAAAAAGAGAATTGTCTGAGAAGTTTGTTTTGAAGGACTTAGGTGTATTGAAGTCTTATTTAGGTATTTGTGTTGAATGGACAGAAGAAGGACATTGTTTATTAAGTCAGAGAAATAAAATTGAAAGACTGATTGAAAAGTGTGGATTACAGAATGCAAAAATAGTAAGAGCTCCAATGACAACTGGTTTTGTGTCTGAGGAAACAACTAGAGCTTTTGAGGACAAGACTCTCTTCAGAAGTATAATAGGATCTTTACAATTCATATCTTGCCACACCAGACCAGACATTTCTTATGCTGTAAATGTATTGTCTAGAAGGGTTAATGATCCAAAAATTGAAGACTGGACAGCGATAAAACATTTATTGAGATATTTGAAAGGAACCTTAGATAGGAAATTGATTATAAGAAGCAGTAGTTCAGATCTAGATTGTTATGTAGACAGTTCATTTGCATCAGAATTAGGAGACAAGAAGTCAGTTACAGGAATGATAATTAAATATAGTGAAAGTCCAATAGTTTGGAGAAGTAGAAAACAAACTAATGTAGCGATAAGCACAACGGAAGCAGAATTCGCTGCTTTGAATGAGATAGTAAATGAGGTACAGTGGATTAAGCAATTGCTAAATGATTTAAATGAAAGTTACAAGATACCAGTGGAAATTCTGGAAGATTCACAGTCATGCATAGCGATGGCTGAAACTGAAAGTTTGAAGAACAGAACAAAATATGTTGGTGTAAGATATCAAAATGTGCGAGACATGGTTCAGAAGGGTGAAATAGAATTGAGATATATAGAAACACAACACAACATAGCAGATTTGTTCACAAAAGCATTGACAGCAGAAAAACATGAAAGGCTGACACAAATGGTTGGAATGACATTGTAAGACACATACAATATTTTATTTCGGAGGGGATTGTTAAGGAAAATGCAACATGGGACATACAGTGAAAGAAATAAAATATGTATGTGAAAGTCACAATGACTAAGCAAGAGCAATTATGAAGCTACACAGGTGAAACTGCTAATGTAATCTAGAAGGCCTGAGAGCCAAGGACAGAGGTTCTGAATGCAGATTGGAAACACCTGAGAATCATTAAGTGTACAAGGTGAAATGTTGAAATACATGGGTTGGTCTTAAGCATGGATGGAACTATGTGGACCAATCTGAATGGAAGTACACACCCACTGGGTGGAAACTAACTAGTGGGTGGTGATAAACAATGGCTATAAAATTGCAATGTTTGCCAATGTATTGTGGTTGAGTAGAGGTGCAGTAGTTTGGAGATATTGTAAAGTAGTGTGTAGAGATTGTGATTTGTTGACCTTATAGCATATAGTATATTTATATAGAAGAATAAAGTAGGTTTTATATAAAACTACTGAGTTGCCTGAGTGAATCCTGGAGACGTTTTGGAGACACCTGGAGAAGAGTGAGAAGGCTTGGAGAGTTTGTCAGGATCTTCAGCCTATTCTCTGAAACTCTGCTGCTTTGGAGGAAGGCATTAACCACTGATCTAAGCTGGTTGGCTCTGCTGCATAACAAGGTGGTGAGTTTGAGCCAGAGGTGAAGAGCTACAACTCCCATCGTCCCTGTCACGTTATGCTCCTGTGCTGCTCCTGTTCTCACGGCGCTCCTTTTTATTTGCGGCTTAAGCCATGAATAGATCACCTGTTCAGTTTCTGTAGTGGAAAGACGGGTGAGTGAAAAGGTGCCCCATTTCCGTAGCACAATGCCTGTTTCTGTAGCGCAGTGGGAGGTCCATGCCAGAACACTTCCGGGTGCAATTGGGATATTGAGGTAAGTGACACCTTTTTTTTTTGTACCCTCCCTGGGTTACTTGGTATTTTTTAAGAGTGTTTTTGTGCTTGCTGTCATTTTTTTAGACTTTCTTTTTCTTTTTGAATTTCCTGTGTGCTCGTCCTCTCATAAGAACAGCTTGGGATTTTAACCAGGAAGTGAATGCAGCTCCATATGAGCTGCATTCACTCCGTGGCTGTCGAGGGCGAGGGCAGGTGCACAATTAAAGATAGGTCTGAAACTCTTCGTTACTGTGCCAGAATGGGGTCGGGAGGGTAGTGGGAGAGGAGATAGCTCTCCCCCGTCTGAAAATCTCCTCAGAAGAACATTTTATAAACACAGAGAGGAGAGAATTTGCCCTTCTAACTGTAGGAAACTATGCCCCATTTAAAAAAAAAAATATTTTTTTTTTAAGAACCCTAGTGGAGGGCCATGATTTTGCTACAAAGAGCTGGACAACAAGAAGCAAAAAGAATAGAACAAGTCGATGCAGAGGCAGCAGCAACTAGCAAAACCTTGAAAAGCCCAAAGAACTATATCAGGAAAACTCATGCGTTTTTAGAGCAATCTGGAAGAATTATTAGTTATCTTGTAAACTGTCTTAGTTCCCAGTATTTGGATGAAGTCACACAACCATCATGGAGCAAGGTGGAATAGTAAATAAATAAGCATGCAAGCAAGGTAGCAATATGTCTTAGAACTAAAAAGAAGCCCACTTTTTAGTGAAAATAAAAAGTGTTGTAGCTGGTGCCAGGGATTGTCAAGAAATGGGATATACTATAAACTTACATTATAGGTATATATGCTTTCCATACATAAATACAATAAGTATATGCATTCAGGCTAATGCATATACTCAACCAACCATGGACCCTGAACATGCAATGGGAGAAGAGGCACGCCTGCATGTCACTCCTTGTGAATATGAGGACATGGGAGGAGTATCTATGTATGCAGAAGTGCTGAATTTTGCATCGTTTTCCCTTCCCTTTCTGTGGGGGTGGAAAGGACTGTGCAAGTATGAATGCATAAGTAATGTGCTTACTTCTTCCACCACACGCAATTGTCAGCTTTCCTGTGAATCCCATGATGGAAGACTAGTGTATGTGCAAGTTCTCTTCCTTGTGCACAAAGAGTATGTGCGTCAGACCTCAATTGTGAGTATGGAAGGTGATAATTATGGCAGAGTTGAATGAAGAATGAAGAATACAAGAGCTTGTGCCTGCCCTAAACTATGCTTCACTAATCTACCACTGATGTCTTGTTTCCCACGTGCTATCGGTTTGCCATTTTATCTACCTATTTATTTATTTCAGAAGTGGGGATCTCTGTCTCAATGTCACTTTTTAATCTTAGTCTTACTGTTTTACAGACATTGATCTGTTCTGGGAGAGATAACAGAACCAGGCGACAGAATAGCATGTTCCTCTAGCCTACTTGATGCTGGTGTGTAAAATAATACCCCAGATAGTTACCCTAAAGGCCTTTATCATTTATTCATTCAACTGTTCCTTCCTGTGTAGTTAATGTTGCAATTCCCTGCCCAGAGCTTGCAGACGGGGCGTGAGAAATCCTTATGGACAGATGGCCCTGCATTTCTGAAAACAAACTTGTGTTATCTTCCAAGTGGCTTTAATGAGCTGACTCTGTTTAGGGAGTACATCAGAGAGGGAATTCATCAGTCCGCTAGTTCTTCTGTATTTTGATTTGCATTCACTAAAGTGGAACAAATCCTGAAATTGTCAGAGCCTGTTTAGTCTTTACTTATGCAAAGTGAGAACTGTGAACATTTTGGAATTGACAAAAGCTCCCAAGGGCCATCACTTATTAGACATTTCCAGTACTCAGGTATGGATACCCTTGAGTAGAAATCAGATACCGCTTGTATTAGATATACAGGGCACACTGATGGATAGACATTGGATGCTTTCCTCATCAAAATATGCTCAAAGGGAGACCTGATCTTGTCTTGTTTACTGATCGTGAGTATTCTGAAGAGAAAGCTATTGATTATTATTTATTTATTACTCATCTGTATAGCCCACCCTTTCTTTCATGAGCTCAGGGCAGTGCACATGGCTCTTCTTCTCCCCACGTTCTCCTCACAACAACTCTGTGAGATAGGCCAGGCTGAGGGAAGTGGATGGCTCAACATCAATCCAGGGAGCTTCATGGCTCAGTGGGGGCTTCAGCCTGGCTCTTCCAAGGCCCAGCCCAAAACTCTAAGGAGATTATCAGACGTGGCTAATGTGGCGCCAGCATAACACAAAAGGATGCCAATATCAGATGATGACATCCTTTTGTGTTTCACTGGTGTTATGCTGCCGTTTCTTCTTATTGATGGCTTCCCCCAGTTCCGTTTTGGTGCCAGCATTGCCACCTCGAGAAAACTCGGGCCATTTAACTCTCATGAATACAGTGAGAATGGCTGGTCTGGTGCAAACACTTCCAGGTGAGATTGGGACATCCAGGTAAGTTTTGCTCTTTTTATGATCCTCCCCAGGTTACTTGGCACTTTTAAATTGTGTTTAAGTGCTTGGTGTAACTTTTTTGTGTGTATTTTTACTTTTTAATTTTCCACGTTCACGTCTTCTTGTGAGAACAGGTGGGATTTCAGTCCAGGAAGTGAATGGAGCTCCACTAGAGCTCCATTCATGCCTGGGCTGCCTCAACGATGGGAGAGAAGGTACAGTAAGTGTGGTGGGGAGGGTTATTGTACAGGGACAGGGGTAGAATTGGAGATTGTGGGACAGGAATGCTTTTTGTGCTCCTGTCTGATAATCTCCCATGCCAGGGTGGAAGATGCAGCGCCTGCATGTGATCCCACAGACATATTATGCCTCCCAGACAAATTCCCCACTTCTTTGGAGAAAAATGTCCCCCCAATGTCCATTAGGCATTCACCATGTTTTGAAACCCCCCCCCCCCGGCCATTTTAGTCATAGAGGAGGTCTTTTTGCTAACAGGAAATGTCTTGGAAACTAACTTTCTGATCACTTCCTGTTTTTTAAAAAAGTCATTTCCAGGGCCTAAAATGGCCTAGGCATGGGCAAAAATGTAACAAAATTCCTCCCAAGACCCCAGGAAGTTTTGGAGAGCATTTGGGGGCAAAAGTTTAGGGGTGTGGTGAGGGGTGACAGAGAGGGAGGCAGCCTCCCCACTAAAGGCCTCTGGTGGTCCAAAGCATCCAACTAAGGTCTGAAAGTTGCTCATCCCTGTTGTAACCATATATGACATGCCTGCATTTTTTACTTGAGAATTAATATCTGATTACACAATATGTCACAGGGATCAGTTCTGAGATTACAGGGGTTGGGTTACACTCTGTGGGCTGGGCAAACTAGAATCCTGTGGCACATGTAGTCCCAAATCTTTTTTTTCCCCCAAACCAGAAGTGAATCCCATGCTTATTTTGGATATTTTTTTGTTTTTTTGTTTGGGGGTAGTTGTTGGGATTTTTTTGCAGGGGCTCAGGACAGAAAATAGGCCCCTAGATCCTGGCGCAGTAGCCCACCTCTGCTGTACACCCAGATCAGCTGATATTGTTTCATACCTTACAACATTTCATAGATGAAAATTGGAACACATTTGGCCAAGCAACATCAAAACATAGTCATGATGGCAAAAGTTATTGTTGAGGAAAATCACACAAGCTAGGAGAGGCTGCAGCGGTATGCTTTTGCCTGAATCTACTGGGAAGAGCAAGTTTCTGTCTCCTCCTCTCTTCTACTGTTTGCTCTTTGAATTCAGTTTGTAACAACTGGAGTAAGCCAAGAATGATGGGAGAAAGTGGGAGGAAGAGAGAGAAACTGGGACATTTAAAAGTAGCTGAAAAAGTGGATGATGGAGGACTAATTGGGACTGTCCCTGCCAAATTGGGACAGTTGGTTAGTATGCTATTGGGGAAAGGATGAGTGCCAACTTTTACTACTGTCAAATGAACCCTTTCCCCAATAGCATACTAACTATTGGGGAAAGGGTTCATTTGACAGTAGTAAAAGTTGGCACTCATCCTTCTGTTGATTCTGGGGGTCCTTTCACATTACACAATTATACCATTACAATTCCATTTTAACTATCATGGCAACATTCTATGGAATATTGGGATTTGCAGTTTAGGGAGGGGTATTTAGACTTCTCAGCTGTCTCTGATCAGATTATAAACTCCAGGATTCCGTAGGTTATAGTTAGGGCACTTGAAATGGAATCATTATTTGCTATATTCTCTATTGGAAGGACCATATCTCCCTATAGGAGTCTAATAAGGCTCTAAGAACTTTGAGAAGCTCTTTTCTCTGTGCCACTAACTTCCCAGGCATGTTTGGTGGAAAGAAGCGAGTGGGCCTTCCTGGTGGCTGCTCCCAGACTTTGCAACTCCCTTCCCAGGGAGGCCAGGATGCCTCCGTCCTTGCTTTCTTCTGCCAGCAAGTAAATAACTTTCCTATTCCATCTGGCATTTAAGAGTTGATGGTGATGGGCTTTTAATAGTGTGTTGTTTTTATTGATTTTTAGTGTGTCTTTTAAATAATAATAATAATAATAATAATAATAACAATAATTCTTACCCACTCGTCCCCATAAGCCATGAGTCCCAATACTCTGAAAAGGAGAGGATGATGATGATGATGATTGGTAGTAGTAGTAAGACAGATCAGGAAGTGAAAACAGAATGTGACCTGAGAACAGCAATGGAGAGAAGGGCCTGGAGACCAGGACATTCATAGAAAATTAATGTGTAGAAAGGTTTATTCTGGAGAAAGGACAATTCGGAGGTGAAATGATTGCCATCATTATCAAATATTTAAAGGCTGTCCTATAGACAACAGGATAGATTCCCCCCACTGTTGTTCCAGAGGGTGAGACTCAAACTAGCAGGTTCAAATTACAAAAAAAGGGCATTCAGCAAAATATTGAGAACATCCTTGTGGTATAAACTGTTTGACAGCAGAATGGACAGTTTCAGAAAGGGATGGTTTCTTTTTGATTAGAGGGTTTTATGGAAGAATACACGCATGGCACTCATGTCTTCCCACTGCCACTGCACTGGGGGAGCGGGCAACATCCACATGAAGATGTGGATTAGAAGTTGGATGGCAACCTATCAGGGATGTTCTAGGAGTGGATTCCCTGCTTCAGCAGGGGGCTGAACCAGATGTTGCATAGATGCTGAGATGCTTGGAGACGCTAAGGGGTGTATGAAAGACATTTGCATTGCCAATGAGTTATAATTGTTCACTACGTAGAAGGTATGATACTGCCCATTAATTGTTTTTGAAATAGTTTCTGATTGAAGCAAGTTGCGAAAAGATCTAGAGATGTCTCAGACTTCTTTGCAAAGTAACACAAAGGTCTCTCCTTACAATCTTTTCATCTTCTAGATGATTATTTTGTTGATTGCTTCCTTAATTATATTGTTTGAGCAAAGTGGACTGAAGTGAGGCCCTGGCTATGGTTTTCTCCTTTCAAGAAGAATATCTTACCAGTGCTGGTGCAACCATTCCAAAGGTAGGTGTTAATCTTGATCTGATTTCATGTACAAAACAGCTGCTTGGATATTCAGTCTTCCATCTGTCTCAGATGGAGCTGTTTTCTACCAGACTTTCCTGCATACAGAAAGTTAATTTAACGCATATTGGGAAATTCCTTAAACACCAGGAGACTTCACACCATTTTTTTTCCATTGAGCCCTTGGAGTTTCTGCTGATATTTAGAGGTGTGAGATTACAGGGCTGTAGAATGGAATGTTTCACTAATTTGTTCTAGAGACTATCTGTGGCTATATCTCTGTGAGCCAGAACATTACTGTTCTCCTCCTAAACCAAGCGCAGTGCAATAATGTCTCATGTACTTAAATATGTAGCACTCACCACATTAATGTGGGGGGATTATCTCAGAAGAATCACTTGGCTACATAGCCAGCAAACCAGTTGGTTATCAAACTTTTACCCCTGTGACCTCCATTACATCTACATGTGGCTGTTGTGCCTCCCCCAGAGGGCAGCGGCAGTGGGAGGCCCTGGCTGCCAAGTGCATATTCTTCCTGCTCCACCATGTCTGGGAAGCATGCAATCTACCACTTCCACCTTTGGAATGGAAAGAGCAGGGGCATTGCAGTCGAAGCAGGAAGCATGTGTACCTGGCGCCTGGGCCTTGCCACTGCCCTACACCATAGAAATTCTCTATCCACCATCTCTACTCTTGCCCTGGGACCAAGGGACATTAAGAATTAAATGTCCAAAAAATTTCCTTGAGGAGCTATCGCACTCACCCCTCCAAGGTTCACGCCCACAGTGTGAGAACCACTGCAGTAGACTCATCACTTCCTAATAACAAACTTAGTTGTTGAGTACCAACAGTAGTGTAATCAAAACTTTGAGAGTTTTGAGAGTCACAGGGGAGATATAAGTACACTCCAGGGAACTCTACCATTTGCAGAAATATAGAAAACGTATTGGCAAGCAGGAGAACCCGATGGGTAACTACCTCAAAAGAAAAGCAGCCCACAGATGGCTGAGTGTGTTTAATCAACCCAGAAGGCTAACTTGCAAAGGGAAAAGGAAACATGGAAATTGGTCTAGTGGTGACATGTACTGTCTAAAAACCTTACAGTTTACATTTTCCTGGAGGAAGGCATTGCTGGATGGCAGAATATAATATAAAAAGATTTCTGTATGGAAGTGAGGATGCTCAGCAACATTCCTGCATGCCTGTGTCTATAACTGTGTGCCCTGACATCCATGAGAATGCATAGGTTGGAAACAAAACTAAATTATCCACTCTCTATCTGGAGATGGTGAAGAGGAATGGTCACATGAGTGGTAGTGAATGCATCAGGGACCTTGTAGGGCAGAAAACTATGTTCTCTCTATGGGGTTTAAAGCAATGAGGAAGCAAAACCAAGGTATCCATTTCATCAGTACATCATCATCACCTCCTTTGCTGCTTAAACTGATTGAGACCTGGGATCTACAGATGGCAGAATATGGGATCAAGCCTCAGGGTTGAATTGCCTTGAAGATCTGTGATTTCACTGGTGAGTGTAGTCCTGCCATTGATGAATTAGCTACTTGTGGCTAATTCGTCACCTTAGATCTGCTGTGAGGGATGTAAAATTTTAATTTTTCAGTTTTTTATATCAAAGTAACAAGCTATGACAGGAAAATGCAGCCCATCCAATTGTAATGCTTTAGTACCACCAAAATAATAATATATTGGTGTTCACCATCTTAAAGGGGTGGTATTGGTTGTTTTTAAAGACCATTTCTGTGAGGAGAGAGTATGTTTTGACATTTCCAGCTTGGACCACAAGAGATTGCTGAGTCCTGTCCCCTACACTGCAGTTAGATTAATTCACCAATGAAGAAATGAAAAAAGGAAAAACTCTCCAGACTAAAGTAGGATAATGCCCTTTGTTGTGCATGCTTCCCCAGTGAACAGTAACTAATTCCAATTAAACTGTAAAGAACCATTTTGCCTTCTGCTGTATTAGCACAGCTACATAAACAAATGTTGGATGTACTTTAGATATTTGATGGTTTGTAAATAAGTGTTACACTGCTTATATTTCTCAAACTCCTTAAAGAAAATTAGATCTGGATCCAGACTTTGATAGGTATACCTAGCCTGGTAGAAGCAGGCTTCCTTGTGTTCTCCTGCCTCACATAAGCTCCTGGAACATTCTGGAAATGCCAGTTGGAAGCTCGGGAGGCTGCTAAACAGAGTAAGCTGTGGTACAGGACAGGGCATTGGTGGCAATCGTAGAAAATCAGATGGAGGCAGTTTCTGTGAACTGCCAGTGGAATGCAGAGCCTCATTTTTCCCCCGTTGTTGGGCAAATCTGAGGAGACAATTGCAGCACTTCCAGATAAATCTAAAGTTATCAAATCTTGAATTATTTTACCCAGATTTTGTGAACATTGTTGATATTTTAGGATGTATCTTTAGGAGTCTTCATATTGAAGGATGCTTCATTGATGATGGATTAGAAAACTAATCCCCCTCCCACCAATGTTGAGGCCCCACTTAAAAAATAAATCTGCCTGATCTGGTTATGATGAGATCACATAGAGAGGAAGAAGTTCTGAAAAAGAGTTGGCCAAAGTAATTGAAAGGACAATATAGATTGGAAGCACAACTCAGTGTCCCATGAAAAGATATGGAGAGGCTGATGGGAAAACAAAGAACAGAGTGAACAGCAACCCAATATCCTGACCTGAATACAAATCAAATGAAAGGATAACATGGTTTAAAGTTGCTTGGTGCTTTTTCTTTTGAAGCATGCAGTTACTCAGTAACTTTGTGGTCACAATGGTGCCTTTTCCTTCCTAACAGGTACTGAAATGTTATAACCTAATGTGTAAGCCATGTGTAACTCATGCAGCAACATGACCATTACTGCATAAGTCTGCACAACTACACAGAAGAAGTGATGCTTAATTACGTGGTGGAGCAAAAGGTGGTGATGATAGCGCCTGTAAGAGAAATGTGTGCCCATACCCACCTGAGCCTGAAGGGAATGGGTTCATCTGAATTATGAACTCTGAAGGGACAAAGCTTGATTGTTTGTTGAACTCTTGACCATGTTGTGGGTTTGTTCTTTGTTCACTGGGCTGTGCTAGAGAAGTACAATTTGGAAGACACCTGCAGCTTGAAAGAAAGCACAACAGTTCCAGTCTATTGTATTTGATAGGAGCAATGGGTAGAAAATTGTTTACCTGTGCCTAGGGAAATACCAAAGGTTAGAAAGTTACTTAGAAACAGAAATTCATTGCCATTATAGAGGCAAAACAGTAATGAATTGCCTTTATAATTACAACTTTCTAAAGTAACATTTTGTTTTCCTACTTCTCAGAAATAACTAAAATTGATATTTTTTTTTTAAAAAAAACACTTCTGAATATAACAAGCCACTAGCCTGTATTACAAGACAAACTCTCCTCCCATCTTCTTCACTGTTGTCTCAAATATTTACAATAGAGCCCAGACAGCAACATGAGGCACAGTTGGAGCCAGCACTTGAACCATGTGATCTTCATCCTTCACCCCTAATTACAAAGTAACTTAAAGTTACTGCAGAAGGAATAAAGTTACCCTCATTAAGTTACAATTGTAATGTAATATAACTAATGTAACATAAATTTCCCTTTATTATTGGGGAAAGGAATTGGTAGTAAGGTAATGGCCAAGATCCTGCATCAGACATGTAGGCACAATGTCATGGCTATGATCTGTCTCTCAATCAGTCCCTCCAAACCCACCTTAAAATCCAGCCAGCTGCACTGAGGATGAAATTCTGTGGTGCTAGTGAGTAAGCTGATGAATGATGATGCATCCAGCCTTCTCCTGCCAGCAATCTGTGGTGCTCTGAACAGAAGCAGAGGCTTCTGCTGAGTCCTGTTACAACTTGTTGGTATACTACTGATCACTGGCAGGACAGAGTTGGAAGTGTCATCCTTCTGTAACTTGCTCACCAGCACCAGAGAACTCTGGCCTTCTGTGTAGCAGGCTGGATTTTAAGGTGGGTTTTAGGGCTATTTACAATCATGGCAATGGTACCACAATTGTAAATCTCAATAGGAATCAGTTACAAGGTTGGAAGTCTAATTTATGATATCATAACTGACTAACAGGATGGCAGCCATAATTTATAACTAGTTCCTTCCATACTCTGAATAATACCAGTTATATTCTGTATGTTGAGAAATTAGATGTATATCTAAACAATGTTTTATTTTGACTGTTTATGTGGACTGATATGGTCAAGAAGAAAATAAGGAAAGCTTCTTTTCACCTCATAACTTGTCTTTTTTTTTAATTTTTATTTTGTTAGTTAGTTATACCCCGCTCTTTAGCCACAAGGCTATCAGAGCGGCTTACAAATTGTTTTTAAGCAATAGCTATTTACACATCTACACTGCATTAAACAGTTTCCAATGTGTGTTAGCTAATTGCCCCCACAAGCTGGGTACTCAGTTTACCGACCTACGAAAGGATGGAAGGCTGAGTGAACCTTGGAGCCCGCTGGAATCGAATTTGCAATGTGGTGACTTGCAGTACTGGCATTTAACCACTGTGCCACCAGGGCTCTTGCATTCTAGTGGAGAACCGTTGTACTGAAATCTTGTTTGGGATTATAAAGCATGAATGCTGCCAACCCTTTTGATAGTAATCCTGGTTATTGAAAATAGAGGTGTCTACTGTTCTGTAGTGCTGATACCTGAATTCTTTTGCAGGCACATTATCCATTACTTCCCTCAGCATACTTGCTAGCAGGAAGTTCCAAAAGTTAGTTACATGCATGAAATAACATCACACACATGCACGTGCATGCACATCTGTTTTTAAATTAAATATCCTGGTTTTTAAAAATTGCATCATGAAGCCAACCTTTCCTGTTTAATAGCAGGTTGCTGAGCAGTTATTTTTCCAAATATGAAACTTATAGGCTTCTTCCTCTGGAAAATGCATTTATCTGGATGCTATGATATGATGTAAAACAACAGCTCAGGAAACACAAGAGATTTAAAATGAGGCTGAGCAAACCTAATCTCACATATCTGACAGGACACGGAGAAACTTCCACTTCTAGAAAAATACAAGCTCAGAAAGATGAGGATACTTGACATGTATCTAAACATCTGCTTGACTTTGAGAAAAATCACTTGCCTATTTTATCCTTATTTCATGGTATTTACAAAATCTGTGATGTAAATATGAACTCTGAAAACCTTCATAGATGACTCATCCCAGTTCTAGCACTGGTCCTGGCCTTGGTTGAAATCCTTCTATAACAAGACTTTTCAGAGCTCTGCATATCTGTTCATAGAGAAGGAATATGTATATGTGTCTGCATGGGCCAAAACCATCATACTCACCCAGATTCAGGTGCTAGCAGTCATCACAACATACAGCTACTTCTGGGGAGGTAATGTGACTTTTAGCCTTTAACTTGACTGTGCCCTGTACTAAGCAAAGTTGGGGAAAACTCCAATGTTGTCCAGAATGGCTTTGGATTCTGTTGGCATGTGGACAGCTGGATTGGGTCTGATTTGGCTGATACATTTGTCCACATGGCAAGAGCAGTGCCACCCCCTTCCTCACACTGAGCAGCACAGGGAAAGAGGATGGCCTGCCTTTGGAGCTGCTGCTGCCTCTTCCTCACAAGCAGGAGCTCTGTGGAAATCCTGGCCAGCATATTGTAGCTTCTGCTGAGGCCAGAAATGGGTGCCTGGACATGTGATCAACAAGGAGGAAGGTCGTTCTACCCCCTCCTTGTTGATCACACAGACACCCATTATAACTTCAGCAGAAACAGCAGCACACCTGGCAGACTTTTCACAGAGCTCCTGCTTGTGAGGAAGAGGCGACTCCAAT
Source organism: Gambelia wislizenii (assembly GCA_030847615.1). Classification (NCBI taxonomy): domain Eukaryota; kingdom Metazoa; phylum Chordata; class Lepidosauria; order Squamata; family Crotaphytidae; genus Gambelia; species Gambelia wislizenii. Next base: position 186,309,905 of record JAUMIR010000002.1, on the reverse strand, counting down.
GAGATCCATCCCCTTCCCTATGCTCCTGCCATTGCTGCCTCACTGGTGAAGCATCTGTGGAGAGTCTTCCCAGTGTGGTTGCTACTAGAGCAACCCCCTCCTTCTTGATCACATGTCTGGGCACACCATTCTGACCTCGACGCCACCAGACAGGTGCTTACAGGGAGCTGCTTGGCTCTGGATTAACCCCAGATTAAACGGCCAGTGTGGACAAGGCCATTATTGTTATTCATTCATTCATTCATTCATTCATTCATTATCCAACTCTCCCTATGGATCAAGGCGGGGAACAGCACATAAACACATAAACATAACATTGGTTAAAATCATGTATCAGTTAAAATCATATATCAATTTAAAAGAACAAATAAAAACAAAACATTTTAAAACAATCAACACACAATTTAAAATTCACACTTTAAAATCATTTTGATAGGCTTGCCAGAAGAGGTTGGTCTTTAATGCTGCTTTAAATTGTTCCAGCAGACTGTTCCACAGTCTAGGCCGGGGCAGCTGAAGAAAAAGTCTTCTGGGTGACAGTTGCCAAACTAGTCCGGGCTGACTGGAGCAAATGTTCCCCAGAGTACCTAAGTGTATGGGACAGATTATACAGGAGAACATAACCTGGATTCAAACCATGTAGGGCTTTAAAGGTAATAACCAACACTTTGTAACTTGCCCAGAACCTAATTGGCATCCTGTGGAGTGATTTTAATATTAGTGTGATATGATCATTCGAGGTTGTACCAGTGACTAATCTGGTTGCTATGTTTTGAAGTTTCCAAACTTGGTACAGAGGTAGCCCAATGAACGACACATTGTAAAAGTCCAGCCTTGAGGTTACCAGCACGTGAACTACCATCTTTAGGTCCTCCAACTCTAGGAAGGGGGCACAAGTGGCATAACAACTTAAGCTGGTAGTAAGCACTCCTGGCCATTGCATCTATCTGAGCTGTCATTTGGAGCGATGGATCCAGAAACACTCCTAGGCTGCAAACACAGTCTTTCTGGGGGAGTGTAAACCCATCCAGTGCCTCCGATTCCCAAATCCCCCAGACATTCAAGAAAGATACCATGTTGGATGGTACTGAATGCTGCTGAGAGGTCCAAAAGCACCAACAGGGACACACTCCCCCTGTCAGTACTCAGGCGAAGATCATCCACTAAGGCAACCATGGTGCTCTCAACACTGTATCCTGCTCTAAAGCCAGTTTGAAATGGGTCTAGATAACTTGCATCATCCAAGACTGCTGGAGCTGGGAGACAACTACTCTCTTGATCACCTTGCCCAGAAAAAGGAGATTTGATACTGGTCTATTGTATAGTTTAGGTCCAGGGGGACAAGGGAGGGCTTTTTTAGAAGTGGTTGTAGTACCATTTTTAAGACAAGATGGAAAACTTCCCTCCCTAAGTAGTGATCCATGTTCTCATTTCAGTATGGTTTGAGACAGATGTTACAGTAATCCCATACAGCAGAGCTGGAGAGGAGAAGGAACTTGCTAGATGCTGGGTAAACAAATTCCATGGCCAAAGGATACCTCTTCAATTGCAGTGCTTAGCAGAAACAGAAGTTTATTAGTAGTGGATGTTGGAAATTTAATTTTAAGACAAATGAGTATAATGGCATGTTGAAACCATTTGTAACTGAATCTCAGAATATCATGCTATCACTGGTAAGTTATTGAATAACCTATCACTGCCCAGTTATTATAAGCTCTTATAATAAAAACAACAGCAGCATCACTATCCTGAAAATTACGAGTACATGGAGCCAAACTGAATCTTACTACCGTAGTTAGTACTAAGCAGAGGATACCCAATGAATTAAATGTTGAATGTTGAATGGTGAGTTTATATGTAAGTAAAACCCATTGATTTAGTGGGTTTACACTAGTTGGGACCAGCAAAGGAATTCGTGTTGGTGTTAGTCCATCCACCCATTAAATTCAGCATGTTCTTGAGTATGGGGTTGTGGGGGATCATTCAAAGCACAGCTTTTCTGCTAGACACCCTGTATGGTTACTTGAGAGGTCTTAGACCTTTCATGAGTCACATATAAAATGCTGGACATTTAATATAGCCACTTTGCGGGGAGGGGTCTTTTAAATGTAACTCTTCCTAGCTGCAAGGCAAGCAAGCAGCCATTTATCTGCCAAATCCAAGCAGTCAAAAGTGGATAGCTCTAAAGCGGCAACTGTCATGTTCTTCCTGCTGACCAGGCCTTTCTTCAGATAAACACAGTGACTATTATTTCACCCCATTTATCTGCCCCGGATGTTCAGCAAATATTATTTGTTTGCCAAAACAGTACTGTCAAAGGGCCCCATGTTCTTAATTAAAACTTTGACCCTACTTTAACCTTGCCTAGGAAATGTTCATTAGTAACACACTCTGTTGAAGTAGGCTGATGAAAATTTGGAGAACCCACTGTAAACATGGGGATTCCAAGCAGCCTCATGTAAGAGTAAATAATTCCCTTCTTTGAGAATCAGAATCAGTTTGTATGTTTGCTGCTGTTGTGAGTGATTTACAAATTTCAGGAGAGGAATTTCAAGGCTGTTCCCCTCACAGGGATGTTCACCTGGGGGTGGGGGCTTACACACATGCACAAAAGCCAGTGAATGTAGTGTTTCCTCTCTCCAGTAGTTTACAGACGGCTTGAGGGGCATCTCTGGGAAGAAAACAGCTCATATTGTCTTCCTGGCTCGTTACCAAATTAACTGAATATAATGAACAGAACTGTTTCCTTTTACTCATCACCTTTGTATTTGCTGGACTATTAGCAACTTCCAGAGATGGGCTGCCGGGCCATTAATGCAGCTGCTATTTGACTCCCGCTATTCTCCCAACAAAAATACACACACGATGGAGCACTCCAGTAGAAGTTCATCTCCCAGGAATTCCTTTCAGTCCTTGACCACAGAACCAGCTAGCCGCCATGGCAACAAGATACGGTGTCCCATGCATGCTGGTTTCAGATAATGTGCCAGGTCAGAGATCTGAGATCTGTTCAGTTGAATGAAGTTACATTCAAACATGCAAAAATAATTATTCCCACCTCCCTCACTTGTTTCTTAATCTTTCCCACCTCCACGTCCAGGATGTTTCTTTCTTTATTCCTTCTTATTTGGGAGTTGAAATAGGATTCTTATTGTAAGCTACCACCGTTGGGGGGAAAAGTCAGGGTAGATATTTTCAAAAGAAATGTATTAAATAACTCATAATCACTGGTAGTCACCATAATCATTGTCAACAGGTGATTAGCAATGACAATGGACATTTGATGAAAGGGCAGGAAGCTAAAAATCAGTACTATAAACAAACTCAGATGTCCTTTCACACACAAATCCACTGCTGTTTTTTCCCAAGCATCTTTTTTTTAAAAAATGTCAATCTGGAGTAGATACATATGTGTGGGACCACAGGGCTTTCTAGTTGTTTCTATCATTAGAAAACCAGGAGCCAGAAATTCTTGATGGTCTGCTGTAAGCCATCCCTGATTCCCACGTGTATAATGGATAATTATTGATCAGTGTCCAACCTACCATTTTGGGGCAAAATATTGGAGCTTGTAGTAGCCTCCCAACTCCAGGGATTCCTGGATGAAATGGGTTATCTAGATCCATTTCAATCTGGTTTCAAGCCTGGCTATGGGGCAGAGGCAGCTTTGGTCACCTTGGTGAGTGACCTATATAGGGAACTGGATGAGGAAGTGTGTTCTGCTGGACCTTTCAGTGGCTTTTGATACCATAGACCATGGTGTCCTTCTGAGCTGCTTCACCGGGATCGGTTTTGGAGGCATTGTTTTAAAGTGGATCCATTTAAGGGGAAAACCCAGAAAGTGGAACTGGGGGACTCCTGTTTTACCCCCATGCTATTGGCCTGTTGGGTCCCTTGGGGTTCTATTTTGTTCCCCATGCTATTTAACATGGACATAAAACTGCTGGGAGAGATTGTGTGGAGTTTGGGGCTGTGGTACCATCAATATGCAGGTGATGCCCAAATCTACTACTCCTTTCTACCCCAATCCAAGGCGGCTCTCCTGGTCCTAAACCAGTGTCTGTCATCAGTACTGGACTGGATGAAGGCAAACAAATTGAAAATCCAGACCAGACATAGGTATTCTTGATTAGTTGGAAGGCAGATCAGGAAACAGGGATTCAGCCTGTATTAGATGGGGTCTCCCTCTGAAGACACAGGTTTGCAATTTGGGTGTTCTCCTGGAGTCAGCTTTGAACTTGGAGGCTCAGGTTTCTGCAAGTGGCCAGGAGTGCTTTTGCACATTTAAAGCTTGTGTACCAGCTGTACCTGTTCCTTGAGATAACAAATCTGGCCATGGTGGTACATGCCTTAGTAACATCCTGTTTGGACTACTGTAACACACTCTACCCGGGGCTGCCTTCAAAGAGTGCTCAGAAATAGATTTTCTTTGGGTTTTTCCTGGGTTGTGAGGCCGTGTTCTGGAAGAGTTTCTTTCTGATATTTCACTTGCATCTGTGGCTGGCATCTTCAGAGTGTTCAGAAACTTCAGCTGATCCAAAGAGCTGCAGCCTGACTGTTAAGTGGAGTGGGTTACAGAGATCATACCATGTCCCTGTTGAAATAGCTCCGCTGGCTGACAGTTTGTTTCCAGGCACAATTCAAAGTGCTAGCTATGACATATAAAGCCCTATATGGCTCAGGTCCAGGCTATTTGGCAGATCGTATCTCTCTCTATGAGCCGACCCAGGAACTGATATCATCATGAAAGGCCCTTCTCTCAGCCCCGCCACCATCACAAGCACAGTTAGGAGAACACAAGAGAGGGCCTTCTTGGTGGCTGTCCCTAGACTCTGGAACACCCTTCCTAGGGAGGCCAGAATGGTCCCCTACTTATCCTTCCACTGGCAGGTTAAAACCTTTTTATTTACACAGGTTTTTAAAACAAAGTTTAAAACAAAGTTTTAGACGAACCGTCTGGGGGTGCTATACTGTTTTAACTGAACTGTTTTAAAGATTTTTTTCAAAAATCTATTGAATTCTATTTTATCCTTTTACTGAAATGTGAATTGTTTCTAATAGTGCAAATACTGTAATGTAATTCTTTTTTAAGGTTCTCTTTTTGTACGTGTTTAGTTGCATTGCTCTTTTAAATCATGAGCCAGTTTGAGTCCCGATTTTGGAGAAAAAGCAGGGTATAAATAAATGTAATAAGAATGAGAATAAGAAGTAGTAGCAGTGCTTGCCATCACTTAGAGATCCACTGTCTTGTGTAGACAGGCAATTTACCCCAGCTTCCCTGCATCTTGGAGTCCTGCAGTACAAATGATGCATAGCTTTTGCCTAGTTTCATCTCCGTGCAGTCCTGATGATGCCCAAGGCAAAGCCAGGGGGAAGCCAGGGTAAACCTATTTGAAATGTTTTAAACAAATGCATGGGAAAACCCAATTCATGTGGGCAAGCCCAGATCAGGATGATGTGGGAACGCAGGATGATGTGGGAACGCCGCCGCCGCCACTGGACTCCCTCTGCAGCTGGAAAGGAGGCCCCCAGCTTGTGATCAAGGGCCCCTGTATGTGACCAGCCTTGATCACATGCTGAGGGTCTCCTTCCTGGCTTCAGAGAGTGCAATATGTGACAGTGGGGGAGGCACCCACTGATAGCAGCTGGTGTGTGTGCGCAGACTTGATCCCATTTCATCTAGGTAATGGGGAGGGGGAATGGGTCTGCTCTGGGGCCAGAATAGGCCGGCTGGAAGGCAGCGTATACTGGCTGGGCTAGACAAACACTTGGATAACTACTGATCTATCTTTTCTCCACTTCTGCACTAGATAATTGTGGATTGGGTAAGCACAGATGTTTGGACAGGAATGCAGTTCTTCAGGTAATACTAAGTAGCTGGTGATCTTCTTTAGCACCTCACAGAAGAACATATGACCCTGAGTGCAGTGGTAGTGCCTGTAAAATGTAACGTTGGCAATGCCACCAATAGTATTGAAACTAAGGAGATTATCACACTACACTGTTATAGCATTATTATTGCACTTTAACTGCTATGGCTGCTTCCTGTGTAATCCTGGGATTTGCAGTTTAGGGAGGGGCATTTAGAACTTTCAGCCAGAGAACTCTCACTAAACTACAAACCCCAGAATTCTACAGGAGGCAGCCACAGCAGTTAATGTGGAATAATAGCACTATAACAGTGTAGTGTGATAACGTCCTAAATTTGAGAACTGTGCACTAAATCCAGTTTTTGCCATATTGTATGGAACTAGTGCTGCTTTTATACAATAATCAAAACAATAACCAATAAATTGTGCTTTTAAAACAGGTTTACACCAACCTGGAACAATGATAGAACTCATTCTTATGAAGATGCTCTCAACTGAGGACTTGTCTACACTGGCAATTTACCCCATTTTACTCCCGACTTGGAGCCCTGCAGTCCTCATGATGCAGGACCTTTGCAGCATGTTACCCCCAGGGAGTCCTCATGACCCCCAGGGCAAAGATGGGGTTAAGATGGGAGGAAAATGGAGCAGGGCCCGTTACAGTGTTTTTTAAAAAAACAACACAGTAAATTCTATTCCAGGCGGCAAAAAAATGGATCGGGCCTCGCATTAGCACAGGAGCCCATTCCAGCACACTGGCCGGCTGCTGCAGTTGCTGCTGCTGTCTGCCTCGCTCTTCCGTAGCCAGGAAAGTGGCCTGCAGCTTGTGACCAAGGCTGATCACATGCAGGGGGGCCTTCCTCACATGCTGTGGGCTGGCTTCCTGATGTCAGAGTGTGTGATGTGGAAGGCAGTGACAGCAGTTGCAGTGACAAGCCAGCATGGTCATCTGGACTCCATCCTGTCCCGTTTCATACTGGTAATTGCGGAGGAATGGCCTAGATCTGCAGGTAGAATATGCTGGTGGGGAGCTGGCATATTGTGGCCCATGTAGATGAACCCTGAGTCAGGCCATTTAGCCCAGTATTTCCTTACATATATGGAAATGACTCTACAATTCACAGGTCTTTACCAGTATGTCATCTGTTACTTAGAACTTCACTATGAAGGTTGCATCTTCTGTCCATTTCAGCTTGGTCCATAATGCACTAAAACTGCTTGCAGGCGGGCAAGGTCTATTTGAAACAACAAAAAGGAAGCAACTGAAAGTTCTGAGATGTTGCATTCTTGCCATTTCACCACTTACAACACTTTGTAGCTGCAGGATACCCTTACAGGACTGTATCAGTTGGATTTCAGTGAGACCTCCCACTGCAATGTTCATGCATGTATGCATTAGGTCTCCAGCTAAGATTAGGTTGTTGTGGGTTGATACATACCAGTCTTGAAACTCCTAGGCAAAAACATGAATGGAATATGCAATTATTCATATAGTCCTCCTGACTAAAGTAGACCCATTGAGTCAATGGGATTTACCAATGTATTGACCCACCATTCAAGAATTGATCCCATGGTCTACTCAAGTGGTGACTAATCAAGAGATTCTAGCTGGTTTCTCCTTAGTTTGGTTCTAAGGGCTTGGAATTATTTCTCAGGGTGTGGATGCTTTCTTTTGCTCCTGGTATTCTCTGCATCTCTGGCGATTATCAGAAGCGGGGAAACATGGCAAAAAACCATGTCCCAGACTGTGTCAGAAGAATGTGATGAGAACAGAAAGGGCGACATTATCAGATGCCCACGTCCTCGGCCATTCCCCAGAGTGTAGTGCTGGCGCAGATGAGGCTTCACTTTTTTATTGACAGGGCTAAGCCACCAATAAAAAGGATGCCTTATTCACACCCATGCTATGCCCCCACAACAGTGAAGAATTATGTCGTCTGATAATGTCCCCTGTTTCTGTTCTTGTTGTGTTCTTCTGACATGGTTTTTACCATGTCTGGTAATCTCCCCTGTGAAGCATCCATCTTTTGTTAGGGCTCCACTTTGCTCCTGACCTATTCCTCAGAGAAAGTTGGCCCCCAGGCTTGAATTACAGCAAGCCTTGCTTGGAAAATACACCATGAAATTTTATGGCTCCTGGGAAGGGGCTGTCATCTGCTTTTTCTTTTTTCACCCTATTTTTTAAAAAAAGAAAGAAAGAAAGAAAGAAAGAAAGAAAGAAAGAGAAAGCCAATCAGCCCTGCCACTACAATAGGGACCCAAATGTCCTTCCCAGTTCTTTCTAGAAGTGTAACACTGGCTTGACAATGTGAAGAGTTAACTTAGATTTTCTAAATTCTGTTGTTCTTCAGTTTGCCACTGCTTTTTCTTTTTCTTTTCTTTCATAACATAAATTCTGCTGTCTTGAAAAGCTTGTGCATACAGGTCAGGCTTAGAAGGGGGCTGTTGGATCGATAAAATTTGCTTCTGCTAATCTGTTTCTGATTTGTAGAGAGTACTGATTCAAAGCAGAGCTCTGCACTTTGGACTCTTTTCCAAGTCAGGCTAGAGTTCAAATGTCATTTTAGAGGCTGAAACCTCAACCTCTTTTTTTTGGTTGTTGTTGTAAAACAATGAATTTCTGATTTAAGTAGATACAGTCTTATGGAGAGATCTGGACTGAGTTCTACCTAGGTTCTACCTTGGTCTCCTGAAAACATATTTTTTTCCAGTGCTGTGTTTTTCTCCACTGTTGTATACAGAGGTAACCAGACTCCACTTGTTTCTCAAAATTACTTTCCCACATGTCACTTGCAAAGTCTTCGAGACAACTTCTGTCACTTTCCTATTCTAATATTTAGGTCGATTAAATTTTCTCCCCCTGGGGCCCTTTGGCTTCTTTTTAAAAAACAAGAGTGTAAGTGTGTGGGGTTGTGTGTGCGTGTGTGTTTAGTAACCCTGGAAAGGCTGGTGAATAACAGGTGTGACCATTAGCAAAATAAACAGCTTGAAACTGCTCTGTTTTCATTTGGGATACCAGAAATATGAGAGATCGGACCTCAGCAGACATCAGGAGACATTTCTGAGAACTTTGTCTAAAACATGATCCCATTTTTAATGGCCTTGAAAATGTATGATCAGAGGTGAACTCATCTCTCAAATATGGGGCCACATGTTACCATATCATAGTTTCAGTTTGTTCCTACTGTACTTTCTATAAAATTCTACTCAAAGTACTGTCAGACACACTTTTTCAAGGAAGCAGATGTACTCTAAGTTAAGTATGAAGGAGCAGTTCACACTAACTTTGGTCAATGCAGGCCCAAAGTATCTTGCCACCTGAAGCAAAGGACTGCTGAAGAGAAGAAATACACAAAAAATGTATTAAGATGGCTCCATGCACATAAACCCAGTCCATAAAAGCTGACTGGACTGGTAGCTAAATCCTACTTCAGCACTGCTGGTAGGGCAGCATCTTCCACCTCACCTGAGGGCAACCAGCTAGCTTAATGGGTTTAGTTCAAGCTAACTGGAACACACAGTTCCATCCTCCAAGAGCATTGAAGAACCAGGAGGTTGAAACTGTTTCCCCCTCTAAAATACTGAGCACCTGCTACCTTAGGTGACTACCTCACTCTGTCTAATGGTAGGGCAGGCCCTGGCATGGATCCAAAGAATCCTACATGCATGAAATTCCCACTCCCAATGATAGGTATGGAAGACAAGAGACCATATACATAAAGAATTCCATGACTGACAAAAGGCTCCATGCAGCCCCGTAGCCAACCTTCCTTTTATGTGGGACAGCCACATTTCTATGTGGGACATTTGGGGTGGGAGGTGCATAATACCAGCCAATTACCTCCCCTCCTAACTCACCAGTAAAAGAGGAAAGAGGAGGTGGAGAGAGAGTGTTAGTTAATTTGGATTTGATGATGGATTAGTCATCACAAATTTAGATGACATCCCTCAAAACAAACTTGTTGGTGCTACAACTTTAGTAAGGACAAAAAGAAATTAAATACTTTAGGGCATTTTGTTATCTCCTCATTGAGGGTCCCACCTTCAAGTTTTGTTCTTGAACTTCAAAGTCTCCATCCTGTTGGACAATCAAGGATTTAAAAAAAAATCAAAAATTATTTTTTGTAATAGTACATTTTTAGCTAAACCTTTATTTTAAATTTATATGCTGCCTTGTGTCCCTGGCCAGGATAAAGGTAGAGTACACACTGAACTATCAATCAATCAAGTTGCTATATAAAATACAGGTGCCCCCCATCCACGTAACCAATATCTGCAGTTTCAATTATCCACAGCTGAAAAAATAGGGACACGTACCATAGAGCTGTGCTGGAAAATGCCTAGAGAGGTCTCTTCTCTAGGAATCGTTAGGTTTTCCAACACAACTCTATGGTATGTTGGTACCAGAATGCCTTTATTTTAATAGGGTTTGCTATTATCTGCAGTTTCATTTATAAATGGTAAGTCCAGGAAAATATTCCCCACAGATATGGGAAGTGACCTGTACTAACTAAATGATAGACAACGAACTGTGGAAAACTATTGGAATGTATTTTACTGGTTACTGGGTTGATTTTCCTGCCAGAAACTCTGGAAAGAGTTCATGCTGAGCAGCACATACGTTCGGCAGGTTTGATATGGGACACGGCTCCTGTAACTTTAATCTTACAAAGATCATGGAGCAGGATGGGGTACTGCAAAGCTCCATCAAATGAGATTAAGGTACTTGTCCTCCCTCACTTTCCAAACCCCAACTTTCAACTATAGCCATTGCCTCCCAACACAGCTATTGCCTCCCTGGCAGAGAACTGGAGAAGGGGATACAGAAGCACTGATAACAAGAACACAGCTGGGTGCTTCCCTGTGACCTCTTCTCTGGCTCTCCATCAGGAAGACAATAGCTGTGTTGGGAGGAGGAGGCTCAAAGTTGGGGATTGCAAGGTGAGGGAAGACTGGTATCTTCTTTCCACTTGATGAAGGTTTGCAGTATCTTGTCCTGCTCCACAATCTGTTCTGGTTTAAAGTTACAGGAGCCCTGTCCCATATCCAACCTGGCAACTCTATCTGTGCAAACTGGGAAAATCAGAAATATGGTCTGAGTTATGGTCCAGGTGCCCACCCAGCCACACAACTAACTCTAGCTTGCAGAACAGCATTTCTGTTTCTGGGGGGCTGTTTTTATCCTTTGCCACAAATACTGAACAAAGAAAAGCATGCAAATGGATCTCATAGCATCTTTGGGACTAACTAATAGAAAGAGGTTTGTAGCATAACTTTTGTAAACGGGGTCTACTGCATCAGAAAGAAAGAGAAGGGAAATATGACTATGATGATAGCAATTATAATTTGAAAGAGTGAAGGTAACTGATGGTAAATGTTTTTCCCCCAGATCAGTTTAAATTATCACTTTATTTCACCATTTAAGCATAAGCACCAATCCTTCTATATTCATAACTTTAGTTCTAATTCTGTATTCATAATAACTGTAGAATAAATCAGCTCTTAACTTCTTACTGCACACAAACATGCTCCTTATTGCCGACTGAATAAAGAACACAACTGAAAATGAAAATGAAAAAGAGAGCAAAGGAGAGTTACACCAGCAAAGGACTTTTCACACCAGGCAAATATGGTGTCATAAGGAAGCCTAATGATCGTGAAAGGGTGTGCATGCCATATGATTTTGTCCTAATGCAATCATATATTGTTAAAAAGCCATTCTTTTTTATTTACAGCCCAAGCCATCAATAGGTCAGCCATGACAATTTGTTGCTGGCATTGTCGGCATTTGAATCCTCATGCCATTGTACTCATGTGAATACAGCGTCAATGTGCAAACACTTCTGGGTGAGATCACAATAGCCAGGCAGGGGATGCTCTTTTTATGACCATCCCCCATGTACTTGGGATTTTGTGACTGTGTTTCTGTGCTTGTGTGTACTTTTTATGGTTTATTCTTTGATGTATTTTTAATTTCCTGTACTCGCGTCTTCTCATGAGAATTACGTTTATTCAAGGCCCAAATGGATGCATATAAAAATAGGAATATGTTTATTCAGAACACTTACACCCAGACCATAAAGTATTCAGCAGTGTGTGCATGTGCATGTGTGCGCATGTGTGCAGTCCAGGTGGTATCAGGAGTATGGCTATTTAGTCTTGGATAAGTGAATGAAAAGACAATACCTTAGTTTCATACACATGATGTCATGCTGCTGTCATATCCAGTTGCTGTTTCAGATGCCACACTCCTAAGTATGACATAAATCTTAGGCAGGCTGGTAGGTAACAACCCTCAGAGTTCAAGCAGCTTTTAAGGTCATATTTTTATTGCTGGATTCAACTTTTTACCTGACAACTCTTTAAATGTGCTAGCTGACTGCATACATTCAGCTAAGAATAAACAATCCACCACTAGGGGGGAAATGAGATAAGCCAGCATTTTTTGGTTAACATTTTAGATAGAGAAAAACCTCCACTAGAATATAATATTAAACCTAATCTAATCTAAAACAAAAATTGTGGGTAGGTGGGGGGAGAATATTACAATCTACTGGAAAGCAAAAAAGAAGCACCAGTTCATTGTTGTGGTTGCTTTTATAATCTCTACTCACAACATTTCTAAGGGCCTTACTGCACTCTGAAGAAAAGCAGCAAAGCAGCAGGAACATTCCATTTTCCGCACTGTTTTACCGCATGACATAGTTGGTTTTTTCCCCCCAGTCCCATGGGGACCAAGGTAAAATTGCCTCTTTTTGCTAACCAGACCCGTTAGCAAAAAGATGCGGTTTTTACTTTGGTCCTCCATGGGACTGGAATGAAAGAATGTCAGAAGGATGCCACCACCATGAAGTAAGGTAGAGCAGAAAAGGAATGTTCCTGCTTCCTTGCCGCTTTTCTACGGAGTGCGGTAAGCCCCTAAATTCATTTCATGACTTATGCACTTTAGTTATAATTTTTTGAACCAGAGCTTTGTTTGTTACAAAATTTCAGGTCAAGGTCAAGATTGTCCAGCAAAACTGGACAGGAATTTCACCCCTTGGGAACAGTTCTTCATGTCTTTTTTCATTTTTGTCCTTGCTTTTTCTTAGAAAAGTGAAAGGATAACTAAACTTCCTGATGCCTGCAGATAGTCTTCAGAGTTTTGAAAGTCATGTTGAAAAAACAAGACTTTATTTATTTATGTAAATGGTTGCTTACTTAACTATTCACCTCACAACATGCCAGGGCCCCCAAGGCAATACATAACAGTTAAAAACAGATAAAAGAACAGATAAAAGCATTCTTTAAAAATAAATTAAAAATATTTTTTAAAAACCTCCAGAAACACACATGCACCAAGTCGTCTACCCTGATTTTACGCTACACAAAGGCCATACAAATACAACCCAATGTGATCTATGGTAGATTATGAATGTGATACCTGTTGAGGAAGGGAACATACGGTATCTCATTGTGAACACGTACTTTGCAAGCAGAAGTTTCCAACTTTTGATTTTATCCCTGGCATTTGAAATTAGAAGAACCAGGTAGGCTGGGATGACAATTACAGAGATTATCAGTTGATCCAGTTTAAAATGTTCTTTTGCCAGCATAAAATAAACCATTTCTATGCTAGCAAAAGAATGTTCCCCACCGCACTTACCTTCCTCTCCCAGCAAAGGTTCCCTGTCGATAAAGAGGAAGTGAGCAAAACCCCGTTCACGTCCTTGCTCAAAATTTAAAAATAAAAAGAAAACACGTTTAAAGTGATACAAAGCACCTGAACACACTTTAAAGGTCCCAAGTAACCCAGGGAGGGTCATAAAAAGAGCAAAACTTACCTGGATGTCCTGATCTCACCTGGAGGTGTTCACTCCAGGCCAGCCATTCCTGCTTGCAGTGATGGGATTTAAATGGCCTGAGATTTAAAAAACCATATTTTGGATTTGTAAAGTTCCCGCCTCAATAGAGTTGCCAAACTGAAAACAAGAGAGGAGTCTTATATGTGCACAAGAGGGAATTTCAGCAGGTGTTCCTTGTTACCTGGTTGCATGACAAGAAACCACTGCTAAAATCCCCTCTTCAACACAACTATTAAAGGTAGAGGAGCCATCTCTAGTTTTCACTCTGGTAATCCTTCATCTGAGAACCTACCTTCACTGATAAGCCATTTTGTAATCCACCACTGATGTTAGACACCAACCAAGAGTAACAACACAGAAAATATTCTGCTCACATTGCTTCCTTGGCATCCTTGCCTTATGATCCCTTACTTTCCTCTGCAGTTTTTTCACTGCATATATTAGACTGGGACCAGTAACCTAGTTCCTTCCATATGTTTTAGAGAATACACCCTCATAATCACTGACCATTAGCCACGTTTGGTTTCACTAGCTGTTATTTTCTAAGATGGAACAATCAAAAGAGAGCTAATCAAATTCATAAAAGCTGTGCTTTTCAGACAAACAAAAGGTTATATCATACTGCTGATTGATGCAGATATTTGTCATAGGAAACTACGGTACTCATGCTATTATATTAATCAATAATTGAATGAAACAAGGAAAAACAAAGCAAATTCATGAGGGTCTATATATGGGTTGTATTATAAAAACCACAGAATGCAATCTCATCTCCGAGGTTCACTGATCTTTACTATCATTCAATAAACATGAGAGACACTGCAGACTGGGACAGCCAGAAAAACCAGCAGTAGCAGAACACATGATAAACCAACCTGGGCGCAAAATGTTATTTTAAAAACACCGAAATTCTGGACCAGGTCAACAACTATCATGTCAGAATGCACAGAGAAGCTATTGAAATCCACAAACACCTGGACAACTTCAACAGGAAAGAAGAAACTGTTAAAGTAAGCAAAGTTTGGCTATCAGTCCTGAAAAACACCAAAATCAAAACTCAACACATGCAAATGAACTTCACCCAGGAACAAGGGGATTTCCAGCAGACAATGGACCATTAGCCAAACAGACACTAATTCTCCTTGCATATCTTTCCCCCAGGAACTAGCCATTCAAATACACAAATATACATATCATCTCCAACAGGGACTCACAGTATATAACCCCCCCACACACACACACACTTCTACCCAAACATTCTCTGAAGATGTCAGCCACAGATGAAGCTGAAACATCAGAAATAATCTCTTCCAGAACATGGCTTCAGAGCCTGAAAAACACCCATGGAAAACCAATCCTGCTTTGCAACAGCTGCAGAGCTGTTTGGGCTAGAAGTCAACCTGAAGAAAACAGAAGTTCTTTACCAGCCTGCACCACAGGACGAACACCACCATCCCCACATTGCCGTCGGCAAATCAGTGCTCAAGTCCGTTCAGCAGTTCACCTACCTGGGAAGCATCATCTCCTCAGATGCCAAGATTGACAAAGAGATCGATCACAGATTAGCAAAGGCATATAGTGCATTTGGAAGACTTCACAAAAGAGTCTGGAGCAATAAACACCTGAGGCAAAGCACAAAAATCAGTGTGTATAGAGCCATCGTACTGTCTATCCTCCTTTATGGATCTGAAACATGGGTCACCTATCGCCACCACCTACGACTCCTCGAGCGCTTTCATCAGCACTGTCTACGCACAATCCTAAGTATACACTGGACTGACTATGTGACGAATGTTGCTGCCTTGAGCAAGCAGGGATCACCAGCATTGAGGCCATGATATTGAGAACACAGCTGCGCTGGGCAGGGCACGTTTCTAGGATGGAGGACCATCGCCTCCCAAAAACACTACTCTACGGTGAACTCACCACGGGTCAGCGTAAGAGGGGCGCTCCAAAAAAGCGATACAAAGACTCCCTGAAACAACATCTCAGGCTTGGCCAAATTGATCACCAACAGTGGTCCGCCCTGGCCTCACATCGGGAAGCATGGAGACGCACTATCCACAATGCTGCAGCCTTATTTGAGAACTCACGACGAACAAGTCTTGAAGAGAAACGACAACGCAGAAAGAATCACAACCCAATAACATCACCCAAGGAGACCTTCTGCTGTGCTTTTTGCAACCGGACTTGTTTATCTCGGATTGGCCTTTTTAGTCATCAGCGCGCTTGCAGAAAGCGCGGGATGAGTCCTTCCTGAATCTTCGTTTGCGAAGAAAAGCCAGAGAGAGAGAGAGAGATTACTTTGTGTGTCACACTCTCTTAATCTAATTATTTAATCTGAATAATTAGGGTGGCTCTTAGGTCTCCAAAAATATGCTTCTCATTTCCTGCAGTGACCTCGTTTGTGTTAGATGCAAGTGCCTCAAGAGCTTTCTAATCTGGATGCAGATGTTTCAGAAATTTCCCTAAGCGGTTAGCAATCAGTTGGTCAACACTGTGTAAAGCTCACTGTAGCCATCTTGATGAGCTGTTGCCCCATACATTCCCTCTTCCAGAGTCATACCCTACATACTCCACATCTTATTAGATTATGGGTTTCAAGGCTGTTGTCCGTATTATGAGCATCTGCTGGGCCTATTTACTCTCACTACTGGAATGGAAAGTATGCAAGCAAAATGGCTGCTTGAATGTGCTGTGGGCCTTGCGTGGTTACATGGAAATGAGTCAAACACATAAAGAACAGCAGCCTAATTGGTGAGGTCTGGCAGCCATGATCTCGTTATCAGGAATGTTAGAAAGGGCTTAATGTAATAGGGTTGTAAGCTTCCCTTTCGCATGCCTTTGCCTCTCTCTCACTTAGTTGAATGCCATGAAGCCATAGCTTGTATAGCACCTGGGCACACTGTTAATACCAGCAGGCCAAACTGGATCCCTAGTTAGGTCATTGCTTTCTAATCAAAACACCTGCCTCTTTTCATCCTGTCCTGTCTGGTTGCTTTTGCACTTCACTTTTCAAGCATAAGCAGGTGTTAAAGGAAGACAGGGATTTGCATAAGCTAACAAAAGCTGTTTGCACAAGAAAACATATGCACTTCTCAGACTGTCAATTACAAGGCTGTAGTGCTTTGGACAGTACACATAGTTTCCGTAAAGCAGAAAAACTTCACATTATTTGAGACACAAAGGCACATTAACATTGGGGTCATTAATCTGGGAGGACTGGAAGAAATGTTCTCTCTTTTTTAAAAGGTCATGCACATTTATGTATTTATCCTTCCTTTGCTTAAAAAATGCTTAAAGTTTTTTTTAAGTTGCCAAATTGTTATGAGGATGTAGATGTGATTGTATTGCTTGGCAGTAGCAATGTCATCTGTGCCAGCCAATAGAAATCCATAACAACTATATCTGAAGAATCAGCTTTCATCTCCCTTCTAGAAAAAGGAACTGAATTTTCCCCAATTTAGCTTGAAGAACACCCAAAATGCATGTGCGATGTTTACAGATGGGGCTGGGGGAGAGGCACACAGAAGAATAGTGGATAAGAACCATGCTTTTATTCTGCTCCTACTAATCAGGAAACAATATATAGAGTTGGGGTTTTCCCCCCTGAAGTCTTATCTTTTTTTATGGGGGCACACTTGAAGGGACTGTAGGGCTTTTGCTATTGCACTACTAGGTGGAAGAGAGGTTGGAGACTCCATCTTTCTCCTTAACTCCCTCTCCTTTGAGCTAAACAGGTTCCAGTGGAAGTTACCCCCCTAAAGGCATAACAACTAGGTTGGGCCATGTCTCCTGCTAGGCCAGTCCCACATTTGAAGAGTGTCAAGGGATAGTCTTCTATTTAAAGCCAGCTTCTGTTTGAAGGCCTGCCTAGTTCAAGTCCAATTCAAAGACAAAGGACCACAAAAAGAGAGACGCAGGGTCCTTGAAATTGCCCACCAGTAAGCACATGGACAGAAGATTGAAGAAACACATGGGCCATCAGGACACACTCTTCTCCATGATGGTATTGTTGTGTGTCTTCAAGTCATTTCCAACTTATGGTGACACTACAGTGAACCTGTCATGGGGTTATCTTAGCCACACCACTCTAGCTCTCATGGTGAGAACAACACTACCTTCTATTATGAATGATAGTAATTTCTGTTGGGATATGTAGTTTGCAATCCAATAAATTGAGATGTTTTTATTGCTAAAGGGTTAACTGATAGAGGCAAACAGAATGTTTGATGTAACTTCCTACTAAAATGTGATTGGTGTTTTCAGAGAAAGAGGTGGGTCCAAATGCTTCCCTTTGTCTGGAAACACTGCCATGAGCTCTGTCGCCATGAGACCTTTTTGAGTAACAGGACATGCATTGCAGTCCTGCACCTATTTTTGTTTGTAATAATGTAATGTTTAGTTATTTTTGGTAGTTCAGACTACAAGCTTGCAGAAAGTGCAGGATGAGTCCTTCCTGAATCTTCTTTGCAAAGAAAAGCCAGAGAGAGAGAGAGAGAGAGAGAGAGAGAGAGAGAGAGAGAGAGAGAGAGAGAGAGAGAGACTACAAGTTATCATTATGCTTATTCTTCTGTATGAGGTGCTTTGAGTATGTAAATAAAGCAGTTTTTTGTACTTTTTAATTACTTTAAGTGTTTATGAGTCCTTATTATGCTAGAAGTGTAACTTGGGGAAATTAAAGGGTGTGGTTATCTAAGCTTACATGTTGGAATCATACACACAACCTCTGCAAATGTGTTTAAACAGTTAAACTCTGCTAATTTACTGTGCTTCCGAAGGAGGTTAAGTGCTATCCATTTCTATAGCAGCCTGTTTGGAAGGTTCCTCCAGTGAAGTGCAATGGGTGAACATTGTGAAATGTTCTTATATCCCAATAATTTCCACTCTCTCCCACAAAAAAATTGGATTTATACATCTGCAATTTTATGTGGATCTATATCTATATTTCAGAGGAAGGAACTGGCAAAACCACCTCTATGTATTCCTTCCCTAAGAAGACCCCATGGAATTCATGTAGTCACCATAAATCAATAGGCGACTTGAAGGAACACAGACACAGGGCTTATCTACACAGCTGATTTACCCTGACCTGCCCCCATTCCAGAGCCCTGTAGTTCAAAAACACAGGGTATTCACCCCAAACTGCCCCCGGGCAGTCCAAATGATTCCTGGGGCAGATATGGGGCTGGCACAGAGTCAAGCCAAGATAGGGCCCAATAAAGCATTCTAAGAAAATACCTGGTTTACCCAGCAAAAACCAGATCGAGTCCCACATGCCCACAGGAGCCTGTCTGGGACGCCACTCCTCGCTGTTGCCGCCAGCTCCCTGACTCTCCTGGAACTCAGGCAGGGGTCACTCAGCATGTGACCGAGGGGGTCACATGTAGGGGGGTGTCAGCCACATGTGGGGACCCTGCCTGGCTTCCATGTTAGCGGTGGAAATGGTGGCAGCTGCAGTGGCGAGCTTCTGTTCTGTTGGGACTCTGGCCTGTTTTCTCCAGCTAATTGGGTGGAAGGGGACAGGCCATCTCTACAGCCTGGCAGGGAGCCAGTGTATCCTGACTAGTGTAGGTGAGCCCCCCCCCCATCCTCTTTCGCTCTAATTTCTGGTGGAGAATTCATTAAGTGGCTGCTATAAAAGAGGTTAGCAGTTGCTATCACTACTGTTTCAAGACTGTTTGGTCAGAGATTCACTTAGCTTTGGCAATTCAGGCCTCTTTTTGTGAGCTACCTCAATGCAGAGGGACACAGCAGGAGCTCATTTGGTCTGTTGAATTGGCTTGTGATGGTGGCAATATCCAAACTGTAACACACAAATAGCACGAAGTGAAAGTCCTTAAAAAAAACTAATCTGAAAAGTCCCAATTGTCCCAGTTTTTCTATGGCTCTTAAAGCTTGTATTAAATATAGGGCCCCATCAGCCTTTTTCAGCAGTTTCCCTCACCTACAACTAACCTTTCTGAGAGAAATAGGATGTTTTCCTTCAGAGTGCTGCAGGAAAAAGCTATCCTGAAAGATTTTTAATTTTATGTGTTGAAAATCAGCTATTTCCTGCACTGTATGTTTCTGTGAAACATATATAACATCGTTTAAACTTCTGGAAGTCTATATAAAAATTAGCTCCCTTGGACACAATAGGAGCTGGAAGGCATTCTGGAAACCTGCTCAAATTGCATAGCAGGAGGGATGCTAAATGGTAGATGAAATCTTTGTAAGTTCAAGGGGAAGTGTTAGTTTTTCTTTGGTTGGCCATCTGTACTAAAGGCTTAATATTCCCCAATGAATAGCAATGCCATTAGCACGACTGTAAGAGTGCTTATGTAACACTGAAACCACAGGTTAGACTTTTCTCTAGCAATCCTTTTATGATTATATATATCTCTGATGAAATACTATTGCACAGTTGTACCCATAAGCTTGTTCAGTTGTGTCCAAATTGGCTCTTTCTTCCTATGAGGATGATCTGGCCTTCTAATATAGAGGGAAAGACTTTGGGCAAGTCACACACTCTCAGCCTCAGAAAGCCCAGAAATGACTTGAAGGCACACCACCACCACCACCACCACTAGACTTGTACCAAATCTGACTAGTCCAGCTCAATATCAGTTATACTGACTGGCAACAGCTTTTTAGTCTTTGATCAGGAGTGTTTTCCAGCCGTATCTGGAACTGCTGGGAAGAGTATCTGAATTTCATTTAACAAGGATATTAATTTTAAGAAGTAGATATTTAAGACTGAATTTAGGCACTATATGCACCCTGTGGTATATAAGTGGCATTCTAGTGATCTACCATCATTCCCCCAGCACTAAAAAAAAAAAAGGTAGTGTAATTGATATGGAATCATAGAATCATAGAGGTGGAAGAGACCACAAGGGCTATTCAGTCCAACCCCATGCCATGCAGGAATACACAATCAAAGCACTCCTGACAGATGGCCATCCAGCCTCTGTTTAAAAACCTCTGGAGACTCTACCACACTCCCAGGCAGTATATTCCACTGCCAAACATCTCCAAACATCAGGAAGTTCTTCCTAATGTTTAGGTGGAATCTCTTATAATACAGTTATGCTCAACACTGCAAAAACACAGGGGAAGGAAGCACCGAAGCTATCAGGAAGGATCAGGGAATACTAACCAGTCCATATCCTTTATGCAGACACAGATGTCCCCCACAGGTAACAGCAACTGGAGGCAGAGAAGGACAGCGGGGGTGGGGGGAATGAGGGTGCTGACCATAATTTCTTCCATGTCCTATAAGGATAGGTGGTGCACATGGTCATGAAACCTCTTCCAGCTCTGCAGTTCTGTTATCCATATATGACTTGCATTAGAACCTAAGATCAGCTCATTTGAAATGTAGTGCTGGAAAAGAGTTCTATGGATACCGTGGACTGCTAAAAAGACAAATAAATCATCTTAGAATAAATCAAGCCTGAACTCTCACTAGAAACAAAGATCACTTAACTGAGGCTCCCCTACTTTGGAGATATCAGGAGACCATATGACTCACTGGAAAAGTTGATAATGCTGGGTAAAGAAGAAGGCAGTAGGAAAAGAGGAACACCGCACTTCAGTTGTACTGATTCAATCAAGGAAGCCACTGTGCTGAGTTTGTAAGATCTGAGCAGGGCAGTTGATGACTGGAGATCTTGAAGGTCTCTTTTTAGCAGGGTCATTGTAAGTTGAAGTGGACTTGATGGCAAATAACACAACAACAAGAAGGTGAGAAAGCACTTGCTGCTTTGTGCAAATGATCATCATTTAGAGTTGGATCCAATGGTTTTCATCACTGGAGATTTTCACATGGGGAAAATATCCCCGGGAGAAATCGGAACAGAAATATTTCTGTCCCGGAAGCAGCACCGCAGTTCGCCCGCCCGCTTCCCTCTCCCGATATGCTGTCGTCCTCACGCTGTGTTTTTTTCTTCCCTCTTCCGTAATATTTTATTAACAACGATGTTGCAAATTTTGAATTATATTGTAGATGCAAAAGAGGTCTGTGATCATGATTTAGGAGATTATCAGACTTGAGGAAATGTGGCAAAAACCAACATCCCCAACCCTGTCAGAAGATAGGGAGGAGAACAGAAAGGGTGACATTATCAGATGCCCACATCCTCAGCCGTTCCCAGGGTGTAGCGCTACCATGGACAAGACTTCCCTTTTTCATTGACAGGGACAAGCCACCAATAAAAAAGGACACCTTACTCATGCCTGCACTATGCCGTGAAGGACATCATTGTCTAATAATATCCCCCATTCCTGACCTCATCGCAATCTTCTGTCGTGGTTTTTGCAGCGTCTGATAATCTTCTTAGAAGCTGTTTTTTCTCAGTTGATCTTCCATGTTTGTATTATTCACAATAGTCTGTTTTAGTTGCCTCCTTGTGCATGGAGGAGAGTAAGAGAGTAATTATGACTAAGAGTAAGAGAGTAATTATGAGCACTAAGGAAGCCCTGGGATCAGAAGGATTTCCAATATACATCTTTTGCTGCTCTTCCATTCCAAAACTATACTGCTTGTACAAAGAGGTGTACAAAGAGGTCTTTGAATCTAGTTGTTCATCGTCTTTGCTAGAGGATCCTTATGATTCCTAAATCTGGCAGAGACCACACCCAATGTACAAACTATACTACAGAGCCATTTACCTTATAAATGTTGATGCTAAGGTATTAACTGCCATGCTTACTAACAGGCTTCAAGAAGTGGTTAGTTCCCAAGTTCATTTACACCAGGTTTATCAGTCATAGACAGAGGGTTGATCTTAGACTGGTTGTTGGATTGCTTTCTATAGTGAGAGACTAGGGACTTTATCAGACAAGGCAAAAATCGCATCATTATGATGCAATAATAACATAACGGGCTGAAATTATCAGATGACAATGTCCTCCTCCTGAGGCCAACGTGTGCGTCATCCGTGAATAAGACATTGCTTTTAATTGATGAGTTAATCCGTCAATAGATTTTCAATATTGCTGTTTTTGCGATATTAAGAAGTGTATGGAACCAGGTCCCACTGTAATCACAAGAATACAGCATGAATGGGTGGTCCTCTTTCCCCCAATCCCATTGCCATTGAGAAAACTTCCAGGTGACAATGTGAAAATGATTGACAAGATGCTCTTTTTATGAACTGTCCCATATTGCTGGCAAGTTTTAATCTATGTTTTAGGGCTTATCTGTGTATGTAATTTGTTATTTTTAGTGTTTTGGGTGTTTTTATGTGAACTCACATCTTCTTTCAAAAATTGCTGAGATCCTGTGCACTGGCTAACATGGAAGTAAGTGAACATTACAGCATTATTAGAAGGCAATGCAAAGATAAGTGCTACTGTAGTGGAACCTTTAATCCTGTTCTTAAAATGCTAGTAGCGGTCGTTTGATAATTTCAGTTATAATGCCACAATGATTCCACTGTCCTTACTCATGGTATTACAGCATTTTAACGTGCTAGTCTGATAATGTCCTCTATCAGGTTTTTGCTGTTACACTCAATGCTGAAAACTGCCTTTGGAAAAATATGGGGGTAATTTATCTTTGATACATTGCTAAATCTAGTTTTGCTCAAGGCTTCATGAATGGCATCATAATTCTCTATTTATTAACACGATCTAGATTAGTTCCTGCTATTGCAGAAGAATTTCTTCCTGAAAGCCAATGTGGCTTCAGAGCCAATAGGAGTACTACAGACATGGTATTTGCCCTTAGGCAACTGCAAGAAAAATGTAGGGAGCAGAACAAGGGTCTCTATGTAACATTTGTCGACCTCACCAAAGCCTTCGACACTGTATGTAGAAAAGGTCTGTGGCAGATCCTGGAAAGACTAGGATGTCCCCCCAAATTCCTTAAAATGATTATCTTGCTACACGAGGGACAGCGTGGTCAAGTCAGATATGGCGATGCTCTTTCAGAGCCCTTTCTAATAACTAATGGAATGAAGCAAGGTTGTGTTCTTGCACCAACTTTATTTACAATCTTCTTTAGCATGATGCTCCAAAGGACTATGGCAGAGCTTGAAGAAGACGACGGCATCTATATATGTTACCGTACTGATGGTAGCTTGTTTAACTTAAGCGGTCTGAGGGCTCACACTAAGACTCTAAACTATCTAGTCCGCTCTTCGCCGATGATGCTGCCCTTGTTGCCCACACAGAAGCAGCTCTGCAGTGCCTAACATCCTGCTTTGCAACAGCTGCAGAGCTGTTTGGGCTGGAAGTCAACCTGAAGAAAACGGAAGTTCTTTACCAGCCTGCACCACAGGACGAACACCACCATCCCCACATTGCTGTCAGCAAATCTGTACTCAAGTCCATTCAGCAGTTCACCTACCTGGGAAGCATCATCTCCTCAGATGCCAAGATTGACAAAGAGATGGATCACAGATTAGCAAAGGCATATAGTGCATTTGGAAGACTTCACAAAAGAGTCTGGAGCAATAAACACCTGAGGCAAAGCACAAAAATCTGGATGAGTCGTTCCTGAATCTTCGTTTGCGAAGAAAAGCCAGAGAGAGAGAGATAGTATAAACAAATGTTTCTCTTTTGATCCTTCTCTGTTTCACCTTGAGAAAGGCACTGGACAAAGATGTTCACTTTCCCCTTTGATAATTTAAGTTTGGAACTTTTGGCCTCCACTGTTAAACAAAATACAGTGGGGCCCCCGTATCCATGGGGGATTGGTTCCGGGGGGCCTCTGGATACTGAAAACCACAGATAAAAGCGAACACCATTGAAAATAATGGCATTGCCGGTTTAAAATACCATAGGGTTCGCCTCAGAGGACCTAGAAAACATCTAGAGAGGATGCCTGTCTAGGCATTTTCTAGGAAGACTCTATGGTAGGTGTGCTGTTTTGTGTCCCAGGATAACTGAATCAGTGGATACGGGGGTCCTACTGTACTAATATTTATTTTTGTGCAGGATTCTTTAGAAGCTTTGGCCTCCATACATTATCTATGTATTTTAAATTCTGGTTTACATAGCAAAAACTCTTGATTTTTGTCTATTGAACTCCACAAAGTTTATTTAATAAAGGTTAATTGCATCAGCTAATCAGCTGGTACTGTGATTCTTCTTGTGCATCTCACCCTAAGGTGAATCTATCAAGAGTGTTTCTTGTCAAGATATGTTGAGGTGGTTTACCACTGCCTTCTTCTGGTGCTGAGAGTGTGACTTGCCCAGTGGGTTTCTTTGGCTGAGCAGATGGGATTGATGTTGGAAGTAAAGAAGCATCAACACTTGTTTAGGCTAGTTGAGGACAGAGGGAAAGTCTAGAGTTGCATACCTATCCTTTTGATTCAGCTCTGTACTTCATAGATCTGTGTTTTCAAAGCTTTTCTTTCCTACTTGCATGTAGAGGTCACTTTCCCCCCTTCCTCCAAGAAGTTTTATTGCTTTACAACTCTCCTCCGAGCAGCCAGAAACATGAGGCTGAGCCAGCCTCAAAATGCGTTAGACACACTTATGAGTCAGTTTTTAGACTCCTGTACGGAGGTAGATAACTCTCTTCTACCTATTTTCCTATCTCAGATGTATTCTCTGCCACAATAAACATACGTTTTGCTTTTTAACCTTATTAGAGCATTCTGCATATTTCTATCCTGTTATATACCACAAGCTTATATTGCACTGGGGCTATGCTGCACTGTGCTTAATATACTGTAAATATCAATAATTTTCTACAGTTGGAACCCTGGTCTCCTGCAGTCCTAGTCAAGTGGCTGCCACATCAACTCCTAATGGGCACTTATTTGGCTATTTGGTCATCTTTTCTGGAAGTTTGTGCATAAATGATTTCTCACCATTGGAATTTCAGTTTATTACCTGTCAGTTTGTCCCTTCATAATTTTTATTTCTCTTTATTTGTTTTTTTCTTTCAATATGATTTTTGCTCAAAAAAAAAAAGTGGAAAAAAGAGAGTGAATACAACCCTGAAATAACTGTGTAGATGTAACAACTCAGGGTCAAATGGCTGTACACAGTTGGGTCAGATGTTGAGCAAGCAACCTGTTTGTGATCATTAAACAAGATGAGGCCCTGTAAAATTCCCAGGGGATTGATTTCTAGTTTGACCATGACTACTCTAGAGACTGGGAGTTTCATGAAACCTAAAATCAGTTTTCAGTGCCTTTCCCAAAGAAGGAGAGATGGCAGACTTCTCAGAATTTCACCAAATAAGGATAGATAGATAGATAGATATCTGTTTTGTTATGAAAGAGTTTTTTTTTACAGATGGATTCTATTGCACTGAGCACTGAAAACACTAATTACACTCAAATAACCAGAAGTATGCATGTGTGGACCTAAATACCCTAAAGGCACCAGATGTGGTCTAATCTTGGAAGCTAAGCAGGGTCAGCCCTGGCTAGTGCTTGGATGGGAGACTGCCAATGAATACCAGGTGCCGTAGGCTATATTTCAGAGGAAAGAGCTGGCAAAACTAGTTCTGACTATTCCTTGCCTAAGAGTGTTCCTATGAAATCCGTGGGTTGCCATAAGTTGACAGGCAACTTAAAGGCACATACACACACACAAACCCAACGAATTCCATGGGCTTAAGTCTGTTGAACTCTGGATTGGATCACAGCCAAAGCTTAAATGAGAAGGCTGATTTGCTTTATCATCTACTTTAAGGAAGATGGAGGCATTTAAAATACTTTGTAAATGAGTGCTGGTTGATAATGATATTATTATGCTTTTGAAAGCATTCGTCATGAACTTGCTGCATCAGAACCCTTGTTTATGAGACAAAGTATCCTAGGCGTTAGGAATTAACAAAAATGAACTGATGTATTTTTCAGTACCACCTATGTTTGTGAAGGCAGCAGTACAATGATGGCCCTTAATAGAAAATCAATTTGTTATCAGGGAGGATGGACAAAAACTAACAATAAGTTGAGATTGTTTATAGAGCCTGGGGGGTGGGCAGTTTCAAGGGCAGCAGCTCTTATCAGGAGTGGTACCAGACACCAGATTCTGACTACATTTCAGAATGTACCTTAAGACCAAAGGAAACCTACAAAGGGAAGGGAATTTTGAATGGCTGGGGGAAGGAGAAGACTTTTAGTGTATTGTGTCAAAGCTTTAGCAGGCCCTTGCTTTAGCACTAGAGTTTTGACCCAATAGCAATCAGCATGGGGCCTTTTATTTGCTTTTGAAATTAGTAGTTGTGTTTAAGTGCTTTTAGTGTCATGTATGAAAAATTATTTTAGTGCGAATATGGTCAAGATACATATGAGAAAAAAGGTGACCGCAAGCCTAGATGTAAAAAGGCCTGTTTTAGAGATCACAAAGATCTGGGGCCATAATTAGAGATGCTGAGTGCTCAGCCTCAAAACTGTGAAGCATCCTATGAATTTTATACACACGTACATACCATGAATCCATGAAATGGTGACCATGTGGCTTGCATATATGAATCAGCGTTGCATTGGAAACTGAGGGCTTGTCTCCCCTGGCAAAAATATGCAGACTCACCCCAAATCCTGTGCTGGCAGTCCAGATGACATATGGCTATTTCCGTGGAGGGACTGCATTTTTTCCCCTTAACCCGACTTTGCTCCGAACTAAGCAAAATCAGGGAAAACTCCAGGGTTTCCTGGAAATGCCAGCATGACCTCAGGTTCTTTTGCTGTCTGGACAGATGAATCAGGTTCAGTTCAGTCTGATCCAATTGTCCACATGCAAAGGTGGCACCATCTCCCTTACCAGTGCACGGAAGGGGAAAGATCCCAGTTGGAGCCACCACCGCCATCTTGCCAACCAAGCAGTTCTCTGTGAAACCCTGGCCAGTGGCATCACTTCAAAATGAGGTCAAAATGGGGCACCCATGTGATTAACAAGGAGGGGGTAGAGTGACCCCCTCCTTGTTGCTCACATGTCTGAGCAGCCTGTTCTGACCTCAGCAAAATTGAGGCCAGGCTAGGCCTCTCTTGCAGGGAACTGTTTGGTTGGCGAAGCAGTGGTGGCTTTGACAACAGGAGATGTAGTGTTGGCTGGCCTGGCCTGTGTGGACAACAATGTGCCGTTGTGCCAGATTTGACCCGGTGTGTGTGGCTACCATTGTGGTCAATCTGGGGCCAGTCCAGAGCATAATGCTCCATACTGCCCAGATTAAGCAGTCAGTGTAGATGTGCTCTGGGTGGAACCAACTAGATCTGTTCAGTCCTTCTAATCTTACTTGATCCAATTGCTTGGTGAGTACATAATCAGTACTCATTTGGAAGAAAAAGCTGGTCCTGTAAATTCTATATACAGTACTTACATAGCTTGAAAGGTCTACAAAGTAGACTACGCTGTGGCAGACCAGGTTAATTTTTTGTTGTTGTAGCTTGTGAAAGTTCAACAACTGCTGAATTCAGCTCCCTATTCAATGAATTCAGTAATTGCACTTTGCTGGTTCTTCAAGAGTGATATAAAAGGATAAAGTAAACCTGACTTCTTGTCAATGGTATCTATTCAGATTTTAGGGTTTCTCTTTAAACTCAGTCTGCATTTAAGATTGAGTTGCTGATTTCACATCCCTTTTGTTCTTCTTTTGTTGTTGAATCAAATGACATCTCTTCTCTACTGCTCCTTCTGGATTTACAGTAGCATCCCTGCATCCGCAGGGGATTGGTTCTAGGGCCCTCTGCAGATGGCGAAATCCGCAGATAGTAGCGAACGTCATCCCAGGAGGCCATCTGGGGAAAAGGGGGGTGAGTTCTCTCCTCCTCCTTTGCCCCTGCCATGGTCCTGCGGTGGCGGCAATCAGGGAGGTAAAGGGGGAAGGGGACCAGGACAGTTTACTTCTCCGCCCCCTTTGTCCATGGCCCCACCGCCACAGTGATGGGGGGGAAGGGGATGGGGATGAGGAAGGTTTGCTCCTCTGCCCCCTTCCCCCTTAGTCCATGGCCCTGCCGCCGTGGCAATTGCGGGGGTGAAGGGGACAAGGCCAGATCACTCCTCCCCCCTCCCTGTGGCCCCGCAATCGCCATCGCAGTGACAGAAGCCCTCCCAGAGGAAGGGATGGGGAGGTGAGATCCCTCCTACCCTCCCTTCCCCCCACCATTGCCAACCACGGATAATTGAATCAGTAGTTAGCTAATCAGTGGATGCAGGAGTTCTGCTGTACTGGTTTCCTCACAGAAGCACAGAAAGGCCATAGGGTTCCATCTGATATAGATGCTGTTCCCTTGCCTGATTACACCAAAGAGCTTGCATTTAAAATCCTTTCAGCTGGGGCAAGGAAGACTCCTGTGCCTCGTGCATTCTAACTGTGGGGATGGCTGGGTGAATTGCATAAGATAGCTGAAGCATTCTGTCTATGTGTCTCCAGAGTACTAGACCTGGGAGATTATCAGATGCTCTAAATATGGTGTTACCACAACGCCAGGAGATTGCTGAAGGACTTCCCTTTCACATGAAGTTTCCCTCTCATACTGCTCCCAATTCCACTGTCATTATGCCAGTGCTGCTTTTTATTGATGGGCTAAGCCGTCAATGGATCCCCCGTTCTGTTTCTGTCATGGAGGTTTGTCAATGGGCGGTCCCTGCCAGAACACTTCCTGGTGAGATTGGGGCATCCAGGTAAGTGACACACTTTTTTGTATCCTCCCCAAGTTACTTGTAAAGTTTTAAGTGTGTTTTTGTGCTTAGTGTAACTAAATCTCTTTTATTTGGGTTTTTATTTTTGAATTTCCCGCACTCTTATGTTCCCGCAACAGCCAGTGGAATTTCATTCCAGAAAGTGAATGGAACTTCATTAGAGCTCCATTCACTCCTGGGCTGCCCTGTCGCATGAACAAGGTAGGTGTGAAAAGTTTTTCTATTTTGGTGTGACAGGGACGAGACAGGGGCAGGAGAGGAGATGACAGGACAGGAACACTATTTTTGTTCCCGTCTGATAATCCCCCTGGACTGCAGCTGGCATACATACTGAAAGTGTCACTTCTATCTCACATCATTTTTATGTCATACACATATGCTACCCAGCTTCTAATCAAGAGCCAGATTGGACAGCACTTCCAAACAGTGAACATGCTCCTGAAGGGAGAAGCCAACCTTATCCAAAATCCAGGAAAGTCGGACCATTTCCAAATAGTACCTCTGTATTTTCCTGCATGCTTAGTGGCAGAAAGAGGGAGAGAGAAAGTGTGTGCACATGTAACCCCAGAGAACAAAGGAATGCCTACATGACCCAGGAAGAGGGTGGGTATGAACAAACAAACAAACAAACAGGAAGTTACCATAAATGTGCTTTGTCCAAACTCCTAGGGCTTGACTAGACAGAAGCAAATACTGTGTAGGCGTCGGCTTTAGCTCACCTTTGCAGCAGCTCCTGGTTGTCTTTATGATCCCCCCTCAAAAGTTATCTGCGCATTCAAGTTCACACGGAGCCATCTCATGAATCAAAATGGCAGCCGCATGTATGGGGTGCTATTATTCCCCACGCTCTCATCGCCATTGCAATTTTTTTTTAAAAATTAATTCTATCTTTAAATGGGCCAAAGGGAGATCTTCTGCTTGTAAAAAAAAATCCCTCCCCCCCCCCGCAGCACTTCTCTGCTGTGAAGCACACTCAGTCCTCTCGAAGGCCAAAATGGTGCTTCCGGACTGAGTTACACAAGACCACCCCTGCAGGCAGGACAGACCAATGAGCTGTCAACTTCCTGCTGATCCAGAATGAGTAGCGCTGTGAATTAGTCGTTCAGATGACCAGTAATGTACAGCACTGCACAGAATAAAACAAACTGCGGAAAACTGCAAAGTCCCCTAACACACAGTAAATGGGGTTTTTTTGCCATCTCCCTCCGAATATGGCAAATCTCCTGCACAGCTCATTGGGACAAAAGGTATTCTCTGCAAATTCTATGAGGGGTATTTTCATTGTCAAGACAACCCCCTAGAGACATGCAAATCTAACTATCATTGAGTTCAGCATGCAAAGGTTGCTTACTCAAACAATTATAACAACAACAATGCAACATGGGCCACTGGCCCCCAGTAAGTTATACTGGTTCCTTCTGCTTCTCATAAGCCCTGCCCTGCCCACATCTTGTGGCTGCAAATTCCACAGTTTGACTGATGTGATGTGTAAAGAATTACTTCCTTTGATCTGTCCTGAACTTCCACCATTCAAAATCAGTAGACAATCCTGGGTTCTAATTTTATCAGATAAAGAAATGAAGAAAAAACACACATCTCCCTACCCATGTTCTTGATATTATATATATTTTATGCATGTCTGTTATATTCCCTCTTACTCACTTCCACCCTCCCAAAGTAAACACTGCCAAAAGTTGTACTTTTATCCAGTCCTTTGACTGGTTTGACTGCCTTTGGCTCAGGGGGTTTTATCTAGCTTCTGCAGTGTCTTTTTTAAAGGTACAGTAATGGAATTATATGTACAAGTGTAATCTGCCTATAGATTTGCATAAAGGCATTTTTTATTTTCAGTTCCTTTACCCCAATATGGAATTTGCCTTGTTCACAGACATCTCAAACTGGATTGAAATGTTTAATGGAGCTATCTATCACATTCTCAATACCCCTTTCTTTTGCATTCATTGAATCTTCGTTTGCGAAGAAAAGCCAGAGAGAGCTATGTATATGAGAACCAGGGATTTTTAATTTGTTTTTTTGAGTTTGTGTGTGTGTGTGTGTTTTGGTATCACTGTGCATCACTTTACATTTGCACCAAACCACATTTGCCATTTTGATGCCCATTCCTCTAATTTGGAGAGATCCTTCTGGAGCTCTTTGCTGTTCATTTTTGCTTTTAATCACCCTCAATAATTGACTGCAAAGAAGGATATAGTTACTGTTGCGAGTAGACTGACTGGCAGACCTTCCTCTAGTGTAGAATGGCAGAAAATCTGCTGGTGATCTGCATCAATATATGGGTTTCATCTAGGCATCTTGGAAATTATATTCTTGGCCCATGATGCTCTTCTCATCCCCAAATTTAGAAAAGAATGAAGAGACCAAATACTGCTCCACTGATTGTCAGGCTTCATTATCTAGCACATTTCTTTCCAGTTGCAGGATTAGGAAAAAGATCCAATGCCAATGATATTTCTGCAATTGCATGTATCATTTTCCCATAATTTCCATGGCTTTGCAGAAACAGGTCCAGCTCTGATTGCCATATGGAATGCATCTCTTGCAGTTGCTACACAATATCCAATAGTACCAATTAAGACTTTTGCTCATTCCCTTCCAAATCAAAAAACAAAGCACTTGGAAACCATTAATGGGGCTTAGAGAGTTAGAGGGCTTGTGTAGACGGGCAATTTACCCTATCTTTCCATTGTCTTGGAGCCCTGCAGTCCTGATGACACAGGGCTTTTTCCCCATTTTGCCCCCAGGCAGTCCTCATGATCCCCCGGGGCAAAGACGGGGCTAAGATTGAGTGGAGGATATGGCATAGGGCCTGATAAAACATTTAAAAATAAATACCCGTTTAAAATGCATTCCAGCTGGCAAAAAATGGATTGGGTCTTGCATGACTGCAGAAGCCTGTGCTAGCCTGTCGGCCTGTCGCTGCAGCTGCCTTCTGCTACAGAGGTTCTGTAGCCAGGAAGGGGGCCTGCAGCATGTCACATGCAGGATGGCTTGCTCACATGCTGCAGGCTCGCTTCCTGATGTCACAGAGTGTGATGTGGGCGGTGGTGTCAGCTGTAGAGATGGGCTGGTGTGCCCATCAGGATTCTGGCTTGTTTTGTGGTGGTAGCAGGGGAGGAATGGGCCAGATCGACGGGTGGAATATGTTGCTGGGGGAGCTGGTATATTCTGGCTTTGTAGATGAGCTCAGAGCCTTGTGAATTCTATTAGACTAGAATTTTCTTATTTTGAAAAACTGGAAATTAATTGTGATTATGACTTTCTCAGCAGGACCAAGAGAAATGTATTGCTTGCCAGATAGCAGCTGCACATTTTTACTTATCATTAACTTATAGTAGGGTGTCTGAGAGCTATGTCTAAAGACAGTTTGTGTCAAATTCCTTCAACATAGAGACCAGAAAGTAAACAAGTACCTGGTAGAGTAGAGACAGGAATTTGTTCCATTTGTGTTTTAATGTGAGCCTAATTTTGATTTGCAAACCAAGATCTAGACTGAAGCACAGTGACCACTAGACATCACACTTCCATTTCCCACTTGATTTTGCTAATCAAAAAACGTGCACAAAAATGTATGCATTAGGGAAATGTGCAAACAAAACCAGGCATAGTGATGAATAGACAAGACCTGAGTTTCTTCCTAAACAAAGGGGTTGTCTAAACAATGAAAATACGCCTCGTAAAATTCAAGGAGAAAACCTTTTGTCCCAATGGGATCCCACATCATTTTACTGTATTCAAAAGGAAGGGGCCCAAATACTCCATATACTCTGTGGGAAAAGCCTTCACAGTTGTTCCCAAAGTTTTTAAAAAACAGTACGTGAAATATGCATTCCTGCTTGTTGAGACAAATGACATGAATTGATGTGCTTTCCTGATACGAGTGGAAGTGGGAAGATGATTGGTCAGATGTGTGTGGGAGGCCAAACTTGCCAGCAAAACAAGCACCCAGGACTGCCATTTTGGATTTTTGCCATAGCAATTGTGCGCTATGGTGAGAAAATAGCCTTTGTTTGTTTGTTTGTTTGCTTCTTTGTTAAAGTGGACAGTCATACTTTTGCACCTTGAATATGGTTTAAAAACTCTGTTCAGTGGCAGCAACTCAAGGTAAATAAAAACACGAGTAATTCACTTGCTCCTTGCATCCTGATTTGCAGGCATGCCCGTTGGAACAACGAACATGGATATCTTCCCATGCCTGCAATCTTCAAAAACCCCATTGAGACAAATAGAAGCTGCTGTGAATTGTCATTACTGCACACTAATCCACATTTTATTGCTTTGTACAGACAAGCCCAAAATAATTCAAAATCAATTGGGTGGAGGGAATAGTATGATATTGGCTGTTCCCCTCCCCCCCACTCCAGAATAGTTTGAAAGAAGTCTTCCTCCCACGACATTGCAGTGCTACCTTTGGGAAACCATGGAAAAGGCCCAAGTTGTGGTAACTGAACTAGAACTGACCTCATGTTTCCAGTGACCTCTTTGCATGCACTTGACTTTACTCCTGCTCCAACTGCCCATCAGGCTTTCTGTTTTGAATCTTTCATGAATAACCTTGTCAAACCCCCATTTAGTTATCTCAGGAATGTGAACAGGGTGACTTTCAGGCTTTACTGAATAAAACTGATTTATTTTATCTATTCATGACCAGGTTAGATGACAAGAATGCACTGGACCACCAGATGATTCACCACCACCCTGAAGATCCAGGACAGTCAAAAGGAAGTACTTTACACAGTACACAGTTGAAAACTCTAAACAAAACTAAGGAATACTGTTCTCCTATATGTCTCTGTGGAATGAGAATGCTAAACCAGATACGCTTCTGATATGATCCAGCACGGACCTTTTAATGTTATCCACAAACATGCAATACGACAACTGTCTATTAAATAACGAGACTGTGTTTCTCCCTTTCCGACAAATCAGAAAGAACTGATTGTGAATGCTTGGGTGGTGACCTTGAACATGTCTGAACCTGCATGACAAACAACAACACTTTCCACAGTTCAGTTAATTGTCAGTCTTTGTTTAAAGCAAATGTGTTATCTGTTGTGTGCTGCAAAAACGCTAAGTTTAAAAGTCAAGCAATGCTTCAATTTGAAATTTTGAGTAAAATTCAACAAAACACCAATGGAATCTTTTCAAATGCTTACTGAAGCTGTCTCGTGAGCGTGTGTTTGAGTGGCACAAAAGATTCAGAGAAGGATATGAGAATGTGGAAGACAATGAATGCCCTGGACGACCTGCCACTTCAAGAACCAAAGAAATTGTGGGGAAAATCAGCCAGAATGTTCGTAGAGACTGCCAACTCAGTGTCCAAATGATAGCTGAAACTGTGAACATTGACAAAGACACTGTGTGGAAAATTTTGCATGAGGATCTCAACATGAGAAAAGTTTGTGTCAAGATAGTCCCTAGGGTTCTCACACCAGACCAAAAAAAGTGCTGCAAGGAAATGTGCATTGACATTCTGAAGCAACTTGAGGTGGATCCAAACCTTTTTCAAAAATTCAAAGCCATTCTCATGGGGGTTGCTTTTTTTTTTTTTACATCAAGGGTGTAATTTTGGCAGAATGAGTTCTAGAAGGCAGAACAGTGAACCAGCATTATTATAAAGAAGTTTTGACAAAGTTGAGAGAAAGAGTCAGGAAAAAAGGCCAGAACTTCAGGGAAATGGTTTCATTCTTCATCAAGACAATGCATCTGTTCTCACAGCACTTTCTGTGAAGCAGTTTTTGTCCAATAAACACATTGCTACACTAGAACATCCTCCATATTAGCCAGATTTGGCACTATGCAATTTTTTTCTTTTCCCTAAAGTGAAATTGGCACTTAAAGGAACACATTTTCAGTCAATTGATGCAGTAAAGAACAAAACAGCAGATTTGTTGAAACAGCTGACAGAAACTGATCTGCTCCATGCCTTCGACCAGTGGAAAACAAGACTGCATCGGTGTGTGAATGTGAATGTGGAGTATATTGACGGGGTCAAGATTAGAATTGTAATACATATAAAGATGGGTTACTGAATCAGTCTCATTATTTAATACACAGACCTCGTAGAGCTACATGTCACACTCGATTAAAAGGACTATTGAATGACTGATCCCTGTCACACTGAGCACCTTCTAAACTGGGAATAGTATGATTCTTGCAAATAATAGCAATATGAGAATTGAATGTAAGGGAATTTGATTAGCACGATAGTTTGGAATTTATCACTCTATGCTGTTATAGTGCTATTATTCCACTTTAACTATTCTGGCTACTTCCTGAGGAGGTCTGGGGTTTGTAGTTTAGGGAGGCCCAAGAGCTCTCTGGTTGAGAGTTCTAAATGCCCCTCCCTAAACTGTAAATCCGAGGATTCCACAGGAGGCAGCCGCAGCAGTTAAAGTGGAATAATAGCACTATATCTGTGTACTCTGATAATCAATGTTGGGTCATGCAATTCATTTCTTTCCAAGTGAATGAAGGAATGAACTTTCTGGGTTATCACATTAAAAAAAATTCACTTCCCAGCAGTCCTCTCCTACTTGTAATGGGCTACTCTGCACACAGAGGAAGTAGAGCATGACAAAAACACACCACAGGTGGGAAGGAAATGGGTAGCTATGGTCAGTGCACAGAGGCTTAGGATCTTCCTTCCAGCCCAGCCATTGCCTGCTCAAGGTTACACCTTTCATCTCCAACTCCCATGACAGTCAATGAATACTTTGTGAGTATGAATACTTTTAGAAATGCTTGTGGGACTGCAAGCAAAAGACAGCTGAGGCAGAATCAAAACTTGCCTCCTTTCCATGACACTAAAGCAACTGAATGTATTGTGAGATGCATTCAGAAAATATTCCTTTCATTCGTTTTCATTACAGTGAAAATAATAAATGAGAATATAGGGAGAAAAGATGGGGAGAATAATGATATAATAAGGAAAACATGGGAATGGAAGTGTCTAGTTACTAATAATAAGTTACTTGCAATTAATTCCTCGAACTGAAACCTGGAGACAGACTGATCTGGTTTGATGTGGTCTCCTTGTTCACCAAAGTCCCCATAATGGATACTATGGCACTTATCCAACAAATATTTCCAGAAGACATCACAGCCCTGTTCAAACATTGCCTCACCACAAGCTACTTCCAGTGGGATAACGAATTCTTGGAACAGATAGATGGGTAGCCATGGGCAGCCCTCTGAGCCCCGTGATAGCAAATTTTACATGGAACATTTTGAAAAGCAAGCCCTGGAAATAGCACCAAAAAAAGCCCACAACATGATTGTGGTATGTGGACGACACTTTCACCATTTGGAGCCATGGAGAAGAAGATTTGGCAGCATTTCTGAACCACCTGAACAACATCCATCCGAACATCCAATTCACAATGTAAAAAGAAAAGAAGGAACATTGCAATTCTTGGATGTCCTAGTCATCTGCAAACCAAACCAACGGTTGGGCCATAAGGTATACAGAAAACCCACACACATGGACAGACACCTACATAAGAACTCTAATCATCATCCAGGACAAAAACATTGGTAGACCGCGCAAAAAGGATCTGCGAACCCCACAACCTGGAGGACGAACTGAGGCACCTAAACTGGGTTATACAGGCTAATGGTTACTCCAAATCAGACATCACAAGAGCAGCCAGACTCAGAAAAAAAAAACAGTAATGAAGAAAAGCAGCCATCCAAAGAGAAGTTATTTTTAACATACATCAAAGGAGTCACAGACAGAATAGGGAAACTGATGAGGAAACACAACCTCCAAATGATCTACAGACCAACCAAGAAAATCCAAGAAATGCTATGCTCAGTGAAGAACAAAAGAGACCCTCTCACAGCCGCAGGAGTTTACTGCATACCATGCAGCTGTGGACAGGTTTATATAGGAATAACTAAATGCAGTGTGCAAAGACAAATCAAGGAACATGAGAGACAATGTAGACTGGGCCAGCCAGAAAAATCAGCAGTAGCAGAACACGTGATAAACCAACCTGGACACAAAATGTTATTTAAAAACACCGAAATTCTGAACCAGGCCAACAACTATCATGTCAGAATGCACAGAGAAACTATTGAAATCCACAAACACCTGGACAACTTCAACAGGAAAGAAGAAACTGTTAAAGTAAGCAAAGTTTGGCTACCAGTCCTGAAACACATCAAAATCAAAACTCATGCAAATCAACTTCACCCAGGGACAGGGGGATTTCCAGCAGACAATGGGCCATTAGCCAAACAGACACTAATCCTCCTTGTATATCCTCCCACCCTAGGAACTAGCCATTCAAATAAACAAATTTATATATCCTCTCCAACAGGGACTCACAGTATATAAACCCCACACACTCTTACCCAAACATTCTCTGAAAATGCCAGCCACAGATGCAGGTGAAACGTCAGAAAGAAACTATTCCAGAACATGGCCCCACAGCCCAGAAAAAAACCATGAAAAACCTATGGATGCCAGCCACGAAAGCCTTTGACTTCACAATTCCTTTTTTTTTTTTTTTGCAATAAATAAGCCATTACTGCAGTATGTTACACTACAAATGTAATCTTCACTCCTTTTGTGTTGGAATTGTTTTGTTACTGCTATAGTTAAAGGCAGTCCTCTCCATTGACGCCCCCTTGTTGTGGGAGAGAGGCTTGTGTATCCTAATGATGTTTTGAGCTATGCTGGGGGTGGCACAATAGCCACCGGTAGGGTCTCCCATGCCAGACAGGTCAAAACAGAAAGGTCTGACAAAGTGTGTCAAAGGGCAGGATGGGCTCTCTAGCCTTATGGCAACCATCCAAGGAGAAGGAAAACTCCAATCCCAAACCCGGGCAGATGGTGCTCGTCCAACCGTGTAAGGTCTACCATCTAAGAGAAGGAAACTCTAATCAAACCAAGGCCCAAGGACCTCACTGCTACTGTCCATGCTTGCAAGGCCAGCAGATGAACCTTTGGTTTTAAGGGTGAGGCCAGTTCTGTGCACGCTGCGCCCCACCAGACAAATCCATTGCACAGGAACGAAGGACAAATCCAATTCCAAAAAAAAGCCCTGTAGCAATAGGCAAGGGACAAAACGACAGGTGTAAAGATGCACTGGAAGCCGCAGGCAGTTCAGGACTTTGCATGCAGGCGGTTCAGGACTTTGGTTGCTCGAGGCTGACCCGGGAGATGACAGTCTTGTTTGGCAGCATCCTGAATGACCAAGCAGCCTTTTTTAAGGAGAGCACTGCTTGCTTCATATGGAGAGGGGCCTAGAAAAGGTGGCCTAACAAAAGCTTATCCCCATCTACCAGGTTGGCTAGCCGCGGCCAACGGGAATCTTCTGATGCGGTCAAACCAAGGCAAAGAAACAAAGGTGCACACTGGCCTCCAAAGGTGTAAATAAACTGATGCTTCCATGCTGGAACATCAGAACCATGCGAGACTCTGAAGATAGTGGATGGCCTGAGTGTCGTTGTGCTCTAATAGCCCATGAACTATCACAACTTAATATTGACATTGCTGCTCTTAGTGAAGTTCGTCTCCATGAGGAAGGCAGCCTTAAAGAACACGGCGCCGGCTACACACTTTACTGGTCTGGCAAACCCAAAACCGAAAAACATCTTTCAGGAGTAGGTTTTTTGATTAAAAACTCCATTGCCTCCAAACTCGAAACCTTGCCAACAGGACACTCTGATCGCATTATTTCCTTACGCCTCCCACATGTTGTTCTCTTTAGTATATATGCCCCAACTATGCAAGCCGACCCTGTAGAGAAAGACAAATTCTACACAGACCTACACCAACTCATACAAAAAGTCCCTATAGAAGATAAAATTATTATCCTTGGTGATTTCAATGCCAGAGTAGGAAAGAACTCTGAAGCCTGGAAAGGTGTCTTAGGCAAGCATGGTGTTGGAAATTGCAATGATAACGGATGCCTCCTGCTAGAGTTCTGTGCAGAACAACAGCTGACTATTACAAACACTATCTTTCAGCAGAAAGACAGCTTGAAGACAACCTGGATGCATCCCCGATCCAAACATTGGCACCTCATTGACTATGTTCTAGTCCGTCAGAGAGACATTCGTGATGCCCGTCATACCCGAGTGATGCCCAGTGCAGAATGCCAAACAGATCATCGCCTCGTCAGATGTAAACTAAATCTTCATCTTAAGTTCAAACCTAAGAGGGGTGGCATGTTAAAGAAGAGACTCCAAGTCAACAATCTTCAACAAGCTACCATGAGAGACAACTTCCAGGTAAACCTGCAAACAAAACTTGAAGACCATCCTACAGATCCTTCTCCTACAGTGCTTTGGCAACATATCAAAAACAGTATCTTCCAGTCTGCAGAAGAATCCCTCGGGTTCTCCCACAAGAAAAATCAAGACTGGTTTGATGAAAACAACCAAGAGATCTAGGAGCTGTTGGCAAAGAAGAGAACTGCTCACCAGGCATACCTTGCCCCACCAACTTGCCATGTAAGAAAAGCAGCTTTCCATCTCACATGTAGTAAACTTCAACAAAAACTCCGAGACATGCAGAACAAGTGGTGGATCAATATAGCAGAAAAGACACAATGCTGTGCAGATCTGGGTGATTCTAGAGGATTTTATGAAGCTCTTAAGGCAGTGTTTGGAACTACCTATCAGGTCCAAGGCTCCTTATACAGTACAGATGGTCAAACATTAATTACTGATAAAGCCTCCATCCTGAATTGATGGGCTGAACACTTTCAAAGTCACTTTAGTGCCAACCAAGTAGTCCAAGGCTCAGCTATCCAACATATGATACAAAAACCGATGAAAAATGAATTGGACATAGCTCCCACTTTGGAAGAGACCCTTAAGGCCATACAGCAGCTGAAAAACGGCAAGGCAGCTGGGATTGATGGAATCCCACCTGAAGTTTGGAGACACGGAGGTCATGTACTCCATGATAAATTCCACGAACTCCTTGTGAATTGCTGGGAAAAGGGGGAACTGCCATCAGACCTCCGAGATGCAGTCATCATCACCCTGTACAAGAAAAAAGGAGCAAAATCTGATTGCTCAAACTATCGAGGCATAACACTGCTCTCTATTGCTGGAAAAATCCTAGCAAGGATACGCCTGAACAGATTAGTTCCTGCTATTTCAGAAGAACATCTCCCTGAAAGCCAATGTGGCTTCAGAGCCAATAGGAGTACTACAGATATGATAATTGCCCTTAGACAACTGCAAGAGAAATGTAGGGAGCAGAACAAGGGTCTCTATGTAACATTTGTCAACCTCACCAAAACCTTCGACATCATGAATAGGAAAGGTCTGTGGCAGATCCTGGAAAGACTAGGATGTCCCCCAAATTCCTTAAAATGATTATCTTGCTACACGAGGGCCAGCGCGATCAAGTCAGATATGGCGATGCTCTTTCAGAGCCCTTTCTAATAACTAATGGAGTGAAGCAAGGTTGTGTTCTTGCACCAACTTTATTTTCAGTCTTCTTCAGCATGATGCTCCAAAGGGCTACGGCAGAGATTGAAGAAGAAGACAGCATCTATATACGTTACCGTACTGGTGGTAGCTTGTTTAACTTAAGCTGCCTGAGGGCTCACACTAAGATTCTAAACTATCTAGTCCATGAGCTGCTCTTCGCTGATGATGCTGCCCTTGTTGCCCACACAGAAGCAGCTCTGCAGCGCCTAACATCCTGCTTCGCAACGGCTGCAGAGCTGTTTGGGCTGGAAGTCAACCTGAAGAAACCGGAAGTTCTTTACCAACCTGCACCACAGGACGAACACCACCATCCCCACATTGCCGTCGGCAACTCTGTGCTTCAGTCCGTTCAGCAGTTCACCTACCTGGGAAGCATCATCTCCTCAGATGCCAAGATTGACAAAGAGATCGATCACAGATTAGCAAAGGCACATAGCGCATTTGGAAGACTTTACAAAAGAGTCTGGAGTAATAAATACCTGAGGCGAAACACAAAAATCAGTGTGTATAGAGCCATTGTACTGTCTATTCTCCTTTATGGGTCTGAAACATGGATCACCTATCGCCACCACTTACGACTCCTCATACGCTTCCATCAGCGCTGTTTACGCACAATCCTAAATATACACTGGACTGACTATGTGACAAATGTTGCTGTCCTTGAGCAAGCAGGGATCACCAGCATTGAGGCCATGATATTGAGAACATAGCTGCGCTGGGCAGGGCACGTTTCTAGGATGGAGGACCATCGCCTCCCAAAAATAGTACTCTACGGTGAACTCACCACAGGTCAGCGTATGAGGGGTGCTCCAAAAAAGCAATACAAGGACTCCCTGAAACAACACCTCAGGCTTGGCCAAATTGATCACCAACAATGGTCCGCCCTGGCCTCACATTGGGAGGCATGGAGACGCACTATCCACAATGCTGCAGCCTTATTTGAGAACTCATGCCGAACAAGTCTTGAAGAGAAACGACAATGCAGAAAAAAATCACAACCCGGAAACATCACCCAAGGAAACCTTCTGCTGTGCTTTCTTGCAACCGGACTTGTCTATCTCGGATTGGCCTTTTTAGTCATCAGCACGCTTGCAGAAAGCGCAGGACGAGTCCTTCCTGAATCTTCGTTTGTGAAGAGAAGCCAGAGAGAGAGAGAGAGTTAAAGGCAGTAGCCTCACTGCTTAGGTGATTTTTCTACCATGGTCTGTAAGTATAACAAGAAAAGAAAGTTGCTTTTAAAATGTGACTATGGGCTTATCTACACCAGCCATGATATGGTGGCTCCCTGCCAA
The DNA here is from genome assembly GCA_030847615.1 of Gambelia wislizenii. NCBI lineage: Eukaryota > Metazoa > Chordata > Lepidosauria > Squamata > Crotaphytidae > Gambelia > Gambelia wislizenii. Next base: position 186,267,833 of record JAUMIR010000002.1, on the reverse strand, counting down.
CGTATCCTGGCTGTGGAGCTGGCCCATTCTGCCCCCATTACCTTAACAAAATGGGCCGGAGTCCCAACATAATGTGGTTGTTTGCTGCAGCCACCATCACCATTTTTTTCTTCTAACGCAGAAGCCAGGAAGGGGCCCTGTCACATGTGACTTAAGGCCCCCTGCATGTGACCAGCCTAGATCACATGCTGAGGGACCCCTGCCTGGCTTCTGGGAGACCCAGGGAGGTGATGAGGGCAGTGAGGAGTGGACTGCCAGGACAGATTCCCATGGACATGCAGGGCCTGATCTGGTTTTGGCCACCGGTACAGGATTAAACTGGGTATTATATTATTATGGTTTATCGGGCCCTATCCCAGTATCTGTCCTGGAGGTGGTGAGGACTGTCCAAGGTCAGATCAGGGTGAAATGTGTCATATGGACTGCAGGGCTCTGGAACAGGGGCAAGCCCGGGTATTTAGCCTGTCTCTCTCTCTCTGGCTTTTCTTCACAAACGAAGATTTAGGAAGGAATCATCCCACGCTTTCTGCAAGCGCGCTGATGACTAAAAAGGCCAATCCGAGATAAACAAGTCTGGTTGCAGAAAGCACAGCAGAAGGTCTCCTTGGGTGATGTTTCTGGGTTGTGATTCTTTCTGCGTTGTCATTTCTCTTCAAGACTTGTTCGGCATGAGTTCTCAAATAAGGCTGCTGCATTGTGGATAGTGCGTCTCCATGCCTCCCGATGTGAGGCCAGGGCGGACCATGGTTGGTGATCAATTTGGCCGAGCCTGAGATGTTGTTTCAGGGAGTCCTTGTATCACTTTTTTGGAGCTCCCCCTTACGCTGACCCGTGGCGAGTTCACCGTAGAGTACTATTTTGGGGAGGCGATGGTCCTCCATCCTAGAAATGTGTAGATAAGACCTATTATAGATAAGACCTATTAAATACTTGGAACTGTAACAGTAAGTAATTACTCTTCAAATATAATTTTCCAACCTCTACTACAGCCATAGAAACAACATGGTCCTGAAAGACCCTTTCACAACAGCAACCTTTAAAACAGTGCTTCTCAGACTTTCATCCTCCAGGTGTTTTGAACTTCAATTCCAAGAAGGCCCAGCTAGCTTGGCTAAAGGCCAGGGATTCTAGGATCTGAAGTTTAAAACATCAAGGAGGGCCTAAAGTTTGAAAACCACTGCTTTGAAGTACAGGTTGAGTCTCCTTTATCTGAAATTCCAAAATCCAAAATATTACAAAATCCAAAATAGCAGATATAGGTGGCTGAGATTGTGACACTTTACTTTCTGATGGTTTAATAAACACAAATTTTGTTTCATGCACAAAATTATTAAAAATATGGCTATGTATATAAGATGTATATGAAACATAAATGAATTTCATGTTTAGACTTGGGTCCCATCTCCAAGATATCTCATTATGTATATGCAAATAATCCAAAATCCAAAATATTCCAAAAGCTAAACTACCTCTGGTCCCAAGCATTTCAGTAAGGGAGACTCAACCTATATAGTAGGTTACACCAGGATTGGTTGGTATGAGGGTTTGATCAGAATAACTCATGATGTTTAGCAATTATGATGGAAGGCTGAATATTGCTTAGTATGAGCCAAGAGTGAATACATAAGTTTTAAAGGAAATTGTCTATACAGGTCTGCCTCCTTGGATATATGTGTCTGCCCATAAAAGCTAATTTCTAGAGGCTTTGAATTCACCAATAAATTATTAGCATATATCCAGACCATAATCTAGGGAGTTATAACCCATCCGATAGGCTTATTTGCCCCCACAATATAACTGATGTCAACTGGAACTTCATCCAACAGTGATGTGAAGTTTGAGACTAGTATTTACAGTGGCTGACATCTAGGGTTCATCCAAATGGCTCAGAATACACTGGCTTCCTGTCCGCACATTCCACATGTGGATCTGGCTGATTGCTTCCCTGTTACTGGCATGAAATGGGCTAGAGTCCAGACATGCATGTTGGCCTGTCCCTGCAGCTACTGCCGCTGCCCCCCATGTTGCACTCTGATGTCATGAAGGGCCTCCCACATCATGTGAGCAAGGCCCCCTCTGTGTGGCCAGCTTTGTTCACATGCTGTGGGCCCCTTCCCTAGCTATGGAAAAGCAAGGCAGAGGGCAGCTTTAGCAATGGGCCAGCATGCCTGAATGGGCTCCTGTGGTCATGCAGGGCCTGCTCTGTTTTTTGCCAGTGGGAGCAAATTTAAACAGGTATTATTTTAAAATGTTTTATTGGGCCTTACCCCGTCTTCCCCCCAATATTAGCCCCATCTTTGCCTGGGGGTCATGAGGACAGCCCAGGGGCAAAATGGGGCATCATCAGGACTGTAGGTCTCCAAGATGGGGTCAAGATGGGGAAACTTGCCCGTGTAGAGAAGCCCCTAGTTGTTGCAACCTGTCAATGGCACCATCTTTCCAGTTCTACATATGCCTGAAGAGACATCTCTAGAAGTCAGTTATTTTTATCTGTGGTTCAAGGTAATACTCTTTTCTTTCTTTTTTACCATAGTGGCAGGGTTCATCCTGCACCATTGGTAAAATGGGAGTTTTCGCCATAATGCCACAGGCCTTGTGTAACACTGTTGGTAAATGTTGCCATCAAACTAGTAACCACTGAGGGCTTTATCCTCTATGGATTTGCTCAGTCTCTTTTTAAAGCTGTTCTTCTTGGTGCTGGCCATCATGATATCTTTTGGTAGACATTCTGCACTTTAAATATTCACTGTGTGAAGAAGGACTTTCTTACATCTGTCCTAAATCTCTTTGCATCTTCAGAGCAAATGGTAGGAAACCTCTCCCAATGGCAAAGTGGAGATTTCCCCATAAGTACATACCTGTGCCAGGATGACTAGATGTAGAAAGTTAAGGAAGGAAATGCCCTTTAGGACAGCTCTTTGAAGAGCTGGCTTCCTTTCACCGAGGATGCCTGCAGATGGCCTGGGCAATCTCTTCCCTCTTGGTGATAAGATGTGGCTGCAGATTTGCTCCTAGAAGCCATGATACAGCAGCCCCTAGCCTTGCAAGACACATGCCAGCACAGTCATCCTACTGATCCCACCATCCTTCTGGAGACTCCTCCTCTTCCCTACCAGCTGGGTTCATTCTGCTCCAGCTCTCTCTGCAGCTGCTCCAGGGAAGTCAACCTTTCAGTGCTCTTCCAGTTCTTATGTCTTTGCTTCCACTCAGAACTTAATGTATTTAATATTTCATTGTGCATTTTCATAGCTAGCCTCTTATTCACATGAATTATTAAGCAGCTGCATTTCTTGAAAGTACCAGAGTGTGCACGGCAGCTCATGCTGTGGCTTCTCTGTTTTGTTAAAGGTTCTGGTTGCCCAGACTGACTTACCTTTCATGCTTTTCCAAATAACTTATTTCCCTCTAACTTTTGCTTCTAAGCTCTGCTCCTTTCACCTGTGACAGTGTGAGTTGCTCTGCAACACTTCAGCTCTAAAATGCTCCAGTTGCTGAGGGTTAACAAGTGGCCAATACAATTGGTTAATGCTCTACCACAGGTAACAATCCATGGAATTGTCTGTGGTTTGAAGATTGTGCGCCAGCAAAGGACTGTCAGACAGGAAAACACTATGAAATTCATGGGGCCATCATAAACCAACAAGCAACTTGAAGGCACATAACATGCACATAAGCTGTTTATCTATTCGGAACACTAGCATTTTTATGACAATTGATTGGGCATTTATCAAAGTCTTTAATAATTTATTAAAACTTCATTAGTTGTCAATTGAATCAGTTGGACCTGGTTTATTGGACTATCTGGTTTAATGCTACTCCTATTGCTTTAAATGGCATTGAGATACCTTTTCATAGTAATGGCAGGTAATCTTTACGTCCTTCAGTCAAATTAGAATAATTAAATTGGGCTCAGTGCTGGCCTTCTTTTGTGAGGAATTATCAAGTGAACAAGCATTATCCTTATTAGTGTTGTGTGTTTTCTAGTGGTAAAAAGGGATATTTACCAGTAAATGAGAAAAATGTAGCAGATTCTGATGTGTTTTTGAAGGCCTTGAGTTCCAGAGATTTGCCAATATAATAAATAAATGGCTGCAGCTGCAGGTGTTTACTAGCATGACTTGGTAAGAGTCATTGATTACTGGAAACTAGCTGGACCCGGTGTACCATACACCATTAAAAAACTCCCCCCAAAACACCCGGTAGACCTCAAAATAATGCTGTAAGGTAGGCTGGTGGGTTTAAATTCCTCATCCCCCTTCTCAGCGTTCCACACTTTTCCTGGAATTGCTGAGGGTGACTTGCTCTGTTACCCTGCTGCAGCCACCATTGACTGCCTGGCTCTGGCTCAGTGGCAGCAGCAGCATCCTGCTGCTGCCACCAGTTGACTGCCTGGATCTCATAATAACCTGTGACTGATAAGTGACTGAGGGAGGGAGAGGAGGGAAGGGCCCTTGTGAGGCTGTGATGCAGATTGAGTGGACTGTGATGTGGAGATTTTGCATGTGGGTGGTGATTTGTTGGGTGTGGGCTGTGTGTGTTTCCTGAGCAGCCAATCAGCACACTGAGAAAGGCAACATACCCAAGAGAATTAAATATATTGATGATGCCATATTGTCATTGTATGTGTATGTGTGCGTGTGCCTTCAAGTCACCTGTCAACTTATGGTGACTTCATGAATTTCCTATGGTTTTCTTAGGCAAGGAATACCTAGAAGTGAATTTGCCAGTTCCTTCCTCTGAAATATAGCCTACAGCACCTGGCCAAAGGCAAACGGTGGCTTTTGACCCATGGTTGTTGGCATGGTTCTGCTAGGCCTTGGCACATCACTTGAATTAAATGTAAGACCACAGAGATTAGCACCAATCTCTATTTGATGTCTGAATTTTAGAGGTATTCTATCGAGGCTCACAACACCTAAGACTCAAAAACTCTGTTGGAAAACAAAGGGAGAAAAAAACTCTGCCCCAGTGTTATGGAGATAAAACAAGTTCGCTATGGAGTCTTCCTGGTAGCTAATGCTTTGGCACTGGGAGTGCTTTGGCATTGGGAATTCTTTGGCACTGATAGGCAGAATAGAAATTCAATAAATAAAGGGTATACCTAAGAGATGAGAAATCTGAGTTTTGCTCTTGGTTTATGATTTTGCTGACAAAGTGACTGGCTAATCTTTGAGAAAAACAACTAGCCTCCACCATTTTGAGAGCCATCAGGTTGTGCATAGCATTAACCGGGCCTGCTGACCGTAACCAGGTCTACCACCCCTAAATGCTTGTATATACAAAAATATTTCCTCAAGTTACATCCTGCCCCCATCCTTAATTTTTCACATGTCTTGAAAAGGCTGTGACTAGGATTAGATTTGTGCTTAGATTGCACTATAAGAAAGAAATATTTAAGCTATAATACTCTGAGGGAATCACATAAGTCATGTTCCAGAAACTACCATCTGGTTATGCTCTCCCTGATTTTCCAAGCAATGAGAAGTTCCAGGGAATCCATCACTTACCTGGGTTTAGTTTCCTTCACTTACCCGGGTTTAGTTTCCTAAACAAATGGGGTCACTAGAGGCTTATGGCATTTTGCGGTTTCCTCCTGGATGTAGAAATGTAGCTGAACATTGCTCAGGCTCCCCATTTCCTTGCCTGGGCACTAAATGGCCTTGGGGTACAATTGCCTTGGCAAGGTGCCTTCAGCATGGGCCAAAAGCAGTAGCCCAATGGAAATGCATAGGTGGAGAGTTGAGACTTTATCACATGAGTGTCTAAAAATGCTGTAATTCTGCAATTGAGGAAAGCTGAAACATAGTGGCATGATTACTGTAGTTGTTGCACGTCGCCATAATTGCACAACACCACTGCTAACTGAAGATTGCATGACCACCTACTAGTGTTTTTAAGAATGGGATTGAAGCTCACGCTATAGTAACACTTGTTTTCACATTGTGCTGTAATGACAGAGAATTAACACTTTGAGATGGTCTGCACATGCATCTTGAAAAAATATTCTCCTAGCTCTGTGATTTTGCATGGGTGAAATTTTGGCTGTTCTCACGTGAAGACATCACTTCAATGAAACACACCAAAAGCAAAAAACCAAAAAATTAACAAATTCACAACTTAACAATTAACCAACCAACCAAAATGTTCCAATAAAAGGTGACAGTTCATTAAAAGATCATCCTGGAGGTCCTCTTCACACTCTCCCCCAGAAATGTACTTATGTGTTCTCATTGGGAATGGGGAGGGGGAAAAGGGAGAACAGCCATAATATTGGAACTACAGTGGGACAGTATTATCCCATGCTCATCAATACCATGAAAAGAATGCTATTGACAGCTATTCATAGCTTTTGCCCGTGAATGAAAAGTTACACACAATTAATGGTTGGAGCACACATGGACCATAAGAGGACGACGATGTTGTGTGATAATGGGAAGCCATTCATGCTACTATCCCACTGTAATTCTGCAATTTTGACCTTGTGTGATAAAGTCCTTATACTATGCTCACAGGGAACAAAAAAGGAAAAGATCTCTTTCTTTGAAAGTCTTTAAACAAAAGTAGGATGGCCATCTTTTGGGAGTGCTTTAGTTGCATATTCCTGTGTAACAGCGAGATTCCCTTGAAGTTTTTGCCTACTCTATGATTCTGTGCAGGATCATGGCTCTTCTTGCATGGCCTCCTACATAGGAAAACAATCTGAAAATCAACCTGCAGGGCTTTCAAACAAGTGTATCTCTGAAGCTTTTGTTTACTTGCCAGGCATAAGCTTTGGAGACACTCTTTTTAAAAAATAAAACCCTGCAGGCTGATTTTGAAATTACTTTCCTGTGAAGGAGGCCACACAAATATTTCTTGGCTGAACCACATTGGGCTAATTTGAAGAATAAAACTCCTTTTATACATCCTGAGACTCAATGTGTCTTTTGTACATGTGTTGCATGTGAAAGTTCATGCTGAAACACTTTGATGCATCTGAGCCAACTGAATATCACTCTCTACCACCCCATCTCTGTCTATAGCATATATAAGTGTATGGGGAACTCATGCTTGAAATTTGGAAAGCAGAAAGAACATGGGTGTTAAGCACTGATTCATAGAGATCAAACACAAAAGACTTTATACTGGCTATACATCTGCTAATCCTACTTTCCTCCTGGTAATCCCCTCCCCCCCATTACTCGAAGAAGTGGGGGTGCTTTAGAGCCCCACACATGATGCCAACAACTATATTAATATTGGGGGGAATTATTATCAGCTCATATGAAATGCTACAAGGGGTGGGTAACTTTGGGATCTTTTCACCTATGTATGCCAGTATAAACTGTTTTTATTGGAAATAGCCCAGAAAGCAACCACACATGCAACACACACTCGCAAGGATCATGCTTAAGAATTTAACTGAAGAGTTAAGGCAGAATGGTTGGATAGAGGAATAGCTTTGAGAAATAGCATGATAGTTACCAATCTTGAAGAACAGCGAAGTACTCAGACTGAAATGTGAGGGTGGCACTGGAAGTTCTGATCCAGGGGCAGGCCGACAGAGAGAGTGGCTGGGTCTTGTCCACAGTGGCACACTTTGCTATTGTTTGAGGTTAATATTTATACTGTGCTTCACATCCTTAAGGGGGTACTTTGGCTAGAACAAAGCTTAGATGGGTTTCCCACCATGTAAACAAAAGAAACCCAAACTTAGCTGATTGTTGTTAATAGCAGGGAGATAGGAATTGATGGGCTTATGACAACCTTGCATTGTAGGATAGGAGGGGGTTCTGAAGGATATTTCCTGGGGATTTGGGTTGTTTAGGTCACTTTGATTGTTTAGCATGTGTGACTCACTATTGAGGGGCCAAAGAAGGAATTAGCACATACCTCCTTAATGGTTTTATTTACTAACGGGCTTTCACTCAATCCTAGCTTGAGTGTGCTTGCTAAAATATTTCTAAGGACTTTATCAGACGAGCATGTTAAAATGCTGGAATAACACGAATAAGTAAGGCAGAAACATGGTGGCATAATAACTGGAATTATCAAACAACCACTGCTTATGTTTTAAGAACGTGATTAATGGCCCTGCTACAGTAGCAATTGTCTTCACATTCCCTTCTAATTCGACTGTACAGTAGGACCCCCATATCCACTGGGGATTGGTTCTGGGGGGCGCGTAGATACTGAAAACCGTGGATAATAGCAAAGACCATTGAAAATAATGGGACTTCCATTTTAAAATACCATAGAGTTGCCTAGGAGGACCTAGAAAATGGCTAGAGAGGACATGTTTTCTAGGAAGACTCTATGGTAGGTGTGCTGTTTTGTGTCCTGTGGATAATTGATTTAGTCGATAATGAACCAGTGGATACAGGGGTCCTACTGTATTAATGCTCTGTACCGGTCTGTGCATGCTCCTTTAAGACAAATGTCCACTTACTTCCTTGTTAGCCCGGGTACGAGATCTCGGTAGTTCTCACAAAAAGACGTAAGTTCACATAAAAGCACCAAAACCACTCAAAATAAAAAACAAAATGTACAGATAAGCCCTGAAACAAACATAAAAACTTGCCAGCAAGACGGGGCAGTTCATAAAAAGAGCATCCCATCGATCATTTTTGTGTTCTCACCCAGATGTTTTCTCCCTAGGAATGGGAATGGGGGAAAGAGGCTGGTCCATTCATGCTGTAATCTCACAATTAAAGTGGGAAATGGTTTCAGATGCTTTTAATGTCACAAAAAAATCAATATTAAGGAACTATTGATGGCTTATCCTATCTATAAAAAGTGACACCTTATTCACGCTTGGCACACACACTTTCCACGGGAGGAGGATGTTGTCTGATAATTAAATCCGGTAATGATATTATTGTGTCATTATGACGTGATTTTTGCTGCATCTGATAAAGTCCTAAGATACATTCCCAGGTCCTTGTGACCTCCGTCTGACCTCACTTTGGCTCACCCCGTTCTACTTGATCCCTTCAAAGTGTCCAATATTTCCAATTTTGAGATATTATAGGGAGGAGGTAGTAGTGAATGCTAACTGCTGCCCTCAACCCAGACTGGCAACATTTTATGATGAAATACAGAGCTTGGGAACTTACTTTTTGGACTACAGCTCCCAGAATCCCCAAGATGAAAGATTCTGGGCATTGCAGTACCAAAAGTAACTTTTCCAAGTTCAGTTAGAAATGTGACTTATAAGCACACACACACACACACACACACACGAGATTTCCAGTCGCCTCTTGCCACGCAAGCAGCCTCCGGAGCAATAACAAGGCTGCTGCGCCGCAAGGGGTCCATTTTGGACGCCACCGTTTCTCTCTCAGCATCGTCCGTGACTGTTGAAGCTAGCATTGGAGGCGGCTGCGCTGTTTTTCACTCACGGACGTTGTCCATGAGTAAAAAACAGCGCGGCCGCCTTCAATGCTAGCCGCAACAGTCACAGACGACGCCGAGAGAGAAACGGCGGCGTCCAAAATGGACCCCTTACCACGCAGCAGCCTCGTTACTGCTCCGGAGGCTTCTTGCATGGCAAGAGGCGGCAAGAGGCGTCTGAAAATCTCCAGAGACTATTCCATCAATGTAAAAAGAATCAGCTTCACAATTGTATCTTGAACACATATTATCATTTATTTGGATGTTTCTCTGCAAACATATATGTCTCACTTTAAATCTTTTATCATTCTTGTTGCATTTTAATCTCAGAGTTTGTTAGGGCATTCTCCAGGACTCTCCCAAACTTTTTACAGTTCATTTTATTCTGCTAAAAATAATTACATTAGCATAGATGATCTATGCCCCTAAATATGCATGTTTTTTTTAAATGCAGCTGCAAGTTGGAAGGCTGGGTGAGCAGGAGTTCATCAGAAAGTCATTATTAAAATTAAAACCCTTCCATGGCAAACTTCAGTGCAACATTAAAAGTGAGATTTTCATTATCCTGTTGAATATTTTAAATATCTTCAGAAGCAGGAGCCAAAGAAATAAATCAGAACCATTGCAGTGAAGTGTGTGTTGGCACATGATGATGATTATTATTATTTATTGCAGAAAGGGGAAAGAATCTTGCATAGTTTATCCTGACAGGCCAGATCATCAGCATGCAGAGTCCCTGAGATGCAGCAAGAAGCTGAAAGCAGATAACCAGAAATCCAGGAGTAGGGCTGGTTGTCAGCCACTCAGTTCATTTCCCTATGGAGGGCAATTCAGCCAAAGCTTTCTGGGCAGCCTACACAAGCACACACTGGAGACCAAATCACTGAAACACACACAGAAGAATGAACCAACTTTCATTAAGAACTCTATACTAGTTATTATTGTTAGGTAGGCTTAATTTAAATCAGGGCTCATTGGAACACCCTGGTAGTAGACAAAGCCCAAATATGAAACATGTAAAATATTAAAACTAAAAAAAGTTCTGAGCATGTATAAAAAGCTGTTTCTTTACAACTGAGTAAGCACAACATGCTTATGTGTGTTTGAAATTCACCAGGAAGACCTTAGAGAATCATCACCGCCACACAGAGTATTTATTTATTAAAACAGAGATCCCACCTCCCTTTCTCTCAAGGAGGCAAGCACGTTGAAATACAAAAGAAATGAAATACGGTTTAAGACATGCTGGCAAACTGATTAAAAACTTAATTATGACACAGTAATAAAAAGTAACAAAAAAATCTCAACTGTTTAAAGTCCTCTCTGGCCATCAAAACCATTTTAGGTACCCAAAGCTTGTCTGACTAAAAATATATATTTGTTGATGGGAGGACAACAGAGATGTCAATCTAACCTCCCTTGGCTTGCATTCCAGAACCTGGGATTGATCACTGAGAAGGCATTCACTTTCAACTCAACATACATGACCATGGTGAATTCAAGAAAAGGGCCTCCTCTAAGGATCTGGGGCCCATCTAGACTACACAGTAATAGCACTGTGATTTCCTTTTAATTGCCATGGCAACATTCTATGAATCCTGGGGGTTATAGTTTGGTCAGAAAGTACCAAAGAGAATTCTAAACTGCCCCATCTTAAACTACAAATCTTGGGATTCCATAGGACTGAACTATGGCAGTTAAAGAGGAATCACTGAGCTATATGAGGGTAAAGGTTGAAACTTAATCCAGACAAGACAGAAATGCTCCTGGTCAGTCAAAAGGCAGATCAGGGAATAGGGACCCAGCCTGTGCTGGATGGGGTTACAATGCCCCTGAAATCTCAGGTTCGTGGTTTGGGTGTTCTGCACTCAACTCTGAGCCTGGATGGCCAGGTTCCAGCAGTGGCCAGGAGTTCATTTACACAACTAAAACTAGTGCACCAGCTGCACCCATTCCTTGAGATGCAAGATCTGGCCATGGTGACACATGCCTTGATTACATCCCATTTGGACTACTGTAGTGCACTGTATGTGGGGCTGCCTTTGGAAACTGTTCAAAAACTTCAGCTAGTCCAGAATGCTCTAGCCAGAATGCTGACCAAGGTCAGTTATAGGGAACATATAACTCCCTTGTTAAAACAGTTTCACTGGCTACCAGTTTGTTTCTGGGCTGAATTCGAAGTACTGGTCATGACCTAAAAAGCCCTATATGACTTGGGTCTGAACTATCTGAAAGACTGTATCTCCCAATTCGAACTTGCCAGAATATTAAGATCATCGGGAAAGGCTTTCCCTCAGTCCCACCACCATTACAGGCTCGCTTGGTGAGGACACGAGAGAGAGACTTCTTTTTTATTATTATTTATACCCCGCTCTTCGGCCACAAGGCTATCAGAGCAGTGTGATGTCTAGCCAAGACTGTTTGAATCTCCCCTGCATTTTCCTTCATTTTAGTTCAGGCTTTAGTATGTCTGAGCATAAGAATGTTTCATTGTATTAGAGTTGTGGGAGGAGCTGAAGAATTCCCCTGCATTTTTCCAGGTTTGTTTTGTCCCTTCCCAGCAAGTGCTGTTTAGCTAGAAGTTTTTTAGTTTTTTCTTTTGCTCAGTCTTTGCTGTGAGCTTGCAGGGAGCTGTTTTATTGGTGGCAAACAGGCCCAGACAGCCAGGAAGGGCACTTCTTACACCATTTAGCCAAATTAGTTACCAATAACAAATAAGTCAAAGGAATCAGGAGCTGAAAGACCCTGCACCAGCTCCATTGAGTGAGGAAACCAAACCAAGATCAAACCCAGAGAGATGACACCCTGAAGATTGCTGAAACTCAAACTGTAAAGTACCCTTTATTTCAAGCTTTTAGAGCTGGGGAGGAGAAAGCCCTTTACTTTTGTTCTTTAAAATAAACTTCCTCCTTTTTTGAACTTTATATTCAGCATCAGAGCCTTTTTGGGTAAAAAAGTTTGATCTCACCAGGGTACTGGTGTTGCACACCCAAACCTGCCACCACCTTTAGTTGGGTGTATCTTCACAAGCAGCTTACAAATTGTTTTCAGCAATAGCAATTTACACATCTACACCGCATTAAGCAGTTTCCAATGTCCCTCCCATGGGAAGCTAGGCTGGCCCCCTCCCTGCTTTCGTTTCGCTGGCAGGCAAAAAGGTTTTTGTTCAATCAAGCCTTTGATGTATCATTGCACCTGTGCAGCTTTTATTGGGTTGTGTTTTTTTATGTTGGTTTTATCTGTTTTTTTAAAAAAAACTTTGAGTGTTTTTAATTGGTTTTTATTGCTTTTCACAGTGATTTTAACTGTTCTGTGAGCTGCCTTGGGTCCAGTTTTGGGAGGCTAAGCTGGCCCCTCCCTACTTTCCTTTTGCAGGTAGGCAAAGGCATTTTTATTCCAGCAAGCATTTAATTTGTAGCTGTGGGCAGAGAGGCTTTTATTGGGGTGTTTTCTATTGTTATTCTTTTAACTTTTATATGCTTTATAGTATATGTTTAAAATTATCATGATTTTAATTGTTTTCGTTGTTTTAATTGCTTTTTATTTTTAATTGTTGTATTTTAATTGTATATGTTGTGAGCTGCCTTGGGTCCCATTCTGGGAGAAAGGCAGTATTAAAAAAATGTACATTTGCATGCATTGGGGGAGGAAAAATATGGAATGGCCATGGCTAGGTGGCCACACATACTGCAGTTTATCAGATTGGGTTGAGTTCGGGAGAGAGAAGTGAGTGGACAGTGCTCCTGAACTCACCTCTGTGTGTGTGCCAATCATGTAGACAAACTCTTGGTCACTGAGGAGGTATCCTGTTGGATTTTCCTGTCAATGTAGCCCTAGGTTACATGTTCCTTATCCCATCTCCCTAAATGAGATAGAATAATCCCCTCATTCTTCCTTGATCTGGGAATAGCCCTTTAGCTAAGATTTCACTCTTAAATTTGAATCAGGAAAATAAGTTATCTCTGTGTGCATGTTTGAATTACAAGCCATAAGCAGCTGTGGTTGGTACTTCATGCACAAGACTTCATGACATCACCAGGGACCATCTCTAGGTCTCAGATTTTAGCCCAGAAACCTCAGGGTCTGGGATGATCCTGAAGTGGCAACCATGCCTATGATATGGGGGAGGTTAAATCTTTTAACCAACCAACCAGCCAACAAACAAACAACTGGTAGCCAGTGAAACTGTCATAATGGGAGTAAAATGTTTCCTATTAACTGGTTCCCATTCAACAGTTTGTCCTCAACTTTCTGGACCAGCTAGCATTTCTGAACACTTTTAGTTATTTAAGAACATTTTCTACCAATTTGCATTTTCTTAAAATAAATTCCCAAAGGGGTTTACAATCAAAGTACAATAAATCCAAGTGACAAAAGAAACAAAACTAATGAAACACTTTTCAATGGGAGCCCTATAGAGACAGTAGTCCAAATAGGTTGTATGTGTCAAAAGGATGCCAATATCACACACCGTTGTCCTTTTGTGTTCCACTGTCATTATTTTGGCTTTTATTTTTACTGATGGGCCAGAACTGTCAATGGATCACCCATCCCGTTTTGGTGCCAGCATTGCCGGTATCTGAAACCTCACACCATTTTTTACTTGTGAATACAGTGTCAGTAGGCGGTCCTGCTAGAACACTTTTGGATGGAATTGCAAGAACCAGGTAGGCTACCCTCTTTTTTGTAGCCTCCCCAGGTTACTTGTTATTTTTTTAGTGTGTGTATGGGTTTTTTGTGAACTTTTTTGCATTTTTCTTTTTCTTTTTGAATTTCCCATGCTCCTGTCTTCTCACAAGAACAGGCGGGATTTCAGTCCAGGAAGTGAACAGAGCTCCGTTAGAGTGCCGTTCATTCCTGGGCTGCCTTTGGACAGAAGATAAGGTAAGTCTGATGGGAAGGGTTATTGTGTTGGGACAGGAACGGGTCTGGAGGTTGTGGGACAGGAATTCTTTTTGTGGTCCTGTCTGATAATCTCCTTAGTAACCAGAGAAACCCAGAAATCTAGGTTCAAGAATATACAGTATCTGAATACAAACCTAGAACTTCAAGGGGAGTTTAATCTCATCAAGCACAGGCTGAATCCTTGTTCCCTGATGATGATGATGATGATCTTAGAACCACTGTCAATAATCTTTGAGAATTCCCAGAGAACAGGAGAGGTCCCAGCAGACTGGAGGAGGGCAAATGTTGTCCCCATCTTTTAAAAGGGTGGGAAAGAGGACACAAATAATTACCACCCAGTCAGCCTGACATCAATACTAGGAAAGATTGTAGAGCAGATGATTAAATGGGCAGCCTGTAAAAACTTAGAAAGGAATGCCGTGATCACTAAAAGTCAACACGGATTTCTCAAAAACAAGTCATCCCAGACTAATCTTATCTCTTTTTTTGATAGAGTTACAAACTTGATAAATGAAGGGAATGCTGTGGATTTACTGTATCTTGATTTCAGTAAGGGTTTTGATAAGGTTCCCCATGATATTCCAGCAAAAAAATTAGTAACATTCAGGCTAGACAATGCAACTGTTAGATGGATTTGTAATTGGTTGATGGGTCGAATCCAAAGGGTAGTCACCAATGGCTCTTCTTCATCCTGGAGAGAAATGACCAGCGGGGTACCACAGGGTTCTGTCCTGGGCCCAGTGCTATTCAACATCTCTATCAATGACTTGGATGAGGGAATAGAATTGCTTATCAAGTTTTCAGATGCCACCAAATTAGGAGGGGTAGCTAATACCCCAGAGGACAGGATCAGAATTCAAAATGACCTTAACAGATTAGAAAACTGGGCCAAAACTAACAAAATGGATTTCAACAAGCAGAAATGTAGGATACTACACTTGGGCAGTGAAAATGAAATGCACAGATATAGGATGGGTGACACCTGGCTTGATGGCAGTACATGCAAAAGGGATCTAGGAGTCTTAGTGGATCACAAGCTGAACATGAGTCAGCAGTGTGACATGGCAGCTAAAAAAGCCAATGCGATTCTAGGCTGTATTAATAGGCGTATAGTGTCTAGATCACAGAAAGTAATAGTGGCACTCTATTCTGCTTTGGTCAGACCTCACCTGGAATACTGTGTCTAGTTCTGCGCACTACAATTCAGGAAGGATATTGACAAGCTGGAACATGTCCAGAGGAGGGCAACCGATATGGTGAAAAGTCTGGAAGCCATGCCCTATGAGGAGCAGCTTAGGGAGGTGGGTATATTTAGCCTGCGGAACAGAAGGTTGAGAGGGGACATGATAGCCATGTTAAAATATTTGAAGGGATGTCGTACTGAGGATGGAGCAGGCTTGTTTTCTGCTGCTCCAGAGACTAGGACACGGAGCAATGGGTTCAAACTACAGGAAAAGAGATTCCACCTAAACATTAGGAAGAACTTCCTGACAGTAAGAGCTGCTCAGAAGTGGAATACACCACCTCGGAGTGTGGTGGACTCTCCTTCTTTGGAAGTTTTTAAAAAGAGGCTGGATGGCCATCTGTTGGGAATGATTTGATTGTTATTCTTGCATGGCAGGGGGCTGGGCTGGGTGGCCCTTTTGGTCTCTTCCAACTCTATGATTCTATGATCTTCTTATTGTTATTGTTATTCTTATTTATTTATGACCAGCAAGCCCTGCCAGAAGTATACAATCTAATACACACACACATACACACACACACGGGAAAGCTGGAGTAATGGAACTAGAAAACCATACAATACAATTTTAAAATGAATGATTCAGATTTAACAAAACCCAATACAATAAAAAATATAGCAACCTGACAAATACGTATAATCAAAATATACAAGACAATGTAATAATATTAAATTAAAATTCCAAAGGCTTTGGAAAACAAGACAATTTTCAATTGAGACTTAAAAACATTGAGGGAAGGAACAGTGCCCAAATGTTCAGGGTGGCAATTCCAGGAGTATGGAGCAGCAAGTGAAAAAGGACAAACCTGAGCCAAGGAAGAGGAAAGTCTTGGTTGAGTGAGAAGCCTAGAGTTCCTAGAATGCAGATCCCAAGCAGACTAGTAAAAAGAAATGAGGGCTGAAAGATACTGGGGAGCTAGGTCATGTAGGGCTTTGAATGTTAAAAAAAAGAATAAATTTTCCTTGGGTTTTTTCTGGGCTGTGAGGCCGTGTTTTTTTCTGATGTTTCGCCTGCATCTGTGACTGGCATCTTCAGAGAAAGCCTTTGACTTCACATTAAAACAAGAAGCTTGTACTGAATCCTAATAGGCAACAAATGAAGAAATATCAGAAGTGGGCCTTTTACAAAAAGATATCAAAAGTGATCTTCCATTTCACTCACCAGGAGCAGCTCTGGCTTGTCTAGATTAAGCTTTAATTAGTTTTCATATATGTATGGCACAAATTGCTACTTCTGTTTGAGATGATGAGAGGAAATGTGAAAGTTCTGTGTTGCCTGATACCTGAATGCTCATGCACACAAAGGAATGTGGATGCTTGATGGATGCAAAACCCATCAGGTGTCAAAGAGGCATGTTGGAAACTGCCCCGTGTGTTGCCTCTTATTGAAGCAACATCTAGCTTTTGAATTTCTCCAAACCATTTGTCAACCAGAAAACCTTATGTACTTTCTTTCTTTCCTAAGGAAACAAAGGAAAGATACAAGGCCAAATACCAACATTTAAAGTGACTATAAAAGTTTGGGTGATTACTTTCTTTCCATGCTGCTGCAGTATGAACATAACTAATTTGGCCTTGTCTGACCTTGGAGCAACTCCAGTTTTACTGCATGCTCCAGAATACATCTGAGACTGTTGAAGTCTATGAAACGCAGGACTGCTGAGTCTTAAGAGTAAAAGGAGAGAGAAAAAACAACAAGCCACCCTTAGCTGGGAATGGCTGGACATCATATAAATAGCAGTAAAACTGTTAAATCTATTTGCATTTCACACCCAATAATTTCAGAGTCCACCTCAGAGAGCACTGCTTGAAAGTCAGCACTTTTAATTGTCCAGTAAATTTCCTTTCAGACAGCTGCTTCATAAACTGCCATTCCCCCCACACATTCTGAGAAAAAACAGATATCTGATTTATCTCTGGATGGAGACCGAAATGGCGATTTGTGTGTCACAGCTTTCCCGCTCTGTTTCACTAAACGAAAAAAAGGAACTCCCTTGGTTAAAAGTCTGTAACCAGTCCATGACGAGAACTTGCACGTGGAAGCACCAGACAACAAATGGGAGATATTTCCCCCCATACCTTCTTTTTCGCCCACAGAGTCCATCTTGTTCTCACTGTGGCAAATAATTTGATACTGACTCTTTATCTCTCAGCCACCTAATTTTTTGATTTAATTAGAACTTGGAGAAAAATAATTTAAATGATGTCATGTCTGTTTAGGTTTCCTCTATTTTTCTTTTGGTCCTAAAATCAGACCAGCAGAGGGCAGGGGAGGTGTTATGGGCTATGGGGGGGGGGATCTTGCCATAAAATTTTATGGGATTCCTACAACAGTCAGGGACTAGTAAATGTTCGCATGGAATTAGACAAAGGCCAGCAGTCTACATAGCTTTAAGATAACAACAATGAATATCCATTGTGCCCTAAATAAATTGGTTTCATTTTGCATACTGGGAGTATTCTAAACTTCAATTGTGGATATGTTTTCCTACCATCATTTTTGCTTTCTGTCCTCCCTTTTCTGTATGTTTTGTTATTACAAAATCCAGTAGCTTTGCTGGTCTTCCAAAAGTGTGTCCAAAGAAGCATAAATATAATAACACAGAACACATTTGTATCCAAATTTTACATAGGTTACAGAATACTGGTGAAATGCATTTCAAACTCATTGGTCTTTATCAAGTCCATGTAAGAAGTCTGAGATTTTGGAGGAAAAACTCTTTGTTTGTTCCACTCTCAGATGGTGAACAAAAGGTAAAAGATGGTTTCTAAATGATTTTAAAGTGTACTATAATATTACATGAAATTAAATATTTGTTGGATGAGTGCCATAGTGTCCATTATGGGGACTTTGGTGAACAAGGAGACCACATCTGGATCCAACAAATATTTCCAGAAGACATCACAGCCCTGTTCAAACATTGCCTCACCATAAGCTACTTCCAGTGGGATAACGAATTCTATGAACAGATAGATGGGGTAGCCATGGGCAGCCCTCTGAGCCCCATGATAGCAAATTTTACATGGAACATTTTGAAAAGCAAGCCCTGGAAACAGCACCAAAAAAAGCCCACAACATGATTGTGATATGTGGATAACACTTCACCATTTTGAGCCACGAAGAAGAAGATTTGGTCGCATGTCTGAACCACCTGAACAGCATTCACCCGAATATCCAATTCACGATGGAAAAAAGAAAAGGAAGGAACACTGCCATTCTTGGATGTCCTAATCATCCACAAACCAAACCAATGGCTGAGCCGCAAGGTATACAGAACCCCCACCCACACGGACAGATACCTACACAAGAACTCTAATCATCACCCAGGATAAAAAAAGAAGCACAATAAAAACATTGGTAGACCATGCAAAAAGGATCTGCAAACTCCACTACCTGGAGGACGAACTGAGGTACCTAAACTGGGCCCTACAGGTTAATGGTTACTCCAGATCAGACATCACAAGAGCAGCCAGACCCAGGAAGAAATCACAAGAATGAAGAAGAAAAACAAACACCCAAAGGGAAGGTATTTTTACCGTACATCAAAGGAGTCACAAACAGAATAGGGAAACTGATGAGGAAACACAATCTCCAAATGATCTACAGACCAACCAACAAAATCCAAGAAATGCTATGCTCAGTGAAGGACAAAAGAGACACTCTCACAGCTGCAGGAGTTTACCGCATACCATGCAGCTGTGGAGAACTTTACATAGGGACCACTAAACACAGTGTGCAAACATGAATCAAGGAACATGAGAGACACTGTAGACTGGGCTAGCCAGAAAAATCAGCAATAGCAGAACATGTTATAAACCAACCTGGACACAAAATGTTATTTAAAAACATCAAAATTCTGGACCAGGCCAACAACTATCATGTCAGAACGCACAGAGAAGCTATTGAAATCCACAAACACCTGGACAACTTCAACAGGAAAGAAGAAACTCTCAAAGTAAACAAAGTTTGGCTACCAGTCCTGGAAAACACCAAAATCAAAACTCAGCACATGCAAATGAACTTCACCCAGGAACAAGGGGATTTCCAGCAGACAATGGACCAGAACCAAACAGACACTAATCCTCCTTGCATATCTCCCCCCCCCCAGAAGATAGCCATTCAAGGAGATAGCCATTCAAGGAGATAGCCATTCAAATACACAAATTTACATATCCTCTCCAACAGGGACTCACAGTATATAACCCCCCCACACCCCTACCCAACCATTCTCTGAAGATGCCAGCCACAGAAGCAGGCGAAACATCAGAAGAAACTCTTCCAGAACATGGCCTCACAGCCCAAGGAAAAAAACACAGAAAACTAATATTGAGAGCTATTGACGGCTTGTTCCATCAATTAAAAGCAATGCCTTATTCACGGCTGGAACACAGTTTGACCATGCAAACATGACAATGTTGTGTGATAACAGAAACCATTCACACTACTGTAACATTGCAAGTATGCAGCTTTTGCAGCATTTGATAAAGTTCTTAGGCTGGTTCTAGGAGAACAAACACACAGTCAGCCACCAAGACAATATTGAAACCTCACCAGCTTGGCAGTGTTAGAGTTAGCAACTTTTGTGTGCTTAAACAATTGTCCCTTCATATTTGCTGGGGTTTGGTTCCAGGACCAAAATCCGTGAATATTCAAGTCCCATTATATGCAATGGCATAGCAAAATGGTGTCCCTTATGTAAGATGGCAAAATCAAGGTTTGCTTTTGGGATTATTATTTTATGTGGTAATTGTTCAGTGAATACTTAAATCCATGGATACCAGATCCAAAAGACCATTTGTTTGACTATGCACAAATAATTTTTAAGTAAAGTTAGTTTTATATATTTTACAAGAAGACTAAGCTTGTTTCTTACTCTACTCTGCTATGCGTGCATTCGTGGGTGAGCATGGGATGGTAATTGTTCAGCTTCTGCTTTAACAAATTGAATACTCTGTTTGAAAAAACTAGTACTATCACTCATATTTCTCTACAGATACAACATGACAAAACATGTGTTCCACTGGCCTAGCCTTCAGCTTGCCGATGCACCATGATGAGACAGCAAACTAGGGATGTAAATATTTGCCTATATCATCCTCATATGCAAGAATGAATAATTCCCATAGTTTCTCTCTGCTGCAGAAGACAATGAAGATTTCTGTGCAATATTTCCCAGTATTCTCACCTTGTGAAATGTTATGGGGAATTATTCTGTGTAGAAATTCATGTGGTTTTTCTGTGCAAAATTCACATTTGCACATTTTCTGTGCATAACACAGTATATTGCACAAAGCCTCGCTACTTGCATAGAAAATGTGCTTTCTGCACAGAAAACATTTTTTGCATAGAAAACCCATGTGTATTTCTGAACAGAATTATTTTCCAGAACATTTCACAAAGTGTAAACTCCAGCAGATACTGCAAAGAAATCTGTTGCTTAACTCTCCCCAACAGAATTCTTTGAGTGCTAGGGAACCCTTTGCTCCATAGGAAAAAAACAACAACAACAATGAATATTCTTTCTATCCCTACAGCAAAGTAGAGCTTTGGAAAGATCTGGAAACAATCACCTGAATCCTATTGCTAGTCCCAAGTAGAATAGATCAATTAAAAGAGTGTGATTGACATCAGTATTGAATCACCATTTAGTAGTGGATTCACTTGTCAAATTGAAATCTATTTGGGGCTCTTTGGGGTTTATTGTTTGGATGCCGCCACTTTTTATAACAGACATAGTGTTGCTAGGTTTTCAAAATAGCAAAAAGGGACAGCAGAAATTCATGACATGCCAGGCTAACAATCAGGAAGAAGTTGTTAAGTTTGATTTAAGTTAACTTAGCCATGTGTTCCTCTATAAAAATAATTTATTGTCCACATTCATACATCACATGATGCACACATTTCTGCCTTTATGAAAAGTCCACATCCCAAAATACAGGATATTTTAGCATCTTGTTCAGTTTATAGAAAACAAAAAGCTTTCCAACCCTCAGATAGCAGACATCCCTCATAATAAAGGAACATCATAATAAAGGAACATAATAAAGGGACCCAAGCTTTCCAGACCTCAAATAAGGGACACATCTTATAATACAGGACACCTGACAACCCTAATCACACAGTCACATCTAGACTGAAATGGGATGCAGGGAGATGGGGAATGGGTCTCATGAGCCAGTGGATCAGTGTGAAGGTAAATGTGGTTGCCTGTTAATGTCTTCAGAACAAGATGTTGTCAAAGGCACAGGGGCAATTCCTGACTGTTTCATTTCTGATAGATTGGACCATTCTTATATACCACACTGATCATGATGTAAACCTCCTCACCAATCAAGCCTTTAAAATAAAGCAGACTGTAAATTCATTTACTTAACAGGTTCCCCTCCCCCCAAAAAAAGTCACCAATATGTCACAGTGGAGAAATAGCAAGGATAAATCTTGCTTTACTTTCATATAATTTATTTAATTCAGTTTTATTTTTATGCCTTCCAATGGATTTCAATAGGCAACAACACTTAAAATTCCATAAAGCCAACAAGATGAATACTCATTTGGCTATAAAGCGTTATATATCAAAGCAAATGATCCTACTGCTGCTTTATACTATCCATCAAAATCTAGGCCAGAGAAGATGGTGCTCAAGCTTGGTTTTAGGAGTAGGCAGCCTGGTACCCTCCAGATGTTGTGGGCTACTGTTTCTATTAGCCCCACTCAACATGGCCAATTGTTTGGAATAAAAAGGTTTAAACCACTGTAATTTGAGCATAGAGGCCATGCTTCCCTTGTGTGTGTGCGCGCGCACACATGTGTGCATGCCTTCAACTTGCTTGTCAACTTATGGCGACCCCATGAATTTCATAAAGTTTTCTTAGGCACTTAGTCTTGGGAAATTCACCTATATACAATTGTTGTTGCTATTGTTATGTGTCTTCAAGTTCACACTGACTTATGGTGACCCTCTCTAGAAAATGATCTCAGCACTCCTTCTCATGCTACATTGGTGACATGGGCATGCCAATTATTAGGTGATTTCATCCCATTCCACTTGGACATGAACAAGCCCCAAGTCACATGGGGGAAGCACACATTGCATCTCCTTCCCAGACTTGCCACCATTGCCCAACTGGGGAAAGGTGCACACATGTAGCATGCAAGAGGTCCCATTTTCAATACCTTGCACCTCCAAGGCCAGGTAATAGTCCTGTCAGAGTTGCTGGACAATCTTTGCCAGTCAGTGCAGCCTGTCCTGCGCTAGATGGACCAATTGCTGGCATAAGAAAACCTCCTAGGTTTCTAGGAGAGGCAAGAGGGCAAGAGCTGCATCATGGGGTTCTCCCATGTGGTGCAGGAGCCCCCACTTTAACAGATTGGCATGGGAAAGAGCTGCCAACATAACATGATAAAGGACTACTAATGGCTGTAGCTCTCAGCAAGCAACAAATCAAAGATGTGTGTGTGTGTGTGCCAAGACTGATAAATTTGCCACTCCCCCTCCCTCCCCAATTCAGAAGAAGATTTACATGCATATACACTGTTAACATCAGCAGTACCCTTGGAGGCAAGGAGGTATTTGAAAGGACTAAGGACTTTATCAGATGTGGGAAGACGCAGCACAAAACCACATCCCAAATTGCATCAGAAGAACAGGAGGATAACAGAAAGGGCGACATTATCAGACACCTGCTTCCTCAGCCATTCCAGGAGCGTAGCATGCTCATGAATAAGGTGTCCCTTTTTAATTGACAGGCTAAGCCATCAATAAAAAGTGACACTTTATTCACACCTGCACTACTCCCACCCCTGGAATGGCCAAAGGATAACGTCTGATAATTTTGCCCATTTGTGTTCTCGTCATATTCTTTTGATGTAGTTTTTTTCATACATCTGACTATCAGCACCTCAGGGTGATGGTGGTTTACGCAAACGACCTCTGGAACAGAATGAATGAACTCTAGTTACCATAGAAGTTTCTGTGACTCTCTTCCCATTCACAATCACGCAGGGAGTTGTTGCCCTTGCTATTCTTAAATACCCCTCTGCCCTGTTTTGGCAGGGTGTTTGTGGGTAGAAATGTTGACAGCTTTCAAAGTGTAATACGCTAACTGCCCTCCCAGTTTGCAAGTATCAGTAAGACAATATAGCATGTGTCAGTTCAGAATATAATATTAATATAACAGTGAATAATATGTTAAAAGCTAATTTGCTGTAATATATGACAAACTCCCCTTTTCCCTTTTACAAAGTTTTTTTTTAAAAAAACTGGAGCTGGAATCAAGGCCAGGAGTACTCTTCACCAATAATGGTCCTGTCAGCAGGGTGATAGATATCACTTCACTGATGGTAAAAAGATGTGAATCAAACTCTTCTGGCAACCTGATTGCCTAATTGTGCCAGGAGAGTTCATCAAGGCCACCATAGTCTAAGGTTTGAGAGAAATATGTCAATGGTGGCTGTCAAGAATCAAACAGAGGAGGAGCCTCTGTCAGCCAAAATACCTTGGAGGAAGAATAGCATATGAAGAGGGGAGGGGGTGTTATAAAGCAACGGGAGGCAGGAGGTGAATGAATCCATAAGAGCTCTCATTACAGCTTCGATAATATTGATTTTGTCATTAATAGCTTGAGGAACCTTAAGTGAAATTCAAGTGTCAGTGCCAAGTGGGCTATTCTTGCAATAAATGGCAGATCGGGCAACTAGGAGAGCACTGATGTTAAGAAAGAGCCAGGGGCCATTGTAGAGCCAGAGAGCTAGCACACAGGCAGCATGTGCCCTGAGGGTCAACATCCCTACAGTGAATGTCCATCCTTGCCCAACAGCTGAGCAGAACTTAGAATATGAACTCCTCCCTGCAGCTTTCCTGCCCTGCTCCAAATGATTGGGTGCCCAACAAAAGACTGGACCATTCAGCCCCTGATGGACAAAATTCACACGGTCATCAGGCTGTTCTTTATTTAATGAACAATGCTGTATCCTGCTAACAACCTATTTCCTTCTAATATCAACCATTTTATATTAGGTTCTAGAAGAGCACACAAGTCTGGATAACATTCCAGATGGTGCTTCCCGTTTATAGTGTCTAGATCAAAGGAATAGTGCCACTCTTTACTGCTTTGGTCACACCTCACCTGGAATACTGTGTCCAGTTCTGGGCACCACAATTCAGGAAGGATATTGAAAAGCTAGAACGTGTCCAGAGGAGGGCAACCAATATGGTAAAAAGTCTGGAAGCCATGCCCTATGAGGAGCGGCTTAAGGAGCTGGGTATATTTAGCCTGGAGAAGAGAAGGTTGAGAGGGGACATGATAGCCATGTTTAAATATTTGAAGGGATGTCATACTGAGGATGGAGCAGGCTTGTTTTCTGCTGTTCCAGAGACTAGGACATGGAGCAATGGGTTCAAACTATAGGAAAAGAGATTCCACCTAAAAATTAGGAAGAACTTCCTGACAGTAAGAGCTGTTTGGAAGTGGAATATTTTAAACAGAGGCTGGATGGCCATCTGTTAGGAATGCTTTGATTGTGCATTCCTGCATGGCAGGGGGTTGGACTGGATGGCCCTTGAGGTCTCTTCCAGTTCTATGGTTCTATGGTTCTATGATTCTCTGCTCACTGTCTGACCACACCCTTTCACTAGGTACATTACTAGGTTTTTTTCTTCCAGTGAATATCTTCTTAAAGAGACGTCACAGATTTGCCAAAGGTAAACCTTGGAGTACAGTTGGAATGGAATGCTAGTGTAGTAGCCTTGGAATGCTAATATGAATATGACTATTCCTGCCCTTTAAAAGTAAAGGGCAATATGAGTTAGGAATGCTTTATTCATTATTCATTCAAATTAGCAAGTACATATAGGTATGCCACCAAAGTTCTCTGTATGCAGAGAATGTTTGTTTTTAAAGGGCAATATGAGTTACGGATGCTTTATTCATTATTCATTCAGATTAGCAAGTATATATGGGTATGCCACCAAAATTCTCTGTATGCATGATTACAAGAAGAAAAAGTAGGAGTTATCTACATATCTATTATATATTATAGATATATTGTAAATACTATGAAAGATACAGATAATCTGACTGTATTAATGGAAATATTACAGGTGCATGAAAGTATGTGAGAGCTGCTTATTGTAACATTTGAAGCAATCCTTAGGCCAGTGATGGCAAACCTATGACATGCATGTCAGCACTGACACACGTAGCCATTTCTGATGTCACGTGGCCGTAGGCCTCCCCCCCCCCCCCGCCCGCAACCTCACCATCCTCCCTAAAGTGGCGATCGGGGCTTCGAAGCCCCGGTTGCCACTTTCCTCCCCCCTCCCCTCCCTAAAGTGGCGATCAGGGCTTCGAAGACCCAGTCCCACTTTCCTCCCCCCTCCCACCCTCCCCAAAGCGGGAATCCGCAAATATGCAGAATCGTGAATGTGAAACCCGCGAGTGTGGAGGGACAACTGTAGTCACAAATGTTTCATCCTCCCCTATTAGACCCTCTGTGCCGGAAATCTGTAGGCCAAAAAAACAGAAGTCCGGCACAGAGCGTCTAGTTCTGGGACTTCCAGTTAAGCTAGGATCTTTGCCCTCACTTCCGTCAGCAGAGATAATGTTTTTTCCTCAAAGTGACACACCACCCGAGTTATGTTCAGTTTTTTGGCAAAGTTGGACACACCAAGTCAAAAGGTTGCCCATCACTGCCTTAGGCTTTCTCATGTTGTCTCCTTTCTTGCTTCTGCAACTTTCCAAGCAGCCAACCATGCTGCCTCAGACAGGTTATTATTTACATTTTTAGTCGCTTCCTCCAGCCTGATTGAGTTCCTCACATCAGTTCTCCTCTTCTGCTTTCCTCTGTCACCTGCATCTTTCTTGGTCCTACCTGATCTTTCTTATCTCCTCTATAGGATTATCCAAATAAATGCTGGACCATCTGAATACTTCCCCCCAAAACTCCCAGTACTATCACAGAGTAGTGCCTATTGTTTTTGCAATAAACTGTATATTTGAACATCCTAAGCTCTAGCTTGTCATCTCTTTAACCCTTTTAAAATTTTGGTGGTTTAATTCTTGCTGTTGTTCATGGCAACTTAAGTTTAAAGGTAGAGCTTAGAAAAGCATACCCTCCAGCATTTCACAGAGGAAAACTGGGATGTGTGTGGCTGAGCAACATCAGAATGTCATCAAAAGGGTGTGACTCAGCAACAAGAAGGCAAACATTATTAATGAGGAAGGACATGTAAAACATAAAATGACTGCTTTAAGCAGATAAATCATGGAATTTATGTGTTGAATTTAGGAACACCTGGAAAAAACCCACCCTAAATCAATAAATATAGGCTTGTCTTCATGGGCAATATACCCCATCTTGCCCCCGTCTTAGAGCCCTACCGTCCAGATGACACAGGGCTTTTGCCCTGTTCTTCCCTCAGGCAGTCCTCACCACCCCCAGGGCAAAGATGGGACAGGGGACGTTACACCATTAAAAAATACAAACACACAACCTGGTAAAATCCACTTCAGTCAGCAAAAAACAGACCAGGTCCCATGTGACCGCAGGAACCCACTCCATGAAATGGAAGGAAGTTCAGATGGGTACACCAACTCATTGCTGCAGCTGCCCAGCTGCCTTGCACTTCTGCAGCAGGAAGGAGTCCCACAGCATGTGATAAAGGCTGGTCATATTCAGGAGGCCTTGGTCACATGCTGTGGGCTGGCTTTTTAACTTCTGGGAGAGTGGGGGAGATGGTGATGGCTGCAGTGACGGGCCAGCATGCCCATCTAGACTTCCTCCCATTTCGTGGAGGTAACAGGAGTGGATCCATGGGGAGGATATACCAATGGGAAGATGGCATATCTTGGCCTGTGTAGATGAGACCTATGTTTGTGCACCTCGTGGTTAACAATACATATAACATTATAGATATAATACATTATTCTAAAATCAAAACGCCTTTATTAGACCTACTCACAATTATAGCTTTCTTTCAGATGCTGTATGAACTCTGTGTTCATACCTACCCTGTGTGCCCAATGCCCATTATAGATCAGGTCAAATCCTGGCTTCACCTTAACATAACACTCATGTGGTCACATTGAGCCAATCACAGCTTTTCAGTCTGATCTATTTCACACCGTTTTTCTTAGAATCAAAACGGAGAGGGGGAAAAGAATGTCCTATGTCTTAGGTCCACAAAATATATTGAATAAAAATAGTTACAAAATGTAAAGTTAGAAAAAACGCACATGATTGTCATGAAGAAATACATGCATTCCGTTGTCTTTAGGATGTCCCAGGCTACAATTCTGTACACATTTACCAAGGAGTAAGTCCCACTGAACTCATTGGGATTTACTTCTGAGAAGACATATGACTGTATTGTTAATGTAAATGGAATATTGCTCTGAAGGGGGGGAAAAACCCTCTCTCAAATTAAATAGCCAGTAAAATCTCTCCCAGTGTTCTTCCTGTACAAGTTAGGTCCTGTCTATACGAAGGGGGAGAGGAATATGAACACGCTCAAAAAAGCACCCATCCACAACAATGTGACCTGTCTTCATGGTCAAAAGAGCCCCCCTAAATTCCGTGTGAGCTGTAACCTATATGGTGGCCATGAGTGATTTACTCACAATTTTAAATTTGCCGCTATCATTTAAAAAAAAAAAAAAACGGCTTCCCTTGGTGGCACATGTGATATTTCATATTTTAAAAAGAAAAAGAGAGAGAGAGTATAAGATCCCAGTTTGATCAAGTTACCGGATGCTTGCTTAGCCAAAAATTCAATATGATGGTAGAAGCTGCTTTCACTGTTTGCTAGTCCCACACCCAAGCTCATCCAGCCAATCAAATTGTGCTGCCTGTTTGTATCTGTGTGAATGTGACTGTCCAAACGATCACACATTTGCACGTTGTATAGAGATTTTTAGAAAATCCGGATAAAACCGTGGATGCTACCCACACAGACTTTGCAGTAGATTTGGCTGCCCCCTTTCCTAATGACACATATTTGTGCTAATGTCCGTGTGAACAGATCGCCTTCTATTCACATGCCATTCATATTTTTACCATTTAGACAGGCCCTTAGAGTTTCTTTTTGGTGACACTCTGTAGTCCTGGCACTCACAAAGGATTGGTACATCAAAAGGAAGGGGTGAAAAGAAGAAAACCAGTAAAAAAAATCTTAAACTATAAGGTTTATGGAAATCTAAAAAAAAAAAAAAATCAGGAATGCTTCTCTTGCAATGTTGATCCTATTGATCAGGGGGTACTGAGAGAGACTGAAAGAGCTCTTGGTGTACAGTTCCAAAGGTTCTATAATTCACAGGGGATCTCCTTAAAGAAAGCCACTCTTAAATGACAGGGCTCTCCTCTTCACCTACTTTTTACCAGACATGTTTATCCTTTTGTTTACCTCAAAAAGCACAGGAGTCGCACAGTCCAGAATGTTCTGTTCCAACACTAGAATAGGCTTCAGCAGCTTGCTTTTGTTTAAGGAGCTCCTTCTCCCGATCTCCCATCGTCCTCCCTCCGTGCTGCTTCCATTTCCCTCCCCCTATGTTTTACTAACGAAAGTTCTTTGTTAGTAAAAAATTGTGGAACATAGCAGGAGGGAAATGGAAGTAGCACGGACAGAGGATGACGTGGGATTGGGAGAAGGTAGGGGGCATGTGAAATGGGGCGCTGCAACTGGAACAGCCCCATTTCTCTCCCGATCTTCCCAGGGATTACTTTCCCCGTGTGAAAATCTCCTAAATCTGCTGGGAGTGTCAAGACTCCACCCCCTCCTCTCCTTCCTGTTGAGCTGAGTGCAAACTATTTTTGCATTTTGAGCTCAGTTTGCAGCAATTGGAGTAAGCTTATGAAGATCAGGTAAAATGGGTGGAGAGAAAAACTAGGACATTTAAAAAACAGCTGAGAAAACAGGATGGCAGAAGATTAACTGGACTTTCCTTGCCACACTGGTACAATTGGGAGGTATGGAAAAGTTACCATTCTTGGACTACAACTTCTAGAATTCCCCCAGCCAGCATGGTCACAACAGCACTGGCAACTTTTCCCAGGCTCTACTTAAAGATTCTGATACGCATTATTTCAGGTAACTGTATACAGTCATATGTTGCTGTATATACTGTACCATACACTCATTGCACTGTTTTTATAGCTACCATTTAGGAGAGAAAGCTAAGATCTATATTGTCTATGCCTAAAAAGGTAACATTTTAAGGTTGGAAAATAGTCATTCAGTATCTATTATTTTGCTAATCAATTGTTACTGATTCTGTTCATTCACTGTATCATCCAAGCTTTCAGTCATGTTTATGTTCATGCTGAAATTTTAAGAGCTAGTCTTTCAGGTTAACATAGCGTGACAAGTGAAAGGGAAGCTGCTAAAATTCAAATATTAAATTACCAAATAAACAAAACATGTGACGTGTCTCGTAATTTAGCAAATATCACAAGTGCCTATTTTAATTTTGGCGTTCACTGAAGCAAGCAGCTATACACATTTCATTTGCAAATGCGAATTGCTGGTATTTCAGTTTCTGGTTGAGTTTAAAATGGCCACATTCCCTTTTAAATATTTGATTCATTACAGGGCAATCCTATGCATGTTTGTTTAGAATTTTCACTGTGTTCAAGAAGCCTTAACTCCCTAGTAATTGTGTTTAGGCTTGGAGATGCAGTGCACAAGCCTATGCAGATTTACTCAAAAGTGTTTTCAGCAGGGTTCACTCTGCAGCTTTTGTCTGCTACAGTCTTTATATGAGTTTCATTCCACTTCTGTTCTTCATTCCTGGTTACGTGAAAGTTTCATTTTTTTTTTCGTCAGGCAAATTCAAGAAAGATTTGAGATCCTAATTGGAAACTCAAGATTGGCTAACGCAAAGTTGGTACTCTCAGAGATTTCCTGTTCTGAGAAAACTGCTGGCTTCCAGACTAGTAGAATTACTTAGTTTGGGTTTATTTGAAAGACCTGAAAAGAAAGGAAATGCATACGTGTGTTCCAGGCTGTAAAACTTGCAGAGAATGAAATGCTACAGTTCTAATGGTTGATGCAGAGGAAATCCTGTAAGGGTCACATTCCCTCCTTGAATTTTATCGGTACAGTTTGTTCCTTTGGATGGTAACCTGAACCTCTTTAATAGCTATTCAAATATCAAGGCAATGCCTATTTCTATCACATAAAAAAGCCCAAACAAATGATGTCTTAACCCCATTAAAAATCCATCATCAACATTGTACACTCATATTCAGGTGGCTGAAGTGGTTGAGTCACCCCATTTAAACACCCATTCTACTGTGCAAATGGCAACAAAAGCTGTTTACATCTAGCAGAGTACATGTCCCTCACATCCTGAAATGGGCCCCCAGGCCAGGATCTTTTGCGGACCCCCTACCTACTGCTAAGATTAAGGGCAGTGACATCCTCTACAGGATTTAGGATAAAAATTAAAATAAGTCAGTTTAAATGAAGACACCAAAGTAATATTTATATTTATTTTTAAAAAACTAAATGGATTTACATAATAAAAACTTACAATAATATCACATTAGGGGCCCCACCTAATCCCAGGAGCCTGGGCTAGAGCCTTGCTTGTGGGGCCCATGGCAGGGCATGATAGAAAAATGCTTTCTGACCCTTATGGAAATGTAGCAGAAAGGACCTGATAAGAAAGCAGGCAAGAAAGTGTTGATTACCTGTTTAGAGAAATCGTTTGGAATCCTTTTGGGGTCTTACATCTTCATAAGTGGACTTAATGTCTGCAAGAATTAGAATTGGGTGTTTCCATATAATCTGTATCCAGTAAGAAACTGCTGTTAACATTGCTGCTTAGGGAAGCCCACATCAGGACAGATGCACAAAAGGACTGATGTGCGCCAGTCTGATTGTGCATTGGGAAGCCAGCTAGGGAGTGCCAATAAGCACCAGTAGGCTCCAGTGTGTATCAGGACACTCTTTCCAGTGTCCTGTTATACATCCTCACAATTCACTAACAGGGTTTCTTAGTGCCTCTGCTACTTATAGCTAAGTATACATAAAGTTACACAGACTGTGGGTATACCTGCACTGTAGTAATAATGCAGTTTGACACTGCCTTAACTACCATGGCTCCACCCTACAGAATCCTAGGATTTGTAGTTTTGTGAGGCACCAGCACTCTTTGGCAGAGAAGGCTAAAGATGTTGTAAAGCTACAAATTCCAGGATTTTATAGGATGGAGCTACAGCACTTAAAATGGCATCAAACTGCATTATTTCTATAGTATAGATGTGCCATTCTCCTTTTTTTGTGTGTGGTGCCATATATTTTGGAGGGGTGGAAGGTTAGATTTGTGACTCCCCAGTCTTGGAAGTGTACAGCTTAGTATAGTGTTGTATTCAGAGACACATTTTCATGGGTGGTGTTTGTGAGGTGGCAGGTTGAGAGACAGACAGCTGGAATCCTTTCATGCTGGTGGAAGTACTTTGGGGGGACATTGTGCAAAGATGAACCCAATATCTCACTGAGCAATACTTTTGCCCCAGCTGTGCAACAGTAGCCAGGCAGCTCCTGGATTCAGCTCCTCCACCACCACTCCACTATTGATTGGCTGTAGGGGTTTGCCCAGCCATCATCCATCTGCCCTTACACAGCTAGACAACCACTAAGATCTTCATCTAAGAGTCCTTTCATGCCACACAATTATAGCAGTGTGATTCTAGTTTGACTGCCATAGTTCCATCCTATGGAATCCTTGGATTGGCAGTTTAGGGAGGGGCATTTAGGATTCTCAGCCAGAGAGCTACTCTAGTGCCTCAACCAAAGTACAAAACTCAGGTTTCCATATCATGTGGCCATGGCAGTTAAAAGGAAATCATAGTGGTATAACTGTGTAGTGTAAAAGGGACCTTTGGGCTTGTCTACTCTGGGGACAAAAATCTGATTCAGACTACATTGGCTCAGTTAAAGTGGAATAATAGCACTCTTTGCCTTCCCCTGCTTCCTGCAGTCAACCAAAAAAGAGAGCAAGGGAGAAATGTCACAAACACCCTGGGCTACTCAATCCCAGTGCGAGGAAAGGCCACTCTTGTGTCCCTCTGGCCTCCCTCTCTCAAAGCATAATGCCATGATCGAGTCTCCAGGTGTTCATAGCTGTTGTTAGAATTCTAATTTACCCCCCCCACTAGAAACAAAAGCAGATGTAATCACATTAATATGATCTTCTCTCCCACTCACCCCACTGCAATTTTCCTTTTCAAAACACTTGAGCCTTCCAGTACATAAATAAAATGCTCAGAAATAACTTTGTTCAAGGGCCCAAAAGTCACTACCCTCCCCCATTTTAATAACAAGAAAAATCCCTCCTGCCCTTCCAACACCTCCACCCCACACACACGTACAAAGAAAAGAAAAAGACAACAGATTTCAATTTAGCTGTGAGTAAGGGGATGCTCAATTGGGTTATTAAATTTCCCACACTAATTGACACGCCTGCTGTAAAATATAAATTGCACAAACACAATTTACACTAATGACACCAGGGCAGAAAGCCTTATGCCTCTTTCTCTCACCCCCCCCCTTTGGGGTCCATGGGGAGTTCAGCTTTAATTGTACCTTCATGGTGTAAGCTGTTTATAGGGGTGAAAGGTGAGAGAGATGAGGGGTGGGAGAGAAGAAAGAAACAAACAGTGAAGGTTTGATGGGCAGTTTCCTTTTTGTGTCCCAAATGTAGACGAGTTGCTCTGTTTGTGTGTACACATATTTCTGTCCACCCAGATAGGCTCACACTTCTGTGCTGCTTTACAATTGCACTACTTGTTCTCTGATGCAATTAGAGAATGGACACCCGTACCTACACATCCCTAGACACATCAAACTTCTAGTTAATAATGTTTAATGGAAACAGATTAACTGTAGCCTGGTCTCCAGGCACATGTTAAGTGCTGATGTTCTACAGATAGATTTTTGCAGCCTGGTTAGGACATCTTCATTGTGCAGTGACAGACTGGGAGTTGCAACTTGCTAATCAAATGATATGTCTTTTATCTCACAATCTTTATGGCAAATTAAATAATTTTCAGAAATAATTTTCTCTTGTTAGCCTTCTTCCTACCTTATGTCATTCATTCATATATCTATCTATATCTATATAGATGATATAGATCATATCGATATCGATGTCGATATCCCTGGTGTTTCTCTATAACAATTACAAGGTTCAAAGAAGGAACCTTTGTACCATGTGCATATGTAAGGAGCAGTATTAGCAGAAGCTGGGGGATTGAACTTCCTGGAGTTTTGGAATGAAAACTCCAAAACTTCAGAAAAGCTGAAAAATTGCTATCGTCTGGGAGATGTGCCTGAATAATTAATAACACAGCCTTAACAATGCATGATTTGAAGATTTAGCTGAAGTGTGTGGTCCTATGTGTGGTTGCTTTAAATTATTAAAATTAATTTTTAAGAGAAGCAAATTACAGTTTATTCAGCCATGCCCATTGCTTCTAGTAGTTCAGCTAAAGACTTGGCCTCTCAGTATACCCACTTTGCATCCATATAAATGGAATGGGGCACATGGCACATTTATCAAAAAAAGAAAAAAGAAAAAGCAGTTACAAGTTATGGAGTAAGCAAATCTGGATCTAGTTATGGATCTGGGGTAAGTTATGTCACAAGTTATGGAGTAAGCAGAAACCATTCTGGAGACTCTGTCACAAGTTATGGAGTAAGCAAATCTGGATCTAGACCAAGCACAGTGCTTGGAAGAATAACTTTTGGGGGTTACAACTCCCAGAACCCCTAGCCATAGTGGCCAGTACTCCATGCTGACTGGTAGTCTATGCCAGCTGGGGGATTCTGGGAACTGTAGCCCCCAAAAGTAACTTTTCCAAACTGTGCTGGAAAAGGAGCGACAGCCAACACTGACTCCCTAACAAGTTTTCTTGGATCACACATGTTTAATCATCCCAGCCTTTTCTTTAATTGAAAAAAAATGGATTTCATTATGCTGATTGCTCAGTTCTGTTATTAACAAGTTACAAATCTCTGCATTAGTCATTCCTGATAGATGGGTCATGACCCCTGAGGGCTTGGGGAGGAAGGTCACTGGCAGTTCAGCAGGAGGGAGAGTCAGTCATCAAACAGTGCCTGTCCCCAGCCTCCTTGTCAGTCACAGGATTTTATCAGACTAGCCCCTGAAAATGTTCTTTTGCCAGCATAAAAAAACAAAACAAAACATTTTTATGCCGGGAAAAGAATGCCCCCCCACACACTTACCTTCCTCTTCTGGCAAAGGCAGGTCTGGCAATGAAAGAGGAAGTGGATGGAGCCCTGTTCACTTCCTTGTTTGAAATCCCGCAAGACTTCATCGCACATGAAATTCAAAAATAAAAAGACAAATAAAGCATTGAAAGTTTTAAAAAGCACACACACTCTTTAAAAGTGCCAAGTAACCCAGGGAGGGTCATAAAAAGAGCGAAACCTACCTGGATGTCCCAATCTCACCCAAAAATGTTTGTGCCAGACCGGCCATTGACACTGCAGTCATGAGAGTTAAATGGCCCGAGGTTTTCCGGCACAAAAGCAACAAGGTGAGATCAATTGATGGCCTAAGCTGTCAATTAAAAGGTACAGGCTTTGGGCTGATTTTAACCACGAAATGGCAATATTGTCTGATCTGCGCACCCTTTCGCAGTTATGTGGCATCATTGTGACTCCTTTGTTTGAGTGTCTGATCGAGATTTTCAGACTACACTGTTATAGTGTTACTATTCCACTTTAATTGCTCTGGCTTCCTGCTGTGGAATTCTGGGGTTTGTAGTTTAGTGAGGCCTAAGGTCTCTCTGGCTGAGAGTTGTAAATGCCCCTCCCTAAACTGCAAATCCCAGGATTCAACAGGAGGCAGCCATAGCAAATATAGTGGAATAGTAACACTATAACAGTGTTGTCTGAAAATCTAGAAAGTCCCCAGTCTTCTCAGGTGGAATTAGACTCTTCCTTCCTAAGATCCTGATAATGATGCTGGTGCTGGAGACAGAGAACATGGGCTGAGGGGCAGGGAACTTGGGAATACAAGAAATGGCTGGAATTCTCCCGTAGGCACATTTAAGTTTTCATTCTGTCTCAGCTGCTTTGAGGCTGAAGAAGATACAAGTATAAATCTTCTTTGGATTTCACCAGTTGGCCAACCCTTGTTTCTTTCCAGTGACCTACAATTAAGCACTGGAGATGAAATACCGTATGAGGTCCTTTCTTAATGGCTTACCCACTGAATACAATATCCTCCAGAATGAATCAAGAGTAGTCTAATTGTAGTCTAATTGTACTACACCCTTGATCCATTCTGGGGGATATTGTATTCAGTTTGTCAGAGGGCTGAGTGCTTTGGTTTTCCTTTAATGTCTTACCCAACCATGATGACACTCAGTCCTTTGTATCACAATGTAGCTTGCTTTTCCCACCCTCTCTTCTCCCAGCTTCGGGGTTCTATCAGACACCCATTTTAGCAGTCATGCTTATCATTACCAAGCTTACCCTTAAGCAAAAGGCAGATCCTGCCTCAGATAGTTGATTTGGGGGTGTCACGAAAGACCAGCAAGCTGTTGTTTATTTAGCATATTATTATATCTTTAGTGCTAGGAAGAGCCACTTGTGGGATTTTGTTGTCTCAGCATAGAATAACTTGCCGAGCCTTATGCACTCTGTGTGTGTGTTGAGGGGGAGAAAGATTTGCTGTATACTCTTAAGCAGAAATAAACCAGGTCAAACTCACTGGGTGTTCCTGTAGTATGTGGGGAAATCATTATTGTAATGCAATGCAATCTTGTGTATCCCATGTTAAGTTAAGTTTAGGAATTTTCCCTACATGCATCAGTTCTTTCACACACCCCTTCTCCTTTCATTAGGCAATTTCAGCCAACTGGAGCAATGGGTCATTCATCACATGACCTAATTTAAATATTATTACACTTTGTCTAAGTTCTTTTTAAGTTTTGTCTCCATGTGGCTGGAGCCATCTTAGGACTTTTTTGGACAAAGAAAAATAACGCAAGCAGCCTCTCCAGCTTGCGAGGCTGCTGCGCTGCAAAGCGCCCCTTTCGTATGACACTCGCCTCTGCCAATACTGTTGAGGTACCGCAGGGAGAG
Organism: Gambelia wislizenii; assembly: GCA_030847615.1. Taxonomy (NCBI): domain Eukaryota; kingdom Metazoa; phylum Chordata; class Lepidosauria; order Squamata; family Crotaphytidae; genus Gambelia; species Gambelia wislizenii. The sequence goes on along the minus strand of JAUMIR010000002.1, from coordinate 186,231,197 downwards.
CTGAGCGTCGTATTTCATTGATTTTTACTCACAATCAAAATCAACGAAATATGACGCTCAGCTCTCCCTGCGGTACCGCAACAGTACTGGCAGGGGCGAGCGTCATACGAAAGGGGTGCTTTGCAGCGCAGCAGCCTCGCAAGCTGGAGAGGCTGCTTGCGTTATTTTTCTTTGTCCAAAAAAGTCCTCTCCTCCCCACCCATGATGAGTAAATTGAATGCAATCTAATTTTGCATTTTGAACTCGGTTTCCAGCAACTGAATTAAACTGAGAACAAAGGGGAGAAATGAGAGGGTGAGAGAGAAACTGGAACATTTTAAAAGCAGGAAGACAGAGGATTAATCAGGATTATCCCTGTCTGATTGAAACGGCGGGTATTCTGACAATCAGGTTAGAAAGCCCCATGCAGTTGCCCCTTGCTTTATCCCATGCGATAGGATCTCACTATAGGAAAGATAGCTTTCATTCTAAATGGAAGCAGAAAAGTGATGGTTTTAGTCAAATGGTTTTGGACTGCATCTCAAGGCCAGATTTACCATTAGGCACTTGAGACCCCTTGCCTGAGCTCTTGGGGGAGGAAGAACCTCACTTCACAATGGCCATCAGTGCCATTAGGCAGAATCCAAGTGTTGCATGCTGGGTTGAGGGACAGTTGCCAAACTGCTGGAGGACACTTCTTGGTGGAACACACAGGACAAACTCCTACATTTTCTCAGTGCAGCATAAATATCCACCGGCAAAGTTGTGCTATTTTAGCACTACATAATCCTTAGAGTGAATACCACTGTAGCACAATGAATAAGAAATAGTCATACACATAGCTGTCACCTCATTGCACAATTAACATTGACACAGCAATCTAGGTGCATTATTGCACATCTGCAACATCTCTCCATGTAAAACTCTGCTCCCACCACCATCTGCTGGATACTGGGGAGGCAATTCTTTGAAATTTTTGTAGTATGTGGGGAAATAATTATTGTAATGTAATACAATCTTGTGTATTTCCATGCAAAGTTTAGTCTAGGCATTTACCCTGCATGTTTAAGTTTACCCAACTCCCCCTTCTCTTATTTCACTAGGCAATTTCAGCCAACTGGAACAAAGGGTCATTCAACACATGACCTAATTTAAATATTATTACTCTTTGTTTAAGGTCTTCCTTTAAGTTAAGTCTCCATGTGGCTGAAGCCATGCCATGATGTTGTTCTTGCCATGATGTTCTTGCCATGATGTTGTTTGTTTTTCAAGTCACCATGTAGCCCACTCCAGACAAAGGCTGGGTGAGTCTCATTCTACTCTAAATCCTCTTAATTAGTTAGGAACCTTTTAAAAGTTTGTTTTAATATGTAGATTAAGATTTATATACCTTCAGTAAACTTTTGATATGCATTTTTAAGCTGACTTCTTTGTTTTTAATGAGTCTAATTGATTGGGCACATTTAAATGTTAATTGAGCTGTCTCTGCATTCTAATGCATCACTCTGCATGAATTTGAAAGAAAAGATTTTTACTTTTTAAAGAAGATATTTTTACTTCTTTTTAAAAGGGCTAGATCCCTGGAATTTTTAATACATTTTTATTTTTAGACTCATACCTCCCTACAATTTTCTTCTTGAAGGAAGCAATGAGTAGTTTTACCAATTTTACCCCCTGCTACGAGAAACTCTCTGAAAACTGCAGTTTTTGATGACTATTCACAGTTTGAGACTTATTCTGTGCAAAATACTCATGTGGTGGTTTATTGTAGAAAACAGCATTTTCTGTGCAGAAAGTGCTGTTCCATGTGTAAAACTGCCACATGCGAATTTTGCAGTTCAAGTCTTGAACTGCAAAAGATGCTTATCAGTCTAGGATACTTCTTACATTGATTTTTCAACACTCAATACACCCTTTTTTAAAACCATTTTTCAGTTTTAAAAAATCTTCCCATTCCTACTGGATACATCTATTCTGCATTATCCAAAAAAGTCACTCCATATGGCTCTTAAAGTTATTATATTTTATGGAAATGGATAAGCTTTCATATCATGTTAAATATGGATCATTAATCAAACATCAAGAGTGTTGGAAGGATGTTAAAAATTTTGGAAAAGAAATGGAATTTAAAATTGTTATGATAAATTGAATAATGGTTATTTATAGATATTGGTATGAAATTAATGCAGAGGGGCATAATTGCTTTATTTTTTAATTTGTTTATTTAAGGTATTGAAAAATACATTTAGAAATAGGTAAGAAGAATTTACAATCCATGTGTTCAAGATGTTTTTCATGTTGGGAATGAAAATACAAACATTAGTATTTTGGTAGCTGGGTAGCAGGAAGTCTACTTAGCAAATATAAGGGAGGATGATGTTATCCTTTGCCAAATTTGTTTGAGATTTAGTGCATATAATAATAATAATATAATAATAAAATTTTATTTCTATCCTGCCCCTCTGCAATGCAATCGGGGCGGCTTACAATATAAAAACTCCATAGTCCCAGTACCCTAGCCCACCCCCCCTTAAAATAATATTAAACTATAAAAGATTAAAAACATACAGTAAATTAAAAATATATAACTTAGAAAAAGATTAAAACATACAATAGTTTTTTGGGTTTTTTTTAATCTGATTACAGCTCAGGGAGGACAGCCGAGTCTTGGGCCGGGATAGTTATTCAGGAAAGGCCTGCCGGAAAAGATCCGTCTTGACAGCTTTTTTAAAGCTGTCTAAGGTGTTAATAAGACGGATCTCGTCCAGCAGGCCATTCCATAATCTGGGAGCAGCAGCGGAGAAGGCCCTCTGGGACGTCACCGACAGCCTTGCTTTCATAGGCAGTAACAGATTCCTCCCAGAGGACCGAAGTGCGCGGGGAGGGCCGTACGGAAGGAGGCGGTCCCGGAGATAAGTTGGACCCAAACCATGCAGGGCTTGAAAGGTTATAACCAACACCTTGTACTGTGCCCGGAAACGAATAGGCAGCCAGTGGAGAGCTTTTAGCACAGGTGTTATATGCTCTCTTCTGGAAACACCAGAAATCAACCTGGCTGCCATGTTCTGAACTAGTTGAAGTTTCCGAGTTAAGCACAAGGGTAGCCCCATGTAGAGCGCATTACAGAAATCCAGACGGGAGGTTACCAGTGCATGTACCACAGTTTCGAGGTCCCTAGTTTCCAGGCAAGGGCGCAGCTGGCGTATCAGCCGAAGTTGATAACAGGCACTCCTGACCGTCGCATTTACCTGATTAGTCATCTGGAGCGACGGGTCCAGGAGCACCCCCAGACTGCGAACACAGTCTTTGGAGGAGAGTGTAGTTCCATCCAGGACTGGAAGTTGTATTCCCAGACCTGGTTTCGGGCCTGTAACTGTTAGTACCTCCGTTTTGTCTGGATTCAGTCTCAATTTGTTTTTCCTCATCCAGTCCATTACTGCTTTAAGACAATCATTGAGAGGAGAGATGCCATCTGAAGTCGAAGCTGATGACCGAGACATGGAGAAGTATATCTGGGTGTCATCAGCATACTGATGACAACGCACTCCATGCCTCCGAATGATCTCTCCCAGCGGCTTCATATAGATGTTAAATAGCATCGGGGACAGGATGGCACCCTGAGGAACGCCACAGTTAAGCTCTATTCTGGTAGAGCAGCTGTCCCCGAGCCTCACCCTCTGGGATCTGCCCGAGAGGAAGGAACGGAACCACTGCAAAGCAGTGCCTCCAATTCCTAACCCCCTCAGGCGATCCAGGAGGATGGAATGATCTATTGTGTCAAAAGCCACTGAGAGGTCCAAGAGCACCAACAGGGTCACACTACCCCTGTCGATACCCAAGCGGAGGTCATCAGCCAGAGCAACCATGGCAGTCTCCACTCCATATCCCGTCCTAAAGCCAGTTTGAAATGGATCTAGATAATCGGTTTCATCCAAGACAGCTTGGAGTTGGGAAACGACCGCCCTCTCAATCACCTTGCTTAGATAAGGCAGCAAGGAGACTGGTCTATAGTTGTTCCTGTCCAAGGGGTCCAGGGAAGGCTTTTTCAGGAGCAGCTTAACCGCCGCTTCCTTCAGACAGGGTGGAACGGACCCCTCCCTGAAGGACGCATTGATAATATCCCTAAGGAGTACTCTCGATGCGTCTCCCCCTTGGGTGGCCAGCCAAGATGGACAGGGATCGAAGGGACAGGTCGTCTTTCTCACTCTACCAAGGAGTTTGTCCACGTCATCGGTACTCACAGATTGAAGCTGATCCAATAAAATTTCATCAACGGAGTTGCTGGACACCTCGTCTATAGATTCTGTCATAACACTGGCATCTAAGTCGGCTCTTATCCGAGAGATTTTATCTGCAAAGTGGATGTTAAACGCATCACAGCAGGCCGTTGTCGGGTTAAGTAAGGGGTACTGCGCAGGTGGAATCTGTGTCAGCTCCCCCACCACCCTAAACAGTTCTGCTGGACGGGACTCTGCAGACGCAATACGTGCAGAGGAGAAAGACTTCTGCGCTGCACGTATCGCCTCTCGATAAGAATTAAGGAAATTCCTATGACGAGTCTTGTCGGACAAGAGTCGAGTCTTCCGCCAGGTGCACTCTAGTCGTTGTGCAGCCTGCTTCATCTTCCTAAGCTCCTCTGAATACCAGGCCTTACGGTTAGGAGCAGGCTGGAAAGGACGTTTGGGAGTGATTGTGTCAATAGCCTTGGTGAGGTCGGTGTTCCAAATATTAACCAAAGCTTCAACAGAATCACCGGTGTTACCAACCATTAAACCCTCCAAGGCTTTCTGGAATCCAATTGGTTCCATTAGCCTTCGAGGGCGGACCATTCTAATAGGCCCACCACCCCCGGTGGGGCAGACAGTGGCTCTTAGCTCCATCTTGACCAGGGAATGATCCGTCCATGACAATGCAGAGGTTTTAATAACCTCCGCCCACGGATATTCCTGTTCCGTACTAACGGCCGCATCGAGGGTATGACTGCACAGACAACAATTTTAAAGACATTTTAAAATTGTAAAGGAAGACACACAGTCGGATGTAAATAATGAAATAATTTATTAATTTATATTACATATAAGGTAATACATTTGTATTTGGAACTTAAGGGACTTCTTCAAACGGGGTGTGTGTGCGCGTGGGAAACCCTGAGGAGGTCAGGAGAAAAATGGGGCTGTTGTGCTCACAGCGCCCTGTTTCAGACAACACTGTCCTCCTCTGTCCTCCTCCCAACCTTCCCCCGTGCTTCGTCCATACTGCAGGCACAAGAAACTTGCCACTTTTATTGATGAAAAACCTCCATCAATCAAAAGCAGCACCCGCAGCACAGAGGAAGCATGGGGGAAGGTCGGGAGGAGGACGGAGGAGGATGGTGCCATCTGAAATGTGGCGCTGTGAGCACAACAGCCCCATTCTTCTCCTGACCTCCTTGGGGTTCCCACCCACCCCATTTGAAAAAGTCCAAGGTCTCAATCTCAGTAGGTTTCTGTGGTGTTTTTTGTGAGATATTGTAATAAAAATTATTTTTGTAAAGAAGTCACTCCATATGTGTAACACAACTTATTCCTGTGTGTGTCACCAACAGGATTATGGCCACAGTCTCCTTTAAGCCTCCTCAGTTAGCCTCCTGGCTTCAGGAGGATTATGTCTCATTCAATATCCATGTAAAAATAATATTCATCTGACAGTCCGAACAACTTCTATATGTTGCAAGGAAGAGGGAAAATAATTTTGTCCTTCACTACAGACAGTCCTCAGCTGGCCAAGATTGTGTTCCAGTGAAAATATGGGGTTCCTTAGAACATTTATCAGGGTTCCTCAATTGGAAGTTGATAAACCTTCCTAAAATTAGATTGCCCATTACAACATAATGCCTCCCACAATACATAGCCAGATGAAATTGTTGTGTATGGACCTACTCAGGTTCATATTCTATTGATACCAGAGGGTCCTGCCCTTGGAGTAAGAACAGGTCTAATAGTTTTAAGTTACAAGAGGGTAGATTTCACTTGAACATTAGAACTCCTTGATGGTAAGCATGGTTCAGCAAGGGAATCAATTACCTTAGAGAGGCATTAGGGTCTCCTTCTCTGAACAACTTAAAAAAGAGGCTGGATAGCTGCCTGCTGGGGATGCTGTAGTTGGAGTTCCTTGATTGAGCGGGGTGGGGGATGGATTTGATGGCCCATGGGGCCCTTCCAATTCTATGGGGTTGTCTAGATGTGTATACTGTGAGTAGGTGTGCATTTTCTTCCATTCGGAGTGACACAATTTTGTCTCCACCATATTTTTGCATCAATTCGAATGGAGCAGCTATGCAACAGAGCGAAAATGCACAGTGATGCAAATTTGGATGTCCACAGGTGCAAAAATGTGCATCTATGCACATTTTCAGGGAAACTTCAGGGAAAACCATGATTCCCTTTACTGCATGGTTTGTGGAGTTTTTAGCTCCCCTCCTTCCAAATAATGTGAATCTCATTCAGATAGTTTTGGGACACATTGTATTCTCCACAAATTCTATGAGGAGTATTTTCATTGTCTGGACAACCCCTATGGTTCTTTGATTCTATCATTATACAAGAATCCCAACTAAAGTAGACTTGTTGAATCAACAGGATTTATCTAAATGTTGGTTTATCATTCAACAATTGTTTCAATGTATCTGTCCTCAATAGGACTACCAATAGATTTATCTGTTCACTTGGGATGACTGCGAAATAGAACATGTCTGGTCTGGGGTCCACATATGTGACTGACAATCATTGGCAAGGGTTTCATAGCACATTGCTATAAGACTCCATTAGCTGATGCATCAGTATGAAAAGCATCCTCTGTGATTGTGTATGCTGAAAACCACAGCTGGAGATACCGTTTGGAAGGAAAGCCCCACTTTGTGAAACACAAACTCTGAAAAAACAAAAATAATACCATTAGAACATTTTTTCCATATAGCTTCAGGAGAAAATAACCTCATTTCATGATCTGCATAACACAGAGGGAAAAAATTTATTGGGGTTGACAGAGAACAAGAGAGTGGTCTTGTGTGAAATCAGTGGGTATGCTAATGGTAGTTTGCCACCCTGAGTAGCAAGAGATTCCTGGCCAAGCTTGCTGCTAAACACTGACATTTCAACACAGCACATCAGTATTTTCTTTCTTTAAATTGCTCCTTTTGGTACCTCGGTGTGGAAACAGGTGGTCTCAATCCAAATACCTCACAGATTTGTTTATTTTTATGGGCATTTTGTCAAATGCAACTGCTGTGTGTATTGGTACCCAATGCCCATTAACAATCACTGCAGACAGCATTCTTCTAGCATTTGGAATTTGAGAAGCAGCTGAGCTCTTGGATGGACCCAATATTAATCAGTAAATAATGCTGCTGGATAACATCTTGAGGGAGTATGTTGCAGATGTCAAAGGACTTTGTAACAACACATTGAAGCAAATAAACAAAACAAGACATTTGCCAAGGCAATCTCTGTCAGCAGAAAATCCAGCCATGAAACAACTTCAGAAATTAGTCAACCAGGTTCATGCAAATAGGGACCAGCTGATTAAGGTGACTCATTATCTGCTACTGACATCTTTACACCTCGCTATCTGTCATGCTGTTGGAGAGATGCTAAAGCACAGAGTATATGACTTGCGTTTAGAAAATCTCTGATGCAGTGCATGGCGCCTCCAGTTGAAAGAACTGAATAGAAGGTGATGGGAACGACTTCTGCTTTTGGCATTGGATAGACACCACCAGTCAGACCAGATACTAGAACTGTGCAAGGCTCCTGCAGTTTGATTCAAAACAACTAGATCCAGCAGTATGATCCAGTTTGGACCCAATTCAGCCTGCTTTAGATCCCAAAAAGGAATGGAGAACTCCAAATATTTGGGCTTTCCATTGACCTACAATGGGAAACCAAAACAGCTCTATTTAGGCTATTTCCACCCTCCTCCCATGGTTTGAAGATATGGTAGCCCCTTCAAAGCAAATAATCTCAGCTAAAGCATAGGCAGGTCTCTCCAGCCATGTGTGTGTGTCAGAGAGAGAGAGAGAGAGAGAGAGAGAGAGAGAGAGAGTCGTTGTGTGCCTTCAAGTTGTTTCTGAATTATGGAGACCCCAAGATGACCCTATCATGAGGCTTTCTTGCCATTATTTGTTCAGAGGAAGTTTTCCTTTGACTTCCTCTGAGGCTGAGAGAATGTGGCTTGCCCAAGGTCACCCAGTGGGTTTCCATGGCAAGCAGGGATTTGAACTCTGGTCTCCAGTGTACTCTAGTGCTCAAAACACTACACCACATTGGCTCTTGTGTGTGTGTTAGCCATCTTTAAATTTGTTTTGTTCAAATAGTAAAATATATTCTAAAGCCCACACGCTTATGCCTATCAGTTCATGCTTATCTCGGAACCATGTCTGCAATTTGTGCAGTTAAAACGGTGTGTGTAGCTGACGGGGGGGGGTACAAACAGACACAAGAAAGATACTTAGATTTTTTTTTCTTTAAAAAAATGAAAGACCATTTCCAGGTGAGCATGCCCCCTCCCCAATTGTCAAGGCACCATGCTAGAGCCCTCAGACAGAGGTGGGGCAACTTAGGTGGGTCTGGGCGCCAGTTTTCTGTCACTGGAAATCTTTGCAGGCTGCAGTGACTGTCAAGAACAGGAGAAAAACCTGAAAGGGGTTAGAAGTCTACTTCTGGTTCTGCAAAATGTTTAAAAGGAAACTGCCAGGGAAGGGAGCCTGCAACATATTTAAAAGGTGAATCACCCTACCTGGAAGCTTCAGGGAATATTGTAATCCATTCTTTTAGGGGTTGAAATAAACAGGGCAACCAGGGGCTGTACAAACAGCCCTGAAAGCAGCATGCATTCTGAAGGCCATCATTTGCCCAGCCCAGAACATTCCCAAGATTCAATGTTTAAGTGCAACCACACCAAAGAACATAGCTAAAAACTAGGGGCTTGTCTAAACAAAAAGATATAATGCAGATTGATGCTCATGATCACAAATTCACAGCGCTCATTTGTCTCCACAGTCTTTGGGCAAAATCTATTGTATGCGAAGCTACCCATGTTTGAAGTGCATACGCAGCAATGCCTGCAAATCAAGATGGTAGCCAAGAATACAGTGTGTTATTATTCTCCACAAGTGTTGTAGCCTCTGCACATTTTTTTTTGTACTTGTAAATCAGAGGTCTTTGGTTGAGTTAGCACAGTGAAAAAGTGCACACTCAATACAAAAATCAAAAATGGTGCTTCTGGCCATTTCACTGCTGGCAAACCCTCCTACCACCCGCATGGCAGACCAATCTGATCTCCACTTCTGCTCTTGTCGAGAATATACAGTGTCCCGAATTGGACGTCCAGACGTGTGATAATGTGCAAGCCATGCATTATTTTAAAAACCTTAGGGAAAAGCCGCAAAGACTTTCCCCATGCAGTAGATGGAGTTTTTTGGGGCCCCTCCTTCTGAATACCCTGAATCTCATTCACAGCCTGTTAGGATAAAAGGTATTCTACTCAAATTCTGTGAGGAGTATTTTCACCATCTAGACAACCCCTAGATGCAACCGGCCAAAATAAAGTCCTGTTATGGGGCATTTTTAGTCTACCATCCATCTAGCCACCCATTCTGGCTGCTCTGTCAAGTATTTAAGGACACCTTAAGACTGCAGTAAGGTGTTGGGTGGTGGGGTGTATTTGTGTAAGCCTAAAAAGTGGCATGTTGTGGAATTGCTTTGCCAACCCCTGCTTTCTTTCTGTGGAGTAATCCAGGCTCCTAGGAACAACTACCGTAAGTAATGAGTCTTGTTTGGCTCGTAAGACTTTTGCAAGTCAAAAGCTATAACTATTGTATATTAGCATGCAGAGGGTTGGACTGCATGGCCCTCATGGTTTCTTCCAACTCCTGCACTTTCTTTTACTGGCTGGCATCCATGTTTAATGTTTTATCTTATAAATTGTTTAATTTGTTCTTTAAATGTTATATTTAGATTGCTGTTTTTACTTTTGTATTATTTTTAATTGCATTGTTTTAAATATGTTGTTAGCTGCCTTGAGTCCCACTATTGGGAGAAAGATGGGATGTAATGGCAATAATAATCCTGTTAGTGACATATGCAAGCATAAGTCCACCTAGTGGTTGTCCATCTCCTATTTTGGTCATTGTAGAAACTGCAACAACCACTCACCCACCCACCCCTGCAAGTAATGGTTTTCCTGTGATAGTCCTCCACTCTGTGGCTTGTGAAACGTGGGAGGGATCAGAGAAGTATCTGGCTATGCCCCATAGCTACATACAGATTGAGGACATCACCCACCCAGACTCTGGCAAATCTCAGATATAGATATGATTGGTCTGCATGTGGCCATGCTTCTCTAATGCACCCACCCCACGCCAGACATGGGATAGCTGTTCAGGGCATTCGATACCTGGTGTGTGGGGTGTCAGAGAAGCATCTGGCTATGCCCCATAGCCACACACAGATTGAGGACATCATCCATCCAGACCCTGGCAAATCTCAGCAATAGATATGATTGGTCTACATGTGGCTATGCTTCTCTGAACCCCCACTCCCCTAAACCCACACACCAGACACGGAATGGAAGTTCAGGGCATTCCATGGCTGGTGTGTGTGGGGTGGTGATGGTCCAAGAAGCATCTGGTTATGTCCCATCATATATGTTGCTGCTGCTATCACAGCAAAACCATGAGTCTGGGAGGGGAGTGACTGGGGAGCTGTAGCAGAGTTCTACCTGAGAATTTCTTAAGCTCTGCTGGGAAATGCAAGGTCTCTGCCAATGTGTCATCATCATGACTGGATAGCATGGGGTCTTATTAGCCGATAGCCTGGAAACGTCTGCCACATGAGTAGCATTCCTGACACCTGACCTCTTTCTCAAACAGCTCCAATTTCAGTGATGATCAGATCAGTACATCCCCAAGGATCAATCTAGATATTACACAAAAGATGTGTAAATGGCTGCCTATTTTTTTTTTTAAAGTGACATCCAGGCACTGGATTGTTAGTGTAGAGTACTGATGTTAGGTGGGAACAGGATGCTCAGTCCTTTATTTTCCCACTGCCCATAGGCTCCAAATTGCCCACTCCAGCAGCTTTTCTCCCTGTGGGGGGAAAAGTACAAAGAGCTATATCTTTCCCCCTTATATATGGGAAAACAGGTTGGGCAAGGGGAGATTTTGACTAATGGCAGAACAACAAAAGGGTTGAGTAGTCCTTTCACCTTTATTCCTCTTCTACTCAAATGGGCACCCAGTAGCTTCAATTCACTTTTCAAATAAGTAGTAGGGCCATCTTTTCAGCACCAGAAACAAGACTTCCAATTTTGGCATGGTTTTTTTGTGGGGGGCATTTCTGACAGCCTGTATCCCCCCAGAGTCACCTTGGCCCAAATCTCACTGCAATTGTTCACTCCTGATCAGAGCCCTGGCACTCATTTCTGAAAACTGGAAAGCCAGAAAATGATAATAAGGAAAAAGAAGAATAAAAGTGGGTGGTTGTTCACACCTCTCCTGCATAAAGACCAGTGTGGCTACTGAACTGCTGTGTGCTCATGTTGAGGGGAAGGCATTGTAAAGCATGAAGGTTAGGCTGTCAAGCCAACACCTATTTTCACAGGACCAAGGAAATCCCCTATCTCACTTCTCTCCCCTCTCAGGGTGCGAAAACCTGCTTTCCTTGCCACTGCCGGGCCTGATGTCCTTGTTCTGTCCTCAAGGGCAATTGCAGAGTTGCTTATCATCCTGTAAATCAGCCATGGCAATAAAATGCTGGCATCCCAAGCGATAGCTTTTTTACTAATGTACTACTTTGCAATTGCTGCGCATATCCAACATATTAACGACACAAATTCATTACAATAAATGAAGATCTTGACTGGCAGGAGGCCAGTACCGAAAGGAGTATAGCTCTTTGCTGCTGCCATTTGGCAAGTTGGGAGGGTGGTTCCCCCCTTTTTTTCTTTTTGTGATGCAAAGCTTAATGTAAAGGTGTAACGACTGTTTTCCCAAGTGGATCTAGATATGAGTGCTGGCTGCAGCTGGTCACTTTCAGCCACTAATAGGAGTTATTTCCAGATGCCATTAATCAGGGGATTCATTTCCAAGTAAGGATTATGGAGTAACATAGTACTGGAGGTGGAGGTGAGACTACTCAAGGTTTACAGTGAGGAGCACTTTGATATGACCATGCACAGACTGAGGGCCAATTACTGTAGAATCACAAGCTTCAAGGTTGGGAGAGATACATAAAAAGCACCTTTGGTCTAAAACCATCCAATGTTAGTGCCAACTCTGTATATTTTCACAGAATTTGTTCAGTCATAGAATCATAGAATCATAGAATTGTAGAGTTGGAAGAGACCACAAGGGCCATCCAGTCCAACCCCCTGCCACACAGATGCTTTCTCTCATTGCTGTGTGTACTGGGAATTCTTGATGCAGTAACATCCTAATTGGGAGGGAAGGAGCTCAGAAGCTATGCCATTTGCTACCTCTTTGGAAAGGGAGCCATTGCTAATTTTTGAAATGCTGGATCCTTCAGTGTGTTTCAGTTTCATATCCTGTTTCAGTAAATAATAACCTATTCAAATTCCCTCCACAGTATAAAGAAAATGTGAGTTTTTACGGGCCTGAATATAATTTGCATGGGGTAACAAGGAGGCAGGGAACCCCTTTAAGATAGTTCCAGCTTGCCTAGCTCTTAGGACTTTATCAGATGCAGCAAAAACCATGGCATTAGGATGTGATGATAGCAGAAAGGGCTGAAATGATCAGATGATATCATCGCTTACCTGTTCCTGCTGCATTACGCTGGCGTATCCTTGCAAGGATTTTTCCAGCAATAGAGAGCAGTGTTATGCCTCGATAGTTTGAGCAGTCGGATTTTGCTCCTTTTTTCTTGTACAGGGTGATGATGAGGCCATGATATTGAGAACACAGCTGCGCTGGGCAGGGCACGTTTCTAGGATGGAGGACCATCGCCTCCCAAAAATACTACTCTACGGTGAACTCGCCACGGGTCAGCGTAAGAGGGGCGCTCCAAAAAAGCGATACAAAGACTCCCTGAAACAACATCTCAGGCTTGGCCAAATTGATCACCAACAGTGGTCCGCCCTGGCCTCACATCGGGAGGCATGGAGACGCACTATCCACAATGCTGCAGCCTTATTTGAGAACTCACGACGAACAAGTCTTGAAGAGAAACGACAACGCAGAAAGAATCACAACCCAAAAACATCACCCAAGGAGACCTTCTGCTGTGCTTTTTGCAACCGGACTTGTTTATCTCGGATTGGCCTTTTTAGTCATCAGCGCGCTTGCAGAAAGCGCGGGATGAGTCCTTCCTGAATCTTCGTTTGCGAAGAAAAGCCAGAGAGAGAGACGCTGGCGTGAATGAGGCATCACTTTTTATTGACGACTTTATCAGACAATGTCTGATAAAGTCCTTAGTCAAAGGATACAGTACACAGGATACAGTACTAACCCCCATAATAATGGTGCTTGTCACCTTTTTGCTGACCCAAGCTAGTTGTTGCCCCCCTTCCTGATTTGTCCCTATAAGTTGTTGAAGAGTATGCACATCTTCAAAGCAGGCCCACAGAATTTTGCAGCACTAATACCTACTGGGAGGTATGCCCCATCCTAAAGGCTTCCAGAATATGATATGCCATTATTCTGGCTCTTACCAGAATCTGAAATGCCATGGAAAGATAACTGAAAGTTGCAGAAGCTTTAAACTTCTATAGAACATTCAGATACAGCTATACCTCCATATCCGCGGAGATTCAGTTTGTGGACTTACTGTGGATACTGGAAACCATGGATAACAGTGAACCCTATTAAAATCAAGGACTTCCAGTAAAAATAAACCGTAGAATTGTGTTGGAGGACCTAGAAGATGCCTAGAGAGGATGCCTCTCTAGCCATTTTCCAGCATGCCTCTATGGTATGTGTTCCTATTTGTGTCCCACGGATAACTGAAACCATGGATATTGGTTCTGTGGATACACAGGTCCAACCATATATTAAGAAAACATATACAGGTACCCCCTCCCATTTACACAAGATTGGTATTGCAGTTTCACTTACCCACAATGGGGGGGAGTGTCTTTCTAGGCATCTGGAGGGCCATAGAGTTACACTGGAGATGGTCTCTCTAGGCATTGGAAGGTCCTCCAGCGTATCCCCCACATAAACTGGGGGGGGGGCAACCTGTACATTGATTTACAAATTGTATACCTTTATTTGTTGATTACTTTTCTCTCTCTCTTTCTTTCTTTCTTTCTTTCAGAAACTTATAAGGTGCTGTTTAGGCTGAACCCTCCAAAGGTGGTATATCATAACATGTCAAATCTAAAAGCACAGTGGGCAGGGGGAGCACTAACAATTATAACCAGAAAAGATCCTAAATTCAGCCTTCCTCCATGCAGTGTCCTCCAGATGTTTTGGATTCCAGTTGCCATAAGCCTCAGCCAACATGGCTAATCATCAAAGATGATGGGAGCTGTTGCCCAAAACCTCTGGATGGTGTCCTAACTCAGTTCAAGGCTAACTCAATAACAGGGTAAAATAAACAGCAGGTATTGGAAATCTATGGGGCCAACATGAAAGTCTATATTGATGAAGGTAGGCTGGGACAGATACTTCTGCATTTCCAGAAAAGAGAGCTGCATCATCCAACAGGTCAGTAAAAGAAGACATAGATTTGTATAAAATGTACACATGCCAATTCATACATACAGATGCAAATTTGGAAATAATTGTTATAATTTTAATAGGCCCACAGTACATCTTACAATGGCCAGAGGATCTTCGTATTTGCTCAGTCTGCTGCTCTCCAGGTGCTCAGTGGTGATGGGCACCATCAAGGCCTCTTCTTATGTTTCTTTGAATCAAATGTGGATGGGACATCCACCACCCTCTGGGGAAATCCATTCCACTTTTCAATAGCTCTTACCTCTGTGTCCTCTGTGAAGTAGGAGATGTGACCACTCTAGAGCTGAAAGAGATAAAAAGGGACAAAGTTTCAAAAGATGGGACGCTACTGAGAAGGCACTCTTCTTCATGCCTGCCAACTAAATGACTCTTACAGGAGAGACACAAGCAGGGCCTCTGATTTTGTTCTCCAAGCACCACAGCCCCACTGCCCCAGTAAAACTCTTTATTTGCCAAACGGAGACTTGGTATTTCTGCTTGCTATTTTGGCTGATAAAAAATCAGTGCTTGCTTATCTCTGATGATAACCTAAAAAATAATAACAACATACCTTCCAACTGTTCTGACTTGACAGAGAGAGACCCAATTAATCTTCTGTCATTCTACTTTCCCAGCTATATGTAAAATGTCCCAGTTTCTATTGCCTCCTCGCACCTTCCCCTTTGGTCCTCAGCTTACTTCCATTGCTACAACCAGAATTCAAAGGACAAAAGTAGTGTGAACTCAGTTAATTTAGTAGGAAGGAGAGGATAGGACAGGAGAGGGCAGAATCTTGCCCTTCCACGTACAGACTAAGACAAAAGCAAATTGCTGCAACCTTTTCTAGCTTGTCTGTTCTTCCTCATTACAGGTTGAGTATCCCTTATCTGGAAATCTGAAATCCGAAATGCTCCAAAATCCAAAATTGTCCACATTGGTGGCTGAGATAGTGACACCTTTGCTTTCTGATGGTTCAGTGTACACAAACTTTGGAGATTTTTCAGACGGGGCCTTATGCCCCATTCCTGCCTCGCTACTCCCACTCCTGTCCCTGCCACAGAATAAACAAAAATATTTCAGACACTTACCTTGATCCCATGGCAGTAACCTCCTCCCCCTCCCCTCGCTGGCAGGGAGTAAATTCAATTGTTGTAAGGCTGCATTTACTACCCGGAAATGAAATCCCGCACGTTCTCACAAAAGAATGATCGCATGGGAAATTTAAAAATAAAAGTCAAACAAAAAAAGTTTAAAAGTAAACAAAGCAGAAAAACACATAAAAAAACAAGTAACCTGGGGAGGGGGGGGGGGAAGGTGCCACTTACCTCCTCATCCCGATCTCCACCGGAAGTGTTCTGAACGCACACACACACACACGTGGCTGGCATCGCGGGACAGGAACGGAGCTCCTGTTCGCACACCTGTGATTCTGTGACAGACACAGAACAGGTGGTCTATTCATGATGTTTCATCATGAATACAATATTCCGGGAGGAGCATGGGGGCAGCACAGGACGGGTCGATGTCGTCTGAACAAGAGACCCTTTCTCGACCCTGTTCTGTGCCTGCCATGGAATAAAAAGCGCATCTGAAAAAGTCCTTTGTTTCATGCACACAATTATGAAAAATATTGTGCATAAATTACCTTCAGGCTATGTGTATAAGGTATATATGAAACATAAATGAATTTTGTGTTTAGACTTGAGAGTCCCATCTCCAAGATATCTCATTATGTAGATGCAATTTTCCAAAAGCTGGGAAAAAAAAAATCTGAACTCCAAAACACTTCTGGTTCCCAGCAATTCGGATAAGGGATACTCAGCCTGTAATAATTTATATTGTCTTGACCAAACTCTGATGTTCTTTGGCCACATGTATTTTAATTTTCTTCTGTGAAACGTTGGAGGATATGTAATCTGGATTCTGATAAATTATGCAACCCATATTTAGGTAGATATGATTCTGAGGAAAATAATATCAAAATACCACATATTTTTAGTATTATTATTGTTATTTTTAGTTGTATCTTGCCTTTCATTCAATAATGAGACTCAAGGTGACTAACAACATATATAAAAATAGTACAGACTATAACTATATAAAAGCTTCAATAAAAGTATAAATATAAAAATTTAAAAAGCAATTAAACAATTGATAAAGTTATAAAACATTAAGATCCATTAAAAGACAACATATAAACCTTAAAAAATCACTGCACAGCATTAAAAGCCCAGCCCAGTCAGTTTCCTAAGTCTGGTGGCATAAAAAATGTCTTAACTTGCTGATGGAAGCAGAGCAGGGATGGGGCTATTCTGGTCTCCCTAAGGAGGGGGTTCCAAAATCTGGGAGCAGCCACCAAAAAGGTCCTCTACCTTGTTCCCAACAAATGAGTTTGGAAAAGTGGTGGGACAGAGAGAAGAGCCTCTCCAGATGGTCTTAGAGCTCCAATGGGCTCATAAAAGGATCAAATAGCTTGGACCCAAGCCATCACCCATTATCACAAACATCACCATCATGTGCACTGCTATCCAGTATTATTCCTATGTGATGCACCTGTCTTTCAGTGCAGAAAGTTCTGGTGCATCCCAGGTGCTGCGAGCAAACAAGAGTGGAAAGCCATCACCTTTGGACCGCTTGTGAGCTTACCAGCAGCATCTGGCAATCCACAGTTGGAACAGAATTTTGAACTGGACAGACCTTTACCTAAGTCATCAGTGCAATACTTATTTTCTTATTAGCCACCTTTAAAATGAGGAAAGAGATCCTTTAATATAGAATTAAAGTAAGCAATTGGAAATGTTATTGATCTTTAAAGGCAGGTGGGGGGGAGACCACCGTGACTCTCCAAAGGTTGGGTAGCCCAGTCTAAACCACAACACAATTAGCTGAAGTACTTGGATTTAAGACGACTTAGCCCAACTGCAGCCAATTAGACTAAATCACCTTAAATCCAATTACTCCATCTTAACTGATTTCAGGATTGGACTGTGATAGATTAAGCCTCCTCAGTTTAGGGGAAGGGAAAAAGATGATTAAAGGGAGATATAAAGAAACTTTATAATATTGTACAATATATGTATAGAAAAAATACACAAAATATCTGAGTTTTCTCCAAACAGAAAGATCAAGCAACCCATGCAAAGGCATCTATGTGTGTGTGTGTGTGATGATATTTCACACCCTCTATCATTTGGAAGATGATGTTCCTTGAAGCAAACAGGGCCTAAGCTGTTTAGGATCTCATAGGCTGTACTGTTATGAGGGAGCCAGAGCAAACATTAGCACTCTCTAAGCTGCCAAATTCAACACTTTCTGCAAAGTCAAGGCCAGCGGTACAGAGACTGCATTGCAAGTGGTCTAGTGCTAGGACACAAAGGCAAGAATGAACTACAGTCGGTGAGTTTTTATCTGATAGAACGTTTTGTAGTCTTCTCGTCCATAAAAAATATTGGACATCTGTGCTGAAGGAATGCCTTCCCAGGTGTGAATGCACAAATCCAGCAGTATCTCAATACTGAGAGCCTGAAGGAGATCGAATGCCATCTATTATGGGAATTATCCTTCCCAAGCCATAAGAAATGCCAGTCTAGATTCAGCCTAAATTATTTCACCTGTATTTAAAATCTAGATCATAGCCACAAACTGGGGAAGCAACAAGCCTACAGTTGTCTTGAGTTTTTATATTTCTGTTTATTTGTGCATATTTGTCTATAGTGCAGCCCCTACCTTTAGACAGATTGAATTGGTTGCCTCAATCTATAGGTGCTGGGAATAGTAACAGGTGATCTCTCAGGGTTTGTCTAGACAGGCTACTTACCCTGGCTTCCCCCAGCTTTGAGGCTTGCAGTCCAAACAACACACAGCTCTTGCCCAGTTTCACCCCTGGGTTTCTTGATGACGCCCGAGGCAAAGCAAGGGGGAGGCTGGGGTAAACACATTTGAAACACTTTAATTAAACACCCAGATCAGACTGGTGCAGGAGCTCAGGGTCCTTACCTCCACGCTGGCCTGTATAACCAGCCACCAGTACCACTGGAGTTACTCTGAAGCCAGGAAGGAGGCCCCCAGCACATGATCAAGGCCCCCTGCATGTGACCAACCTTGATCACATGCTGAGGGCCTCTTTTCCGGCTTCAGAGAGTGTGATGCACAATTTTGGGAAAGGTACCTGCTGATATCGGCTGGCATGTGCATGTGAACTTCTGCCTGTTTTGGCATGGTAATGGAGGTGGGGCGGGACAGATCTGGGGCTAGAATATGCTGACTAGAAACTGACGTATTCCAGCCAGTCTAGACAAGCCCTCAGAGATCAATGAATAAGCCTGTCCTTCACCTTCTAACATAGTGAATGTTGTCTTCAGGTGTGATGAAAAATGTTGATCTTTCACTGGTGTTGAAATAAGATTCATCTGCCACTCCAGTCAGTAGCAGGAGATGTTTGCAGGAGATCTTTGTTTCAGAAAACAAGTCTTTCTGTAGCATTGCTTGTCTACTGCGTTACCAACTTCATCCATGTGATAATAGCAAGCACAAAGGCCATGTCCACACAGGCTGCTTTATCAGGGGCTAGTCTGGAGGATTGACCACAATGGTGGCTGCATGCAAAGGGCCCAATCCAGTGTGGCAGCACATTCTTGTCAGCTAGCTGGGCTGACAACGCATGAGCCCTGCTGGCCCATCCCCTTGTCCCTGGTGCTGCCATCAAGAAGCTCCCTGTGAGAGCCTGCCCAACATGGCACCACTTCTGTTGAGGGCAGAGCCAGGTGCCCAGGTAGTCAATAAGGAGGGGTAGAGTGGTCACCTTCTAGTTGATCACATGTCCAGGCACCTGTTTCTGGCCTCAGAAGAAGCGGTGGCATGCCGGGCAGGCTTTCCCCAGAGCTCCTGCTTGTGAGGAGGCAGTGGCAGCAGTTCTTAAGGCAGGCCATCCCCTTTCCATGTGCTGCTTAGTGCAAGGAAGGAGGATGGCATGGCTTTTGGCATGTGGACAACTGGATTGGTTGAATTGGACCTGATCCACCTGTCCACATGCCAACAGAACTCAGAGCCACTCCGGGGGTTCTGCAAAACATTGGGGAGTTCCCTGACATTGCTTAGTGCTGGACAAAGTCAGGCTGAGGGCTAAAAACCACATTACCTCCCCAGAAGTAGGTGTATGTCATGAGGACTGCCCGCACCAGGTGAGTATGGTGTTTTTTGGCCTATGTGGACATGGCCAAAGTCCACAAACTATATCCACTCAGACAAGGTACTTCCCCAGCCCAGTCAGCACCATGCTGCTTCCATGCAATCTGTGTTTCTGAGAAATGTAGGATTTGTCTTTAGGGTTCCTAGATCTCAGGGTCTGGCTCCTTTTTGCAATCCAGGCAAGAGGAAGGAATCTATGGTCAAGAGAAATGCCTTGAAAAGTGTATGCATTTTCCTCATTTTTTAATACATGGTGTTTTTGACTAAAGGGTCTGTTCTGAACTATTGAGGCTGATAATGAATGTCATCATGCTACTACTTCTAACATCACCCTTATATCATCAGCAGGCCTCACTCCCTGTGACCTCATAAGTCCCTAAGGGCTCACCTACATGAACCAGGATATGCCGGCTGCCCACTGACTTATCCTGGCTGCGGAGCTGGCCTGTTCTTCCCCCATTACCTGTACGGAATGGGTTGGAGTCCAAACAGGCACACCATACCATCCCTGCAGCCTCCGCCACCATTTTATTTGCTGACTTGGGAGGCAGGAAGGGGCCTGCAATATGTGACTTAGGGCCCTCTACATGTGACCAGCCTTGGCCACATGCTGAGGGACTCCTTCCTGGCTTCCAGAACAGTCAGGGAGATGGCAGTGGCACCA
Organism: Gambelia wislizenii; assembly: GCA_030847615.1. Taxonomy (NCBI): domain Eukaryota; kingdom Metazoa; phylum Chordata; class Lepidosauria; order Squamata; family Crotaphytidae; genus Gambelia; species Gambelia wislizenii. Next base: position 186,210,651 of record JAUMIR010000002.1, on the reverse strand, counting down.
AGGGCCAGAATGCCAGAGGGGCTCCTGTGGACACATGGGGTCTGATCTGTTTTTCCCTCAGCGGTAATGGAATAAACTGGGTATTTTCCTATAACAGTTTATTGGGCTCTAACCTGCCTTCCCCCATCTCAGCCCTGTATCTACCCCAGGGATGATGAGGACTGCCCAGGGCCAGAACAGGGGAAATGCCCTACATTATATGGACTACAGGACTCTGAGACAGGGGCAAGTTGAGGTATTTACCCTGTATAGACAAGCCCAGAACCTCAGGTTTTCTCCCTGAAATCACAGGCCCTGGGACAGACCTTATTTGGCAACCCCAGAAAGTTCTTGTTCTACCAATACAGATTATGGGCCCACATGTCACATAAATAGCAATGCAAGTGTCACAATCTAAGATACCATAGAAAAACAATAACATAATTTATTGGACTTCTTCCCATTAGCATCAAAGAGGACTTGATGCTATCCCTGATAGCATCAAGAGGACTTGATGCTATCCCTGTTAAATTATAAGCCTCCAAAATATTTGGTAAATGGAGCCATCTCCTTTGATCAACATCTGTTGCACAGATTATCCCATAATGAAAGAAAAGCAGCCAGGTCATTTGGATTGGCCTGTAAAATCCAGATTGAGTGCACCCAGATTAATAACATTTTGACACACCTTCTGAAAGCAGGTGACAGGTTCACAGGCAGGGGAAGGGGTCTCTCCCTGACAGCCTAAGGGGCCGGTTCTGTCTGAGGACCATACACATGCCATAAGGAAGAAAAGCTCCAATATCTCAGGGATTAGCAGAGACCAGTAATCGCCCTGGATAACAGTGTCATTATCTACCATTTCCAAGCGCTCACGAATAGCACTTAAGGTCATTTTTTAAGGCCATTAGCCATTTTGTCTCCCTTTCTCTGTGTATGTAGCAAATAGTAGACATTGCTGAAAGCAGGATGCAAGATGAGCTGATTGTATTAGCCCACAGATTGTAGGTTTTCAGAAACTATTTTGGAGAAGCAACCTGGGTGTGTTACTTTCACCTAGAATGTTGGGAACCAAATATGCACAAGAGTATGATTGGACCACCCTCTTGCTAAAGCTGGGCAATCGACCATTCTGAATCTTGTCAAATGTTCTACTCACTTAAAACGATGCTGGCAATTAAAATATCCGAGATACTAGAGTAGGTCTGGTGAGGTTTTTTTTTTTTTTTTAAAGGAATGGTGTGTAACATCTCAGCTCCTTTACATGTTAAATTACATGTTGTAATCTTTGGGAAAGCTGAGCTGACAGATCAAAGTGGACCTCTTGCAACAGCAATACATTAAGTGCACATGTGAAAGGAGATATGCTTGTTTTATCCATATATTCCAGATTCTTTTTCGTTTTACAAGTTTTTAAAATATCTGTCTCTATCTCTATCAGTAGATATATCTATACCTATAGATAAGGGAATATATCAATATTTTTAATATATAGCATTTCTAAAGATGTTAATAAAATGTACTTTTAAGGGCTCAAAACCCTTTAAGAGAAAACAATATAAAAAGCAATCCAAAAAGTATACACCCACCTGTATTTCTACATTAACAAAGCCAAGTGTGTAAAACTCTGGAACTCAATAGAGTCTCGTATCTTGGCCAAAAGAAAACCAAGTCAGTTTTAAAAAACATATAAAATGTAGTTTAACTATAGATATGAAAACATGAAGCAATCATTAGAAGGACCAGTTGGAGGTGAGGCAGAAGTATGGTGATAGTTAGGTGAGAATAAGGAAGGAGTGTTGTTGCTGATCAGTAACCAGGCTATCTTTTGATCTCTGGTCATTGATATTGGGGGGGAGTGTAATTATCTGGTATTTACTTAATTTATGATGATTCATTATGGAACCATATCCTAGGCTTCAAGGAACCCTATCCTAAAGGAATATATTTCTGTTTGAGAGCACCATTTAGGTACTTTGGTATTCCAATAAGCTCCTGAAATGATTGCAAATTCTAGGCCCCTAATTTCTTGTGCCAGCCAGAGGCGAGCTCCCTTAGTTGATTACTTTAATGTTGTCCTAGAAAAATATTTCCTCCCCTCTCCACACAAGTACCCAATTTCCGGTCATCCCCTAGTACCGAGATATTTTGTCCCAGGCTGTTTACATTTCTGATTTTCCGAATCCTCCAGTGACGTTTTTTAAAAACCGGCACAAACCGTGGGACTGGAAGTCCCACAGGTTGAGGGATAAAAGGTGGCCCCCCTTCCAAAAATCACGTACCCGACCCGATGTACATGTAAACTGCCAGGGATTGACACGAATTCTTCCTGGGACATTTTCATCGTGTAAACAGCACCCCAGAGTCCTACTCAAACACTCAGACCACTACACCATAAAGAGACATCAGGCCAATTGCCTACCACAGGGGTCCACACAATGGTTATATGAAGTAAATATTTGCTAATTTGCTTCTTGAAGGAAGCAGTGTGTAGTTTTAGCTATTTTCTTCTCACTGTAAGAACGTCTTCTAAACTATGCAGTTTTTAAATACTATTTGCAGTTTGAGACTTCTGTGCAAAATTTGCAAATAGAATTTTTGTGCCGAAAGCAGCATTTTCTACATATGAAACAGCATGTTCTGTGCATAAAATCATATTTTTGGATAGAAATATAATTTCCTATGTAGATGTATTTATTTATTTATTTATTTACTGTATTTGCAAAACAGCCAAGTGAAAATTTTGGGCAGAATAAGTCCCAAACTGTAAAGCTTCTTATCAGTCCAGGTTTCAATGTACAGTAGTGCTGAAAATAGAGCATCGCCTTTCATTTTCCTTTGGCTGCTGTGGTGAGAAAGTTGCTTCCAAATGGGACTACCCACCCCACCCCCTACAACAAAGTACTCCCCAAGCCTCTTGGTGGCAATGCCATTACAGTTCATGTGGAGAAAGCCCAAACTGTTTCTTATTGGGACAAGCATTTGTTAAGGCCCTTTATATGGAAAATGTTGAGAAAATGATATTGAGAAAAATGAAAAAGTGAGTGCGAGAGAAAGAAGCCCCTCTGCAAATATTGAAAATGTCACCTCAGCGTGTGCCATTATTTCTAACACAGTGCAAATGACAAGAACCAAAGGGCATAATTAGGAATGAGGGAGGAGGAGAGAAATAAAGTTGAAGCAGCCCCTGGGTAGAACTTTTCATGCAAAACACCATAAATTCCCTGAATGTCCAGGCTGCTCAGGCTGTTGGAATAGAAGTGCAGCCACCATTCAATCAGAAGCGGAGGTGGGAGAACCTAATTAATGCCACCTTGGGAGAATCATCATGTTGAAAATACAGGTGTCAATGAGCAGGATAACCTTTCCACGTTTCCTGAGGAGCCTCTCTTTTCTGAGGCTGTCATTTTTTGTTTAAAGAACAGTTTTCATTGTCTCCTAACATGAGAGAATATAATATAGAGCAATTTACCTCAGTGGCATAGCAGAATAATCTAGAGGAAGTAATTGAGTCCTAGGTCAGTGATGAAGCCCCTCCCCCCCCCGCAAAAAAAGTCACTGGTACAACTCTTCACATCTCTAGGTAGGGCTGCAAGCAACATCTATGCAAAATTCCTGAAGATCCTTGGCCTATTCACACTACAGAATTATAGTGGTATCATTCCACTTTAACTATTATGGTTCTATCCTATGGAGTCCTGGGATCAGAAGGTTAGGGAGGGGCATTTAAAATTCTCAGTCAGAGCACTCCAATGACTCACCAAACTAAAATCCCCTGGAAATTCATTCCTGGAAATTAAAGTTTGGTTTGGCCCGTGTGCTTTGTGGAATTGGCTGGCAGCAGAATGACAACAGCAATGACGCCTACTTATTCCTCAAATATAAGATCAATTTTTTGATAGTTCAAGAGGTTATGGCTATCATGAGCTACTTGGAACTGTTCAGGTATTGTTGGATTGTAGCTCCCAGAATTCCTAACTATTTGGCTATATTGCCCAGGAGTGATGAGCATTGCAGTGCAACATCTGGATGTTTCCATGACTGATAGATTCTCATAGGGACTGTGGGGCTTCTTCTATCCACTGATATTATCCTAAAGTACTTGGATCTCCATCCAGAACAGTGAACTCACCACGGGTCAGGGCGTAAGAGCGATACAAGGACTCCCTGAAGCAACATCTCAGGCTCAGCCAAATTGATCACCAACAGTGGTCCGCCCTGGCCTCACATCGGGAGACATGGAGACGCACTATCCACAATGCTGCAGCCTTATTTGAGAACTCACGCCAAACAAGTCTTGAAAAGAAACGACAACGCAGAAAGAATCACAATCCGGAAACATCACCCAAGGAGACCTTCTGCTGTGCTTTCTGCAACTGGACTTGTTTATCTCGGATTGGCCTTTTTAGTCATCAGTGCGCTTGCAGAAAGCGTGGGATGAGTCCTTCCTGAGTCTTCATTTGCGAAGAAAAGCCAGAGAGAGAGAGACTTGGATCTCACATATACAGCTGGCCCTCCACATTTGCAGGGGTTAGGGGCACAGAACCCCTGCAAAAGTGGAAAAACCACCAACACTGTAAGCCTCTCCAAACATACATGCTACAGACTCGAGTCAAAAGTTCCAGCCCATCACTCCCTGGCCAACCTTGCCACAATGATGCCTCAGCCAGATTTTAAACCCTCACGTTGCCCCACTTGTCTTCCTCCCACTCCCTGAAAAAGTTATTGATAGTCTGGCACTGTTGGAAAGAGAGGAGATTGAGAGGAGGGCTGAAAGGAAGAAGTGTGGAGTGGGGAAGGGGTTTAAAATCTGGCTGAGGTGTCATGGTGGCAAAGTTGGCAAGGGAGTGACAGGCTACTGCTGTTGGCAGGAGTCTGTAGCATGCATGTTTGGGGGAAGGGCTAACAATATTCATGATTCTTCTACTGTTGTGGGGGTTCTGTGCCCCAACCCTCACTGATTTGGAGGGCCAACTGTAATAAAAATACAATATAATTTAAATAATACTTGTGTTGATGAAAACACCCTTATTTAAAATACGCCAGTGAAAAATAAAAAATAAACACCACCTATAAGTAAAAACCTAGTTTTCTATTTGTTTTGATATGTGATTTTAGTTTAGGTGGTTTTTAATTTATAAGAGTTTAATATCTTTTTATGGGGGAGGGTGGGGTGGGTGGTGCTTAGGGATTTTAGCCAGCATTATTGTATTTTAATGGTTGTAAGCCGCCCCAATTGTTTTTAACAGAGGAGCGGGGGGGGGATAAACTTTATTATTATTAGTTTTAGTATTAGTATTAGTATTAGTTTAGCAACAAGACAACTTAACAGCCTGGATAAAAAATGCCTTTTGGCTGAAGGACAATAAAAATGGAGCTTGCCTTGTCTCCTTTAGCAGGGGCTTTGAGATTCTGGAAGCAGCCACCAGGGAGATCCTCTCTTGCATTCCTGCTAGACTTGCCTCCAGTGGCAACAGGGTCAAAGGGTAAGGCCTCATGCTGCAGGATATGACTGCCCACTTGTTTAAGGATAGATTACATGTGGATTGTCAAGGCATTTTAAATAACCCTAAGGGAGCTAATAAAGAGGCAAAACACCTTCTTCCCCAATTTACCAACAACCATGTATTCTGATGGGCATTAAAGACAAAGGAAAGAAGAAGGCAGGAATCACTGTTATTTGCCATCAGGTTGGCTTCCACTTATGGCAATTCTATGAATGAGAGACCTCTAAGAGCCCTGCTCAGGTCTTGTATGCTTAGAGCTCTGTCTTCCTTGGTTGAGTCAATCCTTCTGTAATGTGGCTTTCCTCTTTTCCTACTGCCTTCCACTTTTTGTGAGTGTTATCTTTTCCAAGGAATCACGTTGTCTCATGACATGTTCAAAATACAATAGTCTCAATGTAATCATTTTTGGCTTCTAGGGAGAATTCAGGATTGGTTTGCTCTAGGTCCCATTTATTTATTAGGAGCCCTGGTGGCACAGTGGTTAAATGCCAGTACTCCAGCCACAACATTATCAGTTGGATCCCAGAGGGCTCCAAGGTTGACTCAGCCTTCTATCCTTTTGTAGGTTGGTAAAATGAGTACCTGGCTTTTTGGGGGCAATTAGCGAACACATTGGAAACTGCTTATGGAGTGCTTAGTACTGATAAGCGGTATAGAAATATAAATGCTATTGCTATTTGTCTTTTTGGCTGTTCATGGTATCTGCAGATTTCTCCATCTGTACCACATTTCAAATGAGTTGAACTTCTACTTATCATTGTACAGCTTTCACAACCATGCATAAAACTTGGAAATACGAAAACATGGATGATTCTGATTTTGTCTTTTAATTATATCATTTTACAGTTGAGGATCTTACCTAGTTTCTTTATAGTTGCCCTTCCAAGTCTGCCGCTTTTTTCTGATGTCTTGACTATACTCTCCATTTTGATTGTATCCTTCATTGGATTTTACAGCTTTATACTGAATCCTAGCTGTGGATATTGTATACCTTGATTTCAGTAAGGCCTTTGACAAGGTTCCCCATGACATTCTTGCAAACAAGCTTGTAAAATGTGGGCTAGATAAGTTAACTGTTCAATGGATTTGTAATTGGTTGACCGGCCAAACCCAAAGGGTGCTCAGCAGTGGCTCTTCTTCCTCTTGGAAAGATGTGACTGGTGGGGTGCCACAAGGTTCGGTCCTGGGCCCAGTGGTATTCAACATCTTTATCAATGACTTGGATGAGGGAATTAGGGGCATACGTATCAATTTTGCAGATGACACCAAATTAGGAGGAGTAGCTAATACCCTAGAGGACAGGATCAAAATTCAAAATGACCTGGATAGACTGGAGAGCTGGGCCAAAGCTAACAAAATGAAATTCAATATGGAGAAATGTAAGGTACTGCACTTAGGGCAAAAAAATGAAATGCGTAGATATAGGATGGGGGAGACCTGGCTGAATGAGACTACATGTGAAAGGGATCTAGGAGTCCTACTAGACCACAAGTTGAACATGAGTCAACAGTGTGATGCAGCAGCTAAAAGGTCCAATGCGATTTTGGGCTGCATCAATAGAAGTATAGTGTCCAGATCAAGGGAAGTAGTAGTGCTGCTCTATTCTGCCTTGGTCAGACCTCACCTAGAATGCTGTGTCCAGTTCTGGGCACCACAATTCAAAAAGGATATGGACAAATTGGAGCGTGTCCAAAGAAGGGCGACTAAAATGGTGAAAGGTCTGGAAACAATGCCTTATGAGGAGAGACTTAGGGAGCTGGGTATGTTTAGCCTGGAAAAAAGACGGTTAAGGGGCGATATGATAGCCCTGTTTAAGTATTTGAAGGGGTGTCACATTGAGGAAGGAACAAGCTTGTTTTCTGCTGCTCCAGAGACTGGAACACGGAGCAATGGATGCAAGCTCCAGGAACAGAGATTCTACCTCAACAATAGGAGGAACTTTTTGACAGTCAGAGCTGTTCGGCAGTGGAACGCACTCCCTCAGAGCGTGGTGGGGTCTCCTTCCTTGGAGGTCTTTAAACAGAGGCTGGATTGCCATCTATTGGGAATGCTTTGATTGTGATTTCCTGCGTGGCAGGGGGTTGGACTGGATGGCCCTCGTGGTATCTTCCAACTCTACAATCCTATGATTCTATGATTCCAGGACTGACCGGACGATGACCAAATTATAAGGATGGAACCTACATTTTGTAATGCTCATGAATTCAAAGCTGTCAGTAGTTAATGTCTGATAGAGAAAAGAGGTTCCAGCTTATCAATTTAGCAAAAGATGTACCGCTATACAAATCAGAATGCAATGATCAGGTTGCAAGAAGGAGCTTTCCAGCTCTGCCTAGGATGGAATACACACACACACACACACACACACATTCATCCATTCATTCTGATACTATTGATTTGATTGTAATTTCATACTTCACGCAGGGCAGGAAATGAAACCCAATTAATAATATACTTCAAGATCAATTAGTTTAAATATATACATCACCTAGAAACTTCAGTGTGTTTGGTGTTAGGAAATATATCTCAAGACACCAGATCAGTTTGAATTAAGGAAGCCAGTGCAGAAAAGTGAAGGTGTACATGTGGCGTACTGGGTGATTAATCTCTCAGCCCTCCGTGTCAGATGAGAAGTGAACATGAAGCCCCACCGGTGACTGTAGGGCAGAGATTGAGTGAACAATATAGGACTTGTACAATGAAGATCTTACAGCTGCAAGATCATGAAATGTGGTAGTCAATAAAGTGGTCCTTGGCTTTTGAAAGTGCACCTAAACTTTAATATCAAGCAATATCACATTCATAATAACTAGCTGGCAAAGCTCTTTACTATTGATTGAGAGTTATTCCTCACTATGCACATGGGGGTGGGGGAGCATTCCCAGTAGTTTCTTCCTGCTTTAAACAGATTTATTGAAATGCTGTTAAATGTTACAGAATTGACAATCAATTAATTTAAAATGAGTTTTAACAGCCCTCTGTTGTTGGCCAACATAGACCATTTTAATGGCCTAGCTCTTAAACCCCTAAAAATGTCATTTTTCACAATCATTCAGTCTTAATGACTGTGTCACCGCTACAAAAATGTCTCACCTGTCATAACTAAGATTAGCAAAACCATTCCCTATGAAATTAGAAGCCAAAACTGGACTTTTAAAGGCCAGGTGTCCTACTAGTTCAGCCTGCTCTTTGTTATTAAGGAAATGATGGCACTCTTATGGAAGGTGGCAATAACCTTGTTCAGGAATTTTTTGTTCTTAGGTGAGGAAAGTGGGGAAAGTAAGAAAAAGAAAAAGTAAGAATTTTCCTTGCCAAGTCTGACTTAGAGTCCATCTACACATCATATTCTGCCCTAGCAGTTGCCAGCTAGATGCTTCCCATAGTTATGTCCACATATTGTGGAATAATATGACCTTCAAGCTGTTATTGAACTGCAGGTTGTTGGAAGGGACTGAAAGGCCCATCCACTCCAACCCCCAGCATGCAGGAATATGTAGTTAAATCACTCCTGATCCAACTTCTGTTTTAAAGACCTCCAAAGAAGGAGAATCCACCATCTTCCAAGGCAGTCCTTTCCATGGTTGAACAGCTCTTTATAGTCAAAATATTTTTCCTAACATTTAGGTAGAATTTGTTTTCTTGTCAGTTGAATCTGTTGGTTTGTGTCCTAGGGCTTGTCTACACCAAGAATAAAATGCATACTCACCCTGGATCCAGTGTGATTTGTACAGTTGCACAGAGCAAATCTGCTCCTTTTAGCCATTAATCCAGCTTAACAGAAACCACAAATTGCTCCAGAGTTTCCAGGAGCAGCTGGATGGGGCTGGATCCAGAGTGACCCAGATGTCCACATGTCTATACACCTACCATATTGGCCCCGCTAGCCTGTCCCCCTTGGTGCCATCATTGCCATTGCCTCTGCCTTGCCTGCCGGCCAAGCAGCTCTCTGCAGAGCCTGGCTGTACCCCCTCCTCATTGATTGCATGAGCTGGCCCCCCATTCTGACCTCACCAGCAGTGACAGTGATGGCTAGGCTCTGCAGAGAGCTGCTTGGCTGACAGCCGAGGCAGAAGAAATGAGGGGGACAGACCAGCGGAGCCAATGCAGTGTTGACTCGTTGGCCCATCTGGAGTATGGCATGGATCTGGAACAGATCCATACCAGTACATGTAGCTGGCATTGTATCAATCTGGAGCATAATGTTCCAAACTGGCCCTGCATTGTGGTGCTGGTGTAGATGAGCCCCTAGTCTCTGGTGCAGCAGAAAACAAGCTTGCTCCATCTTCTACATGACATTTCTTCAGGTATTTAAAGATGACAATCATGTCGCCTCTTCTCTTCTCCAAGCTAAACATACCCAGCTTCCTAAGCTGTTCCTCATAAGGCTTGGTTTCCAGATCATTTCCCAAACCTATCTTAGTTACCTCCTCAAAAGTAGAAGCAACACAATTGAAAGCTTGCTCAGATAATTTTATACCTTTTGGGGTAGCCTGATAAAGATGTTTTCATAGCCTGCACTTGTCTCAGGGTCAACAAAGCTACCCCTGCATTTATAGGAGCAGTAGGAAGAGGAACAGCAGCAGCAAGCTAGGTATGAACAAGGGCAATTGCAGCTCATCTTGGAGTTACTATATATATTCTGATGCAGTTTTCTCTATTTGCTAGCATTGACTTCTGAAGAACTTGATACTGTGTCCTGTACTCTTGGTCATATCCATCTTGAAGTGTCTGACTTTTGACTTATTACCCTCCCCTTATAAAGAAACTCTCTGCTTTTATCGTAGGATATTCTTTGGTTTCTTCTCTTGGATTCAGACAAAGGTTTGATAATCAGCTTTTATTAAAGGAAGCTGTCATCTTTAAACTATTATTGAAGGCAATTTTACCCTTACCCCTCCCAAATGTGCTATTCCATGACCTTCTTTTGAAACAACAAATAGGAGGTGGGGGGAAATCTCTTTAGGAAAAAAGGAGAAAAAGAGAAAAGCTAAGATCCGTCAAGCACCATCAGAAATAATTGGTCTTGACAGCTGGCTTACAAAACACTGCAGCTCAGACACCTTAATCATCCCCTGCTAGGTACAATTGATTAGAAACCTCTCCCTTTCCAAACCCCACCAGACAAAGATGCACACAATGCGACTGTAAGGCTGCTGGAGATTCTGTTTCAGGAAAAGGACCTATCGGGGAGGACACATGAAAGGAGGGAAAGAAGAAAGTTGGTCCAGCCTCAGAGAGCAAAGATTAGTTCCTAGAACAGATCTGGAGACACATCTTCAGATTGGAAGGAACACAGGGCCTCAAATGTCTTCTCTAGCCAACTCTTCTCTGTGTAGATCCAAGCTCAGGACATTCTGTTTCCAAATATCAATTTTTACTACCACCACCACCCACACACACTGGAGAAGACCTTTCCTGGTAGATCTAGCTGTATAAAAAGAGGAAGAGGAAGAAATGTGGCTGCAATGCAATACCCTAAGGCTCTGTTTTAACAATATGTGAAGCAGTCACTGTTCTTTCTTGGCTCTGCTCCTTACCATTCTAATGCGGTAGGAATGCAGAAATATAATGGAAGGGATGGGATCACTTGGGAAGAACCATTCCCTAACTTGGCCTCTTAGTTCTTCCCATGAGCTCACAGCTTTCCCATATGAGTCCCACATTTATTGGAGTACATATGCTGAGAAGAGGAAGATGACCTGATTTTCTGGCCTTGTATGCTGGCTCTTTTGTTCGATTTCCTTTTTAAGGCAGCCGCTCATACCTCACCAAAATGGAGGAAATGCATCACCAAGAAAGAGTCAGAGAGACGGCCTCTTCTTGAAGATCTTTGTTTGAAGGGAGAATAGCAGGTGCCTTGAAACTGCCCGTCAGTAGTAGTAAGCTCCTAGTCAGGAAACTAAACATCCAGGAGATGACTGCCTAGTGATTAATCTTTTATGGAGAGATCATTGGATTTCTATTTAAGATATAGACACAATCTCTAAATTTTCCTTTATATTTATAAATTAGTCTATGTAATTGTTATCCAACTCTGCATGACCTCGGCTTTAGTGATGCTAAAATGACATCATTGTTCCTTCTTTTTTGGCTTTGTCTAAGTGGCCATCCTACTTCCCTGTCACTTTCATTTTGCTTGTAACCTCTCAGAGAGCTGTTTGGACTTATATAAAAGAACCGGCAGAAGTAATTTCAGAACCACTGTCAATAATCTGGAGAACAGGAGAGGTCCCAGAAGACTGGAGGAGGGCAAATGTCGTCCCCATCTTTAAAAAGAGTTGGGGGAGAAGACCCAAATAATTATTGTCCAGTCAGCCTGACATCAATACTAGGAAAGATTCTAAAGCAGATCATCAAAGAGACAGTCTGTAAGCACTTAGGACTTTTTCAGACAGGATTTACCATGCAAGAAGACTCCAGAACAGCTACAATGCTATCGTGTGGCAGGGGGTCCATTTTGGATAATGCCATCCCTCTCTCAGCATCATCCGTGACTGTTCTGGGTATGATTGAAGGCAGCCGCGGGATTTTTTACTCACAGACAACTTCCATGAGTAAAAAATGGCTCAGCTGCCTTCAATCATATCCGGAACAGTCACGGACAACGCCGAGAGAGGGATGGCGTCGTCCAAAATGGACCCCCTGCCGCACAACAGTGTCGTAACTGTTCCAGAGTCTTCTTGTGCTGTAAGTCCTGTCTGAAAAAGTCCTTAGAAAGGAATGTTGTGATCAGTAAAAGTCAACATGGGTTTCTCAAAAAAAAAAAAAAGTAATGCCAAACTATTCTCCTCTCTCTCTCTCTCTCTCTCTCTCTCTCTCTCTCTTTTGATTTTTTTTTTTGGATAGAATTACATAGTTGGTAGATGAAGGGAATGCTGTGAATGTAGTGTTTCTTGATTTCAGTACAAAGTTGTCCATGATATTCTTGCAAAAAAGTTAGTAACATGTGGGCTAGACAATGCAACAATTAGAGGGATTTGTAATTGGTTGATGGGTCAAATCCAAAGGGTAGTCACCAATGGCTCCTCTTCATCCTGGAGAGCAGTGACCAACAGGGTGCCACAGGGTTCTGTCCTGGGCCCAGTGCTATTCAACATCTTTATCAATGACTTGGATGAGGGAATAGAGGGTATGCTTATCAAGTTTGAACATGACACCAACTTAGGAATGGTAGCTAATACCTCAGAGGGCAGGATCAGAATTCAAAATGACCTCAACAGATTAGAAAGGTGGGCCAAAACTAACAAAATAAATGTCAACATGAGAAATGTAGGATACTACACTTGGGCAGTAAAAATGAAATGCACAGATATAGGATGGGTGACACCTGGCTTGATGGCATTGCATGCAAAAGGGATCTAAGAGTCTTAGGGGATCACAAACTGAACATTAGCCAGCAGTGTGACATGGCAGCTAAAAAAGCCAATGTGATTCTAGGCTGCATTACTAGGAGTATAGTGCCTAGATTGAGGGAAGTAATAGTGGCACTCTGTTCTGTGTCAGTCAGACCTCACCTGGAATACTGTGTCCAGTTCTGGGCACCACAATTCAAGAAGGATATTGAGAAGCTGGAATGTGTCCAGAGGAGGATGACCAAAATGGTGGGAGGTCTGGAAGCCATGTGCTATGAGGAGTGGCTTAGGGAGCTGGGCATGTTTAGTCTGGAGAAGAGAAGGTTGAGAGGGGACATGATAGCCATGTTTAAATATTTGAAAGGATGTCATATTGAGGATGGAGCAAGCTTGTTTTCTGCTGCTCCAGAGACTAGGACATGGAGCAATGGACTCAAACTACAGTAGAAGAGATTCCACCTAAACATTAGGAAGAACTTCCTGACAGTAAGAGCTGTTTAGAAGTAGAATACACCACCTCGGAGTGTGGTGGAGTCTTTTTCTTGGGAGGTTTTTAAACAGAGGCCGGATGGCCATCTATTGGGAATGATTTGATTGTGTATTCTTGCATGGCAGGGGGTTGGGCTGGATGACCCTTGTGGTCTCTTCCAACTCTATGATTCTGTGATCTACATGGACAATTTATCCCTCTTGCCCCTGTTTTGGAGCCCCATTTTGTGCCCAGACAGTCCTCACGACTCCTGGGGCAAAGGCAGAGCAAAGATGGGGTAGGGCCTGATAACATGTTTTAAAATAATATCTGCTTAAATGTTTTCCAGCTGAAATAAACTGGACCGGGCCCCACATGGCCACAGGAGCCCATTCTGACCCTCCAGCCCACTGCTGTAGCTGCCTGCTGCCTTGCTCTTCCAGATCCAAGGAGGGGAACCACAGCATGTGACCATGGCTGGTCACATGCTGGGGGCCTTGCTCACATGCTGTAGGCCTCCTGCGAGGATCCAGAGACTGGGACATAGATGGCTGTGGTGGCTGCAGGGATGGGCTGGTGTGACCATCTGGACCCCGACCTGTTTCATCCAGGTAATGGGAGAGGAACCGGCCTGATCCTTGGGGAGGATAAGCTGGTGGGGAGCCAGCATATCCTGGCTTGTGTAGAGAAGCCCTATGTCAGGATAAATTCTTTGAGTTGAGCTCTCATACTTAGATTAAAAAAAAAACCCAATAACAACTAGCAACACTTGTACTAATTGCCATTGCACCAGAATGTACTATTCCTGTACATGATAAATAGGAAACACTCCTTTAATAAAACAATACCCTATGCATTAGTATAACACCTTGTAGAGACATATATAAATGGCTTAATAAGCCCTAAGTGATGTCTGTAACAAAACATTTATAAATGAGAGGCTGTAGATCATTTGTATCAGTCTCGGTGACTCACCATGACATGAATTCTAATAACATCTTTGGCAAAAAAAAAAAAAAGGGGGGGGGAAGCTATTGCTCATAACTTGAAGAACCATTTTTCATATGATGTATAGGGAAGTTTGTCCCTCATTTACAGAGTGCCACCTTGTCCCTTGATAGCCATCATGTTGCGCTGGAAAGTAGGAAGTGGTTGAAAAATAATTGATTTGACTCATAAAGGGAGGGGGTGTTTTTACACGGCTATTCCTGCATAACCAAAGCAGGGCTAATTGTCTTATTGTCCTTCATCCTGCTGCACTTTATTTACATAGCATATACAGTGATGAAACATCAAAGAGTTTCAATACCATATTTATATAGCCATATCCCATATGTATCCCCAAGCATACCCTGAAGACATATTGGAAAGTTCAAACTTGTCCAATTATCCCACACCCTTCAACTGTCCTGATTATGCTATCATCCTGCCCCAAATCATTCCTTTTTCAGGTGCTACTAAAATATCCCAGATTCTCTCTTCTCTCACTTTCCCTTCTTTGTCTTTGGCTTACTTCAATTGCTGCTCTTCCCAGTAGTCCCAGGCAAAAGCAAATTGCTGCAGCCTCACCTAACTTACATGTTCTTCCTTATTTATAACCTTTGCCATCTTGACCACACTCTGATGTTGCTTGGCTACACGTCTTTGTTTTCACCTGTGAAATGTTGGAGGATATGTCATCTTATGAACATACTCAACACTACAGATGTTTTTCTTCCTTCATATTTCTCTTTGGCTTCTTCTTCCAAGCTTACTACTGGCATATTTGGGAGATTATCAGACACGGCTAATGTGGCGCCAGAATAAGAACATCAGAATGCAAAAGGACGCCAGTTTTCATTATGCAAGAATTAAGAATTTTTCATTAAGCAAGTTTCTTTTTCAAAGCAAAGATATTCATTTCATAGTTGGGAAGTCTATAACATACATGTGCCTTTCAGTTTCCCATCATAGGGAGTAAGCCATGAGCATCAAATACAAGTCAACCCCCGTATCTGTGGGGGGAGACATTCCAAGACCCCTGTGGATACCTGAAACAATGGTTAATAAGAAATCCTATTATGTTTAATTACATGAATGCCAGAAGTTGACCATAGAATCGCATTAGAGGGCCTAGAAGTGCCTAGACTAGAGAGAACATCTTTTTTCAGACATCGATAAGTTAAACCATGGATACTGAATCTGTGGATATAGGGGTCAGTCTGTACTATATTTTAGTAATGGGAAGAGTGGATTAAAATAAATATACTGTACTAGGAAAAGCATGTCCCAAAATATGCCAATGTTGGAAGAAGAAATAAGTCTCACAAGTACATGCAAAATTTGAATGGTGCTAGCTAGAATGCTGCTGGGATTCTGAGAAAATGGATAACAGATTTTCACATTGTTGGCCTAGGCACACTTGCTATTTAGGCACACATGGAAGTAGCAGAGGTCTAGTACAGTGGGCCCATCCTAACTGTGGGCTAGCCATCCACAAACTCAGGAGATTTTCAGACTACACTGTTATAGTGTTACTATTCTACTTTAACTGCTCTGGCTTCCTCCTGTGGAATTCTGGGGTTTGTAGTTCAGTAAGGCTTAAGAGCTCTCTGGCTGAGAGTTGTAAATGCCCTTCCTAAACCTCAAATCCCAGGATTCACGAGGAGGCAGCCATAGCAAATAAAGTGGAATAGTAACAGTATAACAGTGTTGTCTGAAAATCTCCTGGGTATCCATGAATTACCACACCCCATATTATTTGATGGTGGTGTGTGTACACGGCCGCATCACTGTGAGGCCACATGCTTGCACCACCATTAATTAATATGGGTCTTGATCATCCACATTTTTTCCTCTCTCTGCTGCATGATGTATTTTGATATCATGAAATGTAACTACCACACCATGGGTATATGAACATTATTTCTGGCATACAAGTGCCCCTCTGGATGCTTGGAGAGCACATTTTATTCATTATGGCATATCCACAGCTGTACCCTCCCACACACACATTTGGAATTCAGATCTGAGCTGGTTATACCCCACTTTATGAATTAGAGACTGGCTTGTGCACAGTCTAGACAAAAATGCATAATGGTTAATAGGCAATTATAAGCAATTATTGCAGATATTTTCAGTGGAAGCTAGAAGCCAACTGCAATCCCCTCTCAACAACAACAACCCCCCACCCATTGTTCCCCAAATAAGGCCAAACAAGGCAATAAGAAACTTTCCTTTTGGACTCTAGAAATAAGAATAGCACCTCTACTAGCAATAGAACTTCTCTTTCTATACTGCTTTTCAGTGTTAAAGCACTCTGAAGCTGGGTACTTATTTTACTGATTTAGGGGAGGATGGAAGGCTGAGTGGAACCTTGAAGCCCTCTAGGATTGAATTTGCAACAGGGCTCCCCTATGGTTGCAGCCATCAAAAGTTTATCCAGGCCATGGGAAAGGTGGACTTGAGCCACAGAGGAAACTGGGACAGCTTCCTGTGATGAAAGGACTTAAGTGAGATTCCATTAAGAATTCAGTTAGCTAGCTGGAAGAATGACACTTGGTTGGGACAATCAGATTAATAGCATGATTTTAAACTCACAGCATAATCACTGCTTCTCTCTTGCCCCAAATTGAGGAGTATTCTCTACAGAGATGCCCATCTGTAAAAGGGAAGCAGTGTGATTTCCCCCCCACGAGAAGTTGCATTATCCTTTGGAATGATTGTTATAGTTTCAAAAGTCATGACATTCTTTGGTATGTTTATGTATATCTTTTCTTCAAATGATAAGGGAAGTTTTTCTATTCATATTTGAAACCAAGGGTGTGATAATTTCATTCAGTAAAATCAATTTCCATTTCCCAAACATCTTCTTATTCCTTTAGATGCTCTGGTTCTCATGTTCATTTCTGCTAAAATAAATACTTAGGTGACACATCAGATATACACCCATAATTCACGCAGCAAAGAGAACTCAGCAATTTTCAAAGGGCCATGGGAGCATTCTCTAGTTTACTCTACAGACATTTTCTCAGCGTGTTAAATTATAGGTAAGGAAGGAAAATACAGAACCATTATTTGCTTTCAGTGCATTTTCCCATTCCCTTTGTTTTATTGTATTCAGGTGCAGTCTGATCGTATCTCCTTTTACGAACCTGCATGGGTTTTAAGATCTTCAGGAGAATGTTTTCTATTGGTCCCACCACCATCATAGGCTCACTTGGTGAGGACATGAAAGAGAGCCTTCTCTGTGGCTGCTCCCGCCCTCTGGAACATCTTCTATGGGAGGCTAGGCTGGCCCCCCTCCCTGTTTTTTTTTTTTTTTTGCCAGCAGGCAAAAAAATGTTTGTCCAAGCACGCCTTTGATGTATAATTGCACTTGTGCCGCTTTTATTGGGGTGTGTTTTTTATGTTGGTTTTATCTGTTTGTTTGTTTTTTACTTTGTATGTTTTTAATTGGTTTTTATTGCTTTTTACTGTGATTTTAACTGTGCTGTGAGCTGCCTTGGGCCACACTTTGGGAGAAAGGTGGCATATAAATTGCATGCATGGATACATGCATGGATGCATAAATAAATAAATAAATAAATAAATAAATAAATAAATAGTCTTCTTCCATCTATAGTAGATGTTTGGCTAGATTACAGTATTTTTTTTTTTTAAGGTCTGGATTCTTCGTGCTTGTGTGTAAGAACTACAGTGGAACAGTACGCAGTAAAGAGAGGCAATGAGGTATGGGCCCCAAGGCATGGCACTGTTAATCACGTCATACTTTAGCAGATTCAGAGGCTGAGGAACCAAGCAGAAAGTATGCAGAAGTCCTTTAAAAATAGATAATGTACAATTTATACATCACATTTCACACATGATAATGGATGATCTATAATTTTTAAAAAAGTTTGTTTTAGTACCGTAGCTTGAAGTATCATGGTGATTTTGAGCCTAAACTGGAAATAAACTTTGGAGTTTTTGTTTGTTTGTTTGTTTGGGGGGGGGGGCAGAGACTGCAAAACTAACAGTTGGCTAGCAAGGAGACTCCTCACTGGCTGCATCCAGGTATGCTATTTGTCAGCACATCTCTTCATTTTAAGTGAGGGCCTCAAAAGACAAAAAAGGAAACATAAGAGAGCTGGGGGGGGGGACTAACATTGGGTATTCCTGGTACCACTTTAATCACCCCACCTGCAATGCATAAAAATTGGCCTGCCTTTTATTCTGATGTAGTTTTAATTATTTTATTATCATTTATTTATATATTTAATTATTTAAAATTATTTGTTATCTCCCTCTGAAACAATGTGAAGTCGAAGGCTTTCATGGCCGGCATCAATAGATTTTCCTTGGGTTTTTTCCGGGCTGTGAGGCCGTGTTCTGGAATAGTTTCTTTCTGGTGTTTTGCCTGCATCTGTGGCTGGCATACTCAGAGAATGGTTGGGTAGGGTTTCTTCTTTCATGTTGAAGTTGTCCAGGTGTTTGTGGATTTCAATAGCTTCTCTGTGCATTCTGACATGATAGTTGTTGGCCTGGTCTAGAATTTCTGTGTTTTCAAATAGCTAATGGTTACTGCAGATCAGACATCACAGAACAGCCAGACCCAGAAAAAACCACAGGAATGAAGAAATAAAACAGCCACCCAAAGGGAAGGTATTTTTACCATACATCAAAGGAGTCACAGACAGAATGGGGAAATTGATGAGGAAACACAACCTCCAAACAATCTATAGACCAACCAGAAAAATCCAAGAAATGCTACACTCAGCGAAGGACAAAAGAGATCCTCTCACAGCTGCAGGAGTTTACCGCATACCATGCAGCTGTCAACAGGTTTACATAGGGACCACTAAACGCAGTGTGCAAACACGAATTAAGGAACATGAGAGACACTGCAGACTGGGCCAGCCAGAAAAATCAGCAGTAGTAGAACACGTTATAAACCAACCTGGACACAAAATGCTATTTGAAAACACAGAAATTCCAGACCAGGCCAACAACTATCATGTCAAAATGCACAGAGAAGCTATTGAAATCCACAAACACCTGGACAACTTCAACAGGAAAGAAGAAACCTTAAAAGTAAACAAAATCTAGCTCCCAGTTTTGAAATACAATAGAATCAAAACTCAACATTTACAAAATAATTCCATCCAGGGACAAGAGGATTCCCAGCAGATAATGGCCCATCAACCAATCATTAGCCAAACAGACACTAATGAGCCTTGCATTTCTATACCCAGAAGCTAACCATTCTGATACACAATTTTACATAGATTCCCCAACAGGGGTTCACAGCACATAAACTCCACACACACCTACCCAACCATTCTCTGAGTATGCCAGCCACAGATGCAGGCGAAACGTCAGAAAGAAACTATTCCAGAACACAGCCTCACAGCCCAGAAAAAAAACAAGGAAAATCCCTCTGAAACAATTTGATTTAAAGTCCATGATCAAATGAATTAAATGGCCACCATACTTTGACACCAGAGTTAATAAAGGTATATCAAAGTCAAACATTTTCCTTTCTTATGCAAGTAATGCTTAGCATTATGGAAGATGAGACTATCAGTGGGTAGTTTCTATGTTATTTCTAGCCAGCATGAACACATTTGAGGATATTGGAACCACAAATGGTTAGCAATGCAATCCTATCCATGGGCCCTTTCACACTGCACATTTGTAGGACTGTGATTTCACTTTAGCTGCTATAGTTCCATCCTGTGGAATTCTGGGTTCTGTAGTTGTTAGTGGGGCCTTTAGAATCCTCAACTATGGAGCTCCTCTGGTGCCTCTGACCAAACTACAAAGCCCAGGATTCCATAGGAGGCAGTCACTTAAATATGCTTAGATTGCAACCTAGCTTTTTCTCTCTCTTTCATGATATTAGACAAATTGCCCATAACCAAAATAAATGAATATATATATATATATACACACACACACAGAATCTGTGAATGTTCAGTTACTCATATTTCTTATTTTAAAAAAAACCATTAACAATATAAACCAGATCATTGTCAGTCAAAAATCAAAGCTTATGGAATTTAGATAACACAGTACAGTATATAACCCAAACCCTTAAAAACCCAAACAGGAAAAAAAAGACAATAGATCTTTATTTTCATATCCTGGAACCTTTTCTCCTTTGGTCAAGTGGGGTGGCATGTAGTGGGAATGGCTGTTTACACTTTGCCTGAAGCTGGCCATAAATGAGCATATCATATTGGTCATCACAAAAAAATCTAGCGTACACCAGTCAACAGATATAATCCATTTACGCTGTTAGCACTGAAATGCTCCTAGTGGGAAAAATGATACTATGCTTTGGTTTTTCGTTATAGAGCTATTAATGGGAAGGCAAGATCTTTAACAGGAACTGGCAGATTCTGCAGAAATGAAAAATGTCAGCTAAACTCTAGAAGTCTTTGAAACCTATATTCTAGCCCGCACTCCCATCCCAATGTGCAAGCATATATGTGCACATGCATATGCCTCCCTTTGTGTGGGGCGGGTGTTGGGTTCCAGCATTCCCTAGTGAGGTCTCTGTCTGCTGACTTAGCCACTGCTGATGAGATTACTGGTACTCATATTATATTATTAACATATTTCATGACCAGTAATAGTCTAGAGGACTACTCAAGTTTGGTGGCTAACGCTAGCTAAGCCAGTTGTGCAGAATCTCCCATTTCTTTCTTTCTAGTATTAGGAGGGAAGCTAAACATCCAGGAGGAGCTTCTTATCTAAAATTCTGAAGATAAGGCTTTCTAACGGGTGCATATTTTTATACATTTTTTTCCCCTGGGGAACAGCTCTGTCTCTCTCTCTCTCTCTCTCTCTCTCTCTGGCTTTTCTTCGCAAATGAAGATCAGGAAAGACTCATCCCGCACTTTCTGCAAGTGTGCTGATTACTAAAAAGGCCAATCCCAGATAAACAAGTCCGGTTGCAGAAAGCACAGCAGAAGGTCTCCTTGGGTGATGTTTTTGGGTTGAGATTCTTTCTGCATTGTCATTTCTCTTCAAGACTTGTTTGGCGTGAGTTCTCAAATAAGGCTGCAGCATTGTGGATAGTGCGTCTCCATGCCTCCCGATGTGAGGCCAGGGCGGACCACTGTTGGTGATCAATTTGGCCGAGCCTGAGATGTTGTTTCAGGGAGTCTTTGTATCGCTTTTTTTGAGCGTCCCTCTTACGCTGACCCGTGGCGAGTTCACCGTAGAGTAGTATTTTTGGGAGGCGATGGTCCTCCATCCTAGAAACGTGCCCTACCCAGCGCAGCTGTGTTCTCAATATCATGGCCTCAATACTGGTGATCCATGCTTGCTCAAGGACAGCAACATTTGTCACATAGAGCTTTCAACTAATTTGCAAAGGAGTCTGTGACCCAAAGATGGTGAAGCACCACTGCATTAAAGGGATGTTCTGTTCTTACCTGAAAGGAAGTTGAGATGGACAGATTCTGTTGTGTTTGCTATTAATGTAAAAAAGAATGACTGCAATTGTTATTATTTCCCCAACATTGATTTGTCAACTAAAGTATTAGCAATAGCAGTGCTAAAATGTTTGACCTGGTCACAGTTTTTTTTTTTTTTTTGGCACATCCATACTATGGATTTAAAGCAGATTTAATGTAGTCTAATAGCCTAAATACCTTAAAGGCAGCAGATCCCGTCTGATCTTGGAAGCTAAGCAGGGTCAGCCCTGGTAAGTACTTGGATGGGAGACTGCCAATGAACATCACGTGCTGTTGGCTGTGTTACAGAGGCAAAAACTGGCAAAACACTTCTGAGCATTCCTTCTCTAAGAAAATCCTATGAAATACATAGGGTTGCCACAAGTCAACTGGCGACTTGAAGGCACATACACACACACACACACACAATTACTATTTCCTCCCTCCTAACAAAGTGTCTGCCAGCTGTTCTTTTCTAAGAATGTTGAGAATTCTTTGTTATCATCCACTGCTTACAATCAGTGTGGTGACTATTTAATATTTATCTGATGATTTTATTACATTTTAAAATTGTCAATATTTGTATCGCTTTTAGATTTCTTTCTCTGTGCTTAATTTCTGTATTTTTAACATTCTTCTTGTAATCCTCTCTAGAAATGCTGATTGACACTTGAAGATACAGAATATAAATTTCAGGTGTATTTTAAAAAATCAGTTGCAATCCTGTACCCTCTTAATTAGTAATGAGGTCTGATGGGCAGTATCTCCCAATGTAAGTTGAGAGAATGGATCTACTGGTTATAACCTGCCCTTTAAGGGAGTTATCCAAGGTACTAAGCCTATCTTGGGAATAGAGTTCACCACCTTGGAAAGCTCCTTTAAAGCAGATCCACTACATTCCCACTACATGCCCATTGAAAGGAGAGCCACCAGCTCCCACTGGTAAGAAGTCATACTGAACTCAATGGGACTTACCTCCAATTAGTAATTACCTCTGATTGCACTGGCAGTATTTTAAATCTAAGTGAGACACAGCAAAACCCATGGGATGTGTACAGCACAGGTGTGAAAGTGGTGTGACATATTGTAGTGGTTGGAGGTATTTGGCTGACATTTCTCCTGCCATTTTGTAAGGACCTCAGCTGGCAGAGATAAGACACACTTTTTTGCTGATGCAATCAAGTCCTGCTGACACTGCACTTCCCTATATGATTACTTATATTTGTTTTACATTATCATCTCATCTGGCTGATCAGAAATGCCTGGGGATTAAAAAGGTGCAAAGGGGGGATCATTTGGGGTGAGTAATGCAGGGTGGTCACTTGTCATCTGAAAACCAATAACCTTGTCTGAAGCAGTCTCCTTGGTTGCCCACAAATTCTTGAGAACTGTGGCCATCCAAATGTTTTTGGACTGCAACTCTCATCAGCTTTAGACAGCAGAGCCCATGATAAGGGAGGCTGGGAATTGCAGTTCAAAAATATCTGGAGGGCCACACAAAGATTTTTCTTTTCTCTACATCAAACTCAAGAATGCAGCTTAATTTTGCTGCTATGCCTCCATCTCTCCACATTCAGAATTATGCAGAAAATTATCTGCTGGGAGTTGCAGTGCAAACACATCAGGAGAGCTACATGATACACACCATGGCAGAAGTGAAAATCCTGAAACTACCTTTGAACTGAGAGTAAGCAAGCAACCAACTCATGGCTCTATCCTGGAATGCCCAAGTAGATATTTGGAGTCACTACATTTTCTTGTGTGTATCATTCTAAGGATTTCATTCTAAGATTTTCTCATTGTAATAAATATTACATTGGAAAAGGCCTCTCATGGATATCATGGAATTTTCATCAGAATCCATTTTATTGCATTTAACCCTAGAGAAGAGGATTGTGGTTTAGACTGAATATCACAGAATATATTCTACCTCTGTTTTCAGGGAATATCAGTAATAAACTGATACTTATACTCAGGTGACTGGGGAATAGATGTAGGAATCAATAATGAGCATCCTTATTCTTAATCGCATTAGTGTCAGAGAAATTAGTTTCTCAGCCATCCTATTCTCACAAGGTTTTCTAACCCCTTTCTTTTCCCCTTGTGTCTGATATGTTTACCATCATGAGGGTATCTCAAGGTCAGCTGCAGAAAGGCCATCAGGGAAAAGGAATTATTATTTATCAACTGTTCCTCTGTTGTTTTGTATTCTGTCTTTTCAGGCACAATGTCAAGGACAGTTCTCCATTTTTTACCTTAGCCTTCCTTCTTGAAAAGGCTGAAGACCTGTTGAATAAGTGAACAAGAGCCCAGAGAGGTTATAAAAGATGTTGCTTCATGGGTGTCTACAGGTTCAGATTGCAGACTAAGCATGTATAATTTGGATGTGTGTGCAAGATGAGTAAGATTTAGCATCTATGGCAACGCAAAGTATTTTAGGTTTACTATTATTCGGGTGTCCAGTGTTCTCTTCTGGCAATTTCCTAATGAGCACTACTCCTTTAATTTTTTATGAAATATCCTCCATAACATTCTCTTCTTGTTATATCTCTTATTGTATGCCTACAACCTAAGTACCTAACTACTACTTGTAGTTCTAGCAACATAATAGTATACCTATGATATTTGTAGCATGGGTACAATTTAATGTGAGTCAGCCCCCTTCTGTCTAATTCAGAATATACAAACTTGTGCTGTAAAGCTTGTTAGAACAATTTCTTCTCCCTTCACGTGAAAGGGATCTAGGAGTCTCAGTAGATCACAAGCCGAACATGAGTCAACAGTGTGATGTGGCAGCTAAAAAAGCCAATGCAATTCTAGGCTGCATCCATAGGAGTACAGTGTTTACATCAAGGGAATTAATAGTGCCACTCTACTGCTTTTGTCAGACCTCACCAGGAATACTGTGTCCATTTCTGGCCACCCTGATTCAAGCTGGAACACACAAGCTGGAATGTGTCCAATGGAGGGTGATGAAAATGGTAAAATGCCTGGAAGCCATGCCCTATGAGGAGCTGCTGGAATTGCTGGCTGGATACTTCTAGGAGCTGTAGTCAAGAGAAGTAACTTTTCCATTCTCTGTCCAAACCTTATGGGAAAACATTTCCTTTCATGTTCTGTTTCTGGACTGCCTTAAAAGCATTTAGCATGGCTGCTGTCATGAAACAAAGGCTAGCCTAAATGGATCCTCTGTTGACCAAGTAGGCCTCTTCTTATATTCTTGGTATCTGGAGACCCTGGGTGAGAGAAAGAGACAGCTATATGGATGGCATAGGGTTGGTTTTGTCATGCTTTCTGCTTCGTGTTTTCCTCTGTTGTTACTTGATTCGTGTGAAGACATTGTTTCTCTGGCCGTGGATGTGGACACTCAAACCTGGATGAGACACATGGGGGTGTAGGTTGATGTGGGGCTACTTACACTGCTGTAAGTAGTATGCCTGTTGTTGTTGTTGTTGTTATCATTCATTTATGTCCCACCTTTCTCCCAACAATGTGACTCAAGGTGGCTAGCAATATATCTGAAACAATACAGCTAAAAACTATACAGAAAATGATAAAAGTATGAATATAAAGTTATCTAAAAAGTAATTAAACAATTTATTAGGTTAAAACATTACACATTAAAATTCATTAAAAGAGTATATGGACCATAAAACATTTTAAAAAGCACAAGACATCATTCAAAGCCCACTCCATTCAGTTTTCCACAGCCTAGTAGCACTGGAATGTTTCCAGTTGCTGATGGAAGGACAGGAAGGAGGGAGCCATCCTGGTCTCCCTAGGGAGGGAGTTTCAGAGACTGAGAGCAGCCACTGAGAAGATCCTCTCCCTTCTTCCCACCCAATGAGCCTGAGGTGGTGGGGCAGAGAGAAGGACCTCTCCAGATGATCTTAAACCATGAATGGGCTCATAAATTTGAAATATGGCCCTGGACCCAAGCAGTATTGGATTGTGCCTGGAAATGGACTAGCAGCCAGTGGAGTTGTTGCAACCAGGGAGTTGTGTGATCCCTGTAGCTGGCCCCAGTTAGCAATCTGGCTGTAGCTCATTGACTCAATTGAAGTTTTTGAGCACTTTTCAAAGATAACCCCCTGTAGAGCACATTACAGTAATCCAAATGGAACGTGACCAAGGCATGTGTTACTGTCGCCAGATCTGACTTCTCCAGGAATGGGCACAGTTGGCACACTAACTTTAAGTGTGTAAACCTATTCCTGGTCACCACCAAAACCAGGGCTTCCAGGTTCAGTGCATCTTTCTTTCTGCTCGAGTTCCCAAGAACAGTCCCAATAGGAGTAAATCAAGAAAGAGCTGGGCAAAGTATGAAAAAGACTATCATAACCATTTGCTCTTAATTCCAGTTTTTCATCATCCAGATCCAAACACCAGACCCCCATCTTCAGCTCCCATAATGCTGAGGTGAAAAATGGATAGGCATTAACCTCTGAGTCACCACCGCCACCACCACCGCCACCTCCACTACCACTGCATTCACAGTCCTAATATACTGTAACCCTTCTCCATTGAGGCTGGTGGAATTATGATTCCCAATAGCTTATTTTGTTCTTTGAACCAAAGGTTGGTGAACAGCTGTCAGGTCAATAACAAGTTTTGAGTATCTTATAGCCAATGAGGTGGTTGTTCAAAAAGGATCTTTATAGAGTTATGCATTTTAATATTTTTTAATGTTTACTGCTTTTAACTTATAAATTGTTTAATTCTTTTTAAAATGTTATATTTATGCTGTTATTTTTACTTTTATATTGTTTTTAACTTTAAGGATGCTGTTAGCTGCCTTGAGCCCCATTATTGGGAGAAAGGCAGGATATAAATAAAAATAATAATGATAATAATTGTATTTTATTCTTTACTGTACACCTGGCTTGTATGCAAGCTATGAAAGAAAGACTTTATCAGTGTTTACATAATGAATGTGAAATAGTGTTTGAAAGACATTGTCATTCTAATGGGCAGAGCAAAACCAGTATAAAATAAAAACATTATTATGAATGCAAGTTCATAACTGGCTGAAAGATGCTGTTACTGTTTATGATCAAGAAGGTGGATGATGATGATGTTATTATTCGGTCTAGTCTGCAGTCCTGTGCATACCTGTAGAACGTGGTGAGTAGGATGGTGAATCTGCTCTCTGAGGGTTAGTCCTAAATTTAAGGGAGCTGTCCAGGTTTTTGAACCTTACCCCCAAACCCCAATAGATTCAGCACCTCAAACAGCTCCTTCAAAGTTGGAGTAGAACCAAAGCAGATTTAGTGCTCTGCTGATGTGGCAGCCACCAGCCATTACCTCTTGTAGGACTAGCATGGCCACTTAAACATCACCAAAAGAAAGGACAGAAGAGGTAAATCCCATAGAGCTCAATGACACTTACCATGTGCATACATAACACCATCTTCTTCTGTCTCTGTCATAACTTGAGGAACTTGACCCAAGGAACTTGACTCAGAGCAGTCAGACCAGGAAGAACGTATAGCTCCAGAAGACAGGCCCTCCCAGGACATGAACAATCAAGAGCAGATACAGCCCATGCAGATCCTCAGGACCAGGACACCCCACTTCAGCCACAGCAGGTGGATACTGGGGAGAGACCTCTTTCTTTTGTACAACAACAGTGAGACAAACAGGAGGAGGGGATGCACTGAGGCCTCCTGCACAGGCTGGAATACTAGACAGCAAGTAATTAGTCACCTGGCTGCCAAACTCAGACAGCTATAAATCTCCCAGCAGCAGAGTCCAAATTGCAGGCAACTGATCTGCAGCCTCAAAAATCTCCTCTCTGGTGCATTTGACTTCCTTGAATTTCTGACCCCTTGAACTGGCTATAAGGTATAATACAACTTGTCTTTCTACTTCCTCAGTTTTTTTCTTCAGCACTACTTGATTTCCTTGAGAAACACTAGAATGTTTGAGGCCTTGTTACTATGCCTTTTCTCATTCTGCCTCTCCTGTGACTGCTCATCCCTATCAGAGCCTGACTTCGAGTGCATCTACCCTGTAGAAATAAATGCAGTGTGGTACCACTTTAACTGCCGTGGCTCCATCGTACAGAATCCTGGGTGCAGTTTTGTGAGGATCAGTAGTCTTTGGCAGAGAAAGCTAAAGACCTTGTAAAACTATGGATCCCAGGATTCTGTAGGATGGAGCTACAGCACTTCAAGATGTGTCAAACTGCATTATTTCCACAGTACAGATGCACTGTTGCTTGACACTTGCTGCTTTTAAGTACAGAACACTCAGGAGATTATCAGACAGGAACAAAAAAAGTGTTCCCATCTTACAGTGTCCTCTCTCACCCCTCTCCTCTCCCTGTCCTGGCATAATAATGAAAACTTACACACCTACCTTTTCACACTTGCCCAGCAGCCCAGGAGTGAACGGAGCCATAACGGAGCTCCATTCACTTCCCTGGTTTGAAATCACAGCCTTTCTTACAAGAAGATGAGAGACTGGGAAATTCAAAAATAAAAAGCAAAGTAAAAGACAAAAAGTTACACCAAGCACCTAAACATACTAAAAACATTCCAAATAATTCGGGGAGGGTACAAAAAAGTGTGTCACCTACCGGGATTTCACCCAGAAGTGTCCTGGCATGGACCTCCCACTGATACAGGGATCACGCCAGCAAAATGGGCACCTTTTCACTTGCTGTCAGTTCCGTCACAGAAATGGAACGGGGGATCCATTCACGGCTTAGCCCATGAATAAAAAGAAGTGACAGCATAACAACAGCCGAACAGGAGCATGATGAGTCAGGAATGACATTGTCTGAAAGGGAAGCCCTTTAGCGATCTCCTAGCATTTGTGTAACGCTATATTTAGAGCATCTGATAATCTAAGGACTTTTTCAAATGGCAATTTGTAATGCAAGCAGGCTCATCCCTGTTGCAAGGCTACTACGCGGCAGAGGGGGCGTTTTGGATGATGCTGTCCCCCTGCCGATACTGTTCCGGAACAGCTGGGAGGCTGCAGCGCCATATTTGGCCATTTTCTAATCACGGAAGTTGACCGTGATTAGAAAATGGCCAAATATGGCGCTGTAGCCTCCCAGGTCTTCCAGAACAGTATTGGTAGGGGGACAGCTTCATCCGAAACGCCCCCCCCCCCTGCCATGCAGCAGCCTCGGAACAGGGATGAGCCTGCTTGCATTACAAATCGCCATCCGAAAAAGTCCCTAGTCTTCACATGCTGTCACTGTCTTAGGCGTAGTCCAGATGGTTTAAAAAATGCTTAGAATCTATAGGGAATCCCATGTGTCCAAATGGGATCCCACAGTGTTCTCTCCTTTTCAAAGGGAGGGGGAGCAAAAGTTGGGGAAAGTCTGTGGCAGAAGCCCCTGGGACGTTTCCCGAGTTTTAAAAAACCCTGATGGAAATGTGCCCCCTCACCTGTTAGGACAACTGAATCGCATTGCATTGCATTGCTGAAGAGGACAGCTGATTGGTCGGATGTGCAGAGGGGATGGAGCTTGGTAAGACAGCAGATCGCAGAACCGCCATGTTGGATTGTCACTGTAGCAATTGTGTGCTGAAGCAATGAAACAGGCTTTATTTCCTTGTTTTTTATTATTTAAGCAAAAGATTGCTCTTCTGTATCTTGGAGTTAGTTTTTTTTTTTAAAAAAATACTGTTTGGTGGAGACAAATTGGGAATACCAAACCATGAGTGATTCACTTGTGGCTGCCATCTTGATTCACTGGCATGTCTCCGTGTGAACAGGAAACACAGAGAGCTTCACACACCAGTGATCTTGCCAAAAAATTGTGGAGACAGATGACAGCTGCTGGAAATTGGCATTTCTGCACCCCAATTCACATTTTATTCCCTCATATAGACTGGCCCTAGATACAGCAGGTAGTTAGCAGAGAGAGCCTTTTGAGTATTGGCTCCCCACCTGCAGAACAACCTGTCATCCATGTTAATTTCACTTGTGTTGCAGCCAGAAAAAGGCATTTTTACTTTCCCAGATTTACAATCTTTGGACTTCTACTGTTCCAGTGGTAGAAAGGGTTCCATGGCTGGTGCTGAGATGTATCCCCCTCCCCTCACTATTCAAGGCTATTATTATGTTTTACTGTGTATTTTTAGAGTCAATTGTTAAATTTCATTTTGTATTGCTACTCACCCAGGGAACCCCAGATGACTCCTGCCAGTTGTTGGATGAAGGTGTATCTCCTTGCATGCAGCTGGTTATTGCACAGCTGGAAGAGCATAATAAGCAGCCAGCTTCAACTTACTCCCTGAAGGGGATGTTCCCAGTTCAAATACTGGTGACAACTCTCAACAAAATGTCTTTCTCTGAAGCAAATAAAGGAAAGGGTAAGAAAAAAAATACCATTCACCACCATTTAATCAAAGTTAAGATAAGTAGTAAAAAATAAAAAATGCAAAACTAGTACCCAGTTTGTTACTTATAATTATATCACCATAATAATTATAAACTATGGCCGAGATTCTGCACTACAGAAACACAGTGTAAAAGCAGAACTATGCCACATCTCCTGTCTCCTCCCCCTGTAACCCCAACTTTTTCATCCTGCTTACCCAACCCAGAGACATGGCTATCTCCTTTTTGCCAGACACACAAGGATGAAGGCATCCTCCAGGACCTCCTACATCCTAGAAAGTGATGCCATCATTGTGCATCTGGCTATAGGAACATCCCTCACTCTCCAGCAGCCATTACCTGGTGGCGTTAACAGTTGATAGCAGGAAAAAGGTGGGTTTACAGTGGGTTTTGGTCTTTGCATGAGGGGCATAGAGGATTCTGACTTCTGGAATGACCAAAAAAGTGAGTTACAAGCTTGTAAGCCATTTGGCTATCCAGTTTCTAAAGCTTTTTAGAAAGGAGAAGAGAGGAGGTTGCTCATGTGAGGCAAGAATTCCTTTGTTTAAACCTTTGCTATGCAAACCCATTGCCTGAGACCTTTAGTCTTGCTCTTGGGGGAACGTGCATACCATCTTAAAGAAACCTGATGGTCCAGAGGGCATAATATCTTAGGTACTGTGGGGACCCAAGTGGCTGGTCAGCTGTGAAGGTATTCAGTTTCCATCAGCTGAGAATCATGTGGCTTTCATTGCTATAAAGCATCTGCTGCATCCAATAATGAATCTCCTTTTATACCAAAGACTTTATCAGACGAAATGCTATTAATGTTCCTTTCCCACCACATTTTGTAGCATTTTTCTGCCAACAAAAATAACCCTTCCTATCAGACCTACCTTCAGTAGCATTAAAAAGACAGCCTCCAGCATAAACAGAGCTCGAACAGAGTTCCGTTCATTTCTGCGCTTGTGATCTCACTGGTTCTTGCAAGAAGATGTGAGTGTGGCAATTTTTTAAAATACAGCAAAACAAAGACAGAAAATGTAGACACAAGCACAGAAGCACACTTTAAAACTTAAAAGTGAACCAGGGAGGTTCATAAAAAGAGCATCCCCTACCTGGTTTTCATGGTCTCACCTAGAAGTGTTCTGCCAATTGATGATGTGTTCATGTGAGCACAAGGTTTCAAATACAGGCAATATCAGCAAAAAAGCACCACAGGAGAGCTATTGACAGCTTGGCCTGTCAATAAAATAGAATGTCTTTTGACAATACAAAATTGCGAAAGGATGACATCTGATATGTGCTCCCTTTTGTGTTAATTAGGCAACATTATGACACTCTTTGCAGGCATCTGATAAAGTCCCAAGTGGTATCTCATGCTGATCACCCTAAAATCTCTTTTGGTATGGAGGCCCTAATGCATTATAGCCCATCGTCCCATCAAAATTGCCCGCTCCAAGTCTAGATGTATATAGATCTTATATCAGTATAACATACACAGCTTCCTCCAAAGAATCCTAGGCACTGTGGAGAATTCAGAGAATTCTATTAACCCTAGCTCACATACAGCTTAATTCCCCAGGTATTGTTAATGTGCAAAAGGACTTATGCCAAAAACGATTTTTTAAAAAAATCAGGGAAGGAAAGCAGAGGGGAGAAAACAATATGAAGAACTAATGTATAGGCCAATTCTGGCTCACTACAGACCTTGGCTGTTAATTTAAAGGCAAAGAAAATGAGGAAGGCAGTAAACATCCTCCTCCACTTACTCATCTCCAAGGACAGAATCCTTTTTTTCAGTCAGTGAAAGCTCTTCAGGAAGAATAAGTAAGTATCTGGGGAGGGTTGTGAGACCTTTTTCTTTTTGTAAAGATATCACTTTTTCACCATGGCCAGCTATTCAAAACAAATGTAGCTTCTGTCCCCCACCATGCAACTTCAACTTGAGCTCCTTCCCTTCCTTCCTTCCCTTCCTTCCTTCCTTCCTTCTCCCTGCTCCTTGGCTCTGTTCTTGAAGGAAGCTCCCAACACTCTACACAGTCATCTCCCTTTTTCCCTATCCCTGGGCTTGGTGACCAGCAGATCTAACAAATCTCACAACCAGTGGGGTGCATCCACACTACACAATCCAGTTTGAAACTGGTTTATTCACAGTGGCAAATTCCTATGGAATCCTGGGATTTGTAGTTTCGTGAGGCACCAGCACTCTTTGGTAGAGAAGGTGAAAGACCTTGTAAAACTACAAACCCCAGAATTCCATAGGAAGGAGCCATGGCAAATAATCAAGTTTCAAACTGAATTATTTGTGTCATGAGGAGGAAGCATGGGTGGAGTCAAATAGTTAGGGAGACTTGGGTATTTCCCATCCTGCTTTTCTGTTCTACCCTCCTCTATCATGTAGACTCATACTCCTGGGAACACCTTCACATCCTTTCCTAGTCAGTGCTTTTCCAGCTGTCTCCCTAGCATGCAACATCATCATCATCGTTGTTGTTGTTGTTGTTATTATTTATATCCCCCTGTCCCATCAGAATCGGGGTGGCAAATATCATATAAAACACTGAACCACAGTCCAGCACAAATGATAAAACAACATCGTTAAAAATCAATTGTACAATAATAAATTCGTTCAAATTTTAAATACAATATTAAAATAAACTGAATGAAGAAATTGAATGAAGAAAAGCATAAATTAAAAAGTAGAAAATATCAAAGTGGCAGCTGAGCATCCAACCTAACTGGGAAAGGCTGCCAGAAGTGATCTGTCTGAACAGCCTTCTTAAAAGCATCCAGATCTTCAAGGTGTCAGATCTTACATAAGAACTTACATTATGTAAGAACTTACAATCATAATACTTACCCAGTCCATGGACAGAGTTCTTATTATCAAGCCTGTTTTCTTTGTTTCTCCCAAGCTGGCCTTTGCTCCTTCATCTCACGGTGTGTCCTGCAGTCTTGTACTCATTCTTTTATAAAGAAGGTGGAGGAGGAAAATGTTGGTGGAAGGAGACAACAAGAAGCAGTGATTGCTGTATCCCATATTGCTTTGCCTACATGTGCAGCCAGAAGATAAACAAATAAAGTAAAAACAAACAAATGGCAACAAGATTTCTTCTACAGTGCAGAAGGTGTGTGTGTGTGTGTGTGTGTGTGTGTGTGTATGTCCACTCTGACTTGTGGTAAATCTGTCCTAGGGTTTTCTAGGCAAAATTTATTCAGAGGAGGTTTGCCATTGCCTTCCTCTGCAGCTGACAGAGTGACTTGCCCATGGTCACCCAGTGGGTTTCCATGGCTTAGCAGGGATTTGATCCCTAGGCTCCCAGGGCTTATCTACACAGGTAATTTACTCTATCTTTCCCCTTGTCTTGGAGCCCTGCAGTCCTGATGATGCAGGGC
This sequence comes from Gambelia wislizenii, assembly GCA_030847615.1. Taxonomy (NCBI): domain Eukaryota; kingdom Metazoa; phylum Chordata; class Lepidosauria; order Squamata; family Crotaphytidae; genus Gambelia; species Gambelia wislizenii. Next base: position 186,177,182 of record JAUMIR010000002.1, on the reverse strand, counting down.
TTTTACCCCGTTCTGCTCCCGGGTAGTCCTCACCACCCCTGGGGCAAAGATGGGGCGGGAGACAGGCTAAGGCACATCACAGTGTTTTAAAATAATACCTTCTTTAATCCGCTGCTGCAGGGAAAAACTAATTGGGCCCCACATGACTGCAGGAACCCATTCTGGCACACTGGCCTTTCTCTTCAGCTTCCCTCTGTCTCACTCTTCCACAGCAGGAAGCAGGCCTGCAGCATGTGATCAAGGCTGGTAACAAGCAGGGAGCCTTGGTCACATGTTGCGGGCCACCTTCCTGCGGCCAGAGAAAGCAAGGGAAATGTTGCTGTGGTGGCTTCAGGAACAGGCTGGCATGCCCATCTGCACTTTAGCCCTTTCCCTCCAGGTAATGGGCAAAGAATGGGCCTCAGCAGTGGCCAGGATATGCTAGTGGGGAAATGGCGTATTCTTGTAGTATGTGGGGAAATAATCATTGTAATGTAAAAGCAATCTTGTGTACCTCATTCACATCCTTAGATAAGTCTAGGGTTTTTCCCTGCATGCATTTGTTCTCCCAAAAATTCCCTTTCTCTCATTTCACTGGGCACTTCCAGCCAACTGGAGTGCTGGGTCATTCAACACATGACCTAATTTAAATTTTATTGCTCTGTGTAAGTTCTCTTTTCAGTTTGAGTCTCCATGAGGCTGGAGCCATCTTTAACCATCTTCATCTTAAGCTTTCTTTCCTGTAACAATGCCATGATGTTTTACCATCTAGCCTTCTACCGCTGTAGGCTGGTGAGTTTTCTTACCCTAACTATCCTTAGTCAGTTAGGGACCTCTTTTAAAGTTTGTTTTAGTATGTAGATTGAGATTGAGATACCTTCAGTAAACTTTGATTTGCATTTTAAACTGACTCCTTTGTTTTGTAATGAGTCTAATTTAACTGAGTGATCTCAGACCTCTGAATACACTTTTTAAATGTTAATTGAGCTTAAGTCTGCATTCCTAAGTGCACTCTGCATGAACATGAAGTTTAAAGTAAATGTTTTTTAATTCCCTTTTTAAAGGAGATAATTCTTGTTGTTTTTAAAAGGACTAGATCCTGGAATTTTTTAATACAATTTTATTTTTAGACTCATTACTCCTACATGGAAGGGTTTTGGTTCCCAGATTTAAAGACTTAAAAGCTCAATTTAATTTTTGTTTTTGCAAAAGTTTTGTTTTTTCCTTTTATCTGATCACCTCAGAGTTGCTGTTTTTGGTCTCTCTCTCTCTCTCTTGGCTTGAAGACAAAGGCAATAAAGCTGTAAAGCAATTATGGCTGCATCTGAAGCTAACCTCTCTGCCTTTTTGAGCTTGGAGAAGCTGAAGGGTCCAAATTATAAATGATGGGCATTTCCTTTTGAAACATACTAGAAGGCCATGGGACTTATTGATGTTTTACACAATCCCAGACCTCCTCAGGGAAGAGAGAGGGATGATTTTGATAGGAATGATAAAAAAGGATTAGCACTCATAATTCTAACAGTTGATCAAGGATTAATTTCTGAAATCAAAGATAAGAGAACAGCAAAAGCTGCTTGGGACACCTTAAAAGATTTATGTGATGTTCCATCCATGGCAAATACAATTGCATTGATGATAAAACTTGTGAACTTGAAATTATCAAATCCAAGATGTCTAGATGAACACATTAATTATTTCAGAGCTACATTAGCAGAATTGCAATCTCCTGGAGAAGAGATTCCAAAGGCTATGCAAGTTGGGATTTTCTTAGCAAGCTTACCAAAGTTTTACAATCCCATCATAAACACTTTGCAATTAAAGAATGATTTAACCCTACCAGAAGCCTATATTCGATAAGAGAATTTCAACATAGGCAAAACCTGATGCTAAATGACAAGGTTGAATCCAGAAATTCTAACTTTAACCAGCAAGTTAATTTGGCTGGAAAAGAAAAGAAACATTTTAAAGGGAATGCTACCCACTCTAAGCCCCCCTCCTCTTCTGAACCAAATGGGGAGTAATTAAAGGCAAAGGCTTCAAAGGTAAACAGACAGTCATTCTCACAGCAAGGGATGACTGGCCAGAGGCAAGAAAATGCAAAAGGCCATAGAGATAGAGAAGCTCATGCTAAACAGAGATTTCACATTGGATTAGCTTATGAAAAAGTAATGCAAGCTTCTGGAAATGAATATAAAGATGCTTTCATCGTAGATTCCAGAGCTAGCAATACATTTATCAATAAAAGGGAATATTTCCAAGATTTTAATGAAGAAGTAAAATTCCCTGTGTTTCTAGCCAATGGAGATTCTGTTATAGTACAAGGAATTGGAACTGTATATCTTCCTATGAAATTGGGAGCTAGGACAGAGATATTGAAAATTATGGATGCAGTCTATGCCCCAAGCTCAAGAGCTCCCTCTACTCAGTCAAAATGAGCACCTCTAGAGGCAACAGAGTAGTTTTCAAAAAGAATGCATGTTATGGTCTTCATGGCAAACAGTTGATTTTTAAAGGCACACTAAAGGATGATGGCCTTTATCACATGGAGATCAGTGACTCAAATGCCAATCTTGCCACTCAGTTTAAACACAAAGACTGCATAAGTTTATGGCATAGAAGGTTTGCTCATCGAAATGTTGAATGCATAAAGAAATTGGCTAATCAAGAGCTAGCAAGAGACTTTCATTTCAAGAACTGTTGTGTGAATGAAAGGTGTGTGGAATGCATTAAAGTCAAGGCTACTGCACCTTCACAGAAGCCTCTCACAGAAAGACAATCTACTAAACCTCTTGAATTGATACATTCTGATCTTGGTGGGCCATTTAGACAGAAATCAGTGGGTGGAAACCTCTATTTCCTCACTCTCACAGATGATTTCAGCAGATATTGCCATTGCTACCTCCTAAGGGGGAAAAGTCAAGCTTTTGAAAAGTTCAAAGAGTACTTTAATTATGTCACTAATAAATTCAATTATAAAATTCAAAATTTGAAGACGGATAATGGGTCTGAATTTGTCAATAATCAATTTGATGAGTTCTTAAAGGAACATGGCATCAGACATTTGACTACTGAATATTATACTCCTCAGCAAAATGATTTATCAGAGAGAATGAACCGCACCTTAAAGGAAATGGCAGTTGCAATGCTTTTGCAGGCTAACATGTCTAAAGCTTATTGGTCTGAGGCAATTCTCACAGCCACATACTTATACAATAGACTTCCAACCAGATGCAGAGATGTTACTCCATTTGAATTGTGGTATGGTGTGAAACCCAGACTCAACCATCTAAGGGTTTTTGGATCAAAAGCTTATACATACATTCCCAAACAGAAAAGAGACAAACTGGACTGTAGAAGTGAAGAGGGGATTTTTATTGGCTATGCCAAAGGTGCTTACAAAATCCTAAACCCTGATGGACACACAATGAGAATAACAAGTGCTGTTTATGTTGATGAAAGACCTCAGTTTAATTCTAATCCAAACAAAGATTTCTATTCAGATGTGTTTGCAGTGGAAGAAGACCCTGACCCTGATTCTCAGCAGCAGCCACAGCATGTGCAGCTCTTTCATCCTCCTGCAAGTGCTTGCTCCCTCAGCCCATGACTTACCAGAGGACGGAGGACCGGACGGCACGCCACGAGCAGAGCCATGAACTCAAGTCCAGGTGAGACAATCTGCAAGGGGTAACACGGGGGTGCCTCCTTTGAGATTCTCCTATCTAGCCACAGGGGAAAGACTTCTGGAACCCTCTGACTGGCAGAAGATCAAAGGACTGCCAAAGTCTGATTCTGAGAAATGGGTGAAAGCAGCAATGGAGGAAATGGAATCCTTATATAAAAATAAAACTTGGACTTTGACAGAATTGCCAAAAGGCAAGAAGGCAATTGGCTGCAGATGGGTCTTTACAACAAAGCAAAATGCAAACGGGGAGATTGAAAGATATAAAGCCAGACTTGTAGCTAAAGGTTACAATCAGCTATTTGGAGAAGATTTTCATGAAACTTCCTCCACAGTAGTTACACACACAGCTATTAGAACCTTATTGGCTGTTGCAGCTTCCAAGAAAATGCATGTACAACATCTAGATGTGAAAACAGCATTTCTTTATGGAGATCTAGATGAGGAACTGTACATGGAACAGCCTTCGGGATTTGTAGTAACTGGAAAGGAGCATCTAGTATGTAAACTTGAGAAAAGCTTGTATGAATTAAAACAAGCAGTCAAGAAATGGCACGAAAAGTTAAATCTGCTCCTTAACAAAGAAGGATTTACTCCAGGCACTGTTGACGAATGTGTTTACAAAAGATTCAGAAACAATAGATGGACTTACATTGCAAGTTATGTTGATGATTTGATTCTGTGCAGTCAAGACAAAGCAGATAGTCAAGAGATACTCCTGAATCTCCAGAAAGAAATAGATATTAAAAGTTTGGGAGATATCTCACACTATCTTGGAGTACAAATTGAAAGAGACCGTGATGGAAGCTTCTTTCTTAATCAAAAGCAAAAGATTATAGATCTTTTGGACTGTCTTGGCTTAAGAGATGCAAAGTATGCTCTAACTCCAATGGAAGTAGGTTTCTTAAAGAACAATGAGGCATCTGAACCTTTGAGAGGCAGTGAAAAGTATAGAACTGCAGTTGGAAAACTTCTGTACATAGCGAATTTCACTAGACCTGATATTGCAAATGCTGTTGGGATCTTATATAGAATGGTTAATTCTCCTACTCTTCGAGATTTTACTGCAGTGAAAAGAACTGCAAGATATTTAAAAGCGACTGCTGACTTCAAATTGATGCTGCCAGCATGTGACAAACCACGACTGATTGCCTATGCAGATGCCGATTGGGGCAGTGATTTGGTGGAGAGAAAATCAACCAGTGGAAACATCATCTTTTACGGTGGTGGAGCAGTAAGTTGGACAAGTCGGAAGCAGAGTACAGTGGCAGATAGTTCCACAGGTGCCGAGTGCGTCTCAGCGAAAACAGCTTGTGATGAAATCAAATGGCTGCAGAATTTGCTTCTGGATCTTGGGATAGAGGAACCCAAGCCAACCATTTTGATGCAAGACAATCAAAGCTGTATCAAGATTTCTCAGAGTGACAAGCCTTTGAAGAAGAACATAGACATTGCCTTCCACAAGGTGAGAGAAATGTGCCAAAGTCAACTTGTTCAACTGGAGTACTGCAACTCAGAAGAAATAATAGCTGATGTTTTAACTAAGCCTCTCCCTAAGGACAGTTTCGTTAGACTACGAGAAGAAATGAAGATTGTTCCTGACGTACCCTACGATTGAGAAGGGAAATGTAGTATGTGGAGAAATAATCATTGTAATGTAAAAGCAATCTTGTGTACCTCATTCACATCCTTAGATAAGTCTAGGGTTTTTCCCTGCATGCATTTGTTCTCCCAAAAATTCCCTTTCTCTTATTTCACTGGGCACTTCCAGCCAACTGGAGTGCTGGGTCATTCAACACATGACCTAATTTAAATTTTATTGCTCTGTGTAAGTTCTCTTTTCAGTTTGAGTCTCCATGAGGCTGGAGCCATCTTTAGCCATCTTTAGCCATCTTCATCTTAAGCTTTCTTTCTTGTAACAATGCCATGATGTTTTACCATCTAGCCTTCTACCGCTGTAGGCTGGTGAGTTTTCTTTCCCTAACTATCCTTAGTCAGTTAGGGACCTCTTTTAAAGTTTGTTTTAGTATGTAGATTGAAATTGAGATACCTTCAGTAAACTTTGATTTGCATTTTAAACTGACTCCTTTGTTTTGTAATGAGTCTAATTTAACTGAGTGATCTCAGACCTCTGAATACACTTTTTAAATGCTAATTGAGCTTAAGTCTGCATTCCTAAGTACACTCTGCATGAACATGAAGTTTAAAGTAAATGTTTTTTAATTCCCTTTTTAAAGGAGATAATTCTACAATTTTATTTTTAGACTCATTACTCCTACAATTCTGGCTTGTGTACATGAGCCCCCAGAATGCAAATCCAACACTGTCATCATTTTGTTGGCCTAAATGCAATTGTTACTACCAACTGGAATAGGCCTGCTAAATCAATTGCGGAATGGTAAATCACCACTTCTGGAAATCCTATTGCTTCAATCGGTTTACTCTTTGTGAGCGAAGGAAAGAATGGCTTATACCCAACAGAAGATTTATGTCTGGAAGAGCTCTGTATCTCAACAACTGTCCCTATTGCATCATTAATAGGAGTATAGTGTCTAGACCAAGGGAAGTAATAGTGCCACTCTATTCTGCTTTGGTCAGACTTCACCTGGAATACTGTGTCCAGTTCTGGGCACCATAATTCAAGAAGGGTATGGACAAGCTGGAATGTGTCCAGAAGAGGATGACCAAAATGGTGGGAGGTCTGGAAGCCATGCCCTATGAGGAGTGGCTTAGGGAGCTGGGCATGTTTAGTCTGGAGAAGAGAAGGTTGAGAGGTGACATGATAGCTATGTTTAAATATTTGAAGTGATATCATACTGAAGATGGAGCAAGCTTGTTTTCTGCTGCTCCAGAGACTAGGATGTGGAGAAATGGATTCAAACTACAGGAAAAGAGATTCTACCTAAGCATTAGGAAGAACTTCCTCAGAATAAGAGCTTTCAGAAGTGGAATACACTGCCTCAGAGTGTGGTGGAGTCTCCTTCTTTGGAGGTTTTTAAAAAGAGGCTGGATGACTACATGAGGAGGAACTTTTTGACAGTAAGAGCTGTTCGGCAGTGGAACACACTCCCTCGGAGCGTGGTGGGGTCTCCTTCCTTGGAGGTCTTTAAACAGAGGCTGGATGGCCATCTGTCAGGGATGCTTTGATCAAGATTTCCTGCGTGGCAGGGGGGTTGGACTGGATGGCCCTTGTGGTCTCTTCCAACTCTGCAATTCTATGATTCTATGATTCTATGATTCTATGACTATATGTCGGGAATCAAAGAATTATAGAATCATAGAATTGTAGAGTTGGAAGAGACCATGAGGGCCATCCAGTCCAACCCCCTGCCACTCAGGAAATCTTGATCAAAGCATCCGCGACAGATGGCAATCCAGCCTCTGTTTAAAGACCTCCAAGGAAGGATACCCCACCACGCTCTGAGGGAGTGTGTTCCACTGCCGAACAGCTCTTACTGTCAAAAAGTTCCTCCTAATGTTGAGGTGGAATCTCTGGTCCTGGAGCTTGTATCCATTGCTCCGTGTTCCAGTCTCTGGAGCAGCAGAAAACAAGCCTGCTCCATCCTCAGCGTGACATCCCTTCAAAAACTTAAAACAGGGCTATCATATCGCCTTTTAACCATCTTTTTTCCAGGCTAAACATACCCAGCTCCCTAAATCTCTCCTCATAAGGCATGGTTTCCAGACATTTCACCATTTTAGTTGCCCTTCTCTGGACATGCTCCAATTTGTCAATATCCTTTTTGAATTGTGGTGCCCAGAACTGGACACAGTATTCTAGGTGAGGTCTGACCAAGGCAGAATAGAGTGGCACTATTACTTCCCTTGATCTGGACCCTATACTTCTATTGATGCAGCCCAAAATTGTATTGGCCTTTTTAGCTGCCGCATCACACTGTTGGCTCATGTTCAACTTGTGGTCTACTAGGACTCCTGGATCCCTTTCGCACGTAGTCTTGTTCAGCCAGGTCTCCCCCATCCTATATCTATGCATTTCATTTTTCCGCCCTAAGTGCAGTACTTTACATTTCTCCGTACTGAATTTCATTTTGTTAGCTTTGGCCCAGCTCTCCAGTCTATCCTGATCCTGTCCTCTAGGGTATTAGCTACTCCTCCTAATTTGGTGTCATCTCCAAATTTGATAAGTATGCTCCTATTTCCCTCATCCAAGTCATTGATAAAGATGTTGAATAGCACTGGGCCCAGGACAGAACCCTGTGGCACCTTACTGGTGACATCTTTCCAAGACGAAGAGGAGCCACTGCTGAGCACCCTTTGGGTTCGGCCGGTCAACCAGTTACAAATCCATTGAACAGCTACCTTGTCTAGCCCACATTTTACAAGCTTGTTTGCAAGAATGTCATGGGGAACCTTGTCAAAGGCCTTACTGAAATCAAGGTATGCAATGTCCACAGCGTTCCCTTCATCTACCAAGCTGGTACCTTTATCAAAAAAAGAGATCAAATTAGTCTGGCATGACTTGTTTCTCACAATCACATTTGATTGTGTATTCCTGCATGGCAGGGGGTTGGACTGGATGGCCCTTGTGGTCTCTTCCAACTCTATGATTCTATGATTTGTCATTAGAGGGGAAGGGTTTGGGTTTTTTTTAATTATAGAGGGTATCTGAAAATTGGGTCTATGTAAATTAAATTAAATTAAATTAAATTAAATTAAATTGTCTGCAATCTTAGACCATGTTTTTTATATGGTACCTTAAGTTCAAAGGATGTTTTGCTTATCTTGGCCCATGAAGAATATATATGACCACTTGTTTTGATCAGGAAGGGTTGGTTATACAAAGTTGCAAAGTCTCTGGCTCTTTTTGCTTCTTCAGCATTCCTCCCACAGGTTCTGTAAGAAGTGGTTACATTTCACTTCTGTCTGCCCTTAACTCATCCTTTAGTGTTGCAAAGAGGTGATCTAATGAAGATCTTAAATGGGAGGGTTAGTGTGACTCTGTCTGCCATTAACATTTAGGAGGTAATCTCCCTCAAACCATAAATGCTAAATACTTTGGCATGCCCTTGACAGGTATAATTGCCTGCAGTCCTGTAAAATATAATGACCATCTGGCAGAAAGCAGTGAAATCATGAGAGAGAGAAAGAGGAAGAGAGAATAGTAAAGAGAGATGTTAGTGTCAGATCAGCGTGACATCCATGGTGCAAAATGCCCAATTACTTGGCAAATGGAAATCATTTTCACTCCAACTATGTCACCGGTTTTTATTTTCTTCACACTTCCCATCACTTTTACAATCACAGGAGGGAAGCACCTTCCATTTTCTTTTAGACAATAAACACAGGCCAATTTCACTTCATCCAGATTGGAGAAAAACTACTTTCTGTTTAACTTTAACTGACAGTCATGTAAAAGAAAGCAGGCCTGGCGGAGTTCAAGCTCCTCAAGCTTACACAATTAATGTATTTTGGTGCCTACAAAAATATGATGTCATTATAATAATATACCATGTAAGGAGCTAGATTTAAAGGCTTGTCGGTTCTGTAGCAGTCTCTTTTACCCACCTCATTACTACTGTGGTTGCAAAACTGGACAAATCTGGAATGTCAACCTAACATTTTACTTTCTTTGCAGACCAAGCCGTCTTATGGCCAAAAGAGGCATAATGCTCTCCACCATGCACGGTGCCTTCGCTCTGCTCCCCAAAAGGAGGAAGGCAGTCAATGAATTTGCTTGACACAGCTGTTGATGCATCCATCAGCAAGGAGATTTCCAAGAGCAAATCAAAGAAATGCTACTTGTGCTGGTTGACCAGAGAAAATGGAGAACCACAGATTTCTTCCGTCATGATCACCAACAGATGGCGATGCTGATATCTGGATGATGTGCATGCTGAACAGCTAGAAAGGAAAATTATGCCTGCAGTTCTTATCGGCCAGATGTGTGGAATCTGAAGTGGAGCAGGTGACTCACCATGACAAATTCTATTCAGGCAGCTATATCTAAAATGAGTTGAACAAGTTGACATCTTTTCCCCCGTGCGTTTTAGATGCTGAACAGTAAGAAGAGGTTACTGGAGAATAGAATTCTACCCTATTGCATGGATGTTGGTTTGAAGGACCAATAAGCAATGCTGAACATGAAACTGGAGCTGTTTCCTTAGAGGAGAATCTGGTCCTAAATCATATTTTATTATTTAAGTTTGAGAATGATAACTGTTTGAAGTAATGCAGCCTCCAATGAACTAAGATGAACCCAGTCAACTAGGAGCTGAACTTATTTGTTGAGATTCCCATGAAGTCTTTCACCCAAAGAATGGGATTTGACATTTGAAAACAAAAGAACATTTCATGCTCTAGATTTTGAACTGTCATTTGGTGTTGGTTAATAAAAAAAATTGCATCTCATACATAATTTGTATTCTCTCATCTCAAATAAAGAATGCTCGCCAAAGATGTTGAGTAAGTAACCCCATTGAATATAAATATGTTTGGAAAATTAATCTTCCAGTGTTTGAATCTTCTCTAACTTATTTCTCCTTTCTAGAAACCCTCTGCCTCTAATACTTCTGAAATCATTAATCTCCAACCCAGAAAAAACAGGTTTGGGTTGGTTTGTTTTTTTAAAGAATCCCCTTGATACATGTATTTCTCTCAGAAACTATGATATTTAAAAATATTTGTGTTTTGTGTTGAGCTTTACTTTTTAATATAAGTGAACTCCACAATCCAGCCAAATTAAAATTTGACTTTAAAATATTTCTTTTTCAAATGAATTAACTTCAAAATCTTCCCATTAACTACCGGTATGTAATATAAAGGTGCCTTTTGGTATCTAACCTCCCTACAATCTCTTTTCCATTCCTGCTTTCAGTACTTTCCCAAACTTCACTTCCTGGCAGCAAGACTCTGCACTTCATTAGGCCACAGAATCATGTCAGCATACCAAGGCAATAGTGTATAGCTGTCTAGTATGTGGGGAAGTACAGGGGACTGCTCAGGGTCAGCTCTGATAGTGCTGCCTATACTTGCAGCAGCATCTAAGGCCTAATAGGGGCTCTACCATGACCCACCACCACTCCAGCCTAATACATTGATGCCAGGGTAAGGTGGCAGCAGTGGTGGCTCACAGTGAAGGTGCATACCCTCCAACTCGCCCAATTTGGCAGGGACAGTCCTGATTAATCCTGTCACCCCACCTTTTCAGCTACTTTCAAAATATCCCAGTTTCTCTCTCCTGCTCCCACTTTCCCCATTTGTCCTCATCTTAAAGGTTGCAACAGTTCAGTTGCTACAAAATGAGCTCAAAGTGCAAAAGTAGTTTGCAGTCCATTAACAGCAGTGAGGAAGGGGCAGAATCTTGCCCTTCCCTGTAGATTCTGGCAAAAGCAAAGTGCTGCAGCCTTTCCTAGCTTCTGTGTCCTTCCCCTATCATAACATTTGCTATCTTGACCATACTCTGATGTTGCTTGACCAACATTTGTGAAATGTTGGCGGGTATGAAGGTGCCAAGATGAGGCACATTTCAGTTCAGAGGGCCACAACAAAATGGGTTTGAATCTGAAAAATTAACATTTGCATTTTAAATTCTGTTGTGTGGCTGTTGGCATTGTTACTAATATCCAAACCTCATTCTATATATTGCAGGTGTTTCCCCTACAGATAAAGGAATCAATCCAGATGAAGTTAGTTCTGGACATGCAAGTCACAAGTAATTTAAGCACCATTAATTTAACTGGTTCTTAAACACAACTAACTTTTTGAGATAGAACAATGCTATCCATGCTTCACAAAATTCTGTTATATATCCATTGTAACAACAGACAGTTGAGCAACTCACAAGATAATGGCCAAAAGCAAGAGATGGCGTGGTTCTTATACTAAAATAATCCCTCCCATGTATATAATTATTAAATGGAAACAGTTCTTTGTGTCATTCAGTGCAGAGCCTAAAAAAAGTTCATGTTTCTGAGGCACAGGCACAAAGTGGGAGGGAACTGCACAACCGAGATCCTACCACAGGACAGACCCTCTCCCATGTCCTCCCGTAATATAGTTCCCCTACTGATGGGACATGGAGGAGGGGACCTCCAATAGATCTCAGTTCTCAGGCATATAGAAAGCGAGGCACTCTCTCAAGTATCAACGTGGTTTTTTAATACCACTTTTCTCCCATATGGGACCCAAAGCGGCATACACTGCATGTTAAAATAAAATAGCTAAAACAATCTATAATAGATTTTTTTTAAAAAAGCATTAAACAACAATCCAATTAAAATCATCAGTTTAGAACAGTTAAAAACAGATTATTATATATTTAAACCAGTATGCCCATTGCTCTACTCCAACCAGTTAAAAGCTGAAGTCCTGTTTAAATAAGTCTTTGCCTGCCAGAGGGAGCAGATCCAGCCACTCCCTGAAGATGATTTCATAGCCTGGAAGCAGTCACCAAGAAGGCTCTCTCTGGAGTGCTCACCAGATGTAACTGTGATAGTAACGGGACCAAAAGAAAGCCCTCCCCCCACTATCTTAAAACTTGGATATGCTTGTGTGATGTGCAGGCACACCAGCCGAATTTACGTCACTGTTCAGCATGGCCACCTCATAACTTATGCTGCCACCAAATAAATATCTTGCCACCTTTATGTCAAAATTCTCCCTTACCCCTTCCTTGGATTGGGGTTTTGCTTGCAATGGATAGTACTTGCATTGGTATGTGTTTAATTACAGGGTTACAATGCCAAATAAATACTAGTAAGGAAAAATAAATTCATGAGGAGTCTGGATTTGATAAACAAAACATAAAGATTGGTTTATTGGTTGAACAATAAAACAGAATTGCTTTGGTCTTTATTTCCAGCTCGGTCAGCTTTTAATTGGTTGCTAGTGCCACTCTGTGGTGTCCATATAATTTCAGAAACTGCCAGACTCAATAACAAGTGGTTTAGGTTCTTTTGTTCCTCTCACTCTGTATTCCAATCAGCCTCTATTCATCTTAACACTATGGAGATCTCTGGAGGGACTTCTAGAACTGCAGAAGCGGAACTTGGCATCCCAACACTGTCTGGACAACCAGCCAAAGGCTGATTACTACACAGCTGATAGCAGAGGCACAGCAGTCAAGTTAATTACAGGCCAAGGAATCAAGGCAGTGTGAAATCAGACACTTACTTTACTAGCAAGCAAATACAAGTTCATAAGCAAAATCAAATAATAAGGCTTAGGTCTGGCAAAATGAGTTCAGAGTAATCCAGCAGAATCCAAGTGAGACAAACAGAGTTCAGAGTAACAAACACAGTCCAGGTGAAACACACAGAGCAGGAACATGACAAATCACCAGGCAGGTCAGATAATCTCTGATAGTTCAGAGCTGCATGTTTATAGCTCAGTAGCTAACACAGCTGCTACTTAGCTAAATGCTGCTTACTGTAAATACACTGAGACTGCCTCAAATCCTCCTGTTGTTGTCTCCATGCTGTGAAGGTGGGTATAGGTAAGTTGTCCTCTATATCTGAAGAGGCAGGACCCTCTGCTAGAGCTGGTATTGCACTATTCTTTCTCTGAGGTCTGTGGCTCTGGAACTTTCTCCTGGCATGTCCACTGCTTCAGTCTCTGAGTCAGAGTCCATTCCCAAGTTCTGGAAGCAGGGCATGACACTTGGGCATGGCACTACTTCCTCACTTTAAATTCTCCAGAAGATTTAGCCAAACAATACTAGAGCCACTATTTAAAGAAGAAGGGGGGGAAAAAGGAAAGGAAAGGAAAGGAAAGGAAAGGAAAGGAAAGGAAAGGAAGAAAGAGGTTCCTTAAAGTATAATCTGACACAGATATAACCTTTATTTTTCAATCTCTTTTTTAGGATAAAAACTACCACAAACCAATGGCAGACCTTGTGATATTATCTTGCAAGGGCAGAACCATAAATAAAAGTATAATATGAGGAAATGTAAATGAATGTTGTCCCTATATTATCTTGGCTAGCTTAAATAACAAACCAACTCTGTTTTGTAAGCTGTCAGTGGCACATAGATCTTATTATTCTAATTCATAGACTGGAAAGAGCACTCTTTGCCTTATTAGGGAATGCCATTTGCAGGTCATGTTTGGGCACAGTAAAGCAATGGGTATTTCTCTCCACCAATGGAGGCTTCTCCTTCCCAGAAGACTGTGCAGTTTCCTGGACTCTGGGGAAAGGCAGGGAAACCTGCCAACCAGGGTTTTCCTTTTGGTTTGTGAGCAGGCTATTTTTTCTCCAACACCTTCCCTCCCTCTGTATTCCTGTTCCTGGTTCTGTGACTTTCTTTATAGCATTTGTGAATCTTTATAGTACATTTCATTTTGTCACAACTTTGGGCAGTTTTAGCATGGGAACCAGTTGCAGTTGGGGGTACACAAGGTATGGGTGCCTGTCAGACAGAGCTGGGGGGGCCATAATGGGAGCATGGGTATGTGGACTACTAGTGTCATGTCCAGCTCAGGAGCAGGTGGCCTGGCCTGGCCTGGCCCACCCCCAGGTGGTAGGGGAACCACACAGTGGTTTGCACCCATGTGGAATCCCATGTTTGTCATTCCAAAGGTATACCCAGCAGGCAGGCTGGGTGAGTTGGTTTCTGCTGGTTGGCAGTTGGTCGACCAATGCCTGGATCCGGACTGATGCTGGAGCCAAGCCTCTACAGCTGTAACCAATAAAAAGTTGTGAACTCTTTTATGCCAACAGAGTAGTTTGTGTCATTATTGCTAAGCAGAGCATCCATCGCTGCTGAACCAGCAAATGAACTTTTTTCTTCTTTTAAGGAAAAAAAGAAAGCAAAGTCATATGACAGACAGGCCAGTGTGATACAGTAGTCACCACTATATGTACAACTCAGACACCATCTACTGTTTCTGAGAACTTAAGCTCATTTTCCCCTCAAAGCCACAGCTGTCTGGACCAATTTTCCACTTTTTAAAGAAAAAGATTAGGAAGTTTATCAGGGCACGTTGCTCAAGCATATGAGTATCATTATGGAAATTTAGAGAAGCACAAAGTATTTTATTTGTCAGGCTGACAGGTGGCAGTAAAGCTTGTAAACTGAAAACTTCGTGGGATATTTTCCCCCCACCTCAAAACCATCCTTTTATGACCCTTAAAATCCTCATAAGGGTTTAACAAAGATACTAGTTTGGTCTATACCAAACTAAATAAACTAATCCTCCTTCACTGAGCAATTGGGAATAACTCAACTTTAATCCTTGGAGTCAGTTTGTAGTATCCAAACCTATAAACACTTGTGCAAATTTTGCAAGAAATGCCATAACAAAGGAATCCATGACACCTAGATGAAATAATAGTTAAGCTAGTTCTTTACAACTAACTTACAGTACCTTTTCTTTCTTTCTTTCTTTCCTTCCTTCCTTCCTGTTCATATCTCCCTATCTTTCTTATCCCCCTATCAGAAAATCTCAGGCAGCAAAACACTTTGAAATATTATAAAGCAATATAAAACAATTTGACCAACAGCCTAGCAACCAATGACCTTTAGAATTGGTGACATGGAGTTTCTGAAATACTTTCTTCCCAGTCATTCAGCTCAGCTGCTACATTTTGAGCTAGCTGCAACATCTGTGTTATCATCAAAGGCAGCTTCACATAGAGCCCACTGCATTAGTCCATGTGGGAAGTTCCCAGTACATGCATTACTATGATCAGATCGATCCTTCTCCAGGAAAGGATCTGTAGCTAGTGGACCAGCTTCCCCAGGCACTCCAAGCTACACAGTTCATTGGGGCCTTCAGTGATAATAGCCACTTAAAAGCCATGGGACTGAATAGCAGTCCCCCAATGCAACTCTTTGTGGTCAATTGTTCAGGAAGAAGTGGAACCATTATAACATGATGCCTCCTACACTGATCTTATAGAACTGGTCCAATAACATACCATGGTGAATTGTATTAAAAGCTGCTGTGAAATCCAGGAGGATCAACTGGGCCGAAGCAATCCCACTATTTCTCATCCAGAGCATTAGTCAGGGTGACCAAAGCTGTGCCTGGGTCTGAAACCAGACTGAAATGGGTTCAGACAAACAGTTTCCTCCAAGAATGCTTGGCAATGCCCAACCAGTATACATCCAAACACCTTGCCCCAACTGGAGATGTTTGCTGTAGGGCTGTAGTTTTACAAATGTGTCCAGAGGAGGGCGACTAGGATGATGGGAAGTTTCGAAGCCATGCCTGATAAAGAGCGGCTTAGAGAGCTGGGCATGTTTAGTCTAGAGAAGGTTGAGAGGTGACATGATAGCCATGTTTAAATATTTGAAGGGATGTCATACTGAGGACGGGGCAAGCTTGTTTTCTGCTGCTTCAGAGACTAGAACACAGACCAATGGGTTCAAACTATAGGAAAAGAGAATCCACCTAAACATTAGAAAGAACTTCCTGACAGTAAGAGCTGTTTGGAAGTGTAATAGACTGCCTTGGAGTGTGGTGGAGACAGGGCCGGTTTAACCTGTCTGCCAAATCAACATTGGCGGGGGGCCCCAAGGTCAAGAGAGGGCCCCGTGCTGGCCTCCTTAATCTGACAAAGGAGACAGCCAAGAGACAGCTGGGAGGAGCTGCTGCTTTGTAGCCCCCTCCTACCCTCCTCCTCCAAAAACCTCCTGCTGCCTTTTTTTAAAAAAACAAACAAAACAGCCATCTCCCAAACTGAAAGAAGCAGCAACTCTCTGTGGCAGAAGCTGGAAGGAGTTTGCTACTGCAAAGTGCAAACCAGCCAGGCACCTCGGAGAGGGTGAGTGTTATTCTTCTTTATATAAGAAAGAAGAGCAGGAAGAAAGCTGGGAGAATGAAATGAATAGCTATATTAAAAACAACAAGTTTACCCAATTGCCGGAAGAATATAAAATAAAACTCTCCCAACCTTTTTCTATGGAAGAACTAAATGAGACGATTTTGGAGCTGAAAAGGGGCAAAACACCTGGTCCGGACGGCTTTACGGATATGTTCTACAAGATATTTGTGAAAGAAATATCAAGGCATCTCCTAGAAGTTATCAATCTGGTCCACAAAGAAGGGATGCCGGATACATGGAAGATGGCAAACATTACAGTGGTCTGGAAAGAAGGCAAAGAAAGAACAGACCTCAAGAATTACTGCCCAATTTCCCTATTAAATGTGGACTATAAAATTTATGCCAGTATGCTGTCGAGTAGAATAAAAGAAGTACTAAAAGAAACAATACATACAGATCAATGCGGGTTCCTCCCTGGAAGGTTACTCTCAACAAACATCAGATATGTAATCGACACATTGGAATTCCTGGAGATAAACAATGAACGTAAAGCTGTCATAATATTTGCTGACGCGGAGAAGGCTTTCGATAACGTCAATTGGTGTTGCTTGATCAGAACGATAGAAGAACTAGGGTTCGGGCAGTTCATGACAGATAATATAAGACAAATATACACGGAACAAAGAGTGTCGATTCTCATAAATGGGGAACAAACACAAGAGGTTCGGATACAGAAAGGAACCAGACAGGGGTGTCCTCTTTCGCCCCTGTTCTTCATAACACTGCTTGAAATTCTTTTGAATAAAATTAGGAAGGATAAGAAAATACAAGGATTGACAATTAAGAACCATGAATATAAGGTTAGGGCATTTGCTGATGATATAGCTATCATATTAGAGAACCCGCTGGAAAATATAGATCATTTAATGGAGACTATAGCTGAATTTGGGACATATGCAGGATTTAAGTTAAACAAAGACAAAACGATAATCCTGGCGAAGAATATATCCAAAAAGGAGCGAGAAAGCCTAGAAGAAAGATCTAAATGTAAAATAAAACAGAAGGTGAAATATCTCGGGATTTGGGTATCAGGCAGGAGCTTGGACCTATGTGGTAATAACTATGAGACAACTTGGAAAACAGTCAAACAGAATTTAGCAATTTGGTCAAAGTTAAATCTCTCATTGATGGGGAAAATTGCAGCGATCAAAATGTCAATTCTTCCAAAATTGATATTCCTGTTCCAGAACCTGCCAATTATAACTAATGATAACCCATTTCAAATTTTGAAAAGAGACCTAAGCGACTTCATTTGGAATGGTCGTAAGGCGAGAATAAAATGGCAAACTTTAATCGAAAAAACCGAGAAAGGAGGACTGGGCCTCCCAGACCTACGAACTTATCACACAGCTTGCTTAGTTATTTGGTTAAGTGACTGGATTAGACTCGGAGATTCTAAACTATTAACGTTAGAAGGAGCTGGATAAAGATTAGGCTGGCACGCCTACCTGGGATATAATAAAGCGACCGTGCATAAAGACTTTAACAATCATATTGTACGCAGAGCACTGCTACATGGATGGAACAGATTGCATAAATACTACTTTGGAAAGATGCCAAAATGGATCTCTCCGGCCGAGGCTTTCTTTGGAAGGTGGGGTTATCTTGGGAAGTCAAACAAATGGATTGCTTATAAGGATCTGATCAAGAGAGAGGAAGACGGGGAGACCCGAATGAGGACGAGAGAAGAATTACAACAGCAGGGTTGGCTTCTCAATTGGTTTGCATACCAACAAATACAGAGCAGGTACAAGAGAGACGAAAGCGAATACGGCTTCCAGGAGGAGGAATTGGAATATGAGAGAATCATAGGGGATGACAAGCAAAAGAAAATAGCAAGGTTATATGATTGTTTCATCTCCAACCTACTTGAAACAGAAACGGTAAGAGAAGCGATGATTAAGTGGACCAGAGATGTGAGGGAAGATATACGATTAGAAGAATGGGAGCAAGCTTGGAGACAAACCAAGAAATTTACGGCATGCCAAGACCTGAAGGAAAATTATTTCAAGATATGCAATAGATGGTACCTGACCCCATCTAGGATACATAAAATGTACGGACAGAAAGGGCAAGATTGTTGGAAATGCGAAAAAGAAATAGGTACACTCAAACACATGTGGTGGACCTGTCCGGTTGTACACAAATTCTGGCAGAAGGTTCATACAGTAATACATAAAATGCTAGGTATTGAGTTTGAACTAACTCCGAAGTTATACCTTCTGAATATTACGATGCCGTTAACAATATTGGAACGTAGAAGGTACTGGAGAATAATACTATACTTGTGTACAGCAGCCCGTTTGGTTATAGCCGCTAATTGGAGAAATAAAGAAGAACCCTCAATAGAAATATGGCTCACTAAAGTATTAACAATGAGAGAAAATGATAGATTAACACGAATAGTAAATCATAACATGGTGGGGAAGACTGAAATGGAATGGCAACCGGTGATTGAGTACTGCCGGAGAAGGTGGAATATTGAGCGAGATGTGGAGATATAACTTAGAATCTCGGATATATAGTACTACAAATAGGAAATATAAGAAATTGGTGGCAGATCTAGGAACTGTCTCAGGAATGGAGAAAGGAAGGGAAGAGGAATAAGGAGTAAGTAAAGACAAACAGTAAGAGATGGGAGGAGGTTAGCGCAAATTAAAAGAAAGAAAAATACATACGAAGTTATGTTGATTAGGTTAAAGGAGGGAAGTTAATAAGAGAGAAAAAATAGCAAACCCTCGGTGTTAATTTGTACGAGGGAAGTCATTGTTTTTTCTTATACCTTTTATGGTTAGTTATCAACGTTAAATGTAACCAATGTAAAATAAACTTAATGTGAGATATTGTGTATACAGCTATTGTACGTGTATATGTACAAGTAATTTGCAATAATAAACAAATTTTACAAAAAAAAAAAAGAGAGAGAGAGAGAGGGAGGGAAATTGAGGGTTGTCTTCCTCAAAAAGGGTTTCTTTCTTTCTTTCTTTCTTTCTTTCTTTCTTTCTTTCTTTCTTTTTCTTCTTTCCTTCCCTTTCCTTCCTTCCACATAGATCCCCTCCATCCATCTTTCCAGCTGCTTTTAACCTGTCTTGGTTCTTCTCCCCTCCCTTTCCCCCTTGGTCTTCTTCAGCTTCCTCCCCTTGCTGCCAACTGAGTTCAACCTGCAAAAGGAATTTGTGTGTGTTTGCCTATGTGCCTTCAAGACATTTCTGACTAAGGCAAACCTACCATGGGGTTTTCTAGTCAAGGTTTGTTCAAAGGGTGTGTGCCTTTTCCTTCCTTTGAGGCTGAGAGAGTGTGACTTGCCCAAGGTCACCCAGTGGGCATTAATGACTGAGTAAGGATTCAAACCCTGGTCTCCACAGTCATAGTGCAATGCTGAAACTTCTACAACACTCTGGCTCTTTTAACAGAAGAATATAAAGAATATAAATTAAAATTTGGAGTAATATTACTGGGAACAATGGTTTTATTGTTGTCACTAAAACACCAGTATCCCATTGGCGTTAAGTGAGAGGCATTGGCCTAGAGCAGTGGTTCTTAATCTTTTCTTTATCAGGGACCCCCTTTAAATATCTTTTGTTGCCCCAAGACTTAACTCAAGATTTAAAACCCTAATAATAATAGCTAATAAAAATAGCTAACAACAACAAGAAAATATAATTACACCATCCATTAAACTTTCCCTCAGAGGCACTCTTGCTTCTTCCTGCAAGTCTGTGGCTGGATTGGTTGAATGGGAATGTGCAGGCCAAGCCAGCCAGCCTTTGCCTTGGTTCCTGTCATGTGGCTACTCCACTACAGGGAGGAGGTGGGCCAAGCAGCCTTCAAGCCTTTGTGGAGCCCCTGTGAGGACATTGCAGACCCCAAGTTAAGAACCACTGGGCTAGAGAATGCTGGAAAAGGAACAATGCAACCAGACGTTGAGAAGGGTGCTGGCAGGGGGATTCTGGGAGCTGTAATTCAAGAGTAACTTCTCCAGGCTCTGAATGCAGCCTAGAATCATAGAATCATAGAGTTGGAAGGGACCCCAACAGCCAGCCCATCCAATCGGCTTCTGCCCTGCAGGAACACACAATCCAAGCATTCCTGACAGATGGCCATCCAACCTATGTTTAAAAAAACCCAAAGAAGGAGACTCCACCACACTCCAAGGCAGCAGTATATTCCACTTCTGAACAGCTCTTACTGTCAGGAGGTTCTTCCTAATATTCAGGTGGAATCTCTTTTCCTATAGTTTCAACCCATGGCTCCATGTCCTAGTCTCTGGAGCAGCAGAAAACAAGCTTGCTCCTTCCTCAGTATGACATCCCTTCAAATATTTAAACATGGCTATCATGTCACCTCTCAACCTTCTCTTCTTCAGGCTAAGCATACCCAGCTCCCTAAGTCGTTCCTCATAGGGCGTAATGGCTTCCAGATCTCCCACCATCTTCTCAGTATCTTTCTCGAATTGTTGTGCCCAGAACTGGAAACAGTATTCCAGGTGAGATCTGACCAAAGCAGAATTGAGTGATACTATTACTTCCCTTGATCTAGACACTACTCCTATTAATGCAGCCTAGAATCACATTGGCATTTTTTGCTGCTGCATCACATTGCTAACTCATGTTCAGCTTGTAGTCCACTCTTTCTTTTCTTTGAGGAAATCTACACCATTACATTAATTGCTAATAAACAAAAAATATTATGTTACTGCCTATAATACAGTTTTTAAACTAAATTATTGGTGGCAAATTATGTAATACAGTAGGCCCCTCTTATCCACTGGGGATTAGTTTTTTTTGGGGGGGGGCGTGGATTCTGAAAACCATGAATAATAGTGAACGCCATTGAAAATAACTTCTGGTTTAAAATACCATAGAGTTGCCTTGGAGGGCCTAGAAAATGGCTAGGGAGGACACATTTTCTAGGAAGACTCAATGGTAGGTGTGCTATTTTGTGTCCCATGGATAATGAATCCATGGATACAGGGGTCCTACTGTAATCTGAACATCCTGTACGGTGAATAGGTTAGGTTACATTGACCTGAGATAAAGATATGGGGCCCCCAAAATAAAGCATTGCAGTGGGCCCCAAAATTCCTTAAACCAGCCCTGGGTGGAGACCCCTTCTTTGGAGGTTTTTAAACAGAGGCTGGATGGCTATATGTTGGGAATGATTTGATTGTGTATTCCTGCATGGCAGAGGTTGGACTGGATGGCCCTTGTGGTCTCTTCAAACTCTATGATTCTATGATTCTGTTTACATCTCTTCCAGAGATGGTGTACCATCACCTTTTTAAAAGCAACAATCCCTACTACCTGACTTCACTTGAAGATAGTTTGGTTTCAATAAGAAAGGCCAAAGCACAGAACACATCTATGTTGTCATATCTTGCTTTCCCGCTGTCTACCTGGGGATGATCAGAAACCCTTCTGGCCCAGTCTGGGGAAGGAGTGAACAGATTGAAATCAAGAATGCTTATTTCCCTCCACCCCATTCCATTCCCTATGACTGGGAACTTCTGCAGTTGAATACAGTTTCAGTTGATGCTCTTCGAAGGTTCTGTGGCGACCATGGGTGATCATATCAGTTGTTGCGCCATGTGTGATACGTAGAAACCAGGGCAAGTAAACCCCGAATGGATCTCTTCTTCAGCAACTCTTGGCTCTTTCCAGAGTGAGTGGGACTTACTTCTGGGCAATGATGGTCGAAACTATCCATTCCTTAGCCTTCGATGCTGATGCTGCTTGTATGATATTGAAAAACAATTATTCTCAAATGCTAATCAACATAGTATAGATATGACCAAAGGATATTTCTCTATTAGGGGAGAGGCAGGTTCTCTTGACATTTCTTCATTGGTAATTTTGGACCAGTTTGCAAGAATAATGGCTGGGAAAAGAACAGCCATAAGTATTTTGATTTATATAATTGAATCCTGCAAGATTCTCCCTATATACCTATATGATCATATCCATATAAGTGTTTATCTTATAAGCCAGACTTTTTTTCTTCATGAACACACAGAGGAAAGGGAGAGAAAGAGAGCTGATGAGCTGTAACCATGGTCGAAGAGGTCCAAATTAAACCTCCAGAGCCAAGATGAATTGTACCTGCCAACTAGGGCAGTGGGAAGTATGTTGTTCTTCCATCAACTCTGTGCTTCTTGTGAGTTCTTATTACTCAACTGGTTACCAGTGTGCATTTACAGCATGTACTGTTTGACTGAAGCTGTGTCATAGTAAGTCAAGAATATAACAAGGAACTGAAACCTTTGGAAGATAGTTTGGTTTCAGAAAGAAAGGCCAAAGGACTGAGCAAATGTATGCTATCATAACATTCCTTTCCCCTGGCTACCTGGGAATGGTCAGAAACACTTTTGGGCCAGTCTGGGGAAGGAGTACACAGAATGAGGTCAAGAATGTTTATGCTTCCCCCATGCTGAACTAAGTTCCACACATCCCTTCATATGCTCAAGCTCAAAGGTCTAAGCTATCTATATTGATGATACACAGGACAATTCTTATTCTTATTCCTGACTATTATTATTATTATTATTATTTATTTATTTATTTATTTATACCCCGCTCTTCAGCCACAAGGCTATCAGAGCGGCTTACAAACTGTAGTGTAGAACCATTGAATCAATTGAGTTGACCTGTGTGTTGACCCAATATTCAATGATTGATTTTGTGGGTCTACTCTTGTTGGGACTAACCAACAGAACACCAGCCAAAATGTGATTGACAAGGGAAGAGTACAGACAGACTTAAAACAAGAGTCATTCCTCTATGGATGTGCACTCACCATGAAGTTATCAGGTGTGCAACCATTTATCCAGGCCCACATTAGGGGAAACTTTTCTGAAGAAGATGGCTGTGCATGGCATTGGTTGGCTGGAAGCTCTGCAATGTTGTGAATTTGTATGTTATTGTTATTGCCTTATGAGTGCTCCCATTGAGCTGAACATACTTAGACATTATTTACAGATCTTCAGGTTGAATGTGAAGCCAGAAAAAGTCTTACAGTTTGAAAAATGTTACTGTTTTTTAAAAGATGCTAAATGAGCTTTTGAATATATGAGTGCACAAGTCATCATTTCAGCCAAACGAAATGGTGGAGCAAACTGAATGAAGTAGAAAAGGACTGTCAACCAAGTTCCACTGTGGAGTCAGGAGAGTGGAGAGGTTGAATTTAAAAAATAAAAAACACTACAGCTCCCAGATTCCCACAATCACCATGACCAGTGGTCATATTGGTGGGGGATTTTGAGAGCTGTAGTCCAAAAAGTAACTTTCTAAGACAAATATCACTTGAAATACAAGTGCTGTGTGAGGAAATGAGGCTGACCCTTGGGACAAACACCAACTCAGCTGCCACCTGTGTTAACATCAACATCTGGGCTCCCCCATATCTAGGTAATATGATGAATAACATGCATTAACCACTGTTCTCTTTGGCAACTGAAAATCTGCATCTCTCACTGATTTTTTGCTCCTCAAGTTTGGCTGCCTAGTGCATACTGTCACATTTCATTCCTTTCCCCTACCTTTCCACATTTATACAACTGAAAATGATGAGTGAAACTTGGAGGTACGAAGCAAGAGTGACTCCCTTGAGAAACCTTGAAGAAGTGTCATTAGTTGCCATGCAAATCTTACATGTCATCTGACAAAGTCTTTGAAGGCACTCATGTTCAACATTCATTTTTACAACACCAATTAAGGTGAATCAAAAAGACGGCAGAGTTGCAAGGCTTTCCAGCTGGGCTTCCTTCCAGGTGTATGGCAGCACCAGCCCTTCAAATCACTGCTAATCAGCTGCACTCAGCACTCAGATCTTGGCACATCCAGCATTTCTTTCTATTAGAATTCAAGTGAATGAGAAAGGTCACTTCAGCAGGGAGCACCAAGAGAGTATCATCTTGCCTTCATAAAAATGGAGTTGAGCCAATGATAATTTTGGTCCTGCCACACAGCGTGAAGTTAGAGCCAGCAGTGTTGGCATCGAGGAGGGGGGAAAATATTGGCACTTATGATCTGATGAGAATGTCACTGAAAGTGCCTGTGCATGACACAATGTTAATGTTGTTCTTTTATTTGTACTGTACTATGACTGTGTATACCGATTTTACATGGTCTCCTTCTCCCTATTAATCCCTGTAGCAACCCTGTAAGATAGGTCTCCTGAGAAGTAGTGGTGTCACATGGTCAGAAGGTTAATTCCATGACCAAGCAGAGATCTGAATTTGGGTCTCCCTGTCCCAAGTCCAGCATTTATGCTATATAAGTTCTCTCAGATCAGTTGTAACTGTAACAAATAGCACTGAAATATAGTAGAAGAAAGAAAAATACAACAATGAATGTGCCTAATTTAGAATGCAAATCAGAGTAAATAGCATAATCGGAATAATTTACATAATATGCAAATTAGATGCCTGGATTTGAGGAAACAGAATATTGCAACCCTAAACTTAAAGCTGAGACTCAGTCCTTCCTTCCATGAAAGCAACTGAGGCAACTAAAATGACCTTGAGTCAATGGAATTATTTTAACTGCTCTCTTAGGAACACACTTCAGCACTCTGGACTGAGAGTTGTCTTAATTTATTATTTATTTATCATTTATTTATTCAGTTTATACCCTCCCTTTCTCCCACTAAGGGACCCAAGGCAGCTTACAAAATTTAAAATAGAGATTGGCTAAATGTTGGCTGTTTTGGGAAAGCACTGCTGTGGAAGTAGAACTTCACTTTAATGTGCAGATATTTTGTACAAGGCTGTCCTTGCAGCCCTCAATCCCTCCAGGTTCCCCAGACTCCCCCCCCCATTTTTTTAATGGCCATACAAGGAGAGGGAATTGCCTCTCTTGGAAGCCTTCAGGAACAGTAATCCACCATTTAAATAACTCGCTGGGCCTCCCTGTGTGGTGAACTCCGTTAACACCTACTCACACGTACAACAGGCATCGATTAAGATTGCTTTTATTGTCAGGATATAGATGTATACTGTAACACTGCATAGACAGTTCTGAGGCTTGGGTGGCAAAACTCTTTTGTTAATACAGTTGTCCCTCCACATTCACGGGGGTTAAGTGAAGCCCCCGCCGCCACTCTTGAAGCCCCCACCGCCACTCTCCCTCACCCCTGCCCTTCCCAAAGTGGCGTAGGGGGCTTCAGAAGCCCCCACTGCCACTCTCCCTCACCCCTGCCCTTCCCAAAGTGGCGTAGGGGGCTTTAGAAGCCCCCACTGCCACTCTCCCTCACCCCCCGCCCTTCCCAAAGTGGCGTAGGGGGCTTCTGAAGCCCCCCGCCGCCACTCTCCCTCACCCCCCCTGCCCTTCCCAAAGTGGCGTAGGGGGCTTCTGAAGCCCCCGCCGCCACTCTCCCTCATCCCCCCTGCCCTTCCCAAAGTGGCGTAGGGGGTCCCTTGCTGCCTTGGGAAGGGACTGGGGTGGAGTGAGGGAGGCTTTCCATCCGCCTTTTCCCAAGGCAGCGAAGGGATTCCTGAGAACCCCTTCGCTGCCTTGGGAAGGGATGGAGTGGAGAGGGGGGGCAGGCGGCTTTCCACGAATAATCAAAACTGCAAATATGAAAGTCGCGAATGTGGAGGGGAACTGTATAATCTAATATAATCTGCCAGTTTCAGTTTCTTCCATCACCACCACTTGGTCATTACAGTTATCTATAGTTATGCAGACCTCCTTAAACATTCCCAAGCATTCTACAGCAGCTAGTGACCTTGGTGCACTGCTGAAACATTTCCTCAAGACATACCAGCCCCAGCTCCCAAAATGCCTTCTGCTCATGTCAGGCCACTGGTAGTATGAAGCACAGGCCTAGTAATGCCAACTACTGCATATCCCAGCCACCTAAGCACTAAACAGCAAACAGCATTCTAACTAGCAAACAACACCAGGGACCTGACAGCCTGCATTGTTTCACAATTTTTTTTTTTAAAAAACACCCTTTTTCAAGTGAAAAGAGACTTCTACTCTACCCACTTCAGTTTTATTTTATTTTATTGGCATTCCCTGTGGCCCAGAGAGGATCCTAGGAACAGAGATCTGTCTCCAGACCTGCTCCAGTTGTCCACCACTGCATTGGGGGTGGCACATTTTCAGAGATAGCCCAGTGGTGGCACCTGTACAGTTTATATTGTGCAAGCAGTTGTGCAAATCAGCTGTATAACTGGTTGGACAGTCTGTTGTACAACCTCTTGTGCAATTGTTTTGAACAACTATTTGGGCCTTAATGTGTCCAACATTAAAGACTTTTATCACACAAGGCTGAGATCGCACAATTATGATGGGGAGGTAGCACAAATGGGTTCCTTTTATTGCATGACATTGTTGTCCTCCCATGGTCCAGCTGTTTATTGTGTGTAACTTTTCATTCATGAACAAAACCTGTGAATAGCTCTCAATAGTGCTCTTTTTGCAGTATTGATGGCCATGTGATAATTCCATCCCGCTGTAGTCTAAGAAATGAAAAAATAGAAAATATTGGCGGATATGTTTTTATATCAAAGCACTGAAATGAATTAAACATTCAGCTCCCTACCCTACCTCAACCCCCACTCCACACATTTGAAATTCACTGAGGTAGCTCTGAGATCAAATATAAAAACTCAGTATATCTGAGATGGAGTTCAAATGCCTAACAATATAGATCTGTGTAAATTAGGCTTAAACGCATATCCATCCTTATCCTTATGGCTCATCTCTGGCAGGGACTATCACACATTCAGTAACTGCTGGAATCAGGGCACCACCATGCAATAGCTTTCTGCAGTTTTTGCTATGGATCTTGGATTTATCTGCTATAAAAATGGCAGGGCCAGTGCTCCTTTCTCTCATCTGTCTTTCTGGGTTTCCCCAAGGAAGTTGCCATGTATATCAATTTATGAAAAGCCCTGACATGCCAGTGTAACTCCATTGCTCATACTTTCAAAACAGAGGGTCAGCTGAGGAAAACAGAGAGGGCAAGAGAGAGAGAGAGAATAAAAGCCAGAAGAATGATTTACGCACGTTTACTGAAGTTTAGCTCAATGGAGGAAGTGAATATGAGTTTGCTGCTGAAAGCTTACGCAGGTCTATTTTATCTATTTCTGGTGTTGCCACTATTAGGATCTATTTGCATATATCTTGCCATTTACATTCTAGGAGCAGAGCACGGCACATTACAACGAGCTTCTTCTGCAAAAGCTGCCAGCAGTGGCTCTTGCCTTTCACATACACATGAGGGCAGCTTTTGAGAAAATGAGTGGTAGGGAGAGAAGTAACGAGTTCTAGACAGGGGAGTTTGATCATTCGTTCTAAAATGTAGTGGTGGTGGTGGTGGTGTGGAGAAGTTGGGGAGGTGGGGAGCAGAAACAAGAGTAACATGAATCTGGGGGCTTTTCAAAGGCATCAGAGGGCCTAGAAAAGCACCAGCTTTCAATTCTGCATGTTCTTTTAACGGGGCCTCTGATTCAGAGCGGCCCCCAAAGCCTGGTAAGCCTCATTGAACTTGAAAAGCGACAAGCTTCCTTTCTTCCCCATTTGCTTTGTCTTCTCTTATCTCATTCATGTGAGACACTAGGCCCCCTTTACTCGTAACACCCCCATGCCACTGTATCAGCAGCATAAGGAAATCCAGTTTGCAACATTATGCTGTAATGTTTGCGGAGGACATCACAACAAATACAGGAAGTCCAGAGGCAAGGGCTAGAATAGAAATCTCATCCCTGTTTCAATTGTGCACAGTAGATGTTTGGAATCATTCAGCAAAGGGTAAGCAAGAGAAGGGAAGCACAGTGGGCACTCAGTATCCACTGGGGATTGGTTCCAGGGCCCTCCGTGGATACCAAAATCCATGGATGCTCAAGTTCCATTATATACAAATGGTGTAGTAAAATGGTGTTCCTTATATACAATGGTAAACAGCAAAGTTTACAGTTTGGAATTTTGTCCCCAAATATTTTTGAGCCACGGTTGGTTTAATCCATGGATGCAGAACGCATGGATACGGAAGCCTGACTGTAAGCCTCAATCCTCTTTCTATTAGCAACCTGGAAGATGCTACTGCTGTTGTAGCTATTTCTGGTGAACAGAGGGATGGAAATTGTGGCTTTATTTTACATAAAGAGGCATTATGCAGTCATTGGAGAAAGGAAGAACTTGGAGGGGGGTATGTTTAATTTCCTCCTTCAGCAGCAGTGAGAAATTCCCATAGTGGTTCTGAGCAATTTTCTTTCAATAAGAAAACAAGTATGCCACTACAGCTGACTTAATGTAGTTCTAGCCAGGATGAATCACAAAGCTTTTCAACTGAACATAAAACTGTGAGAGCCAAAGCCATGCAGGTGGGGGTAGGCCAGGCTCTTCTACCGCCTGTGGCAGGAAATGAAGATCCCCTTCCCCCCCCCCACTGCCCTCCTGAAGTGGCATTAGGAGGAGGGGGAGGCAGCAGCAATTCTGCTTACCCACTTGGGCTGACCTTTAAAGAACAACACATCAGTGGCACCTGCATTTCTTGTCCACCCTCTACTCAACAAGAAGGGTGCCCTGGCAAAGGGCATGAGTGTTTGTGCCAGAAGAAAAATGAAGAGGGGAGAAGTAGGAAAAAGAGGAGGGGCAGACACAGCTCTTCCCACCACCAATAATCAGCTGCCCTGTAGAGAGCAAGCTGCCATACCTTTCAATTGCCCCTACAGTAGGACCCCCGTATCCACGGATTCATTATCCATGGGACACAAAACAGCGCACCTACCATAGAGTCGCCTAGAGAATGTATCCTCTTTAGCCATTTTCTAGGTCCTCCAAGAGAACTCTATTGTATTTTAAACTGGAAGTCCCATTATTTTCAATGGCATTTGCTATTATTATGGTTTTCAGTATCCATGCCCCCACCGAACCTTACTAAATACTACTGTATTTAGTAAGGACAGTCTCAATTAATCCTCGTCAGCCCACTTTTGCCATCTTGACCACACTCTGAAGTTGCTTGTCCCATGTGTCCCAGTTTTCATCTGTGAAAGACTGGAGGGTATGAGCTGTTTCTTGAATGCCTGGCACTGAAGGTGGTCATGGCCAGGTCCTATTTGAGATGTGACAGTCTCTCAGATCATCCTTTCTACAGTGCCTATTTCTGAAAACTCTCAGAGCCAGGCATCCAAGAAGCAGCCAGCCCTGTACAGCGTCACTGGCTGGTGGTGGCTGAGGGGCTGCTCCCTGGGAGAGTGGGGCTTCAACCCAGGATGTTTCAGCAAGGGTTACTTTTGAGGGGTAACAAGGGCACAACAATTTTATTTCAGATGACAGTGTGGCTCCCCCCCCCCCGCCGCCGATATAATGAGCTAAAATGTACATGTTATTTTTTTCTCATTATGGAGAGGGGAGAAAGAACAAAAAGTCTGGGGTCACTTTGAGGGGATCTTTTTTCATATTTTAGACCATTATCTTACTTTTTACAATAGCTTTTTAAAAGAAAGCTAAAAGGAAAAGAAAAAGATAAGTAACTTGTAATGGTAAGGAGTCACTTAAAAAACAACAACCCTGCAATTGTAGCATGAAAAATTCCTTTTAAAAGTACGGTAACATCCAAAGTTCTGGAAGCCCTGTTGGTCTTTTCCTATGCTACATGCTTTATTTGCTCTAAGCATCTGGGGCAATTATTACAAGAGTAATTTCTGAAATCTCTGAAACCTCTGTAGCATGGAATACATTGTCTTCTTCTGCTGTCTGCTACTTACAGTAGATACTTCCAAAATAGGACATTTGTTGTGCATCTTGTCCTTGCAAGACGCTTGAGCGCAGCTGAGAATACTATATGGCTTTCTAGCTTTTATAGCTGATTCTGTGTAATGATTGATGAAAACATGAGTAGTTTAATTTATATTAAATGTGTGGCTCATTAATAACACACTAGAAACAAGGGGAAAGTGAGCCGTTGAGAACAAATGCTCATCACTTGCTCATTTTCTACTACTCCCTGAGAGGGTTTGATGACATGGCCCTCCTAAGAAACTTTGAAACATTATAGTCATATATACATTTCTTTGCAACCATGAAAACATTTGCACTTGATACTTAATATATGTCTGCAAATATCATAAATATGGTTATGACTAATGAGTGACAGAAAGGATGTTTTTCAGGCAACCTAAATCTTCATGGCATCCAAGTAGAAAAGTCAATCAACTACATTTCGTGGCCTATCTCTACAAACATCCAACTACCTGTGTAGATTCAGTGTGTCTAGTTTTAATAATCAGCCACTATGTGGCAGAATGCTGTCTCACTGACAAACAAAATAGTAAGTAACGTTGTTCCAAAATAATGTTACTTTCAACAGCCAAATACTTAACACTGAAGTTACATGGCCTACACAGCATATTTCCTTACTGCCCCCACTAGGCAGATACCTTTCCAGATGGTAAAGTTCATATCCTAATTCTACCTAAGAATTTTATGTCATGGATCCACTGATTGTTGTGCCTCAGTAACCATTACTGTAAAATAGGGCTAATTGTCTTCTAAATAGCATAAGCATAATATAGTGCATACATGTGTGTGTGATATATTTTTGAGAACTCACGCCGAACAAGTCTTGAAGAGAAACGACAACGCAGAATCACAACCCCGAAACATCACCCAAGGAGACCTTCTGCTGTGCCTTCTGCAACTGGACTTGTTTATCTCAGACTGGCCTTTTCAGTCATCAGCCTGCTTGCAGAAAGCGTGGGATGACTCCTTCCTGAATCTTTGTTTGTGAAGAAAAGCCAGAGAGAGAGAGAGAGAGAGAGAGAGAGAGAGAGAGAGAGAGAGAGAGAGTATGTGGCTTGATTCACAGTTCGGGCTGTCTGGAGCCACTTGCTTTTAATCCACACTTTCTCCTTGTGTTGCTTTTGTCACTGGATTGTTTGGGTCCTATACCTGTCCACTGCTAGGCTGGACTGGCAAACTTTGCCACTATGCCTACCCACACATGCATGCCAGACCCCTTTTTGCACAGGGAAATCCTGGAATAGACAGTATTTCTCTTATTGCATAAATGCATATCCTTTAAAAAAAAAAGCCATAAACCAGATTCTTGTACAGGATTCACTTATGTGTAAGCACTGTAGTTACAACACCACTCAGTGAATCCCACCCTGATACCCCACCCCCATCCCCACTCACTGGGAAGCAGCCACTGTGATTTATGACGGTCTGTTCCCCATCAATTGAGAAGCATCTGGCTGCTGTTTCCAGCCTTCTCATGTGTGATCTTAGGTGCAAGGACCCCTGTTGCAATTCCCCCCTTGCCCCAGAGATCACTTATGGGAGGGGGTATAGAAACAGCAGTCAGTTGCTTCCCAATTGACAGGAGGAGAGACCCCCATTAATTGCAGTGGTTCCTGGTAAATGGAGATTGGGAGGACTGTGAATACTAATAGTCATGAGTGTGACTCTAGGTTACACATTCCTAACTGCCATAAGAGGATTCCAGCCATGTATTTTTATGCCAATTTTATTCACTCCCTCATTTGCCCTTATTTCCCTGTCCAGCAACTGTCCCAGTTAGCATTAGTTTTAAGAATAAACTTCTGTTTTGGTTTGTAAAAGTCATACCTTGCAGTATTAATTATCTGTTTCCAGAATTCTTTATATTCCCTTTTCTCACCTCAAAGAAAGAAACATTCTTAATTTTCAACACTTAAAAGTATTTTTCAGTCAACATTCACAATAAAGAATGTACTGTATTTAAATTGGTAGTACAGTATATCTATGTTCATTGATATCTGTAAAGATAATCTTCATAGCCTGCTTGCAATGCCCAGAATATTTCAAAAGCTGGGAGGCTAATGGATGAGAACTTGACAAAACTCTACTGCCTTGAGGAAACTAGGAAAGTTCTGTTACATATGGATGAAAGGGAGATTTTCACATTCAGAAGTCCATTCTTTCTCGTCCACACTGCACTACATGGAGATCATAACATGGAGATTTGCCAGATCATAACATGGAGATTTGCCAGATCATAACATGGAGATTTGCTTTGTCCCTTGAATGTACTCATTCCATGTAAGATTATGACCCCATGGCATCATCAGACCTTCACTTCCTGATCCTCTTGGCCCTCCTAGTCCATCTGGGCCAGCACTAGGATCTCTCCACGTTTCCAGGATCTTACACACTCATTAAGGGGATTTAACCTGGAACTATCTGCACGTAAACAGCCCTTCCTCACTGATTACACTGGGAACTTAACTAATGGGTATCTACTGTCTGCTTGTGGCTCTGTGTCTGTCTGTCAGTCTGAAGAGCCTTTCAAGTGGTAAGGGGTTGGACAGGTTGGCCCTCGTGGTCACTTCCAGCTTTATGATTCTATGATCCTGCTTAATTGGTTGCTTTATACAAAGCAAATCTACAGGTACCAACCTTGTAGAAGGAGATAACTTTGGCTATTGGATAGTTTAAAAATGCAGCATAGAAACAAATGGTCATGCCCTGCTTCCAGAACTTTGAAATGGACTCTGGCTCAGAAGCCGTGGACATGCCAGGAGCTGCTGAACCAGAGCAGGAGGATGTTCCAGAGCCACAGGCCTCAGTCACAGACAATAGTGTAGTTCAGTACCAGCTCTGGCAGAGGTCCTGCCTCTTCAGATACAGAGGACAACTTACCTATAGCCCCCTTCTCAGCACAGAGACAACAAAAGGAAGTGGTCTCAGCATATTTATAGCAAGCAGCAACTAACTGCTGAGCTATAAATACACAGCCCTGACCTCCAAGCGTTGTTGAAGATTATCTGACCTACCTGGTGATTTGTTGTGTTCCTGCTCGCTGTGTTTGACCCGGACTGTGTTTGCTACTCTGAAATCTGTTTGTCTCATTTGGATTCTGCCGGATTACTCTGAACTCTGTTTGCCAGACCCGTACCTTTGTTTGTGGACTTGTGTTTTGCTTGCTAGTAAAGTATGTGTCTGACGTCACACTCCCTTGGTTCCTTTGCCTGTAATTAGCTTGACTGTCCTTTGCCTCAACTATCAGCTGTGTAGTAATCAGCCTTTGGCTGCTTGCCCAGACAGTGTTTGGACACAAATGTTTTAGAGTAGGGATGAGCAACTGAAGTGGGTTCAGGGTCCAGTTTTCTGCCCTGGGACCTGAGGGTTGCATGGATTGGCAAAAAAATAACAACAAACTACTAAAAGAAGTCAGAAGTCTTCTACTTTTGAAAAATTAATATTTCTTCACATTAGACAGTACCCGTGGGGGGGCAGCCTAGTTAAAAGATGAGCTACCTCTTCTGGGGGCCCATTCACACAACACAGTTATAGCACTATGGTTCCTCTTTAGCTGTCATGGCTGCCTCCTATGGAATCTTGGGGTTTATAATTTGGTCAGGGACATCAGAGGAGCTTCCTGACTGAGAATTCTATATGCCACTCTGTAGACTTAAGATTCCCAAGATTCTGCAGGATAGAACCATGGCCGTTAAGGTGGAATAATGTAAGTATAATTCTGTAGTGTGAATGGGTCCCTGGAGTCCTCCATGAGAGGCAATCACCAGGTTGAGGGGAGAGAAAAGGGGAGGCTGGAGGATCTGAAGGGATCAAAGACCACAAAAAATAACTTTGAGGTCTCCTGAGACCTCAGGGTGACATTTTGCCCACCTCTGCTCCAGAAATATGACAGCTTCTTGGTAGGATAGAAACATTCAGAGAAGGGTAAAAATTCAGTATCCAAGAGCTAGAAGCTGTGAAGGAGGGGCATCCATGGCTAGGTTTTCCAGGGATCATTTTAGTATTTCAGTTAGAACAGTGTAAGATAGCTTCTGAGTAGTGCCACACTAGTTATCTTGAGCTTCACCTTGTGCTTTACACATGTCCTTACTGTTGTTTTTGAACCAAGCACTCTTTCACTCTCCTCTTGCATGTTCTGGGCATTCCAAGTTGGCTTTAATAGTGTGACAATCTGAGTAGGGACTTGCTGTAAATCTGCTGCTGATAATAATAACCTGGAGATGAAATCGTCAATCGTTGGGGGGGGGGGAGTCCCAGCCGATTCATACTAATGGCTTTGTCATGTTAATGGAAAAAATCTGTTTCAGAGATGAACAAGAGGTATTTTAAAAGTCCTTATACAACACTGAAATTGTGCTGCTCAGCACAAGATGGGGGTTGCAATGA
The DNA here is from genome assembly GCA_030847615.1 of Gambelia wislizenii. Taxonomy (NCBI): domain Eukaryota; kingdom Metazoa; phylum Chordata; class Lepidosauria; order Squamata; family Crotaphytidae; genus Gambelia; species Gambelia wislizenii. The sequence goes on along the minus strand of JAUMIR010000002.1, from coordinate 186,142,597 downwards.
GAGGCAGTCTTTTATCCACTAAATCTCAGCCCCTTTCTTCTTGATTTCCTAATGGAGTGAAATTCTCAGAAATACCATTATAGTTAAAAAGTATGGATTTTATAGCCATAATGTGACAAGTTGTGTGACTCAACTTTCCTCCCCCTCAGATTGTCCCACCACTCCTAAGAAGAAATGGAATAATAAGACTCCCTCTGCATTTACCTTCAATCATGCTGTGGTGGGAAAGAGAGCAATAAGATCAAATACATATGCTGTAGAGGCACTTACCCTGATGGTTTGACTTAATAACATAACTACTTAATGAGGGTCCATCCTCAATTCATTTTCCCTCCTTTTACTAGACAGAAATCAATGGAGGCCTACAGGAAGATAATCTAATTTTCTTTTGAGCAAAGCCTCTCTTGCTCTAGGCCCTGTGATATCTGTGATCATAGAAAGTATTGACCAGGATTTCAAAACTCCATGCTTCATTCATGGGGGGTAGGTGAACCCAAGGAAATCACTGGGCAATGGAGATTTTGACCTGGATCCCAATTTCCTTTCTGTGAACTGAACACAGTCCAAAGCAGGACTTCCTCCATCTCCCTCTACCTCCTGCACCTCTATGAAAATCAACTCCTGAACATTTGGAGACTCTTGGATTGGTGCAGGATAAGTTGTAGGGCATGCAGATGAAGGGAGAATCAACATAATTCTCCCCTCCTAATTGGCAGAAGAGCACTTTTAGGATTCAAGGCATAATAAGACATCCACTAGATATTCAGATGACATAGGACAGTAGCTCCTAAGCTTCTTCCTGCAAGTTTTTGGTTGGAGCCAATTGAATAGCAATGCACAGGCTAAGCCAGCCAGCCAGCCTTAGCCTTGGCGCCTGTTATGTGGCCACTCCACTGCAGGGAGGAGGTGGGCGGAGCAGCCTTCAAGCCTTTCCAGACCCCCTGTGAGGACATAATGAACCACTGATATAGGAGACAGGTGAGATTGTGAAGGCCTCCAGATGTGGTTGGACTGCAGCTCCCACCAGCTGTCAGCATAGTCAATGGTAAGGAATTCTGGGAATTGCACTTCAGAAATATGATTTCCACCCCTGATATAGAGTGTGAGATCTGAAAGAAGGAGGATACTAAGGCCAAATCCATACTACACAAATAATCTAGTTTGAAACTGGATTATTTGCCATGGTTCCTTCCTATGGAATCCTGGGATTTGTAGTTTGGGGAGGCACCAGCATTCTTTGGCAGAGAAGGCTAAAGACCTTGTAAAATTACAAATCCCAGGATCCCATAGGAAGGAGCCATGGCAAATAATCCAGTTTGAAACTGGATTATTTCTATAGTGTGGATTTGGCAATCTGAAACAGAGTATTGACCTTCATTCTCATTGGCTACCATGCTGGCCTACTCAAAATGAATTTCAGGTATGCCAGATAGCCTACATTTTCAGCAAGAGCATCCTAAATAAGTCTTCCAAATGGCGAAAATACAATTAAAATATAATTGGGGTGGCATCCCTCCAAAGTGAATTTTGTGTACCCCCCACACACTATACTGTTGTCTTTCATATTCATGGATTTAGTATCCACAGATTTAAGTATTCATGGCTTGAAAATATTCTTAAAAAATAATAACCCAAAAAGTAAACCTTGATTTTGCCATCTTATATAAGGGACACCATTTTGCTATGCCATTGCATATAATGGGACTTGAGTATTCACGGATTTTGGTATCCACGGGGAGTCCTGGAACTAAACCCCAGTGAATATGAAGGGACAACTGTATTTTGAGGGAGACCATCCATAGCATAGTCTCCAGTTATTTCCATGTGGTGCAGCAACAGAAAGAAAGAAACTCAGTTTTATTTATACTGTATAGATTTTTTAGAAATATTTTAAAATAAAATAAAAATGTAATGCAATACTATAACAATCTCATTCTTACAAATGAGAAAATAATGTATAGAGTCAATCATGATTCTAAAAGTCAATAAAAATAGTATCTGTGTGATAAGTAAAGTCCTTGGGCCCATCTACACGAGGGGGAAAAATGGAGTACCTTGTAGTAATGGCATCTTGCAGCAGCAGTGACATTTCTTAACTTTTTTTTTTGCTTCAGAATCCCCCATAATCCTTGCATTCCAGATGGCAGCTGTAAGTGATTTACTCCTGTTAATTCTTCACCGCTGCCATTTAAAAAAAAAAAAAAAAGTTGTCCAAGGTGTGCTGGAGTGATATAGTGATTTTCCAATTTTACAGGAAAGCAAAACAAAAATTAACCACCCCATTTTATCACTTTAGCAAGCAATTGCTAAGGCAAAAATCCAACATGGCGGCAGTGGGCGCTTGCCTTGTTAGCCAGCCCAGGCCCTGTTGTCACCCGGCCAATCAGCTTTGTGCTTCCCTTCGAATTGATTGTCAATTGATTGTCCTAACAAGCAGGAATGTGCACCTCCTCACAAATTTTTTTAAAAAAACTTTTTGTCATTTTGCCCCTCCCCTTCCGAATAGTGTGGATTGGTGCAGGAACCCATTTAGACAGGTAGGATGCCCAGCGAATTCCATGAGGTTTTTTTTTAACTATTTAGACAACCTCCTTGTTTCTAGACATGGGTCTCATGGTAAGGGCCTAAATCCAATGTCAGTTCCAACTATGGTAGACCCACTGAACTCATAGAAATTTGGTAAATCAATATTCACATTAAAGAGCTACAATGGATCTCCTCTAGTTGGTAGTAACAATTGAATTTAGGTCTATAATTTTTTTTCTTTTCTCTCCTATAGTCTGTAAGTTTCCTTAACAATACTACCTGCAGACTTGTTTATAGTAACTGGTCCAGCAAGGATAGCAAATGTGATGATTTCTAAAATGAAGCTAAAGTACTCTACACATTCTTGCTATACAAATTCTAATTTCCTGCCTCATGAAGATAATCTATGGTAGTTTAATATCTCAAAAGAATTGTCTTCTACAAAGAGGTATTTTAAAAACACCAGAACCCAGTTTAGGCTTAGAGTCAGCCACTCTCATTCCTCTCCAGTCAAGTAACTGGACAGATATTGAAAAACACAGTCTTTGATAAATGACAGCTGCAATAATATAACATAACATAATATACTACCCCTTTCTCCCAAGGCTGGGATGCAGAGTGGCCCATAACATATTAAAACATCTCAATAAAGCACAGGAAGCTATAAATATTAAAATGCATGTTAATTTAAAAACACCACATTAATTAAAAAAAACACACATTAAAACACTGAATGTCCCACACCTCCATTTATATCCAGTTTATTATTGCAAGTCTGCCATTATGCAGATTACATGTATGTTTCAGATGTAAAGCTATGAAAATGAAGGTGTAAACAAATCTGAATTTTATAAATCATCTTTTTCAGTATGTCCATTAGGTGGTCTTTTTGCTCCATTCTTCCAGCAGTGAGTGCTATTTACTGATTAGCTGAAATTTTCTGATCCATTTGGAGATCTGACACAGTGGGTTTGCATCAGATCCCTTGTTCTGTTGTGGTCTTCTATTTGTGCTGGCGAGGTAGGCTGGGCTCCAGAGGGCAGCAGCAGAAGTGAATGAAGCATGTACTGATGTTTGACAAAAGTAATCAGAATGTCACTGATGCTAACATTATGACTCAGTGTATTGTAGTAGGTCAGGCTATCAGTGAGAGATGACCAAAATGAGATTTAGCTAAATTAGAATTTTGAACTAAAAAATTACTTGATCTGGATATTAACCTCCTATTTAAGCTCCATATGATTAAAGCGCATTATTTAAAAAGCAGACATACCAAATAGTTTGAAAAAATATCTCCTCACACACACACATATACAGCCCCCATGAATGTTGTCCATGACCATGCAAATATGTTGAGTTGTGCCATCCAGTCAGCCATGCTTTAATTCCATTCAAATATGCAGGAGAAGCTAGTCATGATTAATTTAAGTTCCTTTGACTCAAGAGTGACTAAAGTAGCCTGGATCCATAATGTTTAATATTGTTTGACAGCCACCAATTAAATACTTGTTTAATTTTTAATATTTTTTAGATAATTAGAAAATATACTCATGGTTCCAAGTATTATATCAGCCTCATTAAGGAAACACAATGTATTTATCTAGATCTATTCAATGTTTTGTACATTACTGTATGTAATAATGCATTTATGTATATCTGTTTAAACAATAATTGCTGTTTTCAAATGCCACAATAAACCATGGAAATATCAGGAATGAGTTATGGGGAGCCTTGCATCAAAAGGTTAAATGCAGTTCCCGGTAATCTTAACTATGAACTCTTGAAACAAACTAGGTTCATAATCTACTCTAGATAGGTTTTCCATGGATTTTTTCCTGGGCTGTGAGGCAGTGTTCTGGAAGAGTTTATTACTGACATTTCACCTGCATCTGTGGCTGGCATCCTCAGAGAATGGTTGGGTAAGAGTGTGTGGGGTTTATATACTGTGAATCCCTGTTGGAGAGGATATGTAAATTTGTGTGTTTGAATGGCTAGTTCCTAGGGGGAGATATGCAAGAAGGATTAGTATCTGTTTGACTAATGGCCCATTATCTGCTGGAAATCCCCCTTTCCTTGGTTGAAGTTCATTTGCATGTGTTGAGTTTTGATTTTGGCGGTTTTCAGGACTGGTAGCCAAACTTTGTTTACTTTAATGGTTTGTACTTTCCTGTTGAAGTTGTCCAGGTGTTTGTGGATTTCAATAGCTTCTCTGTGCATTCTGACATGATAGTTGTTGGCCTGGTCCAAAATTTCAGTGTTTTTAAATAAGTTTTAAATTTCACCAGCCACAAATGCACGAAATATCAGGAATGAACTCTTCCAGAACATGGCCTCACAGCCTGGAAAAAAACCATGGAAAACCTATGGATGCCGGCCGTGAAAGCCTTTGACTTCACTACTCTAGATACTTTTGCTCATGGGTCCAAAGTATGGATACTTGCTCCACCTCTACCTGTCAAAAGGATGGCCACTCGTTCACATGTTTATTATTTGTTTTCTTCATTTATATCCCACCTTCTCCCAACAACAGGACTCAAGGTGGTTTACAACATATTTTTAAAAATACAGATTAAAAACTATACCAAAAAAAAGTATCAAAGTTGGCCCTTCACATTCACTGGGGTTAGGGGTACAGGACTCCCACAAAACTGAAAAACTGCCAATATCTTTCTCCCCAAACCATATTTCACACAGACACACAGACACACACACAATCTGTGGATTCAACCCACTGCAGATGCCTCCAAGAGTGGGCAGCAAGTTCCTTCACAAGGCAGAAGTGGAGAGCTGATGGGGCTTGCTACCACCTCTTCTGCTGCCCTATGCCATTTTTATTAAGGACTTACAAGCCTCATTGCACGTTTGCAGTCTTTCTCCATCTCACAAGGCTTGCTGTCCCTATAAAATTGGCATAGGGCATCAGTGGAAGCAGCAGCAATTTATTTATTTATGTATTTATTTATTTATGTAAGGTGTTTATACCCCGCTCTTCAGCCAAGAAGGCTCTCAGAGCAGCTTACAAATTGTTAAGCAAAAGCACCTACACATCTACATTGCTTTTATAGCACACTAGGCACTCTCTAAGCAGTTTCCAATGTGTGTTAGCGAATTGCCCCCACAAGCTGGGTACTCATTTTACAACCTATGAAAGGATGGAAGGCTGAGTGAACCTTGGAGCCCTTGGGATCAAACTTGCAATGTTGTGGCTTGCAGTACCAGCATTTAACCGCTGTATCACCAGGGCTCAAAAAAATCAAGAACAATAAAATCCGCAAAAGTCAAACCCACAAATGTGGAGGGCTAACTGTAAATAGAAAAGCTATTCAGGACAATTAAGCAATTTTTAAAGTTAAAATTAAAACTACTAAAATATATTAAAAGACTACATAACCCCCCCCCTCTCAAAAACAGCACATCACAGCACTGAAAGCCCATCCCAGTTTGTTTCTAAAAGCCAGATGACATGAGAATGTTTTGACTTGCCTCCTGAAGAACAGCAAGGCAGGGACCATCCTAAGCTGCCTAGGTGGGAATTCTAAAGTCTGGGAGCAGCTACTGAGGAAGGCTTCTACCTTATTTCCACCAAAAAAAAAGCCTCAGAAGGTGCGGGTTGGTGGTGCAGTGGGGGGAGAAGGGCCTCTGCTGAAGATCTTATAACTCTAATGGACTCATAAAGGAAGCTGCAGTCCTTCAAACAGCCTTGACTCAGACCATATAGGGTTGTATAGATCATAACCAGCATTTTGAATTGTGCCCAGAAACAGATGGGCAGCCTGTGGAGAATGTTTAAATTCACATTAAATTAAAAAAATTCTGCCAGGACACCATATTCATAGAATCATAGAGTTGGAAGAGACTACAAGGGTCTTCTAGTCCAACGCCCTGTCATGCAGGAATACACAATCAAAGCACTCCCGACAAATAGCTGTACCGTCTCTGTTTAAAAACCTCCAAAGGAGACTCCACCACACTCCGTTCCATTTCTGAACATTCCATTTCTGAACAACTCTTTCCAGTGCATTCCATTTCTGAACAACTCTTACTGTTAGTGCTTCCTAATGTTTAGGTGGAATCTCTTTTCCTGTAGTTTGAGTCCATTGCTCTATGTCCTAGTCTCTGGAGCAGCAGAAAACAAGTTTGCTCCATCCTCAGCATGACATCCCTTCAAATATTTAAATACAGCTATTATGTCCCCTCTTAACCTTCTCTTCTCCAGGCTGAACATATTCATTCAGAAAAGTTACTGCGCAGCAGAGATCTTAAATAAAGCTACAGTAGTCCCTCTGGATCCATGGATTTGACCAACCACGTATTGTTGCACCTCATGCCTAACATGGCAGCAATGTGCATGTGGACGCACTGAAGTGTCCACGGGCACGTCGCCACCACTGAATAATATGGAACATGGCCATCTGTGGTTTTTGGCATCTGCGGGGGTTCCAAAACTGAACCCCCATAGATCTGGAGGGTCCACTGTATTCCTTTGCACCACACTGCAGGATTCTGAGAGATGAAGTCAATCAAAGTAAATTTTCCAAGCTGTAGTTGGGAAGTCACTACTTTGCACAGTTAACTCTATTTTAAAGCTAGAAAACTCTTCTGTTCACTTTCCTACCTACCCTAGTAGCAGTTATAGACTGGTTTTCTTCTCCAGTTTCATTTTCCTCCCTCTGGCAGAGCTAAGACTGAGAGGTTTAAACTTATATTTAATTTCCAGATCTCCTTTTCTAATTACAAAAGGCTGGATTTCACTTGCAAAGGGGAAATAGTGTGAGCCCACAAGGAAAAAATAAATAAAACCCTGATACATTCATGAACCATGAACGTTTAGACTCACAACATGATCATCCCTACTTGTTGGGTTTTAAAAAAAATGTTTCAGCTTCTTGTCATTCTCCCTCTCTGCATATTCTTTGAATTTTACTTTCTTACATTGGTTAGCACTCACAGCTGCATAATATCCTCTGCCTCTGCCTAATTGAATTCGACATGTGAAGGCAGCCAGGTTGCCTATCAAGCGGGTATATAATGAATTTACTTGTCATTCAGAGGTCATTATGTCAGAAAAGGTTTTCTCATTATAAAGAGCCTTTAGTGGCTCACAAAATCTCCAAAGTCTCTATTTTCTCACCTCTTAAAAAAGGAAAAAGGGAAAAAAAGAAACTCACACATATATATGGTGGTGTAACGTTTTTGCTCCTGACTTCTTCTTCTTTTTTTTTTTTTTGCAGGTAGCATGTTTCTAGCATTCCCCCACCCACTCATCTTCACCTCAGTCTGAAGGGTTTTTGAAAGCAGCAATTCTAAGTAAAACAGCAAATTTCTTTCTTTTCCTTTAATATGAGCTTGACAGAGGCAGTAAGACATTTTTTATATACCCTCCAAGTATTTCAGTTCAAGCAGGAAAGTAGTTTTCTTTTTTCCTGAGCTTTTCTGCTGAAATTACAGAAGAAATTACATTTTCCATGGTGTACCAGGTGCACTCATAGAAGCGAGTACATACCTGGGAATGGGAAACCAAGGCCTCTAACACTTAGTTTACAGCATCATATTTGCTGTGATACTAAGGAGATTTTCACACGCCTAAAATACCCCCCGAAGAAATCGGGACAGAAATATTTCTGTCCCGGAAGCAGCACCGTGGTTCGCATGCCCAGTCCCCTCTCCTGATATGCCGTCGTCGTCACGCTGGGTTATTTCTTCCCTCTTCTGGAATATTTTACTAACGGGAGTTCGCTGTTAATAAAATATTCCGGAAGAGGGAAGAAATAACCCAGCGTGACGACGACGGCATATCGGGAGAGGGGACTGGGAGTGCAAACCGCGGCACTGCTTCTGGGACAGAAATATTTCTGTCCCGATTTCTTCGGGGGGTATTTTAGGCATGTGAAAATCTCCTAAGTAGCATATTGATCAAGTGCATGTTTCATATCCTCCAGCTTTTCTCAGATGAAAACTAGTATGCATGTGGCCAAGCATCATCAGAATGTGCTCAAGATAGCAAAAGTTATTAATGAGGAAGAATGGACAAGCTAGGAGAAGCTGCAGCAGTTTACTTTTGCCTGAATCTACTAGGAAGGGCAAGATTCTGGCCCCTCGTCCTCTCTTTCCCCTGCTGAGTTAACTGAATGAAAACTCCTTTTGCAATTTGAACTCAGTTTGCAGCAACTAAAGTATACTGAGGACAAAGGGGAAAAGCAGAAGAAGGAGAAAGAAGTTAGGATATTTATATATATATATATATATATACACTTTATTAAACAACAATGTCCACAAACATCCAAAAACACAAAACAACAACAAATAATACACAAAAAACACAAAAGTGCAGAAACAAACAGAAAAACAAAAACAATACCATCAAACATTAAATATAGCCACTTACTATTTCCTAAATTATATATGCATTAAAAACAAAGACAAGACTAACTAATCTAAAAAGAACTTCCCACCTGATTTCTTCTTGCTCTGAAGTATAGTTTGACAATTTACCTATCTGCTAATTTATAATCTTGTTTGCATCCATTTTAACAAAACTAAAAAAACGCTGCATTGCTTTCATTTTCCCCTTCCTTCTATTCATTGCATATATCTCCTATTCAGACACCTTTATCTTACTTTTTTCATAATCAAATCATCCAATAATTGTACCCTTAATTATGAATCATATATTAACATTAGCTCAACTTACAAACTTTACAATGAATAACATTCTTATAAAAAAGTTACATTACTATTTTCATTTGCCTAGCTGTAAAACCCAATTATACTAGTCTCCCCTTCCTTTTGCTTCATATATTCTGTAAATAATTCTCATGTCTTTATGTAATGTTTCATTGTTGTCATTCTTAACCAGTTTGTTAATTTATCTAATTGAGCCAATTCTATAACTTTTTCTATCCATTCAAGTTTTGTTGGTGATTCCTCAGTTCTCCACCTTTTTGCCAACAACAAACTCGCCGCCGTAATCAAGTAATATAGTAGGGATCTATGTTCCTTTTCTTTTGTATTTTCTAATGTTAATATATTTAACAGATATAATTCCAGTCATAAACCTATTTCAAAGCACATAATTTTCTCTATTTCTTCATTTATTTTAATCCAAAATTTCTTTACTTTGTTACATCCCCACCACATATAATAGAATGAACCTATGCGATCTTTACATCTCCAATATTGTGGTGAGTTCTCTTTTTTTCATTTTGGATAATTTAAATGGGGTCATATACAACCTGCACATTAGTTTATAAAAGTTTTCTTTCAAAATATAACAACATGTGAATTTTAATCCATTTTTCCATATATCCTCCCATTGATCTAACTGTACATTATACCCTATGTCTCTAGCCCATTTGATCATACATTGTTTAATCTGCTCATCCTTCATGTTAAACTTTAATAATAATTTATATAAATCACTAATTAAATGTCTACTATCTGATCTCATTATTTTTTTCAAATTCAGAAATTTCCCCTTCATATTGTCTTTCCTTTAAATCCTCTTTAATTCTGGCTCTTATTTGGTAATATGTCAACCATAGTATCTGTATTCCCTTCAATGTTAGTTCTTGCCAATCTTTAATTCTCCAATTTTCTCCTCTCTTTACCATCAAATCTCTACACATTAGCCAATTATACTCCCTTAACTCATTTCTACAAAATGCTTCTTGTGGCAATAACCATCCTGGAATTTTATGGCATATCCTCTTTTAATATTTTTTCCAAATCCTAATCAACGCATTTCTTAGTACATGGTTTTAAAAATCTTTATTTATTTTTACTTTGTTATATCCTAGGTATCTATGCCACCCTGACTTTAATTCAAACTCCTCTAACTCTAATTGTCTTCTTTTCTCTAGTAGAATCCATTGTTTAATCCAAGATAGAGAAACCACTTCAAAATATATTTTTATATCTGGTAATCCTAGCCCACCTCTATCCCTGTCATCAGTTTATAATTTCCATTTAATTCTTGGTTTTCTTCCCGCCCATACGAATGTTATCACATCTGTCTGCCAGGTTCTAAACACTTTGTTCGAAATGATTATTGGAATAGTTTGATAAAGAAACATTACTTTGGGCAAAATATTCATTTTAATGGTAGATGTCCTACCTAGCAATGACAAGCCTAAATCCTGCCATCTATTCAAATCCAATTTAATATTTCTCCATACTTTATTATAATTATTTTGGAATAATTGTTGATTATTTGTTGATAAATTTATGCCTAAATACTTCACTTTTTAAACTATGTCACAATTTGACATCTTTGCTAATTCAACCTTCTCTTTTTTATCTAATTTTTTTGTTAGTATTTTAGTCTTTTCTTTATTTAGCTTAAGTCTGGCAAATTTTCCCAATTCGTCTATTTTTTGCATTAGTCTATCCATTTTTCTTATTGGGTCTTCTAAAATAATTACCAAATCATTGACGAATGCCTTTAGTTTATATTCTTCTTTTTTAACTTTAAGTCCTCTAATTTCTTTACCTTTCCTTATTTCATTATTCAAAATTTCTAATACTAATATAAACAATAATGGGGATAGGGGACATCTCTGTCTAATCCCTTTTTCAATTTTTAATTCATCCATCAATTTCCCATTCATAATTAGTTTTGCTTTTTGTTCCTGATATATTGCTTGGATCCAATTTCAAAATATATCACCAAATTCTAATTCCTCCAAGATTTTTAACATAAAACACCAATTTATGTTATCTAATGCTTTCTCAGCATCTAAAAAGATCAGATAATGCAGATATTCCAGTACATTAATTATTGCCCTAATATTGATTTATATGTGTCTCTTAGGTAGGAAACCATTTTGATCACTAGGTACAAATTCTTGTAAACATGTTTCAAGTCTGTTAGCCAAAATTGTTGCAAAATTTTTGTAGTCCACATTCAATAAAGAGATAGGTCTATAGTTTTTTATTTGTAACTGATCTTTGCCTTCTTTCGGGACTAGTACTATATTGGCTTCTTTTCAACTATTGGGGATATGACTCTTTTCAAAAATATCTTTTATAACCCTTAAGAAAGGTCCTACTAGTTTACAATGAAATTTTTTTGTAATACTCTGCAGTTAAGCCATCTGGGCCTGGAGTTTTCTTTGTTTTCATTTTTTCTATTGTACTTATAATTTCATCAACGGTTATTTCCTTATTTAGTTCATTTCTTTGAGTTTCTGTAAGTATGGGAATACCACATTTTTTAATATAGTTATTCATTTGATTCAAAGAAATTTCCTTCTTTTGGTATATTGATTTAAAATAGTTATGAATTTTTTTTTAATTTGAATTTCGTCTGTCACTTCCTTGTCACCTGATTTTATTTTCATTATCAATCATTTTGTTCTTTCCTTCCTTAACTTATAGGCCAACCATCTACCTGGTTTGTTGCCATATTCAAAATCCTTTTGTTTTATAAAGTCTATTTTTTTTCTTCATTTCATCTGTCATTATCATCAATAATTGTTCTTGTAATATTTTAATTTGGGTTTTAATTTTTTTATTATTTGGGGGTTTTATTAACTCTTGTTCTTTTTGCTTTATTTCTTCCAATACTACTTTCCTTCTTTCTTGTTTTTTCCTGTTTAATATTACACTCCAGTTTTTAAATATTCCCCTCATCATGGCTTTTCCCGTGTGCCAAACTATATTATTTTCTACCTCTTTGTTTAGATTCAAATCGAAATAGTCTCTAAAACTCCGGTCCTCTGGGAGGAATTTGCTGCAGCCTCAAAAGTCGAGGCTTTCGGCTACCTTCCAGAGAGCTTTTCTGTTGTCGCCCCCAAACTATGGAACGGTCTGCTGGATGAGATCTATCAATTGACATCTTTGGACAGCTTCAAGAAGGCTGTCAAGATGGATCTCTTCCTGCAGGCCTTTCCAGAATAGATTATCCTGGCCTCGGGAACCCCCCTCCTTCCGGAGAGTCCCCACAGCCTCCTTTGTTAACAGAACTGAATATCGCTGGGGACCTACTGTTATTGCCAAATGCAGGTATGTGTTTTTATCAAATGTTTTAATTGTTGTTTTAATTTTAATTGATTTAATAACTTTTTAAGGGGGGGAAGGGAGTATATTGTTTTACTGTATGTTTTTTTTAATGTTGCGAACTGCCCTGATTGGATTACCAAAGGGTGGTATATAAATTATTTTTATTATTATTATTATTATTATTATTATTTTCTTACAGTTTTCAACAACTTCTTGTTTAAGCAGCAACGATTCATTTAATTTCCAATTAAATGTACTTTTTCTATCTTTCATTATCATCATCACTGGATTATGATCGGATAAAGGTTTGGGTAAAATATCTATTGTTTTAATACAATTTGCCAAATTACTACTAATCCAAATCATATCGATTTGAGAAAAGGAATTATGCACATCTGAATAAAAGGTATAACCTTTAGTTTCCCTTTCCTTAAATCTCCATCCATCCACCAGTTGGAGCTCTTCTATTATATCAAAAAAATTCTTTAGCCAATTTCCCTTGATTTTTTCTATTAGATTTCTTTTTCTCTGAATGTCTATCAACACTAGGATCCACAACCCCATTAAAATCTGCTAACAAGTACCAGCTTTTGTAATTCATTTGTCCTATTGTACTTTTCAGTTTTCTAAAAAATGTATATTTTTCTTCTATAGGAACAGAAATACCTACTATCAATATTTTAACATTATCCAATGTTATTTCTACCATCACATATCTCCCTTTCTTATCAGTTAAAACTAATTTTGGTTTTAAATGTGGTTTTATATATAATACCACTCCTTTTTTCTTTTTCATTCCCAGTGATACAAATTCTTCCCCTAGGTTTTTTTTTTTTTGTGTGTGTGTTAACACATATTTGTGGGCTTTCTTTATCTTAATTTCCTGTAGGCAAATAACCTCTGCATTAATTTTTTTAAAAATGATGAAACACATTTTCTTTTTTTCTTTGAATTTAATCCTTTCACGTTCCATGTCAAAATTTTCATTCCTAAATCAAGTACCCCAAAAATATAAACTTTATTTATTCAGATTTTTTAATCTAAATTGGGATATTTCAAAAGGAGCTAAAAAGTTGGATGACAGAGGATTCATCAGAACTGTCCCTATCAAATTGGGACAGGTAGTGATTATGATGTTCTAAGCACAGATCTATCATGAAGTGAGTCCCTCAGCTTTCAAACTGAGTGAAGGTTGTCAGGTTAAAAACAGACCAGAGTTTCTGTACCTTTAATGGTTATACAGGAAAGAGAACAGCAGCAAGTGGAGCCTGTGTGACAAGTAGTGCTTGCTGAAATTCCCCCTCCTATATTATTATTATTATTATTATTTTATCAATTTATATCGGACCTTTCTCTCAATAATGGGACTCAAGGTGGCTAACATCATATTTAAACACAATCCAGATTAAAACTATACAAAAGCTTCTATATATATATATATATATATATATATATATAATTAAGTTAAAACGGTGAGGGTTAAAAACATTAAAAGACAACACACAAACCTTAAAACAACATTAAATGCCTACCCTAGTCAGTTTCCAAAACCTTGACAGAATAAAATGACTTAACTTGCTGATAGAAGAAGAGGAAGGATGGGGCCATTCTGGCCTCCCTAGGAAGGGAGTTCCAAAGTCTGGGAGTAACCACCAAGAAGGTCCTCTCATTTGTTTCCACCAAACAAACATGAGAGATTTGGGGGAATAGAGAGAAAGAAGAGCCTCTCCAGACAATCTTAGAGCTCTGGTGGACTCATAAAGGGAGATGTGGTCCTTCAAATACCCTGGATCCAAGTTATACAGGGCTTTATAGGTCATCATCAGCACTTTGAATTGTGCCCACAAACAGATCCGCAGCCAGTGAAGCTGTTGCAACAAGGAAGTTGTCTGCTCCCAGTTAATATATCTATTAAAGGTACAGAAGCCCTATCCTATTTTTACCTGGCAACCACAAACTGATCTGACCCTCAGCTTTCACAATGTCAGCTGATTGCTCAAACCAATTATCACACACAATGAGTAGAATGAATAAATACTAGCGACCTGCTATCCTTAAGAAATAATGAGAAGGTAAAGAGAAGACACTAGGGCTGTGCATGCCAGGATAGGTCTTCATCTCATAGCAACTGAACAAGTCAGTCTTTAGAGGCAGAATGACATCAGTTACTGAATAAGACAAAGCCACCCAGGGTTGCCTGAAGTGATGAACTTCATCATACTTTTAAACACACATTTAAGAAGTGTGCAAACAATAACTATGTAGTGCCTAAGAAAACCCTGTGAAATTCATGAAGTTACCATAAATTGATGGGCAACTTGAAGGCAGTTGTACACGCACGCATGCACACACACATACACACACACACTGGTCATCTGTGCATACCCCCTTCTCTTGTCTGACCTCCTGCCAGCCAGAGCCATGACATCTACCTCTAGCCTTCTCAACCACCATCTGCCCATGCCAGCTTCTGCCCTCACTGCAGAGGCTGCACATTTAGGCCTAAGTGGGACTCTTGTGACAGTGCCAGAGGCAGCCACCAGGTTCATTTCTATGGCCTAAGAAGCACTTTATATTGTAGCGGCTCAAATCTCCATCCAAAAAGCCTGGGAGCTCATTCACATGCCAAAGAGGACAAATGCTTCCCCACTTACATGTCTGAATAACTATGTGTAAAAAAAAAAATAAATCAAAAATGAAATGAAAAATGAGAGGTTCGGGTCATCCACTTTAGTAACCGTAAACAACACAACCATACTATGGTCTTGCTGTGTATTAACACAGGAATCTAAGGATATTTCCCCCATACTCTATGTGCTTGATTTATGTACCATATTCATAGAATCATAGAGCTAGAAGGGGCCTCATATGCCACATAGTCCAACTCCCTGCTCAGTGCAGGATCTCCAGCTAAAACCGAGCTGTCCAGTCTCGGTTTGAAAACATCCGGAGAAGGAGACCCCACCACTCCCTATGCAATTGGTTCAATTGCCAAACCACTCTTAGGAGATTTTCAGACTGGCAATTTAATCCGTGGGAGACACGGAACAGGGTAGGGGAAAAGTCTTTTCAGAAAACGTCGACCCTTTTCCATTTCTCCCCCATCCTCATTCTGGATTTCCCCATGATATTTTCATCATGGAGAAACATCATTTTTGGGCCACCCATTTCATTTATGTCACAGAATCAGGGTAGTCCAAAAGGTGTCCCATTCCTCTCCCGTGGTGACAGCCATGGGAGGGAGGTACGTTCTGGACACTTCCGGGCAGGAACGGGACACCCAGGTAAGTGGGACCCTTCCCCCCCTCCCTGGGTTACTTGTATCTTTTTATTATTTTTCTGCTTCGTTTTCATTTTTGACAGCTGGGGAGTTTTATTTTTGAATTTCCCTCCCGCCCATTCTCTCCTGAGAAACAAGCAGGATTTGGCTTGGCTACTGTAAAAGCAGCTTTACGGCAGCTGCTTTTACAGCAGTGAAGCCAAGGGGAGAGGGAGGACGTTCCTGCTGCAGGATTAAGGTACGTGTTTAAACATTTTACCTTGGATTGGGGCTTGCGGGGCAGGAACGGGGCATTTGCCCCATTTGAAAATCTCCTTACCGTCAAGAAGTTCTTTGTCATGTTCAATCAAAATCTATTCTCCTGTAACTTAAAACCATTAAACCTGTTCCTGCCCTCCAGGACAGCAGAGAACAGGCCTTTCCCCTCTTTGTGGTAGCCCTTGAGGTATTTAAAGAGGACAATCATGTCACCCCTCAGTCTTTTCTTCACCAAGCTGAACATGCCCAGCTCCTTCAAACTTTTCTCATATGTGTTGTTCTCCGTATCTCTTACCATCTTCATTGCCCCTCTGTGAGCCTCTTGCAAACTTGTCTATTTCCTCCTTAAAATGAGGCACCCAGAATTAAACACAATACTCCAGGTGAGGCCTGACTAGTGTAGAATATAATGGGACTATTACTTCCCTTGACTTTGAAACTATGCTCCTATACTGATTAAAATAGCATTTTAATGTTCGATTTATGATCAACAATAATCCCAGGGTCCTTCTCACATGTAGTACTGCTGAATCATGTATCCCCCATTCTATACCTGTGCATTTGGTTTTTGTGGCCTAAATGTAGATTTTTGCATTTGTTTCTGTCCTGGAACTACAGCTGCCACTAAATCTATATCTAAGGTGTTCCTCTTCTATGGCAGTCCTAGCATCCTAGACATCTTTTAGCTTGTCTGTCTCATAAGATTGCCACTAGGGTAGTTAAAAAGGAAAAGTAGGCCTGATCCAATTGCTTTGCAGTTTTATAAACATCCTAAATTCCACTGGAAAGACTGCTTATAATAGATGCCAACAATAAAGTCTTAATTATACTTTGTTGTAGTGGTCAATATTCTGTAAATCTATTTGGAATTGATTAAATGAGCCAGATGTGGAAGCTCAGAGCTGATGCTTAAATTTTCTTTCTCTTGTCTTCACAGCCCTTCTATGATGAAAAGGATGGGATGAAAATAAGCACAAGGCATTGCTTGACAACTGTTGGAATTGTCAGTACTGCAAGATGGCCAAGGGGCCTGTATTATTTGACTTTGCATTAGCATGTCTTTTTCCATTTGTCTTTATGACTAATGGAAAGATATTGGTGGGGAGGGGTGGAGGAAAAAGTTAAATTCTTTATGGAGAGCATTTGCAATAAATCTGCTTTGATCTGTGGAAATCACAGTCAATTGGAAAGAGCCACAAGAATTGATTTATTAGGGCTCACAGATAGATGCATATCCGGTGTGTTTCGGGAAGTGGTTTTATAGAAGCAGTGGCATCAAATTAAGCCAAGAACTTGTACCAGGACTTGTTGGGTGTGAATGACACTTAGCTGGTAGGAGTAAGATATTTTTGTTTATTTGTTCTAGGATGGAGATAACAATCAATTGGTCAAGTGTTGTGGGAATGCAAAGAGCCCTGAAGGGAAATGTAGCATTTCTTAAAAGGGTGGGGGGCACTCTGAGTTAAAGAGAGCAATTTCCACAAAGGACTTGCCATTTGCAAGCCACTTAGATCTTGTCTGGGGCTAGTTTTTAAATATTGACTAGTAATTAAGCTCTATTAGTGTCTGGAAAGTAGGTAGTCCTTTGAAATCCTGAACCAGTGGCTGACAAAAATACAAGGAGAAGTAAATGCAAACATGGAGAAAACTCAGTAATCTGACTTGCACAATATGAAGCATCTTTGCTAACTTCACGTGGGTAAAAACAAACAATCATCCACGTTGATTTTTATAATTTAAACAGAGTTAAAATGCAGCTGCCTTAAGTGGGGAAAGCAGATTATCTGTATAAAAATGTGGAAGGGAAGGGGAGGGGGAAAAGGAACTTGACAGCACCTTTAAGACTAAGAAGCTGTCACATTCTCTCCCCCCCCCCTTCCTTTTTATGCAGCAAGAAACTAACAGGGCTCCTTCTATGAAAACAGATTACCTGTGTATCTGCTTAGTCTTATGTCCCAGTGCTCTAACTGTGTACAGGCAACTTCAGGGTCCTTGACTTTTCTTCTTATGGTTCTTTCTCTTTATATTAGACTTTATATCAGACAATTTTTCTTTTAAAGGTATTTTGAAACAGAGGATTGTCTTTAGGCAATCCTTCAAATGAGGACTATCCTCCATGAAAGAGGACATGTGGCCACTCTTCTCAGTGTAAGCTACTCTGACCCACTGTTGTGGAATTATTAATTTTTTTTTTGCTTGAATGCTCAGATGTTGAATAAAAATATTGGTGGATCTACAAATGACCTTTTTAAACCACACTATCCTAATTGGTCATGTGGTAAAATTCTCCATCCTGTTTAGCAGGCTGACCAACAGCCTGGATATAAATAACCACACATACTGCCAGACATCTACACCTGCCTTGTGGCAAGATATTCCTTGACATTTTTATAGTTTATAGATGGTCAAGTTAACCTGCAGGAAAAGAGCTTACTTCTTTAGTGATCTTTATGGGCTGAGGGCTAGCCTAGATGGAATGTTTGTCATGTAGGCATATATCCAATAATTAGTCCCAACTAGAATAGACCTGTAGAATCAATGGGAATTTGGGGTATTCTATTGGAGTTTAACAACTGGACTTTATGTAGTTAATTTTGTTTCAATAGCTGGTGCTATAGTGGAAGGAGAGCTGGATAGGGACTACCAATGTGTCTAGGGAAGGGGAGGTAAAATCTTTGTCCTTGCTGCACTCCGCATCAGAATCCCCTGTACCCATTAGCTATTTAAAATTGTAGGAAAGGACAAATAGCAGATGAGGATGGCAGGAGAGTGTCTAATCAGAACAGCAGTGTGGATCAAAGAGTAAATCCCCGCCCTCCATACCACAGCTTTGATCTGGACTGAAGTGAGGGTTTTTTTTTATTGTTTTTTAATGAAGCAACTAAGGGCAAAGTGGAAGGCAGTTGATGACCATCTTGGAGGCCTCTCATTCATATTGTTGTCATAAGTCAAAGTCACCTTGATGGCAAATAACAACAAACAAAAGTGCAAAGTACAGGAAAAACCAGATTGACCCTCAGACAATTTGCTTACTAAGCAATGACTGAGTATATGAACAATAGAGAAAATAACCACTCAGTAAATAGTCATCTGCTTCCATTACATACAGGGTTGGATTCACACTTAACCATGCTTAATAGTGTGTGTGTCTACACACGCCTTCAAGTTGCTTATCAACTTGAAACCATGCGTTTCATAGGGTCTTCTTAGGCAAGGAAGCCTCAGAGGTGGTTTTGCCAGTTTCGTCCTCTGAAATATAGCCTGCAGCACCTGGCATTTGTTGGCAGTCTCCCATTCAAGCACTAACCAACTCTGCTTAGCTTCCAAGAACAGATGGGATCTGGTGCCTTTAGGGTATTTAGGCCATGCTTAAGCTTCAAAAATCAGTCCTGAGTCAGTTCTGGTGTACCTATATCACCTCTTTTTCAATGGGTTTCACTCAATTTATGATTATATTTGGAATCAACTCATGGTACACTAAAAGTATATTACAGTGAGGCTGCCATATCAGTGGGCTAGCCATCTGTGGACTGAAGCACCCACGGATGGCTATGCCCCATATTATTAAATGGAGGTGCATGCACGTGAGCATATCAGTGCATGGTTGTGTGCATATGCCACCATTGATTAATATGGGGCTTGAGCATTTGCATTTTCCCCATCTGCTGGCAGGGCGGCGGTAGGGTAGGGCAGAACTGAACCCCTATATATGAAAAGGTCTCACTGCACCACATAAATAGGTATCAAACCATCACTGGACAATGTGGAATTACTGCATTATTTGATCTATCAAATTATGTCAAATATTCTAGGAAACTATAATATTTGTAATAGAGAAGATGGCAGGACAGTTTGAAGAGTCTCAAATAAATAGATGATATCCTGGGTTTTGCCATTGTCTCTCTCTCTCTCTCTATCTGGCTTTTCTTCGCAAACAAAGATTCAGGAAGGACTCATCCCGCACTTTCTGCAAGCGCGCTGATGACTGAAAAGGCCAATCTGAGATAAACATGTCTGGTTGCAGAAAGCACAGCAGAAGGTCTCCATGGGTGATGTTTCTGGGTTGTGATTCTTTCTGCATTGTTGTTTCTCTTCAAGACTTGTTCAGCGTGAGTTCTCAAATAAGGCTACAGCATTGTGGATAGTGTGTCTCCATGCCTCCCGATGTGAGGCCAAGGCAGACCATTGTGGGTGATCAATTTGGCCGAGCCTGAAATGTTGTTTCAGGGAGTCCTTGTATCGCTTTTTTGGAGTGCCCCTCCTACACTGACCCGTGGCAAGTTCACCGTAGAGTACTGTTTTTGGGAGGCGATGGTCCTCCATCCTAGAAACATGCCCTGTCCAGTGCAGCTGTGTTCTCAATATCACGGCCTCAATCTGGTGATCCCTGCTTGCTCAAGGACAGCAACATTTGTCACATAGTCAGTCCAGTGTATATTTAGGATTGTGCGTAAACAGCGCTGATGAAAGCGTTTGAGGAGTCGTAAGTGTTGGTGATAGGTGACCCATGTTTCAGACCTGTAAAGGAGAATAGACAATTGTACAATTGTACTGTCTATTTGCCTTGTAGAAGAGATTTCAAATACCCTTTGAATCAGATACTGAGAGAACAGGCAAGGTTTGTTGACGTGTGATAAAAGTGAAAACTCCGGCTTTGGGACGGGATGAGGAAGTGGGAGAGCTGTAAGCCTTTCATTCTTCACAATCATAGCATTATGATTCCACTTTAAGTGCCATGGCTGCCTCCTATGGAATCCTGAGTTTTGTAGTTTGGTCAGAGGCACAGGAGGAGTTCCCTGGTGGAGGATTCTGAAGACTCCTCCTTAAACTAACAGGATTCCATGGGATATTGCCATGGCAATTAAAATGGAATTATAGCACTATAATTGTGTAGTGTGAGGGGGCCTCTGGTAAAAGAATGGTGGCTTTTAGTAATGTCAGCAAGGTGACCAGAGCAAATTTCTGTATTACTGGCTTCACAATATCCTCCTAATATTCTTGTTCCACCCCCTCAGATCAGACACAAGTAAAGTATATTACTTACCTCAGTCATTCAGTACTGCAAACTCAACAAATTCCAAAGCTTGAAACAACTATAAAAAGACCAGCTGATCTATGTAAATTTAAACAGACTGATAGCAACAGAACTCAGTAGCTAGAAAACAAGACTGATGTTTAAATAAGACATTTTATATAATCAGACATTTGTCCTGAAGTGGATGCGCTGCTTTCCTGGTGAACCACAGCAGTTTCCTCTGCTTTTTGTTAACAAGCTAACAGCCTGGGAAATTCCATCTTGGCAGTTCTCATTGGTATGAAACAATGAAGGAGCATGGATTATGAGCTGGATCCCTTGTATACCCACAGACCTGCTGAAAGCAGATTTTTATTGTAGGAGTGGAAGACACACTGACCATACAGTTTACTGGGCCTTTCTCATTTGAAACCAAGGCACAGAGGACCACATGAGGGGAGGGGAGGGCCAAAATCCCACATTCCTTTTATTTCCACCTAAAAGGGAAAGAATCTGCCATGTATTTCACTGCTGTACTGTAAAAAAAGGAGAATGAGGTGGATTATGTGACAGCCAATACATGTCTACTTAGCAGTAAACCCCAGTGAGTTCAGTGGAACTTACTCCTTGATAAGTGTGCAGTGGACTGCCTCCTCGATGGCTGAGAAAAATCTGGAGAAGAGGGTAAAAAATCAGAAGTCTGAGGGAAAAAATATATCCGTTATTACAAATTAGCTACAAACATGTTCCAACTTTGTCACCATTGAGGCCTATGTGGAAAACATGTTTCATTTTCCTCAGCATTTGACAATTTATGACACCTGTCATTATGATGGCTATTTAAGGACACCTGATTATGCTTGGTTTTTAGCTTCTGTTGCTGTACATTACCTGGATGTGTTCCACATGACAGATTTCAAAGAAAGACATTTAAATAAATAATTAAGTAAGATAACAGTATCCTAATTGCCCACCATCTCAGAGATGGTACAACACACCAGTGCTTTTTCTGGGTCAGGATTCAACCCCATCCCATTTAACTGCATAACAGTATGGGCCAGCACCACTTGTTCATGCTTGTTTTATCCCCTACTATTTGCTTTTCCCATATGATGAATAATGAAATTATAGAGTATAAATGCACCAAATTACTTCTGATCAACACACACACACAAACACACAGTGCAAGGGTTCTAACCATATGAGCTATCATCTTTTCCAAGGTCACTCCACATGTTCTGGATGAAAATCTCTTATAAGAAGAAAGCAGATATGCTTCATAAATACACTTGCAAAACACATGCCCAACCTAAGAAAGGTATTTTATTGATTTCTGATGATGGCATGTAAGCATCTCACAGCATGCTGGTGACCATGGAATATGATGAAAAATCCCCAGTGTTTTCCTAAACCAACCTCCTTTCTTAAACCACAAACGAGCTGTGATCTGCTTGAATCAACAGAAGTAACACAATTAAGGAATGGAACCTGGGCTCATATACTTTGCCTGTCAAGAGAAAGCAATAGAAGTATTTGTTTTGTCTCTGGAAACATACACTGTTCCAATATACAGCCTCTTCCTTTCCAGCAAAGACAGAACCTGGAGATTCATAATTCTTCCTGACACATACTAATAGGATTACCACTGTTGGTGTGCCATAACTGACAAGCCAAAGCATTACTTCAGGGGCCTGCTTCTTAACTGAGATAATACTGTTTTAGTACAACTACTGTATCCTATCTGTCTGTATGTCTGTTAAGTTCTGTTTGTTAATCACTCTAATAAATATCATAGACATACAAATAGGTAGGTGGATGGGTGAACATATAGCCAGGGGCATTTCAATTCAGTCAGGTTGGCAATAATAAATTGCCAAACATTTCACCTTCTTCCCTCTGCATCTAAGGTGGCAGTTTGGACACTCTACTGTCAACATTCTTAAGTGGATGATGGTGTTATATATTATCCTTTAGGCCAAGACCATGAGGTGTTAAAGTCCTTTTTCTTGTTCTTGTTCTTTTTCTTTTTATGTATCAGATGTATGTTCTGTCTTACTAATAAAAATATTTTTAAAAAAAGTCTTAAGTCTGTGGATCCAGATATTCTCCCTTACATCCAAAGCACTTAAAAGAGATAGCACCTCAGTTCCACATGCAGACAAATCAGAGAGGCTGTACAGTAGTGTTCTCAGTTAAAGTGTCTAGCTTGCTCAAGCTTCCTCATCAGGGTTTCAGAATTGTGATTCCTGAAATGTGTACACACTTCTGTCATTGTTTTTCTCATGTACTGAAGATGGCATCTGGTATGACTCCATTCAATTACCTAAATAAGACTGCCAGGATCACAGGTGATGTTTTCTTTAATATAGTAGGTCCTGCAACAAGTGGCTAGATATTTTGCTAGTTTATTAAATTCAGTTTGTTAATCACTTTAATAAATACACATTTTTCATGACTAATTGCATCCTTCTGGGATCCAGAACAAACTTGTCTAAAGTGCTGTTTGTTTTTAAATCACCCATCTATCTATTGTTTTGTATTGATCACCCAGTAACTGGGTGGCTCACAAAGACAAAATATAATATATTCTTCTGTTTACAGTAGCAACTACATTTATATTTAATGTAGATGTTTGGACTAAGCATGTGACACAGTGCCTTTGGCCATACAGGCTGCAGGTGTGATTTCTATACATGAACAACATTCCTCATGTCAAAAAAAAGTTAGTATAGGTTGGCTCTTGCTCTGTTATTTGCTTCAGACATATTCCACAGCACCCAGGTGCTAATGGGTTTAGGATGTTTCATTGTGGCCATTTCAGAGTGGCCATTTCAGTGTGGCATGGTTCTTCTTGTGTGTCAATTGATAAATGATAATTTTGTCAAGAAAATGCAATCAACACTATTTCTGGTTTAGAGTTAAGGTAAAGGTTAGGGTTATTATCAGTTGATATTATTGATAATTGATAAGAACCCTAGCCCTTACCTTAACTCTAAACCTTAACCAAATGGTTTTGCAAGATAATCCCAACCAAACAGAAATACTGTAGTTTTGATTGAATTTTCTTGACAAAATTATCAGTTATCAATTGATGCACAAGCAGACTGTGCCTCATTGAACTGGCTACTCTGAACTGGCCCCACTGAAATGGCCCATTCCAGCTGCTAATAGCAGCTCATGAACTGAGTGGAGAGACTATGCCTTCAAGTCATTTCCAACTTATGGTGTCCCTAAGATGAACCTAGCATGGGGTTTTCTGAGGCTGACAGCATGTGACTTTCCCAAGGTCACATGGTGGGTTTTCATGGCTGAGTCAGGATTCAAACCCTAGTTTCCAGAGTTGTAGTCCAGCACACAAACCACTACACCATGCTGGCTTCTTGTTCAGGTGTATTCCACAAGAAATAGTAATGCTGGGAAAGGCAATTTAAATGAGAAGCTTGTGGATCACACAAGAGCAGTGCCTCCTCCAACTCCTCCAAAGTGAGCTGCATACTCATTTTACAGACCTATGGAAGGTTGAGTTGACCTTGGAGCCCTCTAGGATTGAACTCATAATATTATGGCTTGCAGTACTGGCATTTAACCACTGTGCCACCAGGGCTCGTTGTGTATTCACAAATACACAAAGTGCAGGAAGAAATGCAGTGCTATTATCCTGGATGAATGTAAATAAGGTGTTGCTACTGGAAAAACAGCTTGAATCACCTGTGATAAAAAAAGACCATTATGGATTGCATATTCAAAGTCCTTGTCAACAAAATGGGTTGATTCTTCCTAGCTTGCCTAAGGTTTGTTATTATCTCACTTTGAGAAATAGGGTGGGAATTCTAGTTGCCTCTGTAGGCTCTGTAACATCCAGATCCTACCAAGAAAAAGAAAAGGCAGTGTCATTTTTAACCTTTTGATGCATTTAGCAACATAGATGGTCCTGTCACTGACTAAACAAAGATTCTGAGATGGATGTGGATGGCTGCTGTATGAGCTGTGCTACAAAATTAAAGGCAGGATGTTGTAGCAGGGTGTGGGTGTGTGAATCGCAGAGAAATTAAATGCTTACTTAACAGTCTATATCTCAGCAAAACTGGCTAATTCAGGAGGTTTTTAATGAAGTAAGGAACCTTTCACTCCTCAGGTCACTGATTAGAATTCGGCCTTAGTTGAGAGTGACAGAATGCCAATAGTTCCTAATAGGTGCTCAGCAGCTGATATGAAACCATTGAGGGGAGTGTGGTGCCTATTCAAGTTGCAGCTGAGTAGATTTCCGCATCAAAAGAGCTCCTGGTGCCAGTGTGGTTAATTGATGGGGTGACTGGCATTTTATCAGTTTAAGACCAAAGCTTGGGCATCCTGATGGGAGGATGTGGGCCTGTTTCAATTGCAGAGCTTTGGAGAAGGGATTCAAGCTTTAACAGATTAGTCGGTGTGAGTAATCAATTAAAAAAAATTAACTGTCAACTTTAAAAGCCTACTAATTAACCTGGAAAGCCACCATCAGCTAGAACAAAAGCTGAACCAGTGCCTGGCACAAGTCCAGGCTGTGGCTCAGCTGCTCAGTTGTGAGCTGAGCAGCTGTAGAGTGCCTCAGAGCTGATGGTCAGTGCAGCATGTACCTTCCAAATAGGGCAGGCACTTTAGTTGCTCAAACTGTTTGAGAGCAAGGGAAAGACAGGAGTTGAGGACTTCTGCCCCTCCTGAAGAAGAGGAATCATGCAAAATTGTTTGGATCATGATCCTATCAACTGCCCATGTAGTTACATGGGACTGGATGGCAAGGGAAGGAAGAGGCAAGTGCAGCTGGCAGCTGGCTGCAGCCTATGTGGGGAGGGGGCTGAGCTGTGCTTTGGCATCTAATTGGGGTCCAACCATCAGCTCATCTGTCCCCAAGTATTCTCTGGCTTTTCTTTGCAAATGAAGATTCAGGAAGGACTCATCCCGCGCTTTCTGCAAGTGCACTGATGACTGAAAAGGCCAATCCGAGATAAACAAGTCTGGTTGCAGAAAGCACAGCACCAGCCTTCTCTTAAAGGCCAAGAACTGCTTGTGTAAGGAGGTCTGGGATGCTTCCTCACAACAGGGAGAAGAAAGCAGGACCACTCAGGCAGCCTCCTGTCTAACCTTGTGAGGTTGACATAAGCCCATCAATTCCTATCTCCTAGCCATTAACACAATCAATGGAGTTTCAGTTTCCTTTGTCTATCCAGTGGGGAAACCATCCAGGCTTTGTCCTAAACAGAGTACCGCTTCAGGATATGAAATAGGGTATAAATTTTAGTCCCCTGACAATAGAAAGGTGTGCCCCAGTGGACAAACCTGGCCACTCTCTTTCTTTGTGCGCCTCCAGATCAGAACCTCCTATGCCACCCTCAGATGCCTGTCAGAGTATCCACACTGGACAAAACTCTGCTCTTTAAGACTGGTAACTATCACTGTATATTCCCAAATTTCTCCCTCTATCCCACCTTTATGCTTTACTCCTCTATAGCCTTGTATGGTTCTTAGGAATGTGTGTTGTGTGAGAGCATTCACTTTCTGTTATTTTCAATAAAAAATACTTTATTTCACTTTAGAACTGGAATACTCTTTATAGTTAGTACTGGTATACATAGGTGAAAAGACCAGGAAGTTACCTGCCTCTTGTAGGCTTCTGTTTAAACTAATAATTTCCCTAGATTATAATATAGATTTTTGGCATCATGGGTGGGGCTCTAAAGCACCTCCCCCCACCTTTTTGGGTAACACTGGGATGATGAACAACCTGGGATAATAACCTGGCTTCACACAGAGTTTCAAGAGCTAACATATGCCAAGGGTCAGACATACCCACCAATAGCTGGAAGTTTTGTCAACGTTGGGATTTGGGTTCTTTGATGTCTTTCAGAAATCGTCCCATATTCTGTAGCACTTTTTACACCATGAACTTTACTAGAACTTTGTGGATGCTTATATATTGCTTATTCATGCAGGAGATCTGATTGATCAGCCTGTTAAGGGTTAATAATATGTCCCACCCCCACCCCTTGTCAAACGGGTTACTGAGACTGAAAGGTTGTGTGCATGCAGGCATAGCTTTTGTTTCCCCTTAAAATTTGTTGATTGACTCTCTTCCTTGAAACAGCTGGCATACTTTTGTCTGCAGGCACCATCTGCTCTCAGCTTCGAACACACCGTAATGTGGATTGTGTGTGACTGAATATGTTTATTTCCCAGAAGGGCTGAGAAATAGATGGTCCGTCCTAATGGCAGAGGAATGTATTAGAAGGCCACGAGTTCCATTTTGCTTACAGAGTCAGAAACAAGGGGCTTCTGCCACCCATGTCTGAATGCAGCTAAGAACTCCTATGACTCAGTGTTCGCCCATATCACATAAGTCACCCAACGGTAGGAAGCTAGCATATCAGAAAGGAAAAGCTTGCTCCCTGGCAGTTTTCTTTGTCTGGGGATATTCACTTTATGCATGGAAAAGCATCCAAACATCCCTACCACCATTCTGTAGCAATTTCTGAGCCAATTCTTTCAGTCACTGGAGAAATACACTAGTATATGCCCTTTTTCTGAATATAGGTATCAGTTCTCAATGAATTTATGATTCCAGCCCCAATAGAAGAGACTATTAAAGCCATACTTTCTCCATTGGCAATGCTACCCTACACCTATACTGCATATGATTCTACAGCAAATTGTCATTATATTTTCAGTTTCCAGAGTAAAACTCTTACTCCTTCCCCCCCACAGCACTAAATGCAATAAGCAACTACAAGAGTATAAAGAAAAAAGTACCAACAACAGCAACAACAAAGCAATATTAACAAATACTTCCAGCATCAGGTATACATAATTGATGGTATGGAAGTGTATAAAAGAGCCTTAAATTATACATTATTTAAAGAGCTTTTTATAGCCAGGGATGAATGTGATTGTTAGATACAGGAGGGAAGCATGCAAGTGGGAAAGAGAGAATAAGTCAGGGTAGAAAGGATAATAACTTAGCTAGCAGGAACATTTAAGAAGAAGGATATATAGTGTAAACACTAGAGAATGAGGTGGAAGTAGGCTGTTCTAAGCATTATGGATGTTGTTAAACTATGGTATATTTGGATTTTTCATTTTTTTTAAAAGTGTGGTTTAGCCATGGCTTCAACTTGCATGTTTAGAATAACATACCCTCCCAGTTTGGCAGATTACACCTCTATTGCCCCAGTTTTTTCTTCTGCATTTAAAATGTCCTGGTTTCTCTCTCTTCTCCCACTTTCTGCTTCTGTTCTAAGCTTACTTCAATGGCTGCAAGTGAAGTCCAAAGTGCAAAAGTAGTTCAGACTCAATTAACTCAGCAAGGGGGAGAGGGCAGAAGGGGGCTAAATCTTGCCCTTCCCAAGAGGATGAAACCAAATGAAACTGCTGCAGCTTCTTGTGTGTTCTTCCTCATTAATAACTTTTGCTATCTTGGCCACACGTTGATGTTGCTTAGCCACATGTGCCCTTGTTTTTATCTGTGAAATTTTAGTGGATGTGGAATGTGGGTTAAGGGTGTTTGAATGAGAGCAAGATTTGAGCCACACTCCTGCTCTCATCCTCCACAGGGCATTAACTGTGAGTGGGGATCTCTGCAAAGCCTATGTAAACAAGTTAAGTCCCACTCACATGAAATAAAAGCAGGTACACCTGATTTATGCCATCCCTTTAAGAAATGTAGGGGAGAAAGCTAAATCAAGATAAATTATTGTGGAAATACCTTTGTTAGGTGGAAATACCTTTCTTAGGAACAAATCAAAGTTCCTTCATCAGGCAAAGAAGTTTAAACAGTCATAACCAGGAAAGGGGGAAGTTGTGATCACACAGCTCACATGTTGTCTTCAGATGGTATGAGAGGAAAGATGTGTGAACTATTTTGTTCATTTACGGTATTTAATTTATATGCCTCCTTTCTCCCAGAATGGGACCCAAGGTGGCTCACAACACATAAAATACAACATACAATTAAAAATATGACAATTACAATTATAAACAGTTTAAATCATGACAATTTAAAATTATATAAAACATATAATAGTTTTTAAAAAATAAGAATACACCCCAATAAAAAGCCTTTGTGCATGCACCTACTTGAGCCTGCTTGAATACAAACATCTTTGTCTGCTGGAGAAAGAAAAGCAGGGAAGGGGCCAGCCTAGACTCCTGAAGAATGGTGTTCCAGAGGGTAGGAGCAACTATTGAGAAGGCTCTCTCTCGAGTCCTCACCAAGTGAACCTGTGATAATGGTGGGAGCGAGAGAAATCCTTCCCCTGATGATCTTAAAATTCTGGCATGTTCATCTCGGGAGACATGGTCTTTCCAATAGTTTGGACCCAAGCCATATAGATCTTTATAGGTCATGACCAGCACTTTGAATTGTGCCCAAAAATGAACCAGTAGCCAGTGAAGCCGTTTTAACAAGGGAGTTACAGTATATGCTCCCTATAACTAGCCCCAGTCAGCATTCTGGACCCGCTTAAGTTTCCAAACAGTTTCCAAAGGCAGCCCCACATAGAGTGTGTTACAGAGAGTAACTATCAAATTAAACTCCAAATATCACACCCCCAATAGTCCAGGGCTTGCTGGGAAAATGAAAGGAAATAAAAGTCAAGCCATAAATTTAGGTTCTCCATTTCAGAATATAAAAGCACCCCTTAAAACTTCAACATACTCTCTATTCAGTTTGAAGCTTACAGGCTTCTTATTTGGAAGAGAGATTTGGAAGAGGGGGTTTCTCAGGTAGACTGGATCAAGTGAAGCAAATCAATAGAATCCAATTTGGGTAACTTTATCTTTAATCAGTGAGAATCATCCCACATCTTTTAGCTGGAAAGAATAATCCCTCAGAAAATATACCATTTGAAGACAAGATGTAGACTACGTGACCCCAGCACCATCTCTTCACCTGCAAAGTGTCCCCCCCCCCGTGTGTTTTTAAAAAGATCTCTGCCTGCTGAAGAAACTTTGGTTCTGAAAGCAAGAAATGTGGTGGTGGTGGTGGGGGGGGAATGAAAATATTTGAGAAATGATTTAAAACCATGTTCCTCTAGTGTTGGGAAGTCCTGATGGGAAGAATCCTGGACTGATGTGAGCCTTTACATTTCAGGACTTATTTTGTGCAAAATTTGAACAAAACAGCATTTACAGTGCGGGAAACAGCATTTTCTGTACAGAAAATAATATTCTTCCACAGAGATATTATTCTATGTGCAGAAAAGCTGTTTCCTGTGCAGAAAATGCTGCTTTTGGTACAAAAATATATGCAAATTTTGTGCATAGGTCTGCAACCACAGCATTTTCTGTGCAGGAAACAGCTTTTTCTGCATGGAAAATAATATACCTGTATATTTTTGTGCAGAAATATTGTCCACTGCACAGAAAAAAATGTTTTCTGTGCAGAAAATCCTGTGTCCCGTGCAAAAATACCCTGTTTGAATTCCCCACAAAACAAATCCCAAACTATGAAGACTTTCTCACAGTGGGAAGAAAATTGCTAAAATGACTCATTACTTCCTTCAAGAACAAAAATAGTGAAGAATTATTTCCCTACTGAAATCTAGCACCAAAATTTTTGTGAGTTTTTTGCTGGCCTAATAAAGGTATTACTACCGTCTGGAATTTGTCTTATGATCAATATTGCTACCACTGCATTTTTATCACTTCTAAAATAAGATGGGGCATGGAGGATTAAACAAGTCATCTTTACAAATTATTTCTTTTCCTTACATTATTCTTCAGTATGCACTTAAAAAAAAAGATGTTCTCAAAAGGTTGCTCCAAAATGGCACTATGTTAGCTATATTGAGTAAAATGTAGCCATTTCCTAGTATTTGTCAGAAATGTGTTGTGTTGTAGCTGACTATGTAGTCAATTGTAGTTCTATTAAGCACCACAATTCAAGAAGGATGTTGACAGGCTGAAACATATCCAGAGGAGGATGACCAAAATGGTAGAAGCCATGCCCTATGAGGAGCAGCTCAGGAAGCTGGGTATGTTTAGCCTGGGGAAGAAAAGGTTAAGAGGGGACATGATGGCCATGTTTAAATACTTGAAAGGGTGTCTATTAAAGAGGGAGCAAGCTTGTTTTCTGCTGTTCCAGAGACTAGGACACAGAGCAATGGATTCAAACTACAGGAAAAGAGATTCCAGCTAAATATTAGGAAGAACGTCCTGACAATACAAGCTGTTTGGCAGTTGAATGCACTGCCTCAGAATGTGGTGGAGTCTCTTATTTTGGAGGTTTTTAAACAGAGGCTTGGACGGACATCTCTCAGGAGTGCTTTGCTTATGTATTCCTGCATGGCAAGAGTTTAGACTGGATGACCCTTGTGGTTTCTTCCAATTCTCTGATTCTATGATTCTATGGTTTTGCCCAGATAAAAGATTATGGCCACAATCCAGCCTAAATTAAGCATTTTAAGTCCCAAGGATTTCAACTAGACAGTTAAACACATGCTTGCCACTGCATTCCCATACGTATCTACTCAAAAGTATATTTCCTTGAATTCATTGGGGCTTATGAGCAGGTAAGTGGACATTGTGAGCAAAAGGTTGATTAGTGTTTAATTTGGGCAAAACCATGGCATTTGTGGACAAAGAGCAAAATGTGTATGCAACCTTATTATAGCTGCTAGGTTAATAGAGTCTGCTGTTCAAAGACCT
Source organism: Gambelia wislizenii (assembly GCA_030847615.1). Classification (NCBI taxonomy): domain Eukaryota; kingdom Metazoa; phylum Chordata; class Lepidosauria; order Squamata; family Crotaphytidae; genus Gambelia; species Gambelia wislizenii. Next base: position 186,110,846 of record JAUMIR010000002.1, on the reverse strand, counting down.
ATAAATATTCCAGGCCAACTGGAATGGTTTTTCAACTTTAAAGAGTATGTGTATATATATGAAATAAACTGGCATACTATATATGAATGAGAGCAAAGACTAAACAGTAGCATCAGATAACAGGAGATTGAGTCTATGAAAGTTTATCCTATAAACTTCTTTCTTTCAGTCTCAAGGAGGCTACACATCCCTTTGCATACCAATATTTTGGAAGGTTAATGTCTAGGATGCTCCCCTTCATTCTTCTATTGTGAATATCTTGTAGGATTATACATGCAGACACACGCTATACCCGGCATAACATAAACCATTATCTACATATATAAAATGCTTTGGTATGTTTCCATTCCCGCTCTGCTGATTGGCCACTTAGGAAACATGTCAAGAGTATGATCATTTGACACATTAATATATAACATTTCAAATCAACTCTAATGGCTAGTTTCATGCCAAGAGCCTCTCTGCTGTAGCCATGCAACTGTGTATACACACAGACACACACACAACGCTAGACACACAAACACCATGACATGAGGGCCCCTCCACCACCATGGAACCACACATACATGCACATACCACAGTACACACAGAGGCACACACCACGCTGCACACACACAACACACATGCCAGGACGTGAGAGCTCCTCCACCACTGTCATGAAACTGTGTGTACATACACACATACCATGCTACACACAAACAGACAGACCATACTACACACACACCAGACATGAGAACCCCTTCTCCACCACTGCCATGCAATCACACAAACACCCCACATTACACACACACACCATGCACAACAGGACATGAGACCCCTCCACTGCTGCCATGCACAAACACACAAACCCCATGCTACACACACACACACCATGCACCAGGACACAAGGACCCCTCCACTGACATGTTTAGAAAAGACTTGTAGCTTTCCACATGTTTCCGGCCCAAGAGCAAGGAGCAGCTGCAGATAGCACAGAAGGCCCAAGGACCCAAAAGCAAGGAGCAACTACAGACAGCACAGAAAGCCAAGACTGAGGGCTGAATGCTGCTCTTAAATAGCAGTTTTGCTGGCTGCTTCAGGTGTGCTGCACGATTGCAGCTAGCTGTGCCTGATAACTTGGCCCTGGTTCTTCCAAGACTCCCACAGCCAGGGGCTGAGTCTCCAAAGAGGGTGTGCCAGCTATGGCAGTGAGAGGCCTAGTCCTGCAAGGAGAGGCAGATCTTGACCTGAGCAGCCAATCAGCACACTGAAAACGGCAACATACCCAAGCAAATTATATATATAGATGCTATACAGTAGCACCCCTGCATCTGCTGATTCACCACCTTGGATTCAATTATCCACGGATGGTGACAGCGGGGGTGTGTGGATGGGGGAGGAAGAGAGAAATGATGACACAGGCCAAAATGGTGACACAGGGCTAAGGGGATGAAGGGAGGGGAGGAAAGATCTCCCTCCCTCCTCCCTTTGCCCCCAGAATCGCTGCCCAGGATCACTCCCGGGGCCAAAATGGTGATGTAGGGGCAAAAGGAGGGAAAGAAAGATCTCCCTCCCTCTTCCCTTTGTCCCCAGGAGCACTCTCTGGGGCCAAAATGGCAATGCAGATCTCTCCCCCCCCCAACTTTCCCCAGGATGGCCCCTGGGATGCCATTTGCTATTATCTGCAGAATATTCTCTGTGTGTGTGTGTGTATGTGTGTGTGTGTGTGTGTGTGTGTATGTGTGTAAAATCTGCAATAAGAGCAAACAAAGGAAAGGTATGATGGGGTGGGAATTAAGGGGGAAGGAGTGGGTAGGCAATTAATCTTTACATCATTCTTAGGAAATCCCAGTCCACCTTCCCCACCCACTCATAATCCTCAGGACATAAAGAAGGCACAGTCCTTTTTGATTGTGAGCAGTAGGAGGCATTTGTATGGAAGTACCCTTGATTTGTATGGCTCCTTCTGAAGAAACCTAGGAGTCTATTTAGTGAATACAGTAGGACCACTGTTTCCACAGGGGATTGGTTCCAGGGGGCCCTGTGGATACTGAAAACCACAGATAACAGCGAACACCATTGAAAATAATGGGACTTCTGGTTTAAAATACCATAGAGTTGCCTTGGAGGACCTAGAAAATGGCTAGAGAGGGCACATTTTCTAGGAATACTCTATGGTAACTGTGCTGAAACTGGAACCGTGGATAACTGAATCAGTGGATAATAAATCAGCTAATATGGGGGTCCTACTGTATCCAGTTTGAGTGCCACCTTGAGCTCTCCAAGGTGCTATTTCAAACCTTCAGCCCTTTCACACCACAAAATTTATAGCACTTTAACTGCCATGGGATTTGCAGTTTAGGGAAGGGTACTTAGCATTCTCAGCCAGAGAGATCTTTTACTGCCTCACCAAACTACAAACTACAGAATTCCATAGGATGCAGCCATGGCAGTGGAATCATAGTGCTTTAATTATGTAATGTGAAAGGACCCTGAAAGAATTTGACTCTGAAGATCTGCTGGAATCCATGTCTGGCTCTGCTCATCACATGGGACAGGACAGCAAGGCATTATTCACGTAACCCTTATGGACTGTGGAGCCATTATAGTTAAGGCATTTATGGATATTTGAGGAGCTAGGGAGAATGGCTTGGGGAGTGACTATAACAGGAAGAGTGGAAGTGAAGATGAATTAGTGATGCAGTAGTGACCATAACAGAGAATCAGCCAAGGCAGGGCTGTTTTTCAAGGTGGATTTTGCTGCCTCAAGTCTGTCCACAGAAAATGCTCTTAGCTGAGAACAAAGGCAAGCACTATGCACCTAGTAATAGACATACTTATGACAAAATTATTCTGAGAGTCAGAAGCCCACAGAATATGGATCCAGAAGATTCAGCTCCTATTGTCTTGCCATAAGAATGACACCAAAACCAGCAACCAAGGAGATCTTGTAGCACCTTTGAGACTAACTGGGAGAAAGAAACTGATCTATTTCCTCAGATGCATGGAGTGAACTGGTGCCTAGGAGAACTTATAAGCAGGCTGCTGAATTGCCATCGAAATGCAAAAGAAATGCAAAAATAGTGGGTTTGGTGATGAGATGACAAGTGCAGTTTAACAATGGTTGTTGAGGGAGAAAGACAGGAGGTAAGATGTTGCCTAAGGTCAAGGTGGGTGGATGACCATATAAATGAATCATAGAATCATAGAGATGGAAGAGACTGAAGTTTGTGGGTATATTCTAATTCAGCTGTTTCTCTTTCCAATCTACCTTTGTGAGGTTTTCCTTTTTTTTGGGGGGGGGTATTTCAAGTACAGCTGTCCTGAGGTCATAGATGGAATTTCCAGGAAGATTAAAGTGTTCTGCAACTGCTTTTTGTGTATTCCCATTTCCAAAACCAGCAGTCTCATTCTCCTCATCTCCACAGTAATGTTTGTAAGCTTTTAATATTTTGAGGACAGCCATGTTATCTTGATTACCCACATTTCTATCAATAGCCAAACAACAGATAGCTGGAGCAGGAATACAGAAACTCTTTATATGTCATCTTGTACAACGTACAGCATAAGGGATAGCTTGCTCCTTCCATACCACCACAATCCTGCAGCAAAAAGAATGTGTACATCAGACCTCCCCAGCCTGAAGAAATGAGTACCCAGCTTGTGGGGGCAATTAGCTAACACACATTGGAAACTGCTTAATGCAGTGTAGATGTGTAAATTGCTATTACTTAAAACAATTTGTAAGCCACTCTGATAGCCTTGTGGCTGAAGAGCGGGGTATAAATAAATAAATAAGTAAATAAATTCTGATGTGTCAGACTACAGCTCCCACATTGGTCCAGCATAACCAATGGCTATGATGGTTGTGATGGTGGGAGTTCTAGTCCAGTCTTTCAGGAAGGCTCCTGCTCATGGAAGGAAAGAGTACACTAACCTTTAGTCTCAAAAGCTGGATGAAATCAAAGAAGCAGGGCAAAGAAGATGGAATTTGTTATACTGAGAAGAAGCAAACACTTCTGTTCTTTAGATTTGGGCTGCATCGTTCCTTTTGGGTTTATCAATATTTTATATCATCTTGCTGGGTGCATTAATGTTATTGTCAGACCAGTTGCCTTCTTCTCTTGATGTGAAAAAAATGTTTAAAAAGTTGTCTGGGCTACACTTACAAATATGCCAAGGGACCAGCTTTGCTGCTGTGAGATAATGGAACTTGCTTTTGCTTAGAATTCTGAATTCATTTCCTATTGCAAAGAACAGTTATTTGTTTGCTCATTTTGATTCTTGGGAAACGTTAAGTTTGTTCTGCATGTAATGGGACTGTTGTCTTAAAGTTATAGGAGGCTCATCACAGCAATATTGTGCGTGTGTGTGTGTGTGTGTGCGCGCATTTGCGCAAGCATGCATGTATGAAAGAGACTATACAAGCAAAATGTTAATCGTTGGGGTAGTTGGGATTATCTAGGGCAAGAAGGTCTTTTTGTTGCAAAGAAAATATGGAGTACAATGAACTCAAAATGTATAAAAGCCAGTAACCAATATTCAAGAAACAGAACCTAGGAATAGGCATGAATATGAAGGATGGAGCTATAAAAACAGGAGTAAGCCTTTTTTCTCAAGGGCTGAGGTCAGACATAATGTCTGGCTATTGATGACCTCAAATGCACCTTTATGCACCTGGTTCCCAGGCCGTCCTTAACCAGGAAAGTCCAGGAAATCTCCTGAAATGGTCAAAGGAGATAAAAGGCATTTGGTGCAACTGTTTGAAGCTCTGCTGAAAAAGGTGGATCATACAGAACACCCACCTGCAGACCTGGGGCCTGTTCATGCTACAATTATAGAACTATAATTCCACCTTAATTGCAATGGCAACATCCTATGGAATTCTGGGATTAGTAATTTGGTGATGCACTAGAGCTTCCTGACTAAGAATCCTAAATAACTCTTCCTGAAACTCCAAATTCCAGGGTTCCATAGGATGAAACCATGGCAGTTCAAGCTGAATCATCACGCTATAACTGATCAGTGTGAATGGGCCCCTGGTCTTTCAGACAGAGTGCAAACCTGAACAGGTTGAATGCCATACCTCAGGATCCAGGAACATTCTAGCCATCCATCTTATGAGTATTAAGCTTTTTCTTTTAAAAAAATCATTTATAAATATTATATGATACTGTATTTAAAATATTTATAGGCTACCTTTCCATATTAAACTTTTAAGGGGAATCATAATAATAAAGCCAAGAATTTTTTTAAAAAATCATCTTAAAAAGAATCCAACTACTCAGTCCCCAATAAAGAAGCACTAGCAGCAGCAGCACTGAAAGTTAAGAGAAAACTAAAAGCACAACAGCAACTTTAATGATCATGAAAACTTCACTGAGTAGAAGTCCCAGCTATAGCCAGAAAATATTCTTGTCTTAAACTCTGGAAAGACACTACTAGTCACAAACACTTCCATTGTGAAGTGATGCTTTGGAGCTATATGGCTCAGCAGATGTGGTATAAAATAGTTTCTTGGTCCTTGGTCTAGTACAGGGGTGGCAACATGTAACCTCCAGATGTTGTTGAACTACACCTCCCACCTACCCTATAACCAATGGTGAAGGATTGTGCTCAATTATAGCACAATGAACTCCAACAACATTTGGAGGGCCAAACATCGTCCAACCTAGACTTGCACCTAAAAACAGATTAAACAATATATCAGGCAAAACCACTGAAGGGAGAGCTTTCAAAGTGCTAGCACCAAAAAGGTCCTGCTTTCTGTCCCCATTCACTTCAGTTCAGGAACCAAGTTCTCTGAAGTTGATTTCAGCAAATGAGTTTATTCATTCCTCAACTAATAACACTGGAGGATTAATCTGACAATGCAAGCTCATGGCAGCATACACTGTGAAGTCTAAGCAACCTATCTATCTCATACACATACAGTAAATCTTTGCAAAGTATACTTCCCTTCCATACTAATGTGGAGCATATTGTTGATCTAAATATTGAAAAGCCTGCTCAGAACATTTTGTCACCCTTCAGCATGAGAAGGAAAAACAATAGGATGGGGCTATGGGGTGTCCAGGAGTAAGACTTGCCATGGGCTTAGAAACCTCCTTATTTCCATTATCTTGTTTGGACTGGATTTCCTTTTGTTGAATTTGGGATTCTCTTGCACTCAGAAGTGGCTGGCAGCTTCATGTCAATGGGATGGCGAATCTACTCTAGCTTTCAGTCTGAACTTTAAATGACCCATCCAAAGTGCTGAGCCATATCCCCAAAATAAATCCAGCTCCTTAGCTTAGCTGATTCTTTAACAGTTCAGGCTAAAACTCAAAATTCTGTATTCAAAATATGCTTTTCAGTCCTTAAAGTGAATGGACTGTCCCTGCACTGAAAAGGCATAGAATGATCCCCTGCAGGGGTTGCAATGAAATTTTGTGTGCAGAAATGACAGGGCCGCTGCATACTCCTAAGACTACCCTACCTTCCCATTGGATATTTTGCAAGTCATTAATAAAATCTGTTGTTCTATAGCCCTACCCTGAGTTTTATTTTTTTCTTGATCAGTGTTCGGGCATCTTTCTAAAAGCAATAGATAAGGGGGCTACTCCACTTCCAGATCCGTCTGTAATTCAAGTACTGCTCAGGGGAGGCTACAACCCTCCAGAGGTTGTTGAATTACAATTCCCATGTTACTTGACCATTGACCATACTGGTTGGCACTGATGGGGATCCAAACACATCTAGAAGACCACAGTTTTCCTATTGCTGCCCTAGAGGGCGATAGAATGTTGGAGAACATACATATATGTTCTCTTACTTAAGATCACGATAGTGCTGTTAAACATGGACAGTTATTTCAAACACGCTAGCTCTTGATTAATCTTTATTTTTACATTGTTGATCTTGCAGCTCTAGCTGTTTATTTATCTTCCTGCTCTTTACAAAACCTACTATTACAAAACACAATCTTGCAAGGCTCCCCTTCAGAGACCTCATAATTGATTTATCATGCAACAATTAAAGAAAAGAAGACCACCCAGGAAGTACAAACAGTTCCACAGTGTTTCTCTTTGGGAGAGCTTTTTTCATATTTGCTTCCATTAAAAAAAATGCAGTCATACATTACTGTGCTAATTTTCTAAAACATCTGCTGGACCATAGCTCTCAGAATTTTGCCACTGTGAGATGTCCATCACAAACAGGGGTAATTAAGGGGCATATTTTTCAGCCACCTCATATCAATTACCAGAGATATAGAACATCTGAGGACACAACCCAGTCACATAGTCTTGGTCTTTGTACATTCCTCTGACTTCAGTAGAATTGCTTAGTTTGGGCCAGACCATTCTGTCTAGGTTTAATATTAGGGTAGGCAAGGTTTGTGATGTATCTTTGAGGAGATAAATATTTTTATAGTATACTTATTGAGGGGAAATTTTTATTAAGGGAACTTTCTTCATCCCAGATATTCTCACCCAAGTCTCAGAAGCTACAGCCTAGAAGGGATAATTAAGTGAACCCAAAACATCTGGAGAGCCACTTCTAATCTATAAGATGTACCCCGACACAAGAGCTTCCTCTTTCCAAGTTCAGTGCTTTTAGCACCAAATGGAGGTAAAGCCTAAATACCAGGAAGGAACCAGTTCCTATCTGATCTTGGAAGCTGAACAGGGCCTGGCCTGGTTAGTACTTAGATTGGAGTACCAGGTGCTGGAGGCTATATTTCAGAGAAAGGCAATGACAAACCACCTATGACTAGTTTCTGCCTAAGAAAACCCTATGAAATTCCATGGGGTTACCATAAGTCAACAGGTGAATTGAAGACACATATATGCACAGGAAATGTGAGAAAAAAACTCCCAAAGAACAGTGCAGTAGAGGCAATTCCTGATGTGGTTCAGTCACTTCTAGGAAGTATGTTCCACTCATCTGTTATGCAGAATAATAGGAATCAATGCAAGCCATGTGATATGTGGATTATTATTTGCTTTTATATTTTATATTTGCATATTGAAAGTAAAATGGCAGAAAATGTTTAGAAAACAAATTTTTAAAAAATACTGGTTATGAATAAAACAAAAAAAACAGTAATAAAAAAACTATGCAACTAATATATTAGTCAATATTAAAGTAATGCTTTCTTTAGGCCAAGTAAAACATCACAAAATCATGTGCATGCTTTTGAGTTCTTCAGAACACTTGATTAGGCTAAGATGGTAGATTACCTATTGTGGCCTAAAAGTGTATCCCATTTTTTGTGCCCAAAGCCTTTTAAGGCAGGTGACAATCGTAAAAATGAAATATAACAATGAAAAAAAAATGAAGCATAGAAAATTAAAACAACCAGAGCAGCAGCAAAGCTAAATTAGCAGAGAGAGGAAGCTCACTGTAACTGTGCTATATAATTCCCTCAATGCAGCCAGATATCAGAATTCTTCAGTAGGCTGTGGACAGCTGACTTAGAAAAAGGGCCCTTCCACACTCAAGTATCTGCCTCTGAAATGACACAGCCATTTTGCAGTTGTTTGCTTGAAGAGGGACAGGCAGAACTCTCTTTGGGGGAAAGTTCTACAGTTTTGGCCCCATTACAAAAAAAGCTAGCAGGGGTTGGTGGCTAAGATTCCAGTGGAGCAGTAAATCTGCTCCAGGTTTTAGTCTGAACTTTATGGGATTTATCCAAAGTGCTGAACCTATTTGGTGGACAGGACTCAGGACCTTGGATAGCTCCTGAGAAAAACCCAGAGTGGATTCCTGGTCCCACTAGCTTTGCAACCAGCAGCAGCCATTGTGAAAAGGCTCTCTCCCAAAGAACCAGGACAGAACCTTCAAGGAAGAAATGGGCAGCTATATGAGTGGGCAAAGTGGTCAGTCTTGAGGAGGTCTTTTAGTAACATTAGACACAGGCTGTTTGGGACTTTAAAATTGGGATACAATGCTTTCGATGGGACACTGAAGGCCAAATTAGTTATGAGGCTGAACTGTGGGAAATGAGAAAGTAGAAGCACAATGGAGTGTTATCGGTTTTATCTTTTTACTGTGTTTTAATGTATTTTAAACTGCTGTAATTTAGTGGTTTTGACAGAACCGTTTAAAGCTGTTGTTGTTTTAAATGCACCTTTGTATCAGATAGGTTTTACTGTACTTTTGTTTTTAATTTGATGTGACCACTGCAGATTCTGTCCTGGGACGAAGGCCAGATATACATTATATAAATAAATATTAGGACAAAAAGGTTAAGTTCTGCTAGACATTACTGGAGAAAGGGGAGGTTGGTGCACAACTTCTATTTTCAGCAGCCATTACATGTTTACTATCCTAACTAATGTGACTTTCAGTGTTCCTCCTTTTAAAAATAACCTAAAAAGAAGGACCCATACCTTTCTTCTCAGTCGTTCATAACCTGAGTTCAGTCAGTCAGGTTTAAGGGGGCTATTGTTTCAGTGGGTCAGGGACACCATTGCTCTGGTCTTTTCTTTCATGATGTTTTAACCTTCTACAAAGAGGGACCACAAAAACCTGTCCATTAGATCTTAATATCCCATAAAAAGAAAGGTGCTGACAAAGTTATGGAGCCTCTGGACCATACATTCAGATGTGCTGAAACTGGCGCAGGTGCAATCCCAACACAGTCCCCATCTAGATATGCCCTTTGTGAAGATTTAATACACACACACAATTGGATTTTAATGACCACTGGCAATGCTAAAAGTATGGCAGATCAAAGAGGTTAAGGAAAACAGTGTCCCTTTAATCCTGTACCAGTGAGTGTCTTCAAGGTCTATAGGCATTCAGATATCTTATTTATGCAAGTGGCTTCAGGGCACTTGATGGATGCAGCAGCTGCTGTCCCTCTGTGACTCATGGGTGACTCCTCTCAAGGCGTTTGATATTCCTGTCATCTCCTCACTCCTAAGGCTGCAAGTGTTGGCAAGCAGACAACTGAGAAGAATTTAGAGTGTTGAGAGGCAGGATGTAGGCTCAGAAGAGGCCCTTGAGGAGGAGGAGGAGGAGGAGGAGGAGGAGGAGGAATAATCCAAATCCCAGCCTCACCAGAAATATCACAGTTGCTCTCTGTGGAAATGCTTCTCCTCTTATCAGACACTCTAGTAAATGGATCAGTTGAGGTCCATTGGCTTCCACAGCAGACATCCTCCCAATGACACCTAAATATTTCCCCCTTTCAAGAGACAAAGGCTTGAAGGAAATGGGGCCTGGCTCTTGTCAAGCACTGGGCTGACAGCTTTACAACCACACTTGGGAGAGGAGCTGAAAGGAGGAGCATTTGATTTAATCAGTGCTGACAGGGATAGGTGATGAATATTTTTATAGTAGAGGAAATGTATCGAACAGGGGAAATTAGACTGAAAGATGATAAGGATCTCAGCCTGACAAAGCCAATTAATAGCTGTTTACAAATGACCAAACCTGATAGATCAAAGGCAGTGCAGTTCTTTTGTATTTTCCAGTATTGCCTGTAAGTGTTCCATTCCAGAAGGAATGCTCTAAAAGCTCAGATATTTCTACACTGGTATTGTAGGGTTAATCCATCTATGAAGAGTCATTTCTCAGACAATGCCTGGAGGATCTGAACTTTACTCAGGCTCCGAGGAGTGTGATTTCACTTAACCTGAATGCAGACCTACAAACTCCTGAAATACAGAATCAATATTTAAGGTTGGAAATGTGTGTAGAACTAATATTCTAGAAGTACGATAAGCGCAGCATGTATTTATGAGGACAGCATTCACATAAACTCACACACAAAGAAAAAAAATATGGGCTAGAGAAAAACCCTTATATGGTGATACAGAAAGATCTATTCTGTATGAGAATGGATGGACAGAATGACAACATTGAGTGGTACAATTTTTCATCTAGTTCATTGATGAATAATGAAAAAGTCGATTTTAAGATGCTTAATTGCTAGAATTCCCTGGGAAAGGCTGTTTAATGCTGACAGCATTTCAAAGTATCTCCATATATCCCTTGATCTGGGAAACATGCTTGTGAAATTATTGATTTAGATTTTCTTTTCAGCAATGGTTAAAAAAAAGTTCATTATTAATATGCTCAAAATTAGGATTGCAATCTTTCTAAACCCTATGGATCTTAGGGATTTGCTTCTGAGTATGTGGAAGATTTCAGTCCTGTTTGTCTTCTCCAAGGGGCATACAAGCATAAATGGGCTAGACAAAGCAAAAAATATTTGTAAAATAAAAAGGGGTTAATTTGTTTCTTACTCTAAATAAATGCCTGTATAATATGACTGCATAGGTACCTATATAGGAAATATTATTCTGCTTAAGTCTCTGTTGCATTTCAACATCATTTACACACTGGATCCTTGCAAAGAAAGACTACCCTCCACAACCTTTGAAATTATTACCTACTTTCCAGTTTGGGCTTCTTTCCAGAAATGGTAAATCAAACTTTGGAAGACAGTTCTCTGTAACACTGACTACCATTGGCAAGGTCTATCCACAAAGTCATGCAATTTAAAAGCGACAATCAAATCTTATTATGCAAACCACAAGAAAAGCAAAATGCAGTCTTGAGGTTGCCAACACAGTGGATGGATGTACCAATCTCAATGGTGGCTTTTTATGGCACATCCTATCGAATGCTTAATAGCCCAAGAGAGACCACACAAGTCTGCCATGTTATTTATTAACAGGGAGGGGGCAAATTTACCTCAAAGACTAGTAAAACAGCACTAGATCTTTTAACTTCCAAAATGTTGTTTTATTTACCATGAAGCAACCTGCTCTTTGTATCAGGCTAGCCAACATAAGGCATAAGATCCAGACACAAACCAGCCTGCTGATTATGATATTGTTGTTATGTATCTTCAAGTTCACTTCAACTTATCTCACCCCTGTCCTAGGGTTTTCTTGGCAAGTTTTGTTCAGAGGGAGGTTTGCCATTGCCTTCCTCTGAGGATGAGAGTGTGACTTGCCCAGGGTCACCCAGTGGATTTCTATGGCTGAGCAGGGATTTGAACCCTGGTCTCCCAGAGTCCGAGTCCAACAATGAAACCACTGTATCATGCTGATTCTGATAATATGTCAAACCCTAAGAATGTAATTTAGACTAAGTTCTCCTTTGAGTCCCTTATGATAATGTGAGATCCACTGAGGTGACCGTTGACCTTTTGTGTCGGGTGCTATTAGAGATGTTTTTTGGTGATTGCCCTCTAATTCTGAGCTTTCCTTCTCCCTACAGATTCACAAGCCTGAATACCTTTTGGATGTATAAGCCCCACTTTTCTGTTAAGTGGGCCTTAGGGTTCAGCTGGGAAGGGAGAGGGAAATGGGACTATGTTAAATTAAAAGAAAGACAGTTTGCATTTTGGTGCAGTGATTTGCATGTTGGGCTAGGACTCTGGAGACCAGGGTTTGAGTCTCTGCTCAGCCATGGAAACCTACTGGGTGATCTTGGGGAAGTCACACTCTTTCAGCCTCAGATGAAGACAATGGCAAACCTCCCTCTGAACAAATCTTGCCAAGAAAACCCCGTGATAGGTTCGCCTTAGGATCACCATAAGTTAGAAATGATTTGAAGGCACACAATGACAATAATTTGCGAGATGGGGTAAATAATGATCAATTCTGGATTTAATACATTCAGATCCTTTTACCACCTTGGTTTTTGCAACATGATACGTTGGGTCTGTTCAGTCTGTATTTATCTCCCTTTTCTCCTTCACCATCCATTAAATAGCAGGACGGAAATCCCCTTTTGGCCCTCAATGTAATTCACCTCAGTGTCTTCAAAGAGTAACCACACTCCTGCTCCTTCAGAGGTTCCCTAGTGAAATTTGAACCAGAAGGTCAGAGGGGCTGAGGGGACAGCAAGTACAATCATATGATGCCTCAACCAAATTACTCGTCCAAGAGAGCTAAACCTAAAGCTATACAGCCACTTAAGGCTTTTGAGTCCATTTTGAGATGCTCAAGTGACTGGTCTGCGTGGGCTATACAGTATTTGATGTAGTGCTGCTTAATAAAATACACTTTGGCATACCTGTTATGTAAATACCTGAAGGGCACGAGAATACTTCTGACCTTGGAGGCTAAGCAGGGTCAGCCCTGGTCAATACTTGGATGGGAGAGCACCAATGAATACCAGGTTCTATAGGCTCTATTTCAGAGGAAAAAACTGGCAAAACCACCCCTGAGTATTTCTTGCCTAAGAAAACCCTATGAAATTCATGGAGTCGCCATAGGTTAATAGGCAATTTGAAGGCACGCGCGTGCACACATGCATATAGAAACCTTACTAGTACAAATAGAATTGCTTTTAATAATAATAATAATAATAATAAATATCCCCTTCTCCCAATATATTTTATTTATTTATTAATTCATATCCTGTCTTTCTTCCAATATAGGGACTCATATATTTATGTAGTCCATCCTGCTGATCAAATCAACAAAAATAATCTTCCCAGCCCCTGTTTGGAAGCTTCTGCAGGATCAAAGAGCCATCTGTGAATAGTAAAACAAGAGAAGGAAGAGGAGGAGAGGGAGGAGGGGAGGAAAAACTACTGTCCACTCTATTCATTCCTATCTATGACAGTTTCCCTTGGGGACAGAAGAGTCTGGCTCTATTATTAGTGATCACCAAGAGCAGCATTTTGAAAGGTGCAACATACTTGCTACAGCAGCTGATGTAAATGGATTTCCAAGCCCATTGCACAAACATTGGTAAGAATCAGGCCATGAAAGCTGATGGGGAGGGGGAGTTGCAGGGGGTCTCAATGACAGTATGATGAAGGAGGCAAATTCAGTCAGTAGTCCTAAGACAAATGGTGAAAGATGGATGAATGCCTGAGCATCATGTCATCAAGTCCAGGAAGCAGGAAGTTCCTGAGAGAAATGGGTCAAGAAGATCTACCAATGCCAGCCATGCCTGAACAATTTGAGGTCTTGAAACATTTCTATTCATTCAACTACATGAATAAGGACTTTATCAGATGTGGCAAATATGGCATCATAACAACGCCTAATGAATGTGAAAGGGCACCCATACCACACAAGATTGTGCTTTTGCAATTTTGTGTGGCCAATAAGGTGTTCTTTTTTTACTGACAGGCCAAGCCATCAATAGATTGGCCATGGCGGGTTTTTTTGCTGTGATTGTGAGCATGTGAAACCATGCTCGGTTCTACTGGCGTGATTCCAGCATCAATAGGCGGTCCCTGCCAGAACACTTTCAGGCAGGAACATGAAAACTAGCCACGGGACACTCTTTTTATTAACCTCCCTGTGTTGCAGGGAAGTTTTTAAGTGTGTTTGAAATTTTTGGATAGTTTAATTGCTTTTTAACTTTGGCATGATGTGAAATTTTAACTATGTTTAAATGGTTGTAAACCACTTTGAGTTATGCACTAGGGAAAAGGCAGGATAACAACGACAACAGCGACAATAGAACTGCAGTTCCCATGAGTCTTAGCAACATCTCCAGTGGTGACAGATGATGGGTGTTGTAATCTAACATCTGGAGAGACACAATTTCCTCATCCCTGGTGGGACATTTGTTAGGTCCCAGAACTCCAGTAGTTGTACAGAGGGTAGATTTGCAGTGTGTACCTACATGGGTATCAAAATTACTAAGCCTATCCCTGTATATTGTTACTGATATTAATAGAAAACTTAATCATACAAGTTGCCAAAGGGACAGGTCAGCTCTGGTTATTAGAGTTGTCAATCATTTCTTCCTACCTGGTGTTTTTGTTATAGAGGAAGGCATACAATGCATAACAATAAAGGTGAGGAGCAAGCAAATGGTGTTTTTTAGAAAGATGAATGGGTATCAGCCCTAAGAACCTGCAGGGGACATCAGTATGTCTGGAGCCAAAGTCATGCCAGGTATTCAAAGAGCAATGCTCATCATTACGTTTGTGTATTAGGAATTGTTACTTTGGTTTCAGCAATGCAGACAAAGCAGTTTGGGGTGTTTGCCTCTTTTGTAGAACAGTGCTCCATTTTGAAGGCAAGCACACAACCTCTTTTTCACCCAAGTGGAAAAACAGCATTTGAAGCAAGGGGAGAGAAATTGGCATTGTTATCCAAACTTTTTCTTTCCTTTCCTTCAAAGCAGCTCTCAGGAGCATGATTAAAGAACTATTCTATTAAGGACTTTTTACAGTTGCAGTTTACAAGGGAACAAATGGCAGTCTGGAAAACAGAGCACAGCAAGGAGGTGTGATAAAAGCCAATTACCTATCCAGGAGAACTATTGTGCAACCCAGTCCTCAGGGTCATTTTAGCAGCAATGGTGGGAATGGGTTTGTGTCACTGCAGCTAAAAAAATGTATCCCATATGAGGCAAGTGGGGCCATTATAAACCCTTTAATGCTCTGTTACTTAAAATGAAACCCAGCACAAGGATGTCCTGCTAGTGCAGGAAGTCTGAAGATGCTTTGAGGGCCCTTAAAACTCCTTTTAAGAGAGTATTGATAATCCCATCCTATAACCATGAAAGCTCCTTGAACTGGAGAGCTGTGCCATCCATTGCCTCAGTCACGGTTTCAGAGCAGCAGCACTAAAACAGCTGCTGCATCCTGCCCCAAAGGTCAGGCCCTAATGCTAGTATTGGTTTTTATGTTTACATTGTTGCAGAGGACCTTTTAAGATCCCAATCTTATATAAGCCAGGAATGGTGATTGTGTGAGTCCTTCAAATGTTGAACTGTAACTCTCACCATCTGTCACCACTGGCTATGCTGGTCTCTTGGCAATTGTGTTCCAACATCTGCATGGCCACATTCCTCACCAGGGCTATAAGCATAATCATGGGGGTCCAAAGGTTCAAAGGTAGCAGGTTTCATACAGAAAACCAAAACACCATGCTATGATTCTTCCCTCATACTCATAGGAGCCCTGGTGGCACAGTGGTTAAATGCCAGTACTGCAAGTCACCACATTGCAAGTTCGATTCCAGCGGGCTCCAAGGTTCACTTGGCCTTCCATCCTTTCATGGGTCAGTAAAATGAGTACCCAGCTTGTGGGGGCAATTAGCTAACACACATTGGAAACTGCTTAATGCAGTGTAGATGTGTAAATTGCTATTGCTTAAAACAATTTGTAAGCCACTCTGATAGACATGTGGCTGAAGCGCGGGGTATAAATAAATAAATCTTTATGGCACCAGTAGATAGAGCTTATGAGTCCCATCATGCACTGCATATGCCTTCAAGTCACCTGTCAACTCATGGCAACCCCATGGATTTCTTATGGTTGGGAATATGGTTGGGAGGCAAGGAATACTCAGAGGCAGTTGACCATTGTCTTCCTCTAAAATTTAGCCTACAGCACCTGATATTCATTGATGGTCTCCCAACCAAATACTAACCTGACCCTGCTTCAATTCTGAGATCATACAGGATCTGCTGCCTGCAGGGTATTTAGGCGACCATAAGTCCTAAACATATAATGTATGTAGTCCATATGATGAAAGAAACGCTAGTCCACAAAAGTCTTGCTGTATGCCATCATCAAAATTTCTGGTCATCAAGATATGGGAATGCTCCTTACTGTATTACAGTTAGAGAAATAATATCTAGAGGTAAACAATGAGAGAGCTGGTTTTCTCTAACAGGGCTTTCTTCTGTGTGTGTGGGAGGCATTGTGGTGATAACACTATTAGGCCAAGCCAAAGGTGCAAACTAAATCATGCCAGTTTTAAAGCCCACTGGGGTCTTTGTCTGGTAAATATGGTAAAAAAAATCACACAGGGAAGAAAAGTGGAAGTGTTAGGACTTTATCGGATGAGGTACATGCTCCCCCCAAAACCGCATCATTTAGGACATGACAATAACACAAAGGGGGAAATTATTAGGATGTCCTCCTCATTCAGCTGTTCCCCAGGGCATAGCACTGGTGCAAATGAGGCATCACTTTTTTATTGATAGGCAAAACCATCAATAAAAAGTGATGCCTTATTCACACCCACACTTCGCCCCTGGAATGGCTGAGCGACAACATCATCTGATAATTTTGCCCTTTTGTGTTATCATCGCATCCTTATGATGCAGTTTTTGCCATGTCTGATGAAGTCCTAAGAATCATAGGTCTGCCTCTTGTTTGCTTGAAGTGTTTAAAGAGAGGGTCAGTGCAGACAGCAAGGTCAGGCCACACTTCCTGTGACCATGAGATGACTGGGAACAAAAGCAGTAAAAGAAAAGCAATAACATTTTGTTTCTATATTTTCAGCCACCAAGTACCTCCCTTTGAGATCTGGGTATGTGCCTGTAGATGGAGGTCACTGTTTGCCTGTGTGGACATACCCTCCTTTCTCTGCTCCCCTCCACCTTTGAATATCAGCAAAATCTAGAAAAAGGAAGAAACAGAATGTGTGTGCCCACGCATGTGCTTTCAAGTTGCCTGTCAGCAAGGAATACTCAGAGGTGGTTTTGCCAACATAAAGCAGATAATATTTAAAGATTTTCCTTGGTTTTTTTCCAGGCTGTGAGGCCGTATTTCTCTGAAGATGCCAGCCACAGATGCAGGTGAAACATCAGAAAGAAATTATTCCAGAACACAGCCTCACAGCCCGGAAAAAACGCAAGGTAAATCTATGGATGCCAGCCTTGAAAGCCTTCAACTTCACAATATTTAAAAAGCTTTCAAGAGGAAGATGGACATTGGTTCAGGAAGTAGGAGGGACAGATTGCTTTTAACAATTACTGACAAGACAATTGTGTGTTAATTTGCATTTACTAGTGAGTATCCCTTCACAATAAGGGAAGGGGAGAGCTCATTAAGGGTAGATTAGGGCTGACAGTGACTTTACAGCCTACAAAACAAGAGGACCATTAAACCCATGGAAACATGCAGCTTGATTGCTACTCTCACATTCTTGCTCACAGTTTACAATGTTCTCCAGGAACATCTGCCTTTCAATATTCTCTTCTGAATAACTTTCCGTTCTTTCTCCTCCCATTCCCCCCCTCTCCTGGTGTGTTGATTCTCTTTGATATATACACAAGGGTGTGTTCTTCTGCATCTTTAGCATTTCCATTATCAGTTAAGTTGCCCTGGTTCCTAGGCCTTTTAAGAGCAGACTGCCACACAAAAGGTCAACAGGTAAATCTGTTTCCAGCCCAGAGTGATGGGGAACACATGCTGGTTTAAAAGGAGCAAGAGTGGGACAGGTAAAAATGCAACCCCAAAGCCACAGCATTTATCTGAGATTTTCCAAGCACTTTAAACACCAGGGAGTCACAAAGATTGCCATTGGCAAAGTATATCAAACCAGTTTATCATTCTGCCATCTACATGAATGGTTCCCTTCCTGTGCTTAATAGAGGTGTGTGTGTGTTATGTAAAGGGCTGACTAGGAGACAATTGAGTGAGAAAACTAACATGAGTATGATTGTTCCACACAGAGCTCACAGGTGCACAGCCTGAGATATCCAGGGTCACTTAGAACTAATTGTAGCACTTTTGAAAACCAAGTCTCAAAAGTACAGGGATGCACGCACATGCGCGCACACATGTGCACACACACATGCACACACAATTGAAATAAAAAATTTCAGTTGTTGGATTTAAAGCCATTAGATCTGAATTCAGTTTGCCATCAGAGCAACTGCAGCTCCAAACTGAATGTTTACTTTTCATTTTTACCTGGAAGAGAGAAATTATAGAAAATGTTGTCTTATTCAAAAATAAAATGCTACTGTTATGACTGCTTTGAGAGTATTTACAGCAAACTACTGGTATCTGACCTCATAATTTGAGCAAATATTTAAAGAAAGTGTTCACAGGACGGTGCCTTAATTTTTCAGATTATTGTACATTCCTTCTGCAAGATCTGTTCAAAAACGTCTTTTACTAGCACCTGAATATGATTGCCTTAGCCTCTAACTTCACAGAACCCTTTCATTTGTTTGAGTAAACAAGGCTGAATATAAAGAAAATAGATCAGGCAACATCTTATAACTAAAATGGAATGGGAGAGAAAGATCCTGTCTGAATGGCAATTCACACATTTACATATTTCCAGATTTTGGACTCTGAGGGCTGAGTGTGAACTTGCCTCTACGACTTGCTCCTGTCTCTGTGGCTTTTATCCAGGCAAGATTTGTTGCTAGATAATTCTAAATGACCATCTCCCCACAACAAAGCCACCCCCTTTAGATGTGCAAGGATGATATAGAAAATGGGTGGTTCAGGCCGATTTCATGAGGCCCTAATAAATCTTCAGTAAATTAAAGCTCATCCCCTTTCCTCCCCTCCTCAGGCTTTTGTCTTGCTAATACACATTAGGCCCTGGCTGGCTACACACTTTGAGGCCTTTCGGAGGTGAGGCCTGTACAATGCTGCAGATGTGGGGGCCTTCAGGGACCTTTGCCCCCAATGTTAGCCATTAACATCATCCATGCCAACACAGGAATTTCATCACAGTTCTCTCTTCTCAAAAAAAGACTCAGAGTAACAACTTTGGCTTTTGGGAGCTGAAAGGGGGAGGGAAAAGAAATAAAAGAAGGAAAGAGACAGGAGAAAGAATGAAAGAGTGAGGAGATGTAAAAGAAAGATTTGAAGGAAGGGTTGCCCCTTGTAAAGTCTGATTTTCTCCTTAAATCACTGTTTGCCTCTGAAATAGTTGAAGAAGATGGTGACTCTCTTTTTCAGACTTTGGCACCAATAAAAGCATTTACTGGCATATGATCTATCTTTCCTGCCTCTGCCACTTTTGACCCTCTTAGAATTAGACCATATAACAGATGCCCCAAGTACCTTGGCCCTTTCATCCCATGCATACAGTTCTTTCTCTTCCCAAAGTGTGAATGTACAGACATCCAACACTTAAAGGGGAGCACTAAGAAATACGGTCTTGTGAAGCAACAGAGTCTCTCACAAGGCCTAGGGTGGGATCTCCAATCTTAAAGAACATTAATAAAAATCTTTGCATGCTTTGTAAAAATAATATAGCAACCTGTTTTCCTTGACAAAGAGCTCTGTCCAAGTGAACAGTTCATTTGCATGCTTGGGAGTAGATTTATTCATAGTGAAAATCCAGCATGATTAAAACAAACCTAAAGTGAAAGCTCATTAACTATCTCAATTAAACTGACAAAAAGTTTAGATTCTATTCATAACTTAATTTTGTTGTTCCAGGTAATAAGCATCAGTTCTGAACTAACTGGTTCATGAATAATTTTTCCTGCACATATTTGTTTCTCTGTAGTTTTCTTTAAAATGCAAACATTGATGTAAAAGTGAACATTATAACTGCTTTTGTTTAAAGTTTTCAGGTTATACTTAGAAGGTAATGAAGGGGGGGCAGTATTTTTCATATAAACAAAGGGTATGCAGTGTACAAGTATACATTAAAGCCAGAGTGGGGAACATTGTTGTTGTTTGTCTTCAGGTTGTTTCTGACTTATGGTGACCCTAAGGTAACCAATCATGGAGTTTTCTTGGCAAGATTTTTCAGTACAGGTTTTGCCTTCACCTTCCTCTGAGGCTGAGGGAGTGTGATTTGCCCAAGATCACCCAGTGAGTTTCCATGGCCGAGTGGGGATTCAGACCTTGGTCTCCAAAGTTGTAGTCCCGTGCTCAAACTACTACACCACTCTGGCACTCTTTTGAACATTAGGTCTGAAAATTATTTTGTCATATTAAACATTAGAAACTAGTAACATTAATTCATTACCACCCACACAAATGATTTAATTTGTTTACTTAACTGATTAAGCATCATTACTTAAAATGCTCATTTCCAAAATGACTGTGGGTTTCACAGAGTATGCATGAAAGTTGTTTCTGTTATCATAGGGCACACTTTTTTGTTATTGTCACCTCCAGAAGTGCTGGCCCATGTAGATGAGCCCTATGTCTGTTCATGTCTCATCAGAAAGAGGTGTGGTTTGTGAGGAAAATTTTCTATATAGTACCTAATACTATGTGAGTAAATATTACATAGGATTTCAATTGGAATTTCTTCTGAGTAAACATGAATTATGGGTGATGAATCGTTTGGCTCCAAAGGAATCGCTCCAACACACCAAAACACTCAAAGTGTGTGACACACTGAAGCAAAGGGTAGATGGGAGACAGAATGGTGGTGGTGGGGAGAGCTAAAATAGGGCATTCTTCTTCAATTGCTCCCCAATCCCACCTCTTCAATTGTTTCCCAGCTCTTCTGCTGGATTGTATTGCCTAGCAAGACAGCCATATGATGCATTTCCTCCAATCCTAATTCTTCTGCTAAGGCCTTCCTCTCTCATTGCATTTGCCAGAGGAAGAATCACCATTCTGACAAATTCAAACTTCTTATAATTAATGAACTTGCTAAAGCATGGGATTAACTGTGGTGATAATCAGGAAACCTAGTGATTATTGTTGCTGCTGTTGTCATCATGATCTTTATTTATGCCCTGCCTTTTTCCCAACCCTGGAACACTAGATATATCACCTCGCTAGAAAAAATCAAATGAGTTAATAACGTGCCAAGTTAGCCAGTTATTTCCACCGTCTGATCAAAACCTGAATTTCCAACATATTATTGTAGACGGGCAGTATGAACCAATTCATAAATACCACAATTCATGCCATATATCCTAACTTCCCCCTTCACAATGAGGTTTGCTATCAGGATGTATACCCAATAGTAAATAATAAAAAACAAAACACTGCATAGTTGTGCTTCTGCAACTGTCCCTGAAATCAGCTGGATTAATGTGTGCAAAGTGATACATACAATTCCTGGCTTATACTAGGATACAGATGGGGTGCATTTTTCCACAGCTGGACTTTTTTTCAGAATTTCATTTGCAGAGTGGCCTCTGTAGAACACCCAAACCACTTTCTGCCACTGAGTACAAAATGCAATTTGCCAATTCCATATGAAAATTTTGAATGGAGAAATGGAAATGAAAGAGAATGTGGTTTGCCCTTTAGAAAATAAAACATTATACCACATCTCATGCATTTGGGGGTTCTTTAGGAATGGGATACAACTTATAAAGAGACAATGTAAATGTATATGCAAATGAATATTTAGATAGATTTAGAAAATTTAGAAGAATATTTGCAAGTTCTTGAATTGCCTGCTTTTAAAATTGAAATTAAGGAGCTGGATATGTTTAGCCTGGGGAAGAGAAGGTTAAGAGGGGACATGATAGCTACTGTATATTCCGGCGTATAAGACGACCTTTGAGCCCTGAAAAATAGCCTCCAAAATCGGGGATCGTCTTATACGCTGGATACATTTTTCTTCACCCCGCCGACCGATCTCCTGCCTCTTGCGGGGGGGGGGGTGAGGCAAAGTGTTTACAAGTTCATTCGCAGCCTCAGGGGGGTTGGCAGGAAAGCCCCCCCTCGAGCCACCCTTTCCCCCTCCCCAAAGCCAGGATCGGACTCCCGATCGCAGCCTCGAGCAGGAGGCAGGCTGGCAGGAAAGCCCCCCCCATCGAGCCACCCTTTCCCCCTCCCCAAAGCTGCAATCAGGTCCTGAGCACGGCCTCAGGCAGGGGGCGGGCTGTCAGAAAGTCCCCCACCCTCGAGCCACCCTTTCACCCTCCCCAAAGTCGAGATCAGGCTCCTGATCGCGGCCTTGGGCAGGGGGCGGGCTGGCAGGAAAGCCCCCCCTCAAGCCACTCTTTCCCTCTCCCCAAAGCTGTGATCGGACTCCCGATCACTGCCTCGGGGAGGGGGTGGATGGCTGGAAAGTCCCCCCTCCAGCCACCCTTACAGCAGCCGAGGCAAAACGGGTACGTTTGCTCCTTCCTTCCACCTTCTTGGAAGGTGGAAGAAAGGGGCCAATCTTACAGTTTTCCACGGCCGCTGCCCATCCTCTCTGTCTTCATTCCCTTCCAAAGAAAATGAAGATGGAGGGAGGGGGTGGACAAGGCAAACTGGGCATTTTCCCCCCTTTCATCCACATTCGAGTCAAGTTTGACTGGAACGTTGAAGAGAGAGGTGAATGGCATGGTTTACCTTGGTGGCTGCCTATTCCCTCCATCTTCCTTCCCTTCGCAAAGGGAAGGAAGATGGAGGGAATGGGCAGCCGCCGAGGCAAACCGGGTATATTCGCCCTTTTCTTCCACCTTTGAGTCAAGGGTGACTGGAAGGTGGAAGAGAGGGGCAAATGCCGTGGTTTGCCACGGATACCGCCCATCCCCTCTGTCTTCATTCTCTTCGCAAAGGGAATGAAGATGGAGGGAATGGGCAGTGGCTGAGGCAAACCGGGTTCATTCGGCCCCCTCCTCTGCCTTCACCTCCTTTGGGGAGCAACCGAAGGTGGAAGAGAGGGGCGAATGTAGTGGCTGGCAGGCTGGCTGGGAGAGCCCTGCCAGCTGATCCTGTTGGCTTTCCCAACTGAGGAAGAAATCCTCGTGAGTTGGAAAACAAAGAGGATCAGCTGGCAAGGCTCCCCCAGCCAGCCAGCCAGCCAGCCAAATTGGGGGGTGTCTTATACGGCGAATATATGCCAAACTCTAGATTTTTACTTGAAAATTGGGGGGTTGTCTTATAGAATCATAGAATCATAGAATTGCAGAGTTGGAAGAGACCACGAGGGCCATCCAGTCCAACCCCCCTGCCACGCAGGAAATCTTGATCAAAGCATCCCCGACAGATGGCAATCCAGCCTCTGTTTAAAGACCTCCAAGGAAGGAGACCCCACCACGCTCCGAGGGAGTGCGTTCCACTGCCAAACAGCTCTTACTGTCAAAAAGTTCCTCCCCATGTTGAGGTGGAATCTCTGTTCCTGGAGCTTGCATCCATTGCTCCGTGTTCCAGTCTCTGGAGCAGCAGAAAACAAGCTTGCTCCATCCTCAGCGTGACATCCCCTCAAATACTTAAACAGGGCTATCATATCGCCTCTTAACTGACTTTTTTCCAGGCTAAACATACCCAGCTCCCTAAGTCTCTCCTCATAAGGCATCGTTTCCAGACCTTTCACCATTTTAGTTGCCCTTCTCTGGACACGCTCCAATTTGTCAATATCCTTTTTGAATTGTGGTGCCCAGAACTGGACACAGTATTCTAAGTGAGGTCTGATCAAGGCAGAATAGAGTGGCACTATTACTTCCCTTGATCTAGACACTATACTTCTATTGATACAGCCCAAAATCGCATTGGCCTTTTTAGCTGCCGCATCACACTGTTGGCTCATGTTCAACTAGTAGTCTACTAGGACTCCTAGATCCCTTTCGCACGTGGTCTCATTCAGCCAGGTCTCCCCCATCCTATATTTAAGCATTTCATTTTTCCGCCCTAAATGCAGTACTTTACATTTCTCCGTATTGAATTTCATTTTGTTAGCTTTGGCCCAGCTCTCCAGTCTATCCAGGTCATTCTGAATTTTGATCCTGTAATCTAGGGTATTAGCTACTCCTAATTTGGTGTCATCTGCAAATTTGATAAGTATGCCCCTAATTCCCTCATCCAAGTCATTGATAAAGATGCACTGGGCCAAGGACAGAACCCTCTGGCACCCCACTGGTCACATCTTTCCAAGATGAAGAGGAGCCACTGCTGAGCACCCTTTGGGTTTGGCCGGTCAACCAATTACAAATCCATTTAACAGTTAACTTGTCTAGCCCACATTTTACAAGCTTGTTTGCAAGAATGTCATGGGGAACCTTGTCAAAGGCCTTACTGAAATCAAGGTATGCGATGTCCACAGCATTCCCTTCATCTACCAAGCTGGTAACTTTATCAAAAAAAGAGATCAGATTAGTCTGGCATGACTTGTTTCTCTGAAACCCATGTTGCCTTTTTTTGATTATGGCATTGCCTTCTAAATGTTCACAGACTCTCTGTTTAATGATCTGCTCTAGAATCTTCCCTGGTATTGATGTCAGACTAACTGGACGATAATTGTTGGGATCCTCTTTTTTCCCCTTTTTGAATATGGGAACAACGTTTGCCCTCCTCCAGTCTGCTGGGACTTCTGTTCTCCAGGAGTTCTCAAATATTATTGCCAATGGCTCTGAGATTATATTTGCCAGCTCTTTTAATACTCTTGGATGTAGTTCATCTGGTCCTGGAGATTTAAATTCATTTAGATTAAGAAGGTATTCCTGTACTACCTCTTTACTTATTTTGAGCTGGATTTCCCCTATTGTGTCCTCTGTTCCATTATCCTCAGGTTGGTCCTCCTTTTCCTTTTCTGAAAACACTGAGGCAAAGAAGGTGTTGAGTAATTCTGCCTTTTCTCTGTCCCCTGTTAGCATTTTGCCATCTTCTCCACATAGTGGCCCTATCATTTCCTTCTTCCTCCTTTTGCTGCGGACATACCCAAAAAAACCCTTTTTATTGTTCTTAACCTCCCTAGCAAGCCTGAGCTCATTCTGCACTTTAGCTTTTCTGACTTTACTCCTACACGTGTTCGCTATCTGTTTGAATTCTTCTTTGGTGATTTCCCCCCTTTTCCATTTCCTATACATGTTCCGTTTAAAACTTAGCTCCATTGAAAGTTCATTAATCATCCATCCTGGTTTCTTGAGACACCTCCCATTTTTCTTCCTCAATGGTACTGTTTGAAATTGTGTCTCAGTATCTCCCTTTTGAGAAAGTCCCATCCGTCTTGAGGTCTCTTCTCTTTTAGTATTCCTGACCATGGGATCACCCCCAGTATTTCCCTGAGTTTATTGAAATCAGCTCTCCTAAAGTCAAGAATGCATGTCTGACTATGCCTGGCTTCTCCTTTCCATTGTATAACTAACTCCAGGAGAACATGATCACTCTCACCTAAGGATCCCACCACTTGCACCCCATTAACCAGGTCATCTCTGTTGGTTAGGATCAGATCTAAAATAGCTGACCCCCTTGTTGCCTCTTCCACCTTTTGGACCATGAAATTGTCTTCCAGGCATGTAAGGAATTTGCTAGACCTTGAAGTTTTGGCTGAGTTAGATTGCCAGCAAATATCAGGATAGTTGAAGTCACCCATCACTACTACATCTCTCCTTTCTGCATGTGTGTTCATCTGTTCTAGAAAGGCATCATCCAATTCCCCCGTCTGATTTGGAGGTCTGTAGTAGAGTCCCACAGTAACATCCCTGTTGTTTCCCTCCCCTTTAATTTTTATCCAGATGCTCTCCACCTGGCTTCCAGTATTGATGTCATGGATCACTTCACTGGTGTAAATATCCCTGACATATAATGCTATTCCTCCTCCTTTCCTGTTTGGCCTGTTTCTCGTATAAAGCTTATACCCCTCTATTCCTACATTCCAATCATGAGACTCGTCCCACCAGGTTTCAGTAATGCCTATTATATCATATTTGTTTTGTAGTGCGAGGAGTTCAAGTTCATCTTGCTTATTTCCCATGCTCTGTGCATTAGTGTAGAGACATCTAAGACCATGTGTTCCCTTTACTTGCTCCCTGTGCAAGTTTTTTTGCCTCCCACTGTTGGGTCCTTGCGCTGTTTGCCTTGGTCCCTCTATGACAGTTTGACTATTTTCTCCAGCCATTTTGCCTTCCAGAATACTGTCTCCCTCCCCCATTTGACTCAGTTTAAAGCCCTCCTGATCAAATTCTTGAGACTGTTGACAAAAATGTTTCTTCCAACTGTTGTAAGATGCACCCCATCTCTTGCCAGAAGTCCCCCCTCATGGAAGCGCAGTCCATGATCCAAGAATCCAATTTGTTCTCGGCGACACCATCTACGGACCCGGTTGTTTACGTCGGCTATTTTCCTCTCCCTTCTTGGACCATGCCCTTCAACTGGCAGAAGAGACGAGATGACAACCTGTGCCTCCATTTCTTTCAGCTTCCTCCCCAGGGCCTCATAATCTCTTCTGATCTTGGGAAAGCTGTGCCTTGCAGTATCATTGGTTCCCACATGGACCAAAAGGAAGGGGTAATGATCCGTAGGCTTGACAAGTCTTGTCAGCCTCTCGGTCACATCACAGATTATATGCCCAGTTATCTTATATACCGGAATATATGGTATGTTTAAACATTTGAAGTGATGTCATATTGAGGATGTAGCAAGCTTATTTTCTGTGGCTCCAGAGACAAGGAGAAGGAGCAGTGGTATGTTTAGCCTGGAAAAAAGATGGTTAAGAGGCGATATGATAGCCCTGTTTAAGTATTTGAAGGGGTGTCACGTTGAGGATGGAGCAGGCTTGTTTTCTGCTGCTCCAGAGATTGGAACACGGAGCAATGGATGCAAGCTCCAGGAACATTAGGAGGAACTTTTTGACAGTAAGAGCTGTTCAGCAGTAGAACGCACTCCCTCGGAGCGTGGTGGGGTCTCCTTCCTTGGAGGTCTTTAAACAGAGGCTGGATGGCCATCTGTCGGGGATGCTTTGATCGTGATTTCCTGCATGGCAGGGGGTTGGACTGGATGGCCCTCGTGGTCTCTTCCAACTCTGCAATTCTATGATTCTATGATTCAGTGGACTCAAACTACAGGAAAAGAGATTCCACCTAAACATTAGGAGGAACTTCCTGACAGTAAGAGCTATTTGGCATGGAAAGCACTGCCTTGGAGTGTGGTGGAGTCTCCTTCTTTGGAGGTTTTTAAACAGAGGCCGGATGGCCATATGTCGGGAATGCTTTGATTGTTTATTCCTGCAAGGCAGGGGGTAGGACTGGATGGCCCTTGTGGTCTCTTCCAACTCTATGGTTCTATGAAAAGCCCCAAGATTTGTAGTATGTGGATGAAATAATTAATTGTAATGTAAAAGCAATCTTGTGTACCTCATTCACCTCCTAAGATAACTCTAGGTTTTTTCCCTGCATGCTTCTGTTCTCCCAAACTGCCTTTCTCTTATTTCACTGGGCACTGCTAGCCAACTGGAGTGCTGGGTCATTCAACACATGACCTAATTTAAATTTTATTGCTCTTTGTTCAAGTCTTTTTGAAGTTAGATTCTCCATTCGGCTGGAAGCCTAGCCATGGATGCCGTGCCATGATGTTTGCTTTTCAAGTCACCATGCAGCCTCTTACCGCTAAAGGGCTGGGTGAGTCTTTCTACCCTAAATCCTCCTAGTTATTTTTTAACCCTTTTTAAAAGTTTGTTTTAGTATGTAGATTGAGATTGATATACCTTCATTAAATTTTTGATTTGCATTTTAAAACTGACTCCTTTGTTTTTGTAATGAGTCTAATTTAACAGGGTGATCTCACAGACAACAGACCTCTGAATACACTTCTAAATGTTAATTGAGCTTGTCTTAGCATTCTTAAGCCACTCTGCATGAATTTGAAAGTAAATGATTTTTAACTCTTTTTAAAGAAAATATTTTTATTGCTTTTTAAAAGGACTAGGTCCTGGAATTTTAAAATACATTTTTATTTTTTAGACTCATTCCTCCTACAAGATTTAGCTTCTGCTTTGAAAATCTGGGAAAGAATGTAATCTGCTCACTTGAGTTGTGCTTGTAAGACATTACCTTGAAAAGGATTTCTTCCCCCTTGAGAAAATATGAGACATATCTTTAGAACCATTAGCATTTGGAATTGTTACTGCAGCACCGGGTGCTTTGATTAGCATGCACTTACACTAGAACTATGATGTTCACTTTTCAAATATTGCCAAGTTATTTGCGTATTGTTATATGCCAATTTTCATCTGTTTAAATCTGAAAGCAGATCCTCTGTCTAAATCTGAAAGCTAGAAATATTGGTAACAATAGGATGAAATAACATCCGGCTGTCCCGATTTGGCATAGACAGTCCTGATTAACCCCTTGCCATCCCACTTTTTCAGAGGCTTTTAAAATGTCCTGGTTTCCCCCTCTTCTTCCCATTTCCCCCCTTGCCCTCAGCTTACTTCAGTTGCTGCAAATTGAATTCAAAGTGCAAAAGTAATTTTCACTCAATTAACTTAGCAAGGGGAGGGGAGAGGAGGGGATGGAATATTGCCCTTCCCTGTGCAAACTGAGGTAAAATCAAACTTCTGCAGCCTTTCCTAGCTTGTGTGTCCTTCCTCATTAGTAACTATTGCCATCTTGAACACAATCTGATGTTCCTTGGCCATATGTGCCCTAGGGGTTGTCTATATGGTGAAAATACTCCTCATTGAATCCAAGGAGAATACCTTTTGTCCCCATGGAATCCCACATCATTTTACCATATTCAGAAGGGGAGGCCTGCAAATATATTTAAAAAAAAAAAAACTCTGAAGGAAATGTGCATTCCCACTCCTTGGGACAACCAATTCACTTAGCTGTGCATTCCCAACAAGAATGGAAGTGGAAAGCTGATTGGTTGGATGTGAGCAGAGGGCGGAGCTTTCTGGCAATACAAGCGCCCAGAATCACCATGTTAGATTTTTGCTGTAGCAATCATACACTGAGGGGACGAAACAGCCTCTCCCCTGTTTATTTAAGTGGAAGATCGTACTTCTACACCTTGGGTTTGCTTTTTTTTAAAAAATACTATTCAGCGGCAGCAACGGATGACATAAAAACGTGAGTAATTCACTTGGGCCGGCCAGCTTGATTCACAGGCATGCTCTTTGAACAACAAATGTGTATGGCTTTGTATGCCTGTGATTTTGAAAAAAAGCCTGTGGAGACAAGTGAAAGCTGCTGTGAACTGGAGTTATTGCGCATTAATCCACATTTTACTGCCTCGTATAGATAAGCTCCTAGTTTTTATCTGTGAAATGTTGAAGGGTATGCAATACTGGCCTCATATAATACTAGTAAAACTAAGGCACCATTTCCCCCCAGCAAATCCCATCATTTAAAAAAAAATGATATCTTTTAATATCTTGGGGCAAGTGCTAAGCTCATTTGGATGTAGATGATCACAGCCACAGCCCTAGCTCATGTGAACAAATTTTGTTAACTCTTTGGAAGCAATGCCAGGAAGCTTTTTCCATTTGGTTAAGCAAAGCCAAATACCTCTCACGGCACTTATGTGTTAACAAGAAACCACACAACAATGCAATGAATCATGCAGAAACAGGGAATCATTAAAAATATATTAATTCCACAAATCAAAATCTACCAACATCCAGAGCAGGTCAGTTATTTATCTAGTTGTGTTTCTATAGACAGAAAGCAAAATGAGCCCTGTCATGTCCTATATTTTTTTGGTGAGACGATTTTCTAAAAAACCCCACAAAGATTCCCTGGGGGTTCATATCACAGTTTACATATTCATTTCCTGATGGCTCAGACATCCTATCCTATCCTATAGGGTGAGCTGCTGTCTTTGCATAATTTTCAGTCCCAGAACAATAAGGTGCACGACATTCAGTGATATGCTCTGGCTTCCTGGAAGATTAGGCATAGTTTCTCAGGAATTACGGTATCTGTTTATTTTATGAAAAAATTGAGTTGAAGCCTAGAGCTTCTAAGTTTAAGCAGCCATCTTGATAGTAACAAGTAACAACAAGGACTTCATCTTTCCACCATTTCTGCTGGGAGGCAGATAGCCTCTCCTAAAAATCTTAACTCTTCATTCATTATTGCACACACTTACACTACTGGCAGTGGTAGAGGAAAAAGAAATGCCAAGCTCTTGTTCATGTACATAGGCCTGTCAGGGAAGTCAATACAGTAGGACTCTTGTATCCATAGGGGATTAGTTCCAGGGGGCCCAGTGGATACAGAAAACCACAGATAACAGCAAACACCATTGAAAATGATGGGACTTCTGGTTTAAAATACCATAGAGTTGCCTTGGAGGACCTAGAAAACATCTAGAGATGATGCCTCTCTAGGCATTTTCTAGGAAGACTCTATGGTAGATGTGTTGTTCTGTGTCCCACAGATAACTGAAACTGCAGATATTGTTTCCACGGATATGGGGGTCCTACTGTACTTTGTTTCTGGTGGTGATGGTGGTGCTGCTGTGAAGCACAAATGTTCAACACATTTATGACTAGTATTTTCCAATTTCATCAGGTCTCAAAGGCAAAGGATGCTGGTCTCTGTCATACTGTCTTGGAGCCAGGGCAAGAATCTGAGCATCCAGCATCATCACACAGCTATCAAGAGCCACCTCTGATACTGCCCTGGGCCCTTCTGTTCTTAACCCATAACCAGTTAACTCTCCTGGAGTGTCCTGGTGTGACACTGTGTTAGAGGCACTACGTTACATCAGAAACACTATGTTAGAGGCACTCCAGGGTGATGCAAGAAAGGTACCGTAAATGTCAGCAGGCCACTTTATGCTCATGAGGAATACTGGTTCTGCTGTTGCTGCAGCTGTGGCTGTTACCACACACCAACCACCAGCCAAGTCTGCCAGTAGAAGGGGGATTGTGTTGTCTGAGTAGGGTTGCCATAATTCTCTGCCACAAAACTGGGACGAAAGTTTATCTTCCCCCATCGCTGTGATGATGGCATCCAGAGTGCCCGTGGAAGGGGGGAAAGGAGGAGGGAGCCCTCTTCTCTCCTCCCATCCCTTCAATGACAGCACCCAGAGCCTCTTCTCTCCCCACATCCCCATGACGATGGTACCCAGGGTGCCCACCGGGGTGGGGGAGGAAGGAGCCCACCATTGTGGTGTGTGTGGCCTAGTAGCAAGACTCACCGGACAACTCACCGCTGCTGGCCTTCTTTCCTTCATTCTCTTGCTGCACTCTCCCACCTTCTGGGCTCTGGGTCTAGCACGCCTGTGCAATACAATACCACATGATCCAGAGCCTGCACTATCGGTCTAAATCACGTGATTTTGCAGACGGCTGCTGCCTTCAACAGACAAAGCTGGATGAATCCGGGATCTGCTGCCTCAAGCAGCCCAGCCAGAAGAGATTATTTTCATTTCCTCCAAACTGGGATTTTCCCAATTTTCTGGCACTGATGGTAAGCCTATGTCTGAGAGAAAGGAGAGAAGGGAAGGAGAGATGTTGTCCACCCAACACTGGAGGGGCCTGGATCTACATCCAGGATGTAGATAAAGGAGGGACAAAAATAGGGCTTTGCCCACCTCAAATAAAAACTCTGCCCACTAAATGATTTTTTTCCTTCAGTCCCCAATTTCTAGCATTACAGAGAGTTAAACCCTGAAAACCATTCCATACCTAGAACTGTTGTATTTGGTGCATTCACAAGTGATGTTGTAAGTTACTGCAGTATGAGAAATTTGGGAGCTGAAGGACAATTTCATTGTGGGCCCTTTGTCTCTTCTATAACCCTGGGCCACCACAATTATGATGGTGAAGGGGCTTCTCAAATCTGGAGCACATCACATGGAAGACTAGTTTGCACAGAAGCAAATTTTGACTTTGTAATACTACGGGCTGGTTGATAATGTGCAAGGGCAATCATGACCCAAAGTCTCTACACTTCATTACAGATTGGTTGGCTACTATTGTGAGAACTGACTTGATGGGGGGAGGAAGAGGGATATAACAAGCATTGTATTTGAAGTGATGTAAGTTGGAGCCTAAATGCCCTAAAAGCACTAGATCCTGTCTGATCATGGAAGCTAAGCAGGGTTAGTATTTGAATGGGAGACTGCCAACAAATACCAGGTGCTGTAGGCTATATTTTAGAGGAAGGAATTGGCAAAACCACCTCTGAGTGTTCCTTGCCTAAGAAAACCCTATGAATTTAAAGAAAAAAAATTATTCAATTGCTATGTTCTTTGAACACAGTTTGAGAATGCACTGAAGCATAGGTACTTCCCCTTCCTCTTTCCATTTGAACAAAACCTTTTAAATGTTTTGCTAGACTCTTGCCTCAGAGCCAAAACTGGCTGCATTCTGCAATTCATCTGTGTCCTATTAAGATAAGGGACCCCTCTCTCTGTGGAGCCTTCTTTCTCTCTCCCTGAAACCTGCTTTATTGTGTCCCTAGTGAGGAAAAGGGGTTTTAATCAGTGATTTGTGACTTGAGGATGTGACCAGCTCTGTCCTTTCCCAGTTATTTTA
This sequence comes from Gambelia wislizenii, assembly GCA_030847615.1. Taxonomy (NCBI): domain Eukaryota; kingdom Metazoa; phylum Chordata; class Lepidosauria; order Squamata; family Crotaphytidae; genus Gambelia; species Gambelia wislizenii. The sequence goes on along the minus strand of JAUMIR010000002.1, from coordinate 186,078,066 downwards.
GCAGCCCACAGGGAAGTAAGGGTGTCAAGATGAGATAAATCGAAATTCCTCCTCCAAACAACTAGGCTATCTGATCTCTACTTAGGTTACAGCTAACATCCTATTGAATCAGGCTTAGCAGCTGGCTCTCTATGAAGGAGGATAAAGTACATCCTGATAGACTGTGTTAGTTTTGCTTCTCAAGCAAGTGACAGAATTTATGAGTGAAAAAAAAGAGAGAGATTTCATGTGCTCCTGAGAGCTTGCTGAAATCAGAACAGCTCCTCCACTGAAATGAAGACCACATTCTGACAATTTACAAAGGGAGTGAAGGAGTAGAACAGAATAAATCAACAGTAAACCAGAGTGCCACATCATAGAGCTCAGACACCATTTTACATGGTCAAGAAAAAGTAACCCTGGGTATACTGAGGGATTGCCCCCCCCCAGATTGTGACACACTCCAACATTGCCTCCTATTTACTTCCAGAATGAATAAGAATTGGCTGTTTCTATTTTCAGGCCTAATTATGTCTCTGCCATGCCCACAAGCATTTATAGAAGGTAAAAGAGTGAGACAGACTCAGAAACCCAAGGAGAAAATGTTAATTGATACAGAGGCAGTCCAGATTGATTCTGGTTGGCATATAATGTGCTGAAGTCATCATGCAACCTCAGACAGGCTTAGGCCTGGTACTGAAATGATGTCAAGGTATCTTATTAAAAGGTAAGTGCTGAGCCTGTGTAACTATTTTGAGGCACTGCAACAGCTATCTAAGCAGACATGGCTGCACGGCTGAGATCCTGTTGCTTTGATTCATGACTGGCTCTGTGGCTGACACATTTCCTCATGAGCTATTCTGGATTTTAAGGACTTCACAAGGGAATCATAACAAACTGCTCATCCCTGCATTTTGGGGGTCCTCTTTGAGTCTTTTAGCCTGTTTCCATTCCAAATCCATGTTTCTGGACCTTCCTTGAGGTTGATCCAAGTTCAGCTACCACTCTACAGGACAAATGGGCTTTATTGAGTTTAGAAACACACACACACACTTGCGCGAAAGTAAGGCTGTGCCTGCTTTCTGAGTCATATAACACACTGGGATCTCAGCAGCCCACCTGCCCCTTAACTGGTGCTCTTTGGTAGCTACAGGCTTATGCTTCAGTGTTTTCCTCAGTAAAGGCCTGTCCCCTGTTTTAAGCCCTTGAATACTCTGATCTGAAACTTCTTTTATATCTGACTATACTCTGGTATATGTTAGTAAAGTTTTCTGCCTGTGTTTTTAATTGTAGCCATATATTTTTAAACAGTTGAATGTTTTGATTTCCAAATTATTTACTAGGGAGAATCAAAAATATATGTCAGTATGAGTCACTTTCACAATTTGTAGGGAAATGATTACCCTCTATGATCCTGGCAAGATGTAGTTGAGTCCCTCTTCTGTTGGCAGGCCTCCTTCTTAATCAGTGAGCTCTAAAAGTCTGTCCAAGGCTATCAGATGCTGATATGGGTCCTGAAAATATTTATTTAGGAAAGCAACTTTATCTAAATAAAGTTTATCCAATTAAACAAAAATAAAGTACACATAATGAATTATCATGTTAAGATCAGTCTTGAGTTCAGCTGGTTTCAAGTTTTTTAATGGCATTTTTTGCTATTTCCTTGGATTGTTCTAAAGCATTGTCTAAACAAAGATAGCCAGAACGCACTACAGCATGAACTATCATCTCTAAGTGTAACAATAACATTCAGTGATTTTACTGGTCTGTAACTTTTCATCAGGTTTCAGATTTTCCTCATTAGAAATTGGGAGACTTTGGATTATTTCAGTTCTAATAGCATGTACTGTATTCCTTTTTTTAACCTGCACTTCCAATTAGTATCATTGCTCTCTAGCATGTCAAGAACTTCAAAATTTCCAGATATCCATGACTATTTTAACTGTCTTTCTGGCAATCAAACTTACTGAAATAAGAAAGCCCCATGTTTGCTGGGCCAAGAGCTGCCCTACAAGGGGAGAAAGTTCTGCCCCTTTCAGACATTTCACCTGGTCTCTACCTTGAGTCTGATAACAGCCTGACTTAATAGTAAAGTGTGCAGCACATGGTAGCTTAGCTGCTTTATGGTGGGATAATAAATACTGGCCAAGATCTGATGGCATAATCCTGCTGTTGGAAGTGGTTCCGTCAGTGAAAATGGGAGGAGCTGACTCTTTCTCCTACTGGAAGGTACAACACACCTTGAAGATGTGCTATGGAGAGCTGGGAAAACTTTTGGAGCAAATCTTAAGGCAGCATGAGGGCTGGGGTCAGGAGAGAAGGGATACATTCTGCCACTGGCTACTAGTTTGTTTCAAAGTTGTGGGTATAACTTAGGTTCAGGATATGTAACAGATCATATCTCATAGTACAGAGACACCCGAACCCCAATATGCTCAGGAGAAGCATTTCATTCTGTCCCACTGTTACCCTAAGAGGTGGGGGTGCTTTAGACCCCCGCCTGTGATGACAAAATCTCTATTATTATTTGGGGGAATTATTAGATCAAAAGGAAGCCTGCGAGTGAAGGGTAACTTCGGGAATCTTTTCACCTATGTATACCAGTACTAACTGCAGAGGACTCCAGTTTAAAGTGAAATAAAGTATTTTTATTGGAAATAACACAAAATGAACTCACACATGCAACACATGTTCCAAAGAAGGCTACTGGAAAGAAAGGCAGGGAGGCTGGATAGAGAGAGGTCCAGTTAGATAGAGTTATAGTTACCAGTCTTGAAGAGAAGAGTTCTGTGCAGCAAACATGCTCAGACTGGTGCCTGAGTGTGGCACAGAAAATCCAGTAGACTGTTGGTGTCCGTCTATGGCAATCTTTGCTATAGTGGGGGCTACAATATTTATAACCCATTCCATGCCTTGAAGGCACGTTCTGGCTTTAACAATGGTTACATGGCCAAGGAAGATACAAAGGAAAATTGAAACTCAACCGATGCATTGACAAGGAAGCTGAATCTCAACTGATTGCTCTAATGGCTGGGATATAGGAATTGATTGGTTTATACCAACCTCAGGAGGTTGGACAGGAGAGGGTGTAGGAGAGATTTCCTTGGGTTTGGGAAAGGTCACTTAAGTGTTTGTTTGGATGACTTATTGTTGAGGTGCCCAAGAAGGAAAAAGCACATAGCTCCTTAATGGCTTTGTTTACCAAGGGGCTTTTGCACAATCCTAATATGGTTTTGCTTGCCAAAATATTTCTAAGACACATCCCAAGTCATTGTGGCCTCCACCTGAAAGCTTTTTGGTTCACCATGGCCAACTTGACCCCAAAACGTGTCCACTGTTTCCAATTATGAGATATTATAGGGAGAAGATAGTAGGGCATGCTAACACCACCTCCTTCACAGGTACAGTTGGTGGGTACATAAGATAGGGTCTTCTCAGTGGCTGCCTCTAGGCTCTGGAACTCTATGGAAAGAACTTTAAGAGGGTACTGTACTGTTTTAACTTGTAATGCTTTTAACTGCTCTTTATCATTTTAAGTGCGCTTTAAACTGTTTTAATTTTTAATAGTTTAATTATATTTTAATGTTGCATGTTTTTAACTACAGTGGACCTGCCATATTTGCGAGCTAAGGATCTGTAGATTTAATCAACTGCAGATTAAAAATTAAATATTGGAAGGGATGGTATTAAAAAATACAGGAGATCTAATAAAGTGATCACCCTTACATACAGAGGGAGAAGAAAGGAAACCAAACTACCCTTGCCCCATCACTCTCCTACTCACCTCCACAGCCTGGCTGAACTCCAGGTCAAAGCCCACCATGCACATGCAGTGCAACCAGGCTGAGAAGCATCCCAGAGGTGCAGCAGCAGAAGTGGTGGCTAGCCCCAGCCTCCAAGCACACATTCTTCACTCTCCTCCACCTCTGGGGAGCCCACCACCCACCCATTTCCGCTTTACAAAGGAACAAGCCAAGGTCCCACCACCGTTGCCTCAAACGCAGAAGTGTGTAGCTGGCATGCTCCTCAGAGATGGGAGAGCCTAAAGAATACACACCTAGTGGTGCGCCTGGCAGCTGGGTCTTGCCGCCAACTGCTGCTGCCCTCTGCCATTTTATTAATCGGGGCTTGATCATCCATGTTTTTGCTATCCGTGCAGGGTCTAGAACCAACCAACCCTCCAGATACCATGGACCCACTGTACATTGTAATCATTTTAATTGGTAAGCTGTCTAGAGTCCCCAATCTAAGGGAAAAAAACCAGGGTATAAGTAAAGAGAAGGAGAAGAAGAGGAGGAAGAGATGGTGGTGGTAGTCGTTGGTGTTGTCATCGTCCAAATGAGCCTGGACTGTCATGTCAATGGAGTGGTAAAACTGCTCTGGCCTTTAGTGTGAATTTTAAAGGAGCTACTTAAGGTGTGGAACCCTGTTCCCATAATAGATTCAGCACCTTGAGATTCAGCACCTTGTATACTTCCTTTAAGGGTGAGAATAAAACCCAGAGCAGATTCACCACCCCACTGACAGGGAAACCACCAGCCTTTCCTGACCGAAGGACATAGGGCTGGCATCCTGTTGGTTAGACCCAACTAGAGTAGAGCCATTGAATCAATTGTTGAATGGTGAGTCAACACACAAGTAAATCACATTGATCCAAGGGGTCTACTGTAGTCAGGTCTTACAACAGGATGTAGGGCAAGATGTGTGTCGAAGAGAACTACTTCCATCAGTAGAAATGCACCACTGGATCCTGCCTGCTGTATCACTGTGTGCAACAGAAGTGTATCTGAACCACTTCTGTCCCCAAGATGTCATCTTTCAGATCATACTTCACATTTCCAAGGCCACAGACATTGCAAATGTTATATCACTTTCTTCTCATGCATGACAACCTCTGACAATCCCATCAAGGAAAACAAGGAACTTATCAGGTTCCTTGATGGATCACAATAATGTGTTTGATGAGCTGTGTTTTTCTTGAGGCTCACAGTTTCTCTTGGCCTGATTTGGTGCAAATCATGCAATAGAAAATGTTGCATGGAGCAGATATTTAGCAACCCTACCCAGAAGTTCTATATAGTTAATACCAACATTACTGTTGTACGAATAGAATCAAAAATAGTGAAATTGACAATAACAGAAAATAGTTGGGGGAGTGCTGTATTTTGAGCAATGGAACTTTTATGTAACATACTATCATGCAAATCAAGTGTACATCACAAGAGAGATTGTTCTAAGGGTGCTAAATGAATAACGTTCTGGAAACCAGAAGTCCAGAGGAAAACAAACAAATAAGCTTTGCCACCATACAGCAGTTTAAAAAAATCCTGATCTAATTTGCATGCATATAGTTTATGCATATCCTGACTTCTATTAATCTGGATTGGTTCTCCCAAATTAGAATACAGTTCAGATTTAGAGCACTAGTGGAAAGCAGATTTCTCATCTTGAGAAAAAATTGAGTTTGTTTTAGCCACAGGATCTCTCTCTCTCTCTCATACACACACACACACACACTAATTCTCTTCCTGCTACATCGATTCCTCATAATTGCTAATCTCCTTTGGGGGACTGGTTTCTAAGTAGGGGAAAACAAAATAGATGAAATTGAGGAGATCTCTGATTATCATACATGAGTTGGTCTCCTTCTCTCTCCTCCCTTCCCTTTCACAGACATCCCTTGCAACAATGGAAGAGACCGGAAAGGAGAGCAAGCACACACCCTCTCCTTTTCAGGCTTAAAGAAATCACACTCCATTTCAAGAGCCCAGGGTTGCCTATTTCTCTTTGGGCCCAGCACATTGTTCAGGGAGGAGATGTTGTTTGCAATTCAAATGCCCAGAGCTCAGTAAAAACCAATAAACCCAAGGCACAAGAGAATCTTGAACAAGCGAGCCACTTGCACAAATAGGAAGTCCTTCTCCTGCCCCCCTTTTTTGGCTAGGAGTTGAGGAGGAGCCACTACACAAAAGAATAACAGAGCACTTGTGGGGCTGAGAGCTTCTCACTCAATGAAATCCAAACAAACATATTGTCTCCTTTAGGTGATGCCTTTTTGCAGACTCACTGAGGGCACACACAGAATGTGTGCATGTGTGTGAGAGAGAAAGGTGCATCCAACCTGATTGAAAAGTCCCAAATTTTGATCCTGTTGTTTTCAATTTTATACTTGGTTAAAACGGGGAGCTGGTATAAAAAGTCTCTGATCATTCCTGGAGCTAACTGAATATATTCTGGGATAAACCAAAGTGTACTCTCCAGAATAAAATTGGAAAGAACAGGGACAAATTCTGAGACTTTCTGGTCTTTTTAATGAGTCTGGCTATGCCCTGACTGAGTCAAGTAGGGCCCTGTTCCTTACCTGTCTCCTGCTTGGGCTGAACCTCAACCCAAGAATCCAGTGATTTCCAAGAAAGGCCTTCTATGAGTTATGTAAAGTTGTCAGTTAATCAATGCTTATTATATCACTGACTGCAGATTTTAAAACCCAGTTGCTCTCTGTAAAACCGTTTTTAGTACATGTTGTTAACAACCCATGTGGCTCTCTTCATTTAGACCCTGCTTTAAAACTCCTTTCCAAATGGGAATTGACTTGCTTGTATCTGTTGAGAGGTTTTTACTCCATTCCTTGTCTGATTACATAGTAAGCAAATCACCATTGTTCGTTAATGTTAGCATTTGATGAAGCAGGCTGGAGTACACAGAGGCTTAAGCTAGGAATTTTTTACCCTTCCAACATGGGGCAGATGTGGTGAAGCAACATCAGAATGTGGTCAGGATGGCAAGTTATTAATGAGGAACAAACATACAAGCTAGGAGATGCTGCAGCAGTTTGCTTTCCCCCCAGTCTATTTGAAGGGGAAGATTTCCACCCACTCCTCTCCTCCTCTGCAAACTACTTTTGCACTTTGAACTTAGTTGAACCAAATGAAGAACCCTGAGGATGAATGGGGAAAGTATGAGGGAGACAGAGAAACCAGCACGTTATAAAACATCTGAAAAAGTGGGGCAACAGAGGATTAAATGGGATGGTCACTGCCAATTAGGGACATAAAACTATGTATAAAACTATGAACAAGCAATGTACTTCTAGTGTGCTACTCTAAATCCAATTTGTCCATCCCAACTAAAGTAGATCCCTTCAATGTAGGAGGTATGAGTCTAAACAATAAAAATGTATTAAAAATTTCAGGAATCTAGCCCTTTTAAAAAGAAATAAAAATATCATCTTTAAAAAATAAAAAGACTTTTACTTTCAAAGTCATGCAGAGTGATGCATCAAGAATGCTGAGACAAGCTCAATTAACATTTAAAAGTGTATTCTGAGATCTGTGGTCTGATCACCCAGTTAAATTAGACTCATTACAAAAACAAAGGAGTCAGTTTAGAAATGCATATCAAAAGTTTACTGAAGGTATATGAATCTTAATCTACATACTAAAACAAACTTTAAAAAAGGGTTCCTAACTAACTAGGAGGATTTGGGGTAGAATGACTCACCCAGCCTTTAGTGGTAGAGGCTGAATGGTGAACATCATGGCATGGCTTCATAGCGGCATGGCTACATAAGATGGCTACAGCCGCATGGAGACTCTAACTTAAAAGAGACTTGCACAAAGAGCAATAAAATTTAAATTAGGTCATGTGTTGAATGACCCATCACTCCAGTTGGCTGGAAGTGCCTAGTGAAATAAGAGAAAGGGAGTTTGGGAGAACAGAAGCATGCAGGGAAAATTCCTAGACTTATCTTAGTATGTGAATGGGGTACACAAGATTGTTTTACATTACAATAATTATTTCCCCACATACTACATGAATCAATTGTTAAAGGATAATGGATCCACTCTTATTGGAACTAGCAGTAAGATTTTGGGCCTTAAATGTGTAACTAATGACACATTGTAGTTAAAAGCAAAAATTAATGCTAACATGCTACATTTCAGTCTATGGATCTTACAGAAAAAGTACACACTAGGACAATGAATTTGTCATAAATTATATGAGAATTTAATTAACCACGAATTTATCCATTTGTTAAAGCATACATTACACAAGGGGAATCTTCAAAAAGATTTTTTAAAGTTTTTTTTTTTAAATTTCAATTTTGTTATAGTCAGTACATTATGTATATATCAAATATCTAATATAGGAACAATAATGATAAAACAAGAACAAGAACAAGGATAATACCTGGATGTTATGAGCTATCAAGTCCAACAGAGACTGAAGGAGTTTTCATTGGCAATATTCGCAAACTTAACCTGTTTGTTTTTGGGGTTTTGTTCTGACAAAACTTTTTAGTTTTGTTCTGTTACAATCACCCTATGCATGCATACATCCATTCATCCAGAAGGGAAGCAAAAAGGTTTCCCAATATGATTTACTGAAGTGGAGAAATTAAAGGTTGATAGATGAAGGTCCCATCACTCCCATATCATATGCCATAGAAACAAATCCAGTGTGTCTGAAAGCACATGGACCCATGTAACTCAGGTTGATATGTTGGTAGCTGGTCAAGTAACTAGGAAACTCAAATGATTCCTAAAAGGGTCATTTGGGGTTTTCTTTACTTCTTTATATCTGCCCATCTATCAAGCTATATAGGGAACCTCTTTTATGAGACATGGAATTTCATTCAGTAAATTAACATTCTTCTAATTTTACTATGGTTTTATACTCTTATAATAGCAATAGACATGACAATATCAGTCTGATAGACCATCAGTTCATTGAGATGCATTTAGATGAGTGGGTTTTTTTAGTAAGTGAAAATCTATCATTCATTCTTTATTTTCTTTCTCTTTTTTATGGATAATTCCCCCCCCCTTTGCCTAGAACTGATGACTTTTCTTAATTGAAGTGTCTGACTGGGGGGTGGAGTGGGGGGGGGACCAGCCCTAAAAGCTAAGACAAGGCAGAAGAGTGACACAATTTGTGTTGGCTTCTTTGCAAACACAAAAGTTAGACTACAAAAGAAAACATGGTCTAGCAGGAGCTTTGAAGGAGAAAGGCAGTTCACATGCTCTTCTGAATGCATCGCCAATGGCTGAGTTGTTAAGACATTCAGCACTATTAATGGGTAATGTACTGTCAGGCTCCATTGTAACCCACCCTTTAATCCTAGGCCTGTCAGACTTGAAGGGAAACTAAAGAAGAGACAGTAGTGCTGCAAATGGATTTCCATTGTCTGTTCTCTTTTCCTCCTCCCTCCTTTAAAAGAAAGAATAAGTTCCTTCCTAAAGGAAACTGTGTCCCACATTAGCAAACTGCTCTTCTTCCCCCAGCCTTCTGCCATTCCTGGCTGAGGATGGATTTTGTTAAACATTTGGTCATAAAAATCTTTTGTGTCATCAAATGTTTCAGCCTTCCCTTGTGAACAGGAAGTGGTGGAATAAACATCTCTACATTATTTTAGAGGCTCTAAAATATGGTTACAGGCACACATACAAATCTATGATAGTCAAGCAAAGAGAATTCAATGCCACCAACACATACATGAACACACACACTCCCCAAACTCAAAAGGCTTATTGATGTTAATGTTGATTTCTGTTTCTTTTTTTTTCTTCTGTTTTCTGTTTTATTGAGTTTTAACATTACTATATTTAGAACAAACATGTAACACAGATGCAACAATTTTTGCTTTCTTTGTCCAGGATATACTCATACAGATACAGTCAGAAATAGGCAATGTCTCCAATCAAGATGGAGCTAAGAGCCACTGTCTGCCCCACCGGGGGTGGTGGACCCATTAGAATGGTCCACCCTCGAAGGCTAATGGAACCAATTGGATTCCAGAAAGCCTTGGAGGGTTTAATGGTTGGTAACGCCGGTGATTCTGTTGAAGCTTTGGTTAATATTTGGAACACCGACCTCACCAAGGCTATTGACACAATCGCTCCCAAGCGTCCTTTCCAGCCTGCTCCTAACTGTAAGCCCTGGTACTCAGAGGAGCTTAGGAAAATGAAGCAAGCTGGACAACGACTAGAGCGCACCTGGCGGAAGACTCGACTCTTATCCGACAAGACTCGTCATAGGAATTTCCTTAATTCTTATCGAGAGGCGATACGTGCAGCGCAGAAGTCTTTCTCCGCTGCACGTATTGCATCTGCAGAGTCCCGTCCAGCAGAACTGTTTAGGGTAGTGGGGGAGCTGACACAGATTCCACCTGCGCAGAACCCCTTACTGAACCCGACAACGGCCTGCTGTGATGCATTTAACATCCACTTTGCAGATAAAATCTCTCGGATAAGAGCCGACTTAGATGCCATTGTTATGACAGAATCTATAGACGAGGTGTCCAGCAACTCCGTTGATGAAATTTTATTGGATCAGCTTCAATCTGTGAGTACCGATGACGTGGACAAGCTCCTTGGTAGAGTGAGGAAAACGACCTGTCCCCTCGATCCCTGTCCATCTTGGCTGGCCACCCAAGGGGGTGACGCATCGAGAGTATTCCTTAGGGATATCATCAATGCGTCCTTCAGGGAGGGGTCCCTTCCACCTTGTCTGAAGGAAGCGGTGGTTAAGCCGCTCCTGAAAAAGCCTTCCCTGGACCCCGTGGACAGGAACAACTATAGGCCAGTCTCTTTGCTGCCTTTTCTAAGCAAAGTGATTGAGAGGGCGGTCGCTTCCCAACTCCAAGCTGTCTTGGATGAAACCAATTATCTAGATCCATTTCAAACTGGCTTTAGGACGGGTTATGGAGTGGAGACTGCCATGGTTGCTCTGGCTGATGACCTCCGCTTGGGTATCGACAGGGGTAGTGTGACCCTGTTGGTGCTCTTGGACCTCTCAGCGGCCTTTGATACAATAGACCATTCCATCCTCTTGGATCGCCTGAGGGAGTTAGGAATCGGAGGCACTGCTTTGCAGTGGTTCCGTTCCTTCCTCTCGGGCAGATCCCAGAAGGTGAGGCTTGGGGACAGTTGCTCTACTAGAATAGAGCTTAACTGTGGCGTTCCTCAGGGTGCCATCCTGTCCCCGATGCTATTTAACATCTATATGAAGCCGCTGGGAGAGGTCATTCGGAGGCATGGAATGCAGTGTCATCAGTATGCGGATGACACCCAGATATACTTCTCCATGTCTCGGTCATCGGCTTCGACTTCAGATGGCGTCTCTCCTCTGAATGATTGTCTTAAAGCAGTAATGGACTGGATGAAGAAAAACAAATTGAGACTGAATCCAGACAAAACGGAGGTACTAACAGTTACAGGCCCAAAACCAGGTCTGGGAATACAAACTCCAATCCTGGATGGAATTACACTCTCCTCCAAGGATTGTGTTCGCAGTCTGGGGGTGCTCCTGGACCCGTCGCTCCAGATGACTAATCAGGTAAATGCAACGGTCAGGAGTGCCTGTTATCAACTTCGGCTGGTACGCCAGCTGCGCCCTTTCCTGGAAACTAGGGACCTCGAAACTGTGGTACATGCACTGGTAACCTCCCGTCTGGATTTCTGTAATGCGCTCTACATGGGGCTACCCTTGTGCTTGACTCGGAAACTTCAACTAGTCCAGAACATGGCAGCCAGGTTGATTTCTGGCGTTCCCAGAAGAGAGCATATAACACCGGTGCTAAAAGCTCTCCACTGGCTGCCTATTAGTTTCTGGGCACAGTACAAGGTGTTGGTTATGACCTTTAAAGCCCTACATGGCTTGGGTCCAACTTACCTCCGGGACCGCCTCCTTCCATACGACCCTCCCCGCACACTTCGGTCCTCTGGGAGGAATCTGTTACAGCCTATGAAAACAAGGCTGTCGGTGACCTCCCAGAGGGCCTTCTCTGCTGCTGCTCCCAGATTATGGAATGGCCTGCCGGACGAGATCCGTCTTATTACCACCTTAGACAGCTTTAAAAAAGCTGTCAAGACGGATCTTTTCCGGAAGGCCTTTCTGAATAATTATCCCGGCCCAAGACTCAGCTGCCCTTTCTAGGCTACGATTGTATGTTTTTAATTTTTTTCTTCTAATTTATATATATTTTAATTAATGCATGTTTTTAATCCTTTGTAATTTAATATTATTTTAAGGGGTGGGTGGGCTAGGGTATTGTGAGTATGGGGTTTTTATATTGTAAGCCGCCCCGATTGCGTTGCAGAGGGGCGGGATATAAATAAAATTTTATTATTATTATTATTATTATTATTATAAGATGTAGGTCAGCATCTAAGACACCTTGTTCCCTGAAGGAGTCATTCAGAGCCTGGAGTGTTTAGCACGTCTCTCCATAAATTCCGATGGGACGATGATGGTCTTACGCTGGGATTTTTTGTATTCACGTATTCAATAAGAGGAAACCATTTTTCAATAAAGGAATTACCTCGATTATGCGTTTGGCATGTATGCATTTTATCTGTTAATTTTTTACACAACCAGTTATCCCAAACTCTATTCCACCACTCATCTATGCTGACTTGTCCCATCTTCCATGCAGCGGCTATGGAAGATCTGGCCGCTGCAAGAAGGAAAGTTATCAATTACTTATGCCTTAGGTTTTTATTCCCACCAGTAAATAGGTTCAATAATAGTAAGATCAGGCATAGAGACATTGTTTGATTTGTAATGCATGAGATTTGGTGCAGCACCTATGTTGACCTCTGTTTCAAGACAGAAATGATTTTGATTCAATTTGTTTTCATTCTGAATATTCATATACATGATTGTATGGTCCTTCATAATATAAGACATAGGTCCATCTAAAAAAACAGGTTATTCTACGGCCACTTTGGGTCCCATATTGGAAGAAAGGCAGGATCTAATCAAATACATCAAATCAAATGAATAAATAAATAATTCTAGAACAGTTGGGAGGTCTGTATTGCTGCCATTCCATTTTCCAACATTCTTCAAAAGTCCTCACGTCACTCTCTCCTGTGTATGCTTCTGTTTCCTGCCTGTTATTGCTCTTCACATTTCTTGCTATTAATATTAATAGAAAGCCTGGCCAAAACTAACAAAATGAATTTCAACAGGGAGAAATGTAAGATACTACACTTGGGCAGTAAAAATGAAAAGCACAGGTGAGTGACACCTGGCTTGATGGCAGTACATGCAAAAGGGATCTAGGAGTCTTAGTGGATCACAAACTGAACATGAGTCAGCAGTGTGATGTAACAGCTTAAAAAGTGTTGGAAGGTAATGAGTCTAAAAATAAAATTGCATTAAAAAAAATTCCAGGATCTAGTCTTTAAAAACAACAAGAATTATTTCCTTTAAAAAGGTAAAATCATTCAGTCACTTTTGACTTCACGCTTTATGCAGAGTGCAGTTAGCAAGCAGACTTAAGCTCAATTATCATTTGAAAGTGTATTCAGAGATCTGGGATCCCCCAGTTAAATTAGACTCATTACAAAACAAAGGAGTCAGTTTAAAATGCAAAACAAAGTTTACTGAAGGTATATCAATCTCAGTCTACATACTAAAACAAACTTAAGAAAAGGTCCTTAACTGACTAAGAATAGGGTAGGAAAGACTCACCAGCCTACAGCCGTGGGCTGGGTTCCGATGCATCATGGCATGGTTACAGGAAAAGTTAGAATGCATCCATTCTCATGGAGAGACAGATTCAGAAGGGTGCTTACCCAAAAGCAATAAAATTCAAATTAGGTCATGTGTGAATCACCCAGAAGTGCCCAGTGAAGTAAGAGAAGGGAATTTTGGGAGAACAAAATGCATGCAGGGAAAAAACCCTAGACTTATCTAAGATTGTGAATGAGGTAAGCAAGATTGCTTTTACATTACAATGATTATTTCCCCACATACTACATTCCCCTTCTCAATCATAGGGTACTTCAGGAACAATCTTCATTTCTTCTCGTAGTCTAAGGAAACTGTCCTTAGGGAGAGGCTTTGTTAAAATATCAGCTATCATTTCTTCTGAGTTGCAGTACTCCAGTTGAACAAGTTGACTCTGGAACATTTCTCTCACCTTGTGGAAAGCAACGTCAATGTTCTTCTTCAGAGGCTTGTCACTCTGAGAAATCTTGATACAGCTTTGATTGTCTTGCATCAAAATGGTTGGCTTGGGTTCCTCTATCCCAAGATCCAGAAGCAAATTCTGCAGCCATTTGATTTCATCACAAGCTGTTTTCGCTGAGACGCACTCGGCACCTGTGGAACTATCCGCCACTGTACTCTGCTTCCGACTTGTCCAACTTACTGCTCCACCACCATAGAAGATGATGTTTCCACTGGTAGATTTTCTCTCCACCAAATCACTGCCCCAATCAGCATCTGCATAGGCAATGAGTCGTGGCTAGTCACATGCTGGCAGCATCAGTTTGAAGTCAGCAGTCGCTTTTAAATATCTTGCAATTCGTTTCACTGCAGTAAAATCTCGAAGAGTAGGAGAATTAACCATTCTACATAAGATCCCAACAGCATTTGCAATATCAGGTCTAGTGAAATTTGCTATGTACAGAAGTTTTCCAACTGCAGTTCTGTACTTTTCACTGTCTCTCAAAGGTTCAGATGCCTCATTGTTCTTTAAGAAACCTACTTCCATTGGAGTTAGAGCATACTTTGCATCTCTTAAGCCAAGACAGTCCAAAAGATCTATAATCTTTTGCTTTTGATTAAGAAAGAAGCTTCCATCATGGTCTCTTTCAATTTGTACTCCAAGATAGTGTGAGATATCTCCCAAACTTTTAATATCTATTTCTTTCTGGAGATTCAGGAGTATCTCTTGACTATCTGCTTTGTCTTGACTGCACAGAATCAAATCATCAATATAACTTGCAATGTAAGTCCATCTATTGTTTCTGAATCTTTTGTAAACACATTCGTCAACAGTGCCTGGAATAAATCCTTCTTTGATAAGGAGCAGATTTAGCTTTTCGTGCCATTTCTTGGCAGCTTGTTTTAATCCATACAAGCTTTTCTCAAGTTTACATACTAGATGTTCCTTTCCAGGTACTACAAATCCCGAAGGCTGTTCCATGTACAGTTCCTCATCTAGATCTCCATAAAGAAACGCTGTTTTCACATCTAGATGTTGTACATGCATTCTCTTGGAAGCTGCAACAGCCAATAGGGTTCTAATAGCTGTGTGTGTAACAACTGTGGAGGAAGTTTCATGAAAATCTTCTCCAAATAGCTGATTGTAACCTTTAGCTACAAGTCTGGCTTTATATCTTTCAATCTCCCCGTTTGCATTTTGCTTTGTTGTAAAGACCCATCTGCAGCCAATTGCCTTCTTGCCTTTTGTCAATTCTGTCAAAGTCCAAGTTTTATTTTTATATAAGGATTCCATTTCCTCTATTGCAGCTTTCACCCATTTCTCAGAATCAGATTTTGGCATTCCTTTGATCTTCTGCCAGTCAGAGGGTTCCAGAAGGCTTTCCCCTGTGGCTAGGTAGGAGAATCTCAAAGGAGGCACTCCCCTGTTACCCCTCGCAGACTGTCTCACCTGGACTTGAGTTCCTGGCTCTGCTCGTGGCGCGCCGTCCAGTCCTCCATCCTCTGGTAAGTCGTGGGCTGAGGGAGCCCCTTCTGGATGCGAAGCACTTGCAGGAGGGTGAAAGAGCTGCACACGCTGTGGCTGCCACTGAGAATGAGGGTCAGGGTCTTCTTCCACTGCAAACACATCTGAATAGAAATCTTTGTTTGGATTAGAATTAAGTTGAGGTCTTTCATCAACATAAACAGCACTTGTTATTCTCATTGTGCATCCATCAGGGTTTAGGATTTTGTAAGCACCTTTGGCATAGCCAATAAAAATTCCCTCTTCACTATTACAGTCCAGTTTGTCTCTTTTCTGTTTGGGAATGTATGTATAAGCTTTTGATCCAAAAACCCTTATATGGTTTAGTCTGGATTTCACACCATGCCACAACTCAAATGGAGTAACATCTCTGGATCTGGTTGGAAGTCTGTTGTATAAGTATGTGGCTGTGAGAATTGCCTCAGACCAATAAGCTTTAGACATGTTAGCTTGCACAAGCATTGCAACTGCCATTTCTTTTAAGGTTCGGTTCATTCTCTCCGATAAACTGTTTTGTTGAGGACTATAAATCCCAGAAGTCTGGTGTCTGACGCCATGTTCCTTTAAGAATTCATCAAATTGATGATTGACAAACTCAGTTCCATTATCCGTCCTCAGATTCTGAATTTTGTAATTAAATTTATTAGTGACATAATTAAAGTACTCTTTGAACTTCTCAAAAGCTTGACTTTTCTCCTTTAGGAGATAGGAATGACAATATTTGCTGAAATCATCTGTGAAGGTAAGGAAATAGAGGTTTCCACCAACTGATTTCTGTCTAAATTGCCCACAGATGTCAGAGTGTATCAGTTCAAGAGGTTTGGTGGATTGCCTTTCTGTGAGAGGCTTGTGTGAAGGTGCAGTAGCCTTGACTTTAATGCATTCCACACACCTTTCATTCACACAACAGTTCTTGAAATGAAAGTCTCTTGCTAGCTCTTGGTTAGCCAATTTCTTTATGCATTCAACATTTCTATGAGCAAACGTTCTATGCCATAAATTTATGCAGTCTTTGTGTTTACACTGAGTGGCAACATTGGCATTTGAGTCACTGATCTCCATGTGATAATGGCCATCATCCTTTAGAGTGCCTTTAAAAATCAACTGTTTGCCATGAAAACCATAACATGCATTCTTTTTGAAAACTACTCTGTTGCCTCTAGAGGTGCTCATTTTGACTGAGTAGAGTGAGCTCTTCAATTCAGGGGCATAGACTGTGTCTACAATTTTCAATATCTCTGTTCTAGCTCCCAATTTCATAGGAAGATAGACAGTTCCACTTCCTTGCGCTGTAACAGTATCTCCATTGGCAAGGTACACAGGGAATCTTACTTCCTCATTAAGATCTTGGAAATATTCCCTTTTATTGATAAATGAGTTTGAGGCTCCAGAATCTACGATGAAAGCATCTCTATATTCATTTCCAGAAGCTTGCATTACTTTTTCATAAGCCAATCCAATGTGGAATGTCTGTTTAGCATCAGCTCCTGTGTTACTAGCTCTATGGCCTCTTGTAGTCTCTTGCCTCTGGCCAGTCATCTCTTGCTGTGAGAATGACTGCCTGTTTCCCTTTGAATCATTAAATTGCCTCCCATTTGTCTCAGAAGAGGAGGGGGGCTTGGAGTGGGTAGCATTCCCTTTAAAATGTTTCTTTTCTTTCCCAGCCAAATTTACATGCTGGTTAAAGTTAGAATTCCTGGATTCAACTTTGTCATTATGCATCAAATTCTGCCTATGTTGAAACTCTCTTACTTGAATGCAGACTTCTGGTAGGGTTAAATCATTTTTCAATTGCAAAGTATTTATGATGGGATTGTAAAACTTTGGTAAGCTTGCTAAGAAAATCCCAACTTGCATAGCCTTTGGAATCTCTTCTCCAGGAGATTGCAATTCTGCTAATGTAGCTCTGCAATCATTAATGTGTTCATCTAGACATTTTGGATTTGATAGTTTCATGTTCACAAGTCTAATCATCAATGCAATCGAATTTCCCATGGATTTTGCACCACATAAGTCTTTCAAAGTGTCCCAAGCAGCTTTTGCTGTTCTCTTATCTTTGATTTCAGGAATTAATCCTTCATCCACTGTTAGAATTATGTAGGCTAGTATTTTTTTATCAATCCTATCAAAATCATCTCTTTCTTTTCCCTGATTTGGTCTCTGTTTATGTAAAACATCAATAAGTCCCATTGCCTTCATGTATGTTTCAAAAGAAAATGCCCATTTTCTATAATTCGGCCCACAAAGCTTTTCCATGGCTAAAAAGGCAGAGAGGTTAGCCTCAGATGCAGCCATAATTGCTTTATTGCTTTATAGCTTTATTGCTTTATTGCTTTTCTTCAAGCCGAGAGAGACCAAAAACAGCAACTCTGAGGTGATCAGATAAAAAAAGAAAAAATAAAACTTTTGCAAAAACAAAAATTAAATTGAGCTTTTAAGTCTTTAAATCTGGGCCTATAACCCCTTTTTTTGTTGGAAGGTAATGAGTCTAAAAATAAAATTGCATTAAAAAAAATTCCAGGATCTAGTCCTTTAAAAACAACAAGAATTATTTCCTTTAAAAAGGTAAAATCATTCAGTCACTTTTGACTTCACGCTTTATGCAGAGTGCGGTTAGCAAGCAGACTTAAGCTCAATTATCATTTGAAAGTGTATTCAGAGATCTGGGATCCCCCAGTTAAATTAGACTCATTACAAAACAAAGGAGTCAGTTTAAAATGCAAAACAAAGTTTACTGAAGGTATATCAATCTCAGTCTACATACTAAAACAAACTTAAGAAAAGGTCCTTAACTGACTAAGAATAGGGTAGGAAAGACTCACCAGCCTACAGCCGTGGGCTGGGTTCCGATGCATCATGGCATGGTTACAGGAAAAGTTAGAATGCATCCATTCTCATGGAGAGACAGATTCAGAAGGGTGCTTACCCAAAAGCAATAAAATTCAAATTAGGTCATGTGTGAATCACCCAGCACTTCTAGTTGGCTAGAAGTGCCCAGTGAAGTAAGAGAAGGGAATTTTGGGAGAACGAAATGCATGCAGGGAAAAAACCCTAGACTTATCTAAGATTGTGAATGAGGTACACAAGATTGCTTTTACATTACAATGATTATTTCCCCACATACTACAAAAAGCCAATGTGATTCTAGGCTGCATCAATAGGAGTATAGTGTCTAGATCAAGGGAAATAATAGTGTCACTCTGTTCTGCTTTAGTCAGGCCTCACCTGGAATACTGTGTCCAGTTCTGGGTACCACAACTCCAGAAGGATATGGACATGCTGGAATGTGTCCAGAGGAGGGTGACCAAAATGGTAGGAGGTCTGGAAGCCATGCCCTTAGGGAGCTGGGTATGTTTAGCCTGGAGAAGAGAAGGTTAAGAGGTGACATGATAGCCATGTTTAAATTTTATGAAGGATACTGAGGATGGAGCAAGCTTGTTTTCTTCGGCTCCAGAAACTAGGGACTTTATCAGACTAGCCCCTTAAAACGTTCTTTTTCTGGCACAACCCCCCCCTTTTTTTTTTTTACATTTTTCACACTTACCTTCCTCTCCTGGCAAAGGCAGCTCCAGCAATAAAGAGGAAATGAACGGAACCAGTTCACTTCCTTGTTCAAAATCCCATGAGACTTCATCACGTGGCAAACTCAAAAAAATGAAAACACAAATAAAGCATTAAAAGTTTTAAAAAGCACACACACACTTTAAAAGTCCCAAGTAACCCAGTGAGGGTCATAAAAAGAGCAAAATTTACCTGGATGTTCCAATCTCACCTGGAAGCGTTCACTCCAGACTGGCCATTGACACTGCATTCATGTGAGTTAAAGGGCCTGAGGCTTCACACACCAGCAATGCTTCCAGAAAAGCAGCAGGGAGATCAATTGACGACTTTAGTTGTCAATTAAAAGGTACAGGGGTTTGTGTTGATTTTAACGATGAAAGGGCAGCATCGTCTGATCTGCGTGTCCTTTCATGGTTATGTGGCGTCTTTATGATGCCTATTTTTAAGTGTCTGATAAAGTCCTAGGACACGGAGCAATGGCTTCAAACTACAGGAAAAGAGATTCCATCTAAATATTAGGAAGAACTTCCTGCCAGTAAGAGCTGTGTGGCAGGGGAATACACTGCCTCAGAGTGTGATGGAGTCTCCTTCTTCAGAGGTTTTTAAACAGAGGCTGGATGGCCATCTGTGGTCTCTTCCAACTCTATGATCTCCAGTTCTCTATTTAAATATTTATTTAATTTATGTCCAACTCTTGCAAAAAGAAAAAAGAAAAAAGAATTGCTTGAGGTGCTATACTGTTCTGTATCTTGTCTCCCTTTTGTCCAGCTGCAGTTCACTATATGGCCTTGATTAAGCATGAGGTGGAGCAATCACATCCCACCATTATAAGCAGAAATGGGGAATGGGGAGAGTTAGACCTTATACTCAGAAAATGGCTCAATGGAGTGCTATGGAATGTGGTAGAGTAAGGTTAAGCCTGGCCTCTGTGTGTATCTGCACATGCACGTATACATACCTTAGAAGCCAGGTTAACCTTTCTGATCCACTCAGGAATCTCCTGGAAAATCCTCAAGCTGGATCCCTCTAGATACACTCCAAGATTTCTCCAGCCTAGAAATCCTAGAAATGTCTTCCTTCCTGCCACCACCTCTTGATTTGAAGAGAACCCCTTTCTACATGTGATTAAAGAGAAACCATGGGGTATTTAGGTTTTCCAGCCCTAACTAAGAATTTACCAACCCTCCCCCTCCCTTCTTCTCAGAAACAGAGGAGAATCACTGTAGCATGACTCAAAGCAACAGGTGCATGGAGCTTGCCGTATAGGAAAATTTTAAAGACTATTTATTAAAGCAAGCAAACACATTTCAGAGGTAATCATTTCATGAAGAAAACACCCTTTTTCTTCAGGTGCAGCTTAAGTTACAGAATATAGCAGTATAGAATTACATCCAGCCAAGGATAAAAACAAATTAAAGCTTCTCTAATGCATCTAGCTAAAATACTGTCCCTACACAAAATAAACGTCTACTCATCTTCTGGAAGTCCATAAAGAGCAAATCTGGTGTCCAAACTGGCTAGGCTACATGCTCAATCAGTAAGCCAGGCCCAGCACAGCTTCTGAGATTCATGTATTCTCAGAGAGAGTTCTGTGGTCTAACCTCATGGTCAGACCCCAAGCCATGTGCTCTGAACAAAAGGCTACAAAGTCTTCAGATCCTCATTACCCAAATCTCATAATTTGGGGCCAGTTCAGGACATTATACTCCAGAACTTCTCTGGATCCACATGATCCCAGCTACACGGACTGGCACAGATCCATTCCACATCCATGCCATAGTCGCAACAGACTAACATCCTATCAGCTCCACTGGCCTGTTCCCTCGCTGTCACCACCACACAGGTCAAGCAGCTTTCTGCAGAGCCTGGCCACCACCATCACTACCGGTAAGGTCAGAATGCGATGCTGCACCATGTGATCAATAAGGCAGGGCTTGCTCTCCCCTTTCCTCGTTGATCGCACTTATGTCCTATTTTTGCCCTGTGAAGAAGCAATAGCACGCTGAGAAGCACAGGGAAGCGGATGGATCCTTGTCGGATCTGCTGCTGCCACTTCCTCACCAGCTAAGCAGCTCCATGGGAAGCCTACCCACAGTGCCGTTGCTTCTGCTGTGGGCAGAAACAGGGTGCCTGTGTGATCAACACATGGTGCTCACTCCCCCTTCCTTGATTGCATGGCTGGATGCCTCCTGGAGACATCATGGCCAGTAATATTGGCGCCATTGGGGCTCTGCTGGAGTTGGTGCTTGGTCAGGATAGTGGCGGCAGTGGAGCACTGGAAAGGAAGATTTTTCCCCTTCCCCACTGTTGGTTGGATTGTAAACTGCTATTGCTTAAAACAATTTGTAAGCTGCTCTGAGAGCCTTTGTGGCTAAAAAGTGGGGTATAAATAACTAAAATAAATAAATAATAAATAAAATAAGGATGGCAATGCTTGCTGCCCACCCGAATCCAGCCTGATCCAGCTGTCTACATGCAGGATCAGCCAGCAAAACTCCTCATTTTCTGAAGGTGACTCATTTTACTCCATTTTAAGGGTGGTTTAGTGTGACTTTGGTGCTGAACTGGCTGGACATTGTGTGGATAGTTTGCACCAGAATCAGGGAATTGGCCCTGTGTCATTTGGGCAGATCGCCGTGGGATAGGGTGAAGATGTTTTATTTGGCTGGTGTAGACAAGCCCAGAGTCTAAGCTGGCCAGCTTGTATGGAGGGCATAACTCCTGTAAATTATACTGAAGAAATGAAAGAAAGCTTGGGATGACTAGAGTTCCTTTCACAATGATAACACTATGATACCACTTTAATTGCCATGGCAACATCCAGTGGAATCCTGGGATTGGTAGTGGAGGGAGGGGCCTTTAGAATTCCCCACCGGGGAGCTCCTCTGGTACCTCTAAGCAAACTACAAACCCCAGGATTCCACAGGAGACAGCCATGACAGTTAAAGTGGCATCATAGTGTTATAACTATTTAGTGTGAAAGGGCCCCTGGAGCGGATTTAGGTTGACTGCAAACTCCATTTATTTCTGATACCCAAAAATCTAACTGGGTTCTGAATTCTTTGATTGAATTCTTTGTCTTTTTTACAAGCCTCAGATAGGTGGACCTTGAGGTTGTACTGAAAAACAAACAAAACCAAAGTGAATTCCCACATGCTTGAAGTCTGACCATCCCTATAGAAGGACAAGTTATACTGCTGCTGAATTTTTACCACTGTTCAGGATATAATTTATGGAGAGGGGAGGACAGATGAAGAAGAGCTATAAGGCAGGTACAAATGGTGATTGTGCCTGTTTTTCTTGTTACTGTGAAAGGTGTCACTGGGTGGGGAGAGGATAACCCAGAGATCTTCCCAAAAGTAGGACTGGGTATGAAGATGAATCTCTCATTAAAAACAAGCAAAAAAACCTCTCTTCAGTCTTTATAATTAGATGCTGCTGTGCACACATCACTCCCCACATACTGTAATGGCAGATTATGATGCTAAGGGAAAATAGAGGGGTGGGGAGGTAATACAAGTTCTCCCCCAGATTTAGAGATCTGTATCCAATGCCTCAAATTGACATTGACCTGAAAGCTGAAAGAAGCCTCTGCTTATTGGAATGTACTGCTATTTACAGAATGAAGAAGTGTGCTCATTGATGGTGTGTTCTGGTCATTCCTGTGGAGAATGACAGATTATTTAATAAGGAAGGGGGGATTAAATCATCAAGATTCATGGACAGAGAGGTAGCAGAGGAGGGAGCAATTTTCACAGGATACGGGATCATTCATTCCTTGATTTGCTATCCTGGGAAGATCTACTGTTTTAAAAAGACCCAAACACAATTGATGGTGGGTGGGGGGGGGGGAGAGAGGAAGGGAGAGAGAGAAAGATCTTGAAGGATAAGCATCTTGCAGAAAAAGGAGGGGAGGGAGAGTGGACAGGGGTGTGTGGAAAAAAAGGAGAGTATTTCACAGCATTTTTTGAAAGCTCTAGACAAATAAAAATGCAAGGAGAAGAAAGGACAAGGCTTTCCTCACAGTGGGGATCCTGATCTTTGCTTGGCCCTCAGCTCAGCAAGACTGACGCAGGCCTAGAACTTCTCAGAACTATAGAAAAGAAAGCGTTAAAAAAATGGGTGGAGAGGGAGGGGGGCAGAAGGGTTAAAATGCAAATTCCTTAATTTTTCTTTTTTTGGGGGGGGTAGCAGGGTCAAGGTTTGCTGATTTCCATCCTCCTTCTCCACCAACTCCCACCCCAAACCTCCCCACCCTAGTTTTCTTTAGGACGGGACAGTAGATGGAAGAAGGGCTTTGTGTAGGCCTTTCAGCTCTCTGAAAAGGGCTGAGCAATCCCAGTGGAGGAACAAACTTTTGGAGGTCAGGTTGGTCAGCTTAGAATAAATGTGTTGTATTGTCTGTATTAAGGGTAGGCTCTCAGCAGGGAGCCCTGGAGCCACTGCACACAACACCGAGGACTATTTATTCATCACTGAAATATAAGGAGTCCCCTTGCAAGGAAAACATAAACTGCATCAGTAAAGTATGACATCTCTTGCCCCTAAGGAGGCACAAACGCCTTCATATTTATTGATCATAAATAAATATAAGCGCTTGTGCTTACCCAGTGACACCCCGTCCTCTAGAATAATTATAACAGTAAGCTAATGCTTGTAAAAAGGACGGCCCTCCTTGCTCTATAGATAAATGGATTGGGTCATTAAAGGGCCTAAGAGAGAAACAGTTTATTTTAGTAGTGTTTGAAAACAGGCCTTTGTTTCCATGGCAAATGTGCAGGCCCCTTTTGGTTCCTCTCCACCAAACAAGTGTCACAGGCCCCAGGGGGTGTGTGAGGTGGGGGAAAGCTAGGGGAGTCTCAATGCCAATGGAATGCCGCTTAGGGCGCATGAAGTCCGGAGACAGGCAAACATGAAATCAAACTGGAAAAGAGACACAAAAGGGAGTGAAAGTTACCGCTACATTGGTACTAGCTTCCCTACAGCTACATATGATAATAGAGCCGCAAAGGAGCATGGGGGGGGGTGAGGAAGGAGCCTTTCCCAACGTCTCATGCATGAGGCTGCTTTACATTGGGGTACAGGGCTGCCAAAAGATCTTGCTCTTGTTTCTCCCATTGTCACAAGTTTTTGAGTGTGTGTGTGTGTGTGTGAGAGAGAGAGAGAGAGGTGGGGGGAGAGAGAGGTGAATATGTCTATGTGGTGCATTTCAGAAGTGATCTGATTTCATTTTGTATTATCTCTTGTTTCTGTAGAATCATTCCTCTAGCAAAGGATAATTTGGAGCAAGGAACTGTGGAATATACAGATATGCAGTGTGGAACCTATTTATTCTGTGAGTCCCTAGCAGAGATTAGAACAGAAATTAGAATTCTACTGGAGGAAGAAAGGGGCCATGGAGTCTGCCTCCCTCTGTGTAAAGGGATCTTGTAGCACCTTTGAGACTAACAGACAGAAAGAAGCTGGTAGCATAAGCTTTTGTAGACTTACCGGTAAGTCTACTTCATTAGATGCATGGTCCAGTCTCTTTTGGTTAGCTCTGCTGCCCAGCCAAGAAAGAACAATGAAGGAAGGGGCTGTTTGGGTGAAGGCAGGCTCCTGAGTGGGGTTGAGCACACAAAGCATCAAGCTCCAGTCTCAGAGAGCCAGCAAGTGTATTAAATATGGGGGTTTTTTTTGGGGGGGGGGTTTAAGATATTCATGGGTTTTCCACTTTCATGGGGATCCTGTACCCCAGCCCCCACAAAAGATGAGGGCAGACTGTATTAATAATACGAAAAGCAGTGGTACTACTCCATAAAACAGACAAAGTGTGCCAGGTATCCTGTCCTCACTTGCAGGGCACGAGGTACAGAAACATCATCCATCGCAGCAGCTAAAATGGACCTTTCAGACTGGCATAAATGCCAGTGCAGGGTGGGGGGAGAGCTTTTCTTTTTTTATATACTTGGGAAATGAAGTAATAAGTTACACTGAAACATGCATATTTAAGTCCAGGTTTCCAAAAATTCTTATGTGGGTAGAGCAGCAGTCCTCCTGACAGAAGCTTGTTTACTACTAGGCTGAGGAAAGATTTTCCTCTGAAGAGCTGTTGACCAAGGACTTTAACAGACCAGGCAAATGTGGCATCATAAGGATGCCTAATGATTGCGAAAGGGTGCGCATATCAGACGACAACGCCCTTTCGCAATCATGTAATGTACATGAGGTGTATTTTTTTATTGACAGGCCAAGCCATCAATAGATCTTCCATTCTGCTTTTGTGCTGGTGGGCGTTTGAATCCTCGTGCCATTGTGCTCACATGAATGCAGCATCAGTGGGCAAACACTTCCAGTTGAGACTGCAACAGACAGATAAGAGATGCTTTTTTAATGATCCCTCCCCCATATACTTGGGACTTTTTAAAGTGTGTTTTTGTGCTTGTGTGAAACAGCATCTTCTTGCAAGAATCAGTGAGATCTCAACCCCAGAAGTAAACAGAGCTCTGTTCATGCCCCTTTACTGCCAGGGATGCCTCATTGATGCTGGCAAAGGTAGGTCTGGTAGTGGGGGTTCTTTTGCCAGCATAAAAATGCCACAATTTATGCTGGCAAAAGAACATTAATAGGGGGTGGTCTGATAAAGGCCCAACTATAAATGCCTACCAGGGCTGCAGCTGATGGTGGGTGCAATCAAAGGTGATGGTGGATGAAGCCTGAGTCTTAGATGAAAAGTCTGTAGTAGTCCACATCCCTGCCACCACCCTCTGCCACCCATGTCAGATTAGGTTCCTCACCCCAGCTCTGTTTACATTTTCCTTCACTATGGATACTTAGAAAAGGCATTCCTGTCTGGCAAATATTGCAAATATTGCTAGACATGACATTTTTCTCTTTAGAAATTTTCTGTGCACACTGTGTAAAAAAAGCTATTTTTTTAGGGCCCAACCATGCATGGCATTAAATGTGATGCTTGAATATAGCTTTGTATTTATTGGCCAAGTTCCGAAACATGCAAATAGCATCATCTGAGGAAGCCTAACAATGATTGGAACTGCATTAAGTAGGGAGGGGGAGTTTAACCATTTCTTCTCTCAGTGTGGCCCTGAGAAAAATTATATATTTATTTATATCCTGCCACATGGCCTCCCTGCAAATTAGGGCTCATGTTATTTTAAATATTTAAAATAGATGCAGATTTTTTTTTTAAAAAAAGCAATATAGATAAAACCTGGTTGTTCAAATCAAATGAAACCATTATAAAATTTTAAGAAACTTAAGACACTTTTTTTTAAAAAAAAAAAAAAGCATTAATACAAAAATAAAAGTAGTACAAATATATTAAAAGTCCTTTCATTGAAAACAAATTCCTGAAAGTGTTAGAAAAAGTGAAAAGTTGCACCTGCTGACAGCAAGACAACGAGGAGGGAGCCAGGGTGGCTTACTTGCAGGAGCGCTCCAGAGCTTGGGAACAGACATCAAGAAAGCGTTTTTCCATGTTCCCACCAGACGTGCCTGTGAGAGAGGTGGGAGCAAGTGCCCGCGCTCCACCGGCAAGTTAGCAGAACATGTTCTTCTGAAATCATAGAATCACAGAGCTGGAAGAGAGCACAAGGGCCATCTAGTCCAACCCTGCCATGGGGCAGGAATACAAAGTATGCCCAACAAATGGTCATCAATCAAATGGCCAACAAATGGCCAACAATCAAAGCATGCCCAAAAATGGCCATCCAGCCTCTGTTTAAAAGCATCCAAAGAAGGGGACTCCACCACACTCTGAGGCAGAGCATTCCACTGTCAAACAGCTCTTACTGTCAGGAAGTTCTTCCTAATGTTTAGGTGGAATCTCTGGTTGCAATTCCAAACCTCTTCAAGACATGAAAACTGACAGCTATTACTGCTATAAAATGAGCTTTCTTGATGATAAATGATGCAGCATGTGGTCCATAGTAGAGAAAGCATTTCAGTCCTTTAGATGATAGGTTCATATATTCCCCCCCCCCAGCAAGAATTGGGCTCCTAAGCAACTAATTCTACCCAGACTTTCCCATGTCTAACACCCCAGTCCCCTGTGGCTGGTTAACAGAATCCCATGCCCCCCCCACCAGCAAGGCCAGTGGACGATGGACTCCCAAGGCTTACATAGTGCAGAAGCAAAGAAAAGAAATCAAAATGTGCAGGTAGGATCGATTTTTAATCCCAATAAGTTTTGAGAATTGTACAAGCAAGTTGATAAAAAGAAAGTTTACTCCCCTAGTCTGTTCTCAGCCTTAAGCTAAAGTGAAACTATTTAGCAAGTCCTACTAAATATCTCTGCCTTTGGATAGCTAGTTAAGGTTTGACCATGGCATTAGCCGGGCTAATGTGGTAGGGGCCATGCTCACAACATCTAGTAAGGCTTGTATGAGAAAATATGGCGCTTCAGATACCCTGGATCCAATCCTTCTTCTGAAATGAGAATTTGCATAGAGAGGAAACCCCCTGTTAGCACCCCTGGGGGTTTCCCTCCCACTGCAAATGCCAGCTTCCCAGCAAGGAAAGAAAGGCTTTAGGGTAATTCTTCCTCTGGCTGATGCAATCCAAACAATTACCAGCACTTCCCCTCCCCCCCCCCACAGACCTCACTCTACATTAAATGCAAAAACACATTTAGCCTCATGTCTAATTTGGCCCTAAGAGATGCTGGGAGTTTTAAAAGCAGCACAAGGCCATTGTGCTAGCATCATTATGAGTTTTAATTTGAACTCCCAAAGCAGATGCTTGCCTTTTTAGTTAATGTGCTCATTATGCTTTACTGTGGCTACTCCCTTGGAAATGTGGCATAAAGTGAGGTCTTATTCAGGTTCCTAGAGTCCCAAGGCTGCCCTGATGCAACTAATGCAAGTATAAGTGGGGAAACTAAACAATGTTTCTGTGGCCAACTACGGCACCTGCAGCTCTGTGTTTAGAATATTGGTTGTTCTGTTCTAATGTGGTTTCTGGCTGGTGCCATGAAATTGTACAAGAGGTAGATACCTTACTATGGCATAAGGGTGGGATATATTTACATAAACATCCTCAAATGTGACTAATTATCTGGCCTCAATATTTTTCTCCCAGAGATGGACTTGCAACATAGGTTAGCCTTCCTGTGACCCCAGACTCTGACATCCTTTCTATCCACCCAGCCATGTTCAGTTCATGAAAGGAACCAAAGAAAGAAGGAAGGAAGCCTTAAGAGGCTTGTAAAGTTTGTCCGGACATTTCTGGGGCTTGTAGGCCAATGAAGTAAGCTTCCCCATCTCTGTTACAAAACGTTGTTTCCAAGGTGCACAAGCCCATAATTAAAAAACAATGTAAAATTGAAGGCTTTCACGGCCGGCATCCATAGATTTTCCTTGGGGTTTTTTCCGGGCTGTGAGGACATGTTTTGGAAGAGTTTCCTTTTGATGTTTCACCTGCATCTGTGGCTGGCATCTTCAGAGAATGGTTGGGTAGGAGTGTGTGTGGGGGTTTATATACTGTGAGCCCCTGTTGGAGAGGTTATGTAAATTTGTGTATTTGAATGGGTAGTTCCTGGGGGAAGACAAAGCACAAAAATCAGTGTGTATAGAGCCATTGTACTGTCTATTCTCCTTTATTGGTCTGAAACATGGGTCACCTATCGCCACCACTTACGACTCCTCAAACGCTTTCATCAGCGCTGTTTACGCACAATCCTAAATATACACTGGACTGACTATGTGACGAATGTTGCTGTCCTTGAGCAAGCAGGGATCACCAGCATTGAGGCCATGATATTGAGAACACAGCTGCCCTGGGCAGGGCACGTTTCTAGGATGGAGGACCATCGCCTCCCCAAAATAGTACTCTACGGTGAACTCGCCACGGGTCAGCGTAAGAGGGGCACTCCAAAAAAGCGATACAAGGACTCCCTGAAACAACATCTCAGACTCAGCCAAATTGATCACCACCAACGGTCCGCCCTGGCCTCACATCGGGAGGCATGGAGACGCACTATCCACAATGCTTCAGCCTTATTTGAGAACACACGCCGAACAAGTCTTGAAGAGAAACGACAATGCAGAAAGAATCACAACCCGGAAGCATCACCCAAGGAGACCTTCTGCTGTGCTTTCTGCAACCAGACTTGTTTATCTCGGATTGGCCTTTTTAGTCATCAGCGCGCTTGCAGAAAGCGCAGGATGAGTCCTTCCTGAATCTTCGTTTGCGAAGAAAAGCCAGAGAAGGTAATGGTTGGTTAATGGCCCATTATCTGCTGGAAATCCCCCTGTCTCTGGGTGGAGTTCATTTGCAAGTGTTGAGTTTTGGTTTTAGTGTTCTTCAGGACTGGCAGACAGATATTTACTTTTAGGATTTCTTCTTTCCTGATGGGGCTGGGAGGCTGCCACTTATGCCTTCTCAAAAGAAGGCACAGATTTACATTAAAATGGAATATGCTGATTCATATGTACAGAAGCAAATTTAGGAACTAGACTTTAAATGAAAACACAATGCATCTCAACATAGTAGGGAAGAGTGTGACCTGCTCCAGTGTCTGCCATTCATGTGCTCATTGTTGATGAGAAGCTTCAAGGCTTCTGCAGTTCTCCTTTCTTATGCTAGTTCTGTTTTTGGACCAGAGCTGGATTACCTAGTTCTTCAAATAGTGGACATCCTCAAATTGAGGAGATTCCTCTGACAAAGCTCCAGAGGGAGGCTTATCCTTTCTGTAAAGCAGGACACCTGCTAGCCACCCTCCCAAAGAAGTGCTGTGAGTAGTGGGAGGGTTATATACTCCACATCCATATGTCAAATGTAGTTCATGCCGGATATGCCTCTTTCAGGTGTAGTTTGAGCAAAAATCACAATCCAGTTAGTGCTTTGATGTTTCCAACCTGCCTGCACTAAGAACAGCTTTGTCTAAAGCTTTTGCTGCTCTTGTTGTGGTGGAGTACTGCATACTTCTTCCCATTGTCCCCTGCTCCCCAGAATGCTTTCTTTTCTACAGAAGCCTCAATCTGGACTGTAATTAGTTCCATCACTTCCTGAGAGGGAGGAGTTCATTCTTTGTATTTCCCTTATTCAGACACAATGCTATCTTTAAAAAAAAAGTATCCAGCCCATAATGGAGCCTACCTGGACTCCAAATGAAAGCATGGGCATTGGGCTAATAGTCATTACCATTTGAATGAGGGCGATTATCCCATTGAAAAGACCTTAAGTGGTGTTAATTGCTAGCATAGGCTATGGGACTTGGCAGAATTAACTCTTGACAAATTGACAAAGATCTCTAAAATTTTAATATTTATATAGAAAATACAATAAATGTTCAGGTGTTAAACAGGGGACAAGTGGCTATGTAGTAGCATTGTAGGGTATGTATGGCCTAAAGATGACAAAAGTATACAAAGTGGAGGAGGGGGCAGATAACACTGTCATCTGCTGCAAGGACAAAGTAAATGTCCTTTTTTTGAGTCATGCTATTGGTGCATGTTTCAAAGAAGGGACATCCCTCATTGCTCTCCCCAGTCCAGTGCAGGCCCAGAAAAAAATGTCAATAGGAAGAGAGCATACATCCTGAGAGGAAGGCTGGGGAGAATGGTGTCCGTGTCAGGTGACAGTACAGTATTCTTTCACAGATTGCCAAGAAGGAGACAAGTCTGGTATGCGTCTATAAAACTACTTTTTATTTATTTATTTTTTTTAAAAAAACTTTCTGTAAGGCATACAGAATTTGTAGATTACAGAGCAACATGAATCCTGTTTTCTAGGTAAAGCTGCATAGGTGCCAGTGTGGCAGTCCATGAATCACTGGTTGGGTTGTGCTGAATCTGCATTTTTGAATTAACAACAACAATTTCCTAAGCAGACATGCCTTTGCACAGCAATGTTCCTCCACTTCTGCTTTGGTGCCCAGGAACCCAGGAATAATAATAATAATAATAATAATAATAATAATATAGCACCATAACTTTACATTGTACATTACAAGTTAAAGAACAACAAAACAGTTGGAGAATCAATATTTATCTTTCATCCAGGCTGTTATCCTATACACACTTGCCTGGAAGTAAGTCACTTAGCTTGCCCTTGTTGTTATGTCCCTTCAAGTCAATTCCAACTTATGGTGACTCTATCCTAGGCTTTTCTTGGCAAGATTTGTTCAGAGGAGCTTTGCCATGGCCTTCCTCTTAATATAGCCTACTGTGCTTGGTAGGTAACCCCTGTCCAAGTACTAACCAGGTCTCACCCTGCTTGGCTTCCAAAATCAGACAGGATCTAGTGCCTTCAGGGTATTTAGGCCTTGGACATAATAGGGTTTACTTTATCCACATTGTTATGGATTTTCATTACACCCATTGTACGAGATTATAATTGCCAACAAGTAAAACCATGTAATTGTGAAACAGCTACAGGGGGAACAAAAATTATGACATACTGTTACAACCATCATTACAATTTCAAGACAGTTTTGACGAGACATGTTTATGGAAATAGCAGATTATTTATTTTTCTTCTACAGGTAATATAAATATTATTGCTGTTATTTCCTCTGCCCCTGTCCATGATTACATGCTTAGAAAATTAGCATGCTTTTAAAAAAATGAACTTTGATGAACAGGGAAATCGTCTGCATGTCACCCCAGAAGTAAGTCATAGCTAGTCAGTGTTGGGTGAGCATGTGCAGGCTTGCAGCCTAAAGCCTTGAAAACCTATGGCTACCTTGCCCTGGCTTTCTTGCAATGTGATAATGTCAAGGTTGCATCATGAAACCATACTACAACTTCATAGAAAATTACCCTTTCCTCTCTAATGACATGCAGTGGCCTTCAACTCTTAAAAGCTCAGGGGGAATTCAAGGCTGAGCATGTATATATGCCATTGAGTCTAGTCATTGTAGAGCCTCCTGACCTCTAAATGGAAGCCATTGACCTTTAAAAGGTTCCATACTCTTCAGATGCTGCCACCTATGTCTTTCAAGAGTGTTTTCTGCTCCTTGGTGCCCAAGCACAGGCCCTTTCATTCCCTAAGAATGACAATCACACCCATAAACAAATTCTTGAACTGAATCATCCATCAATTATTATAGCATTTTTTATATCCAGGACCTGATTCTGTGTCTTATGTCACTCCTTCGGCAGTCCTCCATAGATATGCCCAACTGACATGAAATAAATTACCTCCACCTCTCATTATGCATTAAAAGCATATAAGATGGCAGGATTATAATTCATTCTTAGCCATTTATTTGTGTATGTGTGTGAGGACTTAGTCCTTACTTACTTGGAAGTCAGACATTGTCTGTTTTTGGACCTTACAAAGTACAGCCGGCCCTTTGTATCCACAGATATGGCATCCATGGATTCCACCATCCACGACTTGAAAATATTAAAAGAAAAAAAAAATCCAAGAAGCAAACCTTGATTTTGCCATTTTATATAAGGGATACCATTTTACTATATCATTGTATATAATGGGACTTGAGCATCCACTGATTTTAGTATCCATGGGGGTCCTGGAACCAAATCCCAGTGGATACCAAGGGCCCACTGTAATCTTGTTTAGGATAACTTCTGTGGACTATAGTCAGTGGGCCTAACATCTGATTGGACAGGTGTGATATCAGAGCTATTGTGGATGCTTAACTTTTTTGATGGCCCAAAAGATGGAAGTTGTTCAACAGTGGAATAGACTGCCACAGAGGGTGTTGGACTCACCTTCTTTGGAAGTCTTTAAACAGAGGCTGAATGGCTCTCTCTCTAAAATGCTTTAGTTGTATATTGCTGCAAGGCAGGGGGATGGTCTAGATAGCCCTTGTGGTCCCTTCCAACTCTTATGATTCTATGATGCTTTCTACAGGGAGCCAAACTGAGAGGAGATGGGGTCATTGTTCAGTCATAGAGTTCTTACACACAAACATAGCATGTAGGTACAAAAAGCTCTTGAGAACCCTGAAGAAAAAAGAAAATACCGGTAATGGTAATTAATGATGGATACAAAAGGGAAAGACACTGAAAAGATGCTTGATGGGTGATGCAACTACATAAGAAGCCTATTGACAGTATCTTCATCATTTGAAAAAAATCATATGGGTTATTTTTAAAACATGGACCAACGTGATGAACAGCAAGAATTTGAGGTGAAGGTAAATGAGATGAACATTAGATTTTTGCAGGGGGTGTGTGGATAATCTGGTAATGAAGTATCACACTTATTTTCATACAGCTTTTGACAGAAAGACAACTGGTAAAAACTCATATTTTCCTTACAGCTCTTTTCATCTGGAACACATACGACATAATTTGCCATAAGGATATTTTTTTAAGGATAAGGAGGAATTGCTTATCTATCAAATCATTCAGATAGGAGGAGGGTTTATTACAAAAACCAATTACATGAAAGAGGGTATCTCCAAGTAATTACAGAGCTGTCAAACGGCAGTCCTCAATTAAAAATAGGGTGTGAGCAGGGTGTCTTTTTACACTACAACTCTGTCTAGTCAGCCCCAGCAGCATGGTCAAGTCATGGTGATAATGGGAATTATTGTCCAAAGCCCCTTGAGGGATAAAAGAGGGATTTCCCCTCCCACCAAAAATGCCATCTGAGATTTTTATTTTTATTTTCAGTTTCACACTTGTTCTATCTTACAAGAAGACTTTCATGTAAAACTGTTTCTGCCATGCATCTTCTAAAATACGTTTTGAAATTTGCTAGAAAGGAATGGCATAGCTAAGCACCCACTAAATTCATACCTAAGAGGATGGCTTGCTGCAACCAGGTTACAGGGAGCACATAACTCTGCTGCTGAAACAACTCTGCTGGCTACCAATCCATTTCCAGGCAGAATTCAAAGTGCTGGCTTTGACCTTTAAAACCCTACACAGCATGAGTCTAGACTGTTTTAAAAACCGTATTTCCCTATATGAGTCTGCTTGTGCGCTAAGATCTGTGGAGGAAAGCTTTCTTTCAGTCCCACCGCTGTCCTAGACATATCTGTTAAGGACATGAGTGTTACCTTATTGCTCTGGGCTCATGAGGACCCTCAAAATACCAACATTAATTTGGGGAATTAATGTACTCGCCTTGGCAATACAAGAGAGGGGTAATGGCAGGACCTTGTGACCAGCTATACCAGTACTATGGAGAGACATAAGCTAGATAAAATAACAATAATCTTTATTAGGAAAAGCAATAATAACCACATTCCCACACACATTCAGGCATATAGCATTCACACAATGCTAGTGAAATAAAGTGGAGGAGATGGAGACAATGGAATAGCAAAGGGAATTTCCAATGGGTGATAGGACACCTTTTCTTGAAGAGATGAGTCCCAAAGGAAAACCAGGAGGGTGGGGGTGTCAGGGTGGCTCTCTGAGGGTCAGTCAGCACACTGGCAGCATGCAGGTAGGAGAGGGAGCTGAAGGACACTGAATACAGTTTTCAGGAGGTTTATATAGTGAATATTTGCCTTCTGGGGATATGATTTGGAATGGAAAACAATTCCTTAAGATGTTATTCTGGATATGTTAATAGCATTTTGATAGGTTAATATTTTGAGAATCAAAGAGAGGAAGCAACTTTCTTTGTTTAGCTGAGGGGAAAGGTATAGAGGGTGGGTGTCTGGCAAGTTTTGGTTGTGCCAGCCTTGGAAAATAGGATTAGCCTGGGGCTTTAGCAAGATGTTGCCTTCAGTTGATCTGCAGATTACTATTTCTTTTGAATTTAGGCTTGGCTTGTAAGTGCATACCTGACTAAAGCAATGTGTCTTTGGGTTTTTCTTAGTTCCCCAGTTTATGCTAATGGCCGCACTGTGTGGAAAACCACATATTTGACCAAATTATTAAATGTTGCCAATTATTATAATAGGGACCCCCAGAGAAAAGGGGAGAGGGGGTGTCAGGGCTAGTAACATGAAAGAGAGCCTTCTCAGTGGCTGCTCCCAAGTTATGGAACTCTCTTCCCTGGGGATATTTGGTTGGTCCCCTCTGTGTTGTCTTTCTGCCACCAGGCAAAGACCTTTTTATTTAAGAAGCATTTGGTAACAGCAGATAGGGTTCTAAGTGAGAAGGGGGTGTAGTGTTTTTATTTTATTATGTTTAAAATGTCTTTTTGATGATGTTCTGACTTGTGTTTTTAATATCTGTTTTTAAATCATAGTTAGTTTAATTGTATTTTAACTTTTGTTAAAAAGTTAAAAAATAAATTAACTAAATAGGTAGTGCAGGTTGCACTTTGACCTCCTCAAAAGTCACAAAAGGAAAGCATGACCTAGTCACTAATCTTGCACAAAACCTTTGTTCCCTCTGAATAGGTAATGTTGGAATTTTGCTCACTTTTGAGAAGGAACCTCTGCTTTCCATCCAGCATGAGCATCCAATCCTCTTTTTGTTAACTGCCATCAAATTGTCTTCAACCTATGGTGACCCTATCAATGAGAGACCTCCGAGTCATCCTATCTTCAACAGCCCTGCTCGTCTTGCAGACTCAGGGATGTGGCTTCCTTGATTGAGGCTATCCATCTGTAATGCTGTCTTCCTCTTTTCCTACTGCCTTCTACCTTACCAATCATTTTTGCCTTTCTAGTTAGCCATGTCTTCCCATGATACTCTTAGTTTAGTCATCTTGACTTTCAGGGAGAGTTCAGACTTGATTTATTCTAGGACCCATTTATTTGTCTTTTTAGCAGTTCATGGTATCTGTAGAACTCTTCTCCAACACCACATTTTAAATGAGTTGATTTTCTTCCTATCAGCTTTCTTCACTGTCCAGCTTTCAGAACTATACATAGAAAGTGGAAACACAATGTCATGGGCAATCCTAAATTTAGTATCTTTATATTTAGGATCTTGTCTACTTCCTTCATAGCTGCCCTTCCAAGTCCTAGTTTTCTTCTGATTTCTTGACTGCAATCTCCATTCTGATTAATAACTGAGTTAAGGTATGGAAAATCTTAAACTATTTCAATGTCTTCATCATATAAAGTTATATAATTATCTGCAATAATTATTTTTGTTTTCTTAATGTTTTAAATATAAAATGCCTTTGCATTTTCTTCTGTGACATTCTTCAGTAATCATTCTAAGTTTTTGCTGTTTTCTGCTGGTAGTATAGTGTCAAGAAAAAAGGAGCAAAATCCGATTGCTCAAACTATCGAGGCATAACACTGCTCTATATTGCTGGAAAAATCCTTGCAAGGATACTCTTGAACAGGTTAGTTCTTGCTATTGCAGAAGAACTTCTCCCTGAAAGCCAATGTGGCTTCAGAGCCAATAGGAGTACTACAGACATGGTATTTGCCCTTAGGCAACTGCAAGAAAAATGTAGGGAGCAGAACAAGGGTCTCTATGTAACATTTGTCGACCTCACCAAAGCCTTTGACACTGTGAGTAGAAAAGGTCTGTGGCAGATCCTGGAAAGACTAGGATGTCCCCCCAAATTCCTTAAAATGATTATCTTGCTACACGAGGGACAGCGTGGTCAAGTCAGATATGGCGATGCTCTTTCAGAGCCCTTTCTAATAACTAATGGAGTGAAGCAAGGTTGCGTTCTTGCACCAACTTTATTTACAATCTTCTTTAGCACGATGCTCCGAAGGGCTATGGCAGAGCTTGAAGAAGACGACGGCATCTATATACGCTACCGTACTGATGGTAGCTTGTTTAACTTAAGCCGTCTGAGGGCTCACACTAAGACTCTAAACTATCTAGTCCGTGAGCTGCTCTTCGCCGATGATGCTGCCCTTGTTGCCCACACAGAAGCAGCTCTGCAGCGCCTAACATCCTGCTTTGCAACAGCTGCAGAGCTGTTTGGGCTAGAAGTCAACCTGAAGAAAACAGAAGTTCTTTACCAGCCTGCACCACAGGACGAACACCACCATCCCCACATTGCCGTCGGCAAATCAGTGCTCAAGTCCGTGCAGCAGTTCACCTACCTGGGAAGCATCATCTCCTCAGATGCCAAGATTGACAAAGAGATCGATCACAGATTAGCAAAGGCATATAGTGCATTTGGAAGACTTCACAAAAGAGTCTGGAGCAATAAACACCTGAGGCAAAGTACAAAAATCAGTGTGTATAGAGCCATCGTACTGTCTATCCCCCTTTATGGATCTGAAACATGGGTCACCTATCGCCACCACCTACGACTCCTCGAGCGCTTTCATCAGCGCTGTCTACGCACAATCCTAAATATACACTGGACTGACTATGTGACGAATGTTGCTGTCCTTGAGCAAGCAGGGATCACCAGCATTGAGGCCATGATATTGAGAACACAGCTGCGTTGGGCAGGGCACGTTTCTAGGATGGAGGACCATCGTCTCCCAAAAATACTACTCTACGGTGAACTCGCCACAGGTCAGCGTAAGAGGGGCGCTCCAAAAAAGCGATACAAAGACTCCCTGAAACAACATCTCAGGCTTGGCAGATTGATCACCAACAGTGGTCCGCCCTGGCCTCACATCGGGAGGCATGGAGATGCACTATCCACAATGCTGCAGCCTTATTTGAGAACTCATGACGAACAAGTCTTGAAGAGAAACGACAACGCAGAAAAAATCACAACCCAAAAACATCACCCAAGGAGACCTTCTGCTGTGCTTTTTGCAACCGGACTTGTTTATCTCGGATTGGCCTTTTTAGTCATCAGCGCGCTTGCAGAAAGCGCGGGATGAGTCCTTCCTGAATCTTCGTTTGCGAAGAAAAGCCAGAGATAGTGTCATCTGCATATCTTAACTGTTAATATTCTTTCCTCCAATTTTAATGCCTCCTTCCTCAAAGTCTAATCCTGCTTTACATATATGTCCAGCATACAAGTTAAACAGATAAAGTACCATAGGTTCTTGTCCTGAGTATGAGTTACGCATCAGGCCTAACAAAAGTTGTGGCACACCCATTTCTTTAACAGCAATCCATAGTTGTTAATGATCTACACATTCAAAAGCTTTGCTATAATCTATAGGGAGCCCTGGTGGTGCAGTGGTTAAATGCCAGTACTGCAAGCCACCACATTGTAAGTTTGATCCCATGGGCTTCAAGGTTCACTCAGTCTTCCAGCCTTTTGTAGATCAGTAAAATCAGTACCCTCCTTGTGGGATTAATTAGCTAACACACATTGGAAAATGTTTAATGCGGTTTAAATGTGTAAATTGCTATTGCTTAAAACAATCTGTTAGCTACTCTGAGAGCCTTTATGGCTGAAGAGCAGGGTATAACTAACTAACTAAATAAATAAAGCGCAGGATGATTTTCTTTTAGGATTCTTTGGTACACTCCATTATCCAACATATGTTTGTAATATGATCCCTAATGCTTTTTCCTTTCCTGAACCCAGCTTGGTCATCTAGTATTTCTCACGCCATGTATGGTCAGAAACTTTGTTGTAGAATTTTGAGCATCACTTTGCTTTGCCTGGGAAATTCATTCAATAGTCCTGTGGTTAATGCCATCGCTGGTGTCCCCTTTCTTGGGCACTGGAATGTATACTGAGCATTTCCAATCTATGGGCCATTCCCCCCCCCATTTTAGTTAGAACTAGAGTAGATTCTGTATCTGTTATTATTATTATTATTATTATTATTATTATCTGTTCTTAGAGATTAATTTCTCTCAAGTGCTCTGAGTTCAGCTTCCACTTCACTTTCTAAAATTGTAGGTTCATCTTCAAATGGTTCTCCCTTGAATGAATGTGTCATCCTTTCATCTCTTTTATATAGTTGGTCAGTGTATTGTTCCCACTATCTTTTTATTTTTACTTGGTCATGTAATGTGTTCCCCTGTTGGTCGTAGAGCATCCCCACAATTGATTTCCCCTTGATTTCTTGGATCTTGTGGAAGAGGTCTCTTGTTCTTCCTTTTTGGTCATCATCTATATCTCTGCACTGATTATTATAGTAGTTCTCTTTGCACAAAAGTCACTGAACAGTTGCATTCTGGGTTCTGACCCTATTTCTGTCCCCTTTTACTTTTTCTTCTCAACTGTCCTTTCTCAACATTATCAGGGAAGAATGCAAAAAGACATGACCTGCAGCCAGAAAGGAGAAGTCTCAGTGGAAGACAGATGAAACTGCTTGAAGAGTTTCATCTGTCATCCATTGAGACTTCTCTTTCTTCTTGGCTGCAGATTGTGTCTTTTTGCATTCTTTCCAGTCCAGAGTTCTATGGGAATGTTCTTCAGTTAGTATTTTGGTATGATGGTTGGTTTGTATTCTTTAGCTTTACTCTAATTTTTAATAAGAGCAGCTCCTGATCTGTGCCACAATCTGCTCCTGGTCTTGGTTTTGCAGAGAGAATGGAGATTCTCTATCCTCTGATTCCAATTATGTAGTCTATTTGATTTTCTATGTCAGCCATCACATGATATCGATGTATAGAATCACCTCTCTGGTTGCTTGAAGAATGTTTCTGATGAACAAAGTGTTGGCCTCACAAAATTCAGTCAGTTGCTCTCCTGCTTCATTCCTTGATCCTAGGCCAAATTTTCCTACCATCATTGATTCTGCTTTGTTCCCTGTTTTTGCATTCCAATCACCTATGATATACAAGGCAAAACAAAAACAAAAAACAAAACACCCCAGAGTGCCTTGCAGTAATGGCATTTTGCAGCAGCAGCTACTTGTCTTAACGGTGTTTTTGCCCCCATAAGCCTCCATAAGCTTTGCATGCAATATGGCAGCTGTGAATGATTTACTTGTGCTTGTACTTACCTCAATTTGCCACTGCTGAACCTTTTAAAAAAATGTCCAATGTGCAATAGAGAGATTTTCGATTTAACAGGAAAGCAAAAAAAACCCCCAAACACCCCATTTTATCACCTTAGCAATCACACGCCAAGGCAAAAATCCAACATGGAGGCAGTAGATGCTTGCCCTGTTAGCAAGTCCCACCCCCATGCCAGGCCAATCAGCTTTGTGCTTCCTCTCCTATGGGAAAGTGATTCATATAGAATTGCTTGTCCAAACAAGCAGGAATGCACACTCCCCTCACTTTTTTTTTTTTTAACTCAGGGAAAATACCTGTGGTATTTTTGCTGTTTTGGGTGCCCCTCCTTTCGAATACAGTGGATTAGACAGATTGGATTCCTAGCAAATTCCATGAAGGTTATTTTCACCATTTAGACAACCCCAAGAAGTCCTGTTTTGGTGTGTGATCAATTTCTTCCTGGACTCCAGCATAGAGTCTTTCAATTTCTTCTTCTTCTGCCTCTGTAGTTAGAGCAAAAACCTGGATTACGGTAATACTGATGTATTTTCTTTGAAGCCTTTTTGACATGATTTGGTCATACTTTGCATTATATCCTTTGACTGCTTTTGCTATATCTCTCCTCACTATTAATGCCACTCCATTTCTTCTTAGATTTTAATTTCCTGAGTAAAATGCTAATTATCTGACTGAAAATGTCCCTTTCCTGTTAATTTTAGCTTGCTCACCCCAAGTGTTTATTTTCTTGTTTTACTATGTCTAGCTTCCCCTGAGTGATGCTTCTCACATTCCATGTTCCTATAAATATGTGTTGTGAAGCTTCGGTCTTTCCTTTCACATCTGAGCACGTCAACAGTTGAACATCCTTTCGGCTTGAGTCCAGTTGTGTCATTAGCCACAGCACTACTCATAGTTGTCCACTGCTATATCCCAATAGCTCATTGAGTGCCACCCAACCTGTGAGTTTCATCTTCTAGCACTATCTCTTGTTTCATTTGGACTGTTTCATCTTAAGGTTTTCTTTGTAAAAGATCTTCAAAAGGAGGTTTACTGTTCCTCCCTCTGCACAGTACCAAGAAGTGTTATGTATTATGCCACTGCCATTGTCTCTGACACATTCTCCACCAGTGTCAACTCCCACTGCTGCTGCTGCCCAGTAGCTGTTTGGCACATTTACGGTAGTCTGGCTCCTCAGCAAAAGCCTGTCTGACATGGGAGACCCTACTAGAAGTACTATTGCCATCAACATAGCCTCTTGTCTTACAGGAGCATGCAAACCCACCACAGCAGAAACATAAATAAAGTCTAAAGATTGTGGATATTCCATTTAGAATTTAATGCTTCACAAAGATTTGGATGAATCCAATCTTACTTGCCTGAATATACGCTGACTCTCTTCCTCACATCACCAGACGATTGCATAGCCTGAGGGATTCCTTATATTTTGCTTGACTTTCCAAGAGAACTGCAGGATATGCCTTAATAGACTACAATATTACTTTGCCCAAGATTTTTTTTTTAAAAAAAGTGCAGGATATTGGGTTACTTTTTAATTGCCTGCAAACTTCAAGGCACAGTAGGTATTAACCTATTAGTATTAAGCATTCATATTTACCTGGTGCCCCTGTGGTTCATCTGAGTTCCATAAGAATTATCTGGGTTTGTCTGTAACCAAAACACAGTAAAA
Source organism: Gambelia wislizenii (assembly GCA_030847615.1). Lineage (NCBI taxonomy): Eukaryota > Metazoa > Chordata > Lepidosauria > Squamata > Crotaphytidae > Gambelia > Gambelia wislizenii. Next base: position 186,036,692 of record JAUMIR010000002.1, on the reverse strand, counting down.
AAAATAAAAATAAAACAACTGGTGTGTTTTTTGTTTTTTTTTTAAATCAGCCTCACTGTCAAATACAGTCTAAAGATTCTGAATATTCAGTTGAGAATTTAATGTGAAACTCTTCCAGAACATGGCCTCACAGCCCGGAAAAAAACCAAGGAAAATCTATGAGAATTTAATGCTTCACAAAGACTAAGATGTCTTAGCAGGCAATTGACTGAAAATACAGGAGTGTGGGGTTTTTTTTGCTATACAGATGTGTACCTCCTCTGCTATTTATAAGTTATGGTAATTGGGTAAGTGTGTATTGCAGTGGCAATGTTGAATTCCCAACTTTATTCTGGTTCTTGAGCAGCCCCCCCCCCAGCCTTTGATAGCTGTTTGAATTAATGGGAGCCTGTCACTGATGCAACAAGATCAGTGTGTGTGCTAGAAAAGAGCCTGGCTGCCACTGTGCCATAAACCTCAGTATACCTATCTACCTGTAATGTATCTCTTTTATGGAACTTAATGAATGCCTTATGTATAAATAGAAAAAATTGCCAGTAGCCTTTGATCCTGAAGTCTCAGATCCATCCTATCCACCCTGACATCTCAGCAGCAACACAATTGGTTTGTTGACCTGTATGATAAAACTAAAACCTGTGTCTTAACTATGGCCATATGTATACATATGAACACATTACTAGAGGTGAGACAGAACTGGACATTAATTCAAAGTGTGACAGAAATACTAAATCTGGAGGCATGTGACTGACATTTCACACATAATTCAATTTTTTAAAAATATCTGGAGGATTCTTTTCTTTTCTTTTGGTCATTTAATGGCCATTGTATCAATATAGCTCACAAGCAGAACTCCAAATTCACCCCTAAAGACCCCATGAGAATTTGCAAATGCTCAAATATTGGCGTAAGCAGCTTGGACAACAATAATCAACTAAAGAATTCCGAGGTGAACATTGGTGGCATGACATGAATGGTTTGCAAAATATGATTTCTAATTGAATGAATTTAAATGTGTTCAGTATCTGATTTTCAAAGTGAAAAAAGTTAGGTTTTTTAAAAAAGAAATCCCCATTCCAAAAATCCTTGTTGGAATGAAATGGGAAAAACTAGTAACGATCATCATCTGATGCCATTTGTATTAATACAAACTTTTAAGTAATGATTGAGACATTTTAAAGGCTTTTATTTACAGATCAGGTTCTCATTTGGAACTGCTTTCAAATAAAAATCATTGTGCTGCCATACCATATAACTATCACCCCTAAAGGAACCCAATTGTATGTTTAGAATTCAGACCTGAATTCTGGGCCAGAAAAGCTTAAATGATTTTGAAAACATCTAACCATATGAACATTACCAGGCCAAAACCTCTGAATGTCATTTGCTTAACATGTGAATGCATAAAAGCAACTAGAAGCTCTGTGTTGTCTAGGTTCTGACTGCATGCCTGACAAACAAAGGCAGAAAATGGATGATCATTTTGTTGAATGATAACGTATTTGCCATGGTGGGCCTGTACACACTTGGCAAAAAGTTCTCTGAATCATCTTGCCAGGACGTTGTTTTACAACATTTTCCTGGTTGACTATAAACACATTCAGTTTTCTCTTTGTCCAAATAGTTTACCAACAAGTTCTTTTCTTCTTCCTTTGAGCATGTACTGTATGTATAGCATACTTGGATGAGAAGAAACTGGCATGGATACACAAAAGGGAAGAATGGGTAAGGGGAGGTGGCTTGGCATCAAGATTCAGTGTACAGTGGCAACTGATGCTTCCCATGTCAGTGGGGAGAGAAATTCACTCTGGATTTTAATCTGAATTTTGAAATAATCATCAAAGGAGCTGAACCTGTTTTGGACATACCCTCCACTGTCAGGGTCTAGTTGGCCCTTGGTCTGCTCAAGTCTACCTTCTCTACCACATGTCCAAAGGGCCTTGTTTAAGAACCACAGTTTGGGGTTGCATAGAGGGCCACATCAGGACTAGAATAATAGTCTTCCTGCTATTCTGATAGAGGCAGTTGGCTGCATGTCTCACAAGAGTCAGAGCATGTCACCAGGTTGTTAACTGCCCTGATACCTTCTCCCTTTCATTAATTCATCAATTGGCTATATTTCATAAACCAGCTTATTTACGTATCATACTGGCATTCCACATGGTTGGTAGTAGACCGAGACCTCCCAAATGCAAGGGCTTGAGGTTTACTCAGAAAGCCTAAGGAAGGGGCCATTCCAAATCCCAAAAGACATGCCCAGGTAATAGTTATTCATACCCCCTTGGACAGTCAATAAGGGTGGAAATGTGCTAATTCTCCTGGACATACCTAGAACTGAGTCATTCACTAATTCAGTCAAGTAGGTGGAAAACTCATTACGCTGCAAAGTGGTTTTCCTTCGCACCTCTTGTCTCAACAATAGAAGGTTGCCTGGCACCCATCAATCTAATGTCTCAGCCATTAGCAATCATTAACAAAGCTGGAGCTTCCATTGTCTAACTGTGGGAAACTCCATTTAACATTGTATTCTATTCATAACAACCCTTCATAACACCAGACAATACTGCCAAAATGTGCTCAGTTTCCTAGAAGCTGTCACTCTGTTGGTTTGCTATGTCACCCAGTGTACATAGCCATACTGCCTCTCTGCATGAATCTCTGCTCTTCGGACAGGTAAAGTATAGCAAATCATCCTGAACTCTATTGCTCTACCCCAGTACTTCCTACTTTCTTTGATAGCCTTGTGTGATTGCTTGAAGCTTGAGTGTTGGTGTAATGCTTCCAAGATTATTTTTCAATAAAAATATTATTTCATTTCCTGGCTCTGAGTCTTGTCAGTTAGTACTGGTATACATTGTAGGAGGTAATGAGTCTAAAAATAAAATTGTATTAAAAAATTCCAGGATCTAGTCCTTTTAAAAAGCAACAAAATTATCTTCTTTAAAAAGAGTTTTAAAAATCATTTACTTTCAAATTCATGCAGAGTGCAACTTAGGAATGCAGACAGACAGCTCAATTAACATTTAAAAGTGTATTCAGAGGTCTGTGGTCTCTAAGATCACCCAGTTAAATTAGACTCATTACAAAAACAAAGGAGTCAATTTAAAATGCAAATCAAAACTTTAATGAAGGTATATCAATCTCAATCTTCATACTAAAACAAACTTTACAAAAACAAAGGAGTCAGTTTAAAAAGCAAATCAAAAGTTTACTGAAGGTATATCAATCTCAATCTTCATACTAAAACAAACTTTAAAAAGAGGTTCCTAACTAACTAAGAGGATTTAGGGTAGTAAGACTCACCAGCCTATAGCGGTAAGAGGCTGCAAGGCGAACATCATGGCATGGTTGCAGGAAAGATCACTAAACAAAGATAATATGGCTTAAGATGGCTACAGCCTCATGGGGACTCTGACTTAAAAAAGAACTTACACAGAGCAATACAATTTAAATTAAGTCATGTGTTGAATGACCCAGCACTCCAGTTGGCTGGAAGTGCCCAGTGAAATAAGAGAAAGGGAATTTGGGAGAACAGAAGCATTCAGGGGAAAAAACCTAGACTTATCTTAGGATGTGAATGAGTTACACAAGATTGTTTTACATTACAATGATTATTTCCCCACATACAACATTCCCCTTCTCAATTGCAGGGTACCCCATGAACAATCTTCATTTCTTCTTGTAGTCTAAGGAAACTGTCCTTAGGGAGAGGCTTAGTTAAAATATCAGCTATCATTTCTTCTGAGTTGCAGTACTCCAGTTGAACAAGTTGACTCTGGCACATTTCTCTCACCTTGTGGAAAGCAATGTCAATGTTCTTCTTCAGAGGCTTGTCACTCTGAGAAATTTTGATACAGATTTGATTGTCTTGCATCAAAATGGTTGGCTTGGATTCCTCTATCCCAAGATCCAGAAGCAAATTCTGCAGCCATATGATTTCATCACAAGCTGTTTTCGCTGAGATGCACTCGGCACCTGTGGAACTATCTGCCACTGTACTCTGCTTCTGACTTGTCCAACTTACTGCTCCACCACCGTAGAAGATGATGTTCCCACTGGTTGATTTTCTCTCCACCATATCACTGCCCCAATAGGCATCTGCATAGGCAATCAGTCGTGGCTTGTCACATGCTGGCAGCATCAGTTTGAAATCAGAGGTCGATTTTAAATATCTTGAAATTCTTTTCACTACAGTAAAATCTCGAAGAGTAGGAGAATGAACCATTCTACATAAGATGCCAACAACATTTGCAATATCAGGTCTAGTGAAATTCGCTATGTACAGAAGTTTTCCAACTGCAGTTCTGTACTTTTCACTGTCTCTCAAAGACTCAGATGCCTCATTGCTCTTTAAGAAACCTACTTCCATTGGGGTTTGAGCATCCTTTGCATCTTTTAAGCCAAGACAGTCCAGAAGATCTATAATCTTCTGCTTTTGATTAAGAAAGAAGCTTCCATCACGGTCTCTTTCAATTTGTACTCCAAGATAGTGTAAGATGTCTCCCAAACTTTTAATATCTATGTCTTTCTGGAGATTCAGGAGTATCTCTTGACTATCTGCTTTGTCTTGACTGCACAGAATCAAATCATCAACATAACTTGCAATGTAAGTCCATCTATTGTTTCTGAATCTTTTGTAAACACATCGGCCAACAGTGCCTGGAGTAAATCCTTCTTTGATAAGGAGCAGATTTAACTTTTCGTGCCATTTCTTGGCTGCTTGTTTTAATCCATACAAGCTTTTCTCAAGTTTACACACTAGATGATCCTTTCAAGGTACTGCAAATCCCAAAGGCTGTTCCATGTACAGTTCCTCATCTAGATCTCCATAAAGAAATACTGTTTTCACATCTAGATGTTGTACATGCATTTTCTTGGAAGCTGCAACAGCCAATAAGGTTCTAATAGTTGTGTGTGTAACTACTGGGGAGGAAGTTTCATGAAAATCTTCTCCAAATTGCTGATTGTAACCTTTAGCTTCAAGTCTGGCTTTATTGTTAAGGAAAATGCAACATGGGACATACAGTGAAAGAAATAAAATATGTATGTGAAAGTCACAATGACTAAGCAAGAGCAATTATGGGGCTACACAGGTGAAACTGCTAATGTAATCTAGAAGGCCTGAGAGCCAAGGACAGAGGTACTGAATGCAGATTGGAAACACCTGAAAATCATTAAGTGTACAAGGTGAAATGTTGAAATACATAGGTTGGTCTTAAGTATGGGTGGAACTATGTGGACCAATCAGAATGGAAGTACACACCCACTGGGTGGAAACAAACTAGTGGGTGGTGATAAACAATGGCTATAAAATTGCAATGTTTGCCAATGTATTAGTGGTGTGGAGTAGAGGTGGTGTAGTGTATAGAGATTGTGATTTGTTGACCATATAGTATATTTATATAGAAGAATAAAGTAGGTTTTATATAAAACTACTGAGTTGCCTGAGTGAATCCTGGAGACGTTTTGGAGACACCTGGAGAAGAGTGAGAAGGCTTGGAGAGTTTGTCAGGATCTTCAGCCTATTCTCTGAAACTCTGCTGCTTTGGAGGAAAGCATTAACCACTGATCTAAGCTGGTTGGCTCTGCTGCATAACAAGGTGGTGAGTTTGAGCCAGAGGTGAAGAGCTACAACTCCCATCATCCCTGACAAGGGTTATGGGCCCAGTTACTAGAGCACCCAGCATCCACAGAAGCTGAAAGTTCCAGAAAGTGGAAGAAAGCTTTGTGGACGACAGATCAGAGCAAGTTGTTTGTGCTGCACTGATAAGCCTCGTGAGTAAATCATTTTGTGTTTTGCTTAAGCCCAGACGGGTTGGCTGTGCATACTCAGAAGGACTGTGTCAAATTGAGTCACTGCACAAATCAAGATGGAATTTCTAAAGTTTAGTAAATTAAATAGAAACAACTACTCTACCTGGAAGATTTATGCCCAATCTCTACTAGTAAAGGAAGGTCTGTGGTCAACAGTTGAAACAGGGCTGGCAGCTGATGCTGATGAAGCCACTAAAGAGAGAGATAGTAAAGCAAAAGCCTGTCTTTATCTCATGCTTGAAGAAGACTTAATTAATGACGTCAGAGATAAAACGTCCGCCAAGGATGTGTGGGATACCTTGCAGAGATTACACACTCCTTCAACTGCTTTTGCAAAAATGCTATGGTCTAAAAGAATATACAGGCAAAAGATGGCTAAAAGGCAGTGTGTGATAGAACATTTAAAAATAATGCAAGATTTGTTTGTGCAAGCTGAACTGAGGGGAGTGCAAATTAGCAAAGAGCAGCAATGCTACGTTTTAATAGAATCGCTAGACTCTTCGTGGGACAGTATAACGAACAGCCTGCAAAACCTTCCAGAAACTGAGCTTAATAGAGATTTAATTGTGACCAGAATACTGGAAGAGAACCAGAGAAGAATGTCTGAGCAGGGTGACTCAGCAAGCTTAAAGACTGTGCCAAAACAACAAACAACTCCTGACTGGCGAACGCAGGAGGAAGCAGCCTCTACAAGGGAGCAACGGAGGTGCTTTTATTGTAAGAAGATTGGTCATCTGCAGAGACATTGTAAACATTTTGCAGCTGAGAGACGCAAGCAAGCAGAGAGCAGATGGCAGCCGCGGCAGTATCAAAAACAGTCCAGACCTCCATTTTTGAGGGACAGTGGTAATAAAAAGGGGTTTGCAACCATGATTAAGGAAAAACAAAATGCAAATTCTAAATGGCTAGTTGATTCAGGAGCCACATCTTCAATGTGTAATGATATAAATTTAATAAGTAATAGAAAATCAGCTAATGTAAATGCTGTAGTTTTGGCTGACGGGAAAGAGCTAAGTACTGTAAATCAAATGGGTACTGTATACATTCCAGGGCTAAAAGAGAATTTTAATGATGTCTTACATGTAAAGGAGTTAGAAAATAATTTGTTATCAGTAAGCAGATTAACAGAAAGAGACTACACAGTCATCTTTGAAAAGAACATGTGTAAGATAAAAATGAATGGGGAATTGCGAGGCATAGGTTTGAAAAAGGACAAACTTTATTATTTGGAGGACAACATTGATAGCTACAGGGTTGAAGAAGCTAATAACATAGAAAATATTCCAATCCACAAAGACTGCATACACGAGCTTCACAGAAAATTTGGCCATGCAAGCTTCAAATGTTTAAAGAATTTAATCAGGATGTGTCCAGATTTAAAAGTTACTGATTGCAAAAACCACTTAGATTGTACAGTGTGTCAACAGGTAAAGGTCAGAGCTTTTCCAGTAGCTAAGAAAACAAAAAGAATTGCTCAAAGACCATTTCAATATGTACATGCAGATGTCGCCCAAACTAATTGCTTGTCCTTAGGGGGAAGCAAGTATTTCCTAGTAATTGTTGATAGATATACAAGGTTTGCATTTGTGAGAATAATGAAAAACAAATCTGACGCTGGGCAAAGTTTAAAAGCATGGGTAAGAATGGTGGAAAGACAATTTGATAGCAGAGTAGGCACCATCATTACTGATAGAGGAGGAGAATTTTTAAATAATCAATTGTTTAACTGGTTTCAAAAGGTGGGAATAAGGCATGAAACTACAAACCCTGCTTGTCCTAGTGAGGATGGGTTAGCAGAGAAGAAAATACAAGATATAAAAAGAATTACTGCTTGTATGATGGCAGATGCAGGGGTGAAAGATAGTTTTTGGGCAGAAGCAACTTTGACTGCAATACATATCAGTAACAGATTGTATCATTCAGAAATTGAAGACATTCCCTACAGGGTATTGTATGGGAGAATGCCAAATTACAAGTACTTAAGGGTTTTTGGACAATTTGCTCATGTTTACACACCTGCTTGTTTCAGGAGGAAAGGAGAACCCAAAAGCAAAAGGCTTAGGTTTTTGGGGTATTCTGGAAATAGCTACAAGTTTCATTTGGGTGGAAAACAAGTGCAGTATTCTAGGTCTGCAAATTTCGAGAGACATGCTGGTTGGGACAAACTGCATGCCAATAAAGAAGTGTTTTTGAGGTTAGGGAGTTCAAATGAGCCAGAAGCACAAACTGAACCAACCTCAGGAAACGGAGGGGTTTCAGTTAAGCAGGAAGCATCACCTAGCAGCAGTGGTAGTTCTTCTGATGATGAGATAGCATCTAGGCCTACTACTACTCGAATGACTGAAGACAAGAGATTTAGTCATAGAACTACAACTCCCAGTAGAGAAAGTGAGGATGAAAGAGACAGAACAGCAGATTTTATTCCCAGGCGTAGTCATAGAGTTAGAAAGCCTCCAGATAGGTTTGTTGTGACAAAGGCAAGAGCTTGTTTAGCACTAGAAGAGCCTGAAAGTTTTGAAGATTTGGAAAGTTATTCTAGTGAAGAACAGGAAAGATGGTTTGATGCAATGGATAATGAATGTGGTTGCCTGGTAAATAAAGATGTTTTTGAAATTGTTGATAGACCCATAGACAAGAAAGTAATTGGTTGTAAATGGGTATACAAAAGGAAAGAAATGCCAGATGGAAGTATCAAATATAAAGCTAGGTTAGTGGCTAAGGGTTTTGCACAACAGCAGTATGAGAACTATGATAAGACATATTCTCCAACTGCAAAGCCAGAAAGTCTGAGAATGGTTCTAGCTATAGCAGTAAAAAGGAATTTAGTTGTAGAACATTTTGATTTTGAGACAGCTTACTTGAATGCGGTTCTGAATGAAGAAATTTTTATGGAACAGCCACAAGGTTTTGAAGAAAATGGTAGTCAGAGAGTATATAAATTAAAGAAAGCGTTGTATGGTTTAAAACAAAGTGCCAGAGCGTGGAATCTGTGCATCAATGATGAGCTAGTTAAGCTAGGTTACAAGAGGAGCATTGCAGATGCTTGTGTTTATACAAAAGGAGACATAGTATTAGTGATTTATGTAGATGATTTGTGCGTAGCAGCAAAGTCAAAACAGGAAATTGAGTCAGTAAAAAGAGAATTGTCTAAGAAGTTTGTTTTGAAGGACTTAGGTGTATTGAAGTCTTATTTAGGTATTTACGTTGAATGGACAGAAGAAGGACATTGTTTATTAAGTCAGAGAAATAAAATTGAAAGACTGATTGAAAAGTGTGGATTACAGAATGCAAAAATAGTAAGAGCTCCAATGACAACTGGTTTTGTGTCTGAGGAAACAACTAGAGCGTTTGAGGACAAGATTCTCTTCAGAAGTATAATAGGATCTTTACAATTCATATCTTGCCACACCAGACCAGACATTTCTTATGCTGTAAATGTATTGTCTAGAAGGGTTAATGATCCAAAAATTGAAGACTGGACAGCGGTAAAACATTTATTGAGATATTTGAAAGGAACCTTAGATAGGAAATTGATAATAAGAAACAGTAGTTCAGATCTAGATTGTTATGTAGACAGTTCATTTGCATCAGAATTAGGAGACAAGAAGTCAGTTACAGGAATGATTATTAAATATAGTGAAAGTCCAATAGTTTGGAGAAGTAGAAAACAAACTAATGTAGCGTTAAGCACAGCGGAAGCAGAATTTGCTGCTTTGAATGAGATAGTAAATGAGGTACAGTGGATTAAGCAATTGCTAAATGATTTAAATGAAAGTTACAAGATACCAGTGGAAATTCTGGAAGATTCACAGTCATGCATAGCGATGGCTGAAACTGAAAGTTTGAAGAACAGAACAAAATATGTTGGTGTAAGATATCAAAATGTGCGAGACATGGTTCAGAAGGGTGAAATAGAATTGAGATATATAGAAACACAACACAACATAGCAGATTTGTTCACAAAAGCATTGACAGCAGAAAAACATGAAAGGCTGACACAAATGGTTGGAATGACATTGTAAGACACATACAATATTTTATTTCGGAGGGGATTGTTAAGGAAAATGCAACATGGGACATACAGTGAAAGAAATAAAATATGTATGTGAAAGTCACAATGACTAAGCAAGAGCAATTATGGGGCTACACAGGTGAAACTGCTAATGTAATCTAGAAGGCCTGAGAGCCAAGGACAGAGGTACTGAATGCAGATTGGAAACACCTGAAAATCATTAAGTGTACAAGGTGAAATGTTGAAATACATAGGTTGGTCTTAAGTATGGGTGGAACTATGTGGACCAATCAGAATGGAAGTACACACCCACTGGGTGGAAACAAACTAGTGGGTGGTGATAAACAATGGCTATAAAATTGCAATGTTTGCCAATGTATTAGTGGTGTGGAGTAGAGGTGGTGTAGTGTATAGAGATTGTGATTTGTTGACCATATAGTATATTTATATAGAAGAATAAAGTAGGTTTTATATAAAACTACTGAGTTGCCTGAGTGAATCCTGGAGACGTTTTGGAGACACCTGGAGAAGAGTGAGAAGGCTTGGAGAGTTTGTCAGGATCTTCAGCCTATTCTCTGAAACTCTGCTGCTTTGGAGGAAAGCATTAACCACTGATCTAAGCTGGTTGGCTCTGCTGCATAACAAGGTGGTGAGTTTGAGCCAGAGGTGAAGAGCTACAACTCCCATCATCCCTGACATTTATATCTTTCAATCTCCCCGTTTGCATTTTGCTTTGTTGTAAAGACCCTTCTGCAGCCAATTGCCTTCTTGCCTTTTGGCAATTCTGCCAAAGTCCAAGTTTTATTTTTATATAAGGATTCCATTTCCTCCATTGCTGCTTTCACCCATTTCTCAGAATCTGACTTTGGTAGTCCTTTGATCTTCTGCCAGTCAGTGGGTTCCAGAAGGCTTTCCCCTGAGGCTAGATAGGAGAATCTCAAAGGAAGCACTCCCCTGTTACCCCTCGCAGATTGTCTCACCTTGACTTGAGTTCCTGGCTCTGCCCGTGGCACGACGTCCGGTCTTCCATCCTCTGGTAAGTCGTGGGCCAAAGGAGCCCCTTCTGGAGGCGAAGCACTTGCAGGAGGGTGAAAGAGCTGCACACGCTGTGGCTGCCGCTGAGAATGAGGGTCAGGGTCTTCTTCCACTGCAAACACATCTGAATAGAAATCTTTGTTTGGATTAGAATTAAATTGAGGTCTTTCATCAACATAAACAGCACTTGTTATTCTCATTGTGCATCCATTAGGGTTTAGGATTTTGTAAGCACCTTTGGCATAACCAATAAAAATTCGCTCTTCACTTCTACAGTCCAGTTTGTCTCTTTTCTGTTTGGGAATGTATGTATAAGCTTTTGATCCAAAAACCCTTAGATGGTTCAGTCTCGGTTTCACACCATGCCACAATTGAAATGGAGTAACATCTTTGGATCTGGTTGGAAGTCTATTGTATAAGTATGTGGCTGTGAGAACTGCCTCAGACCAATAAGCTTTAGACATGTTAGCCTTGAAAAGCATTGCAACTGCCATTTCCTTTAAGGTGTGGTTCATTCTCTCCGATAAACCATTTTGTTCAGGACTATAAATCCCAGTAGTCTGGCATCTGATGCCATATTCCTTTAAGAACTCATCAAATTGAGTATTGACAAATTCAGACCCATTATCCATCCTCAAATTTTGAATTTTATAATTGAATTTATTAGTGATATAATTAAAGTACTCTTTGAACTTTTCAAAAGCTTGACTTTTCTCCCTTAGGAGGTAGCAATGGCAACATTTGCTGAAATAATCTGTGAGGGTCATGAAATAGAGGTTTCCACCAACTGATTTCTGTCTAAATGGCCCACAGAGATCAGAGTGTATCAACTCAAGAGGTTTAGTAGATTGTCTTTCTGTGAGAGGCTTGTGTGAAGCTGCAGTAGCCTTAACTTTAATGCATTCCACACACCTTTCATTCACACAACAGTTCTTGAAATGAAAGTCTCTTGCTAGCTCTTGATTAGCCAATTTCTTTATGCATTCAACATTTCGATGAGCAAACCTTTTATGCCATAAATTTATGCAGTCTTTGTGTTTACACTGAGTGGCAACATTGGCATTTGAGTCACTGATCTCCATGTGATAAAGGCCACCATCCCTTAGAGTGCCATTAAACATCAAATGTTTGCCATGAAGACCATAACATGCATTCTTTTTGAAAACTACTCTGTTGCCTCTAGAGGTGCTCATTTTGACTGAGTAGAGGGAGCTCTTGAGCTTGGGGGGATAAACAGCATCCTTAATTTTCAATATTTCTGTCCTAGCTCCCAATCTCATAGGAAGATGCACAGTCCCAATTCCTTTCACCGTAACAGAATCTCCATTGGCAAGAAACACAGGGAATTTTACTTCTTCATTAAAATCTTGGAAATATTCCCTTTTATTAACAAATGTGTTGCTAGCTCTGGAATCTACGATGAAGGAATCTTTATATTCATTTCCAGAAGCTTGCATTACTTTTTCATAAGCTAATCCAATGTGAAATTTCTGTTTAGCATTAGCTTCTCTATCTCTATGGCCTTTTGCATTCTCTTGTCTCTGGCCAGTCATCTCTTGCTGTGAGAATGACTGTTTCTTTCCCTTTGAAGCCTTTAATTGCACCCCATTTGGCTCAGAAGAGGAGGGTGGCTTGGAGTGGGTAGCATTCCTTTTAAAATGCTCCCTTTCTTTTCCAGCCAAATTAACTTGCTGGTTAAAATTAGAATTTCTGGATTCAAACTTGTCATTTTGCATCAAGTTTTGCCTATGTTGAAATTCTCTTATTTGAATATAGATTTCTGGTAGGGTTAAATCACTCTTTAATTGCAAAGTGTTTATGATGGGATTGTAAAACTTCGGTAAGCTTGCTAAAAAAATCCCAACTTGCATAGACTTTGGAATCTCTTCTCCAGGAGATTTCAAATCAAATTCATGCAGAGTGCAACTTAGGAATGCAGACAGACAGCTCAATTAACATTTAAAAGTGTATTCAGAGGTCTGTGGTCTCTGAGATCACCCAGTTAAGTTAGACTCATTACAAAAACAAAGGAGTCAGTTTAAAATGCAAATCAAAAGTTTACTGAAGTTATAACAATCTCAATCTTCATACTAAAACAAACTTTAAAAAGAGGTTCCTAACTAACTAAGAGGATTTTGGGTAGAAAGACTCACCCAGCCTACAGCGGTAAGAGGCTGCATGGTGAACATCATGGCATGGTTGCAGGAAAGATGGCTAAACAAAGATAATATGGCTTAAGATGGCTACAGCCTCATGGAGACTCTAACTTAGAAGAGAACTTACACAGAGCAATAAAATTTAAATTAGGTCATGTGTTGAATGACCCAGCACTCCAGTTGGCTGGAAGTGCCTAGTGAAATAAGAGAAAGGGAGTTTGGGAGAACAGAAGCATTCAGGGGAAAAAACCTAGACTTATCTTAGGATGTGAATGAGGTACACAAGATTGTTTTACATTACAATGATTATTTCCCCACATACTACATACATATGTCAAAAGATCCCATAGTTACCTGTCCTCTCGCTGCCACATTGAGCTAATTAAAATTCCGCATATTAATATCTGGACATGAGTGGTTCTTCACGGACCCCACACTATTTGGGTAACAAGACTTTCACCTGAAGGAAGACCATCACTAGCCGTGCTGCAGCAGTGCCTGCATTTGTTTTCTTGCCTGCTTGGAAGAGGGTTAGAGTGGGAGTTAAGTTTCCTAAGTTTCAGTCACTATTGTGTTCTTTGGGTACATGATGAGAATATGAGAGATAGTATTTGTGTTGACTACATAGTCAATCTCTTGGCTCTTTGTCACTGACATGTACCCTGACCTGTAGCCTACAGGTCATCTTTCATTAGCATGTTATCTGCCCTGCATGTGCTTTGAGTTCAGTGTCACAGAATCATTGATTGCACTTAGGACAATAGCTTGGAAAAGTTAGTTCTTGGACTACAATGCCCAGTTTCTCAGCCATAATAGTCATTGGATGATTGTGTGAGTTCTAAACCAAAAATGGATTTTTGGGAGCTCTGTTTAGGACTAGGTGCTCAGTCTCAGTCTTCCCAAGGGGTAAATATCTTCCACACCATAGAATGCCCATTTTATTCTTTGACCAGAGTATGCAAGCATATGACTTGAGTGTGTAGTTTGGTTCAGCTTATACTCTGCACATGGCTCAGGTTTTGTCTTGGGTCCTGAAGCCTCTCCATTCCTGCTCTGTGAAATGGGCAATTCCCCATCCCACCCTGAATGCTTACTTGCTTCATAGTATGCTGCATGTTTGTATATCATATTGGTTAAACACTGTTACCCAAAATGCTCCTTGCAAAATTTCAAGAAAATGTTGAGTTTCTAATATGTTGGGGAAATTAGCAGCAACTCAACTTTAGCTATGCGAAAGAGGGTAACAAGGGAATCTTGCAAAACTTTGTCTACCAGTACTAGTCTGGGTGGAATACACACATGTAAAATTAAGTATAGTTTTTATTAAAGAGTTCAAAACACCACACACACACACATTCACCCAGAAAACGCATTCACACAAAGCTATAGAAAAACAGTAAGAAACCTTGGGATAGAGGGTAGCAAGAGGATTTGTTGGGGTGATACAACCTGTCCTATAGTCAATCCAGCAGAGTGGATGGAGGAATCTGGGTGGCCACAGCTGGGCCAAAGCTAACAAAATGAAATTCACTATGGAGAAATGTAAGGTGCTGCACTTTGGCGGAAAAACAAAATGTATAGATATAGGATGGGGGAGACCTGGCTGAATGAGACTATGTGCGAAAGGGATCTAGGAGTCCTAGTAGACCACAAGTTGAACATGAGTCAACAGTGTGATGCGGCAGCTAAAAAGGCCAGTGCAATTTTGGGCTGCATCAATAGAAGTATAGTGTCTAGATCAAGGGAAGTAATAGTGCCTTTCTATTCTGCCTTGGTCAGGCATCGCCTATAATACTGTGTCCAGTTTTGGGCACCACAATTCAACAAGGATATTGACAAATTGGAGCGTGTCAAGAGAAGGGTGACTAAAATGGTGAAAGGTCTGGAAACCATACCTTATGAGGATAGACTTAGGGAGCTGGGTATGTTTAGCCTGGAAAAAAGATGGTTAAGGGGCAATATGATAGCCCTGTTTAAGTATTTGAAGGGGTGTCACATTGAGGATGGAGCAAGCTTGTTTTCTGTTGCTCCAGAGACTAGAACACAGAGCAATGGATGCAAGCTCCAGGAACAGAGATTCCACCTCAACATTAGGAGGAACTTTCTGACAGTAAGAGCTGTTCGGCAGTGGAACACACTCCCTCGGGCACAACTAAGTTTTAGGTTGCGAAGGTGTCTTTTTAAACACACCCTCGCTGGGTTACACTATGCTGAGCACAAAAGGAATAAAGTTCTGGTCTGTGGCATACCAGGATGGAACATTAGCAAGTAAGTGTGAAAGTGGTCCTTTAAAACACTCCGGCAAATGGGCAAGCTAACCGCGAAGACGCCCCTTGTCTCTTTTAAACAAGGTGTCCCCACAAAATGGGCAAAGTGTGGACACATTTCTGTTGGCTTTAGAGCTAAAACGTTTCCACAAAACTAGATGGGTGTGGAGAAGTTTCCCATGGCTAAGCTGAAATTCCCATTCAAAATGCACAGAGATTTCCCATGGCTTGAGCCAAAACTCTTGCACCCACAAGAAACTAAAATTCCTGGTGAAGGCAAGCCTTCCTGTGCCAGGTGATCTGTTAGACAGGGAGACTTAACTAAGTCCTTTTGAAAGACCTCTGCTTCTGACCCACAGGCCAAGCTGCAAAGGGGAACACAATCTCAAAGGAACTTGCTTTTCATCTGGCCAAAGGCAAAAGGGGAAAGAGGGCTTAAAGGTTCATACTAGGTCCAGTCAGAAATACTTTTTTGGAGCCAGGTGTACCTTTCTGAGGTCTAGAAAAAGTTTTAAACCCTAAACTAAAACAAACAAACTCTTGTCCTCAGGGAGCTACCCTACAAAGACCTAAAATGTGGCCAATCATGGGCCGCCTTTCCTAACAACTTTCCATGTGCCTTTTCGAAGCAAATAGTCTTCACCGGCAACTGGACGTATACCACAGAAGGGGCCAGTCTAGTCTCTCTAGCAATGGAGTTCCAGAGCCTGGGAGCAGTCACCAAGAATGCTCCATCTTGCGTTTCTATCACATGTAACTGACAGGGTGATGGCATGGACAGAAGGGCCTCTCCTGAAGATCTCCAAACTCAGGAAGGTTCATATGGGAGAATATAGTCCTTTTGGTAACCTCATTCAAAATAACCCAGCTGCTCAGATGAGCATTAATTTAACTCTGTTTTAATAGCTAATCTTGTTTTGTGCTGTTCTTCATTTCTCCAATGCTGCTATATGAACTAACTTGAGAAAGGTGGGATATAAAGCCAGTTAAGTAAGCAAGTTAATATTTTGTTAAAGCAAGGGACTTGTAAACATCCATAATAGCTGTACACCTCAAACGAACAGATTCCTATATGGATTCTAGTGTTTACTCCCAAGTTCAGTACTAGTTATTCCAGGTTCCACCCCTTTACCAGCCATTTCTTTCACTGGGCTACACCAAGGTGCCATCCTTGAACTTTGTCTTTCAAGCATTGGCAACCATATTATAAGTGTGGTAAAACTTCTAAACCAGTTTATCAGGGTAGGCAGCTACATGGGGGCCAAGAGCCAATTTCCTCGCCCATGAGTTGCCCCCTTCCACCAAACCCAAATACAGTGGGCCCTTGGTATCTGCTGGATTTTGGTTCCAGGACATACACACACACCCCGGTGGATACAAAATGTTATGGATGCTCAAGTCCCATTATAGACAATGGCATAATAAAATGGTATCCTTTATACAAAATGGCAAAATCAAGGTTTCCTTCTTGGAATTTTTAAAAAATATTTTCAGGCTCTGGATGGTGGAATCGGTGGATGCCAAATCCATGGATACAGAGGGCTGACTGTATTTCCCTCTGTAGTCCTCACAAAATGGCAAGAGGAGTGACAGGACACAGCTTCTTCTCATTTTGAGAGGAACTACAGGGGGAAATGGAGGTGTTTTCTCATGTTTTCATGCATTTGTGAGAGTTTCTGCATGGTTTGGGGGACAAAAACTCAACTCTAGGGTGGGGGGCTTTGAAGGACTGGTGGCAGGCTTCAGGGGTCACAAAAGGGGAGTTTGGGAACCACTCCTATAGTATATGGTAAAATGGTAATCAGTATCCTCCAAATGATGCTGTTGGAAATAAGAAATATAGGGATATTCCTTTAGGAAGCCATTTTACCATGTATTAAATGTGCTTCCCAAAATTAATGCTTTCCTTTGCATTTTAATTTTGTACTACAGTACTTTGCTTTCTCTTTCTCTGTCTGTTTCTCTTTTGTCTTCCTGAATCTGTCAGCCATGTATTATATCTTCTTCTGAAGTTTAGAATTTAGAGTTTAGAATTTGTTCTGGAAATTGCCTGGATATTTTGGGCAGTGCTAGCTAGCTCAGTCAAAATACTTATTTGGAAGTCAAATACTTATCAAATACTGTACTGATTTTCATACAAGTCATTGTTGGGTCTGAAGTGCCCTCTCGTGGTGACTGTTAACAGCTCTGGCAGAAGGACAGATGGGAGGCCTACTTCTTTTTGTAGGTCTCTAGAGCGGGAATGATGGGTGAAAGGGAGATTTGGATCTACTGGTAGGTCTGTGCCCTAGATCAGATAAAATTTAAGAGTTCAGCAACAACGTGGCACCCGTGCAATCATATGGCTGAAGTTATGAAAATTTAAAGAAACAAGAATTTACTTTTGGGTGGAAAGACCTATGAGTTCCATTCAGGTCTATTTTCCAAAATAAATCCCTGAGCTCAGAATGCTTTAGTTCTAAATATGTATCTAGCTGCTGGATCTTAGTGTTCTTGTAAAAAAAAGAAAAAAGAATTTTAAGTAAGTCTGATATCTGCATATCCTCCAACATTTTATAAATGAAAACATGTGACCACACAACATTGGAGTGTGGTCAATATGGCAAAAGTTATCAATGAGGAGGAACATACTAGCAGCGGTTTGCTCTTGCCTGAGCCTACTGGGATGGACCAGATTCTACCCCCTCCTCTCCCCAGCCTTGGCTGAATTAATTCAATGCAAACTACCTTTGCACTTTGAACTCAGTTTGCAGCAAAATGAAGTATGCCAAGGATAAAGAGGTAGAATAGGAGGAGGAGAGAGAAACTGGGGCATTACAAAACCCACTGAAAATGTCAGATGACAGAGTCCCTGCCAGATCAGGGCAATTGGTGGGTGTGCACCTGCCTGCTCTTGCTCTAGAGAATGCCCTGCCCTATCCTGCTTTACATTTTGCCCCTTAATTTCCACTGCCATTTTCTTTTGGATTTTCTTTTCTGCTTTCCAGTTTTGCCAAACCTGATTTCCAATGTTGCTACCAGCCTCCACAATGACAAAAGCAGAGGAACTGGATGTCATTAGACAAGAAACATTTGTCAAAGATGTTAGATATGATGGTACTTGTAGATCTGGTATGTCAACTGATGTAATGATATAATCTATTGCTTTATGTTCCATAAATGCATTAAGATGAGAGTGCAGAAAGAAATGCATTGAACGGAATAAAAATGGAGCCTATCATTTTTAGAGCCATGTGATACAAATGGTTTCTGTGGAACCACCTAAGTGATGTTGCAGACATGAACATGACCCCTGGATGTCTTTGGTAGGGACTTTCACACTAAATTATTTACTGCTGTTATGTGTTGAATTTATGTCTCTCCTTTTCTTCAAGAAGCTCAAGGCAGCATACATGGCCTCCTCTCTGTTCTTGTATCTTCACAATAAGCCTGTGTGATAACTTAGGTTGAGAAATAGTGATGGGTACAAGGTCAACATTTGCAAGTGTTGAGTTTTGATTCTATTGTTTTTCAAAACTGGAAGCCAGATTTTGTTTACTTTTAGGGTTTCTTCTTTCCTGTTGAAGTTGTCCAGGTGTTTGTGGATTTCAATAGCTTCTCCGTGCATTCTGACATGATAGTTGTTGGCCTGGTCCAGAATTTCTGTGTTTTTAAATAGTGTTTTTAATGGTGTAATTGTGTTATTGTTGTTGTTGTTGTTTTAAATCTTGAGTTAAGTCTTGGGGTCCATAGCAATAAAAGATATTTAAAGGGGGTCCCTGGTAAAGAAAAGATTAAGAGCCACTGCTCTAGAAAGAGAAGAGCAAAGTTAAAAGATTAATAATAATAATAATAATAATAATAATAAATTATTATTTGGAAAGTTGTTTACTTGTAATGTGTTACTTCCAAATGTTGACTGTATGTGTGATGAAGTCTAGAGTCCATCACATATGTTGTCCTGTCTTTTAGCTTTGCCTTGTGCTCCCCCCTTAAAAAAACTCTAGTTGGAATAATGTCATAACAGATTTTGAGCTGGAAATGGACAATCATATTTAGCTGCCATACGCTTGTTGGTTTTTTCTAAGCAGTGGGAATCAACTTCCATGTAATATATATTGTGCACTCATTAAAAAATAATGGCCAACATCCTAGATCAGCTACTTAATGTAACTAAACAGTGTCTCCTGGCCTGACCCCTTCCCCATCCAGCTGCACTGAGCAGCAGTCACTGTGAGCAATGGATGTCTGTTCTCCTATTGATCAGGGTGGAGCAGACTGATCTTTCCACCCCAGTCTCTCCAGCAATCTCTGGTGTGACAATCAAAAACAGAATCCCTGTCATAATTTCTCCTTGCACTGGAGATCACTGGCAAGAGGGGGTAGAAACCTCAGTCTGCCCAGTAAAGCAGGGTTGGGGGACTTTCATGATTGTGACAATAGCACTAGGATTGTGAATACATAGGGACTATGAATATGAAGCAGTTATGGATGCCTAACAAGTTATGCATCTGTAACTGTGATAGTCATTTCCAGCCATCTTTTATTGTTCTGTTCTAAAAGCATTGTTTTCCAGCCAGTCTACAACAAATCCATGGTACTTTGAAATACTTTTTGTCGATCTGAAAAAGGAATTACTTTGTTGTGTGGGGTTCATCAACACAGACTGCCTACTTGTGCTGAGCTCACAGTTTCTCTGTCTGCTTCAAGGACTAGTGGCCATCAATAATGGCCTGAACACAATTGCTTTGTGGCTTGAAGGCTTCAGCTGATCAAACAAGCTCATCTGAGCCTGCCCACACCTCCTGCCAATTCCCCCACTAAAGTTACATTTTAGCAGTTTTCAAAAGAGCAGCCATGCTTGTCTGTTGCAGCAAAACAACAGAGTTGTGTAGCATATTCAAGATACAGTGTGACAAGAAGTTTCTTAGACACTGAGCCCACTTGTTCAGATACTCAGCTATCCCTTGAAAGAGTGAGCCTTCTCCTTTCTTTTTTTGCAGTGTGTAGAAACTTGGGATGGGGATTGGAAACTGCTTTATTAGGATGGCCCTGCATCACTAGAGGTTGATCATAGTTGGAAGAGACCACAAGGATCAACTAGTCCAACCCCCTCCCACGCAGGAATACTCAGTCAAAGCACTCTTGAAAGATGGCCATCCAGCCTCTGCTTAAAAACCTCCAAAGCAGACTCCACCACACTCCGAGGCAGTGTGTTCCACTTCTGAACAGCTCTTACTGTCAGGAAGTTATTCCTAATGTTTAGGTGGAATCTCTTTTCCTGTAGCTCAAGTCCATTGCTCTGTGTCCTTATCTCTGGAGCAGCAGAAAACAAGCTTGCTCCATCCTCAGTATGACATCCCTTCAAATATTTAAAGACTGATATCAGATAACAGATTCTTATCACACTACTTAGGACTTTATCAGACCACCCTTCAGGAACGTTCTTTTGCTGGCAAAAGAATCCCCTTTATCAGACCTACCTTAAAGAGGCAGCTCCAGCACACTGAGCTCCATTTACTTCCTGCTCTGAGATCTCACCGATTCTCATGAGAAGATGCGAGCGTGGCAAATTTTAAAAAATAAAGCAAAATAAAGACATAAAATGTTCACACAAGCTCAGAAACACCCTTTAAAGGTTCAAAGTACACCAGAGAGGATAATAAAAAGAGCATCCCATACCTGGCTGTCGTGATCTCACCCAGAAGTGTTCTGTCATTGACACTGTATTCATGTGAGCACAATGGCTTGAGGTTTCAAATGCCCACAATGCTGGCAAAAAAGCACCATGTGAGGTCTATTGATGGCTTGGGCTGTCAATCAAAAAGAACAGCTTTTTAACAATACAAGATTGTGTAAGGATGATGTCATATGATATGTGCACCCTTTCCTGTTAATTTGGCATTGTTATGACACCATATCTGCCCAGTCTGATGAAGTCCTTAGTGTTCAAATGTTCATGTTGATGCACTGGACTCTACTAGTAGTTCTTCATTTGACTCAGTTTTTTTCTTACTTCACTCTGTACATTTCAGGTACTAAATACCTAAGGCTCCCAGACTGCACTCCATGCGTCTGAAGGAATGGGTTGTATGTTCAGGAAAGTTCATGCTACAATGGATAGGTTCATCTTAAAGGTGCCAAGTGAATTGTTCTTATTGTCTAGATTCTAGCCCAATTTGGTCTTCTTATCATATGGATAACTTTCCAGACCTCTGTATCAGTTTTAACTTTAGCTTGGCCTTTTTGGAAGGGAGATAAGTGGAACCTATATCCAACACAGACAAACAAAAGTGGCTCTAATGCTGATTTGTTTAAGGGGCATTGTGATGTGCTCTGTTTTGGATTTCCCCTTCATTCTTGTTATAAAGTTTTCTAACAGCTGCAGGGGGCTGAGATGATGTTTTCCAGCCAGCTATCTCTTAAGATCTCTTTCTCTTGAATGGCAAGACATATAAACACAGAGTGAGGCTGATTCCTCCCAGTGAGTCATGTTTAGAAGAGTCTGCAGTACTGTGAGGTGCACAGATCTGATGGGCAGACAGTAAAAGGCCTCCAGAGAGGAGGAAAAAGACAATGTATTTTTTCTCTGTCAGTGTTTGGCCTCGGGCATCTCACTCAGTCCCTCTCCCCAGAGAACCCAGCAGGCATGAAGGCATGAAGGCACAAAGGCTCAGACTGAAGATCTCCTGTTTGATGGGAAACACTATGGCTCATATGGTAAATATTTAACCCAGGGAACTCCCTTCCATATGGATCCAACTTGCTGAGGTAGCAAAGGGCACAGAGCCCTGGGGAACATGCCAGCACTTTCCAATACAAATACCCATCAGAGTGATGGAAACCATGAAGGCAGTGGAGTGGCATGTTGTAATTCCATGGTGGACTCAGGGGGTGGGGTGGGGGAGCTGCCAAAGCAATGGAAGACAATGTGCCTGTGGGGGCTGCAGCCTTCACCACCCCATTTCCTAGTTTCTACACTTTTATGGCAGAGACGGTTCTCCATAGCAGTGATTTAAGAGTGAGTGCACAGGACTGACAATTGTGAGACCAGGACTAAGGAGATTATCAGACAGTCCCACAATCTCCTGACCAGTCCCTGTCCCAGCACAAATAAGCCTGCCCATCAGACTTACCTTCTCTTGCATCCAAAGGCAGCCCAGATATGAACAGAGCTCTAACGGAGCTCAGTTCACTTCCTGGACTGAAATCCTACCCATTCTCGTGAGAAGACGTGAGCACAGGAAATTCAGAAACAAAAATACATACAAAAAAGTTCACAAAAGAAAGAGGGAACTTATAAGATGAGAAATAAGACAAAAGGGGGTAAAATTAAGAATGAGATCATGTATTTCTGATTACAAATAAGCAAATTGAAAGTGGAATTGAATCAAGTTGTTGTAAAGACAACAGTGGGGCAGTGGTTAAATGCCAGTACTGCAAGTCACCACATTGCAAGTTCGATTCCAGAGGGCCTCCAAGGTTCACTCAGCCTTCCATCCTTTCGTAGGTCTGTAAAATGAGAACCCAGCTTGTGGGGGCAATTAGCTAATGCACAGTGGAAGTTGCTTAATGCAGTGTAGATGTGTAAATTGCTATTGCTTAAAACAGTTTGTAAGCCACTCTGATAGCCTTGTGGCTGAAGAGCGGGTATAAATAATTAATAAATAAATAAAAATAATAAAAATTAAAAAATAAGTCTGACTTTCTATCTTTATTTTTCAGTAAAAATGTTTATTTGTATATAAATGCATATTTATTTTGTAATTAGATAGATAGATAGATAGATAGATAGATAGATAGATAGATAGATAGATAGATCACAAAAGCACATACACACACTAAAAAATAACAAGTAACCCAGGGACATTACAAAAATAGAGGGTAGCCCACCTGGTTCTCATGATCCAACTTGGAAGTGTTCTGGCAGGACTGCCCATTAATGCTGTATTCACTAGTCAAAAACAGTGCGATGTTTCTTGGTTGGTCTGTAGATCGTTTGGAAGTTGTGTTTCTTCATCAGTTTCTCTATTCTGTCTGTGACTCCTTTGATGTATGGTAAAAATACCTTCCCAGACCAACCACGAAAATCCAAGAAATGCTACGTTCAGCAAAGGACAAAAGCGACCCTCTCAAAGCTGCAGGAGTTTACCGCATACCATGCAGCTGTGGACAAGTTTACATAGGGGCCACTAAACGCAGTGTGCAAACACGAATCAAGGAACATGCGAGACACTGCAGACTGGGCCAGCCAGAAAACATGTTCAGCAGTAGCAGAACATGTTATAAACCAACCTGGACACAAAATGTTATTTAAAAACACAGAAATTCTGGACCAGGCCAACACTCTCTCTGGCTTTTGTTCGCAAATGAAGATTCAGGAAGGACTCATCCTGCGCTTTCTGCAAGCGTGCTGATGACTACAAAGGCCAATCTGAGATAAACAGGTCCGGTTGCAGAAAGCATAGCAGAAAGTCTCCTTGGGTGATGTTTCCGGGTTGTGATTCTTTTTGCATTGTCGTTTCTCTTCAAGATTTGTTTGTCGTGAGTTCTCAAATAAGGCTGCAGCATTGTGGATAGTGTGTCTCCATGCCTCCCGATGTGAGGCCAGGGCGGACCATTGTTGGTGACCAACAACTATCATGGCAGAATGTACAGAGAAGCTATTCAAATCCACAAACACCTGGACAACTTCAACAGAAAAGAAGAAACCCTAAAAGTAAAATTTGGCTTCCAGTTTTGAAAAACAATAGAATCAAAACTCAGCAGTTGCAAATGAATTCCACCCAGGGACAGGGGGATTTCCAGCAGATAATGGGCCATCAACCAACCATTAAGCAAACAGACACTAATCCTCCTTGCATATCGAAACCCAGAAACTAACCATTCAAATACACAAATTTACATATATTCCCCAACAGGGGTCCACAGTATATAAACTCCACACATACTCCTACCCAAACATTCTCTGAAGATGCCAGCCACAGATGCAGGTGAAACGTCAGAAGTAAACTCTTCCAGAACACAGCCTCACAGCCCAGAAAAAAACCCAAGGAAAATCTATAGATGCCGGCTGTGAAAGCCTTTGACTTCACAGCTGTAGAACATTTCAACCTTCCTTTATAGGTTGTGATCCTTGAACAAGAAAATTACAAAGGAAGGCTAGAAACAGAAACTGAATTGAATTATATCCACACACTCCAGTCAATTAGCAGATGTATGAATGAGGATAATGGCTTCATGGCACATACATATATTAATACTGCACATACAACCAAAGGAATCTTCTCAGAAAGAGTTTTGAACCCTGGGAAATTGACTTTTGGTAAGCAGATGTATTGTTTTCACACATCAACACTAACTGACCACTGTATCACCTGAAGTAGTGTTAGCATGCCCTACCACCCCTATTTCATAACTGCACATAGTGGACACTTTTTGGAGTCACACTGACTGGACCTTGTTGGGGGTCAAGCTGAACAGAGGACAGTCAAGGTCACAGTGACCTGAGACATGTCCAGAATCATAATGGTGGAAAAACCTAGATAGGATTAGGCAGAAACCCAGGTCATTAATGGGGGCATGTTAATCCTTTCAATCATGCAATTAGTTACCTTCCCTCACCTGTACCCTACAGAAATTCTTCCTATACACCCTACCTAACCAAACATTAAGAGGTTGTTGCAGATCTCATCAGTGTTTTATCCCTCTGGAGCTAAGGCAATCAGCTCAGTTTCAGAGCCTTTGTCTGATCCATGTGAAACTAATCCAGGTTTTGTCATAACCAAAGGACCCCTTCAGGGTATGAAATAGGGTTTAACTAAATTAGCTCTGACCCTAACCATGTGTGCCACTGTCCAGATCCATCATTCTGTGTGCCACAAACCAGACCCACCATTCTGCATGTCACTTCATCACTCTCTTTCTCAATGGACCGGATACCCCTGTGCCACCCTCAGACACTGCCTGAGTCTCTCCACTGCACAGACGTCTTTCTCCAGACTGGTAACTACCATCCTTCCACCCCTGACTTCTCTCTATATAACCCATCAGCCTTTCTCTTCAATAGCCTTGTATGATTCTTAAGAGAATGTTCTTGTACAATATTTTATCTCTTGTGTTAGTTTGAATAAAATACTTCTTTTAATTTCAGTTGGAGTACTCTCTATGGTTAGTCCTGGTATACATAGGTGGAAAGATCCCCGAAGTTACCCTCCTCTTGCAGGCCTCCTTTTGAGCTATAATTCCCCCAGACTTCAAGAATCTTAGGATAACAGCAACCCTTTGAAGATTTAGAAAAAGGGACATGATTTGCAACTTTCTGAATCATATTACATTCTATCCCACTCCCACAATTGTATCAATATGATTTATATTTGTACTTTAATACCAACTGGTACTGCACTGATAGAAGTGGTTTGCTATCCATGGAAGTTCATGTGAAAATGAAAACCAATTACATAAAGATGCTGCCACATTTCTTTTTCTTTTCCCCCTCCCCCTTCCTTTCTCTTTTTTATGCTGCAAGAGACTAACATGGCTACTTCTTTGAAAACCACCCCTGCCCTCAGTCAACTACCACTGGAAGCCAGGTTTGGGGAAGCCTCTTTTTCATCTGCCTTTTGCACCTTATTTCCCTTTCTCATCTTGCCCCTGCATTGCCTCTGCCTCTTGTGGCAAAGAAATGATGGACTCACCCTCCAAAAAACTAAACTTTATCTCAGTGGGATATCCTGAAACAAATTGGTGCAGAGTTCTTTAAAAAGCCCCAATTCCCACAGCCAATCAGGGTCGAAGGGGTAAAGATTCCTCCTGAGTGACAGCTTGCTCTTCCTTCCTACCTGACCAGAGAAGATGGGTGAGTGGGTGCCTTGTTGGTGAAACATGCTGGCGAGTGAGACTTACAGGTGACAGTGAGCTCCATACATGCCTCCTATTGCCACGAGGCACCCGGATGTTGCAGCAGCCTTTCCTGGCTTCCTGTCTCTTCCTTGCATAGTCACCATCCCAGACCCTCATTACATTAGGAATGGGGATGAAAGTGTTTTGTATTGGATAGTAGAGTGAGCATCATGCACTGTATTGGGCTGGGACTTGGGAAATTGTTTTAAAAAGGTTTAAGGCCCCATCAGCTATAAAATCATTGGATAATCTTGAGGCCAGTCATTCTCTCAGTCAGCCTGATCTACCTTACAGGCTTGTTATAAAGGTAAAAGTGGAGCGGACAAGAGCCATCTGTGCCACTGTGAGTTTATTTAGGATTTGGGGGTTGTAAACAAAATAAATGTAATAAATCCGTGGCTCTTAACCTGTTCTTTACCAAGGACCCCCTTTAAATATCTTTAGTTTCTGTGGGCCACCAAGACTTAAACTCAAGATTTAAACTATTACTACTACTAATACTAATGGCTCCTATCTTGTGGCCGCTCCACTGCAGGGAGAAGGTGGGCCAAGCAGCCTTCAAGCCTTTGTGGACCCCCTGTGAGGACATTGCGGACCCCTGGGAGTTCCCGGACCACAGGTTAAGAACCATTGTAATAAATCTGAACATTAGGAGGAACTTTTTAACAGTAAGAGCTGTTCGGCAGTGGAACACACTTCCTCGGAGCGTGGTGGGGTCTCCTTCCTTGGAGGTCTTTAAACAGAGGCTGGATGGCCATCTGTCGGGGATGCTTTGATCGTGATTTCCTGCATGGCAGGGGGCTGGACTGGATCTCGTGGTCTCTCCCAACTCTGCAATTCTATGATTCTATGATTCTATAAAATCAATGTGGGACTCACGGTGAGGTAAGACACATCTACTGCTGGCAACGTTTGGGCTTGCATGTGGGTTAATTTGTTGCCCTGAAACCTCTGAGGTTATTTGCTCTGCCAGCATCAGCTGAAAGGCAAGCATGGCTCTTTTATCCTGTGTCTGAAAGGTCTGAGGCAATTGTATTTTGGTTCCCAGATCAGCCATGGCTGTTGGGCTGAGCTACACAACAAAAATAATTGTCTCTGAGTCTCTGAGCTACAGAAAAAGAATGTCAGTATCCAAGGTCCTTTGCTCACACCAATATCTTAAAGCAGAGATGGGGTCATATGCATCCCTTCCTATGTCCTTGGACTATAACTCACAGCATTCTTCACCATTAGCTTTGCTGGCTAAAGCTGCTGGGACTTGTAGTCCAACAGCATCTGGAAGGTTGTGTGATTCTAACCTCTTTTTAAATGGAACGATAATCCTACTCTATTTATTGCCCATTAGAGCCTGTGATGGAAGAGAAATGGAATTGGGAGTAACGGCCGTATATGTTCCATGTTGCCATGGCCACACCTTCTTTTTGAGCTGGTTGAGGGTACCATTTCACTGACTGAAAATAGCAATTTTCTACAAACTTAAAAATAATCTCAAGATGCAGAAAAATGGAGTGAGGCAGGGAAGGAGACGGCCAGTATTATAAATATTTTATGTTTCAATCTGGAGTTTAGCATTGAGGGGAGTAAATATTTTAAAATCCAGCAGCAGCTATGGTGGCTAGAGAGAAAGCAACACTATTGAATATTTTAACATCTGGAGCCACTTAGTGGCAGGAAAA
Organism: Gambelia wislizenii; assembly: GCA_030847615.1. NCBI lineage: Eukaryota > Metazoa > Chordata > Lepidosauria > Squamata > Crotaphytidae > Gambelia > Gambelia wislizenii. Next base: position 186,008,854 of record JAUMIR010000002.1, on the reverse strand, counting down.
AAACACTTTTGATCTACAGAGATAGGGCCGAGTTTCTCTTGCTGTGCATAATGCCCACTATATTAGATAGACAATTCGCTTATGCTGTGAAGCATGGGCACCTCAGCTGGTTCAGGGACATGAATATTTTGTGCCTCATGTGTGAGCCACTTAGCACATAATTTGGACTGTCGTGCAGATTTTAATTGAAAATTGCAGCTCTTTATTTTCAATCATGAGAACGAGGAGCAAAAGAAGGAAAGCCCTCATTATTACATTACAGTGCTGAAAAACGTGCAGCCTGTTTCCTGCAAAAAACTGAAAAAGTAACAGAGGGCCTGAGGCAAAGTTTCTATCCATGCCAATCTGAATATCTGTTTTTTTCCCTTTTTGACTACGAACACCTGTATGGTAGTTAACGTATGTACATTTCCATATGTTGGAATGAGTGTGATGTAGTAGTTTGTGACTAGGACTCTGGGGACCAGGGTTCGAATCACCACTTGGCCATGGAAATCCACTGGGTGACTCTCTCACCTCCAGAGGAGGTCTGAATCCCATCAAAACAAATCTCACCAAGAAAATCCTGTGTTAGGGTTGGCTTAGGGTCGCCATAAGTCTGAAATGGTACACAACAACAATATGTTGGTACCCATCCAGAATCTTTGGAAAGAATTAGTCTGAAAATTTAATTCATTTGGACTGGACTCACAGTTAAGCGTGAGTCCAAGGTCAGACTGAAGAAATCTTGTTGTCTGAGCAGAGAAGAAATTGGCTTGTATCACCCTCCCCAAACTGAAATTCAAATTGCATAGTACCCAAGGCCAACCAAGTTATTTTGGTACTTGTTATTTTTTCTGGAAGTAAAATAACAACAACAGCAATAACTGTTGAGCACCTTTTCAGTTTGTGCAGGAAGATCACACAGACAGAATATAAGAAACACCACAGATAAACTGCCTGCAATGATACATATATAAAAAATATGCAGAACATAAGCCTGAAAAGGTTATCAAAATGGTGACATAAAATGGTAATAAAATGGAAACACTTCGAGTGTGTGTACCTGAGCCTGAAGACCAAGGATAGACTAGGGATTCTGCTAGTGTACCGACCACCCCACTGCCTATCAGACTTCCTGGCCAAGCTTACAGAGTTGGTCTCGGAGTTAGTGTTGGAGTCGCCAACGCTTTTGATCCTGGGTGACTTCAACATCCCCCTCGAGACTGATTTATTAGCTCGGGAGTTCATGACATCCATGACAATCATGGGCCTATCCCAATTGGTCTCTGGGCCAACACATTCTGCAGGTCACATACTCAATGCTGTTTTCAGTTCTGGACAGATGAATCTGTGTGTAGAGGTATTAAATACCTCTGCATTGTCATGGGCAGATCATTATCTAGTCAGAGTTAGAATCATGGCTGTTATCTGCCCCTGCAGGGGTGGTGGACCCATTAGGATGGTCTGCCCTTGGAGGCCGATGGATCCTTTTGGATTCCAGCAAGGCTTGGAGGGTTCTTTGACTGGTTCAGTCAGTGATTCTATCAAGGCCTTGGTTAATAACTGGAACCAATATCTGACCAGCGCTATCGACATGATCACTCCTAAGTGTCCTTTCCAACCCACCTCTAACCGGGCACCCTGGTAAACACAGGGTCTCAGGGCTTTGAAGTGGGAAGGACAACGATTAGAGTGCCAATGGCGGAGAAATCAACTCATATCCAACAGGATATGCTATAGAGAACATCTTGATTCCTATGGAGTGGCAATACGTGCAGCGAAGAAAGTTCTCTGCACACATTGTGTCTATGAATTTGTGTCCAGCAGAACTGTTCAGGGTGGTAAGAGACCTAACTCAGGTGTCTTCCTCCCAGAACTCATTGCTAGAACCATTTATGGTTTGCTGTGGTGCTTTTAACAACTATTTCACAGATAAAATATCTCAGATAAGAGCTGACTTGGATGCCACTTTTATAGCGGAGGTTAACAATGAAGTGTCCAGCAACTCCATGAGTAGGATGATACTGGATCAGTTCAGTCAGTGAGTACCGAGGATGGGGACAAGTTGCTTGGATCTATTAGGAGGACAGCTTGCACGTTCGATCCCTTCCCCTCATGGCTGATCCTCGAGAGAGGAGATGCAGTCAAAATGCAACTAACATATATTATAAATGCTTATAAATGCTTATAAAATGCTTATAAATTATAAATGCTTCTCTCAAGGAGGGGAATTTTCCATCATGTTTAAAAGAGGTGGTCGTATGGCCATTTCTAAAAAAAGCCCTTCCTGGATCCCCTGGATTTCGGTAGCTATAGATCAGTCTCAAACCTTCTGTTTTTAAGCAAGGTAATACTGGTGAGTTCCTTTGAACTAATAGTCAGAAATATCCTGTCTAGGCATGTATAGGATTTATTTCATTGATATACAGTATTACCTTTCTCTGAAAACTCAGGCTTAAGATGGTTCAAAACAAGATTTTTTTAAAAAGTACAGAATCCCCCCCCCCAAGTTAAAACTTTAAAACATAGGTTGTTGACATCCTGCAGAAATAATGTTTTGACAATGCTTTAGCTGCTGTGGCTCAATGCTATGGAATTCTGGGATATGAAGTTTTGTGAGATATTAGTCTTCTCTGTTATATAGCTCTGGTGCCACAACAAACTACAAATTCTAGGATTCCATAGGATGCAGACATGATATGATTCTATTAGAACATGGAACAATGGATGCAAGCTCCAGGAACAGAGATTCCACCTCAACATTAGGAGGAACTTTCTGACAGTAAGAGCTGTTCGGCAGTTGAACACACTCCCTTGGAGCGTGGTGGGGTCTCCTTCCTTGGAGGTCTTTAAACAGAGGCTAGATGGCCATCTGTCAGGGATGCTTTGATCGTGATTTCCTGCGTGGCAGGGGGTTGGACTGGATGGCCCTCGTGGTCTCTTCCAACTCTACAATTCTATGATTCTATGATAGTTAAAGTGGTATCAAACTGCATTATTTCTGCAGTGTGTCAGCAACCATAGTTAAGCATAGGGGTTGTCTATACAGTAAAAATACCCCTCACAGAATTTGCTGGGGATACGAGTTCCCTTAGTGGAATCCTGCATTGTCTCACTGTATTGTGAAGGAAGGGGGCCGAAAAGAGGGAAAGCTACATGAGAAAAACATTCACGGCTTTTCTCAACTTTTTAAAAAAGCTCCTGTGATATGCACATTTTCACTTGTTAAGACAAGTGATTCAACATGAATCATTTCCCCATACAAGGCAAAGCGCAAACCTGATTGGCTGGACAAGCACAGGGGGCAGGGTTTAGTTACAGGGCAAGCTCCTGTTGCCACCATGTTGGATTTCCACCTTAGTGAGTGATTGCTAAGGTGATAAAATGGGGATTTGTGCTATCTTTTTCTCTCTCTCATTTTTGGAAAGGTGGAATATCCCTTGTGCGCACCATAGATATAGTAGTTTTTTTAAAAGTTCCATGGCTGCTGATTTAAAAACATGAGTAATTCACTTGCAGCTGCTGTCTCAGCTACGAGTTTATGGGAGCTGTAAAACCATTAAGACAGGTCCCAACTGCTGTGATTTGCTATTACTTCTTGTATAGACAAGTCCCACCATAGTTAAAATACAATTTAATTAAAAGCATTTTTAAAACATTTAATTTTTAAAAAGTATATACATCACCTTTCCTTCCTTTATCAGCAATCTCTCAGTTGCCATAAATAAAAGTTTGTCAGTGAAACAACAGGAGCAGGAGTAGGGAGCGGAGCCTAGTCTCCCTTGGAAGGGGAGTTCTACAGCTTTGGAGAGCAGCCATCGAAAAGGCCTTTTCTTGCATCCTCACCAAACATACCTCTGACATGGTGAAACTGAGAGAAGGACTCCCTTAAAATCATAAAGCCTAAACAGGCTTGTATGGGAGAACATGTTCCTTCATATTGGCTGGGTCAAAGTCAGATAGGGCTTTATGGGGTATAACCAGCATTTTGAATTGTGCCCAGAAACAGGCCACCAACTTGTACAACTGTAACTGGCCTCAGTCAACAGTCTGGCAACTGCATTTTGTATCAGCTGAAACTTCTTAACACTTTCTGAAGACAGCCCAAAACTGAGTGTATAGCAGTAGTCCAGATTGGGGGTAACAAAGACATGTGTTGTCGCAGCCAGATAAGACACCTCCATGAATGGGCATAGCTGGCAAAATAACTTTAACACCCCTGGCCACCTCAGCAACCTTGACAGCCAGGCTCAGAGCTGAATCCAAAGTACAAGTCAGGATTTGCCCAGTAATGTGGTTTATTAAAACTCTTTTGAGGATACCAGGTTCTTTATCATGAAAGGGAAGGAAGCTGATAGAAGTGTAGACTTCATGATTACAGCAGTCAAACAAGAATCTAGCTGTGCTCTACATCATCAGCAAGGCCTCTGCAATAGCTAACTTATCCTGTGTCTAGATCAAGGGATGTAATAGTGCCACTCTATTCTGCTTTGGTTAGACCTTACCTGGAATACTGTGTCCAGTTCTGGGCACCACAATTCAAGGATATTGACAGACTGGAACGTGCTCAGAGGAGGGTGACCAAAATGGTGAAAGGTCTAGAAACCATGACCTATGAGGAGCAGCTTATGGAACTGGGTATGTTTAACCTGGAGAAGAGAAGATTAAGAAGTGACATTATAGCCTGTTTAAATATTTGAAGGGATGTCATACTGAGGATGGTGCAAGCTTGTTTTCTGCTCCTCCAGAGACTAGGACACGGAGCAATGGACTCAAACTACAGGAAAAGAGATTCTACCTAAACATTAGGAAGAACTTCCTGACAGTGAGAGCTGTTTGGCAGTGGAACACACTGCCTTGGAGTGTGGTGGAATCTCCTTCTTTGGAGGTTTTTAAGCAGAGACTGGATGGCCATCTGCCAGGAATGCTTTGATTGTGTATTTCTGCAGGGCAGGGGGTTGGACTAGATGGCCCTTGTCTCTTCCAACTCTATGATTCTATGATCTAATTGAACAGGAACTGGGTGGGCAGAGGCAGCAAGCATTTAGTACCAATCTGTGTGGTACTAAATCTTTGCATAGAGTCCTCCTGGTATCTACAGTGTTGTTGTTTTTTAAAGAAAAGACCAAAAAAACCTGAAATTACCAGTGTTTGAAGAGTTTTCAGCTAAACCTAAGCAATAGATAGCAGTAGAAGGGCACATACTAAGTCTTAGGTTTGGCTATATTTCTTTTGAGCTCCATTGATTAGTACTGGCTAATTAGACATATAACACATTCTATTATCAGGCACTCGCTGACTCTGTTTTATAGCTCTTACAGATATGCTTTCTATTACCCAGCTTTGACATAACACATAGAGCCATTAGGGAAGCTTTTGAAGAAGCTATTTTTTACGGATTGCTCTTTGCTAAATTGACTGCTTAATCAGGGTTTTATTAAAGCTCTTCTTTCCCCTCCTCCTTTCTGGTGACATCTTTGGACGTTTGGCACAGGATGGAACAAAGATACAGCCCACAGTGTTGTTATACATGGCTTTCCATCACAGACCCATGGTCCCCCTATTTAGATTTATCTCCCACCAGAGGACCATAATCATGAAGCACAATTAGCTTATAGTGCCTCTGGTACGAGTAGAGGCTTTCTGCTATTACACAGGCCTAACTTCATTGAGGCCTGTGCTCACTTCATATGAAAGTAATGAACGCTAATCAGCAAATTTGTTCAGTTAATTAAAGTAAAAGGAGACCTGAGTTTCCGCAGGCTCTGGCATGGTGCAGTAATGGTCTGAAAAGTCCCCACCTCACCCCATTTCTTATTCAGTCTTGATTTCAAAAGGCAAACCCAGTGGCAGCCACAAAGAAGGCTGAAATGATGCCCAGAAAAAGAGATATAGTTGTTCTTCTACTAGAAAATTTGTGTCTGGCTGTACCCCATCAGGTTGTAGGTGCTGGAATCTCCACCATAAAAGAAGATGAACAAAGAGAAGGAGAAGGAAATGCAATTGTTTCCTCAGTAGATCAAACTGCTGTGTAAGAAGAAGATTCAGTCAAGCAGAAGGTTCTGATTGATTATCCGTTGCCATGACCTGCTTTGTGAGCTTCAGAGGCATCTAGTTGGCCACTGTGGGAAACAGGATACTGAACTAGATAGGCCTTTGGGCTAACCCAGCCCAGCTCATCTTGTGTTCTTAAGCTTTCATCTTACCATCTATATTCTGCTGGGCTGGGGGTGGTGGTGGTGGTTCTCATACTTCCTTCCACAGTATCCATCTTCAAGTGTAGGAACTCTGTGTGTACTGCTGTCCACTCTTTCTCACAGTCTGTCTATTCAGTTGTCTATTCAGCAACAAAGGTGTGGTTCTAGTGTTGGATCATGCATACATCCTTTAAGTGACTGGGGTGGTTTTGTGTAGAGAAGCATTCAATCATATAAGTGGATATATACAGTAAGTGATGTCTACATATAGTGCTACACAAGCTTGCTACCTCAGTGAGAAATGTATCAGAAGCAAGTAAATTTTGCTGATATTTCAGGGGGGAAATACATAGTTCTGCAGTTCTTTTGATGCTTACAGAACATCTGGTGGCATTGTACATGTTATTATCTTCTGTACTAGACCAGTCTGCCAACCTGTGGCTTAAGCTTGTGTTGCACTTTGATAAAACAGTGAAAATAAATTCATGGTAATTAGAACTTGTTTTCGCTTTAATAAATTCTATCAGTTGGATACTTTGAGCAAAATACCAAGATGTTTAATTTTTATAGTCACAATAAAGACTAAAGTTTGTGGATGGAAATTCTCTTTATCATTCCAGCCAGAAGGGATAAAGTCCATTAAATATGTACAAAGTCAAAAAAATCTGTATGAATTATGTTTGGAGAGGCTACCAAATTGTTTTTTTTTAAAAAAACCAATACATTACACCAGTGCCTCTTAACCTTTTCTTTATCAGGGACCCCCTTTAAATATCTTTTGTTCTAGTGGATCCCCAAGACTTAACTCAAGATTTAAAACCCTAACAACAGCAACACAATTACATCATCCATGAAACCTTCTCTCAGAGGCACTGGAGGGGGAGGGAAGAGTTTTTTCCTGCTTCTTACTGCAAGTTTGTGGCTGGGGCAGATTGAATGGCAAGCCAGCCAGCCTTTGCCTTGGCTCCTGTCACATGGGCTAAGCAGCCTTCAGTCCTTTGCAGACCCCCTGTGAGGACATTGCAGCCCTCTGGGGGTATGCGCACCACAGGTTAAGAACCACTGCATTATACAGTTGGGCTGGGATGGAAAGATTCCAAATAAACATTAGTAAGAACTTCCTGATGGTAGGAGCTGTTCGACTGTGGAGTGTGCTGCCTTGGACTGTGGTGGAGTCTCCTTTGGAGGTTTTAAACAGAGGCTGACAGCCATCTGTCAGGGGTGTTTTGGTTGTGTATTCCTGCATGGCAGGGGGTTGGACTAGATGGCCCTTGTGGTCTTTGCCAACTCTATGATTCTATAATTCTGTGATTCTCCATATTCACTAGGGTAAGGGGCACAGGACCCTCATGAAAGTGGAAAACCCATGAATATCTCTACCCCCCCTATCTCTACCCTCCTGATGATATTTAATGCACACAAAAAGTACGATTCATGGATTCAACCCATCACAGATGCCTTTGAGTGGCAGGGTTTCTTCACAAGGCAGAAACAAGTCACTGGTGGGGGCTTGCTGCCATCTCCACTGTGCTCTATGCCATTTTTTAAATAAAGTAATTACAGTCTTTACCACACATTCACAGTCTTTCTCAGTCTTACAAGGCTTGCAGTCCTTATTCAAAATGGCATAGGGAAGCAGTGAAGGTAGCAGCAAATAATCCATGAACACTCAGATCCGCAAAAGTCAAACCCACAAATGTGGAGGACTGGCTGTAATATAATTCACAGGTTCTCAAACTGTGGTCTACATGCCAGTGGTGGTTTGCAAGTTTCTTTCAAGGTGGGGGAGGTTGCAGAACAATCCAAGTACTTAGACCTGTAGCTGACTGCTATTTTTTTCCTGATGACATTGATAAAGGGTTTTAAACAGAGTTGGATTATCAAGTAGGCTAACAAGGCCAAGTCCTAGTGTCCATTCTGTTCATCACAGACCATTGGTGCAGTCTACTAATTTGTCCCTAAAAATGTACCTGTTTTTTCAGAAACCTGATTTTTTTTTAATAGTACAGCACTGGTTTTTACAGTGATACTGGTGTTGGGGGAAGGGAAATGCTATTCTGTTTTTCATCACCCACTGCAATAGAAAAGCAAGGCTGTGATTATTAAAATGTGAATTATGAGTGTGCTTTGATGTTTAGAACAACAAAAAAATTAAGTGGTCCTCCAAACTTCAAGCAGACTACAGGGAGGGAAAGGTTTGAGAACTGCTCGTATACTATTTAAAAATCTGGGAAATGCCAGATAGCATTGGCAATGACAAAATGATAAAGAGTGAAATAAAAATGATATATAGTTACAGTAGGAGACATCTTTATGTGTACTGTTATCCAATAAACTCCCAGGTCCAAAGTTGAGGGCTTCAGGATGAATGGAGGACACAGGAAAATGAAAACTGGAAAAAAGTTTGCTAGCACAAGTAACAAATGAATCCACGCACCTGTACACAGCTTCCTTCCTGTCTGCATATGGTAGTTATAACCTGAATCACTCATTTCATGAGGTTCAGTTCTTTCATCCAATAATTTAAGTGTTCTTGACTGAAATTTAAATTATGAAGGTGGGATTCTCTCTACCTGACTCAGAAGACAGTCATAAGGCTCACAGAACTGAAATTCCATTTGCTTCCTGTGCTCTTGGATGCTGCCTCAAAATGTTCCAGGGGAGAAGACTGCAATGTTCCACTAAAAAGCCTGCATGCCTGCATAGTTGAGTGGCATGCAGGGTTTTCCCTTCAAATGAGGCCGCCTTAGAGGAGTGAATATACTGTACTACCTATGTATTTTTGAAAGGTCTCTCTTCTCCTGGCATTTCCTTAAAGCAGAGGTGAACAGCATACAGTCCCACCCACGGATGCTGTTAGACTGCAGCTCCAATCAGCCCTAAGCTGACATAGACAAAGTTGAGGGATGCTGGGACTTGAAGTCTGCCAACATCTGGAGGGCCATACATTGCTCACACTGCTTCATAGTTATATTTATTTCCAGCAAGTGTTATGTGAGAGTAACCGTTCATCATGTATGGAGCAAAGTTACTATACTAATTTCCTATGGGGTTTCCCAACATAATTATGGGTTGGCTTGTACTGATTGTAACCAATCCACATCTAAACACATGCCATCCATTCAATAAATCTGCTGCTCTTTCCTCTCTTTTATCCCTTAATTCTGATAGGCATCTGAAGTAAAGAGGGCTTATCCATTGGTCTGTAGACTTCAGGTTTTGAAAATCAAGTCTGTTAAAGCTTATGAACGTACTTTTAAGAAATAAAAAATAAACAGTGAAACCAGGCACTCTTATTGGATAATAGAAGATTGTGCTGGAGTACTGGCTTTTATTTTGTGCTGTAGTTCCTTCCAGTCCTTGCAGTGAGTGATGTCTATGTCATTAGTCTGAGGAAGAAAATGAGTGGACACAGTATTGGCTTTGCAGTGTTACAACATAGACAGGTTTTCCTATTCCTTATCAAATCATTACAGAGTGATGGGTAAATCCTGCAATCCACAACATGATGTTCCTTTAGGTGTTTTCTTTTAATTGCATCCTTATTTTTGCCCCCTCCCAAAAGGTCCTCAGGGTGGCTTAAATATCACTGAAACTGACTCATACCCCTCAAGGTCGATATTTATATATTCAATATTCTGCCTTTTTCCCAACATGGTATCCAAGGCAACTCACAATATAGATTAATATAGCTAAAACCCAAGCATCATAATAAAACAGTTTTAAAATAATTAATGAAGACATCTTATTAATAGCATCTTACTTCAAAACAATTTAATAGTATCTAAAGCATAACAAGGAGGACAAAAGTACAGCAATCCACATTCAAAGATTTGCACTTTGCAGCAACCACTGACTAGCCAAAAGACTGCCAAAACTGAAAGGTCTTTACCTGCTAGTGAAAGGAAAACAGAAAGGAGGCCTGGTTAAACTTCCACAGGAGGGAGTTTCACAGCTCAGGAGCAGGTATCAAGAAAGTTCTTGAATGCATCCTCACTTAATGTACTTATGACAGTGGTGGGACAAGGAAAAAGCCCTATCCTAGAAATCTCAAAGTTCAAGCAGGCTCATTTAGGGAGGTATGGACTTTCAGACAGTGTAGATAAAAAACAAAAGCAAATGTAATATATCTATACTAAAAACAGTAGTACAATAAATTATTTCTGTAGAATGTGGTAGAACTGAATACAGTAGATTTGGCTTGAAGTCTTCAGAAAAAAGCCCAGCAGTAAGAGTTCAACCCAATCTTGATGTTGTGTTTCCTGGGGCCTATTCATACCTCACATATAGCCCTATGATTCCACTTTAACTACCATGGCTGTAACCAATGGAATCCTCCTGGGATTTGTGGTTTGGTCAGAGGCACTAGAGGAGCTTTCGGGCTGAGAATTCTAAGTACCCTCCTTCAGCTGCCAGTCCCAGGATTCCATAGGTAGTTGCCATGGCAGTTAAAGTGGAATCACAGTGCTCTAACTGGGTAGTCTGAAAGGAGCGTGGAATGAGAGAAGTAGCTATTCATCTCTTGCTATTTCTAATCACAACTACAGATGGTCTGAGAGTTTGTCCAAGCCTGTGTGCATAGCAGTGGATGGTTCAAACAGTTCCTGTGGGGGCAGAAAACAGACACTGTGGGTGTTTATGTGGGACTGGAATCCTAGTGCATATTCATGGGGGGGGCAGTTTTTACTCTTTCCCCCAGGTCATCCTGACAATATTTACCCCACACTCATTGGTGGTTAACTATGTTTGAACTATGATTGAACTACTTGAACTATGATTCAACTAGTTTCTTGAGGGGGGGGGCTCTTGAAATTATCCCTGAGATTTATTTTACTTCATTTTATTTAAATCCCATTTCTCTTCCACCACAGGATCGAAAGCCGTTTACAGCGAGAGATCCCCTTGGATTTGGAGGAGGGGAAGAACTCAGATAAATTCCAAGTTGATCTGAGAGAATGTTTGGAACGTGAACAATCTCCCATCAAAACAACTGTAGCAGAGCATTATTTTGAAAATGGTTCAATGGAAATTGGTGTTTTCAAAGAACTCCTCTTCTGCCTGATTGTGTGAACAAACTGTGAAGTAGATCCAAGGAAGGATAAGAACAGCTGGACTCACAGAAGACATGCATGAAAATTAACACAGTGTACCAACAATTAGATTAATACAGCAGCCATAAAAAAGGTTGAAACCAGAAACAAAGAAAGATAGAACTGTAGCTTCATTTGTGTAAAAATGCTTATATATAATTAGTCAAAGATACTAGCTCAAAATATTGCAGCGTACATATCTGATAAATTCTGGGTAGCGTCTCACTCAAGACATGCCTGGTTTCATATGGTAATGTGCTTGCTGAGATACAGATGATCGTTCCCCCAAAGCTGAAACATTTCATACCATCCTTAATGTTATCCAGATAATCTCCTGGTATCCCAAAGATAATAGATGCCTTGAACATATAATATCTTGAATGTATTTACAGGCTGGAATCCTGTTGATGCTCTATGCAGCTGTCCACTGTGCCAGCACAGGTGGTGGCACCAGGAGACAAAAGGACACATAGGCAGCAGTCCATCAAAGAAGAAAAGCATTGGAGAAATTGACTGCTCAGTGCCTGGAGATTTTGTCTACCTTTCCCCCAACACCATTGTGCATCCCAGAGAACCTGCAGCTACTAGTGTGATGCATCAATAGGATGCATTCCAGCCATAATTTGCCACTTCCACAAATTACACATTTGTTTTTGGTTTCTTTCATTTTTTTAAAAAAATGCACACATCTTTCCAAGTACCTGAAACTTGTTACAGTATTATGATTAAAATTTTATTCCTTTTCTAGAAGATTTTTAGCTGTTCTAGAATTTTTTTTTAACTGAAGTATGTTTCCTCCAGCCCAGAGCTATCCTACAACAGCAGGGGTGGGAATTATTCAGACTTCCAGATGTTGTTGAACTGTATCTCCCAGTGCTCCTCTCTTGAGCTGTACTGGCAAGGGCTGGTGGGCATTTCAGTGCAAGAACATCCAGAGGACTACACAATTTCCACCCAGGAACAGATCTTTTAGATATATAGAAATGAAGACTCTGCTTGTATCTTGTGGTCAGTGTTGCCATAAGTTCTTCAATGGTTTGGGTTTTACTTTCCTTGGATACTGAGAAGACCTCTGAGGAGATGTTTGCAAAGCCTATACCCTTTTATTGGGAAACAGAACAAAGCTGCCCATGGAGAGTCTCACATAGCACAGTCATAAAGGGTGAAGGAGGCTTCAGCACCATGGCTAGAGCTTGAAGGAGGATGAGTTTTCAATCATGGATACATGAGTAGAAAAAGCAAAAGAAAGGCAGGACTCCTAATGATCTTTTCATTGATTTTTACAGATGAGTGAAAGTGCTAAGTATTAATAGTAATAGTGGTATTCATCCCCTGGTGGGCTATCCCCTGCCCCATGGTATGGAAATTCATGAGTTATGCATTAGCTGCTAGGATTTGCTGGCTGCTAGGAATGAGATTTGTGTACAAGGAGGAGGATATTCGCATGCCATTCCTAGCAGCCAGCAGATTTTACCAGCTAACACATATCCCATGTACCAAGAGGAGGATATTACAGAGCCAGTGTGGCGTTGTGGTTTGAGTGCTGGACCAGGGTTTGAATCCCTGCTCAGTTGTGGAAACCTACTGGGTAGCCATGGGCAAGTCACATTCTGTCAGCCTCAGAGGTAAAGGCAATGGCAAAACTCCTTTGAACAAATCTTGCCCCAAACCCCTAGGGTAGGGTTGCCTTAAATCTGAATCAACTTGAAGGCACAAGACAACAACAACTACAGGAAAGTAGTGGGATTTTGGACTGCTATCATGGGATTTCTGTTTCTCAAGAGTTAATTTATACATTGTTAATTCACTATTATTCACTGAGAAAATTAATTACCAACTTTTCATTATAAAAACAATGCCAAACCAGGATACACACTATTACCTTTTGTAAGCTGTCTTGAGTCCTAGATTGGGGAAAAGGTGAAATATAAATAAACATAAACAATAATAATACACAGTCAAATCAATACATAGTCTGCACTATTATAAAAAAAATAAAAACAAGAAAGAGTCTATACACTATTAAATAGAACAGTAAAGTCTGGGTGAATACATTGGGCTTCAGCCAATGCAAAAAACTGAGGTGCCAACAGCATTAATGGAGGGGAGTATTTGACCCTTGGGGTGCCTGTACTGTGAAGATCCTCTCTCAGGTTGGTATGTATTGAATCCTTGGCAAGGGTACCAATGTCACAAGGACATCCCCACTAGATTTAAATATCCAGGTAAGTACATAAGAGAGAAAGGGCTCCACTGAATAGCCAACTATGAAGCTGCCCAGGGCTTTGGCTCTTGGACACTTGTATGGTTACACATTGACATGACTGGGATGCTAGCTACTCAAGCAATGTCTCAATAACCTTTTGTTTCAATTTGCTTTCATTTGCCATTTTCTGTCTCACTTTATTAATTTCCGTACTGCCGTTATGCACCTGGGTCTCATTTCCAAGCTTTTATTTATTACTATTATCTGGTGTTTTAATGTATGTGTTTTAAAGTAATATTTTTATACTGGCCTGAATCCTATTGTTAGTCCTAAGTAGAGCAGACCCATTGAATCAATTGGGTTTACCTACATCTTGACCATTTAACAATAGATTCAGTAGGTTTACTGTAGCTGGAACTAACCAATAGGATTCTAGCCATTGTATTTTATATTTTGTGAGCTGCCTTGAATATCTAGTGCAAAAACCAGGGGGGTTATAATCTAATTAATTCATTAACCTAAATTCATACTTTGCTATACTTTTTTATGCTGTTTGTTTGTTCTGTGTACAAACAAACAACATCTGTGTCTCTTTTAGTCAGCCCGCTGAACTGAGAAAACCTGCTGAAAATTTGTTTGCATGTTTAGATGCAAACAGAAGATCCACTGACTCATGAGCCTAGTCTCATTCAAGCCCTTTTCTGAGAAAGGATCATTCCAGTTTAAATATTTCCAATTTGTTTGTTCATAGTGTTTGCTCTTTTTGTGATTGCGTGGGCTGAAATGTGCCATTAGGGGAAAAAAAGAGAGATACTGATAGATCAAGCATTGTCCTCTCAAGGGTGATTGTGGAGAATTTAATACTGTGAGTAATACACCCACCCACCTGATTGAGGCAAACATGTCCACACTTGGACCTTTCAAACTGATCCCATAAATGCAAAATTAATCCTGAGTTCAGTACAAAATTACAGTTTCTGAAAGAAAGCTGTTGCCTGAAAGCCTCCTTGTATACCTAACAAGACACTCAAGTGTTCCCTTAGGCAGCAAAGCCCTTGGATTTAACTGATACTTAAGAGTAAAGATCTCATTGAAGAGAAACAAATGTACTCAGTTGGATTTTATACCTTAAAAGGTTCACACTTCTTTATCATCCTCCTTTCTCTTGAGAATTGCACACTTTCCTTGTAACTTTTCTCCACTCCCCTTCTTGTTCAGAAGCCCTAAATTCAGGATCAGAACATAAATCCTTGCAAGGAATTAGGTTTTCCCTGCTGTACCAGAGAGACATCTTTTTATGCGCAAGGTGGAAGATGTGAAGTAACAGATGCAAAAGAAGGCTGGAAATTGCTAATCTCTCATTGCAGTTTAGTAATTTGTTTTGGGGCCTTTGGGATATTAAAACGGAAACATTTTTGTGGCTGGGCTTTTATGAAAAGGCTTTAACTCTTTGATTGACAACTTCCGTAATAACTTTCCCCCCCTTTTAATAAGGCATCACATTAAGTTAATCTTTAAATGAAGTCAATTACAGCCTCTATCTCAGAGATCAAATGCTGTTTAAAATCCTGTGGGGTGTGAGGGCATGGGAAGGACGCCCTTTATGTAAATATAGCTATTGGCTCTGGATGGAAATGGATGACACAAAACACTAAAGGATAATGTCACTTTTAATATCCTAAGATTATATGATCAAAACTCCTACGAAGTATACCTTTGGTAAAATAGCCCCAAACATGATTTTGTCTACAGCAAAAGGCTTCAGATCTTGTCGAGATGATGAGCAGTTATGCTCCTGCTTTGAAGATTTCCTTTTAAGTTGAGGTCAACTCCAACATCTTACACAACCACACTTCTCTTTTGAAATGCTTCATGTATTATTCTAACAACTTAACACCTAAGCTTCCATAAGATCCTAATGTACACAGCCATAATTTGATTATAGTGTGTGCCTGGCATTATTAGTCCCCAAACATAACATTTACATGGCCAGGTCTGGCAGGAATTAGTAGCTTATAGTAGTGTTTATGATACTGCATTTGGGGCAGAGCTTGGCAAAGTTACTTTTTGGACTACAAATCCCAGAATCCCCAATCACCATGGCCAGTGGTGATGTTATCGTGGAGGAGGTATGAGAGATGTAGTCTCCCCACAAAAAAGTTATGGTTGGTGGCAACACTTAAGCCTACAGTCTTATATGCTTTTCTCCAGAAGTACATCCTTTGAATTCAATGATGCCTAGTTGTGTGTGTATAAATATGAGAGCCAGAGTGATGTAGGGTTTTGAGCATTGGACTACGACTCTGAAGACCAGGGTTCAAATCCCCACTTGGCCATGGAAGCCTACTGGGTGACCTTAGGCAAATCACACTCAACCTCACAGGGAGGCAAAGGCAAACCCCTCTAAATAAATCTTGCCAAGAAAACCCTGCGATAGGTTTGCCTTAGGGTCACCATAAATCAGAAACAACTTGAAGGTATACAATGAACAATGCATAAAAATGTGTTTTTGGTGGCCTAAATAAATTTGTTCAGATTGATGCTAGGAGAAAGTACTGGTTGCAAGCTGTGAACATCCTGGAGACCTTAATACACATTGCTGCTATTTCATGAACATTAGCAATTTCTGTGAGAGCCGACATAGTGTAATGGTTTGAGTACCATACTAGGACTCTGAGAGACCAGGGTTTGATTTCCCGCTCTGTCATGGAAACCCATTGGATGACCTTGGGCAAGTCACACTCAGAATCAGAAGAAGATGATCACTAACCTCTTCTGGATAAATCTTAAGAGCCAGTATACTGTAGTGGTTTGAGTTTTGGACTAGGACTGGGAGACCAGGTTGCAAGGCCCTGTTCAGCCCTGGAAACCCACTGAGTGAATTTAGGCAAATCGCCCCAATATTTCAGCCTCAGAGGAAGGCAGTAGCAACCCCTTCTTAACAAACTTGGCCAAGAAACCCCCATGATAGGGTTGCCGCAGGGTCATCATAAATTTGAAATAACTTGAAGGCACACAACATACACACCTGCACACACACAAAGAGAGGGATAGAGAGCAATTTCTGCATCCCCCAGATAAATATTGCCACCAATAGGGCTCTTCAAGAAGCTTAGCTCCACATTACAAGCAAATGTTCATATCAAAATCCTAATCCCAGGGAACAGATCATAGTTCAGTGGAAGATCACACACTCTATATACAAACAGTCTGGAGTTCAATCCCCAACATCTTGTGGTAGGGCCAGAAAAGTCCCCTGCCTGAACTCCCGGAAATCTTTTGCCAGTTCATGTTGATAGCAAGGGGCTATGGACCATTAGTCTGACCCAGTATAAGGCATCTTCCCAACTTCCAGATGGCTCTTTTTAAAATGAAAGAAAAGCAGCCTTGGGGTACCAGGATTTTGAGCTGAAGAACAGAGAATCCTACAGTAACAACCCAGATCCTTTGCCTCCAAAAACTGGCTTGCAAAACTAGGGTGATGTTCCTTAAAAAACCCTCAGACGGTTTTTTTTTTTAAAAAAATATTCAAAATGTTTAAAATGAGACTTTTTGAGCTGCTGTTTGCCTGCAAGCGACATCTTCTGCTTGGCTGGTTTAACCCTTTCCCCTGCAGCCATTTTGTCTGCTCAAAATCCCCATCCCAAAGTGCAAAGTCCATATTTGTGGTAATATCTTTAATAGACCAGCTAAACAGGCACAAAAATTTCAGTGTTAGCTTCCAAAACCAACGTTTCTTAATCAGGCAAAGATGTTTAAAAACTTGCAGAGTGGAGGAATGACATCAGAGTCACTATTCTACATGTTGTTTGTAGATGGTACATGAGGAAGAGTTCACAGATTCATTAGGCACCCTTTTCAACAATTCAGATATTTTGTCAAGAAAAGCAATAAAAACACAGCACTACAATTTGGTTCTCTGCCTGAAAAAGTGAAAGACTTCAATGAAACTTCAAACCTGTCTCTGTCTGGTGTGCTGCTTTGTTGGAAGAGACCAGTGAATTCCTGAGATAGCCTCTACCCTTGTGGGCTGGGAGGCATATAGAAATACCATAAACAAACAAAGTTTATGGCTGCAGATGGGATTCAGCACTCTGAGAGTCCAAGCAAATGAACAAAAGCCCATTTGGTAGATTTTCCATGGTTTTTTTCTCGGCTGTGAGGCCGTGTTCTGGAATAGTTTCTTTCTGACGATTCGCCTGCATCTGTGGCTGGCATCTTCAGAGAATGGTTGAGTAGGAGTGTGTGTGGAGTTTATATATTGCAAACCCCTGTTGGGGAGTATATGTAAATTTGTGTAACTGAGTGGTTAGTTTCTGGGTATAGAAATGCGAGGATGATTAGTGTCTGTTTGGCTATTATTTATTTATTTATGTATTTATTTATTTAATTTATACCCCGCTCTTCAGCCACAAAAGCTATCAGAGTGGCTTACAAATGGTCAATTTAACAGGTCCCTGCCCTCAGGCTTAAAAGCTAAATAGGTTGATGGCCCATTATCTGCTGGAAATCCCCTTGTCCCTGGGTAGAATTCCTTTGTAAGTGTTGAGTTTTGATTTTGGTGTTTTTCAGGACTGGAAGCCAGATTTTGTTTACTTTTAGGGTTTCTTCTTTCCTGTTGAAGTTGTCCAGGTGTTTGTGGATTTCAATAGCTTCTCTGTGCATTCTGACATGATAGTTGTTGGCCTGGTGAATCTGAGGGAAAGTGGTGTTAACCTGCCCCTCTCCACTGCAGGCAGGAAATGCTACCTTTCCTTCAGGCACCAATGTGTGGGGAGGCATGTCCAGCCGTCCTCTTTTACCCAGACAAAAGGATGGCCAGCCCAGCCCTATCACATTACACTCAGACTTCTGAGAAATTCCTAGGTTGGTCCATCTCTGGGGAACCTCTGTTTTTCTTTCCAGTAATGATATATCATTAAGAGAAGCCACAGCAGCACCTAGGATTAAGGAGGCCTGTATTCATCACTCCCTTCCCTACTGTTCCAGGCAGATTTGCAGCAGGTGCCTGATTCCACATTCCACCAGGCCCTTCCTTGGACGCCAGCCAGTCTGAAAGCAACAGGGAACAGCTGTCTATCCAGTCTGCCAGGGTGGGGGAGGGTTGAAGCCCTCATATCACCAGGAAGGACAAGCTTCACCGTGGCCTTAGTCCTAAGCCAAGCTAATTCCCTTTTAGTAAGATGATCACATTTGTATACGCATATCATCAAGATACCAGCTAACCCCAGGTCTCTCTCTCTCTCTCTCTGTATATATATGCTCTCTGCTATTGAAAATGCAGCCATTAAATGGAACATGCATTGAACCAGCCCAGTAAAAGCTATTTGGAACAATGAAGCTTTGAATATGGCATCTCCTTTCTGAGCAGAATGTTTCAAGATCCTAAGCACCTGCTGTCTCTCAAGGCATACTTCAAAGGCTCATCTCCTGAATGTCAAAATAACAAAGTAATTTGGGAGATCTGGTCTTTTGCATCTTTCCTTGCCCCTTTCTATGGGATTTTGTTTCCTTTATAGACAGCCAGAGTGGTGTAGTGGTTTGAGCACTGGACTACGACTCTGAAGATCATGGCTTGAATCCCCACTTGGCAATGGAAACTCACTGGGTGACCTTGAGCAAGTCACATTCTCTCAGCCTCAGAGGAAGACAAATGTGAAAGACCCCATTGAAACCTCAAACCTTTCTCTATCTGGTGTGTTGTTCACAGGCTGCATTGTTGGAAGAGACCAGTGAGATCCTTAGGTAGCCTCTACCCTTGTGGGCTGGGCAGACCTCTTATGAACAAATCTTGCCAAGAAAACCCCGTGATAGGTTCACCTTAGGTTTGCCATAAATTGGAAATGACTTGAAGACACACAACAGCAGCAAATAGCATTCACAAGCTAGGTGGAAACAATTGGGAACTTTGCTGCTGATTAAAAAAAGACCAAGGGAAAACAAATGATATGTCCAGCACTTAAAACCCACCTTGAAATTGCTATATTCCATTGGAAAATGATATGCATGCGTGCATTTCTAGAAGACAATGACATATGGGGATTGATTGTTGTTGGTTTACAAAGTGATATTAGAGAAACATTGGAGTCAAATTCTCTGGGGCATTAATAATGTACAAATGCTGGGAGTCCACACACTGCTTAGCTGCATCAAAATTTTGAAATCCAGTGCCAGTGGAAACCAAAAGATGTAGATCCAGGTTCAGAGCATTTTCTCTCCTCCTTTACAGTCACCTAAGCCAAACTGTGCTGAAGAATATTAGACGTCCATTCTCCTAGGCTTTCTTTTTCTTAATTCAAAAAGTTGTTCAAATCACTACAACATAAAATAGTACTGTATTTCAAGCATCATAACATTTCCACCGTTACTCTTGGAATTTTGGTCTGGTAAACTTGATTCAGTTAAGCTGTGCTTCCAAACTGGGATTTCCCCCTGTACCATCTTAGAAAAGATCACACAAACTGGAATTTTAAGAACAGTATTTAACAGTGTAATTCTATACATGTTTACTTAGCAGTAAGTCCCACTATGTTGAATGGGGATCATTACCAGCTAAGGGTACATAGGATTGCAGTCGAGAAGTACCAAAAATGTTGGTGGTTTTCCCTCCTAAAACTCTGGAGATTATCAGACATGGCAAAAACCACATCATAGAATCATAGAATTGCAGAGTTGGAAGAGACCACGAGGGCCATCCAGTCCAACCCCCTGCCTCACAAACCAAAGGATTGTGAGAAGAACAGGAAGGGGCAAGATTATCAGATGACAACATCCTCCAGCATTCCGGGGGCATAGTGCGGCTGTGAGTAAGGTGTCCCTTTCTATTAGTGGCTTGTCCCCATCAATACAAAAGGGAAGCTTCATCCAAAGCAGTGAGTGCTATGCCCCTGGAATGGGAGAAGGATGCGGGCGTCTGGTATGGTCACCCTTTCTGTTCTTGTAGCAATCTTCTGATGTGGTTGGGAATGCAGTTTTTTGGTGCGTTCCCCCATGTCTGATAATTTCCTCGATCTCAGGTAAGGAAGGGCAGGCATAACACTAGGTCTTTATCACTTGTAATATACCAAGCTGAGTGCATCTCACAGCCCTGTATTGTGCATTGTCAGATGACCAAGAACACTCCCTGTTCTTACAGTCCTATGGTAGCACAAAAACAGGAGGCTTATTAAGGTCCAAGTGAACATTCTGTAGGTTAATTCTGTTTCACTTGGTGGGTAACTTATTATACCAGTCTCAGTCACAGCACACACTCACAGGTTATGAAGCGGAGTGAAGAAATGGCCACTAGGTGAAATCACATTGGTCATTTCTAGAGAACAGGCTAAACTCAGTTGTAGAGCATGTATTATGGATACAGAAAAACCCAGGTGCAACTTCCATCACCTCCAGGTAGAGCTAGGAAAGGAGCCTAAAACCATGGAGAAGAGCTGCTAGCCAGAACAGCAATGCCGGATTTGATTATCTGCCTTAGGGAAGATAAGCTTCTTATTTTCCCATTCCATTGGTCATTTTCTACCAGTAAACATGGAGCACTACTCTCATGCCTGGAAGCCAGTAAGCTAAATGGCAGAGATGGTGTACCAAGGATGTCACCCTGCTAGAAATTATGTTGGTAAGACAATCTCACCACTGGAAAGCTGAAGCCTCTCCTTTGTGTGCATGCCTACAGTACTTAACTGAATGTTGATCGTGAGCAAATATTTATCCTACAGATCTTTACTAGGGATAGGCAAAACATATATCTCCCCATGTTTGGAGGCCACAACTCCCAGCATCACTAACCATTAGCTTTGCTAAGGAGGACTTCTGGGACTTGGAGTTGCAGTCCAAAACCATCTGGAGAGCTACACTTTGCTCACACTGCTCTATACTCTGGTTCATCCTTTCCCAATGTGGTACATTCCAAATATTTTGGAATGTAACTCCAGTCATCCCAACAATTGGTTGTGTTGGCTGAGTCTGATGAGATTTATAGTCCAAAATATGTAGGGGCCAGCAGGCTGGCGAACTTTGATCTCAACTTGTAGCAGCTTGTGGTCCTACAGATACTGCTGACTACAGTTCCCAGAAGCCCTAGACCCAGTTGAAAGATGATTGGAAATGCAGTCCAATAAAATCTGGAGGGCCATATTGTCCACTTTTAGTCTCATGGTTCATACAACATGCCTGGAAACCAAAATCCCATTCTTGCTTTCCTAGCTACTATCCCAGGTTACCAGGATATTAAGGATAATAACCTCAATTAACAAGAAAATGCCATCAAGGTAGGTAACTTCCCTTCTCTCTTTGGCCTTAGAATTGCTGGTAGTCCATGTGCTAGTATATTGGATTTGTCCTCCTTCTCTTTGGGGAATTTCCATCCCAGCCAAAATCCACAATCAGGCAATATAGAAGGTGCTTAAAGGCAGTAGTCAGGGTCCTTCTGTCATCCAGATAATGTGAACTACAGCTCCCACAATCCCTTAACATTGGCCATGCTGTGTAGAGTTGATGGGAGTTGAAGGACAAAAACAATTGGAAGGCCAAAGGTTTTTCATCCCTTCTGTAAAGACTGGTTCTTACCAGGCATGCAACAGGATTGGTGCTCCCTTATGGCTTTATGCAGGATGGGTGCTTCCCTTATGGCAATTCTGGTAATTGTTAGGACCATTGAAATCAGGCTTATGCAAAATTAAGCTCATCTAGCTCAGAAATGGCTTGCCTATACTGATTGACAGCTTTCCTGGATGAAAAGGAGTTGAAAAGATGGTGCAATGGGGAATCTAGAGAGTGGCCAGGATGCTGTGACAACCCAAATCCTTTGGGTCCAAAAACTGGCCTACTAAACTAGGGTGGTGTTCCTTGAGAATCCCTCAAACAGTTTTTTTAATGTTCAAAATGTGACTTTTTGAGCTGCTGTTGGCCTGCAAACCACATCCTCTAATCCCTCCCAAACCCACACACAAATAAAGGAGCTGGTGGTAACTGTTCACAGAGCAATCCAGCCCCACAAATTTCATTTCCCTATCACTCCCACATAATACTACAGTCCTGCATGGTGTGTGTGTGTGTATGAATGTGTTGGCACAAATGGAGAAGAAATGCCTCTCTACTGGTGGAGTGAGGAGGCTATGCCCACGCTGGAGGCCTCAGCTACAGGTATGAGAAGCTCCATGAGGCATAACTGTACTGCTGGTGATGTTCCTATGAGTGGTAGGGCCTGAAATGGGACACTGAGGGAGGGGGACAGGGACAGACTTTCCTCCTATGAACCTAAGAAGGCCTTTTTATTCACCCAGGACACCATTCCCCTTGCCACTGGAATCAATAAAAACAAGGAGATAAAAAAAAGGACTGCAAAAGAAAGGGACTGGATGACCCTTATGTAAAATGCACACCCCATTGTTGTTGGTATAAGCTTTTACAAATATGCATGCATGCATACCTGCATGCACACGCACAGGACTGTAGTGGTGTGTGTGTGAGTGACGGGGGGGGCGGGGAATGAACTTTGTGGCACTCTTCTACTCCTTCCCACACTGTACAGCTGAGAAGGGATCTATTTTCAGTGTCTTGGGCTTCTAAATTAGACACACCTACCTGGGTGGGTGCAAAGCGTAGAAAAGTTACCTTTAGTACTACAGCTCTCAGAAACCCACAGCCAGGATGGCCAGTGGGAACTGTAGTCTCATAAGGTAAATTTTCCCAATTCTTCCTGGTTGTCAGGCTCACTGAACTCAAAAGGACTTTTTTTCTGAACAGACATGCCTGGGATTGCACTTCATATCCTAGACCAGGATTTCTCTACCAGGGTTTGTGAGACATCACTAGGGGTTCCATGAGAGGTTGTAATTGAAAAATATATACTTTTTTTAGAGCTCTAGATATAATAATGTTTATACAGGGGCTCCACGAGACCTGAAAACAATCTCAAGGGTTCCTCCAGGGTTAAAAGGTTGAGAAAATTTGAGAGTCTTTATTCTGTTAAAATCCCATCCCAAGAACCCCGGGCTCTCAGCTCACTCCTGAATCTTTTTGGATAAGAAAGGATTTTGATACTCTTCATGTTTCCAATTTCTCTTTTACAAGCACAACAATAGCACAGCAGCGGCATGTCTTTAAGCCAGAGATGAAGAGCTTTTGGCCCTCTGGACTTTTTGTCCTACAGTGACCATCACTGCTACCCAGCATGACCAATGGAAGTTGTAGTCCCAAGAATCCAGAGAGAGGAAGTTGTCCATCCCAGCTTTAACCCTTCTCCCCAAAAGTAACAGGTTCCTGCTGAATGGGGATAAAGTTTGAAGACAAACACAACTTCTCTGACGGTGTTAAACCTAAAAGCTCTTCCAGTGTTCCTTCAGTAAGATCCTTGTTGTTTTTAATCCTGGCTTCTCTGAGCTTGGTAACTCATGCCTTTTACTTCACCATTCCCCATGACATGCCTGGTGGCATTTCCACTGAAGTTTAGATCTCAAAAAGAAGTAAATAAATAGGTAAGCGAGGGCCTCTTTTCGTGGCCTCCCCTCCTGGATGGGAGCTCTTTCCACATCCCCTCTGAATGCTGCTTCCCAGAGATAAGCCTCTGGCATTTTTCCTCCCAGCCTCCAATCAGGCATTATCATAAGAAAGTGCAAGGCATCTATCAGCCACACAGCTCAGTGATTTATGTTCAAAGTTAGGATTATCTATTCTGCTCCAAATCCCTTCAAACAGCAAACTGGATAAGGGAGAATCACATTCACCAGATAAAATTGGAATATAGGTTCATGTAACAGAATGACAGGCAGGTCTTTATCTCTGAGCTGCTCTAACCACCTCATTTTGTCAGGAATTGTTCTTTAGCCCCAGCATGGGACTCTCCGAGTGACCTTAATGACACCCTCCCTGCATTCCCCTCTGTATTCAACACAGCTGGCAGCTGGCAGAGTTTCTTTCCAAGGAAAGGGTAATATCCCAGCAATAATTCATGAACCCAAGTGATGAGGAAGTTCCAAACACACAGCCTGGAGGACCCAAGGACCCCAGCCACCCCTTTTTTTTGGCAGCACAGCAATGTACTCTTTCAGCCTGTTATGGTCTGTGGTGTGGATACATGCCATGTGTGGTTTAGGCTGAGTAAGACCCACGGCTGCTCTCAGACTAGTAGGTACATTTGGACTCTTTCCTATGGCAGGGCTTGTGCTTTGGAAGTATTGTGCCAACGGGTCCCTCAACCAGGATGTCCAAGAGCAGCACTAATATGGGAAATGAAGACACCCTATTAGTAAAGCAGAAGCACAGAACATGTGGCCCTGTAGATGATGCAGGACTGCCTCCCCTTTGGCTATGCTTGCAGGGGCTGCTGGACGTTGCAATCCAACCATATCTGGGGGGCTAGCTGTTGACCATCTCACTGACAGTTGGTGTGAGGACACCAATATGCTGCCATTCATACAAGAAGCTGGCATGACTCTCCGCTATCAGGTTGAAGTAAAGCTTAAGGATGGGAATGAGCAG
Organism: Gambelia wislizenii; assembly: GCA_030847615.1. Lineage (NCBI taxonomy): Eukaryota > Metazoa > Chordata > Lepidosauria > Squamata > Crotaphytidae > Gambelia > Gambelia wislizenii. Next base: position 185,983,904 of record JAUMIR010000002.1, on the reverse strand, counting down.
CTTTCCTCAACTTGAATGCCCTTTGATTCTGTTGGACTAAAACTCCTATCTTCTCAGCCAGCGCTTGGAGAAGTTAGACTTTATTTAGACACATTGCTGGTGACTGGAGATTCCTGGGCATTATGGTCCACAGATGTAACTTTTCCCAGCTCTGACCCTAGGCAGTGTGGTCAGTAGAGTACTGCCTCTCAGTTGTTCTTCCAAGCTGAATGTTCACATTTTCCAAGGCTGTAGTCCTAAACAGACTTATTGTGCAATCCTGTACCTGGGTATACAAAAGTGAGATTCCATTGAGCTCAGCATGACTTACTCTTACAAAAGTGTCCATAGACTTCCCATCTTTTTAGGGGATCATCCCCCCCCTAGTTGCACTGTATCTCATGTGTGTGCCTTAAAGTCATCTGCCAACTTATAGCAACCCCAGAATTTCATAGGATTTTCTTAGGCCAGGAATACTCAGAGGTGGTTTTGCTAGTTCCTTCCTCTGAAATATAGCCTACAACACATGGTATTTATTGGTAGTCTCCTATCCATAGACACATAGAGTTGGAAGAGACCACAAGGGTCATCCAGTCCAACCCTTGCCATATAGGAAGACACAATGAAAGCACTCCCAACAGATTACCATCCAGCTTCTGTTTAAAAACCCTCCAAAGAAGGAAACCCCACCACATTCCAAGGCAGTGCATTCCACTTCCGAACAGCTCTTACCATCAGTAAGTTCTTCATAATGTTTAGATGGAATCTCTTTTCCTGGAGTTTGAATCCATTGCTCCATGTCCAAGGAGATTATCAGATGAACTGTCTGATAGTGTATCCGACACGCTACCCCCCACCCGCCCCACTCCTGCCCCACTCCCGTCCCTGTTCCAGTAAAAAAAAAAATTTCAGACACCTACCTTATGCTGTGATAGTAACTGCTCCCCCTCTCCTCAGTCCTCCGGGAGTGAATGCAGCTGTCGTAAAGCTGCTTTCACATCCTGGAAAGCAAATCCTGCATGTTCTTGTGAGAGAATGATGTGTGGGAAATTTAAAAATAAAAATAAAACCAAATGTCAAAAAAGAAAACTAAGCCCCCAAACACTCTTAAAATTAAACAAGTAACCTGGGGAGGGGAAAAACAAGGGTGCCACTTACCTCCTCGTCCCGATCGCACCCGGAAGTCTTCAGGAGGGACCTCTCACCATGGCTGATATAGCACCAGCATAACAGGACACCTTTTCACAAGCCCGTTATTCCGTTATGGAAGTCGAACGGGTAATCTATTAACGGATTAATCTGTCAATAGAAGAGAATGGAAATGGAATGGAGGGGGCACAGGAGCAGAACTGGACAGGGACAACGTCATCTGAAAAGAGAGCTCTTTGGCACTCTGCTGTCGTCCCTGTTCCAGATTAAAAAGGTCTTCTGATAATCTCCCTAGTCTCTGGAGCAGCAGAAAACAAGCTTGTTCCACCTATGGAATGATTTTCTTTTGGACCTCTGACTGGAGGAGGATCTTACCCATTTTTTTAAAGGGTTGAGAACCTTCTTTGATTTGCCAGATTAAGCTCCTGAGTTGTCCCTAAGGTTGCTGAGATGAGTAGTGACTGGTGGGGTGTTGGGAATTTCATTTGATTTTATTTAATGTATATTCATTGTGTTATGTTTTATTGTCCTTCTCTTTGATTGTATATATTGATGTTCCACCCTTTGGTGAAAAAGGTATTATAAATGAACATTGTTATTAATATTATCTCCAATATGACACCTTTTCAAATATTTAAACATGGCTATCATGTCACCTCTTAACCTTTTCTTCTCCATGCTACACATATCCAGCTCGCTAAGCCACTCCTCATAGGGCATGGTTTCCAGACCTTTCACCATTGTGGTTGCCCTCCTCTGCTCATGTTTCAACTTGTCAATAACCTTCTTGAATTGTGGTGCCCAGAACTGGACACAGTATTCCAGGTGAGGTTTGACCAAAGCAGAATAGAGTGGTGGTATTGCTACTTCCCTCAATCTAGACACCATATTCCTATTGATGCAGCCTAGAATTACATTAGATTTTTTAGCTGCTGCATCATACTGATGACTCATGTTCAGCTTGTGGTCTAATAAGACTCCTAGATCCCGCTCACATGTACTGTTGTAAAGCCAGGTCTCACCCATCATATATCTCTGCATTTCATTTATTCTGCCTTAGTGTAGTACCTTACATTGTTCCTTGTTGAAATTAACTTTGTTAGTTTTGGTCCAGCTCTCTAATTTGTTAAGGTCATTTTGAATTCTGATCTTGTCCTCTGGAGTATTAGCTACCCCTCCTAATTTGGTGTCACCTGCAAATTTGATAAGCATGCCCTCTATTCCATCATCCAAGTCATTTATAAAGAATAGCACTGGGCCCAGGACAGAAACCTATGGCACCCTGCTAGTCACTTCTCTGCAGGATGAGGAGAGCCATTGGTGAGCACCCACTGGGTTCAGCCTGCCAACCAATTATAAATCCACCTAACGGTAGCATTGTTTAGCCCACATTTTACTACCTTGTTTGCAAGAAGATAATTGGGGAATTTTTCAAAGGCCTTACTGAAATCAAGATATGCTACATCCACAACATTCCCTTCATCTACCAAGTTTGTGACTCTATAAAAAAAAGAGAGAGGTAAGATTAATCTGGGCTGACTTGTTTTTGAGAAACCCTTGTTGACTTCTAGCGATCTCGGCATTCCTTTCTAAGTGCTTACAGACTGTCTGTTTAATGCTCTGCTCCAGAATCTTTTCTAGTATTGATGTCAGAGTGACTGAATGATGATTACTGGGGTCTTCTGTTTTCTGCTTTTTGAAGATGGTGACAACATTTGCCCTCCTCGAGTTTTCTGGGATTTCTCCTGTTCTCTAGGAATTCTCAAAGGTTATTGACAGTGTTTCTGAGATCACTTCTGCCCATTCTTTAATACTCTTGGATGTAATTCATCTGGCTCTGGAGACTTGAATTCATTTAGAGTAGCCAGGTATTCCTGTACTACTGCTTTACCTATTCTGTGCTGCATTTCCCCTACTGTGTCATCTACTCCATCTCCCCCAGGTTGAGCACTGTTTTCCTTTTGGGAGAAGACCGAGGCAAAGAAGGTGTTGAGTAATTCTGTCTTTTCTCTGACCCGTTAGTATTTTGCCATGCAGTGGTCCTACCATTTCCTTGTTCTTCCTTTTGCAATGGATATAACAAAAAAAGCCCCTTTTATTGTGTCAAACCTCTCCAGCTCATTCTGTGCTTTAGCTTTTTTGACTTCCCCCCTACATGAGCTGGCTATTCGTTTGAATTCTTCTTTGGTGATTTCCCCCTTTTTCCATCTCTTGAACATGTCCTTTTAAAATCTTAGCTCAGTTGAAAGTTCTTTAGACATCCATCCTGGTTTCTTTTGACACCTCCCATTTTTCCTTCTCATTGGAACTGTTTGAAATTGTGCCTTCATTTTCTCACTTTTAAGAAACTCCCATCAATTATGAACTCCCTTCTCTTTTAGTATTTCTGACCACTGACCTCATATTCGTGGCAGAGTTTGACTTCTAACTAATATCAGGATAGTTGAAATCTCCCATTACTACTGTATTTCTCCTTTCTGACAGTTTGATAATCTGTTCCAGGAAGGCATCATCCAAATCTTTAGTCTGTCTTAGAGGTCTCTAGTAGACCCCTACAATGATATCACTGTTGTTTCTTCTATCCCCCTTAATTTCCCCCCAAATGCTCTCAAGCTACCTTCTATGATTTAAGTCATGGATTTCTTCACAGTTGTAAACATACTTGTCATATAATGCAACTCCTCCTCCTTTCCTGTTTGATCTATTTCTCTGAAATAGATTATACCCTTCTATTACTATATAACAATCATGAGATTCATCCCACCAGGTTTCAGTGATGCCTATTATGTGATATTTGCTTTGCTGTTTTAAGAGTTCAAGTTCATCTTGTTCATTTCCCATGCTCTGTGCAGTTCTGCAGATACAGCTAAGACATGGGTCATTCACCCTAGCTGCTTGTTTAAGGTCCCCCCCCCCACTGTTGGGTTCTTATACTATTTATCTAGTTCTCTCTATAACATTTGGGCTATTTATTTCCAGCACTTGATAAACTCCTGCCCTCAAGAATACTATCTCCCTCCCCCACATAACTCAGTTTAAAGCCCTTCTGATCAGATTTGTGAGATTCTTAGCAAAAATATTCCTGCCAACTGCTGTGAAGTGCAACACATCACTTGCCAGAACTCCATCTTCATGAAACCAAATACTAATAAGAGATGACCTTGCTTAGCTTCCAAGATCAGACAGGATCTGGTGCCTTTGGGGTATTTGCAGTAGATGGCTGCAGTAGATCTTACACCTGAGTTAATAGATTAGAGTGACAGTTAGGTATAGTGGTAGGACTGGCATTCAGGAGGTCCAGCTTCTAGCCATGAAACTGCCTGGATAACCCTGGATCAGTCACTTTCTTTCTCAGCCTGACCCACCTCACAGGGCTTTTCAAAAGATAGTGGGGGAAAGGAAAGAGCTAATTTAAAGAAAAGGAGGATATAGGTATTGAAGTAAATTTATCTGCCAATCTGGTTCCCATCTGTACATGAAATGGAGGTGGGGGGGGCCAGAGGAATCTTGTTCTTTGCCTCAGGGAAGAAGAAGAAGAAGAAGAAGAAGAAGAAGAAGAAGAAGAAGCAAGCATGAAAGGCTAATCCTGCAGCCATCAGAGCAATATGCTGAATTTTTCTGAACTTTCAAAATAGGTCCCCAAATGGGAGACTATGGCTGTGTATGGTGCACACAGACTTAACCCACCCAGAGTCCTTTGGTCAGATATTAAGGCCTCAGAACCCTAATAAGGAACCCTCTATATCCCTGCTTTCACTCCTGCCTTGCCCAATTAGTGGATGTAGTTGTCAGCATTTTTCAAAATGCCTGCAACACTGTAGAGCTCTATCACTATCAAACTGAATTGCATAGGATAAATGTAAGGTACTACATCCAATCAGGGGGGAAAAAAAGGAAATGCACAAATATAGGATAGGTAATACCTGGCTTGACAGTAGTACCTGTAAAAAGGATCTAGTAGACCACAAGCTAAACATGAGTCAACAGTAATGCAGCAGCCAAAAATGGTCTGGGCTGCATAAATAGGAGCATAGTGTCCAAATCAAGTAGTGCCACTGTTTTCTGCTTTGGTCAGACCTCACCTAGAACACTGTGTCCAGTTCTGGGCATCACAGTTCAAGAAGGCTATTGAGAAGCTAGAATATGGCCACAGAAGGGCAACCAAAATGATCAAAGGTCTGGAAACAAAGCCATATGAGGAATGAATTAGAGAGCTAGATATGTTTAGCTTAGAGAAGAGAAGACTAGGGGCTCATCTACACAATCAAGGATATACCAGCTCCCTGCAGGTATATCCTGGCCATAGATCCAGCCTGTTCCACCCCCCATTTTCACCACAGAATGGGAGGAAGTCCAGATGGGCACTCTGGCCCATTGCTGCAGTGCTGCCGCCATCTCCCGCACTGTCTCTGAAGGTAGGAAGCTGACCCGCAACATATGACCAAGGCTTCCTGCGTGTGACCAGCTTTGGTAACATGCTACAGGATTCCTTCCTGCCCTCCAGGATAGCGAGGCAGACTGGCCGTTGCAGTGAGGGCCAGCCTGCCAGGATGGGCTCTTGTGGGCCTGACTTCAGAGTTGGCCCATTCCCCCCAATACCTGGAGAAAATGAGCTGGAGTCCAAACAGGACGCCAGCCTGTCGCTTCTGCCCCCATCATTTTCTCCACTGACACAAAGCTAGGAAGGGGCCCTGCAATATGTGACTGCAGGCCCCCTGCATGTGACCAGCCTCAGTCACATGCTGAGGGATCCCTGCCTGGTTTCCTGGACAGCGAGGGAGATGGCTGCAGCAGTGAGGAACAATATTCTGCGATTGGCTCTTACAGACACGTGGGGTCCCATTCAGTGGTACCACATTAAACCAGGTATTATTTTATATCTCTGTAAAGGGCCCTATCCCACTTTGTCCCCATTTCTGCCCTATATCTGCCCCAGGGGCAGATCGGGATAAATGCCCTATGTTGTTTGGACTGCAGGGCTCTGGAATAGGGGGAAACTGGTATAAATTGCCTGTGTAGATAAGCCCAGAGTCTCTGGGAAGGGGGAAAAAAGTCCTATTCTTAACACTAACTTTCGAGGTTGACCCAAGACATTTGGTGCCAGAAGTGAAAGACAAATTGGTGGCCTGTGTTCCACATGCAGAAGCTGATGGGACTGGCTGTTAAATAATACCCCTGCACAGGCTGTGATATAGCATCTTCCACTTCATCTGAAGCAGCAGGTTGTGTGACACATGTATTTAGGGATGTAATTCTTCACTAATTTTCTTCTCATAGGAAGCCATGTGTAGTTTTAACAATTTTCTTTCCACTGAGAGAAAGTGCTCAAAAACTGCAGTTTTTTTCTATTTGCAATTCAGGATTTATTCTGCTCAAAATTCACACACAGATGTTTTGCACAGAAAGCAGCATTTTTTGAGCATGAAATGGCATTTTCTGCACATAATATAATATCACTTTCAGGAGTATTTTGTGCAGTAAAAGTCTCCAATTACAGCATTTTCTGTGCAGGAAATAGCATTTTTGGTACAGAAAATAATATATCTGCATAGACTGCAGAAAATGTTGCTTCCTGCACAAAACAGCATTTGTATGTTGCACAGAATAACCCCAAAATGCCAAGATTTTCATCAGTCAAAGAATCTTATCACTAGGGTTTCTCAACACTTCAAAAACATTTATTTTAATACAGTATATGCTTCCCATCCCTACACATGGCTCTACAGTCAGGGATTCAGGAAAAACAACTGAAAGGCTGTCACCAGCATTGTCCCTCAGAACTTGCCTTTTGAGGCAACTGTCTCTACCTAATGTAGGGAGAGAAGAAGCATAGATGTCGTTGGACGTACAGCTCCCATCAACCTTCATTATTGGCTATTCTGGCTATGATTGTTACAGTTAAGCAACATCTGGAGCACCATATCTTCCTTGCCCATGGCCTAATGGTAGGAGTGGCCCTGCTAACTTCTCACTAACAGGAAAGCCATACATAGGATGGGTCCCTAGCAAGAGACAATCTGGGACCAAGCGTGATGAATGTAGCCTCTTTGCTGACTCTGGGGTCATCCCCGTATGCTCTAAATCTCAAACTAGGGACAACAACAATAACCTTGTTTTACCTTTGCCTCTCCAGACTATTTCTACCCTCTACCTTGAGCTTTAAAAGTGTCTTCCTCTTTGGTAGCATTTTAAGACCTCAAAGCTTTATGCCTTTAGAAAGTTATTGTGGTATTATCCCAAATTTTCAGAAGGGTTTGGGGAGGAGGTTAATTTTTTTTTTTTTTACTTTACTTTTAATGTGCTTGATTGAAGACACTTGGGAGGGGATTAAGCGAAGTAGTGCTGTGCCACAGCCAGCTTTGAGCTTTCCGAGATAAGAGGACAGGTTCATGGCAGGAGCGGTCTATAATTTATACTGTGCACAGCATTAAGCTTTGGAAGAAGTCTGTCTGGCTTCAGAGTGGCACTCACTGTGGTTTGGAATGTTTCTCATATAAGCAAAAACCAGGGAGCCCATCAAAGTGAAAAATGTCGAGTGATCAAGAGACTCCCCCTCTTCCCTCTTCCCCCAGTCTGGTTTCTTTTGCCCTGGAAGTTTGTCTAAGGACCCACAAAAGGAGACAGATAAGTGGTAAGCAGTAACAGATGCAGCTGGGCTTGGCTTTAAAACAGCAGCACCACCAGCCAGCAACACCACCACCAACAGCAAACTAGGCAAGCTATTCTAAAAGCGCCCCCCCCCCAGCACAGCCATTTTGTCAAATCCATACTGCGTTCAGTTGACCTTAATCCCAGGTAACCAAGGGTGTTGTTAAAATGGGGTGGGGTGGGGGGAATGAAGGCATTGCCTCCCCCAAGTAAGAATTCTGCTTCCCCTAGTATAATTTTGCTTCAATCCCCAAATATCTAGCATTGCATTCTAGCATTAACATTTCAGTCGGACAGTTTAGCCAGCCAAAGAGAAGGGGCAGGGAAAGTTGCCAAGGCAATGCAAACACAACAAACAGAAGAGTCCCAGGTGTGAACAATTTTCAGTGTCCCACTCTCTGCAAAGCTAGAAATTTGGGGACTGAAGGGAAATTAGATTGGGGGGAGAGTTGAATTCTTATTTGGAGGGGAAATGTCCTCATTTCCCCCTCCCATAACTACATTCCTGCAGGTGACTCACTCCATTCTGGAAGCAAAATGATAGCCTCCTGGGATAGCCATCAGGAAGGATAAGGCAGAAATGCTGCTCTGTTGGAGGTGGGGGCAAGGCATCCATAATGCAGGCCCTTGACATGCCCACACTTCAATTGGCATAGATCTACCAAATGCAATACTTCTCATTGCTGCAGCCCCCAAAGTAACTTCACAGTATTAATATCCCAACAGAGCTTCCAAGTTCTCTGCATCTGAAATGGAATTACTTTTCCAAGTCACACCATGAACAATTCTATGATTCTATGATTCTATGCTGATAAATCAACAGTCTACCTTTATTTAGAGAAAGAAATGCATTTCTGTCCCCCACCCTGACAGACCAGAATCCAAACAGAATGGGAACCCTGAGCTCTTACATTCTAATATAGTTTGCCATGTCACTACTACAAAACATATGTTTTCATGCTGGGGAAATTCCGTGAAGTTAATGAATTTGGTAGAAATGTTGACTTCTAGGCATCAGTTGGTTATGTATAGCCTCTTGTAAGGTAAACAACCATTCCCAGTCCTTGCTACATAAACCATCTCCCAGTCTTTTGGCATTATAGGAAACAAAATACAGTTGGCTCTCTGTGCACACAGGTTCTGCATCCAAGGATTCAATCAACTAGTAACCTTATCACACGAGGCTCCTGTGCTGCTACAATTGTGTTGTCTGTAAAAACGCTATTTAATTGGGATTGCGCTCTTTCCTTACACACATTCAGAACCATTCCAGGATTACAGTGTCAGCTTACTCACAAGTTGTACCTCATGCAGCATTTTGGACTGCTACTCAGTACCTTCCACAAGACATTGGGGTTGTCTAGACAGTGAAAATAATCCTAATAGAAATTGCAGAGAATATGTTTTGTCCCAATGAGATCCCGCGGTGATTCACCTTATTCAGAAGGAAGGGGGCAAAAACTCAAAAAATGGTCAGGGGAACCCTTCATGGCTTTTCCTGGTTTTTTAAAAATAATGTGTGGAAATGCACATTACCACATGTTTAGACAACTAATTCACATCGCTGTGCTTTCTTGGCAAGGGCAGAATTGGAAAGCTGATTGGATGTGTGTGTGTGTGTGTGTGTGGGATGGCTTGCCAGCAATGAAGTGGCTGGAAGAGTCATTTTGGAGTTTTGTGTTGCTGATCATACACTTTTTTTTCCTGTGCTGAGGTGACCAAACAGCTTTTTTAAGCAGAAGGTCGCACTTGCGCACCTTTGGTTTGCAGTTAAAAAAAAATACTGTGCAGCAATGACAACTTGTTGAGAATAATAACATGAGTAATTCACTCTTGGCCACAGGCTTGCCTGCATATGAACTTCAAACACAGATAGCTTCACATACCAGCAATTTTTGCCAAAAGGCCATGGAGATCATAGAATCATAGAATTGCAGAGTTGGAAGAGACCACGAGGGCCATCCAGTCCAACCCCCTGCCACGCAGGAAAGAAGAAGAGTCCCAGGTGTGAACAATTTTGAACGCTGCTGCGATTTTGCATTAATGCGCAGCAATCAGGATTATATCTTCTTGTCTAGACAACCCCATTATCCCTGCCCCTATTCATTTCTTGGCACATACACTCTCATGCATGCATGCATGCATGCACGCACACGCACACACACATGCCTCCCACAAAAATATAAATGAAAACAGTCTTACCTTTAAAGAGGCCTTTTTTTTCCCTTGTGAGGGGGATTCCTCATAAGGATAGATCAGAGTTCCCAGACTAAACTAATCACTGGCAGAGGAAAGTCAGCAGCTACTGATCTATCCCTGGCTTTCATGTGGCAGCAATTAGTCTGAAGGAAGGAAAAGTAAATAGCCTTTGTGTGTGTGTGTGTGTGTGTGTGTGTGTGAGAGAGAGAGAGAGAGAGAGAGAGAGAGAGAGAGAGAGAATGGGGCCATTAGCACACCATGCTATTCTAGCCCTCTAATGATAGACCGTGGAACCCCTGATCAAAATGTCCCCCCCAAAAGCACGGCCAGTGACCACCCAAAATCAAAAGAGCAGTGCTACTGAACTTTTACACAGGAAACTGCAGTGCAACAGAAGCAAGTAAGGAGGTCATTAATGGATTTTTTGTGTTAGTAAAAATAATAGCTTTTAAAATGGTATCCCACAGGATCACAACAAAAGAGCAATGACATCATGTGGTAAGACCCAAATGAAGGCGCTATTATCCTGAGACAATTGTGCTTTACCTACCTCATGCAATAAGTCTTCATGGATCAAGAATATTGGGGGAGGGGTGGAATTCCAAAAAGCAAACCTTGCTGTTTGCCATTTTATACAAGGGACACCATTTTACTATGCCATTGTATATAATTGGACTTGAGCACCTACAGATTTTGGTATCCACGTGTGTGTGCGTGTGTGCATGTGTGGAGGAGGGTTTCCTGGAACCAAACCCCAGTAGATACCAAGGAGCCACTTGTATACTATGTAACCTTCAAAATGTCAGCTTGTTCTTATGGATACACAAATAACAGGTGCAAGCATTTGGGGAATTAGCACATGCAAAACTATATTACGTTCCCCTTCACTCCGTCATCAGATTTCTGAGGGGAAACTCGGAACCATAAACTTGTTTCCAAAGTTCCAAGTGCAGTTCTGACTCTAGTAGTAATCACTTCCCAACTCAACTTGGAGCTTCTTCATTACACTTGATGACACTGGCTGGAATGCTGTTGGTGCTGAATGCTAGTAGTTGCACTCTGCATGTGTGTGTGTGTGTTCTAAGGAGTACAGATCTAAATCTTAAGTGTTGTAGACAAATTGTATGATCATAAACTTGACCAGTTGATAGAGTATTGTGACATTTCCAACGACTGTACCCCAATACTAAGCATCTAGCGTAGAGTCTAGGATACATTCTGGGAGAAAGGCTGCATATAAATAAAATAATAAAATAACATAAAATAAAGAAATACATATCAAACACCCTTCATTCTCTTCTTTTTGCCAGTCCCTGGTTTTTATTGCTTCTACCAGGACTCAAAAGGACCATTCCTTCTGTTCAGTAAATGGTGGCTGGGTGGGGTGGAGTAAGCAACCAGCTATGTTCTCAGTAGTTTAGGGATCACCTTCTTTCCCTCCTTGGCAAATTATTTGGTGACTCAAGTAACTCAAGTAATAAGCACAAGTCAAATGTCCTAGGTGATGTGGGATTAGCATTTAACCCCCTAAAGGTACAAATAGGAAACCAGATCCAGCCTAATAATTGAATTAAGTAAAGTTATTAAGGTAAAGTTAAAAAGAACAGAGGAAGGGAAGGAAACAAGAACACAGTCTTAATCTGGCACAGCTAGTCTACCAAAGCCCTTCTGTTGACTAAGCTGGGAGACCAACTAGATTTATATCAGGGTCCCCCTGTTGGCATCCCATGCAGCATCCTCCATCAGGCAAGATACAGAGAAGCAGCTTGAGTTGATCATTTTGGCAGACTTTAATGCTGACCAATTTGAAGTAGCTTTGACTTACAATCACCTCCTCTTCAGCCAAAGGGTAGACCAGGCAGGATATGCCCAACCCAAAGAAGAGGACACTCTCCTTTAATCTGAGAAAGTGTTAAGTGTGCAAAGAAGAAGCTAGTCTTTCCTGTCAGACTGTTTTGAGTAACTGGAGGGGTAGATAGTGGGGGTAAGGAATACCTGAATTTCCACATACTGTTGAACTGCAACTCAATCACCCCTAGCCAGCGTAGCCAATGATTAGGGATGCTGGGAGTTATAGTCCACCAACATCTGGAGGGCTACACTTTGCCCACCCACACCCTTGATGCAGTGTATGCATCAAATGAAGATGGCTGTCCCAGAAATTATAAGGCCAAGTCAAAGCTTTCTCAGATTCTGGATCAGTTGGCGGGATGTACAGTTGTATGCATGTGTATCTTCATAAGGACTACTGAAAACATGTGGGTTGGAAAGGGCAAGCTGATGCAATCCCAGTCCTGTGTTGCATGCCATGTGAATAGAGGTTCTAACTTTTATCTTGAAGGAGGCTCTGTGCATACCTGCACAATATACATTTCCCCATCTGGAAGATGCAGTACTAGCTAGCTGATAGTCACACTTCCACTGTCACTGGTGTTTAGGGTTGCCATGTGAAAAACAGGCTAGGGGCCCAGTACCTTTAACAGTTGTCCAGAAGAAGCCTTTTCTGAGTCTTGACTCCATGCAGTAAGTCAATATGATACATGTGCTACAAAATGTGTCACTTTTCTGCAAAAGATCTCTTACACCCATCCATCTTCTTATTCTCTCTCTCTGGTTGTACTCACACTGCACAATTATAGCAGTTCATTACCACTTTAACTACCATGGCTCCATCATGTGGGATGCCAGGATGTGTATTTTCATGAAATACCGTACTTAGAATTCTCTACCAGAGAGCTCTAACAATATTATTACAGTAGCATCCCGTATCCATGGGGGATTGGTTCCAGGGGACACCACGGATAATGAAATCCATGGATAATAGCGATCACCCCCCGTCACCACTGCCACCACCGGAGCCATCCTGGGGGGTGAAGGGAGAAGGGAGGTGAGATCTTCTCCTCCCCTCCCTCCCCCATCCACCCCCCCACTGTTGCCAGCCATGGATAACTGAATCAGTGGATGGCAAATCAATGGATACGGGGGTGCTACTGTATTTTGTTATTATTTTATTCATTTATATCCCAGCTTGTTTGTTTGCCCTCATCTAGTCCATTATAGCTGCCAGGAACTGGTTTAGCACAGGAAGAGCTTCCTTGAAATTAGCTGAACAGGAGTAAAAGAGTTGGGTATCATCAGCATACTGGTGACACTTGACCCCAAAACTCCAGTCAACTTCTTTCAGCGATTTCATGTAGATGTTGAATAGCTAACTCTGAGGGACCCCACAGGCCAGTGGCCAAGAGGTTGAACAGGAATCCCCCAGCACCACCCTCTGAGAGTAACCCCCCAGGAAAGAACAGAGCTATTGTAGAATAGTACCTCCAAGCCCCATCGCAGAGAGGTGTCTCAGCAGGAAACCATGGTTGGTGCAATTGGAAAGCCACTGAGAGGTCCAGTTCTCTGCGTAGGTCATCTACCAAAGCAACCGAAGCTGTCTCTGTCCCATAACCAGGCCTGAAACCAGACTGAAATGGTTCTAGATAATCTGCCTCCATGAACCCCTAGGGTTGAGAAGCCACCACACGCTCTAGTATCTTGCCCAGTATATTTCAATATATTTCAGGAGATTGTACTAGAGAATTTTAAGAACACCAAACTACAAATCCCAGAATTCCATAAGGAGGGAGCTATAACATTTAAAGTGCTATTAAACTGCTACAACTGTGCAGTGTGGATACAGCCTATGAAGCCAGTGGCCTGAACCCTGTTGGTCTCAAGTAGACCTGTGGCTTAGTTGTTAAATAGTGAGTCCTCACCTGGGAAAGTCCTGTTGATTCAATGGTTCTACTCCAGTTGGGACAATCAACAGGATTCTGGCCAGTAATCACAAGCAGAAAGATTCCTAGAACTGTCGTGCATTTGTACCATCTGGAAACACCTGCCAAAGTAAACTCTGTGTTTGATAGAGAACATTAAAGGAAAAACGAGGGTGGTCAACTGACTTTTAATAGCAGTGGGAGTGCAGGAATCAATAGGTGAAGGTTTTCATCACATGGAGACATGGTTTATATTACCTTATATTATCTACAAATCAAGCTGTTGTTAGTCATGGCTACAGTGGCTGATGAAAATGTTGGCAAACCTGTTTCAAACATCAGAGCAGCACTTTGAGATGGAAGAGGACACTCTGGCAGAAAATTTGGAGAAACCTCAATGTATCTTTCCTCCAGCACTGACTGCACAATTCTTGAGGCCCTGTTACACCCAGAGAAAAAGAAATACTGTTGTAACCAAATTTATTTATAACTCCATTAATCTTTATTCTCCCTACTCATATCCTTCACCCTTTCTGGTGTTACAAAAAGAAGAAAAGATACATATGGCCTTCTTGAAGTTTCTCTTTCAGTTTGGTCAGAGTCCCTGATACATTTTGCTCGCATTACCTTTTCTCCTTTCCTGTCCAGTAAGCCAGAGTAGGAGAATTTAAAAACAGTTAATCATCCATCTGAAACGGAAGATAAGCACTTTACATTTATTGCTACAGTACTTTCAGGTGCAGTATCGTTTTACTCCTTTTGGCTATGATCTGATGCATTTGATCTTTCTGTTTAATGCCTCCTTCCCCCCATTAAATTCTTAACTTCTGCAGGCTACTGTACTTTGATAAAAAAAAAAAGCCCACGTGCTCACTCAAACACATCTACGGTATTTTCCTTCCTTCAGAGCCTGAATCTGAAAGGGATATAAAGGTTTTGCCATCGTTTAAAAAACAATTTCCCTGCCCCCAGAACACATATATATTGTTTGCAATAAGCCTTTGAAAGCTTGAATTAAGACATCTTCCTTTTGCAATGTGTGTTTCTCCTCTTTGTATGCAATTTTTTCTTCTCTATTAGCTTCTTTTCTTCTTTCTATTAAAGGAAAAAAGATTAAGAACAACCTTTGAATTATGTTTTCCTTGGATTTCTACCTCTCTTTTTTTGTAATAGTAGAGCCGTTGTACTGTCTATTCTCCTTTATGGGTCTGAAACATGGGTCACCTATCGCCAACACTTACAACTCCTCGAACGCTTTCATCAGCACTGTATATGCACAATCCTAAATATACACTGCTCTGAATATGTGACAAATGTTGCTGTCCTTGAGCAACCAGGGATCACCAGCATTGAGGCCATGATATTGAGAACACAGCTGCACTGGGCAGGGCACGTTTCCAGGATGGAGGACCATCGCCTCCCAAAAATAGTACTCTATGGTGAACTCGCCACAGGTCAGTGTAACAGGGGCACTTAAAAAAAAAAAACAATACAAGGGCTCTCTGAAACAACATCTCAGGCTCAGCCAACAATGGTCTGCCCTGGCCTCACTTCGGGAGGCATGGAGACACACTATCCACAATGCTGCAGCCTTATTTGAGAACTCATGGCGAACAAGTCTTGAAGAGAAATGACAATGCAGAAAGAATCACAACCCAGAAATATCACCCAAGGAGACCTTCTGCTGTGCTTTCTGCAACCAGACTTGTTTATCTCAGATTGGCTTTTTTAGTCATCAGCGCGCTTGCAGAAAGCGTGGGATGAGTCAGACCATGGTTAGTGATCAATTTGACTGAGCCTGAGATGTTGCTTCAGGGAGTCTTTGTATCGCTTTTGTGGAGCGCTCCTCTTATGCTGACCCATGGCAAATTCACCATAGAGTACTATTTTTGGGAGGTGATGGTCCTCCATCCTAGAAACGTGCCCTGCCCAGCACAGCTGTGTTTTCAATATCATGGCCTCAATGCTGGTGATCGCTGCTTGCTCAAGGACAGCAACATTCGTCACATAGTCAGTCCAGTGTATATTTAGGATTGCGCATATACAGCACTGATGAAAGCGTTTGAAGAGTTGTAAGTGTTGGCGATAGGTGACCCATGTTTCAGATCCATAAAGGAGAATAGACAGTACAATGGCTCTATACACACTGATTTTTGTGCTTCGCCTCAGGTGTTTATTACTCCAGACTCTTTTGTAAACTCTTCAAAATGCACTATATGCCTTTGCTAATCTGGTGATAAAAGCTGATTTTTGAATGGTAGCAGAGGCGGCAATCAACTCTTTCCTGTATCTGCCACAGACCAATGTGCAAATGAAATGTCATGTTATGGGCATTGCCCAGCATGTGGGCATTTCAACCAAATTTATATACATGTGGGTATGTGAAGGAGAAGAAAACTATTGGAGAATATTAATATTTGGTGCCAAAAACAGTTGGCTGATATTCTCACCAGTAGAAAAAATAAGCAGAGTAAGCAGAGTATTTCTTTAAATATGCACAGCAAAGTGGTTCCAAACAGACAAATAATTAAGAAGCCAGCCAGCCCTTTCACCCCCACCTCTCTCTCAGTCTAGCAAACAAAGAAACAGTTCTCTCAGAGCCTTTTAAAAAGTACGTATATTAAAACAGTTTACTCACGAATTTCAGAGCCCTTCATACACAGGCAGTAGACTTGAAGATACATGTGTATAAGCAGGAATAACTAAATCTATGTTGATTACTACATCTCTAAAAACAAAATGTGTGAAAGCCCCTCTGAGGCTTCCGCCTCCAGGGAATCTCAATGGTGACTAGATAGAATGTGTCTTCCAGACAAAGACTTCAAAGGAAAAACTCCTCACTGGAAGACATATTGTAAACTTCTTTTGTTACAAACAGGAAATTACCTAAGGACCTGTTACATGCAACCTAACTCTCTTTAAACAGTAAACAATCCAGCATGCTAGGTTGCTACATAAAATTCCACTAAAAACTACAGTGGCTCAGCAAATGTATCATTTCCATAGTCCCACAGCTGGGATAATGGGATGCCAATAGTAGAATCATAGAATTGTAGGGTTGGAAGAAACCACGAGGGCCATCCAGTCCAACTCCCTGCCACGCAGGAAATCTTGATCAAAGCATCCCTGACAGATGGCCATCCAGCCTCCAGGCTTGTGGGTGGGGAGGAACCAAGGAAGAGTAAACCTGCAGAAGTGAAGGTTGGGGAAGACTTTAAACTCCAGCTTAAGGAAAGGGGCTGCAGATTTAAGTTTAAGACTACAACTCCCAAACCGGCCCATTCATTTGGAGTGTAGCTATGCTGACTGATGGCATTTGGGGAGTTCTAGTCCAAAGAAATAACTTTTTGAAGTTCCATTCTTCCCACCCCACCATGGTAGTCACAAGAGGGCAATCAGAAAATAGGCATCATAAGTGGTGGGGTGGGTAGGAGCAGTTTTTAACCCAGCTGATTTTTCCCAGGTTAACTTTAGTAAGTTTAGAAAAGTTGAGAGACTGGCCTGATATATGTGTACAGTATGAGTGTTTTTATGAGAGAGAGGGAGAGAGAGAGGAAGAATTAGTGGTGTGATTAGCCTAGGGATAGAGGGCTTATCTACATAGGCTAAATACCCCAGCTTGCCCCTGGCCTCAGAGCCCTGCAGTCTATATGATGCAGGGTATTTGTCCCGTTCTGCCCCCAGGCAGTACTTACCACCCCTGGGGCAGGTACGAGGCTGAGATGGAGGCAAGCCAGAGTAGGACCCAATAAAGCATTACAGCATAATACCCATTTACATCTGTTACCACCAGCCAAAACCCAGATTGGGCTCCATGTGTCCACAGGAGCCTATCCTGCAGGCTGGTAATATGCAGGGGGCCTTCAGTCACATGTTGCAGGCTCCACTTCTGGCCTCCAAGATAGCAAAGAAAATGGCAGCAGTGGCGGCATTCCTGTGTGGACTCTGGCCCATTTCCACTAGGTAACAGGGACAGAATGGGCCACCTCTTCAGCCAGGATATGCCAGTGAGGAGGCATATCCTGGCTGGTGTAGACAAGTCCAGAGTGCCTAGGGATGGAGTACAATCCTGCAGGTAAGCCTAACTCCAATATCATTCCCACCCAAAGGATCACTACCAAGGTACTACATGCTACCATTGCAGGCTAAACAGTCAGGAAAGGATTAAGGCAAAGCACATACAAGTTCCAAAAGAAGCTACAGTTATGTAGTCTTCAGGGAAAATGTGCAAGAAAACTTGACCCAGTAAAATGGAATGCTATTTATTTATTTTTATTTTTAATACAATGTATAATGTGCTTTTCTATTAAACCGTAATAGAATCAATTAAAGGCAACATATTGTTACAGCAAGTAACAACTTAAGATATGAAAATAGTTCAACTTGAAAAATAAAACAGCACAAAAAGCCAGCCATAGCCAAAGTTCCATTAGTACCTGTGATGTCTAATTAGCAGCGTTATACCTAAAGCTCCTTATCAGACCAAAGAGAGGAGAGAATGTCACCATTTGTATTGCAAAAGAAATATCATCAAGATTGGGGAGAGAATTCTAGAAGACAGGTGCTACAACTGTGAAGGCTCTGCTCTGTTTTCTGAGCATGGTAACAAAGAGAACTTTGGGGAAAGTGCAGAAGTCCATGATTGTGTATTTATTTATGTGCATGTAGAAAGCTTCTAGAAAAGTGTTCATATACCATGTGCTCAGTTGTGCTCAGTCTTCTTGCTGGAACACACAGTGTGTCAGATAATTAAAAGAAAGATCAGTGTGTCCTTTTCCTCTTTGGGTTTTATTATGCAAAAATGAAATGCTCTGATGCCGGCACTGAAAGGCACAAACTTGATTCTCTCTGGCATTTTGAACTACAAGTCTCACAAGCCATGGCCCTTGGCCATGCTGGCTGGGACTTCTGTGAGCTTTAGCCCAAAACATCTGCAGGGTAGCAGGTTGCCTGTTCCTATGCATATCTTTGAACCTAACACAACTGTTTTGATGGATTAGGTTTTCATTTTGGGGCACAACCTAGTGGTTGGCAGTCCAGTGATATAGCTATAGAGGAAGGGAGGAAAAATAAGGGTATTGTCCCTACAATGAACCCCAAATGAAATTTTCCTCTAGTCCCCAAATTTCTAGTATTCCATAGAGACAGATGTTGAAAATCATTCACACATGAAATTCTTATTACACTTTCTGTGTTAGCAGTCTCTTGGTAAATTTGCCTCTTTTCTTTGGAATTTCTATACTCTATTTCTAAAGGTTTAGTTGAAGTTTTAACTTGTTGCAATGCTAGAAATTTGTGGACTGAAGAAAAAATCCATGAGGCGGCAAATTATTATGGGGGGGGGCAATGGCCTCACAAGGCTTTTCCAACTAAAGAGAAGCAGAAAAAGAACAGAAATGAAAACAGCTTGTGTTTAGTCCAATGGGCCCAACAAAGGATAACTGTCACTGAATTGAGCCCAGTCACAATCACTAATGAGCCTGGCTGGGCTTTGGATGAGGGGACTTACCATATCCTTCCCTCATAGCAATGATAAGCAACTGTGAGCCTTCAGATGTTTTAGACTGAAGCTCCCATAACCTGTCACCACCGGCTATGCTGGCTGGGGCTGTTAGGAACTGGAAACAAAGTATCTGGAAATCCACCTCTGCCATCCCACTTGTGTTTACTAAGGACTTTATCAGGCCACCCCCATAATTGTTCTTTTGCTGACATATTTTTAAATGTTTTTTATGCCCCCCCCCACTAGACCTTACCTTGAGTCACATCAAAAGGCTTCCCCAGCATAAACAGAGCACAAATAGAGCTCCGTTTACTTCTGGGTTCAAAACCTCCCCAATTCTCACGAGAAGATGCAAGCATGGCAAATTTAAAAGTTAAAGCAAAATCAACATATAAAAAGTTAACACAAGCACAGAAACACACTTAAAAAGTCCCAAGTACAATGGGAGGGGGTCATTAAAAAAGTGTCCCCTACATGGCTGTCACAATCTCACCTGGAAGGGTTCTGTCATTGATGCTGTATTCCCATGAGCACAATGGTGCAAGGATTCAAATGTTGGCAATGCCAGCAACAAAGCACCAGGAGAGATCTATTGATGGCTTGGCCCATCAATAAAATAGGATAGCTTTTGAACAAGATATGATCACAAAAGGATGTTGTCCTCTGGTATGTGTGCCCTTTCATGGTCATTAGGTGTCCTTATGATGCCATATTTGCCGCATCTGATAAAGTCCTTTGACTGGCTGCATTGTATTTTACAGTCAACATTATCTCACTGAACAAAAATTAGCAGCTACTTTTCTTGAATTAAGTTGGATTAATTAAAATGCTTTGGTTTATGGATTAGCCTTTCATAACCTAAGAACAAGGCTTCCCTTAGGCTCTGGAACTCCCTTCCTAAGGAGGCAAGGATGACCCCCTCCTTGCTGCCTCCCCTCAACAGGCAAAGGCTGTTTTATTCTGACAGGCTTTTGAGAATTGAAGGTGTTTAAAGAAAGGGTTTTTAAGAGTGTGCTGTGCTATTTAACTGCACTGTTGTGGTTGTTTTTTTAACCCCATGCCTTTAAAACATTTTAATTGTATGTTTTAATGTTGTGTCTTGGTATGTTTGAACTCTACTATACTTGTTTTAATTGGCAAAGCCACTTTTGGAGAAAAGATAGACTATAAACAGATGACAACACCCACACCCACATGCACAACAACTCAATTTCATATAGAGTTTCTATATACTCCCCACATTTCTATTTCTATTTCTATATACTCCCCACATTTAGGTGGGATTAGATGCCATGGTTTCATTTACCCACAATCAGGGGGAAATGGTCTCTCTAGGCATCTGGAGGACCATGGAGTCACACTGGAGGTGGTTTCTCTAGGCATCAGGAGATCCTCCAGCATGACTCTATGATCTACTTTCACTGGAAGTTTTCTAGGTCCTCTGGTGCGATACAGTGATATAATATGGCAGTTTGCTATTATACATGGTTTCGCGTATTTGTGGTAAGTGCAGGAACATATCCCTGATTTAAATGGGGGGGGGGCAGGGTGACCTGTATATCTATATCTGTATACAATGAATAAAGAAAGTGCCAGTGCACAGGGGACCATGGATGTTTACAACCAGGTTACACTGACTTGTAAATTCTAAACTTTTGTTATAGAAGGTGATGGATCATTAGCAAAATGCACTGGTGAGCTACTGGAACAAATAACAGAAAGATGAAACCTTAGCAATTAATCTTTGAGTCCTTTTCAGAGCTTTTCTAATTTGTACCAATTAGTCACATTGCTACACTTGGAGACGGGAAAACAGGTTTTTAATGTATTCTTATCTTCCCCTGTCTGTAACTTTTTAAGGTTTACAGCCGTTGTGATCTTTTCTGCCCCATTTCTTGCCCAGATTGGAATAATTTGTCATCAGTGAGAGATAGTCCTTTAACTACTCCTATGTTAAAAATAAAAATAATCACTACTGCTTAGAAGGTTATCTCCAAACAGACAACTATTGAATGCTTGGAAGTTAAAGATGCAAAGAAAGTGATTATAAAGTGAGCCACAAAATCTAAGATACTAGCTTCCTATAGAGAGGGAGAGGACAGATTATCACATAACATTTTGCTATGTACACATGCCAGATGAGGATGATGTGATGTTTTTATTGAGATTTTCCTCCAGAGAGATCCTAGAAACAGACCATACAAGGTTGGGTTCAACAATTGCAATAAAATAAACACATAAAAAGGGGGTATGCTTAGGACAAACTTTGCTTGAGATGTGTTTAGATATCTTAAATCCTGTGCAAATGGATGCCACTCTGGTGCACCTCACCAAACAACCAGGGCTTAATTGTACTTTATTCCAGAACTCGGGAATGTTATTTTTTATTTTTTATTTTTGGACTACAACTCTCTGAATTCCCCATCTAGCATGCCTGGTGTCATTAATGCTGGGGAATCCTGAGAATTATAGAGCACCCCCCACCCGCCCAGCTGTAACTTTTTCTAATCTGCCATGGCCACAGAGCCCTATGAGGTTGAGAGAGATAATGAAGATAAAAATGGAAACAGCAGTGCTCAAACCAGAGGAGAGGAACCTTTGCTCCTCAAGATATTTAGGATGACAATGCCCACAATCCTTTACCAGAGTATATGAGGTCTGTCTATTAAATAACCCATCTTTATTTATATGTATTAGAATTCTAATGCTTGTCCCCTTCTATATACTCCCCATTCACACTCACACACTGATGCAGTCTTGTTTTCCACTGGTTGAAGGCATGGAGCAGATCAATTTCTGTCAGCTGTTTCAACACATCTGCCATTTTCTTCTTTACTGCATCAATTGACTCAAAATTTGTTCCTTTAAGCACTGATTTCACTTTAGGGAAAAGAAAAAAGTCACATGGTGCCAAATCTGGTGAATATGGAGGATGTTCAAGTGTAGTAATACACTTATCAGCCAAAAACTGGTTCATAGAAAATGCTGTGTGAGCAGGCGCATTGGCTTGATGAAGAATGAAACCATTTCCCCACAGTTTGGGCCTTTTTTTCCTTACTCTTTCTCTCAGTTTTGTCAAACTTCCTTAAAATGATGCTGTTTCACTGTTCTGCCTTCTGGAACCCATTCTGCCAAATTTGTGCCCTCAATATAAAAAACAAACAATGAGCATGGCTTTGAATGTGGGCTTGCTTTGATGTGTTTTTTTCATTCTTGGTGATGATGGTGTTTTCCAGTGCATTGACTGTGGTTTTGTCTCAGGATCATCCTGGAAGCAGGACATCCTTGTCTCACTTGCTGTTGGGAAGGGGGTGGAAATGCCAGATGAATGGATCTCTTTTGCTCAATCAGGCTGCTGGCTTTTAAGGTAGGCTGGTGCAGAGGGATGTTGAACCAGAATATGTTACAGTACTTAGTAATGCAAGTAACCAAGACAGGATATTGGTGATTCTTTCCCTCTCTTTCTGGGAGTGAAAGCCCAAAACATTGGGAGGAAAAATATTCTCCACTCCTGTCCCAAGCATAGTATATAGCTTTCAGATGGTGCATCAAGGTTACAACTTGGAGGATGTGTACTGATTTTTAAATTTGCCAGCAAAGCAGATCTGATATGGCTGTTCCTACCACTTCCCATACCTCCTTCTCACAATTTTTAATGGTGAAATCACTTTGACTAGTTTACTAGATTTTACTTCAGTTGCATGCACTTGGGAATAAGCCATTTTGATGAAGAATATGGATGGCTTGTGCCACCTATGAAATAGATAAATGTACAAACTGCAGAGTAATTTAATTCTGTAGCTGTGCTTTTGATTCATTTTTTTTTAAAGCTGGTTAGGAGTACAGAAAAAGACAATGAAACTGAAATATCTTATAATGTTTTCCTCTTAAAGATGGGGTTAATCAGCAAAGCTGTTTGCCTATGCATTTGTCAAAAGTGCACTTTTTTTTTAATGTAAAGCTTAATTTGCTTCAGCAGATACTGGGGCATGCCTCAAAATATTTGCTTTCTGTGCTTATTGCTGAACCCACAGTTTTCCCATGATTTTGAGCACAATAATTAAAAGATTTACCTGTGTGCATGAACTATTCCCAGTTCAGATCTCAGTTCAGCCATGAATTCATTAAGCACCCTTCTATCTCTCAGTCTGGAATGCTCAACACACCAGTCTGTAGTGTTGTGGTAGTGGTGATGATGATGATGATGATAGAGCCATTTTCACATATTCAGTAGGATTCAATAGCAAATTCATTCTCTGAATGTGGATAATTATGTAGCCAAAATGACAATTATATAGCACCCTCGCAGCTGAGAGGGAAATCAGCAGGGTTGGGCAAAACCTGAAGTTTGCAAAAGTAGCCAACTTGCAAAAAAAAAAGTGTTAGGGGAAGAACTCTCCAATGTGAGCCCATACATGTCTATCAGTAAGTAAGCTGCTTTAAGTTCAGTAGGGCTTATTCCCAAGTGAGTGTAAAGTGGCTGTGAAGTGCTGAGTGGCTGAAAGTGGAGAAATGGAGTACGGGGAGGACAGCAATGAAGGAAGCTTCTTGGAAGACAGCATGGCTGGCCAGTCCCATTTGTAGGATGACCATTGCTCATGCTTGTAGGCATTACATGAATTCCATGGGGCAAAGAGCACTCACCTGCCTTGGAGGCTTGATGTACAAATTCCAGAAGTGATCTATGTGGAGCATTTAGGAAATGGTCCTATCTATATATTATGTGCATTAGACTGAACAGGACCTGATAGATATGGTAGCAGGGAGATTCTGGGGAATGTGTATACATCCCATGTGCTCACCCTGCCTCCTTCTTCATGGGCAACAGCCTCAGCATACAGCTCCCATCCCACCTTGTGTGTGCATACCCTCCAACTGTCCTGCAGGGACTTTTGCAGCTGCTTTTGAAATGTGCCAGTTTCTCTTACCTGCTCTAACTTTCCTCCTTTGTCCTCAGCTATCTTCAATTGCTGCAAACTCAGTTCAAAGTCCAAAAATAGTATGCAGCTGATTAAATCAGCAGGGGCAGAAGGAGAGGAAGGGGGAAGCTTGTGCTTTCCAGTAGACCCAGGCAAAAGCAAACTACTGCAGCCTCTACTTATTGCTTGGACACACATGTCCTGGTTTTCATCTGTGAAGTATTAGAGGTTATGTCTTTGCTGCCTCTCTGCTGGCTTGCATGACCATCAACCTACATGGGTCTATTGACTGACCCCACACATGGCCATCCCACTCTATCCACCCAGGGGGATAGGGTCATTCCTTAAGCAATGTTAAGCATTGTTGTAGTTGTTGTGTGCCTTTGTTTCTGACTTATGGTGACCCTAAGGTGAACTGATCACAGGGTTGTTTTCTGAGGCCAAGAGCATGTGATTTGCCCAAGGTCATCAGTGGGTTTTCATGGCTGAGCAGGGATTTGAACCATGGTATCCATAGTCATAGCCCAATGCTCAGACCACTACATCACATTTTCATGGGTACAATTACAAGTCAACATGCTGTAGTGGTCTGAGTACTGGACTACAACTCTGGAGACCAGGTTTCGAATCCCTGATCAGCCATGGAAACCCACTGGATGACCTTTGGTAAACTACAGTCTCGCAGTCTCACAGGATGGCAAAGGCAACCCTGTGAACAAATCTTGGCAAGAAAACCCTTTGATAGGGTCTCCTTTGGGTCACTGTAAGTCAGAAAGGGCTTGAAGGCACACAACAATTACAAGCAGCAGTTCCACCGATACCCTTCCCCCGTTGTTCCTCCTCCCTCCCTTAGGAGGAAATAAATAAATAAATAAATAAATAAATAAATAAATAAATAAATGCTGAGGCAAAGAAATCCAAACAAAAAAGACAGGAAGTGCTTGCACAGTAGATTGGGGGAAGCAAGGGTCAAAAAGCCTGATTACTTTGCCCTGACATGGCTGGGAGGGTCCTGTCATCAGGTCTATTTTAAAGGCAGCTGTGTGTGTTTGTCTGTGTGTCTGTCCATGTCCCCTTCTTTCTGAGTAAGCTAGCAAGGAGTGCAAAGGGTCTCCACTACCACTACCACAGGCTTCTGGTCTTTTCTCCCCCCCCCTCCCACACACCTCCAGCTCATCCATCCTCTTCTCTGTCAGGCAGAGAGGAAGATGGATGGCATTTGTAGATCAGTGGTCAGAGAAGGGGAGCAAGGGCCATCTGTTGCTGACTGGGAACATCCCCTAAACAAAGAAGGAATGAGAGTAGAGCACTGACTATTCCCCCTAGGGATGTTCCAGCTCTCATCAATCACCCAAAGTAGACCTATGTCAGAGCCCTCAGCCACCACCATCCCATAATTGGAAAGTGGGAATATCCATAGCAAAGGACTCTTTCCTTACCCCAAGCCAAGCATTCAGGATGGCACCATTTGTTCTGCCCATCTTTACTACCTCTGAACTGAATTTATAGGTCTTTTAAATCTAATTTCTAAGGAGCCAGCTAAAAGTGCCTTTTCAAATGATTATTAAGGCCGATGGCCGGGCAGGGCCTCCCTCCTCACATCTGGTCATTCTGAGTCAGGAAAGTCTTTTGGTCCAGATGTTTGCAGATCTGGCAATAAAGAGCCAAATTTTCTGATGCCAAGGGGATGAGCTCTGCTGCGTTTAGCTACAAAGAGTACTTCAGGTTCTGTTTGAAAGGTCTTTCAAGGCAATGCAGAGATGGAGCAAGATTTGTCATGGGGATGTGCAAAACATGGAAAACAACCTGAACCCTCTTTCTCACAAGGGAGTAAAACGAATAAACAATGATGGATGCAACACAAGTGATCTTCTTATTCTGAAATTCAGTGATCTTCTTATTCTGAAATTCACCAAAGAATAATCTGGTTTTTGCTCCTACTTATACTTCAGCCTCCACCAATCTGGTATTCTGAGTTTGGAGTCCTGGATTTCTCCCCTGGCCCCACCTCTGGACAGTTTGTAAAATGGAAAAAAAAAACCCTTCTAGTATCAATGCAGATAAAGTTTATTTTTATGAAGCCCAAATTGTAGAGGACAAAGTTCTGGCTGACAGAGATCCACAAGCGTAAAACAGTCCTGCAAAGCTGAATTACAGTTTTCAGTATGGCCCCTTGCCATCCTAGTTGAGAATGCTAGGAGATGCTGTTACCCCTGGAGGGTCCAAGGGACATCAGAACTCACCTATGATCATTGGTCCATCTAGTCCAGTATTGTCAACTCTGACTAACAAATGTTCTGCAAGGCTTTAAGTAGGTTTCTTTCTGTGCTTTACCTGAAGCCCCCTAATATTCTCTAGTGGTCTTACATTCAGGTATTAACCAGGCCCAAACCTGCTCAGCTTCCAAAATCAATTGAGATCAGGGGCCCTTTCACACTACACAATTATAGCACTATGATTCTGCTTTAACTGCCATGCGTGCCTCCTGTGGAATCTTGGGATATGTAATTTGTTAAGGCGCTAGAGTTCTCTGGGTGAGAATTCTAAATACCCCTCCCCAAACTGCAAATCCCAGGATTCCATAGCATGGGACCATGACAGTTAGTGGAATTATGGTACTATAAATGTGTAATGTGAAATGGCCCTAGGTATGTTCAGGGTGATGTGGTGGTGGTTTGACAGAGACTACTGTACCCTGTTCATTTCCTCTGACAATATGTGATCTGCTCCTTCTCTCTTGCTCCACTACACCTTCCATTGGGTCACCTAGTTGCTAACCAGTTCCTTGTATTTCTGCTGTATCTGCTTCTTTCTGTGATTCACATTTTGTTTCTTACATGGTTATTGTCATGTTATAACTGCAGTTTTACACATTTGTTGTACCTATGTAAGAATGTGAGCATAAGTGAGAACAACAGCAAGAGAGTGGAAACAGACCATGGCTGCTGCTAGACTGCAGAGATAATACCGTTTGACTCTGCTGTTACCCTAAGAGTGTCTCCTTGAAGTCTGGGGGGATTATAGCTCAAAGGAGGCCTGAGAGAGTAGGGTAACTTCAGGGATCTTTTTACCTATGTATACCAATACTAACTGTAGATAGTACTCCAGCTGAGGTTAAACAAAGTATTTTAGTCAAATTAACACAGGGGGACACACAACATACAAGCACATACACTCTTAAGAACCATACAAGGCTATTGGAAAGTAAGGAGTGAAGGGTTGGGTAGAAAAAAGTCAGGGGTGGAAGGGTGATAGTTATCAGTCTTGGAGAAAGAGGTCCATGAAACAGAGGCCTCAGACAGCATCTGAGAGTGGCACAGAGAATCCTGCAGAATGATGGGGTCTGACTGTGGCACCCTTTGTTGGGGTCTGGACCCTGACATTTATACTATATTTCATATCCTGAAGGGGTACTCTGGTTATGACAAAGACTGGATGGCTTTCCCACCAGATAGACAAAAGGAACCAAAATTCAACTGATTGCTTTAATTAAATCATTGATTTAATTGTACGGTTGGACAGGAGGGGGTGTGAAGAGAGATTTCTCTAAGGTATGGAATGAGGAATGGCCACGTGTTTGGATGATTGGATTATTGCTTGAAACGCCCAAGGCTGGAAGAAAGGATTAGCACATACCCCTTAGTGATTTGGTCGTTAGCATGAACCCATTACTGTGTGGGCTTTACACATAATCTTAACTTGGGTTTTCCCACCATTATATTTCTAGATACATCCCAGGTCATCATGACTTTTGGCTGACCAGCAGTATGCTTAACCTCCCAACCAAAGTGACTCTGAAAAGTGTCTAATATGTTCAGTTATGGAATCTCACAGGGAAGGGTAGTAGGGCCAGCTAACACTGCCTTAACTGCCATGGCTCAATGGTATGGAATTCTGGGATTTGTAGTTTTGTGATATATTTAGCCTTCTCTGTCAGAGAGCTCTGGGGCCACAACAAACTACAAATCCCAGGATTCCATAGGATGGAGCTATGACAGTTAAAGCATTATTTTTGCAGTGTGGCAGCAGCCCATGTTAGGGAGTTATATCACTGTTTAAACAAATGGCAAAGTTTCAAAATAATCACATTAGAATTATGAGAACTGCAAATTGCTAAGCCCTTACTATGAACTCCTAGAGTGAGGCAAATGTCTCCCCCCCAAAATAACATGAAGTAGCAGCAATATTCAGTGACTCTGTGGAGCATTTTCCCCATCACAAGTATACAATAGGTGATTCCATAAATGTGAACTTTAGCTACAGCAAATATACAAAGTCAAATTGAGACCAACTCCTGACATTTAGAACAATTTTTCCATGTGAGTGGGGCTGACTTATATACTGCAGAATTCAGTCATATTAAATGGTGGTTATTTTACAAGAAACAGAGATATCAATACAATTAATAAAGGAGAGGGACCCAAATTACAAAATCAATGTTTTCTGATTTAGAGAGAGATGTAACCATTTTTTTTTTTTTTTAGTTGCTGGGTTTTCCCTCCTTCTCTCAATAATAATAAAGTGCAAAGAGTAAGACTTGTAATCTGGAACTTGGCAGTTTTGCTTCAGCCCCTGTATCCCATCTCTCTCGGCATCTATACAATTCCCACATGGCAAAGAACCATTACAGACCAAATGAAGTAATCCTTTGATAAAGTGTAGTCATTTATTTGAAAAGTGTAGCCTTGCCATTAAAATGCAAATGAAATCAGTGCTAATATATTAACTTTGGATAGGAATTGAAATGTTTTATGACAAGTGTGCTTTCATGTGGAATTTACTTAAGTGCTAAGAGTGGACTCCTAAGGGGAAGTAATACCCAGCCATGGATGTTTGTTTATTGAAGATATTAATGAAGGACAGTGATTGAAGTGCTTGAGTCTTCTCACAGTCTTTCATTAGTTCTCTGATCCTTAATCTGAAACTGAGACTTCTCTCCCTCTCTTCTTCCTGAAGGGATTCTGACCAAAAAAGATTTCTGCTTTGATCTCAGATGTCTGAAGTATGTAGAAGCACTGAAATGTGCTTGAAAAAAACAAAGTTTCCACCCTCTGATATCATGTGAAGCAATGTGTGTAAGCCAGTGTTTAACTGCTAAAAAGAGAGCAGGCATTGGCTCAAAGCCTGCCTGAGAGCCTCATCCTCTTCATTGGAAGCCATGCTGGTCACCTCAGATGTAAGGAGATGGGCTGCACTATATAAAATGCTATAAAAACAAGGCCAGCGGTACTGGTATCCATGGATGTGGAGAAGGTGCTCATGACCCATGGATTCAAAGTTTTCTTTCAGAGAAAAAGCTGCTATATGACTGTACAGCCCATTAGCCCTTGACAGCATAGCCAGTGGTGAGAGATAGTGTGAGTTTGGGGTCAGCTGTATCTGGATGACCACACATTCACATCACTAACTTTAGCAGGTAAAGTCGAGGCCTTGGAGATTCTGAGCTCTGAGGAAAAACATGCAGGTGTTACTTTGCCTATTTGTTTTCATAAGAAACCAAACCTTCTCCTCCCACCCAGTGTTTTCAGCCAGTGAATGAAGTCATAGCATTTATTGGCATTTTAGGAAAGCAAAGCTAACCAGTTAGACAAAAGGAAGGCTGAGTGAGACCCCCCTCACTGTCTTGAAAACGAACCTGCTCCTCCTCCTCCTTCTCCCCCCTTCATGGTAGGAAAGCATTGCTATTTCACAGAAAAGAATTCAGAAATCCTAGATTTTAGTGAAGCTGTAATTTAATATTACTCTGTCTAATACTCTGAACCAAAGATCGCAGCAAAGATGAGAGTTGAAGTTTTGTTAAACTTAGGAGTTATTTCATGCCCACCAAGTGATTCACGCCCCCCCCCCCCAAGAATTAAACAAAATGATGCTGCCTATGTCAACACATTATTATATATTGAAGGTGTAGGGTTCTGGCTGAGAGAGCATAAATAACAACAACCTTGCAAAATAGTCCTGTTTCACACTCATGTTGCTGATAGTGGAGGGGGTAGTGAATGAAAACCCTGTTGTCTAGGCCAGTGTTAATCTGGTTTCCTGATGCCAGGAAATGCTGTCAATTGGAAAGGCTTTGACATGAACTGTAGCCACAGTTCAACTAAGTAAGGATTGGGGCACATGAAATAATTGGATCTACGATGCATGATATATCCATTAAGAAATAATGCAAGCCAGATGTACTAACTTCCTGAAGGCCAGACCCACCCATCTCAATAGACCCGGGGCCCAGGTCTTCCTGTACCTAGTCATCAGAATTGTAGACTTATTCTCTGATACTTTTCTGTACTTTGACACCGATATGATCTGAGGATGTTCAGTGCTGTAGATTAATCTCAGTTTGTGTTAGTGTCAAGAACATAATAATAATAATAATAATAATAATAATAATAATAATAGTTTACAGATTCCCTGCAGTGGTTGACCCACTGGCCTCTTGTATGGTACTTTGCAGTCTGCAGGGGCCAACCCAGTACCCTCTTCTTCACAGGGCATCTGAACTCCATTCTTGTTAGGCCCTGGATGCATGGTCTAGCAAAAGATGATTCAGGCTGTATTTGACATGCTAGGCCCTGTTTACCTATAGTAGAATGGGTCAAGGAGAGGTTTCTCTCCACAGCGGAAGGGAGCAGGAGGGGATGAGAATGTTATCCTACAGCCAAGAAGATAAAGATGCTTCAATGCATCCTGGCACCTGGTACAAAAACTGGCATGAGGAAATTTCTTCTTTTTAATTGGCCTGGGAACAGTTTTTCCTCCTCCCCCCAGGTCAGTCTACCATCTTCTTGAAGGTTCACTAGGAGAACACATATAAGGTGATGTCAGACAAAGAGTGCACTTCGCAGCAGCATGCAACTCTCCGAAGCCAGTTCATGTATGTATTTTCTTGCTTTTTTCCTGTCTGTTTGATTGATGAAAGTATGCCTATTCTGTTTTTCTATCTGCTGTCATTAATAAATTAGCCTTCTTTTTCAAGCCCAGAACTGTTGCGTGATCATTTCGCTTGCTTCATATCCTGAACAAGCAGAGCACCCAAGCCAGGATTGTGATGCCAATGTAACAATTACCCACATCACAAAAGCCATCTTGATTAAGTCCTCATTCACACTTCTCTGTAGTCAGGGATTCCCACTAACACATCCTTCTAGTTCAGGCTCAGGTGTAGTGATGTTCTGATCTTTCAGCAGTCTGCGCATAATTGCAAACAGTTGCTCCGTGATCCCAAATTAATGGCTGTCCTTATTTTGGGCCAATAACCAAGTGGAAACACTGAAAGTGAGTCATCCTTTCCAATCCTGCTTTCTCCCATTCCTCACTCTGGAATCAGTGCAGCATGTAGATTGGCACATCTGCTCATACCCTGAAAACTGTCTGATCCTCTCATTTTCTTTGATCAAAAATTGTGACAAAAAAGATGAAGCTCTTGAATGCCAGATTATTTAAAAGTAATATGAAGACACTTGAAGCTCCATCAGTTGTACTGTAAGTCAACCGGCAACAAATTCCTTTACAGCAGCAAGCCTTTCCATGCAGAACCTTCTTATCACTTCAGTCATCTTGGTTTTCAAGAAAAAGCTTAAATCTTTCTCCAGAGCATATCATTCAATGTGATATCATTCAGGGAATATAGTTCAGAATATTGGCATGTTTGCTACTGGTCTCTCCTTTCCTTTCTTCTCCCTCCCCCTACCACCATGAACTTGGACATTTCCTCTCACTTTAACATCAAAATTCTGTGGCTATTAAAACTCCCTGTATAATTTTGCTGCTGTTATTTATAAATGGAAGTACTTCTCTTGTTTAGTCTATACTAGTATATGTACCCAGCTTACCTAGGTCTTCCTCCCCTCTACCTTACCCTCTAGCTTTTTTTCCTGGTCAATTTCTCTCTCTCCTGCCTGGCTCTACTCTTTCCAGCTTGGCCTGGACCAGCTCCACTGGGGTTACAAACTCCTTTGTTGTCATCACCTCAATTCTCTTCTCTCTCTCCCCTTCCTTTTTCACTTATTTTTCTCTTACACATAGGGCTATGATTCCAGTTTAACGGCCATGGCAAGATTCTATGGAATCCTAGGATTGGTTGTTGAATCCTCAGCCAGGGAGCTCCTCTGGTGCCTCTGTCCAAACTACAAAACCCAGGATTCCATAGGAGCCAGCCGTGACAATTAAAGTGGAATCATAGCATAACAATTGTGTAGTGTGAAAGGGCCCTTAGTCTTTCTATCTCCTAACTCTTTACCCTACTCTTACTTAGTACCATGGGTCTCTCTTTGAGTTGCCATGTTCTCATTCCCAAATCCAGCCAGATATATTTGCATATTATGCAAAACATGTGATCATTATGTCCACCGCATGACACATTACCAGAGGGTTAACTGGCACCTGCACACTTCAGATTCAAAATCACTCATTTGAAAGCTCCTTTGTCAACAGAAAAGAGTTCAGTGTTCTTCACTTCTTTACATGTAGTGCAGGGGGCAGAACCTGTAGCCTATTGGAAGTGTTTAAATACAGGGTTCCAATATCCCCTTTTAAACATGAGAGCATTTAGCAAAGGCTCCCCCACTGCACTTCACTCCTTGGAAGTACAGCCAATTAGCTGAGTAAACACATAGCAGTGTTATTGTAATAATTCCAGCATGCACAAAGAGAGAGCTTATAGATAAACAACACCCTTTTCCTATCCAAGTTACTTGTTTAGCCAAATAAGTACTCAAGACACATAAAAGTAGTTTAAAAAGTATAAAAACTTCATTACTTACAGTCTCAGAGCATAATACATGGTAGAATGTCAGCACAGCTTCAAAGAAGACTAACATCTACTTAAAATGAGTAAAAAATACATGATTACAAAACAATATGCTGGACCCCTGAGAGGGAGGTCCTCTCTCTAAGAAAACATGGCGAAAGTGTGGGTGAGGAACAAAGTCTCATGCTCAGCTTCTAGACAAAGGAGGAAGAGTTAGACACTTCCCTTTCCCTAGAAGCCCAGTAACAAAACATTAGGAAGTTACATCAACACATCCTGTTTGGCTTCTATCAGTTAACCCTTCAATAGCAAAACATTTCCACTTATTGGATTGTAAACTATATATTCCAACATAGCCCAAGGTATTTTGTGCACCCTTCATGATCTCTTTTCCTTACCAGCTTTTCTCCTCAGAGAATTTCCTGTGCTTTTTAAAAAGTGACAGAGGCAGATATTCAACTGGTATAGCTTTCCCAGAAATGGGAATTACACCAAGGTGTGGAACCTGCTTGAGTCATCTAAAACTACAGTACCCCATGCCTATACTCATTAGCATCATGTTTCTTTGTCTGCTGTTTTTCATGGTAAAACCACAATTAAAGGGTGTTTTGCAGTAACATCAGAAAAAAAGTTACATAACACAAAACATTGCTTGACAACTGTAGAACAATGGCAACACAAGATTTAAATAATCAGACAGGCCAAAGATCTTACTGTAATAAACATCACTTAAGATTAAAGCATCCAAATACCACCCAAGTGCCAGCATGGCGCAGTGGTTTGAGTATTGGATTAGAACTCTGGAATACCAGGGTTTGAACCCCAGCTTGGTCATGGCAAATGCCTTCTGAACAAATCTTGCCAAGAAAACCCGGTAACAGGTTTGGCTTAGGGTCACCATGAGTCTGAAATGACTTGAAGGACCACTACAACAACAACATTAAAGCATCCCCAAACCCATGCTAATGTCAAGAAAGAAAGAAAGCAGAGAGAGAGAGAGAGAGAGAGAGAGAGAGATCTAAATAGCAGCCTTTATAGACTTGTATAGTTAATCAAGATCACTGAGCTAATGTAGGAAAAGTGTTTTGTATGTTTTTTTTTTAAAAAAACATGTTTAAAATGCTAACTGTTATTAATAGTGATACAACATTGTCATGTTCAGGCAGATTGTGAGATCCCAGAGGGCAGACAGCACCAAGAAGAGTTCCTATCAGGAAGCCTCTTATGCTGCTATCCCAGAGTTCCTCCTTTGAGGCTCCACTCCTTCCTACCAGGTAGGAGGCCTTATAGGAATAACTCCTTAGCCCATAGCCTGAACTTGTCACCTCTTCAAGAGCTTTTGGTGGGCATGATGTTGGTGCTGATATACAAGCTCCCAAGACGCTGAAGCTCCTAAATCTGGGTGCCTGGTTCCAGTTTTGAGCTCAGAAGGTACCAAGGTTGTCATAGGCATGGACAACTAAAATTCAGAAGTGTTGGGAGTGGTCAGCTCCAGTATGTTAGGCCTTGCTGGCTTAGGTTTGGCTGACTCATGGGTGTCAGGTCTAGTTGGTTCAGAGACAGTAGTGTCTTTTCCCCTAGCTCCTTAGCTTCCATGTCTGTGTCCAGAACACTCCCGGGACATGAAAAATACAATAATAACATCAAATTACTAAGGCCTCTCCAAAGTTCCTTTCCCTATGAGAAAGGAACTGGCTTCAGTGTTCA
Organism: Gambelia wislizenii; assembly: GCA_030847615.1. Lineage (NCBI taxonomy): Eukaryota > Metazoa > Chordata > Lepidosauria > Squamata > Crotaphytidae > Gambelia > Gambelia wislizenii. The sequence continues at coordinate 185,949,296 of JAUMIR010000002.1, read as the reverse complement.
AAAATGGATCTGAGGATAACTTGCCTCAACATGTGCAGAAGGCTTTCTAACTTTGACATGTGGTTACCTTCTCTTTTTTAAAAAAAAGGGGGGAGGGAGGAAGAACAGTGCAATCCCAAACATGTCTACTCAGAAGCAATTATCATTGAGTTCAATGGTCCTTCCTCCTGGTGGGTATAAGATGGAATGCAGCATGAAAATGAAAGTGATTCTGAAAGGTGCGTCTCCCTCACCCCATTCTCACTCACTTCTTCACTTACTCATGCAGACATGTAAAAAGCTTTTCTCTCCCAATGCATATCAAATGCAAAAAGCTGCCAACCAGCCAAGGAGAAAACAGAAAGCACATATGATGAAGCATAAGTTCTAATTCTCCCTGTCTCTTGCACATATTATAGATATATACCTATATGTACACACGTATTTGATCCAGGAAAAGGCAAGCCTGAAGAGACACTAGAGCCTTACATCAATGGAACCTGTGTTGCTCCAGCAATGGCATGTTACCTAAATTGTTGAGATCTGTGGAATATTCACATGTGTATGAATTGTGATTTGGGAATGATAATTAGCTCAAATTGGCATGTGAGAGGTCAGGCAACTGCTGGATCTTTGACCTGTCTATACTGGTACTCACTGAACAAACTCAAGCCCCAAATAAAATAAAATAAAGATGGCTTTATTGGAAAACAGTCTTAACAGCATTTGCACCAACACTCAGGCTTCAAGAATTCACACAAGACTATCAAAGAAAGGAAGTATTTGGAAAGAGGAATAGATCGAGGGGATGATAGGTTACACTATACTGATCCAAAGAGCAGAGAAGTCTTAAGAATTGTGTTCAGAGGGTCAGGCAGCAAACAAGCACAAAGGAAGTGGGGGTAGGATGGAGGGCTGGTGTCACAGACTAATGTGGAGACAGTAGGAAGGGGATCTGTGCACACTGAGGTGGTGTTTTGGGGTGATATGTATAGTTGATTTTCCCCCTGAAGGGGTGTTTACCACAGATTCCCAGAGTTAAACAATGGACCCCTAGATTTGTTAATGAACATTGAAGGAAGGAGTATTTTAGGACTGATGAGTGACAGGCAGCCTTCTATTGTTTTGGAGATCCATGAGAGGAAAACCAGCCCCTCGCACAGCAATGAGAATTCAACTACCTGATGACTTCCAGTGGTGCCCAGGGAGAATTGACCACCATCACCTGAACTTTAATAGTCTTCCATGGCTTCCACATGATCCTCACCTGGGAGTGTGACCATTTGATGAATTTAGAAGGCCCTTCCTTAGGTTGTACGTGTCCTTAAGCATGACTCTAACCTTGGTGTTTGGGGAGTCCTGGTTTACTGCCAACCATGTGGAAAGCCACAGAAAGCCAAATTATCAAATGTAGCAAATTATGAGTTTATTAAAGAGGTGGGGGCTGTCATGGCTCATTACAGGCAAGACTAGAAATGAAGGGTTTTCAAATTTGTTCTTCCATAGCTCCACTGAAAAACAACTGCAAGCATTCGAACTGACCCTCAAGGCTTCCTGTTCTTGAGGCGATCCCTTCCTTCTGAGGAGCAATCTTATTCCCAAAGAGTTTTCAATCAAGTGGCCTAGTGACTCAATGTCACCAAGTGACTCAGTATGGTATTGCAACAACAGCCAATTTTTAATTATGAAGTCGACGGTTTTCACAGCCGGCATCCAAGGAAAACTCAAGGAAAATATATAATTTTTAATTAATTGAAATTAATTAGTCCATTAAACAAACACCAAAATAATCCTGAGAGGCACATCTTCTGGTTCCCCTCACATGCATGCAAAAGTTTCATGGTCTTGGAGCAATGGTGCACACATGTGCTCACACACAATTCCATTATTATTGGTGGTTACAAGTCAAATTTCATGAAGATACTGAGGCAGGACAGTGGAATGTACAGGAAATGGGGAAAGACTGTGATTATCTCAGCCAGGACCATTGTTAGGCACTTAAAAGATTTGGTGGCCAAGTCCATCAGGCAAAAATCTGCATTAAATCTGCATATTCTGATATATATTTACATTTATCCACTACACAATAGCAATGGAGGCTGGTCCATTAGGGCAAGTGCGTCACTGTACTCCCCAGGCTCAGGCTACCTACAGTAAGCCTATTTTTGCCTGCCTTCTTGCCTGTACCCTATCAATAGGGTGACACACTAATGTCCCCAAAGCGAATCAAGAATGATGGTGTGGAAGCCTACTGAATCACAGAGAGTTGGAAGAGACCACAAGGGCCATCAAGCCCAACTCCCTGCCATGCACGAATACACAATTGAAGCACTCCTGACAGCCATCCAGCATCTGTTTAAATCCTCCAAAGAAGGAGACTCCATCACACTCTAGGGCAGTGTATTCCACAGTCAAACAGCTCTCACCATCAGAAAATTCTTCCTAATGTTTAGGTGGAATCTCTTTTTCTGTAGTTTGAATCCATTGTTCCACATCCTAGTCTCTGGATCAGCAGAAAACAAGCTTGCTCCATCTTCAATATAACATCCTTTCAAATATCTAAACATGGCTATCATGTTACCCCTTAAACGTCTCTTCTCTAGGCTTAACATAGCCAGCTCCCTAAGCTGTTCCCCACAGGGTATGGTTTACAGATCTTTCACCATTTTGAATAGTACTGGGCCCAGGACAGAACCCTGTGGCACCTCACTAGTCACTTTTCTCCAGGATGAAGAGGAGCCATTGGTGAGCACCCTTTGGGTTTAGTCAGTCAACCAATTGCAAATCCACCTAACAGTCACATTGTCTAGTCCACATTGCTAACTTTTTTGCAGGGACATCATGGGGCAGCTTCTCAAAGGCCTTACTGAAATCAAGATACACTACATCCACAGCATTCCCTTCATCTACTAAGTTTGTAACTCTATCAAAAGAAGAGATAAGATTACTCTGGCATGACTTGCTTTTGAGAAACCCATGTTGACTTTTAGTGATCACAGCATTCCTTTCTAAGTGCTTACAGACTGTCTGTTGATAAGAGGAAGGAAGAACAGAGATGGGTATTGAATTTATGGGCTTTTCAGCTTTCCTTTCACAATCAGTGCACCAGTTCCTTCTTGCCTGATTCCTTCCTTCCTTCCCTCCCTCTGTCCAATATTTCAATACTACCTACATGGCTGGATTGGAAAACCCAATCCTTTGTGGTATGATGATTAGAGCATTGGTCTAGGACTGGGGTGACCCTGAGTCAAGTCTTAGCTCATCCATGCAGCTAGCACAACCTTGCTCCAGTCACTGCATCTCACCTAACATACCTCATAGGTTGTCAAGAGGATAAAATAGGAGGGGAGAATCAATGAACTCCTTGAAGGGAAAATTAGATATTAACATTAACGGTTTGTCATAAAGAAATCCATTGAACGTTCTAAGTAGGACCTAAAAAGAAGAGAAATTGGTCTATTTGTTCTTAGAAACTTCAGTAAGAACGGAGGATTTTCATTTCTTTTCGAAGAGGTGCTCAGTCCCATTGGAGTCAAGCCTTTAGAAAGAAGATAACAGCCAAGAGGCATGGGCTAGTAGCAACATGAGGACAAAAGTGAATTGTTAACCAGCCATTCAGATGGCAAGAGGGAGGTCTGAATCCCCTCCAAGGCCCTTGATTTATGGCTTGTGATAATATGTTTTGGAGCACCACAACCCAGAATGCTCTGCGGCTGTGACCTGTAAAAATAAGTCTATTAACCCTAATCAATCTCCCATTATCCACCCTCAGCCTGCAATTTAGTCAGGAAAAAGGAGTCACCAAGGGCTCCCAGCCTAGTTTGAACTAATCCCATTGTCTTTCATAATCAGGGGGGGCCTTAGAAGAAAAGTGACTTTTGTGGAGGTGGTATAATCATTCTGTGTGGATTGTTATGCCCCCCTCCACATTTCATCTTTTAATGAGAAAATGGAGGATTGTTTTCCTTCTGAATTGCCAGGCTAATTGAGGGCTGGAACTCTTGTGGTGGCGTTCCAGTCCAGGCCCCAGAGGGTACAGCTTCCCAGGGCTTTGGAAGGCCCGCCGTCTCAGCAGTCGGTAAATGGCTCTGACAAAACTTCTCCTGGTAAGCTAGTGAGAGAATTTACTCCCATTACTTGCTTGATTACAGGAGCTAATTACGAAGGTTACTGCAGATTTGATGTGCCTCAGAAGGGTTTCCCTTGGCCTTTTGTTGCCTAGGTTTGAAAAGCCCTCTGAGGGGAAGAGAGGCAGGAACTGGCATGTTGCCCTTATGGTCTACTGCTAATGTATTCAGTGGAAAATGTTGCTTGAATCCATACCAGGAAAACAAGGCTTACAAAACTGCTCTCTGATTGAGTTCTTTTCTGTCCATTTGTAAAGAACTCACAGTTTGTCAGAGATCCTAGGAGTTCTGTATTAACCATCATTTTAAACAGTGATTCAGAGTAGGTATCCAAAGTGCTTCCTAGATGTTATCTCAGCAATATCTGAGTGTGTTTTATTCCTTCAGCAGATCTGTGACCATTTTCAATATAATCCCTTGCTTTTTGTGCTTTTGTAATAAATTATTTCTTTCTCTGTTTAAAATATTTATAATCCTATCATCTGTCCTGGTGCTTTGAGGGAGATTTCAGGGAAACTATAAACAATGCATTATGAAGATCTGAAACTAGAACACACGTGCTTTTGTCCTTCTCTCCTTTTTTCCATCTCTGCTGGAAAAAAAATTGTAGCAGATCATTCATACTTACAAAACAACAACAACAAAAAAAGGCGGGGGGAGGAGTACAATGGCAAAAATTACTTAAGAGTCACTTCTTAAATAATACCCCCAATCTAACAGCAGCAACGGTTTACTCAAACAGGCATATCCTGCATGCACATTTTCTTGGGTTGAAAAGTCTGGTCCAAAAGCTATAACTTTCCATGGGCACCCACAGCCAGGATCAAATGATTGACGAAAACTGAGGAAGTGACGGGTTCTAGTCAAAAGCCCAGATCTTGGATCAGACGTGGTTGTTTGTTCTTAACTTTAAAAAAATGCATACAAGCCACTTGCAAGGTCATTTCCCTCTGGTGGATCAGAGTGCATTGGCTGGAAACAAATCCACTGGACTTATTTCCAAGCAGACTGTTTAGCATCATGTTATTAGGGATACAGTCTTCTTAGACCATTTATTGATGGGGAGACATCCTGGACAGAAAGCCAGAAAAAGGAACGAGGAATCATGCTACAACATTATTTAACAATATTGACAAAGAACTACAGGGTATCATTGATAAATATGCAATGGTGGTACATCAGTTGTGCTTTACTTGCCAGGTTACCCAGGCTGTGATAGTAACATTAACTCTTAGGACTTTTTCAAACAGGGGAAAAAATTCCGAGGCGGTTGAGAGAAGAACAGGACTGTTTCACTTACAGACCCCATTTCAGACAGCCCTGTCCTCCTCCGTCCTCCTCCTGATCTACTCCTGACGTTCCCCTGTGCTGCAGGCACCGCTTTTTGTTGATGGAGGTCAGGAGGAAGATGGCACTGTCTGAAATGGGGCTCTGTAAGTGAAACATCCCTGTTATTTTCCTGACCTCCTTGGGGTTTTTTTCCCCCATCTGAAAAAGTCCCTAGTCCTGAAATATTGTGATTTGGCCCTCACCATCACAAAACTGATTTAAAAACCATGTGTCAGCATTGGCCCTGGACATGACCTTTTCCTGCTAATTTCAGGGTTTCATATGTTTCATTGTAAGCTTGCTGTAACCTTGCAGTTGTGTTTTTGTTTGCCTGTGCTTGCTAATGAGTGTTATATGCCAAGTGTAAAAGGGAGTATAAGGAATACTAACGGAAGGTATGATAAGCATGCAGCTGTGTCTTTCATACCTGGAAATTGTAGGCTGGGCACTGGGATGGTGATACGAGGGCAAAGGATGATGAATAGCCAATAATCATGTAGCCTGCCAGATTGGATGAATTGTAATATGCTTTTAGTATACTGTCTGTATTTTAAGTTTCATTCTGAGCAACAACCCTATATGGTTCGCATCCCGGATTACTGTGCCAATATAGTTTTCTGAAACTTTTTTTAAAACTCCAAAACTGCTGATCAATGCATCTTAGAATGCCAGTACATGACACAATGGAGATTATCAGATGCCCTGAATATGGCGTGACAACGATGGCAGATCGCTAAAGGGCTTTATTTTCAGATGGCATAGTTTCCAAGTTGTCATGCTCCTGTGTTCCTTCCATTCACCATCACTCCTTTCTATTCACAGGCTAAGCCATGAATAGATTGCCCCTTCCATTTCTATGACGGAATGACAGGCAAGTGAAAAACAGCCCTGTTATGCTGGCGCATGATGCATCAGTAGGAGGTCCATGCCAAACAGCTCTGGGTGTGATTGGGAGATCCAGGTAAGTGACACACTTTTTGTACCCTCCCCATGTTACTTGTAAATTTTCAAGTATGTTTAGGTGAATCATAGAATCATAGAACTGTAGAGTTGGAAGAGACCACGAGGGCCATCCAGTTCAACCCCCTGCCATGCAGGAATACACAATCAAAGCATCCCTGACAGATGGCCATCCAGCCTCTATTTAAAGACCTCCAAGGAAGGAGACCCCACCACGCTCCGAGGGAGGGTGTTCCACTGCCGAATAGCTCTTACTGTCAAAAAGTTCCTCCTAATGCTGCAAAGGTAGGTGTATGAAACGTTTAGTTCTCATGCTGGGATGGGGTCAGGAGGGGGTCGGGAGAGGAAACAGCAAGACAGGGACACTATTTTTGTCCCTGTCTGATAATCTCCCATGACACTGGAAAACATTTAAAATGTGGCATTGGCATTTGTTTTTGAGTGGGTTCTAGGCTTCCCAAATCTCAGGGCCTGTTCCTGAGTCTTGAGGCCTGGTTCCTTTTCTCTGGTCCTCAAAGAGAGAGGGAAGAATTTCAGGGTGAGAGCCTTGCCTTAAAATATGTGTGTGTGTTTATGCCCCCACAGCTGTATTCTGTTCAAAGCAGAGCTCAGAAAACTGGTTGGTTGAACTACAACTCCTATTTGTTCATAAGAGCAGTGTTTGCAAAGCTGCCCACCCCCCGCCAATAACAGCAAAAAAAGTGTGTGTTTTTGTGTTAAATGCAGAACTTGGAAAACTGTTTTTCCAGCCAGATAAACATTTTCTCATCTGTGTTAAGCTTGGTGCTTATTATCTGAATGCCATCCTCTGTGCTTGATAATGGCATCATCAGGATCCATCCCCTGTGACATCACCAGTGGTACAACACTAGGTCTCAGGTTTGGGCCCTGAAATATTAGCGCCAGGATGCTTCTTGACATGGCAACCCTATTTCAGGCATCTTGTCCCCATATTTTGGAGCTTATCCAGAAAGTTTTAAAATTTACCTGCTGCCTTTCTTTTACAGCATTTCCTGTAACAGCAAGCTCAGCAGGTGTGTAGCACCAGGCTTGGAGTTAAAAACAGGCCTCTGAGAAAGAAGATGGAGATGCCAGCATGTTTGGAGACCCTGGGGTTTGCAGAAGTACAGGACAATGCAGAAAGATCCTCCCTATGCCCTGCCCCCAAAAGAGAATAAAAGAAAGGTCCAGGGGAGACAATTATAAGTATGTTCAGTCACCTCCAGAAGCCACAGTATATTGAGTATCAGTTGAAAAAGTAAACAGAAAATGCGGGAGGGGTGACTTTGTTTGCTTACAATGTTTACTATTTATACTAGACAATATAAGTCTTATCAGAGTTTGAGAAAGTTACTTTTTTGAGTTACAGCTCTATTAAGCTCCCACCTAGCATAACCAGTGGTTGAGGGATACTGGGAGCTGCTATCCAAAGTGCAGTACCTTACATTTCTCCGTATTGAATTTCATTTTGTTAGCTTTGGCCCAGCTCTCCAGTTTATCCAGGTCATTTTGAATTTTGATCCTGTCCTCCAGGGTATTAGCTACTCCTCCTAATTTGGTGTCATCTGCAAATTTGGTAAGTATGCCCCTAATTCCCTCATCCAAGAACCCTGTGACACCCCACTGGTCACATCTTTCCAAGATGAAGAGGAGCGTCTGCTGAACACCCTTTGGGTTCGGCCAGACAACCACTTACAAATCCATTGAACAGTTAACTTGCCTAGCCCACATTTTACAAGCTTGTTTGCAAGAATGTCATGGGGAACCTTGTCAAAGGCCTTACTGAAATCAAGGTATGCGATATCCACCGTGTTCCCTTCATCTACCAAGCTGATAATTTTATCAAAAAAAGAGATCAGAATAGTCTGGCATGACTTGTTACTCTGAAACCCATGTTGACTTTTAGTGATTATGGCATTGCCTTCTAAATGTTCACAGACTCTCTGTTTAATGATCTGCTCTAGAATCTTCCCTGGTATTGATGTCAGACTAACTGGACGATAATTGTTGGGATCTTCTTTTTCCCCCTTTTTGAAGATGGGGACAATGTTTGCCCTCCTCCATTCTGCTGGGACTTCTCCTGTTCTCCAGGAGTTCTCAAAGATTATTGCCAATGGCTCTGAGATTATATTTGCCAGCTCCTTTAATACTCTTGGATGTAGTTCATCTGGTCCTGGAGATTTAAATTCATTTATATTAAGAAGGTATTCCTGTACTACCTCTTTGCTTATTCTGTGCTGGATTTCCCCTATTGTGTCCTCTGTTCCTTTATCCTCAAGTTGGTCACCCTTTTCCTTTTCTGAAAACACTGAGGCAAAGAAGGTGTTGAGTAATTCTGCCTTTTCTCTGTCCCCTGTTAGCATTTTGCCATCTTCTCCGCGTAGTGGCCCTACCATTTCCTTCTTCCTCCTTTTGCTGCAGACATACCCCAAAAACCCCTTTTTATTATTCTTGACCTCTCTAGCTAGCCTGAGCTCATTCTGCACTTTAGCTTTTCTGACTTTACTCCTACACGTGTTCGCTATCTGTTTGAATTCTTCTTTGGTGATTTCCCCCTTTTTCCATTTCCTATACATGTTCTGTTTAAAACTTAGCTCTGTTGAAATTTCTTTAGTCATCCATCCTGGTTTCTTGAGACACCTCCCATTTTTCTTCCTCAGTGGTACTGTTTGAATTTGTTCCTTCAGTATCTCCCTTTTGAGAGAGTCCCATCCATCTTGAGGTCTCTTCTCTTTTAGTATTCCTGACCATGGGATCACCCCCAGTGTTTCCCTGAGTTTATTGAAATCAGCTCTCCCAAAGTCGAGAATGCGTGTCTGACTATGCCTGGCTTCTCCTTTCCATTGTATAACAAACTCCAGGAGAACATGATCACTCTCACCTAAGGATCCCACCGCTTGCACCCCATTAACCAGGTCATCCCTGTTGGTTAGGATCAGATCTAAAATAGCTGACCCCCTTGTTGCCTCTTCCACCTTTTGGACAATGAAATTGTCTTCCAGGCAAGTAAGGAATTTGCTAGACCTTGAAGTTTTGGGTGAGTTAGATTTCCAGCAAATATCAGGATAGTTGAAGTCACCCATCACTACTGCATCTCTCCTTTTTGCGTGTGTGGTCATCTGTTCTAGAAAGGCATCATCCAATTCCTCCGTCTGACTTGGGGGTCTGTAGTAGAGTCCCACAATAACATCCCTTTTGTTTCCCTCCCCTTTACTTTTTATCCAGATGTTCTCCACCTGGCTTCCAGTATTGATGTTATGGGTCTCTTCGCTGGTGTAAATATCCCTGACATATAATGCTATTCCTCCTCCTCTCTTGTTTGGCCGGTTTCTCTTATAAAGGTTATACCCCTTGATTCCTACATTCCAATCATGCGACTCATCCTACCAGTTTTCAGTAATGCCTATTATATTATACTTGCTTTGTAGTGCTAGGAGTTCAAGTTCATCTTGTTTATATCCCATGCTCTGTGCATTAGTGTAGAGACATCTAAGACCATGTGTTCCCTTTACTTGCTGCCTGTGCAAGTTTTTTTGCCTCCCACTGTTGGATCCTTGCGCTGTTTGGTTTGTTCCCTCTATGACACCTTGACTATTTTCTCCAGCAATTTTGCTTTCCAGAATACTGTCTCCCTCCCCCATATGACTCAGTTTAAAGCCCTCCTGATCAAATTCTTGAGACTGTAGGCAAAAACGTTTCTGCCAACTGGTGTGAGATGCACCCCATCTCTTGCTAGAAGTCCCCCCTCATGGAAGCGCAGCCCATGATCCAAGAATCCAAATTGTTCTCGGCAACACCATCTACGGAGCCAGTTGTTTACGTCGGCTATTTTCCTCTCCCTTCCTGGACCATGCCCTTCAACTGGCAAAAGAGACGAGATGACAACCTGTGCATCCATTTCTTTCAGCTTCCTCCCCAGAGCCTCATAATCTCTTCTGATCTTCGGAAAGCTGTGCTTTGCAGTATCATTGGTTCCCACATGGACCAAAAGGAAGGGGTAATGATCTGTAGGCTTGACGAGTCTTGTTAGTCTTTCCGTCACATAACGGATCTTTGCCCCAGGGAGACAACACACCTCCCGAGACATCTTGTCAGGCCCACAAACCACTGCTTCTGTACCCCGCAGCAAGGAGTCTCACACCACCACCACACACCTCCCCCGAGGCTTTGCAGCTGTTGTTACTTGCGGTGGTACTCTCAAGGTCCCCTGCTCTGCCCCCGAAGTCTTTCCATGCTGTTCTTCCTCATTGTCCTTGATTAGAGAGAGGGCTTTGAATCGATTCTGTAGCTGCAAGCTGCTCGAAGTATCCCTGGATTTTCTTGTTCTGTGTGTGACATTCTTCCAGCTGTCTACCTCCTGTGTCTGTGGAGTGACCCTCTCCTCCCCAGCCAGTTCCTCTGTGCGGTCCCCGTCCAAGACTGTTTGTTCTGTTCTGTCCAGGCAAACTTCTTGCTCCCAAATATGTTGAAGTGTAGCTACCCGTGTCTCCAGCTGCTGGACTTTCTCCTCCCAGAGGGCTACCAACTTGCACTTGGTGCATGTAGAGTTCCCCATGTCTGTAGACAAGAAGACAAACATCCCACAAGTGTTGCAGGTGACTGCAGCAGTCCCCTCAGTGTCCATGGTAAGAGCTTTTAGGTAATCTAAGAACTCTTAGGTAATGCTGAGAACTCTAAGCTGTACTTTTAGGTATGCTGTATTTTTGTTTGCAACAAGCCGCCTCTCCCAAGAGTTTTAAAAAATTCAAACTCACAGAAGCTCCAGCCGCTCTGCAACAAGCAGCCTCTCCCAAGAGTTTTAAAAAAATCAAACTCACAAAAGCCCCACCCCTCTGCAACAAGCAGCCTCTCCCAAGAGTTTTAAAAAATTCAAACTCACAGAAGCCTCACCCCTCTGCAACATGCAGCCTCTCCCAAGAGTTTAAAAAAATTCAAACTCGTGTTGGTATTTTCCCCCCGGAATTTTTCATAAGGAGGTTACAGTAGCTTCTTTAGCAACATTTTTTTCTCCAGCTGTGCAGCTGGACTGTGTTGAAATGAGGCTCCACCCCACCCCAAACAATCACTGATTGGCTGGGGTGGTGCAGTGGGAGAGCTGTGTCACACCATGATCTGGATGGAAAGTATCAGCCTCCCAGATTCTTGCAGAAATATTCTGGCAGAGCTTTATGCACCACCAGTGTTAAGTGGATTCTTGGCCCCCCCAAACATAACTTTTTCAAGCTCTGAGTCTTATATAGAGACTGTAGGAAGGAATAGCTGGCTGGCTGAATTTTGAACAGAGAACTCCTATTAGGGCATGAGGAGAACACCAACCTTTTGTTGCAGCACCCCCTCATAAAACTAAAAGCTGAGCATCTATCTCAATATTGTTAATGTCTGAACATTATGCAAAGGTAGGGATCCTTTAATCCTTATCTATAGAGAGCCAATGTGGTTTAGTTGTTTGTGTGTTGGACTGGGGGTTGTCTAGATGGTGAAAATACTCCTCATAAAATTTGCAGAGAATACCTTTTGTCCCAACGAGTTCTGAACAAGATTTGTTGTATTCAGAAGGAGGGAAGCCAAACCCACCATATATTGTGTGAGAAGAACCTTTTCAGATTTTTGTGAAGTTTCTTAAATAATGTGTGGATAGGCACATTACCACTCGTTTGGCCATCCAATTCAGAATGCTGCACATTCTTGGTGAAGGTGGAAGTTAACAGTGGATTGGTCGGACGTACAGGTGGGGGGAGCTTTCTGTCAATAAGGGATCAGAAGCTCCATTTTTGCATTTTGGATTATCAAGTGTGCACTTTTTTTTGCTACTCTGAGGGGACCAAAGAACTTTTTATAAGCAGAAGATTGCACTTGCAGACTTTTGATTTACAATTTTAAAAAATATACTACGCAGCGGAGATAACACGTGTGGAGAATAATAACGCACTTTATTGGAAGTATTTAATTACTGGGTTCCAATAACCCCTTGGAAATATGAGGGCATTTAGCAAATGCTCTGCCATTGCACTTTACTCCTTGGAAGTACAGTACATTAGCAGAGTAAATACACATGCAGCAGTGTTAGCATAATAATTCCAGCATGCACAAAGAGAGAATATTGATAACCAACACTCTATTTGTTCCCCAGGTTACTTGTTTAGCCAAATGAGTACTCAAAACACATAAAAGTAGTTAAAAGTATAAAAACTTTAATATTCACAGTCTCAGAGCATAATACATGGAACAATATCAGCACAGCTTCAAAGTAGACTAAAAACTACTTAAAATGACTAAAAACTACATGGTTACAAAAGATAAATGCAGGACCCCTGAGTGGGAGGTCCTTTCTCTAAGAAGTCATCATGGCGAGTGGGGTCGAGGAACAAAGCCTCATGGCTGGCTTCTAAGACAAAGGGAACACTTAGACACTCCTCTCTCCTTAGAAGCCCAATCAGAATCCAATAGGAAGTTACATCAGACATTCTGTTTGCTTCTATCAGTTAACCCTTTAATAGCAAAAACATTTCCACTTATTGGATTGCAAACTATATATTCCAACACATTTTACTGTTGGCTATCATCTTGATTCACGGGCATGGCTCCATGTGCACTTCAAATGCAGATAGCTTCACATACACTTGATTTTGCCAAAAAACCCCACAGAAACAAATTAGCACTGCTGTGAATTTGTGAGAACGCTCATCAATCTGCATTATTTCTTCTTGTCTAGATAAGCCCTATGACTCTGGAGACCAGGGTTCAAATCTCCGCCTGGTCATGGAAACCCACTGGGCGACTTTGGGCAAGTCACACTTTCTGAGCCCCAGAGGAAGACAATGGAAAACCTTTCTGAAGAGAACTTGTCCCCCGCCAAAAAACCATGATAGATTCCCCTTAGGGTCAACATAATTCAGAAATGACTGGAAGGCACAACACAACATATGTACGTATTGTGAGTAACCAGTTCTGATATATTCCAAAAAGGAACTACTAAATATTTCTGAAAGAAATGAGTTTTGAAAGGAAATCAGTTGGTATGTCTCTGTGTTTCTTTTTGCTGTTTTGAAGAGTCATATTCATTCTGTGGACTATGTGGATAAATACTTGCATTTCTTCATAAGAACACCTCAAAATGAGGAGCTGCAGCTTTTAATAAACCTGTCAGGTCAGAGACTCTGAATGGCAGTCATGTTCCAAACTGGACCTCAATGTCTTTAATCTCCCCCTTTGTCTGGCTGCCTTGTTTTAGGGGTAGAAGCATTTGCATGTATTCTACTCAATGCAAGAATATACACACACAGCTGTGCATGAGATGTGGCAGAAATGCAGTTAAAGAGGATGGGGAGAGGACATTTGTAAAGGACAGGGTAGGTACTGAATATTATGGATCTGAGTAAGTTATGAGATTGTTTTTTATGAATGTTAATCCCTGGGTGTTATTTATAGCGTTTCTTCAGCGATAAACGCATAATTCATCCACATCTATGGGAATTTCTTAGTGTTCTGAAGAGAAGGTATTCATATATTTTTTTCAAATGTCTCCTGTGGTGAAAGGAGGGAATTAATGCCAGAGAAGTCAGTGATAATATGCTGGTTTATGGGGCTAAGTTATCACCCTGTCAGCAGGGAGACAACCATCCTGAGTCAGGTACAAATCTTTTTGCACCTGAAGCCAAGGTAAAGTTGTCTTTCTCAAATCATTCCACATGAACTGTGCCAATAATGAATTTATATGATTTAACGTTGTCATTTCTATTGCATACTTAAAACATTGATATTTCCCTGATTCTGTGTTGTTTTACTCTGTCCATAATTTACACAAGTATGTCCTGGAAGATGTTATAGGTTGTTTTGCTCTCTGCCACACACATGTGCACAACTAATGTAAAGTCCATACCCCTTACTCAGATATAGGAAAAAGGTACTCCCATCCCCAGAGGCTCTGCAACATTCAGAGTTTCTATTTTTCAGCCTGGGGCCCATTCACATTACCCAGCTATAGCACTGTTATTTCACTTTAACTGGGTTGCTATAAGTCAGAAATGACTTGAAAGCACACAATAACACAACAGAAGTGTGAGAGCTTTCTGACTAAGACATTTAAATGCCCCTCCCTAAACTTTCAATCCTAGGATTACATGGGATGGAACCATGGTAGTTAAAGTGGAATAACAGCACTATAATTCTGTAGTGTGAATGGGACCCTGAACCCACGAAAGCACCATTCCTGTTCTCATGGCTATTCCTGTTCTCATCCCCATCTCCAAACCTTTATACACACCAATGGTTCTAGTTTGGCAGAGAAAGCCCCATTAATCCTCTGCCATGCCATTTTCTCAGCTGCTATTTTAAAATGCCCCAGTTTCTTTTTTGACCTCACAATTTACACCTTTGTCCTCAGCTTTCTTCTCTTATTGCAAATTGAGTTCAGTTTGTGTTCAATTAAATCGCCAGAAAGGATAAGAGTGCAGGAGGTGGACTCTTGTCATTCCCAGTAGGCTCAGGGAAAAGCAAACTATTATAGCCTCTTCTAGTTTTGAAACAGAATGTCGGAATTCCTTCTTGAGGTAAGCAAAAGCAGTAACACACCTTGTAAAAAGCAGGGAAAGAGGAGAGCTTCTGTTACCTGAATTGCATGGGGCCTGTGGGACCCACTCACGACCTCTTAATTATAATATTATATTAGGGAATTCTAATTAGCTCAAAGTTATGGCTGTGAGAGGGCAAGAAACTGTGGGACCTTTGCACCTGTGTATACAGTACTCACTGAGTGTTTTGAGAGTAAAATGATGCTTGGGTGAGTTTCCCAAAGTTAGACAAAGAAGCTCCAGCTTTGTTAATTGCTGCTATTGGTCAGAACATTGAGGTTGATGGGTTTATGGTTTCCTCTGTATTGTGAATGGGAAAAGGTGTGAAGGAAAGACACTTACAGGGATGAGTGGGATAATAGGTGTTCTGGTCATTGTTAGTTTTGGGGGTATGACTCACTGCCAGGTGTGTCCAGGGTAGATTAGCACATTCCCCTCTGATGAATGTCTAAGGGAGGGGTTCACATAGTCCCATCCTGGGTGTGTTTGATTCTGCAGAATTTCTGAGATAACATTGTTAGGTCTTTGGGTGAGCTTCACCTGAACCTATTTGTGGTTGGCCTGGTCTACCTTCGACCTTTCGAACTGTCTAATAGGCTGAATTATGAATTATTGGAAGGAGGGGATATAAGGCAAAGTAACACTTCCCTTGAGGAGATTCCCCTCTAAATTACATCACTCCCAGAAATGTGCTGCAAGTGGTCTCTCAATCTCTCTTTCTCACAGACCCATGGATCCCCTACACCTCTAATTTTCCTAAAACAGGGGTGGGCAAGGTGTGGCCCATGGGCTGAATGCATATCCCCCCAGGACCCACCAGGTATTTTTTAAAAAAATCTCTGGTTTTCTCTCTGCCTGAGACTGGTCTACCATTGGCTTTCACCAAAGTTCATGATGCTTTTCTTTTTGCTGGTTTTTGCTCTCTGTCCCAAACCTGCCTCCCCTGCTGTGTTTTGAAAGTTTAATACCTAGGGAACTCTCCCACCTTTCTTTCCCTTTACCTAAGCTTCTCTGTTCTGGAATAAGGCAGAACATTCTAACCCCCACCTTGCTAATAGTTGCCAGGTGCTGAAATAAAGAATCCCTTTCATGTGCCCTTGCTCTCTGGCAGTAGGGTGGGGAATATAGTGGCAATGTGAGATTTTGACACTGTTGTCAGGGTTGCCTATTAAAGCTATTGGTCCTATGTGTTGCAGTTATAAAAAGAAAAACGGAATATTGGACACTCTCATAAAAGAAAAGGGGAAACCGGGATATGTCACTGTAGATGGAACCACATCATAATATATATATATATATATAGGCCTATTTAAAAATATAGATGCCTTAGGAAGTGAAATCCATCAGGATGCACCTTCATGAACATTTTCAAAATAAAAAAAAATTGTGAATGTTTTAATGCAGCCTCCTTCAGTATAGTACCTTCAAGATATCGGGCTGCCTAGAATCCCATTTTGGGAGAAAGGTGAGGTATAAACACAATAAATAAGTAAATAAGATGTGTTGCATTATAATCCGCACCATTCGCAGCCAGCTCTGTAATGGGGGATGATAGGAATGGTAATCAAAAAACATGGGGGGTGCCAGATTGAGGAAGGGCAATTAACATTGCATAGAAAGCAAGGGAACTGGTTAAGCATAACACTGTTATTATGCCCTACTAACCCCCTCCACATGGTATCTCATAACTTGAAATATTGGGCACTTCTCAGGGTCAGGGTGGCTTAGGCAAACTAGAGGTCAGTCAGAGGTCACAATTTCCTGAGATGTGTCTAGAGCTATAATGGTGAGAAAGCCAAAATTAGGATTGAACAGAAAGCCCCCGCAGTAATGGGTTTGTCCTAACAACCCAATCATTAAAGGGGTATGTGCTAATCCTTTCTTCCAGCCTTAGGCATTTCAGCAATAATTCAATCAAGTAATTAAGTGACCATTCCTTAATCCATACCCTACAGAAATCTCTCCCAACCCTCCTACCTGACTAAACATTAAGAGGTTGCTGCAGCACTATCAATGGTTTGTCTTTCTGGAACTAAAGCAATCAGTTGAGCTTCATTCCCTTTGTCTATCCAGTGGGAAAGCCATCCAGGTTTTGTTAAAACCTGAGTTCCCCTGCAGGATATGAAATAGGGTATAAATATTAGACCCTAGACCCAGCTAAGGGTGCCACAGTGGATGGACCTGACCACTATTTTTCTTGGCACGCTCTGGATCAGAACCTCCTTTGCCACCCTCAGACGCCTGTCCGAGTATCCTCACTGCACGGAACTCTTCTCTTCAAGACTGATAACTATCACCCTATCTTCCTGGACCTTTCTCTATCCAACCTATCTGCCTTACTTTGCTATAGCCTTGTGTGGTTCTTAAGAACGTGTATTGTGTATGTTAGTTCACTTTGTTCTATTCCAATAAAATACTTTATTTCACATTAACTGGAGTGCTCTCTACAATTAGTACTGGTATACATAGGTGAAAAGATGCCTGAAGTTATCCAGGAGGTTTTGGTACCATGGGTGGGGTTCCAACATTTCATCCACCTCATAGGGTAACAAGATAACAAATGCTGTGCAGAACAGACAGATACTTTGTGTTTCTCCTACTTAGGTTCTGATGCCACACCAGTCATACAGGAATGTTTACTCATGGACCAGCTCACTCACATGGGTGCATTCCTCCACAAAGTGTCCTGAGGCCTGTTGGAAAATTGCAACCTTTGCATGCATGGGCTTTTCATGGGCTGCATGGCAGTTAAAGGGTTAAAAGGTGTATGATAGAATGTTTATGACTAAACTTCCTGTTTGTCTGTTTTATGACCCTTTACCTCTTCCTGCTGCACATAAACAAATCCTTTGATCTCTTTGAGTACTAGCTGAGATAGGAGGCAATACCGTCATTCCCTGGGAGATGCCCATGCAGGCAGACACACTTCTTTTAATATGAAGCACCCACGTTTTCTAGAGGGTCCACGTTTTCTAGAGACTCCTATTTTTACTTCCCTGCTTGCATATCTTAAGGTGATGTACCTGTGTATCTCCATGCACACGATATTGTAAGTAAACTACTTTGTATATACTTGAAAGAAGACTACGCTTGTTTATTCTTAGCTAGACTGTGTGAGGGGAGGTTTGACTGGTTTGGCCGTATCTCAATAAAAGATTTCTGCTAAGTGTATGTTTTTACTCTGCTAGTGAGACACATATCTCAAATTATATTAAATTCCCAACAAGGCCAGTATGAAAATGCCCAAAATATTGATTGCATATTCACCACTATGAGGTTTGTGCAGTGGGTTTTTTTTAACTGACCATAATGGGAATATTAAGAGAAATTCCTGAATAAGTAACAGAAGAAAACTGCATTAGGATGTGTTGATGGCTGCCATTTTGGATGTAAAATGGGCCCTCCATATCCATGGGGGATTAGTTCCAGAAACCCCCAGAGAAACAAAAATTCATGAATGCTCAAGTCCCATTATATACTATGGCGTAGGAAAATGATGTCCCCTATATAAAATGGTGAACAGCAAGGTTTGCTTTTCAGAATCCCACCCCCTCCAATATTTTCAAGTTGTGGTTGGTTGAATCTGTGAATGCAGAACCCATGGCTTAGAGATCTTTCCAGTTACCATGGAAGTTCTCCTCACTTTTGCAGTTTCTTTATTTCAGGTTTATGACATTTTTGCACTGGATAACAAGGAAATATCAGTGTACTGTTGTTGTATGCACATCCTTCTATAGTATCAAGCACATTTTTGAATGGTAGGAATAGATCTTTGATTTGCATTTCACTTTTTAAAGCCATGGCTAGTATTCCATGCTACCAGTGCACCCATGAAGATAGCACGTGTGAATGTAAGCAATAGGGACACACTTCCCCCCTTGTGTATGGTACCCTAAAACCCACAAAAACTTACTCGGAAGGGCTGGGAAATCCTCTGAAGCACATTTTCAGTGCCAGAGAATACAGCTAGAAGGAGGAGAGCTGAAAATCCCACTGCTATCACTACCATCACATTGAATTTCAGCCCTAAAAAAAATGGCTCATAGTTTAAAAATTCAATGCAATAAAACCAGGTAAAATGGAATGTTGGAATAGCTGGAATATTGACCTGCCCAGTAAGCTTCCTGTTACATTTTTATGTAATACAAGACATAAGGCTCATCTACATGAACCAGGATACACCAGCTCCCCAGTGGCATATCCTGGCCACAGATCTGTCCCATTTCTTCCCCATTACCACCTCCAAATGGGCCAGAGTCGAGAGAGGCATGCAAGCCTATTGCTATAGCCACCACCATCTCCATCTCTTTGGCTCTCCCAGAAGCAATGAAACCAGCACAACTTGTGACCAAGACCTCCTGCATGTGACCAGCCTTGGCCACATGCTGCAGGACTCCTTTGTGCTTTGAAGAGCCTGCTGGGACAGGTTCCTGCAGCCATTTGGGGCCCAATCTGTTCCTTCTTGGTGGAAACAAATTAAACCAGGTATTAAAAAAAAAACCCAAGTTCAAAGGACCTACCCTGTCTTAGCCCCCTCTGAACCCTGTATTTGCCCTGGAGGTGGTGAGGACTGCCCCAGGGCAGAACGGGACAAAAGCCCTTTGCCCCATTCTGCCCGTTGTCAGGACTGCAGTCTCTAAGACGGGCAAGATGGAGTATTTTGCCCATCTTCGACAAGCCCATAATGATATAAATAGGCAGAATATGAGTTTGGAAATTGTATTCTAACAAGGTCAAAAATATGCATCTCCAATTCTGCCACTGTAATGAAAGATAGCATTCTATGCATTTATGCAATGCCTAGTGAACGAAGCTATCATCAAATGAAGACTGGTCCCCCAATCTTTAATGAATAAATCTGGTTATAAAAAAAATTAAAACTTCACCTTGTGACAAGCTAAGAATGAACAAATCAGATTAATCCAGTCAATGCCCGTTTTACCTAAATTTATTAGTTCATTCCATCCAATTTCCTGATGATTTTGTAATTTTTTTTTAACATGTGAAGGATTGCATTTATTTACATAGGCCACTTTCCCTAAGATACACAACTTGTATGGATCTTTTCCTTATAAACATTTTTGTACCGGTACATATTTTTCATCATGTTTTGTATGCAACATTTCCTGAAATTGCATGTCTTTGTATGCAATTTTTGAGCTGAAACAGCATCCCAAAAATTTAGAGAGGTGCAGAACCTGGATGATAACTGTATCGCAATTTATATATTTGTCCTTGAAACATGAAGTGGGTCAATTCATTTTAAAATGGAGGCCAAACAAAATACCAAACATCAGCCAGCCCAGTCACTAGGCTGTCTTTTATAAAAGTATTCCTACTGATCCATTCCAAAGCAGAATAGATTAGGGCAATGTTTGGTTATCATGCAGGCTGTTCAGCTGACATATTTGTAAAATGGAAGCCGTGTAATGAAGCCACACAGAGGGAAGGAAGTACTTCTGTGCTTATTTTATAAAAACTGAAAAGGGAATAGTTGTGCATTTCAGCCATTTCACCAGGCATCAGTGAGCATGACTTCTACCAACCCCACTGGAAAGGGAAGTGTGAAAGCCGATTACCTAGACTTGGTTTCTCCCTTGAGGAATTTCCATCATTCCCCATTTGGCTTTTATTTGATCTCTGGGAAACCCAACAGTAAATCAGAGCTCTGCTGCCTTCAAGCACATTGTAGATAGGCTGCTTCTACCAAAGGGGTGGTGGAGGGGGAGAGAGCTAATTTATTTTCCGAGGCCTGTTCCCATGAATCCACTTACTATTTTGCAAAGATGTTGTATATGTGCTGCACTTCTAAAGAGGCCTCTCTTTAGAGGGATTATGGTGCATAATGGGCATTTAATAACAACAAAAAAAGTATTGAAATAAACATGCATAGCTGAGAACATGCAGAGTAATGCTGTAAATCAGGGCTAATCCACTAGTTACCACATCCCCTGGAGAATCAAACCTCCATAAAAAAATTGGCTTGGGCTGGAGTGAAGGAGAACACATAACACCACAGTGTTCTAAAGCTAGTTTTTCAGACCAATCTCCTATATGTAATAATCCAGATTTCATTTTAGATCTGAATGCAAATTGTGAGGGCTAATGTAGTGGAGGTGGCCACATTGCTCTCTCCTTGCAAAATGTTTGCCTCATTTTATTGAACATAAAATTTCATTTATTTTCACCTACTCCATGTTCCACTAATGTTTGGTACACACTAAGTAACACTAAAGTCAGTGTGGCCAACAAGAATAAGGAGACACAATTCATGCTTCATGGTATCAGCTGAGCTAGGCCTTGTTGGACAGTCCAACTGAAGAATCAGAACTGAAGGTACCATCAAAAGTTAACAAACTAGCAGTTATTTAGTTCATTATAGTATCTTTACCATGGGTGTGTGGGATCACACACCACACAGAATCATAGAATCATTAAGTTAGAAGAGAACACAATGGCCATCCAGTCCAACCCCCTGCCATGCAGGAATACACAAACAAATCATTCCCAACAGATGGCAATCCAGTCTCTATTTAAAAAAACTCCAAAGAAGGAGACTCCACCACACTATGAGGCTGTATATTCCACTTCCGAGCAGCTCTTACTGTCAGGAAGTTCTTTCTAATTTTTAGGTGAAATCTCTTTTCCTGTAGTTTGAACCCATTGCTCTATGTCCTAGTCTCTGGAGCAGCAGAAAACAAACTTGTTCCATCCTCAGTAGGACATCCCTTCAAACGTTTAAACATGGCTATCATGTCACCTCTTAACCTTCTCTTCTCCAAACTAAACATGCCCAGCTCCCTAAGCCTCTCCTCATACAGCATGGCTTCCAGGCCACCCACCATCCTGGTCACCCTCCTCTGGACACAGTATTCCAGGTGAGGTCTGACCAAAGCAGAATAGAGTGGCACTATTACTTCCCTTGATCTAGACACTATACACCTATTAATGCAGACTAGAATTCCATTGGCTTTTTTAGCTGCTGCATCACACTGCTGACTCAGCTTATGGCCCACTAAGACCCCTAGATCCCTTTCGCATGTACTGCCATCAAGCCAGGTGTCATCAATCCTATATCTGTGCATTTCCTTTTTACTGCACAAGTACAGTATCCTACATTCCTCCTTGTTGAAATTCACGTGGTTAGTTTTCTAATCTGTTCAGGTCATTTTGGATTGTGATCCTGTCCTCTGGGTTATTAGCTACCTCTCCTAATTTGGTGTCATCTGCAAACTTGAAAAGCATACCCTCTATTGCCTCATCCAAGTCACTGACATGCCTTGTGCTATTTCTGCTGGAGGAAATTATGTATATTTATTACTCTTTTGTACACTTTTCATATTGTTCTTTACTCAGAGCAGCTAGCATAGAGCTCAGTGGACTCTGATGTAGTCAATGATACAGTCTACAATGTTTTACTTTCTAAAAATCAAAGGTTGTCTTCATACCTATTGGTATGAAGGGCAGGGAGAACATAAGGATGCAAGAGCCTTCTTGTCCTTGCTATGTCCCTAAGCTTACGAGAGGCTGACTCAGTTTCAGGAGGAAATACAAAGATACCAAATGGCTTTGGAGATCTGTGAAATGCCAAGATCGGAGGTGAAATGTAGCTTGCTAAGATAGCCATAGTCTGGGTTCAGAAAATGTTAATATATATGTGGGGAAATATCAGAGAAAAGAATAGGAAATAGGTAGAGTTGAACTTTCTTGGAGTCACCAGGAAAGAATTTGATGATCCTATAGAATAATTAGAGAAAGAGAAAAAGGAGCTGCCACCATGTAATGGGTAGCCAGCCCTCCTATGTGCATGCACACACATGCACACACCTGGGAGGCAAGACTTACCCATGTTTGTGATACAGCTCAAGGGCTCTCCTGCCTGAGAACTCTTGAAGCTGTATGCACATGAGATGCAATCTTAGGGATTCCTCTGACTGGGAATTCCCTAAATTGCATGCCCTAAAGGTAACACTGCCACCACTCTTTGATTATCCTATCCCTTCAATACAGCCCAAAGGAAGGCTGTGGGATTTATAGTTCTTTGTTACTCCCTGCCCTGCAGAGATGTACCTTCCCTCCCTCTTTCCCCAAGAAGGAGACAATGACAGAGCAAACAAGGCATGTGTTGCATCAGCTGATAGAAAGATTAGAGAAAGCTTATTTCAAGCAAAGCTCAAACATGTAAATACTCTCATGGAAGGCTCCTCCCTTCCAGGCATTTTCTTAGAAGTTACAGAATTAACAAACCATTCAGCCAAGGAAAATAGAACATAAATTCCCCTAACACAAAACTAGCTAAAACATTCCCTAGTCAACTCACTGATCCAGGAGCTGGTCTGTGGATTCAGAGGGGCTGTGAGCAACATCTGGTCCCAGAACAGGCTGCACAGCCTTCCTCCGGCCAACATGAGGTTCTTGCCTCAAGATGTCCCTTTGTTCTCTCTCTCTCTTGAGATGTGATGTGCTCATCTCAGGATGCCATTCTGCTCTGTCTGCCTCATGGTCTCCGAGGCAGTCTTTATTACCTTTTGAAATTGCCACTCTCAAGTCCTGATTGGTTATTCTGTCTCAGCAGATCTGACATAATTGATGACGCTGCCCCTAGAGGTGTCACTTAACTCCCACCTCTAGTTAACCCTTTGTTACCTGATGCTGTGCTGGAAGATCATGGGAGATGTAGTCCACCCATTATCACAGAAGCTACCAGAGAAGGAGAGGGGATAATAGCAGTACAATATACTGTTATGTGATTAATGAAGTGAATGTTCCATATTCACTCTGGGACCCTACATAAATACTTTATATATTTTTAAAAGTGCCTTAATTTAAAAGTCAATTCCATGAAAGCAGAATCTTCACTTAATCAAGCTGTTAAACACAACATTCTTCTGGTCAGTCCTTGAATTTCATTGGATCTCATTTCTCTGGAAGATGAAGGATTGTTCCATATATAAGGAATTGACTTCACACACATGGGAAATTCCATTTGGGTAAGGCAAACAACAAATGGTCAATTTACTAAGGCTAGAGGGTCATGACCAACAATCCTTGGAGGCATGTTTGGTGAGGTAAGAGAGGAAGTCTCCCTCTTGTCCTTCTGCCATCAGGCAAGAATCTTTTTATTCAGACAGGCCTTTGGCACTTAAGCCAGAGGGCTGGGGTAGGGGCTTTAAAAAAGGTGGGTGGTGTTCTTTCCTTTTTAAAATAGCTTTTTAATTGTGTTTTCAATGTTTCTTCCTGTTTTACCTTAGGGCTTGTCTACACCAGTGAAAACCCCTGAATGCCCCCCGAATCAGGCCCAATAATGCCATATGACGTGCAGCCTTTTCACCAAATCTGGTGTGATAGTGACACTTGAGGTACAGCTCTATTCACAACAGACTCGGAAAACACCCCCTCAATAGGGGTTTTTAGAAAACTTGCCCTTTTCTCTGGAGTTTGCTTGAAACTGAGGAGAAAACTGGGGTGTGAACAATCTAATCACACTGGATGCAGGTGTAGGGAGGAGAGGAAGGACAAGCACTGCCCGAGGCACCACCATTTCCCCCCTCCTCAGTGCCACTTCTCATTCCAAAGGCAGAGCCCTGGCACTAGTCACTTTCTCTGAGGTCAGAATGCCTGGCAAGCCCTGCCATTGCAGGCTAGCCATCTGTTCTGGTTTCAGAGAGAGCTACTACCACTGGGACTTTGATTTTCTGGCATATAATCATCCCCTCTAAGCTCTGGCGAAAGCAAAGTGCCAGTGATAGTCTCCCTCTCTGAAACCAGAATGGGTGGCCTGCCCCACCATCACAAGACTAGAGACCTGTTCTATCTTCAGAGAGGGCAACTGTCGCTGGTGCTTTGATTTTCCCAGAGCTCAGAGCCAAGCATGAGTAACAGCTTTGAAAGGAAGCCAAGTAAAAACCCAATGCAGATTCAGGCTTTGGCAGGTGTGGCACTTAAATCTCGGCCAGAGTAGTCTGAATTTCATGTGCCGCAGTTCTGGGCCACAGTAGTCAAAATCTCATCTGGATTTTTAACCACCGCCATATAGTCAAGCCCTTAGTTTGCTTTAATTGAACTTACCATTGTTAACCATTCTGGGTACCATTCTTTGGAAGAATTGTGAGATCAAATCAAATAAAAAAGCAAATAATAAGATTCAGTGGCTACTGGCTCTCAGGGAGTTTGGAGAAGTATAGTCCAAAATATAAATTTTCCAAGGTCAAGACAGTGAATGAGAATACCTGCACACTGACCTGTAAAGCAAGGGGATAGGAATGTGTATTCCATCCCCTTATCTGTTGTATTGAATGACTTGTCTTCAATTACTCATTCAGTCATACTGTGTATTGTCTTCAAGTAGAAATACAAATGTGCAACAGTATCAGGTCTGAATATGCAGGTCCTGATCCAACAGGAGAATGCCTGTATGCCTCTCTTACTTTAACCAGAAACATTTTTCTGATCTGAATATCCTTCTATGTATGCCAGGCTGAAGAGCCTACCAAGTGCTGTTATCAAGTGACACACTTGATGCCACTCATTACAGAAACTAAATATCCAGTCAATGCCAAGCACATTCAACTTGCATTGATTTCAGTGGTGGAGAATTAAAATGTGCTTCACTCTGCCAATAACAACAATAGGATTTAACAAAAAAAAAAAAAAGAGAGAGAGAGAGAAAGAGAAAGAGAAAGAAAGAAAAAAGAAAAAAGTATTGCTTAACTTGGCTAGATCATGCCCTGAATTCATAGCATACAAATGAAATCTGATTTAGGTAATAGCATTTAAAAGAAAAAGAAAAAAAGTTCAACAAAGTTCTTACATGTAAATGAAGAATACAGGAGGAATGGGGTGGAGTGGAAAAATAAAGAATATTTGAACCAGATGTGGGAGAAGGTATTATTTTTCTAACAAATAGCCATACATTTCGGAAATGTCCTACTGTGGAGCTGTATTGAATCAAATAACTTGCAAAAGGAGAGCAACATTGAAAAATTAATTAAATATCATCTTGTGGGAATTAAAACATTTAAGGGCACTGTTGTGTCACTGAGCCATTTCCCTTTCATCATGCCTCAAATATGCACAAGCTTCCTCTGCCCCCCACTTACATTATTCAGTCAACTACTGAGTCTTTAAAACCTTCTAAATGAGTAAGTATATGTAATGAAAGCAAGACAGTTGTGCTGACCAAAAGATTTATAGTGCAGTTTTATACATGTCTGCTCAAAAATATGTCCCATTGAGTTAAATGGGACTTTCCTCCCCAGAAAGAAAGAGTATGGAATTTCAACCACAGTCAATAAAACTGTCATCCACTGGGATCACCAAGTCGAGGTTTACAAGCTACACAGTCCTGAAAACGGACTATATTTGGCCCCTTGCTCTATACAATCAGAGACAAATGGTTTGAACAGCATTTGGAACTCTCAGTCACAGTGATGCAGGGATGCTGAGGAGGCTATCAAATTTACCTGGGACTAAGGACATTTTCAGGCGCCCCTTACTGCGCAAGCAGTCTCTGAGCAGTAACGAGGCTGCTGCACGGCAGGGGGTCCTTTTTGGACACCGCCGTCCCTCTTCCGGGACCATTTGTGGCACGTCCGTGAAGCTTTGGAAGCGGCCGCACCATATTTCAATCACGGAAGTTGCATATTTTTAACTTCATCATTAACTGGGGAATCTAGAAAGTAAGATGAAATCACTAGAAAAATAGTGAATTAATAATTTAACAGGTTAATCAGCTAATCCCAAACTCTGGGAACACCTCAGCCTTGTCTGGATTAAGGAGATTATCACACTATGCTGTTATAACACCATGATTCCACGTTAAACACTCTGGCTGCCTCCTGTGGAATCCTGGGATTTGTAGTTTAGGGAGGGGCATTTAGAATTCTCAGCCAAAGAGCTCTTAGGCCTCCCTAAACTACAAACCCCAGAATTCTACAGGAGGCATCCAGAGCAGTTAAAGTGGAATAATAGCACTATAAGAGTGCAGTGTGATAAAGTCCTACATTTCAATGTGTTTGTCCTAATCCATGCAGTTTCTGATGTCAGGCTCTGATTTAGAAATGAAACAGCTTCCTTGGATTGCAGTGCAAAAGAATAATAGACAGTGTAGGGTGATTGTAGTACAAAAAAGTAACTTTTTCTAAGCTCTGGGGGTGAGGTCTGAGTGCACACACAAAGGATCACATTCTGCTTTCTATATGTTTTCCAAAATACAATAATGTACTATCATATTGATCCTTTGGCTTTCTGTAAGAAAGGGCTGGAGGCAGATTACAATGACAAAATTTAAAACATCAATTGATACACAACAAAATAAAATAAAATAAAATAAAATAAAATAAAATAAAATAAAATACCTGGTAGAGATAGCAGCAGAAAATAATTCTGCAATCCACACCAAATGAATCTAAAGACCCCCCCCCCAAAAAAAAACCCCTGAACAAACCTCAAATTATCTGGGAAACTTAAAAAACCATGTCTTTCTAAAGTTGTCTCTTAAAAAGTCATGTTAGAATGAAGTAGAACAATGGTTCTTAAGCTGTGGTCCAGGGACTCCCTGGGGGCCATGATGTCCTCACAGGAGTCTACAAAGGTTTGAAGGCTGCCTGGCCCACCTCCTCCTGCAGTGGAGTGTCCATGTGACAGGATCCAAGGCAAAGGCTGGCTGGCTGGCAGGCTTGGCCTGTGCATTACCATTCAATCTGCTCCAGCCACAAATTTGCAGGAAGAAGCAGAAGAAAAGTCTTCCCGCCCTGTCCAATGTCTCTGAGGGAAGGTCTAATGGATGGTGTAATTGTATTATTAATATTATTATTATTGGTTTTAAATCTTGAGTTAAGTCTTGGGAAACCAGAGCAACAAAAGGGGTCCCTGGTAAAGAAAAGGTTAAGAGTCACTGAAGTAGAGCAATTGTTCTTTCTGGAGAGGGCATTTCACACATACCCACTGCAATAACTCAGGGGTTCTGGTCATCCCTCTCCAGCGAGCATACCTCCAAAGGCAACTGGCCTCTCTTATTAACTGGTGCACTCAAACAAGTTCACCTCTCCATTGACACCCCCTTGTCCTGGGAGAGAGGCTTGCATACCCTAATGATGTTTTGAGCTATGCTGGTGGTGGCATAATAGCCACTGGTAGGGTCTCCCATGCCAGACAGGTCAAAACCAAAGGGTCTGACAAAGAGTGTTAAAGGGCAGGATGGGCTCTCTAACCTTATGGCAACCATCCTAGAAGAAAAACTCTAATCCCAAACCTGGGCAGATGGTGCTCATCCAACCCTGTAGGGTCAACCATCTAAGATAAGGAAACTCTAATCAAACCTATGACTCAAGGACCTCGCTGCTACCATCCATGCTTGCAAGGCCAGCAGATGAACCTTTGGTTTAAAGGGTGAGGCCAGTTCTGTGCACGCTACACTCCACCAGAAAAATCCATTGCACAGGCTTGAAGGACAAATCTAAACAAGTTCATATAGGAAGAGATGGTCCTAACAATTGCTGCTGCTATCTCTGAGGCTCCTCCCACTGTACTCAGGAACACCTCCAGCCTCTTTTGCTGCCGTATCTGGTTAGAGTGAAGTATTTAATTACATGCAGAGCCAGTCTGGTCTAGTGGTTTGAGTGTTGGACTATGATTCTGAGAGACCTTGGGCAAGTCATGCTTTCTCAGCCTCAGCGGAAGGCAATAGCAAACCCCCTTCTGAATAAAGCTTGCCTAGAAAACAGTCTAGGGATGTTATCAGACACATCAAATATGGTGTCATAATGACACCACATAAATGTGAAATGGCACGCATACCAGATGACATCACCGTTTCGCATTTATGTCTTGTCAAAAACCCGTCCTATTTCATTGACGGCTTAAACCATCAATAGATCTCCTGTCATGTTCTGGTGCCTTAGACTATGGTTTATGTAGTTATGTGGTTTTGTTAGCATAAGTAGGCCTCTCTTGGCATCTGCACCAGTGACCTGACATGCATGGAGCCTGATGGGAGGAGGGATGGTATTCGCTTATGGAAAGCTACCCCAAAGTCGTCGTTCCTCTGTGAAACTTTAGGGAGGATTGCTTTGCTTTGCTATGCTATGCTATGCTATGCTATGCTATGCTATGCTAACAGCCATTAGCCAGGTGCTAGTGAGAAATGAAACTTGCATTCTGTATTAATAAGGAGGTTTTGGTGCCAAGCCTCTCAGAATCATCTTTGCTATGTTACTGGTCACAACTAAGTTCTGATAATAAAGCTGCTGTTCTTTGAAGCTTGTCTCCTGTTGCCAGAGATCATCACAGTAAGACAACTCTCTCATAGTCCCTGCCATGACTCTTGGAGCGAAATGTCCCAAGCGAATGATGAGCAGGTGGAATATGCAGGAACTGGGAAATTGGTTCCTGATAAGTCAGATGGCAGCAGCGAGGCTGCCAAAGGCAACGGCGAAAAGAAGAGAGAAAGGCGCAAAAAAGGGGTGCAAACCTGACACAAAGTGACCAAGGCTGCATAAATTTATGGCATAGAAGGTTTGCTCATAGAAATGTTGAATGCATAAAGAAATTGGCTAATCAAGAGCTAGCAAAAGGCTTTCATTTCAAGAACTGTTGTGTGAATGAAAGGAGTGTGGAATGCATTAAAGTTAAGGCTACTGCACCTTCACACAAGCCTCTCACAGAAAGACAATCTACTAAACCTCTTGAGTTGATACACTCTGATCTCGGTGGGCCATTTAGACAGAAATCAGTTGGAGGAAACCTCTATTTCCTCACATTCACAGATGATTTCAGCAGATATTGCCATTGCTACCTCCTAAAGGAGAAAAGTCAAGCTTTTGAGAAGTTTAAAGAGTACTTTAATTATGTCACTAATAAATTCAATTATAAAATTCAAAATTTGAAGACGGATAATGGGTCTGAATTTGTCAATAATCAATTTGATGAGTTCTTAAAGGAACATGGCATCAGACGCCAGACTACTGGGATTTATAGTCCTCAACAAAATGGTTTATCAGAGGGAATGAACCGAACCTTAAACGAAATGGCAGTTGCAATGCTTTTACAGGCCAACATGTCTAAAGCTTATTGGTCTGAGGCAATTCTCACAGCCACATACTTATACAATAGACTTCCAACCAGATCCAGAGATGTTACTCCATTTCAATTGTGGCATGGTGTGAAACCCAGACTGAACCATCTCAGGGTTTTTGGATCAAAAGCTTATACATACATTCCCAAATAGAAAAGAGACAAACTGGACTGTAGAAGTGAAGAGGGAATTATTATTGGCTATGCCAAAGGTGCTTACAAAATCCTAAACCCTGATGGACACACAATGAGAATAACAAGTGCTGTTTATGTTGATGAAAGACCTCAATTTAATTCTAATCTAAAGATTTCTATTCAGATGTGTTTGCAGTGGAAGAAGACCCTGACCCTGATTCTCAGCGGCAGCCACAGCGTTTGCAGCTCTTTCACCCTCCTGCAAGTGCTTCGCATCCAGAAGGGTCTCCCTTAGCCCAGGACTTACCAGAGGACGGAAGACCGGACGGTGTACCACAGGCAGAGCCAGGAACTCAAGTCCAGGTGAGACAATCTGCGAGGGGTAACAGGGGAGTGCCTCCTTTGAGATTCTCCTATCTAGCCACAGGGGAAAGCCTTCTGGAACCCTCTGACTGGCAGAAGATCAAAGGACTGCCAAAGCCTGATTCTGAGAAATGGGTGAAAGCAGCAATAGAGGAAATGGAATCCTTATATAAAAATAAAACTGGGACTTTGACAGAATTGCCAAAAGGCAAGAAGGCAATTGGCTGCAGATGGGTCTTTACAACAAAGCAAAATGCAAACGGGGAGATTGAAAGATATAAAGCCAGACTTGTAGCTAAAGGTTACAATCAGCAATTTGGAGAAGATTTTCACGAAACTTTCTCCCCAGTAGTTACACACACAACTATTAGAACCTTATTGGCTGTTGCAGCTTCCAAGAAAATGCATGTACAACATCTAGATGTGAAAACAGCATTTCTTTATGGAGATCTAGATGAGGAACTATACATGGAACAGCCTTCGGGATTTGTAGTACCTGGAAAGGAGCATCTAGTATGTAAACTTGAGAAAAGCTTGTATGGATTAAAACAAGCAGCCAAGAAATGGCATGAAAAGTTAAATCAGCTCCTTATCAAAGAAGGATTTACTCCAGGCACTGTTGACCAATGTGTTTACAAAAGATTCAGAAACAATAGATGGACTTACATTGCAAGTTATGTTGATGATTTGATTCTGTGCAGTCAAGACAAAGCAGATAGTCAAGAGATACTCTTGAATCTCCAGAAAGAAATACATATTAAAAGTTTGGGAGACATCTCACACTATCTTGGAGTACAAATTGAAAGAGACCATTATGGAAGCTTCTTTCTTAATCAAAAGCAAAAGATTATAGATCTTCTGGACTGTCTTGGCTTAAAAGATGCAAAAGATGCTCAAACACCAATGGAAGTAGGTTTCTTAAAGAGCAATGAGGCATCTGAACCTTTGAGAGACAGTGAAAAATACAGAACTGGAAAACTTCTGTACATAGCGAATTTCACTAGACCTGATATTGCAAATGCTGTTGGCATCTTATGTAGAATGGTTAATTCTCCTACTCTTCGAGATTTTACTGCAGTGAAAAGAATGTCAAGATATTTAAAATCGACCGCTGATTTCAAACTGATGCTGCCAGCATGTGACAAGCCACGACTGATTGCCTATGCAGATGCCGATTGGGGCAGTGATTTGTTGGAGAGAAAACCAACCAGTGGAAACATCATCTTTTATGGTGGTGGAGCAGTAAGTTGGACAAGTCAGAAGCAGGGTACAGTGGCAGATAGTTCTACAGGTGCCGAGTGCGTCTCAGCGAAAACAGCTTGTGATGAAATCAAATGGCTGCAGAATTTGCTTCTGAATCTTGGGATACAAGAACCCAAGCCAACCATTTTGATGCAAGACAATCAACGCTGTATCAAAATTTCTCAGAGTGACAAGCCTCTGAAGAAGAACATAGACATTGCTTTCCACAAGGTGAGAGAGATGTGCCAGAGTCAACTTGTTCAACTGGAGTACTGCAACTCAGAAGAAATGATAGCTGACATTTTAACTAAGCCTCTCCCTAAGGACAGTTTCCTGAGACTACGAGAAGAAATGAAGATTGTTCATGGCGTACCCTGCGATTGAAAAGGGGACTGTAGTATGTGGGGAAATAATCATTGTAATGTAAAACAATCTTGTGTACCTCATTCACATCCTAAGATAAGTCTAGGTTTTTTCCCCTGCATGCTTCTGTTCTCCCAAATTCCCTTTCTCTTATTTCACTGGGCACTTCCAGCCAACTGGTGTGCTGGGTCATTCCACACATGACCTAATTTAAATTTTATTGCTCTGTGTAAGTTCTCTTTTAAGTTAGAGTCTCCATGAGGCTTTAGCCATCTTAAGCCATATTATCTTTGTTTAGCCATCTTTCCTGCAACCATGCCATGGTGTTCACCATGCAGCCTCTTACCGCTATAGGCTGAGTGAGTCATTCTACCCTAAATCCTCTTAGTTAGTTAGGAACCTCTTTTTAAAGTTTGTTTTAGTATGTAGATTGAGATTGATATACCTTCAGTAAACTTTTGATTTGCATTTTAAACTGACTCCTTTGTTTTTGTAATGAGTCTAATTTAACTGGGTGATCTCAGAGACCACAGACCTCTGAATACACTTTTAAATGTTAATTGAGCTTTGTCAGTCTGCATTCCTAAGTTGCACTCTGCATGAATTTGAAAGTAAATGAATTTTTTAAACTCTTTTTAAAAGAAGATAATGTTTGTTGCTTTTTAAAAAGGACTAGATCCTGGAATTTTTAATACAATTTTATTTTTAGACTCATTACCTCCTACATTAAGTAGTTCTGCCTTTTCTCTGTCCCCTGTTGGCCTTTTGCCATCTTCTCCACGCAGCGACCCTACCATTTCCTTGTACAGTTGTCCCTCCACATTCACGGATTTGACATTCACGGATTTGAGTATTCACGGCTTGAAAAATATTCTTTAAAAAATAACAATCCTAATAGCAAACCTTGATTTTGCCATCTTATATAAGGGACACCATTTTGCTCTGCCATTGCATATAATGGGACTTGAGTATTCACGGATTTGGGTATTCACGGGGGGTCCTGGAACCAAACCCCAGCGAATGTGAAGGGACAACTGTATTGCTCTCTGTGGAATATGGTTGTGCTAAAGTAACTGGCATCTGCTGACTAGTGGCTGTGAGACAAGACAAATAGTTTTAAAAAGTTCCTTTCTTGTACTAAAGTTCCCATTATGCTCCAGCTGGCATGACCATGGGACATGGGGGTGGGAGGATTCTAGTAGTAGTTATCCAAAAAAAGTAACTTTTCTGAACTCTTATGGGGGGGTAATCAAATACTTATATTTTACTTTAAAATGAACACATCTATATTGGTTCACTACTCAAGTGTGGGAGCACTAAAACTCTATTTTGTTTTCTATTTTTCCTTTCCTTTTAAAAGCAGTGTTTATTTTGGGAGATAGGTGGAAAATTGTTTCTTCATTTGTTTTAAAAGATCATGATAATTGAAAAAGTCTCTGGTCTTTCTTTGTTTAAATAAATAAACTGACCAATAGTTTTTGTTGGACTAAAACCTCTGGTTTTTCTACACTTTGCTAACAGGCAATGTTCTTCCCTCTATGAGTATGCCATTTTCTAAACCGCCCCTCTTGGTGTTCACTGAAGAGTCATTTTTCTTAATAAATTTGGCTTCATTGCTTCTATTATTTGAAGAGATCACTTGAGCTCTAAGAGGAATGTTCTTCCTATCCCCTGCCATGCTCTGATATAGGAGCAGAAGGTGAGACTCTGACAAAGAAGGTGAGAGGGGTCCAATAGCATATCATTTTGCAAATGTGGCTGCCCTGAATTCCAGTGGAAACAGAACTTGTTAGTGGGACAATGCTTCATTCTCTAGCAGGAGTAGGAAGTATTGTCATGGAGAAAAGCTGGATTCACCTCTGGGTCATGGGGCATAACCACTCAGACCTCTAGGTCAGGACTTTCAAAAACAGTTCAGGTCAGCAGTAGCCAAAAAGTCATTTTTGTCCCAACTAGCTCTCTGGTGACCTCTACAAAATAAGGCAGAGATGACATCATTTCACTGCTGACCTCCTCCAATGCCAATGTGTCATTCCTGCTGATAGACACATGGGACTGCTGTTAGGCTTGCCCAGATGATGAACCTTTGTTTTGTATACCAAGGGGACCTCCCTGTGCTTTGTTCTCAAAACCACTTGTTTCCATCAGGAGGGGGTTGTTACTCAAGGTTATTCTTAAGTTTAGAGCTCCCCTTTCAGTATCTAAGTTGTATGTACAGGCATACCATCACCACAACTCATGCATACTTGGGGGACAACAGGAGATGGCTTGTGCACTGCCAGGCTCAGTAGGCTGCCTGATGGTCTCATGGTATGGTGGCCATGGCAGTATGCCTCTACCTATCAGGGTTTCTCTGGAAGGGAAGACAGTGGGCAAGATCCTACATGTATATATAGCTCTACTCATGTAGTTCAATGTCCTCCTGCCAGCCAGCAGAGGGGCCCATTCTGCTGTTGCTTATTAGTGAGAACAAGAGGGAGGGGCAAAGTAATTCAGACCATAGAAAAGCAGTTGGTATCAGCTTGGCTGGGAAGAAGAAATGTGGGTGCATGTACAGAAAGAGTGCACCTACCTTTTCCCTTACTCCAGGAACTCAGAGCAGCCAGATTTTCATATTCTGGTTTGCCTCCCCCTCCTTCCCCTGGTAAGAAGGAACAACAGTACCCCCTCACATGAGTTGACAGCTGCTGGGTGGTGGTCGGTTTTGGGGTGAAGCACACACCCTCCAAGATTTCACAGATTAAACTAGGACATGTGTGGCCAAGTAACATCAGAGTGTGGTCAAGATGGTAAACGTTTTGGATGAGGAAGGACGCACAAGCTAGGAGAGGTTTCAGCAGTTTGCTTTTGCCTGAGCATACTGGGAAGGGTGAGACTCTGTCCCCTCCTCTCCTCTGCAGAAAGAGAAACTGGGACATTTTAAAAGTAGCTGGGAAAGTGGGACAACAGAGCATTAATTGGAAATGCCCTGCCAAATTGGAACACTTGGAGAGTATGGAAGTCCAAGGGAAAAGGACAGCACTCTCTGCCCCATCCAAAAAGGATGGACTTACACATGTGTAGGTCACTAAAAGGATGCCAGCCAGTGCTTCCCCCAACCCCATGGTCAAGATGATCAAGGATGGGAAGGAGCCTTTCAGCCAGATTGCCATCTGCCTGCATCAGGAATGCAAGGACCTGTCTTATGCCAGGCCAGACTATTTATGCACTTAACATGTCCATGCACTGTCTATTCTAACTGGCATCACCTTTTTGGAGTCTCACAGACAAAATACTCCACCAGCTAGTGGATCCCTTCTTTAAAATGGAATGCAGTACAGCCCCCCAACCCCTGTCATTGCTAACCCTGTTAAAATGAATGACTTCCAGCTCAACTTCCAGCAGAAGCATACCATAGAATTGTACTGGAAGGCCTAGAAAATGCATAGAGATGACATTTTTGTAGGAGTAATGAGTCTAAAAATAAAATTGTATTAAAAAATTCCAGGATTTTAAAAAGCAACAAGAATTATCTCCTTTAAGAAAGAGTTAAAAATCATTCATTTACTTTTAACTTCATGCAGAGTGCACTTAAGAATGCTGACTTAAGCTCAATTAACATTTAAAAAGTATATTCAGAGGTCTGAGATCACTCAGTTAAATTAGACTCATTACAAAACAAAGGAGTCAGTTTAAAATGCAAATCAAAAGTTTACTGAAGGTATATCAATCTCAATCTTCATACTAAAACAAACTTTAAAAAGAGGTTCCTAACTAACTAAGAGGATTTAGGGTAGTAAGACTCACCAGCCTATAGCGGTAAGAGGCTGCATGGTGAACATCATGGCATGGTTGCAGGAAAGATGGCTAAACAAAGATAATATGGCTTAAGATGGCTACAGCCTCATGGAGACTCTAACTTAAAAGAGAACTTACACAGAGCAATAAAATTTAAATTAGGTCATGTGTTGAATGACCCAGCACTCCAGTTGGCTGGAAGTGCCTAGTGAAATAAGAGAAAGGGAGTTTGGGAGAACAGAAGCATGCAGGGGAAAAACCTAGACTTATCTTAGGATGTGAATGAGGTACACAAGATTGCTTTTACATTACAATTATTATTTCCCCACATACTACAATTTTTTTTTTTACTGTATAAGTGAAACTTCAGATACTGGTTCCCGTGGATATGGGAGTCGACCTGTATATGGAGAATATCAGACACAGAAAAACCATGTCAAAAGATTGCTACAAGAACAGGAAGGGGAGAGATTATCAAACAACGACATCCTCCAGCATTCCGGGGGCATAGTGTGTTCGTGAGTAAGGTACCCCTCTTTTATTGGTAGCTTGTCACCGTCAATAGGAAAGGGAAGCCTCATCCACAGCAGTGCTACACCCCTGGAAGAGCAGAAGGACGCAGCATCATATGTCTCCCTTTCTGTTCTTGTAGCAATCTTCTAGCATGGTTAGGAACAGGATTTTTTGGCATGTTCCTCTGTGTCTGATAATCTTCAATGTACACAGGGATTAACCTGGAACCTTCTGAATGAAAAGTGGATGCACTAACATAGGGTCATGACCTCTGTATCCTGGGCTTTCCTCCCAGAGGCAAGTATTAAGGCTAGCTGTTAAAGCACTGTCTGAAGTGGAGTTGGAGCATATGGGGTCTGTGATGTCATGGGCTTTTGGTGTAAAATGTGGTTTAATTTACTATATGTATTAGATGTAATAAGGTAAGGAGCTGTCAGGAGGAGGTGAGAGAATGGTATGTTGAGAGTGAATAGTGACTGGTGGAATGGCTGAGGGGATTTGAATAACGTTGGTGAATAACAGTTGGGTTGACAGTATAGTCAAAGTGAAGAAGAAGAAGGCAGTGAGTGAATGGATGATTAGGGTTAAGAGAGTCAGGAGATTATCAGGTGCATTAAAAGTGGCATTACATGAATGCCAGGAGATCGCCAAAGGCCTCCCTTTTCAGACAATGTCATTCCCCCTTGTTTTGCACCCATTCTGCTGCCATTCTGCTGGCACTGCTTTTTATTGACGGGATAAGCCATCAATAGATCCCCCATTCCATTTCTGTCACGGATGTTCCTGAGAGTGAAAAGGTGCCCCATTATGCTGGTGAGATCCCAGTGTCAATGGGTGGTCCCTGCCAGAACACTTCCAGGCGAGATTGGGAAATCCAGGTAAGTGACACACTTTTTATGACCATCCACAAGTTACTTCTACCTTTTAAAGTGTGTTTTTGTGCTTTCTGTCATTTTTAATTTCCCGCACTCACATCTTCTCATGAGAATCCACAGGATTTCGATCCAGGAAGTGAATAGGGCTCTGTTAGAGCTTTGTTCGCTCCTGGGCTGTCGGAACGACAGGAGAGGAGGTAAATGTGGTGGGAAGGGTGACTGTGGCATGACAGGGATGGGACAGGGGCGGGAGTGGAGATTCTGGGACAGGAACACTTTTTTTGTTCCTGTCTGAAAATCTCCTCAGTCAGATTTAGGAATTAATTCATAAGTGGTGTTTAAGAGTCTGAATTAGCTAGGAGTGAAGTATCTGTGAGAGAGTAAGAGCCATGTTTTAAATATATTAAATAATTAGGCTATTTTATTATGTTCAACTTATATTAATAAAGTATTGTTCTTATATTTATATGCTCTTGTTTATATGCTATATTTTATATTTTTATTTAAATGCTTTATATTAGAAAATTTGGATTAAGACAAGGTATCTGTGGTAGTGCAGTGAATAAAGAGGGGTGGGGTCCAGGGGGGGACATAAGTTGCATAATATCTCACACAGGTACCCTGAGAGTATCTAAGAGGTCCCCACAGTTGTTGGCCACAGCAGTTGGACAGGAGGAGGTCTTTGCCTTGGTGGCAGAGGTGGCCAT
This sequence comes from Gambelia wislizenii, assembly GCA_030847615.1. Taxonomy (NCBI): domain Eukaryota; kingdom Metazoa; phylum Chordata; class Lepidosauria; order Squamata; family Crotaphytidae; genus Gambelia; species Gambelia wislizenii. Next base: position 185,911,284 of record JAUMIR010000002.1, on the reverse strand, counting down.
CACTCTTGCCATGAGATCTGTGAAAATCTTCACATTTGGTAGCAGTAGAGATTTAGGACAGAGCCTCACTCCTGGTGGCAAAGCAGTGGGTTAAATGGAACTCCCCCCCCCATGGTCATAGCGAATTCCAGCAACAGAGTGCAGGTGCTTACTGGGCCTGGGCAGGGAAGTTCTTGTATGCTATGACCGTCCATGCTTTCCCTCTGCCAATAGAAACCATTTGGCAGAGAAAGGTTCCCTAACAAGGACCCAGTCTGTGTTTGTTTATTAGTTAGTTTCCAGCCTTTCAACCATGGATAGATGACATATTTGCCCCCCCCCCCACCTTGCTGGTGTTTATCCTGGGGAGGGGGATGAGGGAATTGCTCCCAACCCAAAAATAATCCCCCCCTTGCATGAAATTTTTCTTCCACTCCATGATTTTTTAGCATTGTCATAGCTTAAAACTCCAGTTGAATATTTAGAGATAGTTTAGGCTTCCAAAGAAAAGGGACAGGGAAATTTACCAAGGGAATGCAAACCCAGCCAATGTAGGAGTTCCAGATGTAAATGATTTTGAGTGTCCTACTCTCTGCAATACTAGAAATGTGGGGACTGGAAGACAATTTCATTGCGGGGGGGCAGAATTCTTATTGGAGACAGCCATGCCCTCAATCCCTCCCTTCCCCAACACCTCTCTGTCCCATTTTTATACTCTTAGCAACTCTGTTAAGGGCAGTTAGAAGGACAGATAAGCAATTGACTGAAAGCCACCAAATCATCTTAACTGCTGATTACAGATTTGAACCCTGGGTCTCCCCTGACATCCTAGTCGAACTATTGCAACACACAGGCTTTTTTGGCAAGGGTCTCAGCTGGTCTCTAGAGGTTTAGGAGATTATCAGACGGGAACAAAAAAAGTGTTCCCATCCCACAATCTCCTCTCCCGCCCCTGTCCCAGCACAAGAACAAAAAGTTCCGGACCTACCTTATTCCCACTTCTAACGGAGCTCCATTCACTTCCTGGAATGAAATCCCACTGGTTCTCATGAGAAGATGAGAGCGTGGGAAATTAAAAATAAAAACCCTGGTAAAAAAGAAAAAGTTTCAGAAAGCACAAAAATACACTTAAAACTTTACAGGTAACCTGGGGAGGGTACAAAAAAGTGTGTCATTTACCTGGATGTCCCGAACTCATCAGGAAGTGTTCTGGCACAGACCTCCCATTAACGCTGGGATGGTGCCAGTGAAACGGGCACCTTTTCACTCTCAGGATATTCCATGACACAAATGGAACAGGGGATCCATTGATGGCTTAGCCCATCAGTAAAAAGCAGTGCCGGCATAACAAGAGCTGAATGGGATCATTACAAGAGGGGAACGACTTCATGTGAAAAGGAAGACCTTTAGTGATCTCCTGGTGTTGTGATAATGCCATATTTAGAGCGTCTGATAATCTCCTAAGAATACTCCCACATGGGTGTGGTGTGCAGTCATCCTGCTTCAATAAGTATTTAAGGAGAAAAGTCATGAATATCTTATGGCTTGTCTAGATGGGCAATCTACCCACTCTTGCCCCCTGTCTCAGAGCCCTGCAGTCCTGACGATGCAGGGCATTTGCCCTGTTCTGCCCCTGGGCAGTCCTCACCACCCCCAGGCCAGATACAGAGCTCAGACGGGGTAGGGCCTGATACAATGTGTTTAAAAAAATACCAGCTTTACTCCGTTTCTACCAGGAGGAAATGGGTCAGGCCCCACATATCTGCAGGAGCCTGTCTGGCAGGCCAGCCTTGCTACTGCTGCTGGAGTCCCTGGCTCTCTTGTAAGGCAGGAAGGAGTCCCGCAACAGGTGACCAAGGCTGGTCACATGCAGGGGGTCTCCAAATGTTGCAGGCCCCCTTCCTCCATGACAGTGAGGGAAGTGACAAGTGATGGTGGCTGCAGCAATGGGCCGATGTGCATGTCAAGACTTTCTCTCATTCTGTGGAGGGAACGGGGGAACAATGGACTTGATCTGCAGTCAGGATAAGCTGGTGGGGAGCTGGCATATCCTGACTCATGTAGATAAGCCCCTAGGCAGGCTGGGAATTGTTCTTTTTGAAAATACAAGATAGGAAGGGAAACAGTGAAGCAGAAAGAGTACTCCAAAAAGGTGCAATGCAATAGAAATGGAATAACATGTGTTTGGAAACTTTACAGTTTGGACTACAACTCCCAGAATCCCATGCTGGCTGGAGGATTCTGGGAACTGTAGTAAAAAAAAGTAACTAGTACTAGTAGCTGCTCTTACTAGGATTAATGACAGGGCATCCCAAGAAGAGAATTAGGCTGATACAAGGCAAGATAGATTTTGAAAATGAGCCTGAGGAGGCAGATGGCAGCAGGGGATATTTATTTATTTTGTTTATATCCTGTCTGTCTCCCAGCAGGAGAGGTATAATATGAGGAGCTATAACTTTATCAGTTTACACCAAGATGCAATTTAAACTGATAGGGTCATAAAAGTGACAACCTCAGAATAGGAGACTTTGAACTCATGAAGAGAGAGAGAGAGCGCTTTGAACAGTTGTTTGTCCTTCAAGACAACAAGTCCTCTTGGGGATTTGGGAGGAATTCTTGGTCTCAGCTATATTTCAGGTAAATATTTGCAAAAGAATTAGGGTGGGGAAAGGTGAGGGGTGTTGAGGGACCCCCAAATGACTTTGTTTGGTTATTGTTTGGTTAATGGTCAGCTAGTATCTTCTTCGTTTTAATCAGTCATTAGACTAAACAACACGTAAATTATAGCTCCTCACCTAGCCACATGTAGCCATGCAAGTCTTATAACGAAGCTCAAGTTTATCTGTTTCAAAATGGAACCTGCAGCAGCAACAAGACCAACACCAACAACTGGTATGTGGAGTAATTTCATTCATTTCCAGTAATATAGCTGACTGTGTCCTCTTCCAAGATACTCCATTTCACCCCTCTTCTCATTTATAGCTCTCCTCCATGCATTATCATTATATGGTTGTTGAGCATGATCAGTTCTCACCTGACTATGGCAGGGAGCACCATCTTCTTTTTAATCCTAAAGGTTGTTGTTTGTTCTCTGCAAACCTTGACATCCTCCCACCAGGAGTGATGACCTTCTTCTTGGCTATCAGTAGTACTATAATGACTTTATCATACTATGCTCTTATAATATTATTATTCCATTTTAATTGCTCCGGCTGCCTCCTATGGAATCCTGGGATTTGCAGTTTAAGGAGAGACATTTAGAATTATCAGCCAGAGAGCTCTTGGCCTCACTAAACTACAAACCCTAATTGAGGCTGAGAGTGAGTGACTTGCCAAGGTCACCCAGTGGCTTTTCATGGCTGAGTGGGGATCTAAACCCTGGTTTCCAGAGTCATAGTTCAACATTAAAATCACTATGCCCCACTCCCCAAATCTGAGTTCGGACCAAGAATATATCTTTCCTTAAAGATCCCAGTCTTACTTTAGAGCAGTGATTCCCAAAGTGGGTGCTACCGCCCCCTGGTGGGCGCTTCAGTGATCCAGGGGGGCGGTGATGGCCACAGGTGCATTTGGTGGTGATGAATAACTGTAAGGGGGCAGTAAAAGCATGAAAGAAAGAAGAGAAGATTTAGAAAAATTGATTAATGTAGTCCACTCATAACGCTTAATTTTTCTTTGAACAACGTACTGGACGTTGGCTCGGTTTCTGCAAACTCCCTCACTTGCATTGAGGTATGTGCAATCGCGCTCAGCTACTGTTCATGTGGTGCCACTGAATTGCCGTTCCAAAACATGTGAGCACTACGAGCATTGCTGCGGGCAACTGCCACTCGTGTGATTGGTTGATCACAAGGCCAAAGCCTGGAATGGCAGCGGCAGTACTGGCTACTGGCAGTACTACCAACAGATTTTGGAGCACGCTATGAATCAGGAGATTTCTCGTAATTATTATGGAAAATTATGCCATCATTTTGAGGATTTTTTTGGACAGAAATACACCACAAGAAGGGTCGTCTCTTTTGCAATGCTGCTGCGTGGCGGGGGGGGGGGATTTCATATGATGCCGCCCCCCTGCCGTTTCTGTTGCAGTACAGATCGCAGCTCCAGCATCATATTTGGCTATTTCTTAATCACGGTCAACTTCCATGATTAAGAAACGGCCAAATATGATGCTGGAGCTGCAATCTGTACCGGAACAGAATTGGCAGGGGGATGACGTCATACAAAACGCCCCCCCCCGCCGCGCAGCAGTGCTGCAAGAGGGACGACCCTTCTTGCGGTGTATTTCTCTGTCCGAAAAAGTCCTAAGTTAGCTTGTTCTGATATTGTGACAAGTTAAAGTTAACTAACAAATAGTGCGACTATAACTGGTGAGTATTATTTATTTATTTTGTAATACTTTTATGCACTTTACAATTAATAATATCATGTTTATACAGCACTGATGAAAGTGTTCGAGGAGTCGTAGGTGGTGGCGATAGGTGACCCAAGTTTCAGATCCATAAAGGAGAGTAGACAGTACAATGGCTCTATACACACTGATTTTTGTGCTTCGCCTCAGGTGTTTATTACTCCAGACTCTTTTGTGAAGTCTTCCAAATGCGCTATATGCCTTTGCTAATCTGTGATCGATCTCTTTGTCAATCTTGGCATCTGAGGAGATGATGCTTCCCAGATAGGTGAACTGCTGAACGGACTTGAGCACAGATTTGCCAACAGCAATGTGGGGGTGGTGGTGTTCGTCTTGTGGTGCAGGCTGGTAAAGAACTTCCGTTTTCTTTGGGTTGACTTCCAGCCCAAACAGGTCTGCAGCTGTTGCGAAGCAGGATGTTAGGTGCTGCAGAGCTGCTTCTGTGTGGGCAACAAGGGCAGCATCATCAGCAAAGAGCAGCTCACGGACTAGATAGTTTAGTCTTAGTGTGAGCCCTCAGACGGCTTAAGTTAAACAAGCTACCATCAGTATGGTAATGTATATAGATGCCGTTGTCTTCTTCAAGCTCTGCCATAGCCCTTTCGAGCATCATGCTGAAGAAGATTGTAAATAAAGTTGGTGCAAGAACACAACCTTGCTTCACTCCATTAGTTATTAGAAAGGGCTGTGAAAGAGCATCGCCATATCTGACTTGACCACGCTGGCCCTCATGTAGCAAGATAATCATTTTAAGGAATTTGGGGGGACATCCTAGTCTTTCCAGTATATGCCACAGAACTTTTTCTACTCACAGTGTTGAAGGCTTTGGTGAGGTTGACAAATGTTACATAGAGACCCTTGTTCTGCTCCCTACATTTTTTTTGCAGTTGTCTAAGGGCAAATACCATATCTGTAGTACTCCTATTGGCTCTGAAGCCACATTGGCTTTCAGGGAGAAGTTCTTCTGCAATAGCAGGAACTAATCTGTTCAGGAGTATCCATGCAAGGATTTTTCCAGCAATAGAGAGCAGTGTTATGCCTCGATAGTTTGAGCAATTGGATTTTGCTCCTTTTTTGTTGTACAGGGTGATGATCTCTGCATCTCAGAGATCTGATGGCAGTTCCCCTTTTTCCCAGCAATTCACAAGGAATTCATGGAATTTTTCGTGGAGTGCATGACCTCCGTGTTTCCAAACTTCAGGTGGGATTACATCAATCCCAGCTGCTTTGCCGTTTTTCATCTGCTGTATGGCCTTAAGGGTCTCTTCCAAAGTGGGAGCTATCTCCAATTCATTTTTCATCAGTTTTCGTATCATATGTTGGATAGCTGAGCCTTGGACTACTCGGTTGGCACTAGAGAGACTTTGAAAATGTTCAGCCCATCGATTCAGGATGGAGGCTTTATCAGTAATTAACGTTTGACCATCTGTACTGTATAAGGAGCTTTGGACCTGATAAGTAGGTCCAAACACTACTTTAAGAGCTTCATAAAATCCTCTATGACCACCCAGATCTGCACAGCATTGTGTCTTTTCTGCTATATTGATCCACCACTTGTTCTGCATGTCTCAGAGTTTTTGTTGAAGTTTACTACATATGAGGAGGAAAGCTGCTTTTCTTACATGGCAAATTGGCTGGGTGAGGTATGCCTGGTAAGCAGTTCTCTTCTCTGCCAACAGCTCCTGGATCTCTTGGTTGTTTTCATCAAACCAGTCTTGATTTTTCCTGTGGGAGAACCTGAGGGATTCTTCTGCAGACTGGAGGATACTGTTTTTGATATGTTGCCAAAGCACTGTAGGAGAAGGATCTGTAGGATGGTCTTCAAGTTTTGTTTGCAGATTTGCCTGGAAGTTGTCTCTCATGATAGCTTGTTGAAGATTGTCGACTTGGAGTCTCTTCTTTAAGATGCCACCCCTCTTAGGTTTGAACTTAAGATGAAGATTTAGTTTACATCTTATGAGGCGATGATCTGTTTGGCATTGTTCACTGGGCATCACTCAGGTATGATGGACATTGCGAATGTTTCTCTGGTGGACTAGAACATAGTCAATGAGGTGCCAATATTTGGGTCGGGGATGCATCCAGGTTGTCTTCAAGCTATCTTTCTGCTGAAAGATTGTGTTTGTAATAGTCAGCTGTTGTTCTGCACAGAACTCTAGCAGGAGGCATCCATTGTCATTGCAATTTCCAACACCATGCTTGCCTAAGACACCTTTCCAGGCTTCGGAGTTCTTTCCTATTCTGGCATTGAAGTCACCAAGGATAATAATTTTTATGTTCTACAGGGACTTTTTGTATGAGTTGATGTAGGTCTGTGTAGAATTTGTCTTTCTCTACAGGGTCAGCTTGCATAGTTGGGGCATATATACTAAAGAGAACAACATGTGGGAGGCATAAGGAAATAATGCGATCAGAGTGTCCTGTTGGCAAGGTTTTGAGTTTGGAGGCAATGGAGTTTTTAATCATAAAGCCTACTCCTGAAAGATGTTTTTCAGTTTTGGGTTTGCCAGACCAGTAAAGTGTGTAGCCGGCGCCGTGTTCTTTAAGGCTGCCTTCCTCATGGAGACGAACTTCACTAAGAGCAGCGATGTCAATATTAAGTTATGATAGTTCATGGGCTATTAGAGCAGAGTGATGCTCAGGCCATCCACTATCTGCAAAGTCTCGCATGGTTCTGATGTTCCAGCATGCAAGTGTCAGTTTATTTACACCTTTGGAGGCCGGTGTGTGCCTTTGTTTCTTTGCCTTGGTTTGACTGCATCAGAAGATGCCCGTTGGCTGTGGCTAGCCAACCAGGTAGATGGGAATGAGCTTTCATTACACCACCTTTTCTAGGCCCCTCTCCATATGGAGCAAGCAGTGCTCTCCTTTAAAAAGGCTGCTTAGTCATTCAGGATGCTGCCGAACAAGACTCATCTCCCAGGTCAGCCTCGAGCGACCAAAGTCCTGAACCGCCTTCATGCAGGGTTGGGTCTGCAGCTTCCAGTGCATCTTTACCACTGCCGTTTCATCCCTCGCCTATCGCTACAGGGCTTTTTTTGGAACTGGATTTGTCCTTTGAGCCTGTGCAATGGATTTTTCTGGTGGAGCACAGCGTACACAGAACTGGCCTCACCCTTTAAACCAAAGGTTCATCTGCTGTGGCCTTGCAAGCATGGACAAAGCAGCGAGGTTCTCGGGTTGTAGGTTTGATTAGAGTTTCCTTCTCTTAGATGGTTGACCTTACAGGGTTGGACGAGCACCATCTGCCCGGGTGTGGGATTAGAGTTTTCCTTCTCCTAGGATGGTTGCCATAAGGCTAGAGAGCCCATCCTGCCCTTTGACGCTCTTTGTCAGACCCTTTGGTTTTGACCTGTCTGGCATGGGAGACCCTGCCGGTGGCTATTATGCCACAACCAGCATAGCTCAAAACATCATTAGGGTATGCAAGCTTCTCTCCCATGACAAGGGGGCGTCAATGGAGGGGAGGACCATCGCCTCCCAAAAATAGTACTCTACGGTGAACTCGCCACGGGTCAACATAAGAGGGGCGCTCCAAAAAACGATACAAGGACTCCCTGAAACAACATCTCAGGCTCGGCCAAATTGATCACCAACAATGGACCTCCCTTCCCTCACATTGGGAGGCATGGAGATGCACTATCCACAATGTTGCAGCCTTATTGAGAACTCATGCCAAACAAGCCTTGAAGAGAAACAACAACGCAGAAAGAATCACAATCTGGAAACATCACCCAAGGAGACCTTCTGCTGTGCTTTCTGCAACCAAACTTGTTTATCTCGGATTGGCCTTTTTAGTCATCAGCGCACTTGCAGAAAGGGCGGGATAAGTCCTTCCTGAATCTTCATTTGCGAAGAAAAGCCAGAGAGAGAGAGAGAGAGAAAGAGAGATTTCATTAGTATTTATTTTAGTTTGTTTTTTAAAAAAATATTTCAAAAAAATACAAAAAACAGTAATTAAAAATACCTCCATAAAAAATTATTTTTTCTACAGATAATAATGGCTCAACTAAAGAAAAAATGTAGACAATATAATATTGAATATTTGAAATATGGCTTTATTTAGTCGCCTGTAAACAGTACATTACCAATGTGCCTGATTTGCCAGAAAGTTTTATCAAATGAAGCTATGAAGCCTTCCAGACTACAAGAACATTTGACTAAAATTCATGGTGATAAAAAAAGATAAGGATTTATCTTATTTTTGAACACTAAAAGAAAAATTTATCAAACAACTAACACTGGCAAAACTCTTTTCAACCGCAACCACACAAGATGGCGATGGCTTGCTTGCTTCTTACCATATTTTGTTAATAATTGCCAAATCAGGAAAACCTCATTCTATGAAGAACTAATTTATACCAGCTATAAGTGAAGTAATACGTACTGTGCTCCCCAAGCCAGCATCTGATATTATCAAGAAAATTTCGTTGAGCAATAATACAGTGCAAAGAAGAGTTGATGAAATGGATCAAGATGTTGAAGATTCATTGTGTGGCTACTTAAAAACATCTCAGTTTTCTATTCAACTTGATGAGTCAACTTTGTTAGGAAATGAAGCTTTACTTTTAGCATTTGTGCGGTTCACAAAGGAAGAACGATTTTGCCAAGAATTATTATTTGCTAAATATTTGCAAACTGATACTAAAGGAGAATCAATATTTCATGCATTGGATGAGTTTTTTTTAAAGAAAAAGAAATACCCCTGAGTAATATCTTATCAGTAGCCACAGATGGTGCTCCAGCGATGGTAGGGCGCTACAGGGGTTTTCTTGCATATTTCAAAAAGGAGTTGCTGAATGCATTCACAGTACACTGTATCATCCATCGTCACCATCTCTCTCTCTCTCTCTCTCTCTGGCTTTTCTTCGCAAACGAAGATTCAGGAAGGACTCATCCCGCGCCTTCTGCAAGCGCGCTGATGACTAAAAAGGCCAATCCGAGATAAACAAGTCCGGTTGCAAAAAGTGCAGCAGAAGGTCTCTAGTTGCCAAAAATTTAAGTGAACGCCTACATAATTCATTACAATATGTAATTAAAGCTATCAACACAATCAGAAGCAAATCATTGAATGACAGATTATTTAAACAGCTTTGTATTGAAAACAATGAAGAATTCAATCATTTGCTGCTTCATACAGAAGTTCATTGGTTGTCAAAGGGTGCCTTTGACATAGGTTATAGGTTTTATAAGCTGTTTAACTCGGTACTGGAGTTCTTGAAAGATAAAAACAATGCTTTATGATCCAATTTAGTTCAATCCAAAAGTGACATTGCTTACTTGACTGACTTGTTTCAAAAATTTAATGAAAGCAATCTTCAGCTTCAAGGTGATGAACTGAATTTAATAAAAACAAAATCTGTTATTTCTGCATTTGTGACAAAACTTCTTCTGTACAAACGAAATTTTGGATGAGGGGAATTCAGCCAGTTCCCAAATTTATCAGGAGCAGAAAAAAAAGATGAAGACATACTTTCTTATTGTGAGCACTTGGATGCTCTCCATTCAGATTTTAATCAACAATTTGATGATATTTTGAAAATGAACATATCTAATTGAATTTTGGATCCTTTTTCAAGTGCAAACACAGAAGAATCTCCACAGTTACAAGAAGAACTGATGGAAGTAACTACGAATGATGAATTGAAATTTAAATTCAAAAACAGCTACCAACAATTCTGGCTGCAAAAGGAGATCCCTATGGCTTATCCTGAAATATGGGCTGTAATTCAAATGTTCTTAATTGCATTTTCTTCATCATATTTAGTGGAACGTGGATTCAGTGCAGTAACCAATTTATTAACAAACAAACAAACAACTAGTCAATCGCGGTGATTTAAGATTGCTGCTGATGAAAATAGAGCCGAGGATTACTAAATTGGTAGCAACATACCAGGTTCATCCTTCTCATTAAGGTGATTTCAAATGTTTTAACTTTTTTTGTATTACCTTTCTATTCTGAGTTCAATAAATAGTTTCATAACTTCAAACTTCAATGTTTCTAATTTACACCTTTCTTTACTATATTTTATGAAAAAAGTAGATACATTAATATATATATCCTTCTGTTTAATTGCTGTTAAAATTAAAAAAATAATAATTTCCAGGGGGAGCTGAGTAATATTTTTTCTGGAAATGGGGTGGTAGGCCAAATAATTTTGGGAACCACTGCTTTAGAGGTAGCAAGCAGTACCTGCTGTGAGTCTTTGTCTTTGCTTTCCAACCATGAACATCATTTTTGGCTAACCAGTCCAAACATCCACAAGGTCATGTTTCTGGGCTTTCACAACCTGAATATCTGGATCAAAAGAACTGTCTACTTTGCTTGGTGGAAGTGCATGCTTGGGTACCTATTACATTGGGGTAGTAAGGGATGGAAAGCTGAGTAATAGGACACAGAGACTTTTGCATGTACTGTAGTTCACAAGTTCAGCCTCAAGTGACAATAAATAGGGCTTACATGTTGGTACCTAGTGACACAGGTTGGACGTCCCCAAAAACACTATCTGGGAGTACAAATCAAATCAGGTTTGACAGCAGCTTCTCCCATCTAGAGATAGGTGAATCTGGAATTCCAGTTTCTCTCAGTTTCTCATTTTCCTATTGCAAGTTTAGTTTATCTTCAATTTTAGTGTGCAGTATTTTTTAAAAAAAGTCTGCATGAAAATGAATATACTGTACATTTTTGTTTGTGTTTCTCCAAATGCATGCATATTTTGCATGCAATTTTGCCTGGTATACACATTTTTGCAAGGTATTTTCCAATTATAATGCTTTTTTCATATTATTATTTTTTACCAAGATATGCATTCTTTCTCTCTCTCTCTCTCTCTCTCTCTCTCTCCCTCCCTCCCTCTCTCTGGCTTTTCTTCGCAAACGAAGATTCAGGAAGGACTCATCCCGCGCCTTTTGCAAGCGCGCTGATGACTAAATATTACCTAATACATATTTTGATGCAGATGGTAATTGGAGAATTATTTGCAAAATTTAGAGGATTTCCAAGGGCACATGAAGTTTTGGTTCCTATAATCAAAATTTCATGCTTTTCTTTCATGTATATGTTCAAAAGTAAGAAATTAATCAGATTGCACTAAAACAAGAACTGAGTGAATTTCTCTCCCATCCCTACTCCCAACATAAATCCCAATATCCATGTGCAACAAAAACTCATCAAGTAGTGAAGATGGGCAATGAAAGTGGGGGGGGGGAACCACAGTTACTGCTACCTTTCTTCACTGCATCTACAAAGCAAAGAGCTGGCTGGATTCTAGGACGAAACTACTTATCATCCTTTTCAAAATTATTATTTCCCTTCTATTTGTATTATGGAAATTCAGAGTCTTTATTCACCTCCCATTTGAGAATTGGAAAGCAAAGATTCATAGGACGATTACTGCATTCCCCACCCAAATTATTTACACGTGGTTCTTTCCATTCTCATTTCTCTGTTACGGTTTGTGAGGCAAGTAAATAGCTTTTTCTCATGACCTTGAGTTGTATTGTATGAGACACACCTCCTCCTCATAAGCCAAACTAGGTCACCTTTGTGCGCATCTAAATTCTTAAAAACCAAACTGCTGGGCAGAGGGGTAGAATGGCATGGCTAAAAAATGGATTATAGTCAGCCCTCACAGTTGCCCTAAACACTGTATGGATTTTGTCTAGCTACACCCCTGTCTCAGATTCCTCCCCAAGGGAAGTGCTGCATGGATTTGATCCTTTAAAAAAATAGCCAATAATTGTACCATTGAAAGGAAGGACAACATTTTGAGCTTCATCTGTAGTACTTTGGCACTCCATACTAGATAGGGTATAACTGCAAATGCATTTCAGTTTTTAAAAAGGACAAAAATCTCCTGCTATTAAAAAAAAATCCCCTTTTAAAAATGAAGGGAGGGCAATGCAGAAATGCTGGAATTCAATGAGTTGCTTATCTGGAGTGCCTATGAAGATCTGTCTATTACGGAGAATATACAATGCCACACCCAGAGAAAAGAGCTCATGTGAAAGCACCCCAAATCTCCCAAGGATACATGTCAGGGTATGATGAGAGCACATCTGTGGGATACTGGTTTGGGAAAGGGTGCCTGAGCGATAAGTGGTATGATCAGTGTGCTCCCCTCCTCCAAATTTCTGCGTGTTTCTAACCAGGCCTTTGTTTAACTAAAAGCTGCTTGTTGCTTTGATGGGTGCTGGAGGGGTTGGAGAGGAATTATTCATAGCTGAGCTATTTTTTTCTGGGGTGGAAGGGCCTTTCTATAATGCGCCCCTGAAGCCGGAAGCTGCGTGGGTGTGCAATTTATGGTAGATGGTTAAGATGGCAATGCCTGGGGTGGTGGAACTATAAAGAACAAAGCCTTACACACTCAGGAGTGAAGCAGTTATGGAGCGTAATCCCATTGGATGTGGAAAGGCGGTGATGAGAAGCAAAGGACAAGGAGGGCCTACAGCAGTGCTAATACATATTTGCATTGGGAAATCACTTACGGAAATAGAGTTCAGAAATGGATGCTGGGGAAAACTGCAGATTATAGATAGAGCTCAGCAGTACAGGGGAAATGAAATACTCAGCAACTCATCCAGCTCATTGGGAGCTGAGAAAAGAGAGTGCCCTGTACTTCGTTCAATCACCTGCAACATTTATGTTTGCTAAATGAGCAAACAAGTAGGTGGAACTTACCCATCCTAGCCAAAGTGTGTTCAGAGGAAAACAGACCCCAAAATAAACTGTTTGCTGCTATTATCAATGCATTTTTAGCCTCCAGGGACCAGATGTCCAAGGTGACTGATAATGAGATTAGTGGCCTTTCACCACAGGGCCATTCATCTGAATTTGAACCAGGTCAATAGTTGTTGTTGCCTGTCAGGCATTTGGCCTTGTATCATGAAACCAAAGCTGGAATCTGGTCAGTCAGTGGCAAAGAAGCACCTCTACCACCAAAACAGGGTGTGTGGGGGTATGGATGTGGTGTTTGAGTGTGGTAATTTATTTAATGCACAAAAGTGAGAGACCAGTACATATGAGCTACATTAATCACTAGAATTTATGACTGTAGCAATCTTCTTTCCTCTAAGGAGTTTGTACAATATACTGTATGTGGGATTTATCTGATTACATGCTTTGAGTGATGCGAGACTGACAGATAGGTTCAAGGTTATCTAGTGAAACCATGGCTGAACAGGGATTCAAACACAAGCTTTACCTGCCCAAATATGACAAGGTAAAACAGTAAATGGATATGTGAGTTGGAAACTTTCACACAGACAGAGGATACATTTGAGACAGAGGTAGTAAAGAGCACAATCAAGGTGAACATAACCTGGGCTACATCAGACCAAAGACTGTGATCAACCCATTGAGTCAAAATTCTGTTTTCACAGTGACCATCCAAATGCCATTGGGAAGTCCACAAAGAAGAGGAGAGAAACATAATAGCACCCCTACATTTGCTCGTCCAGCAACCAGAATCCAAAGCACTGGCAACATGGGTGTATTCTGCTTGCTCTCTTACAAACATCTTTTATGGCGTGAATTGGAGTTTCTTGTCCTGAAACAGAACAGAAGCATTCAAGAATTCAGTCATCTAAGTGTACGATGGGAATTGCCAGAAATGACAGGCTCTTAGATTATTTGCTTTGAACTGCCAACACACAGGGCTGATCAACTGGATATCTGGATCCATTCTGAAAACATAGGACTTTTATCAAAGTGTCTATTTTTGTGAAACTCTAATTTGCTTTCGGGGGAACATTACATTTTTAATTCTTGGGGCAAAATCTGTAAATATGGAGCCAGTCAATCCTGTATCCAGGAAGATTACTGAGAATAAATCAAGGTTGGGCTAACACATAGGCTCCAATGGTGACAAAATGTCTGATCCAATATTAGTTCAAGCTGACGTATTAAATTAAATGACCAGGACATTTCTCAGAGTGGGACTGTTTTAATGTCAGTCTTCATAAGAGGAAATGAATACTTGATTTACAAATCTGAAAAGCACTGAAATAATTGTATCAGCTTCAGCCTTTGCCCTTTGAACTAATAGAACAAGTATTTTGAAGGACAGATCTGATTTTGGAACAATGCAGCTTGATGACGCCTTTGATGCTTTTGAAACCCATTATTTTGAAACAATTTCAATCCATTTGCTGCTGCCTTCAGCTGTTAAATTACCAAAAAGCAGAATAATGTGATCCTGTGAATACACACAGCAGGGAAGTATTTTGATTGGATGGACTTTTGAGGGGAGGGACTTACATCAGAAGCCTGGCAAGGCTGGATCTGCCATTTTGGGAAAGGTCAAATTCACCCTGCCAGGCACAGATTATATTGTCTATAAACAATAGAAGGGAAGTTGTGTTTTTTAATAGTAGTACATGATACATTGGAAAAGTTCAAAATATGTTATTTTCATTCAAGTGATTTGTTTTAGTAACTAAGGTATCCATTTACAATATTGCTAGAATTGTGCAGACCCCGCCACCCTGCTCCCAGTCTAGGGTTGCCAGAGTAAAAGTTGGGCAGGGCTCCTGTACCTTGCATGGTTGTATGGAAGCTGCAAATTGGAAAAGTAAAAAGGCACCAGATATGGAAAGTTGGCTTTATAAACTGCTTGAGATGAAAGATAACGATAAGCTAACTAGAATAGCTAACAAAGGTGATATTGGAAAAAATTATTCGGATTGGACTCCTATATTAGAATATTTGAGTTTTAGATGGAACACTCAAATAACTCAAACAACTTAAAACATATATCGATAGACTAAATGATCTAAAATGGGATTTCTTGATACTATTAAGGGAGAAACAAATTAAGAGATCATAGGAAGTGGTAAAATGCAGGCTTGAGAGAAAGAATATGATAAAATATTGAGAGTGGGAATAAAAGCTGTCCTGACAAGAATAAGTCGAATTGTACGTTGATAACAATGTTTGTTTGAAATAGAAGGATAAATGTTGACAATGCTTTGTATAACCAGATTGAGCACACACAACAGTGGAAGTCAATGGAGTGAAAGTGAGAGATTTGATATTGTCTGTATGTATTGTCAATATTGTATGAATTGATTTGTATTGTTTTTGTTTGGATGAATGTATATGAATTGATTTATGAATTCATAATTATATGTAAAACTTGAAAAGAAATTAATAAAAAAAAAATCACCATGACAGGAAAAAGTCAAAAGTATCAGGAGGGAAATGGTGGGGGGGGGATCATTTTTCACACCCAGTTCACAGACTTCCTGAAGTCCAGCCATGGGCCACCTTGAGAGCTAAGGAAGCCCAGTTAAGAACCCATGCTATAATTTAAAGTAAATCTTTTGGTTTCTCTGTCATGCTCTGCAAACCCACGTGTTTGATCACAGAGTAACCAACTTGATATGTTATCTAATGAGACCAAATGAGTCTGCAGCAAGGTTTTAGATCTGATCCAGCAATGACTTTGGATACCTCTTGAACAGATATTTTAAATGAGTTTTGAGTCTTGAGTTTTTTTTAAAACCTTTAGAATACAATTGAAAATTCACTAGTAACAAATTGTTGTATTCAAAATATATCTTATTTGGGTTTTTTTGTATATACTTATACTTATGCATTATATGATATATGATATTTTTGTTAAAACCCTAATAATTTTTTTTTTAAGGATGCACATTTAAGAACTGATTTTGATACATACACATAGGCCCAGACATGTTCATGCAAGTTTGGGATCAATCAACAAGCGCCAGCTTTTTTCAGAAGACTGCTGGTTTTTATCTGTATTGTTTTGAACTTGGTGTGAAACATTTTTTATGGATTATACCTGCTACCACTCAAATGTTTGTTTCATTCAAAGCAAAAGTGAAACCATCATCAACCTGGGCAATGCTGGGTAAATTTCCTAGTAGGTGATAAAGTTTAAAAATACATCCAAATTGCATTGTTACTTTAGCTGGAAACAGGAAATTAAATGCTGTGTGTAGTCCTGAAACAATTTTGTTCTATTTCTCTTTGGAAACACAAAATCCCCCTTTTCCTGTGTACAACCACTGGGAAGACTTTCAGGAAGCAATGACTGAAAGGAAAGCAGCCATTCCCAACACTTTTAGGCTTAATTTGGCTTGATTAAAAATACTGTGTGTGCATCTGAATACATACATATATATGTAAGTTTTCATAAGCTTTGTCTGAGCATAGCAGAGCCAATCCAGAACGTCATTAACATGATAAATGTTGGCTAGAACTGGTAATACAATATATTTCAAAAATAAAGCAAGCCAGAAAACTAAATTCTGTTCTGGTAAGAAGAAACTAAAAACCTGTATTCATAAAATACAAAATTTGAAAATGAGTAGCAAGTAATTGACACACTGTTGGTTAATCAGGACAATTTATCCTGGCAGGTATGATTATAGGACTTATACTACAGGGGCAACTAACAATGCATTTTCATTCACGTTTACATGAAAGTGCAGCCCACCCTGTTCAGTGAGCCTTACTGCCTCAGAAGTACATTTAGGATTGCTGCCAGAACCAGTTCTAGTTGTGGTAACCTTCCTAGTAAGAGAAATGAGAAGCACAGTTTGGAAACATTACTTTTTGGACCAGAGCTCCGAGAATCCACCAGCCAGCATGGGTAATTCTGGGAACTGCAGTCCAAAGAAATACAGTCCCAAGCTCTGGGCTGAGACACCAGACAGATACCTGAATATTGTTCTCTTCAAGGGCAACCATATTAACATTCTGTATTTTTTTAAAGAAGCAGAAATATTTAGCTTTCCTAAATCATTCAACAGAATTTGTAGAGGAGGGAGGAAGAGAGGGGCATATGCCTAAGATATGCTGGTCCAAAGAGCTGCCTGCAGCCAGATTGTTAACTGGGGCTTGGTTGCAACAGCTGCCCTGTTGCAACAGCTCCACTGGTTGCTGCTCTGTTCAAATTGCTGGTCATGACCTGTAAGGCCTTCTACAGTTCAGGTTGAGGTTATCTGATGGACCGTGTTCCCCCACATGAGCCTGCCCATGTTTAAGATCTTCTGAGGAGGCCCTTCTCTCTATCACTATCCTCACAGGTACTTCTGGTGGGAACACACGAGCGGGTCTTCTCAGTGGGTGCTCCCAAGCTCAACAACTCCCTTCCTAGATGGGTTAAACTGGTGCCCTCCTTGCTATCAGTCTGCATGTAGGTGAAGACATTTTTCTTCCAGTAGGTCTTTGATGAATGAATCCTCAGGGGAAAGGGCCTTTCATGACATGCTACATTTTCTATACAGTATCTGTTGGTTTTCTTTTTAACAGTGATGCCTTCAAGTGCTTTTAATTCTATTTATAGAATTATTTTTAACTTTTGCATTATGTGAATTTTTAGCTGCACCTGTTTTAATTTTTGTAGGCCACCTTGAGTCACAGACTAGGAAAAAGTTGAGATAATAATAATAATAATAATAATAATTTGTCCACGTCTTTCAAAATAAAGATTAATGTTTGGCATTATATAGCATTCAGGATGAGAGATTGAGATCCTCATTTAGGAGCTAGCTGATGTGTTGTTGAATGCATCTGAAGGAGAAACCACTGTTTCCCTAGCAGCAAGATAACTAGGGCAAGCCCCTAGTACCTGGCCCCTCTCGGAGCACTGTGTAGAGTGCAACCCGTCAAAGGACAATTGATTCATTCACATGCGGTTGACACCATTAACCTCGTACATGTGTAGAAAATGTTCCCACTTTTGAAGATGCCCCCAAGGGTCTCTCAATGACACCAGCTAATTAACTCCTCATTAGCAACAACAGCATCATTCCCTTTGATGTATACAAGTTAATTTGTTAATTGCACTTTAATTACAAAGTTATTAAGCTTTCTGAGGGCTTTGGCAGATGAGTGCAATTAATGGGCACTGCAAATTGCTTCCAGCCATTTGGAGATATTATCTGAAACCATCCCTGTGCCCTAAAGGGAAGAAGCAAAAGAGACAAGAGAGATTTACAGGCAGGAGTGTCAGAATTCCCTCTTCTTGCCTTGAGAAGGTGCTGCTTGGAGCAGAGACCACAGACAACTGGACGAGTGGTGTGCGCGGGGCTATTCTGTAAGTATAGATGGAGCTTAATCAACATTTATAGGGAAGGAGATCTGCTAGAAATAAACATAAAAACCATCTGGTATAAGTGAAAACTTAATAGTACCAGGTGATGCTTTCACATGTGTTTAAAAACCACCCAACAAGCCCTTTCTCCCCCGCCACACATACACAGAAAAGGGAAAGGAAACAATCCATTTCATAGAATCATAGAATTGTAGAATTGGAAGAGACCACAAGGGCCATCCAGTCCAACCCCCTGCCATGCAGGAAATCACGATCAAAGCATCCCTGACAGATGGCCATCCAGCCTCTGTTTAAAGACCTCCAAGGAAGGAGACCCCACCACGCTCCGAGAGAGTGTGTTCCACTGCTGAACAGCTCTTACTGTCAAAAAGTTCCTCCTAATGTTGAGGTGGAATCTCTGTTCCTGGAGCTTGCATCCATTTCACCTCATTTCACACTATAAAAGAAAAAGAAAAAAAAATTGAGAATACAATTGTTACCCAGATCACCTTTATAGGGCAAACCATTATCAGCTGGCAGAGGATGTTTTGATTCTACTGAAAGGAATGTTACAGTGATGATGTTGGGTGTAATGTGTCAAAATAGTATGGAATCACATGGACTCTCTAGTCCCTGCCAATGACTGAGAAACCTAGTTTAGCATGAAGTGTTTGGGTTTATTCTCATTAAATTATGCGCAGAGCTTAAAAACTTTTACTTTTGGGGGCAGGAGTTACTTGGAACACTATGGTTGCACAACTGCTAATTGTACCCCTGGTATAAGGGGTATAAGGAGATATGTCCTTATATGAGCAGCTTCCTCCATTTGCCTGGCAGTGTGACAGCCTGACTTGTGGACTGCCCTGATACCTGCATTCAGCTCCATCCCAGTCAACCAGCCAACACAGCTACTGATTATACATCCCAAAATTTCCAGAAATATGCTGGAACTATGCCACTGCCAATCTGACCAAGCCTGGCCCAACCTTGAACATTGGACAACATTGTCAAACTGCTTCTGCAGGGGATTTTTTTTTTAAAAAAATACATTTTATTTTCATTTTATTAAATTCAGAATAACAATAAAAAAACAAGACAGAAAAAACCACACACAACAAACTAACAAAACATTATACTGAACAAACAAAATGTTACACACCAAAAAAAGAAAAAAAGGACTTCCAACTTATACCAACTAAAAGTATATAACTCTGTATATCAATATTATTCCCTCTAACTTAAGTAAAAATAATTTAAATAGCTATAACTGTATCACCAAATTATTTCTGTTCTCCATAATCACTATAAATAGCAACTAAATATAAATCAATTTATGCCATTTATTAATTTATCAAATTATATTTATATCAATTTATATAACAAAATATTAGAACTACACATCCTCTAGGGGAATTTATGCATATGTAAAACACCAACAAGATTCCAGCCATTCAGGTATATTAAAACTCAATGAAGCAAATTATAATATTACTACAGCAAATTAAAGCCAGTTTTAAATGTGCATCGGCAAAAAAAAAGTACAGCCTCTTTTTCAGCAGCTAGTCAGTTGCCAAAATCCCTTCTAAATAGAAAGTTATTTGCCTGCCAGTGGAAGGACAATAGGGAGAGGCCAGCCTAGTGTCCCTTGGAATTTCATATTTAATTTAATTAATCTCCTTGTAAATATTTTAGGTTCCTTTGCTGCTTTCTCTCTCTCTCTCTCTCTCTCTCTGTTGTCCAATCATCACCACCATCACCACCACCTTTAAATCCCCATTAGATGAAATTTGGTGGCAATTTCAATTTGTGTGAAATACCCTTGAAAAGTTTCATTTATCTTGTCAAACTTCTGTCTTCTTTTAAAAAACCTTGGATTCTTTTCAAGAAGAACCATATCAGGACAGTCCCAGTCAGGTATTGTGCCTAGTATTCCCACACTAATGTAATGCTTTGGAATAACTACAGCATTTACTTTCTATCTGTGGGCTCATCTACACATGTCAGGTTATGCCAGCTCCCCACCAGTGTATCCCAGCTGGGGATCTGGCCCTTTGTTCCCCCATTCCATGCACAGAATGGGAGGAGGTCCTGAAGGGCATGCTGGTCCATTGCTGCAGCCACCATGGCCACCATTTTCCTTGCTGACTTAGAAGGCAGGAAGAAGGCCTGCAACATGTGACTAAGGCCCCCTGCACGTGACCAGCCTTTGCTACATTCTGTGGGACTCCTTCCAGGCTTCCAGAAGAGGCAGGAAGACTGCAGCAGCAGCAAGGGCCAGACTGCAGAGCCAGGCTCCTGTGGACATGCAGGGCCCGATCTGTTGTTTGCTGGCAGTAATGGAGTAAACAAAGTATTTTCTTATAATGGTGTAATGGGCCCTACCCCACCTTCCCCCCACCCGTCTCAGCCCTGATCTGCCCAGGGGCAGAATGGGGCAAATGCCCTGTGTTGTGTGGACTGCAGGGCTCTGAGACAGAGGAGATTATCAGACGGGGACCAAAAAAGGGTCCCTGTCTTGCTATATTCTATCCCACCCCCCTCCTGTCCCCGTTCCGGCACGATAACTTTCACACTTACTGTAATCATGCATCTGTCCACTCCCCTTGGCAGCCAGTAGTGAATGGAGCTTGAACAGAGACCTATTCATTTCCTGGTATGAGTTCCCGGCTGTTCTGGCGAGAGAACGAGCGTGCGGGAAATTTAAAAATAAAAAGCAAAATACACGTTTTAAAATGACAGCAAGCAGAAAAACACACTAAAAAAATTCAAAGAAACCCCAGGGGGGGGGGCGCTGTCACCTCCTCATCTTGATCGCACCCAGAAAGGTTTGGCACAGAACTCCCACTTGTAGCTGGCATCATGCCAGCAGAATAGGGCTCCTTATTGCTCACCTGTCATTCCGTGACAGGAATGGAATGGCAATCTAGTCATGGCTTAAGTCATGAATAAGAAGAAATTGGGTCAAATGGGGCCAGTACGGTATGAGGGTAACGTCGTCTGATCAGTTAGCCTTTGGCGATCTCCTGGTGTTCATGTAATGCCATATTAAGAGCTTCTGATAATCTTCAGGGGCAAGGTGGGGTATTTTGCCCATCTAGACAAGCCCTGTAACAACAAAGTCCTGAAGCAACCCTGATCTTAGTAGGTGCAGGAAAGGGTTTGCAGGACAGTGTTTCTTGAACAGGTCAGAGGTGAATCTGAGTGCATCTATAAATTTAAGGGCTCAGTTATATCTGAGGTGGGCAACTTTAATGCAGTGGGCATGGTGGGCATTTTTCTGTCCCAGGGGTCCTCTGGATCCTCTATGCCATCATATTTCCAATCTCTGTGTATGGTTGTGAAAGCTGGATAGTGAAGAGTGGCAACAGCAAGAAAATAATTTCAGACTAGAACACGGAGCAATGGATGCAAGCTCCAGGAACAGAGATCCCACCTCAACATTAGGAGGAACTTTCTGACAGTAAGGACATTTTCAGACGCCCCTAACCGCGCAAGCAGCCTCTGGAGCAGTAACGAGGCTGCTGCGTGGCAGGGGGTCCTTTTTGGACGACGCCATCCTCTCTCGGCGGTGTCTGTGACTGTCTGTGACTGTTCCGGCTAGCATTGAAGGCGGCCGTGCTATTTTTTACTCACGCCTTCAATGCTAGCCGGAACAGCCACGGACAGTCACGGACGATGCCGAGAGAGGGACGGCATCGTCCAAAAAGGACCCCCTGCCACACAGCAGCCTTGTTACTGCTCCGGTGGCTGCTTGAGCAGTAAGGGGCATCTGAAAATGTCCTAAGAGCTGTTCAGCAGTGGAACACACTCCTTCAGAATGTGGTGGGCTTTAAACAGAGGCTGGATGGCCATTTGTCAGTGATGCTTTGATCGTGATTCCTGTGTGGCAGGAGGTTGGACTGGATGGCCCTTGTGGTCTCTTCTAACTCTACAATTCTATGATTCTATGGTGCTGGAGGAGAGCTCTACAGATTCCACAGACCACCAAAAAGACAAATAAATGGGTCTGGCAGGAAATGAGGTCTGACCTTGCATTAGCAGCCAAAATGACTAAAATGAGGCTATCATACTCTGGACACATTGTGAGATGACATGAGTCATTAGAAAAAATGATAATACTGGGAAAAGTGGAAAGCTGTAGGAAAAGAGGAAGACTACATTACCGATGGATTGATTCGCTCAGGAAGCCACAGTCATATGTTTGCAAGACCTGAGCAAGGCTGTTAATAACAGAGTGTCTAGAAGGTTTCTCACACATAGGATTGCAATAAGTTGAAGCTGACTTGACTGCAATTAACAGGCAACAAGTCTCATTTAGATCCGCAGATAAGGGTGCAAGAAATATCTGCTTACAATTATTGCTTACAGTCTACCATCAAAGGTGTGATGAAATCAACATCAGTAATGCCACAGGTTCTGATAAAACCTAAGCAACAAATAATATTAAAACAGACTTCAAAGAAACATTAAATTCTCAGAATTCTGAAATATTAGTGGCTGTGAACCCCAATAACCTAGGCAATGCATGTATCCTGTTGCCAGGTGTCTTCCTTAAATATTGGACTGACAGAAATGTAAATGAGGATCACGATAGTAATATGCTTTGTCACTGAAGACTAGCTCCTCTCAAGACAGGATTGGCTGGGCAAGATTAATGATTTAGAGGAAACTCACTGGGTTAGATTATGCCCCTTCCACACTCGACTGCACCCAGGTTTATTTCACATTGTCAGCCAATGTTCAGAAGTTCAAGCAAATAAATGTCACATGCCGGTATCTTCAAGGAGCTTGCCTGCAGCTGGGATCACTTCAAGCTTTTATGTAAGTATTCCCAAAGTGAAGAACAGCAAAATAATGGAAGCTAAACATACTACTGTGGCTGCAAGACATATCTCTGGAACTAGAGAAGGGAAGAAAGCAAAAAGAAAGATGTGTGTGAGAGAGAGAGGGAAGGGGGGACCCCTCTGCAGTTAGCCTGTAGCAGAATTCAGCTAAAAGCCCAGAAAGTAGATCCAAATACCTCTCAGCTTCTCTCACACTGGGCTTTTGCCAGGAGGTCTATAAAAATGTCATTGTCTGTCAGCTGCTGGTGATTATGTTCCCCTTTAGTCTGGCTCCTGGTAAATGTACATATATATTTTTAAAAGAGTGAATATCACTTTTGCACCACTCTGGCCTTCCCCTGGCCTGTTTCAAACAATAATATACTAAATATGAAGAGACAGAAGCTGTTACTTGAGTCTTTAACTAGTGCCAAGAAAAATGAATAATTAAGAACACATTACTTGCAAAGAATTTACATGAATGCTTTCAAGTTAGGACTTAAAACCATTGCTTTTAGAATGCATCATGGCTTCTCCCCACCCCACCCCAGTTCTTCATCTTTTGCATGGTATTCATGCACGAATCTAATGCTTTGGAACAGCTACTGTTTTGCTCAGACTTAAAAGGAAAGGAAAGGAAAGGGAGAGATTTCTCCCCCTTTACATGCCAGCTATGGGGTAGATAGCAAAGGGATGAAAGTGTTTTCTTGTGTGCCTGCTTATTACTTTCAGGTATCTTTGCAGTTTCTCTGCCAAGCAAGGCTTGATAAATTCTAAGAAGAAAGCATTTGACTGTGAGAAAACTGTAATGATGAAATGTTCAAGTGAAATCATAATTAGAACTGAACCGAATTTGAAGCAAACATATACAAATTGTTCTACTTTCTTCATTGCCTCTACTCCCAATTTTAATGTGTTTTGCCCTTCCCTGTTACAGAAGTTGTTGGAGTTTGGGATGCTAGAAGAAAAAGTATCCCCAAACCACAGATCAGAGACACCATCAAAAAAGCAATGGGGGGTGGGTTAAGGCTCACATTGCTATAATTATGATACATTCTTGGTAAGCAGGATACAGCTATCAAACTGTGCTGCCTATCCAGTGAAATTTCATCATCACCAACTACTGCCAAACATTAGAGAGAGAATGTTGAGTATAACATCTTCTGGAAGCCCAGAAGATATTATAATATAGTATAGTATCATATCCTCAACATCCTCATCCTCATCCTCATGTATTAATATAATTATATATAATAATATATTGACATATTATTATAATTATTATAATACAATCGGACCCCTGTATCCTCACAATGAATATCCATGGTCTCATCAGTTATCTGCAGGAAACAAAACATAGAGCTGTGCTGGAAAACACCTAAGAGGCATCCTCTCTAGGCATCTTCTAGGTCCTCCAACAGAACTCTATGGTATGTTTTTATCAGAAGTCCTGTATTTTAATAGGGTTAGCAGTTATCCACAGTTTCCAGTATCCACAGTAAGTCCCAGAATGGAATCCCTGACTGTAATTATAATATATTATTATTATAATTATAATATAGTATAATACTATCTTCTGGAAGCCCAGAAGCCTTTCTGGAAGTCTTTGGAACGTTCAGGCAAGTATCATTATTAGAGAATATCAATATTTTCTGCCAAAAACTGTTGGCTGATATTCTATACAGTAGCAGAGTAAATATTTCTTTATACACACAGCAAACTGGTTCTAAAAGACAGATAATTAAGAAGCCAGCCAGCCCTTTGCCCCCCCTTCATAGTCTAGCAAACAAAGAACATTTATCACAGACTTCCTTAAAAGTATATAAAAACAGTTTACTCACAAATTCTATAGTCATAACTTGGGGACACTTGACAGGATCCTCCAGGATTTCTGAAGAGATTATTCACTTGGGGCCACCTGGCAAGATACCATTATACATACAGTCTTGGGGATGGGCAGATTAATAGCCAACTAAAATGAGAGGTCAGTGCCTTGGGATCAGTCCAAACTAAAAGTCCAAGCTGTTTTAAATTGTACCATGCTAACTGCTTTTTATCATGCTAAGTATATGTTTTAATACTGTGTGTGTGTAATGTATATGCCTTCAAGTCATCTGTTGACATATGACATTGTCGCAAGCCCATCAATGTTCCATCTCTCCACAATTAAAGCAATTACTTGAGTTTCGGTTTCATTTGTCTGTTCTGTGGGAAAGCCATCCAAGCTTTGTTCTTACTAACGTGCCCCTCTAAGGTATAGAGTACAGATATTAGAGCCCCATCAATAGCTAGGTGTGTCACAGCTGAGGTATGATATGGCCAGACCTCATCACGTTTTTCTTTGCTGTGCCACCCTCAGACACCGGTCTGAGTATCTTCACTGCATGGAACCCTCTTCTCCTTAAGACTGGTAACTACGACCCTACCCTCCTGGACCTCTCTCTCTCTCTCTCTCCAATCTCTCTGCCTTACTCTGCTATAGCCTTGTATGGTTCTTGTTGGGATAAGGCAACTTTTGCAAGCAAATGGGCTGCATGGTACTTAAAGGGTTAATTGCATAAGGAATGCTTTATAGCCTAAATTTCCTGTTTACTAGTTTATGGTACCCTTTTTTCTGGCTGCAGGTAGCCTTTCTTTGTTCTCTGAAGTGAGTCAGGAGGCACACAACTTTCTTTTGTTTGGTGACAGAAGCCACAAAGTTGCTTCTCTCTTCTACATTTTATTTTTAGCTTTGAAGATGGAGCTCACTCTTTCTAGAGCTCTAAGAACTAACAGCATGTAAAATCTTCTTATTTCCTGCTTGCATATATTCTCAAGATATCTGATGATGTACAAGACATTCTGTAAGTAAACTCTTTTATACTTCTAAAGAAGGGTGAAGCTTGTTTTATTGGCTTAAGCTAGACTGTGTGTAGGAGGAGGAATCGTTTCTGATGGCTGGCTTACCTGCATTTCATTATAACCACTTCTGCTGGAGTGCTATTTGCTTTGCTAACTAAGATACCAATCTCAATATTATATTAAATTCCCAACAGTTCTTAAGAACATTTGTTGTGTATGTTAGTTTGCTTTCCATATTATTCCATTTTTTTTAACTTTAACTGGAGCCTCCTCTACCATCGTTACTGATATACAAGCAGACAGCTGGAGGAATGTCACACACAGAAATAGAAAAACCAGGAATTGTTCTGGCACCTTGCAGCTACAGAATCGATTCGAAGCCTTCTCCCTTATCAAGGACAATGAGGAAGAACAGCATGGACAGGGGCAGAGCAGGGGACCCTGAGAGTAACACCGCAAGGAACAGCAGCCGCGAAGCCTCGGCGGAGGCATGTGGCGGTGGTGGTGGACTCCTTGCTAAGGGGTACAGAAGCAGTGGCTTGTGGGCCCGACAAGATGTCTCGGGAGGTGTATTGTCTCCCTGGGGCAAAGATCCGTGATATGACAGAGAGGCTGACAAGACTGGTCAAGCCTACTGATCATTACCCCTTCCTTTTGGTCCACGTGGGAACCAATGATACTGCAAGGCACAGCTTTCCGAAGATCAGAAGAGATTATGAGGTTCTGGGGAGGAAGCTGAAAGAAATGGATGCACAGGTTGTCATCTCGTCTCTTCTGCCAGTTGAAGGGCATGATCCAGGAAGGGAGAGAAAAATAGCTGATGTAAACGACTGGCTCCGCAGATGGTGTCTCCAAGAATTATTTGGATTCTTGGATCATGGGCTGTGCTTCCATGAGGGGGGACTTCTAGAAAGAGATGGGGTGCATCTCACACCAGTTGGCAGAAACGTTTTTGCCTACAGTCTCAACAATTTGATCAGGAGGGCTTTAAACAGAGTCATATGGGGGAGGGAGACAGTATTCTGGAAGGCAAAAGAGCTGGAGAAAATAGTCAAACTGTCATAGAGGGAACAAGGCAAACAGTGCAAGGACCCAACAGTGGGAAGCAAAAAACCTTGCACAGGCACCAAGTAAAGGGAACACATGGTCTTAGTTGTCTCTGCACTAATGCACAGAGCATGGGAAATAAGCAAGATGAACTTGAACTCCTAGCACAACAAAGCAAATATGATATAATAGGCATTACTGAAACCTGGTGGGATGAGTCGCATGATTGGAATATAGGAATAGAGGGGTATAACCTTTATAAGAGAAACAGACCAAACAGGAAAGGAGGAGGAATAGCATTATATGTCAGGGATATTTATACCAGTGAAGAGATCCATGACATCAATACTGGAAGCCAGGTGGAGAGCATCTGGATAAAAATTAAAGGGGAGGGAAACAACAGGGATGTTATTGTGGGACTCTACTACAGACCCCCAAGTCAGACAGAGGAATTGGATGATGCCTTTCTAGAACAGATGACCACACACGCAGAAAGGAGAGATGTAGTAATGATGGGTGACTTCAACTATCCTGATACTTGCTGGAAATCTAACTCAACCAAAACTTCAAGGTCTAGTAAATTCCTTACTTGCCTGAAAGACAATTTCATTGTCCAAAAGGTGGAAGAGGCAACGAGGGGGTCAGCAATTTTAGATCTGATCCTAACCAACAGAGATGACCTGGTTAATGGGGTGCAACTGGTGGGATCCTTAGGTGAGAGTGGTCATGTTCTCCTGCAGTTTGTTATACAATGGAAAGGAGAAGCCAGGCATAGTCAGACACACATCCTAGACTTTAGGAGAGCTGATTTCAATAAACTCAGGGAAATACTGGGGGTGATCCCATGGTCAGGAATACTAAAAGAGAAGAGACCTCAAGACGGATGGGACTTTCTCAAAAGGGAGATACTGAAGGCATAATTTCAAACAGTACCAATGAGGAAGAAAAATGGGGGGTGTCTCAAGAAACCAGGATGGATGACTAAAGAACTTTCAACGGAGCTAAGTTTTAAACGGAACATGTATAGGAAATGGAAAAAGGGGGGAAATCACCAAAGAAGAATTCAAACAGATAACAAACACGTGTAGGAGTAAGGTCAGAAAAGCTAAAGTGTAGAATGAGCTCAGGCTCGCTAGAGAGGTTAAGAACAAAAAAAGGGGGGGTTGGGGGGTATGTCCGTAACAAAAGGAAGAAGAAGGAAATGGTAGGGCCACTACATGGAGAAGATGGCAAAATGCTAACAGGGGACAGAAAAAGGCAGAATTACTCAACACCTTCTTTGCCTCAGTATTTTCAGAAAAGGAAAAGGGTGAGCCACCTGAGGATAATGGGACAGAGGACACAATAGGGGAAATCCAACACAGAATAAGCAAAGAGGTAGTAGAGGAATCCCTTCTTAATCTAAATGAATTTAAATCTCCAGGACCAGATGAACTATTGGAAAATATAGTTTGCAGTCCAATAAGTGGAAATGGTTTTGCTACTGAAGGGTTAACTAAGAAGCTATATAAGATGAGCTGATGTAACTTCCTGAAGTTTTGCTATTGGAGATCTGGAATGAAGGGGAGTATCTGAGTTTCCTTCTTTGTTCCAGAAGCCATGCTCCTTTAACAAACCACATGGCCTTGGAACTGAGAGGACCCCAGCCAGGGGAGTCCTGAGTATTGTTTTGTAACAATGTAGTTTTTAAGCATTTTTAAGTAGTTTTAGTTTATTTTGATGGAGTTTCTTGTACCTACCAAGAATGAGCTCTCTAACTGTAAGTAAAGAAGTTTTTGTACTTTTTAAACTAACTTTTGAGTCTTGAGTGGTTATTTTGCTAGTTAAACAACTTGGGAAAAGACAAAGTTTGGTTATTTACTAAGCTGTGGTTTTATATGTATGCTAACAATCTAACACTACATGCTGCTGCGTTTCTTTTTGAACTCTGCTAAATTGTCTGTATTCTCCACTAGCATGTGAAGTACAGTGTGGATGTTTAAACAGGGACAACATGCCCTGGTATTTTAAACAATATATTAATTTTCCAATATGAACTACATCCAAGGGTATTAAAAGAGCTGGCAAATGGAATCTCAGAGCCATTGGCAATAATCTTTGAGAACTCCTGGAGAACAGGAGAAGTCCCAGCAGATTGGAGGAGGGCAAACATTGTCCCCATCTTCAAAATGGGGAAAAAAGAGGACCCCAACAATTATCGTCCAGTTAGTCTGACATGAATACCAGGGAAGATACTAGAGCACATCATTAAACAGAGAGTCTGTGAACATTTAGAAGGCAATGCCATAATCATAAAAAGTCAACATGGGTTTCAGAGAAACAAGTCACGCCAGACTAATCTGATCTCTCTTTTTTATAAAATTAACAGCTTGGTAGATGAAGGGAACGCTATGGATATCGCATACCTTGATTTCAGTAAGGGCTTTGACAAGGTTCCCCATGACATTCTTGCAAACAAGCTCATAAAATGTGGGCTAGACAAGTTAACTGTTAAGTGGATTTGTAATCGGTTGACCGGCCGAACCCAAAGGGTGCTCAGCAGAGGCTCCTCTTCATCTTGGAAAGATGTGACCAGTGGGATGCCACAGGGTTCTCTCCTGGGCCCAGTGCTATTCAACATCTTTATCAATGACTTGGATGATGGAATTAGGGGCATACTTATCAAATTTGAAGATGACACCAAATTAGGAGGAGTAGCTAATTCCCTAGAGGACAGGATCAAAATCCAAAATGACCTGGATAGACTGGAGAGCTGGGCCAAAGCTAACAAAATGAAAATCAATACGGAGAAATGTAAGGTACTGCACTTAGGGCGAAAAAACAAAATGCATAGATATAGGATGGGGGAGACCTGGCTGAACGAGACTACGTGCGAAAGGGATCTAGGAATCCTAGTAGACCACAAGTTGAACATGAGTCAATAGTGTGATGTGGCAGCTAAAAAGGCCAATGCAATTTTGGGCTGCATCAATAGAAGTATAGTGTCTAGATCAAGGGAAGTAATCGTGCCACTCTATTCTCTCTTGGTCAGGCCTCACCTAGAATACTGTGTCCAGTTCTGGGCACCACAATTAAAAAAGGATATTGACAAATTGGAGTATGTCCAGAGAAGGGTGACTAAAATGGTGAAAGGTCTGGAAACCATACCTTATGAGGAAAGACTTAGGGAGCTGGATATGTTTAGCCTGGAAAAAAGACAGTTAAGGGACGATATGATAGCCCTGTTTAAGTATTTGAAGGGGTGTCACATTGAGGAGGGAGCAGGCTTGTTCTCTGCTGCTCCTGAGACTAGAACACGGAGCAATGGATGCAAGCTCCAGGAACAGAGATTCCACCTCAACATTAGAAGGAGCTTTCTGACAGTAAGAACTGTTTGGCAGTGGAACACACTCCCTCGGAGCATGGTGGGGTCTCCTTCCTTGGAGGTCTTTAAACAGAGGCTGGATGGCCATCTGTTAGGGATGCTTTGATCGTGATTTCCTGCGTGGCAGGGGGTTGGACTGGATGGCCCCCGTGGTCTCTTCCAACTCTACAATTCTATGATTCTATGACATAGATGAAAACATCCCCAAAGTTACCCTCCTCTCACAGGCCTCCTATCTGAGCTAATAATTCCCCCAACTATTAAAGGACATTTTGGCATCATAGGTGGGACTCTAATGCACCCCCACCTCTTAGGGTTACAGTCTCCCTTATGGAAATATAGCATTCTTCCCACAACCCCCCCCCCTTAGTAAGTTTACAGAATTCCTTGCATGCTTAAGTTCCTCTCTTTTTTCCTCAAACCATTTTAGCCATTTTGTAGCTATGGGGTGACCATTGAGTCACTCATCACATGATGTCATGATTTAAATGTTTTATTACTCTTTGTGTGCTGCTCTCTTCTTAGAGAAGCCTCAACATGAGGTTCACTCTCTTCAACCATCTTCTCTCTTTCCATGCACCTCACTCAGCATGCATGAAGAAGAGAGATAAACCCTCTCTTACCCGCATTCACCTTTTTCTGAAGAATAAAGAAATATGAATGCTACTGCAAGTAATACTAGGGAATCCTGATGTGTTTATCCTATTCTAATCAGAATCCCATTGGATTGGGTGAGTTTTACCCTGAAGTCCTTCAGTTAGTTAAATACACTACATTTTGTCTTATGAATATGTAGATTGCAAGATTTGTTAGTCAATGCTTTGATATTCTCTTTAAAGCAAAGTTTTTCCTTGTCTTTATTTTGTTTGAGTGGCTTTAATGACTGAGTGATTTAGAGTACTTAACAATGCTAATTGAGTCTGCTCTGTTTTTTGTCTCTGCCTAACTCTGCTTAGTAAACTCAGTAATTTTTTTTCAAGAAGATATTCCCAAAGGGCTAGCTCCCTGGGATCTTTAATAAATTTTTAATTTTAATGCTCATACACCCCTACACTCCCATCCATGTACTAACCAGAACTGACCCTGCTTAGCTTCCAAGATCAGATGGGATTTAGTGCCCTCAGGATACTTAGGTCTTATATAGGCCTACTTCACATTGCTCAGCTGGTCTGGAGCTGGCTGTCTCACATTGCTGTTTGAAAAATTTAGCAACCTAGCTGAGGGGCCTGAAAAAAAATCCCTCTGGCCCAAATGCACTCTTGGTGGCCCTGATATATATATCTTATTTAAACAAAGATATAAATTGGAGTCCTCCCTTTTGGGCTTGCTTCCTCCAGATACCTGTTTCTTTTCCTCCCTTCTTATTTTTAAACATCCCTTAACAATGTTCATTTATATCCCAACAGCTTTACAAAGACCTATTGGTTGGCAGGACTGGCCTTTACCATTAGGATA
The DNA here is from genome assembly GCA_030847615.1 of Gambelia wislizenii. NCBI lineage: Eukaryota > Metazoa > Chordata > Lepidosauria > Squamata > Crotaphytidae > Gambelia > Gambelia wislizenii. Next base: position 185,879,298 of record JAUMIR010000002.1, on the reverse strand, counting down.
GTCTCAGGGTGGCTGATTTGGGATGCCAAATAGCATTTTTTTGCACTGTATCAGCAATGTGCCAGGAAGGGGGAGGGCTGTGTTTGAGATTTTCTGCTTCAGTTGCCCAGATCTCCTGGCCAATCTTGGGTCCAGTGTTCCCTTCACACCACAGTGAGAGGAGCAGAGGCACCATTTGCTACTCAAACGTTAGGCAGCAAAATCTTTTGAGAGGCTCCTGCTGGTTGGTTCCTTTTCTGCTAGTTTCATTTTTATGTTTATTTGTAAAATAATGATATCCCTAAGGTTTTTCATCAGATTTTACTGTATTTTATTAAATTCATGTGAAGGACAGATCTAACACATCCATTATTTGCTAAGTGAGTAAATATGGGTGCTACAGTTGTTAGGATTGTTTTGTTTTTAAATACAACTGTGTTACACAATGAATCATAGAATCATAGAGTTGGAAGAGACCACAAGGGCCATCCAGTCCAACCCCCTGCCATGCAGAAATACACAATCAAATAATCCCCGACAGATGGCCATCCAGCCTCTGCTTTAAAATCTCCAAAGAAGGAGACTCCACCACACTCTGAGGCAGTGTATTCCACTTCCTAACAGCTCTTACTGTCAGGAACTTAATGAGGAAAAGTTTAATATTTCTATTTTTTAAACTGTGATAGTCTGTATATAAGGTGTGCAAGTACATTCTGTCGAAACAACATGACTTCCCTCTCCGAGGCATTACACATATGAACATCATCCAGGCAAATTTTAATTTCTCCCTGAATATTCCTTAAGTGCCAAGTACCACTCTGGTGTTGATTTAGTTCCCCAGTGGTGGTGCATAATGGGTCCCTGGTGATTAATACTAGCCATTTGTTCAAAGCTAACAGCCCCAGTGTGACAGCAACAGATAAATTAACAACATTAAAAATATGCTAAAGAAAACATTTATGTAGTGGATCAAGTGTAGTATATGATAGCTATATACATCAGTTTTGTATATAACAAGCTATTAATGATGAGTGCCATGCGTTTTAGTAACTCCCCCTCCTTTCCCAATTCCCCTGTAATTGTTCTGAAGTCATTCATACAGAGCTTGATAAAACCGGCTGGTTTGTGGGGCCATTAATAGGTTTTATGTGCTTGGAAGTGGCTATTGCAAGCAGATGGAGCCATGGACAATTTTGGCATTATGATTCTAGCAGAAGAATTCGATGAAGCTCAACTAAGGTGTGGAGCTGATCTTGGCCATAAATTACAGGGCACTTTGCAGAGATCACACTGTTTACCTGACAACAACATCCTTCAGTGACTGAGGCTGTTGAAAATACGTAGTTTGACAAGCGCAAGCTTTGCCTTCATCAGAAGAGAAAGCCAGAAACTGGATCTTTGAGGAGAAATACAAAGAAAAGAATGCTCATGATCTAAAAAGCATTTCTTGTGTGTCCATGTGAGACAAAGGGGATGATTTTTTTAAAATGATCATAAGTTAGGTATTTATAATAGCCATTTTCATCTATTCCCCCCCCCCCCCGTTCATATTCATTTCATTTATCTAGTGCCATTCTGAGTAACGCACACTAAAAATGTCATGGTATAAACCCATTTCATCCTGGTAACAGCTACTGGGTTTCATTCCCACTCCCAGGATCAGGTTTGCAGTTTGCTGTTAGATTTAGGCTTTATGTTGGACACGCATGTCCAGGTCAAAGTTGTTTCTATCATACTAGCTTGGCATGCCAGCTGTGACCTGTCCCAGACAGCAGTACTCTTGCCTTGGTGATCCACACCCTAGTAAAAGCTGGACTACTGCAATGCACTGGATGAGAACAGGCCTTTGAAAAACTCTCAGAAACTTCACTTGTTGAATAATGGCACAGCAAGGTTGCTAGGGGAGGGGGATAGCTATGGAGGGGGCAAAATGGAGGTGTTGCTTCCATAATAAGAATTCTGCCCCTCCCAAATGAAATTTTCCTTCATCTTCCCAATTTCTAACATTGAAGTAACTTCAAATTTCAGCTGAACATTTAGAAAGACAGTACAGGTATCCAAAGCAAGGAGACAAAGTGACCAAGGGAATGTGATGACAGCAAATAGTTCTAGGTGTGAAAAATGTTCAGTGTCTCACTCTCTGCAATGCTAGAAATTGGGGACTGGAAGAAAATTTGATGAGGAAATAGAATTCTTAGTGGAGTGCAAGACCCTCCATATGCTCGCAATAGCTACGGGCTTGTCTAGATGGGCAATTTATCCTGGCTTTTCCCCATCTTGGAGTCTTGCAGTCCAAATGACACAGGGCTCGTACCTTTATTCACCTACATGCAGTCTTGATGACACCCATGGGGAACCCGTGGTAAACTGGGTTCCAGCAGACAATGGACCATTAACCAAACAGACACTAATCCTCCTTGCATATCTCCACCCAGGGAGTAGCCATTCATTCCAATGCACAAATTTACATATCCTCTCCAACAGGGGCTCACAGTTTATAACCCCACACACACACACACTCCTACCCAACCATTCTCTGAAGATGCCAGCCACAGATGCAGGCGAAACGTCAGAAATAAACTCTTCCTGAACACAGCCTCACAGCCCAGAAAAAAAAACCCATGGAAAACCATGGTAAACCCATTTACATTTTAAAGTAACACCTGAGAAAACTCAAAGCGGTCCGGCACAGGAAAATACAGGATCTGTACTTGTACACCAGTCTGCATAGCTGGGAAGGAGCCAGCAAGAAGTGCCCCATGATGTGATTAAGGCCCCCTGCATGTGACCAGCCTTGATCACACGCTGAGGGCCTCCTTCATGGCTTCAGAGAGTACAACACTTGACAGCGGGGGAGGCGCCCACTCATAGTAGCCAGCATGTGCATGAGAACTTCTGCCCGTTTTGTCTTGGTAATTGTGGGTGGGGACAGCTCCAGAAGGCAGAGTACTCTGGCTGGTATAGACAGGCCCTAAATCCCTGGAGGCTTGTTGAAGCAGCTTCCCTTTTCTTAAAGAGCCTCACTAGCTTCCCACATATTTCCAAAGGCACTTCTCTGTGGTGGACTTGATCAGAATATGGCTTGAGGCTGTGGTATCACAAGAACTACCATCTTCTGTAATGTCCCATGTTTTTAAGTACAGGTCAACCCCTGTATCCTCAGGGGATACATTCCAAGACACACACTCCCATGGATACCTGAAACTGTGGATAATAGGGAACTCTATTATTTGCGTGTCCAGGCCAAATGTGTCCCCTCTCACCCACTTCCCAAAGAAAGACACAATAAGCTGAGCATGGTGGTGCCCATTATGCCTCTTCCCACCACATGAAAGGGGTGAAGACGGGGCTGGGCGGGACCACAAAGTGAGCCGCCTGTGGAAGGTGAGTCCGGCAGCTCCATTTCAATGAGATGAATGCTGGAAGCTGGTCATAGAATTCCATTGGAGAACCTAGAAATGCCTAGAGATAAATTATTTTTTGGGGCATGGATAAGTGAAACTGTGGATACTGAATCTGTGGATATGGGGGTCAACTTATAGTCTGAAGAAGCCCTTTGGCTGGCCACTTCCTGTTTCTAAACAGGGGGTGTAGGGGATTACATTTAGAGAGCAAATCAACCCCCCCCCCCACAGCTTCTGAGGGTACAATTTGCTATTTGGTAGACTAGAATGTGGGTGGGTAGGTGGTATGTCAGAAGGGTGGGTGTGAAGGCAAAAATGGCTGCTGTACTCTCAAGGTTGTCCAGCTATGCTACCATTAGTAGAAAACAAGCTTTTTCCATGGGTGGTTTTCCCTCTTTGGTATGCCTGGCACCCAGACCTGAGTTGCAGGCATTGGGTTAAAATATAAAAAGTAGTGTGGAATTAAACATAATAACAAAAGAAAAAGGCAGACTAAAGATTTATAGTTTATGTTCTGAAATTAGGTGGGCTGGATTTTAAGGGAAGTAGGAAGTCAATTTTAATGTGGGGGTGGGTTAGTAATATATTTGTAAGTGTGTGTGTATGTACATATGTTTGTTGATTTACTGATATGTTTCCAAATTTTGTTTCTATTTTTTACTTCTCTATTTTTTCATTTTTCTTATTGGATGTTGTGTTATGTGTTAAAGAAATTCAATAAATATTTTTTTTTTAAAAAAAATATTTTTTTAAAATCTGATTTGTCTGGGCCTTTAAAGCTATAAGTTAGAATATAATATTTCTTTTTATTAAAATTTTATTTTTATTGAAAGATTATGATAATATATATTTACATCAATATTGGTAAAGTAAGATAAATCAATATATGGCCATATCTTTCCTTATATTACAATCAATATCTTGTTTTGTTATAACAAAATATTTTTGCATCTTCACTGCTAAATATGACTATCTACTATGCTTCTTAGAATGCTTTTTCTTTTAGGACCTTACCTCACTCCAAAGAAAAATGAAAAAGAAGACAGGAATGTTCTGTCTTCTGCACTACCTTGCCGCTTGACATTGTCATTTTTGTTGGCAAATCCAGCATTCTTCCTGCATCCCCCCACTTGCTGGCTATTAGAGTAACCAAGTCTCTGGAAAGTTTTTAGGGACCTCCTGCATGTTAAAAGAATTCCTCCCACTTTTCCTCACACTATCCTTAGTGGGCTTGGCTTGTATCTCAGATACAGCCAAGCCAAATGATCATCATATCATCATGTGACCCAGGTCTACTGACCTCATGGTTTCAAAGTTTTATTACTCTTTGTTCTCTCTCTGAAGAAGATGGAGCATCCCTCCATGCTCCCGTAGGCCTGCCATACCAATTTTTCCCCGGGGTCTCACTGGATGGTGAGTCACAACTTCTATCCTAACCTAAATCCTTTAGTTAGTTAGAATGTAGCCTCCCATGCATATGTAGATTGAAAAGCCATTAGTAAATGCTTAAGTATTCTTTCAAAAAGTTGTTTGTTTTTCTTTTGTTCTTAGCGGCTTAAGTTCTGAATACTTCACTGATTGAGAGTCCCGCTTTCCAGTCTTTGCCACTTTACTATACTAGAAGTTAATTCCTGACCATTTTAACTTTGAAGAAAACTTTCCCAAAGGGCTTGCACCCTAGGATCTTTAATGAATTTTTAGTTTTTAAGCTTTATAACCCCAACAGTTTTTCCGGCATTCTTTCGTTCCAGTCCCATGGGGAACCAAGGTAAAACTGTGGATTTTTGCTAACAGGTTTTTCTGGTTAGTAAAAATGCGTGGTTTTACCTTGGTCTCCCATGGGACTGGAATGAAACAACAACGACGTCATACAGTATGGCAGCATGGAAGACAGAGCATTTCTGCTGTGTTGCTGCTTTGCTTTGGAGTGTGGTAAGCCCCTTAGGGTGTTGGGTTTTATCTGTTGCCACTTCAGTGGTTTAAAACAAGAGTGGGCAACCATATAGACTGCTAAAAGCACCAATTTGCAAACAAACATAATGCTACTAGCAGCTGGAAGTCCACATCTGATATTAAAAAAAATGGTATTTTAAAAAGTGTTGAACAGTGCCAGGAGGAGAGATTGCAAAAGAAAAAAAAAAGAGGCTTCCAGGAGAGGCAATCCACCCTTACAGCAGTACAAAGAGCCTGAAGGCTTGAGGGCCATAAAAAAAACATGTAGCCTTTAAGCTGCACTTTGCCCACCTCTGATTTAAAGTTTGGCTTGAGTTTATTTTCTTTGTTTATGAAGAAAGACAAGTTGCATACCTGTTATTGTAGTTCTTCGAGTGGTCATCTGTGAACTCACACAACTGGGTTATTCCTGCTCCTGCACAGTACACTTCAGAACCTTCTGGAATAGTTATATAATGCTTTATGGTGGTAGCTCTGCCCATTCCAACAGTTCCCCTCAAACATTCCCGTTCATTTACCTCAGTTCCAAGGACGCCACAACAGCAGCATCACATCTGTACAAAAGAGCAGGACAATGAGGGGAGGATGGGCAGGTTTGTGTGAGTTCACAGATGACCACTTGAAGAACTACAGTTACAGGTATGCAACTTGTCCTTCTTCTTCGTGGTCTCTGTGACTCACACAACTAGGAGATTAGCAAGCTTTCTCACAGGTGGAGGGATTGTCATGTCCAACCAGAAGAGAAAGGAGGAGGACACAGGGTAACACTGAACTACAAGTAAATTTATTGCAACATAGATAAGAGAACAGCTTTCCCAAAAGCAGAATCAGCTCTAGACATTTTGTCAAGTCGGTAATGGGAGATGAAGGTCAAAGTAGTATACCAAGTTGCTGCCTTGCATACCTCTTCCAAAGGAACACCAGATGGAAAGGCAGCCAATGCAGCTACCACTCTCATTGAATGAGCATGAATTCAAGAGAGAAGCAGCTTTCGAGCCAGTTCATAGGCCAAAGAGATAGCAGAGGCAACCCACTTAGAGAGGCCAGGGAGCCATGGTTGGAAGCAGAATAGCAAACAAAAAGATGGTTTGTCTTGTGCAGAGGGGCAGTCTGCTGAACATAATACACAAGAGCCCAACAAACATCCAACACATGGAACGGCCGTTCAAAGTCATCAGACGGATTCTGCATTAAAACAGGCAACACTATGGATTGGTTGAAGTGGAAGCTGGAGACAACTTTTGGTAGGAAGGACATGTCAAAGTACTAGCTTATGTTTGTGGAAGACCAGTTAAGGTGGATCTGAGCACAATGCACACAGTTCTCCCACATGTCTAGCTGATGTCACTGCCACAAGGAAGACCATTTTCCAGGACAGGAGATGAAGATTGGAAGTGGACATGGGTTTGAAAGGGTGCTTGGAAATCTGTGAGAGAACAAGTTCCAGGCTCCATACAGGGGTGGGTTCCACCACAGGTGGGTGAAAGTTAACATACCCTTTCAGAAACTTCTTAACAACAGGGTCCCAAAAAGGAGAGGGTCGACCCAATCCATGGAATTCAGTAGAAATTGCAGCAAGGTAACATTTGATGGAGGAGAATGAAAGTCCCGAATCTGAAAGATGAAGGAAAATCTGGAGAACATTCGACACAATGGAATCCACTGAAGAGAGACCCCAATCTGCCAGGTAAGTAATGAACTTCCTCCACTTGTAAGAATAAGAGCAGCGAGTTGAAGGATGAAGGGAGGTGTCCACTACCGCCTGAACTTCTGGAGGCAGATGCTCAGGAAAGTTGTTTGAAACCAGCCCTGCATGAGAAGGAGGGTTCAAGTTAAGATCCTCCAAGTCATCAGCCTCAGGATGGCTAGATCCGGGTGTCAAACCCTGCCTCCCTGAACCATCAGGAGGTCAGGTCAGAGAGGAAGATGGACAAACTGGTGAGCTGCGAGCTGGAGGAGTGGGCCGAACCACAGTTGACGGGGCCACCACAGTGTGATCAAGATCACATTTGCCCTTTTGCAGTGCACCTTGAAAATCACCCGTGTGAGCAGCGGAATCATAGGGAACAGGTAAATCAGGGGTCCAGTACACTGAAAGAGAAACATATCCCCTCTGGAGCCCTTTGCACTGGATCTTGAGCAGTACTGTTGGCATTGCTTGTTGGCTGAGGAGGTGAAGAAGTCGACTATCGGAGTTCCCCAACAGCAGAAAAGAGAAAGGATCACAGAGCAGTGAAGCATCCATTTGTGAATTGTGGAACTAGAATGGCTCAGTCCATCTGCAAGAATATTGTCCTCTCCAGGGAGGTGAATGGATTGGAGAAAGATGTTCCCTGGTATGTACCAGTTCCAAATCTCTAGAGTGGTTGAAAGTAGAGTGGAGGACCTTTGTCCCTCCCTGCTTGTTGAGACAATGCATTACAGACGTATGGTCTGCAAAAAGGAGGACATTCCTGTGGGTAATCAGGGACTTGAATGACCTCAGTGCCTTCTGCACAGCCAAGAGCTCCAAGATGTTGCTATAAAGCCGGCATTCTTCTGTGGACGAGGTGTCATTGACCAAGAAGAGAACTGACTAAGATGAGCCCCCCCCCACCCGTTGGGAGACATCTGTCATGAGGGTGACTTGAGGCTGGGGGGCTTCAAGCAGAAGACCCACAAGTAGATTCACCAGGTCCAGCCACCAATCCAGGGATCTTTGAACTGTCCTTGGCATGGTCAGAAGCTTTCCCGGGGAATCCTGTGGGGGATCGAAAATGGAGAGGAGCCATGATAGCAGGGGTTGGAAACAAAACCTCACAAAGGGGGTCACAGCTGTGGTTGATGCCATGTGTCCCAACAGCACTTGGACGGACCAGGCAGGCAAGTGACGGGACCTGTGGCACTGATGGATGAGAGCCTTCAGGGCATGGAATCTGGATTCCGGAAGATAGGCGGCTGTGGTGATGGAATCCAAGGATGCCCCAGTGAATTGAACAGTCTGACACAGATCGAGATGTGACTTTTCCTTGTTGACCAGGCCGAGGAAGTAGAGGTCAAATCGATGTCCCAGAGAAGTTGGCAATGTAAGTTGGCAACTAGGAGCCAATCATTGATATACAGAAAGACGATGACTCCTTGTTGGTGAAGCCAGGTCACCACCACCATGCATTTGGTGAAGACCCTGGGCATGGTCACAAGGCTGAAGGGCAGAACTGTGAACCGGAAGGTGTCATTGCCGATCTGAAAGGCGAGAAACCGTCTGTGGGACTGTTCAATCCCGATGTGGAAACATGTGTCCTTCAAATTGACGGTAGCAAACCAGTTCCCCATTTGAAATAGAGGCAGGATTGACGAAAGGGTGACCATGCAGAAGGGCTTTAGGATGATGTGTGAACTCACCCCTCGGAGATTGAAGATGGGTCAAAGCCCACCGTCTTTCTTGGCCATGAGGAAGTATCTCGAGAATAAGCAGAGGTGTCAAAGCTGAGGAGACACTGGTTCAATGGCGTCCTTCTGGAGTAAGGTTTGCACCTCCTCAAGTAGGACTGGGGAGGGTGATGTTATACAAATTTGACCTATTGGTGGGTAATCCTTGAATTCAATGGCATACATGTCCCAGATAATTCACAACACCCAGCAGTCCATTGTGATGGTTGACCAGGCCTCATAGAAGTAAGACAGATGATCTCCAAATTGCACCCCAGGATGGAAGGCAGTAGGATGGGAGACATCAAAGGCACCACTTGGCTTGGTCTTTAGTATGCAGCTTGAACTGCTGGCGGAAATGTGATGTGGAATTTTGGGGGGGTTAGGAATTTTTTATTGGAATAAGACCATTCTACTGAAAAATACACCCGAACGCAAAAGGCCGTAACAATAACGCAAAAATAATAATTGTTTTCCTCTTTTCTTACTAATACAAAAATAAAACTATCCTAACACTAATACATTTTTCCTCTTAATCTAAATGCACTATAATCAGTTATATTTACACATTACAATTATACCTATTTGGAAAAGAAAAAAATCAATAAAAGATTAATTAAAAAATAATACAAAATAATACAAAATTCAATAATAATAATAAAATGTTTATTTAAAATATCTTTTTATGTTATTGTTGGGGTTGTCTCACGAAACCACAAAACTTTTTCCAACTATGGTTTGGCAATTTCTCTTTTTCACTCAGAGCTAAATTTTCAATTACGTTCTTCACATAATAAGCAGTGCCTTTTACATCCTGCAGATTTTGACTCTTTACCTCCTTTTGTCTTCGGAAAAATAACCCTAACATCACATAGAGGTTTACCAGGTGCACCGTGGACCAGGGCACTGTCCAAAAACTCTCAGCCACAGAACCAGACTCCTTCCTCTTCCTCTTTTGGCCCACTGACTTTCTGGGTCCCCTGACACCCTCCGGAGGTTCAGTCCCTGAAAACACTGTCTCCTAAGCCTGATGTGCCAAATCTGGGATGTGGAGGACTGGCATTTACCCAAGGATACAGAGGATTGCAAAGGGTAATGTGACCAGTGGGAAGACAAAGGACTGAATGCACGCCGGCAAGAGTAACTTGACCCCTGCCACCCAGAGCTTGTGTTAAATATGGTTTGGGAGGACTACAGCTATTTGTGGTTTTTACACTTTAGTGGGGGCTCTGTGTCCCTAACCATAGCGAATGTGGGGGACTACTGTACCCCTTGGCTCAATTAAATTTAGGTAAGCATCCATTTAGCCAGTTCCCATGGATTCAGAGGGTCTAAAGGCATGAGATTCCATCTGATCTTGGAAGGTAAGAAGGGTCAGTCCTGGTTACTACTTGGATGGGAGACTGCCAACAAATAACAGGTGTTGTCATGGGAATCAGGGAAGGGAGGATGGTTCCCTCCCACCCCCGCCCCCCGCAGGTGCCCTCCGTGCTGCCACTGCTGCTGCCACCACAAAGCTTATTGGGGCCAAAAAAACACATTAAGACAAACCACAGCTGCTGTGATTTGACATTACTGCAGAACAATCCATTTTGGGGGGCTTGCATAGATGGGCCCTAAGATAGGGACAAGACAGGGTATATTGCCCATTTAGATAAGCCCACAGCCTGCTGCGAGTGCTTGGTTACTGGGGATCCAGATGCTGTCTGGTATATAAATATATTCCAGCCCTTCAAGGCTTGAGTATACAAATTTTAATCACCCTCTTTCCTTAGCTCGTAGGACTTAACTGCTGCTAGCTTACTAGCTTCATTGATTGTCATGTTTCAGGAATAGCAACTAGAAAAGTTGTGAGGTGTCCTAAGTGATATGAAATGGTAAGCATTTCAAAACTGTGGTTGTAAGATGACACCAGAGCTTGTCTATGAGGGCCATGAAAAACAAATTCAATTAACCAGCATGTATGGAATGAAGTTTAATAAGGCACAGATAATTCCTTTAAGCTTCAGTGGTGAAACTTGGCTTTCCCTTTATGTTTTCCCTAAGCAATCTGCCTCACGTTTTTTTGTCAAGCTGGGAGAAGAGTAGAATCATAGAATCATAGAATTGTAGAGTTGGAAGAGACCACGAGGGCCATCCAGTCCAACCCCCTGCCATGCAGGAAATCTTGATCAAAGCTTCCCCGACAGATGGCAATCCAGCCTCTGTTTAAAGACCTCCAAGGAAGGAGACCCCACCACACTCCGAGGGAGTGCGTTCCACTGCCGAACAGCTCTTACTGTCAAAAAGTAGAAGATACATTCCTTATCAAAGCCAACCAAAAACCACCCTCTTTCCCAGAAAACTATACACCAATAGCAAGTCTAAGAACCATCTGGTCCAACAAATGGATGCCTGGCAGATGGCACACATAAAGAGCTCACATTAGGGAATGAGTGAGATAGCCCAGTCCCCCTATTTGTCTCCTGTACCTAGCAATCAAGGATATAAAGTAAACCTGCACATAAGATGACTCATCAGCAATAATTGCTGGGCAGTGTGTTAACACCCACAACTAGAACTAAATATCACCCATGGCTCTAAATCCAACTGTGGCTAAATTAACCTTTTGCCAGCTAAACCAGAAGATGAAGACCAACAACACTTACATACTGGTAAGCTACCTCTTACAATGGACTTCCAGGTTGCCCCTTAAACTTCCTGTCCATTATCCTCACAGTCTTGTCATCCGTCCTTTTACTTGAGGAAATGAGGAAAAAGATTGGCTGCCTATTTTCCCTCTTCAACAAAGAATGTCAAGAGCAAAATTCAGTGTCTGTTGTAAGATGTGGCACACACGCAAGAGGGGAAAATATGCAAGCTTGCAGTGATAAATTTCAAAACTTATTGATGACTCACCATGAAATAATGAGACCAGACACAGAGAACTGGGTTAAATAAGGGCTGCTTCATTTGATCTTTTTAACTTGGATTGTTGGGATATGGCAACCTAGCATGCATGGGGGGCATGGTAGTTAAAGAATTAAAGTGCACGTAAAGGGTATTTATGGCAAACTTACTATTTGTTAGAGTTGTTTGTTAGAGTTTTACAGCCTATCTTCCTGCTGTACATAGCAAATGCTTTGATCTTTTGTTTGAGCTCTAGCTCTGCCGCCATTCCTTGGGAGATGCCCTTGTGGGGCAGACACACTTTCTTTTTGCTATGGGTCCATAGGATGTAGAACTCCTATTTTTACTTCTCTGCCTGCATATCTCAAGTTGATGTACCTGTGTATTAATGCACAAGATGTTTGTTGGAGATATAGCATTCTTCCTGCACCCCCACATGCTGGCTAATAGAGTTAAGCAAGTCTTGGAAAGGTGTTAGGGTCTTCCTTGCATGCTAAAGAGATCCTCCCTTTTATCCTCATCCTATCTTTAGTGGGCTTGGCTAGTAGCTCTGACTCAGCCAAGCCAAGTGGAATGACCATCGTGTTATTCATCACATGACCCAGGTCTTCTGACCTGACGATTTAAAAAGTTTATGACTCTTTGTTCTCTTTCACACAGAGAGAGATGCACATGCTCTCACTCACACACACTTGCATTCACTCACTCTGAAGAAGAAGAAACATGGACTCTGCCTGCACGCAGATGTAGGGACATCCTGCCTTGCTTTCCACCTATCTTTCCTGATCTCACTAAATGGGTGAGTTCTACCCTAAATCCTTTTAGTCAGTTAGGATGTTAGTTTCCTATGCATATGTAGATTGCAAAAGCTATTAGTAAATGCTTAAGTATTCTTTTAAAGAAGAAGTTGTTTGTCTTTCTTTTGTTTAAGCAGCATTAATGCTTTACAGTACTTTACTAATTGAGTCTGTCCCATTTCTGTCTCTGCTAACTCTGCTATACTAGACAATATTCCCAAAGGGCTTGCTCCCTAGAATCTTTAATGAATTTTTAATTTTTAAGCTCATACACCCCAACAATAACAGATATATTTAAGCTCATACACCCCAACAATATTTTTTAAGCTCATACACCCCAACAACAAACGTTTTATATACTTTAAGAAGACTGAAGCTTGTTTTTATTGTTTGCTAGACTGCATGAAGGGGGGGGGGCTGCCAGGCTGGCTTAGTTGCTGATCTATAGAAAACCTTCCACTGAACATGTGTTTATTTTTACTCTGCTACTGATATATACCAATTTATTATTTTTTCCAATTTGGATTGAGTCTGAGAATGAGCAAGGGGGAGAGCAACCCCCTGCCCAAGTCCCAGGACTTTATGAGAGAGAGCAAACCCCCAGGTCAGCCCCAAGGACAGACTCCTTCACCACCTCCACCCCCAGGTCCTAGGGTCCAGAGCCCTTCACCAAAAAGTTACCAAGGTGTATACCAAACATCCCCCCCTGCCAGTTACAATCAATTTACAGACACCACACTTGGCCAGTCATCAAAGTCCTGCAGATACAGTATGGGGTAGGCAAAAAAAAAAAAAAACAGGTAAAGGGGAGAAAATCCTTAGCTGGCCCCAAAGTGACTAGCAAAGTTCACATTGCACTAAGGGTAGGAGGGTGGGTTGCAAAGAGAAGATCCAAAGAAGGCTCGTGAGTGGGCAGCCAGGACTTTAGTAACTGCCAGCTCTGCCGCCATCACATGCAGTGACTTGGTGCCCAGCACCAAGTGCAATGAATTCTGCCCTCTAACCATGGAGGTAATTAAAGGTGTACCCTACCCTGCAGTGTTGTTCACCACACATGTCCAGGTACATATTGGACTTTATCAGATGCACCAAAAAATGCATCATAAGGATGCAATGATAACACAAAAGGGCAAAATTATCAGACAATGATGTCATCCAGCCATTCCAGGGGTGTAACATGGGCGTGAATAAGGTATCACTTTTTATTGACAGCTTAACCCATCAAAAAAAAAAAGTGACACCTTGTCCGCACCAGCGCTACACCCCCAGAATGGCTGAACGATGAGAGTGACTGATAATCTCACCCTTTGTGTTATTGTCATGTCCTTAAGATGCGATTTTGGATGTGTTTTGGGGCCCGTTTTTCCACATCTGATATAGTCCATTGTAAAGAAGGCTTGCCAAATCTAGTGCCATCCAGATGTGCTAAGCTGCAATTCCCATCACCTCCAGACAATATGATTGTGCAGTTGCATAGCTGGGGATGATGGGAATTATATTCTAACCCATTTGAAACACAGCAGGCTGGGGGACACTGCTGTAAATTAGTATTTCCAAAACATATCAAGCTTGCCTTGTCAGGCTGAAATCCAACTCCTTCCTTCCTAAATTTTTAGCTATATGCATATAAGTGTTGTTTCATATCAGACATTCCCAAGCCAGGATTAATGTGCAACCCATCATATTACAGATTCTAACAGAAAAAGGATGGATGTGGTAGTGGTGGTGGTGTCAACATGATTCCTAGAATGGAAGAGGAGAGAAATCATCCTCTTTGTAAAATATGATTCTTTAAAAAAAAAAGTCATTGAGAAATCTCATAAATGTAACTGGAATGATAAGACCTGTAGAGAAGCTGGAATACATTCAGAGGAGGATGACCAAGATGGTAAAAGATCTGGAAACCAAGCCCATATGGCTTAGGGAGCTGGGTATGTTTAGTCTGGAGGAGAGAAGCTTGGGAGATAATATAATAGCCATAGTTAAATATCTGAAGGGACACCATGTAGAAATGTGGGAGTTCGTTTTCCACTGCTGTGAAGACAAGAACATAAACTAATGGGTTCAAATTACAGGAAAAGAGATTCAACCTAAAGTTCAGGAATGAGTTCTTTACTGTAAGAGGTGTTCAACAGTGGACGAGACTACCTCAGTGGGAGTGGACTCTCTTTCTTTGGAGGTCTTTAAATAGAAGTTGGATGGGCATCTTTCAGGAATGCTTTAGTTGTGTATTCCTGCATGGGAAGGGGTTGAACTAGATGGCCTTTGCTGTTCCTTCCAATTCTATGATTCCATGATTCTGTGATTCTGTGGGTATGGGCAATTTTTGAACAGAAACTTGTTTTCTGGGAAGGCCTAACAAGAATACCTCCCCCCACACACACCGCAACTTGTTTTAAAACAAATAGCAGCATCCTCCAACAAAAAGCCCTGAGTCTTCAGTTATCCTAACAAGCAGCAGAGTTAGTGTATATTTGTATTAAACGGCATCTCAGTCTGTTATTGTTCTTTCTGTACTTAAGGGACTATGTTATCTCTTTGGCGCAAACAATGCAAAAATGCATTTGGATTTTAGTGCTGGTGATAGTGCACAATAAGCAGTTTGTAAAAGTCCAAGTGGAATAAACATTAAAAGGGCAACATCCAGTAAGTCTCATTAAGGATTTAGGAGCCAAGTTCTTGTCTATCTTGAGAGAAAACAAAAAATATTCAGAATCATTTCGGGGAATTTATGGACAGCAAAACAACATCAAAGCAACAAAAGGAATCCTAAGAGAGGAATGGTCAACCCCTGCTGCATCACCACACCCCTGGCAGGTGGCAGGAGCACATTTGATCCTACCAGAAATGAAGTCACAGCACGTCAATATTTTTTTTTGCACAAAAAAAGAGCTGTTTTAAAAGGTTTCATTTAGTGTGTGCGTGTCTGTGTGCATCTCTGTGTGTGAGCCTTCAATCTGCCTGTTTAGACTTTGGACACATTGCTGGTGACTAGAGATTCCTGGGCATTATGGTCCACAGGTGTAACTTTTCCCAGCTCTGACCCCAGGCAGTGTGGCCAGTGGAGTACCGCCTCTCAGTTGTTCTTCCAAGCTGAATGTTCACATTTTCCAAGGGTGTAGTCCTAAACAGACTTATTGTGCAATCCTGTACCTGGGTGTGCAAAAGTGAGATTCCATTGAGCTCAGCATGACTTACTCTTACAAAAGTGTCTATAGGCTTTGCAGTCTTTCATCCCCACCAGATTCAGTCACCTGTCAACTTATGGGAACCTCATGAATTTCATAGAATTTTCTTAGGCAAAGAATACTCAGAGGTGGTCTTGCCAGTTCCTTCCTCTCAAATATAGCCTGCAGCACCTAGTATTCATTGGTGGTCTCCCATTCAAGTCCTAATCAGGGCTGATCCTGCTTAGCATCCAAGCTCAGACAGGATCTGGTGCCTTAAGGGTATTTAGGCCTATTTATTTGGAGTAGTAGGAGCTGATGTTGGGGTGTATGAGCTTAAAAGTTAAAAATTCATTAAAGATTCCAGGGAGCAAGCCCTTTGGGAATATCTTCTTCAAAATTAAAACTTCTACAGTAGTATAGCAGAGTTAGCAGAGACAGAAACAGGACAGACTCAATTTGTAAAGTACTGTAAAGCACTCAGTCATTAATACCACTTAATCAAAAGAAAGACAAACTTCTTTAAAAGAATACTTAAGCTTTTATTAATAGCTCTTGCAATCTACATATGCATGGGAAGCTAACATCGTAACTGACTAAAAGGATTTAGGGTAGAACTCACCCATTTAGTGAGATAGGGAAAAAGGGCAGGGCAGGACATCCATACATCTGCATGCAGGCAGCGTCCATGTTTCTTCTTCAGAGTGAGTGAGAGTGAGCCTGAGAGCAGACAAAGAGTCATAAACTTTTTAAATCATTAGGTCAGAAGACCTGGGTCATTTGATGAATGACACGATGGTCATTCCATTCAGCTTGGCTGAGTCAGAGCTACTAGCCAAGCCCACTAAAGAGAGGGTGAGGATAAAAGGGAGGATCTCTTTCACATGCAGGAAGACCCTAACACATTTCTAAGATTTGGGGGGTGCAGGAAGACTGCTATATCTCCAACAGCTGAATTATCCCAAACTATCACCATTTTTGTGGTAGGTGGGTGGTGGTCATATGTGAACAATTTTTTTCACTTATTTTTTAAAAATAAAAATAATTATATATATATGTGTGTGTGTGTGTGTGTGTATAGAAGGTGAGGGCTTTGGGGATGTCTGGGAGGCCCTCAAAAAGGTAATCATGGTGGATGTGTCCATGTCCTGTACTTTTCTTATCCCTGTCCTAAGAGCTAGGCATGATCAGATCTGACTGTTTACAGGGCTGTAGTGATTCCATTTCTATTTATTCATAAGTGCATTCCATCCTGTTTTCTATCAATCCATATATATATAAAAAATCCATATATATATAAAAAAATTGGCAGGGGAAGGGGGAATATTTTCTTGATTTTTTAAAATTTATTTTTTGGGAGGATTTTTTTAAAATCAATATCTTAAAAAAAAAAACCCACACAAGTGTATATTTGTTTAGGCTCTTCACCCTCAATATCATTTTTCTGTATAGCTTATATATGCATGAGGTGTGCAAAAATGAAGAATAACTGTGTTTTAGACCATGTTGCAGTCTGGGAAATATAAACAGATCTGGTAAGGATCATGTTTTTGGACTACAACTCCCAGAATTCCCCCATCGAGCATGTTGGCCATACTGAATGGATTATTCTGGTAGTTGTAGTTCCAAATCAGCTTCTCTTGTTTACAAATGTGGGCCAATAACATGCCCAAACATCCTTACTGAAAGTGCATGACAAAAGTTTCAATGGAGTGTCTGAGGTTATCTCATTCCTGATTTTCATGTGGCTCTTTGCCATAAGAGGTTCTAAGATGGAGGGATGCCATTTTGGATTGTGGGGAGAACAAAAGTCTCTATAAGATCCTATGCACCCTCTTGGGGGTGTACAAATCTGGTTTATTTTATGGAGTTCTCATGCAACAAATATGTATTTAAGAGCAACAGTCCTGTACATTTTTAGTGTAGCATAAAAGTACACCAACACAGCTATGCTGAATCACACAGTTGTCCAACCTAATGTGATGTGAGTACTGTAGTTACCTACAGCTCACCTGTTGCCTAGTAGCTGGTTGGCTTCAAATGAAAAGTAAGAGAGAAAGAGAAAGCTATGTGTGCTTCTGGAGCAATTTCCTGGACTAAGAACCACACTTAACTGACTGTAGGCAAATCCAATTTTATGATAATATATTGTCCCAGCAGGATCAAAGCCAATTTTTGAAAGATGTTATGATTTGTGAGAAATATGAAAAAAATGGCAAAACTGCAGTACATCTTAAGACCATGTTATTGTTGTTGTTGTAATATATAGTTTGCAATCCAATAAGTGGAAATGTTTTGCTATTGAAGGCTTAACTGAGAAGCCAGATAGGATGTGTTGATGTAACTTCCTAATATTTTGCTATTGGGCTTCTAGGGAAAGGAGAGTGTCTTAGTCCTCCTCCTTTGTCTTAGAAGCCAGCCCGAGGGCTTTGTTCCCTCCCCACTCTTCGCCATGTTTTGATAGTGAGAGGAACTCAGGGAGTCCTGCATATTCTTCTGTTATGATGCAGTTTTTAGACATTTTAAAGTACTGTAGTTTAATCTACTTTGATGTTGTACTGAATTTCTGCCACGTATAGAGCTCTGAAACTGTGAGTAATGAAGCTTTGTACTTTTAAACTATTTTTATGAGTCTTGAGTGCTTATTTTGCTAAACAAGTAACTTGGGATAGGATAAGTGTGTTTAGTTATCTCTAAGCTGTGCTTTTTGTGTATGCTGAAATTGTCATGCTAACACTGCTGCGTGTGTGTACTCTGCTTAATTGGCTGTACTTCCCAGGAGTGAAGTGCAGTGAGGAGAGAGCATTTGCTATATGCTCTGTTTAATCAGGGATATTGGAACCCTGAATTTAAACACTCCCATTTGTTGTTGTTGTTTGCCATCAGGTCTTTTCCAATTTACCAAGACCCTAGGTTAACTTATCACAATTTTCTTAGCAAGATTTGTTCAGAGGAATTTTACCATTGTCTTCCTCTGAGGCTGAGAGGCTGTGGCTTGCACAATGGGTTTCCATGGCCAAGCAGGGATCTGAGCCTCAGGGCTTATCTGCATGGGCCAAATACCCAGCTTGCACCCAGATGATGCAGGGCATTTGCCCCAATCTACCCGCCGGCAGTCCTTACAACTCCCAGAGCAGATACTACACTGGAACAGGGGTAAGTCAGGATAGGCCCTTTACAGTGATATAAGAAAATACCCAGTTTAATCTGGTACCGCCAGATTAGCCTCCGTGTGTCCACAGGAACCCATCCCAGCATGCTGTCCTTTGCTTCTAATGACAGCTCCCTGGCTCTCCCGGAAGCCAAGCAGAGGTCCCTCAGCATGTTGCGGGCCTCTTTCCTGGCTTCTGCATCAGTGGAGAAAATGGTGGTTGTGGCTGCACCAGTGATGGTCTGGCATCTATTCGGATGCAGGACCATTTTCTCCAGGTAACAGGGGCAGAACGGGGTTAGATCCAGAAGCTGGATACACCAGCAGAGAGCTGGCATATTCTGGCTAGTGTAGATAAGCCACTAGTCTCCTGGAGGCTTGGTCCAACACTCAAACCACTGTACCATGCTGGCTCTCCTTACAGTTTTGCACCTCTTCCTAAACAGAGAAATATCTGGTTACAGGGAACATATAACTTCCAAATTGCAACAACATCACTGGCAACTGGTCCATTCCTGGGCACAATTCAAAGTGCTGGTTATGACCTTTAAAGCTGCACACAGCTTGGATCCAGACTATCTGAAAGACCATATCTTCCTCTATGAGCCTGCCCAACTTTTAAGGCCAGGCTTTCTCTCCATGCCAGCACCATCACAAGGTGCATTTGCTGTGGTTTTGGGAAAGAGCTTTTGGGGTGGATGCTCCCAAGTTGTGGAAATCCTTCTGTTTGAATTTATTGTTTTTAATAGAATTGTTTATTTTTTAACTTTTGTTATCAAATAGGTTTTAGCTGTGCTTTGTTTTAATTTTTTGTAAGCCACCTATGGTTCCAATGCCAGGAGAAAGGAGGGATAATACATGGATGGATGGATGTTCTAAATGTGCCTCAGATCCAAAGTAAAGCAGAAAAGCATTTGTGCAATTATTAACTCTGTGAGTAGATTTTAAAAACTAAATACAGGTTGAGTATCCCTTATCCGAAATGCTTCAGTCCAGAAGTGTTCCATATTTTGGATTTTTTCAGATTTCAGAATACAGTACAGGTAAGCTGTATATAAAATGGTGCAGGGCAGCCCCAGCCCCCAGTCACACATTCTTCAGGGTCTCCTGCCTCAGGGAAGAGGAAAGGAGTGGGAGGGAGGGAGATGGCATGGCTGGGTTTGCAGCTAAACTTGCTCATAGAATCATAGAATCATAGAATCATAGAATTGCAGAGTTGGAAGAGACCACGAGGGCCATCCAGTCCAACCCCCTGCCACGCAGGAAATCACAATCAAAGCATCCCCGACAGATGGCCATCCAGCCTCTGTTTAAAGACCTCCAAGGAAGGAGACCCCACCACGCTCCGAGGGAGTGTGTTCCACTGCCGAACAGCTCTTACTGTCAAAAAGTTCCTCCTAATGTTGAGGTGGAATCTCTGTTCCTGGAGCTTGCACCCATTGCTCCGTGTTCCAGTCTCTGGAGCAGCAGAAAACAAGCCTGCTCCATCCTCAGCGTGACATCCCTTCAAATACTTAAACAGGGCTATCATATCACCTCTAAACCATCTTTTTTCCAGGCTAAACATACCCAGCTCCCTAAGTCTCTCCTCATAAGGCATCGTTTCCAGACCTTTCACCATTTTAGTTGCCCTTCTCTGGACACGCTCCAATTTGTCAATATCCTTTCTGAATTGTGGTGCCCAGAACTGGACACAGTATTCTAAGTGAGGTCTGACCAAGGCAGAATAGAGTGGCACTACTACTTCCCTTGATCTAGATACTATACTTCTATTGATACAGCCCAAAATTGCATTGGCCTTTTTAGCTGCCGCATCACACTGTTGGCTCATGTTCAACTTGTGGTCTACTAGGATTCCTAGATCCCTTTCGCACGTAGTCTCATTCAGCCAGGTCTCTCCCATCCTATATTTATGCATTTCATTTTTCCGCCCTAAATGCAGTACTTTACATTTCTCCGTATTGAATTTCATTTTGTTAGCTTTGGCCCAGCTCTCCAGTCTATCCAGGTCATTCTGAATTTTGATCCTGTCCTCTAGGGTATTAGCTACTCCTCCCAATTTGGTGTCATCTGCAAATTTGATAAGTATGCCCCTAATTCCCTCATCTAAGTCATTGATAAAGATGTTGAATAGCACTGGGCCCAGGACAGAACCCTGTGGCACCCCACTGGTCACATCTTTCCAAGACGAAGAGGAGCCACTGCTGAGCACCCTTTGGGTTCGGCCGGTCAACCAATTACAAATCCATTGAACAGTTAACTTGTCTAGCCCACATTCTACAAGCTTGTTTGCAAGAATGTCATGGGGAACCTTGTCAAAGGCCTTACTGAAATCAAGGTATGCAATGTCCACAGCATTCCCTTCATCTACCAAGCTGGTAACTTTATCAAAAAAAGAGATCAGATTAGTCTGGCATGACTTGTTTCTCTGAAACCCATGTTGACTTTTTGTGATTATGGCATTGCCTTCTAAATGTTCACAGACTCTCTGTTTAATGATCTGCTCTAGAATCTTCCCTGGTATTGATGTCAGACTAACTGGACGATAGTTGTTGGGATCCTCTTTTTTCCCCTCATGTGACAGCCATAGTTGCTGCTCCTGCTCCTCCACTGCCGCCACCACCCTCTGCTGAAGAGAGGTATAGAGCAGGCTGCAGAAGTGGTGGCTGCTGGCAACCATCTCCAGTCTTGGCCTGGAGGAGATCCCCATGCCCAAAATATAACCCCCGTCTCCTCTCCCCACTGCTTCCACCGGCAAAGCCAGGATACTAGGCAGCGTCTTTCCTACCCAAGTCTTCTGCAGATGGGAATGCAGCAATCCCAGCCAACTCCGACAGCAGTGGCAGCTACATTGAGCTGTGGTGTTCCTGCTCATTGGGCTGTGGTGTTCCTGCTCATTCTTTTGGGTGGAGAGAGATGCGAGGATCTGTGAAATGGTGGAGACATGGATTCCTGCTATTTCACAGATCCTCGAGTTTCTCTCCAGCCTTGTTTCTCTGCAGCTGCATCAGTCTCCAGCCTCACAAAAACAGTACAGTACAGGTATGTACGTGTTGTAGCTCCAAAAGTTTTGGATTTTGGAGCATTTTGGATTTCAGAATTTTGGATAGGGGATACTAAACTTGAAGATAGTTCATGGGTGTGTGGTTTCAATTGGAACCTGGGAGGGGAATGTAGGGTGCCTATTACTCTCTACCTTCACTGTGATCCTGATGCAAATCAAGTCCCACATCCTTTATTTGCACTGGAAGAATAGCTTCCACAGGCTCTGGTGGAAATAATAGACACAGAGCCCATGCCCTCCCTCCCATTCTGCTCAACTACATGGGCCAGAATACACTGCCTCCCTGCCAGCATATTCTGCCTGTGGATCAGGCCTGTTCCTCCCCCATTACCAGCATGGAATGGGATGGAGTCAGACCAGCACACTGCCCTGTCTTTGCAACTGCTGCCATCTGTGTTGCTCTTTCTGAAGCCAGGAAACTGACCCTCTGCACATGAGCAAGGCTCCCTGCTTGTGACCAGCCTTGGTTCTTCCTGGCTTCAGAGAGTGCAATGTGCAACAACAGGTGCCTGCCAATATCAGCTGGTGTGTGCATGCAGCAGCCTTCTGTCAGTTTGGTCATGGTAATGATGCATGTGAGCAAGGCCTCCTGCATGTGACCAACCTTGGACACATGCTGTGGGACTCCTTCCTGGCTATGGAGGAGCAAGGCAGAGGGCAGCTGCAGTGATGAGCCGATGTGCCGGAATGGGCTCCTGCAGTCATGTGGGGCCCGATCCATTTTTTGCGGGCTGAAGCAGATTTTACTAAGGATTTTTTTTAAAAAAATCGTATAATGGGCCTTACCCTGTCTTCCCCCTGTCTTGGCCCCCATCTTTGCCCTGGGGGTCATGAGGACTGCCTATGGGCAAAATGAGGCAAATGCCCTGTGTCATCTGGACTGTAGGCCTCCAAGACAGGGGCAAGAGAGGGTATACAGCCTGTCTAGACATGGCCTTAAAATGGCAGCAAGGACAAAAGAGGAAAGCCCCCTTACCTCCAGCCATTCCCACAACAAGTTCAAAGACGTTTCCAGAACACGGCCTCACAGCCTGGAAAAAAACCAAGGAAAATCTATAGTTTAAACTGTGTTTGAATGGGAGAATGTAATCTCTTCTAGTTTTATCACCTCTTCTACTCTTTTATTATCTTTTTTAAAAGCAAAGTGATTATGCCTTTAGCACATGTTTCTAGTAAACAAGCCCATTTCTCTCTCTGGCTTTTCTTCGCAAACGAAGATTCAGGAAGGACTCATCCCGTGCTTTCTGCAAGCGCACTGATGACTGAAAAGGCCAATCCGAGATAAACAAGTCCTGTTGCAAAAAGCACAGCAGAAGGTCTCCTTGGGTGATGATTCTGGGTTGTGATTCTTTCTGCGTTGTCGTTTCTCTTCAAGACTTGTTCGGCGTGAGATCTGAAATAAGGCTGCAGCATTGTGGATAGTGCATCTCCATGCCTCCCGATGTGAGGCCAGAGCAGACCATTGTTGGTGATCAATTTGGCCAAGCCTGAGATGTTGTTTCAGGGAGTCCTTTATTGCTTTTTTTGGAGCGCCCCTCTTACGCTGATCTGTGGCGAGTTTACCCTATTTTGGGGAGGCGATGGTCCTCCATCCTAGAAACGTCCCCTGCCCAGCGCAGCTGTGTTCTCAATATCCCATTTAATCCTTTATAATAATATAGTCACTCTATGTGTAGCTGAGTAGTGACCTACTGACATATAGACACTCCTGAGGGAAAATCTTAGGTGGTCTTCAACATAGTTTATGAGAACAATCCATCAGTATCTGGAACTCCAGAAGGAAAGCCATGTTAGCTGTCACAAAAATAATTGAGGGATGTGGCATCTCTGAGACTGGAATATTATGGTGTTACTTTTTGTGTAAGTCACTCATGCTGCAGCCTTATGCATGCTTACTTCAGAGTAAGATCAACAGGGTGCTATGGCCATGAGCCTGTTGTCCACCAGAGAAAGAGGAGGTGATAGCAGGAGTAGTGGCACAGGAACCCAGCTACAGAGGCTACATGCACTGTGAAAACTCTGTCAGTTGAACAGTAATGACAACCATCTCTGTCAGGAAATAAAATGCCCTGTTGGCTCCTGGGCAGCTCAAGAGAAGGGAGGGCAGCTTTATATCCTGACGGACTGACATTCCCTTACCACCGTTACTGCCTGCTTGGAAAAGTGACTTATGCAGGCATAATGGACTCTTACACTGACGTAAGTCACACACACACAAAAAAAGATTTCAGCTTATGGGATATAATTCTGAGTAGAGAAATATGTTCACTCAGGCAGCAATCCTAAATATACTTGCTAAGAATTAGTCCCATAGCAGTTTATGTGCAGTTTGGGTTTGCACAGTCGATGTATTTTGACTTGGTTTTTTTTTTTCCTAAAAGCTCTGGAGGCTATGCTGGGGCGGGGTGGGGGCAAGATATAAATCTTTTAAATAAAATAAAATATAAATCAAACTATTGAGCTGGCCTGAAGCATATGGGTTCCTGAGGAAATGTGCCCTGAAAAACTATGTGTACAAGGTGGGGGAAAGCATCACCCCCATCCTCCCGTATATAGCACCCCTGCTTAAGTTCCTGTCAAAAGATAAACATGTTCCTTCTCCATCTAAGCTCCATGTTGACTGCAGAGAACAGACCAGGGTGATGAATCTTTGGCCCTCCAAATGCTTTGTCCTACAGTCCCAACTATCACTTACCACTCGTTATGATGGTTAAAAGCAATAGAACTTGTAAATATATGGCCGACCCAAAGTTTCCCCTGCAGCACAACAGATATTTTCCTTAACTCTGTAGATCATCTAATAAAACTTGACTCTTTCCTAACTTCATAATAAATGACCCCCACCATTAAGGGGGTTTGGGGGAGGGAGAATTCCCTTTACATTAACAATACTTTTCCACTGAACATTGAATCTATGGATATTATCAGATTCAGCAAAAACCATGTCAGAAGATCGCGAGGAGAACAGGAATGGGCAAGATTATCAGATGACATTGTCCTTCAGTATCCCAGTATCCCGGGGCATAGCGTGGTTGTGAGCAAGGCGTCCCTTTGTATTGGTGGCTTGTCTCCGTCAATGAAAAAGGGAAGCCTCATCCATGGCAGCGCTACGCCCCAGGAACAGCTGAGGACGCAGGGGTCTGATAATGTTGCCCTTTCTGTTATCCTCCTATTCTTCTGGCTTGGTTTGGGATGCAGTTTTTTGCTATGTTCCCCCACGTCTGATAATCTCCTATATGTCTTCAGTTCAAGCCCATCAAACTTAGTACAGTCGTCCCTTCACATTCGCGGGGGTTCCGTTCCGCGGATCCCCGCGAATGTGAAAAAACCGCGAATAACGACACCCCTCCCCCCCGCCCTCCCCAGGCCTTCGCGGGGACTTCCAAGGCCCCACGGAGGTCTCCCCGGCCCTCCCTCCCGCCCTCCCCAGGCCTTCCTGGGGCCTCCGGAGCGTCTCCGGAGGCCCCAGGATCGCCTCCCCAGCCCTCCCCAGGCCTTCCTGGGGCCTCCGGAGCGTCTCCGGAGGCCCCAGGATCGCCTCCCCAGCCCTCCCCACCGCGTCCCCAGGCCTTCCTGGGGCCTCCGGAGCGTCTCCGGAGGCCCCAGGATCGCCTCCCCAGCCCTCCCCACCGCGTCCCCAGGCCTTCCTGGGGCCTCCGGAGCGTCTCCGGAGGCCCCAGGATCGCCTCCCCAGCCCTCCCCACCCCGTCCCCAGGCCTTTCAGGGGCCTCCGGAGATGCTCCGGAGGCCCCAGGATCGCCTCCCCAGCCCTCCCCACCGCGTCCCCAGGCCTTCCTGGGGCCTCCGGAGCGTCTCCGGAGGCCCCAGGATCGCCTCCCCAGCCCTCCCCACCCCGTCCCCAGGCCTTTCTGGGGCCTCCGGAGATGATCCGGAGGCCCCAGGATCGCCTCCCCAGCCCTCCCCACCCCGTCCCCAGGCCTTCCTGGGGCCTCCGGAGCGTCTCTGGAGGCCCCAGGATCGCCTCCCCAGCCCTCCCCAGGCCTTCCTGGGGCCTCTGGAGCGTCTCCGGAGGCCCCAGGATCGCCTCCCCAGCCCTCCCCACCGCGTCCCCAGGCCTTCCTGGGGCCTCCGGAGCGTCTCCGGAGGCCCCAGGATCGCCTCCCCAGCCCTCCCCACCCCGTCCCCAGGCCTTTCTGGGGCCTCCGGAGATGCTCCGGAGGCCCCAGGATCGCCTCCCCAGCCCTCCCCACCCCGTCCCCAGGCCTTCCTGGGGCCTCCGGAGCGTCTCCGGAGGCCCCAGGATCGCCTCCCCAGCCCTCCCCACCCCGTCCCCAGGCCTTTCTGGGGCCTCCGGAGATGCTCCGGAGGCCCCAGGATCGCCTCCCCAGCCCTCCCCACCCCGTCCCCAGGCCTTCCTGGGGCCTCCGGAGCGTCTCCGGAGGCCTCCCCAGCCCTCCCCACCCCGTCCCCAGGCCTTCCTGGGGCCTCCGGAGCGTCTCCGGAGGCCCCAGGATCGCCTCCCCAGCCCTCCCCACCGCGTCCCCAGGCCTTCCTGGGGCCTCTGGAGCGTCTCCGGAGGCCCCAGGATCGCCTCCCCAGCCCTCCCCAGGCCTTCCTGGGGCCTCCGGAGCGTCTCCGGAGGCCCCAGGATCGCCTCCCCAGCCCTCCCCACCGCGTCCCCAGGCCTTCCTGGGGCCTCCGGAGCGTCTCCGGAGGCCCCAGGATCGCCTCCCCAGCCCTCCCCACCGCGTCCCCAGGCCTTCCTGGGGCCTCCGGAGCGTCTCCGGAGGCCCCAGGATCGCCTCCCCAGCCCTCCCCACCCCGTCCCCAGGCCTTTCAGGGGCCTCCGGAGATGCTCCGGAGGCCCCAGGATCGCCTCCCCAGCCCTCCCCACCCCGTCCCCAGGCCTTCCTGGGGCCTCCGGAGCGTCTCCGGAGGCCCCAGGATCGCCTCCCCAGCCCTCCCCACCCCGTCCCCAGGCCTTCCTGGGGCCTCCGGAGCGTCTCCGGAGGCCTCCCCAGCCCTCCCCACCCCGTCCCCAGGCCTTCCTGGGGCCTCCGGAGCGTCTCCGGAGGCCCCAGGATCGCCTCCCCAGCCCTCCCCACCGCGTCCCCAGGCCTTCCTGGGGCCTCTGGAGCGTCTCCGGAGGCCCCAGGATCGCCTCCCCAGCCCTCCCCAGGCCTTCCTGGGGCCTCCGGAGCGTCTCCGGAGGCCCCAGGATCGCCTCCCCAGCCCTCCCCACCGCGTCCCCAGGCCTTCCTGGGGCCTCCGGAGCGTCTCCGGAGGCCCCAGGATCGCCTCCCCAGCCCCAGCCCACCGTCTCCGGAGGCCCCAGGATCGCCTCCCCAGCCCTCCCCACCCCGTCCCCAGGCCTTTCAGGGGCCTCCGGAGATGCTCCGGAGGCCCCAGGATCGCCTCCCCAGCCCTCCCCACCGCGTCCCCAGGCCTTCCTGGGGCCTCCGGAGCGTCTCCGGAGGCCCCAGGATCGCCTCCCCAGCCCTCCCCACCCCGTCCCCAGGCCTTTCAGGGGCCTCCGGAGATGCTCCGGAGGCCCCAGGATCGCCTCCCCAGCCCTCCCCACCGCGTCCCCAGGCCTTCCTGGGGCCTCCGGAGCGTCTCCGGAGGCCCCAGGATCGCCTCCCCAGCCCTCCCCACCCCGTCCCCAGGCCGAACCCAAAGGGTGCTCAGCAGTGGCTCCTCTTCGTCTTGGAAAGATGTGACCAGTGGGGTGCCACAGGGTTCTGTCCTGGGCCCAGTGCTATTCAACATCTTTATCAATGACTTAGATGAGGGAATTAGGGGCATACTTATCAAATTTGCAGATGACACCAAATTGGGAGGAGTAGCTAATACCCTAGAGGACAGGATCAAAATTCAGAATGACCTGGATAGACTGGAGAGCTGGGCCAAAGCTAACAAAATGAAATTCAATACGGAGAAATGTAAAGTACTGCATTTAGGGCGGAAAAATGAAATGCATAAATATAGGATGGGAGAGACCTGGCTGAATGAGACTATGTGCGAAAGGGATCTAGGAGTCCTAGTAGACCACAAGTTGAACATGAGCCAACAGTGTGATGCGGCAGCTAAAAAGGCCAATGCAATTTTGGGCTGTATCAATAGAAGTATAGTGTCTAGATCAAGGGAAGTAATAGTGCCACTCTATTCTGCCTTGGTCAGACCTCACTTAGAATACTGTGTCCAGTTCTGGGCACCACAATTCAGAAAGGATATTGACAAATTGGAGCGTGTCCAGAGAAGGGCAACTAAAATGGTGAAAGGTCTGGAAACGATGCCTTATGAGGAGAGACTTAGGGAGCTGGGTATGTTTAGCCTGGAAAAAAGACGGTTTAGAGGCGATATGATAGCCCTGTTTAAGTATTTGAAGGGATGTCACGCTGAGGATGGAGCAGGCTTGTTTTCTGCTGCTCCAGAGACTGGAACACGGAGCAATGGGTGCAAGCTCCAGGAACAGAGATTCCACCTCAACATGAGGAGGAACTTTTTGACAGTCAGAGCTGTTCGGCAGTGGAACACACTCCCTCGGAGCGTGGTGGGGTCTCCTTCCTTGGAGGTCTTTAAACAGAGGCTGGATGGCCATCTGTCGGGGATGCTTTGATTGTGATTTCCTGCGTGGCAGGGGGTTGGACTGGATGGCCCTCGTGGTCTCTTCCAACTCTGCAATTCTATGATTCTATGATTCTATGATTCTATGATCCGGAGGCCCCAGGATCGCCTCCCCAGCCCTCCCCACCCCGTCCCCAGGCCTTCCTGGGGCCTCCGGAGCGTCTCTGGAGGCCCCAGGATCGCCTCCCCAGCCCTCCCCAGCCCTCCCCAGGCCTTCCTGGGGCCTCTGGAGCGTCTCCGGAGGCCCCAGGATCGCCTCCCCAGCCCTCCCCACCGCGTCCCCAGGCCTTCCTGGGGCCTCCGGAGCGTCTCCGGAGGCCCCAGGATCGCCTCCCCAGCCCTCCCCACCCCGTCCCCAGGCCTTTCTGGGGCCTCCGGAGATGCTCCGGAGGCCCCAGGATCGCCTCCCCAGCCCTCCCCACCCCGTCCCCAGGCCTTCCTGGGGCCTCCGGAGCGTCTCCGGAGGCCCCAGGATCGCCTCCCCAGCCCTCCCCACCCCGTCCCCAGGCCTTTCTGGGGCCTCCGGAGATGCTCCGGAGGCCCCAGGATCGCCTCCCCAGCCCTCCCCACCCCGTCCCCAGGCCTTCCTGGGGCCTCCGGAGCGTCTCCGGAGGCCCCAGGATCGCCTCCCCAGCCCTCCCCACCGCGTCCCCAGGCCTTCCTGGGGCCTCTGGAGCGTCTCCGGAGGCCCCAGGATCGCCTCCCCAGCCCTCCCCACCCCGTCCCCAGGCCTTTCTGGGGCCTCCGGAGATGCTCCGGAGGCCCCAGGATCGCCTCCCCAGCCCTCCCCACCCCGTCCCCAGGCCTTCCTGGGGCCTCCGGAGCGTCTCCGGAGGCCCCAGGATCGCCTCCCCAGCCCTCCCCACCCCGTCCCCAGGCCTTCCTGGGGCCTCCGGAGCGTCTCCGGAGGCCCCAGGATCGCCTCCCCAGCCCTCCCCACCCCGTCCCCAGGCCTTTCTGGGGCCTCCGGAGATGCTCCGGAGGCCCCAGGATCGCCTCCCCAGCCCTCCCCACCCCGTCCCCAGGCCTTCCTGGGGCCTCCGGAGCGTCTCCGGAGGCCCCAGGATCGCCTCCCCAGCCCTCCCCACCGCGTCCCCAGGCCTTCCTGGGGCCTCTGGAGCGTCTCCGGAGGCCCCAGGATCGCCTCCCCAGCCCTCCCCACCCCGTCCCCAGGCCTTTCTGGGGCCTCCGGAGATGCTCCGGAGGCCCCAGGATCGCCTCCCCAGCCCTCCCCACCCCGTCCCCAGGCCTTCCTGGGGCCTCCGGAGCGTCTCCGGAGGCCCCAGGATCGCCTCCCCAGCCCTCCCCACCGCGTCCCCAGGCCTTCCTGGGGCCTCTGGAGCGTCTCCGGAGGCCCCAGGATCGCCTCCCCAGCCCTCCCCACCCCGTCCCCAGGCCTTTCTGGGGCCTCCGGAGATGCTCCGGAGGCCCCAGGATCGCCTCCCCAGCCCTCCCCACCCCGTCCCCAGGCCTTTCTGGGGCCTCCGGAGCGTCTCCGGAGGCCCCAGTATCGCCTCCCCAGCCCTCCCCACCCCGTCCCCAGGCCTTTCTGGGGCCTCCGGAGATGCTCCGGAGGCCCCAGGATCGCCTCCCCAGCCCTCCCCACCCCGTCCCCAGGCCTTCCTGGGGCCTCCGGAGCGTCTCCGGAGGCCCCAGGATCGCCTCCCCAGCCCTCCCCACCCCGTCCCCAGGCCTTTCTGGGGCCTCCGGAGCGTCTCCGGAGGCCCCAGGATCGCCTCCCCAGCCCTCCCCACCCCGTCCCCAGGCCTTTCTGGGGCCTCCGGAGATGCTCCGGAGGCCCCAGGATCGCCTCCCCAGCCCTCCCCACCGCGTCCCCAGGCCTTCCTGGGGCCTCCGGAGCGTCTCTGGAGGCCCCAGGATCGCCTCCCCAGCCCTCCCCACCCCGTCCCCAGGCCTTCCTGGGGCCTCCGGAGCGTCTCTGGAGGCCCCAGGATCGCCTCCCCAGCCCTCCCCACCCCGTCCCCAGGCCTTCCTGGGGCCTCCGGAGCGTCTCCGGAGGCCCCAGGATCGCCTCCCCAGCCCTCCCCACCCCGTCCCCAAGCCTTCCTGGGGCCTCCGGAGCGTCTCCGGAGGCCCCAGGTCGCCTCCCCACCCCTCCCCAGGCCTTCATGGGGCCTCCGGAGCGCCTCCGGGGGCCCCGTGGACGCCTCCCTGGGCCTCCCCGCTCCCTCTATGTCTTTCACGGGGCCTCTGGAGGCCCCGTGTCGCGGTTTTGGGGGGGCCCGGGGGGGCCCTCCCAAAACCGCGAATAACCGAAACCGCGAATGTCAAGTTCGCGAATGTGGAGGGACAACTGTAACTGTGTATTGGGGATGTGATTCTCCATTAATTTTCTTCTCAAAAGAAGCAACAGATATTCTTTACAGCTGTGAGAAAGTCTTCTGAAATCACGCATTTTAAAAATCCTATTTGGGATTTGGGGCTTACTACACCAAATTTTCATGAAGTTGTTTTGCACAGAATACAGAATTTTTTTATGCAGGAAATGCTATTTTCTGTGCAAATCAGCTGCGTGAGAATTTTGCACAAAGTAAGTCCCCAATTACAGCATTCTCTGCAGGGAAAATAATATTTATAATAATATTATTGTATCACATCCCAGTTTGGAAATGAAAACCAACTGGGTGAACCTTGGGCAAGCCACACTCTCTCAGCCTCAGAGGAAGGCAAAGGCAACCCCCCTCTGAACAAATCTTGCCAAGAAAATCAAATCCTGTGATAGGTTCACCTTAGGGTTACCATAAGTCAGAAACAGCTTGTAGACACACACCACCAAAACATTTTATAGATAGATAGACAGATCTTAGTAACATTTTATGTGCAGAAAAAACTGTTTTCTGTGGAGAAAATGCTGTTTTCTGCACAAAACAACCACATGCAAATGTTGCGCAGAATAAGTTCCAAACTGTGAAGATTCTTGTTGGTCCAGGATTCATTTTGTCAAGATTCTCAGCACTTAAAAACATGGGCGTTCAGGCCATTTTTGGAATAGTGTTAAATATTCTTTGCATCCCATCTGTGTATTTCTCTAATCAATCTCTGTATTTAGACAGGCAATGTTCAGCTGCTATAGATTGTGAATTATCCCAAGATTATGTGAGAGTAGCCCAGTTCAAGCATAATGACAAGTAATGATTTCTTGTAATGAAGATGAGCAGTAGTGAGGCTTGGATACTTCTTCATCCCTGTCCTCTGCTTGGACAAGGAGATTTGTTTCACATTGTTGCTATTGTGTGCTTTCAAGTAATTTTGACTTATGGTGAGCCCAAGGCAAACCTATCATGGGGTTTTCTTGGCAAGATTTGATCAGAGGAGGTTTGCCCTTCCTTCCTCTGAGCCCGAGGGAGTGTGGTTTGCCCAAAGTCACCCACTGGGTTTTCATGTCCAAGTGGGTATTTGAACCATGTTCTCCAGAGTCATAAAGCTTGTCTATATGAGGCTATAAAATGTGGATTGATGCACACTAACACTTTTATTTGTCTCAATGATTTTTGGCAAGATTGCAGGCATGATAAGCCATATGCATTTGTTGTTCAAATGGGCATGCCTGAGAATCAAGATGGTAGACACGAATGAATTACTTGCATTTTTATTCCCACCAGTTCCTGCCACAGTATTTTTAAACAAAGTAAACCTAAGGTGACATGTTCTGCTTAAATAAACGGGGGAAAAAGAGGAAAAGGGGCTGTTTTCATTGCCTCAGTGCATGATTTCTCTGGAGAAAATCCAACATGGCAGTTCAAGGTACTTGCTTTGCCAGCAAGCTCCGCCCCCTGTGCATGTCTAATCAATCAGCTTTCCACTTCTGCTCTTATTGGAAATGTGCGTCAAAGCAAATTGGTTGTCCCAACGAGAAGGAATATGCATTTCCATCTCAGTTTTTTTTAAAAAAATATAGGGAAACCCACAAAGGCTTTTCCCACAGAGTATTTGGTGTTTTTGGCCCCCTCCTCCCAAAAACGGTGGATTGATGCAGGATCCCATCTAGACAAATCGTATTCTCCTCAAATTCTATGAGGAGTGTTTTTGCCATATAGACAAGCCCATAGTCCAACACTCAAATCACTACACCATGCTGGCTCTCCTCACATTTGTAGCTTGCCGTTTTATCTGGATGTGATAGATTCTGCAACCAGAATCCTCAACCATAGCTAGCTAAAAGTAAAAACAGGTGCCAATGAATTACTCCCTTCATATGGATGAGAAAGAGGAGATCAGATGCGCCTGAGAATTGTGACTCCTGTTTGTTGCCTGTTCTACCAATCATGAATAGGCGTGCTAAAGTGGAGATCCTCAAACATCCTCTCCCCTGTGGCACTCTTGGGAGAGCTGAAAATAGGCCCACCAGTGACAAAATGGCAATGCAGACACAGAGCCAGTCACAAAATGGTAGCAGGACGAGGAGGAGTTTGGTATTATCAGCTGACAATTACATTGATATCTAATCCTACTTTGGGAATTTGGGAAATTTGCAATTTCTAGATGGCTACGAATGCCATACTTCAGTTTTCCTCAAGTGAAATACAGACATTGGCCTGAATCCTATTGTTGGTCCCAACCAAAGAACACCAGTGGAGACAGTGGAATTTACCAACATGTTGACTCCCATTCAGCCATTGTTTCAGTGGGTCTATTCTAGTTGGAGATTAACCAATTGGATTCAGGCCCATTGCCTTTGGAGGGATCATGATAACTCAACGTACTTTATATTCTTCCTCTGTCCCCCTCCCCCACACCCCTCTCAACTATATTCTTATGTGTCTTCTCTTCCTTTTCCTTTCACATTTAATGTGTACCATTTCCGTTCTTGCTAGACTCTCCAGTTGCTGGTGCCACTGTCCAGGAAGTGAAGGAAGTACTGGTTATTTACAGGGCTTAAAATCTCTTCCTTTTCCTCTCCTCCAGCCAGTCTGACCTTTTATTTATTTAAAGTAAGCTTATACTGCCTTTCGGGGCAAAGTCTCCTCAAGTCAGCTTACAAAATAAAATGTTTAGAACAATGAAATATAAAATACAGTACATACCTAGATTTTCACCCCCCTTCTTCACATTTCTTCTGCCCCTTCCTTTACACTTGGTGGAGCCACTCTGTCCATTTGTCCTCCCTTACTTACTCTTTATTTTCTCTCTGACTTTGCATGCTACAGCCTTGCTCTCAAACCAGCTTCTGTTCCCATCCATGCCAACACAGGGAAGTGCTCCTGGTATCAGTCCAATTAAAAAGCTGCAGTGTGGCCAGATCCTGGCAAATGTCAAACAAAGAGGTATATTTTTACTGGAAGTCCTTTATTTTAATAGGGTTCACTGTTATCCACACTTTCTGGTATCCATGGTAAGTCTGGGAGCTGAACCCCTGCAGATATGTGGGTCCAACTGTATTAGCTCTAAGTTGGCTGGAAAAACTAATTTGCTTAGAATTCATTAATCTGTTTACTGCATAGTGATTTCTGTGTTCATCTGTCTGTCTCTGTATCTACCTAGGTTTAGCCATCCACCCCTGAAAACCACTTGATAGTAGTCCTGTACTCCTGAATTGCTTTTGTTTCAACATCATCCAAATGTGCTAGCAGCAGGGAAGTGTTATGCAGACTTACAGGTGGTTTTGTAAACTCTGAATTAGGGATGACTTGAAGCTTAATGCCCATTTCTCCTTCCCTCAGGTTTTGAACTATGTTTCCCTTCATGTGGTTTTCAAATGTCCCTCTAGTCCTCAGATTTATTTATTTAGGTATTATTTTTCCCTTTGAGCACCTGGTTTTCATATGTGATTTGACATGAGTGAGTGGAAACTGAGGTTATGCCATCTCCTCCTAATGCAATTCCAGCATACATTAACACCCGAAAAGCTTTTTCTGTTCAGAATCATAATAATAAAAAGAGGAGGGGGAACATAAACTCTAGAATGGAGGAGCAGAAGTCTGGAGAAAATGCCATTAATAAAGGAGAATAAACATACCAAGCAAAGACTTTCAAAATGCATTTAAAACCACAGAGTTTCCATGGCATTTTGCCTGCTAACGAGTAAATGGAACATATCCTAAATTATTGCAGTCTGTCAAGGAAAGCTGGACTGTGTGAAACCACTATTCTATGCTTCAGGGAAATTTAATTCTCAAAATCAAATGGCCTGTATAGGCTTTGATTCGGCATGAAATTTCATTTTCCTCATGGGCCAAATGCATTTTTTAAACTGAAAGATTACAAATTTTAGTCCATTTTTTTTCCAGAAAATGCTCAAGAGGCTTGTCCATTGGTTGATATATTAGCAAGAGTCTCATTTTTCAACCCCTCCTCCCAAAGTGCAAGACCAAAAATATCTTTAAGTACAAGAGTCCATGATTAATTAGAATTACTTTTCTCTTTATTTTTATTTATTTATATATTCATTTTTTGCAAACTATATTCTATGTCCTTATTCAACAGTTCAATAATTCATTTCCATCTATGGATGTGTGAAATTAATTTGTCCCAAATTGGATTTGTGGAAGCAAAGCAGTGATAAAATTTGCATTTGTCATCACAAATTATGTCATTTCAAGGTCACTTTTGTACATTTTTATTTTTTAAAAAAACTGACACAATTACCAATGCAATTGTTGTTGTTGTTGTTGTTGTGTGTGCCTTCAAGTAATTTCTGACTTATGGTGACCCTCTCACTGGGTTTTCTTGGCAAGATGTGTTCAGAGGGGGTTTTGCTTTTGCCTTCCTCTGAGGCTGAGAGAAAGTGACTTGCCGAAGATCTCCCAGTGGGTTTTTATGACTGAGCGGGGATTCGAACCCTGGCCTTCAGAGTCACAGTCCAACACTCAAACTGCTACACCACACTGGCTCTCTTATCAATGCATTACCAATGAATAAAGTAACATCTTACTTTTGGCAGGAAAAAAGTAAAAATTAATCTCAGAGAAATCCAGATATCTTGCTTTCCTTTCAGATTCTTCCGCCCTCTGCTTAATTTCTTTAAAATTAGATTGGGTTCCTATTCTAAAACCAAAGAAAGTCAAAGAAGATCAGATCAGTGATGCCTGTGCTGAGACCTTACCAATCAGCATCTGGATATCAATTTTGCTGAGGGTAACTCTGCACTGATTTCTTCAGTCACTACAGTCATTATAAGAAGCATGTTCTCCGACTTACTGGGAAGCAGGTTTGCAGTCTGGGAACATGGTGGAGCTGTCTGAACCATGCCAACCACAGCACTGGACAAGCTTCTCCTTCTGGGAATGGCAGAAAATGCCAGCCAATAGAATTAAAGCTATTGGCTAGGAGGCAGGACCAGAGGGAAACTGCTGGAAGTTTTCATTCAGGTCCAGCACTTGGGTGTTTAGATAAGTTCTCCGGCCCTCTGGCCTCAGTCTGTTCTTTGTCTCATCACCCTGTCTAGGTTTTTGTGATTTACCTTGCTTGTATTCAATTATCACAACGTTTATCGATGGTTCATCATGGGATCTGGGTTCAAGGAAATGGCATTGGGAGAGTTGGTAGGCCCAACAAACAGCGGAGGAGATGTGGGTAGCATCGGGGAGGCCATTCAGCTTGCCACACCCCCAAGTGACCAGGGGAAACATGCACCGGTGTCTGTCCATGTGGAATCCCTTAGCTGTTATCTTTGCTGTCATCCAGCAGGTGAGTGGGCATTGGCTAATCAACCAACACGTAGGTTGGGCAAAGCCTCTTGTAATCCCTGTTGTCCTTCGAGTGGCAGGCCAAAACCTTTTTATTCAGGCAGGCTTTTAAAACAGCCACTTTTTAAAGACTGGGCTAGAGGGTGCTGTATGGTTTTACTGAATTGTTTTTAAAAGCTTTCTATCCTTTTTAAAAACAGTTCTCAATACTTTTAAGTATATTTTATTATTTTAAATATTTTGATATTGTTTTAATAATGTAATTAGTTTAATTTTGTTTTAATGTACACTTTTTGTATGTTTTAATTACACATTTGTTAAAAGTGCGAGCTACTTTGGGTCCCAGCCTTGAGGAAAAGCGGGTTATGAATAAATATAATAACAATAACAATGACGACAATGGTGATGATGCCTGGATCCAGTTCCATGACAATGGCAACTTCATGTGGCATCTGTAATCAATAAATTTCTTGGCCTTATTTTGCTCAATTCTTGAAAGATGAGTCAACACATAGGAAAATGAGTCAGCTCATAAATCTACTCCAGTTGGGATTAAAAACAACTGGATTCTGTCCTGGAAATACTGTGCCTGACACATCCAAACAAGGACAACACATGCTTGTAGACTTGTGTTCCACATGGATATGTATGATACCAGTTCAGAACAGTACCAGAAACAGAGTTGCATAGTACAAAGTGCAAGTGTGATGGTGGACAGAGGGTTTTAGTGGGGTCTGAGAAACATGAGTTCACTTTCTGTTTCCGTGATGGAACTCCCCAATGGTCTGGAGCAAGCAACTGTCTCTCATCTTCAGTTCACTGTCTGTAATGTGAGGATATTAAGGACCCCTACAGTGAAGCTGTGTTTCTGAATCAAAACATCTCAGGCAAATCACACAAGTGTGCCTCAGGCTGTTGTCAAGGGCAAGCAAAATGTAGTACCATGGCAAAAGGTGCCTGCAGGATCTTCGAGTATGTTGAAGAACAAATCTACACAGTTTAAGAGAGTTATGCTCACCCTGCACACTACAGCCTCAACAACATGGCTTACATTTCTCTAAATGTTTTCTCCAGCCAATCAGACAGTTCAGCTCAGAGGCTAAGCTAGCGCATGCAGTTTTTCTTCTCTCAGAGGTCTGGGACTCAGGGAGCAGCTACACAGGAGAATTTGTAGCAAAAATTAGCGACTTACCTCCCTTTCGCTGCAGCGCCCATTTGTGCCTAAGGCTGATTAGCAAGCTTGGAAGGGAATATTTTGCAGTTTACATCCCCAAAACTACATCCCCAAAACAAAAAAAGGTGGCCACAAGTGAGTTGAGTCTGGAAAATCTCCCTCCATTCACCCCACCCTTTTTTTTCTTAAAGTGACAGATGTGGAAGAGCTGTTTTCCATTTTTTAAAAAAAGGTCATACTTTTGCTCTGCCGCTTTACAGGCTGAATCATACCAGTAAAAAACAATGGTGGCTCCGGCATTGCAAACTTTCCCTTGCAAGCCCACTCCCTCCAAGGTCCAACCAATCAGCTTTCAGCTCTGCTGTGTCCCCTTTTCAAATTGGTTGTACAAATGACCAATTTATGCACATTTTTGCACACTTTTTAAAAAAGATAATGAGAAACAGTGAAAGCTGTTACTGCGGTCTATTTGGAGTTTTCCCAAACTCCTTGTGAATATGGCAAATCCCAGCAGCAGCTCATGTAAACAAAAGGTATTCTGCCCGCATTTCTTGCCAGATTTGTTTTATTTTATTTTGTTATTTTTTTATTTTATTTTATTTTATTTTGTCGTGGAGATGCTTCCTCAGTCTCTAGTGCATGCTATCAAGATCATATTACTCTGATACTGGAAAACCTGCACTAGTTGTTGTAGGAAATGTAGCACTCTTCTTGTATCCCATGTTTAGTAAGTTTAGGAAATTCCTTGCATGCTCAAGTTTCCACTCTCCCTTCTCTTCCCTAGGCTATTTTTAGCCATTTGGAGCTATGGGGTAACCATTGCATCATTCATCACATGGCCTCCTATTTTAAATGTTTTATTATGCTTTCTCTTGGTTCCATTCCTTCTTGGGATCTCTGCAGACACGCCATGATGCTGCTTTTCTCCTTTTTCCGCTTTCCACCATGCATTCCATGCATCTAACTACCAAAATCACCAAGAAAAGAGGCAAACTCTTGCTTACTTGCAAACACCTCTTTATCTGAGGAAATATGGATATTACTGCTATAATACTCAGAAACTTCTGATTTTGATTACCCTAACCTGAATTTCCCAAGATTGGGTGAGTTTTCTAGCCTGAACCTAATCCTCTTAGTTAGTTAAGGACCTTAGATTTGTTTTGAATACGTAGATGAAGATTGCTATACCTTCAGTAAACTTTTGATACACATTTTAAGCTAATGTCTTTATTGCCCTTAATTTTGTCTACTTCTAGATTTTCAGACAACACCGTTATAGTGTTACTATTCCACTATATTTGCTATGGCTGCCTCCTGTTGAATCCTGGGATTTGCAGTTTAGGGAGGGGCATTTGCAACTCTCAGCCAGAGAGCTTTTAGGCCTCACGAAACTACAAACCCCAGAATTCCACAGCAGGAAGCCAGAGCTGTTAAAGTGGAATAGTAACACTATAACAGTGTAGTCTGAAAATCTCCCTTGACTGGGTGATTAGACCACATACAGATGCAAATTGAGCTGGGTCGCTGTCTTCCTTGCTAACCCTGTTTACTTTGAAAGAAATTTTTCTTAAGAACATATTCCTAAAGGGCTAACTCCCTGGAATCTTTAATAATTTTTTAAATGTATACTCATACACCCCAACAGTTGTCAGTTCAAGGTGCTGGAGGCCTAGCCATGTAAGGGACCCCCTGTATTGTGATGAACATGTCAGCATCTTAAGCTCCACAGGAGAGGTCCCTTTGGAAAGGCCATCTTCTCCTCCTGCTGGTGGCTGTGAGGAAGGGTGTGCTGTTCCCAGATTGGGAAAGTGCTCCTCTCAGAATTACAACCAGTTTCCACTCTCGCTGCTTTTAGGGAAGGTGACAAGACACAGAAGCCTCAGCTTGGCTTGTGTGAATGTTTTAATGGTTTCTTGGTTATTGTTTTTAATGGGGGGGTTGTTTAATTTGTTTTTAGTGAAGATATTAATGGCTTTATTATTAATATGGTTTTAGTGACATTTTTAATGGTTTTCTTGTTTAATTTGTTTTTAATAGTGTTAGCCACTTTGAGCATTTGTATGTGTGCATTTTGAAAGGTGGGACAAAAATGCCAAAAATAAACAAACAAATGCAGCTTTTCTCTTTCTCTCAGACAATGTTGAAGAACTGGGTCTAGTGGTATTGGGCATCACCTGAACTTCTGCACAGTTCGGAGTATGCTCTAGAAAGCCTAGTCCTAATAGGGATCTCATCAGTGGTATAGTGGTATCTCATCCGAAGCTCATTGTGACCATCCACATAGCCAAGCCCTTGAAGAGAGTGCGAAAAAGCAGGCTGCTGTGGTTTCTTTAAAAATGTGGCTGCGAGCCTTGTTGTTGTTGTTGTTGTTGTTGTGTGCTTTCAAGTCATTTCCAACTTATGGCAACCCTAAGGCAACCCTATTATGAGGTTTTCTTAGCAAGATTTGTTCAGATTTGCCTTCCTCTGAGGCTGAAAGAGTGCTACTTGCCCAGGGTCACCCAGTGGGTTTCTGTGGCTGAGCAAGGATTTGAAGCCTGGTCTCTAGAGTCTAATGTTCAAACCCTACACTATGCTGGCTCACTTGGGAGAGTTAGCTACAAGTAACAGTTATGATCATCTCCCGCCCCCGCCCCCCATAAACCCCACCTTTTCTCAGCTGCAGTCCCCCAAACCTGTAAATGTCCTGGTAAATGGAGAAGAAGAGGAGCAGTAGAGAAGCATCCAGCTATTTTCCTATAACTTCATGCACCGTAACAGGCATCTGCATGGACCTCCTGAGATCCTATAGAGGTCCCTGTGGATATGATTGCTCTGTGTTCTGTTAAGAAGAGAAAGCTGCTTCCATGCTCTCTAGTGACTAGAATGTGGCCAGGTTTGGGGAGATGCTGCTGAGAAAGGGTGGGTTTGTGGGGAATTTCAGTCCTTGCACAGTTGGTAGAGAAGTCCAACTTCTGCAATGACCAAAAAAGAAAGTTGTAATGGCATAAATCGAACTTTGCCATTGTAATTCCCCAACAGGATGCTAGCAGGATGTTATTTTCAAATTGATATAGTAATTTAAAAAGTCTAAGCATCATGACATATGCAGGTAAGTTAAACAAAAAATTGTAATTATTGATAATACAGTATGACTCCCTTACCTGCGGGGGATACATTCCCAGACTTACCGTGGATACCAGAAACTACGGATAATAGCGAACCATATTAAAATGAATTACCTCTGGCCCAAGCATGCTATAGAGTCGTGCAGAGGACCTAGAAGATGTCTAGAGAGAACACTTCTCTAGGCATCTTCTAGGTCCTCCATTGTGACTCTATGGTCCCATGTATATGGGGTCTTTCTGTATTTTCTCTTCTCTTCTCTTGTTTTTTCTCTCCTGCCCCCTGCCTTATGTCTGTTACAGGATCGGCACTTTAATGTATGTTTTCAATGCAATGCAGCTGTTGCAATTTTCATCCTCCACCAGGAGCAGATCTTTAGTAAAATTAACAGAATTTAACTGCCCATTCAGACCATCCCCCAAATACTTTGGATTACAAAAGGGATAGCTCACAACAATATATCACTGCTGGGAAAATCCATCTCTCCCTACGCCCAGGTGCAGTGGGCATTGCAGCTAAACTCAGAGGGGAAACTTTAAATGGGAGAGGTCGGCAGATTATGTCAACACCCCCAGCTAATCCAAACAGCACTGTCTCTTTGACCCTTTAACCCTGGGCTCCCGAACACTACTGCAATTTACAAGCTCTTTCTGTATCAAAGCCAGAACCCCATTCTAAAGGATTTGATGCTCAGTTTGCCAGCTACAACTGAGTGTATGTGATTTGCAACCTACTCTGTGTGGAATATTTTTTCCCAAGTACTCCCTATGTGCAAGACTATTTCAAGTAGATTCATTCTTCCCTTGTCTACAGTGGGATTATAGAGTTGGGATGGGGGGAAGAAACACACACATACACACCCTTTCTTTAATTACTATAAAAGTCGCTTCCTCAGTATAACATTCCTTTTCTAGGCATGTAGCCCTAGGAGATGTTCAAGAATAATAGAGTCCGTTTTTCTGGTTAAAAATCCAGATCTAGCTTTCCATAAAATCAAAGTATGTAGCTCAAAGCCTCCCTCTAGTGGCAACAAGGGGGAAAGAACCCCACTTTCTCCCCCCCCCCCAGCCTGGTTTACAGCAAGGGCAAGGTGCTGGCCTTCAAATGTTATTTTTCTGTAACTCCCAGCATTCCTCACTACTGGCTGTGCTAGGTAGGAGCTGATAGGAGTTACAGTAGAACAACATCTGGAAGGCTCCATAATGCCCGCCCCCCGGTTTTTACACAGTCCACTATCCATTTCTCCCAAAAGAGCTACCACAGGAGTAAATATGGGCAGGTTTTGATCTCTGTTTACTTCCATATTTTAAACAGCAAGAAGCCTCCTTCATGCACATGCAAGATAAACAATTTCACTGTAAGATGAAAAGGAGGAAGCCCAACAACCATGGCAGCTGGTGACTCCCCTAGATCATTCAGTCTGGCCCTATATCATTCAATTATGGTAGTACACTGATAATTAAAATAACACTTCAGGAGAACGTAATGTTCTGCCCATATGGGGCCTTCAGATATGTGAATCATGGAGTATTAATTCATAACTGGTTTTCTTAATGAGTCCTGGCCTTTGGCCTCACTTCTAGCAACAGTGCGGTGTATGGACTGATTCTGTTTTCCCACTCACTCCCCCACTACACTTTATTTCACGCATGGTCACTCCTTCTCATTTAAATATTGCACAGCTTCTAAAGGTCATGAAGAGATTCTAAAAGGGTGAAGGTTGAGGAAAGAAGCCAGGGTGCCAAGATAGCAGTGTATTCTACCACTCAACTACTTACATCTTCCACAAAAGCATCTGGTTCTGACCAGCATCTAGAGATCAGTCTCTGGCCAGAATCCTCATCGGGCATTAGGTCAGAATAACTCTGAGTTGTGCCAGCGGATTGTACTTTTTATGTGTTTGCATAAGAGGTATCCAATAACCCCCCCCCCAAACAGTTTTCCTCTCTGCCCCACATCTCAGGAAGTACTGTATACCTTAAGAGATGGCATGGGTACAACTCTACCTCTGCACATCCTGGTATGATGAAACCTCCCTCTTCTTTCTGGCTCATTCTCATATGTTTGCTTGCTTGTTTGTTTTATATCCTGCCTTTCTCCCAATATAGGACTCAAAGCAGCTAGTGATATAAGTTAAAACAAAATATAACTAAGGTAAAACAATATATAATCCTTTAAAAAATAATAAACAATTAAAACATTTTAAAAATTTAAAAAATTGAAAGCACAGTCAAGATAAAAGAATACACACCCTCCCCATTTTTAACTTCTTCCACCCTCCCCATTAAAAGCTTAAGACTCTTTAAACAAAAATGAGAGCAGAGAGGAGGCCGATCCAGCCTCCCATGAGAGGGAATTCCATAGCCTGAGAAGCCACCAAGAAGGTTCCCTCTCCCTTCCTGTCTTCACCATATGGGCTTGAGAGTATAGTGGGACTGCAAAGAATCCCTCCCTCAAATATCATGAGATGCAAGCAAACTCATACAAGTAGATACAGTCTTTCAGATAGTCTGGGCCTCAGCCATATCAGGGTTTACCAGTCATAACCAGCACTTTGAATTGTGCCCAGAAACCAACCGATAGCCAGTGAAGATGTTTCAAAAAGGACATTATATCTTCCTTGTAACTGGCCCCAGCCAGCAATTTGGCTCCAGCATTTTGGACCTGCTGAAGTTTCCAAACAATTAATGAAGGCAGTCTCATGCAGAGTGTATTTCAATAATCCAAATAAGATGTAATCAAGCCATGTGTTACTGTGACCAAATGTGACAACTCCAGGAATGGGTGCCGCTGACACACTAGCTTTAACAGTACAAATGCATTCTTGGCCACCGTGGAAACCTGGGCCTCCAGGCTCAGAATTGGCTGCAGGAACAAACCAAAGTTATGAACCTGAGATGTCAGAGGAAATGTAACCCCATTCAACACAGGCTGAATCCCTAGCTGTTTACAGGCCTTTTACATTTATACTCCCCACATAGTGATAGTGAACAGGCTCTCGTCCAAAGTGTCCTATAGTGCACTGACTTTGGTGTAATTCACTGGACTTGGTTGGTACACTCTCATGCAAAACCATCACCACAAGGTGCTGGTGCCATTTTTTTTTTCCTGCTGAATAAAATTATGTGCAAACACAACATCTCCCTTAGTGAGAATCAAGGTGTCAGAATCAGGTCATAAAGTGACCTTTTCCTGACATTAATTCTGTGGGCTGTGTAACCGATTGATGTTCTGCAATCCTTTGAAATGGTAATAAATTGATGTGATGAGAATAGCCAAGAGAGGATGAGTTCTGTTGGAACAAATGGTTGGGAGCAGAAGTGGCAGTGTGGACATTTGGGTAACCAATGAATGAGTTGCCC
Organism: Gambelia wislizenii; assembly: GCA_030847615.1. Lineage (NCBI taxonomy): Eukaryota > Metazoa > Chordata > Lepidosauria > Squamata > Crotaphytidae > Gambelia > Gambelia wislizenii. The sequence goes on along the minus strand of JAUMIR010000002.1, from coordinate 185,835,611 downwards.
ACCAGAATTGGATGATTGTAAATACTTTTTATTATTCTGCTTTTCCTTTGAGCTTCACTGGAAGCAACAATGTTGTATAGTTCACTCTTTAGATTTCTGTATGCAATAAAGCTTACTGTTTAACCCTGAAGCTTTTGGCTATTGAGTCTATAGAAGAGAGTACATGACAAAAGGCTCAATGCTCAACATGGCATATACATAAATAACCCAACATGTCTGGGAGATCTGCTGAAGGTGATCACACAGGAGAATAACTGGTCCCCATTTCCCTGACAAAGTCATCAGGGAAAAACAGTACCAAAAGGAAATGTTCTTATTTTGCAGCAGTACTGTGATATCTCAGGTAGTTCTCTTCTTAGATTTTCTGTCTTTTCTCTTTGCCTGTCTCATAGTCCTTGACAGCTTACCTTGCTTGATTCCTCAATATAAACAATGGCTTGGGTCACCTAAATTCCTTTTCACCAGCAAAAGCATCCTGTGAATGAAGTTCTGATTACAGAACATTCTCTCTGGCAGGAGTGGAGAAGCAATTTCCACTATCACAACTTTAGTTTTCCATGCCTCCTCACCCTACAGTTCATTTATTTATAATATAACCTGTTCCATTGCACTGACTTCTGAAATGAGGCAAGTCAGTAAACAGACCGTAGGAGTTGCCTTAAAAACACTATGTGTGACAGAGGACTTTTTCGGATGGGGTTTTACAATGCTAGCAACCTCGTCCCTGTTGCGAGGCTGCTGCTCTGCAGGGCTTCCCTTTCGGATGATGCTCTCCCCTGCTGATCCTCTGCCGATACTGTTGCGTAACCGCGGGGATGCTGCAGCGTTATATTTGGCAGTTTTCTAATCACGAAAGTTGATCGTGATTAGAAAACCGCCAAATATAATGCTGCAGTGTCCCCACGATTACGCAACAGTATCGGCAGGGGAGAGCGTCATCTGAAAGGGACGCCCTGCAGCGCAGCAGCCTCGCAACGGGGACGAGGCTGCTAGCGTTGTAAAACCCCATCCGAAAAAGTCCAGAATGTGGTAATCTCACAATGAATCTGACCTGCCTGTAAAATAGCTGCAACTCAAATATATTTTGAAATGTCTACTCTTTCTATACCTGGGCATAGAGAGGGCAGAGGGTGGGCAAGGAACTGAGGAGGACTAGGACCTAAAGAACTCTTGGGGCTTGTCTACACAAGTGAAAACAATTTTGCTTGAAATCACATTTTTCTGATCCACAATGACCCCACACACAGCTTGTTAAAACCACACACAGCTTGTTAGAGTGAAGTGAGAGCAGCATTGCCAGCCACACATTTCCCCTAGGCAAGCTCATTTCAATGTAAAAGAGTAGTCCTGCTATAATCATGTGCCCAACACTTTGCATTATTTTCAACCACATAGCCATGGCCACTCCGATTTTTTTCTTCCCATCATGCATGGAAATATGCAAATACAGTAGGCAGAGGTGCGCTAATAATGATATATAAGTATCCGCACAAACACACCTTCAAAAAAACAATAGCAACTGCACACTGGCAAAATGTAAATACAAACAGAGGAAGTAGCCTTTCCTGGTGAGAATGATGAGGTGACTCCAATCCTACCCCACCCCCCACCCCCATATCTACAACAAAGCCAACTTGGAGGTGGCCACCCGTACAATAAACCAGTTTTCATAGGAAACTATGGTATAAAAGGTAGTTTTTAAAAAATCAGATATAAGTCCTCGGGCACCAAAAAGCCCTCAGGTATTTGATTTGAATCCTCAAGAACTTTGGGTGTTCTATCAGCCCCCAATACAATGTATGGTGCTTTGTTTTGTTTTGTTGCTTGTGTAAGGACACCTATGTGCACAAATGGCACCATTTTAAAAAGGTAGCCTCAATTCACCATCTCCCTAAAATGCAAAAACAGGGACCATGTTTTAGCTCACATGGAAACTAGAAAATAAGGGCTATCTATGGTAAATAGGGACATTCTGAGGGCACATTTGTGACAACTCTCCTGGTACTGCCCGTCCTTCTAGGCCAGGTATGTGGAACATGTGGCCCTCCAAGGGTTCTTAGACTTCAGTCTACATCAGACTACACCAGTATAAACCAATAGAAAAGGATTGTGGGAGCTGAAGTCCAACTACATTGGGAGAGCCACAATTGCCCATTCCTGTTGGCGCAGGATGGTGGAAGGGATGAACTGCCTCATTTCTTTTTCAACTCTCCTGAAAGACTGGTTATATCTTTCCACTGAAGGAAAGGTTTGTTCCTTCCATGAGTGGACAGGGGAGTCTGATGCGCCACAACAGAGCTTGGAAAAGTTATCTTGGGGGATTTATAATACTAGAATCCTTTGGGCAGCATAACCAATAACATTTCCAAGCTTTGCCCCATTAGAACCTGGAAGTGACCCATGCACTAGCTAGGTTTCTGTCATCTGAAAAGGCCCAGGTTTATTTTTCATCCTTTGGTCCCCCATCCATCAAGCTTTGTCTCCTTCCTTTAAATCCAACCCGGATAATGCCCACTGGCCTGTGCTTACTTCACTGCAAACTGAGCTTTAATTAAGAGGTAAAATTATTAAAGCCACAAATTATTATAGCCTGAGGATGCTCCAGGCCTGGTGATACCAAGCAGATGGTCCAGGGCCAGCAAGAGCCCTTTAATAAAGGAGTGTTTGCAATTCATGAGCATTAATTATGTCCACTCCTCTCATTTTCAAGTGTTATGGTTGTCAGGCCTGGCATTGTGTGGCAAGGAAGCATGATGAATGAGGCAAACCCCTTCTGGTTCGGAACATGGCCTTTGTGAGGCAAAAATTAAAAGTATTATCTCCCAGAAGATATGTGATTGGAATGTTTAGACCTTTGGTTTTCACTGTTCTTTTCTTTAAAAAAAAATCTCATCGAACTATCAACCTTCCCCACCCTTTCCTTTCTGGCTTTTCCCTTTCTTTTTGTTTTTATTTATTCTTTTTAGTGCCAAATACCCTTCCTTCTGCTTCTATTTAAGTCTTAGGTTTATAGCATTTGTTAAAAATATAACATAAAAAACAAGACAATTGAAACGTTCAGTAGAGGGAGAGGGAGAGAAACAACCACATTTCAAATTGACCACATTGACACATCATGACAAGCCATGGCATGGTTTGCTGAAATCTGGTGCAAACTTACCTCTGCTAAGAAGCCTTGGTTTGTTAATCAGCCACAAAACTCAAGCTGAACAACAAATTATTATTGTTGTTGTTGTTGTTGTTGCTGCTGCTGCTGGCTTACAAACTCTGCCATGTACAAATCAGAAATTAAAAACATTACTTTCTAGAGTGGAGACAGTTGTAGTCCAACAAGTAACTTTTCCCATCTCTGATTTAAACCTTAACTTGACTTCAGGATCCCAAGGCTACTGCTGTTGTATCAACTATGAATTTGACTAGGAAGAGATATCATATTTCCAGGGAGTTATTTTAGTAGGGGGAAATCTGAAATTACCTGAAGAGAAGGTTAAGAGGTGATATGATAACCATGTTTAAATATGTGAAGGGATGTCATAATGAGGATAGAGCAAGCTTGCTTTCTGCTGCTCCAGAGAGTAGGACATGGAGCAATGGACTCAAACTACAGGAAAAGAGATTCTACCTAAATATTAGGAAGAACTTCCTGACAGTAAGAACTGTTCAACAGTGGAATGTGCTACCTCGGAGTATGGTGGAGTCTCCTTCTTCGGAGGTTTTTAAACAGAGGCTGGATGGCCATCTGTCAGGAGTGCTTTGATTGTGTGTTCCCGCACGGCAGGGGGTTGGACTAGATGTCACTTGTAGTCTCTTCCAACTCTATGATTCTATGAGTCTACACTGAGGTGGGAATTGCACAGCCCTCCAAATGTTGTTGAGCTGCAGCTCCTAGTATTCCTCACCACTGGTTACGTTGGCTAGGGCAGCTGGGAGCTGCAGTTCAGCACACTTGCAGAGCTGAAAGATTTCCATCCTTGAATTACCACAAGGAGTTGTTGTGGAGGCCAATACAGCCCAGTGAATTGTATGGCTTCATGAAGGGATAGGAATCCAGCCCTTCCAGGTCTAAATGTAATACTGTGCCCACAAACCTGTCTCAGGGTACTAACAATGGACTGATAAAAGCCATCTCTCTTTTGACTTCAATTGATGTCAGCGTTGACATCTCTGCTTTGAACAAAAGAAGAGATCTTCAGGTTCACATCAGGGCTGGTCTAATTATGAGACAGAGTGAGGGGCTGCTTGAGGGAGAAGGTGTTAGAGGAAAAGAGCACAGACAGAGCTGTGTGTGTCAAGTGCCAATCTTCTGTATGTGGAGTGGTGGGGGTGTGGCTTACTGTCTTGTCTTTTGCCTCTGGCAACAAAATATCCTGGACCAAATCCTGATTCAGATCCTTCAGGTACTCTGAGACCTAACACCTACATGGAAAGCTGCAGTGCAACAACAGTGAGTGGGGATTTTATTTAATGTGGGTCTTGTGAGCTTGTGGTTTAAGAGATTTTATTTAATGTGGGTGTCGTGGGTTTGTGGCTTAAAATTATTTCTCACGTAAAGGGATGTGGCTTAAGGAAAGGTCCTAGCTTAGTAGTCTATACTTTGTGTATGCTGGGAAATAACTGGGTCTCAGAGCTTACAGAGACACTGCCAGTAAGATGGGAAAGATTGGGGTGGGCATAGGGCAGCTTGTGGGGTGGGCATAGGGCAGCCTCCCACCAGTCCCACAAAGTGCCCACAAAGACAAAGTCCTATAATGTGCCCACCCCATTTTTTTAATGGCATGATTTTTGAGCAATGTTTGCTCCCCAAATAGACACACAAATACTTCACACTCCCATCAAGCACCCCAGGACTCTGTGATAGACTAATGGTCTGAATTGCCACATTCCTGTATGCTCACCTTTAAGGCCTGGCTGCTCTAAATCCCACTATGTGAGGGTACTTCTGAAGCACTATCATGGGAGGTACAGAATGGGGCTTTGAGCTTCCTAAGAAGAGAGGTGACGCTTATTGATCAGTCCTTGCCAGCACAACCAGTGGGAAAGACTAAGGGTGTGTGTGCTGCCTGACAATTTCTGGATGGCCACAGGTTCCCCATCCATTTCAACATTTCACTTTTGGCTCATCTGTGCTCTTTTCCCTGTAGCTTGCTTTCTGCAGCAGAGCCCAAGTAAAACAATTGCCCTCCCCCTGCCTTCTGTGGGTTGCTCTGTGATAGAAGAGCATCACTTAATATGCTCCTCTCTTGTAAACATATAGCACAAATAGCACAGTGGCATGTCTGGGGGCATTATACTTTTTTTGGGGGGGTGGAATTTATGAAGATATGGTCCAAATTCCTGGAGATCTGTGGCTGACCAGTCTGGAAGAAAGTAGCTTAAAGGAAGGCTCCATGCATCTGAGGAAGTAGACCAAGTCTATGAAAGCTTATACTACCATTTCTTTCACTCAGTTTCAAAGATGCTACAAGATCCCCTTGCTTAGCCTAAAGAAAGGGTTATGCTTCTTCCCCTCCCCGCCCACCCCAGCAACAACTGACTCTCCCCTTTCCACCACTGTAAATATTTGGCCCCTTGCTAATCCTGTTAAAAGGGAGCATGTTACCACCTTGTTCAGTTACAGTCATTTTAAGAAACATGCTGCTCCATCCCCTCAGTTTCCTTCTATTTCCCAGTCAGTCTTCCCTCCCATTCCCAGATGATTTTGTTCCACACAAAGGCCCAAAGAAAGGCTGGCCCACTGGGGAAATGTAAGGTACACAGCATTAATGATCCACTGCTGAGCTTTTCTGCCTGAAACCCACAGCCTTCCCCACCTGCTTCTGTGGTGCTAAGGGTCAGGTGCAGCCCCAGGCCTGTCCCAGGCAGTCAGAGACACCAGCGCTGGAGGCGTGGGTCATGGCAGGAATAGGCAGGGAGGGGAGTTGTCTCTCATTAAAGGGGAGGAAGGGCAAACAAACACACCGAAAAGATTAGACCCAGAATAGCGGAGGGAAAGTAATTCATTATCCGGACTCATTCTATGCACCATTAAAGACTCCCTTTGCTCTGGCAGGGGAATAGGTGACTGGGGGGCACCGGGGTGCTGGGGCAGATGGGATCACGTCCAAATCACCCCCCAGGTGGTTCGCGCTGCATTAGTGGCTATGACAAAAGCAAGGGAGTGAGGTGGCGGACACTCCTGAAAGAGCTGGGCCTAGGCCACAGCAGGAGGCTGTGAAGTTCATCCATATCACAGACACTAATTTAGTTTAATTTACTTCAAAGGCCCCCTTGAATGCTGAGGGGAACAGGTCAGTTCTTTTTTTCTCTTTGGAGGCGGCCAGAGGGAAGGGGAGAGAAAGGAGCCCTTCCTTCCATCCCTGAGAAGCCCAGCATCCCATTCAAAGGAGAAAACAAAAACCGTCAGGAGAAAACCCCAGACAGCAATAGTGCTGCCTGCATCACAAGGACAGCATAAAATTCAGACAGAGATCCTCAACAATTTAAATTAGGGCCAACATGGAATAAATTTTTGAAAGAGTTCACAGAGCACAGGATGAATAGCACTTAAAGAAGACACAAGGTTGTCTTTCTGCATCTTCTGAAATAAGTTATTGCCTACCAGAAGCGATACACTCAGCCATGTGTTTCATCTTGCATTTGTGCAGCTACTCATTGGCAAAATGGCATGTTGTGAATGTGGGCAAATTGTATTTATTTGTAATTATGCTGTTGATATATAATCCTAGAATACCTTGCAATTCAACCCAATTTTGTGGTCTCCTATGCCTCTTAGGGGAACCTCCAGAGCTCCCACAGCTGGCAGACAGCGGCTGACATCATGCGATGGGGGTGGCCAGGGAAGGGAAGGCAGTGGTCTCATGGTGGGAGCAACCAGGGAAGGAAAGGCAGTGGCCTCAGACTGCTTGGGAAGTCTCATTGAAAGAGGCTGCTGCAGTGAGGGCAGCAGAGGCCATGCTGGTCATGATGTGGCTGGTGACAGCCAAAAGAGAACTCAGCTTCAGTCGCAACAGAGCAGCAAGAGCAAAGGATGCTGACCAAGAAAAATAGCAATGGTCAGTGGATCCCACTTGGGCAGTTGTGGCAGAGGAGGCTGCCATCAGTGGTGACAGCCAGCAGAGTCCATTGCTCTGTCCTAGTCTCTGGAGCAGCAGTAAACAAGCTTGCTCTATCCTCAATATGACTACCCTTCAAATATTTAAACATGGTTATCATGTCACCTTTTTATCTTCTCTTCTCCATGCTACACATATCCTGCTCCCTAAGCCACTCCTCATAGGGCATGGCTTCCAGACTTTTCACCATTTTGGTTGCCCTCCTCTGGACATGTTCCAGCTTGTCAATATCCTTCTTGAATTGCAGTGCCCAGAACTAGACACAGTATTCCAGTCTGACCAAAGCAGAATATTGTGGCACTATTATTTCCCTCGATCTAGACACTATACTCCTATTGATGTTGACAGCAGCTATGGCCATCAAATCCCACTTGGGTAGTCCCAGAGGAGGAGGTCAGGGCAGTGGGAGACCAGCAGAGAGGTGCAGAGAGGAGTGGAAAGAGAAGGGTCAATCTGGCCCAGCCAGGACCAGAGGATGGCCTTCACAGTCCGGAATGAAGTGGACCAGACTGGCCCCATTGAGGACAAAGGTGAGGAGGGCCTGACAGACCCCTAGAGAGCTGGGGAAGCATGGGGATTGTAGAGGGGGCAAGAGAAGGAAGCAGCAGCTATGGAAAATGGCCAACATTTGATGGGTGCAAAAAGGCCAAACCATGCTGAGACTGAATACTAAGAACTCTGAGACAAGCTATTATTAAATAGGTGACTTCAGTGGGGAGACTGTTTTGGTAATGCCTATTTCTTTTTGTCCCCTTTTTTGTTCAGCACAATACTTGAGGAACTTCAGGGAGGAAATATCATGATAATAGCTACTTTTATTTAGGTAAACACAACATTTGGCAAACAACTACTGGGCAGCAGCAGTAGTGGTGTGTGACACTGGTGGAGGACCTCTCAGAGACGACAACAATTGCACCATAGCTAAGGCTTGTTAGTAATGTCCAGAGGGATAAAATGGTAAACCCCCTCTTGAAAGTTCTTTCACCATGGAAACCTTATGATGAGACAATCCAAAATAAAACAAGAGTTAGTGACAGGATGCACATGACAAGATAATAGGGCAGAGCAGAGGGCAATTATGAGTAGTGATGTAGCTAACAACACAACTGGACTCAAACCGAAAAGAAGTCAAGCTGTGGATGTGCTCAGATGTGAAAGGAAAGTTAGAAGCTGCTCAACACAAATTATAGAAACATGAAATGTAAGAAGCATGAACCAAGTGTTATACAAAATGCTCGGGTCCATGGAAAATCCACTCATGAAAATGATCTTACAAAGGGGAATTAATAGCAACTTAAATGGCAACAAGAGGTTGTGTAATGTACAAGATCTTTGCCCTATGTATACAGGTGGAGCTAGAAAAAGACATGGGAGTCAGGTATCCCAAATAATTGATGAAAAGTTATTGACCTAAATAAAGAAGTCACACATGACACACATTTATCTAAACAAGCAGACAAAGTTACCAGAGTAAGGCAAGAAATAGTTAGAAGAGGAAATTAGGCTGGGGCCTCTTGGGGTGATACTGCACCGGCTCCTGCAGCTGGATCTTCTCAGGAGAAGCGGTGTTACTATCGAGTAGCAGGAACAGAAAGTGGGGCGGGAGAAACTTAGGAAGGGGAAGTTTGGATTATGGAAGCAGGGAGGGCATGCCTAAGGTCGGTTGGAAGCCAGCCAGAGGTCCAGGAGGTGTTAGCTGGGGTTTGGGGGGATGGAGAGAAGAGGGGGAATCAAGAATGGAGTGATACGGATTCAGAAGGAAGGGAGATCTGAACAAAAGAACTTGAGTTTTCCAGAAGGGTTTATAAGGAAAATTCCTTTGAAGTTGTGCTATGTATCAAAGGAACATTTGTTTTCAGATAACTCTCAATCGCATGATCAAAGGATTTCCAAACTAGTCAGGAACTGGGGAAATGGGGGTGATCTGGTAATCAAGTGATTGACAGGCACTTTTCCTTTGATTAGGGGATGTTCTGATTTGCAAATCAATGAAATCAACCAATGCAGCAATAGCTGTCAGTCAAGTTCTGCATGTTACGGGAATAGTCTCCTTGTTTCACAAAGGAATGTTGTATGTTTATCATAAAGGTGTGAATGTTTGGATAATTTGACAGGCCCACTTCTTTGACAGAGTATGTGCATGAACTTTGTTTGACTTGTTTTTCCCATCAGCCCTTGAGTAGCCCAGTTTACTGGCCAAGTTAATATCAAGCCAATTAAACACTGGTCCCAAACTGGGGTGATGGGTCATACAGTGGCTGCAGTTCAATATCAGAATAATGGGATATGCAGTAGGGTTACACAAGGAAAGCTAGACATGATAAAATGAGAATTGGAATGCATAAACATTGCAGTACTTGGGGTGAGCTAAAATGGACAGGAATTGGACATTTTGAATTAGAAAAGTACACAGGGTTTTTACTCAGGGAATGAAAAGATACAATGAAATGGGGCAGCATTTATATTGAGAAAAGATATAGCAAAAGCAGTCAAAGGATATAACACAAACTCTAACCAAATCATGTCAATAAGACTTCAGGGAAAACCCATCAATCAATATAACCGTTATCCAAGTCTGTGCACCAACCACAGAGGAAAAAGAAGACATTGAAAGCTTCTATGCTGGAGTTCAAGAAGAAACTGATAATACACCTAAACAAGATTTTGTGTTAATCATAGGTGATTGGAATGCAAAAATAGGAAGCAGAGCAAAGACTGTAGGAAAATTTGGCCTAGGATCAAGAAGTGAAGCAGGAGAATGATTGATGGATTTCTGTGGGGCCAACAGTCTGTTCATCGCAAACACATTCTTCAAGCAACCAAAGAAATGACTATATACATGGACATCACCAGATGGGCAATATAGAAATCAGATAGATTATATAATTGGAAGCAGAAGATGGAGAAGATCCATTCTTTTTTGCAAAAATGAGACCAGAAGCAGAAAGTGACACAGACCATGAACTGCTAATATCAAAAATTAGAGTAAAGCTAAAAACAATAACAACAACAACTAAACCAACCATGGTCCCAAAATACAACTTGAAGAACATCCCCATAGAACTCTGGACTGAAGCTAGGGACATTGGCAGGCAGGAAAACAAAAAGACACAATCTGCAGCCAAAAAAGAAAAAAAGAAGAAGAGAGAGAGAAGCCTCAATGGATGACAGATGAAACTCTTCAAGCAGTTTAAGGACAGATGAGAAGCAAAAGCAAAAGGTGACAGAAATACAGCCAGAAACCTGAATGTAACTGTTCAGTGACTAATGTGCAAAGACAAAGAGAACTACTTCAATAATCAATGCTGAGTAATAAAAGATGGCAACAAAAAGGGAAAAACAAGAGACCGATTCTACAAGATCCAAAAAATCTAAGGAAAATTCAAACCAAGGGTGGAGAGGCTCTAAGATCAGCAGGGAAACACAATACAAGATCAAGGTGAAATAAAAAGATGATGGAAAAAATACACAGAAGAAATTTATAAAAGAGATGCAAGATTCATTTGAAGTTGAGCCACACAAAGATGAACCTCAAATTTTATAAAGTGAAGTGAAAGCTGCACTTAGAGCACTAGGGAAGAATAAATCAGCAGGAACAGATTGCACACCAATAGAGCAGTGTCAATCTACAAAGACAGAGGAGATTATCAGACTGACTCTAAACTCTGTTGCAGGAATGGAACTGAATCGAGAAAGGATTTCCCTTTCTGAAGACATTGTTCCGTTCCTGTGTTGCTTCCATTCTGCCCCCATTCTGCTCCTGGGATATCTCAAAAATGGGGAAACATTGTTTTTAGTCCACCCGTTCTGTTTCTGTAATAGAATAACAGGTGGTCTGAATGATGCTCTGTTCCTGTCCCGTTATGCTGGCACGATACCAGCTGCAGGGGGAGCTCTGTGCCAGACGCTTCTGGGTGTGATCGGGACGACAAGGTAAGTAAAATACTTCCTCTCCCTCCCAGATACCTTTTATTTTTTAAAATGTGTTTTTCTGCTTCATTTCTGTTTTGACATGGGGGGGGGTTAATTTTTGAATTTGCCACCCGGCCGTTCTCTCGCAAGAACAGCCGGGATTTTAGTTGCTGGACGTAAAAGCAGCCTTATGATGGCTGCATTTATGACCAGCCAGCGAAGGGAGGGGGAGCCCGTTCCTGCCATAGAATCATGGTAGGTGCCTGAAATATTTTGCTTTATTCCGCAGCAGGAATGGGAGTGGGGCGAGTGGGGGGGGTAGTGGGACAGAAATAGGCTATAAGGGCCCATTTGATAATCTCCCTAACCTACTCTAGTTCTAATGAAAATCTGTCAACAAATATGGAAAACAAAACAATGGCCCACAGGATAGAAACACTCAATATACATTTGAGTCCTCCAAAAAGGGGACATAAAAGATTGCAGTAACCACAGAACTATTGCATCAATCTCTCATGGACATAAAGTCATGCTCAAAATTTTATTTTATGGCAAAGACTTCTACCATATATGAAGAAATCCCAGATGTTCAAGTGGGGTTCAGGAAAGAAAGGGGCACTAGGGATCAATCACATTGCAAACATACACTGGATAATGGAGCATACCAAGGAATTCCAAAAGATTCCAGCAAAGCCTTTGATTGTATAGATTACAAAAAACTATGGACTGCTCTTAAAGAAATGGGTCTCCTACAACATTTGATTATTCTGATCCATAACCTGTACTCAGGACAAGAGGCTACTATTAGAATATGGAGAAACAGAACAGTTCCCAGTCAGAAAGGGAGTCAGGCAAGGCTACATTCTATCACTCTATTTGTTCAACTCCTATGCTGAAAATTTCATACACAGGGCAGGACTAGACTCGAAGGAGGTGTGAAAATTGGAGGAAGGAATATAAACAATTTAAGATATGCGGATAACATTATACTATTAGCAGAAAATTGCAAAGACCTGGAACCATTCCTGAAGAAAGTCAAGAAGGAAAGTGCTAAGGCAGGTTTAAGGCTGAACATTAAGAAGACAAAAAATAATGACAACAGATGATTTACATAACATTAAAGCAGACAATGAAGGAATTGAAATAGTTAAAGATTTTCCATACCTTGCATCAGTCATTAATCTGGATGGAGATTGCAGTCTAGAAATCAGAAGACTAGGATTTGGAAGGGCAGCTATGAAAGAACTAGACAAGATCTTGAAGACATTTCATTGAGTACTAGTTACGATCGTCCAAGTCACTGTATTTCCCATCACTATGTATGGATGTGAGAGCTGGACAGTGAAGAAATAGCAAGAAGCAAATAGCAATAGCAAGAAAAGCAGCTCATTTAAGATGTGGTGTTGTAGAAGAATTCTGCGGATACCATGGACTGCTACAAAGATGAATAAATGGGTCCTAGAACAAATCAAGCCTGAATTCTCCCTAGAAGCCAAAATGACGAAACTGAGTCTGTCATACTTTGGCCACATCATGAGAAGGCATGATTCACTACAAAAAATAATGATGTTTGGTAAGGTAGAAGGCAACAGCAAAAGAGGAAGACTGTATTCCAGATGGATAGACTCAATCAAGGAAGCCATGGACATGAGTCTGCAGCAGCTGAGCAGGGCAGTTGAAGATAGTGTGTCTTGGAGATGTCTCATTCATGGGTTCGCCATAAGTTGAAGTTGACTTGAAGGCAGTTAACACACACATGCCTCTTAGGAACATAGGAAGCTGTCTTATATTGAATCTGACCATTGACCCATCTAGCTCAGCATTGTCCACACCAGGGAGGGTGAATTGGTCACTTTCCAGATGTTGTTGGACTTAAGATCCCATTTTCCTTCATCATTGGCTCTGCTGGTTAGGACTGGGAGACACATTAGCAATATCTGAAGGATCATAAGTTCCCTACTCCTTGATTACACAAATAGTAGCAGCTTTCTGGGGCTTCAGACAGAAGTTTTTCTATTCCAGACTCACTCGGAGATTGAGATTGAACCTTGGATCTTCTGCAAGGAAAACACATGCTGTAGCCCTGAGCTGTGTTCTGTGTTGTGCAAGAGGCAGTCAGCTAATCCCTAAAAAACAGGTTGAAGACATTTTCATTCCATAAGCTGCTACATCATCTGAAGCCCATGTTGTTGTCTCTGAGATGTGCTGTCTCTGTGTCATAGCAAAGGAATCAAGGATGTACTTTTTGGATTGTATTCCATAGGTACCTATAAAAAAGCTTTTTTCCACTCCACCCAATTATTGCTTCGGTTTCTTCTACAGCTGGGCCAGCCATAGATGTACCGTATATTCCGGCGTATAAGACGACTTTATAACCTTCTCAAAATCTTTTCAAAATTAAGGGACTGTCTTATACGCTGGAATACGGCTCCCCATCGCAGCTTTGGAAGGACGGGTGGTGGCTGGCTGGATGGGGGGAGGTTTGCCAGTACCCGCCCTTACCAAAGCTGAAATGGGGAGCCCTATAAGACGATACCCCACCCAGCCAGCCACTCCTCTGTACCCCCCCTCCAAAGCTGTGATCGGGACCTTGATCACGGCTTTGGGAAGGTTGAGTAGGGCCTGGTAAGCCCCCCCCCCCTAGCCACCAGCCACTCGCCCTTCACGAAGCCGCGACCAGAACGCCAATCCCAGCTTTGTGAAGGGCGGGTGTGGGCTGGAAAGCCCCCCCCCCGGCCACTAGCCACCACCCCTTCACGAAGCCATGATGGGGATCCCGATCCCGGCTTCATGAAGGACAGGTGGGGCTGGAAAGCTCTCCCTCCACCCACCACCCACAAGCTCTGCATGATCCTGACTTTGTGAAGGGTGGGCGTGGTCTGGAAAACGCGAGAAGAGCCCTGTTAGATCAGAGAAGTGGTCCATCTCTACTCCAGCTTCCTGTTTTCCACAAGGGCCAACCAAGTGCCTCCAGAATGCTCAGAAACACAGCAATTAATATTGAGTGGCATATTGTCCTGAGGTCCTATATCTAAAATTTTAGACCTACACATTCCCACTTGCCATGAAAACACAAGTTCCTTTCCTCAGCAGTAATTCAATTTCAAAGCCTTCCCACACATTAGAAAAAGTTCTAAATGATTGGTGAAAATATAAATCCAAATATGTAAAACCCAGCAGTAACACAGGACCTCAGTCTTTCTCCTGCATCTAGCATCAATCAGTTTTTAGACTCACAGTAGTAATTCAAACCAGCACACCAACTTAGGCTGCTGATCCTATTCAGGGCAATGCGCTAAAAAGGTAGTGAATATTCCACATTGCTGTTCAGGGCACGCCTCTGGCATGGAAAGAGAATTCAGCCACTCTTACTTAGATTTCTTTCTTTTTTCACCAGTAAAGCTTGTAGGTGGAAAAGGAGTGCAGCAGTTCATGGGTGGGCAATTGCAGCCCAGATATTATTGTACTGTACTGCCACAATCACACATTCCTGGCTGGCATTCTGCTGGTCAGTCCTAGCTAGCTAGAGTAGATGCACTGAATCAACAGCTGGCTGGTGAGTCAACATGTAAGTAAATTCATGTAGTATGTGGGGAAATAATCATTGTAATGTAAAAGCAATCTTGTGTACCTCATTCACAATCTTAGATAAGTCTAGGGTTTTTCCCTGCATGCATTTTGTTCTCCCAAAATTCCCTTCTCTTATTTCACTGGGCACTTCCAGCCAACTGGAAGTGCTGGGTCATTCGACACATGACCTAATTTGAATTTTATTGCTTTTGTGTAAATTTTCCTTCTGAATCTGACTCTCCATCAGGATGGAGGTATCTTAGCCATCTTAAGCTTTCTGAAACAATGCCATGATGTTTCACCATGCAGCCTTCTATTGTTGTGGGCTGGTGAGTCTTTCCTACCCTATTCTTAGTCAGTTTAGGAACCTCTTTTTAAGTTTGTTTTAGTATGTAGATTGAGATTGATATACCTTCAGTAAACTTTGATTTGCATTTTAAACTGACTCCTTTGTTTTGTAATTAGTCTAATTTAACTGGGAGGATCCCAGATCTCTTGAATACACTTGACATACAATTTGATCAACCTCCCCTCAGAATTTGTGTATATGTGTTTATTTGTTTTTGTCCTCCCCACTTTTTTAAGTCCTATGTTTTGTTTATTATACTCTCTCTGGCTTATCTTTGCAAAAGAAGATCCAGGAAGGACTCATCCTGTGCAACATGTCCGGTTGCGGAAAGCACAGCAGAGGGTCTCCTTGGGTGATGTTTCCGGGTTGTGATTCTTTCTGCGTTGTCGTTTCTCTTCAAGACTTGTTCGGCATGAGCTCTCAAATAAGACTGCAGCATTGTGGATAGTGCGTCTCCATGCCTCCCAATGTGAGGCCATGGCAGACCATTGTGGGTGATCAATTTGGCCGAGCCTGAGATGTTGTTTCAGGGAGTCCTTGTATCGCTTTTTTGGAGCACCCCTCTTACGCTGACCCATGGCGAGTTCACCATAGTGTACTATTTTTGGGAGGCGATGGTCCCCCATCCTAGAAACATGCCTTGCCCAGTGCAATTGTGTTCTCAATATCATGGCCTCAATGCTGGTGATCCCTGCTTGCTCAAGGACAGCAACATTTGTCACATAGTCAGTCCAGTGTGTATTTTGGATTGTGTGTATACAGCGTTGATGAAAGCGTTCGAGGAGTCGTAAGTGTTGGTGATAGGTCACCCATGTTTCAGACCCGTAAAGGAGAACAGACAGTACAATGGCTCTATACACACTGATTTTTGTGCTTCACCTCAGGTGTTTGTTACTCCAGACTCTTTTGTAAAGTCTTCCAAATGTGCTATATGCCTTTGCTAATCTGTGATCGATCTCTTTGTCAATCTTGGCATCTGAGGAGATGATGCTTCCCAGGTAGGTGAACTGCTGAATGGACTTAGGTCTGTGTTATGTTTGTGATATTGTTTTTTAATGTATTTTTATAGATGTAAAGTGATATGTTTTAAAAAGTATCAATAAACAGATTTTTTTATTAAAAAAAAAACCCTCAGAGGTAGATATGCTGTGGCTCTGTAGATGATGAACTGCAACTCCTAGCATTTCTGACCAGTGGCTTGGCTGCAGTGTACCAGCCCTTGGCGACAGGAGCAATTTGAAGCACTGAAATTTAAAATTATTGCATACTTTGACACAGAATATTCATTACATCACAGAATACACATTCAACTCAGACACACCTAAGCTGATGCCACATACTAGCATACACTTTACTAGTATCAGAAGCTCTAAGATCTGACCTTTCGATGGATAAGCCCCTAAAGAAAAAGGTATTCTTGAACCAGCACACTGTCATGTGTCTTTTGTGTCTGTTTCCTCATAAGCTTTCCAGCCCCCACTCGCCCTTCATGAAGCCGCGATCAGGACCCCAATCACAGCTTCATGAAGGGTGGGTGGCTGGTGGCTGGTGGCTGGAGGAGGGAATTTGGGATATACTCACCCTGTAAGAAAAGGAGTGGTAGTCTTATGCGGCGAGTATATCCCAAACTCTATATTTTAACTTTGTCTTATACACCTAGTCGTCTTATATGCCGGAATATACAATATTTCAGTGGTTCTTCTGTAGAAGAAAAAGAATATTCAAAATATAATGTCATCTGACAGCCCTTTATGATACTCAGAACAAAGACAGTTGTGAGGCTGTGGAAGGATCATTACACTTCTAGATTGCAATACAACATTCACTCAGCATAGCAAAAATATCCACATGTGGAGATATTGTTGGAGATACAGCATTCTTCCTGCACCCCCCCCCTTAGGTGCTAGGGTCTTCCTGCATGTTTAAAAGTTCCTTCCCTTCTTCTCACACTGCCCTAGTGATTAGTGGGCTTGGCTAGTAGCTCTGACTCAGCCCAGCCAAATGGAATGACCATCGTGTCATTCATCACATGACTCAGGTCTTCTGACCTCACAATTTAAAAAGTTTACGATTCTTTCTCTGCTCTCAGACTCACACAGATTCACTCTCACTCACTCTGAAGAAGAAGAAACATGGATGCTAGTTTCATGCAGATGTAAGGATGTCCTGCCCTGTTTTTTTCCCTATTTTTCCTGATCTCACTAAATGGGTGAGTTCTACCCTAAATCCTTTTAGTTCAGTTAGGATGTTAGCTTCCCATGCATATGTAGATTGCAAGAGCTATTATTAAATGCTTAAGTATTCTTGTAAAGAAGAAATTGTTTGTCTTTCTTTCATTTAAGTGGCATTAATGACTGAGTGCTTTACAGTACTTTATTAATTGAGTCTGTCCCGTTTCTGTCTCTGCTAACTCTGCTATACTAGAAGGTTTAATTTTCAAGAAGATATTCCCAAAGGGCTTGCTCCCTGGAATCTTTAATGAATTTTTAATCTTTAAGCTCATACACCCCTACAGATATGCTACTCCAGCTCTATACAACTTCCATGCAGAATAGCAACGTATGCCAGTGACTGGGTACCATTGTGCAATGTGCAACTGCAATGCACTATGTTGTTGTATGCGCAACTCTGCTTCTGCCACTGTCAGAAGAATACTTCTGTTGCACTATGATTAATAACTTGCCCCAAAGGCATAGCACAACATGCATATGCATATGTCACTACAGGATGCCAGTCCTAGAGAAGGAATCTTGACACAAACTGGACTTTTTGCATTGGTTTAGCACCTAGACAAATACATAGAATTAACCTTTCCAAAAGGCACTGAGCCATTTCTATGAAGTTGTTAATGACCTCTTCCTCCTCCTCGTTTTAAAACATTGCATAAACATGCTGTTTTGATGAGAGGGTGAGGGAAGCAAATATGTTAAGTTACCAGTGTGTGAGCAGCCTTGAGTGAGGATGATATGTTTTAGAGTGGTCTGAAATCCTTTTAACCCCCCTAAGGTTCCCCCTATTTTAACCCTTTTTCTGAAGATGAAAAGTGTCTTTTGATGGATGAAGCTGTGAAAATGAGTGAATTTCAAACAGAGGCTGCTGGAGGGATGGGGTCAGCGGTTAGCGGGTGCTGGTGGTGGGGGTTTCTGGGACCAGAGTTTTCTGTAGATATTATTTTCTAACCTATGTGGTAATTAAGTCATCTTTAGGTGCAAGGCTTGTCTTCTTTCTTCCACCTGGCTTCCTCTCCTCCCTGTCCCTGCAAGACTGAAATTAGGTCTTTACTGATAGGAAGGCTTTTGAGGGGGGAGGGAAGGAAAGGGAAAGGGCAAATGCAGCTATAGATAGCAAGTGACATTGATGAATGCAAAATGGGAAGCAGAGATCAAAGCCAAGAGGGCTGCATGACCTCTTGCTGGTGGGGTGCAACAGCTAAAGCAGCACGGACCAGTTCTCTGTAAGAGTAACCAGGCTTACGTTAGTCTTGGTGGTTGGGTGAACAGCAGTTTGGCCCAGAGGCTTGGGCATACGGTCCTCTTCATTCCCCACTGTGCATATATGATCTGTGCCTCTCTGTATTTGTTTTTCTTCCAGTTACTGCAAGATCTGCTCCTGTATAAACCTGCTAACCCCCTGCTATAAGAATAATACTATTGCAGGTCACCAGAGCCTGCCTGACCATCTATCATCTACCTGGCTGTGGTCATGCATCTGGCATCAGGATTGAGTCAGTGGAATTATCCTGGAATCCGCTAAGGAGTGGCACGATGACCATCCAGATCAGTAACCAAGGAAGTTCTATGTGCTGCCTACGGAGGATCAGAGCTGAAGGCAGGGGAAATAGAGTTAAGAAAAACAATATCAGAAAGTCTGGACTTGCAGAGTCAAGAACTCGCTGGCAGCAGGATGTGCTATACTCAATCTGACTGATATCTGAGATGTGATAGATAGGTCATAAGAATAAAGAGACAGAAATGTGTGGGAGGAAGTGAAAAGTGAAAGTAAAAAATTGTCAACTGCCCAGCAATTTTTCACCTGGAGGTTTTGTCCCAAAATCCAACTTTGCACAAAAACCTGTATATTGTGCAAAATAATTTTTTAATTTGTTTGCAGAAATGTTCTATTTGGCACACACATACATAAAAGCCTTCATAACCACTTTGTTAAATGATAAAACTATGGATGAATTTTGAAAGGTGTGGAAATCTACAATAGAGATCTTAAA
Source organism: Gambelia wislizenii (assembly GCA_030847615.1). Lineage (NCBI taxonomy): Eukaryota > Metazoa > Chordata > Lepidosauria > Squamata > Crotaphytidae > Gambelia > Gambelia wislizenii. Next base: position 185,816,446 of record JAUMIR010000002.1, on the reverse strand, counting down.
GGAAGCTAATGGTAATTTATTTATGATTACCTCTGACAACTTTTAAATGAAGTTATGAGCAGGTGCTGAAGAGGTTTGAGTTTAAATAATAGATTGGAGGTATAGAGAGAGATAAAATTTAGAGTACAGTTGTCCCTCTGTATCCACGGATTTGGTATCCATGGATTCAAGTACAGTATTCATGGCTTGAAAATATTCTTTAAAAAGTAATAATCCAAAAAGGAAACCTTGATTTTGCCATCTTGTATAAGGGACACCATTTTGCTATGCCATTGCATATAATGGGACTTGAATATCCATGGATTTTGGTATCCACCGGGGGTCCTGGAACCAAACCCCAGCGAATATGAAGGGACAACTATAGTAAGAAATATAATATGGTTAAGAAATTTAACTAATAACAATGTAATAATATTAGTATTACATTTTTTTTTATTTTTTAAAAAGGAATTATAGGGGTATTTTATTATAGCCTCTTAGCTGATAAGCTGGAATCCAAACATCCTTTTTAAATGTCTTTGTTGTTGTTTTTTGTGTGTTTTGTTAAGTGGGTTGGAATATATAAGAGGTGGTTACATTAGGAGGGTGGTTAATATTTATTTTTGTGACTATGTGTGTATTATTCATTGTTTCCCTTATGTGTGTTTTTAGATTGTAAAATTATGTGTTCATAAGGATAGTGTCATTTTAAAATATCCTAAAATGTGAACATTCTTCAAAAATGTGAAAAATATCTTACCCAGCAGGAACATAACTCCCATTTTCTAGGGTTCCATCTTTCTTTACCCCTTTAAATTTGTGATGTTGAGTCTCCCCCAAACAGAAAGTCCCCAGAAGATTCCAGGAGGATAGCAGGCAATCAGGGCTTAAAATGATACAACATCACTTCCTGGAAATTATCAGACGTATTAAAAGTGGTGTTACACAAATGCCAGGAGAGCGCTAAAGGGTTCCCTTTTCAGATGATGTCGCCCTGCTCGTAATGTGCCCATTCTGCTGCCGTCCCACCAGCGCTGCTTTTTATTGACAGGAGAAGCGTCAATAGACCCCTCTGTTCCATTCCTGTCACAGATGTTCCTGTGACTGAAAAGGTGCCCCGTTTCGCTGGTGAGATCCCAGCTTCAATGGGTGGTCCCTGCCAGAACACTTCCGGGTAAGATCGGGACATCAGGGTAAGTGACACACTTTTTAAAAACTTCCCTGGTTTACTTGGAAGTTTTAAAGTGTGTATATGTGCTTTTTGTAACTTTTTTGGGGGGGGCTGTATTTTGCTTTTTATTTTTGAATTTCCCACGCCCTTGTCTTCTCACAAGAACGGACAGGATTTCACTCCAGGAAGTGAACAGAGCTCCATTACAGCTCCAGTCACTCCTGGGCTGCCCTGTCAACACTGCTAAATGTAGGTCTGAAAAGTTTTGTTACTGTGCCGGGACAGGGGCAGGAGAGGAGATTGTGGGACAGGAATGCTTTTTTTGTTCCTCTCTGATAAATCTCCAGTGTCATTATTTTGAGAGGGACTGAAGAGGAAAATGGGGGTCTTTGGGCATGCTGGGGGAGAAATTGCCCCCGGTCCCCACACAGTTGCCCACCCTGGGTCTAAACAGTCCTCAAAACGTTAAGGAAGATGTGGATCCTTTAATGCTGCTTTGAGGGTGGCACCAACACAGCCATCTGCTCTGAGTGTCATTTAGCCTAATACAGCATGACCCCCAGCATTTGTGGGAGCAATGCCCATGGTTTCATTTACCCGCATTTAAAAAAATATGTTCTCCCTAGGTTTTTTATAGGTCTTCTGGTGTGATTCTATGGTATGCTTCCACTGGACGTTGACCATATAGTTGCACTGGAGAACCTAGAAAATCCCTACAGAGGTGTTCTCCCTAGGAATCTCTAGGTCCTCCAGCATAGGTCTATGGTATGCTTGAGGCAGAAGTCATTCATTTCAATAGGGTTCGCTATTATCCATGGTTTTGCATTTCCACAGTAAGTCTAGGAACCTATCCCCAACAGATATAGGGGTCATATTGTACAGGGAAATATGGGCACCTAAAAAAATATCTGTGGAGGGTGTTTGTATGAAAACTGTGGCTGAGCACATTCTGATTGGTCCATTTCCTTTCTCCTCTCTCTGGTTTTCCTTAATTTTTGTTCATTCATCAATCCTTCATATAGCTTTTTTTGTGATTCCACTCAGATCAAGCAAACATATCCCCACTATTTTCTACTTGCTCCTTGTACAGTACCTCCTGTGCTACGGTTGATGTTCCGTGGCAATAAATACTATCAATAAAAGTGGCACGATAAAATTTTATGCCACATGAAACAAGAAGGGTAAGGGAAAAGATTCCGCTAAAAGACAGTGATTAAAAAAAACACTTGTGTCATTGTAGCTTATTTTATTTGCTTAATAAAAGCTTGAGCAAGCTCCGATCAAATATATCACACAGAATATAGGGAGGGTTGACTTGGGTCATTTGGCTATTCTGATTTTGTTTGTGTGATTAATTATGTGTGGCTAACAAACTTTGTAGCTCTGCTAATTGAGTATAATAAATCTTGTGTGATACTGCTTTGGCAGCACAAACCATGACAAGGTGTGTTAACTTTGGATGGAGTATAGAGTGAGCAGCTGCTGAATGAATTTATCAGGAGCAAGGAGAAAAGAAGAGCACAATTCTTGTGGGAACAAACAAGCTGGGGAAACTTTTAATGTCCAAAACTGGCAGCCTTCAGTTCAAGGGTAGGGTTGCACATTTAGGATCATTCCAGACCCTGAGGTTTCTGGCCAAAAACCTGTGACAGGTTATATATATTAAGTCCTAACCACAGCTGCTCATAACTTGTTCAAACACACAGAGGACATCGTTTCCTGTTTGGAAATTAATACTGTATAGAATTCTTAGCTTAAAGGGGCTGTTCCCAGAACAAAGTGAAATGAAGGGATTATTTCTTCTCACTTATTTAGCGAGATGGAATAAGGAAAATTTAATCTGGCCGACTTGTTTATAGCCAGCAGGTGGATATAAAGTAGAGCAGAGTGTGAGTCCTGGCACCATAACCAGTGGAGAGAAGGAGGAAGTAAATACATGAACCTCCCCCACCTCCCCAGAGAATCTTTGAAAGTTGCAGCAATAAATTAATTATGGCTTCCAAATTGTAGCACACTCCTACTATTCTAAATGAGCTGAGGATGTGCACACAGCCCTTTCCTCTTGCCTGCAGCTGAAACCCACACAAACTGGAGAATTTGCACCACTGTCTCTTGCCTGGAGATGATCCACAAAAACTGGAGACTGGGGGCCAGGTTCTGAGATTTGGCAACCCTGTTCAGAAGGAAGGGGATGCCTGAACCCTCCATTTCAGGGTTAGGTGCCTCCCAGCACTCAGACCTCAAGATATTCCTGATGTCCAGAAAACGAATAGGGAGGCAGGGATATCACTCCTTACTGGTTTATGTTGATTTACAGAATCCTTTTCATTACAAAACTTGCCGATTCAGATTTAGCAGTGTTCAGTGTGTGAAATATTGAGGATGAAAGCAATATTAGAGCATACCCTCATCTGCCTACCTCGTTTAGGCATAAAGAAAGCTGAATCAAAGGCCATGGAAGCATAAGGCTATGGGATCTTTAAAGAATCTCACAGCTCTTATGAAGCATTTAGAGGACCAGATTATCAATGGTTCAAATGGTGCAACTGCTCCAGGCCCCATACCGCCTAGGGGCATCTTTTGTTGCTCCAGCCACTTCCTCAATTTCCTGATGTTTCTCCTCTCCTCAACATTTAGTGTGTTATTTGAATAAACTGAATAAAAATGCATGTGATGAAACTAAGTCTCGATGAAGGTGCAAGACTGAAAATGGGTTCACATAGGGACATTTCGGTGCCGCTTTTGTGTTTTGTACACATATGTGCACAAAGAGGGTCTAGTTTTAGAAAAGGCTCCAGGGCTCCAAACCACCTTAATCTTCTCTTGAGCATCTATAAGAGTTTGAAGGAAGAAAAATGGAAAGGTGAAGCTGTATACTGGTGAGGTGACCAATTGCACACACTGTGCCTAGAATTCATACAATCACAGAATCACACAGTTGGAAGAGATCACAAGGGTCATATAGTCCAACCCCCTGCCCTGCAGGAATATACAATCAAAACATTCCTGACAGATAGCCATCCACCCTCTGTTTAAAAACCTCCAAAGAAGGAGCCGCCACCACACTCTGAGGCAGTGCATTCCATTGTTGAACAGCTCTTACTTGTAGTATGTGGGAAAACCATCATTGTAATGCAATACAATCTTGTGTGTCCCATGTTAAGTTCAGTTTAGGAATTTTCCCTGCATGCATCAGTTCTTCCACTCCCCCTTTTCTTAACTAGGCAATTTCAGCCAACTGGAGCAATAGGTCATTCATCACATGACCTAATTTAAATATTATATGACACTTTGTCTAAGTTCCTTTTAAGTTTTTTCTCCATGTGGCTAGAGCCATATTTGCCTTATTTGCTCTCTTTGGACTGTCTTTGAGTCACCATGTAGAATGTAGCCCACACCGCTTAAAGGCTGGGTGAGTCTTTTCGTACCCTAAACCCTCTTAGTTAGTTAGGGATCTTTTAAGTTTGTTTTAATATGTAGATTAATATTGATATACCTTCAGTAAACTTTTGATATGCTTTTTAAACTGACTTCTTTGTTGTTTTAATGAGTCTAATTGATTGGGTGATCAGACCACACATTTAAATGTTAATTGAGCTGTGTCTGCATTCCAATGCTTTACTCTGCTTAATTTGAAAGAAAAGTGGTTTTTACTTTTAAAGAAGATACTTTTACTTTTAAAAGGGCTAGATCCCTGGAATTTTTTAAAATACATTTTTAATTTTAAACTCATACCTCCAACATTACTGTCAGGAAGTTCTTCCTCATGTTTAGGCAGAATCTCTTTTCCTGTAGTTTGAGTCCATTACTATGTGCCCCAGTCTCTGGAGCAGCAGAAAACAAGCTTGCTCCATCCTCAGTATGGCATCCCTTCAAATATTTAAACTTGGCTATCATGTCACCTCTTAATTTTCTCTTCCCCAGGTTAAACATACCCAGTTACCTAAGACGCTCCTCATAGGGCATGGCTTCCAGACCTTTCCCCATTTTGGTAGCCTTCCTCTGGACACATTCCAGCTTCTCAATATCCTTCTTGAATTGTGGTGCCCAGAACTGGACACAGTATTCCAGGTGAGGTCCAGCCAAAGCAGAATAGAGTGGCACTATTACTTCCCTCGATCTAGACACTCTACTCCTATTGATGCAGCCAAGAATCACATTGGCTCTTTTAGCTGCCACATCATACTGCTAAGTTATCCCTACAAATCAAAGTGCTTCTTTGGAGTGTTTAGGAAGTCCCTGGTCCACTGTGCTAGACTTGCAAAGTGGCCATTACCAAACTCCACTGAAACAAAAGCCTCTTTCAGATGGGTTCTGCATGGGTTTACTCTATGTCAGAGGTGGGGAACCTTTAAAACTCTAGATGTTTTGGATTTCAACTCCCAGAAGTCCCAACCAACATGGGTAGCAGCAAGGGCTTGTGGAAGCTGTCATCCAAAATATCCAAAGGGCCAGAGATTCCTCTGTGCATTGAGGAAGGAGTGGGGCTTCACCTGCTGCCCCACCCTGATGGTGTATACTTGATTGATACTAGTGCTACTATTTCACTCCATGTATCTGAGGAAATAGACCACTTCTACGAAAGCTTATGCTACAACTTCTTTCTATCAGTTAGGACTTTATCATACAAGGCTGTTGTCTCGGAGCAACCGCTTTATGCAAACAAATGGAAACATACTGGTATTGAAGCCATCACTATCACACTGTTGGGAGAATGAAACCTTTGCATGCAAATGGGCTGCATAGTACTTAAAAGGGTTAACTGCATGAGGAATGCTTTATAGCCTAATTTCCTGTTTACTTATGGACCCCTTTCTTCCAGCTGCAGGTAGCCTTTGTTTTTGTTCTCTGAAGTTAGCCACAAGGCTCTCACAACTTTCTTTTGTTTCATTCATACCTTTATCTTTACCTTTGAAGATGGAGCTCACATACTTTCCAGAGCTCTAGGAACTAACAGCATGTAAGATCTTCTTATTTCCTGCTTGCATATATTCTCAAGATATTGAACCTGTGTACTCTTATGATGCACAAGACTTACTGTAAGTAAATTACTTTTATCATCCTAAAGACTGAAGCTTGTTTTATTCAATCTGTGTGTGGGAGGACTGGTCTTTTGGGCTGGCTTAGCTGTGCTGCCAATAGAAAACTATTGCTGAAGTGCTATTTTGCTCTGCTACTGAGATAAAACAATCTCAAATATTTTATTAAATTCCCAACACACACCTCCTCTTCAATGGTGCTGTGGTGGTGCTCATTCCTGTAATCTGTACTCTGCACTGCCCTGCTTCCTTCCCATGTTTGTTGTACCTAGTGCATGTTTTTACCACAATTGCTTCTATTCCGTTCAAAAAGAGGGGGAAGATAGCAATCTCCCTGCAATTGAGCAGACCCGCCAGGTGAGTGAGCAAGCGAGGGACTTTACCTTTTTAAGTGAACCTTTCTCTCCTTTTTTCCTCTCTATAGCTTTTACTCCATCCAGCAGTATTATTTTGGGGGGAGGTTAAAATGTGTTTTGCCACAATAAAAACAACAACCAAGGAATGGACTAAAAGCTATGGAAGGAAAAAAAGGAGAAGGGTTAATAAAAAGTGTAAAGCTTCTTGCTCGTTCCCTCTCCTAGAACATCTGCTCAAGTGCAAGGAGATTGCTATCCTCTCTTTCTAGACACACTGTACACCCAACACACTGTGGAGAAGGGGGATACATTGCTTGGGGACAAGGAGGGAGGGAGGGAGGGAAGAGAAGGAGAAACACACCCGCTCACCCCATGTGACATTTGGTATCTGGGCTGTGGGAGGGACATATTGCACAGAGGCAGTAGTGGAAACACAGCGCTATTGAGAGCCAATTGACTGGTTTCCCCCATCAATGAAAAGGTGACCTCTAGCAGCAGTTTGAATGCAATCTGGCAACAGGACAGAAACAACACTGTGTGATAAAGAGCGGACACAAATGCTATTATCCTGCTGTGGTCCCACTGGTAAACCTCATGTGATAATCTCCTTAGTCTCAAAGGTGCTACAAGATTCATTTGCATTAAAACAAAACAAAACAGTTCTTCCACTACAAGGTGGAATTTTGTACGTGAGTGATATTAGACTACATAAAAGGGAGTTAAAGAATAATGTATACACAACCACATTACTGGAATTACTGTTGCACAAAATGCATTTCAAGAAGAATACAAATGCATTGAGATTTGTACATGCTCTCATGCCATGTAGAAATGATGAATTTGTTCAACTGTAGCATACTGCTTTATTGTTTATGAGTTAGTTATAGCCTGCCTTTCCTTCAAGGAGCTCAAGGGAGCATTCATGGTTCCCTGTGTCTGCACTTTATTCTCAAAAGAACCCCTGATAGATGTTCGCTTCAAGTGTCTTTTTGCAAAGAGGGCACTGAGCTCTGTGCCTCCCCCTCTGTGTGTCCCTTCATGTTGCCAGTTGACTTATGGCAACCCCATTAATTTCATAGGGTTTTCTTAGGCAAGGAATACTCAGCAATGGTTTTGCCAGTTCCTTCCTCCGAAATATAGCCTACAGTGCCTGGTATTCATTGGTAGTCTCCTATCCAATTACTAACTAGAGCTGCCCCGGCTTAGCTTCCAAGATCAGATGGGATCTGATGCCTTTAGGGTATTTATGGCAGAGAAAAAGGCTCAGCTGACATCTCAGCCCCCATCTCTTCATGTGCTGCTTTCCATTCCAATTGAGGTGATGAACAGCATGCAAAGGGACCCCCCCCCCATTATCTCTGAGCACTGATTGGGGCTAAAATGGGGTTCCATTGCATGTCAGGCCTCCTTCCCATGTGGGAAGGTGATAGGTGCCCAGGAGAATCGTCTTGCTCCAAGAGATGGAGTTTTGGTGACGGGAGAAGCACTAACTCTGGACCAGATTGGAAACCTTTGTGAGCTGTATTCATTCTTAAGGCAAGACATTCTCCTCCACTGGCTTACAGCTACTCCTGAACTCTAGATGCATTGTTGGAAGAAACAGGACTATAGTTGACTCCTTATTCAGGTTTTTATTCCCATTTCCTTTTTATTAACAGCAACAAAAATACATGGTCAAGAGCGCCCCCTTTTGGCAACATTTTTTTTCCGGCACTGAACAACTTGAGAACCAAAAAGGCTATGGTAAGTGCAATACTTTTGAATCTGAACTTTTGGGGCTATGCACAGCTAAATCTTGCTACCCTCTGGGCAAGGAAGAAAATCTTGGATCTGGGTATAAAATACATACATTTACTGCCCTCTGGGACTCTTTGCTTTGCCAGTAGGTGAAAGAGAAAGATGTTGGCTTAAACAGTCTGCAAAAGGCTTTATTGCTAAGTGTAGGAAGGAGTTTAGGAGAAAGCTTCTTCAGTGCATATGGCATCATAAATATAATTAGTTCTGTTGCAATATTCATTACTGTGATCTTTTCCAACAGATAGTTTGCTTCCCTGTGTATAGCTTTGTATAGTTGTGGCTGTTTTCTCTCCAGCAGTTCTATTAAGCAATTTTGTTCTGATTCAGCAATCACGGAGTTATACTGAAATCCGAGAGACTCCATGGGTTCAAAATGCATTTCCATTATATCTATTGTGCACTGCCAAAACCCATTCCAATGCCAGATCACATAGGCAGGAAAATGAAGCCTAGGACTTCCTCTAGGGTTGTTACCTTCTGTGAAAAGATGCCTAAACATTTAAGAATTGTGGCACTACAACTTCACTCTTTGAGATGCTGTTCCTGTTGCAACAGTGATGTCAAAGAGAAAAGCATGCTCTCCTTCTGCAGAGGTGGGGAAACTTTGGCCCTCCAGATGTTTGGTGGCCTTCCAGTCCCACATCTGTAGTATGTGGGGAAATAATCATTGTAGTGTAAAAGCAATCTTGTGTACCTCATTCACATCCTAAGATAAGTCTAGGTTTTTTCCCTGCATGCTTCTGTTTTCCCAAATTCCCTTTCTCTTATTTCACTGGGCACTTCCAGCCAACTGGAGTGCTGGGTCATTCAACACATGACCTAATTTAAATTTTATTGCTGTGTGTAAGTTCTCTTTTAAGTTTGAGTCTCCATGAGGCTGGAGCCATCTTTTTAAAGTTTGTATTAGTATGTAGATTGAGATTGATATGCCTTCAGTAAACTTTGATTTGCATTTTAAACTGACTCCTTTGTTTTGTAATGAGTCTAATTTAACTGGGTGATCCCAGATCTCTGAATACACTTTTCTTTTAAATGTTAATTGAGCTTTACAAGTCAGCATTCCTAAGTGCACTCTGCATGAAGTCAAAAGTAAATGAATGATTTTAACTCTCTTTTTAAAAGGAGATAATTCTTGTTGCTTTTTTAAAAAGGACTAGATCCTGGAATTTTTAATACAATTTTATTTTTTTAGACTCATTACTCCTACAACATCCCCTTACTGCTGACCATAATTAGAGTTGTAGATAAAAACATCTGGAAGGCCAAATATTTTTGACCTGTGGTCTACTGCTGGCTAATGTCACAGCAGCTATTAAAAATCTAAGAACTGTGCCCCTTTTGAGAGTTTGGACATATTTGTCTCTAGGTCCTCAAAGAAATGCAAGGCAAATTATTCCACTCTACCTCTCCCCACTGTGCTCCTTCTTTAACTTTCCACAGAGCACGTCTGGGAAGCCAGTGGCCTTCCAGAAGCTGTTTAACTCCAGTTCCGATCAGCCAGGCTGGCCAGTGCTGTATGATGGGAGTAGTAGTTCAACATCTGAAAGGCTGAAGGTTCTTCACCACAGCTTAAGATTTTGTATTCATAAATAGCCCATATCCCATCAGTTCCCTCCCAGCATATCAGTGTTTAAATGTCCTTTAAAACTAAATACTCCAGATCGCCTGTCTTGGCTTGGAAACTTCCAGCATTAACATATAAACACCTAAACATGCCATGATATTCCAGATGTCTTGAATGTTAGCATGCCCTACTGCCCCCTCCCCATGAGTTTCCATAACTGGACATATTAGACACTTTTCAGAGTCACATTGGCTTAGGCAGACTGGAGGTCAGTCAAAGGGCATGATGACCTGAAATGTGTCTAGAAATATAGTGGTGGGAAAGGCCAAGTTAGGATTATGCAGAAAGCCCCCATAATGGGTTTATGCTAATAACCCAGCTGTTAAGGGGTATATGCTAATCCTTTCTTCCAGCCCTGGACATTTTCAGCAATAATTCAATCAAGCAATTAAAAGTGACCATTCCTTATTCCATACCCTACAGAAATCTTCCCTCATACCCCCTCCTGTCCAACCTTATGAGGTTGTTGCAAAACCATCAATGGTCTATCTCTCTGCAATTAAAGCAAGCAGATGAATTTCAGTTCCTTCCACATTCTCATGTCCTTCTCTGAATCTTTTGTGCCACTCAAACACACACACACACACGAGACATGCAGTCTTCCCTGTAGGCTTCAGTAAGCATTTGAAAAGATTCCGTTGGTGTTTTGTTCAGTTCTACTAAAAATTTCAAATTGACACATTGCTCGACTTAGCATTTTTCTGGCAGACAACAGACAACACAGCTGCTTTAAATGGTAATTATCTGAAGGGCTGAGAGTGTTGATGTTTGTCATGCAGGTTCAGACATGTTCAAGATCACCACTCAAGCACTCACAATCAGTTCTCCCTGATTTGTCTGAAAGGTAGAAACACAGTCTTATTGTTTAATAGATAGACCTCATATACATAGGTGAAAAGGTCCCAGAAGTTACCCTCTTCTCACAGGCCTCCAGTTTGAACTAATAATTCCCCCAACTAGATTTTGGCATCATGGGTGGGACTCTAATGTACCCCCACCTCTTAGGGTAATATGGGCATCTGTCTTTCCTCCTTTTTCTCTTGGCTGGCTGTTGGATGCCCACTCACTAGTTTTACCCCTTCCAAGTTTGGGTAACCAGAAATGTTTTCATCTTTGTCTTCATCCCAGACTAAAACAGATCTTCCCAGCATCCTTCGTCCTGCATTTACCTGTTAAAAAACTTTTCTGCTTACTTTTTTTGCTATTATATGCCAGCAGTCTGGTTCCATTCCAGTTCAGGTGGAACCAATGGTTGTTGCTGTTGTGTTGGTGTCTCCAAGTCATTACCAACATATGGCAACCCTATCACAGAGTTTTCTTGGCAAGATTTATTCAGAGAGAGTTTGCCATTGTCTTCCTTTAACACTGACAGAGACTGTGACTTGCCCAATGTCATCCAGTGAGTTTTCATGGCTGAGTAGAGATTTGAACCCTAGCCTCCCAGATTCCAAGTCCAGCACTCAGATCACTAAACCATGTTGGCTCTAGTTTCTTTTTTACAGCCCTATGTGTCCCAAACAGTTCCCATGGGCCTAGCTGACACCATCATCTCATCGTACTGAGACTCCCTTGCGGGCTCTGTGTTGTCACCTAGCAACAGGTAGAAATATATTGCGTGAGCTACTTTGGAGGACCTCAGTTTCAACTTTGTACCTAGCAAGTGTTGCTTCTAGGATGCCACACCCACATTTCCCCATGCCACTGGGGCCAACACATACAACCACTGCTTCCGCTACAACATGACTTCCTAACCACATGACAGACCAGACAGGCTTTCTCTCAGTCCCGTCACTATGACAGGTTTGTCTGGTGAGGACATGGAAAAGAACCTTCTTGGTGGTTGCTCCTTGGTTGTGGATCTCCCTTCCACAAGAAGCTAGTCTGGCCCCCTCGCTGCTCTGCTCTCATAAGCAGGCAGAGAGCTTTCTATTCAAACAGGCATTTAATGATTAATTGGTAGCAGGAAATCATTTTATGGTGTGGGTGTGCTGCATTTTAAACTTTATTGTTATATTTTAAAATAATTCTACAGTTTTTAAAATTCAATGATGTTTTCATTCAATTACTTGTTTGATTTTATTATTATTATTATTATTATTATTATTATTAGGTTTTTAGCATTTTCTTGTTTTAGCATTATTGTAACTGTCATGCACGGTTCAATGTGTTGCCTACGGCCATGTTGGAAGGTAGATTAAAAAAAAATACCTTTTGAATTTCGCTTTTGCCCATGTGGTTCAGGTGCTGTGGAAACCAATGAGCATGTTCTCCTATATTGTCAATTTTATAGGGACATTCATCACCAACTGATTAGCCCACTACTGAGTAAATTTCCAGGTAAAACTGACTCTGTTTATTTACACTTTCTATTGGATAACATTGACCCCACAGTATCCCACAAGGTGGCTAAATTTTGTTACATTGTTTGTAAACTGCGCCCTCAATTGACAAATGGACATTCTATCACTGTGCAGTAAGAATTGTTTGAATACTGTACATATACAGTCCATTATTAGTTTATATTTTAATTTGGTATTGTATTATTGATATGCCATTCGTATGATTGTACGATTGTATGACTTGGTTTTTATACTGGTCAAAGACCGAATAAATTTTATTACTATTACTGTCATGTAACTGTGTCTTCAGAGTCAGTGGACAGTAGCTTCAGGGTTAAACAGTAAGCTTTATTGTCACAGAAGAAACTAGAGAGCTATAGTATATAACATTGTTGCTCTGAATGAAGCTCAAATGAAAAGCAGTATAATAAAAAGTATTTACAATCAGCCAAATCTGGCAGGCAACTCATTCATTGGTTACCCAACTCTCCACACTCTCCCTTCTGCTGCAGTACCCTCCCAACCATTTGTTCCAACAGACCCCATCCTCTCTCAGCTATTCTCAGCATTTTAAAGGAATACAAAACATCAAACAGTCACACAGCACAGAGTTAATGACAGGAAAAGGTGGCTTTATAACTTGATCCTGACAATAAGCCATCTCTGGTCCCATGCTGGGAGAAAGGTGGGATATAAGTATAATAAATAAAATAATAATAAATAAATGAGTGAGGTCCTACATCAGCGTGTAGCTCAGCCCACATAGTACCATATCCTTCCTCCATCCCCTGGCATCTGTCAAGCCCCAGGTGGGGTGGCTGCTGCTGTTTACTGGCAGGGAGGGGTGGCAATTCTGACCATGAGGTAGCAGTTGGATTCAGCTCAGTGGCAAGGAGTGGCTAGGCTAGAGATGAGGAACGCTGTTGTTGCTGCATACTTTCAAGTCATTTCTGAATTATGGTGACCCTGTCATGGGGTTTTCTTGATAAAACTTGTTCAGAGTGGGGTTACCTTTGCCTTCCTGAGAGAGCGTGACTTGCTCAAGGTCACCCAGTGGGTTTCCATGGCTGAGCAGGGATTCAAACACTGGTCTCCAGAGTCATAGTCCAACACTCAAACCAGCACACCAAACAGGCTCATATAAGGAACACATGGCCCTCCAAATGTTGTTGGACTGCAGCTCATATAACCTTGGCTCTGCCAGTGAGGGCAGATGGGAGAACACTATGTGTTCTCCACCCCTGCTCTTGGTAATTAACACTCCTTTCATCCAGTCAGTTTGAGGACATGTTTAAGAGGGCCATGCATAGATGAGTCTGCATGCTGCTCACAACAGAAATTCCCTGAAAAGCTTCCATGATTGACAGGAGCTATGGGCTTCCTCAAAATCGGCAGTCACCTGACCAGCTTTACATGGAACAGATGAAGGCTTTCCCATGTAGCTCCTATTTAACTGCAAGGAAATAGATGGTGGTAAAACTGCCTTCATTTTAACAAGCCAATCCATAAAGTCAACATCCCTTCCAGTGTCTGAGGAGATTAGCAGTTGTAGAAAGTTTAGAAAATTTCCCTAAGATAGTTCCCAGGAAACAGGTCTTTCAGAGTTATTTTAGGGTAGAAATTATTTTTCCCCTTTCCATTTCAAATCACACCAGGAAAAGTCTGCACTGTGTATTTATTTAGTATATTAAATAGGATATTAATAAGCCACTTTTAAAAATACACTTTCTCAAGAGCAATTGTGGGCTTTGACCACAAGAGGGCAGACGTCCACCATCTTTCTCCTTACTATGGATAACAAAACTATAGAGTTGTTAGCCAGCTCAGCTGCAGTATAAAATTTACTTTTGCTGAGTGGTACTGGTCACAATTTTCATCAGTCTAGTACTGTGTAATCCAGTCTAGTATTTGGAAAGTCAGCAACATGCATTTTGAATGGCAGCCAAGGTTTATAATATTAATGCCCTAATAATCAGGAAAAGCTTTCCACAAAATACAGGAGGCATCCTATCTTCCAGGCCATGCAGTTCTATATAAAGGGCAGAAATATGGAGGGTGAAAGGCAGTTTCTGAAAGTCAGTTTCTGGAGTCTCTCAAGATTTCTAGACCAATTTCACCATGTTGTGAGACAATCACTTTGCCCTGCTGTATCATTTACTTTGAACTGAATGATGAACTCAACCTGAAAATCCTTAATGTATAAATTGCTGTTATGTTTCTCAAAATGGAGAGGTTGCATGTCGGGTTCAAACTGGAACCCTCATAAATAATGGAACAGATTCATTCTTCTCTGTGTGAAAAATGTTGAGCTTTTCTCTCTCCTCCTAGGGGAAAAAAACGTTTCTGAAGTGAAATCAAGGGAAATGGGAAGCTCTCTCAGTCCCCACATTTCTAGCACTGCAGAGATTGAAACACTGAAAACCATTCAAACCTACAAATCCCATTTTTTTCTGTTGCCAGTCCCTTAATCACTTTGCCTGCCCCTTTTCTTTGGATGCCTAAACTCTTTCTAAATGGTCATTTGAAGTTTTAACTTATTGAATTGGGGTACCCCTAAGGGGTTTTCAAGATTTGTTCAGAATGGGGTTACCTTTGTCTTCCTCTGAGGCTAAGAGAGTGTGACTTGTAGGAACAGAATTTCATTTGGAAGGGGCAATGCCCTCATTTAATCCTCCCACCCATAGCTACACCCCTCTAACAGTACTGCTGCGCTCTGTTTTAAAGGCAGGAGTGGGAAAGGGGGCGGGTTCTTTCATATCACATATTTCCAATAGGGAATGAAGCAGCTGAAGTTGCCAGGCCTTGGCTCGATGAGAAAGCAAATGGCTTTTATCCTTCTGTCTTCCCTCCCCAACTTTGAAACCCACTGTGGAACAAGGTTTTATTGCCCCTCTCCCCACAGGACCAGACAAGGTCTGCCTTGCTCAAGATCTTTGCAAAATGCCAGCAACCAACAAGCACAAGACTATTCGCTTGAAGACTGAGGGGTTATCTAAATGGCGAAAATACTCCTCATAGAATTCAAGTAGAATTCATTTTGTCTAAATGGGATCTTGGATCAATCCACTGTATTCAGAAAGAGAGGGGCAAAAAACTCCAAATACTCCAAAGGCAATGTGCATTCCCGCTCATTGGGACAACCAATTCAATTTGCTGCACATTCCCAATAAGAGTGTAAGTGGAAAGCTGGTTGGTTGGACATGCACAAGGGATGGAACTTGCCAGCAAGACAAGCACCCAGAACCACCATGTTAGATTTTCACCATAGTCATCGTGCACTGAGGTGACAAAACAGCCTCTCCCCTCCATTTTTCCCCTTGTTTATTTAAGCAGAAGATTGCATTTCTGCATCTTGGATTTTTTTAAAAAATACAGTGGTGGCAAATGGTGACCATAAAAACACAAATAATTCACTTGCACCCACCATCTTGATTCACAGGCATGCCCATTTGAAGAACAAACATGTATGGCTTTATTACCTATCTATAGATGAGCCCTGGGATTTGTAGATGCATTTTACACTGCAAGGGGCTATGGGTTTAAAGAATCTGGTATATGGATATTATTTGAGGCAGTTATCTTGAGCATTTAAATCAGACCAATTGTGATGGCAACTGTTCAGTGTCCTTGCTTGGGAAACAGTAATGCTCTTAAGAGTGTATGGGGGGGGGGGAAGGAGCTACATAAAAAATACACCATTGGGTGTCAGACAATAGAAGACAGTCACGCGTTCCTGTAGGATGCCTTAGAAACAATATTTTCCTAATGTATTTCCCCCCGCTTCATAGGAAACAAGCCCAGCCAGAACTGACTTCCACTTTCCAGTGCACCAGTTCAAGTACCAAGTGGCTATAGACCTCTCATCTGCCCTGTGTGATGCTGAACATACCACCCCTCCTGGTAACACTAAGCACAGCTTCTGAGAGCATGTGTTGTCAGTGTTAATTACTTTGGAGATGACAGAAAGTTCAAAGGCCAAATGTCGGTTAGCCAGGGCTAGGACACCCATGCTCATACTGATTGGATGAGCTGCCAAATTGTAACTGGTTCAGATATTCTGTTGCCAGTTTTTCACAGCAGAATACAAGAGAGCTGAAGGGAGAAATGTATTTGCATTTTGGCAAGATAATATTCTTTCCATGTTGAGCTATTCCTCGGTGGTTCCAAACAAAAGCAGAATACATGGAGCAAATGGCATTTCATTCAGCAAGTCAGACCCTGGTTTCCTTGCTCACAAGGACAGAAGTGCCAAAACCAAGATGAAATAATGGCAGATTATATGACATGTGAATGGCAATAGGATAAACTTTGGTGAACCCAGGCCACTTCATTATGGCTATCCTGATGTGGGATACAAACCATGGCCTCTAGTCAGTGCTTCCAAAGGAGATTGCTCCCTACATCTGCCACTTTATACCCAAGACCCTGCCAAAGTCGAGCTATCACAAAACCAAGAGACAACAGTCATTTGAAAGGCTGTGATTTGAAAGGAAGTGGGCTGGGGAGACTTTTCTTGCCAGCAGACATGTCACACTAAACACACACCCGTTCTACACACATGCTTGCATGCAGCCACTGCAGAAAAAGTTATACAGAAGGCCAGAGTGTTGGAGTTATTCTGACTTTTATTTTGTTGCTTCTTAGTCCACACAGTTGGTATAAAATCAGAAAAAGCAAAGCAAAATAATTGTATAATAATGTCTGGAGTCTTAGCATCAGAAGGCACCACTTACACATCTACTATGTGGCTGCCAGTACATTTCATTGCCAGACACACTTCTGGAAGCACAGAAAAGGGTTACAGAGGAACAGAGGGGTGGGGTAGAATCCTATAGGGGTCTAGAAGGCTTGCTTACTTCCCTCCTGTCTGTGAGAAGGGGCAATGGGGGGGGAGGGGGAGTAGAGAGAAATACCTTGGTTATAAATGCTTTATTAAAAAAATAATAGTAATAATAATATTGATAGCAACTTTCCTAAGTACAAAAGCAGTTATAGGCTGTATATATTACACAGAATTATTTATCATTCCTATTCCTTGGTTTATTTCAAAATCATTATCTGACTTTCCAGTGAGTAAAGGTTAAATGGCTTAGCAATACAAGGAATGGTAAACAGATAGCACCATTTCACAGATTTGGTATTCAGTTTCATGGAGGGATGGGGGGGGGGAGGGACCAGAAGGTGGTGGGGGAAGGAAAGTGTAGGTCAGGAGCTTAGAAGGCTTCATTTATTTTTATTTTCCACTTTAGCTTATTTTCAAGGAAAGCAGGGAGGATTCCTTTTATGAAGGTCGTTGGCTACCATTCCCAAACTGGTAGGGCTGGAGGATGAAGACTTGGCTAGTTACATAAACCAATTAGACAAACTTTTCCCTCCTCATCCCACTTGGGTATTTCTTCCTTCTTCCTTAGCTTCAGTGCTTCAGCCTTGGCCATTTTAACAAAGATATGCAAATGTTCACATGATTCATTCATCATATGCAAATGAGCTCTAGAGCTACAAGGTATTGCCTTCTGAGAGAGACTGATAGTTAACAAATGTTGGCATTCATCCCCAGACCTTCCTCAGAGGAACACAAAGGGGACTTACACAAGGAATCAGTGGCACCATTTTCCAGCTTCAAGATGCACAGATGGGACTGCACTTCAGCCATCATCCCAAAAGAATTAGAAGCTTTATACTTTATGTTTTGGTAGACATCCTTCTCCTTTCTACGTTTTGTCTCCATCACTGGGCTAACTAATCTAAGTATACGAGGATACTGGTTAAAATCAGTGCAAGTGATGGAGAGGCACACCATACGTATTCTGTGGGCGCCACCCATGATTATGGACATATGTATTTGGCTTGGGGCTCAAAGTGGAAAACTTTGGAGGAGGGATCCATCAGCTTCTATGGCAGAAGGAGTGTGTGTGTGTGTGTGTGTGTGTAGGAGAGGGACCCGGCACCGTAATTATATTATTAGGAGTTAAAGAGTTCTTAGGCACTTTCTTTAGGCTTTAAACATGGTGGCAGGTCAACAAACAAAAGCAAACAGTACTATGTACATATATGTAAAAAGTGTTATAAATAGGTTTTTTTAAACCATAGATACTATATACATCTTCAATAAACACAGTAACCCTTCTTTCCATTTGGTATCTTTCCTTCCTTACTTCCTCATTGGGTTTTGGGTACATGTAATGTGGGTGTGAGTAGGAGTGTGGGTGGTTGAATGGATGGATATATTGGGTTTGGTGTGGTGGTTTTTGCTCTTTTTTTGGTTAAATTCCTTCTTGTTTTTCCTTCCACTTTCTATCTTGTCAGTGCCCCCTTGTCCCAATTGCCGCTGGTTTCAGTGGCTTCAACTTGACACTTCATTCACGCTTCCTCAAAATGACATAGATCACCCCACTAATGACAGCCAGTGGGAAGGCCACCCAGGACAGGAAGTATGTGAAGCCATAGGAGATGTTCTCTGTGTGGGGATGCCATTCTGGATGTCTCACGGTGAAGATGGCAGCACCACTCATCACACACAGGCCTGAGAAGTGGAGGAGAAAGAAAGTAAGCCACATCATCATCAACACCATCAACATCTCCCCTAATGACCAAGATGAAAGATCCAACCAAGAGGTACCACTTCTAAAACACTCCCATCTCACTCAGACACTTATCTTAATAAGATTTAACAGCCATTTTGAAGCAGAACTTAGAAATGGTTATTTTATGGACAACAATTCCCAGTATTCCCCCTTAGCTAACATGGCAAGTAATTATTCTGGTTGGGGAATTCTGCTGAGGAAGTCAAAATGTTGGCTGGGGGATTTGAAAAAAGAGGACCATTTCAAAACTCTCTTCTAAAGACCTGAATGATCCCTGCATATTTGCAGCATAAGGATTTTGGTTCAAAAAGTCAACCAAGTAGGGGGCAAAATTTCCATCAGAGCCAACCCAGCCCATCTTTTCCAGAACCATGTGACTTGCTGTGCCATAGATATAATTCTCCGCTCCCAGTTCTACACATTGAGCTATTAGCCGTCATTCTAAAAATTCTTCTCAAATGGGAGGAAAATGGTTACCAGTTTGTGTGAAGAGGGAAGAGTTTATAGTGCCCACCAACAGAGGAAGCTGGATAAACACTCTCTTCATTACTGAGGCACACTAAGATAATTACATTTCAGCAGGGAATCCAATTTGTCTGGAACCCTGCTTTGTAATGTACTCAACATAATAATTAAAGCAAAACCTGTCTTCTGCCTTCTCTCTGTCTCTGTTTTTCCCCCACCCAACTACCCTGTGTCCTAAAGCTCTGAGATCAAAGTATGAGCAGGTCAAACCTGCCCCCCTCTCTGCATTAATGCCACTAAGTTCAGCTTTCTTTCTGTATGGCTGTATCAGCAATACCAGTTTCTAAAACTATACCCACACATGCACACACACTAAAAGCCCAGCATCAGGGACTGCCAGAATTACACAATGACTCTTCTATTCACTGCCCAGAACAAGGCCTTTTCGTTGAGCCCAGCATATTCCACAACCTGCTCAAATGCGCCACCAGAGTCGTCTGTGTTCCAAATCCCTGCAACGTGCCTCAGGACCACCTACACCTAACCACAGTGATATTTGAGCTGTTCTTTCCCCTTGACACTGCCCCCTTTGTTTGCCGAAAAGTGCAGGAGTGGGAATGTGTTGAGAATTTACCAAGCTGCTGATGCAGCTCTCATTCTCTGGGCCATGGAGAGGACACCCACAGCAACAGCAGGATCCCAACTGTAACTGCAAGCCAAAACAACTATCTCTTGATTTGGGTGGGATTTCAGGGGGCGGGGGTGGGGAGAGAAGAATAGTCATGCCACCATTCACCCACAGTCACTTAAGAGCATGGATGGTTTATGTAGAGGTTGCTGGGCAGAAGCTGAGACTGAAGCAATTTTATTTCTAACTGTTTTGTAGAAATGTTTTTGCAGGCTTCAAGATGAGGGGGCAGGCAGGAAAAATGCTTCACTGGACAGGATGGAGAATTAATATGGACTCCTCATCACATCACAAAGCCAGTTCCCAGCATAGGTTATCTGCCACAACGCCCAAGGGAGTAGCTACTGCAGCAGCAACAGGCCACCCGGCTCAACTTCCAAGCCCACAGTATGAGCTGACATGTACTTCCTGTGTGTACACTTCTAGTTAAAGAGGATGCTGCAAAACTGGGGGTGCTATCCTAAGGGCACACACATTGATCCGTTCCAGTCTAAATGAGATCACTGAGCCACCTTGACTCCAATGTTCTAGCCTTTGTTGCTATCCTTCATGGGACTCCTGTCTGTGATCAACTCAGGTTCTGACAATGTATGTATGGAAGCAACTAGAAAAAGAGCTAACTGAGGGAAGAATGTGTGCACCACAACCTGAGAAAGTTATTATTTTATTTTTAATTTTTTTGATGGCATCTCCAAGTCAGGGGTTGTGTTTGGGGATTCAGGCTGTGAATATTTCCCAGACCTTGGGATGATTCAAATATGAATCCAAGGCACATCTGTGACTGAAGTTCTGTAAGGCTTCCCTACTATTTGCATTTCTCAAGACCTCCAACTCACTTGTAGCATATACTTGTCATGCTTTCCTTTGTGGGTTTCCAGAACACATGGAAAATTAATGTGATAAAAAGATGCCATGCCACTGGAGGGTGGGTACTGATGTAGATGGAATTTTTATATTTTAAAAAATATACACCAATGTATGTAAATTTTCAAAATAAAGATTTTTTTCCATTCTGAAATTTATTTACCTACTATCTAGTTACCTATTGAGGGAGTCACTTATTGCCCTCCAGATGCTGTTGGACTGCAAATGGTGAAGATGATGGGAGTTGCAACCCAACAACATATGGAAGGCCACAAATTGCCCACCTAAATTGTAGGTAGTAAGGGAGGTAGGGAGAGAGAGAGAGATTGTAGACAGGTGTAGATGATAGAGCCAATTATAGGGAGATATAAACCACCTCACCCTTCCAGATCAGTTTACACTTAATTCCCAGCCCATCTTCCATCCAGAGACAGACCAAACCTATTTGAGCTATAATAATCCATAAAGATCAGGTACTCTCACACTATTAGAGTGCATTCAGCTTTAAGTGGATTTTCCTGCTAATGGGAAACATCCTCACCACAGAGAGAGTGCAGAAAGAAGACTAATAACTCCCAGAGACATCATGTTCTTCTCAGTGTTGTTGGTAGATGGTGCAGAAAAAACAGCACTGTTTATACTATATATGCTTTTTTGGCTTGGTGGGGCAGGAAGGGGGAGGCTGAGTCACACAGGACAGAAGGTTGCCTTGGGGCAGGGTGTGTCTTCCAAAGAAAGATGACTTGACAGCTTGGGAAGTTGCTTTCTCAGTGACTCCTGCAGAGGTGGGTGCCTGTGGGCTCCACCCAGCAGAAAAGGTGATTCCATTTGCTTACTTCCCCCCTCCTCCTGTTTCTGCCAAGGACACTTCTCACAGGTAAGGCATGAACAAGGGCCATCTTTATGCTGGCTTCTGAATCTCCACTGCTTCCAGCAATGACATTCAAGGTATGGATCCATATCCACAAAAGCCCCAGGAATGTGATGAGGAAATGCAACACTGACTTTTAAAAAAAGAAAACCTTCACACACACATCCACACACCATCTCCAGGAATGCATACTGATTTGAGCGGAAGCCAAGGCAGCTCCCACTCTGGAAGCTCTGAAACAGAGTCTCCTCTCTTTTTGAGCTGGGGCAAGGAGGACTGGTGGGCAGGGACAGGTAATGAGAAGGAATTAAAGACACTAGGACTATTCAGGAGAGCATGGAAGTTCCCTTCACAGCTACAATAGTTGTGGATTGGCCAATGAATGGTGGTTGATGGTGCTCCCATGCTGGGAGAAGGTTTGACCAGTCACTGGTAAGCATGCCATGGGTAGAGGCCAGATGATGAGTCCAGCTGTGTTTCCAGGATATGTATGAGTATTCTAATGCCAAACTGCTTGGGGATAGTCAACTGAGCTGGTGAAAGGAAACAGGATAAGCCTGCTTCTGCCAGATCCACAGGGCCGTTTCTCATTCAGGTATGCCACAGTCTTCACTGCCATCTGCGACAGGTGATCTATTCAGGTCTTTGGAGTAATTCCCTCAATGTTTATTTACTGTTGAGTATATGAAACCCTTCCCATGCTAAAGTCTGTGGTCCAGACTTTTGGCCTGTGCCAACCATAGCCCAGCTTACCCTACGGACTTCCCTCCAGATTCTGTTCATCACTGATATGAGAAGCCAGGGCTGATGGCAAACTAAGCCCTGGCCAGACGAATTAGAATTTAGTTGAGGAAGAAAAATTCTCTCCCCCCTGGTTTAGTAGGTGAAGCTGTTTCCTGCATAGCAGAAAGTGGTGCAAGAAAAAAAGCTTCCCCTGCTAAATTGCTGTACACCAGGCAGGCCTGAAAAATTGGGGTGGATGATACACAGCAGGAGGTTCTGCAGGGGGGAGTTGTGGGGGTGTAAGGGAGACTTTTGGGTAACAGCAACCATTCTAGTTCAAGGTGGCCCACTGGAGTGTACATGTGCCTCAGAATGTGAACAGTTTTTGTTTTTAAAAAGTTCCTGTTTCTTTTCTTTTTAAAAACCCTTATGATCA
Organism: Gambelia wislizenii; assembly: GCA_030847615.1. Taxonomy (NCBI): domain Eukaryota; kingdom Metazoa; phylum Chordata; class Lepidosauria; order Squamata; family Crotaphytidae; genus Gambelia; species Gambelia wislizenii. The sequence continues at coordinate 185,793,510 of JAUMIR010000002.1, read as the reverse complement.
GTAAGAAAATGGTACTGAAGCTGAGAAAATCAACTCAAGATGCCTGTGAAATTTTCCTTTTAAAGTAACTAGAAAATGTATTTGTTGCACCAAAAATCCCCCCAAGTCACTAGGCCAACCTATTATCTTACTTCTGAAATACAAAAACAACAGCAGCAACAGCAGCACAACAACATAACCAGTTGCAAACAATATGATCTGTGATTAGTTACTTCCAAGCTCATGTATTTACGTATGTATGCATACAGCATCTAGGAACCCCAAAGTTCAGCATAGTTCTAAAGTTTCAGGATTTTTATTCAGAATAGTCCTTCCCTTTACCTCAGTTTATTTGAAAGGAAATGCCAGTATTCCCTCCCTCCCAGACACCAAGTGTGGGACAGGAAGCCACTCTTTAACTTTCTTGCACCAAAGTGGGAGTCAGGAAGCAGGTTTCTTCTAGAATTTTATATAGAAAACTACCTCCAGGCCCCAGAAGTGGGTGTTTGACAGACCAGCTGGCCTCTTGAGCTCAGAGCAAGAATACTAATCTGTTCTTACCAGCACCACCCTGTTCAAGTATCAAAAACATTCAAATAAAAATTTCAAAAATGATTGCATTTCTGGGGATGATCCATGCCTGTTACCTACACCCTGCTGAGGAGTGAGACAGTAACCCTATACAGTTACCTGAGGGTAAAGCTCACAGATCAAGTGGGATTTTCTTCTGAGTGGACTAGCATAAGATTGTGCTGTTAGACAAGATTCAGCAGGGCTGTCCAGAGTTAGGATTACTGGTTTTTAAACAGCTCTAGAGTAAGGGCTTGGCTTTAAACCTATGCCCATCTAAGTGGTAAGCTCCTTGCTAATCTGCTTTCATCCTGCATTTCATCATTAGATCTTGCTCTGCCTTGGAAGATTTCCAACTGCAATGTTCCAAGATGTACATTTTCACTCCCCTCTACTTACCAGCAAGGATCTGAAAAATGCCAGTAAGGTAGAACCGTCCACCCTTAGTGAGAGTAAACAGCTGGCAGAAGAACAGGAACAGAGACAAAACACTGAAGATAATGGAAAGAATCATCAACGCCTGGACAGACTGCAGCCATTCTGGAAAGAAAAACACAGTACAAAATGACCATTAAGTATTGACCAGAAATCACACTTTTGTATAAATACACACACACACTGTATGTGAAGTGAGCTATGGCACTGATTTCCATCTTCTGACTGTGATCTGGCAAAGCAGTCCTCAACCAAAAATGGTTTGATATGAGTGGCCTAACTTCCTTCAGCTGTTTGATTTGAAGATTACAAGATTATCATAATGGTCTGTATTAATAATCGTCAGGCACATAAGATGGATAAATTGGGAGTAGCCCCTTCAAACATCACTTTAGTTATGGGCACACGTATTTGTCCCAGAACTCAGAAAAGTTATTTCTGAACTACACCCAGTTGGGAGACTGGGTCGCAATTCAAAAAAGCTACGTTTCCAAGTTCCAGTCCCTCCCTAATGAAGTAACCAAACATTTCTACTGATAGCTACTGAAAGAGTATCCTGCAAATCTATCCTAAAATATACAAGAAGGAACTCGCTTCATGGTATAAGTGTCACTTCTGAAACAGGAAAGCAAGCTTTGGTATAGTTTGTATAATCTCTAACAAAATGTTACTGGTAACCACACAGTGCTCTTGACCATTGTGAGAGAGACCACTGCTTACTAGTTTGCAATCCTGATGAAACTGAAGAGAGAGAGAGTCAGGGCAGATAAAATTAAGGACCCCTGTTTACACACCACACAATATTGGGTTCCACAAGAGGTAGTGACTACCATCAACTTCAACAGTTTAAAAAGGAGACTTGGCAAATTTATGAGACTTTCAATGGTTGCAGCTCATTATGGTTATATATTACCAATGGCTGGTTGGCCATTGTGGATTACATAGGTCTTTAGTCTGATCCATCATGGCTTCTTCTTATATTCTCTTGGAACCTAACAGTGAAGCTGATACTAATTATATCTTTGCTATCAATGCCAGAGCTTACCTGCCATTTGACATTTTGCATGTTAAATATCAATGTGATGACTGCTCATATTCAAAAAATGAAACTAATTGAGGATACAGTTCAGACCCCCTTTATCTCCAAAGTAAGGCTGAGCCTAAAGCAACATGTCAACTATGGGATTAGACTGAAAGGCTGCTGCCCATTCAACAGAGCATTACTGAACAAAGTTCAGCTTCCCACTAGAGCATCCTTCCCCTAGTATCTGACATCTGCTTGGGAGAACAAAAGTTCTTCATGTGGACAAAAGTTCTATTAACAGCTATTTTTCCCAGACTCAAATGTTCTGCATTTGGCTAGCTGTAAAAATCATAGGTTGGAATCCTTCTGGTGCCAGTAACCATGCTGGCTGGGGGATTCTGGGAGTTGTACTCCAAAAAGGATACTTTCCCAACTTGGTTAGATGAAAAGACATGTCTACTACAAGTCCAACATGCTGGCAGAGGTGACAGAAGAAAAATATGAGTATAGCTGCTGGGTATCTACAGGGTGAGAAATGTAGCTCTCTGCTTTACTTTGATACCTCTGAACTGAGAGAAGGACCAATAATAATATCTTTATCTAGAGAGGAAAGTGAAGCTTGAAAATTACAACTTACTCAGGGAAACCCTGTAGGTTAATAAACAAGCTATTATTTGTATAAATACATGGTTTTATGTTGTTTTAATATTAGCTTTTTGACTTACTAAATTGTTCAGGTTGTTTCAAAATGTTTTTAATTTTTTGTTGTCTTACATTTGAAATCATGCAAAGTGATTTTATTGCAAGCCATCTAGAAAACCTGTAATATAGGGTATGCTATACATATTTCAAATAAATAAATAAATGCCAAGTCCACCCATTAAAAGCCAATTACACCAACCCCTTTACCAAACAACCCATCAATGCATAATGCAAGAGACCTTCAAAATCTAGTCAAGGCTTTTCCTTACATCTACTACTTTGGGAAATTACCACTGTTAATCCATTAGCACTGCATTCACTATGCAAAATGATATATCCATCCCTTAAAGGGGACAATATTAGCACCACTTGAATCTGCACTCCAGCAAATGGGTAAGGGAGAGTATGGCACTCATCAAGAAAATAAAAGATGGAGAGGCAATTAACAGGAGGAACACTAGATGAAAAGCCAGAGTATTTGAAATGGAGCAGCTGGGCAGAAGAAGTGGCTTTAGACATGCCTAGCAGTAAAGCACTTGGCACCATCCATTTAGATGCCCATGGCACTAGTGCAACTACTGTCACCACTATAGCATTTTATCAACAAGCCATGCATTTGCTGGGACAAGAATACCAGTTTCTAAGAAAATGATGCTTTAGTTGATTTGTGGGGTGGGGGGAAGAGTGATCTCTTGCATAATGAACCAGATCCAAACCTAGTTATGCTTAGAGCAGACCCACTGAACCAGTCAGACTTAAGTCAGTCATGGTAACATTTAGGGGCTTACCGCACACCAAAGAAAAGCAGCAGTGTAGCAGGAAGGTTCCATATTCCATGCTGCCTTGCTGCATGACGTTGTCATTTTTCTTCCAGAGTTCTTTCGTTCTGGTCCTGTGGGGGACTGAGGTTAAAAAAAATCTTTTTGCTAACATGTTTTTCTGGTTAGCAAGAAGATGCGGTTTTACCTTGGTCTCCCATGGGACTGGAATGAAAGAATGATGACGTTGTGCGATAAGGCTGTCAGGTGGTAGTGCACACTGGGAACCTGTTTTAAAAGGTCCAGGCATCAATAAATGGTAGCAGAGTAAATGTTCCTTCAGGCATCAGAACAAAGGCAAAGACACAGGCTTATGTCTAAAATCTTCTTGTTCTTTACTTGAACTTAATAAAGACTATTTGCAATATATTACAGCATCCACAGAAGAAAAACCATCTTCACACTTCAAGATTCAAACCAGAACTGCTTAGTTCAACTTCATAGGACAAACTAAAAACCCAGCTCTGCAGAGTTCCTAACACTTCCCCTCAACCAGCTCTGCACCAGCTCAGAGCACATCAATATTGATACATTTCCAACTGCCACTTAGCTCTGCAGATCTGTGCAGACTGTTTGCTACATCACAGCTTCTTCACAGAATAAATCTAACTACAGTACTGTATGTCCCAATATCCTGACAAAGGCAGCATAGAAGACAGAACGTTCCTGCTTCACTGCTGGATTTCTTTGGAGTGTAGTAAGCCCCTTAGTCCCACTGTATTCAATGGTCCTTCTTTAAGCATCTATGGAGCCATCCTAATGGCAGCTTGTGGTGACAGGGTGCCTTCAGAAAAAAACTGGGCAATCCCTAGTAGGAAAACAACATCATATGAGAAGGCCTTCACCCACTACTGTGAAGACTGGCTGCATGAATTTGAAATAGCCAGATATTCTAAGCAACACTCCTGTTCCTATCTGGAACCTTAGGAGATCCACTTGAACACAGCTGTCAGAAGTCAAGAGACTCATGACATGATCTCAGCCAAAGCCATCCTTGATGTCTGAGTCAGCAGCTGAGCTATTTGCATGCCTTGTGGGTGGCTAAGTGCCCTTGCAAACACAACAATGAGCACTCAAAATACCACAACAGCATTGCTTCAATGCAGGAATTTTTAAAGAGTCTACTTCTGTATGGCACTGTTCAGGGTACAATGGAATTAGCATAACCCAACAGGTTGTCTCTAAAACAGGTTGTCTCTCCCTATTTATGTTTACAAGAAAGCAAGCAAACCATGTGAGGAGATGACTTGACCTGCACACACATTCAACCTTTCAGTCACTATAACTATAAGTTACTACAGCTGCTACTTTCAGTTACCAAACTATGCCTAGAAAGTGCTGAAACTTGCAAACTGTTAATGACACCTTCAAGTGCAGGCTCTGGTGAGGACTCCACTGGACATTCTCAGCTTTGTTTTGCTCATTCCACTCCTCAGGAAAGGGAAGGGAAAGAACCCTGAATGAGTGACTGCACACATAGTACTGTTCTGTAAACAATGGGCCTTAACTGGGGGTGAGAGTGCTGTACCTTCTCTACCACCTGATGTCTCTCCCCATGGCACCCAGGCATGCTCTCATTCATTCTCTCTGACCTAGTAATTCAACCCCACCCCCATGGAGAGGAGCAAAGTGGAGTCTGAATACATAGTTTTATCTAATATTGCACAACTCAGGTTTTACTTTAAAAAAAAAACTGCTTAGAAAATAATTTAGCAGTAACACATCTTTCTCAGCAGAAAATTAAGATTTTCCAATTATATCTGAGTAAAATTGTAGTCACCTGAAAATGTCTAATTTTAATTTTCCTGTAGTCAAGCTAGGCATGGATTTAAGTTTCTGTTCAGTAGAACAGAACTTCTAGATCTCCTAATGCCTAATCATTCCAAGTGCCAGCTTCTCCTCTTGCTCTTTTATACATGTTTTGTTTATGAAATAAGAACACAGCTAATATTTAGGATGTAAACCTACAGACATTTGCTTGGAGGCCAATGCCATTGAAAGACATATTCCCTGGTTATTTCTGGGGAGAGTGAAATGGAAAGAAGTTAGTTGGTTTTTCCAAAAGCCATATTGTAAATGAATGGTAACAGGGGAAAAATATTGTTTGGATGGTTGCACCCACATAAAAACAACTGTCATATGTGGAACTATTATATAATGGCATATAATGGGATATAATGCTCACTAGATGCTCACTAGATATGTGATCAGCTTCCACAGCAGCTAATAAGTAGATTCGCAGAATCAGGATGATCAAAACTATAGAGACCATATTGTACTCAGTGGTCATTCATTGTTATTGATCATACTGGCAAGGCACACAACTAACTACTTGATTTCAATGAAGAATTTCCAGCTAAGGATATCAACCCCAGTCTGGTTACACAGTTTAAAAACAACAACAACAAAGAGCTACTGTTCTTCCAGTGTCCTGATTAGAATAGCAGCAGGACATATCAATATACATCCTGAGTCTCTATACAAATCCACAGGAACAAAATGTCTACCAAAGGGGGACAATTTGCACTGAAATCAAGAGAAGCTGATTCAAAACAACTCAAATAACAAAACACAGTTCAGTCTTCTGGCACTCTGCCCTTTCTGATAACAGACCAAAGAGACATGCAAGAGGTTAAGCCTGTTTAAGCACATTTCAAATATGAAAGTTGCATCTGAGATTTATGATACTTGCGCAGTTATTTCAGTTTGTTTGGAGGGACAGAGATTATTCTAGCTGCTCTCCCACATAGGGTATTTTGGGGCAGAATGCTACAATGGAATTCCTCCAGTGGGATTCCAAGTCTCCCAATAGTTTTTTTAAAAAATAATAATAAAGAAATCTTTGCTTTCAATCAAATGCTGGTCAACCGAGATTTCATTATAGAGTCAAAAAAGGCCGAATGGTGCTGCTTTCAAAGAGGTCTGTGACAGGACAAGTTCATACACAGCTACATGGAAATCATTTTTCCATGGCATTAATCCTGCAAGAGGCCAGGGACAGGCTGTGCTTGAATGATGTAACAGTGTGGGTGGGGCAGACTGCATGGAGATTTCCTATGCAATCCCCCCATACACACACACACATACAGAGAGAGAGAGAGTATCTTCAGTTGCATGGGAAAGGCCCATGTAATCTACTTTACCTAGAAGTCTGTACATGAATCTCATTACAGGCAAGCTGAGAATTTTTTAAAAAACAAGCAAGTTTTTGCATGAACTTTATATGATAAACTAAGGACTGTCATAAGCTACAGAAGGATAAATTTTGTCGATAGATATATATCTGACTTTGTATTGTCCAAATAGCTGCTTAATTAAAAAACAAACAAACAAGCAAACACAGATTTAGGTTTTTCATGGGGTTTTTCCGGGCTGTGAGCCCATGATCTGGAAGAGTTTTTTCTGGATGTTTCACCTGCATCTGTGGCTAGCATCTGCAGAGAATGGTTGTGTAGGGGTGTGTGGGGTTTATATACTGTGAGTCCCTGTTGGAGATTATATGTAAATTTGTGTATCTGAATAGCTAGTTCCTCGGGTGGGAGGATATGCAAAGAGGATTTAGTGTCTATTTGGCTAATGGCCCATTGTCTGCTGGAAATCCCCCTGTCCCTGGGTGAAGTTGATTTGCATGAGTTTTGATTTTGGTGTGTTTCAGGACTGGTAGCCAAACTTTGGACTGGGCAAGCCAGAAAAATCAGCAGTAGCAGAACACATTATAAACCAACCTGTATACATGTTATTTAAAAACACCAAAATTCTGGACCAGGCCAACAACTATCATGTCAAAATGCACAGAGAAGCTATTGAAATCCACAAACACCTGGACAACTTCAACAGGAAAGAAGAAACCCATAAAGTAAACAAAGCTTGGCTACCAGTCCTGAAAAACTCCAAAATCAAAACTCAACACATGCAAGTGAACTTCACCCAGGGACAGGGGGATTTCCAGCAGACAATGGGCCATTATCCAAACAGACATTAATCCTTTTTGCATATCTTCCCACCCTAGGAACTAGCCATTCAAATACACACATTTACATATCATCTCCAACAGGGACTCACAGTATATAAACCCCATACACCCCTACCCAACCATTCTCTGAAGATGCCAGCCGCAGATGCAGGCGAAATGTCAGGAATAAATTCTTCCAGAACACAACCTCACAGCCCAGATAAAAACCACAAAAACTCTATGGATGCCGGCCATGAAAGACTTTGACTTCACAAACACAGATTTCACCACTACTCAGCAACATATACACAAACTAACTTTTCGTTTTCAAAGATCCAAGTGGGAACTGTGTGAGAGACACAGAGAGAAATGAACTATGTATGTTCCTTTTAGGCCCTTCTTCACAGTCTGAATTTTTAAGAATGCAGCCTCAGGTGGGTAAGAGCTGTTAAAAGTGTCACTAATGTAAGCAGCTAATAAATGAAGCATTATCCTCCAGAATGCCAGCTGTCAGGACCGGAGGAGTATGGCAGCTGGAGGACTTCACAGGAAGCCCCAATTAGTTTAACAGGGGTTGTCCATGGAGTAAGGACAAACATGGAGGGGAGCTTGTATAGCCTCCTAAGTGAATCAATGCCCATATTTACAGGAATAAGGGCTTCATTTTGTTCCATACTACAACCTTCCCCAACCTGGCCTCCCTCCTGATCTTTTTCAACTTTGGCACCCAGAATGCCTGACTTTTAGCAATGCTGGCTGGGGCTGATGTGAACTGAAGTTCAAAACATCAGGAAGACAGATGTCTTCAAACAGTGAAGCTGGGGAAAATCTCTCCCTGAGAACTCAAGAAGGACCAGCAATACTGGCCTACATGTTCCTGTTGCCTGGCTCCATATAATGCAACCTGACATCTGAAAACACTTTACAAAGAAAGTGCACAATAAAGGAGATTTGAATGAGAGCTGAAATTGTGTCTGCATTAACATTAACTGTTAAATGGATTTGTAATTGGTTGACCGGCTGAACCCAAAGGGTGCTCAGCAGTGGCTCCTCTTCATCTTGGAAAGATGTGACCAGTGGGGTGCCACAGGGCTCTGTCCTGGGCCCAGTGCTATTCAACATCTTTATCAATGACTTGGATGAGGGAATTAGGGGCATACTTATCCAATTTGAAGATGACACCAAATTAAGAGGAGTAGCTAATACCCTAGAGGACAGGATCAAAATTCAAAATGACCTGGATAGACTGGAGAGCTGAACCAAAGCTAATAAAATGAAATTCAATACGGAGAAATGTAAGGTACTGCAGTTAGGGTGAAAAAATGAAATGCATAGATATAGGATGGGGGAGACCTGGCTGAACAAGACAACATGCGAAAGGGATCTAGGAGTCCTAGTAGACCACAAGTTGAACATGAGTCAACAGTGTGATGCGGCAGCTAAAAAGGCCAATGCGATTTTGGGCTGCATCAATAGAAGTATAGTGTCTAGATCAAGGGAAGTAATAGTGCTATTCTTTTCTGCCTTGGTCAGGCCTCACCTAGAATACTGTGTCCAGTTCTGGGCACCACAATTCAAAAAGGATATTGACAAATTGGAGCGTGTCCAGAGGAGGGTGACTAAAATGGTGAAAGGTCTGGAAACCATACCTTATGAGGAGAGGCTTAGGGAGCTGGGTATGTTTAGCCTGGAAAAAAGACGGTTAAGAGGCGATATGATAGCCCTGTTTTAAGTATTTGAAGGGGTGTCACGTTGAGGATGGAGCAGGCTTGTTTTCTGCTGCTCCAGAGACTGGAACACGGAGCAATGGATGCAAGCTCCAGGAACAGAGATTCCACCTCAACATGAGGAGGAACCTTTTGACAGTAAGAGCTGTTCAGCAGTGGAACATACTCCCTCGGAGTGTGGTGGGGTCTCCTTCCTTGGAGGTCTTTAAACAGAGGCTGGATGGCCATCTGTCGGGGATGCTTTGAATGTGATTCCTGCATGGCAGGGGGTTGGACTGGATGGTCCTCATGGTCTCTTCCAACTCTACAATTCTATGGTTCTATGTATTGCACTGCAACCGGCGTGGGTTTTTTCTTAATAAAATTACTTTTTTTTTTACTAGAACCCCCAGAATTCCCCAGCCAACATGTTTATTGGCCTCAGCCCAGCATAGAAAGTAAAAACATCTACAACCAAGCTAGTACAGCCCAGGAGCCTAACTCTAAAAACTGTGCCAAATCACACTGTGTATAATAAGATGAAGTAAAGATTTTCTCCAAATACTGAGAGGCAGGATGGACTGCCAGAGCAAAAGAACTGGCCTCAGAATGTATTTGACATGTTAATAAGATAAAAGAAAATATAGCAATGGAATAGCGGGTGGAAAGAATGTAGTACTGCTTAGACGGGTACCAACGTCAGAGGGCTCAGTTAACAATGGAAATAATGCTACATGTGGAATGAAAATAAGTAATAGAACTGGCATAAGCTACCTTTAGTAGCATAAACAGAGGGACTGTTGTGGAGGGGGAGTCTTCTCAATTAAAAAAAAATACACACAGTGGACTCGACCCAGATATTTGCCAATGGAATGGGCAGAAGGGTTCTTCACCCTCTCCCTTTCTTTGCCATCCCCTAGAATCTCCCCACCATGTTCCCCACAAGAAGGCTAGAGGATCCTACTGTGAGTGGTAAGGTCTTGTGGTATAGTTCAGCAGGAACATAGAACAGGAGCATAGAAAAACTGGGCTGATTTTCTGTGATCTTCCTCTTCCTGTTCTGCCCCTATGCCACACCCATCTGACTCAGCAGAGTCATCCCACCCACATGGGGGAGAATTTTTGGCATATGGGTAGCTCAGCCTCTGCTCTCCTCATATCATGGGTGCATTCAACTCAGTACACGGATTCAGGTTCTGCTCAACTAGTCAGAACAAAAAGTGAAAGACAAGTTTAAGTTTTCCTGACCAAATCTAGTTTTTCCTAGAACAGGGGTGTGAAACTGAGAGCCAGTGAGGTGTAGTGGATTGAGTGTTGGATTAAGACAGCAGGGGACCAGGGTTCAAATCCTTGGTGGGTCACAGAAACCCACTGGGTGGCCTTGGGCAACTCCTACTCTCTCAGCCTTAGAGGAAAGGCAATGGCAAACCTCATCTGAAGAAACCTTGCCCAGAAAAAAAAAAAAAAAAAACCAGGCTCGGCGTGCCATAAATCTGAGTCAAATTGAGGGTAGACAATGCCAACAACAACAACAGGTGGGAATGGTGTAACCCTCAAGGATGGTGTTGTTGATCTGCACAGAATTTCCCACTACTAGCTGTGATTCCTAGGCTTGCTGGAAACTGCCATTCAAAAACATCTATAAGCACCGCATGACTCCACCCATAAGAAGATTAACCAGAACTGTTTCTTAATCATTCATTTAGTCCACCTCTAGACATCTTTGCCCCATTCATTCAAGACACTCATCTTAATTGTGCTGTTCCCACTGTGCTTCCCAAAGGAGCAACTTAAAATGCTTTTTCTTCTCTCACTCTTGTTTCTCTTTAAAGGAGTCTCCTTAAAGTTTGACTAACGAAATCATTTCCTAGATATGGGGGTAATTCTGATGAGTAATTCCCAGGAGGGATGAAAATGGAAATTCACTGTATGAATCACTCATATTTGTAGTATGTTTCCCAACTTTGAGGGTGACCTCTTCAAGATCACAAGGCAACCAAACAATAAAAATCATACATGTACATCCTTTCTCCATAACACATCTTGAGTTATCAAATCCTAAGGGCGTGTCTATGCTAGTGAAAAACCCTGAATCCCCCCTGAATTCTGGACTGATAATGCCACAAGATGTGCAGCCTTTCCCCCAAATCTGGTGCAATAATGCCACACAACGTATGGCTCTATCAGCACCAGACTCAGGGAATACCACCTTAATCTGAGTTTTAGAAAACTTGCAGCTTTTTCCAAAGAAAACTGTGGGGTGAACAATCCGTTTGCACTGGATTCAGGGGGCTTGGAGAGGAAGGACAAGCACTGCCTGAGGTGCTGCCGTTTCCCCCCATCCCAGCGCCAGTTCCTCATTCCAAAGGCAGAGCCCCAGTGGTAGTCACTCTCTCTGAGGTCAGAACACCCAACAAGTCCTGACATCAGAGCAGTCAATTTTGCTCCAGAAAGGCAGAGTCCTGTCAATCTTCTGGCCCATGCCAGCAGCAGAGGCACCACAAAGGTAGCTGACTAGCAGCATCAGCAAACTGGGGGTAAAAATCTGAATGCATTTAAGGTATGCCACTTAAATCTGGGCCAGAGTAGTCTGACTTTCATGCGCTGCAGCTCTGGGCCAAAGTAGTTTGAATTTCATGTGGATTTTACCCCCAGTGTAGACAAGCCCTTAATAAGCCAGGATATGTATGAGCTCCATGCAACTGTATAAAGGGTTCAACATAGCACCTCCATTTAGCCATATATAATGGTGGGTCCCATTTGGATGAGCAATTAAACAAGTCAAAAGTCAACAGATGACCAGAGTTGCCCATTTTGTGCACTGGCAATGTGGTGAAAGTTGACCAAAGATGTTAGGATGCATTTTTAAACTTAGACATAACAGAGTAGAAAGCTACATTTGATTGCTAATTCCTGACTTCTTCAGCCATGTGAAAGGAAGAGTGAACCAGCAGCAATGGGATTAAAGCAGGATATGATCATCCAAATCAGGTCATTATGTCCCTGAATCCCCATGTGTGACTGCAACTAAGGATAAGAATAAGTAGGGATACTACTACATGATCTCCCATTTACCCTGCCTTTACTTCTCTTTCCCGCCTCTGTCATCTCTCCTAGGGATGTTGAATGATAGATTGTGAGTCTTCTGGGACCTGTACTCTGTAAAATCAATCAGTGAAGTCAAGTCACAGAAAGTAGAGGAATCTTTCTCTGTAACTAATTTGTCTTAACTCACACACATGGTGGTGCCCCACAGCTACTCTTGCACAATGCAGCATCTGGTTGTGGTTTACAATTGAATGTTGGTGGGTCGGCTCACAATGCACCAAAAAGTCTAAAATAAATAAATAAATTTGCCACTAACCACAACAGCAGCCAATAAAAAGCCTTCTGTGGTGTAGAGGGATGAATCTGCCCCCCACCCCACCCCAGATCAGTCATAACCAACTGACTTGTGCTGCACAATCACACAGTGAAGTTTTCTGCCTAGACTTTATCATTCTGGTAGGGAACCATATATTTTGAAGGTACTCCTACAATTCCACAAAGAGAGTACTGTACTAGTATGCTGAGAAGAGATGTAGTCAGCTTCAAACACTCTATTACTGAGATATTATGTGGCCTAAAGAACACTTTACCACTTATATACCAAGTACGTCTATGGTTTTGCAAAGGTGCTTTTATGCCCACACAACAGCACATGACTGTTCTCTAACTTGAACTTCAATCATATGCAAGTCTGGTTCTATTTAGATTGTAAGCCTGAGGGCAGGGAACTATCAAATTAACAATTTGTAAGCTGCTCTGAGAGTCTTTGTGGCTGAAGAGTGGGGTATAAATATAGGTTGACCCCCGTATCCACAGATTCAATATCCACAGTTTCACTTATTCATGTTTGAAAATATGTTTTCTCTAGGCATTTGTAGGTCCTCCAGTGCGATTCCCTCCAGTGAAATTCTATGGTCAACTCCTGGCTTCATCTCATTGAAAATAATACTTGAAACTATTATCCACAGTTTCAGGTATCCATGGGGGGGGTGTCTTGGAATGCATCCCCTGTGGACATGGGAGTCAACCTGTACTCCAAATAAATAAATAAATAAATAGTAAGCTTATTCCAACAATAATACAAAACTTGTTATCTAAACAGGTGAAGAAAATAGGTATGGGTGGTATTTCAGTTGTCAGTTTTTGATCTACATTTTTCATATAGCTTGCTAAAAAGGGCATGACATTTGGGGCGTGTGTGTGTAAAGGTGGGAGGAAGCATATGAAATTAATGTTCTGTCTCCTTGTTCCATGTGCTATCATGCAGTACCATTCCGTCTAGCAGATTTCATGTAACCTTTTTAACCTCAAACATGCTCACTACCTACTGGCAATTCCCAAACCAAAATTCTTAATGAGTGGAGGAGAAAGCAACTGTAAATTGCAATTTTTCTAATAAAAGAATGTCAAGAATGCACTCTGTATGCCCTTCCTCATTTACTATGCTGTGTATCTCTAAGTACCAGCAAAAATCTCTATAAGGTTTCAAACAGATTGCAGCTGAAGGGCGTCTATATGGCTCATTCATCCTCATGGGTGTTTCCTGGCTAGTAGCTTCTCCAGCAAGCATTCTGAAGAGAAAGAGAAGAATGCCCCAAGGAGATGCCTGGCATGCTCAAGTCTTTCTGACTAAGTCTGATAACTCTTCATTCCCTTTTGCAACACTGCACGGTATTGCCAGAACACTTCTTGGGAGGAAACACAATGAACTCTTCTAAAACAGATCTGGCAGAGAAAGTCCCACCTCACCAATTTATACAGCTGCCAACTTTTCTCAACTGGCCCCAGCAGGCAGCAATTAAGCTGCTAAAGCACTTCCTGGCATGGAGGGTTCATGTGGGGAAATCTCTATCATGCTACTGTTAAAGGAACAGGTTGTGGGTTTGTTTGTTGTTGTTCTTTTTGTTTTTTGTTTTTTAAGGCAAAATAATAGTAATGCAACCCTTAAGGGCCCTGAAGTTATTCTGCAGCTATTGTCAACATAATGCCTTCCAAGTGCCCAATGCAGCATGGCAAAGAGTCAGGTAGGATGGGAGTTGTAACCTAAAACATCTCCAGAGCACTCATAGAGGGGCAAGTTCTACAACACAGAGAATTTTCTACTGGAGAACTCTAGTGCTGTGGTTCAGAGATTGTGCTGTAGTTCTCAATTCTACATACCTTATCAAACTGCAAAGCCCTGTACCCTGAGATCTGCAGAGTTCCCTCCAAAACCTAGACTACAACTATGACAATTAAAGTGCTATCAAACTGCCATAACTATTTGCAACAGCTGCAGAGCTGTTTGGGCTGGAAGTCAACCTGAAGAAAACAGAAGTTCTTTACCAGCCTGCACCACAGGACGAACACCACCATCCCCACATTGCCATCGGCAAATCTGTGCTCAAGTCCGTTCAGCAGTTCACCTACCTGGGAAGCATCATCTCCTCAGATGCCAAGATTGACAAAGAGATCGATCACAGATTAGCAAAGGCATATACTGCATTTGGAAAACTTCACAAAAGAGTCTGGAGCAATAAACACCTGAGACAAAGCACAAAAATCAGTGTGTATAGAGCCATTGTACTGTCTATCCTCCTTTATGGATCTGAAACATGGGTCACCTATCACCACCACCTACGACTCCTCGAGTGCTTTCATCAGCGCTGTCTACGCACAATCCTAAATATACACTGGACTGACTATGTGACAAATGTTGCTGTCCTTGAGCAAGCAGGGTTCACCAGTATTGAGGCCATGATATTGAGAACGCAGCTGCGCTGGGCAGGGCACGTTTCTAGGATGGAGGACCATTGCCTCTCCAAAATACTACTCTACGGTGAACTCGCCACGGGTCAGCGTAAGAGGGGCGCTCCAAAAAAGCAATACAAAGACTCCCTGAAACAACATCTCAGGCTCAGCCAAATTGATCACCAACAGTGGTTCGCCCTGGCCTCACATTGGGAGGCATGGAGACGCACTATCCACAATGCTACAGCCTTATTTGAGAACTCACACTGAACAAGTCTTGAAGAGAAACGACAACGCAGAAAGAATCACAACCCGGAAACATCACCCAAGGAGACCTTCTACTGTGCTTTCTGCAACTGGACTTGTTTATCTCGGATTGGCCTTTTTAGTCATCAGCACGCTTGCAGAAAGTGCGGGATGAGTCCTTCCTGAATCTTCGTTTGCGAAGAAAAGCCAGAGAGACACAGTACAGTGCAGAAACACCCCCAAAATATCACATAAATTGACTCTCACTGGCAGAGATGTTTTTTAAAAACTCCAGTGTATGCTTGATTACAGGATATTTTCTGATCTTAATAAACATTCTAATGTATTCTATTGTATAAACATGCCCCATGTCCACTAGAGTGGCAGAATCCACAACACCCAGGAACCAAAGCCAGAAAAGACATGTTTGTGAGAGGTGAAACATTTCTTCTGAGTAGCTGCCAGTCCTCTTTCTTTACAACAACAACAACAACAACAAAAATTGAACCAGCCAAAGCATTTGTGGGAAGAATTTTTATCTTATCTACTTTTTTGTCTCTAAAAAATAAACCTTCACTTGACAGGTGGCTGAAACTTACATGATAATGGCCAAGATCAGAGCTACGATGTATAACTTTATGATGACAGAGCTACATCACCAACACAATACACAACCATGCTAGTGAACTACAATAATGCACAACAGGGCGCCACATAAGATGCCCAGTTGCACAGAAGGGGCTCCTGCTGTACAATGGCTGATGCTGTTCATTGTGAGACCCTGTACAATGTCTGTGTTGCTGGCTCCACTTATGCAATGGTCCCAATGTCATCGCTACATTTCCATTTCCATTTCCATTTCCATTTCCCTTCCCCTCCCCTCCCCTCTCAAGATTATGAATGTTGCACAACTCAATTCAACTTCATGTGATCTTACATCAGTTTACAATAACCTAACTTATCAACAGGGATGCCCACTCTTATTTATAATTGTTTTTGTAACAATGTAATAATACTTTTCCCTGGTAGGTCTGGTTCCATGTGAATTCTGCAATGAAAGGTACCCCTGGAAGGGTAAAATGTCACAGCTGCTTCGGTGAAGCTCAATTGTGGAAATCACAATTGCCAAAGAACTCTGCTTCCCCCATTGGCCAACCAGATTCCTCTGAGAAGACCACAACAGGATATGAAAGCCATAAGTAGCGACACCACCACCTCAAGGTATGGTTTCAGATGTTTTATGTAAACTGATGACAATAGCAATAGTTATTCTGAAAGTAAGGGACTGGCAAAACCACCTGAGTTTAGCTTATCTAAGAAAACCCTATGAAATAATGGGATCACCATAAGTTGACAGATGGCCTGAAGGTGTGTGTGTGCGCAAATGCACACACACACACAGAGGCACCTGTACAGACTCACATCCACTGACAGTCTAGGCTTCCCCCAATCTGTATTTCTGAACTAGGACACCATCTGTCTTTGGGCAGCAGATACTGATTGTGCATTATGTGAAGAAGTATTTCCTCTGGTCTGTTTGCATTAAGCTCAAAAAGCAAATCACTACTCTCTTTCACCCCACCCTCTTCCCTGTAGAATATCTGCCTGCTAACCACAACATTACAGTAAAATGCTTAATAATAGCATAATTGTAGGCTGGACTTGGAACTCCAATATATAGATTTGAACCTGAATTAGGATTATTTCCTGCAAACCCCCCTTCCCCAGCAAAGATGTTACGGTTTTAAATTAAAAGTGTTTTAATTTAAAAGCATAACATCTTTGCTGAGGTGAGGGGATGCAGCAAATAATCCTAATTCAAATTGAAATACATACACTGGACTTCCAACTCCAGCCAACTACCATTCAATCACATTGGCATTTACAATGTTGAGAATGAATGGACAATGATAGGAGAAATGTCTGATACTGCAGGTGTGCACACACTTACATATTCAGATTACTGATAAGTTTTGCAACACTGTATAACATCGTATCCTCTATTGAGAGACACAAGAAAGGTCTGAAATGACTTGCCTCAACATATTATTGCAACAAACTTATTACCAATAGAAAATGTGAACACACAAGAATAAACTCTTGTTTTTCTCCCCAACAAGTGAATTTCCAACTCCTGGCAGGAGCTGAAAATTGTGTGTTTTTCATAGCATCAGGAGTATCAGATCTGCATGCAAAGTTCTTCCTAGCACTGAATTTGTAGAGGAACACTTGTTTATTTCTTCCTATTGTGCTTCTGGAGAAGACGCAGGAGCTCTGGGCCCTCTTCCCCACTAAAGAGCCTTACACAGAGCTTGAATTAGTGTTGCAACTTCTTTTACTGACCTACCTCCTAGACTTCTAATGCAGTCCAATCCATGGAAAATTACTGAGTGATGCTTTTCTGCTGCTCATCTCCCAGCCAGAAAATGTTTCGCCCTCTGCATCAGGGTTGGGAATCATGTGGCCTTCCAGATGATGCCAGACTCCAAGTCCCAGAAACCTACCCAACAGAGCCAATGGAGAAGAATGCTGGCTTGTGGGGGCAATTAGCTAATACACATTGTAAACCGCTTAGAGAGTGCCTAGTGTGCTCTAAAGCAATATAGATGTGTAAGTGCTGTTGCTTAAAAATTTGTAAGCCACTCTGAGAGCCTTTGTGGCTGAAAAGCAGGCTATAAATACCTAAATAAATAAATGCTGGGAATTACAGTCTGACAATATTGGGAAGGCCACTTGTTGCCCAGTCCTGTGTTAAAAAAGCAGGAGCAATGAGAAAAGGTAAAAACCTAGCTCCAGGCATTTTAAGGGTATGCAGGACACTGCAGTTCTGAGACCTCAGGTTCATGCTTTTCTGAATTGAACACATGCATGTTAGGACATAAAAAAATGTCAATTAGAGGAAGGGGGAGAGAAGGGATACATTTCAGCCTTCAGCAATGTCATCTGAAGAATGTTATCTAGTCCTGATCAAGAGTTTATAATTCCATGGGGTCTCTGGCACCCTCCACTAGCTCTTCCATGGTGCTGCTTCCACAGGGAACTTGACCAATAACCTTTTGATGCATAAGTGGGATTCAGTCCTGAATTCCAGAGATAAGTCTGCACAAGGAATGTCTGGCAGGACAAACCAAACTATGAGAACAGCATTTGTACTTGTAATTGTGGCATTCTGATCAGTTAATTGAGGAGTGATTTTAACTGGTAAGAATGTACTCAGTCCAAACAAATATGTTCCAGACATGAAGCCTAAAGAGAGTGGGGGCATATCACCTTTACTGTGCCACTTTCTGATGCCACAATACAACAGGGGCATCTGGAAGGCTACACTCTCCCTACTCCTGTTTACAGAAATCAAGAACCCCCAAGAGTGCTGAATTAGTAAAAACGCAGCATTATTTTTAAGGCAGGCATGACCAGACCTCAGGCTTGGAAGATGTGACATTGTGCTTTTTCATGAAGTCCCACCAACCTGAATCAGGTGTAAGATACTGGCTTGGAGGCAGAGCAAAATACAAAGTGGCAAGTCAGGAGGCAGACCCAATTGCTTACTGCATGGCATGAGCCAAATTCTGAGATGAACTGCACAGGCACCCACATATATCAGATGGACTACACATCAGGGATTCTAAATGGCTGATTCGGGCAGGAGGGTCAGAAGGAGACTTTTTGTTATTTTATGCAGCAAATGGGAATCAGAAACCATTGCTGTTCAACTGCAGCTCGTGAAGCTATGTATCATTAGATCTTAAGCTGTCTTCTACCAATCCTTGTTTGATGACATTTAAGTTACACCCATAAGTTAGCAGCACAGTTCTAAGTGCTGGTTTGAAATACAAAGTCCAGAAGGTGTGAGATGAAGGTTTCTTCCCATGTTGTTGTTGTTGTTAATTGCCATCGAGTCGACTTTGGTGCATGACGATCCTGTGAATAAGACACCTCCAAGCCCCCCCCCCAATCCTCAACAGCTCTGCTCAGGTCCTGCAAGCATAAAGCAGTGTCCTACTTGATTGAATCTATCCATCTGGGATGCGGTCTTACTCTCTTTCTACTGCCCTCCACCTTTCCTAGCATTTTTGTCTTTTCTAGTGAGTCATGCCTTCTCGTGATGTGGCTGAAGTATGACAGCCTCAATTTGGTCATCTTGACTTCTATTGAGAGTTCAGGATTGATCTGATCTAGGACCCATTTGTTTGTCTTTTTGGCCATTCACAGTATCCTCAGCATTCTTCTCCAGCCCCACATCTCAAATGAATTTACTTTCTTTCTATCAGCATTCTTCACTGTCCAGCTCTCACATCTGTACAAGGTGATGGGAAATACGATGGCTTGGACAATCCTTACTTTAGTGTTCAGTTTTATATCTTTGCACACTTTATGATCTTGTCTCCTTCTTTCATAGCTGCCCTTCCCAGTCCTAGTCTTCTGATTTTTTGATTGCAATCTCCTTTCTGATCAATGATTAATCCAAGGTATGGGAAATCTTTAATTATTTCAATTTCCTCATTGTCTAGATTGAATTTATGTAAACTTATGTAAATCCTCTGATCATTATTTTTGTTTTCTTAATGTTCAACTGCCTTAACACATTTCCCCACACACAGTCTGTCTAACCCAAGTAAACTCAATTATGAAGGCTTACCTAAATTCAAGAGGACTTACACCCAGATTCCATCAGGGTGCAGCTGTAGATCTGCACCCAAAATCTTCAAAACCAAACAACATTCTCTTTACAATATTGGAGATGCTTGCTGTTGTTGTGAGTACACCTTCAAGTTGTTTCTGATGCATGGTGACCCTTAAGGTGAACCTATCATGGGGTTTTTGTGGCAAGGTTTGTTTAGAGGAGGTTTGCCATTGCATTCCTCTGAGGCTAAGAGAATATGACTTGTCCATAGTCACCATAGTTCTGTGGCTGAGCAGGGATTCAAACCCTCACTGCACAATGCTGGCTCTCTGTGTTTCCTTAATACAAATCAAAAAGGTTCACTTCTCAAGCTCCATCAAAAAAGCTCACAGGTTCTAAAATCAATTCTCACACAAAACCAAACGATGTTTTTATTTAAATCTATTCAAGATGTATATATGTAATAGAGAGCCTTGACAAATTACTGGAACACGTGTCTGGATTTTGTCAGAGAAAGAGAGTTTTTATTTCAAACATGCATTTATCTCCCTCAGACATTCATATTTTGACATGTTTATATAATAGGCTAACTTAACAAATTATGTGTTAAGTAGCACTAAACATTTGGTGTCTAGGAGTTTAAGCAAAGTTTAACCCATTATACCTCAATTTATTTTTCTGAATATGTTGTTACCAATTGTCTACCTTGAAACAGGAACTGAATGAAACACACTAATGAAAGAAATAAGTTTATTTATTTGATTTAGATCCCTCCTTTTCCCCCAACATGGGACCTAAAGTTAGTGGAGGGGGTTATTATTTGGGCTCAATCCAATTTTAACAATAGCTTGTTGGACATACAACATTCTTCATGCCGTTGGAAATTCTGAGAGGATGGAAATTTCCTTGTTTTCCGTAAGATTCTCCTCTTCATGGGAACACTGAAAATGGGCTTCTTACTACCTGGGAAGACCTGGAATTAAGGTTGGCCAGAGGTCGGGAAAATTACTTTTTACACTACAGTTCCCCAAATCCCTCTAACAGTAGACATGATGGCTAGGGGATTCTGGGAGTTATCTGAAAAAGTAACCCTCCCAAGTCTTGCTTTGCAGGGATGGCCCTGTTGAAATCCATTTCAATGGGCAAATTCATCAGGATTAAGCTCTGTCCATTTTCATTAGGAAATGCCACTCCAAATCCTGCTGTTAGCCCCAATTAGAATAGATCCACTGAATCAATGACATTTACCTAAGTTACTAATTTCTCATTGGTCCATCTACCTCAGTACTGTTTATGCTGATTGGACTGGCTGTCCAGAGTTTCAGACAATGCACTTCCCTCTCCTGCCAGACATGCTAGTCCGCAGGCAAGGCACATGTACTACCACTGAGCTACAGTTCTTAGGATAAAGCCCTAAATCAAGATGGATCATAATCAACATGGGAACATGGAAACGTTATAAAGGGTTCTCGTCATGCAGTCCAGCATATTTAGAAAAATATCCCATGCATATTTACTCAAATTCAAGCGCCACTGTGTTGAGATTTGCTTCCTTGTAAGGCCAGCCTTGAAAAGTGATTGGTATTGGGGGCTTTCTATAGCCTGCTGCTAGCAGCCATTTCTTGTCACAAGGATTCTGGATTACTGCTGCAGGCCTGTTGAGTGTTAGCAACTGCTAAGAGACATGTGAGCTCCTGGATTTCCCTTGCTAAGACCTATATATATATATATATATATATAATCACCAGTTCTGAAAATATGTCTAGACCGTATGGCAAACTGCATGCAGGCCCTTCAGCAGATGTTACCACTAAGCTCCTGGCACTTCAGTATCTTTCCCACCCCATCCCTATTAGAAGTATATTGTAGTTGGTTTTTGGGATTTTGTCTGATTTTTACATGGACAAAGACTATGAATGAAAAGCACCATTAATAAACATCAACTACCTATGGAAGTCAGAAGAAAAAGAGCCAACATAATCAAGGAAGAGGAAGAGATGTTAATGCATTCTTACAAACTCATGCCAATCCTGTAGCTGGCTCGTGAAATCTCAACCAGTTCCCAGTAGCCACTCTTCAAACTGGAAACAGTTCGCAATTTACAGCAGCTTCTTGGAAAGGGGCAGAGTACCAGTGAATCAATTGTCCTTAGAAATGCAGCCAGTCTTGCATTAGGAGCTTGCCTTGGTTTTGACAGCATCAGTTCTATATTTGCTTACACTAACACTAACAGGAGCCATTGAAAGGTAGAAGCATCCCTCACAGAACCTACTGTATGTCCACACTCTTCTGTAGTCAGTGTCAGCACTGCACTGGTTGTCTTGAATCATATCCAACCATTTGAGTCTCTTCTGTACCTCAGCCCATGAACATCTGGGGCCTCTTCTGCTTCAGGTCTGCAGTGATGATTACTTCCCAGCAGGAGTAGTACCACATCCAGTACTCTAGGGCAGGGGTAGTACTACACTCAATACCGTATGGCAGGTGTGGGCAACTCCCATAAGCAAAAGGCTGCATCACCAATGCTCATGGGAACTACACTCCAAAAACATACATAAGGCCACTGTGGCACACTCCTGGCCTAGAGCATAGCAGGTTCATGATGTGTGTTAAGTGGCATATGGGTAATCTTGGCATATCAGAATGATTAGAGTGGGCTAGGGAGTGATGGGATACAATGCCAGATTATATCCAATACATTTAAAGAGCATGAGCAGAAAATATATAGCAGTTTGAGACTTTTGTTATAAACCTAAGATTCAGTGGCTTTTCTATGTTCATCGTATGGTAAGTTGGATGGTGGCAGCGAAGAGTGCTGCCACATGAGAGTCAAGATCCTGAAGTAAGAGAAACAAAGAGACAGCTAAAGTAAAGCCCACTTTTGGGTGGCCTTCTTCTGGTTCTCATGGTTTCAAATTCCACAAATGGTGACCTCAAGTGCTTCTACCACATTTGAGAGAACTGACTCAGAAGACAGTTGTTTAGACTTAGTTGCATTGATGTGCTAAACAGAAGTCACCATCTTCCACATCAGAGATGTAAATTAGGCTGTAATACTACACTCATTTTCCTGGGGATAAATCCTATTTAAATCCTACTTGCTTTGAAGTAGGCCTGCTGAGGATCAGGTCACTAGCTCCATAACCTCTACAACCTAAACAATACATTTTTTAATTAACTCCTTAATGCTGAACACATCGGCCATTTCTTCTAGAGAGAATGCTCCGCTAGCAAAATCTATATATGAGCAGGGCTGACTTAATCATTACACATATGTTGATCTACAGCATGACTCAAGTGAAGCTGGAATTCAAAGTTTGATGCAGTTCTTAGGAATGTGTGCCTCTCTTGCTCCCTGAACTGGTTCTATTGGAACTACAATCATATGCACTTACACTTTACAAATAATGCAACCCCACTGAGCCCAGGACTTATTTCCATGTGGCCATGAGAAGGCAAAGGAGAATGTGACAAATCCTTTAAACCAATTTCAGAAGATCCCCCAATACATCTGTATCATAAAATCTAAATAGCAAATAAGAATTAGACAGCAACATTTAAACTGTGGCAAGCACAAGTCAACCAGTAACACAAAGCATACACTCCCAAATAAAATGGCATTAATTTACCCACCCCAAACCTGAGCAAACTAAACAGATATTCATGCTTTGCTTAACAGCTAATAACAAGAATATGCACCAGATCTGGAGAAGGGGATCCAGAATTGGGTTGCAACACAGCCACAGAAAATATGATCACTACAGAAGCTTCCCAGATAACTTCTGCAACTAAGGGTAGCTGATTGAATCCTAAGAATCAGACCACGTAGCTGCCACACAGGGTCTCTACAGCTCAACAGATAAAACTACAGTTCTCTCCATAAAAACAGGTGGTATTCAACTAGGAAAAGTGATCTACCAGTATTTAACCAATATGAAGAGCAAAATCCCAAAACTGAATTTTAAAAAATTATTTTTTCAATCTACACGTCCTAGAATCCCTTATCTGGGTGGCTGGGGGATTCTGGGAGTGGTAATCCAAAAGGCAACTTTTCCTCTCTCTCTGGCTTTTCTTCACAAACGAAGATTCAGGAAGGACTCTTCCCTCGCTTACTGCAAGTGCGCTGATGACTAAAAAGGCCAATCCGAGATAGACAAGTCCGGTTGCAGAAAGCACAGCAAAAGGTCTCCTTGGGTGATGTTTTTGGGTTGTGATTCATTCTGCATTGTCGTTTCTCTTCAAGACTTGTTCAGTGTGAGTTCTCAAATAAGGCTGCAGCGTTGTGGATAGTGCGTCTCTATGCCTCCCAATGTGAGGCCAGGGCGGACCACTGTTGGTGATCAATTTGGCTGAGCCTGAGATGTTGTTTCAGGGAGTCCTTGTATCACTTTTTTGGAGCGCCCCTCTTACGCTGACCCATGGCAAGTTCACCATAGAGTACTATTTTTGGGAGGCGATGGTCCTCCATCCTAGAAACGTGCCCTGCCCAGTGCAGCTGTGTTCTCAATATCATGGCCTCAATGCTGGTGATCCCTGCTTGCTCAAGGACAGCAACATTTGTCACATAGTCAGTCCAGTGTATATTTAGGATTGTGCGTACTTTTCCTAGCTCTAACCAAAAATGATCTCACAGGAAGGACAGAGTGGTTGAAAAGAAGGAAAGTCTGGGTGGGCTTCCCTCAATGTATGAAATTTGGCAGATGTAAAGACATGATTTATAAGCCAGGAAGATGTGAAAGCCTCCAGTGCAGCTCAGATTAATGTTTCCTTCTGCTTCAATCCAGCGCTGTCTGTAAAAAATTTACTTATCTAGAACAAAAGTTGAACATTTTGTGGTAGTTTAGCTCTGGGATAAGACATGTACTTCTTTTCTATACCTCTGTGAAGTCTGGATCTTATACATTTTACTGTTAAAAGCAACCATCCCTTCATCTTTCCCTGCTGTGCAAACAGGCTCTGCAATTCATAGGATGGCAATTAAGGAGAACATCTTTTGTTTGAAACACAAGCACAGCCAAATTATTCCACGCAAGAGTGACTCTGAAATGGCTTGCCTACCCCTGCATTTACAGCCAGTACCTAAACTAATACCACCAAATGCTGATTAAGGACATAACTACCAACATGTAAATCTGCTCTATTGTTACGTGAGACATATGGAGGCCCTTGCATACTGAGCTGATACCACTAGGGGCCAGCAGAGAGTCACAAGAGAGCATCGTCAGCACACACCCAGTTTGCTGCCAGTTCCCTCTTCCTGAAATGTGGTGGGAGCCCAGGACTTTGCAGCATTCAGCATAGCTGAATTTTAGCACAACAGTATGAGACACCCATGACTCAAATATTGAACAACTAATTACATGTCTTTGGAACCCAAAATATTACAGGTCTAAGATATATTGTTATTTGGTTTATCAAGTTATCTCCAATTCCTTCATAGAGCATCCTTATGGTCCTTTTAACAATTACAGTGCAATTTAACAATCACAGTTCTCCACTAGCCACCTGCTGCATACTTAGATTCTCTATCTTTGGAGCCAAAAGCAGGATGCAGTTGAAAAAATGTTCCCAGTTATGCTTTGCGCAGACAATACAAAGTAGCTTTATGCGGACAATAAGAACCAAGAGGAGATGCAAGATACACAGAGATAGATATACATGGATTAAACAAGCAATCAGCTGTGGCCCCGATATATCTAGGTGGCAGCATTGCCCCATTATCCAACCTGGTTCCTGATTGTCATCATGGATGAGGCACCAACTAGTTCCAAGGGAATGTACTGCAATACCCCAAGCCCTGTTATGACCACATATTTTCTCATTCCCTGGAAGCTCAATACTTTTCACTGACTGAGAGTGAGATGAAGAATAAGATGGCACCGTCTTTTCATTCTATGTCCAAAAGCTGATTGAATAAGTACTGGTAGTATAATCTTTCTTCTACACTAGCAACAATAAAGCATCCTTTAAGACAATCGACAGCAGAAGCTAGCTTCAGGAACACACAGTAGGCATTTGTCCCATTGCAATCACCTCCAATTCCTTGCTGCCACCCCCTAGCATCTGCCACCTGAAGTGACCACTTCACTCTTTACTAATGGTTGGACAAGTCTTGTCTCCCCCACACATATGGCACTGTGACTGACCTTCCAACTGCAAAGCCACTTTGGGTCTCAAGTGGAAGAAAGGCAAGATAATAAATAAACAAATGAATGACAATGCATAATTTTGGGGTTTTTAGTTTACAAATCATGCTGAAAAGAAAATCATAATTTTGCTACAAGGCTTCATTCAATGTACTGTACAGGGGTAGGACATTATTCTCAAATCCTGCAGTAAACCCATGCCACAGAAAGTCACCCTACGCCACAGTATGTTACTCTACAAAAACTATAATGTAACTAGAAACAGAAAAGATGGCACACCACTGCATGACCACAGGTCTACCTCTTTCAAAGATTCAAGGCTATATTTAAGCCTCCAAGCTTAGCCCTCTACTGTATTTGGAACAGTCTCTCAGGCATCAAAATCAAAATGACGGGAGGATAGCAGCTTTGCAATAAAATCTTAATGCATTAATTAATTAATTAAATCGGCCATAAATACTCCTCCCAAATTTTATGAGGATTTCTTTCCTAATATACTTTGTATTCAGCTTCTACTAGGCCAGAAAAAAGTAGATATCATTTAATAACTTCAAATGAATTCATTTCCAAAAACTGGAAAATTCAACCCTTTGACAACTCATTAACTTTCAAATTTTTATAAACAGTATTCAGTATAGGAAAATAAAATGTCAGATTACTGTCCCATCCCAGTATGCTTTGGTGCAACTCAAGATCTTTTACTATGCTGAGAACAGACTGGTTGAGGGTCAAATCACTTCAGTTGCAAGGATGATTTCCCTAAGGCAGTGAGGAGGGCTGTTCTGTTTTGAAGCACAGCTGGAAGAAGCTACAATGGACACTAGAAGTGTGAAGAGCACTTACCCAGAGACTGTTTCTCAGATTAAAATTACCTCCTTCAAGCCATTTTTCACCTTCACAGAGGAAAGACCCAGGCACTCATCTCTTTCCATGGGGTGAAACATAGCTCAGAGGGGTCAGTTTTAAGAAGATGGTATACTGGAACTGATCCAAAGACCTTTAGCTGCCTCAGGTGAAGGACCAGATAGCATCCAGAGGACCAGACAGGCAACTGAATTTTACTTTACACTAGTTGATGGAACAGCACCCACCACTACAGCTGACAGCAGCAGAGTGGCTCAGGGGGTGAGGGTTTGCAGGGCAGGCTGCTTTTGGGAACAACAGCAGGTAGGGCTTCTATGACAGCGTGGCAGTGAATCCACTTTAGATCAGCTCTCCAAGGCACTGAAACATGTCTCCCAAATATGTTCAGCATGCACCATGGATAGCCCCTTTAAAGTTCAGACTAAAACTCAAGAGTGGATTCATTGTCCCACCAACATGGCAGCCACTACTGCCCTGGAACACACATCTGCCTTCCTAGAAGGAGGGAGGGAGGGGCTTCCACTGCCCCCTCCACACCACCCAGCACCTCCTTCACTGCACTATGACAAATGGTAGCATCCACACATCCCACATGCAAAATTGCTTTGGATAAAACAAGAAAGGATCACCTAGCCACGCCATCCAGGCAACAACTCAGAAGAAATATTCATGTGAGCAGGCATCACACCTAGTCTGACCCTCACAAATTCTGCAAAAAGCTTCCAGGTGCTATCTGGAGCTTCCACAGCTGAAAGAAGAGTTCTATGACACCTGAAGGCTAACTCACTGCTTTACTACCTTTACAGCACGATCGTGTGTGTCTGTGTGTGTGTGTGTGTACTGACTCAGACATTAATCCCTACTATATCCCCTGTTAAGTGTACTTAGTACTGCAGTCCTATTTGGTCATAATCAGAAACTAAGCTATATTGGTTGTTTGGGTCTCCCCCTCCCATAGGCCAGTGTCACCACCTGCAATATTTTACTTCCTGATCATGCTTTAATCCAAGGCTTGCCAGCTGTTATTCATTATGCCAGGGTGTGTGTGTGTGTGTTGTACTAAGGGTTTCTTAAGTGCACTAAATAAATTCCCAAATTTTAAAATATTGGACTAATTTTAAGGACATTAATTTCACACTGAACATTTTGGTATGGGGTTTTTGAAAATATGCAGCATCCTAAGGGCACAGGGCATTTAACTCTAGTTTTGGCATTAGCTTTGAATAAATCTGAACAGCATAGAGAAGTGGACTAAATCATCCTGGGCAACATACCAAAGGAAATGCCTTAGGGCTTAAATCTCATGGTGACTCAACATGAGGTTATTCAGTGAAGGTGCAAGTTTAGCTATGACTGGTGTGATTCCATTTTCAGTGTAGTTATGATGGAGAAAGTAATGTTATAATCAAGTGAAAGCTTTAGACACATCATATTAGAAATATGAGCAAGGAGAGGCAATAATGCTTATGATATCAATGTGGGCTGCACTTTATTTTTTTTAATGACATCCTCAAGGAAGCAACTAACCTTAAGGGGAAAGATGGATGATATCTGACAGTAGGCGTATTACGTATGTTGATATGCCATGTGTTTTAAGTATGCTCTTGTTGTCTACTGACAACAGGTGGTAAGGGTGTAGGAAGGCCACCCTCTCACAACTGTTTTCCCCTGTCCCATCCCTTTCTGTTTCCCTCCTCACAACTGTAAAGTCTCGATACCCCCTCCCCCTTCCCACCCTCCAAAACCTGCATCTTCCTTGATGCACACTAGGACCAAATCTGAATAACTCTCTCTGAAACATTTTCTCCATGAACAACCAAGACATTGATCTAAACCAGTTGCCACAGCTATCAAGAAATGCAAGGATTTGAGTTGGGTGGGGCATATGCCTGTTGACAGAAGAACCACCTGAAGTCAGTGAGTATTTGTAAAGAGCAAATTGAGAAGAGTTCAGTGTGGGTCATTGCTCAGACATTTTTCTCTCCCTCCTTTCATGGGCAATACATTGCTTTCAGCTACAAGTCTGTCTCATCTAAATATAAAGCCCTAACTTACAGCTATGCTTTCATCTTGCACTGTGCAACTTTAAGGTATACAAGTGCATAAGAACAGTCTTTCTGAATCAGACCAAATGCTTGTCTAGTCCTTTGTTCAACATTAGCCAGCCAGATGCCCTCAGAAAACATACAGACATGCCTTGATGGAGACAACTATCCCCTGTTGCTTGCCCCAAACAGCAGCTATTCAGAAGTATACTACCCACAAACTAAAGAGTTCTATTCTTCGCAATTTAAAACATAAGAGAATAAAGATATTAAACAATAAAACATAATTTGAATATTCATCAAAGCTATTAAATCACTGCAAAATTTTAATGTTAAAGTTAAAATGTTCCCTTCCTCCACCACATGAGGATATTTGAAAAGGAAACAAAGTGGAGGACATCTATTTTCCTTTCCCACTTTCCAGAACCATCTGGCACAATATAGCTATAGCATGCTCAACTAGCCCCAAACTTAGCACTTAAACTTGTTTTCTCCTCCCTTGCCACCCTACTCCCAAAACTACTATCATAACCCCAATGCAAGAGGCTCCTTTTCTAGGCTAGCTGGAACCTTCAATATGAGCTTCAAGTTAGTGCAGATATGTTGTAACAACTTGTGTCAGGACCCGACACTGTTGCTAACAGGAATCAATAAATTTATCTTCATTGAATTGGTGTAGTCCAGACATCTATACCAAAAGTTATCACAGCACTCTATGTCAAAGGATGCTATAAGTTATACTGGAGGAATCCATGTTTTAATAAAGCCTGCTTAATAGAAAGACATTTCTACCATGACTGGCCCTATGTTATGCAAAGTAAGGTGGCTGTCTAAGGCAGAAGACACTAAGGAGCAGAAAAATACCATGATGCAGGACTGTGCGCATGCCATATGGCCTGCCTAACGGCATTAGGTTCAGAAGATGGTGCTGGCCCACTATCAGTGTTAAACTGCCAATCCACACAGTTTCTGAACGTAGAAGCAGGAGGCGTATCCTTTGTTCCAGGCAGGAGATGTTCAGCTGATTTCTATGTACTCTCTTTCTATACCTTATGTAATTTATAAATGTTCATCAGGTTCTACTTGTAGGCTGTTTTGGAAATCTAACTACATCCCCATGTACAAATTGTCTCAATATGGATTACCCCTCCCTCAGAATTTGAGTTGCTCTTTTCTGTCCCTCCTCTAGCTTTATGATATTTTTGAATTGGTTGACCGAAACCAATACTGATGAAAAATGTCACACTGACTCCAATCTGCCATTTGTTTATCCTGTCAAATGGTGTTAAGAGATTCATTTGTGCTTCACCCCTTTGGGGGAATTTTGCCTTCATGGACTTACAGTCTTCTAAAGACTTGTTTACCACACTATTCTATACTCTCTCATCTCATGAATTACAATAAATACATATAATTAATGAAATAACAGATAGGGAGGAGGGAAGGAAAACCTCTTCCTCTATTGAGAAAGCTACATTATTTATTCCAATCATTTACTCTCCATCTTTTGAGCAAATACTGGCCTCTTGCCCCATGAATGCAAGACAGATTTAGGAACATTCAATGAGAAACTGTCAAACCCTTTTTAAAAATGCAGGAGGAGGCATAAAGTTATAGAAACAGTCCATATAAAGTAAAAATATTGGTACAGTTTCATGAGGAACCTTGCATTTTCTCACAGAATGCCCCTCATAGTTGACAACAGTGAATAAAATGTTTAAGTACAGATGATTTATTTATTGTCACCAAACAGAATACAACAGTTTTTTAATGACCCATTTCCTAAGTGGTCAAAATAAGATGCTGGCAGCGTTCTCCAACCTCTAACCTCCAGATGTTGGTGGCAATAATTGAAGCTGTGCGTAAATATACACAGGGCTAAAATCTTGATGTGCCAAGTACTACCATTCTCATTCATTCTTCTGCAAAACACCCAGTGGTGGTCCATCCTATAGAATATTGTCCAAGAAAATAATTTGCCCTTTATACCACTAGAAACACCTTGCCCATAGAGATACTACTTTCATTCTTCTGCTGTCAAGATTCAAAACACAGTAACCACATACAGAATATCCTAATAGTTAAAAGAAATATCATGTGTATATCACAGCAGTGGGTGACTAGTAAGGTAAGGCAGAAGGAGGCAGCCACAGTACGTACACCAGATATAAATGGTTCAAACAGCCATCTCTGAATTAACTGCTCCCTTTGTGCATAATACTTTCTTCCACCAGCAAACCACATACTAGAAATTCTGGTGGTCTTAAATAGATGACATACAGCCATTTCTTTTTACAAGTGGGAAGAGCGTATACCAGTGAAAACATTCAAACAGGAAAACCCCTTGGCCCACATAGTGCAAATCATATCACTAGGTCTGCTGCAATGTTTGGCCAGATGTCGAAAAATGCAGGAGACCCTTGAGCAGTATGTGTTCAAAAGTGAGGGTGAGCACATTTATGGGACAAAGTTGTGGGACTACTGGCCAATTATATAGAGCCACCATGATATAGTAGTTTGAGTGCTGGACTAGAACTCTGGGATATCGAAGTTCAAATCCCTGCTCAGCATGGAAACCCACTGGGTGACCTTAGGTAAGCCACACTCCCTCAGCATCAGAGGAAGGAAATGGAAAACATCCTCTGATCAAACTTTGCCCAGAAAAGTCCATGATGAATTCACTTTAGGGTCGCCATAAGCTGGAAATGACTTGAAGTTATACAGCAACAACAAATGCAAACTATACTTAGGAAGACTCAGTAGGACTAGCTTATTATCACATCCATCTCTAGGCATCACAGTGAAGGAGAGAAGGATGGTAAAAAGGGTTTTCCACTGGAGGGTGTGGGCAAAACCCAAGACAAGACAGAAGCACAGCAATTGGAACTCTCACCATTTGTAGAGGATGTGGAGCAATGAAATGAACTCGGGGATCCCAGCGTAGTGCAGTTCTGCCAAAGGTCTGCCATGTGTCCAGTCCCAACGAGCCATTGCTAAAAAAGAAAAACAGATCATGAGAGGAAGGAAGGCCCAGAGTCCCATAGAAACTAAGCATATGGGGAAACTAGGTAGGTACATTTTCCCCCTAGGGCAAAAGTTCAGTTTGACTTTGTTATAAGATTGTTTATGGAATGAAATGAATCAATATTTTTGAAAAGCATACAAATGAAGCTTGCCAAAGCAGTCATTCACACAATAAAATACTGTATATTTAGGTATGGATTTGGACATTGCCACATCTCTGCCTAAAATAATAGAGTAAGTTATTCCTAAAATAAAAATGGAACATGAGCACAGAATTTTCAGTGGTCTAGGAACCTTCCTCCTTGATGCCAGATATGCAGCAGCTGACAGTAGTAACTTAGTAACATAAGAAAACACTCTGCCCATTCTCAAATGTACTCAGTCCTCTAGCACTCCAGAACCAGAATTCTAGCTCAAATTAATCAATCCTTTGTGCCAAAAAATTATAGTGTTAACATTCTATTGTCAACAACAAAAAGAGAAGAGATATTTGGGAGAGAAAAAAACCAAAGTTGCCTTTGGCCAATTATCTAACTGGCTATATAGCTATCTTGTCTGCAGCTTCCTCATTCTTAAAAATAATAATAATAATTTTAAAAACATTGTTTTTTAAAGAACAAAAAAAATGTTTATGCCCGATCAATCCCTTACTAAACAAGACAACCCAACCCTATGCTTGTTAAACAAAATTTCCATTGAAATCAATGAGATTTAATCCCAAATCAGCAGGAATAGGACTGCAGCCTTAAGAACATTTACTTGGAAGCAAGCTCCCATACCTGAACATGATTTCCACTAGAATTCCACTAGAGAGCATTAGGGCCAGCTTCCCTTGATTGCTAAACTCTGGGGAGCAAACTAGGAGAAGTGAAAACAGAGAATACCGTTGGTACTTACGCTGACAATCGTGGAAACGAAGAGAAGGACAAGCACTGCGACATGGAGCACAATGATTACCAACAACAAGAGAAGCATTCTGGCAGAAGTGTGGACTGATCTAGAAGGAGAAGGAGAGGGGGGATCACCCTTAAGTAAAAGGAGAGAAGTCTGTTACCTATGGCAAGCCACCCTGTGTGAACATAGACAAGCCTATCCTTCAGAGGTGAACAGTAGAGGGTGCCTCTGAGACAGAATAAACTAAACTAAACGGTTTAATTTAAAGAGACTTTAAATCTAAACCCCACCAAATATATCTTCACTAAATGAACAGGAGGAGGCTTAAGCCCATGTGTAGAAGGGGGTGAAAAATGTTTTGGATTGTTTTTGCTTCTTAATAGGAACAGTTAGGTGATGAATGATTGGAGAGTGGAGGGGAGATTTTGAAGGATTTCAAGCAATTTGGCAGGGTTGAAAAGAAAGGGGGAGCTTTGAAATAAACCCAGCCCAGGAAGATGGGGCACACAGCACTGCACCATCAGCCAGAGTGTAAGGGGCTGCAAGAAATCAATGCAAAATTCCACACCCACCCACTCCCTAAAATACCTTTGCTTATTTCCCTTCCCAGAACTGGATTCTATTCCTTTCTCCCCCAACTGCCCACCCACCCACCCACCCACCCACCCAAATTTGGAAAGTTTATGATGATTCCTGGAATATGGAGGAAACCCAAAACGCCGTCACATTCCTCAAAGTTTCCATCTGGGGAGGGGGGAGGCTCTCTCTTCTGAAATAAGTCATGGGCGGTTTTTTTGTTTTTTGTTTTAAATCGGTTCTTCAGAGGTGTGCTCAAGAAAGGAACTTTGAGTCAAAAGCTAGTGACTCAAATAAAGTGACTTAAAGTAGAAAAACAGAGCTGCCAGCTCGGACCAGCCCTCCCTGGGCTCAGGGGACTTGGGAGGCGGGGAGTGGAAACCGTTATGCCACAAAGCCACCATTCTCCTCCTATGAATATCAACGTTTGGAGACCATTAAACTCCCCGCCCCGCAAACTCGCCCAGCCCGACTCTTCCCCGTGAAGGCTGGAAGAGACGGCAACATCTCTCTGCGCAAACACAGAGAAACACACACACACAAATGGTGGGAGAGGGGAAGGAAAGGAATCGGTTTCTAGGAAGGCAGTTCTGGGGTAGGCAGAACCCGTTTGAAGACGGGCGCACCGGTAAGTAAGTCCCAGAGATTCAGATCCATCTTGTTTGCAATATCATGGGGAAATAACCAAGACCAAAACAAAAACCAAAGAAGGGGGGTGTCTTCATAGCAAGGTGGGAAAAGTCCAAGGAGAAAAGCTCTCGATTCAAAAAACAAAAAGAAAGTACAATTAAACACACATGTACCACTTTATTGCGCCGCGATCCGATACACACAGGCAGACACAGGCGGGCGCTTCAAAATCTGCCAAGCGACTGTTCTGAGGAGTTGAGCCCCGGGGCGGGAGAGAAGCGCGGGGGGGGGGGCGGAGGAGGGAGAGGGAGAGGGAGACCTACGTGCTAAAATGTTTCAAGCCGTTTCTAATTATATCAGCCCCAGCACAGCTTGAGAGTAAACTGCCTTTCCTCCACCGAGTGAAACCTCCGCCGCAGAGCAAACCCCGCAGGCAGAGCCAAGCGGTGCCTTCCGACAGACGGGGCTTCACCTGTCCCGTCCCCCGCCTGCCGCCCCCCACAGGGGCGGGCCCCCTAAATTTCTCCCGCTTCGAGAGAGGAGAGAAGCGCGCCGGTGGAACGGGCGAAGGCGGCGACTCGCCTAATTATGAGGCTATCCCCAAAGCCAAGGCCAAAAGGGCGGGTTTCTGCCAGGTGGGCGTCCGGGTGAAAATATACCACCCCCACCCTCCCCCCCAACCGAGCAGGACTGGCTGCCAGGACTTACTGCTCTGCAAAAGAGAAAAGGAACCGTTCGCGGGCTCCTAGGCGCCGTCTTCGTCCTCGCCGCGCGCCTCCCCGCCTCCCGGACCCAGCCGCGCGCTCTCTCTCGCTCGCTCTCCCAATTTCGGACGGGAGCGAGCCGAAGGACGCGCGTGCCCGCCTGCCTCTGCGTCCCGAGACCGACTGAGAGCCCGGCAGGGGGCGGGAACCGAAAAAAGTTTCGCCTTTAAGCAGGAGCGACGCCCCGGCCCCGGCTGAGCGCCAAGCGGGGTGTGTCTCGCACGGCGGCGCAGGAGGGACGGCCAGGGGGCCCTGCCCCGCCGTCTAGAAATACTTCCACCGAGGGCGGGGAAGCGGGTCGCTCGTCGCCTCAGGAGAGGAACGTGCGCTTGCTTGACTATTTACGTCGCGAGAAGCGCCAAGGCTGGGCAGCGACCTTTCTGAGGGGATTTATCTACCCTCCCCTCCCCACACACACCCAGTTCTCAACTACATGGAAAACGGGGGGGGGGGGATCCTCAGGGAACAGGGATTGTGGCTTCGTACAGGCAGGGGGAAAAAAGGAGGACCTCGCCTCCCCCCGGCTCTTGAAGGGCTGAACTCCCTTCCCTGCCCCGTCCCGCGATGCTCGCTGCTGCCGAAAGGCAAGGGGCGGCCCCCGGGTAGCCGGGGCCCCGACCTGTGGTGGAAACATTGTTCTCGGGTGAGGTGGGGGGCCCAGCTGGGAAACTCTGGGTGCCAGGGAACGGGACCTAAAGGAGCCGTCTTCCCAAAGATCTCCCGGAGAGGAGCAGCTGCAGGGCTGAGGCGGCATCTGCCTGCCGGCGCCCTGACCTCCGCTCGCCCTGACGCGCCTGAGGGGGGGCAGAGGGGCGCCAAGGATAAGGCGGGATCGCCGCCGGCCCGAAGGAAAGCCACTGACCTCCGCGCCCCCTTTCTCCGCGCTCGGACTGGGCGCGGCATCTCTCCGTCTTACACACTCTCTCTCGCACACACACACACAGCGGGCAGCCCAGAGGAGAGCCCTCAACCCACCTTCTTCGCCCCACAGCTGCTCTCGAGTCGCTTTCTGGGGCGCTGAGGGACCTTCCCGCGACTTTCACAGCCGCCCTTGGTTTGGGCAACCTAATGCACCCCCCTCCCCGGTCCCCGAACCAGGCAAAGTTGGCGGCTTCTCCCATCCCCAACCAACCTCGCACCCTCCACAACAGCTCGCACCCTCTGGGCCGCCGCCACAGTTCTCTAAAATAAACCCGACCTCATCACTTGCCTTCCTCTTTCGATTTCGGCTATTTTTAAAAATGTAAAAATTGTTTAAGAGAGGCGATTCCGACCGGGTGGGAAGACAGGACGGGACGGAGGGAAGAGACGTGCGCGTCCTTCGAGGAATTACGCTTGGGCACCGCTGCCCTTGTCAGCCCGTCCAGCCCAAGCCTTCCCAAATGGAGCGTCCCCTCGAGGGCTGCAGCGGGGAGGGAGCGAAGGGGTCTCATGCCGCGGGGCCGTCTGAGCCCTTGAGGCTGCCGAAAGCCTGATCTCTAGGTCTCTAGGAGCTCGGCCGTGCCAAGGAAGGGGGGCTTACCGAGGGGTCCGCGGTGTGAGCTGCCTTCTCGGGAGCGGTATTCCTAGAGAGCCAACGCCAAGGTGGGCTTCCACTGCGCCCAAGGGCTGGATCCCGAGCCCGAAGGAGAGCTGCCGGCCGCCTCAACTCCTCCGCCTCCTCCTCCTCCCGCGCGGCTCCGCGTGTGGCGTGAAGCCCGGCTGGTCCCCAACCTTTGACTGCCACCGCAGGTCCCGTGCTGGGCCGGTTTATTCAAGCCCCCGCTCCGACGCCCAGCGCGGTCATGGTGGCCTGAGAGCGAACGCCCTCGGCTATTTAAAGGGCCAGCGCCTCTATCTTTCTCCCTCCCCCCCCCCCACGACGCGGAGCAGAGCCAGCGCGCAAGGCCTGCTTAGGGGGAGCCAAGGGGTCACTCCGCGAGGCGAGGCGAGGGGGTGTTTTACGCGTAGGAAGCTTCCGGGAAAGCCTCTCAGGCCCCGCAGCCCGAGCGACCCACCGTGGGGAGGGGGGTAGCCGCGCCCGTCTTTGACAGCAGTCAGTCAGAGACGCCCAAAAGCAAGGCGGGGCGGCGGCGAGAGGAGCTGAAATGCGGCCGAGGGAACTCCGCGCTACTGGAGAGGTTCGACTTCCGTTTCGCTCACCTGGCTGAAAGAAAGGGAGCCATCGTTTTCAGCCCCCACCCCACCCCATGTTGTATTTTCACCACCCGGGATGCTTAGCCCTACAGACTAAGGGCTCTGTGTCTCTGTAGCCCAACATTCTCCATCCCTTGGTGTGAATGTGAGAAACTCAGGTTTCAATCGTATTCTTTTGCAGTGCCCGCCAAATGGGCTAGCTGTATAATCTCAACTTCCATCTACTTTGCAGGGTTGTTGTGAGTCAGCTCTGAGCTTCTTGGAAGAAAGGTAGGAGACAAAATGATAACTACCCAAAGGAATGTTATACAGTTGTCCCTTCATATTTGCTGGGGTTTGGTTCCAGGACCTCTGTGGATACCAAAATCCGTGAATACTCAAGTCCCATTATATGCAGTGGCATAGCAAAATGGTGTCCCTTCTATAAGATGGCAAAATCAAGGTTTGCTTTTTGGATTATTATTTTTTTAAGAATATTTTCAAGCCATGAATACTTAAATCCGTGGATACGGATGGAAAACTGTAATGTTATATACGGATGTGTATTCATTGGGTACTCATCCTTCCAATGTGGCATGTTCTTAGGAGAGACCCTTTTAGCAGAAAACAAGGTGAAATGTAAAGGGTGCCATTTTTACATGGATCTTCACACACGCACATCCCTGCAGTTTCACTGCTGAGTGAAAACTCATATCTGTGTCTATGGAAAAAGAGGGATGTTGAATTTTCTGGTAATATCCTCTTGCAAAAATATAAACCAAGGGCCAGAGTTTGTTTGGTTTTTTAAAGTATATTTCCCAAACTAGAGCTTCCACACTGGCCATACTGTCTGTGGAATTCTAGGAATTGTCCACAAAATAACTTCTCTAAGCACTGTCCATGGCACAGTTTGTTATGGACCCTCCGAGTTTTTAGATAGACTCTCTTCCCATTTATAGCTGACCTCTAAGCCCATGGACAGCACAGGAAAAAAACATCGATCCACCACTTCTTCAATGATCTTCCTCCTCCCCCCCCCCTCTATCTGGCTTTTCTTCGCAAACGAAGATTCAGGAAGGACTCATCCCGCGCTTTCTGAAAGCATGCTGATGACTGAAAAGGCCAATCCGAGATAAACATGTCCGGTTGCAGAAATCACAGCAGAAGGTCTCCTTGGGTGATGTTTTTGGGTTGTGATTCTTTCTGCGTTGTCATTTCTCTTCAAGACTTGTTCGGCGTGAGTTCTCAAATAAGGCTGCAGCATTGTGGATAGTGCGTCTCCATGTCTCCCAATGTGAGGCCAGGGCGGACCACTGTTGGTGATCAATTTGGCCGAGCCTGAGGTGTTGTTTCAGGGAGTCTTTGTATCGCTTTTTTGGAGCGCCCCTCTTATGCTGACCCGTGGCGAGTTCACCGTAGAGTAGTATTTTTGGGAGGCGATCGTCCTCCATCCTAGAAATGTGCCTTGCCCAGCGCAGCTGTGTTCTCAATATCATGGCCTCAATGCTGGTGGACCCTGCTTGCTCAAGGACAGCAACATTCGTCACATAGTCTACAGGGGTTACTACACTACATAAATCACATCTCTGTCAATTCCAAGTGACACAAAAACATGAACCCTCTTGTATTCTTTGGATATGATCTGATGCTGGAGCTAAGGGATATTATCTCTCTCTGTGTTTTGAATTACATTTACTGGACACAGGCTTCCAGAAATCCAAGGAGCCTGCTGCCTCCCTATAATGAAATTATTGATCTGGGACTATATCCATTCACTTTACAAGCCCTGTCTCATGACTTAACCTTGAAACAACTTTGTAGAGCCAAAATTTCCCAATTAATTTGAGCTAGGATTTGAACCCAGATTGTAGCCTGTTGTTCTGGTGTACAAAGGCTTACAATTCATCTAAGACTGTGAACTATATTAAATATTTATTTTAAATAGATAGAATGTTCATTTAACTTCATACCTGAAACTGCATTGCATAACCCTCTGTTTTTCTTAAGGAAATGGTCCCTGACCTGTTCACGCAGATGTTATTGGACTACAAATCCCAGAACCCATTTAATCTGGCTGGGCATGGACCCCAAAACAGGAGAGATGGGGCTCAAGCCCCCCATGACTAGGCTAGCTGAGCCCCTCCCCCCTCAAAAAAAACTTTCTGGCAAAATTAGACCACCAAGACTTCCAAGTGGTTGAACTTGCGCAGGCATCATACCTTAGAAGGCTACTAAAGCAGTGGTGCAAGGCTACCTAATGCACAGAAATTGCCATCCCCCCCCCCTGCCTCATGTGCTAGGGACTGGTACCATTTTGTCTTAATTGCCTACAACTGTTTCTTTCCTGTAAACTTGCCATGGATCAGCAGCTGATGGCCCATCAACTGGCACTGATCCACAGACCACCACTTTGAGTAGCACTATACTCAAGCACAAAAACGCACACATGCAAAATGAAGACAGCTCACCCAGGAATAATGTTTGCCTGCAATCAATTCTATGCACACTAATTTGGGATTAAGTTACATTGAACACATTTTGCTTATAAGAGTTTTCCTGTTTAAGGGTATTTGAATGTTAATGGGTAGAGAAAGTACTTTGCCCTTCCTCTGCAGGTAGGCCAAATTATGGTAATAACAACTTGCTTGCCAGTGCTCTCCTACCTTAAAAACAGTCCCTGTGTCCCTGTGGCTGTGGGTTTGGGGAACTGACACCAGACAGTGTGATGTAATGATTTGAGCCTTGGACTATGATTCTGGAGACCAGGGTTCAAATCCTCACTCAGCCATGGGAAC
This sequence comes from Gambelia wislizenii, assembly GCA_030847615.1. Lineage (NCBI taxonomy): Eukaryota > Metazoa > Chordata > Lepidosauria > Squamata > Crotaphytidae > Gambelia > Gambelia wislizenii. The sequence continues at coordinate 185,753,823 of JAUMIR010000002.1, read as the reverse complement.
CCAACTGGTGACCTTAGGCAAGTCATACTTTCAGCCTTGGAGGAAGGCAAAGGCAAAACCTCTCTGAACAAAGAGGTTCAGAGCCCCCCCCCCACCAAAAAAAACATGATAGGGTCTCCATAATTCAGAAATGATTTGAAGGCACACAACAACAACAACAACAACAACAACACCACAAACTATATCTGATGTTGTGGCTTTCATATTTGTTTCCAGCCTGCTGTTTTATGGTGCTATGAAACGAACTCTAAGACTGCAGTACTAGGGCCATTTATTTGGGAGCAAGCACTATCCAACCTAGTAAGTCTTGCTTCTCAGTAAACATCCATAGAATGAGATCTGATGTCATATAGTGAGGGTATGGCAATGAGTGATAGTGGGGGAAGTGGCTGTGGTTGGCATCTCCTGCTCCCACCCACCCCCAGCATGGAATTTTTATCAATGGAAGCCATCCACTATGTTATGTCATGTATTCTTTGATTATATGTTTCTGTCAGTGTATTTGTGAATTCACCTTTAGTCAGGCACTTGGGTTTAAGTGGTAGAGACAAATTAAAAGAAATCCAAATGCCAAGACAAACTGGACACTCTCAGTGTTGTTTAAGTGAAATATTACTAATTAGAGTTGTCTTAAGGCATACAGTCGAATCAAGGGAGAAATAGGTTCAGATTTGATTATTTATTTATTTATTTATTTATTTATACCCTGCTCTTCAGCCACAAGGCTATCAGAGCAGCTTACAAATTGTTTTAAGCAATAGCAATTTACACATCTACACTGCATTAAGCAGTTTCCAATGTGTGTTAGCAGATTAATGAATCTGAAAAGCCCCTGGTAATTTATGTGCATTGATATAAGTTGGAAATGTAATTGAATTAGAAGCTGATTCTCCTGCCTTTCCCCAAACCTCTGTGTCCGTCTGTCTGTGCACACATGTGCATGCACAATCACATGCTTTTCACTGAAAGCATTCCAGAAGGCATTCCAATCATGGCCATTTGCTCTCCAGCAGGAAAGAGGCAGGCCCTCTTAGTTTCTGATGATCTGCAGATAAAAGTGCAGTTTGTTTCAAAGACTGAGTGGGCACTTTGTTCCTTGCACACAATACCCACTTTCTTAGAGCTAGTATTGGACAGAGTCATTGCCCTCTAACTAAATAAGAGTCCAGAGTAGCTGCCTAACAGACAAGGGGTGGCATCTGTGTAGGGGAGGTGATCAGGGGCTACCTCTGTAATGGAGATGCATACGGCCACTCATGACTGCTGAGCATGTGGCTCACTCATGCAGGGGCAGCTATACCAACATTCAGATCCCCATTCAGATGCCCTTGTCTTACTCTTCAACAAGTGTTTTGACTCAGTGCCCTTCTTTAGGCATTAAAATTATTGTACTGCATGCATTGCAGCTCGATTAACTGCGTGAAACAAGAAACCCTTCTGTGGTATGCTACCATAGCATCACATTTGGTGATCCAGCATTGCATTTTGAATTTTGGTTTGTTTTTGTATTCTTTGTTAAAAAACAAAACCTAAACTCATGTTTTCCAGATTGCAATTGTACTTCATTATCCATAGAAAGCAGAGACAAAGTTCTTATTCTGCAGTCTAGGCTTCTAGGATCATTTCAAGTGACCAGGAATAACAAGGAGGACGTGAACTCCACCAGTGACAGGTCATTTGTCTGTATCTCCAAATCCTGGGGGGTTGACTACATAGCAAAAACAAAACAAACAAACAAACAAAAAAAACCCTGCAAAGAATTTGCCCAGATTCTTAATGGTCCTCACACATTTAGGGCCAAAGTTGCGCTATTCAGAAGGGGGGGGATACCCTTGAAAAGCGCGACAACTGCTTTCGCAATTTTTCCCAATCTTTTTGAAAAGAAACGATCTATTTGAAAAAATGTGCACAATAGGACATCTGTACAACCAATTCACAAAAGGTCATCTGTACAACCAATTCACAAAAGGGGATGGGCTTGCCAGGTAGTGTTTGTGATGCTGGAGCTGCCATTACAGTGGCAAGAAGGAGGAGAAGGATGTTCCTTGGCCGTGCTGCTTCTGGGAGGGAAGGGTCAGATTTCCAAGCGAGGAGGGAGCTCTCCACTCACAGACCTACATCCACTCCCAGACAGCCCAGCCCAGCGGCTGCCGGTGCCCCACCATCACCTTTCCTTGGAGCGTACCAGGCCGTACCCCCTCTGAGGAATTGCGGGACGGCCTGTGGCTGGATAGTCCATGGGGGGGGGGAGTGACCAAAGGCCCACAGCTGTATCACCGTTGCTGCGACCCCTGCCCTGCATCTTTCACCCTTGGTAAGGGGAGGAGGGTGGGCATCACGCTCCTTGCAGGATGGACTCACTCTCTCTCTCTCTCTCTCTCTTCCCCTCCTGCGGTCTCTCTTTTGGCAAAGGTGGCGGGAGGAGCAGTGAGCAGGCCATGGGCCTTCAGGAGTGCAGCCCCCCACAGTTCCACTCTTGAGTGAAGAGTCTGTCACTTTTTTAAGGGCAATTGCCAGGCCACAATCTGATTCCTCCTACCCACCCACCCCACTGCTGTGTGAATTGCAACATCACTAATTTTTTTGCATCAACCAATTTGGCACACAATCGTGGAAACAAATGGGCACTGGAGTGAAAGGGAGATAAGCCGATATTTTCTGGACTTAATTCTCCTGTCTAACTGACCCCCTGGTCTTCCATCTTGTTTGGATTCAAGAACTTCACCAACAATTGTCTTTACAATCAGATACTAAGCAAGCCTCAAAGCTGAAGATCCTTCATCTAATGATATTAAGCAGGCGTGGGAGATGTGTAGCCCTCCAGATGCTGGACTGTAATTCTTAGCATTCTTTACCATGAGCTATGCTGGCAAGGGCTGCTGGGACTTGCAGTCCAGCAACATCTAGAGTGCTGCCTCATTCCCACCCACAATGAAAAGCAAGCCTGAGGGCTGAATTCAATTTCAGGGGTGTTCTCAGGGGCTGCTTCATTGGTGTCAACTGACTAGTTTTTTAACTCCCTTCACAGGGAAGGTGCAATAACTTAAAACTTAAGTTGAGCATTTAGAGATAAAGTTTAAATATCCAAAGAAAAGGGATAGGCAAAAGTACCAAGGAAATGTGAACACAGCAAGTCTAAGAGTTTTAGGTGGGAATTATTTTCAGTGTCCCACTCTCTGCAAAGCTTAACATATGGGGGCTGAAGGAAATTTTTGTTGGGGCAGCCAGAATTCTTATTGGGGGGGGCAACACCCTCAGTCCCCACCCCCCAATAGCTACACTCTTGTTGTGCTTCAGAGAAAGAAAGACAATGAGGCTCAGTGGCATACTGCATACAGTATCCACTGGGGTTCGGTTCCAGGACTGCCCCCACCCCCAGATACCAAAATCAGTGGATACTTAAGTCCCATTATATACAATGGCATAGTAAAATGGGGTGCCTTATATAAAATGGCAAACAGCAAGATTTCCTTGTGGGGGGGGAACTAGAATGTTTTGAAGCCATGGATGATTGAATCCATGGATGCAGAATCCATGGATAAGGAGGGCTGACTGTATTTAACTTAGGCTGCATCTGCACTGCAGAAATAATACAGTTTGGCACCACTTTAACTGCTGTGACTCAATGCTATGGAATCCTGGGAGTTGTCTTTTGTTGTGTCACCAGAGATCTCTGATAGAGAAAGCTAAATATCTCACAAAACTACAAATCCCAGAATTCCATAGCATTGAACCATGGCAGTTAAAGCAGTGTCCAACTGGATTATTCTTGCAGTGTGTCAACAGCCTTAGTGTATAAAACTGGCCTGGTACAATTCAACCAAAGCAAAAGAAACATTGTTTGTAAAGTCTCTAATAGAGGGCTTGGTGTAGCTCAGTCAGATCAGAGAAAATCAAGAATTACCAAGCCATTCAGCACCCAGGTTAGCCGTACTGTATTAACCTACATTTAGCAGATGTGATGCATCTCAGGCTCGGCCAAATTGATCACCAACAATGGTCCACCCTGGCCTCACATCGGGAGGCATGGAGATACACTATTCACAATGCTGCAGCCTTATTTGAGAACTCACGACGAACAAGTCTTGAAGAGAAACGACAACGCAGAAAGAATCACAACCTGGAAACATCACCCAAGGAGACCTTCTGCTGTGCCTTCTGCAACCGGACTTGTCTATCTCGGATTGACCTTTTTAGTCATCAGCGCGCTTGCAGAAAACACGGGATGAGTCCTTCCTGAATCTTCGTTTGCGAAGAAAAGCCTGAGAGAGAGAGATGCAAGAAGATAATTTTTTAAGAAAAAACTTTTTTAAAACCCACGTCCAGTCTCTTAAAGTGATCTATGTTGCAGCCAGTTGGCTATGGAACACACTGAGCATTTGCATTCCTTCATCTCCCACTTCAGGAGGAGCTGCTCCAGTGATTTGCAGAGTGGCAAATCATACTGTTTAAAACATTGCAGATGTCCCTAATGCAAAATATGTTAAATTTGGCCAAATTTTTCTCCTTCCTTTCTCTGTTCATACAAATTATCAAGGTATGCCAGTTGTTTAATGTGCCCCACTTTCTGTGGCCCCAAACATGGTTGGCCTTACCATGAGGCAGATCGGAGCCCTCACCTCATGGTGGCTAATTGAAGATACAATTTAAAGACAGAAACATTTGGACAATCCACCTCCCCAAAATAGGTACAGGTTGTGCCCCCCCCCCCCATCCATGGGATATGCATTCCTGAACTTACTATTTATAAGTGAAACCACGGATAATAGCAAACCCTATTAAAATAAAGGACTTCTGGTACAAACATACCATAGAGTTGCATTGGAGGACCTAGCAATTCCTAGAGAGGACACCTCTCTAGGCATTTCCCAGCATGACTGTATGGTATTGTCCCTATTTTTTTCACCTGTAGATAACTGAAACCATGGATATCGATTCCACAGATATGGCAGGGGGTGACCTGTAGTCCTTAGACACCTAAAAACCTGTATCACCTCTGGTTCAGGGTGGTTAAGGTTTGCCCTGAGTTAAAGAAGCACCAAAATGTGCCACATGTTATTTTTAAAAGGTCTGTGAGTCACTGCTCATTTATATATTTGGCATGCAATCCTGAGAAAATTTACACAAAAGTAAATCTCATTATGTTTAGCAGACCTTGCTCCACTGCCCCAGTGGGACAGTGAATCCTCTGGGTTTTAGTCCAAACTTTAAAGGACCTGTTCATGATACTGAATCTGTTTTGGAGATAGGGTTTGGCACCTTAGATAGCTGAAGGAGCTATTCCAGAAGCAGAACACTGTTGCCAAAATGGTTTGGACCAAAACCATTTTGGTCCACTGCTGTCACTGAAGCCTTTAGCTGACAGTGCGGGAATGCACGTTTTAGGACTGCCTGGCTTTTGTTATGATGAGGTTTCACTTTTTGAACTTTGAGTCTTAATGAATACTTGGTACTCAAACAAATTGAGACACGGATGATAACGTCCTGATTGTGAAATATTGAGATCTTGATGTGAGCTAATGTGAAGAAGGCTGTTGAGGGGGAGGGAATTTTGTTGCATCTTCTCCTCTGTCCAGAAGAAACAGGCCTGGGTAAGTTCCTTTGTTCCACAGATGCCAAACATAGCTTTCAAAGTGTGAACTATCCAAAACACAAACACTGGGTCAGAGTAGCCTACGGCTAAGGAAGACTCTTCTGGCATGTCCTTCTAGATTAGGAAAAGGGTAGGAATCACATACGTGAGGTCCCATCCTGCCAGTAATCCTGTCTCCGAAAGGGTTTTGTCTCATTCTTGGAAAGAAAAGTGGTCCAAGCAGACTGCTGCCCCTGGACATATTTATTGAGCATGTGGTTCCCATTATAGTGCCAGGGATATATATATATATATATTTTAAAAAGTGCTGCTTCCAATTATTTTTAACCATGTGAACAAGCCACAAGGAAAACTATTGTGCCTGCCTTCTGGAAACAGAATGTGTAAGGAGCATGACATAGTTGGATTTTTCATGTGCAATAGAGGAGAAGAGATTTTGCCTAGATATGTAAAAAGAGGCGATTTACTTCTTTACATCTTCTTGATTTCTTTGCTGAGGTGGACTCTTTACCTTTTCATCTCTTTCTCTCACACACAGTTACATTTTGGCATTGACACAAAATGCCAAACCTAAACATACTTACTAGGCAGCAAGCCTCATTGAACAGAGTGAGACTTGCTTCTGAGTTTACTACAGAATAAAACAGAGAATGTCTGCAGACATGTTCTCTGTTGCACCAGAGGGCAGGAGCAGAACTAACGTGAATCTTGCAAAGATTTCTGTTGACATTTAAGAGAAGCTTTCTAACAGTGAGAGCTGTTTCACTGTGGGTCTGATGGCCTCAGGCAGTGGTAGGTTCTTCACTGAAGGTATTTAAGCAGAGGATGCCCACCTACCTGTCAGGGATTCTGTAGTTATAAGATCGCTGCATTTAAGAAAATGGATATGCAATCAAATCAAGGTGTCATTTCTGTTTTTCTGTTTATCCTCAATATAGAGTCAGCTCCAGAATGTTATAATGCTTCCTTCCAATCTAATTATCTGCTGCATTTACAGGCATAGTCATAATGCATCTGCACAGAATATTAGGGAGTGGAGTGAAAATATGGACTGGAACATCTGTTTCCATCAAATATACATGGAAGCTGAGCTTGTGCAGAGCCTTTTAACTGATCTACCTGTACCACAGAGTGCAGAAGCAGATGGGCTAGCAAGGGCCAGGAAACCAAATGTTCACATGGAGGTCTCAGATCTTTCATGCTAACCTTTATCGTGACATTTTTCCTGGGGAGGCCAATTCACTTCATAGTTTCTGTTCATGGCAACAGTCTTGATCATCCTTTGGCAAATGGTAACATGGGGAAAATAATATGTGAGCTGAGTGATCACTGATACTGTTCCATAGCACTTAGCAGGATTACTGCCTTGGCTATTTCACCCATCTTTAACCTGGGAGTCGCCATCGGCTGCTGTGTGATCACTCACTATGCACATTTTTCTGTTGTGAAAGCCTGTGTCCCAGGAAAGCATGGAACAGATAGAAAGATACAAACATTATTGTGTGACTAGGGTTCCCAGGGCCTGGCCCCTCTTTTCCAGTCTGCAGGCAAGAGGGAGAAATCTCAGGGTGAGATGAACTGTCTGGAATGTGTGTGTGCTTGCATTTTTCTCAATTGTTAGCCTTGACATTTCTTCTTTGAACATCTTAATTTATGAAACTGTGGTTGATGCTTAAGGTGTCATACGTAATGACAGCACAAGGTGTCAATTCTTCTAATATCACCAGGGCATACCCTCCAACAAATTGATCACCAACAATGGTCTGCCCTGGCCTCACATTGGGAGGCATGGAGACGCACTATCCACAATGCTGCAGCCTTATTTGAGAACTCACGCCAAACAAGTCTTGAAGAGAAACAGCAACGCAAAAAGAATCACATCCTGGAAACATCACCCAAGGAGACCTTTTGCTGTGCTTTCTGCAACTGGACTTGTTTATCTCGGATTGGCCTTTTCAGTCATCAGCGCGCTTGCAGAAAGCGCGAGATGAATCCTTCCTGAATCTTCGTTTGTGAAGAAAAGTCAGAGACCCTCCAACATTTCACAGAAGAAAACAGGACATGTGTGGCTAAGCAACATCAGAGTATGGTCATGGTGGCAATACAGGCATACCTCTGTTAACAAAGCCTCTGACAAAAAAGTTCCTTTTAACAAAGTCTTTTTATGTCCACCCAAACATCACTTTTCCTCCTCATCGTCTATTTAGACGGAAGGCTTTTAGCAGAATCAGCACTGGGAGGATTGTGGAGGAGGGCTGGAGAAACATGGACTGCCAGTATTGTAGGAGGTATGAGTCTAAAAATAAAAATGTATTAAAAATTTCAGGGATCTAGCCTTTTTAAAAAGAAATAAAAATATCTTCTTTAAAAAAGTAAAAATCACTTCATTTTCAAATTCAGGCAGAGTGACACATTAAGAATTATATAATATAAGAATAATATTATGTATTATTTTACTGTTGTAAGTCACCCCGATTGTTCGCAGAGGGGTGGGATATAAATAAATTTTATTATTATTATTAAGAATGCTGAGACAAGCTCAATTAACATTTAAAAATGTGGTTTGAGGTCTGATCACCCAATGAATTAGTCTCATTACAAAAACAAAGGAGTCAGTTTAAAAATGCATATCAAAAGTTTACTGAAGGTATATCAATCTTAATCTACATACTAAAACAAACTTAAAAAGAGGGTTCCTAACTAACTAGGAGAATTTAGGGTAGAATGACTCACCCAGCCTTTAGCGGTGAGAACTACATGGTGACTTGAAAACAAACATCATGGCAAGGACATTATGGGATGGCTTCAGCCGCATGAAGACTCAACTTAAAAGAGTCTTTTAAACAAAGAGCAATAATATTTAAATTAGGTCATGTGTTGAATGACCCACAATTCCAGTTGGCTGGAATTGCCTAGTGAAATGAGAGAAAGGGAAGTTGGGAGAGCAGAAGCATGCAGGGTAAATTCCTAGACTTATCTTAGCATGTGAATGGAGTACACAAGATTGCATTTCATTATAATAATTATTTCCCCACATACTACAAGTATTAGGTCACTGCAGCATGCCTGCAGGAAAAAATACAATAAATTGACCTGGGAAAGAATGGGGTTCTGCTCTAGCTGATCCTGCTGTAGCTGTGTGTGCCTCCCTGCAACAGGAGAAGTAAACATGAGCTGCCTTCAGCATGAGTGAACAGCAAAACAGAAAAAGGCAAAAATCAGATATGCTTACTTCCCCAGCTACCTACAATATGTTTAAAGTTCTACCAAAATAGAACTCATTAGAAAAGGGGAGGGTGCTGAAAGAAAGAAAAATCATCTCTGGATGCATCAGAAGAAGCAATCAAAAAGCATTAAAAAGTGTCAAAATATTTTTTTTTCCCTTATGCAAGGCTTACCTGGTCTTGTTGTTTCATTTCACATGAGCAAATTGTTGGTTTCGGATTTTAAAAAAAGTGTGCTGAAAATTGTTTATCTGCTCTTCCTTTTTGTGGTGTAGGAATCTATCACTGTTCTTTCCATGTTATTTCTGGCCCAGGTACCAAATTTCCCATTAAAGAAGTAATACGCAGGAACACATCTACAGTACTTCATTAACTGAAGTATACCTGTAGTTATGAATGAGGGAGAACACACAAGCTAGGAGAGGCTGCCACAGTTTGCTTTTGCCTGACCCAGTGGGAAGGGCAAGATTCTACTCACTCATCTCCCCCCTGATGATTTAATTGAGTGCAAAATACTTTTTCACTTTGAACTCAGGGCTCTTTCATATTACACACTTGCAGCCCTATGGTTCCACTTCAATTGTCATGATTCCATCCTGTGGATTCCTGGGATTTGCAGTTTATGGAGGGGCATATAGAATTCTCAGCCACAGAGCTGGAGCACCTCCTTCAACTACAAAACCAGGATTCCACAGTATGCAGACATAGCAGTTAAAGTGGAATCATAGCACTATAACTGCGTAGTATAAAAGGGCTCCCAGTCTGCAGTAATTAAAGTAAGCTGAGGACAAAAGGGAGGAGGGGAGAGAAACTGGGATATTTTAAAAGCAGCTAGAAAACAAGGAAACAGAGGATTAAGCAGGACTGTCCCTACTAAATTGGGACAGTTGAGGGGGTATGCTGGGGGTCACCCCCTGGGACATCACAACTCCATAAGTCTCAGGTTTGGTGGCAGAAATCTCACAGCCTATGTGTGACACCACCTTCACCTTGTGTGCTAGTGCCACATTTTAGAATGAGGCTTATGAGGAACTTCTATGTGAAAGCCCCCTTATAAGTCTTCAAGGTGTGCAGGATGAGTCCATTTGATTCCTGAAGACTGACCCACAAATTGGGCTTTGTGTCTTCAATGGAAAACGTTTTAACTTAACAATCTTGTTCTGCCACCAGAATCTTTGGAATTATTTTCTCATTTCCTCTGTTGAGGATTAAAACCATATAAAGCAAGGGATGGGGGTGGGGAGAATGGAATGTGCTTGTGGAAGTGGAGGAGGGGAAGTCAAAAGTCAAGACTGAGGTCAGAAAACATGGAATTTGTAAAGGGCTTGGAAGAAAAGGGTGTAGGAATGGAGATGAAGAGACTGCAGGAGCTGTATTTGTTTAGATAGCTGCACAGGCAGGAATGTATATACAGCAATGTGCCTTTTCAAATGCAAAATACAAATGCTGATAAGGCTGTGCTTTAAGATTATTTCTCAAGTCTGTTTGGAAACTGGTCCAGGATCAGTGTGAGAATCCCTGGATTTTTTGTGCAAATGGGGTTGGGTCTCTCAGAGAAAGAAAAAGTTGCTTTTAAAAGTAATTGATCACAGCTGTAGTGTTAAGGCCCCACAAGTAGCTATTTCCTGTTGGAGTTACATTTTAAAAGTAATTCTTTGTTTTAATGTTTCTTGAAAGTAATAAAAAATGTTACTTCAAGTTACTGGGTGGTCCCCTCCCCCCCCCAACAAGGCTACAAGTTGCTGGTCTGTGGTACAAAATGTAGTCTTCTCCCTTCCAGCTGTCACCTCAAAGCCCACAAAAGAGCATGAGCAGCACTTCAGCCACATGATCCTCCTCCATTTAATAAGGCCAAATTTCTGTGCCTGTATGCATAAAGAAAAAGTTACTGTTACATTGTAATAAGAGTGCCCATTTAAGTCACAATCATAATGTAAGCTGGTTCTAACTTTCATATAGGGAAAAGGAGCTAATTGCAAGTAATTCATTATTATGTAAACTTTCCAAGGTCAGAATCCACTGGAGCAGAAAAAGTTAATTACTTGCCCAGCCCTCAGGTGAGATCCAACTGTGGCTAGTAGACATATTGCAAGTATTTATTCAAAATGTTGAAAAAAATGATTCATTTTAAGTATACTGTAATATACTTATTTTTAAACTTATTAATCTTTTAACTCTGTTTTAATCTGTTATTATGTTTAATATGTTTTTAGTCTATTTGCATATTTTTCTTGTTTTAACCTGTTTGGTTTTGATTTTATTTGTAAGCTGCCCTGAGATCTTTTTGATATACGGCAGGGTAGAATATTTCAATAAATAAACAAACAAATCTTTTGGTATAGACTTTTAAACAATGGTCTTCTAAAAATGATTTATTGTGTTTTCTATTCCATTGTTCTACAAGGAGATCCTCCCGATCCATGTACCCATTTTATTCTCACAAGCACCATATAAAGTAGCTTATGCTACAGCATCATAGCTTCACAGAGGGTAAGCTTCATGAAAAGGTGAATATTTGAACCTGGGTCTTCCCTCTCTAGCCACCATACTGCAGGGATTTTGGAAAGCCAATTGCATGTAGACGCATTGCTTATGAATCTTTGCCTGATGGGATCCCTTTAGGGCCCAACATTCACTTGGTTCTTCTGGGAAATCCTAGGAAGATTGCTCAAATGAGGTACCTGAGATGACTTTCCAATCTCTGAAATCCATACCAGTTTGGGCAAAGGAACCTCGGCGTCTTACTGTGACACTGGGCCAGTTCCCAAACTGATTAGCTGGATATTTTCCATCCCTGCCTCACTGAATCATCTTACAGAAGCCATGACAAACTCATGAGATCCTTTCTCTAATCTGAATCAAACTTTCCCATCTGTACAAGATTCATGCAGCTTCTTTTTCTTGTAGATGCAAGCTGATGGAGTTCCCTTTAACTGTCAGTTGAGTTGCATCTCTGTATCTTTTTCCACCATAACCCAGAAGAGGCAAGTTCTAGCCCCCCAGATGTTGCTGTATTGGAATTCCCATGAGCCCTAGCCAGTGAAGCCAATGGTGAAGGATAATAAGAGGTGTGGCCAAACAACATCTGGAGGACCACAAATTGTCCACCCAAATCTAGTCCATATTCACCTTTCTTGCTTCTCTCCCATGGCTTTCTATTCTTGTCCTATGCATCGATGCTAGCCTAGAGCTAAGCATAGCTCTGTCCCAATGTTAATACAGATCCGTTTTAGTGCCAGAAATATAAGAATGTACCATATGTCCATTATATTTGATCCACCAGGTCCAAGACAATCACCTAGTCTTGTTAAGCTCTGTTGTACTCTTTAGCTACATTTCTATGTAGATGAAGGCGTGCATGTCTACTAGAGAGATACTTTATGGCCTACACCCCTTCAAAAGTGGGAGGGGGACACACACCTTCTTTCAGTTCAGATAATTATTTTTTATATGGAAGTCCCATTCTTTCATTAATGCATGTGTTCTTGATTTTAGGTTACAACTTTGAAAAATAAGAACTACTATGAAGATGTGAGATTGTTACCTAGTTGCTAGAAGAAAACTGGGGCTTTAGTAAGGGGGCAACGAGGTAATATGAATATTTAGGTTGGGTTTCCAAAAATATTCTATATGGACACTCAAAAACCCAACCTGCAATAGTTTCTAATGATGTGCTCTTAAAATTAAGAGATCTTGGGAATGTCCTTCCCTTTTTCCATAAGCACCAGGTTTACCAAGAAGGAAAAGGAAGCTCTTGGCCTTGGCAAAGAAAACGCACACTTGCTCAGCATTCAAAATCCTTTCCTCTTAACAATTCCCTTCAGGCATGCTGCTTGTGTTGATAGGTTTACTGGTGCAGCCTTGTCCTTTAGGAAGAGGTGGTTTAGAGGCACGGGCATTGAGGATATTGGCTCTAGAGATATAGGACTTTATCAGATGACCCTTCTCAAAAGTTCTTTCGCTGGCATAAATTGTGATGTTTTTATGCTGGCAAAAAAACTCCTCCCACCAGACCTTACCTTGCTTGTGTTAAAGAGGCTTCCCAGGCACTAACAGGGAGTGAACAGAGCTCTGTTCACTTCCTGCTTTCAAATTTCACCAAATCTCACAAGGAAATGCTAGCATGGGAAATTAAAAATAACACAAAACAAAGACACAAAAAGTTCAGGAAAGCACCAAAACACACTCTAAAAGTCCCAAGTAAAAAGGGGGGGGGTCTCATAAAAAGAGCGTACCCTACCTGGCTGTCCCAATCTCACCTGGAAGTGTTTGCCCATTGACGGTGCATTCATGTGAGTACAATGGTGCACAGATTCAAACAGCAGAAAAGCTGGCAGAAAATCACCACAAGGGATCAATTGACGGCTTGGTCCGTCAATAAAATAGGATGTTTTCTAAACAATATACGATTGCAAAAGTGCAATGTCATCTGGTACGTGTGCCCTTTTGCGATCCTTAGGCATCCTTATGACACCATATTTGACTAGTCTGATAAAGTCCATAGAGTTTGCGATGACTGGCTGAATAGACCCTAATGTCAAGGTGGCAGGCTTTGGCTCTGGCTGAGACATGATCCTGATCCTAGAGGATTGGATGATTTCCAGCATTTCTGCCTCTGGTGCTACCAGTCTGCCAGATCCTGTTGGCAACCTTTGTTGTCCAAATCAGAGCCAGAACATGGGTTATTGCATACGGTGG